>CM061168.1:24752969-29752969 GCA_030763345.1 Mythimna separata | reverse complement strand
GTGTTACCCCAGTTAATGGGTTGTGGAGGTCTGGTAGGCAGCCGCTCCTCGTAAAATACTGGTATTCAGCTAAATCCGGCTTGACTGGAAGCCGACCCCAATATAGTTGGGAAAAAGGCTAGGCAGATGATGATGAATTGATTACTGTGTTCAATAAAAGTGATCAATAAAATTTCGTATTGTAATATTAACCTGATTCTGCGTACAGTTTATTAATAGTAAATGGTAATTAAGTTATAAGAAGAAATAAATTGAGGAAACAAATGCACTGTTCTATTTCCAAGAAACAGACAAGGAAAACTTTAAGAACAAAACAAAAATAAAAAACCTCCATTCAACACCTACAAAATTATTTTTATACAACTGCACACAGATTATGAGAAAAACACTAAAGAGAAAAAAAATTGTTTATCGTATTGACACGAAAACACCACATTTTATGGGAAAAATAGGCAAATCTGTGACGATTATTTAGCATTCACCCTTTGGTTCTGGTGTACGTTTCATAAATTTTGTCGGTCCTATCATTTCTGTATGTTTGTGGGTAAAATGTCTCACGAAACCGTTTGGATTTTTTTTGTATAAAAATTTTGCGTAAACAGTTTGATAAAACACGTCACATGAATTTCTTCCTGGTATTTATTTTACGGCCAGAAAACAAACGTTTCTTTTTACAATATAGGTATTCTAGAATAAGAGAATAAGAGGAGCTCGTGGCTAGATAATAACAGCCGCACAGATCGATCTTCAAGGTTAAGCAACGCTTGCCAAGGTTGGTCTGTGGATGGGTGACCATCTTAACATAACGAGTTTCCTCCGTGCCTCGGAAAGCACGTTAAGCCGTTGGTCCCGGCTGTCATTTGTAGATCTTTGGCAGTCGTACGGATAGTCAGAAGAAAGTAAATCTGACTACAGTCATTGCCATGAAGTACCGTGTTACCCCAGTTAATGGGTTGTGGAGGTCTGGTAGGCAGCCGCTCCTCGTAAAATACTGGTATTCAGCTAAATCCGGCTTGACTGGAAGCCGACCCTAATATAGTTGGGAAAAGGCTAGGCAGATGATGATTTATTTTATGGCTAGAGCGGGATATTGACAATCAAAATAATGATTTCCTGTATTGTAAATTTATCTTAATAAATTACGTACTCAGTTTCGAATTTTGTATTTGAGCCATAAATAATAATTTAAAATCAAAATCAAAGCCATTCATTTGCAGTGTCTAAGAGCTTACGAGTAGATACTAAAATTTGGTCGTTGTTTTTACTTGACAACTCCAAAATACTGTGCTAGTAATTGGCTTCTTTACCGTCAAGTTCTGAAACGCGAAATTACGCGGCGTATTTACACAGGCTGCTTTTCCTTTGAAGAATATGAGCTTGGTATTCTTCTTGTATAATACTTAGCACATTACAGATACCGCCAGAAAATTCCTGCGCTCCATCCCCTTAGCCCCGCATGTAACGCCCCAACCTAGTTTCAGTGCAGGCCGAAATATAGTTCAAGGGCAAGGCCAATGCAAGTGCGCCTCCTGAGCCAGCCGTGTTGACACTTACAATCGATACGGAATTTACTGGCCGATCTCACACCAACCTCAGCTGTTTGGAGGACTTTACTTTCAGGGGCGAGTTTAAAGCCTTTAGTTTTGGTAGAAAGTTCAAGGGTCTCTGTTTTGTTTTAAATAGGATTGGGGAGTTCAAGGGTGCTGGTGGTGTGATTTCGTTTTGTAATGTATTATGTGTGTGGAATTTGGTGTCCTATCAGTGTACCTGATCTAACCACAGTCATTAGCAGATTTAATGAAGCTCCTGGCGTGTTTTTTCTTCACCAGCCTTGGATAAACTAAGTATAAGTTTTTTGTCTTATGAAATTTGATATGCAAAGATGAACTGCATGCGTGCATAGACTGTTTCCTCTAGATTCCACGGCGGCAGACCAGCAAGGAGACTGATCGCTTCACGGGAGATCGAGCGGTATCCCATACCATCCGGATAGCCATGACCCACTGGGAACCGTTCAGCCGATGACCGTCAATTGCTTCCGGAGCGACAGTGCCTACTACCACCACCCGTACTCGGACCGCACGATCCTCGCACTGATCATCGGCTGTTCATTGATAATGAGGTGAATGTTCATGACTCATTAAATTAGGAATAAGCTGTTGAGTTTTCATATAAACAATAAAAAAAAATCGCATAAACCATTTACAGGCCTTTGCATTGTCAAAAAGTCAGAAAGCGTAGGTATGTCTCATAACAATGAAGAACCATTAACATAAGGAACTGCAGGAAACTTCATGAACACTCTTTTAGATCATGTTATTATTAGAAATATCTCGGTAATACATTTCTTGTCGCTACAATAATGCAAGAGACACAAGAGACCTGTCACGCGCCATTACTGGTACATCGACTGCTTTTATACAGATATCACAAATAGGTATCGATATTGCCAGCACAATTAGTCGATTGCAATGATACTTGAAAACAAAAGAAAAATGAGATAATTTCTTGATTACAAAAAACAGAGTAAATTATCTAAAATCGTACATAACATTAGAAAGGAAACTGTTACAATGTTTCCCTGTTTACCAATAGGATTGCTCGGCCTATGTGACCGTACGTTATCAAGGTTAACGTGTTTTTCAAAGCTCGGAAAGTACGTGGTTTGCTATGAACGGTTTCCCATCTACGAGATAGTTGCTTAACCAGGAAGATTGACACATGTAGCTATTATAAATTAACTGATGAGCTCCATAAAGTTTATTGTTGACATCGGCGATGAAAAATAATCCATTATTTTGATCATTGCAGCATTTTCTGTTGAACATAGTAACTGTTTTCTATTAGGTCTTCCAGATAACGTATAAATGGCAAACCGGTTCAAGGTTGTATCGGTTGTCTGTTCCCCGAGGAGTTGACAGCTCAGGATATTAGAACTGTTCCATTTATCTGTGAACTTAACAGATTCGCTGCTTAAGACATATAGCATCAAAGATACCTGGAAAAAAAATGATTTGATGTTCTTATTGAAGATGAAAAAGTATCCTGAAGAAGATTCAAGAAAAAAGAATCGGGTAAAGGGTAACATAATAATGTTTATTTCTGCCCTACAGGGTACTTATAAAATATTTAGTGCCTTTTTAGGTTTAACTGTGAACTTTTGGGCGGAGCGAGGGAGCGTTTCCGACTTTTACTGAATAAAACCCATTCTTGTTCCTTCTTTGCCTTCGTTCCAGGGCCCCAGGCTTCACTTTCACCTAACCCATGGTCCCCACTAGCCTGTGCTTTTTTAGGTGGTTCCTGTAGTCTTCGACCCTGCTGGACCCTTCACATTGTAATACTTGTGATCAAACTAAAATAAGCCATCGGTTAACCGTGTTATTTGTGACACAGGTAAATGTGTGTTATGATAAAGACTTTTCCAAAATATAGTGACTACACCAATATAATAGAAAAAACTAAAATAGCTGAAATGTTCAGTTTGTTTTTAAAATACTTATTTCGATTTTTTTTTTCTGCGAACTATGGGTTTATGATAACATCTCTACCTTGCCTGCAAGAGAATACGAAGCCATTATAATTTATTAGAACTGTTAAAAAACCCTTTTTAAAACACTCCAATCCCCTTTCAATGCAAAAATTCCAATACTAAGTCCAAAATACTTACGAAAGAAGACAGAATCGATAACATTACATCGTCGGTTGTAAGGCCACATAACTCAAGTCACACAAAACACTATCGATAAGTATTGAATCACATTCAGATGCTGACGCCAGGTCGCGACCCTGGCGCCCCTGACACTAACTCAATAAAACTTTTTAGATGACACGTCCGAAAGTCAGTGCCTCAACTCTGAGCTTTAGGTTTCAATGTCTTGTTTATTTTTAGACTTATTTGTGTATTATAAGAGTATATATTGTGTTTACTACGAATACTGTGATTTTGGGGTTCCCTAGTCCTAATATGGAACCCTTTAAATTTCGCCATCCGACCGTCCGTCTGTCCGGGGCTTAGCTTGGAGTACTATGATACTATATACTGTACATCATGCTGGCAAAGAGGTATATTAAAATCTTAAAAAAAAACAGTTGCCTCCCCTACACGTAAAGTGAGAATGATTTTTCTTTCTCGTCTCCGTACCGTAGACATCGTTGTGTCTTCTTTAAGTGATGGGGCACTTAGATTTAAGGCAAAATTGTATTTCTTTACATTTAATAGTGTACTCATTGTTGACGAGCCAAATAAATAAAAAAAAATTTGGAATTTTGAAATGTATTTTTTTATTAAATGACCCGTTTTCGAAATATAAAACTTTAAAATTCTCTATTTATGGAAAAAAATGAACAAAAATTCTGCAGTATTCCAATTAATACGTGACTCTGGTATTATCGATCTGTTTTTACAACCGCTTGTCTTTGCTCTATTTTTCTAACTCATTACGGAACCCTACGCTCTCCGTAACCTGACACGCACTTGACCAGTTTTTTCTTCTTATTGTGTACTGAATACATAATTTCATTGTAATGATCAAAACTTCAAAATCAATTTCGTAATGCCTACAAGTTGAGCGTAATTCAAAATGGGGTCATTGAAGCCTTAGTAATACCAAAATTATCTTATTTTTATATAACTAGCTTGTTCTGTCCCACTGCTGGATAAAGACCTTAAAAATATATTTTTTTATTAAAACCATCTTAAAGATGCTTTGACCTATCACTTTATGCATTTTTAGTTCCTTCATATAAATTTTGAAATAATGTAAAAATGCAAGATTTATATACAAGCATGCGAAATAATTATGCACGCACATTTCATTAAAAAAATTATATGACAGCAAGTAAATAACGTAACTAAAAATATGATTTGAGAATAAAATTATGTCATTATCTCAAGATTATGACCCACAGATGAAAGGAAAACAAAGAACATTTAGAAATTTTAAATAACTAGACTATTTCCTTTTCCCAAGGACCTATTAGTTCAACTTATATGTCCAATACATTTTGAGAGGCAGCTTAGTACCTGTACTGCGAAGAGGCCACATACTGCGAGCGCCGCTTCCCGGCCGTGGCCGCTCTGACCTAAAACGGCGAGTTCAAGGCCGTCACCTAGACCAGGTCCCTGTTGCATTCCCTCTATATCTACTGTATATAGTATACAAATATTTGAATTTTCTGTTTTATGATAATGGGAGTTAGTGATAGTCTGACTGATGACACAGAATGGAAGAAGAAAACGTGTTACGCCGAACCCAAGTATTTATTATTTATTTATTAAATTCTTCATGCACATAGAAGCACAGAGGCGGACTTAATGCAAGTAATATGAGATAAGGGCAGGAAGAAGAAGATAATGCAGATTTTTTTCAGTTTTTTTTTTTTCTAAAACTGCATTTCTGCTTACCATCATGTGGGATCGTGGTCAAGCACTAGTTTTATATTATTATTATTTTTAAATAGTTGGGGAATGTAAGACGTCTACTCACTAAACCAACTCGTGTTCCTTCTTTGCCTTCATACCAGGGACCCAGGGTTCTTTTTCGTCAACCCAGGCCCATGATAATGCAGATGGTATACGGTTTAGCTTCGATTGACTGGTCATGGCAATGCTGCCAACATTTTGGGCAATTTTGCATGAGCAGATAAGTTTTTCTTTTATACTCAATGATTTTTTCGCATTCTTTTTTTTAAGCTGTTTGTACATGATTAATAGCTTTAGCTTTTTAAGAGTTTCTTCAGTTCACTGCACAATTTTATGTTTTGGTATGAAAATGTTTGTTTTGGTCAAACAGATTTACGTTTTAACTCTTTTATTATGTTGACCTTTAAAACTGTTCTTACTGGTAAAATATGTATATGTTACGGCTAATACCCGAAGTGCGGCTACACCTAGTTTTAGCCGGTTAGAACTAGGTGTAGCCACTTACTCTTGGTTAAACCTAGTACGAGCCGATTGTTTTCGGGTAAAACTAGGTCTAGCCTTCATCATGCCGGCTACAACTAGGTCCAGCCATTCCCTGTTGGATAAAACTAGGTCTATCCGATATCATTCCGGCTAAAACTAGGTCCAGACAATCCCTGTTGGATAAAACATTCTTTAAATTATAATATGCAACTACTTATTGCCTGTTGTTAAAAAAATGTTCCTGTTTGTTCCTATTGTATTAAAAATTGTACTCCTAATAATTAGGTCGATCTTCAAGGTTAAGCAGCGCTTGCCTAGGTTGGTCTGTGGATGGGTGACCATCTTAACATAACGAGTTTCCTCCGTGCCTCGGTAAGCACGTTAAGCCGTAGGCCCCGGCTGTCATTTGTAGATCTTTGGCAGTCGTTACGAATAGTCAGAAGCCAGTAAATCTGACTCCAGTCTTGCCATGAAGTACCGTGTTTCCCCAGTTAATGGGTTGTGAAGGTCAGGTAGGCAGCCGCTCCTCGTAAAATACTGGTATTCTGCTAAATCCGGCTTGACTGGAAGCCGACCCCAATACAGTTGGGAAAAGGCTAGGCAGATGATTAGAATGTGATTTATAAGAATAAAAAAACTCTACGTTTCTTTTAATGGGACGTTTTTTTAATATCTAAAAAGCTCTGCCAATAGCATGCCGGCTACAACTATGTATAGCCAATCCCTGTTAGATAAAACTAAGACACGCGCTGCTGCTGCAGACGCTGTGAGTCACACTCGCTAGTAGACCTGCAGTATATCAGCAGCGCCTGGCGCTCACAACGTGCAGAGGCGCGTGCCTCGCTATGCTCTCCACCCCGCGCCGCTGCTGCAGATGCTTTGAGTCATGAGTGTGACGCGGGGCGGAAGGCTTGGCGGGACATGCATCTAAGTTTTATTCAACAGGGATTGTCTGGACCTAGTTTTAGCCGGAATGATATCGGATAGATCTAGTTTTATCCAACAGGGAATGGCTGGACCTAGTTGTAGCCGGCATGATGAAGGCTAGACCTAGTTTTACCCGAAAACAATCGGCTCGTACTAGGTTTAACCAAGAGTAAGTGGCTGCACCTAGTTCTAACCGGCTAAAACTAGGTGTAGCCGCACTTCGGGTATTAGCCGTAACATATACATTGTGTGAATTTAATTTCATTATTTATAAGATTTTCCTCTTTCGTAACATTTTTTTTCTTGCAATATTTTAAAATTATTTAAATAACCTTCATTAGTAATTTATTATTGTAAATGTGTATTTTATTTATTGGTTTATTTTTGTATAGCCGGTTTTTATAATGTGAATATGAGAACACTGCAGATTCCATATTCTCATAGATTACTATTTTTATTCTGGTTTGAAGAACTAAGTTGACCGCTCTGTATTGTCGTCTCGTCTTACGTATTAATATCATAATATAGAGGAGCAAAATGTTAGCAAATAAGCTTTATCAAATTTTTTACCAAACACCTTTTTTTATGGTAGTGGAATCATCAGAATGACTTCTCCCACTCTTGGGCGGAGCGGGAGGGTGTGTCAGAGTCTTACTGACTAAACCCTTACCCCGTTCCTTCGTTGCCTTTGATCTGGAATACAAATGGTAACAGCAGCATAATATCGACAATACAACACACGAGTACCGCAGAACCTTGGCCTCCGTTATTGGGGCGCGGCCGCCGCCAGGGAGCAGGACATCACTCACACAGCCCGATTTACAAGCTAAATTCTAATGTGCAAACTAATGGTTAGTTAATGTTTATCTCCCTTTTTTAGTTTAAATTGTTACAGTTCATCCTTAGGTTGTATGCAAAATTATCTGGAAATTTCAGACTATTTTGGAGTAAACATAGCAAGTCAATTTTATGATTAACAACAAAAAACGATGAAAACAAAATAAATGACCCCCAGCTTCCTTTGTTTTTAGGTAATAAATTGAAAATGTCGGTATTTTACAGGATGTACTTTTTAGAGTATGCGCGCAAATTGCACGATTGGATTCCGCCATCTCCGTTCTACCATTGCAAAACCCGACGTGAGGCGAGAAAAAAGTCTTTACGTTATCAAAACCTCTACGGCCCGGAATAAGAATTTCGCCTCGTTGTTTACATCGAGGCGAAATTCGTACGGCGTACATCGAAGTGCTAGAAGATTTTGGTTGCTGCAATCTTCCTGACCGATTATAATTTAGGTGTCTTCACGACTAGATTGAATATGATCTTAATAAACTAATGCGCTTCACTATTAACGATTGCATCACTGCTTACCATCTGGTGGGATCGCAGTCAAGCACCGGTAAATTAAAAAAAAAAAGTATCCGTATGCTCACCCAAGAAATCAATAGTAAATATACTCGTATATTTAAAAAGAGGTATGGAAAACATTAATAAGACTGTGAAATACAAAAACAAAACGTTAACGAGGTGTATAGCAAATACTCTCACGCGAACCTTGACCCCGTCACTGGGTCAACAGCGCGCAGGATAATCAATATTGCACTGAATTTATTGGACAGCTGCGAAAATATACGAGCGTGTGAACATTTTAAGATGGCTACTCAGGTATTTTAAAATTCAGTAAGAGCTCTTAATGTGTATATATTTTATGTTAGCTGTATCTATTTCGTGAAACTATTCCAGCCTAGTTTTACGTAAATGCTCAGTATTACCTGGGAAATATAATACGTAATTTAAATTAGTTCGGAAGAGATATTGATGGGATGTTATAATCTTAAAGTAAACGGTTATAAATATTACCTTCATTATAAAACATTACACCTTATCCACCCGACAGCAAGATAAAAATTAATGTTATCAGAACTCGGACCCCAAAATATACATTTTACCTAGTTTGGGGACTACCATCCAAATTCATTGATTCCTAAAATAGTTACAAGTTAGTTGCTATGAATTAACCATCTAAAGAGTTTACCTTCGATTCGAAAAGAAGAAGAAGTTGCTATGAATGATTATGTAATAAATTTTAAGGGTATAATTTTTAACTGTAACAATGAGCAAATAGTAAAGATGAATAAACAACTAAAACGCAAAATGCTCTTGAACAGGAAATTCAATAAAAGAGCAGTTCCTTGACCTCCGGCACTGGGGCGCTCTCAACACAGGATATCAATCGTAGCGTCAATTTATCGCTCAACCGCAGCACGGTTTGACGGAAATTTTATTTTATACTGTCAGTTTATTCACTTTGTGTTCGCCGTTGCATTTCTTGGGGTTCTGATTCAATTTGTAGTTTTGAAATTATTCCTTCTCCCTTTTGCGTCGTTTATCCTCAATTCTGGTCGTGACCTTGACGAATAACTTTCTTGTGGAATATATTTCGCTATGCTGTTCTTTCTTTGGCGATGTCAGTGGCGTCGCGGACTGTAGGCTCCAGTGTAGCTTGGATTTGGACAAATGTATCAGACTCCTGCCTCTTAGTCGTTTCTCTGTCAGCAGCAACTTTTCCGGGTTTTCCACCTTTCTTTTCAGCAATGTGGCCAAAAAAATTAAAGATTTTTCTTTGGTATATGGTGTTGAGACTCATGGGTGACTTGAGTTCGGCTATTATGGATTTGTTAGTCCAATGCTCTGTTTGATAGATTCCGAAAAATTCAAAATCACTTTTTTTTACTCTTTATTAGTTATAAAAATGATAAAAAGGTAAATTGTTTGATTTATAGTTGTTACAAGTCAAACGTACTATTTAGTTTACATGGGCACGTATAAAACGTCAAATAATGTTTTTGACGTTTTATATGTGCACATTGTAATAGCAATTGCAATTTGTAGTATACTGATATCACCAAGACCGATCCGTCCATCTGGCCTTTCCATTTTAGATAAATCTTGATCAATCAGTAATCTGACGGACCGCTTTTAATCTTGAAAAACGTTCAGTTCCTATAGCACCATGAAAGTGAAACCGCAAAATCTAGCTAAGTAATAAAATAAATCTTTTACACGTGTTCTGTATTAGTGTTAACATTTTCTCAATACTTACTAATATATCACTAGCTTGACACATGTACGTTGTCTTTGAGTTTTGAACTTCATTCGTATTCATTTATGCTAGATTTTTTTTAAAGCTATAGTCTGCCTATATACTCATAAATATTCTATGTAAATGAATTAAAAAATCTTTATTCTATTTCAGATTTTAAAAATATGTGATACTTAATAATTATAAAATACAAGCTAATCCAGCAAACGTTGTTCTGCCAAATAATGATCAAAGAAAACTAGGGGGTAAAAACTATGTGCTAAAAACTAAGAGGATAAAATATTAGTTTACGTCCTATTCTCAGACCTACTACACACAAAATTTTATAAGAATCCGTTTAGTCGTAGTTTTGTTACATTGTGACACGAGAATTTTATATATTAGAAATACTTTTTATCCCAGAATCGCACATTTATTGATTTTGAAAACGCTGGTCTGTTATAGAATTTTCAGTCAAGTTTGTCAATCAACACGAGTATTTGGCACATATTCGAAAACCTAGATATATCCGACATATTCTGAAATATTTGATGCTCAGGGGAAATTAACAGACTGAAATAAGGATAGCAAATCAAATCAAGAACCAAAGTGCATAGTATGAGCGATGAACCTTGACCCCAGGCTATTGGGTCGCGGCTAGACAGGGCAGTTAATTGTTGCAGCAGATTTATTAGACAATTGCAGCGTAATTTACAGCGTCTGTCTAGATTTAGGAGACTAACTAGAACAGTTTGTTGTTGTGATAATGGTGCATTGGACCTAAAATGCTACCTTGAGGTACTCCTATAGATTTTCTTGAAAAACTCAGGTTTATCATTGTGGCTGCCGTGCATTTGTTTGAGATAAATGTGCAATATTATTGTGATTATTATAGGTGTTTTTGTCTGTGTACTAATGTGTAAATAAGTCTGTCTGTATGTCGGTCTACCTGTTTGTTACCCTCTAACAGACACAGCTGAAAGCATTGGTTGAAATTTAGCACATGGGTAGATTATGTCCTAGAATAAAATTGTCGTAAGATAATTTCCGATTTAATTCATGAATCCCCGACCGGTCCTATGAGACCGCGGTGTTATTGTTTTACTATTGTGTCTCGTTTTGTGGGTATGTGGTAGGCTAAGTAACTAAGAAACAAAACCATAAAAACCGACTTCCGACATGTAAAATATTTTTAAATTTTTACAGTCTTATTCATAAAAATCCTCTAAAATAGGTTTAAAATACTTATTAGTTAAAATGCTCATTAGTACTAATATGCCTTTTATAAAATTCTCTATTCATAAACGTTTAATAAACCCTTTATAGTTATGTTCTCGTTATGAGACACTTTAGCGTTGTTATGTTGTCGTTCTGATGAATCCATGGATGAAAAAGACAAAACCACTGGTATCCACGGCAAAAAACGTCACAAAAAAATGTAAAACGTCACCTAAGACATTTCATTTTGTTTGTCAATATTCATATTGCTTGTACAGTTCGTCCGCTATAAGTTGGCGAGTGTGAAGTTAGGCTCTGCGAATTTTGGCGCTTGAAATATCGTACAAAAATAAAGGTTTTAAAAAAATTAATGCAATTTGCAGTTCTTTAAAAACAGTTATTGGCATTTATTTTTTTTAAACCTTTATTTTTGTACGATATTTCAAACGCCAAAATTCGCAGAGCCTAACTTCACACTCGCCAACTTATAACGGACGCATTGTATCGTGCTGCCGTGCAGAGGATATTCGACTCGTGTTATTTTTCGAAGAAAATTGTATTGCACAAAAAATGCGAATCACAGTTGGTTGAGACAAACCATGGATTTCTCCCCAATTCACGACGACCCCAACATTTTATAGATCAATTAAAAAGGCTATGGTATTTTTGTTGAAACGGTATCGTCATTTGAACTCTACATCTGGTAAAGAAAACGGATCACATCTCTTCTGGTAAATCTTTCGACGACGTGAAACATTTTCTACTCGTTCAATAGCATGTTAATGCTTGCAGAGCTTGCATAGCTAACGATTTCACTAAACAATTTTATAACAAAAATAGCTCTACTTTACACCTCCTTACAACAAACCTCAAAACATACGGTTCGGACGAGAAAGAAAAAGAAAAGAAATCAGCTGTTGCACATTTGTCGGCCATATTTCTCTTTATTAAAGGTTTATAGTAGGGTCGACCCTGTTATAAGTTACAAAGCCACTATTGAGTACTTACAAAGCTTTTTAGCGTTATTGGACGTTTATGAATAATGCTTTTCGGGATTCTCATTATAACAAGCTAATAAACCTATTTTATCTTTTTATGAATAAGACTGTTAGTGTTTTGTATTGTTCAAATGTTGTACTTAAAAAAAAATAACTACTTTCCTACCTGTCAGGGTCGACTTCCCATCTAACAGGGCGTATCAGAGTACTGGTATTCTACTTAGTAGAAACCTCTGTCATAATCGGCTAGCCATCCATAAAACGCATTCACGTGCTCTAGGTGTATCCTCAGCAAATAAAGCACGGAGCCTACTGCACCGGCGCTGGCCTTGCGCTACTGACCCAAAAACACCAGTTCATGATCACCTCCACCCGTCGGATAATACTTTCTGCACGAGAAATTATGTTTTAGACTTTTATTTGAAGGATAAAATGTTGAATCATAACTTCTAGCTTGGATTTTGATGGTATCAATTTTGAAGTTAGATTAGAATTTAGTCTGTACGGTTAATTCAAGTTGAGTCATAAAAAGTGTCATTGTAATATTGTAGGTACTATGTCGAAGTATAATAATATTTTTATATTTATGTATGGTTCTTTGCACGTACTAAGTATAGCAGAACAGTGGCAGCCCAGTGGTAACAGTTCCGACTTGCAAGTTGTATTTCATGGGTTCAAACACAACCAGGCGCATTGCTTTGTGTAGTTTTTTTCATCACCGCTGCTCGCTAAACGGTGAAGGAAAATAATCGTGAGGGAACCGCAAGTCCTTGAACCAAAAATTCGAAAATATGTGACATACACCAACAGCCCATTCCCTCTCCTAGAGACTTGAGACCCAACAGTGGGAAACATGTAAAGCCAATAATGCTAATGCCAAAGAAGCTCTGACTTTTTGCATATGGTTGTATATGGTTTAATTTTACTTTTAGCCATTTACCTCATTGGCAAAGCCAAAATGCATCGTTACGAACTCGCGACAGTATATGTGTAAAAAAACAGATCCAATAATAAACTTTTGGGGGCTGAGTCACCCGCGTCCGTAGGAAATTACCCGAAGCAAGTCCCTACACGTGGTCCCCGGGTGGTGCTAATCAGGTGACACTAACACTAACTGGTGGTAGGTTTCGACCGTTGGCTTGCGACCACCCACTGAGCAAAAACATACCGCCAAGCGGCCTGGCCGTGTTCCGGTATGATGCTCAGTGTAGCCAGTCCTGAGGAGATGGGTCGAAATAGTTGTTCCAACGCATGCAGACCAGCCTGGCTCGTGCTGTTATGAGCGTATCGGGAGACTAGTCGCGGAGGGTAGCGGGATCCGAGGCACGGTGCACCGCTGGCCGACCGCAGTTAGTTGGGGGCCCAAGTAATGTGCCAGCCACACATGAAAGGCTGCCCCGCCAACTGGCGAAAAATCCCGGAATGCGCCATCGTGCTGGTTGGCGACCAGACGAGAGGGCCCGATGGACATTCTCGGGGGGGCTCGGGCGTCCCCGCAGTCTCCAGGCTAGTCCCCCAATGATGTCGTCCTTTCAGTGCGAGCCTGAAGGTTAGCAGCGTGGAACCTCATTTCACTTCCTTCTCCTCTCACCCATTCACCCAAAATTAAAATGAAAAGGAATAAGAAAAAGAGTTTTGCAAAACAGCGGCAGCACTCCCTCTCTCACAAAGTGCACCTCACTAACATACGAGGCCTGCACTCCAATCTCGTCGCAGTCCACCACCATCTTGAGACGGAAAAACCAGCTCTCTTATTCCTTTCGGAGACGCAGATCAGATGTCCGTCCGACGTGTCGTATCTTTCATACCCAGGGTTTACCTTGGAGCACAATTTTAAACCACGTGCGGGTGTGTGTATGTATGCCCGGGACGACATTTGCTATCGGCGTCTTCGTAACCTTGAAGACTCCAGGTTCTCCACGCTTTGGACTTTGGTGGACACAGGCCTGGATAAAATAATCTACGCCTGTGTCTACCGTTCGCACAGCGGAGATCAGGAGACATCCGGACTCACACAACATCTGAGTGAGGCGGCGGATGCGGCTCAGCAGCGGTACCCTTCTGCCCAATTAGTGTTACTGGGGGACTTTAATGCCCACCACCAAGAGTGGCTTTTCCCGTACCAGTGCACAGACCATGCTGGTCGAGAGATGCGAAAGCTAGCAATAGCATTAGATCTCACCCAGCTGGTCCAGGGGGCAACGAGGGTGCCGGATGTGGATACGCACACAGCCAATTGCTTGGACCTTCTGCTGACAACAGATCCAGACCGGTACTCTGTGTCGATATGTTCGCCAATTGGCAGTTCCGACCACTGTCTGGTTAAGTCGGTATCTGTCTACTCCCCGCCTGACCCCAGCCCTAGAGGCACCCGGCGGGTTTGGCGATACAAGTCAGCAGACTGGGATGGCTTGCGGTCTTTCTTCGCTTGCTATCCTTGGCAGCCCACTTGTTTTTCTTCGGAAGATGCCTCGTCGTGTGCAGATGCCGTGGCGGATGTGTTGCGACGGGGGATGGAGTACTACATTCCATTCTCTGACGTAAAAATGTCCGACCAAGCTCGTCCATGGTTTGGCGCCGAGTGTGATCGCGCAGATGCGCTTAAACATGCGGCATACCGAGCTTGGTCCGATGCACGTATATGCAAGGCAAGCGACGTGGCTCAAAAAAAGAGGGCCTTTAACAGGGCTGCCAAGTCCTGCAAAAAGGTGTTGCGGAGGTCTCGGTTTGACCACATTAGCCGAATTGGGAACAAACTTGCTTCATACCCCGCTGGCAGTAAAGCGTTTTGGTCCCTGGCAAAGTCGGTTGAATCGAACTTCTGCCGTCCCTCACTCCCACCATTGCTGAGGCCCGATGGGTCACTGGCTCACACTGCGGAGGAGAAAGCAAACTTATTTGCGTCTCTTTTTACGGAATCTTCGCGTCTGGACTCTGGTGGCGCGCGGCCCCCTGTTTCTCCTGATGTATGCGAGACGAGTATGTCGGACATTCGTATACACCAGAAAGACGTTCGTAGGGTCCTGCGTAACCTCGATGTGAACAAAGCTAGTGGCCCCGACGGGATACCAGCAATCGTACTTAGAACTTGTGCGCCTGAATTGTCTCCAATTTTGACACGCCTATTTCGCCTCTCATATGAGACTGGAAAAGTGCCGGATGCTTGGAAGCAAGCTAACGTGCAGCCTGTGCCCAAAAAGGGTAGCCGAGCTGACCCGGCGAACTACCGACCTGTCTCCATCACGTCCATCCTCTGTAAGAGTATGGAAAGGGTGCTCAACAGGAAGCTCCTGGCATACCTAGAAGCGAATGATATACTCAGTGACCGGCAATACGGTTTTCGGCAAAATCGGTCTACTGGGGATCTTCTGGCGTATGCCATTCATATCTGGAGCGAAGCCATCGAGAAGCATGGGGAAGCGCTTGCCGTCTCCCTTGATATCTCGAATGCTTTCGACAGGGTCTGGCACGAAAGCCTTATTGCTAAGCTTCCTTCCTTCGGTCTACCCACTGGCCTGTGTGATTGGATCGCCGACTTCTTGAGGGATCGCTCCATCCGGGTAGTAATTGATGGTTGTACTTCCGGTCAAATGTCGATTGATGCCGGGGTCCCTCAGGGGTCGGTGCTCTCGGCAACATTGTTTTTGCTGCACATAAATGATCTACTTAAGCCCGGTACCTTTGGGTATGCAGACGACAGCACTGTTGCTGAGAGATACGTTTCCGACGCACGCGCTAGTGGGTCACAGATCCAGTCTTACCGAGAGGCTATGGTTGAGCGCTTGAACTCGTCCTTGAAGGCGGTCTCTGATTGGGGCGATGCCAATCTGGTCAAGTTCAATGCTGCTAAAACCCAGGCGTGTCTTTTTTCCGCTAAACGGAGTCAATTCCACCCGGCTCCATCTTTCCGAGGTGTAACCGTTCCGATAACCGATCGCCTTGAGCTTCTTGGAGTAACACTCTCGTCTTCTCTCAACTTCGGCTCATACATCGAGGCAAAAGCCCAGCTGGCTGCTAAAAAATTGGGGATCTTAGCAAAGGTGAGACGGTACTTTACACCGGAACAGCTGCTCAACCTTTACAAAGCGCAAGTACGATCGTGTATGGAGTACTGCTCTCATCTTTGGGATGGGTCTGCCAAATACCAGCTTGATGCACTTGAGTCGATTGAGAGGCGAGCCAAGAAGATCATCGGTAATGATGCACTTGTTGAGTCGAAACTCCAAAGTCTTGGGCATCGGCGCCGAGTTGCTGGCCTGTCGGTTTTCTATCGTTTACACTTCGGGGAGTGTGCACAGGAATTACACAATTTAATTCCGTCAAGTCCTTTCCATCATCGGACCACAAGGCGTACGGCGATGCGCCATCGGTATATGGTGAACATCCCACCCATACGCACAAAGCGTTTTGGGAACACATTTATTATGCGTACAGCTAAGGAGTGGAATTCCCTGCCGGAGTCTGTGTTTCCCGATAGCTACAACTTGGGAGTCTTCAAGTCAAGAGTGAATAGGTTGCTTCTAGGCAGGCGTGCTCCATCGTCGGCCACATCATCGCTTACCATCAGGTGAGATAGTGGTCAAACGCGAGCCTATGAATAATAAAAAAAAAAAAAAAATAAAAAAAAAAAAAAATAAACGACTGTATCGTATCTTCAGGATCGCAATCGAGTATTGTGTGTAAATGGGTATGGTACGTACGATTGAACCGCGACTTTATATTATACTCTATATCCTTACTGAATCGATGCAAAATGTTGTCGTGGACAATTTATTTTGTGACCAACAACCAATCTAGTTTTATACATTCTTTTAGGCGCTTCATCATCCGGTTACTTTTCCCACTTTAGGGCCGAGCGTGAGGGTCTCTCTATCTGCTCTTACTTACAGAAGCAAACCCATGGCCCCAGTAGGTTTCGTCCTTGATTGTTTTTTTTTCATGTTAGTTCCACCATAATTTCTGGCTACCAAGGCTAAAATCTCTAGATACGGTAGATGTAACGAGCCCAGTCTTTGTAAGTTTATTTTTGTCAATGAATTGAGTCACTAGTTATGTATATGTATATTGCCAGCAGATACGAGCACGAAAGTAGGAGAACATGCTCACGGGATAAAAGTAATCCTACGCCAGGATACAGACTAAACCATGTACCAAGTTTCAGCGAAATCTTTACAACCGTTTGAATGTAAAGAAATAACAAATATACACAGAGACACTCAAAATTTTTCACCTTGTTAATATTATTAACATATAGTGTGATTATTAGCAGGTAGAATTACTAGGGTAAAAAAAGTCCTTGCAATGAACAAGATAATAATTTTTATGTTTTCATTGACCTGTGCTTATTTAACGTGACTTTGTAAGAATAAAATATTTATTGTGACGTGTTCCTTGAGATTGACATACAGATAGTCATACGTGGTGGACACAGGTAGATAAATGAGACATTCAAATTCATGTTCTCGTATAAATCAAGTTTCATAACTGCAGATTTTTGTATAAATTTGTTTTGGGAAAACAGCAAATACTTACCTACTTATTTTTTTATACCCAAATTAACCCATGATAAGTAGAATTACTTTAAAAATATCATTATTTCAACTTAACGTGTTTTCCGAAGCAATAATGCGTCTCGCGATAATCGACTGTCAAAAACAAACGCATTTATTTCAAAAATACCATTTAACCACTTTGAATAACTAGTCTTCAAAATGTCGGCCACTCAAATAAAAAAAGTGAAGTCAAATTGCACGTTCCAAAACGTAGCTGTCTCTATGGAGAAGAACGTGCACTTTCTTTTAAATCATGTATGTAGAGTTATATGTATAATTTGGTTATCCATCCACGGCTCAGCGTTGCTCAACCTCTATCATCATCATCATCTGCCTAGCCTTTTCCCAACTATATTGGGGTCGGCTTCCAGTCAAGCCGGATTTAGCTGAATACCAGTATTTTACGAGGAGCGGCTGCCTACCAGACCTCCACAACCCATTAACTGGGCTAACACGGTACTTCATGGCAAGACTGGAGTCAGATTTACTGGCTCAACCTCTATGATATGTCTAATATTATACGCCACGACCTTCTCCAAAAAATCGATACGACACTCGGACACAAGATTCCTCTCACATTACTAAGAAACCGTTCCTCAAATTGCCATTTCCTAATGAAGTCAACGGACTCTTTCAATGGCGATATTAAAAACTAATCCGTCTGAGCCGAGCTGTGGAACACTGTCCGCGGCCATTGAGCGGACAATGAGTGGAGGTGAGGGATGACTTCAATCTCAGGGATGGAGCCTCCTGTCTGTTGAGGACATTGCTGGTGGGTCACTGAACTGCTGGCCTTTAGGGAAGAATTCCGAAAGGTAATAACCGCAATAGTTACCGTTTAGCTAAATTAATATTTAAAATATAATAGCAATGTACTTGTTGGCCAGATTTTTGAGCTTTAGTTAAAGATATTAAATACTTAGGTACTCGAGTCAAAATACGACTACTTTTTTGCTGTAATGACGTCAAATGACCAAAATGACGCAGAAGATTTTAGCATTAATAGGTAATTGTCTAGAGGAACCTACGTATCTCACAAAAGATCTATTTGAAAAAAGCAATGTGCGGTAATTTTAGATGCATTTGCTTCGTGCTGTAACAAGATAACAACAGTTAAATACATCTTACATAACATTAATTTACTGTAGGTTAGTTGAGACGAGTGCTACCGTGGCATCGACGGATAACATTAAATTTATTTATTCATTTAACCTGAACTATAAAAGGTCATTCCAGATTTGATGATTTACAACATTTATGTCTAATGATGTAATATTTGATATATAATATATCACAAATTTCGTAAATAAGCCTTTCACTCATACTTCAGCACCATTCATGTGTAAACATATGTACCTATCTATTCCAGGACTTTCGTTGGACTAAGCAGAACGTCGCATAACCGTACGAAAACATGATACTATAATTTTTCTTTCCAATGGCAAAAGTAAGTATATATTTTTACTTTGTGATGTAAGTTTTAAAAAAACCGGCCAAGAGCGTGTCGAGGAATTTTGAAATTTCAGTTTTCTAGGGCTAACGGTCACAGAGATTAAACGGGGACGGACGGACAGACATGGCGAAACTATAAGGGTTCCGTTTTTGCCATTTGGCTACGGAACCTTAATGACTGTTTTCAGATTTTATACTTATGAATGGTGTCAAAAGTCATGATGATGACTTATGCTATGATACCTTACTTAATGCCATAATTCAAAATAGGTCAACGGCAACCCTATAGATTTTGATTTCCTAACGAGTAGTGTCAAAATAAGCGCCTACACGGAGCATTTAAAACAGCCTTAACTAACTGCGGTGACGTAGAATTTTATTTTTTCACTGCTGCTTGATTCAATTCTATTTTATAACTCCATGTGTTCCTGAGAAAATGATATAAGGCTTCCGTAATTCCGTTTTTGCCGACTGAGGTACCGAACCCTAAAAATTATGTCCAACCTAAACGCGTAATAGCACTTATCACTCAGATGAAACCACGGGCAATAGCTAGTATCAAAATAATTAAGTATTTTAATTGAAGTAAATATTAGTTAGTCATAAGTCACAGTTAGTCATGATTTAATTGATGCGTTAACGTCAGGCGTTATTGTTTATAAGTTATTCAAATCTGGTTTATCTCTCAGATTTGATTATAAGTTAGTTAAGCATGCTAACTTAAACTTGGGTTAATAATTGTAAAGTCCCTTTGTATGTTACTAAAAGGGATCGTATAATAACAAATTCATATAATTCAAACGTAATGAAATAATAGTGGTTTACCCGGAATTGTGATACATCACGCCTTGATAAATATTACAGGCAAAATCGTGTTAGCACATTGAGCTATTAGATCCAATGCAGGAAGTTTTTCATGGCAATTACACAATATACACAATAAGTTTATACACAGGACTAAACTGCAATGAAATATCTCTAATCAGATTTGAAGCGTGTAGGTTAGATTAGTCGTATAGGTAGATAGAGAAGAATGGTCAAGGATTTTTTTTTTAAACTAGTACTTGACTGCAATCCCACCTGATGGTAAGCAGTGATGCAATCGTTGATGGTGAGGCGCACTAGTTTATTAAGAGCCTATTCACTCTAGTCTTGAAGATACCCAAATTATAATCGGACGGAAAGACCGCAGCAGGCAAATTGTTCCAATCCTTCGATGTACGCGGTATAAACGACCAGGCAAACCGCTTTGTCCATGCGTGCTTTGTGCAGAATTTACTAAATCATAATTATATTGCGCATAAGTAACATCAGTGACGAAACTTCACAAATGAGACTATTTCACAGAGCGTTAAATGCAAAGGGAGTCCATTACTCAGTAGAGAGATATAGATCCCCCTTTGAGACACGATATGTACGGAAGAACAGTAGAAGAAACGCCCGGGTCACCACGATGAATCTCTCGCACTCTCCTGCTCCACCCTAGAACGGAAGAAATCATTTTATGATTCCCCATTTCAAATTAAAAAAAAAACAAAAGGATAATTAATACAAATTGCTTTAATAAATAATTTAGGTACGTGCGTCCAAAATTACTAACACAACGCCTGTTCATAGAACATCTCAATATTTTATAGGAGGTCGTTAAATGTTGTTCTCATCAGGCGCTTTGCGTCATTACTTGTCTCCATTAGAACCATCTACTGTATTAATTTCAGACTCATTTGCTACAATAACATAGTGTTTCAGATAGACGTTATTATTGTCCTTAATTATAATACGAGTATACTGTGATAGATAGCATTTACTGGTCGACTACGACTATTTCATAATTATGTTGTTTGGTAAATAGAGTGTGTAACTGTAAATTTCATTCTATATGAAGGATTTTGTCTATTTTTATGCGATCTTTGAATTCACATTTGGACACAGTCCTCCCCCAAGCGTCGCCTAAATACACACTTATGTAGACAGATATTATTATGCTCTTTTTGTACACCATGAAAAATTACGATAGGAGATCATTTTTTTTTGTTTTAAACATATTTAGTAATAGCAAACAGTAGCGATTTATCAAATTAAATATATGATCTGCCCGATTGCATTTTGATCGTGGTGATAAATATCGTTGGAAAGTAGCTCGATACGCAGGAGATATTATAGTCCTCAACGCGTGCACAAACCTACGCGCTCTGCACTCTCTTATAGTCCGATGGTGGCTACGCAAGTGCTAGAACATCAGTGTTACGTGCTTTCTGGAGCACGGGCGTATCTTATCACGAATATCTTTTCTGGAAGCTATAGAGTAATTCATAACAAGATACATCCTTGAATCTTACCCCAAACCCCAAACTCAGCAGTCGCACTTTTAATCACGGCACCAATGAGGCGGTTAAAGGTGTGTCAGGATCTTTAGCACTACATCAACTGCTCGGGAGTGGCAAGGTGATCCCAGGCCACGTAACATTCCAGACCGAGCTCGACTTACTGTAGGGACCTAGCAGGGTTGATGCCCGTCCGGGATACGAGGAATTTCTGCCCCACCCTCTAACCCTCTAACCTAATCTAACCCTGGTCCTAGAACACAAAGGCTAACTGAAAGATAGAGGTGTTGTTTTAGTGAGTAAAATTCTAAACGTCCCCCCACTTCACCTTTTATCCAGAGAAGTCACTGAACGATTTACCACATCAATGGTGAAAAACAACTGTTATTCATAACATAATTCTTTTTACGACACAAGTATCCTCAATTATCTGTAATACGTTATACAACACAATTGCTGTATATTTCTTCTTACGTGGAAACGCACGGTGCGTTTAGCGTAGCGGTTTGCGTATCATATTTTAGTAGGCGGCCATGAAAAAAATAAAAAATCCTACATAAGTAATAATAATTATAGTAATTGAAATATGCATTATTTTCAAACCATTACTTGTTTGTTTTTAAAGAACTAGTTTTGTTAGAACTTTATTACTAAAAACAGACCTATGTTACTCATTTAAAAGAAAATACCTAGACTAAAAAGTTTCATTAACTTTTATAATTCTTCATTTTTATATGTTACGTTTATGTTTAAGTGAATTTTGGTTAACTACTGCATTTCAGATTTTTTTGAAAATGAAACCTTCTGTCTGTCTACTACAGAAGATTACTTGACTGTCTATTAAATAAAAATGTAGAGCGATTTCATAGATAGTCAGTTACTATCTATGAAATACCAGCCTACTATACAAGGCAGTCTATTTTTTTTATGTATATATTTTTGTTTGCTGCAAAAGGCCATGCTCATACTTACGCCATAGATTACTTTTCACATTATTTTTCTGATGTTTCTTGGGATAGGATAGGTAAATTTATAAAACAAAGACAAAGTAATTTTTACATTTTATTTACTTGACATACAATAGTGTTTGCATGTAATGTTAATATTAATCCAATATGAATTTGTTTCTAAGCTGTAACTGCAAAAACAACTATTTGATACCTCCATGCCTAAAACACACATTTTTTAATTATGTTTATTTAATCAAATCATACAGAAAAACCACAGATTGATTCATCATAAAACAAGAAAAAGAAACTCGTCAAATATAAATTTATGCCTAATTATACTGTATAAAATTATTACGTTAATAAATTATAGTTTAAGATAAATAGCTGATTTATTGAAATGTTTTTCAATTCAAAAATATCTGTGATCTTTCTCAAATGACACTTCTTACATATTGCTGTCTAAAACTTAAAAGTTAAATACTTTATGCTGTTGTGATATTAACGTTTGGTGAACATCTAAAGTACCTATTATAAATTTAATGAATGTTTTGAAATAAATAAATAAATAAAATTAGTTTTATAATAATCACCTACAGCTATAAAAATAATTGTCTGTTTTTTGTGCATAACTATGTTCTAGTAACATAAAATATGGTAAATGCATAAACACTAAAATATTTCCAAATTCTACTCTAAAACAAACAGGAAAATTATTTAAATTGACCAATTAAATTCTATAGAAACACTTATCATTATTTAAAAAGTTATAATCGTTTTAAAATAAAACAAATATGAGGAACTAACTCAACTTTTGCTCTGTTCTAAACACTACGATAACAAATAAAGATATTTTAGCTAATAATAATATTTTTCTAGTAAAACAATTGATTTCTAATTAATTAAAAATAAAAATTGTTCCTATTTTTTAACGGTTTTTCAAATTAGAATTTACATATTTTGTTAAAAGTAAAGCCTAAACTTGTTTCTGATCACTAAATGCAGTTTTCGATCGTTAAATTCTTGTCAAAAGTTCGAAATTGACAGATAGAAAGATGTTAAATACCTTCAAGACTCTTATATTATTATGTTTCAAGGTATTTCATACAAGTAGAGAAGTCTATTCTTGCACCAATTTAACCTATCAATACCCGCGAAACGAGACACAATAGTAAGACAATAACAGCGCGGTCCAATGAGACCGGTCGGGGATTCATGAATTAATTGAATTTGCAACTTTTACATCAGGTACCTGGATTTAAAAAGTTAGCGAAAATATGTTCAAAAACAGTAGCTAGAGAAAAAAAGGGCTTAAAGTTACTCTCATCGTCCACCTAGTAGCTTATTCCAAACTGTTCTGTGGCTTTTTAGAATTAATTTTAAGCAACAATTTAGATCTTAGTTCCTCCCAAGGTTCATTCGTATCCAAAAATAACAGTTTCTAGTTTGTATGAAATACCATGGATATTAAAAGGATCTTAACGATCACGCAATGAGTAATTCATAGTGCAAGTAATCCTATTTGAGTAAACTTTTAATATAAACATTAAAAAAAAAAAAATCAAACTAAGATGGACATCGCCGACCTAAAGTCATGGTTCACTTCGAACTACCAAAATTGATTCATGAGCTCCTTAACTAGCAAAACGAGCTCATTTATCTAAAACGAAAACTAGCTGAGAAAATAGGTCTAGACTAAAACAAATTGGTACTAATTGTAGCTAAATTGAAGCTTCTGGAAACGTGAAAGGAATTCACTAAGAAAAATTGTGTTTTTTCACTAAACATTGAAAGAAAAGAATGTTTATAAAAATTTTGTTTCATCTTTTTTCTTTCACTGTCTCATTTTTTTTTCTCAAGAAAATTGGGAAATAAACATCATTGCTTCTAAAATAGGACTTCAATTGGCGGTTACTTTTTCTGATATGTTGGCAAATTGTACGGAATATAGTCATAGTTTCATATGTCAAAAATTGCTTCTGTTACGATACATTATAGGAATCCCGTGGTGATTGAAATATATTATATTACAACTGCTTATTTAATTATGAACATTTTTTTGAAGTTTACGTATTTTTAAGTTTTTTCGAAATGATGTTACTTATGTATGTCTCATAATTAAATCAGCAATTTTCACTAAAAAAGCTTACTATACTCCTAAAAATCACCTAACATTGCTTAAAACATCAAACTTCTATTTATACATAAATGTACAGTATGTATGTATAATTTATACATTTATAAATTCTACTATACTACAAGCTTTTACGCTATATACTACATTATTAAACCATTTTAATTAAATAACTATTACATTTTTTTCATAACATCAAACATTTTAAGATTACAAGAAGAAATATTTCGTTATTTGAATTTAATATTTTAATGTCTAAATCAGGTCTCACATTATTATTATTATTACACATAATTACTTTAACACTATTATCTAACACCAAACACAGCAAATAAATAACAGCAATATTATACAGAAATGCTTCTAGTTTTTATACAAAACATAAACAAAACTGTAATCGTAATAATATTATTTATTGTTCTAATCAATTTATTTACAAAGAAATACGTGTTACCAATTATTTTGTATAAATATATGTATAATTATATCGAACAATTTATATTATAGAATAACATGTCATAGTAGACATTTTATAAGTATAAAACTAATTATTTATAATAGTTATACATATATATTTATAGTTATTACGTTTATGTTAAATTACACACGCTCGATTTAACTGAGGCTTAGTAAAACTTGTAAAATCACAATGTTTTGTGTGTGGACTAGATTAAGCTAAGTTAGTGTGTAAGCCGACGGAGTTGACTTGCCTACTTTAAACTTAAGCATTATAAATATTTGTGCGAAATTATTATTTGTTGCTTTTATAATTCTCTAAATAGTCCACACACACTTTTTTGACAAATTGAAATTCTTCAGAAAATTAAGTTATTATTTATTTTTAATTATCTTTATTAAGCCTCAGTTAATTAGCAAATGATGATAGTATATAACTACTACCGACAGTTAAATGCGTGGAAATATTATATTTTTAGGTTAGTCACTATAATAAAATATAATTTCCATTACAAGCCCACATTTCGAAAATGAAAGCTTAATTTTAGTAAAATAAAATGTATTAACACATTTATAACATTATGTAGTTATTTACAATGAATGAAACCTGTATGCATGCCATTTTAAACTACTGGACCAATTATGATGCAACTTTGTGTATAAATCGTTCCTAGCCCTGGTATATCGACCGCCAGCAGTGCTTCAGGGTAGAAACATCGAGTACTCATAAATTTCAAGTGTTTACTCAAGATGACATGCACAGCATGATTACATCTTCTCTACATATTGCCATCATTAGTTGTTCCTTTTTTATATAAAATTTAATGCTTGCTTGGTAAACAATATTTAATATTATAATCATATTTCGCTATAAGTAAAATATTCTTAGGAGACACGAAACAAACGAAGCTTTCAAAGTTAATTTTTTAAAACGAAAAAAATAACAGATCCAATAAGCTAGGGTTAAGCTTAAAATTACAAAAATAGTCGAATTCAAAATCCATTTTTACTATCACACGAATTGTCCTTTTGAAGGAGTCCAGCAATTATATCAGTCTTGCAAGCTTCGACTTCGTCTTTGATATCCTACACAACGAAAACAAATGCCTAGGAATAAACTGCGATGCAGGAAAAACTATAAATGAAAATTGGAAAAAAAATAGAGGAAACTGCACAAGAGAAACATACAGACATTCCTACAAACTACGCTCGATCGCTTCATTTCAAATGTTGTTTAGTAGAAAAATATTTTTTGTTTTTGTTTTTATTTTGTTATAAATAAAATTTTACGTCTAAATATCATCTATGAAAGTGCGGTTATTGAAAACATCTAATAGGTAATATAATTTAATGTTAGGATATAATATGCAATTATTATGTACCATTACGTCAATAATACAGATTAATATTTTGTGAGAAATAAAAATACGATACATTTATAGATAGGTAAAAAGAAAACGATTAGTTTTTACATTGAAATATAAAACAAACAGGGAACACTTACTCTCGAAAAATAAATAACAGACATTCAAAAATGAAAAGTGTATATCAACATGCAAAAGTTCTCGTTTGTTCCAATCTCTACAGTATAATTACTAACCTAGAAATCTCCAAAATATTTTTATTTCCCACTTCAATTAATATATATTTTAAAAATATGCTATAGTTATTATTATTTGGTATAATTTTGTGCATTTTAAGCGGCTATCGGCCTGTGCTTAGCGCAGACTCCCATAACTTACGAAAAAGTTGTTAAATTTGAGACCATCTAAAATTATTTATCTTTACCTTTTACTTATCCTGACTTATAAGAAGCTCATCTGTTCATTTTGACAAGGACATGCAGTTTTTTTATGATAAATTTTATAGGCACAGAGAACATCACAATGAAATTTTATTATTGCGGTTAACAAAGCATAGAATACCCATCGCAAGAGAATACACAAACGCAAAATAGTTAATTTAAAAAATTAATGGATGATGGAGAGGGAAAGGAAGGCCAAAGAAAAGATGGATGTGAGGAGTGATATAAAGAAAAGGAGCTAGATATAGTGTGGCGGATGATTGGAAATATGGGAAAAAATATTACACAAAAAACCAATTGACAGAACGACCCCAAAAAATACAGGACCTAAGTCAGGAAGATGATGATGAATCAATAAACTTTGTCTTCCGAATGTCATTCTTGTGTGAATGAAATTCATTATGAATGCGACATTCAAATAACTCTCTGATCACATGTCCAAGTCAAAAATCCACAACAATATCAACAACGTTAAAATATTTCTCCAAGAACCTAGACAAATTTATTGCTATTGCAATAACTACTAATCCTATTTATAGCGCCTTACCGCGATTACCTAAATTCCCTATTAAAAATATTTTTAATGAATACCATCTAACTTAAATTATTTATTGATCAACTGACGTTATTGTGTAAATTTCGTAATAATTTACTAAAATTATAAAGTTGCATGTCAAAAAAAGCTAAAATATAAAAACAACATAATTATTAATTCATTAAAATATTTTGGTAACTATACAAAAATGAATGTACAAATATGCCTACTATTGTTTTTTATAATTTCGAAAGCTTATTCTACAAAATATTATTTTTGTACTGTCAATAGTTTTGTTTCAGCATTTTTAATTTTGTATTTTTATTTTTTATATTTTGTAAAAAACATCAATAGTTTGGATGTATACAATGTAAAAAGAGATATGGGATTATTCAATTAAGAGATAAAATAAATTAAAACTCTTTTAGTACATAAAAAAGGTTTAAAATTATTTTGTACTGGATTAAAATTAATTGTGAGTATATAGGTAATTATTTTTTTGGTAATATAAATACAGAAATAATAAATTAAAATTTTAACAATTGTTTTACATTTTGTGCTCGATGTGCGTTTCCTCCGTACGCTCCTAATATTATTACAATCAGTGTAAAAATAAAATCTCCTTAAAACATTTAACCGACTTACGTATAAAAGTTACAAGTTATTACTACTAGCATTATTAAAAAACACTGATTATGTTCACTTAACTATACTATGCTAGTTAGAAGGTCATTAAACTGTTCTCGCACAAGACAACACCAAACTGTTGAAATAAAAACGTACAATAGAAAATGTCGTATTGTGTCGATATGCTGAGACGCGTCACTCCGGCCCCCCCGGCCCGGCTGCCCGACGCAAAGCCGACCATGGCTCTAATTCAAAATCCAAAGCGCACCTCGTCACGGCTTACACTCCCGTGTGGTTGTAGATGAACGACACCGCGTTCTTGTCCACGGGAGGCGACCGTCGCGTGATCGACGGATGGTTGTTATTGTTGTAATGCCAAGATTTTCTCGTTGACGTGCTCGATGACTGTAAAGCAATCGTCTCGTAGTAGCGTAGCCTCCCACAGCACTTCCTACTCTTAATGATTGCGACGAAACCCTTCCTGTACTTCTTGTTGAAGAATGCGTACAATATTGGGTTTATGCAAGAGTTTGAAGCACCTAGCCATTGGGCGAGAGGTGTCACAACCGGGAACATTTCTTCTTCCCACTTTTGGATTGGTCCTCCAAGTTTGATCCTTGCAAAGATGAGGTATAACGGGAACCAGGATAAGACGAAAAGTATGACAACAGCCACCAACATCTTGACGACTTTGACTTTTGATTTCTGTTGCATTCTTTCCATTTGAGCATCTTGCGTGTCAGTGGGGATTGATCTCCTCCAGACTTTGATCCAGATGAGGATATAGCACATGGTGATGAGGACCATGGGGAGTATGTAGCAGAAGATAAGGTTACCAATGACGAAGTAGAGGACTTCGCTGATGGGGTTAGGCCAGACGTCAAGGCAGAGTCGCACGTTGGGGTTATCATCGAATACCACAACCAAGTCGAAGAAGAAGACCCACGGAGTGGTTACGCTGATGGCGAAGATCCAGATGAAGACGATCATCATTCTTGCGCGGCGTTTGGTGATCTGGCACTTCAGGGGCCACCAGATAGCCAAAAATCTGTAACAAAGAAATTAAACCGTCAAATAAATGCTACCTTTGCTAGTTTTAACCTGCAAAATCATAAAAAGTTTACGTTAACGTAAATTCTGAAAATAAGATTATTATAAAACAAATAATTTGTACTATGTCAAACAACAATTTGTACAATGTCAAAGTTATATTTATTGTCAAAAACGATACAGCGATTCAAAATTTTCCAAAAATTTTGTTTTACGTAAACTGTTGTTTTTTTAAGTAATCTCGAAAAATGAAAGCCCAAGCTTTACAAATTATACATCCTAATTACAATCGTTTAAATTTCGTGATGAAATATTCTTAGTCAGTGCTATACACCACAAAACTAACTAAAATATACAACAACAGCCATTACAAAAACAGTTCATCAATTTTCTGATGCACCGACCGCATAAAATACAGACTCCCACGACACTCCAATTAAGATGGGATATTTCCACCTCAAAAATAGACGATGGCGTATTACGGGGTAATGTCGGGAGCTATCGTGCGGAAGAAGTCAGCCCAGCCGAGTGTGAGGCAGTTAAGCGTCTGATAGATTAATTGGCTTACGGATAAAAACAGGGACGGGTATGGTAATTGGAGCATGTCTGGCTTTTTCAAAATGTTTTTCTCATCTACCATTTTCTGCTGATCGAGGTTGTATTACATGGATTTACTGGAACTCTTAGAACACAAGTTTTAATAGTCAGTTTCTGATTTCATAAATCCAGTCATAACAAATCTGAAACTGAGACGAATGTGGGCAGATCAATGATATTCTTGGATAAACTCAAACGTCCCTAATTGCTGACATAATTAAACTTCTTAGTTTTGTGCCAATGATGACGGCTAAAGACTGTGGACTAAAAAAGGAATGACTTGTAGAATAAACACAAATGACGATGTCAGTAACTGTCTTTAAGAATATACAAAATTAAATAGTACGTGCAAAGTAATACATACCTACATTTAATCATAAATAACATATTAACAAACCGGAGTGACAGTTGGTACACTAATAATTTAATCTAAGGTCATCATCTAAAACAAACAGCGATCACATGCGCAGTGACCTCGATAGCCAATAATCTTATAATTGACAGTAACGACCTCAAAATCAAAAAATAACTAATGGATACTAAGAAACATGTCAATAACTTAGATGATGTAACAATGAAGGGACTTGCAGCATTAGACCTAGAGACTCTTCCTGATGATAAGGTTGAAGTGTAAACTGGTTTTGCGGTATCGATCTGATCTTAAGACCCTGCAGCTGGTTTCATTTCACGCCCAATCAGGGAGGCTGATTGAATAACGGATCAAACTCAGCCATCTGTTATTATCGAGTGTGTATCGGCTGCCAAAGGTATCCGCATGTCAGAAGCTGTGTAGATTGAATTAGTGCAAATACAAATTAACATGACGACTAAATACACTAAACAATCAATAAATAAAAACATAGTCATATTATAAAACAATTTATTAACGGATTCTGGACTAATTGCACAAATTTTTTGAATGACTTCAGTAGCATTTACCAGGCGTTTTAGCGTGGCTGTAGCGGATATTGACTCATCCATTTTTTTTTGTTACCCTGTTTTATCCTACCCCTGGGTTAAGGCGTTCCTCCACTCTTTCTTTCTTTGACGGGCCTGCACTTCCATTTTTATTAACATTATTAATTTCAAATAGAAAAATACAGGCGTAGAGATGTCCTGAAGTAATGTGTACTGTGATCCTCATCATATTATTTTTGTAAGAATAAACGATACAAACATAGTTTTCTGATCGAGATCGAGACAAAGAAATATTAAGGAAAGGCAATGACCGCTATTTGACATGACAAACTATACTTATTAGTCCTGAGAGCAAAACTATCCACAAATATAAGAAGTAGGAAACAAATTGTATTCTTTACAATTCGTCTCAGTACACTTCTGCCTAAGTTTATGTCTGCTGTACAAGTAAACTGCTGTTTCTAAAAATAACTTTACGGTTCACGACATTTCGCTTTTTTCCCTAAAAAGGTACTTTTTCTAAAAATATTCTCGGCCTAACAAGCTCGTGGTAATAAGATTAGGACTTGCTTCTGCCTCCTCTGATCCAATGGAGTGTCTTCTAACAAGATAGTTTATTTTAATGTAATTACAGTAGTTCTATTTAAAAACGGGATGATTTTTCTTTGTTTAATTTTATTTTTATTTATAGGTCTTTAGTTCTAGATTTTTTTCTTTAGGTAAATTTTATTGTCACCTTTATTGCAGTATCCTAAAGAATTCTAGCATTTTTTGATTACACTAATATTATAAAGGCAAATTGTGTTTGTGTATGTAATATGTATGCTTCAAACGTTTAAACGGAATGGGATGAAATTTCGTACACGAGTAGGTCATAATCGGTAACGTTATTATTGGCTTACGTATAATCTCGATAAAAAATCTCATAGGTTTCGAACAGTTTCATAGTATCCGGATGTAAGGCAGGGAATACCTTCCTGCTTAACAAAAAAAAAATGATAGGCTTGACCACTACCTTACTTGAAGGTGATGATGTGATGTTTTTCAACACAGCAAATACCACCTCCACCAAACGCAGTACCAACGAGCTTTCTATGACAGGTGCTACCCTTGGGCAGTTATCATTCAAAGCCAGTATTCAATTCCAAGCTCTAATACTTACAAAATAGAATTCAAAATGCCGTGTTTTTTTTTGTGTAAGAATTGCCTGGGGCATTTAATCATATTACACTCGATGTGTGGGCGACAGTTAATAAAACAAATATGATCGTAATTGCTAATGGATTGTAGATTAAATCACATGCATAATAATTTGTATATTCACGGCATGATTGGCGCCGCGGTTGAGAGATCGACTGCTACGCTACGTGTCGCGGGTTTGATTCCTGCATGGAACAAAAATATTTGTATGACCTACAGATAAATGTTTCGGGTCTGGGTGTCAGATGAACTTACTCAAGATACATTGGTAATTTCTATTATTGGACAATTTTAAAGACTACTTGTACTTTTCACTAATACTAAGTAATTATATTTTTATCGCCGAGTATCACGAATTATCGCTCGATAATAAAATTACGGAAAAAAGCCAGTCTCCATTTCCTTTAATTTTTATTTATTAATGTTCTTCTAAAACTTAATCCATCAGAACGTGGACTATCAACTTTTGGTTCTGAAAAATCGAATGATCTGTCTGGCTCAGACCGAAGACTATGCTTTATATTTTCCCAAATGTTTCTCGATCTTATTATTCAAGTTTTGACATGCTTCTTCAAGATTTTTGCATGAAATATTATGAAGAAAAGTCGTTCATGATCAGATAGTTCGGATCGTTGTACTCTGCCAGATAGATATGTAGATACGTTTAGTAAAAATGGTAAAATGATTGTTTGTTTATTAGGTTTGTCAATGAAGATATCGCAGAATGCGATGAAGCTTAGCATAGCTTGGTTTTAGGTTCAAGGTTTAAATGTAATATTTATTATGTTTATAAAGAAATAAATAATTGAAATTATGGATCTAATTTAAAAAAATCTTTCATTAATTTTTAACAAGTCATTTCATCTGAGAATATTTTTTTCATGTGATTATAAGTAAGAGTTACAAGCATTTTTTCCAATTATATTTAAATAAAACATTTGATTTACGTGTTTTAGGTGAATATTATAAAATTAAAATCACTAGCACGAAAAGAGCAATAAAAAAATAATCATTTGCATTTATTATTACGGACCTGAACAGTTTTCATCATCATTTAAAGTATTAAACTTCTTATTGATAACTAGCTTTTGCCCGCAGCTTCGCCCGCGTACATAAAATATAGTCTATGTAACTTAGGAATACAGCAGCTTTCTATTGGTGGTTGGTAAAAAATAGTAACTGGACCAGTACTTCCACAGATTACCTCATACAAACAAAAAAACATAGTATTATTAGTATAGATTTAATAAGTTCAAAACTGTTGAACTCTGTCAAATTATACCCACACTGCCACTTAACCAGAGTCAAACTTCAATTGTGCAACTACCAAACAATTCCCGGAATATTCTCACTTGCGACACTGATAATAATGAATAATGAACACGCATTGTAATCCTCTCATTGACATTTGGGGCCCAAAATTCGGGTTATTCTTCACCAAAAGTGGCCTTTTAACGAATGTATGAGCGAAGATATTTCGACATGACGCCTGATATGTAGATACATGTGTGACATCTTGAATCGTAAGAGTAACGCGCTTTGTTGTTTGGGAGCTAGTAACTATTTTTTATTTGTTATTAACCAAAAAAAAATAACAAGGCGACCGAACTTACAAAGTAACATTGTTCTGCACACAACCAAAAAAAATTAAAAACAAAAATATCGTAGAAATACTGATGTAAAACATGCCTTTTATTTGTATTTTTGCTTGATCATTCTTCATCATATACCTAGTAAGATAAAATTACTCTAGTTAAGACAAATTACAAATCACGATAAAATACTATTGTTGTTGTTTATTTCAGCCAAAAGACGTCCACTGTTGGATACAGGCTTCCCAAAACGTCTTTATAACGACCTGAACTATGCGTCTCGTGTCCATCGGATTTCCACAACCTTTATCAGATCATTGGTCCACCTTGTGGGAGACCTTCCAAACCTGCGTCTTACAGTGTTTAAACTTCAGTCAATCCTAAATTCATTTTTTTGACAGTTACGCCTTCATAATAAATCTACAGAGCAAACAATCATGAAAACAGTTTTTGCCTCCCCATCTCCGAGACTACACGCATTATGACGCTATAATAATTCACCGATAACTTCGTTGAATTTGCATAAACATTGCGCAAGGGGCAGAAAACTCTGGGCAATAAATCACGGATGTACGATCTTGTAAATTAGTGGCACATGGACTCCGCGACTACATGGCTTGACCTTTTCAGCCTAATAATGGTACTCGTTACTTAATAAGATAAATAAGTAAAGAATTAATACGAAGAAGATCTTCGTTTACTTTTATACGACTATTCAAGTGATTGATGGGTCATTATTGTTTTAAATGATTAATTAAATGAGCCTTTAAAGTTTTAGTGAAGGTTCGTCGCTGTTACAATAAAATACAGTCAATTTACTTTATGTTTGAATGGTGATATTTAGGTTGATCAGTTATTTTTTGTTTTTTAGAGTATCTAACTGCTACTAGTAGTATTAGTAAAATTAGATTACAAAAATAATTCACGAATAATGTTTTTCGAGGTTTGTCTTAATGCGAATTGTTAGAACAGTCTGTAAAATACTTACCTAAGATATTTGCACGCCATGATAAATGGCAGACATGTCGTGAGCCACTTTTATTTAAGATCTTGCATGCACACATTATTTTAATTCTGTATGTATAGTATTGGCAAGAAGTGGCTCAAGGCCGGGAGCGATGGAAGGAATGGAGGGAGGCCTTTGCCCAGCAGTGGGACAGCATAAGCTAGATATAATAATAATAATGTATAGTATGTATATACATGTTTGAGCAAATACAATTTCTTATCTTATCTTATCTTAAAATTAAGAAATAGTATGTGAAGCTAAGCTTTATGCACAATTTAGCTAAGGTATTCCAGTTCTTACTGGAATTCTCTGTAGGAGCCTGCATTTCATAACATAATCTAACGTTATTTAAGTAGTTATTGAATTTCTAGGCATATCGTGGGCCATCTTCGACCACGATATGCCTTGTGATTAAACGCAATTAAAACACAAAAAAATATTGTTGTTTGACACAAAACTAACAAACTAACCGAAACAAAAATCCAAAATCAAACAAGCCAGACATTGTAACCACTCTCATTAAAATAGATCCTAACTAAGTGCCACAATTAGCATCGCAGTTAGATTACATGTAGTGACAATCAGTGAACAGGCTGATCTCTGATTAGAAAGCCTGTTAGCAATTAGGGGGGGACCAGTGTTCGCACTGGAAGCATCGGGAATTGGATTGAAGGATCAATCAACATATAGGGATACTGTTTGATTATCTCGTGTGATTACGTTCCGTAATAATCAAAACAAGATATTTTACATACATAACATATTTAATCAGCCTTGTAATGTACCCACTGCTAGGACTTAAACCTCTTCTCAAAGATAAAGTATAGGCTATTCACGCAAGCTATATGGTGGAAGTCAACTATTATCAATATTTTACACTTTTTCTTCGCTAATGTTACTGATTCGCAAAAGGCCTTTACTGCTACCTATACCATGGCCTAAACATGTGCCAGAAGAGAAAAGTGATCACCGCCGATCGCCTCTGCGAGGACACGGTGATGCTCCACCCAAACGGGGTAGCTCTCGACTCTTCCGTATATTATGCGATCCACACAATGGAAACATCTGGATGTATTTGCCATTGAATTTGATACAGGAACCTTCCCTTCCTAACCACTTTTCAAAAAGGACACTTACACAACTTGGTAAATTTTTAATTAGAGGCTTAAAAAAAACAATTATCAACGACACGTACGAGTAGTTCGGTGGCTTAACGTCAACCTCATTGGACATTAAGCCGACACGCATGTTTACGAAATATTTTCCCTATTACGTTAATATTATTAATGTGCATGTCTCATGAATAAATCAATATAATTACATTTATAAACTGTTAATTTACCATCACTTGCTTATCGCTTTAAAACTGCATTTTTGGCGCGTTCGATCTGTCAAAATTGGCGCCATTACAAATATGGCTTTCGTGACGGCATTGACATAAAAATGTTTAAATTACATAATTATAGTGCAAGGAAAAGCAACTAATCAGTGCTAGCTACCCGTGTGCAGTAACCTTCTTATTACAATGTCATATGATCGATATTTTCATGAACATTACTTTTTGCGTGACACACTTATGTTGGTAGTTACGACAGGATTGATATACTTTCCTATGGTAAGATTGAGTTCGGTAAACAAGCTGTATGATTATGTTGTCGCTACTAGTTTTTTTTTTTATGTACTCATGAACAAATTACAACTACCTATTAAAACGTATGCCTTAAATGGCTGTGGTCTCGCGAATTTCATGAGACGACATCGACTGTATGACAAACGCCTTAGGGCATCATAGTTTGGTATTTGACTGTTCATTTTACGAACTAGACTCTAGACATCTTCATAAAGCGAATGCCAGTTTCGGCAATAACATTTAATTTGGCACTTTGGCACGAGAAATAAACAAGAGCTCCAAAATTGCTCGAAGTTATTTTGGTATTTGCAGATCTTGTATATCGAAATCGCTACCGAAATACTAGATGAGTAATTTGTTTTTTAATATGCAATATTTTCGTTTTACGCGCCCAAGTCGGAGAACCCATAAACTCCTAAATGTACTCATTCGACCTTTTTTGGTGGATGTTGAAACAGGGTGTGTATTCTGTAGACCATACATCAATGCCGATCGATGTTCCTGATGTCCCAAAGTCTTATATAATTTAATATTTTCCATAATAAATTATTTAATATATTTCATAAACTATCTTAAATCTTAAAAACCGTTTAATGATATCAGAGAAGCGGGTGCCAAATTGATTATACGGTAGTAATGTTACACGATGAATGGGCCGCAGAAACCAACTTCATTTCACTGTAGAGATTAACAAAATTAAGCCTTGTTGCTCTTATAATTAAGGCTTAGAGAAGTGTATGAGTAAGTTTGTGAGTTATAACTTCGTTTAATTTAAGTGCTACATAAATATGATTGTATAGCTACTTTGCTGTAGGTGAAATGCAGCAACTATCGATATATAAGTTTCATAGATATCACCGTAATAACGATTTACGGCACAGATTTTTCTAAATGTCTGATGATCCTTTCTTCTACTGGTCTATATGTCGCAGTTTTCAGGAAATGATCACAAACTCAGACATTATTCTGTAAAGTAATTACCGAGGGGGCAAAGTTTAGAATGTAATCTTTACGATCTTACAGGAAAAAGAAGTGACCAAGCAAACTGCAATTATCATTCATTCCTACTATGTAAGAGAGTTCGTATTCTTCTACTACTAATGATGCAATCAAACCTATCAAAGGGCAGCATTTCCGCACTAATAGCTTTAATCAACGATCTTCCAACCAGGCGTCACTTGCATGATCTTCCGAGAGCAATTGATTGCCGCTCTATGCGGGAGGCCTGTCTCACAGATAAGATCTGCACACCACACACAGGGTTTCGCAAACCAATCACACTTTATTTACCCAATAAATCATTCCGTAGGCCTTTCCTTTCAATATACTTTTAATTAAACAACAAAACTCAATTTACGAGTCTTAAATTCTTATTGGTCTCATAAAACCCAAGTTCGCAGTTCAAGAAAAGAAATGAGTAATGTTCCCATAAATTAAGTAAGCTTTGAATTAAGAAATGCTTCGATTGTATCTACGGTGTAACTTAAACTGCTTACTTAGTCAAATCTTAAAGACGTCACAAGTATTTTAACCATTCCAATTGAAAATACACCTTGATCCAATGATTTAGAGTCCAAAATGATTCAAAAGTTTTTGTACAAAAGACATTTTGGTTTGTGTTTCAAAAGTTTCTTTTGATATAGGTCTGCCGAAGGAAATGTGCATTTGTAAATTTGTCGTTCTGTCTCTCAGCACAGTCCAATGGACAAATGGACAAATTCGATTCGACAATGACAGGATACACTTTTTTTCTTTTGATATAGCTGTTGATTAAATTAATCAGTAAGTTTGACGCAATCCTGGTGACATGTAACATAATTATATTACCGCAGTTGACATTCATTGCTCAATAAACATATTTTCCGCCTACGACCTTATTTTTTATTGCTGGTAGGCTCGCGTTTGACTGTTACGAGTATCGCATTTGACAATAAGCAGTGATGTGATTAGCTGTACAATGACGCTTTGCTCTGAAACGTGGTCGCTCACAATGGGCCCAAACGGTAAAAAAAAATAAAAAACCCAAACGGTAATTGAACCAAAGTTACCGACATAGCCTGAAGAATTGCCAAACTAAAATGGCAGTGGGCACAGCATATTGCTCGCAGAACGGATGGTCAATGGGGATGGAAGGTTCTGGAGTGGCGACCACATACCGAAAGAGAAACCAGCATGACCTTGAACCGACAATTGGACAACATGTGAATTACGGCCCATTTCTTCTCCTAGAGAATCCCAACAGTTAGAATACAAGGCTAAAAAAGCCCTTTCGAGTTATGAAAGTGAGCCCATCAAAAAACAATTGATTAAATCAGTAACAATAGCATCGACCCTTTGGCCCTAGCGCCATCGCATAAACAATCAGCTATTTAACGGCGATATCTTCAATCTATGAGCTGTTGAATGCGCCGCAATCAGGCGAAGGTTGGAGCCCCATGGGGCTATTGTTGCAACCATTTCCTTATAAAGGTATCTGTTTATCCGTTACATCTGATTGGCCGTTTTGCAAACTATGATTGTACAAAGAGTGCTGTTTAATTTTTTATTACGACAAGCCAGCAATAAAAAAATATCTCAAAGATATAGGAAAGGAGTAACAGACATAGACGCAAATGCTTGCTAGACTTACGCATAATATTTTCTAATTTACTTTAGTCACAGATGGATTCAAACTTAATAATTATGGCTCTGAAATTTGCTTTTTACTCTGCTTTTTGCACATGAATTTGCTACTACGCAATGACTCGCCCAGTGTTCCGAGCGGCCATTTTTCTACAGATTTTTTATTTATAAAAATATCTGGTTGATCTAAAAAGCTGATTGCAAAAACACAACTACATACATGTAATCTTTATGATCCCTCAGTGTATAAACATATTAAAAACAGAAACGAAAACATTACAAGAGTACAAAATCAACATCATGTTTGTAAGTATCTCTAACTAGAAGCCTTACAGGAAGGCTATCTAGAAAGCTCATCTGTCGGATATTGGTCCATATAGGCCCATTTCCTAAGTCGGCTCTTGTTGAGTGACGAAAATGGACGCTATGTCGTCGAACGGAAGTTGGACACTATCAGCTACGGGCCAAGTTTATTGACTAATCCTCCTCCTCGTTTCGTATTCCTCATTATTGAAGGTCGAGAAGTATCTGTTGGATTAGCTTCTTAGAATGGTCTTCAGTCAACCTGTGGTCCTCAAAAATTTAAACATGGTCTACAAAAGTTTTAAAAACTTTTGAATTGGGTAATTAGACCAGTGAGACCTTAGACTAACTTTTCTTCGTCCTCAGATAAAATATGTTGTTACATGTAGGCAAATTCGATTTTTTTTTGTTGGGAAATAATCAAATACTTAGCTCCTCCCACTCTGAGTAAAATGAAAGGAACTGTAAGACAATTACTGACTAAAATACACCTGTAGTGACATTATTGGTGAACTAAACTGAGAGTGCATCGCCCAATTCTCCTCGCGATTTGAACATCATACTAAAGCCCGAAACCATCTCTCTGGCAGATGCTCAGATTCGATAAAAACGTCAAACAGACAGGCAGTCAGAGCATCTTTGCTTTTCAACGCAGGTTTGACGGACTTTGCACTCTGTTTTTAATACCTCCAAACATCTGTTATTTCAGTTGCCTTTTGCAATCCAGGATCGCGGCAACAGTCCTGAACAATCCCACAAATGCAAATAGTCATTGAGATATTGATTAGAATAAAAATGACTGAATATAAAATAATACCTTTAGCGCACAATGGAGGACGGATGGATACTTATGTACTCGTATACATTATGTATATAACGAACAAATCGAACCACTTTAGACAAATAACTTCCAATAACGAAAACATTATAACTAGTGTTATCCCTTTCACCTTGCATGATGAGGTGTCCCTAATGGCGGCGGGGGACCGTCAGGGACGGCGCAAGTTTTGACGAGGGTATGTCTTTCACCTGACGACAGTTTGTACTGAACTCCTCGTTTGTGGTGCTGGGGAAAGGGACAGCCGAGTGATAGATGTATGTAAGTTGATCAGATGATACGCCTAGGAGATTGTTTAGGGAGTTTTAGACTTAGTTACTCAGTAGAATGACTTAGAAACTTCATGAAAACATTAAAATATCAGTTTAGTGTTGTGACTTCATGAATTTGAAAACTGTTCAGTTTCTCGCATCGCTCGCCACAATCGCAGAATATTGAATAAACATTATGCTAAATACCACAAAAGCCTTTAAGGGTTTATATATGGTAGTAAGTTTGGAATAAATTTCATAATCAGTAAGTTTTATATTTGTCAGAATTTTACAATAAAAACTATACAAAATTAATTTAAAGTAAACCTTTTTGTAACAAAATTACGTTTTAGTCAGATCAAATTGTTAGATCGAGATAATTCAAAAGGTTTTATGTTAAACTACACAATATTTTAAGCATTTGCTTCAAATATTGTGTAGTTTTAAATAAGGCCTGCGTACACTCGAAAATTTAAACTTATAAACAGTCCATTAAGTTAAATAAAGTCAGGTAACATCCATTCCAATTAACATCAATAAAATGTGACTAAAAGCTCGTTTAATGAACATTCATTAATGTTCGTGATGCAGTACAAATTAACTGTTTCAATACTTTATCCCGATGACATTGAGCGTAATCTCATTTCTGTACGCATGAGTTTTATGATATCTCATTTTATATTAAAGATATGTATTTTTCTAAATTAAATTGTGTTATGAAGATGAGATACGATGATTTCATATATTTTTACCGCCCACGCGCCGGCGAATATTTTTTTTTTGGAATAAGGCTCTATTAGATTTGAACACTACTTGCTATCATATCATTATTAAGTTCGTAGATGGACAATTGGACATGGTAATAGACCGAACATTCAAGATGTAACTGATTGCGTCAAAAACTTACTAAGTACAATATTTCTCGAGGAATAATATTGTCCATAGCAAATGACAGAGTCAAGACAAAAAGTCTTTGATTACAAATTGGCCTAGGTACTAAATTACCCCTAATTGAAGAACTCTATGGTTGTAAAGATTCTTTTTAGATCTGATGTCTAATTAAAGGCCCTAATTACGTAACTGACGTGACGCTAACCAAATTAAAGTCACCATGAAAACTTATCTACCGAATATCTTCTGCTTAATGGACCATACTTGACATGCCTTCAAATCAAAGGCTTGCTAATTATTTGCTAATCTCAAACTGACAGATCTATACAGAGCGCTTTCGCAACATCCCTGCGAACATTCGCGAAATAAGACCAAAAAATACGAGTACACGAATAATTGTCGCAATCTAGGCCAATCAATAATTATACATGTTGGTATAAAAGGGTGGTTCTTGTGGGGATTATCATCAGTTGCAAGCGAGACTTCGACAATGCAAAGTATTGTAAGTTTTGAGAGAAAGCTTCGAGCTTGATAAATCGTGGGGTAAATGGGGTCGATAAGAATAAAATTAACAGCTCATGATATAAGTTATGAATGAGGAATATGGCCAATGATCGGTTTTCGATAACCACTCAAAGCCACACGTTACATAAGTTTACTTTTAAATTTTCGCATAATGAAATCACAGAAAAGTGTCCTAAAATACGACGCGTTAGATTACAACGATGCAAAATAAGACTAACTTGACCATCCGGTAGATAAAAATCAATTCCTAGAATAATTTTCTCATTACTAATATGTTTAAATTTTTCCAGATCATCATCAGTGCCATCCTGGCTTGCGGGGCCGCTGCCCCAGCCTACCTCCTCTCCGAGCCAGACCACGTCATCCACACCGTACCCCTGACCTCCAAGTCTACTTACACTCAGAGCAGTCAAGTCATCGACCACGGCAGCACACACGTCTACCACCCCGTCCATGCTGTCCACACTATCCCTGTCGTGCATACCAAGTCTAATGAAGTGGTCAGTCATGGTGAAGCCTACCTCCATCCCGTGCATTCCGTCAGTGTTATGCCTGTTCAGGAAGTCTACCACCACTACCCTAAGACTACCATCACCAAGAGCAACCAAGTCGTCAACCACGGAGGAACTACTCTAGTCCATGCACCCGTAGTTTCCGTTGCCCATACTCCAGTAGTCTACCACTCTTCGCCATTGGTGACCCTGAAGACTGGAGATTCTGCGGTGACTCACCAAAGTTCTACTGTTCACGAAACTGTGCCGATTGTGAAGTCACTGCCGTTGGTTGCTGTTCATCATTGATTTGTTTTTTTATTGTTTTGTTTTAATAAATGTGTTTTTATAACTGAATCGGTGTCTTTTTATTTCATAGCTAAGTGATCTTTTTTGTTTTACAAAAAGATTCTAAAACATAAATTATTTTTCAAAACTGAAATTATTTTAGCTCTGATACCTCACTCACCCGCATACTCGTAATAAGTATGCTACAATGATAATACTACGAAAAAACTTTTAAACAAAAAATCTATGAAACTTTTTCCAAAAACCAGCCAAGTTTACAACGAGTTTAGAAACATAATAAATAAGTTTTGGAATATTAAAATAAACAATGACATATAAATGTGTTACGTTTACGCATGCACGTTCAAACTTATCTGGCATTATGAAAGTTTAACCCAGCTAATCTAACTATCCAACAAGTCATCACGAAGACTTTTTTAAATTACAGTTTTATTTTAAAATATAATTTCACGTATACTTTATAGTTTGTTTTAAAAATGAGTTTTATTTTCAGGTATAGCTTCTTCAGTAAGCTAATGATTGCTTCATGAATAGACTAAAGATTTGGCCAGAGAAAACAAACCGAAGTTAATACACTGATAGCTCACTAACCAAACTTAGTTCACAAACTTCCTGGCAACCTAATCGATAGCAGAACTTATTATACTTCCATACGAAACCTTTTTACTTTCATTAATGAAGCGGCTTATCATCCGGATGGTAACAAGCACAATACTTGAGAAACAAAACTTTGTAATTGACTCTGAATGCTATTAAATAAAGTGGAAACACAATCTTTAATGGTGAAAATCTAACTTAAAAACAAAGTGATTGATAATAAAATAAGACAGTACCAAGACTTGGTTCACTAACTTCACTAAACAAACAAATAAAAAGCTAATTTAATTACCCATGTATCCGTGTCGTTAACCATTATAATTTATATGCCACAAGTTTCCGTACAAATCAAAATGAACGTAAGGAAAACAGCCAATACATTCTGCTCCATTTTCTAAGGATATAACTCATAGCAGTTCAAACAAAAGTATAATGTGATATGTTAAGTGATTAAAAGGAATTAGCATCTATTACTGGAGAAGAATACAAGTTCGTTGGCCCCAAGCAATCAGTTTGAGAGGTGGAGAATTTCGGGGAGTTAAAAGTTGATGAGTCATTTTCTGTTTGTTATGACAAGAGTAAAGTGTTAACGAGGAGCTTTCAACGGTTTGTGAAAGTGATGAATTTCTCAGACAGAGGACATTATGTATCTTAGTTGGTTAATTAAAGACAGTCTGTAAGTTGACACCGCGGCGGGAAATTTAGTTAAGTTGTTGGTGTGCCATTAATACAAATAAATAGTAAATAAAATAAACATTGATTATTCTTTTATTAGATGTAATAAAAAGTATTTTTTCAAAAGTTAAGAAACTAATAAAATTAAATACTATGATAAAAAATATCAAATCATGTGGATGAAGAGAACTCAAAATATATCAATAAGGAAGACTTCAAGTAGTAGTCCTAATTTTACGGTTGAAGGAAAATTTACTCTTAGCTTTAAGGCAAAGTTTCAACATAATAGTATATGTGTGTGTATTCCTTCAAGTTTTAATGACTGAATGGATTTAGCATACGAGTAAAGTGTGTTCTAGAATAGCATACAGGATACTTTTTATTTCGGGTGCAAATTTCAGCGTGTTTAGTAACGGCATTGCTTTCAGATGCAATTGATATTAATTATGTAGCTGCTGTTTTACCTTCCTCTGACAACACTAACTTAATAAATCATCCAAATAATTTCGATCAATCGATTAGATAAACTTAATATCAATTTTAATCATTCTACATATCCAATTTCACATCATCAATCAGAATCTTTTACCCCACTTCCTATCATTAATCATCGAAACAACAGATTGCAGCTTTGTTGCAACGAAATTATGATTACAGTTTCTAAACCAAGTCCTTGGTACAGTAAACTGAGCTAATTATCCAATCGCATGTCATTTTATTACCAAATAGTATCAAATTATTGTCTTGATCTCTCCAAGGTTATGTTGCAAAGCTTTGCAAGGAACAGTTAGAAATGTGGATCTGATAACAATCGTTGACAAGCTCGTAAGAAGTAATGAAATGAAAGGCGGACAAGACTGTTATTAGGCTGTTAGTGATAATCACGGATCTTATCTTGATATTGGATTAAGGCTGGAGGCTGGAGTTTCTTAATTTTGTCAAAGATGTGGTAATTTAAATATTATCTTCTCTGATTTATTAAACAGTGAAAGATACAATAGAATCCTTAGTAGTGAATTGAAACTAGGGCTGCTTGTAAGGTGTTCTTATAAATAAGAAAGAAAATTCGTCAAATTAAAAACTATGTTTCGAAGGCTTAAAATAATCAACGATCGTATAGCCGATAACGAAGACAAAGTTAGTTGAAACCTAATGGGACCGCACTTACACATTAAGCAAGCATAATAAAACAAAGAACATAATAATTTAAACACATGTGCAAGCCTTGAAAATTCGACAATAATACATCAAAACGTCGAAAATAATCTTCCAAGCGTGCATGAACTTGACATTCAGAGAAGTATTACGAAACTGCGCAAGCGCACGCAAAGCCACTTTATTGAAGTTGCAGAAGATCCACATCTGCTTTATATTAAATTTGTTCAATAAAGAAAGCTTGCATCAACTTGAAAAAAAAACGTGTTACGACGACCCCAAATAAAATGGGACAAGGGCGAGGAAGATGATGATAATGATGATGAAATAATGGTTGCAACTGAAGAAGTATGAATTATTAAATTTTATTGCAAATTTTTACTTTGTACTCTAATGGATCTTTTGAATATAATAAGAAGAATTTAACTCATCTGGCAAAACTATTACGCTTGCTATTGATGCTTTTTTTAATGGATTGGACCTTCTTTAACACAAAATGCTTTGACAATCGCCTAAATTGCATCAATTACTCCCTAATTAATTTACGCGATAAATCACGATGCACTTTAAATTTCTTCGTCACGAAGCTACTGCCAGGTTTTTAATAGGCTTGACATTGTTTACATAGAGGAAAAAAATATTTGAAGTCTCAAAATTTTAAACTTTAAAAGTAGTTCATCGTATCTTATTCGTATTCGTGAACTTATGAAGCACGAAACGAACTGCTACATAAATGTATGAACAGTATAATATACGGGTATATCCCTATGCTCAACGTTAGACATACATACATAATTATTTTGCAGGTTCTAAAATACTGCATGTATTGCATGATAAAGTGTTGGTCGGTAACGAATGATTTAGGGAGATAACTCATACTTTTCAATTTTTGTTTTACTATTTTGATTGACACTTTTCTAGTACGCTAAAGATTCTGCCCCCTACAATGTTTCATATATAGTAATGAGGCCGATTATTTGTATAGTAAAACAACTGAATTATGATTTTAGTATTGAAGTTCCTGCTTCATTTATTGCAAAGCTGGAAGTGAACCCAATATTTTAAATTAGAAAATAAATCATGGTAAAATTTACAAGATTACAACCTGGTTTATCACCGACGTTTTGAGGTTCAAAATCTCTTACCATTTTTGTGTGTGAAGCAATCCTGAGTATCAAAATTACTTACCATGTTTGTGCATTGAATTGATCACCTCTGCCTAAAGCTACAATGATTCGTGGCTCACAAGCAAGGTTTCATAAGATCAGCGTGGACATTTTGGACTATCAAGAAAGAATTATGTTCTAGATGATATCAGTCTTCTTAACTTATGAGGTTAGTGGGGTGCTGGTGAAACATGCGCAATTTGGACTCACGTGATTATATTACAATGTTTATTACTGCTGAGTGAGCAATAACTAAGGTTATCAGCTTTATCGCGTCCCACGACGAATAAACTTCCATTCAAAATTACTAAATTGTCAGTTATCAGCTGAATTTGTGGATATGTTTGGATAGTCAAATTGCTAATGGAAGAATATTTTTTGCAACCAAATTGTTTAACTCTACAAACTTATGAATATTCTACAAATGATTTAATGACCATCACCAACTACAACAGAAATTGCCACTTTGACCTCAAATTATTATCAAACACATTAAGACATGAAGCAGCTTTGGTATACCAAACTCCCTTGAAACGTATGAACAAAAAAACTACCTTCTTAATAATATGCATGTATAGGCTGTCAGTAAAAGTAATTATTGAATACGTAATTTGACGTTAGGTTGACCTTGAGTAGGCCATAAAATGCGTAAAGTTAACATGCGTTTTGATTTATTATGGATTGAGGAAGTTCAATATATCATTATCTAAACATTTTTGATTGCTGCTAGATAAGGGCTTTTTATGTATTAGAAGCAAATTTCAATTAACATACCATAATTTCTAATACGAGTAATTAATCGTAGAGGCAAAGCAGGGTCGAAGCTTACTGGTGCTATGGGTTATGCAAAAGGCGAGCATGGAACAGGAGTGGGTTTAATCAGTAAAAGTTTGACACCCGTTATTTACTCGGTATTCCACTCACACGCACGGACGGGAGAAGTCATTGGATAATTTTCCACATAAAAATAATTAATTATTACAACATGATTGACATTATAGTATAAATAAATCATCAACATAGTCAACATACTCGTAGTTTCAGCTAAAAAATGTTCACAGTTAGGCCTAGTCCTTTTTAGCGTCGTCACATTGACAGATGCCACGCTTGTACATATACAGTGGAAGGACAAAGTTAATAAAAACCAACAACAAAATACTGTTGTATAGATAGATTTTCTAATCTTGAGACAAAACAGACATCACTAAAACCAGCAGTTAAGCTACTGGTGCTTACAACATTAGAAAATGAAGGCAATCCGTTTACTTTAATCAAGAAGAATAGCAATAAATATCCCCAATCTCAGCAGGGAACTAAAAATTAGACACGCCATTAATTTTACAAGATCTAACAGCATTGGTCTAGAGTCTAGACGAGACGTAGTTGATTTACTACTCATATCTCTTCAATCTACACAAAACAAAAGCTGGGAAAGTATCACTTGAAGTAGTACCTAGTTTTAAAAGTTTTGATCCTTAAAGGCAATGGAGAATGCCTTTAAGGATCAAAACTTTTAGATACATTGTGGATCTATGTTTACTTTGATTACAAATTGTTACAAGAATATTTGGAGTACTTATTCAAAACTAGGAAAGTTAATTTGTAAGTTACTTCTTTATTTAAACTTGATGTATTTATAGTAGTGGCACATTATCTTTCTAGCCTTTTCCCAACTTGCTTAGAGAGAGTTTAGCTTCCAATCAATCCTATGATATTATCCAAAGTGGCACGGTGGTCTCGTTCCATACATTCACTTAATTCCAGTGTAGAAGACTTATAAATTAAACCAGTGACATTTTGGCAGTCATTAAACGACTACTTAAATTTGAACACCTTTAAAACCGTTATTAATTGCAATCGTATAATTTTGAAAACACCTCCATACACAGACAGAGAACGGATTAATGACATAACTTTACGTAGTTTATTAATGTTTAATTATTTTCATGTATTTCACATTTGCAGTTCTTGAGTAGATTAAAAAATATAACGATATCCATTCACATTCGGCTTTATTGCCAACCTCGACGTACTTGAGAAAAAGCCGTGTCAACCAAACATGGACGGAATTTTTCTTTCAGTACATCGCGAAAAAGAGAATCCGTATTTTATTCATGTTTGTGACAGAAATGGTAGATTGCTTTCTTGGCTGACATAACCAAAAATGTCTGTCGATGCAGTTAATTTGTTCATCACTGTCACACAAGTGCAAAATAAAAATAAATTCAGATTAAACCATTACGAATAATTGCAGACATGACAATTTAAGTGGCTGCAATTAAATTCCAGAAATTGCTTCAGTTGTGATTAAATTATGTGGAATATCAATAAAAGTCAAAATGACAAAAAACCGAACAACTAGCAAGCCTGCAAGGACTGTAAATGATGACAAGGTGTGAGAAGAGAAATATGCAGCTGTGGATATACTGCTCTTTAAATTACCGAAATTAATATCTGAGAGACATCTGCCCAAGTGCAACTTCTGACTTGGGGAACCATAAGTCACCATAACATTTTAACACCACTAACTTCAAAATGAAACATTGACAATAAGTCTCGTAACGAAGCATAAAGGATCAGTACAGCATGCAACCATGAACATTTGTAACTGCACAATTATTAAGTAGTCCACCATTACATATGTCCTTTGGAATTGAATGAACTTGACATTAACCTAAATACTGCGTCAATGTTTGTATTTATGCATTCATTAATCTTGACAAGTTTTGAGAGGGGCCTTACGCAGAGAGTGAAAGTGGATACGGTATGTTTTTGTATTGAAGTGCGCAATGGTTCTAAAGTTATATGGGTAGGTACAAAGTTAAATTGAAGTAAATCAAATAGTTTGATGATAATACGTTCCTTGTGTATCGAATTTGAAGAATTTGGAAACAGAAAGAAACTTATTGAAATGCTTTTAGTATTTAAAGAGCTGGTTGCACGTCCAAAAACTGGCGGTAATTTATAGACATGACTATAAAATCACTAAAATAATATTACATTGGTGATTTTTAAATTCAATATGAAGTTTTTTTTTCTGGTGCAGAATTTTGAGGAGACCCAACCCAGACAATGGGAGCAGGGACGAACGAAGAAGAAGATGAAACTATTTTTCTTTATGTTGTTTGATTTTGCAATTAACAAGTCTTTTCGTAGTGGAAAATAATTTAATTAGCATTATCTACCTAACTACAAAAAAAAATCTTGATTATTAAACATTAAGGCCCTAAGTTACACTTAATAGAATCCTTAACAAATTCAAACCTGTTTCGCCATAACACGTTTTTGTCAAGTCACTATAATTTCATTCATAAACAAAGCGTGTTACAACTGCTCGTAAGCGCTTACTACGCCCTTACCAATCCACTGCCTCCTCCACAAAGCTCCATAATTTATACAGCTTCAAGTTCATTGCGTACTCATTGTCGGATTTCGGCAGCGCGGTATATAAGCATCGGTGGGCCAGCATTTCGTTAGATTACTCGGCAGTACAGTCGTATTCACATCTACCTTTATCAACCATGAAGTCCTTTGTAAGTGTTGGGGTGGTTTATTAAGGGTGGTCGGATTTTAGGTCAATGAATTAGGACAGTTCATTGTTTTCTTTTGTGGTTTAGTCAAGCGTATTATTTTGATAGAAAGTTTTGTTGATCATAATATAAAACTTTTACAACAATATTTTGTAGTCTCCAAATTATTTCATGAAATTTTTATCGAATTTCTTTCGATTGATAAATATTATAGTTCGCAAAATAGCATTTCTTCCTTAAGTCTACCAATGACAAATACCACGTTATTAACAAATTTTTCCCAACAGGTTGCTTTCGCCGCCATCCTGGCCTGCGCCGCCGCTGCCCCCGGACTCCTGGTCTCCCAACCCTTGGTTGAGGTCCACTCCGCCCCCGTGGTGCACACTGTCCCCGTGGTCGGCTCCAAGACGACCATCACCAAGTCCAGCCAGGTGGTGAACCACGGCTCGCCTGTGCACGCCGTGCATGCCGTGCACGCCGTCCACGCCGCTCCCGTGCTCGCTGCGTCCCCTGTCGTGGTGAAGACCGTGCACGCCGCGCCTGTGGTGCACGCCGTCCACGCCGCGCCCGTCGTCCACGCCGTCCACGCCGCCCCCGTCGTGCACGCCGCGCCCGTCATCGTGAAGACCGCCCCGTCCGCCATCACCCACTCCAGCTCTGTCGTCCATCATGGTCATGTCGTCAAGGCTGTCCCCCTCATCGCTGTCCACCACTAATTAATTACCTTCAGTGAAGGGTTAGAGTAAATTAAAACGATATTTTTACATATTTTTCTAGTTTCATTATTTAAGCTGTTTATTCCCAAAAGTTTATTCATATTTTTTAGAAAAAAATCATATTATTTATTTTACTCATTTCTTTTAAATTTTACAATATGCATAGGTATTGATAATGCAATATCAGATAAATAATCTATTTTCAGTAAACCTTTATAAAAGTTGTTCTAATCCGCTTGAACCGCTGACCCTAGCAATGAAAAGCGCTAGAAAATATTCGCAATCACATTTTCTTTAGTAATTTATTTTTCATTGCATTTTGTAATCGTTTTAAAGAAATCTTAACAATGACTTGCTGAGTCTTTGAAGTAATTGGATTGGCTTTGTTTTTCAAGAAAAATGGAATGCCTACCTATTCGGCTAAGATTGATCGTTATTTACTCATAAGATAAGCTTATTGGGTGGTTTAAATGCATTGTGTACACTGTCTTGCCAAATAGTTCTGATCTACACAGATAGCCTCGATACAAGCCTAATTATAGTAACCGTCTTCAATATTAAGACGATTTTATCGAAAACATAAAATAAAAATCCTTAACAACCGACAATCATAGACGATTGGTCTCAAATATTTAAAAATCGCGTACCTACTTTGGAAAATTTATTAAAACAGAGTAAAAGATAAACGGGCAAACTCATTCACTTAATGAGGTAAGCAAGATTTTAGTGTCAATGAGTGTCTGAAGATTACAATTCTTGTCAACAAGCAGAGCTTACAATAGTATAACTAAATAAACTTGTTTACAGGACCCAGTTACTAGGAGTGTGATACGAACAACGATTTGATTAATTTATATTAAAACTAATTTATTTGTTTGCTACAATTTCTGGGAACTCTATTTACTGGGACTGTTAGCCAGAAATGGTTCGGAAGGTGCGATTGCTAAGTGATAATATAGTTAGTATCGTATTGTGTTCTGTGAATTAGGATAGTTTTATTACAGTATCTCAATTCAATGAAGACGATTGTAATTTTTTTCATATTTCATAGAGTTTCCCTGTGTGATCGAATCAGTTATAAATTGATTCGCAGAAGCATCAAAGTAATTAACAAAAGCGGAAGAATTGTTAAACTTAAGTGGCAAGACAACGAATATTGCTCGCAGAACGGATGCTTGTTGGCCAGGGAAAGTTCTAGAATGGCGTCCGCATCTCGTGATGCAGAAAGTAGGAAGAACTCCTAAGAAGTTCACGATGACCTGGTTAAGGCTATGAGAACTTGCATACAAGAAACACATGGTTGGAGGATATGATCATGCTTTCTTTCGGTCAATGTCCAGCAGTGGACGTCTTAACACTGATAAGTTAATGATGAATTGTGAAAATACAGCTGTAGGAGACTGATAAAGATGCAAACGATGAAACTATAGAGTATAGTATAGGCGTTGCTTTTATCAAGTGCAACTTTTTCTGTAAAAAATAATCACAGTAAGTTAGGCAACGAGGAAAAAAGCTCATACGAGCTTACGAAAGTAAATAATTTTATTAATTTGGATTTATGTATCGCATAATTTTATGCGTTACCTACTTAAAGTACGATCTTTTACACAACATAAGGAAAAACGTGCATAAAAATACCAATAAGTAATTCGTAGCGATATATCGAGTATTTGTCAACAAGAGCAGAATGTACTAAACCAGTTGATATGTGCCATACTTGTACGGGCAACTTGGCGCATGGCGAACTATACAAGATGCTACTCGGAATTATTTAAAGGTTTTTTATTGGTATAGACGAGTCAAAACTTAGAGGTTCCTGTTATTTTTTAAAAAACGTTATGAAGGATACAAACGCATTACTTTTTTCTACAATAAAAGTGATAATCGAGATTAAAAGCTTAATCATTCTTTGACTTTGTTAGCATGTAGAACACTTTTAACCCCAGGACATACCCTTGGGATTATTTTCTAATTTCACGAGAACGAAACCGCTGGTAAAAGCTTGTATTTTTAACAATTTCTAATAGGCATGAATTTGAATTTATGTTTGATCTGAAACTATTTTCAAAGCAATTCTCGGTAAACAACTATATTAAGGTTCGAAATAAAAATATGAAGTTTTCCAGCAATCATTTTATATTCCATTTTGTAAATTTCAATCAATAATTAATGAAAATATTGCTGATTAAGTAAAAATGAAATATTTTTTGCTTGGTTAGTAAACATGGTTGGCGTCAACGAACCCAAGACGAAAGATCAAAGATTCGTGACTTGCAGTCAATTAGAGCTAAATAACTTAGCGAGAATAAGAAAAGCCCAATAATATTGGTATAAAACCTTTTGTTTGTTTATTTATAGTTCTCATATTTTTTTATCCGTCTTGATTAGATATGTCGAAGTTCATTTTTTTATTCGATAAATATTTCATTTATTTAGAATCCGTACATAATTTTTTATCAAAGAAACGGGCACGCAATTTGTGACTTAAGTAATTGAGGTTAATTTAATCTTAAATCTATGTAAAGAACGGTTTTATTCAGTAAGGCATATTATTCTAGTTGGTCATTGGCTACATTTTAACAACATTCAAAACTAACATTTTATATTAGGAAATTAAATAGTAAAATAAAATATTGCTGCAACCTCTATCCCGCACACTACTCTATGCTCGATAGCTATGCGAGAAACGCAGCGGGGCTCCGTAACCACGAAATTGAACAGCTATCCGATGCCAATACAATGTAGCTGCAGCTCAGGTAAGCTATCCAATAGTCAGGCTAGCATTTAATTCTATTGGAGATTGAATATACGTTTCAAAGCATAGAAAGTACATATAGCCATACAGGTTGCCAAATACTGGGTAGAAACAGTTTACTGAGAGCATCGATACGAAAAGAAGAAGAAGCATAGAAAGACTAGAATTCAGGCATAGACTGACTAGTCTATGCCTGAATTTGGAGAGAAAGGAACTAGGCAAGACAGCGTCAAATGAACGCGATATTATGAAACCTGTTTATTTCAAATAGTAATCAAGAATAATGATGATCATGTTCCTTAATAGTGTAATAATCTCATGAGGTGCGCATTATGAAATAATTACGTTTGATACTTGCAAGTATTTCGGTGAAAAAGTTACACTAATGCCTTCCTGATCTTATGAGAGGTAGTGCAAATAATCCTAACTACTATTATAAATTTTTGTTACTTAATCACGCAAAAACGGCTGAACGGATTTGGATGAAATTTGCCATGCATATGACGTTTGACATAGGAAAGAACATAGGCTACCCTTATCCTGATTCTCGAACAAGCGGACGAAGTCGCGGGTGGAAGCTAGTATTATAATATATTTATTACACTGTACTAAGTCATTATAAGACGCTAGTTCAAACGCGATAAAAACCAAAATTACTAAACTATAATAAATATACATTTGAGCCTTACCCAGACCATCTTCAAACTGTCCTACTACTAACAAAATATGTGTATTCCACCTAGTCCAATATGTCACTCGCACTGTACATATTAGGCACATTCCTGCCCATATACAACCTAGGAAAACCGCTAAAATTAACTCTAAACTGATATAAATTGACGAGACTAGCTCGGACGCGACAGTCGGCAGCCGGACCGGTCGCCATCCGGATATTTTAACGGATACGGATATGTTCCGATTGGTAAGTGTTTTAGTAATAGATATTGGATTTGGGGTCGCTGACTCTTTCATTGTTTTGGGAACTTAGAGTGATGATCGGAGATTTTAAATAGGGTGTGATATAGTCCAGATTTGATCTCATTTATTTTTGGTTGAACTAATATATAAAAGAAATAGTTTGTGAATCTTTGTTTGTGACTCTGTATGAAGGTGCCTGAACATTTGTTTTAATGTTTGTCTTATCTTTTTATGCGATTTACAATACAGGATATACTTTGTTATGGATTTGATTTCATATTAACTTCCTCAGAATAAATATAGACAAGAAAACAAAAACCAAATAATATAAACTTCTCACATTGCGGATCTTTGGATCTTTGGCACAGCAACACTAAATTAAATCTGTAGTTGCAAATTATAGTCTTTCTCTGCCCATAATAAACTATAATTAAAAACAAAATAATACTAAGGCTTCTAAAATAAAGCGAAGCTCTGGTCATCGTCCAATGAAAGAGCCCCTGTGTATAATAAAGAATGTTCAAAACATTTTCCGCAACATGAATCGCGGCGACCTTCCGGAGGGACTGTTATTTTTTAATTTATCTCAATGAGACCTTCCTTTATTAACATTTTTTAACTATTTCTGCACGCATAGCATGACCATTTCTATATCTACGTGCACAAAGTTATCTCTCTTTATTAAAAGTAATATTTTTGACATCGCATGGAAATATTTCTACAATCACTTATTTTTAATTTCATTTTCGCTATTTCTAGCTTGACTTTTCAACGATAGAAAGGAACTCCCAACTGCGTCCAGCTCCCCTGGAAACTTAGTACTCCGACATAGTTAAGAAAGGCTTAGTGCACATACATAACCACAATCAGCCTTGTAATAATGTTCCGACTGCTGGTCCTAGGAGCTAGGAGAGGGAGAGGCCATATCCACCACGCGGGCCCAGTGTGCATTGATATACTCGTATGTCACATATTTTCGAAAATTTGGTTATAGGATATGCCGGTTTCCTGTTGATAATCATGTTTGTGATGATTTTTGCTTTGAAAGTAGTGGTGATGAAATACGCGTAAATTACACAAAGTAATGCACTGGTTTGAATTCGCAACTCGTAAGTCGGCATTGTTACCACTGGGTCACCACTTAGCGCACTTAAATATGTAAGTAAAATTAAGAGGATATGGTATTCCTTTTCCAGATGACGATCCTGTGTCTCCTGGCATCAGCCCAGGCGGCCCCAGCGCCTATAGTGGTCTACCCATCGTTCGGCTACCCGCTGCCTTCAGTGTACCACGCACCTATAGTTGCCCATGCGCCTTTGTTACACCATCGAGTGGCTTTTGCTCATACCCCGACATTACTGCATGGATTTCATACACCGTACTTTTTTTAAGACTTCTGTAATAGATTTTTGGTAATTTTACACTTGCGCATATGTTATCTTGCGACCTCTCTGTATAAAATAGTCCACGGCTTGTGTTTAAAAAAAAATCACAAGCAATCATCTTTTAGTGATCAAAATGTTTTGTTTGACCACATTATCATAATATTGCATTTTAATGTTTTTGAAATCACTATATTATAATGTTGTTAGCTTGACATGCTGAGAAAGGTGATAGTAAATAAGTCCTTATTAACTAAAAACTAAGGTACCTGATGTGTAATCTTTAAGTTAAGTTTTATGTTTTCTGTTCAGAATGATGAATGTAATTAGTCTTATAAGAATAGTTTCTAATGTAACATTAGCGTATGTACCTGCCTGACATTCAGCATAAGTATAATAATAAAAGCATTATAATGTTGCCTAGGTTGGTCTGTGGATGGGTGACCATCTTAACATAACGAGTTTCCTCCGTGCCTCGGAAATCACGTTAAGCCGTAGGTCCCGGCTGTCATTTGTAGATCTTTGGCAGTCGTTACGGATAGTCAGAAGCCAGTAAATCTGACTCCAGTCTTGCCATGAAGTACCGTGTTACCCCAGTTAATGGGTTGTGGAGGTCTGGTAGGCAACCGCTCCTCGTAAAATACTGGTATTCAGCTAAATCCGGCTTGACTGGAAGCCGACCCTATTATAGTTGGGAAAAGGCTAGGCAGATGATAATGTGCTCACTGCTGGGACTCAAGTCTCCTCTCTAAAAAAGCCAGCAGAAAGTAACCACAACACAGGCCTAGTGCAGATGCATGGATTCCACATGTCTTCAAAATTTGTGTTCTAGAATATAGCAATTTCTTCACGATGTTTTTCTTTCATAATCTTCTTCTCTTAAGAGCAAAGATGATAAAATAAATGACACACGGTAATAAACGTCTGGCTGAGTTTAAACCCGTAACCTGTAACTTGTAAGTAGGCACAGTTACCACTGGGCCATCACTGCTCTCCATAGACATACTCGTAAGGTAAATTCTAATAAATTAAATAATTCGGAAGAAAGAAAGAACAAAAGACTAGGGAGTCCTTTTCAATAAAACATAATGTAATGATGAAAATATAATAATAATAATAATAATAAGCCCCCTAAACAACCACACGTCCTGATTGACCATCTAATCACGTGGGGGGCGGACACACGAATGAGAAATTACTGGCGTGGCTAACGTGGCTCTGGAAACCCATTCAAAATGGAGACTAGATCGAAGAAATTACGTATAGGATCGCTACCCGAGGGCAATCGTCGGGGCGCACCTGGGGCCGATGCTGGGTGTCACAGCATACGACCCATCGGCGGTGGGGGACTGAGCAGGCGGGTTCTCCCCGACAAAAATACTACAGCCGAACTGACAGACAGACTAGACAATAGTGAGGACAGTAGATCAGTTACATCCACTTTGGATGTTTCGCAGGCGGCATCAGCTACTCAGCCTGCGACCACCAAAGCGGGAAAACCCCGAGTGCGCATGAAATGGACTGAAGATATGAACATATTCATCATGCGTACTTATTTTCATATTACAAAACTTGAAGAGGACAAAACTATGTATTGCTCACAATTATTCGAAAAATTTAAATTACAATATCCAGAAATTAACGTAACGGAGCAAAGAATAGCAGACCAAAGAAGGGTTATTATTAGGAACAAATTGTTAACAGACGATACTTTAAGTAGAATTAGATTTGAAATAGCAGAGCAGCTTAAAAAAGAAGAAGAGGAAAGAATAAACCTTACACAACAAATAAACATTTATAATACGAGTAACACCTCCCTAGAACCTGACACAAGTCCAGGTGAATATTTTGATACAGATTCAACTGCACCTACACAAACCATTACACAAACTATTTTAGATGATTTTACATTAACACAAACACAAAATAATACTGATTTTGACGTTTCATTAGTAGAAACATTAAATAACGAATTAGAAACAAACATAGTAAAATACAGCGGAATAGATCCTACTTGTAGACCATTATTGCCAAAAATGAGACCATCTCGCAAATTATCAGACATAATTAATATTTTTAATCAAAAAATTATTCCTTCAAAAATTACATCTCTAGAAAATCTAAGTGACACACACACATTAATTTATTGCATAGCTTTTTCAATTGTTAATTACTTTAAATTAAAAATAAATATAGACAGATGTACTAATCGTAATAAAGTAAAAAATGATCCACCTTGGCAAAAAAGATTAGAATCAGATGTAGAGCAGTTAAGAAAAGATATAAATAGACTAACACAGTATAAAAACGGTAACACATCTAGCAAACTTATAAATAAAGTCAAACAGATTATTAATAACACTAAACAACACAGTTCACATGAAAACTTTAACAAACGAATAGAAGATCACTTAGATACATTAAAACAAAAACTTCTTGTTAAGAGCCATAGGCTAGCACGATACAAAAAAGCAAAATTAAGAAAAGATAATAATATACTATTTAAAATAAGCGAAAAACAATTTTATAGAAAACTTAAAGGTAATGATACAACAATCCTAAACCCTCCTTCTCAAGAGGCTTTAAAAGAGTTCTGGCAAGGAATCTGGTCAGACGGTACGGAACATAATAAAGGCGCTAAATGGATACAAGAAGAGGTTTGTAGATCAGAAACTATTGACGAAATGCCGTTTGAAGACATAGATGCACTTGAAATAAATGCAATTATAAATAAAACACATAACTGGAAAGCAGCAGGAATAGATGGTATACACAATTTTTGGATAAAAAGACTCCATTCGCTTCATAAAACTTTAGCAGAACAAATAAGTGATATTCTGAAAGGTAATCAAAATATTCCAGATTTTTTAAGTAAAGGAATCACATATATGCTCCCAAAATCTAGTAGAACCCAGGACCCTTCACAGTACAGACCTATTACTTGCTTACCAACTTTATATAAAATCATAACGTCTTGTATTACACATAGAATTATTAAACACACTGAAAAATATAATATCCTAACAGAAGAACAGAAAGGGTGTAGGCGCGGGCACATGGGATGTAAAGAGCAATTAATTATTGACTCCACTATTTTAAAATATGTTCAGAGATCTAGGAAAAACTTATACGTAGCATACATAGATTATAAAAAGGCATTCGATAGCGTTCCGCACTCATGGCTGATCGAAATATTAAATATCTATAAAATTAATCCTTTAATAATAAATTTTCTTAAGAGTACAATGGGATCTTGGAGGACTACATTTAAATTACAAACTGAAACAGAAAATATAACAGTAGATGAAATAGCGATTAAAAAAGGTATTTTTCAAGGAGACTCACTAAGCCCCTTATGGTTTTGTTTAGCCCTTAATCCACTTTCTCGGTCATTAATAGATTCTAAGTTAGGTTTTGATATTAAAAATGGTAGGTCAATATTACATCAGATTACACATTTGCTTTATATGGATGATTTAAAAATGTATGCTAACAAAAGTTCAGATTTACACGATTTACTAAATATTACAAGTACATTTTCGAAAGATATAAGAATGGATTTTGGACTAGACAAATGCCGGACAGTAAATATAGAGAAAGGCAAAATTGTAAGCGGAAACTACGTGACAGATACCGATGAAACAATAGAAGCAATTAAAGATCAAGAACTGTATAAATATTTAGGGTACAACCAAGCTAGACTATTAGAACATAGAGCCATTAAAGATAAACTTAAAAAAGAATACAATAGTAGAATACATTCGTTATGCAAAATGCATCTATCTAGTAAACACTTATTTAAATCCATAAACACTTACGCGATACCAATACTCACTTACTCTTTCGGTATAATAAAATGGTCTAACACAGAACTACACAGTCTCGAAGTCAAAACAAGAACTATGCTGACACAACACAGATATCACCACCCAAAATCCGCAATAGAAAGGATTATAATACCCAGAAAAGAAGGAGGGAGAGGATTAATCGAAATCTCACATCTTCACAATAGACAAGTCATAAACCTAAAACAATTTTTCCAGAGAAAGAAAAGTAGTAGTAATTTACACAAAACAATTATAGAGATAGATAAACGGTATACACCCCTGAATCTTAGCGATGATAATAATATTGAAACAATAGATAAAGCTAGACATATAGAAGACATAAATACAAAATGGAGGCAAAAAGAACTACATGGAAGACACCCGAATGATTTGCAACAAACTTATATAGATAAAGAAGCTTCTAACAAGTGGCTGGAACTAAGTGGGCTGTTCCCGGAAACAGAAGGTTTTATGCTGGCCATCCAAGACCAAGTCATAAATACCAAAAATTATAGAATATACATAATAAAAGACAGGACAGTTAGGAATGATTTATGCAGAAAATGTCACAGCAAACCTGAAACAATACAACACATTACAGGTGCTTGTATGACATTGACTCAGAACGATTATACTCATCGACACAACCAACTCGTTAACATCATACACCAAAAACTCTCAACAAAATATAAACTCACTCAGGACCCATACACACCATATTACAAATATTCACCAAGAGCGGTTTTAGAAAACCAATTTTACAAAATATATTATGACCGCACTATAATCACAGATCACACTATATATAATAACAGACCCGATATAACACTTGTTGACAAAGAAAACAAACATACTTATATAATAGACATAGCAGTTCCAAACACTAATAACATACAAAAAACTATCACGGAAAAAATTAGGAAGTACACAGAACTGCAAGAGGAAATCACTAGAGTCTGGAAAATGAATAGAGTCACAATAGTCCCCATAGTTATATCAACAACAGGTGTCATCCCTAAACAAATATTCAATAGTTTTAATGTTCTCAACTTGTCAAAATACACATATCTAACATTACAAAAAGCTGCCATTTTAAACACTTGCCGTATCGTAAGAAAATTTTTACAACTAGACTTAGATAATAATTTAAATGCAGCACAAACCGGTTTACCATCTCAAACAAATAATTAGGATCTCACCTTGGTTTACACCCGTGAGATTCTAAAATAATACCAGGTTTTTAACCTGAGAAAGTTTACCGTAAAAACCATAATAATAATAATAATATTCCACAACTTTCACACAACATCATCTAGTCCCAAACTAAGCAGAGCTTGTATTATGGGTACTAGACAACTGATAAACATACTTATATACTTCTAAATACATACATATTATAGATAAATTACACCCAGACACAGAACAAATGATCGTGCTCATCACACAAACATTTGTCCTGGGTGGGAATCGAACCCACGACCTCCGGCATAGCAGTCAGGGTCACTAACTACTAGACCAACAGGCCAGTCAAATAATAAATTATATTGGCCAGTAAATATAAAATAAATTATATTGTAACTACACGACAGATTAATAAATTCATTGAAACAGCTTTTTGCTCACAAAACTTTTCTAATAGAAATAAATAACTGAAGCAGAAACTAAATGATTGCTAAATTTTTTCAATGTTTTTCAATAAAACACTTATTTTGTAAAACAGTTTATTAAAAATTCGTTTTTGTTTTTATTATCTGGTCTTTTAGTGTAGCTGTACATTGTTTCAGTTTATACTATATAACCAGTACATGATTCTGGGCTCTCCAGGTACTTTCGTGGGTGTTTTTCTAATTTTGTGTTTTATTAAATTCTTTCTTTTTTTAAGGGTCTCGTCTGTCTGTAATCGTTATCTTAATTAACCCAAATAACATTTTTATTAAAAAGTAATTAACTCACTTTTCCATTAGTAGTTTGAAGTATGTAATATTTTAGAATGTGTTTTTATATGAAAACCTGGGTACACCCGAAATATTGTAATTTCAGGTAGTTACGAGAGATTAGGCTGAGGGTTGGCCTTTTTTTGGCAAAACAACCAGCATAAATATTGAACGTGGCAATGTTACCAGTGTTTTGAGCATTACTCCCTACCCTCTTTATCCTATTTTTATTTATTAATTTGTATACACTTGTAATTAATTAGTATGTTATTTCGATAGACTTAAAGTAAATTATAATCTTATTTAAAATCTGTAACTATCTTGGTTAACTGGATTAAATAAATGTGAGTGATAGTTTTATTCTTATTTCTACCCAAAATCATAATTGAATGAATAAACAGGTTCATTTCAGGCGATTAAACCAAAACCAAACACTGTTAATACTAGTTACGAAACAGAAAAAAAGTAACTACTCAACTAAACATAATGTAAATTAATTGTCCGTATTTATGCAAAAAGGAACCGACCCGCAAATATACACTTCTGAGATATCAAAGGATTTACAAAAACATGTGCAGCTCTGTTAGATGAAGTAGAATGCCTATTTATGTTATTTTAATTTGTGGATAAAATACTTATTAAAATATGTGTATATAAATTTGATCTGAAAACTCTTCAACTTTCTAGATATTTAACAAAATGTGCATGTGGTTCCTTTTAACGTTTAGAAAATGATAGGTTTTCTTTTATACAAAAAAGAACCACAACCCAGGGATTTACTCCTAAAAATGAAACTATGTATTGACAGTATCGTAATAAAGCTTTAATTAACCAAAAATATAAAATAATACATATAGAGAGTGTTTATTCAACGTTATCATCAAATTGGATTTCGAAATCGGCCGTGTCTAGTCCACCTATATCGTCTTCTATTGCATCATCACAAATGAGACCATTATAAAAACTGTGTGCATCTTGTAGAATAAGATGCAATATGGACTGAATATCGGCTAGTTTCGCTGGTGATACCGGCTTCCCAAAAGGCCACAGTGGAACTAAAGGTTCCGACAATATTACAGCTGGTCTGCTACGAACAGGTCTCTTTCATTGGATAGGTAACTATGTTCGGGTATCAATACTTGTGGTTCCATTTTGCAAAAAAAAACTAGCAATTATTATGAATTTAATTTACGCGTAACGTTACAACAGACCTTGGTTCCATTTAGTGTATTAAAAATAATTGTTAATAATAGAAATGTGTGTAATGTATAATGGGTACCATGTATGTGTGGATCTGTTTTGTATAAAAGGACCTGGTAATAATATCGTTTATTTGTTTGAACAATCGTGTTCTATTATACTGTGATTCGGTTTTGCATCTTATGTAGTATTTGTTTTTGCTGTTGGTTCTATTCTGCTTTTAGTATACCTAGTTTCCAAAGGAAAAATCATGTGGTTCTTTTTAGTGTAAGAATTTAGATCACTTTTAAATTAGTCTGCATCAAAAAAAATGAAATACGAAATTTGTCGTGTGGTTCCATTTTGCATAAATACGGACAATTTTATTCAAAAGCGTAAATCAATTTTAACTAGCGTTATCAGTCGATTAGACACTTTATTATTGTCTCTCAATTTTAATAATAATTTTATTACAACAAAGAATTTGACTAGCTACTTACTAGCTAAATTGTGTAATTTGTTGGCGATAATTATTCGTTAACATTTACATATATTATTGAGTTAATTTACTCTCTGATAATGCTATTACGTATTATGTAAACTAAAACTATACGTACTTAAAATTGATATAATATATTGCCCAATTTTAGATAATCCACAATGTATTAGGTACCGTAAGATAAGAACTTTACTCAACATAAACTTGCCAACTTTTCCCCGATTTCTGTTTTAAATAGGAAGAAGTTATCTATTTCACATTTTCTACTTTAGCCTGAAAACCTGTAAAAACTTTTCAATTAGATACTCATAAGTTCCTAGAAGACACAGCGTTGGAAAGTCTTCCACAAGGTGGACAGATGACCTAGTGAGAGTCGTGGAAAGCCAATGGATGTGAGATTCATAGCACCGGTCGTTTTGGCGAGACTTTGGGGGAGTCTATGTCCAGCAGTGGACGTCTCTTTTGACTAAAATGATGATGATGACTCGTAAGTAGAGTTTGCTGTGTCAAAAATACTCAGTACAGAAACCAACCCTAAGTATTTAAGCTTCCAAGCTCAAACTACATATATACATAATTATGAAATACTCACTACTTACAATTTTTGTCTGGTGAATTAATTTCTCTACAATGACAGATTTGACGGGTCACTCTAGTTCTAAACTTATAACATTTATCGAAGTTTAGACCTCAGCTGTCTAACAGTAGGTACAGTGTAAAATATTATGCCATTACACAATGTCACCTGTGTGTGACATTTAGACTGTTTCCACATTATCCGATCCGATATCGGTATCGGACTCCGATACGATATCGGAGTAAGTAAAATGTATGAAATGCGTTGCTCCGATATCCGATATCGGGCCGGACAATATGAAAGACAGGTACATATTTCATACATTTACCTTACCCCGATATCGGTATCGGACGCCGATACGATATCGGGGTAAGTAAAATGTATGAAATGCTGTGCTCCGATATCCGATATCGGGTCGGACAATATGAAAGACAGGTACATATCTCATACATTTACCTTACCCCGATATCGTATCGGCGTCCGATACCGATATCGGATCGGAATATGTGAAAACGGTCTTATTCTTTAATCACGATCAAATTCTGAGGTACAGTCGTGGGCAGAGTGTTTTGTTGAGAAAATTTATGATTTCGTTTATTTTTTGTAGCGGTTTTCCGCGTTTTTGTTCGCATGTCCTACAGGATCTGTGTATTTTCCAGGAAAAGTAACCGACGACATTCGACGAAGTGTGTTATTGTGTGTATGTTATTTTAAGGATTCCGTACTCAACGGGTAAGAACGGGACCCAATTTCAACTGTCTATATTTTTTTACCCGCGCTAGTTAGACAGTTGAAATTTTCACGATGATGTATTTCTATTGCCCCTGCATTAGCACCATAACTATAATTATCATCATTAAATCATTAATAATTGTTTACACTGGGGTTCCTAAACAACAAACTAGTATTTTTGGTCGTTTTAAATATTGTAGTACAAAACCCTTCTTGCGCAAATCTGACCCACATTTTGCCAGTGTTTTATAAACATAGATTAGTAAGATAGTAGGATTGTGTAATGTTTTACACCCTGTTGCTTTTATTCGTACCTCTACCCACAAACAAGTAAAACCTTCAGCGATGCCTACCTTTATTTAAAGTCGGCTAAGACTTTAAGCGGATTAAAGGATTCTGAGAGAAAGTATTACCAAAATAATTATAATCCTGAGCACTGAAACAAAATACTTTAGAGGATTTAATGAACAAACTTTTCCTTGTAATTAAATGTTTTTTCTTAATCACAAAGTTTAATTACTTTGCTAGTTATTCAAGTTTCACCTAGTTATGTTTGAATACTTTTTAATATGAATTATGTTTTAACAAATTTAATGTGGTTTCAAAATGAGATACATAAGTATCCATTTAATTTTAACGTATTGTTAGGGATTTGTTTTCAACATTGAAGCACTCAAAACTCTTTTTAGGATTAAAACGAGACACTATAACTGTCTATATGTTCATTATGTTGCCAGGTTATATCTGCAGAACCATGGTAGTTAGACAGTTGAAATTTACACAGATGATTTATTCCTATTGCCGCTATAACAGCAAATACTAAAAACAGAAAAAAATAAGTAAGGCGGTCATACAACAAAAGTGCTTTTTGCCGTTTTTGACTATGGACGGTACGGAACCCCTCATGCACGAGTCCAACTCGCACTTGGCCTGTTTTTAATAAAGTGCGACAATTAAAATTTTAAATAAAACTTTACTTCAGAACTGGAATTTCTTTCAAGAAAACTTAGCTATTGTTACGAGGAAACCGGTTAGTAATAACTAAGGAGTGCATTAACGGCTCTTAAGGAAACGGAAGTTGGAAAAGAAGTATGAAGAAATAAAACCTAAACATTTTTATGCGATTACGTTGAACACGAGCCAGCTGTATTATAATTAGTCGCAGTTTCTGGTTCAAAAACGACTGCTTAATTAATGTGGCGAAATGAATGGTACAGTGGTTAAGCAATTGAGTGCTGCGCTGCGTGTTGCGGATTCGATTCCCACACGGGACAAATATTTGTAAGAGCTACATATCTAGGTAGGAAACATATATTTTTCCTACCTAGTGGTAGGAAAAATATATGTTTGTTCGTTTTTGTATTTTTTTTATTCAGTAGCAAAAGCCAATTGCTTCGATTGCTTTGCTTTTTTATTTTATCTGTAATGCGTTCACAATTCATTTCCATAAAAATGGGGTTTCAAATAAAGTGTGCCCTTTTTAATATATTTCAAGCGTTGGGAACACATTTATTGTGCGTACAGTTAAGGAGTAGGATTCCCTGTCAGTCTGTGTTTCCTGATTTATTCATCTATTATGTTGAATTTAAAGTCTTTAGGTCAAAAAGGAATAGGTCACTTCTAGGTAAGCGTATTCCATCGTCAGCCATACCATCAGGTGAGATAGTGGTCAAACATCAGCCTATCTTCAATAAAAAATGAAACAAATTTCATTTCCATTCACAAAACAGAACAAACCCCATTCGGACGTTTCACCCTAGCAATTAATAAGTCATTAGGAACGAAATGATGAATTGTGTTTTCCAACAAATCACTATGATTGCTGATTACTGTTGTATGGACAAACAACGCGTTTAGTGTAAACTGTGTTTGTGTGGCTAAGCAATTAGTGGTAGGCAGAGTTGTAGGCTAGTTCTAGTGGAAGATAGTAAACTCTTTTTCGTCTGTTATTTGAAGTAGAATATTTTAACACCTGGAAGGTATGAGGAATTTAGCCTGGCACCACTTTTTATTTTTGTATGTTGCCAAGTTAAGATATGCTTAACTGTTCTGATAATGTAACAACTAGAGAAATAAAGCATTACAAAACGTTGCCCTAGGGCTTCAGTGGTCAACCGGCCAACTTAAGCAAAATTGACTTTTTTATTTCAAAGGGTGCAACTAATCTCTATAGTGTTTATTATTTTGATTATAATTTAAATTTATTTAAAGAAATGCTACATGTTTCTATTGTGTGAAAAAGATCTGATAATATCTATACGTTTCTCAAAAACAGAAAAAGTCTCACTGTTATCGATTGACCATTCAAGCACTAGGGCCGTGAAAAGAAATCCCATTAATGAACTATGAAAAATAAAACAAAAAACCAAAAACATATTTTGGTGTATTTAAGCTTCCGTTCTATCCATCGGGTTAGGGATACGTTCTAGAATTACATCATTACTATGGACAAACCAGAAAATTTTATGAAAAATTACCGTTCTAAAAATAAACGACACATAAATATAACAAGCTAATAATAACCCTCATTAATTAGAATAAATCTAGTCCATCCTCAGTTCACGGAATGTTGAATAGAAATAAACGGGTGTTTACAAATGGGCAGTACGAGTATTAAGTAGTATTTACAAATGGGCAATACGAGTATTAGTAAATGGGCAATATGGGCATCACTGCCGAGTGCCTCGTCTTTATAAGGGCAGGCCGTTTATTGAGAGTAATGAGAGGATGTGCTAACATACATCACGATCGTTATCGTACAGTTAGAAAAATAGGGAATACAAATACTACATTCAAATTAGAATTACATTTACATAATGCAATTTTTTGCACTCATGTTTCTGATATAAAAAAAGGTAGAGAATATTCTTATTGTACGAGTATAAGACTGCCTATTAAAATTGTCAATAATAATGCTTTTTAAGATTCCGTACCCAAAATGTTAAAACGGGACCCTATTTTTAAGACTCCGTTGCCCGTCTTTTTGTCATCAGGCTGATGGGCAGGGCATAATTATGACACAAGAACCGCGATAGCTAGATACTTCAAATATTCACAGACGATGTATTTCTTTTGCTGCTATAACAACAAATACTAAAACTAGAATAATATAAATATTTAAACAGAAAAGATCGCGTTGGTTGTATTCCCATGCGCGGGTCAGACTAGCACTTGGCCAGTTTTTCTACTATAACACATTTTTTCTAGCATAATTCACGCATAATTAATGTTTATACGAATTATTCTTCAAAGAAATATTAATGAACTGCAAAAGCTCGCTGTCACCGTCAGTACCTATTAATATAGTCCAATGTTAAGTAAATCGATCGTGACCGCATTATTCTTAGCCTTATGAGCCTGACATTGACTGCGTCTAGTTTATAGACCCTAACAGGACATGCAGGCAGGGAAGATCTAGGCTAGGATTAGATTAACCAGTTTTTAATAATGCACCACTACGGTTTTTTTTGTTATTATGGTAGGTTTGCGCTTGATTACTATCTCAACTAACGGGAAGCGCTGGGTAAAAAGGAACATAGGAGTAAGTTTTAGTCAGTAAAAGCGTTACCTACTGCTCTGCCTTTGAGCGGGAGAAGTCATTGGATGCTCACTTGATTATCAACCTAATAATGATCCCACTGTTGAGACTCAGGCCTCCTCTCCAGGACAGGGAATGGGCCGTATTCCAACGCGCAGGCCTAGTACGAATGGTGGATGTCACATGTCTTCGAATTTTTGGTTCTAAGACATGCCGGTTTCTTCACGATGTTTTCCTTCGCCGTTTTTAGAGCAGTGGTCATGAAATAAATTACACTAAGTAATGCGCCTTGCTGGGTTTGAACCCACGACCTACATCTTGTAAGTCGGGGCAGTTACCACTCGTCCACTAATGCTCTTGTACATGCACGGTATTTCTAAAGGTTTACGTAATTTCAGTAAATTTAAGTCTATCGCATAACAATAATTCAAAAAATGTAACGTCAATACATAGGTGTAACGAAACGTGCGTCCTGTCAGAGCCAAGCCTTGCTAGACTCGTATGCTCCACTGCCCTTGTACCAGAAGCCCAGTACCGGCGTGTGTACGTATCTCTGTAGAATCGAGTTCCCATCGCTTACGTGTTCGATGACGCCGAGTCCTCGTGACCTCCACACCGGGTTATGAAGTTAGTGGAAATTTAATAGAAGAGCAAGGTTTGTTGATGCGATTTATTTTCGGTAGTAATTTTGTTAAAGGTGGTAAAATAACGGATCGCGTTCGAAACACAATATTGCGCTTCATTGGCATGGCCCGGAACGCTGCCCAGCTTAAATGGGACTAGGCTGGACATGTCTGCCGCATGCCGATCGAGCGGTAGGCCAGAAAAACATAAGGTTGGTGCCCTGAAATCGCACGACGGGCACAAAGCCGGGAAACTTTGCTTCACCCAGCGGTGAGATAGCATAGGCTAGGTATAATAATATTATAATAATAGTAATTTTGTTTATTATTTGCTAGCAGTAGGTACAACACAAATTATTATCTTTTTAGTCTAAAACTAAAACTTCTTATAGTCCATCCTAAGGTTAGATATCACTGTCAGTAAGGCACAAGGTATTCACATGTTGCATATCGAAGATCTCTTATTAGGGCATTGTTAATTTTATGCCAAAATTAGCCTTCAGAGTTTGAGAGAGTAGTACACCACTAACAATGTCACAACCATTTTTTCTTAAAGCTGACTAATTACGACAACCCAAATTACCCGCAATTATGTCTTGTTGGCCTAGCTAGTAACTTCTATTTTTAAAGAAACCTCAAACATGAAACCCAGAAATCTCAAACATGAAAGCAAATCCACAATAAATGTAAGTATAAGTAGATCGTTTTATTTTCAAACGTTATTTTCCTGTACCAAAGAATTATTGAAGACCTACATTTAAAAGAGAAGTCTATTGGTTGAAAACAGCTTCTCTGACACAAATCAAAACATTTATTGTTGTTTTTTTCCGCTGAATTAACCCCTGGTCTGACAGAATGTCATCGGTTTTTTCTAGTCCAATAAACTAACATAAAAACACCCACTTTTACACTAGAGGAACTAGAATATTATGTAACAAAGTGATGTTATTTCCTTCGCCTATATGTCCGCCTACTTCCATAACGTTTAGGTCATCCAAATTGTTACGTTCGAGACAGGTTCTAAACAAAAATCAGGTCATGAAAATTATCTTTGATGAATCAAAATGGTAACCTAGATTGTTTTGACCTGAAACACTGATGTATGGCTTATTTTTTACGAATCCTATAAATGTAATCAGATCTAGGGATCATAACGAAACAAACAATATAATCAAAGTCTTGGACAAGCTGTCTAGGCATAAATAAGATTCAAAGATAATTTATTCAAAGCATTTTATTTAAAAAAAAACCATTTACAGGCACTTTTGAAATGTGAAGAAGATAATCAGAAAAATTATACTAATTGCACATTCTAAAGCATAGATCTATGGAGAAGAATATACCAACAAGAAACTCCATGGACACTAGGCATAAAGTTAAATTGTTATTCATAGATACTCGCCTTTGACATATCTCACTTGATGGCAACTGTACGCACATTTGCGTATATTTTCAAATTATTTTTTACGTACGTATGATAGGATAGTCACCATGTCCCGTTGGCGCGTCACCGTATATCTAGCGGTCCGAAGTTCGGATGACGGAGCAGGCTTCAAGAATTACGAGTGGTTTCAAGTCCCTACATTGCAAACAATTCATTAACATAGCTAATTAGTTACATTATTCATTCTTGCAGGCGCATCTTAGTCACCCATTAGCCAAGACAAGGAAAACTAAAGTAAATGTAACCATAATTAGTAGATAACTTATTAATTTCAGATGTATCTATTGTCATCACGTCTTACGAAAGCTATTGTTGCTCGTAGAAAAACTCGAAGTATAAATACCGTTGGTCTTAGTTCTGTAGATATCAGGAAGCAAGATGGACAAACATATTCTAGTGGTAAGGCTTTTTTCCATAATTTTTTATTTATTTATTAAAACTTTATGCACTAGTATTACCCACTCTACAAAGGCGGACTTAATCCCTTAGGCATTTTCTACCAATCAACCAACTAAAAAATGTTTTGCCATCGATTTATTTTCATCTTTTTTGCACGTTAATATTGAATAGCTTGTTTTGTTTGAAACCAGTCCAACACGTTCATTCATTCATGGTTAGCGAGATTTTACTTAACCTGTGTGAAGGTAGATTTTCTGATAATGGCACGGCAACACGGCATCCTATATCCATTATGTCTCCGTTTATCTTCTATGAATAGTACGTCGAATTTTCTATCACACTCTCTCAAAATCAAGACAGACTATAACAGTTGTATCCTACAAATGAACTTATATACCTATAAATACTCAATTCTTGATAAATGCTCATCTCTACTTACAAAAATAATTTAAGTCATTTCAGAGAACTAGAATGAAAAGATGTCTGTCTTGAGCACTTGACTCAGTAATTTACTGAAGAGACTCGCATAAAATAAAAAAATATAATAAAAGAACAGCCCACGGTGTCAAAATTTACATTTCGTATAATAAAATTTTCTATGGGCTGAATTGAAACATGGATAGTGTCTATTTAGTTTATTGCTTATGTAAAAATGACTTAAGCGATTGTGATTAACTTTACTAAGTTCGGTTCTATCTATGAAAAACATCATCATCTTCATCATCTTTCCGCTTCTAGATGTTATTTGTGGTAGGCGCATCTAACTTTTTTCTTCCAGTCTGTCCTGTCACCCGTCTCTTTTCTTTCATATCACTCCTCACATAATCATCCATTCATATTCGGTTTCCCTCTCCATCTATCCACATGTATACTTTTTGTACACTTTTAGTAACATGAAAGTCAAAACAAAAAATAATAGATAGTGCAAATTTCTTGTTGTTGAAAATAAAAGAACCAGAGATAGTTGCAACAAAATTGTTAGTTTTGAAAATAAAAACTAGCTTCAGGCTATACCAAATTCTTTCGTCCATTATAAATTAGTTAATAAAATGAAAATTTCTTAATTAATGTTTACTTCTTTCATAACAAAATTCTTTCGTGCAAAAGAGATTTTTTCTTCTACTTTTTTGTCTAAGGCTATTTTTAAAAGAACATCAAGATTTTTACACATGCCTTTTCTAAAAAATTATAACTTGCACTCATTTTTTTATAATTTTCTGAAAGTGATCTGTGTTTATCTATAAATATTTTTGTATGCTCTGTTCTTACAGATTGTCATTCTTAAATAACACGCATTTGTAAACCGTTCTAGGGCAGCAGGTCATGACACTAGCTGTTTCTAAAAGTTTATTATAAAATATCAATTGATGTCTAAAAAATAAAGGTTCTTAAAATACAAATGACGCCCGATTTTAAAGGGATTTAGTTTTCAGTTGGTTTTTTATTTTTCTTTATTGTTCTGAAAAGAAACACTACGAGTGTGACATAGCTCTGTCACTCTAAGGTTTGCTGAGAAAAAAGTTATTGTTCAGTTAGTCTTTGAACTTAGATTTTCAAATTATTATGTTATTTATCTATACTAATATTATAAAGAGGTAAAATTTGTAAGTTTGTAGGTTTATAAGTTTGTATGTAGGGGGTAATCTCTGGAACTACTGGTCCGATTTGAAAAATTCTTTCAGTGTTAGATAGCCCATTTATCTAGGAATGGCTATATACTATAGGCTATATACCATCACCCACGGGAGCGGAGCAGTGATGAAAAATGCGGGTGAAACCGCAGGGGACAGCTAGTGCATTATAAAGAATTAAGAAGAAAGAAAAAAATAGTCTAGTCCAATCTTCAAAGCCATTTCAATTTGTTTACCTATAGATGTTTAAAAATATCTGTCGTATCGAGTTCCGTAACCAAATATCTTTTTTTCCAAAAAAAATAACTAGATGGAGTCACTTGGTGCAAATCGAAATTTAGTTTTCAACTACCGGTAATTTATGCATGCGTGTTTTGTTTTGGAAATAATTAAAAATAAAGAGTGGAGGTTGTGAAAACCGGTCAAAAATTATAGTGTTTTTGTAGTTTGGGGTTGCCATGTTTCATAAGGCTAAGGTTTATGAATGAAATTGTGCTGTGTGTCCCGGGTTCGATTCTCACACGGAACAAATATTTGTATGATCTACAGATAGTTGTTCTGGGCGTCTTGTGTATGTGAGTTTTCATGTTTGTAAACGCACCCACGATACAGGAGTAATTCCTATTGTGGGGCAACGTTAAAAAAAAATGTTTTTTAATAACTGATGCATACAGGCATACAATACTCAAATAAATGAAAAATCCTGAAAAAAACGTATATTTTGTTAATGATTCAATTTCAAATTCTTGAAATAAATTCAGAGGCGGCGTAAAACTTATCTTGAAAATACCATTTGTCATGAAAACTAATAGTTTACTTACATTTTAATGGATAATTTTACCGTTTGTACTGATTAAATTAATTGGTCGAAATATGTAGTTAAACACATAAACCTTCTTGCAACATTAAAATCTTTACGACTGAATTTGGTCGTTACGCGATCGCTATGTCGAGACTGATAATACCCTGCCCTGGTAATATTTCTACTAACAATATTTTAGGTATTTTCGAAATACTATTACGAGTGATACCATATACAGTATTAGTCGCAAGGAATGTATTATTAGATTTATTTCCAGTTTTATTGAATTTGGTGACATATATCGTAGGCTCAGTATTTTGTTATTGCGTGCCTACCTAAATATGTTTAGTGTTCGGAGGTATGTGAAATAGAGAGTAAAGTCCCACATGCCTCCGTTGAAAAGAGAGGAGCCTTCGACCAGACGCATGTTTTGTCTGGCGTGCCCGATGATTTCAGGCTGTAGTATCTGTTCAAATCGCGCCGAGAACTTTAAAAGCTCGATGCAGGATTTAGTAGTTTCTATACTACGTCAAAGTTGTCGCTATAAGTGTCAGAGGTGTACTCTAACACTAATCATCTTTTTTAGGGTTCCGTACCTCAAAAGAAAAAAACGGAACCCTTATAGGATCACTTTGTTGTCCGTCTGTCCGTCCGTCTGTCAAGACCCTTTTTCTCAGGAACGCGTGAAGGTATCAAGTTGAAATTAAAACCATATATTGAAATCCGCGGTCTCTTGAAGTTGTGCAAAAATCAAACTTGTAAGTTGACGGGAAAAAAAGATACGCCCGTTTATGTTGCAAAAAACGTACATTTCGACACTGTCAAAGGAATCAAAACTCATAGGGTGCTTCCCGTTGACCTAGAATCTTGAAATTTGGCACGAAGCAAGGTATTATAGCACTAATATCGGGAAAAGTCTGAAAACTGAAAATTTTTAGTTACGTCACAAGAAAAAAAAATTGAAAAGTCTTCAAGACTCGATTCGAGAATTAAACTGTTTTTATAGGTAGGTTGGTACGAAACCCTCAGTGCGCGAGTCCGACTCGCACTTGCCCGGTTTTTTACTATCTATTATCTTTACTACAATTGATTTTCATCCGTACATTCAAAGGTTAAGTTGAAAACCAGCTTCAAACGAATGCTACATAGTGCCTAGCATTATGCTGTGATACAAGTGTCATTGTTGTTGATTTTATTTTATTGTTGTTTGTGAATCAAATAAACATATTTTCCTTATTTCTTTCTTACCATACCATATCATACAATATCTGTTTATTTATAGTGTACACCGTAGACTACCCCCTATACTATTTAAGTTCTTACGATCCATCCTAAGATTGTCTGATAGATATCGCTGTCAGCGATAAGACCGCCATTGTACTAATAGATTTAAGTTATTGTATAAACTGTACCGTTACCGTTGTTAGTGTACAATTATTCTATTCTATGATGACGTCATAAAACAACACATTTCTTTCTTCCAGATCCTCCTAACCTTGACCATCGCAGCAGCGTCCCCAGGCTACGACGTGGACTACCACACGTCCTACCACGCGCACCCGTTCCCGCACCATGCCCCTCTAGTCCAGGCGGTTGCACCCTCGCAGATGCACGGCCTCTATGCGGTGCCTGTCGGCCACGCGGTGCATCCCATACCGATGCAGATGCTGCAGCCTCCGCTCGTCAAGTATCGCGTCAAGGCGCACTATCATGTGTTTTAAATAAAAGTTGATATTATTATTTTTATTGAAGTGGTTTTCTTTGTTTTCTATCTTCTTTTGTAGATTTAAATCTCTCTAATGTTTTTCTAAGGTTTTTAGGTAACACACAAGCACAACGATTAAAATCTACTTAACTACGATTGGTCCAAGATCAACATCTACCTAACCATTCCCATTTAGGTAAACTTTTTTAAGGTGAGAATTATCCAATGATGTTTCTCGTTTTAGAATGGAAGGTAGATCATCATGGGTAAATCAGGCTTTTACTGACTAAAACCACACCTATGTCTTTTAGCTGCCTTTGGATCACAGGTTTCAATTTCAGAAATTCCTCGTCTGCCACGACACAAAGAACAGTTATTTCATGAATCCCCGAGCGGTAACCGGTGACCGCGCTGTTATTGTCTTACTATTGTGTCTCATTTTGCGGGTATCTGATAGGTTAAATAGATTTTTGGTCCAATTTGGAATCGAACCCACAACATACAACACAGCGGCCAATCGTGCCATCAACTACAACCTCAATCTACCTACCTTCACAATAAATCTTTTAGTTTTTCTTTTCACGTTTTATCCTATCAATAATGTGACATTTTCATGAATCTAGTTCTAAGACTACAGTATGTAAATGTAACAAGATTTGAGCATATAATACGTAGGCCCCACGTACACTATCGCCACGCGTGATTGATTCACAAAGCCGTTCCTTTGTATCGCCACTGTAAGGGCCGTTTCAGACGAATTTACAGTCTAGTAGGTTCGCGGTGTGACGAGAATTCATAAAAATATGCCTGTAATGTAATATTATAATGATTTTATTATAGGAAAAGTTTCATTGGGGAATGGATTCATATAATAACACAACTACTCGTATATACTTCGAAGGGTGCGATTGAGGTGAGGAGTTCCTCGAAAGAGTGGCATAGGAGATGCTTTATTCTGCCAGACTAAAAACTAAAAATAGCACATACTCGTAGTTTGTATTGTACAATAATCCAATGAGTTCTCCCGCTCTAGGGTGGATTTCGTCAGATTATTCCCTTTGCGTTCTAGGACTAGGCGTTTCCCTTTCAGAAATTGCCCCGTGGTCTTAGCGGGCGTAGCGTAAAAACCCAGCAGAACCGGTGGCCATAACCACCGTTTTCCTGACAATACCTCTTTGAGGTGCGCGTGGAATACTATGATCTGTTGACAAATAAGGTTCAATCCAGGCGGTTACTGAACGCGGAGTACCGCCCATTGCTCGCTGTTCGAAAACCCGTGATCAAACCCCATACAAAACATTTAGTTGAAAAAGTTGTGAAAATAGAGAATAACGTTGTAATATTGTACAAAGCAGATAAAAATCGGTCATCTATTGAAGCCCTAAAAGTGCCATACATAATATTCAGGACAGCATTCACAGCCAATATTCGGCCCAAGTCTGTCGCAGACTTGTACAAATATATCACGTAATAAACTCAGGGCGAGTTCTTGGGAGTATTCCCGTATCGGCACCAACATTTTTGGCACCCAAGCTATTCCTCATTCGGCACCAATAGGTATTTTTGGAGGGGTATTTTGTATGATTACTACCTGAAGAAAGAAAGAAAGAAAAACTCTTTATTTGCACGAAACAGTGGCAATTTTACAAATGTTAACAAAAAAAAAACGGCAAGTCTGTAGTACCTGTCCAAAATACCTATTGGTGCCGAATGGGGAATAGCTCGAGTACCGAAAATTTTGGTTTCGAAAATCTGGGTGTCGAAACGGTAATACTCCAGTTGTTGGGACGCAAATAAATCTTGCTGATATACCTACAAAAACCCCGATGTCGGGTCTACAAAGTTTTGTTTGTCCTTTTTCAGGTTTATGTAGAGGATAAGTAGTACGTTTTGTCATAGAAGTAGGTTTGGGCGCCCGCCTTGGAGTTGTTGAGATTGTGCTCAATTAGTCTAAGATGACAGGAGTATAGAGAAAAGTGGTTTATGTGCATTTAGACATAATTCTGGCTGGACTGTTGGTGTAGCGGTTAGTGGTCCTTACTGCTATACCGGATTCGATTACCACCCAAGACAAACTTGGCTAGAGATCGCCTTAGACAGAAAGGTTTGAGAAACCTTTGCCCAGCAGTGGGACACATATAGACTAATAAAAAAATGTATTTAAAAAAATCACAACACAAAACAAAAACAAACCTTATAACACAAGCTCTGCTTAGTTTGGGACTAGATAGAGTTATGTGTAAAATGGTAGACGATAAAAAAAACTGTATAAAATTGACAATATGTTGAGAATTAAACAAAATTTTTAGTAAACTGACATTGAGAAAACAATATGACATTACACAACAATGGACTTACGTTATATCTAACATTACAGCTAAATATCAGTATTTTTCACTTGATAATTATATCGGTGTCTACATCCCAATAACTGGTCAATACAATACAGAGTGTATTTCTCAAAAACTAATTACCAAAATATACCTAAATCACACTCGTCCATTTTAGAACCCCAACATTGTAAACGATATTCAAAACTCCCAAACCTGCCTCCCACACCCCACTACCGTCACGTCGCGTCACTAACAGAACTAACTTCATAAAGAATGCCTCTCTATTCGCTCACTTGACGGTTTGTGAGTTCAAGCTCATGATTTACTTGTAAAACTTCCCGTACTCGTTATTTTCTCCTGTCACTAACAAAGCGGTAATTAAGCCAAGTTGCAAAGGCCGTTACACCGGCGAGCAGTTACTGAGGCGAATGAACTGTCAGCCGACAGAAACGCTCCTTAGTTTTGAGTAGATTTGAATGTCTTGTGTGATTTCAGTGAGTGCTATTTAAACTCTAGTAAATAAACTAACTAAAAAACAATGAAGACAAGTCTGGACTCTGTTACTTTAACGAAGATGTCCAAAATGGTTTACGAGACAAAAGTTTTTATGCACGATTTTCTTTTAATTCGTTGTTTAGAAAAACAAAGCACTTTAAATTAGAACGTTTACATTGTCAACCAATAGTTTTAGCTACGTTTTAAGGATTTTGTACCGAAGGGTGCCAACACCCTTATTAAGTCTCAATTTCTATCCGTCCGTCTGTGAGCGGGCTGTATCTTATAAACCGTAAGAAGTAGAAAGTTGTATTATGCATTATGTTAAATTACTTCTTGTTATAGCATTGAAGCTACAAAAACTAGTAATATTATTAAAATAAAATTAAAGTTTAAAGAAGGTTCTCATAAACAATAAAAGTTATTTAGTTGGCGTTCTTTGCTCGATTTTAACACTATAGTACGGAACCCTTCGTGTGCGAGTCCAACTCGCACTTGATCTCCTCTTTCTGGTAAATAAAATCGTTATCCTATCTAAATGTGAGAATATCACTAACATACAGATTCCAGCCTTGCTTCTAAACTATCTAACAGATAAGCAAGTTTCACAGAATACAAATGCATATAATTTAGACTTCAGCTTTAGAATGTATACACCTTAATCGTGTGGGCGTATGCAGAAGGGTTTCAACCTCTCAACAGGGGTGATTTAATTACTGCAATATGTCAGATCTTTACATAAAACTATGATGTTTAATTAAATACGTAGATGTCAGCAGACAGACACTTCGAAATTCAGGACATTTAGAAAATAAAAATGAAGTTTACGTTGCACCAGAGTCATGAGGTTTATACTAATACTAAAGAAATATTATCACTCATAGCACCATATAAATAAACCTCATGATACAACTAAAACCCGCTCTTATGTTCTCTGTCTTGCGTCTCCGGGCCCCGGACCCAGGCTGAGTTCTCTTTCGCACAAAATCATGTATTGGATCACAGATTATCTATGTATTATTGGATCCATGGTATTTGTTTTTGCATCTATGTCTGACTCACCTTGTATATGAAAGGAGAAACTTACTGACATATCAACGACACCCTGTATGGAGCCGGGAACTAGTCCCATAATAATGTTCTATAAAAAGATGCCGGCTCGATACACAATGAGTCGGAAATTGTCCCGCATCACCGTGAGCGATATCTTCCACACCTTTGTGTCGCCATTGTGCCTCCGCGTCCTCGTGCACTGAATCTTTTACGATTTTCTAATATAGTTCCTGTATAGTCGAGGTATACAAAAAAATCGTTGATAAAAGTATGGATTGGTGTATTTTTGGTAACTCGTTTAAATGCCTGTGAGCAAACGCTTGACTTGTTGATGAAATCACCAAAATCGTTATATACGAATATGTTGCCTATAATCATCAACATCGTCATCATCTCAGCCGAAATACGTCCACTGCTGGACATAGGCCTCCCCCAATCGTCGCCACAATGACCGGTCCTGTTGCCTATAATATTCCCTTTCAAATAAAATAAAAACAGAGACGAAGCTCTGAGAATTGAGAACCTATTTCTTTCAATATCTACCCATTCAATTTGTTATCAAATCATTAGTTCACCCACATCAAAAAAAGTTTAATTTACTTATTTTCTGAACATTAATTTAAATAAAATATTCTCTTTAGATAACTTTTCTTAAAAGTTAAATTATGTTATGACTCTTTAGTAACAGTTAGTTACTAGTTTGGACTGAAATACTCATTTTCTTACCGCTGCACTAACTCCAAAAGTTCCAGTCAATCCTTTGAGCTCATCAATATAAAGTTCAGTCTTAAATCAACTGAAACTATTTCATTTTAAATTGAATGCACTTTGTTGCCAAACTTTTGAATGACAATTTTGAAGTGTTTGGAGCGAGCCATCCATCATAATAAGAAGATGGATGGCTTACCATCTTCGGACATCAGCCTGTTAAAAGAATATCAGTTTTTTTAAAGTGGCAACGAAATCACTACTTTAAGTGGAAACTAAAATTTTATTGTTATGAGGGAGAAAATGCAAGAGATGGCTTACAAATCATATTCATAAATCTTCTTCGTTTATTCCTCTTCCAAGTAGTGAAAATCGTATTAAAATTGGCTGTCGAATTAAATTGAGAGTATCTGAGTAGATCGATCAGAATTTTATTGAAAAAACCGCGAACACAATAAAAAACTTTCCATCAGTTTTTACCAAGAAAAAACTTTCCATCAGTTTTTACCAAGCTACCGCAACTTAAAAGCAAGGAACTAATCTACTTTATATGAGAAGACAAGAATCAAGGTTTGTATTCAGCTTTGCTTTGTTTTATTACTTATGTACATAAATAAAAAAATTGTTTTTTTTATGTAAAGAAGACCTGACTCTCCTTCTCGCTCCTCCCAGAGCGAGAGAAGTTATTCAACTAATTCTCACCTAAATAAAAGATTGAAAACTATACTATCAATAAGTTTAATGACTTCACCTGTTTCAATTACTCGTAGTTATATGTTTAAACAATATCGCGATTGGATCGGCGACGACGCAATCCGACTACACACCGACCTAAGCGTATTGTATGTATGTGTACTAGTCATGGTTAGAAATGCTAATTGTTTATCAAATGCGTTCATAAAATGTAGGGATTTTTTTTTTATGGAGAGCGTTCAAATTTTAGCGGCGAACCTTGGTTTTGGTGGCAGAATAAATTAATTTATGTGTACATCTATATTTATTCTACTCTACTTACCTGTCTACTAGGGCCATGGGTTCGCTTATGAAAGGAAAACGAAAGGCGAAGAAAGAACATAGAAGTGAGTTTGAATTAGTAAAAGTCTGACACGCCCTTCCGCTCCGCCTAAGAGTGGAAAAAGCCATCAGATGATTGCACACCTAAAAAAACACCTAGTAATAGTAAGTTGACGCAGTTAAACAACTAGCACGATTTTCAATAACCAAAACGATTATTATTTTCTAAGAAGAAAATAATCCATTTAAAAAGGGACCTAATCATAATTAGATAATAAATCTTAATTCTCGAGCCGACGATGAAAAGCAGATGGCAGGAAAATGCGGACTTTCCTAAAATAATTTTTAAGAAGTGGTCTAACTTTTGATGAGAGAGATAATTAGTAAAATTGTTTACGCTCTAAATTATTTGCTAGTGGATTTTGTTAACGCGTTATCAATTTTAGGTTAAATATTTTGGAAGGTTATAATTAAGCATAAAATGTTGAAATTGGTGTCTATTATTCGTCTATTATGTAGGTACCTACTACATAGGCTGGGTTTCAATTATATAGTTATATCTAGATAGATGGTGCTGTATTAAGTTAATTTACTAAGACTTTATTAATGTTTGATACTTAACCGGTTACAGGAAAAATATTATGTTAACAAATTCACAACGAACCTTTGATGTGAGAAAGTTAGAGAAAGCCTGTGTCAGTATAATGTACGTTTCATTGAAGGCAAATGAACGATGTGGGCAGAAGTATGTTTAATAACAAGCAAATACATTTGTAATTCAAAATTATCGCAGTGATAATGGCATTTTATCTAAAGAAGCCATGCTCCATTTTTTATTTTATTTTAAAGTTTATTATAGTCACAATACATTTACACAATAACCAAAAAGAATCCCTATTTTCAATTCAGTTCTAGATTTCTTTAAATATTTTTATTGTAGGTCAATAATATGATATTCAATTTTCTTTAACGAGCTTTCTAAAATTGTCTTTACTTAAAGTAAATTTATTTTTGAGAGTAAGTATCTACATTAAATTTAATTCAATGGAAAACACTAAAAATAAACTAGTTACGAATGAAAAGATTATTAGCATTATGACCTACTAAAATATAAACTGTGGCAACTATTATCATACTGGTTGTATGATTAGAAATCTGACAAGGTAACTCACACGTACGTATGTAAGAAAGGCCATCAACACTGTTAAACTAGAAAGTTTTACTTATTTTAATAAAAATAACAAATAGAAACTGAAAATAAAAGTTTTTAATGGAAAACTAAAATAAAAACTAACTAAAAAAGCCAAAAAAATAATACAAAACGTTCAATATAATAAATATTATTTCCTCATATGCCAATTCTCACTAACCCCAGTACAACAGTAGTGCACTCAGGTTGCATATTGCCAAACGTTAAGATTTATTACAGTAGATGCATATAGCCTAGACCGTAGGTCTTAGGACTATAAAAGGACTAAACCTAGGTGATCTAGGTACACAGTCGCCCAGCATCGTCGGATTAACACACAGACAAGACTACATATTGTATTGCAAAATGTTTAAACTGGTGAGTTAATAGTTTATTTTAATTCATCGATGATACTTGGTTTATTTTAATAGATGATTATAGTATAATAGAGACAGCTTTTGCCAATTGTGATATTTTACCTATATTAAATTCTGCTAATAAAATCATATGCCCCTTTTTAGTTATGTTCAAAAAATTGTGTTTACAAAAACTTGAAATAAGAAATGAATGATCCACGAAACGTATGAGCCTTAGAGAGCTCATAAGCTGTGTCAACCTTAAAAAAACCCTATAAATGATTGTCAACTTTCAGAAAACATTTTCAAAATTATGAAACAGGTATACCAGTAGCTAGCTCTTGTCTCTTAACTTACATATTTGTAGAGAAAATTTGAGTACAATCAGATTTTAGGCGACCAATCGCTCACGGTGAGTTTACCCAACTAACGCAAAAACAGTTCTATTCTTTACACTTTGAATATTTTTATGCATTAAATAATATCTATTAAATTCAATGTATGTAATTGATCTTATATGGGATATATTATAATTTCATTACTCTTTACACCACTTACAATCCAATTAAACATTGATTTAAAAAAAAAATACCTTGTAAAAGGAGCGAGAGAGCGATCAATTTTACTGACTTAAACCCTCTGTTTCTTCATTTGCCAGATTACTGTTTAATTATTGATTAGTGAATTTCAATTCACCGAAATATCTAGTCTGTCTGTAGGAACGTCGTAAATTCCTAGACAGTTAAGAATTCGTCGTTATTTGAAATATCTCAGCTTAGAAGCTATTTTATTATTTGCATTTACGGATCACTCCTCGTTGGTCTAGACTTTGCACGCGGTAGTGCTGATCATGAGGTCCTAGGTTCGATTCCCGGGTTAATCTAAATATCATTCAATTTTCCTATTGGTATTTTTGTCAATAGCAGCATATCTGGATGGCTGTCAAATTCATGACAGTAGGCTAGGACTTAAATTTAATATAAAGCCACATTCTTTAACCCTTCAAAAATACCATGCCTGATAGCGTTATGTTCATCTATGTTTTGCTTAGTCTTTAAATATTTACTTCAAGACTATCTAATTATTATTATATCTAGCCTTTACTGTTCCACTTCTAGACAAGGCCTCCCTCCATTCCTTCCATTGCTTCCGGTTCTGAGTCATTTCCTGCTCATTAGTAAGGAAGACATCTAAGTCATCCCACCATTTCCTTCGTATTCTACTAGTCTAGTCTAGTTTTGAGTACTTTTTTATACCAAAAAAGTTCAGGCATTTAGTGTCAATGTTGTACTGCCTCAATTTAATCAAAATTCTAACATCAGAGGAGTTTCAGTAATGAGTTTATTTATTATGACGTCACACTTAAACTCTTCAAAAAATTCCTGATACTAAAATAACACCAACCTACATAAAAATAAAGTGTCACTATTTTTAGTGAGGTATTTACGCAGGCGACTAGATTACTTATACTTGGAAGCGATATATTTTTATTACCCATAGAATAAACACAACAGTACTTCTCCTATTTTCGAGAGCAGCTTTCAGAAAAGTAACTTATTTTTATTTTCATAATAATTTGAAAATAGCAATCTTCCAGAAATAATACTCATGATATCGATAACAAAAAATTTGCTTTAGTATACTCGTAATTAAGGAGTCTTAAAATAATTAATTATTTATATTTTAAGATTTCTTAAAAATATTAGAGCGATAGAAAGGTTATTTTCAGTTAATGAGGGAGTTCTAAAATAACGTTCCCCAGGTAGCAACACTGAGGTCAGGTCAGGTTCAGGTACTACCTGTTAAGAGCAAACACGAAGGGAACCCATGGCGGGTTTGCTTCTGAATGGAAAACCCTGGAATGATAAGCAAAGAAGGAACAAAGAAGTGGGTCTTAGTCTCTCAGACTTGTGTAAAGTGCCTATAAGTGATTTTTTTGTGCTTTGATTTAATTTGATTTGAATATAAGTATTAGTTTACTGGATAAATATTCGCTTATTCGTTAGGGTTTCAAATCACTAAGTGATTCTGTGAAAACACACATAAATGTGTGTTTTCTCTAATCTAATCTAACTTTACAAACCGGATACTATGATTGATACATTCTATTTCTGGGCTCGTGATCCCCTTGAACTGTTGAACCGTAAATAACTGAAAATGTAAATAAAAGTTGGAAAAACTCGTCTAAACTAAAAACAGTTTAGCGAATCGTTTGTTAACCTTCTCAATAACCTTCCCAAAGGGAGAAAGTTCAATAAACTAGGCCGGAATGACTATTGAAGAGTGAAATGTATCCACTTGAACACGTTTACATACGTCTGTGAAAATGATATAGTGACGATTTTAGACCTCACTTCTTAAGCACTCAGTGTCATATGAAGCAAATAATTCCTTCTTTATTTCTCATTTTAGATTATTAAACTGCATTCTGCGTAGAATTTATGCAAATCGAAAAAATTATCGAAACACTTTTAAATTATTTGATAGGCTCGCATTTGACCATCATCACACATACATAATGTGGTCGACCATGGAGCACTGTTTCCTAGAAGAGATGTTAACTTAAAAATCCCCAGGTTTTAGTTATCAGGAAACGCAAATGCTGGCAGAGAATGGCTCCTTAACTCTACGCCCAATTTATGTGCTTTACTTCTTTCAAATACATTTTTTTTCTTTTCAGACCATCCTCTTCGCCTTGATCGCGATCGCCCAGGCTGGCGTCATCGCCCCAGTAGTGGCCCACCCAGTAGTGGCGCACCACGTCGTGGCCCCGGTCCACACGGTGTCCCACAGCGCCGTGGTCCACCCCGCCCCCATCGTGCACGCGCCCGTGGTCCATCCTGCCCCTATCGTCCACGCGCCCGTGGTCCATGCCGCCCCCATCGTGCCGGTGGTCAGGCATTCCCCACTGATTGCTGTTCATCACCATTAGAGAGTTGAGAGTTCAAATTCAGTGATGTAGTTGATGTGAATTTTTATTAAATTATTTTGAGAGTTTAGAAAATTGATAGTTTTTATTTTTAAAGAGCTGTTCACCTTTAACTTTAAAAACCATGCCATTTCCTAAAAGATTAGGATTTTTTTTTACTTTCAACATCCTTAAAGCTAATTTTCGTTCAATATCATGTTTGCAATTAATTAGCTGTGATGCAACTATAAATAAAATAGAAAACAAACTTAATTACATTGGTTCTAAAAACAAAGAGTATTTATAACATTGAGAGCTACGCGTAATGGTCTGCATAGGACTAAGTGTGGAAACCATACCTACATACTCTTACTTACAACATTGAAATAGTTATAAATACATACTCGACAATGAATGTGTACAAAAGATATTCAACTGATACAAATAAGTTATTTACAGTAAAACTTAACTGATGCAAAGTTTCAAAGCAATAAACAGGTAACTTGTTTATAAATTATTGTTTTCTCTGTAGCGAAGTGACTTTGTTTTGTTTTATGTTTATTTATTGTCCTTGTTACCATTATTAAGCTTAGTTTGCGATAGTGTTTAAATTTAATTAATAATATGTTGTGCCTATCCACGGAATGTCCGCGATTATATTCGCGGACATTCCATGGATAGAAGTCTTCTAAACAAAATCAAGTTCTGTTCCAAAAATACTTCAGTTACCAAGGTAACTGTAATAAAGTTTGCTGACTAGACAGTATCTATAGGCTAGGAGGGATCCTTAACTTATAGCTACATAGCATTTAAATGCAAATTTTAGATGCAAAACCTATCTTTAATTCCACAAAACAGACGCAAAATTTAAATTACCCGTAAAATACAATAACAAAAAATCATATTTCTAAAAGCGCAAAGCCCACAAAATGAAACCTGAACCCATTGCGATGCGTTCAACCCTCCAAAACACTGACAAAGACAGAGATTTTTATCGTTTTATGAAAATAGGCTCGGATCGTACATCAAAGGGTACAACGGGGATGATTTAGGGGCTGTTTTATTTCTACTCGTGAGGTGTCAATGACATTGGATGTATATAGTCGGCAAGTCTTATGCAGGGCCTGCTTAGCATAAGATCTTTATCAAACCGTAGGTTTTATGGCGATAGGTATATAAACAGATGGGATGGAAGTTTTATTACTTGATTAAAAAAATATATCTGATATTAACATTGAGAAATAAGTACCTAGTGCGAGTTAATCTATTACATGGAACGGCACAAACGATACAAACTGAACATACAAATACGACAATCTAATTAGAAGTATAATTAGAACTAGCGATTATATATCGATAATATATAATCGCTAAGTCGAAGTAGAATCGCCAGTAGTCTATCAGAAGATTTTTTTATTTGCTAATTGATCGAGAGCTGTCACCTGCTATTATACTACATCGACAGTTTTACTAAAGAATACAATCACAAATAGGGTAACCACTATAGTGATTGCCAAGCATATAGTGATTGCCCACATGAAGAAGCAATGCGTTTTTTTGGTAATTTTTAAAAGGTTTGTATAAACTTAATAACCATAGATGTTGTAGTAACATCAACAGTAGTATAAATTCAATATATTTATACTAACCCTTTCAAAATTACCAAAAAAATGCATTGCTTCTTCATGTGGGCAATCACTATATGATTGGCAATCACTATAGTGTTTACCCTACTTTCCATGTTGCCAGCACAATTAGTCGATTGCAAAGAACAATCGAATACAAAATTAATTAAACATTATTTTAGTCTATAAAAAACAATCGTAATCACGTATCAGAACCTAAACTTTATATCTTTCAAACTACAATTCAAGCCATCCAATAGTCGACGCGTGTACTAAACCGTCACAAATATGTACACTTTATAGCTACATGCAGATCCATCCCAGACAATGACTAACATAGCCAATAAAACGCTCTCATCCTTGAATCCACGTTATTATCCACAGAACTTCGATCGCAATCCCCGCAAACCTTCGGAGAGATGCATTGTACCCTCCTGAGGGCTTTTACGTCCTAATAAAGTGTATCTTCAAGGATAATTACTTAGGGAGCCGGCAGCAGCATTGGCGGTAATCCCCTCTTTGTATTGAGTTCTTTATAGACCGCCCTTGGGCGTTAATGACTCGTGAGGACCAGCGCTGATTTTGGAATAATGTAGATCTTTAAGGCCGATTTGGGTATAAAAGATCGCTAATTGATCAATTGGTTTGGGCTTCAGTCTTGCCATGAAGTACCGTGTTACCCCAGTTAATGGGTTGTGGAGGTCTGGTAGGCAGCCGCTCCTCGTAAAATACTGGTATTACTGGAAGCCGACCCCAATATAGTTGGGAAAGGCTAGGCAGATGATGATGAATATAAAAGATCGTTAATTGATCAATTTGTTTGGGATGATAAGGCTTCCACAGACAAACACGATATGAAACTTTGCAATCCTTATGTATTCTGTGTCATTCGTTGAACCTATGAAAATGTGTTGTTGGTTAAGCGTAGGAGCCCTAAAATGATGTACTCTATCTTCGTGATTGCAGCGTATTCCCGAGGTTGTTGACCCGGAGCACATGTTATTGACGTCATAAATATTGGGATTCATAATTTATATCGTCCTCCTTTCCTTTATGAGTATTTATTTTGCGAGTGCTATCAGTGTTGTGCGGTGATTTAGTGCAAAGCGAAATTAGTAATAACATATTAAGTAACGTAAGTCTCGCTACCGCGGGAATTTTCGGAAGAGTTAAGTACCGTAGCCCTAAAACTTAAAAGGCAACTGAATGACAAAGGTGTTTTTTTATACACAAATTAGTGCTTAACTACGATCCTACTTGATGGCAAGTAGTGATGCAATCGTTGATGGTCAAGTGTTTATTAAAATCGGACGGAAAAACCTCTGCAAGAAATGTCACCAAAACCGTAGGAGCCCAGCAGGGCCGAAGCCTGCTGGACCCATTGGTAAACTTCCGAAGCCAGAGTCTTAGAACGCAACGTAAAGAAGGAATTATGTGTGACACTCCACTCTAGAACGGGAAAAGCCATTGGATGATTTCCCACCTCAACAACAAAGGTAAATTGTTCAGGTTTCGTCAGTAAAAGCCTGACCCGCCCTCTCGTACCTAGACCGGCAGAAGACAAGAAGACACTGGATGATTATCCATCTCGAAAAATATATCTCTTTTGTCTAGACACTAGTGTCAGAAACGCAACTGCTAAGCAGGATGAAGGTTTTAAGACTGGGCTAGATTCCCTGGTCAGGCAAAGTGTTAATGAGCTTTTCCGTCTCAAATCCGGATTTGTGTTTAGAAACAACGTTTAAAGTGATGTTTAAGACGCTTAAACAATATTTTGTTTAAGTCTGAAGTTACCGTAATCCGCTTTGTTCAAAGAAAATTATAAACTGCTTATTCGCAACGCTTGACGTTTTTCTTTTTCCCCATCATAAAATATTATTCAGCTTCCACTTGAAAATAATTGAGGAAAATATAATGACATTTTTTTCTTCGTTCTCGTTTAAATCTGACCAAAATAACGTCAGATCTAAACTCTTCACAGAAATAAGGAAATAACTAAGTACCCCCGGGTACTTGGTTTGACCTTTCTTTTCCTGGAGTCTATATAATACTTAGAACTCTTCTTTGTTTGGAAATATTGTTCCAGCTTCTGATCAGAAACCAAAAACCAGATTTCAAACACCAGAGAATAAAAATATGCACAGGTCATGCCATGTCATTTTAAAAAATCTATTTTGTAGATCTTTGGCCGTCGTTACGGATAGCCAGTAAATCTGACTCCAGTCTTGCCATGAAGTACCGTGTTACCCCAGGTAATGGGTTGTGGAGGTCTGATAGTAGGCAGCCGCCCCTCGCAAAATACTGATATTCAGCTAAATCCGGCTTGACTGGAAGCCGACCCCAATACTAGGTGTTAGGAAAAGGCTAGGTAGATGATGATGATGATGTACTAGCTTCTGCCAGGGGCTTCATTTGCGAGAGAGTTGAAAGTTATCCTAACAGAGCAAAAGCCCTTTAATTTTTAAATAAAGAGAAAGCAACTTTACACTCGGGTTAATTTTGGTTTTGTTTCCTCTTCATTAGAAACCCTTTGCCGTTGAAGAAATATTTTGTTTGCTTTAGTAGCAACAGCAAAAACAATTTTCGAATATGTTCATTTCTTTCTAATTTGGTGTCTTTGAAAAATGAAGGACAGATAAGTATTATTAAAAACTAGTTAGTGAACAAAGTAAATCGATTTTTCTCATAAAATATACTCGTTATTATCTCTTCAGGTTAGTGTTAAAGCTATTTTATTTACATAACACACACATCTATCAATGCTTACTTGCAATCTACATATTAATTTAGTGTGTAAATTAAGTCTTCGTCTCATGCCAGACATTCAAAAGGCAGGCTATAAATACCAACACCGATTAAATTATATACGGCATCACCATCACGAAATATCGTGTTCTAAATTCTTTAAATTATTAACATTATATAATATATATATTATGTATATGTATAAAAAAACAATTTGCCTGCTGCAGTCTTTCCGTCTGATTACAATTTGGGTGTCTTCTAGACTAGAGTGAATAGACTCTTAATAAACTAGTGCGCCTCACCATCAACGACTGCATAGTGATGAGTGGTGATTGTAAGCAGTGTGCTTACCATCAGGTGGGATTGCAGTCAAGCACTGGTTTATGTAATATAAAAAAAAACTTTGTAAGGACCAAAACATTTAAAAACATCAGACAACCTAGAGTACCTAAAGTACTACCTTACTTCATTTCCATTTCCAACGCCCAGTTTTAAGGTAAAGTTCCATATAATGGTGGGCGATCATATTTATTTATTTATTTATTTATTTATTTAAACTTTATGTACAGTGGTGGTACATAGGCGGACTTAATGCATCAGGGCATTCTCTACCAGTCAACCTTAGGGTTAAAAAGTCAATCAGACACAAAGCCAGACTTTGGGCTGCTTATGATATTCTAAACTCAAAACTTACTCAAAGCATACTTAGCTTAACTTGTGGCAACTAGAACAGTTTAAAAAAAAAACGTTTTAAATACCGACGACTTTGGTTTATCAATCAAGGTAATAATCTAAGGGCCTGTTTCACAATATACAAGTAGCCACTACTTCCTAAATAAATTTAAAAATGGAACAGAATTGCTATGAAATTATGTGCCAAGAAAGATGTCGGAAACTTAATCATAGGTGGTGAAACAAGCCCTAAATAAAACTCTACAAACTACATATGCTACATTATTTTGTTATGTACTTTATTGTACACCTCATTAGTCATACCAATAGAGATAAACTCAAAACAGTCATTACCTAACCATGATAACACGGAAAATAAAAGTATCATGAAACAAAAAACCATATTAAAGCATAAATATATCCTTTCCCGAATAAAATCAAAACAAAATACAAAAATAACCTTGTGAAGAATCAGATAAAACAATGTAACCCATTACCCCATTATGGGGCATTAGGAGTAGCCTTGATTTCGTATGGGATCCCTCAGGGTAATACATTATGCCCATCCATGGAGAAAGCTATGATATCGAGAGTAATGGCTTCCGGATTTGAAAGGGTAATTTTTTGAAGGTCGAAGAAAAGTAGAGGAGGAAATAATGACAAAAAAACTTTAAGTTTAGGAATTTATAGAACTGTCATGAACACTACAAAACACTCTTAATAGAACAAGATATCTCAAAAGAAAAAGTAAGACAAGTATTTTCTTTTATTATTACGAGTACTGCCGTGTTACCCAAGTTAATGGGTTGTGGAGGTCTGGTAGGCAGCCGGTTCTCGTAAAATACTGGTATTCAGCTAAATCCGGCTTGATTGGAAGCCGACCCCAATATAGTTGGGAAAAGGCTAGGCAGATGATTACGAGTACTGCCAGCCTTTTAAAAAAAAAATATTCTTCATAAATTGTAACATACCCTACCAAAAGTTTACTGGCATTCAAAGCGTAGATAATCTCACACATACTCTTATCTTTATTTAATGCTTTACAAACAAAAGTTCTTGCGTTCATAGTAAACAAAAAAGCCAAAGATATAAACAAGGCAATTTAAAGGGATGGTGAACAAATCGAAGGTCTATCGTTCCACTATATATCTCAGGCTCCAAGGACCCAAGTCTTCCGCAGTAGAAGATGTTATCGAAACGTTGCCTTGTACGCATTGTTCCCTTCACGGCCTAGCCTTGGATTTACAGGATTTTAATCTTAGAGAAATATTAAAAAAGAAAAACTTGAAGTATTGATATTAGGAAAAGTTTGAAAGTAGCGCTAGTGACCAAAAGGTTGAAAGGATAATTTGTTACGAGAATATATTGAAAAAGCATTTATGCATGTGCCTAAAATAGTTTATTACTGTTATAAAGAAAACAAGATAGATATTGTAAGGAATGTTGTGAAGAAAAAAGAAGTATTTGATACCGTAATAGTAGAATTACCGAGACGAGAAATTGTAAACGTCCTGCACCAATCTAACCTGACATCAGACAAGGTCAGGAAAATGATAACGATTTGCGTAAAATTAGTAATCCTTTGAACATACAACTAATATAGTTTAAACAGACGACGAACTGTTTTTGGAAATCGTAAAAATAGAGAGAAGTTGCCGTCATATACGAATAGTTAGATATTTAATAAGATGATCACAAAAATACTGAAACAAGGAAATGGTGACAGAAGTCTTAAAATTGTAATGAAGAACAACATTTATATATTTAAGGTACAGAGACACAAAACTACAGAGGCGAACTTAATGCCCTAAGTATTTTCCTTAACCTTAACCTTAACCTTTTATTTAAACCAAAATACTTACTATTTTTTTTTACCAAAGTATTCCATAAACGAAATCGTATAAACAAATCTGTCTCAAAAATCTGAAGGCCAAAGCAACTCGCTTAATCGCGAATGATACGGAACTTAGCAAAACGGGAAAACGATGTTTTAAATACGCATCAATCATAGTAAAGCCACTAGTACGAGTAGGGGAAACATAGTTCCAGCTGACATCTGAAGGTCATATCATATGAGACGAAAGTTCCAGGACTTAACGCGAAAACTGCGGTTTTATTTTGTATTACATAACGATAATAACACGATGATGTATTATCTTCTTCTAAGTTAAGTAATTGTTCCTTTGATACTGAAAATGGATGAGATTATCTAATGGCGGCTTGTTTGATCTTGAACCACAGTTGCGTCATTGTTGGCAAAAACAATTTATCTGTTATGTTACGTCGTTACAGCCCTTGTGGAGACGCGTCATTCATCACTCGCTACATGTCTTTCCTAGTCATTATGACTCCAAATTATAAGAAACTGTGTCGAGCTAACTATAATTAATCTTACATACCATATCTTCCCACAAGTTACATTTATATTTTATACTCAAGCTTTTCTCTTATTGGGGTCAGTAGAACCTTTTTTTTTCAGTGGAAAATGACTAAATTACTTCCCTGGCTCTAGGTGAAGCGCGAGAAACTGTCTGTATTTTATTTACTACCACTTGTGTTCCTTCAGTTGCTCTTTGCGTTGCAGGACCTCGACAACTGTCTTAAGTTAAGCAAAATAAGTTGGGTGTAAATTGTAAATTTTGTTTGTCACTGAAGCTAAATGAGTATCTAAGGTTGAATAGCAAAATTTACAATTTACACCCATGAAAAATTATTTTGAACATTACTATAAATGAATACATCTCATGAATAAAGATAAGAAAACCACAATTTCCTGGTAATAATTTCTCCAACCAAAATTTCTGTTATTTCAAGCCTCATGATTTAAATATCTCCGACCGGGAATCTTCCATCTTTACAAAAATATTCTTAAGGGAGCCTGGATGAGGCTTCATAGGCTCTGAATAATAATGATTAATCAATTTTCTCTGAAACTTTCTAAGGGACAGTTAATCGAATTAACGTCTAGAATAGATTGAGTGCTTCGGTTTGTTTGTAGTTTACGATAAGGGGGCAAAGAACTGTGGGTAATGTGGCATAAAAATATTATATTTGACTTAGGTTAGTGGTTGATTTGACTGTGTACTTATAGTCATCAGTCTTGTAATGTTCACTCTTTTTGGACACAGTCCTCTTTACCAGTAGTCCTAGATTAGTATTATGGAAAATAGGTGTGGTTAGTAAAAAATTGACATTTTAGAGCAATAGAAGTCATTAGATGATTTTATATCTCCAAAAAAAATGGCCCAGTACGGGTCATGTCACATGTCTTGAACTTTTTATTTCTTAGACATCCGATAAATTAACATTTTATCAGCAAAAGATTTTTTTTTTAATCTATTCAATAATTTTCCATTTCATTCCTTAAAAAAAATACAAATCTTTCCTCTTTATAATATTAGTGTAGAAGTAAATATTGGTTTTTAAAAAGATGTCTGATTCTTACTAATATTTTAATTTTGTATGCACAGACACGCTGCCTCGCTAAATTTTACGAGTGTATAGATTTAAATTTGATTTGTGGCAATAGACAAAAACGGTTCTGCGTGAAAATCTAAAATGCAAACAAGTTCACTGAACTGTTTAAGAAACATTTTGTATTTATTGAACGCGATGTATTTTGGCGAACCTCCCTTAAATACGGAGAAAGGAAGTGTATCGAGTTCCTGAGTCAACCATTTTAATCTATTTGTAGAAAACATTGAATATTTTATTTAGAAACTTAGAACTTAAGACTAATGGACAAGACGGGGAACTTTTTAGTTTAACAAATGTCAAACGTTATAAATGTGCTTTTCTTTTGAATACGTGAATTAAAATTAAAAGTTTGAGTATCGCAGCTTTTCTAGAAAAATTTAATAATGGAGTAAATTCGTCAAACGAAAGATTTTTTCTTACAATTATAAGAGCACCTACTTATACCCCGATATTCAAATCTAATAACGATATTCAAATCACACAATACCTAAGCGGTAATCAGAATTCCCAATAGGTAAATACCTAATAATCCTTTCATTGACTTTGACGTTTACTGCCAACGACCCTTACAATATTATTTAAAAGGGGTCATTGATTTAGTATATTATTTGTTTGAATTTTACTTTGAGACCCACCTTAGAGCATTAAAGTTTTATTGTTCGAAAAGGGACCCCCTAGGGGAAGACGATTTATCATGATCAACAAAAACGTGTTTTCTCAGGTGTATGTGATTCTGAAACCAGCTCGGATAGAATAGGGGTAGTGGTAACATTGTGGAAGAGACGTGGGAGGCTGTGCTGCCTCCGCAAAACTTTGCCAAAGGGGCAAGCTCCATCATCATTAATTATGCTAATTAGAAGTGGCTTCCCACACAAGCTGAATTTAATAATATACACGTGGAATGGAGTTTTCCGTTAAATTCGTTCTGGATTGAAATATTATAATAATAAACAAGAGTTTTTTGACGCCATACTTTAGTTCGTTTTTAGGTAATTGTAATAAGTGTAAAGTTTTTATTATACTGTAAATCTATACTAATATAATAAAGAGGTAAAGTTTTTTTTTTTTTGTTTGTATGAGGTAACCTGTGGAAGTACTGGTCCGATTGCCAAAATTTTTAAACCAATATAAAGCTGCTGTATTCCTGAGTGACATAGGCTATATTTTATGTACGCGGGCGAAGCTGCGGGCTAAAGCTAGTACATAATAAAGGAATACTTAAGTTGAATAAATTCCGTTTCAGAAAAAGATAAACTAGCAAATAATTCAGATTAAATATGGCTGTTACAATGTAGTTTACTTTCAGATATTTTCAATTTCTTACTGCTTTAATAGCGAGAACAGGTCAAAGACCGCTTCCTAAAATATACAGCTACCTAAGTAAATATTCAACCGGATTAATACAAGAAAGACTAAAAAATAAGTACCTAATTCCACGAAGGAAAAGGTATGGAATTATTCTTAAAGACCTTTCTTCGAAAGAAAAAAATATATTAGCCTAAGTTAGGTTAGATTATAATTATATTAACATACGAGTATTTAACTAAGCTGAAAGGTTTAAATAATTTTGCCTTTTTTATTTTTTAGCTTCTAGTGATTCAATATTAATTACTTTTAAAAAATCATAGGAAAATGTATAATTAATTATCGACTTAAAAAGTGCTTTAGGTCATTTTTCACATCGAAGATTTTTTTTAGTTGTTAGTCAACCCATGGCCCAGTAGTTTGGCCCCGTTAGGCCCTACGGTTATGGTGACATCTTTTTGAGGCGCGCGTCCAACACTACGCGCTGTCGACAACTCGGGCTTGGTCTGGAGAAAGAGTACCTTATAGTCCGGTCAATTTAGACATCCAAGGTTACAATAATTCGCACTTGGCTGAAAATTGGTAGGATTGTTCAATACACTATTATAAAGGAAATGTGAAAAGTCCTCATCGATCCGGCACGTGCAAAAAAAAATACACGTGGTCAAAGGTCACAAAAATGGGTTTTTCGCGATTTTCAGCAAAATGGTAAGTTTTATCATAAAATTAGCTCAGACAAAAATTGTAGATCGGACAATTATCTATAAAAATGTCTAACTACTTTTTTTCCTAAGAGCCACCGTTTTTGAGATATAACGATTCAAAAAGTTGAAGCAGTAGCAAGCGCTAACAGCGCTCAGTAGTAGCTAACTTCATAAATCGCATAACTTCCGAAGCATTAAGGTTTATTGTTTATCTGAGATCCAGTAAATAATATTCGGTTCCGTACTAAGTAAAGCTATGACCATAAACATATTACAACAATATTGTTTCAAAAGTTTAAAAAAAATATTATTATACTCTATAGTACACCGCATAAAAATACAGGAGAAAACAACTAAGAGCATGTATTTGAATTGACGTAAGTGTAAAGTATTAATGTGTGAGACTGTACCTACTTATCAAAACCTACTTATATTCACCCTTCATTTATTGTTAAAGGTAAGCAACATTAAAGCTCACTCAACAACAGTGGCTGCCCTTGATCTACGTCTTCATAAGGATTTGTTCTACGAGTTTATTCTCAGAATCACGCGTTGTTTCAAACACATGTGGAGACGGCACGAGATCTAAAGTTAGCCAGAAATCTTTTCAGCCTTTATGTATGTGTTAAAATGGTGCACGTTTAAACGGATGTTTCTGCGAACAATTATTTTGTTAGACTGAAGTCTTCTTAAAAGTGAGGAGCTCGTGGCTAACAGCCGCACAGGTCGATCTTCAAGGTTAAGCAACGCTTGCCTAGGTTGGTCTGTGGATGGGTGACCATCTTAACATAACGAGTTTCCTCCGTGCCTCGGAAAGCACGTTAAGCCGTGGGTCCCGGCTGTCATTTGTAGATCTTTGGCAGTCGTTACGGATAGTCAGAAGCCAGTAAATCTGACTCCAGTCTTGCCATGAAGTACCGTATTACCCCAGTAATGGGTTGTGGAGGTCTGGTAGGCAGCCGCTCCTCGTAAAATACTGGTATTCAGCTAAATCCGGCTTGACTGGAAGCCGACCCCAATATAGTTGGGAAAAGGCTAGGCAGATGATGAAGTCTTCTTAAAAGTAATTTAAATTAAAAACCTTGTGCAGTTCTTAAAAACTTACAATACTTTCATTTAATATATTCCAAATGCGTTTCACTCGTACCCAGCACTTAAACATTTTACCGTCCCTTTCAAAATACAAGGACTTTTCAAAAGAAAAAATCGTCGACGCCATCCCATCTGAGATGCTTTCAGTTCCATCAATCAACATTCTTGGCGCATTTTTCTCAGCTTAAGGAGTTGGGTATGTTTGACTAATTTTGGTCCGAAGAACCTTGGAATTCAGGTCCTTTCGTATAATAGACCCGTTATTATAATAAGCTCTACAGCCTCCGCCAGTGGGTCAAGGTTGGCCTCAGGTATTTTGGGTCGCGTTTTGGCCATCAGCCGTTTGGCGCATTCCGGGATATTTCGGGACAGCTGCATTTTATTTAGGTGGGGTTTTTTATGAGTGTCTTAAGGGTTTGTTGGAGGAAATTGGGTTTTACCTACTTGTGTTTGTTTCGCTGTTTAGGTAGGTAGCCCTTTTGGTATGAAAATTGGGTGTGCTCATACCGACTTTGTTTATCATGTTTTTTTTACTATATTTTTCCTTTCTGATTGCTTTTATATTTATTTTACTTAACTACTTTTTACTCGTAATACCATCAAAAATCTTAAATGAAGTTACATATTGGGTTTTATAATATACTATTAAAGATTTTATAATCATATTAAATTATATTTTAATTTAGAAATACTAATTTATGATACTCTCACGTAGAATGTTTTAATACCTAATTATATGCAGTCACGTGCACTGCTTTTTCTAATCACATGAAAAACACATTTTAAAATGAATAATAGATTCTTTTGATGTTGTTTATACTGCCATAGTATAAACAACATCAAAAGAATCGGCTGTTGATGATGAGTCGCCAATTTATTTTGAATTCCACAATTAATGCCAAAAATGGAGCCACTTCGAAATGACTCAGCATATTAGATAATAATTAATCTTGAATTCGATATACTTAATATATGTATGCGTATATACATATTTTAGAGACTTATTTTTCGATAAAAATAAGTTATTAAAGTAAGCCATTTTTACGTAAACACTAATTGAAATCTATTACTGGAAACTCAATGGCTGAGCTGTATTTTAATATAAAAAAAATGTAAAGCATTATTTTGTTTTGGAAAGTGTATTATAAAATAACTTTTCAAAGTTGTTTTTATTATTAGAGTGTTCTGTAAATAAAGTCTATCAAACGGTATAACTTTGATTTCATATTTAGAACTTTTCAATATATAAAGTACATATTTTGATACGAAAATCTAGATTATCGTTAGTGAAGTACTGAAACAATTTTTAGTAAAGTTTTAAGAAACTTTTCCTATTTGATGTTATCTAAACTAACTTAAACATAATGGTGGTCTGAAAATTAAACTTGGTATCTGTAATACAAAAATCTTTTTTATTTTATGTGATTGTGGCACCTACGTACTTATAACAAAAACTTTTCATTTTGGCAAAAATTTTAAAGCATTCAATTTTGGGATTTTATGAAAGGTACACATTTTCATGGTACAAGTGCTTCGTTATTTGAAACAGTTACATTTTAAACCTATAGTCAGCGGCTATCTCTTAATAAACTTCTATTTTTGACTAATAACAGTATGTACTCGTATAATACATCCAAAGTAACAAGGAGAACATTGAAATGAATAATTTCCTGAAGACAAAGTCTTTTTTTCGCCTTTTCAAGTTCAGTTTCAATACTACCAATTAGATCATCGTTAATCAATTTAATCGGTAGTGTTTGCACAAAAGTTAAAAATATCCTGTATGGCTTGAATAAATACTGGATATGTTTATTGTTTATAAAACATCCCGATAGAATTGTCAAAGAAACATCGTATCGTATATCATTACCAAATAACGTGTTTTTCTTTCAGAAGCTATGTTATTTATTTAGATACAAGCATAATTACTTTGATGTTCCATTATACGAGTAAGTATGATTTTTATTTACAATGCAAACTGGATACTTTTACATTTTTCGAAGACCGTTCTTCTAGCGTTTCCGTCGAAACAACTTACGACTCAAAGGCATCAAGTGTAAGAAAATAAATAATCTATTAAAATTGCATAATGCAATAAATCATTTACAATTTATTTAATCTTGAGATTTTAGTGATTTTAATGATTATTAAATTTTGAGATTTAAAAGGAGGTATTATCAATTCCACGTTAGTTACATCGTTGAACTTTTGCAAATATACGTAGACTACCTATCCGATATCTGGTTATCACTTTTTGACCGTCACCAATCCCTGATGGCTTAGTTGAGAAGACGTGGTCCAACAAAATCGCCAGCTACGCATCTGTACATAATTATTAAGAAAGAAGAAGAAAAGAAAGTGGTCGTTACCTGTCTAGTGAGACTGCGACCAGGCTGTAGACTGATGCTGCTACTGAGAGCCCTTGCACGTACGGCACAGTCTTGCACATCAACCAGCCTAGCACCCATGCTGCAACAAACACAAAGATACAGTTTAGTTCATTGAAAATGGGCGAAGTTAGAACAACGAGAAAAATTTAAGTAAAAGAACGAGAAATATCGAAGTTTTCTTTTTCTGATATATCTTGTACTAGTTTCTCTCAACCTGCCTTTGTGAAAGTAGAAAATTCATTATTTCCACTTCTCCAGGGAACAAGACAGGTCTATCCTAGTGTCATACATATTAGAGTCGTAGTAAGTCATAGTAATGTTGCGACATCTATTACGTCATAAAGGTACTACAATTTAAAATGTTATATAATTTACAAGTACCTACAATAGTTCGATATCAACTACAGTTTTCTGGACCAGACACAACACCCGTTTGACAAGTTAAGACAACGGAGGTTTACGGGACTTAACACTATGTTCCACCTACATCTAAAGCATCATCAACAATTATCCTAACTCAATATTACAAAACATTAAACGGGTTTATCCTCCCACTCATCTCGCAGAACAAAAGACAAACGTTTCATCAGCTCAGGCAAGTTAAACACTGAACTAATACAGAAACACCATTATATTACAACTCAATGGAATATTGTTTTAGAACAGAATCATTATTTAATTAATTTCACATCCTAACTTAAACATTTATTTTGTTAAGACCGCAATTTTATTTCCTTTAATTATATACTTAGGGCTTAAAGTAAATAGATATTTTCCAATTTGTTTACCACATTCTCTGAGATATTCTATTACCATAACATAGAATTTTTTTCCAAAAATTAACTAATTTAGGTTGGTAGGTATATTTTGGATCAATTTCCCAAAATATCTAATTTTGGTAGATATATTTTCGTTCAATTTCCTAAAATGTCTAATATTATAGTTGTTTACGTTCACATTCAAAGGCAGCTTTAAATACAAATTGGGCTAAACTCAGTCAATTTCCTATTTCTGCTTTCAAACGATATGAATATTAATTTCAGGAAATAAATTCAGAGCCTGCAATCAAGCAGCATAGAAAACTCTCAAAATATAAGGAATTTAGGACACACTAGGAAATGTTCCTGGAAAACTCGATAATTAATGGCGGAGATTAAATTAGAATGTTCTAATTTGATATTTAATTAGTAGGTTATAAGTATTTCGGTTCTCGGTCACCGCAGGCGTAGGTTTACGGAAGTATCTAGTGATCTGTGATGAAAGGATTCAACGCTCGTATCTTTCTAGTTAGACCTAGTCCTAATTTTGAATAACTCGATTCTAAAAATTCGACTTGAAGCTTGTTACAGCTCGCCGTCCGGCCGTCTGGCATCCGAGTTCGAGTGGTCGAAGGCGTGTAATGTTTCACGCACACCTCAAAGAGATGTCAGAAGACGGGGGCTCAGCAAAGTCGTTCTAGGCCCTGGGGCCATGGTTTGTGCGAAACAGAACCTCAGGGCCCTGGTACGAAGGCAAAATAGGCACAGAACTCCAGACAGACTCCTTCCAAGAGCGGAAAAAGGCTTGTTACTAATGTGAAAGAACTATAATGAATAAATCGACTTGAAAGACTCAACTTTGTTTCAAGTAAAGAACTAGAGTCGTTAAATATGAGATCATAATAATACAAACTTCAGTATATGATTATCACACTTAAATCGAAATTTGTGAATGAGTGTGCGTATGTGTATTTGTACTTTCTTCACACTCGAATGGCTAAAAGTCAATTCATAAGTTTCTATATTCATCGATTTTGTTGCACGACTCATGAACTGAATCGTCTTCAAAAGGGTTTAAATGTTTTCATTGCATTTTAATCGTTTAAAACTAGCCAAGTGCGAGTCGGACTGGCACATGAAGGATTCCATACTTCAACATTAAATCGAGCAAAAAACGCCGATAAAATAAAGTTTCATGTCGAGGGAACCCCTTTATTTTTTAACTTTATAATTTTTTGTTGTAACGGTAACCTTTTAGGGTTTATAAGATACATCGCAGACAGACTGATGGCCAGACTAATTGAAAAGCAGAACAATCATATCGCAGAAAATTCGCAGTCAGTATATTTATTACCACTATATTTTTTTCGCCACGAATTTACGACAATAGCATTAATTGCTTGAGCATGTGACATACAGCAGGCATGCTGCATGAAAAAATATTCGAGTCGGGGTGCCCCTAAGTCGTGAGGTAAGGCGTAGTCAACGGAGCCCCGCTGAGCGGGGCTCCTACTTCTGGGTGGTTTAAAAAAAAATAACCTCGAAGGAGGTAGCGGGGTCTGTGTTCGCTCGCTTCGCTCGCTCACTACGACCCCGCCACCTCCTTCTAACCTAACCTGTCCGAGTCGAGGTGCCCCTAAGTCGTGAACTCGCTTCGCTCGCTCTTGCATCTTAAGTTATCCTAGTAACCGAAGAGAAACGGAATGAATCAGGATGAAATTAAATGAATGACCGAAACGAGAGTGGTATCGTCATAATCAGGGCCCAAGCCCTACCAACTTTGACCCTTTTTAGTCCCCATATTTTGCGACACTGAACTAAAGTCAAGCCGTATTATTATGGCAATAGTTATTATGCCAAGTAAAGTTCTGCCATGTTAAAAGTATGCCGTTGCAAATTCGGGCATGTAAATATTCTGCCAATCAATGGTTATGCTAAATAATTTTGTGTGCTTTAAAAATATTCGAATAAAGAAGATTATGCCAAGTGTGTTATGCCAAATGAAATTCGGAGTATCAAGTTTCTGCCAAATAGAAGGTACCCGCCTATAGCCCCTTACCGATTCCCAGCTATAATAGAGTTACAAGGATCATCTAGTGAACATACACAGGTTATAAAGGAGATCACTCACACCTCCACATCAATACTGAAAAGGTCAAGGTCGGAATAATGTATGTCACACCTGTTTTATGACAAATCCAATAGGGTCTTCTCCTTTAGGCGTCCTTTTATTAAAATCGGTGAAGGTGGGAAGAAAATATAATATCTACTGTAATAAATCAAAAGATAAAATGTTCGTCTGCCATAAAATGGTACAAAAAACCATGGAATCGTCTTCGAACATACAGCAACAAGTGGAAAAGGTCACTAAATCAATATTTACACGGCACCCTGCAACTGAATGTAGGTCAGGTCACTGTACTACCTGCGACCTCTTAGCCTTGCATTCCTCTCCACCCCTCCCTTTCACTCTAACACCACCCCCTATACACCCGTCCTTTTCCTTCCTAACCTTGTACCAACGCATTACTATACAAAAGTCGGAAATGACTGAACATTTTCCAATTAAATATGAATCGTATTGTTTTAACTAAAGTCTCAATTTCGTTTAAAGTTGTATAGGAAGTTGCACACAGTTCAAATCGATTTGAATTGTAGCAACTGATTTGTTATTAATGATGCTTTAGATTTTCTTAACCTATATTTCAGGCCTTGGCCTAGTGGGTAGATTATTTTTTGATAGTTTTGAAATATTATGTCATTTTGGAAAATGTTACCGTGATTATTGTAACGAGACGGAAATCTGATTATTCCCTTAGTGACTGGAGAAATATCAGTTATATCCCCTAGAAGAAGAATGTAATTTTTTTCCTACCTATGAGTTGAGGGAGCTATCAGACAGTCTTTCTAAAAATCATGTCTGATAACCCAGTTATCATTTTAGCCGAAAGACATCCACAGCTGGATATAGCCCTCCCCAAAGTGTTACCATAAACCAGCAATAAAACAGGCAGTGTAATGAAGACAAATAATTTTTATTGATATTCTTTAGTTCATAAACTAAGCATTTAATAAGAAACTCATAACTTTAAACCACTCAATTACAACAATCGTTAAGGTTACTTCAACTAAGTCGTGACTACACTGTCGTGAGTTTAATGCTGTATAAGCGTCGATGAGGTCTGAGGTCAACTCCCTAGTGAGACCTAAGCTTATAAGGTAACAGACAGACACACACAATAAATATTTTTACCTCCATCGGGGAAGGCCACAATATTAGTAAAGAAAAAAAAACGGATTTTTTAAAAATATATATTATTAATTGAACTGCTTTAAAGCCGATTTTAAGCTCTCCTTTTTGACAAATATTGACTGTAAATTATAAATTGCTTTTTTTAATTCATGAATCCTCGATCGGTCGCATGAGACCGCTCTGTTATTGTTTTACTATTGTGTCTCGTTTTGCGGGTATCAATAGGTTAAATGATATGGAGCACTAATCCACTGCGATATAACTTGATAGTAAGTAATGATTCAATCGTTGATGGTGACGCATACTAGTTTATTAAGAGCCTATTTACTATAGCCTTGAAAATACAAAAGTAAATTACCTATAATGTGACGGGAAGACCGCAGCTGGCAAATCGTTTCAGTTGTTCGTTGTACGCAGTATAAACAAACGCGAAATCAAACTAATATTTAATTTTTATGTTTTTTTTTTAGAAGTACTGATCTGAATATATGAAAACTATTTCGCTGAGTGATTACTTTTTATATCAGTAACTAAACTGTGCTAGTTTCTTGGAGATTGGCTACAAAAAGAAAGCTGCAGAAAAAAGCTTACAGAAAATATTCAAATGTACCCGCAGTCTGACCCGAAGGAAATCATGTGCAGATATGCGTGACGATGCGAATAAATGTAGTGACGTCCTTCGATTATGTAATGGGGACACATCGCACACGGCAGCCGATGAGCTGAGCTTTTTATGATGCGACTTTATTTATTAGACCTTTAGGAAGGAACAGCTTCAAGTCTGCTATTAGAATTCTATCAGAATTGTCAAACATTGGCTGCAAGTCTGACAAGTTTGGTAAAACTGTCAAAATAAACAATTATAAAGCAGCAACAACAATCATACATCTTCTTCTTCTTCCTGCCCTTTGTTACATTCTTTTCATTCTTATCATCCGTCATTTTCTTTTTCATTGGTCTTCCTCTCCCTCTTCATTTTTCAACATTTATAGTGCTCAAAGCACTTTAGAAACATAAGTACCTCTTTCTTATCCGACAAACGATTTTCTTTTCATATCAACAATCTTATTACATACTTCCTAAATTTCAAACGCTAATGTAATAAGTCAACCTCACTTAACTTAAACACTTGCTCTGCTATAAAAACAAGGAATCTTCACGTTATTTTGTGAAGAGGAAAAGCTCCGTTTAAAACACACTCCAAACACTTGTTGGCATTAATTCCCCCTCAGTGCGCGCAAATTGAGATAAATTATCTACTGCCCACTCACTTACAAGACTGCCAATTACTCTATTCGAAAACCGGGATTATTGCAAATACCTTTTTTATTTTATGGTGGGAAATAAATAACACTTCATCCGCTCTGGGAGCGCGAATGGGAGTGTCAAATTTTTGCTGTCTAAACCCTATAACCTATGTTCTTTCAGTTTTGTGTGGGCAGAGTGGTGACTTTTTTTAACAATCTCGAAACCCTGGCAGTTATCGAATCGAGCCCATTCATTTAAACTGACATCTCTTTGAGTTTTCGGCTCAGGCCTGGTCTTTATCAGATGCTAAGCTACCCATTTCTCACCGTCCGCAAGTCCACATCTTCCGGTTGAAAATCGTTCCTGGTTCAAGAAGAAGGTGAGAACACCATGATGCCTCTCTAACCAAAGTGGGGACTTACACAAACACCTCATATCATAATTATCTTCGTCTTATCCGGCAAAAAGAAGTCAGTATTGTTTTAATACAGGACAACACACTTAATCAATGTAGACCACTTTATTTCTAGAATATAAAACTGTCATTTCCAATAGATACCAATTATATTTGCAAGCTCTATAATAACATCAGGTCCAATACTACTACAGTACTACCTTTCCAATAACAAGAACGGTTTCAAGTGACAGCTAACTAATTGCTGGTTGTAGGTTTTCGCCTTTGTCCATCATTGTAAGTAGGCTACTGCTCGGCCTGATCGAAGATAAATGCCTGAGAAACAAACAACTGACACGAACAAAAAACAGTTAATAATTCAGACTGCTCCACTTTCAGGATTTGATCAAAGACTTGTCACTTTGAAGACAGTTTAAAAATATCAAGCCATTATTATGGTGATACTCGTAGTTTGATTGCTTTTACTGGTAAACTGCAAGGGCAAAGATCAGTAAAAACCAATAGAAAAGTGAGCAAAAAATTATAGGATACTAAGTAAGCTCAATGGCAAAGCAGTGGAGCTCGTGGCTAAATAATAACAGCTGCACAGGTCGATCTTCAAGGTTAAGCAACGCTTGCCTAGGTTGGTCTGTGGATGGGTGACCATCTTAACATAACGAGTTTCCTCCGTGCTTTGGAATGCACGTTAAACCGTAGCTCCCGGCTGTCATTTGTAGATCTTTGGCCGTCGTTATGGTTAGCCAGAAGCCAGTAAATCTGACTCCAGTCTTGCCATGAAGTACCGTGTTACCCTAGTTAATGGGTTGTGGAGGTCTGGTAGGCAGCCGCTCTTGGTAAAATACTGGTATTCAACTAAATCCGGCTTGAATGGAAGCCGACCCCAATATACACACATCAAAAGTGTCTAGGGATCAACATATATTTTTGCAATAACTTTTCTCCTGATTGATATTAATTAAATTTTTTTTTAAGGATTCATCAAATAAAGTGTTTTCGTTTGTCACAGTAACGATAAACCAAGTCACCTTTGCATTAATAAAGAAATTTGCCATTTTCCTAATAAAGGGATTTTTGACATTTGAACCACTAACATTAAAGTTCGAAAAAAAGACTGAAATAACAGTTTTCTTTAAAATTTTATTGGGTAACTTAAACAATTAATAATCCGTGTTTCTACCGCGAACACTAACAACACAAGAACATCGGTTTGGCATACTCAAAATGAGTTCATCCAAATCACGCTGTGGAATGGCCGCCCATGTTCGTTGCAACAACAAAAAAAGGTCTTCTTGCGACTGGATACCCTCCATATTCGGCAGAGCTCTTCTCTGTAGCATATCCCATGCATGCTCAATCGGGTTCAAGTCTGGCGACTGAGCAGGCCAGGGCAGGACATTGATCTTAGCTGCGGCGAGAGTCTGTCTTACAACTCTTGCGGTGTGCGGTCGTGCATTATCATGCATTAACTGAAATAAGGGGCCGATTTGCACTTGTAGAGGAACGATGACGTCTGATACAATCGTCTCAGCATAAATTTGAGCGTTGAGGTTGCCTCTGATCCAAATCAACTCAGTTCTTCCGCCGATCCAAATACCCGCCCATACCATGATGGTTCCACCACTATAAGGATGGACTTCCTGGCAGGATTTTAATCGCTGTTGGCGTCCAGGGGTTCTCCAGTGTCGTATACGTCTTGTATCCGGTCTCATACCAAAACGAGACTCATCAGAAAAGCACACGAAACGCCATTGTTCTTCTGCCCAATTTCTGTGTTCAAGAGCCCATTGATATCGAATCCTACGATTGTGCATTGCTATAGGTGGTACCCGTAGCGGTCTTCGGGAATGAAGGTTCACTTCATGCAAGCGGTTTCTGACTGTTTGGTCGCTAATTAAGTTCCCTGAAGAGTGATGAAGCTTCACGGCTAACATCATGGCGGTTATTGTTGGAGCTCTTCGAGTTAAGATTTGAATGTATCGGTCTTGTCTCCGTGTGGTGCAGCGATACCGTCCTCCATGGCGCTCAGCCACGGTACCAGTGCTTCGGTAACGTGTCCAAAGTCGACTGATAACACTCTGACTTGTATTCAGAGCTAAAGCCACAGTACGTTGCCGGGAACCAGCTTCTATCATTCCCACGGCTCTGAGCATTTCTTCCCTGCTTAAATGACGTCGCCGCTCCATAATAACGTTGGTTTTAATCAGTAGTAGGGAAACAGTAGCACTAATAATGTCTTCAATGCGTTGTATATTTTTATAGGGAAAATATTGACAGCTGATTTTCATCTTTTACTCGAATTTGATTCACAGTTCCTGATTCAAATTATGAAATGCACCAAAAAGGATCCATATAAATTTATAAAATCATAAATTTATTACACAGCCACATCTCAATCTCAAGAAATCCGCATAAAAATGCTTAATCCCTAGACACTTTTGATGTGTGTAGTTGGGAAAAGGCTATGCAGATAGAGTAAGCTCAATACCAAGAAAGCGTGTAACAAGGTACATTATGTCAGTTTTACCTAGTTAGGGTACAACGATAAAGATCTGAAATTGTGATGACCCTAGCTTTTGCCCACAGCTTTACCCACGTACATAAAATATAGCTATGTCAGTTAAGAATAGCAATCGGACCAGTACTTTCAGTACCTCCTACAAAAAAAAAAACAAACTTTACTTCTTTATAATATTGGTGTAGATATGATATTATTCAGTAGCAACAGAAGCTTCGCTACACTATTATTTCTCTAAAATCGAAAAAAAGACTCACATAACAGTTTAAAGCTTTCCAATGAATACGATCATATATTTGATTGAGTACTTTTATACAAAGTTAAAAGTTAAATCCCGAAACTTTGTAATCTTTATGAAACAAAGTTGAAACAAGGAAAGCCCTCAGAACCACTTTGAATTTTATTACAAGTACAAAGTCTTAACTAGATCAAACTGCCGAATCAAGAAGCACCTTGTAACCTTTAAAATATTCTCAATTCCTAGCATAAATTTTAATAAACAGCTCAACTCCTGTACCTACTGGAAACAGGCCAGAATGAAAGAAAATAAAGAAAGTAAACACAGGTAGACACGTTTATTTGGCACACAGGAATACAATAAAGTAACAAATAAATAGAAACTATAATACATAATAACATAATCGGCCTTATAATTTTCCCACTGCTGGGACTCAGACCTCTTCTCTAGGAGAGGGAATGGGCCGTCGTCCACAACGTGGACCCAGTGCAGGTTGGTGGAGGTCACATGTCATCGAATTTTTGGTTCTAGAACATGCCGTTTCCTTACGATGCTTTCTTCACCGTTTTGAGACCAGTGATGATGAATTAGATTACAAATAGTAATGTGCCTGGTTGGGTTTTGAACCTGCGTTTTACTACAAGAAAGACGGGCTCGGTATAGGACCTAAACGAGGCCAATGCCAAAGCCATACAGGTTGCCAAATACTGGGCAGAATTTTTTTTAATGAGAGCCTCGATACGAAAAGAAGAAGAAGAATAGATGTCATATATCTTCAAATTTGTAATTCTAGACTAACCTGGCTGTCTTGTTTCTTAAGTTTATTTCAATTCGTGCTCATAAACAGAAGTTATTAAATAAGTGGGAATGGCCGGGCAATACCGGGCGTTGGGAACAATGCGCAGTGTATAATGCAAAGAAGGAGCGTCCAGCCAAGCAAGAGCCGGCCTGGCGCGCCCTTGAGAACCTCATTTTATTGTCTGTCTTGGATTAAAATCTTTTGTTTTTTTCTTGTTTTGTTATTCGCGAGAATATTTGAGTGCTCTGCTAAATGTGAAGAGCTTTCATGGTAAACATTTTATGATGGAGAGTTTGTGTTATTTTCATCTCCTTCAGGTAACTTGTACAGCCATAAAAAACGTAATAGCTATACCTTTGAAAATTTATTAATCAGCAACACAGCACAGAAGATTTTTCTAATCTATTTTCGTACCTAAATAACCCTTTAGCTATCATGTTTTAAAAACGAATCTAATCCTTTAATTACTCAATTTAAAGATTTTAAGGTTTCAAAGGGTTTTAAGTTTAATTATTTTTTTCAGTCTGTAAACTTGACTTGTATTTCTCAAGGAGGCCTTAGAAACCAGAGCATCGTGTTACGAAAGTCACGAGGAAATTAATAAATCTCCAATTGTTCGAAGCAAATTGGTTAATTGGAAACACAATGAAGGAAACCAATTTTCAATTAGATCTGAATTAAAAAATAATAAATTGGAATTGTTAACGCAAAACAGTAGGGTTACCTAAAGGTTATTTTTTGATGATACCTACAGTAGAGCCAAAAACGCCCTTGAAAATTGTGTAATCAACACTTAGAATTATCTTTTATACATCCCATAAATAACCAAAAATAGTCCCTATTTCTAAGGCCTATCAAGAAATACGTTTTTGTTATCAATTTTCCTGGTAAATTCTACCAACGTTTTCCACAATAGTCAGCCTCTTTGACTTACTATCTGCTGTTGACACTATCAATTGCTCGTTCATTTGCCAAAAAAAGCAGGAAGCGTGGTATCGCCAGAGGACGTGTAAAAAAATCGCGATACACGTAAAGATATGGTCGGACGACATGTCTCAAGGTACCTTCTACTTCCTTTTTCATTATGATCGTGAGGGGCCAAGCTAGGCTGGTTGCTGGGTAGGTCAGGGGGGTTTGGAACCGGGGGGTAGGAAATGTAGGTCAGGCCGATGAACTAGGGCGCCGGGGCGGGATCCGTCCCGGAGACTTGTTGCGATCAGAACAGGTGCGTCCGAGGATCATACGGGATTATTATACGAGTTTGTTATTAAGTAGATAAGTGGGGGGATTTTTTGAGAGAGTTTTTGAGCTGTTTAAGGTTGAGAGAGCTTTAAGGTTTTCTGTTTTTAAATTGTGAAGTCCTTGTTAGCCTGTTCTGTGTTTGAGATGACCTTGGGATGTCTTGAACAGATATTGAAGATTTATGATCTGTATTGTGAAGCTCTGTCGTACTTCAAGTGGCGTACTCACTGAAGGGCTGATTAATTATGCTGGCGTGTCGAATTCTTGTACATTCAGATAACTGGAAAGACACATCTAACTTTATCACACCACTCATCATAGCAATTAATAATAGTCGGCCTACAGTTTGATGTGACTTGGTGAAACTGGCCAAGTGCGAGTCGGATTCGTACATGAAAGATACTATAATAATAAAATCAAGCAAAAAATTACGACAAAATAAAATTTCTTATATGAGAGCCCCCTATAATATTTTTAATTTATTTTAGTTCATTATTTTTTGTTGTTGCAGCAATAGAAATTAATATCCTGTGATTTTTTTCTGACTACTATCTCACCTGACGGTAAGCAGTGATGTAATCGTTGACGGTGAAACGTACCTATTAGTTTATAAGAGGAACCTATTCACTCTAGCCTAGAAGACACCCAAATTATAATCTAACGGGACCATTCTCTATTCAACTCTCTCCCTCCATGGTTTATGAGATACAGCCTGCTTGTCTTGTATAGATACTTAGACATACGAAACCTTAAAAACTTCAAATTTAATAACTCTTCAGTATATCTCTTCATAACATAACTAAAGCAAAAAGCTAATAGGTCACCCAGTACAGGTACAATTAGAAACTTTGTGAAACATCAGATTAAGATGAAACTCAGCGACAAACCACAGCCCCCAACAGTAGGTAATACTGTATATTTAGATGAATGGAGGATTACCGCCGCTTTGAATTACGTGTGCCTAAATGGGATCATGAAATGGTTAGTATTCTGTGTAAATCTACTCGAATTTGAGTGCTGATGTAATGAATGTGTAACGTTATGGAAATTGACACTGAACATACGAGTCTGTGTGAATTTTCGTACTGTTTAATTATGAAAGTAATTCAAACTAATATTACAATATTTATAAAATCAGGAACATTAGCGAGTATTGAAAGAGCCACTTAAGTCCAGTGTGATTATAGATTATACTAAACTCAGACCTTGTTATGTTGGATCTGAAGTATGTCCAGAGATAGGTAATTAATATAACCATAAGCGCCAAGCTGCTTGTTTTGGCTGTTATTTGTAGAGCTTAAGTTAATCGTTACAGGTATTTTTAGAAACTTGAAAATCTGACGACCAGTATTGCCATTTACCATTTCGAAACACTACTGCCACGGTGTATGGTTTCACCCAGTTACTGGATTGTAGATGTACTACTACCATGACATATTGTATAACCCAGTTACTGAGTTGTGATGGCACTACCTACTAAATCGTAAGCATTATTTTCACATAAGATACTGATTGTGAGCTTGTTTTTATTTCTATAGTAAAAAAGTTAGGTAATATTCTATTACGCTGCGTCTATCACGGCTAAAGTGCGAGTTATACAATCAACTTTTTACACAAGACCCAATCATGCAGACAAAACAACTCACAACACGATTACATTACATCAAAAACTTTTGTTTTCCGTAACCCCAATACCCATCCTCTTTTAACGATATCAATTCAATTCCCGAAATTATTCCGTAGACCCTTGAAGTTTCGTCACGGTTAAGTGAGGTCCACAAATCGAGTACAGGTCTAAAATATTGGCGCGCCCTGGCCTCATTCGAGCACCTAGTTTAGGAGCTTAGGCCCCTGTGCTAACCATTTTCAGGATTGATTATAATCCCTTAAGGACCTCTCAGGAGGAACTCGGGGCTCTTGGACGCGTGGCAGTGTTTAGATTTGTGGGACTTGTAACTTTATTAGGATTATGTTTGATATAATCTGATAAGCTGGTCTGCTGTATGATGTTTGAGTTCAGGAGTTAAGAAATAAACTTTCGAATTAAATAATAACAAGGTTGAAGAGTGATAGTAGATACATATTTATTATATTTTTATATTTCAGGTAAGTTATCCATTCGTTAATATTTATTAACCTCTGTTGAAATCGACGACAATATAATATTTTATTATTTAAACCGGCTTTCAGGTACCCCATTAGGTGGCCTTCAGTTTTGCTAGTAACTTTACCCAGAAGATCACTGCCCCGCATCCTACGCTATAGTGAAGAAGATCTTTTCCGTACTAGTATGATCATAAAGAAGTCATCTGTAGGCGTTGCTGAGAACAAGGCTGATCTTTCACAGAAACGTGGCAGCAGTAATGCCTAAGTGAACAATGATAAAACTATTGCCAAAAAACAAATAACACACGTTACCGCGAGAAATGAAAAAGAAACATTTTTAACCGCAATCATTCAAAAAGCCAGACATAATTTATTATGTCATAAAGATGAAATCAAATATTTCCACTCTCATACTACTTAAATAAAGTATTCTAATTTTAAAATATGTGAGCCGTAATCATAATATGATTACGATCTTCTCAATTTTCTGCAACGCTGGGCTTCTCAAACGAGAGGCATCTCAGACTCTCACATCATTGGCTTTATTAGTCTGTACCACGGAGAAATAAATATCAGAGACCTAATCAGTTATATTAAACCCGCCTTAAGTCCACCTCTGTACTTTTATGTCTAAAAATTTTGAATAAATAAATAAATTATTAATCGGACCATAACGACCTCTACATTCGTAGTTCCACCCATTTAGTTAATACTAGTCAGGTATTATAACTGAAAGTGGAAGAAACCAAATTCTATTACACATTGATTACATAAGTGCAATCCCAGATAGCAAAGCAAGTCTTATAATTTTCTCACTGCTAGAACTCAGGCTTTTTGCGCAAGTCCAAATATTACTTAGAATGTATAGTTCTGGAACGTGTCATTTTCTTTACGAAGTTTTTTTTTCTTTACGATGTTTGTCTTCACCACTTTACGGTACCACAGCACTACCACTGTTCTCTCAATTATTGTAATCGTGGAAACAATAGTGCTTCCTGGTTACTGTCAAACATAGTTCGGTATATGTATGTCCGCACATGGTCACTCCAGTTATGCTACTTACTCTGTGGTCTCAAAGCTGCTTTGATTTCGACAAGTACTTACACGGCTAATATTAAGTAGCTCAAATAAAGTTCATTATGTATGGAACACGCGTGGGATGTAGACATGAGAATTCCTTTCCAATAATCTTATTATTTATATGAGTTCAGTAAGGAGTAAATGTCTGGGAGATAAATTATTTTTAAGAGGGTGTTCAAAGTGTTTCTCTGATATTGTTTGTTTTTTCTGAATGTCAGACGTGCTGTCTTTGTTTTGTTCCTTTAATCGATTTTATCAGTTTGGTAAGATATTTAAAAGTTTCTTACTTTACAATGGAAAACTAAATTATTACTTGAAGTGATAGGTAACCTAATTGACTTAATTAAAATCTATCGTATTGATTATATTGTTAACAAAAACTTATTTAAATCAATCAGAAGTTTCAAAATGACGCACGTTTTGCATTTGTGAGAGATCAGGTTATACGTTTGAAAAACCATACTAAAATTATAAAAGTGTAAGTTTGTATATGCGTGTTTGTACATACTCGTATGTTTTCTACTCCTTTATACAACCGCTGAACTAACTGAAATGATACTGGTATTCAGCCAAATCCGGCTTGACTGGAAGCCGACCCCAATGTAGTTGGGAAAAGGCTAGGCAGATGATGATGATGATGATCGAACTGAAATGAAATATTTCACATGGGCAGACCGTAACTTAGAAAAGCACGTTGGACGTTTTTTATCCCGGGAGTATGTCTCTTTAAAATATTTTTTTTTCTACTTTTACGCGGGTGAAACCACTGGCTGAATCGAATAATAAATAAAAACAATATCTATTTTCCTATCTGCATATTATACAGTGTGTAATAAAATCAAGTTGTTGTTATTTTAGTGGCTGTAGTAACATTGTCAAAATTTGAGATAAGTCACAAGACTGCTAATAAACCGCTATTGTTTTGTGTGCATTTTTGGGACGATAATGCAAAAAATGCAAATTTAGTTTGCTTTGCTTAACTTTATTATTTAGATAAATGTAGAAAGACAATGCAATACTAAAGAGAGAAAGTGTGACTGAAAATATAGTATATACAGTTCGAAATATCTAAACAAATGTAGATAGATGAAGTATCTAAATAGATGAAACATTTGCTATAAGTTAATAATTATCAATATTTTATGACTGTTGTAGATAAGGTTTGCCACAAATAATGCATAAATTAGATGACGAAACCTTTAGATGTCCAAAAACTCGTAACTTAGTAATGTTGGTTAGATAAGAAAACTATAAATTGGCCAGTATCTGTTAAAAATCAGATCTTTAAAATATTTTTTGAGATCTTAGATAAATATAAAATGTGTAACAATTCGAACAAAGGCTAACACATCACTTACAATTTTTTTTGTATTATTTCAGTTTTTTTTCAGTCATCAAAGTGAATGAAGTATGAAACATGTCTGTAATACAGGAAATTGTTGCACCGTGGCAAGATAAGCCAACAATTCTACCTTACCCGTGGCGCCGTCTATCGGGATTTTCACAACATTACACAATACAAACATACAATTTCACTATTCAAGTTTTTCCCACAGCTTTTTACCATCTCTTTTCTTTGCAAACTATTCTTTACACGCGTTTATTCTACATTTTATCGAATATTATTTGCAACTGTAAAACAGCACGTATCGTAAAAATTATACGCCCCTCGTACACTGAAATCTTTTTCAATTTACGATGTGTGCATAAAGTTTCTAAATATGTTTATTTTACGACACTTTTTCGTTTATAGACTTGTTATGTGGTACGGGTGCGTTTCGAGCTGCTCACTTAAAGTAGATTTGCTGAATAGTGAGAGATTTCGATATATTCTTGTTCAGGTTAGTTGTTTCACTGCCCTATTATGTTTATTTATCGATAGAACACGTGTAAACTTATACCTCCTTAGTTCTATGGCCTTATTATATAAACTTAATGTACTATACGATTAATGTTTTCGTCGACTATCTTTAAATACATCAATTCTAGGTTAGGAGCATCCATTAGTTTAAAAAACATTTTTCTTTTTTGACTTTATTCTGAATTTGAATCAATTTATCACTAATAACATGTCTATCATCATTATACTCAGCAAATTTAACATGCACACGTCATTATCCTCAACAAATCAAATTACGAATAAACGATCCAGAATCCCGAACATAAGTCAAACATCTGTCAGAACATATTGATATCCGCACAAGGAAATCTCCGACACATCCGCAACCTTGGAGGAAGGAATACGTTCGAGCCGAAATTCCAATATGGCGGCGGAATAATGCAACCTTCATGTCTGTCAGTTTGGACTGCACAAGATTAATTCTTGGGCCTTGGAGCCGAGGGGTCCGAGGTCCCAGTGAGAGAGGGTGAGGCAATGGCGAGATAATCGGAATGGGGAAAATATTCAAAGTAGGAGGTATTTTTGCTGTCAGTGACAAAAAAGTCTTTAAGCGCATTACAACGACTTTGTTTTTCGCAGTTACGCCTTTTCTGTGGATTTGATTTCATAGCCTTATTACTCACCTTGTACATTTTTCGCGATAAAGGGTACAGATGTGAAATAGTTTTTGTATTTCTAGAAATTAGGTACGTCCAAGCTAACAGATTCAGATTGTAAAACTTTTTACGTAAATTAAAAAAAAATCTAAGATCGATTTTTAACAGAAGCTGGTTTTTGTCCAAATTGTTTTCAAATTCTTAAAAGTTAGGACTTTGAATGACAGTTCCAGTGTGCTCCAACTTTCACTTGACAGCAGTCACAGTATTCAAAAAGACGCAGACTTAGAAAGAAATTTCAATCTTGCTTATTTATTTAACTATAGATTTTATTTTATTCTATTTCATTGTTTTTTGGTTTCGGCATATTTTGTATGAAAATGGATTGCCATTTTCGGGTGTATTTGGCATGATTAAAAATTTGTTGTTTTTCCATTTTTATGTAATTACGTAATAATAGTATAAAAACAGTATCTACTGGGATCGGAAACAGGGGTCAAGACTCCAGAGAAAGAATATCGAACCTCTTAACTATACGAGCCGAGTCTAGGAGAGCCTCTTAAGATATTGGTCTAGGCTCCTGACTGTTATTACTATTATTGAACTTATTCGTACAACAATGATTTTGTAAATCTATCTGAAATGTTTTAATAAAAAAGTAAGTTAATCAAAATACAGTATCACAGAAGCAGGCAATCTAAATATTTGAACTAAAACCCCAACCTTACCACACCCGAAGGATTACAAGCAAAATCTCTATGTAATCGAGTGATACCAATGATGGATGACCTACAGCGCGACGGACATCATTCTGGGCCGAGGGCCAACTGTGACTGGCTGATTCCCTAATGTGATCTCATTATGTTGATGTTGGTTTTCATTAATAGATTAAAGGATGTGTGAGTAATGTACCAAGATAATGGTTAAACGGGTAATTTTTGGGTATTTAATGGGTTAAGCTGTCTATATAAATCAAATTTAATAATAAATTATTTTAGTTAGGCATGTGGTTTTATTTTAGTTTTTTAAGCCATTATTGTAATATCTCTGAAAACATTATGGTATTGGAAAAAGATATGAATATGAATATCTGTTCCACAATTCTAAAGTTTTACTGAAGTGCTGGTAAATTTTACTAATCCAAACAATCGAACTTACTTAAACTCTTGAATAAAAAGTATACCTATTTCTTATTTTTGTGTCGATAAATGAAAATCAAACTTGGTTGAAGTTTTTTTCTCATATGAATCCTGAACGGTACAGGTATATAGAAATGGCAACAACATAGGTGATGAATGTCCTGTAAAGTGGCTTCACACTAACACTGGATTCGCTATGGTCGAGAAAGTCTCAGCTGACCGAATCACTATTGCAAAAAGGCCTAACTTCTCTCAAATCTGTACCAAAACTTACTTTACAAGAGACTTTCCACTCATGTAAAAGTATAGGTACTACAAATAGTTCAAAACAAGAGCCAATCCAGTTCAGATTACTGAACAAGAGCAAATGAAAAAGTTTCAAAATGTTCTCAATCCGCTAAAAGCACTAGCCATCCTTCAGGAAGCTAATAAAACAGATAAGCTTCCATTTGTAAAATTTATTTTCTTTGAAAGCCTGTTTCCTAAGTTCCGATCCAGGCATTGTTCTCCGTAACGAGTTCCTAAATATTATTGAAAATTTAGCACCAGCCAATCTGGTTTATAAAACCTTTCAATCGAACCCTTTATGTAAGGGTTTCCTTCATACTTATTTAGGTTCAATAACTTGGTTTTCATTTGTTCGTTTTCTCTTTGCGTGGGCTTTATTATTTCCGTACAAAGGGTACTATGTTTTAAAATAAAAAGAAACTAGAAAACATTGTTAACTTTAAGGCCTTGCAATGTTCCCACTGCTGGGACTCAGGCCTCCTCTCAAGTAGAGGGAATAGGCTATAATCCACCACGCGGCCCCAATGCGAATTGGTGGATGTGACATGTCTTCGATTTTTTGGTTCTAGAACATGCCGGTTTCCTTACGATATTTTCCTTCACCGTTTTGAGAGCAATGGTGATGAAATAAATTACACAAAGTAAAGTGCCTGGCGGGGTTTGAACCCGGGACCTACAACTTGTAAGTCGGGGCAGTTACCACTTGGCCACCACTGCTCTCAAACTTTAAAGCACTTTTTATTTATTTCAGCATCGATAAATATTAACACTAATCAATAATTCAAACACTCGAGTGCACGTGAAAGATAGTAAGTTATTAGACAAGTTGTCAAAAAAATATTTAATTTAAAATTATTAACTACTGAAACTGGAACTTCTTCATAAACTTAAGAAGTGATATTAAATTTGATTTTTACGCATAAACTAATTATTCTTTTAGCAGATTTTTTAAACTAATTATTAACTGAATTCAATGTAAATACCTACTGCAACAAACATTTCGACCTGATTACAGAAATGAAATTATTCGAAGAGTAGCCACGGTTATGGAGCTGAAAGAGCAACTGAAGTAGCATGGTGGATTTTAGCCCGTCCAACACTTTCTCTGGCTCTAGTCAGAGCGGTAGCAGTTGTTTGGTGATTTCCCATTTTAAAAACAAAATAATAAAATACTACTACTATTTTCAACAACGATATCCTGTAAATTAAAACCTCACAAAATCTAAAAAAAATATATTTTATGGCATACAACTAACTTAGACTCAGAATTTTGGACGAAAATTATCGTATAATCATATCATATCATTAAGTAGCAAATCGTAAAACGCTTGACCGCTACTGTGATTGGTTGACACAATTATCATCAGCCAATCGCGTCACTGGACTTGCGTTTAATTTGTGACGTATCGATAATGTTTATTTTTCCAGATAGACACACGATATTTTTTTCGTCAGTTTAAACCAGATGAGGTCGGTACTTCCTAACTGACTACTCTGAAAAAAACTACAATACTAACTCAGAGGTCAAAGTTTATTTTAAAGTCCATACAATAAACATGTAAAATCAAATCATATAAAAACCTTACAGATTAGTGTCTATTTTAAACACTAATCTGCACGGTTCTGGGGTCAGGTCTTTTAGGCAAAGATCCATTCAGAATTAAGTGGACCTGTTCAGGCAGTGCAAGCATTTATTAGTATTCGTATAGCTCATCACAGGACTACTAAAAAGAAGCTTTACAATTTGACGACCAAATACCAAAGAAATTAGAAAAGACTTTTGAGATATACAGATTTCTGAATCATAGTTCGCTAATTTCATTAGTGATAATAAAAGACTTCATCTTCATTTCCTACCAGCATAACAGTAAAAACCTTAGGCCTCCAATTAACCGCCCCACAGAATGCAGTCCTTCACAGAAAGCAGGCCAAAAGCCAAGGGAGCACGAGGGTGTTCATCAAACAGCTATTTGTCTCTCCTGGCCTTCGGACCGAGGCCTTGGATAACACTCCAGTACGCAACTTATGTCAGACACTTATCTCGCACTTCCGGGTCAAAACTTTAACGATCAAATAGTTGACTTTTTTGGGTTGTGATGACATAGTTTCAAGGTAAGCTACGGAATTTTTGTAAGGAATTTAACCTATATTTTAATGTCATTTGTTGACTTTTTGTACGCAGCTTGTTGTTGAACATTAAAAAATGCATTTTGTTGAACCATTTTAAATACCTACTATTTAAACTGTATCAAAAACTTTAAATACATTTTGAACTTTAATATTTTTGGTTACATCTAATGCTATAATAATTATGTGTTGATTTGTTTTAATATTTTTTTGTAAACAAGGCTAGTATACAATGTAATTAAATAACGATAATGATTACTACTGAACAAACTGAACGGTGATGTTCACTTTTTAATGGTTTTAGAATACACACTTTTACGCATTAGGGCCACTTAACCATTCCCATAATAATAATTAGCTGATGTCGTTGTAACGTCAGCTAGTGGTTATTATACAAAGAAAGAAAGAGTTAACATCTTTTACAAAAAAAATCAGGAATTTTCAAAACAATACCAAAGATTCAACACGATCAAAATAACTCAGTAACCTAACTTTAATACTTGTAAACAATAGACGAACAACACAATAACTTTAAACTTCTTTACGGACAAAGAAACACGAGATTAAACACAGCCAGACGAACTAACTGGCAGACGAACTATATGACAATATTCATAATCTATTAGCAACCTCCAGCTCGTTTTCCACTGTCATAACTTAAGTCTCCAAACGGTGTCCAGGGACCAACAGCTCCCGTAATTAAATCTTAGCAGATTGTTCCAAAGTTTCGAGACTTCTTGTAAATATATTCAGTCTGTATCGCTTGGGGGGCCGGCAGAAGCGCCCCTGGAGTAAACTTGTCTGGTACTGCGATAGTTAGACGAGGTTTGTGTATTGTATTTATGTGCTAAATAAAATTAGGTAGTATCGTGTAACAATGATGATCTAAAATTAATCTCTTTTATATAGAGCTTATTGATTTGTGTTTAAATTAATTAATGATGTGAGATATAATATGACTTCAGTAAATTCACGAATTGAGTGCTCGAAAACCTCTATAGATGACAGTAAAATCAAATCAGTCTACTATGAACCCGCATTGGTCAAATGTAGGCCGCGATCTTTTGGAAAAGAGGCCTGAGTTCTAACAATGAGAAAATTGTATGGCTGATTATATTTGTGCTATGCTACACCAGACTATACCGGATCATCGTAGCCTCCGATAAAAAGAGGTCTGTGTCCCAAGAATAACAAATTAAAGGGTTGATAATTCTGTGCTAGGCTTTTGTTCCAAAATTAATTTCTTATGTCGAAAACTTAGGGCCTATTTCACCACCTATGATTAAGTTTCGAGTATCTTACTTGACAGATAATTTCATACAAATTCTGTCACATTTTTTAATTTATTCAGTGAGTAGTGCCTACTCGGACATTGTGAAACAGGCCCTTAGTACTTTACTCTTTCGAGTAACATAATTAAAGACATATTAGAAAGACAATAGGTGTGCGGACGCCGGCGTCCGCTCGTGGCTCAATAAAAATCAAAACCCATCGAATCTTTTCTTTTAGAAGTCGTAGTCAATAACATTACAGAATTATACCGTGTCATAAAAATCAACAGCTCGCAGACGTGAAACACTTCTCATAACAATTCATAAATAAAATAACACATAACCTCACGATTTGTAAAATTCTTTGTACATTACTTTTGATAAAACGAATTCAATGAAAAAAGCTTTGAAGTTCTTATTTTCGTGAGAGTCTGTGAAAAGGGTTCGATCCAAGACCTGCTAAGTGGTACTTGGAAGATTTATGAAACGTACCCATATATAGGATTACTCTTTCGTTTTTACTCCTGATAAAATGTTCAGAATTGGTTGAAGTAGGCTGCAATTTCTTAATACTTTTAGGAATCACAAGCGGAGATAGTACGTAAGTATCCCATCTATACGCACAAAACGTTTTGAGAATAAATTCATCTAAGGGGTGCAATTTCCTGCCTTGCTTAATCTGGGGATCATAGATTACTTTGAGGTTCAGTAAGCGTGCTTCGTCTTTGAACAGATCATCTCTTTTTGAGATACTTATCTCACCTGATATTTGGTCTTCCACATCTAAGAAATTGTTATTACATCTGAAAGAAGATTGCTCAGTTATCTGTCATGAAAGACATGCTGGTTTAAGCACCAGACTGGTAGACTGCAAAATCAATTTATTAGAAACTTATTCTAAAGGTATTCTTTTAACCAAGAACTATCTTCTAGAAATAATAACCCTTAGAACAATTTCTATGAAAAATGGCTGTCTTTTCTAAGGCAGCCCTAAATCACCTCTGTAGCTTTATTTACAAAATCTGTTACCGACGGATATTTCCATGATTAATTCCAGCATCCTAATACCTACTATTTGTCAGTCGGATTCAGTCTCCGTCTAAAAAATGAGATCACTTAACATAGCCTTATTTTCTCTGAAACTCCGAGTAACCTCCGCTCAACTAATCTTTCTCTTTAATTCAAAGATCAAGAAAGCTAATCTGGAGATTTTTAAATGTCTTCAATAATAAGTCGTTTTAATTGAAAAGAATTTTTGGATTTCCAGCGGAGGGTTTAGATCTTCAAACTTGATATCTTCGTTGAGTGTTTTTGTAAGTCTGTAGAGATGATTATTATAATAAGTAAATATTGCCCCTTTTATCACTAGTTAAGTTTTGATACACAATTTTAGTTTTACTGTTATCTTCACTATATATTTTCCCAATTTTAACATTAGATAAATTATGTATTACCAAGCATAATAGAAAATTATAAACATCTGAAATGGTTTTGTAGGTAAGATTTTCAGAACATGATTTACTCTTGTCAAAAATACTTTGCAGTTTATTTTAAGGAAAGCTATAGGAAACAAAATGCACTGAAGCCGAGTTGAGTCACTTAATAAATAAATCACAATAATATTATAAAGGCAAAAGTTAAGAATGTCAAGTGTCAATGTTTGTATGTTTGTTACTTTTTCACATTCGAATAGTAGACCATTTCTTGGAATAGCTCATAGAATACTTTTTATGCCGAGAGATCGTTAATGTTCCCTTGGGACAATTTTATACCTTCACATCACGGCTTTGGCTGGCAACACCTAAAATTATAATAAAACTAAAAGAACAACGCCACTATCAACACACTCTATCCCACTTAAAACCTTGTTGAACTCGATACAAACAAAAAAAACACTGAACAGTAATTAGTAAGATTCAAGCAATAATTAGGTCATTCCGATCGCCATTTGAGACAAGAAATGGTCTTACATAAGTGGCTCGTTCGGTCCGGCTAGATTAGGGGCAGATCCTCCACCCGTGGAGGTCTGGGTCAATGGCGAGACTGGACTAGGGGATGACGGAATGGGGCGGATTTGGGAAATAATAAGTGTTTTGTTTAGGCTTTGTGGTAAGCATTTTAATGTTGGCTGAGTTTTGGATGGGGATATAGTTGAGGGTTTTTTTGGCAGACATTATTTTTAATTATTATTAAGGGCTTTTAAATTGGTCCAAGAAAGATTTCTTTAGCTTTACTTTATTGGATGAACTTGATGTTATAAATAGACTTTGACATTTGTATAAGCGTCATATTTATTCCCTTGCCATTCATGTGATCCCAATATTTCTTTGCATCTTTATACCATCTACTAGCGACAGCACAGCAGCAAATTCACACGTGTGATAGTTAAAAATTATCGCAAGAGAATATACACCCGGGATTTAAAGTAGCATATGTGCTGTTCTAGGATAAAGTTTACCCGTGTACCTACCTTTCGTCAAAATCCGTTCAGGCGTTTGAGCGTAAAGTAGTAATAAAAACACTCACACACTCATGAACTTTTACTTTTATAATTATTAGTGTGATTTTTAAACAATTTCATTATTTAGTTGTAACAGGTTTGACGATTCGCATAGGTCCAGCTGTAGACGTCTTTCGGCTGAAATAATGATGATGAATAAGTTTAAAAATGTAAGCTTTTTTAAATTCACCTTTTACCTCAATTTAACCATGATTACCAAAAAATATTCATCAAAACATATTCAAAGAAAAATATCGAGCCCATTTCCTCGTCCCCCTGTAGAAGTAGGTCTCGGTTACAAGTTGGTCCTCTAACGAATCGCCTGCGAGATGAAGAATTTCTTTCGACGCGTTATTTGGCTCAGGGCCAATATGTGCGGCCGTTTGTCCGGCTGATGAATACGGCAAGTTTGGGGTAGTCAGGGATAGTGCGAGATGTTTTACTGCGGTTCGATTGGTAAAGATGTTTACATATCTAGAAAAGATCTACGAGTAAGTTCAGGCTGTTTGTTATCTTGTTAGTTTGGCTGTGGGGTTATTTGAAAGAGTTTAAGTTGCCCTGGAATACAAAGGGCAGCTGAAGGAACACATTTGAGTTACAATCAATAAAAGTCTTTAGAGAATTGAATCGGGAAAGCCTGTTTAAGCACGCTTCCTTGCTCCAGAAGTTTTTGATGAATTCTTGCTTCGAAAAGGCATTTTGTTGGTAAGATATTTCTGCTGTGGTAGGAACCACAGCAGAAATATCTTACGGGGAAGAATGATTCTCTTTAAATTATATAAGTTTTTTTTATTTTATTCATTGCTTTTCTATGGTTAAGGTTTGTAAACAAAGATATTATCAGTGATGAATAAATACTATTTCTAAACGACGCATCTGAGAAGCTATTGAGAAAACAAAAAAAATCTTGTCCTTGCCTTTCTGAGTTAAGATATGTACATACTAATAGAATATAACTTCTAACATATTCTTGGGGCACCACTACACAAGAATTAATTTGTTTGTTACAGACAGCAACCCTGCCTTCTTCAAACTAGGCACCACGATCGACCTTCAATTTTTTACTACAACAGCATCATAAAAAAAACAAAATGGCAGACCCAGAATTTATATTAAATAAATCCACATGATACACACAACCACTCATCAAGTTAACCATTCCAGTAGATATAGAACTCTAATTGTACTGAAAGCCTCTAAAGTGCAAGGTCAGCTTCAATTGGTTATGTAAGTCTGATATGTTACTCCAGAGCTGTCAAGGATACTTTTTATGACGCTAATGTGGATAAACAAAAGGTTCGGAGCAAACAGTATTTTGTTTGAGATGCGTATCAATACGTGAGATATTTGGTTACTCAAGAGAAAAATAGTAGAAATGTTGGCTAGTGATTGGAGCTGGTAAATATAGGTGGAATCTTAGTTGATTAGATGCTGGCCTCAAATGTTAGGGCAAGGACGGACTGAAGAAGTTATGAGTCAATTCTGTAGATTTCTGTATTAAGCGAGGAATGACAGGCCGATTTCTGAGAGGGAGTGGGCTATAGTCCACCATTTCAGCGGTGAGGTTTGGGAAATGTCCCATGTTTTCTATATTTTTTTAGTTCTAGAACAAGCCGATCTCGATGTTTTCTTTCACCGCTTTGAAACCAGTATTGCCAATATAAATAAATAACATAAAGTCGAAAGTCTATTTAGATTGGAAACTACGACTGGATTTTTACCATTGTACCACCATTGTGCTCATATAAGCCAAAAAGAATTATTATTATATTATATTATAAAACGCTCCAATTTATGTTTAAAAAAGAATCCATATAAAGTAATGTTATAAATGGAAAAATTACTGTTTGAGATGTCTTCACGTCTAAGCACTAGTTTATGTATATTATAAAAAAAAAACCACTCATCTTAATGGAATCTTGCTTAGGACACAGTCTAGGACATGGAAAAGGACTTGAAATACTTTTAATCAATTTACCTTGCGGTCGAAGTCGTGGGCAGAAACCTTTATTTAGTACACTATAAATCACTAAGGTGACGGTAATCGTTCTTTATAAAATCCTTTTTTTTTTCTTGAAAACACTTTCATTGAGTTACCGCTTTTTGGTTGTGGAGTCAGCATTGCTCTTTTGCACATATCGGTATCTCCAACACATAAAGTCGTAATGTATTTTTTTTTTCAGTAATATTGTATGTATTATAAAAACCAAAAGTACATATTATTATTTTTTATTTTAACCATCGTCTGGTAACTGATTTTAAACTGATTATGTTGATTACATAATGTAAATACATCGATTAAAAAGGTTTTTCGCAAATCACTTACATAATTAACAGTTACAAAAATGCTTCTAGAAAAATGTTTTTTTAGGCTTACGATCTTATGCGTGGGTGGTGGTGAACACAACATGTAAAATGCCAATAAAAATGACAATGAACGTCAGAATTTTACACACACAATGAATATTTTGTTATATAGCTGTTGGTTTCGCTGAAATATATCGCTTGGCTTATGAAAGGCATTTTTTTCAGGGCCGCAATAAGTTACGGTATTGTTTGAAAAGGACGGACAAGCGAATATTCTAGCTATAACACAACATGCGTCTCGCGTAGCAATAAGCGTTGAGTGGGTTGAGTTCAATCACTTCTGATAAACTACAATGGTGATAGATAATAAATAAGAATAAAGAGCCTCGCGGTCAAAAAGAAAGAAAGAAAAATATTTTATTTGGCACACTTAGACATAGTATAAACTAAACTTAATATAAAAAAATAGAAAGAAAACTAACATTGTGTGTCTCATGGCTGCGCCAAATAGGCCCAGTTCAGCAAAAATACTAGATTACTAACTACATGGTAGTTGTCTGATGCTGGTCAGAGATAAGCCAAGCCTTAAAAAATGTTATTGGGTTTTTCCAACTTGGTGAGATGATGCTCGCTGCACAAAGTCATAGAAACTTGTTGTTAACTATTGTATAATTGCTATTTGAGAAATCATTAATTATTACCAATATAGTATGTTAACTCTGACCATTTGAAATTTGATAGCTAACACGCGTGTTTTACTGACTAAAATACACGTGTACCCTTCAGGTGCCCTTCGTTCCAGCAGAAATCTAGCGTTAACTCATTTGTTAAAAATCTATTTAGCCATTTAGGCTACAGTGCGTACTAAAAAAAATAGACATTCAAATATTGTATTGTACAAACTCACGAAAAACATTACTCTCCTTCTAAGGCACTCGGATAAACCACATTTATTTAACTCAGACTAAAAAGTAAACTGTAATATTTACAAAACTTTACCATTTTCATAGGCAAATAAAATCAACTCTTATCAATATAAGTGAATGTTCACTGAAGTTGACAAAATTTTATCTAGTTAACCATAAATCCACAAATTTGATAGGTACTTTTCTACTTAGCAATTTATCTTCAAGCCGCCACAAATTGCTATTGCCATCGAGTCATAGTGGGCGTTCAATCTAAAGGAATACTTTGACGCTTCGGAGAAAGTAATAAACCCTATTATTTTTAGCCACAGAATTACAGAGGATATCGTGTACCTACAAACAAGAATATTACGGAGAAAGAAACCCAATATTTGATCAAAAACACAATTATTCGCTTACGTACTTCGGAAGGAATACTTCTTATTGGTTCGCTTCACAGCTTGCTAACATTTCCTTATGACCACACAAAAGGATGAGCATATAAATAACCTCATAAATGTATATAATAAATCACAAACACAAACTGGGAAATATTATTACCTATTCTGAAAATTGGGGTCAACTACTGATTGCTTTCCCTTTTGTTATCAACGCCGTCTTTAAATCAGCTGGAAAAAGAGGAAGAGAGGTAATATTACTGAGTATTCGCTTTTGTCCCTCAAAGGGTGTTTGGTTTGAGACTCAAAAGGAAATGGGAAATGGAATAATTTATCATACTCTGTGGAAAATTCAAGCTATGATTTTTTTAGAAAGGTCTACCTCAATAAGTTATAATGAGGTACTGCGAATGAATACAAAAGTACCTGTTAGTAAATAAAAATGATTATTATTGGTACTATTACCTACGACAGTTAGTATTACTCCTTACACAAAATCATTCTGTATTTTCTAAGCTTCACAACTTAATGTATAACTAATCAACTAGAGCGTTCTGGCTGGCTCGTTCTTCGCCCAAAGAATTAGCATTGCCATACAACGTGGCAATGCCGCCAGCCTTCTGGGCACATTTCCAGATGACAGCGATGTGGAGGAGTACTTCGACGCCTGAGTGTATATTTTATATTTGTATTATATGTACATAGCTAGGTTTAACTTAAGTTTTTTATTTAAATTGTTAGTATTTGTATATATTGTCACTAGAGCGTAAAAAATAAAACCAAATTAAAATTACCAGGAATAATTATCTCTTGTTATTTAAAACTAGAAAATGGTGACTAATTTTAGACTTCCATCGACAATTATGAGTCAAAGAAATTTTTTTCTCGACAGGAATATTAATTTAAATAGTCTAATTTTGTCAGTTGACTTTATTACATTACAATTTACAAGTTGAGCAATTGATAAGAATAAGGTCGCAAAAAAAATGATTGATCGATGTCCAACCAAACAGAAACTATCGTGTTTACGTATTCTAAATATCTTTTCCTTAACAAAGAACATTCCTGAAAAACGCCAAACACTGCCAACGACATACTTGTAACATAAACAAAAAAGGTAAACAGCACGAAGGCCCAAACTGAATTACCGCCAATAGTAACCCAGAAACAAGTGTCGGAGGCATAGATCCCCAGTGGCTCACGTGTTTATTACGAGAAATATCGGGAATAAACAATTCCCAAAGTATGCCATATAAAATGGGTAAACGCTCCAGAAATATGACCGGGTAAAATAAAACCGGGTCCTGGGAGGAACTCTGAACACGTAACTTTGGGAAAAGAAGTCACTGTGCCCAGATTCATTCTCACAACATGCCAAGTATACCAGCCTCACCAAACTTTTCTCATTGAAAGAATATTCTTCACAATAATAATTTTACATTTGAATCTCTAATGAGGTTATATTTTGGTGAAAGTCAAAAGATTGTTCGTTTTTAGGGTTCCGTACCTCAAAAGGAAAAAACGGAACCCTTATAGGATCACTTTGTTGTCCGTCTGTCCGTCCGTCTGTCAAGACCCTTTTTCTCAGGAACGCGTGGAGGTATGAAGCTGAAATTTATATCAATTACTCAGGTCTACTGTCCCTTGAAGCTGTGAAAAAATCAAACTTCTAAGCCAACGCAATCAAAAGATACAGCCGTTTATGCCGCAAATTTTCGACACTTGCAAGGGAATCAAAACCTACAGGGTGCTTCCCGTGAACTCAGAATCTTGAAATTTGGTACGAAGCAACGTCTTATAGCATAGATAAAGGAAAAATTACGAAAACCACAAATTTTTAGTTACATCACATAATATATTTTTTTTTAATAATTTTAAACTTACTACCCATTTCCTCATAAACGCGTAGAGGTATTAAATTGAAATTCATACCAAATACTCAGGTCTATAATACCTTTAAGCTGTAACAAAATCAAACTTCTATGTCAACGCAATCAAAAGAAACAGCAATTTAAGCTGCATATTTTGAAACTCGCAAGTACTCGCAAAGGAATCAAAACCTAAACGGTACTTCCAGTCGACCTAGAATCTTGAAATTTGGCATGAAGCAACGTTTTATAGCACTCATATAGGGAAAAGTCTGAAAACTGAAAATTTGTTGTTACGTCACAAGAATTATTATTATTTTTGAAAAATCTTCAACGCTCGATTCGAGAATTGAACTTTATTCATAGGTAAGTTAGAGGTATTGAGTTGAAATTAACACCATATAATTGGGTCCGTGGTCCCTTGAAGCTGTGCAAAAATCAATTTTCAATTCAATTGGTAAAGTGACGGGAAAAAAAGATTCGTCCGTTTATACTGCAAAAAACGTACATTTCGAGACTGTCGAATTGTTCGATTGAACTGTTTTTATAGGTAAGTTACTACGGAACCCTCAGTGCGCGAGTCCGACTCGCACTTGCCCGGTTTTTATTATTTTCTTGTGCTTTTGTTGAGTTCACCGAGTTCGAAACTAAATTGAGGTTTCGGTTTAACTACAAATTGTATTGATGTAATTAAAAATAGAAAGTTATGTAACAATATTCAACTGAACCACACTAATATTGGGTCGAAGCATAGGTACTGGGGCCATGGGTTGTGCAAAGGGAACTCCGGGGCCCTGGAACGAAGACAGTAAAAGTCTGAGATGCCCTCCAGCTTCTCTCAAAAGTAGAAGAAGTCATTCTATATCTCAAAAGTAGATTTTCCAACTAAAAAAAAACTGACGATTAATGAAAAAAACACCGATAATAATCATATCAGCACGTGATGCAACTGGCGGTGGTTTTGTTCAGTAATTTTTTCCCTGGTGAGAATAGTTTAAATTAAAATTTTAAAATTACATTAATGAAAAATATTATCTACAATTATTGTTAGAGTAAAATACATACATTAAAATAATTAGATTACAAATTAGAATCATTAAATAAAATTTTTAATTGTAATTCAAATATAAATTTCAAAAATGCGAAATGTAATCAAGTATTTTACTTTAGACTACGGCTAACCTACCTAAAATTCAAAGAAGATATCTTTACTGCTCTAGCAGATTTCAACCTACTTAAAGAAAAACATACATAAGAGAGTTAACAGAAGTCCTTAAATAACCTCATACTACCTGTCTGTATGTCTGTTCAGTACAGCGACAGACACAGCGAGCGTTTAAGACGCGACCTGTATCAATCTGACCAGACAAGGGTCCTCACGGCTGGTGTAACGTAATCTGTTACACGGTACAAGGGTATGCTTGAGTCATAGACGTATTACAATCGTATAGCTATCTAGCAATGGTCATGTGAAGAGGAGAGATGAGAGGCTTGGTGCTAAAAGAGTTATGAATATACATGTGGATAGAAGGAGAGAGAGATAGGGAGGCCCAAGAAAGCATGGATTGTGTAAAGAGTGATATAATATAAAAGGGAGTCAGTGATAGCGTTAAGCGACAGAAAAAAAGGAAAGAACGTATTGCCTCAACACCAAGTAACGCAGGAGAAGGGCAGGATGATGATGATAATGATTTACTTTTTTTTAGTTTTTTATTGGTCTTGGACTCTTTCAAACCATATAGATCTGCCTTTAAATTACACATACTCGTAAGCCTTATCAGTTTTACTATGTTCCCATCGCTGGGACTAATGAATAAATTAATGCAAGTTAGTGGATGTCACGTCATGTCTTCCAATTTTTGGTTCTAGGACATGCCGGTTTCGTCAAGATGTTTTCTTTCCCCGTTTAGAGATCTGTGGTGGTAAATTAAACTATATAAAGCAAAACACCTGCCCAGATTTCAACCCACGACGTACCTACAACTCGAAAATCGGGGCCATTACCATTGGACCATCACTGCCCAATGGTAATGGCCCCAATTGCAAGTGATTAGGTACTTCAGACACAAAGGCTAAAATACACACCTACATCAATCCCTAAATCAAAAGCCATAAATTGAAGAGAATCCACTAAACTATTCGGAATATACCCGTAAGCCAGGCAGAGCCATCAACAAACAGATTGAATCCTCTTCGTATGGCAGCCATCTTGTTCCAATGCCAGATCTCAGGCGGCCCAAATGTTTCCGAATGGAGTAATTAATTTGATATCTTGTGTAGACATATGGACGTATATTTCGTAATAAATCGCTATAAATAGGTTTAATTGTATAATTTACATTTGATTGCCTGTAAAACTAGTGCTACTTATTCTTGATCCCGATGTTTCCCGGGTCCCAATTTCTAGAAATTGTACCAACGTGTGACATATGAAGCATATTTCTATTGATGCAGTTTACTGATGAAAATCTGTTTTATCAATTATAGCGTATATTGAAGTGCTCATATTAGTTTGTAATAAAAGGCTAATAATATAATATGATAATTGTCAATTATTATACCTATTAGTATAATAATTGTCATTAAAACTAATTTAAAATGAAAACAGAATATTTGAAGAACAACATGATACTTCTTTTACATTTGTCAATTAACAACAGTACTCACTGCTTTTTATAAAAAAACAGAATTCTCGAAATCAAGTTCCATTTTCGTTTTACAAACAAACTACTACACCTCACTACAGTATTAGTGTAGATATTGTTGTTTTGTGGAACAATTGAGTTCTATTGTTGTAAGAAGGTAGGAATCGAACCTGTATGTTTTCAGTTTCACGCGTAACTCAAGGACACGTTGCCTGACACACTTTGGACTCAGAATTATGAAACCATTTACGTATTTAAGATTTTTCTGATTCAATCAAAATATTTAGTGCTTCGATGTAAGCATAACTTTTATTTAATTATTTCATTTATATCTTTGCATCTACGAAAATAATTATTACTAGGTACTAACACTATGATTGTTTTTGAATTTAAAAATTAAATAATATTAATATAATTAAACCGCTATCTTTTGTACATTTAAGAAAGTATAAAGAGTTTCTCAGAAATAATTGACTTTTGTGATCCATCAACCATATTTAAATTGAAGTTTCTGATTTTGTAATTAAACACGTAAAACTATATAATATATTTGCTAATTTTTTATACATCTACCACCGTTAATTATTTCTGAGACACAACAGTAAGTTTTTCATTATTTTTAATTCGCAAAAAATTTGACTGACTACTGAGTTTAATTTAAATTGAAACAAACGACCAGAATAATGCACACAATAGTACTAATAAATTTAATGGAGTTGAGAGGCACAATCTGAAGTGGCATCTGAATCACTTAGTGCCACTCGAGTCGTTAAGTGCAGAACTAAGTAAATTAGACTAGCCAATCACTCAAATACTTCTAGAAACTTTAATTTTGACATTAATTTTCCTAGTAATAATTAGAATACTAAATAATGACTTGGCTCGTGAGGTTGTCGACATGTGGAATGTGGACTAGGCAATCGTTGTACTGATAGTCGTGTCAAGCAATGACTTAAGTACTAGCCAAGAGTATCAACCAACGGGTCTCCCTTGTTTTACCAAAAAGAAATTGCCAAATTATCACTTCCCAAACAATTTTTCGCATAATTTCATGTGCCAAATTATTACTTAGCAAATAAACTCTTCACAAATAAATGTTACGCAAACCTAATGTTTGGCAAGTTAACGTTTCAGCAATAATTTGCTTACCAACTAGTTCTTTTACCAATTTTTATGTAGTCAAACATTTCAGTTGGTATAACATATTTTACCCAAAATAAAATTAGCCAAATTTTGGTATCTTCAGTTTACTGTTTCTGGTTTTACATATAAAAATATGCTTCTTGCGTGGTTTGGTCACTACTCTAACCTAACCTAACCTATAGTTCTGGAAGCAGTTCGTTTTTCATTTGTCGTTTGTAACCGTCTTTATTTTTTTTCATAGCAAGTAATTTGATAAACTGTTCATTTTCTAAAGATTTTTTGCCGTAATAAATCATTTGATTTAAGCCCAAATGCCTTAATGAAATTATTCTAGGTAATATTCTGCCGAAGTAAAAATTTGACCAAATGAAACTTTTCGAACTAAAGTTTTTTCAAATATTGCATTGGTAAAATAAAAGGTTTCGAAAATTGCTTTGGGTAATGAAAATTTGGCAAATTCTTTTCGGCAAAACGGCAGACTCCCATCAACCAACACCTTAGGAGGCTTGCGTTAGGCAACTGCAACAAGGGCTTGATTCAGAAAGCGATACTTCTGGACACGGCTCGTATTGTTAGGAGGTTTCCTTTTCTATAGTCCTAACCACGGGTAGCAGCCCTATTCCCGATACCAGTGGATTTTTTTTTATTTTATATTTAGTCTGGTGCCCTGAAATCGCACGACAGGCTCGCGGTAGACCAAAAATTAGATGGCAGGACTACTTGGATGTCTTTCTTTAGAAATGGTAAGAAGTGGCTCAAAGTCGCGAACGGAAATGGAAGGAGTGGAGGAAGGCCAAGGCTTTCCTCCACTCCTTCCTTAGGCTAGGTATAATAACAAGTTATGTGAAAAAAAGATATTGATCAAGAAGGTACAGATGATAAGAAAAATATTAATTAACAAACGGCATAATACTAAAAATAAGACAGTATTTTTAGTATTCTTCCTTTTTTGTCCTTTTGTTTGGAAATAATTAAGTTATAAATAAAGACAAGATTGTAGTATGTCTATTTACTTCGGTCAGTACCTTTATAGTAATGCCATTACGCGGTCACTAACAGGAGCTGATTGTTGGAGTAATTCCTTGCGACAGACCACTCTCCTCATCACGACTAACTTCGTAGTGAGATGTTAGTTAGAAGTGTGCCCAACTGTTCACTTACGTATTAGTCCTGAACTAATACGTAAGTGAACAGTTGGGCACACTTTTTATGTTTATTTCCTATATAGCTACAGAAAATATACAATAAAACATACTTTATAATAAATATTAAAATAAATATTAAAATAAATTATTTAAATAAATTACAGAGTTTAATACACCAAATAAGAGAATTATTTACATTTAAGTACTTATGGTATCATAATAATGTAAAAGGTAGCTCAATAATTATGTCTAAGGGCTACATTTTGAGACAGGACACATTTCATTCCACAACAGTAGGTACTGGAGTGAATACGTTAATTAAATATTATATTGAGTTGTAAAATTATGTGAAATATACTTGTAAAATTACTAAAATAATGTAATATTGTCAGTTTAGTTGCACCCTAACAGGGTTCATGTTTGAGACGATATACTCATATTACATCCTTAAACAACATGCATGCAATAAATAACATCTAAATGGTTCTAAAATCCATGTCCGACGAGCACTATCTTAATGCACCAGATGTTACTCATGTCTGTAAAGTTACACATAGTAAAATTAATCACAATAACAGTCTGCTCACTAAATGAGTCGTTAAACCGTGACCCTCAGAGCAGTTCAACAAGAGGTGGCACTGTTGATAAACACCCTCCACTGGTCGTTAAATACCACACACTCATAGAACATTAGGAACGGGCTCATTCATTAGACTTTCGCATAGTATTAAAAACTGAATATTAAATTATGATTTGATAATAAACGGATCTGATTGTTGAGAGCAGTGGTAGCCCAGTGGTAACTGCCCCGCCTTGCAAGTTGTAGGTCGCGGGTTCAAACCCAGTCAGGCGCATTACTTTGTGTAATTTATTTCATCACCACTGCTCTCAAAACGGTGAAGAAAAACATCGTGAGGAAACCTGCATGTCCTAGAACCAAAAATTCGAAGACATGTGACATCTGCCACTCCGCACTGGGCCCGCACGGTGGATTATGGCCCATTCCCTCTCCTAGGGAGGAGGCCTAAGTCCCAGCAGTGGGAACATTATAACGCCGATAATGCTACTGCTAATAAACGAAGGCGTAATTAGTAATTGTAAAACACACGATCAATGATAATGGCAATGCCATCGACCATAGGTATTGCATTGTTTACATTTGTACTTATACGATCATGATCGTAATCAATACTAGCAGGACAGTTCCGTTCAAATCTGTATGGTTATTTCCTCAAATGGCCATCACCGGCACCAATTTGCAAGGTTTTTGTGTATGTTTGACCATTACGTATTTGCTGTATGAACTTTAAAAGAAACTTAGACTTTGATTTTCTCAATCCTGTGCGTCTCTCATCCATTGGATTCTCGCAACCCATACCGGATAATCAGTCCACTTTGTAGGAGGCCTTCCAACGCTCTACTAAATAAAATAATTTAAAAAAGTGGGTCATTTATAAAAATGCATTCAGACTTACATAACTGAAGCGCTCTAAATATATAAGAAACTGGGCAGACAGGCCAACTGAGTCTGAAAATATTCAGGCCGGCTCCTACTGAATATTTTAGCGGTAACTGCATCGGACTAGTTAATTGTGTTAGCCATCTTGCCTCAAACGTAAACTGATTGTTTACAGATTATATTATCTGTGCTTTATGCATGAGTACGGTTTTCTGAATGAGAGATAGTATTTTATGGCTATTGTAGTATATTTTACGTAAAACTAGGTTCACGCTATGGTTTGGCGCCCGTAGGAAAGTAGAAAGTTATCTCAAGGGATAAATACGTGCCATTTCAGAATATGAATTATCCGGGTACTAAATTTCATTCAACTCCGTTCAGCTGTTTCATCGAAGTGGTAACAAACATACTCGTACACACACACATGCATACAAACTTTAGACTATGTTATTATAAATCTTCCTCTCATCTCACAAATGATGCCTTTCTTACTGATTTACTAACGAATTAAGTTTTAATTTAGAAAAAAGAAACAAAACACAGCTACAGATAAAATTAAGCATTGTTGTGTATATTATTGTAAGGTTTCTATGTTAATATTACAAAGTTTGTTTGAACGCGCTAATATCTAAATATGAAAAATTCTTTCAGTGTTAGATAGCCGAGGATTTACCGAGGAAGGCTATAGGCTATATCATATCATCACGCTTTTAGTCTTAACTAAACTAGCCTAAACTAGCAGAAGCAAGTGTACGATAAAATTAGAAATAACATAATCTAGATCGGCAGTATAAATGGCGACCTTGTCACTTAAAAGCAGACAGTTCAGTAAAAAATAAGAATACATAAACTAACACTTAATATCTTTCTCTAAAACTAGGTCAGCAAAGAGGCATTTAAACAAAAAGTTCTAACTTCTAAAATAAATTTGACACAGTTGTATCTGAGATCCACATTAATTATAATCCTATGGCCTTAGCCTAGCTATAAGAACAATCCGTAAAACAATTAGATGTAATTACATAAGTAATCACAATTTGGAGCAGAAGTCTGCTCACTCCTGCTCTTGAGAGTAACCTACATTACTAATTGGGACACTCATACGAGTTCAGTGAATGACTAAAACTTATCATAGAAAATTCAGACTAGATTTTGGGCTAATGAAGGTTTCACACCATCAGTCTTTTTTTTATTTTGGATATAGGCTCGCCTTTAACCACCTTTTCACCATGGTAAGCGATGATGTAGCCGACGATGAACCTATTTACTCCTGATTTCCACACCCCTAAGTCGCAGCTATCAAAACACAGACTTTGACATGGAATTCCACTCCTTAGTTTACGCATCCTAAAACGCTTTGTCCCGTTAGTGCAACGCACGCCGAACCTTTTGGAAACGTTTTCGAAAAATCTCCCTTTTTGCTGTTAAACAGGGGATGAAAGTTTATCGATTTAACCGATGAGAATAGTCATCATCGATCTTCTAAAATAGCACATTGATACTTTTTGTTCCTGGAGTATGCTCCCTTGGGATTTTCTTTTTAACTTCATAAATAATAAAGACTGCCATTGTTACTTTTTTTAACTATAGTCAAAATACGGTTTAATTCATGAATCATCGACCGGTCCTATGAGACCGCTGTGTTATTGTTTTACTATTGTGTCTCATTTTGTGGGAATGTGATAGGTTAAGTAGTGTTAAAGCTTTTATGGGCACATTCTCACAAATAAAGTCGCTAGCAAAATGCATTTATTAATACAGAAAAGCCGAAAATTTCAAAGATTTCTATCGTCTATACATACGGTAGCCAGTCTAAAATGATTTGCCACATAATTTAACACCAATTCAAAACACTCTGGCAGAAGTTACCACATATTTTATGTTTCCTACTTGTTCCTTTAAACAATTAATTTATCTTAATATCGGAACAGTTACTGAATTACTGAAGTTAATGGCTGTATAGCCTACATTCTAACGAGGGCAACACTGGCGGCGGTTGAATGTAAATAAAGGATTAGCTGGCAACCCTTTGATTCTATTTGTAATTTGAGTTAGTAATTGGGTTGGTTTCAAGTGTGTGACAGATTTTTTGCTCTATTTCAAAATATTATCTGGTTTTATGTCTATTAAAATTATAGCTTTTTCTTTCAGTTATGATGATTATCAAAAAGACCAAAATACAACTGCACGTGGGTAGCGAATGTCAATATGGCTTATTATAAAAAAACACGTCATAACTTTTCTACAATCGTGAAAACTAAACCCATTTTTTTGTTTTGAGGGTGGCAATTATCGAATAACTTCTCCCGCTCTAAATGGAGAGAGAGGAAGTGTTAGACTTTTACTGACTAAAACCAACCCGTGTTTAATCAATTGCGCTTTGCTTTCGAAGACCGCACAGACTGCTGGAAAGCACCGCACACAATAGTGTCCGTATATACAGATAAAAAACCCAGTAATCAAAATGCCACCAAAAAATGTCAATAAAAATCGTCATTGTGTAAGATACTTAATAAAACCTACCCAAGATTCATATCAGAAGCCTGATAAAGCTTATTACCTTTACCTTTGGCCTAAGATAAATTAGCATCCGCCCTAATTACTCAGAAGACAAGCAAGTGAGACTGCTCATTAGTAAGTTAGGTAACTCACAAAGATGTTACAACTTGTTATTGACGGAACTTTAAACTGTTCCTGATGCTTGCATAATGAAAGGGTTGAAAGATTCCCCTGCTTCTTGGAACTTTGTGAAGCGTTAAGCGTTGATTGGAAAACTGTAGGAATTAATAGAGGTAAAGGGAGCAAGAAAATTTATTTACAGTCTATTTAATAAAAGGGTTATTTAGAAATCACAAAGACTAACTTCGTAACAAGATTTATAAAATAAAAACCTCCAGGTTGTTTTTTTTAGTATTTCATGAAGTTGTTTACATTTTGATTACAAACAGGATTTATTTTTCTTTATATCTTTCAGTATTTTTTGTCACTTAGGGCCTGTTTCACCACCTATGATTAAGTTTCGAGTATCTTACTTGGCAGATCATTTCATATAAAATCTGTCACATTTTTGAATTTATTCAGTGAGTAGTGCCTATTCAGACATTGTGAAACAGGCCCTTCGCAGTAATTTTAGAATTAATGAGATGGTCTATTTAGCTGATGTTTTTTTTTAATAACCCCTAAAAACTTCTCATAACATTGCGGGGTATTTAAAATAGAGTTTAGTTTTATTGGATGTTTGGTGTACAGAAAAACGAAGAATTAGAAGACCTCCCGCAAGATAGACCAAGGACTAAGTGAGAGTCGCGGATGAGAGACGCATAGGACCTTTCGTTGTGACGACACTTGGAGGCCTATGCCTAACAGTGGATGTCCTTTGGCTGAAATGATGATGATAATGTTTGGTGTTGGTACCCTAGCTGGGTTATTTTATTTATGCTTAGTGCTGACTTTCTATTAACAGAACGTGTTACAAGTCAAAAACGACCTCAATTTCTAAAATTAACCATCCTACATAAAAAAATTAAACAAAACACATCCTTATTGACCCATAAACATATCAAGCAACTGCTTAGCAACCAACGAGTGATCGAAGGGCCAATCTCCCGTGGCACTTGACACGGTGACCGGGTGCTGTCGAGGACTCTCAAGATGGCTGCATCTGGGTTATTGGCTGGCCTGACAGAAAAGATTGATGTGAGCTTGTAAAGAGATTTTGCTTACTAATCACTGGCAAGTTTGCTTTTTATCTTTAAGTAGATACTGATATGACAAGGCAGATGATAAAAAGACTGTACACATGATTCACTTTCATCTAAAAACCAATCAGGAATCGAGACGAAGCAAACTAAAATGTTAGGTCATGCTTCGGGCCCTGTTTCAGACCCAAGCTCCACCCTAAAGTGGCAAAAGGCATTAGATGATTTCCCACTTTTTGGTTACTCGCTCTAGCCAAACATCGAAATGTGAATTTCTATTCCTACCAACATAATATATTATGTGCTTCGATGATTCATACAACCACTGACCCTATTTTTCATAAACTAAACTAGGTACTAAAGCAATACGCTGACAATCTATCGATCTACAGTCAATAGCTGTCACCCAAATTCTGTCACACATTTCATAATTTACATAAATCTTTACTGGGTCACTATAATTCGGAAAGCTTTTATTTCAACCCACATACGTGGTCATATTTACTAAGTGGACTTCATCATTAAGGCTAGCAGGTCTTCTAAGCCTACATACCGCCCTTATAATAAAATGGCGGATGTAGGCCGGTCATATGGCCCGTCAATATAGCCACCTATAAGGATTTTATCACCTAGCCTGGTTACAGGGACACTTTGCTTTCGAATACGGAGTGTAAAAATAAAAATACTTTTTGACTTGATGACTCAAGACAGTTAACATGAAGAATCAGGTCGATCTTAAAGTCGAAATTTAAATCTATCCACAAGCCATCGGTAAGGGCTAACATAATTATTTGTTTCTTTTAATCCGCAGACAACAGGATTCGCTGGGGGCCAATGACATAAGTGTTTTTTTTTTTGGAAATATAGTCAGACAGGAAAGATAACGCGTTTTCAGTCTATCTCTCTTTTCATTTAAACCACAAATCCCTACTCTGGACATCTCGCTCAGACGTACAAAATGCAACAAAAATAAGTACTGCAAAAGTGCGTACAGCTAAATATAAGACGGAGTCTATGCATTCTGATATATCCTAAATGGACACTAATTATAAAAAGTCAGAAGCTTGCGCATTCTATCAAAAAATAAGATAGAGGTACAACACTAAAAAAATATAGAGGCCTAACTTTCAGACAAATGCAATTAACAAATTGAATTAGGTATCCATCACTCTTGAAATTAGCAAAATCGTTAATCTATCACCAGTCGAACCGTCAAAAGTGATCAGAAAACATTCGGGTTCACTCGTAACCACTCGGAAGGGATCGGGACCGATCGTCAAAGTACCCAAGAGACTTTTAACGTAGGTACTCGAGATAACTGATATTGTCGACCGATCAGATGATCATAGTGTTCAGAGCTGCGTGGTAACTATTTACCTACAAAGAAATATTGGTATATTTATGGGATTTCCGAAAACGGTACGAGAAAATACAGCATTTTTATAATCGTCAATGTTCATTGTAACTTAATCTAACATCACATTTGTAAAAGTTTGACTTAATAGGGTGCCATTAGCTAGAGACATTAACTAGAATAATTCCAGATACAGGGTTGCCTGGCCCTGGAGCTCAAAGGGCAACTGAAAAAATACAGGTTTCAGTCAATAAAATTCTAACACTCCTCGCTACATCAAGACCAATCGAAAAAAGCTAAGGAATTCCCTATCGGAGTTTGCGTTTCCTGATATCTTAAACCTAGGATCTTTAAGTTAAGAGTGAATAGGTTACTTCTAGGCAACCGTACTCCATCGTCGACTACATAATCACTTACAATCAGGAGCGCGAACTTTTAAATGTAAACGCAGTTTTGTTTATTTCTGTCTCTTCTGTTTAGGAACTGTTGCTTATCCAGCATTTTTCAGTCATCTATTTACCAACAACTGAAAATTCAACGACAATTCTTGAAGAAACAGTTCTGTTAGTCTGTTACTAAGTGTGGACGAGTCGAGCATCGATCGCGGGCCGCGCTGCAAGCATCGACCGGTGGGAAGCAGGTCACTTGGTCATTCACCGGCTGACGACCTCGATCGCAATGCAACTGGCGGCCAACAGCCAGCGTTGGGCCAATGTTTGTGTTTGTTCTGGCGGGTTCAGAGGTAAGACTTTTTTGTAAGTTTTTTTTTTATAATTTTAGTTTTTTTTCAAAAAAAAAATTGTAGGGGAAAATATTACTTATTTGGTCTTTACTTACGAGTAAGTCAGTAATAGGTAATCTCTACAATTACCTCCGTATATCAATCTTTTACTGACAATACAGTATGCCAAAAGCTTCCTGTTTATCCCAAAAAAACCCGCACAAATCATACAAAATAGGTAGCGGGAGTGAAACCGCAAGAATAAACTAATTCTTCTTTTCAATCACATTTAAAAACATACAAGATACTCCTTACAAAATTTTACTACAAAATTGATAAAAAACCACTATCAACCTCACCAAATTCTATTCACCCCACAAAAAGAACCGTGATAATAAATCAAGTCTAAACTATTTAAGTAAGTGATTCACCCCCAAAGAGATTTTTATTCAGTAAGCTACGAGTAGACGTACGTTCATTACAGGCCTACGGTATTGGTATTCAAACAACAGCGGCTGGAACAGATCAATTTGTTTGAATTACCCTCTAAATATGTATTCAGGGAGCTAGCTCGGCTAGACCCGAACAAATCTTCTCGAACGTACGACGGAATGGAGTCATTTTAGACAATACCTTGTTTTGTAGTAGTAGAAGAAAATGACAGGATTAAGTAAAGGGTTTGTTACCCTCGGTGTAGATTGCTTTTTTTTCATTTTAAGTTATGATATTGACTAGGACCCGCCAGAGCTGCGGGATTGATCGAAAGAGTAACTGTGATCACATACCACTACACCAAGGGTTAAAGAACACAGGTTGAGTATAATCAGTAAAAGTTCGATGATTCCTGGAGTGAAAGTATCATTTGAGGTTTCGCAATGTTACAAAGTTGTGGTATTGATTAGTGCTAAATAAATAAAGAATTTTTCTTTCTTTCTTTCTAAATACTATTCAATGTTAATGCTTTCTTTAACCAATATTACATGCCTAATTACTTTGTCAATATAGACAATGACATATTAATCATTAAAAGATTGTTTTTTTTAATTACAAAATATTTAATTAATATTCTAAAAAATAAATCAGTCTATGCATTATTTAGTAAGATTAATTCAGAAGTAACCAATATCTAAGTCTACTCTAGAAGATCAAAGACGACTGATAAATAGTACGTGGGTAAAGTTTTACACCTGAGTGGGCTATTTATCAAATGTACATTATACTGGATAAAAGGTCATAGCGGTATTAAAACGTTCGTGATATTGCTTTTTTATATTACAGCCAAACATAAAACACTGAATTTTATTTGTCTGTTCCACTCCTGGGCAAAGGACTCCCTCCACTCTTTCCATCTTTTATCATTACCTACTTTTGTAAACACCTTGTTGAATAAATATTAGAAAATAAATAGTTTTAATTTATTTAAATTACCAGTCCACAACGATGCGGAGGAGTTTTCTTTGACGCCATACTTTAGATTACTTTTAGTTAGTTCTTAAGGTTGTTTTTTTTATTTAGAACCAATATAAATTGATACTCAAATAAGAAAGAAACAGCTTTCATAATCAATTTTTTTCATTGCACCGTATGAAGAATAATCTTTATAAAAGCGAATAAATATAATACTCAACAGAAACCTGCTAATAAAAATAGACGTATAAGTTAAGAAAATGCACATTATGTTTGAATGAAAATAACCTACCAGCCTTTTAATATGGATTGACGTATCTCCAATAAATAAATTAAGAATCGCACTGTAAGCACGCAAATAAATCACATTATTTATCAATAACCTTTCTCTTAGAGGTTCACAGAACGTAGCAGACCAATTTTTAAAACTTAGGGACAATTACTTTCTCTAATAAATCAGTTGAACTCGAAGCAGAGATCCCTATTTGAAGATCCTACGCAAGATTAACTAGCAATTTGTGATTTTAATCATTTATTGAACTCGGTTCACAATTTAAAATCTATTCTCCACCTCCGCGCAACTTTACAAAGGTTTCATTGTTACATTTCAAAAGAAAATAAACGAATTTCAAAGTTTTTATTTAAGTTGGTGCAAATCTGTAGTTCTTCTATATTTCTCTGTGGATTTGTCTATCACTTTAATAAATATAGTTTCAAAGATGATACCTAAGTTTGAGATATCTTTGCAGCAGACAGATTTTGATGTCAGTTTATCTTTAATCTGGAATCAATTTCTGATCATGAATTCTTTGGAAAAGTAACGAGACTTGGAAGTTGCTCGTCTTATATTACACAGTCTTCTTTCACAGAATGCTTTCGGGTTAAAGACACCACTTAGGTACATTAGGTTTTCTTAGATACTATTGGTATACTAAGCCAAATCCTAACACTACAATATCTTATTTATTATAAAGATTTGTGCGTAACCAGTAGGTGGCCTGGCCCAGACAAGTGGGCGGGTAATATTACGGATGGCTGATCTTCTTTTAGGCTTGGCTTTAATTAATTATACCAACCACAGCCGTACGACTTTCTTTTTCTAGTATACTGTAGATATTTCTCCTAAATACCGACGATTTATCCTCGATTTATATTTTATTTTATGGGTAATTTACTTTTATTTTATCATAGTTAATTTATTTTATTATTGCAAGTTATTTCAGAGCCAACAAAATTGTATTTTACAAGTGAAATCTTTATTATATTCAACTAGCTACTGCCAGTGGATTCGCCCGCATTTTATTATAAAATTATCCTAACAGAACATACACCTGGGATAAAAAGTATCCTTTGTGTTTTTCCAGAACAATGTCCACCCGTATACAAAGTTTTATCGACATCCGTTCAGCAGTTCGAATGAAAATAAATAACAAAAATACACAACACACACAAACTTTCCCTTTTATAATATTAGTGTGAAGTGTGGCGTCAAAACCTAAAACAAAATCATTTCTCAAACATTCAAATAAGTTTACTAAACATCGAACGCTACAACGACAAATCGCACAAGAAAGTCGCACCGTGTGCACTCACCAATAATGCAGCAACACTGGTTTGCATTCAAGGAAATGGAACAACATAAATTATTTCAATTTCATTCTCGCGAGGTCGCCGGAATAATGTCCATGAAGAAAATTATACATGGTATTCCATTATAATTGTCTTTTCACGTTTCAATCGTGATTTAAAATGCTTTTTCTTTATGAATATTGTAACGTATTGTGAAGGCAACGGTATCTAAGGCTCGTCATAACTAGTGCACTGTGATCTACTATGACATGTCAAGGTGATTCCGATGTTTCTTGGTAAGTATTTTCTTTGAATGCCACTATGACTTAGTAATTGCTACAATGTCTGTTCTACTTTGTGTTTTAATAAAGCATACTTTGATCTTTTTTTATTTCAATTTCTCCCTTTTCATATTTTCTTCAATCATGTATTTATTTATCTATCTATGTACACACGAACACATGAAACCGAAAAGAACGAATGCAAATGGAGGGACACAGAGATATTTCTTATTTCAAATCCTTCCAGCAGACCTGTGTCTCGTATTTAAATAAGTTAGAAAAGTTAAAATGAACTACTGTAAATAAAATCATATAACATACATGTATGTCAATAACAGTAAGTACACTTAAATAAATATAATAGATAAATTGAATTACAAAAAGACATAAATTATCTAAAGTACGAGTACGTACGTTACGAGAAAGGTAATGTTATTTGACTAGCTTTTTGAAGACAGATATGTTTTTGGCGTCAAGCAAATGTGTTTAGATTTACTTTAAACATTTTTCATTCTTTTTTAACTTCTACTTTCGTGTCGGATCAATATGTAGCCAACGAAACTGATGATGGTGCAGTTGAATGTGCATCCTGAGCAAGAAAAGTGTAATACACATCCTGTAAAGGAGCACCACTATGGCACTGTGTTTATGGTAGATTTGTGTTTGGGATGGCTCATCCTCCAAATCATCATAATAGGCAAATATGAGTAATTAATTTGGCAAATGTTTGTGTATGTTACTTCTTCACGCTCAAAAGACTGAACGGATTGGAACGAAATTGACCTCATGTGTGTGGGTGTGTTGACCATACCCGGGAACGGTCCGTAAGATAAGACAAGTTTATTTTTATGCCGAGAGTATGATCCCTCAAAATTAATTTCTACTTTTACTTTCTACTAAGCTTCTGAGAGGAAGTTATTAAAAAGAACATCACATTCATAAGTACCTATTGCTGTAACATCTCCGGGCCACTCCGGAGATATCGATTGTCTTGACACAGACAGTTGCGTATCGCGGATAAAATAAATACAGGGTGCGTCAACTGAGTACTGACGAAAATGGTTACCTAATGGCGCGTGCTGACAACCGCTCAAAAAAAGATCATACTGTATTCTAGCGTGACAGGGTTTCTCGTAACAATCTGCAGAGATATTATACAGAAACTTAACGAAAGTTACGGAATTTACTTTTTTAGGGTTCCGTTTAGAGTTAAGTAATACGGTAACCTCTTTGAGAAGAGAATCGTATTACTAAACTTATCGTTCGGCCTCATCTAGTAAAACCTAAACTGACGAAAAAAACCAATTGACGTGTAAAAGAGTTTGTAAAAATGTATTTGCAAAATAAATATCATTTATCATCTGCTCTCCATATGCTTGTTTTTCTCAACAGATAGCATCTTATAAACCGTAATAGGTACGTAGTTGAAAATATAAAAAAGAGCTTGTATTGCTTTTGCCGTAATAATTAAAATTAAAGGTAAAAATCAATTTTCTTGTGTGGAGACAACAGAAAATAGAAGATTTCGGTTTTTTCTATTCTGTGTGAAACCCCATGTATAAAAAGTTTTATTTTATTTTATTATTTCAATTTATAATACGGAACCTTTAATGTACCAGTACTACTTGCACGTGTATAAATCGTAAATTTATACGTGTATTACCAATAAAGTTATATTATATAATAGTATTTAAATTTTATTGATATGAGTGTATGGAGCGATATATTTATTTATTTATTTATTTATTTATTTTTACAGAAAGCTTACAGACTAATATCATAATTGTTTTTTTTATCATAGGTAGTGAATATTGCTAATTAAAAGCTTCCACATATATATACATTTAGTTACACATTTGTTATACTGCGTTGACTTTACAAAGTTTTTATGCCACAGAAATATTTTGCCGAATCATTCATAATAATTGGTAAAAACAAAAAATTATTGACTTAAATACAAATACATTATTGTAAATAGTGTTTTTAAATATTTGCCTTTTCACCACTATCTCCAAAATACCTACTCCTTATTCAGGATCTTTCTAATATTATGTGCACTGGTACAAAATAAGTCAATCCCTAGGTGCGATGGTAAATTATTAAAGGCAGTGACACTACGTATGGAGAAGGCGTTACGCCTGTACTTTGTTGATGAGCGTGGTGCCTGTAACAGAGGCCGCATACGTAAGTTGTTCTGATTAGTGCGAAGAAGTATTTTACTAAGCAGATCGGGACAGTCAATTGTGCCATTTGCCACGTTTGCCAAGAAACATATGTCATTAATATTACGCCTCATGTATAATGGCAAGAAATGATATCGCTTACAACGGTGCTCGTAGTCGACTGAGAATTGTCTCGCTTTAAAATCTAAATATCGCAAAAATTTTCTCTGTACAGACTCAATACGAGATTTGTAAGTCTCGTATTGAGGGTTCCAGACTTGAGAAGCGTACTCAAGGTGACTGCGCACGAGGGAACAGTAAAGTACTTTAATTGGTTTTATGGTACGAAAGTTAGAACATGCTCTAGTGATGAAACCTAAGGTTTTGAAAGCTTTCTTGACAATGGTTTCTATATGATCATCAAAAAGTAACTTGCTGTCGTGTATTACACCCAGATCTCTGATACTACCTGTCTTACTTATGGCTGTACCATCTAGTGTATATCCTGAGCCGATAGTGGTTTTCTGACGAGTAAATACCAGGTGGAAACATTTGGATACGTTAAGTTGCAGTTTATTAATTTTACAGTATGCCACGAATTTATTAAGGTCAGACTGAAGTAGCTCGGTATCAGACACTGTTCGTACAGACTTTAGGACCTTCATGTCGTCGGCGTAAAGTAATATTTGCGAATTAGCAAAACAGCTTTTGATGTCGGAGATAAATATAGTGAACAATAAAGGTCCCAAGATTGAGCCTTGAGGCACACCTGATGGGACAGATTTCCATCCAGAAGAGTATCCACGTAAGACCACAGCCTGTGTCCGATTGTCTATGTAAGACGAGAACCAACGGAATAGGTCACCGTGTATTCCTGCAGATAGTAGCTTCTGAAGAAGCACACGGTGATCAATTCGGTCGAAACACTTGCTGTAATCCGTGTAGATAACATCAACCTGGCACCGGTCGTCCATCCCAGCGGTAATTAACTCATTGGACAGTACCAGATTGGAGGCAGTTGACCGTCTTCTAAGAAACCCATGTTGTTCGTCACCAAAATAGCGTTGGAAAGCTGAGTAAACCTGAGTGTGTACTACGCGTTCGAGAACCTTAGAAAAGAGACAAAGTTTAGATATGGGCCGGTAGTTCTCTATATTAGATTTATCCCCTTTTTTAAAGATAGGTGTGATAAAAGCTGATTTCCATATCTTGGGAACGATACCTTCTTTTAGCGATCGTTCAAATAACAAGCAGATTGGCGCCACGAGGCTCTTTGCACAATTTATTATGAAAATAGGAGGTATCAGATCTGGCCCCCCTGATTTGGATGGGTCCAAATTTTTAAGAAGCTTAAATACAATATTAGGACACACGCTAATGGTACTCAAATTCACTGGGCTAGAGGAATGAATATTCTGATCTAAATCATCAGGGTCCGAATTAGTGTCAGGTTCTTGAAAAGTGGACTGAAAATAAGAAGAGAACAGCTCAGAGATACCCTCGCCACTGTCTGCAGACTCGCCCATATAATGTAGTACGTTAGGTAATGAGTTAACGCTCCTTTTGCTTTTGATGTAAGACCAGAAACACTTAGGGTTTTTTGCTATTGAGGTTTCTATCTTTTCCATATAAGCATCAAAACAAACCGACTCTAATTGTTTGGCCCGGTTACGCAATAGTGAAAAAGAGTGGTAATCGGATAAATTGCCGTAATTTTTATATTTTCTGTGGTATTTGTGTTTTTCTTTCAATATTTTAATTAAAGCACTCGTATACCAAGGGGGGTGTGTCGATCTTTTTGGTGGCTTAACGGGAACATGCAGGTCTCTTAACTCGTAAAGTTTGCTATAAAAGAGATTGAGGGCTTGGTCTAAGGATCCTGCCGACAACAATGTACTCCAGTCTACGAGATCTAGTGCCGACGTTATTGCAGGGTAGTCGCCTTGATAAAATTTGAAATTTACACTATGTTTTTCAATATATTTGTGTACTTCAACAAAATCGGCGTTAATTATTAATGGTTTATGGTGTAAATCAACAGGCAGCGCCAGTGGATCACCACACTCACCAACTTTTACTGCACCGTTCGAAAAAACAAGATCCAACAACCTACCGTTGACATTGCGCTCACCGTTAAACTGAGACAAGTTACATGCATTTATCGTGTCAAAGAAATCCAAAAGATAACGGACATGTATTTTCTCAGCATTTAGTGTAGAACTATTGGCAGAATGTTGCCATACCACGTCGCCACCGAAGTTAAAATCACCGGTGACGATAAATGTGTCTAACGGGTGGGCGGTTACTAACTGGTTAAGTTTAAGGTTGAAGTTTTGTAACTGAGTTATGTATGAATTACCAACATTTTCTTTGCATAAATACAGGCCGCAAACATTAATATTATAACTTACCGCTGGTCTAGACCGCTTCAGAACAATGGATACCCATATATCCTCAGTCGAAGTGCGCCAGTCCAATCTTTCCACCACAGTCAGATCATTCCTCACCGCGATCAACACTCCACCACCCCGGGTTTGTGCCGTCCGACAGTAGTCCCTGTCGCGCCTCCAAACAAGATATCGTCCGTCAAACAACTCACTATTGCTAATATCGTCCACTAACCATGTTTCCGTAAATATAACGACATCGTAAGAGTTCATAGAAATATTACGGTATAACGAGTTTATTTTCGAGCGCAGTCCTCGTACGTTCTGATAATAAATATTAATCATTTTTAAGTTTAACAATAACACTATTAGCACCGTTATAAGGTTTATCATTTGGTAATAAATGGCTTAGCAAGTTTAAGTTAATTAATAAAATCGAAAACAAAATGCACCAACAATAATTAAGTTTTAAGTAGGTAGATAGCAAAAACTGGCAGAAATTATTTAGACACAGCAGTGCACAGTGTCTTGTGACTTCGATCTTTGAAGTTAAGTATTGGAACAAAAGAAACGATACGGGTTCGATTAGTCATAACTGAGTGAGTATAGCAATTTAAAATGCACCTTAGCTCAACGAGTATATGGTCACAATTTGCACAACAGTGACAGGTAATAAGACTATCACAATTTAACATGAGTTTATACAGTTCTAAATAACGACACAGCGACATATGGAATACGGCAGAGGCACACAACTGCGCATGGTTCTCAATCTTACTAACATTATTTGATTTAGCACAATAATTATAAACTTCAATTTTGGCAAATTTAAAATATTCACTTGAGTTTATTTTATTTTTATGAGATCTTTTTCGGATTTTAATACTATTGCAGGAGATGTATCGTCCTTTCTTGCATGTACTTTGGAATGTTTGACCCAGACATAGCGAAAATCCGTTTCTGCGGCCGCTTTTTTAGTTTTTGACAATAAAGCCTTTTTCAGCAGTGTCAAATGGTCATTGACGTATATCCGTTGGTTTCCAGCAAGGCCGATTTGTCCCGTAGTTAGAGGAGCTGCCTTAGAAAGTAATCTTGCAGCAGCTATAAAGTCTTCCTTCACGTAACGGTTGCAGAAACTCACGATGATAGGTTTTGCGCGATCTTTCTCACGGGTTGGGACTCTGTTTATAAAGTTTATCTGGGCCTTAGACACGGGATAAGCAATTTTGGTGCCGATTTTACCAACGATATCAAATAGGTTCTCGTGGTTACTCCGGCTCCGGCCTCGGTGACACTGGTGGTTGATTGCTGGCACTTATTTTGCATTTGCTGCAGCGCCAGGTATGCTTTCTGTCACCTAACTTCCGATATCCGGTCTCTGTTATTCCCGCACAGTGGAAGTGTAGTTCCCGATTACATACTGTGCAGTGAGCTCCATCGGATAATGGGTCTTCACAGGCGCCACACTTGTATGTATTCATGACTTCGAGTAGTTTTTTAAATTCTTAGTGTTAGCGAGAAAAAGTTTGAGATACACTGGAAAAAGTAGTCAAACGCAGTAGATGTGGGTAGATTTTGTGCCGTACACAGCGTCTACGACGGAACTGACATATGGAGTTAAAGTCCTCATTTCTTGTTTAAAACCGGTAGTAACCCAGAATATGGGAAAATCAACAAGTCATAAATGGATGACTATAGTTTTAGTACTCAATAATAAGTTTTTTGGGCACATGACCAGTCGACAGCGACGTGTAAGAGTTTCATGACGCCATGTTTATTCCACGCCACTAAAAAATAAAAAAATGTATTTTTTACTTGTTTTTCTACGATCACTCAAAACGTTGACGCAAACTGACAAAATTTTTAAAGTTCTAATTCAAAAACTTACGACACTTGGAGCTACTATTAGTGTATTTAGTTAAGTATTTCATACAATATAAATTATCATTGTTGTTAAATAAAAAAGAAAAAGAAAAAAATCAACAAGTAATAAAAAAAGAAACTCAATTAATGATTTAAAAATAAATGACCTAATAAAGTAGCTAAACGAGTGTAATCGGCCAATGCGTCACTCGTGGCCTGCCATCAACCACTGGTGTGGCCCAATTTTCCACTCTACAAGGTAATCTTAATCCCGCCCCGGGCGATGATACTTAATAGCGCCCACACTGTAGAAAAGTTAAGAAGATTCATTTCGCATATAAAAAAAAAAATAGTATTTTTTATTGCTTCTCATACATGTTATTTAATTTAATAAAATATTTTTTTCTATAGATATTTACTTGCATTACAGAGCTAGAGCCCAGAGGTAACCCCAGTAATTTCTAAAATTCACTTGTGTTGAACCTGTCTCGCTATTACGCATAGAATATAATTTCTTAATGTACCTAGACCTTTTTCTTGCCATGAAGTACCGTGTTACCCCAGTTAATGGGTTGTGGAGGTCTGGTAGGCAGCCGCTCCTCGTAAAATACTGGTATTCAGCTAAATCCGGCTTGACTGGAAGCCGACCCCAATATAGTTGGGAAAAGGCTAGGCAGATGATGAATGTACCTAGACCTTTTAATTACGAATAATAATTTGATTTAATTTAGAATTCAACTTAACTAACATTTTGACCTAATAAAAGTTCGCATAACTAAATTATTTATAACTATGCATTATATTCTTTTTTGATATTAGTGCGAAACATGTGAAAAAAATTCATGACATGTTGAGGTAAAAATGACATAAACATGGGCGCTAATTGTCCAAAGCGTACCTGATCTAAACTTGCATAGAGTTGGCTACTATGGAATTTGGAAGCATTTTAAATGAACACATTCTAATGAAAAATGGTTTTTGTTACAGATTTTGTAAATATTTCGGTTTTTTTTTTTAGTTATTTCATTAATCCTAAAACCATCGAAAATAATAGAAAAGCCACTTAAAACATGTCTTTTCTGCACTCTCTTTTACAATGTCTCTATACAAGAGCTTCAGAGGCGAAAAAATAAACAAACGTCTTTTTCTTCAATCTTCTCAGTAATAGATTCAGTCGGTGGTAATGCTGTTGTGTAATAAACTTAGTGTTACGTAACTGTGGACTCTGAATGTCCAAGAAAATAAAGGTTTTCACTTAATGTTTATTTTTTATCTCTGAATAGAGTACACTTTTGTCTGGTGGTTATATTTTCGGAGTAATTTTTTTAGTAGTATTTCGGCACCAATAGGTATTTTGGATGGTAGCAATCTATACAAAATCCCAATCTAAAATACCTATTGGTGCTGAAATTAGAATAGCTTGGGTGCCGAAAATCCGGGTGCGGAAACGAAGCCGTTTTGGGTTGAAACTCTCGAATCGTGGAGTCCAAGTACCCATAAATTGTTTAAAGAACGTTCAAAACTCCTGGTTGACACTTCGCGTACCCAAACGCTGGTTTTTACCTTGGTCAGATAACAAAGCTTTGCCATACAGCGTGGTAATGCTGCCAGGAAAATGATAATGGTCGCCAGCGATCCGGAGGAGATTTTCGACGCCATTCTTTAGATACATTTTAGTTAGTCCTTAAGGTTTTTTTTATTTAGTTTATATATTATTTTGTAATGCACATTAATCTCTGAACCTTATAATAATGAATTTAATTCAAACAACCTTTAGAGGTAGACAATAAAAGTAATGTGCTCGTAACTTAAGACTGTTAATTTTCGTTTATTAATTGTTTTAAGTTATTAGGCGGAGGCTTAATGACACAGATTTAATTGGAGGTGTTAAATTGACGAGCTCTTGTTAATTGGGGCAATTTGTAACAGTCACCTAGGCGTTAGGTTACATTATTCAATCACTCGATCAAGTACTTATTATATACCTAACTACCATTACGTCTTTGAGAGTTTATACTCGTAGGACAATAATATTCCACATAATAATAATAATATTCCACAACTTTCACACAACATCATCTAGTCCCAAGCTAAGCGGAGCTTGTATTATGGGTACTAGACAACTGATAAACATACTTATATATTTCTAAATACATACATATTATAGATAAAATTACACCCAGACACAGAACAAACGATCGTGCTCATCACACAAGCATTTGTCCTGGGTGGGAATCGAACCCACGACCTCCGGCATAGCAGTCAGGGTCACTAACCACTAGACCAACAGGCCAGTCCACAATAACCCTATACTTTCGTAGGTTGTAGGCTTGCGGACGACAAGCAATTGGTATCTCGCCGTCCAGCCGTCCGGTAACTGTCTGAACTGAACCCGAGTTGTCGCGTAGTGTTCCACGCGCGCCTCTAAGAGATGTCAACAACACTGAAGAGAGACAGCAGGGCCGAACTATATCTTCTAATACTCTTGAACATCTGAGCCTTACCTATCGTCATCTTTATACATCGATATAGGCCTCCCCCGTGTGTCACCACTACGGACCTCTATTTCCTGCGACTCTCACCTGGTCATTGTTCCACCTTTTGGGAGGCCTTCCAACACATATGTTACGTATACTTATTACTTATTTTTACATAATATACAAGCAACATGTAGGCATATTATGCCTTAACGCCCTCATCCAAATTTCAAACCAAAAGCCAAACTTTGGTACGCAACACCCGTAAAATTAATGCTCAGGAGGCTCTCACTACAGAACAATAAAGGCTTTCACACTTCATAGGACACTATAAAGTGATTATTACTTAACTGCAAGCCCGTTATTGTGTCCGCCTTTTGTCTGCCATTGTAAGGTCATGTTGAGCTGATTAGTTACTGGTATTTGGATGCATCAGTACAGTGAATAGACCTAGAGCTTAATGAATTTTCCTATGATATCAACGAACTACGCATGAACGAAATATGAACTTGCCTATGCAACCATGTAGACTTTCTTATTTTATTTTGTGTAGCGTCTGTCAACTATCTCATCTGATGGTTAATGTTAACGTGGCAATCGTTGCTGCTCGCTTGCCTTGGAGTAACATAATTATAATTATACAATGTACATTATTATTTTCTCTTGACTTAAAAACCTCCATGTTGTAGCTATCAGAAAACAAACTCTATGTTTTCTGATATATAAGTGTAGGTACACCCGATTAGATTATTTACAAAGTAATACCTTAGGGAAATTAATGAGTGAAAATCATTTCTCAATTTTGTTATAGGTTTGAAGAACTTTTGTTCAAAAGTCTACTCCTTGAGAAAGCTGTGCTTCGTGTAGATATAGGATTTATTAGGTAGAAGATAAAAAAGAGTGATTTCCAAATATCCTCCATCTAGCAAGTCTTCCAAGCTATTCCTTGTTGACTTATATTTTTTAACACTGGTATTCCAAGATAGCAAAAAAAAGATTGACAATAACTTTCTTTGTGATAATTTCTGTTCAAATCGTCTCTAGTATTTATGTATTACATGAAATAGTGTTTTCAAACTGATTGCACATTCACCCACTCTAGTCAATGGTGTTTGAGTTCATCCACTAAATTCTAATAGGTGAATTTTAGAGTGGTTTTGGTTCATCACTTAGTTTTTTGTGGCTCGCTTTGATGCATACATTTTATGGGCACGTGTTTCTAAAATTTATTATTATAGCGTGTGATAAATGGGCGGAATTATCATTTCTTGCCCATAGGTAAGGTTACACAGTTACTGGGTCGTAGGGATCAAATGTAAACAAACGCTTCATATAAAATACTGGTTCTCAAATTGTTTCGGTTAGTCTGGAACTTAATGTAAATATAGTTGGAAAAACACTTTTTTATGATGGGATGCCGTCAAATGACCTCTCCTAATCTGGATAGAGTGAAAGATCAGATGTTACACTATTAATTACTGACTAAAACCAACATATGTTCATGTATTTTTTCTTTACGTTTTTAGGCCACGATAGTTCTTTCAAACAGTCCCTGTTTTTTTCCGCAAAATTTATTGATATACATTATTATTACAAACCCCTTAAAATAACATTGATATTTTACGCTGTTTACCGACTTGTTTTAGCCCTCAATATTGTTTTCTGTTCAAATAAATGAAATAAACAAAGTTGGTGTAGCAATATCTACCTACGCTGAAGCGGAATCACTCAACAAATCTTTGTTGCCTTTTGATAAGTTTTCTCAGTATTATTAAGTCACAAGTTTTGTAACAGAAATTGTAAATGAAATACAAATGTTTCTGAGAAAATCATTTATTGACTCTATTGAACATTTTTCGTCACAAAGAGCCAATGATTCCAGATTCAATGATTCGATTGGCTTTTATATACCTTAGCTTATGTACTTTATTACTTTGTAAGCAAACGTTTTTTGTATTGTAACGGCGTCTGTGGTGAAAACAAATTTATTGATTTGCATACATATAGGTATAAGAGCAGTGGGCGCCCAGTGTTTACGTCCCCTACTTACGAGTTGCAGGTCGCGGGTTGAAAACCAGCCAGGCGTCATTACTTTGTGTAATATATTTCATCACAACTTACTGTATTGGCGGTGGTAACAAGCATGAACTTGAAACATCAAAATAAATCTCTAAGATATTAAAAAAAAGTGTTCAGGAGATTTTTTTTTTTTTTTTTTTTTTTATTATACATAGGCTCGCGTTTGACCACAATCTCACCTGATGGTAAGCGATGATGTGGCCGACGATGGAGCACGCCTGCCTAGAAGTAACCTATTCACTCTTGACTTGAAGACTCCTAAGTTGTAGCTATCAGGAAACACAGACCCCGGCAGGGAATTCCACTCCTTAGCTGTACGCATAATAAATGTGTTTCCAAACCGCTTTGTGCGTATGGGTGGAATGTTCACCATATACCGGTGACGCATCGCCGTACGCCTAGTGGTCCGATGATGGAAAGGACTTGACGGAATTAAATTGTGCAATTCCTGTGCACACTCCCCGAAGTGCAACCGATAGAAAACCGACAGGCTAGCAACTCGGCGCCGATGTCCAAGACTTTGGAGTTTCGACTCAACAAGTGCATCATTACCGATTATCTTCTTGGCTCGCTTCTCAATCGACTCAAGTGCATCAAGCTGGTATTTGGCAGACCCATCCCAAAGATGAGAGCAGTACTCCATACACGATCGAACTTGCGCTTTATACAGGATGAGCAGCTGTTCCGGCGTAAAGTACCGTCTCACCTTTGCTAAGATCCCCAATTTTTTAGCAGCCAGCTGGGCTTTTGCCTCGATGTATGAGCCGAAATTGAGAGTAGACGAGAGTGTTACTCCAAGAAGCTCAAGGTGGTCGGTTATCGGAACGGTTACACCCCGGAAAGATAGAGCCGGGTGGAATTGACTCCGTTTAGCGGAGAAAAGACACGCCTGGGTTTTTGCAGCATTGAACTTCACCAGATTGGCATCGCCCCAATCAGAGACCGCCTTCAAGGACGAGTTCAAGCGCTCAACCATAGCCTCTCGGTAAGACTGGATCTGTGACCCACTAGCGCGTGCGTCGGACACGTATCTCTCAGCAACAGTGCTGTCGTCTGCATACCCAAAGGTACCGGGCTTAAGAAGATCATTTATGTGCAGCAAAAACAGTGTAGCCGAGAGCACCGACCCCTGAGGGACTCCGGCGTTAATAGACATTTGTCCGGAAGAGCAACCGTCAATAACTACTCGGATGGATCGATCCCTCAAGAAGTCGGCGATCCAATTACACAGGCCAGTGGGTAGACCAAAGGAAGGAAGCTTAGCAATAAGGTTTTCGTGCCAGACCCTATCGAAAGCCTTCGAGATATCAAGGGAGACTGCAAGCGCTTCCCCATGCTTCTCGATGGCTTCGCTCCAGATGTGACTGGCATACGCTAGAAGATCCCCAGTAGACCGATTTTGTCGAAAACCGTATTGCCGGTCACTGAGTATATCATTCGCTTCTAGGTATGCCAGGAGCTTCCTGTTGAGCACCCTTTCCATACTCTTACAGAGAATGGACGTGATGGATACAGGACGGTAGTTCGCTGGGTCGGCTCGGCTACCCTTTTTGGGCACAGGCTGCACGTTAGCTTGCTTCCATGCAACCGGCACTTTTCCAGTCTCATATGAGAGGCGAAACAGGCGAGTCAAAATTGGAGACAATTCAGGCGCACAAGTTTTAAGCACGACCGCTGGTATCCCGTCGGGGCCACTAGCTTTGTTCACGTCGAGGTTACGCAAGACCCTACGAACGTCTTTCTGATGGATGCGTATGTCTGACATACTCGTCCCGCATCCATCCGGAGAAACGGGGGGCCGCGCGCCACGAGAGTCCAAACGCGAAGATTCCGCAAAAAGAGAGGCAAATAAATTTGCTTTCTCCTCCGCAGTGTGAGCCAGTGACCCATCGGGCCTCAGCAGTGGTGGGAGTGAGGGACGGCAGAAGTTCGATTCAACCGACTTTGCCAGGGACCAAAATGCTTTACTCCCTGCAGGGTATGAAGCAAGTTTGTTCCCTATTCGGCTAATGTGGTCAAACCGAGACCTCCGCAACACCTTCTTGCAGGACTTGGCAGCCTTGTTAAAGGCCTTCTTTTTTTGAGCCACGTCGCTTGCCTTGCATATACGCGCGTCGGACCAAGCACGGTATGCCGCGTGTTTAAGCGCGTCTGCGCGATCACACTCGGTGCTAAACCATGGACGAGCTTGGTCGGACATCGTTACGTCAGAGAATGGAATGTAGTACTCCATCCCCTGTCGCAACACATCCGCCACGGCATCTGCACACGACGAGGCATCATCCGAAGAGAAGCAAGTTGGCTGCCAAGGATAGCATGCGAAGAAAGACCGCAAGCCATCCCAATCCGCTGACTTGTATCGCCAAATCCGCCGGGTGCCTCTAGGGCTGGGGTCGGGCGGGGAGTAGACAGATACCGACTTAACCAGACAGTGGTCGGAGCTGCCAATTGGCGAACATATCGACACAGAGTAACGGTCTGGATCTGTTGTCAGCAGAAGGTCCAAGCAATTGGCTGTGTGCGTATCCACATCCGGCACCCTCGTTGCCCCCTGGACCAGCTGGGTGAGATCTAATGCTATCGCTAGCTTTCGCATCTCTCGACCAGCATGGTCTGTGCACTGGTACGGGAAAAGCCACTCTTGGTGGTGGGCATTAAAGTCCCCCAGTAACACTAATTGGGCAGAAGGGTACCGCTGCTGAGCCGCATCCGCTGCCTCACTCAGATGCTGTGTGAGCCCGGATGTCTCCTGATCTCCGCTGTGCGAGCGGTAGACACAAGCGTAGATAATTTTATCCAAGCCTGTGTCCACCAAAGTCCAAAGCGTCGAGAACCTGGAGTCCTCAAGGTTACGGAGACGCCGATAGCAAATGTCATCCCGGGCGTACATACATACACCCGCACGTGGTTTGAAATTGTGCTCCAAGGTATACCCTGGGTATAAAAGGTACGACACGTCGGACGGACATTTGATCTGCGTCTCCGAAAGGAATAAGAGAGCTGGTTTATTAGTCTCCAGATGGTGGTGGACTGCTACGAGATTGGAGTGCAGGCCTCGTATGTTAGTGAGGTGCACTTTGTGAGAGAGGGAGTGCTGCCGCTGTTTTGCAAAACTCTTTTTCTTATTCCTTTTCATTTTGGGTGAATGGGTGAGAGGAGAAGGAAGTGAAATGAGGTTCCACGCTGCTAACCTTCAGGCTCGCTCTGAAAGGACGATATCATTGGGGGACTAGCCTGGAGACTGCGGGGACGCCCGAGCCCCCCCGGGAATGTCCATCGGGCCCTCTCGTCTGGTCGCCAACCAGCACGATGGCGCATTCCGGGATTTTTCGCCAGTTGGCGGGGCAGCCTTTCATGTGTGGCTGGCACATTACTTGGGCCCCCAACTAACTGCGGTCGGCCAGCGGTGCACCGTGCCTCGGATCCCGCTACCCTCCGCGACTAGTCTCCCGATACCCTCATATCAGCACGAGCCAGGCTGGTCTGCATGCGTTGGAACAACTATTTCGACCCATCTCCTCAAGACTGGCTACACTGAGCATCATACCGGAACACGGCCAGGCCGCTTGGCGGTATGTCTTTGCTCAGTGGGTGGTCGCAAGCCAACGGTCGAAACCTACCACCAGTTAGTGTCACCTGATTAGCACCACCCGGGGACCACGTGTAGGGTAGCTTCGGGTATTCTCCTACGGACGCGGGTGACTCGGCCTCAAAAATATTCTATTTACATTGTTAGATACCGACGATACAAATTTGTCTTGTCTTCGCCAAAGGCCGAAGGTACGATTCTCGGAAGTTATGAAGGCAGAAACGAGACTACACTATATCCCTAGACTACAGTGAATGGAAAATATTTTTTGTAAATGATGTACAAAGTAAATGCAAATCTCTCCGCTATCACGGACCTACTCGTATACTTAAAAAAAATACTATAATATGAGTAAAAAAGTTTGGTAATGCTGAGATACCTATATCGAAATTGAGACGTTTTTCTACTATACGTATTATTTCATCAATTGCATAAAAACTTTCTCCGTGACTCAAGACTCCTCTCTAGGAGAGGGATAATTGAATAGTAACAATTAACCACTATGTAATTGGTTAAAAGGAACTGCACAAAACGGCACATTCATGGTTAGTTAAAACTTTGCTAAAAAACACTTCTTCCTTATCTTTTAGTAGTTTGTTTCATAGTTATTCTGATTGATAGGTAATAACTAAAATATTACCCACTCTCTCAAAATATTTTAACATATAGCAAACAAGACCTAAGATGTCGTAAGCTTTGTTAGCATTTTACCATTAAATCAAAAACTTTATTAAATCATGCTAGAAAACAGTCGATAACCCTAAGTCTAAACATAAGAGCGTAATCACACGACCTTAAACTAACGACCTGGATCCAAGCGTTCGGAGAGTGTTTGAGAAGTGCTTGCCGAGTCAAAGCCCGCCTTTGTAAAGGTGAAAAAACGTTGGAGATGTGGCCGTGTGAAACTTGGCGGCTGGAGAGTGTAGCACTAGGTAGTGGATAGAAGGGACAGACTGGGAAAATAATGTTGTTTTTAACTATGCATAGGCTCGCGTTTGACCACTATTTCACCTGATGGTAAGCGATGGTGTAGGCGACGATGGAGCACACTTGCCTAGAAGTAACCTATTCACTCTTGACTTAAAGAATTCTAAGTTCTAGCTATCAAGAAACACAGACTCCGGTAGGGAATTCCACTCCTTAGCTGTACGCACGTTATATGCAAACACATAACACGTTTTCCTTAAAGAAAATTGGTTTGCAGTTTGCCAATGTAGACATGTTCAACTAGAAAAAATAGGTAATGGTTACAGTAGGTAAAGTTAAATTAACCTATCAATACCCGCGAAACGAGATACAATAGTAAGACAATAACAGCGCGGTCCTAAGAAACCAGTCGGGGATTCATGAATTAAATATAATTTATTTTCCTCACTAATGAAATACAGTGCAGATATTATTAAAATAAATGGAGTGGACTGGAGCCTAAACTAGGGCAGCCCTGTATTTCAAGACTCTTGAGTTCTTCATCCCACTGCGAGTAGCTCTCAATTCATTAGTGAATGTGATCTATATACATTTTCCAATACACAAGAAACGGTTGTTTTTGAGATCCTTAAAATAAAATGTTTCTGTTTGGCGTCCATTTATTAACCACAACAGTGTGATTTCGAGCGTGTGTTGTGATATGTACGTAAAAGTTTATTTTTTGTGTGTGTGAGTGATGTGTATGAGAGTTCGGTTGCACACATCTGTGTTTGTGGAAGTATGCTTGGTTATGCATGAGTGTTTTTTGACTGCTCTAGAGTTACAACAAACTGAACAGAAACGTTATTATACTCACAAAATTCACATTCTCTGTTTCCATTGTTAGTTTGCATATTAACTGTAATATTTTTGTTAGTTCTCACATCTGTTGCCTAAATGTATTCAGCAATGATATTTCTGAAAAATATTTTTGTGAAATCTAAATAAAAATGCAGATATAAATTACATTGGTATTACCATATACAAATAGATGCAGCCTAGAAATATTTAAGTATAATAAGTTAATTGTAGGCAATTGTAAACCTCATCATCGCTTCCCATCAGGTGAGATAGTGGTCAAATGCGAACATATTCACAGTAATTCAAAAAGTTACAAAACATCATCAGGGGGACAGAACCTAAAATTATATTACAGTATTTTTTTTGGAGTGCGAATTCATAATTTCTCCCGCTCTAGGCAGAGTAAGATTTCGATTTTGAATCTGTATTCTTTCAGTTGCTCTTAACGTCTCATTTTCCGAATAAAACCACGACGAATCACTACAGTACCCCAAATATATAAAATCAAGAAAATTTTCTCCTATACTCCAGACGTCAACACGATACAATCTAACCAGCCTTGTACACCAAATCAATGGCTCAATAAATGAAATGAATTACTTTGGCATTTACAGTCGTCTATACATTCAAAGAAATTCTCTAGCCAATCAGATAATATAAATAAAACTTATTCATCTTCCCACCTCAGCCTCGAGACAGACAAACTTGTATGATTTGCTAAACGATCTCCTTGGCAACTATATCAGTAGACGTTACATAACAAATAGGTATATTATGGATTCATGTTATTGTGTATTCACTGGACAGACAAGGAAAATACCCACATTTGGAGTTGTAACATGATCTTGTGTCGTCATACTTATGACAGACTAAGGTTACGGCCTAGCTGGAGGAAAAAGAATCAAGACCCTACACAGGGCAGCTTACACCGAGACGAGACGCGATGTGACGCTGCGTGCACATTTGGATAGAGTGACTTAAAATAGAACTTTATTTACTACACGAAAAGATACACATTTCATTGTGAGAATTTAGAATACGTTGCTTCATGCAGCGCACGTTTTTACATTCGCGACGTCGCGACGTCGTGTTGCCGACAATTTTACTATACGCCTCGCAACGTTGCGATGCATCCCGCGGCGGCGCGCGGCGCAGCGCGAAACCACTGGCCTCTTCCTGCATTGTCGCGTCGCGTCTCGGTGTGAACTGACCCAAAGTCTTATGGAGAGTTGTCACAGATACGAAGCTGTATGGAGTGGAACGGAGAACAATAATGGAAAGTGCCAGTTTTTTCATTAAAGCCTAAGTGGATGAAGTAGAGTTGAGCAACCGTCGACAGCCTGCTCGAGTCTGGACCAGGTAAAAGCCGCGAGTTCTTTAAAAAAAAAACGTGAACTAGTGCTTGACTGCAATCCCACCTGATGGTAAGCAGTGATGCAATCGTTGATGGTGAGGCGCACTAGTTTATTAAGAGCCTATTCACTCTAGTCTTGAAGATACCCAAATTATAATCGGATGTTATACTATATCGATACCTTTGGGTAGAAAGGTCGTATAAACCATTTTGGCCAAATTGAGTTATATATACCATTTTTCTCAGAATTTTTTTCTCTATCGATCTGTATATACGAAATGTAGAAATTCGCTCAAAAATGGTTAATACGACCCAGAAATTTTCGGTCATAGCCTCTTAAAAATGGTAAATTTTCAATGTAAAAGCCGATTTTTTTTTTTTTGTAATTTTGTTATGACGTAATGACCAAAATTTATATTAACTCAGGGTGTAAAAATAGTCGTTAATTGTAAATGGTTTATACGCCCAAAAATGTTGGATGCATTAATTGTAAATGGTTTATACGCCCTAAAGTGTTAAATGCATTACCTAAACACAGGTTAAATTTGACGCCGTAAATTCAAAGACAGTTCGCAACGTTGGTGTATAAACCATGTTCATTGCAAGTCGCACCTTACTTTAGGACGTTTGTCAAGTAAAATGTGTAAGGAATGAACCTGGAATGGTTCTATCAGATGATTAAAAAATCAAAGAGAGGTGGAAGGAATATTTTGAAAGACGAATTAATGAGGAAATTGATTGGAGTGGGATTTTAGAAACTAAACCAGAAAATGTAGGGTTAGTGAGAATGGTTAGTATGGATGAAGTCAGAATAACAGTAAAGGGAATGAAAAATGGTCAGGCCCAGTTTGGAATACCAGTTGAAGTGTGGAAGTTACTACGAGTGGATGGACGGATGTGGTTAACTTTGTTCTTCAATAAGTTGTTGGAAGAAGAATTCATACCTGATGATTGGTACAAAAGTTCTTTGGTGCCTATCTTTAAAAACAAAGGTGATGTTCTTGAGTGCAACAATTATAGAGGAATAAAGCTAATGTCACATACTATGAAAGTCTGGGAGGAAGAAGTATTGAAAGTTCACAGAACCAATTCGGTTTTATACCTGGTCGGGGTACAAAGGATGCCATTTTCGCTAGATGTCAGCTGTACGAGAAATACAGAGGTGCACATAAAAACTTGCACATGGTATTAATTGACCTCGAAAAGGCATACGACTGGGTACATCGTGAGGTTCTGTGGTAGGCCCTTAAGGAGAAAGGTGTGCCTGTGAAGTATGTGCAGTTGATCCGAGCGATGTACAGTCGGTAAAGTACCCAAATCCGGTCTACAGTAGGCACCAGTGGCAGTTTGAAAGTGGCGGTCGGCCTGCATCACGGGTCGGCTCTCAGCCCTTAACTCTTCCTGCTGATATTGGACGCTTTGACGTTAAACATTCAGGAAGAGGCCCCCTGGTGTATACTGTTTGCCGATGACATTGTGCTGGTTGCCGAGAGTGGCCTAGAGGTCCAGAGCAGATTGGAGGTGTGGTGGCTTAGACTGGAGAGTGTTGGCCTGAAATTGAGTAGAACCTAAACAGAGTACTTCGATGGTCCCTAGGTAAAGTATCGAAAGTGAAAATCGCTACTTTGCAAGAAAGCGATTTAAAGTTAATTTTTTGCATAATTTTGTCACGGGTGATTAAATCTTTATAAAATATAGGTCTCTAACTATCGGGAAACGAAGTTGTATTAAAAAATATCCTTTAAAAAGAGCTCAAAACAGTAATAATAAAAGATTGCTATTTTTCTGATTCGATACTTTACGTAGGGACCATCGACTTGTTCTGCGATTTCGGCGGTCCCTCCAATCCTTCGCCATTAGCCCTCGCTGGGACATCCATACCGATTTGTTCCGACTTTCGGTACCTCGGGTCGCTTGTCCAAGAAAATGGTGAGGTAGACCGGGACATAACACATTGGATCAACGCAGGATGGATGAAACGGCGACAGATTACGGGAACAACTTGTGATCCACGGATGCCCATCAAGTTGAAGGGTAAAATCTACGTCCGTGTCCGTGTAAGTCCGTGATAAAACCTATCATACTATATGGATCAGAATGTTGGGCTGTGAAAAAGATGGATGAAAGAATGTAGCAGAGATGAGAATGTTGAGATGGATGTGTGGTGTGACAAGAATGGACAAAGTGAGAAACGAGTGTATTAGGGGAAGTTTGAACGCCAGCTGTGTCTGAAAAGTTGGAAGGAAATCGTTTATCTTGGTATGGTCATGTGAAGACGAGAGATAAAACGCATGTTACTAAAAGAGTTCTGAATTTACATGTGGATGGAGAGGGAGAGGGAGGCCAAAGAAAAGATGGATGGATTGCGTAAGGACCTATAAGAAAGAAAAGGAAGTTAGTGATAGTGTGACGGACGACAGGACAGAATGGAAGAAGAAAACGTGTTGTGCCGACCCCAAGTAATATGGGGTAAGGGCAGGAAGAACTTTACGACCAACACACAAGGCTCGCATTTTGCGCGCAGCAACAAGCAGAAGAACGAGCTTAATAGACATATACCGGACAGATACCATTGATTAGAAGGTATTATAATACTTAATAAATGTTGATTTCATATTTCAGGTAGTTTTATTTTATTTGAATCGGCCATTGGGTATTAGAATAATAATAATTGAGTTCCTACTAATTCTATGAGTAACAGGATTATTTATTAGTCAGAATTCAATTGATCTATGATTATAATTGGTTTATAATACAAAAAAATTACATATATGGGTTTTTACGACATTAAATGTGACCCTTATTGTTACCAAAAATGGATTTACGACCCTCACAGTTTTTTCAAAGTACATTTTCATGGGGTGTAAAAACCAAGAATTGATTTTTTCTTAGTCGTAAATGCAAGCTAACTTTAAAACTAAAGAAGATAGCTAGGTTTTGATGATTTAATCTTTTTCATCTGCAAAATATAAGAACCTTTCTCATAGAACATTTTTTTATAACTTCAAAAGCAAAAAAGTTATGAATTTTTATGTAAAAAAAAAATAGTTTTTCTGCTCTCCTGAAAAGTCGGGTTTTGGTTTATACGACCTTTCTACCCAAAGGTATCGATATGTTCATTTATACTTTATTTGAAAGTCCGCGCAGCTCCGTTCTAAACAACGTACACTGTATACAGTGACGTGCAAACAGTCTTAAGTCGGTTCATATCAGGTGAGATACCGCTATCTCACCACAACACAACCACACAAGTGCGAACCTAACAACAGTAGAAAAGTTTGTACAATAAAGAAGCAATTGGATTATTTGTCAGAGATAATGTCTGTTTTCGTTAGTACCTACTGATTCAATTACTTCTTCTTTCACTATACATAAATACTATCCTAGATACATTCTATTTTTTATTCTGAAAACACTGAACAATTTTGCGAGTTACAAGACTCTCAAAAAAGCATTACCTCTGCTAGATTCCTAACTCTACAAAACTCTGTATAGGCATGCCGTTGCTTCATCTTGCATATTCACGCTGACTCGAGCCGCATTTCTTTACTCACGCCCGTAGAACAAACTTTCAGGCGTATACACACAGTTTCTTTATACATAACACGGGTAGGTATGTTGGAAAGTACATAGATTGAGGTTTGTTCACGACTAGTTGCTTTCTGCTACTTGATTGGATTATGTGAGATTTGTAGTTGAGAAACTAACCTTATTTTAGCTTTGTTTTATTCGTTCTAGAATAATGTGAATACAAGATCGTAGATACCTACATATTTATTTTGGGCTCGATATTTTTTTACTTAGTATTAAAATTGGGATTAGATTGTTGGGATATAATTTGCGAAATTCCTTCATATAAGAATTGATGTCCCTAGCTTATCCCCAACTATGTTGGTATCGGCTTCCAGTCAGATCGTATGTCGCTGTATGTCATAATTTAATTATACATGGAACAACTAAACTGCTTACCTGAAGTTCACAACCCAGTAACAGGGTAACACAATAAATACACCTCAGAATGACTATAGTGTCAAATTTCTAACTTTTAACTATCCGTGTCTAAAAATGTATTTCAAGATCAACGGCTTAGAGTCTCAGTGAAATTAGTTGGTCACCCATCCGCAGACCGACCTCATTAAGCGTGCCTTCGAGATCGACCGTGCAGATGTTAATATTCTAGCCATGACCTTCTCCCGAATTCTTTTGCTGGTTACTACCTAAGTAAGAAAATGTCTGAAAATACTAATCCGATATTATTAACTCTCATTTAAATAAAGCTGAGCCAAGCGTCAGCATAAAATACAAATAATTTCTATTTTTTAATTACTCAGATACCCGCGAAACGAGACACAATAGTAAAACAATTACAGCGCGGTCTCATAGGACCGGTTGGGGATTCAAACGTTAACAACAAAACTTTTATGAAAACAATTCGGCAGACACTAAAATACGGGTCAAGAAAATGATTTATAGTACCTACTCTCCTGCTTCAAAATAAATATTTTAATTTTGCCTTTACAGAATTGGAAGGTTACCTAAAAATAAGACAAAAACTAAATCGTATCTATCACCCGGACCGAAGCCAGTCAGACTATTGTCAGACGTCAGCGTGTCAGACTTCTGAGAATTCTCAACGTCGGCCTGTACAACAAAAACTAATCTCCTACACAATATTTTATTAGGAATTTCTTTTAGAGCTTGACAGCTTTTCTTTCTTTTAATATAATTTAGTTTCGACTAAGTACCTACTATTAAAATCTTAATATTTTCAGATTGGAGCTTCAGCCTGTCGGTTTTCTACCGATTGCATTTTGGGGTCTGAGTGTCGGAATTGTATAAGGCAATTTAATTTAGCTAAGCCCGTTCCATCACCAGATCATCAGATATACAATGATGCGCCATCTAGTTACTTCTAAGGAAGCGTGCTCCAACGTCGGCCACATCATCACTATCCATTAGGTGATAAGTGATAAAATGCGTAGAGTAAAAAAATCTGCCTAAGGCAAATATACAACTATATCTAGCTTCTTTATCTCATTTTTATCGTGTTTTTGTCGTTCTAAAATAAAACTATGGCTTAATGTTGCTACAACTATTAGCAATGCTATTGTATTTCAGTAATTTAAAAAACTCCTTTAGACAATTAATTTTCAGAGAATCAATCCTGAAATGTTTATCTGTCCTCATCATGAAACCGTTCCGTTTAAACTGGATATAATAGAGTTTAACTTTAAACGAGTTTAATTGAGGATCGGCGCTCCTTTGTGGCCTTTCTTTACAGTTTAAAGCTACAATTTAGTTAGCGAGTGAATTGTAAAGCTGTGGCTAGACCAGACTCGCAATTAGTCAAAGTTTCAGCGCCATCTTGTTTGGGTAGTGGTCGCCGCTTGCGACCGGGCCGGCTGTCACTCTCCGGTCAGGCAAACATGGTTTCCTGGAGTGTATTCGTATAGCAGATTCAACGGGGTATACTGCACATGTAAGGTGGTCTTTTGTGTCATAAATAAAATTGATCTAGTTAATTAGTGTTTTGTGTCGTGTGATGTGTCGATTAATTTCAAACGAGACTGATCATTTAGTTAGATAACTCAGCCAAACAATGTAGTACTAATTCGATTTTTTCTTTAAGAAAAAAATCAGTAGCTATATAGCCCTGACTGAATTTATACCCAGTTCAAAATCCATTCTCTTTAACTTCACGCAAAATAACAGGTAGACGTAGAACTGAATACTCAAAACCTTTGCCTACCTCTGCACACAAATGTTAAGCCATGCTATTTGAACTGTCATTTCATAATCCAAGAGGAACAGACAGCCTCTCAAACAGAGCTAATCTTCCCGTCACCGGCGAGATATCGGCACGTGTCACTCTGTCTCTATAGAAAGGACCGCCGTTGATCTCCGCACGTGTACAGCTAGGCAGTGCTAAGTTCAGAGGTGATCTGCCCACGAATGAAACTTTGTTGAGAACGTCTAATGAATACTCATTCATAACGTGTACTTCGGAATATATTCTCTGTGTCTGTTTATATAAGTAATGGAGCTGTCATCCACGTTCAGTTCCATCCTTTTCTTAACAATGGTGATGAAATAAATGATTTAAAGTAAAGTACCTACCAATGGCCAAGGTGTGAATCCACGGCCTACTATTATCATTATCACTGGGTCACCACTGTTCTTAATACTCCTAAGATTTACTAACTAATATTATTAGCTTTCCCATTCTTCATTTCACTTTCTTGATCGGTACATTCAGAGATCATCATTAATAATATTGTCCAAATGAGGTTAACGATCTACGGAGAATCTTTCCTTATTTTTCTCTCCTAACCGGGACATACGACACTATGGGCGTATGTGATGTCGTTACGTTGAGGTCACAAGAATTCATTTTGCCCTATAACGTCGTAGAGTAATATTATGTTAATAATTAATTAATTTGTGCTAGTTTTGGCGAGCTGGTTTGCCCGTAACGAGGGCAAAAATACCATGCAGTCTTAATTGATCAGGATATTTAGTATCTTAAAGCTCTCCAGGCAGTGGTCAACCCCTGGTCCAAACGACATCCAAATCAGTGATGTTGAGCGTAATTGATTAAGAAGTAACCCAATATTTTTCGCATTTATAATAATGCTTTGCTGGATTGTAATTAAACAAATAGATAGTTTATTTTGCATTGGTATAAAAACTATCTACCACTGAACAAAATCTGTAGAAGCAGTGGTAACTCAGTAGTGAAGGCTGCAAGCTTACGAGTTGTAGGTCGTAGGTTCAAACCATCATGTAACATCATCGATGCTCTCAAAACGGTGAAAGAAAACTTCGTAAAGAAACTTACATATCCTAGAGCTATAAATACAAACTCATGTGATATCCACCAATCTACACTAGACCCACGTAGTGGATTACGGCTCATTCTCTCTCCTAGAGAGGAGGCCTGACTCCTACCAGTGGGAACATTATAAGGTTAATTATGCTATTATGTTATGCTAATAAAAACTTTACTCAATAAGTCAAAGCAAAGAAAATTCAGCAATTATCTTGAAGACTAACAAGTTTTTACACCTACGCGATACAAAAATTTGATGAAATATAAGTTAATACTTATAAATAACTCATTACTTCAGTCAGAAAAGTTATGTTTCTCTTATGTAATGAACCACCTACTTACAGACGAAAGATAAATAAGTAGTTTTGTGATTTGAGAGTAGGTGTACAATTGTACATGTGTAGCTTTTGTTTTTATTAGTTTTGTATAGAGAAACGAAAATATATGGTCGAGAAATGATTTCCGGCTGCTCTAAATGTTCAAATTACGCGGAGAACTTAAATTGCGCGATGTAAGATTTCGTAGTTTTGTTTATATGTGACGCTATAGATGTTCCTTCATGACAAAAAATTTAGGTTTTCCGTGAGGTAGACTACGGCAGCGAAACCACGGAAATTAAGAAGTACATGATAAAGCTACAAATTGGTAGAAAATGCCTAAAGCATTAAGTCCGCCTCTATACTTTTGTGTGCATAAAGTATTTAATTAATAAATATGATGATTGATGCCCAGTAAATGCCTTTTTTTTGTATATATATTTACGTTTGTACATACTTTTATCTTTAGTTTGTATATATATCTATTAAGTTATTAATATTTATCTATTAAGTTATTATATGTAAATGTCTATATTTATAGTAAAAAAATAAATAAAAAAAATATAAGTACAAACTCCTAAAACTCACAATACAGAACCATCATCTTTTCATCCACGACCCCACACTACCTACATCACGTCCCAACAAAGATTTATCACAGAAGAGATAAACTACTCACATTACTTTCTGCGACACAGGCCTGTGTCCATTACCGGCTCCACATAATAAACATAAGACGTAATGTAATATAAACACTCAATGAACAGCGAGCCCACACAAGTATGGGAGACAAATCTCTTTTAGTGCGTGAGGAAAAACGTGGGTAAAATAAGAAATGATATGAAGTGTGTGTCGGTAATTTGATTTATAAATTGTAAGCTAGTTCTGTTGGTAAGACTGGGAATAGGTGCTGGCTTTGTTGTGAGAGTGAGATGTTACTCGACTAGCATAAAGAATCTGTAAACTGCAAAAAAACTTAACTAGAATATATACTCGTAGTAACAACACCATAGTAACGATAAAGGAAAACATTGTGAGGAAACCAAAAACAAGAACCAAAAATTTGAATACATGTGACATCCACCAATCAACATTGCGCCCACGTGGTGGATTACTGTACCTTCTTTCTCCTAGAGTGGAGGGCTGAGTGAATAATTATATGAATGCTAAAGTAACTTGAGGAAAATTAATTATCCGTCTAAGTTTTTAATTTAAATGTCCTAACTTTTAAAACAAAACAAATCAAATTTCAGCACAAAATACACAGACAGTACCTACCTAAACTGGTTGCGAAAAATTGGCAACATTCGCTGCAGGGCCCTTTACAAAATATCGATAACTACATAAATCCACTCTATTTTGTTTTCAGGATGTTGATCCCTTGAGCACCGATAGAAGCTGCATCTCAGGGCTAAGTACATTGTAAATTATCGATGCTGAAAATTGATAAAAAGTTTTCCTAAAAAACTGCAAGCGCTGCGATAATAGGTAAAAATGTTTTTGCACGACAAAGAAAATATATCGGATCGGAAAGTCTTTAAAATTGAGAGTAGCTAAGAAAATAAAGAGCTACCTTTGGGAAGAATAAAGTAGGATCTACATTAGACAGACGCAAACGTGGACCACGCCGCTTTGTACGTTGACCGACGTCGCATGGCGACCATGGCGTGGATCTAATGTCGCTCTACAAGTCTAGTTACCATGTAAAGTGTATGGAGACCAACGCGCCCAGATCGACATTCGTGGTCCATGTGTACGCAACGTAGTTCTACCTTAATATAAGGAATACATTATTATACCTGTAAAGATCGACACAAAAAGAACGGAACTAATAAATCCTAAGCTAATGAGGGAAGCATGTTTCGGGGCTGTAAGATATACTAAACAAATTAATTAGTCTAGCTAATAAAGGTATTCAAATTGGGAGCCAATTAATTGTACATTCCAGCATTCTGCCTATTAGTTCGAGAACAGGCGAGAAAATATATTTTGTCCAATAAAATTGTTCGATACCTACCGAACTAGATAATCGTAATAAATAATTCTTGCGTCTCGCTATTATAATTTTTTTTTATTGATCGTCATCTGAAACTTGAATCTGCTCAACTTAAGCAATAACTGTCGAATTTTCACTAGTAATAAAAATCTCAAAACATGTTAACATTTTTGGTTTACCTAATAACTAGGGGTTTTGCCCGCGTGATTATACAAAATTGTCCTGAGGGATACTCACAGGATAAAAAGTATCTTATATGATATTCCAGAACATGGTTTACCTACCTGTAAGTACACCATGTAAGTTTCATCTAAATCCACTCAGTAATTTTTGTGTGAAAGAGTAACAAATATCCATGAATACAAACTTCGTGTATAATTATATTAGTAGGATATAAACCTTTACCTTCCCTTTTTCCGCACATCGTTAATCATTCTGAATTCCAACTAAGTACCTACTTATATAGTACTTAAATTCAAGTTGAACCCTAAAATATCTCAATTCCATGCACACTAGGGGTCCGCAAGGTCAAGTTATAACCGCTGTCACCACAAAATCACTATGCACTTGATTTTTATGAAAAAATTCAGCTTTTAAAACCGCCGAGTAAAACCTTTTATCCATAAAGTGTTCACGAGTTACGCATTCAATCCCACTTCCAAAGTATTTAAGCCACTCTAAAACTTTTTAGATATTGTCAGACCCTTTTTATTTACACGTTCGAACTTGCAATCATATTGATCAAGTTTTGTTTTACGTAAAATTGTTTTGGTTTACATTTTATTTCACATCAGCATTGTCTTCATTTCAGCCGAAAAACATCCACGGCTTGACATAGGCCTTCCTCAAGGGTCACCACAGTTACTGATCATCCTCCCACAGCTTATCTCACATCTATAAGATTCCCGCGACCCTCACTTTGTCATCGGTTTACGCCTTCCAATACTGCGTCTATGTACGCAAAAACATAATTTCTTTCTTCTTCTTTCTTATTCAGGATCTATCTATTTCTGTTAACAAATTCAAAAACAGATATGTTACCAACAAAACTCTTTTATAAATATTATAAAGTATATGCACATCAATAAAGTATACCTACAGTAATACAGCCAAGTTCAGTGCCAAAGTGAGTGCAATATGTAACAAGAGTATCTTGTATTAAACACTTTTCACAGCATCTATGAGACAATCGCAACAAGGCACCCACACGTGCACTTTCTTTTATTCCTCACATTAAATCTTTTCTCGTCTTCTGCGATGCCAGTCGTAACAGTCCCTTTGTACCGACTTTTAATACAAACTCAATTTAGAACTAACATCCACACAGTATTTCATTCTTTAGAATAAACTTTTAGATTTATATTTGCTAACAATAAGGGAACAGTTGAAAATAATAAATAGAAAAAGTTTTTGTTTAACCCTTTGAGATGACTCATGCTAAAATGAGCTTTATTACAGTTGGGAAAGGTTTATTTTTGTTTGTGTGGTTTTCTCCCCTCTCCTGTTGTTCTCGCTCTAAAGTCTAAATTAACAAGGTAACTGCCCAACTTAAGTTAGCGGAACCCGAGTAAGAACAATCGGAGACAGAAGTGATAAGGAAAGTTTTTAATGTGGTCTCTTTAGTAGCGATAGTGGATACTCAGGTGACTGACCTGACTCAGGGGAGTTTCTATTATAATAAAAATACTACTAAACTGTTAGTAAAGTTTTTTTAACTGATACTGGTACCTGGGGATTGCACTGCATTAGCTGTATCTTGTAAAGGAGAAAAACAAAAAAAAATGCCATCTCTTGATAATGTTGTGTTGTTCTAGTTCCCATATTGTTACTAATCTATTGTATTTAGCTGTTGGTCTCCCATGTTAATAAATAAATAAATAAATAAAATGAAATACGTATTCATCTAGAGATAGATACTTGGGGGTCACAATATTACTGAACCGATTACAAAAATAAAAATACTGGTCGAAAATTGACAGTAAAAAATAGGATTTGATTAGCGTAAAGAATTTTATGTAATAAATACAATTTTTGTCATCTTGATTCCATTTTATTTTGACTTCTTCTTCCTGCCCTCATACCATATTATTTGGGGTCGGCGCAACATGTTTTTTTCTTCCATTCTGTCCTGTCACCCGTCATACTATCATCAACTCCCTTATTTTTCATCAGTCCTCACACAATCCATCCATCTTTTCTTTGGTCTCCCTCTTCCTCTCTATCCCTCCACATGTAAATTCATAACTGCTTTAGTTACATGCATTTCATCCCTCCTTTTTACATGACCATACCAAGACAAACGATTTCCTTTCAGCATTAAAAAAAAGATTAATAATTATTTAGGATTGGGTTGGACATGTCAATTGTCTACATTCCATTTCGGAAGACCATACAAGCTTGTGTAGGTCCTTATTTCACAGACAATCACTATAACCGACACAATCACACTTAATCAAGAGCCCCAAGGTCTTGAATAGCTGTATACCTAAACATTGTGGACCATGTAACACGTGTACCCGCCATTATTTCCTTATGTAAGTGTTTAGTAACAAGTTCCAGCAATAAACTGCTGACCTACACAATAATTTACAGCTAATGACTACAATCCAGCTCTCTGTTCAACACTATGTAATAACAGGCTTAATAAATGGACTGGCGTTCCTTGTTACGTTTTATTTTGTTTCTAGATGGAGTAATGAGAATTGCTTGCCTTTTTTTGGTGAAGAAACCTTGAATCTTACTCTTCTAACGAAATGTACATTACTTGTTTCAGCCAGCGACTTTGCAAGCGTGGAAGTAGCAAATATTATATACCTATGTCCACTTTGAATGAGAGAGAGAGAATGTCAATTTTGTCACTGAAGTGAGAAAGTTGACATTGTAATCGTGACAGAATTGTTAAAAATCGCTCCAGTAGTTTTTGAGTTTATTAATTCCACGTCTTTTAGAAGAATAAAAATATCATCAATAAGGATCATACCTCTTTTGTAATCCTATCCAGTCTTGACTAATGGGTGATCTATTGTAACGATACTTCGGAGTATGTATAACTTATCTAGCTTGGACCCGCGGCATCACCCGTGTGAAACTGACCAGCCCTTAATGTGCACATAAACGTACAGACATTCACATATAATATAAGAAGAATAATAAATCATCCCATTGTGATGTTTTCCACGAACTAAGCAAGAAAAAAACACAATATCAAAGAATATAATAACATTTTCAAAACGCGTACAAGACGAAGTACCCTCTCACATCAAATGCAATCTCCTAAAACCGTATTGCGTGCTTCCCAAACTACATTTACAATGAATGCAAAAATTTTAGCTGACTCAGTTCTATCGTTTCCACGCGATTTTTTTTTGCGTCATAAATCCAGATTTTCCATAGTCAGCATAAAATTAGAGCAGATTTTCGCGTGTGCAGCGGGGTCGGTGACCGCTGGCCGTTCGATAGCGACGCAGTCTAGTGTTGCGTTTGGGCCATAGACCAGGGAACCCCGCGGCATCGACTTGAGACACTATTATTAAAAATAGTCGAGTTGGTGCATTTTGTACAACTTTGAGCTGGTTTAATTCGGGAATATTGCCGAGAGATTTGATTGCCCATAGTAACAATAATGTTCTGTCTTGTGGTTATTTATTTATTGGAAATGTATGCACAAAAACATTGTACAAAGGCGGACTTAAGGCTTTAATCATTTTCTACCAGTCGACCTTAGGATGGTGCAGAAACATGGCGTAGTAGGTGCAACTTACTTGTAAACAGACAAATGGCAAAAAGGAATACAATAATAAAACAATACATAGTTATATAAGTACTCGTACATACATATAACCAAAATTATTATGAGAATCGAATCCAATAAATCAGCGCTGTGATGATTCTACCAACTTCTTCTCTTGGTTACTGTATGGACGTTATTATTGCCTGCCCTTTAGACATATTTATTTGAATGCCGAACAACAGGAAGCTACACCGTAGAAGATTGCTCTGTGAACAGTTGGGTCTTAACTGCAAACAGCTGTATCGTAGAGAATGCCTATGGCATTAAGTTCGCCTGTGTATCTTTTATGTTGCATGGAGTTTTGTAATGAAAATAAAGATTGTAGTGAAGCTTTTGCCTCTAGAAAGTATGGGCTGAAATAATAATAATAGCAACATTACAGCATTAACCGGTGGCATGTGTAAAGTTTTGGCCATGGTGAACTGTCTCATTACCTTACTCTATGGTTAAATGCACACACGCATGCACAAGTTTTACGGTGTCCGTATGCACACATAGGCATGGTTAACACATCGATGCGACGTGATCGATTGCCGGTATTTGATTGGCGGTTGTGTTGGTGTCGTAGTGGTGGTGTTGATGTCGGCTAAATTGGGGAGATTGCTTTATATTCCATAAACTGGTGATGATATAAACAAATCTAGTTTTCACAATGACAGAACGTGGGATTCTTTCATAGTCATATTTATATGAAACACTAATAAGTTACAGTGTATAGCTAAAGACTGGAATGCACTGCCGCAATCTGTGTTTCCTGATAGCTACAACTGAAGAGTCTTTAAGTCAAAGTAAACAGGTTATTTCTAGATAAGCGTGCTCCATCTTCGGCCACATCATCGCTTACCACCAGGAGAGATAGTAGTTAAACACGAGCCTATCCATAATATTAAAAAAAAACCCTAATTTATTACTAACACCTAATTGTAAAAACATGTTCCATAATTCCATTTTCCGCCTTTGTACAATGTTTTTGTGCATAAAACTTTAATAAATAAATAAATAAATAATAAATTATTTAATTAGTCCTGAAAATCGTTTGTTTCTTCAAAAAAAAACACAATCTCCTGAAACCTTTCACTTTCCATTCAGAATCACTCACCTTCAGAAAAACGCCAGCATAAAGCTATAAAGTCACACCTGACGACACTCGGGGCTTCCCCTAAGACGGGGTAAGTGCCCAAACCAGACGAGAACTAATATATTCAGCCGGCGTGCCCTAACACTGCAGATATGCTCATGATTAGTTCGACTTAACTTCAGATCACTCTTGAAGGGAGATTGAATTTCTGCTGACTGGAAAAGGGATTTAGTTTGAAAGTTTTTTGTCTAAATTGTGTACACTTGTGATATGTGTCGTTTTTGCTTTCACCGTGCAGCGCTATCGACTTAAACATCGTTTGTCAGATATTAGTTGATTTTGTTGTTAATTAAAACTACTTCGAACTTCTGCTTGATATATTTGTTATGTTTTTTTTTCAATCATAATTCGATTATCTATCGTTAAAAGGCTCGGTGCTTTTTAACAACTTATGCATCCAGTCTAACCGCATACTACCGAATACCATTATTTTACATGCCTATCTGACGTCCATAGCCATGTAATTGGCCAACACGATACCCCATGGCAAGACTAGTGTCAGATTTCCTAGCTTTTGCAGCGATTTTTTGTTTTGTCAGCGATAAGACCGCCATTGTACCCATAGATTTAAGTTATTGTATAAACTGTACCGTTACTTTTGGTGTACAATAAAGTTTATTCTATTCTATTCTTTTGACTGTCCATAACAATTGCCAAAGTTCTACAAATGACACCCGCGACCAAAGACTTAACGGAGGAAGTCTGTCCTTCAGTTGCCCTTTTCGTTCCAAGACTACGGTATCTCTTTCACATCATAAGCATCTGTCTAGTAAAAACATCAAGTAGATACATTTCAGAGGGATGTCTGTCCTCAAGTGCCATGTAGTGAGATTGAAAAGTTAACGCCAGTCAAACTAAGTGGACGGCTACTGTATCTGTCTGGCGGCGTGTTGACGAACATTTTCGAAGGACTCATGTCACTTTTAGGGTTCCGTACCTCAAAAGGAAAAAACGGAACCCTTATAGGATCACTTTGTTGTCCGTCTGTCCGTCCGTCTGTCAAGACCCTTTTTCTCAGGAACGCGTGGAGGTATGAAGCTGAAAATTATATCAATTACTCAGGTCTACTGTCCCTTGAAGCTGTGAAAAAATCAAACTTCTAAGCCAACGCAATCAAAAGATACAGCCGTTTATGCCGCAAATTTTCGACACTTGCAAGGGAATCAAAACCTACAGGGTACTTCCCGTGAACTCAGAATCTTGAAATTTGGTACGAAGCAACGTCTTATAGCATAGATAAAGGAAAAATTACGAAAACCATAAATTTTTAGTTACATCACATAATATTTTTTTTTTTAATAATTTTAAACTTACTACCCATTTCCTCATAAACGCGTAGAGGTATTAAATTGAAATTCATACCAAATACTCAGGTCTATAATACCTTTAAGCTGTAACAAAATCAAACTTCTATGTCAACGCAATCAAAAGAAACAGCAATTTAAGCTACATATTTTGAAACTCGCAAGTACTCGCAAGGGAATCAAAACCTAAAGGGTACTTCCAGTCGACCTAGAATCTTGAAATTTGGCATGAAGCAACGTTTTATAGCACTCATATAGGGAAAACTCTGAAAACTGAAAATTTGTTGTTACGTCACAAGAATTATTTTTTTGAAAAATCTTCAACGCTCGATTCGAGAATAGAACTTTATTCATAGGTAAGTTAGAGGTATTGAGTTGAAATTAACACCATATAATTGGGCCCGTGGTCCCTTGAAGCTGTGCAAAAATCAATTTTCAATTCAATTGGTAAAGTGACGGGAAAAAAAGATTCGTCCGTTTATACTGCAAAAAACGTACATTTCGAGACTGTCGAATTGTTCGATTGAACTGTTTTTATAGGTAAGTTACTACGGAACCCTCGATGCGCGAGTCCGACTCGCACTTGCCCGGTTTTTTCGTCTTTAACTTGAATGTGAAATTAGTTTTACTTCTGTTTAATGAAGAGAGGGGAATGACTTCTTATCGGTCATGCAAAGTTCTCATTCTAAGAAGTTATACTTACTTGAATAAACACATATCTACATAAGTACATATTAATTAATACTCTGATTGTCTATTAATTAATTATTATTACTTTGGTGATACTTTCGTGAATATATTAGAAGAAGTTGGATGAAAGTGGTGTCAGTGACTGCAAAAGTTAAAAGGGAATGGTTTATCTTGATATTGTCATGTGAAGAGGAGAGATGAAACGCATGTTTCTAAAAGAGTTATGAATATACATGTAGATGGATGGCGAGAGAGACCAAAGAAAAGATGGGTAGATTACGTGAGGAGGGATATAAAAAATAGGGAGTCAGTGCTATCCAATGGAGTGATAAAAAAAATTAAGTAAAGACTTCTAGATTTTTTTTTAAATAAAATTTTAAAGATCCTGCCAAAATCTCTGCGAACAATTTAAATAGCTAGGAAATCATTTACATAATTTCTTTAGTTAAACCTGGAATGACATGATGAAAAGACACGATTGTTTCATACAATGGTACGTTTTTACTCCACTTTTAAGAGTAACTGAATTCTTTATGCATAAAGATGATTTATCTGGACAGAAAGTCAAGGTCTCGGTCCTCACAAAAACAGTCAGACCGGCTTTCCTTCGACCTTACTTGCGTAGTACAATTTTCAGCAGTTTTTCTTACTTCATCAAGCTCTCTTGCCAAATTAATGTTTTTTGCGAGTTAATTAACTATGAGTCAATCAGTTATCAAATTGTTCGGCTTAGAAGGCTCATCTATGTAATTTCTTTCTTTTTCTGTAGTCTAATTAATCATTCGCAGCACTATTTTCTTGAACAAACATTGAAATTGAATAGAGCTATTCAATCTTTTGGGGTTCAAGTTCACTTCTTCTAACTCATCATAAGATTTTTTTGTAAAACTGTTACTTGCCAGATTTTTCAAACAGAATAAAGCTTTTATATAGATCTGAGAATATTTTATGTACATACTAGAAACTACTAGGACTAGGAGTGTAAAGTTTTACTTAAAGTTTATTTTTATAAAGTAAGCGAACTCCTAAAAGGAATTTTCCAAAATTCACGCCTTAACGGGATGTAACGGGTGTCCAAATGTTATATGGAGAAACCTACATAACCACTAACTTCATACCCACAACTAACATAAAATACGTATGAATCTCAAACGTACAAAAGAAACTGATACCACCAGACTTGCTAACGAGCAAAATAACTTTCATTAATCAAAACTACACAAGGAAATCATCCGTCACCAATCTGGGCCAAACACTGTCATGCAGAAAAACTGGCCCAGTTATCGGTGACGCGATCCTTATTTAACAAAAACACTCGATCTAGCATTATCTGGGTCCCCCACCGTCCCCATATTACTTTGCGAATCGTCTGTCCCGAATACATTGTAAATTCAATAACTGAACGGGGTGACCGCGAAACCTGAAACCCTGCGTTGAATAAAAAATGCGTATCACCCCTTATATTGGGCTTAAAATGTGCTACTGACACCGGATGGTTGTGTCAATATGAATTCTATAGGTAGACTAGGACCTAGATACAAAGAGTAAATACGAAACATGAGGCAGCTTAATTTGGAATAGGAGGCAAAGTAGGCTTTCAGGTATTTCGTCCCTAAAACCTTTTTTATGGACTAGGTTTTGCTAAAAATAAGCCTAGCGACTTTATTTGTAAATTATAAATAGGCTCATGTTCGATAACTATTTTATCACACATGCTCGGTAATAGTCTCTCAACTTAAAGGTCTCTCAGTTATAGCTACGAGAAAACACTTACTTTAGGGAATTTCTTCTTAGCTGTAAGCACGATAAAAAGTGTAAAACATTTTGTGCTAATAACTGTCAAAGCAATCAAATCCTGTAAGTTTCTTAACATTATTTTCTATGACAGAATAATGGCTTTTATAAAATCTGAGCCCACCACACAATAGCTATGGATAATATTTGGAACTTAGTGCCGTAGTAACTTTTATACAGCTCAAAATCGTGGTAGGCCCACCATGGATTTACACCCTCTTTTGGCACGAGTCATATCAAGATAAATTGACTGTTTTATTAACCATCCACGAGTAAACTTTTTATTGTCAGATTAATAAAACCAAAATGATTCAAACAATTCGTGTTTAACCTCACAATAACAAACATAATTACAATTCCGAGTGGGAATATGTAAATGCCTGAATAATTAGATTACTTATACCACTGCGTGGGTATTGGTAAAATTCGGAATTGTTTCCAATTTTCATATTCAAAACAAAAGTTGAACTCAACAGAGAGTGGGTTTTACCTTGAACAAGTCAGTTCTTCAACTAACTACTAAGAAATACTTATTATTGTTTTCAAATACTTATTTTGTTAACGTCAAAAGTTATTTTTTTAAAGATATTTTTTTATTACTGACAGATTTTTTTTTAGGTGGGTAATCATCAAAATGACTTCTCCCACTCTGGGCGGAGCGGAAGGGCGTGTCAGACTTTTACTGACTAAAACCCATTCCTGTTCCTTCTTTGCCCTAATTACTGACAGACTTGTGTTTGACTATGATGTCAGCCGATGGTAAGTGATGAAGCCTACGGTGGAGCACGCCTGCCTAAAAGTAACGTATTCACTCTTGACTTAAAGACCTCTAGGTTGTAACTATCAGGTAACACAGACCCGGCATAGAATTTCACTCCGTGCCTGTGCTGTACAATGCCTGCATAATATAGTAGAGCAAAGCCGAGGATTTCAAAAAGTAACAACCATGCAAAGCTGAGGTAAGTCGCTAGTTTCAAATTGTAAGAGTGGACGCCGAAAAGAAACATACTTTTATGGGTTTCAATTATAATTATTTATTATAATTATCCTTGTCTTTATATACTCGAAGGTGTGTTTTAGTAATATTACTTGAGACGTGTGCTTTATATCTCTGTCTAGTTTAAGCCAATAACGGTGAAGAAGAAAACCTATTGATAAGTCGTGCGAAAATTAGCACAATTGTTATTATCTGCTAGATAAAGGACCCTAAGTAGGTAGTCTGGCCACTTATTTTCTTTCGCTCTTTATTCTAACGTAACCTCAAAAGGGACGGAAGGTGGTCGTAAATTAATTCAGAGAGGTGAATACACCGCTTGTAGGACACTGGAACAATCACGATACATTGTGCGAAAGCCTTATTAATTACCAAGTAGTGATAACCTGGATAATAGAGGAACGATACGTGAGGTTTTTATTGTTTCCATTAATAATTAAAAGAAAAATTATCGACCTCATTTTTGTACTTTTTTATACATAGGCTCGCGTTTGACCACTATCTCACCTGATGGTAAGCGATGATGTGGCCGACGATGGAGCACGCTTGCCTAGAAGTAACTTATTCACTCTTGACTTAAAAACTCCCAAGTTGCAGCTATTCCCTGCCGGAGTATGTATCTAAATACATACTCCGGCAGGGAATTCTACGTACGTACTTATTTTAGACACTATCTATTATGCCATCACATCTGTATTTTTTCGAAGAATTTAGGGCAGGTACTTGCAGGATACCTAATAGAGTGCGATCATATTGCATAAAAATATAAATTCTATCCTGGTTTAAAACAAAACCGTCAATTTTAGACCAGGATTCATATTGTCTTTGGTCAGAAAGACAGCCTGGCAAGCAGTTTTAAGAAGTGAAGTCGTTTTCTTCTTATTCGTCTTAACGTGTCGATGGCAAAAATTTGTACAATAATTTTTTTATTAACTCCTTTGCTTGTACAAGCAATGCTATCCGATAAACCTGTCATTAGATCGTTTCATGAACAGACAACAGGGCTTGTGGCATCAAAAGGAAGGTGAAACACGGTCTGCGAACGTAAAAATCAGAACTTTCCGTGTTTCTGTAGGAATTATCTTTACTGCAGCCGACTTGAGTAGGCCGTCGGTATAAAGATTTCTAAGCAGGCAAATACACGTAAACAGGATGCCTATAGGACTAATAGTTCTACTTTTTACAATAAAATAAAACCAAAAGTTATCTACCGATAATCACGTCTTTTACTACAGCTAATTACAACTCAATATAAATCAAGTGAAGTTCATTGAAGTTACCAAAGTGCAGGTTCAACAGCATCTTATATCAATTGCTAAACTTTAGAAATCATTCCCTAAGAGACTTTGTAGTATCGAGCCGAGTTCAAGAAAGACGTATGTCACAATTATGTAACTTGAAGCAAAAATAAAAGTTTTTTTTATTAATAAAAACATAGACAAACCTTTTATGGAACTTTAGGACTATCTATAAAGTTCTATGAAAGGTTTATGTGTCTAAGTTTGCAACTTTTGAGAAGTACTGGATTTTGAAAATTGAATCAAGATTGTTTTTAGCAGATTCTTTACAGGGATTGATGTCTACTTTCGATCTACAGAAAAAATGAGTTTTCCTTATTATGGAAGCGATACCTAAAATATTTTATAGGTAAGTAAATCCATGTTTTGGTTACATAGGACTACTTCCTCGTCTTTGAGCAAGAAAAACGAGTATATTCTAGTTTTTCTTTTGCTATAATAAACATGATATTTTTCCTTCCCTGTTAGGGTGCGTTTACGCAGAGCTAGGCGGAGTAGAGAAAAGCGGACTGTGAATTGGCCAATCATAATCCACTACACATACCTAAGTGGGAAGAGTGTAAGAAGAGTGGAGTGGAGCTGAGCGGACTTTCAAATAAAACAAGTGAATACATGACCCCGAGCCCAGAACACAGAATACAGTCGAGGAGGCTACGGTGCCGATGGGAACATACGAAGCGGAGGGTAGTTCAACTCCACTCCACTCCCCTCCGTTTCAATGGACACACTTGCCACTTTTCATAGCTCTTCTCCGCTCCACTCCGTTTCTGTGGAAACTCGCCATTACCTATTTGGCGCTAGTAACGTAACATAATGAAGACAATCCAAATATAGTTACAGATATTATTTAGGTAACATCGTCACGTTTTATACGTGTTCCTTGATTAATGTAGTAAATTGGTAGCAACAATAGCGGAATAGCAATTTACTGTTCTATTAACTAATTATCGAAGGTTACTAAATACTCAGAATTATTTCCAGCAAATAAAAAGAGTAATATACTTACTCGTAGAAAAAATATTTATTTCTGTCTATAATAATGTTATTTTTAATCATTTCTATAACGTGATTATTTGATGATTATTAATTTTGTCATTAGGAGTCTCTAATATGTGGAACTTTGAAGGAAATATAATAATATATTAGCAACTAATTGAATTAATTTGATTTTAAACAGTCCCTTTACACTAGGAATTACTCCTGTATCGTGAGTTCGTTCACAAACATTTAAACTCACAAGACACTCAGACCCGGAACACCCACGAGTATAAAGTAAACCATTAAAAAAAAATTGTTCTATGTAGAAATCGAACCCGTGACCGTGCCATCATAATATTAATAACCTAATTTTGCTTTCGGTAAGGCAAAAGGTCGGAACTCTTCTAAAAATAACCATCATAATTATACTATCTGATTACATACAGTATTGGTAAATAAATAATTTCTATTTTCACAACATGGCTTATTTACAATATATTCGACAGATACACCTATTGTTTTTTTTTATGGTAGTGGAATCATCAGAATGACTACTCCCACTCTTGGGCGGAGCGGGAGGGTGTGTCAGACTCTTACTGACTAAACCCCTACCCCGTTCCGTCGTAGCCTTCGATTTGGGGGACACGGTGGACACCTTTAGAATTTCTCATGTTCCTCAGAGGCTTCAGCTCTGCTGGGCCCCTACAGTTTGCTGACATCTCCTTGAGGCGAGCGTGGAACAGAAGGCGCCGAGAATACCTATTGTTGCCGAAAATCTGGGTGCCGAAACTGGAATGCTCCCTGGCACTCACAATATTTTGGCTACACGTGGACACAGTATCCCGTTACAGGGCAACGTACGACCCCCGACCTGACAGTGACCTGGAACTTGGGAATATGTGTTTGTTTTTTTTTTGTTACGTTGTTATTGAAACGGTTACCTGTAATAACGAGAAAATAGACCCGAAATTAATAGTCCTTTTCTCACACTAGTAATTAATCCTGTGGCGTGGGTGTGTTTACAAATATGGATAGAAAAACTAAACAGGATAGAATCAACAGTCTTTTTTCATGGAACTTAACAAATGTTCCAAAATGGATGAAACTGTATTTATTTATCTCTTCATGCACACAAGAGTACAGAGGCGGACTTAATGCCTAACATGAAATAACATTAAATTAACATTTTCTTGTATTCGTGTACAAAAAAATGTTAATTCCAATCACAAATGAATATATCGAATTTATGATAATCACTGTTCTTACGCTAAATTTACGCTAAATCATTGTAATTTTAAAACGCAATCGAAATATTTCCAACTGCAAGGCATGGCCTGAAAACTGCAAGTTAGAGCAGAGCCGTGTGGGGCAGTGGGGGTCATTCACCCCCGTAAGTGGGTCATGGGGGTGAGCGGTGCCGCCACCGGGCATTACTTCTATAGATTACGGTTTACTCCTCAAGGTAACTCGTTAATCCTGAAGTAGTGCATTCTACATGAAGGGACGAAACTATCGACTGGAAGGCAGCCTCTTATTTGCACAGTTACAGGTAACACTGTATGGAAAGCATGTTAAAAAGCATGTTAAAAGAGTTATGTGGATAAATGAGAAGGAGATGGAAGCCAAAGAAAAGATGGATGAATTGTGTGCGTGACGGGTGACAGAACAAAAAGATATAAACACGTTGAGGCAGTCCTTACGTGGAACTAGGTAGGACATGTCTGCCGCATGCCTAACAAACTGTAGGCTAAAGTAGCATAAAGTTGGTGCCGTGAGACAGTGATGTGGGGTCGAGGTAGAGTATGCAGGTAATGGCAGAACGTAGGTACTACACTGAATTCATCAAACTTGGAAGGAGGAAGCGCGGACCCACAAAGACGAAGAAATAGAGAGGTTTTTGCCCGAAAGTAGGACAGAAAGAGCAAATAAAAAATATCAATAATACTAGAATGAAAGAAAACATGTTTATTCTGCCTAAATAGACGCACAATACATCACAAAAGACCACTTATCACTAACTAAAACAAAATACCAGTTCCACTGTCAAGCTCATAGATTTTCAGAAAGGAGAAAGCCATATGTGAACCAGATATTAACTGTGAGTGTTATGATTGGTCAATAAATGTTTTAATGTTCCTTTTAGTTATCTGTCATAGCGCATAAGTTTATTATAGACTTTATCCCTACAGAGTTTGAAACATATTGCGTGAAATTAGTATGCAAATGACAAATTCGATTAGTTAGAGAATTGGGACCCTTTAATCTCTAAGCTCTCCAGTAACACAATTCTCACTATGCAAGTAATAAAATATTAATTACACCTAAGAGTAATGGAGGCCCAGTGATAACCTACTCGACTTACGAGGCTTACTCTATCCGAATACATCATGAAAATAAAAAAATCAAACAGATGCGCAAAGGATAGGATGAAATGATAGTTAATCTATCACATACCCACAAAACGAGACACAATAGTAAAACAATAACAGCGCGGTCTCATAGGACCGGTCGGGGATTCATGAATAAATGTTAGTTGTTGGTTTGATCCAAATGATTACATTTGCATCAAACCAACGTCGTCGATGGTGCATGGCGTTCCACGCGCGCCTCAAAGGAACAGAGTCAGAAAACTGTAGGGGCCAGGCAGAATCGTAGCCTACTGGGGCCATGGGTTAAGTGAAACTTGAGGCTATGGAACGAAGGCAACGAAGGAGGGACAAGAGTGGGTTTTAGTTAGCAAAAGTCTGACACGCTTTAACGCTCAACCCAGAGCGGGGAAAAGTCATCAGATGATTTCCCACGCAAAGAAAATGTTACATTCACCAACCCGCACTGAGCTTTTTAATTATTAATAGCCTTGTCATAACCTTCACATAAAAAGAGCGTTTCATTGACAGAATAAAAAAAAACAAACCTCAAAGCTTACGAAGTAAAAGAAAATCTAAGCAAAAAGATACCGTAAAAAATAAGTAAGTAGAAAATATCTTCAACGTCTTTCTGTACGATTATGTGACTGGTTTAACTATGGACTTAGGTAATCTAGGACATGATATCACATCACACACACAAGTGTGTATGTTTGTTAAATCTTCTTCGTGTACCTAATATTTTAAAACACTATTTAGGGGTACTATGATAAATTTTATACGTCTTTTGCAAGCCTACTTAGTAAATAATTATATGGCTGGACCTATATTTTGCTGTCATCTTTCACTGTTATCCATATTTGCAAAATTAAAATTATTTATCTTTGTCTTTACCTTCGGTTGAACAAATTTGGGTACAGGATAGCTTCGGTTTAACATCCTAGATTAACACATAGGGTATAATTTATAAGGATTACAAATACTCATTCTGCGCTTATCATTTGGCTATTCATATGCACTACTACCACAAAAAAAGATAATAAATCAGAAAAAAAGAAACAAGTCCGTAGTCTAACCAGCCCCCACATATAAAGGTACATAAACATTTCCACATAATTAACTTTAACGTTTACGTTAACGTTACGTCTTCCAACGATATTACTTTATGTTGTAGTCGGGCACTTAATATCTATATAATGTTGTAGACGCTCTTTGAAGACGTTCCTGGTATGCTAATGACTTATTTATAGATAGATTCGACAGAGAAAACTCAAAGGTTTCACGAAAATGTGGAATATTCAAACTATGCTTTGGATGGCTTTGCAGCCCTGTGGCGCAAAAAGACTGCATCACTCATCAGTCGACTGCGTGGAAGTCGTCACAGCATCCTGAGTGTCATAGCGAATAGATATGATGGTCCTATTATGTGGAAATTGGTACAGCGGACAAAGTCCCTGCTTACTATTGTGTATTAGTTTTTATATTTTGTATGGATCTCAGATATCTGAATAAAGAAATTTATTATTAATATTATTATTATAAACTGTTGTAACTTTCCCTGTGGTTTCACTCACATGTATGTCAATAAAATATATAATTATTATATCTACATGCCAGTCTTGCCATGAAGTAGGTACCGTGTTATCCCAGTTAATGGGTTGCGGACGTCTGGTAGGCAGCCGCTCCTCGTAAAATACTGGTATTCAGCTAAATCTGGCTTGACTGGAAGCCGACCTCAATATAGTTGGGAAAAGGCTAGGCAGATGATGATGATGACCAATGCCCATGTTGCACGTCGCAATCGCGTTGATAAGTCCCTCTCTTTGAGGAATGGCTAGGGAGGCGACTTAGCGCCTTCACGCCTGACGCAGGCTCTTCAGGTCTTTACGCCTGACCAGACAACCAGTTCGGGAAGTTTGTATTTCGTATTCAGATTGAAAAAACGCTCGACTACCACCATTAAACGGATTGCCCGGAGGTAGCCCCTCAAAGAGATGTCAGCAGAAATAAAGGGGGCCAGAAGAACCAATGCCCACTAGGGCTGCAAGGATATTTGAGTTTTCTAGAACGTAAGGGCAAAATATGAAACGTACCTACGTTTCATATTTTGCCCTTACGTTCGTACTTTTTCTGACAAAACCTACCTAGGTTTTGTCAGAAAAAGTCAGACTTTTTTGCTACACCCTAGAGGAGAGAAACCATTTGATTTCCAACCTCGATGATTATATTACCAATTTATTATGTAGTAAAATCAATCTAGGTCATGGTCTCTGTGTGGCGTGATATAATAACAATTATAAAGACATTTATAATAATAGCTGGCAGTAAGTCTGTCTGTAACGATTTTAGGACTAAATTGCTACTTATTTTTATGATCGTTATTAATTTGAGTATCCAATAATACTCATAATAAATCCTTCTTAATATATTAAGACCGCCTTTGTACAATGTTTGTGCATAAAGTTTAATAAATAAATAAATAAATAAAGTACTGAACACATTCAAACTTTTAGAAATAAGTGTTTGCAGGTTAAAGTAACTTTGCTAGATAATTACGCTAACAGAACATAATTAATAATCATACCATCATCTTCCTGCCCCTGTCCAGTATTATTAAGGATCGGCACAATATGTTTTTTTCTTCCATTCCGACTTGTCATCCCACATGCTATGACTAACCCCCGTTTCTTTCATATCACTCGTTACATAATTCACCTAACTTTTCTTTGGCCTTTTTCTACCTCTCTATCCACCCACGAACATAACTTATACATACTCATCTATACTAATATAATAAAGGCATAAAGTTTGTTTTTTTGTTTGTATGGAATAATCTCTGAAGATCCTGGTTCGATTACATAAATGTATATATTGATAGAAAGCTGCTTTCTTCCTGAGTGCTATAGGCTATATTTTATGTAAAAAAGTGAACTAAGTAAATTCAGAAAAACTTTTACGCGGGCGAAGCCGCGGGCAAAAGCTAGTAACTTATACTCCATGCCAAAAATAACATTCAAAGACGCCCACAGATAGCATAATAGCCAAAACTTCATCAATATCTTACATGAATATTAAACTGTCCCAAAAGCCCTAGGGATTAAAAACGTGACTCCATTACGTCAATTACTCGTGAACTCACAAGGTTGTAGTAAACATAATAATTAAAATGTTGAGAGTTTAACACCCTATGTTTCATTATCAGTGGAACAGCTCTCGTGACCCTCGGTCGTAGGATAAAGACCTTTACATTGTGATGATACTCGTACTTAGGTAGTATGGAGTACTAACAGTTAAGTCTTCGTATCCTGAGCAATCAAGGTAACCAGTGCAAGTGAGGTTTCGTGTTTGTGAATACAGTATCGAACCAAGAGTAATCTCTAGAGTTAGGGCTTTTTCTTAATAGGCTTTTCCCACTCTTAAGCGAAGCGGGAGGGCGTGTCAAATTTCTACTTTCAACTCTTCATTAATAGCATTTGTGGAAGAGACACAATTTTGCAAATAACACGTGCGAACTGTTAATAGACTATCAATCGCCGGAGTGTTACAATATTTCTATGCAAAAGCATAAGAAATAATAATATGTGAAATCGCCACAATGGTTGTATGTAAACAAAAGTTATCTGACAGTTGAAAAATCGACACTTTTCACTTAGCACGCTGCAGGCACTTTTAAAGCTGCGCTCTTATCCCTGAGCTTTTAATTGGAAATCGGTGTAGTTTTTAATAAGTTAATTCCCGAAAAAGCATAAATGAAAAAGCATTGGAAGGATTTTTAACGACTTTGAGTATTACGCAACGTGGTCGGTCGAATGCAACCTTCAAGTTTCAATGGTGACATTACTTTTAATGATTTGTTTTAGATTGAAAAATTGCCAAGTAAAAATTCTGGCTCTGGGTGGAATTATTACAAGTCTGTCTCTAAATATTTTGGAAAGAAAAGTTATCGCATCGATATTATAGTTTCCAATGAAATCAATACATAAATCCAGAAATAACGTCTCAAAAACGAGCTATTTTGCGTAAACTTTAGCGTTTTCTTACGTATGTATTCGTAATTGAAAAAACTAAAGAAAATATACCTAACTCCCCTTGTAGACCCGTGGTAACTCTTTTGTGACTTTAATTATCTTCAACTGGGATGAACTGCAGTTTTAGTTAGGCACAAACAAAATACTTCATATTTTGGACAAGCCGTACTACTAAAGTTATATCTAGATACAGCCATATGCATGTATTCATGATCTCCCCAGTGACAAGAGTTAGGCAGTCAAATACGAACGAAACTAACGGCCCAATGCGAACGAATAGAACCTAGTTATGGCGCCCCCTAGCGGCCCTGGAGTGAGCCTGTGTTGTTTGTTTTTAATGGGAAAACTTGTAGTTAATGGGTTTTTAATTACGTATCGTACTTTAAATAGGTTTTTAGGGCCGATATAATTCGAGTAAAGTTTATTTCAAAAGCATTACTCAAGTGCCATACTATTTTAAGAACTTATTTCTCCAAAGAACGTTGTGATATTCACTTATAAGAGAAACAACAAAACATAATTGTAGTTTTGGGAACTTACTGATTAGTAATAGTTGTTTGTTATCATGAGTACAATCACGTGTTTCAGTATCGGTCACTTATATAGGCGAAATAAAGGCAAAAGTCTGCGTATATTACTCCTAGTCTTAGACGTTCAAACTTCCGGCTGAATGGATTTAAATAAATATGGCGCATAGGTAGAATATGGTAAAGAAATGATTGAATCATCTTGTAATTATTACTTGCTTAAGTGAACTTAACAATCAATTTCCTGTTGCCACCTCTCACCTAAGTAAAAGGTTTCCTATATTATGGTACTTGAATATGAAATAACAATTACCTACATAGCAACGCATACTCAAATCATACAGTGTATACTCCTGAATCTCATTAAACCTAAAATGATATTCAAGTAGATACTCCTGGATTTACAAACCCTTACAGAGGCGCTTCCACAATTGAGTATTGATCATAATTCTCGTATTTTTTTATTGATATAATTCTCGGGCATGAATTTCTGAGTGCTTCTGTAGGCTTTGAGCTACACGTTCTATGGATGTAGCATGTAATCTTTTCGTCCATAATATATTAGTTTTTCTTCCACATTTGCTCCCGTGGTTCCTGTCTCACGGATCGGTACATCTTTTTGGGATAAAAACCGTTAGTCTGATCCTTTAGATTACCTTTTGATTAGAACAAATTAATAGAATAGAATAAACTTTATTGTACACCAAAAGAAGACCCCCTTAACATCCCCTTAACCGCCTTTCCTTTTGATGGGTTTACCCCTTTAAAATATAATATGTATGTATAATTATAGGGGTTTGTCGGAAGGCCTCCCACAAGAGGGACCAATCACTCGATGAGGGTCGTCGAAATTCAATGGATGAGAGACGCATAAGACCGATCCTTGAAGGGACTCTTGGGAGTGGCCTGTGTCCAGCAGTGGACATCTTTCGGCTTAAATGACGATGACAGTGAAATATAAATTAATTGAATTATGGTAATAAACATTAATACAATTCACAGAAAATTAAAATCAAAGAAGTTTCATGAATAATATCTACTTTAACACTGTACAGCTCTCTCTAACAATTATACTGTATAATTATGTATAATAAAATTAAGGTTACTCGTACAATACCCATTCTGTGTCCAAAATTAAATGGTAGAAGACAAAAATAGCCTGCGTTTATTCACAAAAAGATAAAATTAGAATCCCTTTGCTAACATCCCAATTACTGGGGACAAACGTTGGCGGCGTTGGCCCATTGTACGATGTGTTCCAACCCTCAAATTGTTCTGAAAAATACTCCACGCATTTAACGCAGAGATACGGATTCTTTTGTGAATCGGTTTCTTTATTTAGCTCTTTGATAACATCAAATGTAAAGGGCTGTCTGAATGTCATATGAATTAATTCATGAATCCCCGACCGGTCTCATGCGACCACGCTGTTATTTTCTTACTATTGTGTCGCGGGTATTGATAGGTTAAATATTGATTGAATAAAAATATGTATTGGTTGAATAATAATACCAACATGTTCCATCATAAAGGCTTTGAATTATGATTTTATTGCGGGTTTTCTAATCTGTAAAGTAATATAAATTTAATTGTTTAGAATTCGAGAATCTCTTTAAACCAAAGGTTAATTGGAAGAGAAGTTTATATAAATAATATATTATGACAAAACATTTTGAGATACATTTAAGATATTTTGAGATACAGCTTAGCAGTGGAATTCCCTGTCAGAATCTGTGTGTACGCTAACGTAACAGGTACAAACTGGTTGTCTTTAAGTCAAGAGTGGATAAGTTACTAACATTAGATAAGATAGTGGTCTAACGCGAGCCTATCAATACTAAAAAATATACATACCTACTCCACGGAAAATGATACACGCGTAGCACTACTTATGCTACGGCGTAGCAAAAGCGTAGGTTAGATGTAGCATACAGTACATTTTGTATAGAATGGGCTTTTTTGGGTAAATATCTAGATAAATTAAGGTCTATTTATTTTAAATTAAATACTCGTACGCATATTGCCGACAAGCGGACACAAATACAGACTCTGGGGGTGGTATTGAGACACTTTATATGGAAAAACTCAATAGCATTTATCCCTACCAGGTAATCAAAAGCCAAGGGTCAGTAGAAATAATAATGACAACGTACAAAACAAATATCATCACTTAGAACCCAGTTCAAAAAACCCAACAAAAACACAGCCGTCATCTTTTCCCGAAAAAGCACGAAAACTCAAGTCATTTAATTCATAAATCGCAATTAAGGCACGTCAACGACCCCCATTATCTTTACGGCATCGGCAGACAATTGCGTTACACTTACATTAATTAATACGTACCTACACTACCTACCTACGTAAGATCACTGTCACCAAGTAGATAAGTACAGAAGACCTTATGTACAATCCGGTCACATTAACTGGACGCATCTCTGAAATGCGAGCATCCTTCTGCTTCCAACTGCAGTCCTCTCAACAACAATTTAGCAAGTTTCTGTTGTTTTTATATTGTTTTTGAATAAATTATTTCAACGACGCCAAGCGTCAAATTAATGTGAGCGAGTTATATTGTCTTCACTTTTCATACCTACTCCTACGCTCGGCGATCGCTCTAGCGTAGGCGCCGGCCGCTCAGTCTGAGCACAGTCCAAGCGCGTATGGTCCAAGATATCGTGTCTGTGAGCGGTTTCTATGTGTGCGTACAGTAAGCGCCGGCCGCTCAGTCCGAGCACAGCCCAAGCGCGTATGGTCCGAGTCATCGTGTCTGTGAGCGGTGTCTATGTGTGCGTTGCTCGAAAGCGCTTTGTATGTAGATTACCTTCTGTACCTATTTCTTTTGTGCCACTTGCGTCAAGGTTTAATGACACACGTTTCATTTGATAGACTTGGTCACAAAAATTAACAACCCGTCTTACAGCCGTGGAATATTGGTGCCCCACAGATAACACTGGAAATGGACCGCAATATCGTTGGCGGATAAGCAGATTGCTAGACGTTGCGGTAATTACCTTCACTTCGCCTTTCTACTATTTTGGTGAGCGAAGGCTTGGTGTTAGTTTATATAATGTGAAACAATGTAGCTTGGGACCACTAGACCAAGTGTTAAGTGCGGGTACATAAGTTTGATCCCTATGTTGGTGGTGAACACCTACCTAGAACAAAAGTTCCAATGAGGACCAAAAGATGACGTATTTTAAAACCAAAAAAATCTCAAAATCATATTGCATTGATTTATTATTATTTTTTTCAATTTTTAAAATAATTTTCTTTTAACGGAGTTTTTGCTGACTAGTCTACACTATCCTCTTTTACTTTTTTTAAAGAGTTATCGTGGAATTTCTTGCCGATACGGTTCAAATAAGTCATACATTTTGAATTGAATTGTCCACCAATACTTCAGGCATGGTTGGCGGTACAATCATGTACTCAATTGCAATCTTCATAGATAGTTGGGTTTCTATCTAACCGTAACGAAGATTTTACAGACATATTTACACAAAATCGTATCTAAAAGGGTCGTCGACACCCAGACTAAACTTCCTTTAAGGGTAAACGAGTTTTATCACCTTCGCGAGCCGGTGAACTTATACGAGATTACGACAATATTTTACAGATAAAAACGTAATTCTGTACTAATTCATGTTAATGAGACGGCTCGGATGGGCCGGGCAGGGCGCTGCCAGCCGGCAGGAAATTATCACTGAGAGAACTTTGCGTATTAGTCAACTGCTGAAATCTAATTAAAAATATCGCTGTAAATACGAACGACCCAGACCTTTGACCCTTAGAAGATATGTCATGTCTGGTCATCTGCCTTTCGCTTCCAGTACTTATTTGAATAAAAAAGTATCTGAACTGCTTCGGACGTTTCGTACTCGTCGAGTAACATATAAAAATATAATATAAATCTGTAAAGCTGTGTAAGCCTGAAGAAGTAACAAACATGTATCCTTACATACCAAGTTTTGCCTGTATAATAATAGCCCAAACCTTCAAAAAATAAAACTAGAATTTATACTGAGAAGATTCACAATTCTCCATCAACAATCATTTTCTTCCTAGCCATATTACCAAAAAACAATTACAAACCCTTTTGTATAGACGGTAAAGGTAGGTCACCAAACTGGTAAACATAATATTTCGCTTTTACTAACATAGTGATCGATCTTTCCCAAAACCTAAACAAAAGTCAACAAGCTCCTATCAACATGTTGTTTGTTCTGTCAAATTGTCCACTGGGGTTTTGGGCTAGATGACAAACAAACGATTCAAAAGATATTTCAATATGAATATGTGTTTTAAAGAAAATTGGACCATGGTTTTGTATAAGCCTAGGAATGAAAAGTCTTTCCTACCTTTCTATCGATGTATGTTAATAATATTGTTGGAGGAACCACTGTCTTTGCTCTTGGAACCTAGCACGCTTAAGCCCCCTAAAACCATAGCCCTCTATATCTTAGATGTACGTCTTTAGAACGCACAGAGATAAATTATTGTCAGTTGATAGGTACAAGTACCACGTACCATTGAAATAAGGTGTCTAAGTCACCGCATCTGCAAGATGTTTTTTTTTTGTCCTGAGATTTATAGAAAGTCATTAATGTTTTTGAATACGCCAAGCAACAAATTGAGATATACGTAATAATATTGATCTCTACATTTGTATGCTCTGGCAGTCCTAAATTCAAATGACAGAGTTGATAAAAGTATCATTGAGTTATTTTATAAAACTAATTTACAAAATTAAGTTATTGTTGTTTAAATTTTACTTTAATCGTAGCAGATGCGTATAATCTAAAACTTTAACTAAACTTTCTCACAGCTGCATTGTAAAACAAGTTAACAATATTTATAAACTAATGAAGTATGGTTAGTAGAGTTTAGTTAACTAATAATTTCATAATTCTCAATCAAAGTTAAAAGTAAGAAAGGTTACTCTAGCAGTCTAGCAGAGTAACTAATCAATTGAAGGACATAAGAAGATCTATTGACTCACACGTCAAGCTATCAGTATGATTGACAATAATGCAGTCATAACAGCAAAGTTTTAAGCAAGGGTAAACCGAAAACATCTATATAAGTTTCATGCAATTTTGCTATTTTTAGGTAATCGGTCCCGGCTTCGCACGGGTTAGACAATTATTTTTAATTTTGGAAATTTGGATATAAAACACTTTTTTTAGTGTTAGTTTTCTACACCTTCGGTTACATTGTTCAAATTTTACCAAGGATCCCTATTTTTTTCAAAATGAAATGTTGCCTATGTCAAATTGGAAGAACGTAGCATTCTATTGGTGAAAGAATTTTTTAAATCGGCCCAGTACTTTTTGAGCCTATTCATTACAAACATACAAAAATAGGTACAAATCTTTCCTCTTTATAATATTAGTATAGATAAAAGAAACTGACTGACTGAAACATTAAGGTATAGCCAAAACTCCGGGACTAATAGCGTGAAATTTTGCATAAAGTATTCTTTTATGACGTAGACAAGCGATAAGAGGGTTTCTTAAAATTCACCCCCTATGGGAATAAAACAGGATTCTAACATTTGTAAGGAGAAAACTATTTTCAGATGGGTGAAGCCACTGGCATAATTTAGTCTACACATAAAGTATTTTTCTAATATTACGTAGAGGCCAAAAATAATAGATATATTCGCAGTAAGAAAACAAAAACTCGAGTAGATATGGACATAACTTTTTATCAATAGGTCTCGATATAAATGACTTACTCGATGAGCATACACAAAAAAGAATTGCTATAATAATTTTTCAGAAATATTTAGTGTAGTAAATTTTATCGTATAGGTATTAGTAGGAATATGTTTGGAGTAACTTTCTTAACATAACTCTTACTACATCACATATAAATTTTGTACAAAAAAAATATAGAGACTTGCCAAAAAAAAAAATAATCTTAAGCGTTTTAAGTACGTTTCTTTTACCATCAAAGGCGAATAGTTATTTAATGATTTTTCCCTACTTTTGCCTCGTTTCTTTTGATGGAAGCCTTTACGTAAAAGAACCCTTAGAAATTAAATTTAATAAATCTTAAAGTATACAAAGTCTTTTTATAACATTTTTGGTAGGTATAATGGCAAAAATAATCGTTAATTCATTTTTTTTAAGGTTGGTAATAATTTAATGACTTCTCGCACCCTAAGGTGAAGCAAGATGCCGTGTGACTAAAAGCACACGTATGTTCCCTCAGTTGCCTTTTGCGTTCTAGGACCTTGGGTATGTCGCACCTGTCATGTTATTTTTCTCCTCCACCGCATAAAAACCGTCTTTCTGAAGTGTTTTATTAGTGAAAAATACTTAATTAAAAACGAAGTAGGATAATAAATAGACAAGAAGAAAAGAAAACAGAAAAATAGAAACAAGATATTTCTTCCAGCCAAAGAAGTGTTGGAAAAATAGAGATATAGACAAAAAGATGTAACAGAAACGTGTTATGTTAGTCAGTTGTTTTGAAATTCAGATAAAATTGTTATTTTATGTTAGGCACGGTCCTTAGGGCCAGTTTGGGGCACTGTAAGTACATGAACGTGTTAGTTTATGGAATATTTTAATTTCATCTAGTCTATTTAGGTAGGTAAATGAACAATTCTTATTCAATACAAGGTATAATAGTACTGCAAAATAGTATTTAATACTGTTCTACTTTTCTAGTTATACTCGTAGATATGTGCAAAAAATATACAGAAAAGTAGGAAAAAAGTACTTTATATAGAATGTATGTGCATAAGCAGCCGTAACATATTCCCACTGCTGGGAGAAGAGGGATTGAGCTGTAATTTACCACACAGGCCTAGTGCGGGTTGGTAGATGTCACATTTTTTCAAATTATTGGTTGTAGGTCATGACTACAGTCATGACGGTTTGCTCAGGAAGTTTTCCTTCATCGTTTTTCGATATAAAACAACAGTACTGATATAAAACTCACATAGTAGTAATGATATCAAATATTAATGGGATAACTAGCAAAATTACCAGCCATATTTCAGACTGCAAATACAATTATTTATTTGTTCTGAAACCAATATGTTGCTACAAGCAATAGTTACGAACATATAATTATAGTATCAAACACAATAGAAATCATTTTCTATTGTGACATTAATACTTATTTGAAGTATAATAATAACTTAACATTAGTAATAACAATATTATAATAACACAGAAAATACTTCAATGGGCCATTGAATAATACGTGCCTCGGTTAAAAATAGCATATAATTGGAGCTTTGACTCCAATTGGGTGTAATAAGAAATTAATTTTGAATGAGAACTGCCCACAAAGGGCTGTATTGTCGTTGACATAATCGTTTGAGAATTACCCTCTATCCACATTTCGCGGCTAACGTAAAGATTCTTTTGTGTAGGATTTGATTCAAGTTTCAAATATTGAGCTATTAAAATGAGATTACTGTGACATTGAACGTGTGAATGTTATTGAGGGTGTTGATTACGGGTTTCCTATTTCTTTTATAAGTTTGACGTGTCTGTGTGAGTAAATGTGTATGTGTCTGTCTGTGGCATCGTAGCTCCCAAACGGATGATCCGATTTTAATGAGGTTTTTTGTTTGAATGGTTATATCAAGCGAAAGTGTTCTCAGCTATGTTTGGTAGAAATCGGTTCAAGTCTTCAAGGTCATCAGGACCTGAGATGTGGGGAGCAGTCGGGGGTTTTTAATAATTTTCAATTTAATTTTTTCAATTTTCGATTCGTTTAAGCGATTCTGTAACCAGTTCTCCTAAGACTTATTGGACTGTTTGTCGACAGGTAATTTCATTTATTTCCTTTCACCAGCAAAAAACTTGCACCTATGCTCATTTCGCTAACAGGAACTTTCATCTACAATACTTGACAACAGGGATATCTACCTAGGTACTGAATGCTTGACCGACACGACAGTTTTTATTCCCATGCAGAATAAAGAATTTCCTGGACTACAGATAGTTGTTCCAGGTCTGGATGTGTTGTGCATGTGGGTTTAAATATTTGTGAGTGCCTCTAGGATACAGGATTCCCGAGTAATTCCTGAGAATTATTTTTATTATTAAGAGCCACCAAATTCTTTAGTTCTAAAGAAGATTCTGTTTTTTTTTTCTATGATTGTTCAGTCTTCATACATCCTCATCTTCAGACACAGCCCGCATATAACCGACAACATAAACCGGCAGATATTTAATTTAACACCTACACGATTAACCAACAAAAGAAAATTTAATTCCCAGGGACATGAAATCAGTTAACTGCTACCATAGAATTTTGTTCAAATTAATTTAACCGAGGTCTTTAACCTTCCGAAACAGCGAACTGATAATGATAGTCGATCTAAACTTGTAATTGTTTACGCCGTGAATAAATATTTCCTAGATAACATTGAAAATGAGCTTTTCTAGTACCTATTTTACAAACTCGAACTCTCAAACTCAGATTAGTTGAGCTGTTAAGGCATGAAGGCGTAACGTACAAACAACTCTATTGAGTAATTTATACAAATATACGTAAATAATTACAAATTATAATGAAATTTTAGGAGTCGGTTGTAATATCAAAGGTCAAAATAATTTGCCTGTTGCGATTTTCCTGTCTAATTCTAATTTGGGTGTCATCCAAGCTAGAGTGAATAGGCTTTTAATAAACTAGTCACCATCAAAGATTGCATCACTGCTTACTATCAGGGGGGTCGAGTAAAGCACTAGTTTATAGTAAGATTAACAAAAAAAACACAAAATATTTTTATTTAATTACTCAGATACCCGCGAAACGAGACACAATAGTAAAACAATAACAGCGCGCTCTCATAGGACCGGTTGGGGATTCAAACGTTAAAGGGTTTGGCGTTGAAATTATGACCAAATGGCAGTCTGACATTTACGAAGTCGCGGGCACCAGTTAGTAATACGAGTAGGTATATAAAATAGTCAGGAGAGTAAAGATTTATATTTTACCGTTCAGTTAATGAAATAATTGAAATTAATGGCTTTTGAATTAGTGCTTGCGTGTTGGTTAAAAAAATATCAGCTTTATATTGTGGCAATCTTTCTTAACATACAAATATGAATGGGACGCTTTTATTTTATACCAATAAAATCGATCAGCAACAAACTTGTGACGGAAACATATGTATGTAATCCACAATATCACGTAAATTAAAAGAAAATTAGGATATTATAAACCATTTTTAAAATCCTTGAATAATATTAGGCTGTTATTATCTAGCTCGTGGCTAGATAATAACAGCGGCACAGGTCAATCTTCAAGGTTAAGCAACGCTTGCCTAGGTTGGTCTGTGGATGGGTGACCATCTTAACATAACGAGTTTCCTCCGTGCCTCGGAAAGCACGTTAAGCCGTAGGTCCCGGCTGTCATTTGTAGATCTTTGGCAGTCGTTACGGATAGTCAGAAGCCAGTAAATCTGACTCCAGTCTTGCCATGAAGTACCGTGTTACCCCAGTTAATGGCTTGTGGAGGTCTGGTAGGCAGCCGCTCCTCGTAAAACACTGGCATTCAGCTAAATCCGGCTTGACTGGAAGCCAACTCCAATATAGTTGGAAAAAGGCTAGGTAGATGATGATGAATAATATTAGGCGTGTATTTTACTAGTAAATTCTAATAAAAGAAAAAATTGAGACTAAGTTAAAAAATTACGATAGGTATTTACATTATTTAATAGACCAGTATCTAGCTAGTTGTCAATAAAAATAAAGATGAACGTAAGGGACGTTCATAACAGTAACAAATTCTTCTCTTCGTCACAGTAGGAACCGATTTTTCAATAGATAAATTATACAGGAGGAAGTAAAATGGCGGTTTGCCAGTACTTATGTAGAAACTAGCTTCTGCCAGCGACTTTTGGACCCCCATTGGGACCCCGTTTTGTCCCGTCAGGGAGTGAATTCTGGAAAACCCCTTACATTCTTTGTCATCATAAAAGGACCCTTTATGCAGCATTCTAGGTCTAAGGGTTGAGGACTGGGCGTTGTTGAGTTAGTGAGTGAGTCAGGACTTACCTTTTATATTTAGGTACAGAAAATGTCAGAGAGCCATTATATGTATTAATTAATTTAAAAATATATAACTATTGAAAAATTATCCCTTAGTAACTAATGCAAACATTGCATTAGTTTTTCTGTAACAAGCCTTCACTTCCAGCATAACCCAAAATTAACAACACTTTCCCAAGTTATTGAACCGATAACCTTCTAAAGTTCCCCTCCTGCTTTATATCCGTTTGATTGATTATTCTTCATTGTTTCACTTTATCATCAATTCATGAAACTTTTCAATTTTATAAAACAATAGTTTGAAACGTCTGGGTCATTGACAGCAACCGAACTGACTGTCTCTCTTTCCTGGTAGTTACAACCTGGGGATTGTTAAGTCAAGAGTTAAAAGGTTACTTCTTTCTAGAAGTAACCTATTAACAACAGATGATACTGATGACTAATGATAGGTATCGCACGCTTTTCTAAGCGTGCTCTATCATTGACTAGGTACATCGTAGTTTTCCATCGGAAGAGATATTTTTTTTACTCAGGAAAGTTATAGCGGCAACAGAAATTTGTAAATCATCTGTAAAAAATTCAACGCTCTAACTGTCATGGTTCATGAGATATATATAGCCTGGTGACAGATGGACAGACAGAGAAACAGACAAATGAACGGACAGCGGAGTCTTAGTAATAGGGTAATTTCACCACTTGAGTGCGAAACCTTAAAATTCCCTGTAGTGCTCAAACGGATCGGAAAAACAGTAGAAAACATGAAAAAAGTATTTACTTTGGGCACTGTGTCAGAAATAATATGTAAGTAACAAGTGTGTTGAGTGAAGCTTGATATAATTTATGTTTAAGGTATTAAAGCTGGTGACGGAATTTTCTGGAACACATCCAAACGACTTCTGGGAAAGTTGAATTTAATATCTACTATATCAACATGAGGATGATACATGTTGCTGAATATTTTTAGTAGGCGTCCTGGCATTTTGGTACTAATGTATTATAAATGTTTTCCACGAAAAGAATGAAAGAAGAAATTTAGCAATGGTTAGACTTCGACAGAGATATAGTGAAAGAAACATTTATTGGTCAACTTTAACCTATCAATACCCGCGAAACGAGACACAATAGTAAAACAATAACAGCGCGGTCCTATGAGACCGGTCGGGGATTCATGAATTAAATGCATAAGTCGTATTTATTTTTTAATTTTGTACAATGATTCAAACTATGTGTTATCTAATAAAGTTTTTGCCAATAAATGTCCAGCCAAATGCCAACCAAACTAAACCAAATAAAAATACATTTCTGTTCACAAAACCCGAGCTTTCATCCGCTGTCTACCACTTCACAGCTCAGAAGATCACTTCTATGAATTCCTGTGTGATTCGATTCCCGAGCACACGACTGTACAATACTGTTCATGTGCTGTCAAAAGGCAAAAGTGAACCGTCTGACCTTCGAAACTCTTTTATTGAATTCCGCAGTCAATCACAGCAGACGTTGGAAGTCTAAGAAATATTCAGACAGATTTCCTACTTATTGATATTGGCATATAGTCGTAGTAAACTAGATTTTATCGGAGGAACTGGCTCGCAATGACCGAAAACAGATGTGTGTGAGAAAGGAAAATGGGTCCTTTGCCCATTAAACTATTGATGTTATTAGACTATTTTCATAATGTATCAGTGATATTTCGTTCTCAGTGGAAGGTCCTTCAAACTTCTTCATCCAAAGTGGATGTGATGTAAGGAGTTGAAGTTGTTCCCATGAGACACGTCCACGTCTCATCAGAGTAGCGTAGGCGTATGTAGGCGATGTTTAATATGACTGTAGGGTAAATAAGAACGAATTTTGAAGCATATATCGAAAAACATGTAAGAACAAAACATGTCTAGACTTTACAAATAAAAACTGACTAAAGAATTTGTAATGAAAATAGTTCCCAAACATAGTTTGTTACTAGAAAGAGAAATCTAAAGATCCTTTTAATTAAATCTTCACCCCTTCTATTTGAACAAAAAAAAACGAGTTCACATATTTGCGACACTCGCATTAGGGATAAAATGGCGGTTCACAGCCATTTTGTTTCCTAAAAAACGGGTTCATTGTTGAGTCGGGGTTCACCTGTAACCCGAAAAACTCTCGTTAATCTAAAAAGAAATATGTCACAACCCAGCTGTTATGACAAGGCGCATTAACTGTTTATTGGTCGTAACTGGCTGTTACATGTAGCCAGCTTCGGCCAGCGATGGCCACTAAACGTTAGTGGACTCGTTTTGAATCAGGCCTATTAATTTTGAGTGCATAGCCTTGTTTTTGTTCAACAATATTGTTTGCTAAAAGGGTTTATGTTTTAAATAACGGTTATTGTTCAGTTTACAGGGTCGTGGGTTGGGGCTAGAAATCTTGGTGTAATATTATCGGTCTGCAATTGTCTTACTGCTGCACAAAAGGTTCTTTTCATTCGTGGAAGATTAACGATCTTTACATTAATTGCTCAATGCTCACTGCATGCTGGCAATTTTTTTTATATTTAAGACAGATTTTCTTTGAAATTTTTGCTTGCTGTGAGTTTTTGTCGCTAAGGTATTAATCAAAATTAAGAAACCATTTGAATGTGAAACAAATCTGCGAGGCAAAATTCACTTTTTACGAAGAAAATATGTCTGTCTACAATATTCTCTGCACATAAAATGACTGGACCTTAACAACAGCAAAAAGAGACGTAGAACTGACAAAAACCGTCGCCACACACCTAACAAAATAAATTGTATAAAATGTATCGTTCTTACATATCTTTTAATCAAACTTGACACCCACAACCCAGCAATATACTAACTAGATACTAATAAAAAGCTATTAAAATGTACACGTGTTTGTAAAACACGTATAACTAACTTTTCTTCATTATAAGGAAGTCTTGAAACATCCTTGAATATGTGTTAAAAAATTATAGAATTACATTCGAGTCTTGGAGTGTTAATTATCTTTTAACTTTGTAACTTGCAAGCAATCAGGAGACGAGTGGCGTACAGCACATTTTGTTTTGTCATTTATATATGACTGTGGCGTTCCACAGACTTACATAAAGTTCAGTAAAAGCAGTATAGTCCGTCTAATGAAAGCGCGATTAATTTTGCCATTTTTTTTTAAACTCCAGGTCGCTCTTTCATTAGACGCATTCTAGTATCATCAACGATTGCATCACTGCTTACCATCAGGTGAGATCACATCAGTCAAACACTATTTTACATCATTAAAAAAACACATTTCTGCTTATCTCCTCCCCAATACATGTTAAACTCTGTAAATGTAAAATAAAACTGCCCTACAAACAGACAGCACATACCAATGACATGCAAACGTGTCTGAGACAAGTCTCGATGCCATTCCAAGTCTCGTCTCACATCTAGGAATGTAGTTTACTAGGGTACATTACGAGTGATATGATTACCATTGCATATTTCCATATCTACACGCGCGTGAATCATAGCGGGGAAAGAATGCATGGCGGCGATAAAATAGCAAAGACATAATCCTTTGGTATGGTAAGTGGTGTTCTAAGATGAAAGTAGTGTCGTCCCACAGTTATCTTTTATGAATTTGTATTTTATTTTATTCTTTATATAGCTTTATGTATATACGAGTAGTTTTATTAGCTGGCTATTGTAAATTAATTTTGTCAACACCTTTATTACTTAGGAAAAGAAACTAAACTTATAAGTCTTTGTAAGGTTTTTTTGAGGTAGGATAATCATCAAGTTTTTCTATTATATTGTCCTCTCATATCTGTGAATATTGTAATATGAAAATATTGTAGAAACTGACATTTTTAGTTAGTTTCTTGCTCTTTTTCTCCATAGGCAACGAACGACCAATTGTTCGTGGAACCGTGGTCTAACTATTATAAGTGCTCATGTAGGCTAGTGTAAAATAATTTGATTTTTTTTATGAAAACTCACCTGTTCGGTTGCCTTTGTGTTACAAACCTAAAATTCTTAAAACTTAAATTAGGCTGACAAAGTTATATGACTGCAGTCCAAACGATTATGTATTATGTTTACCATGGTTTTGCCTACTTGTTTACCTTTTTTTGACAAATATTTGACCGCGCATTGTTTGGAGACCTAGAAACTTTGAGCTATGTCAGTAATTGAGGTCATTCACGTGACAAACGTGAGTCACGTGGTCATCAACGACCACAATTTGTACGTAAATAGACATTCATATGTCACGTGGTCTAAGGGCAATTGGAAACTATTTACAATGGTCGATTAACTCTTTCCGTAAAAAAGACGTTTTGTACTTTACTTGTTCTTTGACAGTCGTCAGTAACCAGGGTAAAGTGCTTATTAGCAGGGTGGAGATAACTATATGGATATTATTATATTTAATTTATATCTACCTATCATACAATATGCTTATGCTGTAGCTTGAAGATCCATAATATCACGCTCAGATTAGTAATTTACCGGATGGGCAGACGGCGACCTACCCATTGCTCGGTGTCCGCAAACCCGCGCCTACGGCGAGGCCGGGAGTGAATCTGTGACTCCTGACGCCTAGGCCTACGTCGACGGCTGGGACGTGAGGATATCCGTAACCACATGGTTGCGGCCATCTCCTTCGCTCGCATTACTGCTTCGCAGAAGGAAGCGTCCGCTTCCTATTCCCTCTCGCTCCGAATCAGAGCCGTCCTACATGCTGCTACTAACTGCCTATATCCACTGACCTACTGCGAGGTAAAACTTTTTTTTATTTTATGTTGTGGCCAATTTTTCGGTAGGAATCTAACTTCGCCTTAGTTTTTTTACTGACATGTCTCTAATTAACTTGAGGAGAAATCGCAATTTAAGTGATCACATATTCCAGCATCTAACGAGATACTAATGAAAATTCTTAGCCGTAAATACAGCCTCGGTCGGTCAAGGTCATGATTTGCTGAGGAAAAGGTCACCGTGAGATAAGACACTAATTTGTTTCAATGAATGTGACGTACGTAGGCGTATGAGCGTAGTAGACACCTACCATTCGTATTTATTACACCTAGTAACTATATTGGACTATTGGCGCATTTTCATTAGTCGATAGGGCCCGCATGCGGGGTGCGGGAGATTTCTGGAACGCATGCCACAGCGCCCGCATTCGGGTAACCGTTTTCATTAGTCGATAGGGCCCGCATGCCGGGTGCGAGAGACTACTGGAATGCGTGTCACATGGCCCGCATTCGGGGAACCGTATGCGGTATAACGACCATGTTACTTTCATTGGTTGTTATCTCGCATGCGGTATACCGAACGAGTTAACGACCAGTGAAATTGCGCCATTAATCTGGCATTTGTTTTGATAATAGACTTTTATGATTTCATGAACAATGAATTCCTAACCCATATTTATATAGACTAAACAAAAACAAAACTGATCAAATGTAAATAGTTTTTTTTTAAGGTGGGATATCTTCCAATGTCTTTTTCCGCTCTGGGTAGACCGGGAGAGGGTTGTCAGAAAAGTCTAGACGCTTGTGTAGTTTACTGGCTAACAGTAGGTACTTTACTGAACTACACAAGCGGTCCTTCAGTTTCCCTTTGCGTTCTAAGACTACTTGTTTCTTTTCAGAAAATCCCCGTGGTCGTATCGGGCTGCAGCACGCTGGGTACTAGGCTACAACGGCACGACGCGATGGCACTACGTTGCCGCTTTATGGACACAGTTAGGTACATATTTTTGTATGTAAGCTTCACGTCAGCGTACACCAAGCGTATTAGGTATGTCGAATACGCGTCTATGAAACTACGCGTCCGTGGACAGTGGGCCTTAGTATTTTATTTAAAAAAAAAGAAGATGAATGCCATTGTTGACCTAAGATACTTGACATTGAGTGTCTTGGTGTCTTAGAACCGATTGTTTTTGAAAAAAAGGGTTTTTGCCATTGATATTGTCAAATGGACCATTGAGCTTGAAATACTAGCGTAGGATTCTGCCAAGTTGAAACTCCTATGAAATTCTGCTGACGAAGCATCATATTTTCTTCTGCAAAATTGGTAAATTGCTACATCATATAACGTATTATGGAGAAGCAGCTGCTATAAAGTTTTCTTTGAATCATTTTTCATTTTGCTAAATAGAAAAAGTACTCTTAAATTTTATTGTAGATATATCTATTTTATTATGCTTGTTGTAACTTTACAATTTTTTAACTTATAAAATTTAATAAACTTGTAGCGAATCTTTGCCTCTACATAGGTACTAAAATTAAAAATTCTGCATCACAATATTAAAATTCTCCGGACGCAACCGGCTGAAATCGGCCCCTCTGTTCCGCATGCCTCGAAGTACTTCTAAGCTAAAAAATCATTTCTTATTTGTATATCTAAAAGGAGAAACTGACTGACTAACATATTAATACACTAGCGAAACTACTAGGACTAAAAGCGTGAATTTTTGCACAAAGTTTCTTTTTATGAAACTTCCTTGTAGGCGAATATTAAGAAAGCATTTCCCAAAATTCACGCCCTAAGAGAATGTAACGGAGATCCAATATTTTGATTGCGAAACCTATCTTCACGTGGGGTATATTAGTGCAGACACTCTGATGTCTCACATCATCATCATCATCTGCCTAGCCTTTTTCCCAACTATATTGGGGTCGGCTTCCAGTCAAGCCGGATTTAGCTGAATACCAGTATTTTACGAGGAGCGGGTGCTTACCAGACCTCCACAACCCATTAACTGGGGTAACACGGTACTTCATGGCAAGACTGGAGTCAGATTTACTGGCTTCTGACTATCCGTAACGACTGCTAAAGATCTACAAATGACAGCCGGGACCAACGGCTTAACGTGCTTTCCGAGGTACGGAGGAAACTCGTTATGTTAAGATGGTCACCCATCCACAGACCAACCTAGGCAAGTGTTGCTCAACCTTGAAGATCGACCTGTGCGGCTGTTATTATCTAGCCACGAGCTCCTCTCTGATGTCTGATGTCTCACATCAATTAATTTAAAAAACCCATTCGCTATCAACGTGATTCACTAGTGAAGTCTCTGTGGGTTGCTCGTACTGCAGACGCATGTAACACGCACAAAATCTTAGGCAGCTAAAAACATTATATCACTACATTTTCTCAAATGAATTGTGTTAAAATCCGTGCCAGTCGTTGATTGATAGATTGGTACGACACACACTTTTTCTTTTATTCTGCCGCACAACACATTACTTTGTGTGGTTTCAGTTTGTAAAAGAACACTCATTCTAGACAATAAAAAAAATCCTTCACTTTACAGGTTTTTTTTTTTTTTTTTTTTTTTAATATACCATAAACTAATGCTTGACTGCAATCCCACCTGATGGTAAGCAGTGATGCAATCGTTGATGGTGAAGCGCACTAGTTTATTAAGAGCCTATTCACTCAGGTTTTTAGTAGCTTTGAAGTCTGTCGTATACAAAGTTGTTATAATTAATCAAAGGTATCGCTTAACAGTCAGTACATACTTTTTTTTATATAACATAAACAAGTGCTTGACTGCAATCCCACCTGATGGTAAGCAGTGATGCAAGCATTGATGGTGAGGCGCACTAGTTTATTTTTACTATATCAATTGCAATATGGTTCCAAAACCTACACACACATATTATCTCTAGTGATCCATTCCTCATGCTTCGGCCGATATACACTTTGCCACTTTTTTCTGAAGTCATTCGAAGAGATTTATTCCATCGGTTTGAATCGTGCCTGGCTTACACTCCTTTGGCTTACTACATTTATCTTCATAAGACTATTTTCGCTTTTTTATTTATAGAGAGAATGTTTGTAAAATTCATTATTGGTTGACGAAACTTATTGTGCGTTGGAAAAATAATACGGTGTTAGAGGTTAAGACCTGGAACGTGAGGGAATGGAGGTTCAAATGCTTCGGTGAAATTCAAGATATTTTTGGAATACACATTTAATTCCATGCTTGAACTAGTGCATAGTGAAAATATTTTATTTTTTTATATATATACCATAATCTAGTGCTTGACTGCAATCGAACCTGATGGAAAATAACATTAAAAGTGCTTCAAATATGATGTAGCCTCAGGCTGGAATAGACTTGTAGTATCGAGACCACTCCGCGTTTCGGAAAACACGCTAAGTCTTTGATCCTGTTCTGTTATTTGTAGATATTACCAAAGCATATCCTATTACCCAATATTTGAGAGGATACGGGAGTTAGACAGGCGGTTCCACCATGTATAATATCTACAGGAGCTAAGATATTTTCGGTAAAATAAAGCCACTAATTTTGATCACATGCTAATTAGTTTGGGGTCCTGGGTTGATGAAAGAGAACCCCGAGACCCACCGGCTCCACCCAGAGCGAGAGGAGAAACAATTTTGATGATCTCCTATCTTAAAAAATGCTAATAAGCTGCACAAAACGCTTTGAGCTCAACTCTTAGTTTTACATAATAACATATTCAAAGTCAATTCAATTGTGCAGACTATAAATAAAACTGGATCAATGCGAGTCAAGTCCCTACATTTCGAGTAAAAGCTATGATTACATTGAGTCCTCTCCACCCCTTTCACTTCTTACGTACACACATTATAGCATAGCGAAGGTGTGGTCAGTCATTGGCTCATTCTGTGCAATGTCATTCCCGAACAGTTACTTAGAGGTCATTGGCTGAAACCGTTTAGTTTTTTTTTCGCAAAAAATAGGTGCTGCATTTATTTTTTACTTAGCTATGTCTGCTTTATGGCTATCTTGTTTATGTTCAGAGTCTGGACTACGAGACGTACGGTGACGTGTCACCAGTATATGGTGGACATCACACCTATATGCACAAAGCGCGCACACACACACACACACACTCACACACACACATCCGACACATCCGTTGTGCAACACATCTTTCTTTTAGTTTAATACCAGCTCCAGTAAAATGAGGAGATTACAAGCTGTTACATTTCTTTTATTGCATATTTTATTTATTGCCTTTATATTTTAACACTTGAGTAGTATTTTTAAAATGGCGCGGACGTTGTCTTTGTATATATGAGATATAAACGGCGCATAAAAATTGGAACAGCCAGCATTTCATGAAACGTAAACTGACAAAATATACTCAGACACTTTATGCCTACACAAGAATGAAATAGAGATTTTATACACTTCAATCCCATAAAATATCCATTTAGTATTCTAGATCAAGTCTTCATCCTGTCTGTATTTCAATAAAACTTTAGTTCTACAACGTGCTGGGATAAAAATCTTGTGAAAAAGGGTTATAAGCAACTTTTTCATCCTATAAAAGATCGGATAAGCCGATTATGGAAGATTTTTCTCAGATTTAGGATCTCGGAGCCTCACAATGAAATGCTCGAATAGATTTTGTGATATACTAATTCAATTTTCCCCTCAGAAAACCGAAAATTTTAAACTAGTTTTAATATGGAACGTGCACGGTAATATGAAAACTTTTCACTTTAACTTTTTTTTTCGTGAAATTAAAATGATGTGGGCATTTTAATTTCACGAAAAAAAAGTATAAGAGCTTTCAACAGTAGATACTTGTGACGAGCTTAACTGTTAAACTTCAACTTCATCGTCATTGTCAATTTAATCGAGTCTGCGATCAAAGTGCCCTGCCCACTGCCACATAAGTTTGGCATTTCAGGCCACGCAAAGAAACTTTAAGTATAGCCTTTTCCATTACCCTTTAAGCGGGCCTAAATGCATTTTTGGTACAAACTTGCAGCAAAAATTGCTGAAACTATGATCTAAGTGATCATCTCCAGTGACACCACAAAATTGCCTTTAACATTTAGGTAAACTAAATACCATTTTCTAAAAATCTCTTAATATCAATGAAAGAAAGGGGAAAGGGTAGCAGTGAATATTTATAAGGTCCTAGGTGTTACTTTAATACCGTCTAGACTAGTTGGAATGCCTAAAGTTCAGTTTTCATAAAACGTTTGAGTGCAGTTGGGAATATAATGTGTCGTCAGGATATAATGGCCGAAGTAAAGGTGGTACTTCGGAAATTTTCTATCGCTTTTGGTTCAATACTTTAATATTTATTACTGGTGGCTGAATGGAGGTGAGAATATAATAACCAACTGCTAGTCTGAAGTTTCTGATGGTAATAAAATATTTTAATGTGATTTCCATAGCCTTGAAAAATGGATTTTACGTCTTTTTTGAGTTGTTTTATTTATTTAAACTCCAACAATAAAATAGGTATGTAGTTTGCTTCCTATTATTAAAACCTGTATATCTCCTTCGTAGGAATGCATTAGGATCGAATCTACAGTGGCCATGGATTTTCTTCTAAATGGAAAACCCAGGGCACTGGAACGAAGAAAAAGAAGTGGGTTTTAGTTTGTAAAGTTTGAGACGCCCTCTCGCTCCGCCCAAGAGCGAGAAAAGTCATCCTGATGATTTGCCACTTTACAAAAAAATCCTCTCCTTAAATATCGTTACATCAAAGACCTTACGTAGAATTGCATCAGCTTACCTAAAACGCACTTTCAAGCGTTATTTTTATAACAAAAAGCGATGCATTTTCCGCCATTACCAATGCAATTAAAGCACAAACAATAAGACGGTAAGTGCAGCTCACAACTTGCGGCAAGTTCCATATCTCCCGATCTTCATTTGTCAGAGTTGCAACAATAGGAGTCTTGCGAAGTTGGGCAGATGGCCGCCATTGTGCCGGCACTATTGATGTTGCGCTATATTGCTCTGTATTGCTCGGCGCAATAAGTGAGAAATTACATCTGATTGATTTGTGGTGCTGGTGGCGAGGAGCTTGTGGCTAGATAATAACAACCGCACAGGTCGATCTTCAAGATTAAGCAACGCTTGCCAAGGTTAGTCTGTGGATGGGTGACCATCTTAACATAACGAGTTTCCTCCGTGCCTCAGAAAGCACGTTAAGCCGTAGGTCCCGGCTGTCATTTGTAGATCTTTGGCAGTCGTTACGGATAGTCAGAAGCCAGTAAATCTGACTCTAGTCTTGCCATGAAGTACCGTGTTACCCCAGTTAATGGGTTGTGGAGGTCTAGTAGGCAGCCGCTCCTCGTAAAATATTGGTATTCAGCTAAATTCGGCTTGACTGGAAGCAGACCCCAATATAGTTGAGAAAAAGCCAGGTAGTTGATTTGTGGTGTTCGTAGAGAATTTTCAAGCTTTATTAGCAATAGAAACCTAGAAAAAACTTTAGTTTGAAACATTATGGACGTAGATTTGCAATCCAATTAAATAACAGACATATTGATGTCAAACTAAAATTCTAAAGCTGAAAGTTTGTATGCGTTTGTGAAAATTGTTTGTTACTCTTTTTTTTACTTGTACAGAATGTGAAGTTATCGGCTTTGTGATCGGTCTATTTTACACCCTGTATAAATAGAAGTAAGTTTTTTTTATACACTGTTTTAGGCTATCACGGTTTGTTTCACAATTTAAATTGTCACTAATGGGATATCTTCCGTGATTTTTAATATTTTTTTTTTCTCTCCAGTCATCCCGCGATCATGGCGCCTGCAACAGCGTCGAAATATCGGGACCTCAAAATTATGAAAAATCACGGAAGATATCCCGTAAGTGACAATTTAAGTTTTTTTATATAAAAATCTTGGCCCTACGCTAAAAATGATCACTTAAAATTAGTTTCAAGTAAACTAATTTTAAGTGATCATTTTTAGCGTAATAGCTCGAAACAGGATGGAACTAAAATAACGCGTGGGTGGGTTACAACATTTTTTTAAATATTGTTTAAAAGTAAGGCTAGAACAACAAACAAGTAACAAGTTTTTCGTAAATATTTTTCGAACAAGTGCTAAAAGGGCGCGTGTAGGCTGACAAAGTAAAAACTATTCATCAAACAACCTAGTTGTTTCCATTATCTTACTTCGACGAAACCTAATTGAAATGAAAAATAAAAAGGAACTCCTCAAAGACTAAAGACTTGCGTTACCTATCTGTGTAGGTGTTCCATTTTCAAAGTCAACTTTTTTCAACTTTTCTAACCTATAATATGAGCCGATTCTTACAAAAACAATCAGCATACCTGCCAAGTTTGGGCTACTTGGAATTTCTAAAAGGAAAACTATGGTTATAGAACGCAAAGGGTTACTGAAAGACGTCGATGAGTTTTATTCAGTAAAATTCTGACACGCCCTCTTTCCCCTAGAGTGGCAGCAATCATTGGATGATTTGACATCTTAAACAAAAAAATACCTGCCGAGTATGACCATTTCTGTGTGATTTTCTAGAGAGAGCTGGGAGACTGAGATGTATGAGAGTAGTTAAGAAGTAAGCGCTTTGGCAATACTTGAGGATCGCCTATCGTCCAGCAATAGACAAATTTCAGCCGAAATCATTTATGACAAACTGAAATAGCTTTCATGAAAATACAAATTGATGACCGAAAAGTTGTATAAAATAATTTACACGATTAATCTGTAACTTTGAACAAATTTATATTTTAACGTAACACAAACGAAATAAATACGACCCTTTAACTTCTAGCTCTAATTCAATAAAACTGTTGTCTCCTAATACTTTAAACACTGTAACGTAATCCGCCTTAATTGGTTAATTAAGATTATATTACTCGCAAACAGAATGATAACATTGAGATAAAATAAATTAAGATTTTAATTACACAAGCTATTGCGTATGTTGTCTTAACCATGTTCACTTAAGTAGGTTTTTTTAGTTTATTGTACAGTCTGAGTATGAGAGCAGTGGTGACCCAGGGGTAACTGACTTACAAGTTGAAGATCGCGGGTTCAAACCCAACCAGGCGCGCATTAGTTTGTGTAGCTTATTTCATCACAGCTGCTCTCAAAACAGTGAAGTGAAGGAAAACATCATGAGAAAACGAAAGAAACTGCATGTCCTAGAACCAAAAATTCGAAGAAATGTGACATCAACCAACGCGCACTGGGCCGGCGTGGTGGATTACTGCCCATTCCCTCTCCTAGAGAGGAGGCCTGAGTCCCAACAGTGGGAACATTACAAGGCCGATTATGCTAATGTACAGTCAACACATACCAAATAACTGTTCAAAAGGACCATATCGAAGAACATACCTACCATCAACCATATGTAATTGACTAGCTTATGCCAGCAGCTTAGCCTGTGTGAAAGTAGGTTTCTCCACAGTAACTTTGGATCCTCGTTTCCTCCAATTAGGGAGTGAAAAGTCCTCTCTTAGTGCGCGCTTACGTTATAAACGGAAATCTAGTGCAAAATTTCAGCCTCCTAATCCCAGTAGTTTCAGCTGTGCGGTGATTCAAGTATGTCTGTTAGTTAGTTTCCCCTTTTATAATATAAAGTTGTAATGTTTCAAATGTCTCATTGATTTAAAATATGTCTTTATTAAAATTGGTGTTACTAAAATGTAGTATGACTTTGTTTGCATAAGCGCCGTATAGTCTGGCAATCTGTCTGTGAGAAGTATTGCTTGCGCAACTATGTTTTTTAGATGCTTAATTTTCTTCTAACTTAAAGGCAACTACATTGTTTTTATATAATAACTAGCTTCATCATACAAACTCTAAACCCCCGTTTTAAGCCGAGGAAGTAAATTTTGGAAAATCTTCTCTTAGTAATTTTAGCCTTATAAAAGGAAACCTTGTGCAAAATTTCACGCTCTTAGTCTTAAAAGTTTTGGCCAATGTGTTGATATGTCAGCCTATCAGTTTCTTCTATTATATATAAACTAGCTTTTACCCGCGGCTTCGCTCCCGTCAAATGACTACCCTACATATCCTACGCTACCCTACCCTGCACTACCCTACACTACCCTACACTACCCTACACTACCCTACACTACCCTACACTACCCTACACTACCCTACAGTACCCTACACTACACTACACTACCCTACACTACCCTACTCTATCCTACACTATCCTACACTACCCTACACTACCCTACGCTACCCTACACTACACTACACTACCCTACACTACCCTACACTACCCTACACTACCCTACACTATCCTACACTACCCTACAATACCCTACACTACCCTACACTACCCTACCTTCCTTATTTTACCAAACTTTTTTTTTTTTTAATTTTTCTCAATGATGGTTCTTAACCATCATTGAACATCAAGGGAAATTTAAAAAAAAAAATCAGCCAAATCGGTCAAGCCGTTTTCATGTTATGTCGTGACAACGGAAAACGGGTTTCATTTTTATATATACAGATAGATAAAAATAATGTAGTTTCAGTTCAGTTTTATCCCCCAGTCCTGAACAAGAATGTAGTGCTACGAAAAAGATTTGAAATTCTACAGATAGTTTTAAAATTGGCCAGTTTCAGCTCAAAGAGTCGCGTATTGATCTTCCTATTTCAGTTCTCTGAAGCTGTATTTCAAGGTCTACTGGGATTTAAATTTTAAACTTGAAATATAGAAAGAAATGCTTGACATTTTCCCGCGTTAAGAGTTAGTAACTATATTTCAAAATATGAATCTATCTCCCATACATTTTTGGGAATTACAAAGCGATCCTCTGTTAACGTAGGTGCGGGCTTGCACACTACAAGCAATGGGTAGCTCGCAGTCCGCCTATCCGATATGTACCGAATCAGAATAATGGATGATGCGTATTGTTTGTTCCACGAGCGCCTCAAGTAGATGTCAGTAAACTCATAGGGCCGAGCAGGATCGATGCCTGCTAGGGTCATGTAGAATTTCTTAAGAAGAAATCTATAGCTTTAGAACGCATAGGCATCTGAAGACACTAAAGCTGGTTTTAGTAAGTAAAAATCTGAGACACCCTTTTCCACCCTAGAGCAGAAGAAAGTCATTGGATGATATCCCAGCTCAAAAAATATGTGACCTGACTACTCCGTAAGACTTGTAACTTAAAAAACACATGGCATTAGATCATGCCATGTTTATAGTGTAGTACCTCTTAAACATCAAAATTTAGATGTTCGTTTTGTTCAATATTATTTGTCTTGAAAATAGTTTCATAGTATCTTGATAGCACAACTTCAAGTCGGATCTTGGCAAATGTAGACGATGGAAAACAAGATACTAACATTAATTCCAACTTTAACTTGCCTTCGACTGAAACAACTTTCTTGCTTATCTACTGAAAGCCAATTGTCATGTTTAAAAACGTTTAAATTGAAGTGGCACTATCTTAATATTAATTAGTAAGGAAATTAGAAGTGCTATGATATTGTACGATGCGATGCTATGGCGATGCGAATTCCTCGAAATTACAAGATTGGAAGAGTGATCGTTAGCCAGTATTCGGGTACCCGAATTCGAGTGACAATCCCGCCTGATGGTTATCAGTGATGCAATCAGACACCCAATGCATTAATTATATTGTTTTACTCACGTTCGGTTACTGGAACATGAGCCAAACAACCCTGTCACCCTGCGCCCGTGTTCAGCGAAACGGCTTCGGGTAACCTAAACGAAAGCTGTCCGAATACGGGCGTACTCAACTCCGCCAATTTACAGTCGTCTGTCCGAATTCCATAGGCTATCGAATATGAACTAACGACCAACTATAATTGCGATCTAAAGCAGTCAGCAAAGCCATTTCACGAACACCAACGAAGTTAACCGAAGCAAGCCGAAAGCTAGAAGTAACCTAACGAGGGGACACTGTGAAAATATTTAATTTAAATAATTGAGATAGTATTTTCAAAGGCGGCGAAGTGAATTAAACCTGAAATGCAAGACTCTTGCATTTTAAGGTAAGCTCTGGTTTTCACGCTGAATATTTTAGCATAAATTTTGAGCAAAATTTTGAGATTGAATTTTAGTTGTTTTCATGGTTGGGTAGTGTGAAAAATATAATGTCGAGGTAACTATAATATGACGGCAAACAGAGGTATATTTTGGTGTTTACTGTGCCGACCCCAAATTAAGTGCTTTAAAGGCAGACGGATAATAATGGAAATGAGTAAGTTAACATTGTTACAGTGAGTTTTTTCTGAGGTGGTAAATCATGCCATGACTTCTTCCGCTCTCTCTAGCGTGGAGCGAGAGGTTGTGTCAGACTTTGCCTGACTAAAACTAAACCCAGAGCGATAGGTGATATTTGGTGATTTTGTACACAAAAATAATTTCAAAATGTGGTCCAAGTATGGTAATAAAAATATATAGGTAGAAGTAACTACAAACTTTCCATCATCCGTATTAGTAGCTTCACTGGCCTGCAAAGTCCCAAAACGTAGCCTATTATATAAGCAAAAGTAAAAAAACCGCGACCGGACTGAATAACTAGTTCGAATGCAAACATGGCATGTTGGTATTGCTAAAAACTTCTCGCTTAATATTCCAGCGTGGAACGTAACGAGGTACAGTCGCGAGCACAAGGGTGATGCTGGATAATTTAAATAATTGACAAAGAACTGCCTTTCAGGATAATGTAAGAGAGTCGTCGCTCTTGTTTTTGTCAAGGTCATAGGGTCGTAGGATAGTGTTGTTGTTTTTTGTTACAAAATCTTATACTGTTCAAAGAACAATCTGAGCAAATTTTTTTTTTTGGTTGATTACAGTTTTTTAATCCATGTGGTAATTTGATAAGTATAGTTTTCTTACAAAAGTCTTTTTAACACTTAGACTTTATTGACTAACTGACTTAAAAAATGGTTTTTCTTGAATTCGGTTGTAATAAAAAAAAACGTTTCGACTAAATTATAAAAAAACAAATGTAATAAGTAACTAATTTTTTTTTGTTTAAAATTTTTGTCACCCACGGATAACTCTTAGAAATGGTTCAGTATATATTCTGTTGATTTTACCTATTATTCTCTATCGGATTTAATTTCTTGACAGGCAATATTTAAGACCATAAAACCCTGTCGTAAAGTAACCAAAAAATATCGAATGTGTTTCTAAAATTACACACGAAAAAGTTACCAGATTAAATAATAATTACAATACTGACATTCAATATGCGAGCTCTGAAGAACAGACGCCTCCTCAAAAAAACACTACTTACAAGACGTCAGCTGTAAGAATCTCTAAATTGAAACAATTATCGAAAGAAATATATCTCTGATGTCTTATAACCGAGAGGTCCTACCTATTGTAAAACTTAACTTGAACGTAGAACAGCCAGGCTGTTACGCTTGTATTAAGAATTCTGAACCCGGCTGTCAGTCAGAAACATAGACGTTTATTTCAAAATACCTAATATTTAAATGACGTTATTTAGAAATTTACATCCATAGCCGTAGGTCCCGGTTTTCATTGGTAGATCTTTGACAGTCGTTACGGATAATCAGAAGCCAGTAAATCTGACTCCAGTTTTGCCGTGAAGTACCGTGTTACCCCAGTTAATGGGTTGTGGAGGTCTGGTAGGCAACCGCTCCTCGTAAAATACTGGTATTCAGTAAAATCCGGCTTGACTAGAAGCCAACCCCAATATAGTTGGAAAAAAGCTAGGTAGATGATGATGAGAAATTGATATCCATGTTTCTGTTCATCACTCAGCCATTTAATGACATCTTCTTCTTCCTGCCCTTATCCCATTTTATTTGGGGTCGGCGCAACATGTTTTTTTCTTCCATTCTGTCCTGTCACCCGTCATGCTATCATCAACTCCCTTTTCTTTCATATCAGTCCTCACACAATCCATCCATCTTTTCTTTGGTCTCCCTCTTCCTCTCCATCCGTCCACATGTAAATTCATAACTGCTTTGGTAACATGTGTTTCATCCCTCCTCTTTACATGACCATACCAGCTATTTAATGACATACCACTAAAAAAAAGAAAGGGCTGTCTTTACCTAATCATTTTTATTTTTTAGCCTAGTTTGCATTCTTATACCTTTTTAACTCATAATTTCATATAATTTATTCAAGTAGGTCATGATTACAACTGTTAGGCGAGTAACTTTGTTTTAAGTAGCCATCAGCTAATCTATTATTTAGCAGTTAATATATTATTAACGCATGTTGTGCTTACCTGAAAAAGATAAATTTATTTGATCTATCTCACATCTTTGTATACGTGTAATCAATTGTTGGCGAGCCAAATAAATAAAACAAAGCATTTAATTGACCTTGTGTTCGGAATAGATACAATTTAACAGCCTCTTCCTTACTTCTTTGAAGTCTTCACCAACATTCAAACTCTCTATCCATCACTTTCCTTCCACCTTATAACCACACTAGCTGTCCCCTGCGGTTTCACCCGCATTTTTCGTTACTGCTCCGCTCCCGTAGGTCGTAGCGTGATGGTATATAGCCTATAGCATTCCTCGATAAATGGGCTATCTAACACTGAAAGATTTTTTCAAATCGGACCAGTAGTTCCAGAGATTACCCCCTACATACAAACTTACAAACATACAAATTTTACCTCTTTATAATATTATAGTATAGATAACATAATTACTTCATTCACTAATCCACATACTTACTAATTGTACACCATAACAACAAAAAAACATCGCCAACATAAACTCTCAAAACACCGCCATACCATAACACCGCTCTCCGCGAGTGTACGTACAAACCGCATAGTTGTACGTTCGAGGCTCTCATCCGCCTGCGAGCCACGCTGCAGAATTTCCGCACCGCAGGCAACTCACACTTTGATCACACGTGCCTACCCAACTAGTATAAGCAGTAAGCTGGCTTTATAATTAAACTGTCACGTTTTCACAAATATTATGTCTTGGTTAAGTTCAAGATGGTGAATATGTTTTTCTAGAAAAGAGTAACCATGGAGTTTCTTGCCGGTTCTTCTCCATAGGAAACGACCAATTTGGAACCGTGCACTAGTTTTCGACGTTTTATAAGTGCCCATGTAGGCCTATGTGAAACAAAAATATTTTGACTTTGACTTTGACTAGGAATTTAAGCTTTGGCCTAAATATTAATTGTATTTTTAACGATATGCTATTGATTCGATCTATGTGTTTTTTTGAGAATTAATATACAGATGCACAGAGATAATGTAGCTGAATATCAGTGAATGAATATCTGAAATCAGATTAGAAAACAAACGATAAACTTATGTACAGCAGGTATTATTATTCCTACGAGTATTTATTTTTGTGTGGAAAAAATTAGCTAGCTAGAAATTCTAACTGGTTAGAACTTTAATTTCCAATGAACTTCCCTCAGACTAACCTCAAGCAATTTAATCAATATAAAATCCATAATCGGATGCATTAGAAAATAAGTGCTTAATCAAAAATACAAAAAACCGAGCCTCGTGCAAACGCACTCGCCCATTCTTTAGCTTCAAACGAACCTTCGTATTTCCAAAACAAAGTTTGGTCCTTTCCAACAAGTCTGAGCGCACAAACTAGCAATTTGACTAGAACGTCCGAATGTAACTGGCTGCTAATTGACGCAGTTGGCTCGTTTTAAACTGAGTTGGAATTAATTGTAAATACGAGTATTGACCTTGGGGTACTTAATTGTGTTATTTATTTAGTGTTTTGATGCATGTGACTGAGGGTGAATGATCATTAAACTTTGCTAAGTGTTGACAGAAGTCGGGATTTTAAATTTAAATCGATTATAGCGTATTTGGATGGCATATTTTTAGAATGTAAAAAACTCATACCACCAATGGAGCCATATCTTTATTTGGGGCTGGAAATTATTTAATAACAACTCTTGAGTAACGATCTTATACAATTTTTAAAAAAATACAGTTTAATTTTAAATTAGGAAAATGCTGACTAAACATTCTACCACTGGGGGTCCAGAATCATGTACCGGTCTACAATAATCCATGGTATTCGTTTGTCGATCAAATATACTCTGACTCGATCTATCTGAATAACATTACCTTTATGCCACTAACATAGCAATGATTCCTTTAGGCATGTCATAACAAAACCCATTCAAAATGACACACTCCTAATATAAACTAGCTGCCAACTTTAATAATTTATCTAGGCGGCAAGTGTTGATCTTATTTAAACTAAACCTAAACCCTTAACATTGTGGCTGAAAAAACATCAGTCAGCTGATATACCTATTCCAAGTTTTTATTACAAATTCAAAATAAACATTGACGTGTAACAAATCAAATGATTTTGCATTCAACGCGGTTTGCATTTTTGGCGTTGTTGGTTTTTTTTATCGAATTTGCTTAAGTACACTGAAAGTCCATTTTTTAAAGTGCTTTTACAAAATCTTTCTGGAACATTTTCTGACGCCGTTATGTCAAAAGATTAATTGGAAGAGGCCTTCGCCCACAAGTCAGTCGAAAATTATCACACGGGTGTAAGGACTGTTTGCATGGGCTTAAGGTGTAGGTTTCTGGGATCTAGTGTGTCAAGATTAACTCTGGACAGGTATATTCTGACACTCAAATATACATAGTTTCACGCGGACCTCAAGGAGATGCCCTCAAAAGTGTAGGGGCCCAGTAGTGTCGAAGCTAGTGGCCCCATGGTGTCGCTTCAAAGCAGAGAAGAAACGTAGGAGGAGGTTTAATTTAGTCAATAAAAATCTGACACCCACACCACAAAAGGCCTTCCCGCTCCGCCTTATTATTATTTATTATTATTATGAGCCCGCCGTGTCCCACTGCAGGGCAAAGGCCTCCCTTCCATTTTTCCATTCATTTCGATCTTGAGCCACTTGAGCCGCTCCGCCTTAGAGAAGAAGAAATCATTGGATTACTTCCCACCTTAAAAAAGGCTTTTATTATTAAATGTTTGGACCCAATGGAAAATTTTGTTCATTTATTTTCACTGCTCAAGTACATATTCCTCTTACACACGCAGACATAGTCTACTCGTCTACCAAATTACCTTAATTTCAGTCGTTTGAGCGTATAGGACTAATAAACAAACACATTTATACCAACGTTCACTTTTATAATACCAGCGTTTATTTATTTCTGAATGAACGCAAGAATACCTTCCACAAACACCTCTTTTAACCCCTTCTATGAACCAGAGACAATGCCTGAAAGTGCAGTCCATTGAACAGGACTAATCTAATGAGAATTCGAACTCCATTGTAGCATGTTTTCCCTCTCACATTTACTTTCTGCATTATTTTTATCTCACTTAAATGGACTTCTGAAGCTGTGGTGACTTCTAAAGTAAATAAACCACAAAGCTTTTTGTTTTATAAATAAAAAAGTTTCTTGGAAATAGTTCGAGTGTAAATGTGTCTATACACAAATGTATTTGGCATTTGAATCCAGAAAAAGATTAATTTGAGCGAGTGGCTTTTGGTGTCTGCCTCTCATATGTGCGTAAGTATAAAATAGATACAGTACATTCCTATTTTTGTCGTATTCATTCATATGACGTCCACAATTCCACCAAACAGTGGATTAGGTACCGCCCACTCTTTTTTGCCCAGAGAGGAAACTTGAGTCACAGTAGTGAAAAAATATTTGGCCGATCGGTTGGATTGGGGTATTAATCACAATTAATTAGAATTAAAAATAGGCTAGGTCCCGTGGTCGCCCTCGCAAGGGCTGGCTGGACGTCGTCAAATCCAACATGAGAGCCAATGGCCTTACTAAGAAGGATGTTAAAGATCGGGCAAAGTGGAGAAAACTCAGTCGGAAGGCGGACCCTGGCAATGGCCGGGATTAACGCCAGGTTAAAGAAGGAGAATTAGAATTAAAAACCTGGTGACGTCACCACCACCAGCTGTTACAAATAAACTATAAGTAAGAGTACAATTTAAAGTGAACAACGTTATTGTTTCCAACTTAGTTCGCACTCAAGCCATGACTTTAAGTAAATGCATAAGTTATTAGAAAAACTGTGTTTCGTCGCTGCCAAAACTCTTAAACTTTAAATCACAATAACATAGTATTTATTTTGTATTCGTTTAGCGTGTCGATAGCAAAACCTGTTAAATTCCTTGTCTGGCTTATTATTCGGTCACGGCATTACTGTCATTAAATCCTTACGTGCCGTTGACTCATGGAAAGTGAATAAAAAAGTCTTAAAAGACGTGTTCCAAAACTACATAGCTTTAAAGATAACCTTGATAAATAAATTTTAATCAGATAATGATAATAATTTCCTCTCATTCGTGACGATAGCCCAACTTACGCAGTTAAATAGCGTTTTTACAAGTAACGAATAACGCAACTTGTAAAAACATAAAATTCACTGCTATAGGACGCACTGTTTTGAAGACTGCATGAGATCATTTCATTCATTATAATAACTCTAGATAGATCGAATCAATGGAGTCAACCTATAAAAAAATTGCAAAACGGTAGTATAGTGTTTTCTATACCTATATAGCCTTAGATAATTTTTATGTTGGGTTGCTATAAAGTACCCACACGTTCCATCCAATATATATGTATCACAATGTAACGAAATCATAGCGTGATCTAATTCAATCTCAACGCCATCTATCGAGCTATGAGGCAACTCTAGCCCCAGTGAAAAATAAATAACTTTTTCTTTTTTTTTGTTAAGTTTATTTATTTTGTATATTGTTCAGCGATATCTTCGTCAACATGATGATTTTTTTTTTAATTTCACCCTGAAGTAGTTCAATTTAAATTTGGTGAAAATCTGATGATGAATTTTGGAGATAGACCATTGAATATTTTAACGATCGTAAATCTTCTGGGATTGCTGCGTCCGCATGTTTGTGACATTAGAGTTAACAACTCTACTTCACAACAATGCCCTCTGCAGGAGTACCTACCAGAGAAGTGTAAAGTTCACACTGATATTCTCATGTCGCCAATTATGTTCTAATTCCAAGTTATTAATTTGCACATACATAACTTTTTAGGGTTCCGTACCTCAAAAGGCTCAAGGACTCTTATAGGATCACTTTGTTGTCTATCTGTCTCTCTGTCAAGACCCCTTTTCTCAAGAACGCAAAGAGGTATCAAGTTTAAAAAATTTAAATTGTCACTTACGGGATATCATCCATATTCAAGAAAAAAAAATCAAGTTGAAAATTAAAACCATATACTCAAGTTTGCAGTTCCTTGACGCTATGTGAAAATCAAATCTTTGTTAAAGATTAACAAAAAGATACGCCCGTTTATGCCACAAACAACGTATATTTCAACCCTCACAAGGGAAAAGTATAGGAAAAAAACTGAAAAATGGAAACTCGTAAATAATGTACCGAAAAAAAAATTACGATTCGGAAAAATATTCGAATTCGATTTATTCGAGACGCACAAGACAGGTCGTTGTGACGACACTTTGAAGAAGCCTATGTCCAGCAGTGAACATCTTTTGGCTGAAATGATGATGATGTAAAACCGTACTTAACTTGAGTCTATAAAAAAGACAAAAGTAGACCTTAGTGCAAGATTAACACAACAATCCATTTTAAACTATTTTCTAAAGCAAATAAAAACGAAGAGATATTTCAAAAAAACTATTTCAGAATCAATTTCGAAAGACATATTCTATTATCTAGACCCTCCAATGAATTTACGACGCAATTATTTCAAAGGTGGGACCGAAATTAAATTCAATTCTTCACTAGCCTACATAAAAATATTATTGTTTGTATCTGAATAAGTTCAAACTTTGATTAGATAGGTCTAACTATGCTGTAATGTTTAAGTTTATTCACATTTATATAATTAATTTAATAGCTTTAGTTAAATTTTAATTGCGAAGATCCTACAATGGTGTGCTACGATAGAGAAATATTTAATAAATAACATTATGTCATTAATGAAAATCAATAATATCTGCATATTGCAGTTACCGACAGTAAAACATCAAAATAGTAGTATTTATTTATTAAATTAAACTTAATGAAAATGGAAATAAGGAAAACATATTCATATAAAGTTTCCTAAGTCGGCTTAATACTAACACTTACTAAAATTCAAAACACTGAAAAAGTCTTAATTAATAATTACTTACCAAGTGCTTCAAGGCTAGAGTGAATAGTCTCTTAATAAACTCGTGGGCCTCACCATCAACGATTACATCACTGCTTACCATCAGGTGGGATCGCAGTCAGGCACTAGTTTACGTTATATAAAAAAACGCTGCCCGCCCGCACCGATAATCGGTGAACGATTTTTTTGTTGTTGAAAAATAGAACACACTGATAGCAATAGTGCAACGCACACGGCCTACAAAAAGTCGGTCAGAATATACTATAGGATTATAATATGTGACGATTATCGGACCTACAAAAAGTCTGTCGTAGGCGGGCAGCGAAAACCATCAACATCCTGACCTTAATAAATAGTGTTAAAATTAAGTAACAAATAAACCATATAGGTAATTGTACCAGGTTTAAATACTTACTATAGTTACACTCTATACCGCGAGTACATCAATATTCTATCAACTTACCTTTGGAACACAAGACGAACCATACACAATCGAATCCCTGTTAACATGATTTCCTTTCGTAACACAATAAGCAAAACCGATCAATGTAATAAAGGGAAACAATCATGTCGTGTTCCCTTCACAAAATACCTGTTGTTATTGGAAGGTAAATGAAAATTTTCAGTGTTCTCATAAGTTCTGTCAAACAGAATTTACAACTAGAATACATGAAATACCTTTAGCATAAGTTTAACATAGTTTTAAGTAGTTAAATATTGTAACTATGAGTCTTAAGTTACTTGCAATAAATACTTAAATAAATAAAATAAGCATGATGAGCCTATAATTGTCCTAACTTACCTTTTCCTAGCTTAACTGCCCACACACACACATACACACACAGAGGCCTCCTCTATCTATATATCTCTCCTCTCTTAATGAGAGAGTGGGTAGAGAAGGGAGTGATGTAAAAGTACTGGCTACTACATAAGAGCACTCTTAAAACATAATTATAAGTCGCAGTTGTAAAAAACTATCTTTGCTTAGAGGTATCAACTGCTTAAATTTCGAAATTACACCCACGGTAACATGCTACCGGGGAGAAAAATCTAAGTCATAATCCACACGTGATTTAAAGTTTTTTTTTTAATTTTGAACTTCTTTCCTCTTCTATATAACATTAGTTGAAACGCTTGTTCTACTGTAGATATAAAACTCAGAATTGAGGAACCGAGATATGTCTACCTATCATGTAGTATTACTTATGTACTTCCATTACCGAAGTTCTCGAAAATTCAATTTTAGTACGAATTTTCTGATCCAAAAATCACAACATATTTTTTTTATTCTGATCTGGGTTAAACTCACATTTTCACGAATCAGACGAAACAAAAAATACTGTAACACACATCCAATTAGGCAGTTTCACACCGAGGCGTATGCTCGCAGAAATTAATGAATTACATATAAATATCAACTTTTTGTTTTGCTTACAAAAGACTTTGGTTGATTTACGAGCAGGTAAGCATATTCCATTCGATCCATTTTAATTGCTTTCGCTAATCACACGCTTGTTTTAATTTATTATCTTTGTAAGTAAATGGATTTACGGTTACGTCAGATGAACTGAATTATGGCAAGTTTTTGGGCCTTTAAATATTTTTTTATCATCAGATTTTTTTAGGAATAAATGTTTTATTCCACTCATAATGCTCTCGGATTTTTGGTTGTTGTCTGATTTTTTATAAGATTTTTTATATCTTCGTAAATTTCACAAAAACTGAACATCAATTTTTAGATGTCCTAAGCAAAAAAAAAATAACATAAATAACAAACACATTGAATTTTCCATTTCATCGACGCTTTATCTCTTGAAATCTTGCCAACAACTCTGCGAAATAAATCCTACTAGCTATAGTACTCACGGACAAATATGTTGGACATCAGCGTGGCGGGCAGACAGAAGACGATGACCAGGATGTCGGCCACCGCCAGGTTCACGATGAAGAAGTTGGTGACAGTTCTCATGCGCGGCGAGCGGTATACCACGGCGATCACGAAGCAGTTCCCCACCAGCCCCACGAGGAAGACGAGCAGGTAGGCGGCGCAGTAGACCGCGGTCATGGCGCCGCCGTGCCGGTACATGAACTCGTCCGCGATCACCCCCAGCTCCGAGCGGTTCAGAGTCACGTTCATCCGCAGCGGATGGTGCCGCTCCACCGCCCCCTCCATGTGCGTTGACAGCGGCTCCAGGTCCGGCAGCACACTGTTGTCCGGCACGAATTTACTGTTCATCGCTTCCATGATCGAATTTGATAATATGTCCACCATGTTGTGCCTGTGACCCTCCCTCATGTGAGAGTGATTGTGGTGACGCCAGTGATGCCGAGGCTCCTGACCACCATGACTCGAAAAATTATAGTTAGCATCCTCACTCATGAAATCACTCGGAATCCTTAAAGGTGCCATCTCTCAATACGACATTTCCGCAAAATAATAATCACTAAACTGTCAACAACTATTCAAAATAATAATCACACTTCACTAAGTCTATCCTAATTTATTTATATCGTTCACACATCAAAAGTTAGCAAATTAAATAAATTATTTTTCACAGCACACGAAAACGTAAACTCTAATGTTCCATTAGAAAAGTATGAAAAGTTCCGTTGTGTTCGGCGCGGTGGGTCGTAGCGGGTCTACGCGCGGTGTGGTCGGCGTTCGCGCGCCGTCTGCCGTAGCCGCGTAGCTCTGCTACGGGCTACGAACCGCGTAGGCCGCGCGACGCATGTGCATTTTGAGGAACGCACAACCACACAATATAATGCACTTCCGTTCAACTTTACGGCTATTGGAATAGGATTTAAATTGCTTTGTTTATTTATTTGTTTTCAAGGATAGTTTGTGGGTAAATTGGAAGGCTATCGAAAATGCATCGGTATTAAAAGAGATAGCGTTTTATACAGTTCAGCATTTAAACTATATTAAATGCTAAACGGTTTTAGTTATTTGAGAAGTAACTAATGTTATTCACTCTTTAGTCGAATAGTAAATAAAGCCTAAATAATGTTTTCTAACAATTATCCATAAACGTAGGAAAACTTTTACCATAATTATGTGTGTAGGTATTCAATATTATTATTAAACCTTGTTATCTCACGTACGCAGCCCAAAAATAAATCATTCAATCTAATAGGATCACAAACATATTAATATTTCGTGCGGACATCGAACCCGGTACCTACCGCTCGATTTATTGAACTTGTAATAATAGCTCAATATTATTAGATTAATTTTCAAAGCGATGATAACCGCACTGGGAAGTTTCTGATGTTTCCTAGCGACGGGAAGGTCAAGGTTTAAATACTAGGTTACTCACTCTAGTATCCTAGTATAATACGGTCCGGACAAAGCGTTTCGCTTCGTCGTTTATACTGCGTACATCGAAGGGCTGGAACAATTTGCCTGCTGCGGTTTTCCCGTTCGATTATAATTTGGATGTCTTCAAGGCTAGAGTGAATAGGCTCTTAATAAACTAGTGCGCCTCACCATTAATGGTTGCATCACTGCTTACCATCACGTGGGATCGCAGTTAAGCACTAGTTTATAACAATAAAAAAAATAAGAAGGGCATTTTTGTTGCTAATAATAATGTGCATCTAGTATTTAATAGAAATAAACAAAAACAAAAAAAGAAGGTAGGAAATAAACCTAAACAACATAAGGCACAGGATTTGCGTGTATGCGTGTGCATGTTACTCTACTACTACTTTGGTAGGTGTCACATGTTTGCTTTGTTTTTTCATAGTTGCATAAAGGACATTGCCAATCCTTGTATGGAAGTTGGACCAAGTGCTGCCCAGAATGAAGACCTAGTGCATTTTGTTCCTTAGGCCAATACTAATCATTAAACCGAAGCGCTTCAAAATCGGCTCCTGGAGTTAAGAAAAAAAAGAGTTTATCTAACCTAACCTAACCTAAGTTAAAAATCTTTGTGTGGAAGTTTGACCAAGTGCTGCCCAGAATGAAAACTTAGTGCATTTTGTTCCTCAGGCCAATACTAATCATTAAACCGAAGCGCTTCAAAATCGGCTCCTGGAGTCAAGAAAAAAAAGTGTTTTTCTAACCTAACCTAAGTTAAAAATCTTTGTGTGGAAGTTTGACCAAGTGCTGCCCAGAATGAACATTGAGTGCATTTTATTCCTCAGACCAATACTAATCATTGAACCGAAGCGCTTCAAAATCGGCTCCTGGAGTCGAGAAAAAAAAAAGAGTTTTTCTAACCACTTTTCAAACACTTTGATGATTAGTATTGGCCTGTGGAACAAAATGCACTAGGTCTTCATTCTGGACAGCACTTTTCTTGGTCAAACTTCCACATAAAGTTTTCCAACTTAGGTTAGGTTAGAAAAACACTTTTATTTCTTGACTCCTGGAGCCGATTTTGAAGCGCTTCGGTTTGTGACTGTTCCTAAAAGAGACGACCCTAGGAAAAAGACCCTAGGCTGATAAAATTTTCGTTTTTCCTGAATTATCCTACATGAAGGTGTCAAGGTCGGTTTTCCCCTAAGGGAGTAGAAAAGGGCTCCTCCTCCGCCCAATTCCGTAGTTTTCGTCCAGGTGACTTGGGCAAACTCCCGCCGACATGAAATGGATTCCCAAGAATTGTATCTCTTTGTCCCGACTTAGAAAGCTAGGGGACAAGGAGGGGAAGGATAGAAAACAATACTAATTTCAAATAGGGTAGGGAATCCATTAGTAAGGTGATAAGAAAGGATAATCTACTTTTACTTTTAAGTTATGAGACTGAGAGGGAAGCAAAGGGGTATATATGACACGTGCCGCTTGTATTTGCAAATTATACTACTTTGGAATTACTTTGATTCTCTTCGCTCGTGTATGTCCTGACCAATCCTACGGCATAGGGTTGTGAGGCCTATGCTATTGGATAAGACACACTTCCCATAATTAACTCCATGATTAAAACAATATAAAACTAAAACAAGCGTGACGTATCGTCAGTCGTCACAGAACTACTTACAGTTGCCTTGTTTAACGCCGAAGTGGTTTTCAATCGTCACTTCACACTTCCTTACTCTCCCCAAGTGAGGACAACATAACGTCCACGTCACCGAGCTACGTCTAGCTGCGGAGGGTTTCATGATAAGTGTCCAATTTACGTATCTCGCTAAATAGTATTTTTTTTTGTATCAGTGAGGGCCTCCGTAGGGCCATGGGTTTGTTTTAACGAGATACGGTCCCTAGCGTTCCTTAGAACGTCTACAATTGCAGTTTAGGCGTGCTCCGGGTTCTCTACCCCCACTCCCGGAAGTGCGCGAGAATCAAGGGCAATGTAAAGTATTCTGCTGTCAGTCAGTTCTTAGGGTAGGTAGCCTTCACTAGCGTTTGATGATACGTAGTTCATTACAGCTCAAGCCGGCCCTGACATGTAGCGATTGTTACTCGGTTCAGCCTCCTAACATCAGTTCGTTCGTGATTATGTCAAATATGCTGATATGCTTCAAGCGTGCTGATAAGCGTCAAGTAGGTATGCAGGACTATGTAAGGTACATTCCATGTGAAGTTCATTCCAAAGCAAGGCTTTCCCCGAGTTCCCTAACACCAAACGCAAGCTCAGGTCACCTTGTCATAGGAAGGAAAGTAAGGGATGAAACCGACAACACTCATCCTTTCAGTCATCAGCACAGTCGCTGAGATTCACTCGCGTACTCACACACATCACGCTAGTAGCAAACAACAATCAGCGCTCGTCCATCCGTCCTTCAACTAACGCAAACTCTCTGTATTATAAGTACTAAACAAACTTAAACTGGACTTAGTCCATAGGTATCTAATATTATAACTCTTCTAAGAAGTATCTCAGGTTATAAGCCCGACGGTATTCACCGAGTCAGCTAGCCTAGCTCGTTGCTGCTGCTGGACGCTCTTGCACGTATAATAACAACAAATCACTCAGAATAAATTAGAATAATAAAGGACTCACCCATTCACGCCAACAAACACACTCACTTACACACTGCTACTTTAAATACTAGATCAGTCTAATCTGGACTTGGCACTCCTAAGAATTACAACGGACTCAGCCCTATGGTCCTCGTTGGTCTAGTGGTCGCAAGAGCGACTGCTGAGCAAGGGGTCCTGGGTTCGATTCCCGGGTCGGGCAAAAAGTGCTATTGGGTTTTTCCATTAAGAATTACTCTGTAGCTGTCCGGAGTTTGGAAGTTGGTGGTGTGATACCCCCGTGCCTCGGAAAGCACGTAAAGCCGTTGGTCCTGCGCCTGATCTCTCTCCGGTCGTGTCGGATTGCCGTCCCATCGGGCTATGAGAGTAAAGGAACAGAGAGTGCACCTGTGTTTGCGCACACACTTGTGCACTATAATATCTCCTGCGTACTTGGCTGATCTCTGTTGAGATTGGGCCACCATGATCGAAATTCGGTCGGGGGAGTATTATTATTATTATTTATCAAGTAACTCTAGCTCGCTGCTTCTGAGCGTCCTACTTCTACGCCGGCCTAAAACCAAGGTGTACTATTCTAACTCGTTAATCCTGGACGTCCGACCTCTCCCGGGCTCTGAAACTCCGTGTCCTATTCTAACTTGCTGCTGTTGAGCGTGCAGCCCCTATCGCGGTCCCAAGCCAAGTGTCCTCGTGGTGCGGCCATCTCTCCGACGCGCCTTTGCCACACGTGGTATCTCACCATTGTCTTTCCGAACTTTCTAGAATCGCTTAATGGTCGTTTTTGTCCGATTTCTTAAGGGTTTCGTCTGGGTCTGTTTTATGTTTACCAGATGTTTTATTAGTTTTTAAAGAGTCGAATATTGCACTTGTTTCCTTAGAATTATGTTTAAGTATTTCTTTGGCTTGGCCCTTGCTTTTTGTTCGTTTGCCATTAAAAGGATAATTGATGAGTTTCAAAGTGGCCCATGGCGCCGTGCGTGATGTCTAAAGATAAATATATTATAATATTATTTTGTTATTAATTTAGAGTAAGTGACAGACAGTCACAGGTTCACTGATTAGTATTGGTCTGAGGAATAAAATGAACTAAGTGTTAATTCTGGGCAGCACTTGGTCAAACTTCCACATAAAGATTTTTAACTTAGGTTAGGTTAGAAAAACACTTTTTTTTCTTGACTCCAGGAGCCGATTTTGAAGCGCTTCGGTTTAATGATTAGTATTGGCCTAAGGAAAAAATGCACTAGGTCTTCATTCTGGGCAGCACTTTTCTTGGTCAAACTTCCATATAAAGGTTTCTAACTTAGGTTAGGTCATGGGGTCCGAGTGCGCGTTTTCTTTTTAAAGATATTTCACGCCGTCTGATCGACACTTTGCGGGACCAGAGGGCTGGCTCGTTCTTCGCCCAAAGAATTAGCATTGCCATACAACGTGGCAATGCCGCCAGCCTTCTGGGCACATTTCCAGATGACAGCGATGTGGAGGAGTACTTCGACGCCTGAGTGTATATTTTATATTTGTATTATATGTACATAGCTAGGTTTAACTTAAGTTTTTTATTTAAATTGTTAGTATTTGTATATAATTTATAATTGAAAATAAATAAATAGAATAGGGGTTAGGTTAGAAAAACACTTTTATTTCTTGACTCCTAGAGCCGATTTTGAAGCGCTTCGGTTCACTGATTAGTATTGGTCTGAGGAATAAAATGAACTAAGTGTTCATTCTGGGCAGCACTTGGTCAAACTTCCACACAAAGATTTTTAACTTAGGTTAGGTAAGGTTAGAAAAACATTTTTTTTTCTTGACTCCAGGAGCCGATTTTGAAGCGCTTCGATTTAATGATTAGTATTGGCCTGTGGAACAAAATGCACTAGGTGTTCATTCTGGGCAGCACTTGGTCCACACCCTGTCAATCTCCTTTTTAAATAATAATAGTTATGGAAATGGCATGCAAAAAGACGCGCTAAATTAAAAAAAACCGGCCAAGAGCGTGTCGGGCCACGCCCAGTGTAGGGTTCCGTAGTTTCCCGTCCGTCAAACTAAGTGTCCCCAACTTTTCAAAAACTGTTCGTCCCAGCAAGTTCAAAATAATTTTCCTAGAAAGTCTTTATAAAGCTCTACTTTCCAGATTTTTTTCATATTTTCTAAACCTATGGTTCAAAAGTTAGAGGGGGGGGACGCATTGTTTTTTCCTTTGGAAGCGATTATTTCCGAAATTATTGATATAATCAAACAATGATTTCAGTAAACCCCTATTCATTTTTGACGACCTATCCAAAAATATACCACACGGGTTGAAATTAAAAAAAGAACGCTTTTTACTTTACATGTAGGCGGGCTACCCTAATTTTTTTTTTTTTTAATATACCATAAACTAGTGCTTGACTGCAATCCCACCTAATTAAACATTTTTTTCCAATTTTTATTTTTGCACTTTATCGGCGTGATTGACATACATATTGGTATCAAATTTCAGCTTTCTAGAGCTAACGATCACAGAAATTAAGCGAGGACGGACGGACAGACATGGCGAAACTATAAGGGTTCCGTTTTTGCCAATTGGCTACGGAACCCTAAAAAAGCTGTTCTGTTCAACAAACTTTTGTCCGAAAAATTTGACGAAATATAGGTTAAGAGCTGTTTTTTTTTTTTGTTGTTGTATGGACCTTACATGGAGCACAGAATTAAATAGTTGTAATATATACACAGAACAGTTCTGTGGTTTTATAACAACAATTCAATTCGAGAAAGATTATTATTTTGAAAACTGTTTTATTTACAAACCGACTTCGTTCGCTGCTGGGTATAGGCCTCTCTTTTCTTATCTCATCCAGCCTCTACCTACGATGGCATCAATATCCTATTTTATGATCGGTATTCAACGCACACCAGGCAACACATAAAAAGACGAGTACTCAAAGTACAAATTAATATTTAGGAAAAACATATTGCCATACACCAGGAATTCGTCCTGTATTGTTGTGTGTTTATCACAAGATACTCAGACATACTCGTAGAACAACCATCCGAAGGACGTAGACATATTTATTCCGTGCGGGAATCGAATCCGCGAAAAACAATGCAGCAACCGATAGCTCAACCACTTAGCGAACCGTACCATCAAAAAACAGACTATATATAACGAAATTGACTTACAACCAATAAGGCATTTAGACTTACAAAATAAACCATTTTTTACTACAGTAAAACGGTATCTAAATTCTAAGAATTAATTTACCAGAATATTTAAAAGACATACGAGTACCTTTCGCATTGATATTCGGCATATTCCAAGTTATGTCGCCGACTCGACCTTTTCTTTAGTATAGATTCGGCTCTCGTTTAATCACAAGACTGGCCGTTATGGCAACACTTGAAGGACTTTTTTTTATTATTGATACTTTGTTTAGAATCTCACTTGAATGTAAGCGATAATATGGCCGACGATGGAACACGCTTGCCCAGAATTAAATGTGTTTCAAAAACGCTTGGAAAAATGCTTATTTTTTTAAATGCGTTAAAAACAAACGAGTTACTCGTATCAAAACGCTTTGTACGTATGGGTGGAATTTCCTCCATGTACCGGTGGCACAACGCCGTACGTCTTTGGCTTCGCTTCCCAATTGCCATGGCAATCGATTCAAATATAGGTCCGGTGCCTAAGGCACAATAAAGGTCTTAGTCCGCTAAATCGTACCATGCTATGTTCATACCGTTATCATACTAGTTTAAATTATAAAAATATGTATTTTTAAAACCTATTTGCAAACATTATCAATCAACAAGCATTCTCTAAAATAACACGCGCGAGCATCGGCACCGGCAAATATTATGTTCAAATATTATGTTGGCAAATCATGCAGGTGTGCGTTCTAGTGCGGAACGGGAGTGGGTGTTAGATTTTTAGTAGATAAAACCCACTTCTGTGTTCCTTTGTCCTGAGTTCCAGAACCCCGAGTTTTCCTTTCAGAGACGTACCCATAACCTCAATACGCTTCGACCCTGCTAGGCACCTACGTTTTTGCTGACATCTCCTTGAGGCGCGCGTGGAACACTAAGCACCGTCGACTACTCGGGCTCGGTGCGAACGGTTACCGGACGGCCTAACGGCGAGCTATCCACTGCTCGCCGTCTGCAGGCGTGGGCCTACGGTGGCTGGAATCCTGGCCACCGGGTCGGGGTCCCGGCGGCTGGAGCATGAGGGCCATTCCCTCACTCGTGTGACTGCCTCCTTTGCTAGACGGTATTTTTTGCTGTATTTATTGTTGTAATTGATACGCTGCAAACACAGTCATGGTATAAGTGACACGGTACAGTGGGCACACACCTTAAAAAGGAACTTATATTTATAACAAAGGACAAGGTTACACCCGTGACTTACACAATTGTTTTGACTGTAACTGACAGGATTTAGTATAAATAGAGGAACACGTTTTCTTTGGAATAATACTGTTTTGTCATAACATTGTGAGACAGTAGGCAGGTATTATGTTGAACTACGTCTTTATCGAAACTGTCACCGTTTGTTTGAAGTAAGGAGATTTTGTATAAAGCTTCTGGAATTGAAGTATGTAGGAATGTATTCGAAAATTTGTTGGAGTTATCTCTAACGTTGATTGAACGTGACTACGGTTACAAACCAGTCCGATGCGGTTCACGCAAAAGCTCCGCGACGCGGCGACTTTATCATACGTGTGTGCGAAGTCGTACTTTAGCCGCAATTTATATAAAACAAATCACCACAACACACCTTACAGTCTACGGTCCTTACGAAGATATCAAACCCACTTAGCCCGACCGCATAGCTTCGCTCGTCACCGCCCCGCACCCACGTACTCTTAGTCACCACGTAGACCACCGCAATAGTGTTAATTAATTGTTTGCAAAGTGCCTGAATTGATTTGCATTACATTGCTTACGTGATGTACCAAGTTACTTACAGAGTAATTTAATGGTTGAGACCAAACAAAGGCACTTTAATTGAATTCTAATTATCATGAAGACCATATTATTATATTATTTCTACAAATATTATGTTTTTTTTTTATGGGAAAACATCAAATATCTCTTCTTACTTTGAGTGGAGTAAATTGAATGGAAGGCCGTCAGTTTTGCCAATGTGATCAAAAGGCTTGTCATATTTTCTCGTTACGTGGTATGCAAAGGAGAGTTTATTGCGTTTTTCTTCCGAGCTAAAACACATTTCCCATCCCTGATTAATGCGACGCAAAGTTTCCCGAGCTCGTCGAGCCAGGGAAGTATTAAGATGCTAAACCTTGCAGATTGATCGATCCATCGCTAATTAGTGTTGGTCTCTTCGACGTAACTAGTTGGCTCAAAGATTTTGCCTGTGGATTTTGCTCTTGTGAATTAATATTTAGGTACAAGGATCTTAGTAAAAAAAATAGTCCTATGTAGATTTTTTATCTGATTTTAATTTTTATAGGCTCGCGTAACACTATCGGACCTGATAGATGAGAGAGAAAGCGATGATGTGGTCAAAGATGGAATACGCTAGCGTAGAAGTAACACGTAGGAATCGAAAAAAAAGATTTAGCTAGATTTTATTGTATTGATATTGTAGTTATACTAACAATGTGAAAGTTATTAACCACTTCACATGCTTCAAAATTGAATTCACCTTCAACAAACAAACACACATTAACTGTCATCATAATCCACAACGTCTGTCCCCACACAATTACACGATCGATGACAGCAAGCCTTCAGCGTCCATACTTAATGCCCTAAACGGCCACTTTGTACTTACTTTGAACCACTTAATACAACACTGAGGCACAAAAGAGATAGGTACAGAAGGCAATCTAGTTCTAGCCGAGATACAGGTTTTGCCTAGTTTGGGACTCATTGCTAACCTATCAACATCATTCAGTGTAATTTTTAAACATTATTACGTGAATGCATAAAACTGTGCTTGTTCTAATGAATAAATAAAAAATTAAATATATACAAACGGCACTCCAACAAGAGACATAACATGACATGATGTCTCGGACTATACGCGCTTGGATTGTGCTCGGACTGAGCGGCCGGCGCCTACTCTAGCCGAGCCGAGCGTAATATGAAAAGTGAACCACCACAAACGCGGGCTTACGAGAAGCGAGCACTGGGCCGGACCGAGTCCAAATCGTCAACGGCGAGTACTGTTCTCCGCGCACCTCAAAGAGATGTTAACAAAACAATAGGGCCCAGAAGGGTCTAAGCCTCTGCGGCCATGGGTTGGCTTCAGAAAGAAAAATCCGGGACCCTGGAATGAAGGCAAAGAAGGATCAAAATAATAAGAATAAGTGGAGGGAGCTTAAGTCAGTAAAGGTCTGACACGCCCTCCACTCCACCCAAGAGTGGAAGAAGTCAGTCTGATAATTTCCCATAAAAAAAAGTTATGAAAAGTGATGTACATACGTGAGATTGACTTCTTCACCTATTTATTTTGTGACTGCGGTATGGAAATGTACTGCACTAGATATCGACTTATTGGTGGCACATAGCTGGTTATCAATAGATAATGGATCGTCGAGGTTACAGGTAAGTTTGACGCTGTTTATTATTTTAGGGTTTTTGTTGGAAACTGGGCCACTTATACATTTTTTGAAATGTCGCCAAGACGTGCCACTAAAGTGTTTTTACTTGGTGATTTACTGGAAAATAAAATTGATGCTATTCATTTTAGCTCTTCATTTCCATCCTAAAACGAATCGCAATTTTATAGGTTTATGTAGCCCCCAAACTTGGAATATGTATCTGAAGGCCATACACATATTTGTTCCGTACGGGAATCGAGCTCGCGACAAGTAACGTAGCAGCCAATCGCTCAACCACTGCGCCAACCGCGCCGTCATGCTGTAACTTTGTGCCAATGGTTTTTTTCCTAATTCGAGGATGTAGTCAGTCAGAGATTATCTCCGGGTATACTCTGTCGTAACATCACGCGTCAAGCAACATAATAATACATTAAAAATTAAGTAAATAAATAATAATATTCCACAACTTTCACACAACGCCATCTAGTCTTAAACTAAGCAGAACTTTTGCTGTGAGTACAACTGATGAACACACTTACATAATTTTCTAAATCGTTTATAGATAAATTCCACCTAGACACATAATAATAGAGTTTGCTCATCACACAAACATTAGTCTTGAGAGTGGGAATAAGACCCACGAATTCTGGCGGCATAGCAGCCAGGGTCACTAACCACTAGACCAACAGGCCAGCAAAAGAAATAAAAATTTAAATTAATCACAATTTTACTAATACGAGGCCCTCAATCAATTTATTAAACATCCCATTAATAATTTAAATTGTCACTTACGGGATATCTTCCGTGGTTTTTATTTGTTTTGAGTACCTGTACAATGTTCAACTAAAGGTAAATCGTAAGCTAGGTACTATGCAAATAAGACATGAGGGAAGCCCTTGAGAGCTGGCTTACCATTTGACGCGACCAAAACTACGTGTTGACTCTTCACAACTACCCCTTAGGGTAACCAAAGTCCTTGGGTTAAGGCCTGTATACATAGACTGCAGCTAACTATTTGTTTATCGTTGATAAATCATTGTTTTGATGACGAAATCATTATGTTGAGGATAACAAAATGTTTTCCTAAAACAATAGTTGATTTGACAAAGGCTCAGTTTTCAGGTTTCATGAGGTTTGCCTAGCCTAAAAGTGTAATGTATACCTACGTAACTAAACTAATATTTCTTTTAATCTACTTACCTACATTATTATAATACTGTTGCAACTAGATGAAAAATACTTGTAGCTTCACACACATCAGGGGACCAAATGTCTCCATGACATGACATGACATGCAACGCTGTCAAATGGTGCAGCAACATGTCCTGCATCACGTATTAATGTATTGTAAAATACAAGTAGCAGGATACTGAGCAACGTTGCGGCGTCACGTAGATTGAGCGTTACGCATCATGTTGGGTTACATTTTATCCCCTAATGTATTTGAGGTTTTTTCATTAAAGGTTTCCCAACAAAAGCAGAAAATACAATATTTTAAATTAAATATAAAAAAAAAATCCGTAGTAAGTTCATCTAATATTTGGCAGACTGTAGCCTGCTTATTCGTACAATGTGAAACAGGCCCTTAAACTTCCAACCCTCCTGATGTTTCTTCTAATGGGTTATGTTAGATCCTTGAAGGTCAAGATCTTCGTAGTGGAACTATCGCAACAGTGAAAGGGACCATTTGACAAAGCCAAGGACGGCCGTAAACTTGGCGTAATGTGCTGTGTAATTAGTTGAGAAAGTTGGCAACATTGGGGGGGTTTACAACGTCAGATTTAGTGCCATTATGTTGGTAATAAACTGCTCGTTTGATTATGTTAAAATATCATCCAACTTTTTGAGGAAAAATATCGTAAGCGACGGTTGGTGTTTTTTGCAGAAAGGGTTTTTTCCTTTCGTGATTAAAAAGTATATATGTATGACGCTTGCCTCTAATTAACTTATTCAACCCTGATGGTGATAAATAAATTCAGCTCATCATCGTCAGCCACATCATCGCTTGCATCAGGTGAGATAGTAGTCAAACGCAAGCTTATCCATAAAAAAAATCAACATTGAAAGAAAGAAAGAAAACATGTTTACCTATTTTGCACACAACGAATAAAGAAGTTTGAAAAGTTCATTAAACATAAAAAACAACAACAACAATGTATGTCATGGCTGCGCAAAATAGGTCCTGCTTTAAAAATGGTGAAGAAAAACATTGTGAGGAAACCGGCTTCTTATAGAACTAGAAATTCGAAGACCTGAGATATCCACTATTGAGTTTTTAGACGGTATATGGAACAGGGTGTAAAGTTCCACATACCTTCGTTTAAAAGAAAGGATCCTCCAACCAGACGGGTGTTGTGTTTGATAACAGTCCGTGAAAACTTTTATACAACAGTCTGAAATCATCAAACTGTTGTATAAAAGTTCTATTAAAAAAAGGTTTCAAAAATTAAAAAGGGTTTTTTTTTATTCACTTGTATAATTCTAATACCAAGATGCAAGATTTTGAATTTTAGTTCCTATGTGGCTTGATAGATGTCGCTACAAGTTGAATAATCTAACTAGCTGGATAATACATTTGTTATACATCAAAAAGTCGGAATTTATACACTCTATCTTTTCTTATAGAAGTTGATTCCAAACTTATAACTTTCCGATTTCTGGTCATATCACTAAAATATTAAAGCTAAGATTCTTTATTAATAGCGACGTTACTATTAATGGCGCGGCTCGTAAAATGTTACTGTTCACAGAATGCTACATGGCTAAGGACGAGCTACGAGTTCCTCTGAAGATATAGAACTGATGGATGAGGCAGAGGATCTTCCACTTTCTTCATGAACTTTAAACTGCTACTTAGATACTACTACTACTTAGATTAGGTAAAACGACACTGTTTATTCAATTAATTCATGAATCCCCGACCGGTCTCATTGGACCGCGCTGTTATTGTTTTACTATTGTGTCTCGTTTCGCGGGTATTGATAGGTTAATAGACAATTGATATATTATTATTTAATTTGGTCTTTAAAAGCTGCATTTTCTGAAAAGTGAACGCCACTCCAGAAACTTTCGACCCCTCTGTTCTGTAAGCATTTCTGATTCGATCACGCAAGGAAACACATTATCAATGAGATGACAGTCCCTGTTAAACACATACTTTTAAAATAGATCCGGGAGTATAAATCTGTAGGTGTGCAGTAGAGCGATGAACGTTATTTATGTCCCCGTACCTCCTGCTCGAAGTACGTTCGGTAATTACGACGCTATAATGTTCACATACTTCAAACACCCTGTATTTGCGAGGTCGTTGACATCAGTTGAGGTGTTTTCCTGTATATTTTCATGAATTCAGAGAAAACTCGTTTTGATGAAAAGCTAATTTTTAATCGGGTATTTCTATTTTAATGTTTATAAGTGAGTAAAGGTCCGATCTGGGCGCGTTGGTATTCATACATTTCACATAGATGGCAACTAGACTTGTAGAGCGACACTAGATCCACGCCACGCGGTGCTACGCGACGTGGTTCTACGTAGAAAACAGTCGTGCGCCAGTTTAATCTAGTTCCCGCTTTTAATCACGTTACCTACTCATTTGAAAATTCTTTTGATCTCCGATAGTATTTCGGTACTATATTCTATTGGCCAAATTAGACAACCTTTACCTTAATGTAACGTGAAAAGTTTACGAATACTATGTAACAGGAAAGCTTTTAGATCTATTTATAGTTCACGTATTTATATTTGAAAGAAATGTAACAACTAGAGTGTTTCTAGATTTTCTTCTTCCATGTTACACTAATAAAATGTCCCTATAAATAGCGACCACAAATCACAGAGTCGATCGGAAGAGCCGATAAAGGTATCGTGTTAGTACTTTTGTTTTATATCTCTTAAACTGGATATTAATTGGCCACCACTTAATTACGTTTTACTAATACAATGTGTTCAAAAATGGAGTGGACTCGTGACTTCGGGAGATGTGCATGTCTTTCCAAGTCGTTCTCATAATTTTGTATCTATTTATTTATTTAAAATATATCCTTATTTAGTACTAGTACTCTAGTTTATGCCAAGTTTTTACCTATGCTTTGGCAGGTATTGGCATTTCAATAGAGCCTGTAAATGGTTTAATTGAACCAAATGCTTTGAACTAGCTATAATGTAAACATGTGAAGGAATCAATATGTCTACTTAATGGCTCGTTTAGAAATTGTGAAGAAGAATTTTTGTTCCAACCTGATACTGTAAAATAAAGGCTGGCCTCATCCCGGTGATGAGAAAAACTTCAATGAATTATTCTTCCATATCGAAACTCTGTATAAAGCTTCATTATAATATGAAAAAAGTTACTCTAAATGTGTATTTTGCTACAAACAAAATGCGACAGCAGCTTTATCGGTCCATTACCTTCTTCACGAATTAACAGCTGCTGCTATTCAGATTAAATTAAACTTAGCACACAAGTAGACCAGGACCTGGAATAAGCCATACGATTCATCCGAAATTACGAGACTATTGGCAGTATTACGCAAGTTATAAATTGAAAGTCCGACAGCCAATCTACAGATGGCAATCGCTCCATATAAACTGGCGTTCAGCTTTATCCGTGTAGACTCGAATACCAATCATGGCAAACCAAGTATAATAAATTATACATTTTTTTTATATAATGGCAATATTTTTGTAAGCAGACGCGTATTAAAACATTCATCACGCACGGGACGCTTGTGACGCGAGCTTTGATAACGAGTGTCAATGTGCTGAGGGCAACACTCCCTGTGTATCTGAACGCAGGGTAAATGTTTGTGTACGCTGGCAATATTGTGGTACTGGTTATAGTGACCTGTCTTACTTGACAGCCCGGAGTGGAGCATACGTTGGAGGTGTGCTCCGCTTGGGCGGAGCACCGCCATGTCCTCGTGGGGGTATTTGGTACGATGACCTCTTGTGCCGGGCCCTGATTCAAGTCATGGCCTGAAGCATGGGGCCATTTACGGCTGCAAGCTACCGTAGGAGTAGGCTTGCGGACAACAAGAAATGGTAAGCTCGCTGCTCGGTAAACGGCCGGACTGAACCCGAGAAGTCGATTGCTCATTGAATTCTACACACGCCTCAAAGAATCTAAGGTCAACTTTTGAAAGGGAAACCTGTAGCCCTAGTACGCAGAGGCGATCAGAAGGAACATAGGCGACGTTTCAGTCAAAAAAAGCCTGACACCTCCTAGAATGGGAACAGTCATTAGATGATTTCCCACCTTAAATAAACCCCCTACCGCTACACCTTACAATCCATCACGTTTCTTGTGTGTAAAGAAAGAGATAGGGCTAAATACGTCCTGTGTATTTCCATCCCTTTCTCTACCCAATTTAAAACAGTAGGTATTCCATTTCCGTACTTTGTGTGTTTTCTGCGAAAACCTAAGAGAGTTCACTCGACATATTTCATTGACGAATTCTGCCAAGTGGAAACATTTTCGACAACATGTTCTGTTTGTAGCAATAAGTGGGAAAGCGGAATTTCCTGAGAAAATAACTTAATACGCGGAAAAAACTTTTGAATGTTTTGATGTAAATAAGCAGTTCGTGAAAGAACATATGGCTAAATAATAACCACACAGGTCAAACCTCAAGGTTAAACAGTACTTGCCAACTCCAGTGCGTGGATGGGTGATAATTTTAACATACCAAAGTTCCTCCATGCCTCAAGATCCACATTAAGCCGTTGATCTCAGTTGCTCTTTGAATGTCTGTAACTGTCCATTTGGATAGTCTGATATTAAGAAAAATACCATCAAATCTGACATTATCAGTCTTTCCTGAATTCGGTCTCTAGCTTGTGGAGATAAATGACGATCCAGTTGCTCACTCAAAGTTACTAAAACTTTTTTAATTATATAAACTAGTGCTTGACTGCGATCCCACCTGATGGTAAGCAGAGCACTAGTTTATTAAGAGCCCATTATAAGGCTGATCAAGTAATTAACGCGAAGCAGGCCCTGCAGTTCCCACTGCTGGGCCTCAGGCCTATGCTCGAGCAGAGGGTATGGGCTGTTATCCACCACGCAACCCCAGTTTGGGTTGTAGGAAGACGCCCCTATTTCCAAAACATAACTACAGAATTACGCGTGCACCACAGGTAGACAGCCTCGTAACCTCTCACACAACACAGGCGTGATGTTATGTTATTACAGATTACTCACCAGATTCCAGGTTCACAAAAGGTCACCGGCTTCACACTCAACAGAGCCACCTCAAACGAAGCCGACTGCGGCAAATTATCCTTTTATTAGCCGTGAAACACGTCGAGATTACGAGCCATGTGTTACGCACAGATTCGTTATATTTAGAGTTGATTAACACATCATTTACATAAACTGAACTGAACTAAACAGTCGCAGTTCGTTGCCCTTTTTTAATGTGGGAAATCATCCAAAACGACACCAGGGTCATTTAGTCATCTTTTGTGTACTAGAACTACGGGTTTCCTTTTCAGAAAGTCCCCGCGGTCCTAGCAGGAATCAGCACTACCTACCAACAAAGAGAACAAACCGTAGGTGCACCCCTACGGTTTGCTGACAACTCTTTGAGGAGCGCATGGATCACTACGCGTTGTAGCCGACTTGGACTTGGTCCGGTCGATTACCGGACAGATGAGCTACCCATTGCTAAATGTCTGCAAGCCCGCGTCTACTTATTTGACTAGTAGTCGAGGTCAGAATCTCGGCGAGGACGTTCGTCAAACACATAATTTGCATAAACTACACTGAACTAAACAATCACAGTTCATTGCCCTGTAGTCATACATTTGTGAACACATATCTTCATAGGTAATATTGCTAAATAATTGCTACATAAATAATAATTTCAAGACGATTCCCTAGCGAGGAGAAAGATTTGGATCTTTTCATAGATATTACTTTTACTAGATCTTTAAGTAAACAGATTTGTTACTGGTACTCAAGTAATTGTGTGTATTCTATCGAACGAAGACAAACTAATGTGAAGTGACTATACGTTGTTATTCTATCACAAAGGTAATATGAAGTACAAGTTTCTGCCAGCGGTTTTGCCTGCGTAATAGTAGATTACTTCATACAAAATTGGAGCCCCGATACGTCCTCATAGGCGGTAAATTTTGGGAAATCTAATCTTAATGCTCGCTTACGTCATAGAAGTAAATCTTGTACATGTTGCTAAGTCAGTCAATCAGTTTCTCTTTTTATATTTATAGATAGAAGATAGATAAATGACAGTCGAAACTGATTTCAAAATTCATTATTTGATATTTAGTAAAAAAAGTTGTGAATTAGAACTTTTTAAAGCTGGATTTTTGCGAAAAACTAAAAAAAACAAACATTTTTAAAAGTCATTCGAAATCTCCTCTGGAAAAAAATCTAGGAACACTGTCACGTTTCGAGAAAAAAGGTTTTACCATATTACTATAATTTGTTTGAATAATATTTTATTATTACACCTACAACCGTTTCATTGCATCAAGTTAATTAACTGCGCGACCGCGCGGCGCGGCGCGTGATTCGATAGAACCTCGTCCATAACGCTATTAAGTAACTACCTGATAGGTTTGTGGGCAACGTGATTTGATGGATTTTAAATTGAAATCTAGGCTATAGGAATTTTTGTATACAACAGTTTTCAGATATAATAAAAAGCAACGAAATAAAACTTCCATAGCCGATGTAATTACTATCGTAGCATCATGCGTAGCAGCCGAGTCGACGTAGCCGCTTGCTACGGCGTAGCAGCCGAGTAATCATTTTTGTTTGATTCCTTTGATTTAAACTTTTTCAATTGGAATAGAAGATAACATAAACAAAGAGATATCATCATGCCAATTTTACCCAAAGAAGTAGAGAGTGACTAGTGAACTCATTTCGCCAGCAATGTTTAAGTACAATGTAATAGTCACATATAAACCACGATACCGTCACCACCATACCTTACAACATAATTTGTAAGGAGCATGATCAGGTAGAAAGTTTATTTTTAGCTTTATCGTTCTCTGTACACCTTCTCTGTTTGCTTTTACTTGTGAATTAATTACTAACACTAGTAATACGGTATTTTAGTAACAAAATGGACTTTATGGTTGTTAAAAAATATAATAAACAACCTTTTTTAATAGGAGTCGATTCTAGCTTCATTAAAAAGCACACACCCGGCCTCTGGACTGCTACTGACAGATTCCTAACCAGAAACTCCATAAAATTTCGTCTATCCCGGGACTTCAACCTCGGATCATATGTTCAGCAATAGTACGTTTTTTGTGGGAAATCATCAATATGCCTTCACCCGCTCTGGGCGGAGCGGGAAGACGTTTCAGACTTTTACTAAAACCCACTCCTGTTTCGTCTTTGCCTTCGTTCCAGAGTCCCAGTTTTCTCTTTTGTTCCACCCAGGGCCCCCGTAAGCTTCGACACTGCTGGGCCCCCGTAGGCTTCAACCTTGCTAGACCCCTACAGTTTGCTGGCATCTCTTTGAGGTGTGCGTGGAAAGCAGTAACACGTGCGTAACCACAAGACCAAAGAACCAGAACAATAAATTAATACACAAAACAATAAATTAACCAGAACAATAAATAATTGACTGGCCTGTTGGTCTAGTGGTTAGTGATCCTGACTGCTATGCCGGAGGTCGTGCGTTCGATTCCTACCCAGGACAAATGTTTGTGTGATGAGCATGATCATTTGTTCTGTGTCTGGGTGTAATTTATCTATAATATGTATGTATTTAGAAATATATAAGTATGTTTATCAGTTGTCTAGTACCCATAACACAAGCTCTGCTTAGCTTGGGACTAGATGGCGTTGTGTGAAAGTTGTAGATAAAAAATAATGGAGTTTGTGCATAGTATTTTTTATGGAGATAAACATAGCCTATCTCCCCAGGAGAGCAGGGCCACGCGTCAGACCACGCTTCACCGAGCATTCACTTACGCAACTAGCAACGGTTCAGAGGCTGGGTCGTATTATATAAATATCAATAACTATGACATTACTTAACTTACCCCTCTTCTAGACTAGCAGCATTTTCCTCATGTTTTTTTTTTCATAACCAGCCACGTCCACATTTCCATCGACGCCCAGATAAATGAGAACACAGTGAAGTTGCCCATAATCTGCTAACGATAAAACGTGATAATGAATGTTCAACATGGTGAAGGTTAAGTTACGATGGGAAGACACCAGAAAGAGAACTTGACAGTGAATAAGCATAAAATAAGTCAAGGGTCAAAAGTGCAGTTGCACTCAACCGATGCTAATGTGCCTATTTCTTTGTACTAGATATTTAATATTTAACAACTAGTTTATTAAATACTCTAGATTCATTTCAATAGTACTTATTCTAGATTTCAGTAATAAACCGCTGACGCTCTTCTAAATTTGACACTTCCCTGAATTGCAACTGCACTCTAAATAGAAAAAAGCTGTTAGTTTACTATAATAAAATCAAATCATTTAATATTATTACACCCTTCACTAGGTTACATAAAAGTCGAAAGTATTCTCCATATTCTAGAATAAAAACCTAAATAAGAAAAATAAAGCAATAAAACCACTAGAACACCCTCTGATATACATTTACACCTGTTGCATTAAATCTATTAACACAAAAAGAAACAATTTACGAGCATTTTATTATGCCTCTGAATAGGTTGTTCAATCTTGTGCACAAATATGATTATTTTTGAATATTTTTATTACAAATAGCCCGACAGCTATTAAAGTAATGAATACAATTACAATAAAACTAGCTTGAGACCGTTTTTATGGAGAAATTCCATTAAAACAGAAATCTTCAATGGTAAAGGTTCGATTTGCGGTGACCTTAAGTTTGCAGAAGGTGATACAAAGATGACGCTATGACGCAATTTATCTTTTCATCTACTCTTGTTGAATTTTTTTTTTTACGACTCTTCGTTGTGAAGCGTACTCTTACAAATTTTGTACGTAAGTTGCGTCACAAAAACGTTGAATATTTCAACAAATACTATTAAAAAAGGGAAAGAAAATATGAATATAAAAAAACAATATACTATGAATATGAAAAAGCATATATTTATATTTACACCAAATTAATTCAGGCAAAAGTTTTTTCGTCAAATTGTATAGCGGTGGTAGGCAGAAGTAACCCTCATATTAATTTTAATTGTGCACAAACTTTTATTTTAAATACAAACAATAGTTTTATCAGCGGACCGCAACTTGTGTAATATTTAAGTAGCTATTTACCCACAGGTAAAAATTAACCATTTACAAAACGGCCTCCGCATAAAAAAATACGTGAAATCAAGGAACAGGTAGGTAATACACATTTAGCATTTCATAACACGCCATCATTAACCTTTACTTCCTACATATTAATGCGCATCATAATAAATTGCATTTCAATATTAATTTTATGCATGAAATGCTCCGGAACGAGTGTAGGTGGCATTCTCGAGCAAATTGTTCTTCAGCTACGAACACAGCCTTGAAGGAATTTCAAGATATTTCATTACGTTATTTAGTATTACGTTCTAGGAAAAATAAGTAAAACTAATATTATAAACAGGAAAGATTTGAATTTTTGTTTGTTTGATCACATGTTACGGTTTAACTCAAAAACTACTTGACCAATTTTGAAAATTCTTTCATCAATAGAAAGCTACGGTTTTACTGAGTAATATAAGCCTGATAATGTTTGCAAAAAAAAATAGATATCTCTACCTAAATTGGAACAATGTTACATGACAAGGATATTTTTATATTATTTTAGGTTCGATCATCAGAATGGCTTCTATAGATAAAAAGAGAAACTGACTAACATATCCACGCAAACCGCATCAAAATCGGTTGCGTAGTTTTAAAGATTTAAGCATACATAGCGATAAAAGGACAGAGAAAAGGACTTTGTTTTATACTATGTAGTGAAGAACAACGATAGCCGAGTTATCTAGTGCTTAATAATTTTATAGAAATGGCACCAATATACTCTTTATAATTTAACCCTACATTTGTTTTATGGCTGACATACAACGCTTCATTGCAAACAGAAATGAGCTCGTTCTTGTAAACTTGCAGTAAAAGGCAGATTGCCCTAATTTATGCGTCTTTTGTTTTGGTAACGTAATCGAAAGGCGAAGTTATGTCGATTATATTGTGAAGGTTTTATGAATAGTAAAGGCGCAAGTATTTGTGGTGAAAGTAAATTTTATTGCGACTTATATGTTATTTACATAGGCCAAGGAAGATTTATGTTTGATTTACCGGTAAATTAAAAAAACTATGAATATATCGTATGACGTCACCAGATGCGAATATTTCAATACTTAATTTAGGATAAGTTCTTTGTGTTTGGTTTTAAATGAACTGCAATTGTTCTTACGAGAAATAAAATTATTTAAGCCTAGAAAATCTACGCCTAGGTTTGATTAGATTATACGGTGCTGAACTTACACACGTTTTTATACCACAATGCATAAAATAAATAGAATTATAAATAAAGAAGAATTTGTCATCCACAAACGTGTGGCCTCGCTTACCTCTACGCCTCGTAAATACGAATAATCCGGGTATCACGTCTTATGGGAGTTTATTTTCCGGTAAGAAAAAAAAGTCTGTACAAATCTTGATAGCTTGCTTATAAGGTAAACGTGCCTGTGTGTTGAACGAGAGTTATTGTGGGAGGCAATTTTTACTCAACTGCAAAAAAAATCATTTCATTTACCAAATGGATATCACATAGGCACATCACGATTTCCAAGGTTAGACTACTAGACAAAACATTCCTCTAAATAATTGCAGAGTCATTATAATATATCCGCGTCTGTACATGTGCATAAAGCATAAATAAGTATATGATTTATTTATTAGATGTGAAAAATTATGCAAATTAAATTGACTTATTTACTATACACTTAACTACATATACTTAACTATTTATTTATTTTTTGTTAAAACCTCATGTTTCAAATTTTATAAAACTTGTTCACTTTTGTAAATACTTGTACTTCCTGATAGTTTGCCGATAAATTGGATGTCAGTCTATACAATTTTATTTATTTTTAAATTTATGAAATAACTCTTCTCTTTCTGGGCGAAGCAAGAGGGAGAATCTGACTTCTACTGGTTAAAACCCACCTGTGTCCCCAGTTGCCCTTTACATTCCAGGGTCATGGTAATTCTTTCAAACATTCTCCAAATCTACATAACTCAGCTGATAATTATCAGCTTAATTTTTTAACTACCGTGAAAACAAGAAATATCTTGATAAAACAAAGTTTCCAAAAATTAACAAGCAGTACACAAATTGCAATCGGAAACTTCAAATCTAGATAAGGTTTTCAAGGAAACAAGATCTGACGTACGAATTGCCGGTAGGGGAGGAACGGCCTGACCGGAACACTGTGCCTGCAAATAAATTGTGCCCGGGAAAAAAGGTCAATTCACCCTAACCAGACACAAAACGGTATCAAACAAGAACATACAGAATGACAACTACCAACAAAAGAATAAGATAATATAAATTAAGATTTGTATAAATGATTATAAATATTTAATTAATTTGAAAATTAAAATCAAACAAGTCAATTTATTTTATTTTATTGTTTATCTCTACACTGGTAAATTTTTATGATAAACTTTTGTATCTTATGAATTGTGCTGTGTTGATAGACATTTTAAAATCCTGGTTTATAAAAACACTTTTAATTTTATTTTTTACGTGATTAAATAGTAAAGGAAGCCGACCCCAACATAGTTGGGAAAAAGGCTAGGTAGATGATGAATCACTTTTTTAAAAGTCTCATTCGCATTCTCCGCAGGTCCTTTCATTTGATATTGATATTATAGGAAAGTATAAAATTTAGTCCGCCAGCTTTAGGAATACATCATTATCATCATCATCATCATCTCAGCCGAAAGACGTCCACTGCTGGACATAGGCCTCCCCCAAGCGTCGCCACAGCGACCGGTCCTGCGCGTCTTGCATCCATCGGATTCCCGCGACCCTCGCCAGGTCGTCGGTCCACCTTGTGGGAGGCCTTCCGACGCTGCGTCTTCCGGTACGTGGCCACCACTCTAGAACCTTCCGTCCCCATCGACCATCTGTTCTACGAGCAATGTGCCCTGCCCACTGCCACTTAAGTTTAGCGATTCTTCGGGCTATGTCGGTAACCTTAGTTCTCTTGCGGATCTCTTCATTCCTGATGTGATCGCGCAAGGAAACTCCGAGCATAGCCCTTTCCATTGCTCTTTGGGTGACTTTAAGCCTTCTGATGAGGCCCATTGTGAGCGACCACGTTTCCGAGCCATATGTCATCACTGGCAACACACACTGGTCATAGACTTTTGTCTTGAGACACTGCGGTAGGTTGGACGAGAAGATACCGTGCAGCTTCCTGAACGCTGCCCAGCCGAGTCGGATTCGACGATTGATCTCTTTCTCGAAGTTAGATCTACCCAACTGGACCGTCTGTCCCAGGTAGACGTAGTCGTCCACAACTTCGAGTGTAGAGTCTCCGATCTTGATAGGAGTGGGAGCTACATGGATGTTTACCATGACTTTGGTTTTGTCCATGTTCATTTTGAGTCCCACTCTTTCGGAAGCCCTACTGAGATCACCGAGCATTGTACTGAGCTCCTCCGTAGTCTCAGCCATGACTACTATGTCGTCGGCAAACCGAAGGTGAGTGATGTACTCGTCGTTGATATTGATGCCTCGCCCTCTCCATTCCAGAACCTTGAAGACATCCTCCAATGCGGCCGTGAACAGTTTCGGAGAGATAACGTCTCCCTGCCTCACACCCCGCTGTAAGAGGATAGGTTTCGAGGTCTGATCCTGGAGTCGGACTGACATGGTGGCGTTTTTGTACAAACATTTCAGCACTTCGATGTACCGATAGTCAATCTGGCACCGTTGGAGAGACTGCAGTACAGCCCAAGTCTCGATCGAATCAAAGGCTTTCTCGTAATCCACAAACGCTAAGCAGAGAGGCAGGTTATACTCCTCAGTCTTCTGTATAACCTGCCGTAGCGTATGTATGTGGTCTACGGTGCTAAAGCCTTTTCGGAATCCGGCTTGTTCAGGAGGCTGGAAGTCGTCGAACCTGCGTGCGAGACGATTCGAAATAGGAATTCACCACATCCGATCCAAAGTGACTTCTTCTTCTTCTTCCTGCTCTTATCCCATATTATTTGGGTTCAGCGCAACATATTTTTTTCTTCCATTCTGTCCTATCACCCATCATGCTATCATCAACTCCCTTTTCTTTCATATCAATCCTCACACAATCCATCAATCTTTTCTTTGGTCTTCCTCTTCCTCTCCATCCCTCCACATGTAAATTCATAACTGCTTTAGTAACATGCGTTTCATCGCTTCTATTTATATGACCATACCAAGACAAACGATTTCCTTTCAGCTTTTCAGTCACTGGTGCCACTTTTAAACTTCCTCTAAATTGACGTCAATCAATTCAAAGTGACGTCTCTTTATTTTTCAAGTTACTCTCAGCGACTCTTTAAATTAGTACCCATACTGTAGGAGTACATTAAAAATAACTAGACCGCTATATTAGGTTGGGGTGATTGGGGTCCATTTACATCCTAAGGACCCAAGCCAACCTCACCTGCTAGCGGTGCACCCTGCTGTTCAACGGACGAGGCTCTGGCGTTCCTGGTTTCCCTCTCGTAGGGTTGTGGGGGTCAGACGGCTGGTCGCCCCACGTAAAACCAACATCAGTCATATAATAATGGATAGTAAGTTGCGAATGGGTACTCGGGCTAGGGCGTCGCCGCATAACGACGCGCAGGCACATCGCCCTAAACCTGCGACAAGTGGGCTAGGGCTACCGTGTCAAGTACGGGCACGGCTAAAGATGTCAGTACCCAAAAGGAAGTTCCGCTTTGCCACCTGGAACATTGGCTCTCTAAGTGGACGTTGCAGAGAACTCGCGGACGTACTTGCGAAGCGTCGAGTCCAGTGCGCCTTCCTTCAGGAGACGCGCTGGAAGGGGAATAAGTCCCGTGACATCGGGCAGGGGTACCGGCTAGTGTACGCCGGATCACCATCGGGCAGGAACGGAGTGGCCGTAGTGCTGTCTAAGGACGTTCAGGATGGACTCCTTGAAGTAAACCGATACAGCGACCGGTTGATGCGAGTTAGGGTGCTGATCGAAGGGTCGGTAACGAACCTAGTCAGCGCCTATGCTCCTCAAACTGGTTGCTGTGAGTCTGAAAAGGAGGCCTTCTGGGATGAGTTCGAGGACGTATTGCGCGCTATTCCGAATTCCGAAGATGTTTTGGTTGGGGGGGACCTCAACGGTCACGTAGGTCAGTTTGCTGGAGAGTACGGACGTGTTCACGGTGGTTTTGGTTATGGTCAAGTAAATGCAGAGGGAGTTAGTATACTCAGGACCTGCGCTGTGTCTGACCTAGCCATCGCGAACACATTCTTTCAGAAGAAGCCCCAGCATCTTGTTACGTATCGTAGTGGTTCCTACTCAACCCAAATAGATTACCTGCTGGTGCGACGGTGCCATATTGGCAAGGTTACCAACTGCATAGTCATCCCAGGGGAGAGCTTAACGGCTCAACACCGCCTCCTTGTCCTGGACTTGGCAGTTGTACCAAAGAAGAAAGTGGTCGAGAAACGCAAACCCCGCACTAAGTGGTGGTTGCTTAATGGTCCTAAGCAGTCGGATTTCATTGCGGAGGTCGAGCATCTCGAGATCAGTGCTCCGCATGAATCCGCTCAAGAGATATGGAGTAGGATTCATTCTGCAATCACCGCTGCGGGTAAGCGCGTCCTTGGCACTTCTCGTGGTGGTAGAACCATAGACAAGGAGACGTGGTGGTGGGATGACGGGGTTCAGGGGGCGACCCGGAAGAAGAAGGCCTTATTTAAAAAGTGGCAGGGGTCCAACTCTCCGGAGGACAGGGAGGCATATGGAGCGGCTAAGCGCGCCTGCAAAAAAGCTGTAGCCAGAGCCCGCAGCAAAAGTTTGTCGCCCTTGTACGACAAGCTGGAAACTGCGGAGGGGCAGAAGCTTATTTTTAAGCTGGCGCGTGCCCGGGAAAAAGCTACACGGGACATTAGCAAATGTCTCTGTGTAAGGGACGCCGAGGGTAAGCTGCTCTACGATGCCCCCTCTGTTAAGGAGAGATGGTGTACATACTTTGCGGAGCTGTCAAACAAACAGCATCCCCATAACCTTCCTCCCGAACCGCCTCCTAACCTTGGACTTATTTCCCCTATTTCCCCCGACGAAACCCGCATTGCTCTTCGCTACATGAAGAACCGGAAATCGGTCGGGCCTGACAACGTGCCAATTGAAGTGTGGAAGGCGATGGGCTCACATGGTGTGGACCTTCTGACGGATCTATTTAACCGCATCCTGATCACCAAGGAAATGCCGAACCAGTGGCGATCTAGCCTGATCATTCCAATCTACAAAGGCAAAGGTAGCGTACAGGATTGTAGTAACTACCGCGGTATCAAGATCATGTGCCACACCATGAAGCTCTTCGAGCGCATTATTGACACAAGGCTCCGTACCGAGTGTACTGTCTCTGAGTGTCAATACGGCTTCCGGGCGGGTAACAGCACCATGGACGCAGTGTTCGCCTTGCGGACTTTGACTGAGGCGTACAGGGAGAGAAGGAGAGCTCTGCATTTGGCCTTTTTAGACCTGCAGAAGGCCTTCGACTGTATTCCTCGGCAGTCCATCTGGTGGGCACTTCGCTTCAAGGGTGTGCCCGAGGCCTATATTGACATTATCAGAGACATGTACCGCGATTCCGTGTCCTCTGTCCAGACCGCGGTTGGCAAATCCAACGTCTTTCCAATATCTGTTGGCGTTCACCAAGGCTCGGCTCTTAGCCCGTTCTTGTTTAACGTTGTGCTCGATGTAGTTACGGCATCCATCCAAGACCAGCCTCCGTGGCTAATGATGTATGCCGATGACATAGCCCTCGTTAACCAGAACAAAGCCCAACTTGAGCGCAAAGTCAACGTTTGGAAGGACACGCTGGAAAACGGTGGTCTGAGACTGAATGTGGCGAAGACTGAGTACATGTCCTATGGCGGCGCGGATTCGAATACCATCCGGATAGGTTCGGACCTGATTACAAGGTCCGATAAGTTCAGGTACCTTGGATCCGTGCTGCACGAGTCTGGCAACGTAGAGGACGATGTCCAAGCACGCATAGGCGCGGCTTGGGCGAAGTGGCGCGAGGTTACGGGCGTTGTATGCGACCGCAAAATGCCTCCGAAGCTCAAGGGGCAGATATATAAATGCATCATACGGCCTGTCCTTCTTTACGGCGGCGAGTGTTGGCCAGCACTGGGCAGACACACCCAGGAGCTTCGCGTCACGGAAATGAAGATGCTGAGGTGGATGAGCGGCGTAACGCGATCCGATCGCATACGCAATTCATACATCCGAGGTAGTCTTGGTGTCCGTGACGTGGGGGAAAAACTGCAAGAGTGTCGTCTGCGATGGTATGGCCACATCATGCGCCGCCCTAGGGAGTACGTTGGTCGGAGATGCATGGATATGGCTGTCCTTGGGGCTAGGTCCCGTGGTCGCCCCCGCAAGCGCTGGCTGGATGTCGTCAAGTCTGACATGAGAGCCAATGGCCTCACTGGGAAGGATGTTTTCGACCGGGCAAAGTGGAGGAGACTTAGCCGGAAGGCGGACCCTGGCAATGGCCGGAATTAAAAGCCAGGCAGAAGAAGAAGACCGCTATATTAGGTGTTCCGCCATATTGGATTTAAAATAACGTAACACAGCTAACCATGCATTATCATCCAAACTAATCGTGTATCTGAAATTTCGGCTCAGTCGGTTGAACATAATTATCTGCTTCAAAATTGAGTGGCAAGATTGTACCTGAACAAACATATTACGTAGGAACATATACGCATACATTACAAGTATTTATTTACACGAATAATTTACATATCAAAAATACTTAACTAACTATATTAAAAGAAGATATATTTTCGAACCAGATATTTTCGCATCGTGGGGTCCACTCGGACCCCACGATGCTCACAAGTTGTATAAAGATCTGTCTAAACGTCTGGTTGACACTTCGCGTGATCCAAGGGCTGGCTTTTCATTCAGCTAGAGTAAGAAGCATTGCCATACAGCGTGACAATGCCACTAGTCTTTTAGGCATACCTATTACCAGTCGACAGCGATGTGGAACAGATTTTTGACGAGATTTTAGCTTAGGGGTTTCATTACAAGTTAAATAAATACTTGCTAAAGAGAAGAATGCTGATAAAGCTACAAAGCTAAAGCTTATATTAAGTGGGATCAGGGACGTGGAAAGACTGTAGTGTGTCTTTTCTCCAATCCTATGTGATTATTCTTCACATTCAAATTTAAAATCGTTTTTAATTTAAATAACTCGACCTATGAGAACTAAAAACTATTTTCAACAACTATGGGCACCTACAAAACGTCGGAAGCTAATGCACGGTTCTAAGTGGTTAAGTATTTCCTATGGAAAAGAACCGGCAAGAAACTCCATGGTTACACTTTTAAAGAACAATGCATTTACAATATTGGCCTAGAAGTTGAGATATAAGCGGTCAGCAGTCAACAAACGAGAGTGTTCTAAAGGCTTACCTTGGCCCTGTAACACAAAAGACAATTGAAGAAACACGGGCGGGTTTTATTCAGTACTTACCTGACACTCCCTCTAGCAAGTTATTTGATTTTGACGAGACAAAATAATAAAATCAAAGGTCTTTAGTCCGGTAATTTTTTAACAACCAACCATAAATCAACTCAAGAGAACACGATTTTCGAAACTGCAAATGCAGTGAACGCTAATAACATAAATGCACACAAACTTAAATGCAAGTTAGCAAAGTGTGAAAGTTCACTTTCAGTCAGTAAAGTGAACTTTCTAAGTTCCCTGCTTGGTTCACGAAGTACCAGTGGCTATGTATAGTCGATGCGTTAAATGCTCACTGGGTGTAGCTCGAGATAGCGGCCTGTTACAACTAGTTAAGATTGTCAGTTCCACGAGACATTATCGGAGAATCAGAGGTCGACGAACTTTGCTATTTGTTAGTAATCAAGGCTGGGTTTACCTAATATTGGGGAAAGTGCTAGTTTAGTACCCTTTTATTTAAAGGCTGAAGTCGTTATCGAGATTATCTGGTTAGTTAAAGTTTTCGCATTTTTTTTTTGAGTTATAGATAGGAATGGTTTATAGAAAGACAGTTTCTAGAAAACCAAGGATTAGAAAAAAAGGATATTTCCAAAAAAAAAATCAGCGTACCTTAATTATGTTTGTGTGTACACTGTCTTAACGGCATACTTTATTTTTTTTAACGGCATACTTGTTATATTTTAAATATAAACTTAGATAAAACGAATAAATAATTAAACAGTTAAAAATGATACGGTCATAATCACATATTCAGTAAATCTAATTATTTATGTGCCTATTACTGAAATACGCGATTGGTCTGGTTAACGATTTGATTGGATTCACAGCCTCGATTGTTTGAGCCTAGGTACCTGGGTTCGATTTCCAAGCAAGTTGATGGTGTGACAAAAACCCCCATGCTTCGAAAAGCACGTGAAGCCGATGGCCCTGCGCCAGATCTCTCTCCGGTCGAGTCGGCATGCCATCCTATCGGACTATGAGTGTAAAGGAAAAAGGGTGCACCTGTGTATGCACACACAATTGTGTTTATAGTATACAACTATGTTCTCTGTTAAGATTGGCTTCCATGATTAAAATTCAGTCAGTGGATTATACTCGATTGGTGTCATAAATGCGAAAGAAAGGATATTTATTTTTTTAATTAGTAATCAAAATATGGTCTACGTTCAAGAAGTGAAATGACAAAGAACATAATCACTACTTTTTATTAAAAACTTATTTATTATTAACTTTTAACATTAAAGTGAAAAACTTAGATTTGTAATTTATACAATCAAGAATGTTCTAGTTTTTTCGCTTGTATCTTGCAATCAGTTTTCTCCTCACGTTCCAGCGAGGCTGCTACTGTTGACGCAATTTATTGGTCCTGGTATCCCTTTACTAAGCCTCGGTAAGCACATTAAAAAATAAAAATCAGACAAATAATACATAGGCAGGGCAAGGCACGGTTATGACGGTGGTCCTGGCTGACATTTGTGGATCTTTGGTAGTCGTAAGAATATGGCATAATTATTGAAGAATAAGAGCTAACTGATAACTTTAAGTTCTATATTTCGGTTCAGTGAATCAGCTTCTTCTTCTTCTTCCTGCCCTTATCCCAGCCTTTGCCTTAGAGTTGGCGCAACACGCTTTTTTCTTCCATACTGTCCTGTCACCCGTCGTACTATATCTAACTTTTCTTCTTTTATATTAGTCCTCACACAATCCATCCATTTCGGCTTAGTGAATTAAAAACAAAAAGTACATTTTCATATATTACGCTATTTTGCTGAAGACCTAAATATATTATAACATATTGCTCTAAAACATTATATATAATTAGTGTACATAACTTCGCTAGCTTACGTTCTCTTTGAAGAACAACTCGAGCAGGAATTAAATAAGAACCCTTAGGACCCTTACCTAGATATTTTCAGGGAATATCGTATTTTAATCAAGTCATGTGAGTCCATTGACCTCAGAAGATTAAATTCAGTAACCATTGAACTGAACAAATCCGATGAAAAGATAACAAACTATTATATGAATGTTTACACACCAAAAAATAATAATGTGTCGTAAAATACAGATATTTCTGTCGCCTGTAATAAATCTTATCGAATGATCGGGACGAACGATTTTGAATGAAACGTAGGTAATTTTTTTGTAATAAAAACTGAACAAGTGTGTTTGCGTTACGCATTTCTGGTTCCGTAGCTAGGTAAAACCTACATACTGAAGTTACTGGAGTTCAGAGACAGTGGTCATTATTACTATTACTTTTGTAAGAAGTCCCCTTTCTGAGGAGTAGCTGAAGAGAAATCACGGCGTACTCGCCTTCCGCATGACGCAGGTCCTTATCGGATATGATAAGTTCAGGAGGTTCCTGCACCTGATTGAAAAGGAAGAAACACGGCCCGGATTTCACCATTGCGCGGACTGCTCCGAGGACACGGTGCAGCATAAGATGGAGGTGTGCCTCGCATGAGCGAAACACCGTTGTGTCCTCGAGGGCTCGGCGGTGGCAACCTCTCGCGCCAGCCCGTGGTTTAGACCATGGATAGAAGCAAGTCTTCAAGTTCTTCTGCGAAGTACTCGTAGTAATGCTAGCAAAGGAAGCGGTTGCACGCGTATAGGAACGGACATTCTCACGTCCCAGCTTCCAGGAGCCCGACCCTGACTACCAGCCATAATAGAAATGGGCTTGGCAGTGACGAGCAGTTGTTGCTCGATATCCGGCTGTCCGGCAACCGTCCGGACCGAGCCCAGGTCGTCGACAGCACGTATTGTTCCATACGTGCCTCCAGGAGATGTCATTAAAACAAGCAAGGTCGAAGCCTACTGGGGCCATAGGCTGTGTGATTTCAAACCCAGCCAGACGCAGCACTTCATGCAATTTATTTCGATCTGCTGCTGCAGCTGCTCTCGAAACGGTGAAGAAAAACATCGTGAGGAAACCAGCATTTCCTAGAATCAAAAACCTCCAAAACGTGTGACATCAACCAATCCGCACTGGGTTTAATCTATTTTCAATCTGCCAACGACGGCGACGTCGACATATCGGGTTGACAAAAAAGGGTCCCGTTTCTACCACTGCGTACAGAACCCTAAAACACAGGTCGGTGTACTTCGAACAATAGGACATTAAGGCTGTATTTCAAGCCACAGTTTATGACTACCCCCCTGACCGCCAACAAAAATGCGAACGAGAACCTTTCTATAGACTTCCGCTATCATACCGTTTTATTACAATTTCGTTGATAACACCTTTAGTAATCGAGCTTTTATTTAGTAACAGACATATTATTCTATCGAAATAAACATAGTGACCGTATTGCCCTTTTGGGGAGGCATTGAACCCAGTTCAAATCTCAGGCTAGGTTTAGGATGAACCCGGATTTCAGGCCCGAACTGAAATCGGATTTTATTCTGTGATCCGTCGGAGCAGAATTTGACCTTTGTTACTTAATTATTTCAACCCGTCTAGGCCTATTTATAACGTATATTGCCGCCATTTACATTCCACCGGTCTGCCGTGAAATAGGGGAGGAAAAATGTATGGAAAATACGTCATTTCGCGACAGTATCGCAATGGTAGATGGAGGTGTGTTGCGTACACTATTTTCAAAGATTACATTAGTTTAACTACATATTTTGCGTACAACCTAAACTAATTACAATATGAACAGAACCCATCGTTTTTTCTCTGTTCTATCACAAGCCAAAACAAATAACAGCTACAACTTATTAACTATACTTGCCTAAAAGCTATGGGGTGTTATTATTAATACCTAATAATTAACAGCCTAGTGCCTTGATCAATATCTGAGGAGGCTCGCATTGGGCAGTTGGATCAAAGGCTTGATTCAGAAAGCAGTACTCCTGGACACGGCGCGTATTGTTAAGAGATTCCTCGCGCCTTAACCACCGATAGCTTTGCCCTAAAATTATATAAATGTAAAGTACACAACTTTTACACAGCTTCATCTTGTCCTAAACTAAGCAGAACTTGAACTATGAGTACATGATCGTGCTCATAACACAAACATTCGTCTTGAAAGAAAGAAAGAAGAAAGAAAATTGCGTTTATTAGCATTACAAGAACGAAAAACTCCATAAAATTTAAACAAAAAGAACATAAAGTAATGCCAAAAGGACCTCAACTCAGCATAATGCTTGGGTTGGAAATGGTTGGAATCGAACCCACAACCTCCGGCATAGCAGTCAGGGTCACTAACCACAAGACTAACAGACCAGTCTAAACCAAATTACCGACATAGTGATAATCGAATCTTGAGAACTACATAACCTGAGTCACGGTACTACATAATATTAATATTATTTCATGTAAATTTATGAATACGACATGTCGAGACGTCGTAAAGTTTAGACGGCAGTACAACGGCTTATGCGCGTTAAAATATTTTTATTTTAATATTTTCATAGCGGTCCTTATCCTCGAATTCAGTTAAAATTATACAAACAGATTTATTATGTATGTTCTGGAAATGGGAACGGTCAATGTTAAATGGATAAAGAGCTAAAGTAGTACCAAATTAGTCTGCTAAGCTGGGGTCGCTAGCTTCGGTGCCCTGTGGCCCTACCAAGAGCTCTTAACGCTTATTTGACGAACCATACTGTTCTGTTAAAGGGATGGAGCTATATAGGGTGACTAGCGTGCATAGCTTCACTGAGGAGCGCGTGGAACATTACGCACCGTCGACGACTCGTGCTCAGTCTGGACGGTAACCGGACGGCGAGCTACCCATTGCTCACCGCCTTCAAGCCCACACTTACTGTGTTTGAACTAGTTTGAAGTCGGGGTAGCGATCTCGGTGGCTGGAGCGTGAGGATATTCATTCCTAAAGTGCGACCGACTCCTTTGCAAGCATTACTGCTTCGCAAAAGGAGGCGACCGCAGCCCATGACTTATATCTACCTGTGTTCTTACAGTTACCCTTTTCGCTTCAAGGCTGCGGCCTCTTTTAAACATTCCCGCAGTCCTGGATAGCTTTGGATTTTGTGTTGCTTTACTAGACCGAGGGCCTTACAATGATATATGTTAAAATGTCAGGCGTGGCGATGTGTGAACAAAACCGTAGGGTCTATGGCGTACTGGGGCCATGAGTTTACTTCCGAGAGGGAAACCTGTGGCCTCAAAAAGCTAGGCAATTGAAAGAAAATAGGAGTGGTTATAGTAATTAAAGTCTGACACTCACTCCAACACTAGCGGGAGAAGTCATTTGACGAATACCCGCATTCGAAAGAAAATAAAAAGCATGCAAGGCTAAACAATTTACCAACATAAATGTTAAATTATGACAAAATAATTCCAGCTTAATGGAATGTAAATGATAATTAATTAAAAGTCAATCATCATTGACTTAGTATGTATTGAGCATAACTTACTAAATGGGACCGATCAAATTAATTTCTAGGATAACTTAGATCTAACTTAATTGTGATAGCGCAAATTGAGGAGACTATTAAATAATTTGACAATCAAATATATTTTCCAGTGCCTAAATACTTAAAACATTTGTCACACTAAAATCTATCCTATGTTCTCAGTTTTACGGTTGCTAATACATTACATACGACGTTTGTAAGCAATTTCAGCAGTAAATAGAAGTTGGTATCCAGATCACTTGTTTTCGCCATCTCACTCTTCAAATTATAACACATATTGGCTTTGGAATTAGGTTGGAATTTGTTTGGCAAGCTGTAATTAAAACGTGTCTCGCTCTGCTATCAGTTGAGTAAACAAAATTTTCGATAATTTGGTACTAGAACTTCTTCATCAATATTGTTGGATACAAAAAAACTTCATTATTTGAAAAAATACTCGTATTATGTAATTTTTCTTCTTTGTTTGCTAAATTGCTGCGAGATTTTATAGATGCCATAATATACCATAAGCATGTTACCAGCTTACTAATGATCCCACTGCTGGGACCCTCTCTAGGAATAAACCGTTTTCCACCAGTCCGGATTGGTGGATATTGTCAGATCGCTAGCTCGGGGTCACAAGGGCTGATTTAAGGTCATCCTTCCACCTCTTCCCAGGTCAACCTCGGTGTCGTCTTCCATACTCAGGTACCCACTATGTGAAGGCTCTTGCCCAGCGATCAGTGTGCATGCTGCCGATGTGGCTTGTGCTTACTATTAATATCCTTACTTCTTGGAATACAAAATATACAAAAAATCAGGTCCCCAACCAATTTACTGAGCCGTAAATAAAAAGCACTTAAACTTTAAATATAATTCTCGAACATAATGACATCCCACACTATGTAGTATGTAAATAAACTGGCTGCAAACATAAACCGGTACAGAACCAACTTTTATAACAAAGTTTATGCGACACTAAAACTGAGTTTTAACTAACTGTTATAGGGTCACGCGCGTGGAAACGGACTTTGGTCAATAACCCTGAGATGACCAAGGGCCTGTTCATATCAAAGCAGTGGCCTTCTTTCGAAGGAGGCATCTCTTTCTGCGAAGTAGTAATGTGGACGAAAGAAGCGTCGTGAGGAAGAGGCACCGTCGAAAGTTACAGGGAACTGGCCACCGTAGGAGTGAGCTTGCATACAGCGAGGAGTGACTCTACGTCCGATAAGGACCAGTCACCAGGCTCGGATAGACGGTGCGTTCTATTTGACGCGCGCCTCAAAAAAATCTGATAGAGTCAGTGCCTGCCAGGGCTAAGGGATTGGTTGGAAGAGTCACCGTAGCCCTGAAAACCAATAGACCACTAAAGGAACACGGATTGGTTTTAGTCAGTAAAAATGACTAACACTGCCTCTTGCTCCATCCAGAGCGGGAGAAGTTATTTGATGAATTCCCACTCCCACAACTGAACGTACCCTACGTTCACACTTCTCATGGTCAGGCTTTTACATATTCCAAGATCGGCCTCAAAATAGCAGCATACAGTGTAAGGATACAGAGATTACTTGAACCTAGACACGACTCTCACCTGGTTATCGGTCTACCTTTTGAGAGGCTTTCCAACGCTGCGTCTTCTGGTATGTAGTCCTCCCATGTCTACAGAACTAAATACAGTCTTCTCAAACAGAAATCAAGAAAAAAACATACTTAGGCACCTAAATATAATACGTACCTACAATCCATCAAGCTTTATTTCAGAATACATTTAAGGCGGGTACAGACTGCTGTAACGTAACATGCAATGTAACACGATAGGAGCATTTCATAAGTGTGAACGCAGCGCGCGCACAAACCGAGCGTGTACTTACTCGCAGCTGTTTCCGGCATACGTTCTGCAGTACAGACACACAGTTCCGTCTACACTGGCAATGTTTGGACACTGCGCGTTCCTTCGTTTTTGGTGAAAAAAAACAACTAAAAATGGCAGATCACGTGGCACAGGAGTTAAAATGCGCAAAGCGCTCTATTCGCACGCGTAGTGTACACGGCTCCCACTATGGGAATTCACGCAGTTACATTGCGACAATGTGGACGATAAATTCTTTCATCGTGTGTTACATTGCATGTTACATTCCTTAAGTCAGTACCCGCCTTACGATCGTCTGTCTTCTCAACCGAAGATTATAAATACTGCACTGGGAATAGTACAATTCACATAAATGTTCTGTACTGAAGATAGTGGATTGTAGAACATTGATAGAAAGTTCTTTGACATGCGCATTTTTATTACCCCGGCTACTGAATTTATGTGCAGTTTTTTTTGTTCTGAAGAGATTCCTAGTTTTTGTCTGATGAATTATTTAAAGATGTTTGGTAGATGAGATGGACTTGAAAGTTCTGGTACCGACTTGCTTTACCTAAGTCTTTTTTCCAATAAAATAAAACCTTTGTTTTGTCGGTGTTTCCGGTTTTTTTCTGCACTATTCGAGACCCGATTTCCGAAATTACAGATATTTTACATTTATTCATTTGTTTTTGAAGTCGCCTAAAAAATTGTTCAATGTTTTGTTTTAGTTTTCCACAGGGAAAAGCATTGAGCGCTGGTCCAATGATAGTTATCAGAAGTCGAAAACTTGTCTGCAACCTAACGAGCCGATTATTTATTTATATTTAACTAGCTGCTGCCCGCGACGTCGTCTGCGTGAAGGCTCTACAGCAACAAAAATACAGCAACAAAAATACTTAAGATGTCGCTATAGCATTATAAGTAAACAACTTTTAAAATACATGTGTTTTTTGCAAGCGAAGCAAGTTTAGAGAATTATATGGGAATCCTGCTGAGTTCAGTCATACGTTGTGACTGAAGGAAATAGAGAAAATGATGTATGTGTGGAATATCAGTCTTGCCATGAAGTACCGTGTTATCCCAGTTAATGGGTTGTGGAGGTCTGGTAGGCAGCCGCTCCTCGTAACATACTGGTATTCAGCTAAATCCGGCTTGACTGGAAGCCGACCCCAATATAGTTGAGAGTTGAGAAAAGGCTAGGCAGATGATGATGGTAATGTATGTGTGGAATGTATTCCATTCCAGGACACAAAAGTGTAAAAATACGTACAAAGATATCGTACCTTACAAAGATATCGTACCTTACAACACTTCCCTATAAATTACGTTGCCAGGTGCCAAAATGTAAAGAGAATCAGGACTGGTGACGTGGGAGCAAGCACCGTACAGTTGCTTTTGTGAGAAGCAACTCGTCCTGAGAACTATACGCGCTTGAACTGGAACGGGAAGTTGTAAGGTAGGGGGGAAAAGCGTGGTATAAATGCTGCCTCGCAGATGCCACAACCATAAGAATTTCTGCTCCAATGGTGTGTCTGTGGAGTGAGACGACTTTAAGGCGAGTCTCGTTACACAGCTCTGGAGGAGATAGGTTCCGAAGAAGCACAATTGGGACACTGACCTTCAGCTGGATGATGTGCACTGAAAGTCCACTTGCTGACAGGGTGTTCAGAAATTCCACGGGATAATGTGTAGCGTTATCTTGCTCGACAACAGTGTTTATCGAGGTGTAGACCACATCATTCCCCTCAATTTCCCAGAGAATGCATTCGTTAATTGCTGCAGCCTGATCATTTATGGGCATCTAAATGGCCTACTCACACACCCAAGAATTCTACTGGTGCAGTATACGACTGACATCCCCGTACACACAGCGAATGAGTTCTTCTAAGCTGGATACTATTTTTTTGTATCATCCAAAGGTTGATTGGTAGAAAATGCCTAAGGCATTAAGTCCGCTTTTGTACTTCTATCAAGAGACTCTAGCAGCACCACCTGTCCACCTCTCTGTTCTTGTGTGCGTTTGCCATGACTTAGAAGGACATCGTAAAATTCCTGAACACGTGCATTGTCTACAAGCTGAGCATTAAAAATTAGCATTTCTAATTGAATTTAACTTCAGGTGGAATACGCGAGAGATCAAGTCGTGCCTGTCGTACGAAGCCTATCTTGCAAGGAGTTGAGCTGTTATTTCAGGCTACTTTGGGTTGGTAGTGATGATAGTGAAGAGGTCCGGGCGACCAAACTTTCGCACTTAACAAAATGCATCTTGTGTCCTCTCGTGCATGTACCACGGACCTTTTGTGAAAGTGGAGGGGAGAATGACCATGAACGAGCATTTGTATTATTCTGCATAGAGATAGACGTAGTTCTCAGCTTTGAGCTTTCTTTGGTTGGACCTTATAAATACCAAACGCTCTGTCTCAATTTTAGCGTACATGTCCTAAGAAACTGAGTAAAGAGCGTACGATAATGGCGGAGATAAGAACCATTGTTTACCCTCAGCTGGATCAAGAAGCTGTAGAAATGCATGGTGGATGGTTTTTTTTTATGATTTGGGGTGCCTGTCTGGGGGTCTACATTATAGTGGGCAAAATGGTAGCCAACCTCTCCGCGACAGAACTGAAATGAGAGGATATTGAAGAGAATCGTACGCACGATGAGTCTCGTTGATCCTTCGAAGCCGGTCATCATGCGTACGTAAAACGATGTCTCATCACACTCTTGATCGACTAACACAACAGCTAACTCATTCGTCGTTGGAGCATTATACCACCCTGGATGGGCTGTGATCGGCCTTCTATCTGCTCTGATGACAAACTTAAAGTGGCTGCGCTCGTTTTCAGGCACCGACGCGAGGGCTGCTTTGAAGTTGCTAATTTGCGGATTAACGTTATGCAACATACTTTGCAATCCTTTGAACAGACCAGACCAAATTGAGGATTTGTCTACTTCAACACTTGCTTGTTGTTCACCAAACGAAGTCATCTGGAAGGCGCTGTTATAAGCTCGAATGTATTTCAAAAAATGGCTGGACTTCGAATGCTCGCCATTTAGTCCCCTTTTCCATTTGCGGACTTGGCAGTGGGTACAAACTTCTTCTAAGGCAACCATATCTCCATGGGCGGTGTAGTTAATTTATTTAGCCGTTTGCTCTTCGATATCGTAAACCGTGGATTCATCATCAGATGTCGAAAGTTGATTTATGTCACGACACAGGCGATCTTATTCTATTTGTGCCGCACGCTGTTCTCTTGGTTCTGTCACGTTCTTGCGATAAATGAGCTTCAATGTCACTTCATCATCAATGAACATCACTTTTTTGTAATACTTAACACCGCATTTTTTTTAATTGTCTTCCTCAACTCTGCTCAAGATTTTGAGGGTTTTGTTGGAACTTGTATTTGTCAAACGAACTATACGATACAACAGTTATGAAGAAAATGCAAAATGCCATCTATGAATTTTAAGAATAACTAACTACTAACCTCGCCAACATGATAAAATTTTAATTATAAATTTCCAAAAAGTGTTAATATGTAACTTGATTTGATTTTTATGAAATGTCATAGATGGCGCTGCTTTAAAGTTTCCTTTACACTACTAACATTCATTAAATTATGTTTTTCTGCCCAAGTTACCTAAATGGCGTAGTTTTTATATTGTAAAGCTAAATAATAGCATGGCTTACTCAAAAACAACATTTATATATTATGCGTCGTTAGATTACACGCTGCCACATAATGCGTAAGAAAAATAAAGATTCACAGCTCCTCCCCCGTAGGTGATAGCGTGATAATATGTAGCCTATTTGTTTTACCGACCTCTCCGTAATATTCATGCAAAATTAGAAGTAAATCCATGCAGTACTTTTTGAGTTTAGCCCGGACATACAGATAAACAGACAAACAGACATGAATTCTAAAAACTATATTTTTGGCTTCGGTATCGATTGTAGATCACGCCCCAAGTATTCTTTTAAAAAAATATTCAATGCACAGTTTTGACTTTCCTACGATTTTATTATATGTATATAGATTATCTAGTGTACATCAGTGATCAGGACAAAATAAGCTCCATCACGGTTTACTCTTACCCACTTCCAACTAGTTTCTTCATCCAAAGTAACAGCCAAAATAACGGCATAAAGTAATATTCACAGTTAAATTCGTTTCTTCACAATTTTAACTGTTACTTTTGCCCTTAACGTTGGAATCCCCAACCGGTCCTATGAGACCGCGCTGTTATTGTTTTACTATTGTGTCTCGTTTCGCGAGTATCTGAGTAATTAACTTTTGCTGCTCATTGAAGGGCTGTTAAAGCTAGTCACTGTCATTTAAAAAAAAAATGTGTAGGTTTACTGCGTTTATCCCTTCATTTTATTTTTATCGACTTTTAATTTAGCTGTCACTTGGATAAAGATGTTGACAAGATGACATTTGCTATTATAATAGCAATGGTCAAGGGAAAGTTAATACTTTTACTGATAGTTTTAGTTTTGTTGAAGAAACTGGCTGTTAGGCTATAATCTGTTTAATTATGATTGGCACACAACCCACGGGCACACATAGGGTTGCCAGATCGATTCTTCCTGTTATCGGGATCAATAACCGATTTTTCGGGATTTTATGGCTTTGGTCGGGAGAAATAAAAAAAATAAGTTAATAATATTAAATATAATATATTAAGTAAACAAACATATCTTTTCGACTCGACTCAGACGGAGTGCATTGCAATGTTTTTTCGCTCTACGCTAAGCGCCCAATAGTCCAGTGCCTGGGAGTTTTTACCCAGAACTTTGTTGACTGTGGATGGATTTTAAAAAGAAAAACTGTAATGTGTAGCTAATAACAAGTATAAAAAAGTTAACTTATTTAAAAATAGTGATCTTGATTTTGAAAAAAAAAAATCGGGACTAATTTTGTTCAATTTGTATCTCAGAACCTTCTAGTTCGAATTGAAATATATATAGGATTCATTTTATCCCGAGAGTAGTACCCCGTGGGATAATTTTGTACTATCAGTAAAAAATGTAAAGTCGCACAATATATTTGATGTGAACCAAAATGTAATTTTTTAAATAACCAAAATTGTTGTCCATATATAAATATACACGTTAAGATAGTTTTCTTATACAAAAACATTGTATAGCCTAAAATATATTAGGTACTCGTTGTACCTGCGGTTTCACTCACGTCTGTGGTTACTACTCCACTCCTATTAGTCGTAGCGTAATGTTATATAGCTTATAGCCTTCCCTGATAAATGGACTATCCAACATTGAAAGAATTAATTCGAACTAGTAGGTCCTGAGATACTAATTGGGCTATTTTAATTCTCACTTTTTTTTCATAGTCAAGATCACAATTTTTAATAGGTAAACTTTTTTAGGCTTGTTATTAGCTTCACATATCAGTTTTTTTTAATCTACCCACAGTCAACGAAGTTCTAGGGTTTGATGATTTTAACCCCAGGTACCGGACTACAAGTGGTTTGCAAGTTTCGTTTGACGAAAATGTGAACTTAAAATTATCGAACTAGTTTTTCGGGAGATTATTTGCTTTGTCGGGAGTCGGGAAGACATACAAAAAATCGGGAGAATCCCGCCAAATCCCGACCGTCTGGCAACCCTAGGCACACACCGATGAGAAGTGCCCAATCTCCTCAGAAGGTGACATTGTGACATTCAATTGTGTAGTCATACTCACAATATATAACTACTTGCGTCATCCTAAACGACATAATAGCCAGCTTGAGGTTCTGACGTCTTTGCCAAACGACTTAATCTAAAGTCATTTTTTGTATGACTATATTTATGGAGAGCAATGTCAATAATGGTCAAGAGTTCAAAAGTATAGACGTAAGTTGTACGTTGTATGGAACAACTTTAATCTTATAATCTCCTGACCTAAACTTTATTAGGTACGTAGATTTTGTATCATTAGAACAGTTCGTGCCTGTTAAGCGTGATGCAAGGGATGGTTTTGCGGACGACGAGCCTATTGCTCGTCGTCCGCAAAACCGTCGTAGATCTCCGTCCGTCAATCCAATAAGGACTCGGGCTTGCCGATTAACCGACGGCGCGTAATATTAATTGAGCGTTTCAAAGAGATGTCAGGAAAATCATCGGGGCCCTGGAGGGCTGATGCCCACTAGGACAACGAGGAATTTCTGAAGAGTACCTAAACGAGTAGTCCCTGAACGCAAAGGACAAGTGTTTTAGTCAGTAAAAATCTGATATGCCCTCTCGGGCCAGCCTAGAGCTAGAGCAGTAATTAGATGATTTTACAGGTAAACAAAAACACCTTTTATTCATAAATCATAATCGTAATGGGCAAGCTTGGGCTGCGAGTTCCATCCTTTACTTTTAGGAATCATAGACCTCTATATGTTCCCTCAGTCCGTATTTACAGGAAAAATTCCTACATAATAAGAGCTAGTAGATCATACAACGCACTGTGTGTAAGTGTTGATGATGATCTGGATTTGTTCTCCACTAGCATCACTAAACTGAAGAACATAATGTGCAATCAATTTTTTAATGTTCACTGAACATGATAAACAGTCCTTGCTCCTTCATTTCTTTCTTTCTTTTTATCGGTCTACCGTCTCTTGTTCTACTCTAAAACTATCTGTGAAAACTTGTAATTGGCCTTCTTTCAATATTTTTCAACTATCTGTATCCTAGCCGTAAGTTTTCCAAAAACAATAAAATAAAATAAAAATAGTAATGTCACCCCTGTATTTCGGGCATTTTTTCTCACTATATCCTAGATTCTGTTTCCTACAGTTACGGTTAATTAACTTTTACGACTCAAGCTTATTATCACGGTACTTACTTAAAAAATCCTGACATAAAAACGTAATAACACAGGTGTTATTGCGTTTTTATGTCAGGATTTTTAATTGATGCTTTGATGGATGCGCTAGGATGCTCGACCAGCAAATCCAACCTAAGACTTCACATCTAGCTGATAGGGCTCAAGTCTTAACCAATGAAGCAGGCCTGCTAATAAACAGCCGTAAACATTGAATGCCGAGCCCCTTTACGTCCTTTGCTATCGTCATGTGGTCATTCACATACAGGACAAACAACTCAGTCACAACGTGAGCCGCAAAAAGGGTGTCTTCTACAAACACTTGAGGATTTCCGGTCATAGCACTCTCTTTAAAGACGCCCAAATTGACAGCTAAGTACTGAAAAAATCTGAGTTCAATGCTCTCTTAGAGTAATGGTTACAGGAAGATATGATAGGGATGGTTGGAAGCTAATGACTTGAAAAATTACTGCTTACAAGGTTATTAATAATGCTAGGCTCTGCCAGAGGCTTTGGCTGCGTGAAAGTTGAAAATATATAGCCTATGTCACTCAGTGATATAGTGACATTCAACTGGTGAAAGTATTTTTAAAATCAACCCAGTAGTTCTTCAGTTTATTAATCCTAACTAATATTATAAATGTGAAAATGTGGATGTTTGTTACTTAATCACGCAAAAATGGCTGAACGGATGAAGATGAAATTTTGCATGCTGGAAAAGAACATAGGCTACTTTTTATCCCGATTCTGTTTTTTTAAACTTATGTTTAACAAAAAAGAATGAACACGCGGAGAAAGTCGCAGGCGGAAACTAGTTACAAATAAAATATAAAGATACTAGCTGCTGCCCGCGACGTCGTCTGCGTGAAGGCTCTACAGCACCAAAAATACTTAAGATGTCGCTATAGCATTATAAGTAAACAACTTTTAAAATAGCATTAAAATACATGTTTTTTTTTGCAAGCGAAGCAAGTTTAGAGAATTATATGGGAATCCTGCTGAGTTCAGTCATAAGTTGTGACTGAAGGAAATAGAGAAAATGATGTATATGTGGAATATCAGTCTTGCCATGAAGTACCGTGTTATCCCAGTTAATGGGTTGTGGAGGTCTGGTAGGCAGCCGTTCCTCGTAAAATACTGGTATTCAGCTAAATCCGGCTTGACTGGAGGCCGACCCCAATATAGTTGAGAAAAGGCTAGGCAGATGATGATGGTGATGTATGTGTGGAATGTATTCCATTCCAGGACACAAAAGTGTAAAAATACGTACAAAGATATCGTACCTTACAACACTTGGATATAAATTGCGTTGCCAGGTGCCAAAATGTAAAGAGAATCAGGACTGGTGACGCGGGAGCAAGCAACTCGTCCTGAGAACTGTACGCGCTTGAACTGGAACGGGAAGTTGTAAGGTAGGGGGGAAATGCGTGGTATAAATGCTGCCTCGCCGATGCAACAACCATAAGAATTTCTGCTCCAATGGGGTGTCTGTGGAGTGAGACGACTTTAAGGCGAGTCTCGTTACACAGCTCTGGAGGAGATAGGTCCCGAAGAAGCACAATTGGGACACTGACCTTCAGCTGGATGATATGCACTGAAAGTCCACTTGCTGACAGGGTGTTCAGAAATTCCACGGAATAATGCGCATTTAGCGTTATCTTGCTCGACAACAGTGTTTATCGAGGTGTAGACCACATCATTCCCCTCAATTTCCCAGAGAATGCATTCGTTAATTACTGCAGCCTGATCATTTATGGGCATCTAAATGGCCTACTCACACACCCAAGAATTCTACTGGTGCAGTATACGACTGACATCCCCGTACACACAGTGAATGAGTTCTTCTAAGCTGGATACTATTTTTTTGTATCACCCAAAGGTTGACTGGTAGAAAATGCCTAAGGCATTAAGTCCGCTTCTGTACTTCTACCAAGAGAGTGTACCACTCTACCGAGAGACTCTAGCAGCACCACCTTTCCACCTCTCTCTTCTTGTGTGCGTTTGCCATGACTTAGAAGGACATCGTAAAATTCCTGAACACGTGCATTGTCTCCAAGCTGAACATTAAAAATTAGCATTTCTAATTGAACTTAACTTCTGGTGGAATACGCGAGAGATCAAGTCGTGCCTGTCGTACGAAGCCTATCCTGCAAGGAGTTGAGCTGTTATTTCAGGCTACTTTGGGTTGGTAGTGATGATAGTGAAGAGGTCCGGGCGACCAAACTTTCGCACGTAACAAAATGCATCTTGGGTCCTCTCGTGCATGTAGCACGGACCTTTTATGAAGGTGGAGGGGAGAATGACCATGAATGAGCATTTGTATTATTCTGCATAGAGATAGACGTAGTTCTCAGCTTTGAGCTTTCTTTGGTTGGACCTTATAAATACCAAACGCTCTGTCTCAATTTTGGCGTACATGTCCTAAGAAACTGAGTAAAGAGCGTACGATAATGGCGGAGATAAGAACCATTGTTTACCCTCAGCTGAATCAAGAAGCTGTAGAAGTGCATGGTGAATGGTTTTTTTTGTGATTTGGGGTGCCTGTCTGGGGGTCTACATTATAGTGGGCAAAATGGTAGCCAACCTCTCCGCGACAGAACTGAAATGAGAGGATATTGAAGAGAATCGTACGCACGGTGAGTCTCGCTGATCCTTCGAAGCCGGTCATCATGCGTGCGTAAAACGATGTCTCTTTTATCACACTCCTGATCGACTAACACAACAGCTACTCCATTCGTCGTTGGAGCATTATACCACCCTGGATGGGCTGTGATCGGCCTTTTATCTGCTCTGATGACAAACTTAAAGTGGTTGCGCTCGTTCTCAGGCACCGACGCGAGGGCTGCTTTGAAGTTGCTAATTTGCGGATTAACGTTATGCAACATACTTTGCAATCCTTTGAACAGACCAGACCAAATTGAGGATGTGTCTACTTGAACACTTGCTTGTTGTTCACCAAACGAAGTCATCTGGAAGGCGCTGTTATAAGCTCGAATGTATTTCAAAAAATGGCTGGACTTCGAATGCTCGCCATTTAGTCCCCTTTTCCATTTGCGGACTTGGCAGTGGGTACAAACTTCTTCTAAGGCAACCATATCTCCATGGGCGGCGTAGTTAATCACGATATTGTAGATAAATCCACTTCCTTCTTTATTAAGCCGTTTGCTCTTCGATATCGTAAACCGAGGATTCATCATCAGATGTCGAAAGTTGATTTATGTCACGACACAGGCGATCTTATTCTATTTGTGCCGCACGCTGTTCTCTTGGATTCTGTCACGTTCTTGCGATAAATGAGCTTCAATGTCACTTCATCATCAATGAACATCACTTTTTTGTAATACTTAATACCGCATTTTTTTTAAATTGTCTTCCTCAACTCTGCTCAAGATTTTGAGGGTTTTGTTGGAACTTGTATTTGTCAAACGAACTATACGATACAACTGTTATGAAGAAAATGCAAAATGCCATCTATGAATTTTAAGAATAACTAACTACTAACCTCGCCAACATGATAAAATTTTAATTACTTGATTTGATTTTTATGAAATGTCATAGATGGCGCTGTTTTAAAATTTCCTTTATACTACTAACATTAATTAAATTATGTTTTTTCTGCCCAAGTTACTTAAATGGCGTAGTTTTTATATTGTAAAGCTAAATAATAGCATGGCTTACTCAAAAACAACATTTATATATGCGTCGTTAGATTACACGCTGCCACATAATGCGTAAGAAAAATAAAGATTCACAGCTCCTCCCCCTTAGGTGATAGCGTGATAATATGTAGCCTATTTGTTTTCCCGACCTCTCAGTAATATTCATGCAAAATTTGAAGTAAATCCATGCAGTACTTTTTGAGCTTAGCCCGGACATACAGATAAACAGACAAACAGACAAACAGACAAACAGAAATGAATTCTAAAAACTATATTTTTGGCTTCGGTATCGATTGTAGATTACGCCCCAAGTATTCTTTAAAAAAAATATTCAATGTACAGTTTTGACTTTCCTACGATTTTATTATATGTATAGATAATATTGTTATAGATATACTCGTAGATTACATTTTATTGAGATATAGACTACACTCGTAGATAGATATAAATATAGAGTAGGGAGATCTATGGCGCCACATATGAGCTAAACTACGGAATCCTGCGTCGCGCATTTAGAATTCTTTGAATGTAGGATACGATGGGGCTGACATACTCAGGTAAAAGACCCAAAATAAAATAAAAAATTAAATTTAAAAAAATCCCCATGATTTGAACATTATACAGCTCCAAAACATTCTTGGGCAGTTGTTCAAACCAGTCAAAACACCCGTCTGGTCGGAGGATCCTTTCTCTTCAATGGAGTTTTATGACTTTCTGGACTCTGGTACAAGCCATGGTTAGGAGCCTAAAGAGGCAACCACAAGCGCGAAGAATTGGCCCTCGCGTCTCAGCCGACGGGATCTCGACCCCGATTTTTAGCCACCGTAAGCGTAAGCTTGCGGATGGTGAGCAATGGGTAGCTCGCCGTCCGGACGGCCGGGTACCGTCCGGAACGAGCCCAAGTTCGTGTAGTGTTCCACGCGCGCCTCAAAGAGATGTCAGCAAACAGTGTGGTCCAGTAGTGTAGAATTCTACGGGCCATGGGTTCTGTAAAAGACTGAAACTAAGGCAAAGAAGGAACAGGAGTGGGTTTTTGACATGGAGGGCTCCATGTCAGGCTTTTACTGTCAAAAACCCAAAGTAAATGAGTGGTCCCAGAACGCAACAGGCAAGTGAATGACACAGGTTTTTGTCGGTACAAATCTGATACACCCTCCCGGGCCACTCTAGAGCGGGAGAAGTTATCGGAAGATTTTCCACCTAAAATAAAAAACGATTATGACTTTTCGACAGCAATTAACGGAAAACTAAAAACCAATATCTCCAAAAGTCCAAGCCCATTCAGTAAACCATCCCCTCTTGAGTCAAACAAACGAATTAACTCCATAAACTGATGGTGGCGTCACAGAAGAGGCTTCACTCACAACCACTTAGTAAGAAGATACAGAAGGGTCACATTTTTATTTAAAGTAATGACTTCTGAGAGCTTTTCTTAAATGTGTTAAGGTTATTGGAAGCTAGCCAAAAGGAAAGTCTTTGTAAGGCAAGCGGGATCATTATCGTGATCTGAAGTCGCCACGCAACTTTATCATCTCTCGGTAATTTTCACTCTGCCTTACGGGTCCCATAAAACACAGCAACACAGACCCGTGGTACACCAGGATTTCTTAAGAATTGGAAGGAACGGAAAGATGCCATTAAGCTTTTATCCAGTGGGACAATACCTACAGGTACAGAATAATAATTTATCTGTAAGAAAAGACACCTCACACTCAGATAATCATCATTTGCCTAGCCTTTTTCCCAACTATATTGGGGTCGGCTTCCAGTCAAGCCGGATTTAGCTGAATACAAGTATTTTACGAGGAGCGGCTGCCTACCAGACCTCTACCTGGGGTAACACGGTACTTCATGGCAAGATTGGAGTCAGATTTTACTGGCTTCTGACTATCCGTAACCTCACACTCAGATAATAGTGCAAGAAAATCAAAAAGAAAGCACGAGTTTTTGACAGCCGTTTTGCATTTTCAGTAGCCAGAAAATCGGGTAACAGTCTTTCCAACTACCGAAACTTCCGTGTAACTCACCGAGTTGTAGCTGAGATAAACAAGCACTCTATGTGAAATACTAATATTCAGATGTATCTGGTTTTACTAAGCTTCCCAGGTTGGAAATTGAATCTATTTGCCTTTTAACTAGATTCAATGTTTTGTTCATACAACGCCATCTAGTCCCAAACTAAGAAAAGTTTGTGCTAAGAGTACTAGACAACTGATCAACATACTTATATCATCATCTGCCTAGCCTTTTCCCAACTATACTGGGGTCGCCTTCCAGTCAAGCCGGATTTAGCTGAATACCAGTATTTTACGAGGAACGGCTGCCTACCAGACCTCCACAACCCATTAACTGGGGTTACACGGTACTTCATGGCAAAACTGATCAACATACTTACATATTTCTACACCTATTATAGAAGACGCCTTGGGTGGGAATCAAATGCACAACTTCCGGTGCAGCAGTCAGGGCCCCTAACCACTAGACTTAGACCAACAGGCCAGTCAAAAGTATTGTCAGGAGTGGACCTTCTTTTCCGCCTTTTCTTTGTTTACGTGGAGCAATGAAAGGGTGTGATGTGTACGGCGGGATCGTCGACCTGTGACGTAGCTCGCAGACGTGACTAAATGCTGGAGTCAGTTAGTAGGCGGCTACCACTCTTGTGTTATAATTGTGAGGATCTGATTTATTGGAGCAAACACCGGTCCTTAATCTTGACGTTAAATGGGTATTTGAGCATTAAGGTGACTAATGGTGTATGAACGTAAATGTAGGTAGAAGAAAGTCGAGTTTTCTACTATACCTATTAGTAGACCTACTAATATTTTGATTAGATGTATGTATTGTCGATCATGCGTGGACAGTTAAACGGATTTGGGATGTAATTTGAGACACAGGTAGTTCATGACCCTGCGGGAATGTTTCAAAGAGTTAGGTACCATTCTTGAACCACGATATCGCCTTCAAAGATTCCTAGTGGCTTTACGAGTAGTGAGCATTGACCCTGTTGAATTCCTGCGGTTTACGGACAACTTTAAGAGGCTTGCGTGGAACACTACGCGCCGTCGAGAACTCGAGCTCAGCCATTACCGGACGGCTGGACGGTCGCTAGCATTACTGCATCGCTCTGGACTATGTCCTGACACTCCAGTACGGGTGGTGTTCCACTTAAATCCCAAACTTCCATGTCTGGTAAAACTGGCTTCATGCGGAAGGTCAGGACGCTGTAGTACCTCTTTATTCAATCCTACGAGTGGACTTACCGCCGCGATTGTAGCGAGCCCAGACGGAACACTGATGCGCTTTAGTCAGCATTTCCACATAGCAAGCGAAGTTATAGAAGAAAAGTTAGTTCATGGCCGGATGGACTAAGACGATACTTTATAGACCAATAAGTATACTTACGTTTCCGTGGAATAATATTCGACTTTCACGGAAGTAAAGTCGATTTCAAAACAAGCTAATGAATAACAATAACATTTCTCCTAACTCACAACACTTCGAAAACTATGTTTTCAACAATTTAAATGTCAGTTCGTGAAACTATAAAACGATACTATCGATTTGCTATCAAAAGTAATCACTTCTTCGCAAAGATTCGATTCGTGAATTCGTATTTCGCGGATTACATTTTCTACCCCGAGCATCGAACTCTCTAGTCTTCGAAATCGGCGACTTTACAACGAAATTGAACTGCCTTTACAGGCGTCTCGTTCATGGGGAATCACGTTTTATTAGCCATAAACTTATTTTATTCTACATTGTCATCTTCCTTTGTAGACTACTCTAGGGTTTTATTATTAAGAATGCATAAACTTGATGTACTTATTATTATTTAAAGTAATAGGAATTCCGAATGCCAACTTCATGTCGTATCGTTTTTATTATCTGTCGAAAAAAAAACAATATTTTCGGTGGCTGTGTAAATTATAGTTTCTCTCGTCGAGACGTCAGTCCTGATTGTCTTATGTATAAAAATTTCCTGCCTACCTCAAGAAAAAAGATCTCGTTGAGCTTCATTGCCTTGGCTTTTTTTGGATAGCCAGTTACCATTGTTGACTAGATATTGTTGTTAGCTGATGGCTGTCGTGGCTAAAATATTAATAGCTGGATCGTCACTACAAAGTTAAACTACGCTTGCGTAAGCCGGTGTGTAAGTAGATACGAGACTGGCTTAATATACAGCAATCCCTACGTGCTTCAGAAAGCACGCTGTCTTTGGTCTTGGCTGTCATTTGTAGACTTTTGACAGTCGTTACGGATAATCAGAAGCCAGGAAATCTGACATTGCACCAGTCTTACCAAGAGGTACCACCGTGTTACCCTTAACTGGATCGTGGAGACCATATAAGCAATTGCTCCATGTCTGGTTAGACTGGAAACCGACTACAGTATAGTTCGAAAAAGGCTTTGCACATTGCTTTGGTAGCCCTTCTTGCAGTATATTCTTATGCATTTTTACTTGTATAGCATAACATAGCTATATCAGCCTTATAATGTTCCCACTGCTGGGACTCAGACCAGCAGTTTAGCATTTTCTGTAGGAAAGAAAATGGGCCAAGCGGGCCCAGTGCGGGTTGGTGGATGTCACATGTCTTCGAATTTTAGGTTCTAGGACATATCGGTTTCAGGACTACTTGTATAACGCCTCAATATTTCACAAACTCTGCTCATTAATATTCAAACTAAAACAAAGTCAATCCAACCCAAATTCCTAGTTTGGATGAAATTAATTGCCAACCGCTGATATCAGCGGTCCGAGCTGGTCAAACAGATTGCCATCGCCCGCAGAGGACCGCTACAGTGTTCAAACTATTCCAAACTAACGGCCAAAGCGGCTACGATAATATTTCAAGAAGTGGAATTGGATATCGGTTTGTATTCATTTTTGTACAATAATTCTACCAGTAAGTGGAAAAGAAAAGATGGATGGATTGTGTGAAGAAAAGGGAGTTGATGATAGCATGGCGGGTGACAGGACAGAATGGAAGGAAAAAACATGTTGCGTCGACCCCAAATAATATGGGATAAGGCAGGAAAAAGAAGAAGAATTCTACTAGTAAGTATTAGAAACGTGAACATTTTTATGTCTGGATGTTTGTTACTCTTTCAAAACTACTGAATGAATTTCGATGAAACTTGGTAAACCATGTCCTGAAATAGCATAAAGGATAGTTTTTATCCTGGAAGTATGTTCTCTTGGGATAATTTTGGGGAGAGGCCTATGTCCAGCGGTGGATGTCAGTCGGCTGAGATAATGTTGATGATGATTCTTATTCTGTTACCTACTTATTGGTTTTAGAAAGAAGAAAGAAAATCTCTTTATTTACATGAACAATGGCAAATTTACAAAACATGTAAGTACAGAAACAAAAAAAAACAGCAAGAAATATGCGCCACGTCCATGCAATGTTTTCCTACACGATTGTAAAGGCTTCTAACTTAACTACGACATATTGAGAGATCACTGGATGATAGCCACCTTTAAAAAGCATTAGTTACTTATACTACTTATTTAAGTACTCACCTATTAAGAGGCCTGCGGAGACCGCGCGCTATCTCGAGTTGAGACGAAATAAAACACGTTTTTGAGGTTGATGGAAGCAATCCAGATAGTTTAAACAATTCTTGGACACACCGACTGGAGTAAAGTCATCATCCGCACACTGACAGTTGCTTGCTGTGATAGCAATACAAACTATTGGAAATTTGGAAGAGGTTCCGTAATACCAAAAATGATGAATGAAAAATTAATGTATTTCCATTATTGTTTCGAGTATTTATAACTTGATAATAATATCTGTGTTCCTACGAAAAGATATTTTGAAATATTGTTGTTTATAATATAGAAAAAACAAAATAAAAACATGACATTTTCGCTGTGAAAATGTGCAAATTTAAATTCGCTTAAATTTCGTTTGGGGTAAGTTTTTCAACAAAAAGACGATGTAGGAACCTAGATAATTATTGTCTGAATCCGAATAACATCATATTATGGTGTAAATATGCTTAAATTGCAAATGATTTTGGTATTACGTTTGTATGGATAATTCTAACGTCGCGCCCGCCTTAAGCCATCATTCATCAAAATAATTGTCAGTTTGCCCCCAAAACCATAATATGACTTCTAAATCAGTTTCGGTTTGGTGTCAGACAATATCTACTCTTCGCTAAAATGGCCCTTACCTATTAAGCTCAAACTGAATATACTGGATAACTGGACGCTGAATTCATTAACAATTGAGGTTATATTTTGCGGATATAACGATAGGAAGAGAGAATAATAATAAGGATTGTACGTAGTTTAATAGAAGTATCTTTCTTGGGTATTTCTGAAGTAATTTCTTCGTAGGAAGTTAATTTTCTGCCATTATAGGCCGATGGAAAGTAAATAACAGATTATTTAGACTTGTCATAATTATTATTCATTTGTGTAATAAAGGTACCTAATATTAGTATATTATATACTTCGGAAGAGCTCATTATAAAACTCGGTGACCTCAATAGAGCTTCTAAAAGAGTGGGTCTTAAAATGAACATGGACAAAACCAAAGTCATGGTAAACATACAGGTAGCACCCATTCCTATCAAGATTTTTTTTTGTATCACATAAACCAGTGCTTGACTACAATCCCACCTGATGGTAAGCAGTGATGCTGTCGTTGATGGTGAGGCGCACTAGTTTATTAAGAGCCCATTCACACTAGTCTTGAAGACACCCAAATTGTAATCGGACGGAAAGACCGCAGCAGGCAAAGAACATCTACTGGACTGGAAGTTGTGGACGATTACGTATACCTGGTACAGATGGTCTGATTGGTTGGGTTGGTATGATATTAATTCGTCTAAAGCCAGGCGATAATAGGCTAGAAATAGCTGCTAGATACCTTAACTATTAATTAACTGTCAATCTATGTTATCCGTACCCATATTGTTTAAATAGTTTAATTGACTTCGATCCTTCTGTTTAAATTCAAACTAAATAATTATATACCTCAACCAAATTTATTTTTCATTAATGAAATTTGGTCCACGGATAGATCATGTCCTGGCACATTGGATACTTTTTACTCCGGGACATATTTTACAGGAGATAATTTTCTAAGTACAATCAGGCGGATGAAACCACTGGCAGCAGTTCATCATGTGCCTAGCCTTTTCCCAAATATATATTGGGGTCGGCTTCCAGTCAAGCCAGATTTAGCTGAATACCAGTCTTTTACGTGGAGCGGCTGCCTACCAGACCTCCACAACCCATTAACTGGGGTAACACGGTACTTTATGGCAAGACTGGAGTCAGATTTACTGGCTTCTGACTATCCGTAACGACTGCCAAAGATCTACAAATGACAGCCGGGACCTACGGCTTCACGTGCTTTCCGAGGCACGGAGGAAACTCGTTATGTTAAGATGGTCACCCATCCACAGACCAACCTTGGCAAGCGTTGCTTAACCTTGTAGATCGACCCGTGCGGCTGTTATTATCTAGCCACGAGCTCCTCAGCAGTTAGCACATTATCACCCTAATATTATATAATAACTAGCGAAATTTTGGGATCTTGCGTGTATGTTTGTTATTTATTTATTTATTTAGCTCTTCATGCACACACGAGTACAGAGGCGGACTTAACGCCTTGAGCCATTCTCTACCAGTCAACCATTGTTACTTCTTCACGCTGAAACTGCTGAACAGATTTGGATTGAAATTTGTATTGGGATTGAAAGTAGTATTAGTGAGAACAAAATAACCCATTAGTTCTACCGATGGAACAGGTAGAACAAGTGTGAAATAGAGAATCCCAGTAGTTCTACTATTTTTTTTATACATAATACCGTAGAACTAGTGGGAAATAAAATCCCAGTAGTTCTACTATTTTGTTATATATAATATCATAGAACTAGTGGGAAAAAAAGTCCCATTAATTCTACCGTAGAACTGTTCAGTAGAACTAGTGGGAACAAACCCATGGATTGACCATGCCCTAAAAAGCATAAAGGATATTTTTTATGCCGGGGTGTAGTCCCTTGGGAGAAGTTTTCTGTTTTAACGCGGGTGAAGCTTCTGGCAGCAATCAGAAATATACCCAATACTTTATTGCATAATATAGAATAAAATTAGAATTACAACGTAGATATTTCTCCAGAAAACACAAAAACAAACCTACCGTCCAAAAAATATTAGGTACTGACCTAATATTTTTTCCCTTCTGGCTTTCCCTTCTCGATTAATATGTTAGCAGTAGTAATTATCTAGGCTACCCCACTGAACTATGCACATATATAATCAGAGACCCATGTGGAGAGCTGTTGACCGTAAAACCTCTGTGCTATGAATCAATCACTTAGGTTATAGTTTCCCAACCTTTTATGAACTACTGCCCCTTTATAAGGAAACAAAGTTCCTACGCCCTTTACATAATATTTAATTATGCCAATTTTGTCTTTTTATTAATTTATCTATATACAACATGTAACACAATTAACGCACATCCTCTTGAGGGGTCATTGTACTCATCATTATAAACAACTTTTACTATGGGACCAAACCTGAAATCGAGAAAAAATAATCAGCAGCATTTATGTTCTCATATTTCGTCAAAATGTATGGAAAAGCTGATAATTCTTTCATTATAAGTTATTTTTATCAGCCCTATTTGCCTTTGGACACGAAATGCTCCAGCACCCACTAGAGCCTATAGTGGGTGCTGGAGCATTTCGTGTAGTTCCACCCCCGTTGGGAATCTATGACTAAGATGATGAACATATCCCTAAAGGCCTGTGCATACCATGTTTTATAAATGCGCCGTTGACGCGCATTTGTAGCGATACAGACGCAATACGCTCGCGAGTCGGACGCAGCCTGTAAACCTTTGCACACCTGTATAAATTCAAACACGCGTTTTTTTCGATACAGACGCGAAGCAAACGCGCGTGTGTGTCGATACAAATTACAACAAACTGCTCTGTAGGGTAAAAGCGCGCCATCGACGTACGTTTCTTAAACGCACGTCAACAGCGCGTTTAGAAAACGTGGTGTGCACAGGCCCTAACTATACTTTCAAAGTTCCTTTTTTGGAGAAATGTTTTGGTGAATGGATTATTATATGGCTAGTGGCTTTATCAAAAGTAAAAAGGGGTCGAAAGATGGGTACGCGGCGTCTCGGGGGAAATACGAAAGCAGGCGGTCCAAAAACGCATATTACCTACGTATTGAAAGCCTATGCAGTTGATAAAATCGTTATTCTAATCAACTCTGATGACATTTTTAATTAAAAAGTAATTAATTCATTTTTTTCACTTAAAATTTCATCGGGTTTGATTAGAATAACGATTTCATAGAGTTTTAATATAAAAAGTAGATTTTTTTTTAATAATTTTTAACCTATGATAGGTAAAAGCCGCCAAAAAAAAATTCTACTGGAGGATCAAAATCATTTACTTACTCCTTAATATTCATTGGTGCATCGATGTCTAACACACAGTATCTATCTCTAAAATTAATAGATAAATAGGTACCGTACAAAACACTAGTTGCCAATTAGGTTCCCCAATTAAATTTTCACACTAAACAGAACGCCTTTAACTGAGCCCAAGCAAATTCAAGGCCACCTTCAGATTTAGCACAAACCGAGGTATAAACTGCCTACTTTTTGGACAGCATAACACTTGACCCGGTTACAAAAGGCTTACAAGTTTGAAGGTCGTTCAGGAACAAGGAGCCAAGTTTCAATGGGGCTTGGAACCTCCCTGCTAAAGGTGAGTGAGGAGAACTCACTGTTGGAAAGTTCTTTAAAGTGTTAGTTAAAGGTCTATCGCTTAGTATCGGAGTTTTGGGGAGGGTAGTTAGAGAAACAGTTTGTAGTTACTTACCTAAGAGGAAGATAAAAGGTATAAAATTACAAAGGTGAAATTTTGTATTTATAAAGATAAACGCAGTTTTAACACATACCACATTTGATTGCAATTTGAAAAGGACGCGTTATTCAAAGCTCAATTGTCAAAAATGCTAGTACAAAAACACAAAAAGTTTATTACAGTAACATCTAAAACTTTTACAGTAAATCTTACATAGGGACCTCCTTTTAAGTAAAGATATACCTGTGCTAGGAGGCCCCGCTCTTCAATTACAAATTATGAAATGGTAAAAGTGTGTATCAAACAAAACATACCTAAAAGAATTTAAAATTTAAAATATAAGGAATAGGAATACACTCATTAATCGGCTTTTTAGTCTAACAGTATTCATTTTGTTTTTTACTACTTCGCGCTCAAAGGTCTGGACGGATATCAATATACCACCTTACAATACAAGCGTCAGTGTCAAGATCCAAATTGTTTTATCTGCTATTTGTACTTAAATGGTTATAAACTGTCTATACCATATTTGCCTTAAAGTTTTGCATCCATCTTCCAATCATATTGCTAAGTACCATATTTATACACGCGTTTTCATTGCGGAATCAGTCGTCCATACTTCAATTTAGCCATCTCCTTTTATGTAGGTAACTAGGTAACCTATTAAAAATCACATAGCTAATAGTTTTCCTCTGCACGTGTAAAGTGAACAGCCTAGCCATAATACCAAGTAAATAAAATCGGTCTAGCGCGAATCGGACTCGTACATCAATGGTTCCGTAATACCACACACTTACCTATTAAGTAATTCGATAGAGGAATCGAGTCCTTTATTTTTCCAAAATATCACAACAAAGTAATTATTGTGTTACTACTGAAAACCGTAATCTTGATTATCTACGGTTTTTGACTTTTTCCTTTACTAGTGTCGTGATATTTTGCTTGATTATAGGTCAACGGAAAGTAGTTAATTTACCTACTTGAGAGTGTCACAATATGCGTCATAAACAAAATGTAAACTGCGTAATCTTTAGGTTGCGTTGACTTAGAATTTTGATATTTTTTACGGCTCCAAGGAGTTGCAGACCCCTACGTGTTCCTAAGAAAAAGGGTCTTGACAGACAAGAAAGCGATTCAATAATGATTCCATTTTTACCGACTGGAGTACGGAACCCTAAAAAGACCATTACCTCAACCATCATAAAACCATTAAGTTAAACCGTTATACCTAAGTGCTCATTCTCTCCTCATCTTGCAAGTTTCAAAAGGACTCCTCCACATAAACCGTAACGTTCCGCGTAAGATACGGTTTTCCGGTAAAGAGTTAGAGTTGCCAGGCCAGGGGTAAGTGGGCCAAGGACGCGTGCAACTGTAAAGATTTAATGGCAGACGGTTTTTGGCCGCATTTTGGGACGCGTCTGTATGTAAGCGGGAAGCGAGTGACCTACTTGTGAAGACAAAAATCAAATTCGACTAGTTTTAGTAACAACAACAGTTCTATTGATAGCCTTGTGGTTTTTTGGATTGGGATATGATCTAATTACTCCTGCCGCTCCGAGTGGGGTGTAAGATTATTACTAAGTTATATACCAAACCCGTATTCATTCAGCAGTCAAAAGCATGTCGATGTTAATGATTCATTATTTCTTGAACAACAGGCTTACGATTAAAACATTTGTCTATAAGTGAGTATGACTATGTTAAATCTAAACTAACTAACACATCTCAACTGAACAACTTGAGAAATCTTACCCCACGTTTTTCGAACGAAAATTATCACAACATTAACAGGACAAATTGTCAAGCGCGCCGGCGCTTGACAATTTGCATTGATATACAAAAAGGTTTTTGTATATCAATGAGCGCCGGTTAACAATTGGTGTTTGAGAAACTGGGAGTTTTTAAAGGACTTGTTGGAATCAACAGTCAATTTATTAACCATCAATAAACCTATTAGTCCAGTCAAAATAGACATTCTAGTTTGCATTAATTCCCAACAAGCTGGATTTTTGTGCAGGCCTTAAATATGTCATTACGAATGTTATGTCAAAAGTCCCCATCGATCCCGCTTGTGCGTTGTTTTTTATTCGAGGTCAAAGGTCACAAATTAGCGTTTTTTGCGTAGGTATATCTCTGAAACAACGAGAGCTATTGAAAAATAGTTCAGGCAAAGTTTGTAGATCGTAAAATTGTCTACAAAAAGATCCAACATTTTTTCTTCTACGATGCACTGTTCTCGAATTATGGCTATTTTAAACATGGAAAATACGAATATGCACTCATGCTAAGGGATGATGAGTTCGATGAATATTTGAAGAACAAACCATCTGTAACGATACATAAGCAGTGCCGTAAAGCATACACCTGGAAGAGCAGCATCGCTGCAGCTAAAAGACAGTGTGAGGCGGAGATAGCTACCACATCTGGGATTAGTCCTCCTCGTACTAGCACGAGGTAATGAATCGTCTTTTTGACGAAATACTGTTTGTTCTGTGGCAATGAAGCAAATAAAACAGCTGAAATAAAAAAAAAATCTGCTGAGGCTAAGTACTACAGTGATAAGTTACACTTAAAATACGACTTTCCTGCGGTCTAAAGTCACGATATCTCGAAAGCGATGCTTTATAGAAGAAAAGTGTCCACATCTTTTTTGTAGACAATTTTACGATCTAGCAATGACACTACTTGCTAGCTCATGAGAACGAGTCTGAGCTTCCTTAAAGATGGTTTTCTTGAAGTCAAGGGTTGAAAGTTTAGGACACTCTAGGTCGAAGATGCTGCGCTTTTTTTTATTTCAGCCGTTTTATTTGCTTCATTGCCACTGAACAAACAGTATTTCGTCAAAAAGACGATTCATTTGCTCGTGCTAGTACGAGGAGGACTAATCCCAGATGTGGTAGCTATCTCCGCCTCACGCTGTCTTTTAGCTGCAGCGATGCTGCTCTTCCGGGTGTATGCTTTACGACACTGCTTATGTATCGTTACAGATGGTTTGTCCTTCAAATATTCATCGAACCCATCATACCTTAGCATGAGTGCATATTCGTATTTTCTATGTTTAAAATAGCCATAATTCGAGAACAGTGCATCGTAGAAGAAAAAGTGTTGGATCTTTTTTGTAGACAATTTTACGATCTTCAAACTTTGCCTGAACTATTTTTCGATAGCTCTCGTTGTTTCAGAGATATACGCAAAAAACGCTAATTTGTGACCTTTGACCTCGAATAAAAAACAACGCACAAGCGGGATCGATGGGGACTTTTGACATATCATTCGTAATGACGTATTCAAGACCTGCACAAAAATCCAGCTTGTTGGGAATTAATGCAAACTTGAATAATAATTTAGTCTATTTTGACTGGACTATATAAGTTAATCGTAACATCACCATCAAACCCCCTTAATCAAAAACTGAATCACATGCTCAAAGATCGGGGCCTTTAGCCCATAATCCCCGCTTGTCGCTTTCAAACGAACCGTATCTCACCGTCCGCGGCCCAGAGCGGTCGACCCAAGTCTGCACACATATTAGTTTATTTACGAGATCCCTGTTTTACAATCCTATGGGGATAATTAATGATGTGTGGAAAAGGAAGGGAATAACGATGGCGCGAAAAGGGCCTCGGATGCTGTGTGGTAATTAGTGAACTGGCCTTTATGTCGGTGTTATTATGAGAGAAAGCTTGGGTAGCTATACCGTAAATCAGCGACATAAATATCAGGTGTGTCTGACATCGATGCAAAAACAAATGCCATGGATCCAGTTCACGATTGTGGATCCCACAGTGGTGGATTTTTTCGTCAGGTTCGGTTTCGTTTGTGCGTCGATGTCTGACACACCCTGTAAACCTACATAAAAAGAAGTTGCTGACCAGAATCTGTACTTACTATTTTTATTTAAAAAAAGAAACAAAAAAACACGTATCCTAACGGCCGCACTCAGGGACATTCGTTAACGTTCATCATCACTTAAATTCTAAACGATCTATTAAGAAAATGTCACATTGACAGTTTTACACAGTTTTTCAGTGAAGGTTTGACAATACATAACTTTAATGGACATTAGGGACGCTAATGAACCATTAGCTGGACTCTGAGTACGGCCGTTAAAGACGATTTCTATTTTTAACTTTCAAATAATCAACTCTACAAAAGCCGTAAAATACAAGTAAAATCTCTGGCATCGCTTAAGGAATTAAAAAGTTGTGGAAGCAGTGGGCGAAAAGCAAAAGGAAAATAAATTAAGATTGCAACTCGAAAAGAAAAAGTAGGACGGAACCACTTGAGAAACGTTTAGAGCTTGAAGTAAAAATTAAAAGCTTTTATAAAAACAGTTCAGTTAAGACCTAGGGACCTTGGTTTTAAGTACAATGTCAAGGGAAGTGCCTACAGCAGGAAAATTGTGGAGATAAGTCCTCTCTTTGAAGAGTGGCTGGAAAGATGTCACGGCGTTGTCATCTTCCACATGACGCAGGTCCTAACCGGACATGGTAAGTTTCTAGAGGATATACGTGGACAACAACCAATGGGTAGCTTGCCGTCCGACCATCCGGTAACCGTCCGGTCAGGTCATGGTCAGGAATCTTTCTGCTAGTGATATTATCTACCAAGCATTACAAAACCCAACTGCTAAGTTAACCTATGTCGATCCAAAGCACTCTTGAGCAGTTTAAAATCTTTTCATTCACAGCACCCTGCCCAGTATACAAAAGTAACCAGACTCAACATTGACAACCTCGAACCAGACTTTGTAAGCATCTTCCCGATGGCCACTCTCACACACCCCACAATAAAAAATGCATTAAAACCGATCGGCGATGTTTCTGACGACCTTTTTAGTATAGGATGTCATGAAGCTGATAATAACCATAAAAGCACGGCCCATAAACGTCCTGTTACAATTGGCCGCGTAATTTGGCGGATTAAGGACTAGGCTGAATAGAGGACGGCCTTGACTTGGTTTGAGAAAAATAACATCTTCGCGTTGTCATTGGTCGTTGAAAATATTATGATAAGTAACAAAAGCTGAAGACCTTGGGTGAAAGATACAAATGCCTTGTTGAATTTGATATAGAAACGTTATTGCAATGGTGATGCTAAGTCGTAAGTCGGGCCGTCGCAGCTCTTGAGTCGAAGGGTTCAATGAGAATCAAACAAGCAAGGAATAAAACGCCTTAATTTACTAACTACCCGCTCGGTATGAAAAAAGTTAAACACACACACAAACCCGAGTTCACCGATTCACCGTTATTGCAGGATTTGGTAGCCCTATTCCAGGCCTTCTTTTTGACTCATACGAGCGTCGACTCAAGGGTAGTACCTATAGGTACCACGTGTTTACACATCACATCTGCGCGATCACGCAGATGTGATGTGTAAAGGGTCAGTCGAGCTTAACCGGACATTGTCACGTCAGAGAAAGAAGTTGATCCATCCCCTTATTGTTTATTATTTTTATAACAGGTAGGTACCTACCCTTTGCACTAACAGTCCAATCCAACACGTGCAGAGAGCCTTGTCGTCACTTTAGCCAGGCCGCACACCAGGCATACAATTGTTTCTCCACAATTGTAGCGCCACATTTGAAATGCGACACATTTAACGCCCCCATATATTCCTACGAGAGCACGCACACCGAGGAAACATTTGTAGCGGGCGCACTTTGTGGCGAGACGTCATCCGCGCTACAATAATTGAAGATCGAACCTGTTCGTTTTTTGTGTCGCGTTGGTTTGAAAAAATGATAAACAACATTGAATTTTACGTTGAATTTATTGCAGAGGTCGAAAAAAGCCCTACATTATACAATCATACACTCAATGATTATAGTAACAGACGGATTACAGAAATTATTTGGACTAAGATTGGTGAATGAATTTTGTAATTCCCGTAATTTGTGCAATCTTGAGTAAACGGATGAACCCAATAACGTCTTTTTTCTCATGAATCGCCACATCAAGAAATCGTCGTCATCAGAAGATGACGTCGACATGCTGAAAGCGATGCCACGCTACAACTGTGCTTCCGATGTGCGTATATACAATACATTTGTAGTAAGCTGAATTGTAGCGCAACGATTGTGGCGACGTAAATGTTCGATACGTGTAGCATGTGGCGCTGGTGTGCGGCCTGCCTAACACAACTTTAACGTTTGAATCCCCGACCGGTCCTATGAGACCGCGCTGTTATTGTTTTACTATTGTGTCTCGTTTCGCGGGTATCTGAGTAACTACAGTGTAGGTATCTAATGTTAAGATGAACAATATATTTTGTGTAGGTAGGTCCGACAAACACGTAGGGTAGGAAATGCGTCATAGGTATACGTACCTGTCGATTATCCCTCGTAGTATATTTCTTTCCCTTTTATGTCCATCTGCTTCGCTCATGTTTGACAGGTACCACCTGAGAAGGATTGCTCTCTGAACATGAATATATCAAAACAATTAACCCTATACTTTACATTGTGAGTAACATACCTACTAATACCTTCCTCTGAAGAACATCATTTGAATCCAAAACAACATCATTTGGATCCAAGAAGAACATACATCTCAAGGTCTCAGCATACTGGAGGCTGCCTACTCCGTAATGTATCAGGCCGGATTCCCGGAGGAACACACCTCTCCAGGCCTCGGTACAAACCTCTTTCATACTAGCGGCTACCTACTTCTTCCTTCAGAGGTTTGGTGACTGGCTAACCCGGCCTCAACATCCCACTCCCACCTAAGTAAGACTGGGACTGCCTCCTCCTTCACTCTACCTGTCCATGTCTACAACACGGAACGAGGCCTAACTTTATCAGGTCACACACAGTTCGGCTTTCATTTTTAACATTACTATCTATAGGTAGGTACCTACTCTATAGAAATCAATTGCGTCAAAACACCAAACCACATTGAACTTGACTAAGATTTTATAATAAGAAATACTTAGCTTTCTTACTTTCGAAGTCTGGATACATTGACCGTCTTCCAGACACGGCACGAAAAGTTTTTAACAAAAATAATTCGCGCTTTGTACACAAGGGATTACAATACACTTTCTCTTACTAATTTTAGTTCGCGACTTTTAGAAATGGCGCCATGCCGTTACTAGCATGGTTCGCGCCATCACGCTATTGCAGTCTATATTATCTATGCCTGCCATAGTTATTCAAGATGCGCCTTAAAATGTTGCTAGAGTTATTCGTTTGGTCTATGGCTTCGTGGTCGTCGCGCCATCGCGCCATCATGGTCGTGTCGTGACACCTCTGCAGCTCTGGTGGCACATCACCACATCATCTGAATAAAAATAAATAGACAGCCAAGGCATAATCTGTGGCCAAGGATAAAATACAAAAAAGGATTGCATGTCATTCCAATCTGTTGACTGGGAAGTTTTGAGTAGGTAGGTACAAGGGCGTCGCCAAAGGGGGGCAGGGGGGGGCAGCTGCCCCCCCCTAGAGATCAAATGTAGTTAGCCGCAAAACGACCAAAGTGCGAGCAATTGACTTCCTTTACTATTAATAAATGCAGAAATTATACATATACTGCTATATTATAAACTGCAAGACATTACATCAATGCCGCGTATTACGGGGGAAACAACGTCATAGAAACAATCATTCAGCAGAAAGTCCTTCAGAATACTGGAATAGATCTTTAGTAATACCATACTTAGATTCAATTATCAGTTATCACCTCCCTTGAAGTCCCTGGACTAGCATTGAGGCGGCACTTCGGCACCATGAGGTGCCCGCCTACCTAAGTCGCGTGATCGACGCCTACCTATCGGATAGGCTCATCATCTACCCCGGTCACAAGGGAGAGTGGAGACGGCGAGAGATGTCATGCGGTGTTCCGCAGGGATCGGTACTAGGACCGCCCCTGTGGAACATTGGATACGACTACATGCTGCGCGGCAACTTCCCTGACGGGGTCAGCGTGGTCTGCTACGACGACACGCTGGTCTTGGCGCGGGGAGAGTCGTACCAGGCGGCGGCAAACAGCGACACGCGGGGTTTCGAAGGTGGCATTGCACAAGTCCGAGGCCATGTGTTTTCATGGCCCTCGGACCGCGCCACCACCTGATTCCCAAATATCGGTCGGGGGGGTCTACATCGGCGTCGGGTCGACGTTGAAGTACCTAGGACTCGTCCTGGACAGCCGCTGGAGTTTCGAGGAGCATTTTCGACGTCTGGCTCCTAAACTGGACAGGACTGGGGCTGCTCTGAAGCAGCTTCTGCCTAACCTAGGGGGTCCAGACGCCCCTGTCGGAGGCTCTACGCGGGGATCGTTCGGTCTATGGCCCTTTACAAAGCGCCGGTTTGGGCCCCGTCGCTGAACACGGAAATTCCAAAAGGTGAGCCCGTGTTCTCCGAGATCGAAGGCAACGAAGGAACGGGGTGGGGTTTAATTAGTAAGGTGTCTGATACGCCCTCCCGCTCCGCCCAAGAGCGCGAGAAGTCATTCCTCACTTGAAAAAAAAAATCGTCATCGAGGCAAAAACTTCATGCTCTCGGCGTTCATATTTTTTTTCATTCATAATATTGCCCCGTTGCCCCCCCCTTTGTCATAAGCTGGCGACGCCCTTGGGTAGGTAGGTACATACATCTTATGTTACTAAGGTAGGTAGGTACCTACACTGCTGAAAAGGGACTTTTGCCTCTATTTAGTTTTTTCCTAGACCAGCAAGTCATTCCTTGTCAATAGTATACGCTTTTATAATAAGTTGCCCAAGTCGGTTATTGAACTTAGCGAGGGAAAGTTCAAAACCCACATTAAGCGTGTCCTAACCAAAAAAGCATATTACAAGGTTAGAGACTATATCGAAGACGCGCTTGTTTGGAAATAACTGTTTCTGCACATGTGGCCCCCTGGTAACATTATTGTGTAAATTTATCTATTAACTGCTCCATGTTTGTTTCATTTCATAAAAAATATTATTACTCATAAATTTATTTTTCATTCAAAACGTTGCTTTTGCAATATTTTTATATTATTTGGATATCAACTTAATTTCATTAAGTCGTGGTTTCATTTTGATAAAAACTAATTTGTTGATAGCGTTGATTTTTTTTTTTCTCTCATATTTATATAGCCTCTCTCTTAAAGTGTGAATGAGAGAACACTGTAGACTACGAATTTTAATTACTACTTAATTCAACCCAGTTTTTGATTGAATCTATTTTTATTTGGGTTACATTTTTGATTGGTCTACACTGTCCTCGCATATGTGTCTGTTTTGTAATATGAAAGTATTGTAAACCCAATCATTTTTTTTGAAAAGAGTAACCATGGAGTTTCTTGCCGGTTCTTCTCCATAGGAAACGACCAATTTGGAACCGTGCACTAGCTTCGACTTTTTATAAGTGCCCATGCGGCCATGTAGGCCTATGTAAAATAAAAACATTTTTTTTTTCTTTTTATTCCTGTGCACAACAAAAAAAGAAGTTAAAAATTTTAAAAACATTTCTGACTTCTGAACAATAGTTTACTCTCGTCACATTTTCAGACTTTCCCTAGCTACTCTAAACATCATATTAATACAGTACGGCCATTATAAGTTGGAGAGTCTGAACTTACGCAATAACAGTTTTTAACAGCAAATTTAAAGTAAACAACTGCAAATTGCATTAATTTTTTTAAAAGCCTTTATTTTTGTACGAGTTTTCAAACGCTAAAATTCGCAGAGCCTTCAGACATACCTACTTACAACTTATAACGGCCGTACTGTAGCATACAATGAACCCACTAGAAACAATTTAAAAAAAATCTTAGTCTTTTTGACTAAAAAGACTTTATAACAAGTTACCAATAAAAAGTTTATAATTGACATTACATTTGCTTGACACGTTCAATGTTGCCAAAGTAATAATTTATCTCAATTTAGCCATATAAATAATTTGACTGTGCTGCAAAATGGAGCTGATATTAATATAGTAGTATTGATTACGTCAGCAAAGCTTCCCTAAAGGCTGAATCATTACATTTGCTAACAAAACCTGCAAAAATATTCAAATAATTATGTTACACCCGCATTCATTGTAACTCAATGTAGCAGCGAAAACTAATAATATTTCTAAACTTCACACTGGCGAAATGCACAAACAGTGCGAAGCCAAAACAGAACGAAAACAAAAAAAAATTTTTTTTAAATCAAAATTAAACGTAATGATGAATAACCTTTTACAGGTAACAGTACTTCCAAATTCACTATAATAACCATGTGTCAATTACGACGATTAAAAATCAACATTGAAATAAATAATGTTAACGTCTTTAAATCATTGATAATAAAATAAAAAAGAAACAGCTGATTTTCTTCATAAACTTTTAACCAATTTGACGTTTTAGAAAAGCTCGGATGTAGCAACACTGATTACGACCTCCATTCATCCTTCGTCTCATCAAAATAACGTTTTTAACACCATTTTCAACCAAAATTACTCTTTAAAAGTCTCTACAGGACTCAATAAGTGCAGTTTTTTAAGTTCTTTAGTGGAGTTGTATAGTTTTGAAATGAAAATGGCGTTGAAATCGTCGCCGGTTGTCTTCGGGTGGCTCTCTCGATTGCCCCGTAGTTTCTCGACATCTAGCGCCTTAGCTGCTAAGCCTATGACTGTGCGTGATGCCATCAACAGTGCTATTGACGAGGAGATGGAAAGAGACGAAAAGGTGTTCATTTTGGGTGAGGAAGTGGCCCAATATGACGGTGCCTACAAAGTGACCAGGTATGGAATAAACGGTCTACATAACCCTTACAGTACGTTTTAGCCAGAGTTTTGTATTAAAAACTGTGAACAAGTTTTAGCCTTGCACGTTTTGAGTAAATACTGAAAGTCACGAGCTTTTTAAAAAAAAATCTTTGCATAAATATGCTTCAATATTACATAACCAAGAAGTTTGTTGATAGATTTCATTGAGAATATTATCTCCATGGAATGCTGTCAAATATGATACATAACCTTTAAAAAGTTACAAAGCTCTTCAATTGTAGGTACTTAAACACCTTATCCTAAGTTGTCTTCGATATAATTAGTTTCCGATACCAATTTTAAAAGATTTAATAGTTTTCAAGAATCTATAATTGACATTTGACAAATAAGGTAAATTAACGTGATGTCTATTGTTAAAATGATCTTAGGTTGGTGCTAAAGTGGGATTTTGCAACTCGACTGGGTAATTTTTTGAAGAAAAGGATTTTTCTTTTCTGTTCTAAAAACATTTATAATAATATACCAATAGTGTCTTTTCTAGTAACGTGGTAGTTTTATAATTCTTAAAAATTTATAAAATGATATTATCTTAAATTCTTTAAAATACACCACTTCATACTCAAAGTACTTCTTGCTGAAAAGTCTATCTTCCTCTATCCCATGTTCATGCCTGCGGATGTATTTGAATGCAGTATTCTAGGTTTAACCTTTCACATACCCGCAAAACGAGACACAATAGTAAGACAATGACAGCGCGGTCTCATGAGACCGGTCGGAGATTCAAACGTTAAAAAAAGTATACCGAGTATTACAGAGCATGTAACCACATTGGTCCAAAAGGAGTCCTGATAGCCATATATATTATGAAGGTTTTATTATTAAGGTGTTAAGCAAATGAGTGATAGAAGATTTTGTGTTGCCAAGGAACGGGGTACGGTTTAGTTAATAAAAGTCTGACACACCCTCCCACTCAAGAAAAGAGTGTCTGAAAAGACATGGGGGAAGCCTTTGTGAAACCTATGGGACACTACTGTGTTAAGAAAAAATATGTATATCACAGGACACCTGGTAGATGTTAATCATAGTTGGTATTTCTTTGGTGTACAATAAAGAGTAAATTATTATTATTATTATTATAGTATAAATAATAATTAATGAAAACTAGAAATAGAAGAAACATTAAAAAAAAGCGACAATGTAGAGCAATGACGTGAGCATGACGGCATAAGAGCGTCATACCGTTTGTTTTCGGCGAGGCGCGCCTACATCGGAAAGTAGTAATGAACTCTCTTTGACGGATGATAGAAATAGGTAACATAAAAAAAGGTGTATGTCAAGAGCTTGCCAAGATTTGAAAAAAACGTTTCTGTTGTAGCATAGTATTACAACAAACGTTTATCGGGTATTTTGATGATTTAGAAGTTTGATTGCATTTGAGTTCATGATTACTTTAAAGCATGTTGTTTCAATCCAAAGGATATCATTTGTTTTATTTTGTCAGTTAAATTAGAGTTAATCATATTAATTTATACCAATACTGCAAGATGCACAGGACCAGTAATTATGGTAACACTTGGGGAGGCCTATATCTAACAATCTTACAGCCAAAATAATAATGACGATGACACCAATATTTATTTGCTTTTCCAAAATTTCAGGGGCCTATTGAAAAAGTATGGAGACAAGAGAGTAATAGACACACCAATCACAGAAAGCGGTTTTACCGGTATAGCGGTTGGTGCTGCGTTTGCTGGTCTCCGGCCCATCTGCGAGTTCATGACATTCAACTTCTCCATGCAAGCTATTGATCAAGTAAGCAATTGAACATTTAAATTCTGTAAACACAAGCTTTGAAACTATCCAGCTTCAGGTTATTGATATAACGATGTGTTACCATGAATGTAGTAGGAAAGAAAGTACGGACTCACAAGGAACAGTCATACTTATGTTTTAAAATCCTGGTATTGTCCGGTTCAAACATGGCCCTACAGATTATTTTATTTTATTGTGCATCTCATCATCATCTACCTAGCCTTTTCCCAACTATATTGGGGTTGGCTTCCAGTCAAGCCGGATTTAGCTGAATACCAGTATTTTACGAGGAGCGGCTGCCTACCAGGCCTCCACAAGCCATTAACTGGGGTAACATGGTACTTCATGGCAAGACTGGAGTCAGATTTTTTATTGTGTAATCTACACAATAAAAAATCTGACTCTTTTAGTGTGTCTAAACGGGCAAAAAAAATGTTTCCTCATTTTTTCTAAACCTTTTCAATATGCTAAGTTGAAGGCTACAGAGTCTAAATTTTTTGGATAAGAATTTATTTTTTGCGTTTTTTACTACTAATAATTACTATTACTAGTAATTCTCGTTCTCTTAACCAAGTTTCTCAGGAACCTCTTTCAACTCTTTATTTAAATTTAATTTCTAAGGATCACAGTAAAAATATTTGACTTTGACTGAACATTCAATGCACATGGATGTACCATTCATCAAACAATCAATCAATTGCGTTGGTATTGTTATGAGAACAATTACGGTCACTGCTTGTTGAATGTTACAATTACTTGTATAGTATTGTTACAGGACTATTTGTGTATTTTACTCGACCTTTAAAGGAAGGAAAAGAATACATTTGTATAAATTCAAATGCAATTTTAATTGACAAGTATAGAAGAAAAGCAATGACCACTTTTTAGACTTAGAGCTCAACTAATTCCCTTCCCGGAATCTCAGTACAATTGAATTAATTTATGATCCCATTCTTTAGGAAAAATAAATCTACATGTCATTTAGTAAAGAATTTATTTTCCGAAACTGGTTTTAGTTTATGACATTTACAAAGCAATTAACAGCTGTTATGAAGATATGAGCATACATAAAAAACAATCAGAGTTGCTGATAAGATAGTAGTCTACAACTTCATGGTTACATACATAAATCTTGCAGACATCTGATGAACGATAATTTATCTCATGTTTATCTAATCTCTGGTATTTGAGCGAATGTCAAGTCAAGTGCGATCGTTTGTTATTCAATTGCATGTTGGGTTAATAAAAGACAAGTCAAGTTCAACCTGCATTTGAAGAACTTTTTCGCTCCATAAGAACTTTTTACGCAACTCACGTAGAGAAAAATGACTTTGTTTAGATAAAAATTAACATAATCGTGTTGAGTTGCTGTGCAAATAGTGATTTGTCGGTTTTTTAGTGCAGAGAGCTAAAAATTTATCTAGAGCATGAAGTTTTGATATAAACAAAATTTTTCTTTATTTCTTGATGGTTCGGGGTTTTATCTATGGATATAGAGAGTTATTTTATGACAATCTTTTAGAATAGTCGTTGGAACTTGTATACAGATACCTACCTACTATTATGATGAGCTTGTTGTGTCCCACTGCAGGGCAAAGGCCGGTTCTTGATAATTATGTCTATGGATACATCCAACCAACCTCTAAGGAAGGACACGGACGTTTTGTCTGTAGTTTAAATGTAGGGCTGGAGTGTACTCTTGCCTCTCTGCCCAAACTGGTTCATTTGTGAGGCAGTCTGGGCGCCCATGAGAATATCCCACTCCTCCCGAAAAAAAGATACCAACTCAATCCATGTAGATATAATTGTTCATTATAATCATTTCTTTGAATAACTCTTATTTGATTGAAGCAGACATAAGCATTACAGTACTGCTCTCACATTCATGTGTGAAACATGAGCTGTAAGCAGTAGTCAGACCACGCATTCCACCAGTTGTCTAATCGTTTTGGTTGTATTGAATTACAATGAACAATTGTACTTAGATTGATCGATGTTTGATGTTTCCTGTATAGTTCCTCACGGAGACGTATAAAGCTCGAAACGTGGTCGCTTACGATGGGCCTTATCAGAAGGCTTAAATTCACCCAAAGTTTCCTTGCGTGATCGATGGGGCCGAAAGGTTCTGAAGTGACGACCACTTACCGGAAGGCGCAGCGTTGGAAGGCCTCACACAAAGTGGACCGATGTCCTGGTGGGGGTCGCGGGAATACGATGGATGTGACGCTAGGGGGGGGGGGGTCTATGTCCAATAGGGTTTTTTTTTTAATTATGATGATAAATGACGTATAAAGCTATTTTTTTTTTAAGTAGAAGTAGGAAAATGATGATTTGATGATCACTACTACTAAAAATGAAGCAATTGAAATCGAAGGTCCATCCATTCTAGTTAGCCCGTCTAGAAGATACAAACTCTTCAACTGGGATACTCAAATGAGTTGGTTCGAAAAGATCGCAGCCTTCACTAATTCTTCGGTTTACCTTAGACCTTCCAACGCTCCATCTTCTATTATACGGCCGCCACTCCTGAACCCTCTGTTCTGCCAGCAACATTTATCCTACCCACTACCTCTTAAGTTGGGCAATTATTGGGCTATGTCGGTCTGGAGAACCAAGGCATGGTTTTCCTGAGGTCATCTTCCTTTCTGATTGGATCATGCAAAGAAACGATTAACTGACTGAGTGTCTTTGAGCCTTCTCATGAACTTCTCTTCACATTTAAGATACGAAGCACACATTTACAATGCTACATCTCGTTCCAGATAATAAACTCAGCTGCGAAGACGTTCTACATGTCCGCCGGCCAGGTGCCCTGCCCCATCGTGTTCCGCGGCCCCAACGGCGCGGCGGCCGGCGTGGCGGCGCAGCACTCGCAGTGCTTCGGCGCCTGGTACAGCCACTGCCCCGGCCTCAAAGTCGTCATGCCCTTCTCCTCTGAAGATGCTAAAGGTAACTCTAGACTATTTTCAGACCGTTGGGACTCTCCCCTTTTGCAAAGTTGGATCAGTATCCTACATTTTTCCTAATAATGTAATTTAATATTTTAGTTTAATGTAATATTTACACTGGGCTAAGTTTAATTATTTCTAACATAATATGGATGCTATCTGAAATAAAAACCTATTTGAATTGAGGTTAAATTGAGAGAAGAAAGAAAGAATAACGGTAATTTGTTCAATCGTTGGTTTTTTTTAAGCTTATTTTGCAATAGTTATATAACTTTTATCAAGTTTTATTTGTTGAACAAACAGAATGGATTGTCACTGTCAGACATGGATACACAAACGAATATTGTGGATCCAGTACATGATTTTGGCCCCCTAGTGGTGGTATTTTTCTTCAGTTTTTTCCTAATTAAAAAAAAACTATTTTTTATTCCTTTAAATTTTCTTCTTTAAACTTTCTTTAAATTTAAACTGTATAAAATCATAATTATAACAATTTTTGTGAAAAAAAAATGAATTACTTTTGAACTAAAAATGTCATGGAGGTTGATAAGAATAACCATTTTATTATAATTTAAATCAAAAGATCAGGTTCTTAAAAAAATAGGGCGATGTCGACGAAAAATTTCATCACTGGGGAGCCCAGAAACATGTAATGGATCCTTGGTAATTGTTTGTGCGTCGATATCTAACACATGGTGTATTTATATTATTTTAAAAACTACGAAATAAGATATTCCTTTAAAAAAATGTCTGTTTTGTTGCAGGTCTCATGAAGTCCGCCATCAGAAGTCAGGACCCTGTGGTAGTGTTAGAAGATGAGATCCTCTACGGTGCCCAATTCCCCATGTCCGATGAAGCACTCTCCAAAGACTTTTTACTTCCAATTGGTATGTATATTTATTTATTTATTTTAACAGTGACAGACTACAGACTAACGCCAGTTTTCAATAACCTACCGCAGTTCATAGATAAATAGCTATCCCCGATAAACAGTAAGATTCTATCTAACAATTCACAACTTTTGTTAGGAAATGTTATCCGTCGGTAGGTTATAGGAAAGCAAGTAAGGGTAAAAGGATAGATTTTTTGTTTTTAGTAGCTGTAACTGTAGATAGATAGCTTATTGGAAACTGGCGTTAGACAATGAGAACATTTAAAACAACATATGTTACATGAATCTGAAGTCCAATTACAAAATATTTTTTTACATCTAAACTAATATTCATCATCATCTTCCTGCCCTGGTTTCTTTTATCTGGGGTCGGCGCAACTCGTTGTTTTCTTCCATTCTGTCCTGTCACTCGTCACGCTGTCACTAACTCCCTTTTCTTCCATCACATCTAAACTAATATTCATCATCTACCTAGCTTTTTCCCAACTATATTGAGGTCAGCTTCCAGTCAAGCCGGATTTAGCTGAATACCAGTGTTTTACAAAGAGAACCTGTTACCCCAATTATTGGGTTGTGGAGGTCTGGTAGGCAGCCTATGCTTTCCGAGGCACGGAGGAAACTCGTTATGTTAAGATGGTCACCCATCCACAGATCAACCTTGGCAAGCGTTGCTTAACCTTGAAGTCGACTTGTGTTCTATTACTTACACTGAGCCACCAAAAAAATTTACGCGGTGGTTAAAAACTTTTCCTGTATATCAAAATTTGGTCAAATCAACTCTTTATCTAGTACATAATATGTATATGGTTATGGAACTATTACTACTTACTAATACATGGTGAAAATCATAATATACAGCAGCAGGTTCATTGGTAAATAACTAAACATCTTGATTTCAACAATCACATGTAATGTAACAGGCATGCCAAATTGCAAGGGGACCGGATTACCTCGGCTCGGTAATCGGTATCATTAAATTGCGAAAGAGGGAGCGAAATACATATGTTTGACAGATAGCACCGATTCATAATACGACCTCAGCTCCCCCCCTCCTCTATATTATTTATAGTTTACTGTTAAATTGACCCACTGGGCAGAAGGTCCTTTTGGAGGTTGCGTCTAACAGTTCAGTTTGTGTTGTGTGTGTGTATGCCTCGTGAGTCACTGTGGTCTATTCGGGAAGAGAGTTCTAATTTGAATATTTAAAAAAACACTGGAATAACTTTCAATCAATATATATTACGTCACAGATACATACGCGTTACGGTACGCGTACACTAAAACCGATTTTGTTGGCCGATGGCGGACAGAACTACTCGGACGAGTAACTCGGACGTTTAACTGAATACACTGCAGACGATAACGGCCGTTGTCGGTGGAACTTATGAAGTTTAAACTGTGCAAATAACGACTCGATCGCAGAAAGAAGTCGGTAAAACTGACAAAAAATCCAAACACGTTCGGATTCGTCAGTTGATCGTCCGTTTTCGGGCGTCATCGGACGACGTCGGTAGTAGCAGTGTATGCGCTCTCTTCCATTTACTTACGTTTGATTTGATCGGCCGATTTCGGCCGATGACGTCCGACCATACTTCGGCCGATGACGGATTCGGTGTACGCGTACCGTTAGTGTTTCAGAACTACAATTATGACGACCGATCTAACTGAAGGTGGGAAAGCAACTGTGCGTTGTTCCTGTACACAATGTGGCGCGTGAGGTTGCTTGGGCGGCGAACTTCACGCGCGACTAACTTCATAATCTTTATCGCTACAGTCCTCCATTCCTTTCATTGTTCCTTGCTTTGAGCCAGTTCTTACTAATTACTAAGGAAGACATCTAAGTCATCCCGCCATCTCCTTCCTCATCATCATCATCTCAGCCGAAAGACGTCCACTGCTGGAATTACGCCTCCCCCAAACGTCGCCACAACGACCGGTTGTGTCCGTCTCACATCCATCGGATTTCCGCGACCCTCGCCAGCTCGTCGGTCCTCCATCTTAGTCTGGGATAGTATAGACTAGATTATAATAATGTTGTAAAATGTGCAGGTAAAGCTAAGGTCGAGCGGGCAGGCCAGCACGTCACACTGGTGTGCGCCGGCAGAGCCACCGACACAGCGCTGCAAGCGGCCAACGATCTCGCCGGCAAGGGTAAGATACCACGCAAGTAGTAACAGTACAGATAATATACAGTACCCGGCGATAAAAAAGGCACATCGACCATTTTTATTCTTTGTATTTTATAAAAAGAATAATCGAAAGAAGCAAATCATAATTGATTTAACAGCTTTTAATAGATACCGGACTATTTGGATTTTGTGCGACAGAGATATCGCTCTACGAAGCCGAAATTAGCTGATTGACTCTTTCCAAAGGTTGATATGCAAAATTTATCGACGGGTACTGTATCGACCATTACATATCCACTCAGCTGCCCCTTGGCAAAATTGGAACATTGACGAAATTCCCAAAATTGGAACACTTGGTGACAGTGCAGCACACTCTATTTGTATTGAAGGCTTTCAATAAAAGGTACAAAACAAGTCGTGAAGTACCGAGTAAACACTACTCTTCTGCCAGTTCATATAAACTTTTTGTTTACGAGTAGTACCCCGCTGCACGGAAAAAAAATTGGAAGTCACGTTAGACAGCACGGGGCGGTCGGAGATCTGGACGGGTGAGTGGATGTAGAAGAACAGTACGCGGCGTCGACGATTCGGTCTCGATCCCAACTATACAGCCGGATGGCGAGCTACTCAGGCCCGGCGCCCACTATCGGTGGGCATCGGTGCGGCTCGGCTCGGTAGAGCAGGAGCGCTTTACGCCGGCTTCGGGCGGCTTCGAGCGCCTGAGAGCTGCGTCGGGCGACTTTCGGCTGCCTCGGCAGCCGTAAGCATGACTAAGAACGCCGAAGCGGTCTTCGAGTAGCTCGAGTGGCATTTTCGGAGCAGACACGTCGCAGAACAGTCACTTCGATTACCATACGCGCCTCCATTATCGTATGGTATCAGTTTGTTTTATTTGACGATGACAGAAAAAAAGTTGATATTCTTGTGCAAGCTCACGAATGTCTGTATGACATAACATAACACATAACGCCCAAAATCTTTGTCTTTGCAATGAGAACTAAGTCCCAATCCACCATTATAAATACAAACGCACAACTGTTTTCACGTAACGTTACGACTGCCCTGCGCTATTTCTGCCGCCCGAACTATTCTGAGGCTACCCAAAATCAGCTAAGGCGTCCTTAGGTGTGCTTACGATTGCTGAGGCAGCTCTCAGGCAACCAAAGCCACCCGAAGCCGCCCGAAGCTGCCCGAAGAAGCCCGAAGCCGCCGTAAGGCGCCCGAGCTGTACCGAGCCGCACCGATGCCCAACAATAGTGGGCGGCGGACCTTAATGGCCATCGTCCACAAGCCCGGGAAACGCTATACTAATTCTGACGCCCAGAGCGTCTCCTTAGTAGACAACTCATAAGTAAGTAAATAATACAGTTATTGACAATTAATTGAAAATGTTGTGTGATCTGTTACAGGTATCGAATGCGAGGTAATCAACCTACGCTCCATCCGGCCGCTGGACTTCCCCGCCATCGCGCAGTCCGTCGCCAAGACGCACCACCTCGTCACCGTGGAGCAGGGCTGGCCGCAGTCAGGTGACGCTCCCTTCCCTCCCCTTACTGCACGTACTCATAGCAGCGCGGCGCCCGACGTGGTGGGCGGTGCTGCACCGCCCAAGCGTGCGTGCGCAAGCGTGCTGTATGAACACAGTTTATGTCGTGAACATGTTGCCGACACGCTCGCTAGCGACACCGCGCCTTAGCGCCCGCCGTCATCGCGTCAGTATGCTACTGGCATTGTGTGCTCCTTATCACTACATTTATAAAAGAAAAGCGGCTTCATCTAAACTTAAATTTTGTTGTTAGGTATTGGCGCGGAGATCTGCGCGCGCATAATGGAGTCGCCGTCGTTCTTCGAGCTGGACGCGCCGGCGTGGCGCGTGACGGGCGCCGACGTGCCCATGCCGTACGCGCGCTCGCTGGAAGCACTCGCCATCCCGGCCAAGCAGGACGTCGTGGCCGCCGTCACCGCCGTGCTCGGCAACAAGTCAGTATTACCTCTACGACTACTATGAGCCATATCACACTAGCTGTTAGCAGACGACTGGAAGGCGGCTCGGGCACGCAGCGAACACGCAGCAAACACGCCACACCTGCACAACGCAGAGCTGGCGGCCACGCCACAGCTCCGCAACATAGTCGTCGCGTGCTTGTAGGCGGGGCGGACGGACTGGCGTGTGTATGTCACAGCACACAATGCGGCGATATCGTTGCGCGTATACTAATTTGCTGCGCATACGCGGCGTGTTCGTTGCGTGCCCGTATCGTATTCATTGCACATCCGCTACTCTTTGAGGATGTTCACATGTTTGTTACTTAATCATGCAAAAACGGCTAAATGGATTTGGATGAAATTTGGCATGCATATGGTCTTTGACATGGAAAAGAACATAGGCTACAAATATTTAATGTCTTTGATAGGCAACCTTTTATCCCGATTCTTTTTTTCTGAAGTCCTCGCAGACGAAGTCGCGGGTAGAAGCTAGTAAATAAATAAATAACAAGGACTTATTTCTCTGTTGCAGGATCAGTGCGGCCAGCAGCCAGTGAGTGAATCTCGAGAGGACGGAGCCTCCACTAGAGGAGGGCTACATTCAAGTGTAAATATTTTTATTCACTTTGATATTTATTTACTTTTTATTTAATTTTATTTTTGAATGTGAGAAGTTGGAAATAAATGATGTTATTTAATTTTTTGTGTTTTTATATTGCAACTTAAATTATCTATCTAGGCTATTTGACGTACTGCTGTGAAAATACCTCTTCCTTTTTCAACAATTGTGCCTTTTATTTGTTGGTTAGTACTTTCGATAGAAATAGAGCTCTTTCCACCATTTAGGGCCTGTTTCACAGTGCCCGTGTGGCCACTATTTCCTGAATAAATTAAAAAATGGAACAGAATTTCTATGAAATGATCTGCGAAGTAAGATATCGGAAACTTAATCATAGGTGGTGAAATAGGCCCTTAAACCTTGATTTAACATGTCCCACTATTTAAAACTCCCCTTACTTGGATACTAACTTGTGATAAGATCGTCTGGAGAGTTTTTCACTGGTCTACTTACACAAGAAACACGCGTAAACCATGTTTTGTTAATTCATGAATCCCCGACCGGTCCTATGAGACTACGCTGTTATTGTTTTACTATTGTGTCTCGTTTTGTGGGTATGTGATAGGTTAAATCCAAAACAACTTCAACTTTTTTTTATTTTGCCTGTACTTTCACACTGCCGAGCAAATGACTCTTGATGATGCGAAACAAAGTGTTAAGTCCCGCAAGCTTCCTTGAAAAGGAAGGATCCTCCGACCAGACTGGCGTTATGTTTTGTTTGGGTAACTGCCCGAAAGATGATTTTGGGCTTTAGTTTAATTATTATCAAACCGCGCGGAGAACTGCAATTGTGCGATGTGGGATTTCGTAGTTTAGTTCAGTAGCGCCATAGATGACGCTTTACCTCTCCCAACTTCCAGGTATTATTTTCCATCGCTACTTTAAAGCAGCCCCTGCGGTAGATATCTAGGTCATCTGGCCACTTCTTCCTAAGTCCACCTCAGCAGCGTCGTTCATTCTCAGGCACCCATTCTGTTAAGATCTAGCCTAGCTGTCAGTGCGCATTTAAATTAAAAAATAATATTACAGACTTACACTGATCAGTTTGCACACTGTCTGTGATCTTTAAGGGTCAGTTCACACCGAGACGCGACGCGACATGATGATGCTGGAAGAGGCCAGTGATTTCGCGCTGCGCTGCGAGCCGCCGCGAGACGCATCGCAACGTTGCGAGGCGCATAGTAAAATCGTCGGCAACACGACACGAGCGAATGTAAAAACGTTCCGCTGCGCTACGAGACGCAGCGCTACATAAAGCAACGTATACTAAATTCTCACAATGTTTTCGTGTAGTAAATAAAGTTCTATTTTGAGTCACTCTATTAAAATGTGCACGCAGCGTCGCGTCATGTCTCGTTGTGAGCTGACCCTAATCTGTTGTCAACTCATTGCCATCTGTCGTATAATTATTACACTGAATAGTCCTCAGTAATCTCTCTCCATTTCCCATTTTTAAATCGGGGTGTTCTTGAAGTGTTCAATGTAAAGCGATAGATGGCGTTGACCTGCGTAGTTCATTATTATGACAATAGATGACGCTGACAGGCACGAGAAAAGTAAAAAGTACCATGCTATATAGTGAATTTCTTGTGTATTATACTAATTACTACTTATAAACGCAATCCCCGCACCAAGTGGTGGTTGCTAAATGGTCCTAAACTGTCGGAATTCATCGCGGAGGTCGAGCACCTCGAGATCAGTTCTCCGCATGAGTCCGCTCAAGAGATATGGAGTAGGATTCATTCAGCAATCACCGCCGCGGGTAAGCGCGTCCTTGGCACTTCTCGTGGTGGTCGCACCATGGACAGGGAGACGTGGTGGTGGGATGACGGGGTGCAGGAGGCGACCCGGAAGAAGAAGGTATTATTTAAGAAGTGGCAGGGGTCCAACTCTCCGGAGGACAGGGAGGCATATGGAGCGGCTAAGCGCGCTTGCAAAAAAGCAGTAGCCAGAGCCCGCAGCAAAAGTTTGGCGCCCTTGTACGACAAGCTGGAAACTGCGGAGGGGCAAAAGCTTATTTTTAAGCTGGCGCGTGCCCGGGAAAAAGCTACACGGGACATTAGCAAATGCCTCTGTGTAAGGGACGCCCAGGGTAAGCTGCTCTATGATGCTCCCTCTGTTAAGGAGAGATGGTGCACATACTTCGAGGAGCTGTCTAACAAACAGCATCCCCATAACCTTCCTCCCGAACCGCCTCCTAACCTTGGTCTTATTTCCCCTATTTCCCCCGATGAAACTCGCATTGCTCTTCGCCACATGAAGAACCGGAAATCGGTCGGGCCTGACAATAAAATAAAATAAATTAAAATAAATAAAATTTTTATTCAAAATACAATGTTTACAAAAATTAACATAAGCCTTCAGTAAAACAATTATCTATAACATTATTTTGCATAAGAATAAAGTAAATCTAATATAATATTAAAGGTGCAATGAATACGGTTCGAAATTGCAATAGTTAATAACGGACCACCCGAGCTAGGTTAATTTAAACCTGTGTTTCAGGCCATCGCATTACTTTTAAAATTAATTTCTTTGTAAAATATTTAAAATGACTACTGAACTAACTATTATAAAAATATAGTCTATGTTTAAAAACTATGAAAATAAGCTTATGGTACAATAAAACTTAAGAATATATCTATGAAATTATACAAAAATAAACAATAACGAGGGGATCAGTTAACTTATGGTACAATAATACCTAAATCTATGTCTATAAAATTATACAAAATAAATAATAATGAGGGAATCAGATAACATTATGTCAATATTTCCAGAAGTTGTTCTGTGTCTGTGTAATTGAGTATCACTAAATGTTCCGATAACATCTTACTACATTCTTTATACCTTACATTATAGATGCTTAGTACCTTGTTGAGCCTATTGTATAGAAAAGGTCCCAAGAACACGTAAAAGCGTTTAGCAAAAGCATGTTTAGTTTGAGGCTTTATGCAAACCGAGTCCTTCCTTCTCCTGTCAGAAGGTACAGGGACAAAAGGAAGTACAGAATGCTGGTGTAGTACTACGTTTAAAATAAATAATTGTCGTACTGTAAGTACATTACATGCTGTGTAGAGTTCGTGCGTAGGAAATCTAAAAGGGCGAAATGTAGCGACCTTGAGAATTGCTCTTTGAGCACGCTCTAACGGGAGTAAAATTGTTTTAGCCGCTCCACCCCAGGAAGTTATGCAATATGTAAGAATGGATTGACACAAAGCTAAATAGACCTGTTTAATTAATTTGTAATCGGCTACGTTTCGCAAATTTTTAAAAACATATCGTCGCCCTCCCCGCTAACTGTCGTATCTCACAAACTGACGTATCTGCACTAACATTACCTACGCGTTCTTAGCTATATTTCGAATAAGTTCTCTTTAATCGTCGTATCTGTATCGTTTACCGTTTAGGAGATAATCACGTATTTGGTTTTGCGAGACGTAGCTTCAAATTAATATGAATAAATAAATAGATACCTTAGGGCTTTAGGGCGACTACTAACTTAAAGAATAAGCCAAGAGCTATATAAAAAACTTTTTAAATAATTGATAAAGCCACAACTATCGCAACTACAGTAATAATTTGACTGTAACGCCCGACCGAAAAACAGTTGCCCTGGAAAAACATCAATTGCTAGTTAGGACAGTTAGCCGGGAGGGTGACGATATATTAATTTGCGAACTCTCGTACACAATAGCTCGATATGTTTACGGAAATTTAGATTTGTGTCAATCGTGACACCTAGATATTTTACATGGTCAGCTTTAACTAAAGTCGGGCAAGTGCATGCAGTGTCAGCATACGTGCAGTTATGCGCGTGAATATTTAGGTTAGTAAGCGATATGTTAGCATTTCTCATTGTAAATAAAATGTAATTTGTTTTATCTGCGTTTAATGATAGGAGATTCTTCTGGAGCCAGTTAGACACAATGTTAAAACCATTTTGAGCATATTCATAAACCTCAACTCTTGACCTACCTGAAAACAATAAAGCGGTATCATCTGCATATGACATTATAACACCATTTTGGAGCGACAGGCTGCATAGTTCATTAATGTAGATTAAAAATAAGGTGGGCCCCAAAATGCTACCTTGCGGTATACCAAAAGAACTATTTTTTAGATCCGAACTGGTATACTGGCCTATTTTTAGGCATTGATGACGATCGCTGATATAGTCAGAAAATAATAGAAGTTGTTCACCTCTTATCCCAAGTGTTTCAAGTTTGTGTAAAAGCAAAGAACAAGAAATAGTGTCGAAGGCCTTGGCAAGGTCTAGAAAGATCCCAATTGTGTGCATACCATTATCTAGGTTAGTAGTTATATAGTTAGTCAAATGGTGGACTGCTTGACTAGTTGATCTTTTGGCCCTAAAACCAAATTGATTATCTGATAGTAGTCTGTTATCTTCTAAATATTTTATCAATCTACTGTTGATCATTTTCTCCAAAATTTTTGATAGACCGGTTAACACTGAGATAGGTCTGTAGTTGTTCACGCTGGTTTTATCTCCAGATTTGAATACAGGAGTGACCACAGCCTTCTTTAGTAATTTTGGAAATATACCTTTAGATAAGCAAAGTTGAAAGATGTGGGTTAGAGGAGGGGCAAGTAGGTATTTAAAACTTTTAAGTATATTATTAGGTATGCCATCCCACCCAGTGGCGCAAACATCCTTAAGCCCGCTTATAATTCTGACTACTTCGTCAACGTCGGTATCTAATAAAACAAAAGAATTTAGTGTGGAGGATGAGGTGGTCGAGTTGTGTTGGGAAATGATACTTGAGTTAAGTGATTTTTCAGCCAATTTTTTACCAACATTAACAAAAAAACTGTTTGCTTTATTTATCGCTTCGGTTGGGTTTATATCTGATAATAATAAATCAAGCGGAGGTTCTGGTTTTTTTGATAGAAATGTGTAAGATTTTACAAACTTCCACACAAGTTTACTATTTTTCCCGGCCTTCTGTAATTCGTTTTTATCGTACTGATTTTTTTGTTTTTTCAAAAGATTATTACAGAAGTTTCGATACCTTTTGTAAGTTATAGAAAGCCCTTCGTCAGCAGGAGCCAATTTCAATTTTTGGTGAAGTCTGTCTCTATGCCTTATGCAACGAACGAGACCAGGGGTGATCCAGGGTTTAATACAACTATACTTCCTAGGCATTGTCTTAGTAAACGTGTTTTTCTTTATCGCAGATTGTAACGAATTAATTAAATAATTTAACGAGCTATTTGCATCGTCTGAATTATAAACAGGGTCAAGATTAATACAGCGTATGTCATTCTCAAGATTTGTCATATTAATTTTAGTGCAGCTACGCATGCAGTTTTTTCTAGGTGAACTTATTTGTAATGTTAGTAAAACCGCCTGATGATCGGTAAGCGTAGAATTAGTAACCAATGTTTTGGATGGATTTTTTGATTTTAGAATGATGTGGTCTAAACATGAGCCGCTCTGATGCGTGGGGTGGTAGTGAGCTGGTAGAAGTCCATGAAATGAGCAAATATTCAGATAATTATGTACATTAGTGTCTGTTTTCCCGGAAGCAATGTTAATGTTAATATCGCCCAAAAGTATTATATTTTTAAAAGACGTTAAGATTTTTAAGTTTGTGTCAAGTGATTCCAAAAATCTGTCTATGTTTTGTGAAGGAGGCCTATAAATAGCCATGACTACCGTGTCGGGAACAATTTTAATGATCAAACAATTACTATCCAGGAATACAGGTTCTTCTTTTATTGTTCTTAAATTATTTTTGATATATACTACTACACCATCGTTCTGGTTTATGTTTCTTTGACTTCTGTAGGAATAATAACCATCAAGAGATGGTAAATTAGTCGTCTGTTTTGATAGCCAACACTCTGTTAAGACAATAATATCACAGCTTAGGTCTAGGTCCTGTAACAACACTTCAAAACCGGTCATGTATGCTGCGAATATTCTGTGTGAGTAGCGTTAATGTTTTGTCACCAGAAGGGAGATGATGCTTGCAATCCTCAATATTGCAGATTTTAGACTCCGACACAGAAAAACTATCTATATCGCAAATAAGGTGATTTGTCATAATTATTATAAAAGAAAAAAGAAAATAAAGTATATATAAGCTACCTGTTTAACTGCTAAAAAACTAAAATGTAAGGTGACGCTCTTAGGCGCCTTCATAATCTATTGAGTTTATGTAATTCATTTCTGCATGCTTGCGGGCCGGGCAACTTACATCACCAGTAGGATGGTCACATTTCCTCTTGAAGCGTTTACATGTTGCGCATCGAGGGGAAGAAGATTTGCTGTTGCATTCCTTGAAGGAATGGCCGCTCTCTCCACAGTGGTTGCAGGTAGGACTGGTTTCCCGGCAGAACTTGGCTGCATGTCCAAACTGCTGGCAATTGAAGCACCTGGTGACGATAGTGAAATCTCTCACCGGGCATGACGTCCAATTGATAAAAAATCGGCTTTGGTTTATGATAACCTTTCTTATGCTAGCAGGTAGTTCCAAGATGTAGTTGCAAGTAGGAAGGTCTTTCTTACCCGATTTATGGCTCAATTTGATGGAATCTAAGAAGGTCTCACGAGTAATATTCGGCAATTTGTCTGAAAGGTTCTGCTCGTAAATACAGTCAAATACTTCCTTCTCAGTGAGAGCGACGGGGACACCAATGACAGCAATTCTAGGTCGGCGTTTGGAAGGTTCTTCTATTTTAAGGCCAGATGATGCAAGTTTTTCCGACTTCTTAAGTTTATCTATATCGCCTTTGTTTTCGGTGCTAATCAAAACGCCCCCATTTTTCACCTTCTTTAGGCCTCGAACATGAAGCTTTAGTTGTTCCGGGGAGATAATCTTTTGGACTAGAGACTTGGTGTCGTCACTTGATTGGGTCTTATCGCTGGGATAGATGGCGACTGAGCTCAAATTTGCTGGACGAACGATGTCGGTACCTTTCTTAACCATGCTGGCATAAGAGCCTGTAATTTCAGATGGATTCAGTTTGGTCTCTACAACCTCTCTGAACTGCTGGAGAGAGTTCACTACGTTCTGCTGATTCTGAAGGTGCTGGATTGTGGTGTGGGCCAAGATAGTCTTCGTCTTCAAAGATTGGTATAAGACGGCCATCTGAGCCGTCCCATTTGAGACCTTACGGCAAAGAGCGGAGACACGAAGCTTCTGGTCCGAGTTCATTTTACTATCCCCGGCTATAGTGCAAACTTCATGCAGAATTGCATCTATAGATCCTATCCACTGCTGTACCTCCTGCGTACATATAACTTCACTCGGCAGTTCATTCTCCGCGGGGGCTGGTGGGTTTGGGTCGCTAGGGGGTAACGGTTGGGTAGGCGTCGGTGGAGGACTTCGCCGTAGTAATTGGCTACGACCAAACGGACTCGCTCCGTGGTTGGACATTTTACCGAAAACACTCAATTTAATGTTTATAAATGTCTATCTAGTTCATCTTGTTTAGGTACATATGTTACAAATCACACGCGACACACTTTAATTTTATACTGACAGAGCAATATTTATATTTATTTTTCGTAATTGTTTATTTCATTATAATCAAAACTGAACACACGTCCGCTTAGTTTCACGACTCGTAAGCGAATTCAAACAATGTGCCAATCGAAGTGTGGAAGGCCATGGACTCACATGGTGTGGACCTTCTGACGGATCTATTTAACCGCATCCTGACCACCAAGGAAATGCCGAACCAGTGGCGATCAAGCCTTATTATTCCTATTTATAAAGGCAAAGGTAGCGTACAGGATTGTAGTAACTACCGCGGTATTAAGATCATGTGCCACACCATGAAGCTCTTCGAGCGCATAATTGACACAAGGCTCCGTAGCGAGTGCACTGTCTCTGAGTGTCAATACGGATTTCGGGCGGGCAACAGCACCATGGACGCAGTGTTCGCCTTGCGGACTCTGACTGAGGCTTACAGGGAGAGAAGGAGAGCTGTGCATATGGCCTTTTTAGACCTGCAGAAGGCCTTCGACTGTGTTCCTCGGCAGTCCATCTGGTGGGCACTTCGCTTCAAGGGTGTGCCCGAGGCATATATTGACATTATCAGAGACATGTATCGCGATTCCGTGTCCTCTGTCCAGACCGCTGTTGGCGAATCCAAAGTCTTTCCAATATCTGTTGGCGTTCACCAAGGATCGGCTCTCAGCCCGTTCTTGTTTAACGTTGTGCTCGATGTAGTTACGGCATGCATCCAAGACCAGCCTCCATGGCTAATGATGTATGCCGATGACATCGCCCTCGTTAGCCAGAACAAAGCCCAACTTGAACGGAAGGTCAACATTTGGAAGGACTCGCTGGAAAACGGCGGTCTGAGACTAAATGTGGCGAAGACTGAGTACATGTCCTGTGGCAGCACGGATTCAAATACCATCCGAATAGGTTCGGACCGGATCACAAGCTCCGACACGTTCAGGTACCTTGGATCCGTGCTGCACGAGTCTGGCAATGTGGACGACGATGTCCAAGCACGTATAGGCGCGGCTTGTTCGAAATGGCGAGAGGTAACGGGCGTTGTATGCGACCGCAAAATGCCTCCGAAGCTTAAGGGACAGATATATAAATGCATCATACGTCCTGTCCTCCTGTACGGCGGCGAGTGTTGGCCAGCACTGGGCAGACACACCCAGGAGCTTCGCGTCACGGAGATGAAGATGCTGAGGTGGATGAGCGGCGTAACGCGATCCGATCGCATACGCAACTCATTCATCCGAGGTAGTCTTGGTGTCCGTGACGTGGGGGAAAAACTGCAAGAGTGTCGTCTGCGATGGTATGGCGTTGGCCGGAGATGCATGAATATGGCTGTCCTTGGCGGTAGGTCGCGTGGTCGCCCTCGCAAGCGCTGGCTGGACGTCGTCAAGTCCGACATGAGAGCCAATGGCCTTACTGTCAAGGATGTAGAAGATCGGGCAAAGTGGAGCAAGCTAAGCCGGAAGGCGGACCCTGGCAAAAGCCGGGACTATGTAAAATAAAAACATTAATTATTACTGTTTAGCTGCCTTGCCATAACTCTTTCGACCCAGATTCTTTCGTCGGTACCAAAACATAATGTTATTTACCTACAATAATTCGATCGTGTGCCCTACTCCACCTCCCGAGTCGTTCGCCGTCCGGCAGTCTAGTAATAATCTAGACCGAGCCTAGTCGTCAACGGCGCGTTCTGTTCCACGCGCGCCTCAAGGAGATGTCAGCAAACTGTAGGGGCCCGGTAGGGCCGAAGCCTCTAGGGAAAATGGAAAATCCGAAAGGCATAACAACCACCGTGTCCCCCAGAGCGAAGGAACGGGGTAGGGGTTTAGTCAGTAGAAGTCTGACACGCCCTCCCTCTCCGCACAAGAGTGGGAGAAGTCATTCTGATGATACCGGAAAAAAGCCTCCCGAGTCGTAGTTATACGTAGTTATTTTGTGTATATGCCTGCTTGATGATGAAGATGGATTCAGCAATAGGTTTTCACTAGGTATAATTAGTTTACCAACCACACCATCCAAGTACCGACGACACGATTGGCGAAGTGGTTGTGCAATTGAATGCTGCGCGATGAGTGTTGTGGGTTCGATTCCCGAACATTGTATGGCCTGCAGATAGCTGTTCCGGGTCTGGGTGTCTTGTGCATGTGAGTTTACATTTTTGTGAACGCCCTCAAGATACAGGAGGAAAGAGGCAACATTGTTCAAATAATGAAAGTCTGCCTGGCAAGTTTTTCTTTATCTTAGATAGGTTTGCGCTTGACCGCTATCTCACCTGATGGTAAGATATTTATTATTGAGACAGTTTTAATTGTCACATTTATATTATGGTAGGTACTCAGCCACTCCGACTGTTATTGAAACATCACCTTTCTTAACAATCCAATAGCTGCTCCTACTCCACCTCAAAACGATTGTATTAGCAACAACCCCGACAGATGCCACACAAAGAAAACATCTAAATTAAAATAACAATATAATCAATAAGTTTAGTAAATCCGTCACGAATCCTGAACGATAAATCCATACAATAGCGGATTCGTGCGATTTTAGCGAAATGTTGCTTTTGTACGACAGACGTCCGCGCCGGGGGACGCGCGATGACAGAATGATGGATCGCGGACGCTCGTACAATGTTATGTGCGAGCACACACGGCTCCTATGTGCGCTTCAATTGTACCGGGACCATTTCTTATGTACTACGTATTGCAGAGGAGAGAAAAACATTGTGAGGTGGCGAGTTTGGAGGATTTATGTAGGTATATACCTATCGTATCCTTGTGTCGGTGACAAGTTCTACCTACTATAACGATGTTATATCTAATACTAGCTTCTGCCAGCAGCTTCTCCAAGGTACGTTTCTCCATCCAAATGGACCTCGTCTAATCTCTTTGCAGGGTTAATTTTAGAAAATCCACTCTTAGTGCTCGCCTACGCCATTAACCTATCAATATCCGCGAAACGAGACACAATAGTAAAACAATAACAGCGCGGTCCGGTGAGACCGGTCGGGGATTCATGAATTAAAGTAAGTTTTGTGCGGAACTACACGCTCCTAGACCCAATAGGCTATGCGTTGATATGTCAGTCAGTCAGTCTAATAATAAGACGATAAATATTGGCGTCATTTAAACGAGAGGACCCCACAAAGTAAAGCTTTAGGGTATGCTAAAATAAACAAAATAATTAATTTTTTCACTACGGACTCGAAAAAAAGACCTCTCCAGCGAAAACCCATAATCCATTTACCATACCTACATCTCAACATCATGATTACAGCAAAAAAGTGCTAACGAACACGTCAATCCTCGTCTAAAAGTATATCTTTGTATATTTCACGTATAAAAGTATAATTCATCGCACAATGTGTGGTGATCCATCAAGCGAGACGGCGAGCGACAGATTTTTGTGAATAAACCGGGAGCGGGTGAAATTCTACATTTTTAAGTCTATAGAAATTGTAGCTTGTGTATGTGGCGAGGGCAAAAAGTATGAGTGCTGCTTATTAAAGTTTTGCTACTGTTGTTATTCTTATGACAATATTTTAGGACCATGGTTTAATGCTGGTTGGCTTGAATTGGTTATGAGTACCTACTAAAAGAAAATGTGATGGTGGCCCCGTGGTGTCCAGATCAACTGCCCTGATTTACAAGTTCTAGATCAAGGACATCTGCCCTAAAACGATATAAACGATAGATCAAGGGTAACTGCCCCGATTTATATGCTGTAAAAAGTAGCGGGTTCAAACCCAGCCAGGCCCATTACTTTGTGTAATTTATTCATAACCACTGCTCTCAAAACGGTGAAGGAAAACATAGTGAGGATTTTTTGGTTATAGGACATACCGGTTGGTATTTCCTATAACCAAAAAATCGAAGACATGTAACATTCGCCAATCCGCACTGAGCCCGTGTGGTGGATTAGGTACGGCCCATTCCCTTCTAGATAAGAGGGCAGTAGTGGAAATATTACAAGGCCGAGGATACTTAGTACTTAAGTATATTAAGTTTACTAAAACATGTAATGCGCAAAATGAAAAGTATCGCCAGTGATGGCAAAAGTCTGATTATAAAGGTTTTCTGCTGCTGATAACTTCAAAAAAACTGCTCTACAACAATCTAAAATCAGCCCCAGCTAATTGAAAATCAATCTAAAAAATCTGCAAATTTTCCAGCGATTACGTGGACAGAAACAAAGGCAGCTCTAACACAAGTTACAAAACAGCGGTGATCCATCAAGGGAGGTAAGTTTTGACGGCGTCGTGTTCCCATCACGGCCAGCATGTCCCACTGTCTAGCAGGGACAATTTTGTGGGACAGGGAAGAAACTAGTTTTCTAGAACGGTTTTTTTGGCATCACGCTTGAATATCCTGATATGGCTGTTCTTGGGGCTAGGTTCCGTGGTCGCCCTCGCAAGCGCTGACTGGACGTTGTCAAGTCCGACATGAGAGCCAATGGCCTTACTGGGAGGGATGTTGAAGATCGGGCAAAATGGAGAAAACTTGGTAGGAAGGAGGACCCTGGCAATGGCCGGAACTAACGCCAAGTAGAAGAAAAAGAAGACGTCGACACAAACAAAGGCAGCTCTAACACAAGTTACAAAGCGGCGGTGATCCATCAAGGGAGGTAAGTTTTGACGGCGTCGTGTTGCCATCACAACCAGCTTGTCCCACTGTTTAGTACAGGGACAATTTGTGGGACAGGGAAGAAAACTAGTTTTCCAGAACATGTTTTTGACAGCATACTTGAATGTCCTGAAGAAATAGATGCCTTGAGGTGTAAGTATCTTACACACATTTCGCCACTAATTACCTCATTTCACTAGTCGTCAGATGGTCTATGATCATTTTGCGATTGGAGTGGAGACTTTTATTTATTTTATATACACTGTACTCTAGTGTACACAATGTACAGTCAATGTTGCAGTCTATGCAAAGTCTCTTAATTCATGAATCCCCGACCGGTCTCATTGGACCGCGCTGTTATTGTTTTACTATTGTGTCTCGTTATGCGGGTATTGATAGGTTAAATGCAACCCATAGACACCACCCACCCATACATTTTAATTTATTTACCTATAATTTGTGTTCCTTTTTTCGATGTACCATAAAGTTTTATTCTGTATCATTTCTTTGTAGTAGGATTCAATGGTCTACAACTAGTTATTACTTATGACTTAATTAATATGAATGAAAATAATATCACACCCGCATCCACTATAGAGTTTAGGTCTCCCCCATTCCATGCCACTACGAGTCTCCTGTATCCAATTCGGCCAGGTAATATTAGTCATTGCCCTGGTACAATTCTAGACTCGTAGCTTGAGGATGTCATAGTAAGCTTTTCCTACTGCAGACCCTAGGAACACAGGCTACTCAGGCTAGGATTAGGACCTACATCGATAGGCTAATCTGGCAATTCAGATAGTTGACGAGGGTAGTCAACTAATAATTATAGGGCTTCCTTGTTTCAAACTATACCTATAAAACGCCCTATTAAACTTCAAAGGGTGCTTTTAATTCAATAGAGTGTTTTATAAGAGGGCCAGCCATGATTTTAAAGAGGGGTGGGTGGTGACAGATGCTAAACGGTGGTTTAGTTTGAGACGAGTTTCTCGACAAATCACTGTGAGGGATTCAATCTTAGATTTTTTGTTATAAACTGTTCAACTTTTTGGTGATTTTTCGAAATTATTAACGTTTTTATTTGATACATTTTAGTGAATTATACCTTTCAGGTCGTCTCCTTAAGCCCTTTATTTTGATACCTCATACAAACGATTTTTTGTAAACATTAGGAGCGCCAAAAATTTGCCATTTTAATTCCTAATCAACTTTGATATAGGTACATACCCATTGTAACTTTCGCAACTAAAACGATTCTAACGACAACTCCCAAGCTAAAATGCAACAAGCCTCTAGTTTAGGCACTTCTTTGAGCTTACCAGACACAACAATACATTAATATGTAACATTACACTTAAAATAGCTTGTCGAAATCATAACCCTACTTTGGCTTCGGATAAAACACAACCTTCCTTCTGACGCATTTGGATAACAACATGCATCACGCATGCCATGTTTTTCATTGAATGTTAGGTACAATATAATGTGTGCTACGAAAAGAATACTTAACTCATAAGAAGTGTGTTTAAAAAAAGAATATATACATTTTTTGGGCGCGTTAAATAATATGATGGAATATATTGCGAACATTCTATAGGTACTCCGTCGGTTTAGGTAGTTAACTAAAGGTAAACAATCTTGGTATGTCTTTTTATATTAAAGAGGTCGTATATAATATACGACCGACGAGAAGATCACCGAACTTGAGGAAGAGTTGAGCGGGGTACGATGGAGTATTGTGGGATTATCCGAAGTCCGAAGACAGGGGGAGGACACGATAATTCTCAAATCCGGTAACCTGCTCTATTTCCGGGAGGGCGACCAGCAGTCCCAGGGTGGTGTCGGGTTTTTCGTCCACAGGTCCCTTGTGAACAATGTGGTGAGGATCGAGAGTGTGTCGACCAGGGTGGCTTACCTTATACTCAGAATATCGGCAAGATATTCGCTGAAGGTCATACAGGTATATGCCCCAACCTCGACACACTCCGACGACGAAGTAGAGACCATGTATGAGGATATATCCAGAGCCATACATGGTTATAAGACTCACTTCACCGTGGTCATGGGGGACTTCAACGCTAAACTGGGCAAACGAGACGGTGATGAGCTGCTTGTGGGGCAATTTGGATTTGGACGGCGGAACCACCGGGGACACCTACTGGCTAGCTTTATGGAGAAGGAGGGCCTCTACATGATGAACTCTTTCTTCAAAAAGCGTGAGCATAGGAGGTGGACCTGGCAAAGCCCCGATGGTGCAACTAAAAATGAGATTGACTTCATCTTGTCGACGAAGAAGCAAATATTCAATGATGTCTCTGTGATCAATGCAGTGAAAACTGGTAGTGATCACCGCATGGTGAGAGGCACATTGAATATCAACATCAAGCTTGAAAGGTCTCGACTGGTGAAGTCTACGCTCCGTCCAGCACAAATCCAGCTCCAAAACCCCGAGAGCTTTCAGCTCGAACTCCACAATCGTTTCGAGTGCCTAAGTAGCTCCGTGGACGAATGTAACGATGGGTTCGTGGAAACTGTCCATACGGTCGGGTCTAAGTTTTTCAAGACCCACCGTACAAATAAGAACAAGAAGCTCTCGGATCCGACTCTCGAGCTCATGAAGAAGAGGCGTGAGATGATTCTGCAGTCTTCAGACGATTTGTGCAGATACCGTCAGCTCAATAGACAGATTTCGAAGTCCTTAAAACGCGATCTTCGCCACTTTAATTCCGAAAGGGTTAAGGACGCGATAGAGCGGAATAAGGGCTCCAAAGTTTTTGCGAGGGATCTGTCTATTGGGCAGAGCCAACTCACGAAACTGAAGACCGACGATGGCAGAGTCATATCCGCTAAATCGGAGCTCCTGGGAGAGATCGAGGCATTCTATGGACAGTTATACACGTCTATCTCTAAACCCACGACAAATCTAGCGAATGATCCAAGAGCTAGATTGACCCGACACTATACCGAAGATATCCCGGACGTCAGCCTGTACGAGATTAGGATGGCTCTGAAACAACTTAAACACAATAAGGCGCCGGGTGAGGACGGAATTACGGCCGAACTTCTGAAGGCGGGTGGAAAACCGGTCCTTAAGGCCCTTCAGAAGCTATTTAATTCCGTCATACTCGAGGGCAAAACGCCACAGGCATGGGGCAGAGGTGTGGTGGTACTTTTCTTTAAGAAGGGCGACAATGCCCTCCTTAAGAACTACAGGCCCATCTCACTTCTGAGCCATGTCTACAAGTTGTTTTCCAGAGTCATCACGAATCGTCTCGCACGCAGGTTCGACGACTTCCAGCCTCCTGAACAAGCCGGATTCCGAAAAGGCTTTAGCACCGTAGACCACATACATACGCTACGGCAGGTTATACAGAAGACTGAGGAGTATAACCTGCCTCTCTGCTTAGCGTTTGTGGATTACGAGAAAGCCTTCGATTCGATCGAGACTTGGGCTGTACTGCAGTCTCTCCAACGGTGCCAGATTGACTATCGGTACATCGAAGTGCTGAAATGTTTGTACAAAAACGCCACCATGTCAGTCCGACTCCAGGATCAGACCTCGAAACCTATCCTTTTACAGCGGGGTGTGAGACAGGGAGACGTTATCTCTCCGAAACTGTTCACGGCCGCATTGGAGGACGTCTTCAAGGTTCTGGAATGGAGAGGGCGAGGCATCAATATCAACGGCGAGTACATCACTCACCTTCGGTTTGCCGACGACATAGTAGTCATGGCTGAGACTACGGAGGAGCTCAGTACAATGCTCGGTGATCTCAGTAGGGCTTCCGAAAGAGTGGGACTCAAAATGAACATGGACAAAACCAAAGTCATGGTAAACATCCATGTAGCTCCCACTCCTATCAAGATCGGAGACTCTACACTCGAAGTTGTGGACGACTACGTCTACCTGGGACAGACGGTCCAGTTGGGTAGATCTAACTTCGAGAAAGAGATCAATCGTCGAATCCGACTCGGCTGGGCAGCGTTCAGGAAGCTGCACGGTATCTTCTCGTCCAACCTACCGCAGTGTCTCAAGACAAAAGTCTATGACCAGTGTGTGTTGCCAGTGATAACATATGGCTCGGAAACGTGGTCGCTCACAATGGGCCTCATCAGAAGGCTTAAAGTCACCCAAAGAGCAATGGAAAGGGCTATGCTCGGAGTTTCCTTGCGCGATCACATCAGGAATGAAGAGATCCGCAAGAGAACTAAGGTTACCGACATAGCCCGAAGAATCGCCAAACTTAAGTGGCAGTGGGCAGGGCACATTGCTCGTAGAACAGATGGTCGATGGGGACGGAAGGTTCTAGAGTGGCGGCCACGTACCGGAAGACGCAACGTCGGAAGGCCTCCCACAAGGTGGACCGACGACCTGGCGAGGGTCGCGGGAATCCGATGGATGCGAGACGCGCAGGACCGGTCGCTGTGGCGACGCTTGGGGGAGGCCTATGTCCAGCAGTGGACGTCTTTCGGCTGAGATGATGATGATGATGATGATATAATATACACGAAGATTATTTAAATTTAGTTTATTAGCTAACATCGATTTAGGTAAATACCTAGTCGCAAAGATTTTTAAATACAATTTTTAGACAACTTTTAGATAAAAAGACATGCCAAAATTGTTTACATTTAGTTAACTACCTAAACCGACGGAGTATAGTACGGGGACGGAAGGTTCTAGAGTGGCGGCCACGTACCGGAAGACGCAGCGTCAGAAGGCCCGCCACAAGGTGGACCGACGACCAGGCGAGCGTCGCGGGAATCCGATGGATGCGAGACGCACAGGACCGGTCGATGTGGCGACGCGCGGGGGAGTCCTATGTCCAACAGTGGACGTCTTTCGGCTGAGATGATGATGGTGATGATTCTAGTATTCTATTTCTTTACTAGTTACATCGCGATGACAAATATCAAAACAGGCTTTTTTTTGACAACTATAAAAAGTAAATATAAAAATATTTATTTAAGTAAATGGAGGCATATAAGGTAAACGTGTGTATGGCAACCGGCCAAGACCGAGTCGGCTGGAGATATTCGTGTTCACGCGTATTTTGCGAGACGTCGCGCGTGCATGGCGGAAGAAAGTCCCGAACGAGTGGTTTTTGTTTTTTTAAGTATTATGATTGAAGGTAACAAGCGTGGCGATACTCGTTTAATTACTTACGTAATTAATTATTCAGATATCCTTTAGTTCTTGTTAGTAGGTAAGAAAGAAAACTTTTACATTCTGCCAAAATTACTGGTAAATTAAAACCATTGTATTACAAGTGGGTTCTATCCGAAGTATTGTATTAGTAAAAATAACAAAAATTAATTTTAATAACTCTCGGACCGTGGGGTCCGAGCGCCCACCAATTGTTTAAAGAACTCTCAAAACGCCTTGTTGACACTTCGCGTGACCCGAGGGCTGGCTTTTATCTTGGCCAGAGAATATTAATAAGCATTGCCATACAGCGTGGCAATGCTGCCAGCCTTTTGGGTACATTACCAGTCGACACCGATGCGGACATTTTCGACGCCATTTTTTAGTTTACTTTTAGTTAGTTCTTTAGGGTTTTTTATTTTGTGTAAATATATATTTGTAATGTTAGTTGTTATTAGTAAAAAGTACTTTGGTAGTATGTAGATGAATTTGTATCTAAGTCTTATTGAAAATCTGAACACTTATTTTATGCAAATGATTCGAATGTGAGTAGCAGCAGCCAAAATATTTTTTTTTTATCGAAACAGACCAAAGCCGAATCTTCCGTCGGTCATTACCTATTAACAAGCATAAATAACACACGAAACAGAACAAACACACAACAAAAACCCACAACTTAACATGATATAAAAATTAACTGACTGAACATGAAATGAGTGGCAAATCTGACTCCAGTCTTGCCATGAAGTACCGTGTTATCCCAGTTAATGGGTTGTGGAGGTCTGGTAGGCAGCCGTTCCTCGTAAAATACTGGTATCCGTCTAAATCCGGCTTGACTGGAAGCCGACCCCAATATAGTTGGGAAAAGGCTAGGCAGGTAGAGAAATGAACTGGCTTCATCATCGTCTCCATTTCAGTCGACAAATGTCCACTGCTGGACATAGGCCTCCCCCAACCGTCGCCACACCGAACTGGCTTACTGCACATAAAACACCAACACGTTAAAACTAAACTAATTATTTTAAATACTTAGCTAAGTGATTAACCTTCACAATTGAAAGATTGCAATCACAATAATTATAATTGTTATATTATTGCATAGGAACCTAAATATGTATAGCTATGGAAATTGTAGAACGTTTAGCATTGACAGTTTATAATTATATTGCGCAAATAACTTGTCAAATAAATATGAAGTTTCTCTTTCACAAGATATAACTGGTCCTTGTAAGTACTGATAATAATTATACCTAGTTACTATACAGCTTTGAGAGAAATACCTAGATATTGATTTTCTTGGAAATCAAATGTGTTGTAATTGTTGATGCTGATAGGGTTACACGATTGCGGAATTTTTCGGGAGAGTCACTCCGGCTTTGGAACGCAAAGGGTAACTAAAGGAAAATGGGTAGGTTTTAGACTGTATAGCTGCAAGTAGAAGGAGGTGAGTGGCCTGTGTTCGAGTCTTCCTTCTCTGCAAGCTTCGCTAAGGTAGTCAACACAACAATCAAATTAACAGCTCTATTTTACCTAGATCACGCCAATAATAATTCCACATATGTCCTGTTGAATAGACACTTGAGATATAAAATACAATCATTTTACATCACAATATCTACCAGGAATCAAGTTGCGAATAATTAAAACAGCCGTTGAACTTCACTCGAAGAAAACTCATTTTAACCGACTTCAAAAAGGTAGAGGTTCTCTGTTCGGCTGTATGAATATTTTTTATTGATATAATTGTTTTATTCTGTTGTCATAACAAGTGAAGTAAGATTCTTTAGAAAAAACTTATAATATAGAATTAATCTTCTGCCTACTCCAGGCCCAACAACACGGCGTACTTTCTTCTGTCCATGCCCCATAGGCCTCGCTAATGGCATGTGACAGCGGCCGTGATGGATCGGACGCCCCCCTCGCGCTCCACTCACCCTCCTGCACGGCTACCGATAAAATTAGACGATTTTTCCCCAAAATGAGACATTCTTGTGCGAGATATTTTATTTTGCTGCTTAGTAAACAAACCCTCTTAATGGTGAATGGTCACTGCCGCTTCGAAGCTGCCGCTACTTAAGTCGCTAATAAAAATCTTTATGTATAAAAGGAGAAACTGACTGACTGACTGAACTAGGAACGTGAAATTTCGCATAAAGCTTCCCGTTATGACGTAGATGAACACTAAAAGATTTTTCAAAATTCTTATATAGTATGATATATTTGGATGACTAAAACTGAGACCTTTTCTTACAGAAACTTACGCGACGACAGCAATAAGAAAATTACTCATTACATCCCAAATTCCAAGCTTAAGTATTTACCTATATTATGAAGTATATTAGATTCCAATAAAGAGGTTTAGAGACTGTTAAATTCAAAGATGAACTTACAAGTAATAGGAAAACTTACTATGCTAATTGTAACTATATAGGTAGATATACCAATCTAAAAGAAACCGGCATCGCAGAGTTAGAGACCTATCGGCTATCTGTTAGCATTTTATTACGAGAACTATTAGCTAGGCATTCTCAGGTAGCCACAGGCCAGAGATTAATTTTAACCGCCGAGTAACAACTACCTCATAACACTCATTTGCATGATATTTATCTATTTCCAGTTGTCAGTTCGTTTAGAAAACTTTACGCCTGTATTTCCGGAAGAATTTAGTTAGAAGGCCTATCTTTATTCTCTATATCTAAATCCCCATTTCATCAGTATTGTTCGATCAGCACCAAAACCTATATTTTATCAGGTCTTGTTATGGTTTTTGTGGAATGTATTTATCCAAGGGCGTATAAGTACAAATTTTTAAACATACTCGATTGCTTTAACGTAAACGTGGTGAACGTTTACAAGACAAAAAACTCTACGATAAAAATAAAACATAATTATTATCTAACCCTTTACTCGATTTGGAGATTGAACTCGAAATCCCCTGGTTAACAGCTGTATTTTCAATAAGTAGGCTTATGCTACAGTTAAATTCATTATTTCACTTTAAAGACGTCTACAGCTGGATAGACCGGGGAGCTTTAGGTACATTTATACCCAGAAGTGGAGCATCGCAACTCGTAAGCGTTACAATATTCAATAGATATGTTTGTTACTATAACATACATAATAGTATTAGATATGTTTCTCACATCTACGGGTTCAGTTGTGTATCTACTATACACAACTGAACCTAATAACCAGTGATAGGAATAGGTAGTGCCTATTTGCCTAAACTTCGAAGAACAGAGACAAGAAACGGAGACTTCCTTAAGACTAGATTTTTTTCCAAGACATCTGTCCCGAAATTTCGAGACAACACTTAAATACATTAAAAAAATTGTTATTTGGAATAAGTATTACCTATTACGATCAACAAGCCATTTACAAAATGTTCTCCAAAAAAAAACTTCAGAAAATTGTATGGTTGTAACGACTGTGTATGTTATTTATTATGAAAGTCGCAAACTTTTTGTAAATATAGACGAATTACTTATTCCAAATAACAATTTTTTTTAATGTATTTTAAGTGTTGTCTCGAAATTTCGGGAGACTCGAAAAAAATGTAGTCCTAAGGAAGTCTCCGTTTCTTGTCTCTGTTCTTCGAAGTTTAGGCAAATAGGCACTACCTATTCCTATCACTGCTAATAACAAAGGAACCTAAACTATGTGAAGGCTAACAACATCAGAAGAAATTAATGATAACGATAAAGGATTGTTAAGGACACAATACCGGTCAATACTGAACGGCATTCTTTAGAGTAGATCAAACGTAGTCAATGAATAAATTAGGCAGATAATAAGATAAAAGATTACATATTTACAAAGTTGCTTGGTTGCTACGAACAAATAAATTGACTGGGGTATTTTTTCTCATTGAGGTGTATGGGGTCCATTAACATCTGAAGGACCCAAGCCAACCTTACCTGCTAGCGGTGCACCCTGCTGTTCAACGGACAAGGCTCTGGCGATCCTGGTTTCCCTCTAGTAGGGTTGTGGGGGTCAGACGGCTGGTCGCCTCACGTAAAACAACCTCAGTCAAATATTTATATGGATAGGAATAGGATTGATTTGGGTACTCGTGCTAGGGCGTCGCCACATAACGACGCGCAGGCACATCGCCCTAAACCTGTGACAAGTGGGTTAGGGCTACCGTGTCAAATACGGGCACGGTTAAAGAGGTTAGTACCCAAAAGGAAGTTCCGCTTTGCCACCTGGAACATTGGCTCTCTAACCGGACGTTGCAGAGAACTCGCGGACGTACTTGCGAAGCGTCGGGTCCAGTGCGCCTTCCTTCAGGAGACGCGCTGGAAGGGGAATAAGTCCCGTGACATCGGGCAGGGGTACCGGCTAGTGTACGCCGGATCACCGTCGGGACGGAACGGAGTGGCCGTAGTGCTGTCTAAGGACCTTCAGCATGGCCTTCTTGAAGTAGACCGATACAGCGACCGGTTGATGCGAGTTAAGTTGCTGATCGAAGGATCAGTTACGAACCTAATCAGTGCCTACGCTCCTCAAACTGGTTGCTGTGAGTCTGAAAAGGAGGCCTTCTGGAATGAGTTCGAAGACGTATTACGCGCTATTCCGAATTCCGAAGGTTTTGGTTGGGGGGGACCTCAACGGTCACGTAGGTCAGTTTGCTGGAGAGCACGGACGTGTTCACGGTGGTTTTGGATACGGCCAACTAAATGCAGAGGGAGTCAGTATACTCAGGACCTGCGCTGTATCGGACCTAGCCATCGCGAATACGTTCTTTCAGAAGAAGCCCCACCATCTCATTACGTACCGTAGTGGTGCCTACTCAACCCAGATAAATTACCTGCTGGTGCGACGGTGCCACATTGGCAAGGTTACCAACTGCAAAGTCATCCCTGGCGAAAGCCTAACGGCTCAACACCGCCTCCTTGTCCTGGACTTTGCGGTCGTGCCAAGGAAAAAAGTTGTTGAGAAACGCGAACCCCGCACTAAGTGGTGGTTGCTTAATGGCTCTAATCAGTCGGACTTCATCGCGGAGGTCGAGCATCTTGAGGTGAGTGCTCCGCATGAGTCCGTTCAAGAAATCTGGAGTAGGATCCATTCAGCAATCACCACTGCGGGCAAGCGCGTCCTTGGCACTTCTCGTGGTGGCCGCGTCATAGACAAGGAAACGTGGTTAGTCGGAAGGCGGACCCTGGCAATGGCCGGGATTAACGCCAGGCAGAAGAAGAAGAAGAAGATTTTTTCTCATTGAATTTTTTTAGGTGGGCGATCATCAAATTGACTTCTTCTGCTCTGAGCGGAGCGAGAGGGTGTGTTAGACTTTTACTGACTGAAATGCACTCATGTTCTTTCCACCCTGGTCCGTCATGCGAGGTGGTTACCGCCGATCGCCCCCAGGAAGACACGGCTGTGTTCCGCCCAAGCAGTTTCACTTTGGCTTTATCTTCACCTCCACCGTGTCCTCCGAGCGATTCACATAATGGTGATACGCAGGCGTGTCTTCCGCAAGAATCCATTGCAAGAACCTCCCGACTCCATGTCGTTTTTCCAGCGACTCCTCAAGAAGGGAACTACCGCCATAATTATGGCATGCCCAGCACTGGTGGAGCAGTGGTGGCCCAAGTGGTAACTGCCCCAACTTACAAGTTGTAGGTCGCGGGTTCGAACCTAACCAGGCGCATTACTTTGTGTAATTTATTTCATCACCACTGCTCTCAAAACAGTGAAGGAAAACATCGTGAGGAAACTGGCATGTCCTAGAACCAAAAGTTCGAACACATGTCACATGACACATGTCACATGTGTCATGTGTGTGTGTGTGTGTGATGTTGTCACATGTGGAGACATGTGACATCCACCAATCCGCACTGGGCCCGCGTGGTGGATTACAGCCCATTCCCTCTCCTAGAGAGGAGGCCTGAGTCCCAACAGTGGGAACATTATAAGGCCGATAATGCTAAAATGCCAGCACTGGATTGCGACAGTCGCTGTCGCCATTCCATCATGAGATGCCGCTGCCGCGACAAGTCGCTCAGAGTTAATTGGTGATTTATACTCGTAGTAGTTACACTAATTTTATATACAGCAATTATCCAACTATTATTTATATAAACTTCAAAAAGGTCATTAAAGAGAAATCTCTAAGTCATTTGTATCTGTCTTCTATGGCATAGTTACTCTTTCTAAATCTGAACATTGTGTTCCATTAACAACCGAGCCTACATAGGCAGTTTATTGCCAAGGTCACGAGGCAAGTACCCAAGGCTCCAAGCAAACACAACTACCGCCCCAAGCATTAAAAGACCTATTACACCACCCGTTTTTACGACCGACCTACGTAGACGGTAGTTGAGTCTACGTACAAGTAAGACCGTCTTACCCTTATTACACTACGCGACGTAGACTAAGACCGTTCGTAAAAACGAGTGGTGTACTAGGCCTTTTATACTTTCGTTACGTTCGATTGTTTCATTTGATTAATTACTCTACCAAGGTTTCATCATGACTTTGTCTTTATAGCTTAACAGTATGGAGGCGTAGCAAAGATCATGCAACATATCTATTACTGTCGATTTGATTATAGCTTCCGTATTAAGCCTATTTCTGGTTTGAGAAGGACGGCATTCTCTGTAAAGCTAAATAGTACATGTCGGCGCTTGATCGCCATCGAGGTTGACGTCACACAAAATACACAGACACAGTAATATAGAACGACAGGAAAAGTGAGTGATAATAAAGAAATACCTTACATCAGTTCTGGTCTATTCCACGGGCGGCGAAAGAGTGTTTTTTATATTTGAATTACATCGGTTTTTATACCCAGCAAATAAGAGAATTTAGGCGGGAAAACATAACACTAAATAAAATTCACTATGAGGGTAGAAAAATACTTAAAATAAATAAATTAGAACGGAAGTTGTCACAGTAGAATTCACTGTGACAATTCTATTAAAGAGAGATTCTAATGTAAAAGGAAGTTGTTTCATATTAATTTCAACAAGATTTTGCAATATTTAAAAGAATTCGAAAGGAAGTTGTCAAATTAAATCCTCATATTAATTCAAGAGGGTATTTGCAACATTTACAAAAGAATTGGAAGGTAGTTATTAAATTCTCATACTAAGTCAAGAAGGTATTGCAATATTTACAAAAGAAATCGAAAGGTAGTTTGGTTTTGCGCCCACAGACACATATAATTTTTCTAAAGCAAACAGGGTGCAAAGAACACCATTGATTATAGATGTTTTATGGAGATATTGAAGATAGAACATGAAATTACTTCTAACATTTTCTTAGAAACGGTAACCTACTTTAACAATTATTCCTGTGTTGTGGGTGCGTTCACAGACATTTAAATTCACATACACTAGACACTATGATCTGGTAAAACCACAGGCACAACTATTAAAAATACAAATAATGCGGAAATCAAACCAGCAACATGCAGTTTAACTGCCAATCGCTTAATCGCAGCGTCAACAGTGCCTCCATGTACTGATTGACCTAGCAAAAGCCTGTTGACGGATGTTACTCCTGTATGTGTTAACAGCTCCTCATGTCACTAAACTTCTAGTGGTTCTATCTAAAAACATACTTAAAACATACGCTATTACATAACATATACATAAACTATTTTCTCTTTTATGCACCTACCATATTATTTCACCACCCTTGGTTGACTAGTAAAGAATGTCCGCCTTTTTACTTTGTGTTGCGTAAAGAATAAATTAATAAATACACAACACATACGTCTTTACACAATACATTATTATATAGAACTTGGAAATTATAACATTAAAAATACTTCCTACAAATAAAACCAAAAATACTGTCACGAAAAGAAAACAATCAGAAAACATAGATGAATGGAGAAATCAATCACCAAAGACTCCAAGGTTACGGTCAGCCTACCGCCAAACATCTTGACAATCCAAACACAACCCAATGTCTCAACAATAGAGCCCACAATCAACAATTTGATAAAGACAATTGATTTTTTCTTCATAATAGATTTCATTTGGTCGGTGTGAGGTAACTCCATTGAGGACAATGATCGGATGAGTGGCCAGCCACGCGGAATTGCTGGCATGAACTAGATTAGACATTCTTGCTCTGCTTTTGGAGTTAAAAATAAAGTTTTTGGATTTGAGAATTTTGTGGGGATTCTGAAGCATTATTATTTGTTAATGGGATTCTACTTCATTGCTTTCGGTTCTTCCATTAGATTCTAACTTGTAAGAAAGCTATTGATAAGAAATAAGGGCTCAGTTGTCTGGAAATATAATACAAAATCAATATCCAGGTACTAGGGCTTTACGTGTTTCTGTTTAAAGTAATTTCATTGTCTTAAGGTTTTTCCTGTTGCTTAAATATACGTCTATAATAAGACGCAGCGTTGGAAGGCTTCCGACAAGGTGGACCGATGACCAGGTGAGAATTGCGGGAATCCTATGGATGCAAGAAGCACCGGCACCGCTTGGGGTGCTGAAGTGGATGTCTTTCAGCTGAAATTATGATGAGGATGTCTGTGTATCGGTCTATATTGTTTGGATTGTTTTTAAGCGCTTTGTTCATTCTAATTTACTTTCACACCTCTCTGCTCTTCTCAATCCGGAGAATATGTGCCCATTTCTGCCATCCGGCATTCATTCAACACATCTCAACACAGAATAATATATAGATTAAAATTCTACACCTTAGTGCCAATTATTTCAACCATTTATTTGTCAGTTTCGTCATGATCTAATCGCCTGACTTACATTTCGTCTGGTACCTTATCCAATAATACCACTTGTAAAATAAATTATCATACATAAGTGCTATGTAGGAAATGATCTGAATCTACTTTAAAAGAACTGCTTAGTGAATGCTGATAGATTTGATTTTTTGTGAGAGGATTTAGATTAGACAGTGATTGCCACTGTCTCACTCTTAGTATTTCTATAACGACTTTCAATAGGATCGGTACTCTGCTGATGGTAATTAAATTATTAGCATTAAGTCTACCTTTGTACTTTTGTGTTGCATCAAGAATAAATAAATAAATAGATTATTTGTTAGTGTTCCCTATTTTGTCTAGGTTTCCTTGTGGGGGTGGAAAGTCATCAAGTTAAGCGACGGGGATGTTTAGATTTTTTCTGACTAAAACTCACCTGTGTTAATGCAGTTACCTTTGTGCTCCAGAACTGCGGCGACTTTTTTCACAATCCCGTGGCTCTTAAAGGTCTACTCTTGACTGTACATTAAACATGTTATGTCAGTTACCCAACGTAGATTTTTTCAGCATAAAGTGAAGGCTACTTAAATGCCATATCATGCTTACCAGTCTCCGGTAGGAATTTATATTTAGTTTTTATATATGAGCCTTGAAATAAATCCCAATAATATTAGTCAATTCACACAAACTAAATATCAACTACTTTCCTAACATGACAGTTTTTCTAACAAAAAATGCTAAGTGTCCACTTAAGTAATACCTGGTTAATCAGAACATGTTTGATTAGGTACGGTATTTAATTCAAATCCGATTTATTTAACATAATATCTGTATTCAAAGCGAGAACCTTGATATTTTGAAACATTTTGCTACCTTCAGCCTTTACCTACAGCCAAAGCAGTAATTCCTGTTGTAATTTTAGCCAATGAGTTGGCTGTACGCGTGACGGGACAGACATCCTCACGCCCCAGACATCGCTACAGGAAACGCCCGCTATGGCCATGGGGAATGCATCAGGTATTTATTTCATCACCGCTGCTCTTAAAACGGTGTGAAGAAACCGGCATATCCTAGAATCAAGAATTCGAAGACATGTGACATCCAGGTATCCACAATGGGCCCGCGTGGAAGATTACAGCCCATTCCTTCTTCTAGAGAAGAGGCCTGAAGCTCAGCTGTCGGAATATTATAAGACTGATTATGTTAGTTGGTGAAGTTGGGCTGTAAATCACGCCTAACGTTTTCCGTTTAATTTAAAAGTCCCTAGTCTTCTTTGCCCTCTATAAGTAATTAGAACCTATAACTGCGTAAAACTTCGATCACTCGCTTAATCTATCAAATACCCGCGAAACGAGACACAATAGTAAGACAATAACAGCGCAGTCGCATGAGACCGGTCGGAAATTCATAAATTAATCCTGAAAAGTCAATGCCAAGTTTCCGGAACCCTCGTGCCTAAGACAAAGGATCTCTAAAGCAAGCGATACTAAGCTCGCTATAATTTATGTATATCCGACTAGATTTATAGCACCTTTCATCAAAATCAGAAGCATCGCAATGATATGCGCGTGAGTGGCAGATCGGCGTCATTCCGCATGCCGCGCCCGCGCACCGCAGCTGCGCGTCAAATATTCGAGTTTGGAACAATCGATCGTGAATTATATCGATAAGTTTTACATGTGGACTTGAACGTCAAGTGACTGTGCCTTGTGTGGTTTTTTTTTACTATTTTTAAACAGTCGTATTTGGAGTTAACATGTTAAAATACGTGGTGAGACATATTTTTTTAATTTGCCATAGTGTTATAATTTTTTTTATTCTGAATTTTCATGTTTTACAAACTACTTAAGGTACTTAAATAATAACTAAACTATACTTTATAAGTTATAACTATACCTAACTTTCTGACCTATTTGCCATGAATATTTACAATAAGATATATTTGTCAAAACAATTCATTATTTGCCATATTTTTGCGACATTGATTAAATAGACGTATGTTTATATTTATTTGTAAGTATAATTTGTCGCCTGTCGATTATATTAAATAGGATTGCAGGGAATTTTAAAATACTAGAAACCTGAAAAGCGGTCGTGACATACGTGACTATGAAACAGTTTTCAATGAAATACCTGCAAAGAAAATTACAAAATTCGTCAGCTCTTGAAATATTTTAATAGGATTTTCACCATTAGGTCCTACCTGTTGGGTTCGCGTCCGCCAAAAGGAAAACATGGGTGGTACCCTATGAAAGAAGAACAAAGAGATGGATTTATTTACTCAGTTAAAGTGTGATACGCCTGCTCCGACCAATAGCGGGAGAAGCCATGCTGATAATTTCCCACCAAAACAAACCCTCCCCTTAGGTATACTATAGGTTTTTAGCAGTACCTATCTTTGTATTGCTGTGTTAAAAATAGTTGAGAAAATGATTCAGATTTAAGGAGTACAGTAGGACACAACGGTAATTGTTTCGTGACTAACAATTAATATAAATAGCTTATAGACAAATTAACGTATATTTTTCTGATGACCAGTTTTTTATTTATTTATTAAAACTAGTTTTTGACTGTGATCCCATCTGATGGTAAGCAGTGATGCAATCGTTGATGGTGAGGCACACGCATATTCATTGAAGACACCTACATTATAATCGGACTGGAAGACCGCAGCAGACAAATTGTCAAACGTATGACGTCAGTATAGATGTACGACGTAACTATGACAGTGATGAACAGATTATCACGACATGCACATTAACTATGTACTTAGGTAATACATAAGACTATGCAATATGTATGTTTTTTTCTTTGTGGTATCATTTTTGTGTTCAGACATTTGACACATTGAATGTGAAATGAATAATTTCGGTATGTACTTAGGTAAAACCCGTAATCCTAGAACGCAAAGTGCAACTGAAGGACACAGAGTGTTTAATCAGTAAAAGTCTTGACACACCTGGGAGATGTCGTTTGATAATTTCCACCCTCAAAAAAGTTTACACCTACAATATTATGTAAGATACAGGTCAGTAACTCAGTAACAGTATCAAGAGTAAAACGTTCTCATAATTTAACAGTGGACGTGCCAAGCCATAACTCTTAGTTTACTAGTAGAGAATGCCTAAAGCATTAAGTCCACATGTGTACCTTTATGCATGAAGTTTAAATAAATCTATATATACAAAAGGAGAAACTGACTGACAGATGAACATACAGTCGGAAATACTAGAACTAGAGACGTGAAATTGTTCACATGGTTTTCTTTTATGACGTAGGCGAGTATTAAGAGAAGATTTTCCGAAATTCACTCCCGGAGGGGATGAAACGGGAGTTCATAATTTATATGGAGAAACCTACTATTATTTAAATCATGCGAGCAACGCTGCCTGTCTGAACCCGATACTAAATATACAGCGACTTGAGCATTGAATGAATTTGTCTCTATCACCCATCTTCCTAGCTTTTTCTCAACTACGTCGGGGTAGACTTCCAGCTTCCAGTATAACTGATTCGACTGAATATCCGTACCCATACCATTTTACATGGGTGACTGCCTATCTGACCTCCAGAACCCAGTTCCTGGGTAACACAACACTTGTTAGACAAACTGACGGTCAAGCTTTCTGGCGTCTGACTACCCTGTAACGACTGTCAAAGATCTACGGATGATAACCGAGATCAACGACTTAACGTGCTTTCCAACCAGGCTCTTGTCTGATTCGTGAATTTATGAAAACTACAAGATTAGAGAATCTATTCAACAAAACATGTTTTTTACATAATTATGTGTTGTGTTACAAGGAGCTCGTGGCTAAATAATAACAGACGCTCAGGTCGATCTTCAAGGTTCAGCAACGCTTGCCAAGGTTGGTCTGTGGATGGGTGACCATCTTAACATACCGAGTTTCCTCCGTCCCTCGGAAAACGCGTTAAGCCGTAGGTCCCGGCTGTCATTTGTACATCTTTGGCAGTCGTTACGGATAGTCAGAAGTCAGTAATTCTGACTCCAGTCTTGGCATGAAGTACCGTGTTACCGCTCCTCGTAAAATACTGGTATTGAGCTAAACCCGGCTTGACTGGAATCCGACCCCAATATAGTTGGGAAAAGGCTAGGCAGATGATGATGTTCTGTGTTACAATTTATATTTATGAACCTTAATGCTAAAATTGTTTTATGTTTTGTACATATATGTAACCTATTAAACACCTTTCTGAGTAGGTACTTAAAGGTCAGGGGCCTTATCGTGACGTGTTGAAATGTCAAGCGTGAAAGTGAGAAAGAGGGATGGAGCTCCTATATAGCTCCATCCCTTTTACAGATCAGTTTAGGTCGTCAAATGGATCATTTTAAGACGTCGTCGTAGGGCTTCAGCTCTCACTGGGAGACCAAGCAAAGCAAAAGCATTTAAATTCCGTATTCGAATTCTCTTACCGTGTTACCCCAGTTAATGGGTTGTGGAGGTCTGGTAGGCAGCCGCTCCTTATAAAATACTGGCATTCAGCTTAATCCGGCTTGATAGGAAGCCGACCCCAGTATAGTTGGGAAAAGGCTAGGCAGATGATGATGATGATTCGAATTCTCTTACCGTGAAATGTAAATACCTTATACCTTTTTGAAAAATCTGCTGTTCAATATATTTTGTGCTTTCAGTTGTTGGTTCCATCATTAAAGTTGGTCTTATTATCATATCGCCAGTGTCGTATCATGTCATGTTGTATTGTCTTCTTCACATTGTAGTATAGGTATTGCAACACTGTCTTAGTTGTCTGTCTTATGTGCACTGTTGCGTCACGTCTGTTTGTTGGCTGGCCCTTAGAACAACAAAAAATACAAGTACTCGTAGGCTCTCTTAATAAACTAGTGCGCCTCACCATCGACGATTGCATCACTGCTTACCATCAGGTGGGATCGCAGTCAAGCACTAGTAAAGGCAGCCGGAATTTTGCTAGAGACTACCGTGGTCCTGGAACATAAAAAGCAACTGAAGGTCACACGTGTGTTTAAGTCAGTAATAGTCCGAATCATCCTTTCGCTACCTAGAGCCTGAGAATTCATTAAAAGTTTCGCACCTTTTAAAGAAAAATGTAGAGACCTAGGGAGATACACTTTCACTCACAAAACTCATTCACGGTTTCGCAAGTCGACAGCTCACATGTAATCATCTGCCTAGCCTTTTCCCAACTATATTGGGGTCGGCTTCCAGTCAAGCCGGATTTAGCTGAATACCAGTATTTTACGAGGAGCGGCTGCCTACCAGAGCTCCACAACCCATTAACTGGGGTAACACGGTACTTCATGGCAAGACTGGAGTCAGATTTACTGGCTTCTGACTATCCGTAACGACTGCCAAAGATCTCCAAATGACAGCCGGGACCAACGGCTTAACGTGCTTTCCGAGGCACGGAGGAAACTCGTTATGTTAAGATGGTCACCCATCCACAGACCAACCTAGGCAAGCGTTGCTTAACCTTGAAGATCGACCTGTGCGGCTGTTATTATCTAGCCACGAGCTCTTCCCACAGGTCACATGTAATAATTATACTAATTGGAAGGTAACATTGCATATTACGAGTATGTGAAAACGATTTCCAAGTAAATGATTGTAAATAATAATTATTTAATAAGCTTATGTAAAGCTACCAGTTTCCATATCCTTATTATTCTGTAGTTGTCTGCTGATGTCGATCTTGTGTTATTTGAATCAACTTTTACTAATTAAAAATTACCAAAGAGTAGTCCAAGTGATCTTACGATGCTGCAGTTTTTGGCTTGACCCAAGTTACTTCACATTAGAAGAAACCTGAGCCCACTCTAGACATACCTACCCTCGATTAATGAAATACCATTAAGTACCATTTAAAAATTCAGTATTACTTAAACTCTACTTTGGCCTGAAAAACTATGAAAGTTAGGCACTTTTGAGTATAGTTTGACAAGTTCTTAACATAAAATACTCAATTCAGAAATCACTGAATGACATCGAAGAAAATTCAAGTAAATAGAAAATGTTACCTAAATAAATATGTAGGTAGGTACTTACAATGGTTAATGTCCTGATAAAATAAAATCAGTTATATCCCTGCACATGTCTGAAAGTTGATTTTCTAGAATAAAAAGTTATTTTGATAAGCTTTTTATAACTATTAATTTTCATTCAGTTAAAACACAGTCATTGCCATCACTGGGTTTATATTTTTTTGTTTGTTTCGGGCAAATATCAGCCTTTTTGGTAAACACATTAACTTTAATGGCAATATTTCCGATCGTATTGGGAAGTAGGGCAATCCCAAGGCATCTTACGCCTTGATCCACATTACGTACAGTTTGCATTCTTGACCGTTACGCCTTTTAGGTGCTTACGCTATGTTGTACAGCCGCGTCCCCGCCGCGGCGCGTGCGCTGGTGAAAGTTTTAATTACTTGTTTGTTTAGTGCTGCATGGTGATGGTGATGAAACAGTGACGTTTGCCCGCGAATTTCAAGCTGTTTTTGTAAATTACTTATAAAATTCTATAACATTCGGATATTATGAACTTCAATATTAAGTATCTAACTTTTTAGAGTTTCTATTATTATAAAGAAGTATGATTTAACAAAAATACTAAAAGTAATTAATAAACTCAAAAACTAGATACCTGATCGACGTAGGAATATATTTTTCTGCATTCTTCTGAAGTTTTTTATTTAATTATTAAACTTTATGTGCAGTTGTGGTACATACAATGACTTAATGCTGAGGAATTATCTACCACGTCACTTTCGGGGGGTCCAGAATCCTTTGCGCGGGAATCTTGCTTGCATATGGCCTAATTTTTTATACCAAATCGTTAGCCATTTAGGTCAGTTATACTAACATAAGAATACCAATCAACCATTGAGTAATTTTCTTTTAACAACTCTTTCCAAAGTGGACCAATCAATCAATTAGAATCTTCCACCTTGGTCCACATTCTGCTCTCTCGTAACCAAACGACCTGGCCGTCCCTCGTAGGCACGTATCGCAATAAAATGTATGGCCATCATACTGTAAATACCTTCTGTGATGTGCGTAAAGGCAAACCAGTTCATTTATTTATTTATTGGACACGCAAATAACGCAATCATAAAAGTTGTAAATAGTATTCAAGTATTTATAAATTGACTGCGGAATTGTTTGATAGAGTCACAATGACCCTGGTAGGTACGCTAAGTGCAATGAAGGCGTATTTTTTTTTTTTATATGGCTTTTAGTCAGTAAGGAGTCAAACACTCTCACTCTACTAAAAGCTGATGTTGACTTATTTAATCAATTATTAGTTCCTACTTGTTGCCTGCGGCTAAAATATAGATAAACGCCCCAAGTGTCGGAAATCATAGAGGAGTCCCCGGCCACCATAAGGCACGAGCTTGCGATCGACGAACAATGGGTAGCTCGCCGTCCAGCCGTCCAGGAACTGACCGGAGCGAGCCCGAGTCACCAATGGCGCGTAGCGTTTCACATTCAGCAAAAAAGAGCCCAGCAGGACCAATGGGGAATCTTCGAAAAGCAAGCCTGTGGTCCTGGAACGTTAAAAACAACTGAAGGACACAGGTAGCGATTTTAGTCAGTGAAAATCTGAAACACTCTTTCGCTCCACGCTAGAGCAGGAGAAAAAAAGCTTCTCTAATATCAGACCTTCCCATATATCTAACCTGCGTGCATTTAATTTCATCAGAATCCGTTCACATGTTCGCGTGATTGAGTACTTAGTTAGGTATCCTTTTTTATTGATGACTGTAAGATCCGAAAGGAATAATCTACATGACGACATTGCAAGGATGTTCAATATTTAAATGCAATTATAAACGTTACAAATATTAGGCCGAGGACAGGTTTAATTTGATCAGCATGCAAATAAATACTAGAAAATCACAATTGCAAATAAAGCAAAATTATTGATTGATTACCCACTTAGTTAATAATTTGATTAGTCTTCCTAATCAATAATGCGTTTATACAGTCAACACATCATTAGTTTTTAAATGCTGCAATCGGATATTAGATTTTTTAATAGTATCACACACACAATATTTTTAAATAGGCGAAAGTTTGTGTGTGTATGTTTGGTACTTCTTCACACACGGATTTCGAAGACAATCGGTACATAGGTACCTAGACCATGTCCTGGAATAGCATACAGAGTACTATTTATCCCAGTAGTATTTTCCCTTAGGAGAATTTTCTATTATCACGAGGGCGAAGACGCTGGCAGTATTAAGTGGTTAGTTTTTTTTATTTATTTATATTCCACAACTTCAGAAAAAAGAAAGAAAAAACCAAACTTACACACAACGCCGTCTTGTTATCAAATTTATCACACAAACATTTGTCTTGAGTGGGAATAAAACACCCGACCTCTGGCATAGCAGTCAGGGCCACTAACCAGTAACCACTAGCTAGACCAACAGGCCAATCAAATAATCAAATGCTTATAACATAGTCACACACAGGACCGGTCGTTGTGGCGACGCTTGGGGGAGGCCTATGTCCAGCAGTGGACGTCTTTCGGCTAAGATTATGATGATGATGATGAATAAAATAGTAGTTTAGTAGTAGATATATAAAGATAACCTAAACAGAATTACACAAAGATAAAATCGTATTCAAAACAAAAATTGCTGTATTAAGTTTCTAGACAATAACAGGTTATGGAACTATATTTAACGACCACAATGGGCTATTTGTCTCAATAACTAACATTTACCCACGACATTGATTCGATACAAACGGCTCGCGCTATTCCCATAACTATTGTATCAAATTGATACCTACCTGCTACAGATCAGTTCAGATAACTCGACACTAGGTCAGAGAGGCTGTGAAGTACTTGTTAGTACACTTTGCGTAACTCATCTACCTAGCCTTTTCCCAACTATATTGGGGTCGGCTTCCAGTCAAGCCAGATATAGCTGAATACCAGTATTCAGCTATATCTGGCTTGACTGAACTGGTGGGAACTCCACAACCCTAATGGCTTGTGGAGGTCTGGTACGCAGCCGCTATTCTTGCCACGAAGTACTGTGTGACCTCAGGTAATCCTGGGGTACGGTACTTATTGGCAAGACTGGAGTCAGATTTACAGGCTTTTGACTATCCGTAACGACTGCCAAAGATCTACAAATGACAAGCCGGGAGCTACGGCTTAACGTGCTTTCCGAGGCACGAAGGAAACTCGGTATGTTAAGATGGTCACCCATCCACGGACCAACCTTGGCAAGCGTTGCATAACCTTGAAGATCGACTTGTGCGGCTGTTATCATCTAGCCACGAGCTCCTCAATAAGTAACATTTACCCACGGACATTGATTCGATACAAACGGCTCGCGCTATTCCCATAATCATTGTATCAAATTGATACCTGCTACAGATCAGATATCTCGACACTAGGTCGGAGAGGCTGCGAACTACTTGTTAGTACACTTTGCGTAACTGTGTAATCAAAATTACGGCACCACGGGACAGAAGAACGCAAGTGAAATTTACATACCTCTACGAATATAACGTAACATGTGTATGTAGGGAGATAGTTTGTCCCATATCTATTTTCCTTTCTGAGGTCGCGAAATTAGGACATAAAAATCTTCGAAAAAGATATACATACATATATGTATAATAATCCTACTGACCAGATATCTCTACAGAGCCAGAAATAGTCACGATGTGCATTCTAGCGTGTCAGACTTTTACTGACAAAAACTCCTAGCAAGCAAACTTCCCAGTGGCTCAAGCGTGTCCTGTATCCACAATGGTACACCCAGACGTTTCTTCTGCCTGGATTCAGGCAAGTTCTCCCGAACTTGCCATGTCAGTTGTCCTGCCTCATGAGATAAGTTAGTACGCCTCTCTAGCCACTACTAAAACTGGGTAACTAAACCTGCGTACAATAATCATCATCATCTGCCTAGCCTTTTCCCAACTATATTGGGGTCGGCTTCCTTCCTGAAACCTGCGTACAATAATAATTTTCATATTTTAAGAACTACCTACAAAGACCGACTAATGACCCATAATAACACCTTAGCCACAGCTCTGTGTAAACCATCAGCTATCAAACGACTAAAACGCCACCACATTTGGGACTTTGCTAGTTAGAGCAAGGTGGAAATAATACTGAGAAGGCAGATTCTTCACTGGAAGAATGAACCTTGATACTAACCGACTCCCACAAAATCTGCTAATGGTTCACGAACCGATTGCAGGATAAAGAAAAGAAAAAATAAAAATATTTAAGAACGTACCAAATCAGCTAGTTTGCCTTCGCAGATTGTAAACGATTTAAAAAATTCGTGTACTTTTAACAAGCAACCTTGCAAAGTTATTTCGAACTAATTAAAAATTCAGCCCAAATCCCTTGTTATGCTTGTTAGTTTTCTTCTATATTGTTTGTGGTCTTGTGGAGAAACCTCAGGAATTGCTCAACAAAGCGCCATTCAGTTTTGAACAATGTATCGTTATCCGTTAATGCCAGAGAGGCTACAAGCTATAAATTTCTTGCAAAAACCTCTACTTATAGATTCATAATTATGATGAGATATGTTTCAACACAGACTGAATTAACTCGGCGCAAACGCATAGCCTTATTTAGAAACTTAATACAGAGTCGTTAAATATAATTTTCGCATAAAATATTGATGAGATACCATAAAAAAACAATTCATTTTGTCCGGCTACACTTCGATGGCCTATCTTAGGAGAACCGTTGACCAATCACCCATGGTTCTTAAACCGTAAGCACATAAAAGTTGAATGCTTTCCATTAGTGAATCGGTTATCGTAATCGGGACAGTATTAGAAGTAGTCTCAATGGAGGATGCAAATCCTGGGCACACCTTTCAATAGCTAAGAGTATGTGTGTGAGGTCACGATTACCTAGCTCCAGTCTACTAACAAAGTATGCGCTTGGCTAGGTTTGAACCCACGACCTCCTCCTACAACTCCTAAATTGAGGTGCCACTGGACCACCACTGCCCTCTACACGATTAGGTCTCTATCCAACGAAATAACACACATACCTTACGGAAATTGGGCCCAGATTTCATTCTGGCATCATTTGTTATTATTGTAAATTATTTATTTAACTTGTAGAGCCCCGTGGCACAAAAACGTGCCAGTAAACAAGTAATTACCTTTTAACTTTGAGAACCGCTGGAAAAAAATGTTACACCATCACTATCACAATATGTATTTATATGTAATCATTATCAAACTGATTTAGAAACGACACGTCATTGTTTTTGTTTACACATGACGCTCACTAGATCATTGTTGTATTCATTACAACACGCACTCAAGTAGAAGCTTGCATAATGTTCACAATTCACTTCCGACAAACGGTAGCAGACCGACCCCGGATCTCGGATCTCGGAACGTTACGTTTTTAGCTCTACCTCCTTTTTTCTGTGAGTCTTTTGAACAAATTGGAAATTTAAAATTGTCCTTCTAAAAACTTCAAAAATAAATTAATTCTAATTCAAGATTCATGGGTCGGCCATGCCAACAAATGCCAGGTACCAGTCGAGGAGGCCTGCAATTGCTCTTTCAAGGATCTTGCCCACCATCAAACAGTACAATGAGAGTCCGCAGTGTGCCCTAGCTTCGCGATGAGGACCAGTTTCCCCGTCTTCTAAAGAAGTTGGAACTGGGCCCTCTCCAAGTATGTGCCAAAGAGCCCTCCATGGCCAGGATCCAGGCTTTCCCAGGCAAGCCGTAGGGTGCTAAGCGGTTTCAGTGTGAAACTATAAAAAACACAGACAGAGTTACATTCATTAATTTAGATTGTAACATTTTTCTAGTTAACGTAGCATTGACCTAGAGCAGAACTAACTGCGATTTCGGTTGTTTATTAGTAGCTAGATATAACAATTAATTTATTATTATAACACTGGTTATTTAACTTGAACTGCAGCAGGCATGTATACAGGACTTGATACCCACCTAACCTAAATTCTTCTTCCTGCCCTTATCCCAAATTATTTGGGGTCGGCGCAACATGTTTTTTTCTTCCATTCTGTCCTATCACCCGTCATGCTATCATCAACTCCCTTTTCTTTCATATCAGTCCTCACACAATCCATCCATCTTTTCTTTGGTCTCCCTCTTCCTCTCCATCCGTCCACATGTAAATTCATAACCACTTTCGTAATATGTGTTTCATCCCTCCTCTTTACATGACCATACCAAGACAATCGATTTCCTTTCAGCTTTTCAGTCACTGGTGCCACTTTCAAACTTCCTCTAATATACTCATTTCTCACTTTATCCATTCTCGTCACACCACACATCCATCTCAACATTCTCATCTCCGTTACATGCAATCTTTTTTCATCCGTCTTTTTCACAGCCCAACATTCTGATCCATACAGTACGACAGGTCTTATTACGGACTTGTAAATTTTACCCTTCAGCTTGAGGGGCATCCGTGGGTCGCAGGTTGTTCCCGTGACCTGTCGCCATTTCATCCATCCTGCGTTGATCCGATGTGTTACGTCCCGGTCTACCTCACCATCCCCTTGGACAAGCGACCCAAGGTACCGAAAGTCGGAACAGATTGGTATGGGCGTTCCGGCGAGAGCTAAGGGCACAGAATTGGAGAGACCGCCGAAATCGCAGAACAAGTACTCCGTCTTGGTTCTACTCAATTTCAGGCCCACACTCTCCAGTCTATGCCACCACACCTCCAATCTGCTCTGGACCTCCAGGCCACTCTCAGCAACCAGTACAATGTCGTCGGCAAACAGCATACACCAAGGGGCCTCTTCCTGGATATCTAACGTCAAAGCGTTGATTATCAGCAGGAAGAGGTAAGGGCTGAGAGCCGACCCTTGATGTAAGCCGACCGCCACATTGAAGCTGCCACTGGTGCCCACTGTAGACCGGACTTGAGTACTGCAGCGACTGTACATAGCCCGGATCAACTGCACATACTTCCCAGGCACACCTTTCTCCTTAAGGGCCCACCTCAGAACCTCACGAGGTACCCGGTCGTATGCCTTTTCGAGGTCGACGAATACCATGTGCAAGTTTTTATGTGCACCTCTGTATTTCTCGCACAACTGGCGTATAGCAAAAATGGCATCCGTTGTACCCCGACCAGGCATAAAACCGAACTGGTTCTGTGAAATTTCGCTCTCTTCTCTCAACCGCCTCTCAATAACTTTCTCCCAAGCTTTCATAGTGTGTGACATTAGCTTTATTCCTCTATAATTAATTGTTGCACTCCAGCACATCACCTTTGTTTTTATAGATGGGCACCAAGGAACTGTTGCACCAATCGTCAGGTATGGCTTCTTCCCGCAACAACTTATTGAAAAATAAAGCTAACCACGTCCATCCATCCATCCGCAATAACTTCCACACTTCAACAGGTATTCCATCAGGACCAATGGCCTTACCATTCTTCATTCCACTCACTGCTATTCTGACTTCGTCTATACTAATCATTCTCACTAACCCCACATTCACTGGTTTGCTTTCTAAAATGCCACTCCAATCATTCTCCTCATTCATCAATCTTTCAAAATAGTCCTTCCACCTCTTTTTGATATTTTCATCATCCGATAGAACCACTCCAGCTTCATTCTTTACACATTTTACCTGACAAACATCCCTCACCTTTCTCTCTCTTGTTCTGGCAAGCCGGTACAGCTGTTTTTGGCCTGCAGGACTGTCCAAAGTATCGTACAGTTTGTCCTGGGCTTTCGCTTTTGCCAGTGCCACAGCTTTCTTGGCTTTTTTCTTCAAAAAATCATACTCACTCTTTTTTTCTGCTTTCACACTGCCGTTTTCTGGATCTACACGCTGCCATTCCTTAAATTTTCTTTTCTTTTCTTTTAACACATTCTGAATTTCTGCCGTCCACCACCATGTATCCCTATCTATTGTGCCTTTCCCTCTCGTCTCTCCCAAAATCTCTTTCGCTGCATGCCTAATACACTCTGCCAGCTCATTCCAGCTTTCATTTATCCTTCGATCATTCATATCTCCCATCTCTATCATTTTGTCCACCACTCGCTCTCTGAACTTCTTCGCACAATCATTCTTCTCTAACATATGCCATTTTATCCTAGGAGGAGGACGCTCTTTGTTTTTACTGCATTGTACTTTGACTACTGACACCATGACCAGAAGTCGGTGCTGGGGTACTAGATCTTCGCCTGGCAGTACTTTGCAATTTTTAACGTGCTGTATGTTATTGCGCCTAACTAAAAGATAGTCAATTTGGGTTTTGTGGTGACCGCTTTTGTAAGTGATTAGATGTTCCTCACTCTTTTGGAACCAAGTATTAGCTACTGCCAGGTCGAAAGCGGTAGCAGATTGCAGCAGCGTCTCTCCTTCACTATTCGCACTTCCAAAACCCCATCCTCCATGTACTCTTTCATAAATACCTTTCATTCTTCCTACATGTCCATTAAAATCGCCTCCAACTATTAATTCCTCATGCACAGGGATGGCCATTAAAGTAGTATCAAAATCCTCCCAAAACTTCTCTTTCACCATTTCATCACATCCTACTTGTGGAGCATACACACTGACGACATTCAACATCACATTCTCTAACATAACTTTCACAACTATAATTCTATCATTTATCCTTTGTACTTCCATCACGCTTTCTTTCAATATACTGTCTAGCACTATTCCTACACCATTTCTTTTCCCATCACTTCCACAATAATAAAACTTATATCCCTCACCAATCTCCCTCGCTTTTGTTCCTCTCCATTTAGTTTCCTGCAAGCATGCTATATTTATCCGTCTTCTCTTCAATACATCCGCTAACTCTCTGGCCCTTCCAGTCATAGTCCCAACATTCCAACTTGCATACCTCACTCTAATTTCCCGAGCTCGCTTCTTACGTTGCACCCGCCCGGGATGGTGCAACAACCCTGGTCCATTTCCCACAGGAGCCGGGTGCTGCCCCTGCGCGTCGCCTGTGGGGGACGCCCTAGCCCTATCGCGCATTCCATTTGTACTAACCATGTTACAAGTGATTTGGCAATAGTTTTACGGTCGGCCGCCTGCGTGACACCAACCCTCCTTGGGAATGCTGTTGTTGGTGGTTTACCCGCCACCACGCGGTGACCTAAGGTGCTCATCAGTACGCACGGTCTCTAAAAGTCCCTTAGTCGCCTCTTACGATACCCACGGGAAGAGATGGGATGGTGACATTCTTTACGGCCGGCACCATACGGCACCCACCTAACCTAACAAATGAATGAAAAAAACAAACAATTTGGTAATTGACTAATGAACACCAATTCACTGCTGGTTACCTAACGTAACCACGCAATGTTAACTGCTCCATATAGCAAAGAATAAATACCGGTTTCGAAAATAACAACACAGATATGCGTTCTTTCGTTCAATAAGCGGAAACTGGTCGGGTAATGCCGGCCGACGCGTGACCATGTGAACCAGATCTTCAGAATACCTGCTAATTAGACAGCGCGTGCTAATTATGAGGACATCTCTGAGAGCAAAGCCTTGACCAACAATGTAATGGTGTGAATCCTACAGCAAGGGTGTTTGTTTCGAAATTCTCAAAACCATTTTAAGAATTTCGAAACAAACACCCTGTGAGAAAATCTGATTTAATTTGGCGAGATTGCAAAAAAGATACCAAAAACACATCACCTTGTATAATACGCGAGCGAATTTATACGTATAAATAAAATAGTCAGCAAAAATGCAAGTTCAGTATGTTTGTCTGTCTTTTAGTTCCAGCTAATCTTATTCTGGACTTACGCTACTTTTTTCCAAGACAGAGAATTAAGGTTTCGCAAAAAATATTTCTTGAAATCGAGACCAAATGTCATTGTGCTTACGAGGCTGATGCAGACAAAGTCGCGGGCACTAGCTATTAAGTATTCAATTTTGTTTCAAACCCCATACAATTTTACTGACCAACCCCTATTATATATTTCCCAGGTACCCCTCATATTCATGCTATCATCAGCCAACTCATGGCGGGACTGGGCGCCGAAGAACCAGTTACTGCGCTCCCACGAGCAAGTGGCATCAGAGGCACAAGTTAAGTTTGCGTTAGAAAACAAGTACGACGACACAGGACCTGGAGCGAAGCAACCGGAGAACGCATACAGGACGTACAAGAACCTAGAAGACGCTCTGGTAGCATACCTTGATGATCCGGATACAAAACTGCCGGAACATGAGAGAGAGAAAGCAGTCAATAAGTTAACACAGTCTCAGAAATACTTCTCTTACAACCAGAATCCGTTCCAGCAAGAACGCTTCAAACCGCAGTTACAACACCAAAACATACATACAAACATATTCAACAATCCTATTGGAAAGCTCTCCTTTACTCAAGGCAACAAAGTAGGACAACTAAAAGTCTTGGAAGGAAACGAAGTGTTCAAGAGTTACCAAGCTGAGAAGAAGGAACCTTTCAAGTTGCAGAGGATACAGTTGGTGAAGGGAAGCCCGTTGAGCGTGGCTCACTACACGAAGGACCCTGACCTACAGCTGGCTCATGATCAGTTTGAGTACCCCAAGTATTCGTTTTCGTATGGAGTTCATGTAAGTAGCTAAGTTTTTTTATATTGATATAAACTAGTGCATGACTGCGATCCCTCCTGATGGTAAGCAGTGATACAATCGCTGATGGTGAGGTGCACTAGTTTATGAAGAGCCTGTTTACTTTAGCCTTGAAAACAACAAATTATAATCGATTAAATTGATTATAGTTTTGGAAAAATAGTTTTATGTCATTTTCTTTTTTTAATTAACCTATCAATACCCGCGAAACGAGACACAATAGTAAGACAATAACAGCGCGGTCCTATGAGACCGGTCGGGGATTCATGAATTAGGTTAGGTTCTGGATTCACTAGCGTAAGATCGAGAAAGTAATTCATCTACAGATGTCGTTATATCTTAATGTAAAGCAGCCGCAACTGCTTCTACAAAGACCGGCTATAACTAAATGATGACTGTTATTACTTTAAGTACTCGGTTCATGTCTGCACAACATTGGCTCTTAATAAAGATATTGCATTCATAGACATCATTCGCTAGGTCTATAGACGTGAGAACGAAACTTTGTACGAGAGTAACTAAGGAGAGAAGGAATTTTGAAAATCCTGGAGGAAGGAAGGAATTTGTTAATAACAAGCTATGAGATGAAAATGTATCATAGTTTGAATTTTTTGCAGTTCTGGCATGTAGCTTGATCGCTCATAAAAAATGTAATGTCCATAATGATCGTGCACATGGCTTTAGATTAGCGCATACCCGTACGATGTCTAGTCATTTCTTTGTATTGTTTTAAATTACATGTCGGCTTGACATATTTATGTAATAGAAACTATAGAAAGTAAGCATAGGTAGATACAAGGATTGAATTGATTGGCTTGATTGGATGGGTGGATTGCAATGTGTACCGACGACCTGGCGAGGGTCGCGGGAATTGGATGTATGTGAGATGCACAGGACTAGTCGTAGTGGCGACGCTTGAGGGAGGTCAATATCCAGCAGTGGACGTCTTTTGGCTGAGATGATGATGATAGGTAGATAAATGATTGATCTACCGTGATGTTGGGTTACTTATTCCTTCTTTTACTCAGTAAGTATCTGGAAGATTGAATCAGAGTTGTCAATGGAAATCAAATAAATCTGGAATGACTTTCGTCAACTCCAAATAGTGTATCAGTATGGATTTTGGTTTCAAATTCAGGCTTACAAATATTATTTGTTTCCTTTCAACACTTCACACAATGAAAAATTATAAAGAGCAGTGCCCCATTCTCACAGATATAATGTATGTAATAAGGTTTAGTACAAGTTTGTATTACGCAGGATAATTTCAACATTGTCGTAAAAATGTAAGTCTTCATTGAGCTTAAGAAAGTTGTTGTAACTGGTCCCCCACGTGGGTTGCGACATCGCGACAGTGCGACAGTGGCCTTATTTCGCCGACATTCTGACAACGATCTCTGTACGCAAAAATTATGTTAAGTGAAATCTTGATGGCTTTTTTGTTCCGATTGTGTAATATAACGTAAGTGTATTAAGTAATTTTGATGGTAACTCTTCTTTGGCGATTCTTAGAATAGTATGTTGGAAGAGTTGTCAAGCGTATAGAAGTCTGCAAATTAAAGGTAGGAGAATTTGTCAGTGTAGGCCGAACGATGGTCTCCGCTAGGTGCCTCTTGAATCCTCTAGATGTCAAGATGTCAGTAACCGAGGGTCAAATCAAAATGGCAGTCAAAAAATTGTCTCTTCTTTAAAAGTGGCAATTTACCGTGGTAGATTACCACCACGAGGGCCTAGTGCGGACTTGTAGATGATTGCCATTTTTCTTTAAATTTTTGATCCCAGGACATGGAAGGATCCTCAAGTTCTTTTCCTTTACCGTTATGAGAACAGTGGTAATGAAATAAATTACAAAAAGTTGCCTCACTAGGTTTAAACTAAAATCGAGGCCTGGCCCAACTGCTCTTAAAAACTAAATGCTCTAAAAAACAAACTCATGCTATAACGCATGACTTTTTTTTAAATTGTCTTAAACTAGTACTTGACCGCGATCCCACCTACCATCAGGTAAGATCGCGGTCAAGCACTAGTAGTAAAGCAGTGATGCAACCATTGATGGTGAAGCTCACTAATTTGTTAACAGCCTATTCTCTATAGCCTTAAAGACACCTAAATTACAATCGGACGGGAAGACCGCAGCAGGCTAATTGTTCCAGCTCTTCGACATACGCGGAATAAACGACGATAATTTCAATATTTTTTCCGTCAATTCCAACTTTAATTTGCCAACCACAACCGGTATTTACGCAACTACCAGTAGGTACCAAGAAATGCGTGATAATCGTAGTAGTACTGTTTAACAATGCAAGCGGTACTGGGGCGTGACGCTAGCTTTCCACCGGTCGGTTCATACCTTGGTGTCAGAAGTTACACGCTTCCTGGAAGCACGGTTCATTTGTTTCGATGGTTACCGAATTAAGGGGAATTTCTAGAACCAGTCAGACTTGGGCAATTCTCTGACTTCTGAACTATTTTCGCTTATATTGGATTTTTTGGGATCTGTAGGTACTAAAAACTGAGCGAGCAATCGCCTAGCTAGCACGTAAAGGATAATTTTTATTTCACATTAATTTGGTAAAATATGAGTAACTAGCCAAGCCGCTTGAACTCGTAGAAACCAGTGGTTTTGTGAAATTCGGCTTCTCCATACAAATCTTGAATCCCCGTTTCTTCTCTTAGGTATGAATTTTGGAAAAATCCTCACTTAGTACGTCATAAAGGAAACTGTGCAAAATTTCACGCTTCTAGTCCCAGTAACTTTGGCTGTGCGTTGATATGTTAGTTAGTGAATTTCCACCAAAGTTGATACATACATATTTCAAATTGCTTTAGAGCTCTAGGTACTCGTAAACAGTGGTTTGTAGAGCAATTATTAGTACTTACCTGTTATTACGATTTTTTCTCTATCTGGACCGACAAGTAAAAAAAAACTAGGAAGCAAAATCAGTTTAAATTATAATAGAAATATCAAGATCAAAACCACAGCTCAAGCAACAACATTGGACAACAAACATTGTTATAATAACTGACATTTAATATCTTAAACTATTACTTTTTGACAGTTCCATACAAGAGAGATACAAGCTCATGTCGTGACCACGACTAGTTCAAGGTTGCCGTCAAAAAACAATTGTAATGGCCTGCTCTAAAAAAGCGAGCGCAATATGTAATATTTTATAACAGTCTGCAGTTTACATAAAGTAGATCAGACCTGGCAATTCATATGTAAGCAGTTCTGTCTGCTATTACATTTTCACCCAATACGCTGATTTTTTTTTTTTTTTTTTTTTTTTTTTTTTTTTTTATTTATTTATTTATTTATTGTAACTAATATTTATTTATTTTGTTACGACAATAGGTACAAGGTATTTACAGTATAATAAAAACTAACTCTAAACTAATTAAAACTAACTTAAAACAAACTAAAATATGGCGTCAAAAAACTCCTCCACATCGCTGTCGACTGGTAAAGTGCCCAAAAGACTGGCAGCATTGCCACGCTGAATGGCAATGCTTATTTTCTGTCCAAAGTAAAAGCCAGCCTTTGGGTCACGCGAAGTGTCAACTAGGCGCTTCGAAAGATCTTTATACAATTTGTGAGCACTCGGACCCCACGAACCAAGAGTTTCAACCCCAAACGGTTCGAAAATATAACTTCCCACAAGGTTATTATATTTCCGCCGCTTGAGGTTCTCCGCAGCCGCAGCGGCGGAACCAGCACAACACGACGAGCTTGGAAGATGGGATGGCGCAAGAGTATCGACACAAGTAGCATCCCATACTAAAGGCCTACCCATCTTCCAAGGGAATAACGACATACCGTCCGGTCTCTTGCCATCGTCGCGTGCCAGGCCATGAGGAAAAAAAAAAAAAAAAAAAAAAAAAAAAAAAAAAAAAAAAAAAAAAAAAAATACGCTGATTTAATTTGATATAAATTATTTATTCTTCTCTATAGTATCTGATAGACAAGAATAAATAATTTTAATACCGAAAGCATATTCCCACGATGAGATCATATCCGACTTTCACGTGGTGTTTTTGATAAGTACAAGTTTTTTGCTTCAAGTACTTTGCTCCCATGGCCTATATATCTTAGGAGGTCCTTACCGGTAGGTAAATACTCTAAGTAGGCGATTCAACGAGATTGCGATCGCGAAGCAACGCCGCGCGTTGGAACAAACAAATATACTTTATTAGGGCGCTCTACGTAACTAATTGCACGTGGGTGCGGTGTGGCAATGAGCGAAGCGAAGCAGTACGTGAATTCGCGATGCAGTGACTTGTTTTATGTAAATGGTGCCTGAAGCGGCCTATTTACACGCACGTGCGTATAAACTGCCGCGTCGCGTTTCCGCATTTGCATGAACCGGATCGCTTCACAACCGTAGTCGTGTTTAAGCGCCCACGTAGTAGGACGCCGCCGTGTTATATGTGACAGCTGCATCGCTACTTTTGACCGTTGGACGCAGTTCCAAAACGTAAAGGCATTGATTAAAAACGTATGTTCCTGCTGAAACTGCTTCGATGCAACTTTAACGGCGCGTACTGTTCCACGCGCGCCTCAAAAACATGTTAGCAAAACCATAGGGGCCCAGCAGGTTTGAAGCTTCTGCGGCGATCGAACAAAGGCAAATCTTAGTCAGGAAAAGTCTGAAACGCCCTCCCGATACATCCAAGAGTGGGAGAAGTCATTCTGATAATTTCCCACCTAAAACAAGCGTTAACAGACGTTCCTACAGTTTCGCATCTGCATCCATGCTCATTGCAATAGTAGCGATGCAGAATCATGTTTATTTATAAAGACTTGCAACATCATCGCGACTGTATCGCGATCGTATCGCGATCGTATCGCCGCAAAAAATCGCTATGTTCGACCTTCCTTACTTTCGTGGTTCGTATAAACGTGCGTTTAGACTATTTCTGTCACCTTTAAAAGATCAGACAAAAGATAATCTTTCAATAACAATAATGAGTGTCAAATTGTCGTGTGGTGGACGGGTCGAGGTTAGTCGTGCGGGGAGTTAGCAGACCCACTGACAGAGCTTGAGACGTGTTAGAGGCGACGAGACATGGTCAAGACTTTCCTTATAAACCAAGTGTGGTATGAAGTACCATCGTGAACCACGTAAATCGATGGTTGGTGACAAATCGGACCATGGTTTCCTTTGTTATTTGAAAATTATGCTCAGCACAACTTGCGCGATGAGAATAGTATGTTCTAATTGAAACTAGAATTTATACTTCCATTTCTAAAACAAACCACACGGACGAAGCCGACGACTGAAGTCTGCGCCGCGTGAAAATCATAAAATATCCGAAAGGGATATCATTCCGGGATAAATAGTGCCTTGTTCTATTCCAGAACATAGTGTATCCGTTAGCCATATTTTATCTAAATCCATTTAGCCGTTAAAATCTGAAGAGGTAAGAAACAGACAGACAGTCCGAGTTGCTTGTACTTTCGCATGTCATGAATAATCATTACCGAGGGAACAGTTCTGAACTCTACGAGACCAAACCGTACTGTTCAATATCTAGTACTTGCATCAAATTGGTTATCTGTCGTGATGGCCCGGAGGTAAAGGTAACCTTATCTCAACCACGAAGGCCCGAATATTGTACCTACAGGCAACTGAACATCATTAGTAGGTTGACATTGACAACGCCTTAGAGTCGAGATAGTTGGAATATTTAACCCACAGAATTTAACCTATCAATACTCGCGAAACAGGGCGATTTTCGTTGTGCAGGTGGATACTACTATACACAGCTGCTAGTACCAAAGTGACTTTTTTGTTTTAAATGTATACGTATTAAAATTATAAGTAGTGTTGAAAAAAAACATAAATGAAGACATCCAATATCTAACATGGACGTATTGTTTAGTAACTTCTGCCAACGCGGGCGAGCGTGAAAAACGAAAATATTTCAAAGAAAAGATTCCAGGATAAATAGTCTTCATACGCAGTATTTTGTAAGCATAAGCAAAAAAAAAATATTTTCTGAAATAATAATAGAGAGGACAAAGTAGAGTAAATGCATCAAAAATGTATAATTATTATTAATTAAGTAACAAGCTGAAAAACAGCGACTTTTTCGTAAGAGCTTGCAAAATGTATCGTGAGGAAACCGCCATGTCCTAGAACCAAAAATTCGAAGACATGTGACATCCATCAATCAGCACCGGGCCCGCGTGGTAGATTACGGCCCAATCCCTTAGAGAGGAGGTCTGAGTCCTAACAGTGGGAACATTACAAGACCATTGGAGGGAAAATTAAAAAAAAAGCTAATAATGCTAATGCTAAGCATTATTAGCCTTCAGCATACAGAGGCATACAGAGTTATGGGACGTAACCTCTGCCCTTTAAATCATTACAGGCTGTCATTATTTGCATTCTAACTATTCGACAATCATTTTCTGATGACTATAATTCCATGTCGAATCTAATATCCTACGTATTTTGTAAACATTCTAATGCCCTAACAATCAAGTCATTATTGTCTTTACAAATCATATTTTATTATCTCGACTAGCCTGGGGCGGTGACTTTGTCCGTGAAACTAATGGCCGATCAATTACAACCTACATTATATAATTGAAGGGAATAACTGCATTGTCTAATAATATAATTAAAGTGTAAATTGTTGTGTAGATATCTAACTATATAGTTATTAGTTATTGAAATAAATACTCGTTTAATTGCGCCGTGTGGGTTTAATTTGACTGGCCTGTTGGTCTAGTGGTTAGTGGCCCTGACTGCTATGGCGGAGGTCGTAGGTTCAATTCCCATCCTAGATAAATGTTTGTGTGATGAGCAGGATTTTCTGTTTGCTTAGTTTGATTTGCTTAGTTTGGGACTAGATGATCTTGTGTGGAAGTTATAGAGTATATATTATAATGAATAGACCAATTATTTAGATATTATCTCTGCTTGTGTGATATTCAAAAAGGAAGCATTTCTACTACAACAATAAAATAATCGTTTTTACTTCGTTCTCATGCAAGTCACGTATGGCCTACCAATATTCCAAAATTCATCCAAATCCGTTCAGCTGTTTAAGCTTGAAGGAGTAACAAACAGACAAACAGCTTTATAATGTTACATATACAAGTATGTTAGTATATTAGTATGTATGAATTATGTATGTTAGTATAATCATTATGTATATCACGCAGTTAGGTTATAAATACTCTTTTAATTAGTCAATATTTAAGTGAGAATTTACGTGCATATATTTTGGTATTTCCTAAAAAACCAGTTGCTTACCTAATTAGTTTCTCGGACACCGATACGGAAGTGTAGTAGGTATTCATTTTTTACGTAACTATGCCTGAGTACCGGCTTGTCGCCTGTCCATTCAACTCTTTCTTTCCTGACTGTGACCAAAGCGAATAAATTACTTTTGACAGTTTATGCATCCGTGTGCCACATTTTAGTACCTAATAGTCACACAGATTATTCTATGAACTTAATATGCGTCACCGAGTTTCACAATAGACACGTAGGTCTGTGAAAAAAATTGAAATGTAAACTCACAAGAAAACGTAGTAAATCAAATTATTCACAGATTTTTTTGCTGACAAAAAAGTCTACTGAATTTTTATTTTACAATTGCTGCGTACTATTTGTATATTTATTAAAGTACACTTAGTTACCATAGTCCATATAAAAGGAGAAACTGACTGACTGACATATCAACGCACAGCCAAAACTACTGGGATTAGGGGCGTAAAATTTTGCACAAGATTTTCTATTATGACGTAAGCGAGCACAAAGAGAGGATTTTCCAAAATTCACTCCCTGAAGGGATGATAAAGCCCAGAAATAAAATCACACTAGTAAAGTAGTCAAAGGGTTCTAAGAGAGGTGTCCTAATTTTAGATCTAGATGTTGACACAGACTATAGAGTCTTAGTTAGAAAATCCAAATGGAAAAACCCATTAACGCATTGCCCGACCCGGTAATCGAACCCCAGATCTTCATGCACAGTAGCGTATGTGACTTTAACTACAGTATTAGCATTACATTAGCATTATCGGCCTTGTCATGTTCGCACTGTTGGGACTCAGCCTTCCTTTCTTGGAGAGGGAATGATATGAACAATGAGGGAAATTACAGAGAGACGTGTAGGTATTATAATTAAATAATTTATTGCGTTGGTGAAAAAAAAAATGTGGAACAGAACTATTAAAAAATTGTATCGTTGAGATTTAAAATAGGTGATCTTATGAGTTCTATTCCGCACAACTATTTGGCCGAGGTTCAATTGGTTGGAGTGGAAGAAAAAAAGGTGATCTGATGAGTTCCATTCGGCCCAACTAGTTGGTCCGTTTAGTTCGTCGAAATGGAAGTCACGCAATATTTTATACTTAGCAACAAAAGTAACACTAACAAGAAATCATTTTGAAAATATCATCAAAATTAGTTATTAAATTAAAGCAGCAATTGGCATTTTAAATATTGGCGTGAAGAAGAGTGGTGGCGTGATGAGAATATCTCGCTATTTTTTGCACCCACGTAACCAATTCGCCGTGACGTCACATTTCAGTACGTGCATCCTTATTCTGTTACTTGACAGTTTCTCTTCCACCAGATTTGAAAGGTTTCTAACCTACTTGATATTGAGCGGAATTGTTTTTTTTTTCTATTTCAATTTGAGTTAGGTGCAGTTATTTTTTGGTACTTATAATAAAATAAAATTGAGTGAACTACCCAATTTTGATATGTGGCAACGGCGACAAGCCAATCAGAATTCAATTACATGCATTTTAAGACATATTCTTCTCTGTAGAACGTATTTTCTCAAAATAATACTCTCAACAACACAATACTCTTTCGGTATTACACAACACTTCGAGTTGAGCATACAATCTGTAGCGATGTGCGACGCCGAGTGGTTTCATTCGATTGTTCGAACATCTCGATGGTTCTTCTCGATTGTTTCGATTTTGACTCGAGTCCGACTCGGTCTGTTATTTTTCTTCTTCTTCGTTTCGTGTCGATGTCTTCAACTTAGTTTTCTCCGAACACTGTTTGGCAACCTGTATATGGATCTATTTTTGGCCTCGTATAGATCCTGATAAGTACAGCCGGTTGTGGAAGATAGGCAGCTCAGCAAGTACCGCATGTCCTCAGCAAGTGCAGCGTCTCCACACTGGATGGGTCGAGGAAGCCCGCCGCTGTAAAAATAATCTGGTCATTTTTTTTTTTATAGCGGCCATTTTGGATCCGCAGTCGGTCTACCTATTATTGCGACTGGCACATAGCACGTTCATTCGCGAGTTGTTCCTCGATGGTTTTAGAGTTTAGAGCAAGAGTGATTGATTCAAACAATCGAAAACTAGCGGCCGATCCTGTATACTCAGTACAATCGAAAAATATCTCGATTATTTTATCGAGCGTTGATTCGATGGTTCATTTAATGGTTTTATTTAACGATTTCCGATTGTTTCGATTATTGAAACATCACGGAATTGCCCATCACTAACAATGAGCTCTTAAACCAAGTGGTGTTAGTTCAAATGATTGTTATTCTACGTCACAGTGACATTGGCTACACTTTCTCGCGACAAGCGCCGCATTCTAGATGTTAAACACTTTCCCCGCTCACTACTGTGAATATTATCTCAGTTAACTACTTCTTTAGTACCTATAGAAAACCGCATGATAATGCTTGCTATACAAAAATCAACCTTATTACTATGACTTAAAGATGCAGTACAGTGCTTATATATAGGTGGTAGGTACCTAACAGTAAACAATAAGATAAAAAAAATGCATGTCAAGTCGTTGTTCCTACAATTTTATTCGTACTTTAGGAACTTTTCAATTCAATATCTTAATCGTCAAACTAGTTTCCAGATCTATCTATAATATAAAAATGAATCGCAAAATGTGTTGGTAAGCGCATAACTCAACAACGACGCCTGGACCAATTTGGCCAATTCTTTTTTTTAAATGTTCGTTGAAGTTCAAAGGTGATTTTTACGGAGAGAAAAAAAAAAAAATAGGTAAACTGGGTAAGTAGGGTAGTGTAGGGTAGGTAGGGTAGGGTAGCGTAGGATAGGTAGGGTAGTCATTTGATGGGAGCGAAGCCGCGGGTAAAAGCTAGTTGTTAATAAAAATACATAAAAAGAAACCGGAATAAAAGCATGCATTTATTCCTAAGAAGAAAAAACGCAGAATACGAATAAATGCCCAACACGGGCATCAAACGTGAAGCCTCACGCTCAGCAGTAGCAATTACAACTACTACACTTACGAGACAGTCAAAAGGGCGTGGCCAAATAGTTTCCGTTTGTGCAAAATAATATACAATGCTCACCTTCCCTTCAACTATTACTCGCTTTATAATTAAACAAATGATTATCCAAATTAACCAACCTTGCGTATAATATTATAATTTGGGTGTCTTCAAGGCCAGAGTGAATAAGGTCTTAATAAACTAGTGCGCCTCACCATCGACGATTGCATCACTGCTTACCATCAGGTGAGATCGCAGTTAAGCACTAGTCTATAACAAAAAAAAATAGTTATTTTTTTTACCATTTATCGTCTGGAGCGATCTAACAGTTACGTGTGAATGCAAGGACTTTCCGTTAAAAAAAACTAATTAGTATGATTAAAAAGTAGTGCGGCATAGTTCTACCTGATTAGTAGTTAATTGACAACTTAATAAGTAAGGAACAATGCATAATTGGCAAGCTAATTACAGGTTCGATTCCCAGTTTAGCAATGTTATTGAGAAACTCATGTGTTTTAAAAAAACCGGCTAAGTGCGAGTTGGACTCGTGCATAAAGGGTTCTGTACCGCCCGTAGCAAAAAACCGGCAAAAAAATCACGTTTGTTGTATGGGAGCCCTACTTAATTCTTTATTTTATTCAGTTTTTATTTCTTGTTATAGTGGCAATAGAAATACACCATCTGTGTGAATTTGAACTATCTAGCTACCATGGTTTATGAGATACAGCCTGGACACAGACAGATAGACAGACGGACGGACAGCAGAGTCTTAGGGCGCTTGTGCACTACACGGAATTTTCCTGTCCGGCAGTCCGATTTCTTACAATTGTCAATGAATTTCAATGAATTCTCAATGAAAGTTGATGTAATCTGACTGCCGGACAGTAAAATTCCGTGTAGTGCACAAGCGCCCTTAGTAAATGGGTTTTGGTACGGAACCCCAATACTGACGAAAGAACAATGTAAACGCATAAACTAGTGTGAGAGTGTTTCGTTCATCGGAAACCTAGTTACGAACACTACTAAAAATCTCACAGAATCCATTGCTTCTTCAACACTCGTTGTTAACATCTATCTCGGTACATTCTCTTCAATGTATCTCGTGCTATAGGAATGCTGTCGGAATGAACTGCCGTAGTAGGAAGTAATGCGAAGGTGTGGTCTGTTACTTGTGTTACGCAATGAGGTATACTCGACTGCCGTAAGGTTACGTCGCGATGACGGATCAAGGATAGCGTGTTCACGAAATGACGTATGAATGAGAGAAAAAGTTAATTGCAAATAATGTGTTAATTAGACAAGACTGTGTAAGTGTGCACACCTTTTTTTTAGGTGGGAAATCATCACTATGATCTCTCCCGCTCAGCGCGGAGCGGTACGGTGAGTCAGACTTTTACTGACTAAAACTCACTCTTTTACCTTCTATGCCTTTGTTTCAGGGCTCTGAAATTTTCTTTCTTACAACCTAGGGTCAAGAAAAAGCACACCCGCTTACTGTTTCTTTTATTTTATAAAAGCAGTTTGCGAAATATCTACCAAAATTGTTTACCGATTCGGAATATTTCTCAATTTAAAAAAATAATAATACTAAGTATGTGTATAGCACTTGCTTTTTTGCATTTATGTCTTACAATAATTACTAGAAGGGGTAATTATGATTGTATTAAAATAAAGTGCTAAACAAGTTATTAAAATTCCTCGTACGAACGTAATACTTGCGTAACATAAGCAGGAAAAAGCCCCCAGAGTGTCAATACTTTTACATTTTCTGAATTGAAAATACGTAGTTTTGAATGAGTCAAACTCAATTAGTTCAACATAAACTTATCAATCAAAAAAATTGTGAATTTGTCAAAACAAGTTCTTAACTTTAAATTCTTAAAACAGAAACCGGGGGCGTTCCCTAGTTACTACTGATCAGATCAAGGCTAAAACCACTATTTAAGTAAGCAAAAAATACCCACTCACATACGCACAATAAGGAACTATGAACAATTAACTAAGTAAGAACGCATGTCATATGCTCTTGACCTTCGTCAGTCGGGTATATATGTTACGGCTAATACCCGAAGTGCGGCTACACCTAGTTTTAGCCGGTTAGAACTAGGTGTAGCCACTTACTCTTGGTTAAACCTAGTACGAGCCGATTGTTTTCGGGTAAAACTAGGTCTAGCCTTGATCATGCCGGCTAAAACTAGGTCCAGCCATTCCCTGTTGGATAAAACTAGGCCTATCCGATATCATTCCGGCTAGAACTAGGTCCAGACAATCCCTGTTGTATAAAACTTAGATGCGTGTCCCGCCAAGCCTTCCGCCCCACGTCACACTCATGACTTACAGCATCTGCAGCAGCGGCGCGGGGTGGAGGGCATAAAAACATCCAATAAAAAGAAACGTAGAGTTTTTTATTCTTATAAATCACATTGTAATAATTAACACGAATTATTAGGAGTACAATTTTTAATATAATAGGAACAATCAGGAACATTTTTTTTAACAACAGACAATAAGTAGTTGCATATTATAATTTAAAGAATGTTATTATAAATTACACTTTTATAAAGTAACAAACTATTTATTAGAACAACATAAACTTGAGTGACATTTTGACATTGGATGTTTTTTTACTATCTAAAAACGCTCTGCCGATAGCATGCCGGCTAAAACTATGTACAGCCAATCCCTATTAGATAAAACTAAGACACGCGCTGCTGCTGCAGACGCTGTGAGTCACATTCGCTAGTAGACCTGCAGTAGATCAGCAGCACCTGGCACTCACAACCTGCAGAGGCGCGTGCCTCGCTATGCCCTCCACCCCGCGCCGCTGCTGCAGATGCTGTGAGTCACACTCGCTAGTAGACCTGCAGTAGATCAGCAGCGCCTGGCAGTCACAACCTGCAGAGGCGCGTACCTCGCTATGCCCTCCACCCCGCGCCGCTGCTGCAGATGCTGTGAGTCACACTCGCTAGTAGACCTGCAGTAGATCAGCAGCGCCTGGTACTCACAACCTGCAGAGGCGTGTACCTCGCTATGCCCTCCACCCCGCGCCGCTGCTGCAGATGCTGTGAGTCACACTCGCTAGTAGACCTGCAGTAGATCAGCAGCACCTGGCGCTCACAACTTGTAGAGGCGCGTGCCTTGCTATGCCCTCCACCCCGCGCCGCTGCTGCAGATGCTGTGAGTCACACTCGCTAGTAGACCTGCAGTAGATCAGCAGCACCTGGCGCTCACAACCTGTAGAGGCGCGCGCCTTGCTATGCCCTCCACCCTGCGCCGCTGCTGCAGATGCTGTGAGTCACACTCGCTAGTAGACCTGCAGTAGATCAGCAGCACCTGGCACTCACAACCTGCAGAGGCGCGTGCGTCGCTATGCCCTCCACCCCGCACCGCTGCTGCAGATGTTGTGAGTCATGAGTGTGACGCGAGGCGGAAGGCTTGGCGGAATACGCATCTAAGTTTTATCCAACAGCGATTGTCTGGACCTAGTTCTAGCCGGAATGATATCGGATAGACCTAGTTTTGTCCAACAGGGAATGGCTGGACCTAGTTGTAGCCGGCATGGTGAAGGTTAGACCTAGTTTTACCCGAAAACAATCGGCTCGTACTAGGTTTAACCAAGAGTAAGTGGCTACACCTAGTTCTAACCGGCTAAAACTAGGTGTAGCCGCACTTCGGGTATTAGCCGTAACATATACACGAGAATGCGCGTACGCATAGAGATTGGAGATCAAGACTAGAACCACTATTTTAATTTCATTGAGTACATACCTAATTTGAATTAAGAATACGCATACGCAGTTTTGAATTTTTCAAACTGTAGTACTTCAATATGAGAACTTGTCAATCAATTATTTTTTAATACTTTTTGTAAATGCTTTTTGCATTTACAAAAAGTATTAAAAAATAATTAAAAATTCGTCAAAACAAGTTCTTAATTTTAAATTCCTATTACACAAACCGGGGCTAGTCCCTAGTTACTACTGATCTGGGCCTCAAGTCTGCTATTCGTTGGGTATTGTCTGGTCAAAATCAACAATTATGAAACCAATGATCGACAATTTAGATACACTTCTAATAGCAAACTTGAGGCCCAGATGAAGGTTAAAACCACTATTTCAAGTTCGCAAAAAATACCTACTCACATATTACTAGACAATAAGGAACTTACACAATTAGCAAAGTACCTACCTCCTTACACCATATCAAACGCATGTCATGTGTTCTTGACCTTCGTCAGTCGGGTATACACACGTGAATGCGTGTACGCAGTATAAGAACTTACTTTTAACTTGTAACCTTGTACTTGTCCGTCACACCTCCGCATGAGTTCCTATTCGAAAATAGACTTTAGCCAATTGTGATGAAGTTTATTTTTATTTGACTCTGGTTATGACTTAGCAGAAACTTGCAACTATTCTGAAATGAAACGTATGATAGTAGCGTAAAGTTCAGTTTTATTTGTATTGTAAAAGTATTTGCAAAACCTTCAGAAAGGAAATTTTATTGCGATTTTTAAGGTAAACTATATTATAATTAGAACAATGTGTAATGGTTTTTATTTAGTTATGTTATTGTTGGTTATATTAAAATTATGTAAATTATAGTGGATACTTAATTTTTGTTGCGAATTTATCAACTGACATATTCATACGAATATGGTTTTGGCTAGGTATAATGAAGTGACTTATTTTTCACTAACTGTTGTTAATAGGAAACAGACAGACAGACAGCAAAGTGATCCTGTAAGGGTACCGTTTTTTCCTTTTGAGGTACGGAACCTTGATATTAAAGGGAAGTAAGAAGGCAGTTTCTTGCGATGATATATTCGTAATACTTATAGCTTTATTGGCCACCCATCAGTTAGTATTACCCAACTGATATTCGCCAAATAATTGCACTAAGTACTAGCGGCTTCTCAAACACTTTCGGCCAATTGTTGAGTGAAGAATTTGAAGTTTAGTATTTGTCAATCTGTTCGGTTATCTAAACTTGAGCTAAACTTATATGAGTTCAGTCTTGGGTTGAGGCAAGTCCTGGGTTAACGAAAGTCCCGGGTTGACGAAAGAGAACCCCGGGACCCTGGAATTAGGGCAAAGAAGGAACAGGAGTAAGTTTAAGTCAGTAGCAGTCTCACATGCTCCTTCTCCCGCTCCTTCCAAAGCGAGAGAAGTCATTTTGATGATCATCCACCATACAAAAAAAAAGTAAAACTTTGTTACGTTTACTACATACCACCCATATAATATTATTCGGCGTTTTACTATTTAAAATTGACTTCGATTAAAATAATAGTCTGATTGTAATGACAAAAAAGAAAGAATGAAGCAGCCTTTTTAAACAAAAAACAGCCTTAGATTTTAATACCGAAGCAGTACCTAAGTATAATATTCAAGACTTAAGGGGGATGTTCCAGGTTAGCGCGCGAAATTCAAATTTTCTTACGTTTTTATCGATTTGAAAGCCAGTGGTAGGTTGTATGAAGTTAAAAATACCTAAGCGATTGTAAAACGTAAGTAGTTACATTATTATAACCATAAAAATCATCAATACAAGCCTCCAAGCTTACCTAAGTGTACGAACGATTTTTTCGAGGTCAAAAACGCTCCTGCAACTAGGTGAGCTTGGAGGCTTGTATTGATGATTTTTATAGTAATAATTATGTAACTAGCTACGTTTTACAGTCGCCAAAGTATTTTTAACTTCATACAACCTACCACTGGCTTGTAAATTGCAAAAAACGCAAGAAAATTTGAATTTCGCGGGCTACCTGAAGCATTCACCTTAACCTTGAAGTCTTCAAGAAGACAGCTGACATTCATACAAGCCTTTGTCTCAAACATAGGAAGGCTAACCTAATAGCTAGATCACGAGCCATTCACGCTAAGACAGTTCCTCAAATCTGCTATTAGAATTGTATCTGGATTTTCGATCATTGGCTTCATAACTGTTGATTTTGACAAGTTTGATATTGTTGTTCTTGTCAAACGTCCTTTTGATATTGTTGTTCTTGTGAGGAGCTCGTGGCTAGATAATAACAGCCGCACAGGTCGATCTTCAAGGTTAAGCAACGCTTGCTTAGGTTGGATGACCATCTTAACATAACGAGTTTCTTCCGTGCCTCAGAAAGCACGTTAAGCCGTTGGTCGCGGCTGTCATTTGGAGATCTTTGGCAGTCGTTACGGATAGTCAGAAGCCAGTAAATCTGACTCCAGTCTTGCCGTGAAGTACCGTGTTACCCCAGTTAATGGGTTGTGGAGGTCTGGTAGGCAGCCGCTCCTCGTAAAATACTTGTATTCAGCTAAATCCGCCTTGACTAGAAGCCGACCCCAACATAGTTGGGAAAAGACTAGGCAGATGATGATGATGATGATGATGATGATATTGTTGTTCTTGTCAAAATCAACAATTATGAAGCCAATGATCGACATTCCAGATACAAATCTAATAACAGACTTGAGGCCCAAGACTATGAACATAAAGGTATCTAGTCTGAAAAATCATACACCAGGAAATTAATTTTAATAACTATTTTTACAAGGTTACAAAATATTAATTAACTTCATAGTTTGAAAGATTTCCTGTATGTACGATAGACTAATTTAAACTCAAGTGAAACAAAAGTATTGACAACCGTGAAGTTCTAAGACTATAAACAAAGAACCGCACGTTCATGGAAACAAGTCCACCTGGATTTCCCACTTAAAAATACATACACTTAATTGATACCAACATAAACGTAACTACTAATACTACTATACATAATTACATATACAAATAAATAAAACCTATTCTGACTTACTTTGTAGCAATCACGTTAATTTGTACAGTTAGAATATACGTAAGTAAATCTTCAGTCATAAATCTCTTTCTCTGTAGTGGGCAATCATATAATATAAATCCGAAAAGGTAGAGTGAGCACGACCATGTTCCTTCAGTTTTGAGGGCCGAGATCTTTGGAATCCTTTCACAGTCGTGGCAGTCAGAAAAGGATCTGCCTGATAGATTGATATACCTGCCGTCATTTCTGTAACCAAAAGATTTTATTTCAGTTATTTAACAATTCTTACCTATCTACTCGTATTTATTGCATTTTTAAATGTTTCTTAAAACTATTACAAAACATTTAAATACAATGAATAGGTAAGAATTTAAAATGCTTCATATTACCTTTAATCTAGAGAATCTAATCCTATTCTCAGAATCAAAAAGGCACCTACTTATTCCGGATCTAAAAACATTGCAACCTTGTAAAACTTAAGCATTACAATTAAAATTTGGCATTAAGTAATACTATACCAACTCACAAGTCACTCTAACAACCTATTATTACAGATCTAAAGATACAATAGGCTAGATTAAAGTGCCAGTTTATCCGCTCTAGTGCTCAAATAACAGCTTTACTCATGCACGATTCTGAACTTAATATTATCTTGTTTGTAGTTAAACAATGTATGTGTAGTCGGAACAAAAGAGGAAGGTTATGTTGTGACCTAAGGATTTGAAGTTGAAGCTAAATGTCAGTAGTAAATAGCGAAAGGATTTTGATATTCTTGACGTGAAAATGAGGCTGTTCTAAAATGACGTTCAAAAGGGCGGTGAGTCTGCTATAGTCCGTCCACAGAAATCTACATTTATTATTTAGATTTCTGTGAGTCCGTCTAATGAAAGCGCGACCTGAGAAAAAGAGGTTAAATCCAAAAAAAAATATGTGGTATTACTAACTAGTAAGAGAATCATGTCTTGACATTTCATATTTTTTTATTTCCTACATTTGCAGCTGAATAATGTTACCAACTAAATAAAAAAAAAACTCCAGGTGGCGCTTTCATAAGACGCACTCTATTAAAATTGTATCTGAATTGTCGATCATTGGCTTCATAATTGTTGATTTTGACAAGTTTGGTATTGTTAACTTTATTTATGAAGCCAATGATCCACAATTTAGATACTATTCTAATAGCAGACTTCAGGCCGAAGTCGCAGCACTAAGATATTATGTACAGACAGGTATAAAAGTGGTATATACTGATATTTATATTTATGGCATCAGTTAGATATCAACGTTAAACGTTAGACGTCAAAATCATAATAGGTTTTCAAAGAAAAAGACCTGATGGCCTGATGGCTAAGCATCGCCAAATGGTGGTGTGAATTTTCTTGAAAACCCTCATTGTGTTTGTTTAGATATTTATTGTTTATCCCTGTTCCGGACAAGCTTCCAAAGTTGTAGCAACGAAGAGTTCGTGGGATGGCAGAGCGAAATACCTTTTTTGGTAATCTGTAAAACTGAAGGTTTTTTGACGTTCATCTGTTTAGATTCTTTTTCCTCTAACATCTATGCCCCTAGTCTTCGTACATTCTTTATGACATATATGTACACCGCAGCCTACATAACTGTTACTCTTCTTCTTCCTACCCTTATATATTACTTGGGCTCGGCGCAACACGTTTTCTTCTTCCATTCTGTCCTGTCATCCATCACACTATTACTAACTGCATTTTCTTTCATATCAGTCCTCACACAATCCATCCATATTTTCTTTGGCCTCCCTCTCCCTCTCCATCCATCTATATGTAAATTCAGAACATTTTTCGCAGCCTAACTGTTGACATAGAATTTAATTCATGAATCCCCGACCGGTCCTATGAGACCGCGCTGTTATTGTTTTTCTATTGTGTCTCGTTTAGCGGGTATGTAATAGGTTAATTATCAGGAAATTCCATTCTCAACAATGGTAGGCAGCCACTCCTGGTATTCAGCTAAATCCGGCTTGACTGGAAGCCGACCCCAATATAGTTGGGAAAAAGGCTAGGCAGATGATGATGATGATGATGAACAATAGTCACTTATATGCCCAGCAGCACTAAAAAAACCTATTTCCCAACAAATATTTTAATCAAAACTTTCTCTAATTCCAGGACAAATTAACTGGCGACTCCAAGAGTGCTCAGGAGAGTCGCGACGGAGGGAGCGTGCGAGGGTTCTACAGCTTCCGGGACGCGGACGGCAAGACCCGCACCGTGCACTACACCGCCGATGACCAGCTAGGCTTCCGGGCTGAAGTGCAGAAGACATAGGATACACCTAAGTTAGGTTAGGACGTGGCGATGGAACTTTAGAAGAGTTTACAGTCATGTAGAGATAAAGTGACAATCTATTAGTGATAGCGATGGTTAAAATGTAAAAAATGTTTGGGATTAGGAAGAGCTATCGAAATGTTACGAGGTGATGGCGAGCAATGGGTAGCTCACCGTCTGACAATGAACTGGCCCACATTGATTGCAAAAAGAGATGTCAGCATGTTTGAGGCCTGCCAGGGCTGCGGTTTTATTCGAAAGAATCGTCTCAGCCGTAAAAGGCAAAGCGCGATTTAGTCAGTGAAAGTCTGACACTTCCTCTCGCTTCATGCAGAGCAGAAAAAGTTATTTAATTAAAAGAAAAAACACGAGGTCAATCTCAAACATCAATCGCGTATTTCAGGAATCGCTATCATCGGTAGAATGACAATCTTTGTAAAACCTAGTTTTATTGTAATTCAGTCTATTTTGGACATGAATTGCTGTTATTTATCCGTTTATTTGTTATGTGATTAAATCCCCAGGGATAGCTAGATTATGTGTTCTCTATTCGTAGAGAATGGAGGGTTACGTCAAGTAAAATCACTGGATTCGTCCTCCAGTAATAAACAAAATCAAGTTGTTTATACTTTTCCATTGTCCAACTGAATATTGTCAGACTATGACAAGAACTATTACAGTATAATACTCTGTTAAAATACTCATATATTTTAGGGTTTTATGTTCAGTAACATGACTAAGCTTTTAAGTTCCATCGCTAACAAAATACGAAGGTTAGACTGTGTTGTACAAAATAATTTTAGTGTAATTAATATTTCTATTATGAGATAATGATGATGAGGAGTAATGTAAAAGAAAAGGGAGATGGTGATAGGTGACAGGACACCCAGGAAGCTAAGACGGCTCGCAAGTCTATTTTTTTTTATATACCATAAACTAATGCTTGACTGCAATCCCACCTGATGGTAAGCAGTGATGCAATCGTTGATGGTGAGGCGCACTGGTTTATTAAAAGCCTATTCACTCTAGTCTTGAAGACACCCAAATTGTACTCGGACGGAAAACGACTGCATCACTGCTTACCATCAGGTGGAATTGCAGTCAAGCACTGGTTTATGTAATATAAAAAAAACTCTCAGCTGAAATCTACAGTTAGTAACTACGTCTTGTATAGATGTTTACAAGTCTAAGAACAACACCTATAAAAACATCTTTATTGACGACGGTTACATTATGATGTTTATCTGAAAACAATGTACTTAATCATCTTATTACATAACTCTCTTTCGTATTAAGTATACATAATTGTATACTTTAGAAGCGATTTTATTACAAGCACACATACAGTCATACACACAAACAGAAAAAACAGAAAAACCGAAAAGGCACGTCTGAGTGAGGATTGTTCCTAAACAGTTGGAAATTCTTTCAAAGTTCCGTCGTTTTCAAAGTTTCGAAGAACCGTCGTACGGCGAGTATCCATCCTTACGTTGTTGAAACCTCTACGGTCCGGACTAAGCGCTTTGTCTCGTCGTATATACCACGTACATCGAAGGACTGGTACAATTTGCCTGCTGTGGTCTTTCCGTCCGATTACAATTTGGTTGTCTTCAAGACTAGAGTGAGTAGGCTCTTAATAAACTAGTGCACCTCACCATCAACGACTGCATCACTGCTTACCATCAAGTCAAGCACTGGTTTATGTAATATAAAAAAATTAAGACGGTATTTCACCACGCCGAAACAGAGCTGTGTAGTCCGTTGCATCACTGGTGGAAATATAGTGGACATAAACATGGTGGACAAGCCCACTCATACGCAAAATACGTTTCGGAAACACTTTCCTTGTTGTGCGTACCGTACAGCTTAGGAGTGAAATTCCCTGCAGTAGACGATGGAGTACGCATGCCAAGAAGTCACCTAGTCACTCTTGACTTAAAGAATCCAAGTTGTAGCTATCAGGAAATATAGGCTTCGGCAGGAATTCCACTCCTTAGCTGTACGCACATAATTATACCTACATTTTTTTTTGTATAACGCAGTCTTTCCCGTTCTCTTCGTTTGTAAATATTTTCTATTGTGTAAGTATACTTAGGTAGGTACCTCATTTTTTTACGAAAATCGATTTAATTTAAATAAAGCGACATTAAAATAATTATTATCCCTGTTTTTTATTTTTGCTTTCCTCTGTTCCTGTTTCTCCAGTTCAGGTAGAAAAAGATACGAATTTACTACGGGTGCACCCAGAATTACGTATCATAAGTTCCAAACTCTCGTTCCCCGTTCCCAGCTTCATACATCATCATCATCTCAGCCAAAAGACGTCCACTGCTGGACACAGGCCTGCTCCAAGCGTCGCCACAATGACCGGTCCTGTGCATCACGCATCCAGCGGATCCCCGCGACTCTTGCCAGGTCCACCTTGTGAGAGGACCCAACACTGCATCTCCCTTGGCATTGCACAAGTCCGAGGCCATGTGCTTTCATGGCCCTCGGAACGCGCCACCACCGGGTTCCCAAATAACGGTAGGAGGGGTCCACATCGGCGTCGGGTCGGCGATGAAGTACCTGGGACTCGTCCTCGACAGCCGGTGAACTTTCGAGGAGCATTTCCGACGTTTGGCCCCCAAACTGGACAGGTCTGGGGCCGCTCTGAAGTGGCTCCTGCCCAACCTAGGGGGTCCAGACGCCCCCTGCCGGAGGCTCTACGCGGGGATCGTTCGGTCCATGGCCCTTTACGGGGCGCCGGTTTGGGCGCCGTCGCTAGGTAAGCGACCGGCGGCCAAGCTGAACGCTTGCCAGAGGGTCATGGCCACGACAAGTCGCGGCATGGCGGACAGAGTTCCGGCGGGATCTCAGGGTGGCATGGCGACTGCGACTGTCGCAACCCAATGCTGGGCACACCGTCATTGAGGCGGTTAGGCCCCTCTTTGAGGAGTGGTTGGAAAGAGGTCACGGCGTCCTCTCTTTCCGTATGACGCAGGTCCTCAGTTCAAGTTCGGGAGGTTCCTGCATCGAATCAAGCAGGAGAGGACGCCCGGGTGTCGCCACTGTGTGGACCGCCCGGAGGACACGGTGGAGCACACGGTAGAAGTGTGCCCCGCTTGGGCGGAGCACCGCCGTGTCCTTGTGGAGGCTATGGGGAGCGGCGACCTCTCGCGCCGGGCCCTGGTTCAGGCCATGGTCCGGAGCGAGGAGGGGTGGCATGCAGTCGCCTCCTTCTGCGAAGCAGTAATGCTCGTGAAGGAGGCTGCTGACCGCGAGCGCGTGAGGGAACGGTCCTCACGCCGTGGCCGCTGAGATCCCGATCCCGATTTCCGACCACCGTAGGCGCGGGTTCGCGGATGGCGAGCACTGGGTAGCTCGCTGTCCGGCAGTCTGGAAATAATCTGGACCAAGCCCAGTCGTCAACGGTGCGTTCTGTTCCACGCGCGCCTCAAGAAGATGTCAGCAAACTGTAGGGGCCCGGCAGGGCCGAAGCCTCTGGGGGGAACACGTGGTATTCCTAAAGGTTGACACCGAGTCCCCCCCAGAACGAAGGCAACGAAGGAACGGGGTAGGGGTTTAGTCAGTAAGAGACACGGCCTCCCGCTCCGCCCAAGAGCGGGAGAAGTCATTCTGATGATTCCCCTACCAGAAAAAAAAAAACTGCATCTCCCTGTACGTGGCCGCCACTCAAGAACTTTCCCAGCTTCATTATGATAAGTAATTACGGTAATTACTCCTATCTACAAATACTAAAAAAATACCAGCATTTAATTCAGCCTCATCTGAAAAGCCTTTTCCCAAGAAACTGTGAATGTCTCGCAGTCTAAATGGATGCAGCTAAATGTCAAGATTTTACGTGGTCAAAGCTTGTCTAAACTCCACAACCCAGTAACTGGGTAACACGAAACCTATACGGAATACCCTTGGATAAACTGTGTCCGATTTCCTGGTTTTTGACAACCTATTCGTAACAATTCAAAGATCCACAATAACAGTAACTTTTCCGAGGAAAGGAGGAAACTCTGTATTTTAGAGATTTACAGAACGGAGTGAAAAGTCCCGCAAACCTTCCTTGAAAAGGGGAGATCCTCCTACCAGGGGTTTTGTCTGATCTGGGCGATTACCTGATAGACAATTTCGGGCTGTTGAAATGTTCAAATCGCGCGGAGAACTCTAATTACACTATGCAGGATTTCGAATTGTTAGTTCTTATGTGGTGCCGTAGATTCGCTATAGTATTTTAAGATCTCGGCAAGCGTAGCTTAACCTTAGAGATTGAAGTATTCCTGTTTAGGCACTAAGTTTTTCGGCACCAAAGGTTTCGGCACCCAAGCTATTGTACTATATGTATGTATTGGTTACTAGTAATCCAAAAAACCTGTTGGTGCCGAAACTGCAATACTTCTAGAAATTGACATGTGCATAAACTTCATCATCTCAGGCGAAAGACTGCTGGACATAGGCCTCCCCCTAGTTCCGCCACAGCGACCGGTCCTGTGCGTCCCGCATCCACCGGATTCCCGCGACACTCGCCAGGTCGTCGGTCCACCTTGTGGGAGGCCATCCGACGCTGCGTCTGTGCATATACTTATCTGTAGGTAATAACCAAACTATATCAGGTATCAAGTAGCGTGAACGCCTTATAAAATGCAACGAGCATTCCCTCAGTAAGTGTTAAAATTAACAACGCCTGCTCAAAATACCATTGCTCTGACTCTAGATTAGTGCTTACTGTCGTGTTGCTAGTACCTATTAGTCTTTCTGAGCTGATTTTTTCTAAGAATAGAATAATAAATAGTATGATCGTCTTATATTGTTCCCACGATTGGGACTAAGGCCTCCTCTATTTGATAGGGAATCGGTCGCGATCCACCAGGGTAACCGGTAGGTATGTTGGTGGATGTCACATATCTTGATATTTTTCGTTCTAGGGCATACCGATGTCTTTCTGATGTTTCCTTTCACTATTTTGAGAGCAGTTAGTGAAATAAATTATACAAAGTAAACCACTTATCTAGGTTTGATTGGTTGTTCCACGATGTACGGCGAAACTCGTAAATCGGGGCTGATGACGGGTGATAGTATATTGTATCTACATTTTTGTGAAGAAAATGCTATATTTATTAACTGTATTTAGCCGTCTTGTATTTGAATTAAAATATCTTTGAAAAAGGGGGAAATTACGCAGTAATCGTACTACTTACTCTACTAAACGACCTACTTGCAACTAAAGTGGACAGGGACAGCCAGACTTTAAAATCATCCGCTCGTCAAACCACCCATCAGAACTACCTGGCACACTTATTTAAAAAAAAAAGTTAAAACGACGTTTAAACGCATTACGGCTACCGATTCAAAGATTAAGCCATTGTTGCGGCTAATATTGTTAGCCTAAGCTCCGAGAATTATTTGCCATTGATACTCTTTTTGTGGGTCCCATAACATGTCCGTCACTCTCGATACACATCTTTTGAGTCGAACGACACGTGACAAGTTTGCTCAAACACTTTTTGAATTTTATTTTTGTGTCGATTCCTTATCTGAGTTTCGGTTTTGAGTTGAGCAGATTATTAAATGTGTCAGGTCCAAATATTAAAGGTATATGTATGAAATATGTTTTTTGTTTATTTGTAGAAGTAATGAAGAATTCGTTTTTCTACATATCGCTAAGTGCGAATGCTGAGAATGTGTCAATACTGGTGGGATCCACTTACAGATTTTTATGTTGTTAGGATTCTATCAGTTTTAGCCCAAAGGACAAAATTAGTGCTTAACTGATATTACTAAACTTGAATTATTTTACATTGAACTTTTTAATAACTACCGAAATGTAGGGACAACGTAAGTAGGTAAGTTATTTAACCTAATTAAAATACTATTAACTGCCAATTTCTTCACCAAACGTAACAACCAAAGTAACAGCCAAAGTAACGTCATAAAGTAATAATAACGGTTTAATTCGTTTCTTCACAATTTTAACTGTTAGATTTGTCCTTAACTTTAACTGCTCATTGAAAGGCTGTTAAATCCAAAGTCACTGTCATTTTAACAAAATGGTATAGGTTTCACTGTGTTTTTCCCTACATTTTATTTTAGTCGACTTTTCATTTAGCTGTCACTTGGATGAAAACATTTAACAAGATGACAGTTGCTATTGACAACAGTAATGGTCAAGGAAAAGTTATTACTTTAGTTTTAGTTTTAGCTTTTTTGAAGAAATTGGCCGTATGTCGTGTATATGTTTATCTATGATGACACGGTTGAAACATAAAGATAGAGCGGTGGTTGAGCTATTGGCTGTTACGCTACGAATTGCAGGTTTGATGCCCAGACGGAGTAAATCCTGGGTCTGAGTGTCTTGTGTAAGTAGGTATGTGAGTATACATAAGTAATGTAGGTATCATAGGTATGGAGCAAAATTATTGAATAGAAGTCACACTGTCTACACCTTCAATATACCATGACATTACGTTATATTGCTACTTATGAAACCCCAAGGCCTGGAACGCAATGCAAAAAAGGAACATAGGAGTAAGTTTTAGTCAATAAAAGTCTGCCACGCTTTCTCGCTCAACCCAAGGGCGGGAGAAGTCATTGGATAATTTCCCACCCTGCTAAAATGTCATGCTGGTACTTCTTTTCTTGTGAAAACTGTGAGTTGTTTGATGAGAAGCAGTTACCCTTTGGCTTGGTAAGCCCTTAGCCTTGGTGTGTTCATCCTCATGAGGAAAAAATCCACCAAAACAGCAGAAACCTCAGTACGTACCTACCAACCTACCTACTCGTACGTGCGCGATAACGCTTTGATAAGCGCAAGGCATTACGCAGACGCCGGCGGCAAGATACAGCCGGGAACATAACCGTATCTATTGTTAAATCAAAATAATATCATCAATGCTACCATGATACGCAGGCCTGATAGCTCTAATTGAAAATAAAACGATCAGGAACACTGATTCCGTATATAGAAATTATATGGTGAAAAATACTGAGTAGGTATTGGAAATTGGGCAGTAAAGCACAGTAGCTGTCATGTCCAGACCGAACCCAAGTCGTCGACGTTAGGTGACGTCAGCAAAATCGTAGGGTTCAGCAGGCCCTGCGTTCGCTTCTGAAAGAAAAACTGGGGCCCTGGAACGCAAAGCAAAGAAAGAACTTAGTGGGGTTTTAGTAAGAAAAAGTCTGACCAAGAGCAAAAAAATAATAGGTAATTGTCTGACACAATATGTATCCACCATGTACCGTTGGCGGATCGCAGTACGCCAAGTGGCCCGATTATGTTGTATTGTGGCTTGGCAGAATTATGCTATGCAATTCCAAATGAAATGAAACCGATTGAAAACGACAACCTCAAGACTTTGTAGCTTTGACTCGACGACATTGCCGATGATCCTCTTGGGTAGTTTCCCAATAGCGTCAAGCATATTTAGTTCATATCTGGTAGATGCGTACTAAAGATGAGAGCAGTACAAAATCTGCCAACAACACTGTAATTAAACAATTTCCGCGGACTCCTAAAACAAAAGCAGCGTAAAATTGATTAATTGCTAATACATTATGATAGGGTGGCAGGCGGTATCGCTGATAAGCGGCTTACAGCGCCCGAGCTATAGTGACGCGATAGCTGCAATGATTTCTGATATCCGCGTCATGGTTACGCAAGAAATCACTCCAATTGCACTATTTAGGGACTTAAAAAAAAACTGTAATATGGTGAGAAGCTCCTGGCTAGATAATAACAGCCGCACGGGCCGATCTACAAGGTCAAGCAACGCTTGCCAAGGTTGGTCTGTGTGGATGGGTGACCATCTTAACATACTGAGTTTCCTCCGTGCCTCGGAAAGCACTTTAAGCCGTAGGTCCCGGCTGTCATTTGTGGATCTTTGGCAGTCGTTATGGATGGTCAGAAGCCAGTAAAATTTTACTCCAGTCTTGCCATGAAGTACCGTGTTACCCCAATTAATGGGTTGTGGAAGTCTGGTAGGCGGCCGCTCCTCGTAAAATACTGGTATTCAGCTAAATCCGGCTTGACTGGGAGCCGACCCCGATATAGTTGGGAAAAGGCTAGGTAGATGATGATGAATATGGTATTCTTCTCTGTGCGTACAGCTCTCTCTTTGCCTAGCCTTATCTCATTTCATTTAGGGTCAGCTCTCCTCGTCTTTCTTCGCCCGACATTTCGGTTCTGGGTCGTCGAGTCATCTACTTGGGCTTTCTTTAGGTCTCTGTGCGTACACCTAAGGAGTGGAGTTCCCTGTCGAAGTTTGTGTTTCCTATTAGCTACAACTTAGGAGTCTTTAAGTCAAGAGTGAATAGGTTACTTAAAGGCAAGCATGCCTATGCATAGATAAAAAAAAAGTCGCACACTCCTGGCGGAGGGTTCGTGGTCACGATTCATCTGGTAGGTTGGTTGCTGCTTTTGCGAGGCTTCTCCATTTCTCTCCGTTCATGGCAGTTCGTGTACATGAACAAGGGAAATGTGTAGGAAAAGGAGGAGGGAACACTTCAAAGACGACTTAATGAAGTCTGTCCATCTGGCGATATCGTTGGCCCTCTACTCTTCCTTGTACCGCTAATCGTTCCAAAGAGCTTTCATTGCGGATGATATGTCCAAACATCGTAAAGATTCGCTGTTGCACCATCGACGAAAGTCTTTGTTTGATGCGAAGCTCTCTCACATATGTAGCTCTGTGAATCTCAATCCTTTATGTCTTCGTATAAAATTAAAAGTTATATTGAAGATCGATACGTCGAACTGTCCACACAGTTCTTTAATTTTTTGGGATTTTTTTGGAATACACTTTACCTATTACTCGTAGATACACTTTATTTAACAGGAGGGTTAAACACCACCAATATCTGGTAGATTTTCACAGTCCTCGCTGCCAAGCTTGGAACAATGAGGTACCTACACCCAAATAATTATTATAAGCATCTCACGAGAATTGTATGCTTGCGTTGTTACTTTTTACAGGCGCCGCTTGGCATAGCGATGTGCAAGTGTGCATACCTCTGCAAGATATTTTATTTCGTAAAAAATCAAGCCTTTATTAAGTAACCTCTTTACTTCGACTTACGTCTATATTAGGGTTCTTAAAACCAAAGACAATATCACGCTCTTATAACTAATATTAAAAGCAGTTTGCCAACTGCGACCAATAATGTAAAATTATCTTTTTTAATATCACAGATTTCCTTTATTATTAACCGACTTCAAACAAGAAAAGGCTATATGTAAGACTGTACATATGCATTTTTCTAACATTACATCCTAAGCATGTCTAGTAGATATTCTATTCTGTTCTAATACCCTTTACACTTCACTATAGGTACTATAAAAAAAACCTCATCCCTTTATTCCAAAGTCTTAATTCCCCAAAGTGCGTGGTATTGTCCGAAGTGGTCGTGGCACGCCAAAGGGTGTGTTGTACACACAAACACAGAGTAGTGTACAATGTGGTGGATGCACAGAACATCAACTCTTGGAGGAGGCGTCCCGGCGAGCTGTCACAACAACACGGGCTGTCGCCTCGGCGGATGTGCCACGGTGCTCAAACTTCTAACACGGTTTAATAATAAACCATTCAAACACTTTACAAAAAAAATCATAAGATATGACAGTACAAAATAACGTAACATTATTTTTGATACAAGTTTTACAATAAAAACAGTAATGATATCGTCTAACAACTTCTATAGAAATAAGAATGTCTACCTTTGACTATAGTAGATCTTTTTGCAAACCTAAAAGCTAATAGGTCACCGTCGACTGATAAATATGCCCAGACTGACGACATTGCCACGCTATATTTTTTTTAAAGTTATATAAACTAATGCTTGACTGCGATCCCACCTGATGTTAAGCAGTGATGCAATCGTAGATGGTGAGACGCACTACCTTCAAATGCTTGTCCTTTGTTCAAAGTTGGTAAGTACATAGGTGTCTTTTTTGCTTCTCCTCAAAAATTTGCCAATAGTATAAGTATAGTGTGGTCTATGTACACTCACTGTTTACAACTGTTACTATTGTTATGTTACTGCGCTAGCTCTACCTTTAGTTTTCCCTCTCTGTTTATATCGAATTCCAGTTTTTTGTTTTACCTTATTTTATCCAGCTATCTTCCACTCCCAAACTTTGAGCACCACTGCCCCTGCCGTCAATCGTTCAATGATTCGGAACGGCATCTCGTTTTTTTCGGCGCGGGTCGGTGTCACGGCGCGCCAGGTAGAAACGCACACACGATACAATATTCACATCAACCTGTAGGTTTCACTCGAAGGACCTACGTCTGGCAGTAAGTATATACCTGAATAATGTGGAGAGTAAGTAGAAAAAGGCAAGGGCATTTTAGATTCACCTAATGTAACACCTAATGTATTTACAATTTATTCTATTTTGAAATCGATAATGTTTTTGTTTAAATATTATAAACTAGTTCTTGATTTCGATCCCACCTGATCAGATGTGGCATTGCGGGTGGGTGGGGATGTGGTTCGGAGCAGTGATGCAATCGTTGGTTAAGAGCCTATTCAGTCTAGTTTCAAAGCATCAAAGACACCTAAATTATAATGGAACGGGAAGACCTCAGCTGGCAAATTGTTTTAGTCCTTCGATGTACCTACTTGGTATAAACGACAAGGCGAAATGCCTAGTCCGGACCGTAGAGGTGTCAACATTGTAAGGGTGGATCTGTATGGTGTAGCCTACAGCTGAATGCCATATGAACCTACCATGTCTATTGACATTAAGACAGTTACACAAGATCCTTCGTATAAAAACAACGGGTTCTGCACTGACAGCGTGGTCTCAAGTGACAGTATAGATTTAGAGTAAAAATCCTGGCATAAGAGGAAAGGGTAGACAGAGCCACGTATAGAGAGCTATACAAGTTTATCTGCACTTCGCCTGACCCCTGGCAAATGGCAAGTGAAGCAAATTTCCCAACTTTCACAGTACGTAGTTCAAATACACTCTAGAAATATCTAGTTAAGTTTCACAAGTGAGCAGGGTGATAGTGAGGTGTTGCGATGGCCAGATAACGCGCGCCAGCCGACGTGCAAGGAAATTGCAGTCAGCGTCGCACGCACACGGCACACACGCTTGTGCAAGTAGCTACGGGCTTGCACAAGAAGTACGTGTGTAGACGCCCTATAAGGAACTGTGTTTGTGGGACGAGGAATTGGAGCGAGCTTCATTGTAAAGTAGAGGGAATATGTAAGGAAAAAGATCATAGTAAATCTGCAGGATTGTAGATGACCTAAATCTGGAACTTAAGAAACGCAGGAGGATTTGAGTCAGAAAAAGTTTTATACTCCCTGTCGATCCACCGAAAGCAGGAGGAGTTATTTAATGATTTACTGCGGAGTCTCCAGGATTTTGAATTTCAATGAATCTGTTTAGCCTTTTTTGTCAATGGATCTAAGGTCAGCTTGCAGCCAAATCGGAAGCAGCGGTATACCAGTATCTAAAATGAAGCGACTGCCTAACAAGCCTCCACAGACCAATATATTACTACCACAAGATCCTTTGGGTAGACCCAATGGTTGGTTGCATTTTTTAAATTCCATGATACACACAAAAGACAGGATAACAATCAAGGGTAGCACCAATTATATCTGTATTGGTTACAAGCGAATGCTGCTATTTTGCTGAGTATAGACTTAATGATAAATACAAGATAAGCCTTTATGCTTACTCAACCTGACGTGTGCACTAATCTTTTTTTATCCTTCAAACTTATCAGAAACGATAAGAACGAACTTAAAAACAATTAAACAAAGCTGCAAAAGGTGGATAGAAATATTGTGGAAGGTTTGCAGCCATCGTAAGAAACATGACCACCTACTGAGACGCGCGTGTTCCATACAAAACCATCATTTAATACCAACAAAACACAAACACTTGCAAAAACATCTTGCCAGTCTTAAATCTCCACCAATAAGGTTTAATATACAACAATTCTAAGTTTCATAACTGCAGGAGAAATGTGGTACTTCACCTGTCAGTAATTTGTACAGGAGTTTGACTAATTCATAGAGGAATTTTCTTTTCCTATGGGAATTGAGTTATTTCTTCGTATTCCGTTTGTTGGCTGCGTTCCCTGAGGAGGTTACCTGAGGTTTTGCTCTTACTTTATCAAGAATTCAAGGTATGGAAAGGAAGGTTGGCAGTGATATAGAAGAAATGATTGAAGAGTTTAGATTATGCTCAGTTATTGGTATCTATTTTACTAAAAAATTCAGTCGAGAAACACAAGAGTCGTCACATCGATCGGTCCCGTTCTCGCATTCAGTGGATTCCTGGACTCACCAAGTCATCGGTCCAAATCTGTGGTCCAAATTGTAGGGAGAGGCTTTGCAATTCTGCATCTACCGGTACGGGACAGTTACCCCAGAATTAAAAGAAAAATAGTAGTGAGGATTTACTAAACCTTGATTTTCAAAAAAAAAAGAAGTCACTGTGCCTATCAGTGAATGTTTTGAGGATTTGACTATCATTCCCTTCCCTCTCACAAAACAGACTCAACTAAATCAGAAGAAAGTACCTAAACAAAAGATAGATAATTTTATTCCATGATTTTATTGGCATTTTTTTTATATGATATTTAATTGATTGATTCTGTTTTATTCCTAATCAATGACATATAAGATTTTTGATTCTATAACATTTAATTTAGAGACAATTGTAATTTAATTTAATATGTAATTTCTTTTACTGCCGGAATACCGAATTTTGATTGTGAAATACTAGTAGCTTCTGAACTTATATACATAGATACTAGTAATGATACTAACATACTACATGTATCAAAAGTTGTAAATAATTTTTGAATGAATAAATCATTATTATTATTGAACCTGATCATCCAGGTGAACTTGATGAACCTGGAGTCACAAACGAATACTAATGAGTGAACACAACAAGTGAATCCCTGGCAGACGCGTGTCGCGGTTCACCACAACTTGTAAGTTGTAACGTGCCCACAAAAACCTGTGAACCACATCAGTGTCGAGTTACAAACTGTTGTACTATGAAATCACATTGTTGTAAATATTGTGACGACGACTTTTAGGGTTCTGGGGTGAAAAATAAATTGGAATTATGTTTAGGTCACTTTTTGTCTGTCTGTGTGTGTGTTTTTGAAGATTAACGCTGGTATTTGAATTTTGGCATATACATATATATTCATTCATTATATGTGTATATGTATACACATATACATATAATATATCCAAAAACATGATAAATATTACCTCAATTATCACTATTTTTAAATAATTTATTTGTAGCTCTATTGTTAAGTAATTAGAAAGTTTATGATTATTATCTAATTATAATTAGCTACTGTTTTAGTTTTCATAAATTGAGGATTACATTAACAGAAAGATAACAATTTTTCTAAAAATGCACCCTAGCAGCTAGCAGCCTATTACCTAATTTAGTGTCCCTGTAAGGCTGGCCCCAATGACCCCATATCCCTATTTGATTTATTTATCTTCACACAAGGAACACAAGCCTACCAATTCAAGCAATACCTGTGGCATATTATGTATACCTGTGACATCATAATTAACTATATAATCCTTTAAAATAAAACTAACGAGTATTTTAAAGGATTAATATATTAATAAAATAAATATATTAATTCTGCTCATTTCCTTCCAGGTAAGCATAACCATAACCCATTAAAGATATAAGATAAACTGTGACGTTGGAGACAAAAGCAACGCTTACAAATATAAGCTCGATCCGGTTCCAGCGATTAGAGCACCGATACTATCTCTTATCTCAAGTGAAATCAGTTGCAATCTGCTCCTATATCTCGAGCTAAGTATGAAGGTGCCTGACAAGCACTCAATAACTAAATATTTTGTATATTTTATCACGTGCAAAACTGACCAACGCCCGTTCGAATGTTCCTGGTTAAGAAATATGTCATGGGATTTCAACATTATATCATTTAGACTATGGATATGATGCTAAAGAAAGACAGTAATGATAGACTGGATTTGGAAATAATAGGAATTAAACTATGGAAAATGATGTTCAGCAGTATTTGACATAATCACTAACCAAACATACAGTTCAAGTTGAAGTAGTGGTAGGCTAGACGTCAAACCATCATCCGCAGAAGGTGAGGAATTGAAACAAGGAAGGTAAAGGAAAATCAGACACAAACAGAACGAGAAAACTACAACAAAAAAGTGAATGATAAACATAATGGTCCTACTAAACAATTAATTAATTAGTATAAAAGACAAGGCAAGTCAGCCCAATGTTGGATATTTAAAATTATTATCTGAGGATCTAAGAACGAATTACCCCGTAGGTATAGTACGAGTAAAAATTTTAAAGTCACTAAAATTATAGTGTCCCCAGTGACACATACTTTATGACACTTAAATATTATCATCACCAAACTTTTAAATATTACCTTCAAAATTCAGAAAGCCTTCACGATGGAATCGTTTGACACTTTTCAAAGTTACGATAATCTGATGTACAGTCTTGTTCCTCCATTTTTTACCTCCAGCCCGGAAAGTATCATCTTATTTGTTTATCTCCCGAGCTTGTCGACAGCCCATCACCACGTAATTAGAAAGACAACCTAACTTTTTTTCATCATACATAATTGACAGGAAAGGTGATTAGTAACAAAGGAAATTCAACCTTGGTTTGTAGAGTTAGAGTCTGTTTTTGTTTGGTGATGCTGATGGGCAGTGGTTGACAGTGTGGACTTTTTGTAGAAGTATTGTTTTTCGTCGACACTGCCATTTTTATTGAGTCTGTTTCGGTTTTATATTTTTATTTTATTTTATTAAGTTGAATTTACTTTGAATGTCTAATGATTTTGGTCTGAATGATTGTTTTTTATCTTTATCACTTTTATAGGTATACAGGGTGATTGGAAGATCGATGCAAAGCTTTAAAGCGAAGATAGTACAGACCATTTAGAACCATTTAAGACATGATTATGTTCGGCGAACTTTTATCATTTTTTTTTAAACCTATTTTTAAGATTTTTTTCAAAAATTTCCAAAGTTTTATGTAAACTGCATATTTTTAGCCAAATTAAATAATAAATGAATTAACTTTTATTTTATTTAATTAAAGTAATGTCTAAGCAACCGGAAAAAACATGTTTTAGGCTTTTCTGTCATAAAACAATTTTTTTACGGACATTTAAAGTTCAGCAGAAACTTAGAAAAAATTAACAGTACGTTTTTTAAACCTTATTAAAAAAATAACGAAGGGTGCTTTTTTAGTTCAAACATTTTTGAATACATGTTTGATAAGCGTTCTTTCTGTTGAGGTATCATTTACGCGGATATCTTACAAATTATTGAAGTTAGGACCTAGAAACCGATTGGAGGGAGATTTTTTTAAATTTCGGCAGACTACTTAAAACAACATTTAAATTAAAATTATTTATTTTTCATACATAAAGTTTTAAGGCGAAGATAGTACAGACAATTTAGAACCATGTAAGACATGATTGCCTCAGACGAAGTCTTACCAAATTTTTTAAACCTACTTTTGTATTATTTTTCAAATATTCCCAAAATTTTAAGTAAACTGCTCATTTATGGCCAAATTAAATAATAAATGAGTTCATTTTTATTTTATTTATCACAGTAATGTGTGAGCAACCTAGCAAAGTATGTCTTAGGTTTTTCTAACATTGGAATTTTTTTTACATACTTTTAAAGTTTAGGGTTTTCTGTGGTATTGATAAAAAAATTAAATTTCTTCTGAACTTTAAAAGTATGTAAAAAAAATTCCAATGTTAGAAAAACCTAAGACATACTTTGCTGGGTTGCTTACACATTACCGTAATAAATAAAATAAAAATGAACTCATTTATCATTTAATTTGGCCATTAATAAGCAGTTTACTTAAAATTTTGGGAATATTTGAAAAATAATACAAAAATAGGTTAAAAAAAAATTGGTAAGACTTCGTCTAAGGCAATCATGTCTTACATGGTTCTAAATTGTCTGTACTATCTTTGCCTTAAAGCTTTATTTATGAAAAATAAATAATTTTAATTCAAATGTTGTTTTAAGTAGTCTGCCGAAATTTAAAAAAATCTCCCTCCAATCGGTTTCTAGGTCCTAACTTCAATAATTTGTAAGATATCCGCGTAAATGATACCTCAAAAGAAAGAACGCTTATCACACATGTATTCAAAAAGGTTTGAACAAAAAAAGCACCCTTTTTTATTTTTTTAATAAGGTTTAAAAAACGTACTGTTAATTTTTTCTAAATTTCTGCTGAACTTTAAATTTCCGTAAAAAAATCGTCTTATGACAGAAAAGCCTAAAACATATTTTTTCGGGTTGCTTAGACATTACTTTAATTAAATAAAATAAAAGTTAATTCATTTATTATTTAATTTGGCTAAAAATATGCAGTTTACATAAAATTTTGGGATTTTTTTAAAAAAATCTTAAAAGTAGGTTTAAAAAAAAAATATAAAACTTCGCCGAACATAATCATGGCTTAAATGGTTCTAAATGGTCTGTACTATCTTCGCTTTAAAGCTTTGCATCGATCTTCCAATCACCCTGTATATTACCTACTTCTAAAATTTTATCAGCTTTATAGAAAGAATATCCTTAGTCAGTCAACTATCATTGGTGTGTCACTATATCTTTTTATTCAGAAGCAATTTTTTTTCAAGAGACCATCCTTGAGGGATATAAGTAAACCACATATAGTATCTGTAACCTTGTCAAAAGACCCTATTATTATCTAAAAATAGCAACAAAATACGATTCGGCTATCATTTAGGCGAGTATCTATGATTATCTCGAGTATTTGGCGTCATTCTACACCGCTTAATAAAAACGTTAGGTAGTCTAGCTATCCGGGAAAAACCCACTATATCATTGATTGTTTTATCTAGATAATAATCAAACAAAGAACAGTTTCTGATATAGGCTTAGAAGGATACAGATCAAAAGTTGTTCATAATAAAGTCACAGCCAAACTGAATGGAAATATATTCATAGTTAGACAGAAAAATAATCTTTATCTACACATAATGACTCAAACTCAAATTATTTTATTTCACTCTAGTCCAACGTCAGAAGCTAGCGCATGGTTCCAATTGGTCGTTTCCAATGAAGAAGAACAGGCAAGAAACTTCATGGCTACTCGTTTAAAAAAAATGTTATTTTTGAAATGTATGTAAAAAAATGTTATTTCAGATATGAGAATTGAGAAGAAAAAGCAGACTGATCAACTTTGTACCTAAAAGCACAATAGAATCGAAATCAAAAATAGAATCTCCGGAGTCAACAATGTCTTCAGTCACATTATAAAAAGAAAGCTATACAAAATAAAAATAAATCAATGAAATGTGCACCCATATATAAATAAATTACGAACGAAGTTAAAGTGACTGTGGTTTAAATAATAATAAAAAAAAATTTCGACAACAATATTTGGGACATTGACAACAGGAAAAAAGTGTATATAAATAATGGAATGAAAACAAAGATAGAACTCAAAATAAACACAAGGCAATCAGAACATTGAAAAGCAAATCTCAATGCCGTCTTGAGATTATTAAAACCGTACCGAAAAATGGCTGAGCTACAAAAACATTATTACTGTAGGAAAGCCGAGTGCGAACAAATCCATCAGCTATCTTATCAAACGGGTTGTCCAGTAGCTAATTCTCCTAATCCTATAATACGGTCGGACAGATAGATCGCCGTATATTGGTTTTCGCACGTGACGCCTGCCGTAGATATAGTTCATCTATATTTGTGTTTAGATATATTTTTGTCTTATCGAAAATAATTTGGTTCCTTTATTTCTTATTTAGAAAGTGTCTACAATTTTATAGTAGTTCAGAAATGGTCTTCGTTGGATCAAGTTCTGGTTTCTGTTTTCTAAGTTTCTCAAATAGCAGGGTGTAAAGACTCTTGTGCTTTGTCAATCTTTTTGTAGGTTTCGAGTACGTTACTAAAATCAATTGTTTTTCCTGTGGTTTTTCCCATACCATTTAACCACGTATTTCAGCAAGCTAGAGTTTATCATATTAATTACAACTTTCACGTTTAACTAAAACCTTTTATTTACAATAATCATATCATGTCTTCTTTCCATTTTCCACTTTAAAACAAAATACCTACCAAAGATAACACTTCGCCCAAAATCTGTCGAGGCGACGAAATCTAAAATAATTGCCAGCTACTGGGTTTGTTCATAGATAAACATGATATATGATGTGAACACAGACCCATATCTCTACAACGATATCTTTACACCTGAAAATATCAACATCAATCTTATAACTGAGTATGAAGAGTCAATTTCGAATGTTCTATTAGCAAATAAAAGTTGGTATATACATTATGGCACTACCGATAGAAATGTGGACATGCGACAGTAATTATTACAACACGGTATTGTAATTGCAAGTCTTTTGATATTTGGCTGTCAATTATATTAGGTGCTGGCCATCATCAATTTGGAACCTGTTGAGAATGGAGATAGTGGACAGGAGACAGGTACATCTAAATGTTAGGAGGTTAAAAATTTAGGTGAACGTTTTTTTGTAATTGATTCAATGTTAGATTATGAGAACGAAAAGGAAACTTAAATGGATGATTGGAAGGATATAAAAATTTGTTCTGTTCTTACAGATTTAGAGTAGACTATTACATATATTCTCTGTGATGGCCCTGCATTTTCTAATAAAGATTAAAAGAAAAGAAAAGATGATTGAATGAAGAATTTAATTAAAGACAAGTTTGTCAGTATCAGTTGATAGTCCAGTCAAAATAGACTAAATTATTATTCAAGTTTGCATTAATTCCCAACAAGCTGGATTTTTGTGCAGGCCTTGAATACGTCATTACGAATGATATGTCAAAAGTCCCCATCGATCCCGCTTGTGCGTTGTTTTTTATTCGAGGTCAAAGGTCACAAATTAGCGTTTTTTGCGTATATCTCTGAAACAACGAGAGCTATCGAAAAATGGTTCAGGCAAAGTTTGTAGATCGTAAAATTGTCTACAAAAAGATCCAAAACTTTTTCTTCTACGATGCACTGTTCTCGAATTATGGCTATTTTAAACATAGAAAATACGAATATGCACTCATGCTAAGGGATGATGGGTTCGATGAATATTTGAAGAACAAACCATCTGTAACGATACATAAGCAGTGTCGTAAAGCATACACCCGGAAGAGCAGCATCGCTGCAGCTAAATGACAGCGTGAGGCGGAGATAGCTACCACATCTGGGATTAGTACTCCTCGTACTAGCACGAGGAAATGAATCGTCTTTTTGACGAAATACTGTTTGTTCAGTGACAGTGAAGCAAATAAAACGGCTGAAATAAAAAAAAGCGCAGCATCTTCGACCTAGAGTGTCCTAAACTTTCAACCCTTGACTTCAAGAAAACCATCTTTAAGGAAGCTCAGACTCGTTCTCATGAGCTAGCAAGTAGTGTCATTGCTAGATCGTAAAATTGTCTACAAAAAAGATATGGACACTTTTCTTCTATAAAGCATCGCTTTCGAGATATCGTGACTTTAGACCGCAGGAAAGTCGTATTTTAAGTGTAACAATCACTGTAGTACTTAGCCTCAGCAGATTTTTTTTTTATTTCAGCCGTTTTATCTGCTTCATTGCCACAGAACAAACAGTATTTCGTCAAAAAGACGGTTCATTACCTCGTGCTAGTACGAGGAGGACTAATCCCAGATGTGGTAGCTATCTCCGCCTCATACTGTCTTTTAGCTGCAGCGATGCTGCTCTTCCAGGTGTATGCTTTACGACACTGCTTATGTATCGTTACAGATGGTTTGTTCTTCAAATATTCATCGAACTCATCATCCCTTAGCATGAGTGAATATTCGTATTTTCTATGTTTAAAATAGCCATAATTCGAGAACAGTGCATCGTAGAAGAAAAAATGTTGGATCTTTTTGTAGACAATTTTACGATCTACAAACTTTGCCTGAACCATTTTTCGATAGCTCTCGTTGTTTCAGAGATATACGCAAAAAACGCTAATTTGTGACCTTTGACTTCGAATAAAAAACAACGCACAAGCGGGATCGATGGGGACTTTTGACATAACATTCGTAATGACATATTTAAGGCCTGCACAAAAATCCAGCTTGTTGGGAATTAATGCAAACTAGAATGTCTATTTTGACTGGACTATGACAAGTTGAAACAAAAAGAGAAAACTATGCGATGACACCTATGTTACTTTGGACACTTAAGGATCGTAATATAATTACGGCAACGATAAATAATAATAGTTACCTACTGATAATTACGGATTTGGTATTACACAAATTATGCCAAACATTTTGATAGTCATAATAAGCAATCACTTATGGGTTTATTCAGCACGCTTTTTTGTTATATCATTAGCTTTAGCATTATCGGCTTTGTAATGTTACCACTGTTGGGACTCAAGCCTCCTCTCTAGGAGAAAGAATGGGCTGTAATCTGCCACTTAAAAAAATATAGCTTAAAAAAATCTAAAATCTGGAGATACACAAGAAATCCATCTTCTATTTCTGATATAACATACGGTACTTGAGTATATTTAAAGGTACAATTTTAATTTACCAAACGACACAGATATTATAAGCTGTGTTTTGACGCTGATAACATTAAATTTTCGACTTATGAAATATCAGGTCTTATCGGGTCTGACGTCATCAATATTTATTTTTGTTATTAGATTGATATTTGTACTGTTAGTAGACAACAATGTATTACAACGTCCTAATTTACAATGTTGATATAGGTAATAAATTCTCAATAAAAATTAATCTCAGTCGTGATTCTATAGTGATGGATTGTTATTAGAATGTTTTATAGTTAGGTACTTTTTAACTTTAGTTTTAAATAGGAAGTCATCAGAATCACTTCTCCAGCTATTGGGCGGAGCGGGAGTTTCAGACTTTTACTGACTAAAACCCAATCCTTCTTTTGCCTTTGTTCTAGGACCCCGGGTTTTCATAGATAGGTACGTATAGTTTTAGGTAAACATTGCCTTTTAGTATCTTCAGCAACATAGCAATATTAACGATTAAATCTCCTATCTTGAACCTGCGTCAATGTAATCTGTAAATGATTGCTACCATCTTTTACATTTGTGTTATCTTTTCAATACATATTTTTACATGTAAAAGGAATTAAGCTTAAAACAAATCAGAGAATTATATCACTACGTCCGTGGCTGTTACTAACTTACTAACCATATAAAAGACAGGGAAAACAAAAGGTCATAAAAATTAGAAACCACTCAAGTGCGAGTCGGACTCGAGCACCAAGGGTTAAGCACAAACTTACTTACTCGTATGTAAATAATTAAATCCCCGAATCAAGTCGCGGATATTTTTATGTATCGCAAATAAATACAGTAGGCACTTTGTGGTTTAACTACAAAAAATACTGTTTTTAAGATTTTCCCCAACTTGTGCTTTGAAACTTTGAGACCTTGCAAGAGCAAGGTCTCGAAGTTTCAAAGCACCTAGAATCCTGAAATCAGAGGAAGACCTCTGATTTCAGGATTCTAGGTCAAAGTAAAGTAGCCTCATGGATTTTGATTTCTTTGTGAGTGTCAAAATAAGCATCTAAACGAAGGACAAACGGCTGCATCTCTACATATTGTTGACTAAGAAGGGGTAGCAGATATAAGTATTTTAATTTCAGTTTAATTCGTCCTTGTATTTCTTAGGAAAGTGGATCTTGACAGATGGACAGAATGAAAGACGGTCAATAAAGTTTAGTGATTCTAAAAATGTTCTGTTTTCTCAACTGAAATATTGAACCCCAAAAAGACTGGACCTTCCGGCAAAAGGAAACCTAGTGCAAACCCAAATACTTAGTTCTTATTCCAAGTGGATAAAACAAAGAAACAAGGACACAATTGAATAAAAGACGAAAAAATATAGCTCTACGAAAATTAAAATCAAAATCGACTGCCAACGTCAAAGTTGTAGATTAAGAAACACAATCTGATAAGAGGCAGGTACCTGCGTGCTATAAAAATCACTATAATTATCTATAAGCATGTTTGTTGGCTATCGCATTCCTTGATATCGGGGAATGTACCTAGTACAGTAGCGGTTTCATGAACAGAAAAGTATCAATTAAAATCATAATAAATTCTGGGCACTTCTTTTTTTTTAGGTGCTCATGGCTAGATAATAACAGCCGTACGGGTCAATCTTCTAGGTTAAGCAACGCTTGCCAAGGTTGGTCTGTGTAGCATCTTAACATAACGAGTTTCCTCCGTGCCTCCGTGCGAAAACATGGTAAGCCGTCATTTGTAGATATTTGGCAGTCTTTACGGATAGTCAGAAGCCAGTACTTAAATCTGACTCTAGTCTTGCCACGAAGTACCGTGTTACCCCAGTTAATGGGTTGTGGAGGTCTGGTAGGCAGCTGCTCCTCGTTAAATACTGGTATTCAGCTAAATCCGGCTTGACTGGAAGCCGACCCCAATAGAGTTGGGAAAAGGCTAGGTGGATGATGATGAAATTCTGGGCACTTTTCTCATTGGCTTTGATGTGGATGAATTTTTTGGTAACCAACTGCAGATCCTTGTTGGCCGCTGCATAAACAATCTGGCTGACTGGGGTTTCCTCGACCCAACGCAAACACAATGCCAGTGTGGAGCCGCTTCACGAGCATGCGTCACTTGCTGTGCTGCCCGTCTTACACCATCACCTGCACCTTTCAGGATTGCCAAAGGAGGTTGGAGGAGGCAGGAGGTTGCCAAATACTAGTCAGAAAAACACTTATTTGAGTATATCGACACGAAAAGAAGAAGACTTACATGCAGTCCCGAACGTACCTAGGTACTGGATATTTCTACTTTAAATAGCTTTTCATTTTTAGGGTTCGGTAGCCAAATGGCAAAAACGGAACCTTTATAGTTTCGCCATGTCTGTCCGTCCGTCCTTGCTTAATCTCTGTGACCGTTAGCACTAGAAAGCTGACATTTGGTACCAATATGTATATCAATCACGCCGACAAAGTAATAAAATAAAAATTGGAAAAAATGGTTTTTTTTAGGGTAGCGCCCCTACATGTAAAGTGGAAGGTGATTTTTCTTTTAATTTCAACTCAAACGTGTGATATATTGTTGGATAGGTATTCAAAAATGAATAGGGGTTTACTCAAATCATTTTGTGATATTCTCAATAATTTCGGAAATAATCACTCCAAAAGTAATAAACAATGTTTCGCCATGGACCGCACTGTTATTGTCTTACTATTGTGTCTCGTTTCGCGGGTATTGATAGGTTAATTAATATTTCCTAGCAATATACCGTAGACTATTTCCTTTTTTTGGGTTGAAATTCTTATAGTCTATCCTAGGGTTGTCTAGTACGAGTATGTATCACTGTCAGTGATAAGTCCGCCATTATACTGATACATTTATGTTCTAAAATTGTTACTATTTTGGTGTACAATAAAGTGTATTCTATTCTTTTCTTTATGACACTAACGTGATGATAGAGTGCGTCTAATGAAAGCACGACCTGGAGTTTTTTTTTTAAATTTAATTGGCAACATTATTCAGCCGCAATTGTAGGAAATAATAGTACATTATGATACAAGTGTGTAATGTGGGTCATTATCGTCGCGGTGGTATTAAGACCCGAGCCATGGCGAGGGTCTTAAGAGAACCAAGAACGATAATGACCGATTACTCACGTGTATCATACGACGTTTTTCGACACACTTGTGAAGAAAATAAATTAAAAATCAACTTTATTTAGTAGGTATATGAAAAGTTTATCTAAAGAAACAGTTCGTAAATGTGCAGTCAGTAAAGTTATAATTAACTATTTTTCTGTATAGTGGTCCCATGACATAGATTTTCTTGCGTACAGCACAAATAATTTTCCTCATAAATAGTTGTTGTAGACATACTTATAAAATCTGTATTTTATTTTTAAATATGGCGGCTAAAAAATGGCCTTTTCTTAAGCGCGCATGCGCGAAACATGGCGGCCATAGACTAGCTACTCTAGCTGTTGGTTTAGAAAAAATAAGAATGAGGTTGCATATAAACAGAAAATACAAATTTGATAAAAGATTTAATTAATTAAATATGTAAAATTTTAAATAGTTTATTTAAACACGAAATTGCATGAAATAAGTAAGTAAAACTAATTTATGCTATTGAACGCAATAACAAATTTTATTCTTTTTTGTCTTAAAACTCTTTTTGACAAAAAAGAGGTTAAACAAAAAGGTTCTCACTACATTACCGCACATGTGCATAATAGTAATCAAAATGTCACAGTTTGGTAACGAGCCCCTTTATATACCTAAGCGCGGTGCAATAACAGCCACTTTATGAGCAAGTGTGTCGAAAAAAACATTGTGAAGTGTCAAGACATGATTCTCCTACTAATTAGTAATACCACATACAAAATCGTTGGATTTAACCTCTTTTCTCAGGTCGCGCTTTCATTAGACGGACTATATCATCACAATAGGCAAGATCATCGAACCTATCAGCTAGTTAAAACAAGTCAGACTCGTTATCACCACGCTATCGGGTGAGTACTTCCGTTGTCGTCTGTTTGCGCGATACATACCACTGCTTTACTTTGACGACGACACACGTTGACGAGGTGCTAAAACTAAAATAGACGGATCGGGTTCACTATGACTTACTAGCATTTTATAAATTGGTCATATATGGTGGTCACTTCTTGCGGGATGATTCGAAAGGCAGTAGAAGGAGCCGTCCATCAAAAAATTAAATTTGGTGCTCACGTGGATCCGGTAGATCAATGGGTGCTATGTAGTGTATAGGACCAATGTGCAAAATCACAACTGTACACGAACGGCTTCCAATATTTAAATTCATATTACATAAGCCATTTCACTGCAAGAATAAGCAATGCTTTAATTAAGAAATTAACTTAACGATAAGATGCACCTTGAAAACATTCAAAAAGATCAAATTGTTAGTTTAACCCTTAACCTAGGAAAATATAGGATTGATTCATATAGGTAAAGAAGTTATGCAGTTTGGGACCACATCTCAGACTGTGGATGTATTTACCGTCTACGTAAACCATTGAATTTATATTGTGTCATTACTTCTACTAGTCACTACTACTAGTTGTCATTTTCGCATTGACTGAGTACAACTGCACTTTTGACCCTTCCCGTACATACATAATATATGTCTAACATACTTTACTACAAACAACGCAACACTTCTCCCCGTCACAGAACCACTTCGACCAAATATGCGAGGTAACTTCCGTGCGACAGTCCCGCGGGATCCCGCCGCGCCGGGACCATCCGTCTTGTCCCGGACTCCGGACTCCGGCCCAACTTGCTGCACTCCTACGACTGGGAATTATTTCATAAGAAACTTGTATTTTGTGAAGGTTTTGAGAGAAATTTAGGGGAAAAGGTAAATGTGAGGTAGAAATGGGTTGGGGATGACGAGTAATGGTTTTAAACTGTTCTTCTGTCATTTTTAGGGTTCCGTACCTCAAAAGGAAAAAACGGAACCCTTATAGGATCACTTTGTTGTCCGTCTGTCCGTCCGTCTGTCAAAACCCTTTTTCTCAGAAACGCGTGGAGGTATGAAGCTGAAATTTATATCAATTACTCAGGTCTACTGTCCCTTGAAGCTGTGAAAAAATCAAACTTCTAAGCCAACGCAATCAAAAGATACAGCCGTTTATGCCGCAAATTTTCGACACTTGCAAGGGAATCAAAACCTACAGGGTGCTTCCCGTGAACTCAGAATCTTGAAATTTGGTACGAAGCAACGTCTTATAGCATAGATAAAGGAAAAATAACGAAAACCATAAATTTTTAGTTACAACACATAATATATTTTTTTTTAATAATTTTAAACTTACTACCCATTTCCTCATAAACGCGTAGAGGTATTAAATTGAAATTCATACCAAATACTCAGGTCTATAATACCTTTAAGCTGTAACAAAATCAAACTTCTATGTCAACGCAATCAAAAGAAACAGCAATTTAAGCTGCATATTTTGAAACTCGCAAGTACTCGCAAGGGAATCAAAACCTAAAGGGTACTTCCAGTCGACCTAGAATCTTGAAATTTGGCATGAAGCAACGTTTTATAGCATACATAAAGGAAAAATTCCGAAAACCTTAAATTTTTAGTTACATTACAAGATTTTCTTTTTTGTAAAATCTTTAAGACTCGATTCGAGAATTGAACTGTTTTTATCTTGATAAATTGGTACGGAACCCTCAGTGTGCGAGTCCGACTCGCACTTGCCCGGTTTTTTAGTAGTGGGGAGTCTAAGCAAGTAAACATTGAATGAATGTTTAAACATTAATGCCCAAAATAATAAACCAAAGGTAAATTTCAGCAATAGTACATGTAAAACAAAGTTCATGGGTGAAATGTCGTAGACATTCTCTACCAGTCAACCTGTACATGACATAGTTACGTATAGGCTCATTGGTAAACCGAAACTAACAATGTATTCTTAAAAAGATTTCCTTTCACAGGATCTACAAGATCAACCATCACTCAGGAACGTGTTCCAGGGATTTATTTCGAAATGAGCAGTCAAATCTAGCCAGAATATTTTTTTTGCCAGCCTGCATTTTATTTTTTTGCCATCATCATCATTTTAGCCAGTCAAAGTCGTCCAGTGCTGGACATATGCCTACCCCAAGCTTCGCCACTTCGATCGGTCCGGTGCGTCTCACATCCCACGAACCTCACCAGGTCATCGGTCCACCTTGTGGTACTCGTAGGCCTTCCAATGCTGCATCGTCTGGTACGTAATAGACACTCCAAATTCTTACCATCTTCTACCTTTTAATATATTCCTAATTTAAATTTCTATTTGCCAGAATTTACAGTAGCGACCAACCAGAAAACAGTCCGTTCGTTCACTACTACTTCGACGGCGAACCGAACGGTTTACCGTCCGGCAGTCCGGTAATAATACGGACCGAGCTACCGTAGTCGTCCAAGGCACGTAGGTACTGTTCCACGTGCACCTCAAAGAAATGTCAGCAAAAGTGCATGGGTCCAGCAGGATCGAAACCTTTGGGGCCATGGGTTGGCATCTGAAAGGAAAACACGGAACCCTGGAATCAAGACAAGGAAGGAATAAAGGAGAGGTTATAGTCAGTAAAAGTCTGACAAGCTCTCACACTCCGCCCAAGAGCAGGAGAAATCATTCTACTTTTCGAGAAATCATTCGATTTTCCCTCTAAAAAAACTCTAGTATAAGTAGGCACTTGGCGAGTCTACCTTACACAATGGCCCATGTCTCTTTATGTCGCCGCCAATACAAAGGACGATTGTCTCCTAGCGATCAATATACAAATATTGTGCTACACTATCTCTTATCAGATAGCGCGGCGGCGGCGTGTAATTAAACCGTAATCACACCATAAAATTAACTCATGACCGTGGGAAGGTGGCTGTATTGGTGAACAGGAAAGTGCATTGATGTGTGACAGTGAATTTTCAGTTAAACGTCTCTAAAGTGTAATTTATGGAGTTATAAATAATAATAATAATTATTTATTTATTTGTAAGGTTTTTAATATGGAAATTATTCTCATATTAAAAACCTTACATTTAAAAAAAAACATAGTTTTGGCGAAAATCGACACTAATAATAAGAGCAGTGACAATTGCCCCGACTTAACAGTTGTAGGTCGTGGGTTCAAATCCAGCCAGGCACATTACATTTTATAATTTATTTCATCACCACTGTTCTCAAAATGGTTAAGGAAAAAATCGTGAGGAAACCGAATAAAAATAAAAATTCGAAGATATGTGACATCCACCGACCCACAGTGGGCCCTGAGCCCGAGTGGTGGATTATGGCCGATTTCCTAGAGAGGAGGGCGGAGTCCAAGCAGTAGGTACATTAAAAGGCTGCTTATGCTTATACTATGCTAATATAATTTACTGACTAAAGTAGAATGCCAACTTTTTATCTGTATTTTTATACCCTGAGACTAAAATGACATTACAACACAAAAGAACTGGTATCATTCCTATAGTAAGTTTGACATTAGGTACCTATGGCAATTTAGTCTCAGGTAATAAAAAACAGACTAGAACGCAAAGTCAAAAAACTGTAAGACGACTAACGCCATTAAAAATACTTAGTTGATGCCACAAAAACCTGGTACAAACGGATCTTAATCACAACAAGGAAGTCCAATAAATTCCAATGCCAACAGTTTCACCCTTGAACTACGGCTAAGCCTTGAGACGTCAAAGTGGCAGCTGTCAAAACGCGAGCTGTCACAGTGACAGGCGCTGTCATCGCGGCGTGACGGAGTCGCGCGTGATTAATTAGCGGCTAATTGATTTGACAGTGGTTTAGCATTAGGCCGGTTGTACGCGAGCAGTAATTGACACTTTATGAGATGTAGTCGATACGGCTGATGACGGTTGTGGTGACATGGCGCGGTTGGGTTAGATACCTACATTGTTTTAATGAAACCACAAAGTCTGGCTTATTTGTGGTTTCATTTTAATAATTGCTTATTGAATTATAAATTATTTGTCACTTGCACTTATAGTAATTAGGTAGATATCAGCTTTGGATGTGTGAAATTACGTTTAATTATTTATTTTTTTATTAATTTTGCAACACTGGTAGCCCAGTGATAACAGCCTCGACTTACGAGTTGCAGGTTACGGGCTCGAACTCCGCCAGGCGCATTACTTTGTATAATTGATTGAATCGCCGTTACTCTCAAAACATTACACGAAAACATAGTAAGGAAACCCGATGCTATAAATAGAATCAAAAACTCAAAGACATGTGAAGTTCACCAATCCACAGGCCCGCGAGGTGGATTACGGCCCATTCCCTCTCATAGTGAGGAGGCCGGATTCCCAGCAGTGGGAACGTTATAAGGTTGATTTATTAGATATTCTACCTAGCTTCTACTGTCCCACTACTGGGCTACTTCTTGTTTAACTTTGAGCTACTTCTTGCGTGCAATTTCAGGACACACAGGAATTTTGCTATATATCACAAATTCTTAAGTGTTTTAAAATGTTATTTAATTATTATTCACACGCCAACACCAGTACATCCGGAGTTATTTATGGCAACAATACCTAACGAAAATAAATAACAGGCATTACTCGGCTTAAAGCATATTATGAAAATATGCACTGAGCCGTATCAAAGGATTTTATATTAATCTTGGTCGCAGATAAGACAGCGATCTAATAATTTAAAGAGATTGCCAAAAGACTCATGAGTCAACATCAGCAATGCGCACTGCATTGCTAGCCTGGACTTGGCAGTTGAGGTCTGAGGTTCCAGTTTAACCGGATACAGTTGAACTCGTATTTCACATGGAGTGACTATCTATTTGACCTCCATAACCCAGTAACTGGGTGTTATTGTTACACTGACACTAGACATAAAAGACTAGATCTAGGGTAAAACCGGGATAGATGCCCCACTTTTCGAAAGTGTTTCATTATTTAAATACCAAACATATTTGCATAGAAAGTCCCTGTAATATAGTTAGTTCAATCATTTATAGAGCTTTAGAAACTGTATTTATGTACCTAACCATTACTGGTTTTGTAAAAATTAAATTCTTGCGAAACACCTTTTTTGGGGATAGATGCCTACCTATATGGATAGATGCCTCACTATGAAATCACTTAGGAGGATAGATGCCTGTGATGCGGGATAGATGCCTTTTTAAATAATCAACAAGAATACGTAATCACAATGTAATATTTATTGATTATCTTCATGTGTAGGTAATATAAAATGCTTATACATATTTTTATTTATGCATCTCTTTAACAAAAAATACAAAAAAAGCTGTTTAAGCGATAACATATTAAAACTATCATAGAATAATTTCAAACGAAACATTCCCATTCTTTTTAATAGCGTAACGCCTTTGTAATGTTCTGGATGGAATCCCAAATTATCTGGATTGTTCATTGATCCCCCCTTTTTTATCCATTTCATTGAAAGCTGACTGTAGCTGCTCTGTTGTCCGAGAAATTACTCGAGCTCGTATGCCATTTTTTTATTATTTGCCTTTCTTTTGTATTTCCTTGGCATGACTCACCTACAATAAGCAAAATATTATTTAAAATATAATTACAGTCTTTCATTAGGAGTCCTAACCACTTCCAATATTTGTTTCTTTTGTTTTTTTTTATTTATTTAATTATAGATATTCCATGAATTAGAATCTATTAGGAAATACCAAAACATTCACGACTATGACTTATAAATACTTTGATAGGGCTCTTGCAGTATAGAGGGATAGAAGCCCCTAAAGTCAACTATCCCTTGTAAACTCGGGGCAACTATCCTTTTCACTAGGTATAGATGCCTCTTAATATTTTATAAATAAAACAAATGCAAATATCAGTGATTGACTCTTAAATGTGTTCTCAAAGAACCAATGTATTAAAACAATTCAAATAAAATGTAATCATTTAACTGTTTATAAAGATATGGAATAATGAAAACTTATGTTTGAAATTTTGAAGCGTTTTTCGCATCTGCTGCGAATGTAATTCGACACACAAGTGAGAAACGTTCGTCTAGCACAACAACTCGCATGTCACGAAAGTTGGGGATGCATGTGGCGCGTATGTAAACAACGAATTTGCTGTTCCGTTCTCTGGTAGTTGAGTTTTTAGAAACGAGGCATCTATCCTAGCGCGGCATCTATCCCGGTTTTACCCTATACGATTTTTTTTTAGGTGGAATTCACCGAAGTTACTTTCTCTGCTCTGGTGTCAGATTTAACTGACTAAAATCACCTGTGTCAATTAATTTGCCCTTAACAATGACTGGGTTTTAATCAGTAAAAGTCTGACTCAAACTCCTGCTCTACCCTAGAGCGGGAGAAGCCATTGAATGATTGACCACCCAAAAAAAATTCGCAGTCCGTGTGTAGATACCCTTATAAACGGCTATTAATTTATGACCGATTTATTAAAGTTGTTCTGATTACATAATAATAATTAACACGGTAATGTTAACTTGTTGTCACTTATACACATTATATTTGTATAATATACATAATTTCGTATACCTATTAGGTACCTATAGAGAAATAGTTCAACTCAACTCAACATTATTTATTTCACATAGGCCTACCATCATCTGCCTGGCCTTTTCTATATTGGGGTCGGCTTCCAGTCAAACTGGATTTAGATGAATACCAGTATTTTGCAAGGAGCGCCTGCCTACCAGACCTCCACAACCCATTAACTGGGGTAACGTGGTACTTTATGGCAAGACTGGAGTCAGATTTACTGGATTCTGACTATCCGTAACGACTGCCAAAGATCTACAAATGACAGCCGGGACCTACGGCTTAACGTGCTTTCCGAGGCACGGAGGAAACTCGTTACGTTAAGATGATCACCCATCCACAGACCAACCTCGGCAAGCATTGCTTAACCTTGAAGATCGATCTGTGCGGCTGTTATTATCTAGTCACGAGCTGCTCACATAGGCCTACATGGGCACTTATAAAACGTCAGTAGCTAGCGCACGGTTGCAATTGGTCGTTTCCTATAGCAAGAAAAATAAAATCATCTTTTTAACCTGTAAAGGCAAACATCTGAGGAACACGTCAAATACTTAAAAATCCAAAACTATACCTTTCAGTTAGAACATCGTAAATAACAATTTACAATTTTTACAGGAATAGATATTCTCTTCCATAATTAAACAGTATTTATGAAAAATCTTGAAGACTCAATTCGGGAATTGAACTGTTTTCATAGGTAAGTTGATACGGAACCCTCAGTGCGCGAGTCCGACTCGCACTTGCCCAGTTTTTATTTCCCTATGGTAGAGAAAACGCATTCCAGCAAAAAAAACGCAAATTATCACTGGCGATGTTTATAGTGAAAAAATTCGAAATGATGACGTGGGTATACTGGCAACTATCCAACTACCAGTGTGGTGGATTTGCATTCTTCTTCATAGACAGGAAAATTGTATTCATCTGCCTAGCCTTTTCCCAACTATATTGGGGTCGGCTTCCAGTTAAGCCGTATTTAGCTGAATACCAGTATTTTACGATGAGCGGCTGCCTACCAGACCTCTGGGGTAACACGGTACTTTATAGCAAGACTGGAGGTTAGATTTACTGGATTTGACAATCCTTAACGACTGCCAAAGATCTACAAATGACCGCCGGGACCTACGGCTTAACGTGCTTTCCGAGGCACGGAGGAAACTCGTTATGTTAAGATGGTCACCCATCTACAGACCAACCTTGGCAAGCGTATTAATCAACAGGAAACCTGTATTACAGTAGTAAAAATATTCAAGGCTTATTTTCAAGTGAATGTACATTTTCAACAGCTTAAATTCGATAACAATAATTATCTATGATATGTATAAATTGATAAGCAAAATGCATACCAAAACGCACAAACATAAATGTTATCAAGCAAGTACTCAAATTGCAAAAAGAGTCCGCAGTCGGTAGGATTCGAACCTACGCTCCCAGAGGGAATCTGATTTCTAGTCAGACGCCTTAACCGCTCGGCCACGACTGCTGCGTGACTTTCACCAATAATTGCAACTTCCTTGCCAAATTAATTTTAGTTGTAAGTGATGTCTTATATCATATCATCGTCTCATATCTGTACAAATTAAGCCCGCGAAATTCAAATTTTCTTTGAATTTAGAATTTTGCAGATCAGAGACAAGTTGTAAGTATGTAGGTATTTAGATTAACGTTTGAATCCCCAACCGGTCCTATGACACCGCGCTGTTATTGTTTTACTATTGTGTCTCGTTTCGCGGGTATCTGAGTAACTACAATATGCATCTCGTATCTTTTTTTTTAAATTGTTATAAACCAGTGCTTGACTGCGATCCCACCTGACACGTATCTATCTATCTATCATCATCGTATCAATAAGCTCTTCTAAAGTTCAAGTTTATGTAAGAATTTGAAAAGCTTATTTAATTTTAAGTACCTATACCTAAGTGGCTTACAGTTAAAGGCTACTTCTTTACATAACATTGTTCTATTGCTTTGTAACTAAAAGCACTTCTATTAAATGCAGGTTAATCTTTAGATTTCTTTAAACGTTGCTTCAAAAATCTCCTTCGATAAAAACGTAATAATGTAACAATATAATGTATAACCTAACCATATTTATCCTACAGCAAATTCCTTCATTGATTGACTACAAGCTACAATAATTGCGGTCATAGACTTTCGAATCTTGACATAAATTATTATTAATGAAATGATTATGAATGTTAATCCAATTAAATTAAATTATCAATAACTTACACAATTTGTACGCCGCTATTGGCAAAACATGGACGCTCACAAAATATTCACATAATACCTTGCATGTCTGGCTTATCAGTGTATGTACACGCATGTTTTACAAATAAAGGATCTTTCTTTCTTTCTTTCTTTCGTCCTAGAAATCATCCACGATTCATATGTGTTAAGTTAGCCATGGGATACTAAATGAGTAGCTGAAAAATAAAGTATTCTCATAATGTTGCACATAGGTCTTCCCCAAGTGTGCCGCAACGGAAACCGTAGCAGAACTTTAGTTCGGTAACGAGGCTAGGAAAATGCCACAAGGTCCACCGATCTAACCGACGGGGCCCCCGGTCTGAGAGGCTTCGAGCTATGCAAAAGTAATCTAACATATTTTTTTTTAATATTAAAATTAAATCACAAAGTGAAGATCATTCCAGAAATCCCCAACAACAAATCCCCACTAGTTAAACCATATCATGCTAGTGGGGGATTTTTCGAGAAATAAGTAACTATCCTGACTAGATATTGCTGTTTTATTGAATTTTACTGGGGACCCATCTAGGAATACTAGAAAGGCCTCCCACATGGTAGACCGAGTACCTGATGATATCTACTTTAAAAATATGAATCAACCAATTCCTTTTTAATCACTAGATTTAGGGCACTTAAAATCTTGATATCCCTACTTTCTTCCACATCATAATGACAGATTTTATCTCATAAACCTCAGCGAGAGCACATTAAAGTTTATCGAGTTGAGACAATGAGCCTCGTCCGACAGTCGACGTCTTCATAACAACACAAAAACAATGCCCTATCGCGAGACATGCTATTAAAATACACCATTTTATGACAACACGATATTCAACTTTTTTACATTGGAATAAAGTCCAATTTTCTTTACCTTATCAACTAGTTCCTCATCACCAAAAAGGCCTAAATCAATCATGAATGTTTAAAGCAAATTAAAGCTAGCAAACAGAAAATAAGGTTCGGTTTCAAAAGTTAAGGCTTGTGAAAGAAAAGGGTTATAATTGAATAACGATATCATAGTGTTTTGACGTGTCGCTTGATTAATAATGGAGGTGACTTGTCCACTTGGGCCGGTTTTTTTGTTTAATATAATAATGTTGATGCCGGGAACATGTTCTGCTTTTAACATAAGCTTGTGAACTTTTTGTTTTTTCTACACGAACCATTTCGTGCTTATCGTTCGTTTTGAAGGTTTAAAAATTTAAATGGTGCACCGAAAATTGAAAGTAATTTTTTTGATATCTGTTGAATTAATCTACTCAATATAAAAATTAAAGACTCTTAAAAATATTAGGTTCAAAGCAATTTTCGAAAGCACATTTCCTCTGTTGTAGAAATCAATCGCAATATTGAAAACAAAAACTTCAAGGTGTTTTTTATCTGCATCACATTAAATGTGGACTTTCCAAAAAAAATATTTCGCCAAACCACCACATTTAAAAGACACTATCATAAAAAAACCCAAAACACATTCAATAGATCTCAAAAAAGATATCAAAGAAAGCATCTATGGCAAGAATGAAAGCGCCAACGTTATTTACAACACGACAATGACAAATCTAACATTACTTTCTTAAACAATCTCAATAACATCATAATCTGGCCTTATCCCTCGCTAATGGCCACTGACCACATCATGCCCTGGCCACAACACCAGCGAATATACCCTCGCACCATTAATCATCAGATCAACTCCAGTGCTTCCGTTAAACCGGGTGAGGGAGATGGAAATATAACAGTTGAATGTGAAGGAACGAGACGGTAGTACTCGATAACTTAATTGAAAACAAGTGAGGCATAGGGTTGGGTGGGAGTCGATGTAGTTATGTCGATTCAATGTTTTCTTTCGAAATAGACTTATGAGGCTCATACAAATTGCTTCAAACAATTTCAGAGGCAAGTTAGATTGGTTGAACATTTCAGTAATTAAAGCAATACATATACACAATGTGGAGATTTTCTTCTTTCGTGTCGATTTGACTAAAATTTAGTTCGACCAATATTTAGCCACCTGGACCGCTCTAAGTCGAGTAAGGTGCAGCTAGTTATGCACGCTGAGCAGGAAAGGAGGTGACGCAAATATCCAGGGAAGAGGCTCCACACTGGCACTGTATTTGCAATTGTATACGGCAATGTATAGACGACATAACTATAGGAAATGAAAACTTTTAGGTACAATAGGAGCAACCAATAGAGAAGTTATTAGATGATTTCTCAACTAAAAAACTTATAGAAATCAAATAATCCAAAACCAACGTTGTAGAGTAGAATTCCAAACTATAACCCTAAGTATACCCAATCTTTCCTCTTAGATTGAGTTTTAGGCGTAAAAAACCGGTAGCTTGTTAGTTCAGCTCGATACATTTTAATATTCAGTGGACTCTTCCCATCCTTTTTTATTCCCCGTTACACCCATAATGCGTTATCTGTCTCGTCTTGTGCATTAACACGTCCAACCTCATTATAATATTCACAATTTTATCCGCACTTATCCCATTCAAATACCACCTCTAGCTCTTTCGACATAAAGTTCAAATGTAACGCAAAGGTTTATCTTGTAATACACCTTCACCGGGCAACTGTCGCCAGCATGTTGTCTTTTATCGAAAGTAATGTCTATTGCTATGGCTTTAAAATTTGAGGGTTACGCAAATATGAATAATATAAATTTTAAAAGGAATAATAATGTATTTTCAGTTAAAAATATGAAATTTTAATATCAATTACAGTTACTTAACTAAAACAACACCGGGCCCAAGACGTTACCTTGAGTAACTCCTAGCTTAATTCTCTCTCTCTCTCTTCTATTTTCTCTAGTCCGTTATGAATTGAATCACTGATGAGAAAAGCTACATCCTTCTCCTCTTCTTTCTTCGGCATTCTGTCTACATCTACATATAGGTAGGTATTCCATATTTTTTATGTCCATATATTGGTAACCAAACGAAATCAAAGTCTCTTGTACTCAGACTGTAGTTAATAAGAAGTTATAAAAGACCGGGAAACAAGCAGCTGAAGCGTATCGCGGGTTTGATTACCGCACGGAATAAATATTTGTGTATCCTATAGATAATTTTTCTGAGTCTGGGTGTCTGGTGTATGTGACTTTATATGTGGTGAACATGCCCACGATACAAGTAATTCCTACAGAGTAATTCCTAGTGTTCTTTTTTGTAATGTTATTTATTTAAAAACGAGTTACAAAAAAATATTATTTTATACAGTTTTCCGACATATTTCTTTCTGTACTTCTGTAAAAAGCCCTTCCTTCATGAAAATTTTATGATTCTAAGACAACGACAAGTAGTTAGTTACCCTACAAATATAAGATTTTTTGCGGAATAAACAGCCGTAATTTTTTTGTAAATTTAGAATTTTTAATTTTTTTACAACTAAAAGGGACCGCAGACGAGTACTTATATGATTGTAATTTCAACTCGATACCTCCTCCACATATTCTCAAGATAATGGATCTTGACAGAGAGATAGACGGACAACAAAATTATCCTACAAGGGTTCCGTTTTTTCTCCTTTTGGGATACAGAACCCTAAAAACAATGAAATGCACACAATACCCACGGCACTGGGGCACTAAATTAAGACCTGCAAGAACAATCATGTCGGACGCCGAGTGTAGGCGACCGGTCAACTTGTCGGCCAGTCTTCGTGATAATAAATCATAGTATGTTTAGACAGTACTATATATGTTCGTACTACCTGAAGCAGGTGCCGGTTTTTGTAACATTATAATTTGGTTGCTGTTCTGACATTCATACAAAAGGAGTTAGTAGTAGGTACATGCATTGTTGTAAGACTCTAATGCCATAAGTAGGTATTGGTACAAGACAAGACAAGCCTCATGATGATGATGATAGTGATGAAATCATCATCATCATGAGGCAAATAGTAGGTAAGTAAAAATTATCACTCTTGAAAATTCACAACAAAAGTGTGTTCTATGGTTGGTTCTTTTTTATACAGAAACTAGCTGACTCGGCAAACGTTGTTCTGCCATAGAAATTATATGTAACATGATTTTTTACACCTTGTGTCCGAAAAACAAAAATATCTTACGGAACCCTATTTTTTTCCAAAATAAAATTTAGCCTATGTCAAATCGGAAGAATGTAGCATTCTATTGGTGAAAGATTTTTTTAAATCGGCCCAGTACTTTTTGAGCCTATTCATTACAAACATACAAAAATAGGTACAAATCTTTCCTCTTTATAATATTAGTATAGATATAGGGACGGACCATGGACCACGGATGGCAACGAATTCATTTGCATACGGACAGTCTACAGGTCGGATAGACAATTATGCATCATGGTCAGTGCAGAAACTGGATCTCAAATAAGTATTGAAAGATGAGGTACAACCGAGTAGTTTGCCCATGGCTACTTTTTGTCCCTTAAAACTATAGAAATTCATTGTAGAAGCAATCGTAAACATTTCTTACAACATATCAAATTTTACGGATGGCAAAATCATCGGGTTCTGGAGAGAACTGGTGGGCTGGTTGGCATGAAACCCGCCATAGCCTATGTAGGTATATATATGAATTTGAATACATAAAAGGAACAAACTCAGTATATAGCCACAACCACGGTAGTCATACCTACATTACTTTTCCTTTTTCTTAATAAAGATAAGAAAAACGTTGGACATAAGCAGAATTCAATTCAAAACAACTTTGCTCCACATTCCCAAACAATTTAGCATAGTTCGTGTTTAAGAGCATTAGTTCATAAGTGTTCTCATGTATTGGAGTAATCGATTACTCTCTGACAGCTGTCGGTTGAGGGGTGACGACGTTCACTAAAATAGATACCTATATCGATAGCACTCGACCCAAAGGGCGTATAGCACAATGCCCCGAATGTGTTATATGCTCTTTTAGCCATGAATTGCGAAGATCTTGTGGTTTTGGCCAGAATTTTGAAACGCAAACAATAGGCTTGCTAGTGTGAAACTGAAACGAAACCAATGCATCTTAAAAATCATTTTTATAGAACCTTTTAGCCATGAGGTATCGCTATAAAGTACAATGATCTGGTAATTTTGGCCAGTATATACATATGATCCGAACGCAAACAATAGTCTTGCTAGTGTGAAGCTGAAACGAAGTCGATATAATAACAAACATGGCATGGGTATATATGTATATATATATAGTTTATAAGCAAAATTATTCATTATCATGGAATTACCTAGAGTTTAAAATTAAAACTAGAGCTGAAGTTGTAATGTTCAATGCAACTGGAAGTCGGGACCCGAGATAATTTAACTTCTACCCTAATAAACTAACTAATCTGGGTAACAATAGCATAAACATATGAAAAAACGTTCGTGTTTTCTACGAACTCCTACAGGAGTAAGTACCTACTTACCTGAGTACGTATCTACCTATATTTTCTGAGAAAAACTGAGATTAGGTATATTTTTGTGTTGAAAATTTTAATTTTTTCTAATTTCTTTGATCTCTCAAAAAATTTTTTTGATTTTTTCTGGTTCTTTCCTTACCTTAATGATGTTTCTATTAGTAAGAAGTTTTAGCTAGTGCATGAAACGGAAATTTTATTTATGCAATTAGCTCTCGTTCATCAAAAGTTTTGTGAGTAAGAACAGGTAATATAGCTCTGACTCTGAGTGATAAAAGTAGCAGAGAAAGCACAGAGTATCTGTCTCTCAAACCTGCATCCTAGCCACGCTGCAGAGGCCACAGAATACGGGTAACCTGACTGATTGACCTTGCACTACCCACCCAACTGTATTTACTGATGTTCAAGTTACTGGTTGCCCATAATCCAACAAGGGATCAAACTCAGATCGGATCACAGTTACAAATCACCATCGGGCATGAAATTTGGATTTACCTAATCCTAGCACTCTAGGAAGACTCTAGGATTCTAGCGGAAGACGCAGTGTTAAAAAGCCTCCTATAAGGTGGACTGACGATCTGGCGAGGGTCGCGGGAATCCGGTGGATGCGAGACGCACAGGACCGGTCGCTGTGGCGACACTTGGGGGAGGCCTACGTCCAGCAGTGGACGTCTTTTGGCTGAAATGATGATGATGACCTAGCACTAAAATTATTCGAGATTGCTCACACCTAAAGAGCCGCTCAAAGACAACGCAAATAACAATAGACGAGGAAGTATCAAAGTGAAGAAGATTAAAACAAAGGCATGTGGAAAAATTGCCTTAACGTTAATGAAACCCACGGGAGAGATACTGATCGACGTGTGCGTGACTGAAGAAGACCTGGAGACTCGGAAGCATCATCATCATCATCTCAGCCGAAAGACGTCCACTGCTGGACATAGGCCTCCCCCAAGCGTCGCCACAGCGACCGGTCCTGCGCGTCTCGCATCCATCGGATTCCCGCGACTCTCGCCAGGTTAAGCATACAGAACTGCCACTTAAACTGTTCAGCAAGGCGGTATTGGTATAAGTTTCGGTTTACGTTGATGAGGAGGACTGATTTTGTAATATCAAGGATTCTAGGTACTTTGTCAATATTAATAATAGGTAGGTAACAAAAATTATTTTCATTAAATAGATAATACTTATGCATTTTTATTATTATTTAGAGTAAAGGATTTGAGTGAATTTTAATTATAAAATTTATTTTGTAGATTGCCACAACAACCGGTCCTGTGTGTCTCGCATCCATCGGATTAACCTATGTAGGTATTTATAGAAAATATCAATTCTATAATAAATCTTACCTGTACCCATGTATATTTTATCATTATCATGAAATATTTAAAGTTTTTCAAATGAATCCAAATTCTTTTGGAAGAGTAGTAGGTTACCTACTTACTTACAACAATGCAGGAGGACCTATTACACATGGCTTTATCAAAGATAACTGAAGATAGTACAAAGGACACATTTGTGGAATCCAAAAATGTGTGTAGGTAGACCGTAATTGTTTTAACAAACATGAATGCAAACATTGACAATGTCAATGGAAAGTCAGAAGGGTGCCTCAAGGTTCAATACTGAAACGAAATTAGAGATAAAATGCAAATTCAAATTACCTACCTATATCAAAAAATTAAGCTAAAAATGTTGATGAAAGTATTTTACCTAAAAATGATCCAGCATTATATTTTCAAGTACCTAAAGTAAAAGCAGTACTTAGACAATACATAAAGACAGCTGCCACAGAGCACAGCAGCAGCAAAAACGAACAACACGTAACATTTCCCACCTTGAAATCGATTTACGTCACCGGGATAAATTAAAGCATTCCGAGTATAAACGCCGAGGACCATTCACAACGACACAAAGTAAATAAAAAAAACTCCGCCGCTCGCATCCAGCCTCCCAGATTCGCACTATTATCTCCACGCGACCAATCCAACATGGAGAGCGCAACACAACGCTCTCATTGGTCCCTCGCCGCCACAAGCTCCACCCTTCGCAAAGACTCCTCCCATCGCACAAAAAGTTTCCAGAATCAGCTCTACCTGCCCACGTACCGCGCAGTCCGCAACTGACGTCGAACGCATTCATTAACGAAGTCATCCGCCGTGACTGCTATTCTTTACATTAAATCAAAATTCTTACTCTTATCAAATCGTGATACCATCAAAACTATCTAAGATAACTCCGTCTTTGTCGAGCGTCGAGATTTCGGACTCGTTAGAGAGGGACGGTGAATCAAGTTTTAGGTGTGGTTAAGAAAAATTATGCCGTCGTGCGTGCCGCGATCAGTGTTCGTCGGTTCACCTGACGTGCGGGTGTGCGATCGATAGCGCACGGTGCGGCATTAGCCCGATTTAAATTCGAACGGTCCGAATTCCGGGAGGCCAATAGCCGTCGCGCGAACTCTCTGATCGTAGCGCTGTGGTGATGTGTGTGATGTAAGATATAGTTGTCGATAGACACGGACACGGTGATCGTGACAAACATGATGACTATGGACGTCGGGATGTACAACAACCAGCAGAACGGGTACGGCGGCGCCGAGTACTACCAGCAGGGCGCAGCTTACCAGCCGCCCTACGAGGGCTACCACGAGGGCTACTACGAGACGCCCGGCCACTACTACGAGCCTCTACTGCACGGCCAGACGCACGAGCATCCTCCTACACCTGTCATAAGCACAGACACTGGTTTATGTTACACTAATCTAGACTATGGGGAACTGCAGCCGAACTACCCGATACACAGCATCCCTCCTCACCCAGAGCCGTTCAAGCACCGCGAGGAGGTGCCGCGGCACGAGGAGATGGTGATGCACGAGCACAAGCTGGACAACCACTACCTGGAGAGCAAGTACAACATGCACTTCGTGGACGAGAGCACGATGCAGTACAACCACGCGGGCTCGCCGCTGCCGTGCGCGGACTTCGAGCACTACCAGCCGAAGGACGAGTTCGGAGGGCTGCGGGAGGGCTTCCCGCGCGAGGAGTGCATGAGCTCGCACAGCCACCTGCAAGGCCACCAGGCGCACGCGTCGCACGCGACCGTGCCCACCTATAAGTGGATGCAGGTGAAGAGGAACGTCCCCAAACCTACTGGTAAGTTGATACTCCATCTGTTATAAAGAAAACTAGCACAATGTTTAAAAACAAACAGTTGAATATGCTCCCTAAGATTTAGAATGCTGTTAGAACATATTAATTACCTCTGCGACGGTTTGCAAAGAGCTTTTGGTTGATACAAAATATTCCAGAAATTCCATCGATATGGGCAAGGCCTATGACAATACCACCAACATTTTTGTAAACAGTAACCTACTTGACTACCTACGGCTAGTCACTGTACTGCTATAATTTATTACTTTATTAATATCTAGGTACTAAAGTCACTAGATAAACCATTTGTTAATATTCCTATACATCCTGTGATCCTGTTGGATTTAAGTGGATGATATCCTTGTCTTCTTTACCTAATTGACCATTATTAACAAGAACATTCAGCGTAAACCTTCCGAAGTTCTGATCCATTTCATCTCAACCGTGAATCAAATGTTGTAATTAATTAGCTATTCAAATTATAATGTAATTATAAACAGACTAATTGCCTGCAATATCACTGTCATTAGATAACTGAACAGGCGCCCAGCAATGTCAATGTTTCGGTGCAACTTAATTACAAGTTATAAATCAAATAAAAAAAAAATCATAATATTTGGTAGCAATAACAAATCACAATTAATTTTATTTCCCTGACGTGGGTCTTAAGTACTTAATGACTAAGCTAATAAATAAATGAATAAGTATATACACATATAAACGTATATATTATACTTACTTATTAATCTTTATCGTCGTCATTGGAAAAAGTAGTCAAAGATCTGGCCGCATTATCACTTCAAAAAGCAATGCTTGCGTGGACTTACTGTTTGCTGGTCTCAAAAAACTTTACGAACACTTAGGCCTCACGGCCTCAAACGGCTCAAACATATAACTTTTAATAAGTTTGATTGCATTAGCGCCATTTTTTTCTGTACCAGCAGCAGCCGCTCTATCACAACCCACCATGCTAAAAAAACCGAATGGTGGAAGGTCCACACTTTTTGCATTCCACACCATATAGGACTCTTATAGGCTTTCCAAGGCATTAAAGCCAACTCGTATGGCCTCTTACAACAACCTAAAACAGCAGGCACATTGGTGGTTAGAATAACCCGACGGATGTTGGCATTAATGCTGCCGTACCGTCTTAAAGGAGCAGCACTTTTACTGCAGGATAGGTCATAGTATACGATGCAGTGGTCTGCTTCACCATACCTATTGGCGGCAATGTGGAGCTCCACGAAAAACATCCAGACACAGGCAGTATTACATAATATTTAGCAGGCAGGGTGAAGGTGGAGCCAGATTTTTGACTCCCATTCACCCACAATTGTTGGCAAGCACGCACAGCAGTATTTATGGATGTTATAATAATGAGATTATGTCATCCTATAGTCTTTTAAAAGATTGGTCCTTGGACAACAACGACGCCAACTTTTAAATTTTTGTTTTTGTTTAGTAACTGCTTTTTACTGTAAGATGTACTCAAGGGTCTAAAATAAACTTGCCAGCTCTTTTCGGGGTGAACAATTATTGAAATATATTTCCATATTTAAGCCTAGATCCAACTTGTAATTAAAGTTTTTTTCAAATAGAAGGTTTGGTACCAAAATTCCTCTTCATACCTGTAGGTACACGCATAAACTTTGCACTTTCTAATTTTTTATATAGAATCTAAGATTTGTACAGATAAGAATAAAGACAAAGAAACAGAACTGCCCAGAGCTGGACAGTTCCAACAAGTGGCTCCACCTGCCATGTAACTCCTCACTGCCGTCACAACGCGCGTATTAAGCGCCAATCATTTATCACTATAATTGACAAGCGATGCCTCTTCCCTCTCTGCCTCTTATATAACAGAGATGTTACCAACGATACGTGGACCTTTATACTTTACATTAACTTTGAAAATCTTTACTAGGTTAACTTTAATTTTAACCCTTTTTTATGTTTTAACATCTTCATCAGGATTTAATGAAACTGCCTCTACTAACTTTTTCTCAACTACGATTGGCAGTACAATCAGATGCAGTTGAATACCTACCAATATTTTGCCACTAGAAACTAGTAATTGAATAACACGATATACATTGGCATGTCCAGAGCGAGATTTCTGATGGCTTCATTAGATCGGATTAGGATATGGTGTATATCTACATGATAAGACCTGGACTTAAACCTGCCATTCCATTCAATCCATTTTACTCAATCCTCCAGAATCAAGAATCAATTGATTTATTTCAAATAAATCTTTTAGTTACAAGCACTTTTGAATTTTCAAAGGTTGAGAAGAATGTACAAGAAACGCCATGGCCACTTTTTTAAACCATGCTCTGAATTAAAAATATCGCGGTTAAATATTTTTTGTCACCTCTATTTTGTGAGAACAATGTATATAAAGTACAACAATTCCAAATGTAGAGATAAACCACTGGCAGCCAAGGGATGACCAGTCTCAACTGACAACGTCCGTTCACGAAAATGATGCGTATATTAGCAACAGCCACATCCATTCCATCATCCATTGCAATACAGCTGCTGCCAAACTTAAGCAAAATTCATTGATTCTATCACTTGATATTTAATCACTTCCCAACGCTAGTAGGAACTATAATTTGACCATCATCTCAAACGATTTGACCTACCTGACTTCAAAAAAAATATTTTTTGCTTTATCAAAAGTTTATCCTCATCTTTTTATGCTTTTTAATAATTGAAGCCTTCAAGAAACGTTCAAAGCAACGCTTCTAAGTTACGGCTCCGTTCAACGTCAGTATTGTGACGTCTGATGTCAGTCTGACGCTGACTTGAGCAGTTCAAGGGTTGTGGCTCGACCCGCGTTCGACTGACGAGAGCAAATAATTTGACGTTCATCGCTGTCAGTTGTCACAGTACAACACTACGTGGTGGGCCTCAGATGAACATGTATGACTGACTTTTTTAGTAACACGTCAAGCTTAGTTTTTTAAATATTGTTATTGGATTTCTAATTCTGATTTCTTCTACGTTGGGTAACTTGCATTCTTACATTATTTTATAGTATACCATGTGCTTAGGCTTGTCCAGTTAGTTGTTAGTGTTGCTTCCAGTCTTGCCATGAAGTACCGTGTTACCCCAGTTAATGGGTTGTGGAGGTCTGGTAGGCTGCCGCTCCTCGTAAAATACTGGTACTCAGCTGAATCCGGCTTGACTGGAAGCCGACCCCAATATAGTTGGGAAAAGGCTAGGCAGATGATCACCATGTGCTTAGGCTATTGCCTATTACCATATTCATGATGGTGTGATATTTATTTGCATACGTAACGTAATAATATGTTTTCTTTATTTTCTTAATTATTATTTTATAGAATTCTTTACTATTTAAATTAAAGACAGTACAGCTGTTATTAGCAAAAACTTAACTTTTTGCTGAGCGAAGTTCTAGTCAGTTTAACAATCATTTAAATAACCAATTAAAATCATCATAATTTGCCAGTTTTTTTCTTCTATGCAATGGCATGATAAATAAATATGTAGCTATATGAAAAAAATAAACGAGTTAATGAATATTAGACAGATACTTCCAGCAATTAAAATAACGGCGCAAAAGATGAAGATATTATTAATATTATAAATTTTATTTTAAAACAAGAATTTGCTGCTCAATTAAAAGTGAAACCTTCCAGTACTTTCCATCAGCATCACAGCCGCTGCTCGAAGTCGGACAGACTTGAGATAGTGCGCACTGATAGCGGCACGCGGCCATACGCGAGCGCAACGCATTGCAAGTACGCTCGACTAATATTACGCATGCTCAATTAAGGAAATATTCCAGTGCAGGCACAGCTAGTGACTAAACACGAATTGACCGGTCGAGCCATGAGCCCTGCTATGCAATTATCGTCCTTAAGGTGAGCTTGCGGATGGCCGAACTTTGGCGGATGAATCAGTCAGGTTCTTGAAGCCAGTGGACATTGGTAGCATTTTCATGTTATTGCAATAGGCAAGGTTTGCAGATTTAGACTTAATATTACTGTGCAATTCTTCTTCTTCTTCAAGTGACTGAAAAGTTGATAGAGGATTGAGTGTCTTGGTATTGTCATTTGAACAGAGGGGATGAAACGTAACTAAAAGAGTTATGAGTAGGTATAATTACGTGGATGGAAAGGGAGAGGGAGGCCAAATAAAATATGGATGGATGGATTGTGTGTGAAAAGTAAAAACCTGTTGTCGACCCCAAGTAATGCAAGATATGGTGAGTTCTTCTGCGTTTCACGCACGATTACTAGAATTCATGTTATTGGCCCAAAAATTCGCTACTTCCACGCACCGTTCTTGACAGTGCGGACGTTACAGCGAGTTGTATGTCATGTTCAAGACACAGTGGCCATGATAGGAATTGGAGTTTCCGATACAGCTCCACATCTACACCCTATTGATGAAGCGATGTGAGGTTTACCGTACCTATTTCAAGTGGCATGCTTAGGTTTATTAAAACTAGAAAGTTCATTCCAAACTTGTAAACGCTCTTATCTACATCTTTCAAACGACAACATTTTATTTCCACGGCAAATATTAAATACTTCTCCCACTCTAGGTTGAGCAAGGAATCTCAGATTAGTACTGACTAAAACTCACCTGTGTTTTCGAGGTCTAGTGCTACGGTAACTCTTTCGGACAATCCCGCAGCCTAAGCAAGCTTTATTACTATTCTAAGACTAAATACGTCTCCTACCTAAAGAATTGGCCAACAATGGTTAAGAATAGAGAAGAGTGGAAAAATGGAAGAGAGGCCTTTACTCTGCAGTGGAACACTACAGACTCATAATAAAAATAATTGATATGTCGTTCATACTTTGAAAACTATACCTAAAGTCTGTTTTTTGTAAGTAATTAATTGTTAATGCCTGAGACTAAATTGACATAGGCAAATGACAAACTTACAATAAGAATGACGCCAGTTCTTTTGTGTTGTGACCAGTATGACAACCCACATAATGTCATTTTAGTCTCAGAGATGAAAAAACAGACTTTATGTCTTTTAGTGTTTATGGTATGGGAACAGAAAAAAGAAAACAATGTTAGATTTTCTCAGTGCAAATGAGTGATCATAATCGTTGCTGCAAAACATTTTCAAAGATTGCAACACACGGTAGGAGTCCCTAAACACAATAGATGATTGGTGCACACCGATTGAACGCATTGCATAGCTTAAATACTCGTATTAGTAATACAATGCGTACACGCAACGATATCAAAGTTTTTAATAAACGCTAGTTGTGAGAACTAGGATATACTTACAACAAATAAGTACTTTTTTGGCTTTATATTTAAATGTGGACGGCTACAAAAGCCCACTTAGAAGAGAAGTAGTTATGGAAGAAAACGAGACGCTTTAAAAATCCTAAATTTTAAATATTATAAGCATTCGTTGATGAGGCTTGGAAGGTTATCAAGTTTAAGTAGGCCTAGGCTGGATATTTGGCATGCATTGCATGTTGATCAAGCGGTGGGCCCATAGAACACAAAACTGGTGGCATTAAATAGCGAGTCAGGGTTGGGACAAATCACGAAAGAGATGGTAGTACGACTCAAAGGTCTTCCTCAGAAAGTGTCAGGAAGTTTTCTATAATATAGCTCCTGAACTCTGTTCACAAAACGAAATAGTTTATGAAAAAGAAGATAATCTCCAAATGCTTGAAATTCTGAATCTGAAAAGCTTAAAAAACACTCGAAAACTCTGTAACGCCTAATTAAAACAGCTGGCACCGTGTTCCAATCACACGGCACAACAGACAAGCGACAAGAGCGAACAAGCCGCGACATACACGCGGCTTTCGGCCTCGCACGCGACTGTGCTTACATTCAGCCACCCCGTGCCGACTATCTGTGTTTGTTTGTGCGGGCACGCAACACGCACGGCTGTTTCGTGCTTTGCGGTTTGGGGACACTAGCCGAAAGTTTTTTTAAAGCTTACTTAAACTGTGTCCCACTTCTGGGCAAAGGCCTCCCCTTTCTTCTTCCAAATTTCTCTGCCTAGGGCGCTTTGTGTTTGGGTAAGTTTGCCCCGCGAACATGATCAGATCGTCACACCACCTTCGCCGAGGTTGACCTAAATCCTAAAGTTGCAGTAGAGGTTGAACTGATTTGATTTGATCCTGGTGATTTGATTTTAAAGAGCTATTGGTATTTGTAAGAGATCTCATTACTGAGTAAGTTTTTGTCTATCTAGCTTTGATTTTGCTTTACCAAGAATGTTTTCGTTTCATTTTTCTTACAATTTATGGCTGTTATCCTGTTTTCTGTATATTTATTTTCTTAGTTTGAACGATTTCGGGACCATAATCCAAAATAATTATTGCGTCATGTGAATGTCTTACATGGTTATGGTTGGGTATCCGACGTGCTTATGTATTCCCTTTTAGAAGATAAGTTTTTCATTCATAGCAGTAAATAAAAAAATCATTTTTATTTACTGCTATGTTTTTTTTCTGTTATGCTGATTTTAAGTATAAATTTTTACTATTTGTAAACTAGATCGTAAGTATAACAGAAAACGTAAAGCCAAATATGCAAATGGTAACCTGGTTCAAATCCTCCTCGAGCGGCTTATGTGCCCACCCCTCTTCTACAGCACTTGTTTATTTTATATTGAAAACCTTACGGAACTCTTATGATAAAATTTGTATGGCCTACGGCTGCTTTTCTGCAAATCTGTCAATACTGATCTTTAAAGAAATTCTAAATGATTAGTTTCTACTACGCTCAAAATTGTAACTATGTACTTAAAAAATACTTAAAATTTTATGATTGCAAACCCTAACGAATCTTTGAATTTTTTTTCTAGAATATATCTACCTATCTTACTAAAATATAGATCTCATTCTGAAGGTAGCGTCTAGCAATTGTATCCACGGCAATTTAGCCAGCCCACGTCGCCAAATTGCTCGCTTCAATTGTTATAAATTGATGTTCAAATACACTCGGCTGCTCATTGTGATGTGTGCCATTTGTACAGTATATAATAATATCAGCATTACGATTTTGTTTCCAAAAGATCTATCTGGTAATGCATGGTACTGAACACTTATTAATTATTTTATCATTTACCACACATTAACATATATTTTTTATTTACCTTACACCTAACATTAATCACTAATATATAAACTAAGTAATTTTCATCCGTACCCTTTAATGTGGTTCAGCTGAAAACCGGTGTCAGGCAACTACCTCGTAGTTGTCTGGTATTATTGCTGAACTGGACCCATTTGGCGCAACCGTGAAACACACAATGTTAGTTTTAGTTATTTAGATGTTAAGTTTCTACAAGTATTTCCTACACTGTCATCTTTGTTTCTTTGTTTTCTTTTACTTACATTACTTGAGGCTCTTAGCTATTATCTTCTCCTTCTTCCGTACCTGATCAGTTTTAGACACAACTAACAAAGAACTAGCTAAAATTATCTCAAAATGAGACAGTTCTGAAATCAGATAAAATTCCTTCTTGAGTGTCTCTGATACGCGCAATCAGCATACTACATTGAATAAGATTTAAATATCTAAAGTGTTACATGTTTCTAAATGGATTTATCATCGGAAATGTTATTTTTACAAATATCTAATATGTTAGTCGTGTGTTGGAAATCCCAGCTTTTACGTTGATAGATTGTCTGTTTTAAAGGTGAGAGATCATCAAAATGACATCTCACGTTCTGAGCGGTGCGGCAGGGCGTGTCAGACTTCTACTGACTAAAACTCACTTCTGTTCCTTCTTTGCCTTAATTCCAGGGTCCCAGAGTTCTCTTTCGTTACACCCAGGGCCCCCACTCGCCAGGACCTTGCACTTTTTTTAAAAAAAGGCGCAAGTCAAACTATCAACCTTCTTCTCTTCCCCATAGCTTTAAATGAACTTCCCTTCGTAAAAACTCTCCAAAACAGAAAGTATAAATAAAACATGATCATAGAAACATTAAAAATCAATTTATCCGCCCCTCCAGCTGACCCTCGTAAGCGGGCTAATTAGATTCTCCATTTCTTATCAACCAACCTTCAAGTAACGACAACATAGTTTCGCTGTTCATTAAATACTTTTTACTCAGGGTAACACTCTGAAATAAACAGGACCAGTTGAAGTGGTGACGTTTTGGGGATAAGTCCTACGTTTTAGGGCTGAATTATTTATTTATTTAAACTTCACGTACAGTGGTGGTATACAGGCAGACTTAATGCAAAAAATGCATGCATGCAATGCTTGCTAATTAATATGGCATATTAGCATCAGCTAAAACTTGGCTAAAACGCAATTATAATGAAGACTAGCAGCCCGTCCCGGCTTCGCACGGGGTAGACAATTAATTTTTTTTGGAAATTTGGATATAAAACACTTTTTTTAGTGACTTAAGACTCATTTTTCTACACCTTCGATTACATTGTTCAAATTTTACCAAGGATCCCTAATTTTTTTCAAAATGAAATGTAGCCTATGTCAAATTGGAAGAATGTAGCATTCTATTGGTGAAAGAATTTTTTAAATCGGCCCAGTACTTTTTGAGCCTATTCATTACAAACATACAAAAATAGGTGCAAATCGTTCCTCTTTATAATATTAGTATAGATTTATTTTGTAGGCAAGAAAAACTAAACAGACATGTCAAACTACAAGTTGATAAAAAACACGGTGGTTTTTCATTCACGGAAAGATCCTAAAAGTCATCATAATTCATTTACCCTTACACCAAAATATTTTGATATCAGCACGCCATGTGTTTCTCTTCTATGCTTACACATCTTCTATTACCCCAGACCATCTATGGTCAAGCCTAAAATATTGCAGATCCAAAAATCATCATAATTCCCTTACTCTTACGCCAAAATATTTTTTTATCAGCCCGCCGTGTTTTTCCTCTATTCTTACACATCTATCACCTGAGTCCATCTATGGTCAAACCAGAAATATTGCAGATCTAATACTTAATTGTGATACAAAACAGAATGTTTTTCTTGAACACTAAGGTCTTATAAACGCAGCATCAGGTCCAAGAAGCCACCAGGCCACGCCGCAGAAACAGCACTGTCACGATGAGTAGACAGCGGCGTCCGGGACCCAATAAAGTAGAATTAACATTGTCGCGGCGTCACAAACATGCTGATGAATTACCGCGGGTTACATTGTATTGTGGTGATTTTAGTAGTGCTGCTGCTGAGACCGTGACTTTCTGTTTTGTGGTTCGTCTTCTAATAAAATGTTTTGGTAGTGGGATTTTGGTGTGTTTTCCCAAATTGTGTCAAATGAAATCAAACAATAGTAGATGTAGTAGTATTAAATGAAAGATTATGATAATAATATCTATGATTTCATTGTTATGTCTAATTAGTCTCACGTGGAATTACTGGAATAGGAACCCAGGTCTTAGAACGCAAAAGGTACCTTACTAAAGGACATAAGTAGTCAGTAAAAGTTTAATAACATGCACCCTCGTTTTACCCTAGAGTGATAGAAGTCTTTAGATGATTTCCCACCTTTAAAAGAAAATATGTAGTTAGTCCGCATTAACGAAAATGATTTAATTTTTTTTTGTTACATAAAAAAATCTTTTAAATATGTGATGCTTCAAAAACTCCCTCGTCTACGCAGACGAACGTTAGCGCAGGTGCCTAAAAAATGTAGTGTTTAATATTTCTAACGAGCAACAGAACAATCAACCTTTTTTAATTTTCCCACTGCTGGGATTCAGGCCTCCTCTATAGGAGAGGGAATGGGCCATAGTCCACCACGCACCCAACTAGCATCTTTCATTTAATCGCTTCCAGTACCTAACTTCGAATTCATAGGTTTCTTAAAGCTCAAAGACCCTCGTTCTAACTCCATTTACTTTTAACTTAAAAATCATTGTTACACCCAACCAACAAACAATTACAAAAACACGCCAAAATTAGACCACACGTGAAGTCTGTCAAAGGCCGGAGTTAGATCTTATCTATGCCTCCACAATGCCAGCCCTGTGCCCGGGCCCAGATATCAGGCCTCGCGGGATTACTCCACAATCGTGTCCTTTACCAGCTCCAAAATAATGTTATGCGAATGTGAACCCTACATCCAAGATCTTACGGTTAATATCATGTAAGGTGCTTCAATCGGACTGCAAAGTTAAAATTGGCGAAGGAAAGGATAGGTATCTCACATTGTCATTTTCCGCTTGCAAGTCGACTGTCGCATGACGTTTGGGTCTTCGGAAATATTGATCATTGACAGCCGATTTTGAACTTTATTCTTTTTCTGTATAGTTTCTTTTGCATGTACAAGTTGTGCTTAAGGTTTTTATTTGCATTTTTGAGGAATGCGTAAAGTAACTTTGTTGTGATTGGCAAAATCATTGATGTTTGTTCAAGTCGCTTTGGGACGATGACGTAACAGAAATGTGAGATTTGCAGCGACTGAGATTTTATCTGGGTGTCGCAAAAAGATTCTGACGTTTGTATATTATATGCTACATCAAGCATTCACATCAGGGTAATCTTTTTAATAAACGCCTTAGAATTTCAATTAAAAAATAAAGCCCGCAACCACCAAGGTGCTAATGGTACGTGTTAGTAGATGGACATAAAAGAAAATCAGCGAGCACTCACAAATCTGCCATAAAAATCGTTTTACGTCAACCCAATGAATTTTTAGTAAGTTAGCCGTAATAGCACTACTCCTTGGCTTTCAAGTGGAAGCCTGAGCCATCAGATTGGAGGAGGAACGCCTCTGAAGGGGTTATTAGGAGTGGACTGGACTGAAAGTGCTCGAGTGGCGTATTACCGCGGCTTGCAAGTCACCTGCATTAGGCGAGACGTTCCGGCGCGGCGTGAAGAGTGAGCGGCCAGCGGGGGCTGTTGTAATTGATTTCTACTAAATTTAGTTTGAGTAGCTTGCTACTTAACACCGTTCCGCCACAGGATCCAAAAATTCATTAACATTAGCCTTGTAATGTTCCCACTATTGGGACTTAGGCCTCCTATGTCTAGTAAAGGCAATGGGCTTTAATTTACCACGCGGGCCCAGTGCGAATTTGTGGATGTAACATATCTTCGAATTTTTGGTTCTTAGACATGCGGGTTTGCCTCACGATGTTTTCCTTCAATTGGAGCAATTAATTACTACTGGGCACCATATTGCAATCCAAAAATTCAAAAGTTCATAACTCGGCATAACCTCGGGAAAGCTTTTGATAGATTATATACAACAAAAGGTTCGGTTGTCAATATTATATACATTAGTAGCTTGTCTATCTTTATTCATCTTTATGTGTCCTTTGCCTCACATGTTTTTCTGTGTACTATCTTGATCATGCAATATGTTGGTTTTTTTAGTTTTTCATCTGGAATTTGACAATAGCAAAAGAAGAAAGTCTGACTGTGCCTGTTTGTTAGCAGTAGGCCCTCGCCTTTTTTGGAACACTACTGGTGAAATGTGGGTACTAGGCATAGATACATCCTACCTAAGCATTCACAGTGTTCTGTTTACCGTTTAACTGAGCTACAAAGTCCCGTTTCACCACATTTCGCTTCATCCATCGTCTCACACCAAGCACCAAAGTCGCTAGGCCCAGTAAACCGATTAGACCGGCGTCCACCGCAGGGAGACTATCGCACAATCTCACACGCGACCCACCCTCTCCCCGCTCGCGCCTCCCTCGCCCCGTCACGTGACGCACTTTCCAATACCTTTGTCCTGGTAATGACCCCTTGACTTGTTTTAATATCAATAAAAGTATTTTAGTAAGCAATGCTGTGATTGTGGAGAGATAGGACCCTTTCTGGTGGAGTTTCCTGGGTGTGACTGAAGTGGCGAGTTGATATATTGAGGTCTTGACTTAGGAAGGTGAAGAACTGGTCCTTGATGAATGGTCTTTGAATTAGGGAAATCTGATTGATTGGTATTGTTTAGCTAAATGTTTTGACTCATTACTTTGTATATTAAAAACCTAATAAACATTTTACGGCTAACAGTTTCAGTCAACCGTTTTTGTCGCCTGATCGTTTTTTACAAGAGTACGGCAAAGCCAAAAGAGGATCATATAATATTGACGTGCTATGTATGTGTGTATGTTCATCTGAACCCTCATAGCTCCTAAACTATTGTTATACAAATGCTTTAATAGCGTGTAACTACGGGTTTTCTTTTTGTTCTGGTTTTGTTTCTCTAGTAACCTTATTTATTTCAACATCCTGAAAATCATGTTTTGTGAAAGAAGATTTTCAGGATGCTTTCTCAGCGTCGTTTTTTTTAAACCCAATTCTAGTTTTACAAATAATGTCACGCTGGTACTTTAAATTCCCTGCAGTGGAATAAAAAGTGGTTGCCAAAAATACACGCCACATTTTTATCCGTCATATAAGTTCTGGAACTGCATATTTCAACTCAAACTTTCTTTGGAGAATTATTCTCGGGTTACCTGAAAATGTAAATGAATGATATCATGCATGTACATTTTATGATGACTTACTACTTAATCATGACTTATAGTATTAATAACGAATTGAAAGAGCGCATGATTAGTGAGCAGCACAATATCAATTTATTAAAACCACCCCAAACTTCCCACAAGCGCGATGAAGATCAACGCCAGCCTAACGGTAACACAAAAGCCTACTTTCTAAATATTAATGAATTTCCAAAACATTTGAACCCACGTGTTTAACGAATAGATACCAGATATGGATGCATTCCACCAGATATGGGCCCATTGTCTTTGGCCAGGTCCGGAGATAGAGCGGACGGACGGACGGACAGATTAGCGTGCGTGGGACGGACGCAGCTATATTAATATTATTTTGAATAAATTATGTGTTGGGCGTTTAGGGTTCCTTGTTGTTTTACTTAAGCAAGTAAATAAATAAATTAAAAAATAATCATTCAAATTGAGAAGATTACTTTTTAAAGCCTGAGGCAGTTACGCTTCAACAGCAAATAAGCATTAAATATCTATAAAACCACAACTACTGATTGACTGGTAGAGAATGCCGATGGCATTAAGTCCGCCTTTGTACATTACGTTGCATAAAGACTAAATAAAATAAATAAATGTATTATTAATAATATAGGTATTACCACAGGTTCGTATTTGCTTGAGACGAAAATAAATTAGTAATAATATAAGTTTATTTAAATAAAACATTAAACATAAGGTGAATTTACAACTCCATCGTAGCAGAAATATCAAAAGAATATTTAACAATTATTTCATCATCTTCAATTCATTACATGACACAATTATTTTTGGTTGCTACTGTTTTAGATTTAGGCAGCTTATATTTGTTTCAACACAAACGTAAAAAACCCGTATGTAATAAAGTAAACCCAATGTACTCTTTCAATTTTCACGTAAGTTTTCTATCACCGTATCTACTTGCCAACCGGAGTTTATAGTGCACATTTTACTTACCTTTTCATGGGAAACTTTACCACACTTTACGATACCCTTACGTATAAACTGCTACGGAACCTTTATAGCTTTTTTTTATTCGTGAACAGTTTGTAGGCGGCCAGTCGGTTCGGTTACTACTTTATCGGATCACTCTATAATAGAAGGATTATTTATTAAATAATAATGTACGCTAATAGTTATTAGTAGCGTTGAAGTGATCGCCTCTGCCCTCGTAGCGAAGCATTTTCTACATAATTTGAATGTTATGGTAAAATATTGTCCTTTGATAACTTAGTTATAAACAAACATTTGTTTCAATTGTTATGTGCAGTGCCGTATCAAATGAAATTGCATCTATTAAATTATAAAACAATATCTACCGCATTTTTAAAGGAAGTGTTTTAATTTGCATAATACGTTGGCAAGGCCTTTTCCTACCTTTGTCGGAATAGGCTACCAATCAAATAACTGAGTATCAGTACTTCACGGGGAATATGTGCCTATCTGACGTTCACAACCCAGTAACTGGGTAACTCGAAACCTCTATTAGACTTCTGACTAGCGCAACGACTGTCAAAGATCTTCCAATAGCAACCGGGGCCAACGGCTTAACATGCTTTCCAAGGCATGGAGCACCCTCGGTGAATGGATGGTCACCCATCAAAAGGTTGACCTCGGTTACTCGTAAACTCGACCTGTGCGCATAGCAACGGGAATTTTTACTCAATTGATTACATTTATTAATTTGTAAACATAAGTAATGAAGGTCTTCAGTTACAAGTTTTGATGCTATGTTAGCTAACGATAACATACAAGCATTTATAACATAATTGTATTCAGTTTTACGGTCTTTAGATTTAGATTGTTGTTATTTTAAAAATGTCAATAAAATTGTGAATTTTTTAATTATGTCACAAGATTATTACATGCCATAAACATAAAATAGAACCATGAGTTAATGCTTTACACAATGTAGGTATTATGTGCTGCATTTCTCATCCATACCTACGCCTTTCACCGAGCAGGTTTAAAATCATGTGCTAAAGTAAAATCTGCGTATAGGTCATCATCCTATGGTTATTATTGATAGCCTGAAAATATCTATACAATGTGGATATGACACTACGACATTAAATGAAAACACTGGCAATACTCATCATCATTATGAATAACTTTTTGTATGGGAAATGAAAACTGAAATCCCAAAAAAAAAATCAGAAGCCCCATACATTTACGTTTGCATAAGTCGACAAAATGTATGGGACAGCTGAATTTTTTAGGTCTATGTACATATGTGTCTTTAGCGGATTATTCAGTTACTATTAGACGCTCAAGTTCTTATCCAATTGCTCTATTTTCGTTAAAAAAAAACATCACTTAACAGTAGTTCTTAATCTTATCAAAAATACTAAAAACACCCGTTCCGTGATAGAATAATACTAGTCATTGTATGACGACCACACTATTCCTGATGATATCAACAAAAAAATGTTTCCACAATAACAAACTATATATTTTCTATCTCCCAATCACCATCATCATCTGCCTAGCCTTTTCCTAACTATATTGGGTTCGGCTTCCAGTCAAGCCGGATTTAGCTGAATACCAGTATTTTACGAGGAGCGGCTGCCTACCAGACCTCCACAACCCATAAACTGGGGTAACACGGTACTTCATGGCAAGACTGGAGTCAGATTTACTATCTCCCAATCACCGTAGAAATTAAAATCAATTTTAATCTATCGACAATTTGCGTCACAAGGATTAACTGCTGGTATCGGTTTCGGTATCAGGCGAGATGTACCGATACCGTAAATTGGACAGCTGTGTTCTGATTCTCGGTCACTTCGTTAAGTACATTATCTTATCAATAGGTGTGGACATTTGATTTTTATTTACTGGTTTTACACATGACAAGTTAGGGTTATAAATATAGATAGATTAATTTTCTTGGAAACGTATTTAGGTTTCAATTGTTTCTAATCGCATTTGTCTTAGTTGTATGGGGATGCGTAAAGTTGTATAACTTAGCTAGCTTTAGCCCGCAGCTTCGCCCGCGTACATAAAATATTATAGCCTATGTCACAGCTTTCAATTTTAGCAATCGGACCAGTACTTCCACAGATTACCTCATACAAACAAAAAAACAAACTTTACCTCTTTATTATATTAGTGTAGATTTTTGAATGTGTTCAATGCAGTTGAATCCAATATAGGGCGTTATGAGGAATAGTTGTGAAAATTTTATGAGAACGTGAATCGCCGATTCATAAAACGGTGAAAAGAAATACAATCTAACTTCGTTACTGTTTTCGTTGTCAGAAAACCACCACCACCAAAAGCGAGTTAATTACTTTTTAATTAAAAATGTAATTGGGGTTGTGTGATTACTATGATTAGGATAACGATTTTTTACGGAATAAATTAAAAAGTTAAGAAACCTTCCCATGTTTTTTTCTGGAAAAGATTCTGAACTGGATTCACAGTACACGTTTGTGCGTCGATGTCTAAGACAAGGCGTATATCTATGGGGCCTGATGCCTGATAAAGATTTATTATTGACCTGTAAGATTATTCGAAAAAGTTACAGGGAGATGTTATTATATGGTTTCCTAACCCAAACAAAAAATGTTCAGATCTTTACGGTTTAGCAACCCAATAGTTTTTTGAAAAGAGTAACCATGGAGTTTCTTACCGGTTCTTCTGCATAGGAAACGACCAATTTGGAACCGTGCACTACTTTTTGACGTTTTATAAGTGCCCATGTAGGTCTATGTAAAATAAAATAATTTTGATTTGACTTGATTTGATTTGAGTAACATAAGTATTACATACCGGGATTCATACGTGCCACGCAACCGGTGCGTAGGGTAAGAGCGTTGGTCCCGACTGTAGTTTGTAGATCTTTCACAATTGCTTAAAACAGTGACTTTGTTTTTTTTTTTAAGTTGGGACATAAAACTACACTTCTGTTCCTTCTTTGCCCCTGCATTCCAGGACCACGGGTTGCCCTCACAAGTTGGCCTCGGTAGGTTTTGGCCCTATTGGGTTCGCACGGTGTTGCTGACATCTTTTTGAGGCACGAAGCCAAAAAACCTCACACCACTTCGCGTCATGTGGCACTGAGTTACTAGGTTGTGGGCAACCTATACCGACTGAACTGGACAATACGCTGCATTGCCATACAGCGTGGCAATGCTGCCAGTATTTTGGATAGGTACCTTATCAGTCGACAGAGTCGGAGGTGCTCATGGCTAGATAATAACAGCCGCACACGTCGATCTTCAAGGTTAAGCAACGCTTGCCAAGATTGGTCTGTGGATGGGTGACCATCTTCACATACCGAGTTTCCTCCGTGCCTCGGAAAGCCCGTTAAGCCGTAGGTCCCGGCTGTCAGTTTTAGATCTTTGGCAGTCGTTACGGATAATCAGAAGCCAGTAAATCTGACTCCAGTCTTGCCATGAAGTACTTACCGTGTTACCCCAGTTACTGGGTTGTGTAGGTCTGGTAGGCAGCCGCTCCCCGTAAAATACATTCAGCTAAATCCGGCTTGACTGGAAGCGGACCCCAATATAGTTGGGAAAAGGCTAGGAAGATGATGATGATGACCTTATCAGTCGACAGTAATGCGGAGAAGATTTTCGACGCCACTTTTTAGCGTATATTTACAAATACAGATTATATCTGGCAACATTCATGACGTCATATTGTACTGTCACAAATACTTTGTTATGTTGACTCACCTCATCTCTACTGAAGGAGTGCTGTGACGTCAGAGTTATTGTTGTAAAGTGCAGATGAATCTGGTATTTATCGATAGATCGTATCGATAGATTAACTTTTGGAGATAGAGCTATTTTTACCAGGTGTTGCGCAGTATTGCTCATTTTGTTTCGTATTCAAGATTGGGTTGTCAGTAACAGTAACATTAAATCATATTATAAAGATAAAACAACAATAAAATTAAAAAAAATAAAAATTACTTAGGAATATGCTTCCAGATAAGGTATATTCTTTTAAGTAAAAAAAAATTGCAACTCGGTCCATAAATGACGGAGTTCTGAGGTAACAAACAAAAAAAAACCAGCAACCGAACCGAACTGAAAATCTCCAATTAAAAAGTCAGTTAAAAATATTTCACTTCAATAATATAAATTTCTATAGACTAATTATCCATTAAAGTGAATAAAAATTGCAAATCGGTCCATAAATGACAGACTTCTGAGGTATAAAACCAAAAAATGCAACTGAATTGAGAACTTCCACTTAAAATGTCAGTTAAAAACTTCACACTTCTATATTCTGTGGATGGGTGACCATCTCAACATAACGAGTTTCCACCGTGCCTCGGAACGCACATTAAGCCGTAGGTCCCGGCTGTCATTTGTAGATCTTTGACAGTCGTTACGGATATCACAGAAGCCAATAAATCCGACTCCAGTCTTGCCATGAAGTACCATATTTCCCCAGTTAATAGGTTGTGGAGTTGACTGGAAGCCGACCCCAATATAGTTGGGATAAGGCTAGGTAGATGATGATGATGACTTTTATATTAAAACCTATCTAACTAATCCAATATAAATCTTCGTTAAATACATTTTTATCCACTTAACTAAACAATTTCACCAGCACAACGGTAAACCCGATTTCCCTAACAATGCTCCCGATAGTGGACAATGAAGTCATCAGTCGGCCGGCGCCATCTTGAATGCACTCAGTCGATCGATTAACCGCGGCGCTCAATCGATCAAGCGCCTCACTATCACGTGTTGGTATTCGGTAATTTATAACATTTGCTTCCGGAGCCAGACGTTTTACTCTGTCAACACTCCATAAATCAATTATATTAAGCTAACATCTTATTTGGGTACGGTGGTTGGTATCTGCGTCTATGTCAACACTGAACTGTTTGGGGGTCAGTTTCGGTATGATTTACAAGGTTATCGAAGAGGTCTTGTCATATTTTTATAGCAGGCAAACAGTATTTTATAGGTAGTAACAGTTTCTGGTTATTAGGTACGTGGCAAAAATAATTCCTTGATAAAAATAAACTGGTTTCGCCACATAATATAAGTATAATATATAGTATTCAAAAGATTTTCTTCCCTATTGCTATAATTTTTAACGTTTGAATCCCCAACCGGTCCTATGAGACCGCGCTGTTATTGTTTTACTATTGTGTCTCGTTTCGCGGGTATCTGAGTAACTACCCTGATCATAATTCTAGATATTTTGGCCACATCAGATCTTTAAGTACTCAGAAAAAACATAGTTTCCCACTAATGAAAACACAAGGCTAACATCGCATCGTGAAAATAATCGAAAGATTAGTTAAAAATAAAAAAAAATTATGTTTTTTTGTTTGTTTATATTTTACATATCACTTCATAGTACAAAACAAAGTCGCTTTCTCTGTCCCTATGGGTTATAGGGACAGAGAAAGCGACTTTACTGACTTATGTATGCTTAAATCTTTAAAACTACGAGACGGATTTTGATGCGGTTTTTTTTCAATAGATAGAGTGATTCAAGATTTTGCACCCGTGCGAAGCCGAGGCGGGTTGCTAGTTTTTTTATATAACTTTTATATAATTCTTTTACCTATACCAAGCTACATCTTCACGGAGTACCATAGACTATATTATGTTTTCAAATAAATTAGAGATCTCTACCTAATTTAGAGCAATTTAACACAAGGTATCAAAATATTGCCGAGTCAGCTAGTACACAATAAAATGAGTAGGTACATTAAATACTTTGTATTATTGTGTTGTAGAGAACTATTATATAAACAGAACATCCCGGGACGCAATCCTGAGGGGATCTCTGTGCTAGGGGAGATATAATTGTATTGAGTGGTTTAGAGCACTCATGAATAGTAGGTAATAGTAAGCATCTACTCAATGATTACAAGACGCTATCTTATACATAGTCTGTCTGCCATGTCGTGGGAATAGTAATGTTTCATGTAATCATTTCTATTCATATTGATTACATTAATTTGTCAAATCAAATTGTTAATTTTTTGAAATTTGCGACTACTAGAATCAAACCATTTTCATCATCATCTACCTAGCCTTTTCCCAACTATATTGGGGTCGGCTTCAAGTTGGATTTAGCTGAATACCAGTATTTTCCGAGGAGTGACTGCCTACCAGACCTCCTTCTTCTACTAGGCGTTAGTCCCGGCTTTTGCCAGGGTCCGCCTAGCCTACCAGACCTCCACAACCCATTAACTGAGGTAACATGGTACTTCATGACAAGACTGGAGTCAGATTTACTGGCTTCATGATATTAATAATTATTTTTTCATTAAATTAAATATACATCCTAGACTCCACATTGGGATACCCTGTCCCTTTGTGAGGGTGCAACTTTGTTTTCAGTTCGAGAACAAAGTTGCACAAACTTAATAACTGTAAAGTAATAGTCTGACAGAAAAAAAATAAAAAATAGAGTCAAATAAAATTGATACACGAAAATGAAATATGTGCAAAGTGCGACTGAAGAAACACAGTTGGGTTTTATTCACTAAGCTTCTAACACAAGAAAGAACGGGAGAAAAAGTTATTAGATAATAAAAAAAAACACCTCGAAAAAGGTAAAAAAGTCTCTATTATTAAACGATTCGGCCTTGTAATATTTCCACAGTTAAGACTCAGGCCTTAATCCTCCACGCAAGCTCAGTGTGGATTGGTTGGATGTCACAGTCACATATCTTCTAATTGTTAGTTCTAGGTCATGCCGGTTTCCTCACTATGTTTTCCTTCACCGTTTTGAGACTAAACGTTTGTGATGAAACGAATGTTTCGCCATAATAACATAACATTATAAAATATACGAAAATTCTTAAAAAGCTTGTGTTAGGGTTCACGAACCCGGCGCCAATCTAATCTGCACAAACACGAGGGCGCGATGCTTATCTGCCAAGATTCGCAACGCAAACAACTCCACTGATTCCTTCACAATCGCTTTTATTGCTTCTTTCGACTATTTTATTACATGTATTTTTAAAGAAGCAGTCATAAGTTCGAAGGAAAAGCTTCGAAAATGGTCGTCATCATCATCTTTTTGCTCTTGTCCTGTGATATTTGGGGTCGATGCAACAGTTTTTTCTTCCATTTTATCCTGTCACCCGTCATGCTATCACTAACTCTCTTTTCTTATAATATATCACTTTTCATAAATCCACTCATTTTTTCTTCAACTCTCCCTCTCCGTCCATCCACAAGTATAAAATTTGTATTACTTGACAAAAGAATGAAAATTCCATCTTCGAAAGATTGAGTTGATTAAATCAGAAAATGAGCAAGATATCAAAATGAGATTTATCTTTTGTTGTATCTTCAAAAGGTGTATGGAATTTTTACCTTACTAAAACCACCCCTGTGATCATTAGCACGTGGACCCTTCCACTCTGTTCGTTCTTAAATTACCACTCTGAAATGCCACCACAAAACCTGTTAGATGGGTAGATACTTCCAGAGACTATCCTCCTGCTAAAAATCAATTTCACTACTTCTTGATATCAGTTCAGATTATTTGCAATTATTTAAGAAAGAAAGAGAAAGAAGAAAAGAAAGAAAAACGGGTTAATTGTACGGAAAAATGCATACAAGAATAAAAATAATGAATAAAATAAAAAAAGCAGAAGTACTGTCCTCTACTTAGTCACAGAAATAAAAAAATGCGTCTGATAAAATGTCGCTCCATTCCCACCTAGCCTGTCCTTGATTTTGGAAGATAATAGGCAGTCTACACGTGTAGATAAGTGATGTTGATATTTGAAACGATTTAGAATTACGTGGACCATTGAAAACGCAATAGATAGCAAAACATGGACGGAGACGACTAGGCAACGATGATGTTGTCAACGCAGATAGCTCAATGCGCAAAGATTGAAATATTAAAAGAGTATACTTAGAAATAGGAGAAAGTTTAAATGACAAAATAAAACGGAATTTCAGAGGTCAAAACCATCCCGGTCCCAATCAGACAAATGTAAAAGCTAAATGATGTTAACTTTGATAAAGTCAGAAATGTAAAAGTAAACAAAAGCGCTAGTAGGCTTCTGAAGATATTGTGAGTAAAACCTGGATAAGCCACTGGAACATATCCATGACATTGGTATACCAGAATAAAAAGAGACGTAGTCCATAGTATGAGAAAATCGAACGATATGACGATGCTGATAATGAATTTTAGGTAAAGGCTAAATTACGTGCCTACAGGGTAACGCACAGAATAGTTTTAAGAAAAAACGGGTTAGTGCTACTCGTCCTGAAAGCGTAATCAAGATGACAATGGCACGTCATAACCAGGTTGAGCTCGGTAAATGACTAAAATGACTAAGAACATATGAGAAAACTATTTCAGAGCTTTAGAACTTATTTCGCACTGAAAATGAAATAACCGTTGACTATTTTATATGCATTAACTATGTGCCTATGTAGTTCCCCGGTATATAAATTTTCTGCAACATTGTTGAACAAAAACCTCTTAAAGTGTGTATATTTAGAAGTTTTTGTAAGAACAGAAATCTGTATACATTTTACCCTTCATCTCGGACGTTATCTAGTAGACAAGATGAGTATCAACAAAATTACATAGTTACCTACTCCGAGATAACACGGTGATCGATGATACGCCATAAATGAGTCAGGTCGTCTTCGAGAGCATGTGGTCTCGGAGATAAAAGCCATGCTTGGTGGCATCGGCAAGGTGACATGACAATTAGTCGGCCATACAAACCGGATATAGATAAGTTCAAAAATTTGTACAAGGAAACTAATCTAAAGATGTTCTTCTAGAAGGAAATAACAATTAATGTGTGTGTGGTTGACTGGTGGAAAATGCCTAAGGTAATATGTCAGCCTCTGTACTTTTATGTGCATAGAGTTTTAATGTATATTAATATGTAATTTTGTCAAGGGGTACGGTAGACTCGATCGAAACCTTACCTGAATAATAAAATATAAAGAGTTGACAACATAATATAGAGTAGTTTTTAAATTGTAATGGTGCTGACAGATAAATCGCAGTCGCCATATTGGCAACTAAAGCAAAACGTCACTACTGACACCGAATGACATCCCTGTTTTGTTTCTTTTTAATTGCCACCCGAGCGAAGCTGGGTTTTCATCAAGTTAACGAATAAATGTGTACCTAACTGAGTCATAAGTTATGGTCCAAATTGGTAGCTCATAAGTTGCTGATTCAAAAATGTGCAAAACTCTAGAATATGAAAATTACTGTACAAAATTTTTAACAGTTTTAGGAAAGTTCGTCCGAAAAGAAAATTAGAAAACTGTAAAAACATTCTTTATTACATTCAAAGTTCCTAGCTGTCAACAGTCCTACAGCTTTTAACAGAAAGACATCATTCCGGTCATCAAGTGCAATATTATTATTCCATAAATAGCCATACGAGTACATCAATCAAGCTCATCTCTGCAAATAAAATCATTATCTTCATTCTTCTCACTGGGATTAACGACAAAATCATCGAAAATCTCACAAACAAGTGACGTTGGGTTTAGGAAAACACATTTTATTGCATCTTTATCAGTTAAGATAGGCTGTTGTCTCGAGAGTGTGAGTACTCTCTTATATAATGTGACCACATTCCGTGACGTCACCTCAGCCAAATGATAAACATTGATTTTTGACAAAAACATGTGCTTTTGTTATCTTGCGACACGCTTCGGCTTTGTTCGAATATTTTTGCTAAAATAAACATGAGTATGGAATAAATTCCTCTACAAACAACGGTTACCCACACTGAGGACGGTCAACACCATCAAAGTCGACCTGGGGAGAAGTGGTGAGATGGCATCGAAGCCTTTCGCAAAGATTAATTGACGTGGCTCAAGAATAAAAATCCTGAAAGAAGTTGGGGGAGGCCTCTATCAAATAATCCCGCAACACTTAACTTTAAAATATATCATAATTATATATTGCTACTGCAGTGTAGTCTTTGTAACCCGAAAGTAGATAGAGAATTCCCGCAACAACTACATATCATCTTCCTAGCCTTTACTTACCTTGCTTGGAAACGACATCCAATCTAAGCGGATCCTCCATGCAGAAGATGAAGAAGGTAGGCAGTTGCCTGTCACACCTCCACGACCACGTTACTGAGCAAAACTTTACTTCTTGGATGAACTAAAGGTCAGACTTTGTAACGTCTGACTATCTGTAACGACTGTTACAGATCTCAAAAGATAACTACAACGAAAGAGAGCCCCGGAACCCTGAAATTAAGGCAAAGAATGAATAGGCAAGCGTTTTAGCCAGTAGAAGTCTGACACGCCTTCCCGCTCCGCCCAGAGCAGGAGGAGTCATATAAAGTTTAAATAACTAAGAACGCAAAAACAAGGAAAAAACAATAAATTCAAGGTGTTTCTAAAATTACTAACAAACAGATGATCGAAGATAACACAAATACATAAACGAAGGCTAGATAACAATCTACTAACACAATATGTTTAAAACGGATTTACTGAAAATCTAGAAATGAAATCTTACCTACGTGATATCGATTTAATGTTAAGCGCCGATAAGTTTTACCCTTTGCTATAAATAATAAATATCTATAGTATATCGACGAAGATATGGTTATTCGTATACGAGTAGGAACCAAGACTTTACAAAGAAATCTGAGCAAGATTGGTTTTGTTCAAATTAAACATAAATATCGTCTTATATCAAATCTTCACAGAGCAGTGGTGGCCCAGTGGTAACGGTTGTAGATCACAGGTTCAAACCCAACCAGGCGCATTACTTTGTGTAATTTATTTCATCACCATTACTCTTAAAATAGTGAAGGAAAACCTCCTCAGTCGTTTAATAATTTCAAGGATTTCACATGTATTGAAGACTTGTTTACTTTTCCGTAATATTAGCACAAAGCAAGGGCGAGTCGCTATACTTGTGAATTCATGGTTCGAGATCATTTTAATGTGTCTACCAGTAACTAGTGCGCTTCTCTATCATCGATGCACTGATTATCACACCACGGGATCGCTATCAAGCACTGGTTTAGATTGTTATAAAAAACTATAAATATATAGATTTTCAGCATTATATTTTTTAAATTGAGTTTTAGTTGACCATTTGTATTAAAAAATCTTTAAAAAGATTACCATTGAGTTGTAACTTAGTCGTATATCAGAGAAAAATTGTTCCTAAAATTGTTCCTTTGATAATTATCTTGAAGTCTGAAATCAAATAGTAGTCACAGTAATATAATAAAGGTGAAAGTTTATATATACGAGTAAGTGTGAATATTTGTTACGCCATCACGTTAAACGACTTCAATCATAGCCTGGAATAACACATAGGATGCTTTCATCCTCCCTTGCGATAATTCTCTACTTTCTCGCAGGCGGAGTCATTGGCAGAAGTTAGCTTACTATATTTGTAAAATAAGACGCATCGATTGTTTACAATGATTGGTTATCACTGTCAATGCTAGCGCAAGGCTGGAGGAAACAGCTCTAATTCCCCTTATCAGTCGATAGCGCAGATTTCCGATAAGCTAATCTCACTTGATGGACATTGCTACATGTAGTTTAAACTCTAATATAAATATCGAGCGAAGTGTTCAAGATTTTATCAGGCACAACTGAAAATAGTCGTAATGAAAGCTGTATAATTTCAGATATTTTCCTACGTCCAGGGTAACTCTTTAAAACATTTTCGCAGTTCTAGCCGAATTTACGATTAGATACTTCTTTTTATACTTCTTCTTTCTTTCTTGTACTTAATAGAAGAAAACGTAGTTTAGTCTTCTTTTTGTCATTTAAAACACATAAACATTTTCAAATATGTTTAGCTATGGCCGACCTATCCAACTCAGCTTCAAAACCTACACAGTTATAAAATAACAGTACGGACAAACCTTACATATAAAACTAGTGTAGTTGGTTGGATATTTATTTGCTAAATAAATACTACTTATAGCAGATCCCCCTCTCTGGGAGGATCCCGTCACTCCGCACGATTGATCGCCTCCCTGAGGACGTGTAGCCACTACCCTCACAACGTTTTTTTTATATTTTTTTCTTTTTTCTCTCCGAAAGGACATCCGGAAGTTCGTTATATGAAGGAGTATGTTTTTTTTGTTCGGATCAGTTGGTTGAATTTATAAGTTATTCTTTTAGTACGTAAAGAACGTTTCTTTCAAATACTTGATTATTGTCGACTTGTAGAGCCGTACTCGTAATTTATTTTCAAGAGAAAACGTTCAGTATTTTGAATTCCAATTAATTAACAACTAAGCTTAACGTTTATTTTCAATTATCGACTTTACATTTACTATCCATACTGATGTAATTTTGAAAGTGACTTTGTCTTTCCGTTACACTATCACGGAAAAACTACAAACCTATTTTGGTGAAGTTTAGTAATGAGATAGTTTGAATCCGAAGGATGGACATAGGCTACTTTTTATGTCTTCGCATTCGAGGTTACGAGAATGTTGATTATAGTGGATACTATAATCAACATTCTCGTAACCTAAACCGCTAATTATTAAGTAATACTAAGTAGTTACCTACTTAAAAATGTTGCTGGTGTCCTGTAAAATATTTTAAAAAAATTAGAGATTCAATTTCACAAATCCATATTTATCATTTCAAATAAATCAACCGCATATATAGAACCTATATCTAATAAAAAAGCCAGTATAAATAAAACCCCTAATTCATTAAAACGCGACAGTATCTGAAGCGTATCATCATCCCTAAAAAATTAAAAGGTACCTTCCGAGCGCGTTGATGTCTAAAATTGCGGCGGTCTTAAGCAAATTTGCCGAACAAATATTATTAGGGATTTTCGACGGAACCCTTCGGATTAGGGAGTGACAGCCCCTGGAGTTATCAGCGATGCATTTGAGTGGATGTGTTGAAAAGGTGCATTACGTAATCATTAATACTGTAACCACGGTATACTGATACTGATGTCTTCATTTGTGTTTGTCCATATGTTAATAATAGTTGATGGCTGTTGTGAATTTCAATTGAGAGATAAATTATATGTGAGATATAAATTGTTGATTTTTATTCATCATCATTTTTATTATTAGATAATATATTATATTCTTCTATTAATTTAGTTATTTAAGTGTAATATAGAGTGTTACAAGTGCTCAGAGTTTGAAAACTTTGAGTAATGTTTAGATGGAGAGAAATATCGAACATTGTGAACAAATAAATTTTTTACACCACCTGCTCGATAATGACCCTATTATGTGTCATGTAACCTGCACTTAAAGCAACTCGTTATCACCTAGGGAGATAATACAGTATGGCCGATCCCTAGGGCATAATGGTTTTTTTTTTAAATTTAGACCATCAAATACGCCTTCAGTCATTTAAAATGTACTTGCATCAAACAAATTTATTCAAAAATGAAACTGGCCACTAACAAAAAAAAAGAATAATAAATGAAATATACTGAGGAAAAGGTTAAGGAGGTTCTAAAAAAGAGTAAAGTTATAGAGTAATATTGAAGTATTGAATTTTGTTTGCTTCTAATTTGGAGTTGAGATTAACGTATAAATAATGTTGCATATTTTTTAATTTATTTATAAATTGTTTTATACGATATATAGCACCTAGTTAATTAATCGTAGTAGACTTGTAATTATCTCACACATGGTGTAAAAAGTAGAGTATCCAACACGGGAGTAAAGCTGTCTTTGTCTTGGGCGGCTTTAATTCCTCACTTCACTCAGGTTTCTCTATTAACTCCCTCGCAATGCTCGGGAGTTAATTATATAAATCCCTCACTAACGTTCAGGATTAAAACTTAGCAACCTTCGTTTTGTTCGGAATTCAACATGCCGCCCTCGCCTTAAAGACACTGCTTTACTCCCTAGTCACATAATCTACTATATTATATTATTAATTAAATACCCATTACCCACATATTTGGTAAAGCATCTACTTTTTTTTCTTTCTTTCTATTCTTGTTGCTTTTAGTGCCAAGTAGAGAATTTCAAAAAACTATTTAGTTAGTTACCAAAAGTTATCCGAACGACTGTTTCTGCGTTTGTTAAATTGTACACTTGTTGTGTTAACAATCACTGCAACAATTATCTGATCATTTAGACTTGGACCAAATTAATCAAATAAAATTAACAAAATTCATTAGTTTACTAGGGCTTTGACCAGTTTCTGTTTATCCGGCCTACAAAATACTTGCAGAATGTCCTTACTGTAAAGCTCATATTCCAAGTCAGTTTGCAAGACCTCTGCTCGACATAGTCGCCATAAAAACGGCAAAAGAGGCTCTGCGTAACGTCAATAAATAACAAGCTAGATAATTTGAGATAAATTTGAGATGTTGGACATGACTCAGACCATAGGTAGGGTTAAAACGCCTTATAATTTTTTAATAATACTTCATTTTTCACGAACTGTTTGATGATGTAAACATTCCTTTCAGCAGGCATCCTACCCAGATTCTACATAAAATTCCAAGTTTTCTGACACCAATAACAAACATAACTAAAAATAACCCAGCAATAATCATACTTACATATTATTTTATCCAAAAACTCTCGGCTAAGCCAAACAATTATGCGTCGTTCCCCTCACGTTAATAATTCCGTACTAGCTCCGTGCATTATGGCGAGCGACAGCCCTGTGACTGATCACTGGCAACCCTGCCTGCCTGCTACCGCCGAAAAAAATTGCCATAATATACGATGAGAATTATTGCCAGAAATATTTTGGTGACGGCTTTCATGAATTTCGAGGAAGAGATGGAAATAGAATGAGTTGTTTTTTTTTGGAGGAAATGTGTCAACAATGTTATAGGTAAGTCGAACTTTAAGTTGCGACGGTAACCAACCGATTAATATTTAAGATTAAAGTTCGCGAGCATTCGTAAGAAATTGGCAGTGGTATCATCACAGCGTTAATGTTTCTCGATTGTCGATTTGGATCTTTTCAGTCCTAATTTATCACACAAAGTACTGAATGGATTTCGACAAATCTTAGATTAGCATATAGGATACTTTTATCCAGGAAGTATGTTTTCTTGGGTTGATATTCTGCTATCACGCGAGCAAAGTTGCTGATAGCAGCTAGCTCTATATAAATTGTATTATACGAGTATGTACGGTTCATTTGTATATTACATCTTTTTTGCTTTTTTATTTTACTGCACCTACCACAATTTTTCTCTACATCACCCAAAGATAGACTGATATAAAATGTCATTAAGTCTGCCACTGTACTTTACGTTCATAAAGTATTATAATTAATAAATTTCTTTGACACAAACTCCCAAGTGGATACCGTTAGCTACACCGGCTTACACACTTCTTTTTGTGTCGATACAACCGATATATCCAGAGACCAATTGGCATTGGACTTGTATTTAAAATCCTGGAGGGTGCAGGTGATTGTGCAGGAGAGGCAGAGCAGGTGACGCATGTCCTGTAAAAGGGCTAACAAGCTACCATTTACGTTCAGTTCGCAATCATCAATCGCACTACAACTACATTCATCATCATCTGCCTAGCCTTTTCTAAACTATATTGGGGTCGGCTTCCAGTCAAGCCGGATTAAGCTGAATACCAGTATTTTACGAGGAGCGGCTGCCTACCAGACCTCCACAACCCATTAACTGGGGTAACACGGTACTTCATGGCAAGACTGGAGTCAGATTTACTGGCTTCTATCCGTAACGACTGCCAAAGATCTACAAATGACAGCCGGGACCTACGGTTTAACCTGCTTTCCAAGGCACGAAGGAAACTCGTAATGTTAAGATGGTCACCCATCCACAGACCAACCTTGGCAAGCGTTCCATGTGACACCACAACTACATTGAAATCACAAAAAAAAAACATTACTAAAATAAATCACTTTTATATTGTGTGAGATGTTCTCGGCCACTATCACATATGTTGGTACAAAATGGTGTGGTTGACGATAGAGCGTGCTTAGAAGTAACCTATTCTTCTTATTAGTCGTGTAATATTGACAGAGTGTTCGTGATCATGTCTCGGTCGAGTCCTGCGCCACCGCCTCTTTCGCAATGCGATGCCACGCAGCTCTGTGTTTTGGCGGCTTGGCAATTGTAATTAATACTGCAGTGTGTCATAGATTTTATGAGGGCCGTCTATCATGTTGGAAAATGTCCACGTGAGCTTTTACCCTCGATTTTCTCAAGACACCACCTATCGTTCCACTGAGTCCACGTTACGCGTGATATGCCCAAAGAACTTGTAACGTAACTATTCACTCTTGAATTAAAGACCCCTGGGGTTGTAACTAAAAGAAAATACGCACGCCCACTCCTTAACTCCTTAGCTGTAAGCTCACACTGCATTCTATTTAAAATTTTAGAACAATTTGAGTATTCAATTTTTGTTAGGAATCTTACAACTTATCTATTCTCATTGAAGCACATAGTAACGCATAGTCCGCAATAAAACCGGATACATAGCTTCAATATCCCAAAATATGAAACAACACATACGTAATTACAGCGCCTTTCAATCATTCCACCGACAGCCGATTGCCGAAAGGAGTGTACCATAAACCCCACGCCAAACGATTATATTTTTAATAAAACCATAACTAAAACAAGATAAGGCCGTCCCCACATTGAACAACAGAACAAACATTGTAACGCCAATACACTTGATCCTGTAATCCTTTAGCTCCTGTAATGTACCCTTATCACACTATCTACCTAAGTATTTGGTGACGAATTTTTTTAATAAAAATACTATGTACGTAGTTAGTCGAAAAAAAGGGAGTATTTTTATCGTGTATAAATGGATTTTGGGTCTTGATATCGTTGGCATTGAAAATGGTTCTTGCCGTTTAATTTCTGTTGTGCGTTGAATCTCGTTTGTTGGTTAATTCGAATTAAGTATCGACTAGTAAAGTTATATTCTAACTAATAAATGTATGCAGATTACAAAACAGAAGCAAGCTAAAATTTTTGATGACAAAATTCACCCTATTGTTCAGTAATTGCGATTGTTATCTGTTAATCATGCTTATGCTCTCCGTCTATAACTGATAGATTGGTTCAAGGTAAGGTCAGGTCTTCAGGGTAGATTATATTTGCGTATTTGTGCAAGTAATCGATCATATGATATCAACAGTAGCACCATAGCATTATACACTGCCATTTTTCCCGACGACAACACATAAGAAATAAAATGTATCAAGTTATACCCACTTCGTTAGTACGAACTGACATGAAACTTATCAGACTCACCCACAATCTAACCACTGAAACGGAAGTGCAATACATCATGCGTCCAACAGACGTATCACTTCGTGTCATCATAATAATTCCAACGAATCCTTCGCTACAGCCTTATTTATATTCCCTCACCTACTTTAATATGTATGATTTAATTAACCATTCGCATCTCCTGTCAACTCTCCACGACGAATTGAAACGTCAGCTGCGTGTTTTTTTTCCTGTAATACACACCCATTTTTCGGTAAAGAATTTAAGCAAACATGGCCGTGTAAAAGTTGAAAAAAAAAGTTTATTCGTGAACGCATCTGCCGTATTGTCCAATTTTCGACCAATGGCGTCGGCTCCCGCTCCCCTAACTGTCAGTTGACTGTCAATTGTTTGAAATTCGAATGTTATTTTTTTTTCTCGTGGTAGGGCGTTGACGCGGCGGTACACAGCCAGTCGTGTAGTACAATTGAATTGATTGAATTACGGTTAATTTGGGCCGCGGCGTATCGTAATGGATTGCCACCCGCATTGTGTCCGGTAAATAAAGGGTACAATACATACATGTTGTTAACAATTGCTACTGTTTATGTCTATGTATACAGATCATTGTTACATCTTTCGCGTAAATCTTTATTTTTCAGCAACGGCTTTTTGAACTTCGACTTTATTTAGTACATTCCTTTGAACATGTGTGCATGTAAGTTCACTGTCTTTTAACAATTAGAAATTATCAAATAACTTCTCCCGTTCTAGGGTGGAACGGGACGTTAAAACCCATGTGTTTTTTTTTTTCAATTGCCCCGTCCATTTTGCTGATATCTCACGCGAGAAACACTAGGTACACGCCGTGGACTCGGGCTTGGTCCTTACCTAGCTAGAGCTACCGTTTACTCACCGTCCGCAAGCGCGCACCTACAATGGCAAAGAATCGCCCTGCAACTTCATTGCATGAGGTGGCAACAGCAACTTAGGTATGATTCCGAACTCGGCAACAAGCAGCAGTGCTGTTGCCGCAGTGCTGCCACTAAGGTGCTGCGCAGCAGTGCTGCCTGCCGCGCTGATTCCGAGCAAGGCAGCAGTGTCGCTCTGTTCCCCTTCTGAATCTGAGAAATACATCCTTTTCTACTCTTGTTGCGGCGGCAGACGCGTCACTACTGGTCTGTCGCGGCGGTAGGGCGATACTGACGCGCAGCAGTGCTGCCGCTACATTGCTGCCGCGACATTGCTGCCTAGCTCGGAATGTAATCTCATAAAAGCCAATAGAAATTGTACGGGGACCAGTAGTGTCGCGGCAGCACTGCTGCGTGCAGCGTGGTTCGGAATACCGTACCGTACCTTAAGGCTCTACTTTCCTTCTCGCTTTCCACCACCACCGCTTTCGCTTTACGGCTTCGCAGTCGGAGGCAAAGGTTTTCTATTTTCTTTCACCCCATACCATGGCTGAACCAGGGCCGAACGCGTGAGATCTCCGCTACCGAGTACCTCTACGAGGACACGGCTAAGTGGAGCAGACTTAACACCACCACCGTAAGCTTCATCAAGTTCTTCGAGCAATACGCAAAATGGTGATAGCTGATCGTTTCTTACAGCCAGATATGAAAGAGGGACCTCTCGAAACACTCATTTCCGGTGAGGACACTGAAAGATACCTTGTAGTTGCATTATCGTTTACTTCTAAGTCTAGTGATTCAGATATTTCTGATTCACTTCTATCTGCAGCTTTAACAAATCTAACCTCCTCTTTTTTTAACTACGATGCTTTGTTTATTCAATTAGTCGATAAAATTCAAATCTCTCAAGGCGCACATTACACAACATTGTGTAACTACAAAAAGAAGCCATCAAAGATTAGCTAATAGTCCGCCAACAACAAACCGAGATCGTTCTAGTATTTCAAACATCTAAACACTACCCCGTTGCGCTAACCCGATTCTCATTGGAGAAAAAAACGCAAACAAGGCATAGTCGTACGCAAGCACGACGGAGCAAACATTTGCTTGCGTTCGCGTAATGGATTAGCGCTGTCGCACCGCGCGGTGTACTATTACAGCGGCCGCTGGACAAACAACCACTGGCGGTGCCTTTGTGGCCCGCTTTAGCCTCACGAGTAGGCGGCACAACGTTGCATGGTTTTTTTTTTCAAGTTTGGAAAGAAAGTTTAGAGGATTATTCCTAAACGTCGTTTCAGCTTTTCTTCTTAAACTAAAGAGTAGGCAGCTTTACGTTGAAATCTTTTTCTTAGAAAGAAAGATGAGAAGATTATTCCTAAACGTCGTTTCAGTTTTTCTTCTTAGTCATTCCAACATAGCTCGAAGAATCACCAATCTTAAGTACTACATCTTAAGTTTGGTGATACAGTTTGATGGTTGATGATTGGGCAGGGCACATTGCTCGGAGAACCGATGGTCGATTGGTACGAAAAGTTCTGGACTGGCAACTAAGTGCCGGAAGATGCAGCGTTGGAAGGCCTCCCACAAGGTGGACCGATGACCAGGGTGCGGGAACCTGATGGATACGACGTGGTCGTTCTGATGACACTTGGGGGAGAGGCTTATGTCTATATAATAGTCTTTTGACTGAAATGATGATGATGATAATAAATCTATGATGGTTATTTGTCAGCTAATTTACTAGAATACTTTAGTATTTAGCCAATAATACTGTCTTACCGTCTATCTTTTGCGCCATTCCCGTCGCTTGTCCCATTAAGAGAAAATAAGCGTCCATGATCCATCAATTTTGCCTCTTTCTAACAATATTGTAATTCGACTGCCTCAGGAATTTTTGGCCCTGTATTTTGGCAGTCAAAGTCCGCCTTTCTTATTTACTTATGCTGCTTATAAAGTTTCAGTAAATAAATATTTTACATGTAGCAATCTCAGCTCCTCTCATGACAAGCAATATTAAATTATTCATAATAGATATTATTTATCGAGACATTTTTTTATTTACCGTTCTGACTAATCTAAATAGACTTCTCCTGTGCAACCAAGCGTCTAAGTGCGTACGACATTACCCGCCAATTGTCGTCTCACTCACATCATAGACAATGCGGAGCTTTGCTTCCCTGTCAATATTATCTCGAGCTGCGTGCACGCATCCTGTGTCTACTTGTCTCTGGTACACATTTGCTTCTACGGCACGATTCGTAACGGGTTTATTGTATAGATCTTCTTTTATTGATGCGTTATTTTTATGTTTCTTTAATTCTGCTGTTTTCATTGAGTTATCTATTAATTATTATAATTTAAAAATATTGCCCTTCCTAGTTTCTGTCACTGTGTCTATTGCCGATCACTTTTATATTATTTTAGTGTGTATGTTTAGTCATAGCAATGGAATAAACTACTTTATCATTTTTAATAACTTTTGTCCCACACCAACAAATACTCCTTATTCCTACTATTATACATTACCGTTGTTGCAAACTCACTTATACACCACCCAAACCTGCAACAACTATCTGAAAGCCATAAAAAAGTTTTTTCCGTGTATCGTAACAAATCACATAGTGCAGCAGCCAATTCCTACACTGCACCTACCGTACCTACTCTCTATAATACAAGTTTGTACATTATCCAAAGGAGCTTACCTTTAAGGCAAATGCAGGGACCTACAATGTTAGCGTCATTAACATCAACTTCTAAGTCTATTACAAGACCTTTGCTATCAGCGGACAAGTTTCAACTAGCAATTTGAATTGTAGCATTAACTGTAAGTTCCTTTGCGTTACCATTGGTAGGTACTTTCATCAGAAATAAAATCTTTTCGAGTCCTTCAACCATGACCACAAATCACCACTACTTACCAGGCCTCCCGCATAGAGTTCCAACGCAAACTGTAGTTAATTACGCTCATATCGCAGTACAACGGAAACGCACACATCTGTCCAGCGTGCTAGCGGGCGAGCGTTGCGCAAACACACAGACGGACAAACACCCGGCTCTGTTTGATCTGCCAACGGGTTGCGGAGATGGACAGGCTCCGGACTCGACCGCGGCTACCATGGCGGCAGACGAACGTATATTTGGTGATCAATATCTTTGAATCAATGGAAGAGACGTGTTGGTTGGGAATGAGTTGAATGAAGCTAGAACGTGTTTTGTTGAAGAAGGCTTGAAAGATTTCGTCAATAGAGGTGAAAATAACGTGAAAATCTTTAACGATTCCGTGCCTACCAACGCAAACTACAACCTATACCTATTTCAAAGATACACACATCAAAAGTGTCTAGGGATCAACATATATTTTTGCAATAACTTTTCTCCTGATTGATATTAATTAAAATTTTCTTTAAGGATTAATCAAATAAAGTGTTTTCGTTTGTCACAGTAACGATAAACCAAGTCACCTTTGCATTAATAAAGAAATTTGCCATTTTCCTAATAAAGGGATTTTTGACATTTGAACCACTAACATTAAAGTTCGAAAAAAAGACTGAAATAACAGTTTTCTTTCAAATTTTATTGGGTAACTTAAACAATTAATAATCAGTGTTTCTACCGCGAACACTAACAACACAAGAACATCGGTTTGGCATACTCAAAATGAGTTCATCCAAATCACGCTGTGGAATGGCCGCCCATGTTCGTTGCAACTACAAAAAAAGGTCTTCTTGCGACTGGATACCCTCCATATTCGGCAGAGCTCTTCTCTGTAGCATATCCCATGCATGCTCAATCGGGTTCAAGTCTGGCGACTGAGCAGGCCAGGGCAGGACATTGATGTTAGCTGCGGCGAGAGTCTGTCTTACAACTCTTGCGGTGTGCGGTCGTGCATTATCATGCATTAACTGAAATAAGGGACCGATTTGCACTTGTAGAGGAACGATGACGTCTGATACAATCGTCTCAGCATAAATTTGAGCGTTGAGGTTGCCTCTGATCCAAATCAACTCAGTTCTTCCGCCGATCCAAATACCCGCCCATACCATGATGGTTCCACCACTATAAGGATGGACTTCCTGGCAGGATTTTAATCGCTGTTGGCGTCCAGGGGTTCTCCAGTGTCGTATACGTCTTGTATCCGGTCTCATACCAAAACGAGACTCATCAGAAAAGCACACGAAACGCCATTGTTCTTCTGCCCAATTTCTGTGTTCAAGAGCCCATTGATATCGAATCCTACGATTGTGCATTGCTATAGGTGGTACCCGTAGCGGTCTTCGGGAATGAAGTTTCACTTCATGCAAGCGGTTTCTGACTGTTTGGTCGCTAATTAAGTTCCCTGAAGAGTGATGAAGCCTCACGGCTAACATCATGGCGGTTATTGTTGGAGCTCTTCGAGTTAAGATTTGAATGTATCGGTCTTGTCTCCGTGTGGTGCAGCGATACCGTCCTCCATGGCGCTCAGCCACGGTACCAGTGCTTCGGTAACGTGTCCAAAGTCGACTGATAACACTCTGACTTGTATTCAGAGCTAAAGCCACAGTACGTTGCCGGGAACCAGCTTCTATCATTCCCACGGATCTGAGCATTTCTTCCCTGCTTAAATGACGTCGCCGCTCCATAATAACGTTGGTTTTAATCAGTAGTAGGGAAACAGTAGCACTAATAATGTCTTCAATGCGTTGTATGTTTTTATAGGGAAAATATTGACAGCTGATTTTCATCTTTTACTCGAATTTGATTCACAGTTCCTGATTCAAATTATGAAATGCACCAAAAAGGATCCATATAAATTTATAAAATCATAAATCTACTAGCTTTTGCCCACGGCTTCGCTCCCGTCAAAGGACTACCCTACCTATCCTACCCTACCTTCCCTAAACTACCCTACACTACCCTACACTACACTACCTTACACTACCCTACACTACCCTACACAACCCTACACTACACTACCCTACACTACCCTGCACTACCCTACACTACACTACCCTACACTACCCTGCACTACCCTACACTACCCAACACTACCCTACACTACCCTACATTACCCTACCTACCCTACACTACCCTATCTACCCTACACTACCCTACCCACCGTATACTAATCGATAAATAGAAGACCAAAAGTTTTGTATAATTTTTTTTTCGATTTTTCGTGATAAAGTATCCTATGACCTTCTCCTGGCTCTAAACTACCTCCCTGACAATTTTCAGCTAAATCGGTTCAGCCGTTCTTGAGTTATAAGTGGAGTAACTAACACGACTTTCTTTTATATATATAGATTACAAAGCCACATCTCAATCTCAAGAAATCCGCATAAAAATGCTTGATCCCTAAACACTTTTGATGTGTGTATTTTGACTTTTATTGCTAAAATTATATCACCTCCTTTGTGTGGTCAGTTAAGTTTTTAAACAATCTGTATATTATCGCCATTGGATTAAATACTCAGTTTGGAAGTTTTTATTTTTCGAAATTTTATCATGTAATCAGTCATGTGGACTATAAACCGATGATGTAGTCTGGATGGTTCGAAAGTAAAAAGTGCATTGAGACTGTAAATAAAGACTTATTAACATTAGCTTCGAATTACAGTACAATTTACAATCCTTTATCATTAATCCAACGGAAAGCACCACCACCGTTAGTTTCTTCCCCAGTAACATTAACTTCAAACGTATCATTCGTCGGCAAATATATTAATTTCTCCCCTTCGACCGTTGTTATTAAGTAACAAGTGTCGAAAGGATTATCTGGACAAACGGACAGCAGGACGGACAGACGGACGGAAAGGGTATTAGTAGATATCGTGTCATTAGCTGTTCGCCTGTTGATGAAGCTTTCGTCCATTATCTTTGTATTGGAGACTTGTTTATCGTCCATTTCGTTTTCTTTATTGTTCATCAAATTTTGATTTATAAAGTTGATATTAGCGATATCTTCTTTATCCGTCGGTATTCTTCATTTTATTCTTATTGCTTAGATTATCTTAAAACTGATGTAATACAAAGTTCAATATTTTAATAAGACCCACTCGAATTATCTTCAGAATAACCTTCTAAAGCCTTGCACATCTTTGTCTATAATTAGACTACAAACATTTCTCAATTAATTAACTCCAAGGAATTCAACAAGCACCTCACAAGGTCAATTCTCAGAAATCAAAATATTCAAAACACATCAGACAAATACCAACTCAAATATTTGTTTAGTTTTTAATTCAAACATGATTTCGTACGTGGCTTCGATTGCTGTGAGACATAGCATTCTGTCCATGTCGGAAACAAACGTGTTTAGATATCACAAATAAAGGTATTTTAGAATATAATAACCGTACTGAATGTGTTTACTTTAGAACAATGTACGTCAAATGTAAGGTTTACCGTGAAACGAGTCTGGGCCACTCTTGCACCGCGGGGCGTCGTCTTTAGGCTAATATTGAAATATCTTTTATCTCACTTCTTTTTTCTTCGGACGAATTAGAAAAAAGTGACACCTGTCATAAATGGACCCGAGAGGCTCCCACGGACTTTCTTTGGAACGTTTTAAAAAGATTATCCTCGGCAATGAGACGTTTGGGTAAACAAACCTGTGTCTGCAAATAACAAAACGCTCAAACATTTGAATGGCCCGGAAAAGGAAGAATGACAGTGTTTACTATAAATACTTGTACCAAATAATGGATTTATTTTGAGATTTTGTTGCAAATCATTACACCTCAAACGAAACCAAAAAAAAAGTTATAATTTGAATCACTTCATATTTTACTGTTTGGATATACTATTCCAAATTAAAATACTTATCACTTATCAATATCAAATTAACAGACCTCTTCTGTTTGTTCCAGCTCCAAAACTGATGATTCCTCCGAGCGAGTTCGTCAGTCAAGGCGGCATCGGCAGCCCGCAGGAAGGGCTGCGCACGCCCACCGGCAGCCAGATGCTGGCCAACCCCCTGCTCAACCTGAACAACACCGGCCGCACCAACTTCACCAACAAACAACTCACGGAGCTGGAGAAGGAGTTCCACTTCAACAAGTATCTGACGCGAGCGAGGAGGATAGAGATAGCGTCAGCCCTACAACTGAATGAGACACAAGTCAAGATATGGTTCCAGAACAGGCGGATGAAGCAGAAGAAGAGGATCAAAGAAGGCCTCATCGTAGCGCCCGAAGTAACCCCAACATCCACCTCGCAAGCCAGTGTCGTAGGCTCCAGCGAGAACAGTCGCGAATCCAGCTAAACAAATTGTTTTCAAAGACAATGTATCGAGTGACCTTGTTGGTTTTATCGATTTTCAAGTGATTCTACAGTTTTATTTCACAACAAAATATTGACTGTCTGTTCAGAATAGTTTTCGCTGTTTTGTGTGTTTTAGTATTTTGGTTTTAACTGTGTTCATTAATTCATGAATCGATGTTTTCATGCCTAGTATTATTCCGTCGGTCATTTTACCATCACGCCTCTGGCCGTATGATAACATATGTTTTATGCTAATAGTACTCTCTGGAAGCTTTCACATTGTATATACCAGCTAGCCACATGGAGCGTTGCAGAAAAAAAGAAATGCGACAGCATGCATTCAAAGTTTAACTGAGAGTGTGAGACATACGGAAAAAAATCTGCTTATCCTGAAACAGGATAACACCAGATTGTACAATAAAAAATAAATAAAAAAAACTATATAGGTATCGAAAATCATACAAAATGTTATAATTATGTATTTCCATCATTCAAAGAAAAGTAGATAGAGCGTAGATTGTTTTTGCAACATTGATTTTGAAAATAAAACTTATTATATTATCAAAAGAGATTATTGTAATAATATGAAAATTATAAAGGCTCAATTAACCTGATTAGTGTAAACCAACGGATGTGTCAACGTAATGAATTTTCTTAGATTTAAAATGTAAATTTCAAATCATAAGCTAAGTGTTACTTGTAAGATCGAGCGCTGTTCAACTAAACTGCTTTTAGGATCGTCCGTTAGGAGATATTTAAGAACAATATCAGTAGGATTTGTATTTTTTTAATTTATTTTTTTAAGATCCTTTTTATTTTTAGACCAAAGCTTGTTTTTTTTGTTTAATTTATTAGAAAAAGTCTTTGACATTATTGAATGAATGTTTTGTATCTTCGTTAATGTTGCGTTGGCTTTATGATTCGGTTTTATTCTGAGTTCATCACTTACCTTTCTTGTGTCGCCTTCAATGTCCTGTAAATTTTAAAAACATTCATTGGTAATGTAATCGACTGTGATTTCCAAACCTTTCAGCACTAATGTCCGATTTTTGTATTATATTGTCCGCCAATCATTGATTTTCAAGTTGGAACTAACAATTTCACTATTTTAAATACGCATTTAAATAAAAAACTTCATCAATAGCAAAAAAAACCTAAACTATACAGAGTTTGATTAATCTGTATTAATTTCCAACTGTAATCTCTTTTTTGATTGGGCATTTTCTGTGAAGATGAAGAAGGGATTTTCTGTCACAAAATATTATTATTTCTGTCTACACGTAGAAACTAAGTTTTCCATTAGTACGTTGACGATACTAGTCTTAATTTTGTAATAATATTGTGTACAAATCGTATATTGTATATAATAGTGGTGTGTTAGGTCCGTCTGAGTGTAAATTATGTATTAAGATAGCGACTACTACTTTATCATTAAATTAATTGTACCTATTTTCATTTATTGAAGTTTTATTACCCTTTCTTTTGGTCAGGCGGTGCCCATTCTTCAAATAAATTATTATTCTTTATTTCTTTTTTTGATTCTGTTAATATTTCCAACCTTTCTTACGACAGACTTAAGTCAGAAGAGTAGAGAGAGTAGAAACAGCTCATTTGTAATAAAGAGCAGAGAGAGAGTTAGAGTTTAGATCCTTGTAAACCCTTTGCTAGAAATAGTTTTATGCTTTTTTACAAATTTAACTTTTTTTAAAAGGCCAAAAATAAGATGTTTAAATTGTGTTGTGACTTGTGTGGTGTAGAATAGTATGAAAGAAAAGAGAGTTAGTGATAGCATGACGAGTGATAGGACAGAAATGAAGAAAAAACATGTTGCACCGATCCCTAATCACGGGAAAAGGGCAGGAAGATGATGAAGAAATACTACTGGAGTATTCACCATCATAATAATCCATTATGTCAATCACTCATCACTTTGATCAAATCCTGTTGCGATTCATAACATGCACTTTGTGCTAGATTTGAACGTCTCATCTTCTGATAGTAGCATAGACATCAACGCGTTCTAATAGGCATAATAACTATCAGAATGTTAGTTATTTATCACACCATGTTGAAACGCAAACGGCAAGTGTCGGCACACTGGTCAATTTAAGTCAGTAAAAGTCTGATATTTTTTCTTGACCATTACAATAGAAGCTATTTGATGATTTCACACACCAGAATTAGGTATTTGGTTAAATGTAACAACTTTTGCTAAGCCCGTAGTCCTAGAACGCTAAACGTAACAGAAAAACACAAGTGTGGTTTTAGTCAGCAAAAGTCTGACACGTCCTTCCGCTTGAATGATTTCCACCCTCAAAAAACCCCTAAAATTATGAATATAAAATTTTCAGCTCCTCATTTTGATCGCATTGCAAATCACTTTGGAATCAACAAATGACTTCTCCCGCTGTTAAAAGGGGATTTTCCTGACTAAAACTTACTTGTGTTCTTTTGTTGGCTCCTAAAGTTCTGGGGCCATGGTAACGCCGTGACCCATAACCCTAGCAAGCATCGGCCCTACTGGGCCTCTTCAGTTTTGCTGACATCTGCTTCAAACGCGCGTGGATAACGCGCCGTCGGCGTCGACTCGGATTTGATCCTTACCGGATAGCTGGACAGTGAGCTACCAATTGCTTACTATCCGCAAACCCGTTTCCACGGTAGGCAGGAATCGGCCTGCCATTTCCTTTGCTCTGGTTTTAGAATGCTGCGGCGGTTTGGGGCGTGAAGAAGTTCCTTCACGGTTGCAGCCATCTCCTCACACATATCCGCTCTGATTACTGCTTCGCAAAAGAAAGCGACCTTTTCCCAATCCCTCTCGCTTTGTACCAAAGTCTGAACCAAGGCCGGATACTCAGGTCACGGTAGTGCTCCGCCCGCACCGAGCAGACTTCCACCGTGTGCTTCACCGTGTCCTCCGGTTGATCCACACAATGATGATACCCAGGCATTTCCTCCACCTGAATCCAATGCAGGAACATGAACCGATGAGAACCTGTGTCACGCTAAAAGTTAGGACACCGTGCCGGCGCACTGTGTTTCGTCTAGAACAAGCTAGCTGGACAAAATTATTTTTTACTTGATATAGGTTGCATAGCCTCTGCTAGTTAACAATATGACTGATTTCGTTGTTTAAAATACTTAGAAACTCATAAAAATGCGAAACTCCGAAAATAAAATGAATTAATTAAAACTAATGGTGTTTATGGCACGATTCGTAAGAAATATCAATTAAATCATGGAGAATTTATAGCTAATTACATTATATAACGATTATACTAATATTATAAGAATAAGTAAATAAAACTAATTTATATATTTTACAACAGTTCCGATTTGTAAGTTAAGTACAGAACAAACCACACTCGTAAAAATCAACCTGTATTAAATAACTTACGACTAGAAAACGACTATCCATTGGGTTATGTAAAATGAGAACAAACTCAGGAATTATTCACGTCACTAAGTTCATCCTCAGAAAAATTCTCCACATAATAATCTTCGGTATTAATATTTATAGTATTTACATTTTTACTATATTTACGGGTGGGGTTACAAGGTCTAAGACTGCAGAAGGGAGGCTACCTGATTTTTTTCTGGGGATATCTCTGAGACTGTTAATAAAAGGATCAGATGTGATGATCAACATATTCAGCAAATCTGTATTCGTAGCAATACGAGACCGTTTCCGGGTATTATCCCTTCGGAACCTTCTGCAATCTTCAGAAACGAATTTCTCAGGTTTCTCACTAAGTTCTCGAATCAGTTTTGCGACGTTGCGTTTACCTGCTTGACGAGACGCTATTTCAGCAGCAACCAAAAGTATCTCAGAGCTTCGTAACTGAACCGAATCATCGACACCTCACCGTGTGGTTTTGGCATTTGCGTTTGCCATATCCACTGGCGGTCTTCCGGGACCATGCTGTGAATGTGAAGACGTTGATGCTTCCACAAGGTCATAAGACACCTTAAACTTTATGTCTTCACCTTCTAGCCACTTAGCATCACAAGCTAAAAAACGATTCCGTATTCGGCCAGAATTCTGCCATTTCTCCGAAGATTTCGAAGAAAAACATAATATTTTTGATCTCCTTCACAGATGCTTCTGTTACACCACTGAGATCATGTTTTTGTGAAACAAACATGAAAAGCGTCTTATTTCGATCACTTTTTGTATGTTTCACCCATTCTTCAAAAAACTGCATTTTTGAAACTGTAAAACTGCTACTTGCAGAAAAATTAAAAACAGCTTTTGGAGCAAAAACGAGCAAAAAAAGAAAGTTTCATTATAATTTAGAAGCTTGTGCCTATCAACTGAAAAAAATACAGACCGGGGATACGGGGGGTTTTTAGTTACCGTCTTTTGAATTAAAATTGTTGAACAAAAAACTCAATTTCTGGATTTGTGACGCTCTGATTCTAATTTAGTATGAATATTATTTAATTGTCACTAAATAAACAAAATGTACTCACCCTTAGTAATATAATCCATCACTAAAATTTACCACAATTATTAAGATAACCGCAGGAGATGCAATCGTGTCAGTAGCAAAAAAACAAATAATATTATGCATTTGACCCAATTTATTTCTATACTTACCCTCATTAACGATGTTTTGTATGACTTATGCCAAAACAATTGTTGTGGGTGTAATTACCAACTAATAACCTACTTACCGCCATTAATGATTTTAAGAAATCTTAATATTGTTTTTGTCCAGCTAGCATGTTCTGGACGAAACACAGTGCGGCGCCTGCCTAACCGCTTCTTAAAAATGAGAATTGCCGTCGCGATTGTAGCGTAACCAAAACTGCTATACCTAACCTACGTAGCGATGCTCGCTGCACGCTGCCACTACAATGCTATGACTACGACATTTTTATTTTCCAAACTAACAGCCTGTGTAGTAATGGGTCCGCGAGACGATCAAGTACACTTGACAAGTCTACGTGCTTGAAGTGAATATTGATCGTTTACAGCGTTGACTTGACAAGTCCCGTCAAGTATCTACGGGCTGGACCATGCTTGACAAAATTTTTGATTGACGGCACTTGAACTACCTTGCGCTTGATGCGACTTGACGCGACTTGACAAGTTTTAGTCATTTGCAGCCGGAACATCGAAGATGGCGGACGACGAACCGGACCGAGACGTGGCTTTGCTGGCAAGCGCCGACCTAATTACCGAGCGTGATTTTGTTTTATTACTAATATCTCTCTACAGAGATTATCCTGCATTGTGGAAAATTAAAAGTAAGGAGTATGCGGATAAAAACAAAAGGTCGCTTGCTTTATCAAGCATAGTCAAAGCACTTCGAGTATATAAACCTGCCTACACCGAAGATTTATTGAAGAAAAAAATTAATGCTTTAAGAACCAACTTCAACAAAGAAAGAAAAAAGATTGAACAAGCACAACGGTCTGGCGCGTCTCTCGATGATGTACCAAAACCGTCACTCTATTATTACAATGAACTTTTATTTCTGTCAGACCAAATGTGTATAAGTGATACTGAAAGCAGTTTAAGCAGTGAGGTAGGTAGTAGTATTATTTCATTACGAGTGCGGAAAGCCTGTCATTGCAAAGAGGGTTGACAGTCGGAACAAGTTGCAATGACGGTTCCGCACGTGTACCTACTGAACAACAATTTTTTTAATAAAATAGTAAAAACACAATAAACTCAACTAACTAATCAAAATGGCGCCAACCGTAAAAGAATATAAGCAGATATTTTTTTTATTTTCTGCACCCATTCTGGGTAGGCAAAGGGAACTATGCCCATACAGCCAAGTTTTCAGTAGATTTTTTTTATTGATATTTGAAAATGGAATTTAATGAGATGAAATGAAACCTAACCTAACTCATTGAATCAAACCATTCAATCTGATATTGAAACAAATTAGTAGCTTCTTTTTAGAAATATTTGCATGAATTATAAAAGCTTCTGATTTTTTTTTTGTGAAACCTTCGTGGTTGGTTTTTTCTTTTTAATAGCCATTATTTTGACAGCTGGGAAAGAGAACGCAAGAGTACAATTCAAAGATACATTTTACTTTTAAGTAGGTATGTTTTTAAATAACTAAATTAGGCAATTATTTTGCCAAGGGACTGAACCGTTACCATTAAAGTACTCGCAAAAGTCATCTCTCACTCTTTTTGCCTCATTTGCCGAGTTTCCTCGTACTCGCTCTATATTTAACAATTGGCGTCCTTGTCTCCACGCACCTCTTGTGACTGTGGTATTTGGTTCTTCTATGTCAATATCTCCTGTTTGAATATATTTGTTTTTATTTTTTTCACACAAATAGTTGTGTAAGGGCAGTACAGGCAGCCAAAACCACTTTTCGCGTTTTATCGGGATGCAGTCCAATGTCTTTTTTAAATATTTTGAATCGCCAAGACAGGATGCCAAAAGCATTTTCAACCACCCTCCTTGCTCTTGACAGTCTATAGTTGAAAATCCGTCTTTCGTCTGTCAAGACGGCTTTGTTGTATGGCTTTATGAAGTTTGGAGTCAGTTGGAAAGCTTCGTCACCTACCAGTACAAACGGAAACTTTTTATCGCTTTCTAGTAACTCACATGGCTCCGGAATATTAAGTTTGTTTTCACTTTCAGAAAACAATTGCCAAAACTTTGTATTTTTCAAAGTTCCACCATCTGACATCCGCCCATTTGCACCAACATCAACCATCATAAATTGATAATTGGCGTTTACAATAGCCATAAGAACAATACTAAATGTCTTTTTATAGTTAAAATAGTAAGATCCAGAATTTGAAGGTTTTTCTATTTCGATGTGCTTGCCATCAACAGTACCTATACAGTTGGGAAAGTTCCATCGTCTCTCGAACTCTTTAGCTACTTTTTTCCAGTCCTCGGTCGTTCTCGGTACCTGTGAATAGTACAAACATTGGTAAAAATGTTTACAGGCTTCCGGGTCATCCAATTATCAAAAAGAGATGCCACAACCAAAGAAAAGCAAAAATACATCACAGCAGGACCTGATAGATATAGCATCGCATTATTTCAAAAAACCTAATGACTCTGAATCGGATATAATTGCGAAGGGCTGGGCTCTTAAACTCAAACGTTTATCACCAGATCAAAGACGCTATGCGGAGAAAATAATAAATGACATTTTATTCGAAGCCGAAATGGGATCACTGTCAAGAAACGGAGTTCAGATCTTGCCTGCTAGCTCACCCACATACACATACTCATACCAGTCACCCGCATCACATCAATCACCATCACCTGTGCCATCACCAAATGCTCTCCACTCAATTACGACATACCAGTCACCCGCACCATATCAGTCACCATCACCTGTGCCATCACCAAATGCTCTCCACTCAATTACGACATACCAGTCACCCGCACCATATCAGTCACCATCACCTGTGCCATCACCAAATGCTCTCCACTCAATTACGACATACCAGTCACCCGCACCATATCAGTCACCATCACCTGTGCCATCACCAAATGCTCTCCACTCAATTACGACATACCAGTCACCCGCATCACATCAATCACCATCACCTGTGCCATCACCAAATGCTCTCCACTCAACTACGACATACCAGTCACCCGCACCATATCAGTCACCCTCACCTGTGCCATCACCAAATGTACGCCACTCAACTACGACATACCAGTCACATTCACCAAGTAGGCACCACTCAACTTTGACATACCAATCACCCGCACCGCATCAGTCACACTCACAAGTCATAGGCAAGACACCGGTACATGGTACTGCGAAATCACTCATAATTGTGCCATCTCAACCCATGCAGGCGCCAAGTCTATCTCATGAACAGCCCGTAATTCATATACCAGAACCAACTAATGAAGTAGAAGAATCACAGACTGCGGCTAAGTTCTTACAACACTTCTATTCTTTTTAGTAATTTCTATAGACGAAACTGAGAACTTTTTGGGTATGAATCGGTTGCACAACCGTGCCATACAAGATAAAAAAAAGAAACCAATAAAAAGTTTTCTGTTTTGTTTGTCTCATATTTCACCATCACATTAAGTAAATATTTTTGTTATGATTATTTTGTTAAGATAAATGAAAATAAATGAATAAGTATCATACATACCCGAATATTTTCTTTCAACTTTTGAATTATAGCCTCACACGTCTCCTGTATTATTAAATCCAAAGTACGAGGAGCGACAGCATACATAAATTTTAAATCTTCCAAGTCCATACCAGTGACCAAGTACCTTAAAGTTATAGAGAGCCTTTGGCTGGCAGGAATAGCTTGTCGCATATTAGTATCTTGCTTTTCAATATTGGGTCGAATCAACTCCAACAATGTTTCAAAAGAATCGTTGTCCATTCGTAGAAAATTTTTATAATCGTCGGGCTCAGTTGCTTGAAGAGTTCTCTGCAAATGTTCATGCGTGAATCGATATCTCATTTTATACCATTCCTTACACCATCGCCTCTTTCTTTTGTCTTTTTCTGTGATAGATACCGCTAGAGTTACAGCAAGGAATGCCTTGTCTACGTTGGAAACCATTATTAATTTTTGCGACGACCACTTTCCTGAGCATAGGGCGGTGAACGACTGCGACATGTGGACTTGATGGCACCTTCAAGTCGCCTCAATATCCTCGTCAAGTGAAATCATCAAGCACGTAGACTTGTCAAGTGTACTTGATCGTCTCGCGGACCCATTACTCAGATACCCGCGAAACGAGACACAATAGTAAAACAATAACAGCGCGGTCTCATAGGACCGGTTGGGGATTCAAACGATATACTCCGGTAAGTAAGCTGGCTTGGGTGGCCATTACAATGATAACTGATTGATAGAACCAAGTCTAAGGCTTCATCGCATTCTGTGTTATGTAATTAATGGATACAAAGAAAATACTGGTGAAGAACTTATTCTTGAAATAGTAACTGTAGATGACTGTGATATCCTGAGGGGGACCATTAACAGCGTAGTTTCAGAGTTCCGAAAATTGGTGTCGAATGTCACATCACTCACAAAATCATAATTCATGAAATAGTTATCAATATTGAAGCGTTATTTCTATTGAAGTTTTTTAAGCGTGGAAATTCTTGAAAATGTAGTCAAGATTAATTTTCCCGCAGCCAGCAATCTGTCTTGAATTAACCGATTTTTAATGTTATGGGCTATAAACCGAACTACCCATAAGAGGATAATCCGATCCTCTCATGATAACCCCATAACTTTCCTAACTTATTAACTTTAAACTTTCCCCATAACTTTTAAGAATAATTTCAAGATGTAGGGACATTCGAAATGCTTTATTTTTAGTATCAAATTGTGACTGAAATAGATATGAATAAGAAAATTCCTTTTAAATTCGAGCCAGCGTCAGGCAACTACCACGTACCTAGATGAACCCGCCGCCGCGCCGCCGCGACTGATTATTATAGATATCTGCAATATCGTATCGTGTAGGTATCATAGATGCATCGCAATCACAAAGACCAAGCCTAATAATATTTCAAGTGCATGTGCACCCAAATCCTTCAAGAACTACTAGAACAATGCGATGTTTCTGTGCCACAGACGAAAAAAGGAAAATGTTACCTACAATTCAGAAAAGTAAGTACCTGTTTACTTTTAAATGGAACTTAGCGTAAGTATATGTAGGAAGGTACTTTCCTACTGCTTATCAGGCTGAGGTTGATGCACCACCTGCAGCTGACTGATTTTTTTTTTCCTAAAATATGTAGGTACCTAGTTCCTCAGTAGTAATGATAAACGTGTAGCGACATCTATATCGCCATATTGGAAGTAAAATTCAAAATCTGGCATCGTGGTCATAAGAGTTCTTTGCGCGATTAGGAGATAATTACAACAGCCTGAAATCAATTATCGGGCAATTGCCCAGGCCAGACACAACATCCGTCTAGTCGGAGGAGCCCCCCTATTCAACGGAGACATGTAGGTACGGGACTTTACACTCTGTTCTAAAGTATCTCTGAAAGAACCAAACATGCTAGGTAAAGTAATAATGATTTGTCAATAAACAAACACAAATGTAAACATTAAACTGTTTTATTCAGTAAATTTTATTATAAACACATCAAAAAATCAATTTCTTTTCCCCGACTGCCCCCAGAGGACGGAAATGTTTTTCTCTTATTAATTAATGTAAATATTTAAAAAAATACTACTAATAACAATCATAATCGCAGAAAAAATATATTATTGTACAGAAATAATTTTTAAAAAGCTTAAAATAAATCGCATTTATTTACAGCATACAATTAATGCCATCTAGTATCACAAAATATAAATCACAAAGTATAACAAAACAGATCGACTAGCGACATCTATCGCCAAACGTCTGTAGTTTTAAATACAAACGCTGACTAATTAGTTCCGACGCAGATGGTAGATGGCGACACTCACAGAGAAAAATATTTTAAACTTTGCACAGATCTTACCTTACTGAATAAACAATCCTATTCCTTTAGAAATAGGGATTAAATTCAGGTGTGCGGCGATCTAGACCAGTATTGCTTTTTGGTCTACGCACATGTAGTAAATTGAATCTTTTACAATCATGAAAAAGTTCAATATACTATTTTTCAAATACCTGAATAGGTATTTTGTAGAGCCAAGTGTTTTATTCACACACATATACTATGGTCTATCGGTTTAGGTGGTTAACTAAAGGTAAACAAAACAATCTTGGTATGTCTTTTTATATTAAAGGGGTCGTATCTTATTATACATAAAGATTATTTAAATTTTGTTTATTAACTAACATCGATTTAGGTAAATACCTATTTACAAAGATTTTTACATACAATTTTTAGACAACTTTTAGATAAAAAGACATGCCAAGATTGTTTACATTTAGTTAATTACCTAAACCGATAGAGTACAGTTAATTCTGATAAATGCTATGGAATCACAAATTTAAAAAAATGGTTGAAAACGGCAACTTATTTTTTTAAAGTACAAAAAACGTGACACGAGCAAAAAGTACAGGTAGAGTGAGCGTCGAAACGTCGTTATTATAGAGAGTCCTAGCTATTCATGTAGGTACATATTTGAAAAAGAGGGGAAGCAAATTGATGACACTGTTCGTTCGTTTTATTTATCTTTTGATAAAAATAAAACTAGTTTAAAAATAACGACTCTTGGACGAGATAAATAGGTCTTGCACTCATAGTTTCAGATAAGTAAAGGCAATAAATACCTATCTTAATCACATTTCAAAATTTTACTTTTGGAATTACCCATGGGCGTCAAACGACGTTTTTCAACAAGTGCGTTGAAAAACGTCGTTCAGTTAAAACTTTATAATATCAACATCAAACAACAGTTAACTCGTTTCTCTACAATATTCTACCCTTAAGATGAAAATAACTTAAAACTAAGTTACTTGCTAATAACTTCATATTTGAGGTCGTTCTCAATGAGGTTCTGGATTAGCGTGGTGTTCTTGAAGGCCGAGCCAGGGGTCATCACTCCTCCACTGTTGAACAAAAACATAGGGTGATCAAAATAATCAATCAAAATATCATTATTTTTACTACCCTGCTCTTAATAAACTAGTGCGCCTAACCATCAACGATTGCATCACTGCTTACCATCAGGTGGGATCGCAGTCAACCACTAGTTCATACCAATAAAAAAAATCACATAGGTCAACATGGACACTTATAAAAACGTCAGAAACTAGTGCACGGTTCCAATTGGTCGTTTCCGATGGAGAAGAACCGGCAAGAAACTCCATATTGACGTACTAGCTGCTGCTAGCGGCTTCGCCCGCGTGATAGGAGAAAATTATCAAAAATGGAACATACTCTCGGCATGAAACTATCCTTTGTATCCAGGACATCGTCCACCCGTGTACCAAGTTTCAAGGAAATCCGGTCAGCCGATCGAAGAACTAACCAATATATTATAAACACACACACTCTCAAACTTTTGACTTGAAATATTAGACCCACTGTCCACAGACATGTATGGTATAGGAACGTACGGATTGCCATTAAAAAAATAGGCCTATGTCCAGCAGTAGACGTTTTTAAGCTGAAATGGTGATGATGATGATGGTAATGCAGCAATGATGTGGTCGTCGATGGAGCACGCTTGTCTAGAAGTATGCTATTAACTCTGGTGGTGGTGGTGGTAGTTATCAGGAAACTCAGATTCCGGAAAGGAATACCGCTCCTTAGTGTACTCGTAAGCACAATGAATGTGATCCCAAAACGTTTTGTGCGTGTGGGTGGGACTGGAGTGTACCTACTTAACTTTTAGGCATACAATTAGCGTCGCCGCAACGACTGGTCCTGTGCATCTCGCATCTTCTTGTGTATCTTCCGGCAAATGGTCGCCACTCCAGAACCTTACGTCTCCATCGACCATCTGTTACAAGCTATAAATATTCTATCCGTAATAAAAAGTAGTAAATAAAGCGACTCACTTGGCAGGCATGTTGTGTCTCTCCTTGAGGATGGCGGTGGCACACATGAGGATGGCCACCACCGTGGAACCGTACGCGGGGTTCCTGCCCGTCACCTGCAAACAACATAACATATATGTTACTATCCTGTGTATATTCTGTAATTGTTAGATTTTGAACCAATTAAAACGGCGTCTTGGTAGGTTTTGTGTGTATTTGAATTTTTACACGCCTGCCCAAAAAAAGGAGTGTGATTTTTTTTATTCGGTATTATGCAAAATTTCAAAAAAAAACTCATTTTCATGCATGACAAAGTATAAATTCCAAAGGACAAATTCGGTTATTTGGCGACAAATTTCAATCAATTTTGACAAATTGCGACGCCTTAGCGACTAAATTTTCAGGCAGGAGAGGAGGCCTGTATCTCGAAGTCAGTATGTTTCTGTGTGTGATAATAACAGGCTCTACATTAAGCTAAAATGGCTCTTTCAGTTTTAAATACTGCAAAAAGACCCTGACAATAATACGAACCTTAGCAACAACAGTCTTCGTAGGCTCAGTCTTCTCAACATCAGCACCTTCCGGCCATCCCTTGCCGACCAGATCGAAGGTAAAATGACTGTTCCTCATCACATTCTCCGTGGGCCCTTCCTTCGTCACGTACCCTCCGGACCAGAACTTGGGGTGGTTCAGGAGATACTTCCTGGTACACTCTGACTTGGACATTACTAAGAGGATGAGCCCGTTGAAGACGGTGAGGATGGAGCGGCCCAGGGTGCCAGTCTTGAAGTAAGCCTGGAACTGGATGGGTCGCTGCTGCTCGTTGCTGTACAGGTACCGCTGGGTTCGGTAGACCACTGACTCGTCGGCTCCTGGGAATGGCAGGTACCACTCTTCGTCTTTTTTGTGCATTTTTCTGTAAATATTTATTTTTTGTTTAATACCTGCTTTTGAATTTCAATGACTGCCAATTTTTATGGCTGACTCACTGATGATACTTATATGTTCATACACACATATGTACTTGTACATACATACATAGATTACACAAAGCTTATAACCATAATAAACCATGTAACATTCCCTTAGCTTGGACTCAGGCCTCCCGTTTATGAGGAGGAATGGGTTGAAATCCAACCCAGTGCTGTCTGGTTAATGTCACAAATGTCTTCGAATTTATGGTTATAAGACATGCCGGTTTCCTCACGATGTTTTTCTTTACCGCTTTAAGAGCAATGGCGATGAAATAAATTACACAAAGTAATGAAATTGCTGGCTGGGTTTGAGCCCGCAACATAAAACACGTAAAGTCGGTACCGTTTCCAATGGTCCACCACTGGTCTCTCTGATACATCAGGATTTTTTTATGATAAACTAGCATCTGCCAGCGGCTTCCACCGCGTGTAGAGTTAGTTTAGTCTTAGCGTGATGATATATAGCCTATATATAGCCTTTCTCGCTAAATGGGCTATCTAACACTGAAAGAATTTTTCAAATCGGACCTGTAGTTCCTGAAATTAGCGCGTTCAAACAAACTCTTCAGCTTTATAATATTAATATACATAGATGTGCGTCCATGTTTATAGACTCTGGCAGGGAATTCCACTCCCCACCTGCACATGGTTAAGAAGAACTTACTTCTTCTTGACGACGGGCTTCATCTGAGGCAGAGGCTCCGGGAACAGCGCCTTCTGCAACCGTGGTAGTTCACTGTGGTACGCCATGCTGGAATGATGCCAATTATAAAGTGAAACTGTTGTTTTTAAACAAGGTAAAGTAAAACCTAGTTAAATGGGCACTGGATGTCTGAGAAACCGTTTTTTTTCACGTTCAATTCTATGACAATCCTTTGTTTAGAATCTCCAGTACCTACATCTAAAGTCATTTGAGGGTTCTTTGAAAGTACAATTGTTATTTGCTTATTTGAGAGTGTGAGACTTTTACTGACTAAATGAAATCCCTTAATTTCCCTGTTCCTTTAATTTCCCTTCGAGTTTTAGGGCCGCGGTAACTCTTTGGAACAATGCTGCAGCTCTGTCATATATCAAAATCATCTATCTTTGCCCCACTTCCAACCACCTTCTTTTCTTCTTCTTTTTATCTCTCTCTCTCTCTATCTCTCTGTTCTTTTCAGGTACTTTTGTTGTGACCTTCTCAAGAAACCATATTACTTAGTACCTAAGTCTAAGTACAAAACCTTGAAAGAGGCACTCCTTTTTCTCGAAATATCATCTTACTTTAGGATATGTCCTAAATTGCCCTTTGTTGCCATTATTCTAAAAGTATAAATAAGTTAGTACCCATAGACAACCGACTCCCAGGTTCCGAAGCCAATGACTCCTCTCTCTTTCGACTCTTCTGCCACTTCGGGCGGCAAGTAGAAGTTGAGGTACGACTCCACTGAGTTTAGAGTGCCTGCAAACGAAATGACCATCATGTAACTCCTTCAACACTGATGATGATGATCCCACGTGTCTAGTAGCTTTATATAACGTGTAACGTTACATGCGCAAAACCTCAGACACCCCAAATAATTTTTAATTTATTTGACCTAATTGTGAGTAAAAAAATCATTAAAAAAATTAAAGGTAGGTCACGTTTTAGTTTGTTTACGATTCGTATCTCAATTGAAATAAGAAGTATTAGTTATTATCCCCCGGATGGGAAAATTTAAATTGTACGACAACCATTTTTGTTTGTTCACCTATTTTGGTGGCGCACGTGATAACCTACACTTCTGGACACATCTACCGGCCCACCTTAGAGTTTAGGTTTCGATGGCCCCTACCGAAATATAAATGCTAGATTGAACAAAAACTGTTGATGCAGTTTTAAACCTGATACATTTTACCATCTTTTTCGATCGTATTGTTTTAAATTTGAATTCAGAATACCATACGACATGGAGCTACGCCTAACAAGTCGGATATGCGCCTTGTTAAAGGCAATTAATTTTTGGATAAAAAACATGTTTTATCAAATAAAGGTTTAATTTAATAACGTGTGTTGCCTCCATGGGCATCTACCACAGCTCTCATACGATTAGACATAGAGTTTATCAACCGCTCTATGAAATTTTGAGGGATCATCTCCCATTCCTCTTCTATGGCAGTTTTCAACTCCTGCATCGTCTGGGCAACTGGCTGACGAGCCCTAACACGTCTTTTTAGCTCGTCCCACATGTGCTCAATGGGGTTCACGTCTGGGCTTCTGGCTGGCCAGTCCATAACTGTGATGTTCACATCCCGAAGATATTCCCTGACGATGCCGGCCGCATGGGCTCTTTGTTGAATGATTACCTAGTGGTTCAATTAATTCTTCTCGTTGTTCTGGTCAAACTATTTTCAGGTTTTGCGCATATAAGGCTACACGTAGCAGCAACGAAAATGAAAAACACATCCCATTTCCCCAAAGTTGTTTAGTACCTATGTAGTGACATCTAGGATGTCACAAAGAAACTTAGAGAAAGTTTAGAACTGGCTGGGGGTTCCGTACCGGAAGACGCAGCGTTGAAAGGCCTCTCACAAGGTGGACCGACGACCTGGCGAGGGTCGCGGCAATCCGATGGTTGCGAGACCACAGGACCACAGGACCGGTCGAGAGCCGGAGAGCACAGGACCGGTCGTTGTGGCGACGCTTGGGGGAAGCCTATGTCCAGCAGAGGACGTCTTTTGGCTGAGATGATGATGATAACTGGCTAAGCACCTTGGAAGTTCTGCTTGAGGAAGGTGACGCCCATGTCTGCGGGGATGCTGTCCCAGCCGCACGCGCTCACCACGAACACGCCAGCCTCGCGCGCCTGCTCGTCGTAGCGGATCTGCATCAGCTCCATGAACTGAAACCGACACCACGGTACATCAGCTCCAAAGCTTCCAGGCAAGCTTCTTTGAATGCAGCAGTAAAAGGAAGGCCTCCCGCAAGATAGACAGATGACCTATTGAGAGTCACGGAAATCGAATGGATACGAGACACACAGGACCGGTCGGTATGGTGATACTTCGGGAGACCTATGTCCAACAGTGGAAGTCTTGTCTCTTGTGTAGATTTGTTAAGTCACAAAACCTTTTTCATCAAGCGGAAATTGAGAAGTCAACTTAAAAATACTCTCTCGTTTTCTCTTGTGCAAAAATCAGGGCAACCAATTCCAAAAAACCACCAGAAAGTAGACCAATTTCTACCCTCACCTGTGGCTCCCCAGAAATGTCCACGTAATGAGTCTTATTCTCCACAGCGGCCTTGACCACCGGCTCGCCGTACAGCCGGTAGGGCCCGCAGCAGTTGATCAGCACCTTGGTCTGCGCGCACATGCTCTGCAGGGACTTCACGTCGCTCACGTCCGCTACGATGAGTCTGACGCTGGAGAGTTCCTCTCCTGGAATTGAGAAGACAGTGGTTATGTGATTAAAAATACCGCAACTCAAGACCGGTCGATGTGGTAACTCTCGAGGGAGGCGTTTTTTCTTCGATGATGAAGATTTTTCAGAATTTCAAATTATTTCTCTTGTTACGTAATCACGTAACGTCTGAAAGCTGAGAAGTCAGTTTTCAGCCTTTTTTCTATATTTTTGCCACTCAATCATGCCATCACCCAAATTTCAGAATTCTAAGTCCACGGGACCCTATGAATTTAGATCCCCTTGAGAGTGTCGAAATGTACGTTTTATGCGACATAAACGGCCGTATTTTTTTCCGTTAACTTACAAGTTTGATTTTTGCACAGCTTCAAGTGCGGACCTAAGTACCTATATGGTTTTAATTTCAATTCGATATCTCCATGTGTTCTCGAGATAAAGGGTCTTGACAGATAGACAACAAAGTGATCCTATAAGAGTTTTTTCCTTCGGAGGTACGGAACCCTAAAAACAGGCTTTAGGTATTTGTTTTAGTATAAAAAAATTAAACAAAGTTCTATAGGTACCTAACTTTTTTTAGTTTTCCTTCTCAGTTATAATAGGTATCTAAACGTATGCATGTTGACATGAATCGTAGTTCTTGGGAACTAGTTAAATACTCAATACGAGTAGCTTATCAACATATTATTATATACAATAGTTAATTACACATAGTTGTACTGGTAGTACCACCCATTGTAACCTTGCACTGTGGTAATCATCTTTGGACTTTAATAAGAATAAATAATACAATGTTGAATGAATCATCTGAAAACCATGACTTGCAATATTTGACTTATGAAACTTCCTCAAATATTATATTCTATTCTACAATTGGGGCAGTCGGTTAAAAATCGTGATTTTTGTTTGATTATACTATAGTCACTTGTTGTCAGACATCATTATTTTGCTAATATTTCATTGGAAGTAGAAACAAAAAGTCATAACCATTGGAAGGAATGGAGGGAGGCCTTTTACCAGCAATAAGACAATGCGGGCTTGAAAATAATAAATAAGTAAGTAATATAACTTAAAATCAATTAAACAAATATTATTCTCTTAATTATTCGATAAAATAACTATCCACTTCATCTTCTCAGCCGAAAGAAGTCCACTGCTGGACATAGGCCACCCCCAAGTGTCGCCAAAACGACCGGTCCCGTGCGTCTGGCATCCATCGGATTCCCGCGACCCCAGATGGTCGCTACTCCAGAACCTATCGTCACCATCGACCATCTGTTTTGCGACCAATGCTGCAAGTCAAAGTCAAAATATTTTTATTTCACATAGGCCTACATGGGCACTTATAAAACGTCGAAAACTAGTGCACGCCCACTGTCAGTTAAGAAAGTCGATTCTTCGGGCTATGTCAATAGTCTTCAGCCTCAACGATTGCATCACCGCTTACCATCAGGCGGGATACCAATCAAGCACTAGTTTATGTTATACTAGCTGTCCCCTGCGGTTTCACCCGCATTTTTCGTTACTGCTCCGCTCCCGTCGCGTGGGTCGTAGCGTGATGGTACATATAGCATTCCTCGATAAATGGGCTATCTAACACTGAAAGAATTTTTCAAATCGGACCAGTAGTTCCAGAGATTACCCCCTACTTACAAACTTACAAATTTTACCTCTTTATAATATTAGTATAGATAAAAAAACACGTTGATTCTCTTGCGGATATTTTCATTTCACTATCCACTTATCTCATTATTATTTATATAAATAAACATCATATATATTTAAAGGACACGCGTATAAAAACTTATCAAAACAAAACCAGTAGACAAAAATACTTAAAAACAAGTTTTTTCTCACGTGCAGACCAAAACCGATACATGTGGGTGACGTAACGAGTCCAAATACGCTTCGTCACAATGACCAGACACGAAATAATATGTTAGATTATTCTAATTATAACATGCCGCTAGATACAACGCTATGTTATTCATTCCATAGCCGATATTAATCCTTATGTCCTTATCCGTAACCATTCTTCAGCTAACGTTCGAAACAGTTACTTTGGCCCTGGATCGCAAAGGGCAACAGGAGGACTATAACACGCCCTCTCAATCCACCCAAGAGCGGAAGAGGTCATTGAAAGAGTTACCGTGGTTCTGGAACGGTAACTAAAAGATACAGGTGGGTTTAGTCAGTTATACTCTGATTCACCCTGGAGTGGGAGATGTGAATTGAAGTAAATCCTCACTTTACGTAATAACTTCATATTTTTCAGTACTGAAAAGCTAATTTATTTATGCTATTTTATTTTTAAAATAAATTTATGTAAAATAAAAACATTATCCTTGATATTTCTAATGCATTAGCGAATTTTATATTTTAAGACATCTGTCCTCATCTGTCAAATCCCATATAGGGAAAAGTTGCCTAAACATCTATAGATCATCATCTATCCAAATAGCAATTTGCCGCCGAGAAACAGGACATTTGTCACTTTGCCTTTACATGAAACGAGGCACCCGTACCGTATCCGGACTAGGCAGAGTATCGCAGGGCCCCAGCCAAACCTAATTACAAACTTCTTATGACAAAGAAAAATTCTCCCAGTAAAAAAAAAACTAATTATGATAGCTCGTTTTAGTCAGTAAAAGTCTGACACTCCCATCCACTCCACTTCAAGATAAGTTATTTGATGATTTCCCACGTGAAAAGAGGATGCCTCAGTTTATTTTGCCCAGGGTCATTTTTATCTAGCTACGTCATTAGAGCTTTATTTTTATTGAGAAAAGATGATTGAAACAGTCTGTACGTAAGATATTACTCGTAAGAATATGGTCACTGATCAAAGCTTTCCAAAGTGATGACGCAATCGATCGAGTGAGCAAAATCGCCGTAACTTAGATCTAAGCTAGCGTTGTTTTCTTTTTTGTACTGAAGCTACAATTTTTTTTATCTTCAAACAGTACGTAAACATTTCTCCCTGTCGTTTTAGAATTTAATTTAAGAATTAGAAGGAGATTAAGAATTAGATTACTCTCAAATACAAGTGCCTATATCTGTATGTCACAATCTGAACTGTTCATTGGTCAAAACTACCTTTATCTGCAGAAAATGTTTAGAAGTATTTTTGATGAGTTTTAAAATTACTATTTACATAATGAAAAACCAGTTTACAACCATTGTTAAAACATGTTTGATTCTAGAGCTAAATAATTAGAGAATAAATAATTAAAACGTTTCGTATTTTAAAAGAATAATACAAACTTAATTATAGTTTAGACTAATTAACAGTCCAAACCGTGATAATCTAAGAAATGTTTATAAATAACTGGCTTTAAAATGTCTTCTAGTAACCTAACCCACATATATTTGGTATTGTATTTTCTTCTTCTTCTTTTCGAATCGATGGTAAACTCGTTAAACTGTTTGGGCCCAGTAAGTTAATTTTTAACGTTAATTTCAGCATTAGGGGCACTCTTTAATTACTCAGATACCCGCGAAACGAGACACAATAGTAAAACAATAACAGCGCGGTCTCATTGGACCGGTTGGGGATTCAAACGTTAAATCCTCCAAAGTGCAGGTGTATGGCCAATTGGGGTACTCTAACGTATGGCTCATATTTTGAACAGGAGCACCTCACTCACACGTTATCTGTCGGGTGTAGGTATATAACCACATTAAACCCCATTTCGCCAACTTGTGTTTGCAGTGGGGTACCTGGTGTGCAATCCATTTAGAGCTTTCCATATAGAAGCCATTAGGCTCTTATTAGTCACGGGGGAAATGTATAATCACTTTACTCCCTGTAATTTGTACCAGTAAAACCTAATCGTTTCCATATCAGTCTACCATCAGAGCTCACACTGCGCATGTCCATGAAACCACCTTCGATGGAACCCTGACCTTGACGGCCGACGGGTGACTTTGTAAAGTATTGATATTTTGTACAGAAATACTTTATAGTCACCCTGATTAGACAACTTATTTAAATAAACCCGTAACGTAAACAGACTGTGCGTTGAGTGCGAGTTATTTTTACGTTGATGCGATCGAAACATGCTCTCTGATTGGTCAGAAGCTTGGGACGGGCCGTCAAAAACTTCAAAAAGGGACTTGACTTCGGAATAATCAGAACTATATCACCATATCAGAATAAGCTAGTGCGCCTCACCATCAACGATTGCATCACTGCTTACCATCAGGTGGGATCGCAGTCAAGCACAAGTTTATAACAATTTAAAAAAAACGCTACTGAGGAAATCCTAAACCATTGGTCTATCAGGATTTCCTCAGTAGGGTTCCGTATACGGCACTCAGAAGTCTAGTTTTTTCTGGACTGGTGACGAGGACGGTTAGTGCAGTAAATAACTGTCATAATGATGGAGAAGTTTCCGTCCTACACTGGAAGGTCAAAGTTCACAGCAGTAATGTGGAAATAATTACCAAGGTGTACAATAGCAGATTAGAAACGATAAAAAATATAATATTATGTATGTTTTTTATAATGAACTTAGAGCAATTTTATTCTCATCATCACGGAAGTAACTAGCTTCGGCTTTATACGTGTAAATATAGAAAATTATCGCAAGGACTGAATAATATAGGTACTCTTTAGATACAAAATATATCCTTTGCTCAATTCTATGACATGTTCTACCTATTAATAAGTACTATAGTCCGTGTAATGAAAGCGCGACCTGAGAATAAGAGGTTAAATCCAAAAAAAAATTATACTGTGGTATTACTAACTAGTAGGAAAATCATGTCTTGAGTCTTGACACTTCAATTTTTTTTATTTCCTACAATTGCGGCTGAATAATGTTGCAAATTAAATTAAAAAAAAAAAACTCCAGGTTGCGCTTTCATTAGACGCACTCTATAAAATATTTTTCCTTTTTACTCCACACCGAATAACTCCTGTAACACGGGTACGTTCACAAACGTCAACATCTATTATATAGACCATACGAACATTTGTTCCGTGCGGGAACCGAACCTACGTCTCCACTCTAACCGAACCATGTCATCACAATATCAGTGTGCTACAAAGCCAAGGTCGAGAGCTTCAATAAGACATAACACTAATAGTAAAGTAGTACAGAGACCATTACGCTCTGTCTGAATCTGTCCATTGTTTCTACCACAAAGTACTAACCTACCATAACTTTACGTAAAAACTATCAAGAACAGTTCAAGGAACGTTTGCTGATTTAATGGCGTGGTTAAAAGGTTTTTTTTAAGGAGGGAGATCATCAAAATGACTTCTTTCTGAATGAATTCTTCTTTCTGGGCGGAGCGGAAGGACGGAGGACGTGTCAGACTGCTACTGCCTAAAACCCACTCCTTGTTTCTCCTCCTCTGTTCCTTCTTTGCCCTAATTCCAGGGTACATGGTTAAAAGGTCAGTTGGTTTTGTCTGTGAATATTGTAAGTAACCGGTAAAGTGGATAGGAAAAGGTCTCTTGGACGCAGACCAACCAGATCCGCACCGCTCTTGACTCTACTGTACGCACTGACCTTTACACGACGGATGCGAATCGCACAGGACCGTTCGTTGTGGTGACACTATAGGACGGCAGGTGTACAGTCAGCATCAGAAGTCGATGAACAGAATCAATATTACAAAACACTTGTTCGCAATAAAATGTGTTTCATCTGTTCACAATAAAATGTTTTGTTATGTTGATTTTGTTCATCGACTTTTGTTGCTGACTGTACATACTAAAGTGTGAACCTTTCCCTAGGCCAGGACTACCCTTTATAGAGACGACTGACGTTACAATGACAAAATTTGATAAATATAAATACACATATTATTAAAAACAAGACCAGCCAAGTAATCTAATTAAAGATGTCATAAACGTACTCGTAATCAGAAATGTGACTTAGTATTAACTATATTGTGATAGTGTAATATTTACCTTGTACTTAGTATTATTATAATAATCATAGCGAACATGTAAACAGTAAACACGATATTGATTTTACAATTGACGCGGTTTCCTAAGTGGGCAACCGATTTTCCTGCTGGTAAGCTAATAGTTACAAAGTATCACAATTTATCGTTGAAATATTTTTTTTAAGGTGGGCCAACATCAAAATTGCTTCTCCTGCTCTGGGGAGAGGGAGAGCGTGTCAGACTTCTACTGACTAAAACACACTCCTGTTCCTTCTTTGCTCTCATTCCAGGGTCCCTGGGGCTCTCTATCGTTCAACCCAGGGCCCCAATAGACTTCGACCCTACCGGGCCCCTACAGATTGCTGACATCTCTTTGAGGCGTGCGTGAAACAATACGCGGCGTCAATGACTTGTACTTTTGGTCTGGACTGTTACCGGACTTCTTATTATATGTTCTGTGGGACTTCCGGACAGCGAGGTTCCCGTTCCTCGCCGTCCGTGGGACATGAAGTAAAAATTATATAATTTAAGCACCGTAGCAAGTTGTTGGGGTTGAAAGAGTTATTGTGGCCTTGGAGTTCCCGGTGCCTATATTCCAGCTTAGTCGATGTCGGTCACAAGAAATGTTTACACATAAAAAACACACTTGTAAATAAGTACCACCAGATAGATGCATAAAGTCGGTTTCTTAATCCCTGAGACTAAATTGACACAGAAAAATGTTAAACTTACAATAATAATGATGCCAGTTGGTTTGTGTTGTGACAAGTGTGACAACCCACGTAATGTCATTTTAGTCTCAGAGATTAAAAAACAGATTTTAGAACTTTTAAGCCATAATTACCAGTTTTCTCAGAGGCCTCTGTTATCAAAGCTTCTAGCTTGCCCTGAGTTCGTCCAGCGATCCCCCAGGTGCCGAGGTCATACTTCTTGGCGAACCGCACCATGTGGAGCACCACCTGCTTCCCGGACAGGCCGGTGGCGCCGAAGATCACCAGGTCTAACCGCGACATCTGTACGACAAGGATGCAAGATTGGTAACACAGCCAACATAAAGGGGAAAAAACAAGAGAGTGAGAGAACAGAGACAGACACACAAAGACAAAGAGACCGAGGGACAGAGAGTGCCCCTGTGCTTGCAAAAACAGTTATTCACACATAATATCTCCTAGGCTAGCCTCAGAAATCTTCGTTATGATCGGCCGTCGTGACAGAAATTCACTCTGGAGGACTATTAGCACAGTACTATTTCATGAATAGATATGTAGCTGGTCAACTTATACGGCGACGCCAATATACTGCGTTTATATTGCAACCCCGGAAAGTTTTTTCCGCACCCCATTTTTTGACAAGCAGACATAAATTCAAACTCAAATCTGAAGCTAGCTAACTCACTAAGAATATTGAGAATTGCGCACCTGATATAAAATGCATTTAATGTATTTACCTTATTAATTCATGAATCCCCGACCGGTCTCATGCGACCGCGCTGTTATTGTTTTACTATTGTGTCTCGCGGGTATGTGATAGGGAGAAGATCAATCGAGAAAAAATCAGGATTCAAATCACTAGACCAACTACTGAATTAGATTATAATTTAATTTACTCATAGTAATCTTATTTCACAAAAGCTACTCGTACCTAATATTATTATCCTACTATTATTAACGAATCTATAAAGCGCGAAAGTTTTGTAAGGTTTGTTTTTATAAATTTCACTAAAACAACTCCCGAAACGATTTAGATGAGACTTAGCACACGAGCACACCATATCCTGGATTACGACATAAAACAGAAAGTCGGTAGATACTATATCCCTTGGGATAATTTCTGTCAATAACACCAGTCAAGCCAGCGACTTACAAAAGAAGCTACTTTTTTTTAAATTATATCAATCTTTAAAAACTACGCTGATGGTGCTGCGGACAAAAGCCACAATTAGCCAGCGGCTAAACAAAAACAGCAAGGAGGTTCTTGTTCAACCTGTTTTATATGAGCCAAAAAAATCGATCTTTTGACCTCCAGGCGGCAAATACTTACCAAATAATAATCATGTTAAGATTGCTCCTAAGTCAGCGTAAAATAATAAATAACACTATTCGCCACTCTGTACGCTCGATCAACAGTAGCAAACAACAAGTTTAAAGCCAAACAATAATATTGTAGTGCCTGCTAGCTATGGCCAAAATCATTATTAAAGAGGCAAAAAAATCGATGCGACTATATGTAGTGCATTAATAACTTTAAAACTCATTAATCATTTTTTTTACTGCGCTTTTAGACATCGGTCAATACAGACCAGCTATCTATGAAAAACAAAGATTTTAAATTGCCTGCTTTTAAAAATAATCTGTAACACGAAAACGAAATAATAATAAAAAAATACCTTTATCAAAAAAATAATTAAACACTCTAAATAATAATTTACACGAAACACTTTTCAAAATCCCGCCACGCGATACACGTCTCTGACGAATCAGCAAACTTGAACTAGTGCAAATAGGGAGGTAAAGCTGCTTATAATAACCGAACTCATTTTACCCGAGTTGGACATTGAACACTTTGATAGTTCTCGAATTCGATGACACATCTAAAAATGTATTGGTTTATAAGCCGATAATATTTCATCATTCGTCTCAAGTCCCACGCTACCGCTCGCTTGAATTTCATCAATAATTACTGCTCTTGGCGACAGATACTTTGGTTTAAAATCAAACTGGATAGTTGGATTTAAAAAAAAAATATAGAGAATGAGAAAATTCAGAACTTTTACAGTTTTTCTCGCCGACCGCGACTAAAATCCAACTGAAACGGAACGTTGCTAATAACAGCTGACAGTGACAGTAAACTTCAACTGATAAACTGACAGTGACGTTTCTTTCTTCCGAAAGTAGGTCCGTGGCTTCATAACCTCACTTTCTCACTAAAATTTAAATTTAGTAAACAAAATGGAATTAAATGAAAGAATTCTTCATTACTTAGAAAATAGTGATAAAGTGGACACTATACAATTAGCAAATGAATTCAGTGAAGATCATCAAAAGGTTGTGGGTGCTGTAAAGAGTTTGGAAGCTCTTGAAATGGTGGTCTCTAAGGCTACGAAGAGTACGAGATGGGAGTTGACGGGGGAAGGACAACTCGTCGCTGACAAGGGCAGTCATGAAGCTGTCTTGTACAACAGTATTCCCGAAGCCGGCCTGCCTCAGGCAGAAGTTATGAAGGTATGTACTGAATTGGATGACGAAATTAGATAGTACTATCGGTAACAGATTGGACTGAAAGAAAGGTCTAAGTTCATACGATATTTTGGAAACAAAGCATTTAAGATTTATTTTTCATACTACACTGTTATGCTGTTTTCTGATTATGTACATACATTTTAGGTACAATGTATGAATGCATTTCATTTATGATGACACATCATTGATAACGGAACTTGAATCATTAATATGAAGTATGAGAACATGTGCATTATTATTACTGTATATCTTGCATAAATACTGTCCCAGTGCTGGACAAAGGCCTCAATCCATTCCCTCCATTGTTACCAGCTCTGAGCCATTGGCAACAAATGGCTCAGAGCTGGCAACAATGTCTGTCAACAATTCTTCACATTTGCATTAATTTTGTAAAATGAAATTAAAATTTAAATATTGCACTTTTACAGACTGTCCCAAATGCAAAAGTTGGCTTCAGCAAAGCAATGTCGGCAGGCTGGATATTCATAGACAAGTCCGCTGGAGCACCGCTGGTCAAACGTAAAGTAGATACGATTACAGACGTAGTACAGGAACACTTGATCGAAGTCAGGAAAGGCATCGACAATATACCAGACAATATTAGAAATGATTACAAGAAACGGAAGCTGCTCCAGGAAGTTACCGTAAAGAGTTTCTTATTATCAAAAGGACCGCAGTTTGCCACTACTATTAAGAAGCTAGAAACGGATCTGACCAGTGAAATGCTGTTGACAGGCAGTTGGAAAACCTTGCAATTCAAACCATACAACTTTGATGCTTTAGGTAAGTGAGGTGATTAAGGTTTACTAAAAATATTTTTATATTTATATTACCATGCATTCTGCTACTATGATACAGTTGTGTACAATATGTAAACAAATAGCTTACGGCGCATTTCGACAGCAACACACTAAACCGCATACGGACCGTAGAAGCGCGCAAGTGGCGCGCGTTTTGGCAGCGCTGGCGAACAGCGCGGTTTACCGGGCTGCTCAAGTGCACGACTTTGAAACTTAATAACTACCCCATACAATAAATAAACAGTGTGGTTATACTGTAAATAAGTCAGTGCTAAGACTTCTACTCTGTCTCCTATACTCTGTTCGTTATGAACTTGTGTTACATAGAAGTCAAAAGTTTGAAATGCTTGTAAAGGTAAGCTTAGAACCTATAAACTAGATACTTATTAGCTTGTACACAATTAGAATAAGATCTTATTGTATGCAATTTCATATCAAGTCATGGAAATAAAGACCTTTAAAAATCAATCAATCAACTACCCCATACATTTCCCAATCGCGCTACGAAAAGCGTAACAATAAAACCAGCCTAAACCTGTCAAATACCAAAAAACACAAGTATTAATTCCTACTGAAATTTTAGCTTAACTCTATTATCATTTTTGAACAGGTCAACCACCGGAATGCGGTCATCTGCATCCACTCCTAAAAGTGCGGTCAGAGTTCCGAGAGATCTTCTTAGAAATGGGCTTCAACGAGATGCCAACCAACCGGTACATCGAGAGCTCCTTCTGGAACTTCGACGCACTGTTCCAGCCCCAACAGCATCCTGCCCGGGATGCTCACGACACATTCTTCCTGTCCTCTCCGACCAGCACCACAGACTTCCCCATGGACTATCTGGAAAGGGTGAAGAAAGTTCACAGTGAAGGTGGCTACGGATCACAGGTTTGTCTTATATTTTATTGTAGTTGAGTGTATTGTATAGCCAAATTTGTAATGCATAACAGAATATAGGGTAAAAAAAAAAACCTACCCGCAAAAAACTACTTAAAAATTTTAAACAAGACACAAAGGAGTTGATTTCAGTTGGTGGAAGTTATTTCAGTTTAATCATAGATTTCACATTATCATCATATTTTCTTAGTAATACTTTTTAACGTTTGAATCCCCAACCGGTCCTATGAGACCGCGCTGTTATTGTTTTACTATTGTGTCTCGTTTCGCGGGTATCTGAGTAATTAAATCGTCTCGTCGGACTATTTATTTTGATACCCTACATGACACGAAAAAAATAATTAAAAACATATTTAGCGTCAATAACCCACCATTACACCCAGTTCACTCTCGCAACTAAGGTTCAGTTCACACCGAGACGCGACGCGACGATGCAGGAAGAGTCCAGTGGCTTTGCGCTGCGCCGCGCGCCGCCGCGAGACGCATCGCAACGTTGCGAGGCGCATAGTAAAATCGTCGGCAACACGACGTCCTGAATGTAAAAACGTTCCGCTGTGCAGCGAAACACCGCGCGGCGTCACGAGGCGCAGCGCTGCATGAAGCTACGTATTCTAAATTCTCGCAGTGAAATGTGTATCTTTTTGCGTAGTAAATAAAGTTCTATTTTCAATCACTCTATTAAAAATGTGCATGCGTCGCGTCGGGTCTCGGTGCGAGCTGACCCAAAATGCAACAAGCCATCTAGGCTCTAGCTGGAGCATGCCAGAGAAATGTGCCTGTTTCAATAAATGTATGGCGAGCGATATTGTTGTGCTATGAACTATATGCTATTATATTATAGCGTAGTCAGTAGACATCGAAGGCTGATTCTGATGATGCTTACCAGGGCTACAAATACGAGTGGAAGATCGAGGAGGCGCAGAAGAACCTGCTGCGGACGCACACCACGGCCGTGAGCGCGCGCATGCTCTACCAGCTGGCACAGCAGGGCGAGTTCACGCCGCAGAAGTACTTCAGTATTGACAAAGTAAGCCATTATTGACAAAGTAAGCCATTATTGACAAAGTAAGCCATTATTGACAAAGTAAGCCATTATTGACAAAGTAAGCCATTATTGACAAAGTAAGCCATTATTGACAAAGTAAGCCATTATTGACAAAGTAAGCCATTATTGACAAAGTAAGCCATTATTGACAAAGTAAGCCATTATTGACAAAGTAAGCCATTATTGACAAAGTAAGCCATTATTGACAAAGTAAGCCAATATTGACAAAGTAAGCCATTATTGACAAAGTAAGCCATTATTGACAAAGTAAGCCATTATTGACAAAGTAAGCCATTATTGACAAAGTAAGCCATTATTGACAAAGTAAGCCATTATTGACAAAGTACACGGCACGTTTTGACGCCGTACGTCATCATCATCATCTACCTAGCATTTTCTCAACTATATTGGGGTCGGCGTGACTGGTAAGTCAAGCCAGATTTAGCTGAATACCAGTATTTTACGAGGAGCGGCTGCCTACCAGACCTCCACAACCCATTAACTGACTACTGACTATCCGTAACGACTGCCAAAGATCTACAAATGACAGCCGGGACCAACGGCTTAACGTGCTTTCCGAGGCACGGAGGGAACTCGTTATGTTAAGATGGTCACCCATCCACAGACCAACCTAGGCAAGCGTTGCTTAACCTTGAAGATCGACCTGTGCGGCTGTTATTATCTAGCCACGAGCTCCTCCACTTTGTGTAATTTGTACATTAAAAAAAAAATTGTCTAGCCTAACAGATACCCGCAAAACGAGACACAATAGTAAGACAATGACAGCGCGGTTGCGCGCTACCGCTCGGGGATTCATGAATTAGTACCGATAAGGCCTCTTGTACACGGCATGGTTTTACTCCGTACGTAGCCACGGTTAATTCGCCGTCCATAGGCACGGCGCGCAGTGTTGTAAAGATCACTGAGAGGGTTTGTTGACACAAACGGCGCCGCCGCCGTCGCAATGACTTCTCCCACTCTGGGCGGAACGGGACGGCGTGTCAGACTTCTACCGATTAAAACCTACTCCAGTTCCTTCTTTGCCTTAATTCCAGGGTCCCGGGATTCTCTTTTGTCAACCCAGGGAGTAAGCTTCGACCCTGTCGGGCTCGTTGTTACCGGACGTCCGGACGACGAGCTACCCACTGCTCGCCGTCCGCAAGCTGTATTGTAAAGTTAACCAACTAAATCCTGTGCAGGTATTCCGTAACGAGACGTTGGACGCGACGCACCTGGCGGAGTTCCACCAGGTGGAAGGCGTGATCGCGGACCGCGGGCTGGGCCTGGCGGACCTCATCAGCGTGCTCGACGCGTTCTTCAAGCGCCTCGGCTTCGACAAGCTGCAGTTCAAGCCCGCCTACAACCCGTACACTGAACCCAGTATGGAGATATTTGCTTATCACACCGGTGAGTTCAATCTTGCTTGAGAAATAAATCATCATCATTTGCCTAGCCTTTTCCCAACTATATTGGGGTCGGCTTCCAGTCAAGCCGGATTTAGCTGAATACCAGTATTTTACGAGGAGCGGCTGCCTACCAGACCTCCACAACCCATTAACTGGGGTAACACGGTACTTCATGGCAAGACTGGAGTCAGATTTACTGGCTTCTGACTATACGTAACAGCTGCCAAAGAGCTACAAATGACAGCCGGCAATATAGCAATAAGCAATATTTAAATTAAAGGTCCAGTTTGATCCTAAAAGAAGGATATTTGCTTATAAAAGTCATGTAACTAGATGCTTGCCAAACGCCCGTATACCAGTTATTTGCGTATTTGCGTATTATGCAATATTGTGTATTATGGGGAGAGTTACCCGTCATCTTAACATTCCTTGCAAATGTGATGGTTTTTTTTTCAGTTTTGAGGGTACCGAATAACTCTCAAAATACGGGTTTAATTAAACACCCCTTGTGTTTAAGTTTTTATGAAAACATTCTCCTAACGTAATCGCTGTCAAAGTGCTTGTTCTAATTATTTATGTGATTCCTTGTTTCAGGCCTCGAGAAATGGATAGAGATCGGCAACTCAGGCGTGTTCCGCCCCGAGATGCTGCTCCCGATGGGTCTCCCCGAAGACGTGAACGTCATAGCCTGGGGGCTCTCGCTGGAACGGCCGACCATGATCAAATACGGACTGAACAATATCAGGGACCTCGTCGGGCCTAAAGTCGACCTGCAGATGGTACAAAACAACCCTTTGTGTAGACTTGATAAGTAATTTATTTTTCGTTTAATACACTTATTTGCAAAACTGTTTGAAATGTTTTATTTGAAGACTTGGGAGATACGTAGCGACATCTATTTTGACACATCTAAATGACCAAATCCTACATAGCGATATCAAAGTTCTTAGCGCGATTCGAACCTATAAAATGGTCCGAAAACTACTGGCGGGTAGTAGCTCGGACTCGGGGCTTCACCCACGGCGACTTTTTGTAGCGCTGCAGTAGCGATGTTGTCGCGCATTCGACCCTGAGACTCAGGGTCAGTTCACACGGAGACGCGACGCCACGATGCAGGAAGAGGCCAGTGATTTCGCGCTGCGCCGCCGCGAGACGCATCGCAACTTTGCGAGGCGCATAGTAACATCGTTGGTGACACGACGGTCGCGAATGTAAACGTTTCGCTGCGCAGCGCGACGCCGCGCGGCGTCACGAGGCGCTGCGCTGCATGAAGCAACGTATTCTAAATTCTCACAATGAAATGTGTATCTTTTCGTGTAGTAAATAAAGTTCTATTTTGAGTCACTCTATTAAAATGTGCACGCAGCGTCGCGTGAGCTAACCCTCAGTCGCGCTGCAAAGGGTCTCAGCGAAACCACTAAACGTCGATCCACGTTACCGCGATAGAACTTCACTGCGATACAACTTGACTTCGATGTACGTTGCCGCGAAAGATTTTAATATGCTATCGATAGACTTGCTAATCAGAATTCAGGAAAAAACGTATATTATCTCGATTATTTTAGGTTATAAAAAAAATTACCGGTACAATTTCTAGCTAGCCAAGCGTTGTTTTCCTTCTCAAATAGAAACACTTTCTTTCTCTGGTGTCCCATCAGTACTAGGCAGTTAGGTTTGCAGATCGACTCCAGTCCAAAAATGGGCAATCATCCAATGACTTCAGCCGCTTTAGGGCGGAGCAGGAAAGCGTGTCAGATGTTTACTGACTAAAACCCACTTTTGTTCCTTCTTTGTCTTCGTTCCAGGGCCCCGGGGTACACTTTCACATAGGTACCCCATGGCCCCAGTAGGTTTCGACACTGCTGGACCACCTAACCTACCATTTGCTGAAATATCCTTCTACGACTTGGGCTCATTCCAGACGGTCACTAGATCACCGGACGGCAAATTAATAGGTAGGTAATGGGTGCTCCATAATGTGCATCAAAGTCAAGTAGTATCGCTATTAAAATCTGTCGCGGTTACGTGCATCGAAACCAAGTTGTATCGCAGTGAAGTTCTATCGCGGTTAAGTGTATCGACCTTTGGTGGTTTCGCTGAGACGCTCCGTCAGTAGTGCTACAAAAATTCGCCGTGGACGAGGGCCCGTACCGTAAAGTTCAGCTCGCACTGAGACGAAATGACGTTTAAAGAGGCCCAAGGGCGTCGCCAAGGGGGGGCAGGGGGGGGCAGCTGCCCCCCCCTAGAGATCAAATGTAGATAACTGCAAAGCGAACAAAGTGCGAGCAATAATTAACTATTAATAAATGCTTATGCAGCTATATTATAAACTGCAAGAAATTTTAAATTTAAGGAAGCTACTGCTGTTGCAGAAAAAGTCAGCGAAAGATACAGTGACACGCGGGGTTGCGACAGTCGTAGCCAGGATCCAGCAATTGGGACTCAAGGTGCCACCTTGCACAAGTCCGAGGCCATGTGCTTTTATAGCCCTCGGACCGCGCCACCACCGGGTTCCCAAAGATCGGTAGGGTTGGTTTGCCTGTAGTGGCTCCTTCCTAACCTAGGGGGTCCAGACGCCCTCTGCCGGAGGCTCTACCCGGGGATCGTTCGGTCCATGGCCCTTTACGAAGCGCTGGATTGGGCGCCGTCGCTGGGTAAGCGACCGGCGGCTAAATTGAACCCTTGCCAGAGCGTCATGGGCATCCGGATGGTGCGGGGATACCGCACGATCTCCCTCCCTCCTCGTGGGATCTGGAGGCAACAGTCCTTGCACGCATGCACGATTTGCGCGTGGAAATGCAACTCCGGGGCGAAACTCCGCTGTCACGACAAGTCGCGGTATGGCGGACAGAGTTGCGGCGGGATCTCAGGGTGGCATGGCGACTGCGACTGTCGCAACCCAGTGCTGGGCACGCCATCATTGCGGTGGTAAATCTCCTTTTTGAGGAGTGGTTGGAAAGAGGTTACGGCGTCCTCTCATTCCGTATGACGTTGGTCCTCACCGGTTCGGGAGGTTCCTGCATCGGATCAAAGAGGAAAGTACACCTAGGTGTCGCCATTGTGTGGACCACCCGGAGGACACGGTGGAGCACAGGGTAGAGGTGTGCCCCGCTTGGGCGGAGTACCGATGTGTCCCCGTGGAGGCTATCGGCGGGGGCGACTTCTCGCGCCGGGCCCTGTTACAAGCCATGGTCCGGAACGAGGAGTGCTAGCGAAGGAGGCTGCCGACCGCGAGCGCGCGAGGGAACGGCCCTCACGCCGCCGCCCGCCAAGATCCCGATCCCAGTTTCCGACCACCGTAGGCGCGGACGGCGAGCACTGGGTAGCTCGCCATCCGGCAGTCCGGTAATAACCCGGTCCAAGCCCAGTCGTCAAAGACGCGTTCTGTTCTACGCGCGCCTCAGGGAGATGTCAGCAAACTGTAGGGGCCAGGTAGGGCCGAAGCCTCTGGGGAACACGGAAATTCCGAAAGGTGAGCCCGTGTCCTCCTAGATCGAAGGCAACGAAGGGACGGGGTGGGGTTTAGTCAGTAAGAGTCTTACACGCCCTGCCGCTCCGACCAATAGCGGGAGAAGTCATTCTGATGATGCCCCACTAGAAAAAAAATCATCATGAAGGCAAAGATTTCCAAAGTGTAATGCATCATGATCTCAGCGTTCATATTTTTTATCATTCATAACATTGCTCCACGGCCCCCCCCTTTGTCATAAGCTGGCGACGCCCTTGAAGAGGCCCGTTATTTTATGCTGAAGCCACAGTCCACATTCGGATCCATGTGGAGGTAGCTGGCACTAGCGCCGAGTATCAGCCGAAAGAAATCCACTGCTGGACACCGGCCTCCCCCAAGCATCGTCACAACGACCGCTCTTGTGCGTCTTGCGTCAATGGATTCCCGCGACTCTCGCCAGGTCATTGGTCCACCTTGTGCGAGGCCTTCCAGTGCCGAGTATGGCATAGATATGGAGAATGTTTGCGGAAATTGTATTTCAGTGTGTTCTAGCTTTTACTTAATATCACGAGCAATTCAACCTTTTTACTTGCTTTTTACACTACAATCGAAAAGAAAACTAAATGAAATAAAAGACAGAAGACAGTACACTTATATTTTGTTTTAACGTGCGTGCCAACGTCAATTGATATCGCGATTTAGAGTATTTTTTATTTGTAGAGTTATATTTGTTTTATACGAATATCAAAATGATACCTACGTTCAATAGAATGTTTAGACTGTGCAAGTCTGCCGTGAAAACTGTGGCCCCGGTGAGATCGCAGATACGGTCCCCGGTGCGAGTCCCGGCGCGGGCCCCGATGCTGATGTCGGTGAGACATTACGACATCCCCAAGCATTTGACGAAGATAGGTGAAGAGGCGAACCCGGATTTCTTCAGAATGGTGGAGTTCTTCTACCACTCCGCCGTCCAGGTGGTGGAGCCCTCGCTGGTGGAGTACCTGAACAAGCACACCCACATGTCTGAGAAGAAGAGGCTCCAGAGAGTGGCGGGAATCTTGAAAGTGAGTCTTATGTTTTCAATTGTCATAGGCAGTTCGCCATGTAAGGCGTCTGCTCTATGTTACCTGACCCATCTTAGAAATATGGGTCAGTTATTAAGCAAGCACTGACTGTACCTAAATAAATGCTTAGCTTGAGTAGTTCTTCTTGTATAGAAGTGGCCACGTTGTGGTAGGGTAACGTCTTTAATAGTAATAATAAATTGATCTTTTTCATCACGGGTCTATTCCGAGTCAGTATTAGGTACTTTTAGGTCAACTTCTGATTTTGCAGTCATCGGAAGTTACAGAAATTCAGAGAAGAGATAGGTCACTCTCAATCGAAGAGAGATAAGTACCTAAGAATACATTTCACAATATAATTTAATCAGGGCCGTAACTAAAGCCGTTTCAATGATACGGGGCACCCGAACTAAAGGGGGGCCCCCCACATCATCTCCGTCGTGCTTATCGTGACTCCGCTTTACTGTCTGTGCTAGTTTGTAAAATAAAACGTAGCCCTCATTTTCAATACAGGGCCCTGTATCGAAAATTTTGAACTTTTTTTTTTAATTGACACCGGCAAATGTCAAACTTAAAATAATCCTGATTGATGCCAGTTGTTTTGTCTTGTGACAACCCGTAATGTCATTTTAGTCTCGGAGATTAAAAAACTTTAGCTATGGCACTGAATTCGATACAATTAGAAGACGGAATTAAACAATGTTTGAGGGATCGGCGCCTGTCTGCAGGTGATGGGTTCGTGCAACAGCTGCATTCAGATGGAGTTCCCGCTGCAGCGCAAGAGCGGCGACTACGACATCATCCAGGCGTACCGCGTGCAGCACAGTGTCCATCGTCTGCCGTGCAAAGGAGGTAATGTGCCTTAAGGCTGACCTTACATTAAGCGGGTGCGTTCCTCGGCCGTGTGTGGACACACGGTATAATCATCATCTGCCTAGCCTTTTTCCAACTATATTGGGGACGGCTTCCAGTCGAGCCGGATTTAGCCGAATACCAGTATTTTACGAGGAGCGGCTGCCTACCAGACCTCCACAACCCATTAACTGGGGTAACACGGTACTTCGTGGCAAGACTGGAGTCAGATTTACTGGCTTCTGACTATCCGTAACGACTGTTAAAGATCTCCAAATGACAGCCGGGACCAACGGCTTAACGTGCTTTCCGAGGCACGGAGGAAACTCGTTATGTTAAGATGGTCACCCATCCACAGACCAACCTAGGCAAGCGCTGCTTAACCTTGAAGATCGACCTGTGCGGCTGTTATTATCTAGCCAGACCCGGCAAATAAGTTGGCAAGAAATTGACGTCAAATAAGTTGGCAAGAAATTGACGTAGTAGGGGTAATTTCGCGCATGTTGCACAAAAAGCGAATGAGCGATCGGGACATAACGCAGTGAACTAACGCACCAATCATAGACTACTATTATAATACTGCACCAATCGCGTGCCGGATCGGCGCTACCTCATACCCCGTGTCCCGTTTGACCACCAAATAGATCTAAAAAACGATTTCTGCGCAACTAACGACTCTTGCCAAATTTCGTGCCGCCGGTTATAACACGCGATGCTTACGCAGCGCGCACGCGGCTCCCATGTCGCTCATACGCCCGAGGAACGCGCACGCCTAATGTGGAGGACACCTAAGGAGGTAATTACGGCCAATATACAAAACTAATGCCCGTTTTCACCAACAGCCCCTAAAATTTAAGTGTCTCTTAAGCCAATATAATCACGGTTTTTGCAAGTTATTAATAAGTTATTATTCTGAATTAAAGTATGACATCTTTAAAAGTGTTCGATTTCATACTTTGATTCAGAATAATAACTTTATAATATGCAAAAACTGTGATTATATTGGCGTAAGAGACACTTAAATTTTAGGGGCTGTTGGTGAAAACTAGGGCTTTCAGTCTCGATACATTTCCCGAGTCCCGGGAAAAAATATCGATACTCGGTTCAGTCCCGGGATTCCCGGGAAAAACGAGACTTTCGAGACTTGAAAAAGATTTATGTTCAAAGGGTTGGTATTTAAGTAATTAATACATAATTATTATTCCTAAATACTTTATTAAGTATTACAAAATTGATTCGTCTTTATAATCAAACTAGCTGGCTTTGCCTATGTCAATCATGATAAAGTGTGATCTAACACAGCCTTAAATTTCTTTATTTCGCTCAGCATTTGAGATTTTACGTAGTCAGCTTGTTTTAGACATGGAAACTACAGACGAGGGTAGCGGTAATTGTGATTTTTTAAATAGCTCACGTAAATCTTCAGATTCTACAAAAGTTCGAAACGTTATTCCATCCAGAGAAGCCATTCTCCAAAACATTAATTTCAATTCCGTCAACCTCTTGGAAGAAATCTGTCATCTTACTTTTTTCCGGTGGTTTATATACTTCATCCTCACTTTTTGATGATGTAGCTATAAGTGCATTACAAGTTGTTGGTGATGGATACTTTTAAGATGTTTATGAAGACCACTGGTATTCCCTCAATATTTTATGGCATTTTTTGCATTTAGCAGAAGTATTTATCCTTGGCTCATAAAAAATAGCACCAAACCGAAGGCGTATTATGCATTTTGGTAAGTAAGTACATCGCAATAAGCTGTAGTGTTATCTATGACCAGACACAAAGGAAAACGACTGACAAAACAAATATAAAGTCCTACCTAACTGATCACGACGGTCATTCTCAATAACCCTCTCAATGTCACGTAAATTCACTTTCTAAACACATCTGACACACCACAGCGACCAAGTTATTCCAAACTTGTTATATGCAATCCAAAATGACGTTAAAAATAACACACACCGTGGAAGTTAGAATATATTGATCAATTCAGGATTTAATAAAATTAAATTAAAATGTTTTCTTCGTTTTGATAAGTATTGTTTTAAAATAATTCATAATAAATTAAATGTGAAAACTATCAGACTAATGCAAAACAAATGCATACATATAATCATACAAAGTAGTAAGAGTGATTTACCTACCTAACCTTTAAACAAAAATTGATTCTTATTTTCATCAAATACATCGATCACACGTACAAAAACAATTAATATAAAAACTGATTCGTTACAATACCTCAGGGTAAGCGTTAATTTTAAACTTTTATAAATGTTCGTATCATCACGGCAATATAACCTCAAATCAGCTAGAAATACCTAATATTAAGATAAAATAGCATAGTAAGAGTATTAGTAATATGGAATCTAAAATTAATTATAATCTTTCAACGCCATCGTTTTATAGTTAGTAATAAAAACAAAAATGTTTGTAAATTCGTGGACATGCTGCAAATCAATAATGTAAATTACCATAATTATACGAGGAGATAAATGTACTGAATAATTAATTATATTTGACAAAGTTTCGAAAAGTCTCGTTAGTCCCGGGACTGCATGTATAAGTCTCGAGTCTCGAAAATGGGGAAAAAACGCCGAGAGTCTCGATATTTTCGAGACCGAGACTCCCGGGATGAAAGCCCTAGTGAAAACGGGCATAAGGGCCGATTTTTAGGGTGTGTTACATTACTTCGAACTTTGTACAATGTTTGTGCATAAAGTTTTTAATAAATAAATATATAAATAACACTTTCCCGTAAGTTCAGTATTCCGAACCACGTAACAACGAATGCACGCAACCAATTGTCTGTTAACTTTTACTAGAAGAAAAAATATGGCTGTTTGACATATTTTCTATACAAAAACTGTCAAATCGCCATTCTTATTCCTCAATGCCTCTATTGAAAAATCGGCCCTAAGTTCGGCGTTTTTCACTTACATATAAATATGTATATGTAAGTGAAAAACGTCATTTTTTATTTATTTATTTAAGCTTCATGTACAGTGGTGATACATAGGCGGACTTAATGCAACAAGGCATTCTCTACCAGTTTGCATAATAAATAAATAACGACCTGAATAAATAAGTTGCATATACTTAATAATAAAATACATATATACCTACGCTAAAATTATAAACTAATAAATACTATAATAAATATTAATCATAAAGAGAACTTAAAATATAATTATGACGAAGACCAAACTAAGATTGAGAAGACTGCAAGTAGAGGTTCCGAATTTTACGCTAGAAGGAAAATTTACTTTCAGCTTTTTATCATTGGTTTAGATGCAAGTAATTCCTTTTCTTCGTTTACTCAGGAATAAGATTTTCGGATGAGGTGAACTTGGACGAGGTAAAGGCACTGGCCTCTCTGATGACCTTCAAGTGTGCCTGCTCCAACATTCCGTTTGGAGGATCCAAAGGAGGTTAGCATTGCATACGACGTGATTAACGATTCGTATTCGCGAATATTTGTATTTTTTAAATAATAGGTAATATAAACTAGTGCCTGACTGCAATATCATATCCCACCAGGGCCTCAAGTCTGTTATTATCGTCTGTTCTATAAACCCGGAGACTAAATTAACACAAGTACCTAATGTCAAATTTACTATAGGAATGACGCCAGTTCTTTTGTGTTGAAATGTCATTTTAGTCTCCGGGTTTATAAACAGACATAGAATAGTATCAGAATTGTCGATAATTGGCTTCATAATTGTTGATTTTGACAAGTTTGGTATTCTACTAAATGTTAGTACACTACCAAACATGACAAAAGGATTTGAGATTGAGGTCCTGATGGTAAGCAGTAATGTAATTGATGGTGAGGCGCACTAGTTTATGAGGAGCCCTGAAGACTTTTTAGGACCTTGACTTTTGGACCTTTTTAGACTTGTGGTATCGACTATTTTTCCCTTTCAATACCGGTTTCTCATTACTCGTTACTTGGTAGATAATCGATATTTTGCCTCAACGAGTTTTACATTTTGACTAGTCCCACACCACGACGACTCACCCACGGCGTCTCGACCCACGGCGACTTTTTGTAGCGATGCAGTAGTGATGCTGACTCGCATTTGCATCGATACAGTAGCGAAGCTGTCGTGCGTTTAGGGTCAGATCACACCGAGACGCAACGCGACGCGACGATGCTGAAAGAGGCCAGTGATTCCGCGCTGCGCCGCGCGCCGCCGAGAGACTGATCGCAACGTTGCGAGGCGCATAGTAAAATCGTCGGCAACTCGACGTCGCGAATGTAAAAACGTTCCGCTGCGCAGCGAGACGGCTACTTAGATATGGCACTGTGTGAAAGTTGTGAAAAAAAAATGAAAAAACTATAAAATCTGTGTATAATATCGTGTGCCTACACATGTCAATAAAATGCGTCCGTGAGAGTTTTACTTTCTTTCTTTGCTATGGCCCATACTAAAAAAAACCCCGGGGAGGCCAATCCCGGGGGGCGGTAGTTGGTTTCCCCAAGAACCACAAGAACCCACGGGAACCCCACCCTTGCTCGTATGGATTGGAAATTGTTGACGTTACGGCCACGCAGCTAAAGAGTGGGCTCAGACATACCTAATCCTCTACCTATCTTTTGGGAAATACAGATAATTATGACATTATTTTTCAACGATTGTAAACTTCGGAACGTGTTCTAGGTGTATCCATAGACCCCAGAAAGTATACGGTGGCGGAACTCCAGCGAATCACCAGACGTTACACCTTGGAACTTGCCAAGAAGAATTACATTGGTAAGTAATATTTATAATGTACCTACTATGTGTTTTGCTTTTTCTTCTGAAAAATTCTGAGATTAGCGAGTTCAACCATACAAACGCTTCAGCTTTGTATTATAATCTCGGCCCTTTTACACTGGCATAGAAACAAACTAAGCATGCTTGTCCTAGCGATGAGCGATTAGATGTTTTAACAATAGAAATAAACCATCGAGAGAGCTGAGACCATCGCGCCATGGAGTCTGATTCGAGTCAAAGTCGAAACAATCTATAGGTACTCCGTCGGTTTAGGTAGCTAACTAAATGTAAACAATCTTGGCATGTCTTTTTATCTAAAAGTTGTCTATAAATTGTAAGTAAAAATCTTTGCAAATAGGTATTTACCTAAATCGATGTTAGCTAATAAACTAAATTTAAATAATCTTTGTGTATATTATATACAACCTCTTTAATATAAAAAGACATACCAAGATTGTTTACCTTTAGGTAACTACCTAAACCGATAGACCATAGAACCATCTAGATGTTCAATCAATAAGACATACCTATCTATTAGAATATAACTTCTCGACCACTAAGTTACTAGTAGATAGGTAGGTAGTCCACTAAGCTTAGGTTTAGGATTGTATAAAAATGAACATGTTAATGTTTAACGTGCTTAACTAATGTTGTACAGGTGCCGGTATCGACGTGCCTGCTCCTGACTTCAACACGTCGGGCAGGGAGATGTCCTGGGTCGTGGACACCTACATCAAAACCCTGGGTAAGCACAACTGTCAGTGCTGCCAATGTGCGCGGCCATTTGCTACTCTTGCCGGGTAAACCAACGTACCTATAATCCTGCCGTCCGGTAACAATCCGGACCAAGCCCATGTCGTCGACGTCGCGTATTGCTCAACGCGTGCGTCGAAAGAGGTTTCAGCAAACTGTAGGGTCCCGGCAGGGTCGAAGCCTACTGCGGCCCTGGGTAGAACGAAAGAGAACTCCGGGTTCCTAGAATTAAGGTAAAGAAGGGACAGGAGTGGGTTAAATCACGTGGCCAAAACAAACGAATAAAAAATTCGTAGCAAAGTTCACATCGTTAAAAATAATAGAATTAAATGTAAGTACCTAAACCGAGAAGGCACCTGAGAAGTGGGAATGTTTAGTTGGCAATCATGGATTCCGTCATTAGAGCAGTGGTAACTGCCCCGACTTAGGTACGAGTTATAAGTCGCGGGTTCAAACCTAGCCAGGCGCATTACTTTGTGTAATGTTTCATCACCACTGCTCTCAAAACCGTGAACGAAAACATCGTGCGGAAAACAGCACGATGCAGTCCTAGAACCAAAAATTCGAAAACATGCGACGCCACTGGGCTCGCGTGGTGGATTACGGCCTATTCCCTTTCCTACAGAGGAGACGTGAGTCCCAGCAGTGGGAACATTATATGGCTTAATGTTGATGCTTTGCTAATGATGTATTGGTTTCCAGGTTACCAGGACTTGAACGCAGCAGCTTGCGTGACGGGCAAGCCCATCAACGGCGGCGGCATCCACGGGCGCGTGGAGGCCACCGGGCGCGGCGTCTTCATGACCATCGAGTACTTCATCCACGACGAGCACTTCATGAACCTGTGCGGCATGAGCACTGGTTTCAAGGTAGCCCCAATTTTACAAGCGGTTTACATAGTTTCCCAACCTTACATACGCTTTTGCAAAATACAAAGTCGTACCTACTTAATGCTTAGGGTCAGCTCACACCGAGACGCGACGCGACACTGCAAGCACATTTTAATAGAGTGACTCAAAATAGAACTTTATTTACTACACGAAAAGATACACATTTTATTGTGAGAATTTAGAATACGTTGCTTCATGCAGGAACGTTTTTACTTTCAAAACGTGTTGCCGACGATTTTACTATGTACCTCGCAACGTTGCGATGCGTCTCGCAGCGGGTGGCGCGCGGCGCAGCGCTACATCACTGGCCTCTTTCTGCATCGTCGCGTTGCATCGCGTCTCAGTCTGAACTGACCCTTTGGGATTATGAAAGCAAATTTTAGTTTTCCTGGTCACCAGTCTTTCCTTCATTGACTTACTATACCTGCTTGTCCTCAGGGTAAGACTGCAATAATCCAAGGCTTCGGTAACGTGGGCAGCTATACCGGCGTCTACCTTCACAAACATGGCGTCAAGATCATTGGCGTGTGCGAGTATGGCGCCAACATAGCTAACCCTGACGGTATCAACCCTACGGTGAGTCTGACACACGTTGTTAACTTAAATCTAACACGGGCCACCGGCCACAAAAAAAACGCCGCCACTGGCATATTACCTGTAATTTTCATACATTTTATATGGACTCGCCGCACACGGTTGGCGCCGGTGGCGGCCATACGCTACAAATCGTCGCAGCTTGCTTCTTGTGGCCCGCACCGGCCACTAAACGCCAACATAAAAAGCCGCTACACGCCACTTATGTAATTAAACCTTCTTTGATAGAGTCCATTATGATACTGTGTGCATGGCTTAAAAAAGTAGCAGCCACCGGCCACACCGGCTATCGCGCGCTTCTGCTACTTTTGTGGCCGTTTTTTGCCTCTTGTGGCGGCGTTTGTGGATGTCGCGTGTGGCCCGTGTGCGGCAACACTAAAGGCTGATGTAACATAACATGGAAAATAACACTGAATATTATTAATAATATTCTATAATGAAAGAATTTACATTTGTATGATGTTCACGCAGTGTAACAGATCGCGGCGCGCTCTATTTAAAATGCTCTGTTTGTGCGCGTAGTGTGCATGGTTTCCGCGCACGCTGTGTCCACACTTATGAAATGCTCCTTTAACGTTACGTTACAGCTGTCTACACCCGCCTTGAGAATTAACTTCATTAACCCAGTTCGTAACATATAAACTGACGCCCGTTTTCAATAACTTTCTTTTTATATCTATCAATCCACAACTTTTGGTAGGAAATACTAACCGTCGGTAGGGTACCGGTATACCGGTATATGAAAGTACGGGCAAAAGGATAGATTTGTTTGTCTTTAAAAGCTGCAACTGCAACAAACCAGCTCTCTTATTCCTTTCGGAGACGCAGATCAGATGTCCGTCCGACGTGTCGTATCTTTCATACCCAGGGTTTACCTTGGAGCACAATTTTAAACCACGTGCGGGGGTGTGTATGTATGCCCGGGACGACATTTGCTATCGGCGTCTTCGTAACCTTGAAGACTCCAGGTTCTCCACGCTTTGGACTTTGGTGGACACAGGCCTGGATAAAATAATCTACGCCTGTCTACCGTTCGCACAGCGGAGATCAGGAGACATCCGGACTCACACAACATCTGAGTAAGGCGGCGGATGCGGCTCAGCAGCGGTACCCTTCTGCCCAATTAGTGTTACTGGGGGACTTTAATGCCCACCACCAAGAGTGGCTTTTCCCGTACCAGTGCACAGACCATGCTGGTCGAGAGATGCGAAAGCTAGCGATAGCATTAGATCTCACCCAGCTGGTCCAGGGGGCAACGAGGGTGCCGGATGTGGATACGCACACAGCCAATTGCTTGGACCTTCTGCTGACAACAGATCCAGACCGGTACTCTGTGTCGATATGTTCGCCAATTGGCAGTTCCGACCACTGTCTGGTTAAGTCGGTATCTGTCTACTCCCCGCCTGACCCCAGCCCTAGAGGCACCCGGCGGGTTTGGCGATACAAGTCAGCAGACTGGGATGGCTTGCGGTCTTTCTTCGCTTGCTATCCTTGGCAGCCCACTTGCTTTTCTTCGGAAGATGCCTCGTCGTGTGCAGATGCCGTGGCGGATGTGTTGCGACGGGGGATGGAGTACTACATTCCATTCTCTGACGTAAAAATGTCCGACCAAGCTCGTCCATGGTTTGGCGCCGAGTGTGATCGCGCAGATGCGCTTAAACATGCGGCATACCGAGCTTGGTCCGATGCACGTATATGCAAGGCAAGCGACGTGGCTCAAAAGAAGAAGGCCTTTAACAGGGCTGCCAAGTCCTGCAAAAAGGTGTTGCGGAGGCCTCGGTTTGACCACATTAGCCGAATTGGGAACAAACTTGCTTCATACCCCGCTGGCAGTAAAGCGTTTTGGTCCCTGGCAAAGTCGGTTGAATCGAACTTCTGCCGTCCCTCACTCCCACCTTGCCGCTCAACAGGAAGCTCCTGGCATACCTAGAAGCGAATGATATACTCAGTGACCGGCAATACGGTTTTCGGCAAAATCGGTCTACTGGGGATCTTCTGGCGTATGCCATTCATATCTGGAGCGAAGCCATCGAGAAGCATGGGGAAGCGCTTGCCGTCTCCCTTGATATCTCGAAGGCTTTCGACAGGGTCTGGCACGAAAGCCTTATTGCTAAGCTTCCTTCCTTCGGTCTACCCACTGGCCTGTGTGATTGGATCGCCGACTTCTTGAGGGATCGCTCCATCCGAGTAGTAATTGATGGTTGTACTTCCGGTCAAATGTCGATTAATGCCGGGGTCCCTCAGGGGTCGGTGCTCTCGGCAACATTGTTTTTGCTGCACATAAATGATCTACTTAAGCCCGGTACCTTTGGGTATGCAGACGACAGCACTGTTGCTGAGAGATACGTTTCCGACGCACGCGCTAGTGGGTCACAGATCCAGTCTTACCGAGAGGCTATGGTTGAGCGCTTGAACTCGTCCTTAAAGGCGGTCTCTGATTGGGGCCATGCCAATCTGGTCAAGTTCAATGCTGCTAAAACCCAGGCGTGTCTTTTTTCCGCTAAACGGAGTCAATTCCACCCGGCTCCATCTTTCCGGGGTGTAACCGTTCCGATAACCGATCGCCTTGAGCTTCTTGGAGTAACACTCTCGTCTACTCTCAACTTCGGCTCATACATCGAGGCACAAGCCCAGCTGGCTGCTAAAAAATTGGGGATCTTAGCAAAGGTGAGACGGTACTTTACGCCGGAACAGCTGCTCAACCTTTACAAAGCGCAAGTTCGATCGTGTGTGGAGTACTGCTCTCATCTTTGGGATGGGTCTGCCAAATACCAGCTCGATGCACTTGAGTCGATTGAGAGGCGAGCCAAGAAGATCATCGGTAATGATGCACTTGTTGAGTCGAAACTCCAAAGTCTTGGGCATCGGCGCCGAGTTGCTGGCCTGTCGGTTTTCTATCGTTTACACTTCGGGGAGTGTGCACAGGAATTACACAATTTAATTCCGTCAAGTCCTTTCCATCATCGGACCACAAGGCGTACGGCGATGCGCCATCGGTATATGGTGAACATCCCACCCATACGCACAAAGCGTTTTGGGAACACATTTATTATGCGTACAGCTAAGGAGTGGAATTCCCTGCCGGAGTCTGTGTTTCCCGATAGCTACAACTTAGGAGTCATCAAGTCAAGAGTGAATAGGTTACTTCTAGGCAAGCGTGCTCCATCGTCGGCCACATCATCGCTTACCATCAGGTGAGATAGTGGTCAAACGCGAGCCTATGAATAATAAAAAAAAAAAAAAAAAACTGTTGATAGATATTGTGGGACCAACCCCGAAATTCAATAATAAATAAGCAAGTATTTTTGCCACTTTTGTCAACCAGGATTTGATGAAATATATGGAGAAGAATAAAAAGAGCGCCAAGGGATACCCGGCAGCCCAGCCCGCTGGAGAGGACCTGATGTACCAGAAATGCGACATCCTCGTCGTAGCAGCCAAGGAGAAAGTGATCTTAGCTGACAATGCCGATAAAGTACAAGCTAAGGTAAACGAGTTTTTAAATTAAGTATTAACTTTAGGTAGCTGTACACGTGTTGTTTTGAAAGTTTATGGCATTTCGGGAGGTTGTAAAAAAAGTCACAAATAATCATAAAAAAATACAATACTTGGTCAATAATCAATTTATTTTTTATTTTAGTTGATTTTTAAAATGACTCTAAACAAACGTGCGGGAAGTGTAAGTGTGCTTTGGATCAATGAAATAGTGTTTGTGTGTGTGAAAGCGCAGTAGGGCAAGTATCTGATACTTGCCCTACTACTACTGGCCGCATAAAGGTAGTTCACACGTACGATTTCCATAATGAAAAAATAAATAAAAATATTACCTACTCATTTTATTATTGATTCGGGTCGAGTATCACTAACATAATTACCTCCCGAAATACCATACACTTTCAAAACAACACATTGTATTATTAACATGAAAAATATTGTTAACTAGAGTGGTGTTGCTTACAATGATTCGGTTTGTGAGTCGGTGGTTCCTGCAGTAATGTTCGTGTTTAGCGTAGAAGTTTGCGAGTGTAGTTTTTACCGGCCAAAGCCGATTTTAGGATGAAATAGTTTCGCCTTGTCCCCGTGATAGTAGCCGGTTAGTAGTACAATTTTAGGACATTCCGACACGGACAGGTTAGATTAGAAGGCTAACAGCCGAACCCAATAACCTATCTATCACATATCGGAGATAGAAAAACAAATGAAACAACAGAAAACATGTATAATTTTTGTATGTTATCATTTGTTTTACTATCTCCAGTAAGCCAAAACTGGAGATAGGTTATTCGGTTCGGCCGTAAGACGGAAGCGAAGCGAAGCAGAGCTCCCACTTTAGCCTTCAAGGTTATTTTTTTTATAAATACCAATAAATAGGAGCCCCAAGAATCTCCGGGCGTGTAGGGAGAACTGGTTTGTCCTAGGTGCAACTTGTTCATCCTAAAATTGGGTAACATGTGACATGTGGTTGTAGATGGTGGCGGAGGGCGCCAACGGGCCCACGGTGCCGTCCGCGCACAGCATCCTGGTGAAGAAGAACATCCTGGTGATCCCCGACCTGCTGTGCAACGCCGGCGGCGTCACCGTCTCCTACTTCGAGTTCCTCAAGAACCTCAACCACGTCAGCTTCGGGAAACTCAGCATCAAGTTCTGGAGAGATTCGAACACTGCACTCTTGGGTAAGGTTTTCTGTAAAAATTTGATCAACATTGACTGGCCAATTGGTCTAGAGGTTAGTGGCCCTGACTGCTAAGCCATAAGTCGTGGATTCGATTCCCACCCAGGACAAATGTTGTGTGAAGAGCACGATCATTTGTTCTGTGTCTGGGTGTGATTTATCTATAATATTGTTACGAACGTGAGTAATTAAATGCCGGTTTACTAGCAGAGAACTTTATTCACCACAAAACAATGACAAATTAGTCCAATCAACAAATAACCAATCACTATAAACACTCAGAGTTCCGTTTAGTATCGCTTAGGTCGCTAGGTACCACTTCACGTTCACACACTTAGGTAGTTCGCTCTGTATCGCTGACGAAATCAAACTGAACTCGTTTCTAGCCGGGGGCCCGTATTTATATGCGAAGTCATCGAAATTTCTCGATACCGACGTTTCAAGGACATTCTAGCACAAAATAGTCGCATCGGGAGGCCATAAATCATTATTATTACTCTCGTAAGCAGGTACTTATCTACCACCTTACATGCGAATTTCGACTCAATTGCTAATACCGGAAGGTACAAATTCCCTTATCCACCCACATAACTATCTACTGAATCTTATGTAATAATAATAGTGTATGTCGGACTTTTCTGGAATTTGCCAGGCCTGAGTATGTGCTCCTATTCTCGAAGCTTCGCACAGCAATGCGTTTTAATTATTTGATGCTACCCTTGGTTCCGTCGAAGATATAGCGTACTCAAGTTTCACGGCGTAACAATATGTATGTATTTAAAAATATATAAGTATGTTTATCAGTTGTCTCGTATCCATAACACAAGCTCTGCTTAGCTAGGGATTAGATGGCGTTGTGTGAAAAGTTGTGGAACATATTATATATCATCATTGCAGTCGAAAGACTGTAGTAGTATTTAGCGACCACTACGACGTCACAGAATCCTGGATCGCGCAAGTAAAGTTCTCCGCGCGATTTGAATAGATACAACTGCCCGAAGCTCATCTATAGGGCAGTCGCCCACCGGACATAACATCCCGTCCGATCGGGGGATTCTCCCTTTTCAACGGAGGTTTGTGGGACTTTACTCTCTGTTTCGCATACCCCCAAACCTCCACTTAGACATAGGCCTCCCCCAAGTGTCGCCACAACGAACGGTGCTGTGCGTCGCGCATCCATCGAGTTCCCGCAACCCTTAGCTGGCCATCGGTCCATCTTGTACGAGGCCTTCCAACGCTGTCTTCCGGTACACGGTAGCCATTTCCAGTGCCGTAACTAGGGCGGTGCGAGCGGTGCCCAGGCACAGGGCGCAGACCCTGGAGGGGCGCAGAAATGACCTCATGCATGGTAGCTAGTAGGTACATTTTGTTTTATTGCGAACATGGTGTAGACGCGCCCTACTGTACTATCTATAGTTATATCTATATCGCATTTTTCAAGCAATCTTGAAACAACAACACATGTAAAGGTATCCCTGGACGTGCTCGGCGCCAGGTGTACTGGTGGTCGCCGGAGATTGCGGCTTTGCGCGAGGCGTGCACCGCCGCGCGGCGCCGGTACGCCAGGTTCCGCAGGCGCCGCACCCGCCCGCCGGATGCGGAGGCCAGAGAGGCGGAGCTGTAGGAAAGGTACAGGGCGGCAAGGCGCACCCTCCGAACGGAGATAAAGCGGGCCAAGCGCCCTTACCAGGTGGTGCGGAACAAGCTCCGCCCATGGGCTCCCCCGCTGACTCAGAGTCTCCGGCCCGAGGCTGTGGTGGCTAATCTGTTCTCTGAGCGAGGGGAGCACTCTCCCCCGCTCACGGCTCCGCCACCTGCGGTGCCCGTAGTGGACCACACCAGCGACGACGAGGACGACGCTCCAGAGGTGACAGAGGTAGAAATGAGGGCGGTGGTACGAAGACTCAGTGTCAAGAACACCGCCTCAGGACCCGACGGCGTGCCCGGAAGGGTATGGGTCCTGGCCATGGAGGCTCTCGGGTCTCGATTGCGAGGGCTCTTTAGCGCTTGCATGGAGAGAGGCCAGTTCCGCCTTCGCTGGAAGAACGGGAAACTGGTCCTCATCGCGAAGCCGGGGCGCCCCGCGGACTCTCCGTCCGCGTACCGGCCCATCGTGCTGCTCGACGAGGTGGGCAAACTCTTTGAAAGAGTAATTACAGACCGCCTCGTCGGGCATCTGGCACGGGTGGGGCCGGATCTCGCGAACGGTCAGTTCGGCTTTCGCAGGGGGCGTTCCACGGACGCCATCACGCGCGTGAGGGCCCTTACGACGGGGGATGCGGTGATTCGGGGCAGGGTCGTCTTGGCGGTGTCTTTGGACATCGCCAATGCCTTCAACTCCCTGCCCTGGAGTTGCAACGGGGCGGCACTTCGGTACCATGACATGCCCGCCTACCTCCGTCGTGTGATCGAGGCCTACCTGTCGGATAGGTTCATCATCTATCCCGGTCACCAGGGAGAGTGGAGACGGCGAGAGATGTCGTGCGGTGTTCCGCAGGGATCGGTACTAGGACCGTCCCTGTGGAACATCCGATACGACTACGTGCGGCGCGGCGACCTCCCCGACGGGGTCAGCGTGGTCTGCTACGCAGACGACACGCTGGTCCTGGCGCGGGGAGAGTCGTACCAGACGGCGGCCGAAACAGCGACACGCGGGGTTTCGACAGTCGTGGACAGGATCCAGCAACTAGGACTCAAGGTGGCATTGCAAAAGTCCGAGGCTATGTGCTTTCATGGCCCTCGGACCGCTCCACCACCTGGTTTCCAAATAACGGTACGGGGGGTCCACATCGGCGTCGGGTCGACGATGAAGTACCTGGGACTCGTCCTCGACAGCCGGTGGACTTTCGAGGAGCATTTCCGACGTTTGGCCCCCAAACAGGACAGGTTTGGGGCCGCTCTGAAGCGGCTCCTACCCAACCTAGGGGGTCCAGACGCCCCCGGCCGGAGGCTCTACGCGGGGTTCATTCGGTCCACGGTACTTTACGGGGCGCCGGTTTGGGCGCCATCGCTAGGTAAGCGACCGGCGGCCAAACTGAACGCTTGCCAGAGGGTCATGGCCATCCGGATGGTGCGGGGATACCGCACGATCTCCCGCGAAGCGGCGAGCCTCCTTGCTGGCCTGCCACCGTGGGATCTGGAGGCAACAGTCCTTGCATGCATGCACGATTTGCGCGTGGAGATGCAACGCCGGGGCGAAACTCCGCTGCCACGACAAATCGCAGTATGGCGGACAGAGTTTGGGCGGGATCTCAGGGTGGCATGGCAACTGCGACTGTCGCAACCCAGTGCTGGGCACGCCGTCATTGAGGCGGTAAGTCCCCTCTATGAGGAGTGCTTGGAAAGAGGTCACCTTCCGTATGACGCAGGTCCTCACTGGACACGGTAAGTTCGAGAGGTTCCTGCATCGGATCAAGCAGGAAAGGACGCCTGGGTGTCGCTACTGTGTGGACCGCCCGGAGGACACGGTGGAGCACACGGAAGAGGTGTGGCCGCTTGGGCGGAGCACCGCTGTGTCTTTGTGGAGGCTATCGGCGGCGGTGACCTCTCGCGCCGGGCCCTGATTCAGGAAATGGTCCAGAGTGAGGAGGGGTGGCGGGCGGTCGCCTCCTTCTGCGAAGCAATAATGTTAGTGAAGGAGGCTGCTGACCGTGAGCGCGTGAGGGAACGGTCCTCACGCCGCCCCCGCTGAGATCCTGATCCCAATTTCCGACCACCGTAGGCGCGGGTTCGCGGACGGCGAGCACTGGGTAGCTTGCCGTCCGGCAGTCTAGAAATAATCTGGACCGAGCTCAGTCGTCAACCGCGCGTTCTGTTCCACGCGCGCCTCAAGGAGATGTCAGCAAACTGTAGGGGAGCTCCCCGGGCCCCGGCAGGGCCGAAGCCTCTGGGGAACATGGGTATTCCGAAAGGTTGACACCGAGTCCCCCCCCCAGATCGAAGGCAACGAAGGAACGGGGTATGGGTTTAGTCAGTAATGCCCGGTTTACATTATTCCAGTCCAGCGATCCAATCCAGTACTGGATTGCTTACTGGAAAAATGTAAACCGGCACTGGAATGAACTGAATCCAGTAAGCATTCCAGTCCAGTAACTGGATTTGCGGTCTACTTTTGAATCCAGTGCGACCAATCCAGTGCAACTGGAATAATGTAGACGGCCAATCCAGTGCTATTCCAGTGCTGACGAGGTACACATGTGTTGGTTGTTTTTGCGGACTTTTTTTTGCAAAGAAAAAGGATTTAACAATGGTGAAGAAGTTATCTGAAGACGAAACTGAGTGACTTCTAATTTTAATTTTGCGGATATAGCATCTCTGAACAACGTATTCTTACGCTGGATATTAATCGAAACTAATGATAACAGTTCTTCAAAGTTTTCTGCTGTCATTCTCAGTGCCAGTCTATATTCATTGGGATCTTCCACCTTCAGTTGTTGCAAAAGTAATACTGACCCTCCTTTTTGATCTCTTTCGCTGATCCAATTTCTCACCCAAATCCGTTCCTTTTTTTTTAGTTCCTTATCAACCTCATTAATAACTTCTTGTAGCAAGAGTGATTGGGCACGTTTGAAACATTTTTGGAACTGATCTCTTATTGAAATCATTGTCACTATAGTGTTCACACTTCAACGGCTTCTAAATAACTGGAATAGTGTAGACGTACAGATCCAGTCCAGCACTGTACTGGAAATCTCGCTAGATCACTGGACTGGAATAATGTAAACCGGGCATAAGAGTCTGATACACCCTCCCGCTCCGCTCAAGAGCGAGAGAAGTCATTCTGATGATTCCCCTACGGTAGATTTATTTGTATTCACATTTGTCCATTTTATTTTCAGAGCCTAGTTAGAGCATTTTTAGGGGCGCAGTTTTGAAAGCTCGCACCGGGCGCATAATAGGCTAGTTACGGCACTGGCCATTTCAGAACCTTTCGGCCCCACGGCGATCTGTTGTGTCAGCAATATGCTCTGCCTATTGCCATTTCAACTTGGCGATTCTTCGTGCTATGTCCGTAACCTTGGTCCTCCGGCTGATGTTTTCATTCCTGATACCTAACAGTAAGAAAAATCTCTCGAATAATTTTTATTCGGTTGTAGAATGCGTCGGCGGTGAGGAAGATAGTGTCGGACACGGCATACCGCAACGTTGTGCGTTCTCATTGAGAGACAAACGGCTCTTTTTTTAAGGTGGGAGATTATTAAAATGATTTCTCTCTCTGGGCGGAGCTGGAGGGTGTGTCATGCTTCAGACTAAAACCTACTCTTGTTCCTTGTTAGCACTAATTCCAGGGTAAAGAAGGAACAGGAGTAGGATTTAGTCGGTAGAAGTCTGACACCTGGGGATCTCTTTCATCAACTCAGGACTCCAGTAGGCTTCAACCCTGTCGAAGAAGCTTTAATAACTTGTTTTATTTATGTAGATTCGGTACAGAAGTCGCTGAAGAACGCGAATGTGGACGCGAAGGTGTCGCCGACGAAAGAGTTCGCGTCCATGATGTCGGGCGCCAGCGAGAAGCACATCGTCGGCACCGGCCTCGAGTTCTCCATGACCAACGCTTGTGCTGTACGTATTTTTCTTCTTCCTTTTGAGTCGAAGGTTAACCCTTAGAAAGTTTGGGCCTAGACGACGGCGTTAATCATTTAGTATAAATCTATATTTAAAATTGGGAAAGTCGCGCCCGTACTCGCTGAAGGGTTTACTTTAACTGATCATTGTGAAAACCTACATATTTTACTATGATTGTTTTGTGTGTTTTGTTTGGTCTACGCTGAGTAAGTCACTATTTTTTTAAGCGAATACACTATAGTGTTCATAAAATAAAATAAAAAAATCTAGAACGAAAAAAGAATGGCAATTTGTCTTCCTCATTGTTCACTAAGGTGTTTTTTTTTAAATTCCAGAACGTAGCAGCAGCGGCTAAGACCCACAACCTGGGCATCGACCTCCGAACAGCCGCCTACATCACCTCGATCGAGAAGATATTCGTGACGTACGACGAACACGGCCTGGCATTCTAGCAGGCCATAGTTAGGCCGACAACATTAGCTTTATTATTAGCATTAAACATAGCGAGTAGGGAAGAAAGAAGTGAAATATAGCCCTGTTACCTACGTGCGTATGTACGCTGAACGAGCATGCTAGCAGCTAGTTTCGCGCTCTACATCAGAACTGATCGGTGGTCCTAGAATGCCGTATTTTCATATACTACGGTCCAGCCCCTAAAGCGCAGTAAAACATGGGGTTTTGCCTACTTTTTAGGCGCTGAACGGCAGTATAGAACGCATTAGGTGTAGGTTAAATGCAGATATGTACATGTTTTTGCGTAACACTATAAGAATTTCGACACTATGTGATGTGAGCAATCGTGCGCGTGAGATATTGTCCTAGACAAGTAAATATGCGCCGCATTCATCAATACTGGTGGAGTCATAAACTGTGTTTTGCATAGTCGAAGTTATAAGCAATTGATTTTCTTCTATAAAAGGTCAGAAAAAATTTACTGACCGGGGAAAAATAGAAAGAAAATTGGACTTATATACCTCTAATGCACTGAGTCAACAAATACGTTTTTACATCACCAAAACGATCAGACTTTGCCTTGTAGCAATGACAACCTTGTAGCAAACAAACATCATATTATATTACGGACACCATAATATAAGTAGATGGCAATATACTTATGGCCTGTATTCCATGTAAACATATATTTGGAAACCGGCACATTTCATTGCCATATTTTACTTATATCAGGTAGTCTGATATATATCCATAGAAGTATTATCAATCACATACAATATTAGTTGTACACACATAAATACTAGATTTGCAGTAAAAACTCATTACTGCATTTTAAACTATATGTAGTGAAGCAACTATACATTGTATGAAAATAAATCTAGAAAAAGAAAACTTTTCACAAAAGGGGTTTTGAAGTTATAAAATAAGAGCCTTTACCAATAAATTAGACCAAACTATTTTTTTTTAACAAATAATAGTTTGGTCTAATTTATTTATTTTAACTTCACATATTGCTACATAGGCGGACATGGTATTCTCTACCAGTCTAACCTTCGGGTTAAAAAAGACCACTGGTCTGTGTGACACTTTTTCAAACAAGTTCAAAAATCAAATCTCGATAAAAATTGGCATGCAACTTACCCACTCAGGGTGTAAACTAAAATGTCAATAGTAGATTGGATTTTACATTGTGACCATAGATAGAGAATCTTTACGTAACTGCACGACACGAGAAAACATTAAAATGTTTCCTCGGATATCTAATAAAGTTCTCCATCGTCGCATGCAGTTACCCGGACCAGACACACAACCCGTCTGGTCGAAGGATTCTCCCTTTTGAACGGAGGTTTGTGGGACTATACCCCGTTCCGCATACCTCACTGAAAACTGATGACCAGTTAAACTAGAGGTATAAAGTCCTACAGTGAATTATAATTTTAATGCTTTTTATAACTGAGATTATGCTAAAGATTTATTACGGCAATATGACGGGAAGACAATGTAACACATTTAAAGAAGTCCCTTCTATTCTTATATTATAAAATCTAGCCTATACTGTCCCACAGCTGGGTAAAGGCCTCCCTCCATCGTTTTGATTCCCAGCTTTAAGCCACTTCTTAAGACGTCCAAGTCGTCCCGCCATCTCCTTCTTGGTCTGTCGTGACCCCGTCGTGCGATTTCAGGGCACCAACCTTGTGCTTCTTAGATTATGTAAAAATGCCTTTTGCATGTATTGTATTTATTTCAAAGAAGTGTAGTGTTGTTTCGCGTTATGGGAAATACTCGGGAATCAAGTGCGCGGGGGATTTTATCTTTGTACATACTCTAAAAGACGTAGGTATCTCTCTTATACTTAACTTTTATTTGTAAAATGTTGTACTATATTATTTATTATGACTATGGGTTACCGAAGACTCACTACTTATTGACTATCAAACATATTTATTATAATAACATTTATAATAGTTTTTCTCGATAATTCAGCCTTTGATCATCAGGACTGACATTTGCCTACCCATAGTCTTATTTTGCTAAGTTCTTATTTAGTTAAATAAAACATTCATAAACTTTAAATCGTATTTTATTTTATAAAAATATATTAATTTAAATATGTTACATAGTTTTTTATAGATTGATTAGTTTAGGAAATAATTCGTATTAGGGCCGGCGCCCAGTGCCCTCATAGCACGGCATGTCATACCAAAGCATTTACTAATCAAGTTATTTTGAATCTTATTTCAATGATTTTAGAGTTTACTTAATTTTGATACCACGATGCTGCGACGTGCCGCGGCATGCTGTGGCATGACACTGCATGCTAAAGCAAAACACGGCATGCCGCAGGATACTGCAACACCGTCTGTTGTGCTATGCTATGCTATGCCGGCAGTGGGCGCCGGCCTTTAGATGTGGAGCAAGATCAAGCCTCTTGTATGCGACGCCTGGTTCGCAGTGTGTAGGCACGGTTTACGCACGATTCGCCGTGCGTTTCGTCAGTGTTGTATGGCAGTCTATAGTACAGTTAACAAAAAGAACAAGAGGCCTCATGTTGAATACTCCGCCCCGATAACTGGGTTATCTTTTTACGATAGCCTCATCATCATAAGACCCATAGCGCACTAGCGGCCAGCGGCCAAGTCGCGGCGGCCATCGAGATACATACATTAGTATGAAACCGCCATAGAGCGCGCGCACTTGTCCGCACGCGGCCAGCGGCCACATACTAATTTGTGTATCTCGATGGCCGCCGCGTCCTGGCCGCCTGCGGCCTGGCCGCTTGTGCGCGCCTGGCCTTAAACTCACACACAGATGCAAATGCTCGCTGTCGCTGGCCATTGGCTGTGGTCGGTAGCCCGGTTTGCGCCGAGCCCAATATTGAACCAGGGACTTTAGGCTGCCTTTCCATCAGAGATGAGGCGTAGCGAGGGATGTGTAAAACTAACCAATACCAACGCTAAGTGTCTAAACACACTATGCCGAACGTACGCGACCGAAGTTCCGCGGCTGATTTTACGTTCCAACGTATTCGGCTGATATGACACACCATAAGTGCCGAACTTACGCGGCAGAAATTCAGTTGCGCAATTTTCTGTGTATATTCAGTGTTTCGAGCGCGCTGTCGTGGCGTCGTGTCTTGATTTTGTCTAGATCTTCGTCGGCAATCGAACCAAACTTCGGTCGCGTATAATGTGTGTTCTACAGAATACGTTGCCGCTGAACTTACGCCCGACCGAAGTTCGGCTGTACGTTATAACGCAACGTAATTTCGGCATAATGTGTCGCCAGTAATTCAAATAGCATTACAGGCGTAATCATGCCGAACTTCGGTAGCGTATCCTCGGCATAGTGTGTTTAGACACTTACTTGCTTCATTTTCGGTTTCACACACATCCCTCGCTATGCACCTCCGCTCATCTCTGGTGGAAATGCAGCCGAAAACTATACCCCAAAACCAAACAGACCAATCGAACTGGTTTTCAAGACAATCGCAAAAAGATTACCAAGTTTACAGATGAATTTTTCAAATTGTGTCTATGAAAAATAGCTACATCTCTAGTCCGTAATGGTATGGTTACCAAGAAAAAAAACTAAAGTTTATTTTAATCCCTGATACTAAATTGACATAGGCAGATGTCAAACTTACAAGATGCCAGTTCTTTTGTGTTTCGACAAGTGTAACAACCCTCGTAATGTCACTTAAGATTAAAAAACCTGCCAAGAGCGTGTCAGGCCACGCTCAGTGTAGGGTTCCGTAGTTTCCCGTCCGTCACAATAAGTGTCCCCAACTTTTCAAAAACTGTTCTTCCCATCAAGTTCAAATAATTTTCCTAGAAAGTCTTTATAAAGCTCTAATTTCCAGATTTTTTTCATATTTTTCAAACATATGGTTCAAAAGTTAGAGGAGACACACACACATTGTTTTTTGAGCGATTATTTCCGAAATTATTGATATTATCAAAAAATGATTTTAGTAAACCCCTATTTATTTTTGAATACCTAATCTAACAATATATCACACGTTAGGGTTGAAATTAAAAAACAAATCAATTTCCACTTTACATGTAGGGGGGCTACACTAATAAAACATTTTTTTCCAATTTTTATTTGACTACGGCGTGATTGATTTACATCATCATCTGCCTAGCCTTTTCCCAACTATATTGGGGTCGGCTTCCAGTCAAGCCGGATTTAGCTGAATACCAGTATTTTACGAGGAGCGGGTGCCTACCAGACCTCCACAACCCATTAACTGGGGTAACACGGTACTTCATGGCAAGACTGGAGTCAGATTTACTGGCTTCTGACTATCCGTAACGACTGCCAAAGATCTCCAAATGACAGCCGGGACCAACGGTTTAACGTGCTTTCCGAGGCACGGAGGAAACTCGTTATGTTAAGATGGTCACCCATCGACAGACCAACCTAGGCAAGCGTTGCTTAACCTTGAAGATCGACCTATGCGGCTGTTATTATCTAGCCACGAGCTCCTCAATGAAATGAATGGCGTGATTGATTTACATATTGGTACCAAATTTCAGCTTTCTAGTGCTAACGGTCACAGAGATTAAGCGAGGACGGACAGACATGGCGAAACTATTATATAAGGGTACCGTTTTTGCCATTTGGCTACGGAACCCTAAAAACAGACTTTAAACGACACCACAGTGGTGTCATGCTGTCCAGTGATGTCGTTGATAATACTCCATTTAAAATCCTTCTAATGAAAGCGCGACCTGAGAAAAAATATTGTAGTATTACTAACATAGTAGAAGAAAAATGTGTGGATACTTAATTTTTTTTTAATTTACTACAATTGCGGCTGAGGAGCGATATGAAGGAAAAGGGAGTTGGTGATAGTCTGACGGATGAATGGACAGAATGGAAGAAGAAGAAAACGTGTTGCGCCGACCCCAAATAATATGGGATAAGGGCAGGAAGAAGAAGACTACAATTGCGGCTGAATAATATTGCCAAATTAATTTTTGAAGAAGAAAACGTGTTGCGCCGAGCCGCCGACCCCAAATAATATGGGATAAGGGCAGGAAGAAGAAGACTACAATTGCGGCTGAATCTGGTCACGCTTTCATTACACGCACTCTAACACTAAGGCCTCCCCCACACTAGGCGCGCGCGGTCGATAGGCGCGTGAGTAGCGCTACTCACACGCCCGACGATCGCGCACGCCTAATGTGGGGCAGGCCTTAATATTAGTCATGCAGAACGTTTTAGTTTTGAGCCGAGACTAGCTTGTCCCTATTCTCCATTAGCTATGTCCACACTATGCCCTTTTTTGTTCAATAAGGGCATGCGTCATAGCGCAGTCAACAACGCAAGTCGGGCATGCCTTTGACGCAAGTGCAATGACAGTTGAAAGTGTTGCGCGCGCAGTGATATATGTAATTCCACGTCAGATGGATAATGCGTTCCATAACGCATTCAATTGTTGAAAGCAACTAACGAAAGTTTAATAGACAGATGAAGACGAAAGTTGAAGATGAAAGGGCACAGTGTGGACATAGCTATAGTTCCAGATTTGAAAAATTCATAACTACGGTCTATCGGTTTAGGTGGTTAACGAACAGCCGAAACCAATAACCTATCTAGCACATATCGAAGATTGAAAAACAAATGAAACAACAGAAAACATGATAATTTTTGTATTGTATCATTTGTTTTACAATCTCCAGTATGCCAAAACTGGATATCGATAGGTTATTGGTTTCGGCCGTAAAGGTAAACAATCTTGGTATGTCTTTTTATATTAAAGAGGTCGTATCTATTATACACAAAGATTATTTAAATTTAGTTTATTAGCTAACATCGATTTAGGTAAATACCTATTTGCAAAGATTTTTTACATACAATTTTTACGGCCGCACTCAGGGACATTTATTAACGTTAATCATCACTTAACTTCCAAACGATCTATTAAGAAATTGTCACATTGACAGTTTTACAGTTTTTCAGTGAAGGTTTGACAATACTTAACTTTAATGGACATTAGGGACGCGAATGAACCATTAGCTGTACTCTAAGTATGACCGTTAGACAACTTTTAGATAAAAAGACATGCCAAGATTGTTTACATTTAGTTAACTACCTAAACCGATAGGGTATAACTAAAGTACCGTCGACATAATCAAGTCCTGGCCTGTTCCCGGTTCTGCTTGAACCAGGCCACGGTGTCTTGTATGGCGGTCTCGAAGGGCGTGAACCTGAAGTCCTTGTAGAGCGTCCGCAGCTTGGTGTTCGAAGCTGTCTTCTTGTGCTGCCCGTCAGCTTTAGTGGTGTCGTACACGATCTGGCCGGGGAAGCCGTGTGCTTTCTTTATCATTTCTGCTACTGTACTTATTGTTACTTCATCTTCTTCGTCGACTGTAAGAGGAAAATGTAGGGAATTAAGAAGTTACTTCTAGGCAAGCATACTCGTATGGGTCAACTCACACCGAGACGCGACGCGACGCTGCACGCACATTTTCATAGAGTGACTCAAAATAGAAGATATACATTTCATGCAGCGCTGCGCCTCGTGACACCGCGTGTCGTCTCGCTGTGCAGCGGAACATTTTTACATTCGCGACGTCGTGTTGCCGACGATTTTACTATGCGCCTCGCAACGTTGCGATGCGTCGCGTCTCGGTGTGAACTGACCCTAACGTCGACAAAAGTATCGCATACCATCAGGTGAGATACTGATCAAACGAAAGCTTATCAATAAATGCCTAAATGCAATAACTTTTTAACATTCTTTTAGGTCTTTCTTAGTTGTTGTGTTGTTTTTTATTTTTGTTTGTAACTTTACTAATTTTAAAATAAAAATAAATCCAGTAGTCTAGTATCTACATCATATAATAATATCTCCTACATGTCCTAGAACCAAAAATTTGAAGACTTGTGACATCCACCAATCCGCACTGGGCCCACGTGGTGGATTACAGCCCATTCCCTCTCCTAGAAAGGAGGCCTGAGTCCCAACAGTGGGAAAATTACAAGGCCGATAATGCTATGCTTGTAGTTGCGGGCGAAACCGCTAGCAGAAGCTAGTAAGTTCTTAGACCATGCTAGTGACTTAGCTCGCATCAAGAGGGCCCATATAAGGTGATAAGCCTGCTCGTGCCCTCGCTCTTCGCAGGTGAGTGTGAGGGGCTCACCTGACAGTATGATGGGCTCGACGCTGTCGTAGTGGCGCAGCACCCAGATGAACAGGCGCGCCAGGTCCAGCGAGTAGATGAACTGGCGCAACGGCTTGCCGCTGCCCATCACCGTGAACGTTTCATCACCTGCAATAGTAGAACACTACCATTAAAAACATTTATTACGAGTATGTATTCTCAAAGAATAAAATTTAAATTCATTTTTTTTTTCAAATAGAAGAAAATACGTTAGGCTAACACGTCGGCTGCAATATAATATTGATGAAGACGGTTCTTCCCGTCCCTCGCCCAGTGATCCATACAGCACTGACAACCGTGCTACATGCGGAGAAAAAAAGTGCCTTGTACAAGAGGCCTCAGACTTTGGTTCCAACTGATTGTTGGGAAAAGGCTCGGTTCGAAGCTAAAATAGTATTAGCCGTCTAGTTACGAGCGAGCCCGAGTCGTCGACGGCACGTAGTGTTCCACGCGCGCCTTAGATGTCAAAAAAAAACGTAACCTAGCAGAGTCGATGCCTGGTAGGGCCACAGGAAATTTCTTAAAGGGATACCTTGCTCTCGGAACGTAAAGGGCAACCGAAGGACACAGGCAGGTTCAATAAAAGTTAACTAAAAATAAAGGGAAAAGGCCGTTATTTTTATTTTTTCAAAACTACCCTCTAAATACAGTTCATGGGATGTCAACCATTTTCGCGATCGAAGTGTCTGGCAAACTGCATAAAGTTTCAACTTCACTTATATCTTAATGTTTGAATCCCCGACCGGTCCTATGAGACCGCGCTGTTATTGTTTTACTATTGTGTCTCGTTTCGCGGGTATGTGATAGATTAAAGCAGGATAAAATGTGTTTTTAATCAGCAACTAGTGAATACTTTCCACAGTGCGGTCATCAGTAAGATTTTCTGCTGTCTTACCTTTCTGCATAGCGTCATCCATTCGGCGGATGAGCGCGGGGATGACATGGCTGGACTCCAGGTTGAAGTTGTCGTGCGGCCCGAACACGTTGCACGGGATCACCGACGTGAACATGCAGCCGTGCATCTCGTGGTAGCCTCTGAAGACATTACAAAATAGTATTTAAACTCATCTACTTAGCCTTTTCTCAACTATATTGGGGTCGGTTTCCAGTCAAGCCGGATTTAGCTGAATACCAGTATTTTACGAGGAGCGGCTGCCTACCAGACCTCCACAACCCATTAACTGGGGTAACACAGTACTTCATGGCAAGACTGGAGTCAGATTTACTGGCTTCTGACTATCCGTAACGACTGCGAATAGAAAAAGATCTACAAATGACAGCCGGGACCTACGGCTTAACGTGCTTTCCGAGGCACGAAGGAAACTCGTTATGTTAAGATGGTCACCCATCCACAGACCAACCTTGGCAAGCGTTGCTTAACCTTGAAGATCGACCTGTGCGGCTGTTATTATCTAGCCACGAGCTCCTCACATGGTATCTAACGGGTCTATAAAACCCCATTTCGCCAAGTTGTGTTTGCAGTGGCCAAATTGTTATTGTTGTGTTATTGTTGTTGTGTTTAACTGCCTCGTTGGTCTAGTGGTCGCAAGGGTGACTGCTGAGCGTGGGGTCCTGGGTTCGATTCCCGTGTCAGGCAAAACTGCTATTGGATTTTTTCATTAGGAATTACTCTGTAGCTGCTCGAAGTTTGGAAGTTAGTGATGTGATACCACCGTGCCTCGGAAAGCACGTAAAACTGTTGGTCCTGCGCCTGATCTCTCTCCGGTCGTGTCGGATTGCCGTCCCATGGGACTATGAGAGTAAAGGAACGGAGAGTGCACTTGTGTTTGCGCACACACTTGTGCACTACAATACCTCCTGCGTACTTGGCTGATCTCTATTGAGTGAGGTTGACCACCGTGATCGAAATTCGGTCGGGGAGGATTATTATTATTGTTGTGTTGTAGTTAAGTCAGTCAGTAGTTAAGTTAGTTTTGATACACAAAAACATTACACAGCTTAAAATACATTACTCGCAATCCCCACGGTTTCACCCGCGACCTTAGTTACTAATCCACTCCTACTAGTCGTAGCGTAATGTTATATAGCTTGTAGTGTTCCTCGATAACTGGCTAAGCTAAGGCTAAAAATTTGAACTATTGTAAAAACTCTTTTTTTTTCAATGGAAAACTGAAATGTAAATGGAACTACACTCGAGAGCAATAAAATCGCACATCATGACTTGATATGTTAAGGCAGATTTTGTCATGAATATGAAAAGATTTTGAAAGAAATGCATACACAAGTTTAAAGACTATTTCATTAGCTTTCTATCTATTGATATGAAATACAGTGTAAAAAAATACCCTTGAAAAGTTTTAGAGCACAATATCCAACATAAGGGTAAAATTACCAAATTTAGCTTAAGAGAGAATGAGAGTCAAACTTAAAATTCTTGGTTAACCAGTTTATTAATAAAGTGTATTTCCTCTCTTAGCCTTAATTACAGCTGTTAATCGATGTCTCATGGACCGTATTAATTTTACCATAAAGTTGTATGGTATAATGTCCCACCCTTCGTCAATGATAAATTGACGCTCTTGAAGTGAAGAAACGAGTTTTTTGCTGTAATTCTTCTTTTAAGATCATTCCAGACGTGTTCAATTGGATTAAGATCAGAACTGCGCACAGACATTACTATCGCGATGATTTCAAAGTTTTCCATGTAGTGAAAAACTGTTCTAGCGACATGTGATCTGGTATTGTCGTGCGTTAAGAATTTTTTTTTACCAATAAGCTACACCAGCAGCTTCACAGATTCTCTGAGCATTTTTTTGACGTATCGTGAAGCCATCAACCCTCTCGATATCGGGCAGGTATTAGCTCCAGTGTATGAATACAAGTCAGTTTTACTGTATAACATTATGCCTCCCCTAAACGCCTCAAAAAGCAACATGATTTCTTATGTAGCTTTGATAAAATTAGCCTGATCACTTTCTATAGATCCTAAGGCGTCCATCATGGTCATATAAGTCATTCTACACTTATCAGAAAACACCACAGCCGGCCAATAGTCATACACGTAATTTAAGTAATCCGTGATAAATTGTCGCCGGGCTTGTCGGGGAGCTGTGGTCAGTTTGGTACCGATTGCTGGATGATATGCAGTCAGACCTGCTTCGTCCAGTCCTTTTTTAATTGTCCGCTGATTTATACTGACATTGCAAACTTCTAAAAGCTTTTGTCTCAGTTCAATCGCGTTCGATAGCCAATTTCTCAAAGTACTTGTTAAAACAAAGCAATCATCACGCCCTGATCCTATGCGCCACCGGCCAGATCCTGGTCGCCGGATGTACCCACTGGTCCCTTGAAACCTTTGCTATACCCGAAGATCAGGGAAACAGCCCAATTTTGGCTGTCGAGCAACTTCATTTGTTTTATGGCCTGTTTTGGGCAAGGTAATAACTTGAACAGCTTCTGCGGGCGTGGTATCCATATTTTTCCAGTAAATTCGTCTGTTTCCAATTGAGACGTTATCGCGTTGACGGAAACAGAATAGAATTTTAAAAAATACCCTTTTTGTAGCTTTGGGTAAAGGTGAATGTTGTGAAATGCGAATGAGTGAATTTAGGGAATTGGGTGTGTGGTTGATTTTTGTGAATTACGTGAAGGTCAATGATCTTAATTTTGTGTTTTTGTAAAGTTAACCTTGTATGCAACCTTGTATAATTTTGCTTAATAATTTATACTATTTCTTTAGATTTAAGGAGATATCAGCATTAAACCAAATTACAAGCCATGTGCGATTTTTTTGCTCTAAAGTGTAGATTATTTCTAAATTGAAAATGTAAACGAGAAACCAAGTACTATACCTATTTAGCACATCAATCATCCTTTTAGCATAACTGTAGCCGTAGTTCGATGTGTGGGGAGGGCCGTTGTGGACCTGAAAAAAATATATTAAATATTTAATCATTTTCAAATTTAAGCAACATAGTCCGAATTTCCTCTTTTATATTACGAAAAGGTGACATATTCATTTTCTAAATGACAAAAGATGTGTCCTTGCTACCTGAAAGGTTGTGTCTAAGATGAGTCACTATTTTCTTAACACAAATAGAGCAAAGTACATACGGTATTTTGCTCTATTTTATATATATATGCTCGTAATCTTATTATATTAAAAAAAAGAAACAAGATTGTTGCATTACCATATTTACTTACCATAGTCTCATCTATTGGATATGTGGTTTTGTCGGGAAATATACAAGTAGACAGACAGGACACCACTTTCTTCACATTATTCTTCTGGCTGGCGCTCAGCACATTATCATTTATTGCCATATTCTCCCTCTGCAATAAATTAATTGGCACATATTTGTAATCTTTCCAACAAAGTATACAGGAAAAGTTTTTAACCACTGCGTAATTTTTTTTTTTTTGGTGGCTAAGTGTAAGTAATAGAACACAGATCGATCTTCAAAGTTAAGCAACGCTTGCCAAGGTTGGTCTGTGGATGGGTGACCATCTTAACATAACGAGTTTCCTCCGTGCCTCGGAAAGCATAGGCTGCCTACCAGACCTCCACAACCCAATAACTGGAGTAACAGAGTACTTCATGGCAAGACAGGAGTCAGATTTACTGACTTCTGACTATCCATAACGACAGTAAATGACAGCCGGGACCTACAGCTTACCGTGCTTTCCGAGGCACAGAAACTTGTTGCTTAACCTTGAAGTCGACTTGTGTTCTATTACTTACACTGAGCCACCAAAAAAAATGTATGCAGTGGTTAAAAACTTTTCCTGTATACTATTTTTTAACTTGGGTATTTAAAGAATTTTCTCTCCTAAGCACTTTTTTTCAAATTAACCAATTACAGGCACTTTTGGATAGTAAAAATGTCAGTCAGTCAAAGAAAATTGAAACCAAATTGCTACAAAACACATGGATATTATCAAATATCAGATAGTAACTGAAAAGTTCTATTGGTTAGTTGCTTTGCAGAAATACCTAATCTTTTAATTAATAAATGGGCATAAAAGTTTTTTAATTAGTAACCTACTAAAGTATAATATGAAAATACTATTGCATGGGTTTTAAATAATACTGCTTGGTCTAAATAGTTATGAGCCTTTTTTCTGAATCCACAACTATTCCTCAAATTTTGTCATGAAATTACTAAGAATTACACAAATTTTATGCTAGATATCTCAGAATGCATGTTGAGATAGTGAAATGCAGTATAATTCCAGCTATTAACTACAAGCTTCTTCATAGAATATAGGTACAAACACTATTCAACATGCTCAATTTGAGCACGGTCGGAGAGGTCATTTTTAAAATCATACTAAACTAATTGAAATTCAAATACAGATCTTCTTCCTGCCCTTATCCCAGATTATTTGGGGTCGGCGCAACAGATCAACAACGATAAATCAATGAATGGTTTCATTTTTTAAATCAATCAATAAATAACGGAGAAATCAATTATTCAAGTTAGCGCAAATGATAAGAAATGCAGCTTTAAAGTTCCATTAATATTTGATTTAAAATAACTCAAGATGTCTTTGATATTTTTGCTACATTTTTCCTTAATAAAAATAGATATTCCTCACAGTGATTCAATCTCTGAGATATAAAATAAACTTAAAAAAATTTAATGTACAATTGATGTTAAAAGTAATCAGCATACTTTTACATGAGATAAGACGAACTAATGTAAAATGTTTGTAACCCAAGAAAACACTTAAAATCTAATCAAAACTTTAACCACTTGAGTTAACCTTGTTTGATAATAATTATCTTTATAGGAAACCAGTGTAAGGTACGATGCAAAATAGCATGGATACCTTAAAGTCTATTGTCCCGTGAATGGTTTAGTTCAAGTGTTTGAAAAATACTAATCGTGTCACTTTTCGCTTCACACAATTTTTTTCCTACACTACCCATGCAAATTGACTGTACTTACAAAGAAGTCTAAATTGTGTGCCATGTTATGGAAGAGGCCTCCGACCATGGCTGCTAGATGTATCACATATGTGGGCCGATGCCGCTCAAATAGAGCATCCGTTTGAGCCTTATCTCTGGAAAGAAACACAACATTATATTATACCACAAATGTTAATTTTCTGTTATCTATATTTGCAAAGGTTTCTCCACTACTGCTCTATTGAGCTTAATTAAAACATTTCCTAAATAGTAAGTTATGGATATCGTAGAAATTTTATTGTGAATATAATCACCTAACAGAATTTGGTCCCAGTGACCAATCTCAACAGAAATGAACAAGTCATCATCATCTGCCTAGCCTTTTCCCAACTATATTGGGGTCGGCTTTCCAGCCAAGCCGGATTTAGCTGAATACCAGTATTTAACGAGCGGCTACCTACCAGACCTCCACAACCCATTAACTGGGGTAACATGGTACTTCATGGCAATACTGGAGTCAGATTTACTGGCTTCTGACTATCCGTAACAACTGCCAAAGATCTACAAATGACAGCCGGGACCTACAGCTTAACATGCTTTCCGAGGCACAGAGGAAACTTGTCACGTTAAGATGGTCACCCATCCACAGACCAACCTTGGCAACTATTTATTAACCTTGAAGATCGACCCGAGCAGCTATTATTATCTAGCAACAAGCTCCTTAACAGAAATGAATAAGTATACAATACTAAAGAGTATGAATGTGTACACATATGTATTTTATTAGTTTACTGTCTTGTTATTATTGTCACAGGTGGGCAAAGAAGGGTTTTCATACAGAAAATGTCATCCTTCACCATTATCAGTCATAATATGATAGTACCCATTTTTCAGTCCACAGAATCCAGTTACAAAATATTTGATAATTGTTTATAAATAATTATGTAAGGCATTGTTAGCTACATGCTTGTATACATAATATTTATGCTATCGGTACCACCCGGCGACAAACGTTACGTATACGTATGCACCTACTTTGCCAACAGTCCCTGACCTCTCACAGGACGCAGTGTCACCTACCTGAGATCTCCATCCTTAGACCCACAGAAAATCCACGTTTCAGCTTTCGAACTCCCATCTTTCTGCTTTTCTTCATCGATTATCGTTTTTATCGCTTGGCCAACTAGGCCGGATCCTCCTGTCACCAATATCACACATGATTCCTCACTCATCTGAAATTATTTGTAAATAGAACTAAATACTAATTTCTAATAATAAATTCTTTATCTCATCAGCGTTTTAAGAAGTTATAGGACATGCTTACTTTGCACTACGAAAAATTTATGTGGCACACACAGCACAACACAACTTTCAAAATATTTTTTGAATTGAATTTGATAATTTGATTTTGATTGATGGCTGCAGTGTTGCCAACAAGATAGAGCCTGATGTCGCCAGTTATCAAGTCTCGTCTGTTTTTTATACCCTGAGATTAAATTGACACAGATAATGTCAAACCTACTATAGGCATGATATCAGTTCATTTTACCGACTTCATGTGTTATAATAATGTGATTTTAGTCTCAGGGTATAAAAAATATATGATGATAGACTAAAATAGCCCAAAAGTTAATTAAAATATTATCATTAAAGTCAGTTTCTTAATCCCTGAGACTAAATTGACACAGGCAAATGTCAAACTTACAATAATAATGATGCCAGTTCTTTTTTGTTGTGACAAGGGTGACACGCCACGCCCAGACTTCATAAATATCAACTTTTATTTTCTACTTTAAAATCGTATGCGTAATGTCCGCTATATTACTACATGCTACTAATATAAAATTACGAAAAATTTTATAAACTGCAGCTTGGCAAAAAAGTCTAGCGTCTGTTTTTTATACCCTGAGACTAAAATGACATTACAACACAAAAGAACTGGCAGCATTCCTATAGTAAGTTTGACATTAAATGTGTCGATTTAGTCTCAGGGTACAAAAAAGAGACAATAGAAACGGAACTATTATTTTTTTCTGTTGACAACATTCCCCAAATAATGATATTTCATAGTAAACATAGGTACCTACTTTAAGGTGAATGCTTCAGGTAGCCCGCGAACTTCAAATTTTCTTACGTTTTTTTGCAATTTGCAAGCCAGTGGTAGGTTGTATGAAGTTAAAAATACTTAAGCGGTTGTAAAACGTAACTAGTTACATAATTATAAACATAAAAATCATCAATACAAGCCTCCAAGCTCACTTAGTTGCAAGAACGTTTTTGACCTCGAAAAAATCGTTCCTACACTTACATGAGCTTGGAGGCTTGTATTAATGATTTTTATGTTTATAATTATGTAACTAGTTACGTTTTACAGCCGCTTAAGTATTTTTAACTTTATACAACTTATCACTGGCTTTCAAATTGCAAAAAACGTAAGAAAATTTGAATTTCGCGGGCTAAGCTGGAACATCCCCCTTAAATTTTTATTTTAACCTTCAAATGACTTAAAAATAGAACAAATAATGAATAAAACCATTCAAAGTGCTAACAAGAAAGTTATTAATTTACAAGGTGTACAGGCGCTGTCTGTGAAATATGAGGCCTAAACTATTATTTATTTGGAAATTGCCAAGAAAGTTATGATACCGGTATGAAAGAAATATTTTTGTTGTTTTTAGTTAAATCAAGTTTTTAATTGATTAAAACAAAGTTGTTTTAACTTACTTGCACACAGAATAATTAGTTTTGAAACTATAAACATCGAGCGCATTGGTTATGTTTATATTTTGTTTACATTACTCTGGTGTACCGCGCAATTAAGGTGAATGCTTCAGCTAGCCCGCGAAATTCAAATTTTCTTACGTTTTTTGCAATTTGTAAGCCAGTGGTAGGTAGTATGAAGTTAAAAATACTTTAGCGACTGTAAAACGTAACTAGTTACATAATTATAATCATAAAAATCATCAATACAAGCCTCCAAGCTCACTTAGTTGCAGGAACGTTTTTGACCTCGAAAAAATCGTTCCTGCATTTAGGTGGGCTTGGAGGCTAGTGTTAATGATTTTTATGTTTATAATTATGTAAATAGTTACGTTTTACAGCCGCTTAAGTTACTTATCTCTGGCTTTCAAATAGCAAAAAACGTAAGAAAATTTGAATTTCGCGGGCTAAGCTGGAACATCCCCCTTAATGTATATTGATACTTTGGAGACTTGAGCTGAAAAACTGTACATGAAAATTCAATTTCTACTTATACTTTGAGCTAATCATGTTATTCAATACAATGTTTCTTTTTTTAAAGTGAAACTTTTATTACATCGTCTCAAACTTTTTCGTTTTTAGTGTTGCATGTCGCGTGACGGTGACGTCAGAGCAGTCGAGGCCAATATGGCGGCACCAGTACGGTACAGCTGCTGACCGTGTAGTGTATACACTTACTCATTTGTGCCAGTGCTCCACGCTATTTTGTTTGTTTTTGTCAGCCATCAACTATAACAGCATTAAGGAAAGATGCCCGTATGCCTCGCATAGCCTAGGTACCATACGATGGACACTATGTGTGCACAAGTGCCCATCGTACGTCGCCCGGTTAAACATGTGCAATATTGTTGGACAATAGTATTTGCATTGTTGATCAATATGTAACAAAAATATGTTTTTACATGGACATGTCGCGACTGGATTCGTCCACGCAAAAGCCAGGCATCTTCGTGTATACCATAGTCTGGCAGATCTTCAAGTGCTCCCTCTCTGTACGTTTCAATTATATACAGACCATTTGATAAATGCTCGGCACAGTAAGATCTTGCCAGCTTGAGTTGGTATGTACCTAGCACTAGTAGAATTATATCCTCCTCCGTCATTGAAGGGAAGTTTCCTATCTGGCTCGCTTCTATCCTCTGAAAATCTACTCTTCTGTGATTAAGACGATTTCTCTCTACATACATATGCAGAAGATTCGAGGTATCTATTTTCTGCCTTGTAATATTGAGGAATTCGTCTGCGTGTATGCTATCCACGATGGGTTGGTGGAAGTGGTTCGTCATAGCTGCGGCTATCTTAAAATCGGTGAACATATTGGGCAGTGACTTATTAAAATATTTTTGCCGCAAGAGCTTAAAATCACGCTTAAATCGGCCGTTTACCACTTCCACAACCAACCAGCATAGCGTTACCGATCGAGTTTCGTTGGACTGTTCAGTGGTTCAGTGGTAAAATCGAGAAATGAAAGCACAAAAGAAACTCAAACAGCAGCTAAACGTCGTCACAAGCGCAATACGAACGATCGACTGACGCGGACACGGACGCCACCCTCACTGCTCCTGCGCACGACCCGCGCTCAGGAGCAGCGGGGCTCGAGTTAAAACGAGGCCGGGTGCATGGTGAAATCTTACGTAAAAGCATTATTAATAGAAAACAAGAACGGAAAAATGCAGAAAATATTACCTTGGTACCTACTCTTTTTTTTTAAGTAGAGTAAGTGGTACCTAATATATGTACTCGTATATGTATGTTTATCTCCGGGGGCACGAGACTTCTTCTTCTTGTCGTGTCGATTAACTCAAATCTTGTCCGACCAATATTTAGCCACCTGGACAGCTCTGTCGTTGGCCTCGCATAGGTCGTTGAAGGTGCAGGTAGTTGGGCATGCTGGGCAGGAAAGGAGATGACGCATATCTTGTGAGGGGGCTCCACACTGGCATGATACTTGCGATGGGTCGAGGAAACCCCATTTGGCCAGATTATCTCTGCAGCGACCAACCTGAGCCCGCAGTCGGTTCAAAGATTTCCAGGTTGGCCACTGCAGTTCGTGTCCCGATGGCAGATGTTCTGCCGGGGAGATGAAGTTAGGAGGGGTGGAGTGTCTTTTCCTCCACAGTTTACGTCTTTGGTCCGAAGCGCTGTTCTTTAAAGAGGTCGTAAATCTTAAAAAACTTTTACGACTCTTTAGGCGCGCATGTGGCACTTGGTGCCCGTATAAGGGGTGGCGGCTGTCTCGCTCCTGCTTCGATTTTTCAATTTGGCTGGCTACTTCACGGCGAACTTCCGGTGGGGCTATACCCGCCAGTGGATACAACATCGCAAGTGGGGTTGGTTTTAGGCAACCTGTTATTATCCGGCAGGTATCGTTAAGCGCTGTGTCAATCTCTCTAGCGTGGGCTGAACGATGCCACACTGGGCATGCAAACTCCCCCGCAGAGAATGAAAGACACAGACCGGTAGTGCGCAGAACCTGTGGCGATGCTCCCCAGTCAGTGGATGTCAGACGACGGAGAACGTTGTTTCTTGTCCCGATTTTCTTTTTCGTTTTCACGCAGTGGGACTTGTAGGTTAGAGCCCGATCTAAGGTGATGCCCAGGTAGCGAGGTTGGGGGCAGTGCTCTATATCTACACCTTGCCACGAGATGCATAGAGCTCTGTTTGACTGACGGTTGCGAAGATGGAAAACACAGGACTGGGTCTTGGATGGGTTTGGCCGTAGGGCATTTTCGTCATAGAATTTCCCAAGTGTTTCCAGAGCTTCTGCCAGTTTTTCTTCGGCTTCTTCAAAAGTAGGTGTCTGGGCGGCTAATGCGAGGTCGTCTGCATACAAGAAACGGCTTGTTTGTGGAGAGCAAGGCTGGTCATTGGTATAAATATTAAATAGGGTCGGGGCCAGCACACTACCCTGAGGGAGGCCGTTCTTTTGACTACGCCACCTACTTTTGGTGTTGTTTATGTGGACTTGGAAGCGACGGTTACTCAGAATAGTGCCCAGTATGCGCACCAAACCTATATCCTTGGTGAGGTCACTGACTTTTAATAAAAGCCGATTGACGTTCACCGTATCATAGGCTGCTGACAGATCTACGAACACAACACCTGTAACATTGTTCGCCTCAAACCCATCTTCGATGAATTGTGTGAATTTGAGGGTCTGGTTGGTGCATGACTTTCCTGGCCTAAAGCCAGCTTGCTCAGGGATAAGGTTGGGCTCAATCGCTGGTATTAAGCGGTTGAGTAAAAGCCTTTCAAATAACTTAAATGTATGACAGAGAAGGGAAATAGGTCTGTAGTTTTTAGGATCTTTTGGGCATTTTCCTGGCTTTAAAAGAGCGACTACTTTCGCACGCCTCCAAATTTTAGGAATCTTATTATCTGTGAGGCAGGAGTTGAAAAGGGATAGTATCCACGAAACAGCTACTGGTCCAAGATGTTTCAATTGCTCGACAGTGATGTCGTCGAGACCAGCAGCCTTACCATTTTTTAAATTTTTAATCCCATATATGATGTCGGATAGTGTAAAAGGTGCAGTTATGTTGGAAGCATTATCATATACTACTTTTGGGAGCTTTTTGATTTTAGGTAAGCGATGCGGAGGTTTACCGTTAAGGAGAAGCTGGTGGGCAACCTGGTTGGCAGTTACCTGGCCCGGATTCAGAGCCTGTGGGGGATTGTCAGTCAGTTTTTGGATCGTGTTCCATGCCTTTTTACTGTTGTGAGTCATATCTATTTCTGTGACTAGTGACATCCATTTCTTCCTGCGGTTGTCGCCCACTTCACGCATTAGTCCCTCACCAAGTTCCAGTGTTTGTTCGGAAAAAGGGTCTGTGTTGAATGACTTTTCGTAGTCTGCAAGTACTGAGGCGGATTTCTTGCTTAAGCCTGGAATGTATGCAGTACGGCAGCCTCGTGGGATGTGCTGGCGCGATATTAACCATACAATTTTATTAAATTTCTCGTAATTTTCCGCCACGGGCTCCAAGTCAAGCAAATTTGAGTCAACTTCGTCGGAAAACAGTTGCCAATTGGCCTTGGAGAAGTTGAATCGTCGCCTGAATGGCACGGTCTGAGGTTTTACGGCCGATTCTATAAGACATCCGATGGGCCTATGCTGTGTTCTTGGTATTGGCATGTGAACTAACTTTGTGCAGAGTGGGCTCACGTTACCGCTAGCAAAGATCAGGTCAGGGTTGTATCCACGGCGCCATCGACCGCTGTTAAAAGACCCAGGGAGTTTAGCGTTGTGAATCAAGGTGAGATTCTCTGCCTCCGCCCATTTTTCCACAGCATCACCATCCGCGTTATTTGTCGCATATCCCCATATGGTGCTGTGGCTGTTGAAATCGCCTAATATGATTTTTATAGGCCTATCGTGGAAATTACTGGTGCATTTAAATTTAAACGGTTGACTAGGAGGTTTATAGATAGAGGTGATTGTGCATCTACCTGTATCAATTGTAATTATTTCTATAGAGTCATCAGATGTTGAGGCCGCAGAATTTACAGTAATGTTTGGCCGAACGAAAACAGCACTACCGTACTTTGCATGGGGGATTTCAGCAATTAGGTTCATGCCAGGTATAAGTGGCCTGGGTTGTTCGCTATCACGGTGGGTCTCTTGGATACATAAAATATCACAACGCAAGTCATGGCACAGATTTGCAAGAAGTTCAGCCTTGTTACTAGAAAAACCCTCTATATTCAAGGAGATTATGTTCAGAGCTGGTTTTGTAATAGAGAAACCAGGGTTGGCGGCAGGAGATGCCGTTGGGGTTGGCGCTGGTAAGTGCCTCTGTGGTCGAATTTGAGTTTGAGTCATCGTGGTGAAAGGATTAGTCAGCTAGACTCTGCGTTACCGAGTGCTAGCTGTCCAGGGTGCGCCGGGCGTTTAGAATCGTATTACGATATTTTTAACGCCGCTCGGGGAGGCTCCTTTCATGCACCCACGAGAGGCACGAGACTGTCTAAACAGGTTACCGTGACCCGGAAACGCAAATGGTAACCGAAGGAATAGGGTTTTTATTAGTTAGTAAGACTGTCGTTTATCTTCCAACGCAATCAGATTTGAGACTGGCGGCTATAGTAAATATTGTTCCTCTTGAGTCTTGGTAAGACCTTTTAAACGACACTACAACCATATCTATTGGAGCCGGGTACCATTTTGCTCATTCTCCTTTGTAGTTAAATGTCAATAATGGGAAAAAAGGTTTCATTTTTACGGTTTCATAAAAAGCACACAATCCTTTTCATAATTACTAAATTATGTAGTGAACTCAAGAGTTTTCCCCTACAAATTTATTTTTAGGTAATAACTAATCAGCAGCATATCGAGAAGACGTCTTAACTGCTCAGCTGCTGAGCTAGTACTGGCGCAAGCTTCGCTTGTACTGCGAGATAGCTATGGGGCCGCTGGGTGATTCTGAGATGTTTCAACAATCAAAAGAATCGCTAAAATAAACCATGAAGACAAACATCGACTCACCGTTCTACAAAATAATTGAGATATTTTTTGATTGCTTCGACTCAACCGAATCGATCACTAGTTTTCGATTGTTACTAACAGGCACTCTCACTCAAAACTCTAATCTATCGCGATACTCACCTACACCGACACAACTGAGTCGAACTCGAGTCAAAATGTCGTAGCGCTTTGACGATTCAATACGGTTTATGAGTTTTTATAATTATCGCGTTTGCATATTCGCGCGAAAGTGAAGCTAATGTGCAAACGCGTCATCGTACGATGAGATAAATGGCGATGCGAGTAACGAGGCATATGAAAACTCATTTTTCACAAAGAGAATAACAATAGTCTGTTTTTTAATCTTCGAGACTAAAATGACATTACGTCGGTTGTCACACTTATCACAACACAAAAGAACTGACATAATTATTATTTGAAATTTGACATTTGCCAGTGTCAATTTAATCTCAAGGATTAAAAGCAGACTTTAGTGTGTTGTTTACATATGCGCGTTCGTGGTTTGCCTTGTCGTTCGCCACACCACTTGCAACTATTTGTGAAGAGTTTTTCGATTAATGACAAAGCGACTGGAATAGCAAGGTGAATATCGAGGCGAATGCAAGCATGATGTATAAATGCGGTATTACAACTGCCTTATGTCTATGGTTTATTCTACGAAAGTCTGTCTCCTATGGAATTAGTAAGTATGTAGTTTTTAAATTCTGAGTTCAATTTTATACTTTTCTAATTGTGTCTCTCTTGACAGCTATCATGATCACTCGTTATAATCAGCGTTCCGAATTGCGTTAAAAGTGATTATATCGTGAATCCGACCAAAATTCTATTCTATTCTATCCTTATATCTCGCTTATTTGGCATTACAGTGGATTCATAATAACCAAAAACTTATAATAACTTTCTATTTTTATTTTTAGCTGGGGATTTAGAGGGGATTCCAAATTCAAAAATGTCGATGAATCACAATAGCATTTTACAGTATAGCAGCACTTATTAAAAACAAAATTGATCTTGTCTATGCGAAAATACTGGATAACGATTGGCCAGTCGATTCTCTACGAACATTCGTTCTCGCTCCGAAAACGCCAAATACGCTTTCAAACCAAAATGGAGGATTTGTCGGTCGAGGTGTACGGTGATAATGGTGCTTATTATAAGGTTTGTAAATTGTGAAGTACGTTAATATTCCACACATCGAGTATTATTTCGATTAGTGTAATGTTTATACAATTATTTCCAATGATCAATACCTAGGTTATTCTTATACTTACAAAAATATTTTTCCGGGAAGATCATCACGGCTGGAATGGACGCCATGTCCGCCTGTCAGGGCGTGATTTTTCCATGTGTTGTAATAATTGTGCTGCTTTCTGTAATTTTAACGGCGAATTAGGTGTTATGAAATTGGAATGACACGCGACAATTTTTTATATTTGCGCATATACACATAAATGACCTAGATATCTTATTTCTAGCGCATCACGAAGTTGGTGTATAGTCGGAATGTTCTAAAAATCTCTTTATTTTTAGGCCATTGTCACCGACGTGCTCGACAACGAGGTTCTCGTAGCCTTTGAAAATGAGTAAGTATGATGTTTATTGATGGAAGTAATTTTGTAATGAAAAAGTGCGGGTATTTTTATTTACATTAATATTTTGCTTTGTAGCTGGCAGCCGGAGTCCAAATTCCCGTTCTCGCAAGTGTTTTTACCACCGAAAGACACCGGCAAACACACAGAGTTCGTGGAAAACCAAGAGGTGGAGGTATACGCGAGGTCCAATGAGAAGGAGGCATGTGGGTGGTGGACAGCAAACATCAAGGTATTAAATTACATGTATACCTCACTTTGTGTACCCACCCCCGTCTAAATTATTTTTCCAAGTAATTTTTTCCACTTACTCTCAAGTGCACTTTATAATGACTGAAGTACCTGCATGTCAAGAAGTTTATTAGATTATACATAACATTGTGCAAAATTGGATAATATAAATAACTGCTGTAAATATGTGCACTGTAACTTTCACTTCAAATGCAAGCAATTTAGTAGGTGCATCATAACCATAAACTATTATGAATAAATAATTTATAACTACAAATAAATAGTAAGGAAATGCATATACAACCTAAGAGGTTTTTCTAAAGAAGTACTCCCATATTATATAAATAGTCCATTTTTGTATCAACCTGGCTAGGAGTCCCTTATCATTTTACCATAGTCTGGATATTTAGTACATAGCTTATTATCTTTTGTTTACAACAGAAGCAATTCAATACTTTTTATCAGAAATGTCAATCTCCAATGTTTATTTGACATCTTCTGTTTCCTAAGATAAGCTAATGAGTGTAGGTTTTATTGATTAAACATCAAATTTTGTGCTTGGGGTTTGAGAGTTGTATCTAGTATTATATATTCATCCCCTAATGGTGTATCTCTTCATATCATAGCACTGTATACATATACCTGGTTTTTACCTATGGCTTCTGTGTGAATATCGGTGAATTTAGATTATGGGCCTGTTTCACAATGTCCGAGTAGGCACTACTCACTGAACAAATTCAAAAATGTGACAGAATTTGTATGAAATTATCTGTCAAGTAAGATACTCGAAACTTAATCATAGGTGGTGAAATAGGCCCTGTATCTTAGATTTTTTATTTTATTGAGTAGGATACTAAACAAGTAGGTATGTGCTTTAGTGGAATATCAATATAGATTTGTATAAAAACCTTAATATCAGCCTGCATAATCTCACCACTGAAGAAAAATCTATCATAGTTCCCAAATATTTTATTTCACAGATAAAGGGGACTATTGTTTTTAAATTTCAAATCTTGCTATTAAATTTAAAATCTTGTTTTTGCTTTATCAAATTTATCTCAGCATTTACTGTCACACTATTTAGTACATAGATTTCTTGAAGGGATAAAGAAATCAATTTAATAACTTATTATGGAAATGAATCAATAAAAAGTTGTATATTGTTCATGATTGGGCTGCGATGACATGCAACTTTTAGCACTGGTACCCTACTTTGGTGCACTTTCACTCAGGCATAACATGCATGCAGTGGTTTATAGCAATTATTGTGCTGTGTTTAAAAAAAAAAACAACTGAACTGGTAGAATGAGGTTTTATAACTTTTTTTTTAAATTAAAATTACTATGATTTGAATTCATTTTCGTTTTTTATAGGCCGCCCAAATTTCAAATGCATCTTTACTGTAGCTGAGTATGCTTCATTTATATAGTTTCTAACCCTTGATTTCTGATTTAACCATTTGAAGTGGAGTATTATCAAAATTTGGTGTTAGTAGGGTTTGAGACATTTTTAACTCAAAATACTCAATTCAGAAACAGCCCCTTCAAATAAAACGGAAATTCTACCAATTTGGCTAAAAGTATTTTTTTTTCTAATCTATAAATACTCAGTTTAATTAGATAATGTAAGCCAGAACTCATTTACCTAGGTAGTTTATATAGCAGCTAAAAGAAATCTTAAAAAAAATATGCAGTTGATTTTAATATGTACATCACAAGTACTTATTTCTGAATGCATTAGAGACACTTCAAGTGATTATGAGTAGATAGCATTATTATGATAAATACTGGCCCAAGTCAACAATACTTCCATCTATTAATATTTAACAGGATATCTTAGGAAAACACTAACAACACTGTAGCACCACATGTAAATTTTTTCTAAAGATTTTTCTAAAAATGTCGTAATTATGGCGCATTGCGCATTTCTTACGACTAGAAAATGAGATCAATAGTGCATATTATGCTTCATTGCCGTCAATACGTTTCCGGGTATTACCGCCTTTTCTAATGCTTCAGCTTTACTTTATTACATGGACTGCAGCAATTTTTTAGGAGCACTTAAAATTCTTTTGTTTTCATAGAATATTGTAATTTTAATGGATCAAATTCAAAACGTTTATTTCAATTAGACCATTTGTACAGGTATTCCTTCCAAATATCTTGAAGAGAGAATGTTTTTAAACACAGGCTTTTAGCAGTGAATTGCTAATCACAGTTTTTGTGTCAACACAACAAGTTGTGTTTTCATTGTACCAAAATCTATCAGGAGTTTATTTAAAATTATTTAAAATAAATGTACCTGCCACTATAAGGCACCAAAAATAACAATTGGAAGTAACATAAGAAGCCCCTAAATCTATCTCCTTTCATTCACTCCAGCTTAAAAGTTGTCTGTAAGCGGTTACTCTGTACATGCTATCAATTTATCATTTCAATCAATGTTTGGCTACTAAAAGTCCTCATTCCACAATATTTTGAGATTCAATTGTGATGTAATGATTTGTTATTACTTTTAAAGTAAGCTGTTGCTGAGCAACAACCCCTAAAACATAACATGTTACACTGCATTTATAAGTACCCATGTTATAGAAAATACTGTTAAAAACATTAATAATATGTATGGGTTTATTACAACACAAAGTATACAAAAAACGAAGAATTATTTAGGGTTAGCTTATTTTTACTAAAGTATAATCTTTTACAGAAAAATAACCAATCATAGGTGAATATTGAACATTTTGAGAGTCAAATAATAAATCCTGAAACTCATAAAATTGTTATCAGTTTACCACAGCAATCTATTACTTGAACCTTGTTATTGTTTTCAGATGATGAGGGGCGACTTTCTGGTGATAGAATACCTAGAGTGGGACAACTGCTACACAGAAATAGTGCCAAAGGACCGTCTGCGGGTCAAGACTCCTAAGACACCCATTGACAAGACCACCTTCCACAAGTTCGAAATCCCCGTACCTGATGATCTCAAGGACTAGTAAGTACTTTGAAGCTAGTATGTACTAAATGTATGGATGCGAGACGCACAGGACCGGTCACTTGGGGGCGGCCTATGTCCAGTAGTGGACGTTTTTCAGCCGAGATGATGATGATGATGAATGACCCCTTGACTGGAAGTCAACCCTGATATAGTTGGTAAAAGGCTAGGTAGAATGGCCCCTTACATCCACAATGCTGCTGCCAAAATTGTAGAAGTTGATGCATTCTCAAAAAGTCTATAAATATTCGATTTTGTTTGATATAATGCTTGAGAACCCTTAAAACTCGTTGGATAAAATCCACGCGATAATGGCTTTTTAATTGTGTCTCTAATAAAAAAATCTAATATTAATTAATTACGAAAGGGTAATCATAAATGTACTATTTGTTGTATACAAAAAAAATACAGTAGGAGCTTAAAATTAATAGTTATTATGGGGTAATAGATACTTTATCCTTTTTTATTAAGTCTCCTATTTAATAAAACTTAGGGCCTGTTTCACAATGTCCGAGTAGGCACTACTCACTGAATAAATTCAAAAATGTGACAGAATTTGTATGAAATTATCTGCCAAGTAAGATACTCGAAACTTAATCATAGGTGGTGAAATAGGCCCTTAGGCTATAAAGTAGTCAGCATAAATTTTTAATCACTAGCCGATACTGGACTAAATACAATACGCGCGGTTTATTATGAGAGCAAATACATTTCTATTAATTTTTACAGTTAAAAAAATACTTACGATATCACTTACGACCACATTGTGCGTAGGATGAAACATGGAACCTGTAGTGGTGTCTTTTATGACTCGGAAGTATTAAAAAACAAACACTATTTGAGATCAAAAATTATGCGGTTTTTTTTATTATACCAGAGGGAAGTTATTTAGTCAAATCAAATGCATTTTATTCTTGTAACAACTAGAACATTACAATATAGCTAAATTTTTATATAACATAGTAACATACAAAACTAAGACAGTAAAACGACGAAAATAAGAGTGGTTATGTGGTTTCCTGCATAAAATTGTACGACTGCTGTAAACGACGACTGAATATTTTTATTAAGAAACCAATTTCGAAACTATGTCTTCTCGAAATAGTTTACAACAAAATCTATCTGCCTCTTGTTGCTTTCTATTATACAATTTTCACTTGTAAATAAATAAGGAAGAGGAAACGCGGGCCCGCGAAAAATGGAAAAAGTGTAGGCCTTTGCCCAGGAATAGGTCAAAAAAAATGAGGATGGTTTTAAAATATAATAATGATATTTTTTTATTAAAAAAATATATAATTTGAACCCATAGGAATTTAGAGTGAGGTCCCTAATTTGTTAAAACAATACTACTATCAACTCCTGTTGTTGGTAGTCGTTCTATGCGCATTTTCGTTGTAAGTAAGCGCATGGCAGATCGCACCAAACCTTTATAGTAACATGTGATGATGTCCCACAGTGCGAAGGTGGAGAACGCCCACAAGGAGTTCCAGAAGGCGATAGGCGCCGCGCTCGTGTGGTACGTGGCCGAGCGCGGCGTGCTCGCCGTCGTGTCGCGCTGCGAGACCTCGCAGAAGCGCGCCCAGATGCTGCAGGAGATGCACTTTAGGTAACACACACAACATTTTCAACTACTACACTGCCTACCGTCGTATATCTAAAATGCCGTAGATAACGGCATTTTTTGAGTTATGCTCAAAATACAGCGTAAAAATTACGTATAAATCAGGGGAATTTAACGGCGATTTCATTAATTTACGTTGCTACTATTATTTGGGACTTGGTTTAACTATTGATATTAGAAAAATACTGTTTAGGGAGATATAGAATTTTTTATAGCGTCTAATAACGAAAGCCCGCCAAATGTCAGATAACTGCATTTTAGATATACAATGGCAGTACTGTACATGAAGCTGCCCATTGGTATCTGGATACAGGGCTAAGTATTTTGGTAACTTCCATGAGATAGATGGTAGCATTGGGGTCCTTCCTTCAGGAATTGGGGTGGATCGAATGAACTACTTATCCCACCCATACGCAAAACGCGCTTGGTCGTGAAGTTGCGAACACCAGCACAATGCATAAAGCACAATATACCCAAGCATAGCCATTGGGGCTGAAAATTTCACACACAGTTTATTTATTTACTTGTTTAATTAATCATTTATGTACACACAAAAAAAAAGAAAACAGGAATAGGTACGAAGGTGATGCTTATTTCTAAAGAAATCTGTTGCTTTTAGTATCTACCCATTAATGTGGTACGTGATATCCCGCCAACATGTTTGTCCAGCTTGCTTATCCAGATTTCTAGCTGCTACTATTTTTCCTAGCAGAAAACCGCTATAGTTATTTATACGAATCTCCTCTAGGTTCAAGGTCGCTTTGGTTGCGTAATAGGTGAATGACCGAGGGCTTGCGAACAAAAGATCGTAAGTTCGAATCCCATCCATCGCGTTGTTGATGTTAATCGTACGCCATTTTCAGTTGTTATGTGCATAGATAAAATACAATATTGATCGATTATTGGTGTCCTTTTTATAAATTGTGATCTAGGTGTACAATAATAAATACTTAAATAAATAAATACTGAATAATATTGCCTCATCACACGTTATTTGACAAGAACTTATTAAGTTTAGTGACAGGTAATAAAGATTTTAATTTACAAATTTAAGAACTATATTAACCTAAAGAGAACGAAGTTGATTTCGTAGCGACAAGGGATAAAGGATGGAAAAAAACGTGTTGTGCCAAAGCCAAAAAACCTGGGATAGGGATAATTAATAGGAATAATTTTTATTTTCCATTGTTACAATAAAAAATAATACCTTGAAATTAGTGCAAGTTCATCAAGGATGCCTTTGCCCAGCAGTGAGAAAGTATAGGTTTTTTTAATTTATATAAACTAGTGCTTGACTGCGATCCCACCTGATGGTAAGCAGTGATGCAATCGTAGATGGTGGCGCACTAGTTTATGAAGAGCCTGTTCACACTAGCCTAAAAAAAGGTCATCAATATTGTCTATAATTATTTTAGTAATCAGTTTTATGTTTGGATGGTGGTCCCCAAACTAGGTAGAACCTGTATTTTGAGGTCTTGACTTATGATAGCTTAAAATTATATTAACGTGGGAATTGTTTGTTTAATTTAAGCTCTCTATTAATAGTTACAACATAATCAACAGCACTCAACTAGGATCTCATTTGTTAAGTTGTAATTTGAGGTCTTATTTGTAAGAGCAGTTGACTCGCTGGCTCTACAAACTCGTGCTAACAGTAACTGATAAGTCACAGGGCCGGCGGTACTAAGGCTCATGCCGATCGGTAGTATTGGGCTTATGACATTTTAATTATGATATAATTCATTTTATAATCTACACTAATGTTCCTACAAGTCGACGCAACTGACTGATACGTTAGTGATGAAGCATACTTGCTTTTCTTTTAAAGGGGCTGATTGACAAACGAGTAAAACCACGATCTTAAGGAGGAAGCTTCAGGGTAGCCCGCGAAATTCAACTTTTCTTACGTTTTTTGCAATTTGCAGGCCAGTTGTTGGTTGTATGAAGTTAAAATACCTTTTACGACTGTAAAACGTACCTCGTTACATAATTATAACCATAAAAATCATCAATAGAAGCCTCCAAGCTCGACTTATATGAACTAAGAGGGATGTAAGGGATGAGGGATTACAGTCGAATTTCGCGGGCTACCGACGCTTCCCCCTGGCTCGTCGGTAAAGCTCGCTGGTGCATTATTGCAATACCTGCCACGAGCCTGGTTCGCGGCGCGTAATGTTTGCTTCATTTTCTACGATACGACTGTTTCCTTGCCGATCATCACCAACGAGCCGCCGTTCTTTAAAATCGCGATACGTCGATCACCCACTTTTTTAATATGTTAAGGCTGGCGCGAAGTGTCAATTTTCCATACAAACGTAATACCAAAATCATTTGCAGTTTAAGCATATTTACACCATAATATGATGTTATTCGGATTCAGACAATAATTATCTAGGTTCCTACGTCGTCTTTCTGTTGAAAAACTTACCCCAAACAAAATTTAAGCGAATTTAATTTTGCACATTTTTACACCGAAAATGTCATGTTTTTATTTGTTTTTTTCTATATTATAAACAACAATACTTCAAGATATCTCTCCGTAGGAACACAGATATTATTATCAAGTTATAAAGAAACGAAAAGAAATTGGACAATCATTAATTTTTCATTCATCATTTTTGGTATTACGGTACACATCCAAATTTCTCCCAAATTTTCAATAGTTTTTATTGCTATCGCAGCAGGCAAATGTCAGTGGGTGGGTATGACATTACCTCAGTCAGTGTGTCTCAGAATTATTTATACTATCTGGATTGATTACGTCAACCTCAAAAACGTACTCACAAAAGGGTATCTTATCTCTTTCTACCACGATGTCCATAGACGAGTAAGAAAGGGACACGCTACCTCTTTCTATGCTCCGTCTTGCTGGGTACATTTTTTTCCATTTTTGCTTGTACATCAAAAATATGAACTTAATGGCAATGAAAATGAAGTACACTTCAGATTGTGTGATATTACTTCGTAATCATTCCAGGGTACACAAAATCCTTGCGTGTGTGTCGCTCCTACAGGGTTACCTACTTATCATAGGTTCGAAAAATATTTGATCGAAATTCATTTCCTATAAAACTTATCAACAATTATCGTTTCGTTTTAAGGGTTCCGTACCTCAACGGGCAAAAACGAAACCTTTGTTGGTCAAGACCCTCTATCTCGGGAACACGTGGAGTTGTCGAGTTCGAGAATAGGCCCGCGATCTCTTGAAGCTGTGCACAAATCAAACATACCTATAAGTTATCGAAAAAAAAAGTTACAACCGTTTATATCGCAAAAAACGTACGTTTTGATACTCTCTAAGTAATCAAAATTTATAGGGTACTTCCCGATGACCTAGAATCATGAAATTTGGCATAAAAAAGGTCTTATAGCAAATATAGGGAAAAGTCTGAAAACTGAAAATTTGTAGTTACGCCTCTAGAAAATCGGTTCCGCTCCTATAGGCATTCACACTAGCGTAGGGGTCATATCGCACAAGCGGTTTGCGAGCGTTTGTTTCTTATATTATTTAGATTTTAATCACCATAGATTCATTAAGTCGTGATTTATTTTTGTTAGTTACATCTCATGTTAATAGGTTTGTTCTTTTTTCTTATATTTATATTCTCTCTTATGGTGTGAATGCGGGAACACTAGACTACGATTTGATTACTACTATTTCGACAGCTTTTTGATAAATATTATTTTTATTGTACTTTTGGTTATCAATCTTAATCTGTCTGTTAATATTGTAATTGTAGAAGTATAAATTCTGTACATTGAAAATATCAAAAAAAAAAATGGCAGGGGGTGTTACGAGACCGACACCGAACTCATTTTTTTTTAATTAGGTAGGTTTACTTTTATAGGGCGCAGACCGTATAGATTTTAATTTCAAGTGTAGGTAGTATATTTGATAGTGTGTAGGTAACGTAGGGTAATTTAGTATTCTTAGGTAAGATTAGTCATTTATATTCGTAATTATGTAGATATTATTTTTTAGGCCTTTTGCCTATTTATTGATATACATAGAAGTGAAGGTACTACACTAAAAACTTATTGATAAGTTTTGTCATCCACGCGAACGAAGTCGCGGACACAGCTAGTATGGAAATATTGTAAACCCAATATTTTTTTGAAAAGAGTAACCATGAAGTTTCTTGCCGGTTCTTCTCAATAGGAAACGACGAATTGGAACTACGCACTAGATTCTGACGTTTCATAAGTGTCCATGTAGGCTCACGTAAAATAAAAATATTATTGATTTCCATTAGATAGATTGATCACTACAGAACACTTTTTTGCATTAAATTTATTTTTAGCATAACATTAAAAGTTAAGACCCTAATTCTTCAATGGAGCATAGGTAATCTGGGGGCACGGTAGTGTCCCACCCACCAAGTCACGCAAAAATGTGGCATCCTTTTCTCGAAACATTTCGAGCCATTTTCAACCTCTTATAAATTTGTTGTGGACGAAACTAGATCAAGCAGGCTTCTTAAAAAGACGATATATTTCAAATCTCATTAAATTTTCTTATCAAAGTTTCTAAATTTTGTCACTCACTGACTGAACGAACATAAAAAGTCTAAGGTACTTTTAGCAGACATAGAGACAGAAGTTTCAAATTTTGATTACAATTAGTGTTTACTGTACAAACCAAGGGAAAACTAAAATATTTTGCAATTTCGGCCTAGTTTTCTAGATACACCAACTGCATATATAACTTAGTAATCCCATATAAATGTATAGGATTACAAAGTTACATTTTTAAGATTTGACTTGGTAATCGCACTAAACGATTTACTTACTTACTTTTGAGATACGTTGTGTTTTCATGCGATTACAAAGCTAAATTCATTTATTTAAAACATACAAGATATTTTGACTTGGTATAACATGGATCTCACATATTTTTACGGTAGAAGAGTAGTGTTGCGAGACTTGAGTTTTTTACAAGCTGTGTTTTTGATGGAATTATTTTGTCAAGTTCAAAACTGTTCCATATTATGCTGTGAAGATTGTCCAACTCATACGTACACACACATATGCAATTTCGCATTTGTTTTTACCAAACAAAGATAGCAATATACCGCGAACGTATTTTATTTTCATCTCAACTCGAAGTAGCGAGCGATCTCCGCTGGATCCTTAATTAAAAAGAAAGAAAAAGTCTTTATATCTTACAGAACATGTCAATGTGTCTATGAATCCCTTGGCTACTTTTCGCTTGTCATAATATCTATGAAATGTCTAACAATGGTAATATTATTTCCAGGAATCTAACTCAAAAGCTGTTATTGCTGAAAAAGACTGAAGAGGCAGCCAGACAGTTGGAATCCACCAAAATACATAATCAAGGCGGGTGAGTACACATCACACATTATCAGTAGTTTATTCTGCCGCACTAATTAAAAACGCAGTAAGGATGGATTTTTGGATAAAAAAATTGAGTTACTCATAGATTCGGAGTCCTCGTAATGAGCTCTGTATATAGGTACATGAACTAAAATTACTCAAAACTACTAATAAACTCGTTACTGCACTTTTAATTAGCATGGCAGTATTCGATTCCACAGTTTCCTACGTCCGCTTTTGGTTAGAGCATTGAAAATATAAAGCTAGCCTCAGTGTGGAGAATTTAACACTGTCCAACCCAAGATTCATTTTCTATAATCGCTCTTACGTGATTACCACGATATTACACATCTTTCTTTATTTATTTTGGAAATACAGATATCTTGTGGACATTAGCTAGGTTTTTATTGATATCAAATCATAAATTTTTGTGAAAGTAAGCCAGTAAAAATCTCCGAAAATTTGCTATTTTGCGTGAACGCTGGCCCTTCATAACGAAGTGATAAATTAAAAAGGTAAAAAAATATCTATACAAAACCTGGAAAAAGAATTTCATTAAAAAAAAAATACGTATTTCCTGGAATAAATTCTTTAAAAAATATTCGAAAGAATGACGGAATTACCGAATACCCAACAGTGTTCTCTTTTTTCGCGTTGCCTATTTAACAAACATAGCGTAATGCAACGCTGCGAGATGCATGGACCAACTAACTTTAGTCATGCTTAGGTTGACGATAGAATAATAGAGAAGAGCCTTCTAACGGCCAATTTCTTCAAAAAACCTAAAACTAAAACTAAAGTAATAACTTTTCCTTGACTATTACTGTGGCCTTACCATGAGTTTGAAAAAACGTTCTCGCTATCGAAAACTATAGCTTTGTCTCTTTCACGTGCACCACAATTTTTTTTTTTTTTTTTTTTTTTTAATATACCATAAACTAGTGCTTGACTGCAATCCCACCTGATGGTAAGCAGTGATGCAATCGTTGATGGTGAGGCGCACTAGTTTATTAAGAGCCTATTCACTCTAGTCATGAAGATACCCAAATTATAATCGGACGGAAAGACCGCAGCAGGCAAATTGTTCCAATCCTTCGATGTACGCGGTATGAACGACGAAGCAAACCGCTTTGTCCGGACCGTGCAGGTTTCGACAACGTAAGGATGGATACTCGCCGTACGACGGTTTGTCCGATGGTAAAAGCGAGATGGCGGAATTAACTCATGTAATTCCTGCGCACACTCTCCGAAATGCATCCTGTAGAACACCGATAGGCTGGCTACCCTACGCCTGTGCTCTAGGCTTTGCAGATTGGATTTAACCAAATCAGGGTCTCCAATTAGCCTCTTCGCACGCCTTTCCACCGAGTCCAAAGCCGCTAGATGGCATTTTGCAGCGCCAGCCCATATGTGGCTGCAGTACTCCACACACGATCGGACCTGTGCTTTGTATAGCATAAGAAGCTGTCCCGGTGTGAAGTACCGCCGGACCTTTGCCAGAACGCCGAGTTTTTTTGCAGCCACTTTGGCTTTGGACTCAATGAACCGCCCAAAGTTAAGGTCTGAAGAAACTTCAACACCCAAAAGCTGAAGACGGTCGGTGCACTCCAGTGACACATTCCGGAAAGTAGGAGTCAAGGTGAACGGACTCCTTTTTGCAGTGACTAGACACGCTTGTGTTTTGGCAGCGTTGAATTCTACCAGATTGGCTTCACCCCATTTGGAGACTGCCTCGAGGGAGACATTCACACGCTCTACCATAGCCTCTCTTTCGGACTGGATTAGCTCCTTACTAGCCCGAGCACCCGGCAGGTATCTCTCTACAACTGTGCTGTCATCTGCATACCCATAGATACCGGGCATTAGCAGATCGTTGATGTGCAGCAGAAAGAGAGTTGCAGAGAGAACAGACCCCTGAGGAACCCCGGCATTCGTTGTCATCTTGTAAATGTTTTCATCCAAGTGACAGCTAAATTAAAAGTCGACTACAGTCTGTACTATAATCCCGGCGACAAAACTGACAAAATCAAAACTTCAAACTTACAAATAATATTGCCAGTTCTTGTAGGTAGTGTTGCACCTACGGTACCGGTTTGTAGAATCGTAACTTTTTATATTTATTAATCGATTAGAAAAAAATTCAGAAGCTATCAATTTTATTCACGTACATGATAAAACCTATTCGGGTTATAAATATTCGTTTTATCGTTTACTACTTTCCTTACACAGCGGCAGAACTTGTCAAAAATGTGTTATTGACGTTTCGACTGGTAGTGTCCCACGTTGGAAGCGAAAACAGTTTCGTGGATGGCGGTGCACTAGTTTTCGAAGCTAAAAAGGGGCTAGATGACCATCACAAGGAAATGAATTCTAATCGATATGAAGACTGGTTAAAAAATATTCTCCCAAAATTGAAACAGAATGCAGTTCAGTTCAGAGTGCGTTCGGTCCAATCCAATCTTTATATCGATTAGAATTCTGAGTTTGTTTCGGTGTTTTTTCTCAGGGTAGTCAGTTAGTAAATACCGGCCTCATCAAGTAAAAAAAGTCCAACAAAAAAATTAACGTGTAAAAGTGTTTGTGAAAACCTATTTGCAAAATAAATATAATTTATCATTCATTAAATATTTTTTAAATGTTTAACATAAAAATATACGTTATTACTTTTGTATTTATTCATTTTAAATAGCTACCTACTATTCAGGAAAACATTATAAAAAACGATACTACTTGATTTTACTAACGGCAATTTACGGTAGAGGTACATCACTATTTAAGAATTGCAAAAAAGTGACAACATTCGTTATGTCATTTTTGTCGCGCTGATGAAAAAACAGACCGTAAAATAAAATGTAGGGATAAACGCAGAGAAACCTATACAATTTTGTCAAAATGACAGTGACTTTGGATTTAACAGCCTTTCAATGAGCAGTTAAAGTTAAGGACAAAACTAACAGTTAAAATTGTGAAGAAACGAATTTAAACGTTATTATTACTTTATGACGTTACTTTGGCTGTTACTTTGGTTGTTACGTTTGGTGAAGAAATTGGCAGTTAATGCTTAAGTTACACAACAATTTTCCTTTATTTTACATACGAAACTCGACCAAAAATTTAAGAGAATTGAGGCCTAAAAGGATAACTTTGAGAGAGCCAGTATCAAGCAGTGAATGTTTGCTCTGTTGGTTGCTGGCGCGACGAGGGATGTTCTGGGGGGGGGGGGGGGCTTGCAGCGACCCACAGAACTATCCGAGTGACCACACTCATGGGTTAACGATGTCCGTCGTTAGGTCGGCCTGTCTTGTATACGGCATGTATGTATGCACGGTTGTCAGTGTAGTATGGACCACTGGGGAGCTGGGATACACGGCGGCGCTACGGCACCGCCGCCGCGTTTCATCAGTGTTGTATCGCTATCTATGGCTTGTACACGGTACGTTTTATTAACCATGCCTACATACGGCAAAAAACGTGCCGTGTACGAGAGAAGAGGCATTGTGCAGTAAGGCCCATCGCTTTAATGTAGATGAATACGGCCTAATATTTTATCCCAAAAAAAGATTAAAATAAAGGACGATAAATTTGCTTAACCTTTTGGAAAATAAAGCTGTGATGTCATAGTATATTGTAATAGAGAATAAAGTTTTGAAAATCTGAACCATGACGTATTTGTTACGATACGACTACGTACAATCTTCTAATCTAGTATAAATTTCTTCCGGCTTATATGTATAAGCCATTAAAGGCTTTTGTAATTTTTACTGAGATTTTCTACTTTTGAAAAATATAAAAATATTTCTGTTCAACAACTTTGTTCATCAGAGGTTATTTGAGTTCAATGACATTTCATGAACTGTACGTATTTGCCCTTTGTCAGTTGACTTTACTAAGTATAGCAGTAGCTACTAGTAGCAAAAAGAATTGAAAAAGGAAGAAAATGATAAAAGATCAATACTTGTAAGGCTTCAGTTTTAGCTGTACACTTGCTAATTTATGGTGGCCCAAAGCACTTTTTGAAACTATAGTCAATACAGCAGGTTGGCTCCGATAATCTTATCTGCAGACGCACCTCAACTGCGCCATTCGTATTTAAACTACCAGAATTCTTCACCATCCGCCTGCATGGCCAGAACGCACTAAGCCGATAAACGATTACGCATATTATTCGATAATACAATCGCAAGTAAAAGTAAATACTAATTACGAACTGATTAGCGTGCAAACGACGTCATGAGCGAAAATATGGTTTATTGTCACAGTTGCTTTCGTTATTCATAGATTGTGATGCGCCGTGTGAGTGTTACGCTACGCTTTCTCTGCGCGAGTTGCGGATAAGAGTTTATAAGTAACTAGCGACCCGCCCCGGCTTCGCACGGGTGCAAAATTAGTAGTGTTTCCCTACTATATTACACATGTGTTATACATATAAACCTTCCTCTTGAATCACTACTCTCAAAAAAAACCGCATCAAAATGGTTGCGTAGTTTTTAACGATTTAATTCATGAATCCCCGACCGGTCTCTTACGACCGCGCTGTTATTGTCTTACTATTGTCTCGTTTCGCGGGTATTGATAGGTTAAGCATACAAAGGGACATAGGGACAGAGAAACCGACTTTGTTTTATACTATGTAGTGATACTTAAACGCTGATGAAAATAGTTCCAATATTGACATAGAAACGATTGTTTATTCTCGTTAGGAGTTTTGGGAACTCCCCGTGACTACTACTCTGTAACTTGCGATAAGGGCATTAATTATGTTACCACTTATAGTACATATTTCCAGAAATTTCGAGTAATGTTTGTCGCTCAAACACCCTCAAATTCCTTACATAGTTCTTTAGCGAGGGAATTAGTGGAACAAGTTACAAATACATTTTTTCGAGCTATTTTCGGCAACACGATTTCCGCATGCCGCTGCGACTCGTGGACTCGTGGCTAAGTGGCACGCATGCAACATGTAAAGCTTGGCGGACGCATTCTTGCGTGGCGCGCACCCTACTTCGTGTGATTGCGATCGCTGCGGATACTTTTATAATGATCAATCAAAGTGTTGAACAAAAACGTTGTCAGTCGCTTGTCAGGCGCCGTACAATTTAATCTAGGGGAATAAATTATATTACGGCGACGACTTTCTTTTTCGATTCTGAAGAATAAGTCTAGAATTTTTTTCTTTTCACGCCTGTGATGGGGTAAAATTTAGCTAAAACCTTATTTAGTATTAGCTAATTTAACTACATTCAATTTAGTTTGGCTAAATTCAAACTGATACCCCTTAATAATATTATAATCCTGAACTTGGAATTTATTAACTGAAGTTAAAAAAGAATACACTTGTGATTATCAACATTCCTACATATCGATGGCTTTGAGTGAAAACATCGTAACTGCGAAAATAATTATGTATATTTTCAGGAGGCACAAAAATCCAAATTGAATTATCATTTAATTTAAATGTGCTTCTATGTTATTCAAATATTTAAAAATATTGATTTATTACAAGCTCCCAATTCTCTTGTTTTTCAATTTTTTCAACCAGTTTGGACGCGCCGTCGTGAGGTTATCACACAATTGACTCAGGAAGAGCATATGAATTTAACATTGTAGACGGCGTGACAATAACAAGTCAAAATTATTCGAAATTCAAGGTGGTACGTTTCGAGCTCTTTTTTCCAGAAATTTAATAGAATAAAATTACGTAAAATTGCAGGTGCGAGGTTTTCACTCTAAGCCATCGATATAACAGCACGCCTGTGTACTCCGAAGGAATAGGCAGAGACAACCACAGAATAGCCAGGTTTATCCCAAGTTGTTTTAAGATCCATGAGATTTTCCTCTTAACATATACTTAAGACAAAATCAAGCATGCATTGTCATACCCAAACCAAACTTAAAACTACTTGTGCAGAAGTTTATTTACAGAGTTTTTAGGGACACTTTTATATCGCAGTCGCAAGTAATAGAAATCAGACTAACACTGGCACTCAGAGACAGGTAACACAGCACACCTAACAGCATCCTACAGGTCATTGCTCAAAAACAGGATTCTAACATCCTGAGGACATTTATTCGTGCCCAAATTGATTAAAAGTTTTTGTGTAATTTTACTATGGATACTATCTGAAATAAAGATTTATTATTATTAATTCGACGCTAATGAATCATTGGCTGTGCTTTTGAACGCGCTAATCTCAGGATCTATTGGTCTGATCTGAAAAATTCTTTCACTGTTAGATAGCCCATTTATTCAGGAAGGTTATAGGCTATATAACATCATGCGAAGACTAATAGGAGCGGAGCAGTAACCATAAATGCGGGTGAAACCGCGGGGTTCAGCTAGTTTAAAATATAAGTTCTATCTCTTACCTCATCGCATATTCAGTCACAGTTTATGAACCATAACATGGTTGTTCCAGCTACACGGACGAGTTCTCAGTACGTGAAGATCTAATGGGGCTAGCGATCGGTACACACGGAGCGAACATACAGCAAGCGCGCAAGGTTGCGGGCGTCACCAACATTGAGCTAGAGGAGGTTTCCTGCACTTTTAAGATCTGTGGAGAGGTAAGCCGGTTTTCTTTACTAGATGTCCCATCATTTCAGCTGAAAGATGTCCACTGTTGGACATAAGCCTCCCCAAGTGTCGCCACAATTAATGGTTCTGTACGTCTTGCATCCATCGGATTCCCGCGACCCTCGCCAAGTCGTCAGTCCACCTTTTGGAAGGCCTTCCAACGCTACGTCTTCCGATACATGGCCGCCACTCCGGAACCTTCCATCCCGGTCGACCATCCATTCTACGAGCAATGTGCCCTGCCCACCTGCCCAGGGTCGCGGGAATCCGAGATGCGAGACGCACAGGACCGGTCGTTGTTGCGACTCTTGGCTTCCAGTAGAGGACGTCTTTCGGCTGACATGATGATGAATGTAATCGATCAGAAAGTAACTTTAGCAGCATAGATCAGAAAGTAACTCGTGTCGTTTTTATTGTCAGTCAGTAGACGCGGTGCGCGCGGCGCGGTCGCTGCTGGAGTACGCGGAGGAGTCCATCAAGGTGCCGCGCGCGCTCGTCGGCAAGGTCATCGGCAAGAACGGCAAGGTCATCCAGGAGATCGTCGACAAGAGCGGCGTCGTGCGCGTGAGTGTCCAGCCGTGCCCAAGGGGGGCTATGCTGTATAAACTTAGGGTCCTTTTAATATCGAGCGGATTTCATCACGCATGCGGGAGTGCCCGCATGCAGAAAAATTCACGCTGCGTGAGACACGCTTGCCTACGATCTAGTTTTCTGCGGCCTGCTGTGTTGTGGTGGTGTATAAAGGATGACAAACGCGCGTACACCCCGCACGTTTTTCGTCCATTCCTAACCCAACCTGGCAAAAGAAGGCTGCTGGTTCGAGATATTGTCCCGCGTCCCGCGTGTGTATTCCGCGCCCCGTGTGCGTGTTCCGCGCATTACAATAACTACTTTTATGAAAAGAAATTTACTAGGGTTACGCATGCAGGCAAACTCGCATGCGCGAACCAAACCGCTCGATATTAAAAACACCCTTAGAGCTGATTTCTCAATAGACGATAACTTCAACCTGAAGAATAAAAATGGCGATTTAACAGCTTCTGCATAGAAAATATGTCAAACGGCCTTATTTGTTCTTCTGATAAAAGTTATCTAACTATTGAAAAATCAGCCCTTATACAATGTAGCCCCACTTTCTGAAGTTGGAATAAAAGTTCATACACACACATGTCACGTCGCGAAACATTTACTATGCGAATGACACTAACATGAGATTCATTGTGATATAAATGCTACTAAACATTTAACGACTGTGTATGTGTATGTCCCTATAAATTATAATTTTACTTCCCTTTCTGGTCCCTGATTTTTACTTAATTTTTAAACATACATTCAGACTTGAGTCCCATATGTGTTATTCTTGTCATTGCACAACTATCAATCTACCAGTGCAAGATAGAGACTGGAACATACCTGAAGTTCTAGCTCTCAGTAAAAATTAGGGCCTGTTTCACAAAGTCCGAGTAGCCACTACGTCCTGAATAAATTCAAAAATGGAACAGAATTTGTATGAAATTATCTGCCAAGTAAGATATTGGAAACTTAGGGTCTATTTCCACCACCTATGATTAAGTTTCGAGTAACTTACTTGGCAGATAATTTCATACAAATTCTGTTCCATTTTTTAATTTATCCAGAAAGTAGTGGCTACTCGGACATTGTGAAACAGGCCCTTAATCATAGGTGGTGAAACAGGCCCTTAGGACCTTGCTCTAGGCCCCCTAGCAAATATCAAGTAAGGTCCCTGTAAACTGTTGTCACTTTCCATAGAAAATAGTACTAAGTGACGCATGATTATAAATTAATTGCCTACGATTTATTCATTCATAACCCACCGCCCGATGTTTCAGGCGAGTAGGGTAAAAGCAAGAATAACTATGTTTCACATTTTGTGTGGTTTATAAGTGTGAAATAAAAAGAGTGCTAGACGCAACTTTTTCAAATTATGTAATAACATATGATTTTAAGGGCCTGTTTCACCACCTATGATTAAGTTTCGAGTATCTTACTTGGCAGATAATTTCATACAAAATCTGTCACATTTTTGAATTTATTCAGTGAGTAGTGCCTACTCAGATATTGTGAAACAGGCCCTTAATCTAAGTAAAACTTTTTGACCTGATTTTGAATTCTTGATTTTGTGTAACGTTCTAGGACGCTTTGAGCACTAGCTCCAATAATATAGGCATTCTAAAAAAAAATGTAAACAATAAATGAGTAACGTTTTTTTTTTACATGTGATACTACTAATCTGTCAGATTAGTAATCGTGAAATATGTAATTCATGGTATGCATGCCGTGTGTTTCTCAACTCGTGTAAATTATGATTACGAGTATTTTTGATTGGTTGTAAACAATTTGTGTCGCGTGTTGTGTGCGCACTAACTTTAACAAGTAACAGCTGAAAACATGACTTGGTGCTAAGCTCAGAGCGTGTTTGGAATTGTCGGTTTCTGTAAGCCTGGTCCATATTGCGCGATTAAATCCTGTCTTTTGCATCAACTCGCACTGAAAAGAGTGCTCAGTTATATCTTGCTTCTACGCAAGACTATACTACTGACACACTCTGTGTCAGACATCAACGCACAAACAAATACCATAGATCCAGTACATGAATCTGGACATCCCAGTGATGGAATCGTGTACTGAATTCATGGTATTCGTATGTGCTGCGTCGATGTCAAACACACACGATGTAAGTGCATTATCAGGGTCATTACTAATTTAGAAACATATTAGTTGTCTCTCGATAGTGTGACATTATAGGTGTGTAATAAATATGAAAAGCGCATAATCGACAGACCACTGATATGACACAGTTGAAGTAACTGGAACAGGCTTTCAAATCCCGTGATGATTATAATTTTAGTATATAAGTGTATGTTGTGCGCCTGGTTAGTTAGTAGTTGCCGCAGTAGTTAAGTGTAGTGTACCCAGTTGGTTGCGGCGCAGGTGAAGGTGGAGGGCGACAACGAGCCGCAGCCGTCGGCGCCGCGCGAGGAGGGCATGGTGCCCTTCGTGTTCGTGGGCACGCGCGAGAACATCGCCAACGCCAAGGTGCTCGTCGAGTACCACGTCGCGCACCTCAAGGTACGTCAACATAGCCTCATTACATACTACGTCTCTTACATTTCATCGACGATCATAATTGTTATACTCAGAACCTGTGGGGTTGACAGGACTTAAAATGTCACGTGACCAATCTAAAAATAATTACCATTTTAAAGAATTGTTATCGCTGATAGAAAAGTCGTGACTCGCGAACTCTCTCGCAAGTATCATTGCCTAGACTAAAGCTGGACGTGAGAGATCAGTGTGGTTTCACTCCACGAGGATATATAGGCTGTCTTAGGGCGCTTTCAATTTATGCGTTTCGTGTCGGACCGCTGCGGTGCCGGAGCGGTGCGTTAGACGTACTGCGCACGGACGATCCTCTTTTTTCATACAAAACGCTCGGTGCGGCAACAGTACGGCAACAGTGCGGCGCCGTTATTGCGAACGCTCGACAACAGGACGGTGCACTTTGTATGGAAAATAGCGATCGTCCGTACGCAGTACGACTAACGCACCGCTTCGGCACCGTAGCAGGCCGTTTACAAACGCATAAATTGAAAGCACCCTTATAGTGTTTCTCTAGGCGATCCGCACAATAGTAATATTTGGGCGTTTCTTGCCTCAGAATAATGGTCAGTGGAGTTATTAAGCTCCACTGTTGTTTCTACTTTTCGAAACAAAGTTGCTGAGTGAAGCTCTGATTAGTAACAATAGTATGTTTCTCTTGTTTATTAAAATTTAATGTAATTATCGGTGTGGAAGTCATCAGTAGTTGTGTATATAGCGTGTGATTGTATTGGCTGGTGGTTTGCAGGAGGTGGAGCAGCTGCGCGCGGAGAAGCTGGAGATCGACCAGCAGCTGCGCGTGGTGATGGGCGGCGGCACCATGTCGTACCCGCCGCCGCGCGGACAGCCGCCCTCGCGCGCGCGCCGCACGCGCCCGCCGCACCATCGCTACCCCACTGGTACGTAGCACTCTAACCATGGAGCACACTAGACATACGAGTGGTGTGTTGTCAACGGCACACTCGGCGTCGTCGTGCTGCAGTTGTAGACGCTCGACAGCGCCCGTAGAAAACCCTACAAATAAAGATCAACTGCAGCCGTTAAGTCACTATAGATCGACGGCTGCCGCCACCCTATGTCGATAGCTGCCTTACCTTTGTCATTAGTGCGTATGAGCACTTTTGTAGCATATTATACGCGGCATGTAAATTGAACTACAGTACGCGTCAAATAACTATGCCGCTCTGAAGCTAGGCTTTCCTAACAACGCACAGTGTGGTATTAGGCCCTAAAACTTGGTCAAAAATATTTTATGACTCGAACGATGATTTTTAGAGTATATAAGTTAAAATAGGTAATAAAAGACTTACTACAGTTAGAAATATATATTTATTCGTCACTATTATATACATTTTCATTGGTCAGGTCACTCTCATTAAGGAAATTGAATACGTCTCTACGCAATCTTTCTATTTTTCTTAAAATATAGATTCCGCAGCTTCTTCAGAAAGTTTACCTATTGGAAAAATTGCGCGTTGTATCACTTAGCACCTTTACGAAGTACTTTATGCAGTGTTGAAGACACAGCGTAATACCCATTTAAAGCCACATACATCTCACCAGTTTTATCGCAGTATTTCTGGGTAACGAATGTAACGATATTGATCCGGATAGGCACTCTACGTTATTTTCTTCCAATCTTCCTTGGTTTAATTTTTTAGGGTTCCGTACCTAAGAGGAAAAAATAGAACCTCAACAAAGAAACAAGATCCTTTATCTCGAGAACGTGTTGAGGTATCGAGTTGAAATTAAAACTATATACTTAGGTCCACGGTCCCTTGAGGCTGTGCAAAAATAAAACTTGTAAGTTAACGAAAAAAAAGATACAGCCGTTTATATCGCAAAAAAAACTTAAATTTTGACACTCTCTAAGGAATCAACACTAAGGGTACTTCCCGTGGACCTAGAATCCTGAAATTTGGCATAAAGCAAGGTTTTATAGCACTAATATAGGGAAAAGTCTGAAAACTAAAAAAATTCTAATTATGTCACTTGAAAAAAAATATTATTGTTTCGAGAATTGAACTTCTTTCATAGGTAAGTCGGTACGGCACCCTTGGTGCGCAAGTCCGACTCGCACTTGGCCGATTGTGTTTTTTAAATGGTTAGCAGTACAATAGCTACTTGAAATTGCGTTATATATTAGCAATTTTTTGCTTTATATCATGAATTCTTCTATCATCATCACAGTAGGATCTTAGCAGTCGCTGTTTCAGAAATGTCAATTTTCCGTCAAATTTTGACTCATCAGAACCTTGCATAACAGCATACAACTCAATCCAAGTCATAAACCTCAATTCCGAAGTCCCTGTAACAAAATAAGACTAAATCTTATGAACGAATATTTATACAAGATTGTTAGGTACAAACGAAAAAAAATCTCAAAAAAAAAGGGGGCGGGTACGGGCGGCTGAATTTTTTATAAATCTGTTCTGGACTGTCTACTCTACAAGAAACAATAGCATTTGTGCTTAAAGAGTGCTAAATAATATAACAAAAAGTCTCTTAAACATAGAAAAGTAAGAATTTTTGCAATAATTTATGACAACTTACTTTTGGACCTATATATTAAAATCGATCGAGACTTTTCTAAGAAAAAAACATTTTCTATATAGTTCCATACCTGGCTGAAAGGAATCCATCACAAAATCTACCACAAAACCGTTTGTTTCTAAAATATTACGTTTTAAAAACAAGTAAAATTTGAGCGCATCGAACAATCACACGATCACTTACGCGAACGGTAACTTCCGACTGAGCTAGCGGCTCGGGATGATAAGCTAGCACGGAGTTCTTTGGCCATTTTGTAGACCAACTACTTAACTTTTGAAGGATCGACAGTATGAAATAGTTTACCAAAAATAAAAAAAGTCATTTTTGGCCAACTTTTAGGGCCCAATACCACATAGTGCAACGGCGCAAGTACTATCGCGTAAAAAGTGTTCACTGACGTGAACATTTTTAAATTGTTTTATTTTGTAATGAAAATAAATAGTGGATTTTTTTAATCACCTGATTTTATATATCTAAGAAAAGGAGAAAGAAAGAAAATACGTTCGTTCGTAATTATAAGAATAAATAACAAAAAACAACAAACTTAAAACAGGTAGGTAATAATTATACGCGTAGCACTTTTCGCATCGACGATCGTGCGAGCGGAACACAAGCTGGTATCGGACGTATACGAGCGACTGAGATAGAAAAATAACGCATGCGCAGTGCTGTCTTTTTTCGTAAAATTGATTACTGCGCAGTGATTGTAGCCAACTTCAGAGCGGCAAAGTTAGTTGAAGCGAACTGTACCTGCAATACGCGGTGACATTCGGTTGGCAAGGTGTGTGATAGATAAGCTATCTTCAAGAAAATGAGTCGTCTTCGACTATCTTTGAGAAGACGGGCGAAAAATAGCATTTTAACTATTGCATTGGTTTTATGTGGTTTGGTCTAAAATGTTAATTTCCATTTAACAAAAAAAAAAAATTATATTAATTAATTTTATTGTTTCAAATTATTTATTTAGTACTGACAAGGTTTTTAGAGATTATTGTATCAGGATACTATTTTGACTATGAATTTCCTTATAGTTTTTTTATTAATCGTTGTGTATGATGTTTTCACTATTGGGACTTGGGTGATTTCTCTAGGAAAGGGAATAGTTTGTAATCCACTGGGTTTGGTGTGTAGCTGTTGTGGTGTGATATGTTTTCGAGTTTGTTATTTTACGAGGTTTTCATAGTTTAGAGAGTAGTGGCGATGAAATAAAAGGCAGAAAATAATGTGGACGTCTGAGTATAAACCGTTGAGGAGCTAGAAGTAGTAAGTCGCGGCAGTTAGCAGTGGGCTGGCAGTGGTCTGTCAGTTAGAATACACTTCCTGCGATATAAATAAGCGGGGGTTGGCGCGCGCTCTGTGGCGCGCGGCGCTCGCTCGGCCCCGCGCGCGCCGCCCGCACGCGCCGCGCGCCCCGCGCCCCCGCCGGCTCCGGCCGCGCAGGCTGGCCGCCGTCCCACTACTACCGCTTCTGCTTCTAATGTGCTATCACGTTAAGGGGGCCCGCCCACCACCTACTTTTTGTAGCTCCGATAATCGCCACGTATTATAATCCTATACTATATTCTAATCGACTTTTTATAAGTCGTGTACATTGCATTATTGCAGTGTGTTCTATTTTTCACCTAAAAAAAAATCGTTTACCGATTGTCGGTCGTAGGCAAGCACTCTAATGCACAATTAAGTACAACTACTTTCTCCACTCAGCTCCAACTAACCCTTATAATACACATCTAGTTCGTTTCACCCGCTCCCCAACTCCACCGAGGCGATCCTCAGGGACCCACACCGAATCTTACCCAATGATCGATATGTTTGCGGCTAATGTTGATACACCTAATCATAGATTACCTAACAACTTATTTCATATATCTGTAATTATGACTACATTTATACAAAATAACATATCTTATTCTTTTAATACCCAAAACGCTCCATTGATTCCAATTCAATCTGAACACTGTAGATCTAGTCAATCAAGATACACAATAATGAACTTATTTTACCTCTAATAAATTGGTAAATCTCCCTTGATTATCATCTTCATAAACCACTTTTTTTATAAGACTGTTTTATGTTTTTCTTGTGCATTTGATTTAACTCCATTGTTAATATTTAATGAATCATAAAAATTTATTTATTCACAATTTCAAGTTCACATTTCAATACATATAATTTTTATCTCTAATTAATGCTTAAAAAAAATCAAGAAATGCCCACTAAATCCCGTATGAAAATTTTCAATTTTTGAACTTCTGAAGTGACGAGAAGTATGTACATCGTCAAATTTTTATCCATAATTGCACCTACCATTTTAGTTGTTCGATACATGTAGTACAATGCGTGTGGTGTTTGTTGCAGCGGGCGGGCGGCGCATGACGCCGGAGCTGGGCGACGAGCGCAGCGACAGCGCCGCCTACCGCGGCCGCGGCGCGCGCGCACCCCGCACCAACAGGTACGTCACACATACACTAGTTATTCTAATGTTTCTGCACTATTTGCTGCCCAGCCTTCTCGGCCCCGACCTCGATAGGAGTGGGCGCTACATGGATGTTTACCGTGACTTTTGTCAAGGCGGACCGATGACCTGGCTAGTGTTGCGGGTGCGATGGACGCGAGATGCACAGGACCGGTCGTTGTGGCGACGCTTGGGGGAGGCCTATGTCCAGCAGTGGACTTTCGGCTGAGATGGATAGCATTCTTGGCAAGCATCGCTGGCGTAATCAATGGTACTCATTATCAGCCCCATTTTACCGGAATCGCGTCTGTTTTGATGATATCACATTGTCCAGCTGTGTAATCACCTGAGATACAAAACAACACCGATTTTACATCGGAATATCCATTAGTAATCAATTTGCGAATAATTAAAATGATCTTTACTTGAAAAATCCCTGTTAATTGCAGTTTAAATTTTTCATGAATTGATTCCTAGTGGTTGCGATGTAAAATTGGTGTAATTTTGTATCTCAAGTGCCAATACTGCTGGACAATTTGTGGAATCATCAATTGCAGTGCAATTTTGGTAAAATGGAGCTCAAAATTATTGTGACTACTACAGTAAAGCATACTACAAAAATATTAGAATGTGTTGCATTCGTGTTCTAAAGTAGTAACACTTTAAACTTGAGCTTGGCGAAATGCACTAAATGTGTGAAGCCTAAAAAGCAATGGTCCCACTGTTGGTGTATATCATATGTCTTTGAACTTTCGGTTTTAGGGCATGCCAGATAGGCATGCCTTAAAACTGCCCTCAAGATGTTTTCTCTCACCATTTTGAGAGCAGTAGTGATGAATTAAATTATACAAAGCACGTGCCTCTGCTGCTACTCAGCTGGGTTTGAATCTGTGAAACTTGCAGGTTGGGCCACCACTGCCTCAATGTTATGCTTGGTATTGAGTGTTGATGTACCAGGCTAATAGTAGGTACAATGAAACCTATGTTTGCCACATGTCATGGCAAATGGGACTGTTCACGTAGTATTTGTACGTAAACGACGATCTTTTGTAAACAGGGCTTTTGGTTGTTAAGCATGTCGCCAGTCGTGTGATTACATAATGATGTCCCTATAGATCAAGCGAGCGCGGCGAGCGTGGCTTGGGGCGCGGCGGCGAGGAGCGGCCGGACAGACGCGTGCCGCTGGAGAACGGGCGCGCGCACCCCGCCGCGCCGCGCCAGCCTCGCGCCCAGGACGTGCGCGCTCCCGTGAGTACCGCCCATCTACTATACCCTAGTCGCGTTAACTAAAAAATGATAAGTCAATGCTATTTCAACGTAAACGTGTATTCATACTGGACTCTAAATAAAATCATATTATTATAAACTTTTTATTACACAAGCGTTTTCAAGTATTAAATGTTTAATAATTATTTTAAAATTTAATCAAATTGTCAGCATTTTCACTGTTATTTTAACGAATAGGTGGGTAATTCACTTTTAAAACTGACTAAAGACGACATATTGTTATAATAATAATTAAAATTTAATCTGAATTATTTTTACATTATAGGTGAAATATTTTTAATATTCACAAAAGACGCGTTCGTTCATATTGTCAATATGAACACTGCTTTCTAATATACTATGATTTAATTGGCCAATGAAACTAAGCTGAATGACAACGATGAGTCAGTATTTTCTAAACGCGTATACATTATAAATATTATAATGGCATTACTACTCGCGTATATTTTTCCTTGAATTAATCAAGATTTGCACGAGTTTGTTGTGTATACCCAACTGTGGGTCCAGCTAAAGGCCTATTCAGATCTAAGCGGTATTCGCTACTGTCTGCGGCAGAGAAAACCTGGATATGCGGTAATATTACTGTTGAGACCTAAGCAGTATTATATTGCATGCCGCTCCTCCCGCGCGGTATGTACCTCTACCCACAGCGGCAGTGGATATCGCTCAGGTCGCTCTAGCCGCGGTACTTGATACTAAATGCCTGAGCGAAACCCGCGGGGTATTGACCTCTACCTACAGCGGCAGCGAATATCGCTCAGGTTTGAATAGACCTTTAGAAGCTTAGTATGTAGATATTGTGAAATCCAACAGTATGAGGTAGGCAGGAGCTATGTCGGATTCGTAACTCGTGGCTTAACTTCTCCTATATTTAATTTCATTATTATATGTTTCCATGGGCTGATAATCGCACTCAGCAGTCATTATGCAGGATAGAGACCCAATGCAGACATTTGAAGGGAGTGCCACATACGTTCGCCGGTTAAAATATGGTGTCCCTGTGTTTATGCCATATATTTTATGCCCCATACATATGTTTTATTAATTAAAATGTCTGTGTCATATTTTGACTTGCCACCTTAAAGATTAAACGAACATGAAACAGGAGTAGCATTATCAGTGCCATCCACATACGGAGGGGGCTATCCTGTACTATAGAGTTGTTTTTTCAAGCAGAATATGGGCCAGCTCCAATATCGCACTGGCATTGATTGCTGTAAGACTGGACAGTACTTTCATCCGACATTGCTCTAGCAGGCCATGTTCCTTTGATTATTTCATTTTATATTATGGAAATAGCAATGAGTGTATATTACTTAACTCAGTTGTAAAGGTGACGCCAGAATATCAAGAGAGGGCCATCAGCATGTTCCAATATTATATAACAGAAATAACACACCATTTATATTTTTCACCTTTTTATTTATCATAGCATATTTAAAGTGTTACCCTATGACTCTAGCATAATCAATACCAGAAATATGAATTAACGTAAGGGACATTTTTACGTTTAAGGGAAAAAGGCCCTTACGTCCATTATCGTAACGGACACTTTTACAGTTTTAGTAAATGTCCCTTACGTTAATTCATATTTCTGTTATCGATATGTATAAAGCATGTTAATTTGAAATGCATCATACTCTTCCAGAGTGGCAGACGACGCGAAGACAGACGAAGGCAAACTGATGACGAGAGCAGTGTGCTAGACAGCCAGGACGTGTCCAGTGCGGACAGAGGTACGACATAGACGCGCTTTGTACTTAGTCACTCGCTCGGCGCGTGGGCGCTCGGCAAACTGGCGGCGACCACGGAACTGTACGCACAGTCAGACGCACGACAGCCCTCATGGCATAGCTGAGATATTCTGTTAACATGTCACCATGCAAAACTTAGAATACTGGTATTCAGCTAAATCCGGCTTGACTGGAAGCCGATCCCAATATAGTTGGGAAAAGGCTAGGCAGATGATGATGATGTCATCATGAAAACTTAGGCCTTTTGTATGCGACACTCGCGTAGGCACGGTTAATTCGCCGTGTGCAGGCCCGGTTGTCAGTATTGTATGGATCACTGGGGGAGTTTTCATTACCGGCACGGCAGCGCCGCTGTGTTTCGTCAGAGCAATAGCGCACTAGCGGCCAGGTCGCGCGCTCTATGGCGATTTCATACTAATGTATGTATCTCGATGGCCGCCGCGACCTGGCCGCTAGTGCGCTATTGCTCTGAGTGTTATATCGCAGTCTATGGCCTTTTGTAGAGACTGTAAGTTTTATTAACCGTGCCTACACACGTCGAGAAACGTGCCGTATACAAGAGGCCTTAGCTGAAATGAGTGCTTGATGTGAGGTCTCACTCCAGGATTCGCTTACTTCACCTAAGTTTGCATGAAGACATTTTACAGAATACTCTAGCTGTGACGATACAATGATGCTGTAAATATAGGGTATTTGACTTAAAAGAAAGTTAGTAAAATTCTTAAAAAATGCTGTAGTAGCAAGCTCTGATAAATATAATATAAAATGCGTTTGACGTCACTAGCCTTTGCCAGAGCGATGACTGCGCGCTGGTTCGCGCTGTTCACTACAATCGTTACTTTTTGCATAATAATTTAAACATGATTTAGTTTTTTAAACTTTAAAATTAAGTAGTCCTTTGTGATTTTTTAATAGGAGTCAAATACCCTAAATTATTGCAAATGCGTTTGACTGTGCCTACTAAATATATTAACTTCCAGCGTAGACGCTTACGTCCTCGTTTTTGCTAGCTGTTCTTTAGGGTTGTGATACGTTATAAGTACAGGGGAGTTTACTTTGTATATTATGAAGATATTCGTCTCATTCAGAAACGAAGTCTTGCAAGCTCCCCGCTTTGTGTATGTTGTTCTTAGAAATAATGAGCTAAAAGATGGATAGTCTTTAAATGTTGCAATAAAATTTTATCGGACTATGTGCGTTTGAATTTCAATATTTTTACATGTAGAGTTAAATAGATTTGTTTATGAGACACTCGTTAGTAAGCTCACATAGTTGTAAGCTAACATTATTCATATTGCCAGAGACTTTACTTAAATTACAGATTACATTCTGAGGTTTTTTGAAATAATTGCCTCAGTTTTATTGATTAGATAAAAATAGCTGAAGGAATGGTTAATATCAACATACACTGAATTTGGGCTACTATACAAGTGGTACCGAACATGATTGCCTTTGTTTAAAAATAAATGAGAATGATGTCATCGATTTAGTCAATAGTTAGGTAGTAGACTCGACTGCAATACCCCCGAAGTTTGTTGACCGCCCACATGCATACTGAGCTATTGGTTCCTAGTCTACTTGACATCGCAAAGCTAAGCCATTACGAAAAATCTGAAAATATTACTGAATGTGCTAGTTAAAATGTAGTTGTAGTGTTTTATATCTCATAAGTGTATTTATATGCATTATAATGTTTATATGTTTATTTTTTTTTCTGTGCACCCCCGTTTTACATTTTAATTAGTACATAAACTGTAGAAGGATGAATGGGAAATTTTAGTTATATTTTCCTATGAATTAGACGCGCGGGTGAATAGTTGTTTGCTATTTATGGACGATGTGTTTCCTTCTCTCGCTTTGATTTGAGCTACGGTTTGGTCTCGTACGGTTACTAATATACTTCGGTGAGGGCTACTCGAACACAGCGTCTATGATTCGTGTTATCATTTCGTACTTAGTGTTATACTTCTGTTGACTACTGAATGTGGTTATCATTTGGAATGTTCGTAGAAGTTTAATACGTGTTGCACTTGTCGTATTGCGCCGTTAATGTGTAGAAAGTTAGACTTTGAATCGGTCCCGGCGGCCGGAGGTCGCGTAGCAAACGACTAGTCTCCCGGCGTTGCGCGGGCTGTAGGCACTTGGCATGTGTTGTTCAGAGTCGGCGACGTCCGAGGAGGGCCGCGGCGCGGGCGAGGCGGCCGCTGCCAGGCGCCGGCGCCGGAGGAGGACAGGTACACCCGCGGACACACGCACTCACACCCATCCACCTGCTCTATACACTACTCACGTTACACACTCCTAATACTGACCACCTTGGAAAGTATCGTCCATAAAATATTGCCTTGGATTTGGTTCAGTAATAGTATAATCCATTTTAATGTACTGCACCCCATAGTGCTTCATAATAATTTCGATTTGGTGCTTTTCACTCGTCTGTTTAAAAATAGCATAATTTTAGACAGAACTATACTTACACGTGTGCACAACGATATAACTGAATTGTGAGTAAAATGCATGGTTTGATTTTGTGTTTTTCGCACTAAAAGTTTCTAGTCTCCTTCTAGTTTACGGCTTTGTCATTATTTTTCAACTTAGTAGACGTGGTAGAGATGTAACGGTCGCATGACTTTGAATCGCTCGCCCACATGACGTAAGATTTTCAGATTTATGACTCGTCGAACTTGGAAGCGTTCGCGAACGCAGTCCGCGTCCGCTTGCGAGGCCGATCGTGACGAGCATCATACACATCATCCTACATGAATGGCTCAACACGTCAGTGCGCTGCGATGCTACACAATATGCACCGACTAAAGCTGCAGCAGTTAACTGCGTTTTGTTAGATTGTAATTGGGACAGTATCGGATGGGGTATCGATGTTGTGTGGCATCGCAGGGCTGTGTGGGGCTCTGTGTGGGCGGCGCGGTAAAGGTGTGGGTGTTGCAGGAGGCGGGTGGAAGAACGGGCCTCACTCGGCGACGGCAGCGGGCGCGCCAGGTGCCCCCGCCCCGGCGGCGGGCGCGGGCGCGGCAGTGGGCGCGGGCGCGGCGGGCGAGGGCGCGCGCGCGGCGGGTGCGGGCGCGGGCGCCAAGCGGCGCTCGCCGCTGGCCAAGGCGAAGGCCGAGCCGCTGCTGAACGGCACCGCGTAGAGCGGCTGGAAGCCGGCTCCGGCGTGCCCTGACAGGCCCCGCGCAGCGCGCGGCGCACATATTATCCTAACGTAACGTAACATGTATGGCGCGGCCCCCGCCGCCGCCGGGGGCCCGCCGTCACTAGACTTACTCGTATTATGCTTTTGTAAGAGATTCGTGATTTGTATTCCTGATTACTCGATAATTGAAAATTAAAGATGTGTACGTCGCTCCCCGGACGATACGCGCCGATCGCGGCCTTTCGGTACCTTTATGGGAGATCGGACATAGCGCAGTACATACGTGTTCGTAGCCTGTACTCTGTGGTTATGTGATTTCCTATAAAATAAACATTTCTGTACATATTTTCAATCGTATTTTTATTTGTACGAATAGTTCGTTCCGTCGTCTCCTCCCTGTCTAAATTACAGAGCGTAACGACCTTACAAATTTTACAATATACATGTACATTACGATGTTGAAATACAATTAATACTTTATAAAAATAGTATGACTAGTTGGAATGTTACAATTATGACTTAAATTAGTAATACTATAAACTCGAAAGGTACCTCGGTAGGGAAGGGGGCGGGATACATACATTTAGTTTGGTGTGACACTAAGAATTTAAAATTCTAAATGTGATTCTGATGACACAGACCTATATTAAACAAATATTTACAGAACTAGACTATAATATCAGTCATAATAGTACCGTGATATGCATTATTGCCGGGATATCACTAGGAAGTATTTACAAAGATATGACGTCAGGTAAGAGACTGGAGTACGACGCTAACGTGAAGCGAAAAGAAACGGCATGTTCACAAAAGTAGAGGACGATATGTACACAGAGGAGACAAATGCTATCGAACTTGAGACAAACGTTACTTTTACTTACTACTTATACAATTGTTAATTTACTAGTTTTGTGAACAAGCGTTCTAGTTTCATTAAAAAATTACATCAAATCTTAACTTACGGTCTACTCTTGTGACTTTAACACGAGGAACTTCCAACAATACTAGACATCAAAAGCAAATGTTCTATTGAGATTCAGCTGCAAATTGTGTGAAACTAAAATAATTACGAATCGTAACCAACACCGTTACATCGCTACGTTACCCGCCAAACTGTTTACTTGATTTTCGGGCTAGTAATATTATATTGTCTATGCTATGTTTATTACCAATCGATTTATTGCAAAGGAAAAAACTAAGAAAATGATAAAAAAAAGGACACGGAATTATTCTAATAACTATAAACGATTACGTAGAAATTCGTAGTCAATGTTTGTAAACGAAATTGACGAGCAGAGACTGGGACGAAAATACTTGATTGTTCTTGTCCAGTTCTACTGTTCCCAACCTAATAATGTACCTATGTAATAACAGTGTAGAAAAGCCATAATTAGAAAATTGCTTTTTGATAAAATTAATATTCTTAGTTTGCATTATGTGCAATACTACTAAATTAAAAACCCAAGTCTTCTTCGAAATGGTTGTCTTTGTTTTTAAGTACTTAGACTTAATAAGTATGTTTGTAGTTCTTCTTAGAAAATTCATGGAAATCACCCAAGATTATGAATTGATATTTATATTTCTATTCACTTCACATCGTTCGTCTCCTTTACATGTAGGTTCGTATGCTTGTACAAAATGATATGTGTCTACACTGTACAATAATTAGGCTTCAGTATATATAGTATTATATACTTAGGAATACTGTAATATTCTTTCCTATTATAAACATTATTTTTGAAAAGTCACAATGGTGACTTAATATTATGAGAAAATCATTGTTTTTGTAAATTCATTAACATTGTATACTTTTTAAGTAAACACTGAAGTCTTTAAGACCCAGATATAATTTTGATTCATGGCATAAAAATATATGCGTTTTTTACTGACTTGTTTGAGTTTTAATACCTTTACATACAGCCTACCAGATGAAGTCGATGTCCAAAATGACACTACTTACATTTACATGAGAATATTAGACCATTGTTAGACATCGCAGAATGTTACAGTTGAGACAAGCGTGTAACTAATAAAGTAAAGCATTTAATATTACACAAATAAACTGGGAATCCAGCCTTGGTCAGAGAAAAGATCTACGGAGTTATTGCTGTTAAATAATGCGTCAATTATGTACTAACAACTCGAAAAGCTAACTATGTACCTAACCAGTTTATGGTTAGTTCAGACAAAACAGAATCTGAAGAGAACATTTATTTTTGGAAATTGTCCGTAAATCCGAAACTATTTGTGATGCAGTTAGCACACACATTTTGGCCAGTGCCGGAATAACCTTATAGCAAGACTAGCAAATTTTAGGGGCCCGCGCATTGGGGCCTAGGGGCCATGGTCTAGGCCCTAGACCATGGCCCCCAGGCCCCAATGCCGTCCGGTACCCCTAGACTCTAGGGGTACCGGACGTAGGTACAGAAAATCATGATATGGTTACCAGGCATAATGAAATGGCCGGCGCCCAGTGCCGTCATAGCACGGCATGTCATAGCAAAGCATTTTATTGCTAATAAAGTTATTTTGAATCTTATTTTAATGATTTTAGAGTTCATGTTGCTTTATTTCGATACCACGATGCTGCGACGTGCCGCGGGATGCTGTAGCATGACACAGCATGCTAAAGCACAACCTGCCATGCCACGGGATGCCGCGGGATACCGCAGCACAATCTGTTGTGCTATGCTATGCCATGCCGGCAGTGGGCGCCGGCCTTAATTAATCGATTCCGGATTGTTCACTAACAGCCGAAACCAATAACCTATCTGTCACATATCGGAGATAGAAAAACAAATGAAACAACAGAAAACATGATAATTTTTGTATTGTATCATTTGTTTTACAATCTCCAGTATGCCAAAACTGGAGATCGATAGGTTATTGGTTTCGGCCGTAAGACTAGCAACTGTTTATAGAACTATCGCTACTTAACGTTTGAATCCCCAACCGGTCCTATGAGACCGCGCTGTTATTGTTTTACTATTGTGTCTCGTTTCGCGGGTATCTGAGTAATTAAGAGCTCGATCGCTACAAAAGAGTGTTAATTAGTTTTCATTTTACAAAGATTGGGGCATTGGTAAATAATTCTTATACCCCCTCCGACGTACAAAAAATCAGGGTATAGCTTAGCCAGCCATGTTAATGATTCCGGATTATTTGTAAAGATAATAGCAACTGTTAGAGCCCACTACAAAAGTGTTACTTAGTTTTCATTTTACGAAGATTTGGGGGCCCCTAAAGATTTGTTACAGGCCCCGCGGCACTGGTTTTGGTATCTATGTATTTTATAGTATTCGTATCCAATATGCTTGGAAGTAAACACATTTGCTTGCTGCAAACAGCAGACAATTCTATCAATATGGAATCCGAATGGGTAATATAGGTTTTTCAGTTTTGATAATACAACATAAGACAAGCTTCTGCCAGCGGCTTCACCCGCGTGATAGTCGGAAATTATCCCTAGGAACCGTAGTCCCGGGATAAACAATATCTTCCAATCTAGCTTTATACCAAAATTAATCTTGATTGGTTCTGATACAGTAAACGGGGTGAATAGAAATGACAATTTTTTTTATAAATTATTTTACAAACTACTGCTTGACTGCAATCCCACCTGATGGTAAGCAGTGATGCAATCGTTGATGGTGAGGCGCACTAGTTTATTAAGAACCTATTTACTCTAGCCTTGAAGATTTTTACGTTGTCTAACAGTTTTACCCAGTATTTAAGTACAATAATCTATTTATTAGAGTCGATGCTTTGAATTCAATAATATAAATAAACACCAAAGTGAACATTGTCAGATGTGTTTCTATTCACCCCATTTGAAGGTATTTAGACAAAAAAGTGACAAACAGGGCCGGCGCCCAGTGCCGTCATGGCACGGCATGTCATAGCAAAGCATTTTATTACTATCAAGTTATTCTGAATCTTATTTCAATTAGGATAGAGTTCATGTTACTTTATTTGGACACCACGATGCTGCGACGTGCCGCGGGATGCTGTGGCATGCCACAGCATGCTGCGACGTGCCGCGGGATGCTGTGGCATGCCACAGCACGCCGCGGCATGCTAAAGCACAACCTGCCAAACCACGGAACGCCGCGGGATACCGCAGCACAATCTGCTATACTATGCCATGCCGGCAGTGGGCGCCGGCCTTTATTTTCGCATTTATACCTGCCTATTAGTACGAATTAGCAAGGTCTCCTTTTTGACAGATAATGGCCATACAAAAAAAAAACTAGCTACACGCTTGTCTATTCCAGAAGAATTGTACAGAGCTTTTCAGACAAAAGTGCCCAGCTTAGTGGGTTTCTCCCCGGCAATAATGAGGTGATGGCATTAGAGTAGTCGGTGCTTGTCCTCGTGGCAGGTGTCGAGGTCGCTGTCGTCGGAGTCCGAGTGCGAGCAGTAGGACGAGTCGCTCCAGTGCTGGAACTCCTCCTTGTGGTGCTCCAGCGCCATCAGCGACGGGAACAGGCTGTCGCAAGCGCTGCAGCTGAGGAACAGAGAGGAATCGATTGTAGATAATCGATTTTAATGTAAGTATGATGCTACAATGAGGGTGTTCTAAAATGACGTTCACCAGATGACAACACTGAGGTGTCGGTCCAGGCACTAGTCTTTTTAATGTCAAGTTTTTTTAATTCCCTGAGACTAAATTGACACAGACAAATGTCAAACTTACAATAGTAATGATGCCAGTTCTTTTATTTTCTGTGTGTGACGCAATGTCATTTTAGTATCAGAGATTAAAAAACAGACTATTTAGAAATCAACGTCAAAGTCATGTGTACGTTTTCAAGACAAAAACCTGATAGCTAAGTGGCGGCAACTGGCGGTGAGTACTTTCCTAAAAGCCCTCATTAAATTAGGTGCTTGACTTTTTGTATCAAAAGTACTTAACTAAATCCAAAATGAGCCTTCCAAGGCAGCAGGAGCCTTTAGTAAAGTTAGTTACAATCATTTACAGGGAGCCTAATTGATGGTTTACTTAAACTTCCTTTACATCATGCCCTAAAACAGATTTTCATTGACAACACAGGTCGGCACATTACAGTAAAAATATTTTTTTGTCGATTGTAATGTAATCACAATTTTACTTTTTTTTTTAAATAATTGGCAACATTATTCAGCCGCAATTGTAGGAAATAAAAAAAAATTGCGTTGTCAAAACATGATTCTTCTACTAGTTAGTAATACCACATACAAAATTTTTGGATTTAACCTCTTTTTCTCAGTCGCGCTTTCATTAGATGGACTATACTTGAATTACTATTATAAGCCTGTTGTGTCCCACAGCACTGTAATGTAAAGGCCTCCCTTCCATTTTTTATACTTGAATAAAATTATTCATTTGTCATCATTACTTTTATAAATATTCTAGCAAGAGGGGGTAGGCAGATGTTGTACTCACCCGAAGTGTCGTTTCTTCTGCTGGTGATCTGCGAGTTGGCGACGCGTCGTGAACGAACGGTCGCACACGTTGCAAGTCAGAGCTTCGTCTGTAAAGTAAAATAAAACGCATTTTTATTATTTAAGTAGGTAAATCATACATAAGATACCTATAGGAATGTTTTTTTTTGTAAGCTTATTCTGTCCCACTCCTGGGCAAAGGCGTTCTTCCACTCCTTTCATCTTTTGCGGGTCCGCGTTACCTCTTGCCAGTTCTGTCGAAATCTATCCTGTGTTTTTGCGTTATGGCTAGGTATGTATAATTAATTATACAATATCACAACCATATATTCCTGCAAGGGTTACAGAGGTGTATCGGTACGAGAGCCCTACAGGTAAACTTCGTAAAATGTTTTTTAATTCTTCCGGTTTCAATCGCAATAGGTAGTTGAAAGCTTTTCGTAAGTGAAAGTTTATCTTAGGACTTCTATGGAACAAGAACACTTATCATATTATTAGTAGGTACCTATAACTAAGGGTCAGCTCACACCGAGATGCGACGCTGCACGCACATTTTAATAGAGTGACTCAAAATGGAACTTTATTTACTACGCGAAAAGATACACATTTCATTGTGAGAATTTAGAATCGCGAAAATCTAAAATCTTCAGCTATTGGTGATTTAATAAGCTTGCCGAAAAGTAATGACAAAAGTAAATAGATACCTATCATGAATTCATGATCCTTCATTGTGAGTACCTATTTACCAAATTACTCACTTGTAGTAGGTACCTTGCGTAACGAATTTTATTCAAAAACATTAAATCTGCGCCATTTGGGCTTCAACGCAGTCAGAGACAATGTTCCTCTTCGACATACATTGGATGGACGATTTTTTTTGGGACGTAAATCATCCAATGACTTCTCCCGCTCTAGGGCGGAGCGGGAGGGCGTGTCAGGCTTTGTTGACCAAAACCCATGCCTATGTTCCTTTGCCTTACTTTCTAGGTTGGGTTTTCTTTTCAGAAGCGAACCCATACCTAGCCCTAGTAATCTACGGCCATAGAGAATATAACCACTAGAGAGCGCATAGCCTGATTTCTTCTAAGTAAACGACTCACCACGGCGGGCCGGGGGACGAAGAAAAATGCGCGGCTGCTATTGGTCCGTTCAAGGTCAAGTCGTGTACCTTTAATTTGATTCGCTTAAAAATCGGGAGCACGTGACCTGCGTACTACATTTGCGGTTGCCGCTTCTACTAGTTTTAGCATATGTTTGGTGAACGCAATAGCATCGTACGCGCACTCCACCGGTTATTTGCTTCATGTCTACGGCCCTGCTGGGTTATGGTAGAGTCAGCAAAACTCTCCTTGAGGCGCGCGTCGGCCACGCGCGGTCGACTACTGGGGCTCGGCTCAAACGGTTACCGGATTGCCGGACGGTGAGCTACCCAATGCTCGCCGGACTGAAAGGAACCCTTCGTGTGAGTTCGACTTGCACTTGACCGGTACTTTTTGGTCTCTTTATAATTAAATTAACCGTGCGATATAATTAGGTACCTACTTACTATCTATTTACCTGTGGCGTATAATGAGTCATTTGTGAATGCTAATTGTTGCTTATTCCTATAACTTACAACTGCAAAATGACCTCTATAGAATGGAATAAACTTTATTGGAGGAACACCAAAATGGTACAGCCTGATGCATTTATATAAAATCGTATAGGCCGCGCCAGATAAGCGTGGACTAAAGAAAGGCCATTGAACCACCTACGTTTATTGACATTCTTAATTTCCAAAAACGGAAATAAAGACTTAAAGCTGTCTTGAATCGACATCTATTGCGATCCTTTACGTTTTCTAGTAATGAAAAACAGTTCATTGTTTGTTTTTCGTGTACCTTCGCAGAGATATTAGGAAAAGGTTAATGTACTTTATTCCAACCTTATCTGGCGCCAAGTACCTATACTAACTACCCGCCACCATACAATTGGGTTTACTGGAATATGGTCAGCATCAAAAGCTGGTTTCCATTTAAAGGTATGAGGAACAGGGTACCTATAAATAGTATGTATCTATATCCTCCGACCGTGTTGTCTGCTCCAAGCAACTGCCTGATAGTTGATACCGGACAGTTTTACTTTTATGCTCTAATCGCGATGCAGGATAGTTGCTATGTGGCGACATAGATGACGCTATAAATACTAACAAGTTTACAGTAGGTAGTCGACGGAAAACTTGTTATTGTCGTTGATTTTTTGTTAAGGTGAATGCTTCAGGTAGCCCGCGAAATTCAAATTTTCTTACGTTTTTTGCAATTTGCAAGCCAGTGGTAGCTTGTATGAAGTTAAAAATTCTTAAGCGGTTGTAAAACGTAACTAGTTACATAATTATAAAAATAAAAATCATCAATACAAGCCTCCAAGCTCACTTAGTTGCAAGAACGTTTTTGACCTCGAAAAAGTCGTTCCTACACTTAGGTGAGCTTGGAGGCTTGTATTAATGATTTTTATGTTTATAATTATGTAACTAGTTACGTTTTACAGCCGCTTAAGTATTTTTAACTTTATACAACTTATCACTGGCTTTCAAATTGCAAAAAACGTAAGAAAATTTGAATTTCGCGGGCTAAGCTGGAACATCCCCCTTAACAATTTAGTATAGGTAAGTACGTACTTTGTTTCTTATTAGGTACATATTTTAATCCACATTCTGTTCTGAGCAGATATAATATAGGTAGGCAGGTACAGTAGTAAAATGATACAACAATTAAAAGTCCCAAGTTTAATTGAATAATTTATTTTACAAAAAATATTTTGTTGTAACTATGTTTTAAGAAGTTTGAGCATAATTTATTTTTTATTGAAAAAAAAAATAGCTTTTCGTTTGCAAGGCAGTTCGAAAAAGATTCAATTTATAATCCTACCTACAGTAAAAATTATGATGACATCAATATTCACTAGATTTTTTTACAAAATTTTAATAAAGTAAATATGCGTTTAGAACTTGTTCAATTAGAGGTATTTTTTTTTCCCAAAAACATTTATCGCAGATACTCTGCATGATATGTGTTTTAGTTAAGGTATAAATGCAGTTCAACCTAAAATAAGTTAGACATTAGTGTAAAAACAGCAGTGCAAAAGGGCAAGATATCCAACACTTTAAAATAGGTTTAAATTTAAAAAATCACATCAAACACTAACATATTATATGGAGAATTCTTACAAAATCGACTAATTCTATATTAGGGACGAAATATAGAAAATTGTAGATGCAATCGACGTAGTAAATCTACTTTATTGAGAATCTAGCACATGAGAGTTCTCATAAAGCTGCTAATGGTCCTGCTAACTTGACTAACAAGTCCACGTTACTAGGGCAATGCAGTCAGTACATCGACCTAGTGACCTGCTACACTAGAAATTCATAATTTCCATAAATTCATATAAGTTCAGTTCTAGTTTTAGTTTTATTCCAAAGAAGCTGGAAGCAATGGATTTAATTACTGCATAATATCCAGATCCATTCTACAATGGAGTTGGCATATATAATTATATACAATTATAAAACATTCAAACTTCACCATTTTATCTCCTATTATAAAAATAACAATCTTACTCATATCAAAACTTATATCAAAGTGTATTTATATAAGAATAGTAAACTGTTTCAGTCCATACACATACATAATGTTATATTGGTAACGTATTAGATACGGATGACTTGAACATGCTGCCGAAGAATCTCATGCCCGAGGAGCCTCCGGGGATGGATCCCATCATCATCCAGATGAGGGCGATGACCTGCAGGACAGCGCACACGATGGTCCACGGAGTGCTCTGTAGGTGCAGCGCACAGTACAACGTGGCGATGAGTGTCAGCAGGTACAGCGAGGTTGTGAGCGCTCGCTCTTTGCTAAACATTGACTTTAGGTGATTCCATGGGCCATACAGGAAACTGAAACTGTTTTATAATATGGTTAGAATATTTTTATTTATCTTAATGCTTCTATAAAAACTACAATATTATTATGTCGCAAGTTAAATTAATTAATTAATTATTATCATTGACTTATTTAAACAATTGATGGTATCATGAGAAACATTAACATTTTTAATTGCATTATTATGCAAAATAGAAGTTGTTTTTTGAACATGTTTGTTTATTTTGTATCACTCAGAGCTTGGTTTAGAAGCAATGTGTTACATGCTAAAGCTGTGAACTAAATAGTAATATTATTGTAATGATTATTTTTGTGTCATCAGGACATTGGGTGTGTGTTACACATAAACATGTAGAGAAAATGACAGCAAAAAATAAATAACATTTTTCTTTCATAATAACTGAATGGGTATCGGTAATATAGCACCTTATATCCTGATGCTTAATAAACATTCAAATAGTTTATTGAAAACTGAGCCATTATTAGAAAGATATTCTCGATGCGTTGCAAATTAAATGCAAGTGTCTCAAGGGATAAGACCGCTGAAGATTTACTAAGTCCTACTATTCATGGTCGCGTAGCTTCACAGATAGACGCGTATTCGTTATTATACTCTTGGTGTATGCCTGCATGAAGCTTGCTTACAAAATTATGAAACTCTGTCGACATGCCATCGTGTTGGAGTAGCATCGTCGACAGACCGAGCATATGATGACAAATATGTGTCTATGTAGCTGCGAGTCTATGTACAGTAGGCCTAATCCAATCATCATCCATCTACTAAGTCATTTCTCAACCATATTGGGGTCGGCTTCCAGTCAAGCCTGATTTAGCTGAATACCAGTAATTTACGAGGAAGTAACACGGTACTTCATGGCAAAACTGGAATGAGATTTACTATCTTCGGACTATCCATAAAAACTGTCAAAGATTTACAAAGTACAGCCGGGACCTACGGCTTAATGTGTAGGCCTAATTCAATCAGCTTATGATTGAATTGCAAACGCACATCTGACAATTTGTGTATTTAATTTGGTGATAATTTTCTTTCCTACCACATAACTTAAACATTCATATTCTTTTCTTACCTGATTATAAAGAACATGCTCCCCAATGTGAAGAGTAAGGCAAACTTCCTAGCTTTCAGTAGTAAGAGAGGTATGTAGATGAATGACAGGATAAAACATAGGAACCCGAAGAACAGACATATTCCAAATCCCATTAACCTCTGTGTCCTGCTCTGAAACATAGAACATTAGATGTTAATAAGGACACTCATAGCCAGTGAGGTAGTATGAAAGTAAACAAAGGTAAAGAAAATGAACAATGACAATGAGAATTTAGTTCATTGATAAGACATCTATTTGAAGTATCTGTTATTTATTTATAGTGCCTACCTACCATAGTGTTTTCTTTTTAACCCAAAGGTTGACTGTTAGAGAATACCTTGATACATTAAGTCTGCCTATGTACCACCACTGTACATTAATTTAAAATAAACAAAGAAAATGTTATTGTGTTCACACAAAGCCACAAACCAGATCCATTACGCAAAGTTCAAGCATGTGTTAATACTGATCATAGTGGTAGAGGAATAAGGCGTGAGTATATGCCTTGTGGTATGTTGGTGAAGATAGGTAAGATGTTAATGCAAGGTGGCCGGCAAGGTTTATCATAAATTGTAATAACAAAAGATCTTAATCTTTATATAACAGATCTTTTATTTCTTAAACATGAGAATGGAGTAGGTACCAATAGTATTGCAAGATGTCGGATTTAAGAACAATGGTCTACATGTTTTGCTATAGGTAATGGGCATACAAAGTAAGGAATTGCACACTAAGTATGCAAAAGTAATAATAAGAGGGAGATCTAAAATGCAGTTATAATCCAGTTTTAATCAGAAAACCACATCACACAGCTTCCATGACTGTAGTTTTTTCAAAGTAAACAACAACAATCTTTGTAACAACAACAAAGATTTGTAACAACAAAGATTGTAGACAAGAAGACAACAATCAATAAGTTGTCAATTTAACCTTTCACATACCCGCAAAACGAGACACAATAGTAAGACAATGACAGCGCGGTCTCATGAGACCGGTCGGAGATTCAAACGTTAATTAAATGAAGGAGCTTGTTGTGTGAACACAATTTGTGTGTAGTTAAGATGACCCTGCTAATCTACCATCCTACTTCATAAAATAAATAAACAAACAAAAACTGTACAGTACAAGTCTTTTGTTTGATAGGCTAGTGCTGGCAGGTAGATAATGTGACCCTAATTAAATGATGGCAAACAGTTCTGCACATACCAGTTATAGAGTGATGTAATTTGATAGCAACACTATTACATTGAACAATGATTCATACGCAAATTAACTAATTAATTCAACACGCCACTTACCAAAGTGCAGTACTCCTTCTGTACATTTTCAAACCAAGTAGCAGTACTGCTAGTACTCGTAGGGGTTTCCTCAGTACTCCGGGACATAAAACTTGGGGTCGAAAATGATGGTAAACTGAAGTTGTAGCTACGACGACTTTCATTTTGCAGTAAATATTGATCCAAGTCTGTCTTTAGGTTCGCCATTTTTAGTTAAGTCGCTTTTGTTCTGTTTTATAGGTTTCGAGCGTAAATAATCAGTCTTTTCCAATATTATTAAAAAGTATTCACAAAAACACTGCCCACTTCCTGATGATGAACCACAAACGTCAAATCATATGACAATTGACAACACACACAACACAACTTCGCCAGTAGACAAAACCACAGACAATATTTTTCGCGATTCCAATTTCTGCTAGTGACGCGCATGCTCTTACTTGGTATCGATTGTCTTGAATCGATATAATTTCATATCGTGTATTCGAGACAGATTATTTTAATAATGTTTTTAAAACTTACCGTAATCTGTATCATCGCTGAAGTCGTCATGTGCATGTCGGCGGACGTTGTTGTTGTATCGGTCATGCGCGCAAGGTGGGCAGACTCCGCCGGTATCGCGTTCATCCAGATCGGTGCTGCTAGCATCAGACTCGGCGCCCGCTTCCTCGATGTGAATGTCTTCTGTCTGCCTGTTGTCAAGCTTCTCATTTGATGACAGTTGGTTGTAGTCTTTTCGAGGTGGTCTTGACTCTGTAAACACGGGAAAAAGAAAATGAATTTCTAATCTTATTTTAATTTGAAAGAGATTTAAAGTTACAAAAAACTCGCTTAATTCCTAATTTTCTGTTAAATGATATTTACACGTTAATTTATTAATTAAAATTTTATGCACAATTAAAAAATATTGTACAAAGGCGGACATAATGGCATTTTCTACCAGTCAACTTCAGGGCGATTAGGGGTAATGTGTCGCTGTCGTGTTCAACTCCGGACCACTAAGGAGCTCATTAACATAATAGTTTTGAATATTTTATCGATGTTGTTTTCTACCGTCTGTTTTTTATACCCTGAAACTAAAATGACATTACAACACAAAACAACTGACATCATCTATACATATAATAAATCTGTAGAAAAGTGGTTTTTGTACATGAAAAAGAAATCCAAAAAAAATAGCTAGGGTGTTAAAGAAGAACCAGCAGAACCCATTTCCAGCATTTTTAGAATTTTTGTCTGTTTGTCTGTTTGTCTGTTTATTTGTTCGGGCATCACGTTAAATGTACGAAAGCAATGTAGATAATTTTGAGACACAAGGATTGAGCGTAACTTATAGTAACATTTAGTCTTTGTTTCATTGCAATCGGTTCAGTTTAGCAAAAGATATTAGAATTTAAAATTTTCCAAAAGTAAAATTAGGGTTATGTTTACTTGGTCTTATTACTTCACGTAACTTTTATACATAACAATAAATTGTGCGAATTGTAGTAATATTAAGTTTTTTGTTTCATCGTAATCAGTTCATACCTTATAATAAAATAAAAAAATTATAATACTCTTTTCGTAGTAAAATATTGAACAGCGCCATCTATCATACTTAGAGATCAACTGCGTGCAGTATATTATAAAATCAGCGTTGTAAGTAAATCAAAACTGATTTTAAACCAATTCAATTACCAATCTAACTTAATTCTTGATCTCATAGCACACACTTAAAGGCAAAATTTTATGAGCATATATTTCAAAAAATTATAATATAATTGTTAACGTCTGTACCGATAGATGGCGTTGTTAGTTGACACTAAATTCTGAATCACGATGTTAAGGCGGTCTACACACTGCAATTATATTATTGTCATTTTAGGTTTTGTATACAAGAATTAAAAGACACTGCGTCCATAGAAGGTTTTGGATATATCCTTACGAACGTCTTTACAATATCAAATCACGCGCGGGACTGCGGAGCCAGTGTGTCTTACCGCGCGGCAGGCCCCGCGCTCTTGCGCAGATTGGCAGAAACTGCGCGGAGAACGCCTTCCCGCGCAGATCCGCGTCGGTAGTCTGCTGTGCTAGGCTGATTTCTAGACAAATTGAGATATTTGCATACAACGGTAAAATCTGCCGCGACGGGACGCAGTGCAGTGTGTGGAGCGCCTAAGATAACACGCTCAGCTAACAACGCCATCTATCGGTACAAAAGTTAACAATGATATAATTTCATAAACAATAAAGGTATCTGGCGAGGGGTTTCCACTATCACCATCGTTGTTAGGTCTGTGTTTGGATCATGCACTGACAAACTTTCAGCTTTTATAAAATAGGTCTGGCGCTCACGGGCTTTTAGGTTATTAGGTGTCTTTACAGTACTGTCTTTGAAAAGGCCTTGACTGAATAACATAGTTAAATCGTTCGATAAAAAGAGTTTTACATTCGGTTTAAGTATTGAAGTGCGAAGTAAATTGTATCTTGCAATTTGAGTCAAATAAACTTTATTCTCATTTTGAAAGTTTGTGCTGTTGTGAATTATTTGGTTCCATATTTTATTAGTTTGAATCAGTTTTTTTTAAATGCCTTCTAAAGAAAAACAAGCCTTTCGCAGCGTAGCTGAGATGCAAAAAGGGTGAGACTAAGTACGTCCTAAGAATCAGAAGAAGATCGTAACGAGGGTATCAGCAGTTCGAGCTAGGCAAGTCAATACTCTTGCGTCAGAAACGCCTACCCACTGTGAGTCACGACTTAGTATACCGCGTTCTCTTACGGCAGTTTCTCTATCACAGGAGAGTTTTGGAGGAACGCAAAGCGCGTTTATTGGCCGACCGAGAGCTTTACGCCTCTCACGCGAGTCTGAGACTTTCAACGAAAGGGAGTTGCGCTTAAATTCGCAAAGAATTGTTATCGCGAATTTGCGCTCCCAAGAAAGCAGCGAGGACCGCAAAGCGCGATTATCAGCTGACCGAGAGCGTTCGTTTAATAGGGTATGCTGCAGTGTAGATAACGTCTCGGGTGAAATCCTGTTTTTAGACGCACCGGGCGGAACAGGTAATACTTTCTTAACCAAAGTTATTTTGGCTCGAATAAGGAACCAAAATAAAATTGCCCTTGCTGTCGCCTCCTCAGGGATAGCAGCCACATTATTGCCTGGAGGAAAAACGGCACACACAACATTTGAAATTCCTATCGACTTAGACCGTACGGAAAGCCACGTTTTACGCGATTGTGTGTTAATCATTTGGGTTGAGTGCACAATGGCAAACCGCAAAGCTATAGAAGCAGTGAATAGAACTTTACACGATGTAAAGCAAAATGACGGGCTGATGGGATGCATAACGGTGCTGTTCTGCGGTGATTTTCGGCAGATACTCCCGATAGTACCCCGAGGAACGAGAGCCGATGAAATTGCTGCCTGTCTGAAGAATTCGTAAATATTAACTGGTTGCGGCGCCGGTGATATAGTTTTTATTCCAAGAAATACTTATAATACCTAGCAACTTTTCTTTCTCTTTCAAACGAGTGCGATTCCCAGTTAGTGTCTGTTATGCCCTGATGATTTATAAAGTCAGGGCCAAACATTACCTGTTGCGGGGGTGGACCTAAGTATTGAACGCTTTTCCCATGGTCAACTATACGAGTACGTAACTCTTTCACGGGTAAAAAACCCAACCTAAATATAGCTCCAGATGGTTTCACAGCCAATGTTGCTTATAAAGAGCGACTACAATAAATAAACTATAATTATTTGTATCGGTATCCTCCAACAGCGCTTCGCACTAAAAAATACATTGTTAAGTTCCGACTTCCACGCGAACGAAGTTGCGGGCACAGCTAGTTTCTATAATAAGTTTGACCATATTTAATTAACTTGTGTCAATTTAGTCTCAGGGTATAAAAAATAGACAATAATCTATTCTACGCTTAGAGAACAGAGTTCACACTTGGTTGGCTTTACGTCGCGTCGGCGTCGTCAGATTAATAAATTCCTGTTTTTTTTTCCTACACCACAAGTCCACAAATAAATAAAGCATTTATAAAACAAGAGTACCTATAATGGACATTCTTATCGCACCGGGTAATCTCATAGGTTTAGGTACAGTGAGCCTTTGAAAATAGACTTAGAGATACGAAAGAAGATTTGGATTTACCTACCTACCTAGGCACTCTTTATACAAATGCTTAAACTGTGACCTTTTACATAAAATAAGCTTTGAAGAAAATAACGTTATCTACCAATTTGATTTAAAAAATGTCGGTATAAAAATATTTGAAAGAAGAGAGGTAAATATATACTTAGGAATCGAGAATCGAGGACGGCTGATTCAAACGCTAGAACAAAATATTGAATACTTTTTCTCCATTAAAATCTGCTAAAATATTACATGAAATAAAGGTGTAATCAAAACAAGTGTGCAGCATGTATCATCGTTGTAATTATGGCAGTTACAGACTCGTCGAGTCGACGCCGTCGCCATTACCGCGCGTGCTCGGCGTCGACAACTTAATAACTTATTTTATTAGCTAATTTACGCCGCTTGTTCGCTGTAGCTTCTCTGATTTATATAGCAATTATTCTAGTGCAATTTTAGCAAGATTGGACACAAGTTTGGCTGTATAGTTACGCTACGGTCGTGTTATTAAACCACAAAGTTTGTCGTGGTGGTTCTGGAGTTTTAGTTTTATTTATTTATGCTTTCAACTAAGGATACATTCTTTCATCCTGCGCAAAAACGTACAAGGTGTATTGAATAACTTATGTAGTAAACTCTTAGTATAGGAGGCCACAACATGCTCTCGTTTTATTTTTGCAAAGTAGGTAAGATTAGGCCCCTTCTGGCAGTTTGAATAAGCATCTTCTCCCATGGTTCCATTACTTTCTATCAGGTGAGACTGAGGTCAATAATAGGCCTTTTCTGAACAATATGTGCTGATGGTGATTAACGGGGTGGTTTTAATGAGGTAAAAATCCCACACTCCCCGGACTTAACTCCTCGGTCCCCGCGAAGAACCTTCAAAAGGCGCCCCTTTTGAAGGTTTCCTCCCCAAAACAAAAAGAGGCCTTTTCTGAAATAAAAATAATAAATAAATAGGTAGGTCCTTACTTTCTACTACGCAATATAATATACGAGTAAGTAAGAGGGCTGTCAAAGGCCTGCCTCACAAATGATGAAGGTTTGCCGCTTGACAGGTACCGAGGCGGTTAACTCCCCGACGTCGCTTATCCGGACGAGATCAGGCTCCTTTGCTCTTGTACGATGGTCTCTAGATCATGAACGGTTTATGAAAAGTACTTTTTCTATCCAGAGTATCTCTTTCTTAGAGACCTACTGCCTCTGAACTTGGCGATCAGGAGTCGACATTATAAGTGTTTACCTATTTATAGCGCTAAAAAAGAAATACATTTTGTTTTCTTAGTACCTATACATTTACATATTATGCTCCAAAACTATCTGCACATTATTGCATTTTCCAAACGATTTGAGACACATCGGTTGGATAGTTTCAAAGTCTTAGGTAGAAATATTTTTGAGTTTAGTCTAGATATCAGTATACCTACACCTAGTATTAATTTCTCTATAGGTAAGCACTACAGACAAGCCTGGCATCTATTTAAAAGGAAAAATTGACTGGCTGACATACTTATCAACGCATAGCCAAAACTACTGGGATTAGCAGTGTGTAATTTTCCACAAAATTTTCTTATGACGTACGCGAGCACTAAGAGAGGATTTTCCAAACTCCACCTCCTAGTCCAGTCAAAATAGAAAAAATTATTATTCAAGTTTGCATTAATTCCCAACAAGCTGGATTTTTGTGCAGGCCTTGAATACGTCATTACAAATGATATGTCAAAAGTCCCCATCGATCCCGCTTGTGCGTTGTTTTTTATTCGAGGTCAAAGGTCACAAATTAGCGATTTTTGCGTATATCTCTGAAACAACGAGAGCTTTCGAAAAATGGTTCAGGCAAAGTTTGTAGATCGTAAAATTGTCTACAAAAAAGACCTCGACACTTTTCTTCTATAAAGTATCGCTTTCGAGATATCGTGACTTTAGACCGCAGGAAAGTCGTATTTTAAGTGTAACAATCACTGTAGTACTTAGCCTCAGCAGCAACTAAGTCATATTCATACTGAATGCGGGCAATGACACTACTTGTTAGATCATCAGAACGAGTCTGAGCTTCCTTCAAGATGGTTTTCTTGAAGTCAAGGGTTGAAAGTTGAGGACACTCTTGGTCGAAGATGCTGCGCTTTTTTTATTTCAGCCGTTTTATCTGCTTCATTGCCACATAACAAACAGTATTTCGTCAAAAAGACAATTCATTATCTCGTACTAGTACGAGGAGGACTAAGCCCAGATGTGGTAGCTATCTCCGCCTGACGCTGTCTTTTAGCTACAGCGATGCTGCTCTTCCGGGTGTATGTTTTACGACACTGCTTATGTATCATTACAGATGGTTTGTCCTTCAAATATTCATCGAAGCTATCATCCCTTAGTATGAGTGCATATTCGTATTTTCTATGTTTAAAATAGCCATAATTCGAGAACAGTGCACCGTAGAAGAAAAAGTGTTAGGTCTTTTTTGTAGACAATTTTACGATCTACAAACTTTGCCTGAACCATTTTTCGATAGCTCTCGTTGTTTCAGAGATATACGCAAAAAACGCTAATTTGTGACCTTTGACCTCGAATAAAAAACAACGCACAAGCGGGATCGATGGGGACTTTTGACATATCATTTGTAATGACGTATTCAAGGCCTGCACAAAAATCCAGCTTGTTGGGAATTAATGCAAACTGGAATGTCTATTTTGACTGGACTATCCTATGGGAATGAAACGAGCATCCCAAAGTTTGTATGGAGAAACCTATTTACACGCGAGCAAAGCCGCTGGCAGAAGCTAGTCAACTCATAATTAATAACATTCTCTCGATCGCTTTGACGTTAACTGACACAGGCGCTTCATATTGTGTGACACGCTGACAACAAGCTTGTAATTACCTACATGTTATTTTTCAGACGTGTGGTGATGTCCAGTGCCGTAACTAGGGCGGTGCGAGCGGTGCCCAGGCACAGGGCGCAGACCCTGGAGGGGCGCAGAAATGACCTCATGCATGGTAGCTAGTAGGTACATTTTGTTTTATTGCGAACATGGTGTAGACGCGCCCTACTGTACTATATATAGTTATATCTATATCGCATTTTTCAAGCAATCTTGAAACAGCAACACATGTAAAGGTATCCAGGACTTGCTCGGCGCCAGGTGTACTGGTGGTCGCCGGAGATTGCGGCTCTGCGCGAGGCGTGCACCGCCGCGCGGCGCCGGTACACCAGATTCCGCAGGCGCCGCACCCGCCCGCCGGATGCGGAGGCCAGAGAGGCGGAGCTGTAGGAATGGTACAGAGCGGCAAGGCGCACCCTCCGAACGGAGATAAAGCGGGCCAAGTTGGAGGCCCGCAATGTGTGGCTGGGGACCCTGAACTGGGACCCATGGGGACGCCCTTACCAGGTGGTGCGGAACAAGCTCCGCCCATGGGCTCCCCCGCTGACTCAGAGTCTCCGGCCCCAAGTTGTAGAGGGTGTGGTGGCCAATCTGTTCCCTGAGCGAGGGGAGCACTCTCCCCCGCTCACGGCTCCGCCACCTCGGTGCCCGTAGCGGACCACACCAGTGACAACCGAGGACGACGCTCCAGAGGTGACAGAGGTAGAGATGAGGGCGGTGGTACGAAGACTCAGTGTCAAGAACATCGCCTCAGGACCCGACGGCGTGCCCGGAAGGGTATGGGTCCTGGCCATGGAGGCTCTCGGGTCTCGATTGCGAGGGCTCTTTAGCGCTTGCATGGAGAGAGGCCAGTTCCGCCTTCGCTGGAAGAACGGGAAACTGGTCCTCATCGCGAAGCCGGGGCGCCCCGCGGACTCTCCGTCCGCGTACCGGACTCTCGTCGGGCATCTGGCGCGGGTGGGGCCGGATCTCGCGAACGGTCAGCTCGGCTTTCGCAGGGGGCGTTCCACGGTGGACGCCATCACGCGCGTGAGGGCCCTCACGACGGGGGATGCGGTGATTCGGGGCAGGGTCGTCTTGGCGGTGTCTTTCGACATCGCCAATGCCTTCAACTCCCTGCCCTGGAGTTGCATCGGGGCAGCACTTCGGTACCATGAGGTGCCCGCCTACCTCCGTCGTGTGATCGAGGCCTACCTGTCGGATAGGTTCATCATCTATCCCGGTCACCAGGTAGAGTGGAGACGGCGAGAGATGTCGTGCGGTGTTCCGCAGGGATCGGTACTAGGACCGTCCCTGTGAAACATCGGATACGACTACGTGCGGCGCGGCGACCTCCCCGACGGGGTCAGCGTGGTCTGCTACGCAGACGACACGCTAGTCCTGGCGCGGGGAGAGTCGTACCAGACGGCGGCCGAAACAGCGACACGCGGGGTTGCGACAGTCGTGGACAGGATCCAGCAACTAGGACTGAAGGTGGCATTGCACAAGTCCGAAGCTATGTGCTTTCATGGCCCTCGGACCGCGCCACCACCTGGTTTCCAAATAACGGTAGGGGGGGGTCCACATCGGCGTCGGGTCGACGATGAAGTACCTGGGACTCGTCCTCGACAGCCGGTGGACTTTCGAGGAGCATTTCCGACGTTTGGCCCCCAAACAGGACAGGTTTGGGGCCGCTCTGAAGCGGCTCCTACCCAACCTAGGGGGTCCAGACGCCCCCTGCCGGAGGCTCTACGCGGGGATCATTCGGTCCATGGTCCTTTACGGGGCGCCGGTTTGGGCGCCATCGCTAGGTCCAAGCGACCGGCGGCCAAACTGAACGCTTGCCAGAGGGTCATGGCCATCGGGATGGTGCGGGGATACCGCACGATCTCCCGCGAAGCGGCGAGCCTCCTTGCTGGCCTGCCACCGTGGGATCTGGAGGCAACAGTCCTTGCATGCATGCACGATTTGCGCGTGGAGATGCAACGCCGGGGCGAAACTCCGCTGCCACAACAAATCGCAGTATGGCGGACAGAGTTTGGGCGGGATCTCAGGGTGGCATGGCAACTGCGACTGTCGCAACCCAGTGCTGGGCACGCCATCATTGAGGCGGTAAGTCCCCTCTATGAGAAGTGTTTGGAAAGAGGTCACGTTCCGTATGACGCAGGTCCTCACTGGACACGGTAAGTTCGAGAGGTTCCTGCATCGGATCAAGCAGGAAAGGACGCCTGGGTGTCGCTACTGTGTGGACCGCCCGGAGGACACGATGGAGCACACGGAAGAGGTGTGGCCGCTGGGGCGGAGCACCGCTGTGTCTTTGTGGAGGCTATCGGCGGCGGTGACCTCTCGCGCCGGGCCCTGGTTCAGGAAATGGTCCGGAGCGAGGAGGGGTGGCGGGCGGTCGCCTCCTTCTGCGAAGCAATAATGTTAGTGAAGGAGGCTGCTGACCACGAGCGCGTGAGGGAACGGTCCTCACGCCGCCCCCGCCGAGATCCCGATCCCAATTTCCGACTACCGTAGGCGCGGGTTCGCGGACGGCGAGCACTGGGTAGCTCGCCGTCTGGCAGTCTAGAAATAATCCGGACCGAGCTCAGTCGTCAACGGCGCGTTCTGTTCCACGCGCACCTCAAGGAGATGTCAGCAAACTGTAGGGGAGCTCCCCGGGCCCCGGCAGGGCCGAAGCCTCTGGGGAACATGGGTATTCCGAAAGGTTGACACCGAGTCCCCCCCCCCCAGATCGAAGGCAACGAAGGAACGATTTAGGGGTTTAGTCAGTAAGAGTCTGACACACCCTCCCGCTCCGCCCAAGAGCGAGAGAAGTCATTCTGATGATTCCCCTACGGTAGATTTATTTGTATTCACATTTGTCCATTTTATTTTCAGAGCCTAGTTAGAGCATTTTTAGGGGCGCAGTTTTGAAAGCTCGCACCGGGCGCATAATAGGCTAGTTACGGCACTGGTGATGTCATCTCTCTATAACGGTAGCAATCTGTTCCTAGCGACCGCGACTCACGACCGCGACCGGGTCGTGCGGCCCACTACTTAAAATGGATTTGTATGGAGTACAGTTTAACAAACCAGGCGATCGCGACCAGTGCCATACCGCTGTGGGTCGCGCGACCCGGTCGTGGTCGTAAATTCAAATTCTTTAGGTATTTTTATTTCATATTGGCCTACATGGGCATTTATAAAACGTCAGAAGCAATTGGTCGTTTTCTATGGAAAAGAACCGGCAAGAAATTTCACGGTCTTTAAAAAAAAATGTTCTCACAATATTTTCATATTACAATATTAATAGACTCTTAAGGACAATGTAGACCGACGGGTCTACATTCACCTATGTACTTGGGTACATAGCTGACGAGCTATGTACCCAAAACCTCCTAAAACAATGGAAACTAAGATATGAATCCGCAGGTCGCAGTTGCTAAGAACCGAATGCGTTAACGTTCACTGTCAACTCTGACAATTAATTTTACGTCACTTGTTGCAATTAATTGACACCACGGTTGACGCACTGGTTCAGCGATTGGCTGATGCGCTCCGTGTCGCTTCCCGTGTTCGATTCCCGAACGGAGTAAATATTTGTACGATAACTCTTTGGGGTCTGGGTATCTGGTAAATGAGAGTTTAATGATGAATTAGAAATTTATGGTTTTCAGACTATGAGACCTGGCTTCTTGCCAAGTTTTTGGATTCTTTGATAACGATGAGTAGTATTGGTTTTGATTTCCTTAGTACCTAGTTTCAAAATATGCGTTTATACGGCCTTATCTTTATATTGCGATGACAATGACATAGAACTTTGATTTTTTCACTGCTGCAAAGGGACCAGGCGGGACCAGAGTATTTGATCATAATTGAATTAAATACCTCCATGCATCATCATCATCTACCTAGCCTTTTCCCAACTATGTTGGAGTCGGCTTCCAGTCAAGCCGGATTTAGCTGAATACCAGTACTTTACGAGGAGCGGCTGCCTACCAAACCTCCACAACCCATTAACTGGGGTAACACGGTACTTCATGACAAGACTGGAGTCAGATTTACTGGCTTCTTACTATCCGTAACGACTGCCAAAGATCTACAAATGACAGCTGGGACCTACGGTTTAACGTGCTTTTCGAGGCACGAAAGAAACCCGGTATGTTAAGATGGTCATCCACAAACCAACCTTGGTAAGCGTTGCCTAACCGTGCGGCTGTTATTATCTAGCCACGAGCTCCTCAATTTAATACCTCCATGCGTTCTGAGAAAAAAGGTCTTGACGGACGAACAACAAAGTGGTCCGATAAGGGTTGGGTATTGCGGATTGAGGTACGGAACCCTAAAAATAATTAAAAATACGTGACCAGAATGTGATATTGAAGGAAACGACACGGGAAATGTAACTTTTTAGCATGCGGGCTGATTGGACAAATATAACTAATTTTAGAGGGTTGTACAAATGTAAAATAGAATTTGAATTTGGTAGGAAAGTTATTGAATTGTTTTACGAGAGTTTTGTTAGATAAAGAATGAATTAACCTATCACATACCCGCAAAACGAGACACAATAGTAAAACAATAACAGCGCGGTCTCATAGGACCGGTCGGGGATTCATGAACTAATGAATAAATAATATACATACCTACCGCTTATTTGCAACCAGAATCACATAATTCAAAAAGCATTATTTTACAGGATAGCATTATTATTGTTTTTGCATTGCATTGTTTGAATAAATATATTCAGAACTGGCAAGAGAAGGCGCGAGCGTGCGAAAGATCGAAGAAGTGGAGGGAGGCCTTTGCCCAGAAGTGGGACAGAAAAGGTGCGGTAATCGAACCCGCTACAAGCAGTGAAGCAGCCGATCCATATTCACAATCATATCTACTCAAAACTGTTAATGGGTTGTGGAGGTCTCTTAGGCAGCCGCCCCTAGTAAAATACTGGTATTCAGTATCCGGCTTGACTGGAAGCCGACCCCAATATAAAAAGGCGAGGTAGATAATGATGATGATCTACTCAAAACGGACTCTACGAGCGATCACTTTAGCAAGCAGTAAGAAAAACGCTTAGTAGCATAAGTTCCACAGTCTATCGCTCAATTTCCCTGGAAGAAACGGTAAAGCATTAATAGCAAGTGGTACAGAGCACTCAGAAGTGTAAAGTCTTTAAATGTTAATAGGTACATTAAAGTAATGTCGTAAGACCTAGGCATAGTAATGTCCTAGGCGTTGCGTGAACAACGCGCGTAGCTCAGTACTAATTACTAATATATCATGTACTTATAGGGTCTCAGTATGACGACGTAACTTTATCATCTTTCTAGACGTTTCACAACTATCAAAGGCAACGTAGGAACGGGGTGGGGTTTAGTCATTAAGTCTGACAAGCCCTCTCGCTCCGCTCAAGAGCGGGAGAAGTAATTTTGATGATTCCCCACTTGAAAAAATAAACTAGCTTGGAGACAGAAGTTGGCTTCCAGTCTAAATGGATACGTAAAAAAAGGTAGGTTTTTTCTCTACCTTTTTGTGTCAAATCATCCAAGACTTTCTCCCGCTCTAGAGCGGGACAACATGGCAGACTTTTATTGACTAAACCCATTCCCATATTCCTACTTTGCCTTTGGTTCCAGGACCGTGGGTTTTCCTTTCAGAAGCAAACCCATGGCCCCAGTAGGTTTCGATTATCATGGTGGAGCATACGGTAGAGGTGTGCCCCGCTTGGGCGGAGCACCGCCGTGTCCTCGTCGAAGCGATCGGCGACGGCGGCCGGTCGTCAACGGCGCGTTTTGTTCCACGCGCGCCATAAGGAGATATCAGTAGCGGCCCAGCACGCTCGAAGCCTCAGGGGCCATGGATAGGATTCCGAAAGGGAAGCTCTGGACCCCAGAATGAAGGCAATGAAGGAATGGGGTGGGGTTTAGTCAGTAAAAGTCTGACACACCCTCCGGGACCACCAACGACCACCCAGCGGGAGAAGTCATTCTGATGATTATCCACTTGAAATAAAAGGCTTCGATTAAGCCCGGTATGGATCATGCAAGAGAGGGTGCCTTGACTACACACGTCTACTACATGTCTACATCTTAAAACCCATCATAATTCCGGTGTAAGAAAGAGATAGAGTTTTGTAAGCCGAATAGCTCTATTTCTTTCTCACTACAAAATCAAGATGGCTTCGGCACTTCGTAGTACGGCCTCTGGTGTAGATTACCGCGCTGAGGGAATGGGTGACACAGTCATTATCTATTCACGTCTGACTCGTAGAATACGTGACGTCACTGTCTTAAGTGGCTCTCGTTACGGTAAGATTATTCAGGGAAGACATTAAGTAGCTATTAATTTTGTAAAGTTGAGTTTTAGAGTGGGGCAATTGCTATCGGAGTTCTGTAGGCTGATTTACGTAAGATCGTCGTTGAAATTTTATAGTCGTTCGATGAAAGTCCTACTCAAAATCGGTAGGTATTCACGTGTTCCTTGAACGGGATTTGAGGTATTCCTCGAAGCGTACCCAATGAAGCGCACCATTTTTATTCTTCGAAGCGCACCTTTTTGTTGCGCTCCCGATAGCATTTAAAAATAATGATTTTTATTTCCTCGAAGCGCACCCACGTTTAAAAATAGGGAAGTTGCTTAACCAAAAGTACCCTATATCTATTCGAAAGTTAATTATAGGTGCGCTTCGAGGAAATAAAAGTATTTTTTTAATTTTTTATCGAGAGCGCAACATAAAGGTGCGCTTCGAAGAATAAAAATGGTGCGCTTCAAACTGGTGTGCTTTGAGGAATACCTCCGGGATAGAGGTGATAGACAATTCAAGTGGCTTGAAACTAAACGATCTATCAACGGCTTATTGCCAGTTACATTATTCTGTATTCTAGCAGGATAGTTATTGACATAGACTAAATATGCGGCAACGACACTTCGATCGAACAACTTTAAAATCGGTATCGTTCAAGCTCGATTGATATATGTGAATACGATAATGGTTTAGTCGACCAATTGACTAACGCGCTACGATATCGTTACGGTTTTGTTTACGTGAATCCGTCAGTGACCTCAATACAAACTTTCTGGCTTCTGCTTATTAACGATATTAGCTAATTTCGGAACTCATGGGTATCGGAAGTTCCTACAAGTAAGTTCGTACTTCTCGCGCGGGGACCTCCCTTTCTCGCGCCTTCTGTCGATTTCTCTTTCTTAGACTTGTTGCGCTTAATTTATACTTAACCTATTTTTTTATTAGTTTTAGTAGTGTTTTAGTGAGGGTGTTCTTAATTGACGTTCACATAGTGGCTGCACTCTCTGGTCTGGTAGGCAGCCGCTCCTCGTAAAATACTTGAAGGTTTGACTGGAAGCCGACCCTAATATAGTTGGGCAAGGCTAGATAGATGATGACATACTTGAATAAAATTTATTATTAGTATTATTATTATTGATTATTACATTAGTGGCAGCACTGAGATATGAGCTCTACGCAACCGCGCCGACCCCAAATAATTTGGGATAAGGGCAGGAAGAAGAAGACATTAGTGGCAGCACTGAGATATGAGCTCTACGCAACTGTCAAAACGCTTATTTTAATAATATTAGTTAGACATTAACGTCAACGTACAACGTTAGAAGTCAACGTCATCTATATTTTTTGAAAGGAAAAGATCTGACAGCGTGGTGGCAGCTGATGTGAGAGTGCGAATTATCCTGAACATCCACATTTTTATTTTTATCTTTACCCTAGTTGACGTTTCTGTCTGCCACTGGGCCGATTCAGGTTCTAACTCCTGTTCCGATTCCGATAAATTATAAAATTCCTATTCCGGATATGACCACTTCCGCTACATCCCTATTAGCTATTAACTATAGCAAATTATGAACAGAACCGGCTTAAAAAGTAGGTCATTCAAACGATTAATCTACGAAGATTAAAGTCTGTAGGTAAACTTGTAAAGTAGTAATATAATTCCCGACGAGGTACCCAAGTTATTACCTAACAACAATAAAAGAAAGCACCTCAATCTCTGAGAGGCGCAACTTTCAAAAACTATGCGCCATAAAACGGAGATGATATTACGCAGAGGTCGTAACTCATACCGCCTATAGCACTCCACAAGATTTACGAGTTAAAAACTCTTTTCGGAAAATCTAGTTCGGCCATTGTGTTTCTTAATGATTATTTCTCTTTGTTCTGAAATAAATTAACTATTTTGGGTCTGTTAGCGACAGCCGGCGGAACATTTGTTGTCTGTGGGCGCAGAAGCTGTAATTCATTACTCTCATTAATTATCTGGTGACCTTGCTAATTAAGACTTACGAGCGTTAATGAGGTCAACCATACATTAGAGTGCGGGGAATTGGTTTTGTTTTATTAATGCGATTACAGCGCGGTTTGGAGGTTTTCTTTTGAGCTCATGTTGATCTAAATTCTAACTTTACTACATAGTATAAAACAAAGTCGCTTTCTCTGTCCCTATATCCTTATGTATGCTTAAATCTTTAAAACTGAGCAACGGATTTTGATGCGGTTTTTTTTAATAGATAGAGAGAGGAAGGTTTATTTATGTATAATACATGTATAATAATATAGTAGGGAAACACTGATAATTTATACAGAGGAAAGATTAAAGTCTGTTTTTTAATCTCTGAGACTAAAATGACATTACAATGGTTGTCATACTTGTAACAACTCAAAAGAACTGGCATCATTACTATAGCAAGTTTTACATTTACCTGTGTCAATTTAGTCTCAGGGATCAAAATACAGACTTTAGATGTTTTGTTTGTTTGTAGATATGTTACGGTTTAACTGAAAAATTGCTATACCGATTTAAAAAAATTCTTTCACCATTATAAAGCTACATCTTCTCTGATTTACATAGGCTATTTATTTTCTACTTTTTACGTTACGGATAGTCAGAAGCCAGTAAATCTGACTCCAGTCTTGCCATGAAGTACCGTGTTACCCCAGTTAATGGGTTGTGGAGGTCTGGTAGGCAGCCGCTCCTCGTACTGGTATTCAGCTAAATCCGGCTTGACTGGAAGCCGACCCCAATATAGTTGGGAAAAAAGCTAGGCTGATGGTGATGATGCGGACGAAGTCGGTGGCAGAAGCGTATTATGTACTTAACTAGGTACACTTCACAATTGGTCTGCTCGTCTATTATTTCAATTGTTGCCTTTGGTAGACAAATACTATAATAACGAATGTGTTACAAAAGCTTATTGAATAGGAATAATTAATTATGTAGAATTCCAGCGAGATATTTAATTGTTCTGTGATTTATACAAAACAAATTACGGTACCTAGTACCTAAATACATTTTAGCCTTCAAATGTTTGACGAATCCAATATTTACCTAAGCTTAATACGACTGCCTTTGTCTAGTCCAGTGGTTCCCAACCAGTGGTCCGCAAGGACCAAAGTATTGTCTGCGAAAGATCCATTATTTCAAACTTTGGAACTTTTAAATTATATTGTTGTAAGGCCATTTTAAGTTTATATCAGAAATATTGTTTTTCATGACAATGGCCGTTACTTTTGATTTTTGAATTTAAGAGAATTTTAATACCTATAATAGATTTTTAAGGTTCCGTACCCCAAAAGGAAAAAAACGGAACCCTTATAGGATCACTTTGTTGTCCGTCTGTCTGTCTGTCAAAACCCTTTATCTCGGGAACGCGTGAAGGTATCAAGTTGAAATTAAAACTGTATAAGTACTCAAATCCGCGGAAGTAACCTATGTAAGTTTTCCCTACCTACTAATTAAGTATATTAAAACCAAAGAGGTCCTCGGTCAAAAAAGGTTGGAAACCCTAGTCTAGCCAGTAGCTGCGATAAATCTTAATATCAACGATCCGAATCGGGGCACCCACTACCCTTTACATTCGGGATAAATTGGAATCTGAAATAGCTTAAATCACAGAAATACAGGGTGGATTTTTGAAATAGAGCAGTTAGGGCAGCTAGCTTAATCGATCTAGTTACAGGATGATGTTTAGTTTATCACTACGACCATGCTGGATTTTCAGGAAAGGATTTTTTTTTAATCTGTCGAGTACCGTAATTAGAGACATAATAGAAAGACAATAGGTGTGTGGACGCTGGCGGCCGCTCGGGGCTTAACAGATTAATGTGGCCAAATATACAGTGATTTCTCCCGCTACGAAAGCGGGAGGGTGTGTCACACTTTTACTGACACATATCATTCAGTTGCTTTTAGCCTTCTAAGGTCCAAGCAGACCGATTCCACTGCCAGGACACGGCGTTGCTCCACTAAGGGTGTCCGCCCACGACCGACAATCGGTGAACGATTTTTTGTAGGTGAAAAATAAAACACTGATAGCCATAGTGCAACGCACACGACCTACAAAAAGTCGGTCACAATATACTATAGGATTATAATACGTGCCGATTATCAGGCCGATTATCGGACCTACAAAAAGTCGGTCGTGGGCGGGCACCCTAAAGCTGGGCACCTCCATTGTAAGCTCCACCGTTCACACAATGGTGACACCCGGACGTTTCTTCTTCATGAATCCGATTCAGGAACCTATCATGTCCGGTGAGGACCTGCGCCATGTGGAAGGTGAGGACGCTGTGACGGCACTGTTGGTGCAGTGGTTAAGCGATTGGATGCTGCGTTGCGTGTCGCGGGTACAGATATTTGTAAGGCCTATACTTAATTCCTTATTCTTTATTGTACACAAAAATAAACATTACAAACATGATGATTAGTTTGTTCATGTACAAGGGCGAGCAATGAGTTTTCTTCCAGCAAACCCTTGAGTTACAAAGAGAGAACATATTCGAGGGTAATAGGATCCAGTGCACAATGATATATATCTATAGATGTATGTCTGTTATTACTCCTAGTATAGGACAACGTAGTCATAAAAAAAATAATTGAAAAATAAAAGTCAAAAGAAGAAAAAACATTTCACTTTCATTTCAAAATCTACTTTGTTAATATGCAAATGGATATTCCAACTTGGGATCCAATCTCCCCACAAGGCCATAAGTAGGTACTTAGTAGTTAGCGGCACTCGATCAGAGCCGGTATTGTTTGGCTCGGGCACACAACGGCTTATTAAGTTAGATAGTTCGCTGAACATCGATAATATCGTCCATGTTTATTTGGTTGTATTATATACCTATTGTATTCGTATGTGGTTGAGGAGCTCGTGGCTAGATAATAACAGCCGCACGGGTCGATCTACAAGGTTAAGCAATGCTTGCCAAGATTGGTCTGTGGATGGGTGACCATCTTAACCCGAGTTATGAAGATACCGAGTTTCCTCCGTGCCTCGGAAAGCACGTTAAGCCGTACGTCCCGGCTGTCATTTGTAGATCTTTGGCAGTCGTTACGGATAGTCAGAAGCCAGTAAATCTGACCAGTCTTGCCATGAAGTACCCTGTTACCCCAGTTAATGGGTTGTGGAGGTCTGGTAGGCAGCTGCTCTTCATAAAATACTGGTATTCAGCTAAATTCGGCTTAACTGGACGCCGACCCCAATATAGTTGGGAAAAGGCTAGGCAGATGATGATGTAAGCTAGATAGTTCGGTGAACGTCGATAATATCGCCCATGTTTATTTGGTTATATAATATATCTATTGTATTCGTATGTGGTTAGATAAGTATTTGCAGAGAGATGGACTGAGAAGGCTGTTCAGCAGTGGTGGCCTAGTGGTAACGACTCAAAATTATAACTTGGATTGTGGGTTCAAATTCAGGCTAAAGCAAGACAGGTCTGCCTTTAGAATAGAATAGAATAAACATTATTGTACACCAAAAAAAGTTATAAATTGTACAGAAACTTAAATCTATGGGTACAATGGCGGTAACTTATTTCAACACCATTTTTTTATGTGGGCAATCATCCTATGCTACTTCTCCCGCTCTAGGCCGGAGCAGGAGGGTGTGTCAGACTTTTACTGACTAAAAGCTACTCCTATCTGCCTTCTTTGCTTTACATCCAGGACGCAGGGGTTCCCTTTCGGACAACCAATGACCCCAGTAAACTTCAGCCCTGCTGGGCCCTTACGGTGAGGCGTGCGTGCTTTCAAAATAGCCAAGGTCAACCTCACTGGAAACTGGCATGCCCTTGAAACAAAAATTCGAAAACATGTAACATTGTATTGGCCCGGCGTGGACCGTAACCAACTGCTTTCGCAGAGAAGAAAACTTCTGGCAGTTGGAACATTATGAAGATGATTACGCTTATTTTATTATAGACTGGGAGTTAGATAAATAGGATATATAGCCTATTAAATCCCACAGCTGGGCAAAAGCCTCCCTCTATTGCCCACGAGTGGGACTCGTGTCGAATATTGGGATCGGCTTCAAGTTTAACTGGAGTGGGAATCTTTATAGACTGAAAATAACAAAAGTCTGAATATAAAATTGCTTTTTGATTTATTAGATAATACGACCAAGGTAAGAGAAAAACAAGGGATGATTTATCAGAAAATTAATCTTATAAGTTGTTTGGTAATGTAATGGACCGAAAAATTGAAATTCAAAGTAATGATATTAAAGGGCCGCAAAAAGTCTGGGAAGTTAATTGTCTGGATCATACTGGCATATTCGTAAGAAATTGGCATTAGTATCATCACAACGTTAATGTTTCTCTGTTTGTCGATTTGGATCTATTTTCCGAGTATTCATATTTATTTTATTAAATTATGTATAAATTATATTTATATTGTGTTGTATCTGGATTCATTTGTATTATATCTTTTCAATATTATTTTTTTTCTCTCTCTCTTATTGCACCTACCACTAATATTCTCTGCATTGCCCAAAGGTTGACTGGTAATAAACGCCTAAGGCATTAAGTCCGCCTTTGTACCTTAAGTGCAATAAGTTTTTTTTTTGTAGATAGTAGTATAGGTTTGTAAATACTTTTATCTTTAGTTTGTATATATATCTATTAAGTAATTTATTAGTTTAATATGTAGGTAATATAATTTAAAAGTAATTAAGTATTAAATAAATAATAATAGTTTGTAAGTATGTATGTTTGTTACATCTTTACGCTTTAACGGCAATGCGAATTTGAATGTGTGACACACGGCATGCCTTGGAATAGTACGGTCTATGTCGGGTACGTATTACAATACCGAAATTCAAAATACCTATTTTAAAATACCTATGGACGAAATCCCGAAAAATTAAACGCCGAATGATTGTTTGGTCGAAAGTTTGAAATACTGAAAGTTCGTTTGCCCGAAAGCTTAAAATCCCGAAGATCCATATCCCGAAGCTTAAAATCCCGAAGGCAAATTGTAGGATTCATCATATATTCATATTGAACTGGGTGAAATAGGTTAGGTTAGGTTAGAACAGTGACCAACCGCGAGCTACTTCCAAGTAGCTTGCAGCATCCATCGGTATTTCGTCCATTCGGGGTTTCATCCTTTCGGGCATTTGGACATCGGTATTTCATGTTTCGATATAACGGCTATCGGTATTTCAAACTTTCGGTATTTTGAACTTCGATGTTTCGGACGTCGGTATTTCAGTCATAGTTATTATGAAATGTCGGTATTCTAATATACACCCTCTATGTCCTATGTTACCTGGGTTGTATAAACTGAGAAATATATATAATATAAACAGAGAAATATGGGTCAGACAATAAGCAGCACTAACTGTACATGTACATGGGATACTTTTATTCTGAGAGATTGTTCCCTTGGGACCATTTTATACTTACACACGGGGTAAGTCGTTGGCATCAGCTAGTTATTTATAAGAGCGATCTATATACATAACATGGAAATCATCATCTACCTAGCCTTTTCCCAACTATATTGGGGTCGGCTTCCAGTCAAGCCGGATTTAGCTGAATACCAGTATACATAACATGGAAATATCGCGGTTATTTTAAGCGAAACGTTATTTTTGCGGCCGAGTGTAGTTTAAAATTATTTCATAAATTCAATTTTACCGAAATTCTTTGCTAGAAAATTCGTGCAAATATCGAAATCCTGTGTTTGTAATATCCGAGGGTTGTACATAGAAATGTTGGGCACATTCCAGCTAAATATAATTACGGATGGGGCCGGCGGCGGGCAAACACGGGGCGCAAACATCAAGCGCCCGTGTTGACTTACTTAGGTTAGATTAAACCTCGCTGATTCTATTAATGTGATCACGACGTATTTATATACGTGTGTGTGTGTGTGTGTGTATGAGAGATGATGTGTATTCACACACACAAACATAACACGGTCGTGTATTTTTGTTTTAGGTATGTGTTGATTAATGTATCTGAATTGAAAAGGACTGAGAGTCAAGTTATTATCTTGCAAAATAATAACTTGACTTTAAGTTTTTGAATTTGAACTCTAGATATAAAAACATAATGATACGTTCAGTTCCAAAAACATATGTATATTATGTTTGTCACAAAATCAAAATAAAAAATGTTTTTATTTTATATAGGCCTACATGGGCATTTATAAAACGTCAGAAGCTAGTGCACGGTTTCAAATTGGTCGTTTCCTATGGGGAAGAACCGGTAAGAAACACATTCAGATTCGTTTATTGTTTGTCACAGGTGGAAGTTTAGTTTTTGCAAATATTATTATCACAAGTATCACTGTAACATACCCATGGGGTGTGAAAAATTCAAAAATTCAAATACAGCTATGTCAGAACAAAAGAAAATAAAACCGTCATGGTACGTACGCAAAATAACCAATTACCTATATAGAAAAATTTATTAATTATACACAAGCTCCATGGTCTACCTTCATATATACCGAATTTTGCTCAACGGTCAGCCTCCTCATAACCCTTTATATACATATATTAACATATGTGAACACAGAGTTTTTAACAATGTATTTCAATCATAATCCAACCTATACGTAGCGTCATTTAACGTCCTAAAGTAATTCTGACCGTTGAAAGTCAATGGTTCCCGAGGGAACAATACATTTATTCTGGATGTAAGGTACCCTATGTCGTATTCTGTATTCCCTTTTTTAGTGTGAGATGCAATGTTACTAAACTAGCTTCTGCAAGAGGCTTCGCCCGCGGGAGAGTAGTTTTCAGTATACAAACTTTGGATCCCCGTTTTATCACATATGGGGGTGAATTTGGAAAAGGAAACCTCGTGCAAAATATCACGCTCCTAATCCTAGTAGTTTCGGCTGTACGTTTGTATGTCAGTAAGTTAGTTTCTCTGTTATAAATATATAGAGAACTTCTCCGCTTATCGAACTTTGGCATCCTTAACCGTCGCGCTGGCGATCACTCGACCAACGATGCAAAATACAATATTAAATGAATGTCGAGTTGACAGCTAATTACATTTTTTACAAAATATTAGAAACGTATACCGAGAAACAATAGAAACACGTCTGCTATATATACTGTTGCTAGATTGCTAGTTGTTAAGACATTCAATTTAATTTTAAAAATAAAACAAACAAGAACGGTGTTCTTGTTTTATTAAAATGTTCTGCACATTCCAACTTGCTACAGCATGTTCGCTCCAGCATCTGAAACTTTGTAAACTTCTAATAAAATTGAAAAATAAAACTGGGATAAAGATCTGTATACAGTTTACGAAGCCGCAAATGGAGCGAATAAAATCGTGTAAAAACCCATTATTGTGTTTCGAAACAAACGTCTATTGTTCTCTCGTGAAGTCGACTTAGTGAAACCTGTCTGTGTTATTAAGATAACAGAAAAAAAAACTTTTAAAAGACAAATCATCCTTGTAAAAAGCAAGCCGAGGGTAAAAAAGAGGTTCTATTAAATTAAGCCCGACTCACACCTGAGCCAAGGACATTCTCTTATAACTTCATGAGGAAAATTGCCTTAATTCAGTTATTTGTCGGCATCAAAGAGGCCTTTCTTTTCAACTTAATACCAGCTTTTTATTACGCGAAGACAATTTTAGGGGGAACGTAATGGCGATAATATTTATTAAATTTTACCGGCATCGGCATTGTTGGCTCGGGACTCAAGCCCCAAGATCAACAGACAATTTACTCGCTCAAATTCCAAATTAGAATTTAGGTAAGTATATTCTAAGTATCTTTTGTTTCCAAGTTTATAAACCTAATTAATGTTGTCATCATTCTTCTTTACGGCCAGATTTAGCATTTGTTTTTAGTTTATTACGAGTATTAAAACAACAAACAACTAATCTTTGTCTACAACTTTTGTAAGTTCGTAAATTGTATTGTATCTACTCCCGCGCCTGCTCCATAATCTATGGCAATATCGAGCATAGACAAGAGTAGCATAAGCTGTCAGTGTCACGTCACACGGAGCGGTGATAAATTATTCAAGAGGTCTCTCAAAGGCGTCACTCAAACGCCGCTTATATTGAGATTGTCAGGATAATCAGAATTCTTGTCAGGACAAGGTGGAATTACAAACGAATTTAATATAAGTTAGTATGTTTTGTTGGATCGTAACCGTGTAATATTAAATATGGGTTTTCTTTGATCGCCGTGCACGATATTTATTACAACGGTTCGCAAAAGGATTTGTTTTTTTTTTTATATTGGAGCCTTGAATGGCTTGCGTTCCGTTGTTCAATATTGCGTTTACACAATACGTTCAATATTTTCAGAAGAGAGAAGAGAGTGAACAAGAGCCTTCAGTAGTTATTCAATAACAATTTAAACAGCATTAGTGTGAAAAGAGAATTACGTTAATGTACATGCTCGTTTTGCTCTAAATATCTATTTAAAGACATTCAATACCATAATATTATCTTTACCCGCCGTAGGGGAGGCAATACTTACACCCTTACACCTACACTATACATAATCCGTTATCCAGTGATGGGGCTGTAATCTCGGTGAGATGTCGTCGATCCAATTACTTTACACTCTTTGCAAGAACTATTCTATTCTAAGAATACATTGGACATTGTGGAACGTGTATGTTTGTTGTTTATTTATATACAACAACTCTTGGTCTCCAGCCACAAGAGCGACTGATGAGAGACAAGTAGTCTTTTTTGGGTAGGAAATTATTAAATTACTGCTCTTGATCAAAATGGAGCGAGAGGGCGTGTCAGACTATTACTGAGTAAAACTTTCAGGTTTCTTAGTTATTTGCGAAAACCACGGTCACTCTTTCAAACATTTCGCAGAGAGAGTGGCTTCCTGTTCAAAACGATATTAAAAATTTAGAATTTACCCATCGCCCACCATCCGCAAACCCACGCCTAGGTTGACTGGAAATAGGGGTCGGGATCGGGTCGGGGTGGTTTGGGCGCGATGGCCGTTCCCTCGCGTGTGCGGCTGCCTCCTTTGCTCTCAGAAGTAGCCTGATATTCAGAAGTGTTTGCTGTGAGGTAACGAAGAGGTATGGTCCCCTCCCCTAACCTTATATAGCCGTTGGCCCTGTGCCTAATCCTTCCCCGGTCGTGTCGAACAGCCGTCACATAGGACAATTAGAGTAAAGCAACAACGAGTGAATGTGTATATTGAACACAATCGTAATTGGTTAATCCCTATAGGAATTAGTCACCGTGACCGAAATTCGGTCGGGAGGCTTATGAACGTCAACAAAAGAGATGTAGGTAACAATGAGCCAAATCATGAAATACCTTTGCATTCTGTCGGGGAGAATATTATTGTGATATCGTTTTACAGTCTTTATTTTTGCCTTTTTTTGTTATTGCTAAGCTCAGGTTTGACCGCTATCTCACCTGATGGTAAGCGATGATGTACGTTGACGATGGAGCACGCTTGCCTTAGACATAACATATTCACTCTTGACTTACTTCTATTTATTTATTAGGAACAATTTAGATTGTGTTTGATAAGTACAATATATAAATTGTTAAAAGTGTCAATAATCTCTACTAATATAATAAAGAGGTAAAGTTTGTTTTTTGTTTGTATGAGATAATCTGTGGAAGTACTGGTACGATTGCTAAAAATTTTACACCAAAAGAAAGCTGCTGTATTCCTGAGTGACATAGGCTATATTTTATGTACGCGGGCAAAGCTGCGGGCTAAAGCTAGTACAAAATAAAAAAGAGAGATCCACAGGACACAGGTGATAGCTACAAGCTATCAGGAGAAATAGAATACGGCAAAAATATGTTCCCAAAACGTTTTGTGTGTATACCCATATTATTATTTTTTATACTTTTTTATACCCTCTATGTAGAGAGGTCTACAATTAAATACTTACATATGTGGTCCGGTCCAGTATCAGGTCTGATCATAGAACGGGCGGGGCGGAATTAAACTGTGTAATTCCGATGCTTCAATACAGATTAAGATTAAAAATAAGTAACGTTTGATTTACCAGAGCTAGGTCCTAAAGAGATCGCATAAAAAACGTAGCTACCTTATTAGTATGCAGGCTGGTTGGTCGAATATACTTTTAAAAGGTTGTACAAATATAGGATTTGAATTTTATAGCGATTCTTTAAGTCAGGCAGTTTTTGGTAGAGCATTTGGTTGAGTGTTTGAAGTAGTGTGTGAATCTTGGTAAACGGGTACACCATATAGCCTACCCATGGAATAAAAAGTATCTCATGTGCTATTCCAGGACATCCTAGAATATCACGTTGGATATTTTACTTGGTACAATGGTCTATTCACAGTTGTCACGCGGGCGAAGCCGCTGGTAGCAGCTAGTCCGTTTTTTTAATCTCTGAGACTAAAATGACATTACATGGGTTGTAACACTTGTCAAAACACAAAAGAACTGGCATCATTACTATTGTAAGTTTGCCTCTGTCAATTTAGTCTCAGGGATAAAAAAACAGACCTTAATACATAATAACGATATAATGTAATAATATTAAACGTGTTATAAAGTAAATATCATATATTTATATTGAAAACGTGGGATATTATTTTTGGTTATCCTACAATAAGAATACCTACGTAACAAGAATGAAGGAATGATTTCGAGTTAGAAATACATTATTGGTAAAAATGGCTGCAATATAAATGGCTACAATATAATAGGAATCATTTATTTGAAGATAATGAACTCGTATAATAGGTAGACAGATATAATGGTTATCTTGAAGAGAAACGTAACGGCATTTTATCTCATGGCATGGAACATTTAAATAGCTATTTTTTTTTTGATAGCTTTTGCATACAGTAGGTATTTGTCGCAGGAATTCGAAGGATGCGAGACGCACAGTGGTGGACGCCTTTCAGCTGAAATGACGAGATGTGGCCACTAAGCAAAAAATTATGATAAAGTAACTATAACTTTCTAAAACCTACCTATTTATATTACACGTAAAATGTTTTTATATTTGTTGTCAATCATGCCTCAACCGATGAACGGATGAAGATGAGGCACTCTGATATTTACCCTGATTCAATTAGGAGTAAAAGCAATCGAAAATATTGAAAGTTATCTATACTAATATTATAAAGAGGAAAACTTTGTTTGTTTGATTGTAATGAATAGGCTCAAAAACTACTGGACCGTTTTTTAAAATAATTTCACCATTCGAAAGCTACATTATCCACGAGTAACATAGGCTAAATTTTATTCTGGAAAAAAATAGGGTTCCGTAAGATATTTAGATTTAGGTGTAAAAAATCAACCAGAAAAGTTACTTATTTTGCGTACGCTGCCTAAACTATAAGGGATAGAACCATAAAATGTTATAATTAATTGTAGATCTTATAAATATCTACAAAAAAGTCCGCGAAGCACTATACCTAACTATGTCGAGTGAGGCACAACCACCATTTTTTTTATCTAAAAATCTTGAATTTTATTTTACTACATTTAAACGCATTTATTTTACTCATGCTATAAAACCTTATCAAAATAAATTATTTTATCACTAAGTACAGTTTACGTAGATAATATTTGGTCTTTGACTGATTAAAATTGGACGTTTGGTTTTGAAGTTATGGCGAAATTAAAATATTACGATTCCTGCAGCACGGTCTGTTGCGAAGTCTCTTTCTTATGAATTGTGCTATCATAGTATAGGTAGATAGAATTGATTTGAGAAATTGTTCGCAAAGGGCATCTGAAGGAACATGGTGGGTTTTTTTACAGCTCTGCAAACTGTACCCGTTTAAAATCGCACCACAGGTTGCGTTTGACCATCAATAATGTGAAGTCTGCTGAGTAAAAATGCACGCACGCAAGAGTTAATTTTAAATTGCAAAGTTAACTCTCGGTAAAGAAGGTAGTACCCGCTGAAAAAAACACCGTATGATTTATTAAGGCGTCAGTCAAATATCACCCCAAGTAAAAAATCTGCCTAAATAAACGGATAATTTAAATAACTAAAAACGTCGGGAATCGCTTTGTGACTAATGACACATAAGAAATGTCTAAACGACAATAGGAGGCTTAAAGATGTCTTTCTCACGGTATTGTTATAGCAGGTTTATTCCATTGGCAGGGCAAGAAGAGGTCTTGCCCCATACATTGACCCAAACTAGCGCAGTAGGATTCAGATTCTGACACCAAAACAGTATGGCGGTGCTCCGCCTAGCGGAGTAGACTTCGACCGTAACTTCTGCTGTGTTTTCTGGGCGTTCCGCAGAATGGTGACACCTAGACTTTTTTTCCCGCCGAATCCAAAATATCTACCTCTCGAAACATTAATGTTCGGTTAGTACTTGCATAATGCAGAAAGTGAGAACGCCATGACGCCTCTGTAGTTACTCTTTAAAGAGAGAATATACCGAAGTACCTAATAACTGAGGCGTGCAAAAGTTAGTGGCTCTGATACGTAAATGGCAACTGAAGAAACATGGTGGAATTTAGTCCGCAAAAGACCACTTGCTCCACCTAGAGCTGGATAACTATACCTCAAATAAAAAAGAGGCAAATATTAAACCTTCTATTGACTTCAGGATCAGCTTTGTGCTGACCATTCATATATTGTGCTATTTTCACTTACTTAGTGGTGTTTTTTTTGGAAGGAAAATCATCAGAATGATTTCTCACGCTCTTGGGCGGAGCGGGAGGGCATGTCAGACTCTTACTGACAAAACCCCACCCCGTTCCCCTTCGTTCCTTCGATTTGGGGGACACGGTGAGAACCTTTCGGATTTTCCGTGTTCCCCAGAGGCTTTGGCCATACCGGGCCCCTACAGTTTGCTGTCATCTCCTTGAGGCGCGCGCGGAACAGAACGCGCCGTTGACGTCTAGGCTCGGTCCAGGTTATTACGAGACTGCCGGACGGCGCGCTGCTCGCCGTCCGCGAGCCCGCGCCTACGGTGATCGGAAATCGGGATCGCGATCTCGGCGGCGGCGCTCGCGGTCGGCAGCATCCTTCGCTAGCATCACTGCTTCGCAGAAGGAGGCTACCGCCCACCATCCCTCCTCGCTCTGAACCATGGCCTGTACCAGGGACCGGAGCGAGAGGTCGCCGCCGCCGATAGATTCTACAAGAACACGGCGGCGCTCCGCCCATTCGGGGCACACCTCTACTGTGTGTTCCACCGTGTCCTCCGGGCGGTCCACACAGTGGCGTCCTTTCCTCCTTGATCCGATGCAGGGACCTCCCGAACTTACCGTGTCTACTTAGTGGTGCTTGGAATTCATTCAAAGTTAATATGATTTTTTTGGTCAGCAAATAATTAAAAAATCGTATATCTTTGTTAAACCGTAATATAGACTGGAGACATATCGATGGTCCCTACGTAAAGTATCGAATCAAAAAAATAGCATTTTTTTATTATTACTGTTTTGAGCTCTTTTTAAAGGATATTTTTTAATACAACTTCGTTTCCCGATAGTTAGAGACCTAATTTTTATAAAGATTTAATCACCCGTGACAAAATTATGCAAAAAATAAACTTTAAATCGCTCTCTTGCAAAGTAACGATTTTCACTTTCGATACTTTACCTAGGGACCATCGATATGTACATAAACAAACGCCTTTATCCATGGAGTAGGTAAATATTTAGATCAACTGCTGCAACCCTCACTTATTATTTCTGCTTCGTTGATGTTCGGCGTCATCATCTTCATGGTGACCCATTATGTGGAATGGTGCCCTTTATGTAGATCGCCCTGAAAACACGGTGGAGCATACGGTAAGGATGTGCACCGTTTGAACGAGGCACCGCCGTGTTTTTGTGGGGGTCATCGGTTGCAGCGACCTCTCGCGCCGGGCCCTGGTCCAGAGCAGGGTGGAGTGGCAGGCGCTTGCCTCCTTCTGAGAAGCAGTAATCCAGCCAAGATGGCGGCCGCATGGATGAGGAAATGACCCTCACGCCCCAGCGTTAAGGAAATAAGATCCCGACCTCGATTTCCAGCCACCGAAGAAGCGGGCTTGCGGACAGCCAGGAATGGGGCGCCGTCCTACCGTTTGGTAACCAAATATCTACACCGAGACCGAGTCGACGGCGGGTAGTGTTCCAAGCGTGCCTCATGGAGATGTCAGCAAAATCATAGAGACCCAGCAGTGTCGCCAAGCCTACTGGGGTCATGGCTCATGGGTTAGCTTCTGAAAGGCATGCAGGCAGGTAAGGAGTGGGTTTTGGTCAGTAAAAGTCTGTCACGCTCTTCGGAGAAGTCATTGGATTATTTCCAAACTAAAAAAAGCAATGAAGTTAAACTGTTTTATGTGAAAGTAAAATGAATGAATTGGATGCTTTCGGAATTATTTGCAAGTGTAGATTTATTGGTTACTTTTGTGCAGTTTAACAAACTTAACGCGGACGAAGTCGCGGGCAACAGCTAGTCTTTCAATAAATTAATAAAAAGAAACAGTAAAGTTAAAGACACGGGGGCGAAGCCGCGGGCGGCAGCTAGTTTAATTATAAAAGTTAGATTTAGCGAGCTACGAGTTCAACGCGATCGTAGCAATGCTACGGCTACCACCGCGTAGTAGCTCGCGTAGACTAGTGCTACGCCAGCCGTAGCATTCCAATGGACCATTAAAATTTATAGCCAAAGGCGTCATGACTTGAATCCTGATTCATTTTGACATTAATTCTTTGTAATGTTGCCACTTACACGTTTCGACAGGAACTTTTGAACTCACCAGTTATGAAAAACCCCTTTTAAAATTGTAAATCTCTTTGGAGAATCGCGGCCAGAAAGGGTTTTAGAAAATTCCCCTTTTACGTAAGACGATTTAAGATATGTTAAAGATTGTATAGAGTATACTTATTTCTGGGGTTAATTAACTTAAAACTTGGTACCAATTGTAACTTAAAAGAGTTATAAAGACTGTCACTATTCGTTTTTAAAACTACCCTCAAAAGACGAAAAGTTTAGTGAGTGTTAAAGTTTTTATGAAAACATGCTCGCGAACGAAGTCACGGGCAAAGTGCAAATTGTAGCTATAAGTAGGTATGGGGAAAGATGCCTTGATCCGTGTAGGAACCCACTATAGGATGATTGACGAGCTCCAATCACCCGGCGACTGTTGGCAAGATGGCGTCACAGAGTGATTGACTGCCTCCCTTGACTGACGGGGTCTCGCATCATCGGGAACTTCGTCTCATATGTGTGGGTAACCTGTATTGTATGTATTAGTAAATGTTCCAGGTAGAGGAGCTCGTGGCTAGATAATAACAGCCGCACAGGTCGATCTTCCAGGTTAAGCGACGCTTGCCTAGGTTGGTCTGTGGATGGGTGACCATCGTAACATAACGAGTTTCCTCCGTGCCTCGGAAAGCACGTTAAGCCGTTGGTCCCGGCTGTCATTTGGAGATCTTTGGCAGTCGTTACGGATAGTCAGAAGTCAGTAAATCTGACTCCAGTCTTGCCATGAAGTACCGTGTTACCCCAGTTAATGGGTTGTGGAGGTCTGGTAGGCAGCCGCTCCTCGTAAAATACTGGTATTCAGCTAAATCCGGCTTGACTGGAAGCCGACCCCAATATAGTTGGGAAAAAGGCTAGGCTGATGAGTAAATGTTCAAGGTAGTAACAGCACAGTAAAGCAGGTGAGACGCATGTGTGCATCGGTTTAATGTAGCTCCCTATTAGGCTGATGCAGACGTGTGCCACCCCTGATTTGTACGTAGAACCACGTTGCGTGGCGTGGGTCTAATTAGCATTAGCATTATCGGCCTTCTAATGTTCCCAATGCTGGGACTAGGCCTTCTCTCTAGGAGAGGGAATGGGCTGTAAATCATCACGCGGGCCCAGTGCGGGTTGGTGGATGTCACATGTCTTCGAATTTTTGGTTCTAGGACATGCCGGTTTCCTCACGATGTTTTCCTTCACCGTTTTCAGAGCAGTGGTGATGAAATAAATTACACAAAGTAATGCGCTGGCAGGGTTTGAACTCGCGACCTACAACTTGTAAGTCAGGGTAATTACCACTCGGCTACCACTGCTCCAGGTCTAATGGGTCAAATGGGTCTAATGTATCGAGAAATTTGGAAGGAGAAAGATGAACTGTCTGCCCAATCGGAGTAGCATAACGTTAGTTACCCGTAACTAAGGGGGGGGGGGGGGAGAGAAGGGAGGTTATTGAAGAAAATAAATAAACTTTGATGACTTACCGAAAGCAAGTACAATTTGACTTTTCATGATAGTTTAATTATTATTTACTAGCTTTTACCCGCGGCTTCGCTCCCGTCAAATGACTACCCTACATATCCTACGCTACCCTACCCTACCTCCTCTACCTACCCTACACTACACTACCCTACACTACCCTGCACTACCCTACACTACCCTACACTACCCTACACTACCCTGCACTAACCTACACTACCCTACACTACCCTACCTACCCTACTTTATCTAACTTTTTTTTTTTTTTAATTTTTCTCTCCGTAAGAACCATCATTGAACTTCAAGGAACATTTAAAAAAACAAACAGCCAAATCGGTCAAGCCGTTTTCATGTTATGTCGTGACAACGGAAAACGGGTTTTATCTATACTAATATTATAAAGAGGAAAACTTTGTTTGTTTGATTGTAATGAATAGGCTCAAAAACTACTGGACCGTTTTTTAAAATAATTTCACCATTCGAAAGCTACATTATCCACGAGTAACATAGGCTAAATTTTATTCTGGAAAAAAATAGGGTTCCGTAAGATATTTAGATTTAGGTGTAAAAAATCAACCAGAAAAGTTACTTATTTTGCGTACGCTGCCTAAACTATAAGGGATAGAACCATAAAATGTTATAATTAATTGTAGATCTTATAAATATCTACAAAAAAGTCCGCAAAGCACTATACCTAACTATGTCGAGTGAGGCACAACCACCATTTTTTTTATCTAAAAATCTTGAATTTTATTTTACTACATTTAAACGCATTTATTTTACTCATGCTATAAAACCTTATCAAAATAAATTATTTTATCACTAAGTACAGTTTACGTAGATAATATTTGGTCTTTGACTGATTAAAATTGGACGTTTGGTTTTGAAGTTATGGCGAAATTAAAATATTACGATTCCTGCAGCACGGTCTGTTGCGAAGTCTCTTTCTTATGAATTGTGCTATCATAGTATAGGTAGATAGAATTGATTTGAGAAATTGTTCGCAAAGGGCATCTGAAGGAACATGGTGGGTTTTTTTACAGCTCTGCAAACTGTACCCGTTTAAAATCGCACCACAGGTTGCGTTTGACCATCAATAATGTGAAGTCTGCTGAGTAAAAATGCACGCACGCAAGAGTTAATTTTAAATTGCAAAGTTAACTCTCGGTAAAGAAGGTAGTACCCGCTGAAAAAAACACCGTATGATTTATTAAGGCGTCAGTCAAATATCACCCCAAGTAAAAAATCTGCCTAAATAAACGGATAATTTAAATAACTAAAAACGTCGGGAATCGCTTTGTGACTAATGACACATAAGAAATGTCTAAACGACAATAGGAGGCTTAAAGATGTCTTTCTCACGGTATTGTTATAGCAGGTTTAGTCCATTGGCAGGGCAAGAAGAGGTCTTGCCCCATACATTGACCCAAACTAGCGCAGTAGGATTCAGATTCTGACACCAAAACAGTATGGCGGTGCTCCGCCTAGCGGAGTAGACTTCGACCGTAACTTCTGCTGTGTTTTCTGGGCGTTCCGCAGAATGGTGACACCTAGACTTTTTTTCCCGCCGAATCCAAAATATCTACCTCTCGAAACATTAATGTTCGGTTAGTACTTGCATAATGCAGAAAGTGAGAACGCCATGACGCCTCTGTAGTTACTCTTTAAAGAGAGAATATACCGAAGTACCTAATAACTGAGGCGTGCAAAAGTTAGTGGCTCTGATACGTAAATGGCAACTGAAGGAACATGGTGGAATTTAGTCCGCAAAAGACCACTTGCTCCACCTAGAGCTGGATAACTATACCTCAAATAAAAAAGAGGCAAATATTAAACCTTCTATTGACTTCAGGATCAGCTTTGTGCTGACCATTCATATATTGTGCTATTTTCACTTACTTAGTGGTGTTTTTTTTGGAAGGAAAATCATCAGAATGATTTCTCACGCTCTTGGGCGGAGCGGGAGGGCATGTCAGACTCTTACTGACAAAACCCCACCCCGTTCCCCTTCGTTCCTTCGATTTGGGGGACACGGTGAGAACCTTTCGGATTTTCCGTGTTCCCCAGAGGCTTTGGCCATACCGGGCCCCTACAGTTTGCTGTCATCTCCTTGAGGCGCGCGCGGAACAGAACGCGCCGTTGACGTCTAGGCTCGGTCCAGGTTATTACGAGACTGCCGGACGGCGCGCTGCTCGCCGTCCGCGAGCCCGCGCCTACGGTGATCGGAAATCGGGATCGCGATCTCGGCGGCGGCGCTCGCGGTCGGCAGCATCCTTCGCTAGCATCACTGCTTCGCAGAAGGAGGCTACCGCCCACCATCCCTCCTCGCTCTGAACCATGGCCTGTACCAGGGACCGGAGCGAGAGGTCGCCGCCGCCGATAGATTCTACAAGAACACGGCGGCGCTCCGCCCATTCGGGGCACACCTCTACTGTGTGTTCCACCGTGTCCTCCGGGCGGTCCACACAGTGGCGTCCTTTCCTCCTTGATCCGATGCAGGGACCTCCCGAACTTACCGTGTCTACTTAGTGGTGCTTGGAATTCATTCAAAGTTAATATGATTTTTTTGGTCAGCAAATAATTAAAAAATCGTATATCTTTGTTAAACCGTAATATAGACTGGAGACATATGTACATAAACAAACGCCTTTATCCATGGAGTAGGTAAATATTTAGATCAACTGCTGCAACCCTCACTTATTATTTCTGCTTCGTTGATGTTCGGCGTCATCATCTTCATGGTGACCCATTATGTGGAATGGTGCCCTTTATGTAGATCGCCCTGAAAACACGGTGGAGCATACGGTAAGGATGTGCACCGTTTGAACGAGGCACCGCCGTGTTTTTGTGGGGGTCATCGGTTGCAGCGACCTCTCGCGCCGGGCCCTGGTCCAGAGCAGGGTGGAGTGGCAGGCGCTTGCCTCCTTCTGAGAAGCAGTAATCCAGCCAAGATGGCGGCCGCATGGATGAGGAAATGACCCTCACGCCCCAGCGTTAAGGAAATAAGATCCCGACCTCGATTTCCAGCCACCGAAGAAGCGGGCTTGCGGACAGCCAGGAATGGGGCGCCGTCCTACCGTTTGGTAACCAAATATCTACACCGAGACCGAGTCGACGGCGGGTAGTGTTCCAAGCGTGCCTCATGGAGATGTCAGCAAAATCATAGAGACCCAGCAGTGTCGCCAAGCCTACTGGGGTCATGGCTCATGGGTTAGCTTCTGAAAGGCATGCAGGCAGGTAAGGAGTGGGTTTTGGTCAGTAAAAGTCTGTCACGCTCTTCGGAGAAGTCATTGGATTATTTCCAAACTAAAAAAAGCAATGAAGTTAAACTGTTTTATGTGAAAGTAAAATGAATGAATTGGATGCTTTCGGAATTATTTGCAAGTGTAGATTTATTGGTTACTTTTGTGCAGTTTAACAAACTTAACGCGGACGAAGTCGCGGGCAACAGCTAGTTTTTATATATATAGAAAGATTCAGGATACAGATATTTACATATTATTTAAATATTAATAACTTAATAGATATATATACGAACTAAAGATAAAAGTATGTACAAACATAAATACATCAAAAAAAATGATAGTTTTGAACACAAAGCCAAAAAAAATGTCAAGGCCACCCCAACGTATATTTTCAGTCAAGTACTATTTTCGTACAACAATATCAAACTGTTCGCTTGGAATGATACGTAGTTTCTCCGCAATACAATGGACTACACATCATTAGGTCGCCCACTAGCCGGGTATTGTCACCGGCACACAATGTATGTATCGGAGACACGCCATTTGTCCACGTTTTGACTGTCATCCCGTCTCGCTGACGATCGCGCTACGTGGGGGTATGTTATTGTACCGTTAAGTAGATAGATGTTATCACTGGCAACACTAATCAATTGGGAATACGCATGAAAAAAATATTTGGTAAGTATCTAACAACATGTATCAGTCTTCCGGAAAGTATTGTGAAAGCTCCCAAATTGCACTGCTTTTAAAATCGGTTGAACAGAAATGTCTCCAAACTATATATGTATCTGAAACACACGAATCGCTGCTAGTGTGTCCTACCTAATAATAATAACTACTTTATCAATAAATATACAAATATAGAATACTAGCTTATGCAAACGGCTTCGCCTGCGTCAAAGTAATTTACTATGTAGAAACTTTCGACCCCCGTTTCATCATCTTGGAGCGTGAATTTTGGAAAAAAAATCTTATATTAATAATCTCATAACTGTTAATTTTGACTTGTCAAAATCAACAATTATGAAGCTAATGATCGAATATTCAAATACAATTCTAATAGCAGACTTGAGGCTCTGGTTGGTTGAACTCACCCGCCCCGCACCGTATATCATCATCATCATTTCAGCCGAAAAACGTCTACTGCTGGACATATGCCTTCCCAAAGTGTCGCCACAACGGCCGCTCCTGTGCGTCTCGTATCCATATGATTCCCGCAACCTTCGTCAGGTCGTCGGTCCACCTCCGTAGTCTCAGCCATGACTAATGTCGTCGGCAAACCGAAGGTGAGTGATGTACGCACCGTATATAAAACATGACTAACTAAATGCTTTAATTCGTGTTAGCCAGTGCTTGCGAGCCTCGACTATTTATTATTGTTCATAGGCTCATGTTTGACTTCTATTTCATACACAACGTACAAATGTAGTGGAAGTGTCTTCGATGGTAAAGTCAAGAATACTCGTAGAATAGAATATAATTAGAATAAACTTTATTATACACCAAAAAGTAAGAGCACAGTTTCTAGAATAACTTTAATCTATGGGTACAATGGCGGTCTTATCACTGACAGTGACATCTACCCTTCGATCGATCGAATATTGTTGATCGAAGTATCTACAAGACAACTTTAGGAGCCAAGAATTAAGAACGCCACTAGTCACAGACAAGTAAGTCCTAATTTCCTCACCCTTGACCCCTGTCTGTCCACCTGTGCACACATAACGATCGCGCCGCACATTACTCGCTCCGCTAGTTACATATTGCCACATAATTGCTCCTTCGAAGCTGCAAATTAACATCCTACCTCCTGATATTCCATAGATAAAGACGATATTAACTAATCAGTGATTTTTTTTAGTTAGGGAATCGACAATATGATAATCTCCTGCTCTGGGCGGAGCGGGAGTATCAGACTTTTACTGACTAAAACCCACTCCTGTTCCTTCTTTGCCTTCGTTTCAGGACTCCTGGGGTCTGATCAGCGGTGTAGCTAGGTGACTAATGCAACGGCTCTGGGGTGAAAAAAACCCTTTATTGTATTCTACATGACTTTTAATAAAAGTTCTGGTAGATTCAGCTCAATATTGTAATATCAATAAACTCTGAGACTCGTAATTCGACCTTCGAGACTTTTCTAGCGTCATTCAAACTGTGGATCAGCAATTTCTTCAACATATGTAGGTATACAGGGTTATTTGTAAATCATTAACAACCTTGCACGACTGTATTACTAACACCTTCAAGATGTCGTCGTTCTATCTAACACGTTTCAAATCTGTATTTTGCTGTATCTACCTGCGCTTCCCCCCTTCCCTTTGCATAGACTTTCACAACCTTTAGAACGTTCAATTGAGATATTTCTATTTTTGTATAAAAATATGATGAACTAAAATATGATTCATTTTCAAAAGTCATAGAACAAAAGTCAAGTCAACGTAGTCTTGAGAGGTTGCCAGTGTTTTAAAAATAACCCTGTATATCAAAATATCAATAAAAAAATAACGTGAGTTTATATATGAAACTAGCTTTGTTTTTTGACATTTGAATACGATTGCCTTTTCAAAAGAGAAAATAAAAGGTTTTGTTGAACTATAGGTACGCGATATATTCGCTTTTTATTGTGTTCAGTGGAATTTTATATTACTGCTTGAATAAATACGAAATATTTTTTTATATTGACTACAGCAGAATATATTCATTTGTGGGGACGAGGAATACAACCATGCTGAAACTGGATAAACCACCAACCATGCTGATACTCAACCATACGTTCTAAGACATCAAGAGAGGAAAGATATCGCTAACGCTCCATGAAAACAGTAAAAGATAAACATAAGTACAAAGGAACTGGTTATTTCTATAGAAAGAAGAATAAAATAAAATTAATGATAATTTTATTTAAATACTGGCTGACCTGGCAAACGTTGTTCCACCATATTATCTATATATATAAAAATCAACTGCCTACCTAAAAAGACTAACGAACAGTTAGTCTCGCTAAAACTCGACTAAAACGGTTTTATCTTATCTTGGTCTTGAAATGTTCATGTAGGTCTAAGGAAGGTTTAAAAAGTGAGAAAAATTCGAAAAAAGAAAATTCAGCGGTACGAAATCTGCCGGGTCAGCTAGTAAACAATAAAATAAAGTGGGTTAAGAGCGTAAAAATATCCTACGACCTCTTCCCAGTCCTACCAAATACTAGTATACACAAGCAATTTAATGAACATATTCGTTCAAGCCGTTTCGGAGGAGTTCATAACAAACACTGTGACACGATTTTTTTAAATGTTGGATAGATATTAATTTATTCAGAGAATCGTTATAAGCAGGGACTTAAAAACACCTTCATAAAGGTTACAGAATTGTAAGTGTTACATGTTGAATCTGTAACACAATCAAATATGGTACACTTATAAATGTGTTTTCAATGTGTTAACCCAAAACACTTATAAACGTGTTAACATTGCTAATAAGTGAAACAGGTAAACGCAGCGTTGTCACACATACTTACTGTGCAACTGATTATTTCTGTTACACATATTAACACATATAAAAGGTTACAGTTTGGTATCGTTTGGTAATGTTGACCCTGAAAAGGACAATATTACTGGACTTAAAACCTGAGCTGAGCTCAGTAGCAATCCGTGGCGTCGACTTCCAGTTTAATAATCTCCACCAATATCCCCACAATGTTCGTCATAGTAAGCGCACTGGTATTAATATTTGAAGGGAGATCGAAATTTGTAATTCTGACAAGGCGTCGCTCCACGCCGCCAACGAAACAACGTATTTGCATAGAACAGGGCCCAGCTTCACTGTCTACATCATATTTACGGACAAGATCATTTTATTACAAAGGGAAATGGTAATTTAGAGAGGAATGAGGAAGCAGGTGATCAAATGAGCTATAATGTTTGATGACAGCTAGGCTTCTGAGAAATTGAGTAGGTACTGTTTTGAGTTTAGAACTTGGTAAAGGATGTATTACATTATTAGCTTTAGCGATTTTGTCCGCATGAAAATAGGAAATAAATATAGCCTACGATACTGAGTGAAGAAGTAGCTTTCTAATGGTGAAAGAATTTTCGAAATCGGTTTAGTAGTTTTTGAGTTAAATCGTAACATACTAAAACAATCATATTTTTCCTCTTCATAGTATTAGGAGAGACCAGAAGAAATTACTTTTTTCGATAGAAAAGGTTAAAGAGAGAAAATGCTTATACCTAAAGGTATTGTACACTAATGTTCATTGGGTACCAGAGAAGTTTACACTAGAGTACCTACTACACTCTTTTTAATTTTATACAATTTTTTTTTTCTCACATGTATTCGCTTTCCATCGTCTCTTTACTTCATCTCTCTGGGTGACTAGGAATCCTTGACATTTCAATATATAATGTGGTTTCATTAAAATAAATGCACTAATTTAAAGTTATTAAAAGTATAAGTTTTCGACTTTTCTGGTAGGTACAGTGACTGTCACAAAATAGACATCAAACTCAACATTTTTGCAGCTGCCGCAGACTTAAGTATGTGGTTTTAATTTCAACTCGATACGTCCATGCGTTCTTAAAGTTGTTCGATAAAGGGTCTTGACAGACAGACAGATAAGCAGACGGACAACAAAGTGATCCTATACGGGTGCCGATTTTTCCTTTGAGGTAGGGTACCCTAAAAAAATTATAGTTTCCACAATCCACATTATTTCCATAAATCAATTTTTTTCAGCTAAATCCGGCTTGACTGGAAGCCGACCCCAATATAGTTGGGAAAAGGCTAAGCAGATGATGATGATTTTTTTTTTAAAGTTCTATAACGTTATTTATTTAAAACTTTAATACAATTTATATACAAATACAAAAAATTTAAATATTGATATTGTATACAATATATCAATATTGTATTTAAACCCACAATCCCCTATTCCGTCCCTGTCGGCTTACCGGTCATGCCGCGCCGTCCTGTAGCATGTGTCGACGGCACCCTGACACGCACACGGCGATGTATGCCGTGCATGCCGCACACATATTATGGACACACTCCATGCCGCACACATATTATGGACACAATGCATGCCACGGAATGGGATTATGTGTCCATCGGATTACTGGGATTCTAGGAACATGCCTTGGTCTTAATTGATAGTTTGAGGTTTCTTGCTACAAATACACTAGTAGAGGGATTTAACAGGGTGTGCAGTTTCTATCAAGTTTGTTTATAAAGGAAACTGGAGTGTATGTAGTTATTACAGGCGTTTTGTAGGGTTCCGTACCTGAGCTAGCAAAAACAGAACCCTGTAAGAATCATTTTGCTGTCATCTGTCAGTCTGTGCATCGGTCCATCTGTCCGTTTGGCAAGGCTCTTTTTTCAGGAACACCGATAAAGTCAAAACCATCAGGTCGGATTGCAGTCAAGCACTGGTTTATGTAATATAAAAAAAACACATAAAATGTATGTACCTTAGGGCAGTGAAAAAACGAAACTTTTAAGTCAACGTAATCTAAAGATAAGGCAGTTCTTCCTCCATTTATGACACATATTTTTTTTAATAATTACTTTTATACGATTTGAAAGTATTCCCAGTTCGCAATTGATAGGTTTTTTTTTATGTAGGATTGGAGTTTTTGCTTGTTGTAGGGATAGGGATCATAGGGCTAAGCTTTGAAACATATAAATGATTTTCCGACTGACCGACTCTGTGACAGTTCAAAAGTACTAAAATGGTTCGATTGGAAAAATTGCTTTGACTTTCATCTAACGAATAATATAGCCGAACAATATACATGATTATTTGTAAAATACTAACAACCTTACAGGACTATATTTCGTATATCGTAAACAACAACCATTATTCTATGATTTTTTGAAAAACAATACATCGTCATCTGCCTAGCCTTTTCCCAACTATATTGGGGTCGGCTTCCAGTCAAGCCGGATTTAGCTGAATACCAGTATTTTACGAGGAGCGGCTGCCTACCAGACCTCCACAACCCATTAACTGGGGAAAAACAATACATTTACCAAAAATAAACCGATTTCGTTGCAAACACATTTCAACTCAGTATGTTTCTGTACCTAGCGACGTCTCCCGCGCACTGTTCTCGCCCCCACTCCCCCTACTATTGTACTATAGCTTGCTTTACCTAGATTGTGTTGTAACATTTAGAACATTCAATTAAAAAAAAAAATGTGTGTATGAAAATATGATGAACTATAAAATATGATAAATTTTTAAAAGTCATAAAACAAAAGTTGTTGTTTTTGACTTTAGTAACATAGTCCAGAGAAGTTGCGAGTGTTTTACAATTAACCCTGTATTATTCAATAATGGATTTCTTTGGCCACATATCGCGTCGGGGCGATGACTCCATCGAGCGTCTCGTAGTGCAGGGAAAGGTTGAAGGCACGAGAGCGCGTCGTAGATCACCCATGAGATGGACTGACTTAATCAAGGCAGCAGTAGATGCACCCCTACACCTGTGCACAAGAAGGGCGGCCTTGAGAGACGAGTGGCGACGGATTGTCAAGCGTGCCACCAAACCTGAACCTGATATGACGACCACGACCGCTCTGTCAAGAGTGTAACGACAAAGAAGAAGATCCAATAATGTTTTTCATGAAAAACTCGGTTCCTAAGTTGTAAGCGGTTCCGAGCAACTCATTAATCAATTCGTAATCCTACCAGAGCCGAGTGTCTGATTTCCTAGCCAGAGACAATAGTTTCTTATTACTGTTAACGACTGTGGCTTGTCTCTGGTCACGTGCCGACGTAACGTGTTTATGAGAACTGCGTGACACAAATAGACAGACTGCTGGCGTCGCCGACACGCTTTGTCTTAATTATTCTCTTCACTTAATTAAAGAGCTCGTGGCTAGATAATAACAGCCGCACGGGTCAATCTTCAAGGTTGAGCAACGCTTGCCAAGGTTGGTCTGTGGCTGGGTGACCATCTTAACGTATCGAGTTGCCTTCGTGCCTCGGAAAGCAAGTTAAGCCGTAGAACCCTGCTGTCATTTGTAGATCTTTGGCAGTCGTTACGGATAGTCAGAAGCCAGTAAATCTGACTCCAGTCTTGCCATGAAGTACCGTGTTACCCCAGTTAATGGGTTGTGGAGGTCTGGTAGGCAGCCGCACCTCGTAAAATACTGGTATTCAGCTAAATCCGGCTTGACTGGAAGCCGACCCCAACATAGTTGGGAAAAGGCTAGGCAGATGATGATCGTCTATTACGTTTTTAACTGTATATCTATAACGATTTAGTAATAGGGTTTCGCTGGGGGTACATACTATTAAAATCCTGAAATTTCATAATAACTATGTATGTCTGAAATACCGACATCCAAAACAAGGAAATTCAAAATACCGAAAGTTTTAAATGCCGAAATATAAAATACCGACCGACGCCCAAATGCCCGAAAGGATGAAACCCCGAAGGGATGAAATACCGATGGATGAAATCCCAAGAGCGGCGACCTAGTTGACGTATGTCACGGGTAATTTGATAATTTGGATATTTTGAAAACTCGGATAATTAGAAAATGCTGAAATAAAATCTGTGAGCAATTTGGAACTATAGTTCGTTCGCGTTAAGAACGCAGTGATTTATAAGTGCAACTGCAAGATAAAGGTTAAAACAAATTATTTTTTAAACAGCTTTGATTGGTTAGGGGGCGGGGCTAGGCCGACGGACAATGATGACTTTACTGCATTCTTAACGCGATTCATGTATAATACTTAGTTCGAAATTATGAATCATACAATCTGCCTTCGACTTACTTGCTTCCTTATACGAAATTACGTTTCTCTATTTTCTTCCTTCGAATCACAATTAACAAAACATTTAATTCCACGAAGTCGGTAACTATTGCTTCACTTTAACCTATTTCCACAACTAAAATAGAATCCTTCAAATAAAACAAGCCGTTTTCCCATTTCTTACAGTTGATTGCAGCCGATGGCACTGTAGGGAAGACCATTAGAGATCTACTACAATTTCCGACCGAGAAAAAGAAACTAAGTAACTTGGAAATGAGGGCGAACCATGCATCTCTATCTATATGAAGGACTCACGGTCGCTGTGGTTCCGTACGCAGTAAAAACGATTTATTGTCTTTATAACATTTTTTTTTAATTTGTATAAACTTGTGCTTGACTGCGATCCCACCTGATGGTAAGCAGTGATGCATTCGTTGGTGGTGAGGTACACGATTTACTGTTTAATTTTTTTTTACCTTTTAAATTAATTGAATTTTATTTTTAATGGAAAAAATGGGTGGATTGTGTGAGGAGTGTTGATATGAAAGAGGAGGAGTTTAGGATAGCATGACGAGTGACAGGACAGAATGGTAGAAAAGAACATGTGGCGCCGATCTCAAATAACGCGGGACAAGGGCCAGGAAGATGATTTGTTTTTGATTGAGTTAAATTAGGAATTAACCTATCAATACCCGCGAAACGAGACACAATAGTAATTCAATAGCAGCGCAGTCCTATGAGACCGGACGGGGATTCATGAATTAAACGAAAGCTTGATCAATCAAGACAGATTTTTGCTAAAAATACTGTACAGGACATATTACGGCAACTCTCTCTCTCTCTCTCTGTGTCTGTGTTTCCTGATAGCTACAACTTAGGAGTCTTTAAGTCAAGCATGAATAGGTCACTTCTAGGCAAGCGTGCTCCATCGTCGAATACATCGTTTCTTACCATCAGGTGAGATAGTAAAAAACCTTAACTATATTGAAACAAAACCCGACAAAATTTATATAAATCTCGAAAAAATTTAAACACATAATGATAATCTTAAATTTTGTGTACAGTTTCAGTAGGTCGACATAATACGTTTAGATATATTTTCTGTTTTTAATTCAAGAAAACAACTTCGCGTTAGTCAAGAAATAACAATAACAATAACCTACCATTTTGTTAAGCCACAATCTTATTAAAAAAGTCATTTATGTACGAGTTGTTTTTCTTGCCAAGAGTTCCGTACCTTAGACCAGTGCAGAAGCCTCCGTTAAAGGTAAGAACTGACAAGAAATTATAGTAGGATGAAACCCGTTGTGAATTAAAGAGAATATAACAAAAATAATAGGAAAAATAAATTACGGGCGATCTGAGGTCGGGAAGTGGATGGGAGTGAGTTTTTAAAGGAAAAAAAAAACGGTTTATGTCAATTTACCTAAGAAACAAGCGAACTCACAGGCGATATACCTACTTAGGCAGCCCACCCACGTCCGATAATCGGTGATCGATTTTTTGTCGAAGAAAAATAGAACACACCTAGCAAAAGTGCAACGCACACGTCCTACAAAAAGTTGGTCAGAATATAGTATATGATTATAATTTATTACGATTATGTCCTACAAAAAGTCTGACGTGTGCGGGCAGCCTTTTTTAAACCCAGTTTTGTTCAAAAACCTGTTAATTTTAACACAAGTTATTAGATCTCGACACTATTGAAGCCTTGACTATTGAGTCGTCTCAATATTCTCTTTCCTTCATTTTATATAGATATATATGTAGGTATATACTATATTGGATATGTATGTATGTGTATTTTATTTTATGTGCACTCGTTTTCTAATTAGTCATTTTTTTATGCACCTGCCACCTTCTCTCTTCACCACCCTAGGTTGACTGGTAGAGAATGCCTACGGCATTAAGTCCGCCTGTGTACCTACCTTTAATGTTGCATGAAGTTCTAATAAATAAATAAACTATTTTAAGTTTAAAACTGAACATTTCTACATTATTATTTGTACGAGCCAGAAAACACTATCTTCTGGCTAATATCTAAAAGGGTAAACGGGATTAAATAAAGAGCTTTTGTCGAGTGAGTGAGCATACTCATTAAGAGCTTTGATTCGTGGCCAAAATTGTGAAGTTTTTATAAAATTATTTTCTACACAATGTTTTATATTGTAATGAAATAAATGACTTATGACTTCACTGTTTGAAAATTATTTATTTCATGAAGTAATTTTGTCCAAAATAGTAAATTTCGAGAATTTTTCAAAAACAACATAATAAAGTAAATAGGAAACTTTAAAATCTGGTGAACACTGTCAAGTAATAGAAAAATAATGCTGAAACTGAAATATGACGTCACCATTACACTACGCGCGTATAAAAGAGACAGTGAGATGTTCCCACCACACCCCCACTCTTCCTTATACCAATATTTGTAATGTTAATTGCTACTTTATTTAGTAATCAATGTTGAAGTTGTTTTCAAAGAAAGACTTTTATTTTGTGTGTGTGTTTCCTGTAAGCTATTATAGAAGACTAAAGGTTATTTCTAGGCGATCGTAGTCTATCGTCGACCACATCGTCGCTAACTACCAGGTGCTCCAAGTGCCCATACACCTGCACTATGGAGGATTTAATGAGTGCCACCGATCCTGTAGCTCAGGAGCTCGTGGCTACATAATAACAGCCGCACGGGTCGATCTTCAAGGGGAAACCACGCTTGCCATGGTTGGCTTGTGGATGGGTGGCCATCTTCACGTACCGAGTTCCTTCGTGCCTCGGAAAGCACGTTAAGCTGTAGGTCCCGGCTGTCATTTGTAGATCTTTGGCAGTCGTTACGGATAGTCAGAAGCCAGTAAATATGACTCCAGTCTTGCCATGAAGTACCGTGTTACCCCAGTTAATGGGTTGTGAAGGTCTGGTAGGTAGCCGCTCCTCGTAAAATACTGGTATTCAGCCGACAGCTGACCCCAATATAGTTGGGAAAAGGCTAGGCAGATGATGATGACCGATGCTGCAGTTAACGTGGCTACCTACTGGGCCCAAACAATTTATCGAGTTTACCTTCGATTTCAAAAAGAGGAAAAGATCAGGTGAGATAGTGGTCAAGCACGAGCAACGTTAATTAAATATTAATTTATTGTATTGTACGATAATAAACACAGTAAAATACCCAACAGTAGATGTCACTGTTTGAGTAAGTTTCTAATGGAAAACTACCTCAGAAGTGACTTACGAACTAAAAGTGAAGAACTCAATGTGTGGGTTTTCAACTGTAACATACGAGACCCTAACCGAATACATAATCACAGTATTTTATAATTCTCGTTTTTCCTCCTCTTTGCGCTGTTATTACTGCGTAAATAAATGCCTGACCTCTGGGAATAATCTTACATTAGCTTAGAGATACAACATTTACATTTCGTTAACGGTAAAGTGTATTTAAATTATTATTAAACAGCTTTTTAATGTTGCCTTTGATTACCTTATTTGATGTTCAAAGAGAAAATGTAAATATTTTCCTTTGCTTCAGTATATTTTTTATGCGAGCTCCCATTTTGACGAGAACGTTTTAATAGTAGGTATTGCAGCCGTTCCTATCTATACTTACATACATGTTGTGTACATACTACATATAAATAAAATCAAAGAATGTCTTTGTGTTGTCAGAATATCGTTTTTAATTAAATGCACATGAAAGTATATTCAATACCCGTGTTCAATATCGATAGTAAAAAAGCAATTTTAATTCATGAATCCCCGACCGGTTCTATGAGACCGCGCTGTTATTGTTTTATTACTATTGTGTCTCGTTTAGCGGGTATGTGATAGGTTAAAAAAATTTGTGTGTTCGCTTGTTCAGTCTAGCCTGGACTAGACTTTCTTTGGCAGATAGCTGATGTTATAGGGAATAATTTAGGTTACATTTATTTTAGAAAAAGAGCTAGAACTAGGTGTAATGTAAGTCCGCGGAAAAAAAAACCGCAAGGTCCGAGGAAAAAATCACGAAAGATCCGCGCAAAAAAAAACTTTAAATTGTGACCGGCGCAGCCGAAGTCGCGGGCACTAGTTAGTTACGCACCCATATAAATAAAAGATAACTAATTGACCCCAAAAATTGAACAACATTTTCTTTTACTTTTCCTCGTGTCCCTCGCTTTTATTTTTCCTCTAATGAAAACGATTTATTAACGAAAAACAATAACTAAATGATGAGAGGAGCTCGTGGCTAGATAACAACAGCCGCACGGGTCAATGCAAGGTTAAGCAACGCTTGCCAAGGTTGGACTGTGGATGGGTGACCATTATAACATACCGAGTTTCCTCCGTGCCTCTGAAAGCACGTTAAGCCGTAGGTCCCGGCTGTCATTTGTAGATCTTTGGCAGTCGTTACGGATAGTCAGAAGCCAGTAAATCTGACTCCAGTCTTGCCATGAAGTATCGTGTTACCCAGTTAATGGGTTGTGAAGGTCTGGTAGGCAGCCGCTCCTCGTAAAATAATATAATGGTATTCAGCTAAATCCGGTTTGACTGGTAGCTGACCCCAATATAATTGGGAAAAAGGCTAGGAAGATGAAAAACTAAATGATGAATCAAATAACTTCTTCCGTGCGCCAATCATGTCTGAAACTGTTTTATTTTATTTTTTCAGGTCAAGTCCGTAGGTACTGGTGAACTAGGCAGATACTAACACCCCATTAAGTAATTGAGAATTTGAAGGTAAGACCGCGGCACGGTGTCAAATTTTACTTTAATTTACTGTCACAATTTGACAGGTTTCCATTGCAAAGTGGAGGTTGATTTTCAACTTCAAACTTTTGTTTCAAAACCGAGGTTGATTCGTATTTTAAAGCAGAAAAGTTGAGACAGACAGCCGATGGACAAGGTAGGTAATGAAAAAGTAGTTGATTATACTGGTCAACTGTTACCATAGTGAATATAACCACTAGAGAGCGCATAGCCCGATTTCTTCTAAGTAAACAACTCACCACGGCGGGCCGGGGGACGAAGAAAAATGCGCGGCTGCTATTGGTCCGTTCAAGGTCAAGTCGTGTACCTTTAATTTGATTCGCTTAAAAATCGGGAACACGTGACGTGCATACTGCATTTGCTACTGCCGCTTCTACTAGTTTTAGCATATGTTTGGTGAGCGCAATAGCATCGTACGCGCACTCCACTGGTTATTTGCTTCATGACTGTTACCCTATGATAATGAGTTGTAATATAACGAGTTGTCGTAGTGTCCTATGCTCGCCTCAAAGAGATGTCAGCAATACCGTAAGAGCCCAACAGGGCCGAAGCTTACCGGGACATCCATGGTCCGGGATAGCATAGGGCAACTGGACAAACATAGGAGTGGTTTAGTCAATGAAATTCTGACACGCCGGAACAAAAAATTTTTGGGATTTTTTTTATTGATATTTATAAAAAAACTAACTAACCAAGGCATGAAATTAGTATCACAGTGAAAGTACTTAACGTTCTCTTAAAATCAGTTCTAACTTACTTCACAGGCTTACAAAAGTTGATATCTTTTTTACCAGTGTTATTGAAATAAATCCAATTATTATTGTATTATTACGCTTATTACACAAATCCCGGACCGCGTACTTACTTAATAAAACATTATTTTCTACACTCCAGTCCTTGAAATCCAAACGTTTTATTACAAAAACCACAAAAGAAAACAAGTAACAACATATGAAATACTAACACACGAGTGTGCTGTGTTTATTCTTAAAACATATTAGTGATGTTCCGGAGATCCGTATCCGAATCCGCGGATATCCGCGGGAGAAATAAGGCCCGTGTCCGTATCCGTCACTTTACTCGCGGATCTTATACGGATCTTTTGTATTCAATCGACAGTATCAAATGCTGCATAATAACTTAGATTATGTGATTAAGTAGTATAATTAAAAATAATCCCTTCAGAGTATTTTTTATTTCTTAAAATCAAATATTGGGCACCTTTAATTGCAAACATATATTATATTCTAGTAAGTTTTCATACCAATAGTACATATAGTAGTATAACCCAAAGATACTAAATCAATTATCTTATGAGATCACTATTCTGCGGATCTTGACACGAAATATCCGTATCCGGATCCGTGTCCGCGGATATACATTTTTGACGATCCGGCACATCACTATAACATACTTGTACAATTGAACCCACAAACGAGTTTTGTTCCCTCGTATTTTTCAGGCCGCGACCTTTGTTTCCGACTGATTTTCCTGTAAAAATATAACGCAAACTCATTACTCTCAGGAAAGGTCCGGCCCCGAACAAACTAGTGCTCTGAGCTTTAGTTTCCAAGTTATTAAAGAGCGGATAACTTGTATACTTATAAACAGATCCTTCGCCCCTTACATTTGTATGCACTTCGCAAGACTTCCAGCTCTAGGGAATGTCCTACGTGTTAACACTTTTCTGAGTGTTTTTCTTTTAAAAATAAACAACACTTATTAATCATCATCATCTACCTAGCCATTTCCCAACTATATTTGGGGTTGGCTTACAGTCAAGCCGGATTTAGCTGAATACCAGTATTTTACGAGGAGCGGCTGCCTAACAGACCTCCACAACCCATTAACTGGGGTAACACAGTACTTCATGGCCAGACTGGAGTCAGATTTTCTGGCTTCTGACTATCAAAGATCTACAAATGACAGCCGGGACTTACGGCTTAACGTGTTTTCCGAAACACGGAGGAAACTCGGTATGTTATGATGGTCACCCATCCACAGACCAACCTTGTCAAGCGTTGCTCAACCTTGAAGATCGACCCGTGCGGCTGTTATTATCTAGCCACGAGTTCCTCTCAAACAACAATATTAATAATAAACACTATTGACATAAACTACTACTATTACAACACACTACTGTGCTATTGACATTAGTTCTAAAAAGGTTTCTCAAACGTCTTGTTGACACTTGACGTCACCCAAAGGTTGGCGTTTATTTCGGATTGAGGATAAACATTGCCATACAAAGTGGCAATGCCGTCAGTCTTTTGGGTACATTACCAGTCGACAGCTATTTGGAAGAATTTTTTGACGCATATATTTTAGTTTGTTTTTATTTAATAAATTGTATTTAGTTTACGTTATTTTTTTATATTCTATTGTAATTATTGTTATGGTCTAGGTGGTTAACTAAAGGTAGGTAAACAATCTTGGTATGTCTTTTTATATTAAAGAGATCGTATATAATATACACAAAGATTATTTAAATTTAGTTTATTAGCTAACATCAATTTAGGTAAATACCTAGTTGCAAAGATTTTTACATACAATTTTTAGACAACTTTTAGATGAAAAGACATCCAAGATTGTTTACATTTAGATTACCTAAACCGATAGACCATAGTTAATTGTTTTGTAAATAAAATTATTTCCTATTTAATTGACATTCAATTTGCGCAACTTTATTTTAACGTGTCTTTTTATTAACTACTAGCTTCTGCCGGCGGCTTCGTCCGCGTGAATGTTGGTTATATTACGAACGCGAAGTCGAAGTCGAAGCCAGATAAAAAGTGGCCTATGTCTATCCTTGGAGTTCAAGCTTGCTACATACCAAATTTAATTAAATTCGGTTCAGTAACTTATCCGTGCAAGGGTAACATAGAGATAGATAGAGTTACCTAAAATCGCAGACGAAATTAATTCGGAAATATTGGAAAAACGTCTAGTGTTGAAAAGATCGAAAAGAGCATTAAAATTAAAAAAAAAAACGGGCAAGTGGGAGTCGGACTCGAGCACCGAGGGTTCCGTACCAACTTAATTATGGTTTACGATTTATGACGTATTAAAAAATAACTACTTACTTAGATCTCGTTCAAACCAATTTTAATGAATTTATAAGGATTCCGTTTTTCGCCATTTGGCTACGGAACCCTCAAAATGAGGTACTGATTACTACGTTGTAATCCTAGTTCTCAGCTTACAACAACCTGTAAATATTTATGAAGATTTACAACAAACGATCTCTCGCTGCCAGAAATTAATCTACCTGTCTCGAATCCGGAACAAAATTAATCAAAGCGAGAGTCGGTGAACTTAAGAAGCAGAGGCTGTCTTAGGGCCCTCGTCCACTGCGATGTTTTGTAGCGCTGTTGTCACGCGTATCGTAAACGCACGACAGCATCGCTACTAACGCGCGATATAGCGCTTACACACGAGCGGCATGTTCCCAACGGCAGCCGTCGACATTTGAACTTCGAAGCAACATGCCGCTCGTGTGTATGAGCTCTTAGTCGCATTTGCAACGTGCTACAGAAGAGATGCTAACGCGCTACTAACGCGCTACAGCATTGTGACGGAGGCAGGGTGGCGCGTAAATGAAAAACAATCTACATCATCATCTACCTAACCTTTTCCCAACTATATTGGGGTTGGCATCCAGTCAAGCCGGATTTAGCTGAATAAACAATCTATATACAAAATCTTAATTTTTGCGTTTGCATCGCGATAGACACGTGACTGTATCGCGTTTGCTTCGCGGCAGAAGCGCGACAGTAGCGCGTTAGCATCGCGACTGAGAATCGTAGCGTGGTTAAGGGTAAACAGCTTGCGACGGTAACGCTACTGCATCGCGACAAAAAGTCGCCGTGGGCAAAGGCCCTCAAGCCTCTTGTACACGGCACGGAGTTACTCCGTACGTAGCAACGGTCAACTGCAGTGCAGTGTTGTATGGATCACGGAGAGAGCTTATTGACACAAACGGCGGCGCTACGGAACGGCGCCGCCGCCGTGTTTCATCACTGTTGTATCGCAATCTCTCTGTAACTGTACACGGTACGTTTTGTTACGTACGTTCGTACGGCGAGAAAAACGTCCCGTGTACAAGAAGCCTTAGACCGCGGGTACACGTGCCGCTTTAAAGAGAACTCCAAGAAAAAGAACCCTCAAAACCAAAACAGATAATTCCTCCAAACTTAAAAGAAATATAAAACCATCCTATTCAAATTTCAACCCGCAAAAACGACCGCAGTTTTAATCTAACCCTCAGACATCCAATTCCGTTTCGAATAACCCTCCAAAAAAGGATTCCACAAACAAGTTATTAAACAAACCTTTTTGCCAGTTCCATTGGCACGGACGGGTTGAGTTTCTAGCTAAGTTTGGCCCCGGCGCGGATTGGAAACACTCCAATGGGAGTACTTTGCGCTGATTAAACTTGCCTTCAGTTTTTCGAAGCTTCTCGTATATCAAATAGAAAAAGTTGTTGTTTTATGAACTAAGTTCGAACTAAGAGCGGCTTTTTCCGACGAATTTGTAAACATTTTCGTTTTCGGGGAGGTGAACTTGAAAAGGTGTGTTGGGAGTTGGGGCTTTGATGGCTATATAGTTACATTATAAGTATGTTTTGCGTTTGAAACTCGTTTGTGACATTATAGATTTATATTTCAGGTCACCCAAAGAGCAATGGAAAGGGCTATGCTCGGAGTTTCCTTGCGTGATCACATCAGAAATGAAGATATCCGCAAGAGAACTACGGTTACCGACATAGCCCGAAGAATTGCCTGTACTTGGCAACTTGGCAACTGAGAAAACTGTTTCCGTAAGACCACATCAGTTACGGCCGCGATTCATATTTTAATTCATGAATCCCCGACCGGTCCTATGAGACCGCGCTGTTATTGTTTTACTATTGTGTCTTGTTTTGCGGGTATGTGCTCGGTGTTCACCTATCGAACCTGACATTGATCTGCAAAATTCCAAAAACTTTAGAAAAAATTGAATTTTGCGGGCTACCCTTTACTAACCACCTAATAAATGAAAAAGAAAAAGTAAGAAAATTATAATTCCGCGGGCTACCCAGCAACCACCTTATAAACCTCAATTACACTTTAACCGCACCATTTGACGTTTATGAGCCCTGTCTTCGAATATCTGCGTCGTACGACTGCCGACGTTAACGGTGAATATCGCGACCATTGCCGGTTTAATGGGAAAACTTGATGTGACGCCAGTCGGGAACGAGCAATGAAATGCTAATATGCTTGTGATACAGCCGTTAGAGATGTTAAGTGCTCCAGTTAGTGGAGTTAACGGGTGTGTGGAATAAAAACTTATATCGTCTTCTTTGTACAACTTTTTGTATTCATTTTTAGGGTTCCGTACCTTAAAAAGAAAAACGGAACCTTATAGGATCACTTTGTTGTCCGTCTATTTGTTTGTCTGTCGGAACCCATGGAGGTATCGATTTGAAATTAAGACCATAGATTAAAGTCGGCGGTCCCTTCAAGCATACGGCCGCTTATGTGGCAAAAAAACTTACAGTTTGACACTCTCAATGTCGACCTAGAATCCTGCAAGGTATTATGGTATAAATATAGAAAAAGGATTTTCAAGACAGTTTTCTGAAAATCTTCAAGACTCGATGCTGGAATTGAGCTGTTTTCATAGGTATGTTGGTACGGAACCCTCAGTGCGCGTGTCCGACTCACACTTTCGCGGTTTTTTTACTGATATAAACTAGTGCTTGATTGCGATTCAACCTGACTGTAAGCCGTGATGCAATGGTTAGTAGACACTCTAGTTTGTTATGAGCCTATTTACTCTAGCCTTGAAGACACCTTCTAATCGGACGGGAAGACACCATAACAGGCAATTTTTTTATTGTAATGTGAAAATATGTTATTTATACGTTTTAAATTAAAAAAAAATTAAACATATAGCGAATTTTCAACCAGCAAAATTTAATTAAAATAAAAAAAGGAACTTAAGAAAACTATCCAGCCTTAAGGCTTACGAATAGAAAAATCTTTGATTCTTAGAAAGATGAACTAAGGACAACAACAAAAATACTATCTATATTCGCAGCTTGCGTTGCCAGGCGTCCGGATAAAGCCGGACACGGTCAGGCTTTTTGGTTGTGTGTCCGGCCAAATTAGGCGGAGTAAGGTCTGTTCGGTTTTTGTTAGGTTTTTTAAATTTCATCCTTTTTATAGATTTTCATGTGTTCTTGCAATTGCAGGCGTTTGCGGATCAGCAATTACTTGTTATTTCGTTAGAATGTAAAAAGTAAAATTTCAGAGAACGATTTAAAAAAAAAATTGTTGGCCTTTTTAATCACATGTCCGACTAAACTGGTTGGTTTGTCCGGCTTTTCGGTTTGAAGATCTGGCAACCCTTCGAACCCTGGAATTCGCAGCTTTGATAAAACTAAACATAAAGTACCTACCTAACAGCAAAAAAAGAAGAAAGATTCTCGTTTATAAACAGTACTACGTAATAAAATAACATTGTAGATAGAACAGCGAAACTTAAAAGCGTTATGAACGGAGGCGACCTGTAAAAGAACTATTAAGTAGAGAAATATGAGACGAAGCTTGGGAAAATACACGTCTATACCGTAACTTAGTTCTACCTTACCCTTTAAGGGGTTATGTAAATACACTGTCATATTATATTACTAAGAATTTTAGTTACAACATCTTTTAAACCAGTGGTTCCCAAACCGTGATCCAAGGACCACAGGTGATCTGTAAGGACTAAAATATGATTTCATAAGGTTGAAAATTTTCCGATTACGAGTTTCCTCCGTGCCTCGGAAAGCACATTAAGCTGTAGGTCCCGGCTGTCATTTGTAGATCTTTGGCAGTCATTACGAATAGTCAGAAACCAGTAAATTTTACTTCAGTCTTGCCATGAAGTACCGTGTTACCCCAGTTAATGGGCAGTGGAGTTCTGGTAGGCAGCCGCTCCTTGTAAAATACTGGTATTCAGCTAAATCCGGCTTGACTGGAAGCGGACTGTAATATAGTTCAAAAAAGGCTAGGTAGATGGAAAGGTTATTATGTATTTTCAAACAGAAAAGTAACATAATCGTTACTTTTCAGTTTGAAAATTAAGCTTGAGAAAATACTCCTTTAAATACACTGTCATATATTAAGTACCTAAGTATTTTAGTTTCAACATCTTTTAATCCAGTGGTTCTCAAATTGTGATCCATGGACTCGTGTGGGTCCGCAAAAACTAAAATATTTAGACCATATTTTAGTTTTTAAAAGAAAATCAAACATTTTAAACGAGAGATCAAAAAAATTCAAACTGAAAAGTAATAATAATATGAAATGATTTTAAGGTTCTATTGGAAATGTTGCATTTTGACTTACTTTTTGACTTAAAATCCTATGTCCCCTAGCTGGGGCAGAGGGCGTCGACAGTAGACACCCATCGCGACCGGTCTTGCGCCTTTCGCTTGACCTCGCTCCACGTCAGTCCGATGGCCTTTGCTTCAGCTAACACGGTTCGTCGCCAGGTCTGTCGAGGACGGCCACGCTTTCTTTTTCCTTGGGGATTCCAATCCAGCGCCTGTTTAGGTATATGATCGGGATCCCTCCTAAGCGTGTGACCAATCCAACCCCACTTGCGACGTTTGATCTGGTGGTCGATCGAGCTTTCGTGACATTTTTCCAACAGTTCCACGTTAGAGATGGTCTCGGGCCAGTAAATCCCGAGGATACGACGGAGACATCGGTTCACGAAAACCTGCATTTGGCGTGAGATCTCTTTTGTCACCTTCCACGTTTCGCACCCGTAAAGCAGCACGGATTTGACGTTGGACCTGAAGATTTTTAATTTAACCCTTCGGGTCAATTTCCGCGATTGCCAAACCGGCCTCAGCTGTGCGAAGGTACCACGCGCTTTGGCTATTCGTGAGGCGACGTCTTCCTCAGTCCCACCAGTTTCCGCCACGACACTTCCGAGGTACGTGAATCTCTGAACGCGTTCCACCGCCTCGGTGCCGATCAGCAACGGTGCAGAATTGATCACTCCTGAACGTATGACGAATGTTGCATTTTACTTATATGAATTTGGTTTTTAAATTATAAGTGTGGTTTGTGCTACTAGTTCGTACGTTTAAGATTATGACGTTATTTTCTTACTTATCTACTTTATAAGACGTACTCCAGGTTTATTTCTGGACTATGTATCCCAGCTAGTAAAAAAGACACTAGTATGTTCCTCGGTCAAAAGAAGGTTGGGAACCACAGTTTTAAACGAAGAACATAAGTAGCACTATAAATTTTCACAATACTGTATGAAATAACATTTTCTAACTACTTATATTTTTTTGTGAGGAGGGAAATCACCTAATGCCTTCTCCCTGTCTAGGGAGAGGTCTCGAGAGGACGTGGGATGTAATTTTTACTGACTAAAATAAAACCTTTGTTCCTTCGGTTGCCCTTTGTGTTCGTAGACCACCAGTCTCCTTTTCAGTAATTTCTCGTGATATAGGCTATAGCAGCCCAGAGTTTGGAAGTTGGAGGTGTGATACCCCCGTACCTGTGAGCGCACGTAAAGCCGTTGGTTCTGCGCCTTCAATCAATCAAAATCAAAAATCATTCAATCCAACACGAGACAGAGAGAGATCAGCTATGCTATTCTCTAAAAGTCATTTTCATGGCTGTAGGCTGCGACGAGCTCGACGTCGAGACAGCCTTCAAACAGCAAACGCAAATGTATGAATAGCTGTCATAGTCAACTCACAGTTGTCACAGCCATGAGCGCTAGTGCAATTGACAATGACAGGTCTTCATACATTTGCGTTCGCTGACTTGACAACATGACTTTAGAGAATAGCATAACTGATCTCTCTCTGTCTCGTATTGGATTGTCATCGGACTATAAGAGTAAAAGAACAGAGAGTGCACCTGTATTTGCGCACACACTTGTGCTTTATAATATCTCCTGCTTACTTGGCTCACAGTTGATTGTGTGTTGTGACTGGCCTATTGGTCTAGATGTTCTGCTTAATTTGGGACTAGATGGCTTTATGTGAAAGTTGTGGAATATATTATACTAGCTTTTGCCCGCGACCTCGTCCGCATATGATTGTTGGTTACAGCGGACGCGAAGTTGAAGACAGATAAAAAGTAGCCTATTTCCATCCTTAGGGTTCAAGCTAGCTCTGTACAAAATTTCATCTAAATCGGTTCACTAGTTTACCCGTGAAAGCGTAATAGACAGACAGACAGATAGAGTTACTTTCACGTTTGTAATATTGGTAAGTATTATAGATTGGCCACTGTGGTAGAAATTCGGTCGAGAGGATTATTTGTACAAATAAACCACACAATAACTAAATTAATCCTTCTGTTTGGTGAACACGTTTAATGTTCTTAGTAGAGAACATTGAAGACGTGCTTGTTACAGGCAAAGAACATCAAAACGAAGGTAATTATCCCTCGACAGATGAGGAGCACACATTTAGTCGTAATTAGACGCCGGTCGACACGTTTATGACACTTAAAGCTAAGAAATGGATGCCACAAGCTCTGCTTGAACGGACACAGGGTTTGTGGAGTTACATATCTATTTCATTTTTATTATTTTACTAGGTTTTACATGGATTCCGAAAGAGAAACCCGTGGTTTTTGAAGGCAAAAAGGAAAAGTAGGAACAAAGGTGTGATTTTAGTGCTAGTGCGCCTTACCATCAACGATTGCTTCACTACTTACCATCAGGTTTATTTTATTTTATTCAAGTCAAGGGGAATCACCAGAATGACTTCTCCCCCTCTTGGGCGGAGTGGGAGGGCGTGTCAGACTTTTTTTGACTATACCCAAACTTTCGTTGCCTTCGATCTGGGGATACCGAGTTTACCTTTCGGAATTTCGGTCTACTAGTATATCCCCAGAGGATTCGGCCCCCTACAGTTTGCTGACATCTCCTTGGGGCGAGGTGAGATCGCGGTCATGCACTGGTTTATAACAATTTAAAAAAAAAGTCAGTAATCTGACACGCCCTCACGCTCCATCCTAGAGCATCCTAGTGCATTGGATAAATTCCCACTTTAAAAAATATATTATAAAGTACTTCCTTTGAAAAATAGAGTACAATATTCTATGTTGGTATATTAGAGTACAGTTAGAACATTAGTAACCCTACCTAAATGGCCTCTATCAAGTTAACTACACATAAATATTCCGTGTACTCTGTCAAGTACAGACCAGTATATATATACTTGGGTAGGGTTGCCAGATCTTCCAACCGAAAAGCCGGACAAACCAAACAGTTTAGCCGGACATTTGAGTAAAAAGGCCGCCAAATTTTCTTTTAAAGCCATTCCGAAGTTTTACTTTTTACATTCTAATGAAATACAAGTCTGCAAACGCTTGCAATTGCAAGAACACATGACAAATCAATGAAAATGGCTAATTGGCTTTATGTAGGAGTATGAGGGCATTGCATTTTGCTGAGCGTTTGGCCGTTTTGCGCGGATTTGACGCATATTTCCCCTTTTTTTTATTGTTTTTGTTTGTTTCATTATTCTTTTCTTGTATGCTCTTTCCGCACAAATAAACTCTTTTTCTTTCTTTCTTTCTAAATTTAAAAAACCTAACAAAAGCCGGACAGGCTGTACTCCACCTAATTTGGCCGGACATACAACTAAAAAGCCTGACCGTGTCCGGCTTTATTCGGACAACATGGGTATATACCGTACATCGTACACTCGCTAAAGTATTTTTTTAATCCATTAAGTGGCGTGCTAATTGCTCATTCATCGACATCCGCCATTTTAAGTGCGCAAAAAGCAGATTAACGTTGAGTTTTATGCCCTAGGGAAAAGTACCGTGTAATCAACGCGGGCTGGTGTATCTATTCGTACATAAATATTTATTTTGCAGCACGATTGGCTCAGTGGTTGAGCGATTGGTTGCTGTGCTGCGTTTTACGGATTCGATTCCCGTTTGAACAAATATTTGGGACTTTCACAAATATGTCCCTAATATAGTCCGTCTAATGAAAGCGCGACCTGAGAAAAATAGGTCAAATCCAAAAAAAATGTATGTGGTATTACTAGTAGGAGAATCATGTCTTGACACTTCAAATTTATTTTTTTATATTTCCTACAATTGCGGCTGAATAATGTTGGCAATTAAATTTAAAAAAATCTCCGGGTCACGCTTTCATTAGACGCACTTTACACGATATCATGAGAGTTTAAATGTTTGTGAACGTACCTATGATACAGGAGTAATTTCTAGTGTGGGGCAAAGTGTTTGGTTAAAGAAAAAAAACCGCCATTGTAGGTACCCATAGATTTAAGTTTTTGTATAAACTGTTATTTTTATGGTATAAGTAAGGTACGATGCAAAATAACATGGATACCTTAAAGTCTATTTTCCCGTGACCATTTGAGTTCAAGTGTTCAAAAAATACTCATCGCGTCATTTCTCGCTGCACACGATTTTTTCCTGTACTATCCATGCAATTTTGCATAACTCTACAATAAAATTTATTCTATTCTATTCTAAACCTCGATGGTTTACTTTTAACCTATCACATACCCGCAAAACGAGACACAATAGTTAAACAATAACAGCGCGGTCTCATAGGACCGGTCGAGGATTTATGAATTAAAGGTGAAAATGCTTTTCTAATATTTGAGATAAGTACCAGTTAGTGTTATTACGTAATACTGATAGCTACTCGTAACTTTTCCAATATCGGAGCGTCGCCGCGCCGTTCTCAAGGCTTAGCGTGGAGGATTTGCTCTTTTACAAAGTAATATTGTCTTCATAAACCTTTTAGGATCAGGTACCCTACTACAATGTCTTGGAATACGCAAATCATTTTAGTTTGATAAGGTTTTTGATATGTGTTAGTTTGTTATTGTTTCAGATTTATATTTTGAAAATAGGTTCAGTAATTTTTGAGTATAGAGGTATATTCATTACAAACCAAAAATATAAATAAATTAAAAGGATTTTCGAGTAGTGGTGGTTTAGTGGTAATGGCCCCATCCTATAGATGTGACATCGGAATATCAAATTTATGTCTAGGAAGGCGGGAAGGAAAATATCTTGAGGAAACCGGAATGTCCTAAAATCAAAAATTCGCAGACATTGTGACACACTGCGCTGCACCAAGTGATGGATTACTATAGTATGTGTCATTCCTTCTTCTAGAAACTGGTCCGAGGTGAACATCCCACCCATACACACAAAAAAATTTGGGAACACATTCATTGCGCATACCTACAGCTCATCATCATCTACCTAGCCTTTTCCCAACTATATTGGGGTCGGCTTCCAGTCAAGCCGGATTTAGCTGAATACCAGTATTTTACTAGGAGCGGCTGCCTACCAGACCTCCACAACCCATTAACTGGGGTAACACGGTACTTCATGGCAAGACTGGAGTCAGATTTACTGGCTTCTGACTATCCGTAACGACTGCCAAAGATCTCCAAATGACAGCCGGGACCAACGGCTTAACGTGCTTTCCGAGGCACGGAGGAAACTCGGTATGTTAAGATGGTCGGTGGTTAACCTTGAGAATCGACCTGTGCGGCTGTTATTATCTAGCCACGAGCTCCTCATATTGCATTGCGCATACCTACAGCTAAGGAGTGGAATTCCCTGCTAGAGTCTATGTTAACTGGTAGCTACAACCTGGGAAGCTTTCCATCAAGTGAGATACTGGTTAAATGCGAACCTAAAAAAAAACAAACGTAATTCTACTAAAGTCACCGCGTCCCTGAACCACAAAGGACAATTGAAAGAAAAAGGGGGATTTAGTCGTTAAATGTCTTACACTCCTTCTCACTCCACTTAGATCGGGAGAAGTTATTTGAAGATCCCCCCCACCCCCCCAAAAAAAAGGTCCTACTCAAATAGCCATTAGAGAAAATTGCTTAATTGTATAAAAACAGTTGTGAAATAAGTGCCGACGCTTTTCTTCAACTTCAAACCGAGCATTTGTGTTTGAGCTTCATGTATATTTACTTAACCAAAATACACGAGAATCCCTAGCGAGATTATTATCTAATACATTACGATAAGCAAGGGATACGTAATATTAAGGGAGAAAGGTATATGTTAAGCGCGTGTAGGTATTATCTCGCGGTTTCTTTGAGATAAACTCGTTGATTAATGGAGCAGATTGTAGGTAGATATACTTCCATGCCACACACATGTCAATCATAGTTCTTCTACCTCTTGTTTTAATAAAATACCCGTCAAAGTTTATGTGATGGATATATTGTAAGTAATAACATTTTACGAAGATTACAGGTGAAGTATATTGATGTTTTAGAAAGTTGGCTTTTGTTTTAAGAACATGAAATAAATAAAATGAATGTCGTACACATCGATCATCTTTATCTTGACAGAAGGAGGTTGATACAAAATGGCGGTCAAGGTTTGAAATAAATATCTAAATTACGCGACATTTTATGGTAAATCTTTGTTTGTTTTTGCCAGAAAAACAATAAGGAAATTAAATGTAATTTCATCAACAACCTACTATTTAAATTTTAATCAAGAGCCTTGTCTTTTTCTAATTAGTTGGACGCGTCCCCAACTAGGTACTAGGCGAGCAGGACGCGGTAGGAGCTGTTTTGTTCCAATTAATCCTGTCTAACCACAGTCACGGCAATTTGGATCGTAAGTAAGGGTACAAAAGAAAGAAAATTGCTTGGCGCGATTTTCTTAATAGTGGAAGACTTCATTACAGCTCCGTGGTTAAGACTATTTTAACGAGATACCTCTCGACGTTCTATTGTGCTTTAAGTGGAGGTGTTAAGGTAGGTTTTTATTGTCCAATCAGTTCTGGTTAGGTCGGACGTTAGTGAGGTAATCAGGGAAGGAATTACTGTTTATAGGGGTGCTCTCTTTATGATATAATTGTGTTGAATGTTTTTCTGGTGTGAGGGCTTGTTATAGATTTGTGGGGGATTTAATTAGTTTGCTAACATGCCATATAGTGTGACCTTGGCACGAATGACGCCGAGGACAATTGTTATGATATGTAAGCAGTACTTTCTGTAAATAATGATGATGACGTGTTAAGTAACTATATTTTTTTTCGAAAACTTCTCACAAGGTACCTACCATTTTATAGCTGAGTAAGAAAGAAAATTATCTAAAGGGAATATACTTACGGAATAAAAAGTAACCTATCTCCTATTCCAAGACACTTTCATCAAAATTTGTTCTGCCATTTGACTGTTTTCTTTTTAGGTTTGAAATAATCTAATGACTTCGCCCGCTCTTGGTCGAAGCGAGAGGGCGTGTCAGACTTTTACTGACTAAAACCCATGGCAAAATTTTATGCATAGATAGATAGAATAATTACAGATATGTAAAATATATAAGTAGGTACGAGCAACTGTTCTGTGGGTACGAGTATGTTTATCAATTGTCTAGTACTCATAGCATAAGCTCTGCTTACTTTGAGACTTATAGGGTTTTGTGAAAGTTGTGGAATAACAATGTAAAAAAAAACAAATTCAAAATTATTTTATTTTACATAGGCCTACATGGGCACTTATAAAACGTCAAAAACCGTTACTCTTTTCAAAAAACTATTGGGTTTACAATACTTCCATATTACAACACAGACACAGGCTCCGGTAGGGTTCAGCTCTGCTGGACCTCCTACTGGTTTGCTGACATCTCTTTGAGGCGCGCGTGGAACACTACGGGCCATCGACGACCAAAGGAGTGCCCAAGGAGGCAACGGTCTGCCATTAGGTACCTACATCACAGCACATCTCCGATGCGCACACGCCGCGTGTAGCAAGAGGCGTGGCTTGCGCAAGCGCGGGCGGACCAAGAGGATCAAAGTATTTGTGAATATACTCGTAGCGTGACTCATCTTGTTTTACCTTACACAAACAATGTTTTACATGCACACAATTTAAATAAATTTTCAAAATTATACTGTTTTTGTGTTACTGCTACTGGTTCAATTTTTGCCTTGCTCTTAGTAAGTTGTTTTACCAACTTAGCTGCGGAGCATTCCTTCTCGCTCCGGAGACGCGAGGGGTCGCCGTCACTGATCGGCCCCACGAAGTTATGGCGGTGCTCCACCCTAACCATTTTACCACACATTTGATCGTAGCGGAGCAACAAATGTACTATGTACAAGCACTCATCATCATCATCTCCTAGCCTTTTCCCAACTATATTGAGGTCGGCTTCCAGTCAAGCCGGATTTAGCTGCATTACGAGGAGCGGCTGCCTACCAGATCTCCACAGCCCATTAACTGGGGTAACACGGTACTTCATGGCAAGACTGGAGTCAGATTTACTGGCTTCTGACTATCCGTAACGAACAAGCACTATAATATAATATTAGTGTAATCTAAAATAACACTATAAATAACCGAGTTCCCCGATACGTAATTTAAAAATCGCAACACGATAAATAAAAAGAGACGACATCTAAACCAATCTCTTTGGATAAGTGCAAAAAAACGGGCGTCCTTTGAGCAGTGTTAGAATATGCATGTGCCGGTAATTAACTTTGCTGTACAAGCGGCGCTATTTGCATGTGCCTCGCATGAGAGCGGATTTAATCCTTCTTTTTCTAAGTAAATTGATGCTTTGACATTAAATACCTAGAGGATGGAATGCGGGATTTTTCGAAATAGATCCTGCGATCTTGGAACGCAAAGGGTAAGTGAAATTGAAGGTGTGTTTTAGTCAGTAATGAGGCGATTTGCAGATAAAGTAATTATTGCAGCAACTAGCGACTAGCAAGTAACAACTTGCTCTGCGTGGGCCTCCAAGCGGCCGGTTTTGATTGTTAAGATCGGGCGAGATCTGTCTTTGCCAGCAGTAGTGAGGGCTATGCTGACGGAGACAGAAAATTGGAGGGAAGTGGCGTCCTTCTGTGAGGCCGTGATGGTACAGAAGGAGGCCGCCGAGCGGAATCGCGAGAGGACCGATCCCACTCGCAAAGGAGGCGTCAGAGAGCCAGTCACCTCGACGTCTAAAACGCCGAAACCCTGCTTACAATACTTAAGGTAGGCGGGACACCGAGGTCACGGGCTCTCAGAGAGGGGACTCTGTCCGCCCAGTGAGTGACTTCGGGAAGGACGGTGGCACAGTGATCACGTGCTGCCGTGCACAACAAGGAACAGGGGACCCTTCAAGGTCTTCTTAGGGATGTGCCCTAACAGGCGTTGTAGAGAGGGGGTTCCGGGGTGGTAGTTACTAGTTGCTAGAGATATAGAATTATATAAGTAATGGAGGTGCGCACATGTTTCTCGATTTCTGCCGTGCAACGGGGCCTAGCATCCGACAGGTTAGAATGGAAGAAAAAAACATGTTGCGTCGACCCCGAGTAATATGGGACAAGAGCAGAAAGAAGAAGAAGTATGTTATATTTTTCTAGAGCGACTATGTAATTTGCTACCTATTTGGTAGCTTTATAAATATATAGGAGAATAACGAATATAGATTTGTTTTCGGGGATATACATTTTTTTTATATAACAAACTAGTGCTTGACTTGAATCCCGCCTGATGGTAAGCAGTGATGCGATCGTTGATGGTGAGGCGCACTAGTTTATTAAGAGCCTATTCACTCTAGCCTTGAAGACACCTAAATTATAATCGGACGGAAAGACCGCTCTGATTTTTTTTTAATAAACGTCCACTACACAATTGCCAAAACACAAGCGTCACTAAATAGCCACTAAAGTAAATTGATTTAGTACTATACACTAAAATCTATTACTAAGGGCACATATAAAACGTAGGGGATGTTTTACGACCCTCGCAGGTACATTACGGGATTGCTGTTTAAACACAGTTGCTTTTATGTGATCGTTCGTATGTTTCATTTGTAATGTTTTGAAGAGTTTCCCCCAAGAGAGAAACGGACTTATAAAGGGTGTAAAAAGACCCTTAACGAAAACGAAAACCCCATATTCTACTCATCACTAGGATACTTTTTTTCTTCTAGACCATACCTGGGAATTCACTGGTTCTGGAGATATTGAAGGTCAAAGTCAACATTTTTTTTTCGTTTTTTTTTCAAAATCGTATTCCAAGTATCATTAGTAAACTTTCTTCCGAACAAACGTTATCAAAATTATCAATTTTAGGTCATTTTAGGCGCAACCTAGGGGGTCCAGACGCCCCCTGCCGGAGGCTCTACGCGGGGATCGTTCGGTCCATGGCCCTTTACGGGGCGCCGGTTTGGGCGCCGTCGCTAGGTAAGCGACTGGCGGCCAAGCTGAACGCTTGTCAGAGGGTCATGGCCATCCGGATGGTGCGGGGATACCGCACGATCTCCCGCGAAGCGGCGAGCCTCCTCGCTGGCCTGCCACCGTGGGATCTGGAGGCAACAGTCCTTGCACGCATGCACGATTTGCGCGTGGAGATGCAACGCCGGGGCGAAACTCCACTGCCACGACAAGTCGCGGCATGGCGGACAGAGTTCCGGCGGGATCTCAGGGTGGCATGGCGACAGCGACTGTCGCAACCCAGTGCTGGGCACGCCGTCATTGAGGCGGTTAGGCCCCTCTTTGAGGAGTGGTTGGAAAGAGGTCACGGCGTCCTCTCTTTCCGTATGACGCAGGTCCTCACCGGACACGGTAAGTTCGGGAGGTTCCTGCATCGAATCAAGCAGGAGAGGACGCCCGGGTGTCGGCACTGTGTGGACCGCCCGGAGGACACGGTGGAGCACACGGTAGAAGTGTGCCCCGCTTGGGCGGAGCACCGCCGTGTCCTTGTGGAGGCTATCGGGAGCGGCGACCTCTCGCGCCGGGCCCTGGTTCAGGCCATGGTCCGGAGCGAGGAGGGTTGGCATGCGGTCGCCTCCATCTGCGAAGCAGTAATGCTCGTGAAGGAGGCTGCTGACCGCGAGCGCGTGAGGGAACGGTCCTCACGCCGCCGCCGCCGAGATCCCGATCCCGATTTCCGACCACCGTAGGCACGGGTTCGCGGACGGCGAGCACTGGGTAGCTCGCTGTCCGGCAGTCTGGAAATAATCTGGACCGAGCCCAGTCGTCAACGGTGCGTTCTGTTCCACGCGCGCCTCAAGGAGATGTCAGCAAACTGTAGGGGCCCGGTAGCGCCGAAGCCTCTGGGGGGAACATGTGGTATTCCTAAAGGTTGACACCGAGTCCCCCCCAGAACGAAGGCAACGAAGGAACGGGGTAGGGGTTTAGTCAGTAAGAGTCTGACACGCCCAAGAGCGGGGGAAGTCATTCTGATGATTCCCCTACCAGAAAAAAAAAAAGTGTCACTAGTAAACTTTCTTCCGAACAAACGTTATAAAAATTATCAATTTTTCATAGTCAATTACGCATTTGAAATTACTAAAATGCATTGAAAACTAAACACAACGAGCGCCTCACATACACAAGCGTGTGGTCGGTTCAACGACCAAGCGCGAGCGGCCGAACGCGCAGCTGATCGGAATTATGATTAATTAATTATCTTTTAAAGATGAAAAGAAAAAGTTTTTTCCCAGCAATATTTTTTGGTCCAAGTTACTTAATTACACGTATAGAATGTGTAGTTATCGGCTTTGTGATCGGTCTTTTTACACCCTGTATATCAACGTGCGATTCGTCTCACTAACAGGTTTTCATTACTATAAGTAACGACCGACCAAGTAGACTTGTTCAGTATGGGTTAGAGTTTTTTAATCAATAATTTAGAGTTTTGCTATCTATGTTTTACTCTATCGTTATGACGTTGGGAAAGAAGCTCTTGGCTAAATAATAACAGCCGCACGGGTCGATCTTCAAGGTTAAGCAACGCTAGTTAAGGTTGGTCTGTGGATGGGTGACCATCTTAACATAACGAGTTTCCTTCGTGTTTTGGAAAGCACGTTTTGCCGTAGGTCCCGGCTGTCATTTTTAGATCTTTGGCAGTCGTTACGGATAGTCAAAAGACAGTAAATCTGACACCAGTCTTGCCATGAAGTACCGAGTTAACCCAGTTAATGGGTTGTGGAGGTCTGGTAGGCAGCCGCTCCTCGTAAAATACTAGTATTCAGCTAAATCAGGCTTGACTGGAAGCCAATCTCAATATGGTTGGGAGAAGGCTAGGTAGATAGATGATGGTGACAGTAGAGCAAAGTGCGAAAGTGCTCTAAATAAATGTAAAGCGACCGATATTGTTGTGCTATGAACTATATGCTATAGGCTATTATGTATTACTAGCGACCCACCCCGGTTTCCCACGGGTGCAAATTTATCAGTGTTACTCTACTATATTATGCATGTATTATACGTATAAACCTTCCTCTTGAATCACTCTAACTATTAAAAAAAAACCGCTTCAAAATCCGTTGCGTAGTTTGAAAGGTTTAAGCATAAATAGGGATATAGGGGCAGTGGACAGGGCACATTGCTCAAAGATCAGATGGTCGATGGAGACTGAAGGTTCTAGAGTGGCGGCCACGTACCGGAAGACGCAGCATTGGAAGGCCTCCCACAAGGTGGACCGACGCGACGACCTGGCGAGGGTCGCGGGAATCCGATGGATGCGAGACGCATAGGACCGGTCGCTGTGGCGACGCTTGGGGGAGGTCTATGTCCAGCAGTGGACGTCTTTCGGCTGAGATGATGAGGGATATAGGGACAGAGAAAGCGACGTTGTTTTATGCTATGTAATGATAGAGATGTCTGAAATGAGCTTGAGTATTTGTTTGTGTAGCCCAATTTAGTTTCCACAGTTTTCAGGCAGCTCGTTTCAACATTTAGCCCCGTGTCCGTGTTGCATTGTGGAAACTACGGCAGAATTCAATTAACCAGTTTTGTTAGTTGCCAGGATAAATGAACAAATATTGAAACACGTTGAAACAATAGCTTTTGAGTTTGTAGTTTACAGCGAACAGTAAATAGAGCGTAATGCTCAGCGGCTTACTAGAGTCAGCGTTATATAAAACAGAATTGTTTTGAAATAGGTGAAATAACTATTATTTTGTAAAGTTTAGTTATTGCTCTAATTCTCGCTAAATTAGCATTGATGTAATTGTTTTTATTTGATGCGATCTAATAGGCTTAAAATCTATATTAATTTTTTTACATTCTTGCAGTTTTATACCCCGGCCTAGTGGTAACTACCCCGACTTACAAGTTGTAGGTCACAGGTTCAAAACCAGCCAGGCGCTTTACGTTGTATAATTTATTTTTTACACCACCTGCTCAATAATGACCCTATTATGTGTCATGTAACCTGCACTTAAAGCAACTCGTTATCACCTAGGGAGATAATACAGTATGGCCGATCCCTAGGGCATAATGGTTTTTTTTTAATTTAGAACGTCAAATACGCCTTCAGTCATTTAAAATGTACGTGCATCAAACCATTTTATTCAAAAATGAGACTGGCCACTAACAAAAAAAAAGAATAATAAATGTGGTTACATACTGAGGAAAAGGTTAAGTTGGTTCTAAAAAAGTGTAAAGTTATAGAGTAATATTGAAGTATTGAATTTTGTTTGCTTCTAATTTGGAGTTGAGATTAACGTGTAAATAATGTTGCATATTTTTTAATTTATTTATAATTTGTTTTATACGATATATATTATAGTACCTAGTTAATTAATCGTAGTAGACTTGTAATTATCTCACACATGGTGTAAAAAGTAGAGTATCCAACACGGGAGTAAAGCTGTCTTTGTCTTGGGCGGCTTTAATTCCTCACTTCACTCAGGTTTCTCTATTAACTCCCTCGCGATGCTCGGGAGTTAATTATATAAATCCCTCACTAACGTTCGGGATTAAAACTTAGCAACCTTCGTTTTGTTCGGAATGCAACATGCCGCCCTCGCCTAAAGACACTGCTTTACTCCCTAGTCACATAATCTACTATTTCGACACACTTGCTCATAAAGTGGCTGTTATTGCACTGCACTTAGGTATATAAAGGGGCTCGTTACCAAACTGTGACATTTTGATTACTATTATGCACATGTGCGGTAATGTAGTTAGAACCTTTTTGTTTAACCTCTTTTTTGTCAAAAAGAGTTTTAAGACAAAAAAGAATAAAATTTGTTTTTGCGTTCAATAGTATAAATTAGTGTTTTACTTACTTATTTCATGCAATTTCGTGTTTAAATAAACTGTTTAAAATTTTACATATTTAATTAATTAAATCTTTCATCAAATTTGTATTTTCTGTTTATATGCAACCTCATTTTTATTTTTTCTAAACCAAGAGCTGGAGTAGCTAGTCTATGGCCGCCATTTTTCGCGCATGCGCGTGTCAATTTTTTAGCCGCCATATTTAAAAATGAATACAGATTTTACAAAAATGTGTACAACTACTATTTATGAGTAAAATAATTTGCGCTGTACGCCTTTAAGTCGAAAATCTATGTCATAGGACCACTATACAGTCAAAATAGTTAATTATAACTTTACTGACTGCACATTTACGAACTGTTTCTCTAAATAAACTTTTCATATACCTACTAAATAAAGTTGATTTTAAATTTATTTTCTTCACAAGTGTGTCGAAAAACGTCGTATGATACACAATAATTAGTCATTATCGTTCTTGGTTCTCTTAAGATCCTCGCCACGGCTCGGATCTTAATACCACCGCGACGATAATGACCCACATTACACACTTGTATCATAATGTACTATTATCACCGCTGCTCTCAAAACAGTGAAAGAAAACGTCATCAGGAAACCGGAAATGTTCTAGAACCAAAAAATCGAAGGTTTGTGAGATCGACCTACCCGCATTGGACCCGCGTGGTGGATACGGCCCATTTCTTTTCCTAGAGAGGAGACCTGAGTCTCGGTAGCGTCACCATTATAAGACTGATTATTATGCTTATATGTCCATTTACTTTATGTACGTTAGTAGGTATTTATAAGTCTCACTCGTACGGTTTTAATAATGTTTGATTTATACTTTTAAAACACAACTTCTGTACTTTAAAAGTTTGGAACACCATTAAACATTCTCTCGTTTCCTAAATGGGGGTAGTAATTTGTCCGACAACTTTCTGAACCAAATTATGCAGTTAGCCAGCAAACGTTTGAGGCTAATTGGGGCCGAAACCGCTGATTAACGCTGAAAAAGGTCATCGCCCGTCGTCGGCTTGTAAAAATACGAGCTAGCTTCCGTTCCGTACCTTCACCTATATGAATCATGTATTTCAGGATAAAAATTAAAGCTTAAAGTATCCAGTGATAGAGGATTAGTATGAGAGGGGGGCGTCCAGTCTTTAATTGAAGGTATAAAATAAAATTTGGGGCCCAGCAGGGTCGAAGCCTCTGGGGCCATGGGTTTGCTTCTGAAAAGAAAACCCGGGACCGAAAGTAAAGAAAGAAGCAATTGGGTTTTAGTCAGTAAATGTCTGACACGTCCTACCGCTCCGCCCAAGAGCGGGAAAAGTCGTTTTGATGATTTCCCACCTTAAAAAAAACTGTTTACTTAGTCACTTTATGGGATACATTTTCAACTACCATTGCAAAGTAATAATCCACTCGAAAGTTAATAAATTATAATTCAAAGTCGTAGTAGTAACTAATTACTATAGTGAGAACCATAGACTAAGTATATTAATCATAATAAGTAGTGAGGTTCCCCCCCAAGTGTGAAAGAATTTTCGTAAACAGATCAGAACATGCTGAGATTATCCATCACAAACGAAGGCTGGAAGATACCGTTGAGGTCGACCTGGGTAGAGGTGGCGGGATGTCCTAGATGCCTACCACAAGGCCTGGTTCGGGGTGAACCCCCAACCACAAGACCTGATTCGAGGTGGATCAAAAAGAATACTTACTTGAAAGAAGTTAAAGTCAAAGTCAAAGTCAAAGATCTTTATTGCGAGTTGGGTTACGCTTTTATCCAGCAGTGGGAAAGTTTAGGCGAAATATGGTTTTTATGAAACCAGGGTAAAAGTGAAACTTTTTTCACATTATAGACATATAAGAAATAAAATTCGGAATAAAATTCCATTAAAGGTATATTAATCACCGACAAAAAACAAACCAAATGGCGTGGAGCACTGGTACAAATAAGTAATAGTCTATACACTACACGGTCAGCTGATGCGATAGACGCCGCCATATTGGTCTCAGCTGCTCTGACGTCACCGTCAGGTGACATGTAACACACAGACGAAAAAGTTTGAGGCGATGTAATAAAAGTTTCACTTTAAAATATAATTGTAATAATATTAAGCTGTAGTATTTTGAGTAAAGATTTTAAAATGCTTTAGTTCAGACCTTTAACCCAAAAATCTTTCATAAGTCTTCATAAATGGACATCAAAGAGCGTAAGTCTGACAGCTGTCATGTCCGAACGTCTCGAGACGTAGCATGTGACGTACACAAGCGAGTGGCACCAAACAAGATGGCTGACAGGTAACATGTCTAACCGGCCGACTGTACCGCGATCTCTAAGAGCATAACATGTATGTAGAGTTACACTTTGATGTAACAGAATTTGATATGTGCTTCTACGAGTAAAGTCTGTTTTTTAATCTCTGAGACTAAAATGACATTACTTGGGTTGTCACAACACAAAAGAACTTAAATCCTAGCGGGCATCGATCCTTCTCGGCCCCTACGGTTTGCTGATATATCTTTGAGAAGCTAGTGGTTCACTACGGCGAGCTACCCATTGCTCGTTAGTTACATAATTATTTTTACTTCACCCAAATTTAAATATACCTACTACCGTACTGGATATTTAAGGATTAAAGAATTGGGTACGCTTAACGAAGACTGTAATGCATCGCGCGCAGTGGAAGGAAACGTGCCGCCATTTTGAGGTCATTTTTGTTTGATATTTTAATTCAGCATAACTCTTGACTCCGAAAAGCTACGAAAAACTGCCGGATTCTCTCAACAACTATTGCAACTCCTCGTGACGTTAATTTGCCCACCACTTGTTCCGACTCTCCTATGCCAACTAATGTCATCATCATCTGCCTAGCCTTTTCCCAATTATATTGGGGTCGGCTTCCAGTCAAGCCGGATTTAGCTGAATACCAGTATTTTTACGAGGAGCGGCTGCCTACCAGACCTTCACAACCCATTAACTGTAACACGGTAGGTACTTCATGGCAAGACTGGAGGCAGATTTCCTATGCCAACTAATGTATAAAGGTGAAAATGATTCAAAGAACTCTGTAGTTGATAAACACGGCTTGAGCCTTAAAAACAACTATTTCGGAACACCTATTTTATTACACTGTATCGGGCTTCTAATATTTCAAATAGACAATATTTAGGTGTCAAAATGGTTCCGAGCTCGACAATGGAATCGATTTTCGCTTAAGAAAATGACTGTTAGAGGTATTAAGTTGTATTCATACGATCCTTTAGTATGATTGTGAGCTTATCAGTTACATTTGTTAAAGACCTATTTGTGAATAAATAGCTGATGTGAGGCTTTTTTTTAAGGTAGGCGATCATCAAAATGACATCTCCCGCTCTTGGCGTAGCGGGAGGGCGTATCAGACTTGCACTGACTAAAACCCACTTCTGTTCCTTTTTTTGCTTAATTCCAGGTTTCCGGGTTTCTAGCTTGTATTAGACTGTGTGTGTGAAAACCCGAAAGGCGCACACGGCGTCATGAGGCGCAGCGCTGCATGAAGCAACGTATTCTAAATTCTTACAATGAAATGTGTATATTTTTGCGTAGGAAATAAAGTTGAGCCGACTCTAATGGCCTCTGAAATAGTAAGCTGAAACAATGATAACAAAAGAAATTAGGACGGTGATTTTACGGCAGCAATATGAGTCATGTAATTTTACCAGGATAGTAGTAATCTAGCTTGAAAAGTAGCGATAGAAGTACTAACAGTAGTATTATTAGTTTTCAGTTCTTTTTTTTAAGTTTCTATTCTTTATAATTTTATTCAAGGCCTAGAGCTTTTTTGTTTTTGTGTATCTGTCACGTAGTTACTCAGATACCCGCAAAACGAGACACAATAGTAAAACAATAACAGCGCGGTCTCATTGGACCGGTCGGGGATTCAAACGTTAAATATACGTATTTCTTTCATATTACCTATTAAAACATAATGATATCATTTTAATAAAAGAAAAGTCTGTCTACCTAATAGGTACAATGAAGTAGTATTTAATCAAAAAGTAAATTTATTTATTTCTAACGGCTAGTTTTTTCATCAAAAACTAAAACTATCAGTAAAACCATTACCATTTACTTGACCATAGCTGTCATAATGGCAAATGTGTTTCTTCATCCAAATAAGAGCTAAACTAAAAGTCAAAAGAGTTGCCGCTACGCAAACGTCGTAATTACCCCAAAAACACGTGGGGAGCTTTTTTTACTCATGACAACATCGCAACATCACTGTCCAGTAGTGCCATAAGTCAAATGTCATTTGTTGTTTAGGGTGAAGGCGGGATATATATTGCTAGCTAGTTTAATCCTTTAAATATTTTTGGAGCTATTTTTAAAATTCTAAAAGCATTTGTGGTTTTAGAATTTTAACCCCCCATGGTATTTCTGTCCATTACCTCGAAAGTTGACTGTAATTGCTCTGTATTCCATACTCTAACTCGAACATACTCTCATCCACCAGTCCACCCCGGGCCCACGTGGTGGATCATTCCTCTCCTAGAGAGCAGACTTGAGTCCCAGCAGTGGGATTATTATAAGGCTGATAATGCTAATGCAAAATGCTACTCGAACTCGCACTCCTTCCTTTCTTTTATATATTCATGGCATGGTTCTGCTACATTCGTACATATTACAAATAAAAAAAGGGGCAAGTGTGAGTCGGACTCGCGCACTGAGGGTTCCGTTTCCGTTTGTCATTTTTTGATAATAAGGCATCTATGCCACCGGGGCATTTATTCCCGCCTTTACCCTATTTCTTAAAAAAAAAAACTTTAAAATAAAATGTGTTTGAACGCATCCATAATGAACGCAGTGAAGTCAATACAATTTTGTCAAAATGACAGTGACTATAGCTTTAACAGCCCCTCAATGAGCAGTAACAGTCAAACCAACGGTTGAAATTGTGAAGAAACGAATTTAATCGTTATTATTACTTTATGTCGTTACTTTGGCTGTTACCTTTGATGAAAAAACTGGCCGTAAGTAATCACATTACAAAGACCTAAAATATTGTCTGATACCTAGTTTGTTTAAATAATGATGAATTTATTTACATAAAATATATTTTTCATTAAATGGCAGAATGAGTAAATAAGTAAAATAAATATATATTGAGATACAAATTACTACCTTAAAAAAATAGTCCGTACCAATCTAATATTTTTTGGAAAGAAGTTATTACTTGTAAAGGTTAACCTTTAAAGCTCATTTCTGTTGAACTAAATGTTATAAGATATAGCTATAAATATTCCGACTAGAAAGTTATAATGAAATACAAAAAAATAAGAATCTTGCGTAGGTGTGAGTGAGGTAAAATTGAACAAAGTAATTATTAGTAAGTTACGAGTACATAAAGGAGATAAAATTGATTAACCAAACAAGAATCTATTTATTTGTTACTAGTTTCTGCCAAAGGCTTCATCTGCGTCAAAGTAGAAAACTGTCCCAAGGCAACATACTTCCGAGATAAAAAGTTCCTATTTCAGGACATGGTTTATGCGTCTACCAAATATTATCCAAATCTGTTCAGCTGTTAAAGCGTGAAGTAACTAAAATACACACATACTCTCACAAACTTCCGCTTTTATTATACTACTGTGAAGTGTGCTTAGAAATCATAGTGTGTGACATTTATTTTATGTTATATAAACTAGTGCTTGACTGCGATCCTACCTGATGGTACGCATTGATGCAATCGTAGATGGTGAGGCGCACTAGTTTATTAAGAGCCGTTGAGACATTGATTACATGAACGTAACTTTTCAAAAACAGCGGGCTTTACTTTTTAATTCTATTAAATTTATTTAGTTAATTAATTAATTATTATAAGGCGTTCGTGCGTGGGTAGAAAGTCCCATAAAATAAACATAATGCCGAACGCACAAACAAGCTTTCTCCAACAATTTCCAAAAGTTGTCGAAAGCAGCCATGAATGCGTAAACTTCTCAAATGGAATAAATTAATATTTGGGATTTACCCAAAAGTTAATTGAAAAAAATATCCTTCTTTGATGTGAGTGGGACTGAATTTATTATCAATTTCGTTTAGGTAAGTACATCGTTTCTCAGAAGCCTGTAGAACGCGAAATTAATATCTGTAATCCACAATCCCATATGTTTTTGAGTCTGCTTCTCGAATCTTTGCGAGTAGACTTCCCAATTACAGGTAATCGGTGCCGGAGACATGCTTAGCTTACGTCATGACTGTGACGTCTGTTTTTTATACCCTGAGACTAAATTGACACAGGCAAATGTCAAACTAACAACATTAATGTTCCTTTGTGGTGTGACACTTGTGATAACTCACATAATGTTATTTTAGTCTCAGAGTTTAATAAACAGTCTTTAGGTAGGTAGGTTTCGATACGTGAAATGTACAGGTTAAGGATTGGTTTGTGACTGTGTTTCCCAGGGATATCTATGGTGTTTGCAAAATTTGTGACATCCACCAACCTTCAGTGGGCCCGCGTGCTGAATTACCGACGGTCTATTCCCTCTCCTAAAGAGGAGGCTTGAGTCCCAGCAGGGGGTATGTTACTCGTATCTAGAGAAAGGTGTCTAATAACGTCTTAATAATGTTAGAGTCGTTGTATAGAAATGTATCCCGGGTTGGACACTCTTCAAACAAAAACAACAATATTGGTTGTGCGTCACAGTAGTAATAATCTTGACTCAACTAAACAAAACACATTTATTAACCAATAGTTCATGAATCCCCGACCGGTCCTATGAGACCGCGCTGTTATTGTTTTACTATTGTGTCTCGTTTAGCGGGTATGTGATAGGTTAAACACCGCAATCATGACGTGACGTAAGCTGTGTATAAACAACTGTTGTTTGGAATATTATCGAAGAAAAGAATTAAATGTTATTATATTTTCATATCAGCTACGTTTTCCTTGTTCTTATTCCTTCGTTTCATGTACTTATTTATGACGTCATTTAGACTCCAATTACACAGCTGAATGTTTTGTCCTGATACCTGTTTAATGGGCCATTCAGGGTGAAGTAGCTGGTCGTTTGGAGTACATTGAGGAAGAGTTTTATGAGTGGTAAGAGATCTGGTCACCTGTTGCTGGAGTTTGGAGTTGTGACCGGTGGAGGCTAGGCCTTATGACACTTATCATTGCCTGCCTAGCCTTTTCCCAACTATATTGGGGTCGGCTTCCAGTCAAGCCGGATTTAGCTGAATACCAGTATTTTGCGAGGAGCGGCTGCCTACCAGACCTCCACAATCCATTAACTGGAGTAACACGGTACTTCATGGCAAGACTGGAGTCAGATTTACTGCCTTCTGACTATCCGTAACGACTGCCAAAGATCTACAAATGACAGCCGAGACCTACGGTTTAACGTGCTTTCCGAGGCACGGAGGAAAGTCGTTACGTTAAGATGGTCACCTATCCACAGACCAACCTTGGCAAGCGTTGCTTAACTTTGAAGATCGACCCGTGCGTTATGCAGGTAGCAAAAGTAAATATTTGAGAAGACACTGTTGGCAAGATAAATTATATTTATTTTGCAAATAGGTTTTTTTTAAAACTCACTTATGAGAGTAAATTTTTTCTTCGAATCAGACTAGATGAGGTCGGTGTTTAGTTGTTGATTATCCTGAGAAGAAACACCATAACAACTTCAGAGGTTATAGCCGCTTATAAAGTTCATACATCAAATCAAAATTGTATGAGAACCGCGGAGATTAGTGTCTCAAATGGTTTAGGAAAAAACAATACAGATTTGCTATTGAACCTGTCCATTCAGTGTAAGCATTTGTCAGTTAAGTACTCGTGTGACACAGCTAAAGATAGATAGGAAGATAAAAATATCAAAGTGTCCTTTATCCCGAAACAAGACTTATATTGTTTACCAACATTATCCAAACACCCACGACGCTGTAGATTGGAATTAAACGGTCTTTTACTTCCAACACAACATAATACAAAAACATATATAAGTTTACATAGGTAGACCCATTTTCTTTTCATCGCCTACTTATCCCTAACATAAAGTAACATAAAAATACGAACAATGTAGCTACGTAATAGTAGTGGAAAGATATCGTACGGTGCAAAGATACGATGCTAGGAAAGGTAAACTTTGGTCGGTGGGGCCGTATTTTTGGGCGTACTTGGCTCGCCTCTACTGTACCCCCAATAAATTTAAGCGAACATGTTACTGATCCCCAGTGGGTAGTAACAGAGATAGTGGTTGGTGATCATTTGGGAAAGTCTACTGTCATGGAGAATTTATTTTATGGATCCGGTAGCCTGGTTTTATTGTTGGGTGTGTCATTAAGGTATTCGTTGTTAGTTTTTAATAGTAAAGAGAACCTGAGTACTGAATTTCAGTTTTTAAAATTAATTCTTTATTTCCACGCAACTGAGGCCCATAGACACGTGTAACTTTAAATGCCCAAAACCTGAAAATAGTTTGATTCGAACAACGAGCAGAATGAATTGAACCACTTTTTAATATAGGTCACATTTAAAAAAAAAGTCGTCGTTAGAACCCTGCCTATTTATTAATAGGTCCAGCAGTTTTTTTCATTCAGTTTAGGTCAAATGAATTAAAAATGATTTAGGGTGTCTAAGGTTTTGCGCATTTAACGTTACACGTTGTATACAAGTGTCATATAATACACATTGTCATGTCCTACAACAAAAAAATCGGAGACATGTCACACCCACCAATCCACACTGAGCCCATTCCCTCTCCTAGAAAGGAGCCCTGAGTCCCAACAGTGGGAACAACACAAAGCCGATAATGCTAATGCTACATATTGTCATACTTAGCAATACTACATAGTTTTCATGTGATTTGACCATTACATTTTGTATGGACTTCAAAAGAGACTGTGACCCCTGAGCTTGTTTCGGTGTTTCTTCTTGGGGTAGTCAGTTAGGAAAGACCGGCCTCATCTAGTATAAAAAATTAACATGTAAAAATGTTTGTAAAAACCTATTTACAAAATAATTATCATGTATCATTATCATTTATAGTATCACAATGACATAACACGTTACAATAGAACCACTATCTACCTGAAAATCCCATTTAATCTAGATTGTATATAAATGAACTAATTAAATTATCTGTATGATGGATACGCGACTCCGTTCTGTGGCACGGGGAAACAGATACTAATTAGTGTAATTAGTGATTAGGAGAATATTAATTGGAGAATATTGTTGCGATAATTGGTCGCGATAGTAATAATATCCCGATGTTAAGTGAATTGGAATCCTTTGGGCATCTGGCAAAGCTAATGGTTATATGGTTGGATTATTGTAAATCTATGTTATATTTATCTTTATATAGGTATAAGTATGTAAGTCTTGTGTTTGTTGCCTATAAAAAGTCCTACGAAATGGCTTGACCGATACAGATAAAAATTTGAGTGTATATTTGACTGGATCCCGAGGGACAGATGGTTGTAGGTTGTCGGTTTGTCCAGATGGTTTAAAATAATTGGGCTCGATAGGGGGCGCTGTCGGGGTTTCAGTTTTTTGGCTTGCGAGCGATGAGCAATGGGTAGCTCACCGTACGGCCATCTGGTAACCGTCTGGACCTCACCCGAGTCGTGCACTATACATATAACTATTCATCATCTGCCTAGCCTTTTCCCAACTATATTGGGGTCGGCTTCCAGTCAAGCCGGATTTAGCTGAATACCAGTATTTTTACGAAGAGCGGCTGCCTACCAGACCTCCACAACCCATTAACTGGGGTAACACGGTACTTCATGACAAGACTGGAGTCAGATTTACTGGCTTCTGACTATCCGTAACGACTGCCAAAGATATACATATAACTATTGAACACTATAAATATTGAACGAAAAGAAGAGATAAAACTATTATAGAAACATCGACTTCTGGAATTAAAGTTATTTTGTACTTTTTAGAGATTTTATTTTTTTAGAGTTGTCTGGTAGATATCGCTGTCAGCGATAAGACCGCCATTGTACCTACCCATAGATTTAAGTTTTGGTTTTGGTTTTGTAAGTTTTGGTTTTGTAAGTTTTGGTTTTCATAGATTTAAGTTTTGGTTTTCTTTTTTGGTTTGGTTTTCTTTTGGTGTACAATAAAGTTTATTCTATTCTATTGAAACCGGTTGTATTTTTTTTGTAAAACGTTTTGTATTTTACAATTTTTACTTGTGGTAAACTACTTCAGTAATTAAGTGGATACTTCAGTAAATAATGTAAAATATATCATGAATAAAATAATAAAATGAAAGCAAGGATTAAACTTAAAAAGTGGACCAATAATTTAATAGCAGTCAGCCGGTCGGTTATTATTAAGTTTAACTTAATTTTAATGAAGTGAGTTAATTAAGCATACTTTGGCTTTATTGCGAGATAATCAAAAATCTAAATAACTGGAATTTGAGCTGCGTTTATTGGTTTAACGGTTAATTGATGAGTTTTGTATTACAAAGTTGTTATAAGTCGGGTTCATTGTAAATATTTTGACAGCGATGAGTTAGGGCCTATGCACACCACGTTTTTTAAACGCGCCGTCGACGCGCGTTTGTAGCGATAGAGACGCGATACGCACGCAAGTCAGACGCAGCCTGTAGACCTTTGCACACCTGTATAAATACAGACGCGCGTGTGTAGCGATACAGACGCGATGCAAACGCGCGTGTGTATCGATACAAACGCGCTGGCATTTTGCATTTTCAAGCAGAACCTCGTCAACAGTAGCAAGATGGCGTCGGTCGAGACAGCATTTATTACATGCGCTTTGTTATTAATTTAAAAAAAAAAGAAGAAAAGTTACCGACGTTTTTGGGTTACAAACCCCATTTACAAACCCCGTCCGTAGGAAAGGCGCGCGCGCTAGACGCGCTGGTGCTGCGCGTTTGTATCGATACAGACGCGCCGGTGCCGCACGTTTGTTTCGAAACACACGCGCCGATGCCGCGCGTTTGTATCGATACAAACGACAACAAACTGCTCTGCAGGATAAAAACGCGCCGGCGACGCGCGTTTTGGGAACGCCCGTCGACGGCGCGTTTAATAAACGTGATGTGCATAGCACGCACTGCGATTAAACGCGCGCGGTTTAGGAATACTTATCGCAAAAACGCAAAAACGCGCATCAACACGCACGGCGGCTAGCGTTTTACTTAAATTTATTTCATTTCACCATGGATTTCTGGCGAGCAGCATGTGTTGTAGTTACAATATGGTAATTTTATGACGTAAGCCATTTTTTTAAGATAAAATATAGCCTATAGCACTCAGGAAGAAAGCAGCTTTCTATCAATATATACATTTATGTAATCGAACCTGGATCTTAAAAGACTATCCCATACAAACAAAAAAACAAACTTTACCTCTTTATTATATTAGTATAGATAATAATAATCTAAAACAGTGTCTACGAGTGATATACGCTTTGGAACGTGCAATCTAGCTTCACTTTAATTTGACTGATCGACATATTAACAATTCATAAGTATCTGTAAATGATCCATTTGAAAAACGGTTTTTAATTTTTAGTTAGGTTTTTTTTTAAGGTGAGAAATTATTAGAATGACTTCTCCTGGTCTTAAGCGGAGTGAGCAAGCGTGTCAGACTTTTACTAACTAAATCCACTCCGTTCCTTCTTTGTTTTTGTTCCACGGTCCCGGGTTTTCCTTTTAGAAGCCAACGTAGTACTTTGGATTGGTTTATGTACCTAAAACTCTGACTTTCCTGTAATGTTTTCCTCAATTTTGTCCTCGTTTAATTTTATTATTTCATTACTTCATTTCGAACGTTATGTGGTTTTATTATTTGTCCTATAACCGTTCTTGAACACAGTCTAGCGAATATTGGTAAATAAATTATTAATAAAAGTCTAGTATGTACGTCTAGAAGTGGTGTTTAGTGAGAAGGTGTGCGTTGAGTTAGGTTTCGTTTACACGGTAATGTCCCGCATATTTTTTTGTATTTTATTTTAGGGTTCCGTAGCCAAATGACAAAAATATATTAGTTATAGTACTTACTTATATATATTAGTTATAGTCTGTCCGTCCGTCCGTCCTCGCTTAATCTCTGTGACCGTTAGCACTACAAAACTCAATCACGCCGACAAAGTAGTAAAATAACAATTGAAAAAAAAAATGATTTATTAGGGTAGCCCCCCACATGTAAAGTAGAAAGTGATTATTTTTTAATTTCTACCCTATTGTGTGATATATTGTTGGATAGGTATTCAAAAATGAATAGGGGTTTACTGAATCCGTTTTTGATAATATCAATAATTTCGGAAATAATCGCTCCTAAAGTAAAAAACAATGTCCCCCCCTCTAACTTTTGAACCATACGTTTAGTAAATATGGGAAAAATCTGGAAAGTAAAGTTTTACAAAGACTTTCTAGGAAAATTATTTTGAACTTGATGGGAGAAACAGTTTTTGAATAGTTGGGGACACTTATTGTGACGGATGGGAAACTACGGAACCCTACACTGAGCGTGGCCCGACACGCTCTTGGCCAGTTTTTTTACCGTATAGTCGACCGGGTATTCATATGGTAAATTTTCATTCGTGTAAAAACGAATAGCCGCAGTTTCCACATACTCGTAGTTGTCACAGTGAGTAGGCGTCGCTGATGGATCCACGCTTGATTGTATCGATGGCGGCAACGGTCTCACCGCCGACAAAACTGAAGGCTTTGGATACATCCTGTTAATCAAGAATCTGTGCATACGATCATTCGTCATCATCATCACCATCGTACCATTTTGAATATTAATTCAAATCAAACATAAAATACCTACGTGCCAGCCCTCCAAAAGACGCTCAGGTACTAGACGTGAAACGTGTGTGAAAGAGACAAAGTTATACCACATCCCACTGCGAACCAAATACGTCAAAATTCATACGATTTGCTTGACAAGTCCGTTGAGTAGTAGTTTAGTAGTTTTAAAGATCTAAGATTTTAAGCTTACATAGGGACAGAATTTTTTTTTATACTCTGTAGTAAGTAGTGATGATGATGATTATTATGTACAAAAGTGTAAATATGCATAAAATAAATAAGTTAATAAAAACTACGGCGCGTAGGTACTGAACTGCGTACTTGGCGAATTACCGACTTGACTAATGTCATGCCACCCGCTTAAACGTATAAGCTGCACACACTTTTTTGCAGCACAATTGACGTGTGAATGGTCCTATGTACCTTTTATGGTCACTACTATTTATACGTTAAGACGTATACTGCAAAAAACGTGCAGGACAAAACAAGGCTTTGGTGTGCAGGTGTGGAGCATGGCGCCGTGGCTGCGCCTGCTGGCGGCGCTGGTGCTGTTGCTGCTGCAGACGGCGCTGGCGGAGCCGCCGCGTTGCCCCCCCCACGCCGCAGGGCGCTGCGCCCTCACCTACAGCACCCGCGATCCACCACGGTATGACTTCTCTGTGGACGGTAAGTCCAGCACTCCGCCGCTAGTTCTCACCTCCAAAACGTTTAAAGCTCTATTAAGTCTCTTGCCAACCAGCTAATCACAACATCTAATTATAAGCACTATTAAAACAGTGAATATACTAGCAAAATCAACTCATGTTTACAAAACATTGACCAACTATGCTGCTTTCAAATGGCGAGTTCTTGATCCGTAGTTAAGCCAGCCAAGAATCAAAAATATGAAGGTGCAGTCGTGAAATAGAGAACAATTTTGGAAAAAAGAAATGACCGACTTTTTGTCGTTTCAAGCACTCAAACACATTAATATTTAAACAGTGCGGACATTTAACTATGAACATAATTAGATAAAGTATCTGTTGCTGTAGATCTGGCAAGGGATTTTAGTAGTTTGCTCGATTGACATATTCATTTCAATAGAATTCAATTGTCATTTATATCTTTATTTACGTCCATGTCCATGTCACTGTTAACTGTATTTCAATTGGAATAGGTATACCACTGCAGATTATCGTCGTCGATGGCATAAACTTCGCATTAACCTGTTGGAAAAACCTCACGCTCGACAACTCAGCCATGCCACGCTTCGAGTCGCAGCTGCGCGTCTCCATAGCACTACTAACAAACTGCTCCGCGCCGCGTGGCTCATACGGCGCCGAGTTGCAGCGGCTCAACGTGGCGAAGATGGACGAGCTCTACCTGTACCACGCCGGTAACCTGACGCGCGCACACCTGTCTGACCTGCGCGACTTGCAGGCGCTCGAGCTCGTCGGCGCTGAGCTGGCGCCGCGCACGCTGGCCGCGCTCGCCGGCGTGCGCAGGCTGACGCTCGACAGAGTGCGCCTGCCGCCCGGCGAGCTGCTCCAACTGCCGAGCAGCCTCGAGCACCTGGAGCTCACGCGCGTGGGCGCCAACGTGTCGCACGATGTTCTGGAGCGCCTGCCCAAGCTTGTGAAAGTCCGTGTGCGTGGTGACTCTAGAGTCACGAACAACGTGCCCGAGACTAGTCACGAGAGCGTGGCAGTGGCCGGCGCGTTGCGTGACCTGTCGCTCGAAAGGGTGACATTGAGTTCGCGTAGCGCGCTGTCACCGGAGCTGCGTAACCTCACAGTGTTCGGCTGGGACGAGTACTGGCCCGAGCCCTGGACGTCGTGTGCACTGAACAAGCTCATATTGAACTTTGTGCAGGCGAATGAGTTGCCGCCGTTCTGGGTGAGTGAGTGCAAAGAGTTGCGCGTGCTGATCGTGCGGAACGGGCCTCGCCTGGGTGCAGTGCACGAGACGTCGCTGCGCGGCGCGCGGCGCCTGCGCGAGCTGCGGCTGGCGTCGTGCGCGCTCACGGCGCTGCCGGCGCGCCTGCTCGCTGACGCCGCCGACCTCGTCGTGCTCGACTTGTCCGGGAACTTTCTAAAGGAGCTGCCAGGGTGAGCACTCGCGCAGTTTTTGTATGTTCATCGAGTACGTATGCGTACTCTGTGAACTCGTACGTACTCTGTGTGTGTGTTGGGTAAAATTTAGTTTGATGACTAATGATTAAAATATTCAATCATGAATATAATTATTTTGTAAGTAGGTTTTTACAAACTCTTTTAAACGTCAATTTTGTCTTTCGTCATTTAATACTAGATGAGGCCGGTGTTTCCTAGCTAACTATCTTGAAAAGAAATACCGACGACGTAACCTTTTTAAACGACTAACAACTAAAAAATTCAATAATTAGCTAGGAATGATTTTCAACCAATTTTATGTTTGCTTAAGACCTAAAATAATACAAAAATATGTATAACATTTTTAAAATATTAAACCTAAATACTTACGATGAATATACGGACCTGGAAAATATGAAACAAGTACAATACCTGTAACCTTGATGTTTAAAATTTTAAATGATAGCCGTGTTCGTTTTTAATCATTAGTCTTTCAATCGTTACTAATTATTAATTTATTTAATTACGATTATGACAACCTGGATATGTCAAAAGCTTTTGATCGCGTAGATCATAAAAGATTGATTAGCAAGCTTAACGCATACGGAATTAGAGGAAATATATCTAAATTAATAGAATCCTATCTTTGTAATAGGCAGCAAATAACGACAATTAGTAAAATTTCAAACAAACACTTAATAACATATACATCTAGCAAAAGTACGGTAAATTATGGAGTACCACAAGGTAGTGTACTCGGGCCGCCTCTATTCGTTGTTTATATTAATGACTTTCCAACAGCATCATCATATCCGATGACAATGTTTGCAGATGACAGTACCATACTTTTCAATATTGACGACACAAGCACATTACAAACTGAAATTAATTCTACCTTAGAGTCAGTAGTAAATTGGTTGCAAAACAATAATTTAGTAATAAATCTTGATAAGACAGTGCTAATGAAATTTCGACAAAGACTAAACTATAATCTTGACTTAAATATTAATTACAATGACAAAATTATCAATGAAACCAATGTGACTAAGTTTCTTGGACTAAAAATTGAAAATACTTTAAAATGGAATTCACATATTGACCATGTATGCAGTAAGCTAAACCAACATTCCTATGCCTTGCACATGTTAAGTAAAACGGCCAATCGAGCAACAGTCTTAACAGCGTATCATGGTTTAGTAGCATCAACATTGAGATACGGCATCATATTTTGGGGAAATGCCACAGGTAAAGATATGGTATTTAAATGCCAAAAAAGGTGCATACGAGCCATATACAATTTGCAAACAACAGACAGCTGTAAACCATTTTTTAAAAATACGAAAATATTAACTACGCCTTCCTTGTACATATATGAAACATCTATGTTCGTCAAAAGGAATCTGCATAGGTTTGCTCGAGTGATTAGTCAGCGCCGTTGTGATCAGTTGCAAACAGTAGGATGTAGTACTGCACTATACAAAAACAGTATTTTTGTAATGGCTCCAAGGGTTTATAATAAATTACCAAAATGCATTAGGAGTGAAGATAATGTTCGCAAATTCAAAAGTAAATTGTTTTCGTTTTTAGTAGATAAGACCTATTACACTATTGAAGAATTTTTAAATGATAAAATATGACATTAGCCGCCCTTTAATTTTTACCATTGACACTTATTTGAAGTAGATTATAATTGATAAATCGTTTATTTATAATATATGACAAATTTGTGTTTTGTTTGTAATTGATTATTGTTGAATTATGATTTATCACACTAATTTGTTGACATTTTGTTAATTATGATTTACGACACTAATTTGTTGACATTTTGTTAATTATTATTTATTTTGTTGACATTTTATTAATTTATGACACTAAGGGCCTTGTTCACTACCTATAATTAAGTTTCGAGTATCTTACTTGGCAGATAATTTCATACAAATTCTGTCACATTTTTTCATTTATTCAGTGAGTAGTGCCTACTCAGACATTGTGAAACAGGCCCTAATTATGGTTGACATTTTATTCATTATTGTTATTAATATTACCTTTAATTGACCTTATTAATATTCTAATTTAATTTTGCTTTATATGGATTCAGACTTACATTTTACTAAAAAAACTAATATATTTGTACACCAATCTCATTGGTAGGACATAGAGCACGACTAAAATGTTGATATAAGACGTTTGTTCACAACTAAAGATTAATAAAAAAAAACCTTTTTTAGTCATGATTAAATCAATCATGACTAAATCAATCATAAATAAATCTACCATGACTAAACCAATCACCAATAAATCAATCAAAACTAAAACAATCATGAATAAATCAGTCATGACTAAACCAATCTGAATAAGTCCATCATGACTAAATTAATCATCAATAAATCAATCATGTAAAAAACAATCATCAATAAATCAATCATGACAAAATCAATCATCAATAAATCAATAATGACCAAATCAAAACATGAATAAATCAATCATGATCATGACTTGATCAATTATGACTAACACCTTAATATCCATTAAAGTTAAGCATTGCCAAACCTTCACTTAACTTTCAAATGGTCTATTGAGAAATGGTCACATTGACAGTTTTACATTATAAAACGGTGTAAAACTGACAATGTCACAATTTCTTAATGGACCGTTTAGAATTTAAGTGAAGGCTTAACTTTAATGGACATTAAGGGAAATCATTAACTGTCTCTGAGTGCGGCAGTTAATCTATCATGACTAAATCAATCATAATTAAATCAATCATGACTAATAAATTGATTGTAAAAAATAATTGATTGACCCAACACTAATACTTGCTGTAACTTGTGTTTGCAGCGACCTGTTCCTGCTGACGCCGTCTCTACAGGTATTGGATCTCTCCTGGAACCAGTTCCCGAGTGAGGTGTACACAGAGCTGAAAAAGGTCAAGTCATTCCACACGCTGCGCTTCGACCAAAACTATGTGACTAAAAAGGCAGGACTGCCATCTGGCTGTTCGAATCCGGGAGAGACAAAAAACATTTTTTTAATTTTTATTTTGGGCTTATATTTTACAATTATTATTTAAAATAATAATTATTGCCTACGTAGTTTTTAATCTTGAATAATGATTTCTTGAAGAACACATTTGACGGATGGAGAGGAATTATTGACTGCTCCATGTTTGTTTTATTTTATATATAAAACTATTTACTCAAGGCATTGCTTTTGCAAAATTTTTATATTATTTGGATCTCAATTACATTAAATTCATTAAGTCGGTTTTCATGTTTGATTGTTGTTTTTTTTTTCTTATATTTATATAGCTTGTCCCTTATGGTGTGAATGAGAGGGCACTGTAGGCTATGGATTTTAATTACTACCTTTTTCAACCCAGTTTTTGAATAATTTTATTTTTATTGTGCTTTTGGGTACAATATTGATTGGTCTACACTGTCCTCGCATATGTGTCTGTGTTGTAATATTGAAGTATTGTAAACCAAATAATTTTTTGAAAAGAGTAACCATGGAGTTTCTTGCCGGTTCTTCTCCATAGGAAACGATAATTTGGAACCGTGCACTAGTTTTCGACGTTTTATAAGTACCCATGTAGGCCTATGTAAAATAAAATAATTTTGATTTTGAAGAGACCAAAGCAAATAAGGGAGTTAGTAATGTTATGACGGGTGAGAGGACAGAAGGGAAGAAAAAAACCTGTTGCCGGGCCTAAGTAACACGGGATAAAGGCATGGAGAGGATTTTACAATTTAAAAACCAATAGCATACTGTCTATTTAAAAGAAAATTAACAACATGTTTATTTTCTTCCAATGCGAATTTCGATTTTAAAGAAAAATTAAGCTTTTTTTAAATAAATTTAAATCAAGTCATCACAATGGTGACTCATTATGTCGATCCACATAGATCCTGGAGAACTCGGGGGAGCATACTACATATACGGTGTGCATCGCCGCGCCGAGTTCTCGTGAGGGAGATCGGTGGCAGTGAACCCTCGCGCCGGGCCCTGGTACAGGTCATGGTCCAGAGCGAAGTGGAGTGGCAGGCATTTGTCTCCTTCTGTGAAACTGTAATGCTAGCGAAGGTGGCGGCTGCACGAATGAGGAAATGGCCCTCATGCCCCAGTCGACGGGATCCTGACTCCGATTTTTAGTCACCGCAGAAGTAGGCTTGCGGACAGCGAGCAATGGGTAGCTTGTCGTCCGACTTTCAGTAACGAATATCTGGACCGAGACCGAGTAAACGGCGGGTAGTGTTCCACGCGCGCTTCATGGTGATGTCAGCAAAACCATAGAGGCCCAGCAGGGACACCAAGCCTACTGGGGCCATGGGGTCGCTTCTGAAAGGAATATCCGGAACCCTGGATAGTAAGGCAAAGAAAGAACATAGGAGTGGGTATTAGTCGGTAAAAGTCTGACAAGCCCTAACGCTCCACCCAAGAGTGAAGGAAGTCATTTGATTATTTCCCAACTAAAAAAAAAGGAATCAATTTAAACTGTTTTATGGCAAAGTAAAATGAATGAATTGGATGCTTTCGGAATTATTCAAAAGTGTAGAATTATTGGTTACTTTTGTGTAGTTTTACGAATTTAACGCGGACGAAGTCGCGGGCACAGCTAGTTATTAATAATAATGATTTCTAACCACTGTCTTCAACGTAGTTTTTATGAATCTTGGATAATGATTTTTATGATAAGAATACTTTGATGTGGGTTTTCAACATTTCCAACTAAGTCCTGTTAGGCGGCGACCTCTCGCGCCGGGCCCTGGTTCAGGCCACGGTCCGGAGCGAGGAGGGGTGGCATGCGGTCGCCTCCTTCTGCGAAGCAGTAATGCTCGTGAAGGAGGTTGCTGACCGATAGCGCGTGAGGGAACGGTCCTCATGCCGCCGCCGCCGAGATCCCGATCCCGATTTCCGACCACCGTAGGCGCGGGTTCGCGGACGGCTAGCACTGGGTAGCTCGCCATCCGGCAGTCAGGAAATAATCTGGACCGAGCCCAGTCATCAACGGCGCGTTCTGTTCCACGCGCGTCTCAAGGAGATGTCAGCAAACTGTAGGGGCCCGGCAGGGCCGAAGCCTCTGGGGAACACGTGGTATTCCGAAAGGTTGACACCGAGTCCACCCCAGATCATAGGCAACGAAGGAACGGGGTAGGGGTTTAGTCAGTAAGAGTCTGACACGCCCTCCCGCTCCGCCCAAGAGCGGGAGAAGTCATTCTGATGATTCCACTACCAGAAAATGGCCCTGGTTTATCCACATAGGGGGTGAATTTTGGAAAATCCTCGCTCAACGCTCGTCTATGTCGTAAAAAAAAGTCTTGTTCAGAAATTTCCGCTCCAAGACCCAGTAGATCCGAAAGATGTGCGTTACTAATTCAGTCAGTTTCTCCTTTTATAAATATAGATTATTAATGCCTATATTTCGTTCGTATTCGATGAAAAACACTAATCACGTGGTAACTATTTCAGAGGAAGATATTAAATTAAAAAAAAATATTTTTTAATTGTTATAAACTAGTGCTTAACTGCGATCCCACCTGATGGTAAGCAGTGATGCAATCGTTGATGGTGAGGCGCACTAGCTTATTAAGAGCCTATTCACTCTAGCCTTGAAGACACCTAAATTATAATCGGACGGGAAAACCGCAGCAGGCAAATTGTTGTCTTTATTTATTTTATAATTAAAAAGCATTGCCTCTTGAGTAAGTTTACATACTTTACATCGATATTAAGAAAGCTAATTGTCCAGTCTCTCCCTGTGGGACTATTGCCACCCATCTACGTAGCTACCACGAGTTCCCCGTGACCTAGTTAGCATGCAAACTTCAGCTGCACACCCGACCGTCTCAGGGGCGCATTGCTGATAGGATTCTGCGAAAGTGTGCAGGTGACACTCTCGCGGAATCTTATCTTACAATTACAGTTCTAAACGTTCTTCGAATTGTTTTATAAGCTAACGGGTTTTCCAACAAGAGGTGTTATTTTGATATTCAAAGACTAATGATTTTTTTAATATAAATGATCGGATATTTATCTATACTTATATACTTAATATTATAAAGAGGTAAAATTTGTAAGTTTGTATGTAGGGGGTAATCTCTGGAACTACTGGTCCGATTTGAAAAAATCTTTCAGTGTTAGATAGCCCATTTATCGAGGAATGCTATAGGCTATATATCATCACGCTACGACCCACGGGAGCGGAGCAATAACGAAAACTGCGGGTGAAACCGCAGGGGACAGCTAGTTTTATAATAAAAAGGAAGGTATGCCGTTAATAGTGATGCTAAGTTCGGTAAAAAAATATTAGCATTTGAAGGAGCACAGTTCTATAATAAAATACCCCCAATTATAAAAAGTGTACGCTCATTCAATGCATTCAAGAACGAACTAGCACAATATGTCAAACACAGTTACCAAATATCTACTTAAAGACTGAATGCATTGGATGGGCTTCCATAACTAATGTACTCGTGGTGACGAACCCATATTAATTTAGATTAAGAAAAATATTGTTCTCAAGTAAGTGACATTGTCTTTTTTGAGAAATAAATATCTTTAAACCTAATAGTGTAAAAAAAAACAGGCAAAAGACCACCACGACTACGCTTACAGGACCATATCCTTTTCATGAAATTTTCCATAAGCAAATCGCACAGTGGCTGCCCTATGTCCTCGATTATCGTCCATCCTTATTGGAAAACCCCGTACTAGTTGCTGTCAGCGGTATCGCTCGCATGGTAGTAGAAAATTGTCACAAGTGGACATAATTTTCGGATAAAAATAGGTAGTAAGTATCCTATGTGCTTTTTCAGGACATATTCTACTCGTATACCAAGTTTCTTTGAAATCTGTTCAGCAGTTGGAGCGTTAACAAGTAGCAAGCTTACACACGCACACTTTTGCTTTATAATATTTGCACATAGATGCCTAATGGGGATGCGGTACCCGCTACCATCATCTACCTAGCCTGTTCCCAACTATATTGAGGTCGGCTTCCAGTCAAGCCGGAATTAGCTGAATACCAGTATTTTACGTGGAGCGGTTGCCTACCCATTAACTGGGGTAACATGGTACCTACTTCATGGCAAGACTGGAGTCAGATTTACTGGCTTCTGACTATCCGTAACGACTGCCAAAGATCTACAAGTGACAGCCGGGACCTACGGTTAAACGTGCTTTCCGAGGCACGGAGGTAACTCATTATGTTAAGATGGTCACCCATCCACAGACCAACCTTGGCAAGCGTTGCCTAACCTGAAGATCGACCTGTGCGGCTGTTATTATCTAGCCACGAGCTCATCCAATAATATTAGCGTGATAACAAAGTGAAATAAAACCTCTTAGTGTAATCTATTGACGACATCGAGTTTTGGCCGACGGCGACGCGTAATCACTGATAGCCGATTAGGTGTAGGCGTGACGCCCTCAGAATGTTCCTAAGTAATAGAAAATTAACCCAACGTGAAACAAAAGGAGTTCCCGAGCCTCTGACGATGTGTTTATTTTGTGGAGAGAGCCTGATTGTAGGACCGGATAGATTAAGAGAATTTGCTAGTGGGTAGTTGGAAAAAAGAAGTACGATTAATTACTCAGATACCCGCGAAACGAGACACAATAGTAAAACAATAACAGCGCGGTCTCTTAGGACCAGTTGGGGATTCAAACGTTAAAGGCTTTTCTTACCATGTTCGGTAAGGACCTGTGTCAAACGGAGGGTGAGGACGCCGTGACGTTAATCCAACAACCACTCCTCAAAGAAGGGACTTACCGTCGTAAAGATTAACGTGCCCAAAAAATTCCGAAAGACGCAGCATTGGAAGGCCTCCCATAAGATGGACCGATGGAAATTGAAACAGTTTACCAACAGTCGATTGTTCCATGAACCGTTGATCAACATTATCTTTAACCCATTAACTTTTCGTCCACGAACGTTTCGCCAACATTACTCTACGTCAGTGAATGCTTAACCAACAGAATGTTTTGACCAATAAATTTTTACCCAAAGAACAATTGGCCCATGGACTGTTCTCCAAGAGAACGGTACGTCAGTGAGTATTTAAGTAATCTCTAGAAGCAATAATAATGCTGCCTGCAGCCGTGGTTCATATAACACCTATAATATTAACAACAATACAACAACAACAATATATACCTAATTCAAGAGCACTGTTTGCATTATATTGGTACTTATAGAATTTTAGTATTGGTTACTTTTAGTCCGAGTTGAGTACCTATTTGGTGTCAAGAACGCTGATTTATCACCATCTATTGTGCCCATATTTGCAAAATAAACTTACTTACGAGTACTTAACGTGTCAAACCATACATGAATACAAAATTTTGAAAGGCTTTTTGGATAAGGTAAAGTTTGACAGATGACTAATAACGAAATATAAAATAATTAATTCAGGAATTGGGGGCAAGGACACGACCGTTAAGCTAACCCATAATTATTATTGGTACTAATTTAAGTCTCACTACGAAAATACTTCAGAAAATTTAACGTAGATATAATTACTACATTGGGCTCACGTGGGTTAAGTAGGTACGCCGATTTGGGCGCGTCGGTCTCCATACAGTTTATCTGGCAATTAGACTTGTAGCGCTACATTAGAAAAGGACCAAGCGACGTGGATCTACATTTCGGCCACATTAATTTGAAGCATCTCTGAAATGCGAGAATCCCTCTGCTTCTCACCGCATTCCCTTAGCTCACCCGGCAAGTCTCAGGTATGGTCAGCATCTTTGTTATCGATACGCGCGTCGATAATTTGGCTAGTTTTCTGTTGTTGTTATATTGTTTTTGGACATTATTTCATCGACGCCAAGCGTCAAGTTAATGTGACCGAGTTGTACACACGTACAACTCCGGCGTCGCCTGAGCGTTAGTCTAATGTAGTTTCTAATGTACTATCGTTACTACGAGCTTTGCTACGTCTTTCCTGTATCTGCTACGGCGTAGCAGATGTTACGTCCGTGTAGCTGAGTGGCTCTAAAACTGTACAATATTCGCATATCTGATCTGCGCAATATTGTTTTAATAATAATAATTTATCACGAAGCGCCGAAAAAGGAAAAAAAACGTACAAAAATAAACAAATACATAATGAAAAACAAAAACTGCTGCCATTTACGAAACGGCTTTGGGATTCGAATGTCCTGGAATAGGACGTAGGATACTTGTTATTCCAGCACTATATCAATCATCAGAATGTAGAAAATGTTTCCCTTGATTTTCTACATTCACGTAAACGAAAGCGCTAGCTGTCCCCTTGCCAGGGCGCAAGTAGTGGCGGGGACGACCCATCACGCTAGCAGGTTTTAGTTAGGTTTATGAGCTCGGAATGAAAATTTTCTAATAAAAATGTTAATGTTTCATTAGACCTTATGTCTGCACTAAAAAATAATAGTAAGATGTTCTCAAAATTTAATTAAAACCAAACTAGTTCATAAAATTGTTCGGGTGAGTCTGCTCAGTAATTATACTTGGAACACAAAAGGATAATGAATTTCCCCGTCTGTCAGACGTCATTTTCCATCTGTAAGTAAATAGATATTTTCTACAGAACCACGCCATTGTTGAGCCCTGCTCGTTAACGGATTATGATAATACAACAATATCGTGTTACATTGTTAAAATTCAATCCTCTCCGTAGGACAAGTTTTAATGATGTTATTGTCATTGACTTACATATACAACGTGTAACGTTAAATGTGCAAAACCTCAGAGGCCCCAAATGATTTTTTGAGAGAAAAAAATTAAACTTAAAAAAAAAATTATGTTGAATTTCAAAAAAATAGAGACTCACATATTTTCCTATATTCTTTTTATCCTTGCTACGTATGAGCCAGTATTGTTGAAACAGCCGCGCTACATTGCTCGAGTCTTTGCTCGTGAAGCAAGATGCTTTATTTTCCGACTGGTTTCCCTCGTGGTATATTTTCTTTCTGTTTGCTCTGCCTGTGTCAACGGAGGTTGTGATCGGTGGTTCGTAAACCGTAATCACTCTTTGTGCTTTGAAATATTTTTATTCCTAAGAATTATTTCACAAAATTCTGCTACAATTATTTGAGGTTTCATGAAGCAGCTTCAGTGATTGAGCGGTTTGTAAGTAATGGGTTCACTGTATAAGAGTTTTATTTTATAAGCTAGGTGCTTTTATAAATGGAAAGAAAAGATGGATGGATTTTGCGACAAGTGAAGGTAGTTCGTGATAGTGTGACGGGTGACAGGACGGAATGGTAAGCAACGTCCTGCGCCGACCCCAAGTATATTAAAGGACAAGGGCAGGAAGAAGAAGATGGTGTTCTTATAAATATTATTGATAGTCATTGCACAATTTTCCTAGATATATTCTCCACGGACATTTTAAATGAAAATAGAGATGTATTATACGAAGAATTTCCGAGATCTGTAGATTCTATATAACGTTTTACTACTTATTCATTTATTAAATGCTTTATGTAGAGAAAAATAGTGGTAGGTGTACCTACCACTATTTTTCTCTACATAAATTACTAATATAAATTACATAATTATTGCAATAAGAGAGAGAAAAAGCGGAATTAGTATAAGAATTAGTATTGTCGTGTTATCACTGTTTATTCATGGGGTGAGGACCTGGTGATCTATAGTATAGGTTAACATCGTAATCGTAGTTATACATTCGATATTTTTGTAAGTAAATAAAAATGTAAACTTTTATTTGTAAGGAGAAATTCCGAGAAATAAACTATTTACTATGACGAAATACGTTTGAATTATGATTTATTTCATTTTAGTTTGCTAAATTTGTTTCCTAGCTAGACTGATATTGATTTTTCATAAATTCCGAGAAATAGTTTTAGTTTTCCTTAACATCTAGCATGAAAATCCTTTGAGAAATATTCGATATCCTCCATAGTATCGGATTTGACCATCTGTGTTATATAACTGTGTAGGTAAGTACGACTATATACAGTCAGATTACATTATCTCGAGTAATCAATGTCTTCAATCAAGTGTATCGGCTTGCAAGTGTTGCGACGTGTCCCGACGTGTGGAGACGTGTTCAGACGTGTTTACACATGCTGCGCACGCCCCAACACGTCTTTGTGTCGCTCTAACTAACATTGGCTCAGTAATCACTGGGTTTCGGCGGCTAATACGTACTTAATGTTGGTTAATATATGACCCTATAGGTAAGTAAGAGAAAATAAACTTTAATATCGGAAATCATCAATAATTTATAATTATTATCATCTTCCTGCCCTTGCTCTATTATATTTAGGGTCGGTGCAACATTTATTTATTTTATTTATTTTCTTCATCTTACATGCTATCTTTACAGCTGTTTTTTCTTCTATTCTGTCCTGTTACCCGTCATGCTACCATTAACTCCCTTTTTTTTCACATCACTCTTCACCAAAGATATTAAATATTTGCTCTTCACACAATCCATCTATGCAAGTGTATAATCATTAATCATATTCAACTCTTATTTATTTATTTTTATTTATTTCTTGCATTCATGTTGTAAATAATTAATAGATGTCATACAGAAAAATTGTAGTGTCCAACATGAGCCCTGGTAGGGCACAGCAACATTTATATACTAATATTAATATTTATTACATGCATTATGCGGTATATTTCATACTTTATATAATTCTACAGGAAAAGTTTTTAACAACTGCGTAAATTTTTTTTGGTGGCTCAGTGTAAGTAATAGAACATAGGTCGATCTTCAAGGTTAAGCAACGCTTGCCAATGTTGGTCTGTGGATGGGTGACCATCTTACCAGATATCGTGGCTGCCTACCAGACCTCCACAACCCAATAACTAGGGTAACAGGGTACTTCATGGCAAGACTGGAGTCAGATTTACTGGCTTCTGGCTATCCGTAACGACTACTAAAGATCTAAATGACAGCCGGGACCTACGGCTTAACGTGCTTTCCGAGGCACGGAGGAAACTCGTTATGTTAAGATTGTCACCCATCCACAGACCAACCTTGGCAAGCGTTGCTTAACCACGAAGATCGACCTGTGTTCTATTATTTACACTAAGCCACCAAAAAAAATTTACGCAGAGGTTAAAAACTTTTCCTGTAGGTATACATTTATCATTATTACGATTATTATTATTTACTTTTAGTAGCAAGCGTTTCATCCCTTCTTTTCCTGACTATACTAAGCCAAACGATTAAGAAAAACAATCAATTTTAAAAATGTGTCGTATTTTAGTACATCATATTTTTATCCAAAAAAAATTATTACGAAGTCTATGCAAAAGAGAAAAAAGTACAATAGCGGGGGGAGGTAAGAACAGTGCCTGGGATGCTTAGGTAAGTACAGCCAAATACAGAGTTGAGACGTGTTAGATAAAACAACGAAATCTTGAAAGTTTGTTTTTGGTAAATGTATAAATTATGTTTTTTTAAAAGTTGTTGTTTATGATGCCAGTAATACAGTCCTGCAAAGTTGTTAGTGTTTTACAAATAACCCTGTATAGAGCATCTTTAGAATATCGACAGCAAGACAGTATTTAACATCATAGCTCTTGTAAGTGTACTTCTAACAAACTCAAACAACGCGTTTAATATCAAAAGCCATGTTTCAACTGCCATAAAATCCCAGACTGATTCCATTTATACCCGCGTCGTCGCGAGAAACGGTCCTCACACAAACACTCGGCTGGATATAGAAGCTTCAGTAAATAAATAAAATTAACAAAAATGGAATGAGATACACTTGTAAATGTATTGAACTCAACTCTACTAACATAATAAAGATATTATTTGTTTGTCATGAAGGTGTTTGTAGTAAGGAGCTTGTGGCTCGATAATAACAGCTACACGGGTCGATCTTCAAGGTTAAGCAACGCTTGCCAAGGTTGGTCTGTGGATGGGTGACCATCTTAACATACCGAGTTTCCTTCGTGTCTTGGAAATCACGTTAAGGCGTAGTACCCGGCTGTCATTTGTAGATCTTTGGCAGTCGTTACGGATAGTCAGAAGCCAGTAAATCTGACTGCAGTCTCGCCATGAAGTACCGTGTTACCCCAGTTAATTGGTTGTGGAGGTCTGGTAGGCAGCCGCTCCTCGTAAAATACTGGTATTCAGCTAAATCCGGCTTGACTGGAAGCCGACCCCAATATAGTTAGCAAATGGCCAGGCAGATGGATTCTTTATACTCCTAATGTTCAAAGGTGTAGAAATAAGTAACAGGGCATACTCATATACCCCGTTCCCTTAATCTAACTTGACGAGTTAGATTTCCCTACACCTCGACCCTAACAACCCCATTTTGTTATACTGTCACTAATGACCAAAATATTATGTTTCGCGCTAAAAATATCGACAGATATTTAATGAAGCTTGAAAAAGGTATTTTAAAATCAGTTTTAAAATACCTTTTCTAATCTGTCAATAGCTTAATATAACGGTCCTTTTGACAGTAAAAGGATCGGAGAGGACCGGTCATTAGATTGTGTAAAAACACTAGGGATGCCTCGATACACCTTTTTGCCGATACGATACCGATACTCTTATAAAAATATCAGCGTTGTGATACCGATACGCTGATTGAATTCAATACGGAAGATAGAATAAATAAAACAAAATTAATTAACAGTTTTAGTAGTTAATCAAAATTAACATTTATAAGATTTTTATTTAAAAAACAAAGTATTCTTAAGTTTTGCGGTCAAAGGCGATTTCACAAGTCTGTTTGAATAAGACCTGCGGTGGAAAATAGTCTCTTACTTCTGCGCTATTTTGAGTAGGTATAAGACTTCATGGCGCCAGAAAACGAACGTTTACATTACATTTTTTTTACATTTGAAAAGTATCGTTGAATCTGCCATAAAAATATCGCCGTTACCGATATATCGGCAAACCCGAAGTATCGCCGATATATCGGTATCGGTATCGGATACATCCCTAAAAAAAAATACCATGTACATATTGCGACGTTGCAATATTTTAAGACTTTTTTTTAAGGTGGGACACCATCAAAATGACTTCATCCGCCTGTGGCGGGAGGGCGTGTCAGACTAATACTGACTAAAACTCACTCTTGTTCCTTCTTTGCCCTAATTCCATGGTCTGGGGGTTCTCTTTCGTCAAACCAGGCCAAGACAGCCCCAGATAAATCTATATCTTTACTATTTTAATTTTATTAAGAACAAGGATTTGTATTTCTAGACAGAGGTTTGGAAGGAGAAAGGGGAGGCCTTTGCCCAGCAGTGGAACATAAAATAAACTAAAAAAAAAAGAGTAAACTTAAGAACTACGGAACCGACTTTCAAAATCCTTTCACCATTACCATGCTACTGTATCACTGATTAACCAATAGGTTATATATTTTCCATTTTCACGCAGGCAAATCCGCTGGCAAAAGCTAATTTGCAATCAAGTAGATTAACCTGTTCCTAATATCTCTGCGTAGATACCCGAAAAACTATTGTCGGTTTTTTATACCCTGAGACTAAATTGACACAGGTAATGTCAAACTTACTATAGGAATGACGCTAGTTCTTTTGTGTTGTAATGTCAGATTAGTCTCAGGGTATAAAAAACAGACTATAACAATGAACGGATTTTCTTGACTAGAAAGTGTAGAGCGTTTTCACATTATCCGATCCGATATCGGTGTCGGACGCCGATACAATATCGGGGTAAGTAAAATGTATGAAATTCCGTGCTCCGATATCCGATATCGGGCCGGACAATATGAAAGACAGGTACATATTTCATACATTTTACTTACCCCGATATCGTATCGGCGTCCGATACCGATATCGGATCGGATAATGCGGAAACGCTCTAAAGGACCACGATCGATCGGATGTCCGTTCCAGACAGACTTTATGTCTTTATTTCCGTTTTTAAAATGAAGATTGTCAATAAAAGTAAGAGGGTCCATATACTTTATGGCAAATTTAACTGGCGTCTTCCTTATACCTTCTAAAGCTTTTTCTTTCTTTCGTTTCTTATTAGAATATTGATTATTTGCTGTAATGACGTAGCGTCGGTTTTCTGTGTGGAGGTCTGGCAGGCAGCCGCTCTTCGTAAAATACTGGTATTTAGCTAAATCCGGCTCGACTGGAAGCCGACCCCAATATAGTTGGGAAAAGGCTAGGCAGATGATGGCGAAATAAAATCTGCTTGAATCATTGTAAAATATATTAATAACAACAATCAGTCAATTATAAACAACTTAGTTTATCGATAAAACCTCTATTTTTAGTATCTGTTATTTATTTATTGTGCAGACCTACCACAGTGTTGTCTTTTTAACCCTAAGGTTGACTGGTAGAGAATGCCTTGATGCATTAAGTTCGCCTATGTACCACCACTGTACATGAAGTTTAAGTAAATAAATAAAAAGTGCGCAGCAAAGTGTCACCATCGTCTTCCTGCCCTTGTCCCGTTTTATTCTGTCCTGCCACTCGTCACGCTATCACTCACTTCCTTTCCTTCCATATTACTTCTCACAAAATCCATCCATCTTTTCTTTGGTTTCCCTCTCCCTCTCCATCCATCCACATGTAAAAGCGCAGCAAAGTGTGCAAAAGGATTTTATTTTCATACAATAGCGCCTCTTGCCCATTCCAAGCTCTACGTACTTTCAAAAAGCCAAGCTTTAACATACATAAATAATCATGTAAACACTTGCTCAAAAACAGTAGTTTGTACGCAAAGTTTTCAGTGTAATATAGCCGAAACTGTTAGTAATAACAAGTTGTACAAGAGCGAGTGTTCAAACTAGTTTCTGCGTGGACCGGAACGTTATTGTTTACTTCGAGTTCTGTGTACGCTTGTCGGCTAAGTTCGTTGTCTAACTATGTTTTATGAGTGAAATGAGTTACGTTTACAAGTTGACTTTTTATTCAATGTTATACTTTTGTTATAGGATGGTTTCGGTGACAGCTGTCAGATTCATAGAATAAGCTATCTATCCTTTTCTCTCATCATAAAGATGCATATTTTCGTCCTGCTGTCACCCAACCCATGCTATGTAAAAAAACTATAGTGATAGTTTGACAGGTGGAAAAAAACAAAAGTATATATATACAGTCGAACATAGAACCTCCTCTTTTTTGAGGTCGGTTAAAAACGTGTTACGCCGACTCCAAGTAATATGAGACAAGGGCAGGAAGAAGAAGAAGAAGAATACCATGAATACCATGACAAAAACTTTTCACTGTGAGGACGACTCTGAAATATGAAAATTATACGTTGTCCACTATATATTCCTTGCATGGAACACGTATTTGTGTCAGATGAAATTGCATATATAAGATACATGAGCAATTCCTAGTGGGTAACTCTATTAACCTATCACATACCCGCAAAACGAGACACAATAGTAAAACAATAACAGCGCGGTCTCATAGGACCGGTCGGGGATTCATGAATTAAAAAAAAAACATTTCCCGCTCCGGGTGGACTGACTAAATCCCACATGTGTTCCTTTGCATTCTAGAGCCGCGGTAAGTTTTACGAACAATCTCGCAGTGTAGCGATCCAACTAAATGAATATTTATATATTATAAGTTAAACACTAATACTCGTACAATTCCAGACGTTTACTAAGTAATCACGACTGTAAAACTTAGGCCAATTGTTTTTTATACCCAAGAAATGCTGTACATAGAAGCTGTTGGTTTTACCTTAATAAATAAATAAATAAATCACAAGCCTCAACAATTATCTAATTTGTGGACCGGCTGTTTGAAACAAGACCGTTTAATTACGAGTAGTTTTAATATAACAAGTAAAGCAAGCAAGTTTGAAGCACAGGCGTAGGGTAGTCAGCCTATTGGTTTTTTACAGGATGCATTTTTGGAGAGTGTGCGCGAGATTACATTATTTGATTCCGTTATCACCTTTCTACCATCGGACATCCCGACGTACGGCGGGTATCCACCCTTAGGCCGTTTGCCCACCATCGCCGTCACCTGGACGTCACCGAGAACGAGATGATGGCGTCGATTTAGCGATACATACATTTTTATGGCTATGAGGAGCTCGTGGCTAGATAATAACAGCCACACAGGTTGATCTTCAAGGTTAAGCAACGCTTGCCTAGGTTGGTCTGTGGATGGGTGACCATCTTAATATAACGAGTTTCCTCCGAGCCTCAGAAAGCACGTTAAGCCGTAGGTCCCGGCTGTCATTTGGAGATCTTTGGCAGTCGTTACGGATAGTCAGAAGCCAGTAAATCTGACTCCAGTCTTACCATGAAGTACCGTGTTACCCCAGTTAATGGGTTGTGGCGGTCTGGTAGGCAGCCGCTCCTCGTAAAATACTGGTATTCAGCTAAATCCGGCTTGACTGGAAGCCGACCCCAATATAGTTGGGAAAAGGCTAGGCAGATGATGATGATGATGATGACATTTTTATGGCCATGTGTCCACCGCACGCCCGTCACCCGAGCACCGATCTCATTATCATCTTGGCCGCCGATGTTTCGAGTAGTTCGTAATCGCTAGAAGTCGGCACGGTTTTATGACGGGCCGATGTGCCGGCTATACAAAACGCCATCTAATTATAATTTGGGTGTCTTCAAGGCTTGAGTGGATAGACCCTTAATAAACTAGTGCGTCTCACCATCAACGATTGCGTCACTGCTCAACGTCAGTTAGGATTGCATTTGAGCATTTTTTCCGTTCTAGGACATGCCGGTTTCCTCACGATGTTTTCACTTTTCATTAAAATAAATTACACAAAGTAATGTGCCTGGCAGGGTTCAAACCCGCGACCTGCGACTCGTAAGTCGGAACCTTTACCACTAGGCCACCACCGCTCTCTAACTCTAACTAAACCCTCTCCTAACTATGAATGTTCACCCATCCACGGGCCAACCTCAGCAAGTGTAGCTTAACCTGTGATATCGACCTACGTGGCTGTTATTACTTAGCCGCGAGTTCGGGACCCCTCTTTGATAATATATTGAGCCCGAAATTGCGAATTAAGGTGATAGGCACCTGCCAATGTCGATAGGTCTGCGGCTGGCAAGCCAATAACCTGGCCTTTTAAATAGCTAAGAATTTTATTAGTTTTTTCCAAGTAAATTGTTTAATCATTCAATAGGTACTTGAATGAAAATTTTCAATTAATAAAGGCTTTAAACTTTGTAGACAATTCAATAATGCAATCATAAAGTATTGTATATGTCATGTGTACGAGCTTCTGACGTTTTATAAGTGCCCATGTAGGCCTATGTAAAATAAAAACATTTTTGATTTGATTTTTTTTTACATTGTTATTCCACAACTTTCACAAAACCCTATAAGTCTCAAACTAAGCACAGCTTATGCTATGAGTACTAGACAATTGATAAACATACTCGTACCCACAGAACAGTTGCTCGTACCTACTTATATATTTTACATATTTGTAATTATTCTATCTATCTATGCGTTTTTATCTATACTAATATTATAAAGAGGTAAAATTTGTAAGTTTGTAAGTTTGTATGTAGGGGGTAATCTCTGGAACTACTGGCCCGATTTGAAATTGAAAAATTCTTTCAGTGTTAGATAGCCTATTTATCGAGGAATGCTATAGGCTATATACCATCACGCTACGGCCCACGGGAGCGGAGCAGTAACGAAAAATGCGGGTGAAACCGCAGGGGACAGCTAGTAGGCTATAAATTATCACGCTACTTGCTATGTAGGGTTGAGCAATTCCATTCCAAAATGTCAGTATTTAACGCCATTTATCTCTAAATTTTGATTACTACATAGTATAAAACAAAGTCGTTTCCCGCTCTCTGTCTGTTCCTATGTATGCTTAGATCTTATGAGTTTTTGGTGTAATAAATAAGCAAAATCTCAAAAACTAATATCTATACAAATGACTAATCCTACCTAAGAGTAGGTACCAAAAATAACCTACGTTACACACTATCAAATATACTACCTATACTTGTTATTTAAAATTACCATCAAATATCGTCACTATTTAAGACAAAAGATGTCCATTCATTGCTTGCTCGTCCAAACATCGCGACGTACGCCAACTTGACCTTCATCAGATAATTGTTCCTCGTGGAAAGCCTTTCAATCATAATTAAACTTTAATTAATGACTTCGTGAAACTCCTGACAGCTTGGATGTCGAACTAGCTATACTCTATCTATACTAATATTATAAAGAGGAAAACTTTAATTAATGACTTCGTGAAACTCCTGACAGCTTGGATGTCGAACTAGCTATACTCTATCTATACTAATATTATAAAGAGGAAAACTTTGTTTGTTTGGTTGTAATTAATAGGCTTAAAAACTACAGGACCGTTTTTAAAAATTCTTTCACCATTCGAAAGCTACATTATTCACGAGTAACATAGGCTAAATTTAAAAAAAAAGGAAAAAAATAGGGTTCCGTAAGATATTTGGGTTTTTCGGACACAAGGTGTAAAAAATCATGTTACATATAATTTATATGGCAGAACAACGTTTGCCGAGTCAGCTAGTTTACTATAAGATTAGAAATTTAAACAAACTTGTTTGACTATCCGTTCAACCGATTTTGACTTCCATTCCGTAGACATAAGGATGACATTAAAGGCAAAAAAGTGGCTACAATACCAACTATTTACTGCAGCCGTTATTTGGAGGCATTCCACGAAGCACAACCAAACGAAGCACAACCAGACGAAGCGCAACTAAAGTATTCCACGAAGCACAACCAAAGTTGTGCTTCAAATAAAAATTTAAAATAATTAATTTCCTATTCCACGAAGCACAACTACGAATATCACTCGCATAGGGAGGGGACCAAGCACTAAAAATATCGATAGAAGAAAATATTTTTTATTTAATTCATGAATCCCCGACCGGTCCTATGAGACCGCACTGTTATTGTTTTACTATTGTGTCTCGTTTTGCGGGTATGTGATAGGTTAAAAGACTAACGTAAATATCTAACATCTTTCAGTTTCATTATAATAATGTGACACAATATTTGTCATTTTTGTAATATTACTATTTAACGTTTGAATCCCCAACCGGTCCTATGAGACCGCGCTGTTATTGTTTTACTATTGTGTCTCGTTTCGCGGGTATCTGAGTAACTACAATCACAGATTGTTGCATTTATGCAATAAAAACTTAGACAAATATCAAATACATTGTAAATTATTGTTGTACCTAAGGATCAATGTTGAAGTTTTCTTATAGCTACTTGTTTAGTGAATAATAAAAATACTCTACATTAACATATAAAATCACAGATTGTTTCATATTTTTTTTTAATTAGTATAAAGATGTTAGATATTTACGTTAGGCTTTTAACCTATCACATACCCGCAAAACGAGACACAATAGTAAAACAATAACAGTGCGGTCTCATAGGACCGGTCGGGGATTCATGAATTAAATAAAAAATATTTTCTTCTATCGATATTTTTAGTGCTTAGTCCCCTCCCTATGCGAGTGATATTCGTAGTTGTGCTTCGTGGAATAGGAAATTAATTATTTTAAATTTTTATTTGAAGCACAACTTTGGTTGTGCTTCGTGGAATACTTTAGTTGCGCTTCGTCTGGTTGTGCTTCGTTTGGTTGTGCTTCGTGGAATGCCTCGTTATTTGTCATGCCACCGACGCAATAAAAATCAAAATCGGTTGGACGGACGGTAAAACAAATTTCTTTATATTTCTAATCTTATAGTAAACTAGCAGCCCGTCCCGGCTTCGCACGGGGTAGACAATTACATATTTTTGGAAATTTGGATATAAAACACTTTTTTTGTGACTTAAGACTCATTTTTCTACACCTTCGGTTACATTGTTCAAATTTTACCAAGGATCCCTAATTTTTTTCAAAATGAAATGTAGCCTATGTCAAATTGGAAGAATGTAGCATTCTATTGGTGAAAGAATTTTTTAAATCGGCCCTGTACTTTTTGAGCCTATTCATTACAAACATACAAAAATAGGTACAAATCTTTCCTCTTTATAATATTAGTATAGATAGAGTATAGCTGGATAATGTTTTAGCGATGACAAAAGGGTACAGACAACCAAGAAGAGCTCTTTTGTTGCTTTTGAGCACGGTTTGAGGCTTCGAAGGGGTTGAAACTACCCTTAAGTGCTTAGCACACTTCACTTTTTTCAGGTGAGATGATTCCCAATGATCTATTACCGCTCTGGGCGGCGGCGCTCCGCCCAAGCGGCGAAAAAGAAGAGAAAGCGTGAAGCGTGAAGGAGAAGGCGTGTCAGTTTTTTTTTCGTTGAGTGTTCGGCCGTTTTGCGCGGATTTGACGCATATTTTCCCTGTTTTTTATTTTTTTTATTATTTTTATTCTTGTATGCGTGTTTCCGTACGAATAAACTGCTTTTCTTTCTTTCTTTATTTTTTCTGACTAAAACTTACTCCTGTTCCTCTTTGCCTTCATTCCAGGGTCCTGTGGTTCTCTTTCGTTCAAACCAGAACTCATACGAGTATAGACTAGTCCTGAGGTTAAGGATTCCACCCTGCTGCCCCTATGGGTTGCTGACATCTCTTTAAGCCGCGCGTGGAACAATACGCGCCGTCGATGACTTGGATTTGGTCTGGTCTGTTACCAGACGCCTGGACGGCGAGCTACCTATTGTTCGCTGTCCGCAAACCCATGCCTACGGTGGCTGGATATTGGGATTGGGGTTCTGGCGGTGGGGGCGCGAGGGTTCACGTATGTAGCGACATCTACTACATATGACGTCACCGAATCCTGTATCGTGCAATGAATGTGATTTGAATAGATACAACAGCCCGAAATCATCTATCGGGCAGTAGCCCACCGGACAACACCCGTCCGGTCGGAGTATCCTCCCCTTCCATCAGAGGTATGTGGGACTTTACTCTCTGTCTCACCTACCTCCAAACGTACGCTTGTGTTCCAATCCATCATCATCTACGTAGTCTTTTGCCAACTATATTGGGGTCGGCTTCCAGTCAAGCCGGATTTAGCTGAATACCAGTATTTTACGAGGAACGGCTGCCTACCAGACCTCCACAATCCATTAACTGGGGAAACACTTTACTTCATGGCAAGACTGGAGTCAGATTTACTGGCTTCTGACTATCCGTAACGACTGCCAAAGATCTACAAATGGCAGCCGGAACCTACGGTTTAACGTGCTTTCCGAGGCACGGAGGAAACTCGGTATGTTAAGATGGTCTCCCATCCACAGACCAACCTTGGCAAGCGTTGCTTAACCTTGAAGATCGACCCGTGCGGCTGTTATTATCTAGCCACGAGCTCCTCACTTGTTTTATAATCCGTTCCTACCTAATATTGCTCATTGTTATACAACGAAAACTAATCAATATCTGAGAACCTTACCGGTTATTATAAAGACAAGGTCAACAGAAATGTAAGGCGTATTATACACGGACGCGTAGCTATAGACGCGTATTCGTCATACGAGTATACGCTTGGTGTATGTCTGTGTGAAGCATGCATACAAAACTATGAAACTCTGTCGACAAAGCGGCAACGTTGTGCCGTCATGTCGCTGCTGCTTCGTCGAACGGCCTCAGTTACATGTGAGGTTAGCATTAGCATATTAGCATTATCGGCCTTGTAATGTTCCCATTGTTGGGACTCAGGCTTCCTCTCTAGGATAGGGAATAGCCTGTAATCCACCATGCGGGCCCAGTGCGGATTGGTGGATGTCACATGTGTTCAAATTTTTGGTTCTAGGACATGCCGGCTTCCTCACGATGTTTTCCTTCACCGTTTTGAGAGCAGTGGTGATGAAATAAATTACACAAAGTAATGCGCCTGGCTGGGTTTGAACCCGCGACCTACAACTCTTGCATGTGAGGTTAATGACGGATAATCTAATGTACCTAATATATAAAAATCTTGTTTAACACTTTTTGTAATCGAACACCTCTGAAACAGCTCGATTATAATGTTTTTTTTGTGTAGATTGTAGGTCTAAGAACAGGTCATTAGTTATTTTGTACCCACCTTTTTTTTCTTTATTAATTTACATGGTAGAACAACGTTCAGCGGGTCAGTTTTTTATAGAAAACAAAAAAATTGTATATTACATTTTTAAACCTGCAAAAAACTCCAACAGGTCAGTGAAACTATCAAAGAGAAACTTTTATTAAAACATCACTCGAGAAACAATAGGAGTGCTCGTTTATTCGATATTTCGTACACAATCGATCGTGCCGAGAATTCTATTAGCCAGCGCTTTTGTCCCGCGCCCAGTGAAGCGCGGAGAGTAAGGATACAACCACACCGAGATGCGACGCGACGCGACGCTGCCCGCACATTTGAATAGAGTGACTCATAATAGAACTTTATTTACTACGCGAAAAGATACACATTTCATTGTAAGAATTTAGAATATGTTGCTACATGCAGCGCTGCACCTCGTGACGCCGCGCGGCGTCTCGATGTGCAGCGGGACGTTTTTACATTCGCGACCGTCGTGTTGCCAACGATTTTACTATGCGCTTCGCAACGTTACACAATGCGTCTCGTGGCTAATCACTGGCCTCTTCCAGTATCATCGCGTCACGTCGCGTCTCGGTGTGAGCTGACCCTAAGTGAAAAACTGGGGGCTTCGAATAACCTCGACAGTCTTCATTTTATTTTAAAACCTGTTTAATATTACTAGTTCAGGCTTTTGCAGGTTTTCATCGTATTTATTGGCTTTCTATCATGATTTATTGGCATGACTTTGTTAATGGATGTGATAAAAACTCACAGCTCTATATTTTTGGTTCTGTAACGAGAGGGGCTTGAATTTAAAAAGTCCATAACGTTTTGGTAATAGGTTTATTAAAGCTTTTGTTTTAAGTTGGGAAATCCTCCAATGACTTCTGTTTCTCCGAGTGGAGCGGGAGAGTTAGGGCCTATTTCACCACCTATGATTAAGTTTTGAGTATCTTACTTGGCAGATAATTTCATACAAATTCTGTCACATTTTTGAATTTATTCAGTGAGTAGTGGCTACTCGGACATTGTGAAACAGGCCCTTAGACTTTTTTTAAGGAAAAAACCACACCTGTATCTTTTAGTTACCCTTTGAATTTTAAGGCTACGGATTTCCCCCGGCCGAATTAGCGGTGATGCCCGCTTTGCTGGGGCCCTACAGTTAGCTGACATCTTTTTGAGAAGCGCGTAAATCAATATGCGCTGTTGACGACTTGGGCTCTGTCCGGTCGATTAACGGACAGCCGGACGGCGAGCTGCCTTCTGGTTGGCCACCATCTGGTCAAGCATGAGCTTATAAAGAGTAAAAACAAAACCTGCCAAGAGCGGGTCGGGTCATGGTCAGTCTAGGGTTCCCAACTTTTCACAAACTGTTCGTCCCATCAAGTTTTTATAAAGTAATTTTCCTAGAAAGTCTTTATAAAGCTCTACTTTCCAGCATTTTTTTCATATTTTCTAAACTTATGGTTCAAAAGTTAGAGGGGAGGGGGGACATTGTTATTTACTTTTGGAGCGATTATTTCCGAAATTATTGATATTATCAAAAAATTATTTCAGTAAACCCCTTTTCATTTTTGAATACCTATCCAACAATATTTCACACGTTAGCGTTGAAATTTAAAGAAAAAAAACACGTTCCACTTTACATGACATAGCATTTAACGGCCACAGAGATTAAGCGAGGACGGACGAACGGACAGACATGGCGAATCTATAAGGGTTCCGTTTTTGCCATTTGGCTACAGAACCCTAAAAACTAGTGAAGAATATAAAATAACTGGCTCAAGCTACAGCTGTACATCTGTTTGCAAACTAAAGTTTATAAAAGCATTTCAAAGTGTTTATAGGCTTTCCACAGATTACCCTACAACTGGGTCTATAGACAGCGGTTTGACTTTCTCTCTACTAAGCAAAGTTTTGCCTTCTCGGCTGAACGACTTGCCTTCAGGCTGTGTTGGCAGAAATTAAGGTTACAGGACAAAATAATAAATAGTTTAGTTAGAAACTTTTACAACTGGACTTAGGTAATTTAAATGCAGTACAAAGCGCTTTACCATCTTAAACTAATAACTAGGATATCACTTCCCCGTGAGATTCTATAAGAACACCAGGTGTCCCTGAAAAAAATTAGCTTAAAAACTGTAATAATAATATACCACAACTTTCACACAACGCCGTCTAGTCCTAAACTAAGCAGAGCTTGTGCTATGAGTACTAGACAACTGATAAAAACATACTAAAATATTTCTTAATATGATTACAAACATACGTATTTATTACGTTTACACTAACACCCACCTACACTAGCCGTCTACGAGTATTATTAAGTCACGTTTTCTTGCTCCGCCCAAGTCCATAAGAACTCATTCTGACTTTTCCCCACAAATCCAATTCCCCACATAAAAACACCGACACAAAGCATTTGTCCTGGATGGAAATCGAACCCACGACCTCCGGCATAGCAGTCAGAGCCACTAGCCGCTAGACCAACAATCCCGTCAAAAAAAATAAGGATAATATTTTGTAAATTCAAAACCAACAAATCTATAACGTTCGCCTAAATGAATGTAACCGTAAAACCCGTTTTATGTTAATAACGGAGTTGTTGACTCGGGCCGTTTGTTCAGCGTTCAAAATAAAACGGATCCCTCAATATTAGAAAGACTAAATTATATAAGCACTGACAATATTTACTTTTGTAATTGCGCTGAATACACAATCGAGTTGGCAACAAGGCGTTAATGGTGAAATAACAGTTTAAACGGTTTTGATGTTATTTTGATGGACGAGAGGCCGGGGATTGCGAGGTGATTCGAAGAGGATTATGCCCAGCCACGCAAGAAATAACGTCCTTTTGATAAATAAGTAGGCGAATTAGTTTGTGTTTACACTATTACCCTTTTCTGCTGGATAGTAAGGGTAGGCAGAACTGTTGTACAAACCAATATTTTTCTTTTTTGGAGCCCGTTACTCAGCCGGTCAAAACGGTACCCTTATAGGATAACTTTGTAGTCTTTCTGTCAAGACCTTAAGGCGGGTGCGACGTTAGAATTATCCATACAAACGTAATACCAAAATCATTTGCAGTTTAAGCATATTTACACCATAATATGATGTTATTCGGATTCAGACAATAATTATCTAGGTTCCTACGTCGTCTTTTTGTTGAAAAACTTGTCCCAAACGAAATTTAAGCGAATTTAAATTTGCACTTTTTTACAGCTAAAATGTCATGTTTTTATTTTGGTTTTTTCTATATTATAAACAACAATATTTCAAAATATCTCTCCGTAGGAACACAGATATTATTATCAAGTTATAAATACTCGAAACAATATTGGAAATACATTAATTTTTCATTCATCATTTTTGGTATTACGGAACATCTCCCAAATTTCCAATAGTTTGTATTGCTATCACAGCAAGCAACTGTCAATGTGCGGATGATGACTTTACTCCAGTCAGTGTGTCCAAGAATTGTTTAAACTATCTGGATTGATTCCATCAACCTCAAAAACGTATTTTATTTCGTCTCAACTCGAAATAGCGCGCGGTGTACGCAGGCCACTTAAAATAATAACCTTAAAGTAATGACTTTAAAATTCGAAAAAAAAAAGCTGAAAAACAGAATTTAAAATTCGAACACCACGCAGACAGCATGCTCAGTAGCCAAGCCAACAGCCAAATCTCAACAACATTAACAACCAAACCCAGACAGCTTGAACTAAAACTAAATCCACAAACAATTAGAGCTTAAACACATATTAACACAGCACTAAGTTCCATGAAACTCGTCTGAAGTTGCATCGCAACTATCGAATTGAGTTTAGACCTAAATTGGACAACGGAATGAAGATTCCAGCAGCCGTGACGTCCTTGGGGGCACTAAGAAAACGTTCAGAAGGAACACTTTCAGAAATCACTGTCGCCTTTCTCGACTACTAGCTGTCCCCTGCGGTTTCACCCGCATTTTTTGTTACTGCTCCGCTCCCGTGGGTCGTAGCGTGATGGTATATAGCGTATAGCATTCGTCGATAAATGGGCTATCTAACACTGAAATAATTTTTCAAATCGGACCAGTAGTTCCAGAGATTACCCCCTACATACAAACTTACAAACCTACAAACTTACCCTCTTTATAATATTAGTATAATTACATGGCACCTAGCGTTGCCAGGTGTCGGGTTAAAGGCGGACACGGACAGGTTTTTTGGTTGAGTCCGGCCAAATTAGGCGGAGAACGCCCTGTCCGGCTTTTGTTAGGCTTTTTAAATTTGGCCTTTATATTTATAAATTTTCATGTGTTCTTGCCATTGCAAGCTTTTGCACACCAGCAATGACTTGTTATTTCATTAGAATGACAAAATTTGTATATTGTGAATGATGATTAGTAAAACAAGCAAAAAAGCTTTTGGCATTAATAAATAATTGTCGGCCTTTTTAATCAAATGTCCGGCTAAACTGGCTGATTTGTCCGGATTTTCAGTTTGAAGATCTGGCAACCTTAATCGCACCAATACCGTAAGGCCACTTGCACACTACACGTTTTTGTGTACAGTACGGTAAACGCGCCGTACGGTTAATAATACGTACCATGTACAAGAGGCCATAGACTGCGATACAACACTGATTAAACACGGTGGCGGCGCCGTGCTGTAGCGCCGCTATTTGTGACAGCAAGCTCCCTCAGTGATCCATACAACACGGCACGCCGTGCCTATGGACGGAGAATTAACCGTGCCTACGTACGGCGTAAAAACGTGTCGTGTACACAAGCGTCAAGGAGAATGTTTTTGTGTACCTATATTTATGTTACTAAAGAAATAGTAGATCCTGTGACTAGCGGCATATATAAAGCAGTGTCTTTAACTCGCGGGCTGCATGTTGCATTCTGAACGAAACGAATGTTGTAAATCATTTGAAACATAAGAAATAAAGCCATGGTCCTGAAATGCAAAAGCCAACTGGAGGGCACTGCAGGTGTGGTTTTACTCAGTAAGTCTGACAAATCCTCCCTTTAAACCCTAGAGCGCTAGATGTCATTGCGTGATTTTCTCATCATAAAAAAGTTTTTGTACCAGAAACACCTTTAAGAGATAGTTATCAAAAGGAAATAAGCCTTCTGCAGCATACATTCATAGCCCATAGCCCCTAGAGGTACCCACGGATTGAACGCGTCAAAGTTTCTCCGGGAAAGTTTACATATAATGACATTCTGACGCCTCGCGCCCGCGGGGACCAATCAGAGTGTTGCCCGGGCGATTCGGGGGAAACGGCGCGGACTTAATGTATTGACGCGTCTAACGCTTAATCTTTGACGAGTTTCGTCGACGAACTGAGAAAGGGTTGCGGAGGTTAAGCACAAACGAAATTGAACCTTATTAATGCACGCGTAAGTACTTAATAGAAAAAAAATATTTTGACGCGTCACAATTTTTTTACCTAACTGGAACTTTTTATCTACAATATACATAAGTATTGTACAGTTTTTCTCGCTGAGTCACATATAGGTACCTACAACATGTAAAATAATAAACGCAGAACCTGAAAGTAGTTTTTCAGTATCGGTTATTGAATCGGTTTCAGCTATTTTCACAGTAGATGATTTTTGTATCCTTTTTTTACTTGTTTTGGTAAATTCTTTATTGCGTCACTAGAGTATTTATGTTTGCGTTAGGTATTGATACCAATTACGACGATCTACCTGTGGTGTCGAATACCGTGTTATTATTTCAAATAATAAAAAATGAGTGCATTTAAGTAAAATTTCAATGCTTGAATAATTGAATTGGTTAAAATGTTGTATACCGTTTTTGCAACTTCAATAATAGACATTAGTCATCACATCTTGTTTCTTCTCCAGATATATTGCGTGTATAAAGTAGTATGAGGAAGAGCTTCATATAAAATAATAACATTTCGAAGCCACCGCAAGTCACCCGTTCCTGGCAAGTTTTGGCTAGTTGCGCAACTTGCCAGAAACGGGCAAAGGGTGGTTTCAATCAGTCAACAATATATTCCACATACTCCTCATGGAAAGTTCCCAGAACATTTCCATAAATGGCAGATTTGTTTCCAGCCAGAGTGCGTCTAATGAAAGCGCGACATGATTTTTTTTTTAAATTAATTAGCAACATTATCCAGCCGCAATAGTAGGAAATAAAAAAATTGTGAAGTGTCAAGACATGATTCTCCTACTAGTTAGTAATACCACATACAAAATTTTTGGATTTAACCTCTTTTTCTCAAGTCGCGCTTTCAGTAGACGGACTGTACAAATAAATACTTACCGCCATCTTCATTTAACTCAAAACTGTCTTCTGAAGCATACCTGAAAAACAGAAAAAGAGTTAAATATTATAAACGGTATTTTTAAAGCGTAGTACTAAAAAGGTTTAGCGTCAACTTTTCAACCGACTTTATATCTTTAAATAGCAAGAATTTTCCTAAAGTTTCTTTAGAAACTCTTATAAAAAGGTATTCTTTTTTTAGGAAACTTAAACGTTCTTAATGTTAAGCGGGCGAGACTGCTGAATAGCTAGACTCAGACTAACGACGTTTTAAAAACGTCTCATTTAGAATTTTAATAAAGAACTATATTTTATCTGGGTGCGACTAGAAGCACGAAATGCCTAATTTTTCTTTTGGTTTAAAAATTTTGAAGCAAAAGCAGCCTTTTACAGCAGTGAGAACTTGTGAAGTGTTTGAAGGTAAAAGGGTTTTTTATAAAAACGAGACCTTTATTACAGAGTATTAATGCTAAAAGTTAAGCTTTACAAGTAACTTAATCAATTAATGTTAGGTAGGCTGCCCTCCGAATAGGTCGATAGTTTAGTTAAAGGGCTAGTGTGCCCAGTATCAGAATTCTGTAAGTCCAGATAATACTAAAAGGGGTTTATGAAGAAAAAATAGTCGTGTTTGAGTCCAATGTCAGGACTCTTTTTGACCTTCTTCTAAAAAAAAATAATTAAGAAAAACATTTATTTCAAACAACAAATGCATTCAGATAGCTCCCATACATTCAGTAAAAAAATAGACCACACACAAGAAAACACATTTAGGTACACTATCGGACATAGCGACTAGTCTGCTACAGCAATGTACGATATAAGGGCAATAAAATCTGCCGGCAATCATAACCAAACTTGATGGTTCATATATATATATTTTAGTAGCTTAGTTTTGTGTCACACTGCTGGGCAAAGGCCTCCCCTTTCTCCTTCCAAATCTCTCTGTCTTGAGCCATCTCTGGCCAAGTTTGACCAGCAAACGCGATCAGATCGTCACACCACCTTCGCTGCGGTTGCCCTCGACGGCGTCGACCTCCCTCAGGCGTCCAGTGAGTGACAATTCTCGTCTATCTGTCCGGGTGCGTTTGAGCTACATGGCCAGCCCACTCCCACTTTAGTTCGTATATTACTGAATTTAATATCCACTCCATCATACAGCATGTAACCGCAGACATGAGTTTATTACACAGCCCCCCGCGTTACACGCCATACCGCGAGCGTTTTAATAAAACCATCATGGCGTCGCGAATAAATTGATTAACATTATTCACATTTTATGGTGAAAGCTTTTGTTGGATATATTACATGCTATAGACATATATGTATACATGGTTTATGTATGTTTTAGAGTGGGTTGCACTGAAGTTTTTGCGGCTGTATAATGTTGCCAATTTAATTTAAAAACAAAAACTCCAGGTCGCGCTTTCATTAGACGCACTCTAGTGATAGTAGGTATATCGGGTGACAGGACAGAATGGGAGAAAAAACATGTTGTGCCGATCCCAACTAATATGGGACAAGGGCAGGAAGAGGAAGATTATAATTATCCTTATATACCTGAGCACCCTCAAGTATTTTGAAGGTGTTCGAGGATTCGAAGTCATCGTAGCGGCCCCTTAGACAATTTTCATGGAACTGGGTTTCAAACGACGGTTATGCGAGTACACGCTATGCAAGTGCGCCCAAAGAAATTCCACGGTTGGTGGAAAACTTTTGCGACACAAGGAAAACAAAGCTATGGTTTTGGGTGGCTCAAGTAGACTGGTAGACTGGAACTATGTTAAGACTGAAGGTATCCGCTGGAGGACCAATATTACCAACATACCCCGACAAATGACCTAATTTAAGTGGCAGTAGGCAGGGCTCATTGCTCACCAAACAGATGGTTGATGGCGCCGAATGTTCTGGAGTGGCAACCACGCACCGAAAGGCGCAGCGTTGGAAGGCATCTCACGAAGTGGACTGATGACCTGGTGAGGGTCCCAGGTGACACTTGGGGGAGGCTTATGTCCAACAGTGGACGTCTTTTGGTTGAAATGATAATGATGATGATATGAATATGTGTTTTATTTTTTTTGTCATCAATCTATTATTTAGGCATTATGTATACAATATTAATTTATTCTAAAGACATATTTGAAAAAAGAAAATAAATACTTAAAAGCGCTGCCCAAGTACATAGTCTTTTACAGCCGAAACCAATAACCTATCTATCACACATCGGAGATTGAAAAACAATTAATGAAACAACAGAAAACATGTATAATTTTTGTATTCTATCATTTGTTTTACTATCTCCGATATGTGATAGATAGGTTACTGGGTTCGGCCGGACAATTGTTATAAGTAGTGGTCGGCATAGGTAGTGCCATTTGGGGTCAATGAACTTGAATGATAATGTTAACATGGATATGCGCCGGGATTCCCGGGATTCTGAAGAATGTTTTCCATGTATTTATTACATGCTGTTGAACAATCGAGTAATATTAGTTCTAATACAGGGTATAAACCATTATTAAAAAATGAGAGAACCGTTTTTCTGGACCTATAATTATAATAAAATAAATAAATAAAATATTTCCCGGAACTCGACGGCATATCCATGTTAAGATAACTGTCACAAAATCCCGCGAATGGCACTACCTACGCCGATCACTAGTTATAAGCCTTTCCACGAAAAACAATATTTTGCATTGAAGGTCAATATTTTTCCGACAATAATAATACACTGGTTTCTAGGCTTATATATAAACAGTCAATAGCTAAGTACCAACAATTATAAAACGCTTCCAAAAAACACGAAACCATTTTGATGTTTTCTATAAGTAGCAACAAAGTATCGAGGTACAATTGACACACACCATTAATTACGAACATTTACGTTTATAAAGGACCGCTGACATAAATTAATGGTAACGGGCACAAAGATTGTGCGGCTCTTCAAATATCCAAGTTTTCGGCGAGGGTAGGCCATCGCGATATGACTTGAGACGTGAGAATTGCAGGCTTCCAGGGGGAGGCGATGAAGGACCCCTATATTGCCCCCCACCCCCGTGTCACGGAAGGGATGAGCGTGAAATTTAAGGCTATTGTAATTTTACAAAGTCAAAGTCAAAACGTTTATTGCGAACTAAGTTTCTCTGTTTTATTGCCATCGTGCTTCGAGTTTTTTTTTAAGTTATATAAATTTGTCCTTGACTGCGATCCCACCTAATAGTAAGCAGTGATGCAATCGTAGATGGTGAGGCGCACTAGTTTATTAAGAGCCTATTCACTCTAGCCTTGAAGACACCCAAATTATAATCCGACGAGAAGACGAATTATTCCAGTCCTTCGATGTACGCGGTATCGGAGTTTGCATTAGTGTCGAGACATTATAAAACTAAATCCCCTAGTACTAGTCCCCGTTTTCACCAGTAGACAGAGTGATTCGTGAAACTGCATCAAAATTCATTCGGTATAGTTTTTGAGTTTATTGCATTCATACAGACAGGTAGATGCGGTGCGGGATCTTGAGTTCTATGTCTCTCTCTCTTCCTCATGAGGAGGGTTAAGTTAGGTTAAAGGAATTTGTAATACATGTATAATTTAACAGTAGAGAAAAATCGAAAATTTAAATGCTGGGTTGGATCGCACTCTCGCTAGTTAATATAATATTATTGGTGAAGTTAATAAAAAAATCTTCTTCTTCTCGATTCGACGGTAAACTCGCTAAATTTTTTGGGCCCAGTAAGTGGCCACGTTGATAGCTGCATCAGTGGCGCTCATTAGATCCTCCAAAGTGCAGGTGTAGGGGCACTTGGGGCATTCTAACATGTGGCTCATGTTTTGGAACGGAGCATCGCACTCACATTGAGTATCCGACCGGTCCGTAAAACCCCACCTCGCCAAATTGTATTTGCAGCGGCCTACCTGGGTGCGCAACCTATTTAGTGCTTCCCATATAGACCACTGCAGATCCCGCCCAGGCGGGAGGCGCTCTTGGGGTTTCAAGAAATCAGATGGTGGTAGGTGATGTTCTTCCCAAAGCTTTACTCTTTCTTTAGGTGGTGGATCAAGTGCTGCCTGTGTGCTACGAAGAAAGCTCTTAATAAAAAATATTTTTTGCTGATAGGTACTTATATGGAAGATGTTATTTAATGCTCTGTACTAGTGAATATTGTAGAGACTGCTTATAAGATTGAAATTTGCCCTGTACTAATGAATATTGTAGAGACTTATAAGTGTTTAAGTTCCATCTATCGTCAACGTGAACATGGTTGAATAGCTTGTTGTTTCATCCCACGTAATGAGGCAACGCGAAAAAGAGATAGCGCCTGAACGCTCGGTTGAGATAGCGCCTGAACGCTCGGTTGAGATAGCGCCTGAACGCTCGGTTGGCAATCGGTAACTTCCGCCGCTCAATCGAATATTTCACAAAACTTGTTCTAGGAAACGTTTTTTTAAACCTTTGAAGTTTTCGGAAATATTTTCCTCATTCAGAATCTCAATTAATGTACAAGGTTTACATAAGAATATTTTTTTTACCTTTTTAATTTTTCAGTACATTATGAAAGGCCAAAGTTCACGTAAAAGTGCAAATGAGTAGATTTTCAGAAGCCTTTACTGGATTAGTTATACGCAAATTCATATTTTATTTTTTTACTAGAAACCTAATAAAACAAGATTACTAAGTTTTCAAAACCTCTAGAGAAAGATGTATTATACCTTCATAACCATGTAAGAGCGGTTTGTGGGAAGTAACGGTTTTAAGTACATGTGTTTACTTAGTTTTCGACTTAGCCGCTTTGGATCGACGCCCGAACCTCTAAGTACCCCTCATAATCAAAATCTAAGTACACCCTATAACAAATTATGGACATTATGGTCATTAAAGTACAGAAATAAGCTGTTTTAGGAATATTATTGAGAACAGTGGTGGCTCTGTGGTAACGGCCTCGATTTACGAGTTGTAAGTCGCGGGTTCGAACCCAGCCGGAGCATTACTTCGTGTAGGTAATTTATTTCTTTAACACTTATCACAAAACGGTGAAGGAAAAAATCGTGATCGTGAGAAAACTGGCATGTCCTAGAACAAAAAATTCGAAGACATTTGAAATCCACCAAACCGGCCTGAGTCGAGGGAATGAATGTGTACACTTAAGGCCCATTCCCTCTCCTAGCGAGGAGGCCTGAGTCCCAGCAGTGGGAACATTATAAATTTGATGTTATGAATATTATTAAACTAGCTTTAGCCCGCAGCTTCACACGCGTTCATAAAATATAGCCTATGTCACTCAGGAATACAGCAGCTTTCTGGTGTAAAAATTTTAGCAATCGGACCAGTATTTCCACAGATTACCTCATACAAACAAAAAAACAAACTTTACCTCTTTATTATATTAGTATAGATGACAGCTAGAATACTATATAAACTAAGCTAAGGTTAGGTTAAATATAGACGTTAGTTAAAATAACCAGGGTAGCATAATTGTATGTGCAAAGCCCTTCTTGTTGAATAACAAAAAAAAAAACAATAACAATCAAGACTATTCGGTTTGCTGGGACAGAACAATTTACTATATATAATTTGTGTGTTAGAAGATACACTTAATTCCTTGTCAAGTCTAAGTTAAAATCAACGCACGCGTAAAACCTTGAGTGCCGTGAAATAGAAATTAGTGACCGAAACACAATTTGTGGCCGAAACCGTAACCGAATGTTCGGCGCCTCTTCCAATTTCGGTTAGTATAAAAACTGACAAGGAATAAAAACTTATCCCTGGCACTCCGGGACATTCATTAACGTTAATCATCACTTAACTTCTAAACGATCTATTAAGAAATTGTCACATTGACAGTTCTACACAGTTTTCAATGAAAAACTGTCAAAAACAGTGAGGGTTTGACAATACTTAACTTTAATGGACATTAGGAACGCTAATGAACCATTAGCTGGACTCTGAGTACGACCGTTAATTTTGATATAATTATGTTATGATTGGATTGTGTGAGAAGTGATATGGAAGAAAATGGAGTTAATGATAGCGTGGGGAGTGATAGGACAGAATGGAAGAAAAAACGTGTTGCGCCGACCCCAAGTAAAAATGGACAAGGGCAGGAAGATGTTGATTTTGATATAGATATCCTACCTAAATTATAAATGTGAAAGTGTGGATGTTTTAACTTAATCACGCAAAAACGGCTGAACGGATTTGGATGAAATTTGGTAAGCATATGGCCTTTGACATGGAAAAGAACATAGGCTACCTTTTTTATTCTTTTTTTCTGAAGTCCTCGCAGACGATGTCGCGGGTTAGAAGCTAGTTCTTAAATATATTTCGATATAGTTATGCTTAAAGCACAAAGGACCGTTCGTTGTGGTGACCCTCGGGGGATGCCTACGTCTAACAGTGGACTTTTTGGCTGAAAATTATACTCGAACTAGCTGTCCCCTGCGGTTTCACCCGCATTTTTCGTTACTGCTCCGCTCCCGTGGGTCGTAGCGTGATAGTATATAGCCTATAGCATTCCTCGATAAATGGGCTATCTAACACTGAAATAATTTTTCAAATCGGACCAGTAGTTCCAGAGATTACCCCCTACATACAAACTTACAAATTTTACCTCTTTATAATATTAGTATAGATAAATTGAAGATTACATACAAATTATAAAACACAGCCGAACGAGTCAGTCAAATTTTTAGGTATCTATTATAACCGTCAGTTTAAAAACAATAGTTTCAGCAGAGTCGAATATTTGGCCCATTTTTGGTCTAAACTAAAGTAGAATCCTTGTTCAATCTCTAATGAAAATGAAACAGCAGGCGCACCTGCGTACATTACATATATGTCTTTATATAGTTATAGTTGGGACGATATTTCCAACCTTTTACTGGGCTATTCTCGAAAAATTAATTATTGCGACGTGATTTGGCAACAAAATAAGCAAGACATATCATAAATAGACCACGTTCGTCGTACACGGCCTGAACGTTGGGAGAAATATAAACGCGACGTACGTCGTACATATTTATATATTGAAGGAGCTGCTCTATTATTTTAGTGTTACAGTTTCTTTGTTCTTCTGTACCTCTAAAAGGTAAGTTAAAGGTAGGTCCGCACTACCGCAAACCCGGGACCCTGAAACGCCTCCCGCTCTGCCCAAGAGCGGATAGTCATTCTGATAATCCAAACAGAGCCGCCTCGACAACAGTTTGTTTTTTTTTTAATAGTTATAAGCTAGCGCTTGACTGCGATCCCACCTGATGGTAAGCAGTGATGCAATCGTCGATGGTGAGTCGCACTAGTTTATTAAGAGCCTATTCACTCTAGCCTTGAAGACACCCAAATTATAATCGGATGGAAAAACCGCAGCAGGTAGATTGTTCCAGTCCCTCGATGTACGCGGTATGAACGACGAGGTGAAACGCTTAGTCCGGACCGTAGATGTTTGGACAACGAAAGGGTGGATACCCGCCGTACGACGGCTTGTCCGATGATGGAAAGGGGATGGCGGAATCAATTCATGCAATTCCTGCGCACACTCTCCGAAATGCATCCTGTAAAATACCGAAAGGCTGGCTACCCTGCGCCTGTGCTCAAGGCTTTGTAGATTGGAAGCCAAATCTATATCCCCAATTAGCCTCTTTGCACGCCTTTCCATTGAGTCCAAAGCTGCTAGGTGGCATTTTGCAGCTCCAGCCCATATGTGGCTGCAGTACTCCACACACGATCGGACCTGTGCTTTGTATAACATTAGAAGCTGTTCCGGTGTGAAGTACCGCCGGACCTTTGCCAAAACGGCGAGTTTTCTAGCAGCAATCTTGGCCTTGGACTCAATGAACCGCCCAAAGTTGAGATTGGAGGAAATTTCAACTCCCAAGAGCTGAAGGCGGTCGGTGCATTCCAGGGATACATTCCGGAAAGCAGGAGCCAAGGTGAACGGGCTCCTTTTAGAGGTGAATAGACACGCTTGTGTTTTGGCGGCGTTGAATCCCACCAAATTGGCTTCGCCCCACTTGGAGACTGCCTGAAGTGAATCATTCGTACGCTCTACCATAGCCTCTCTTTCAGACCGGATTAGCTCCTTACTAGCCTGAGGACTCGTATCTCTCTACAACTGTGCTATCATCTGCATACCCATAGAGTTCCATAGTTTTGTATATACGCTGTGAGCAGGCGTACACCACGCGTATAATTATGAATACGCGTCTATGGAGCTACGCCACCGTGGACAGTAAGGCCTTACTCTCAAGATACTAGACGGCAGATATGCAGGTAGGGTAGGTTCCCCGATAAGCACAAGTACATCATGGAGTGGGGTACTATTCACCCCTAAATAAATTAGACAGGGGGGTGGCGCCATGGCTACCTACTTCCCCCGTTTTCATACCTAACGTCAAGCAAATTTATTTTATCGTAGATCAAAGTGTGGATTGAGCTGAAAAGCTCCTGAATTTTACCGTACTTGAGTTATATAAAGAAGTTTTGTTTTGTAAGGGTTCCCTAGGGAGCTTCGTTCAATGTTTATTGAAAAGAACTTATGAGTGTAAGTTAAACATTCAAAATCAGTCAAATGCGGGTACTTTACTAAAGTTTTAAGTTAGTCTCCAAAATAGTTAGGTACATTAGGGTTCCTGGATGTTTACTTAGGCTGGAAAGACCCACTACAGACTAAATTAATATTTAGAATATAAACAATTTGTTCTTTATTAATTCATGAATCCCCGACCGGTCTCATTGGACCGCGCTGTTATTGTCTTACTATTGTGTCTCGTTTCGCGGGTATTGATAGGTTAATAAGTTTACAGTGTCAAAATTTTGTTTGGACTCGAAAGGTTTCTTTAAAAAAAACAACTGCGAGTCGACCTCAGGTGGTGTACACATTATGCCGCAGCGGTAGTGGTACCGCCGCCGCCGCCGCCGCCGCCGCGGTGCCGCAGCGCTAGTCTCTGTTGGAAATGTATGGAGCCTTACATACGACGCCGTGGCGGTATGCGGCGGCAAGTTTATGCACCGCGGCGGTGAAAATTGCTGCCGCAGCGCCATAGTGTGTAAACGGCCTCACGTACTGAGGGTTCCTTACAAACTTACTTATGAAAACAGTTGCATTTCCAAATCGATTCTCGAAGATTTTTCAAATCGCAAAAGTTTTTTTTTGTGACGTTACTACTACAGTTTCCAGTTTTTACAATATTTGTGCTAAAAGGCCTTTCTTTATTCCAAATTTCAGAATTTTAGGACTAATGGAAGTACTCTATTTTGATTCCCTTGAGAGTGTTAAAATATACGTTTTTTGCGACATAAACGGCCCTATCTTTTTTTCGTTAACATAGAAGTTTGATATTTTCACAGCTTCAAAGGACCGCAGACTATGGTTTTAATTCCAACTCAATACTTCTATGCGTTCCTTACATAAAAGGTCTTGAGACAGACAACAAAGTGATACTATGTATAAGGGTACCGATTTATTATTTTAAAACACGGAACCAGAATAACCAAATAGATGAATACGATCTACATTCCTTTTAACTCAAAAAAAATATTCGACGCGATTATAAGAATTTTAAAAGTAGGTCCTTCAGTAATAAATGTCTTAGCGGTAAATATTACGAACTTGAACTTAATTTAAGATAAAAAGTTTTAATTACACGAACAAAAATACAAGCGATTATAACTGAAGTCTTCTAGGTGGAAACTCGTGGCCACTTCATGAAGAAAAAAATATCAAGCTTTTACTCTGAAAATAATGTTAAGCTTTGAAATTTAACATGAAAGGCTATTTTTCCAAGTAGAAGTCGTATTTACTTTTAAGGAAAAACGTTCAAAACAAATGTATAAAATTGTAAAGTAAAATTGGAAATAAATATTATTGTCGAACAAATCCTTTCATCTCGTAAAGTAATTAGATTAGAGATTTTTTTTTCTTAGTCAAAAAATCGTTCAATAAGTAAAATATACAGAGTCATGTCCAGTTTCTAGTTTTCATTTTTTCATTCTTAAAATAAGTAATAAACAAAAGAAAAAATAGAGTAGTAGTAAAAGTTAGTGGTAGTAAGTATTACCTACTCTTTAGCAAAGTTTTTATCACATTTTTTTTTAAATATAATTTACAGGCTCGCACTTGACAACTATCTCACCTGACGGTAAGCGATGACATGGTTTACGATGGAGCACGCTTGCCTACAAGTAAACCTATCCAATTTTTTCTTAAAAAAAATCCGTAAAGTTTTCTGTAATTGTAGGTTAAGGTCGCCAGTGTTGCTGTCTTGATTTAATTTATTTTTTATTGATATAAACTAGTGCTTGACCACGATCCACCTGATGGTAAGCAGTGATGCAATCGTTGATGGTGAGGCGCACTAGTTTATAAAGAACCTATTCACTCTGGCCTTGAAGACACCTAAATTATAAACGGACGAGAAGACCTTTTAGTTTTTTGTGCAATAAAGAATAAAAAGCAACTAATATGTCCAACACAAACGTCCACAAACCGGCTGACCTGACGTTACAAAAGCCTAATGAAAGCCGCCATTGCAATATTTTGACACGGACTTTAATTAAAACGTCGCTTGTTTCTGCCCCGCACCGGTTACAGGCAGTTCCAATTGGTTTAGACCAGTTTAAACCGGTACCGCTGTAGATATTTGTTCCCGGCGACAATATATCTGATGTGAGTTTAATTCAATTACGCTTTTTGGGAACAGAAACGAGAACACGTTTATTTCAAATAAACCATTTGCAGCAATTTTGAATTGTCAAAATGGCGGTATGTTAAAAAAAAAAGTGAAGGTAAATTGCTAGTTCCAGTTCCAAAGCATAAAACGTGCAAGAAACTCCATGTACACTCTTCTACATCATGTCATGAGTTACATAAATCTTGGTTATTAAATTCTTTTCAATCGCTTCTATAACATATTTTGAACGCTTAAAAGCGACATAACTTATCGATCGCTAGAACGACAAATTTAAGCAACAAATAGGTATGCAAAATGTGCTACATTATAATCTAATATTAAAGAAAATATTATTGAAAAAAAAAGTCGTCAACTTCATAAGTCATCTCGGATCCTTGTCCCTTGTGTTTCAGAGTCGAGATGATTTTTTCGAACTAGCTGCCCAAGAATTAGTAGATGCATCGTAAGCATCATTATTTTGTTGAGATCGTGTACAGTCAATAAATGAGATTTGTAACCAGTTGCAGTGTAGTCAGATATAGCTGAGGTTTTCATAGAAATCGATGGATTAACCCAATAACCTATCTATCTCCAGTTTTGGTACACTGAAGTTAATAAGACAAATGATACAATACAAAAAGTTTATACATGTTTTCTGTTGTTTCATTTGTTTTTCTATCTCCGATATGTGATAGATAGGTTATTGGGTTCGGCTGTAAATCTACTCGTGTCAATCTATCAACCACTGCCTGCTACACATAGACACTAGTATACACGTAAGAGAGTGCTAAAAACATCAGATACATTTTATAGAAGCAATCACTTCGCGGTGACGATTTTTATCGCCATCTATCAATTGAAACGATCTATCTTCGTACCACACTTTATTGATTGGTTTGCTTGGCAAGAGAATTTTTTATACAGGATGACGGAGCAGTCCACTTATTTACAGGTAGGTCATCGATTTCACTTGAACATTTTATAGATAAAGCTATATTTCAGCTTACTCGCACACTAAAAGAAATAAAACCATGTAACAGCAGCAAAAATCAGAGCCGATCAGAGCAGTGGTGGCCCAGTGGTAAAGAGCAGTGGTGGCGCAGTTGTAACTGCCCTGACTTGCAAGTTGTAGGTCGCAGGTTCAAACCCAGTCAGGCGCATTACTTTGTGTAATTTATTTCATCACCACTGCTCTCAAAACGGTGAAGGAATATCAACATCAACATCGTGAGGAAACCGGCATGTCCAAGAACCAAAAATTCGAAGACATGTGACATCCACCAACCGCACTGGGGCCGCACGGTGGATTATGGCCCATTCCCTCTCCTAGAGAGGAGGCCTGAGTACCAGCAGTGGGAACATTGTAAGGCCGATAATGTTAATGCTAAAAACTGCAGCAGAAATCATAGTAGTTGTTGCATTCGGATGTGATCCTGCAGAAATATTATAAAGTATACCTACTCGACTATGATTGTATCAATAGTCGTGTCAGTCAGTAGCTGACTTAACATCTAATGAGGCTTTCATAGACGTTCACGACTACACATTGACCTATAAACCTACCGTTACTTTCCAGTAAAAAGGCGTCAACTGTGCGTATTTTGGTGTACTTACAATAAAGTTTGTTCTTTTAATAAAATAAATGATTTTATTTAGCAAATTAATTAAAAAAAAAAACATTTTTTCACATGACTATTTCTTGTCAATTTAAACTAAGTACATAAGGTTGGAGTTTCCGAACTGACTACCCAGAGAAGAAACACCGAACCAAACTCAGAGGAGAAAATCTCTGAACTGTATTCGACAGATAACACTCCTAAACCACCATTTTGAAAACCGCCAGCGTTCATTATCCGTGGCGGCAATATCAGTACCATTCCGAAGAAGTTATGGCAGGTAACAAACTGTATTAGAAGCCAGTGAATCCTGGCAGCGCTGCGGTTTACACGCCACGACTGTGTCGGGCCGGCTGGGAACTTTGTGGCGTGCGGTCGACACGAGGAATTCGGTAAACTTAGTTGCAAAGCTGACAGTGTTTACGGAAGACGCCAAAACCCACCTGATACCACTTCTCCTGTACTGTTACTTTTAGTGTATAGTAAAGTTTATTCTATTCTGATCTTGGCATCTTTGTGTGTGTTTCATTTTGAAACAGAAACACATCTATTTCAAATAGATCATTTTAAGGCATTTTCGGGTTCCATAGCCAAATGGCAAAAATAGTTATAGTTTCGCCATGGCTGTCTGCCCGTCCGTCCATCCGTCCGTCCGTCCGTCCTCGCTTAATCTCTGTGACCGTTAGCACCAGTAAGCTGAAATTTGGTACCAATATGTATGTCAATCACGCCGACAAAGTACTAAAACAAAAGTTGGAAAAAAATGTTTTATTAGGGTAGCCCCCTACATGTAAAGTGGAAAGTGTTTTTTTTTATTTCAACTCTAACGTGTGATATATTGTTGGATAGGTATTAAAAATGGGGTTTACTAAAATCATTTTTTGATAATATCAATAAATTCGGAAATAATCGCTCCAAAAGTAAAAAACAATGTGTGTCCCCCTCTAACTTTTGAACCATACGTTTAGAAAATACGATAAAAATCTGGAAAGTTAGGTAAGAATACAGACTTTCTAGGAATACAGACTTTCTAGGAAAATTATTTTGAACTTGAAGGGACGAACAGTTTTTGAAAAATTTGGGACACTTATTGTGACGGACGGGAAACTACGGAACCCTACACTGAGCGTGACCCGACACGCTCTTGGCCGGTTTTTGAAATTGTCAAAATGTCGGTCAGTGAAAAAGAAGTGAAGTTAAATTGCACGTTATAAAGCGTAGATCTCTATGGAGAATAACGTACAAGAAACTCTATGGACACTCTTCATTCATTCAATCATTTTCATTAGAGTTGAAAAATTAAATGATTTAAGGTGAAATATGTAACTAATTATGTAATTATAATCATAAAAATCATCAATAAATCCCTCTTCGTTCATATAAGTTGAGGAACGATTTTTTCAAGGTCAAAAACGTTCCTAGACTTAAGTGAGCTTGGAGGCTTGTATTGATGATTTTTATGGTTATATGTACGAGTAACTAGTTACGTTTTACAGTCGCAAAAGATATTTTTAACTTCATACTACTTACCATTGGCTTGCAAATTGCAAAAAACATAAGAAAATTTGAATTTCGCGGGCTACCCTGACGCTTCCATCTTAAGATTACGACTTGAAATATTGTGTATTCTGTCGATTCAGTAACTGGGTTGTGAAGCTCTGAGTGTCAGCTCGCTTCATGCAAAAAACCGTGTTTTTCATGCGGGTATTAAACCGCATTCGTTTAGACTGGAAGACGACCCCAAGTTATTTGGGAAAAGCTAACGAAACGATGACACTCAAAATATTGAAATGATTAATGTTTTTTGTGGACACAGTCGCATTCGATTCGTTATTTTTTACCTACCCGCGAATACGAATGAGTATCACGCAATATTTATACTATATCTAATGTATTTTTAGGGTTCCGTAGCCAAATGGCAAAAACGGAACCCTTATAGTTTCGCCATATCTGTCCGTTCGTCTGGAAAAAACAATGTCCCCCCCCCCTCTAACTTTTGAACCATGAGTTTAGAAAAATATTTTAAAAATCTAGAAAGAAGAGCTTTATAAAGACTTTCTAGGAAAATTATTTTGAACTTGATGGGACGAACAGTTTTTGAAACGTTGGGGACACTTTTTGTGGCGGACGAGAAACTAAGGAACCCGACACTGAGCGTGACTCGACACGCTCTTGGCCAGATTTTTCTACATGCAGAAGAGAAAATTATTTATTTTCAGCAAATGCTGAGGCGCGGCCCCGCTCGGCGCATTCTGTCGTTTTTTTCTTTGTGTTTGTAATCGTTGTGCTGTGTCTGTCCCGAATAAAAGTATTTTTATTCTATCCTATCCTAGACTTTCTCATCATCATCTACCTTGCCTTTTCCCAACTATAGTGGGGTCGGCTTCCAGTCAAGCCGGATTTAGCTGAATACTAGTATTTTACGAGGAGCGGCTGCCTACCAGACCTCCACAACCCCTTAACTGGGGTAACACGGTACTTCATGGCAAGACTGGAGGTCAGATTTACTGGCTTCTGACTATCCGTAACGACTGCCAAAGATCTACAAATGACGATGATGGACCTACGGCTTAACGTGCTTTCCGAGGCACAGAGGAAACTCGTTGTGTTAAGATGGTTACCCATCCATAGACCATCCTCGGCAAGCGTTGCTTAACCTTGAAGATCGACCTGTACGGCTGTTATTATCTATTCACGAGATCCTTTCTATTTTATTTTATTTGCGAAGGCAACTATTACCACGGTCGCTAGGTATAAAGAAGGTTTATTTTGAGCGCGGTTACGGACCGTTACTCTCTGGCCGGATATCGCTCGGGCGATCTCCGACGATTGCCGATCGCGCGATCATTTCCGCTGCCTTCCGATATTACCGTGAAACCCTTAGGGTTAGTTCACACCGACGTATAATGCCCGGCAAATAAGTTGGCAAGTTTCGCGCATGGTGCACAAAAAAGCGAATGAGAGAACGGGACGTAACGCAGTGCGGAGGCAAAAGTCGTCTAACGCACCAATCATAAACTACTATTATAATACTGCACCAATCGCGCACCGGATCGGCGCTACCTCATACCCCGCGTCCCGCTTGACCACCAAATAGATCTAAAAAACGATTTTTGCGCATTGCCAAGTTACGTGCCGCGGGTTATATGATAAACCGTGACGATGTTTGAGCAAGCCTAGCCAAGTTACAACAGTTTCAATCTCTTTCTACAATCAGTAACGCCCGTGCTATACTCCGTTTGTTTAGGTAGTTAACTAAAGGTAAACAATCTTGGTATGTCTTTTTATATTAAAGAGGTCGTATATAATATACACAAAGATTATTTAAATTTAGTTTATTAGCTAACATCGATTTAGGTAAATACCTATTTGCAAAGATTTTTAAATACAATTTATAGACAACTTTTAGATAAAAAGACATGCCAAGATTGTTTACCTTTAGTTAACTACCTAAACCGACGGAGTATAGTATATTATATTATCTGTGGCCTGGTGTAAGTGATTTAAGAAGACAATAAGTTGGTTATTTTGTTAGCGCTTGTAAAAAATGTAATTTGGCTACCATTTATACTATTAAAAACTATTATCGTTCAGTGATGTGGCTAAGAATTTTCTAATTGTTTGTTCTGACCACGTGGCTTACATTGAGAATAGATATTCTAATAGCGTTCACGATTGGAAATTGCCAACTTGGCTAAGCCTACTGTCGCTTTTCACGAGGTACGTTGTATAGCCGCTGGGCGTAGCACGCCGCCGTATCTACTGGCAAGGTATCATCGCAGCGCTATGCACTATATACCTATGCATATTCGAATCCTGTCACTAAAAAGTGAACGATTTTATCTATACTAATATTATAAAGAGGTAAAATTTGTAAGTTTGTATGTTTGTAAGTTTGTATCTCAGGAACTACTGGTCCGATTTGAAAAATTCTTTCAGTGTTAGATAGTCCATTTATCGAGGAATGCTATAGGCCTATCATCACGCTACGACACACGGGAGCGGAGCAGTAACGAAAAATGCGGGTGAAACCGCAGGGGACAGCTAGTGTTGCAATAAATACTGTTGTTCTGTTCAATTGAAAGATTCTAGCTAGTGGTTAACAGCACTAGCTAGAATGTAAATGTTGCTTGACTCTATATATATAACTATACCTAAACCAGTGACTTTGAACTAGCTACACCGTTATGCCTGGTTTTGCCAACCACATACAAGCTAGTACACAAATCAGGGGTAGTGCTACTAGTTCAAAATCCAAAAATAAGAAAAAGTCCTTTCGGGCAATGTCGGTTATATCCAAACGGAGTATTTAAAAAAAAAGAGCATCGTGTCTCGGTGTCAACTAACCCTTACCAAAACGTATCATCAACCACACGGCAAGCTAACCGTGTGACGTTCACAGCGATTTTACGTCGTGGCAGTAAGGGTGGTTTTCGTAGCTCGTGTGTCACTATTGAGGGGCGGCGACTGTACGACCTTGCAGGAGGGTAGGAGTAAACTTCGTTTGAACGAGTTCTTATCGCGCTTTAGGTAAGTTTTTATGTAATTGCTCTTGAAGTTCTTGAGTTAGTGGGGAATGTGGATAAGACGGTGTGATAGTGTACCCTAAGGTCGACTTTAGCTGGTACATGTAGTAGAAATCGTAGGGTTGATTAAACGTTAACGCGTTTTCTATAAACTCAGACTATTCCTTTTTAAGTCATGAATCCTCGACCGGTCCTATGAGACCGCGCTGTTATTGTTTTACTATTGTGTCTCGTTTTGCGAGTATGTGATAGGTTACAGTCAATATTATTGTCCCAATTTTGTGAACTTTCAGGCCGAGTGGTTGTAGCTGAAAAACCATATACAGTATTGTAGTGACTGGGGGCTTTAATACAGAGAAAATTTTTACATATTTTTTTAGGTCATCTTCAGAATGACTTCTCCCGCTCTTGGGCGGAGCGGGAAGGCATGTCAGACTTTAAAATACCACTCTGCTCCGACTTTGCCTTCGTTCTAGGATCCCGGGTTTCCTTTCAGAAGCCAACTCAAGGCCCAAGAGGCTTCGACCCTGGTAGGCCCCTACAGTTTGCTGACTTGGGCACGGTCCGGATTATTACTGGACTGCCAGACCGCAAGCTACCCATTGCTCACCGTCCGATCTTACACATTAAAGTCATCATCATCATCATCATCTGCCTAGCCTTTTCCCAACTTTATTGGGGTCGGCTTCCAGTCAAGCCGGATTTAGCTGAATACCAGTATTTTACGAGGAACGGCTGCCTACCAGACCTCCACAACCCATTAACTGGGGTAACACGGTACTTCATGGCACACATTAAAGTAAAATCCAAAAATAAAACTTATACTATAATAATAAATGACACTCTACCTTTATTTCTTCAGTTTAATTATTTATTAAACACTTTATGCCCATAGAAGTACAGAGGCGGCCTTAATGCCTTGGGCATTTTCTGACAACCCTTCCTTTTTTCTTTTTTCCCGTCAATCTTTTTTAGTTTATCTGGCCTGTTGGTCTAGTGGTTAGTGACCCTGACTGCTATGCCGAAGGTCGTCGGTTCGATTCCTACCCAGGACAAATGTTTGTGTGTATACCTATCATATGTATGTATTTAGAAGTATATAAGTATGTTGATCAGTTGTCTAGTACCCATAACACAAGCTCTGCTTAGCTTGGGACTAGATGGCGTTGTGTGAAAAAGATGTGGAAAAAAAAAGCATGGAAGTTTCCTTTCCTTATGATATAACACTGGTATGTTCCGCCAGCCGTGTACCCCAGTGATATTGCATATTCAAAGCGTGCTCACATTATCTAAATACCGCGATAGCTCGGTGGCGCGGTGGCGGCGCGAATAAGTGCGGAGTCACGACCGAGCAGGAACGCGACGAAAAAATAAAAGGTAAGGCCGCGTGTACATGTTAAGGGGGAAGCTTCAGGGTAGCCCGCGAAATTCAAATTTTCAATACAAACCTCCAAGCTCACTTAAGTGTAGGAACGTTTTTGACCTTAATAAAATCGTTCAAGTGAGCTTGGACTTGTATTAATGCATTTTATGGTTATAATTATGTAACTAGTTACGTTTTACAGTCGCTAAAGTATGTTTTCTTATAACCTACCACTGGCATGCAAATTGCAAAAAACGTACGAAAATTTGAATTTCGCGGGCTACCCTGAAGCTAGAACAAGCCCGTTGATTGTTCTAGCTTCAGGGTATGCAAGAATTGGGGTCATTTTTACACATGAACTGTATACACTGCTTGGGCGCTGACTGAGAAAAAAATCTTGTCTGTGCTAGATACAACGCGTGAAGTTTCAATGTTGCGATATCTGGTGGCGGAGTAGGTGAGGGGGTGCCACGATACATTTTCGTCCCTAACTCCGACAAAATTCTTATAATATCTGTTTTTTAATACCCTGAGACTAAAATGACATTACAACACAAAAGATCTGGCATCATTTCAATAGTAAGTTTGACATTACTTGTGTCAATTTAGTCTCAGGGTATAAAAAAACCGACGGTAGTAAAATAGTGTACCATTAGTTAGTTAGCCTGTTGTGTCCCACTGCTGGGCGAAGGCCTCCCTCTCCTTTTTTCAGACACGCAATCTTCAGCCATTGCAGGCCAGTCTCTCCGGTAGTTGTCCAACTTCTCTCCACCTTCGCCTCGGTCTGCCACGATGTCGTCTTGCGTTTAATGGGGTCCAGTAAGTAGTCCTTTTAGCCTAATGAATTGGTCTTATCTGCCGCAGGTATGGTGAGATTTCTTAGCGTGTGCAAGCGCCCCAAGTACGCCTGTCATCAGCGTATCAGTTGTGAAATATTATTACGTGCCTATCGTGAGAGCCATAAATTTCTTAATAATACATGCAGGTTTTTACTTATATATTAGCTGCTGTAAGCGGCTTCGCCGGCATGATAGTAGTACAGTGGGTGGCCAAATTATTAGGGACAGTACCTGAATTTCATAGATTAGTATCAACTTTGATTGCATTTTGCAAGCAAATGGTTGGTTGTAGGTCCGGCTAATATTTTTTATTTAAGTACTTTATTGATTGAGTTAATAAAAACATAAAATTTGAAATCTAATTCTTTTATATATTTTTGAAAAAAAAAGATACGTCATACGATGATTTCCAAAAAAGTCAACAAGGTTATAAATCTCACTTTTTAAGCTAACCAACGGATTTAGATAAGATTTTTTTATTTGGTATTATTACTGGCATCAGTATTATAATTTTTGATATAAAGCAACATTGTGAGATAGCGCCATTTTTTTTTAAGTGATATTTTTTAACTTTATTGACTTTTTTCAACATTTGGTGAATATTTGGATCCTCTTGCCGGTGAAAAAAATAACACCAGCTGATTGTAGCCCTCATTAAAGAGTGGCCATTATACCAGAAACCTGCTACAGAAAGCCAGAACTTGCATAGAGAGCATACCACGATAAATGGATGCTGTCACAAAATACTAGCAATATTCATCCATCTTATTACGTATCTTTTTTTTTCAAAAATATATAAATAAATTTGACTTCAAATTTGATGTTTTATTATCTCAATTAATGAAGTCTATAAATAAAAAATATTAGCCGAACCTACAACCAACCATTTACCTGCAAAATGCAATTAAAGTTGATAATAATATAAGAAATCTAGGTACTGTCCCTAATAATATGGCCACCCATGGTAAATTATCCCAAGGGAAATACTCCCGGTATAAAAATGCTATATCTATTCTATTCTAGGTCCTGTTTTACCTGTAGGTATAGCAAGTTTCATCGAAATTTTTTACGTCAGTGTACTTCTTCAATTGTTTTACTCGTAAACTCCTCGGTGGCACGAAAACGTGCCACTAAAAATGTATTATCTTTTAACTTTGAGAACCGCTGGCAGAAATATGTGCCACCAAACCCCGACCGATTTAAAACTGTACTCTAGTGGTATAATTATAGAAGCAACAGAAACAGAGCAATAACAGTTAATATTTTTAATATTATTTATATTAATTTATTAATATTATGTATATTAAAAAATAAAAATAATTGCGGTCCCCCACAGGTTAAAACTAGAATATTAACTCTAAGAACTGGTTAAAGTCTACGCATCTTTCCTATCATTGTTTCATGTTACTTAAGTCGGCACAACACTAGGTAAAGTGTAAAACTGCCGGCCATACACGCTACGGTGCACCGGAGAGGTCTACCTGTGCAGGTATATCTGCGCAGGTAGACCGCAGCGTGTATGGGAATAGACCTGTGCAGATTTTTTTGCCTGCGCAGGCGACCGGAGCAAAATTGAAAATCAATTCTTTCTAGTGACACCTGCGCAGGCATACCTGCACAGGTAGACCTCTCCGGTGCACCGTAGCGTGTATGGCCGGCATTACTCAAATTAAAACTTAATCTATATACATTTTTTTTAAACGTATTTGGATACTTAAAAAAAGTATCAAATTATGTAAACCAAACTATAATGCATTTGATTCTGCCACATTTGATTTTGCCATCGATAATTTTGACAAGAATGAGAGTAGCAAATCTGAATGATTCTACCAGTAATCAAGCCTAGATATGTACAGAAATATATGCCAAATATATGTATAATAGATTACCAAAAACAAGCCCTAAGGTCAACAAGAATAATTATTGTGTATATTCAAAGCTAGTTGTTAGGGTTCCGTACCTCAAAAGGAAAAAACGGAACGCCTATAGGTATACCACTTTGTTGTCCGTCTGTCTGTCAAGACCCTTTGTCTCGAGAACGCGTGAAGGTATCAAGTTGAAATTAAAACTATAATAATACTCAAGTCCGCTATCCCTTGTGCAAAAATCAAACTTGTAAGTTGATGGGAAAAAAAGATACTTACGCCCGTTTACGTTACAAAAAACGCACATTTCGACACTGTCAAAGGAATCAAAATTCATAGGGTACTTCCCGTTGACCTAGAATCTTAAAATTTGGCACGAAGCAAGGTATAATAGCACAAATATAGGGAAAAGTCTGAAAACTGAAAAAATTTAGTTACGTTCCAAGATTTTTTTTTTTAAATCTTCAAGACTAGATTCGAGAATTGAACTGTTTTCATAGGTAAGTTGGTACGGAACCCTCAGTGCGCGAGTCTGATTCGCACTTGCCCGGTTTTTTTTATGTAACAAACTAGTGCTTGACTGCGATTCCACCTGAAAGTTACAACAGTGTTAAAGATTTACTAGAAGATATAATTTTTGATAATTTATTAAAGGTAACTGTAGTTTGGATCCAAACGTTTACTTTAAATGGATTTTTACTCGTAGCAACTGACGATATCTACGAAAAACGGGACTGGTTACTGCCCATTGAAACCGAGCTCTAGGGACGGACACCGTAATAGCGATATCACATAACAAACGCATAACAAAATAAAACAATTCGACGAAAGAATAAATAACCACAAAAATGTGAGAATAGGGACGCGATATTGTCGGCCTCTTGAAGATTCACTTACATTTTATATCGCGCCTTGAGCACAAAATTGGAGACGAACCACGCACACATACAATATTTTTATTTCGCCCAGCGTACATAATCCCGCGGATCCTTTTACACAAAGAAAATACGCGTAAATAGAGGAATGTTTCATATACCGGGTGTGTCTGACATCGACAAACGAATACCAAGTATTTAGTACTGGAAATGGAAACCCCCCAGTGGTGGAATTTTTCGTCGGGTTTTGCTAAAATTTTTCAACAAAAATCTTTTTTTCAATTTTTTTTAATTTAAACTGCAACCCCCATGGCACTTTTGGAGAAAAAAAAAAAATATTTTTCAATCACAAAAATAATTATTTAAGAAGATTTTATCTACCCCGTAGGTAGATAAAATCGTTCTTCTAATCAATCTGTACGACATTTTTTGTTTAAAAAGTAATTCATTCATTTCCAGAAATTTTAGAATAACGATTTTACACAGTTTAAATTTAAAAAAGAAAAGGTATACTTTTTTAGTTAAGAAAAATCCTTCAAAAAATTCCATCACCGTGGGGTCCAGAATCATGTACTAGATCTATGGTATTCGTTTTAGCGTCGATGTCTGACGCAGCCTGTATACTCGAATGTGTTTCATATAAAGTGTACATACTCGTAGTTCTAGCAAAACGAAGGCTATCGACAAAGGGCCGACACTAGCAGAACGCTTTGCACGTAACGGGTTCAAATCCCGGTGTTTGGCACAAAGGGGAACGTTCAGGCAGTATTCCCGTTTCGGCACACAGATTTTTGGCACCAAGCTATTCCCCGCCAAAAATCGAACCACGTGAAGCCACAGGTTCAGTCGACAACTAGCGTCAGGCACTAGTTGTCTGGCTATCATGCTGAATGGCTGCACCAAAAAAGGTCCAGCCTTTTTGATGCAGCCTTGAAGCACACAACTATTTGTTTTTTTTGTTTCTATTTTTTTTGTCTCGTGTCATTAATTTAAAAAGTTGATTTTCTGTGTCTTGTGCTCTACCAAATATATTTTTTTCGTTATTTATTTATTTGACGGTTTATGTACACACACAAAAGAATTAGAAAAGAAAAAGGAGACAGAAAATAGGTACAAGGGTAATGCTGATTTCTAAAGAAATCTCTTCCAGCATACCGTGAAAGGAGAATTGGAAGAGAAAAGAAGAAGACACCGTGTGTGGCAGTAAAAGGACAATAAATATATACAAAATAGTTATTAATAAAGTAATAAAACATGCAATTAAATATATGTATAATAATTATATACATATTACAATAAATTATACAAAAATACATACTAAATAATACTATAAAAAATACATACTAATTTGTAACTATGATGAAATAGACAGATAGTGCTCTTTCACTCTACTTTTAAAAAGTGTTAGGGTTTGACAGCCCCTAATGTCAGGCGGCAGTGCGTTCTTTCTTTCTATTCCTGTTTCGGCACCAAGAAGTATTTTGGATTTGGTAACCTATACCAAATCCCAATCCAAAATACCTATTGGTTCCGAAACGGGAATAGCTCAGTTGCCGAAACGGGTATACTCCGTTAAATCGGGAATAAAGGCATACATTCCTATTATGTACACGTTTTCAAGGGCTTTGCGAGTTAACTCTGTTATGTATGGTTAAGTAATTTGATTTACATGATTCAGATTTCGGGCGGCGACTAATGTAGTTAGCTATTTTCATAGTTCTGTTGGGTATTCATAGATTTAAAAGGGTTGTGGTAGAACAGAACTTACTCATAGCCCGAAGAATCGCCAAACTTAAGTGGCAGTGGGCAGGGCACATTGCTCGAAGAACAAATGGTCGATGGGGACGGAAGGTTCTAGAGTGGCGGCCACGTACAGGAAGACGCAGCGTCGGAAGGCCTCCCACAAGGTGGACCGATGACCTGGCGAGGGTCGCGGGAATCCGATGGATGTGAGACGCATAGGACCGGTCGCTGTGGCGACGCTTGGGAGAGGCCTATGTCCAGCAGTGGACGTCTTTCGGCTGAGATGACGATGATAAGTACAGATCGTCTTTTACTATTCAGCGACATTGCAGACTTTTACTGACTAAAACCTATCTACCTACCTAGAACAAAAGTTTCCTTTTCAGAATTTCCTCAAGGCTCTAGTGGCCATCAGTCCTGCTGACTGAACTCATATGTACGGTTATTATTATTTTTATTGTAACACGCACATTGTAAAATATTTGTTTAACTACTATACTCTATGAATAACTTGTATTTCAAATGTTAAGTAAATTGTATTCTTTTGGAGAAACAAAAGTCTTAAACCGAATATGGTAGGGGGGGTTCACATCGGCGTCGGATCGACGATGAAGTACCTGGGACTCGTCCTCGACAGCCGGTGGACTTTCGAGGAGCATTTCCGACGTTTGGCCCCTAAACTGGACAGGACTGGTGCCGCTCTGAAGCGGCTCCTGCCCAACCTGGGGGGTCCAGACGCCCCCTGCCGGAGGCTCTACGCGGGGATCGTTCGGTCCATGGCCCTTTACGGGGCGCCAGTTTGGGCGCCATCGCTAGGTAAGCGACCAGCGGCCAAACTGAACGCTTGCCAGAGGGTCATGGCCATCCGGATGGTGCGGGGATACCGAACGATCTCCCGCGAAGCGGCGAGCCTCCTTGCTGGCCTGCCACCGTGGGATCTGGAGGCAACAGTCCTTGTACGCTTGCACGATTTGCGCGTGGAGATGCAACGCCGGGGCGAAACTCCGCTGCCACGACAAGTCGCGGAATGGCGGACAGAGTTCCGGCGGGATCTCAGGGTGGCATGGCGACTGCGACTGTCGCAACCCAGTGCTGGGCATGCCGTCATTGCGGCGGTAAGTCCCCTCTTTGAGGAGTGGTTGGAAAGAGGTCACGGCGTCCTCTCGTTCCGTATGACGCAGGTCCTCACCGGACACGGTAAGTTCGGGAGGTTCCTGCATCGGATCAAGGAGAAAAGGACGCCCGGGTGTCACCACTGTGTGGACCGCCCGGAGGACACGGTGGAGCACACGGTAGAGGTGTGCCCCGCTTGGGCGGAGCACCGCCGTGTCCAGGCTATCGGCGGCGGTGACCTCTCGCGCCGGGCCCTGGTAGAGGCCATGGTCCGGAGCGAGGAGGGGTGGCAGGCAGTCGCCTCTTCTGCGAAGCAGTAATGTTAGCGAAGGAGGCTGCCGACCGCGTGAGGCAACGGAACTCACGCCGCCGCCGCCGAGATCCCGATCCCGATTTCCGACCACCGTAGGCGCGGGCTCGCGGACGGCGAGCACTGGGTAGCTCGCCGTCCGGCAGTCTGGTAATAATCTGGACCGAGCCTAGTCGTCGACGGCGCTTTCTGTTCCACGCGCGCCTCAAGGAGATGTCAGCAAACTGTAGGGGCCCGGTAGGGCCGAAGCCTCTAGGGAACACGGTATCCGAAAGGTTGTCACCGTGTCCCCCAGATCGATGGCAACGAAGGAACGGGGTAGGGGTTTAGTCAGTAAGAGTCTGACACGCCCTCTCGCTCCGCCCAAGAGTGGGAGAAGTCATTCTGATGATTCCCCTACCGGAAAAAAAAACCGAATATGGTTATTATGTTTAGAAACCGCTGTGTTACTCTACTAGTTTAATAGTAAAATGAAATAATGAAATAATAATTTTAAAACTTTCGTGGTACTATTTTTTTTTATTTCGTTGGAAATCTTCATAAAACCGTGGAGTGAGGTCCCTCTCACCGTCATACTTTTATTAAATAAAACCTACCTATTTTCCTATGATTACTCTTTACGTTCCAGGGCCACGCTCTTTCGACAAATCCCCAGCCTTTCAATCACCCTAATAATCAATATTAATTCAGAGAAAAAAACTGTAATTCCATTATTCCGTTGGGCGCCTAATTGCGCGCAATAAATGCTGCTAAGCCGCCCCTATCTCGCGGGGGATCAAATCAACGGTCTTGTGCGTCTGCCTCCCTTCAACAATAAGGGCCGGAGCACACGACGCGTTGCGGCGCCGCACCGCAAATATTTCGCTGTCGCGCTGGCACGCGAGTGGTGCGGCGCCGCAACGTCGTTATCTCGCAGCGGCGCTGCCGATGCCCCATTCTGTTAATAATGTTTCCTTTTTTGCGACGCATAAACATCTGAGCGGTGCCGCTCTGACGCCGCAACGCATTCACTATCCGGTGCGGCGGCGCAGCGCATCGTGTGCCGCCGGAGCGGGGTCGCTGCGTCGTCTTACATAGAAATATTTGTGGCATATCACAGGATGCGCTGCGGCGCCGTACCGGATTTGCAACCGTTAAGACGAGGCGGGGAGGGGTGAATGCGTTGCGACGTCGGTGCGTCACCGCTAAGTTGTTTTGCGTCGCAAAAAAGGAAACATTATTAACAGAATTGGGCATCGGCGGCGTCACTGCGACATAACGACGTTACGGCGCCGCAACGCCCGTGTGCCCGCTGATACGGTGAAATCTTTGCGGTGCGCCGCCGCAACGCATCGTGTGCCCCCGCTCTTACATAGAAATATCTGTGGCATGGCCGCACCGGACTTGCAACCGCCGCGCCGAAACGAGGCGGGGAGGCCTGAATGCGTTGCGACGTCGGAGCGACGCCGCAGCGCATCGTGTGACATGCCACAGATATTTCTATGTAAGAGCTCATACACACGAGCGGCATGTTGCCAACGGCAGAGGTAACTGCAGCTGACGGCACGGGGCGGCGGCAGCTGTCAACACTTCCACGGCAGCCGTCGACGCGTCAGCGGCAGCCATCAACGCGGTAGCAGCAGCCGTCGACGCGTTAGCAGCAGCCGTCGACGCGTCAGCGGCAGCCATCAACGCGGTAGCAGCAGCCGTCGACGCGTTAGCAGCAGCCGTCGACGCGTTAGCAGCAGCCGTCGACGCGTCAGTGGCAGCCGTCGACGCGTCAACAGCGGCCGTCGACGCGTCTGCAGCAGCCGTCGACGCGTCAGCGGCAGCCGTCGACACTTGAAATACACGACTGCTGCCGCTGATCTTCGAAGTTGAAATGTCGACGGCTGCCGTCGACGCTTCTACGGAAGCCGTCAACGCGTGTCGACGGCTGCAGTTACCTCTGCCGTTGGGAACATGCTGCTCGTGTGTAAGCGCTCTAAGACGACGCAGCGACATCGCTCCGGCGTCGCGCCGCAGCCGCAACGCATCGTGTGCTGTGGCCCTTACAGGCGTCTGGAACAAACCCCTATATTCCTAACCATGTCCTTCAAATAGATTCAGCCTCGAATCCACAAATTAACTGTTGTAGCTTGTTATTTACTGAAATTAATCGAGGATTTTTGCTGTTATTATTACGATTAAGTTGAGTCTTTGCCATGACGTGTTAATATGACAAGGGTGCGAGCGAGAAAGAGGTATAGAGTTATAAATCTAACTTCTTCTTCTTGTCGTGTTGATTAACTCAAATTTTGTCCAACCAATATTTAGCCACCTGGACAGCTCTGTCGTTAGCCTCGCATAGATCGTTGAAGGTGCAGGTAGTTGGGCATGCTGGGCAGGAAAGGAGATGACGCTTATCCTGTGAGGGGGCTCCACACTGGCATGATACTTGCGATGGGTCGAGGAAATCCCATTTGGCCAGAATAAATAAATTAATATTCCATAGTATATACAGGTGGTATAAATAATATTGTCAAACTCAAATTTATCTAACTGACTGGTAGAGAATGCCTCAAGGCAGTAAGTCCCCTCTGTACTTTTATGTGTATAAATATAGTCCGTCTAATGAAAGCGCGACCTGAGAAAAAGAGGTTAAATCCAAAAATTTTGTATGTGGTAGGTACTAACTAGTAAGAGAATCATGTTTTGACACTTCACAATTTTTTTTTATTTCCTACAATAGCGGCTTGATGGTTTTGCCTATTAAATTTAAAAAAAAACTCCAGGTTGCGCTTTCATTAGACGCACTCTAAATAAATATCTCCATCCCTTAATAATTAACAATTCAGTAAAGGTCGTCAAATGGATCGCGTTAAGTAGGCTTTGCTCACTTACTTGGATCTTATCTACGAATTTAAATATTTATTTGCGAGTATTACCTCGAACAAGCCTATAACCGTTATTTAATGAATGGTCATGAATTTAATATCTTTTCACATGCCCCACACCTGTTTTTACCCAACAGGAACAGAAGAAAAGTACTTAATGATTTTCCTGAAGAAAGTATGTAACATGTTCTGCCACGTAAAGTCACGCAAAAGTTTGCATTTCGGAGGGTGTTCACAGGAATTGCACAATTTAATTCCTCCAAGCCCGTTTCATCTCCATACATTTTTTTTAAATTATCTACACTAATATTATAAAGAGGTAAAATTTGTAAGTTTGTATGTAAGGGGTAATCTCTGGAACTACTGGTCCGATTTGAAAAATTCTTTCAGTGTTAGATAGCCCATTTATCGAGGAATGCTATAGGCTATATACCATCACGCTACGACCCACGGGAACGGACCAGTAACGAAAAATGCGGGTGAAACCGCAGGGGTCAGCTAGTGTGAACATAAATGTGTGGAGAAGCAGATTTTTTTTCGTGATTTCAGGGTTGGTCGCATAGTAAAAGTCGTGCATATTGATGAGTACAACAACCCCTTTTAAGGAAGGCCCTCTGTGGTATCAACGTTGTATTATCCATGACCAAATTACAACAGCCTATAAAATTGTTCATGGTAATTCTGACTGACGCGTCCGAATTACATGCGGAGTTGTGTCAATCATTTGTCCCGAATAATTACAATCGCTTATTATTAAATTATTTTATGTTCCATTTTGTCACACTGTAGCTCGATCCACCTCGCTTATACCGCTTATGCTAACGATGGATTCCAACTCCGGCTTGGATTTATTCGCTGATGATTGGAAGACGAAATTATTAGAAAGTTTGCGGTTCTGTGAGAAGACAGAGTCAAAAGACCAGTAATAATATAATAATCTATACTAATATAATAAAGAGGTAAAGTTGGTTTTTTTGTTAGTATGAGGTAATCTGTGGAAGTACTGGTCCGATTGCTAAAATTATTTCACCAATAGAAAGTTGCTGTATTCCTGAGTGACATAGGCTATATTTTATGAACGTGGGCGAAGCTGCGGGCTAAAGCTAGTACCAAATAAAATCCATTGGTTAGCTTAAAAAGTGGCATTAACGTGACTTTTTTCGACATTTGATGATATTGGGTTTCACCAGCTGATTGCAGTCTTCATAAAAGAGTGGCCATTATACCATAAACCTGCTACAGAACCCTACAACTTGCCTAAAGAGCATACCACAATGAATGGAAGCTGTCACAAAAAACTAATAATATTCATCCATCTTATCACGTTATTTTTTTTTCAAAAATACATAAATGATTTTCTTTATGTTTTAAATTACTTATATAGTTTTTCTCATTTGAATCAATATTTATATAAAAAATATTAGTCGGACCAACCATTTGCCTGCAAAATGTAATTAAAGTCGATAATAATATAAGAATCTAGGTGTCCCTAATAAATTGGTGGGATTTCTTCACTCGAAGAAATCCCACTAAAAAATTAATATGCAGTGTTACTTTATTTTTATCTTCATGGTCAGTCACATACCTATGTTATCTGTAGTATCATATCCTTCTATAGTCAGTCTAATGAAAGCGCGACCTGAGAAAAAGAGGTTAAATCCAAAAAAAAATGTATGTGGTATTACTAACTAGTAGGAGAATCATGTTATGACACTTCACAATTTTTTATATTTCCTACATTTGCAACTGAATAATGTTGCCAATTAAATTTAAAAAAAAACTCCAGGTCGCGCTTTCATTAGACGCACTCTATTTCCAAAGACTACATATATAATCTGTGGCGTTATTTTCGTCTATGCCCAAGGACAGTCACAAAGCCGGTCTCGTTCTAATCTCGCTCATAATTCTGGTCGCACTCTCCTTAATTCCACCAGCTAGACGTTGTAATGTTTCACTAAAGCTTATCCTTCACGGAGAATAATCATCTTTCCATGAAATCTGTAAGATATTATGAAAATCAGACGACGATTCTCGTACTTTAAGGATGTTTGTATTCGCTTTTCAGTTAGAATCTGTTAAAATAACATCTAATTTTCCTTAATTTTGATGGTTTCCGATATCGCTGTGAAAGAGAATATTTAAAGACGATTCTAACTGTCATTCTTAATGTATGTTAGTGATTGTACCTACTCATGATAACAAACAACTTTTACTATGGGACCAAACCTGAAATCGCGAACAAAATTAGCTTTTCAGTACATTTTGACCAGTTAGTAGGCGAACATAAATGTACTGAAAGGCAGATTTTTTCGCGATTTTAGGTTTGGTCCCATAGTAAAAGTTGTTGGTTATCATGAGTACAATCATGTGTTCTAGTATCGGTCACTAATTACCAGTCACCCTATCTTCTTCTTCTTCTTCTTCTTCCTGCCCTTATCCCATATTACTTGGGGTCGGCGCAACATGTCAATTACCAGTCACCCTATATAACAAAAAAATCTTAGTATAGTAGAGTACCTCCTTATTCAAGGCCAACAAAATAACTGAAAAATTATTACCCAAACCAAGCTTACTAAATAAGATTTGGGATAATTTAATCCGATAAAAACGTGATGGGCAAGAAAAGATTGTAATTTTTATTGGAAATCTTTCAAAGCAGCCTTTCAACACGATTGGGTCAACACAATCGAAGTAGGTACCGCAAAAATGTAAATCATCTTAATTTTCATAAACCCGTGCTACTACTATAGGCACAGAGATCGATAGAGTATTTACCATAATCTGGAGATTTGCACAACGTTTTTGTAATTCCAAGAGACAGCAGACACTTTTTTTGATCATCTGACGTCAAAATCTTTCATTATGCATTCATTTATTTCTAAAACAAAATTAATTAAGCAATCAGTTTGAAGCACCAAAAAAAAATTCGGGAAAAAAGCGCTCAACACACAAACATCAACGAAAAAATTCCGTGTAACGCAATAACCATATATCACAAATTACACGAGTTGCGACGAAATGCCCAGGGAATTTCTGAACGTAGCTAGACGCGGGAAAATACGTATAAAAAGCAATCACGCTGTATCGTCGGTCGTAGATTGATTTCATTAGTTGGCTATCGAGAAGAGTCCCTGCGGAAGGTGGCAGAGTGAAAAAATACCTTTGCGGCTTGCGCCACATGCTGAGAATTCCTTGGCCTATTTAAAAAGTAAAAGAATAAGTACGCGGGAGAATGGAACGTTTTCTTCAGTGACACTTAAAGTTATTGGCTGTCATTATAAGTTAATTTAGTTTTGATTTTATTTTTCATTGATATTGTTTAGTTTTTTAACATGTGTGTAAGTATTCTTAGAAAAGATCAGCGTAAATAATAAAATATTAGCTCTTAACGTTTGAATCCCCAACCGGTCCTATGAGACCGCGCTGTTATTGTTTTACTATTGTGTCTCGTTTCGCGGGTATCTGAGTAACTACGGCACGTGAGGCACAGGTTTATCCTAGTTCAGGTTAGGTTAGGTTCGGTTATTTATCTAATTATTATTTTATATCATATTTTGTTTTAGTTTACCATCTTAACATACCGAGTTCACTTCGTGCCTCGAAAAGCACGTTAAGCCGTAGGTCCCGGCTGTCATTTGTAGATCTTTGGCAGTCGTTACAGAAAGTCAGAAGCCAGTAAATCTGTCTCCAGTCTTGCTATGAAGTACCGTGTTACCCCAGTTAATGAGTTGTGGAGGACTGGTAGCCTCGTAAAATACCGGTATTCAGCTAAATCCGGCTTGACTGGAAGCCGACCCAATATAGTTGGGAAAAGGCGATGATGATGATGATGATTTTGTTCTAGTTTAGGGCCGCACTTTTGTAAACTTTTTACGTTATTATTTAATTCATGAATCCCCGACCGGTCTCATAGGACCGCGCTGTTATTGTCTTACTATTGTGTCTCGTTTCGCGGGTATTGATAGGTTAATAAACAATCTAAGCTACGTCTACGCTACTTTATACTCGTATTTGATGTTTAGAAACGGAATATTTTATTTTGGCACTACTTTGTAGTTGTCAGACATTCTGATGAAATGAACCTATGTATTTGTCGTAGCTGTGAGGCATTCTATGTTATTATTTTATTTATTGTTGCTACAATGTGTGTTTCAAATAAAAATGTATTCTTTCTTTATTTTGGACTTTTTTTGAAGTATGTTTGTAGTGGATGGTAGTAACCAATACATAATCCCAATCTTAAATACCTATTGGTGCCGAATCGGGGATAGTTTAGGTGCCGAAAATTTTGGTGCCGACATTCTAGGTGCCGAAACGGGAATATTTCTATTTTTTTATTGATCCAAAGGGTTTAATAGATTTTAAAATTAATTTACTGTGGTTAATATTAGTAGAGATATTAGTTAGTAGGAATTACGAATAAAAGATATTATTCTTAATAGTTTCTAGTGTTTTGATGAAGCATGTGTGTAAGTTAAGTTATACCTATCTAAATATTTACTGTTCGGAACTTAAGTTTTTCATACCGTCATAATTGTACCTTAATGTTTGGTTTAGAACTTGGCTTTGAATTAGTGAACAGTGTACCGGTAAGTTTTACAGTCTTTGTTAGTCTTTCGAGGGTGTGTAAATATTTGTTACTTCTTCACGCTTGACCAGCTGAAGGGATTACGATGAAACTTGGTACACGGATAGAGTATTTCCTGAAATAGTATACAACGTTGATACGACAGAGGGGCTTCCTTAACGTTTGAATCCCCAACCGGTCCTGTGAGACCGCGCTGTTGTTGTTTTACTATTGTATCTCGTTTCGCGGGTATCTGAGTAATTAAAAAGAGTTGTTGTACTCATCAATATGAACGACTTTTACTATGCGACCAACCCTGAAATCACAAAAAAAATCCGCTGCTCCATACATTTATGTTCACATAATTTGAGAAAATCTCTGTTAATACTTTTCTACCGGTCTCATCTGGTAAAAGAAGTCCAAAAAAAAATTTTTACGTGTAAAAGTGTTTGTGAAATCCTATTTACAAAATAAATATCATTTATCCGTTCCTGGTGTTCTCTTGAGACATTTATTACTTTCACGAGGATGAAGCCGCTGGCTGCTAGCAACAGATATTTTACTTGTGTAATTCATAGGCGAAGCCAGTAAATTTGACTCCAGTCTTGCCATGAAGTACCGTGTTACCCTAATTAATGGGTTGTGGAGGTCTGGTAGGCAGCCGCTCCTCGTAAAATACTGGTATTCAGCTAAATCTAGCTTGACTGGAAGCCGACCCCAATATAGTTGGGAAAAGGCTAAGCAGATGATGATTTCATAGGCGAGGAAATTAATGAGTTGTCATGCAAAGGCAGCTTAAACATTTTTTTTAGATGGGGAATCATCAGAACGACTTCTCCCGCTCCTGGGCAGAGCGGGGAGGCGAGTCAGACTTTTACTGACTAAACCCCATCTAGTCCCTTCATTGCCTTCGATCTAGAGTCCTGGATTTCCTTGGCCCCAGAGGCTTCGACCCTGCTGGGCACCTACAGTTAGTTAAGGTAGTTCTAAAATTCGGTATATACCAGGGATTGAAACTTTAGAATTTTAGATGTAATAGTTAGGAAAAGCACGATGTTTATCCCGACTAAGAGTTTTCAACTGACATTTTTTTTAGGTGAAAAACCATTTAATGACTTCTCCGCTCTAGAACGGAGCGAGAGAGTCTTAAACTTGTACTTACTAAAACCACAACTGTGTTCCTTAACTTGTCCTTTCAGAAGTCAATCGATGACTCCATTTCTAACGGATACTGCGTCAGCCCTGTAGTTACTCAGATACCCGCGAAACGAGACACAATAGTAAAACAATAACAGCGCGGTCTCATAGGACCGGTTGGGGATTCAAACGTTAAATAGACATTCATTATTTAGTAAAATATTAAAATAAAAAATCTTTGAATAAAAAGGTTCGATCGTAAAAAATCTATTTGGTTATCTTTAGAAAGCCTAATAAGTCTTCTGTTCCAACCGTATTACACAAAATATTTCTTCTCCATTTTATATTTTGTTAAATATCTTGAACAATAATTGTATTCACATCACAAAGGCTATGTAGATATTATATTAAAGTAAAGGGTCTAGACAAGGAGATAGGTACATAGCTTTTCTATGTGTATAATTTATTATTTAATCGAAAGGTAAATAAAGTTGTGCCTGCGTCGGTAAAGAAAGAGTAGGTACAACCCGGTCACATTAACTAGACGCTTGGCGTCGATGAAATAACTATATGACAACAACAGAGCACTAGCCAAATTATCGTGTGGCGAAAACAAAGATGCTGACCATACCTGACACTTGCCGGGCGAGCTAAGGGAATGCGGGGGGAAGTGGGGGTATGCTCGCATTTCAGAGATGCGTCAAGTTAATGTGACCCAATTTTAGGTTAGCATTTACCTAAGCTAAGCTGGAGGAGGTCTGGTAGGCAGCCGTTCCTCGTAAAACACTGGTATTCAGCTAAATCCGGCTTGACTGGAAGCCGACTCCAATATAGTTGGGAAAAGGCTAGGTAGATGATGATGATTTACCTAAGCTAAGCTAAGTAGCCTAGTGCTTTGAACTAGTCTATTGAATATCACACGAATATAATAAAGGAAAACTTTTTCCAAAAACAAAATACAACCAACTTCAATGATAAAAATATCAATAATATATATAGGTTTAATATACTCGTATAATATAATCTAACTTCAATTTCGTTTTTCATTTTGCACTTTTTAGTAGGTTGTGTCGCGGGCTTAAACCCAGTCAGGCGTATTACTTTGTGTAATTTATTTCATCGCCGCTGCACTCAAAAACGATGAAGGAAAACATCGGGAGAAAAGCGGCATGTCCCAGACCCAAAAATTCTAAGACATGTGACACCCACCAATCAACATTGGGCCCGCGTGGTGGATTACTGCCCATTCCCTCTTCTAGAAAGGAGGCCTGAGTCCCTACAGTGGGAACATTACAAGGCTGATAATGTTAATAATACTAATGCTTTCATTTCTATTGCTTTTTGTAGATTATAGAGTGAATGAAATAGACTACAACACTCTATAAGAGCGGGAGAAGTCATTCTGATGATTATCCACTTGAAAAAAAAAGCCCTATAAGTAAGTACGAGATTCTTTTGTGTTTGTTTTAATAGAGAGTTCTCTTTCAGCCCTAGGGAGCTTGTTGACATATGAGCGGAGTGAAGTGTGCACTCGGCCCGGAGTCCGGTCTTGTTGCTCACTTCATGTCGCGTGGTTCATTTCGTTAATGAGTTTGCGCTGGGTTAGATACTAATTAAAAGTCTATTTGTAGGATTTTGGCTTTGTTTATGGAGAGGTTAATTTAATTAAAATTTATTCTGTTTCTTTTTTATTGACATAATCTTTTAAACGTAATGTTATTTGTTTAAAAGTATCTGTTTATTTTGACATTTTCATCCGCGGTTTTTTTAGTTACTGTTCCGCTCCAGTGGGTCGTAGCGTAATGATAGATGGTCTATAGCCTTTCTCAATAAATGGGCTATGCAATACTAATAGTGGAATATTTGAAAAGATATATTAGACAAATACAAGTATTATTTATAAATTCGACATGGTTTTGAGATTCTTACAAACAAAATTCAAAAATTAAACTGGCCACTACCAAAACAAAATGTGGTTAGTGGGTAAAGCTAACGAATTTCTAAAAAAAAGTAATAATAAAAAAAACCGGGAGCATTATAAAAAAATACTTACAAGCAAAACCTTTAAACCTTCAAACTCGAGAAAAATTAAATTTGTCAACAATTTTTCAGAAAATTTCGCTCAGCTATATAATGTAACCACACAACACACCATTGCATTCATGGTGTGCAATAAAGAGTATACATTTAAATAAATACATTGCATAGCTTCATTTATCACAGAAGAAAGTAATGTGTCTGACAAAATAGTCCTCAACCGACCCATTCCAGGAATACTAGCTTTCTGGCTCAATTACATAAATGTTGACATTATACGGCTCGTATCCGGCAGCCGAGTGTCTATTGACTCGGTTACCGTGAGGACCGTATTATCCGGCACGGTTCACGCGGCCGGATGAGGCCACTACCGGTCGCTATTTACACTCATCCGGCTTGTCGGCACGTTCCTTGCCGTAACGGTTACCGGAGTTAGGATATCTAGCAATATTTTGTCAATAGTTTAGTGTCTATCGAAATTAATGTTTGAATCCCCGACCGGTCCTATGAGACCGCGCTTTTATTGTTTTACTATTGTATCTCGTTTCGCGGGTATGCGATAGAGTAAGAAGGCGCAAACAAGGTAAGCACAACAAGTAAAATGATAGTAGTACAGAACCTTAAATGTTGCATGAAGTTGTATGGTCTGTTTAGGTGGTTAACTAAAGGTAAACAATCTTGGTATGTCTTTTTATATTAAAGAGGTCGTATATAATTTACACAAAGATTATTTAAATTTAGTTTATTAGCTAACATCGATTTAGGTAAAAACCTAGTTGCAAAGATTTTTACATTCAATTTTTAGACAACTATTACATAAAAAGACATGCCAAGATTGTTTAGATTTAGTTAATTACCTAAACCGATAGACCATAATAGATAAATAAAAAATAAACAGTCTCTGTTAGTACAGGCGGTAGGTTATTGCGGGTAGACACAATTCGATAATCACTTTAACGACGCGGGCGCACGTCCGTCTCTCAGGCAGCGCAGATCGTGACTGGTGCGAAACGAATATAATGACGCGGCGGTAGAAATAAGGTGTTCTGCGGGTAGAACGAAATGTCGCGGCGCGTCAACGACGATGCGCGTGTCCAATGCGTCACGTCAAAAGTAATGTAGTGTTTAGTTTTGGTGAATATGGAAATACATATACAAATATATATGAATGTGTAAATAGATATAATAGATGTTGGGTAGTGCTCTGTATATATTTATTGTTTACGTGTAATCTGTAAATTGTGTAAACACACTTTTGTAATATTAAGAAGTCAGTCCAAAAAAATATGCTAAATGCACATTCCAAAGCATATATCTCAATGAAGAAGAATATGCAAGAAACTCCATGGACACTCTTTCGTATCGTCGTATCGTATCGTAGCGAGTAAAAAATGAAGCAAACACGACGAGCCGCGAGCCAAACTCGAAAACTTACAAAACTGCGGTATTGCAATGATACACGGGCGAGCTTTACCGACGAGCCAAGACCACAGTTTTACTCGCTCGTCGATCATCGTCTACCTAGCCTTTTTCCCAACTATATTGGGGTCGGCTTCCAGTCAAGCCGGATTTAGCTGAATACCAGTATTTTACAAGGAGCGGCTGCCTATCATACCACCAAAACCCATTAACTGGGAAAACACGGTACTGCATGTCAAAACTGGAGTCAGATCAAGCCGGATTTAGCTGAATACCAGTATTTTACAAGGAGCGGCTGCCTGTCAGACCACCAAAACCCATTAACTGGGAAAACACGGTACTGCATGGCAAGACTGGAGTCAGATATACCGGCTTCTGACTATCCGTAACGACTGTCAAATGAAACAATAGACAGCCGGGACCTACAGCTTAACGTGCTTTACGAGGCACGGAGGAAACTCAGCATATTAATCCATCCACAGACCAACCTTGGCAAACGTTGCTTAACCTTGAAGATCGACCCGTGCGGCTGTTATTATTTAGCCACGAGCTCCTCCTCGATCAAGGCCTTTATAAGAGAGCTTGCCATAAACCCTTTTCTTAAGGTGGGGAATCATCACAATGACTTCTGCAGACTTTTACTGACTTTGGTCAGTTGCCCCACCCCGTTTCTCTTTGCCTTCGTTCCAGGGTTTTCCTTTCAGATACCAACCCATAGCCCCAGAGAAAACGCCGTAGAGCCCCTACAGTTTGCTGACATATCTTTGAGGCGCGCGTGGGTTGCCATAAGCCCTGTAATCTAATATTGTCATTATTTTGACACCTCTCGGTGCCCAATTTTCCTCGGTACACTGCCTCAGGATAAAACGATTGGAGATGCTCGTATAATGCGTTTATCGCGAATACACCTGAGTTGTTTTAAAGTTATTGATGTGAACTCACTGAGTTTCTTCTATAGAAGAAACGAACGAATCGTGTTGTTTTCACTTTGAAGTTTTTTTTTTTGTATAAAATATATCGATGGCGTAGAGTGACAACTTCGTAACTGCAAAATATTAACTTTTCAGGAGGCCCAAAAAACTAAATTCGATCTTTATTATCAATTAATTCTAATATACATCTACGTGTTGGATTCAAATGTTTTAAAATATTTATGTATTTCGAACAGTTATTACCTTTGTTATTCATTTTTTCCAACTAGTTTTCAAGCGCCATGGCTATGTTATCACAAACTGACTTGAAAAGGATATACATTTAACACCGTAGACGGCTTTATAAATAACCAATCAAAATTTTTCGTGATACAAGACGGTGTGTTTCGAACTTTTCTTTCCAAAAATGTAAAAAAATAAAATTATCCAAAATTCCACGATACGAAGTTTTCACTCTAAACCATCGATATTCTCATCAATCGCGAATATGGCAGGCGTGTGAACCAGGGCCCGGTGACAATTCTATGAGCTTCTATTTTTAAATTTGATTGACACTTTAAAATCAGTCAGAAGTATTTTCTGCCAGCTTGCATGCTGTAGTAAGGTTTCTAATTATGCCAGTTTCTGGTAGGCAGCCGCTCCTCGAAAAATATTGGTAATCAGCTAAATCCGGCTTGACTGGAAGCCGACCCCAATATAGTTGGGAAAAGGCTAGGCAGAGGATGATGATTATACGAGTTTCACAATCGTCGCAGTACCAGGGTTACTCTGACTGGGTAGTCAGGTAGAGGACCATCCTCTAGAGTTCTAGTAGATTAGCAGCAATGACATGAGACAAACGCTCCATGGAAAATATTCATCTGCATCCGAATAACGCAGACTGAAAGATCACCTCAATATAAATATGTAGTTGGGAGTAGTTTCTTCTCAGGGTAAGCTAGAGAACACCGGTCTCACCTATACTAATATTATAAAGCTGAAGAGTTTGTTTCTTTGAAAGCGCTAATCTCAGACACTACTGGTTCGATTTAGTTCAATTGGTATCTCAGGACCTACTAGTTCGCATTGAAAAATTCTTTCAATGATAGATAGCCCATTTATCGAGGTTGGCTATAGGCTTTATATCATCACGCTAAGACCAATACGAGCGGAGCATCAATGAAGAATGTTTCAACTTCTGAAGAATCTTCTACGCGGACGAAGTCGGGAGCGGAAGCTAGTCTAGTATAAAATGACGAAAAAATATTGATGTGTTTGTAAAAACCTACTTGCAAAATAAATATTATTTATCATGTATTTATCAAGGCTAGGCAGATTGCTGATGACAATAATACGAATCAGAGTGCCAATAAGAAATTTAGTGCAGCAGTTAACGTTTTGGAGTTAATAGGTTGTGGAGGTCTGGTAGGCAGCCGCTTCTCGTAAAATACTGGTATTCAGCTAAATTCGGCTTGATTGGATGTCGACCCCAATTGTATAGTTGGGAAAAAGGCTAGGCAGATGATGAGTTCATGTTTTGAAGTTCTTTAAGCTAAAAGTGAAAGTCTAGGCAAGCGTGCTCCATCGTCGACTAAGTACATCGTTGCTTTCCATCAGGCGAGATAGTAGACAATTGCAACACTCCCAAAGTTAAGAAATAGGTTTGCTTGGTATTTGAAATTATAATTATAAGATCTAAAAGCTTGTTTAGCAATCATTAATGGAAGAAGTTCAAAGTTACAGGGCTTTCATATAACTATAACCTCTTGTTAGGTTATTACCCAGAAGAACTAGTTATTACAAGTTCTTATGAATTATCACACACTTTGGCTAGATTAATGTCCTATAAGATATTAACACTTAAACTTTTACTATCTTATGACCTTATCTAAGAATAAAAGTACCCACAGCTAGTAAAATAATTTATAAATATCTAACTAGCTTCTGCCTGCGACTTTGCCCGCGCGACTGTCAGAAATTATCCCTGGGGAAAACAGTCTTGCCCGTGTTGTCAACTTTTATCCAAATCCGGTTACCTGTGAAGCCGCGAAATTTTACCTAAGAGGCAAATTTACCTTTGCTATCTAAAATATTATGAGAATCGTTTGGATGACCCATTTTATAGTTAGTCAACATATAATTGTGTTCCTTCTGCTTTGATTGGGACTCTGAGATTCGCTATCTTCTCTTGTAAGTCGTACCAAAGGCATGGTAACCCAACGTGTTAAGAATGAGTCCATCATCATCTACCTAGCTTTTTCCCCAACTATATTGGGGTCGGCTTCCAGTCAAGCCAGATTTAGCTGAATACCAGTATTTTAAGCGGAGCGGCTGCCAACCAGACCTCCACAACCCATTAACTGGGGTAACACGGTACTTCATGGCAAGACTGGAGTCAGATTTACTGGCTTCTGACTATCCATAACGGTTATTTAATAAGAATTAATGGCTACGTTTCAATTAACAATCCTTACTTCATCATTATCTTCCTGCCCGTGCAACACGGGATGTTACTTGGGGCTGACGCAACTTGTTTTTTTTTCCATTCTGTGCTGTCACCCGTCACGCTATCACTTATTCCCTTTTCTATGTCACCATCCAACTATCTTGACTTTGGCCTCCCTCTCTCTGTACATCAATCCATATGTATACTCATAACTCTTTTAGTAAAGTTACCAAAGAGTTAAAGACCTGACCATACTAATATCAAGTAACAGGTTAAAAACAGACACCATCAGGTGAGATTGCAGTCAAGCACTAGTTTATATAACTTAAAAAAGAACCACGTCTGTGTGTCCGTTTTTTCTTGATAAACTGAATAACTACTGAAACCATTTTCACGCGGTTTTTCACTGATAGATAGAATGATTTATGAGAGTTTAAGTGTATCCTCGTAAATGCATATTATAGTAGAGGAAAGCCAAAGGAAAAAAAAAAATAATATGAATCAGATTGCCAATAAGAAATTTAGTGCAGCAGTTAACGTTTTGGAGTTAATAGGTTGTGGAGGTCTGGTAGGCAGCCGCTCCTCGTAAAATACTGGTATTCAGCTAAATCCGGATTGATTGGATGCCGATCCCAATTGTATAGTTGGGAAAAAGGCTAGGCAGATGATGAGTTCATGTTTTGAAGTTCTTTAAGCTAAAAGTGAAAGTCTAGGCAATCAACAATCCTTACTTCATCATTATCTTCCTGCCCGTGCATCACGGGATGTTACTTGGGGCTGACGTAACTTGTTTTTTTTTCCATTCTGTGCTGTCACCCGTCACTCTATCACTTATTCCCTTTTCTATGTCACCATCCAACTATCTTGTCTTTGGCCTCCCTCTCTCTGTACATCAATCCATATGTATACTCATAACTCTTTTAGTAAAGTTACCAAAGAGTTAAAGAAGGGATGAAACACAAGTGTGTCCCTGCTTTTCATCTGACCATACTAATATCAAGTAACAGGTTAAAAACAGACACCATCAGGTGAGATTGCAGTCAAGCACTAGTTTATATAACTTAAAAAAAAACCACGTCTGTGTGTCTGTTTTTTCTTGATAAACTGAATAACTACTGAAACCATTTTCACGCGGTTTTTTACCGATAGATAGAATGATTTATGAGAAAAGTTTAAGTCTATCCTCGTAAATGCATATTATAGTAGAGAAAAGCCGAAAACATAAAAGATTAGTAACACCCGTGCGAAGAAGCTCGTAAAAGATAAAATCTAGTCGAAGATAAAATAAACAGCTGCTTTAATCGAAGTTTCGGAAAGGCGGAAATTAAAAGGCCTCTTTTGAGCGCAGGATATTTATTTCACGGAGAATTAAACGCCAAGGATCCTTGATGAGTTCAAACGCGAAATCCAGTAACAAATTGTAGATGTCTGGCCGGGGATCAGGGAACTTTGTCTTGCAGCGGTAGGATTACAGCTGTGGATGATAAAGACCGGCCTATATTGGCTTCATTAATCTCAAACTTGAACGATTCCGATTTCAAACATGATTGAAGTGGGTTTGTTGAGAGTAAGGGGCGAATTATTATTTTCGATTGGGTAGATTTATTTATTTGGCATTAAGAAATGAGCTAAGAGGATCATTGGATTATTGTAATAATGCATCCGTGCAGTCAAAGCCAGCCTTGACGCCAAGTTGATAGCCTGTATGCGTACTTATAAAACGTCAGAAGCTAGAATAGATGTTTATAAAAGACACGTAAATTATGTATTTGCTGGAAAAGGTCTTGTCTTTATAGACTTAATAAACTTCTATAAAAAAGTTAAAAGAATCTAATAAACGCGTCTGACATCACTAAAAAAAACAACTGAACACTTTTATTCCCGGTTTGCTCATAAGCAGTCTAGTCTCCTTAAGCGAAAGTATTCCGAGAAAAAAATAATATAATGAAACGTTTCATATTTGAAGGGGCCTTGCTTGCCTTCTCAGGCATGCTCGTTTCTTCCAACAATACCTTCCAGAAAGCGGGCAAATGTCTGTAATAAAAACATAATAAGCTTAGGAAGGGTCGCGGCGCCATGCGAAGAGAACGCGACACTACGCGCATATTTCATACTGACACCAATAAATAACTCCTGTGTTAAGACAGTACGCCGGTTTGGTGGGTACAATATCAGAGCTTAGGCCTACGTATCAGATTTCAAAGGAAATTGTTACTAACTAGATTATATACGGAAATGTAATAGCCTTGTTGGCAGTTATGGTTTCAAGCCGTTTGAGGTTGAAACTCTCGGATTGTGGAGTCTAAGTTCTCACACACACTGAGACTATTGTCAGTATTCTTTTTTAATTGCAAGTTTCGAAATGTTGTTTCTGCAGTGTGTTTATCGAGGTGCCAAATTGTTATTTTCTTTTTTTTTCTGTAATGATCTATCTTAATACCTTGCGTGACCTAAGGGGTGACAAATTTTAAAAAGTTTCTATTCATCCTCTTGGGAAATGAATTCAAAAGAATTCAATATTTGTTTAATTCTTTCTACACATCAAAAAGACGATACATTGCGAAATTACAATGTTCTAAGTCCAAGGGTTTGGGCTCTCAGTGTCCCCAGATCGAAGACAACGAAGGAACAGGCTGGGGTGTAGTCAGTAAAAGTCTGACACGCTCTTCTGCTCCGCCCAAGAGCGGGAGAAGTCATTCTGATGATTTCTCACTAGAAAAAAAGTCTGCCCAGCCCAGACTTTTTTTCTAGTGAGTTTTTTTTTTTAGACGTTGATGAGTCAGTAAGTCAGTCAACAAAAACTTAGTAAATACCTAAGCTTACTAAGACCCTTGTTGATTTGATCGTCTGGAATTTTCCTTTGAAGATTATTTTCTAGTAGGTAGATAATTTGGCACGATTATCTACTTATTAAAACCGAAATCAGTGCCGCAGGTGGGAGCGTTAGATAACTTTGAACTAGGGATGTAATGGAGCTCCATAACCGTAACCAAAACTATCGGATATCATATTGGATAGAGATACTATCGGTTTTTGGATAGTTTTTGAGTCTAAAATTTTTTATTTGTGTTGGCTGGTTAAATATTCATAATCTAGATTAGAAATAAAATTAAAATCTTGCTATTCGTAATTCACTTTAATAATTTTTAATTCTTGTATCCGAAAAAACCGACACCATCCGCAGAGATCCGAAATAATTTCATATCCGGAACGGTATCCGAAACCGGTATAATATTATTCCTATATTGTTATACTCGTACGTACTTATCCAGACGATATTGTGTATATCTGAAATGTCATATCCACAACGTTCCTGCTTTGCCAGATATCCAGACAGAAGTGAACTTCCCACACAAAACATGAATAGCTCATATTACGCACTACCTTTGCCATTTAACTGAAATCCGAACAACCATTTGTACTTATATTTAACACAGACTTAATGTACATACTTACGTATTCGCTATGTTTGAAATACGAAGACATGTGACATCCACCAATCCGCACTGGGCCCGCGCGGTGGATTACAGCCCTTTCCCTCTCCTAGAGAGGAGGCATGAGTTCCAGCATTGGGAACATTATAAGGCCGATAATGCTAATGCTTACGTATTTTAAGTTTCATGACTGAATTCGACGGCGCGTATTGTTCCACGCGCGCCTCAAAGAGATGTCAGCAAACTCTAGGGGCCCGGCAGGGTCGCAGCTTACTGGGGCTCTGGGTAGAACGAAAGATAACCCCTGAACCCTGGAATTAAGGCAAAGAAGGAACAGGAGTGGACTTTAGAAGTCTGACTCGCCGTCGCTCTGCCTAGAGTGGGAGAAGTTATTTTAATAATTTCCCACCTTTTCTTTTTTAAGTTGGGGAATCAGAATGACTTCCCCCGATCTTAGGCGGGAGGCGGGAGCAGGAGGGCGTGTCAGAATTTTACTGACTAAAACCCCCATGTTCCTTCTTTGCCTTCGTGCCAGGTTCCTGGGTTTTCCTTTCAGAAACCAATCCATGGCCCTAGAGTCTTTGGCCGTGCTGGGCCCCTATAGGAGTTAGTACGGGTTCAGGAAGTTTCCTTCAGAATGGCATTAGCACCTATGGGTTTGAACGTGGTTAGAACAAACACCTATGTGAATAACAAATTTTGCAGTTAACAATGTGTCAATTCTAAACTTGATACCAAAGTTAGACAGGTTTTTAGACTTGATCGAATAGGTAGAATTTAACAGAAAATGTTCAAGTTATTTATTTGAGTATTTCAAGTTGAAGCTTGAAATCTCTATATCAAACTTAAAAAAAAAGAGAAAAAAAAAGAAAGAAAAAGAGTGTATTTGCGTCCAACATGGCGCATATCATGAAAAAAAAAACCATATGATAAGTTATGGGAAAAAAATGCCATATAGCATGGCAATTTCACCAATCTTTTGGGCACCCATCCAGTCAGCGATGGGGCGAATTTTTTGACGCCATATTTTAGTTTGTTTTTAGTTATGTAGCTGTAATTTATTTATGGAGCAGTGGTGGCCCAGTGGTAACTGCCCCGACTTACAAGTCGCGGGTTCAAACCCAACCAGGCGCATTACTTTGTGTAATTTATTTCATCACCGCTGCTCTCAAAATGGTGAAGGGAAACATTGTGAGGAAACCGGGTTGTCCTAGAACCAAAATTTCGAAGAAATGTGACATCAGCCAATCCACACTGGGCCCACGCGGTGGATTATGGTCCATTCCCTCTCCTAGAGAGGAGGCCTGTGTCCCAGCAGTGGGAACATTATAAGGCCGATAATGCTAATGGTAATGCTAAATACATTGAAGCGTCTGCTTGTAATAACATTTTTTTACTGAATGCAAAAAAGAATAATAAGGTACATCTATGCAACGTTACCACGTTACATGAAGCAAGGAATTATAATTGTACCTCTAATATATACCTACATGTAAAAAGTATGTATGTGTAGTACATAACGTATTAGCGTGCGTGTTGCTCGGAGATAAGCCGACAATCTCGGAGAAGAATTGTGGGGAACGGCGCCGCGGGATCGTGGCTAGCTTACAAATATCGGTCGGTGCTTAAGTACTTTGTTAACGTGGCGGCTTCTAAGTGCAAAAATAAACCGAGTTTTGAGAAATATTTTAAAAAAAATCTGGTGATATTCTTCGGTTTTTATGTAAAAGTCATCATCATCTGCCTAGCCTTTTCCCAACTATATTAGGGTCGACTTCCAGTCAAGCCGGATTTAGCTGAATACCAGTATTTTACGAGCAGCGGCTGCCTACTAGACCTTCACAACCCATTAACTGGGGTAACACGGTACTTCATGGCAAGACTGGAGTCAGATTTACTGGCTTCTGACTATCCGTAACGACTGCCAAAGATCTACAAATGTTCTTTTATGTAAAAGTGAACTATGTATATTACTAGATATAAAAAGCTATATAAAACTAGCTAGAGGACCATTAGAAACCTACATAGAGCTAATAGAATTGGCTCTTAATAAATTAGTCCGCTTCACCATCAACAATTGCATCACTATTTTCCATCAGGCGGGATCACAGTTTAGCAGGAAATACAATACAAATACAAATATTTATTCGAACAAAAAACATATTACAATTTATGTGTACCTACGTAGTAGTAGTAACAGATGGAGGAACATCATAAGGGCTAAGGTGATGAAGCAGGGAGGTCACGACCCTCAGCATTGAGGAATACGACGCAAGGAGGGGGAGGACGTAGTAATAGTAGTACAAATGTCAGTTTTTTTTTAATCGAGTTAAGTACGACTAAACTGTTGATTTGCTCTCCTAAGAAGCATCCGATTTAGATATTACGCGATTTTAGAACGTTCTAAGTGACCTACCCTCCCATTTCTGATTTAATCAAACTCTAGGACCTACATACTGATTACAAGCAACTATTCAATTTTTTAAATGAGAAAAGTGATGTTTTTAATTTAATTACTTAGACATGCTACGTTATTTAATATTCATGTTCATGTTTAATCAATCACGCACGCAGCCAGCGGCAAAACTTTCATGAAATTATTTTTCCTGTAATCACTTTTACATTCGTCGATGTGTGCTAGGTATTCCTATCTAAAGTCTGTTTTTTAATCTCTGAGACTAAAATGACATTACGTGGGTTGTCACACTTGTCACAAAACACAAAAGAACTTGCATCATTATTATTGTAAGTTTGACATTTACCTCTGTCAATTTAGTCTTAGGGTAAATAAAACTGACTTTAGCTCCTAACAGCGGTTTCGTCCTTTTGAAAGTAAGTTTCTTTATACAAACTTTGGAACCCCGTTTCAATACTCTTAAAGTTATCAAAACATAATAGACCCATTTTGACATTTGAAGAAATTGCACGCTAAGTAATAAAGTAAGCGACAAAAAGAATACTCGCAACACATTTTATAATTAAATTAGCGTTAAATAATGTATAAATATCCATACTTCCATACTAATACATATTATAAAGAGGTATTTGTAAGTTTGTAAGTTTGTATGTAGGGGGTAATCTCTGGAACTACTGGTCCGATTTAAAAAATTCGTACAGTATTAGATAGCCCATTTATCGAGGAATGCTATAGGCTATATATCATCACGCTACGACCCACGGGAGCGGCGCAGTAATGAAAAATGCGGGTGAAACCGCAGGGGACAGCTAGTTGTTAAATATAGGTCAGTGGGTCGTCTTAGAATATTTTGATAACTCTGGGGGTGAGTTTTGTAAAATGCTCGTCTACGTCATAAAAGAAAACCCTGTGCAAAAAATTTACGCAGTCCCAGTAGTTTAGGCTGTGCGTTGACATGTCAGTCAGTCAGTTTCTCCATTAATATGTATAGAAGTGTAGTGTTTGTATATTGCAGTGCTTCGCAACCTGTTTGTATATTGCAGTTCTTCCCAACCTGTGGTCCGCAGACCACTGGTGGGTCGTAAGAACTAAAATACGGTCCAGGAGAAAAATAAAAAGTGTAATCTACTGAAAAGTAACAGATTTTAAGTTTCCGTGACAATGGTTGTTACTTTTAATTTAACCTATCAATACCCGCGAAACGAGACACAATAGTAAAATAATAACAGCACGGTCCAATGAGACCGGTCGGGGATACATGAATTAAAAAAATCTATGTAACTACTACAAGTTGCAAATGGGTGATAAAAGTTTTTTTTTTAGTGAATTTTGGCAACAACAAAAACTAAAGAAAGAAAGAAAATCCTTTTATTTACGGGACAATGACTAGTTTATTTATGCATATACAAAGAAGGTTGGGAACCACTGGTTTATGTATATTTTTTGCCGTTTCTCGTTAGCGTGATGGCTCTTCAATATAGCATCATCAATATTTTTATGCCCACAGGCATAGAATTGTGTTTTTTATTATAATGAAAAACTAGGGCTACACAATTTTTTTAATTAAAATAAATACTGACACATACTTTATTTGTTGTAGCTAGTTAGTTCATTTTAAAAGTACAGTTTTTAAAGAAAGAAGTCGTATTTCATTAGATGTTTTTTTTTATTTCTAGCATAAATGTTGTCAATCCGGATGTTAATTGTAACTAAATTATAAATGTGGGTCTGTATGTTTTAAGGTTTTATTGATAAGCGCCTGAACGAAATTTAATGAAACTTGAAACACGAGTAGATCATAATCTGGATTAGGCTAACTATACTGTTTTGGGAACCTAGTTCTCAGGGCTGTAGGCTTCGATTCCCGGGTCTTGTTCTTGAAGAAAACCAACTATCAAAACTTCTTTTTAAATGATTATATGTATAATAAATTAAATTATTAATATATAATTTTAACCACAATTCAATTGACTCCTAAAAAAATCAAATTCTTTTATCTATCAATTTCAAAACTAATTCTAAAGCATTATCCTTAAGAAATACCCATCTCAATTTATTTTTCCAGCAGGAGTGGAAAATCACTGATGAGTCATATTAATGGTTACCGATATAGTTAACCTTGGTTCTCCTGCGGATATCTCAATACTCAATACTTTATTGCATTCCATAGTACATACAGGTGGTATAAATAATATTATCAAGTTCAATTATGGACCCTTTCGGGCACAGAAAAAGTTAGGAGAGAGGACGAAGACTCGACTACAATTCATGGTATTAATTAATTATTATTATAGGTTCTTAGATAGAAATTAATTTATTTTGTATATTATAATTTAAAATTTATTTATTTAAATTAATTATGTATAGATAATATATTAACGTCCGTGTCTTACGTATCTACCTATTATTAAATTATATCAAATATTTTCATTTGTTTTTAGTCGTTATTTTTATGAAGTTATGTCTTACATATTATCTTCATAACGTATTGTCATATGTTATAGATACGTATCACTACCCTCGCTAAGCCCAATTCTCATTATTTCTAAACATGTCTATCTAACATGTTCGCATATACATGTATATATAGTATGTCAGGAGATCCTCGTTACTTGGCCTAAAGCAATACGTTGTCAACAAGCAGATGGAATATTACTTGAAGGTTAGTTTCAATAAGGCTTTATTGGTATACTAGCTTTTACACGCGGTTTCATTTACGTAAAAATCGAAGGATGTAACTACAAACAAAATATTTTTCGTATTAACTTTGTCAAGTCTAAATTAAGTTACAGCTTTTTAAAGTCTGTGTTTTCATCTCTGTAACTAAAATGACATTACGTCGTGGGTTGTCACAACTCACAACACAAAAGAACTGGCATCATTATTATTGTAAGTTTGACATTTGCCTGTGTTAATTTAGTCTCAGGGTATAAAAAACAGACTGTACCTAGCTCCATTTTAGTGTGGGCGTTCGTCCGAGCGCGCGCGCGTTGATCGTACGCTTTCTGTACCTCCCAGTATCGTCGTTCGTTGCACGTTGTCGCTGAGTGACCCCCTACGTCACCGAGTTAGTGATTGTTAGTGATGGGAAAGACACTTATCGATACCACAAAACATCGACATATCCTCCGCGTTCGCTATGGAGCGATTTATAACACGTTCCAACTCAGTGGGTAAACGCCCACTTGAAGGTCCTGTTGATACAAGCGAGTGGAAAATCCCTAAGTTCACTCTGCCTGCTGCCGAACAAAACAAACCTATTCCGGTCAAAACGTCCAATCAGTTCAGTGTTCTACGATCCGTTAAACCTCAAGAAACAGATGTCTTCGCTGCGCGTCTCAAGGCTGCTTCCACTCCGAAGAGGAAATCAGGTCATATTCCGCCTATTATCCTACAAATGAAACCCGAATGGACACATGATACTATCAAGAATCTCGTCTTGAAGCATACCAAAAACTTCGATCTACAATACAGAAGTAACAACAAAATTGTAATTTCTTGCTATAGCCCCGAAAGTCATCAAGCAGTGAAGGAAGGTTTCCAAGCGAATGATCTTGCATTCCATACATTCCCAAGGAAAGACGAGAAATCATACAAAGCGGTAATCTTTGGCTTACCTGCCTATACTGAAGATAGCTTAGCAGAAGAACTTGAGATTCTAGGCTTTAAAGATGCGAAACTTCGTAGGATGAAACTGCCTGCTGATAACAACAAAGGTAATGATTTCTGTCCACCCATCCTTGCACAGCTTCCAGCTGGCAGTGATTTTTCAAAATTCCTGAAAATCAGATACATCAGCAACTGTGTTGTTCAAATACAGAAGTATCAAGCAAAGAACCCGTTTGGTACACAATGTTTCAGATGCCAAGGCTTTGGCCATTCTTCAAGGAATTGCAATTTATCTCCCCGCTGTGTAAAATGTATAGAATCTCACCCTACATCCGAATGTCCCAAGAAGGACAGAACCCGCCCGGCACAGTGCTGTAACTGCAAAGGTGACCATCCTGCCAACTTTCGGCAATGTATTGAGAGACAGAAGTACCTGAAACTTATACAGGCTCGCCAAGATCAAATAAAAGCAACTAGAGAGGCTAAAATTAGCCCAAAAATTAGAAATGTTGACGGGCGAAGCTGGAATTCTGTTGTCGCAGCAAACAAAACGGAATTAAGCACCACTGAAGCTCAGTCACAAATTGGAACTGAAGATCAGACTACAGCTGACATGTTGGCAATCCTTATGACAATAAAATCCATCAAAAAACAGTTTGTTACTTGCAACAGTATGATGGATAAGGTAATATTAATCCTGACACACCTTGGGAAGTATGTCTAATAGTAACAATTTAAATATTATATACTGGAATGCCGATGGCATTCGCACTAAACTTACGGAATTGTTAGATTTATTAGGCGATATGTCTATAGATATTGTGGCGTTGTGCGAAACCAGGATTTCCTCTCGTCATAAGCTTGAAACACCTGGCTACAATTGTTATCGGCTTGACAAAAACGCTGACGGCCGTGGGCAGGGGGTGGCACTGTTGGTCCGTAGTGATATACTGCATACTCTTGTTTCTATTCCTAGTACATATAATTTAGAATGTATAGGCATCCAGGTAGTCACTCCAGATCAAAATTTAACTATCTACTCTGCTTACCAATCACCAAATCTACCTTTTCTAAAAAGTGATCTAGATTCTTTAATTAAAAGCGCAAACCAAAAGACTCTTATAATGGGTGACCTTAACGCTAAGCATCCTTACTGGAACTGTGCCACATCTAACTCACATGGCAAGATCCTCTTCGATCATATGCTGACCAACGATTATGAGATACTAGCACCTTCTTCTCCTACCCTAGTTCATTACAATAGCTCTCACGAACCCTCAATTCCAGACGTTGTAATAGCCATTAATGTTTGTGAGGTAAGTGATCCACAGGTTCTAACCAGCCTTTCATCAAATCACCTGCCAGTGCACTTTACTGTAGGTGGTAAGTTTAGTATAAAATCTCAGACAGCATTCAACTTTGCCAAAGCCGACTGGAGACGTTACAGATCCCATCTAGACCAAAACATCACGCTGTCTAGTAAAGTTCTTGATTCAATACCTGGTATTGATGATGCTGTGAATCATTTTACTAATAGTGTGGTAAATGCACGTAAGGCTAGTGTTCCTACCGTCGAAATAGATAGGGGTCGCTTAAGACTACCAAGGCGCATCAAAAACCAAATCAAGCGCAAAAATTATATCCGGAGAAAAGCATTGAATGAGCACAACCCCTGCCTCAGAAGACAACTATTCACTACTGCTAATCAGTTAGTTCATTCAATTAAAGCCGGCATCGAGACCTTGAATGACAGTATATGGAATGACAAGCTATCAAAAGTCGACAACCCTAGTAACGATGTCTGGCGTTTAGCTCGATCAGTCAACCAAAACCCAAGCACGATTCCTCCACTGAAAATCAGAGGTGATCAAATTACCTCCTCAGTCTCAGAACAGTGTGAAGCTCTTGCTGATGCATTTGCCAGTAATATGAGTTTAACTAACCAATGGACAAGCGATCTTGAAACGGAGGCCGCGGTCAAAGAATCGATGGTAGCATTAAACTCCGCAGATACAAGCAGTCACCCTTCCCTTACTAGACCTAAGGAAATCATGAAACTCATACGAAAATTGAAACCCCGCAAGGCTCCTGGTTTAGATGGCCTTAATAACCAGTTACTTAAAAACCTATCTCAAAAGGCCTTGGTCTACCTTACACAAATATTTAATGGTTGTCTGAGAATAGGATATTTTCCCCAATGCTGGAAAACCGCCAAAATTATTCCACTTAAAAAATCTGGTAAGGATGGAAGCATCCCTACAAACTACCGCCCCATAATCTTACTACCATGCCTAGCTAAGTTATTTGAATCTCTCATACTTACCCGTCTTCTTAAAGCCACTGAAATGTCCTTGCTACCGGAGCAATTTGGATTCCGTAAGGCGCATTCCACCACCCAACAGTTGGCCAGGGTATCTGAATACATTACACACAACCTGAATGAAGGCAAATCAACAGGAATGGTGATGTTAGATGTCGAAAAAGCTTTTGACACTGTCTGGCATGAAGGTCTGCTTCACAAGCTTATTCTCAACAATGTTCCTCTCTCACTCGTTAAGATTGTGCAGAACTACCTAGCCGATCGCCATTTCAAGGTTTTTATAGGTGAACACTGTTCCGATGCCAAATCCGTACGAGCTGGTATACCACAAGGCTCAAATTTGGGACCATTTCTTTTCATCCTGTACCTTAACGATATCCCAAAACAACCTAGAACTCATCTCGCAATATATGCTGACGACACTGCGTCATATACTTCCTCTGAAGATATCGATTTAGTTATTGAACGGCTTCAACTGGCACTAAGTCTCCTTGACATGTTTTTCACTAGATGGAAGCTAAAACTAAACTCAAGCAAAACAGAAGCCATTCTTTTCACGCGAAAACGATGTTTACCTTCTAGGCTTATTAAATTTAAATCAATTTCCATACCATGGAGTCGTTCAGTAAAATATCTGGGTGTAGTTCTGGATAGTAAAATGACCTGGAATGAAAACACTGATGCACTTCGCGAAAAGGGTCTGAAAGCTATCAATGCTTTAAAACCTATCTTAAACAGAAGATCTAAGTTGAGCCCCGCTACTAAATTACGCATTTATAGCACCCTCGTTAGACCATGTTTGACATATGCTGCGCCAGTCTGGAGTTGCATTGCTGACAAAAACTACAACAAATTGCAAATTGTTCAAAATAAAGCAATTAAAACTTCATACAACACTGCTTTCCGAACCAACCTAAAACAACTGCATGAGAAAATTAAATTTCCTTTTATTAAAAATTTCATTTTAAAATCAGCGCGTAAGTTCTATTTATTTAAAAACCCTAAACACTACAATCCGTTAGTTTCATCCATAGGTTTTTTTTTCTTTTTTTTTCTGGTAGGGGAATCATCAGAATGACTTCCCCCGCTCTTGGGCGGAGCGGGAGGGCGTGTCAGACTCTTACTGACTAAACCCCTACCCCGTTCCTTCGTTGCCTTCGTTCTGGGGGGGGACTCGGTATCAACCGTTAGGAATACCACATGTTCCCCCCAGAGGCTTCGGCCCTACCGGGCCCCTACAGTTTGCTGACATCTCCTTGAGGCGCGCGTGGAACAGAACGCGCCGTTGACGACTGGGCTCGGTCCAGATTATTTCCAGACTGCCGGACGGCGGGCTACCCAGTGCTCGCCGTCCACGAACCCGCGCCTACGGTGGTCGGAAATCGGGATCGGGATCTCGGCGGCGGCGGCGTGAGGACCGTTCCCTCACGCGCTCGCGGTCAGCAGCCTCCTTCACGAGCATCACTGCTTCGCAGAAGGAGGCGACCGCATGCCAACCCTCCTCGCTCCGGACCATGGCCTGAACCAGGGCCCGGCGCGAGAGGTCGCCGCTCCCGATAGTCTCCACGAGGACACGGCGGTGCTCCGCCCAAGCGGGGCACACTTCTACCGTGTGCTCCACCGTGTCCTCCGGGCGGTCCACACAGTGGCGACACCCGGGCGTCCTCTCCTGCTTGATTCGATGCAGGAACCTCCCGAACTTACCGTGTCCGGTGAGGACCTGCGTCACACGGAAAGAGAGGACGCCGTGACCTCTTTCCAACCACTCCTCAAAGAGGGGCCTAACCGCCTCAATGACGGCGTGCCCAGCACTGGGTTGCGACAGTCGCAGTCGCCATGCCACCCTAAGATCCCGCCGGAACTCTGTCCGCCATGCCGCGACTTGTCGCGGCAGCGGAGTTTCGCCCCGGCGTTGCATCTCCACCCGCAAATCGTGCATGCGTGCAAGGACTGTTGCCTCCAGATCCCACGGTGGCAGGCCAGCGAGGAGGCTCGCCGCTTCGCGGGAGATCGTGCGGTATCCCCGCACCATCCTGATGGCCATGACCCTCTGGCAAGCGTTCAGCTTGGCCGCCGGTCGCTTACCTAGCGACGGCGCCCAAACCGGCGCCCCGTAAAGGGCCATGGACCGAACGATCCCCGCGTAGAGCCTCCGGCAGGGGGCGTCTGGACCCCCTAGGTTGGGCAGGAGCCGCTTCAGAGCGGCCCCAGACCTGTCCAGTTTGGGGGCCAAACGTCGGAAATGCTCCTCGAAAGTCCACCGGCTGTCGAGGACGAGTCCCAGGTACTTCATCGCCGACCCGACGCCGATGTGGACCCCCCCTACCGTTATTTGGGAACCCGGAGGTGGCGCGTACCGAGGGCCATGAAAGCACATGGCCTCGGACTTGTGCAATGCCACTTTGAGTCCCAGTTGCTGGATCCTCTCCACGACTGTCGCAACCCCGCGTGTCGCTGTTTCGGCCGCCGCCTGGTACGACTCTCCCCGCGCCAGGACTAGCGTGTCGTCTGCGTAGCAGACCACGCTGACCCCGTCGGGGAGGTCGCCGCGCAGCACGTAGTCGTATCCGATGTTCCACAGGGGCGGTCCTAGTACCGATCCCTGCGGAACACCGCACGACATCTCTCGCCGTCTCCACTCTCCCTGGTGACCGGGATAGATGATGAACCTATCCGACAGGTAGGCCTCGATCACACGACGGAGGTAGGCGGGCACCTCGTGGTACCGAAGTACCGCCCCGATGCAACTCCAGGGCAGGGAGTTGAAGGCATTGGCGATGTCCAAAGACACCGCCAAGACGACCCTGCCCCGAGACACCGCATCCCCCGTCGTGAGAGCCCTCATTCATCCATAGGTAAAAGTAGATCAAATAATTTACCATATTCAAAAACGTATAATCGATATCGTTTACCACATCACTATTTCTTAGATGAATAACAGTATGAGTCTACCACCGGACCGACCGGGCTACCCTCACCTGGCCACCGTAACTATCACAGAATAGCAAATTACCCACAATCCCGATAGACTATTATAATTAATGAATGTTAGTAAAAGATTTATCCTGCGATCGATTCGCATTACTTTGTGTAAAATAAATAAACAGTGTGGTTATAGTGTAAATAAGTCAGTGCTAAGACTTCTACTCTGTCTCCTATACTCTGTTCGTTATGAACTTGTGTTATAACATAAAAGTCTAAAGTTAATTGTATATGTGAAATGTTTGTAAAGGTAAGCGTAGAACCTATAAACTAGATACTTATTAGCTTGTACACAATTAGAATAAGATCTTATTGTATGCAATTTACAAAATGTTATGGAAATAAAGACCTTTAAAAATCATCATCAATCAGTGTGGGCGTTGTTCGATCTGTCAGGACTTTTTGTTTATCATGTACAATCTGTTCAATAATTCCGGAGACTAAAATGACATTTCAACACCAAAGAACTGGCGTCATTCCTATAGAAATTTTGACATTAGGTACTTATGTCAATTTAGTCTCCGGGTTTATTGAACAGACCATAGGTTAACTATAGGGCATTCAAACTCGGATATTACCAACTCCGGAGCTAGTTACGATGCTGAGCAATCAAATCCGGAACTCCGGAGTTGGCTCCAGAGTTGACAGCTTTTTAGTAATTAATAAAAAAACCCCTTTATTTTAATGAATAGATGTTTTATTTGTTAAGGATTCAGTATTTTCGATTTAAATTCAGTTAAAAAAGTATCGGGAATGGATGATTTGTTTATGGTCCCAAATTCAAATTTTTGTTTTTTTTGTAGTTGTTAGATTGGCACAACTGTTATACATTTTGGCGCGGAGTTTGAGTTGCATCTGTTATTTATATTAAATACAGTGCTGGTTTTAGTAATATCATATATAGTGTGTATTGCGATTTTCATAATGGACAAAAATATCGAACAGTTTGTCTTAAATTTTGCATCGCCAATGGAATTTCGTGTTCGGTTGAAAAAATGTTACAGAAGGCTTACGGTGAATCGACTTTATCAAAAACTCGTGCTTATGAGTGGTTCAAAGCGTTCAAAAGCGGTCGAGATGTGATGGAAGATTTGCCTCGCTCTGGTAGGAAGTCAACGTCTGCAACTGAAGTTAACATCGCAAAAGTGAAGAAAATAGTGACTGAAAATCCCCATTCAACTCTGAGAGAGATAGGATCTGAGAGAGATGGGAGGAGCTCGTGGCTAGATAATAATAGCCGCACAGGTCGATCTTCAAGGTTAAGCAACGCTTGCCTAGGTTGGTCTGTGGATGGGTGACCATCTTAACATAACGAGTTTCCTCCGTGCCTCGGAAAGCACGTTAAACCGTTGGTCCCGGCTGTCATTTGGAGATCTTTGGCAGTCGTTACGGATAGTTAGAAGCCAGTAAATCTGACTCCAATCTTGCCATGAAGTACCGTGTTACCCCAGTTAATGGGTTGTGGAGGTCTGGTAGGCAGCCGCTCCTCGTAAACCCCAACATAGTTGGGAAAAGGCTAGGCAGATGATGAACTCTGAGAGAGATAGCCGCCGAAATTTCTGTATCTCACGAGTCGATCCGTACCATTTTAACTAATCATTTGGGTATGAAACATGTTGCTGCTGGCTAGTCCCAAAAGATCTGAATTTTCTCCAAAAACTCAATCGCATGAAAGTCGCTGAGGACATGGTAGAACGAGTCAGTTCGGACCCAACATTCATGAAACGCATTGTTACTGGTGACAAGACGTGGGTTTACGAGTTTGACATACAAACTAGTCAACAAGCTTCGGAGTGGCGCCTTCCAACTGAATCGAAACCGAAAAAACCACGCCAAAGTCGATCAAAAGTCAAAGTCATTTTGACTGTTTTCTTTGACTATCGCGGTGTTGTGCACTCTGAATTCTTACCGAAAGGTCTAACGGTAAATAAAGAATATTATTTGAGCGTTATGCGGCGTTTAAGAGAGCAAATTCGACTAAAAAGGCCAGATTTGTGGAAAGAAAATTCTTGGATTTTGCACCACGACAATGCGCCTTCGCACAAGGCTATCATTGTGAACGAATATTTGACCAAACAGTCAACAAATACCATCCAGCAACCACCATATACACCAGATATGGCTCCTGCTGACTTTTTTCTTTTTCCTAAACTCAAATTACACCCGTTTTCAATCGATAGAAGACATAAAGGAGAATTCGCGGCGAGAACTGAACTTAATTCCGGAAGCAACGTTTAAAAAATGTTTTGATGAATGGATTATTCGTTGGCGCAAGTGTATCGTTTCTAAAGGAGCATACTTTGAAGGTGATAAAATAAATTTGGATGAATAACAGACATTTTGTGTATTATTGATTTTTTCCCGGTACTTTCTTGACAGAGTAGTAAATTACTGTCTGACAGATCGAAGTTATGATAGACAACTAATACGCATTATAAAATATTAAAACAATCATAAAAAATAAACATTTGTTTGGCAAGTTACAATATAATAATAATATCAATAATTTCGGAAATGAACCTAAAGGTACCCAAAAATCTACTTTTCTCTTTTTTGAGATCGAAGTTCTTGGTTTTCGATAAGATATTTAAAGATGAGTCAGAAAGAGAACTTCTAAGCTTCGTGCAGAAAAAGCTTGCTGCCGAGAATGTTCATTCTGACCACGCTCGTCGGAACAGCAGATAGTGGTACTTACTCATACACGCCGAGCACTACCGAATAATACCGAAGATTTGGGCTAGCTAAGGAATCAAACAACGGGTTACGCTCAAGAATTAAGACGCGTTTTTCGTCGTTTTGTAAATGTTTACATGATTTTTGAAAACCGGTTTCAACTCCGGTGTTTTATTTCAACTCCGGATTTCAAAAATGCTTAAAATCGGTCCGAAACTCCGGAGTTACGAAACTCCGGAACTCCGGATTGAAAGCCCTAGTTAACTACATACAGCTAGGTTGTCAGACATCGACGCACTGACGGATACCACGAATCCAGTTCATGATTCTGGATTTTTTTTTCAGCCTTTTTCCGTTTTTTTTAATCTGTACTTTTTAATTTATCTATACTAATATAATAAAGAGGTAAAGTTTGTTTTTTGTTTGTATGGGATAATCTTTGAAGATCCAGGTTCGATTACATAAATGTAAATATTGATAGAAAGCTGCTTTCTTCCTGAGTGCTATAGCCTACATTTTATCAAAAAAAAAATAGTTTACGTCATAAAATTAACATAATTGTAACGGGCGGGCAGGCGAAGCCGCGGGTAAAAGCTAGTACTGTAAAAGATCGTTATTCTAATCATCTATTTTTATCAGTTTTGGTCCATTAGATTTTATCTGTTAAGTTAATATACACATCCATATGTATGTTTTTTCTCCCACCTAAATCAGATCTAACGCAAAACGAGAAACCGTGTAAGTCAATTCTATTATTATTATTCTATATTAACAGAAGCTGTGTTAAGACGTAAACAAACATCTGACCCCATCGAAACTAATTACCGAAGCCATAGAGTAGGCACGGATTGGGCCGCCCAAGCGTCACCGCCGGACGTCTTCTTACGTACGCAAGTCTCTAGTGGCCTGTCCTTCTTACCATAGAGTAATAAAGCACTACAGAAGTCAAACTCAGCGGAAATTCCACTGAAGCGTGGCCGTCCCCGGCAGACCTGGCGACGCACCGTATTGGCAGAAGCGAAAGCTATCGGACTGACGTGGAGCGAGGTCAAGCGTAAAGCGCAAGAACGTTCGCGATGGATGGCTACTGTTGACGCCCTCTGCCCCAGCTAGGGGATATAGGATCTTAAGTCAAGTAAGTCAGAAGTCAAACTCATACAAAAGAAGTAACCCACGGTTTTTTGAGTTAAGAATTTTAGATAGCATAGTTGTCAAAGTTGTTTGAGAAGCTGTCAAAAATAATAGGGTTTTATCATCGTCATTTTTTTGTAGAAAGATGTCCACTGTTGGATATAGGCCTCCCCCAAGTGTCGCCACAACGAACGGTCCTACGCGTCTCGCATCCATCAGACTCCATTGAACATTACCAGGAGTCCTATTCTCTAAGAAAACAGCCTTAAACAGCAGTGACCACAACCAAATCGGTATTCGCTAAACTGTGAGCAGCTATTCTCCAAGAAAACCAACTTGCACTGCTGGACATTAATCTACCTTATGGGAGGCCTTCCAACCATGATGGGTGACCATCTTAACATAACGAGTTTCCTCCGTGCCTCGGAAAGCACGTTAAGCCGTAGGCCCCGGCTGTTATTTTTAGATCTTTGGCAGTCGTTACGGATAGTCAGAAGCCAGTAAATCTGACTCCAGTCTTGCCATGAAGTACCGTGTTACCCCAGTTAATGGGTTGTGGAAGTCTGGTAGGCAGCCGGTCCTCGTAAAATCTGGTATTCAGCTAGATCCGGCTTGACTGGAAGCCGACCCCAATATAGTTGGGAAAAGGCTAGGCAGATGATGGGAGGCCTTCCAACGCTGCGTCTTCCGGAGCTAAGTTGCCAATTCAGAACCTTTCGTCACCATCCGTTCTACTTAATATTAGACTTTGTCCAGCTTCAAATACTTTATTTTAAAACAAGTCCTATACGTTTCTAGTTATTTAAACTCTAAAGGTTCAAATTCCATAAAATGTTTCACTCGTATAGAACTACACAATCGCTGAGCTACAAAGACTACATAGGTATTGGAAAAAAGCTGACATAATACAAATAATCTCACTAAAAGTTTCGGAGTGTCAAAGTGTGTTTGATTTCGGTCCTTTGTATCCCTCCCAAAGGTCCTGAGATAGGCGAAGATATTTTCTAAAATAGTATTTTAAGAGTAATGTGTATTAGTTTGCGATACACTCTAAACTCTTTATGACTTTTTCTTTTAGACAATATAAACCAGTGCTGGACTGCGATGATGCACTAGTTTATTAAAAGACACTTTTACTAACTTTAGTCAGTAAAAGTAAACTACGTGGGTTTTAACCGACTCTTTTATTCCTTCTTTGCCTTTTTTTAAGGGCTCTGAGTTTTTTCAGAAGCCAACCCATGACCCCAGAGGCTTCGACCCTACTGGGCGCCTACGGTTACGACGTACCGTGACATTTGGGGCAGTTCTATACTTTTTTACTCTGTGGCACTTACCCAGACAGTCTAAACATATGCAGATATCGTCGTGCCCCTAATTGGTTTAACTCGCCACTTGGCGCGTGACGCGTGACGCGTGACGCGTGACGCTCGTCTGCGTCAACAACTTTATTATTCATGGTGATCACCGATTGACATGACGTCGCTACGTCGTTGTCTGCTTTATCTGGCGTCGTCACGACATCGCTGCGTCCTTGTCTATTATCAGGCGTCGTCTTAGGGGCCTAGCGCCCGATCAGTGCCATAACACAATGACTTTCTGAAGCCTACTCCTCGGTAACGGCTTGCTTAATAGGTTTAAGAAAAATGTTTATTATAAACTATTATATACAGGAGGAGCCGAGGAGCTCGAGGCTAGATAGGTAATAACACCCGCACAGGTCGATCTTCAAGGTTAAGCAACGCTTGCCAAGGTTGGTCTGTAGATGGGTGATCATTTTAACATATCGAGTTTCCTCCGTGCCTCAGAAAGCCCGTTAAGCCGTAGGTCCCGGCTGCCATTTGTAGATCTTTGGCAGTCGTTACGGATAGTCAGAAGCCAGTAAATCTGACTCCAGTCTTGCCATGAAGTACCGTGTTACCCCAGTTAATGGGTTGTGGAGGTCTGGTGGGCAGCCGCTCCTCGTAAAATACTGGTATTCAGCTAAATCCGGCTTGACTGGAATCCGACCCCAATATAGTTGGGAAAATGATGATGAATGGCTATTGGGATATACGGAGCACTTTCCACGTTTGAAAGATGGGAATGGTTTTTACGTGCCGAAAAATTTGCGAGAAAGTTTTTCCGGCATGGTTGGCTACCGGAAGTGGTTGGTTGGCTTCTGCGCTGCGGGTAGCGGGTTCGATTCCCGCATGGAACAAATATTTGCGCCCGCACGATACTTGTATCGTATAAAAAAGATAAAAAAGCACGGTGTCCATGTATAACAAATATGCAAGTGTGTAAAATAAGACACATATTTACTAATAGATAGAATAGAATCCCAACGGCCCTATTGGGATTCTACCTAAACCAAGATGTGCATTAACCATACTTGTATAATTTTCCATATGTTCACTTTAGTGAGAAAACAGAAAAGAAAGTGTTTTTATTTCTTTCTTTCTCTTTTTTTCTAATATCAACGAATAAGAAATATTGGTTTTTAATAATTCAAAGTAAATGATAAATGATATTTATTTTGCAAATAGGTTTCACAAAACACTTATACACGTCAATTTTTTTTGTCATAATTATTAATCTAGATGAGGCCGGTGTTTCCTTACTGACTACCCTGAGAAGAAACACCGAAACAAACTCAGGGGTCACAGTCTCTTTAAAAAAAAATCCATACTGAAGTGTCTCGAAAAATCCAGAATCATACTGGTAGGTACCAATACAGTATGTGGCAGCGGGTAAGCACGTATCTTATTCATTAACAATTAATTGAATTATTCAGCATAAATTATAATTTGATTTAAAATTTTACAGTTGAGTCGAGAACTTTCGAGAAACTTCGGTGATTAGATCTTTTTAGCAGCAGCGAGTCACGTCGAAGAGAAAGCGGAGAGCGGGAAACTCAGTTGGAGATATCCTATGTGTATGAAAAAAAAACAATTGGGTACTTGACTCATATTTATCTTTTTATCATTTTAATGCTTTAAAAATTTGTTTCAAAAATTAACTTTATCAAAAACCTTAAAGAGAGATTTTTCGAATTGGTGAAAAACATAGAAGAATTCCAAAACCTGGTGGAACCCCATCCCCTTCCTTTATTATTTTCTACTACAAAGTATGCTTTTGTTTCATTAAAAATACTAAATGTCCAGTAAAACATGCTCTTTTGAGTGGATTAAAAATCATCGCTTCGCTCGCTTACTAGACCCCGCCATCCCCTTCTAACCTAACTTGTCTGAGTCGGGATGCCCCAAGTCAAGTAAAAAGTTAATTAACATTTGGTGTGCAATACGTATTTTAGTAAAAAATAAGATTTTTGATGCACAGAAATCCTACATTAATGATAAATGGCCAAACGTGGATGGACATATCAAAACGTTATCGTTTAAACGATCTGACCAGTTTTAGTTGGCCATATCTTGAAGTGATCAATTCTGATACCTGCCCACGACATATACATTCACAGCATACAGACTTACATATTTTGGGTACGAAGATTACAGAACCATATAACATAAACTAGTGCTTGAGCAGTGCCATTCCGAGCCAGGCACTAACTGTGGCCAGGCAGACATGTATCCTTCGACTGCGGGTATATTACACCCCTGCCAACTTAGGGTCAGTTCACACCAAAACGCGACGCGACACGACGATGCAGGAAGAGGCCAATGATTTCGCGCTGCGCCGTGCACCGCCGCGAGACGAACCGCAACGTTGCGAGGCGTATAGTAAGATCGTCTGCAACACGACTTCGTGAATGTAAAAACGTTCTGCAGCGCAGCAAGACGCGGCGCGGTGTCACGAGGCGCAGCGCGATGCCGCGCGGCGTCATGAGGCGCAGCGCTGCATGAAGCAATGTATTTTAAATTCTCACAATGAAATGTGTACCTTTTCGTGTAGTAAATAAAGTTCTATTTTGAGTCACTCGATTAAAAAGTGCACGCAGCGTCGCGTCGCGTCTCGGTGTGAGCTGAGCCTTAACTGCAAATACACGAGTGATTGAAACAGCTCTATACAGGTTATTTTATAGCAATGTCATGTTACTTACTTCTTCTTGCTCAAATAAGTGTACGAGATTCATAAAATTAGAAACGGTGTTTTTTAGGTAAATTGAATCATTAAAGTAAGGGCAGTCATTAAAATAGCTTTTCCCACTCCGGGCGGAATGGGAGGGTGTGTCAGACTTGTTCTGACTAAAACCCACTCCTGTTCCTTCTTTGCCTTAATTCCAGAACCCTTTTGTTTAACACAGGGCCGCGTAGTACAGTTTGCTAATATCTCTTTAAGGCACTACCTATTGCTCGCCGTCCGCAAGTCTGCGCCTACGGTGAACTTAGACACGGGTATACCATATCCTGGAATACTACATAGAATACTTTTTGCTCTGGGTAGTATGTTCTTTTAAAATAATTTTCTACTTGTATGCGGGCGAAGCCGCGGGTACAAGCTAGTGGAGCATGTTTAGTAGTTGATCCAGCCCTCGATTCGCCTTATAGTCCCGTTCCCGAGGCTTATTGTACATGACCCGTGCATTTTCCGGGATGAAAAGTAGCCTATAGCACTCAGCGATATTTCAGCTTTCTCGACATCGGATCAAGACTTCATACCTACTAGTATTTACTCGTATTAGTTATAGTATATACTCGTATTATAAGTGATAGTAGGAATTTTCTCGTAATATTATCATTTACCTATACTTTGGTACTTACTTATAATATTTTGTAAACTACGGCAAAATGTAAAATAGCCTATTGATAAAAGCTGAGAAATTATGAATGAAATCCTTGATTTTAATTATTATATCTGACATTGTTCTAATTTCTGTAATTTTTTTTTTAATTTATTTTTTTTCTTTTTTGTAGTTTCGCAATTTATGATGTAGATACACATAATTTATATGTCTGGTGTATACTTACTGTTAATGTAAATTGGCAATAAATTAGAACACCTATAAAGTTGATCGCCGATTACGAAGCGTTTTCCCAAGATTTTGGTGAGATTATTACTGGAAAAAAATTGATGAAATATTCAACCACGTTAGAATTTTGAGTAAAATATTTTTTTGGTATTTCTATAAGAATTTAGTTTAAAAACTTGGGATGGAAGGTTAAGGAATAGGTCAACTAATCTCAATAAATCTATCTAGCCTTTTTACCCAACTGCGCATGGTAAGGGAGGGCTATGTGTTTGTTAGTCTACTAGGGCCCCGACTAGGTGCACATTTATCAGTATTACTCTACTATATCATGCATGTATTATACATATAAACCTTTCTCTCGAATCACTCTCTCTATTAAAAAACAAGTGCGAGTCGGACTCGCGCACTGAGGGTTCCGTAGTAACTTACCTATAAAAACAGTTCAATCGAACAATTCGACAGTCTCGAAATGTACGTTTTTTGCAGTATAAACGGACGAATCTTTTTTTCCCGTCACTTTACCAATTGAATTGAAAATTGATTTTTGCACAGCTTCACGGGACCACGGACCCAATTATATGGTGTTAATTTCAACTCAATACCTCTAACTTACCTATGAATAAAGTTCTATTCTCGAATCGAGCGTTGAAGATTTTTCAAAAAAATAATTCTTGTGACGTAACAACAAATTTTCAGTTTTCAGACTTTTCCCTATATGAGTGCTATAAAACGTTGCTTCATGCCAAATTTCAAGATTCTAGGTCGACTGGAAGTACCCTTTAGGTTTTGATTCCCTTGCGAGTACTTGCGAGTTTCAAAATATGCAGCTTAAATTGCTGTTTCTTTTGATTGCGTTGACATAGAAGTTTGATTTTGTTACAGCTTAAAGGTATTATAGACCTGAGTATTTGGTATGAATTTCAATTTAATACCTCTACGCGTTTATGAGGAAATGCGTAGTAAGTTTCAAATTATTAAAAAAATATATATTATGTGATGTAACTAAAAATTTATGGTTTTCGTAATTTTTCCTTTATCTATGCTATAAGACGTTGCTTCGTACCAAATTTCAAGATTCTGAGTTCACGGGAAGTACCCTGTAGGTTTTGATTCCCTTGCAAGTGTCGAAAATTTGCGGCATAAACGGCTGTATCTTTTGATTGCATTGGCTTAGAAGTCTGATTTTTTCACAGCTTCAAGGGACAGTAGACCTGAGTAATTGATATAATTTTCAGCTTCATACCTCCACGCGTTCCTGAGAAAAAGGGTCTTGACAGACGGACGGACAGACGGACAACAAAGTGATCCTATAAGGGTTCCGTTTTTTCCTTTTGAGGTACGGAACCCTAAAAACCGCATCAAATTCCGTTGCATAAGTATTTTTAAAGATTTAAGCATACATAGGGATATAGGGACAGAGAAAGCGACTTTGTTTTATGCTATGTAGTGATGTATGTTTGTTCCTTTGTGGTGCTCTAGAGACCAAACTCGTGAGCCGATTTTATTCATTATTATGTCAACCGATTTGTCTTATTCCACACGTGTCCTTAAAGTCATAAAAATTATCATTTAATATGATGGCCACTAGGCGCCAAATAGTGAAAAATAAAAATAATTATTAGATTTTCTGTATACTTTTTCAAAATGGTTGGAGAAAATTGTATTTAATTACATCACGAAATAAAAACAGTGTCCCCACAATATGGAGACACTCATTTTGACTAGACTGAAAACATGTAGTAGCTATGTTAAAATGTATGTATGTTTGTAAATGTATGTTCGTTAGGGACAGACAGACATACAGCAGTTAATACATTTTAACCCCACAAATCAACTCTGAAACCAAAAAAAAAAGAAGTAAATATTAATTTAAAGGACGTGTGTTTTGAGACCCGATCCTAACGCCATTATACCAAGTTCTCAGTTACTTTCAAATTAAATAATGCCTAAAGCTAATACGTTCCAAGTAACACAGTTAATTAGATATTGGCATTAATATTTTAATTAAACCATCAACTTTTAATGAAATAAAAATCATGATTTACTTTTAAAATAAGTTTTGGTTTTCAGTTAATTAAAATAATTCAATTAGGCTGAGCGCAGACTGAGTTTAAGATAATATAAAAAGGCTCCAATTTCAGAGCCAACTAGTTTTTCCATGGAAACCATATACGATTCTTAAAAAAAAGCAGTTTTCTCAGAAAGAAAGAACGAACAAAACAAAGAAAGAAAGAATGACTTTTTATTTGCGGGACATGACACAATCTTTCGACTAGTTTAAAATTTAATAATATACGTCTTAATCTAAAAAAAAAACATGACATAAAATGTGCGCCACGTCCGCACAAAACGGCCCACCGCGCCGCTCAGCATAATGCTGTGGGCACACACATAGTGCGATTCCCATGTCCACGGCGCTGGTTTTCAGCGTGGGCCGGTGACGTTTTCTTATCTCCTTTGTATTGCATGAAGTTTTAATAAATAAAATAATATTTCACATCTTGTAAATTCTCGCGGCCTTCATCAGGTGTTCGGTCCACTAAGTGGAAGGGCTTCCAAGTTCCAAGGTTGCGACTTCCGGTACGCGATCACCACTTCAGAAACTTTCGGCCATTTAATAAGCTGCGGTATTATTCATAAGAGTTACAGCAGCTCTTGAACACAAAGGGTCATCGTCGTTTATTTATTTCTTCAATTTTTGTGTTGAACAGTTTGTTTTACATTTAACAATATCTAACACCACAGAACAGTTGAAACTTCCTTTGTATGTTCTGTGTCTAACACAACATAATATATACGAGTATAAACAAAAATATCTATACTAATATTATAAAGAGGAAAACTTTGTTTGTTTGATTGTAATGAATAGGCTCAAAAACTACTGGCCCGATTTTAAAAATAATGTCACCATTCGAAAGCTACATTATCCACGAATAACATAGGATAAATTTTATTCTGAAAAAAAATAGGGTTCCGTAAGATATTTAGGTTTAGGTGTAAAAAATCAACCAGAAAAGTTACTTATTTTGCGTACGCTGCCTAAACTGTAAAAGATAGAACCATAAAATGTTCTAATTAATTGTAGATCTTATAAATATCTACAAAAAAGTCCGCGAAACACTATACCTATCTATGTCGAGTGAGGCACAACAACCATTTTTGTTATCTAAAAATCTTGAATTCTTTTGGACTACATTTAAACGCATTTATTTTACTCATGCTATTAACCCTTATCAAAATAAATTATTTTATCACTAAGTACAGTTTATGTAGATAATATTTGGTCTTTGAATGATTAAAATTGGACGTTTGGTTTTGAAGTTATGGCGAAATTAAAATATTACGATTCCTGCTGCACGGTCTGTTGCGAAGTCTCTTTCTTATGAATTGTGCTATCATAGTATAGGTAGGTAGAATTGATTTGAGAAATTGTTTACAAAGGGCATCTGAAGGAACATGGTGGGTTTTTTTACAGCTCTGCAAACTGTACCCGTATAAAATCGCACCACAGGTTGCGTTTGACCATGTTTGACCATCAATAATGTGAAGTCTGCTGAGTAAAAATGCACGCACTCAAGAGTTAACTTAATTCATAAATTGCATAGTTAACTCTCGATAAAGAAAGTAGTACCCGCTGAAAAAAAAACACCGTATGATGTATTAAGGCATCAGTCAAATATCACCCCAAGTAAAAAATCTGCCTAAATAAACGAGTAATTTCAATAACTAAAAACGTCGGGAATCGCTTTGTGACTAATGACACCTAAGAAATGTCTACACGACAATAGGAGGCTTAAGGATGTCTTTCTCACGATAGCAGGTTTATTCCATTGGCAGGGCAAGAGGAGGTCTTGCCCCATACATTGACCCAAACTAGGGCATTAGGATTCAGATTCTGACGCCAAAACAGTATGGCGGTGCTCCGCCTAGCGGAGTAGACTTCGACCGTAACGTCTGCCGTGTTTTCCGGGCGTTCCGCAGAATGGTGACTTGGCCTTTTCTTCCCGCCGAATCCAAAATATTTACCTCTCGAAACACTACTTACTACTTGCATAATGCAGAAAGTGAGAAAGCCATGACGCCTATATAGTTACTCTTTAAAGAGAGAATATACCGAAGTACCTAATAACTGAGGCGTGCAAAAGTTAGTGGCCCTGATACGTAAATAGCAACTGAAGGAACATGGTGGAATTTAGTCCGCAAAAGACCACTTGCTCCACCTAGAGCTGGATAACTATCTCAAATAAAAAAGAGGCAAATACTAAACCTTCTATTGACTTCAGGATCAGCTTTGTGCTGACCATTCATATATTTTGACAACTAAAAACTACTTTATGCACTTTTTTTCAGCCTACATAAGTAAGTGCTATTTACACTTACTTAGTGGTGCTTTGATTGAAAGGAGAATCATCAGACTGATTTCTCACGCTCTTGGGCGGAGCGGGAGGGCGTTTCATTCTCTTACTGACTAAACCCCACCCCGTTCCCCTTCGTTCCTTTGATCTGGATCGGGACACGGTGAGAATCTTTCGGATTTTCCGTGTTCCCCAGAGGCTTTGGCCCTACCGGACCCCTACAGTTTGTTGACATCTCCTTGAGGCGCGCGTGGAACAGAACACGCCGTTAACGACTAGGCTCGGTCCAGGTTATTACCAGACTGCCGGACGGCTTGCTGGTCGCCGTCCGCGAGCCCGTGCCTACGGTGGTCAGAAATCGGGATCGGGATCTCGGCGGCGGCGCTCGCGGTCGGCAGCCTCCTTCGCTAGCATTACTGCTTCGCAGAAGGAGGCGACCGCTCACCACCCCTCCTCGCTCTGGACCATGGCCTGTACCAGGGCCCAGAGAGGTCGCCGCCGCCGATAGACTCTACAAAGACACGGCGGCGCTCCGCCGTGTCTTTGCGCCACCGTGTCCTCCCTTTGTGGGGGTCATCGGTTGCAGCGACCTCTCCCGCCGGGGCCTGGTCCAGAGCAGGGTGGAGTGGCAGGCGGTTGCCTCCTTCTGAGAAGCAGTAATCCAGCCAAGGTGGCGGCCGCATGGATGAGGAAATGGCCTTCACGCCCCAGCGTTGAGGAAATAAGATCCCGACCCCGATTTCCAGCCACCGTAGAAGTGGACTTGCGGACGGCGAGCAATGGGGCGCCGTCCGACCGTTCGGTAACCAAATATCTACACCGAGACCGAGTCGACGGCGGGTAGTGTTCCAAGCGTGCCTCATTGAGATGTCAGCAAGATCATAGAGAACCATCAGGGTCACCAAGCCTACTGGGGTCATGAGTTCGCTTCTGAAAGGCATTCCTGGGGCCCTGGAACGCAAGGCAAAGAAAGAACATAGGAGTGGGTTTTGGTCAGTAAAAGTCTGACACGCCCTGATGCGTTAGCTAAGAGCGGGAGAAGTCATTGGATTATTTCCCAACTAAAAAAAGGAATGAAGTTAAACTGTTTTATGTGAAAGTAAAATGAATGAATTGGATGCTTTCGGAATTATTCGCAAGTGTAGGAGAATTATTCTTTGAGGAGTGGTTGGAAAGAGGTCACGGCGTCCTCTCTTTCCGTGTGACGCAGGTCCTCACCGGACACGGTAAGTTCGGGAGGTTCCTGCATCGAATCAAGCAGGAGAGGACGCCCGGGTGTCGCCACTGTGTGGACCGCCCGGAGGACACGGTGGAGCACACGGTAGAAGTGTGCCCCGCTTGGGCGGAGCACCGCCGTGTCCTCGTGGAGACTATCGGGAGCGGCGACCTCTCGCGCCGGGCCCTGGTTCAGGCCATGGTCCGGAGCGAGGAGGGTTGGCATGCGGTCGCCTCCTTCTGCGAAGCAGTGATGCTCGTGAAGGAGGCTGCTGACCGCGAGCGCGTGAGGGAACGGTCCTCACGCCGCCGCCGCCGAGATCCCGATCCCGATTTCCGACCACCGTAGGCGCGGGTTCGCGGACAGCGAGCACTGGGTAGCTCGCCGTCCGGCAGTCTGGAAATAATCTGGACCGAGCCCAGTCGTCAACGGCGCGTTCTGTTCCACGCGCGCCTCAAGGAGATGTCAGCAAACTGTAGGGGCCCGGTAGGGCCGAAGCCTCTGGGGGGAACATGTGGTATTCCTAACGGTTGATACCGAGTCCCCCCCAGAACGAAGGCAACGAAGGAACGGGGTAGGGGTTTAGTCAGTAAGAGTCTGACACGCCCTCCCGCTCCGCCCAAGAGCGGGGGAAGTCATTCTGATGATTCCCCTACTAGAAAAAAAAAAGTGTAGAATTATTGGTTACTTTTGTGCAGTTTAACGAACTTAACGCGGACGAAGTCGCGGGCAACAGCTAGTATTTTATAAAACATTGCTAGTATAATAATTCACCAGAAATGAAGGCTAGAATGAATAGGTCCTTAATAAGTTAGTGAGCTTCACCATCTACGCGGGTATAGCCTACTCACTCGCGTTCGTAGCAGCACCACCCTATACTGAGAGTTTTTGCTTATACATGGGAGCGGGGGACTCTTTGGGGATGCTGCAAAGATGGGTTCATGGCTTAATTCATGAATCCCCGACCGGTACTATGAGACCGCGCTGTTATTGTTTTATTATTGTGTCTCGTTTTGTGGGTATGTGATAGGTTAATGTAGTCAAGTCTGTAATTGTATTGTTAATAGTTATTAACAATACAATTACAGACTTGAATAAGTATTAACAATACAATCTAAACAAAAATGCTTATCTTAAAAACTAATGTTAGGAGGACCTATTTTTTACTAACAAAATATGAACCTCGTCCAAAATATTTTTTTTTATTAATAATATTCTTTTTTATTCACTATCTTCACGTATTGTTTACATTTTTAAATATTTCTTATAAAAAAGCATTTAAAAATTTAATATTATGTTAACTGACCATTCGACCCCGCATATTTCAACTCTGATCTGCTTCTAGTGTGCGCATTACCTTAGGTTATACACCTAGAAGGTAAATTACTTGACAGGCGAGAGTTAAGACTTAATTAACATTAGATCGATCCCTGGACGAACCTCTACGTCTTTGAAACGTAACTAGGTACTTATGATTAAGATTTACACGTAACTAGCCAGGACCTTCCCTCGGGCGACAGGCATTTGATGAGATAAGTCAAACTTAGAAACCCTAGGGAGTTATAGAGATAGATCAATTTTAAGTTTAGGCATGTGTTTACTTGAAGGCGAAAGTTTATGACCAATGCGTGTTGCTAGTGATGTGAAATGTCTCTAAAACGTGGTCGCTCACGTTGTGCTCAAGGGCAATGGAAAGGGTTAAGCTTGAAGTTTTCTTGCGTGACCGAATCAGGAATGAAGATATCTACAGGTTACTGATATAGTCCGTCCGAAGTATCGCCAAAATTAAATGGCAGTGAGCACTTGGAGAAGGTATTGCTCGTAGAACAGGTGGTCGATATTTATTTATTTAAACTTCGTGTATAGTGGTAGTACAAAGGCGGAGTTAATGCATCGTGGCATTCTCTACCAGTCAACCTCTGGGTTAAAAAAGGCAACACTGATATGGTCGTAAGGTGTTGGTGTAACGACAACGCAGCGAAAGACGCAGCGTTGGAAGTCCTCCCACATGGTGGACCAATGACCTGATGAGGAGGAGGAGTCTATCGGATTCCCGCGACTTCAGGACTTCAGGACCGTTCGTTGTGGTGACATTTGTGGGAGGCTGTGTCCAACAGTGGACACCTTTCAGCTGGAGTAATAACGATGATGATTAGTTGTTTATTTATTTATTCAATGCTTTATAGTCCAGTCAAAATAGACATTCCACTTTGCATTAATTCCCAACAAGCTGGATTTTTGTGCAGGCCTTGAATACGTCATTACGAATGATATGTCAAAAGTCCCCATCAATCCCGCTTGTGCGTTGTTTTTTATTCGAGGTCAAAGGTCACAAATTAGCGTTTTTTGCGTATATCTCTGAAACAACGAGAGCTATCGAAAAATGGTTCAGGCAAAGTTTGTAGATCGTAAAATTGTCTACAAAAAAGATCTCGACACTTTTCTTCTATAAAGCATCGCTTTCGAGATATCGTGACTTTAGACCGCAGGAAAGTCGTATTTTAAGTGTAACAATCACTGTAGTACTTAGCCTCAGCAGCAACTAAGTCATATTCATACTGAATGCGGGCACTTGCTAGCTCATGAGAACGAGTCTGAGCTTCCTTAAATATGGTTTTCTTGAAGTCAAGGGTTGAAAGTTGAGGACACTCTTGGTCGAAGATGCTGCGCTTTTTTTTATTTCAGCCGTTTTATCTGCTTCATTGCCACAGAACAAACAGTATTTCGTCAAAAAGATGATTCATTACCTCGTGCTAGTACGAGGAGGACTAATCCCAGATGTGGTAGTTATCTCCGCCTCACGCTGTCTTTTAGCTGCAGCGATGCTGCTCTTCCAGGTGTATGCTTTACGACACTGCTTATGTATCGTTACAGATGGTTCGTCCTTCAAATATTTATCGAACCCATCATCCCTTAGTATAAGTGCATATTCGTATTTTCTATGTTTAAAATAGCCATAATTCGAGAACAGTGCACCGTAGAAGAAAAAGTGTAAATCTTTTTTGTAGACAATTTTACGATCTACAAACTCTGCCTGAACCATTTTTCGATAGCTCTCGTTGTTTCAGAGATATACGCAAAAAACGCAAATTTGTGACCTTTGACCTCGAATAAAAAACAACGCACAAGCGGGATCGATAGGGACTTTTGACATATCGTTCGTAATGACGTTTTCAAGGCCTGCACAAAAATCCAGCTTGTTGGGAATTAATGCAAACTTGAATAATAATTTAGTCTATTTTGACTGGACTATTATGCACATATAAGTACAGAGGCGGACTTAATGCCTTGGGCATTTTCTACCAGTCAACCTTTGGGTGATGCAGAGAAAAAATAGTGGTAGGTGTTTTTAGGAGCTCGTGCTTTCGTTAACTCGCGGATAGTAATTTCGGCACTTTTATCGGACATTTCGTATTTTTAAATTGAGAAAAATCACGAGCGAGATTTTACACACTCAAGAGCGAGAGGGTATATACTCGTATCAATGATGATGATTAGTTAAGTTTGTACCAGAGGCTAAGCAATATGTGTCGCCACTCCACGTACGAATTACCAATTCCAGGATTAAGTCTTCCAGTTGTGAGTATGTTCGACAGAGTTATCGCGACCCTTGAACGCTACGACACTCCCTCTCAATCCTCCCCACGGGGGGTGAAGTTATTTAAAGATAACATACCTTTTTTCATTCCCTCAAAAAAAAGGATCGACTCTCTAAACTACGGTACTAATTAAATAGAATAAATTGTTTACTTTGAAAATTAAATTCAATTCCTCGAATCTCTATAAAGATTGATGATTTTGTTTAAATATCTAACTAGCTGCTACCAGCGGCTCCGTTCGAGGCTCTTTTTTCTAAGAAAAAAAATCCCGAGATAAAATGTGCTATTCTAGGACCTTTCCAAAGACCATGTCCTAGAATAGCACATAGAATACTGCTACTGCTATTATATTATATTAGGTAACAAACACTCGAAAATTTTCGCCATTTTGATATTCGTAGAGTGGTTCAAGAAACATATAGGGGCATATAAATGTCAATTGATGGTAAAGTTGGCGCTGTGATTGAGCAATTGGTTGCTGTGATGCGTGTCACGGATTCAATACCCGCGACGATTAAATAAATAAAAAAACAACACTAAAAGAATGAAGAAATAAAATAAATTAACGCTTAACTAAATAATATACGTATCATAGCCTACAGCTACTTAAAACCCTCCCCCAAATTTAACGCGTGTGTACAACTGACGCTCAAATTACGAGTAATACCTACACAAACATAGACATAGCCTTAATCGTTTCATCCCTGCACACAGAAAATCACCGATTGACCTTGAATAAACCTAACCTAATTTCACAAATAGGTCACAAACACAAGATTAACTCCTAAAAAGGCGATTATAAATTAAGATAACAATTTCGCGTGAAAGATTACATCTCAAGGAAACGTGATAAGCCTACATTAGCTTGACACGCGCCCGGTTACCGTGTCACGGTATAATCGGTATACAACGACGTGCCCGCGCATAACAAAATCTCTTTTAACGTACTTATAACTGTCTAACGTAGCCGTAAAGTATACGTGCTCGTTCTGATGTTGTTTTAATTGGATTTTAATGAGTTTAAACCCGTCACGGCAAGAATATCCGAAGCGAAGTGTCTTTTACGTTAAGTGAGATATTTTTGTTGATGCGACGCGACAGAATTGTCTGTGTTGTGCTTAGGGTTGCCAGATCTTCAAACCGAAAAGCCGGACAAACCAACCAGTTTAGCCGGACATTAGATTAAAAAGGGCGACAATTTTTTTTTGAGGCCGTTCACGGAAATTTTACTTTTTACGTTCTAACGAAATAACAAGTAATTGTTGATCTGCAAACGCTTGCAATTGCAAGAACAATGAAAATCTATAAAAATGATAAAATTTAAAAAGCCTAACAAAAGCCGGACAGGCCTTACTCCGCCTAATGTGGCCGGACACACGACCAAAAAGCCTGACCGTGTCCGGCTTTATCCGGACGCCTGACGACGGTAGTTGTGCTCAATCGGGTTTAAAAGTTAAAATAAAGTAAGGAAAGGTTTATTTTTTAGGTAGCAAATCATCTAATGACTTCTCCCGCTTTTCCACGGAAGGGTGTATCAGATTTTTTTTGACTTAAAACCCACTCCTATGTCTCTTATTTGAATTTCGTTTCAGGGCCTCAGATTTTCTTTTCAGAAGCGAACCCATGGCCCCAGAAGCTTCCTACCGGGCCCCTACGGTTTTGCTGACATCTCCTTGAGGCGCACGTGGAACAATTGTGCTCGATCTGGTTACCTTACGGCCGGATGACGAGCTACCCATTCCTCACCGTCCGTAAAGCCCACGCCTACGGTAACCTTACCGTACCTATGGTAAGACAAGTCAGTCCCTCTAGGCATGGATACGGTAAGGTAAGGCAGAGGTAAGACAAGTCCCTCTAGGCATGGATACGGTAAGGTAAGGCAGAGGTAAGACAAGTAAGTCCCTCTAGGCATGGATACGGTAAGGTAAGGTAAGACAAGTAAGTCCCTCTAGGCATGGATACGGTAAGGTAAGGCAGAGGTAAGACAAGTAAGTCCCTCTAGGCATGGATACGGTAAGGTAAGGTAAGACAAGTAAGTCCCTCTAGGCATGGATACGGTAAGGTAAGGTAAGGTAAGACAAGTAAGTCCCTCTAGGCATGGATACGGTAAGGTAAGGCAGAGGTAAGACAAGTCAGTCCCTCTAGGCATGGATACGGTAAGGTAAGGCAGAGGTAAACAAGTCAGTCCCTCTAGGCATGGATACGGTAAGGTAAGGTAAGACAAGTAAGTCCCTCTAGGCATGGATACGGTAAGGTAAGGCAGAGGTAAGACAAGTCCCTCTAGGCATGGATACGGTAAGGTAAGGCAGAGGTAAGACAAGTCAGTCCCTCTAGGCATGGATACAGTAAGGTAAGGCAGAGGTAAGACAAGTCAGTCCCTCTAGGCATGGATACGGTAAGGTAAGGTAAGACAAGTAAGTCCCTCTAGGCATGGATACGGTAAGGTAAGGCAGAGGTAAGACAAGTCAGTCCCTCTAGGCATGGATACGGTAAGGTAAGGTAAGACAAGTAAGTCCCTCTAGGCATGGATACGGTAAGGTAAGGTAAGACAAGTAAGTCCCTCTAGGCATGGATATGGTAAGGTAAGGCAGAGGTAAGACAAGTAAGTCCCTCTAGGCATGGATACGGTAAGGTAAGGCAGAGGTAAGACAAGTAAGTCCCTCTAGGCATGGATACGGTAAGGTAAGGTAAGACAAGTAAGTCCCTCTAGGCATGGATACGGTAAGGTAAGGCAGAGGTAAGACAAGTAAGTCCCTCTAGGCATGGATACGGTAAGGTAAGGCAGAGGTAAGACAAGTCAGTCCCTCTAGGCATGGATACGGTAAGGTAAGGCAGAGGTAAGACAAGTCAGTCCCTCTAGGCATGGATACGGTAAGGTAAGGCAGAGGTAAGACAAGTCCCTCTAGGCATGGATACGGTAAGGTAAGGCAGAGGTAAGACAAGTAAGTCCCTCTAGGCATGGATACGGTAAGGTAAGGTAAGACAAGTCAGTCCCTCTAGGCATGGACACGGTAAGGTAAGGCAGAGGTAAGACAAGTCAGTCCCTCTAGGCATGGATACGGTAAGGTAAGGCAGAGGTAAGACAAGTAAGTCCCTCTAGGCATGGATACGGTAAGGTAAGGCAGAGGTAAGACAAGTCAGTCCCTCTAGGCATGGATACGGTAAGGTAAGGTAAGACAAGTAAGTCCCTCTAGGCATGGATACGGTAAGGTAAGGCAGAGGTAAGACAAGTAAGTCCCTCTAGGCATGGATACGGTAAGGTAAGGCAGAGGTAAGACAAGTAAGTCCCTCTAGGCATGGATACGGTAAGGTAAGGTAAGACAAGTAAGTCCCTCTAGGCATGGATACGGTAAGGTAAGGCAGAGGTAAGACAAGTCAGTCCCTCTAGGCATGGATACGGTAAGGTAAGGCAAAGATAAGACAAGTAAGTCCCTCTAGGCATGGATACGGTAAGGTAAGGAGAGGTAAGACAAGTAAGTTCCTCTAGGCATGGATACGGTAAGGCAGAGGTAAGACAAGTAAGTCCCTCTAGGCATGGATACGGTAAGGTAAGGCAGAGGTAAGACAAGTAAGTCCCTCTAGGCATGGATACGGTAAGGTAAGGTAAGACAAGTAAGTCCCTCTAGGCATGGATACGGTAAGGTAAGGCAGAGGTAAGACAAGTAAGTCCCTCTAGGCATGGATACGGTAAGGTAAGGCAGAGGTAAGACAAGTAAGTCCCTCTAGGCATGGATACGGTAAGGTAAGGTAAGACAAGTAAGTCCCTCTAGGCATGGATACGGTAAGGTAAGGCAGAGGTAAGACAAGTAAGTCCCTCTAGGCATGGATACGGTAAGGTAAGGTAAGACAAGTCAGTCCCTCTAGGCATGGATACGGTAAGGTAAGGTAAGACAAGTAAGTCCCTCTAGGCATGGATACGGTAAGGTAAGGTAAGACAAGTAAGTCCCTCTAGGCATGGATACGGTAAGGTAAGGCAGAGGTAAGACAAGTCAGTCCCTCTAGGCATGGATACGGTAAGGCAGAGGTAAGACAAGTAAGTCCCTCTAGGCATGGATACGGTAAGGTAAGGTAAGACAAGTAAGTCCCTCTAGGCATGGATACGGTAAGGTAAGGCAGAGGTAAGACAAGTAAGTCCCTCTAGGCATGGATACGGTAAGGCAGAGGTAAGACAAGTAAGCCCCTCTAGGCATGGATACGGTAAGGTAAGGTAAGACAAGTAACTCCCTCTAGGCATGGATACGGTAAGGTAAGGCAGAGGTAAGACAAGTCAGTCCCTCTAGGCATGGATACGGTAAGGTAAGGTAAGACAAGTCAGTCCCTCTAGGCATGGATACGGTAAGGTAAGGCAGAGGTAAGACAAGTAAGTCCCTCTAGGCATGGATACGGTAAGGTAAGGTAAGACAAGTATGTCCCTCTAGGCATGGATACGGTAAGGTAAGGCAGAGGTAAGACAAGTAAGTCCCTCTAGGCAAATCGTGTATACGATTAATGACGCGATGATTTCACGATAGATTACATTTTGACGCACGTAGGTAAAGTCAGCCCGAGGCGAACCCGCCCTTTGTTGTCACCAATCCGTTAACCGTTGCATAATGAACCTTCTGATGTTAATTTAAATTAATCACTAGTACCGTTTTAAAATAATGTGGAAATCTTGGAATGAATTTTGAATTTTTATCACTAGTTCCATATTGTGTATGTACAACATATTAAAGGGTGTAAAAAGACCCTTAACGAAAACGAAAACCCCAAATAGTCCTCATCACTGGGATAGTTTTTTTCTTCTAGACCATACCTGGGAATTAACTAGTTCTGGAGATATTGAAGGTCAAAGTCAACAATTTTTTTTCGTTTTTTTTTTAGAATCGTATTCCAAGTATCATTAGTAAACTTTCTTCCGAACAAACATTATCAAAATTATCAATTTTTCATGACAAATTACGCATTTGAAGTCACAAAAATGCAATGAAAACTAAACACAATGAGCGCCTCACACACACAAGCGAGCGATCAGTTCAACGACCCAGCGCGAGCGGCCGAACGCGCAGCTGATCGAAGTTATTATTAATTAATTATTTTTAAATGATGAAAAAAAAAAGTTTTTTCCCAGCAATATTTTTTGGTCTAAGTTACTTAATTACATGTACAGAATGTGTAGTTATTGGCTTTGTGATCGGTCTTTTTACACCCTGTATATTGTCACACATGCATTCACGTGACAACACAGCACTCACACAAACACACAAGTATGATTTATATCTCGGTTACTTAGAAGATATAATTTATAATTGTATTTTGCTGTGGAAGCGTGGAGTCTCCTAACACAGATTTAAAAGGAGGTTCCAATCTATCTCTACTTATTTTACGCCCCGTTTGCAATAAGCTATCTATATAAAGTTGCAGCTACTAAACATAAACAAATCTATCCTTTTGCTATAACCTACCGACGGATAGCATTTTCTACCAAAAGTTGTGGGTTGATAAATAGAATCTTACTGTTTATCGGGGATAGCTATCTATCTATGAACTGCGGTAGGTTGTTGAAAACGTGCATAAAACTATCTGGTTCATAAATAAAGATTTTGTATTTTATATTGTTTCCCGTACACATACCACTTTTACGCTCGCAATGTAGTGTATTTCGCACTAGTGCCCCCACTTCATTTATTACGTGTAAGTATATCAAAGGGCTGGCCGATGGATAATCCCCCTTGTCGAAAGGATGTTTTATCTGATTTTAAAAAAATAAACCTACATGAATTATATCACTGTAATTTGTATTTTTTGGCAGTCGTTACGGATAGTCAGAAGCCAGTAAATATGACTCCACTCTTGCCATGAAGTACCGTGTTACCCCAGTTAATTGGTTGTGGAGGTCTGGTAGGCAGCCGCTACTCATAAAATACTGGTATTCAGCTAAATCCGGCTTGACTGGAAGTCGTCGAATCGTTTTATACTTACCAGTGAATAATTGTCATTACAGTTCCTTGGCTTCAAACTGACCTCGCCATTGGCTCGGGCGGGAATTGCGCCTCGCTTGCAATGATAAAGATTTACAACTTGCATCAAAATGTGCACGCGTCCGCACACCTATTGTCTTTCTATTATTTCTCTAATTACGGTACTCGAAAGATTAAACTAAAAATTTTTGCTTTTTAAACTACTGCCTGACTTTTGTGCTCGTGAAGTTTTTAGCACGTTCTTTGCCACACAGCCATAGTACAGTTTAGCTGTAGGTATTTTATTAACTGTCAACCATTTTGAAGACTCAAAAGTGCCTGTAAATGGTTTATTTTAAGGGTGAAGCGTCAGGGTAGCTCGCGAAATTCAAGTTTTCTTAATTTTTTTGCAATTTGCAGCCCAGTGGTAGGTTGTATGACGTTAAAAATACTTTAGCGACTGTAAAACGTAACTAGTTAAATAATTATAATCATATTAATCATCAATAGTAGCCTCCAAGCTCACTTAAGTGTAGGACTGATTTTGTCAGAACAAAATCGTTCACTTCATACAACCTACTACTGGCCTGCAAAAAACGTAAGAAAATTTGAATTTCGCGGGCTACCCTGACGCTTTCACCTTAAATCAATGTTTCTAAACCTTGAATATTCATTGGGCAGTTCTACGTAGCGGCAATTATTTGACCTTTAAAACAAGAAAGTTAGATTATCGGATGTTTTCACAAGCAAATTATTACAAAACAACAACTGACCGATATTGTGAACTTGGCAGTTAGTCTCTTCATCAGGTTTTAGAAGGTCGGAAATAAATATTCCCAGTCACCGCCGGTGGCGACTGGGAATATTTATTCCCATTTGCCTCCGGTGGCAATCCCCGCGGAGGCGACTGGGAATCATTCATAAAATACACCTTGTGTAAAATTTCACGCTCCAAGGCCCAGTAGTTTTGGCCGTAGTTACGTTAATATATCAGTCAGTCAGTTTAGCATATAGAAATTATAGTTATTTTGGAACACATTACTGCTCAAGCAAGTCCAAATAAAAAATTCGAAGACATGTGACATCCACCAATCCGCAATGGGCCCGAGCGGTGGATTATGGCCCATTCCCTCTCCAAGAGAGGAGGCCTGAGTCCCAGCAGTGGGAACATTATAAGGCCAATAATGCTAATGCTAAGTCCCAATCAAGTTTTTACTTAAGGTTTACAATCGAATCCATTAGCATAGACATTAAAAAAATCACCGCAGCTGGCATTAAAGTATCGATTAATAAAGTCGTAATATCCTTCCGTCGATAAACTCGTTTGCATCGATAAAATCGCACCACTCTCGCCAAATCGATTTATTCACAAACGCGCAATATTGCGACTACAGTGTACTGTTTCTACGGGGCGTTCGATTGCATACACTCTATGCAATCGAATAGCTGTATTGCCTTTATGCCATAGAGATATTCGATCCAACCTTCTATTTATTGACTTTATGCATGAACGCCCGTAGTTACAATATGTTCGGGAAAATCTGTAGCGAAATAACGGGTACAATTGGGTTACTTTGCCACTGAAGCATAACTTTGGAACAAGTTTATTTACACGGGATTCGGTTTGTTGTGTTTCTATTAGTTATTAATCTCGGGTCTAAGTAACCCTACTTTATTGTACCTAACAAAAAGTAATTAAAACTTCGAATAAATCATTCCAAAATAACCAGTGAACTACATGAAAAGGTGTGAACTCGACAAAACCTAAGTCGTACAAGAAAAGCTTAGTGAATTGGAGTTTCTATGGAGTTTCTTGCCGGTTCTTCTCCATAGGAAACGACCAATTTGGAACCGTGCACTAGTTTATGACGTTTTATAAGTGCCCATGTAGGCCTATGTAAAAAAAATTAGAACTTAGTATCTAGTATCATAGTACCTTATTTAGCATTCTGCAGATAATAAAAGACAGATTTAGTACCTAGTCGTAGTGAACATCCCACCTATATCGCGGGTCTCAAACCATAGGGGCGTATCCACAAAACCCCTACTTTTCAGGAGCGACAAAAAACTTAATAACTTTTTTCGTGGTTAAGCCAGCTTGTTGAGTTTTTGCATGTAGCTATATATTTACACTGTAGTTAATATAGGGTGTTTGATTTTAAATCATTTCCTCTGTAACACTTGTTTTCGGTTGATACATCTATTTGGCATGACGACTAAACGGTAAAACTCCGTAAAAATTCACCCAAAAATACATAGATTTTATGGACGTAAAATCCATCTCATTAATTTCTTAATATTTTTACCAGTATTTATTTTTACTTAGTTGATGACCTTAAATATTGCAAATTAGGAATGAGAACCTATCAAAATTATCGTTATTTACGTGTTTTTTAAATTTCTTACGCCTGTATGGCATGCCATTAATATTACGAGGTGGTTGAATTCAGAGTAGAAGTATAACCCAGTTTTGTTATACAATCTAGAAAAAAACGAACTGGTAGTAATTACACAAAGTTTTCTAAGTAAAAACGTATATAGAATGTTCCATGCATGTTTTAACTTCTTTCTTACTGGGGCACGTCATGGTGGTAGATAAATGCCCCTCTTTGAAGAGTGGCTGGAGAAACGTCACGGCGTCCTCACCTTCCGCATGACGCATGTCCTCAATGGACATGTTAAGCTCGGGAGGGACAGGCACCTGATTCGGATGGAAGAAGCGCACGGTTACCATTGTGTGGACCGCTTGGAGGACATAGTGGAGCATACAGTGGAGGTGTGTCTCGCTTGGGCAGAGCTCCGACGTTTCTTTGTGTGGGCGATCGGCACTGGCGATCTCTCGCACCGGACCCTGGTGTAGGCCGTGGTCCACAGCGAGGGGGAATAGGTACCAGACGCTTCTTTATGCGACGTTGTAATGTTGGCAAAGTGGGCGGCCGCAGGCACGAGAGAACGAACCCCAACTTCAAGTCATCATAGACAAGGTAACGAGCAATGGGTAGTTCGCCACCCAGTCGTCCCCGAGCTCGAATTATCGATGGCGCGAAGTGTTCCACGCGTGCCTGGGAGAGATGTCAGCGAAGCCTATTGGAAATATGCGTTAACTTCCGATTGAAAAACCGTGATCCTTGAATTCAAACGACAACTGACGGAAGTGTCAGACGTTTACTAACTAAAACCCACTCCTGTTCCTTCTTGGTCTGCGTTTTAGGGCCTCGAGGTTCACTTTCACGTAACCCATGACCCCAGTAGGCTTCGACCCTGCTGGGCCCCTACGATTTGATGACATCTCCTTGAGGCGCGCGTGGAACACTACGCGCCGTCGTCGATGACTTGGGCTCGGTCCGGACGGTTACCGGATGACCGGGCGGCGTGCTACCTATTGCTCGCTGTCCGCAAACATACGGTGGCTGGAAATCGGGGTCGGGATCCCGGCAGCTGCGGCGTGAGGGTAATTCCCTCACGCGTGCGGCCGCCTCATTCCCCAGCAATACTGTTTCGCAGGCGGCGATCAGCTGTCATTTCGTTTCACTCTGCAATGGTCCATTGGCTGTACCATGGCCCGGCGTGATTAGTCGCTGCCCAAACGGAGCACACCTTTAATAACAGTCCTCCAGAACGAACTTCGATTACGATGGCCAATCTTAACAGAAATCAGCCAAGTACATAGAAGATATTAAGTGCACAAGTGTGTGCGTAAACGCAGGTGCAGTCTCTGTTCCTTAACTTTCATGGTCGGATGGGACAGTAATCCGATACGACCGGAGAGAGATCAGATGCAGGTCCAACGGCTTTACATGTTTTCCGAGGCACGGAGATATCGCATCACAAACTTCCAAACTCCGGGTAGCCATAGAGTAATTCCTAATGGAAAACCCAATAGCAACTTTTGCTCGACCCGGGAATCGAACCCAGGACCCACGCGCAGTAGTCACCCTTGAGAACACTAGACCGACGGAGCAGTCAAACGTCACACCTTTAACGTAAGCTCTACCGTGTCCTCCGGAAGATCAACACAATGATGACACCTGGACGTTTCTTCCGCATGAATCCGGTGCAGGAACCTCAGAACTTACCATGCCCGGTGAGGGTCTGCGTCGTGAGGAAGGTGAGGAGGCAGTGACGACTTTCCAACTACTTCTCAAAAAAGGGACCTACCACCATAAATTATGGCGTGCCTAAACAATGGAAAGTAGAGGGCTGGTTATTAGTTCATTTTTCTGTCAGTAATATGTTGCTTGGTGCCTAAAAAGACGGAATGAATCCTGTGATACTTATGTCTTACGGTCATGACTTAGATTGGACCCACATTGCGATATCATAATATTTTGTTCTGAATTTACTTGGTTATTCGACTTTCATGCGGGCGATGCCGTGGGCAAAAGCTAGTCATTGATAAATACAGTATTACTGCTACTGCTTTAGGGCTAAACGCATGATATTGTCTCTACGCTTAATTATTCACACTAAATTCGCCAAAGTTTTCCACGCATTAAAGTAACATCTAGTCGCTATGGCAGCTCGCCGCAGAATGACTGTGTTGGGTGTTGTTTGTGACTATACGTCCACGTATTGACGAAATCTTGAGACAGCCATACTATAAATATGTAGACGTATGTGCATACGTCTGCAGTAATGACTAAATATCCCCAGGATCGTGTTGATATTGATGGTCGTATGTGCATACGCCTCTATGGTCTGAAACTATTTCCTTGGATCATAACAAAATTTAAATTCGTACGTGCATACGTCTGTATGGCACGTTGAAACTGCTTTAATAACCAATAATATTGCTCTTACGTCTATCATACGGCTGTATGGCATGGGAATAATTGTAGACTGTCTAGGTTACGGCTGATAATATTTTGCAATTTACACAAAAAGTAATTAATATTAAATTATAAGAAAAATTGAGATAATGTGTTAGTTATAGTAGAATCTAATGGCATTAAAAACGAAAAATCGCTTTTTTGCTTATACGCCCCTATGGTTTGAGACCCGCGATATGTACACTGTGGTTGTGCGTATACGGACGTTTAGACTTACCAGATACTTTTCAGATACTTTCACAAAAACCAAATGCCTCAATGACATTATTCTAGATAATATTCTGCCGAAGTAACACAAGAAGGGTGTCTGTGTTTCCTGGTAGCTACAACCTGAGGATGTTAAAGTCGAAAGTAGTAGGCAAGTACTTGTCTAGATAGAAGTAACCTATTCATTACTTTTATCAATACAAGTACGCTCTCATCATCTGCCTAGCCTTTTCCCAACTATATTGGGGTCGGCTTCCAGTCAAGCTGGATTTAGCTGAATACCAGTATTTTACGAGGAGCGGCTGCCTACCAGACCTCCACAACCCATTAACTGGGGTAATACGGTACTTCATGGCAAGACTGGAGTCAGATTTATCGGCTTCTGACTATCCGTAACGACTGCCAAAGATCTCCAAATGACAGCCGGGACCAACGGCTTAACGTGCTTTCCGAGGCACGGAGGAAACTCGTTATGTTAAGATGGTCACCCATCCACAGACCAACCTAGGCAAGCGTTGCTTAACCTTGAAGATCGATCTTTGCGGCTGTTATTATCTAGCCACGAGCTCCTCTCAATACAAGTACGCTCTATCAATGCCCAAATCGTTGATTTTCATCAGGTGAGATAGTAGCCACGTTCGACCCTATCACTACCTACATAGTATAAAACAAAGTCGCTTTCTCTGTCCCTATATCCCTATGTATGCTCAAATCTTTAAAACTACGCAACGGATTTTGATGCGGTTTTTTTTAATAGATGGTGTGGTTAAAGAGGAAGGTTTATATGTATAACACATGCATAATATAGTAGAGTAACATTGATATATTGGCACCCGTGCGAAGCCGGGGTGGGTCGCTAGTCTACAATAAAAAAAAGTCTAAAATCGTCACACGTATCACATAGATTAATTCATGAATCCCCGACCGGTCCTATGAGACCGCGGTGTTATTGTTTTACTATTGTGTCTCGTTTTGTGGGTATGTGATAGGTTAACGTAGTAGAAAGAGTTCTCGCAGATTCCCTGTATGAGAATGAAACGAATTCTGACCGTTCTTTTCATTAAAGCTAAAAACGCTCCGTGATCAATGGCCTCTTTCTATTTAGTTTCAAAAGGACCTTTTCGCAATAAGATTAAAGGTAGAATTAATCTAGCGGGTTATCTGTCTACCCTCCATTTCGTCGTCTACTTTGAACTAACTTATCTTGGACATCTTTATGCAAAGGAGGGTTTAGAATTACTCAAATTGTATAACTTTCTGTGTTATAATGATTTGTAGGGTTGTTAGAAAGTAACATAATTTATTTTTATCTATTTGCTATTTAGTTTTTAATCCCGATTGTGTTATTAGCAGTGATAGGAATAGGTAGTGCCTATTTGCCTAAACTTCGAAGAACAGAGACAAGAAACGGAGACCTCCTTAGGACTAAATTTTTGCCGAGACTCCCGAAATTTCGAGATGACACTTAAAATACTTTAAAAAAAATTGTTATGTGGAATAAGTAATTCGTTAATTTACCAAAAGTTTGCGACTATCATAATAAATAACACACAATCGTTACAACCATAAAATTGTCAGAATTTTTTATTTTGGAGAACATTTTGTAAATGACTTGTTGATCGTAATAGGTATTACTTATTCCAAATAACAATTTTTTAAAATGTATTTAAGTGTTGTCTCGAAATTTCGGGACAGATGTCTCGGGAAAAAATTGAGTCCTAAGGAAGTCTCCGTTTCTTGTCTCTGTTCTTCGAAGTTTAGGCAAATAGGCACTACCTATTCCTATCACTGGTTATTAGCTAGAGCTATTGGTTTATAATGAATTGAATAGTTAGTTCTTTTAAGCGCCATTTAGTTTTTGGATAGGTTTGATAGAAACATGCATCGATTGGCACCGTGGTTGGCCGATTGGTTTCTGCGCTGCGTTGCACGGGTTCAATCCCCCCATGGAACAATTATTTAGCGGTATCCTACTTCTGCAAAGTACTAATAGAGGCGGTCGCGGTCGGGAGGTAATGGCCCTCACGCCCCAGCCACCTGATGGCTGGGGCGTGAGGGCCATTACCTCGTCAGGATCCTGATCCTGACCCTGATTTCCAGCTACCGTAGGCGTGTGCTTGTGGACGCGAGCAATGGATCCTCCGTCCGGACCGAGCCTAAATCGTCGACGGCACGAAGTAATCCACGCGCGTCTCAAGGAGATGTCAGCAAAACCGCAGCGGCCCTATAGGATCGAAGCCTCTGAGACCATGGGTTGGCTTCTGAAAAGTAAACCTGGGAGCTGGGACATCAAAACGAAGGCATAGAAGGAAGAAAAGATAGGGTTTTAGTCTGTAAAAGTCTGACACGCCATCCCACTCCGCCCAAGACCATTGGAGAAGTCGACCTGATAATTTTCCACCTAATTAATAAATACTAAGAAAATGAAAATTATAAATAAACCCCCGACTGCTCTTCACCTGATGACCTTGAAGACCTGAACCGATTTCCACCAAACATAGCTAAGAATACTCTCGACTGATATACGAGTACCTTTACCTCGTTATTTAGTTCTTTTAATCTTAAATGTATATTTAATGAAGCTACAAGAATAACAGCTACTTCAGCTTCATGCATAGATAACATATTTACTAATTGTAATATAAAAGACTCATCCTTAATTAGTGGCGTGAGGTCTGACCATACTGGTCAGCTCGTATCTTTTGAGTTAGTCAAGAAGTTTCAATTAGATTCAACTGCAGAGTTTAGACCGCTTACTAAAAATAAATTAAATTCTTTTAATAACAATGTTCTCAGTAGTCTCTCAACAGCCAATTTTGATTCGCAAGACCCCAATGTAAATTATGATACATTATTCTCTACAGTATGCCAAGAATTTAATAAGTCCTGTCCAATTAAAAAAGTTAAAATAAATAATAAATCCAAATTTAATGAATGGGCAACTGCTGGTATTAGAAAAAGCAGAGATACTTTATATCAGTTATACTATGAAAAATCATTGACGTCTGATCCTAACTTGCATAACCGCGTTAGACTTTATTCAAAGATATTCAAAAGAGTCTGCGCCCAAGCTAAATCTAAGTCAATAAGTAAGACAATAGGAAATTCCAATAATAAAATTAAAACTGTTTGGAAGGTAATAAACAAGGAAACTGGAAAGACAAATCAACGAGATCGGAATGATTTGTCACTAAAAATTGATAATAGGATCATCTCAGATAAGTCAGAAGTGGCGGAGACATTAGAAAACTTTTTCACCAACATCCCAATAGAAGTTACGAAATCTCTCCCTTCTTCATCTTTGCTAGCTGAATCTTTTTTGAAAGAAAATTTCACTAAGGATATACCAACCTTTGAATTCAAGCGTATATCTATTGATACAATCAAGAAAACATTCCAAAGTCTTAACGTAAAAAACACTGAGGACTTGTGGGGTATATCCGTTAAGGTTCTTGGAGATATTATTGACACAATTGCTCCTATCCTAACAGGAATATTTAACCAATGTTTAGACAGTGGTACATTCCCTGATTTAATGAAACATAGTAAAGTAGTACCAATTTTCAAATCAGGAAGTAAGAGTGATCCCTCTAATTATAGACCGATATCTGTGCTTCCAGCATTGAGTAAAATCTATGAAAAAATCATGCTTGACCAGATGTTGTGTCATTTTAATTATAATAGGATCTTGCATAGTCATCAGTTTGGTTTCACGAAAGGAAGGTCAACGACAGATGCAGGAGTGAAACTCATCAGTCACATTTTGGAATCCTGGGAGAAGTCCCAGGATGCTATTGGCATATTCTGTGACCTGTCAAAAGCATTTGACTGTGTTGATCATAATACTCTGATCTGTAAATTACATCATTACGGAATTCGTGGACGAGCTGCTGATCTTGTTTTTTCCTATTTATCTTACAGGCAGCAGAAAGTAACCATTAATGGGGCGACGTCCTCGGGGTCTTTAGTAAAGATGGGCGTGCCCCAGGGGTCAATTCTTGGCCCTTTCCTTTTCCTGGTTTATATTAATGACCTTCCTTACATGATGGCTAGTTTAGCTGATATAATTTTATTTGCTGACGACACTTCTCTTATTTTTAAAGTAGACAGAAAAGATGCGGATGTCTTGCATGTAAACGAAAGTCTGGCTGTTCTTTCGAAATGGTTCGCAGCTAATAACCTCTTACTAAATGCGAACAAAACTAAATGTATAAAGTTTTCACTACCAAATGTTCCTCAAGTGGGCCTTAATTTAATGCTTGACGGCAAAAAACTTGATACTATTACGGAAACTGTATTCTTAGGTTTAACTATTGATTCTAAACTTCAGTGGGGCACTCATATTAGAACTCTTTCAGGTAGATTAAGCTCAGCTGCGTATGCAGTAAGAAAAATAAGGCAATTGACAGATGTAGCTACAGCTAGATTAGTATACTATGCCTATTTCCACAGTATTATGTCGTACGGCGTCTTATTGTGGGGGTCTGCCGCTGATGTGGAATCAGTCTTCATACTGCAAAAGAGAGCAATCCGGGCTATCTATAAAATGGGTCCCCGTGAGTCCCTTAGAAATACGTTCGGAGAAATTGATATACTAACTCTGCCCTCGCTTTATATTCTGGAAAGTATATTGTATGTACGCAAAAACCTAGGACTTTTTAAAATTAGAAGCGATTTACATGACAAAAATACGCGTAGCAAACACCAAATCGTATTACCAAAATGGAGACTAGCTAAGACCAGTAAGTCATTCCTTGTCAATAGTATACGCTTTTATAATAAGTTGCCCAAGTCGGTTATTGAACTTAGCGAGGGAAAGTTCAAAACCCATATTAAGCGTGTCCTAACCAAAAAAGCATATTACAAGGTTAGAGACTATGTCGAAGACGCGCTTGTTTGGAAATAACTGCTTCTGCACATGTGGCCCCCTGGTAACATTATTGTGTAAATTTGTCTATTAACTGCTCCATGTTTGTTTTATTTCATAAAATATTATTACTCATAAATTTATTTTTTACTCAACACGTTGCTTTTGCAATATTTTTATATTATTTGGATATTAATCACCTTAATTTCATTAAGTCGTGATTTCATTTTGATAAAAACTAATTTGTTGATAGGTTTGATTTCTTTTCTCTCATATTTATATAGCCTCTCTCTTAAAGTGTGAATGAGAGAACACTGTAGACTACGAATTTTAATTACTACTTAATTCAACCCAGTTTTTGATTGAATCTATTTTTATTTGGGTTACAATTTTGATTGGTCTACACTGTCCTCGCATATGTGTCTGTTTTGTAATGTGAAAATATTGTAAACCCAATCATTTTTTTTGAAAAGAGTAACCATGGAGTTTCTTGCCGGTTCTTCTCCATAGGAAACGACCAATTTGGAACCGTGCACTAGCTTCGACTTTTTATAAGTGCCCATGTAGGCCTATGTAAAATAAAAACATTTTTTATTTATTTTATTTTACTTTCAAACAAAAAAACCTTATTAAAATCGGATCATCCGTTAGGGAGCTACGATGCCACAGACAGACACATACACATTTACACGTCAAACTTATAACACCCCGTCGTTTTTGCGTCGGGGATTAATAAAACAAAAGTTCATAAACCGGGACAAACAATAGAATAGCTGTCTGATATGGCGTGACATGGCGCTTGAACACGCCGTGACAAGGACGCAGCTTGTACATCCAGCAGAAAGCGCTTTACAGCCATGTTCATCTGGGATTTAAATAAATCATGGCATTATTGTGTAGGTGTAGCATATATTTGATGAAGATATACAACGTTTTAAATGAGGAGCTCGTGGCTAGATAATAACAGCCGCACGGGTCGATCTTAAAGCAACGCTTGCTAAGCAACGCTTGCCAAGGTTGGTCTGTGGATGGGTGACCATCTTAACATAACAGTGCCTCGGAAAGCACGTTAAGACGTAGGTCCCGGCTGTCATTTGTAAATCTTTGGCAGTCGTTACGGATAGTCAGAAGCCAGTAAATCTAACTCCAGTCTTGCCATGAAGTACCGTGTTACCCCCGTTAATGGGTTGTGGAGGTCTGGTAGGCAGCCGCTCCTCGTAAAATACTGGTATTCAGCTAAATCGGGCTTGACTGGAAGCCGACCCTAATATAGTTGGGAAAAGGCTAGGCAGATGATGATGATCTTAAAGCTTAGCTGGCTGGACAGCGTGACATGGCGCTTGAACACGCTGTGACAAGGCCACAGGTTGTATATATCCAGCAAAAAGCGCTGTACAGCCATTTTCATCTGGGATTTAAATAAATCATGTCATTATTGTGTTGGTGTAGCATATATTTGATGAAGATATATGTCGCCGTATATCTAAAATGCTGTTATCTGACAAAATCGCTTTTTGAGTTATGCACAAAAAAACAGCGTAAAATTACGTATAAATCAATAGGAACATAAAGGCGATTTTATTAATTTATGTTATTACAACTATTTGGTACATGGTTTAACTAATGATATTAGAAAAATCGAAATAGAGATCGATATAGAATTTTTTAACACAGTTGCTCGTAAAGCTGATGTAATTCCACCGGTTTTAAATATGTAAAGCGGGTCATAAAAAACGCGTGTGTTACCAAAGCAAATAGTTAAGTTATAGTCCATACAATTTCCATAACAGCATTATTTGCCATTTCGCGCGCGGCGATTAGTTCGATTTTTTTTTTCTGTTTCCTCGCAAATGTGTTAAAAAACGTCGTACGATATACGTGCGTATTGGTTATAACATGCTCGGCTCAGTTACGCCCTCGCCTTCGGCTCGGGCTGAAATTCCGCCTCGCATGTTATAACCATCATTACGCACTAATATCGTAATGTACTATTAAGCGTCGAAAAACGAAATTTTCACATAACGGCATTTTAGATATACGATGGCAATATATGAAATGAAATACGTTGGTTGATTATTTGAATTTTATAACGAAACTTCCTTATCTTGTTTCAGGAAAATAGGTCATACGAATGAAAAGAGGAGGTAAAAGTTAGGTATATTAGTAACAAACTTTGTCTGTGGCTACGCTGGCGTGCTAATAAAAAAATATCCTATGAGAACACTGCATAGATACACTGTATAGTACTTCTGGGTTATTCCGTGTTTTTCCAGAGCAAGATCTATCCATTTGCCAAATTTTATCTATATCCGTTCAGCTGTTTGAACATGAAGGAGTAACAAACATACACACATTTACAGAGTTTAGTCGTATTAATGTAATACTGGCAATCAGGGTGTAAGTGTATACAACATGTAACATAATTAACGCACATCCTCTTCCCTACATTTATGTTCCTATATTTCGTCAAAATGTATGAAACAGCTGATTATTTTTTTTCGATCTCAGGTTTCTTCGCATAGTAAAAGTTGTTCATAATTATGAGTACAATAACCCCCCAAGAGGATGTGCGTTAATTATGTTACATGTTATATAAACGTCCCTTACTTATGGAGTCACTTGTAGAATACGTTTGGTTACAAGTATCGATTAATCTCTTGCTAGTAAATGGCTACCCGATATATCACAATATTTACAATCAAACCCTGTAGTCCCATTTGGGCGACAATAATGCATGCCCTTAGCGTCAGTTCACACCGACACGCGACGCGACGCAACGGTGCAGGAAGAGGCCAGTGATTTCGCGCTACGCCGCGCTGCGCCGCGCGCCGCCGCGAAACAGATCGCAACGTTGCGAAGCGCATAGTAAAATCCTTGGCAAGGCAACAGGACGTTTGCGAGTTTAATAATTTACGTTCCGCTGCGCAGCGAGACGCCGCGCGGCGTCACGAGGCGCAGCGCTGCATAAAGCAACGTATTCTAAACACAATGAAATGTGCATCTTTTCGTGTAGTAAATGAAGTTCTATTTTAAGTCACTCTATTAAAATGTGCGCGCAGCGTCGCGTCGCGTCTCGGTGTGAGCTGATCCATAGCTCTGAGTCTCAATAATTGGGCGCCAATAGCGCTTGCCTTCAGCTTCGAGTCCCAATTGGGCACCGTTATCATCCATCATCATTTAATTTTATATGCTTATGTTTGAAACATTATTTCATAATTAATATTATTGAATTATAAAATAAAAATTACCATTGCTATTGTATTATAATACTTACTACGAGTATAACTTGAACTTAGAAACAGGGCAAATCGTCAATCTTATTTTATTAAAATGGTGTGCCAAGTTGACGTTTTACCTATTTGTAAAATGCCAAAAACGATATCTGAATTGCTCGGATTGGCTTCATCTTCTTCATTACCATATTCTAGAAATAGGAGGTAAAAATAAAAGGTACAAATGTACTAAACCGTATAAAAATATAACCGTAGAAATCTAAATTATTTTTAGAATGGTTCTTGTATGTCGGCATTAGAACAAAATAACTATAAAGTAAAGTGTTACAAAAATAACATGTTTCATCTTAAAGTCACATTTATCAAAGGTTTTAACAAAATACGTAAGAAATTCACTACAGCTACACCAATACGAAACGAAGACGAAAATACTAAAATGCAATTCCAACTAGCATCTGAATAGTTCGTTCGAGGCGCATTTACATTTTAAGAAAATATATAGAAATGTTGAACGTACAAAGATCAAATAATCTTGTCTTCTAAGAAGAACTAACTAGGGCGAGGCAGCTGGAATACACAACTTTTATACTGTGTTAATAACGCTTCTAAGAATCTTGGGGGATGCCAGGACCCAGAGCTGAAATCCTAAAAGTTATATTAAGTAAATGAATTCTGAAAAAGCAACACAGTTCTAATTTGTTCTAAACTATTTATTGAACCTAAACTATGAATTTGATTAGGAGTCTCAGAATTGTAAATAGTAGATGATGGTAAATCGTCATTTTTGCCGAAAGTCTACTTTTGGACCAAGGCGTCACAAAGGCCGGTCGTACGTGTCTCGCATCCATAAGATTCCTGCAACCCTTACCAGATCATCGGTCAACCTTATGGGAGGTCTTCTAGCGATGCACCTTGTAGTACGTGGTCGCCACTTTGGGCTTAAAGTCACCAATGCAATGCATGTGTGCCATGTAAATCATTTTCTTTCTAACTTTTCACCAAAAAGGAAATGAAAAAGGCTAAGCCCGGAGTTTTCTTGGGTGATTGAATCTAGAATGAAAATATCCGTAGAAGAACCAAGGTTACCGACATAGCCAGAAAATTGCCAAACGTTAGTAGCATAGAGCAGAACATTGCTCGTAGAACAGATGGTTAATGGAGTCGAAAGAAATAGTTATGAAGAGTCTATCTATCTGCCTAGCCTTTTCCCAACTATATTGGGGTCGGCTTCCAGTCAAGCCGGATTTAACTGAATACCAGTATTTTACGAGGAGCGGCTGCCTACCAGACCTCCACAACCACAAACTGGGGTAACACGGTACTTCATGGCAAGACTGCAGTCAGATTTACTGGCTTCTGACTATCCGTAACGACTGCCAAAGATCTACAAATGACAGCTATGAAGAGTCTAATGATGAATTTTTATTTTATTTTATAAAACAATCGTGTTGTATCCGCCTTCAGTAAATTCTACTTATACTTACCATGACAATTCACGTAGCTGTATTAAGCTTTGTTATATAAACTTTTGGAAAGTTCTGAGTACTTAACGCAAGTTTGTTTTATGTTAGCGCGATCGACACGTTTATGACGTTCGGCGCTCCGATTGGCTCGCTCCAAGCTCTGAACCAATCAGAGAGCCAAACCGGTAACCGTTTCGATCGCGTCAACGTGAAAATAACTCGCACGAAGGCTTTTCACGGTTAGTCTGTAATAAGCACGTTTGTAACTTTCAACATAAATAAGATCGAATTACGAGCCTCCCTTACAGATGTGTTCGACGCTTAGTCGCTGTAACTCCCTAACCTTGCTGTAGATATTAACGCTTTATATTTTATCTTTTTGTTTTTCGTCAGTATTTAAATGCTATTTCTATACTAATATTTTAAATAAAAAGTAACTCCGCCAGTCTACCAGTCTGTCTGTTTGTTCATTACTCATATTAATCATGATTCTGAGGATTACCTCAGAATGCGCGTGGCAACTATTCATAATTGAGTAAATAATAAAGTAAAAGTGTATTATACCCTTGCGTTTCAGGTTTACGGTAATTTTTCTATCCACAGTCCTAGCAGGTATTGGCCCTAAAACTGGGCGCCGGTCATTTTGCTTACATCTCTTTCTGGAGTGCGTAGCCAGAACAGGATAGAACGCTTTAGTTGCCGACGCCGGTCGCCTCCGAGACGACACGGTATTGCTCCGCCCAAGCGAGGTACACTTCCACCGTATAAAGAAGTACCGTGAAGTTTTGTTGCCACTGAACTAAATAAAGAGTTTAATTGATCTTGAAGGGCCTGGGATATATTTTTAACTAACACAAGGCCATCACCATTGGCAGAAGCTCGTAATAGTATGTAGTATCTCTATCATCATCTTTATAGTCAGCACTGTCAAAACCTTGTAATTGCTACTAATTAATTTATTGAAGATTTTGTGACCTTTATTACCATTTATTTACATCAAAGGCAAAAAATTAAACTTTACTAGGTAAGTTAACATCAATCAAATTTTAACATCAAAGATTTCAAAATCGAACTTTATACCTTTATACAAAGTAGCTCAAGTTTACTGGTAGTTCCTTTATCTTTACAGTTCTTGGTAACCATAACTGTAAGGGGCCTCGCCCACGGCGACTTTTTGTAGCGCTACAGTTTTTTTTTTTATGGTTGGGGAATCATCAGAATGACTTCCCCCGCTCTTGGGCGGAGCGGGAGGGCGTGTCAGACTTTTACTGACTAAACCCCTACCCCGTTCCTTCGTTGCCTTCGTTCTGGGGGGGACTCGGTGTCAACCTTTAGGAATACCACGTGTTCCCCCCAGAGGCTTCGGCCCTGCCGGGCCCCTACAGTTTGCTGACATCTCCTTGAGGCGCGCGTGGAACAGAACGCGCCGTTGACGACTGGGCTCGGTCCAGATTATTTCCAGACTGCCGGACGGCGAGCTACCCAGTGGTCGCCGTCCGCGAACCCGCGCCTATGGTGGTAGCGCTACAGTTGCGATTCAGTCGCTAGCTGCTTGCCCTTGCCCACGGCACAATTCTCAGTCGCACTGCACTACACTGTCGCGCTTCAGTCGCGATGCAAACGCGATACAGTAACACAAAAATTACTATTTTAAATGTAGAATGTTTTTGTTTTTCATTCACCCACCTCCCTTCACCTCTATACTCTCCCCGATGTCGTCTGACACGTCCTGCGTAAGCAGCGCTACAATCGCGCTACTGAAGCGCGTTATCATCGCTTCTGTAGCGCGTTGCAAATGCGACTAACGCGCGCAGTAGCGATACTGTCGTGCGTGTACGAAACGTGCTACAAAAAGTCGCCGTGGACGAAGGCCCTACGAACAACGTGGTCTATAATAAATCCAGCATAAAGCGCTTTGCAGCGTTCGAGGATATCGGCGAAAGCCACTTACTACGGCTTACATAACTGAGTGCATTTGGCGAGGCTCGCTGCAGCAAAATGTGGATGCGGTTTTAATAGGGCTGCTACACAATATCGAGATAGAAATTCTCCAGTTCCCCTTTTGAAATTCATGCACGTTGAACATGTTTCATAAAAGGATCTAAGAAAGATTCCATGGCTGAAATGGTATTTATAAATATAAAATCTCTTACAATTGAATAAAACTGTTCTGAAAGAATATTCTTTGAAACATTTTTGTAAATGTATTTCAGGGTTTTGACTATGTAGAAAATACTAAAGGCGTAATTTATTTTAGTTTCATGAATGTTATTGTTAGATGGAATATTTTTGAAGATTATTAAGAAATAAACCGTATATTCTGGAAAAAAGTAAGGCAAACGAAAGTGACGCAGAAGGAACAGCTATAGACTTGGAAACTAATTGACAGCCCTAGCGTGGCGAGGTATCGTGTAGGGTTGCCAAAGTGTAACAATTAACATAATGCATTAACAGTTTGAGCCGGAGCAATTAGCTGACAATACGCTAATGTGACGTAACTGCCTACAGTTTTGAAATGGGAATGTTGTTGTTGTTGTACTGTGTTTGTTGTTGTTGGTTGTGTTTGTGTCTGTTATTGCTGGTTGTTTTTGTGCTTGTTATTTCGTATGCTGTTGTTGTTGTTGTATGTTTACTACTATGTATCACTGTTATCTGATTAAATAAATTGTTATTCTCGTCAAAAAATACAAGACACGTATGGTTTTTGACAAGACACGACGAATAGTAGCAAAGTTCTAAAGTGGGAACTGGCTAGCATTAGCATTATCGGCCTTATAATTTTCCCACTGCTGGGACTCAGGCCTACTCGCTAGGAGAGGGAATGGGCCATAATCCACCGCGCGGGCCCATTGCGGATTGGTGGATGTCACATGTCTTCGAATTTTTGGTTCTAGGACATGCCGGTTTCCTCACGATGATTTCCTTCACCGGTTACATCACTTCTTTGTAAACAGTAGTACTTTTATTACATAGGCGTAATATCGCGAGAAGTTACAAAACACTGCTGTATCGTTTTTCATTTTATGTGTACCTACATGACTAAATTAATAAAAATACGAGTTCAGTATTTATTGGTAAGCTAATTCCCGGGCCTAACATACTTTTTTATGAATCCCTGAACTCTATTAAAATATTCGCTAAAATTGTTTGCTTAGTCCAGTGCTTGGGGCGTTAATCTTCTGTTGTGTCAAGTTTTATCAAAACCTGTTCAACCGTTAGAGCGTGAAGAAGTAACAAACATTCACAATCACAAACTTTCGCCTTTATAATAATAGTGCGATTTAAATTGTGAAGTGAATTGTTTACTGTCGGATTTCTATGAAACTTGGTAAAGGTTAGACCTATGTCCTGGACTGGCACATGCTAGCGAAGGAGGTCCGTCGCACGCAAGAGGGAATGGCCCTCACGCCCCCGCCGCTGGGATTCCGATCCTGATTTCCAAACACCGTAGGCGCGGGCTTGCGGACGGCGAACAATGTGTAGCTTGCCGTCCAACAGTCCAGTAATACAATTTAAATTGTCACTTACGGGATATCTAAAAACAAACCGAAAAAACGAACGAACGAACGAACGAACGAACGAACGAACGAACGAACGAACAAACGAACGAACGAACGAACGAATTGTGAAACAAACCGTGATAGCCTAAAACAGAGTCCAGTAATAATCCGGACCAAGCTCAAGTCGCCAACGGTGTGGACTATATCACGCGCGCCTCAAAGAGATGTCAGCAGACTGTAGGGGTCCAACAAGATCGAAGCTTCTGGAGCAGTGGGTTGGCTTCTGAAAAGAAAACCTGGGACACTGGAACGAAGGTAAAGAACGAAGGGAGTGGATTTTAGTCAGTAAAAGTTTGACGCGCCCTCCTGCTCCGCTCAAGAGCGGTAGAAGTCATTCTGATGACGCCCTTCCTTAAAAAAAAATCCGAGGTAAAAGGCCTCAGGCACTGGACTATTAAATGAAACGTTAGTTTTTCTATCTGTACCTGCGGCTCAACTCAAATGTTTTTAATTTTCCGCTATGAATAGAATCAATCAAACTGCCCAGTTTTTCCCAATTATATTGCAGTTGGCTGTTAAATAATATCGGATGCAGCAGGATACCATTATTTTACATAGCCTACCAGACCTCCACAACCCAATAACTAAGTACCACGATACCGCTTTAGCAAGACTTGTAAATAAATAATCTCATACAAAAAATCTCTTTTTCAAAACTGTTTCATACTTGTGTATATTAAAAGGTAACATCTGGACTCACTGACTGACTCATCAACGCCTAGCCCAAATACACACTGAAGCGTTACAGATCCAAGTGTTCCTTAACATACCGCGTTTCCTCCGTGCCTCAGAAAGCACGTTAAGAGGCCTGTGGAGACCGCGCGCTATCTCGAGTTGAGACGAAATTAAATAGGTTTTTGAGGTTGATGGAAGCAATCCAGATAGTATAAACAATTCTTGGACACACCGACTGGAGTAAAGTCATCATCCGCACACTGACAGTTGCTTGCTGTGATAGCAATACAAACTATTGGAAATTTGGGAGAGGTTCCGTAATACCAAAAATGATGAATGAAAAATTAATGTATTTCCAATATTGTTTCGAGTATTTATAACTTGATAATAATATGTGTGTTCTTACGAAAAGATATTTTGAAATATTGTTGTTTATAATATAGAAAAAAACTAAATAAAAACATGACATTTTCGCTGTGAAAATGTGCAAATTTAAATTCGCTTAAATTTCGTTTGGGGTAAGTTTTTCAACAAAAAGATGATGTAGGAACCTAGATAATTATTGTCTAAATCCGAATAACCTCATATTATGGTGTAAATATGCTTAAATTGCAAATGATTTTGGTATTACGTTTTTATGGATAATTCTAACGTCGCGCCCACCTTAAGCCGTAGGTCCCAGCTGTCATTTGTAGATCTTTGCAGTCGTTGTGGATGTCAGAAGCCAGTAAATCTGACTCCAGTCTTGCCATGAAGTACCGTGTTACCCCAGTTAATGGGTTGAGGAGGTCTGGTAGGCAGCCGATCCTCGTAAAATACTAGTATTAAGCTAAATCCGGTTGGCTGGAAGCCGACCAAAATATAGTTGGGAAAAGCCTAGGTAGATGATGATATAGGATAAGAAAAGATTTTCCAACATTCACTCCCTATAGGGGCGAAATGGAGGTTCAAAGTTTGCATGAAGAAACTTACTTTGACACGGGCGATGCCGCTGGCAGAAGCTAGTTAGTCATGAAAACATGCTAAGCCCGAGTCCCAGCTGTGGGAACTTTATAAGACTGATTATGGTTAAATCTGAGGCCTGAGTCCCAGCAGTCGGAACTTTATACTGCTGATTATGCTTAAATATTAGAATTATTGACTGACAAAAAATTACTAAACTAAAATATGAGTTACTGTAATTTATGTGCAACAGAATTTAATTGCAATATGCTACTTATAAACCACTCATCATCATCATCTTCCTAGCCTTTTCCGAACTATTTTAGGGTCGACTAGTTATAAATCACTAAACATTATTAAAAAGTTATCTAACTGTACAATACACACACTTAAGATAAAAAATCCAAACTAAAATAAAAATGTACAGAACTTTTATTCACCTCAGTAAAATATGAGCTCCCAATGTCCCAATTCAATCTGAAATCGACAAATTCTTCACGATTTGACTTTACCCGAATAGTTATGGTACGCCGTAACAAATCCAATATAAAACCAATTTTAACTTCAACCGTATTTATGATGGAATATGTGACTTATGATGCCAAAATTCTTGACTACGTAAGTTTTTATTTATATTTGAAACATTATTTTGTCTTCTGGAATTCATATTTTTTAGAAATATAAAAAAATGAACTAATGGGATGGATGAGGAGCTCGTGGCTAGATAATAACAGCCGCACAGGTCGATCTTCAAAGTTAAGCAACGCTTGCCAAGGTTGGTCTGTGGATGAGGGATCATCTTAACATAACGAATTTCCTCCGTGCCTCAGAAGGCACGTTAAGCCGTAGGTCTCGGCTGTCATTTGTAGATCTTTGGCAGTTGTTACGGATAGTCAGAAGCCAGTAAATCTGACTCCAGTCTTGCCATGAAATACCGTGTTACCCCAGTTAATGGGTTGTGCAGGTCTGCTAGGCAGCCGCTCCTCGTAAAATACTGGTATTTAGCTAAAACCAGCTAGACTGGAAGCCGACCCCAATATAGTTGGGAAAAGGCTAGGCAGATGATGATGATAAAAAAATTAACAAATTTACATAATGTCTTTCCTATAATGATTTCTAACACGTGCTAGAAACCGTTGGCGAGGGCTTGCGGACGTCGAGCAATGGGTAGCTCACCGCCCGGCCATCCAGTAACCTTCCGAACCGAGTCCAAGTCGTCGACTGCGCGTAGTGTTCCGCACGTAGATGTTTAAAAATTATAGAGGCCCAGTAGGGTCGAAGCCTCTGGGGCCATGGGTTAGAAGAAAAACCCGGGACACTGGAATGAAGGCAAAGAAAGAACAAAGAGTGGGTTTTAGTCAGTTAAAGTTTGACGCGCAACTGTCTGACAAACCCTTTACTTAACACAATTTTGAAAAAATTCTCAAAGGACTTGTAATTTCTTTGTAATAAAATACAGATGGAAATTAGTGCAGTACACAAATTCATCTGTGTATTTCTTTATGAATTAGGTGGTGCACTATGTAGTATTATTTATACTCACTCCTTCCTTTCAGATGTCCCTACTTTGACTTTACCCTCTTACCTCTTCCTTCTTTAACTTTACACGTCTTAACCTCTACCTCTCTCTTATACCTCCCATAATTACCTTCCCCTCTCATAATCTCCCCACTTATGTTACAACCGTTGTACTGAATAATATCAAAAACTAAAGATGAGGACTCATACAACACTATTAAAGTATTTGCCGTATCTAGAAACATGGCACGCTTGGCTGAAAGTTTCCAAACCGCCATACTTGAAGCTCATCTTAGCATATTCCTCGTACGTTAGTTCCCAGTGGCGTAGCTAGAGGGCCACGAATAATAAAAATATAGGGACCTCTCTTTTATCTCATTGCGGTAAAGCCCAGTGCTAGTTGGGCGTAGGTAATAAAACAATATCCCTTTTTAGGCCAGTGCAGAAGCCTTTGTTAACGGTCAAAAGTGGATTTTGTCGGGATTCGACCGTTTTTGCTTCTTAAAAGCGCACTTCCATCCACTTTCCGACCTTGGATCACCCGTAATTTATTATATAATATAAACTTAACAACAACTAACTATTCGGCAATTCGATAGGCCAATAGCTTGAAAGTCTCTCATTAGTAAAAATTTTAGTTTTCGAACAGTAATTTTATGCTTACAACCGGGGCCCCTGTAACTACGGGGCCTCGTACAACTGATACGGTAGTAGCTACGCCGCTGGTGGGTCCCGTTGTGGCGTTCCGTTTTACTCTATTTTCTTTCCCCGAGCCGCAGCTGGCGGTGGAACTGAATTATAAATACCTCCCCTTGTTAGGGCTCCCACTTTTTGTAACTTTGTTTGACGGCTACAGGCAGCATTGTGTATGTATTCGCTGCAGGACTGTTACGTGGCTGTTGGTTCGCGAAGTGTGCTTTGCGGGCACTGGGTCATTTAAAAATTATGACGGTGTCGGTGGATTTCATGATTGTATTTTTTGGAAAGTTTTTCAAGTTTTGTTAGCACGCGACGATGGGAAGAGGCCAGACGGGATGACCATAATGCCTTGGAAGTTGGGTAGGCCTTTGGTGTGGGATGCGACATGTGTCGACACCCTTGCGCCATCTCATGTTCTAAGTACGGCGGGCTGTGCTGGGGCTGCTGCTGCAGGTGCAGAAAACCTCAAGCGGCGCAAATATAACAACCTTATCGGGAGCTATATGTTTGAGCCGTTTGGGGTTGAAACACTAGGGCCTTGGGGTCCGAGTGCTCATCGAGTTGTTCGCGAAATTAGCAAACAACTAGTCGACTCTTCACGTGACCAGAGGGCTGGGCTGTTTTTCGGCCAACGAATCAGCATTGCCATCCAACGTGGCAATGCTGCCAGCGTTCTGGGCACTATTGCTGTTGACATCGACGTGGATGAATTTTTTGATGCCCAGTAAATGCCTTTTTTTTTGTATATATATTTACGTTTGTACATACTTTTATCTTTAGTTTGTATATATATCTATTAAGTTATTAATATGTAAATATCTGTATCCTGAAGAATAACTAACCTTTTTCTTAGTTTTGTTTGTCAAATGAAATTGGCTGGTCAAGCTATGTTTGTGAAATGAAATGTTGATTCGTTAGTTTGCAGGGTTTACTCTTACAACATACGTACTAATGATCTAATGTAATTTCATGTTATTATAATGTATGTGTGTTATGAAAATGTCTCAAAATTTTTCATTTAGTAAACAAAAATGTTTGTGCATATTTAGTAGGTCTGAGAAGAGGTCACCGGTTTTCACATATCCAACTCCCATTTAATTCTTTATACCTACCTCATATACTGCCTTGGAGTCCTTGTGTTTATTTTGTGTTCATATGTATTCCAACAGTGATATTTTTATGTGTTAAGTAATTATCGGTATAAAGGTTAACTCTGAAAACCTGATACACCTATCGACACCGCTATCGTTTCGCTACTCCCCAGATATTGCCTCCCTCAAAAGCCCGCGTTCCGCACAGTACAATACACACAGCTTCCCTGAATCTCCGCTCTCCGGAGAAGCCACACGTCTGCAGCGTTCCCTTTCGCTCGAGTGTTTAGTTTCGCCGAGTCAACAACTCTTTATGTACTCTCAACTAAATAGTTAGGTATACAGTCAATTTGCTATCTTTCCCGTCACCTTTGCATCGCATCCAATAGCATGACGCGAAATAACGTTTCCACTTTATTACGGTTTTTTTTTATTTGGCACAAAACCGTTCCGACGTCTTTGAGTCGACACCATCACCGGCCCACGTTGAAAACCAGCGCTGTAGACTAGGCATACTATGTGTGAACCTACACCATTATGCTGAGCGTTCGGCCGTGTTTGCACGCACGTGGCGCATATATCTTGCTTTTTTTTTTAATGTTTCTAAATTTGTCACTGTTCCTGCAAAGAAAGAGTTTTTCTTTCTATCTTCTCTTTCTTTCTTTTTTTTTCGTGATATGTAAAATCGTGAAGAAATCATTTGATGGTTAGATTGCGGAGCGAAAAGGCGTATCAAACTTTTACTAACTAAAACCAACATGTCTTCTTCGTCTTACGCGTTCCAACGTCAAGGCAACTCTTTCAAACGTTCTCCCAGCAATGAGTCAAATATTCCTTGAATGGAAACTAAAAAATAAAATGACTCTTTAAAAAAGATCTTTTATTTTTGTAAACGAATTTATTATTATTAAATCCCACCTGAGAGTCTTCACTTGCCCTTTGCATCTCAGAGCCGCGTAAACTCTTCCAAACAATTTACTACAGTATTATTCCTCTTATTCCCCAGTAACTAACAATTTATTGAAAGCAAATTACTCTCCTTAGTTATTACGCCACATATGGCATCAGTACATGCACTGCTTGCAGGTGCCCCATTATGTGGACTTCAGATTTAGCAGCAATGCTGAAAAGAATGTTGTCGCTGCCCCTGCATCCGAGGCAGTAGTGCAGTGGATCTTTTGACCTGATGACCGCAAAGAAGTCATCTGTACTCGCTGCTGCGAACATACCTGACGCGCTACAGAAACGTGGCAGTGAATATATCACTTTTTTATATCAATGTTTATAGAAAATTGTTATTAGTAGTAGCTACGTAGTGGCCGGCAGTAATGGCCTCGACTTCCGAGTTGTAGGTCGCGTGTTCAAACTCAGGTTAGCGTATTACTTTGTGTAATTTATAATAATAATATAGTTCTTTATTCAGGTAAGTTACACCCATATCAGTACATAATTATTACAATTCACTTATTTCATCACCGCTGCTCTCAAAACAGTGAAGGAAACTGGAACCAAAAATTCGATGACATGTGACATCCACCAACTCGCATTGGGCCCGCGTGGTGCATTATTGTATTCCCTCTCCTAGAGATGAGGCCTGAGTCCTAGCAGTGGGAGCATTATAAGGCTGATGCTATGCTATGCTATGCTAGTAGCTGCGTGACAAGTGATCTGTTTGTTCGAGTGTACCAACTTCCCAGACAGCACTTATTTAGGTTCGTGGAATATTGCGAGACAATAGCACTCTTTTTGTATCGAAACTTATGTTTATTTGCTATTGGATGATGTTTCTTCTGAAAGTTGTTATAAGTTTTCTTATATCAGATACATATTATATTTACTTAGTTTGTCTATCGAAGTATATCTTGGGATTATTGTAATGGTTACCTACGTTGTCTGAAATAACTTTGATTTTATCTAAATGATTTTTTTATTTTAAGTGGGATATAATCTAATGACTTCTTCCACTCTAGAGCGGAGCGAGAGGATGTGTCAGACTTTTACTGATTAAAACCTACGGCAATGTTTACTTAACCTTCGTGCCAGGGCCCCGGGGTTCTCTAGTAATGCGAGACGATCCTAACGCTTACAGTGAGGATTAGTAAGAATTGGTGTGAAAATAGAATGACTGGAAAGTTTTTAGACTGAGCTTTGGCCTGCAGTAGGACAAAGTATAGGAGCATTACTGTTGTTAAGATTTTTTATTCATAAAACTTTGTCATATCTAAGTTTCAACGGCCACACGTTCACCACGCTATCATTTAACAACGACTACACAACAACTGGGGTGATTGCATTTTGTAGATTTTTTATAGCTTTACCAAAGTTGCGAAACCAGTATTGATATGCTCACATTTGCCTGAATATTACTCAAGTTCAACAACGAATATTTGGGGTTAAACTTGGGCAATTTTCGTTTACAGAATTGTTGACGTAACTACTGGGATTCCGGACTCTCTTTTTTTTATTATTGATAGGCTCGCGCTCGACCACATCTCACCTGATGGTAAGCGATCATTTAGTCGACGATGGAGCACGCTTGCCTAGAAGCAACCTATTCACTCTTGACTTAAAGACCCCTAGGTGGTAGCTATCAGGAAACACAGACCCCGGCAGGGAATTCCACTCTTTAGCTGTATACTCTCTTCCAAGAGAGCTAATCTACACTAATATAATAAAGAAGTAAGTTTGTTTTTTTGTTTGTATGAGGTAATCTGTGGAAGTACTGGATCGATTGCTAAAAAAAATTCACCAATGGAAAGCTGCTGTATTCCTGAGTGACATAGGCTATACTTTATGTACGCGGGCGAAGCTGCGGGCTAAAGCTAGTAAAACATATACCCGAAACATATTAGTTAGGTTATGTAGAAGTGTAGAACTTACGGTGGTACGGAGAGATAGGGAAATGAGGCCGAAGTTTGAAGTCAGTTGTTTGAACAAGTGAACACTTTGATTGATGTTCAGCGCTACTCGGCTAATGGCACATAGTGGCCGCTTCCTGCACTAACATGAAATAATAACATTCTACATCAGCACTTTAGTGCAAAATAATATAGCATTAAATAGTGAGTAATTATATTTACTTAGAAAATTGGAATTATACAGGATGTTTGGTGCATCGTGTGCAAAATTAAAATGGTCGATCATCTGGTATTTTAATTTTTTTAAATAGTCTGAAACTCTAAAATGTCGATAAAAAAAATCCACAGGGCATGGGTAGTCTTTAGGGGTCTGAAAGGATAGCAGATGACCCCTACAATCGACTATTTTAATTTGGCACACGATGCACCAAAAACCGTATATAAAACTTGCTCAATTTTTCCAAGCAGTCACTAACACTGGCACTGACTTGCGAAATGCAAAAAACTGTAAGTAATTTGTGAATTTCACGTTCTCCTCTGACGTTTTACCCTTAAATAAACCTATTAATTTCATAATGTTTACTCATTAAAGCCGTGCATTATAAATTTATAATTGGCAGTGTATTGTAATACCGACAACTACAGCGTTTAATTAATTGCTTCATGCATTATTTACCTCTGGCTCCGGGCTTGAATCATCGCCAAATAATGACCCGTAACAGGGGAGGCTAAGATTTATTGGCCAACGTTACATTAAAAAAAACTGGCCAAGAGCGTGTCGGGCCACGCATGTAGGGTTCCGTAGTTTCCCGTCCGTCACAATAAATGTCCCCAACTATTCAAAAACTGTTCGTCCCATCAAGTTCAAAATAATTTTCCTAGAAAGTCTTTATAAAGCTCTACTTTCCAGATTTTTTCATATTTTCTAAACATACTTTTCGGTTCAAAAGTTAGAGAGCGATTATTTCGGAAATTATTGATATTATTAAAAAATATTTATAAAACCCCTATTCATTTTTGAATACCTATCCAACAATATATCACACGTCAGTGTTGAAATTAAAAAAAAAACATTTTCCACTTTACATGTAGGGGGGCTACCCTAATAAAACATTATTTTCCAATTTTTATTTTACTATTTTGTCGGCGTGATTGATATACATATTGTTACCAAATTTTAGCTTTCTAGTGCTAACGGTCACAGAGATTAAGCGAGGATGGACGGACGGACAGACACGCCGAAACTATAAGGGTTCCCTTTTTGCCATTTGGCTACGGAACCCTAAAAAGAATACTAATGTACCTATACTCTTAGCATTAGCATTATCGGCCTTATAATGTTCCCACTGCTGGGACTCAGGCCTCTTCTCTAAGAGAGGGAATGGGCCGTAATCCAACACGCGGGCCCAGTGCGGATTGGTGGATTATGGCTGTTATGATAGGCATCAAAATAATGTGGACTTAGTGTCACCTACAGAACTATCTGTAGACATTTTTCAAACAGCGTATGATATTTTTATAATGTCCTAACAATCATTTGGTCCATAACATATCATCATCTACCTAGCCTTTTCCCAACTATATTGAGGTCGTCTTCCAGTCAAGCCGGATTTATTGTCATGGCAAGACTGGAGTCAGATTTACTGGCTTCTGACTATCCGTAACGACTGCCAAAGATCTACAAATGACAGCCGGGACCTACGCTTAACGAGCTTTCTGAGGTACGAAGGAAACTCGTTATATTAAGATAGTCACCCATCCACAGACCAACCTTGGCAAGCGTTGTTTAACCTTGAAGATCGACCCGTGCGACTGTTATTATCTAGCCACGAGCTCCTCTTCGTCAATAACATATAAGTTTTCTGAAGGGCAAAGGTGGGTTTTAGTCATTAAAAATCTGACATACCCTCCCGGTTCCATACTACATAGATCGGAAGAAAATTTCCAACATCAAAAAAGGGGTAAAAGTAATTTCAAATGCATGTACTAGCAAATGTGGTTCGTAAATATTTAAACTAGCAATCAATTGAGGGATGCCAAGACGTGCTGGAAATGTGAAATTATTGAACCGTCTCCAGAGTATTAGATATTGAAAGACTACTTTCACATTACTATAAACTTGAATTTTGAAAACTACTTGCAAACTTGATTATAAAAAGTGTTTTACACTTTGCCTCTAGCTGAACGCTTTGGTTATGGGTACGCCATAAACAAAGCACACTGCTTTTGGTGAAGTGTCAGACTTTGAATGACTAAAACCCAATCGTGTTTCGTGTTGCCTAAATCAGAAAATAACTTCTCCTTTTCTGAATAGAGCGAAAAGGAGTGTCAGGCATTTACTGACTGAAACTGACTGAAACCCATTCGTATTGCCTTGCGTTCCAGGCCGCAGTCACTGTATAAAACAACTAGCTGTCCCCTGCGGTTTCACCCGCATTTTTCATTACTGCTCCGCTCCCGTGGGTCGTAGCGTGATGGTATACATTCCTCGATAAATGGGATATCTAACACTAAAAGAATTTTTCAAATCGGACTAGTAGTTCCAGAGATTACCCCCTACATACAAACTTAAAAATTTTACCTCTTTATAATATTAGTATAGATATTGCAGACCTGAAGCGTGCTAGATTAAATATTCTATGGCACTAGTGTTGCCAGGCGTCCGGATAAAGCCGGACACGGTCAGGCTTTTTGTTTATGTGTCCGGCCAAATTAGGCGGAGTACGGCCTGTCCGGCTTTTGTTTTGTTTTTATGTGTTGTTGCAATTACAAGCGTTTGCAGACCAGCAATGACTTGTTATTTCATTAGAATGTAAATAGTAAAACATCAGAATGGCTTAATATAATAATATAAAAATATATAATATATAATAATAATAATATAATAATACACAGTCTTTGTGACAAATTAACAGGGGATCCGAACCTCCTTTTCCCTGAGGGTCTCAGGGCGGGAGCTAGGAAAAACCACCGGGGGAAAACCCGGGTAGAAAACTCCTTTTCAAAAAATAATAAATATATAATAATATAAAAAGAATAATTGTCGGCCTTTTTCATCAAATGTCCGGCTAAACTGTTTGAAGATCTGGCAACCTTATATGGTACTATGGCATTAGGCGATCCGTAACTACTGCCAAAGATCTACAAATGACAGCCGGGGTCTACGGCTTAACGTGCTTTCCGAGGCACGAAGGAAACTAATATGTTAAGATGGTCACCTATCCACAGACCAACCTTGGCAAGCGTTGCTTAACCCTGAAGATCGACCCGTGCGGCTGTTGTTATCTAGCCACGAACTCCAGCTGTCATTTGTAGATCTTTGGCAGTCATTACGGATAGTCAAAAGCCAGTGAATCAGACTTGTCTTGCCATAAAGTACCGTGTTACCCCAGTTAATGGGTTGTAGAGGTCTGGTAGGCAGCCTCGTAAAATACTGGTATTCAGCTAAATCTGGCTTGACGGGAAGCCGACCCCAATATAGTTGGGAAAAGGCTAGGCAGATGATGACTATGTGATTAGGTGATGGTATCGGTTTCTTATCAGTAAATATAATCGAACCATTATAATATTAGTTTCAAATAATTCTGACTATTAATTACTTTGAACATTCCTAAGGTATCAGCAAGCTATGAAGTAAACTATGGGCTTACGAATAGAAATTAATTATTCCTGGATTGTTTCAAGAACAGTAAATAAACTTCCCCGTTTCCTGGTATAGTACGAATACGAATACCTACTAATATTATAAATGCGAATGTTTTTATGTATAAAGATGTAAGGTATAAATATGTATTGATATTTGTTACTTTTTGACACAAAAACCACTGAATGGATTTCAATTAAACTTGGTATTCAGGTAGACTATGTCCTTGAATGGCATATAGGATAGTTTGTATCCTGCGAATATGTTCCCTTGGGATAATTTGTACTATTACACGGTCGAAACCGCAGGCAGCAGCTGGTATACGAATACGCAGCCAACCATTCAATTCCAGTCACGATATTGGTAAACTGGAAGAGAGCCCTTGCGGACGATGAGCAATGGGTAGCTCGCCATCCAGCCGTCCAAGTCGTTGATCCAAGAAGGTCGATGCCTCTGGGGCCATGGATTCGCTTCTGAAAGGAAAACTGGGGGTCTTGGAACGAAAGTCAAAGAAGGAATATAGGAGTGGGTTTTAGTCAGTTAAAGTCTGTCCCGAGCCCTCCCGAGTCTCCACGAGTACCCGGATTAAAAGAAATAAGAACAATATAATATACAAACACATACACATAATTTCACACTACAAGGGCACAGCCATTTTTCAAATGACCCATTCCAGTCTATGTCAATTTGTTGAAAAGTTCAATTCGGTACTCTACTGATGCAAATATGGACTTTATTTACTCGAACATTGAGTTCAAATTTAGCTGGAAAAACATAACAGAATGGAAAACGTAAAATACTTTTTTTCGTCAAAATGACAAAGAATACTGCCAGTTAAAGCCTATACAAAAAATTACTTCATACAATTTGGACGGCGTCATTCTATATTAGACTTTAGTGTATGGAGATAAGGTGGGAATTGTTTTTTGTATGTAGCGGGGTATGTATTTTTAATGCGACGTTATAATAAATTGTTTATTTGTTTGTCTGTCCCGGCACGGTACACTGCCGCATTGTTGTGTCACAAAAAAGTGGTTTCTTTTATATTCAGCCTATTGTTTTATATAAATAGGTGTTTTATATAAGGGATGTAGTAGAGCGCCGTAAAGCCTCTTGTACACTGTAAGTTTTTCTCACCGTACGTCCGATGGATGCGAGACGCACAGGACCGGGCGCTGTGGCGACGCTTGGGGGAGGCCTATGTCCAGCAGTGGACGTTTTTCGGCTGAAATGATGGTTAAGTAATAAAACGTACCGTGTATAAGAGACTATAGACTCTGATACAACACTGATGAAACACGGCGGCGGCACCATGCCTTAGCACCGCCGTTTGTGTCAACAACCTCTCTCAGTGATCCGTACAACACTGCGCGCCGGGCTTACGGACGGCGAATTAACCGTGGCTACGTACGGCGTAAAAACGTGCCGCGTACAAGAGGCCTAACCGTAACTGAAACCGATAATATAAAAGTTTCCTATAAAGGCGGAGTCTACAGTTTACGATACGTTTACGTTTTGTTTATTTTACCCGGCCAAACAAATGATTGATAATTATCTAGACTACAAGCAAAAGTAAAATCTTAAAGCCCCTACTTTTTCCTCTCATAACTATTAACATTGTAGTTTGAAAATAATGTAGAAACATTTTTTTTTAAAGAGTAACCATGGAGTTTCTTGCCGGTTCTTCCATAGGAAACGACCAATTGAAACCGTGCACCAGCTTCTGCCGTTTTATAAGTGCGCTTGTAGGTTTCTAAGAAATAAAAGTTTTGAGTTTGTGATAAGTATTCATAAAAAAAATCAAAAATAGTTAATTTTTTTTTGAAAAATCTTCAAGACTCGATTCAAGAATTGAACTGTTTTCATAAAGTTGGTACGGAACCCTCAGTGCGCGAGTCTTTTGCCTTCTGTCTTCCTTTCATTATTTATTTACTTGCCTTTGGCATTTCAGTTTCGTGCCGCGATAACTCAGCTTATAGTCGGGCAAAACACTTTTATTTAAAGTCATATTCATAGTCATGTCAACAGGATTTTAATTTTAAACAATACAGTCTATCGTTTAGTGAGTTACAATAACCGGCGTTTAGGCATGAAGTGCTTGGGCGGCGCAAACGCGGCGACCGTATGACCATTAAGGAGATAGGTACAGAAGGCACTCTACATAAAAAGCGATCGCTGAGCGTAGGTATGACAAGGGAAATAGGTATACATTTTTTTTTAAGGTGAAGTCATCAAAATGAACTGTGTCGCTCTCGACTGAGCTAAAACCCAATCCTGTTCCTTCTTTTTCTTAATTCCAGGATCCCGAGGTTTTCTTTCGTTCAACTCAGGGCTCCAGTAGGCTTCGACCCTGCTGGGCCCCTACAGTTTGCTGACATCTCTTTGAGGTGAGCGTGAAACAATACGCGCCGTCGAAGACACGGGTTTGGTCCGGATTGTTACCGGACGTCCAGACGGCGAGCTTCTCATTGCCTGCCGTCCGGACCCTGGCCCTGTCAACATCAAAGCTGTATTTTATGATGCCAAACATCGTTGTAGAAATGATGCGCAAGTGCTGTCGCGACACTAGTTTTGCGTCGCATTTACTTGATGAAATTAGTTGCATCATGCATGACATAAGTTTCAAAAAAAATATCCGCATAGCACGAAACTACTCCAGTATCACGAAAGTAATGCATGCATTGTAAAACTGAACGTTTACACGTGGAATTACTGGTGAAATTATTGTCATAAAACTAGTTTAAAGTCACTACTTTCAAGCTACTAGTTTCAAGCCACTAGTTTCGTAAACTATTTTTTTTTTAATTGTTATAAACTAGTGCTTGACTGCGATCCCACCTGATGGTAAGCAGTGATGCAATCGTTGATGGTGAGGTGCACTAGCTTATTAAGTTATTAATCCGACTTAAATGAGATTGCCTTCTGAACGTATCTATTTTGTGGTATGGCTCTGTGGCGCTGTAGCCCTCGTGGAGACCACCTCGAGAGGTCGTTAGTTCGCGCACCTGCTTCAGTGCAGACTCACACAGAACAGATCTGCGTACTTGTGTTTATGTAGAACTTGTTAAAAGTTATACGGTCAGATATAAATGTTGTCGGTAATTTTGTTATTTGAAAATTAAATAAGAGAGGCTTTTGTTTCAGTGAACGTGTACTGTGGAGTCTTCTAACAACCGATCCCAATAACCTTTGCAACACAAATCGGAGATAAAAAACAAATGAAACAACAGAAAACATGTATAATTTTGTATTGTATCATTTGTTTTACTATCTCCAGTATGCCAAAACAGGAGATAGATAGGTTATTGGGTTCGGCCGTAAGCAGAGTAGCTATTTATTTATTTATTGACACTTCATGCAACATTATTGGTATATAGGCGGACTTAATGCCTTGGACATTCTCTACCAGTCGACCAAGGGTGGGTGGGATTTAGTCGTAAATGATAGGTATCATGAAATGGTCCATAAACGGATGGGCCAAAGTTTTTGGAAACGATAATATAATTCAAAGGTAGTACAGACTCTACGGGAACATTTGAAAGAGCGACAGTCGCTAGAACACAGAGGGCAACTAAAAACACAGGAAGGTTATAGTCAGCGGAAGACACGCCCTCTCACTTAACTCTAAAGCGAGAGAAGTGTAATTTAATTATTTCCTATCCCAAAAAAAAACTGGATAGACTAGTTACTAAATTAAACGATATTGTAATGTTTTGATACATTATTTAAATTAAACATTATTTAAACATAATGTTTAATTGATACTTGACAATTTTTTTTTACTAAAATGCGAATAAATTTTTTTGTATTCAGACACAGTGTCACCTCGCAGTACGCGCGAGAGAATGGCCCTCACGCCCCAGTTCTCGGAATCCCGGCCCCAATTTCCAGCTCCCGTAGGTGTGGGCTTAGAGACGGCGAGCAATGACTAGCTCGCCCTCCGGTAACCATCTGGAGAGAACTCAAATCGCCGAAAGTCACGCGCACCTCAAAGAGACGTTATCAAACCGTAGAGGCCCAGCAGGGTCAAAGCCTACAGGAGCTTTTTTTTGGAAGGGGAATCATCAGAATAACTTCTCCCGCTCTTGGGTGGAGGGCGTGTCAGACTCTTACTGACTAAACCCCACGCCGTTCGTTCGTTGCCTTCGATCTGGGGGACACGGTGACAAACTTTGGGTTCACTGCGCCCAAAACCGAGAAAAGTCATTGGACAATTACCCACCTAAAAAAACACCGTCTGAAAACTACTTAAACGAAAAACTCCACACACCTACTCCGACCACTCGACCCATCGTCACTATGAAAAGATAACAATCTATAAGAAAAGATAGCATTGCGCACGGCGCACTTGCGATCACACGCGATCAGAATTAAATAACAACAATTGAATAGAACCAGGGAACGTCGAGAAATACGATCTTTTTCGCACGTGCCCTCCTCCACAAGGCGTCAAAGGAAACAGGATCGAACAGAATCAATCTTTTATAAAAGATACGAGAGTTAAAGATACAGAATCGGACGTCTTTCTTTACGAGTGTGGAAGGGATTATAGCTTTCAATATTGTTTTAAAATCGGGAAAAATCTGTCTGTTTTGTAGATTAGAATTTTCGGCAACGTTTTTGGGCGTTTGTGACATGTTTTATTTTATTTTGGATAGACTCGCGTTTGACTACTATCTCTCCTGATGGTAAGCGATGATGTGGCCGACGATGGAGCATGCTTGCCTAGAAGTAACCTATTCGCTATTGACGTAAACATACTTAATTTGTAGCTATCATGAAATAGACTCCGGCAGGGAATTCCATTCCTTTGGTGTACTCAAAAATGTGTTCCCAAAATCGTTTTGTACGTCGTCTGGTGGCACAATCATCACCTACCTGATGATGATGGTTTTTTTTTTTTTTTTTTTTTTTTCTGGTAGGGGAATCATCAGAATGACTTCCCCCGCTCTTGGGCGGAGCGGGAGGGCGTGTCAGACTCTTACTGACTAAACCCCTACCCCGTTCCTTCGTTGCCTTCGTTCTGGGGGGGACTCGGTATCAACCGTTAGGAATACCACATGTTCCCCCCAGAGGCTTCGGCCCTGCCGGGCCCCTACAGTTTGCTGACATCTCCTTGAGGCGCGCGTGGAACAGAACGCGCCGTTGACGACTGGGCTCGGTCCAGATTATTTCCAGACTGCCGGACGGCGAGCTACCCAGTGCTCGCCGTCCGCGAACCCGCGCCTACGGTGGTCGGAAATCGGGATCGGGATCTCGGCGGCGGCGGCGTGAGGACCGTTCCCTCACGCGCTCGCGGTCAGCAGCCTCCTTCACGAGCATCACTGCTTCGCGGAAGGAGGCGACCGCATGCCAACCCTCCTCGCTCCGGACCATGGCCTGAACCAGGGCCCGGCGCGAGAGGTCGCCGCTCCCGATAGTCTCCACGAGGACACGGCGGTGCTCCGCCCAAGCGGGGCACACTTCTACCGTGTGCTCCACCGTGTCCTCCGGGCGGTCCACACAGTGGCGACCTGATGATGATGGTGCCACATCATTATTCCATATTAAATAAATATTAATTTAAATAAACTGACATCGTAAACCGAGTTTTAGTAAGTTTTTGGGGGTAGCGGAACACAGAGTAAGGTCCCACAATTGAAAAGGGAGGATCCTCCGACCGGACGGGGTGTTATGTCCGGTGGGCTACTGCCCGATAGATGATTTCGAGCTGCTGTATCTATTCAAATCGCGCGGAGAACTTTGCTTGCGAGATACAGGATTCTGTGACGTCATATGTAGTAGATCGTAGTCGCTACAAGTTATAGGTGGTTGTGGTTTTCAACCTGTGGTCTGCGGAACACTTGTGGTCCACAAGTCCCGAAATACAATCTGTGGGATGTTTAGTATACCAAACTTTGTAACTGAAAAGTAACCAAGGTAACTTTGTAGTTCTTAGTAGACAATAGTTCTGATAGAAATATAATATTAGATCTAAGATTCACGAGTATTTCAATAATAGCTTAAGTTAGCTTAAGCTCGCCTTTGTACATCAGCTATTTTTATTCTTTTATAAAAGTTTTTTGTACAACAAAGTAAAAAGAAAAGTATAAAAATAAGAATAAAATAGGTGACTTAAAAGCTTTCAGTTTAGGGTATTTTTTATTAATATAGTTGATTTTTCATCCAGTCCTTGCTATCTACAAAGAAAACTAAGTGTTAACGGTTAAAAAAGGTTGGAAACCACAGTTGGAGGTACAGAAAAAATGGTCTAGACAAAAAACCTACATAGTAGCGGTTACGTACCTACTGTTAAGCCTTTTTCCCAACTATATTGGGGTCGGCTTCCAGTCAAGCCGGATTTAGCTGAATACCAGTATTTTACGAAGAGCGGCTGCCCACCAGACCTCCACAATCCATTACCTGGGGTAACACGGTACTTCATGGCAAGACTGGAGTCAGATTCACTGGCTTCTGACCATCCGTAACGACTGCCAAAGTTCTCCAAATGACAGCCGGGACCAACGGCTTAACGTGCTTTCCGAGGCACGGAGGAAACTCGTTATGTTAAGATGGTCACCCATCCACAGACCAACCTAGGCAAGCGTTGCTTAACCTTGAAGATCGACCTGTGCGGCTGTTATTATCTAGCCACGAGCTCCTCCTACTGTTAGACATACTAATATTATAAAAATTAAACTTTGTGAGCGTGTACTTTTGTTACTTCTTCACGGTCGAACATCATCATCATAATTTCAGCCAAAAGACGTCCACTGTTGGACAAAGGGCCCGGGATAAAAAGTAACCTATGTGGACCCCCAGGACTAATTCGTTCCGTATAAAATATTGTACCTAAATAAACTTAAATAGAGCTAAAATCACATGTTGCTGCTATAGAGCATTTACTAAACATTGTTATAAAACTACAAAGCAACAAGTGGGTTAAAAAGTAATCAGGCAAAAATCTTTCGCTTGATTTATAGCGAATATTTTTGCAAAATTTCCTATCTTATAGATCGAAGAAAAAAAGAGATATTTTTAACTATCTTCCATAAAATAATCACAAAGCGTTCCCCAGCCTTAAACGACGTCAAAAAGTCAATTTGTTCCCCAAAATTAGGCGCGTCTTTATTCCCAAAAGAATGCCAGAGAAACAAAGTAATCACTCAATCTTGTGACGTCATCTCTTGATTGCCTCTTAGCCTTGAGTAGGCACGTCAAAATAACAGTTATTTTTATCCAACTTCAAGGGAAGACGAAGTTTGGTACATTGTTTTAGAATAACTTCCACAAACAATATTTTTTTCTAGTGCTTGACTGCGACCCCGATGGTAAGCAGAGATGCAATCTTTGATGGTGAGGCGCACTAGCTTATTAAGAGCCTTTTCACTCTAGCCTTGAGATACCTAAATTATAATCGGACGGGAAGGTCGTAGCAGGCAAATTGCAAACGACGAGGCGAAATGCTAAGTCTATTTAAAGATATACTTCAAAGCCTAAATGCTAGATAAGTAATTACTTATAACAATTAAATATTTGGGCTTCCCCAGACAGGGCAAGGGTATCTTTGCCTACGATGCGACCACCATTTTTTGCAGAAAATATTTTAAGGGAAATACCTACGTAGATTTTTCGCATCGTCATGTTTTTTTCCTGTCTGCCGAAGCATTAGACCGTCGGATACTGACTGATGATTTTGACTACTAAGTTTTTACTTATGAAAATGAAACTTTTTGATTAAAAATTTTAACAGTCGCAGAATCGAATCTGGTAGGTACCCAAACACTTATATAAAAGTGCTTAGAGAATAGTGAAGGTAAGACCGTAAGAATTGATTAAGTATAACAAAATCTATAAATACACTAAGTTATTTCTCGGTTTCGAGAGTTACCGTGGCCACGAAACGCAAATGTTTAAAACCCGCCAGTTTATCTTCAGTTGCAGATAAACTGGCGGGTTTTAAACAGTAAAAGTGTGACACTATCTCTCACTCCAACCAAGAGAGTGGGAGAAGTTACTTGACCACTTCTCATACCAAAAAAAAAAGAAATAAAGCTCAAGACAAACAGAGCCCACGTATGCCACGTCTCATGACATCTAGATACTTGAATTTTCTTGATAATAGTTGACTTGAAAACAAAAACTTACTTGGTTTACGCAACACTGTCACACGCGATTCACGTAAGTTATGTATCTGTTTGCAAGCTAATTCTAAGGCGTGATGACATAATGCATAGCATACGTGGCATACGTGGGCTCAGGGACCTTACACGTGACGTGTTAATATGTCAAGGGTAGCACTTTTACTATACATCGAATATACGACCGCCCCAGATATTTTATTACCTACTTAGATGAATGAAACGTCATATCAGATGTAATAGTGCATCATCATCTCAGCCGAAAGACGTCCACTGCTGGACATAGGCCTCCCCCAAGCGTCGCCACAACGACCGGTCCTGTGCGTCTCGCATTCATCGGTCAGATTTCCGCGACCCTGTAAAGGTGCCCTTAACTTAACAATTCAGTTTAGATCGTGAAAAGAAACGCATTAAGCTCATGGTAAGGCCTCAGTTCATATTTAACGCTACTCAAACGCAGTTTCCTAATATGTTCCTGTAGCTATCAAAAAAATCTATGTTACTTATCAACATGTAGAGTATTATTTGGCACAAAAAATCATATTATATCATTAGTACGGCTCGAAACACAGACACGCTTGCTTGTGATCGTGGCGAACACAATTCAGACACATTATTCCCGCTCGAGAATTCTTCATGTGTCATTATCCTCATTATTATCCACCGCTGGAACAATACGTGCCTTATGTATTTTTTTCTTGTTCTGTTTATTGCATTGATTGATTACGATTTCAGTAATATTATTAGTTTTTAAGTACATAATCAGAGTCGCGGTTTTTAAGGTTAAGCATTGTTTTATAGAGAGCAAGAAGAAAGAAAAGTGTTTATTCGTACCTCCATGCGTTGCCTAGGCACAAATAGCCACTTTTTTCTAATTATACCTAAATCTATTTATTCAAATAAAAAGTAATCTTAAGATTGCCGCCATAATTGTCATTTGGATAGTCTTTTTCTCGATTCGGTGGTAAACTCTTTATACTTTTTGGGCCCAGTAAGTGGCCACGTTAATAGCTGCATCAGTGGCGCTCATTAGATCCTCCAGAGTGCAGGTGTAGGGGCACTGGGGGCACTCCAACATGTGGCTCATGTTTTGAACAGGAGCACCGCACTCGCATTGTGTATCCAACGGGTCTGTAAAACCCCATTTCGCCAGATTGATTTGGATAGTTATTTTGGATATTATACTACGACATGATTGATTTTGACATTTTAATTATCGCCATTTTAGGCTTGGATGTACAAATTTTTATCCGCTTTTCGGTATATCGTTGCAACCCTAACTATAACTCATCTGTGTCTTTCAGATGCCCTTTACGTTCTAAGACCCCGGGTCCTAAACTCTTTCGACCCTTTCCCCAGCCATATCTATTACACTAAGACCTAAAAAGCTCATTAGTCCCAGCTGTCATTTGCAAATCTATGAAAGTCGTTACGGGTGGTCAGAAACCCGCCGATTTGACCTAATTTTAAAGGGCGGAGGAGGTACAAGTAAATCCAGAGCTGTCGACGGCACGAAATGTTCCACGTTTGCCTCAAAGAAATGTCAGCAAACCCCTAGGGGTCCAGGTCTACAAATAACGTGATAGCCGAGGCACGAAGGAAACTCGGTATGTTAAGATGGTCACCCATCCTCAGACTAACCTTGGCAAGCGTTGCTTAACCTTGAAGATCGATCCGTGCACGTCGTCAACTATTGTATCATATTGTTACTCTACTTGTGGTTTTAGTCAATAAAAGTCTGATACTCTCTCCCATTCCCACCGCAAGACATTGAATGATATTTCAACTTACAAATAAAAGTGTACAAGTACATATTGGTTAGTATCATTTGAATTTAACATACTATTCTTAACTAAACTAAACCCCTTCATGAACGGAATAATTTGAAGTTTACATTTTGAGGAAACCACAAACACGTGTAAAGTTACAAAGATTATAATTGTATGTTAATTTTAGCGTTAATGACTGTAATCTAGCAGTGTTCATGTAACGAATAATTAAGGAATCTCTTTGTGCCTCGCGCGGCTTGCTGTCGGCTCTAAGTAGGCTTTACATGTGATTACTACCGTTATATAAGCTCCCCGTGTTATTACCTTGTTGCCATTGTGCAGGAATATATTTGTTATTATTTGAGAGCAGTGATGGTCCAGAGGTAACTGCCCCGACTTACAAGTTGTAGGCCGCGGGTTCAAACTAGCCAGGCGTATTACTTTGTGTAATTAATTTTGCCACCGCTGCTCTCAAAACGGCGAAGGAAAATATCGTGAGAAATAAAAGAAAAATTCAACCTCTAATATTATGAAACGGGTGAAGGTAGTTCCAAAACCCTACTTTCCTGCGGGCGAAGCTAGCATTCCATAAAACTGTTCCAGGCATTTAAAGTATACTGTTTTACAAGATGCAAGACTGTTTCCTAGTTTGATTTTGGAGTACACTGGCTATTTCATGTAAATAAGATTACATGAAATGGCCACTCATTTTTGTTGTTTCGTCACTGATATTACTTATAGGTTAATCTTTTTTTATGCAAAAAATTATTACTTACTTCTTAGTCTTCTAAGAGACAGTAAGCATGCCTTCGACGGAGCTGCTACGAGGAACAATCTACATGCCTACGACGTAGCCGCTACATGCTTACGACAGAGTTAAGCTAAATGCCAACGATGTAATAATAATCATCATCATCATCCACTTCAAGAGACACGAGCTTACAACATATCATCTAGGAACCACCTACACCTAAAATTATCTCAACACCGAATCTATGCGCTACAGAGAACCAACCATATAAACTCAGGCGCTACCGTGCTACGCCGTAGCCACGGAGACCTACGCCGTAGCTACGGCGCTACGAATATACTTCTTGCCAAACTATATTTTCATACAACCGCTCATATATGATTATGTCTTTACTACATAGGTATCTTTCTCTAAATATTTTGGAAACACAGATATTTCGTGGATATTATCTAGGTTTCTATAGGGATGAAATCATATATTAGTTAAGATTAATCTAGTAAAGTCTTCTGAAAATTTGCTATTTTGCATGTTCTTTGGGCCTTCAGAATGTAATAAAAAAAAGAATATACAACTATAGAAACCTTGCATATTTAATAAAAATTCTGAATATAGTTAATTCAAAAAAAAACCGTAAGTATATCCTGTAACAAGTTTTTTGAAATATTCTTGTAAATGGCGGAATTACCGAATCCCAATACATATTTTAAGAGATAATTCTTTTTTTTCGCGTTACCAATTCTTCAAAGATTGCGTTGGATGAAACAACAAGCTTTTAAACCATGACAACGTTAATGATTGTCGAGTCTGGTATTTTTTTTTTTAAGTTTTTGAAAATAATTAATATATACTAGGCAAAGTATACCTAATCTGGACCGAGCCCAGTCGTCAACGGCGCGTTCTGTTCCACGCGCGCCTCAAGGAGATGTCAGCAAACTGTAGGGGCCCGGCAGAGCCGAAGCCTCTGGGGAGAACACGTGGTCTTCCTAAAGGTTGACACCGAGTCCCCCCCAGATCGAAGGCAACGAAAGAACGGGGTAGGGGTTTAGTCAGTAAGCCCTCCCGCTCCGCCCAAGAGCGGGAGAAGTCATTCTGATGATTCCCCTACCAGAAAAAAAAACCCTATAAGTGGAAAATTTTGTCCCCAAAATGTACTTGAAGCTATATTTAGACCAGGTTATTAGAGCTTCTGATACATTAAGACACTAAACGACAAAACGTCCCACAACACGCTAGTATGCTCAATCTACGTGCCGCTGCAACGTTGCGCAGTGTCACGCAACTTGTCCCCCAACATTTTACAACGAATTCACGTGCCGCGGGACGTGTTGTTAGACAATTTGACAACGTTGCCCGTCATGTTGCGGGACATTTTGTCCCCTCCGTCCTCTTTTCGAATCGAAGGTAAACTCGTTAAATTGTTTGGTGACTACATTAATTGCAGCATCTGTGGCACTCATTAAATCTTCCAAAGTGCAGGTGTTTGGGCACTTGAGGCACTCAAACGTGTGGCTCATGTTGTGAATAGAAGCACCGTACTCGCATTGTGTACATATTAAAAAAAAGTTTTTTTTTTAGAAAACTTAATCTAAAACCTTTGAATTTTTATTTATTGAGCTTAAAATCTTACAATACCTGCTGAAAACACACGAGCGGTGTGGTTACTTCGACTGCCAACAGTAACCTTACCTGAAACAAATTAACAACCAAATTAATATTAACCTATCAAATACCCACAAAATGAGACACAACAGTAAAACAATAACAGCGCGGTTTCATAGGACCGGTCGGGGATTCATGAATTAAACTAAAATGACGTCAGCATCCGTTGTAACGAGACATGAATGATCCAGTGAAGAAGAATATATAAGTTTGTAGGATGGTAGGAGGATCGTGTTTATCCCCGAGGTAAAAAAAAATGAATTAATAATAATAATACCGACGACACGACAACAGACAGATGGACAGCGGAGTCTTAGAAGTAGGGTCCCGTTTTACCCTTTGGTATGGTATCCAAGCCTTAAAAGCAAAAGTTTTGAATAACCAAAAGTCGAATAGAGTATTTGTATTTATTTGGTACTAGCTGTCCCCTGCGGTTTCACCCGCATTTTTCGTTACTGCTCCACTCCCGTGGGTCGTATCGTGATGGTATATAGCCTATAGCATTCCTCGACAAATGGGCTATCTAACACTGAAAGAATTTTTCAAATCGGACCAGTAGTTCCAGAGATTACCCCCTACATACAAACTTACAAATTTTACCTCTTTATAATATTGGTATAGATATAGATAAACTAATCTAGATTCTGAATTAATACCCAGTTGTTCTCGCTCCTAATTCGAGGAATACAAGCGTAAACGCCAACAGTTAATTAATTCAAGGCCAACGGAATAAACATAAAACATTAAAATCCAATCAGAGCCTTGACGTAATATTTAATTAATTCCAACCAGTTCCAAACCTAAGTGCCCTTTAACATAGCAACATGTTGCGCGAGTCTCGTGGTACTGGTGACCTTGACCTCCTCTTGTAGAGCCTCGAGGTCGGAGGTTCTGCTACCTAAACGTACAGCTCAACTGATAAAGGTATCAACTCGGAAACGTGTCATCACCACAATGCCTATGGGCCGAAGCCTCTGGGGAACACGGAAAATCCGAAAGGTTGTCACCGTGTCCCCCAGATCGAAGGCAACGAAGGAACGGGGTGGGGTTTAGTCAGTAAGAGTCTGACACGCCCTCCCACTCCGCTCAAGAGCGGGAGAAGTCATTCTGATGACTCCCCTTCCAAAAACAAAAAAAAACCACAATGCCTACGACCCTGACGTTAATATAAGATTCACGCTACGACTAGGCTAAACGTGTCTGAAAAGTGTGTACAAGAGGATCCAAGCCGGGGCGATAAGCAAGCGCAGGAAGGTATGGCTTTTTTTAACAGGAAACTATCAAAAATTTCTCTGACGGGATGACCTACGTGCGATTCAGCGCGATTGCGATTCCGAAGCGATCCAATGCAATTCACACAAATTAAATAATAATAAAAGTAAATATGTACCTATACCCTAGCACAATAAATAAAACTATCACAATATTTTTACAAAATCGATCCTTTACAGATAAAATAACTAAAAGTAACTTACGTACGCCGTTCTGGGCATGTCGGTCTTCATACATTTTATATAGCAACTATGGTCTATCGGTTTAGGTAATTAACTAAAGGTAAACAATCTTGGTATGTCTTTTTAAAGAGGTCGTATATAATATAGGTAAATTTAGTTTATTAGCTAACAATCATTTAGGTAAATACCTAGTCGCAAAGATTTTTATATACAATTTATAGACAACTTTTAGATAAAAAGACATGCCAAGATTGTTTACATTTAGTTAACTACCTAAACCGACGGAGTATAGATTTGTAGAGCTACATTAGATACGCTCCACTCAAATCATTTTTTGAGACTTATTCCAAAGTAATCCCGAATTAATATTAACCTAAGCGTTTTTATATTATTTGGTGGTACAATTTAGATGACAGAGCTCACACAGATTTTAGAAAAAAAAATTAATAATAATTTGGTCATTGAAAATGCATTTATTAGGTAATTGATAAAATCATACCCTTATTAAATGTGAATTTTCATAATCATCAAAACATAGTAAGCAGACTGATTGGTGGCTGTTTTGAACAAAAAGGCAACACGTTTTCGTCACATTTACATAATTCGATTCACAATCTTATTGGGATTTTCCGATAGGTATTAGGTACTTGTTGGCCGCCCTTTATACTACAATGTAAATTACAAAATATTATGTAAAAAGATGCGGAAAATATGTAAATAATATTCACAGACGCTGTTTCACATAAATATTAGACCGGTGTTGTAATTATTCACAATCATGGACTTGGTTTGTTTTCATGATAAATAACAGCTGTTTTGTCTGCTAAGAAGAATGAGACTACCATATTTTATCATACACTGGCTTTGGTCTGTGGTTTTACCCGCGTAATAGTTTAAAATAATCACATCCTCTTCCTACTCTTGTCCTATTACCTATCACACCTACCCTAAATTATTAAGGGGCGGCGCAACATGTTTTTTCTTCAATTCCATCCTGTCAGCCGTTATGTTATCACTAACTCCTTTTCTTAATTCTTTATTGTACATCATCTGCCTAGCCTTTTCCCCTACTATATTGGGGTCGGTTTCCAGTCAAGCCGGATTTAACTGAAGGGTAGTAATAAAAGCTCCGACAAAAAAAGAAGAATTACCCTTACTCAAAATATTAAATCTACTGCCTAAAATACTAACTTTCCGACTACTTTTGTCCGAATAAAAATGACGAAACGACCGAATGAGATACTGAAATCTTCGATAAATAAACTTGACTGTTTATTCCTATAATACTTTTCTACCGGCATAAATTACGTTCTACCGAAAACTATGCTTTGTAATTTTTATCTATATTTGTCAACTATTAATTCATAAATTACCTTTCAAATTTCATAGTCTGTGGTGCTATTTTAACTGTAACACTATACTAAAAATATTATTCTGAGTGGTTATACAGAAACTTATAAAAAATATAAAAATGTACTTGTACAATAACTTTTGCTTGCATCGTATATCATGAATTTTACTTACTACGGGTATGCTTGGGTATCGGTAAGTATTACCTATTTCAGGTGTTAAAAAGTTAGAACAGTCGTATTTATGCTTTTATGTAAAACCACGTAGACTTTGGTTTGCTAGAATATTTACGATTCGAAAAATTGATTAAAAGGCGTAGTCGACGGAGCCCCGCTGTGCGGGGCTCCTACTTCTGGGTGGTATAAAAAAAAAAACCTCGAAGGAGGTGGCGGAGTCTGTGTTCGCTCGCTTCGCTCGCTCACTACAACCCCGCCACCTCCTTCTAACCTCACCTGTCCGAGTCGGGTTACCCCAAAGTGTGAGGTACTCAGTTTAATATGAAAATGTAGTTTTAATAGGTAGTAAAAAATGTCTAAACCCGATCTCACGGGCCGAACAGTTAAGGTATTTTCATTATTATTGAGAGTTAAAAAATAAATTTGATAACCAACAATAGAAATTAAAACAGTTCATACAAGTTGTAAAAATATGATTATTTTGACAAAACCTCTGTTGTCGGTAACTTAGTAATTTTGTCGGAGGTTCAGTATTCCATTCGGAAGTTTAGTTTTGTTATTCGACGACTCATTTTTTTTAGGAGGAGAAAAAGAATTTTGAACATGCTCTAATTTGTTGTCAAATTAGGTATTTTTTTTCGTTAATGTTTTGGGTTTTTTGTCGGTAATTAATTATAACGCTGGTTAATTAGAATAATAGTCGGCCACAGATCGCTGGAGATTAATTTGTTTTTCGGAACCATTATTATTTCCCTTAACTGAATACCCGTATTTTACGAGGAGCGGCTGCCTACCAGACTTCCACAACCCATTACCTGGGGTAACACGGTACTTCATGGCAAGACTGGAGTCAGGTTTACTGGCTTCTGACTATCCGTAACGACTGCCAAAGATCTACAAATGATAGCTGGGACCTACGGCTTAACGAGCTTTCCGAGCCACGGAGTAAACTCGGTATGTTAAGATCCAGACCCATCCACAGACCAACCTTGGCAAGCGTTGCTTAACCTTGAAGATCGTATAAGAATATATGCTCATAATCTATCTATACATCATTTCTATTGCGTGCCACTCCCTCTCAATCTGTCTATATGTATCTTCATAAATCTTTTAGTAAAATACGTTTCATCCCTCCTTTTCACTTGACAATACTAAGATAAACGATTCCCTTTCAACTTTTCAATCATTGGTGCCTCTTTCAAACTTCCTCTAATGTTACCTACATTATGTAATGGTACTTACACACTTCTCACTTTATCCATTCTTGACACTATGTCCGTCAAATTGATCACACGGGAATACTGTTATAACATTTCTTATCCAAAAATAAACTTCAGTGTTTCAACACTATTAAGCCAATAGAAAAACACGTAATAGATTAAAATCTCAAAATCTCGTATCACAGTGTTTGTTATCGAACCATTTGTGGCTTGACCGATTTTTATTATTTTTTAGTGTTTAATTGGCAGGTCTGAGAATATGTTGTGGGCTATTTTTTATCGTCCTACTCCACCACCCATTTTTCTTAAATAATTTATATGGCTGCAATATAACTTCTCCCGCTCTGAGTGGAGTGGGAGGGCGTGTGAGACTATTAAGGTCCACTCCAATGATCCTTCTTTGCGTTGTATTCTAGTGTTAACTTATTGGAAACAAACCCAGGATTCCGTAGGCTTTGAACCTGCTGGACACCACTTGAGGCACGCGTGGAACAATACGCGTTGTCCACGACTTAGACTTGGTTCGGACTGTCACCGGACGTCCAGACGGCAAGCTACCCATTGCTCGCCGTCCGCAAGCCTAGACCTTCGGTGGTTAGAAATCAGGGTCGGAATCCAGGTAACTGGAGCGTGAGGGCCACGTCCTCACGCGTGATATATTTAGCTACTGCGGCATGTTTTAATTTTTCTTCTTCTTGCTGCCCTTATCCCATATTATAACACTCGGCAAATAAGTTGGCAAAAACAATTATGTAGTGGGGGTAATTTCGCGCATGGTGCACAAAAAAACGAATGAGCGAACGGGACGTAACGCAGTGCGGAGGCAAAAGTCGACTAATGCACCAATCATAGTACTACTATACTACACCAGCTACTACTACTATAGTACTACTACACTACCTACTATTACAATACTGCACCAATCGCGCGCCGGCTCGGCGTTACCTCATACCCCCCGTCCCGCTTGACCACCAAATAGATCTAAAAAACGATTTCTGCGCAACTAACGACTCTTGCCAAGTTACGTGCCGCCGGTTATACTTGGGTTTAGCGCAACATGTTTTACGATATGTTAAAGTAATAATAATAATATGTCGTAGGTAATATGTCGTGTAAGTGTATTCCGGGTGTAGTGGTTAGTTCCGTCTCGAAGCGCCTCAAAGGGTTGTATACAGCATGTGTTCTGTCACAGGGTGCTCTCAAATGGTAATGCTCTGAGCTTCTAAAGGATCGAATCGCCCACGGAACGCCTAAAATAGACAGAAACTAATCACCTCACCTAACTAGCCTTTTCCCAACTATATTGGGGTCGGCCTCCAGTCAAGCCGGATTTAGTTGAATACCAGAATTTTACGAGGAGCGGCTGTCTACCAGACCTCCACAACCCATTAACTGGGGTAACGCGGTATTTCATGGCAAAACTGGAGTCAGATTTACTGGCTTCTGGCTATTCGTAACGACTGCCAAAGATCTACAAATGACAGCCGGGAGCTACGGCTTAACGTGCTATCCGAGGCACGGAGGAAACTCGTTATGTCAAGATGGTCACCCATCCATAGACCAACCTAGGCAAGCGTTGCTTAACCTTGAAGATCGACCTGTGCGGCTGTTATTATCTAGCCACGAGCTCCTCAGTGGGAACATTATAAGGCCGATAATACTAAAAAATAGATAAATGTATAGCGAGCAATATTTATATGCTAAGTAAGAACTATATGCGATATGCTATATATTGTGGCGTAGTTTGAAATGATCTTGATACTAGCTACTTATGTGTGTGACTTTACGCTTATGTAAGAAGTTTTCCCGGGTCGTAATTAGGTACACACGATGATAGATCACACATTCTGAACAAAACAATAACACAAAATAAATAACTACAGAAGGTAATCTCATGTAAACACTTTACTTTTCACACCTACGCTTGGCGATTGCACTTTGGTAGGAGCCGGTAGCACAGCCCAAGCGCACATGGTCCGAGACATCGTGTCTGTGAGCGGTGTCTTTGTGTGCGTAGAGTAAGCGCCGGCCGCTCAGTCCGAGCACATCCCAAGCGCGTATGGTCCGAGACATCGTGTCTGTAAGCGGTGTATATGTGTGCGTAGAGTAAGCGCCAGCCGTTCAGTCCGAGCACAGCCCAAGCGCGTATGGTCCGAGACATCGTGTCTGTGAGCGGTATCTATGTGTGCGTAGAGTAAGCACCGGCCGTTCAGTCTGAGCACAGCCCAAGCGCGTATGGTCCGAGACATCGTGTCTGTGAGCGGTGTCTATGTGTGCGTAGAGTAAGCACCGGCCGTTCAGTCTGAGCACAGCCCAAGCGGGCATGGTCCGAGACATCGTGTCTATGTGTGCGTTGCTCGAGCGCGCTTTGTATGTAGATTTCCTTCTGTGCCTATCTCTTATGTGACAATATCTTTAAGAAACACACACAATCACTTACACAAGTATTTTTAGCAAGATCAATTTTTAAGGTTACGTACACAAAGGAAACAGGAAGGGGATTCCACTATACGTTCGTCTGTCTGTCATTAGGCTGTATCTCAAGAACCTTGATAGCTAAAAAGTTGAAATTTTTACAGGTGATGTATTTCTGTTGCGGCTACAACAACAAATTAAAACTTTTCGGTTTTTTTGCTACTGAGGGTACGGAACCCTTTGTACGTGAGTCCAACTCGCACTTTGCCTGTTTTTAGGGTTCCGTAGCCAAATGGCAAAAACGGAACCCTTATAGTTTCGCCATGTCTGTCCGTCCGTCCTCGCTTAATCTCTGTGACTGTTAGCTCTAGAAAACTGAAATTTGGTACCAATATGTATATCAATTACGTCGACAAAGTGCAAAAATAAAAATTGGAAAAAAATGTTTTATTAGGGTAGCCCCCCTACATGTAAGGTGGAAAGAGATTTTTTTTAAATTTCAATCCTAACATGTGATATATTTATTGTTGGATAGGTATTCAAAAATGAATAGGGGTTTACTACAATCATTTTTTGATAGTATCAATAATTTCGGAAATAATCGCTCCCAAAGTAAAAAACAATGTGTGTGTCCCCCCCTCTAACTTTTGAACCATAAGTTTAGAAAATATGAAAAAAATCTGGAATGTAGAGCTTTATAAAGACTTTCTAGGAAAATTATTTTCAATTTGATGGGATGAACAGTTTTTGAAAAGTTGGGGACACTTATTGTGACGGACGGGAAACTACGGAACCCTACACTGAGCGTGGCCCGACACGCTCTTGGCCGGTTTTTTTTTTGCTTATTTAGTAATGATTCGTCAAGAACAACCGAAGATACCAAGGCATTTTTTTTTTGTAAATGGCGGACACGAGACAGTGATCATCAAAAATAAAAATGATTGCGATATCGACTTCAATTAATTCACCATTCTCGAGTTATGTGCATTCAAGACTATCCAGAGCATTTCCCTTCAGGAACCTGAAGGAAATATTCAAAGGATTTAATTAGACATTTTAATGTCGAATAAATTCTTGGCACGCGTTTAGAATCGTCGAAATGAGGTCTCTGGTGAAGTATTTTGTTCGAAGAAGATGAAATTAAATTATAAATATGTCCTTAGGTAGATAGATATACTCTCTATTAAATACAAAAGTACGATATAGGTTTTTGCCGGGATTCTTTTAAGTGAAGTTTGATGGGTGTATCCCCGGGGATGAATCCCCGACCGGTCTCATGCGACCGCGCTGTTATTGTCTTACTATTGTGTCTCGTTTCGCGGGTACTGATAGGTTAATATAAATTAATAACACTAGGTTGACTGGTAGAGAATGCCTAAAGCATTAAGTCTGCCTATGTACTTTGTGTTGCATAAAGAATAAATAATTCCTTGCGAGGAGCTCGTGGCTAGATAATAACAGACGCATGGGTCGATCTTCAAGGTTAAGCAACGCTGCCAAGGTGGGTCTGTAGATGGGTGATTATCTTAACATACCGAGTTTCTTCCATGCCTCGGAAAGTATAGTAAACGTTAAGCCATAGATCCCGGCTGTCATTTGTAGATCTTTGGCAGTCGTTACGGATAGTCAGAAGCCAGTAAATCTAACTCCAGTCTTGCCATGAAGTACCGTGTTACCCCAGATAGTGGGTTGTGGAGGTCTGGTAGGCAGCCGCTCCTCGTAAAATACTGGTATTCAGCTAAATCCGGCTTGACTGAAATTCAACCCCAATATAGTTGGGAAAAGGCTAAGCAGATGATGATGAAATAATTCCTTGTGGATATTGTGATGTAAAGTTGGCATAGTTTTGTATCACAAGTAGATCACTGCTGAAATTCTAAAACTAGATACACACCCGCGTGCCAAACTAGTTCTTTACTATCACATAATCGAGAAACGAGACACAGTAGTAAGAAAATAACACCGCGGTCTCATGCGATCGGTCGGGGATTCATGAATTAATTTACCTCAATAAATGAATTATATATTATTAAAAAAAAACATTATTATTATAATAAATAAATAACCAATATTATTATAAAATAATATATTATTATAAAAATTATAGTATTATAAAAATATATTATTATTATAAAAAACCTCAATAAATGAATGAATTAATTTACCTCAATAAATGCTTTAATTTTAAGCAAAACATGTTGGACCTTATAACTACTTTAACAACTTTGTATACCGTGTTTTACGAAAACAAATATATTATTATTATTAAAGAAAGTACGTACCTACTCGTAAGTAAAGAGTAACCATAAAGTTTCTTGCCGGTTCTTCTCCATGGGAAACGACCAATTGGAACCGTGCACTAGCTACTGACGTTTTATAAGTGTCCATGTAGGCCTATGAGAGGGAGAAGGAGGCCAAAGAAAAGGTCGATGGATTGTGTGAGAAGTGATATGGAAGAAAAGGGAGTGAGTGATAGCGTGACGAATGACAGGACAGAACGGAAGAAAAAGACGTGTTGCGCCGACCCCAAATAAATCGGGACAAGGGCAGGAAGATGATGATGTAGGCCTATGTAAAACTAGCTGTTCCCTGCGGTTTCACCCGCATTACTGCTCCACTCCCGTGGGTCGTAGCGTGATGGTATATAGCCTATAGCATTCCTCAATAAATGGGCTATCTAACACTGAAATAATTTTTCAAATCAAACCAGTAGTTCTAGAGATTACCCCCTACATACAAACTTACAAACCTACAAACTTACAAATTTTACCTCTTTATAATATTAGTATAGATAAAATCTTTGAATATTTGAAATATTAAAACCATTCTACGTGCAAAACAGACGTCCCCACCAGATTGACCGTAAAAAGGTTCCTCCGCATCGTTTTATACATCTACAGGATATTTTTATAGAGGGTCTAAAAGATTTATTTCGAATTTCCTGCCGTCATAAATACAATATGGCGGATATTATAAGGGATTTCATATTGTCGTGTTATGTTTAGTGGACACGAGGGCAAACGCTGAGCGTGGGGTTCTGGGATCCATCCCAGGTTGGTGAAAGTATTAAACAGCTGTGGGTTTTACTATTATAATGGGTTTTGGAGGTCTGGTAGGCAGCCGCTCCTCGTAAAATACTGGTATTCAGCTAAATCCGGCTTGACTGGAAGCCGACCCCAATATAGTTGGGAAAAGGCTAGGTAGATGATGATGGGTTTTACTATTATGAATTTCTTTTTGTGATTGGTCAGTGGCGGCTCGTGGCTAGATAATAACAGCCGCACAGGTCGATCTTCAAGGTTAAGCAACTCTTGCCAAGGTTGGTCTGTGAATGGGTGACCCTCTTAACATAACAAGTTTCCTTCGTACCTCGGAAAGCACGTTAAGCCGGCTGTCATTTGTAGATCTTTGGCAGTCGTTACGGATAGTCAGAAGCCAGTATCTAAATCTGATGAAGTACCGTGTTACCCCATTTAATGGGTTGTGGGAGTCTGGTAGGCAGCCGCTCTTCGTAAAATACTGGTATTTAGCTAAATCCGGCTTGACTGGAAGCCGACCCCAATGTAGTTGGGAAAAGGCTAGGTAGATGAGCAGATTGGTTAGTTGCAATGGACTCACTTCGAAGAGAATTGAGGAAGAAGAAGAAAACATGTCGTGCTTATCTCACATAAGTTGGAATAAGAACCGAAGAGTGATGATGTTGACTTGGGCACTTTGAAGTGTCGGATGTAATAAAAGACATGTGTTCGCGGTGACGACTCACTTTATTGTGTGCTTAGGCATTGTCTTAGTCTACTGCTTACTTAGTTTATACATAGGTACAATCACAAGTAATGATATACTACGACGTATGCACACTACAACCTATTAAACCACAAATACATAGGTACACCTCTGCAGACCTTTTTGAAAAAAAACTCAGTTATATCATTTATCTTTAACCGCCTTCAAAAAAAGATGACTGTTCTCAATTCATCTTTAATCAGATTTAAAAAATATACTTTATGTATGACCCTATCTGGATTTTTTAAATTTGTTTGGGCATACTTCCCAGGTGCTCCCATGGATACAATCTGATGACAGAACCCTGTAGAAGTCAAGGGAACTCTACTAGGTAATTTTTGAGGCACGCTTATTAAATTGGTCTAATGAAAATCGGAGATACTTACAGGAGAAAAAAACGTTTTTGCGCCGACCCCAAGTAATATGGGATAAGGGCAGGAAGAAGAAGAAGATATGGAAAGGAACTCCTCATATGATCATAGCAGTGCTGTTGTAAAAAAGAAATTTCTCTGGCTTTAAAAAGTACTTAGGAACTAGTTGGGGTACTTAATATTCCGGAAATAAGTCCTATATAATATACTTTTTTAACTTGGCAGCCGCTCCTCGTAAAATACTGGTAAGTATTTAGCTAAATCCGGCTTGATTGGAACCCGACCCTAGTATAGTTGGGAAAAGGCTAGGCAGATGATGATGATACTTTTCTAACTTTCTACTGTCACAGAGTCAAAACTGTCCTATATACATCTATACATATAATAAATCTGTAGAAAAATGGTTTTTGTACATGAAAAAGAAATAAAAAAAAAATAGCTAGGGTGTTAAAAAACAACCAACAGAACCCATTTCCAGCATTTTAAGAATTTTTGTCTGTTTGTCTGTTTATTTGTTCGGGCATCACGTTAAAATAATGTACGAAAGCAATGTATATAATTTTTAGACACAAGGATTGAGCGTAACTTGAAGTAACATTTAGTTTTTGTTTCATTGCAATCGGTTCAGTTTAACAAAAGATATTTGAATTTAAAGTTTTCCAGAAGTAAAATTAGGGTTATGTTTACTTGGTATCATTACTTCACGTAACTTTTATACATAACAATAAACTGTGCGAATTGTAGTAATATTAAGCTTTTTGTTTCATCGTAATCAGTTCATACCTTATAATAAAATAAAAAAATTATAACAGTATTTTCGAAGTAAAATATTGAAACAACGCCATCTATCAAACTTAGAGATCAACTGCGTGCAGTGTATAATTATATATAATCAGCGTTGTTAGTAAATCAAAACTGATTTTAAACCAATTCAATTACCAATTTAATACTAATTTAATTCTTGATCCTATAGCACACTCATAAAGTCAAAATTTTGTGAGCATATAATTCATAAAATTATAATTATAATTGTTAATTTCTGTACCGATAGATGGCGTTGTTAGTTGTCACGATGTTAAGGCACTCCACACACTGCACCGCGTTCCGCCGTTTAGCGCTAACGCGCGCGGCGACGCGCGACGGAAGCGCAGATATGCCTTACTTAGCGGTGTAATCTGCTCCCCCGCGCGGTGAAACAGATTACGACGGCCTCTTGCTAAATAAATTCATATGTTCACTGTGCTGTCGATCGTCATAGAAAATGGACGAAATTATTAAATTTCAAGATTTTGCAATTATATTATTGTCATTTTAGTTTTTAAGACACTGCGTTCATAGAAGATTTTGGATATATCCCTATTTACGAACGTCTTTACAATATCAAATCACGCGCGGGACTGCGGAGTCAGTGTGTTATACCGCGCGGCACGGCCCGCGCTCTCGCGCAGATGGGCAGAAGCTGCGCGCGGAACGCCTTCCCGCGCAGATCCGCGTCGGTAGTGTGCTGTACTAGGCTGATTTCTATACAAATTGAGATACTTGCATACAACGGTAAAATCTGCCATCCCGCACTACGCGACGGGACGCGGTGCAGTGTGTGAAGCGCCTAAGATAACAGGCTCAGCTAACAACGCCATCTATCGGTACAAAATTAACTTTTGTTAATTTTAAAAATGATTCTTGACCGATAGATGGCGTAATTAATAATTATATAATTTCATGAACATTGAAGGCCTGGCAAGGCGTTTCCACTATGTAATGTGTGTGTCTGGCAATGAATAACGTGATTTTTAATAATATTCTGAAGGTAATACCAAAACATAAATCTTTATAATTCGACGTAATTAGATTGGTATTTTACACAATTTTGGTACCGTGTACCTACCAAAGTCAACCCAAACTATTAATTGGCCATCGTTGCTAGGTCTGTGTTGGGACCATGCACTGTCAAATTTTCAGCTTTTATAAAATAAGTCTGGGGTCCACGGGCTCTTAGGTTATTAGGTGTCTTAACAGTTCTGTCTTTGAAAAGGTCTTGACTGGATAACATCGTTAAATCGTTCGATAAAAAGAGTTTTACATTCGGTTGTATTGAAGTGCGAAGTAAATTGAATCTTGCAATTTGAGTCAAGCGAGATAGGTATATTTACTTAGATTGGATTTTTGGATATTTTGCTGGTCTTCAACTTTATTCTCATTTTGAAAGTTTGTGCTGTTGTGAATTATTTGGTTCAATATTTTATTAGTTTGAAATGGTTTTTTTTAAATGCCTTCTAGAAAAAAACAAGCCTTTTGAGATGGGAAAAGGGTGGGACTAAGTACGTCCCAAGAATTAGAAGAAGATCGTGACGAGGGTATCAGCGGTTCGAGCTAGGCAAGTCAGAACTCTTGCGTCAGAAACGCCTACCCAACGCCAGTCACGACTTAGTATACAGCGTTCTCATACGGCAGTTTCTCTATCACAGGAGAGTTTAGGAGGAACGCGAAGCGCGTTTATCGGCCGACAAAGAGCGTTACGCCTCTCACGCGAGTCTGAGACTTTCACCGAAAGGGAGTTGCGCTTAAATTCGCAAAGAATTGTTACTGCGCTCCCAAGAAACCAGCGAGGACTGCAAAGCGCGTTTATTAGCTGACCGAGAGCGTTCGTTTGATAGGTTATGCTGCAGTGTAGATAACGTCTCGGGTGAAATCCTGTTTTTAGACGCACCGGGCGGAACAGGTAATACTTTCTTAACCAAATTTATTTTGGCTCGAATAAGGAACCAAAATAAAATTGCCCTTGCTGTCGCCTCTTCAGGGCTAGCAGCCATATTATTGCCTGGAAGAAAAACGGCACATACAACATTTAAAATTCCTATCGACTTAGACCGTACGGAAAGCCCGGTTTGCAACATATCGCGAAATAGCGATAACACAAGGGTTTTAAGCGATTGTGTGTTAATTATTTGGGTTGAGTGCACCACAGAGTGCACAATGGCAAACCGCAAAGTTGTAGAAGCAGTGAATAGAACTTTACACGATGTACGACACGTCCGATACTGCCCCGAGGAACCTGAGCCGATAAAATTGCTGCCTGTCTGAAGAGTTCGTAAATATTAACTGGTTACGGCGTCGGTGATATAATTTTTATTCCAAGAATACTTATAATTCCTAACAACTTTCCTTTCTCTTTCAAACGAGTGCAATTCCCAGTTAGTGTCTGTTATACCATGACGATTAATAAAGTCAGGGCCAGACATTATCTGTTGCGGGGGTGGACCTAAATATTGAAAACTTTTCCCATGGTCAACTATACGTAGCTTTTTCACGGGTAAACAACCCCAATAATCTTTTTTGTACGCTTCAGATGGTTCCACCACTAATGTTGTTTATAAAAAACAACTAAAATGAATAAATTATATTTATATCGGTATCCTCCAACAGCGCTTCGCACTAAAAAATACATTGTTATGTTCCGACATCCACGCGAACGAAGTCGCGGGCACAGCTAGTAATACATATACATATACTATATACATAATTATATATATATGTTACGGCTAATACCCGAAGTGCGGCTAAACCTAGTTTTAGCCGGCTAGAACTAGGTGTAGCCGGTCACATGCGGTTAAACCAAGGTGTATCCTACTATCTTCGGTTAGAACTAGGTTTCGCCTTCATCATAGCGGCTAGAACTAGGTGCAGCTACACACTGGTAGTTATACTTAGGTGTACCATATTTAACATCGCCTAGAACTAGGTATTCTGTAAAGTTAAGCATTTTTTAAAACGGTGAAAGAAAACATCGTGAGGAAACCGGCATGTCCTAGAACCAAAAATTCGAAGACATGTGACATCCACCAATCCGCACTGGGCCCGCGTGGATTAGGTACGGCCCATCCCCTCTCCTAGAGAGGAGGCCTGAGTCCCAGAAGTGGGAACATTATGAGGCCGCTAATGCTAAAGCATTTGGTGTTGTATATACTTTTCTAACTTTCTACTATCACACAGACAAAACTAGCTGCAGCCACTGCAGCCAGTATCCTAAATCAATACCGGACCCTTAAATAAGACGTTTTCAAAGATACGAATAAGCGATAAAATACAGAAGCGTCGGAGTAAATGTTTTACGTTTATGGTCACAACGTGTGTTACTTCTGCGCACTGAGCGTGGAAGTTGTGCCGAAACGATCCCCAAGTTTTTAGATGCCTCCAATGGCGTGCTTTATATATCATTGGGTATCTCTTGAATTTTATGGGCTTTTTTTCTAGTGGGGTATCATCAGAATGACTTCTCCCACTCTTGGACGGAGCGGCGTGTCACACTTTTATTGACTTAATCCCACCTCAGTCCTTCGTTGCCTTCGATCTGGGGACACCGAGCTTCCCTTTCGGAAATCCGATCCATGGCCCCAGAGGCTTCGGCCCTGTTGGCCCCTACAGACTTACGGTAGGGCTAGTGTTTGTGCCGATGTTTAGAATAAGTTGATAGGTATTGTGGAATCTTGATGGAATGTGTCAAGAATTAGATGGGTTGGGAGGTAATCAATAACATAAAGGTAAAAACCGGTTAAACCCCGAATAAAAAACCGGGCAAGCGCGGGTCAGACTCGTCCACTGAGGGTTCCGTGCCATCTTAATTTCGGTTTGCGATTTACGACGTATTAAAAAAAAACTAGGTAAGTACTAGATCTGGTTCAAACCGATTTTTCATTCTCTTATATAATACCCGGCAAATAAGTTGGCAAGTTCGCGCATGGTGCACAAAACAGCGAATGAGCGAACGGGACGTAACGCAGTGCGGAGGCAAAAGTCGTCTAACGCACCAATCATAAACTACTATTATAATACTGCACCAATCGCGCGCCGGATCGGCGCTACCTCATACCCCGCGTCCCGCTTGACCACCAAATAGATCTAAAAAACGATTTCTGCGCATTGCCAAGATACGTGCCGCCGGTTATATTAGAAGTAACAGGGGGGGGGGACATTTTACCACTTCGGAAGTGTCACTCGTGCAAACTATTTAGTATAGAAAAATAAGATATTACAAACCTCAGTATCATTTTTGAAGACCTATCCATAGATACCCACACGTAAGGGTCTGGTGAAAAAAAAATGTTGAGTTTCAGTTTTAAATATGGGGTACCGTAAAAATTTATTGTTTTTTTTTTCAACTATTGTGTGAAAATCTTAATGCGGTTCACGGAATACATCTACTTACCAAGTTTCAACAGTATAGGTCTTATAGTTTCGGAAAAAAGTGGCTGTGACATACGGACGGATAGACAGACATGAATCTACAAGTGTTCCGTTTTTTGCCATTTGGCTACGGAACCCTAAAAATAGCACGTTTCTTGTATGGGCAGTCTGTATCATGTAGATGATCGCTTTATGAGACAGACAAACGAAGAATTGAGTCTTAACAAGACGGTCCCATTTTTCTCTTTAGGCGCGGAACCCTAAAAACCATGCGTTTACCCAAGACTAATTGTCTTCAATCTTACTTTCTTTGATTTAACATTCTTCGCAAAAATATTTTAATAGTGAATTAGGGTTCACTGCACGCCCGTGACCAGACAAAGGCAATTTTTATTTAAATTCTATTCACTACATAAAGATTATTATTTATTTTAACTCTATATTAAGGTCGTCAGAATGTAAATTAGAATTTATGTTGAATTTAATTTCATGAAATAATTGCTGCTGACATATTTCACAGTTAAAACTCAGCTGTCCTATTTAAATTCAGAAATATTAGCTGTGTATATTGTACATATATTGTAAATATATTGTTTTAACCTATCACATACCCAAAAAACGAGACACAATAGTAAAACAATAACAGCGCGGTCTCATAGGACCGGTCGGGGATTCATGAATTAAAGCCAAAGCTCAACTAAAATTTACTTGTACTGAAATAATTTTGTAGTTAATAAACTATTAATATTAAATCTCATCTCACTAATTAGAAGTGTTTTTTTTTATTATAGGGGTATGAGGAACAGGGTGTAAATGAAAAGCAGGGGGGGATCCTCCGTCCACATAGGTGTCGTGCCTGGTCCAACCAAGCAGATTTTGTTTTTTCTATACATAATTATATTACAGTCACATTCTTTCAATCACAGTCCAATCAATACTGGTATTCAGCTAAATCCGGTTTGACTGGAAGCCGACCCCAATCATCATCATCATCTGCCTAGCCTTTTCCCAACTATATTGGGGTCGGCTTCCAGTCAAGCCGGATTTAGCTGAATACCAGTATTTTACGAGGATAGTATTTTGGAAGCCGACCCCAATATAGTTGGGAAAAGGCTAAGTAGATGATGATATTCCAGTCACATTCAATTGTTCTTCTTCTTCTTCTTCCTGCCCTTATCCCATATCACTTGGGGTCGGCGCAACACGTTTTCGTCTTCCATTCTGTCCTGTCGTCCGTCACACTATCACTAACTCCCTTTTTTTTAACATGTAATAAATTGAAAATAATAATAAATGAATAATAGGTAATAATTAATTTTTCTTCGTACAGAGACCTTTAATATGACAAATACTAAGTCGATGTACACAAAATTACATTGATTTATAAGTCACATAAAATGAGAAAGGCTAGAGTGAATAGGCTCTTAATAAACTAGTGCGCCTCACCATCAACGATTGCATCACCGCTTAACATCAGGCGGGCTTGCAGTCAAGCACTAGTTTATGTTATATTAATAAAAAAGAAAACCCTGACTTCCAACTAGGAAATCCTGTAACTGAGGTTGATGTTTTCATATCACCAAAACCTATCATCATCATCATCATCATCATTGCAGCCCAATGACGTCCGCTGCTGGATATAGGCCTCCGCCGCGCGTCGCAACAACAACCGGTCCTGTGCGTCTCGCATCCATCGGACCTTCGCGACCAGGTCATCGGTCCACCGAAAAACCTATATCTAATAATTATATACTAATATATTCTATATAAAACACAATTATCTGTCTTACGTGCCTAAAATCGTGAGTTTCAGGCAAGAAGAGCTAAAAAAATTAATATTAAAAAATAATCAAAAGGGTTTTTTACTAAAATATAAATGTATAAAAAATCTGTAAAGTAGACTAATTAATTACGTTATCATCATCATCTCACCCGAAAGACGTCCAATGTTGGACACAGGCGGAGGCCTATTCGCTTGGGGGAGCGGAAGCGTCGCCACAACGACCGGTCCTGTACGTCTCGCATCCATTGGATTCCCGTGACCCTCGCCAGGTCATCGGTCTACCTTGTGAGAGGCCTTCCAACGTTATACTATTACAATAAAATAATAGAAAAAAAAAACATCATCATCATCATCTGCCTAGCCTTTTCCCAACTATATTGGGGTCGACTTCCAGTCAAGCCGGATTTAGCTGAATTCCGGTATTTTACGAGGAACGGCTGCCTATCAGACCTCGACAACCCATTAACTGAGGTAACACGGTACTTCATGGCAAGATTGGAGTCAGATTTACTGGCTTCTGACTATCCGTAACGACTGCCAAAGATCTACAAATGACAGCCGGGACCTAAGGTTTAACGTGCTTTCCGAGGCACGGAGGAAACTCGTTATGTTAAGACGGTCACCCATCCACAGACCAACCTAGGCAAGCGTTGCTTAACCTTGAAGATCGACCTGTGCGGCTGTTATTATCTAGCCACAAGCTCCTCTATAGATAATAGAAAAAAAATATTATCCTCCATTACCGTACAAAACAACATTAGAGTGCATTGTATGATTCAGTCGACTTTGTCTAAGAGACGATGTGACGGCCTTTGAATAAATAGGTATACAATGTGCAGTTTTGAAAGTGTATGGCATTTCGGGAGATAATTATATTAGTGATACTCGACCCGAATCGATAATAAAATGAGTAGGTAATTTTTTATTATTTTTTCTTTATGAAAATCGGTACGTGTGAACTACCTTTATTAAAACGCAGCCAGTCTAATACTCGCCCTATAACTGCGCTTTCACACACACAAACACTATTTCATTGATCCAAAGCACACTAGAACTTCCCGCACGTTTATTTAGAGAGTTATTCGGAAAAAGCAAATAAAAAAAATTAAAAAATAATATGTATTATTTATGTGTGGTATTCAATTTGTGGTATTATTGATTATTAACTAAGTATTGTATTTTTATATTATTATGATTATTTGTGACTTTTTTACAACCTCCCAAAATGCCATACAGTTTCAAACCTGCACATTGTATAAGTCTGTTATAAGTAAACAGTAAAACAATTGATTGTGAAAAAAATATCTGTTCGTTTTCACAACACAATTCTTACGGTTTGTTTCACAGATTGATTTAGAGCTTTTCAAATTAATAACGCTGAGTGATTTTTCAATTTGAAAAAGGGCCTCACCATTGATTGTTTCGCCGTCTCGTCCTAATTGCTATGGACTTGTTACTTAAATAGAAAAAAAATATTATGTTCCATTTAACCGACTTCAAGAAAAGGAAGAGGTTCTCAAGTCGACTGAATGTCTTCGTGAAATATAAACCAATTTTAATGGCTATATATATTTAATGGATAAATGGGCTATCTAACACTGAAAGAATTTTTCAAATCGGACCAGTAGTGCCTGAGATAAGCGCGTTGAAACAAACAAACTTTATAATGTAATATTAATTAAAATTAATATTGATAAAAACAAGCAGTGCCGTGACTGGGGCGGTAAGGGCGGTACCCAAACACAGGACGCAGACATGATGGGGCATAAACATGATCAAAGCAAGACCAAGATTTGCATCATCCGTTTCATTAGAAGGAGGTTACCATTTCTTATTCCTCTCCGCTCCGTACCATGATGTTTCACATACATCCGAACGCTCAGGTCGCCGCCATTGATCGCCTTCAATTAAAAAAAAATCCTCGGCAGAGAGGAGCTCGTGGCTAAATAATAACAGCCGCACAGATCGTTTTCGACGAGTTTCCTTCATGCCTCGGAAAGCACGTTAAGCCGTAGGTCCCGGCTGTCATTTGTAGATCTTTGGCAGTCGTTACGGATAGTCAGAAGCCAGTAAATCTGACTCTAGTCTTGCCATGATGTACCGTGCTACCCCAGTTAGTGGGTTGCGGAAGTCTGGTAGGCACCCGCTCCTCGTAAAATACTGGTATTCACCTAAATCCGGCTTGACTGGAAGCCGACCCCAATATAGTTGGGAAAAGGCTAGGCAGATGATGATGATGATGACTAAGGACACGGTAGAGCTCCGCCCAAGTGCAGCAGTTTCAGAAACCGGCACCGGGTATATAAAACACTAGTTTTGCCACTGAAAACGAGACTATACTTCCAAACAGACATGGACATTTGCCGCTACAACCGCTCAGGGCAATTTTAGCCAGACAACGTAAAAAAGAACAAAACCTGTTGCAAAAAGTTGGAGTAAATAATGTAAATATTCAGTTGTCCCCCAAAAGCTCTACAAAAATATAAACATTTCTGTGTTTGAAAAGAAACTGTCGAAAGCATCGAGATAGCGTATCAGTTGTCACGTCAATAATGTGTAAGTATACATTATTATGGGTGCGAGACGCACAGGACCGGTCGTTGTGGCGACGCTTGGGGGAGGCCTATGTGCAGCAGTGGACGTCTTTCGGCTGAAATGATGATGATGATATATATTACTACACTAGCTGTCGCCAGCGGGCGGCCTCGCCCGCGCGATCGAATCACCTACAATTAGTATAAAATAAAGTCGAACTGGTTGAAACCTATTCTCAGACCTACCAAATATACAGAAAAAAAGTTGTATAAATCGATAAAAGTGTTTCGGTGAGAGTTCTATAAAAAACACTTTAATACGGGATTTTTATGTAGATATTATGTTGTTGTGTATGTTTTTATGTGTTATTAGGTAATATGACAATAATATTTAAAGGTGAAAGTTTATGAATGTGTGTGTGTGGGTGAAATATAGTACACATTTATCATGTGTGTACTATATAGCACATAGGATACTTTTTATACCGAAGGTAAATATGATCATATTTTTTTACTTTCACGTGGATGAAACCAGTAGGTAATATTATAAAGCAGATTTTTTTTAGTTCGTTTTTTTTTTGACGAATAAACTCAAAAACTACTGGATTGATTTAAGATATTCTTTCACCAATAGAGTCTTTATCGTTATCTACTAGCTATACATTTTTTATTTTTATACTATCTTGTAACTTTATATATGTAAATAATATGTATTATCCACTAGCTAATAATTACGACAAATTTTGAAGTATTTTTTCTGGAAATAAATGATTTCATTATTATTTTGTACTTTGACGTGGGCAAAGCCGCTAGTAGCAATTAGTGCATAAGTATAAAAAGATAGATCTACGCACATGTATCAAGAGTGAGAGAGACAACACCTAACTTTTTCTAAAACTCGATATATCTTGGTGACCCACATTTCACTTTAAAAATGTAAAGCAATACGCAAAGAGATGTTGATAACCCTCTATCGTCAATAGATATGTTCACTGGTCCAGAATGCGAAGGTTAGATAAGGGTTTACCGCAAAAATCTACCAAGGGTTCAATAATTTCGAGTAAGCCTTAGGGCTCGGCCAGAGTGAAGAGATTGAGCGGACGCGGTGGCGGGCTTGAAGTATTACACGCGCCGTTTGCTTACAAACGGTATATATTATACTGCATATGGTAGGTGCTCAGAGGAGCTCGTGGCTAGATAATAACAGCCGCACAAGTCGATCGTCAAGGTTAAGCAACACTTGCCAAGGTTGGTCTGTGGTTGGGTGACCATCTTAACATAACGAGTTTCCTCCGTGCCTCTGAAAGCACGTTAAGCCGTTGGTCCCGGTAGTCAGAAGCCAGTAAATCTGAATCCAGTCTTGCCATAAAGTACCATGTTACCCCAGTTAATGGGTTGTGGAGGTCTGGTAGGCAGCCGCTCCTCGTAAAATACTGGTATTCAGCTAAATCCGGCTTGACTGGAAGCCGACCCCAATATAGTTGGGAAAAGGCTAGGGCAGATCTTTTCACAGTTTAGCGAAGACCGATTTGGATTTCGTCGCGGCTGTTAAGGATGTCATCTCATAGAATAGCACTCCAGGTCCAATCGCGCGTGTCCCTGCACCCGCTTCATTCCCTGACCAGACACACCCGCGACCTCACCCGCCCCGCTACCCGCTACCGCCTGCTCACTCTGAACGAGGCCTACACATGGCTATCTCTCCACCTATCTACCTCTATACGTGTGGAGGGTGACGCCAGGATCAATAGAACGAAGGTATGCTCTCAATGAATGTGCCATTCTTTATTAATGAGCAAATAACTTCGAAATTGTGATGGTTTTCGATTAAAACCTAAAATGGCTGTTTAGTTCAAGACTGGTCGCGGAATTTTTGATGACACAGCCAGCACATCACGGTGTTTTGGTATTTTGGGGATATGGTGGAAAAGGGTGTCAGCTGCCTAACCTTTTCCCAACTATATTTGGGTCGGCTTCCAGTCAAGCCGAATTTTGCAGAATACCAGTATTTTACGAGGAGCGGTTGCCTACCAGACAACCCATTAACTGGGGTAACACGGTACTTCATGGCAAGACTGGAGATTTACTGGCTTCTGACAGATAGTCAGAAGCCAGTAAATCTAACGACTGCAAAAGATCTACAAATGACAGCCGGGACCTACGGCTTAAAGTGCATTCCGAGGCACGGAGGAAACTCGTTATGTTAAGGTCTTATAGCACAAATATAGGGAAAAGACTGAAAACCACTTACAAGTTGGATTTTTGCACATATGGTTTTAATGTTAAGATGGTCACCCATCCACAGACCAATCTTGGCAAGCATTGCTTAACCTTGAAGATCGACCGGTGCGGCTATTATTATCTAGCTACGAGCTCCTCAAGAGCTCCACTTGCTCTGCTTCAAATCAAATCAAAAATGTTTTCATTTTACATAGGCCATTATGGGCTCTTATCGTTAGCAGCTAGTGCACGGTTCCAATTGATCGTTTCCTATGAAGAAGAGCCGGCAAAAAATTCCATGGTTACTCTCTTTAGAAAATTATTAGGTTTACAATACTTTTCATTGTTTCCTTATCTGTATATCTGTGTGTACATCTATACTAATATTATAAAGAGGTAAAATTTGTAAGTTTGTAGGTTTGTAAGTTTGTATGTAGGGGGTAATCTCTGGAACTACTGATCCGATTTGAAAAATTCTTTCAGTGTTAGATAGCCCATTTATCGAGGAATGCTATAGGCTATATACCATCACGCTACGACCCAGGGGAGCGGAGCAGTAACGAAAAATGCGGGTGAAACCGCAGGGGACAGCTAGTAAACTATAAAATAAATAAATAAATAAATACTTTTATATTATAATACAGGCACATTAGTTTAGTTTAGTTTAGACCGAAAAGGGTCAGACATTTACTTACTAAAACACGCCCGTGTTTATTATTCAATTGCCCTGCGTTCCACGGTAAATCTATATCTATACTAATATTAAAAAGAGGTAAAATTTGTAAGTTTGTATGTAGGGGGTCATCTCTGGAACTACTGGTCCGATTTGAAAAATTCTTTCAGTGTTAGATAGCCCATTTATCGAGAAATGCTATAGGCTATATACCATCAAGCTACAATCCACGGGAGCGGAGCAGTAACGAAAAATGTGGGTGAAACCGCAGGGGACCACTAGTCTTAAAATGTATTGCAAAGTGCATCGAATTTAGACACGCCATAAACTAGTTAACTAGACCGACGACCTGGCGAGGCTCGCGGGAATCCGATGCATGCGAGACGCACAGGACCAGTCGCTGTGGCGACGCTTGGGGGAGGCCTATGCCCAATAGTGGACGTCTTTCGGCTGATTTCAGCATGATAAACTAGTTCAACTAAAAAAGTCCTGCGCGACTTATGATATGTTTGTTTTTAATTTCTGTTTTATACTCTACTGTGTCTTTACTGATATGTCTTCTTTGTACTTGTTACTCCATCTTTAAATTGTGTAATTGGTTTCGGCCATTTTGTTTGCAAATGACAGCCGGTACTTCATGGCAAGACTGGAGTCAGATTTACTGGCTTCTGACTATCCGTAACGACTGCCAAAGATCCGAAATGACAGCCGGGACCAACGGCTTAACGTGCTTTCCGAGGCACGGAGGAAACTCGTTATGTTAAGATGGTCACCTATCCACAGACCAACCTAGGCAAGCGTTGCTTAACCTTGAAGATCGACCTGTGCGGCTGTTATTATCTAGCCACGAGCTCCTCCTTCGGCCATTTTGTTTAAATTAAATAAATAAATAAACTAGTCCCAACATTTTTATTTTCGAAGGCCTACAACATAGTCCAGATAGAATATAGTAGAGCTTAAAAGATTATCTATTGGAGCTCGGATAATAGTGAACAGAGCGAGCCCGTGTCGTAGCGATGACATATGTGACCCACTTGCGGGAACCTTTGTCCGGCTCTTAGGAAAACTTTACTGCGTTATTTAATATTGGAATAAAAACCGGCCAAGCGCAAGTCGGACTCGCGCATGAAGGGTTCCGTACACAGAAATCCTAATCATCAGCGTTTGCCTGCCCTTGTATTGTTTTATTTGGGGCCGGCGCAACACGTTTCTTGTATGGGAGCCCCACTAAAATAATTTATATCTGTTTTTAGTATTTTTTGTTATAGCGGAGGGACTGGCCTCCAATGGCTGAATATAGACGTGGGTGGAAAAGGGAGAGGGAGGCCTTCGCTCAACAGTGGGACACAACAGGCTAATTAAATAACTTGTTATAGCGTCAATAGAAATACATCATCAATTCTGTAAAAATTTCAACTGCCTAGCTATAACGGTTCCTGAGATACAGCCCGGTGACAGACGGACAGACTGACAGACAGACTGATGGACAGCGGGGTCTTTTTTACAATGGCGTTATTTCTTGACATTGAAATGTTAGTCCAGTTTTAGAATTAAGAATTTGAAGTTGAATATTTACTAAATTCTGAAAACCTTGCCTGAAAACTTAGACCAACTTTTCAAATTCTTCACAAATTAAATGCTACTTTATCACTGTGTGACATACGAACATATTTTCTACTTATACATAAGCGATATTTTTGTACACCTACTGGAAAATTATTAGAAAGCAAAAAACTTAAGTCTATCTACTTAATTGATAAAAATATTTTCTAAGGTTTTTTTTTGGAAGGGGTATCATCAGAGTGACCTCTCCTGCGCTTGGGCGGAGCGGGAGGGCGTGACAGACTCTTACTGACTACACCCCACCCCGTTCCTTCGTTGCCTTCTATCTGGGGGACATGGTGAGCACCTTCCGGATTTTCCGTGTTCCCCAGGGGCTTCGGCCCTGTTGGGCCCCTACAGTTTGCTGACATCTCCTTGAGGCGCGCGTGGAACAGAATGCGGGATCGACTTCAAATGACTTTTTCGGCTTTAAGCGGAGCGAGAGAGAGTGTCACATGGTGACAACAATGTAAACTGCTCGTTTGCAGGGAGCTTAACAATGCAGACACATATAAAAGACTCGTATGTACATGTAACTGGCACGATTGGCGCAGTGGCCCACTTTAATTACTTTTGCGCCACGGGTCGCGAGGTCGATTCCAGCACGCAATGCTTCATAACCCTATAGATATACATTTCAGCAGGAAAGAAAAAGAATTGCAAAAAAAATATAAGACCAATTGTGTGATGTACAACTGCTGCCGACGTAAAATTCCATCAGTGGGGAGTCCAGGATCATGTACTGGATCCATGGTACCTTTTCGTTTGTACGTCGATGTCAGACATACCCTGTACATAATCATAACACGCAGGCCTGTTGGTTTAGTGGTTAGTGACCCTGACTGCTGTGCCGGAGGTCGTGGGTTCGATTCTCCTATTATTGATTATTCACCAAGTATTGTATTTTTATATGATTACTAGCTTTTACCCGCGGTTTCGCTCCCGTCAAATGACTACCCTACATATCCTTCGCTACCCTACCCTACCTACCCTACCCTACACTACACTACACTACCCTACACTACCCTACACTACCCTACACTACCCTACACTACCCTACACTACCCTACACTACCCTACACTACCCTACACTACCCTACACTACCCTACACTACCCTACACTACCCTACACTACCCTACACTACCCTACACTACCCTACACTACCCTACACTACCCTACACTACCCTACCTTCCCTATTTTACCAAACTTTTTTTTTTTAGAATTTTTCGCTCCGTAAGAACCATCATTGAACTTCAAGGAACATTTAAAAAAAAAAACAGCCAAATCGGTCAAGCCGTTTTCATGTTATGTCGTGACAACGGAAAACGGGTTTCATTTTTATATATATAGATTTGTGACGTTTTTTTACAACCTCCCGAAATGCCATACACTTTCAAAACAACACATTGTATTATTACAACTCTCCTTTGTCTTTGCCGTAGTCTAGTAAAAAGGAAAAACTGACTGACTGACATATTAACGCACAGCCAAAACTACTGGGACTAGAAGCGTGAAATTTTGCTCAAGGTATGGCTTTTATGACGTAAAGGAGCACCAACTGAGGATATTGTGTTAGATGGCGTTGTGTGTAAAGTTGTGGAACATACTCGTATATTATACTAGCTGTCCCCTGCGGTTTCACCCGCATTTTTCGTTACTGCTCCACTCCCGTGGGTCGTAGCGTGATGGTATATAGCCTATAGTATTCCTCGATAAATGGGCTATCTAACACTGAAAGAATTTTTCAAATCGGACCAGTTGTTCAAGAGATTACCCCCTACATACAAACTTACAAACTTACAAATTTTACCTCTTTATAATATTAGTATAGATTATATTCCAAAAATCACTCCCTAGGAAGGTGAAACGGTGGTCTAAAGTTCTTATGGAGAAACCTATCTTTGCGCGGGCAAAGCCACTGGTAGAAGCTAGCTAAAAATAATTTATTTAAATTCATAATTTAAGATTAAAAACAAGTATTTAAAAACAAATAAACTATATGAGTTACAAATTCAAATTCAGGGCTGCCACTGAAACATCCGGATGACGAAAACCAATCTTTACCTGACCCTCGAGCTGGCACACAGGTAAAACATGGACCAAAATAACAAACTTACATCTATTTAAGTACGAAAGTGTAACTACGAAATTCTGCATCGCGCCATTAAATTCCAACAGATACGACAGCCCGATATCAACTATCGTGCAGTTGCCTACAAGACCACCCGTCTGATTGGAGAATCCTCCCTTTTCCATTGTACACGTCACGTTTTCACGGTACGGCGAACGCGCCGTACGGTTAATAAACCGTGCCGTGCACAAGATACAACACTGATTAACCACGGCGGCGGCGCCGTGCCGTAGCGCCGCCGTTTGTGTCAACAAGCTCCCCCAGTGATTCATGCAACACTGCACACCACGGCGAATTAACCGTGCCTACAAACGGCGTAAAAATGTGCCGTGTACAACAAGCCTTAATCTCATTTCACACTACGCTATAATATAATAGCATATATATTTTCACGAAATATGCTAACATAAATAATTTAGGGAACAGCTGATTATTTTTCTTGATTTCAGTTTTGATCCCATAATAAAAGTTGTTCATAATGATGAGTACAATGACCCCCCAAGAGGATGCGCGTTAATTATGTTAAATGTTGTATATTATTATAAATGTCATCATCATCATCATCTGCCTAACCTTTTCCCAACTATATTGGGGTCGGCTTCCCGTCAAGCCGGATTTAGCTGAATACCAGTATTTTACGAGGAGCGTGGTCTGGTAGGCACCAGACCTCCACAACCCATTAAATGGGGTAACACGGTACTTCATGGCAAGACTGGAGTCAGATTTACTGGCTTCTGACTATTCGTAACGACGCCAACGATCTACAAATGACAGCCGGGACCTACAGCTTAACGTGCTTTCCGAGGCACGGAGGAAACTCGTTATGTTAAAATGGTCACCCATCCACAGACTAACCTAGGCAAGCGTTGCTTAACCTTGAAGATCGACCTGTGCGGCTGTTATTATCTAGCCACGAGCTCATCTTATTATAAATGTATGGCAAGCGATATTTTTGTGCTATGCATTATTTGCGATATGCTATATATTAGAGCGTAGTGTGAAATGACTTAACTCTCTGTTCCAATTACATCCAAAAACTATTCAGTGTAGAAGTATAACTTCTGCAGTAAGTTTACATGTGGCCGACGTCTACAGGAGGTAATCCTGTGGCTTAGTCCGCCGGACCGTCTCGTCTTCCTTATAAATTTACCGAAGCTCACCATTTCGTACCACAAATGTATTTGGTTTAACTGTAGATTCCAAGAGCTTAAGATACGTATTTGACCCGTTGCTAACCGATCTAAGAACTTTGGTTAGTATATATGTATGTATGAGGTTGTCATGACAACCATAATAGCAAATAATGGGTTCGTTTTCATGTATTTATGTATCAAATAGTTATTTATGTATTTTAATTCAGTAATATTAGACACCAGTAACTACATTTACTCTTTCTTTTAGTGCACTTCCCACTAATCTTCTCTGCATCACCCAAAGGTTGACTGGTAGAAAAATACCTAAGGCATGTATAGTATAAGGCAGTCCGCCTCTGTACCTTTATGTGCATAAAGTATAAATAAATAATTGATTGCGGCGCGATCCACCGTTGAAATCGGACGCGCCTGCACTGTACGCGATAATTATTATTTAATTTACGCCGAACGCGGCAAGTGCCGCTGCCACGATGCGTTCGGAAGAACTTGTGGCGAACGAGGTCCTGGCATTCCTGCAGTATCAGCTGGATGTCATGGACGAGGTCAGTGTAACCCAGATCTGCATGTCCAACTTCAATGAAGAGGAGATTCGCAGGGCTAAAACACTGCTGTTCGAGTCGCTATCCATGGGTGACCGAATGCCGTCCCGTAGGAGGGATGAAAAAGGAGAGAGGAGTCTCCAAGACATCATCAAGGTGTTGAAGGAGACCGACCCGGACGACGTGCCGACTTTCGTGGCGAAGGATTTGCGCAAGCTGCCCCCCGTCACATTCGACCACGTCGACGTCACCAGACTGCTGCGGGACATCACAACCCTGAGATCAAGTCTGGTCGAGATGCAGTTGAAGTTGGAAGCATCGCAATCCACCATCAGTGATCTACGTACCGAGGTAGCAGATTTACGCAATACGGTATGTAGGTCACACGAGCTGCCTGCCAACGTCAACGCCAGTCACGGCGCGTTCAATGCATCGCAGCTGAGTTTCGAGTCAGCAAAATTGGACTCGTCGCCGGCCGCCGTCACTGCAAGCGGTGCACAAGCGCGCCCCGCCCTCCCCGCGCCCCCCATCGCCGTGGCGCCGAAGCAAGTGAGTGCGTCACCTACGTACTCGGCCGCCGTTATTGCTACTCCAGCAAAAAAGCAGCGGCCAAAACAAGTGAGGGGTACCCAAGGGCCCTCCGATAAAGTCCGAAGCTTGTTACCTGCGGTGACAAGTCAAGGACAGGCCGATGAAGAAGGCTTCGTTCGTGTGGTAAAGAAGAAGAAGAAGCCTGCTAGCCGCAATCAATGCGGTACCGCATTGACTTGTCCGAACGCGTTGCTGCGTCCCGCTATTCCATCGACGCAGCTGTACGTGTCCCGTCTGCATCACTCCACGAAGGTAGAGGAGCTCGTGGAGTACATTAAGATGAAGACCAAGTTCATCTTGAGAGTTGAAAGGTTAGAGTCGCGCCACAAGATCAACTTCAAATCTTTTGTGGTACGGGTGCCGACTCATTTCCTGGAGACTTTCATGAAGGAAGAATTTTGGCCGAAGGGTGTCGTGTATCGACGCTTTCGCGGAAGGCTACATGACACCACGACTCAGCGCAATACGTCGCCGACTCAACGTAGTTATAATAATGTAAATTAGATAAATATGTATTAGTGTATTATTTTTAAGATTATTTTATGTATAGTGTTTTATGGGCCCTATAGTGGCCTGAAATAAAGATTTTATTATTATTATTATTATTATTATTATTATAATTACACAGTAATATTTATTTCAATTATATATTTTGTATACCTTCGTCCGTGAGTCACTGCGGGGTGCCGACTGAAAACCAGCGCTGGATGTCTGACGCCCAGCAAGTGCTGAAGTGGTCACTCTTTCAGTGCGAGCACGCTCGGCGCATTATGTAGGTACTTTGTCTACTTTTATTCTTTTTTTTTAATTCCTTTGTGTTTGTAATCGTTGTGCTGTGTCTGTACTGAATAAAGTATTTATATTCTATTCATTCCATTCATGTATGCATGCTGTATCCACATCTGAAAATTAATTTAATTGTTCTGTCTATAAAAATGTACTTTATTTCGGATATATCATAATGTGTTAGTAACAGAAAACCTTATACAACTATGTTAGTAACAACTATGCCAATAAATATATATTATGTACGCGATAAGGCCCTTGCGCCCATTCAGTACCCTAAAACAGTAACATTCTTAAGCCTACTTCTCGGTAACGGCTAAAATAATATGTTTAAAAACAATTTATGATAATTGTAAATAAATCAACATACACTTAATTTTAATTCAAAACATCTTGGACAGTAAAAAAATACACAAATTAATCTGAGGCTAATTCATGAATCCCCGACCGGTCTCATAGGACCGCGCTGTTATTGTCTTACTATTGTGTCTCGTTTCGCGGGTATTGATAGGTTAAACGATCATCAAAACTATACATAATATTAAATACTTTTTTTTAATTGTTATAAACTAGTGCTTGACTGCGATCCCAGCTGATGGTAAGCAGTAATGCAATCGTTGATGGTGAGGCGCACTAGTTTATTAAGAGCCTTTTCACTCTAGCCTTTCTCAATCTATGTGAGGCTCACTACCATCTAGGTGAGGCAAAATATGTTGTAAACCCTTCAATATTTTGCAAAGGAAATGGTATTAAATCTCAGCCGGTGCCATATACAGGGCGCAGGTGGTACTACGAGTTGGTATGCATCTAACTCCGCCCAGTTTGTTGGCGGGACTATTCGTACGTATGCGCCTTAAATGATGGCCCCAGTACTCACAGCAGAGCACTAAAACCGCATTACTTACGGCTTGGCCACCTGCGCACCGAGTTTACTCGTATTTAGGCTTCACCAACAGCCGGTAGATCACTCTAAAGTAAAGCAGCCTGTTAAATGTTTTTACTTAACATTACAAGAGTTTTCGACCATACTTTAATGTAATTTTTAACGGCTATTTTTTACGCTAAGTGGTTCTTGGTAGGGCTCATTACTCGCAAAGCTAATTGAGCCGAAAGCTTCTGGAGTGGCGTCCACATAACGGGATGTACAGCGTTGGAAAGTCTCCCAAATATGGACCATGTATTTAGTGAGGGTCACGAGAATCCGGTAAAACCAAGACACACAGGACCGGTCGTGTAAGCGATGATTAGCGGAAGCCTATGTCCTGCTGTGGACGTCTTTCATGGTAATTTTTAATACTGTTTACGAGTAGAACATAGCAATATTATATTTTTATAAACATTTATTTTCTGTTTATATGTTTTTCCTACAATGCCAAATATATTTTTTTTGACGTTTCACGAATCGGGAAATATCATCTTAATCGATGATTTGCATTTATAACATTAGTAGCTGCTCGTAAGCAGGCAGCGATAATTTATTTGGAGAAAATCATCGTAATGACTTCTCCCGCTCTGGGCGGAACTGGAGGGTGTGTAAGACTTTTATTGTCGGAAACCCACTATATATAACTTTTAGACTGATTATTATGAAATTTCGTATACTCGTTGTCAAGGGTACGGAAAAGAACATTGTAGAAAAGTAATAATAGATTCGTTTTGAACAAACTATGTACGGACCATGAAGAGAACGAAAAATGTATGAACGGGCTATCGGACCATCCAACTTTACTTGCGTAAAGGTGAAAGGTGAAAGTGAAGCCGCGTTTAAAAGCTAGTATAAAAATACTCGTATATAACCTACCTGTATACACATGCACTAGAGATGTCTTACGAGTACCCACTTTAAGCAGTCTGGGCAATCCGCCAATTTTTCTGATTGGTAATCTTTTAACCACGACTTGGCTATTATCGTAAAGCTTCTGCATGCTCCAACCTGCACTGGTAGCGTGGAGTGGGTTATGATCCATCCTCTCTCTTAACCTATCAATACCCGCGAAACGAGACACAATAGTAAGACTACAGCGCGGTCCTATGAGACCGGTCGGGGATTCATGAATTAAAGAGGAGTAGACTTGAATTCAAGCAGTTGGAATTTTTTAAATGTTTTTAATAATTGTACGTATCGAAGGTCATCATCATCTGCCTAGCCTTTTCCCAACTATATTGGGGTCGGCTTCCAGTCAAGCTGGATTTAACCGAATATCAGTATTTTACGAGGACCGGCTGCCTACCAGACCTCCTTAACCCATTAACTGGGGTAACACGGTACTTCATGGCAAAACTGGAGTCAGATTTACTGGCTTCTGACTAAACGTAACGACTGTCAAAGATCTACAAATGATATCAGGGACTTAGTTTAACGTGCTTTGGGCCCAAACAATATATTAGTAGTATACTACGTAGTGTAGTATGAATGTACTGACACTATAGGACATAGATTGCCAAACGGGGACGGCACCGCCCTCTAGTGGGCACTGGAGCTTTTCATAGGGAGCGGTAACGGGACCAAACGTGTCAGACTTTTACTGACTAAAATCCACTCTTATGTTCCTTTGCCTCGTTCTTGGACCCCGGTGTTCTCTTTCGCACAACCCATGTACCCAGTAGGCTACGACCCTGCAAAGCCCCTACGGTTTCGCTGACATCTCCTTAATTACTCAGATACCCGCGAAACGAGACACAATAGTAAAACAATAATAACGCGGTCTCATAGGACCGGTTGGGGATTCAAACGTTAAGACGCGCTTGGAAAACTACACGCCGTTGACGACCCGGACTCAGTCCGGACGGTTACCGGACCCCAGCACTTCATATACTGCCTCTGGGGAACACGGAAATTCCGAAAGATCGAAGGCAACGAAGGAACGGGGTGGAGTTTAGTTAGTAAGAGTCTGACACGCCCTTCCGTTCCACCCAAGAGCGCGAGAAAATTATTTTGATGATTTCCCTTCCTGAAAAAAAACCCTATATACTGGACCTCTATATACAAAGCTGGAGCCTATTACATCAAAGCTGGCAACGCTTCAGATGACTAAATTATTTACTAGCGTTTGCCCGCGACTTCGGCCGCGTAAAACTCGTTTATCATAATACCAAGAACTTTTGCAATCCACATTCATAGAATTTAAATGAAAAGCGGCAGGTTCTCGCTCCGGAGTAATATTTTAAGCAATGCGGTTCCTATTAAGTCGGGAGCTCGCACGAATTCCGCGAGTTATGAATATATTTTCTTCGTGTTAGTCAAAAGTAAATTGTACACGTCATTACTTGGGAACCCTCTCGCCTTATTAACCTGAAAAATTCTTTTTAACCGCAAATTGAAAGGGTAGTTTTTCTTTGAAGTTCCAGATTGGAGGGGAGGAGATATTGTCAGCTAGAGGCGGAGATCAATTAAAGAACTTTTCTTTGGGAGGTCGAACCCTCTCGCACTTCCTCCAGTCACATAATCTACTCATCATCTACATGATAAGTAGATGATGAGTCACATAATCTACTATTGTGCATATAATTAGCAGGTTTATTCCTGTTTTTTGTTATTTCTAATTGGTTTGCGCTTGACCGTGCCTGTAAATGTTTTTTTTTTATATAGGTTCGCGCTTAACCACTATCTCACCTGATGGTAAGCGATGATATGGTCGACGATGGAGCACGCTTGCCTAGAAGTAACCTATTAACCTACCCGCCACCCCACCGCTTCCTACCTTTGTGTAACTGTTTGTTTTCCCAAATCTATACTAATATTATAAAGCTAGAGTTTGTTTGAACGCGCTAATCTCAGGAACTACTGGGCCGATTTGAAAAATTATTTCAATGTTAGATAGCCTATTTATCGAAGAAAGCTATAGGCTTATATATCATCACGCTAAGACCAATAGAAACGGAGCACCTCACCTGCATAAACGAAGTCGCGGATTAAAGTTAGCGTAAGCCCAAAGTTTCACGCAGACGAAGTCGCGGGCGGAAGCTAGTACATAAATAACGACTTTGATGTGTATTTTTTATGATCAAACGTTTACGTTCCTTGAAGTGAATCCTCAGATGCTCAATAAAATATGTTACGTCTCTTACTATAATACTTTAATTCTTTATTTGTACACAAAACATATATTAAGAGTGATTGGCATTTAACGTCAAACAATGCTCTAATATTTAAAACATAATGTTTGAGATGAGTTATAATAATAATAATAATAATAAATCGTTTATTATCAGTTATAAAATGTGATCATTATTAGCATTAGCATTATCGGCCTTATAATGTTCCCACTGCTGGGACTCAGGCCTCCTCTCTAGGAGAGGGTATCGGCCACAATCCCAGTGCGGATTGGCGGATGTCAAATGTTTTCGAATTTTTGGTCCTAGGACATGCCAGTTTCCTCACGATGTTTACCTTCACCGTTATAAGAGCAGTGGTGATGAAATAAATTACACAAAGTAATGCGTCTGACTGGGTTTGAACCCGTGACCTACAACTTGCAAGTCGGGGCAGTTACCACTGGGCCACCACTGCTCTAAAAAAATGTGATCGTTCTTGTGAATTTACATTAGTTTGGCATCTCCAAATAACTTTTTGCTGTATCTACAAATGAGATAAATTTACACGACGCTTTAAGCGTAAGTAAAGTATCTGCATGTTTACTTACGCGTGAATTCCTTTTCGTAATCGACTCAAATAAGAAGAGACTACATATGCAGCTGTTTTTTAGGGTTCCGTACCTCTAAAGGAAAAACAGAACCCTTATAGGATCACTTTGTTGTCCGTCTGTCTGTCTGTCAAGACCCTTTAACTCGAACGCGAAGGCGTGAAGGTATCAAGTTGAAATTTAAACCATATACTCAAGTCCGCGGTTCCTTAAAACTGTGCAAAAATAGAACTTGTAAGTTGACGGGAAAAAAGATACGCCCGTTTGTGTTGCAAAAAACTTACATTTCGACACTGTCAAAGGAATCAAAATTCATAGAATACTTCCCGTTGACCTACAATATTGAAATTTTGCACGAAGCAAGGTATTATAGCACAACTATAGGGAAAAGTTTGAAAACTGAAAAATAGTTACGTCACAAGACTTTTTTTTCTAATCTTCAAGATTCGATTCGAGAATTGAATTGATTTCATAAGTAAGTTGGTACGGAACCCTCGGTGCGCGAGTCCGACTCGCACTTGCCCGGTTTTTTTAAGTATGTTCAACGATTTTTCGGTCAATTGACCGAGTGCACCGGTTTCGAAAAATTATGTGACCCATTCTGACTAGAAAACACTATCGAACTGATTTGATAATGGAGCAGAAAAGTATAAGGTATTCAAGTTTGGCTGAGGCGTACCACAATTAAAATGTATAAAATTAAAAAACTTCTGATCTCTCGTATAATATCTTCAGTTTTTACAAGTTTTATCTCTTTTCTTCTCGAAGAGACTACCTCCTCGTTATTTAAAACCAATTCACACCTATTTTGTACTCTTTAGTATTTTTTTTACATCCTAGCTTAGGTTACTCATTGAAGGCCTCATCTAGTAACAAAAAAAAAAAAAAGTCCAAAAAAAAATTGACGTGTAAAAGAGTTTGAAAAAACCTATTTGCAGAATAAATATCATTTATCATTTATCATTTAAGATGTAACTTTCTATTGGCGAAAGAATTTTTTTAAACGCTCAAGTAGTTTTTATGTAAATCGTATAAACAAAAAAAAAACAAAAAGTTTTTTTTTTCTCTTTATAATATTAGTTACAGATAATATTTCTTTTTTATAATACTGAACAATTTATTAACCTATCACATACCCGCAAAACGAGACACAATAGTAAAACAATAACAGCGCGGTCTCATAGGACCGGTCGGGGATTCATGAATTAAAATTCAAAACCGTAGAACAGTCTAGAAGTCATCGGAAAGCTCACGAACCGTGCGAAAACACTGCGAGCTTTATTTGAAAGCAAGTCCGGAACAGTCGTTATCCTCAAGTGTTCCGCCCTTTATATCCGTCATACCGGATCCGGGCAATCTTATCCGGGCTTGAGGTCTGTCAGAAGTCGTGGGGAATTTACACCCGGATGTAATTGCGAGTTAAATTGTATGTGCCTCGTGTTATTTAGAACTTAGTGGTTGATCATATATATTCTGTCTAAGGTCTTTTACTCAAGAGTGAATAGGTTACTTCTAGGTGTCCACCATCGTCGGCCACATCATCGCTTACCATCAGGTGAGATAGTGGTCAAACGCGAGCCTAAGTGTAATAATTTATAAAATTAATCACTAAACACATTATTATAAAGAATCACTCTCGCCTTTATGTCCGGTAGCCCTCCCTAGATCTTGCCTGACAATCTAACTATATTGGGGTCGGCTACCTGTCAAGCCGGATTTAGCAGAATACCAGTATTTTACGAGGAGCGGCTGCTTACCAGACCTCCACAACCCATTAACTGGAGTAACACGGTACTTCATGGCAAGACTGGAATCAAATTTACTGGCTTCTGACTAACCGTAACGACTGCCAAAGATCTACAAATGACAGCCGGGACCTACGGCTTAACGTGCTTTCCGAGGCACGGAGGAAACTCGTTATGGGAAGATGGTCACCCGACCAACCTTGGCAACCGGTGCTTAACCTTGAAGATTGACCTGTGCGGCTGTTATTATCAAAATTAAATCTGTGAAAAAAATCAGGTGAGATCGCGGTCAAGCACTAGTTTATATCAATAAAACTACATGATTATTACCCACTTGAAAAAAAGAAACCTGTATTACAGGTATAGCTTACACTTATGAGCGAAGGCACTTATTTTTGTCTAAAATACTAGGTAGTGAAAAATATTTTAAGAAAAAACAACGTAAGGCTCATTCCTCCTACGACAAAACAAGGCTAATATGTTGGCAACGGTCTAAAAAACTATCTTAAAAAGTTGTCTATTTTCTGAGGGTCTACTCTTCTGAAGGTTTTCGCGCTGTAAGCCCTGTTGAATTTACATCAGGTCCGGCTAGTGTTAGGCAAATCCCGGGACAAGGGGTAGAGTCCCGTGAAAGTCGCCATGTGTTACCATGTCATCAGTATTCAAGACACACATTAACCGTATTGGCCATTCGTGTTATTTATTGAACTGCCGACCTAGATGAGGCAGTTAGCATGCATATCGGTGAACCAAACATTCTGGATAACTTGATTTACTACTTTTTACTAATTACTTTGAAGATTTATTTTAAGAAAAAGTTAAGAATATAGCTACTGTTCTGTTCATCACTTAACAGTTGACGGCACTGACGGGTAGGCCACTTAACACTGATCATCATCATTATCATCATTTCAGCCGAAAGACGTCCACTGCTGGACATAGGCCTCCTCTAAGTGTCGCCTAAAACGACCGAAAATGACCGGCAAAATGAAAGAAATGATAAATAAACCTTTTCTACATCTGAAGTTACCCGATGTAGTCGAAGGATGGCAGAACTTCAAGCCCTATTTTGTAAATTCACTATTGTACAGCTACAATATAAGCTATTTTCACACAAAAACTATATTCGTACGTGTTTACGCGCTGCAAAAAATTCAATCATCAATCTCAAAAAAATGTACCTTATTTGGTTCCCTTTTTTAGGGCTCCGTAGCCAAATGGCAAAAACGGAACCCTTTTAGTTTCGCCTTGTGCGTCCGTCCGTCCTCGCTTAATCTCTGTGACCGTTAACATTAGAAAGCTGTTTGGTACCAATATGTATGCCAAAGTCAATCACGCCGACAAAGTAGTAAAAAAAAAATTGGAAAAAAAAAAAATTAGTGTAGCCCTCTACATGTAAAGTGGAAAGTGCTTTTTTTTTATTTCAACCCTAACGTGCGATATATTGTTGGATAGGTTTTTAAAAAGGGTTTTACTAAAATCATTTTTTGATAATATCAATCATTTCAGAAATAATCGCGCCAAAAGCAAAAAAAACTATTAACCACAAAGTTACTAAACAACGTCCGAAATCAATGATCGATCAAAGGGCAATGAAGCGCAGCATAACAGGTGATAAGGCAATCTATATACTACAATATAAAACACCAAATATATTTCTACCTTTATCCCTATGCTAGTTATATACTTTGAACCCGCTCAATCGATATGCCCCAACCGGTGTCATTAGAAAAGCAATAATGCTAGGACTGATTTTAGATAATGAATACAAAATGTATTTCAGTGTAGGAGCACTCGCCGGGTAACCGCCATCCAGTTTATGACAAACTAGCTGTCCCCTGCGGTTTCACCCGCATTTTTCGTTACTGCTCCGCTCCCGTGGGTCGTAGCGTGATGGTATATAGCCTATAGCATTCCTCGATAAATGGGCTATCTAACACTGAAAGAATTTTTTAAATCGGACTAGTAGTTCTAGAGATTACCCCTACATACAAACTTACAAATTTTACCTCTTTATAATATTAGTATAGATGAAGATTCAAAAACAGCCATTCATCCAAGTGTAAAAATGTCGTAAATGGCTGTAATAAAACCATCGATAAAGCTGTTCTCAGGCCTGGTTGCATAAGGAAGGCACGTATCTCGAAATCGAAGAATCCCCGAGAGATTTAAAATCGGCGTTGTCGTTTCGACGAATGCTTGCGCTAAGTAGGTATAGCACATACTATTGTTAGCGCGAACTGAGACCCACCTGCCGTTAGGAGTCAAAGGAACAGGTGCCACTAACAGCGGATTTAAATGCATGTTAAGGCTGATGTTTCCCACAGACTGGTGTGACGCGACAACGAACTGACGGCCAACAGGTAACACACTACAGGAGCTTGCAGCGTTTTTTTTATTATTATTATTGATAGACCCCCGCTTGACCTCTATCTCACCTCATGGAAAGCGAAGATGTGATCAACGATGGAGCATGCTTGCTAAGAAGTACCACTAAACTCTTGACCAAGGCGGTCCCAAGACCTACAATAACATTGTAAAATACTTTATATTGTACAATAAGATTGAAAAGCGATCTGAATCCAAGCGAGCAATTATATTGCACAATAATACGAACTGCACAATGTTTTCGTGTTCAGTCGCAGTGCCTATACTCCTCGTGATGACGAACAACAGACTGAATACTGTATATAATACATATTGCGTAATACTGACCCTCCTACACGATGCAAAGAAGAAATATGGAATGGGGCATAATCCACCGCGCGGTCCCATTGCGGACTGGCGAATGTCACATGTCTTCGAATGTTTTGGTTCTAGGACATGCCGGTTTCTTCACGATGTTTTCCTTCAACGTTTTGAGAGCAGAGTTTGGTTCTAGGACATGCCGGTTTCCTCACGATGTTTTCCTTCAACGTTTTGAGAGCAGTGGTGATGAAATAAATTGCACAAAGTAATGCGCCTGAGATGGAGATGGCGAGACGACTTGGACTCCTTCCTAAAGGATTGGCCGGGAGTGTGGAAAAATGGAAGGGAGGCCTTTCCCCTGCAGTGGGACACAACAGGCTCATAATAATAATAATAAATAATGTTCAGAGGGTTAAAAAACTCTTAAGTAACTCTTTCTTTGGAGCTTGATTTTGTTTTGCAATGTATCTTATTTCCTTTTGTCTGATAAATCTGTGTCTACACTCACGCTGTTAATACCGATCTGCCGATTTTATTTAAAAAGTTTATATAAGTGGAAACTTGTAATTGGCTCTCTTTTACATATAGGTAATGTTTTACTCTAATATGTTAGCTGTAAGTTTTCCTAATATACATAAAATAAAATAAATAAATAAAATAAATAATGCGCCTGAGTGGGTTTGACACGCGACCTAAAACTTGCAAGTCGGGGCAGTTACCATTGGGCCACCACTGCGCGAAATTAAATTATGCAATTTCGACGTATACTCTCTGAAATCTAACCAGTGGAAACGCGTCTGCGTATAATTGATAAACTCACGCCTATATCCCATGAAGGTTGGCAGACACTTCACTTCACCTGGTCCGATGCTTACACACTCCATTTCCTTCGTGTACGTTCAAACATGGTTGTGAGTATTACGTACCAGGCCTACAGTCGCGAAGCCTTCATATAACTCCATTCCTTTCGAGTTCACTTTGAAACAGAAATCTATAGGTCAACAACCCTTCTATTGTTCAATTACTTCGATTTTTTTAAATGTATACAACATTTGTCGTCAATGCCAAAATCATAAGCCGAAAAATACCGGATTACCTTTTCAAACAACTAAAACCCATAATACGCATCTATCTCTTTCTTTCCTATAAACTAACGCCTATTACTCCAACTCTTGCCGTCTCGTATTCGCACGTAGAAAATTGAACTCAATATAACACGATCCGGACCGAGTTATGAGGAGGAAGACAGTGAACATTGCACAGGTGCAAGCGAGAAAGAAAAATTCATTCATTATGCAATTATAATGATTCCAAAATAAGAATGAATTTCACTGCATAATAACTGATATTGGCGAGTAATACATCTTATTTGGTAGGGTTTTTTATACAACCGAATTTTCATGGCGGTTATCTTATTACGTGCGTGAGGCGCGAATCTTTCATTTTCTGTTTTGTAGTCGTATTTTTTTTTTGTTTTTAACGTTACTATACATATATTTCGTGCTATTTAGTAATGGCATTAATTCATGGTAGAGATAATTATATTGTTAATAGATTCTTTGTATTGCAACGAAATCCTGTTCCCAAAATTAAGTTACGAGTGTTACGACAATTAATAAAAACGCCGGTTTGGATTTATTGCATCATTGAGCGAACGGCATTTGGTGAGTGAACTTTAATAATATAATTATTTTACATACTATTTTTAAAATTGTGTTTACATAAATATTGGTTCACTGCGTCATCTTTTGAGGAATTTGTGAATTTGTGAAAAAAGTTGGGAACGCGGTCACTAGATGGCGTTGTTAGTTGAGCGACGGTTTCTGAATCTCGCAGTTAAGATTCTCCGTCGCTTAATTAGGTCAGGTTTATAACAATTTTTGGTACAAGCAGCGGATTACCTCACACGCAAGTCTACCCCTCGCCACTGCAGGCCTATTAAGGTAACAATAAAAATTGACGCTTGAATATAAAGCAGCAGCTGAAATAAAAGCTAAGCAGGTGAAATTCTGTGATCCGCATTAAGATTTTCACACAAACATAGAAAAAAAACAATAAATTGTTGGGGTTCCCCATACAGAAGACTGAAACTCCAAAAAAAATCCTCAATCCCATACGTGTGGGGTATCTATGGATAGGTCTTCAAAAATGATATTGAGGTTTTTAATATCATCTTTTTCTAAACCTAATAGTGCGCGAGAGATGCTTCTAAAGTGGTATATTTGGTGTGTGTGTGTCCCTGTAACTTCTAAAATAAGAGAATGATAAAACTAAAAAACATATATGACGTAATGACGTATGCAAACTTCCAACAAATATTGGTTTGTACGAGATCTAATAAGTAGTTTTTTTTTTAATACGTCGGAAATCGTAAACCGCAATGAAGTTGCTACGGAACCCTCAGTGCGCGAGTCCGAATCGCACTTGCCCGGTTTTTTTTTATTCATTGGCTTGCGTTTAATCATGTAAGTATCTCTCCTGATGGTAAACAAAGATGTGATCGATATTGATACGCATTATTTTTTTTCCACAACTTTCACACAACATCATTTAGTCCCAAGCTAAGCAGATTATCTAAGCATATTTCTAAATACATACAGAGTATGGAAAAATTACACCCAGATACAGAAAAAATTATCATGCTCATCACACAAACATCATGATTGATTGATTGATATATACTTTATTTTACACCATAAATATTATTTTACAAGGAGCTTAAAATTAGTACGGTGCTCATCAAACATCCTGGTTGGAAATCGAAACCACGACCTCTGGCATAGCAGTCAGGGCCACTAACCACTATACCAACAGGCCAGTTAGTTGTTTATTTTTTGAAGGCGTCCCATATGCGGGAGAATAGGTATATACAGCGCATGGAGTAATGGAGCCCAGTGGGCCTTTCCCGTTCAATCTATCGTCAACGTGAATATACTTTTACTAGTGACCCGCCCCGGCTTCGCACGGGTGCAAAATATCAGTGTTTCCATACATGTATTATACATATACAGGGTGTTTGGTTCATCGTGTGCCAAATTGATATGGTCGACTGGAGGGGTCATCTGCTATACTTTCAGACCCCCAAACACTACCCATGTCCAGTGGAATTCTTTTCATCGACTTTTTAAAGTTTTTTGATAAAAAGACCCGATTTTTACATTCTAATATAAATATAAGAAAATGTATAAGACGTAGAGCCTCAATTTTAATTTTATTTAGACTTATATTGTATAAAGGTACTTTTAAATACAAAATTAGTGATATTAGACATCTAGATTTTTTTAAATTTACCCGCAAAGTTTCGGACTTAAATTAAAGCTGTTCATGGTACAGCTATTTACATGGCTGCAAAAAAAGAACCAAAAGAGACTAGGATCTTCAAACTCTCTCAATAATTCTCTAGTTTATCTTCTTGCTAGTGATGTGTCACATGTCATAAAAATCTTATTACAGCTATGTGAAATCGCCAGTTTTGTGAATCGAGTTGGATAAAATTAACATTCAAAATTGTGAATTGTAAAATTATTTTTGCTAAAATGGTATCTGAAACACCTACTTAATCTGTTATATCGCTCTTAGAAGGTGAAATCTGTCTCGTATTTCACTTTTCGTTGGTTTTACTTGAAACAAAAAAATAAAATTCCATATTTACAACAATTTCAAATTTTTATAAATACTGCTCAAATTTTGGCATCTGTTGCAAGTGCAGGCCCGACATCTGTTTTGTATTTCGTCACTGAGTTGTTGTACGAAGTCATTTTCCCTCTTTAATTGTATTCAAAGCCGTTCCAATGCTTTGAACTAGTACTTCCCTAGTTGGAACCTCCGTCGCGTATACCAGCTCTTTGGCAGGTTCCCCAGACCCTTCGTACAAGTGTAGACCAAGAAAAACTGAGTGTCAAAATACGGAACAGGTGTTGGGTCTGCATTTGCAACAGAGGCCAAAATTTGAGAAGGATTTATAAAAATTATGAAATTATTATAAAAGATGCTTTTTTTTGTTTTATTTCAAGTAAAACCCACAAAAAGAGGGTGTTACGAAGCAGGTTTTACTTTATATGAGTGATTAAACAGATTAAATAGGTGCTTCAGGTACCATTTAAGCATAAATAATTTTTCAAATCATAATTTTGAATGCTAATTTTATGTGACTCGACTCACAAAACTATCGATTTCACATAGTTGTAATATGATTTTTATGACATGTGGCACATCACTAGCAAGAGGATAGAGTAGCAAATTATTGAAAGAGTTTGAAGATCCCAGTCTCTTTTAGTTCTTTTTTTGCAGCCATGTAAATATAGTGTGGCCATTAGTGCTGTGCACTGCCTGAGGTATGCGCGGCGAGGTGGGAGGCGAAGAAAAAAGTGCATGAGTTCACATGAGATCGATACATGTCGGACAGATCTTACGATTTCAGTGTGCATTTCTAAAGCAAGACTTGGGGCGGGACGACGGTCGGAGGCTATCTGTAATATATTATACTTACTTAGTTGATTAAAATATAACCCAAATATACTCCTATTTTATTAAAAATGTGCAGGTGACAAATAAGAACTAAACTTATAATTCAAAGCAGGACTTTTTTATATTAACAAACAATTATATATTCTAACGAAAGTTATTCTGACATAGATTCCGTTTCAACTTCATCTTCGATTTCGTCATCATCTTCATCTTCCACTTCGCCACCGGAACTTGAATCAGAGTCTTGCAAATTTATTATGAATGAATCGATAACATTATCGAACCTACTATCGCGACTCCAGTAATCGTTTTCATTTTTCTGGACATGATCGTCGCATCTCTGCCATTTTTCCGCCGTGAATTCCGAAAACAATTTATCCAATAAGATTATTTTTTCGTCTAGAGAAGAATTAATATAGTTTTGGGCTATGTTGTTTTTAATATCAGCCCAGACCAACTCAATTGGATTTAAATCCGAATGGTACAGAGGTAAACGCAGAACAGTGTGTCCACTGGCTTTCAGGAGTTCGTCAATTCTATACACGGGTTCTTTTTGTGTATTTTTGATAAGAAGTAGCAGTTGAGCCACACTGTAATATTAGGCTGCTCTATAAGAAGAAGTCTCTTTGATTTGCATTTTTTGAAACGGTAGCCCATTTTGTGTAAAAGCTGTCTTAAATATTCCCGTCCACAAGTCAATATGCCATCCTTTCTCAAACTTGATAGTAACTTACGGACACTTGGTATTTTTTTGTCAACTTCGTAAAACTGATGAATTTTTCTTCTGATAACTCCAAGGTCAAAATCATCCACAACGTGTTTTTTCTTTAGAACTTTTGTTTTTTTTGGAAATTGAAATTTTAATTGGCTTGAATTTTCAATTGATAAATAACCCGCAGAAATCACATTATGCACGGTTCTTTTGCTGTACCCCGTAGCCTCCGCAACGATTTTGGCAATATTCACATCATTTTTAAATTCAAAGCTTTCTTTGTCTGCTTTTCTTTTCATAAAATATTCAGCCACCTTAAAAATGGCAGTCTTTATATCACGAGATAACGCACGACCCATCTTTGAATATTTATCCCATGTGCGTCTGACATAGACAGTCCGATACAGATAACACTACCTGCCGCCACGAGCGTTGACGGCGCACTGACAGAGCGCAGCAGTCAATTCTCCCCCCCGTCTCGCCGCGCACATACCTCAGGGAGTGCACAGCACTTTTGGCTACACTATAGCTGTAACACGAATAGCGTTAATTTATGTCCGAAACTTTGCGACTAAATTTTGAAAATTCTAGAGGGCTGATATCACTAATTTTGTATCTAAAAGTACCTTTGTACAATATACGTCTTAATAAAGTTAAAATTTAGGCTCTACATCTTATACATTTTATTATATTTATATTTGAATGTAAAAATCGGGTCTTTTTTTCAAAAAACTTTAAAAATTCGATAAAAAAATATCCACTGGACATGGGTAGTGTTTGGGGGTCTGAAAGGATAGCAGATGACCCCTCCAGTCAACCATATCAATTTGGCACACGATGAACCAAACACCCTGTATATAAACCTTTCTCTTGAATTACTCTAGCTATTAAAAAAACCGCATCAAAATCCGATGCGTAGTTTTAAAGATTGAGGGCCTGTTTCACCGCCTATGATTAAGTTTCGAGTATCTTACTTGACAGATAATTTCATACGAATTCTGTCACATTTTTGAATTTATTCAGTGAGTAGTGCCTACTCGGACATTGTGAAACAGGCCCTTAAGCATACATAGGGATATAGGGACAGAGAAAGCGACTTTGTTTTATACTATGTAGTGATGATAAACTTGTTGTTTCATCTAACGCCATTTTTGATGAAGAAGCAACGCGAAAAAAGACATCGCTCTGTTCAAACGTTATCTGTCTTCAGGCTTTCGATACTTCCGTCATTCTCTCGAATATTTCTCAAAACGAGTACCATGAAATATGAGTATTTTTTAAAAACCATAAAAGTGTTTGAAAAATGTTTTTTTTCATTCAGTCTCGATTAAATGTGTAAGGTATCTTATTAAGGGCCTGTTTCACAATGTCCGAGTAGGCACTACTCACTGAATAAATTCAGAAATTTGACAGAATTTGTATGAAATTATCTGTCAAGTAAGATACTCGAAATTTAATCATAGGTGGTGAAATAGGCCCTTATACTTATAAGTTTTTAGTTTTTAATTTAGAAATACATTATGAAGGCTAAAGTCAACGCAAAATAGTGGACTTTAGAGGTATTTACTAAATAGTTTTCTGCGAATTTATGCTTTGATTTAAATAGAAACCTAGATAATATCCACAAGATAATATCTAAAATTTCTAGAGAAAGAGGTTTAATAACGTCATAATCACATAAGAACGGTTGTACCTATGGAAACCAACTATAGGGGCCCGGTAGTGCCGAAGCCTCTGGGGAACACGGAAAATCCCAAAGGTTGTCACCGTGTCCCCCAGATCGAAGGCAACGAAGGAACAAGGAAGGGGTTTAGTCACTAAGAGTCTGACACGCCTTCTCGCTCCGCCCAAGAGTGGGAGAAGTCATTCTGAAGATTCCCTCCTACCGAAAAAAAACACCTGATGATAAGCTGAGATGCAATCATTGATGATGAGGTGCACTAGTTTCATTAAAATATGCCTTGAAGACACCCAAATTATAATCAGAATCATTTCAGAACACTGAAACGCTTGATCGTCAGTCCTCGCTGTAAGCGACGAGTGGCTCCACAGCGCAGCCACCCAGCCACCCTGGCTACAATGTAATCGGCTACCCGTTCATCGATAAAGGTTAGTTGATTTACGTGCCGGGGTCGGGGACAGGGTCCTTAGGGAGAGCGTGAACGTGCCGCGTTGCATACACAACGCAATTATGTGTGAATTTTTAGGTTACAAATTGTAAATCCTGACATATAATTAACATGGATATTATTTACATGATTATTATTGACATTGTTATTATTGACATGATTATTATTGACATTATTATTATTGACATGGTTACTTTTGACATTTGTAATTATTATCGGTTTTGGTGATTAGTTGTGATGATTTGACACTCGCTAACAGTATTGACATTTATGATTATTTTTGACATTTGTGATTTTTATTAATTTTCATTTATGATATAATACAATTTTAATTTTAATGATATGGAAATATGTGTAATGAATGCATGATTTTAAATCAATAATTAAAATAACTATCAATTCCTGTTTTATATTTGCACGCCGAAATGAAAGGCAGAATAAGAGATCAAATATTTTTATGTAACAACTTTCTGTACCTTATTTACGCAAATAAACGATTTATTATTTATTATTATTTAAACTACAAGGCTACGAGGTACTTGTCAGTCCTAGGTAGAGCTAATCTATACTAATATTATACAGCAGTGGTGGCCCAGTGGTAACTGCCCCGACTTGCAAGTTGTTGGAAGCGGGTTCAAACCCAGTCAGGCGCATTACTTTGTGTAATTTATTTCATCACCACTGCTCTCAAAACGGTGAAAGAAAACATCGTGAGGAAACCGGCATGTCCTAGAACCAAAAGTTTGAAGACATGTGACATCCGCCAATCCGCATTGGGCCCGCGCGGTGGATTATGGCCCATTCGCTCTCCCAGAGAGGAGGCCTAGGGCCCAGCAGTGGGAACATTATAAGGCCGATAATAATACAATAATAATATTATACAGAGGCAGAATTTGTAAGTTTGTATGTAGAGATTCTTAGTTTTGAGGTAATGATGGTTAATTATCTGATACGCTTGCCCAGAAGTAACCTATACACTCTTGACTTTAAGACCCCCAGGAATTCGACTCCTCAGCTGTACGCACAGTGAATGTGTTCCCAAAACGTTTTGGGAGTAGAGGCGTATGGGTGGATGTCCACCATTTACCAGTGACGCATCGTCATACCTACATCAGGTGATCGGATGATGGAACGGGCTTTGCGGAATCATGGGCCGTACTCCACCACGCGGGCCCAGTGTGGGTTGGTGGACGTCACATATTTTCGATTTTTTGGTTCTAGGACATGCCGGTTTCCTCACGATGTTTTCCTTCACCGTTTTGAGAGCAGCGGTGATGAAATAAATTACACAAATACTGCCTGACTAGGTTTGAACCCAAAACCTACAACTCAAAATTCGGGTCAGCTACCACTGGTCTAATCCTAACTAATATTAAAAATGAGAAAATGTGGATGTTTGTTACTTAATCAAGCAAAAACGACTGAACGGATTTGGATATAATTTGGCATGCAGATGGCCTTTGACATGGAAAAGAACATAGGCTACCTTTTTATCCCGATTCTTGAACATGCGGACGAAGTCGCGGGCGGAAGTTAGTTAATAATAAATAATGCATTCCTAAGCCTTACATAAGAACTTCTTGGAAAGGTTTTAACGAGTCAATATTTCTGAAGCGGTAGTGTTTACCTAGTCTTATATAGAAGATAGCCGCCTCTCCTAGCGCGTAGGGTTGCCAGACAAACCAAACAATTTAGACGGACATTTGAGAAAAACGGCCGACATTTTTTTTTAATGCCATTCTGGATTTTTTTTGGCTTTTGACATTATAATGAAATAACAAGTCATTGCTGGTCAGAAAAGGCTTGCAATGGCAAGAACACATGATAAATCTATAAAAAAGGTCAAATTTAAAAAGCCTAACAAAAGCCATACAGGCCTTACTCTGCTTAACTTGGCCGGACACACAACCAAAGGGCGCTTGTGCACTACACGGAATTTTACTATCCGGTAGTCCGATTTCTTACAATTATCAATAAATTCCCAATGAAAGTTGCTGTAATCTGACTGCCGGACAATAAAATTCCATGTAGTGCACAAGCGCCCAAAAAGCCTGACAATGTCCGACTTTTTCCGGACGCCTGGTAACGCTACTAGCGCGAGATAAGACGGACACAAAGTACTTTTGTTGTTACAGCATGGCGTCGAGAGACGAGCACTTGAAGTTGTTGAACTATTCAGTTTAATAGACGGAGCATAAACTTGTATCGTGTAGACTTGCTGGAAATGTAACACAAAGTACACTCTGTTGTTATAAACTTAAAACTCATTATCGGATAACCGCCGTGCGCGGTTATTAAAAATAGAAATACATTTTGTTTATTTATTTTTATTAATTTAGTTTTTAATTTCTTATCTTTTTTTTTTTAATGAAATCAAGTTAGGGTACATTTGTTAATGGTTTCAACAACGGCCTATAACTAAAAGATATAACTAGTTTTTTGCTTTTTATTTTGATTTTATTCGGATTTTTAGATGTTTCCTTTTCCTTCATCGTGTTTTAAGATTTAAAAAATGAGTGGGCTTTAGTCAGTAGAAGTCTGACACGTCCTTCCGCTCCGCCCAGAGCGGGAGAAGTCATATCGACGATTTTTCACCTTAATAAAAAAAAGGATAACAGGTGAGTTTTAGTCAGTGAAAAAAAGTTTAACCCTCCAACTCTTAGAGCGGGAGAAGACATTTATTAATCTCATTTTAATAAAAAGGCTATAGTCTACCTGTGATCCAAAGAGGCAAACCCGTTCAGCCGTTGCAGCGTTATTGATTAACAAACGTACGAACAGCAGCCGTAGTACATCACACGAAGCTCGGCCTGTTGTCGTATATCTGTATGTTTGTTCATACATCTTTCTATAAACTAGTGCTTGACCGCGAGCCCCGTTGATGGTGAGACGCACTAGTTTATTAAGAGCCTTGAAGACACCCAAATTATAAACGGACGGGAAGACCGCAGCAGGCCAACTGTTCCAGTCCTTCGATGTACGCGGTGTCAGACTTTTACTGACTAAGACTTACTTGTGTTCCTTCAGTAAACCTAGAATGTAGGGCTCATTCTAGTAATTCTTTCGACATCGGCCCCAGCTAGGGTTTCATCCATAAATATTAACCCTACTAATCCCTAGGTTCTAGATAATTGGAGGATACCAAAACGATCACTTACTTTAGGCCATCAATTCGTAGGATACAGGTTAAACTGTAAACTCTTCAATGGCCCCAGGGACCTTCTACATGAACAGACAGGGATTAAAACCGGAATGACAGCCACATAAGCTTCGCAGATCAAACCTCTATATTCTGAGTTAAATAACTCAGAATATAGAGGTTATATTATATTAGAAATCGGTACGTGTGAACTACCTTTATTAAAACGCAGACAGTCTGATACTCGCCCTATAACTGTATAACTGCGCTTTCACACACACAAACACTATTTCATTGATCCAAAGCACACTAGCACTTCCCGCACGTTTGATTAGATAGAGAGTTATTCTGGAAACCAACTAAAATTAAAAAAATAAAATAAAATTTATTATTCAAGCCGGTATTGTATTTTTAAATGATTATTTGTAACTTTTTTTACAACCTCCCGAAATCCCATATACTTTCAAAACAAGACATTGTATAGGTTTATAGATTAGGATCGTATGAAATGTAAATAGTAAAGAAACTTTGTGAAAAAATAGGTATAAGCATAGAAACTACAAGTTAAAATCCTGCATTGCAATACAAGAGTTCTCCGCGCGATTAGATCACATACGAAATCAAATTGCGGGCATTCACCCGGACCAGATACAACACTAATTTGGTCGAAGGATCCTCCCTTTCCTTTTTTTTTTATTTAGAGTTTTATTGTTCCATATCAAATTCATTGTACAAAACTAAATCTACGAGTAAATCACTCATTTACTATTATAATAAAGATCTTACAACTATTGGCTACTGACGGAGTCGGTGTTACACCCTATTCTGAATGTCACAGAACTTTAAAAGATGAATTCTGTAGGTAATCTACGGCTACATCATCTACTCATCATCATCTACCTAACCTTTTCCCAACTGTATTGGGGTCGGGTTCCAGTCAAGCCGGATTTAGCTGAATACCAGTATTTTCCGAGGAGCGGCTGCCTACCTGACCTCCACTACCCATTAACTGGGGTAACACGGTACTTCATGGCATGACTGGAGTCAGATTTACTGGCTTCTGACTATCCGTAACGACTGCAAAAGATCTACGGCTTAACGTGTTTTCCGAGGCACGACGGAAACTCGGTATGTTACGATGGTCACCCATTTACAGACCAACTTTAGCAACTTAACCTTGAAGATCGACGCGTGCGGCTGTTATAAGAATACGGGGACATAAGAAGGTATAATAGGTAAAATATTTTGCTGTCCTTTCGAAAGTCCAAACTCTTTCATTCACTGCTGTGTGCGTTTCTCTCCGCATTTTGCGGATACCTTTGTCACCTGTTCAAGACAACTTTTGCTCTGTACGAAGCAATTTATCAGAACTTCTGGACAGCTTCCGTTCTTTTAGGGTTTAACAAAGGACTGTTCTGCCTTCACGAATTTTATGTTACACGTTTTTGGCTCATAAATTGAAAATTAAGGCTGTGTTGTGACTGAAGGCGCAGTTATTGACCGCATAGGCAACACAGAGATGCGCATTGACCCCATGAATGCTATTTACCGAAAATTATAATCAATTTCATTGTTACCACACTATCTAGCATAGCATAAGCATAGCATCAGCTTTATAATGTTCCCACTGATGGGACTCAGGCCTCTTCTCTAGGACAGAGAATGGGCCGTAATCCACCACATGTCTTCTCTGGACCGAGCCCAGTCGTCAACGGCGCGTTCTGTTCCACGCGCGCCTCAAGGAGATGTCAGCAAACTGTAGGGGCCCGGTAGGGCCGAAGCCTCTGGGGGGAACATGTGGTATTCCTAACGGTTGATACCGAGTCCCCCCCAGAACGAAGGCAACGAAGGAACGGGGTAGGGGTTTAGTCAGTAAGAGTCTGACACGCCCTCCCGCTCCGCCCAAGAGCGGGGGAAGTCATTCTGATGATTCCCCTACCAGAAAAAAAAAAAAAAAAAAAAACCACATGTCTTCGAATTTTTGATTCTAGAAAATATCGGTTTTCTCACGATGTTTTCCTTCACCATTTTGAGAGCAACGGTGATGAAATAAATTACACAAAGTAATAAAGCCTGGCTGGGGTTCAACCCGCGACCTACAACTTGTAAGTTAGGACGGCTACCACTGGGCCACCACTGCTCTCGCTAGCCACCGAGCGTCTACTTCCCACCCCTCAAGAAACAGCCTACGATGAAATAATTTATTTACATAATAAATAAATCTTCAAAATATTAATTAATTACATTTTTCAGAAAGTTTTTGAAGGATAAATATATTTTTATTAAATGTTTTATTTACATCTATTTCATTGTTCTCATTTAATTATAAGAGAAAACACTCAATAAAGCCGGACACGCGCTGAGAAAATAATTCAACTCTCTTAAATTCTACAAAAAAAATTACGGTAAAAAACTTAAAAAAGAACGGTTGAAAAAAATACTTAATCTCTCCTCTCTATATTAACACTTGTATGGTCAAGTATCAAGAAAAACGGCGACCTTGGACAGTCTGGCATCTTCCTAAAGATTCTAATCACCCAAGCTACCTGTCCTATCGCGTTTAACATTCGGGGCCCGACTCTCCCCGACTGTTCCCGACCGCGCCCGACCTCGCCCGACTGCCTCCCGTCAAAGCGCTGATATTAAGAGTCAGTATACACAGAGACGCGACGCGACGCGACGCTGCACGCACATTTTAAAAAAGTAACTCAAAATAGAACTTTATTTACTACGAGAAAAGATACATTTCATAGTGAGAATTTAGAATACGTTGCTTCATGCAGCGCTGCGCCTTGTGACGCCGCGCAGTGTCTTGCTGTGCAGCGGAACGTTTTCATATTCTCGACGTCGTGTTGCCGACGATTTTACTATGCGCCTCGCAACGTTGCGATGCGTCTCGCGGAGGCGCGCAGCGCAGCGCGAAGTCACTGGCCTCTACCTGCATCGTCGCGTCGCATCACTTCTCGGTATGAACTGACCCTAACCGTCCAACTTTGATGTTTGTTTGTTTAAATAAAATTACCTTCGGCCAACAGTGACTGACTAGATTGGCGGAAATTGGTTCGCTAGAACCTTTAAGGTAGATTTCATGAGTGTTTGCTTATAAAATCGTATTTTTTTTCTAATAAGATGTTTCAACGTGATCCCGACTATAGTAGAACAGTGACCTTAACCGACTATTAAAAACTTCAACATAAGTGTTCACTAGGGGACAAACTGTCCCAAAACATGACGTGTAGCGCTGTCAAATTGTTCAACAACACGTCCCGCGTCTCGTGAATGCGTCGTAACATGAGGGCAAGTTGCGGGACACTGAGCAACTTTACAACGTCACGTAGATTAAGCGTTGCGAGTCATGTTGGGGGACATCTTGTCCCCTAATGTATCTGAGGATTAAGTCATACTTCAAAATGGCTACAGCTCTACTTCTTCAAACTAAAAAACTAACAATCTCCATAGTTTGTTACTAACCCTAGTGTTTAAGCTGTAGTTTCTAAGATGCATACTGACAAAATATGGTTCCTATGTTGTTCTGAATAAAACATTCTATTATTATTATTATAATATTTTGTACTCAAAATTAGCATACAAATGGATTGGTCCAAATAAATTCCTGTCCAACCACGGCTCCTCCCGAGAGGGGAGAAAGCGAGGGAAAACGAAAGAAGGACAGATCTTAAGGTAAATAAATTTTCTCACGAATGTGCTTTGTACGGTCGAGGTCCGTCGCGTACGCAAACGAGGCAGTTCTGATGTTTTTTTTTCAGGAATGAATAATGGCGGTTGGTGATACACAAATGGGTTTGACCCTCATCGGTCGAGTGCTCATGTTTCCGTAATAAGCGTTCTGTGAAATGAATTACATAGACGAGGATGACAAATTGGGACAGAAAACTAACAAATACAAACAGCCTAATCAGAAACTGAAGTTTATGAAGAAAGTATTGCCATCCTGTTACCGTTGCCACTATTATAACAACAAATACAATTATCACACAATTTGCCTGCTGCGGTCTTTCCGATTATACTGTGGGTATCTTCAAGAATAGAGTGAATAGGCTCTTAATAAACTAGTGTGCCTCACCTTGATGGTGAGGCACGATTGCATCACTGCTTACCATCAGGTGGGATTGCAGTCAACCACTAGTTTCATCATCTGCCTAGCCTTTTCCCAACTATATTGGGGTCGGCTTCCAGTCAAGCCGGATCTAGCTGAATACCAGTATTTTATGAGGAGCGGCTGCCTACCAGACCTCCACAACCCATTAACTGGGGTAACACGGTACTTCATGGCAAGACTGGAGTCAGATTTACTGGCTTCTGACTATCCGTAACGACTGCCAAAGATCTACAAATGACAGCCGGGACCTACGGCTTAACCACTAGTTTATGGTATATAAAAAAAAACTTGAAACTAAAATTAATAATTTTGGTATGAATGCAGAGACCCGAATGAACAACAAGAAACTAATCATCCGCAACTTCTACCGTCATAGTTAGATCAGCCTATAATTTCCAGTAACTGCTCGACTTAATGCAGAAAACCCGACTCCAAGACCAATACCACCGCAGCACAGCTAAGTACTTAATTAGCAAAGTTTGAGGCAACAGTTTAGTCGGCACGCTGGTTGCACCCCGCACTACTTGCGCCCTGCTGCCCGAGACCCGCCGAGCACGTCCGAGCGTCTGACCCCTATCTCTTAATTACTACGCTCCATGTAACGGGCTCTGCGAATGTCCGAGCAGACTTTATTGACTTGATTGATGGTTTTAAGAAGGGTATCGCAGGATATATAGAAAATTTATTTTATTTACATTTGCTTAGAAAGTGAGCAGCTCGTGGCTAGATAATAACAGCCGCACAGGTCGATTTTCAAGGTTAAGCAGCGCTTGCCAAGGCTGGTCTGTGGATGGGTGACCATTTTAACATAACGAGTTTCCTCCGTGCCTCGGAAAGCACGTTAAGCCGTAGGCCCCGGCTGTCATTTGTAGATCTTTGGCAGTCGTTACGAATATTCAGAAGCCAGTAAATCTGACTTCAGTCTTGCCATGAAGTACCGTGTTACCCCAGTTAATGGGTTGTGGAGGTCCGGTAGGCAGCCGCTCCTCGTAAAATATTGGTAATCAGCTAAAATCCGGCTTGACTGGAAGCCGACGCCAATATAGTTGGGAAAAGGCTAGGCAGATGATGATTTGCTCAGAAAGTATGTATTTATTTGTTTATTATATTCTTTATTGTACACCAAGATCACAGTAGTTTAATAGGAAACCTTATAGTAAAAAAAACATACTATTGGCGCCCTTAACGCACTTGGCGATAAGGCCGCCAAATGTATGTTTTTTATGGTTCCGTACCCAAAAGGTAAAACGGGACCCTATTACTAAGACTCCACTGTCCGTCTATCTGTCAGTCTGTCTGTGCGTCTGTTACCAGGTTTTATCTCATGAACCATGATGACAGTTGAAATTTTCACAGATGATGTAATTCTGTTGCCCCTGTAACAACAAATAATAAAAACTACATAACTGATTTTAATTTAATTCAATGTAATTAATTTATTACTAGGTATAAATAATTTCAATTTTATTTAATCTTTTTACACATTTTCTTTTAGTCTATGTTGCTTGAAAAAAATATATAATAATATCGCCTGTAAAAAGACCCGAAACGGTAACTGTAACGAAAACTCCATATTCTACTCATTCATTTATTTATTTAAACTTCATGTACAATGGTGGTACATAGGCGGACTTAATGCATCAAGGCACTCATCACTGGGATAGTTCTTTTTCTTCTAGAATCTAGAACATACCTGGGAATTCACTGGAGAATTTTCTGGAGATAAAGGTCAAAGCAATTTTTTTTTGTTTTTTTTTTCAAAATCGTATTCCAAGTAGGTATCATTAGTAAACTTTCTTCTGAACAAACATTATCAATAATTTTTCATAACAAATTACGCATTTGAAGATACAAAAATGCTATGAAAACCAAACAAAACGAGCACCTCATATACACAAGCGTGCGGTCGGTTCAACGACCAAGCGCGACCGGCCGAACCCGCAGCTGATCGGAATCATTTTAATTAATTATTTTTTATTTTTTCAAAAAAACATTTTTCCCAGCAATATTTATTGGTCTAAGTTCTAAGTTGTTTAATTACATGTACAGAATGTGTAGTTATCGGCTTTGTGATCGGTCTTTTTACACCCTGTATAAATCACAGTCACAGGTCTCCCCTAGTTTAGGAGGCAGGGTCTTATTATTAGAAGATACCTTCCAAAAATAATTTACCTATACTAAGACACAGGCTCAGCTCTCGTGCTCTCAAAACGGTGAAGGAAAACATCGTGAGGAAACCGGCATGTCCTAGAACCAAAAATTCGAAGAGATGTGACATCCGCCAATCCGCACTGGGCCCGCGAGGTGGATTATGGCCCATTCCTTCTCCTAAGAGAGGAGGCCTGAGTCCCAGCAGTGGGAACATTATAAGGCCGATAGTAAAAAGACACAGGCAAAGAACAATTCTATTTAGTAGCTGAAATAAACATTAATAGAAACATAACAAAAAAAAACTGGTCTTCGTGGCTATCAAATTACGTCATTTCAAAAACTTGAATCTAAGAAGTTGTAACGAAACAATTTGTTCGGAGAACCTTTTATTTATGTTAAAATCTCGAGACCATTAAAGAACGTTGTCTTCATAAAAATGGAGTTTTCCCGTTTTGGCACCTAGATTTTCGGCACCCAAGCTATTCCCGTTTCGGCACGAATAAGTATTTAGGTTGGTTACTAGTAACCTAGACAAAATCCCAATCAGAAATACCTATTGGTGTCGAAACGGGAATAGCTACCTCTTGTTATTCACTTTCACTTTTAATTTAATTTCATAATTATCCCAATATTGTTAATGCAATAATTTAATAATTTGTTTTTTTTTATTGTATAATTTGTTTAATTTAATTTAATTATCGTATTGTATTTTAATTTTGTCTTGAAATTTTATTTCCAATGTTCCCAATACTATTAATGCAATAATTTAATAACTTATTTTAATTTGATGTCTTTATTGTATGATTTATTTTTATAATTTGTTTCATTTCATTTAATTTTAATTATCGTATTGTATTTTAATTTTTGTCTTATAATTTTATTTCTAATGCATGTAATTGATCTGTTGTTTTCTATTGTTAATGTTACCTATATTTAAGTGATGCCTAAATCTAGGGAAGAGCGCTGATGTCTGAAATACAGATATTATTATCTAGTTCAGACACAGATGTTCCTCACTAACATAATATACCTACATCAGATAGAATGTCAATCAAGGTCTATAATAATTTTATGTTTTGTATTTTTGGGTGACAATAACATTTATTATTATTATTATTATGTTTTTTGCGGGTATTGTTTGACTGTATTAGTGTGAGTATATATTATATGTATATTGTTTTTATATTTAAGGTTTATTAGTATATCTATTTTTGTATCCGCGTTTTCTCTCTCTTATTTATTTATTTAAAGTTTATGCAACATAAAGGTACACAGGCGGACTTAGGCATTCTCTACCAGTCAACCAAGGGTGGTGAAGAGAAAGCATGACATGACATCTTAACTCACCTATCACTATTTTTCTCTGCATCACCCAAAGGTTGACTTGTAGAAAATGTCTAAGGCATTAAGTCCGCCGTAAAAAATTAATGTCCCACTGCTGGGCGAAGGCCTCCCTCTTCCACACATGCCTATCTTCAGCCATTGCCGGCCAGTCCCTCCGATTTTTTATAAAAAATGTTGGAGCCTAAAATCTGAGTGCCGAAACGGGAACAGTTCCATAAAAGTTGTGAGATACGCTGGCTCGCCGGGCGCCGGGCGCCGGGCGCGGGCGTAGAAACACGCCATCGCTCCAGTATTTGCAAGTGTCTAATTCAATAAAGTAATTTTGTGTTTAAATTGAAGCTTGTTAAGCGACTCTTCAGGATTCGAAGGAAGCTTCACAGCAAAATTTGCTTAGACCGTAATCGAAAAGTGGAGTGAGTCCCGTATCTTACCCGACTGCTTCAGAAGGAGAATTATGTTTTTAGGGTTCTGTTGCCAAATGGCAAAAAACGGAACCCTTATAGATTCGTCATGTCTGTCTGTCTTTCCGCCAAAGTCAAAGTCAAATTAAATTTTTATACAAAATTTAAAAAAAAGCGATAAATTTTGGGGGCCCCTAACTGAAACTCAAAAAAAAAGTTTCATCAAATTCATACGGTATCTATGGATAGGTCTTCAAAAATTGAGGTCACTAATATTTTTTTTTCTAAACTGAACAGTTTGCGCGAGAGACACTTCTGAAGTGGTAAAAAGTGTGCCCCCCCCCCCTGTAACTTCTAAAATAAGAAAACGATAAAACTGAAAAAAAAATATGATGTACATTACCATGGACATCATAAATCGTAAACCGTAATTAAGTTGGTACGGAACTCTCAGTGCGCGAGGCCTACTCGCACTTGCTCGGTTTTTTTAATAGATTTTCGTACCCAAAGGGGTAAAATCGGGTCCCTATTGCCAAGACTCCGCTGTCCGTCTGTCTACCACCACGCCGTATCTCACGATAATAACGCGATGGCTAGACAGTCGATATTTTCCCAAATTATGTATTTCTGTTGCCGATATAACAACAAATACTAAAAACAGAATAAGATAAATATTTAAATAGGATTATGAATACTTAAAATGGGCGTTTTTCCTACGGACGGTACGGAACCCTTTGTGCGCGAGTCCAACTCGCTCTTGGCCGCTCATGTTTTCCAATGCACACAAACGTATTTAAATGAAGAGGTAAAGTTTGAATTTTTTTTTAAATATAGGTAAAAATAAATCTATACTAATATTATAAAGAGGTAAAATTTGTATGTAGGGGGTAATCTCTGGAACTACTGGTCCGATTTGAAAAATTCTTTCAGTGTTAGAAAGCCCATTTATTGAGGCATGCTATAGGCTATATACCATCACGCTACATCCCACGGGAGCGGATCAGTAACGAAAAATGCGGGTGAAGCCGCAGGGGATAGCTAGTGTAATATATGTAAATAACGAGTAAAGTCTAAACTCGAGTAACTCGCTATTCTTCTTTCATAGAAAGTAATATAAACATGGTCAAAAAACCTTAGCATTAGCATTATCGGCCTTATAATGTTCCCACTGCTGGGACTCAGGCCTCCTCTCTAGGAGAGGGAATGGGCCATAATCCACCACGCGGGCCCAGTGCGGATTGGTGGATATCACATGTCTTCGAATTTTTGGTTCTAGGACATGCCGGTTTCCTCACGATGTTTTTCTTAACCGTTTTGAGAGCAATGGCGATGAAATAAATTACACAAAGTAATGCGCCTGACTGGGTTTGAACCCGCGACCTACAACTTGGAAGTCGGGGCAGTTCCCGCTGGGCCACCACTGTCTATAAAACTTCAGACTATCAGTAGCCCCGAACAACCGGATCGAAACTTTTGAGATTTGATTTAATTTAATTTGAGTTTCTGAATAATATTCTGAATAATTTTGAATAACACTTAAAGGCTGTGATAACTCCCTAAAATACGGCCACCGGAAAAAGATCCCCGATTTCACAATGCTTGTAATTTTTTTAACTATTTTCTAAATCTGAAGCATTTTAAAGATGTATATTTACATAGTTCGTTATTGTTATAAATTTTGCCGTATGATAGTTTTATAAGGTCAAAGTAAGAGGTCATCATCACCTACCTAGCCTTTTCCCAACTATATTGGGGTCGGCTTCCAGTCAAGCCGGATTTAGCTGAATACCAGTATTTTACGAGGAGCGGCTGCCTACCAGACCTCCACAACCCATTAACTCGGGTAACACGGTACTATATGGCAAGGCTGGAGTCAGAATTACTGGCTTTTGACTATCCGTAACGACTGCCAAAGATCTACAAATGACAGCCGGGACCTACGGCTTAACGTGCTTTCCGAGGCACGAAGGAAACTCGGTATGTTAAGATCCCATCCACAGACCAACCTTGGCAAGCGTTGCTTAACCTTGAAGATCGACCCGTGCGGCTGTTATTATCTAGACACGAGCTCCTCTCAAAGTAAGAGCTAATATTGCCAATTATTTATTTATAAAGTTTTACGTGTGTAAAACGGGGGATGACCCCCCGACTTTGTTTTACATATCGTCGTTGTCAAACCAAAACCTGCTATGTGCAAAAAGTATACTTCTGAGATATTGACAAAAGAAGTTTTCCTGAAGTTTTAGCTGCTGCACATATCAAATTTTATTTTTGTTCAAATTCGCACAACTAGTGGTCATAATCACATATCAGTTCTTTCATATTAGAAATAAGATGGTGACCTATAAGCTGTGGTCAAAATCCTGAAATCTCAAAAAACGGCACATAGCAGATTTTGGTTTGACAACGACGATATTTTGGATGACATGGGGCATTGGGAGGTCTGGATGGTGATTACTTTAGCCTGAAATATTTAGTTTTTTAAGAGAATGAAGCCGATTCTCAAAAATCACACGAAAGTGAGTAAACACGTATCACTGAGCCGCAAACTTCCAATGTCATTGAAGACGTACAGTCATGAATTTGTGTGTCACGGACTGAGTGAGATAGGGGCTGTTAATTTTAATTAATATGCCAAAATTTGAAATAAAGTTTGTTTTGTTTCTCTATTTTACTTTCGACTTTTGCTGACGAGGGTAGAGGGGGTGATATTAGCAATAATAATATTACACAATGTGCAGTTTTGAAGCTGCAAAACATTTCGGGAGGTAATTATGTTGGTGATCCTCGAGCCGAATCAACAATAAAATGAGCACGTAATTTTTTTTTCTTATTTATGAAAATCTGTACGTGTGAACTATGTTTTCGCGGCCATTCTGATACTCGCCCTGTAACCGCACTTTCACATACACATTCCATTGATCCAAGCACACTAGCACTTCCCGTACGTTTGAGTAGAGAGGTATTCTGAAAAACAGCTTAATTTTAGCTGTGAGTAAAAAAAAAAATATAAAATGTATTATTGACCAAAAATCGTATTTTTATATGATTATTTGTGACTTTTATTACAACCTCAAGGTTTTGCAGTTTCACCGTTTTTTCAAAACGGCACATTGCATACTTGAACGGCCTCAAAAACACTTTTAAAATAGCCATCCTACAAATTCATAAGGGTCTACTTATACAACATTAATTACAATTGGAACAAAGCTGAAGTCCTTAAGATTCAAAAGTCATCTGGGGCCATTGTTCCGCAGGAGAACTCCGAGAGAAACCAAATTAATTTCATAATAGAGGCATGGCGGAATTAAATAAGATAAAACGAGCCACAGGGACCCTTCAATTATTATACGATAACAGTTTTTGTAATCATTTATTTAAAGTCCGTCTAATGAAAGCGCGACCTGTCCGTCTAATGAAGGCAAAAGTTTAGGAGTGTTTGTATGTTTTGTCCTAGAATAGCACATAGGATACTTTTTAGTAGAATCAGAATATGTTCCCTTGGGATACTTTTTTACTATCACGCGAGCAAAGCCGCTGGCAGCAGCTAATAATCATATATTATATTATTTATAGCCTTGTGTGCATAATAATCCAATATTTACTTTGTACCACACAGGCGTAATGTTAAAACAATGGTACTTTAGGTAAATCCTGTTATCAATTTTCTCATTAGACAAATAGTACCGTTGGGTTTTCGTAGCGATAAAGATTGAAAAACAGCAGAAACGGAAACTTGTGCGATAATATTATTCACCGGACAAGCGAGAGCTTGACCAGCACGATGGACCCGTATAGTGCAATAAAGTCTGGTCCTGTGACTTCGTTGCAGTCCCATCCAAAAATGACAATTCTTGATACTTTAAATTTAATATTGCAATTATGCTTTTTAAGAGATTTTTAGGTGTGACTGAGTGAGACGCAGACCCGTTACAATATACCGTGTCTCTCTGGAATTAGTCTTTCACGACATAAATATGTATGTAGGAACGGAACGTTATTGAATGAGTGTAATGAAACGTAAAGACGAATGACAGTATGAAGTGGACTAGGTGCGAAAGGGACAGTTGATAGATGTAAAGGATGTGAGCGGAGGAACGAGGGAACGGAAGAATTAGACGAAAGACGATTAGGCTAAGACGTTGTATTTTTAAAGTTCTAAAATATAATTCAAGATTTCTGTGCCAATCCGTGGTTTTTATTAGCTTCCCACTTTGAGTATTTCCCACATGTATGAACAAGAAAGCACCGAACTTACTACATTGTCATACAATATTATAATCATTGGCTTTTTTGCCCCTAGTTCATTTGTAAACTACGGGCAAACAAAGTCAAGGGACAAGGATAAGCTTTGCCGTATTCCTATATATAAATTAACACAATTTGTGAAGTTATAATATTTCATACTAGCTGTCCCCTGCGGTTTCACCCGCATTTTTCGTTACTGATCCGCTCCCGTAGGTCGTAGCGTGATGGTATATAGCCTATAGCATTCCTCGATAAATGGGCTATCTAACACTGAAAGAATTTTTCAAATCGGACCAGGAGTTCCAGAGATTACCCCCTACAAACAAACCAAACTTACAAATACCTCTTTATAATATTAGTATAGAAGTATAGATTTGCAAGAGAAATTACTAGCTACTTTCTCTGTTCCTAGATTCTGCGCTCGAGTTTTTTCACCAACTTAATCTGTCTGAATTAGGCGTAAAGAGTTTGAAATGGTGACGATGGCGATTTGATAAATAAATACGGAACCCTAAAAAGTTATGCCAAATAATTAATTATTAAATTCTTATCTTAAAGCACGTGCTCATTAATAGGCAAAAAACAAGTTGTAATGAACCAGGAAACTGGGAACTGGGGTTTGTAGATAACCTAACGAGTATATATAGAGCATAACAATTTAGCAATTACTTACTTAAAAACTTAACAATTTACAACGTTCAAAATGTTTTACGTTCGTCTAGTGTTATTTTCGATATTGGTAAGTGATTTTTAATTTTCATTGCTAAATTTATTGTAAATTATTATCACCACGTCCAAATTTCGGAGGATTGACACCGATTGATTAATTTCAAAATGTCGATTCAGAAACTAGGTGTACCCATCTAAAATAGTGCATTTCTTCAAAAGTTACTCTTATTTTTGAATTTAATTGAATTTGATTGGATTGACACAGACTTAAACCTAAATCCTGAGAATTTTATTAATAAAAGGCGATACAGAAATGAAGATAAAATATTTAACCAAAGTAAAAATTAAAATCAAAGTTTTGTTCCTATTCACCCCGTTTGACGGTATCTAATTTATCATGTGTATGTACTCTTTGGTCTCTTGTACACGGTACGTTTTATTTTGCGAAAATCGTTTTTAGTACTCGCCTACGTCATAAAAGAAACCATAAGTTGGTAGAATCGCCACAGCGTTGAGTTGTTGGATTCTATTCTCATTAAAATTTTGGCTATATGTATGTATGTATATAAGTATATATTTAATAGCTTCTACCCGCGACTTCGTCTGCGAGACTTCAGGAAAGAAAAGAATCGGGACATAAGGTAGCCTATGTTCTTTCCACGTCAAAGGCCATATGTATGCCAAATTTCATACAAATCCGTTCAGGCGTTTTTGCATGATTAAGGCGGGCGCGACGTTAGAATTATCCATACAAACGTAATACCAAAATCATTTGCATTTTAAGCATATTTACAACATAATATGATGTTATTCGGATTCAGACAATAATTATCTAGGTTCCTACATCGTCTTTTTGTTGAAAAACTTACCCCAAACGAAATTTAAGCGAATTAAAATTTGTACATTTTCACAGCGAAAATATCATGTTTTTATTTTGTTTTTTCTATATTACAAGCAACAATATTTCAAAATATCTTTTCGTAGGAACACAGATATTATTATCAACTTATAAATACTCGAAATAATATTGGAAATACATTAATTTTTCATTCATCATTTTTGGTATTACGGAACATCTCCCAAATTTCTAATAGTTTGTATTGCTATCACAGCAAGCAACTGTCAGTGTGCGGATGATGACTATACTCCAGTCAGTGTGTCCAAGAATTGTTTATACTATCTGGATTGATTCCATCAACCTCAAAAACGTATTTTATTTCGTCTCAACTCGAGATAGCGCGCGGTGTACGCAGGCCACTTAAGTAACAAACATCCACACTTTTACATTTATAATATTAGTTAGGATTAGTGTGTTAGTTTTCTATTTATTTATATGTATATCTTTAAGTTGCACCTGCTACATTCTTTCTGACCACCCTAAGGTCGACTGGTAGCAAATGAATAAGGCATTAAGTTCGCCTTCGAACGTTTAATTGTGCATAAAGTTTTTAAAATAAATAAGGTTTCTTTTAATGTCGTTTTTTAAGAATTAAGAGAGGTATTCTCAAAATTAACCCCCTAAGGGGCTGAAAGAGGGGTTCGAAGTTTGAATAAAAAACCGGGCGAAGCGGCTGGTAGAAGCTAGTTTGAAAAAATACTAGATTTTTAATCAAACTTATTTTACTCCCGTTCAACCGATTTTGACTTCTGTTTTGTTTGGTGGTATGACAACAGGCCACAGTTGGTATTATAACCAGTTTTTCGCTTTTAATGCCTTCCATAAGGAAAGAACTAAAACGTGTAACTATGGAATATACTACTCTGTCAAGAAAGTACCGGGAAAAGATCAATAATACACAAAATGTCTGTTATTCATCCAAATTTATTTTATCACCTTCAAAGTATGCTCCTTTAGAAACGATACACTTGCGCCAACGAATAATCCATTCATCAAAACATTTTTTAAACGCTGCTTCCGGAATTGAGTTCAGTTCTCGCCGCAAATTCTCCTTTATGTCTTCTATCGATTGAAAACGGGTGCCACGAAGTGAGTTTAGGAAAAAGAAAAAAGTCAGCAGGAGCCATATCTGGTGAATATGGTGGTTGCTGGATGGTATTTGTTGAGTGTTTGGTCAAAAATTCGTTCACAATGATAGCCTTGTGCGAAGGCGCATTGTCGTGGTGCAAAATCCAAGAATTTTCTTTCCACAAATCTGGCCCTTTTCGTCGAATTTGCTCTCTTAAACGCCGCATAACGCCCAAATAATATTCTTTATTTACCGTTAGACCTTCCGGTAAGAATTCAGAGTGCACAACACCGTGATAGTCAAAGAAAACCGTCAACATGACTTTGACTTTTGATCTTTGGCGTAGTTTTTTCGGTTTCGGTTCAGTTGGAAGGCGCCACTCCGAAGCTTGTTGACTAGTTTGCAAGGCAAACACGTAAACCCACGTCTCGTCACCAGTAACAATGCGTTTCGTGAATGTTGGGTCCGAACTGACTCATTCTAGCATGTCCTCAGCGACTTTAATGCGATTGAGTTTTTGGAGAAAATTCAGATTTTTTGGGACTAGCCGAGCAGCAACATGTTTTATACCCAAATGATTAGTTAAAATGGTACGGATCGACTCGTGAGATACAGAAAGTTCGGCGGCTATCTCTCTCAGAGTTGAATGCGGATTTTCAGTCACTATTTTCTTCACTTTTGCGATGTTAACTTCAGTTACAGACGTTGACGGCCTACCAGAGCGAGGCAAATCTTCCATCACATCTCGACCGCTTTTGAACGCTTTGAACCACTCATAAGCACGAGTTTTTGATAAAGTCGATTCACCGTAAGCCTTCTGTAACATTTTCAGTGACTCCGAACACGAAATTCCATTGGCGATGCAAAATTTAAGACAAAAATATCGAACAAAGAGTATTCGATATTTTTATCCATTATGAAATTCGCAATACACACTATATATGATATTACTAAAACCAGCACTGTATTTAATATAAATAACAGATGCAACTCAAACTCCGCGCCAAAATGGAAAACAGTTGTGCCAATCTAACAACTACAAAAAAAACAAAAATTTCAATTTGGAACAAATCATCCATTCCCGATACTTTTTTGACTGAATGTAAAACTCAAAATCGATTGAATAGACAGTAAAGAAGGTTGGTTTAAAAGTCCTATTTTCAATAGATTTGAAATGGTGATGAAAAATATCTTTTCATATAAAGAGTACCAAGTTCTTTTTTTTTGTATATAACATAAACTAGTGCTTGACTGCAATCCCACCTGATGGTAAGCAGTGATGCAATCGTTGATGGTGAGGCGCACTAGTCTATTAAGAGCCTATTCACTCTATTCTTGAAGATACCCACATTATAATCGGACGGAAAGACCGCAGCAGGCAAATTGTTCCAATTCTTCGATGTTTGCGGTATAAACAACGAGGCAAGGCGCTTTGTCCGGACCGTGCAGGTTTCGACAACGTAAGGATGGTTACATTGGTTACTCGCCGTACGACGGTTTGTCCGATGGTAGAAGGGAGATGGCGGAATTAGCTCATACAATTCCTGCGCACACTCTCCGAAATTCTTCTTGCTAATACTTAGATCTGTTATTGAAAGTTTTTTGCCCTTTTATTCTTTGCAGCTGAATAATAGGAAGTGGTAAAGGGTAAGCTCTAGTTCGGAATTAGCATTAACATTATCGGCCTTGTGATGTTCCCATTGCTGGGACTCATCAGGCCTCTTGTCTAGGAGAGGGAATTGGCCGTAATCCACCACGCGGGCCTTGTGCGGAATACTGTCTCATGTCAACGAATGTTTGTACGTAGTTACTCAGATACCCGCGAAACGAGACACAATAGTAAAACAATAACAGCGCGGTCTCATAGGACCGGTTGGGGATTCAAACGTTAAAACATGCCGGTTTCCTCACTATGGTTTTTGAGATAAAATACATTGGTTGTGCAGGTCTGGTAGGCCGCTCCTCGTAAAATACTGGTATTCAGCTAAATCTGGCTTAACTGGAAGCCGACCCCAATATAGTTGGGAAAAGGCTAGGCAGATGATGATGATAAAATAAATCGCACGAAGTAAAGCGCCTGGCTGGGTTTGAGCCCGTGACCTACAACTTGCAAGTCAGGGCAGTTACCAAAGGGTCACCACTGCTCTCTAGTTTGGGATATATTTTAAAAGTAATCTGTTTTTTTTTTAAGCAGTGGTTGCCCAGTGGTCCTCAAGAGAGGAGACCTGAGTCCCAGCAGTGGGAACATTATAAGGCCGATATTGCTAATGCTATTAATTTTTTGCAGTTGTACAATACAGAGGCGTGGTTTGACGAGGATTACAAAGGGCCCATCAACTACACATATACTGACCCTGGAGCGGTTGGCGCGTAAGTGATCATTAAACATTATTTAATGAAAGCGCGACCTGAGAAAAAGAGGTTAAATTCAAAAATGTTATATGTGGGTGGGTGGTACTAACTAGTAGGAGAATCATGTCTTGACACCACAATTGCGGCTGAATAATGTTGCCAATTATATTTAAAAAAAAACTCCTGGTCGCGCTTTCATTACACGCATTCTAGTAAGCGGTACAGTTTCCATGGCAGCAAAGTAGAAACGGACATCTACAAAATCGTAACTTTACAGTAAAGCAGATTTAGTGAAAAATAGTGATTATTTTGAGAGATTAACATGAAATTTTATATGATGCTTTAAAATAATTTGCTTTATGAATGATGTAACAGAATTTATCGCAATATCGTTGTTTGACTGAAATAATGTAGTTAGATTCCTAAAAAAGCTTTGACATAGATATCTGCCTGATAACCGTAGGATGAAGGCTGACACACCACAGTCTACCTAGGACAAGAAAAGGAAGACCACAAAGATAAAGTAAAATGTAACGTTTCAGTAAAAAGGCACGAAAACTTAACCGTTATATCGCCTGTAAAAAGACCCTTAACGTAAACGAAAACTCTATATTCTACTCATCACTGGGATAGTATTTTTTCTTCTAGAACATACCTGGGAATTCACTGGTTCTGGAGATAATTGAAGGTCAAAGTAAAAAAAAAATCTTTTATTTTTTAAATCGTGTTCTAAGTATCATTAGTAAACTTTCTTCCAAACAAACTTTATAAAAATTATCAATTTTTCATAACAAATTACGCATTTGAAGTGTCAAAAATGCAATCAAAACTAAACAAAACGAGCGCCTCACACACAACCGTGCGGTCGGTTCAACGACCAAGCGTGAACGGCCGTACGCTAAGCTGATCGAAATATTATATTTTTTGGTCTACGTTACATCTATACTAATATTATTATTTTATAATAATAAATTATAATTATTATAGAACGATTACAGAAGAGGTTCTTATGGCATCTGACTTATCATTGTAATATGGGTAGAAGTCTCAAATCGTACCGGGAACGATTGGAGTATTTTAGGATGGTCTCGTTGGAGAAGCGAAGAGATATGTTAGATTTAATTTTCCTCAAAAAACTGGTGACAGGTTCTTTTAATTGTCCTGAGTTACTTTATAAGGTATCCTTCCATGTGCCTCGAACTTTACCGAGAAAATCAAATAGGAAACTGTTCTGCATGCCAAAAAGCAATACATATTTAAGACAACATTCCTCACTTCATAGAATGTTTACAAAATATAAAGAACACGATGAAGATATCGACTTGTTCCATACATCTGTGCCCTCTTTAAAAAAAAACTTGTTTCACAATTGACAAAAAATCAGTTTTATATACAATTTCGGTTTATCCAAACTTAATATACTCAAATTTTATGTTCAAAATTATAAATTCAAATTTAGCTTTAAAAAATGTTAAAATTTAGGTTTCGTTTTAATATTTAATCTTATTGTGTTTTTTTTTTGTTATTTTATTATTATTAGCTGTTAAAGCGTATAATTTAGTGCATGTTGTGCTCTTCTTTAAGTGATGGGGCACTTAGATTTAAGGCTAAATTGTATTTCTTTACATTTAATAGTGTACTCATTGTTGAAGAGCCAAATAAATAAATAAATAAATAAATTATAAAGAGGTAAAATTTGTAAGTTTGTAGGTTTGTAAGTTTGTATGTAGGGGGTAATCTCTGGAACTAATGGTTCGATTTGAAAAAATCGTTCAGTGTTAGATAGCCCATTTATCGAGGAATGCTATAGGCTATATACTACGCTACGACCCACGGGAGCGGAGCAGTAACGAAAAATGCGGGTGAAACCGCAGGGGACAGCTAGTAATTACATATAGAGAATGCGTAGTTACCGGCTATGTGATCGGTCTTTTTACACCCTGTATAAAGACAAGTGACAGATGTCATGTTAACGTTTCATTCGTCTGTCAAAGCTCCGAAGTAAAAGCGGACAAATGTCAGATGGCCGTTACTACCGCAACATTTTTTTTATTGTACATGTTTATGTTTAAGTTGTAGATTTTCTTTATTATTTTGAAAATAATTTTAATACAGACTTGTAGATAGGGCTGATATAAACCTATTGCTGTAAAAAAAAAAACAATTTTTAAAAAATGTAGATGTCCGTTTCTACTTTGCTGCCATCGGTTTGATGGTTTGTTATACTAAATTTGTTATAGGATGGTTTCGGTGACAGCTGTCAGATTCATACAATGTAGCTCTCTCTATCCTTTTTTCTCATCTTAAAGATGCATATTTTCGTCCTACTGTCACCCAACCCAAAACTATGTAAAAAAGGCTACGGAAGAAATGAGGAATTGCCTATTAATGTTTGTACACGTACGGTCAATAACGTAGATATTTATTAATCTATCTATCTTTTGAAACCCAGTTTTCGGACAGGACAGCGTCAATAGGGACCACTAAGAATGAAAGAAAAACTGACTGACTGACACGTATACATGAAAGAAAAACTACTGACATAATATTATAAACGCGCGGCTGAACCTCCTGCGACTAGGAACGTGAAGTTGTAACTAAGAAACGTTTTAAAAAAAAAAAACAACTTTTAAAGTAAAGGACGCCGTGACACTTCTCCGGTCAATCCATAAAAAGACGACTTACCCGTGCCCGAGCGATTGACTGCTGCACCACGTGTTGCAGGTTCGATTCCCGCACGGAACAAATATTTATTTGAACTACATAATAATATAAGTGTCTTGTGTACGCGTGTTTATATGTTTGTAAATTTTATACAACCACAAAGCACGAGTAATTTCTAATATAAGTTTACGTTTATTATCAAATAATAATTTAAAAAAAAACCTTTCTATTTACAGAACTTCATACTCAAAAACAACCTATCCTGTTACAAATTCGACATCAACCAATACTACAGATACAGTAAAATTCATCAATTCAACGGTAGCCGCAGAACCTAAATACGGACTAGAAAAAACAGAAACGAATGTTACAAGTAACACAACTATTCCCAAAGAATTTGTTTCCAAAGTAATCACAACTAAGAATGCGAATGACGGAGAAGAAAGTAAACCTTACCCTGACTGGTACGTTCCCACAACCACTACACAATCAAACGACAGCTACACAGACAGAGTAACTACTGTCGCATATGAACTACCGGTTGGCGATGACAACACAACAAAACGGTACAACGGTAGTGATGACTATGGATACCTTACTATAGAAAATGGTTTCCTAACAGCTCATTTTCCCGAACCAAAAAATATCACAGACTCTGAAGCTACTGGTACTACAACAAGTAAATCGTTTGACTGGAGCAAACACGACTACAATACGACGAGACCACAATATCCTAGTAAAAGTATTTTTGCTAATGGAACTCTCACATATAATCGTACATATCCACATGTACATCATTTTACTCGTACATATTCACATGTACATCATAATCCACCTCCAACTCGCCGTCCAACTCACCGTCCAACTCACCTTCCAACTCACCGTCCAACCTGGAGACCCTCCAATGTTTACAACACAACTAATTATACAAATCCTTTTTTTCATTTTTTCAATATGAGTTATAATACAACTACAAGTACGAAATCACCCTATTGGTACAACATAACAACAACTAAAAACGAAACAGGAGCATATTGGAATAGAACATCCTGGTATAACAGGACTCGTATTATTTATAGACCTACCACTACCACTAGTTATCCTACTATCATAGACAGCATTTGGCCAACCAGCTATCCTAGTTTCGATCAAACGACAGAATTACCAACCAATACAGTTGCAACAAGTATCTATGGAGCATTAGTAGATTTACTAAAGAAATTGGCGAGAACCATATCACCAAATGGTGTTAATATCGCACCAAATGGTGTTAATATCGCACCTAACTCAAACATAACTAATTTGGCCGTAGCAAATGGAAATGGGAACACCATTTTCTATGCCTACAACTATTTTTAAATACATTTACTTAACAAAATTTCATTGTATCGGTTTCTCTTAATGTAAAAAGAAATAAAAACCTTTTATTTTATAGTATGGTCTTTTAGACAGATTCCCCTAGTGTTTCTTTTAGAGTAACCCACAAAAAAATGTCTCAATATTTATTTTGTGAGTTTAAGGGCCTGCTTTACCACCTATGATTAAGTTTCCAATATCTTACTTGGCAGATAATTTCATACAAATTCTGTTCCATTTTCGAATTTATTCAGGAAGTAGTGGCTATTCGGACATTGTGAAACAGGCCCTTAATATCATAATAATTCAGGATGTTTTATGTAACATTACGACGAGAAACTGAAATTTGACTGGGGTTAGATTTCACAATCCCAACCACCTTGTCGTTCCGCCTTGTCCCAGTTACTGGCAGAGATCCGACTATAGAAAATATAGAAATATAGTTGGGAAAAGACTATCATCGTGATTCATATCGGTAAATGGTGCTGGTGTAAGTAATGGGTGATTCATTCGGAGTTACTTTTTCTAAAACTAAAAAAAATATGAATAAAACAAATTTATCGAGTAATCTTTATTATAATACAAAAGAACCATTCCTTACATTTACTTTTTAAAGATTATTTCTTTCAAATGTTGTCCGTAACTGCGATTAAGGTGGTCCCTTCTGGAGTTCTAGTTTTCGATGACCCGACCGAGCATTTCCACTGGTATTTGGCGAATAACGCGAGTAATGTTAGCTTCCAGTTGATCAATCGTACGCGGCTTATCCATATAAACTTTGGACTTTACATAACCCCACAGAAAAAAGTCTAAGGGTGTGATATCACAGGACCTAGGCGGCCAACTGACTGGTCCGAAACGCGAAATTAACTGTTCACCAAATTTTTTTCGCAACAAAGCCATGGTTTCAAGTTTTGAAGATCTTCATAACTTTTGGTACCAACGAGACGGCGCCACTTGCCACATAGCACGTGAAAATTGCTTTGTTGCGAGAAAAATTTGGTGAAAAATTAATTTCGCGTTTCGGACCAGTCAGTTGGCCGCCTAGGTCCTGTGATATCACACCCTTAGACTTTTTTCTGTGGGGTTATGTAAAGTCCAAAGTTTATATGGATAAGCCGCGTACGACTGATCAACTGGAAGCCAACATTACTCGCGTTATTCTCCAAATACCAGTGGAAATGCTCGGTCGGGTCATCGAAAACTGGAACTCCAGAAGGGACCACCTTAATCGCAGTTACGGACAACATTTGAAAGAAATAATGTTTAAAAAGTAAATGTAAGGAATGGTTCTTTTGTATTATAATAAAGATTACCCGATAAATTTGTTTTATTCATATTTTTTTTAGTTTTAGAAAAAGTAACTCCGAATGAATCACCCATTATAAGAAGTAGCCTCTGAGTAGACAATGGTTTCCGCCTCTGACTAGACATTCTCACTGCTATAACCGCCAAGCTATTTAGCATGTTGTAAAATACTACACTGGTTCATAAACCACTGAGCTAGTTAAGTCTTGTTCATCATCTATAGTTTCGCATATACTAAAAATAATATTGTATAGAGTGCGTCTAATGAAAGCGCGACCTGGAGTTTCTTTTTCTATTTAATTGGCAAATGTTGCCAATTTTATATTTTAATTCAGCCGCAATTGTAGAAAATAAAAAAAAGTTGTGAAGTATCAAAACTTGACTCTCCTACTAGTTAGTAATACCACATACAATTTTTTTGGATTTAACCTCTTTTTCTCAAGTCGCGCTTTCATTAGACGAACTATATACGAGTATAGTTGTAAAAAAAGAAACTAACTGATTGACATATCAACTCACTGTTGAAACTATTTTGTCTAGGATCGTGAAATTATACATGAGGCTTTCTTTGTAGTATGTATGTAAGTGCGCATTAAAAAGGGCTTTTGAAAATTCATCGTTGAAGGGGATGAAAAGGGACAAATTCGTTCCTAAATTTTATTCCTGGGGCAGTATACAAAAAACTTACACAACTGTAAATAATAAAGGAGTCAGTTAAATAAGAAAAGGCGTAACCAATTTTCAATTAAAAAAAATATAATTATTTTGTTTTGCAGATTTGAAAAATTCTTTGTTTTAAAGTAATTTTTAGATTCATATATATTAAAAGATATATAGTATATCAAAAAGCTTGTAAATGTATGAATTTGAGTCTGACTTTGGAGTATGTCTCGCGGGTGAACGCTTCCGGTCCCGTATCTCCACAAGATTATGACCCAACCTCTTTTGCATAAAGAATCCCCTATTCAGACTGCTGAGTAAATTCAATAACTGAGTTAACCCTACCGGGCTTTTACTATTCAAATTGTATTTTACACTAGCTGTCCCCTGCGGTTTCACCCGCATTTTTCGTTACTGCTCCACTCCCGTGGGTCGTAGCGTGATGGTATATACCTATAGCATTCCTCGATAAATGGGCTACCTAACACTGAAAGAATTTTTCAAATCGGACCAGTAGTTCCAGAGATTACCCCCTACATACAAACTTACAAACCTACCAACTTACAAATTTTACCTCTTTATAATATTAGTAATTAAATATGGTGACAACAAAAGAGAAGGGTCAACTCCCACCGAGACGCGACGCGACGATACTGGAAAAGGCCAGTGATTTCGTTCCTCGCCGCGAGACGCATCGCGCGCATAGTAAAATCGTTGTTTTTTTAACCCTGAGGTTTCTTTTTAAATCGTTGTCTTTTGAGCCTGTACAACTGTACAACCATCTGTTTTGAACAGTTTATCAACAGCGCCAAATACAAACGTCGCGTATAAGTGAAAATTAACTAGATAAGTTCAAATAAAAACAATAAACTAAATTAATCTAGTGAACTTAATATTAATGAATAATATATGATTATAATATCAATTTTAGCAGCAACCAGGCTTAGTGTACGCATTGCCATTGAGCACGGGACGCTTATAATATCACATAATATCTTCCATTATTATCACCACATGGCCACGGGTCTTAGTGAGTTTCAGTACTTTTAGTTAACGTTAACAAAATTGAGGAGCTCGTGGCTAGATAATAACAGCCGCACAGGTCGATCCTCAACCTGGCTTGCCAAGGTTGGTCTGTGGATCGGATGGTTACCTCGGAAAGCACGTTAAGCCGTTGGTCCCGGCTGTCATTTGGAGATCTTTGGCAGTCGTTACGGATAGTCAGAAGCCAGTAAATCTGACTCCAATCTTGCCATGAAGTACCGTGTTACCCCAGTTTATGGGTTGTGGAGGTCTGGTAGGCAGCCGCTCCTCGTAAAATACTGATATTCAGCTAAATCCGGCTTGACTGGAAGCCGACCCCAATATAGTTGGGAAAAGGCTAGGTAGATGATGATGAGTTTACGTTAACAATAATAAGTACGTTTAAAAACTCGCAAAAACTTTAGTGAAGAAAATTTACATTTGTAGCCCTACTCCAGTCAAATTAGGAGGGTAGTCGGCTAACCCATGTTGTCTCAGTGGACGAGGGTCGCATTACTGCAAGGCATACTAACCCCGGCCTACAACCTCCTACAATGTATATAAACATGTTTAAATGGAGACGTGAAAACGCGTACAGAGAGCAGATTCTGTTGTGAACTATCTCAATTTATGTCCTTATTACAAACCTTTTCTAACTGTTTAAGCGATAAAAGGATGCTAGTGCCAATTGTAGTTTCATAAGTAGTTTGACCGTTGCTACTTTGTGTTTGTCATATAAGGGGTGTAAAAGACCCTTAACGAAAACGAAAACCCCATATTCTGCTCATCACTGGGATAGTTTTTTTCTTCTAGACCATACCTGGGAATTCACTGGTTCTGGAGATATTGAAGGTCAAAGTCAAAACTTTTTGATCGTTTTTATTTCAAAATCGTATTCCAAGTATCATTAGTAAACTTTCTTCCGAACAAACATTATCAAAATTTTCATTTTTTCATACCAAATTACGCATTTGAAGTTAGAAAAATGCAACGAAAACTAAACACAACGAGCGCCTCGCACACACAAGCGTACGGTCGGTTCAATGACCAAGCGCGAGCGGCCGAACGCTCAGCTGATCGAAGTTATTATTAATTAATTATTTTTTAAAGATGAAAAAAAAAGTTTTTTCCTAGCAATATTTTTTGGTCTAAGTTGTACAGAATGTGTAGTTATCGGCTTTGTGATCGGTCTTTTTACACCCTGTATAGGCATCTAAGAGCCTATTCAGATGACGCATTTACGCACAAAAAAGAACATTCATGAAGATATCCGCAAGAGAACCAAGGTTACCGACATAGCCCGAAGAATCGCAAAACTTAAGTGGCAGTGGGCATATTGCTTGTAGAACGGATGGTCGATGGGACAGAAGGTTCTGGAGTCGCGGCCACGTACCGGAAGACGCAGCGTCGGAAGGCCTCCCACAAGGTGGACCGACGACCTAGCGAGGGTCGCGGGAATCCGATGGATGCGAGACGCACAGGACCGGTCGTTGTGGCGACGCTAGGAGGAGGCCTATGTCCGGCAGTGGTCTTTCGGCTGAGATGATGATGATGATGGTTTTACGCACGTGGTCCGTCGCACGTACTCGTGTTACTAAAACTACATAGATCGCGTCCAGATGCTCTCGCAGCGTTTCCTCAATCGTGTGTAAAACGCCTAGAATGCTAATTAAATCATCAGGTTGACTTTTCCCGCTATAGGGCGGAGCGTGGAATCCTGGCGTGTCAGACTTCTACCTAGCTAAAACCCACTCCATCCGGATGACTGCCGGAAGCAAAGTTACCCATTGCTCGCCATCCGCAAGCCTGCGTCTACGGTGGTAGGAAATCGGGATTGAAATCCGGACGACGGGGGCGTGAGGGCCATGCTCTCCCACGTGCGGCCGCTTCTCGCGAGCATTACTACTTCGCAGATGGAGGCGACTGCTTGCCACGCGTGCAATGCCGGGCTCTCGACTCGCTCAGTTTATCGAGATACTCGGCCGCCATTGCTGCGTACTACACCCGTGTCCACGTCGATCGATTGGAAGTGTCTGGTTCAGAATATGCCGTGAGAACCTTATAATTCAGAACTTTTCATCAACGAAGTTATATGCATCTGACTGTACCTAATACATGGTACCCATGGCCATCCACGGTGGTGCTTAACTTAGAAGGTCCACGTATACGGCTGTTATTATGTAACCCCAAGCTTCAGCTCTTTTCAAACCTACAAAGATAAAAACAAAAAGGACATGAACATCGCCAGAACGTTCGTTGGCAGCCGCCCTGAGGAGTCACTAATTCAATAGATTTCGTGAAACTTTTTCATACACTTCTAGTTTTATTTCTATCGGTTTACGTGACACGACTCCGTTCTATCTAGCATCTATGTTAGGGACGTAGGGGTGCCAGATACCCTCAATTGTATTTAAAAGCAGACAATTTTATTTCAACATGTCAGATTGTACAATAATCTAATGTTAAGTTTTTTATTGATTTTAAATCAGATAGACTTTATCTACATACGTAGAACACATATACAATAAAAAAAAAGTTCGAAACTACTTTTCCAAAAAAAATCATCATCATTTTAGCCAAAAGACGTCCGCTGTTGGGCATAGACCTCCCCGAAGTGTTGCCACAATAAACGGTCCTGTGCGTCTCGCATACATCGGATTCCCGCAACCCCTTACAGGACTTCGGTGCACCTTATTAGCAGCATTCCAACGCCGGTCTACCTAAAACTCCCCCCTACACTAAGAGTGGCCCGACACGCTCTTGGCCGGTTTTTTTGTTGTAATAAAGCTCAACAATAGAGTTATTACATTATGGCCCTGTTTCACAATGTCCGAGTAGCCACTACTTCCCGAATAAATTAAAAAATGGAACAGAATTTGTATGAAGTTATCTGCCAAGTAAGATATTGGCAACCTAATCATAGGTGGTGAAATAAGCTATAAGTTATACTATACTCTATTTAATAAAAGATAAGAAAACAAAAGAAACTTGTGTTACAGTCCGTTCAACCGATTTTGACTTCCATTCCGTAGACATAAGGATGACATTAAAAGCAAAAAAAATGGCTACAATACCAACTATTTACTGCAGCCGTCATTTGTCATGTCACAAACGCAATAAAAGTCAAAATCGGTTGAACAGACTGTAAAACAAGTTTCATAAAATTTCTAATCTTACCTATAGTAAATAGGGTATTGACGATTGTTTTTACTATGCGTGTGCGTTTTATCAACCGATACAAAAAAAAAACCCGCTGCTCCATACATTTATGTTCACATAATTTGACAAAATATATGGAGCAGCTGATTTTTTTTGTGATTTCAGGGTTGGTTGCATAGTAAAAGTCGTTCATATTGATGAGTACAACCACCCTTTTTAAGAAAAGCCCCTCTGTCATATCAACGTTGTATAGAGTTCTAGAAACTCCTTGCAAGTAAATAAACTATTTTTCATCCCACCATCTCGGAATAGTTATTTGTGCAACAAGAGAGCAAAGTTGGTTTTTGCCGCGAGTGTTGATTTTGAATCTCGAGTAAATGATAAATGATAAATGATAAATGATATTTATTTTGCAAATAGGTTTTTTCAAACTCTTTTACACGTCAATTTTTTTTTTCTTGGACTTTTTGTTTTTTTGTTACTAGATGAGGCCGGTGTTTCCTAACTGACTACCCTGAGAAGAAACACCGAAACAAACTCAGGGGTCACAGTCTCTTTTAAAGTCCGTACAACATGAAAATAATATGCGAACCATGCAGATTAGTGTCTGAGATGGCCTTTTGAAGAAAGAACCATGCAATTTGAGTGGACCTGTCCAGTCAGTGCAAGCATTTGTCAATATTTGCAAAGCTCAACTCAGGACTACTAAGGAGCTCAACGACTTGACGAACAATACCAAAGAGAGGACATAATGGTTAGGCCACAGAAAACACTCAAATTGCCAGACAAGTTAAAATGACTAAAAAAGAAAAAAAAAAGCAATCCACATAGTCCTCACATTCACAAAAAAGAAAAAATAATAATAATACAAAGTGTAATACTTAACAAAGTAAGCATTTATGTCAAACATAAATAAAAAAGAAAAAAATAATTTAAAAATGTCAAATTGTAAAGTAAAAATTATTTTACAATGTCAAATTGTAATAAATAAATTTAAAATTGTAAAAAAGTACAATCGAAAATAAAATAAAGTAAGAAGATAAGACAACAGTTGTAGTGCGCACTGGAGCGGGTCAATCCCAAGCCTTTACGTCCTCAACGTAGTAAGCGAAGGATTCTATATTTGAGGATTCTAGATTCTAGGTTAGAATCCTGAGTACAGCGAGGGATTCAAAGACACGAGATGCAAATAACTTTGGTCTCGTGTAGCACATACAACTTTTCACTTCAGCAGCGAGAACAAATAATGTAAAGGTAATAAAAAATACAACTTGGTAATATTTAAACCACATGTATATTTGTAAAAATTAAAAGTTAAAAGTAAAATTATTGCAGTTTTGCAAATTAAAAGTAACAGTTTTATTTGGAACCGATATTGTTGTGTTAGCGACTTGCGTTTGAGTATTCGCTGCGGTTTCAGCTTCCTTACTTGTGGATTGTGACGGGAGGATAGTAAAAGTAGGTGACTCAGCGCCGGTATTCGTGACTCTGGAAGTAGACGGGCGAGACCAAGGATCCCCACAGGCGAGACCAAGGACCAGAAGTCCCACTCCTGGGCAAAGGCCTCCCTCCACTCTTTCCATCTTTCGCGAGCCCGTGCCTCCTCCAGCCAGTTTTGACGGAATCTATCCAATTCGTCCCGCCATCTCCTTCGTGGTCTGCCGCGACCCCGCCGTACTGTTTCAGGGCACCAATCCTGTGCTACTTTGGCCCCTTTGATTATATACTCGTCTAGATAGAGCATTGCAAACAAACGACGCACCAAAACTGTCCGCAAATTGCGTGATATGTGTGAGTACCGCTCGTGTACTTATTGTCGATAAACTGTCAACGTGTGCGTATTTAGGGATGCTTGCTCCAAATGATTAACTTCCCCTTTCCCCACTATTTATTACGACGAAAATTAAACAAAATAGGTTGAATAAAATAATTATTTTGTAGATTGAAAAAAGAAAGAAAATACATTTATTTAGCAGACACAATACTCCAGTTGCATGTAAGTATATAAACCAAACAAATAAAAATTATAAAGTCGATTTGCTAGGATGGGATCCGTAGGAAATCTGAAACCCAAAATATTCGAAAGTACTTTTGCAGTTATAGATAAGTTATAATTTACTGATCAAATAAATAATGTAATTTTTAAAATAAAATATGTTTTCCTGGTCGAACGATGATGTAATAATATTGTATTTTATCTCCCATAGTTTTGTCAAATCTCCCTAGTAATAAACTGACAACACTGACTAACGAGAATAGCCTACAAAAATACGAATTAAAAATGGTGTTTTATTAAAATATAAGGGGTTAAATAGCAAAACTTAACGATGAAAAGTTATATTTGTGTTATTATATGGTTTTCCCACATAATTGCGGCATAGTCGGACAGCACAAACCGGCATAATTAATTATTTTGCGTGAGCACGTAATTGTTTGATGTTTCAAATGACACTGACATAAGGGAGAAGCGAGTCTACCAATTTTAGTAGACTTTATTTGCGCCGTTTAGTACCGTCAATGTGGCATCTAGACGTGTATATAATCAAAGTTTGGCCCACAGTTTGTCGGGCATGCGGCAGACATGTCCTGCCCAGTCCCATTTCAGTTGGGCAGCCTTTTGAGCCACATCAACTACTTTGGTTTTGGAGCGCAATATTGTGTTTCGAACTCGATCCGTTAATTTAACACCTAGTATACTGCGCTCCATTGCTCGTTGGCAAACCTTGAGTTTGGACTTCTGGATGTTAGTCAAAGACCAAGTCTGTGCGCCATACGTCAACACTGGGAGAATACACATGTCCATGAGTTTCCGTTTTTGTGCCATGGGCAACTCACCTTTAAATAGGTCTTTCATGGACCAGTAGCTCTTCCAGGCGTTTTCCGTTCGTCTTGCGATTTCTTTGTCTTGCCTCGCCTGGAAAGAGACTACTTGGCCCAGGTAAAGGTATTCCTGGACATGTTGTATTGTCTCCCCGTGTATTTTTATAGGTTTTGGCGCTTCGTTGGTCATAACTTTAGTCTTTGACATATTCATCTGCAGTCCAACCTCAAGGCTTGCCGCACTTAGGTCTTGTAGCATGCGTTCGAGCTCGGTAGCTGAAGAAGAAAAGAGAACTATGTCATCAGCGAAACGGAGATTTGTTAACCTCGTCTCGCCAATGACAATTCCCCTCTCGCTCCAATCGGCTGCCAATCTTCTGAAAATTTCTTCCAGAGTACTGGTGAACAGTTTTATAGCGGGTCGCCTTGTTTGACTCCTTTTTCTATGTAAAATTTTTGTCCTGTGGTTTCTAATTTAATTGCGGCTGTGCTATTTCTATAAATGATCCGTAACAGGTTAATATAAGTTGGATCTATTTGTTGCCTACTTAAAGCGTCAAAAATGGCTGTGTGTGTGATGCTGTCAAATGCTTTGGAATAATCAACAAACGCCAGATGAAGTGGGATTTTGTATTCTTGGTGTTTCTCAATTAATTGATTGACTGCGTGGAGATGATCCGTCGTGGAGAGGCCAGGACGGAAACCTGCTTGCTCAGGAGGTTGCTGTTTATCTAAGTCGCTGGATATACGGCTTTCGATAATTTTAATAAATATTTTATAAACGTGTGAAATTAAACTAATCGGCCTGTAGTTATTTATGTCAGACTTGTCGCCTTTTTTGTGGAGAAGAATTATATTGGAATGGCAAAAATCTTTTGGGAAGGTACCTGTTTGCAAAATGTTGTTGAATAATTGGGTTAAATAATGGAGGAGAATGGGTTTGCCAATTTTCAAAGACTCAGTGCTTATACCGTCTTCGCCACATGATTTATTGTTTTTCATTTTGCTAAGGGCCACATGAACTTCATATACAGTAATAGGTGGTATACTATCAGAGCAGCAATAATCTGGTATTTCTTGAGATTTTGTGTTATCGGAGTAGAGAGACTTATAAAATGTTGTACATATTTCTAGCACTTTTGCTCTATTTGATTGCTTGATACCATTGGTGTCCTTTAAATAAGTGATCCATGACTTATTGTATGAAATACCCTGCTTAGCAATTTTTAGGGAACAATTGTTTTCCAACGCGTTATGGACTAATCTATTGTTGTAATTTCTAATGTCTTTCCTGATACTACGTTTAACCTCTTTATCTTTAAGTCTGTATTCTAAATCTCTATTTCCTTTACTCATATCTAATCTTTGTTTTATCAATTTTATAGTGTCATCTGATAACTTTTTACTTTTTGTTTTGATTTGCTTAACTGCTTTGCTAGCTTTAGTTAAACTGCTTATTATCTCGTCGTATTGTTTTTGAACACTTTTTTCTTCGACAACTTTGTCAAGTAAATCAAAGCTATTTGTAAGTTCCAGTTTAAATTGTTTGTGACCTAGCATAAGTGATTGTTTACTTAATTTTCTAATTTGGTTTTTCATAAATTGTTGGCGGTTGATTTTTGTGTCTAGTTTGATAATTGCGCGAACAGGTCTATGGTCAGAGCTAAATTTAAATTGATTTATAATGTGGATGTTTTTAATTATTTGTTTATTAGAGGTGAGAATGTAATCTATTTCGTTTTTAGTTTGGTTATTAAGAGATATCCAAGTCCACCGTCTGTGAGGCTTTTTGTAGTAGAAGCTGTTACCTACACATAGGTTTTGCCCAAAAGCGAATTGAAGAAGGCGTGTTCCACATTCATTACGGATTCCGAGACCGTGTGGGCCCAAAATATTTTGGTTATCTAAATCTTGCCTTAGTCCAAGCTTGGCGTTAAAGTCACCCAATACTATGTTCCAAGTGCTTCGATGTTCGTCGCAGGCTTTGTTGAGGAGATCATAGAAATCTTCTATTTCCTCGTCTGGGTGGCTTGATGTGGGAGCGTACACTTGGATGATGGATAATGTTTGCTTGTCTGAAATTTTAAATTTTAAAACTGCTATCCTATCGGAGTAAGATATAAATTCTGAAATATTGTTTTTCCATTTTCTAGCAACTAGGAATCCCACTCCATAAAGACCTTCTCTATATCCGTTGAAGTAGAATATAGCATTTTGTCGATCTATGGTCTCTTCACCATTTCTCCTGACTTCTGATAAGCCCACAACATCCCAGTTGACTTCAGTTAGCGCGTTTTCGAGCTCCAGTAGACGATCCTCAGATTTCAGAGTACGAACGTTGTAGGTAATAACGTGAAGCAATTTATCGGTGTCCGATTTATTATTTGCCGTGGTCGTTGAACGGGAAATCGATCTCACCCGGGGATTCTTAGCACCCCTGACTCCAGGGCGAAGCTGCCCACCGTCATCAGCAGCAACGCCACTGAAGCCGCCGGGCATTTGGGGCCTTTTATTATTTTTCTTCGTCATGTTTGTGGAAGGGATTAGACATTTAACCCATCACGCTTGTCTACTGCGGGTTGATGGGTGAACAGTGAACCTGCTCACGCGGTCCTGGGGTGATGCGGTTTAAGATGGAAATTCACCGTCACCACCCTAAATATTGACGTCCTGTTCATACGCCAATCGTCCAACTTAGGCCATTAGCACGCTATGGCAATTTGCGTGACCTAAGTTGGCTACTTTTTACCTAAAGATGTTAAAGTAAAACTTCCCTAAGTCGACTTTTACGACCTGCGCGGGATGATAAGCAGCTGATGCACTCTATGTTTTTCTTTTACTCCCAGATCAGCATGGAAGAATACTATACGCTTACAGATTTTAAATATTAAATAATTAAAATATTATATTTTCAATTCTTCCGGTGTTAAATCGCAGATATCATCACTGGATTCACTCACATTTATTTATTATTATTTTAATAATATCCAACGTGTATCGCACTTTGTAGCTAGCGAACAGAAGAAGAAAACAATAAAAAATTAAAGCCCGCTATTTTTTAAAGATGCGTTCGGAAATTGCACTATTACTAAATTATTCTGTCACAATAAAGATTGTTAAAACTTTAAATAATTATGTAGATACATGATAAACTTCGTATTTTTTAATTCAACATCTCTATATTTGATCATAAAAAAATATAATTCGATTATTAAGAGAAAAGTATAATAATTACATTTAAACCTTGATTTGAAATTTTATAGGTGACGTGTTTCCGAACGTTTTATTGTTGGTTTCTTTTTTGAGCCTATTATATATGGAATTTGAAAATCGAACTTTGAATCGACTTGTTTCTATCTCTCGCTCTTTTCGTATCGAAGTGAAAGTGACAGAACAAAGTGAAGTTCAAATCTTTGGAATGTTGCGAGTAGACCCAGCACTGACTCGGCATTTAAAAAAAAAATTAAAAAGTTACTTTGTCTCACGCTCGCAGCAAAATCGAATTTTGCTCACTGTCTTGTTTGAGGTGCTGAGGTGAAAATACTCTTTTCACCTCAGCACCACAAGTGAATAGAAGACATGGCTGCCCATTCCTTCAGGGAGCACTAGCGTGATGTTACGCAGTTTCTGGCAATACTTGTATATATTTTTATTATCGGCCTTGTAATGTTCCCACTGTTGGGACTCAGGCCTCCTCTCTAAGAGAGGCAAAGTGCCGTAATCCACCACGCCAGCCCAGTGCGGATTGGTGGATGTCACATGAATTTTTGATTCTAGATTCTAGGTCATGTCGGTTTCCTCACGATGTTTTTCTTCACCGTTTTGAGAGTAGTGGTGATGAAATAAATTACACAAAGTAACGCGCCTGGTTGGGTTTGAATCCACGACATACTATATATAAGTCGGGGCAATTACCCGTGAGACACCATTGCTCTCGCCTTGTATATTCTCAATTTTATAGTAAAGTATCACTAACGACCCTTTCAATGTCTCTGTATTTCTCACTATAAAGGGTGTAAAAAGAACCTTAACGAAAACGAAATATTTTACTCATCACCAGGATACTTTTTAGGGTTCCGTACCTCAAAAGGAAAAAATGGAACCCTTATAGGATCACTTTGTTGTCCGTCTGTCCGTCCGTCCGTCTGTCAAGACCCTTTTTCTCAGGAACGCGTGAAGGTATCAAGTTGAAATTAAAACTATATATTGAAATTCGCGGTCCCTTGAAGTTGTGCAAAAATCAAACTTGTAAGTTGACGGGAAAAAAAGATACGCCCGTTTATGTTGCAAAAAACGTACATTTCGACACTGTCAAAGGAATCAAAACTCATAGGGTGCTTCCCGTTGACCTAGAATCTTGAAATTTGGCACGAAGCAAGGTATTATAGCACTAATATCGGGAAAAATCTGAAAACAGAAAATTTTTAGTTACGTCACAAGAAAAAAAAATTGAAAAGTCTTCAAGACTCGATTCGAGAATTAAACTGTTTTTATAGGTAGGTTGGTACGAAACCCTCAGTGCGCGAGTCCGACTCGCACTTGCCCGGTTTTTTTTCTTCTAGACCATACCTGGGAATTCATTGGTTCTGGAGATATTGAAGGTCAAAGTCAACATTTTTTTTTCATTTTTTTTCAAAATCGTATTCCAAGTATCATTAGTAAACTTTCTTCCGAGTCAAACATTATCAAAATTATCAATTTTTCATAGTCGATTACGCATTTGAAGTTACTAAAATGCATTGAAAACTAAACACAACGAGCGCCTCACACACGCAAGCGTGCGGTCGATTCAACGACCAAGCGCGAGCGGCCAAACGCGCAGCTGATCGGAATTATTATTAATTAATTATTATTTAACGATGAAAAAAAAAAGTTTTTTCCCAGCAATATTTTTTGGTCCAAGTTACTTAATTACAGAATGTGTAGTTATCGGCTTTGTGATCGGTCTTTTTACACCCTGTATTACGCATGTATTATATGCACAAACCTTCTTGATAGAATACTCTATCTACATATTTGAGGCGCATGAAAATTCGTTCAGTAGTTTTGAGCTTTTTCATTTTATTAACAGGCAGACGTTTTATAATACGTGAGGTCGTGAGCATATACGAGTATATAAATTAAGTATTGTAAAGTAAGTATTGTACGTTGTACGCCCCAGAGGCAAAACATAGAGCAATCAATATAACCTATAACAACTTGTAATGTACCTATGTTTTACAATGATTTACTGAATCTGAATATAAGGATATACACCATGCGCCAGACATCGACCCATGAACGAATACCACGGATCCAGTACATGATTCTGGACCCCCCAGTGGTGGGATTTTTCGTCGGCTTTTTCTAACAGCCCGAGAGACACCAAGAGTAATATCTTGTGTGTGTCATTTTTTCCCCGCACGGCCTTGTGAAGGCGCTCACTCGCAAACGCAACTGAAGGAACACAGGCACCCAAAAAAAAAACCATCCTAGCAAAATTATATTTAAGGTGTACAATAAAGAGTATCACCGATCAGAGAGCTCGTGGCTAGATAATAACAGCCGCACAGGTCGATCTTCAAGGTTAAGCAACGCTTGCCTAGGTTGGTCTGTGGATGGGTGACCATCTTAACATAACGAGTTTCCTCCGTGCCTCGGAAAGCACGTTAAGCCGTTGGTCCCGGCTGTCATTTGGAGATCTTTGGCAGTCGTTACGGATAGTCAGTAAATCTGACTCCAGTCTTGCCTTGAAGTACCGTGTTACCCCAGTTAATGGGTTGTGCAGGTCTGGTAGGCAGCCGATCCTCGTAAAATACTGGTATTCAGCTAAATCCGGCTTGACTGGAAGCCGACCCCAATATAGTTGGGAATAGGCTAGGTAGATGATGTGTACAATAAAGAGTATATCAATCAATCAATCACAGGTGGGCTTTAGTCAGAAAAAGTCTGTCCACGCAGAGTGAGACAAATTAATTGATGAATTCATATCCTCACAAACTAAATTGAGGAGACGAGCTCCTCAAGTTAGTTTGTGACTAGATATTTTGTGACAGCCGCACGGGTTGATCTTCAAAGTTAACAACGCTTACCAAGGTTGGTCTGTGGATGGGTGACCATCTTAATACACCGAGTTTCCTCCATGCCTCGGAAAGCACGTTAAGCCGTATGTCCCGGCTGTCATTTGTAGATCTTTGGCAGACGTTACGGATAGTCAGAAGCCAGTAAACCTGACTCCAGTCTTGCCATGGAGTAGGTACCGTGTTACCCCAGTTAATGGGTTGTGAAGGTCTTGTAGGCAGCCGCTCCTCGTAAAAACACTAGTATTCAGCTAAATCTGTCCTCCAAGCTCACTTAAGTGTAGGAACGATTTTATCAAGGTCAAAAACGTTCCTACACTTAAGTGAACTTGGAGGCTTGTAGGTATTGATGATTTTTATGATTATAAATATGTAACTAGTGACGTTTTACAGTCGCTAAAGTATTTTTAACTTCTTACAACCTACCACTGGCCTGCAAATTGCAAAAAACGTAAGAAAATTTGAATTTCGCGGGCTACCCTGAAGCTTACCCCTTAAAAGTGCTTCTTCTCTCCTAATTCACTTATTTTGCTGTGCTCGTGATCTAATTTTATGTTTTACCACCTACGTTTACATGTGGAATGCAATTTAGTATTGAGTATTAAATAAATAACATAATAGAAAACAGCAACACCACAATTTATTTCTATTCCGTGCGTCACTTACCTTAGAGAGAATATTGCAGCTGTGAGCCATGTGACAGAAAATATGTCATACCTATAGCATATCATAATCTTCATTCCGTTGAAAATTATTACCTGAAATAAATAAAGACATAAGTTTAATAAATAGGGGTCTTTAAGTCAAGAGTGAATAGGTTGTTTCTAGGCAGGCGTGCTCCATCGTCGACCACATGATCGCTTACCATCAGGGGTCCAAGTCTGCTGTTACAATTGTGACAGAATGGTCGATCATTGAGCAGTGCAAGAAGGACGGAGCTATACAACTTACATAGCTCCGTCCCTCTTGCACAATTGTAATAGCAGACTAAATTCTGTTCAATAAACCCGGAGACTAAATTGACATAAGTAATGTCAAAATTTCTATAGGAATGACGCCAGTTCTTTGGTGTTGAAATGTCATTTTAGTCTCCGGAATTATTGAACAGAAGATAAGGCCCCAGGTGAGATGTGGTCCAGCGCGAGCCTATCAATAATAAAAGAAGTGTTATTACACATTCTATAGTATTTTATAGGATGTAAATTACTATAGCATCCATTGCAATGCCGCCAGCCTTCTGGGCACATTTCCAGATGACAGCGATGTAGAGGAGTACTTCGACGTCTGAGTGTATATTATGTATTAACTAACTACTAACCTAACCTAACTATGCACATACATATTATGTGCATAGTTAGGTTTAGCAAGTATACTTAAGTTTAAATTTAAGGTTATAGATTATTTTGTGTATCAAAATTAAAATGTAAGAAAGACTTTTTAAAACCAATTATAAAAAATATTACTAAGGGCCTGTTTCACAATGTCCGAGTAGGCACTACTCACTGAATAAATTCAAAAATGTGACAGAATTTGTATGAAATTATCTGCCAAGTAAGATACTCGAAACTTAATCATAGGTGGTGAAATAGGCCCTAAAATGAATAAAGTGTAATTAATATATAAGCTAAAATACGTAAGAATTAAGTAAGAATAGGAACGTCAATGACCTCTATCTGTCAAATTAATGTTACTTGAAAAATACGGCTTGCAAAGAAAATTTATTTGTGTAGGAATCATTTTTTTTACGTTGTTTAACCGAGTCTTATGCTCTTACTCAGGGACATTCATTAGCGTCTCTTAACTAGAGGTTAAGGGACCGCGATTATTTTTATATTTTTTAGTGTATATAGGTATGTATAGTGTAGAAGTGTATGTTGTTGTGGAACTAGTGACAACGAAGCTTAAGTTCGGCTTGTAAATATAAAAAAAATAATTTAACGTAATTATTGATTATAATCTAAAAACTCATAAACACTAGAATATATAGAAACATTTTTCAATTAAACTGGCAGATAGACAGAATTATGATAATTTTAGATAAATGATATTTATTTTGCAATTAGTTTTTTTCCAAACTCTTTTACACGTCAATTTTTTTTCGGACTTTTTTTTGTAACCAGATGAGGCCGGTGTTTCCTAACTGACTACTCTGAGAAGAAACACCGAAACAAACTCAGGGGTCACAGTCTCTTTTAAAGTCCATACAAAATGTAAATCATATGCAAACCATGCAGATTGAATTAACCAATCAAGCAAAACGATCTTCGAATGTGTAAGGCACAGATACTTCTAACTCTCTTTATAATATACAAGCATCCGAAAAATATACAATGTGTTGTTTTGAAACTGTATGGCTTTTCGGGAGGTTGTAAAAAAAGTCATAAATAATCTATATCTATACTTCTATACTTAATATTATAAAGAGGTAATATTTGTAAGTTTGTAGGTTTGTAAGTTTGTATGTAGGGGGCAATCTCTGGAACTACTGGTCCGATTTGAAAAATTCTTTAATTTTTAGATAGCCCATTTATCGAGGAATGCTATAGGCGATATACCATCATCGCTACGACCTACGGGAGCGGAACAGTAGCGAAAAATGCGGGTGAAACCGCAGGGGACAGCTAGTCATAAATACAATACGTGATCAATAATCTATACTAATACGAGTATAATAAAGAGTTTGTTTTTTTGTTTGTATGGAATAATCTCTGAAGATCCTGGTTCGATTACATAAATGTATATATTGATAGAAAGCTGCTTCCTTCCTGAGTGCAGTGTGTAAACTAAGTAAATTTAGAAAAACTTTCACGCGGGCGAAGCCGCGGGCGGAAGCTAGTCAATAATACATTTTATTTTATTTTAGTTGGTTTTCAGAATAACTCTCGCTAAGTGCTAGCTAGTGTGGTTTGGATCAATGAAACAGTGTTTGTGTGTGTGAAAGCGCAGTTTTAGGGCGAGTATCAGACTGGCCGCGTTTAAATAAAGGTGAACGTGAAACGTGTGAATTACACACACGTACCGATTTCCATAATGAAAATATGAATAAAAAAAAATACGTACCTATTAATTTTATTATTGATTCGGGTCGAGTATCACTAACATAAATACTTCCCGAAATACCATACACTTTCAAAACAACACATTGTATAGAGAATACTGAGAATAGCCAAAAAATCCACTTGTTCCCAACAACAAGCAAGTATAATTTATAAGTATAACAAATAGTACACACCTAGCAGTAATCGAGTAACATAGAACAGAAGACAGGATAATTCAGTTTAACCTTGTTACACGCCGTTCTCTCGCCAATATTTATCACAATTACAACTTCATGTATACCACAATGACGAACAAACAGAAGGAATGATAAATAGTATTTATTTTACAAATATGTTTTAAAAAACATTTTTACACATCAATTGCATCACTGCTTACCATCAGGTGGGATCGCAGTCAAGCACTGGTTCATAACAATAATAAAAAAAAAACAGACGAGACCGGTGTTTCCTAGCTGACAGCGGTCAAAGTCTCTTTTAAGGTTCATGCAGTGATGCAGTTACATATGTAATGATCAAATCATGTGAGACAAATACAGATTAGTGTCTGAGGTGGTCTTTTGGGGAAAGAATCACAGAGATTAGAAGGGGCCTGTTAAGTCAGTGCAAGCATTTGAACAGTACCAAAGAAAGGACATGGACGCAGTTTTCGCCTTACGGACTCTGTCTGAGGCTTCCAGAGAGAGAAGGAGAGCTCTGCATATGTCCTTTTTAGACCTGCAGAAGGCCTTCCTCGGCTGGCTATCTGATGGGCACTCCGCTTCAAGGGTGTTCCCGAGGCCTATATTGACATTATCAGAGATATGTACCGCGATTCCGTGTCCTCTGTCCAGACCGCTGTTGGCAAATCCAATGTCTTTCCAATATCTGTTGGCGTTCACCAAGGTTCGGCTCTAAGCCCGTTCTTGTTTAACGTTGTGCTTGATGTAGTTACGGCAAACATCCAGGATCAGCCTCCATGGCTAATGATGTATGCCGATGACATCGCCCTCGTTAACCAGAACAAAGCCCACCTTGAGCGCACGGTCAACATGACGTGGAAAGACACGCTGGAAAACGGCGGTCTGAGACTAAGGGATTTGTCACACTGGATGCGTTCTGCGGTCTTCGGTCCGGTCAACGTTGTCGGTCGGTCCCTCGCCTCCGCCCCGCCGGGCCAACATGCGTTCTTTGGTTGTGCTCGCGCGGTCAGATCGCATTCTATATAAAATATATTAATACCGACAATGCTGTTCATACATGATGCGGGCTGCGTTCGCTTTGTCTTGACCGCAGACCGCAGAACGCATCCAGTGTGAGAAATCTTTAAACGTGGCGAAGACTGAGTACATGTCCTGTGGCGGCACGGATTCAAGCACTATCCGGATAGGGTCGGATTTGATCACTAAGTCCGATAAGTTCCGGTACCTTGGATCTGTGCTGCACGAGTCTGGCAGCGTGGATGACGATGGCCAAGCACGTATAGGCGCGGCTTGGGCAAAAGGGCGCGAGGTAAAGGGCGTTTTATGTGACCGTAAAATGCCTCCGAAGCTCAAAGGGCAGATATATACGGCCTGTCCTCCTGTACGGTGGCGAGTGTTGGCCGGCATTAAGCAGACACACCCAGGAGCTTCGCGTCACGGAGATGAAGATGCTGAGGTGGATGAGCGGCGTAACACGATCCGATCCCATACGCAACTCATTCATCCGAGGTAGTCTTGGTGTCCGTGACGTGAGGGAAAAACTGCAAGAGTGTCGTCTGCGATGGTATGGCCACATCATGCGCCGCCCTAGGGTCGGAGGTGCATGGATATGGCTGTCCTTGGGGCTAGGACCCGTGGTCGCCCTCGCAAGCGCTGGCTGGACGTCGTCAAGTCCGACATGAGAGCCAATGGCCTTACTGAGAAGGATATTAAAGATCGGGCAAAGTGGAGAAAACTCAATCGGAAGGCGGACCCTGGCAAAGGCTGGGATTAACGTCAGGTTGAAGAAGCCTAGTCATCAACGGCGCGTTCTGTTTCACGCGCGCCTCAAGGAGATGTCAGCAAACTGTAGGGGCCCGATAGGGCCAAAGCCTCTGAGGAACAATGAAATTTCGAAAGGTCATGTCCATGTCCTCCAAATCGAAGGCAACGAAAGAACGGGGTGGGGTTTTGTCTTGTGGTAAGAGTCTGACACGCCCTCCCGCTCCGCCCAGACGGGGGGAAGGCATTCTGATGATTCCCCTGCCAAACACACGAGCTAGTGGGTCGCAGATCCAGTCTGTCCGAGAAGTTATGGTTGGACGGTTGAACTCGTCCTTGAAAGCGGTGTCCGATTGGGGCGATGCCAATCTGCTCAAGATCAATACTACCAAAACCCAGGCGTATCTTTTTTCCGGCAAATTTCTTTCCGAGGTGTAACCGTTCCGACAACCGAACGACTACCTTAAGTTCCTTGGAGAAACACTGTCGTCTACCCTCAATTTTGGCTCATACATCGAGGCAAAAGCCCAACTGGCTGTAAAAAATTGGGGATCTTAGCAAAGGTGAGACGGTACTTTACGCCGGAACAGCTGCTCAATCTTTATAAAACGCAAGTTCAATCGTGTATGGAGTACTCCTCTTATCTTTGGAATCGGTCTGCCAAATACCGGCTTGATGCATCAGAGTCGATTGGGAAGCGAGCCAAGAAGATCATCGGTAATGATGCACTTGTTGAGTCGAAACTCCAAAGCTTTGAGCATCGACGCAGAGTTGCTAGCCGAGCAGAGTTTTCTATCGTTTACACTTCGGGGATTGTGCACTGGAATCGCAAAATTTAATTCCGTCAAGTCTATTCCATCATCAGACCACAAGACGTTCGGCGTTACGAAACCGGTACATGGTGAAAATTCCAACCATACGTACAAAACTTTTTGGGAACCCATTGATTTTCCGTCATCATCTCAGTCGAAAGACGTCCACTGCTGGATATAGGCCTCCCCCAAGCGTCGCCACAGCGACCGGTCCTGTGCGTCTCGCATCCATCGGATTCCCGCGACCCGCGCTAGGTCGTCGGCACACCTTGTGGGAGGCCTTCCAACGCTGCGTCTTCCAGTACGTGGATATTGCGTACAGCTGAGAAATGGAACTCCATGCCGGAGTCTGTATTTTCTGATACACAACTTGGTCTTTAAGTCAAGAGTGAATAGGTTACTTCTAGGCAGGCGTGCTCCAACGTCGCCCACATCATCACTTCCATCAGGTGAGATAGTAGTTAAAAGCCTAGCTTATTAATAAAAGTTAACAAATAGTCCCACAGTTCCTTTGCAAAATAAATACTCATGTTAAAGTCAATTTATGAAATTTTGAATCGTAAAATAAAAACATTCAAAGTGTATAAAACCTGAAATAATTAAAAAGGTGTAGGAATTGATTTTTCCCGCTCTAGATGGAGCTCTTATTTTTTTAAAAATCATAGAGTTGCTACAAGTTTTAAATTTACGATACCAGCAATTTTTTTATATTTTGGTCTTCTTTTCGAATCGAAGGTAAACTCGTTAAATTGTTTGGGGCCATTGATTTTTTTAATTAAACCTTCTGAAGTCCTGCTAACAACACAGAATCGTAACTGGTCCCAGGTCAAAAAAAGGTTGGGAAACACTGGGCTGTGTCTCCCAGTTTCATCACAGTCGTGTCCTCACAAACCGTTTCGAGTTGACCTTTTCCGTTCTTTCCTAAGACATTCATCATCTACCTAGCCTTTTCCCAACTACATTGAGACTACTAGATGATGATTGGGGTCGGCTTCCAGTCAAGCCGGATTTAGCTGAATACCAGTATTTTCCGAGGAGCGGCTGCCTACCAGACCTCCACATCCCATTCAATGGGATAACACGGTACTTCATGGCAAGACTGGAGTCAGATTTACTGGCTTCTGACTATCCGTAACGACTAACGACTGCCAAAGATCTACAAATGACAGCCGGGACCTACGGCTTAACGTGCTTTCCGAAGCACGGAGGAAACTTGTTATGTTAAGATGGTCACCCATCCACAGACCAACCTTGTCAAGGGTTGCTTAACCGTGAAGATGCGGCTGTTATTATCTAGCCAAGAGCTCCTCTTTCCTGACATTAAACACTTTAAATTTTGCTTAGATTGAAAAACGAATGAAGTTGCTGTAAAGTTTCCTTTGTACAGTCCCCTGCTTCGGAAGCCGAAGGTATTGTGATAGATTACACTTTAATTTCTTACCCAGGGTTCGAACTGCAAAGTTAATGATCGTTATGAGATAAGTTTCTGGATATCGGACGCATGAAAAGTTGAAAGGAAATCGTTTGTCTTGGTATGGTAATGTGAAGAAGAGGGATGAAACGCATGTTACTAAAAGAGTTCTGAATTTACACGTGAATGGATGGAGAGGGAGAGGGATGCCAAAGAAAAGATGGATGAATCCATCGTGTAAGGACTGATATGAAAGGAAAGGTAGTTAGCGATAGTGTGACGGATGACTGGATAGAATGGAAGTAGAAAACGTGTTGCGCCGACCCCAAGTAATATGGGGTAAGGGCAGGAAGAAGAAGGACGCTTGTGTACGGTCAGTAGGTGGGATTACTGTAAAAGAATGACAAGTCATATTTGATTGTAGATAGTAGAGTTGTTCTAGAGGTCATGATTTTAAAATGGGTTATGTTTATTTAATGTATATAAATTTGAATACTTGCTTTGGTAATATTCATTTCTTTTTTTATGCACCTGCCATATTCTCTCTTCACCATCCTAGGTTAATCCAAGATAATGCCTAAGGCATTAATTACTCAGATACCCGCGAAACGAGACACAATAGTAAAACAATAACAGCGCGGTCTCATAGGACCGGTTGGGGATTCAAACGTTAAGTCCGCCTGTATATATTTTATGTTGCATGAAGCTTTAGTGGTGGCCGAGTGGAGAGCAGTGGTGGCTGAGTAGTAACTGCTCCAACTTACAAGTTGTAGGTTGCGGGTTCAAACCCAGCCAGGCGTATTACTTTTTGTAATTTATTTCATCACCAATGCTCGCAAAATGGTGAAGGAAAACATCGTGAGGAAACGAGCCTGTCGAAGAACCAACAATTCGAAGACATGTGGCATACACCAATCCGCACTGGGCCCGCGCGGTGGATTACGACCCATCCCCTCTCCCAGAGAGGGGGCCTAAGTCCCAGCAGTGGGAACGTTATAAGGCCGCTAATGCTAAATGAAGCTTCAATAAATAAAACATACCTAGTATTCATAAGTATTGGTAACAGTAGAAAGGTCAATTGTCGGAATTAGTTTATAAATCTCCATTTAAAGGGAAATTAATGAGATAACTTCTACATCAGAACTCAAGTGGCAAATTAGCGGTCTTTTAGAGAGAAAACATTAAGCCAGCTCTAAAAAATGTTCGTAAGAGGGCTGAGAGTCTCACAATTTCCGAAAACATTCTTAACAAGAAGTTTGGGCGTCGTTAGCCGCCATTTTTCTTTTGAATATCTTATGACAGCAGCAGCGCCAAGTTTTTTATTTAAGACTTATTTTATTTATTCATTCGTTTTACGAGTTTGTGATGGACCGCTTTTACAAATATGGCTTTGAAACTTATTATTATAATGTTATAGATACCTCTCAGTGTTTAGCTCGGTAACACACCACATTATGGCATTTTTGCAGGACCATGACATATTGAAATAACAGGCGTGCAAGCGAGAAAGAGAGATGGAGCTATACCTACACCCTATATAGCGCCGTCCTTTTAACTATTCAGTTTAGGTAGTCTAATTGAACGTGTAAAGAGCTCATAATTAATAGGCCTTTAGTCCTCTTTTTTAGGGTTCCGTAGTAGCCAATTGGCAAAAACGGTACCCTTATAGTTTCGCCATGTCTGTCCGTCCGTCCTCGCTTAATCTCTGTGATGTGATCGTTAGCTCTAGAAAGCTGAAACTTGGTGCCAATATGTATGTCAATCACGCCGACAAAGTGCAAAAATAAATATTGGAAAAAAATGTTTTATTAGGGTAGCCCCCCTACATGTAAAGTAAAAATCGTTTTTTTTTAATTTCAACCCTAAAGTGTGGTATATTTTTGGATAGGTATTCAAAAATGAATACGGGTCTACTAAAATCATTTTTTGATAATATCAATAATTTCGGAAATAATCGCTCCCAAAGGAAAAAACAATGCGTCCCCCCCCCCCCCCCCTCTAACTTTTGAACTATAAGTTCAGAAAATATGAAAAAAATCTGGGAAGTAGAGCTTTATAAAGACTTTCTAGGAAAATTATTTTGAACTTGATGGGACGAACAGTTTTTGAAAAGTTAGGGCACCCTACACTGGGCGTGGCCCGACACGCTCTTGGCCGGTTTTTTTTTGCCTACATGACTCCAATGTAAACACCGTCAGTTTATTAAAAAAAAAACCTTAAAATTGATAACTGTTGAAAGAAAAGGCGCGTCAGACTTTTACTGACTAAAACCCAACTCCGTTTTGTCTGTGGCCCTTTGCGTTTTATGGCCATGATGATTCAAACAATCCCACCGCCCAACTTCACGTACAAACGCTTAGTTTTCTGTAGTTTCATAGTAATTAGCTTACGTGAACAGATACAGTGTGCCCATAATATCCAAGACAGACCTTGCTAAGACAATATTTGCAATAGCTTAGCCTGTAGGGTTCAAAACAAATACAAATGCGACAACATCAAAATCACGATAAATTCAGCAACAGGATAATCTATAGGGCATTTAGAAAGTAGATTTCAAAGTCATAAATATGCATTTGATCAACCGTAGACGCCCAGGCGCTCCACACACTGCACCGCGTCCCGCCGCGGGGCGCAGAATACACGGAATACAGCAGATAACGCGCGCGGCGATGGCGGTGCAGATCTGCTGTACTTAGCGGTAAAATCTGCTCCCCCGCGCGGTGAAGCAGATTACGACGGCCTCGCGCTAAATAGGTAAACTCGTATGTTAATTGTGCTGTCGAACGTCTTTACATTTTGCAATATCAAATCACGCGCGGGATTGCGGAGCCAGTGTGTCATATCGCACGGCACCCCGGCCCCCGCGCAGATTGGCAGAAACTGCGCGCGGAACGCCTTCCCGCGCAGATCCGCGTCGGCAGTGTGCTATGCTAGGCGTGATTTCTATACAAATTGAAGTACTTGCATACAACGGTAAAATCTGCCATCCCGCGCACCACGGCGGGACGCGGGGCAGTGTGTGGAGCGCCTAAAGCCGAAACCTACTGGGGCCATAGATCGACTTATGAAAGGAAAACCCGTGAACGCAATAAGAAATTGAAGAAACATACGTATAGTTAAGTCAATAACAGACAGACCCACCCTCCCGCTCCGCCCTAGAATGGAAAAAGTCATGAAATGATTCCCTACCTAAAGAACGGCTCTTCTTCTTCCTACCCTTGTCCCATATTACTTGGGGTCGGTGCAACATGTTTTTGTACAGAATCTATCAATCTTTTCTTTGGCCTCTGCCTCCCTCTTCATCCGTCAACATGTATACTCAGAATTCTTTTAGTAATCTGCGTTTCATCCCTCCTCTTTACATAACTATACCAAAACCACTTTCAAACTTCCTCTAATATACTCATTTCTCACTTTATCCATTCTTGTCACACCACACATCCACATATCAACATTCTCATCTCCGCTACATGCAATCTTTTTTCATCGATCTTTTTCACAGCTCAACATTCTGATCCAAACTGTAACTAAACAGGATGTCAATCCACATAATATTAGGATCGATAGCTTTTATGAAAAAAAAACGTAAAATATGGAAAAAAGTATAATTATACGATGATAGGTCGATACAACTCGGTCACATTAACTTGACGCTTGGCGTCGATGAAATAATCTCCAAAAACAATCATCATCATCATCTGCCTAGCCTTTTTCCCAACTATATTGGGGTCGGCTTCCAGTCGAGCCGGATTTAGCTGAATACCAGTATTTTACGAGGAGCGGCTGCCTACCAGACCTCCACAACCCATTAACTTGGGTAACACGGTACTTCATGGCAAGACTGGAGTCAGATTTACTGGCTTCTGACTATCCGTAACGACTGCCAAAGATCTCCAAATGACAGCCGGGACCAACGGCTTAACGTGCTTTCCGAGGCACGGAGGAAACTCGTTATGTTAAGATGGTCACCCATCCACAGACCAACCTAGGCAAGCGTTGCTTAACCTTGAAGATCGACCTGTGCGGCTATTATTATTTAGCCACGAGCTCCTCAATCTCCAAAAACAATATCGCCTGTAAAAAGACCTTTAACGTAAACGAAAACTCCATATTCTACTCATCACTGGGATAGTATTTTCTTCTAGAACATACCTGGGACTTCCCTGGTTCTGGAGATATCGAAGGTCAAAATCAAATTTTTTTTTCAAAGTCGTATTCCAAGTATCATTTGTAAACTTTCTTCCGAACAAACATTATCAATTTTTCATTACAAATTAGGCATTTGAAGTTACAAAAATGCTGTGAAAACTAAACACAACGAGCGCCTCACACACACAAGCGTGCGATCGGTTCAACGACCAAGCACGAGGGACCGAACGCTCAGCTGATCGAAGTTATTATTGATTAATTATTTAATACTTTTTATTTATATTTTATTAATTATTACTATCATAATGTAACAACCTGTAAACAACATGAAATGCAATAAATGAATAAAATAGAAAAAAAAAGATTTTTCCAGCAATATTTTTTGGTTAAAGTTGCTTAATTACATGTAGTTATCGGCTATGTGATCGGTCTTTTTACACCTTGTATAACAAAACAACAGAGATCTAGCCGAATTATCAATCAAAATCAAAATTATTTTATTTTACATTGGCCTACATGGGCACTTATAAAACGTTAAAAACTAGTGCACGGTTCCAAATTGGTAGTTTACTATGGAAAAGAACCGGTAAGAAACTCCATGGTTACTCTTTTCAAAAAACTAACTATTGGGTTTGGCAATGAATCCGGAAAAAACTAGAGTGATAACAAACGGGTACAAACATACTATAGATCTTGGGAACACTGAAATCAACTATACAGACGAGTACATATATCTAGGTCAGCTCATAACTCAAAAAGATCCTATGCAGAAGGAAGTAGACAGAAGAATTACAAATGGCTGGAAGACATACTGGAGTTTAAGAGAGGCTGTGAAAGATAAAGAGCTCCATTTAAACTTAAAAAGCAAACTGTTTAACACCTCCATACTACCTGTCCTTACGTACGGGTGTCAATCGTGGTCCTTAAATCAGGAGACCTCAAACAAACTAGCAACTTGCCAGTATGCAATGGAAAGGAGCATGCTAAATATTAAAAAGTTCGACAGAGTTAAAAATATCATCATTAGAAATAAAACAAAAACTAGGTACCGATGTAACAATAAAAATCAAAAGACTCAAATGGCGATGGGCTGGTCACCTGGTAAGAGGACACGACAAATGGAGCCAAAGGGTGACATGGTGGTACCCAAGGGAAGGCAAAAGGAAGAGAGGCCGACCACAGAAAAGGTGGGATGATGACATTAGACAAGTGGCAGGAGTCACGTGGAACAGAGTGGCTCAAGAAAGAAAAGAATGGAAAAGGTTGGAGGAGGCCTTTGTCGACTGGCAAACAGATCTAGGGAAGATAACCAAGCAACAAATATTAGCTTAAATGGCTTATTAACTTCAAGATTTTAATGTTGGTTCTTTACATAAGTTTAAGAAGCAATTGTACTAAATGATCTGAATAAAAGGCAATAATAATAAAAAAAAAACTATTGGGTTTACCGACGCGCGTATCGATAACAAGGATGCTAAATATACCTGATACTTGGTGGGTGAGCTAAGGGAATGCGGGGGGAAACGGGGGGATGTGAGCATTTCAAACATGCGTCAAGTTAATGTGACCGAATTGTACCAACCGATAAAGAAACTATGCACAATTTATTATTTTTGTAACTTACCTACGCAAGATTTATTCTACGAGTATTGATTTCGTAAATAAGAAAACCATCTTATTCTTAGTGTTAAAATAATTTGAGTTTCACGAATCCGATCCAATTATTGTGAAACGCATTGTTATTCGCCGTTATACGTATTACAAGTACCCGCAGACAATGGATTTAGTACAATTAGTCTGGGCGCCTGTCAACCCTTTGTTTTCAGTATCTCAAAAGATCATTTCACAACATAAATTGAAACAGTGTCCAATAGTGTGCGTTGCTGCCTAAATGTATTATTAACACTTTCAATGCGGAACGAGGTCTAATAAGCCTCGTACGTGTCTTCCTTCCGATGTGGCTAAGAAAAACATAGTCTATTCTGTGGAGGCCGTAACTTCAATTTTGTTTTAGTTTAGAAAATATATGACTATAATACACATAAGGGGCCTTACCCACGGCGACTATTTGAAGCGCGTCTGACGCGCGTTAGCAGCGCTACAGCCGCGATGCACTCGCTAGCGGCTTACCCCCGCCCACGTCACGATTTTCAGTCGCAATGCAAACGCGCGTCAGACGCGCTCCTGCAGCACAGTTAACACGCGACCGTCTACCGTTTGTTTGTAAACTGCTTTTGTATTCCGTCCTCTCCCCGCTGTCGTCTGACACGGTCGCGTTACAGACGCGATGCACTAGCTCGTCTGACGTGCGGTACAAATGCGACTGTAGCGTGTTAGCAGCGCTGCTGCCGTGCTTCAAAAAGTCGCCGTGGGCGAGGGCCCTAAGATGTTATATTAAAACGATATGCAGAGGTGTATTTACATAAATATGGATAAATTGATTTCGTATCGCATTTAACCAAAAACCCTTACAGTTTCTTAAACATTACGGGGTCTCATAAGCCCCTTACCATCATAATGATCATTTTCAAACAAGGTCTTAAACGCCCCGTAGCGCAGAAAAGGAAATAATACAAAAATAGCTGCCGCTGCCAACGAGTGTCATCCTGAACTTCGACAGTTATTTATTTCGACACAGTCTGAATTTCGAAATGCAGTATTTCGGCTACTCACTGCTTTGACAGAACATTTATTCGACAAGCATTAGTCCGACAAAGCATACTTCGACAACACACAACTTCGAAACCCACTACTTCGACAGATCCCTTCTTCGACATGCACTTGTTCGACAGATCTCGATTTAGACGGAACATAAGTTCGACAAAATAATACTCCGATATGTATCGTTAGATATAATTATTAAATTCTGTTTTATGGTCAGAATCAGAATAAATTTTTTTATTTTTTTTTTGTACCTATCAAGCGTGCAAGCGAGAAAGAATGGTGGAGCTACACACCTTATATCGCTCCATCCCTTTAACAGTTCAGTTTAGGTCATCAAATGGTCGATCCATTTGATGACCTAAACTGAACTGTTAAAGGGATGGAGCATAGGCAAATATCATTTAGAGCCCGTGGCCTCTAAATGATATTTGCCTATGGAAACTTTCAGCGCTTCACCCGGTAAATCTGAGCGCACATATTAATTTTCTGAATGTTAATTGTGATAAAGTGCTACGAGAACGTTCTTTTCTTTCTTTAACATAACCCCGCTTGCGCAGATAATAATTAAGCTAAAACTCTACAACAATATACGTATTATGTAACTAGTAAAAATAAAGATAATATAATAATATATAATATAATAATAATATGTTCCACAACTTTCCACACAACGCAATCTAAATAGATGATAGATGCAATGTAAATCACATATCTGCAGCAATGTGCTGAAGAGGTCCCGGAGACACCACTACACTGTGATGCACTGACTGACAGAACCTTGTTCCAACTCCGCTCCACCCGCTGCACCGCGCCCCGTCGCGTAGCGCGGGGTGGCAGGTTTTACCATTGTATGTAACTATGTCAACTTACATAGAATTCGCGCCTAGCACAACACACTGCCGACGCGGAAATGCGCGGGATTATAATATTTAATTATCCGTCGCTCCGCGCACCGCGGCGGGACGCATCTTCAATGGGTGAACCGCCTTAAAATAGCAACCACAGAAGGCCAATTCTTTGCAAATTACTAACTTCTTTCAGTATTTGAGTAGTTGATTGTCGAAGTTAAAGTTCTTTATGGTTCAAGCTTACTGTGTACGAAGATTCATCAAAATATGTTCAGCAGATTAACCGTAAGCGTAACAGATAGATAGTTACTTTTACACTCATAATATTAGAGTGGGGTAATAAAAAAAAACAAGCAAGCCGCAAGTTTTAATTTTCTATAGGTGAGGAAAAAATCCCATACCTCCCGGTCTTAATCTTGAATCCCTGAAGCCTTTGGAAGGTTTCCGAAAAAAGTGCAAAGGATACCATTACCAACTTTATTAAAAAAAACATATTTTTTTATATGCGAAATTGAGTACCTATGTGCCCAGGAGTATGTTGTATATGACATAAATAACGTTGGGATTAGATGAGTGAATACGAGAGTGTTTACGAGTCCCTCCGGGGCGATGCCTCACATGACCTTTCCATCGAACCCCTACTAAACGTAACGAGATCCAACCTCGCCACCAGCCACCAAGCCTCAGGTAAACTCCATATACAAAATCACCTTACTTTTATGAAGATGCCTTCTTAACCTAAAGAGGTTTACTCGCAAGGGGATCACAATGTGATTTACTTGTGTTATAGTTTTTTTTTTACTGAAAATGGTTTAAGGGCCTGTTTCACAATGTCTGAGTAGGCACTACTCACTGAATAAATTGATACTTTCATACAAATTCTGTCACATTTTTGAATTTATTCAGTGAGTAGTGCCTACTCGGACATTGTGAAACAGGCCCTAAGTCTTATACCTAACATATACTAACCGTTGGATCATGACATCCGTAAAAAAAGAAATTTGAAATAATGCCACTATACCGTCGCTATGGTGTAGCTATCCTAGTGAGAGTCCAGGGCGCGCTCATCGGAAGATCCACGTGCAACAAGGGGCCCGTCATGTTACTTCGAGAGTCACATGGTCGATTAACGGAATTTCGACTGAACGATTGATCAAATAGAATTTATTCCGAAACAACCTTTATCGCCAAACGCTACGTCGACTGAACAATTCATCGATTTTTTTAAACGATAAACTATGACTTTCGAATGAGTTTAAGTTGTTACACAACGTGTTTTTTTTTTGATATCCCATAACTCTAGGGTATGATTGAGGCCATATCAAAGAATCAACTGCCATATGAGTTATGTTTCAATGCTTCGCTTTTTAAAAAAAAAAAATTCATACAAAATAATTCGGCTAAGTCACGATTATTAATGTAAAACACCCTTACGTGAAATATGACAACGTCGCATTTTCTTAGCTTTAAATATGAATGATTGGTTTGAATAAAAATGAATTACTTGTATTTATCAATGAAACTTAGATATATGATATCTCCGAAACGATGCATTTTTGGACCAACTATTCTAAGAGTTTTAGAATTATTTTTACCTACAGAATATAACCCTAGAGTTATGGGATATCAAAAAATACAGATTGTATAGTTTAATCACTTAAATTGAATTATAAAAAAAAATATTTTTCGTCACATACTTTTTTATGTGGTTGGTACGGTGGTCGGAAATCGAGATCGGGAACTTCAGAAATGAAAACCTGGAGCCCTGGAACGAAGGTAAAGAAGGAACAACGGAGTGGGTTTTAGTCAGTAAAAGTCTGGCTCGCCCTCCCGCTACGCCCAAGAGCGGGAGACGTCAAACCCCGCAGCAAGTTAGTTCGCGCACGCGTCTCCGCCATGAATCGTTCGGGACTTACGCCATATTTTCCCTACCTTTTATGAACTACTGCCCCCTTTACATGAAAACAAAATTCAAACGATTCCCTTTACATAATATGACATTATACCAATTTTATGTATCGGTCTATTATCTCATTAAGCTTTAAGTCCCGGCTGTCATTTGTAGATCTTTGGCAGTCATTACGGATAGTCAGAAGCCAGTAAATCTGACTCCAGTCTTGCCATAAAGTACCGTGTTACCCCAGTTAATGGGTTGTGGAGGTCTGATAGGCAGCTACTCCTCGTAAAATACTGGTATTCAGCTAAATCCGGCTTGACTGGGAGCCGACCCCAATATAGTTGGGAAAAGGCTAGGCAGATGATGATGGTCTATTATCTCATTATAATCACAAATTTAGGGCCGGGGGTCCTCTTTATAAATCATTTTTAACGCCGCTTGTTTGTCCAGGTGCCACAGGAATAAGTTCCAGCGCCCACAGGGGGTGGTACAGCCCCCGTTGGGAACCTATGCTTTACGCCAATCCAACTCGCACTTGGCCGGTTTCTCAAACACCTGTTTTCATATCGTGATTGGTGACCACTTGCCCGCCTAACGCGACCCACGTCGCACCTATTCATCATCTGCCTAGCCTTTCCCAACTATATTGGGGTCGGCTTCCAGTCAAGCCGGATTTAGCTGAATACCAGTATTTTACGAGGAGCGGCTGCCTACCAGACCTCCACAACCCATTAACTGGGGTAATACGGTACTTAATGGCAAGACTGGAGTCAGATTTACTGGCTTCTGAATATCCGTAACGACTGCCAAAGATCTACAAATGACAGCCGGGACTTACAGCTTAACGTGCTTTCCGAGGCACGGAGGAAACTCGTTATGTTAAGATGGTCACCCATCCACAAACCAACCTTGGCAAGCGTTGCTTAACCTTGAAGATCGATCTGTGCGGCTGTTATTATATAGCCACGAGCTCCTCGTCGCAGCTATTCATATTAAACCGATAATAATCCCGAGCCCCAAATTTGTATTGCGAAGCCAAAATATTGGAGAGTCCCTGTAACGTTGACTGACTCCAAATGTTTCCTAAGGATTATTCGAATTTTTAATAAAAACGTTTTTCTTACTCATCGTATATTTTTTTGAAAAGGTACTCTGGGCCTTTTACATTGATGATTCGAGGATTTTGATTTACACGGACAATTGTTACAAGCTAAACTTATTAAATACTAGCTATCCCCTGCGGTTTCACCCGCATTTTTCATTATTGCTCCGCTCCCGTAGGTCGTAGCGTGATAGTATATAGCCTATAGCATCTGCCTAGCCTTTTCCCAACTGTATTGGGGCCGGCTTCCATTCAAGCCGGATTTAGCTGAATACCAGTATTTTACAAGGAGCGGCTGCCTACCAGACCTCCACAACCCATTAATTGGGATAACATGGTACTTCATGGCATGACTGGAGTCAGATTTACTGGCTTCTGACTATCCGTAACGACTGCCAAAGATCTCCAAATGACAGCCGGGACCAACGGCTTAACGTGCTTTCCGAGGCACGGAGGAAACTCGTTATGTTAAGATGGTCACCCATCCACAGACCAACCTAGGCAAGCGTTGCTTAACCTTGAAGATCGACCTGTGCGGCTGTTATTATTTAGCCACGAGCTCTTCTCATATATCGGTATATAGCCTATAGCATTCCTCGATAAATGGGCTATTTAACACTAAAAGAATTTTTCAAATCGGACCAGTAGTTCCAGAGATTACCCCCTACATACAAACTTACAAACTTACAAACCTACAAACTTACAAACTTACAAACTTACAAATTTTACATCTTTATAATATTAGTATAGATGGATGTGATATCTAAGCGAACGGTGACACGAACTACGCAAACATGATGGCCTTATTCTGAAAACCTTTTTGTTTAACGTTCGGGAAATCATCCAATGACTTCTCCCGCTCTAGGGCGGAGTAGGAAAACGTGTCGGACTATTACTGACTTTTTAATCAGTAAAAGTCCAATACAGATGCACGTAGGTGTGCTTTTGCTCTACTACTGCTACTATTGCTTCGAATCGAATCAAAATCTTCGACTGATCTATCAACGCATTTTAGCGTAATTAGACAAATAATTATTATTATCGGTTGTGTTAACTACGCATCAAAAGACTCTCAGTTACACAATTAATTCTATTTTATTTAGATATACATTGGTAGAATACCAATAACTCTCAGACCCCACAAGTTAAGAGAGAAACACTCAAAAACTCGGCCCAAAGTCCCAACACGATTCATATTGAAATTATACAAGTTATTCGAACCACTTAGCCTAAACTGTTTTCACAACTTTCAATATAATTTGATTTCGCTTCGAACAGTTCCCAATAATATTTTGCTTTGGGTCCAAAAGATTTTAGATAATATTCATCGACCTACTTATATTATATTTTTGATACAAAAAGGCCGCCTCTTTTTATCCAGTTGTGAATTAGCGATTAGATAGGTGTACAATTTCAATAGGATTGAAAAATAGGAATAAATAATAATAATAAAAAGAATAAATAAATAATAGTATAATAGGAATTGTCTAATCAGTCTAAAAACCAATATGCAAAAAATAATACATACTATCTGAGAAAACAACATCAAAATTTATGGAAACCAACAAAATAGGTATAATAAATAACAAATATATCTGGCTCTCGCTAAATTTTTCTCGTTGTCTAAGACGGACATATACATATATATAATGGACTTTGACGTCAGAGTTCGTGTCGGAGGTACCTTCCTAATTATCAACTTTGAAGTTTTAACTTCAACATTGATGAGTATATTTTTCAAAATATTAATAATATAATAATAATATTACCGATACCGGTGGGATACTGATTTTTTTATTCGATTATTGAAATATTTAAGATTATAATTTAAATTTTTGAAAAAAATATAATTTTTTATCAGTATGAAATCGAAGTAGCAGCCAGATAAAAAGTAGAATATACGAGTAATTTGATCAAAATCGTTGCAGTATTTATAACAGTGAAAGCATAAGAGAAAGACAGATTTATTTTCACTACAAAATTATGTATATTTTTAATTAAGTATGAATTGACTGGAAGCCGACCCCAATATAGTAGGGAAAAGGCTAGGCAGATGATGATGATTAATAAGTATGAATTAGTTTACCAAAGATTTAGGGGGCTTTTATTTAGGGGGCTGAGTCACCCGCGTCCGTAGGAAGTTACCCGAAGCAAGTCCCTACACGTGGTCCCCGGGTGGTGCTAATCAGGTGACACTAACTGGTGGTAGGTTTTGACCGTTGGCTTGCGACCACCCACTGAGCAAAAACATACCGCCAAGCGGCCTGGCCGTGTTCCGGTGTGATGCTCAGTGTAGCCAGTCCAGAGGAGATGGGTCGAAATAGTTGTTCCAACGCATGCAGACCAGCCTGGCTCGTGCTGTTATGAGCGTATCGGGAGACTAGTCGCGGAGGGTAGCGGGATCCGAGGCACGGTGCACCGCTGGCCGACCGCAGTTAGTTGGGGGCCCAAGTAATGTGCCAGCCACACATGAAAGGCTGCCCCGCCAACTAGCGAAAAATCCCGGAATGCGCCATCGTGCTGGTTGGCGACCAGACGAGAGGGCCCGATGGACATTCTCGGGGGGGCTCGGGCGTCCCCGCAGTCTCCAGGCTAGTCCCCCAATGATGTCGTCCTTTCAGTGCGAGCCTGAAGATTAGCAGCGTGGAACCTCATTTCACTTCCTTCTCCTCTCACCCATTCACCCAAAATTAAAATGAAAAGGAATAAGAAAAAGAGTTTTGCAAAACAGCGGCAGCACTCCCTCTCTCACAAAGTGCACCTCACTAACATACGAGGCCTGCACTCCAATCTCGTCGCAGTCCACCACCATCTTGAGACGGAAAAACCAGCTCTCTTATTCCTTTCGGAGACGCAGATCAGATGTCCGTCCGACGTGTCGTATCTTTCATACCCAGGGTTTACCTTGGAGCACAATTTTAAACCACGTGCGGGTGTGTGTATGTATGCCCGGGACGACATTTGCTATCGGCGTCTTCGTAACCTTGAAGACTCCAGGTTCTCCACGCTTTGGACTTTGGTGGACACAGGCCTGGATAAAATAATCTACGCCTGTGTCTACCGTTCGCACAGCGGAGATCAGGAGACATCCGGACTCACACAACATCTGAGTGAGGCGGCGGATGCGGCTCAGCAGCGGTACCCTACTGCCCAATTAGTGTTACTGGGGGACTTTAATGCCCACCACCAAGAGTGGCTTTTCCCGTACCAGTGCACAGACCATGCTGGTCGAGAGATGCGAAAGCTAGCGATAGCATTAGATCTCACCCAGCTGGTCCAGGGGGCAACGAGGGTGCCGGATGTGGATACGCACACAGCCAATTGCTTGGACCTTCTGCTGACAACAGATCCAGACCGGTACTCTGTGTCGATATGTTCGCCAATTGGCAGTTCCGACCACTGTCTGGTTAAGTCGGTATCTGTCTACTCCCCGCCTGACCCCAGCCCTAGAGGCACCCGGCGGGTTTGGCGATACAAGTCAGCAGACTGGGATGGCTTGCGGTCTTTCTTCGCTTGCTATCCTTGGCAGCCCACTTGCTTTTCTTCGGAAGATGCCTCGTCGTGTGCAGATGCCGTGGCGGATGTGTTGCGGCGGGGGATGGAGTACTACATTCCATTCTCTGACGTAAAAATGTCCGACCAAGCTCGTCCATGGTTTGGCGCCGAGTGTGATCGCGCAGATGCGCTCAAACATGCGGCATACCGAGCTTGGTCCGATGCACGTATATGCAAGGCAAGCGACGTGGCTCAAAAGAAGAAGGCCTTTAACAGCGCTGCCAAGTCCTGCAAAAAGGTGTTGCGGAGGTCTCGGTTTGACCACATTAGCCGAATTGGGAACAAACTTGCTTCATACCCCGCTGGCAGTAAAGCGTTTTGGTCCCTGGCAAAGTCGGTTGAATCGAACTTCTGCCGTCCCTCACTCCCACCATTGCTGAGGCCCGATGGGTCACTGGCTCACACTGCGGAGGAGAAAGCAAACTTATTTGCGTCTCTTTTTGCGGAATCTTCGCGTCTGGACTCTGGTGGCGCGCGGCCCCCTGTTTCTCCTGATGTATGCGAGACGAGTATGTCGGACATTCGTATACACCAGAAAGACGTTCGTAGGGTCCTGCGTAACCTCGATGTGAACAAAGCTAGTGGCCCCGACGGGATACCAGCAATCGTACTTAGAACTTGTGCGCCTGAATTGTCTCCAATTTTGACACGCCTATTTCGCCTCTCATATGAGACTGGAAAAGTGCCGGATGCTTGGAAGCAAGCTAACGTGCAGCCTGTGCCCAAAAAGGGTAGCCGAGCTGACCCGGCGAACTACCGACCTGTCTCCATCACGTCCATCCTCTGTAAGAGTATGGAAAGGGTGCTCAACAGGAAGCTCCTGGCATACCTAGAAGCGAATGATATACTCAGTGACCGGCAATACGGTTTTCGGCAAAATCGGTCTACTGGGGATCTTCTGGCGTATGCCATTCATATCTGGAGCGAAGCCATCGAGAAGCATGGGGAAGCGCTTGCCGTCTCCCTTGATATCTCGAAGGCTTTCGACAGGGTCTGGCACGAAAGCCTTATTGCTAAGCTTCCTTCCTTCGGTCTACCCACTGGCCTGTGTGATTGGATCGCCGACTTCTTGAGGGATCGCTCCATCCGAGTAGTAATTGATGGTTGTACTTCCGGTCAAATGTCGATTAATGCCGGGGTCCCTCAGGGGTCGGTGCTCTCGGCAACATTGTTTTTGCTGCACATAAATGATCTACTTAAGCCCGGTACCTTTGGGTATGCAGACGACAGCACTGTTGCTGAGAGATACGTTTCCGACGCACGCGCTAGTGGGTCACAGATCCAGTCTTACCGAGAGGCTATGGTTGAGCGCTTGAACTCGTCCTTGAAGGCGGTCTCTGATTGGGGCGATGCCAATCTGGTCAAGTTCAATGCCGCTAAAACCCAGGCGTGTCTTTTTTCCGTTAAACGGAGTCAATTCCACCCGGCTCCATCTTTCCGGGGTGTAACCGTTCCGATAACCGATCGCCTTGAGCTTCTTGGAGTAACACTCTCGTCTACTCTCAACTTCGGCTCATACATCGAGGCAAAAGCCCAGCTGGCTGCTAAAAAATTGGGGATCTTAGCAAAGGTGAGACGGTACTTTACGCCGGAACAGCTGCTCAACCTTTACAAAGCGCAAGTTCGATCGTGTATGGAGTACTGCTCTCATCTTTGGGATGGGTCTGCCAAATACCAGCTTGATGCACTTGAGTCGATTGAGGGGCGAGCCAAGAAGATCATCGGTAATGATGCACTTGTTGAGTCGAAACTCCAAAGTCTTGGGCATCGGCGCCGAGTTGCTGGCCTGTCGGTTTTCTATCGTTTACACTTCGGGGAGTGTGCACAGGTATTACACAATTTAATTCCGTCAAGTCCTTTCCATCATCGGACCACAAGGCGTACGGCGATGCGCCATCGGTATATGGTGAACATCCCGCCCATACGCACAAAGCGTTTTGGGAACACATTTATTATGCGTACAGCTAAGGAGTGGAATTCCCTGCCGGAGTCTGTGTTTCCCGATAGCTACAACTTAGGAGTCTTCAAGTCAAGAGTGAATAGGATACTTCTAGGCAAGCGTGCTCCATCGTCGGCCACATCATCGCTTACCATCAGGTGAGATAGTGGTCAAACGCGAGCCTATGAATAATAAAAAAAAAAAAAAAAAAAAAAAAAGATAATATAATTTAGTACATTAAAATACATGCATATTTCCCTAGTGCAACGTTTTCTTGAAAAGTTTGCCAACTTGAAATCCAATCAACCGGTGAGCCCTGGGGACTGCCTGAGAGATATTACGGCATAGCAGTCCTTGGGCCAGGGTGCCAGGCAGGACAGCTAGCAACAAAACTTAAGAAACTATTTATTTTAACAATAATACTTCAAAATTGAAACGACACATTAAAATTATAAAACCGATAGTTCGAAGTGTGTTCGCATGTTTGTTACTTCTTCACACTGAGCCGACTGAATGAATTTCGTCGAAACTTGGCACACGCGTAGGCCATGTCCTAGAACAGCATATAGAATTTTTATTATATCTCAGGAGTAAATAACCTATATTTATTTAGAATTAGTTTCCCTAGTTAATGGGTTGTGGAGGTCTGGTAGGTAGCTGCTCCTCGTAAAATACTGGTATTCAGCTAAACCCGGCTTGACTGGAAGCTGACCCCAATATAGTTGGGAAAAGGCTAGGTAGATGATGATGAGTTTCCACTATCTCGCGGCCGAAGCAAACAGCTAGTCTAAAAAAGAATCATCTCAAACATGATATTTATATCAATCTTACGATTGAGAAGAACTAGGTCAGGTCTACAGTTTCGAAACGATATATTAATTTATTTGATCTTGACTGAAAAGTCGATGTAAGCACTCATAAAATAACTTATTACGGATGGACCTTTATGTTAAGAGAGGGATCTGCATATTGTATGAATGTCGATGAGAAGAAAAGTTTTGATAAGAAAGACGTGTCTTTTGTAAAATATTCTTCAATTCTTAATCGTATACTTCTGTCTTCGAGAGCAGTGGTGGCCCATTGGCCCCGACTTGGAAGTTGTAGGCCGCGGGTTCAAATCCAGCCAAACGCATTACTTTGTGTAATTTATTTCATCACCGCTGCTCTCAAAAACGATGAAACCGACATAATATATTTACCTTAAAACCGAAAATTCGATGACATATGACATTCATCAATCCGCACTGGGCCCGCGTGTTGGATTCCCACTCCCTCTATTAGGGAGGAGGCCTGAGTCCCAACAGTGGGAACATTACAAGGCCGATAATGCTAAAAAAATGCTAATGCTAATACTTCTATGTGGAGCTGGAGGCTTGGAGCTGATTACTTGTGGCTGAATACTTGGGGCTGGATACTTGGGGCTAGATACTTGACGTCAGATACTTGGGGCTGGATATTTGAAGCTGGATATGTGAAATCTCTCGTCTACGCAGATAAGCTATACACGTTGAACCTACGGCCGAAACCAATAACCTATCGATCTCCAGTTTTGGCATACTGGAGATTGTAAAACAAATGATACAATACAAAAATTATCATGTTTTCTGTTGTTTCATTTGTTTTTCTATCTCCGATATGTGATAGATAGGTTATTGGTTTCGACTGTTAGAAAACATGCCGTGATATTGCCTATACAGGGTTATATGAAATGTACTAACAACCTTGCAAGACTGTATTACTGACATCATACACAACACCTCCCCCCCCCCCTCAATAGACTAACTTCGTAACATTTGTTTTAATTTTTGTATGTAATCTATTTAATAATATCATGAACATATGATACATTTTTAAAAGTCATAGAACGATAGTTGTTGTTTATGATGATAGTAATAGTGGTGGTTAATAATTATAGCGTATAGCGCCAAAATGTAGCATGCTATTTTTTTTTAGCATTTAGCATTTTGCTATTTCCGATCTGCCTCCGTGCTATATGCTATAATATAACGTCTTGCTGTACAAAGCGCCAACAGCGCGGCCAAAACGGGATAACAACATAACGCGAAAGCGTCTACTCAACCGCCGCGCGCTGTCTGATAGCGCGCGGCTTTTTCGTACGGCAGCGGCTGTCGTTCGTTAGCGCATCGGTTAAACTCGGAGTTGCTCGGAGTCCCCAATGCAAATATGCGATGCTACTTCTACTTCTGTTGTTTGTAAACATTATTACGAATGCGCAAGTTGCTCTCGCGGAGAGGTACTTTTTCGATTGTTTTTGAATGTTATAACGTTATGATTGTAAACTGTAAATTCTGTAAATATTGTGTTAGTGTATAAGAAATGTCTGTGTACTGTCAGAAATTCGTAGGTTTAGGTACCTACCTACTGTGTAAAATAAGACTTGTTTTGTTATCAATTAACAAACAAATGTAGGTAAGTATAAGAATGCCTCGCGGTGGCGATTTGCCTATTTGGAACTTTTTTGAAAACTCCAGTGAAGGCAGCAAAACAGCTAAGTATCTTTATTAATTGTCGCCGAGAGCTCTCGTAAAAATCGTCGATAACAAACCTTAAAACTGATCTAAAGCAAAAACACGTTTCGACATGTAAGTAATATGTTAAATAACGCCTAAATCATACACGTTAAAAGTTATCATTTATTGCACCCGCTGAATAAAATGATGACATCTCCGCGTTCGGTTGACTATCGCGTTTTGTTATAGCGTGCTATAATTATAGCATATAAAATAGCATGCTATAAAAATATATTCAATAGTCTATAGCACGTTTATAGTTTATAGCAGATTTGAACATCACTAGATAGTAACATAGTCCCAAGGTTGCCAGTGTTTTACAACTAACCCTGTATATATTCGATAAAGTTATTATACATTGCATGTAAAAATTGTTCGTCGCACATACGCTTCATTCGAGCTGCTGCTCCCTTAAGCAGAAGTCAATTTGTATCTATGCGTTTTAAAAACCAAACTAACTACATTAAATAAACACCTTTTCTAGCAGTCCTGACATACGTCCTACAAGAAAGTTGGCTTTTTGTCAGAAAAGAAAACTGAGAACCCGAACTCCGAGTCCAGTTGAATTTTCAAACCATCCAGGGACAAACGTAGTTTCATCCAAATCGGTGAAGCCGTTTAGGAGGAGTTAAATGACAAATATACGTACAGAATGATAATATTTTCACAGGCCATAGGAATAATTGTATTATAATAGATTGACATTGATTGACAACAATCAAAAATGATAAATGACAACCAAAAAATTCCTACATTATGAATGAGACTAGATTTTGCCCGCGACTTCGTTCGCGTGGAATAGTGACTTCCAGCAGATTTTTACGGCTTTAACGATTAACGGCTTTAATGACATTCCGTCCTAAATAGGTTACTTGTAACCGTGTGCCGTTACATAGCCCTGGTGGATCTAGGTTTCTCATAAGCATCACAGGAACTCCAACTTTCAGCCTCAACTTGTGAGAAGGCACTCCTGATAACTCTAAGGAGTTGAGAAACTCTGTTGGGTAAGATGTCACTTGCTCGGCATCCACGACTAGGGCTTGCAATATCCGCTCATTTTTACTATCCGGATAATACGGATATTGACATTTTTACTATCCGGATTATCCGGATAATGCGGATAATACGGATATTTTGACATTTCTTTATAAATAAAACTGTTAAGCCTTTGTAACAGGTTTTAATCAGTCTCTTGAGCTAAATGAAAAAGTAATAAGAAACTATATCAATATTTTAAGTAACAATCTCATAAAAAATTATTCATTTTTCAAAATTACTACTAAATTACTACTGCACAAATAATTTGTAGAATGGACACAAATTTAATAGTATTTGTGTAGTATCGGTGTCACTAAACAAAAACAATTAAAATTAAAAAGGAGAAGGAGCTAATCCAGTGCGAAAGAGAGGCCATGGTAGAGCGTACGAATGACTTACTTCAGGCAGTCTCCAAGTGAGGTGAAGCCAATTTGGTGGGATTCAACACCGCCAAAACACACGCGTGTCTATTCACCGCTAAAAGGAGCTCGTTCACCTTGGCTCCTGCTTTCCGGAATGTATCCCTGGTATGCACCGTCCGTCTTCAGCTCTTAGGAGTTGAAATTCTCTCCTCCTCCGACCTCAACTTTGGGCGGTTCATTGAGTCCAAGGCCAAGATAGCTGCTAGGAAACTCGGCGTTCTGGCAAAGGTACTTCACGTCAGAACAGCTTCTAATGTTGTACAAAGCACAGGTCCGATCGTGTGTGGAGTACTGCAGCCACATATGGGCTGGAGCTGCGAAATGCCACCTGGCAGCTTTGGACTCAGTGGAAAGGCGTGCGAAGAGGCTAATTGGAGATCCAGATCTGGTTAAGACCAATTTACAAAGCCTTGAGCACAGGCGTAGGGTAGCCAGCCTTTCGGTTTTCTAAAGGATGCATTTCGGAGAGTGTGCGCGGGAATTGCATGAACTGATTCCAACATCCCGTTTTTACCATCGGCGTTTCGCTTCGTCGTTTATACCGCGGACATCGAGGGACTGGAACAATTTGCCTGCTGGGGTTTTCCCGTCCGATTATAATTTAGGTGTCTTCAAGGCTAGAGTGAATATGCTCTTAATAAGCTAGTGCGCCTCACCATCAACGATTGCATCACTGTTTACCATCAGGTGGGATCGCAGTCAAGCACTAGTTTATAACAATTTAAAAAAAAAAATTGTTTACTCTGAAAAATTTTGTTCATAACCCTTTATAATAAAATATTAAGCAAAGAACAATCATGAAAAATTACATGTTCACTTTCTAAAATTATACATTTAAACTCCATATCCATATAGAAATAATTTGTATCTTTTTCAAACTAAAAACAATTCTAATGAAATACAAATGAGATCATATATGATTGCAATTTTGTGATAAATTCACATAATTGCAATTATATAAACCTATTTAAAAATAATAACATCACTTTTTTATAAAATCAACTCAGTTATTAGGTAGGCAACAATAGTACAAATCAAATTTATAATACAACAATTGGCAGTAGCGGTAGTCTGCCAGGCAAACGCGTGTGCAGCTCGGCGACGGGCGGCGCGGATGTTGCGGGGAAGGACAGCGCGCGCGGCGTAAACTTGTAACACTTTTTGGGGGAACAACAAATATCCGTAAAATCCGGATAGTAAGTCCAGTAAAATCCGGATTTGAAAATCGGCGGATATCCGGATAATACGGATATCCGGATATCCGGATTGCAAGCCCTATCCACGACGTTTTCTACTGATAGATACTCGATGACATCTCCCTCTACGTCAGACATAATTTGGTCATTTATCCGGCCTACTATTTCATTTGTTGGCGCCAATATCACCCTTTCGCATAACCATTCCCGATTTTCGATATTAGCGCGTAAATCCGGATAGACACTATTTTTTAAATTGTATGTGCTATCCAAAATTTGGCATAATTCGCTGCTCAGCGTGATCATACTCTCGGAGTCGGTAGGTATGCGATCCTCGCCGATCTTCAGAAGAGCAGCAGCATACTGCCCGGCTTGACAATCATTATGGAGTAATACTCGCATATTCGTCGACAGTGAAACCTTTTTCACATGTGTCCATAGCACAGTTGCTTTTAAACAGGCATTGATTTCATCTGCCGGTGTGCCCCTTGCTATAACCGGCAGGGTCTGCCGAAAGTCACCGGCCAATAGAACCACCATTCTTCCCATAATACCTTGATTTTTAATGTCTTTCATCGTGCGATGAAGTGCTTCGATTGTTATTTTTTTACGGGACATCGTACGTTCATCCCAAACTAAAAGTTGTATTATATTATATTTTCATACCTTTTTATTATTTATTTACATTTTTCCGATGAATTTTCAGTACTGAATTGATGCCGCCTCTTGACCAATCGATGGCGCTGTATGTCCGGAATAAATTTTATTTTTTATCTTACTTTTTATTTTATTTTTTGTAATAAAAACTATCCTATGTCCATTCTCAAGTTCCAAACTATGTCTGTACCAAATTTCACACAAATCGGTTCAGTAGTTTAGGCGTGAAACAAAGACAGACAGACAGACAGAGTTACTTTCGCATTTATAATATTAGTTTGGATAACATGAGTCTGTTATAAATACTAAATTTGTTATAGGATGGTTTCGGAGACAGCTGTCAGTTTCATACAATGTAGCTATCTATCCTTTTCTCTCATCTTAAAGATGCATATTTTCATCCTGCTGTCACCCAACTCATGCTATGTAAAAAAGACTATAGTAAGAAGATTATTTATATCACAGAATAACGCTGCCCGCCCACGACCGACAATCGGTGAACGATTTTTTGTAGGTGAAAAATAGAACACACTGCAACGCACACGACCTACAAAAAGTCGGTCAGAATATACTATGAGATTATAATTTGTGACGATTATCAGGTCGATAATCGGACCCACAAAAAGGCTCCCTCTGTTAGTCGTTACTCTAACATTTTCAGAGAAAAAAATAATTAAAATTAATAATTTCATACGGATTGATTAGAAGAACGATTTTATTTACTTTTGTAATAATTTAATTTTTAATTAAAAATTAATTAAAACTTTTTCAAAAATTATAAGATGAATTTTTTTAATCATATTTTTGTTGAGAAAATAAGAAAAAGCCGACGAAAAATTCCACCACTAGGGGGTCCAGAATGATGTATTGGATCCATGGTATTCGCTTGTGCGTCGATGTCAGACACACCCTTTAAGGGAAAAAGGAGGGAATAAGAAAAAGGGGGGTTACGAGGATGTACCACTGTACTTATAACTAGCATTCGCCCCTTCGTCCGCGTGGAATTGTTACTTTGGGCTAACGCTAACTTTAACTTTAGCCTTTGAACATTGTGCGTGCAGGACTCGATCATTATTTTGCTGTGATGTTATTTTAAAACTGTGATATCTCCTAAGATATTCATTTTAATCGAATGATGTAAAGGGCAATTTTGTTTTAACCTGTCGAGCACCGGGGGGCCGCCATTATTTATTTTTATTTTAAATATAATTAATTTTAATAAATTAATATAAATAATTTTAATAATATAAACTGTTATTGCTCTGTTTCTGTTGCTTCTGTAATTATACTACTAGAGTACAATTTTAAATCGGTCGGGGTTTGGTGGCACAAATTTTTTCCAGCGGTTCTCAAAGTTAAAAGATAATGCATTTTTAGTGCATTTTTAGTGGCACGTTTTCGTGCCACCGAGGACCTACAGGTTAAATTAAATACCTGTGATGAACTGATGAATAACGTGTTTATTTGCATAAGGATTCATATTATGTTTATAAAAACACCTTCGCAAATAATGCATTATTTTAGAACACCGAAGATCGCTCATACTTTTGACTTGGAACTGTTATTTAGGATTTTAAAGTCGGCGGGTGGATTGGATATTATTCAAACTGTGGATCGCTGTGTGAATTGTGGGATATCCACTGGTCCTCCTCAGTCTGTTAGTAAATATAACCTCATCTAACCAGAATTTCAGCCCGAGCCGAAGGCGAGGGCGTAACTGAGCCGAGCATGTTATAACCAATACGCACGTATATCGTACGACGTTTTTTAACACATTTGCGAGGAAACAGAAAAAAAAAACATTTAACATCTTAGTGTTTGGCGCCAAAGAAATCGAACGCAAATATTGTTTGGTAAAATGACAAAAATTACAAAAAATGACGAAAATGACTAAAAATGACTGAAATGACAAAGAGTGACAAAAAATGACAAAAAGTGACAAAAATAACAGAAAATCACAAAAAATGACAAAAAGTAACAAAAAATGACAAAAAATGACAGAAAATCACAACAAATCACAAAAATGACAAAAAGTGACAAAAATGACACAAAGTAACAAAAAATGACAAAAAGTGACAAAAATGACACAAAGTAACAAAAAATGACTGAAAAGACAATAAATCACCAAAAGTGACAAAACATGACAAAAAATGACAAAACATGACAAAAAATGACAAAAGTGACAAAAAATGACAAAAAGTAACCAAAAATGACAAAAAGTGCCAAAAAATGACAGAAAATCACAACAAATCACAAAAATGACAAAAAGTGACAGAAATGTCACAAAGTAACAAAAAATGACAAAAGTGACAAAAAATGACAAAAAGTGACGAAAAATGACAAAAAGTGACAAAAAATGAGAAAAAGTGACAAAAAATTACAAATGTCACAAAAAATGACTAAAAACCACAAATAATCACAAAAAATGACAAAAAGTGACAAAAAATTACAAAAAGTGACAAAAAATTACAAATATCACAAAAAATGACAAAAAATAACAAAAAGTTACAAAAAATTACAAAAAATGCCAAAAAAAGACAAAAAGTGACAAAAAATTACAAGAAATGTCAAAAAGTGACAAAAAGTTACAAGAAATGACAAAAAATGATAAAATGATGAGGCTATTCAAATTTCGAACTAATCGCCGCTTCGTGCGCGGCGATATGGCAAATAATGCTGTTATGGAATTTGTATGGACTATAACTTAACTATTTGCTTTGGTATAACACACGCGTTTTTTATGACCCGCTTTACATATCTAAAACCGGTGGAATTACATCAGCTTTACGAGCAACTGTGTTAAAAAATACATAATTATAATTAGAAGGCCAATGGAGATTGTTTACAATTATAAATCAAATAATTATTTATTCGTTGACGTTCATTCATATGATTTTTCAACCATTTTATAGTAAATATAATAACTATTAGTGCAAAAAAAACACGTTTTGCACTTCAGGAATCAGCTGTTAGTTAAAGATTGTCACATAACTTCACTTTTACTTAATCTCTTATACCTCTGTTCTCAGATTGACAAAATCATCAAAATTGTCAGTGAAAGGTTGATAAGCTATTAATTGACACCACTTTTATCTTCTTACACCTAGGCCCAAGATTGTATGTAATCATTTCATTCTCCTTTGGTTAGCATAAAACAGGTTATAGTTAGCTAACCTTAAAAGATAGAAATATACTGTTGAGGACTTTTTTTTGAACTTTTAAAGGGAAACAATTCTGTCATGATTTTTTCAAAACTGTAACCGTTTACGTAGTGCACGCAGCGGAAGCTCTGAATAGGAAAAATTCCCCCGATTTTGAAACATTCATTAAAATTTCATTCACTTCATTGGTGCTCCGCTCCTTTTGGTTTTAGCGTGATAATATATAACCTGTAGCCTTCCTCGATAAATGGGCTAGCTAACACTGAAAGAATTTGAAAATCTGACTAGTAGTTCCTGAGATTAGCGCATTCAAACAAATAAACTCTTCAGCTTTATAATATAGTAAAGTCAGGAATATCTATACTAATATTATAAAGAGGTAAAATTTGTAAGTTTGTATGTAGGGGGTAATCTCTGGAACTACTGGTCCGATTTGAAAAATTATTTCAGTGTTAGATAGTCCATTTATCGAGGAATGCTATAGGCTGTATACCATCACGCTACGGCCCACGGGAGCGGTGCAGTAACCAAAATGCGGGTGAAACCGCAGGGGACAGCTAGTTGGTGATATAAGTAATGTGGAGATATTGTTTTCAAAACAGAATAACCACACAGTTCCATGCAACCACATGCATGAGCCAGTGCTAGCGGGTTGTTACAAGTGTGAGGAGGATAAATATCCTCATACTAGTAATACATTATGCATAGGGAACCGTATGGAGTTGTCTTAAAATATCACTAAGGGCCTATTTCACCACCTATGATTAAGTTGCCAATATCTTACTTGGCAGATAATTTCATACAAATTCTGTTCCATTTTTTAATTTATTCGGGGAGTAGTGGCTACTCGGACATTGTGAAACAGGCCCTAAGTTACTTATATATCCAATATACCTTTTTACCTTTACCCTATTAGTATCATCATCTGCCTAGCCTTTTCCCAACTATATCGGGGTCGGCTTCCAGTCAAGCCGGATTCAGCTGAATACCAGTATTTTACGAGGAGCGGCTGCCTACCAGACCTCCACAACCCATTATCTGGGGAAACACGGTACTTCATGGCAAGACTGGAGTCAGATTTACTGGCGTCTGACTATCCGTAACGACTGCCAAAGATCTCCAAATGACAGCCGGGACCAACGGCTTAACGTGCTTTCCGAGGCACGGAGGAAACTCGTTACGTTAAGATGGTCACCCATCCACAGACCAACCTTGGCAAGCGTTGCTTAACCTTGAAGATCGATCCGTGCGGCTGTTATTATCTAGCCACGAGCTTTTGTCTAAAATGTGTAAATATTGGCCACTATACGGACCGAACCATAAATATAGACAGTAGGTTACGACATGGCTTTGTAACTGCGCCAGCAGGCTCGCTGTTAAAGCTTTTACCACGGTCGGACAAAACATTTCACGTTGCGCGGTTTTAATTACTCAGATACCCGCGAAACGAGACACAATAGTAAAACAATAACAGCGCGGTCTAATAGGACCGGTCGGGGATTCAAACGTTAATGAAACAAGTATAAACTGCTCGCGGCCGCGACGCCATAACGCAGAGCTCCATTTGGAAATACCTGTAACAAAGCAAAAACTGTGTTCAAACAATAAAGTATCAAATTAAGATAATATTTTTTCCCTTTATTTTTGAACGTGATGAATGCGGTGAATAGCGTTCTTTACAGAATAGGTTTCTGTATTCATATTGTGAATTTTTCGGTATATTTTTTTATGATTTTGATTTAAAAAAAAATCTCTAGCAACCATCAATTCGTATAGACAGCGACAGCATTCGAATAGGTACATTAAAATATAGAAAAGGGAATAACCTTTAGTGGACGCACATTTCCTGTTTTAAAAAACCTCTGAACTGAAAATTTTCTAGATCAGCTGAACACTCTCTTCGCCCGTGCCTATCAAGTATTCAACATTTACCATGAGGTAAAAATGCAATGATAAAACATAACGTTTCCATAAAGTCCTGCGGGGCTATTCATTTTCATGGCGACGAGCTCGACGACGTCGGAGGATAAACGATATAACGATATTACCCCTCTGATAACGGAGTCTCGTTATCAGAGGGGTCGTGATATATCAGGAAAGCAAAGCAAAGTCTTCGGTATCACTTTTGTTTATTTGCTTACACACAATATGGCTCGATCCAAGATCTAGGAACGCGGGAAGTTTAGCATGGAGTATTGGAGATTGTCTATCCAGACCACCAGACCGGTTCCAAAAATGCCTTTTTCAGTTTCCAAGCTTCCAGCACACCCGTGCCTAGCTCCAGTTCTAGATTAATCAGAAAAACCATAAAAATTGACTGTCAACGTCCGTGCACTTGTCAATGTCAAAAAGCCGGCTATCTTCCAGCCAGATCATCCACTCGGTGTCGCCAGTACTCCACGCTAACCATCCCCAAGTTATTTACTTGACGTTCCCAAACTAAGGTTTGGAAGATCAGGTTCAGTTTGGAAAAGTTTGACTGGAAGCCGACCCCAATATAGTTGGGAAAAGGCTAGGCAGATGATGATGATGATGATGAGCTCGACGTCGTCGAAGTATGAAGAACTGTCATTGTCAATTGCAGTGGTCAACTCACTGACATGACGACAGTTCTGACAGTTCTTCATACATTTGCGTTCGCTGTTTGAAGGTTGTCTCGACGTCGAGCTCGTCGCCATGAAAATGACTTTTAGAAAATAGCATAGCAGGACGAAGTACCCCGAAATAAAGAGTTCGAGTGGTATAAAAAGAATGTAGTATCTTCTATAGAACCTCTTTCATTATCTTCCTGTCCTTGTACCGTTTTATTTGGGGTCGGCGCAACACGTTTTTTTCTTCCATTTTGTTTTGTTACACGTCACTCTAGCACTAACTCTCTTTACATCGTACATCTTTGGAAGTCTTAAAACTAAGATATTTTTTCGGGTTGCAAAATCATTAGCTCGTGGCTAGATTATAACAGACGCACAGGTCGATCGTCAAGGTTAAGCAACGCTTGCCTAGGTTGGTCTGTGGATGGGTGACCATCTTAACATAACGAGTTTCCTCCGAGCCTCGGAAAGCACGTTAAGCCGTAGATCCCGGCTGTCATTTGTAGATCTTTGGTAGTCGTTACGGATAGTCAGAAGCCAGTAAATCTGACTCCAGTCTTGCCATGAAGTACCGTGTTACCCCAGTTAATGGGTTGTGGAGGTCTGGTAGGCAGCCGCTCCTCGTAAAATACTGGTATTCAGCTAAATCCAGCTTGACTGGAAGCCGACCCCAATAAGGTTGGGAAAAGGCTAGGTAGATGATGAAAATCATTAAATGAATTCGTAGTGGAGCGAGAGGATGTGTCAGACATTTGATGATTAAAACGCATCCTTCAGTTGGCCCTAACGTTGCAGGGCCGCAGTACCTAACTCTTTCGAACAAACGGGCAGCACTGAATAAGTTCTAACAGACGATTTTATCTCCGATCCCAAGGTACCTGCACATTTATCACGAACCTAAATCAATATCTACCTTTCACATTCTTTTTAGCATTATTATTATCTGCCTTATAATGTTCCCACTGCTGGGACTCAAGCCTCCCCTCTAGGAGAATTAAATGAATTTGATGCAAGGGAATGGGCCATAATCCAAAAGCCATCGAGCCCAGTGCGGATTGGCGGATGTCACATGTCTTTGAATTTTAGGTTCTAGGGCATGCCGGTTTCCTCACGATAATAATAATTAATAATAATTATTTATTTATTTTCTCACCACAATATCATAACAATTACAAAAACAAAGACAGTTACAACAATTGAAATCTATACTGTGGGAGACTGGTGCCTAAGCTAGGCTTTTGGCCTGTATTTCAGGTCACCAGGTCTTCCCCTCTTCAAATGGATAAAATTACAAATTTACATTTAGATTTGACTTCCTTAGTCATGTTTTATGGAGTTTTTTGAGTATTGTGCTTTGTTTATAAGAAAAGATAATATGAATGTGTGTATGATGATATGAATGTGTGAAGGTAAAAATGTGTGTGTGATAATATGAATTGAATGCGTATGTGATGGTATGAATATGTGTGTGGTGGTATGAATGTGTGTGTGATGGTATGAATGCGTTTATGTGGTACCACTACTCCGGGATATAAAATATTTTTTCCGTGTCACTATAATTGAGTTGTTGAAGCCAATTTGTAACTTTTATTTTACAAACTTTTTTGTTGAGTGAAATATGCCTAGGTTTTTTTTTCTGGTAGGGGGGTTTTTTTTTCTGGTAGTAGGATGGAATCATCAGAATGACTTCTCCCGCTCTTGGGTGGAGCGGGAGGGCGTGTCAGACTCTTACTGAGTAAACCCCTACCCCGTTCCTTCGTTGCCTTCGATCTGGGGGGGACTCGGTGTCAACCTTTAGGAATACCACGTGTTCCCCCCAGAGGCTTCGGCCCTACCGGGCCCCTACAGTTTGCTGAGATCTCCTTGAGGCGCGCGTGGAACAGAACGCCTGGGCTCGGTCCAGATTATTTCCAGACTGCCGGACGGCGAGCTACCCAGTGCTCGCCGTCCGCGAACCCGCGCCTAGCGTGGTCGGAAATCGGGATCGGGATCTCGGCGGCGGCGGCGTGAGGACCGTTCCCTCACGCGCTCGCGGTCAGCAGCCTCCTTCACGAGCATTACTGCTTCGCAGAAGGAGGCGACCGCATGCCACCCCTCCTCGCTCCGGACCATGGCCTGAACCAGGGCCCGCCATGGCCTGAACCAGGGCCCGAAATATGCCTAGGTTGCCGTTTATTTTATTGTAAAGGAAACTAACCAAGTGATTAAAAAAGCTCTTTGAAAATTTGGTGCGTCGGGAGTGTTGGGGACGATACACTGTATTCACTCGCCTTCTACCGACGGCTAATGAAGGGTTATATTTAGGGCATCGAGAACCGGCCCTCTTTTGGGAACCGGTTCTTTCGGTTCCAAACTCAAGCCAGAACCGGGTACCCGGTTTTTTCGGTTCTTTCGGTTTTTTTTTACCCGTGAATTTTCACGCGTTGTAGTTGAGCTAGACTCGCGTGCGAGGTGTCAATAGACGCGTCTCTGCGAGCCCTAGCCAACCACGCTAAAACGGATTTTTTAGCCAAAGAAAATTTCGGTTTTTCTTCGGAAAACCGGAATTTTTGGTGAAAAATGCTAATTTGAAAAACTGAACCCAAATTAAATTTGGGTTCGCGTAATGCTAGCGAGAATGTAGGTCCAGTACGTTGGGAAGTTAGGCCGAAAAAAGAAATCGAAAAGAACTTATGGTTTTAGGAATAAATTTAAAAAAAATATATAATTTTGGTGAAAATTCAAAATATACCGGGAGGGATAAATTGTGCTGCGGGAAATAGATTTTCTCGTCAAATTTAATAGGAACTAGCCTATCTTAGGTCGCTAGCGCAAAAACCGCACCAAAACCCTTCTAGGAAATGAGTTATCGCGATTGTACTAGAAACCCTTCGCCCTAAGGTGGATTTCTATGCTAAGTCAACTTCGACTGATGTCGTTTGGTAACTAAAGTCAAAAAAATTTATTAAAAAATTGTATTCTTGATAATGTGAAGATATGTGAGAAATGTGTATGATTTGAATGTTTTCAATGAATAAAGTGATTTTAAAAGGGTCTACAATGCTGTACCTATCGCCCAGTGGTGGGAGAGAAAGTAAGGAGAGTGGATGAGCATTGTGTTTTTTTTTTCTAATGTTAATCTGAATATTTCCTGAGATTCTATTATCTGCAATTTGAAAGTGTTTACGATGCCGTAACGTAACCCACCATCATTTTCTCTCTGAGGGTGAGCTGAAAATTAAATGTTAAAAATTTTAATGTCACGGGATATTCTGGAGTATTTACCTTAATGTTGCCGAATCCCTTAAAAATTCGTTATCTTGCTAAAGATTCATCAATAATATTAAAATTATAAGGTTATTTATTAATATAGTGAATAAATAGTATTTATTCTGTTTGGATTATAAATTCGGATTATAACTTGATATTTAGCATAAAGAGTTGGTATTAAGTAAAGAGATAATATTATTTCTAAATTTATTTTAAGAGAGAACCGAAAGAACCGAAAATCCCGGTTCTCCATTTTACAGAACCGGTTTTTTCAGGGTCCCTCAGAACCGGGAATTCCCGGTTCTTTTAGAACCGGGAAAAACCGGTTCCGATGCCCTAGTTATATTTCAATAGGCTGTGTTGTTTAAGTATTGTGGCCAACAAGAAAAGTTGACGCACTGTAAGGACTTTGGTGTCTTTGTATAATTGGTGTGTCGGGTAACGGTATGGAAGATGGTAAGATACCTTCAGGATAGCTCTCTGCGCTCTCTCTAGGTCTATCAAGTTGGATTTTGGCGCTCCTCCCCAGGATGTGATACAGTACGTCAACAAGGACTGTGCCAGTGCAAAATAAACGGTTTTCTTTAGTTTGTCATCTGCGACCGTCCTCAATGATTTGAAAACATACATTAACTTACGTAGCTTAGAGTTAAGGATATCAATATGATCGTCAAATCTCATATAACGGTCAATAATAACACCAAGGTATTTTACCTTTTCAGTTCTTTTTAAGTTAGTAAAACTACACAGGTTATCGTTCGGGTTAGAACAAGAGTGAGCAACAATTTGGTATCGATTGACTTGTGACTCGGCGTCAGCTCTGAGAGAGAAAGTGACGTAATTGGATTTGTCTGCGTTTAGAGTCAGGATACTATTTCGAAGCCTAAGTGGCTTCGAAATAGTATCCTGACTCTAGTAGTATTAAAACCCGACTGCGCACACGCGAATGCTTTATCCCATGTGTCGTCACTAAAGAGCAAAACGGTATCATCAGCAAAAGTTATAATTTTGCCATTTTGTAAGGTGAGCCCACCCAGGTCGTTAATATAGATGAGGAAGAGCGAAGGGCCAAGAACACTACCCTGGGGCGTTCCGTACGTTACGGTTCTATCGTCACTGATAAAATCATCCACCTTAACGCTCTGGGTACGCTCACTGAGGTAGTCCTCAAATAATTCAAGCTGTTGCCCTCTGACGCCCACGCTCTCCATCTTTTTCATTAGGATGGGCACAGAGACCGTGTGAAAAGCCTTTGCTAGATCTACAAAGATACCTATAACTTTTTTTCGGCGATCTAAGTTCTCAACCACGTAACTGGTTAGTTCATGGACGGCATCGGAAGTTGATCTACCCGCTCTGAAACCATATTGTGTCGGAGACAGTATATTTTGTTTTTCCAGAAAGTTGACCAGTCTTGTATTCATGTTACGTTCTAGTATTTTTGATAGAGCGAGAAGAACGGCTATGGGTCTATAGTTGCTGACACGATCTCTGCTTCCACTCTTGTAGATTGGGTATATAATAGATTTTTTGAAGATCTTAGGGAATTTACCTGTAGTCAAAGCCAGGTTGCAAACATGTGTGAGTGGTACGAATATGTCTCGATATTTTTTTAATAAGTTGCTAGAGATTCCATCCCAACCCACAGCGCAGTCGCTACGAAGGGACATAATTAGCGTTTCCACCTCAGCCTCATCACAGTGGGCAACAGTGTCATAGAGTTACTAATGTTACACGTGTTTGTTTCCATGAAGTCATCCTCTACGCTCACTATTTTTTCTGCTAAGTTAAGTCCGATATCAGCGAAGAAGTTATTAATTTCGTTTACAGAATTACTTGGAGTTGAAGATAGTGTAAGTAGGTGTGATGTTTTCTCTTTCTTTTTACATCTATTGGTTATATTATTAATAGCCGTCCATAATTGTTTTGAGTTTTTCCCCGCATTGTGTATTTCTTGTTTATCGAACTCTATTTCAGCTTTTTTAAGCAGTTTATTGCAATAGTTCCTATACCTAGTAAAGGAAATTTTCATAATTTCGTTGTTGGGGTTTAGTTTGTGTTGTTTGTGTAAGTTGTCTCTGTGTCGTATGCATCGAAGCAAACCCGGGGTGATCCAATCCATAATTATTTTTTTTCTATTTGGCACTTTAACGGTTTTGGAATTAGATTTGATAGCTTGCCTAATAAGATTTACCATAGTCTCGGCTGCCAGGTTTGCGTCTCGCATGCCGTATATTTCGTTGAAGTTTATTTAATTTAAGTCCTTATCTAATTGCTCATAGTTCGTACGGGTTTTTGTTTTTTTGGCGACTGTTCTTTTAGTTTTTATTGTGAGGTATAACATAACTGTTTCATGGTCGGTTAGAGCGGGATGGGCTACCAGGACAAAGGCAGGCAGTGCCGTTTTTAATATTACATGATCTATGCATGCCTTCTGTCGAGTAGGTATGGTGTGGGCTGGCAGTAATCCATAGGCGGCTAGCAGAGTGAGGTAATTGATTTTATCTGAGTCTCGGTGGTCTGGATGAATATTGATCTTTATCGTCGCTGTCATATCAAAATGTCGTATGTTTTTTTATATCATATTATGATATTTTGACACATTGAAGATTATGTTTCAAACAACGCATCACAGCTATTAACGTTTGAATCCCCAAGCGGTCCTATGAGACCGCGCTGTTATTGTTTTACTATTGTGTCTCGTTTCGCGGGTATCTGAGTAACTACAAAAAAACAATAAAAACACCATACGACATTTTGATATGACAGCGACGTTATGTCTCCGGTAATTATGATGTTATCGCATTTTTCAATTGTTGTTAGTACATCACCCAAGTTATTCAGAAAGCTTGGGATGTCTCTATATCCGGGGGGCCGGTATAACGCTAGAATGATAATGTTCCCATCAAACAGTAGCAATCCGTTAGCGCCCGGAAAAGATGGTTCTTCCACTGTAACATTAAGATCTTTACGAATATAAACTACGACGCCCTCATTTTGTGTTAGATTGTTTGTGGTTTGGAAATGATTGTAGTCGGTCAGGTCTGGAATATTTGGGTCAGCACGACGTAGCCAGCACTCTGTTAAGACTATAACGTCCCAGTCTACCTTAGTTCTAGTCAGTATAGTGTAGAATCCATTGATATTTTTCGAGATACTTCTAATGTTTTGATTTAGAATCTTAAGTGAACATTCAGGTATAAAGTTAGTAGGAGTACAGTTATCCAGGTCGCAACAGGACGAATCAGAGACAGAAACCGCGTCAATGCTATTGATGTTATCTTGGACGTTATCGAATTGTGGGTGAAAGTTTGTTAACGTATGCAGCTATTATTAGGCTTTTAGTAGTTTGTTCAGCTTTTCTGGTGTGACTTTTTATTTTAGGCTGGAATGAGAAGTAGTTAGTATGGAGCTGTGTGGCGTAGTGGGTTTGAGTAGGTAGGTTCTTGTGTCTTGTTTGTAGGCAAGGAGGTTTCAATATGTGGTGTGTTTTACGACTTCGCGAGTGATGTGTATTAGTAGCGGTTTTTTTGCTGTGTATTTTATACTAGCTGTCCCCTGCGGTTTCACCCGCATTTTTCGTTACTGCTCCGCTCCCGTGGGTCGTAGTGTGATAGCCTATAGCATTCCTCAATAAATGGGCTATCTAACACTGAAAGAATTTTTCAAATCAGATCAGTAGTTCCAGAGATTACCCCCTACATACAAACTTACAAACCTACAAACTTACAAATTTTACCTCTTTATAATATTAGTATAGAAATACCATAACAGTGCTTGCAAAAATAAACATAGTGAACACTAGGGCTTTCATCCCGGGAGTCTCGGTCTCGAAAATATCGAGACTCTCGGCGTTTTTTCCCCATTTTCGAGACTCGAGACTTACACATGCAGTCCCGGGACTAACGAGACTTTTCGAGACTTTGTCAAATATAATTAATTATCAGTACATTTATCTCCTCGTATAATTATGGTAATTTACATTATTGATTTGTAGCATGTCCACGAATTTACAAACATTTTTATTTTAATTACTAACTAACTGTAAAACGATGGCGTTGAAAGATTATAATTAATTTTAGATTCAATATTACTAATACTCTTACCATGCTATTTTATCTTAATATTAGGTATTTCTAGCTGATTTGAGGCTATATTGCCGTGATGATACGAACATTTATAAAGTTTAAAATTAACGCTTACCCTGGCCCTGAGGTATTGTAACATTTGTAACGAATCAGTTTTTATATTAATTGTTCTTGACCGATGTATTTGATGGAAATAAGAATCAATTTTTGTTTAAAAAAGGTTAGGTTAGGTATTTTTCACAAAAATTGTTTTTAAAAATCACTTTTATTACTTTGTATGATTGTATGCGTTTGTTTTGCATTAGTCTGATAGTTTTCACATTTAATTTCTTATGAATTATTTTAAAACAATACTTATCAAAACGTTTATTCCAAACGTTTATTTCATTTTATTAAATCCTGAATTGATCAAAATACATTCAAACTTCCACGGTGTGTTTTATTTTTAACGTCATTTTGGATTGCATATAACAAGTTTGGAATAACTTGGTCGCTGTGGTGTGTCAGATGTGTGTGAGTGAAGGAAAAGTGAATTTACATTTTTTAATTTATTTGAGAGGGTTATTGAGAATGGCCGTCGTGATCAGTTAGGTAACACTTTATATTTGTTTTGTCTATCGTTTTTCTTTGTGTGTGGTCATGGGTATTTTTGTTTTAAATAACACCATAGCTTATTGCGATGTACTTACCAAAATGCATAATACGTCTTCGGTTTGGTGCTATTTTTTACGAGCCAAGGATAATACTTGCTAACTACTGCTGAATGCAAAAAATGCCATAAAATATTTAAGACTTTAGGATCCCGAATACCAGTGGTCTTCATAAACATCTTAAAAGTATCCATAACTTGATATTATCAAAGGAAGTACAACCAGCTTCAACAACTTGTATACGTATAGCTACATCATCAAAAAGTGAGTATGAAGTATATAAACCACCGGAAAAAAGTAAGATGACAGATTTCTTCCAAAAGGTTGACAGAATTGAAATTAAAGTTTCGAGAATGGCTTCTCGGGATGGAATACCGTTTCGAACTTTTGTAGAATCTGAAGATTTACGTGAGCTATTTAAAAAATCACAATTATCGCTACCCTCGTCTGTGGCTTCCATGTCTAAAATAAGCTGACTACGTAAAATCTGAGCGAAATAAAGAAATTGAAGGCTGTGTTAGATCACACTTTATCACTGATTGACATAGAAAAAAATAAGAAAAAGAAAGAAACAAGTTTGTAATACTTAATCAAGTATTTGGAAATAATAATTGCGTATTAATTACTTAAATACCTACCCTTTGAACATAAATCTTTTTCAAGTCTCGAAAGTCTCGTTTTTCCCGGGAATCCCGGGACTGGGCTGAGTATCGATATTTTTTCCCGGGACTCGGGAAATGTATCGAGACTGAAAGCCTTAAACACAATCATACAAGTGAATCAGGTAGTAAATAATAATTAAAAGATAAATGAAACTATCTAAATAAGAGTAGTAAATTACTATGCATGCAATACACTTAATAACTATAGTTTTATGAAAGGAAAAAGTTACTAGTCAGGTAGATTTCTTCAGTTTTTCGATGTCTTCTTCGCAACATATACGTAGGCGGGTCTCATTAGATCTACGTTTCAGGAACACTTTGCCAAAGGATGTCCAGCAGTGCACGTAGTTGTGGTCTTTAGCAAACATTCTAGCTAGGTAATGTAGCCGTCGCGCTGATGCAGTGAGGGATTCAGACACGAATATTGGTTTATTCGGCCCATCTAAACTGAGACTAGACGTACTCAGGCGTTGGTCTATGTTATTTTTATTAAAACTTTTTGTGGCCTTTAAAAACTTCTCGCGCTTTATAACCGAAGTGAAATCTATTAATACCGGGCCGGGTTCCTTGTTTTTGAGTTTCATCCGAATGACATCTCGTAAATCTGAGTCTCCAACAGGGACCTCGATGAGCGTGCCGATTTTCTTTGCGACCTCGATTAGGCTCTCCTTAGTTTCGGTACCTGATCCAGGGACATTTCTAAGTTCCACCATGGACGAACGAGCGTTTACCTCAAACTGCTCGAGCTTCGATTCAAGGGTTTTAATGTGAGATTTAAATAAAAAAGTTATTTTCCTGTTGCAATGATTTATAGGTACTGAGAACTTCATCGTATTTAGCCGAAAGGTAGTTTAATGACTCCTTCATTTCTTGGTTTTGAGCTGATAGGGACTTAATTGTAGATGATTCCATTGAGGCAAACCTAACATCCTGTTGATCCTTTATCTCATCTATTCTTATCATAAAATCAGATAGCGTAATGTCGGCGGCTGGAGGTGGATCGTTTCGTTTTGTTCGGACTTTGCGTTTTTTTGCAATGTTTTGGTCAGCACATTCTTGATTTTCGAGCGAATAGATTGCAGGATCAGATCCGTAATGAACAGGTGAAGTACGAGTAAGTAGTTTAGAACTAGTACCTACTACTTTTCGGTGGTGTACGTTTGACCGACATTTTTTAGTTATGTGGTCAAGAGTCGTACGATCCAGTGGAGGTGTGATTGTCCTGCGTCGGGTATGGCCAGGGCGGGGCGGCGCTTCGCCTGATCTCGAGTCACACAGTAGCAGGGCGTACCTTGTACGTACGAAGTACCAGGGCAGCAGAGATCCAGTGGAGGTGTGATTGTCCTGCGTCGGGTATGGCCAGGGCGGGGCGGCGCTTCGCCTGATCTCGAGTCACACAGTAGCAGGGCGTACCTTGTACGTACGAAGTACCAGGGCAGCAGAGATCCAGTGGAGGTGTGATTGTCCTGCGTCGGGTATGGCCAGGGCGGGGCGGCGCTTCGCCTGATCTCGAGTCACACAGTAGCAGGGCGTACCTTGTACGTACGAAGTACTAGGGCTGCAGAGATCCAGTGGAGGTGTGATTGTCCTGCGTCGGGTATGGCCAGGGCGGGGCGGCGCTTCGCCTGATCTCGAGTCACACAGTAGCAGGGCGTACCTTGTACGTACGAAGTACCAGGGCTGCAGAGATCCAGTGGAGGTGTGATTGTCCTGCGTCGGGTATGGCCAGGGCGGGGCGGCGCTTCGCCTGATCTCGAGTCACACAGTAGCAGGGCGTACCTTGTACGTACGAAGTACCAGGGCTGCAGAGATCCAGTGGAGGTGTGATTGTCCTGCGTCGGGTATGGCCAGGGCGGGGCGGCGCTTCGCCTGATCTCGAGTCACACAGTAGCAGGGCGTACCTTGTACGTACGAAGTACTAGGGCTGCAGAGATCCAGTGGAGGTGTGATTGTCCTGCGTCGGGTATGGCCAGGGCGGGGCGGCGCTTCGCCTGATCTCGAGTCACACAGTAGCAGGGCGTACCTTGTACGTACGAAGTACCAGGGCAGCAGAGATCCAGTGGAGGTGTGATTGTCCTGCGTCGGGTATGGCCAGGGCGGGGCGGCGCTTCGCCTGATCTCGAGTCACACAGTAGCAGGGCGTACCTTGTACGTACGAAGTACCAGGGCAGCAGAGATCCAGTGGAGGTGTGATTGTCCTGCGTCGGGTATGGCCAGGGCGGGGCGGGCGGCGCTTCGCCTGATCTCGAGTCATACAGTAGCAGGGCGTACCTTGTACGTACGAAGTACCAGGGCAGCAGAGATCCAGTGGAGGTGTGATTGTCCTGCGTCGGGTATGGCCAGGGCGGGGCGGCGCTTCGCCTGATCTCGAGTCACACAGTAGCAGGGCGTACCTTGTACGTACGAAGTACCAGGGCAGCAGAGATCCAGTGGAGGTGTGATTGTCCTGCGTCGGGTATGGCCAGGGCGGGGCGGCGCTTCGCCTGATCTCGAGTCACACAGTAGCAGGGCGTACCTTGGGCGGGGTCTTCTCAGCCAATATCCGGGGTCCATGTACCAGGGTCTCATGAGCGGTGGAGTAGACACCGTGCGGTGCGCATTGTAGTCGCTTGTGATTTTAACACCTCTACGAACTTTATGCACTCCTATTTTTCTTAGGGCCTATTTCACCACCTATGATTAAGTTGCCAATAACTTACTTAATAGATAATTTCATACAAATTCTGTTCCATTTTTGAATTTATCTGGGATTGATTTGTTCCATTTTTGAATTTTTAATAATACCTATTTGTTTTTATTTAAAAATAAAAGAAATACGGAGCCAAAAACACGTTAGCACCTTGCGGCGGTCCGGGGGGAAGGTGTTTTCCTTCACCGTTTTGAGAGCAATGGTGATGAAATAAATTACACAAAGTAATGCGCCTGACTTTCACATTTTTACGTCGATTAAAATATCAGTCTATTCAAAAATAATAACATCAATGCACTATAAAAACGCTTTAGACTCTTCAAGTTTAATATGAAACGAGATCCGGTAAACGCGAGGAAATAAAGAATTCAAAAGAAAAGTTATTGAAATGTGAGGCGTCAGCTCTTACATGCAAATGTCCTTTGAAACGAAGCCTTTTACTCCTCTACCTTTGGGGTCTTTATTTAGATAGGGTTTTTTTAGTTAGGAAATCATCCAATTCCTCGTAGAACGGATGGTCGATGGGGACGAAAGGTTCTAGAGTGGCGGCTACGTACCGGAAAACGTAGCGTTGGAAGGCCTCCTACAAGGTGGACCGACGACCTGGCGACGCGACGATTGCGGGAATCCGATGGATGCGGTACGCACAGGACCGGTCGCTGTGGCGACGCTTGGGGGAGGCCTATGTCCAGCAGTGGACGTCTTTCGGCTAAAATGATGACGATGACTTCTCCCGCTCTAGGGCGGAAAGGGAGGGTGTGTCAGACTTTTATTAACTAGAACCCCTATATTCCTTCCGTGCCTTGCGTTCCAAGAACCCTAGGAGATTTCCCTTTTGGTGTACCTATGGTCCCAGTTGATTTTGGCCCAGCTGGGCCCAGTTTTGCTGACACCTCTTTGATGCGCGTGTGGATACTAGTCTATAAAGTGCCGTCAAAAACTCGTGCTCGGTCCGGACGGTTACCGGACGACCGGACATTTAGAGAGGACTTGCTTTGTGGTTCTGTGGAGGAAGCTCAAAGATGTAACCCTTTGGGCTATTCTATTTTATTCTATTCTATTATTTAAATTCTTCGTGTAAGAATCCTCTAAAAGCAAAAACATAGGCCTATGTGAAATAAAAATATTTTGACTTTGACTTTGACTTTGGTTCCGTAGCCAAATGGCAAAAACGGAACCCTTATAGTTTCGCCATGTCTGTCCGTCCGTCCTCGCTTAATCTCTGTGACCGTTAGCACTAGAAAGTTGAAATGTGGTACCAATACGTATATCAATCACGCCAACAAATTAATAAAATAAAAATTGGAAAAAAATGTTTTATTAGGATAGCCCCCCTACATGTAAAGTGGAAAGTGTCTTTTTTTTAAATTTCAACCCTAACGTGTGATATATTGTAGGATAGGTATTCAAAAATGAATAGGGGTTTACTAAAATCACTTTTTGATAATATCAATAATTTCGGAAATAATCGTTCCAAAAGTAAAAAACAATGTGCCCCCCCCCCCCCCCCTCTAACTTTTGAACCATAGGTTTAGAAAATATGAAAAAAATGTGGAAAGTTGAACTTTATAAAGACTTTCTAGAAAAATTCTTGGCCGGTTTTTTCCTTGATCAGTCACACGTATAAACAAATCAATTTTACGATATGATATGAGGATTTCTTTTCCATAACTTCGAAGTTTATCAACAGATCATAACAACATTTCCGTGGGCCCAATTCAGGGAGTAAACCAAAAAAAAAATTCCATAATCGATCCACAATTGAGCGAGAAACTGGTGAACATAAAGGTATAAAACCGTGCGAGTCGGACTTTGTAGTCCGAGGGTTCCGTACCAACTAACCCAACTAACCTATGAAAACGTTTCAATTCCCGTAACGAGAATTAAAATTTTTCCGAAACGCATTTTTTTTTGTGAAGTAACTACAAATTTTCGGTTTTCAGACTTTTTCCCACAGAACAAAGAAGGACCAGTCGGGGATTCATGAATTAATGAAAAAAAAAAATTCAATGTCCCCCTTTTACATAATATTTAATTATACCAAGTTTATATTTGTTGTCTCTATTACTAATTACAATTTAAATTCTCTCCCTGTAATCATGCTACTTCTTTTTTCTGTGCTTTTTCCTATATTTGTGCCCTAAACCGCACGAGGTACGGAACCCTAAATATACCAACAGCCGAACATAAAACCTCCTCCTTTCTAGAGATGGTTAAAAAAAATTGATGTCTTCGGGCGAGTTTAACTATACTCCGTCGGTTTAGGTAGTTAACTAAAGGTAAACAATCTTGGCATGTCTTTTTATCTAAAAGTTGTCTATAAATTGTATGTAAAAATCTTTGCAAATAGGTATTTACCTAAATCGATGTTAGCTAATAAACTAAATTTAAATAATCTTTGTGTATATTATATACGACCTCTTTAATATAAAAAGACATACCAAGACTGTTTACCTTTAGTTAACTACCTAAACAAACGGAGTATAGCAGTAGTTCAGTTTTTTCTTAGCATGGCTCTAATTCTGGCCCTAACCTTTACTTGGAAAACGGCGAAGGCGGCGAAAGCTCTCGGAAAGTGTATGTCTCAGCAGCCACCGAGCGCCGAGCCACCCTCGACTTGAACAACCACCCCCGTCCCCCAAAGATTGTGATCCACAGTGGATCTTATTGCCAACGAGCTAGATTTTGTCCTATCCAAATCGTAGTTCATACAAAACCGATCAAATACAATCTGAAATTTATGGCATATATACTAAAGAATAAGTCCCGGCTGTCATTTGTAGATCTTTGGCAGTCGTTACGGATAGTCAGAAGCCAGTAAATCTGACTCCAGTCTTACCATGAAGTACCGTGTTACCCCAGTTAATGGGTTGTGGAGGTCTGGTAGGCAGTCGCTCCTCGTTAAATACTGGTATTCAGCTAAATCCGGTTTGACTGGACCGAGCCTACCCCAATATAGTTGAGAAAAGGCTAGGTAGATGATGATAAACAAGTGCCAAACTGCGATCCCACGTGATCGTAAGCAGTGATGCAATCGTTGATGTTGATTTTTGCGTAGTAAAAGATGAACGTTTTTTGATATTTGATACTAGCTTAACTGGCAGCGGCTCCGCCCTGCGTACTCCGTGTAAGGTTTCTCTAGTTTTGACCGCGTACAGCGAGGGACTGGAACAATCTGCCTGCTGCGGTTTTTCCATCCGATTATAATTTGAGTGTCTTCAAGGCTAGAGTGAATAGGCTTTTAATAAACTAGTGCGCCTCACCATCGACGATTGCATCACTGCTTACCATCAGGTGGGATCGCAGTCAAGCGCTAGTTTATAACGATAAAAAAACCTCCGTTTCATCCCCTCAGCCCGTTTCCTCAGGAGCTGAATTTTGGGAAATCCTCTCTTAGGGTTCGCATATGTCATAAAAGTAAACTTTATGCAAAATTTTACGCTCCTAGTCCCAGTAGTTTCAGCTGTGCGTTGATATGTCAGTCTGTCAGTTTCTCCTTTTTTATATATACCTATAGATTTAGCATTAGCATTATCGGCCTTATAATATTCCCACTGCTGGGACTCAGGCCTCCTCTCTAGGAGAGGGAATGGGCCATAATCCACCGCGCGGGCCCAGTACGGATTGGCGGATGTCACATGTCTTCGAATTTTTGGTTCTAAGACATGCCCGTTTCCTCACGATGTTTTCCTTCACCGTATTGAGAGCAGTGACAATGAAATAAATTACACAAAGTAATGCGCCTGACTGGGTTTGAACCCGCGACCTACAACTTGCAAATCGGGAAGTTACCACTGGGCCACCACTGCTCCCACTGCTACCTATAGATGCGAAGAATTAATAACGGTACAGCACAGGGTGTAGGGTGAAGGAAAACATCGTGAGAAACCGACATTTCGTAGAACCAAAAATTCGAAGACATATGACATCCACAAATCCCGTTCCCTCTCTTAGAGAGAAGGCCTGAGTCCCAACGGCGGGAACATTAAAAGACCGCTAATAATAATAGTCACATTTTTAAATGTTTTTGTAAAAAATATTTAACAAAAAAAAGATGAATAAAGAGATAATAGTAGTAACAGGGTTTAGGAGGAAAAAATAGCAATGCATTTTTTTTTTATAACAAACATACAGCCCCTTGAAAGTCCACATATTGGAACAGACTTCTACGGGGCCCTGTACAGTGCGTGTCCCGACACGCAGTTTTCCGACTTTGCCTACAGAACTCCTATTCCTTCCCGTGCGGTCTCATGCGACCGCGCGAAACGTCATGGCAACATTGGGTTGTGGAGGTCAGGTAGGCAGCCGCTCCTCGTAAAATACTGGTATTCAGCTAAATCCGGCTTAACTGGAAGCCGACCCCAATATAGTTGGGAAAAGGCTAGGTAGATGATCATCAGATGATTGTTAGGGACCCGTGACTAAAACCAGCCAATTGCCGTATAGAAATAGGCTTGGAGATAAGGGGTTAAACTGCAATAAGTTGGGTGGACCGTGGAAGGCCATGCTCCTTCAAAGGCCAATTATTAAAATTTCGTAGTTATTGCCATGTGATGACAAATTCCTTCTACCTACATAAACACCCATCGAACTGAAAACCACAGACGCGGCGGCGAATCGCTCGCGCTATTATTTTGGCAGTACGGTCCCTCGTTTCATTGATATCGGGAATCGACGACGTCAATATAAGGTGGGTGTACCATAGAAGGCCACTCTAACAAATAAACATTTATTATTCGTTTATTTACTGAATAAATAAAACTAGCAAATATTAAAGTAATACTTTGATTTCTTACGTAACATATAAACCACTTCTTTTTATTGTAGATTTAATCGCTATTTATCAAACTTTAGAAGAGTGTAAGGCCATTTAGAAGAGTTCAATGAAACTTAAGTTCATTCAATATTGATTAAATCTGAATCTGATTTGGGGGCCGAGTCACCCGCGTCCGTAGGAGAATACCCGAAGCTACCCTACACGTGGTCCCCGGGTGGTGCTAATCAGGTGACACTAACTGGTGGTAGGTTTCGACCGTTGGCTTGCGACCACCCACTGAGCAAAGACATACCGCCAAGCGGCCTGGCCGTGTTCCGGTATGATGCTCAGTGTAGCCAGTCTAGAGGAGATGGGTCGAAATAGTTGTTCCAACGCATGCAGACCAGCCTGGCTCGTGCTGATATGAGGGTATCGGGAGACTAGTCGCGGAGGGTAGCGGGATCCGAGGCACGGTGCACCGCTGGCCGACCGCAGTTAGTTGGGGGCCCAAGTAATGTGCCAGCCACACATGAAAGGCTGCCCCGCCAACTGGCGAAAAATCCCGGAATGCGCCATCGTGCTGGTTGGCGACCAGACGAGAGGGCCCGATGGACATTCCCGGGGGGGCTCGGGCGTCCCCGCAGTCTCCAGGCTAGTCCCCCAATGATATCGTCCTTTCAGAGCGAGCCTGAAAGTTAGCAGCGTGGAACCTCATTTCACTTCCTTCTCCTCTCACCCATTCACCCAAAATGAAAAGGAATAAGAAAAAGAGTTTTGCAAAACAGCGGCAGCACTCCCTCTCTCACAAAGTGCACCTCACTAACATACGAGGCCTGCACTCCAATCTCGTAGCAGTCCACCACCATCTGGAGACTAATAAACCAGCTCTCTTATTCCTTTCGGAGACGCAGATCAAATGTCCGTCCGACGTGTCGTACCTTTTATACCCAGGGTATACCTTGGAGCACAATTTCAAACCACGTGCGGGTGTATGTATGTACGCCCGGGATGACATTTGCTATCGGCGTCTCCGTAACCTTGAGGACTCCAGGTTCTCGACGCTTTGGACTTTGGTGGACACAGGCTTGGATAAAATTATCTACGCTTGTGTCTACCGCTCGCACAGCGGAGATCAGGAGACATCCGGGCTCACACAGCATCTGAGTGAGGCAGCGGATGCGGCTCAGCAGCGGTACCCTTCTGCCCAATTAGTGTTACTGGGGGACTTTAATGCCCACCACCAAGAGTGGCTTTTCCCGTACCAGTGCACAGACCATGCTGGTCGAGAGATGCGAAAGCTAGCGATAGCATTAGATCTCACCCAGCTGGTCCAGGGGGCAACGAGGGTGCCGGATGTGGATACGCACACAGCCAATTGCTTGGACCTTCTGCTGACAACAGATCCAGACCGTTACTCTGTGTCGATATGTTCGCCAATTGGCAGCTCCGACCACTGTCTGGTTAAGTCGGTATCTGTCTACTCCCCGCCCGACCCCAGCCCTAGAGGCACCCGGCGGATTTGGCGATACAAGTCAGCGGATTGGGATGGCTTGCGGTCTTTCTTCGCATGCTATCCTTGGCAGCCAACTTGCTTCTCTTCGGATGATGCCTCGTCGTGTGCAGATGCCGTGGCGGATGTGTTGCGACAGGGGATGGAGTACTACATTCCATTCTCTGACGTAACGATGTCCGACCAAGCTCGTCCATGGTTTAGCACCGAGTGTGATCGCGCAGACGCGCTTAAACACGCGGCATACCGTGCTTGGTCCGACGCGCGTATATGCAAGGCAAGCGACGTGGCTCAAAAAAAGAAGGCCTTTAACAAGGCTGCCAAGTCCTGCAAGAAGGTGTTGCGGAGGTCTCGGTTTGACCACATTAGCGGAATAGGGAACAAACTTGCTTCATACCCTGCAGGGAGTAAAGCATTTTGGTCCCTGGCAAAGTCAGTTGAATCGAACTTCTGCCGTCCCTCACTCCCACCACTGCTGAGGCCCGATGGGTCACTGGCTCACACTGCGGAGGAGAAAGCAAATTTATTTGCCTCTCTTTTTGCGGAATCTTCGCGTTTGGACTCTCGTGGCGCGCGGCCCCCCGTTTCTCCGGATGGATGCGGGACGAGTATGTCAGACATACGCATCCATCAGAAAGACGTTCGTAGGGTCTTGCGTAACCTCGACGTGAACAAAGCTAGTGGCCCCGACGGGATACCAGCGGTCGTGCTTAAAACTTGTGCGCCTGAATTGTCTCCAATTTTGACTCGCCTGTTTCGCCTCTCATATGAGACTGGAAAAGTGCCGGTTGCATGGAAGCAAGCTAACGTGCAGCCTGTGCCCAAAAAGGGTAGCCGAGCCGACCCAGCGAACTACCGTCCTGTATCCATCACGTCCATTCTCTGTAAGAGTATGGAAAGGGTGCTCAACAGGAAGCTCCTGGCATACCTAGAAGCGAATGATATACTCAGTGACCGGCAATACGGTTTTCGACAAAATCGGTCTACTGGGGATCTTCTAGCGTATGCCAGTCACATCTGGAGCGAAGCCATCGAGAAGCATGGGGAAGCGCTTGCAGTCTCCCTTGATATCTCGAAGGCTTTCGATAGGGTCTGGCACGAAAACCTTATTGCTAAGCTTCCTTCCTTTGGTCTACCCACTGGCCTGTGTAATTGGATCGCCGACTTCTTGAGGGATCGATCCATCCGAGTAGTTATTGACGGTTGCTCTTCCGGACAAATGTCTATTAACGCCGGAGTCCCTCAGGGGTCGGTGCTCTCGGCTACACTGTTTTTGCTGCACATAAATGATCTTCTTAAGCCCGGTACCTTTGGGTATGCAGACGACAACACTGTTGCTGAGAGATACGTGTCCGACGCACGCGCTAGTGGGTCACAGATCCAGTCTTACCGAGAGGCTATGGTTGAGCGCTTGAACTCGTCCTTGAAGGCGGTCTCTGATTGGGGCGATGCCAATCTGGTGAAGTTCAATGCTGCAAAAACCCAGGCGTGTCTTTTCTCCGCTAAACGGAGTCAATTCCACCCGGCTCCATCTTTCCGGGGTGTAACCGTTCCGATAACCGACCACCTTGAGCTTCTTGGAGTAACACTCTCGTCTACTCTCAATTTCGGCTCATACATCGAGGCAAAAGCCCAGCTGGCTGCTAAAAAATTGGGGATCTTAGCAAAGGTGAGACGGTACTTTACGCCGGAACAGCTGCTCAACCTGTATAAAGCGCAAGTTCGATCGTGTATGGAGTACTGCTCTCATCTTTGGGATGGGTCTGCCAAATACCAGCTTGATGCACTTGAGTCGATTGAGAAGCGAGCCAAGAAGATAATCGGTAATGATGCACTTGTTGAGTCGAAACTCCTTAGTCTTGGACATCGGCGCCGAGTTGCTAGCCTGTCGGTTTTCTATCGGTTGCACTTCGGGGAGTGTGCACAGGAATTGCACAATTTAATTCCGTCAAGTCCTTTCCATCATCGGACCACTAGGCGTACGGCGATGCGTCACCGGTATATGGTGAACATTCCACCCATACGCACAAAGCGGTTTGGAAACACATTTATTATGCGTACAGCTAAGGAGTGGAATTCCCTGCCGGGGTCTGTGTTTCCTGATAGCTACAACTTAGGAGTCTTCAAGTCAAGAGTGAATAGGTTACTTCTAGGCAGGCGTGCTCCATCGTCGGCCACATCATCGCTTACCATCAGGTGAGATTGTGGTCAAACGCGAGCCTATGTATAATTAAAAAAAAAAAATTAAAAAAGTGGTTTATATATGTTACGTAGTAAAACAAACTATTACATAAATATTTATCTAGTAAATAAATGAATAATAACTGTTTATTTGTTAGCATGGCCTTCCATGGTCTACCCACCTTAGTTTGTCAACTGACCCACAATTCGACATTGATTTGGTAAAACATTTACATCGTGGTCGGTTTTTTTAAAGTGTTATTTTGTCTCACGTTCTGAGTGAAGCAAGAGGGAGTGTTGGACTTTTACTGACTTAAACCCACCCGTTTTCCTTCAGTTGACCTTTGCGTTCTAAAGCCATGGTAACTAGCAACGTCGTGGTAGTGCGGGGGCTTTCATTCAATGGATCGAATAAAATCTGCCTAGCCTTTTCCCAACTATATTGGGGTCGGCTTCCAGTCAAGCCGGATTTAGCTGAATACCAGTATTTTACGAGGAGCGGCTGCCTACCAGACCTCCACAACCCATTAACTGGGGTAATACTGTACTTCATGGCAAGACTGGAGTCAGATTTAGTGGCTTCTGACTATCCGTAACAACTGCCAAAGATCTACAAATGACAGCCGGGACCAACGGCTTAACGTGCTTTCCGAGGCACGGAGGAAACTCGTTATGTTAAGATGGTCACCCATCCACAGACCAACCTAGGCAAGCGTTGCTTAACCTTGAAGATCGACCTGTGCGGCTGTTATTATCTAGCCACGAGCTCGAATGGATCGAATATTGTCTACTAAATTGATTGATAGCGATTAACCGTAACTTATTTAGGTGCCATCTAAACTTTGTTACATCATGTAAGTAGTAGTAGTACCTAGTCCTTCTAGGTCACTCTGTGGCGCCATATCAAGCCGCCCAAGTTCGATTAGGACTAGAACTCGAAGCGTTCCGTAAAAACACATTTTATACCTATTATTTGTTGATTATAGCGATAAATACTCAAAAAATACTCTATTATGAAAATATCAACTATCTAACTATTACGCTTCATGAGATATAGCCTACTGACAGACCAACAGACGGACAGAGGAGCCGCAGTAAAAGGGTACTGTTGCTGTGAAACCTGTTTGGTACATAAATATTACAATAAGGAGTAATTTGTACAGGTACCTACATATTTTAGCTGTAGCTACCTGTTTTGTATACATACTACAAAGCCGTACGTACCTACCTGTTTTCACATTGTTGTTGTTGTTAGTCCCCGTGGCCTGGCTGAACAACGAGGCGCCAGTAAGCCGAGCTCGCCGTAGAATCCACCACATTCTGCTCAAATTACAATTCTAATCCAACTTCTCGAACGCTTATTAATAACAACAATTTAAAACCACTAAAAGACCTTTAATTTAACTTAACAGAAACGGGGAGAGTTCGGCGTAAATATAAATAATCAGCATAGAAATAATACAATAATAATGTTCGGTTTCTGTCACAATAGTTGTTTTTTACGGGATCGTAATACGCGCGTCGGAGAGCCGTGCGATCGGCGTGGCGCCCTAGCCGCGTGTCTGCCACGCTACTGGCGTACTGGCCCGATGGCCGTCCGGCCCGGCGTGACATTCTCAAACACTGCCATGCGCAGTATCCACGATTTATTCGGTCTAACAGGTGAATAACTACATCGTACAATTTCAGAATAACTATACTTCGTCGGTTTAGGTAGTTAACTAAAGGTAAACAATCTTGGCATGTCTTTTTATCTAAAAGTTGTCTATAAATTGAATGTAAAAATCTTTGCAAATAGGTACCTATTTACCTAAATCGATGTTAGCTAATAAACTAAATTTAAATAATCTTTGTGTATATTATATACGACCTCTTTAATATAAAAAGACATATCAAGACTGTTTACCTTTAGTTAACTACCTAAACAAACGGAGTATAAAGTTTATATCGGTTACCGACATAACCCGAATTACCAAAAGTGATGGTCCAAAAATGTATGGCCCAAAAACCCAGAGTCGATTTAGACAAATTAGGTATCAATAGCTTTATTAAAATGCACAATTTACCCCACCGAAAAAGAATTGCCCATATCCATGGGATATATGAGTTATAGACGAACAAAGTATATATGGAAAAATCATGAATAACTGGTTATTTTTACCAGTTTTTGCAACAGCAATATATTAATAATGAATAACTTGTTATTTTTATCAGTTTTTTCAACAGCAATATATTAATAATAATAATCATAGGACAATAATAAATATAAGTAGCGATTATATGAACCTATCAAGTTGAAATCTTATATTTCACAGCTTGTAAATCATATGTCAAGATACTTTTGTCGTGAAATCTTTTGACAGTTGAATGTGCCTATTTTGTCTCAGATTATTTATATTTTCAGTCATTTATTTAAAAAAAAAACAAATGGAAAAATATTTATTTCAATTATTTTCAATGTCTATTAATATATCATCTAAGAACCCAGCAGGTTGCATAAGGTCGTCTTGGTACCTGGCCCAGGCCAGATAATATATAATGCTTATTATGTGGGCACAACTGCCCAATGTGCGGCGACAATGAATACAGCTGCAACAGTGTTCCGAAATCCTATTCGTGTTATATAAAACATAACAGTTTTTTTTCTGGTAGGGGAATCATCAGAATGACTTCTCCCGCTCTTGGGCGGAGCGGGAGGGCGTGTCAGACTCTTACTGACTAAACCCCTACCCCGTTCCTTCGTTGCCTTCAATCTGGGGGGGACTCGGTGTCAACCTTTCGGAATACCACGTGTTCATAAAACATAACAGTAATATGTTCTTGTCCCGACGTAATCTCATTAATTACTCAGATACCCGCGAAACGAGACACAATAGTAAAACAATAACAGCGCGGTCTGATAGGACCGGTTGGGGATTCAAACGTTAATAAAGGACTTTGAACTTGATAGTTGCATATGATCGCTAGTTATATTTATTATTGTCCTATGATTACTATTATTAATATAATGCTGTTGAAAAAAAAATGGTTGCCTGTAAAGTCGTTTTTACGGGCGAAGATTTTACGTGACAACGTCTTTTTCTCGGTAGAATATTTATTGATATGAATATAATTAAATTGCACAATAGGAACAAGGAATTGAATGAAAATAAGAATTGCACAAATTTTAACTATAGAAATATATTTTGTTTACTAAAATTCTCTAGTGCTGCGCGCGCGGCAGACCGATCATAGTTGAGTGGGAGAGAGACGCAAGGCATTCGGCGGGCCTCTCTCTCGTTCGGTGACTCATCGTAACGTTACCGAGCGTTACACTTTTTCATAAGTGACTCCCAGCCGCAACCTAATTTAAGACGTTGTCACGTCAAAACTGGTGAAAATAACAAGTTATTCACGATTTTTCCATATATACTTTGTTCGTCTATAACTCATATACCCCATGGATATGGGCAATTTCTTTTCGGTGGGGTAAATTGTGCATTTTAATAAAGCTATTGATACCTAATTTGTCTGAATCGACTTTGGGTTATTTTTTGGACCATCGCTTTTAAGTGGTAGTGGGCACATTGCTCGCAGAACAGATGGTCGATGGAAACGAAAGGTTTGGAGTGGTATTGTAAAAAAATTGTATTTGTAAACTGTAATTTGCAATCTTGAGCCACTCGCACACCACAAGTTGAACGCCTCCTGGCATAGCATACGCTCTATTTAACCTATCAATACCCGCGAAACGAGACACAATAGTAAGACAATAACAGCGCGGTCACATGAGACCGGTCGGGGGTTCGTGAAAATTTAACATTTACACCATAATATGATGTTATTCGGATTCAGACAATAATTATCTAGGTTCCTACATCGTCTTTTTGTTGAAAAACTTACCCCAAACGAAATTTAAGCGAATTTAAATTTGCACATTTTCACAGCGAAAATGTCATGTTTTTATTTTGTTTTTTCTATATTATAAACAACAATATTTCAAAATATCTTTTCGTAGGAACACAGATATTATTATCAAGTTATAAATACTCGAAACAATATTGGAAATACATTAATTTTTCATTCATCATTTTTGGTATTACGGAACCTCTCCCAAATTTCCAATAGTTTGTATTGCTATCACAGCAAGCAACTGTCAGTGTGCGGATGATGACTTTACTCCAGTCAGTGTGTCCAAGAATTGTTTATACTATCTGGATTGCTTCCATTAACCTCAAAAACGTATTTTATTTCGTCTCAACTCCAGATAGCGCGCGGTCTCCGCAGGCCTCTTAATATTATCACTTGGTTTCTATCCACTCCGATTTGTTTGCTTGAAAAAAAATTATTATTTAAGATACTTAGTAAATGGACACCGAAGGAAATGAGAGAAAGCAATGTTTTTCATTTATAATTAATTAATTATACTAATTATTTCTGTAAATCTTACATACCTACAAGCATAACTTTCTTACATTTGGTTTCCTTTGGAAGGAATAGAGATATTTATTAAATAAAGCAATGTTTTTCTACTGGACGTATAATATGCACGAAAAAAAAATAAACACCCTCAACATTTATAAGACCTGTATCTGTATGCACCTATGTATGTTAACAAATAAATGTGATTTCATTTCATTTCATTTGACCATTTTCTGAAAAACGCAGCGTTGGAAAGCCTCCAACAAGATGGACCTATGACCTGGGGCCTTAGTCTGCTATTACAATAGACTTGTGTCCATTAACAATAAATATAATTGATAATGGTTTAAAATGATTACTTATGTTATTGAGAAACTAACAAACAATTTTAATTGTTAAAAGAGTTAAAGATTAATATTTGGACAAAATAAATTACGTAAAATGAAACCTAAAGTTATGTGACAGTGAACACCAATCAGAAAGCGTTACGTCACGCCGTGGGAAACAACAACTATTGTCATTGATGTTTATAGTATTTTACAGGTTCCTAACAAAATTTTAGTTATTAACGACTAATATCTAGTTAATAGACTGTTTATTAGTTAATCATTTCAAAGAATTAACCATGGAATCAGGATTCAGCAAAGCAGATAGTAATAATATGCCCAGAATCGACTCAGATATCATTGGAAACTTCATCTGTGCTTCGGTTTAATGATTAGTATTGGCCTGAGGAACAAAATGCACTAGGTGTACATTCTGGGCAGCACTTGGTCAAACTTCCACACAAAGATTTTTAAGTTAGGTTAGGTTAGAAAAACCCTTTTTTTTCTTGACTCTAGGAGCCGATTTTGATGCGCTTCGGTTTAATGATTAGTATTGGCCTGAGGAACAAAATGCACTAGGTCTTCATTCTGGGCAGCACTTGGTCAAACTTCCACACAAAGATTTTTAAGTTAGGTTAGGTTAGGTTAGAAAAACCCTTTTTTTTCTTGACTCCAGGAGCCGATTTTGATGCTCTTCGGTTTAATGATTAGTATTGGCCTGAGGAACAAAATGCACTAGGTGTACATTCTGGGCAGCACTTGGTCAAACTTCCACACAAAGATTTTTAAGTTAGGTTAGGTTAGGTTAGAAAAACCCTTTTTTTTCTTGACTCCAGGAGCCGATTTTGATGCGCTTCGGTTTAATGATTAATATTGGCCTGAGGAACCAAATGCACTAGGTTTTCATTCTGGGCAGCACTTGGTCCACACCCTGTCAATCTCCTTTAAATTGTTATTTAAATAGCGAAATTTATAATGTAAACGCCCGATTAAAAATAAATAAAATGTTTTTTCTAATAAAATGGGTAACAACCTAAAGTTTTAAGCCATTATTAAAATTTATTCAACTAGCCTATTGTGTCAGAATGGTCGATCATTGAGCAGTGCAAGAGGGACGGAGCTATGTAAGTTGTATAGCTCCGTCCCTCTTGCACTGCTCAACGATCGACCATTCTGACACAATAATTGTAATAGCAGACTAAGGCCCCAGGTGAGGGTCGCGGGAATCCGTACGATTGTTGTGGCGAAGTTTGGGAGAGGCCTGTGTAAAACTATTCTACATAACTAGACATGCTATAACGTTATCTACGATTCTTTTTAAACATCAATATTATGTCAGAAAAAAAAACAATTAATCTATCACATAGGTACCCGCGAAACGAGACACAATATTAATTCATGAATCCCCGACCGGTCCTATGAGACCGCGGTGTTATTGTTTTACTATTGTGTCTCGTTTTGTGGGTATGTGATAGGTTAAACCAATAACAGCGCGGTCTCATAGGACCGGTCGGGGATTCAAACATTAAAAAGTACAAAAAACCGTTTGAAGGTTCACTTACTAAGGGCGGAACCCTAACAAACTTACATACCTAAGTAAATAGTTCAATTCCCGAGTCGCGAAGATTGCTACAACTTAGGGGTCTTGAAGTCAAAAGTGATAAAGTTACTTCTATTCTAGGCAAGCGTGGTCCATCGTCGGCCACATCATCGATAACCAGTGAGATCTGCCGTGAGATAGTAGTCAAACGCGAGCCTATGCATAGTAAAAAACAGGCCAAGAGCGTGTCGGACCACGCTCAGTTTAGGGTTCCGTAGTTTCCCGTCCGTCACAATAAGTGTAGAGTAACTAGGTACTCAAAAACTATTTTTGAATACCTATCCAACAATATATCACACGTCAGGGTTGAAATAAAAAAAAACACTTTCCACTTTACATGTAGGAGGGCTACCCTAATAAAACATTTTTTTCCATTTTTATTATACTACTTTGTCGGCGTGATTGATATATTATGTACATATTGGTACCAAATTTCAGCTATCTAGTGCTAACGGGTACCTATGGACGGACGGACAGACATGGCGAAACTATAATGGTACGTTCACACGCGCGCGTTCAACTCAACATTCAACGTGCACATTCACATTCACGAGCGTGTAAACGGTACGCCCAAGCCCGTGAACGCGCCTGTGAACGTGAATGCCGCGAATCGGACAAGTGTTAGTGACACGACGGCGTGCGTGTGAAGCCCGTCACGGGCCGGCGGACATTCAAGCTGTTCACACGCACGCCGTCGTGTCAGTCAGTGCCAGAATGGCGAGCAGCGAGGATCTCGGTATTGTTGCTGCCATACCCTTTGGCTTAACTTATTTTTATTGGAAAAGAAACAAAATTATGAAAGACGGAGAAAAAGATAAAGACCATAATACTTCTTCTTCCTGGTAATATTCCAGGAACGTCAAAATTGACTATAATAATAACAGCAGCAACAACAACAACTGCAACTGCAACTCTCTTTGCAGCTCTGACCGCCGGTAGCTTGGACCCTGTTCCCAATACCGGTGGGCTAATATTTTCATATTTTTTAATGTTTATTTTTTATTTTTTAATGAAATATTTAAAAATGTAATTTATATGTTTATTAGGAATTGAATAAAGAGATAATAATAATTTCATTTGCTCAGTCTCGTTTGACCATTCCGCCATGTTGTAATCTCCGATCGTAGCGACTTTCTTAGCAACGTTGAAAGAAGATCCACTCGTCGCGAAAGCGCGGTAGAGACTAGAGACTGACTGCCCGCGCGCGTGTAAACAGTCACCGGGCGCCCGCACATTCATCCTTTGAACTTTGCCAAAAACCCGACACTTGTCCTATTCGCGGCATTCACGTTCACAGGCGCGTTCACGGGCTCGGGCGTACCGTTTACACGCTCGTGAATGTGAATGTGCACGTTGAATGTAGAGTTGAACGCGCGCGTGTGAACTTACCATCGTTTTTATTGTTTCGTAACTAAAAATTTACAGTTTTCTGATACTTGTGCTGTGCTATGAGAGTGAGATCTTGCTTCATGCGTTTCAGGATTGTAGGTCAACGGATAGTTTCAAAATTAAAAGTAACAAATTGCTCAAATAAATAATAAAAAATCAAAATAAAGCATAAAGAAGAGTAAGTGCAAAAAAATATCTAGAAACGATTAGTTTATATTCTAATAGTGTGTAGTAGGTATACAGTAAAGTTGTAGTGTGTTGGTGGACAATAAAATTTATTCTATTCTTACAAATATTTAGCTTTCTATTAGAAAAAAAATCACAAAACTCACTCACGCTCTCAAATCTCTCTTCTTTCCCGGGGACCGGACGGCTCGCTAATTATTCATTTGTAAACTTCTCAAACACAACACCAAATGCATAACTTTACTGAAAACCTAGCTCTAGCCTATAATAAATAGGGTCGGTACACCTAAGTTTAACCACCAGTGTGTAGCTGCACCTAGTTCTAGCCGCTATGATGAAGGCTAAACCTAGTTCTAACCGAAGATAGCAGGATACACCTAGGTTTAACCGCGTGTGACCGGCTACACCTAGTTTTAGCCGGCTAAAATTAGGTGTAGCCGCACTTCGGGTATTAGCCGTAACATAGACACATCACACATCTCAACCTATTTTGTTTGTAATGGCTATTAGTTAGTTAATAGAGAATGTGTGGGCACATTCTCTTATATTTAGTACTTATTAAACAAAAACCAATTATGCTTACTTACCGTTTGAATCCCCAACCGGTCCTATGAGACCGCGCTGTTATTGTTTTACTATTGTGTCTCGTTTCGCGGGTATCTGAGTATTAAAATTAAATACGACAAATAACCTTCAAAAGACCGCGTAGTAGGTAAGTGATCATCACGTAACTTTTCTAGCAAAATTATTCAATGTACCTACGTAGTTACTCAGATACCCGCGAAACGAGACACAATAGTAAAACAATAACAGCGCGGTCTCATAGGACCGGTTGGGGATTCAAACGTTAATCGTTTTGGAAATGTAGTCATACACATTTCATAACGGAAATAACTTCACAACTAACTTAGATGTACTATAAAGTTAAAAATAACGCATAAACACACTACACTATTGTTAAATCTCGCGCGCGCGGCGTGAACTTCGATAAACTGACAATTTTTTTTTTTATATTTTGTTGCCATGAAGTACCGTTTCACCCCAGTTATTGGATTGTGAAAGTCTGGTTAGCAGCCGCTCCTCGTAAAATACTGGTCTGGATTGGAAGCCGACCTCAATATAGTGGGGAAAAGGCTAGGTAGATGACGATGATTTTGATGGCGTTGTTGTACAGATAAAGTTCAATTTTAACATAATTTTATATAGCGCCATCTCGTACACTTCTTTTGGACTACTAACACGTAGATTTAACGTTGTACGCGTTTAAACTTAACGATTTCTAATAGATGTCGTTTAGGGCCTGTAAACTGCCCGCTGCGTAGGTACCGTAAAACGGGGTGAATAAGGACTCAGGGGTGAAAAGGGTCAAATCGAGGAATCTAGTTTCGAAGCCACAAAATAAAAAAACAAGAACTTCCAATTGCTACCTTCTTTTTCTTCTAAAAGTAGATTATATTATCTTCTAACTGACCGCACCGAAGCGTTGTGAAGTTAGTAAAAGGTGTCAAAAATCTTCTTTCAAATAAGACTGTAGATGTGAGGTTGCGGTATTGTCCCTTAAGTTGTCAGTTTTTGGAAATTCTAGTTTTTTTGAAAACGTGTGGAGTTAGCCAACGACGATATAATATCTTTAAGAAGCTACACAAAAAGAGGTAAGTCTAGATTTTACATAGTTTTTGTTTAAATCGTTTTCTTTAGAACCTCTGGGATTATTTATTTTTTTCGAGGTGAATAAATACGGTAACGGGGTGACAAGGGACGGCTAAAGTACAAATAGAGTCGCCTATACTTGGTAAATAGGGACGTATGAAAGTTGATTAGGAACGGTAAAGTTTGAATAGGGTCAGGGCTGCTACAACATGAATTGAACATTTTATCGCATTGTTTTGCAGGATTTCACTTTTTATTAAAATAAGGCTTTTCATTTTATTTATTTTAAACTTATATACAAGCATGCGCACAAGGCGAACTAATAAGAGATACATAGGTACCAACTTGTATGATTTAAAAAAGTTTTTTGTTTGGTTTGTATGTGGCGCTATTACTCCGTAATTATCGTGAGACAACCCTACTAGTTTATCCCAAGTTACCCATGTCTCGTCCCAGGTCACCCCACTTCAAGTATGAATAGGGACAGCCTATATTTTTGTTAAAATATCTAAATTTTGACTAATTCTGGGGATATTTTTAACATTTACGAAAAGTATTAACTGCCGGAAACCCTTGGAAAGAGTTATCAATATTGCATTCGTCCTACAACATCGATTAATTTCAGTGACAAGTTCGATTTTGTCCCTATTCACCCCATTTTACGGTACCTACCTACCTATGGTATAAGTGTATAATCTATGTACCTATGTCTCACCCACAAGGTGCTGAGTAGAAGGACTGATAATAAGATTTAGATAGTGTAACTTTCACTTCTGTCGTGCATCGTGCCAAACTGCGGATATCATCATCATCACCCCTGAGGTCACTGGTCACAATGTGTACCTAGGTGTCTAAATATCTGAACCTGCTTTAGGATTTGTGATTCATTTGACGTGTGCCTCCTTATTTCAATGGTAAGCCGTAGGACCCAGCGGCTTACACGGGCGATATACTCATACTCATTTATTCCATAACAAGAATCTTGTATCTATTATCATGTATGTATTTTTGGGGTTTAGCCTTTGTACCGCGACTCTCATCTCCAGCTCGGTCCCCTCTGGAGTATCCTCGTCGCCGTCATGATCCGCGTCGGACACCGCGGGTGGTGGAGCCAGCTGCGCGGGAGGATGCTCCCTCTCGAGGAGAACAGAGCGTGCCGGTAACCTAATGTAGGTGTAGTATCGGGAGTCCCCGAGAACCCGTTCCCGAGAATTTTTTTACCGTCTCCGTACCGATTTTTACTCGGTTATGTACGAGAAAAATAGTTCTATGGATGGCAACCCTGATCAGAATATTCTATAGCCTATTCGCCGAGGCTTGAGCCAAAAGGTAAACAAACCATAAAAAGGGTTCTTTATATGTCACGATTGATGTAGTGAACAAATTTTATAAAAATAACTACGGAATTAATACACTGACAACATTAGAAATTATATTTTAGAATGATGCCTGTGGAACTTATGTTATCCTTTCAGATTTATTTGAAATCAAACATTATAAATGCCTTAAATTATCTTCTTAATTTTTATTAATTATGTACTAAATAGTTTACATGTAAAAGAACCTAAAAAGAAATGATTACTACTACTAAATTGTAGACCACAGATACTGCGAACATTTTACATTAAAATGTGACGTTTTGTCATCGGTCGGGTTATACCCGCCATTTTGAAATATTGACTTCTTTGTTTACCTTTTGGCTCAAGCCTCGGCGAATAGGCTATAATTGGTTTCCCTGCGGTCTGATAACAGATAAAGTCTGATTTCGTTCGTGAATCGATCGCGATCATTCAGTTCGCAAGTGCGGTAGTCTAGTGGTCACAAGTTTATGTACTTCTTGTTTCAATTTGATTCATAAATACTCTCCTGGCTGAAGAAAAGATGTAAGTTTCTTTTTATTATTTTTACTTACATATTTCGCAATTTTTAGTGTTAGTTAATTACCTTTTATTCGTTGAGGTGAATTTAAAGGCAAAGAACTTTTTTACTGTGGAGGTTTAAAAAGAAAATATGATATATGTAGCTAATAATATATTATGTAGGAAAAAGTTTACCTATTATAAAAACCGGCTTAGAGCGTGTCAGACCTCGCTCAGTGTAGGGTTCCGTAGTTTCCAGTCCGTCACAATAAGTGTCCCCACTTAGACATTACGTGTGTTGTCATACTTGTCACAAAAATACAAAAGAACTGGCATCCCTACTATTGGCTACCTACTATTGAAAGTTTAACATTTGCCTGTGTCAATTTAGTCCCAGGGTTTAAAAACCGGGCAAGTGCGAGTCGGACTCGCGCACTGAGGGGTTCCGTACCAACTTAATTACGGTTTACGATTTATGACGTACCTATTAAAACAAAACTGCTCACTAGATCTCGTTCAAACCAATTTTCGGATGAAGTTTGCATGGTATTTACATTGTATATATTTTTTTAATTCTATCATTCTCTTAATTTAGAAGTTACAGAGGGGAGGGACACACATGTTACCACTTTGGAAGTGCCTCTCGCGAAAACTAAAAATGATAATTTTCAAGTGACCAAAAATGTTGTCTATATAAATATATACGTTAAATTAGTCTTGATACACAAAAACAGTCTACAGCCTAAAATACATTACTCGCTGTCCGTGCGGTTCCACCCACGTCCTTGATTACTACTCCACTCCTATTAGTTGTAGCGTAATGGTCTATAGTCTAGAGCTTTCCTCGATAAATGGGCTATCTAACATTGATTAAATTTTTAAATTCGAACTCGTAGGTTCTGAGATACTAATTGAACTGAAGTAATCCTTAGTTTTTTTTTCTTGTCAAGATCACAATTTTTAAATAGTTAAACTTTTTTATGCTTGTTATTAGCTACAAATCTGTTTTTCTTTTTAAAATCCATCCACAGTTAAAAAATGGAGAAAAAATAATCAGCTGTTTCCTACATTTATGTTCGCTTATTTCGTCAAAATGTATGGAACAGCTGATTATTTTTTCTTGATTTCAGGTCTGGTCCCATACTAAAAGTTGTTGATTATGATGAGTCCCAAGAGGATGTGCGTTAATTATACGACATGTTGTATAGATCAATAAGGGCCTTTATTATTATTATTATAAGCCCGTTGTGTCCCACTGCAGGGCAGAGGCCTCCCTTCCATTTTTCCATTCTTCTCGGTCTTGAGCCACTGCTGACAAATCCTTCAGGAAGGAGTCCAAGTCGTCACGCCATCTCCTTCTGGGCCTACCGCGTCGCCAGCTCCTGCTGTTCGGAGTCCAGTCAGTTGTTGCTTGCGCCCAATTTTGTCGCGGCATGCGGCAGATGTGGCCTGCCCTGTCCCATTTTAGTTTAGCGGCTGAGTAACATACGTCTGCGATTTGGGTTTTGGAACGAAGTAAACTGTTCCTTATCCGGTCTGTTCTTCTGACCCCGAGAATACTTCGTTCCATTGCTCGCTGGCAGACCCTGAGTGCGGACTTTTGACGTTTGGTTAGTGACCACGTTTGCGCTCCGTAAGCCCTTTACAGCATGTAGGTAATTTAAATGAATATTTTCGAAGATAGTAGTTTTAAAATGCAAGAACATTGCGGTGATACCGGCTAGGGGACCGGCGGCGCTTACCAGTAACTGCACCTGTACTATATTAAATTTAGTATCAGTGTATTGCACCCCTGTTTTTTTTTAACCCTTATAGGTTCACTTTGTTGTCCGTCTGTCTGTCTGTCAAGACCCGGGAACGCGTGGAGAGATCGAGTGGAAATTAAAACTATATACGTAGGTCCCGGTCCCTTGAAACTATGCACAAATCAAACTCAGAAAAAAATATAAAATCTTCAAGACTCGATTCGAGAAATGAACTGTTTTCATAGGTAAGTTGGTACGGAACCCTCAGTACGCGAGTCCGACTCGCACTTGCGATAAACCTAAGTACTTGATTTAGTCTGGCACTATCTGAACCGGGTGACTATCTTGAGTGTGGAGGAATCACAAATCTATTTTAAAAGTCACTCATGACTTTTGCAATAATGATATCATGATGATATCATCAAGGAAAATATCGATAATATAATGACACAACAAAGTAAAATAAACAACTTACTATTTTAGTAGGTATTGTAGAGTTAAAAAGGAAAAAAAAACTTTACACACCACAATATTACGTATAATTTAGTTTAAAAATAATCAAAACATTAAAAAAAAATATAAAAAAATACAAAAAGGTATAAAAAAGGTATTGACGACGAACTTCGACGAATTGCTTGTAACACGCTTGTAAGGTGTGGAATGGATTATTTAAGAGGGCTGTCACAATTTTTGATGAATTTCAGCGTTTTATCCGATTTTTGACGTGTGACGATGCTTTAGATATAGCCATAAAAAAAAAAACAAAAATATGGATAAGAAAGTTTGATAACTTATCTTGGGAGTGCTTTAAATAAATATTTGAATTTGTTTACCTACATTAGTAAAATCCTTGTCTCCGCAAAGGATGTTTTATAAAATGTTGCTTTTGGGTATCTTTTGACGCCTTGGTAGGTACACCGAAGATATTAAAGTTTAATCATTTATAAAAATGTCTAGGATACAACTGTCTTCTACATTGGAGTGCTGAAACCACTTTATTACTATTCATACAGTAATACACCAAAAATAATTCTGTAAAACCAAGATCTACTGACAGTTTTCCGTACGAAACTACAATTTTTATCTACGAAATTATAATCCAAACTCAAATAAAAAAAATTAATCAACTAAGGTGGTATTTCTATATATCTTGAAAAAAATAAATTGGGCTATTTAAAAGTTAAATAATATTTTTAAATAATTTTTGTATGCAATGCAAAAATCGAGCGCGACTGCTGCCGCCCGTCGTTTAATTTACCTATCGTCTGTTTTTTATACCCTGAGACTATATTGACACAGGAAATGTCAAAATTACTATAAGATGATGCCAGTTCTTTTGTGTTGTAATGGCATTTCTGTCAAAACGCTCAAATTTAAGAAAAATTGTAATAGCGCCCTTAACGGATTTATTTTTTAAAGAATTAATCTGTAATTTAAGGTAATCGTAGTTGCAACAACGAATTATCGTATTAGCGCACGGTTAGATAATGCCCGTGGTTAAAAAAGTCTAGAACGGCACATTCCGCGACCTTATGACACGAATATTTTCGTTTTAAAATAAAAAAAAATAGGGTTAGGTTAGGTTATAGGGTTTTATAATATATTGTTTTTTATATACTTTTTCTCTTTTATCTTCACATTTCCTTAGTGTGCAATAAATAGGGTTAGAATATGGCGATCATAATAATGTTTTCAATTAAAGGAGACGTACCTGTACATCCAACAGAATTGAAACAAGTGTAAGGACATTGCCAATCTTTGTATGGAAGTTGGACTAAGTGCTGGCCAGAATGAACACCTGGTGCATTTTGTTCCTCAGGCCAATACTAATCAAAAATCTGCTCCAGGAGTCAAAAGAAAAAAAGAGTTTTTCCAACCTAACCTAACCTAAGTTAGAAATCTTTTAAGGGAATTTCGACAACATGTTACCCAGAATGAACACCTAGCACATTTTGTTCCTCAGGTCAATACTAATCAGCAGTAGCGCGGCCTGTAAACAACTCCATTCCTGCCGGCTTTCCTTTACAAACACAACAACAAACCTTAACAAATTAATTATGTATTAATCAAATCTTATAACTGCATAATACTTGCTTGTGAAAATAACAATCAACAATAAATAAACGCCTGCAAGTTTTTTCGGAGCAATCACTCACAACTTACGCAAAACAGGTCTGTAACCCGGTCTTATAAACGGGAATTTCATACATTTTAATTCATAGTTTCTAGCGACATCTAGCGGTGTTATACAAGCGACAAGCCAGTATAATACGGCTAAATAGCGTTTGCAGGCAACCCGGTATTTATCGAGTTAAATCATAAAATGCGTCCGCTAGAACGAAATGGAATGATACTGAACTTTTTAATTTATTTAGTATTTAGTTTGACAGTTTTGGTTCGCGCTTATTCATGTGTCATATTTCACCTGTTCATTTGCATTTTATTTGATATATATTCATATCATAATTTAGAATCTTATAGTTTTATGATTGAAATTGGTTTATATGTAAGCGTAGTCTAGTGATAGTTTTGCGTAGTGATAGTGCAGCAAGAACAAGATCAGTTCAGTTGTATTGTTTTGTAATCGTACTTGAATAGGTACCTATGGTAAGAATAATATAATGGTTTTAGTTTGTAGTTTTTCGACAATTAATAAAAACGCCGGTTTGGATTTATTGCATCATTGAGCGAACGGCATTTGGTGAGTGAACTTTAATAATATATTTTACATACTATTTTTAAAATTGTGTTTACATAAATATTGTTTCACTGCGTCATCTTTTGAGGAAATTGTGAATTTGTGAAAAAAGTTGGAAACGCGGTCACTAGATGGCGTTGTTAGTTGAGCGACGGTTTCTGAATCTCGCAGTTAAGATTTTCCGTCGCTTAATTAGGTCAGGTTTATAATAATTTTTGGTACAAGTACAAGCAGCGGATTCACTCGCACGTAAGTGTACCCGTCGCCACTGCTAATCAGTAAACCGATGCGCTTAAAAACCTGTTCCAGGAGTCAAGGGAAAAAAGGAGTTTTTCCAACCTAACCTAATTTAGAAATCTTTTAAAGGAAGTTTTAGGGATGTGAAAGCTACGGACTGGGACTTGTACAGACGAAAGCTCCAGGAGAGACTCCAAGACTTCCCTAAAACCATACGCTCACCTGAAACATTGGATTATGCTGTTGCTCAAGTTACCGAAGCCATTACAGCCTCGTACGAAGAGAGCTGCCCTTTAAGAACTGTGAGGGATAGAAAGGTCACATGGTGGAACAAAAAGCTCGATGTTTTAAGGGGAGAAGCACGTAGGTTGTTTAATAAGGCTAAATCGACTGACGATTGGGATCGGTATCGAAAAGCTTTAACTACCTATAATAAAGAAATTCGAAAGGCGAAAAGACTTTCATGGAGGAAGTTCTGTGAGGAGATTACTAAAGTCCCTCAAGGAGCCAGAATCCATAAAGTCTTATCCAAATCGCCTACAAATCAACTGGGACTCTTAAAGAAACCAGACGGTACCTTCACTGCGTCGGCGGAAGAAACCCTGAATCTTCTGGCGTCTACACACTTCCCTGGCTCAGTGGTGGCACCAGACATCATCGTGCAAAATACTCCTCACATCCGCCTCTCCAGGCCCTTAAATGAAGACTGGAGAAGAGCGGCGAAGTATTTTAGACCGAACAATGTTGAATGGGCTATAGACTCATTCAAACCGATTAAATCTGCAGGGTATGACGATATCTTCCCAGCTCTTCTGCAGCAAGGGAAGACTATGCTCCCTATCTTAATCAAAATCTTCAGAGCAAGCTTTGCCTGGGGATATATACCAGAGAAATGGACTATGGTTAAAGTCTGTTTTATCCCAAAGGCTGGTAAGAAGGACTATTCTCAACCAAAGTCGTTCAGACCAATAAGCCTTACCTCTTTCCTACTCAAAAGTATGGAAAAGGTAATCGACGAATGCATTAGGGATGGACCATTAAGGGACAACCCTCTGCATCCGAAGCAACATGCTTACCAAAAAGGAAAATCCACAGAAACTGCTCTGCTAGAACTTACAGACAGGATCGAGAGGGCTTTGGAAGATAAGCAGATAGCCCTATGTGCTTTCCTTGATATTGAAGGAGCCTTCGATAACGTCACCATAGACGCCCTCTCCAAGGGAATGAAGGCGAAAGGGATTGACGAAACAACAACTCGTTGGATCGAATTCATGCTCCTCAACAGAACAATCAGTGTAACCTTACACGGTACTACACAGAGCTTCAAAACAACTAAAGGGTGCCCACAAGGAGGCGTTTTATCGCCACTTCTATGGCTACTCGTTGTTGACCAATTGCTGGTTGAAGCCTCTAAAAACGACTTAGATGTACATAGTTATGCCGACGATGTGGTGGCTTGTGTTGTCGGCCCCTGTCAAAGCACGGTATCATCTATACTACAAAGATCTCTGAACACTATTAACACATGGTGCACAGAAAACCACTTATCGGTTAACCCGAGTAAAACAACGATAGTCCCCTTTACTAGGAAGCGTAAGCTGGACAAGCTTGTAATGCTCACTGTAAAGGGAACTGTCGTACCATTCTCCAGCGACGTCAAGTATCTGGGCGTAACTATCGACCAGAGACTGACCTGGAACACTCACATTAACAATGTGATCCAAAAGGCCAAAATAGCCTTAGGAATATGCTGTCGCTTAGTAGGGACGAAATGGGGCTTAAACCCTAAAATCGCCCTATGGTTGTACACCGCCATAGTTAGGCCGATAATAACGTATGCCTGCGTCGTATGGTGGAGGAAAACAACGCAAGTGACAGTCATTAGCAAACTCGATGGTTTGCAAAGACTTGCATGCCTCATATCAACAGGGGCCATGTCTACAACCCCAGGAGCTGCTCTAAATGCACTGCTTAACCTACCGCCACTTCATCTATTCATTGCGAAGGAGGCGAAGGCGAGCATTTACCGAACAAACAGCACTGGTAAAGCAAACTGGCGCTCTCAAGCACTGAGATCGCTACACGAATCAGTACTTGAACACGAACAACTAGCTATGACAACAGACGTCATGCTTCCACAGTGTAATTTCACAAGGAATTACACAGTGGAACTGCCGAGCAGAGAGGATTGGACCAACAACCTCATCAACTGCAAGGCTGGAAGCCTGATCTGGTTTACAGACGGGTCCAAAATGGGTGAGAATGTAGGATGTGGAATATTTGGCATTAGCCCGAAATTCAGCAAAAGCCTGAATCTGGGCAAACACGCCACCATATTCCAAGCGGAGGTTTACGCCATTATAGAATGTGCGGAAGCCAATCGTAATCGACACTACAATAATCAATTGATTCTGATTTACTCAGATAGCCAGGCAGCTCTTAATGCCTTAAACTTGAATACTCTAAATTCGAAACTGGTAAAAGACTGCGTTAATAAACTGAATGACCTGGGGCAAAGGAATAAAGTTATTCTGAGATGGGTACCAGGTCATTCTGGAATCGATGGCAATGAAAAAGCCGATGAACTTGCAAGGACTGGGGCTCAAGGTCAGCAGATAGGACCAGAACCCTTCTGTGGTATCTCAAAGAACCAGGCCATGCAAACCCTTAAGAGCAACCTATTTGGCGATTCAAAAAGGCACTGGTTGGCACAACCAGGACTGTTACACGCCAAATCTCTTATAGAAGGCTACTCACAGAAACGAACTGCCGAGCTTCTTGAGCTTAGCAGGACGAACATCTGTGCGATAGCCCGCGCCTTAACGGGCCACTGCAAACTAAACAGGCACCAATTTCACATGAAACTGAGTAACTCTGATGTTTGCCGTTACTGCAATCAAGAGAGGGAGACGCCCAAGCACCTTTTGTGTGAATGCGGGCTCCTTATCCACAAACGCAGTGTTCATCTGGGTCGGCACATTATTCGCCCGGAGGAGATTAAAACTCTAAAAGCTAGGAGTATTCTAAATTTCTTGGAAGCCTCTAGGCTAAAAGAGTTACTCTAGAAAGGTGGCGAGTCACAATAGATCATTTTGGTCGCAGTGACTACATCCCCCACACTACGGGTGATGCATAGCCCCTGATCCTCAAATAATAATAATAAAGGAAGTTTTACCGAGTGCTATCCAGAATGAACACCTAGTGCATTTTGTTGCAGTTTATACTGCGTTTACTAACGTAACGCAGTAAAAACTGATTATTATTGGCCTGATTATATTGAGAAACAAAATGCACTAGGTGTTCATTCCGGGCTGCTCTTGGTTAAACTTCCGTAGTTACTCAGATACCCGCGAAACGAGACACAATAGTAAAACAATAACAGCGCGGTCTCATTGGACCGGTTGGGGATTCAAACGTTAAAAAGATTTCTAACTTAGGTTAGGTTGGAAAAACTCTTTTTTTTCTCTTGACTCCTGGAGCAGATTTTGAAGCGCTTCGGTTAACTGATTAGTATTGGCCTGAGGAACCAGATGCACTAGGTTTTCAATTTAGGCAGCAGTCGGTCAGACTTCCTCAAAAAGATTTCTAACTTAGGTTAGGTTAGGTAGGACAAAACTTTTTTTCTATTGACTCCTGAATCAGATATTAAAACGCTTCGGTTTTCTGATTAGTATTGGCCTGAGGAACAAAATGCACCAGGTGTTCATTCTGGCCAGCACTTGATCCACACCCTGCCAATCTCCTTTGAAAGATCTACTACGAGTACCTACGACTTTTGCTTGTTTACCGGACTTGAGAATATCTTTGCGATTGACCTTTGCACGTAGGACTTTGATTTTGACAACGTTTTGGCACAATTATGGATGTAGGACGCCGATGTGTTATGTGTCCGCGGTCTGTCCTAAGACAGAGAAGACACATTTTGGATGATAGTTTGCCTCAAAGGTCACCAACGGTGGCTGACTATATTTCACAAAATGGTGAGGTGAGTAAATAATCTTTTTTTCTATGTCTAATATGACGAGTTACAATAATCAATGTAAACATTTTTTATATTTTAATAGAGTTTTCAAAGGAAAATCTTTGAGTAATCTCAAAGATTTTCCGTTTGAGAACCAAGTATTTTTTTTGTATAGAATCGTCATTTGTTTATGTGAAAATATGCTTTTTGTTGGTAGAAAAAAATGATTTTAGTTGAAAAATTAAATATAATTTTTGGTGTTTTTTTTAAATAAACCCAATTGATTTTGAAACCAACACAGGTACTTTAGACTTTTCTGGGTCCCAGTGAACAAATCAAGACACATCCCATGACTGTTGAAGGGTGGGGACGGGTTTCATACAAAATCCCCCATGGTCCTTTATCAGACAGCATGATAATGCTGCATATACACTAGGTTGTGAAGGGCCTAGGTATTGCACGCTCACTTATTCTGTGGTACGACACAGCATGAACCATTACCATCAAGTTCAAAATAATTTTCCTAGAAAGTCTTTATAAAGCTCTACTTCCCAGATTTTTTTCATACTTTTCTAAACTTATGGTTCAAAAGTTAGAGGGTATGATCCAAAAGTAAAAAACACATTGTTTTTTACTTTTGGATCGATAATTTCTGAAATTATTGATATTATCAAAAAATGATTTTAGTAAACCCCTATTCATTTTTTCAAAAATGTCACGAAAGCTCGATCGACCACCAGATCAAACGTCGCAAGTGGGGTTGGATTGGTCACACGCTTAGGAGGGATCCCGATCATATACCTAAACAGGCGCTGGATTGGAATCCCCAAGGAAAAAGGAAGCGTGGCCGCCCTCGACAGACTTGGCGACGAACCGTGTTAGCTGAAGCAAAGGCCATCGGACTGACGTGGAGCGAGGTCAAGCGAAAGGCGCAAGACCGGTCGCGATGGGTGTCTACTGTCGACGCCCTCTGCCCCAGCTAGGGGACATAGGATTTTAAGTCAAGTATTCATTTTTTAATACCTATTCAACAATATATCACACGTGAGGGTTGAAATGAAAAAAAAATCACTTTCCTCTTTACATGTAGGGGGGCTACCCTAATAAAACATATTCTTCCAATTTTTATTTTACTACTTTGTCGGCGTGATTGATATACATATTGGTACCAAATTTCAGCTTTCTAGTGCTAACGGTCATAGAGATTAACCGAGGACGGACGGACGGACGGACAGACATGGCGAAACTATAAGGATTCCGTTTTTTCCATTTGGCTACGGAACCCTAAAAAAGGACGGTGCTATGTTTGTCCTGTTTTAAATCGTCTTTTTCCCTCGCTCTCTCTCTCATCTCCATCATTATAGTTTTAAGACGTCATAAAAAGACACTGAATGACAATAATTTAAAAAATAACGTCTTCTCTTGTATTGTTTCCAGATATTGAAGTTAAATAAACTTAAACAAGTGCCATGGACAAATGGATAGGAGCACCATCTCCTAACTATGAAACTAATAAGGATAAGTTGTATCCTTATTCTGAAATGCCGTTTCAAAAAGAATATAAACTGGTAAAGATTCCGATTTCTGTTAAAAATCTTATAGAACATGTCAATTATTGTGGTTACGGCAGAATAATAATCGACAATAAGACTAGAGGATTTGCCGACTGCTATAATGTTCATTACGAGTATCAAACAGTTTACGATGGCCCGGATAAAGGCAAAAAGATACCGAACAGGATACCAATGATAGAGGAATCCCAATTTAGACACTCAACCAGTAATTATATAAAAGATAACTCTGTCCTTACAGTTACAGTAGAAGCCTACTGGGGTTATGTTTGTTCGGAGTTAGCTCAAGATATTGCTCGTGTAGTAAACAGCGAGAGGGGAAAAGTAGTTCTTTATGGAGCGACAGATAGTGAAATGAATTTGATCTCTGACGAACTGAAGTTGAAACAGTTAATTTACTGTCCCATTTACTTGCTTCCGGATAACCTACAGTTAACTTACTTCGAGAAAAATTACAAAGCCTTTTTAAGCGCCAATGAACTCAAGAGAGAACTGTACAGAAAAGTTAATGGAGCTGACTTCGAGGCTGCCGCCATACTGACTGGATGCTTGAATAACGCCTACTGCGGTGGTGCTCTTAGCGAGGTCGTCAGCAAGCTCCTTCAGAACAACGTGCGACACGTCATGACGTACGCTTACAAACTATGGAACACCTGTGACAAACATGTAGTGCGAGAGCATTTCCCGCCTGTGTTCCAGCACCTCTTCGACGGCGGCTGTGTCGCCATCATCAACAACCAAAACGATCAGGCGACGGTTATAGAACAGAAGACCACGAAAGCGCGGGGAGACCGCCGCAATAAATTAGGCTGGAAGATTAGCCCAATATTAGATGACAATAAGGTTCTATTCAGACTTTACAATATCGCCACCGAAAAATATTTACAGCAAGCAAGCGCCGCAAAGGATTCTGAAGAACTAAGAGACAAGTTTTGCTTTGAGCCGTTACTCACGATAAGCGGACAAGTTGCTTTTAAAATTTTCTATTTCGATGATGACAAACCTTTGCAGTTACCTGTTGACGCAGATTGTTTACAAGACGTGGCAGTCGCAGGACAGGACCGAGTCGGCAGTGCTCAGGATGGACGATCCACTTGGATTTTAACGACTGCTGATCAAGTGGAGGAAAAGTCTGTTGAAAAGGACAATCCAATACTAAGTGACGAAGAAGAGTTTGCTAATATCTATAACTATGATTAAAACTAAGTAGGTATGTACCTTTGACCACTTATCGTAGTAAGCTTAAGTATATTAGGTCGTTTAACTGCTAAGTTTTTGTTAGATTTTAAAAATGCAGAAAGTAGTACGGGAAACATTTTCTAAATAGACAAATATTCATCTACAAGACCATTCAGAACTACACACACACGCTTAACGCTAGTCATGGTTGTTTCACTAAGCCATTCAATTACTCGTTTACTGGCACGTTTTTACACTTAGGGCCTGTTTCACCACCTATGATTAAGTTTCGGGTATCTTACTTGGCAGATAATTTCATACAAATTCTGTTCCATTTTCGAATTTATTCAGTGAGTAGTGCCTACTCGGACATTGTGAAACAGGCCCTTATACTGGTATAGATGTGTGCATTCGCGCAGCGGAATTTTGTTGAATTTAAAGATTTTAAGTATGCAGATATTTAGTGTATGACGTCGTGTAATTGTGTATGGTAAAAAAAAAATTGTGCACGCAGCCATTGTGGAGAAATTAACCAAAAACTGATTCCGCTGGGCGAACGTTGTCCTGGCGGAACTTTTTTTAATCCATGGACTTTAGAAGAAAAGAGATGTGTCCAAAAATTAGTGTGTATTTGTGTGTAATTGTGTATGTATGAATAAAAGTTGTGCATGCATAAACTTCGGAGAAATTCAAGTTTCCGCTACGCGAACGTTTGGCCATTAGCTAGTTTTCATATAAAGCGCTTACATAGAGAGCTGTAGATTTTTACATACATTGTTTTGAATTTGTTTATATTTGTTTAAAAAACAGATTTAGAAAAAATCGTAGGGCTTAAAAGATAAAAATATAAACGTAAAATACGCTTATTAGGTCTTAGTTCTTAAAGTATGCACTTTGGGGTCTAGATTTTCACGTTTATACAAACCTTGTAAGTGTCTGTAACATGTTGCCAAGTATCAATGATGTTCCGTTAGTAATTAACGTTTGAATCCCCAACCGGTCCCAACACAATTGTTGTTTCGATATAATTTATAGGTCACTTATTTTCGTACACCTACTACCCTAAATATCTGCATACTTAAAATCTTTAAATTCAACAAAATTCCGCTGCGCGAATGCACACGGTATAGATGCGCCACTCGGAGTTCAAAAATAGTATCTTTAAGTATCCTCCACCAATAGATGGCGCCGATTTACTATTTTATTTATTTATTTATTTATTTTGGGAAAACAAACAAATACACACAGATTCTTAACTATAAAGCCTTAGTATCTAATGTTAGTAATTTATGTGTAACTCACAACGTTATCCACATGTTACCTATTTAATATTTTTTATACGAACTAAGTAGACATGCGAGCGAATCAGCATTACCTTTAAATTCATTAACAATACAGTTAATAAATAAGTTTAATTTGTTAATTTTTTGATTACTTTGTTTCGAAATCTGTTAGGTGTTTCCGTAGATACCCGCCAGAGGGCGCTCATATATTTTAACTTCTGAATAATTAGTTTTTTGTGTTAATAAATCAGTAAATTATTAAAAAGTAAGTACTTATTTGTGATAAAAATTTATATCACAAGTCACTTTTTAGTAATTTACTGATTTATTAACACAAACCATGATATTTCAGTATAAAAATAAAACACCAATTTCATGTAAGTACTTGTAATTTTTATTTTATCAAATCAAAGTCTATTAATCTAGCATAAAATGTGGTAGGTTCAGACATGGTATATACCTAATAATATTAAGTGCCTAGATACATTTCGCCATTATTATCAAATAAAATGTTAACTAAGACCCTGAGCCACCTAACGTTTTTCAGTTAAACTAATTGGTTCTGAAAACCGCTTGCGCATTTTCAATGTTCAATAATCATAAAACCAAATTATTGCACTAAACATATTTATGTCATAATTGTATACTTATTGATTTTATTTCTAATCTTCAAAAGTTTTAAAACTAAGCAAATAAAAATCTTAGCATAATATACATTTTAGAAAAAAAAATCTAGTAACTCATAGATGTATTATTACTCGTATATCTAAAACATCAATATTTTTTGGCAAGTATAAAGCACAGTTGTTACAATATTGAAACTCACCAGTTGCAGGGACAATAAATGCACATTTTTTACTGATGACATTCATTGTGTATGCAAATAGCATGCAAGAATCACAAAAGGAACATTTATGTTGACTACTTAATTATTCTAAGTTTTCAGTTGTAGAAAGACGGATTTTTTTATCCACTTTAAAGCTGGCGATTGGCATGAGCAATAACGTAGGATCGAATAATAAAAATTTGGTGCGACGCTCGTCAACGAGCTGTTCGGCTCACTGTACTGACTTGCCGAATATTCACCTTGTAACGTACTCAAATCTAGCGAATATTCATGTCTGTCGCCAACTTTAGTGTTCTAAGTAAGTAAAACAAAATCGCCTGTGTCTTCAAGACCGACGTCAGGTAGCTAAAAGCTAAAAAATATATTATAAACTTCCACGATATTGAAGATGAATCTTCATCGTTTTCTCTTGAGATAATATTCATAAGCCTGTTTTTTACATGGTCATTCCTATCAAAAACTGAGATTTTTCCATTTAACAATCTATTTACCCCCAGACTCCAACTGTGTACAATCATTTTAATAGATAAATTGCAAATAAAATTAATCAAATCAGCTCTATGTTTCTCACATGTTATAATACTAAAATCACACGCAGAATCAATAAAAAATTTGATTTGATTTTTTATAAATTTTCATATTGGATTATCCCGAAGGCATGCAACAATCACATAATAAATATTAATCATTAAATTTATAAATTCGTCGCTTGGATGAAATAGTGATTTCTTGGTATAATCAATTTCATAATTAAATGAATCAAAATCAATACCAGATCTACATAAATTATTAAGACAATTGGAACATTTTTTGAAAATTTGATTTCGATTTCTTAATCACATAACCTGTTACATATTTTTTTGATTCAGCATGCAATAGTGAATCATTATTTTTAATTTCTGACATTACATTTAATAATGAATCAATGTTACATGCAAAATCAACAGTGTGAAAATCATAATTGTTTATGATCAGATGGGACAGTGATTGCATAACTGTATTAAAATCTTCTTCACAATTGGCTCCTGCAGAATGAGGTGAATTATAATTATTAACAATCAACGTTTTAAAAGAATTTATAAATTAATTACAATTAGGATTCATATTTCTAACACCATTACTTCTAATAGCACCGAAAAAGTTTTCTAATGGGCCCTGATTAAAATTTCTAGCTACTATATTAATGATTCGATGATTCATTGACAGATATTCCCACATTTCAATAAATGTTTTTATATTTGAAATCCAATTTTTAATTCAAGGAATCGACTCATATTTTTTACTTGATTAACACCTTTTGTTTTTTTTATTGATTCAAATTTAATTGATTCTAAAATTGGAAGCAAATCATCCCACAGTTGGAAGTGAGGGGGATTTTTTTTTGATACAGCTTTTATATATTTTCGAATCATCTTTGTAGGAATGACCATTAGACGAATTGAATAACCTGTCGAAAATTAAAAGGAAATCTGCTGTTCCCTCACATTCTGTTGGTAGTATTCCATGTCCTGAAAAAGAAAACACATATTAATTACTCTATTATCCTAATATTATTATAAATGTGAAAGTTTATGAAAATGTTTATATGTTTATTACTCAATTAACAAGAGCTACTGAGCGGATTTTGGAAGTTTTACAGTACCTAATATAGATTTTGCATCAAAATGACACATTCATAAGAATATGGTGGAAATCATAGCGTTACGCATGTAGAAACATAACATCATGATGTGACCCTGAGGAACGGATCATGGGAGTATATAATAAAATTTACACTTACTTGCTGAAAATCGAATAGCAGATGTTACTCATTGGCTGAAAACTTGTGCAGCTAGCTTCACTTTCATTTTTTTTATTTATCTTTGATTATATGATTTTCTGTTAATTTATTTACTAATCGGACCTCGTCATCTCCAACATCAATGTCCAGAAACATTTTTAAGTGTGGCCACTTTGCCCATTTCTCTTGTCCATTTTGAATGAATTTTGCATTTTTTGTTAATAAGTTATTTCTAAGTAACTCCTTTGAGTAAATGGGGCATTTTCTGTGCATTTCAACATCTACACTGCGATCGCCAACCCGCATGCCAAGCGTGGCGATTATGGCAAAAACCCCCAAAAATGCAGACACGCAAAAAGAAACGGCCCCTAGTACCCGGCAGCCCGTCTAACCTTGACTACGGTAGCGGTCAAGGCTACGGCGAGGCAAGGGGTGCGAAGAATCTCCGGAGGAGGCTAGGCTACCCCTTCCAACGACTCGACCTGGCAACATATAACACGCGTACACTCCGGACCGACGAGAAGATCATCGAACTTGAGGAAGAGTTGAGCAGGTTACGATGGAGTATTGTGGGATTATCCGAAGTCCGAAGACAGGGGGGAGGACACGATAATTCTCAAATCCGGTAACCTGCTCTATTTCCGGGAGGGCGACCAGCAGTCCCAGGGTGGTGTCGGATTTTTTTCGTCCACAAGTCCCTTGTGAACAATGTAGTGAGGATCGAGAGTGTGTCGACCAGGGTGGCTTACCTTATTCTCAGAATATCGGCAAGATATTCGCTGAAGGTCATACAGGTATATGCCCCAACCTCGACACACTCCGACGACGAAGTAGAGACCATATATGAGGATGTATCCAGAGCCATACATGGTTATAAGACTCACTTCACCGTGGTCATGGGGGACTTCAACGCTAAACTGGGCCAACGAGACGGTGATGAGCTGCGAGTGGGGCAATTTGGATTTGGACGTCGGAACCACCGGGGACACCTACTGGCTAGCTTTATGGAGAAGGAGGGCCTCTACATGATGAACTCTTTCTTCAAAAAGCGTGAGCATAGGAGGTGGACCTGGCAAAGCCCCGATGGTGCAACTAAAAATAAGATTGACTTCATCTTGTCGACGAAGAAGCAAATATTCAATGATGTCTCTGTGATCAATGCGGTGAAAACTGGTAGTGATCACCGCATGGTGAAAGGCACATTGAATATCAACATCAAGCTTGAAAGGCCTCGACTGGTGAAGTCTACGCTCCGTCCAGCACAAATCCAGCTCCAAAACCCCGAGAGCTTTCAGCTCGAACTCCACAATCGTTTCGAGTGCCTAGGAAGCTCCGTGGACGAATCTAACGATGAGTTCGTGGAAACTGTCCATACGGTCGGGTCTAAGTTTTTCAAGACCCACCGTACAAATAAGAACAAGAAGCTCTCGGATCCGACTCTCGAGCTCATGAAGAAGAGGCGTGAGATGATTCTGCAGTCTTCAGACGATTCGTGCAGATACTGTCAGCTCAATAGACAGATTTCGAAGTCTTTAAAACGCGATCTTCGCCACTTTAATTCCGAAAGGGTTAAGGACGCGATAGAGCGGAATAAGGGCTCCAAAGGTTTTTGCGAGGGATCTGTCTATTGGGCAGAGCCAACTCACGAAACTGAAGACCGACGATGGCAGAGTCATATCCGCTAAATCGGAGCTCCTGGGAGAGATCGAGGCATTCTATGGACAGTTATACACGTCTATCTCTAAGGCTAGAGTGAATAGGCTTTTAATAAACTAGTGCGCCTCACCATCGACGATTGCATCACTGCTTACCATCAGGTGGGATCGCAGTCAAGCACTAGTTTATAACGACTAACAAAAAAAAAAAAAAAAAAAAACCCACGGCAAATCTAGCGAACGATCCAAGAGCTAGATTGACCCGACACTATACCGAAGATGGGTGTGTAACGATTGACATAATAACAAAATATCTAGCGTTCACTTGACATAATTTCAGTTAACATAATTTTGTTTAATCCCCGTGAAGCGGGGCTCCGTCGACCAAGCCCACCCTCGACCATGCATAGAATATTTTGAGATTTGGTTAAGTGCCATTTGAGTTAGGCTAGAACTTTTTTTTTTCTGGTAGGGGAATCATCAGAATGACTTCTCCCGCTCTTGGGCGGAGCGGGAGGGCGTGTCAGACTCTTACTGACTAAACCCCCACCCCGTTCCTTCGTTGCCTTCGTTCTGGGGGGGACTCGGTGTCAACCTTTAGGAATACCATGTGTTCCCCCAGAGGTTTCGACCCTGCCGGGCCCCTACAGTTTGCTGACATCTCCTTGAGGCGCGCGTGGAACAGAACGCGCCGTTGACGACTGGGCTCGGTCCAGATTATTTCCAGACTGCCGGACGGCGAGCTACCCAGTGCTAAACATCCATGTATCCAAAAAACATCCATGTAGCTCCCACTCCTATCAAGATCGGAGACTCTACACTCGAAGTTGTGGACGACTACGTCTACCTGGGACAGACGGTCCAGTTGGGTAGATCTAACTTCGAGAAAAAAGATCAATCGTCGAATCCGACACGGCTGGGCAGCGTTCAGGAAGCTGCACGGTATCTTCTCGTCCAACCTACCGCAGTGTCTCAAGACAAAAGTCTATGACCAGTGTGTGTTGCCAGTGATGACATATGGCTCGGAAACGTGGTCGCTCACAATGGGCCTCATCAGAAGGCTTAAAGTCACCCAAAGAGCAATGGAAAGGGCTATGCTCGGAGTTTCCTTGCGCGATCACATCAGGAATGAAGATATCCGCAAGAGAACTAAGGTTACCGACATAGCCCGAAGAATCACCAAACTTAAGTGGCAGTGGGCAGGGCACATTGCTCGTAGAACAGATGGTCGATGGGGACGGAAGGTTCTAGAGTGGCGGCCACGTACCGGAATACGCGGCGTCGGAAGGCCTCCCACAAGGTGGACCGACGACCTGGCGAGGGTCGCGGGAATCCGATGGATGCGAGACGCGCAGGACCGGTCGCTGTGGCGACCTTGGGGGAGGCCTATGTCCAGCAGTGGACGTCTTTCGGCTGAGATGATGATCTTTGTTGATTACAGCTTTTGCAAACTTCGTTTTAATGGTAAAACAAACATTTTCTCTAAAAGTTTGTAAGCTTTCGGGCTTTGTTTTAATATAGACAAGGCCATATTTTTTTCGTTAATGGTATATCGTCTTCCTCTTGGTGTCTTTTTCCACTTCAGTTGTAATTTTATGAAAGTTAGTGCTGTCGCAGGTAATTTTTCAATTGTAGCTAAAAATGGTTTGGACATCGCACACTTCATTGCTGCTTTTATTTGTTTTGACTGCGTTATGCATTTCTGACGTAGTTTGTTTAGTTTTAATGTCAATCTATTGACAGCATTGGAAGAAGAATCCTGCTTCGAACAGCGTTTTTTTGGGGCTGCTGAAAGAAAACATAATCTATTTAATAAAAGTGCTTAACACTGTCTTGCAACGTGCAGCCTAAACTAGTTCTTTTATATTCAGTGGTAATAAAATTATTAGTATTATATAAAATAATAAAGGTTAAATGTAGTATACTGCCAAAGTAATTATCTATACTAATATTATAAAGAGGAAAACTTTGTTTGTTTGATTGTAATGAATAGGCTCAAAAACTACTGGATCGATTTTAAAAATAATGTCACCATTTGAAAGCTACATTATTCACAAATAACATAGGCTAAATTTTATTCTGAAAAAAATAGGGTTCCGTAAGATATTTAGGTTTAGGTGTAAAAAATCAACCAGAAAAGTTACTTATTTTGCGTACGCTGCCTAAACCGTAAAAGATAGAACCATAAAATGTTCTAATTAATTGTAGATATTATAAATATCTACAAAAAAGTCCGCGAAGCACTATACCTATCTATGTCGAGTGAGGCACAACAACCATTTTTTTAATCTAAAAATCTTGAATTTTTTTGGACTACATTTAAACGCATTTATTTTACTCATGCTATTAACCCTTATCAAAATAAATTATTTTATCACTAAGTACAGTTTATGTAGATAATATTTGGTCTTTGAATGATTAAAATTGGACGTTTGGTTTTGAAGTTATGGCGAAATTAAAATATTACGATTCCTGCTGCACGGTCTGTTGCGAAGTCTCTTTCTTATGAATTGTGCTATCATAGTATAGGTAGGTAGAATTGATTTGAGAAATTGTTTACAAAGGGCATCTGAAGGAACATGGTGGGTTTTTTTACAGCTCTACAAACTGTACCCGTTTAAAATCGCACCACAGGTTGCGTTTGACCATGTTTGACCATCAATAATGTGAAGTCTGCTGAGTAAAAATGCAGGCACTCAAGAGTTAACTTAATTCATAAATTGCATAGTTAACTTTCGATAAAGAAAGTAGTACCCGCTGAAAAAAAACACCGTATGATGTATGAAGGCACCAGTCAAATATCACCAAGCAAAAAATCTGCCTAAATAAACGAGTAATTTCAATAACTAAAAACGTCGGGAATCGCTTTGTGACTAATGAATGACACCTAAGAAATGTCTACACGATAATAGGAGGCTTAAGGATGTCTTTCTCACGATAGCAGGTTTATTCCATTGGCAGGGCAAGAGGAGGTCTTGCCCCATACATTGACCCAAACTAGGGCATTATGATTCAGATTCTGACGCCAAAACAGTATGGCGGTGCTCCGCCTAGCGGAGTAGACTTCGACCGTAACGTCTGCCGTGTTTTCCGGGCGTTCCGCAGAATGGTGACTTGGCCTTTTCTTCCCGCCGAATCCAAAATATTTACCTCTCGAAACACTCATGTTCGGTTAGTACTTGCATAATGCAGATAGTGAGAACGCCATGACGCCTATATAGTTACTCTTTAAAGAGAGAATATACCGAAGTACCTAATAACTGAGGCGTGCAAAAGTTAGTGGCCCTGATACGTAAATAGCAACTGAAGGAACATGGTGGAATTTAGTCCGCAAAAGACCACTTGCTCCACCTAGAGCTGGATAACTATCTCAAATAAAAAAGAGGCAAATACTAAACCTTCTATTGACTTCAGGATCAGCTTTGTGCTGACCATTCATATATTTTGACAACTAAAAACTACTTTATGCACTTTTTTTCAGCCTACATAAGTGCTATTTACACTTACTTAGTGGTGCTTTTTTTGGAAGGAGAATCATCAGACTGATTTCTCACGCTCTTGGGCGGAGCGGGAGGGCGTTTCAGACTCTTACTGACTAAACCCCACCCCGTTCCCCTTCGTTCCTTCGATCTGGGGGGCACGGTGAGAACCTTTCGGATTTTCCGTGTTCCCCAGAGGCTTTGGCCCCGCCGGGCCCCTACAGTTTGCTGACATCTCCTTGAGGCGCGCGTGGAACAGAAGACGCCGTTGACGACTAGACTCTGTCCAGGTTATTACCAGACTGCCGGACGGCGTGCTGCTCGCCGTCCGCGAGCCCGCGCCTACGGTGGTCAGAAATCGGGATCGGGATCTCGGCGGCGGCGCTCGCGGTCGGCAGCCTCCTTCGCTAGCATTACTGCTTCGCAGAAGAAGGCGACCGCTCACCACCCCTCCTCGCTCTGGACCATGGCCTGTACCAGGGCCCAGAGAGGTCGCCGCCGCCGATAGACTCTACAAAGACACGGCGGCGCTCCGCCCAAGCAGGGCACACCTCTACCGTGTGCGCCACCGTATCCTCCCTTTGTGGGGGTCATCGGTTGCAGCGACCTCTCGCGCCGGGCCCTGGTCCATAGCAGGGTAGAGTGGCAGGCGGTTGCCTCCTTCTGAGAAGCAGTAATCCAGCCAAGGTGGCGGCCGCAAGGATGAGGAAATGGCCTTCACGCCCCAGCGTTGAGGAAATAAGATCCCGACCCTGATTTCCAGCCACCGTAGAAGTGGACTTGCGGACGGCGAGCAATGGGGCGCCGTCCGACCGTTCGGTAACCAAATATCTACACCGAGACCGAGTCGACGGCGGGTAGTGTTCCAAGCGTGCCCCATTGAGATGTCAGCAAGATCATAGAGAACCATCAGGGTCGCCAAGCCTACTGGGGTCATGGGTTCGCTTCTGAAAGGCATTCCTGGGGCCCTGGAACGCAAGGCAAAGAAAGAACATAGGAGTGGGTTTTGGTCAGTAAAAGTCTGATACGCCCTGATGCGTTAGCTAAGAGCGGGAGAAGTCATTGGATTATTTCCCAACTAAAAAAAGGAATGAAGTTAAACTTTTTATGTGAAAGTAAAATGAATGAATTGGATGCTTTCGGAATTATTCGCAAGTGTAGAATTATTAGTTACTTTTGTGCAGTTTAACGAACTTAACGCGGACGAAGTCGCGGGCAACAGCTAGTTTTAAATAAAAGTTAACTTACCGCTTGGTAAGGTTGTTGACTTTGCTTCTAATTGTAATGTGTCTGATGTAATTGGTACCACTTCTTTAAGTTGCTGAGGCTGCATGATTTGTTCACTTCTTGGCAAGGCTGTAAATTAAATATTTAAATTCTTACTACATCTGCCCTCATCTACATACATAGTGTATAGTTTGTTAAAGCTTATTATGAGCTACTTTTAATAAGTGGTTAATATTCACATTGTATTCTCCAACTAAGATCCATCATTTATTGTGGCTTGCCTCTGAATAAATTTAATTATTTTTTTAAAAATTGGGCAACATGTTTTAGACACTCTTGTGAAACATTATGGAAAAGAATTTAAAGTACTAAATATTTTGAAGTGTATGCAAAATTCAAAATAGAATTTATAGAACTTACTTAAAGAAGATTGGCAAAACCCCATGTACTTTCAGTATCACATACAGGCTTAACATTCAATAGAATGAATATATGGTTTAGAATGCTACAATAGAGTATAACAAAATATGTAATGGTAAGACATACATTAGAGTTGGGGATATAAAATGATTTATAGACATAACCTCAAAATGGACCACCAAAAATAATACAAGGTACCTACCTAATTATGTAACTTAGAGCTTGACCAGAAGGGGCGAATTCATCGCGATTCTCTCGTGCGTATCACGCGCGACCGTTGCGCCCAGAAAGAGCGTATCAACGCTGGAGCATTCAACAATTCCGTATCAAATGTAGGTGCTCAATTTCCCTGGATATGTGCACTCGCTCTGGAGTTCGCGCGTTTAACTGGATGCAACAAGGTGTCCCTAGTATCTCGACTCGCGTGTAATACGCGCGAGTTGAGGGTCTGGCGTTGTGCACGCGATTTACGCGCGTATTTGGAATTCACGCGATACTTGTGGACGCGACGTATTTGTGCTAGTATCTTACTAATATATTACTAGCGCGCAAATGATTTCGCGCGAAACGTTTCTAAACGAATTCGCTTCTTCTGGACAAGGTTTTAAGGCAGACCCTTAAGCGTCGTCCTATTTAGCTAACTATCATACGATTGAACGATGTGATTTCGTCGCACGATGAGATTAGTTTTATCGACGAAACCCTGTGCTCGCGCGATGATTTACAAGCTTCTATTAGGACACTCTAAAGAATGTGTGTTTAATCACATCGTTCAATCGTACGATGGTTAGGGTCAGCTCACACCGAGACGCGACGCTGCGCGCACATTTTAATAGAGTGACTCAAAATATAACTTTATTTACTACGCGAAAAGATACACATTTCATTGTGAGAATTTAGAATACGTTGCTTCATGCAGCGCTGCACCTATTGATGCCGCCCGGCGTCTCGTAACAGGTAAAAAACAAAACCATAGTATTTATAACATTTTTTTATTATAATTGTAACAATACATTGTCAAGAAATCTGAGGAGCTCGTGGCTAAATAATAACAGCCGCACAGGTCGATCTTCAAGGTTAAGCAAGGTCTGTGGATGGGTGACCTTCTTAACATAACGAGTTTCCTCCGTGCCTCGGAAAGCACGTTAAGCCGTTGGTCCCGGCTGTCATTTGGAGATCTTTGGCAGTCGTTACGGATAGTCAGAAGCCAGTAAATCTGACTCCAGTCTTGCCATGAAGTACCGTGTTACCCCAGTTAATGGGTTGTGGAGGTCTGGTAGGCAGCCGCTCCTCGTAAAATACTGGTATTCAGCTAAATCCGGCTTGACTGGAAGCCGACCCCAATATAGTTGGGAAAAGGCTAGGCAAATGATGAATACATTGTCAAGAAATACCGCAGGGAGATTGTTCCTTCGTGTCGATCGTAAGCTAAATACTAGACTACACTCATGACATGTGAACAACAGCCCACGGTTCTGAGTCATACTTTACAATTACAACAGTAGCCGATAATGGCTTCGGTTTTCTCCTTTAAACTGGTCAAATCAAGACACGTCGGCGAAGGCGTGATAAGCGCACATAACAGTTTATACACCGAAGATCAACTGCTGACATTGTTAAAGCATGAAAAACATTCACAGAATAAATAAGAGTCCTATTTCAGTCCTGCGCAGGTTTATACACTAAACGCAAATTGTAATGTACTAAAGTAACGTGGCGGCACAAAATAAGAGTTCACACTTCATTTATAGATGCAGACAACATTACAAATAACACGAAAGACGAATTATGTTTAGGCAGGGTCAAACAAAAATATCATGACAGTTTATATTTTTTTGTATTTGACATACCTAAGTAACAGCTGACGCAATAAGCCTATTTTATGCGTTTTGTTTTTATCGACTTCACAAAAAGGACGAGGTACTATTGCATTATTGCGTTTTGTTTCCGTAACGGGACTGTACCCTAAAATCATGGTTTTTTAATTACTCCGGACTGATAATATTGTATTTTAGCTTGGAAAATAACTAACGATATATGACCCATAAGTTGCATATAACTAGATTTGTGTATGTTTGGATTTTGATGTGATACCCAGCTCGCCAATCTTCTTTAATGTAGGGATAGCGTTTCCTGTTAATCGTCTGCTTGGTGACTTAAAATAATCCTCAGTGTCGGTGGCAAATACGAATTGAATTATAGATGTAGCTATTTCCTCTCTCTTGAGTTGCACTGTCCAGTACGGACTTCCACTGTTCAAACTTCTCCGTATGAGGATATTCCCATTTGGGGAATCGGTGAAGAGGTCCTGTAAATTAAAATTTGTTTTTTAAAACTAACATGAATCTATACATGACACGCATACTATGTGATGCAATCCTATTCAGCTGGATTATCAGTGTAATTCATTCAACAAAAACCACTATCTACATTTAGATATCATAAAAAACAGCTTTTACCAGAACTATACATACATGACGTCTACCTACTGGATTTGTATTAAAAATAATAATAATATATAACTATTACTAAGATCATTTAAGTACCTATGGTCTATTCGCCGAAGCATGAGCCAAAAGGTAAAAAAAGAAATATTTTTTTTAAATAGCGGGTATAACCCGACCGATAACAAAACGTCATATTTTAATGGAAAATGTTCGCAGTATCTGTGTAGACCACAATTTAGTAGTACTAAAATGTCATTTTAGGTTCTTTTACATGTAAGCTATTTAATGCATAATTAATAAACATTAAGAAAATAATTAATTAAAGGCATATATAATGTTTAATTTCAAATAAATCTGAAAAGATAACATAAGTTCCACAGACATCATTCTAAAATATAATTTCTATTGTTGTCAGTGTAGTAGTACCATAGTTATTTTTATTAAATATGTTCACTACATCAATCGTGACATATAAAGAACCCTTTTTATGGTTTGTTTACCTTTTGGCTCATGCTCCGGTGAATAGACTATAGTTAATTTCAAGTGGTTTTTTTTTTCATTTATGGTGATATGTTTTTAAATATTTGATTACTCTGCTAGTGAGTGTGTTTTCTATTATTTTATTTAATCATTTTTAATTTTTTTGGGTTCAATACATCATCATCATCATCATCTGCCTAGCCTTTTCCCAACTATATTGGGGTCGGCTTCCAGTCAAGCCGGATTTAGCTGAATACCAGTATTTTACGAGGAGCGGCTGCCTACCAGACCTCCACAACCCATTAAGAGGCCTGCGGAGACCGCACGCTATCTTGAGTTGAGACGAAATAAAACACGTTTTTGAGGTTGATGGAAGCAATCCCGATAGTTTAAACAATTCGTGGACACACCGACTGGTGTAAAGTCATCATCCGCACACTGACAGTTGCTTGCTGTGATAGCAATACAAACTATTGGAAATTTGGGAGAGGTTCCGTAATACCAAAAATGATGAATGAAAAATTAATGTATTTCCATTATTGTTTCGAGTATTTATAACTTGATAATAATATCTGTGTTCCTACGAAAAGATATTTTAAAATATTGTGGTTTATAATATAGAAAAAACAAAATAAAACCATGACATTGACGCTGTGAAAATGTGCAAATTTAAATTCGCTTAAATTTCGATTGGGGTAAGTTTTTCAACAAAAAGACGATGTAGGAACCTAGATAATTATTGTCTGAATCCGAATAACATCATATTATGGTGTAAATATGCTTAAATTGCAAATGATTTTGGTATTACGTTTGTATGGATAATTCTAACGTCGCGCCCGCCTTAACTGGGGTAATACGGTACTTCATGGTAAGACTGGAGTCAGATTTACTGGCTTCTGACTATCCGTAACGACTGCCAAAGATCTCCAAATGACAGCCGGGACCAACGGCTTAACGTGCTTTCCGAGGCACGGAGGAAACTCGTTATGTTAAGATGGTCACCCATCCACAGACCAACCTAGGCAAGCGTTGCTTAACCTTGAAGATCGACCTGTGCGGCTGTTATTATCTAGCCACGAGCTATACAAAAACTGAAAAATCATAAATCTGGTTACCTACCTAATAAGTAGTATTCTCAAAAAAGAATCAACCATTTTCACTTTGGCAAAATCATCGGATGTTTGTTGATGGAGCCATAACTTTGGGCTCGTTATTTTGGATTTAATTTAAACTTCATTGATTGGGTAGGTACCTATTCATTGATATTCGCTACGTGACTTGTTGAGGTCTAACAACTAAATATTCACTTTAATGTACTTAGCTGATGACCCTTGTATGGCATAACTCTCTATAATTTACTGTACTCTGTGGGCATAACTATAGTGCCTGTCTGTTGAAGCTGAGGCTAAGCTGAGCTGTTTCCGAATGCTTAGAATAAAGTATAGTATTAAAGAGATAGGTACATTTTAGTATAATCAACCTATTGTCACAATGTTAACTTTAACTAGTTCTCAGTAGATTTTTGTCTTCCCTATAACATACATAAGTTACTAATTAATAATAAATACACTTACCATCAATGACACATCCAAAAAAGCATTTCAACTGTGTTGTTTTCGGCATTTTCAAAACCAAGTCCGCAAAAATATAAACGAAGTCCGTATGCTAAGCGCCAGGTTATCAATAAAGCAATCAGTTCGGGGTCCAAGTAACAAGCCAGGTGAAGTCGTAACACGTAGAAGATCAGAAAATCCGTAATCAAGCCAAGTCGTAATAAATAAAACAATAAACGCACAATGATCTCAAAGCAACACAACACACACAATACCACCAACTAAACGACTTCATTCAACCGATATATTACTCTTTGTACCATATATATATCTATATATATAAAAATGAAACCCGTTTTTCGTTGTCACGACATGACATGAAAACGGCTTGACCGATTTGGCTGATTTTTTTTTTAAATGTTCCTTGAAGTTCAATGATGGTTCTTACGGAGAGAAAAATTAAAAAAAAAAAAGTTAGGTAAAGTAGGGAAGGGAGGGTAGTGTAGGGTAGCGTAGGGTAGTGTAGAGTAGTGTAGGGTAGTGTAGTGTAGGGTAGTGTAGTGCAATGTAGGGTAGTGTAGTGTAGTGTAGGGTAGGTAGGGAAGGTAGGGTAGGGAGGGTAGGGTAGCGTAGGATATGTAGGGTAGTCATTTGACGGGAGCGAAGCCGCGGGTAAAAGCTAGTGTATAATAAAAGTTCTCTGTGCGAACTACAATATAAATATTAAATTTCCCCTAAACATATCATTGGGTTGCCGTAGTGAAAAAAAATATCACTCATAAAGATATTATTTAAAATAATTAGATCTAACTGGTATATCCTATTTTTAATTCCTGTTTATAAATCAGTGTTTTAAAACATATTTTATTACCATTTTGGTGGTAGTGAGACAGAGAGTAAAGCCCCACAAACCTCCGTTGAAAAGGGAGGATCCTCCGACCGGACGAGGTGTTATGTCCGGTGGGCTACTGCCCGATAGATGATTTCGGGCTGTTGTATCTATTCTAATCGCGCGGAGAACTTTGCTTGCGCGATGCAGGATTCTGTGACGTCATATGTAGATGTCGATGATCGTAGTCGCTACACCATTATTTTTAAACAATATTTTCCCTATCTTCGCTACTGCCATCTATAATATTTTTTTGTCAACTCAATGATTAATTCGAAACCTCCACTACCTGATGGCGTTAGTTTGTATGATATTTTTTGAGCTGCGACAATGTAGGGAAGTTTCACCGCCCTGAGTTAGAGGTTTGCACCGGAGCGAGATTTTAACAACCGATTGAATTCACCGGTGATCGGGCAATCTCCGGTGAAAAACCGAAGGTCACCGGAGAATAAAGAAATTTTGTTTCTTTTTTATAAATGTAAGAATAGAAAGAAAAAATGTTTTATTTGGCACACATACATAATACATACAGAGTAGAAAAACATTTAGGTACTTACTTAAAAAAAAAAAACATAAATAAAACTAACAATAATTAACAACCTAGGTATCACATACCCGCTAAACGAGACATAATAGTAAGACAATAACAACGCGGTCTCATGCGACCGGTCAGGGATTTATGAATTAACGGACAAGACCGCTTTGAATTAATGACTGAAATAATTAATCTAATTCGAAAAAAACAAGTTGGTAAATGATTATAAAAAGTGTCTTTTATTTGTATAACTTTATTACAGGAAAAGTTTTTAACCACTGCGTAAATGTTTTTTTGTGGGGCCTGTTTCACAATGTCCGAGTAGGCACTACTCACTGAATAAATTCAAAAATGTGACAGAATTTGTATGAAATCATCTGCCAAGTAAGATACTCGAAACTTAATCATAGGTGGTGAAACAGGCCCTTAGTGTAAGTAATAGAACACAAGTCGACTTTAAGGTTAAGCAGCGCTTGCCAAGGTTGGTCTGCGGATGAGTGACCATCGGTGAAACCAGCGGTGAGTATCTGACGCCCAGCAAATGCTAAGTTGGTCACCCTTGCGGTGCGGGCACGCTCGGCGCATTATGTACTTTTTTTTTCTTCTAATTTTCTTTATTATTTTTTTAATTCTCTCATGCGAATATAGAAATGCCAAAAATGCGGCCGGAAGTTACTAGGGCGATGTTCACCGACACCAAATCGACTGTTTAAATAACAAAACGGCTGTTTATAGCAATATTATAAACGAAGTAGGGTCGAGTGTCTCACATTGAACCAGGCAGCTACATTTAACCACCGCCGAATCTCGAAAATGCGACATTGCCAAACCGCGCTAATATTGTGAAAGTGAAAGAGAGGTATTTACGTTCCGTTCCTGCCTACTGGTTTGCGTGGCGATCGCGTGCAAAGTGGTTGTGTGAGGAGCATTCGAAAGCAAACTGACTCAAAAAGTAAGTATTTTTTGCCAAGTTCATTCTTTTTTAGCTTTTTTCGTTTGAATTATATCAAGTTATTTATATGTACACTGTTTTCTACGGTTATTTAGCAATTAAAAGCGCTATAATTCGTGATTTTAAGACATTGATTTGCCGGTAAAGTTTTGAGTTCAGTTATCAAAATGTGGTGTGTCCCACAGTGAACCACCTGAGGGTGTTGTTACACAATGAACCATGGTTCAATGTGTACACCCCGTTAAATGAGTGTGTTTTTTACAATTATTTTAATTTGTTATAGAATGGCGCGAGAGGAGCTCGTGGCTAGATAATAACAGCCGCACAGGTCGATCTTCAAGGTTAAGCAACGCTTGCCTAGGTTGGTCTGTGGATGGGTGACCATCTTAACATAACGAGTTTCCTCCATGCCTCGGAAAGCACGTTAAGCCGTTGGTCCCGGCTGTCATTTGGAGATCTTGCCATGAAGTAACGTGTTACCCCAGTTAATGGGTTGTAGAGGTCTGGTAGGCAGCCGTTCCTCGTAAAATACTGGTATTCAGCTAAATCCGGCTTGACTGGAAGCCGACCCCAACATAGTTGGGAAAAAGGCTAGGCAGATGATGATGATATAGAATGGCGCGAAATCTAGGTACTTCTGAAGAAGAATTTGAAACGCTGCTAGAAGACAGCGAGACTGAAATGAGTGAGATAGATGAGTCCGAAGATGAAGAAGAAATGTTTGTTGTGAGAGGAAATTTCGATAAATTGACCCGTAATCCTGTTGAAGATGACTATGTACTCGTGGTTTTTGATGCAAAAAATATTAAGGTTTATTATGTAGCCAAGATCAAGTCGTTTTTGGCTAAGAATGCAAGTTTTTGTTTTATTTTTTGAAGAAGTTTTTTTTATGTTTTTTACTTTGTTTAAAGTTTGTTTCCATAGTGATTATTTTTTTTTATTTGAAGGTAAAACCTTCAAAAACCTAGTAAAAAGTTATTTAGTTATTTACTTAGTTTTTAAAGTTTCAAGAATATTATGGAAGGTACTTTTGTTTTTATAATTAAAAACTGTTACTTATGATTTTATTATTAAAATATGATAAGAATTTGACTGAAAAGGTTCTGTGATGTTTAAAACTAAGACTCTCGGTTTAATTGCATAAGATTTAAAGTGATTTTAATAAATATAAGGCTGATTTTTATTATAACTGTTTTTATTATTATTATTACAAAGTATTTGCCTTATAAATTGAACTAGAAGACATAGTTCATAAGGTGGCTCAATGTGGATGATACCCTACCAACCAAAAATCATTTTTCTTATAAACCTGTTTTACACCGAAACTAAAAGGAATATGCGAAATTAATGTTGTACAAAATTGAAGCTAAATAAATATGCTAACTAGACACAAAAAATTAAAGGCATTAATTGAAAATCCAGCCCACCATGAGACTTTGAAATTTACCTGGTTCAATGTGGGACAACTTACCATACTTATTTATGTTTGAGAAATAATGGCTTTTAATTTTATAATGTAAGTATGTCTAATATCTATGTATAATGAGTTAGAAACGATGACGAGAAGACCTAATATTTTTCAACATCCTTTTACTTGTTGAAATAAGAAATAACCAATCGAACTGCACTTATTATTTACACGGAACTTCAAAACCACTATCGCTACACATACACACACATTTACTCTAAATCGTAAATTTTTCATATACGACTCTGGCACCCGTCGTTTAGTTTATAATATTACAACAAAAATACCACGAAACTTTATCAGAGAATATAGCAAGATGACAGCCACAGATAAGAAAGAGCGCGTTTATAAACCTTCTAACGTAAAATGTCTTTCCCGTGAAACAATGAACTTTCACATTTTATGGCATAAACTACAGTTCGTCCACTATAAGTTGGCGAGTGTGAAGTTAGGCTCTGCGAATTTCGGCGCTTGAAATATCTTACAAAAATAAAGGTCTTAAAAAAATAAATGCAATTTGCAGTTCTTATTGCTGTTAAAAAACAGTTATTGGCATTAATTTTTTTTTAACCTTTATTTTTGTACGATATTTCAAGCGCCAAAATTCGCAGAGCCTAACTTCACACTCGCCAAGTTATAATGGACGAATTGTATTATCTGGCCATGTTAAAAAGTTGTAAACGTGAACGAAATTTCAAGATGTGACCTAACATTTTATTTAGTAGTATAGTATTACATTGCTCACTCATTCATTCAAAAACGCTCCGTTATGTTTCGATTAGGAAACCGAACGCCGAAAGTTGATGGTGAACACAAAAAAACCGCTCCTCGTTTAAACATTTTTTAAATTATAATGGGTCGATTGCAAAATCAATGTTTAAACTTATGTCGGTGCACATGGCCCTCAGAGCATTTAACCTATGGAGATGGCAAAGCAGGTCTTACCCCTCTGCCAAAGCACATTGGCCATATGGCCATACACGTTATATAAGTATAAAAGTAGTTCAATGCGCGATCGCCGCCATTGTGTATCGCATTGTGTTGCAAAAAAGTTTTCTCCAAAAATGGTTAATTGTGCAGTTTTCAGCTGTAAAAAACGATCTGTTACTACAAATCTGCAAAACCATGATGTTTCTTATCTATCACATATAAGTATGCGTGACGCGCCAATATCATTTTATTTAAGTAGGTGCATTGTAGAAATAAACTTTATACCATTTCTATAGAAAAATATCGTGGTACGTTGGTAGTTTACACGCAGTACAGGGGCATGGAGTTGAGATGTGTGTGGTTTTTTCAATTGTGTGCTTATCTTTTATAGTGTGCGTTTATTGCAACAGGAAGCATGCATTTGTGTGTAACTGTCAGATTTTATAGTGTGTTGTACGTGTGTACCACGCCCCCCGCAAAAAGTGGCAGAATAATTTGTTCAGAAAGTTCCTTGCCATCTCCATAGGTTAAATTTAATGCTCTAAGGGCGATGTTCACCGACACCAAATCGACTGTTTTAATATTAAAACGACTGTTTTAGCAATATTTCCTGTTCACCACCGCTTTATCGTCGGTTATTTACGTTAATCAGATGGTTATCTTAATCGAGCTACAAGACGTGGTTTAGACGTCGGTTACTGTCATTTGACAGAACTTTTATAGGTTATTTTGTTTGATTTACAAACGAAGTACTTATTTATGTTTGAGAAATAATGGCTTTTAATTTTATAATGTATGTTAGATTATTTTAATGAGTAGAAACGATGACGAGAAGACCTAGTATCTTTCAACATCCTTTTATTTGTTGAAATAAGCAATCGAACACTATCTTATTATTTACACAGAACTTCAAAACCTCATACGCTTCACATACACACACATTTACTCTACATTGTTAATTTTTCATATACGATTCTTACAACAAAAATACCACGAAACTTTATCAGAGAATTTTAAAAAATGATAGCCACAGATAAGAAAGAGCGCGTTGATAAACCTTCCAACATAAAATGTGTTTCCCGTAAAGCCTAAGAAACAATGAACAGCAACTTTCACATTTTATGGCATAATCTATCATCTGGCCATGTTAAAAAGTTGTAAGCATGAACGAAATTTCAAGATGTAGTCTTACATTTTATTTAGTAGTATTGCAATTGCTCACTCATTCGTTCAAAAACGCTCAGTTATGTTTCGATTAGGAAACGGAACGCCGAAAGATGATGGTGAACACAAAAAAACCGCTCCTTGTTTAAACATTGATTAAATTATAATGGGTCGATTGAAAAATCAGTGTTTAAACTTATGTCGGTGCACATGGCCCTAAGCGTGCTACCCTGATGCTTACACCTAAAAAAGTATTTTCTAACGATTCAATTTTAAAATTAATAACCTGGCAACATTGAAAACAGTAAAGAAGAGTTCCTTTTGTCATGTATTGGTTTGCGAACGGCTATGGAATTCGAGGGAATCCAAGTGAGACCATAGATAGAGTCCATAGACCACTTTTAAGAATCTCGTTTTTTTCGTTTAGAAATTCTGAACCAATATTTATTTTTGGAGTAGGTATTCCATAAGTAAAATAAGTAAATAATTTTTAAATAGAGAAATAATTAATTGATCCACTTCTGGATTTTGTATACAGTGCATATAATAATATATTTTTAAATAGTGTTGGGAGTTCAGAAAAATTATTCATTGCGTTACTAGTATTTACCGTCTCTTCTTTTTTATATATTCCTGTATAGGTAAAAGCATTAGGTAGGCATTTAATATAGGTATTAAATGCATGATGATTATAAAAGTTTTGGAAGCCAGAATACGGGATTTTTAGTGTTATTATGTACGCGAAAATAGTTCTAAGGTTGGCAACCCTGACCAGAATTTTCTAGTTTATTTCCCTTTCGTGTATAATGATCGATTTCGATTTTCGTTCGTCGATCGTTCAGTTGAACTTCGGAAGTGGTTACGAATTCTTGTACTTCTTGTTTCAAGTTGGTTCATATAGACACACCCCTGTCGTGCCTCTGCCTGAAGAAAAGATGTAAGTTGGTTTCTATTATTATTAGCACTATCAGCCTTGTAATATTCTCATTGTTGGGACTCAAGCCTTCTCTCTAGAAGGGGTTTCTATTGTTGTTTTCTACATATTTTAATTTTTTTATTGCTAAGACAATAAAAATTGTGAAATATATGTACCTAGGTGAATTATAATTATAAGTAGCTAGGTACTTTTTGTTCGTTTAGGTGAATTTAAATTTAAACACATGTAGGCTCAGTTGCGGGTAAGGGCAAATAATTTACGCAGTTTTCAATTGAGGTGGTAAATCATAATAATGGCTACCGCCAATCTAGGGTAAAGGTGTCTGACTTTTACTGACTAAAATCCATCTGTGTTCATCAGTAATCTTAGAACATTCCAGCAGCCCTAGCAGGTATCGGTTTTTTAGTTTTTTCTTTTTGAGGCGCAGGTAGACCATAAGGCCCATTGTGCACGGCACGGTTTTTTCCGGACGGAATTCTCCCGCACAGTGTTGTATGGATCAGTAGGAGAGCTTGTAGACACAAACGGCGACGCTACGGTACGGTGTCGCCGCCGTGTGTCATCAGTGTTGTTCCGCAGTGTTTTGCTGCTTGTACTCGGTACTTCGGTAGGTACGTTTTTTAAGCGGTCACCGTACGGCGCTAAAACCGCTTCGTGTACAAAAGGGTTTAGGCTTCTTGTACACGGCACGTTTTAACACCGCGCTGTACGGAGGCATGGTTAATTCGCCGTCCGTAGGCACGGCGCGCTGTATTGTATGGATCACTGAGAGAGCTTATTGACACTGAGGGCGGCGCGTCACCTACTTCTCCTGCGGCGGCGGCTGGGGCGTGCGTCCATTGTGGCTACCTCCTTCGTTTGCATTGTGTCGCAGGAGGTAACCGCTTCATATTCCCTCTCGCTCCAGGCCATGGCCCAGGTACCTACCTAATCCCTTCGGTGATCGGAAAACGTGATTGAATGAGCCATCACCGTTACTTCAGCTAAGACATCCAACGCTCGACACAAGTGTCGCCACTTGAACTGGTCCTGTGCTCCTCGCATCCAGCTCATCAATCCAGCAGTCATCACCATGTCTTCATATACATCGTGGAGGACCTTTCAACCACACGCCCTATCTTCGTGTTGTTAGCCACCATTCTAGAGAATTTCAGCTCCATTGACCATCTGTTTTGAGAGTTATGTACGAGTAGCACAGGTTTAAACTTAAGCAACAACTTAAGTTTGGCGATTCATAGGAGTGTATATCTGTTACCTTGGTTTTCCATCGGATTATTCTCATGGAAAATCCAAGCAAAGCCCATTATCCTCTGTTTGCCTCTCCGTCCTATGGTGGGGATGAGGCGCAGTGTGATTAATATCATTTAGACACTGATTGAAGATTTATCTTCAGTCTATGGAATATGATAAAAGAAGGAAACCTTTTTTACAAGGAAAATCATCAAATAAGTTCTCCCACTCTTGACGGGAGACATGGAACAGCTATTATGGTAACTCCTTTAAGCAATCAGCAGCCTTGGCTTACTAATCATGCCCAGGCAACCTCCACTTTTTTCTGTACTTACCTACATATTACTTATCTGCATAGTACTTACTATAGTCCCTGCATTGTGAACACCTACAATGAGTTCTTGAAAGTTGAGGATTTAATGTAAACAGATAACAACTTGATTGTAAACATTCCTTTGTTTGGAAGTTGAAGGTCTCAATTACAAAAAAGATTATATAGCATGTAACTGGTAAATGCCATTTAATGATGTACAAAACAATAGTACCTACCTTTGTTCAGTTCTGCATTTAAAAAGCAACTTTTACTGTTGTTTTTTTGTTGCTAAGTTTTAATGTACCTAATATAATTAGCTGTCTAGTGTCATATATGGACAATGACCGCTGTCTATCCTCTGTCATTGTGGGCCAGTCTCTCTGATTATCATGTCAATATGTTTGATGTATTCCTTTTATTCTGCTATGAGAATTATCTTAGAATCGTCATACTTCAGTTTGCATGTACATATTTACCCATTACAGAAAGCAACAAAGCAGAATTATCCGTCTACCACATTAATTCATTCATTTATATAGCAAAATAATCAGCCAAATAATGTTATGTTGGGACTTGAAACTAGTGTGAGAGGACCCTCATATACCTTGCTTCCAATACAATATCATATCTTCTTCTTTCTATTATTTATCTTTGTTTTTGTATACCTACATATATATAGGTTTGTACATACTTTTATGTTTAGTTTGTATAGGTATATATCTATTAAGTCTTATTAGTTTAATTTGTAAATATTTGTATAATAAAGCATTTATTAGTTGCTTAGAAATACACATGAACACATTTTTCTATATAATTCTACGTGATTTTTATCTCTTTTATCTTTAATTTCAGTGGTGATAAAATGAATTACTTAAATATAATTGTATAACTAACTGGCCACTACTGACCAGTGACCAGGCAGCGAGACTGGCCTGTTTGTCTAGTGGTTAGTGGCTCTGACTGCTATTTGGTTTGGACTGGTTGTGGGTTCGACTCCCACCCAGGACAAATGTTGTGTGATGAGCATGATCATTTGTTCTGTGTCTGGGTGTAATTTATATATAATATTATGTATGTATTTAAAAATATAAGTATGTTTATCTGTTGTCTATTACCCATAACACAAGCTCTGCTTAGCTTGGGACTAGACGGTGTTAGGTAAAAGTTGTGGAATATATTATTTTATTACTATAATAAGTACCTACCTACTTTCTCATGATTAAAGTATGTAGGTATAATAATATATTTCTCTAAATTAACATTCATTGATTAAGTTTTTTTGATAATATGTAGTTGAGATAAGATAGAGAGATAATATGTTTACTATTGTGTAAGACTATTTTATGCATTTTTTAGGGTTAGTAGTCGATTCGCACGAAAATTATTCGCACGATCGTGCGAATCGTCCCCTTTCAATAAAAATATTTTTTTAGTAGGCGATTCGCACGGAAGTATTTAAATTGCGTGCGAATCGACCCCTTCAAGAATTAGTAGTATGCGATTCGCACACTTAACAAAATGTGCGAATAAAAAATCTAAGTACAGTCATGTACAATATTCTAGAATATTAATATTAAAATTCAATAATTCTCTATTCGCATCGCAGTCAGGCACAAAATACTAGTTAAGAGGTAAGATGAAAAGTTTTGTCAGTATTTAATATGAAAACTTATAATATGAACACCATAAATGAGAGATTTAATAAATTGCCGGTGTATTTCTATACAAATAATACTAACTGTTAAAGATAACAAAGAAACTAATAACAAGAAACGCCCTTAAGTACTCACAATAGCAGATCCCAAAAATAATGAAGAAATATTTTTTATTAGCTCCAGGGGATTAATTTTTATTGCGGCTTGCCGAGTATCCCTTTGTTTTGTATTTTACTTACCACAAATATTGCCGGTACATGGCGCTTGAGCACTTGCACAAAGAAGTAGTTAAGCAATAAATCAGTAGTGGTAGGATTTGCCAAAAATATATTTTATCTTTCTGCGTATTTTAATCCTTTTAGAGTAGATAATAAATAAACCCAAGTCAAAACAATAGTACCTATATTTAATCCTACCCCGTAAAAAGCACCGGCATTTGCCTTATACCGAATCTACAGATAACCATAATACTTACGTACAGATGCCCCATCCCATACAAAGAAACGGGACCATCGTTTATTAATCAGGTATAATATATAAACAGGGTATTCGCAATTATTTATTATTCAAATGTTCTATAGTTCAAATGTGTTACGATAACTTTGATACAGTGTATAAGATCTAGACGCCTTCATAAGCTGGAGCACAATAGAAAATCAGTTCTGACTCTGAGCCAACCGGGCAACCCTACCTCACTAAGTTGTTGTAGTTGTAAGGTTACGGTTGTACCTATGAACCATTCATTTCATGAGATTGTTTCCGTCGATTTCTTCCCTGTTTTGGTGACAGCGCCATCTATTAGTAGAACCTAGAGCCACAGATTTTGAGAGATCATAGAAATTGGAATTATGGACCCATTATTAGATTTTTCGTACAAGAGAGACTTTTTTAACAATTACATACAATATCCATATCATCACCCATTTTGTGACTGTTATTTTATTACATTTACTATAATACTCCAAAATTGTACTAGTTAATACTTAATAGAGAAAAAATATTTTGTTTTTGTTTATTTAATTACCACATTTAAAACCATACCTTAGCTAATTAAAACGATTTTTATATTGTTATTACGAATATTTAAAAAGATTTATATATTTATAGTTTCGTTATATTTTTCGTTGTTTTTAAAATTAGCTTTTAGACCATTATAACGTTAATTATTTAATTTTGACTTACCTTTTTTAAACAACATTATTTTTAACAAGACTCAGGAGTTCATAAAAAGTTGATTTCGGTAAAAACTCTAATAAGTAGTAATTTGTGATGATTTAAGGTAAATGCAAGTGTACGGAAAAAGAGTACTTACTTGTAAAAATGCAAAACCAAATATTTGATTATAAATCGTACCTACTAACTGTGATTTTATTTGTAATCTTGGTTATAATTATGGTTTTAAGTTATTTAAACTGTGAATGATGTAAAATCACTTTCTGATAGATACAAAGTAAAATATAAAAACTTGATTTCCTTAAAAATCGTTTTATTTGTGTCCTGTATTAAAAGAAAGCATTTTGTACGTGATAGTACTTTTTTCTTGAAACTTTTCGATAAAGTATAGGTGTGTGCGAATCGCATACTACTAATTCTTGAAGGGGTCGATTCGCACGCAATTTAAATACTTCCGTGCGAATCGCCTACTAAAAAAATATTTTTATTGAAAGGGGACGATTCGCACGATCGTGCGAATAATTTTCGTGCGAATCGACTACTAACCCATTTTTTACACCACCTGCTTGATAATGGCCCTGTTGTGATATGTAACCTGCACTTAAAGTAAGTCGTTATAACCTAGGGAAATAATGCAGTAGGTATGGGCGATCTCTAGAGCATAATGAGATATTTTGAATTAAGAACGTCAAACACAATTATTATGAAAAAAAAAAACGCCTTCAGTGAATTAAAATGTATGTACCTACATCAAACCAATTTATAAATTCAAAAATGAAACTGGCAACTTACAAAAAAAGAAATAATAAATGTGGTTTCTAAGGAAAAGGTTAGGAGGTTCTAAAAAAGAGTACCTACTTAACTAATATTGGATTAGTGAATTTTGCTTGTTTCTAATTTCGAAAAATGTCGAGTGATTGTTGAGATTAAGCTGAAATTAATGCTCTGTATTTTTTTATTTATTGACGCTTTGCAGCTTAAATTCCTCAGTTCACTCAGGTTTTTTTATTAACTCCCTCGCAGTGCTCGGGAGTTAATTTAATAAATCTCTCACTAACGTTCGGGATTAAAACTTGGCAACCTTCGTTTTGTTCGGAATTCAACATGCCGCGCCCTCGCCTAAAGACACTGCTTTATTCCCTTGTCATATAATCTATTATCTATGGGCCTCTGTTGCCTGAAAATAAAATGATTAATAGTAGATTATTGCATTATCGAGTGCCTGATTTAGAACCCGAGCGTTAGCGAGGGCTCTAATCTAACAGGCACGAGGGCAATATAAATTACTTAAGACGAGGTGCATAATCTGCTTTTCTTTCAACTATTACCTATTATCTATATATATAAAACAAAGACGGGTTTGTTAGAACACTTATAACTCGAGATCTACTGAACCAATTTTCATGGATTTGTCTCCGCCCCGAATAGCAGAATACATCTTAAAACAAAAAAATCAAATAAAAATTTAAAAAAAATCAAGTAGTAGGTAGGGTAGCGTAGGATAGGTAGGGTAGTCATTTGACGGGAGCGAAGCCGCGGGTAAAAGCTAATAGTAGATAAAAGGGGTTGATGACGATTCAGACAGTGGCGTTCGGACAGTGTCGGTATCGTCATATTTTATTTTTTTTATTTTTCTTGACAATTGGGACGCTTTTAAAAAAACCTGTTTTGTACAGTCAGATAGAAAAGTTTTATTTGATAAAAATATTATTGACGTACCTGTTGGTCTAGTGGTTAGTGGCCCTGACTGCTATGCCAGAGGTCGTGAGTTCGATTCCCACCCAGGACAAATCTTTGTGTGATGAGCACGATCATTTTTGTTCTGTGTCTGGGTGTAATTTATCTATAATATGTATGCACATTCCACACAACGCCATCTAGTAGTAGTAGTAGTAGTTAAAGTTGTGGAATCTATACTAAAATTATAAAGAGGTAAAATTTGTAAGTTTGTATGTAGGGGGTAATCTCTGGAACTACTGGTCCGATTTGAAAAATTCTTTCAGTGTTAGATAGCCCATTTATCGAGGAATGCTATAGGCTATATACCATCACGCTACGACCCACGGGAGCAGAGCAGTAACGAAAAATGCGGGTGAAACCGCAGGGGACAGCTAGTATATTATATTATTATTAGTTTAAGAGAATTAGATTTCAAGGTGAGGTCTTATGGAAATACCTCAATTCGAATTTTAATTTCATCCTCAATTTCGCGCGAAACACGTCTCTTCTAACATTAGCGAGCCGCGCTGCTATCCTACTCACACTTGTGTGCAAGGCAGCGGGGGCACGCGCGAACCTTGGACCGGGGTTAGGGCGGTCTATACTCCGTTGGTTTAGGTAGTTAACTAAAGGTAAACAATCTTGGTATGTCTTTTTATATTAAAGAGGTCATATATAATATACACAATAATTATTTAAATTTAGTTTATTAGCTAACATCGATTTAGGTAAATACCTATTTGCAAAGATTTTTACATGCAATATATAGACAACTTCTAGATAAAAAGATATGCCAAGATTGTTTACATTTAGTTAACTACCTAAACCGACGGAGTATAGAATTAAAATAGTTTCTACGGATAATACTTAAAGTATTAATTTTACTTTATAGTCTTACCTTTAAAACAATGCTTATTTTTTTTTAAATTTTAAATACAATACCTGCTTTATATTTAGACAATTTAGAAATATTTACGAAAAGTAAGAAAGTTGCATTTGGAAATTACGAAAAAGTATGGCGACTATTTAATCTTAGCACTTTTGACAGTTCATAGCTAAGAGAGGACAATGCCTGTTGGGTTAACTAGCTATTTAAAAAAAAAGTCATACTCACAGATTTTAGTAAGTTTAAATATAGACTTACTATATAACTAATACAGATACAGATGAATATAACTAATACAGATCTGATAGTATTTATTTATTACAGTTTCGAAGACTTACAGCTTATAGAGATAAACTGATTATAAAAAAAACGATCATAGATGACAGCAAGCCAAATAGAAGTATTACCGAAAAAGGAACATAAATATCGTTTAATATCGTTTTTATGTTATTTTTTAAAGATTTACAAATATATAATCGCTTGAGGAACAAAGTTTTAATAAGAACAAATAAGACAATTTAGAGCATGCGTTGCATAGTTTTGTGTAGGAACTTAGTATAAATCTTGATAGTTATTTTAACATATCTAATTACCTTATAAGTGGGCACATTGCAAAAATAATTCAAACACGCTGTCGTTATAAACCTAAATAAAAATAATATATTTAACCTATCACATACCCACAAAACGAGACACAATAGTAAAACAATAACAGCGCGGTCTCATAGGACCGGTCGGGGATTAAAGGATGAATTAAAAAAAACAGCGGCTTAAATAAATAATATATAGAGTGTTAAAACACTAGGGTAAAATAAGCTGGGAACAGTGCTTATAATTTATTTTAAAAAGATCTTTACATTTTTGCAAGTGTTTTTACCTCTAGCGTTTTTCCAAGGTATTCCACATTGAGCACCCGTTTTAATAGCACCCAAACTAATAGCACCCAAGGTATTCCACATTGAGCACCCAGTGATATTTTTAGCGGGTGCTATAAGTGGAATACTTTTTAATTTAATATTTTATTCCACATTGAGCACCTACAGATTTGAAGGCACTAGTGTTGGGACGTTTACGTGTTTATGGACGTCGAAATAAAAAAACAATCGATTAAAATCAGTCGAAGAACACTGATTTTAATCGATTGTTTTTTTATCCTGGCGGTAATCCCAGCTAAAGCCAGGGCCCGCCTTCCGCCTGAACTTCTTTCACTTTGCCCAATCTTCAACATCCTTTTCAGTGAGGCCATTGGCTCTAATGTCGGACATAACGACCGCGTTACGTCGCTCATCCACCTCAGCATCTTCATCGCCGTGACGCGAAGCTCCTGAGTTTGTTTGCTTAATTTAATGCCGGCCAACACTCGCCACCGTACAAGAGGACAGGCCGTATGCATTTATATATCTGCCCTTTGAGCTTCGGAGGCATTTTGCAGTCACATAGAGTGCCCGTCACCTCGCGCCATTTTGCCCAAGCTACGCCTGTACTTTACGCTTGGACATCGTCATCCACGTTGCCAGACTCGTGCAGCACGGATCCAAGGTACCGGAACGTATTGCACTCCCTGATCTAATCCGAACCTATTCGGATGGTATTTGAATCCGTGTTACCACAAGACATGTACTCGGTATTCGCTACATTTAGTCTCAGACCGCAGTTTTCCAGAGTGTTCTTCCAAACGTTGACCTTGAACTCGAGATGGGCTTTATGATAAATGACATTTCTTTTGCGAATACGTTTTCACAAACACTTTTACACGTCCTTTTTTTTTTTTTGTTGGACTTTGTTTTTTTTTTACTAGATGAGACCGGTGTTTTGTAACTGACTACCCTGAGAAGAAACACCGAAACAAACTCAGGGGTCACAGTCTCTTCTAAAGTCAATGCACAATATATTGGTCAAATCATATGCGATTTGTTCTGGTTAACGAGGGCGATATCATTGGCATACATCATTAGCCATGGAGGCTGATCTCGGATGTTTGACCTAACTACATCGAGCATAACGTTAAACTAGAACGGGCTAAGAGCCGAACCTTGGTGAACGCCAACAGATATTGAAAAGACATTGGGTTCGCCAACAGCGGTCTGGACAGAGGACACGGGATCGCGGTACATATCTCTGATAAAGTCAATATAGGCTTCGGGAATGCTCTCGAAGCGGAGTGCCCACCAGATGGCCTGCCGAGGTATACAGTCGAAGGCCTTCTGCAGATCTAAGAAGGCCATATGCAGAGCTCTCTGCTTCTCTCTCTGTAAGCCTCAGCCAGAGTCCGCAAAGCGAATACTGCGTCCGTGGTGCTGTTACCCGCCCGGAAGCCATATTGACACTCAGAGACAGTGCACTTGCTACGGAGCCGTGTGTCAATAATGTGCTCGAAGAGCTTCAAGGTGTGACACATGATCTTGATACCGCGTTAGTTACTGAAATCCTGTACGCTGTCTTTGCCTTTTTAAACAGGAATAATCAGGCTTAATCGCCACTGGCATTTCCTTGGCTATGTATATAATATGGCTGTCTTTAGGGTTAGGTCCCGTGGTCGCCTTCGCAAGCGCTGCTGGACGTCGTCATGTCCGATATTAGAGCCAATGGCCTCACTGAAAAGGATGTTGAAGATTGGGCAAAGTGAAAGAAGTTCAGGCGGAAGGCGGACCCTGGCTTTAGCCGGGATTAATGCCAGGATAAAAAACAATCGATTAAAATCAGTGTTCTTCGACTCATTTTAATCGATTGTTTTTTTATTTCGACGTCCATAAACACGTAAACGTCCCAACACTAGTGCTTTCAAATTGGTAGTTGCTCAATGTGGAATAAAATATTAAATTAAAAAGTATTCCACTTATAGCACCCGCTAAAAATATCACTGGGTGCTCAATGTGGAATACCTTGGGTGCTATTAGTTTGGGTGCTATTAAAACGGGTGCTCAATGTGGAATACCTCGTTTTTCCACCTTTCAAAAATTTCACAAGTGTTTTTACCTCAAATAATAAAAAAAATATTTAAACAAAACATTAGTAGCTCCATCATGGAACTGTTAATGGTACTAATAACAACGCAACGCCATCTTTTGGTGGCTTTAAGACGGCTTAAAGCCTACTCTAAATAGTGTAGGTAAACCTCTCTTAATATTATATTTTAAAACTTGTATCTGATTGTACTAACAGCTTCATTACTTTGTAGCTGTCCGAACTGTCACTAAAAATGTGGAGGCTATCGGGGGCGGCGACCTCTCGCGCCGGGCCCTGGTTCAGGCCATGGTCCGGAGCGAGGACGAGTGGCATGCGGTCGCCTCCTTCTGCAAAGCAGTAATGCTCGTGAAGGAGGCTGCTGACCGCGAGCGCGTGAGGGAACGGTCCTCACGCCGCCGCCGCCGAGATCCCGATCCCGATTTCCGACCACACAGCTCACAGCTCGCCGTCCGGCAGTCTGGTAATAATCTGGACCGAGCCTAGTCGTCAACGGCGCGTTCTGTTCCACGCGCGCCTTAAGGAGATGTCAGCAAACTGTAGGGGCCCAGCACGGCCGAAGCCTCTGGGGAACACGTGGTATTCCGAAAGGTTGACACAGAGTCCCCCCCAGGTCATAGGCAACGAAGGAACGGGGTAGGGGTTTAGTCAGTAAGAGTCTGACACGCCCTCCCGCTCCGCCCAAGAGCGGGAGAAGTCATTCCCTGATAATTCCCTTACCAGAAAAAATCTTCCTGACCTTGTCCCGTTTTATTTGGGGTCGGCGCAACACGTCTTTTTCTTCCATTCTATCCTGTCACTCGTCACGCTATCACTCACTCCCTTTTCTTCCATATCACTTCTCACACAATCCATCCATCTTTTCTCCGGCCTCCCTCTCCCTCTCCATCCATCCATCCACATGTATAAACTTGGTATACCTAATTATTCTTTAATATCCTGGGCACCACACTGGGTACTTTTTATCCGGAAAAGTATATACAATAAAAAACTAACTTAATTTTGCGGTTCGATCCCTAGGCCCGGTTACAGTACCAACCGTAATAATAAGTTTGTCGTAGGTTACGTCACCCGCAGTGGAGTTCACTAGCGCCCCAGTGCTATTTAGGCTCAGACCAATAAATTATTGGTCTGAGTATTTAGGTTTATTTTTATAAAAGTCGTAGGTATAGATTTTAAGTTTAAAGTAGAGGTAGATTTGAAAGTGTAGGTACCTATGTAGTGACCGTAGGTTATTTGGACGTAGTTAAGCAGAAAGGACTCAATCCACAAAAAGTCACTTTTGAGTTATGGGCGTTTGAAGTTTCAGCTGTAATTTCTCTAAAACAAAGACACATTTTTTAAAAATTTTGCTCCCTAATTAAAAGGATAGTTTATATTTTATTTATCAATCAAATATAATCATATATTTTGCAATAGATTTCGAGATATTAACTGAAATGTGGTTTGAGTCCTTACAAATAAACGTTGGGTGTCCGTGACGAGGGAGAAAAACTGATTATGGCCACATCATGCGCCGCCCTAGGGAGTACGTTGGAGATGCATGGATATGGCTGTCCTTGAGGCTAGGTCTTGTGGTCACTGACATGAGGGCCAATGGCGTTACTGGGAAGGATGTTGAAGATCGGGCAAAGTGGAGAAAGTTTAGTAGGAAGGCGGATCCTCGCAATGGCCGGGATTAACGCCAGGTAGAAGAAGTAGAAGAAGAAGAACGTGAAGGGGTTTTTCTTTTTAGAGATTCATGTATTTATTATTCATGATGTTCATGTATTCTTTTGCGGTATAAATTCGCTCGTGAGGCACGAGCCAACTTTTTGGGCTCCTCTTCCAGCTTCTCCTTCAACCCAGACATAGCATCGTCCTTGATCGTTAGGACCAACATGAATCCCAGCATTTTAAAGCCATAACTGACGTTTATAAAATACTATGTTAGTAGTTATACGGGGCAAAGGTAGAGATTTTTCGAGATCGTAGGTAACACATTCAAATTTGGGATCTATTTTAGCACGCGCCAAGTCTTGAGAAATTTGATTACGAAGATCTTCCGCTCTCTTTTGATGAATTAACCAATTTAAACTAAATAAATCAAAACACGCGTTTCACTAGTCAGTGTGCGAAAAAATGGCAGAGTTGCCAGTTTTTTAGAGTTCCAACAGCTATCAACAAAAAATTGTTACTGTAAAAATTTCAGGAAAGTAATAGTTATAGTTTTATTACATCCATGTCTTTTATTAACAACGCAAACGTAATAACTTTGATTAATTAAATATTACTACTACTTCAACGTATACATAAATATTTTAAGTCGTTTCAATTCAATCAAATCTATATGACTATCAGTCTAACATCTATTTCTTACTAACGACTCATTCTGTTTGAGTCATTTCTAAATTACACTACTCAACACTTAAAAAATATCTGACCCAATTCATATTATTTCATAATAAGCTTGACCAATATAAAAATACTGTATGCATTTTATTTCGATATCACATCTGGTTATAGGGATAAATATTTTTTTATTTTTTTACCTACCTACAAAAGTTAAAATTTGGGTAGTCCCGAAACTTATTACTTTTGCAAATGGAACATAGTGCATTTGTTAGTATATTAACTGACTTCTAAAATGTCGCGAGTGTGTGTTAACAGTCCTGATTTATTTTGCTATATTTGTGGCGAGTTTACGCCGAAATCGAAAAAAAAAACCACTTTCTGACTTAATTAAACAGTGCTATCAAGCTTATTTTAACCGTGTCGTAAGGAATCAAGACAAGTCAGTCCAGACATAAAAAAGCTGATTCAAGATCCATCTTTTATACTGCTCTCAATAATATTGAAAAACAAGCATGGAACGCTTTTGTCGATGTCACTAACAATTTCCTTGGTAACAAGAAATCTGAAGATTTTCGCGAAAAAATAAAAGTTTTATTGGACTGCTACTATAAAATGGGATGCAATATGTCACTTAAGTTGCATTTTCTTCACTCGCATTTGGACTTTTTCCCTGAAAATATGGGATCAGTCAGTGACGAACATGGCGAACGCTTTCACCAAGATGTTGTTGCATTTGAAAAGCGATTTCAAGGCAGATGGGAGCCTGCTATGCTCGCGGATTACTGTTGGAGCCTTATTAGAGAGACCCCTGCTACTGAGTACAAGAGAAAAGCCAGCCACTCCAAAAAAACTACGCCATTTCAATTAAAATTACAATAAAATTATGGAAAATTCGTGATTTCGGACATGGATGTTTATCTGGACATTGAGATGTGATGGTGTGTGTATATTTGCATATTTTTATTACTTTAGTGGCAAGAAATAGTAATCACATAATGCGACCTCAGATAAAATCAGAAGTTGAAAATTTGTTGAGTAGTGTTATTTGATATTAAATGCGCTGTTCATCAAAAGCTCTTTTTCTGTAATATCTGAAGTGTTTTGAGTCGTTTCTGATAAACAAAAAGATATATTTTATGTCAGTAAACCGATATCACGGAAACGACCTAATCTGTTTGAGTCGTTTCAGTTATTTGGTAAAATGATATTTCTAATCAAAACTACCATGGGTGGCCATATTATTAGGGACAGTACCTAGATTTCTTATATTATTATCAACTTTAATTGCATTTTGCAGGTAAATGGTTGGTTGTAGGTTCGGCAAATAATTTTTATTTATAGACTTGATTGATTGAGATAATAAAACATCAAATTTGAAGTCAAAATTATTTATATATTTTAAAAAAAAAAAGATACGTAATAAGATGGATGAATATTGCTAGTATTTTGTGATAGCATCCATTTATCGTGGTATGCTCTCTATGCAAGTTCTGGCTTTCTGTAGCAGGTTTCTGGTATAATGGCCACTCTTTAATGAGGGCTACAATCAGCTAGTGTTATTTTTTTCACCGGCAAGAGGATCCAAATATTCACCAAATGTTGAAAAAAATCAACAAAGTTAAAAAATGTCACTTAAAAAAAAATGGCGCGATCTCACAATGTTGCTTTATATCAAAAATAATAACACTGATGCCAGTAATAATACCAAATAAAAAAATCTTATATAAATCCGTTGGTTAGCTTAAAAAGTGAGATTTATAACTTTGTTGACTTTTTTCGAAATCATCGTATTAAGTATCTTTTTTTTTTCAAAAATATATAAAAGAATTTGATTTCAAATTTTATGTTTTTATTAACTCAATCAATAAAGTCTTCAAATAAAAAATATTAGCCGGACCTACAACCAACCATTTGCCTGCAAAATGCAATCAAAGTTGATACTAATATATGGAATTCAGGTACTGTTCCTAATAATTTGGCCACCCACTGTAATTCCTAGAAAGGATTCAAACTGTTTGAGTTTATTCTGTTTTATCGACCTTAGGAATACATTCATAGCAATCTCATTACTCAAAAACAATTCAAGCGGACTGAGTTAATTCAGCAAATACATTTTGTATGCTCTTCATACTTGTGGGTTGAGTCGGGGTAGTGAAAAAACTAGTTTGAATGTACATTTTAAAGCTAGGGTTTTCATTATATGATAGATTCAACCCTCGGGAGTACGATGGCATACTTAACTCAATTTTGGCCAAAGTGTGGATTGAGTCCTTTCTGCTTAAGGTGAATGCTTCAGGTAGCCCGCGAAATTCAAATTTTCTTACGTTTTTTGCAATTTGCAAGCCAGTGGTAGGTTGTATGAAGTTAAAAATACTTAAGCGGTTGTAAAACGTAACTAGTTATATAATTATAAACATAAAAATCATCAATACAAGCCTCCAAGCTCACTTAATTGCAAGAACGTTTTTGACCTCGAAAAAATCGTTTCTACACTTAGGTGAGCTTGGAGGCTTGTATTAATGATTTTTATGTTTATAATTGTGTAACTAGTTACGTTTTACAGCCGCTTAAGTATTTTTAACTTTATACAACTTATCACTGGCTTTCAAATTGCAAAAAACGTAAGAAAATTTGAATTTCGCGGGCTAAGCTGGAACATCCCCCTTAACTACGTCCATTTTATATTAGTGTTAGCTAGGATTAGTCATTCGTATAGATATTAGTTTTTAGGGATTTTTCTTATTTATTGAGATTAGATTAGTTATCATCAGAAATAGGTTTATAATATGTACTCGTAGGTAGGTAGGTATTTTATTTTCTGTCATTGTTTTTTTTTATTTAGGTAGGTAAGTACTATGGTTTTTATAAGGCGTAGTCGCGTATAGGTAGTATAATATGTATTTGAAAGTGTAACGTAGGTTATTTTTAGTACCGGTAAAACGGGGTTTCTTTGAGAGCTGGGGTAACTTTGATGATAACAAAACTTGGTATGTTTTTTCGGATTTATTGTGTGATACTAATCACAGAACATATAAAGGAAGTTAGAAAGGCCTTGTGGGCGTGGCACGCGCGCCGCGGTTATGAGCGAATGCTCATAATCAACCGAAAGGAGACAATTTCTTTTGTTTGGGGAATAGGCCCACTACAAATTGTGGCGTTTAGCAATGAAATGCACGTTAGTTTATTGCTTATAATCTATAGATTACAGTGGTAATATTAGCAAAACTTTATGAAACCGGAATACAGTGAAATACGACAGTCAAAACATGACTCTCATAAAAACTTAAAATCTCACAAGAGCTATTGTCTTATAAGTGGATAGGTCTCCTTGGTATTTTAAGTCAAAATACTGCACTTTTCAATAATATATAGTACTAGCTGTTGCCCGCGACTTCGTCCGCGTTAAGTTCGTAAAACTCCACAAAAGTTACTTATAACTAATCCTATACTTCCGAAAACATCTGATTAATTAATTTTACATAAAACTGTTTAAGTTAAAACTCCAATTAGTACTTTTTTTAGTTGGGAAATCATCTAATGACTTTCGCTCTTCTGTGAAGCCGAAGTGCGTGTCAGATTATTACTGACTAAGACTCACTTCTATATTCCTTCCTTGCCTTACGTTCCAGGGTCTCCCTTTCAGAAGCGAAACCATAGCCCCAGTAGGTTTCTTGTTTAGGTTTTATAATTCAGATGGGTAAACATCAGAATGACTTCTCCTGCTGTTAAATGGAGCGGGAGGGCATGTCAGACTTTTACTGACTAAACGCCACCCCCGTTCCTGTGTTGCCTTCAATTTTGGGACACCGAGCTTATCTTTCGGAATACCGATCCACGTCCCCAGAGGCTTCGGCCCTGCCACGGGCCCCTACAGTTTGCTGACATCTCCTTGAGGCGCTCGTGGAACAGTTGACGACTTGACTCGGTCCGGGTTATTACCGGACTGCTGGACGGCAAGCTACCCAGTGTTCGCCGTCCGCAAGCTTGCACCTACGGTGGTCGGAAATCGTTCTCGTGATCCTGACGGCGGCGGGGGCGTGAGGGTCGTTCCCTTTCGCGCTCGCGGTCGGCCGCCTCCTTGGCTAGCATTACTGCTTCGCAGAAGAAGGCAACCGCCATACCTCTACCGTGTGCTCCACCGTGTCCTCCGGGCGGTCCAGACAGTGCGCCCAAGTCTGGCTGGGGCGCCCTTTTCCCCTGAATCCGATGCAGGAGCCTCTCGAAATTACCGTGTCTGGTGAAGACCTACGGCATACGGAAAGTGAGGATCTCTTTCCAACCACTCCTCTAAGAGGAAACTTACCGCCGCAATGACGGCGTGCCCAGGTTTCTTGTTTAGGTGGAAAATAATCAGAATGACTTCTCAGAAGGTGAGTCAGACTTTTACTGACTAAACCTTACCTCGTTACTTCTTTGCCTTCGTTCCAGGGTTCCGGGTTTTCCTTCGAACCTGCTGGGCACCTATAGTTTGCTAAAATCTCTTTGAAGCACGCGTGGAACAATACCCACGGTTGACCGTCTGGATTATTACCGGACAGCCAGATGGTAAACTACCCATTGCTCGCCATTCGCAAGCCACTCCTACGGTGGCTCTAAATTGGGGTCGGAATCCCAGCGACTGGGGCGTGAGGGGACTACTTGCCACTACACCTCGCTCTGGATCATGGCCTGTACCAGTGCCCAGCGCGAGAGGTTGCTGTCACCGATCGTCCCCACAAGGACACGGTGGTGCTCCGCCTAAGCGTGGCCCACCAGTACTTTATGCTCTAACGTGTCCTCCGGGCGATCCACCCAATGGTAACACCCGGGTTTTTCTTCCGCACGACGTCAATTGCCTTAAAAACATCAACGAAGTACAGAGCCGCAGAGTTCGCATTCTAAATAGTTGCCTACTCTTTGAGTAAAGTCGTTAGTTTAGTTCATATTGCGATAAAATCAAAATTAAAATGATTTGTTTCGAAAAAACCAAATTAGGGCAGATAACCGCCTTTAGTATTTGCCTCTTTTTTTGTTGGGTAACCACCAAATACCTTCTCCCACTCTAGGTGGACCGAGAGAGAGTATCAGACTTTTACCAACTAAATTCCACAGTGTTCTTTTAGTTGCAATTTACATTCTAGGGCGACTAATTTTGGCACACCACGATTATTACTATTATAAATTCACTCTTTAAAGAGAGACTACAGAGTCATGACGTCCTCACCTTGCGCTTTACGCAGGTCCTAACCGAACATGAGTGTTTCGGGAGGTAGATGTTTTAGATTCGGCGGGAAGACACGGTGGACCTTACGATCGAAGTTACCCCGCTAGGGCGGATTACCGCCATACCTACTGTTTGCGGGTCAAAATCAGAATCCTCCTGCCCTAGTTCAGATCATGGTATGAGCTGGGAGGAGGAATGGAAAGCAGTCACCTCCTAGAGTGAAGCAACGTGGATGAAACCGTGCGAAACAGGACATCCTTAGGCCCCTCCCATCGCCATTTGGACACTTCCCAGTTGTCATATGTATAGGGCGTTTACCGATCACCATCATTTTTTGTGTTTATATGACCTGTTTATTGAGGCAGGAATTTTCTGGTGCGGTGTTTGACTGACACCCTAATACACCAAATAAATGTTTTTCTTTAGTGAGAATAATAAACGAATTCTTGTGTGCGAGTATTTTCACCTAGCCGACTTCACATGCTGATGATCAAACGCAGTCTGTAAACTCTCGATTTTTACGGGTAGAGCATGCAGAGCAGTAAAAAATACCCACTTTGTTCCTTTAGATGCCCTATACGAACAATTTTCCAGCTATCGAAGCCCGTTAGGGCCGTTCGCTTATGGTATCTCTTTTAGGTGCGCGTGGCACATAACGCAACGTCAGTCGACTAAGACCAGTCTTTATTCAACAGCGAAATGCCAATAGTGCACCGTCCAAAACTCCGCGCTAACGGTAGCATGGAATCGCCCAGCGACTCGTAATGCCAAGGGCATCATCTTTGCGCTTTCTGCTACCTTCTTCGCTTTATTTGCGGAAGGAAGTGATGACTGCTTTCCATACCTTCTTTCTCTATAGTGAGAGGTCGTTACTGCTGATCACCTCCACCCGGAGTCCTGTAACGCAAAGCGAAGAAGGAACATACAAAGGTGTGGGTTTTGGTCAGTGAAAGTCTGACATCCCCTCGTGCTCCTTCCTAGAGTGGAAGAAATCACCTAAAATATAAATAGCCTTTAGTTAAAAAAAAATAAATGGATGTTTGTATTTTGAAAGGAAATCGTTTGTCTTAGTGTGGTCATGTGAAGAGGAGAAATTAAAAGCACGTTACTAAAAGAGTTCTTGAGAATGGAGAGGGAGAGGAAGGCCAAAGAAAAGATGGATGGATTGTGTAAGGATTGATATGAAAGAAAAGGGCAGATGATAGTGTGACGGACGACAGGACAGAATGGAAGAAGAAAACGTGTTGCACTGACCCCAAGTAATATGGGATAAGGGCAGGAAGAAGAAGAAGGATGTCATTGTTTGTATTTTGAAAACGGGGTGCCACTCCGCAGTTGTAAAATTTGTCTCCATGGGTTTTTTTTTTGTTAAACAATAATAATAATATCTTTTGGTAATATTTTTGTTAAAAAAATTGTGAGAATGCAAAAATATGTGAAAAAAAATGTTACAAAAATAAAAAAAGCTTTTTCTACACCTCTCTTGGGATTCGAACCACCACCGTGTTACGTCCCAGTCTAGTCATTAATCGACCGCGCTGCAATGTTCGATGAAAATTAAGCAAAATAGACGTTCTCATATATAAATGTCATAAATGACTGCCCCGCTCTTCGTCCATGATAGCGTGATGATTTTCATTTCAGTAGATAAATTGGCAGCTAAATGGACTAATGTAACATTGTAGTATGTGAATTTTGTGGACGCTTGGATTTTATAACGTGTTATGATTAGTTTTTACAAAATATTTGGGAAAAATCAAATAGGAATGTTGATTTTCTTATGAAAAAATGGTAAAAGTATTTTTTTTTCCAAAAACAATAAGATAAAACATTGACAGAAATATAAATTGTAGGTGGGATTCGAACTCGGGGCAACTCGTTCAAAACCGACAAAATGCAATATTGCTCACCCCTCATAGCAAATAGCGTGATAAAATATAGCCTATATCATTAAGGGTCCTATAAGGATTATGTATGCAAAATTTGAACAGGATCGGTTCAGTGGTTTTTGCGCCAATTAATGCTAACAATGTACAATTTTACTGTTTTATTATATGTATAGATAAAACAAAGTCACGTCTGTACTACGTGACAGATTTTGATGTGATTTACACGACTTGATAGACTTATTCATGCAAATGGATTAGATGATGAGATTCATTTCGAAATAGCGCGGTTTTTGTCGGCCAATACTGTAAATCTAAAATAATAAGGTGATGTGTCATAAGCTGGTTGGAAAAAAAAAACACATTATAGGTACATCACAAGAAATATTATTACTGTTTATCTCTTAAAAGCAGTATTTCATCTAAAAAACCGGGCAAGTATGAGTCGGACTCGCGCACTGAGGGTTCCGTACTAACTTACCTATGAAAACGATTCAATTCTCGAATCGAGTCTTGAAGATTTTTCAAAAAAAAATCTTGTGACGTAAATACACGTTTTCCGTTTTCAGACTTTATTCTATATTTGTGCTAAAATTACCATGCTTCGTACCCTAATTTCAAGATTCTAGGTCAAGGAAGTACCTTATGAATTTTGATTCCTTTGACAGTGTCGAAATGTACGTTTTTTTGCAACATAAACGGACGTATCTTCTTTTTCCGTCAACTTACAAGTTTGATATTTACACAGTTTCAAGGGAATGCGGACTTGAGTATATAGTTTTAATTTCAACTTGATACCTTTACGCGTTCTCGAGATAAAGGGTCTTGACAGACAGACGGACAACAAAGTGATCCTATAAGGGTTCCGTTTTTTCTTTTTGAGGTACGGAACCCTAAAAAGATGCAGGTGGCTCGTCCTCACCTTGACGCCGTGCCCAAGATAAATACCACACTATACACATCACATGTGCACAGCAACCAACAGCGCGTCTGCCCACTTAACAATTACAACAGTATCCAGCAAGAGCAGCTCTATTGTTAGTAATTGATGGAGTGGTGTCAACTAATATATAAATATAATAAGTTTTCCTACTTGTGTGCCTTGATTATATCCTATCTTGTAGGAGATAATTATTTGGACCTTAATCATGGACAGGTACCTCGATTTTAAATTGTCCGGAGGCCCTGACATGCTCTCCATAGTATGAACGAGATTGTTTGATTTGATAAATTCCTAGAGAAAATAGAGTTAGGTCCTGGAATGACAATTGAGGAAAATCATTCAGCTCTGGAAGGTTGAAGGTTGCTGCTGGGTGTGGAAACTGGACCACAGAGTATCTGCAACGGGCTATTAATTACGTTTTGTTCCACGGTGATTTTGAAAATAAACCTAAAAACGCTCCTAACAAGCATTTTTTTGCCGTAATACTATTTTACTATTATTTCATTATTCCGGTTACGTATCGATATAATTTTTGGTCAGTTAATTATAACAAGATGAACACATTTTTCATGTGCAATATCATTAATAAACGTTACCGTTTAACAGGGGGCCCAAAAAAAATTGTCTCCTTTACTTTACCGGTCAGCAATCGTGCTTTTGTTTTGACAGCGTACGTAAGCTCCGCAAAAATATTAAATTATGCCGTCTTGCGCTATTGTAACGTGTCGGAAAAGAAGTCAGGTGTGTAGTGTAGCACGAGATGTGATTTCTTTCCATCGGTAAGTCCAAAAACATTAAAATACTTGTGATATTTGTAATTATAACATTAGCATTATGAAGTTTGTAGACAAAAACGATATAATCGCAATCAGACCAATAGTAATACATTGCTTGCAAAAGATTTGCACGTCGTGCAAAGACGTGAGCGATCGCGCAATGTATTACGTTCACTGCGAGAGAACCAAAAGTACAATTCCACGAAATTTTGACATATCGATAGTGCTGTGCCAATTTGTAAACAATGTCGATAAATACTATGGTACAAATGATTATTATCAATAGAACACTTTATAACTAAAAAATAACATTATTTATCACGATTAATAGATTTTGAGTAAGGTTTCTATGTATTTAAGTTTTATGAATTTTTTAATTGGAACTAACATAATTATGATTTAATATGTTTTGTGTTTCCAACAGATCCAGGTATAAGAAAACTATAGATTGAGACAACTGGTACAATTGATTGGATCCCTACTAAATGTAGCACAATTAGTTCGCAACATTTCGATGATGATAATTACATAACAACAAAGTCAGGGAAAAGAAACTTAAAATCAAACGCTTATCCGCACAGATATATCGTTAAACACATAACGAGTTCAGTAAGTAGGTAAAGCTATTGAATTAAAAGTAATTAAAGCTAAAAAAAGAAAAAATTTAGTAGCAAAAGATAAAGGTGGTTTTTTGTACCCTTCGAAAGAATTGCTACTAAACTGCAAAATATCTGAAGCAATTATAAAAAAGTACACCGAAAACCTTCGGAATATTAAATTAAAAGAGAGCAAGCGTTTGCTACTTAATAAATACGTATTTATTTATTTATTGCATTCATGACGTATACAAGGTCTTGCTACAAAATTATAAGTTTCGTACATGGACCCTGCTAGGGCACCGCAACATTTTTGTTGATTAATATAAATTAAATTAAAATATAATTGCATGCATTATTAAGTAAATAAAGTTATTCAAGATTTATTATTACGTTATTATTGTCATCATTTAATTATTAATTATTGGATGTCTTTATTACAATTATACGCGTCAATCTTCAAATAATCTTGATAATATTAATATTACAGAATGTCAATTTGTTAAGAACTCATTTAAGCTATAGTAACACTTCTGTATTAGGTACAATTTAAATGCGTTTACAAATTTATTATCAAATTCTATGTCCTTAATCTCATTCGGTAATTTATTGTAAATTTTTATGCACATTACAAGAGGTCCTGATTGAAACATAGCTAATTTTGAACTTGGCAATGCTAATTCATTTTTTACTCTTAATGAGCGTTGCAGCGGTCTTTGAATCTTAGCCACAGGGAATAACGACGCATGTTTTCTAACAAACTTGCTTACCTCCATAATATAGATGCTTGTTAGGGTGAGCATTTTATATTTAATAAAATAAGGTTTACAACTCTGCATTTGGTCTATATTCGCAAGAATTCTCACACATCTTTTTTTGTAAAATGAACAGTTTTTCTACTTCGACGCAATTTCCCCATACAATAATGCCATATGTTAACCACGAGTAGTCGTACGCGTAGTACGCTGTCTTCGCTGTTTTGAAGTCGGTTGATCTTTTCGACTCATTTAAAGCATACGCAAAACTTGCAACTTTGTTTGATACAAAATTAATATGTGCCTTCCAATTTATATTAGTGTCAACTATCAGTCCCAAGAGTCTAAATTCATCGACACACTGGAGCGGTATGTCATTGAATGAGTAGTTAATACTCAATGAACGTTTTTGATAAGGACTGTATTGCATAATTTTAGTTTTTGAGAAATTTATTTTAAAATTGTGGTCCTTTTGCCAATTTACTATTTTTGTCAGTATTAAATATAGTGTCGACCAGTATTAAATTTAAGTTGCTACCGTCGTCACATGGAAACACTATTGAGATGTCGTCAGCAAAAAGGACACTCTGAACATTTATTTCTCTCGGCAAATCGTTAATATAGATTAGGAATAAAACGCACCCGTATTATTTCAGGGACAATATTTTTTCCTTTTGAACTGGTGATAAGCACCGGAAATGTAAGGTTGAGAGACAACCGACTTTCTCTAATAATCAAATAATAAACACGGTAAATATTCCATGTTAAATCCTAATTTTAATAATAAAATTGTTTTTAATAATTCAGTTATGTATTTTTTCATTTGTTGAATGATATATGAATATCGTACGTGTTCACAACATGTATTACAGAAGTCCACATAGTCCACAATACTTGCAAAGTAAGAAGCAAGATTACATTAATTTTATCGATATCAATAATCGACCTTTTGGTCGCCCTAGCATACATGAGATTTTTACGCGTGTATAAGTGTACGTCAAACGCAGTTATTGCGTTAGTGTGACAACCAATAACAAACTCACGATCGAAGTGGATGTTGTTTATTTGTGTGCGTAATCCGCGTAGGCATTGGTTTTCTGCTTGTAGTGAAATAAAAGAGTGGGAGACAAACGGCGACACGCGTTCCGATACAAATCAGGAACTATTTCCTTTCTAACTTCCTTTATATGTTCTGTGATACTAATCGCAGTCAAAATTTTGTAAATTGTTTTGGCCAGACTGACAGATCGGCCATATTTTGACAAAGCGTGACGAGTATTTGCTGCCGGAACTGTGTGAAATTATTTGTTAAGTTTTAGTCTCAGAAAGGTTGCAAAAAATGGTCCGAGTAACTTCAGTGGCGCAGGCGAAACTATTATTGTTTCTTTACGATTTAGACCATGTTTGCATTTTTGGTTACGGTCGCCATTTTATTTTGCAAAAACGTTTTAAGGTCATCGGGGCTACATTGACAGGACATACGAGGCGACTTTGATAGTTATATCAATTTCACCCCATTGGTTGTGGGGTACCCAAACTTACAAGAGTAATGTACAAATTATAAATTTAACCCCATTTGTTGTTTAACCCCGTTTTTGTTTCTTAATTTTTTTATAGCCGATTTATACCTACAATTATGTGACTGTTGTAACAGTTTTAAGTATATCGGGGTGTCTGATGGAATAAATAAAATAGTGGGCAAGAAAGTAGCCCCAATATTATTATAACTTTGATAAGCAGGTTTTTTATTTTTTACTAGCTTTTGCCCGCGGCTTTGCTCCCGTCAAATGACTACCCTACCTATCCTACCCTACCCTACCCTACCTTCCCTACTTACCTTCCCTACTTACCTTCCCTACCTACCCTACACTACCCTACCCACCGTACACTAATCGATAAATAGAAGACCTAAAGTTTTGTATAATTTTTTTTTTTAATTCTTTTCACCTTTTAAACCTTCCCTAGACCTCCACGAACATTTCAAGAACAAGATAAGATAAATCCGTTCAGCCGTTCTCGAGTTTTAATCAGACTAACGAACATCAATTAATTTTTATTTATATAGATTTTGTCAATATTCACAAATTTGTATTTTTTTGCCACAATAATTAATTTACGTAATGAGTCTACATTACGGTTTTTTTTTACATTTTATCGTTGGAGTTGCAAGCGTATCGTCTATTTAAAATTAATCAATGTCACCCCGTTTTACGGTACTCTTAGGTAGGATTAGTTATTCATATAGATATTAGTTTTTAGGGATATTGCTGATATACTGTAGTAGGTACTAGTGATGGATTAATTAGCATTATCATTCATTGTTAGCATGCGAATGCTCGTTTAGCATTTAGCAAATGAAATGTAGATGCGAAATTCTGTGAAGTGCGAAGTGAATTCATTGCTTCGTATTTCGTTAACTTCATGCTATTGATATAAAAGGTTTCAATTGTTAAATATTTTTAATTATAATAATATGATCATTAATTCATTATCTTAATCACAACATAATGCAAGTGTGCCAGCAGAAATAAAACGTTATCGGCGAGCAAACTAAACGCACGTTATTGACGAACGCGCTTTTAATTCGTATAATAACAAAATTCATATAAATATTTATTATCGTTTATCGTTATATTAGCAAATAGCATAGCAATAGCAATTAACATGCTAAGACTTACGAATTCGCATGCTAATGAAATTTATGCGAAATAGCATTAATTCATCACTAGTAGGTACTACACTAAAAACTCATTGATAAGTGTCATCCACGCGAACGAAGTCGTGGGCACAGCTAGTATTTCATCATATAACTTGACTTGGATGGACAAAGGAGCGTGCGCTGTGATGACGATTTCTGAGCTGGTTATCTTAGTCGACAACTTTGGGATTAGTTGATGTTTGTGCTGGTTGCGCAGTTTCCACCCTAAAGCTTGGTAAGGCTATTGGACTGGCCACCATTTCCTTCTCTAGCCGTTTCCGTTAACCTTTTGCTTTTATACACCTTTGTTTCAATGTATAGATTATAATGATGGCCAATAACGTTATTGTGACTATCATTATGATACCGATGATATTTAATTTACTTTCCACTTGTGTTACGTTTGTCAAATTCTCTTTTACGATCACATTTTCCTTTGTCTGGTATTTTTTTAAGCGAATCGTCAGAATGTCTTCTCCCGCTCTTGGGCGGAGCGGGAGGACGTGTCAGACTAAACACCACCCCGTTCCTTCGTTGCTTTCGATCTGGGGGACCTGGGCTTACCTTTCGGAATTTCAGTGTTCCCCAGAGGCTTCAGCCCTACCGGGCCTCTACGGTTTGCTGACATCTCCTTGAGGCGCGTGTGGAACAGAACGCGCCGTTAACTGCTAGGCTCGACCCAGGTTATTAGTTATTACCAGACTGTCAGACGGCGAGCTACCCAGTGCTCGCCGTCCGCGAGCCCGCGCCTACGGTGTGGTCGGAAATCGGGATATATCAAATATAAAAATAAATTCCCAAAATGCCGGAAATTTACTTTATTTTCCCGCCGGGCAGAAACACTTTGCCCATCTCTAGTGCGGTATTCCGCAGGAATCAGTACTAAGCCCGCCCCTGTGGAACATCGTATACGAATACGTTCTGCGCGGCGAACTCCCAACGACGACGATACGCTGACCCTGACGCGGGGACTGTCGTACCAGGCAGCGGACGAAACAACGACACGCGGGGTTGCGACAGTCGCAGGCTGGATCCAGTAATTGGGACTCGAGGTGGCATTGCACAAGTCCGAGGTCATGTGTTTCCATGGCCCTCGGACCGCGCCACCGCCGGATTCTCAAATATCGGAAAGGGGGTCCACATCGGCATTTACGGCCAGCTTTTTGAATTCGGTATGTTACTAACGAATTGCACTGTAATTAGTAATCACAACTTACCTAATATAATACAAAAAAAAACTTGACACAATTAGTACTAGAAAAAATAAAATAATACCTCAAAGTATCAAAATATGTTACGTTAAGTATAAAATTGAGCAAAAAATGGCTTCTATGTGTACGTGCCGCGTGCGTACGCGTAATGTTGATGTAGTGCGCCTAAGATACCGAAGACTGAGCTAGTGAAAAATGTAAATGCGTCCTTGTTAGCTTCACAAATCAGTTTTTAGGGTTCCGTACCTGAAAAGGAAAACACGGAATATATGTAGGATCACTTTGTTGTGTTTGTCTGTCTGTCTGGTCCGTCCGTCCGTCCGTCCGTCCGTGTCAGTGTTAGTGGTCACAAGTTTATGTACCAACATCATAACTGTTAGAATGTATTTTTGTTGGTCACATTTAGACGATCTTGTTCGTCCAGAGTTGGTAGTTACATTTCTTTACATCCAATCACAAGCGAGGACGATTATAATTATTGTTTTTTATTTTTTTGTTGGGTTATAACGCTTAATTCTGAGAATGGGGGACATTTTGGGAAAGCGGCATTTTGGGAAAGGGACATTTTGGGAAAAAGACATTTTGGGAAAGGGACATTATGGGAAGTTGACATTTTGGTACCAGGAGACATTTTGGGAAGTTGACATTCTGAGCCTCAACGACACATTTTATCACTTTGGAAGTGCCTCTCGCGAAAACTAAAAATGATAATTTTCAAGTGACCAAAAATGTTGTCTATATATAAATATATACGTTAAATTAGTCTTGATACACAAAAACATTCTACAGCCTAAAATACATCACTCGCTGTCCGTGCGGTTTCACCCACGTCCTTGATTACTACTCCACTCCTATTAGTTGTAGCGTAATGGTCTATAGTCTAGAGCTTTCCTCGATAAATGGGCTATCTAACATTGAAAGAATTTTTAAATTCGAACTCGTAGGTTCTGAGATACTAATTGAACTGAAGTAATCCTTAGTTTTTTTTTTCTTGTCAAGGTCACAATTTTTAAATAGTTAAACTTTTTATGCTTGTTATTAGCTACAAATCTGTTTTTCTTTTTAAAATCCATCCACAGTTAAAAAATGGAGAAAAAATAATCAGCTGTTTCCTACATTTATGTTCGCTTATTTCGTCAAAATGTATGGAACAGCTGATTATTTTTTCTTGATTTCAGGTCTGGTCCCATACTAAAAGTTGTTGATTATGATGAGTCCCAAGAGGATGTGCGTTAATTATACGACATGTTGTATAGATCAATAAGGCCCTTTATTGTTATTATTATAAGCCCGTTGTGTCCCACTACAGGGCAGAGGCCTCCCTTCCATTTTTCCATTCTTCTCGGTCTTAAGCCACTGCTGACAAATCCTTCAGGAAGGAGTCCAAGTCGTCACGCCATCTCCTTCTGGGCCTACCGCGTCGCCGGCTCCTGCTGTTCGGAGTCCAGTCAGTTATCGCTTTCGCCCAATTTTGTCGCGGCATGCGGCAGATGTGGCCTGCCCAGTCCCATTTTAGTTTAGCGGCTGAGTAACATACGTCTGCGATTTGGGTTTTGGAACGAAGTAAACTGTTCCATAACCGGTCTGTTCTTCTGACCCCGAGAATACTTCATTCCATTGCTCGCTGGCAGACCCTGAGTGCGGACTTTTGACGTTTGGTTAATGACCAGGTTTGCGCTCCGTAAGCCCTTTACAGCATGTAGGTAATTTAAATGAATATTTTCGAAGATAGTAGTTTTAAAATGCAGGAACATCGCGGTGATACCGGCTAGGGGACCGGCGGCGCTTACCTGTAACTGTACCTGTACTATATTAAATTTAGTATCAGTGTTGCACCCCTGTTTTTTTTTTGAACCCTTATAGGTTCACTTTGTTGTCCGTCTGTCTGTCTGTCAAGACCCGGGAACGCGTGGAGAGATCGAGTGGAAATTAAAACTATATACGTAGGTCCGCGGTCCCTTGAAACTATGCACAAATCAAACTCAGAAAAAAATATAAAATCTTCAAGATTCGATTCGAGAAATGAACTGTTTTCATAGGTAAGTTGGTACAGAACCCTCAGTACGCGAGTCCGACTCGCACTTGCGATAAACCTAAGTACTTGATTTAGTCTGGCACTATCTGAACCGGGTGACTATCTTGAGTGTGGAGGAATCACAAATCTATTTTAAAAGTCACTCATGACTTTTGCAATAATGATATCATGATGATATCATCAAGGAAAATATCGATAATATAATGACACAACAAAGTAAAATAAACAACTTACTATTTTAGTAGGTATTGTAGAGTTAAAAAGGAAAAAAAAAACTTTACACACCACAATATTACGTATAATTTAGTTTAAAAATAATCAAAACATTAAAATAAAATATAAAAAAATACAAAAAGGTATAAAAAAGGTATTGACGACGAACTTCGACGAATTGCTTGTAATGGCTTGTAAGGTGTGGAATGGATTATTTAAGAGGGCTGTCACAATTTTTGATGAATTTCAGCGTTTTATCCGATTTTTGACGTGTGACGATGCTTTAGATATAGCCATAAAAAAAAAAAAAACAAAAATATGGATAAGAAAGTTTGATAACTTATCTTGGGAGTGCTTTAAATAAATATTTGAATTTGTTTACCTACATTAGTAAAATCCTTGTCTCCGCAAAGGATGTTTTATAAAATGTTGCTTTTGGGTATCTTTTGACGCCTTGGTAGGTACACCGAAGATATTAAAGTTTAATCATTTATAAAAATGTCTAGGATACAACTGGATAGCTATGTCCACACTGTGCCCTTTTTTGTTCAACAAGGGGCATGCGTCATAGCGCAGTCAACAGCGCAAGTCGGGCATGCCTTTGACGCATGTGCAATGACAGTTGAAAGTGTTGCGCGCGCAGTGATATATGTCATTCCACGTCCGATGGATAATGCGTTCCATAACGCATTCAATTGTTGAAAGCAACTAACGAAACTTTAATAGAAAGATGAAGACGAAAGTTGAAGATGAAAGGGCACAGTGTGGACATAGCTTATCTTCTACATTGGAGTGCTGAAACCACTTTATTACTATTCATACAGTAATACACCAAAAATAATTCTGTAAAACCAAGATCTACTGACAGTTTTCCGTACGAAACTACAATTTTTATCTACGAAATTATAATCCAAACTCAAATAAAAAAAAATAATCAACTAAGGTGGTATTTCTATATATCTTGAAAAAAATAAATTGGGCTATTTAAAAGTTAAATAATATTTTTAAATAATTTTTGTATGCAATGCAAAAATCGAGCGCGACTGCTGCCGCCCGTCGTTTAATTTACCTATCGTCTGTTTTTTATACCCTGAGACTATATTGACACAGGAAATGTCAAAATTACTATAAGATGATGCCAGTTCTTTTGTGTTGTAATGGCATTTCTGTCAAAACGCTCAAATTTAAGAAAAATTGTAATTTTTAAAGAATTAATCTGTAATTTAAGGTAATCGTAGTTGCAACAACGAATTATCGTATTAGCGCACGGTTAGATAATGCCCGTGGTTAAAAAAGTCTAGAACGGCTCATTCCGCGACCTTATGACACGAATATTTTCGTTTTAAAATAAAAAAAACCGGGCAAGTGCGAGTCGGACTCGCGCACTGAGGGTTTCGTACCAACCTACCTATAAAAACAGTTTAATTCTCGAATCGAGTCTTGAAGACTTTTTAATTTTTTTTTCTTGTGACGTAACTAAAAATTTTCAGTTTTCAGACTTTTCCCGATATTAGTGCTATAATACCTTGCTTCGTGCCAAATTTCAAGATTCTAGGTCAACGGGAAGCACCCTATGAGTTTTGATTCCTTTGACAGTGTCGAAATGTACGTTTTTTGCAACATAAACGGGCGTATCTTTTTTCCCGTCAACTTACAAGTTTGATTTTTGCACAACTTCAAGGGACCGCGGATTTCAATATATGGTTTTAATTTCAACTTGATACCTTCACGCGTTCCTGAGAAAAAGGGTCTTGACAGACGGACGGACAGACGGACAACAAAGTGATCCTATAAGGGTTCCGTTTTTTCCTTTTGAGGTACGGAACCCTAAAAACAACTACAACTCTATAACTACGAAAAATATGTGATTCTGGACAAAACTCAGGCGAGGCGTTGTCGTCGCGATGAACCTTGGTTCCGTTCGAAGTCACATCAGGTCATCAATTCTTTCTAGTGACACCTGCGCAGGCATACCTGCACAGGTAGACCTCTCCGGTGCACCGTAGCGTGTATGGCCGGCATTACGTTCGAAGAATTTACACCGTTCAAATTTTAAAATGAAAATTAGAGGAAAAAAATTACGATAGGTTGAATACTAGGAACGAAAAAGTTTTTAATCAGCCAAATTTGGACCATGGGAAGAAACGTCCCCACCAACCAACAGATTCGAAACACGTGTCATTTGAAAGATCTACTAGAATAGAGAACTTTTTACTATGGTGACATATGTCAAATGCGTGGGGTTTAGGTTTTATAGGGTTTTATAATATATTGTTTTTTATATACTTTTTCTCTTTTATCTTCACATTTCCTTAGTGTGCAATAAATAGGGTTAGAATATGGCGATCATAATAATGTTTTCAATTAAAGGAGACGTACCTGTACATCCAACAGAATTGAAACAAGTGTAAGGACATTGCCAATCTTTGTATGGAAGTTGGACTAAGTGCTGGCCAGAATGAACACCTGGTGCATTTTGTTCCTCAGGCCAATACTAATCAAAAATCTGCTCCAGGAGTCAAAAGAAAAAAAGAGTTTTTCCAACCTAACCTAACCTAAGTTAGAAATCTTTTAAGGGAATTTCGACAACATGCTACCCAGAATGAACACCTAGCACATTTTGTTCCTCAGGTCAATACTAATCAGTAAACCGAAGCGCTTAAAAACCTGTTCCAGGAGTCAAGGGAAAAAAGGAGTTTTTCCAACCTAACCTAATTTAGAAATCTTTTAAAGGAAGTTTTAGGGATGTGAAAGCTACGGACTGGGACTTGTACAGACGAAAGCTCCAGGAGAGACTCCAAGACTTCCCTAAAACCATACGCTCCCCTGAAACATTGGATTATGCTGTTGCTCAAGTTACCGAAGCCATTACAGCCTCGTACGAAGAGAGCTGCCCTTTAAGAACTGTGAGGGATAGAAAGGTCACATGGTGGAACAAAAAGCTCGATGTTTTAAGGGGAGAAGCACGTAGGTTGTTTAATAAGGCTAAATCGACTGACGATTGGGATCTGTATCGAAAAGCTTTAACTACCTATAATAAAGAAATTCGAAAGGCGAAAAGACTTTCATGGAGGAAGTTCTGTGAGGAGATTACTAAAGTCCCTCAAGGAGCCAGAATCCATAAAGTCTTATCCAAATCGCCTACAAATCAACTGGGACTCTTAAAGAAACCAGACGGTACCTTCACTGCGTCGGCGGAAGAAACCCTGAATCTTCTGGCGTCTACACACTTCCCTGGCTCAGTGGTGGCACCAGACATCATCGTGCAAAATACTCCTCACAGGGCCTCTCCAGGCCCTTAAATGAAGACTGGAGAAGAGCGGCGAAGTATTTTAGACCGAACAATGTTGAATGGGCTATAGACTCATTCAAACCGATTAAATCTGCAGGGTATGACGATATCTTCCCAGCTCTTCTGCAGCAAGGGAAGACTATGCTCCCTATCTTAATCAAAATCTTCAGAGCAAGCTTTGCCTGGGGATATATACCAGAGAAATGGACTATGGTTAAAGTCTGTTTTATCCCAAAGGCTGGTAAGAAGGACTATTCTCAACCAAAGTCGTTCAGACCAATAAGCCTTACCTCTTTCCTACTCAAAAGTATGGAAAAGGTAATCGACGAATGCATTAGGGATGGACCATTAAGGGACAACCCTCTGCATCCGAAGCAACATGCTTACCAAAAAGGAAAATCCACAGAAACTGCTCTGCTAGAACTTACAGACAGGATCGAGAGGGCTTTGGAAGATAAGCAGATAGCCCTATGTGCTTTCCTTGATATTGAAGGAGCCTTCGATAACGTCACCATAGACGCCCTCTCCAAGGGAATGAAGGCGAAAGGGATTGACGAAACAACAACTCGTTGGATCGAATTCATGCTCCTCAACAGAACTATCAGTGTAACCTTACACGGTACTACACAGAGCTTCAAAACAACTAAAGGGTGCCCACAAGGAGGCGTTTTATCGCCACTTCTATGGCTACTCGTTGTTGACCAATTGCTGGTTGAAGCCTCTAAAAACGACTTAGATGTACATAGTTATGCCGACGATGTGGTGGCTTGTGTTGTCGGCCCCTGTCAAAGCACGGTATCATCTATACTACAAAGATCTCTGAACACTATTAACACATGGTGCACAGAAAACCACTTATCGGTTAACCCGAGTAAAACAACGATAGTCCCCTTTACTAGGAAGCGTAAGCTGGACAAGCTTGTAATGCTCACTGTAAAGGGAACTGTCGTACCATTCTCCAGCGACGTCAAGTATCTGGGCGTAACTATCGACCAGAGACTGACCTGGAACACTCACATTAACAATGTGATCCAAAAGGCCAAAATAGCCTTAGGAATATGCTGTCGCTTAGCAGGGACGAAATGGGGCTTAAACCCTAAAATCGCCCTATGGTTGTACACCGCCATAGTTAGGCCGATAATAACGTATGCCTGCGTTGTATGGTGGAGGAAAACAACGCAAGTGACAGTCATTAGCAAACTCGATGGTTTGCAAAGACTTGCATGCCTCATATCAACAGGGGCCATGTCTACAACCCCAGGAGCTGCTCTAAATGCACTGCTTATCCTACCGCCACTTCATCTATTCATTGCGAAGGAGGCGAAGGCGAGCATTTACCGAACAAACAGCACTGGTAAAGCAAACTGGCGCTCTCAAGCACTGAGATCGCTACACGAATCAGTACTTGAACACGAACAACTAGCTATGACAACAGACGTCATGCTTCCACAGTGTAATTTCACAAGGAATTACACAGTGGAACTGCCGAGCAGAGAGGATTGGACCAACAACCTCATCAACTGCAAGGCTGGAAGCCTGATCTGGTTTACAGACGGGTCCAAAATGGGTGAGAATGTAGGATGTGGAATATTTGGCATTAGCCCGAAATTCAGCAAAACCCTGAATCTGGGCAAACACGCCACCATATTCCAAGCGGAGGTTTACGCCATTATAGAATGTGCGGAAGCCAATCGTAATCGACACTACAATAATCAATTGATTCTGATTTACTCAGATAGCCAGGCAGCTCTTAATGCCTTAAACTCGAATACTCTAAATTCGAAACTGGTAAAAGACTGCGTTAATAAACTGAATGACCTGGGGCAAAGGAATAAAGTTATTCTGAGATGGGTACCAGGTCATTCTGGAATCGATGGCAATGAAAAAGCCGATGAACTTGCAAGGACTGGGGCTCAAGGTCAGCAGATAGGACCAGAACCCTTCTGTGGTATCTCAAAGAACCAGGCCATGCAAACCCTTAAGAGCAACCTATTTGGCGATTCAAAAAGGCACTGGTTGGCACAACCAGGACTGTTACACGCCAAATCTCTTATAGAAGGCTACTCACAGAAACGAACTGCCGAGCTTCTTGAGCTTAGCAGGACGAACATCTGTGCGATAGCCCGCGCCTTAACGGGCCACTGCAAACTAAACAGGCACCAATTTCACATGAAACTGAGTGACTCTGATGTTTGCCGTTACTGCAATCAAGAGAGGGAGACGCCCAAGCACCTTTTGTGTGAATGCGGGCTCCTTATCCACAAACGCAGTGTTCATCTGGGTCGGCACATTATTCGCCCGGAGGAGATTAAAACTCTAAAAGCTAGGAGTATTCTAAATTTCTTGGAAGCCTCTAGGCTAAAAGAGTTACTCTAGAAAGGTGGCGAGTCACAATAGATCATTTTGGTCGCAGTGACTACATCCCCCACACTACGGGTGATGCATAGCCCCTGATCCTCAAATAATAATAATAATAAAGGAAGTTTTACCGAGTGCTATCCAGAATGAACACCTAGTGCATTTTGTTGCAGTTTATACTGCGTTTACTAACGTAACGCAGTAAAAACTGATTATTATTGGCCTGATTATATTGAGAAACAAAATGCACTAGGTGTTCATTCCGGGCTGCTCTTGGTTAAACTTCCGTAGTTACTCAGATACCCGCGAAACGAGACACAATAGTAAAACAATAACAGCGCGGTCTCATTGGACCGGTTGGGGATTCAAACGTTAAAAAGATTTCTAACTTAGGTTAGGTTGGAAAAACTCTTTTTTTTCTCTTGACTCCTGGAGCAGATTTTGAAGCGCTTCGGTTAACTGATTAGTATTGGCCTGAGGAATCAGATGCACTAGGTTTTCAATTTAGGCAGCAGTCGGTCAGACTTCCTCAAAAAGATTTCTAACTTAGGTTAGGTTAGGTAGGACAAAACTTTTTTTCTATTGACTCCTGAATCAGATATTAAAACGCTTCGGTTTTCTGATTAGTATTGGCCTGAGGAACAAAATGCACCAGGTGTTCATTCTGGCCAGCACTTGATCCACACCCTGCCAATCTCCTTTGAAAGATCTACTACGAGTACCTACGACTTTTGCTTGTTTACCGGACTTGAGAATATCTTTGTGATTGACCTTTGCACGTAGGACTTTGATTTTGACAACGTTTTGGCACAATTATGGATGTAGGACGCCGATGTGTTATGTGTCCGCGGTCTGTCCTAAGACAGAGAAGACACATTTTGAATGATAGTTTGCCTCAAAGGTCACCAACGGTGGCTGACTATATTTCACAAAATGGTGAGGTGAGTAAATAATCTTTTTTTCTATGTCTAATATGACGAGTTACAATAATCAATGTAAACATTTTTTATATTTTAATAGAGTTTTCAAAGGAAAATCTTGAGTAATCTCAAAGATTTTCCGTTTGAGAACCAAGTATTTTTTTTGTATAGAATCGTCATTTGTTTATGTGAAAATATGCTTTTTGTTGGTAGAAAAAAATGATTTTAGTTGAAAAATTAAATATAATTTTTGGTGTTTTTTTTAAATAAACCCAATTGATTTTGAAACCAACACAGGTACTTTAGACTTTTCTAGGTCCCAGTGAACAAATCAAGACACATCCCATGACTGTTGAAGGGTGGGGACGGGTTTCATACAAAATCCCCCATGGTCCATCAGACAGCATGATAATGCTGCAGTATACACTAGGTTGTGAAGGGCCTAGGTATTGCACGATCACTTATTCTGTGGTACGACACAGCATGACTGCATGAACCATTACCATCAAGTTCAAAATAATTTTCCTAGAAAGTCTTTATAAAGCTCTACTTCCCAGATTTTTTTCATACTTTTCTAAACTTATGGTTCAAAAGTTAGAGGGGGGAACACATTGTTTTTTACTTTTGGATCGATAATTTCTGAAATTATTGATATTATCAAAAAATGATTTTAGTAAACCCCTATTCATTTTTTAATACCTATTCAACAATATATCACACGTGAGGGTTGAAATGAAAAAAAAATCACTTTCCTCTTTACATGTAGGGGGGCTACCCTAATAAAACATATTCTTCCAATTTTTATTTTACTACTTTGTCGGCGTGATTGATATACATATTGGTACCAAATTTCAGCTTTCTAGTGCTAAACGGTCACAGAGATTAACCGAGGACGGACGGACGGACGGACAGACATGGCGAAACTATAAGGATTCCGTTTTTTCCATTTGGCTACGGAACCCTAAAAAAGGACGGTTCTGTTTGTCCTGTTTTAAATCGTCTTTTTCCCTCGCTCTCTCTCTCATCTCCATCATTATAGTTTTAAGACGTCATAAAAGACACTGAATGACAATAATTTAAAAAATAACGTCTTCTCTTGTATTATTTCCAGATATTGAAGTTAAATAAACTTAAACAAGTGCCATGGACAGCTGGATAAAAGCACCATCTCCTAACTATGAAACTAATAAGGATAAGTTGTATCCTTATTCTGAAATGCCGTTTCAAAAAGAATATAAACTGGTCAAGATTCCGATTTCTGTTAAAAATCTTATAGAACATGTCAGTTATTTTGGTTTCGGCAGAATAATATTCAACAATAAGACTAGAGGATTTGCCGACTGCTATAATGTTCATTACGAGTATCAAACAGTTTACGATGGCCCGGATAAAGGCAAAAAGATACCGAACAGGATACCAATGATAACGGAATCCCAATTTAGATTCTTAACCAGTAATTATATAAAAGATAACTCTGTCCTTACAGTTACATTAGAAGACTGGGCTCCTGTTTGTTCGGAGTTAGCTCAAGATATTGCTCGTGTAGTAAACAGCGAGAGGGGAAAAGTAGTTCTTTATGGAACGTCAGTTAGATACATGAATTTGATCTCTGACGAACTGAAGTTGAAACAGTTAATTTACTGTCCCATTTACTTGCTTCCGGATAACCTACAGTTAACTTACTACGAGAAAAATTACAAAGCCTTTTTAAGCGCCAATGAACTCAAGAGAGAACTGTACAGAAAAGTTAATGGAGCTGACTTCGAGGCTGCCGCCATACTGACTGGATGCTTGAATAACGCCTACTGCGGTGGTGCTCTTGGCGAGGTCGTCAGCAAGCTCCTTCAGAACAACGTGCGACACGTCATGACGTACGCTTACAAACTATGGAACACCTGTGACAAACATGTAGTGCGAGAGCATTTCCCGCCTGTGTTCCAGCACCTCTTCGACGGCGGCTGTATCGCCATCATCAACAACCAAAACGATCAGGCGACGGTTATAGAACAGAAGACCACGAAAGCGCGGGGAGACCGCCGCAATAAATTAGGCTGGAAGATTAGCCCAATATTAGATGACAATAAGGTTCTATTCAGACTTTACAATATCGCCACCGAAAAATATTTACAGCAAGCAAGCGCCGCAAAGGATTCTGAAGAACTAAGAGACAAGTTTTGCTTTGAGCCGTTACTCACGATAAGCGGACAAGTTGCTTTTAAAATTTTCTATTTCGATGATGACAAACCTTTGCAGTTACCTGTTGACGCAGATTGTTTACAAGACGTGGCAGTCGCAGGACAGGACCGAGTCGGCAGTGCTCAGGATGGACGATCCACTTGGATTTTAACGACTGCTGATCAAGTGGAGGAAAAGTCTGTTGAAAAGGACAATCCAATACTAAGTGACGAAGAAGAGTTTGCTAATATCTATAACTATGATTAAAACTAAGTAGGTATGTACCTTTGACCACTTATCGTAGTAAGCTTAAGGATATTAGGTCGTTTAACTGCTAAGTTTTTGTTAGATTTTAAAAATGCAGAAAGTAGTATGGGAAACATTTTCTAAATAGACAAATATTCATCTACAAGACCATTCAGAACTACACACACAAACGCTTAACGCTAGTCATGGTTGTTTCACTAAGCCCACGTAATATGCGCGTTCGTAATTACCAACACGCGCGTAGTGGCGCGTCGAAAACATTTCTTTGTCACACAGACGTGCTATCCAAGTACGTAACGAAGTAAATACAAAATCGCGTAAAAGACAAGAAAAAGTTTTAAACTTCCGATTTAAATATTTTTATCATGTACCGAATTTTAACTAGATATCCAGCGAAAATAGGAAATACCTACGGTCAGATTGCAAATGTTTATTTTTTCCTTTTTTGTATTTATGAAAAACCGAATAGAAGAAATTTCTTGGGGGCCAATAGTCTTTTTTAAAAATGCTTTTAAACAATTACATACTTACTGCGCTATTATATTGTTTATCATTCTTGTCCAAAAGTCCAGGCATTACAAGGCATTACATAGGTATCCATCATTCACGATGATACATGTTACCAATTATTTAACAAATATTAGTATGCCTCTTACTGTGGCAAAACATTGAGACACTTATATTTTTGTAACACCTATAAGGTACCTGTGGACACAAATAAACTCTTTAACTTTAATGCAAAAAACAATTCGGTAGAGTACCTATTTCATTGCATTTTAGTCCATTTAAGCAAACAAAAGTTGTATCGTACAGCAGAGTTTAGTTTTTTTAGAGTTTATTTTTACATAAATCGAATCTTTGAGTGCTGGGAATAAATTTTGAACTGTGAAGAAAAACACGCACTGTAAGCCTCATCATCATCTTCCTGCCCTCGTCCCATTTCATTTGGGGTCGGCGCAACACGTTTTCTTCTTCCATTCTGTTCTGTCACTCGTCACGCTATAACTTACTTCCTTTTCTTCCATATCACTTCTCACACAATCACTGTAAGCCTATGATACCAAATTATTGTCTAGTCGGTACAGGTACCAGCGACACTGATGTAAATACGGGTGCCCGCCCACGACCGACTTTTTGTAGGTCCGATAATCGGCACATATTATAATCCTTTAGTATATTCTGACCGACTTTTTGTAGGCCGTGTGCGTGGTACTTTTGCTATCTGTGTTCTATTTTTCACCAACAAAAAATCGTTCACCGATTATCGGTCGTGGGCGGGCAGCGTAATCATACTTTAAATATACTTTTCTGTGTTTACGTCCTACCCTGGCAAAGCTTTTGCAAATTACAAATGTGCACTTTTCTGTACTAAGGGGCAGTGCCGTAACTAGCCTTTTATGCACCTGGTGCGAGCTTTCAAAACTGCGCCCCTGAAAAATGCTCTAACAAGGCTTAGTCTGGTCATTTCTGCGCCCCTCCAGGGTCTGCGCCCTGTGCCTGGGCACTGCTCGCACCGCCCTAGTTACGGCACTGCTAAGGGGCCATCCATAGATTACGTCAAAGACGAGGGTGTGACATTGTGTGACAAGACACACATTTCGTGACGTCATAATTAAACAGTATATCTCAGTATAAAATCCGAAATTTTAACTATTAACGAAGAACTTAAAAAGATTTCCAACTCATATGTGTAATGTTAATGAACGTAGGTATAATACGTAATATTATAAACGTTGAAATTATTATACAATTTGTATTTACAATATTTTGGGGAGAAAATAAATCTAATTTCTAAGAAGTCTCGTAAAATGTGACCAGCCATGCCATGTCACACATGGACGAAGGTGCGATTCGTGTTGTGGATGGCCCGTAAACTATCAAGTATTGTTATGTTTGAGGTAAATTAGTTGTTTTTTAGAGTATAAGTAATATTTCTAGCACCTATCCTATCGCTGCCAACGATCGTGATTCTGATCCATCTCAAAAACCTGAGATGGGTCAGTCAGGGCATGTACAGACAGCAGCATCAAATGGGTGCTCCTTTCTCAAAACAGAATATCTTGGAAAAAGGGGGTAACCAGTTGATGACGCTGTCCTTACCTTAAGGGAAAGCAGCTACAGGGAAATGTAATGAGCGGACTGCCCTAAAGTTCTTGTGCCATTTATAACAGCATTCACTGAGTTTGTAAAAAATACAGTTAGCGGTAAAATGGGCGATTATGTATGGAATATTCTTTCTTTCTTTCAAAACACGTTTTAAAACATACTTCATTTTTCTTACTGACTTCCCATTTTATCAAAGTCTTTGAATGCAGAAATTACTCCAATAGCAGTCTCTTACGAATCTTTTACTGAATCTATAACCGTGAATTTACTTTCCTTACTGCTTCGTCTCACAAATTATCCTGTATAGACGACGGCGTCAAATTCTGCGATAGATTACTATTTTTAAATATTTGTTCGAATGATAATGTTGTAAGACGAAAGATGCTGGTAGAGCAAGCATCATTTTCTAGTGAAACCGGGTCAAAATGAGTATATAGCAATACATATATATGTACTAGCTTTTACCCGCGGCTTCGCTCCCGTCAAATGACTACCCTACACTACACTACACTACCCTACCATACACTACCCTACACTACCCTACCTACCCTACACTACCCTACCTACCCTACACTACCCTACACTACCCTACCTACCCTACTTTACCTAACTTTTGTTTTTTTTTAAATTTTTTTGCTATAAACCTCACGGAGCCCGAGACCTTTCCAAAAAATGCAAAACCGTGGAAATCGGTTCGTGCGATCTGGAGTTATAGCGTCAGGAAGGAAAACCCGACTTATTTTTATATAGTAGATTGATGTATATTCATTTTGACAAGGGGTTAAGCATAAACTTAAAGAAGTAGTAATAGGTCGAAATTCCTAAACCAATCATTTAATGACGCTGTTAAAAAAAAAATATTTTATATTTCTGATTTGTGTGTTCGTTTGATTATAATACAAGTTACTCAAATTATCTTAATTATTCACAGTTTTCAATTTTATAATAAATACGCTTATAAATAAATATACTGTTGTATTATTCATAAACATTTATAAAACAATTTTACGTCCAGACAATCTCTGTTCATTCCAGGTTATCTGAAAGAGATCGCAGATGCATTAAGGCCGCCAATTTTATATTATACAACGTGTAACGTTAAATGCGAAAAAGACACTCCAAATGATTTTTAATTCAATTGACCTAATTCTAAGAGAAAAAAAACATCAAGTACGATTATTATCCCGTTTATGACAAAATCTAAATTGGACGGCAACCATTTGTGTTTGTAACACTTGTGTGTTGCCGTCCAATATAGATTTTTAGATTTCAAGCTCTGCTTAGCTTGGGACTAGATGGCGTTGTGTGAAAGTTGTGGAGTATTATTATTTTCTCATAAACGGTTTTTTTATTAAGGTGAATCATCAAAATGACTTCTCCTGCTCTTATAAAAAAAACCGTTTATAAGTAAATCTTAATTGAACCATTTGTGTTTGTTTACCTATTTACGCAGGTTTATGCACGTGATGGCTTGATTTGTTAATAAATAGACAAGGCAAATATTTAAGGCTGCGCTAGTCGGTAATTCTTCCATACTAACTTAACTTGCGGATTACTCCACTGTTTGATGGTATACGTTCAAAATAAAAAATGATCTACATTTATCTCATTATTATCTAGCTCTGTATGGAAACAAAAAAGTAAAAAAAACTAATAATTCAAAGTTATGAGCGTCTAAACTTGCTCATTTCAACACTAATTTTAACGTATCTTTGGGGGAAATAAATAACTTATGAAGAAGGAAAATTGCAAAATAGTTACCACTCAACCCTAGATAATTTGTTCAATAATGTAAATAATTTTATTTTAAACAGATACATTCAATAGTTATTTCATAATATCCAAATTACCAAAGGTCGGTTTGCAAAATTTTGCGCACTCGTTTCTGTTCTAATTCATCGTGCATCTCGCTACACTTTTACGTTGCCGGTCCGAGGGGCCGGGGGGAGGCGCACACACTCGCGCACTTTGCTCATACACACTAGCCCGGCACGCACCCCGCGTCTGCAAGCTACCTACTGTGTTATCGTATTTGATTATTCTAACAACTCTTGGCTTAAACTTTGGATTATTTTTATTTTTATTGATTGTTGGTGTTGTTTATTTTGATATCTCAATTTTTACTGACCCCGGCTTTGGACTTTAGACTTCGATTTGCTAGTGATTAACGTTTTTTTTTTTTGGTAGGAGAATCATCAGAATGACTTCTCCCGCTCTTGGGCGGAGCGGGAGGGCGTGTCAGACTCTTACTGACAAAACCCCTACCCCGTTCCTTCGTTGCCTATGATCTAGGGGGGACTCGGTGTCAAACTTTCGGAATACCCATGTTCCCCAGAGGCTTCGGCCCTGCCGGGCCCCTACAGTTTGCTGACATCTCCTTGAGGCGTGCGTGGAACAGTATGCGCTATTGACGACTGGGCTCGGTCCAGATTATTTCCAGACTGCCGGACGGCGAGCTACCCAGTGCTCGCCGTCCGCGAACCCGCGCCTACGGTCGCGGTGGTCGGAAATTGGGATCGGGATCTCGGCAGCGGCGGCGTGAGGACCGTTCCCTCAGGCGCTTGCGGTCAGCAGCCTCCTTCACGAGCATTACTGCTTCGCAGAAGGAGGCGACCGCATGCCACCCCTCCTCGCTCCGGACCATGGCCTGAACCAGGGCCCGACGCGAGAGGTCGCCGCCGCCGATAGCCTCCACAAGGACATGACGGTGCTCCGCCCAAGTGTGGCACACCTCTACCGTGTGCTCCACCGTGTCCTCCGGGCGGTCCACACAGTGGCGACACCCGGGCATCCTCTCCTGCTTGATCCGATGCAGGAACCTCCCGAACTTACCGTGTCCGGTGAGGACCTACGTCATACGGAACGAGAGGACGCCGTGACCTCTTTCCAACCACTCCTCAAAGAGGGGACTTACCACCTCAATGACGGCGTGCCCAGTAGTGATTTACGTGACGTTTGAATTTTATTTATTGGTTGTTGTTTATTTTGATATTATCTCAAATTTTACTGACCCGGCTTTTCAATATGCCCGACGCTTTGTTATCAGTGTTCCGTGCCCGATAGGTAGGTAACCTACAGGACTTCATTACTACGTCTCCTCTGTCCGTCTGTCTATCTGCGGGTTGTATAATATTATGATTGTCATAGAATGTGTATTACTGATGCCACTATCACCATTATCACTGCCAAAATACGAGGAATGCGCAAGTACCTACGACTCGCAATTCGGTCTGTTATTTTTATATTATATCGTTGTCATTGTTATACATATTTCCAAATACCTAATTCCATTGATAGTGCACTAAGCACTTTTTTTTAAATGATTATAAACACAATATTTTTAATCAATAAAATAAACTCCAGCCGCGTAAGTACCCTATAACCCGCGTCCAACGATAAACAATAGTTGTTTTGCTATGGCATTATAGTTTTTTTTGTATTTGAGTAGTTAGTAAGTAAGTATTTTTGTTTTGATTAGATTTTTTAACGAACTTTATAGGTAACCGATCGATAAAAATGTCAAGAAAACACTTTTTTTTGTTAATTATTTTTTCAAGTGAATATAATAACAACATATTTTGTAAATATTTCAAGCGTCTAACTATTGTCGCATTTTTGATTGATGGATAGCGGCAACAGAAATAGGTACATCATCTGTGAAAATTTCAACTGTGGTACTAATGACACGGTTCATGAGATACTGACTTGTGACAGACGGACAGACACAGCCACAGACGGTCACTGAAGTCTTACTTAGTAATAATTAGGTAGGTACGCGATAACGTCGCCGCCGCGCCGCAATCACGCGCCGCCGCCGGCCGCACCGATACAATGGCCACAGAATATCAAAGGCGCCGCTGCCGTCGTTCTTCAATGAAATCCCGCGTGTGCGCGTCAGGCGACGGTTCGAGTATGTGTGTGTAAGCGCTCTAGCTTCTTACTGCTCATCACAGCGTCTATCTCTTTCGCACGTGATGTTGGATGAAATAGCAAGCATTTTAACCCCGCCCGCCAAAGAGTTCGTGCCGCTGACTAGCGCATCCTTAATGAAGATTTTTTGAAAAATGTTACCTATATTAAAAAGTGGTTTTATTGCTTCTGCTCGTTATTCTAATCAAACTAATTTCATGTTTTGCACATTTTTAATGTTACACGTTGTATATTTTTTCAATTTAGGTCCTCATGTGTGTGATTTATTATCTTTATGCACAATACAGCATAATAAATGTATACGACATGTCCCAAAATTCAACGATAGCTGATACTGAAGCTCATGACTATGGTCTATCGGTTTAGATAGTTAACTAAATGTAAACAATCTTGGCATGTCTTTTTATATAAAAGTTGTCTAAAAATTGTATGTAAAAATCTTTGCAACTAGGTATTTACCTAAATCGATGTTAGCTAAAAAACTAAATTTACCTATATTATATACGACCTCTTTAATATAAAAAGACATACCAAGATTGTTTACCTTTAGTTAACCACCTAAACTGATAGACCATAGTATGAAAAAAAAATATATCACAATTTTTTTAAGTTAAAAAATATCTTTAAAAATGTAGACCTTTTAGGATGTTTTTCTCTACCAACACCACAATTGTTGAAATATTTCTGTTCTTTCTAGGCTTCCGTAGCCAAATGGCGAAAAACGGAACCCTTATACATAGATTCGCCATGTCTGTCTGTCCGTATGTAACAGCCATTTTTTTCTGAAACTAAAGAGCTATACTGTTCAAACTTGGTAAATAGATGTTTTCTGTCAATTTATAAAAAAAAACTTGCACTATACTCCGTTTGTTTAGGTAGTTAACTAAAGGTAAACAGTCTTGGTATGTCTTTTTATATTAAAGAGGTTGTATATAATATACACAAAGATTATTTAAATTTAGTTTATTAGCTAACATCGATTTAGGTAAATACCTATTTGCAAATATTTTTACATACAATTTATAGACAACTTTTAGATAAAAAGACATGCCAAGATTGTTTACCTTTAGTTAACTACCTAAACCGACTGAGTATAGTAGTGTTCATACCTTTTTTACACTACGACAAGTTTAAGTTGGGCTAAAAATTAATATCTCCAATAAATTTGGGCGTTTAGTCGTATAATGCCTAATTCGCAAAATGGCACCCGATTCTCAAAAGGACTAAGTAGTAAAATGCCTTATTCATGAAAGAACTAATTCGTAAAATGGCTAATTCTCTAAATGGCCAACTTTTACCAACTCATTTCATGAGTGAATTTAACTTTAAAAATAATTGTGATATATTTATATTTGTATTTTTCCACGAGTAGACATGGGCAAATCTATCCTCCAGGATTGGTTATATTCTTATCGTTGAATTTTGGGACATGTTGTATAAATAAACTTGTCATCTTGGGATGACAAGTTATAGTAATTATTTGTAGTTGAAGCGATATGCAGCTGATTTCCCGGTGCTGATTATTCATACAAGTAGCAGTGGCGAGATGTCCACGGCTGCGGTCGAGAGAGGTCGGATCCCGCAAGGTTTACAGGCACTGGTCGAACCCAAGGTAAAGTCGTCTGTAAAGTTAGCTACTAGTAAAGATGGGTAACCGCCATTTGCGGGTAAAAATCCAGTTGTCAGCCATTTTAATCCACCCACTAGTTGTTTTGTGTTTTCTAATCAAATAGGAAAAAATATGTTTTAATAAAACATATTTTTCCTATTTTTATTTTAGCCCCTACATGTAAAGTGAAAAGTGTTTTTTTTTTTATTTCAACCCTAACGTGTGATATATTGTTGGATAGGTATTAAAAAACGAATAGGGGTTTACAAAAATCATTTTTTGATAATATCAATAATTTCGGAAATAATCGCTCCAAAAGTAAAACACAATGTGTCCCCCCCTCTAACTTTTGAACCATAAGTTTAGGAAGTATGAAAAAAATCTAGAAAGAACAGCTTTACAAAGACTTTCTAGGAAAATTATTTTGAACTTGTTGGCACGACCAGTTTTTGAAAAGTTGGGGACACTTATTGGGACGAGAAACTACGGAACCCTACACTGAGCGTGGCCCGACACGGTCTTGGCCGGTTTTTCTTGTTTACCCTTGGTTGTACTGTAACCTTGATGTTACGTACAGTATTTATTTTGTATATACTTAAAATAAGTAGGTCTTACAGGACCTACATTTTAAAAATTATAAGATTTTACTTATTGACACCCTGTTTATTTAATTTGATAGTGTTTCACGGCCAAGGGTACAGCAGCGGTTCAAAATTGATCTTTCACTGTAAAAGCCGAGTGTGCACAGGAAAAAAAGGGACCGTAAAGGTGTTTCCGTCAATTGGTCGCTGATGGTAATTAAAATATAATATTTTTTACTTATAATTTTTTTTTTCTTTATTGATATGATAGTCGAAAATCTCTGAATTTTTTTGGCAAGCATGAATTTGGAAGAAAAATCGATTTGACACTGGTTGGTGTTAACTAAATGAATAAAACCGGGTAAGTGCAAGTCGGACTCGCGCACTAAGGGTTCCGTACCAACTTAATTGCGGTTTACGATTTATGACGTATTAAAAAAAACTACTTACTAGATCAGGTTCAAACCAATTTTCGGTGGAAGTTTGCATAGCAATGTACATCATACATTTTTTCACTTGTATCGTTCTCTAATTTTAGAAGTTACGGGGGGGGGGCACATTTTACTACTTTGGAAGACCCTCGCGCAAACTATTCAGTTTAGACAAAATGGTTTAGAAACTTTAATATCATTTTTGAAGACCTATCCATAGATAACCCACACGTACGGAATTGATGAAAAAAAAATGTGAGTTTCAGTTCTAAGTATGGGGACACCCAAAATTTATTGCTTTTTTTAAATTTTGTATAAAAATCTTAATGTGGTTCACAGAATACATCTACTTACCAAGTTTCAATACTATAGCTCTTTTAGTTTCAGAAAAAAGTGACTGTGACATATGGAAGCACAGACAGACAGACAGACATGATTAATCTATCAAGGGTTCCGTTTTTTGCCATTTGGCAACGGAACTCTAAAAAGCTTCTTGTCTTACCTGTTAATTAAATTGTTGTCGCGTATCAGATTATGATCAACAAAAGACAGAGCTGGAATTTGCAAAAAAAACTATGAAAACTTGAATTTCTCGGGCTATATGTATTTGATGGGTACCAACATGATTCATATTTTTGATGTTAAGTTTCCAACACTTACTTTTTCTAACATGTAGATGATAATGGGCTTTAATTAAAAGTCAACAATAGTAAATAATAGTATATATATTTAAAAAAAAGTATATATATAAAACAAATCAAATTGACACAATCAAATAAACAAAATGAGATTTCATTCATTTCTGAACAATACAATTTTGTTCAAGTAATTTCTATGTGAAATTCTCTCAGTAGATTTCTTCCCATAATATCTGTACCTCAAATTCATGTACACCTCAATTACACTTTTACTTAACAAGTATTTATGATTCGTATCATGTTCATAATCTCCATAATATTTTTTTGTTTGCGGATCCCAGCACAGCGACTTTCTTATTGCCATTTCATCGAACATTAATGCACATAGTACTGGCAAATTACTACTTTTAACTTTTGCTTTTAAAGTGTCAAATGCTTCACTGCAGAGGCCGGGCTCAGCATTTACGTGTTGATACCATTTACTCAGGGTACGTGGATGTGGAAGACAGGTATTGTAAGTACTGCGCACAAACTCATAAGCTTTTGGGGAAAAAAACATGTAAGGTGAGAGCAAATTTTCTGATTTCTTCAGAATATTGCCTCTGTAATGGTAAACCTTTTGATTTAGCAACTTGTCGTTTTAAGAAGTCTTGGGGTCCTGCACATTCGGCAAGCAAAGCTTGGGATTCTGAATTTAATAAATTTCTTTCCTTTAAATCTTTGATTATGTTACTAAAATGAGCGATTTTTTTCGTCTGTCTTCTAACTTTCTCATTAAGTCTCTTTATCTTCTTAGACTGTTTTTGACATTTGTCCTTTAATTTCTTTATCACTTTAGATGTGTGTATCTGAAATAAAATAAAATAAAAGTAAGCTTTAATAGATATTGAAGACAAGCGAGAGTTATCTCCCACGCAGTCTCAATTCAGTTGATGAGATGACTTTTATCACTGAGATAAAATTCGCAAATAATGATAACAAGAAAAACTGAAGCTAATCATACCGATAAATCTGCCGTAGCGGAGGTGGTAGTGGAGGTATTAGCGGCAAAACCTGGCGCAAAGGAGGTGCTAGCGGCTAAATCTGGCGCAGCGGAGGTGCTAGCACCTGAATCTGGCACATCAGAGGCTCTAGCGGCCAGATATGGCGCAGCGGAGGTGCTGGTGACTAAATCTAGCATAGGGGTTATGCTAGATGCTAAATCTATGCTACTCCTTTTTAAAATCTCTCCAGGTTGATTTCGAATGGTAGGCACACCAACAGCTTCAACCTGAAAACCGTTCTTTATTAGTAACATAAATATTAATAAAAATAGAAAAACAAATACTCAAAAATTTTATGACTTCAAAAACAGTAGATGATCTTAATGTTTTTATTACAAAAAAAAAATACCTTATTAGGAGCACCACATCCAGATAATGATTGTGAGTTTGTTACATTTGTATCATTTTCAAGTAAAATGCCAAACATGTTGGATTGAACGGCAGGCTGTAAACAAGAAATAAAATTATTAGTATTTTTGATGTTTCTCGATTTTATTAAAAAGATTTTTAACCTATCACATACCCGCAAAACGAGACACAATAGTAAAACAATAACAGCATGGTCTCACTGGACCGGTCGGGGATTCATGAATTAATAAATCTAAAGATCACACTCGAACACATTCTTTACATCACTCTTTGTGTCTATTAGAGAAGTGTTGCAATAATGAGGACATCATCATAATATGTATAACAACCACTACGCAATCATGTTGGATAAATTTATAACATACAATGCTGCCGTCCAGGCCCTAAAGCGCAGTAAAACATGGATTTTTTACACTTTTTTACTGCGCTTTAGGGGCTGGACGGCAGAATGTTACTTACCAATAAAGTTCGTGTAGGTAAAGCATCGTCACGCAATGTTACTTTATTCAGTGTTCGGTTGAAACATGATTCTTCAAAGTGAAGAGAACAAATATTAATGGTTTTTGTTGACATCTTTAAATTTTCAACACCAATTGCTTCCAGCCAAATTTTCTTTTTTTCTTTATTAGTCGGCAGCCTTAAAGTAAAATAAAACAAATAAAAAACCATAATATGGCATTATCGATAAATATAAAAATGTCTAATGTACTACTCTATCCCTTCAATAACAAGAAAATAATTTCATGAAATACATGTTGAAAATACAAGCAAAAGGGAAATTATGAATGTTTTACTGTTGAAACTCTTCAACGAATGCAGAATCTTTTGTTTATTAACTAAATCTTAAGATATTTCAAATAAAATTAGGTACGTACTGATGCAAAGTTATGTTCGGGCGATTTCTGCTTCTTTTGATGCCACATCCGATTATATTGCAATTGGGCATCTTGCTACAGACGATTTCCACTATAGAACCGAGTTCAAACACAATAACACAGCAAATTCCTTCAAAATTCACAATTTTTATCCAGAGCTCAAGAGCATTTGACAGTTGACGTACCCAACTTTGGTACTAAACAGCGAGAAATTGTAATGGCGACCGGCCGCAAACAGGTATTTCAATGACGTTAGGAACTAAGAGTTGCCATCATAGTAACTCTCAAAAACACTATTATCCCTTTTCACTTATGCAAAATTAAGAGAGTTAAAAAGAGATGGCAGTATTTTTATGATTTTGGCGTCGATAAGCCACATATTTGTATAACTGTTTTTTCTATAGTCAAACATTTCAAGTCCATATTATTTATACGTCAGTGGTTTTGGCCAGGTGAAAATTAAAAATAGTACCTATTTTTTTTGCATTTACGTATTTAACACGGTTCGACGCAGGTACAGCGTAGTCTGGCCAGACCACTGGGTGTTTATCCGCTCTACGATTACGCCTAGTTTACGAAAAACGTTGTGCCCTAAAATGGCGGTGTCCGCTACAGCCAAGGTATATAATTTTGACAATTTTATGACAGTGGTGCTCATCAGCCTGGCTTCAGCTCCCTGCTGGGTTTGGCGTCTGTAGAATAACTGTTTGATTATAGGAACAGGCCTGCGGACAGAACAATATTCAAGGCAGTCGGCTTGCGCCCCCTAAAACTGCGCCCGGGTTTTTGGGCCCTTGCAGCTCCGGGTAAAGATGGCCTACGCACATAAAAGTTAAAACGCAATACTTAAATTTATTACAAATTTTAATGATATTTATATCTATTAAGTAAATATAAATACATAATATGTACTATTAATATTAACAAAAATGTATAAGAAAAAACACATCGATCAAATATTAATGATAACAGTCTTTTATGCATAACAATATTAGGTATAATCATGTTTATAGGCACTGTATGCTTCAGGCAAGTACGCGCATTTCAGATAACTATAACAATCACTACAAAAGTGAGTAATATATCAATAGTTTGGTGTAACATGAGCGGTGTGTTGTCCCGATGGCTCCCCTTGCGATGAACGCATGCGGTAACGTAACTCATCCCTTTACGTGTCATTTCCTCCATGAATCCACTGTGCTATAGAGATAATGCTATTCGTACTGAATAGCTCCGTCTCGCTCCCACAGCGGACTAATGGTGAAATTGGCACGTTATAGCACAGGCGCAGATCTAACTCTAGTCACTAGCCAGATGTGTCGTCTTTTATGTTGGCTATTTCTTTAAGCTTCGTGTTTTCAGCCACCAGCGCCTGTACCCTTTGTTCGTATTTCCCTCTCAGCTCCTGTGGGATAAAAGAATAGTTTTAAAACTTCTTTCATTTGGGGTTATCCATAAATCACATCACATGTATAATACCCGGCAAATACGTTTGGCAAGTTTCGCGCATGGTGCACAAAACAGCCAATGAGCGAACAGGACGTAACGCAGTGCGGAGGCAAAAGTCGTCTAACGCACCAATCATAAACTACTATTATAATGCTGCACCAATCGCGCGCCGGCTCGGCACTACCTCGTACCCCGCGTCCCGCTTGACCACCAAATAGACCTAAAAAACGATTTCTGCGCATTGCAAAGTTATGTGCCGCCGGTTATACTTCATGATGATTTTTTGACGTCACAGCTGGTCATATTTGTGAGGCTACCCTTCCTTAGTGTTACATCACCATACCTATAATTTACATTAGAAATTATTATTTTTAACTGAAAACAGCAGTTCCAAGAACAGATTTTTGTATAAAATCAATATATTAAACATAAAAAAATTGACAACAACAGTGCTGGAAATATAATATAAGTTTATATAAGTATAATATAAGTTTGTATAAGTTTTTCGTTAATAAATAAAATTTCCCTTTGATACAGATTTTGAAATTTGACTTCACAAAATTGATATCTCCTGTCACCCTTTGTCACACAATGGATGTTACAATTGGTCGACGCCGTCTCCGAAACGAGTGACGTTATATGTGGATGGACCCTCGTGTGGTCTTAACTCAAGGTCGAGAATGGCGTCGAACAACACTAGAAGGTCTATTAGACCGTTTTCACATTTTCCGATCCGATATCGGTATCGGACGCCGATACGATATCGGGGTAAGGTAAATGTATGAAATATGTACCTGTCTTTCATATTGTCCGGCCCGATATCGGATATCGGAGCACGTCATTTCATACATTTTACTTGCTCCGATATCGTATCGGCGTCCGACACCGATATCGGATCGGATAATGTGAAAACAGTCTTACACCACTCGTTTTTACGAACGGTTCTTAGTCTACGTCGCGTAGTATATTAAGGGTAAGACGGTCTTCGACGGGGCTCGACGTATCGAGTCTGTTAATATTATAACAAAATAGTATTTATGTATGTAGCTACTAGCGACATCTGGTCACTCTGTGCGTTACGTCGACTCGTTACGTCGACGTATCGAGTACGTAGTGTAAAAAGTGTTTATTAAATATTAGGTTACATTATACGAGCCAAAATGTGTGTATAACAGGCCCTTTCACCAACAGCCCCTAAAATTTAAGTGTCTCTTAAGCCAATTTAATCACAGTTTTTACATATTTTTAAGTTATTATTCTGAATTAAAATATGAAAACTTTAAACTTACGTGTTTGATTTCATACTTTAATTCAGAATAATAACCTAATAATATGCAAAAACTGTGATTAAATTGGCTTAAGAGACACTTAAATTTTAGGAGCCGTTGGTGAAAACGGGCATTAGTGTATTACCTACTGTAACAGTAGATGAATATTTTTACAGTTAATCATTGTGCAATAAGTACGTTTCTAGCGCATAGACTCCCAACGGGCCGCGAGGGCGGTGCCGCCCCCCCCCCCCCCCCCGAGGGAAATAGGAGACTGCTAACTATTAAACACGATCCTTAACCACAACCACGAATAGCACGATTAAGCAGAAAAAGAAAATTAATTATTATGTAAAGGAAAGGGCGTTAGATTTTGTTCTCTTGTAAAAGGAGGCAGTAGTTCATTTAAGGTTGGGAAACTGCTCTAGCAGAACACCTGGGGTGCCCACCTTGAAGATAGCCAGCTGAGTCTCGTACTCCTTCTTCAAGTCGTCGTTCAGAGTGGTGCTCGTCTGCGCCCGCTGCAGCACCAGCCCATACCTCTCCTTCTCCACCTGGAACCTGGCTTCCATTGCCTTCAATCGGTCCTGGAATACACACACGCACAGTTACCCCTCCCAGTTTAGATGAAATAAATTATAATTCAGAATTAAGGATAAGGGGTAGCACACATATCAAAACGGAAAGGGATCGTCGCCGTATCAAGTCGAGCCGTTCAGTATTATTCACAAAAATCTTAATAAAGCCTCCTTTCTGAAATCCAAGGTATAATACTCGGCAAATACGTTGGCAAGTTTCGCGCATGGTGCACAAAACAGCCAATGAGCGAACAGGACGTAACGCAGTGCAAAGGCAAAAGTCGTCTAACGCACCAATCATAAACTACTATTATAATGCTGCACCAATCGCGCGCCGGATCGGCGCTACCTCGTACCCCGCGTCCCGCTTGACCACCAAATAGACCTAAAAAACGATTTCTGCGCATTGCCAATTTATGTGCCGCCGGTTATACTAGTATAAAAAAGGTTAATACTATGTAATATAAAAACTGTTTTAAAATGAATGGTGTAATGTTTACCCCAGTATGAAAATGCAAATTAAAAGGGTATTTACCCACGATCCATTTGACAAACTATATTGAAAGACTACACTGATAGAGATAGAGCTATCTGTTATAGGTTGTATTCTTCTTTCTCGCTCACATTTTAATACGTCAAGGTTAGGTCCTGACGGGTCACTATAATAATAATCATTTATTATCAGGATGACAGGACCACTTCAGTTTCGCTGTACATTGCTTTTAAAAAAAATATTGCAGTCAGTGCGCTTTGTCTTTTTTTAGAGATTTAGGATAAGTTGCCCCATCCTTTTGTTTCCTATTATGGACAAAGCAATGTACAGCGAAATTGAAATTGGGGCAATGACTTCCCAGTCACCGCCGGTGGCTACTGGGAATTTTTATTCCCATTTGCCTCCGGTGGCAATCCCCGCGGTGGCGACTGGGAATCATTCCTGGTGTTTCTCAGCTCAGCAACGGTATCTTGCCACGTTTTTTTTAATTGTTATAAACTATTGCTTGACTGCGATCCCACCTGATGGTAAGCAGTGATGCAGTCGTTGATGGTGAGGTGCACTAGCTTATTAAGAGCCTGTTCACTCTAGCCTTCGAACTGAATCGATTCTGAATCGACTAGACTGGTAAAAGTCCGCCTGAGTACCTTTATGTTGCATAAAGTGTATAACCCTTAAACCGTCAAAGTTTGATATAATTATGTGACAAATCAATTTCGTGCCCGCGCCGCCAAGGTTTGATATGTATATGTTACTGTAAAAGCCAGAACTACGGTAAATTCTAAGATTTTCCAGTAAATCCTAAGATTTACCAACTCTTAATGGTAAAAGTCCGAACTGTTCTATTATCATCATTTATTTCGGACTTTTACTACCATTCACTTGGTAAATCTTAGGATTTACCTCAAAGACACGGTAAATGTTAAGATAAACATTACCAAAAGATAGGTAACGATATGACTCATTAGTAGTACAATTAGTGCTTAATAAATATGCATTGTTCTGTAAGATTATGGACCGTGTACTCAACACTAAGCTCCTGGCATACCTACCTAGAAACTTATGACATCTTATGTGACCGTCAATACGGCTTTCGCCGAAATTGGTTAACTAGTGATCTTCTAGCGTATGCCATCCGTATCTGAAATGAGGCCATCGAGAAGCATGGGGAAACGCTTGGCGTCTCTCTCGACATCTCGAAGGCTTTCGATAGGGTCTAGCACGAAATCCTTGTTAGTCAGCTTCCTTCTTTTGGTTTACCTGCTGGATTGAGTGCTTGGATCGCAGACTTCCAAGTGTGACCGATCCATTCGAGTGGTCATCGATGGCAGCTCGTCCGGTCAAATGGTCATTAATTAATGCCGGAGTCCCTCAAGGGTCAGTGCTCTCGGCAACTTTGTTCTTGCTGCACATTAACAATCTGCTTAAGCCTGGTACCTTTGGGTATGCAGATAGTACTGTTACTGAAAGATACATATCCAATACACGAACTAGTGGGTCACAGATCCAGTCTCTCCAAGTGGCTATGGTTGAGCACTTGAATTGGTCCTTGGAGGCGGTCACCGAATGGGGCAATGCCAATTTTGCGCTAAAAGAAGACAATTCAGTTCTACTACTTTCCTGGGTGCAACCGTGCCGATAACCGACCATCTTGATCTTCTTGGTGTTACGTTGACGTCGACTTTTCACTTTGCTCCATATATTGAAGCAAAGGCTCAACTGGCTGCTAAAAAGCTAGGAATCCTTGCAAAGGTGAGACAGTTATACTTCACACCGGAACAGCTGCTCACACTTTATCAAGCGCAAGTTCGATCATGTATGGAGTACTCCTCTGCTCTTTGGGATGGATCTGCCCGATATCAGCTTGAAGCGCTTGAAGCTATTGAAACGAGAGCCAAGAAGATCATTGGTAATGATGCACTCGTTTAGACGAGGCTTCAAAATCTTGAGCATCAACACCGAGTCGCTAGCCTGTCAGGTTTCTACCGGTTGCATTTTGAGGAGTGTGCGTCGGAATTGCATAACTAAATAATTCCTCCTAGCCCGTTCCATCATCGGACCATCAGGCGTACGGCGATGCGCCATCGGTACATGGTAGATATCCCTCTTACACGCGCAAAATGTTTTGGGAACACATTTATTGTACGTACAGCCAACGAGTAGAAATCCCTGCCGGAGTCTATATTACCTGATAGCTACAACCCAGGAATCTTTAAGTCAAGAGTGAATAGGTTACTTCTTGGTAAACGCCCTCCATCGTCGAAAATACAAAACCAACATTTACCAACACTCACTGGTAAAATCTAGCATGTACCAAATTCTAATGGTAAAAGCCCGATTAAATCGTTTCTTTTTCACATATTCTCATATTTACCGATTCGTGTTGGTAAAACCTAAGATTTACTGGTAAAACCTGAGATATACCGTGGTTCGGGCTTTTACAGTAACATATACATATATATAAAACATATCAGTTGTCTAGTACCCATAACACAAGCTCTGCTTAGCTTGAGACTAGATGGCGTTGTGTGAAAGTTGTGGAATATTATTATTATTATAGACAGAGTATAAAAGACAAATGGGTTAAAACTAAATTAAATTTTTATGTAAACATGCACAGTTAATAATATAAGTGTTAGTTTTCCAGATAGTTCATACCATACATTCAAGATGGTAAAATGTGAAATATTACAGCATATTCATACATTTTTTCAATTTTATTTCTCTCTTCTTGACCTCCTATATATATTTTTTCAAGTGGGGAATCATCAGAATGACTTTCATCCACTTTAATCCATGGCCCCAGAGGCTCCGGCCTTGCTGGGCCCCTACTTGACCTCCTATATTGACTTGGATAGACTATAGTAGAAACCTACCTCCATAGCTTTTACTTCAGAGTTTCTGATCTCCAACAGATCTTTAGTTATCACGTTGATATCCTTAAGTGATTGTACTTGTGTCGTTAGAGCTTCAATCTGAAGTTCTTGATTTTTGACCATCTTAGTCTTGTCGAAGATCATGCCGCGCGCTTTGCTCAGCAACTGAAAGAATCATTCAATGTTCTCAATAATGAAATATACGATATACTTTCATTTTTATAAATAGATAATTGAAATAAGAAGTCCCAAGACCGAAGTAAACACAGAAGGTCTGCTGTGTATTAGAAATTACATACATGTTTGTGAACGCACCCTACGATAATAAGTCGGTCTTTGAGGAGTTGCTGGAAAGAAGTCATGGCGTAGCATTACAGCTTCGCAGCCCGGCGCGAAAGGTCGCTGCCGCTGACTGCCTCCACGAGGACAAGGCGGTGCTCCGCCCAAGCGGTCACCTCCACACAGTGGTGACACCCGGGCGTTTCTTAACTTACCATGTCTGGTGACCTGCTTCATACGTGACGTCTTTCCGAGCACTCCTCAAGTAGGGGAGCTACCGCCATAATGATGGCGTGCCCAGCACTGAGTTCTGACAGTCGCAGTCGCCATTCCACAACGAGAACATAATGTTGTGTGGAGATAATAGACAGAAAAACCGGCCAAGAGCGTGTCGAGCCACGCTCAGTCTAGGGTTCCGTAGTTTCCCGTCCGTCACAATAAGTGCCCCCAACTTTTCAAAAACTGTTCGTCCCTTCAAGTTCAAAACAATTTTCCTAGAACGTCTGTATAAAGCTCTACTTTCCAGATATTTTTCATATTCTCTAAACTTTTGGTTCAAAAGTTAGAGGGGGGGGGACATTGTTTTTTACTTTTGGAGCGATTATTTCCGAAATTGTTGATATTATCAAAAAAATATTTTTAGTAAATCCCTATTCATTTTTGAATACCTAGGCTATCCAACAATATATTACACGTTAGGATTGAAATTAAAAAAAAATCACTTTCCACTTTAAATGTAGGGGGGGCTACCCTAATAAAACATTTTTTTCCAATTTTTATTTTTGCACTTTGTCGGCGTGATTGACATACATATTGGTACCAAATTTCAGCTTTCTAGAGCTAACGGTCAGAGAGATTAAGCGAGGACGGACGGACAGACATGGCGAAACTATAAGGGTTCCGTTTTTGCCAATTGGCTACGGAACCCTAAAAACGAAAAATAAATTTTGACTTTGACCTTCAATATCTCCAGAACCAGTGAATTCCCAGGTTAGTCTAGCAGAAAAAAACTATCCCAGTGATGAGTAGAATATGGAGTTTTCGTTTTCGTAAAGGGTCTTTTTACAGGCGATATTATTAAACGTTATTATTATATTATTAAACGATATTATAATTAGAGATGACGTGAACCTCTTCGTGCTGCTGCTTGATGTTCTCGATCATCTCGTGGTTCTTCCCGCTGGGCTTGGACAAGGCCGCCTGCAGTTCCGTCTCCAGATTCCGAACCCTTGCTTTCAGAAGGTCGATCTCTTCTTCACGGACCTAGAATGAGAGGAGAGACAGGTAGCCATTATAATTTTTTTTCCAAAGTTTCTTCATTGAAAAAGGACTATAAATTTCCTCCCAAAAAGATGGCAACCCTATTGGAGTTGAGTTGAAGTTGAAGACTACTTTTTTCTTGTGTCACGTAAGTAAACAAAAAATTACGACGATACATTACGTTGAAATGTCTCGTGATGTCACTCCGATTCAAAAATATATGCCTGAGACGTTTTCTCTTTTACAGCCTCCGCACATTATGGGCACTAGTCGCCGCTACTAAACGCGACCACCAGTGGTTCACTCAGACCACTACACGCCGCCACCAGTGCCAGATCCTGGTGGCTGGGTGCGGCTTTCAGTGGCTGCCACTTGCGGCAGTTGTTCAAGTAGTACAGCTGTTCGTCCACTATAAGTTGGCGAGTGTGAAGTTAGGCTCTGCGAATTTCGGCGCTTGAAATATCGTACAAAAATAAAGGTTTTAAAAAAATAAATGCAATTTGCAGTTCTTATTGCTGTTAAAAACAGTTATTGGCATTAAATTTTTTTAAAACCTTTATTTTTGTACGTTAATTCAAGCGCCAAAATTCGCAGAGCCTAACTTCACACTCGCCAACTTATAGTGGACGAATTGTAGTAGATTTGACGCGGGAGCGTGGAGTAGCCGGCGACCGAGGCCGTGTGTGCGCGCGAGTCGCACGACTGAACGCGGCCACAAGTAGCGAGTGCCGTCGACTGCCGCAGCACGTGGCTCGGACGCGGCCCCTCAAGCGCTCGGTGTGCGCCGATGCTATACAAAATGTACGGAGAAACGCGTCCGCAGCGCGTGGCAGCCACTAAAGTTCATTCCAGATAAACGTGCAATAAAAGTCATTGACCCACCTACACTTAGCCCGGGCGCGCACTAGCGGCCAGTCCGCAGGCGGCCAGGTGAAACAAATGAAAGCGCCATAGAGCGTGCGCTTCTGTCCGCACGCGGCCAGCGGCCACAGGTGCGCGCGCTCTATGGCGGTTTCATACTAATGTATGTATCTCGATGGCCGCCGCGTCCTGGCCGCTGGCCGCTGGCCGCAAGTGCGCTATGGGGCTTATTGACATTCTTAATTTCAAAAACGGAAATAATAACAAAACTGTCTTGAATCGACATCTATTGCGATCCTTTACGTTTTCTACTAATGAAAAACAGTTCATTGTTTGTTTTTCACTATCATCGCAGAGATATAAGGAAAAGGTCAATATACTTTATTGCAAGCTTATATGGAATAAGATATAGTCGTCGCTACTAGTGGCTCAATGTGCGAGGGCTCCGGCTGTTATGCTCAATGGTTGTCCCTTAGAAAAATAATTAAAAAATTAAAAAATCATAAATCGCTTGAAATTGTGAATTTTATCAAATTTATTTTGTTTTAAGTTTACCTATTTGTAAAATTCACGAGTATTATTTCAAAACTTTAATTAGGTCAATTTGTTTTTTTTTTGTGACCGATTTGACTAAAGTACCCGTCACGAGAAGCTATAAATTATGTAAACAAACATCTTTTACTATGTAAATATTTTATACTGCGAGATAAAAATAAATTGAACGCATGCAGTGTGACAAATCCTTAAGTCAAGGAGCGTGTCGATCGCGTTAACGTAAAACTGTCACTGGGACCCTTACTTTTAGCACCACTAACGAGTAACCAGTGCCGTAACTAGGGCGGTGCGAGCGGTGCCCAGGCACAGGGCGCAGACCCTGGAGGGGCGCAGAAATGACCAGACTAGTATCTAGTTTTATCTCATGCATGGTAGCTAGTAGGTACATTTTGTTTTATTGCGAACATGGTGTAGACGCGCCCTACTGTACTATCTATAGTTATATCTATATCGCATTTACAAGCAATCTTGAAACAACAACACATGTAAGGTATCCAGGACGTGCTCGGCGCCAGGTGTACTGGTGTTCGCCGGAGATTGCGGCTCTGCGCGAGGCGTGCACCACCGCGCGGCGCCGGTACGCCAAAATCCGCAGGCGCCGCACCCGCCCGCCGGATGCGGAGGCCAGAGAGGCGGAGCTGTACGAGGGGTACAGAGCGACAAGGCGCACCCTCTGAACGGAGATAAAGCGGGCCAAGTTGGAGGCCCGCAATGTGTGGCTGGAGACCCTGAACAGGGACCCATGGGGACGTCCGGTGGTGCGGGACAAGCTCCGCCCATGGGCTCCCCCACTGACTCAAAGTCTCCGGCCCCAGGTTGTGGAGGGTGTAGTGGCCAATCTGTTCCCTGAGCGAGGGGAACACTCTTCCCCACTCATGGCTCCGCCACCTGCGGTGCCCGTAGCGGACCACACCAGCGACGACGAGGACGACGCTCCAGAGGTGACCGAGGTAGAGATGAGGGCGGTGGTACGAAGACTCAGTGTCAAGAATACCGCCCCAGGACCCGACGGCGTGCCCGGAAGGGTATGGGTCCTGGCCATGGAGGCTCTCAGGTCTCGATTGCGAGGGCTCTTTAGCGCAAGCATGGAGAGAGGCCAGTTCCCCCTTCGCTGAAAGACCGGGAAACTGGTCCTCAGCGCGAAGCCGGGGCGCCCCGCGGACTCTCCGTCCCCGTACCGGCCCATCGTGCTGCTCGACGAGGTGGGCAAACTCTTTAAAAGAGTAATTGCAGACCGCCTCGTCGGGCATCTGGCGCGGGTGGAGCCGGATCTTGCGGACGGCCAGTTCGACTTTCGCAGGGGGCGTTCCACGGTGGACGCCATCATGTGCGTGAGGACCCTCACGATGGGGGATGCGGTGATTCAGGGCAGGGTCGTCTTGGCGGTGTATTTGGACATCGCCAATGCCTTCAACTCCCTTCCCTGGAGTTGCATCGGGGCGGCACTTCGGTACCATGTGATGCCCGCCTACTTCCGTCGTGTGATCGAGGCTTACCTGTCGGATAGGTTCATCATCTATCCCGGTCACCAGGGAAAGTGGAGAGGGCGAGAGATGTGCGGTGTTCCGCAGGGATCGGTACTAGGACCGCCCCTGTGGAACATCGATACGACTACGTGCTGCACGGCGACCTCCCCGACGGGGTCAGCGTGGTCACGACACGCTGGTCCTGTCGCGGGGAGAGTCGTACCAGGCGGCGGCCGAAACAGCCACACGCGGGGTTGCGACAGTCGTGGACAGGATCCAGTAACTGGGACTCAAGGTGGCATTGCACAAGTGCAAGGCTATGTGCTTTCATGGCCCGCGGACTGCGCCACCACCGGGTTCCCAAATAACGGTAGGGGGGCCACATCGGCGTCGGGTCGACGATGAAGTGCCTGGGACTAGTCCTCGACAGCCGGTGGACTTTCGAGGAGCATTTCCGACGTTTGGCCCCCAAACTGGACAGGTCTGGGGCCGCTCTGAAGTGGCTCCTGCCCAACCTAGGGGGTCCAGACGCCCCCTGCCGGAGGCTCTACGCGGGGATCATTCGGTCCCAGGAACGCAAAACGCAACCCAAAGCTCAAGGTAAGTTCGGGAGGTTTCTGCATCGGATCAAGCAGGAAAGGACGCCCGGGTGTCGCCATTGTGTGGACCGCCCAGAGGACACGGTGGAGCACACGGTAGAGGTGTGCCCCGCTTGGGCGGAGCACCGCCATGTCCTTGTGGGGGCTATCGGCGGCGGTGACCTCTCGCGCCGGGCCCTGGTTCAGGCCATGGTCCGGAGCGAGGAAGGGTGGCGGGTGGTCGCCCCCTTCTGCGAGGCAGTAATGCTAGTGAAGGACGCTGCTGACCGCGAGCGCATGAGGGAACGGTCCTCATGCCGCCGACGCCGAGAACCTGATCCCGATTTTCGACCACCGTAGGCGCGGGTTCGCGGAGCACTGGGTAGCTTGCCGTCCGGCTGTCTGGAAATAATCTGGACCGAGCCCAGTCGTCAACGGCGCGTTCTGTTCCTCGCGCGCCTCAAGGAGATGTCAGCAAACTGTAGGCCCTGCCGGGCGGCAGGGCCGAAGCCTCTGGGGAACATGGGTATTCCGAAAGGTTAACACCGAGTCCCCCCCAGATCGAAGGCAACGAAGGAACGGGGTAAGGGTTTAGTCAGTAAGAGTCTGACACACCCTCCTGCTTAGAAATATACTAAGTAGGTACTTATTTACTTTGGTAAACAATAAATAGATAGATTTATTTGTATTCACATTTGTCTATTTTATTTTCAGAGCCTGATTAGAGCATTCATTTTTTAGGGGCGCAGTTTTGAAAGCTCGCACCGGGTGCATAAAAGGCTAGTTACGGCACTGCGAGTAACTACGTTAAAAACCACTGAACTTTGCAGCACCTTCTGAATTCTTCTTCTGTTTAACTCCTGCTAATCAGGTCAGATATTTTTATGTATTCTAAGTATATGTTACCTACCTTTAATTCTAGTTTAATTCCGTCTTCGGTCCTTTCGTTCTTAAACTTCTCCAATTGTTCAATTTTCTTCAAGAGTTCTTGTTCTCTTTGGTGCCAATCTCCCTGTTAAAGTAACATACACAATGAGGAATCTTTTTATTTTAACATTTTTCATCATCATCAGTCAAGCCGGCTTCCAGCCAAGCCGGATTTAGCTGAATACCAGTATTTTACAAGGAGCGGCTGCCTACCAGTCCTCCACGACCCATTAACTGGGGTAGCACGGTACTTCATGGCAAGACTGGAGTCAGATTTACTGGCTTCTGACTATCCGTAACGACTGCAAAAGATCTACAAATGACAGCCGGGACCTACGGCTTAACGTGCTTTCGTGAGGAAACTCGTTATGTTAAGATGGTCACCCATCCATAGACCAACCTTGGCAAGCGTTGCTTAACCTTGAAGATCGACCGCACAGGTCGATCTTCAAGGTTCAAGGAGCTCGTGGCTAGATAATTCTAGCCACGAGCCTTTCTTTCCCTTACAATATAAAAAAAAAAAATCTTTCTCGCTCGCACGAGTTTCGTTTAAGATTTCATGTAAAGAAGTTGCTAGGGATATGAGATTGTTTGAAAACTGAAGGAACACCGGTGGGATTTCTATAAAAGTCTGAACACTCGCTCCCGCTTCGCTCAGACCGGGAGATTTGATGATATCCCACGTAAAAAACTGTCTTCCACCTCGCCTTGTACCGCTCTTGTTTTGTGATAACTTACGTTGTCGTTGGCATTGCTCTGCGTGTCTTGCACAGGGCCAGGCGTGCTACTCAGCGCTGCGCCCTCGCTGTCTTCCACCTCGCCTTGTACCGCTCTTGTTTTGTGATAACTTACGTTGTCGTTGGCATTGCTCTGCGTGTCTTGCACAGGGCCAGGCGTGCTACTCAGCGCTGCGCCCTCGCTGTCTTCCACCTCGCCTTGTACCGCTCTTGTTTTGTGATAACTTACGTTGTCGTTGGCATTGCTCTGCGTGTCTTGCACAGGGCCAGGCGTGCTACTCAGCGCTGCGCCCTCGCTGTCTTCCACCTCGCCTTGTACCGCTCTTGTTTTGTGATAACTTACGTTGTCGTTGGCATTGCTCTGCGTGTCTTGCACAGGGCCAGGCGTGCTACTCAGCGCTGCGCCCTCGCTGTCTTCCACCTCGCCTTGTACCGCTCTTGTTTTGTGATAACTTACGTTGTCGTTGGCATTGCTCTGCGTGTCTTGCACAGGGCCAGGCGTGCTACTCAGCGCTGCGCCCTCGCTGTCTTCCACCTCGCCTTGTACCGCTCTTGTTTTGTGATAACTTACGTTGTCGTTGGCATTGCTCTGCGTGTCTTGCACAGGGCCAGGCGTGCTACTCAGCGCTGCGCCCTCGCTGTCTTCCACCTCGCCTTGTACCGCTCTTGTTTCTTCCTCTTTTTTAACGACCTCTGCGCTTAGGGTCGCCAGATCTTCAAACTGAAAAGACAGACAAACCAGACAGTTTAGTCGGACATTTGATTAAAAAGGCCGACATTTTTTTTTATGCCGTTCCAGAAATTTTACTTTTTACATTCTAATAAAATAACAAGTAATTGCTGGTCTGCAAACGCTTGCAATTACAAGAATAAATCACAAATCTATAAAAATGATCAAATTTAAAAAGCCTAACAAAAGCCGGACAGGCCGGATTGCTCCCTAATTTAGCTGGAAAACAACCAAAAAGCCTAACCGTGTCCGGCTTTATCCAAACCTGGCAACACTACCTGCGCTAGACGACTCAGTCTATAAACCATTTACTATAAATCAGAGTGACTTCAAATAAATTAATTCATTTATTACAGTATATGAAAACTCATAATATTACGTATATTGTATAAAAAAGTGGTAAATATAGCAAATATCAATATTTTACCTACGTTAAATAAATACATGACATGAAATTACATTTATTATAATGAAATTTTAAAATAATGAGGTTTTTTTATTCTTTTATTGAATTTAATTTTATAATAGTAATTTAGAATTAGCAGTGACGGCCTTATAATGTTCCCACTGTTGGGACTCAGGTCTCATCTCTGGGAGAGGGAATGGAACGTAATCCACCACGCAAAAGCATAGACACGCAATATTATTTTGTAGGGTTCCGTAGCCACATGGCAAAAACGAAACCCTTATGGATTCGTCCTGTCTGTCTGTCCGTCCGTATGTCACAGCTCCTTTTTTGTCGAATCTATAAGAACTACACTGTTGAAAAATTGTGTGTGTCCCCCCCCTTAACTTCTAAAGCAAACTTCCATTCCACCGAAAACTGGTTTGAATAAGATCTAGTAGATAAGTAGTTTTTTTAATACATCATAAATCGTAAACCGCAACTAAGTTGGTACGGGACCATCAGTGCGCGAGTCCGACTCGCACTGGCCCGGTTTTTTTTAATGAGTAGGGTCGGGTGTCTCACATTGAACCAGGCAGCTACATTGAACCACCGCCGAATCTCGAAAATGCGATATTGCCAAACCGCACTAATATGAGTGAAAGAGAGGTATTTACGTTCCGTTCCTGCCCACTAGTTTGTGTGGCGATCGCGTGCAAAGTGGTTGTGTGAGGAGCATTCGAAAGCAAACTGACTCAAAAAGTAAATATTTTTTGCCAATTTCATTCTTTTTTAGCTTCTTTCGTTTAAATAATATCAATTTATTTATATATACACTGTTTTCTACGGTTATTTAGCAATTAAAAGCGCTATAATTCGTGATTTTAAGAGATTGATTTGCCGGTAAAATTTTGAGTTTAGTGATAAAACGTGGTGTGTCTCACATTGAACCACCTGAGGGTGTTACACATTTAACCACGGTTTACTGTGTACACCCCAGTCGTTAAAGGAGTGTTTTTTTACAATTATTTTAATTTAATTTTAATTTGTTATATTATGGAAGGTACTTTTGTTTTTATAATTAAAAACTGTTACTTTTGTTTTTATTATTAAAATATGATAAGAATTTGACTGAAAAGGTTTTGTGATGTATAAAACTAAGACTCTCGGTTTAATTGCATATGATGTAAATTGATTTTTATAAATATAAGGCTGATTTTTATTATTACTGTTTATTATTATTATTATTACAAAGTATTTGCCTTATAAATTGAACTAGAAGACATCGTTAATAAGGGGTCTCAATGTGGACGATAGCCTGGTTAAATGTGTACCACCGGTGGTACACATTTAACCAAAAATCATTTTTCATAAAAACCTGTTTTACACCGAAACTAAAAGGAATATGAGAAATTAATGTTTTACAAAATTGAAGCTAAATAAATAGGCTAACTATACACAAAAAATTAAAGGCATTGATTGAACATCCAGCCCACTATGAGACTTTGAAATTTACCTGGTTCAATGTGGGACAACTTACCATATATTATACGTATTTACGGACTGACATAATTCCATATTGTGACATTTATATTTTTTTTTCGACACACTTGCTCAGAAAGCAGCTATGGGGCTCATACATTCGGGGGGCATTGTGGGGCAATACCCTACCTTAAAAATACCAAAACTAAGAAAAATAATTATGGTGATCACGGGTCGGGTCTTAAATACGGCCGCGACGGTAATCACCCACATTACACACTTGTATCATAATCTACTATTTTAATACAGTTACTCAAAAAGTGGCGTATTGCAGGGACGTATAGCGTTCGGGATGTGGTCTATTACACACTCGAACTTTTTCTTTACCTTTCCCGAATTCATGCGTTCTTTTTCCTGTCTATTAAAAAGAAAAAACCAACCACGAAGTTTTTGCTAAAAAAAAATCATAGAATTATTTAGGATTTTTTTTTGAGTTAGGTTAGGTTTCATTTCATTTCTTTTCCATTTGTCATTTCATACTCTTGTACTGTTCGGGCATAGTTCCCTTTGCCTACCCAGAATGGGTTGAAGAAAATAAAAAAAAAACTCTGCTTATATTCTCTTACGGTTGGCGCCATTTTGATTAGTTGAGTTTATTGTGATTTTATTATTTTACTAAATTGCTTAATTTTTTCGCAACTGTATTAATAATAATTATTCAGTACACGTGCGGAACTGTCATTGCAACTTGTACCGACTGTCAACCCTCACCTTCGGCTGCGCCTTGGCTCGGGTAGACATTTGTCGGAACTCTTTGCAATGACAGGCTTTCCGCACTCGTAATGAAATATACCTACTATTATATTTTATTTATTTATTTTGACATACCTAGCTAATTTGGTTTGTGCTCTTGCCTATTTTTTCTCCTTGCATGCAACCGTACATATTTATATGGCTCTAGGCATAACATAGCGACCTATGAAGTCTAGGGTGGCATTGAGTTCTTATGCCGCGGCCAGACTATGCTCCTCGCGCTGCTCATCGCTCTGCTCCTCGCGCTGCCGTGATTTGCCGCGATGTTGCTCTCTCTCTCTCGCGCGCAAAGACCGACAAGATAGGGAGCAGTGGGCAGGACGAGGAGCATGACGAGTGGCATGACGAGTAACGTGGCCACACTATGTCTCTGCCTCCTTTCCTCGTTACTTCCCATGCTACTCGTCGAGTGTGTGGCCGCGGCATTAGCGACTGCGACACGCGACCGGGTCGCGCGATCCTTTGATTAGTATGGACGTGGTATGGATTTGTATGGCGCCAGCTCACAACGCAGTCGCTAGGTTTGATATCGGGTCGCGGTCTCTGAACAGAATGCTAGTCATAAATGTACCTAGTGTAAATTGGACAATGGTGTAGGAGTACGTGGAATCCAGTTGTCATCATCTACCTAGCCTTTTCCCAACTATATTGGGGTCGGCTTCCGGTCAAGCCGGATTTAGCTGAATACCAGTATTTTACGAGGAGCGGCTGCCTACCAGGCCTCCACAACACATTAACTGGGGTAACACGGTACTTCATGGCAAGACTGGAGTCAGATTTACTGGCTTCACACTATCCGTAACGACTGCCAAAGATCTCCAAATGTCAGCCGGGACCAACGGCTTAACGTACTTTCCGAAGCACGTAGGAAACTCGTTATGTTAAGATGGTCGCCCATCCACAGACCAACCTAGGCAAGCATTGCTTAACCTTGAAGATCGATCTGTGCGGCTGTTATTATCTAGCCACGAGCTCCTCACGTGGAATCCAGTTGTAAACATGCTAAAAAGGGGGATCCGGCATCATAACAATTACTCCACAGAACTTGGTTATACTGTGAGTGTGTTTTGCCGTGACTTAGTGTCGAGTTCCAATAGTGCGCGTAGCAAGAGACAGAGAAAGAGGGTAGACAGATTTGTCTGCTCTTAACAATTTATTTCCATCTACCCGCACTCTTCAGTCATCACGCGATCATGGCGTCAACAGCGTCGAAATATCGGGAACTCAAAACAATAAACAATCACGGAACATATCCCGTAAGTGGTATTTTAATCTATCGTACATACCCGCGAAACGAGACACAATAGTAAAACAATAACAGCGCGGTCTCATAGGACCGGTCGGGGATTCAAACAATTATGAAATAAACCGTGATAGCCTAAAACAGCGTTTAAAAGTGCAGGATGTTTAAGTAAGATCTTCAATTATCCTTTCATCGTTTTGCAAATGATGCTTTTTGCAGAAAGCTATTGTGCAGAATTCTACTTACACTGTTGTTTTGTCCTGCACTGACTTCTACCTGGTCGGTAGGCTGTACAATAGCGGTTCCTTCACCGCCCCCCAACTCGCCAGAGTCCTGAGCTTGGCTCTGAATTTGATCGGCCTGGAATCAAAATAACAATACACATAAATTAATAAAACATATAGCTTATACAATAACCTTGTTGTAATTATGTTAGGTACCTTGTGGTACTTATAGCAAGAGCTGCAAATACACATATTGTCTATTCCCCAGTAAAAAAATATACAGAAAAATGTCGGAGAAAGCGTAGCGTGAATTTGATGGTAGCTCAGTGGTTCTGTAGATGCTCTTGTCTACCTTGTGGACGCAATCATCAACTGAGCGGATACATAGGTACGAGCAAAGAACTAGTGTGTGGCCGCCGTGGGGTGTCGAGAGTCAGCGGCAACCTCTCGCGTCCCTCCTGCTCCACGCCATGGTAAGGAGCAAGAGGGAAAGGGAAAAGCTCACCTCCTGCGAGACAGTAATGCGAGCGAATGTAGCCGACTTCATTACAAGAAGGATATCCTCACGCTCCAGACATCACAACAGGAGAAGGTCCGGCGTGGGCGGTCGCAGGGCGACAACCGGCCACCTCACCCGAGGGTTTACACACGTTGAGCAATGGGTAGCTCGTCGTCCGGCTGTCCGGTAAGAGGCAAGCCCGAATCAACGGCGCGTTTTATGTTCCATAGGTAACGACACCTTGAATTTAAATCAAGAATGGAAATATAACCCAAAGAGTAAAACATAGCTCGCTATACTACGGATCCTAGATTCCTAGCAACGTACCCACCTACCTAAGTAACTATTTAGGTTAGGACATGAAATTCAAAATGTACCAAAAGTTACGGGGGAAAGCGTTCGTTATAGTCGCTTTTACACAGATTCCATGTGGCTCCGTCCACTTCAATCTATATTTAAAGTTATGGTTTGCAAGCTGTTCTTATTATGTTAAGCGTGCAATGAGGAAGCAGAATTTACGTTCCGCTTTTTCATTCCACAGTTAGATAGGGGCCAAGATTACCTTCTGTGCTTCCTCGCAACCTCGGACCCTAGTCCATATAGATCTCATATTATGAGATCGCTAAAATGTTAACTTAAAAAAATTAGTTCTTTTATCAAAACATCACCGACATCCACACATTCGCGAGCAATAGGTTTGACAAAAATGAAAAGGAAATTCAACTGTCAGGAATATTTTTTCTTAAAAGGTTTTACTCACCATTGTATTGGGTTTTTATTAGGATTTAATTTGCACTGACAAACTCACTAGCGAAGGATCACGTTCATAAACCGGGAGAATGTACAATATACTATGTTTAAAACTTGTACGTCTATTTTTGGGAGTGCAGACGCATGTAGTAAAAATAGAAAACACCGTGAGCGTCGTGATATTCGTAATTTTTTCCCGCGCTGTATTCGATTTTTACATATAACCAGTAGGCAACTAAGTAATGAACCCAAATCATTGTTTTTTAATGGTTTACAGATTACTACTTCATGCAAACAAGAGTCAATTTAATATTGTAGGAACTTAGGTACCTACCAAGCTAAAAAAAACATATTTTCCCATACACCTAAACTGCAATGTAAGTTTGTACGTAAAACATTAAAAGATTTAAATACCATCTTGTTACAAGATACTACCTACTACTACTACTTATATTTTTTATAAGAAGTACACTAACGTATAGGAAAATGTAGGTTTCTCTGGAATCTATGAGTAGCGAACTATTTTCTGTTTGTTTTCAATCACTACTACTAATAGTATTTATCTGAAATAAAAGGGGAAATAATTTTATTATATGACTGCCCAAAATATTTCTTTATACCACCATAACTTTTAAACACCAGCTTAGCCAGGTTGATAATCTAAAATCGTTAACGCTCTTAGAAAGTTTATTCTCAACGATAAGTCACGTGGTCAGAAAAAACGAATAGATTTGTAGCCAAGTTCACATCGCATCGTTTAAAATGTAGAATGAAATGTACTCGTTATACGATGTTCTTAATTCTTTATTTTACACAAAACTTATTATAATATACAAATATATTTGACATTGCATGTACAATACAAAGTCGAGCTTCACTCAGGGGCGTAGCTACCGCCGTATCTGCCGTATCAATTATACGGGGCCCCCGGGCCATGGGGGCCCCCAAAGTGTGTAAGGAAAAAAAATAAATACTTTCTAATTTATTTTATTTTACAAATGACAATATTAAAAAAAAGGAAAAAAAAATAAAAGAATATAAGGAGAGTGAATATTTAAAATTTGATTTTTGTTTGTAAAATGGTTAAATTATGTTATGATAAATAAATATTTCTTTTCACAATATTTTTTTTCTTTTGTGAAAAATCTTTACCCGCATATAAGGGCCTCCAAACATTTTTTTATACGGGGCCCCGACGAAGCACGCTACGCCACTGGCTTCACTGAATAATGAGTTTTCTCCCAGCAAACCTTAGAGTGACTGAGAGATATTCGAGGTTAGCATTCAATGTAGGTACAATATAAACCAATAGGTACATAAATACGTGGTCGCTCACAATGGGCCTCATCAGAAGGCTTAATGTCATCCAAAGGGCAATGATAAATGATATTTATTTTACAAATTGGTTTTTCCAAACTCTTTTACACGTCAATTTTTTTTTGGACTTTTTCTTTTTGTAACTAGATGAGGCCGGTGAGTATGGAATGGAAAGGGCTATGCTCGGAGTTTCCTTGCGTGATCACATCAGAAATGAAGATATCCGCAAAAGAACCAAGACGACATAGCCCGAAGAATCGGCAAACTTAAGTGGCAGTGGGCAGGGCACATTGCTCGTAGAACGGATGCTCGATGGGGACGGAAGGTTCTGGAGTGGCGGCCACGTACCGGAAGACGCAGCGTTGAAAGGCCTCCCACAAGGTGGACCGACGACCTGGCAAGGCTCGCGGGAATCCGATGAATGCGAGACGCACAGGACCGGTTGTTGTGGCGACGCTTGGGGGAGGCCTATGTCCAGCAGTGGACGTATTTTCGAAGATATTATACAGTATTAAAATACAGAGACATAGCGCTTGCGGTGACACCGTCTGGGGGGTCGACACGGCGCGCGGCGGCGCGTAACTGTAGTATATTGATTATTAAGCATTTTAGCATTGCACCCGTTTTTTTGGCAGTGCAAATCATCAAATGACATCTCCCGCTCTGGGTGAAGCGGGAGGGCGTGTCTGACTTTTACTGACTAAAACCAAACATATTTCCTTCATTTTCCCCTTGCGTTCTAGGACTACGGGTTTCAAAAATTCTCTGCGGTTCTGCTAGCAGGCATCGGCCTTACTGGACCCTTATGGTTTGCTGGCATCTCTTTGAGGAGCGCGTGGATCACTACGCGCTGTTAACAACTGGGCTCAGTCAGGTCGATTACGGGATGGCTGGACAGCGCGCTACCCATGTCTGTAAGCCCGCATCTACCGTGGCTGGTAGTCGGGGTCGGAATAGCGGCGGCTGAGGCGTGAGTACGTTCGTTCCAATACGCATGATGCAACTACTCCTTCACTCGCATTACTGCTTCGCAGAATCAGCTATCATAGCGTGAACCCGGGCCCGGCGCGAGAGATCTCTGCCGCCGATTGCCACCAAGAGGACATGATGGTGTTCCATCTAAGCGGGGCACACCTCCACCGTGTGTTCCGAATGGTCGTCACAATGGTGACACTCGGGCGTTTCTTCCACCTAAAGAGGTTCCTGCAACCTCCCGAACTTACCATGTCCGGTGAGGACCTGCGTCATGCGGTAGACGAGAACGCTGTGATGGCGCTCCTACCACTCCTCCAAGAGGGGACTTACCGCCGTGATTATGGCGTGCCCAAGCATTTCCACCCGTGCGAAGCCAGAGCGGGTTCCTAGTTTTCTATGAACTAAAGAATAAACAAAGCTAAACTACTGAATTATAATACTAAATATTCTTTCCCGTAAAATCGCGATTCCTCTGTTTCGAGCTTTATTCCCGGCTTCCAACAAATTGGTCACTGATCACTTGATCAGTGATCAGCATTGATTGCTCGGGCTTTTATTAACGCTTCACTATCTATGTTGACGTGATTCGGAACGAGTCGAATGTCAAGATTGTCAGTGTCAAGTACTTACGCCATCTGTCAGTCATCTGGCCTAAGTGTTTTGATGTGAAATTCGAAGTTATTGTAACCGAAAATAAATATATCTCCAACAAAATAACATCCTGTGTCATAATTTAGTTGTGTAAACGGTAAATTTAACTTTTTAATGCCTTCACCGTGCCACTAAAATAAGATTAAATAGCGACTTTGCCAATAACTATTGTTGTTAACAGTTTCAGAAAACCAAAATGACATCAGAAAAGAATGCACAGGTGGGTCAGGCGCGTGAAGCCTTTCAAATGATGTATCAAATATCGCAACTCCTCTGCACCGGGTTAGACGCCGATACACTTTCGATTTGCATAAGGCTGTGCGAACTGGGCGTCGATCCTGAAGTGTTAGCCCACGTTATCAAAGAAATCAGAAAAATGGGGGATACTGCGGCACAGGGCAGACCTGTTAATTTACAATCTTAAAACTGTTTTTTACAACATATCTAACTAGTTGCCCCAATTTTATATTATTAAGGTAAACTATTTTTGTACTCTATTTTAATGTCAAAGTCAAACATTCTCTGTAAAACTCACTTCACAGTCCTGTGATGTCGTAGTATGGTTGTGTATAGTCTTTAGCTTAAGTACTTATTTTTTTGTTGAAATTAATCTGTTGAGCCCCAAGTGGACGCCGGCGCCCGCACACCTATTGTCTTTCTATTATGTCTCTAATTGCGTTACTTGTAAGATTTAAAACAAAATTCAATGGAACCTTCCTATATTTGCATTGTTTATAGTACGAGATATAGGTGTGTTTTTTCTTCATGGACAGAACCATAAATATCCAGTTATAGTGTTGTTTGGGTTTGTTGTAAAATATGTCACAATATTATGTGTATCTAGCAGATAAAGATATTGGATGAAGTTGAGACTACTAATGACATCTATGACAGTCATCTAGTAAATCTAAAAATATTGTTTCTAAAACAACTTATCAAATATAAAAAAAAGCAGGATACTGAATGAATTTTCAAAAATTATGGTTATAAAATGTATAACTATCCCTGGAACTCAGAGACATTCATTAGAGTCCCTTAATTCATGAATCCCCGACCGGTCGCATTGTGCTGTTATTGTCTTACTATTGTGTCTTGTTTTGCAGGTATATGATAGGCTAATTTCCAATAACGTTAATAATCATTTAACTTCTTAATAGACCATTAAGTGTTCTTGTTCTTAAGTGACAATTAACGTTATTGTACATTAAGGGCCACTAATGAATGTCTCCAAGTGCCAGTGTGAGTATATCATTTTATCTCTGTTAGACCCTATTTAATGTACACCTATTGGACAGCAAGCATCACAAAAAATTGACATTCTATAGGTAGTTTGCTACAAATGCCAACTGCTCAGTATTGGACTATATGCAAGAACAGCAGTGCATTAGATAATGTACTTTTAAGGGCTGCGTAGACAACGGGCTATCTGTGACGCACGTTTTAGTCTGTGAAAATAGAACCTACACATTTATATGCTTTAAATGCATATAATTGGTAAGGTTTTATTTTTACAGACACAGTACCAAAATTATTTACAAGAAAAGACAGTAAACTAGTTTTACAAGTAAGTTTTTAATAAAACCATGCTATGCAAACATTTTGTGTGTCACAGACTCGATCACACAAAAAGTCTGTTGTCTGCTTGCAGTGCACCTTATAGTTGCATACTTCATGCCACATAATTTTGTGTTAATTTACCAAAAATGTATTCATTGATTTAATTCTTTCTTTATATAGTAAAAAGTAAATTATTAATACTAAGTAAACTTTTAAAATTACAAAATTGTCTTAATAAAGATTATTTTGTTTAAACTTTTCAGTGATTCTGATTATGAAGACTTAATCACAAAAGCTATTTATTGTAAGTAGTCTAGTTTTAGTCAAATGCAGTAACTATTTGCCCCATATTGTAATAAGTATTGTTATTGTATGCCCCAAAATTAATAATTTGATAATAATGTATTTAATAATAACAAGACAGAATTTCTAATGCAAATAATTTAAACATAGGATAAAATTGCATGGAGAGCAAAATAAACAACAATATTTTAAAAAAGTCTTTATTTTTTAAATAAATTCTATGTTCACAACATTTCTCAGAAAATTACCTACAAATATTGTTATAACAATATTCCACAGCTGAATTGAAGATGGAACAAATAATCTTCACAGTCAGCCAGTAATAAAATGTTATTGCTGGCCCTCTTACTTTATGGAAACAAATAATTAAGTAGGGGGCGACTAAGTTGTAGGCAATATTCTGAGAAATACCAAATTAATAATGATAAATTAATGTTGCATTGTGCTTTGCAGGAACAAAATAATGTTATTGAGACCTAAAAACGAATGGGTATAAAACAAAACCATTTAGAGTGAAATTATAAACAATCAGTACTAGACTGAAAATATCACAGATGTAAATAATTCACTCATAAAACTAAAAATGATTCTACAGACGATTCCGATTTGTGGGTCAGTGCCATGCTGACAAGAGATTTGTTATTAATTTAGTTTAGTACAGCCTACTCTTTAAATTAAGTTTCTTTATTTATTATTCCCAGCACTTACAATTTAGTAAGGTAGTTATACAGTAACGAGAACCAAAAATTTTTCAGCATATTACAATTCTGACGGATGAATTACAAGTTTAATCAATTTTACAAGGATTGAATGAGTTATGTGTAGGTTACTTTGTAAAAACAAGTAAGGCTGTACATTCACAACATACTCTTAACTTTATACTACTGGAAAGTTTGGCTCTGTGCTTGTCCTTGGTTACCTAAAACTGTAGGGTCCTCAAATATTGGCTGCTGTGGTTTGAACTGTTCCGCTGTGATCCGGGAGAACATAATACCTATGCCTTCTATTAATGCCAAAAGAATGCCACCAACGAGAGCACTGCCAGCCATTGCAGGGACACCTGGAAGTATTGCAAATAGAAGTTGTTAGAGGAATGATCATAAAGGCAGCTTGTTGTGTACCTGGAAGATAAAGATTTTAGTAACCACACTACCACAATAAGTTCTAAAATCAAACATGCATTTCGATGGTCCCTAGGTTAAGTATAGAAAGTGAAAATCGCTACTTTGCAAGAGAGCGATTTAAAGTTTATTTTTTGCATAATTTTGTCACGGGTGATTAAATCTTTATAAAAATTAGGTCTCTAACTATCGGGAAACGAAGTTGTATTAAAAAATATCCTTTAAAAAGAGCTCAAAACAGTAATAATAAAAAATTGCTATTTTTTTGATTCAATACTTTACGTAGGGACCATCGATTTATTGATATCAATTGTACATCACTAGTTGACAGAAAAGTGGTTATCAAAAATTACGACATTAGTGAAACATTTAAGTGTAGTAGAACCATTTTTAAATCTAATTAATTCGACGGTCGAACAAATGAGAAAAAAAATCTCTCTAGTTCGACAGTCGAACAAATGAGAAAAAAAAGTCTCACTAGTTCGACGATCGAACTAATTAATCGAACTAGTGGGAATGAACGTAAACAACACCCCAGAGGTGTGCTGCAGTAATGCCTTTGACAGTACAAGACTAAACAAGACAATAGATACCAATTATATTGTCACCATACAATAAGCGCTTTATTACACATAACGGATTGCGAGCGTTCTCAAAGCGCAGCAGTTGTGAATACGTCACGGGCTAGCAACCAACACGCCGCGCAAACGCAGCGAATTCGTTGCGGATGCGCAATAAGACCGCTGCGAATAGCAGCGTGGCTGGACGCCATTGTCTACTGTGTCGTAAAAATGCGAGCCTATTCCCTCAGCCTACAAACACGCGATGAAAATGTTGCGAATTCGCCACGCGTCCGCGACGTGTTCGCGACGCATTCGCTGCTTATCCGCCCCGACCCGCAGCCGCTCGCAATCTGCTTGTGTGATATAGCCCTAACTGATGTTTGGAAGTTTATTTATATACATATAAAGTTTTTATGTTGATTGATGGTAACAATCTTAAATAGTTCTCAATAATGACACAATATTTACCATTCCTAGCTGCAAGAATTCCACCAGTGAGTGCCCCGCTCATGATTGAGTTCCAAGGGTCCTCCTTCTGCCTCATGTATACTAAAGAACAATCGATGGTTGAAAACATACCACCCCATACTGCAAAGTTACCACCCACTATAGGGGAGCGTTCTTTCAGTGCTGCTACACTTCCAAGCTAAAACAATAAGACTTTGTTAGAACCAACAGTAACATAAAGAAGCCAATTTAGAAACAAATCAACATTAGTGAAGAACATACCATTTTTCTACTCAATCCCACAGGGGCATTTCTGAAACCCTTTATCGAATGAAATATGCCACCGCCGATAGCTCCCATGATAAAAGCACCACCGGAATCGTCAAGGATACGCCAAGGGCAAGGTTCTCTTGTATATTCATCCATATCTTGTGTTTATTGATTTTACGGGTTCTGAAATGAAGGTGTTAGGTAAGAAAGATAACCTCAAAAGTCGAATAAATCGTAGTCCACAAGTCTAAGAAAAGAGTACGCACTGGTAAGATAGTAAGTTTATTATTTACACTTTGCAACACACAATTGTTTATAATTTGAAACTTCTAGAGAATTTAGCACTAATTCACAATTCTTGCACCATGGTTTTTTAATTTTCTCACGTTCGGTCGACTCGCGGGGCTGTCGCACTTGCAGTCGCTGTCGCGCTGTGACTCGCTATCTGTGTCGCACTTTGACTTTATTGTCTATGGTGTCATATTGAGAAATTGTAGGTACCTACTCTGTGCTCACTCAAGCTCTAAAAAAAAAAGGAGTTTCTGGCGGGATTTCTTCGAATGAAGTTCAGGGGCAGATTAAAGGTACGATTCCGAATCACGCTGCACGCAGCAGTGCTGCCGCGACACTACTGGTCGCGCACCCCGTACAATTTCTATTGGCTTATATGAGATTACATTCCGAGCTAGGCAGCACGCAGCAATGTCGCGGCAGCAGTGCAGCGGCAGCACTGCTGCGCGTCAGTGTCGCCCTACCGCCGCAACAGACCAGTAGTGACGCGTCTGCCGCCGTAACAACAACTAGAAAAGGATGAATTTCTCAGATTCAGAAGGGAACAGAGCGACACTGCCGCCTTGCTCGGAATCAGCGCGGCAGGCAGCACTGCTGCGCAGCACCTTAGTGGCAGCACTGCTGCTTGTTGCCGAGTTCGGAATCATACCTTAAAATGGAAATTATTTCCTAGTGGATATTGTAATATCACAAAAATATTAAATGAGTACATTATAACCAATAACTGTTTTTAACAGCAATAAGAACTGCAAATTGCATTTATTTTTTTAAAACCTTTATTTTTGTATGATATTTCAAGCGCCAAAATTCGCAGAGCCTAACTTCACACTCACCAACTTATTAGCGGATAAGCGGACGAACTGTACCAAACCTTGCAAACAATTTCAATCTGTGAATTCAATTGTCAATGTCAGTGTCATCGCCATCAGTCAAATCAATAGAAAATATTAAAAAATTAACATAAATGCGACTCCTAAGAAATCCAAAGATTTCTATTAACAGTGAAAAATTACTCTAAATAAATTATTGATCATATTATACATACATAAACTGTTCTTAATAAATTCACTTTTATACGGGTAAAGGGACGCAGGTACCTTTGTGTAGCGATGACGATTTATAATTTATACATTTTTGACCGATTCGGCACGTTGCTCTATTATGGCGAATGGAACAGGTCAAAACAATCGGGAATGTCGAGAGAAGAGGTTAGTGGACTTTTATTACATTGTTCATCATCTACCTAGACTTTTCCCAACTATATTGGTGTCGGCTTCCAGTACTTCCACAGATTACCTCATAGAAACAAAAAAACAATCTTTACCTCTTTATTTTATTAGTGTAGATTGTTAGCGTTCTATATTTCTTAGAAACCAGATGATAGTAGTTTTGACAAATTACAAATATTTTCAAAGAAATTAGGTTTACAAGCATTATTATGATTTGCTAAACAAAATGCTAAGGATCTTGACTGTATGTGATATATGGGAACAGCAATAACATTAGCTTTTTTCTTTAACGTTTTAATCCCCAACCGGTCCTATGAGACCGCGCTGTTATTGTTTTACTATTGTGTCTCGTTTCGCGGGTATCTGAGTAATTAATTACGTTAATCTCAATAATCTTTATACATTTTTTCAAATGTTAGAAGAAAGAAGTATGCACGGATTACTTTCAACTTGGTCACAAAATTTAAATCCAAATTTAATTTGTTTTTTTTTTTCAGGAGGGGAAATTAATGTATGGTATGCTATTCTCAATTAAATCATTTGTTGCCAAAATATCTCCACTGGATCCTCGAGATGGCTTTATGAATTATAAAACTTCAAAGTACACCCTCCATTGTCTCGAAACTCCTTCTGGTTTAAAATTTGTTATGAATACAGACAACCAGGCTCAGGGAGTAAGGGAGCTATTGAAGAAGATCTACGGGGAAATATATGTAAAGTATGCAGTGAGGAACCCCATGTGTGGCATCGGAGAGCCCATCACTAGTGAATTATTTAAAAACAAACTGGATGCCTTTATCAAGCAAACACCTATTCATGTTAGGGCATCTTGATAAATTGTTTTATTTTTAAGTTTCAAATTTTAAGCTTCATAAGAGATTACTGAGTATTTATAATATTGTTATTGTATGCTTTAAGAAATGTATTCCATAAAGAAATAATTTAAATATAGGCTAAAAAAATGAAGAAACTGTTTATTATGATTTACCTATTAGTGTAAAGATTAACTGCAGGTCCTGGTGTGACCAGTTGCAGTTAGTGCCAAAACATACAGTTATTAGTTTGTGCCTCCCAAGTTGTTGTTGTTATACGAGACCACAGCTGACTCAGGGTCGTAGCACACATGTCAAAACGGAAAGGGATCGGCACCGCCTCGCCTTTTTCCTCGGCGTCAGACAGTCGTCCACTTTACGTACCCACGTAACGTAAGCGGATCGGAACCTCCGCCCCGTCAACTCCGCTACAGCTAGGCGATAAGGCGACCGCTCGCTGACGGCTAGGCGTTGTTAGTTCAATCATTTTTTCAAAGTTTTTATTCGTAAGTATTTTTAAAATAAAATTAATAACACTTTTTTTTACGAGTGTCAATGCGTGAACGGTCGTCTCTCTCGTGAATCGTACAGCACGTGCGGCAACGCAGACCGCGGGCGGAGAGTAGACGAAGATTCGTAAGCTAGCGTACGGAGTACGATACGGTACGGAAAGCCGACCGAGCACTGCACCGCGGTTCGTGAGCTTGTCCGAGGCGATGCGGTTACGTTACGATTCCGATTAGTGTGCGTTGCAGTAAGGAGTTTCATACAAAGAATACCTACTGAACGGCTCGAGTTGATACGGTGACGATCCCTTGCCGTTTTGATATGTGTGCTACGCTACGACCCTTATACTCATTCACTACAAGCGTACCCAACCAGTGAGTCTCCTTACTTAGGTTATTTTACACACATCAAAAGTGTCTAGGGATCAACATATATTTTTGCTATAACTTTTCTCCTGATTGATATTAATTAAAATTTTCTTTAAGGATTCATCAAATAAAGTGTTTTCGTTTGTCACAGTAATAGTCCAGTCAAATTAGCTCAATTAAGGTAAGAATCTCGGAATTCGAGATACCCAGCTGTAAGTTTGTAAATAGTTGTATATTGACACCCTAAAAGTTGTCTCAAAACCTACATATGGTAGGGTGTACGCAACTATTAAATTTCATGGTCGGGGGTCACAAAAATCGGGTTTTTGCGCTTTTTTTGTAAATATCTCATTTCCTATAGGTTTTTTGCTATTTGTATATTTAGCAATATTGTAGAATATAAAATTCTCTACAATTTTTGTACAGAAAACTTTTACTACGGTGAACCGTTTTCGAGATATAGGGCGGAGACCGCGCATTCACAGCATCACTTTAGGTCAACTGGTGCCTCCGGTCGAAATAGGGTTGCCAGATCGATTCTTCCTGTTATCGGGATCAATAACCGATTTTTCGGGATTTTATGGCTTTGGTCGGGAGAAATAAAAAAAATAAGTTAATAATATTAAATATGATATATTAAGTAAACAAACATATCTTTTCGACTCGACTCAGACGGAGTGCATTGCAATGTTTTTTCGCTCTACGCTAAGCGCCCCATAGTCCAGTGCCTGGGAGTTTTTACCCAGAACTTTGTTGACTGTGGATGGATTTTAAAAAGAAAAACTATAATGTGTAGCTAATAACAAGTATAAAAAGTTTACTTATTTAAAAATAGTGACCTTGATTTTGAAAAAAAAAAATCGGGACTAATTTTGTTCAATTTGTATCTCAGAACCTTCTAGTTCAAATTGAAATATATATAGGATTCATTTTATCCCGAGAGTAGTACCCCGTGGGATAATTTTGTACTATCAGTAAAAAATGTAAAGTCGAACAATATATTTGATGTGAACCAAAATGTAATTTTTTAAATAACCAAAATTGTTGTCCATATATAAATATACACGTTAAGATAGTTTTCTTATACAAAAACATTGTATAGCCTAAAATATATTACTCGTTGTACCTGCGGTTTCATTCACGTTTGTGGTTACTACTCCACTCCTATTAGTCGTAGCGTAATGTTATATAGCTTATAGCCTTCCCTGATAAATGGACTATCCAACATTGAAAGAATTTTTCAATTCGAGCTAGTAGGTCCTGAGATACTAATTGGGCTATTTTAATTCTCACTTTTTTCATAGTCAAGATCACAATTTTTAATAGGTAGGTAAACTTTTTTAGGCTTGTTATTAGCTTCACATATCAGTTTTTTTTAATCTACCCACAGTCAACGAAGTTCTAGGGTTTGATGATTTTAACCCCAGGCACCGGACTACAAGTGGTTTGCAAGTTTCGTTTGACGAAAATGTGAACTTAAAATTATCGAACTTGTTTTTCGGGAGATTATTTGCTTTGTCGGGAGTCGGGAAGACATACAAAAAATCGGGAGAATCCCGCCAAATCCCGACCGTCTGGCAACCCTAGGTCGAAAACGCGCCATATATATTTAATGAACTATCGATAAATCAATGATTATAAATATTTGTCTGTATAGTCGTGACTATTCGGAGAAAAATACAAAAAAAATATATCACACAAATATTTTTTAAGTAATAAGTGAAATAACACTAATAAATTCTTTTAAAATTTAGATCTGTTGTGATATTTTCCTCTACCATTACCACAGTTGTTTAAATATTGCTGTTCTTTTTTTTGTAGCGACAACCTGAATAAAACTGCTATCTACTGCTATTCTTAAAAAATCCAGAATTTCTCTAGATTTTTCACAAAAATGAATGAAACTTATGTGATTACCCAAATTTATTGAAGATTTTTACTTTTAGCCAACTTTAGCTTGTCCTGGTGTAAAAAAAAGTATGAACACTACTATGGCAAGTTTTTTTAAAAATTGGTGCAACTAATCAAGATTCCAAAATGGTATACTACTTTATTAAAACCAGCCACAAAAAAATAATATCCATACAAGTTCAAAACAAGAAACTAATTTCTTAAATTATTGTTAACAGTAATCACTTTTCCTACGTGTGTAACACTCTGACTTGTATTCAGAGCTAAACCCACAGTACGTTGCCGGGAACCAGCTTCTATCATTCCCACGGCTCTGAGCATTTCTTCCCTGCTTAAATGACGTCGCCGCTCCATAATAACGTTGGTTTTAATCGGTAGTAGGGAAACAGTAGCACTAATAATGTCTTCAATGCGTTGTATGTTTTTATAGGGAAAATATTGACAGCTGATTTTCATCTTTTACTCGAATTTGATTCACAGTTCCTGATTCAAATTATGAAATGCACCAAAAAGGATCCATATAAATTTATAAAATCATAAATTTATTACAAAGCCACATCTCAATCTCAAGAAATTCGCATAAAAATGCTTGATCCCTAGACACTTTTGATGTGTGTACTTTTTTCAATTATTGTACGATTCGCCTCCCAGGACCTTGGAACTGAAAGTGTAAATAAATAATGCACTTCTCTCGGTGGTCTTCAAATTCATTTATTGGCGAATTTTAGAGAACTAGGTATATTTATATTACGAGCTGTGATAGTACAAAATTATCCCAAAAGAACCTACTCCGGGATAAAAGTACCTAAGTTATGTGCTAGGTATTCTAGGACATGGGTCTAGGTCTTCCCATGTATCTACCTATTGTAAAGCTAACAGCATTATTCACTCATTACCCAACTGTTGTTATTTGTAAAGTGACAGGTATCTGTCTGCTGTCATAGACATGTAAACAGTCTTGTATTTTCTAATGGTAACATTGACAGATACCCGTCACTAAAGTAATAATCGACTAACGGCCGAAATTAATAATCAATCTAATCTAAAATCTTTCGATTGAAGATCGAAAATAAAATCCAGATATGTAATAAAGTGTGCCAATAAGCTATCCACGAACTGAAAGCGCAATCTTTAAAACCAAGCAATCCTGGAGAGGTCGGATCACTGATAATAGATTGACTTCTTTTCGGAAATGACAGTTTGAGCGTGTCAATAACCAATCCGTTGATTTTGACAATTGCTTGGATCGGTGAAAACAATCCAAATTGTGATCTTAGAATTTTGGCAGATTTCATATTTGCTTTAGGTACAGATTTCATTTAATTTTGTAAAAATAGCAGCGTCGGTATTCTCTAGCTGTTTGAGTTATTAGATTGGGATAGCTCAGATAGTGAAGCGGGTGAAGAGCTGTGACGCCGATGCGTAAATTCAAGAAGGATGAAAAGGGTGAACTATATGCAGAGTCTGGATGATGCAAACTTTACATTTAGGTTCAGTTTATCGAAATCTGAATTAATTTGTTGTTTACTGAAATTATGCCGGTTGTCCGTGTAATCTCATCAAGGTGAGTTCAATAGTTAACAATATAAAATGTCTAGTAAAATAGAAAATTTGTATAACAGTAGATACAAAAATATGTAAACATGATTGCAGAAACCATGGAGTGAAAGAATTTTAATGAAATTAGGCACACAGATCAAATCTTACATTAACTATGATAGTCCATATCAGAGTATTTCCTTCTAATGCATTAATTTAATGTACCCATTTTATTGCCCTGGTACTTATGATCTAATAAAAGTGTATGTTTGTTTACAGAACATTTGGTGTTTGGAAACGCAGATTTCCAGTTGTGGCACTCACACTTCGTGTATCATTGCCAGTTGTCCAGGTTATATACCAGCTACTGCAGTATTACATAATATTTGTACAAATAATAGATAATATTGCAAACGTTCCTCCTGAGGAACCAAGTCAAGGATACAACACATACGAGTGATGATAATAATAGCCAGAATACAGATGACCATGATATCCAAACTAGAACGGATCCTATTGCTAATTATTTTACTTAGGCAAATAAAACATTATGTATCCACATAACAAATTAGTTTTATTATTTTTTCTTTATTATTTATTCTTGATTTGATAGTAGCTGCTGTTTCAAGGTAACACAATGCTTTCTGGAATAAAGTATCCTAAATTCAGTAAAATCTATTCAGCTACATAAGTAGCTCAAGGTCTAAACCTTGTCCAGAAAAAGCGAATTCAAAATACGCGCGTAAATCGTATGCACAACGCCAGATCCTCGACACGCGCGTGATTCGTGCGTATTGCGCGCGAGTCGAGATACTAGAGACTCCTTGTTGCGTCCAGTTAACGCGCGAACTCCAGAGCGAGTGCACGTATCCAGGGAAGTTGAGCGCCAAAATTTTGAACCGGACTTTATTGTTGAATACTCCCGCGTTAGTACGCTCTTTCTGGGCGCAACGGTTGCGCTTGATAAGCAAGAGAGAATCGCGACGAATTCGCCCTTTCTGGACAAGCCCTTAAGAGCTAAGCAGCGATAATAACAAATCCAAAAGTAAATAATAATCTTTACCATTTCATAAACTAACTTTATGAAACGGTGAAGGTTACATTAAATTACATTGTAATTTCAACGGCTTATAAATAATTATTAAAGAATAACCATTACTGGTTCTTGGTGTAGGTAGGTATCACCACTACCATCACCATTACCAGCAAAATAAATATATGGTTCCTTATCACCACCAAATGGCACAATATATAGTTAAATAAATATTTCAATCGCTTGATATTGAACTTCGAAAAAAGCAATTAAATAAGACCTTCTTTGATCCAGTTCATTTTTATTTTAGTACTGGCAGCCAGCAGTGACCAGACGCGGCGTCAACTTGGAAAAAACAAACATCCGTCAAACTACCACAGACTAAAAAAAACGGGTCCTTTTGAGTCCGTTCTACGGAGTTTGTTCCATTTTAACCAAAACATTTAGAATTTTGTCACCATTTAAATGTGCGTTTGAGTCTTATACAATTAGATATGTATACAATAAAAAGTACCTACAATAAATTAGAACCACTGATAATAAATAATTCTTTTATTTTTTGTATAAAGTAACAATGATTTTGATCATAGCGATTGCATAAAACGGAATGAGCAAGAGGGAATGGATTTCCACTTATCTACGGATTGAGCAACAGCGGGATTGCCTTTTTTCGATATTGGGACCTGGATTGGAGATCGATTCATAGATCGGTGTATGTCTGCGATCGATTTCGATCTTGGGTTACGGATTGAATATTAATTTCGGCCGTAAGTTAATACTGGCTGTCAAGACTTGTGACATTGGTAGCCTCAACTGTCATAGTTGGCAGTTATGATTTTTGGCGGGCACTTGAACTTGAACCGAAAAACAGAACGTTTATATTTTAACTGTGAAAATTATATCGAAGAATATCCAATTAATCTTCGTTTTATTTCTGAGTTGTGATCCAGTTCTTACAACTCAGAAGTGGGATATATATACAAAACGCCCACGAGTTTTGAAAAATACAATACACCCACGTGTTTTGGAAAATATTGCTTAATATGAACCGTGACCGTAACCAATCTCATAGGAGTCGGTCCTATTTTATTCCACCTATTGTGAGTGAGAAACGCAAGCGTCGCCACGATAATGAAGCCAGTGGAAATTGTTTGAGCAAGAAGAAACGTCGCGGGTGGCAGAGAAGCACGCCTAGCGATTCAAGTTACCAGAATAGGAGGAGTCGATCTCGAACACGGACTGATGGACAGCGTCAACGAAAACGGAAACGTAGCTGCGAAGCTGAGCGTCGTTCGCAGCGAAGCCTGATGATGGAGCGGAGTGAAAGTGAGCAGGATGAGAAGAGTAGATCACGAACACGGAGTGATGGTCGTCGTCGGCGAAGTCAGGAACGTAGCTGCGAGGCTGAGCGTCGTTCGCGACGATGTCGGACGAAGAAGCGGAGTGAGCGGAGGCGTACTAGGAGCCGGAGGAGGCTATCCAGCCGAAGCAGCTCATCGGACACCGCAGTAAGTAAGGAATTACGCGGAAATACCCAGGTAACCAAATCTATGTTTGCTAATAGCGAGACTCAGTTGTTTCTGAACGAGTTATTAAAATCTTTGTCAGCCACGAAGCCAGAAGGAAATAAATTTCCGATGCTAGGCAATGTGATCCCTGAATTTGACCCTATGGCCAAAGGTCAGACGGTCCACATGTGGCTTAATAAGGTCGACGAATGCGCAAAGCTGTACCGTTGGGGTGATGATCAGGTCATTCATTACGCACTGCCCAGACTTGCGGGCGTCGCTCGTACATGGTACCAGGCATTGCCATCAATGTCATTTTCGTGGCCCGAGTGGAAAAGTAAATTAATTGATTCTTTTCCTAGTAGTGACGATTACGCAGAATTACTTACCGAAATGTTGAATAAACGCGTGAAATACAGTGAATCGTTAGAATTATATTACTATGAAAAATTAAACTTACTAAATCGATGCGAGATTTTCGGGAAACGTGCCGTTGATTGCCTGCTCTATGGCATTGAAGATCGTTCCTTAAGACTAGGTGCTAAAGCAGCTAAGTGCCAAGAGCCTGAAGAGGTTCTTAATTACTTTCAATCTATTAAACAAAGTCGCGATTTTGACAAGTTTAAAATTGGCCAAGATAAAAAGATCTTACCATCAAATAATTCTAACTCCAACACTAAGCAGTTAGTTGGAAATGATTCTAAGACATCTAAGCCACAATCTAGTGCGACAGTAACATGTTTCAACTGTAAAGAAGTAGGTCATTTCAGTAATAGGTGTACACAAAAGCTGCTGAGATGTAACATTTGTAAGAGGCTTGGCCATGTGAGTGTCGATTGCCCGCGGCTACCCAACGAAAACAGTAAGGACAGTACAGAAAAGAAGGTTATGAAGGTCGATGTTGATGACACTAGTAATGAGAAATATATAATTTCATTAAAGATTAATGGTATTTTGGTTAAAGGGTACGTAGATTTAGGCAGTCAGTGCACATTGATACAATGTAGCGTAGCAAAATCTTTAGGAGTTACTTGGTCAGTAGGCAAGTTACTAGTTATGAGAGGATTAGGTAATAATATAGTCGTACCAATGGGAATGGCATGTGTGAAAATAGACATTAATAATATCGTAGAAACGGTCGACGTTTATATTGTTGAAGATGGGATTATTAAATACCCCGTGTTAGTTGGTCACAGTTTTACGGAAAAACCCGGAATCATTATCACAAAGACCACAAATTCTTTAATCTTTAGCAAGGAAGAGGTTAACAAATTGCGATTACTACTTAAAATGGATTTTGAAATTCAACCGAAACAAATGACTGCGGTTCCTGTTTATTCCGATAGAAGCTGCTCTGGGCCTATTTATGTCCGGGGTTCATTAAGAGGTCAGCCTGGTAAAGAATTCTACTTATTACCAGGTGAATATTTTCTGGAAAATAGCTTAGGAGCACTTCTAATCCAAAATTTTAGCGACCATTCACTTTTGCTGAATAAAGATACATTAGTCAGTCGAGTTTACAGATCTGAAAAAGGTTTTGAGATTAACATGCTAGATTTCAGCAATCATGACACGAGTTCCGATCTGAATTATGGTAGTCACTTATCCGATAATGAGATATTGAGGTTGAAGTCCCTACTAAAGAAGTATGAGGGCTGTTTTTCCTCTTGTTTAGCTGATTTAGGGTATACTAACATAGTACAGATGGAGATAGAACTAAACGACGCAAATCCGGTGGTTTACCGACCTTATAGGCTCTCATATCCAGAACGTGAATTGGTTCGAACAATGGTAAAGGAAATGATCGACGCTGATATCGTTTGTGAGTCTAACTCACCCTATGCTAGTCCTATCCTTCTTGTAAAGAAGAAAACGGGTGAAAAAAGGCTCTGCGTCGATTACAGAGCGTTAAATAATAAGACTCGTAAAGAGCATTATCCTTTGCCACTGATCGACGACCAATTAGATAGATTGTCAGGCAATTCTCTCTTCATCAGTCTTGATCTTGCATCTGGGTACTACCAAATTCCTATAGCAGAGGGTTCACAAGAGGCCACGGCTTTTGTAACACCTGATGGTCAGTACCAGTATAAAAGAATGCCCTTTGGATTAGCTAATGCCCCTTCAATTTTCCAAAGAGTAATGAATAAAGTCTTCTCTGATTTAAAATACGTTGTTATTTACATGGACGATATCCTGATTCCCGCTAGTACATTTAACGATGGGTTGACACGCTTAGAAGAAGTTCTCCAGCATTTAGCTAATGCGGGGCTAACTCTCAAATTAAAGAAGTGCCATTTCTTTCAAACAGAGATAGATTTTCTTGGTTTTTGTGTATCTGGAGATGGCATACGTCCAGGATCACGTAAAACAGATGCAATTTCCAATTTTCCTGTACCCAAAAACGTACATGAGGTGAGACGTTTTGTAGGGCTTGCAAGTTTTTTTTCGTCGATTCGTCAAAAACTTTGCAATAATAGCATGCCCATTAACGAATCTTTTAAAATCTAAATTTGAGTGGAAATGGACCACGGAATGTACATCTGCCTTTAATACCCTCAAAGAGAAACTCGTAGAAAGACCTATAATAGCCTTATTTGATGCGCGGTTAGAGACTGAATTGCATACCGATGCATCAAAGATAGGCATCGCAGGCATCCTTATGCAGCGAGGTAGCGACGGCCAGTTGAGGACTGTAGCCTACTATAGTCGGAAAAATTCAGAAGAGGAACGAAAACTTCATTCTTTCGATCTCGAGACGTTGGCTGTCGTTGCCTCCTTAAGTCGATTCCGTGTTTATTTGCTAGGGCTACAATTTAAAATAGTAACCGACTGTAATGCGTTAAGAACAACTTTGACAAAGCGAGATCTCATACCCAGAATTTCGCGATGGTGGGTACAGTTGCAGGAGTACGACTGTACCATTGAATATAGGGCAGGACCACGTATGGCTCATGTGGATGCCCTGAGTCGTGCTCCGGTAGCTGAACACACTGACGATACTGTTACACACGTAATTGACGTATTGCAAACAGAGACAACCGATTGGATTGCAACTGTACAGAGTAACGATGAAGAGATAAAGCGAATTCGAGAAATTCTTCTCGACGATGAGACGAAATTCGTTGCCGATGTACGAAATAATTATCAACTGAAGAGTGGTTACGTATACCGTATTTTAGATGAGGGAATTCGTTGGGTGGTACCGAGGGGTGTTAGATGGCAAGTTCTGCGCATGAACCACGACCACGTAGGGCACTTTGGTTTTGATAAAACGCTGAGTAGGTTAAAAGCAACATTTTGGTTCCCAAAGATGCGTCGATTTACAAAAAAATATGTATCATCTTGCTTACAATGTGCACACCATAAAGCACCGTCAGGCCAAAAGGAAGGGTTATTACACCCTATCCCAAAGATAGAAATTCCGTTCCATACATTGCATGCGGATCATCTCGGCCCGTTTATTCGTTCTAGAAAGGGGAACATGTATATTTTAGTAATTGTAGATGCGTTCACAAAATTTGTTAATATACGTGCAGTAAAAGATACGAAAACCTCAACTGCAATCAAAGTGTTTCATGAGTATTTCAGTTACTTTGGTGCTCCGTCTAGACTAGTTACAGATCGAGGATCATGTTTTACTAGTGGAAAATTCAAGGAGTTTACAGAAAAATTAAACATAAAACACATATTAAACGCGGTAGCCACACCTAGAGCGAATGGGCAGGTCGAGAGGTTCAATCGAACCATATCCGATGCGTTGAGTACTAAATGTCATGGCAACAATGAAAATACATGGGACGACTATGTAGGAGACATTCAATTAGGAATGAATACCACTGTCAATAAAGCGACAGGCAAGAGTCCCTCAGAATTATTATTCGGATTTAAATTAATTTCGACATCAGAAAATATACTAGGAGACGTGATTTCTGAAACGACTCAATTAGTTAGTGGCGACGATCTAATGCAACTGAGGTCCGATGCCAAAGAGAAAATTGATAAGGATCAGGAAAAAGCGAAGGCCAGGTTTGATAAGAATAGAAAGAAACCGAGATCATATAGTGTAGGAGATCTAGTTAGAATTGAAAGGACAGTCATTGATAAAGAGCATCAGGGTAAATCTAAAAAGCTTATACCAAAACTTCAGGGCCCGTACCGAATCGTCAAAACTTTACCCAATGACAGGTTCGTAGTCGAGGACACCCCACTGACTAGGAAAGGAAACAAACGATACGAAAACATAATAGCGATTGATAAGATTCATCCCTGGCTAAATTTTAATGATTATTCCAGTGACGATGACAACGAGAATGATAACAGTGACAGTGAAAATGACGACGTGTAATGGAATATATATAATGAGATTGATTTAGGCAGTAAAAATAATAGTAATTAATGAATTTTATAGTATTCTTTTATAATAAATAGCTTAAATACTTATTACGTTATTATTATTATTACGTAAGGATATTAAATGATGTATGAGTTATTGAACTGATTAATTAATATTATTTCGCATAATTGTGTATTACAATGAATTTGATTGTCGATATGGAATTTATTGAGATTGAGACTTTGAACGATTGAGATTGAGATTAGTGCCAATAATGAATGGAACTGTGTTATAGTTCCGTACGGATTATGAATATTGATTGAAATAGTGATTGTGAGCACAGGCTATGAACAATCAGTACAGAAACGAATGGTATCAAGTAATTGGTATCGTACAGATGATTGTAAACCATAGCAGACCGTGCAAGATGTTTGTATGTTTAAGATAGCTTTATTGTGAGCACAGGCTATGAACAAACAGTACAGAAACGAATGGTATCAAGTAATTGGTATCGTACAAATGATTGTAGACCATAGCAGATTGTGCAAGATGTTTGTATGTTTAAGATAGCTTTATTGTGAGCACAGGCTATGAACAAACAGTACAGAAACGAATGGTATCAAGTAATTGGTATCGTACAAATGATTGTAGACCATAGCAGATTGTGCAAGATGTTTGTATGTTTAAGATAGCTTTATTGTGAGCACAGGCTATGAACAAACAGTACAGAAACGAATGGTATCAAGTAATTGGTATCGTACAAATGATTGTAGACCATAGCAGATTGTGCAAGATGTTTGTATGTTTAAGATAGCTTTATTGTGAGCACAGGCTATGAACAAACAGTACAGAAACGAATGGTATCAAGTAATTGGTATCGTACAAATGATTGTAGACCATAGCAGATTGTGCAAGATGTTTGTATGTTTAAGATAGCTTTATTGTGAGCACAGGCTATGAACAAACAGTACAGAAACGAATGGTATCAAGTAATTGGTATCGTACAAATGATTGTAGACCATAGCAGATTGTGCAAGATGTTTGTATGTTTAAGATAGCTTTATTGTGAGCACAGGCTATGAACAAACAGTACAGAAACGAATGGTATCAAGTAATTGGTATCGTACAAATGATTGTAGACCATAGCAGATTGTGCAAGATGTTTGTATGTTTAAGATAGCTTTATTGTGAGCACAGGCTATGAACAAACAGTACAGAAACGAATGGTATCAAGTAATTGGTATCGTACAAATGATTGTAGACCATAGCAGATTGTGCAAGATGAGTATGTATATAAGATAGTTTTATTGTCAGCATAGACTATGAGCAATTGGTGCGGAAACGAATGATGTCGAGTACAGATATCGCACAAATGATTGTCTATCATAGTGGATCATGCGAGATGAGAATTTCAGTTTAAAAATAGAGTTATCGGTGATTGTATTTTAAATTCTACTATAATAGTTCATGTAACAAAATTAATACATATAGAGATTTATTATTGTATAAATGCTAAGAATATTTATTTTAGAATATTTATCTTCTTGAAGTGAGAGGACTCACTTGTTGAAGGATGGCCGAACTGTAAAGCTAACAGCATTATTCACTCATTACCCAACTGTTGTTATTTGTAAAGTGACAGGTATCTGTCTGCTGTCATAGACATGTAAACAGTCTTGTATTTTCTAATGGTAACATTGACAGATACCCGTCACTAAAGTAATAATCGACTAAGTTAATACTGGCTGTCAAGACTTGTGACATTGGTAGCCTCAACTGTCATAGTTGGCAGTTATGATTTTTGGCGGGCACTTGAACTTGAACCGAAAAACAGATCGTTTATATTTTAACTGTGAAAATTATATCGAAGAATATCCAATTAATCTTCGTTTTATTTCTGAGTTGTGATCCAGTTCTTACACTATAAAGGTTGAGTATAGGTAAGTACTCTGGAAAACCTGTGTTGTCAACGACTTAAAGCGTTTTGCACTTTATCCTAACGTCAGAGTTAGCAAACTCTGAAAATGAAGACTAAAAATATGGATGGAGCGTGAATACAGTTCGTCCGTTATAAGTTGGCGAGTGTGAAGTTAGGCTCTGCGAATTTGCAGTTGTTATTGCTGTTAAAAACAGTTATTGGCATTTATTTTTTTAAAACCTTTATTTTTGTACGATATTTCAAGCGCCAAAATTCGCAGAGCCTAACTTCACACTCGCCAACTTATAACGGACGAATTGTACATACATACCATTCTCATTCACGCTTCATCCATATTTTTAGTCTTCATTTTGCTTGTCAACTTTGATGTTAGCGTTTCCGTGATAGTGATGTTTCATCATCTGCATTCAGTCTTCAGATACGAAAAGCTTCACTAAGAATCACTCTGAGCGGACTAGTTGAAAATTTGTCAATGTGAGTCGAGTAAATGATAGTAAGTATAGGTAATAGTTGTTTTATATCATGAAAGCGGTTGAACATGATATTTGAAAACGTTATTCAGTCCTGCTAAACGTTCAATGCTTATTTTGTACTTTCTTTTTGTTTTTTCAAACATTTAAATAATTTTTAATACACTAGCTCAGAATGTGACCTTTCAAAGATATGTGGAAAAATGCATGTATAATGCCGCGGCCACACACTCGACGAGTAGCATGGGAAGTAACGAAGAAAGGAGGCAGAGACATAGTGTGGCCACGTTACTCGTCATGCCACTCGTCATGCTCCTCGTCCTGCCCACTGCTCCCTATGTTGTCGGTCTTTGCGCGCGAGTCAAAGGACCGGCAATACGCTGCCGCGCTAGCGATATTAGCAGTAAGTCAAATTTTTGACAAAATGAGTTAAATATTGATCCCGAATTAGCGCAATGAGCTCTTCCAGATGTGCTGACACCTGTTTTGATAGCTTATCGGGAACCAGTAAATTTCGTTTAGAATAACGGCAGCTCTATTTCAGTTGCTTCAACTAACACTAAATATAAAAGGAAATTTGTCATCTAAAACTATTCAAATAATATACAACCTTATTGAGTGAAGAATATAAAAGCGCTTTATTTGGGCTATACGTTTCAACCATCACAATTTATATAACGCAAAAAAAAAGTCTCGAAAAACAAAATTTGTAACAAAAACTTTGCGTGTCAATTACTCAAAACTACGCAAAACGTACTTACTGCTCATATCGCTAGCGCGGCAGTACGAGCGCGAGTGGCCGGCCACATAATCGCGCTGTCGCAGTCCGCAAAATTGTAAATTATGTCGTCGCCAAGCGTAGAATGGTCAAATGTAAAAGTTTTAATGTTTATTGATTTGTTGTCCACGGATTAGCTATACTAAATATGCATAGCGCGCACGCTGCCACAGTTTCAACGTCCATCGTCTCACCAAGGCAAATGACAAGTGAGGAGCGACGCGATTAATTGCGCGAGTAGAGCAGTGTGTGGACAGAGAGGGCAACATCGTGGCAAATCACGGCAGCGCGAGGAGCAGAGCGATGAGCAGCGCGAGGAGCATAGTCTGGCCGCGGCATAAGAGATTAATTGACTACGATCGCGGAAACGAAGCCCAATGCACTAAGCAACCAAATTGTGAAAAGCTGTCGAGATATAAAATTAAGTCCTAATGATAAATTAGTAGTATGTTTAGGTGAAAATGACCACAATTTAAACGTTGTAACAACACAACTGCGAACTATCCTAGACAGATTTTATAACAACAAAATTATTGTGCTACAAGTCTCCAAAAATCCTTATTTAAGTGCTAGTAAACTAAACAATAGTATCAAAAATGTATGTTCTATGTATAAAAGTTCATTTATAAACTATAAATACTACAAACCATCTGATGTTTGTAAATTAATAAATTATGTTATCGACTGTAGCGATTATGAAGATAAAAACTTATACATGGATCAATTTAGGAACCGAGTAGCGAGTAATAAACCAAAACATAATAAGTTAAACAGGACCATAAATAGATCTGACCCAGATACAGCACCGTATATTTTTAATGACACTGATTCAGCAAGAACTCAACCATCGGAAAACTTAATAAAAAACGAAAGAAAAGTCAAGAAAGGAACTATACCTTATTATTTCCCTGTTGATAATAAAAAAGATAAGTTTTTTCGGGCCTAATAAAAATATTATGCAACACAATTTTAGAATTCTTCATCAAAATATAGCTAGCATTTTGTCAAAACGCGAAATACTGGAATTAACTATACAGGAGTTACGAGAATCAAAAAATAGTCCAGATGTACTATGTCTTTCAGAAACATTTGTTAAAAAAGGCTACGAAAGTCATGTAAAAATCTTTGATTACGAGTTAGCTTCCAGTTTCTGCCGAGATAAACAAAGAGGTGGAACTTGCATCTTAGTAAGAAAAGGCATAGTTTACAAAGAACTAACATTTACAAATACATTTGCGACACAAAACTCATTTGAAGTCTGTGGTATAGAACTACCGTCTAGTAAATTAATTTTCATCCCATCTATTCGAAAAGGACGACTTTGTTCGCCTTTAAGTGCGACCAAAGGTAGTGTTTTCTGCATCAAACTTTTAACGGGAAATAAAAGTATTTTTATTTCCCGTTAAATGTTTTATTCCCCGTTAAGTATTTTTATTCCCCGTTATCTGAAATAAGTGCGCAGCAATGAATTTGGAACATCTTAGTGTTTAGCGCCAAAGAAATTGAACGCATATATTGTTTGAATGATAAATACAACAAATATGACTCAATTTTATAAAAATGTCTCAAAACAGACTAAAATAGATTAAAATGACTAAAAATGACTAAGTATTACAAAAATGACTAAAAATAGACTAAAATAGATTGAAATGATTAAAAATGACGAAGAATTACAAAAATGACTAAAAATAGATTAAAATGACCATAAATGTCTAAAAATGACTAAAACGACTAAATTTTATAAAAATGTCTCGAAACAGACTAAAATAGATTAAAATGACTAAAAATGACTAAGTATTACAAAAATGACTAAAAATAGATTAAATTGACGAAGAATTACAAAAATGACTAAAAATAGATTAAAAGGACCATAAATGTCTAAAAATGACTAAAATGACTAAATTTTATAAAAATTTCTCAAATCAGGCTAAAATAGATTAAAATGACTAAAAATTATAAAAAATGACTAAGTAGTACAAAAATGACTAAAAATAGATTAAAAAGACCATAAATGTCTAAAAATCACAAAAAAAATGACTAAAATGACAAAAAAATGACTAAAAATAGATTAAATTGACTAAGAATTACAAAAATGACTAAAATGACTAAACATTTCAAATATTGACAAATGATAAAATGATGAGGCGCCTTTTATTTCCTCATAGAGGGTGATGAAAAGTAGAGTGTATGACTCGGGCGCAAATATATTTTTGGCTCGGGCGACGTACTTTGAATCCCTCGCTACGTTCAGGATTCTACTAAAGAACCCCTCACTACGCTCGGGATTCTACACAAGAATCCTTCACTTCACTCTAGATTCAAAAAACGCCCTCGCCGTAAAAATATTACTTTGCTCCCTTATGATACAATCTACTATATTATTTGTCTCTATCGTACTCCTACATCAGATCCGATCCAATTTTTAAATAAACTCAATAGTCTTTTACATAGCTTACATAAGAGATATAAATCTAACACACAAATAGTCTTAGCAGGTGATTTTAATATTAACACTTTAAAAAAGGGCAACGTTACAAATGAATTTCAAGACCTATCCTACAATTATAATATGAAGATTCACATCAATGTACCCACACGTAAATCATCTTGCATAGACCATATTTTAAGCAACATTCCAAATGCGACTGCTTCAGTGCTCCCACTTCATCTTTCCGATCACGACACCGCACAGATGTTGAGTTTTCCTATGAAACTTAAAACAGAAAGCAACTCATCATATTCGATATACAAAAGAGACTATAACTTGGAAAATATTAGAAAGTATAAGCAGTGCCTTCGTAGTATGTCATGGTCAGAAATATACGCCGAAAATGATATAAACAAAGCATTTACGTCGTTTCATGAATTGATATGCCTATTTTATAATCTTTGCTTCCCGAAAGTAAAGGTAAAAATAAATATTGTAAATAAAAAGAAGCAAAGCTGGATTAGCAAAGGACTAAAAGAAAGCTGCAAAACTAAGCGTACTCTACGTTTTAATTACTACAGTCATAAAAATGCGGTTAACAAACAAAAATATATTACGTATTCTAAGCTATTGCAAAAATGTATATACGCCTCAAAAAAGAACGCAAACATCAAGTACATAGATAACAATGAAAATAAATGCAAAGCTACTTGGAAAGTAATAAAAGATGAAATTAATAATACTCACTTCAAGGATAATATAGATAACATAAATATAGGCAACGCTACGATAACAAATCCGGTAGAAATAGCATCTGTTTTTAATAACCACTACATCACTATGACAAAAAATTGTACTGATACGAAAAACGATCCTACTGAATATTCAACAGTTTACTCGATGTTCCTCAAACCTGTATCCGAAAGTGAAGTTCTGGCGGAAATATTATCTCTAAATAATACAAATTCTTCAGGTTATGATGAAATCAATACCAAAATTATCAAAGCATGTGTAAATGAAATCATCTCAATATTAACACATCTTATAAATTTATCTTTCTCACTTGGGGTTTTTCCTGAAGGTCTTAAACTATCTATAGTAAAACCACTTTTTAAAAAAGGAGACAAAACAGATGTAACTAACTATCGCCCGATAACACTTATACCCATCCTTTCAAAGATATTTGAAAAATGCATGTATAAGAGATTGATTGACTACTGCAATAAATTCAGCATAATTAAAGCCGATCAATATGGATTTCAAAAAAATAAATCCACTACATTAGCTATATACACTCTTATGGACACTATTCTAACTAACGTAAACAAAAATAATTATACCACATGTTTATTCTTTGATCTATCCAAAGCCTTTGACCTAGTGTCTCATAAGCTTTTGTTGCAAAAATTAGAAAAAATTGGGGTAAGAGGGCCTGCTCTCCAATGGATTACATCATACCTCAACAATAGACAACAGCGTGTAACCATTACCAGAATAAATAAAAATAACGACATGACTAGTTACTCATCCGAATATAAACACAATAAATATGGCGTCCCACAAGGAAGTGTTCTGGGGCCAATCCTGTTTCTACTGTATATAAATTCCATTACCAATATCACAAACCATAAATGTATACTGTTTGCAGATGATATATCCATTATTGCTACTTCAGATAGAAAGAATAACTCCGTTAATGATCATGAATCTGACATCAATAACACAATTGAAAAACTAATAGAATAACCATTCTATTAGTTTTTCAATTGTCATTGTTGACAAGTTATTTATGTTTAACCAAACATAAATAACTTGTCAATAAATCTAAATAAATCCGTATATATACAGTTTAATAAATCAAATAATCCTAAATATAACATAAAACTAAACATACATAAAATTGAAGAAGTGACACATACCAAATTTCTAGGTGTTACGATAGACCAAGATATTAATTGGAAAACCCATATCGAAGTAATATCTAAAAAAATTAATAAGTTCGTATATGCCCTCAAACAGGTTAGAAACGTAACGAATATCAAAACGGCGATAATATCGTATCGGGCTTATGTGGAATCACTATTGCGATACGGTCTTATAATGTGGGGAAATAGTACTGACCACAACAGAGCATTTGTTGCGCAAAAAAAGTGCATCAGGGCAATCTATGGCCTCCAACCTGACCAATCTTGTAGACCTTTATTTAAAAAACATTGTTTATTACCGCTACCGGCTCTTTACATCTACGAAACATGTATGTTCGTTAAGAAAAATGAGCATTTATTTGTTAAGGCAGATGCTATTAGTGTTCGCAACCGAAGAGACCCCTACAGGCTCGTACTAAGTAATATCCCCAGATTAACCAAGTACAATAAAAGCTGCGTCACAATGTGTGTGCGCCTATATAATAAGCTGCCAAGTGATTTAAAAAGTTTGAGTGTTAAATTATTTAAAAAAAAAATATATGATTGGTTGTCGACTAATAATTTTTATAGTATTAAGGAATTTATTGAAAAAACGTGTTAATTTACTAAATTGTTACTGTGTTAACTTTTAACTTACTAAATATTTGCATGCTAATATATAGCGAAACATGTTTGCTCCTATATGCACCTATTACCACCCTTTATACCATGTTTTTAAGCAAATAAATATATTATTATTATTATAAATTCAGCATAATTAAAGCCGATCAATACGGATTTCAAAAAAATAAATCTACTTTAGCTATCTTCTCTCTTATGGACACTATTTTAACAAACGTAAACAAAAACTATTATACTACAGGTTTATTCTTATCCGAAGCCTTTGACCTAGTGTCTCATAAGCTTTTGCTGCAGAAGTTAGAAAAACCGCTTTCTGAATCAAGCCCTTGATCCAGTCGCCTAACGAGAGCCTCCTAAGATGTTGGTCGAGGCTCTTGGCTGTTAAACCATTAACGAACACGACTATCGGCACAATGATCGCTGTGTCCACTTCCCACATGTCGACAACCTCGCTGGCCAAGTCAATATACCTACTTGATTTGTTTATCTGTCTCGGCTTTCACGAAGTTCTCGTCATGCGGGACGGTTATATCAACAATCATTGCACGCCTCTCGATTCGGTCCACCACCACTATATCAGGCTTGGTGGCCACAACAGTCCTGTCAGTGATGATGGACCCAGTACAATATGACATGACCATTATTATCGATAACTGGGTCGGGCGCATTCCTGTAATATGGCACTTCCGATTCTACAAGAGAGTATTTCACAACAAGTTGCTGATGGATAATCCTGGCTACAAGGTTGTGCCTATGCAAATATTCCCCGTTAGCAAGACGAGAACAACCAGAGATAATGTGGCAGATTGATTCACCCGGACAGTGACATGCCCGACAGATTTCAACCGTACCGTCGTCCTTCACAATAAATCTCCAGTAGTTAATTCGTCATGAAAACTTCGTCCATAATTGCACAGACAAAACCTTCGGTTTCCCCAAAGAGGTCACCGACACGCAGCCAGGCTATGGAAGCTAATTGGTCTAAATCGGGCCCATGAAGGGCCCGGTAGTAAGCAACCGAGAAGGTCCTCACTCTGCCATACTTCCCTGCGATTATAGTGTCAAGCACTATAGGTTTGCGCCAGTTCCCTTTTGCCAAGGAGAACGGATTATTATTATTTCATTTATTTTTCTTTTTCACATATTTAACGTTTGAATCCCCAACCGGTCCTATGAGACCGCGCTGTTATTGTTTTACTATTGTGTCTCGTTTCGCGGGTATCTGAGTAATTAATACATTTATTTAAATATTTTTACAAAAACTTAAAAAATAAAAAACATTTAAAAATATAAATAAAAAATAGTAGCCCACCGGCCGCGGCATCGGAAACAGGGTCCAAGTTACCGGTGGTCAGGGCCCCTGAGAGAGGAACCTCCGGACAAAACGCGCTGTGTCCAAGAGTACTACTTTCTGAATCAAGCCCTTGATCCAGTTGCCCAACGAGAGCCTCCTCAGATGTTCGTCGAGGCTCTTGGCTATTAAGCCATTGGCCGTCACGACTATCGGCACAATGATTGCTGTGTCCACTTCCCACATGTCGACAACCTCGCGAGGTAAGTCAAGATACTTAGTTATTATTATGTGTGTGCGCAGCTTATTATTATTATAATCGCACTGCACTTAGGTATATAAAGGTGCATGTATCTACTAAATAAAGCTGATTTTTCACAAGTGTGACGAAAAACGTATACACGCGAGTAATCGGTGATTACCGTTATTGGTCTTAATAGGTACTACCTCGACGGTAATCACTAATCAGCCATATTACACACTTGTATCATAATCGACGAACGAAAAAAGAAATGACTTAGGTATTACCTCACGAAGAAACTGAATTGTTCCAGACTGGTCTTAAAATGTCTGTGTCTAGAATTTTCCTGGCTCTGCGTATAAATGTGAGCCCCGTCCGACCGGAAGTGAGCAAGTCAGTTTCTTAAGGCTTATTACACTATCCAATAATATATAATTTGCCTGCTGCGGTCTTCCCGTCCAATTATAATTTGGGTGTCTTCAAGGCTAGAGTGAATAGGCTCTTTAATAAACTAGTGCACCTCACCATCTAAGAATGCATCACTATTCCATTCATCCATCCCAACACCATCAGGTGGGATCGCCGCGCAGTCAAGCACTAGTTTATATAATAAAAAAAAAACAATTTTTAGGAAATCTGTTTGGGAACAGAGAGAGCAAAGTTGTTAGCCAGTGATCATACTATATCGTACAGACGACGGACGACGCATTCATGAAAAAAGATCGTATTTATCAAAACAACATTATATTTTGCGTGATTTAGCCGAAATCGTGTTTCTAGCGTTACAGCGGGATTAAAAAAATTATAAAGAAAAAGTGCGGGATAGAAAAAAGGACGATATTTATAAGACAATGTTTGTTATTAAGAAAAAAGCGTTAATATTTTAAACTAGTTCATATTTTGGAACCTCACAATTTTAGTAGGTATTACTTTGAGACTTGATTCCTAGAAATTTGATTATGTACTTGTTATATTTGCATTAACGAAAAAGGTTTTAAATAAAGGTTTAAAAAAACGATTGATATTTAAATACCTACATTTAAAATGAAGACAGAAACGTTCTGCTATATATGCGTTCTGAACCGTAGGTAGTATTACACTGTCCTAAATCGCAGCCAGTTTAGAAAGTAGAGCGATCCGAACCTCTAATCAACACTAAATCGGATTCAATCTGTTCTAAATCCGATTATATCTGCCGACTTCCTATTAACTTTTTCTGAAAATTGGATAGTGTAATAAGCCTAACAAAGATTACCCGACCAGACCGAGCGAGTCATTGTAACTCACATACTCATAACGGCTTAACGACCACCGGTAATAGACCGTATCAATTTTACGGGGCCCTCGAACTATAGGGGCACCGATGTATGTAAAAATTTACAACAAGTTATCTACAAACTTCATGTTAATCGGGACGCGTCTCCAGATCCCTGAAATCAGGAATTCCTGCGCAATTCGGGACACTTGGCAGCACTTGTCTATGCCAATGCATATAAATACATACTATAGTCTTTTTTACATAGCATGGGTTGGGTGACAGCAGGGCGATAGATAGCTACATTGTATGAATCTGACAACTGTCACCGAAACCATCTTATAAAAAATTTAGTGTAGATATAAAAAAAATACTACTAGATTATACTAGATTTGAGTCACTTGGATAATAAAATCGCAAGCAAGTACAAAATAGTTTCTTCCTGACTCCAAAGCCAATACCAGAATCTAGTTCGGCAGACTCACTATTTTAAATAGTCTGTGTATTCGAGTTGGCGAGTCTTATCTAAAACAGGAATCGATTTTGACTCGAGTCAAGTCAAGCGTACTTGTCATTGTCACATCGTTTGTGGCACTGGGATTGGTCGATTGCACGTCAATTACATTGCTTGCCCAAAATATCCGAAAACGGCGCTATCTATGACGGCGAACGGCAATAACAAACAATAAACAAACAAAAACGAAAGATTTACGTTCATAACCTCAGCTGTAGCTATCGTTTGAACGTAATACGTTGTGTCAGTCATATAATGGCTCGTGATTGTTTAAAGGCAAAGCGTATTGTTTGTTGTGATGAGTGAGACAGATGACACTGATGTTCTGTTGTTGATCCCACCTAATTTCTTTTTGGTGCAAAGTTCTGGCTCTGAGGAGGATTCTTTGTTGGAATCATCTAGGACTGTTGTACATAAGCCTGTGTCCTGCACTGCGCAAGTTCTCGGGAAATTGGTAAATCAAGTTCATACATTGGAGTCGAGGTTAGAATGTTTGGAATTAACTAGTGATGCATCTAGTCTCGGTACCGTAAGGAGGCCCAAAACTTGGGATACCACCGACAGTATTGATAGCCGAAGTGTAGATCGTAAGTGTTTTACATTTCCACGCAGGCGTAAAAAGAAATCCGCTAAGAAGCTAAGAAACCGTGACTTGTCTCTGACTAGTTTAGACTCTGTCAGCACGCGCAGTAGAACTGTTCCACCTTTGAAGTTAGATGAAATTGGATCTGTGTATCCTAAACCTATTGATGTTCTAAATGATATTCAAAGTATGGATGGTGATATTAGCAGTATAGTTTCAACACCAAGTAAAAAAAATGACAGATTGTTGTTACATGAAATAGATGAATTTCTTACAAAAGTTGAAAGCTATGAGAGTCCAGACACAAAATTCAAAGAAAAGGAGCCAGCGATTAGTTCAGAAAATGTGATAAAAGCCACTGGAGATTACATCGCTCAAAAACTAGATCCACAGGCTGGCAACGCAGAGGATGTTAAGCTTCCAAGTGGTCGAGTTGTGTCGAGCCATATACTTGATAAATACATTTACTTAGTAAAAAATAATAGTGCAGCATCGAATGTAGATAAGGCTTCATTGAATTACAAAAGTCACACTGAGGAACCTGGAGGTAGTCATCTTGAAAGCACTTCCACTGTGTCACAAGAAACATGTAAACAAAGTACAATTCGTAGTCCAAGCATTAGAAAACTGAACTTCTCAGATAAGGATGTACAACCAACGTCTACTCCTAAAAGAACACAAACCAGCTACTTGGACACGTTCAGGCCTACATCAAATAAGATATACGACAGGGCATCAAAAGTTCTGGAGCAGTACAAGTCTCAGAGCTACAGTAGGAATACTCAGGGTTCCATGACAGACAGCTATTTGTCACCTAAGAAGGATGAGTTCAAGATGCCACAAATGAGACCTTACAACCCTGATAATAAGAATAGTGTAAAGTTCAGCTCAACGCAGAATAAATACTTGGAGTCCATAGACACAGATTTGTTGAGTTTGAGTGAACTGTGGGCCGAGCGCGGGGATCAAGCTGAAAGATTGGATAGTGTGAAGCTTGAGGAAGAAAGACTAAAGAGAGAGGTGAGCAAATTGTTTTTCTTATACTATTTTCCAGTATGGGCACAAGTGAGTTTGCATGTATACATATTTATACTTTTGCTACTTCTTCACGGTCAAATGGCTGAATAGATTTTGAAGTAACAAAGATAAACAATAAATCCTCAAATAGCATGTAGACATCTACACTAGGGCTTTCAATACCGGTATTACGGGATCCCGTAATACCGTGATCACGGATATATTTTGGTCTTTTTTCAATACCGGTATTGACTTGCCAATACCGTGATTACGGTATTACAATCTTTAATATACAGAGTGTTTGGGTGTGCGTCAGAATGGCTGGTGGTATGTGGCGTTGGTCTATGAGAGTTAATTCGCAAATTGCTACATATATATAACTAGTTTTCCCCGCGGCTTCACCCGCGTGGAAGTCGGATAACCCAGTAAATTCAGAAAAATAATAATATCGTAAGTGGGTCGCATAAAATCTAGCCTATAGCACTCAGGAAGAAAGCAGCTTTCTGTTCATTTTTGTTGTCTGACCAGTATCTTCGGAGATTACCCCCCTACAAACAAAAAAACAAACTTTACCTCTTTATTATATTAAGTATAGAAGTATAGATAAATAATTGGTCTAAATAACATCCTTTATTTAACATATGTTTGAAGTTACAACTAAATTAGACTAATGAAGTAAGTATGTAGCAATTATTATTATTATTATTATATTCATCATCATCATCTGCTTGGCCTTTTCCCAACTGTATTGGGTCGACTTCCATTCAAGCCGGATTTAGCTGAATACCAGTATTTTACGAGAAGCGGCTGCCTACCAGACCTCCACAACCCATTAACTGGGGTAACACGGTTCTTTATGGCAAGACTGGAGTCAGATTTACTGGCTTTTGACTATCCGTAACGACTGCCAAAGATCTACAAATGACAGCCGGGACCTACGGCTTAACGTGCTTTCCGAGACACGGAGGAAACTCGTTATGTTAAGATGGTCACCCATCCACAAACCAACCTAGGCAAGCAATACATTTTGGGAAACTCTGTATATTTGACTTAAAACATGGAGGTGACCAGCCAACAAAACGTCAGGATTGCTGGTCAAAAAAATATATTTTGTTTCTAAGTACATATCATCAAAATAAAATGGTTAAACACTGTTTTAGGCTATCACGGTTTGTTTCATAATTTAAATTGTCACTTACGGGATATCTTCCGTGATTTATGTTTATTTTGAGTTCCCGATATTTCGACGCTGTTGCAAGCGCCATGATCGCGGGATGACTGGAGAGTGCGGGTGAAAATAAACATAAATCACGGAAGATATCCCGTAAGTGACAATTTAAATTATAAAATGGTTAACTGGAAGGGTCATCTGCTATTCTTTCAGGCCCCCCTAAACACTACCCAAACCTTGTGGATTTTTTTTCATCGACATTTTAATGATTTTTGAAAAATGGACCAACATTTCACATTTAAATATTAGAAAATGTATAAGGCGTAGACGTTAATTTTAATTTTATTTAAACGTATATTGTATAAGAGTACTTTTAAATCCAAAATTAGTAACATTAGTCATCTAGATTTTTAAAATTTACTTGCAAAGTTTCGGACTGAAATTAAAGCTGTTCATGTTACAGCTATTTACATGGCTACAAAAAAACTACTCTATCCTCTTGGTAGTGATGTGCCAAATGCTACAAAAATCTTTTTACAACTTTGAGGATTCGCTAGTTTTGTGAATCGAGTTACATACATTTGATATTGAAAAATTATGACTTGAAAAAAATTTTTGCTTAAATAGTACCTGAAACACCTATTTAATCTGTTATATCACTCTTATAAGGTAAAATCTGTCTCGTATCTCTCTTTTCGTGGGTTTTATTGGAAACAAAAAAATAAAATTGTGTTTTTAAGCAATAATTTCATTATTTATTTAAATATTATTCTGATTCGAAGAAAAAGAAGCAATAGTTTAAAAATTAAAAAAATATACAAAAAACTTGAATTCAATACCGTGATCACGGTATTGAGCTATTCCAATACCGGTATTGATACCGGTATTGAAAAAATCCGGTATTTGAAAGCCCTAATCTACACTACTACATACTTTTTAATCTTGAAAGCACTGGCAGTTATTAATAACACCACAAATGCATTTAACTCCTCAAGTGCCTATCTCCTTGGTATAACACATAAAACAATGTATTTTGCAGTTGCTCCTTTCGAACCTACAGTGTTTGGCTGACAGTTTGAACACTATCTCTTATGAACCTAAGCCGTACCATGCAAAATGAATGAATTAGTGGTGAAAATTAAATAAAAAATGAGTATTTTTGCCTATTTTCAGCACTGTGAGTCCATGATACAACAACTACAAAAGAAGATTTTAGAACAACAAGAAAAATTAGCTGTGGCTGTCAAGGTAGACCGTGCAAAAGATGCAGCCATTGGCAAACTTCGAGAAGCGTGGTTACGACTCACTGGCGACTTGGAAAAGGCAGAGGAGAGGCACCGCGCAGCTCTGGACAAGATGGTCAAGGAAGTAGATAATTTTAAAATGGTTGCAGATGATGCACAGAAGGTTTGTACCATGCACATTCTTTGGTTTAATATTCTTACTTTTTTCTTTCAAATTCAAACTGAAGACTCAAACTCAATTTTTTTATTTCACTTACTTAATTACTCAGATACCCGCGAAACGAGACACAATAGTAAAACAATAACAGCACGGTCTCATAGGACCGGTTGGGGATTCAAATGTTAACTTATAAAAAGTAACAAGCTATTAAAAAAAATATTGCTTTTACTTTATCATACTTGGCAAAACAGATATTTCTGTCACAGATTACTAAATAGTTACTACTTACTACGTAACAGATACTTCACTCAGTAGAAAAATTACAATAGCTACTACTATAATAGCCTACACCGTCGCGTCGGCAACCACTGCATGCTAAAATGTAAAAAATATTATTTCAAAATATATCTATTGCAATAAAAGTCTAAATAGGGAATATGCATGCATTTTTTTATTTGCTAAATTAATAAATTTTCAGCCCTAGTAAATAAATATGAAAGAATTTTTAGAATATCTCTCGCCAACAGAAGTAACAAAGCTTCAAAGCTGCTAATAAGAAATAGAAGTCCGAAATGTAATGTGACGTCAAATTACATTGAGCCCGATCGGCAGTCATAGAAAATGGCGTTTTGGCGAGTAGGACAGATATATTTGTTTGAAATGAATGAATGTATTCATTCCGTGCCTCGGAAAGCACGTTAAGCCGTTGGTCCCGGCTGTCATTTGGAGATCTTTGGCAGTCGTTACGGATAGTCAGAAGCCAGTAAATCTGACTCCAGTCTTGCCATGAAGTACCGTGTTACCCCAGTTAATGGGTTGTGGAGGTCTGGTAGGCAGCCGCTCCTCGTAAAATACTGGTATTCAGCTGAATCCGGCTTGACTGGAAGCCGACCCCAACTTAGTTGGGAAAAAGGCTAGGTAGATGTAGATGATGATGAATGAATGTATTCAATTTTGGTATATTTCTTGAACGAAAATGGTTAGACAATAAATATATTTTCATGCAAATTGTAGTGAAAACTGCATAAGAACATATTAATTTTAAATTTTAGATGTTGTATTGTGATAGTTTTTGCTTTGGTCTGTTGTAGGAAACACAACAGAATACATGACACGAAAAGAAAAATTGGCTTTAAACTATTTACTTATCATAATAAATGTACCTTCAGTGGTGGTGTCAAGGTTTCTAATGCAGTGCTGCAAAAGTTTGTAAAACAAATCAACCCAGCCATTTTCTTTTTTTTCTTTTGGCTTCAGTTGGCTGCTACACTGGCTAAATACCAAACTAAAATTTAGAAAGTTTTCCATCTTTGACATGATCCAGTTTCTTTGTTTACCATTTGAATGCAGATGTAAGACATTTTGATGCTTTTTCAAGAATTTGGCAGCCAGCAAATGTATTAAATCAGCCTCCTCGGCAGGGCATGGCATACCTTCTCATAATTTTTTTTATCGTTCTCGCGCATCATCATCATCATCTGCCTAGCCTTTTCCCAACTATATTGGGGTCAGCTTCCAGTCAAGCCGGATTTAGCTGAATACCAGTATTTTACGAGGAGCGGCTGCCTACCAGACCTCCACAACCCATTAACTGGGGTAACACGGTACTTCATGGCAAGATTGGAGTCAGATTTACTGGCTTCTGACTATCCGTAACGACTGCCAAAGATCTCCAAATGACAGCCGGGACCAACGGCTTAACGTCCTTTCCGAGGCACGGAGGAAACTCGTTATGTTAAGATGGTCACCCATCCACAGACCAACCTAGGCAAGCGTTGCTTAACCTTGAAGATCGACTTGTGCGGCTGTTATTATTTAGCCACGAGCTCCTATCGTTCTCGCGCATTTTTCAATAATTTCACGTATTTTCCAGTAGTGCACAAACTTCGGTTTTTAAACTTCACTGATTTTACATCACTATATCCTCTAGGAATCAATTTGCGTATAATAATTAAATTGGTCACTGAATGTCACTTAAATCCGCGAAAAACTATATATCCAATTAATATACAACGTGTTATTTTGAAAGTGTATGGCATTTCGGGAGGTAAGTAATTATGTTAGAGATACTCGACCCGAATCAATAATAAAATGAGTAGGTAATTTTTTATTTAATTTTTCATTAAGTATGGAAATCGGTACGTGTGAACTACCTTTATTAAAACGCAGACAGTCTGATACTCGCCCTATAACTAAGTCTCACACACACAAACACTATTTCATTGATACAAAGCACACTAGCACTTCCCGCACGTTTGTTTAGGGAGTTATTTTGAAAACCAACTAAAATTAAAAAAATAAAATAAAATTTATTATTGATTATTGACCAAGTATTGTATTTTTATATGATTATTTGTGACTTTTTTTACAACCTCCCGAAATGCCATACACTTTCAAATCAACACACATATATATATTTATATAATTACAGAAAACAAGTCATTTTGAAGCAGAGCTGTACAAAGCTTTAGATCTGGCACACGATTACCAAGAGAAATGCAAGCAGCTGACTGCTGAGAGAAGAGAACTTGAAGAGAGCATGCGGAAGAGTGCAGCGGACAGAGACGACTTGCTGGCTAACAAGGACAAGGAGATAGAATCGTTGAAGGAGAACTGTCAAATGATCATGAGCCTTAATAAGCAGTCAACTGATTATGTTAAAAATTTAGAAGTAGCTTTGGAAAAGGTATGTGCAACATATTTTGTATTTTACACTAGCTGACTCGGCAAACGTTGTTCTGCCATATAAATTACTAGCTGTCCCCTGCGGTTTCACCCGCCTATAGCATTCCTCGATAAATGGGCTATCTAACACTGAAAGAATTTTTCAAATCGGACCAGTAGTTCCAGATATTACCCCCTACATACAAACTTACAAATTTGACCTCTTTATAATATTAGTATAGATATGTAAATGAGTCTTTACACCTTGTGTTCGAAAAGCCCAAATATCTTACGGAACCCTATTTTTTTCCAAATTAAAATTTAGCCTATGTTACTCGTGGATAATGTAGCTTTCGAATGGTGAAAAAAGTGCTCGCCCTCCGCGAGCCCGCGCCTACGGTGGTCGGAAATCGGGATCGGGATCTCGGCGGCGGCGTCGTGAGGGCCGTTCCCTCACGCGCTCGCGGTCGGCAGCCTCCTTCGCTAACATTACTGTTTCGCAGAAGGAGGCGACCGCCCGCCGCTCTTCGTTCCGGACCATGGCCTGTACCAGGACCCGGCGAAATAGCCTTAGGGTGTGTCCAGATCTAGCGAATGTGCTGCGAATCCCATTTCAAGTACGCGCGCGGTGCACATAGTTTCTCTCGCTCGCAGCTGTACAGGACACGCGAGGTGCACGCGCGTACAACGTGTATCACGTGCGACCAATGTTTAATTGCCACAGTGTGACTCACTGTATACTTATTTGAGTTGCGCTAAAGAGGCGCATCAAACAATAGGGTATATGCATAAAAAATAAAATAGCCTGATTTTTATTTCCCTAAACTTTTAAGGTCGTAGTAATACACTCAATTCAATATTTTCTAATTTAAAATGCATTTAGTTATTTAAAACAAATCAAAAAGTGAAAAAATTACGAGCGAAATTCAAATTTGTAAAACGCCTCACCATTGGTCGTATGAAAGCGACCAATGGTGAGACGACGACGGCGACGACGTTGACGTCATAGGGCACGAAACTGACAGGAATGGTGAATTTATTTGGTGTACTTTTTTATAGTGTTAGTACACATTGGTATCATGCAATATCTATAACATGGCTTTTTTTCTTCCATGATTATTACGCGACTAAAACACTTTGTTATCTATCAAACTAACTCTCAATGCAAACAATAAACTGACAGGATGTACCCTATGACGTCACGCCTCAAGCGCGCGAGAAATAGGAGCGTTTGAACTCGTCAAATTACACCAATATTTTTAAGATTTTATAAAAAAGTAATTACTACTCTTACAGCTATAGTTTATTTTTTTTCTACATCAAAATGAAGTGAATATTGAATAAAAAAATAAAAAATTGCCTGCATATTCCCTATTGCGGTAACTGCACGCGTGCGGCTCGCTAGCGGCACTTTCGCCAGATATGGACACGCCTTTAGGTGTCGTCCTATGACAAACCCGTTTGCACGTGTGAATCGCATATTTCTGCGATAATGACTTTGTATTAGGATATTACCTAAGGCATCCACTTCCTGACGAGCGATTGTTTCGATGTTCACTACACCAAGATTCAGCTAATACATGTAACTACATAAAGTCAAGCCTTCTGCCCATGTGGGGGGAGGCGGTAAACAGAAACCACACAGCGTCACCTACTGCTATCCTTATATACTCTATTTTTAGTTTTGCACGTTTAGTAAAAAAAATAAAACAATATTTCAGGAAAAATCCGAACATGATGAGACGAAGCGTAAGATGTGTGAGTTGAGTGATAAGGTAGAGTCCCTGGAGCGGGGCTGCGCGGCGGCGGCGGAGGAGAGCGCGGCGCTGCGCGGCGAGGCGGGCGCCGAGCGCGCGCGCCTGCAGCAGCTCGCCGCCGAGCAGCGCGCGCGCGCCGACCAACTCCACCACAAATGCGTAAATACATCTTATTTTTTTCAATATTCATCATCATCATCATCTCAGCCGAAAGACGGCCACTGCTGGACATAGGCCTCCCCCAAGCGTCGCCACAGCGACTGGTCCTGTGCGTCTCGCATCCATCGGATTCCCGCGACCCTCGCCAGGTCTTCGGTCCACCTTGTGTGAGGCCTTCGTCTTCCGGTGTACGATCGCTACTCTAGAACCTTCCGTCCCCATCGACCATCTGTTCTACGCGCAATGTGCCCTGCCCACTGCCACTTAAGTTTGGCGATTCTTCGATATTACGAAATCTCAAAACAGTGGACGAAAACATCGTGAGGAAACCGGCATGTCCAAGAACCAAATATTTGAAGACATGTGACATCCACCGATCCGCAGATTTAGCGGATTACGGCCCATTCCCTCTCCTAGAGAGGAAGCCTGAGTCCCAGCACTGGGAACATATAAGGCCGGGTCCACACTACAAGCCTAACGCGGTTGCGATGATGGGTGCGAAATATCAAACATATGAAACGCCCCTTTGCGTCCATAGTGCAGTGACTAAGGCGGGAGCCTAGCGCGACGGTCATGAGCGAGTTAGCGCGCGTAGTTTTCCAACGTTCCTATCCGCGCGTTATGGCCGCACTACGGGCCTAGTCAACAAGCGACCTAATGCGCGGGTAGCGGTGATATCAAAACAGTTCGGTCGATCAGTTCGGTGATATACGTCGAACAGCTACAAGAGCTCGCGTGTCACTGTGGCCACCGCACGCCCCCGCTCACCGCGCCCGCCTAGGCTCCAGTCACCGCGCATTCAGTGTGGACGCACCCTAAGACTGATGCTATGCTATAAGAAAATTAACTGCTGCGAGCGGCTTCGCCTGGGACAAAGTAGTTTTCTTCATAAAAACTTTGGACCCTTGTTTCATCCCCTTAGGGGGTGAATTTTGGAAAATCTTCTCATAGTGCTTGCTCGCCTACGTAATAAAAGGAAGCTTTTTCCAATATTTCACGTTTCTTGAGGGAGCTTGTTTTGGTTATGTTATGGGTTGATTTCCTGAAAACCAGCGCTGTGGACTAGTCGCACTATAAGTGTGCCTACAGCATTATGCTGAGCGTTCGGCCGTTTTGCACGGACGTGGCGCATATTCCTTGCTGTTTTTTTTGTTAACAAATTTGTAAAATTGCCACTGTTTTGTGCAAAAGAAGTGTTTTTCCTTTTTTCTTTCTTTTATTTGTTATGTCAGTCAGTCAGTTTGTCCTTTTACATATACAACGTGTAATGTTAAATGCGCAAAACCTGAAATTAGTTTGTTCAGAATAACGAGCAGAAGCAATAAAACCACTTTTTAATATAGGTCACATTTTTCAAAAAAAAATTATTTAAAATTTTGCTTTGTCTATTTATTAACAAATCAAGCCATCACGTGCCTAAACCTGCGTAAATAGGTAAACAAACACAAATGGTTGTCGTTAAATTTAGATTTTCTCATAAACGGGATAATAATCATACTCTTTTCGATGTAAATACGAATCTTAAACAAACTAAAACAGCACATAAAACCTTCAATTTTTTTTAAATATTTTTTTTTCTCTCAGAATTGGATCAATTGGATTAAAACTCGTTTGGGGTGTCTGAGGTTTTGCGCATTTAAAGTTACACGTTGTATAGACTAGCTTCTGCTAGCGGCTTCACTCACGTTAAAGTTGGCTTCTCTATGCAAATTTTGGACTTTCGATTCACCTTCTCTTATCAATCCTCTCTGGAGCATCCTCTCTTATAGTTCGCCTACGTCAAAATCGTTTTTATCTCACATAGGCCTACATGGGCACTAATAATTCTTCTCCATAGGAAACGATCAATTAGAACCGTGCTCTAGCTTCTGACGAAATGCGCCGCGAAAAACGCACATGTAGACCTATGTAAAATAAAAACTTTATTGATTTTTATTTTGATTTTGAGCGATGGTTACCATTTAGGACAACTTGGAGACCGAAGTCACGAGTCTTCGGAAGCACTTGGAGCTTCAGAAGACGGAGTTGAAGGAGCACTACCAGAGGCAGCTGGAGGAGGCGGTGCTGTGCAAGCTGCAGGAGTTCCAGCAGCAGCTGGACGCGGCCGAGCGCGACGTGCGCGACGCCGCGCGCGCGCGCGAGGCCGCGCTGCTGCACGCCGCGCACAAGCAGCTCGCCAGCGCGCACGACCAGTCAGTACAAACTATCCCCTGTCTCACGGTTCCTCAAGCTTTTTGGTGAAACTGACCGTCGGAATGTACTTTTGTACGACATAAACGGCCATCTGTTGACGCTCTATGTCTGATATCTATACGTATGTATTTAGAAATTTATAAGTATGTTTATCATTTATCTAGTACTCATAGCACAAGCTCAAGCAAGTTTGGGACTAGATGGCGTTGTGTGAAAGTTGAGGAATATTATATTATATTATTGTAGCTGTTATTGGAAAAATTCTAAGACAAGGTTCATGTGCGTTCAAGTTATATTTCACATTTAATATAATTTTCAGACACAAACTGGAAGTGAATGTTTTGGAAGAGAAACAAAGAGAAGAAATCAAGCTATACAGGCTGCAACTGGCGCAAGCTCATGAGAAGATCGGCCTGCTCGAGGTATGCCTTACACTATAAAGGAAAAGTTTTTAACCACTGCGTAAATTTTTTTTGGTGGCTCCGTGTAAGTAATAGAACACAGATCGATCTTCAAAGTTAAGCAACGCTTGCCAAGGTTGGTCTGTGGATGGGTGACCATTTTAACATAACGAGTTTCCTCCGTGCCTCGGAAAGCATTGGCTGCCTACCAGACCTCCACAACCCAATAACTGGGGTAACAGGGTACTTCATGGCAAGACTGGAGTCAGATTTACTGGCTTCTGACTATCCGTAACGACTGCAAATGACAGCCGGGACGTACGGCTTAACGTGTTCTATTACTTATACTGAACCACAAAAAAAAAATTTACGCAGTGGTTAAAAACTTTTCCTGTATTAATTTTTTAAATAATATAAACTTCTTCTAGTGCTTAACTGCGATCCCACCTGATGGTTAGCAGTGATGCAATCATTGTGGTCAAACGCACTAGTTGAAACCGCAGGGACAGCGAGTAATGTAGAATGTTTTTGTGTATCAAAAGTTTTACCCACTTCTTTGATTACTACTCCACTCCTTTTAGTCGTACCGTAATGTTATACAGGGCGTAAAAAGAACGATCACAAAGCCGATAACTACACATTCTGTACATGTAATTAAGTAACTTAGACCAAAAAATATTGCTGGGAATTTTTTTTTTTCATCTTTAAAAAATAATCTTCTATACAGGGTGTAAAAAGACCGATCACAAAGCCGATAACTACACATTCTGTACATGTAATTAAGCAACTTTAACCAAAAATTATTGCTGGAAAAAACCTTTTTTTTTTCATCTTTAAAAAATAATTAATTAATAATAATTTCGATCAGCTGAGCGTTTGGCCGCTCGCGCTTGGTCGTTGAACCGACCGCACGCTTGTGTGTGTGAGGCACTCGTTGTGTTTAGTTTTCGTTGCATTTTTCTAACTTCAAATGCGTAATTTGTTGTGAAAAATTTATATTTTTTATAATGTTTGTTCGGAAGAAAGTTTACTAATGATACTTGGAAAACGATTTTGAAAAAAAAGGAAAAAATATTGTCTTTGACCTTCAATATCTGCAGAACCAGTGAATTCCCAGGCATGTTCTAGAAGAAAAAAACTATCCCAGTGATGAGTACAATATAGAGTTTTTGTTTTCGTTAAGGGTCTTTTTACAGGCGATATAGCTTATAGCCTTCCTCGATAAATCGGGTATTCTACATTGAAAGAATTTTTATTTAATTTAATTCGTTTGTTATGTTCTATGATGTAGGAGGAGGAGCTCGTGGCTAAATAATAACAGCCGCACAGGTCGACCTTCAAGGTTAAGCAACGCTTGCCAAGGTTGGTCTGTGGATGGGTGACCATCTTAACATAACGAGTTTCCTCCGTGCCTTGGAAAGCACGCTAAGCCGTAGGTCCCGACTGTCATTTGTAGATCTTTGGCAGTCGTTACGGATATTCAGAAGCCAGAAAATCTGACTCCAGTCTTGCCATGAAGTACCGTGTTACCCCAGCTAATGGGTTGTGGAGGTCTGGTAGGCAGCCGCTCCTCGTAAAAATATTGGTATTCAGCTAAATCCGGCTTGACTGGAAGCCGACTCCAATATAGTTGGGAAAAGGCTAGGTAGATGAGGTAGATGTTCTATGATGTAGATGTAAGGTGTCATGTATTTTCACACATAGTCCGGTGCCTGGGGTGTTCATTAAAACCCAGAACTTTTGTTACTGTACATGGATTTTAAAAAGAAAATATTATTTGAGTAGCTAATAATATGTAGAAATAAGTTTACCTATAATAAAATTGTGATCTTCTCATCGAAAAAAAAAAAATAGGATTCTTTGTGTTATATTAGTATCTCAGGACCTACAAGTTCGAATTGAAAAATTCTTTCAATTTTGGATAGCCCATTTATTGAGAAAGCCTATAAGCTATATTACATCACGCTACGACTAATAGGAGTGAAGTAGTATCTAAAGATTTGGGTGAAATCGCAGGAAGATAGAGTTATATATTTAAGGTGACAGCGACATGTGAATTATCCATACAAACATAATACATATGTATTTAAAATATATAAGTATGTTTATCAGTTGTCTAGTACCCATAACACAAGCTCTGCTTAGCTTGGGGGCTAGATGGCATTGTGTGAAACAAGTTGTGGAATTGGCGTAAAGCAGGCGTACCCAATATAACCTTTAAAAAAAAAACATTTGCTGTTTAAGCATATTTACACCATAATATGATGTTATTCGGATTCAGACAATATGTATCTAGGTTCCTACGTCGTCTTTTTTTTTTAAACTTACTCATCACATTTTCATAGCTAAAATGTCATGTTTTTATTTTGTTTTCTATATTATAAACAACAATATTTCAAAATATCTCTTCGCAGGAACACAGATATTATTATCAAGTTATAAATACTCGAAAAAAATTGGAAACACATTAATTTTTCATTCATCATTTTTGGTATTACGTTACGAAACATATCCAAATTTCTCCCAAATTTCCAATAGTTTGTATTGCTATAACAGCAAGCAACTGTCAGTCTGTGAATGATGACTTTAATCCAGTCAGTGTGTCCAAGAATTGTTTATACTATCTGGATTGATTCCATCCACCTCAAAAACGTATTTTATTTTCGTCTCAACTCGAGATAGCGCGCGGTGTACGCCGGGCCTGTTTAGGCTGTAGAATTTTTTTGTGTATATTTTCTTCGGTTTCAGATACTTTTTTTGATTGTAGAAAATTATCCCAAGAAAACATAATCCCTAGGGATAAAAAGTATCCTATGTGTTACTCTAGGACATGATCTACTCATGTGCCAAGTTTCATTGAAATACGTTAAACAATAACCAATTCACTTCATAATTACAAACTCGCTAAACGAAAGTTTGTGAGCAATTATGTGTATGTTTGTTATTTCTCCACGCACGAGACGGTTGAACGGATTTTAATGAAACTTTGTATACGAGTAAACCTTATCCAGAAATAGCACATAAAAAACTTTTATCCCGTTTTATCGAGTTTGTTCCCTTGGTGTATTTTTTTACCAAAAATGTTGTCTATATATAAATATACAACGTGTTTTTTTTGATATCCCATAACTCTAGGGTATGATTGAGGCCATATCTAAGAATCAACTGGCATATGAGTTATGTTCCAATGCTTCTTTTTTTTTTAATTTTTCATACAAAATAATTCGGCTAAGTCATGATTATTAATGTAAAACACCCTTACGTGAAATATAACAACGTCGCATTTTCTTAGCTTTAAATATGAATGATTGGTTTGAATAAAAATTAATTACTTGTATTTATCAATGAAACTTAGATATATGATATCTGCGAAACGATGCATTTTTGGACCACCTATTCTAGGAGTTTTAGAATTATTTTTACCTACAGAATATAACCCTAGAGTTATGGGATATCAAAAAATGCAGATTGTATACGTTAAATTAGTTTTGATACACAATAACATTCTACAGCCTAAAATACATTACTCGCTGTCCGTGCGGTTCCACCCACGTCCTTGATTACTACTCCACTCCTATTAGTTGTAGCGTAATGGTCTATAGTCTAGAGCTTTCCTCGATAAATGGGCTATCTAACATTGAAAGAATTTTTCAATTCGAACACGTATGTAGGTCCTGAGATGCTAATTGAATTAAAGTAATCCTTATTTTTTTAAATCAAGATCATATTTTTAAATAAGTAAACTTTTTTATGCTTGTTATAAGCTACACATCTCAGTTTTTTCTTTTAAAATCCATCCACAGTTAAAAAAGTTCTGGGTAAAACACCCCCCGGCACTGGACTAATAAAAGCCGGGCATATTTACTTGTGTTGCTCGCACGTTCCTGGCTGTTTCTAGAATGTTCCTGGCTTTGTGTATAAATACGAGCTCCTGACAAGAAATGAGTCAGTTTTGATTTTGACAGCGACACAAGTACCTACTTAAATGACAAAATATTGATTTTACCAAACGACCTTAGCAAAAGTCAAATGGATTCTAGAAGTGATTGGTTATTGTTGATAAAACTTTGTCATTCGTATGTGATAGTCTTTTTATTTTGTTTGATTTTCATTTTGAGTCGACGTCAATATACAGGGTGTAAAAAGACCGATCACAAAGCCGATAACTACACATTCTGTACATGTAATTAAGAAAGTTAGACCAAAAAATATTGCTGGGAAAAACACTTTTTTTTTTCGTCTTTTAGAAAATAATTAATTAATAATAATTCCGATCAGCTGCGCATTCGGCCGCTCGCGCTTGGTCGTTAAACCGACCGCACGCTTGTGTGTATGAGGCACTCGTTTTGTTTAGTTTTCATTGCAATTTTGTAACTTCAAATGCGTAATTTTTTTATGAAAAATTGATAATTTTGGTAATGTTTGTTCGGAAGAAAGTTTATTAATTACTCAGATACCCGCGAAACGAGACACAATAGTAAAACAATAACAGCGCGGTCTCATAGGACCGGTTGGGGATTCAAACGATAATGATACTTGGAATACGATTTTGAAAAAAAAAAGGAACAAAAATTTTTCACTTTGACCTTCAATATCTCCAGAACCAGTGAATTCCCAGGTATGGTCTAGAAGAAAAAAACTATCCCAGTGATGAGTAGAATATGGGGTTTTCGTTTACGTTAAGGGTCTTTTTACACCCTTTATGTTGACCTTTAGATCAACTTTCCACTTACAAGCAACTCACATGCAAATTAAATTACATTGGGGGCGCGGTTGAGCGATTGATCACATTATACATGAGTAGCACGCATTGTAATGCACGTTGCAGGCAAGCTGGTTCTAGGTGGAAACGTGGCCTAAGTGTAGTTTTGTTAACTTATCAAGCCACCCCTTTACATTACTGTGTTCTGTTGTGGCGTGATTTCACGCTGTTTGAGCTGGACAAATATGTGTAATATGACGTAAGCTTGACACAACGCTGTAATGAGCTGGACGGGGCAGTGAGTTATATTGGATACGTGTTGCGCAGAGCAAGCTGGAGTCGTTCCGGCGGCGGCGCGGGCAGCTGGCGGCGCAGCTGCACGGCGTCATGCAGGCGCAGTGGCGCCAGGCGCTCGGCATCCTCACGCACGCGCACGAGCCCGCCCACGCCGGTAAGTGACGCTGTGGCGCGGGCAGCTGGCGGCGCAGCTGCACGGCGTCATGCAGGCGCAGTGGCGCCAGGCGCTCGGCATCCTCACGCACGCGCACGAGCCCGCCCACGCCGGTAAGTGACGCTGTGGCGCGGGCAGCTGGCGGCGCAGCTGCACGGCGTCATGCAGGCGCAGTGGCGCCAGGCGCTCGGCATCCTCACGCACGCGCACGAGCCCGCCCACGCCGGTAAGTGACGCTGTGGCGCGGGCAGCTGGCGGCGCAGCTGCACGGCGTCATGCAGGCGCAGTGGCGCCAGGCGCTCGGCATCCTCACGCACGCGCACGAGCCCGCCCACGCCGGTAAGTGACGCTGTGGCGCGGGCAGCTGGCGGCGCAGCTGCACGGCGTCATGCAGGCGCAGTGGCGCCAGGCGCTCGGCATCCTCACGCACGCGCACGAGCCCGCCCACGCCGGTAAGTGACGCTGTGGCGCGGGCAGCTGGCGGCGCAGCTGCACGGCGTCATGCAGGCGCAGTGGCGCCAGGCGCTCGGCATCCTCACGCACGCGCACGAGCCCGCCCACGCCGGTAAGTGACGCTGTGGCGCGGGCAGCTGGCGGCGCAGCTGCACGGCGTCATGCAGGCGCAGTGGCGCCAGGCGCTCGGCATCCTCACGCACGCGCACGAGCCCGCCCACGCCGGTAAGTGACGCTGTGACGCGGGCAGCTGGCGGCGCAGCTGCACGGCGTCATGCAGGCGCAGTGGCGCCAGGCGCTCGGCATCCTCACGCACGCGCACGAGCCCGCCCACGCCGGTAAGTGACGCTGTGGCGCGGGCAGCTGGCGGCGCAGCTGCACGGCGTCATGCAGGCGCAGTGGCGCCAGGCGCTCGGCATCCTCACGCACGCGCACGAGCCCGCCCACGCCGGTAAGTGACGCTGTGGCGCGGGCAGCTGGCGGCGCAGCTGCACGGCGTCATGCAGGCGCAGTGGCGCCAGGCGCTCGGCATCCTCACGCACGCGCACGAGCCCGCCCACGCCGGTAAGTGACGCTGTGGCGCGGGCAGCTGGCGGCGCAGCTGCACGGCGTCATGCAGGCGCAGTGGCGCCAGGCGCTCGGCATCCTCACGCACGCGCACGAGCCCGCCCACGCCGGTAAGTGACGCTGTGGCGCGGGCAGCTGGCGGCGCAGCTGCACGGCGTCATGCAGGCGCAGTGGCGCCAGGCGCTCGGCATCCTCACGCACGCGCACGAGCCCGCCCACGCCGGTAAGTGACGCTGTGGCGCGGGCAGCTGGCGGCGCAGCTGCACGGCGTCATGCAGGCGCAGTGGCGCCAGGCGCTCGGCATCCTCACGCACGCGCACGAGCCCGCCCACGCCGGTAAGTGACGCTGTGGCGCGGGCAGCTGGCGGCGCAGCTGCACGGCGTCATGCAGGCGCAGTGGCGCCAGGCGCTCGGCATCCTCACGCACGCGCACGAGCCCGCCCACGCCGGTAAGTGACGCTGTGGCGCGGGCAGCTGGCGGCGCAGCTGCACGGCGTCATGCAGGCGCAGTGGCGCCAGGCGCTCGGCATCCTCACGCACGCGCACGAGCCCGCCCACGCCGGTAAGTGACGCTGTGGCGCGGGCAGCTGGCGGCGCAGCTGCACGGCGTCATGCAGGCGCAGTGGCGCCAGGCGCTCGGCATCCTCACGCACGCGCACGAGCCCGCCCACGCCGGTAAGTGACGCTGTGGCGCGGGCAGCTGGCGGCGCAGCTGCACGGCGTCATGCAGGCGCAGTGGCGCCAGGCGCTCGGCATCCTCACGCACGCGCACGAGCCCGCCCACGCCGGTAAGTGACGCTGTGGCGCAATTTCCTCATGGCTGTACACCTCTACACTCACAGTACGATCTGTAGTGCCATCTGTAGTTGAGCCTGCGTGTAGTTGTGGACCTGTATCTCGCGACGGATTGGTGCGTGAATGTTTTGTTGAATTATATTTAAGCCTATAGACTATTCGCCGAGGCATGAGCCAAAAGGTAAACAAACCATAAAAAGGGTTCTTTATATGTCACGATTGATGTAGTGAACATATTTTATAAAAATAACTACGGTATTAATACACTGACAACATTAGAAATTATATTTGAGAATGGTGTCTGTGGAACTTATGTTATCTTTTCAGATTTATTTGAAATCAAACATTATAAATGCCTTTAATTATTTTCTCAATTTTTATTAATTATGCATTAAATAGTTTACACGTAAAAGAACCTAAAAAGACATTTTAATACTACTAAATTGTAGACCACAGATACTTCGAACATTTTACATTAAAATGTGACGTTTTGTCATCGGTCGGGTTATACCCGCCATTTTGAAAAAATGTTTACCTTTTGGCTCATGCTCCGGTGAATAGACTATAGAGGCTGCATGCCGCGACATGTGTAACTGTTTATTTGTTACTAATTCAAATTCAAATGACTTGCCTGGTTGTGACAGATAACTTAAATTGTGAGAAAAACAGTTGTGTTTTAGATATGTCTAAGGCATTTGATACAGTTGTCATCCCGATGATTTTACAAAACCTGCATGATATTAGAGTACATTGTCTTCTGTGAAATCTTTTTACGGGTCATCTCGCAAATCTCTCAATATATCAAGATTAATGATTAGTGATTTGTAATGAAGTTCGAATGGAGTATGGAGTACCCCAGGGAAGTATTATTGGCCCAACAATGTTTCTTATTTACATAAATGTGTTATGCCTACTAGAAAAATGCTTAAAAAAATGTCGTATCTTTACACATGCTGGTGACACTGTACTTCTGTTTCATGGAGCGGAAGCTAGCGTAAATGTTTCTGAATAATTGTCAAATAATCTCTTGACGATAAATGCGGGAGAGACAAAAGTCATTAAGATAAGATAAGATAAGACATTTATTTGTAGAAACATGAGTATACATATATGGCATGCAGGTTGTTCATAATTAAAAAAGATCCGTCATGTTCGGCCTTCGCAGCATACAAATATACAACATGTAAATTATGTTACATCTACACTAATATTATAAAGAGGAAAGATTTGTACCTATTTTTGTATGTTTGTAATGAATGGGCTCAAAAAGTACTGGGCCGATTTAAAAAATTCTTTCACCAATAGAATGCTATGCATTCTTCCAATTTGACATAGGCTACATTTCATTTTGAAAAAAAATTAGGGATCCTTGGTAAAATTTGAACAGTGTAACCGAAGGTGTAGAAAAATGAGTCTTAAAATGTCTTTCGTCGAATGCGCTGCCGTAACTATTAGCGATAGAACAAAATAATGTACAACAATATTGAAGAACATCATAATGTCTACAAAAAACTCCGCGGTAGCATATGTCCAACTATTGTAGTTATGTCACTACAACAACTTTTTTTCATTTTAAACATTAATGAAAATGCTAACCAAATTCAAACCATGCTATTTATGTGTTTATAATAATCCTTATCCAAATATTTTTTTTTATGGTCAAGACCATTTAACTACCTATAAAATAGTTTTTATAGTAGACCGTCAAATGACTATAAGAGATTTTTCTCTCTGTAAGAACCATCATTGAACTTCAAGGAACATTTAAAAAAAAAATCAGCCAAATCGGTCAAGCCGTTTTCATGTTATGTCGTGACAACGGAAAACGGGTTTCATTTTTATATATATAGATAGATTATTGCATCGAGCACAAAGTAATTTATTATTGCACCGAGTGCCTGATTTAGAGCCCGAGCGTTAGCGAGGGCTATAATCTAATAGGCACGAGGGCAATATTAAATTACTTAAGGCGAGGTGCATAATCTGCTTTTCTTTCAACTATTACCTATAGGAATAGTAGATAAAATAAACTCATATCAAGCAGTTAAAATAGAAGTTTCTATAACACTGTCGGCTTAATTTAGAATGTTTTCCGGAGTTAATGTGTCGCTAGATGATTCCATTTTAATTCGAAGCCAAAGCACTCAAAATCAGATAGTATCACACTTTATCGTTTCCAAAAATATTGTTAAAACAAAATTAACAAAGTTCCCGCCAAAAAACTTTTTTAAATTTCTTTCATTTTTAAATCAGAGTTATATAGCAGCAATCATTTTTTAAATTTGGAACACGTAGGATAGAAACAAATAATACGTACGTAAAAAAAAATATTGATATCGGCTGGCTGAATAGAGCTAACCCATTGAGATGCGCCTTATGGTGCGATTAAAAAAAAAACTGTGCAATAATGAAATTTCATACATTTTTATTGCTCTAGAGCAATGAAGACTCGCTTTGTACTGAGTTTTTAGTGTGATTATGATGAAATTAAAGCATAGTTGGAAGAAAAATTATTTAAATTGGATTGTCCATTTAAAAGATATTACGAATTAAAAAATTCAAACAGTAAACATAACCGCCATAGCGCCGTGGCCGTTGTTTGCGATGCAGTCTGAAAAGCGCGCCGGGCAACGCGGCGGGCAGGGTGGTTATTTAAAAAAACATAGTAATAATAATAATAATATTTATTTGTTTCTCTCAAAAAGGTACAGGGTTAACAGTAACAATTGATTCCAATATTTAACCTTTGTGAGAGCTGGAGTCTATACTGGGTTCAAGACCTGTGTGACAGAACTCCAGGCTCACACCTTCAAAAATTACAATTTTGATTGCACTCACGTAGGAACTCTAGATATTACAGTGAGTGGAGAAGATATTTATACAAATAAAAATAAAAATCATAGTATGATAATAAAAAATTAAACAATGGTATCAGGAAACGCGTGCGTGAGTGCAATAAACACCCCCTAATGTCCGCAATAAGGACGAGGGATGTGCTTCTACGTATTCGAGAGTGTGTGTCTGTGTGTGTGTGTGTGTGAATGTGGGTGGCTGCGAGTGTGTTTCTGTGTGTATATGTGATTTAGAAGGAGACGCTGCCTGTGGGATAGTGGAGGTTATTTCACCGAATGTATATAATATCCTATGTAAATTTTACTTACTTAAGTGCCCGCCACTTAAACCATCAGCGAAATTGAACATAAATAGACTTACATACAAATATAACTGTGGGATTTTTTTAAATATATAATTAATAAATAATATTTTTTTAATAAATAAAAATATTTGTGAAAAAAGTGTTTTATATCCAAATTTCCAAAAATAAATAATTGTCTACCCCGTGTGAAGCCGGGACGGGCTGCTAGTGTTGTATATTTGTGTAAAAAAATAATCAGCTGTTTCATACATTTTGACGAAATAAGCGAACATAAAGGTTTGGTCCCTTATTAAAAGTTGTTCATAATGATGAGTACAATGACCCTCAAGAAGATGTGCGTTAATTATGTTACATATTGTATAGGTAAGAAAAGTTATTCATAGGCATTATAGGGCTAAAATATTATTAAATTTTCACACAAACAAAAAATTTAATTTAAACAATAAATTTGAATTAAATTGTCAAAATTATAAAATGGTTCTGCTCGTCCATGGAGTGATTCCAAGGAAGACGGTGGCACAGTGATTACGTGCCACCGTGCACATTGAGGCTCAGGGGAGACCGTTGTACAGTCTCCTCAGGGATGTGCCCAAACAGGCGTTGCGCAAAGGGGGTTCCGGAATGGTTTTTTAAGAGGGAATGGCGCCCCTCTATGTGCTGATGGTTATCACCGGGGTGGTTTTAGTGAGGTAAAAATCCCATACTCCCTGGACTAATCCCCAAAGTCTGGGCGCCTTTTGAAGGTTTCCCCTCGAAAACAAAAAAAAAGGACAGCGGGTGGCGGGGTATCGAACGACGGGGTAAGGAGGGTACCAGGGGCGCACTCCTAACAGGACCGCACTTAGGGCTAGTTATACTACTAATTTTATTGTTGACTAGCTATGCCCTGCGGTTTCACCCGCATTTTCCGTTACTGCTCCGCTCCCGTGGGTCGTAGCGTGATGGTATATAGCCTATAGCATTCCTCAATAAATGGGCTATCTAACACTGAAAGAATTTTTCAAATCGGACCAGTAGTTCCAGAGATTACCCCCTACATACAAACTTACAAACATACAAACTTACACATTTTACCTCTTTATAATATTAGTATAGATTCGGTTCGAGGATAACTAACATACCTAATTACCTCCCGAAATGTTTTGCAGCTTCAAAACTGCACCTTGTATATGATACCAAAACATAGATATATCGATATTCATTCAAGGGGGAAGCGTCAGGGACTCAGGGTAGCCCGTGAAATTCAAATTTTCTTACGTTTTTTGCAATTTGCAAGCCAGTGGTAGGTTGTATGAAGTTAAAAATATCTTTTGTGACTCAAAAACGTAACTTGTTACATTATTATAATCATAAAAATCATTAATACAAGCCTCCAAGCTCACTTAAGTCTAGGAACGTTTTTGACTTTGAAGAAATCGTTCCTCGACTTATATGAACTAAGAGGTAACTAGTTTAAGAAAGTTCATCCACACATTCAAAAACCTCCGTCAGCTGATATACTAACTGTTCAGTTAGTTTACTACGCACTCAATAACTGTCACTACTTCCGTATTGCATTTTTTTAGCATTATCGGCCTTATAATGTTCCCACTGCTGGGACTCAGGCCTCCTCTCTCGGAGAGGGAATTATTGCATAGTAGCTTATTATCTGAAGTATCTGAACAACTAATAAGACAACCTTTATCAAATAGGTGAGAGTGCAGAGAGCTGGCCTGAAGGTTTGGTACTCTAAGCCCTTCGGCTGTCCGACTGAACAACTTATCAGTACCGAACAGCCAGGCTAATCTTTGATCTGCATTTTCCCATAGCCACATATAAAATTTAATTCGCATACAATCAATATTATTTTGTTGCCTAGAGCTAACTAGGGTATATGATAAATTAAATCATTCCACATATTAAAAAGAAAAAATCAACCACGAAGTTTTTACTTAAAAAGTTTTTAGTGCAAATATTTCTAAAAAGAAGCTACTAATTTGTTTCAATATCAGATTTAATTATTTGATTCAATAAGTTAGGCTAGGTTTCATTTCATATCATTAAAGTTCATTTCATATCAATAAAAAAATGTACTGAAGACTTGGCTGTAGGGGGCATAGTTCCCTTTGTCTACCCAGAATGGGTGAATAAAACAAAAAAAAAAACTGCTTATATTTTTTTACGGTTGGCGCCATTTTGATTAGTCAGTTGAGTTTATTGTGTTTTTATTATATACTCCTCTCCGCTATCCCCTGCGGTTTCACCCGCATTTTTCGTTACTGCTCCGCTCCCGTGGGTTATAGCGTGATGGTATATAGCCTATAGCATTCCTCAAGACATGGGCTATCTAACACTGAAAGAATTTTTCAAATCGGACCATTAGTTCCAGAGATTACCCCCTACATACAAACTTACAAACATACAAACTTAAAAATTTTACCTCTTTATAATATTAGTATAGATTAAACTGCTTCATTTTTTCGCAACTGTATTAAAAATAGTTGTTCAGTACACGTGCGGAACCGTCATTGCAACTTGTTCCGACACAGGATCTTCAGAGATTATCCCGTACAAACAAAAAAACAAACTTTACCTCTTTATTATATTAGTATATAGATATCCTCAAATTTGTCACTATTCCACCTGATGGTCGATGATATACGCTACACACAAGTAACCTATTCGCTTTTAACTTAGTAAACTTATTTGTAGTGTCGACGCAGCTAGCAGAATTTGCCAAAGTGCCATCGCTGACGATGCCAGAGCGGGGCCTAGTGCGGGCGGACGGTCGGAAGGACGGCCGGACAGATGACCGGACAGACGTCCGGGCGGACGCGGGCAGAGACAAACTCAACTTTGACGGACTCAGCGACAACGAACTTCAACAGTACGTTAGACTGGTAATTATTAGTGTACACATATTTTTTTATTTTGCTTTTCATATTCTCAACATTGTTTGAACCATTGTTAACTACGTTCATTTTTGTTTTCATTGCGATCTATGCCACCTTGTCAGATTTAGGTTCGGTTACACGACAAAAAATATAAATATTTGAAATGCTGATTGGATTTCCTGCTTCTTTTATAACCAATCTTAATGGTTCTTAATTTTTAGTATTTTTGTTATTTCGTATAAAATATTGTACAAAAATAAACATAGAATAACATTGTTTAATAATTTGTTTTTTATCTAAGCAATATATATAAATTTTGTAGAAAGTGAAAATAATATAGAAATTGGTAGAAAATCCAATGAGAAATAACAATTTAAAATAAACATATTTGTCTCCCCTGTAAAAACGCCGTTTTCCATGGCGGAAGTGTTGAGCTTTGACGTCAATGCCTTCTTTCTTATTTATTTCAACTCTGAAGCAACAAACTTCGTCGTTGATGAAGATATTTAAAAAAAATTTTTGTTTGTTAAATTTAAATGATTTAATTTAGAAGATAAAAAGAAATGCATGCATAATCCATATTAATTACTCAGATACCCGCGAAACGAGACACAATAGTAAAACAATAACAGCGCGGTCTCATAGGACCGGTCGGGGATTCATGAATTAAGTCGTGGTACGAACTACAGCAGTAACGAGTTAGTCCAGTCAAAATAGACTAAATTATTATTCAAGTTTGCATTAATTCCCAACAAGCTGGATTTTTGTGCAGGCCTTGAATACGTCATTACGAATGATATGTCAAAAGTCCCCATCGATCCCGCTTGTGCGTTGTTTTTTATTCGAGGTCAAAGGTCACAAATTAGCGTTTTTTGCGTATATCTCTGAAACAACGAGAGCTATCGAAAAATAGTTCAGACAAAGTTTGTAGATCGTAAAATTGCCTACAAAAAAGATCTAGCACTTTTTCTTCTACGATGCACTGTTCTCGAATTATGGCTATTTTAAACATAGAAAATACGAATATGCACTCATGCTAAGGGATGATGGGTTCGTAGAATATTTGAAGGACAAACCATCTGTAACGATACATAAGCAGTGTCGTAAAGCATACACCCGGAAAACCAGCATCGCTGCAGCTAAAAGACAGCGTGAGGCGGAGATAGCTACCACATCTGGGATTAGTCCTCCTCGTACTAGCACGAGGTAATGAATCGTCTTTTTGACAAAATACTGTTTGTTCTGTGGCAATGAAGCAAATAAAACGGCTGAAATAAAAAAAAGCGCAGCATCTTCGACCAAGAGTGTCCTAAACTTTCAACCCTTGACTTCAAGAAAACCATCTTTAAAGAAGCTCAGGCTCGTTCTCATGAGCTAGCAAGTAGTGTCATTGCTAGATCGTAAAATTGTCTACAAAAAAGATGTGGAAACTTTTCTTCTATAAAGCATCGCTTTCGAGATATCGTTACTTTAGACCGCAGGAAAGTCGTATTTTAAGTGTAACAATCACTGTAGTACTTAGCCTCAGCAGAAACTAAGTCATATTATTACTGAATGCGGGCAATGACACTACTTGCTAGCTCATGAGAACGAGTCTGAGCTTACTTAAAGATGGTTTTCTTGAAGTCAAGGGTTGAAAGTTTAGGACACTCTTGGTCGAAGATGCTACGCTTTTTTTTATTTCAGCCGTTTTATCTGCTTCATTGCCACAGAACAAACAGTATTTCGTCAAAAAGACGATTCATTACCTCGTGCTAGTACGAGGAGGACTAATCCCAGATGTGGTAGCTATCTCCGCCTCACGCTGTCTTTTAGCTGCAGCGATGCTGCTCTTCCGGGTGTATGCTTTACGACACTGCTTATGTATCGTTACAGATGGTTTGTCCTTCAAATATTCATCAAACCCATCATCCCTTAGCATGAGTGCATATTCGTATTTTCTATGTTTAAAATAGCCATAATTCGAGAACAGTGCATCGTAGAAGAAAAAGTGTTGGATCTTTTTGTAGACAATTTTACGATCTTTAAACTTTGCCTATACCATTTTTTGATAGCTCTCGTTGTTTCAGAGATATACGCAAAAAATGCTAATTTGTGACCTTTGACCTCGAATAAAAAACAACGCACAAGCGGGATCGATGGGGACTTTTGACATAACATTCGTAATGACGTATTTAAGGCCTGTACAAAAATCCAGCTTGTTGGGAATTAATGCAAACTAGAATGTCTATTTTGACTGGACTAAGTGTGTCATCCATGTTTAACATGATTTACATGACTCGTGACAACTAAAATAGCTGTATCAATGAATACGCAGACCTAGGCTCTTTGCTTTCTGTACATTTCTCAGATCTAGGCAGGTTTGAAAGCAACAAACAATTTGGTGTTTAACAAATTAGTTCCCAAACTTCTGTTCTCTTTAATTTTACCCTGGATTCTCTAGTTTGTAGATAAATTTAATCTAGCAGTGTATTCACAGCCGCTGATGAGGAGCTCGTGGCTAGATAATAACAGCCGCACAGGTCGATCTTCAAGGTTAAGCAACGCTTGCCAAGGTTGGTCTGTGGATGGGTGACAGTCTTAACATAACGAGTTTCCTCCGTGCCTCGGAAAGCACGTTAAACCGTAGGTCCCGGCTGTCATTTGTAGATCTTTTGTAGTCGTTACAGATAGTCAGAAGCCAGAAAATCTGACTCCAGTCTTGCCATGAAGTACCGTGTTACCCCAATTAATGGGTTGTGGAGGTCTGGTAAGCAGCCGCTCCTCGTAAATTACTGGTATTCAGCTAAATCCGGTTTGACTGGAAACCGACCCCAATATAGTTGAGAAAAGGCTAGGCAGATGAGTGTATTCACAGCCGTAGTGTAGGTACTTATTTATAGTCGAAGCGATTATACAATCAATAGTAACGTAATTTGGAAAATATGATGTATTTCAGCTTTTAACGAAACCACCGAACTTGGACGGCAGCGGCGATGTGACGGAGTTACAGCGCGCGCTCAGCGAGGAGCCAACCAGCGACCGGCCCGAGCGCGGCGAGGGTGCCGAGCGGCCCGAGCGCGGCGAGGGAGCCCCGCGGCCCGAGCGCGGCGAAGGAGCCCCGCGCGCCGAGCCGCCCGAGCCCAGCGAGCGCCGGGACAGGCGGCGCGCCGGCTACAAGCCGCCCTGGAAGGCCTAGCACACGCCTCTGTCCTCGAAAGGCTGAACGGGTCTCGATGACACTTAGTACACGCAGTGCCGTAACTAGCCTTTTATGCACCCGGTGCGAGCTTTCAAAACTGCGCCCCTGAAAAACGCTCTAACCAGGCTTAGTCTGGTCACTTCTGTGCCCCTCCAGGGTCTGCGCCCTGTGCCTGGGCACTGCTCGCACCGTCCTAGTTACGGCACTGAGTACACGGGTAGAGCATGTTCTAGAATAGTATATAGTATACTTTCTGTCCCAAGAGTATGTTCTCTTGGAATAATGTTCAGCCATCATGCTGGCATGCTGGCGGCAGAAAGTATGTATGAAAGTATTCACAACTGAAATCCGTCCTACCGATTGTACGAAATCAAAATCATCGTATTTTATTTCACATAGACCTATATGAACATTGAGCACTTTTAAAACGTCAGAATCTAGTGCTCTCATGTTATAATCCAGTTGTATACCTTGGATTTTGTGATAATGAACTATTGTAGTACAAAGAATATGAAGCATAGGGGTGTATTTGTAGTTAAATAATTAAAGGTTTTTAAGATTGAATAAATTCAATCGGTGGCCCGCGTCTGCGGCCGCTCGCTCTTCGCCGATGACCGCGTTCAGTGTGCGTCAGAATGGCTGGTTGCCTGTGGCGTTGGTCTATGAGAGTTGATTCGAAAATTGCTACATAATTGCTTATATTTGCTTCATATAATAAATAATTGCTATATAAGACATATATTTAGAAACAATATATTTTTTTTGACCAGCCATCCTGACGTCAGGATGAATTTAGTTGTAACTTTAAACATATGTTAAATAAAAAATGTAGCAATGATTTTAATTATCCCAAGGAAAAGTGCCTGATAAAATAATAAAGGCAAATAGTTCTAGTGTGTCTTCACTCAACTTCTTGAAGTTACAACTACATTCGATAAATGAAGCAAATATGTAGCAATTTCGGTGAACTCTGCATGTTTGACTATAACCTAGGCGGTAGAAACAAAATATTCAAAAAAAATATATGTCTTATGTAGCAATTTTCGAATCAACTCTCATAGACCAACGCCACAGGCAACCAGCCAGTCTGACGCACACCGCGTTCACTATAAAACGAGCTTATAAGTCACTATTTAAAATACAAACGTCCATTTCCGTTAAATTCTGTATAGACTAATCCCCGATTTTTGAATTCATTAACGTTAATCATCACTTAACTTCTAAACGATCCATTAAGAAATTGTCCCACAGTTTTACAATGGAAAACTGTCAATGTGACAATTTCTGTCCTGAGTGCGAGGGAAAGTCTTCTTACGCGGAAACTGTGATCTGAAATCCTGACAAACTTGTAAACTTTAAATTAGTATTTGACACGTCCTTAACTCCAAATATTCAATTTAAAAAAACCGGCTGTATGTGTGAAAATATACATTGCAATCACGCACGGGTATTCGAGCACGCACAGCGCAACTCTATTATTTGTCTGTGCGTTTTTGTGATTTTATTTTATTGCGTAATGTAATGCCTGAATCGAATAAATTATATTCTATTCTATATCCGGCCACTTTATATATACCGCCTAGGCTGGTCTTGCCACGTACTTATAAATTCCCACCAACGTTATTTGGTCTTTGTGAATATAAGTCGTTCAACACCCATCGTTCGTAATAAGTTTTGTTTGTAGTTTTTTAAGATCTTATGTATAAGTACGATAAAGATACTGTATTTGTAAAGTAGAAAACTGTTTTTTATGAAAACTAAAGTAAGACATATTATCATAATTTTGTATTCAATATTGTTATGAAGTTATAAACATTCCTGATTGCACTCCATATTTTAATGTTGATAAAATAAATTATATTTTTGAAGTAATAATTTTTTTTTTGCCATATGTCCAAAGTTTCATAAAGATTTATGAAATATCTTGATAAGTGTACAGGCCAAAAATCCGGAACCGATTGTAACAAATACTTTAGAGAGAGAGGTATATAGAGATCATCAAATTATGTATGTATTTAGAAATATATAAGTATGATAAATCAGTTGTCTAGTACCCATAACACAAACTCTGCTTAGCTTAGGACTAGACTGCGGTGTATGAAAGTTGTGGAATATATATAAATTATTATATTATTGAAACATCTTCAAAACTATCGGTTACTGAGCCGTCTATAGGTTGTATGATCGTTGGTAATGACAAATGTTATTTATTTTGTAAATAGGTTTTGAACAAACACTTTTACACGTATTTTTTCGTCGTTTTATACTAGATGAGGCCGGTGTTTCCTAACTGACTACCCTGAGAAGAAACACCGAAACAAACTCAGGGGTCACAGTCTCTTTTGAAGTCCATACAAAATGTATTAGTCAAATCACATGTGAACTATGTAGAATGATGTAGTGTCTGAGATAGCCTTTTGAGGAAAGAACCATGCAGATTTGAGTAGCGCTGTCCTGTCAGTGCAAGCATTTATCAATATTCGTAAATCCCAACTCAGGACTACTAAGGAGCTCAATGACTTGACGAACAATACCGAGTAAAGGGCATTTGGGTAGGTCGCAGAATATACTGAAATTGCCAGAAATTCGTTAAAAATAATGAAGAAAGGCATCCACGTCCTCGCATTCACAATAATGGTGTGCATCTGGATTGAGAGCCCATTTTTTAAATCCTTACGAAACGAAACCAAATTTACAGGGAATTTAGTAAAAAATTAGTAAAACTTAGAGCACTAATCCATAAATTTCTAAAACGTAAACTAAAACTTTTATAGCTAAATAACGTGGGCTCTCAATCCAGACGCTTCGTAAAGAGGCATAGTCTAGATCTCGGAAAGTACTATGTCTGGGTTAATAATGTTTATTTAGGAATTTAGTAAAGAATTTCTAAAATATTTTAAGAAATTCCCAAATTTCTAGAATGTCGCATTACAGATTTATAGCGGTTAATCTTGGGCCCTCAGATCGTAAATGTCATTTCTCGAAAACTGAATTTATGTGACGAAATACATATCTACGACTTTAAAAGATGTTAGTTAAATACCTCTCTGAATTCGTAAAAAAGAAATAGTGACCCAAAAGTTAATCGTTAAAAATTAAATGAAAGTTGAATTTTACCGAAACGTCTGAACTGAGGGCCCAAGATTTTCGGCTTTTTTTACTAGACTTAACCTCATAGGTAAACGCAAACTAGACTAATATGTTCTACTATTTTTTACTAAATTTTAACGTATCGTCCGTTTTTCTAAGTGTTATACTTTAAGAGAAAATTAATTTTCAATTTTGTATAGGAAGATGTCGTGTAGGGTGGCTCTCATTTACTTTTTAACGATTAACTTTTGGGTCACTATTTCTTTTTACGAATTCAGAGAGGTATCTAACTAACATCTTTTAAAGTCGTAGATATGTATTTCGTCACATAAATTCAGTTTTCGAGAAATGACATTTACGATCTGAGGGCCCAAGATAAACCGCTATAAATCTGTAATGCGACATTCTAGAAATTTGGGAATTTCTTAAAATATTTTAGAAATTCTTTACTAAATTCCTAAATAAACATTATTAACCCAGACATAGTACTTTCCGAGATATAGACTATGCCTCTTTACGAAGCGTCTGGATTGAGAGCCCACGTTATTTAGCTATAAAAGTTTTAGTTTACGTTTTAGAAATTTATGGATCATTGCTCTAAGTTTTACTAATTTTTTACAAAATTCCCTGTAAATCTGGTTTCGTTTCGTAAGGATTTAAAAAATGGGCCCTCAATCCAGATGCACAGAAACTCACTTCACAAAATGAAACTTAACAAAGTAAACATTTATGACAAACATTAATAATAAAAAAGTGAAAAAGTCTAATTGTAAAATAAAATTAATCTACAATATTTTACAATTTGACATTACCTGGGTCTTATTCGGGTTACCTGGGCCTTATAGTGAAGTAGACGTATGCGCGAGGGATTCATGGGTCTCCATGATTCCTTCTTTGTAACACATCAACTCCACACAATACTTTGCTAAACAGTCAACATTCTGAAATGATCATCGACATCTGTCGCCGACTGCGATACGTTTTGAGAATCACGATGCTGGTCACAATTTAATCTAGCTGTGTATTCACAGCCGCTGATGAGGAGCTCGTAGCTATACTCCGTTTGTTTAGGTAGTTAACTAAAGGTAAACAGTCTTGGTATGTCTTTTTATATTAAAGAGGTTGTATAAAATATACACAAAGATTATTTAAATTTAGTTTATTAGCTAACATCGATTTAGGTAAATACCTATTTGCAAAGATTTTTACATACAATTTATAGACAACTTTTAGATAAAAAGACATGCCAAGATTGTTTACCTTTAGTTAACTACCTAAACCGACGGAGTATAGATAATAACAGCCGCACAGGTCGATCTTCAAGGTTAAGCAACGCTTACCTAGGTTGGTCTGTGGATAGGTGACCATCTTAACATAACGAGTTTCCTCCGTGCCTCGGAAAGCACGTTAAGCCGTTGGTCCCGGCTGTCATTTGGAGATCTTTGGCAGTCGTTACGGATAGTCAGAAGCCAGTAAATCTGATTCCAGTCTTGCCATGAAGTACCGTGTTACCCCAGTTAATGGGTTGTGGAGGTCTGGTAGGCAGCCGCTCCTCGTAAAATACTGGTATTCAGCTAAATCCGGCTTGACTGGAAGCCGACCCCAATATAGTTGGGAAAAAGCTAGGCGGATGATGATGCTGGTCACAGGGGGCGGTAGTTTCGACACTAAGTATCCGCGCATAGCAGCAGAAACTACAGATCGATAAAAAAATAAATGCAATTTGCAGTATTGCTGTTAAAAACAGTTATTGGCATTAATTTTTTTAAAACCTTTATTTTTGTACGATATTTCAAGCGCCAAAATTCGCAGAGCCTAACTTCACATTCGCCAATTTATAACGGACGAACTGTAGACTCAGTGTGTATCGGGTCGGTGCATCTTAGAAATATACAGGGTGTAAAAAGACCGATCACAAAGCCGATAACTACACATTCTGTACATGTAATTAAGTAACTTAGACCAAAAAATATTGCTGGGAAAAAACTTTTTTTTTTTCATCTTTAAAAAATAATTAATTAATAATAATTCCGATCAGCTGCGTGTTCGGCCGCTCGCGCTTGGTCGTTGAACCTGTTGAAAATTAGAAGTGTTAAAAGAAATGCCATTTGCCATACCTTTTTGTAGTAGTTGCATACTTCTGGAATTTAGGTGGCCGAGACGTCTGTGCCACAACTCCTGGGATGATGAGTCCACTGCAGCTGATGCCTTCATAGTACACTCCTGTTCCACAGCACAGCCGTTGTCTGACACAGTATCAAGCTGATAGATACCATTAACTTGAGTACCAGTAGCTAAAATTTCATCATTGTCATAAATAGTACATGAATTACTATTAAAAGTGACAACATATCCCTTTCTGGTCATAGCACTGACAGATAACAAGTTAGTACTTAAATTAGGCACATAATAAGTATCACTTATTGTCCTTACGCAGTCTTTCAAACTAATCTGCACTTCCCCTAAGCCCGCGGTTGATAACCTTTCACCGTTTGCCATGCTTACATCTACGGATTTACTACGGTTGCACTTCACCATCACTTTATCACTATTGCACATATGGTTTGTCGCTCCAGAGTCTATGTACCACACGTCACTGTTAACTTTCACCGAGAGAGCTGTCAGAAGGGCCTTTTTGTTCCTCGCTGACTTCTTCACTGGATTTTTCTGAGTCGGTGGGTCATTTCCTTGGTTTTGTACTTTGGCTGTTCCTTTTTTCTTCGGACAGTTCCTTATCATATGTCCCCTGGTACCACAACCGAAACACTTAGGTTGCTTCTGTGTGATGAGTGCTGTTTCTTCAGTTTTTTCTTCCCGTCTTTGGGTTTCCTGTAGTAATTTTTCCGAGATGATATCCGTAGACAGTTTGGTAGTCGAATGCTCAATCGCCATGATTAGTGGGTCGTAGTCATCTGTGAGCCCACTCAGCATGATAACTGCAATGAATTCGTCGTCTAGTGGCGATTCAATCTCATTGAGTTGATGTGAAATCTCTTTTATTTTGTTCAAATAGACTTCCATTGAGCTATTCTCCGACAGCTTAGTACTGAAGAGGCTACGCAACAAACCTAATCTTCTGCTCAGGCCACGTCCCTCGTAGGCTTTTTGCAGTATTTTCCACGCTTCATGTGCACTCTTCGCTGTACGAATGTACGGGATTACCGCCGGTGTCACGGAAAGCGCAATGCGTGCCAAAGCTTTGTCAAAATTTTTCTTGTCGCCATCATTTTTGGGTTCTGCTTCCACGCAATCCCATAATTCCTCGTGAATAAGCAACATGCGCATTGTGAATTTCCACGTTGAGTAGTTTTCTGCACCTTTCAGTTTCTCAACGCCGATTTGCCCGATCGCCGGTGAAGCCATCTTTCTTGAATGCCGCGGGTCACGCCGCGTGGCGCCGGTAATTATTCCAAGTAAGATGAATCTTGCCAAAATATGTGTATTTTTTCACTTTTACCAACCACGCTCTGCTACCATGTTGAAAATTAGCGTGGTTACTATGGCAACGTAGACTGTTATCCGATTTTCTGTGATCGCTGCAAGAATAAATTAATCTGCTGAAATCTATATCGTATTTTTCATTTTACCACGCTAATTTTCAACAGAACCGACCGCACGTTTGTGTGTGTAAGGCGCTCGTTGTGTTTAGTTTTCGTTGCATTTTTCTAACTTCAAACGCGTAATTGGTTTTGAAAAATTGATAATTTTGATAATGTTTGTTCGTAAGAAAGTTTACTAATGATACTTGGGATACGAATTTGAAAAAAAAAACGAAAAAAAATGTTGACTTTGACCTTCAATATCTCCAGAACCAGTGAATTCCCAGGTATGGTCTAGAAGAAAAAAACTATCCCAGTGATGAGTAGAATATGGGGTTTTCGTTTTCGTTAAGGGTCTTTTTACACCCTTTAGAGAGAAATATGGGCCAGACAATAAAAAGCACTGACTGTACCAATTTTAATAAAACAAAGTATATGTAACGATTATTTATTTATGAAGGTAAATGCGATTTAAAAATATATTCCAATTTAATTACGATGGCATCATGATCTTTATACAACACTAAATGTACACTTATTATATAGAAAACAATACTTCATTCAAGTGAGGCAAGAACTTAACGAAAATAATTTTGTTTAGTCTTTAAATAATAAAAGAAAACACAGCCTAAAATATCTATAAATATACAATTAACATTTTATTCTAAGTTTTTTTTTTAATGTCGTGTGATAAGAAACGTATTGGTGAAGGGCTACATAATAAAGTCGCATGTAAAGGGTAACTTGTGGAGGGTGAACCATATGGGTGCCCGCCCACGACCGACTTTTTGTAGGTCCGATAATCGGCACGTAATATAATCCTATAGTATATTCTGACCGACTTTTTGTAGGTCGTGTGCGTTGCGCTATTGCTATCAGTGTGTTCTATTTTTCACCTACAAAAAATCGTTCACCGGTTGTCGGTCGTGGGCGGGCACCCTATGAGTGCCAGATAAATTTGCAATAAAGTACTATAGCTTTGTCCACACTATGCACTTTCATCTTCAACTTTCGTCTTCATCTTTCTATTCAACTTGCGTTAGTCGCTTTCAACAATTGAATGCGTTAAAGAACGCAACGCCAATATTGTCATTTAGTTCAGTCGTAGTTTGTCAGCTTGTGGAAACATGTGTGATGACAACATTTTACTTAGTGGAATATGTGCTGCTTACTTGGTCATATGAAATTCCAGAAAAAAGAATCAAGCGCTACACTTTCAACTGTCATTGCACATGCGTCAAAGGCATGCTCGACTTGCGCTGTTGACTACGCTATGACGCATACCCTTGTTGAACAAAAAAGGGCACAGTGTGGACATAGCTATTGACCTTTCCTAGACATCTCTTCGCAGTGCACCAACAGCAAATAATTAATCGTTTTCATTACAAAAAAATGTAATAAATAGCGATAGATGTGATGTTTGTTGCCGTTTTCGTAATTGTAAAATGTCAGTATGAGCAATAGTGCACTAGCGGCCAGTCCGCAGCGGCCAGGGGGCCAAGTCTGCTATTACAATTGTGTCAGAGTGGTCGATCATTGAGCAGTGCAAGAGGGACGGAGCTATACAACTTACATAGCTCCGTCCCTCTTGCACTGTTCAATGATCGACCATTCTGATACAATTGTAATAGCAGACTAAGGCCCCAGGTCACGGCGGCCATCGAGATACATACATTAGTAGGGAATCGCCATAGAGCGCGCGCATCTGTAGCCGCTGGCCGCGTGCGTCAAGGTGTTGTGTTGATGTTGTTGCTCTAAATGTAGGCTGGGCAATGACGTTACTGCAAAGTTATGTGACGTCTACTACAATTCTGATATAAATCATTTTTTGCTTTTCGAACAAGTTCAACAAACATTTTATCGACATGAAAACTAAGAACAAAAAACCTACCTACCAAAAAGTTAGAAGTAATTCAATTCGAGAAAGAGAAGCAGTAGGTGACTTATTTAGGGCAATTACCGAGTAGAATCATCGCTTGTTGTCTTTATTATTCGCAAAAAAACTGAGAAATAGATTGAAGTTGTATACTTATAACTCAACAAAGTTCCATTATGATCTGACAGACATAATTTATTACATCGTAGAGTGCGTCTAATGAAAGCGACCGACCTGGAGTTTTTTTTTTAAATTAAATTGGCAACATTATTCAGCCGCAATTGTAGGAAATGGAAAAAATTGTGCAGTGTCAAGACATGATTCTCCTACTAGTTAGTAATATCACATACAATTTTTTTGGATTTAACCTCTTTTTCTCAGGTCGCGCTTTCATTAGACGGACTATATGGACGATTATTTTCAGCAGCGAAGTGTCAAAAAACATGAAAATACATTAATTACACTATTAAGAAAGGTATAAAATAAATTGCACAAACATATTTTAACTAAACACATCCACGATTTGCGACATAATAACAATAAAATGTTCTTTATGTATAAATACAGACACCAAAAGTATTTTCAAGATTCAGTAATGTACTGATAAATAACATTATTTTTACAAAACTTTATTCTAGTCTATCTACATAACATAATATTTAAAACGTACAGTCAGCCGCACAGCGGTGGTAACACCTCGTGTTTTCCTAGCGTGGTATGGGTTTTCAAAAAATAAGCTAGTTAAAACTGGTTTGTTTACCAATGAAGTGTGGCCTACTGTACATTGTTTACGAGTATATCAAATTAACTTTTAAAACGATTAGTTATCAAAAATGAAGTAGAATAAAATTTCCGTTCCAAAATATTTTCTTACATGATGGCGCACCCTTTTTTATAAATAAGGCCACTTAAAAAGGAGGTACTTGAAAATTAAGAAATATATTGTATGAATTTTTCATGAAATGAGAGTTTTTTTTTAGGTGAGTGATCATCAAATGACTTTTTCTGCTCTAAGGCGGATCGGGTGTCAGACTTTTACTAACTTAAACCCACTCCTATGTTTCTTCTTTGCCTTGCGTTCCATGACCTCTCAATCGTACGGGCCGGGTCGGTATTTCATGAAATAGGGAAAGACGAGCTGATAAGGTTGTATTGATGATTATAATGATTACAATTCCGTAATTAAATACGTATTACAACGGCCAATCATATTTTAATCAATACACAGATTAACATTGACCTAAAAATTGTAAAAAAAAAATCTTACAAAAATTTTAAATTCGTGGGCTATTCTAGTGCACGATCTTTGAGATGAAGAAAATACATCTTTAATCATTATGTTTTAAGATTCAATTTTGAAATACCTCTTTTTTGAGTTAGCTCTAATTATGATGAAGCGCGGACAATAGGTGCCTGTTGGCGGCTGATGATATTTAATATCGTTAAAAGTGCCGCTTTCATATAACAACGTCAGCTATCAAGTTCCTACTAATTACCACGATGTAATACACATCTATCACACTCTTCTATACTCTATTTTCTATAAGTATAAATAAACTTGTTTTACTGTCCGTTCAACCGATTTTGACTTCCATTCCGTAGACATAAGGATGACATTAAAAGCAAAAAAGTTGTTACAATACCAACTATTTACTGCAGCCGTCATTTGTCATGCCACCAGCGCAATAAAAGTCAAAATCGGTTGAAGGGACAGTAAAACAAGTTTCTAATCTTATAGTAAATACAGTATACATCACATTGAAAATGTCCATTAACTTGACCGTTATACGTAGGATTTTGGCTTTTATCTCCTGATTTATTTTGTTGAATTTTTAACACTTTTAGTGCCACACAGTATGGGTTGTTAAAAAATCTACAATCCATTTGAAATAAGATATTTAAACGGTTTTTTTTTACTGTCCGTTCCACCGATATTGACTTTTATTCCATTGTATTACTAGTAAGGATCAATGAAAATCAATGAAATCGAGGAGGAAAAATGGTTGTAATCATAATCATTTATTAATTTGTAGCCAACTATTTACTGCATTTGCCATGTGTCATGCTACCAACGCATTAGAAGTTAAAATTGATTGAACGGACACTAAAAACGCTTTGTTTTAGATGCCTGATATTTCAAACTAGCTTCTGTCATGACTTCGTCCGCGTGAAAGTAGGTTTCTCCATACAAACTTTGGACCCCTTGTTTCAATTCTGGTAAATTTTGGAAAAATATTCTTATCCTTTGTAAATATAAGTAAAGGAACTGTGCAAAATTTCAGCGTTCTAGGTCCAAGAGTTTGGGGTAGTTGTTGATGAATCAGGACATTGCCTTACTGATGGAGTATAAGTATTTATTTATTTATTTATTTATTCTTCACGCACAAAGTACATAGGCGAGTATGCTATGCACACGCAGTCTTGAACTCGCTAGTCCGGTCCTGGGCATGAGCACAGGGCAACAATAGTTACGTATGACGACGGGTTTGTGGGCACTTGAACGAATTGCTGTCGGTTCTTGGCACCAAAAGTGCTAATACAAGCTGTCCTCCACGTTCTAAAATACAAGAAAAAGTCGTTTGACATCCTTCGCACGTCTTAGTCTAGACAAAATGTATAGGGTGTTCGCGTCAAGAAAATAGTGACTCATTATTTTTATTCAGTTTAGCCACGCCCATCCACCAAAAAGAAAATAGATAATAAGCTGTGTTCACATTGACTAGATGTCAGCCTTTTCGACGCAACGGTGTTTTGTCAATTTTAAAAATGAATACCTCGTCTTTTTGTAAAAATAAAAGTGAAAATCTAATGATTACCACTAAGTTTTAAAATATTTGAAGATATAATAAAATGTCTGAGTCAATATTAATGGTTTAATTTTTACTCCAGTATGAATATGATTTTACTCTTCAGTAGCACTGACGAGTCACTATTTTTTGACGTGAATTGACTACAGTTTAAGTTCATAGCTCTTGAAGCTTTGATATTATTATTTGGCTTTGATTTAATGTACACTAGCTGTGTGTTCACGGCTCTGTGTGACAAGGTTTTCATTGCTCATAAACAAACATATTCCTTAATAATATTGGATAATTTTATAGTTGTATACTTTTAAAACCAGCAGGTACAACAAACTGGAAAATTATTTAAAACTGTATGTGGGACGTTTCTATCGACTTTATTATCCAATTTAAAACCCTTGATATTTTACTGATAACCTTAAAATAAAAGAGAATTGAAAAAATAATAATTTCAAGCGTAAATACTCGTACGATATTTTTTCGAAAGAAACTTTGTATTAGAAATTCGAGATTATTATCAAATGGAACAAAAGACTGTATGTCATATACCACAAAGTTCAAATTACATTACAACTCAAACTTTTTCAGGGCCTTATGGTCACATAAAAATCAAATTAAAATACCCAAAACTAAAGTCGACATTTGAGTTGGTGGGTATGAATTCTAATAAGTTAAACTGTATAAAATAAATAAAATGTGGTTTAAAAACATTTGATTTTTAGTAAGAGATGAAATAATACTTGCTAAATTAAAATCTGGTAGTAGTTATATTTTTTCGGAATTAAACTTTGGGTGTAACTCCAGTGCGAGTGATCGCAGCGGGGAAGTCAGTCTAGTGGCGACCTAAGGGGCCTCGCCCACGGCGACTTTTTGTAGCGAAGCAGTAGTGTGGCTGTCGTGTGTTCGCATCGATACAGTCCCCCCCCCCGCACACGCCACGATTGTGTCGCGATGCACACGCGCGTCAGCCGCGCTACTAACGCGCTACAGAGACATTCACTCTCCAACGCACACGGTCAGTTCCGTCGCCGCGCCCGCCTGAGCGAACACGCACGCAACGATTACATGGAACTGATGCACGTTCGCTCAGCTTGCCCTCTTTATACACCTTATTATAGCGTCACATTGTAACAATTCTTTTAAATTATCAGTAATATAGCCGAGCTCTGTAATATCACATACATGGGTTGGTTAGGTTAGGGACAGCCACGCCGTTACATTAAAAATAAAATCACGACACGGAAACTGCCGATGGAGTGTAGTCTGAGGTTCCATTACGTAATGTTGCCGATATGCCAGCGGCTAGATGCGCCGAAACAGGTAGCAAGTCGGAAGGAATGAACAGTTGTTGTCAATGTTGGTTTAGATTAGTTTGGCGTCAGTTCGGTCTGGTGAACCGTCAGCAGTTACAGCTAGATAAGTAGAGGAAGGTAGGACAGTATGCTGCGGCTGGCGTCAGGTCCGGGCGCCTGCACTCACGCGAGCGCGGACGCGGGCAGCGACGAGTGCTTGGGCTTGGCTTTGTGCACGAACACCTTGATGCAGCCGTTGAAGTCGGCGCTGACGAGCACGTGGCCCGTCTGCGACGACGCCACCATGCCGCCCTCGGCGCCCTTCTGCAACAAACACCCAAGGTTATATATCTTCTGCCATCAATCTTCCCTTCTCTCTAACCAGATATAGCTGACCTCGACAACTCAGTACGTAGGGAAGACGAGATAGCCCTTAATTAAACTAGTGTCCGATTTAACTACTGTAAGACTTCCAATTGACTGTAAGGACCAACGTCTCAAAATGCTTTCTAAGGTACGAAGGTATAGTCACTGTAAACAGATCGACTAAGTGCCATCACGTCATCCCCGTTGTCGCTGTGCCTGCAGATTGTGTAAGCGTATGGGATACTCACCACGTCGTCGGCGTCGTCGCAGTCCCTGGCGGCTCGCTTGGCTTCGTCCTCGCGCTCGCTGATCATGCAGTAAGCGTATGGGATACTCACCACGTCGTCGGCGTCGTCGCAGTCCCTGGCGGCTCGCTTGGCTTCGTCCTCGCGCTCGCTGATCATGCAGTAAGCGTATGGGATACTCACCACGTCGTCGGCGTCGTCGCAGTCCCTGGCGGCTCGCTTGGCTTCGTCCTCGCGCTCGCTGATCATGCAGTAAGCGTATGGGATACTCACCACGTCGTCGGCGTCGTCGCAGTCCCTGGCGGCTCGCTTGGCTTCGTCCTCGCGCTCGCTGATCATGCAGTAAGCGTATGGGATACTCACCACGTCGTCGGCGTCGTCGCAGTCCCTGGCGGCTCGCTTGGCTTCGTCCTCGCGCTCGCTGATCATGCAGTAAGCGTATGGGATACTCACCACGTCGTCGGCGTCGTCGCAGTCCCTGGCGGCTCGCTTGGCTTCGTCCTCGCGCTCGCTGATCATGCAGTAAGCGTATGGGATACTCACCACGTCGTCGGCGTCGTCGCAGTCCCTGGCGGCTCGCTTGGCTTCGTCCTCGCGCTCGCTGATCATGCAGTAAGCGTATGGGATACTCACCACGTCGTCGGCGTCGTCGCAGTCCCTGGCGGCTCGCTTGGCTTCGTCCTCGCGCTCGCTGATCATGCAGTAAGCGTATGGGATACTCACCACGTCGTCGGCGTCGTCGCAGTCCCTGGCGGCTCGCTTGGCTTCGTCCTCGCGCTCGCTGATCATGCAGTAAGCGTATGGGATACTCACCACGTCGTCGGCGTCGTCGCAGTCCCTGGCGGCTCGCTTGGCTTCGTCCTCGCGCTCGCTGATCATGCAGTAAGCGTATGGGATACTCACCACGTCGTCGGCGTCGTCGCAGTCCCTGGCGGCTCGCTTGGCTTCGTCCTCGCGCTCGCTGATCATGCAGTAAGCGTATGGGATACTCACCACGTCGTCGGCGTCGTCGCAGTCCCTGGCGGCTCGCTTGGCTTCGTCCTCGCGCTCGCTGATCATGCAGTAAGCGTATGGGATACTCACCACGTCGTCGGCGTCGTCGCAGTCCCTGGCGGCTCGCTTGGCTTCGTCCTCGCGCTCGCTGATCATGCAGTAAGCGTATGGGATACTCACCACGTCGTCGGCGTCGTCGCAGTCCCTGGCGGCTCGCTTGGCTTCGTCCTCGCGCTCGCTGATCATGCAGTAAGCGTATGGGATACTCACCACGTCGTCGGCGTCGTCGCAGTCCCTGGCGGCTCGCTTGGCTTCGTCCTCGCGCTCGCTGATCATGCAGTAAGCGTATGGGATACTCACCACGTCGTCGGCGTCGTCGCAGTCCCTGGCGGCTCGCTTGGCTTCGTCCTCGCGCTCGCTGATCATGCAGTAAGCGTATGGGATACTCACCACGTCGTCGGCGTCGTCGCAGTCCCTGGCGGCTCGCTTGGCTTCGTCCTCGCGCTCGCTGATCATGCAGTAAGCGTATGGGATACTCACCACGTCGTCGGCGTCGTCGCAGTCCCTGGCGGCTCGCTTGGCTTCGTCCTCGCGCTCGCTGATCATGCAGTAAGCGTATGGGATACTCACCACGTCGTCGGCGTCGTCGCAGTCCCTGGCGGCTCGCTTGGCTTCGTCCTCGCGCTCGCTGATCATGCAGTAAGCGTATGGGATACTCACCACGTCGTCGGCGTCGTCGCAGTCCCTGGCGGCTCGCTTGGCTTCGTCCTCGCGCTCGCTGATCATGCAGTAAGCGTATGGGATACTCACCACGTCGTCGGCGTCGTCGCAGTCCCTGGCGGCTCGCTTGGCTTCGTCCTCGCGCTCGCTGATCATGCAGTAAGCGTATGGGATACTCACCACGTCGTCGGCGTCGTCGCAGTCCCTGGCGGCTCGCTTGGCTTCGTCCTCGCGCTCGCTGATCATGCAGTAAGCGTATGGGATACTCACCACGTCGTCGGCGTCGTCGCAGTCCCTGGCGGCTCGCTTGGCTTCGTCCTCGCGCTCGCTGATCATGCAGTAAGCGTATGGGATACTCACCACGTCGTCGGCGTCGTCGCAGTCCCTGGCGGCTCGCTTGGCTTCGTCCTCGCGCTCGCTGATCATGCAGTAAGCGTATGGGATACTCACCACGTCGTCGGCGTCGTCGCAGTCCCTGGCGGCTCGCTTGGCTTCGTCCTCGCGCTCGCTGATCATGCAGTAAGCGTATGGGATACTCACCACGTCGTCGGCGTCGTCGCAGTCCCTGGCGGCTCGCTTGGCTTCGTCCTCGCGCTCGCTGATCATGCAGTAAGCGTATGGGATACTCACCACGTCGTCGGCGTCGTCGCAGTCCCTGGCGGCTCGCTTGGCTTCGTCCTCGCGCTCGCTGATCATGCAGTAAGCGTATGGGATACTCACCACGTCGTCGGCGTCGTCGCAGTCCCTGGCGGCTCGCTTGGCTTCGTCCTCGCGCTCGCTGATCATGCAGTAAGCGTATGGGATACTCACCACGTCGTCGGCGTCGTCGCAGTCCCTGGCGGCTCGCTTGGCTTCGTCCTCGCGCTCGCTGATCATGCGGATCATGTGGTCGGGATTGGGCGCGAAGACGGCGCAGGTGACGAGTGCGTTGTGCGCCTTGATGCCCTCCCAGAAGTCGTTGCGGTCGCGGCGCACCGACGTGAACTTGGAGTAGTCGTGGTACGTCTTCCAGATGTAGATGCACTGGTTCTCGGAGCCGCTGACGATGTATTTGCCGTCGTGCGAGAAGGACGCCTTGATCTGGCTGGACACGTTGACGTAGCCCTTGTACTTGCAGGACAGGTTGAGGTCCCGCAGGTCGTAGAGGCGGATGCGGCTGTCGTTGGACGTGACGAGGATCTTGTCGTCGTTGGGCATGGGCTCGATGCCGCTGATCTTGCGGCCGGTGGAGTTCTTGCCGCGCGTGGAGCGCACGTCGATCTGCGTGTGGTACTTGAGCTGGTCGGTGGTGTAGAAGATGCAGCGGCCGTCGTACGTGCCTACCACGGCGAACTTGCCGTTCTGGCAGAAGTTGGCGGCCGTTATCAGCTTCGTCTTGCCGTCCACTTCGTTCCACACCGCGACCTGCCGGGGTCACTCTGTTACTTCAGTGATACTTGTGACAACGTCAAAATTAACATTTACAATCTTTTTATAACGTACAAGTGTTACTGAAACTGTGCGTTTTGTTAAATTAGAAATATTTATGTAATGTTAAAAACTAATGTAAGGAAGTATTAAATAACGCGTCAGTCAATCTTCTTTTACCGGCTCTTGTTCCGAGGCCGCATTTCCAGACATTTGTTACGACTGGGACAGATACCGTACTTAGGGCCTGTTTCACAATGTCCGAGTAGCCACTACTCGCTGAATAAATTAAAAAATGGAACAGAATTTGTATGAAATTATCTGCCAAGTAAGATACTCGAAACTTAATGATAGGTGGTGAAATAGGCCCTTATTGAAATAACTTTATATCTCTCAATACATAAATAAGCAAAACATTGTGGTTGTACATTGGTTTTTATCAACTTATTAATGAAAAGTAAAAAAATATACATTATTTATTTATGTAAATATATGTAAGGATTAGTTGCGTTATGCATAGTTATGTTAGCGATAAAAGAAATTAATCCCACCAAAAATTCGCAATATACCAGTACAGTATACGTTATGCTGGTATATTGCGAATTTTTGGCTGCAGCAGTGTTAGGAATAGGTAGTGCCTGAGACCTCCTTAGGACTAAATTTTTTCCGAGACTCCCGAAATTTCGTGATAACACTTAAAATACATTAAAAAAAAATATTATGTGGAATAAGTAATTCGTCAATATTTACCAAAAGTTTGCAACTATCATAATAAATAACATACACAGTCGTTACAACCATAAACTTTTCATAATTTTTTTTTGGAGAACATTTTGAGATTGCGCTTGCACAGTCTCTTCTTCTTCCCATCCTTGATTATGCTGATGCCAGCTATCTTGACCTTACTCAAGAACAACTGGATAAACTTGAGCGGCTTCAAAATTGTATTAGGTTCATATTTGGTTTGCGCAAATATGACCATGTATCCGAATTTCGTGTGAAGCTCAAGTGGTTGCCAATTCGCCTTCGCCGGAATGCTCATATTCTTTCCCTCCTATATAATGTTCTCTTTTCCCCTTTTACCTCTCTTTACCTCAAAAAACGTTTCGAGTTTCTCTGTAACTCATACTCTAAATTTCTTAAGTCATCAGAGAACTTGCGACTTAAAATGCCAATGCATTCCACAACTTTTTTTGAGAAGTCATTTACTATCCAAGCTGCTCGTTTGTGGAACAAATTGCCAGACACGATTAAACGTGCAAAATCGTTGCCTGTTTTCAAAAAACTAGTTACTCACAGCGACAAGTAATGTTCCCACTTGTCGCTGTGAGTATCGATAGATATAATTCATATTTCTGTCTGTAGTTTTTAATATGTATGTATATATGTATTTATTATATAGCATATGTATATTTCTATGTATCTGTTATAATATATATGTAAATCAGTATGTTCTGTAGATGTATTGTCACACCAACGACAGCCCCATTTCTTGTCCAAGCAATCTCTGTCCATCCCAGGTTGCCTGGAAGAGATCGCGGAATGCGATAAGGCCGCCCATTGTATGTACCATGTGTTTTAGTTTAAGTTTCTTTTTTTATTAAATGTAATGGTGTAAAGAATGAAGAATATAATAAATAATAATAAATAAATAAATAATTTTGTAAATGACTTGTTGATCGTAATAGGTATTACCTACTTATTCCAAATAACAATTTTTTTGAATATATTTAAGTGTTGTCTCGAAATTTTGGGACAGATGTCTCGGAAAAAAAATGTAGTCCTAAGGAAGTCTCCGTTTCTTGTCTCTGTTCTTCGAAGTTTAGGCAAATAGGCACTACCTATTCCTATCACTGGTTATGAGTATACATCGGACGTCAGTGATAGCGTGATGGTTGACAGGATTGAATTAAAGAAAAAACAGAGTCGCGCTAACTAAAATAAAAGGACACAAAGGAAGACGATGATGATATACATAAATAACGAAGATAACGTTGGATACACAATGCGAGTGCGGTGCTCCTGTTCAAAACATGAGCCACATGTTGGAGTGCCCCCAGTGCCCCTACACCTGCACTCTGGAGGATCTAATGAGCGCCACTGATGCAGCTATTAACGTGGCCACTTACTGGGCCCAAAAAATATAACGACTTTTACCATCGAATCGAGAAGAAGAAGATGAAGATAACGGTCATCGTACCTTCTTATCGGGGATATTCCATAACCTCAGCTTGCCGTCGAGGCTGCCCGACAGGAAGTACCTGTCGTCCCGGGGGTGGAAGACGATGGCGGTCACGAAGTCGATGTGCTGGAAGCAGCAGAGGCACTCGCCGCGCGAGATGTGCCACAGGCGCACCGTCTTGTCCATGGAGCTGGACAGGATGAAGTAGTTCTTGGACCAGGACACGTCGAGCAGGTCGGACGAGTGGCCCGCGTACACGGCGAAGGGCGCGGGCGCGAAGGGCGCGGCGGCCGGCGCGGCGGGCGGCGACAGCGACTCCTGCGACGGCGTGGGCGACGCCTTCTGCTCCAGGTTGTACTTCGTGCGCATGTCCTGCAACAGCCACGACACTCACGCACCCGCTAGACCCGGCCTTACACCAGTAGCGCACTACATAGAGCGCGCGCATTGGCCGCACGCGGCCAGCGGCCACAGGTGCGCGCTCTATGGCGGTTTGGCCGCCTGCGGCCTAGCCTAACCCTCTAATTAAGGGCTACAGGCGACGTCTCGAAAAGCTTTTTCGCTGATTTCGTTAACTTACTTCTCTCCGCGGTGTCGCCGCAAAATTATAATAAAAAAAAAAACATTTATAAATTATTGTTTAAATTAAATTTTTTGTTTGTGTCAAAATTTAATATTGTTTTTAGCCCTGTTTAAATACAAATGAATAACTGTTTTTACTTATATATTTGTATGCCGCAAAGGCCGAACATGACAGATCTTTTTTGTTGAACAACCTGCATGCCATATATGTATACTCATGTTTCTACAAATAAATGTCTTATCCTATCTTAAACCTATCAGATACCCGCAAAACGAGACACAATAGTAAGACAATGACAGTGCGGTCGCCGGCTATCGCCCGGGGATTCATGTGGAATATAATAAAGGGTGTAAAAAGACCCTTAACGAAAACGAAAACCCCATATTCTACACATCACTGGGATACTTTTTTTCTTCTAGGACATACCTGGGAATTCACTGGTTCTGGAGATATTGAAGGTCAAAGTCAACATTTTTTTTTCCTTTTTTTTCAAAATCGTATTCCAAGTATTATTAGTAAACTTTCTTCTGAACAAACATTATCAAAATTATCAATTTTTCATAACAAATTACGCATTTGAAGTTAGAAAAATGCAACGAAAACTAAACACAACGAGCGCCTCACACACACAAGCGTGAGGTCGGTTCAACGACTAAGCGCGAGCGGCCGAACGCTCAGCTGATAAAAATTATTATTAATTAATTATTTTTTAAAGATGAAAAAAGAAAGTTTTTTCCCAGCAATAATTTTTGGTCAAAGTTGCTTAATTACATGTACAGAATGTGTAGTTATCGGCTCTGTGATCGGTCTTTTTACACCCTGTATATATGGAATGTAGTGGCCCTTGGGCTTGTGGTACCTGGAACATGTGGTAGGCGTCGCGCGTGACCCAGACGCGCAGCAGCTTGTCCTGGCCGGCCGTGGCGAGCAGGCGGCCGCACACGCTGAACTTGCAGCACCACACCGCGCCGTTGTGCCCCGACCCCATCTCCTGCGCACACGCCATTATCTCACGTCACTTCTATTTTATATTCCGTGTTTATTAGCATTAGCATTATTATCATTACCCAGTTAATGGGTTGTGGAGGTCTGGTAGGCAGCCGCTCCTCGTAAAATACTGGTATTCAGCTAAATCCGGCTTGACTGGAAGCCGACCCCAATATAGTTGGGAAAAGGCTAGGCAGATGATGATTAGCATTAGCATTATCGGCATCATAATGTTCCTACTGCTGGGACTCAGGCCTCCTCTCTAGGAGAGGGAATGGGCTGTAACTGCTGCACTGGACCCGCGTGGTGGACCACGCGGGTCCAGTGCGGGTTGGTGGATGTCACATGTTTTCGAATTTTTGGTTCTACATGCCGGTTTCCTCTCGAAGTTTTCCTTCACCGTTTTGAGAGCAGTGGTGATGAAATAAATTACACAAAGTAATGCGCCTGGTTGAGTTCGAACCCGCGACCTACAACTTGTAAGTCGGGGCAGTTACCACTGGGCCACCAATGCTCACAATATTCAGTGTGCTGTTTTGAAACTGAAAAACATTTCGGGAGGTTGTAATAAAAGTCACAAATAATCATATAAAAATACGATACTTGGTCAATAATCAATAATTAATCATTCTGTTATTTTTTTAATTTTAGTTGTTTTTCAGAATAACTCTTTAAGGGGGATGTTCCAGCTTAGCCCGCGAAATTCAAATTTTCTTACGTTTTTTGCAATTTGAAAGCCAGTGATAAGTTGTATAAAGTTAAAAATACTTAAGCGGCTGTAAAACGTAACTAGTTACATAATTATAAACATAAAAATCATTAATACAAGCCTCCAAGCTCACCTAAGAGCAGGAACGATTTTTTCGAGGTCAAAAACGTTCTTGCAACTAAGTGAGCTTGGAGGCTTGTATTGATGATTTTTATGTTTATAATTATGTAACTAGTTACGTTTTACAACCGCTTAAGTATTTTTAACTTCATACAACCTATCACTGGCTTGCAAATTGCAAAAAACGTAAGAAAATTTGAATTTCGCGGCCTACCTGAAGCATTCACCTTAAACAAACGTAGAAGTGCTAGTGTACTTGAATCAATAGAATTGAATCCTTTTTGATTTTGATTGACGCCATAGTGCAGCGTGTAACCACTTATATATGTAGACAGCCTTATTATAGTGCTTCGTCAGCAATACTGTGTTGTATTTAATTATAACTTGTGACACAATATACTGAACAAACCACTTACTTACTTTCAAATCAAACTAATCGAACCTGATCAGACCACACTACAATAGATGTCGCTACTAAAGTTTCCCCTTCCAGCTGATTCGGATAAATTATTCATTTATTTAACATTTTATGTGCACACTGAAAAGAATTTGATAAGAAGAAGGAGACAGGTACAAGGGTGATGCTTATTTCTAAAGAAATCTCTTCCAGCATACCGCGAAAGGATTATTAACTTGTAGCGACTACGATCACTACACATGACGTCACAGAATCCTACATCGCGCAAGCATAGTTCTCCGCGCGATTTGAATAGATACTTCTCTTCTTCTACTAGGCGTTAGTCCCGGCTTTTGCCAGGGTCCGCCAATTCGCGATTTGAATAGATACAATAGTCCGAAATCATCTATCGGGCAGTAGCCCACCGGACATGACACCTCGTCCGGTCGGAGGATCCTCCCTTTTCAATGGAGGTACGTGGGACTTTACTCTCTGTTCCACTACCTCCAAAAACTTATTGGAAGAACTAAACATGGAAAGAGATTTTAGTGCGGCTGAAGTTTTGAGTGGAAATTATTTATTTATTTATTATTAGTCTTACATACAGCTATCATTACAGATTATCCCAATACGATAGTGTAGTCAAAAGAAATTGATAAATTATAATAACATGTCAAACTAAATTCAATTCATAATGTCAACAAAAAATATGAAAGTATCAGTCAAAAAAAAAATATAAATAAAAATTACATGTCAAAGCAAATTCCATTCATAATGTCAAAAAAAACATATAAAAGTAAATATGAGTCAAGAAAAAAAATTAATTGTAAAAATGAAATGTTTGTCTGACCTGGACATGTCGGACGCAGCCGTCGAAGTCGTAGGGGCCCTTGTGCGAGTTGGAGGCCTTCAGCTTGATGTTGTGCTCGCCGCGCACGTCGTCGGCGATGTCCGCCACGTCCTCCTTGTGGCGCGCGTGCGACACCTCCTGCGCCAGCGACTTGGCCGCGTCCACCGTCTTCTTCACCGTGCTGCCGAAGAAACGCTTCAGCCTACAACACGTACACATCATGTAATGTAGCATATATACAAGAGCAACGTATTAATGTCTAGAATATGGAGAGAATACGAAATCGACTTGATAGCGCAACGTATAATCGCAGACTGGCGCGGCTTGACTAAACATCATCATCTGCCTAGCCTTTTCCCAATTATATCGGGGTCGGCTTCCAGTTGCTGGATTTAGCTGAATACCAGTATTTTACTAGGAGTGGCTGCCTACCAGACCTCCACAATCCATTAACTAGGGTAACACGGTACTTCATGGCAAGACTGGAGTCAGATTTTACTGAATACGAGGCACGGAGGAAACTCGTTATGTTAAGATGGTCACCCATCCACAGACCGACTTTGGCAAGCATTGCTTAACCTTGAAGATCGACTCATGCGACTGTTATTATCTAGCCACGAGCTCCTCGTGGAGAGGGCACTATATAATTAATAAATAATATTTTTTTAATAAATAAAAATATTTGTGAAAAAAAGTGTTTTATATCCAAATTTCCAAAAATAAATAATTGTCTACCCCGTGCGAAGCCGGGACGGGCTGCTAGTAATTAAATAATTTAGTGAGACCCTAACAATAAATGTCCTTACATCCTCCATTAAATGAAGCGTAAAAATGTGAGAGCGAAAAAAAGAAACGGTGTGAAAGAGACAGAGTAGAGATGGCAACTTATGACTGAGGACTGAGGAGCGACCGGCGACAGGACAGGACGTGAAGTTGTAAAATAAGAAAAGGTGAAATAACAAAAACAAGTAAGTTCATCATCAGCAGTTTTATATCCTTCTCCACACCGCTGCAATCCCGTAACACTACATGTAATTACTGCTTTCGTTCGTAGTAATCACAGAGTTTCATGCAAAATTTTCTCCATAAAATACGACCAAGACAAACTGTGCACGATACTCCGTCGGTTTAGATAGTTAACTAAAGGTAAACAATCTTGGTATGTCTTTTTATATTAAAGAGGTCGTATATAATATACACAAAGATTATTTAAATTTAGTTTATTAGCTAACATCGATTTAGGTAAATCCCTATTTGCAAAGATTTTTACATACAATTTATAGACAACTTTTAGATAAAACGACATGCCAAGATTGTTTACATTTAGTTAACTATCTAAACCGACGGAGTATAGCTTCTAAGTTTTTTTTTTTAATAATTTTTTTATTGTTGACCGATTCGCGGTTGACCGCTATCTCACCTGATAGTAAGCGACAAGTAAATTAATAGTGTAAAACCCAAGCTATAAGGGTTTAAAGTATGAAAGGAAAATGGATTTAAACTAAAGGTCATTGACCCGCGCATATGTTCTCCCGCAAGGGTGATACACGTTGCGTGACTTGCGAAAATTTTAGTATGTTTCTGTCTGTTATTTATCAGTGTTTTTTTGTTCATATTTTATTAGTATCATGTAGACGTACTATTGTGGGTTTGAATATGTCCCGCATTTAAACTAACATACCTACTGTATATAATACATAAATAATGAAACCCGTGTGCCGTGCGGGAACTGAACTTGCAACACGCAGTTCATCAGCCAATCGCTTAACCACTGCGCCAACCATGTGAAAAGTTTAATGAGTGTCCATTATTATATTAATACTAGCTTTTACCCGCGGCTTCGCCCCCGTCAAATGATTACCCTACGCTACCCTACACTACCCTACCTACCCTACTTTACCTAACTTTTGTTTTTTATTATTATTATTTGCTATAAACCTCACGGAGCCCGAGACCTTTCTAACGAATGCAAAACCGTGGAAATCGGTTCGTGCATTCTGGAGTTATAGCGTCAGGAATGAAAACCCGACTTGCATATTTTTATATAGTAGACTAGCTTTTACCCGCGGCTTCGCTCCCGTCAAATGACTACCCTACATATTCTACGCTACCCTACCCTACCTTCCCTACCCACCCTACACTACACTACCCTACCTACCCTACTTTACCTAACTTTTTTTTTTAATTTTTCTCTCTGTAAAAACCATCATTGAACTTCAAGGAACATTAAAAAAAAAACAGCCAAATCGGTCTAGCCGTTTTCATGTTATGTCGTGACAACGGAAAACGAGTTTCATTTTTATATATATAGATTATACCTAGCCTATACTATCCCACTGCTGGGCAAAGGTCTTCCTCCATTCCTTCCGTCGTTCCCGGCTTCGAGCCACTTCAAGCCCATGTTAAATAAAATATCAATTGAGTTATTACGGGTAGTTTGAAGACAGACATCTGACATAATTAAGTCTTGCCAAGATATCGTGTTACTCAGTTACTGGGTTGTGAAGAGCAGATTGGCAGTTGCTTCATGAGAAACACTGGTACCTACCTTGCTGTTAGTTAGATTGGAAGCCGACTCCAATACAGTTGGGAATAGGCTTAGCAGATTCATTGATAACACTGATAGTCCAATTAATCTATGGCAATCCTGCAGCTGATTTTTTTGATTCCTAGAATATTATGGCATGTCATTAAAGATGACTTGTGAAGCAGGGACGTAACCAAAGGTGGTTATATCGGAACCGAATTTGAAATCGGATTTTTTATTTTATTTGGAATTCGGAATCGGAACTGGAATTGGAATCGAAATCGAAGGTGCGGGGAGGTAGCGAACCGGTGGAAAAGCGGAACCGAAATTAGAAAAGAAAGTGCAAAATCAATCGGAAATTGCGGAAATTGCGATTACGACTCCTTAACATCTCTACTGTAAAATAACAATGTGAAATTCAAGAAATAGAAGAGGTGTTGTCATCTCGTAGATGAGCCTGCCACAAGAGTGTGGGATTTGTACAAGAACAGATAAGCCCAACAGTGGGTGAAGTCGAGCCCTGTATTATGGTAATAATGATGTTACGTCAAACATTAGAGTAACATTTGGAGGTAGGTGGACAGTGAATAAAGTCCCACATACCTCCGTTGAAAAGGGAGGATCCTCCGACCGGACGAGGTGTTATGTCCGGTGGGCTACTGCCCGATAATGATTTCGGGCTGTTGTATATATTCAAATTGCGCGGAGAACTTTGTTTGCGCGATGCAGGATTCTGTGACGTCACATGTAGTATCTCGATCGTAGTCGCTACACGTCAAACATTAAAATATCGATTTAAAAACCTCGAATCGATTTTTAAATTGATTTTATCTCGATGAATGTCCCATCCGAGTAAAATTATTGTAGCGATAATGAGATTATCATTGAGCAGAGAAACTTTTTTTATCTCACATACCCGCGAAACGAGACACAATAGTAAAACAGTTAACGTTTGAATCCCCAACCGGTCCTATGAGACCGCGCTGTTATTGTTTTACTATTGTGTCTCGTTTCGCGGGTATCTGAGTAACTAAACAAAGTTATTATTATAATAGTAAAACAATAACAGCGCGTCTCATAGGACCGGTTGGGGATTCAAACATTAAACAATATCGTATTAGAATTAGTTGTAACAAATGAAACTCAACGTAATAAACTTGTTAGATAGTAAGTGCCGATTAGCAGCAAGAAAAATTTAATCACACGTTAAAACACCCTTCAGGAAAGACAACTCTGTGTGTAAAATATCTTTGCCAGCAGGATTTTCTTTAGTTCGGCGGTGAAAGTACGGTTTTTTTCTGAGGTAAGAAACCTACAGACTTTTACAGACTAAAGCCCACCTGTGTTGCACCTGTAGGGTGTGCTTCCGAAAGGAAAACCCGGGACTTTGGAACGAAGGCAAAGAAGGAACAGAAGCAAGAAAGGAAGAAAGGGGAAGGGAAGGGAGAAGAAGAAGGCAAGGAAGGAAGGAAGGGTGTAGGGTTTAGTCAGTAAAAGTCTGACACACCCTCCCGCTCTGCCCAAGAGCGGGAGAAGTCATTCTGACCATTTTACTGACAGCTCTTTATCACGGTTGTGGAAAGCCACACGCCGTTAACCCAGGCTTTATCTCTGGCAGACGGCGAACTGCCCATTGCTCGCCGTGCAAGCCAGCGCTCACGGTGCTCGGGAATAGCCCTTCGACTCCCGACACCTGAGGCGTCTCGTGGAGCGGCGCTTGGGGCGTGAGGGGGTCCTCTCCCTCACACTTTCCACCACCTGCCTCGTCCGCATTACTGTTTCGCATTAGGAGACGACTGCTACCCATTCCCTCTCACTCTGGACAGCCGGGCGGGAGAGGTCTTGAATCTTCTTATTTTGCGTGTCGATGGCAAAACTCTTCAAATGCCTTGCCTTGCCTAGTATTCGGCCACGGCAATGCCGTCCACTGATGCTGTCATTAGGTCATGACGTGAACATGTAACAGGGCACGTGATGCAGGATAGAAGGTGGGACATGGTTTGCGGGGACACGCCGCACAAACACTGAAGGTCTGAACCGTCCGAGAACCCCCATCTGTGGAGATTGTCTTTGCTGCGCCCAACTCGGGTGCGAAGCCTGTTTAGGGCTTTCCAGGTTGGCCAAGGCGACTCGTGTCCAGGAGAGAGGTTCTCCGAAGGCTCGCCAAAATCAACAGGAGGGCTGAACTCCTCTCGCCAGAGGTCTTTAATGTAGCTAAGGCTATCTTAGTTATTTATTTTGATCTTAACTGAAGCTGCGGCATCATCAGCAAGGTGTTGAGTTAGTATTCAGTTAGCGCACTTCGATAAAATAAACATACTTACAGTGCAGCCGTTGTATCTTGGCGAGTCTGAAGTTAGGCTCTGTGAATTTTGGCGCTTGAAAACTCGTACAAAAATAAAGTATAAAAAAAATGCCAATAACAATCTTTAACAGCAATAACAACTGTGCACTAGTTTTCGACGTTTTATAAGTGCCCATGTAGGCCTATGTGAAATAAAAATATTTGTCTTTGACTTCAACTGCGAATTGCATTTTTTTTAAACCTTTATTTTTGTATGAGTTTTCAAGCGCCAAAATTCACAGAGCCTAACTTCAGACCCGCCAAGATACCGACGGACGTACTGTACATGCTCTTGATATTAAAATTGGAAAAACAACCCCTTTGTTATAATACTGAAAATCAATAAACTTTCAAGACTTAAAACTAAAAGTCAAGCGTGAGAGTGTTTCCACAGTATCCGTTATGTCACGAACATTCGATGTCAAGTCGGTGTCCGATAACGATATTAATTTGGCGTCCGATGACGATATTAAGTCGGCGTCCGATAACGATTTTAAATCCAACCAACAATAATATCATATCGGCGATTAAAAGCTGTATGAAATCGGCAACCAACAACGATATCTTGTCGGTGTCCGACAACGATATCTCAGTCAGTCAAATAACGATATCACATTGGCGTTCAACAGAGATATCGAGTCGGCATCGGACCCGACTCGAGTCGGATAGTGTGGATATAATTCTGATAGCAATAGCGTTAGTCGCCAAACTGTCACCTGAAGTTCATATCGTGTGTCAATCTCTTGTTTATGTTGTCTTGCGAATGGCTTTTTACCAAATTCGATGCGGTCCTAGAGTTAGAAACATTACTATGTATTTCATTCAACAACATTCGATGGGAAAAATGCTTTTAGTTTACCAAGTGATAGGAAACGATCTAACCACCAGTTTCTAGAATGAAAAATAATGTTACAAGGTGTCAAGTGCTTGTAAGCTGCTGTGATTGGTTGAATTTTATAATTTATAATAATAATAATAATAATAATAATCCTTTATTATCAGGCAACTAAGGCCCATAGAAACAATACACAAATAATATTACAAAATTATAAACTAATACATATAACATAAACTATTACTCGTAAGTTAATTTGTTAGTAAAAACGACTTAAAGCTATATTAGTAGCACTTCACTATGCACTATGTTTTCTTGGTGCTGTCCTGTGGCACTTGTCCGCGGAAGCGACGGAACACCACGCCCTGTGGCCAGAAGTCTTCATCCATAGCGAGGTGCAGAAAACAGTTCGGTACTCGCACCACAAACGCCTGGAAATTGACGTTCCGGTGCGACTCCAGCAGCTGCACCCTCAGTGTGTACTTCAACTTCTGGCGCACATACTCGACGATGTCCTCCACCTTTGTGGTGTAATGCAGGCGGGAGATGTACACCGGCGTGTTCGGCTGAGCGGCACGCACACTCGCACCAGGTGTTGCTGGTGCTTTGCCGCACAGGTTTCGGTTGGCTTGCGTTCGGCGCTTCCTCCTTTGCACCGTCACGAAACCATCTTCGTTTTCAGCCTTATTCATTGCCTTATTAGGCAAAGGCTTTGATATGGGAGCGGCAGGGGCGCTCGCGGTGACGCTAGCGAAATCCCTATGAGGGAGATTCGCTGGGGCTACACGTTCAGGCAGCGGGGCGGGGTAGTGGGGTCGGGGTCGGGCGGCGGCACATGGAGGAGCCGCGGCGGCCGGCACGGAGCTGCGGGGCGCCCGAGGTGGGCACTCTGCAATCTCAGCAATCGACGTACGGACAGGCGACGAAACTGCTGACACGGAGCTCGGCGACAATAAATCGAGGCTAACTCCGCGACGCGTGTTTGCATTAGACGCATCGGCTGATGACCTAGTTACCGCCGCTGTGTTGCGAAATTCACTGAATTCTTGACGTAACTCAGCGACAGTTTTCTGGGATGCATCTAATTTCACCTGCACATCCGCAAGACTGGCCTTCAGAAAGACAATGTCCTTCAAAAGGGTTGTGACGTCGACGTGGTCGAAGGTGACCGGTGGAAGCTTGTGCAGCTCCTTCGCCACAAACGTAGGCACGTCGTCTGGGTCGGTCTCCTTGAACAGCGTGATAATATCCTGTATGCTCTTCCTAGTCCCGTCACGCCGGCGAGACACCATCTGGTCGCGCTTATTTAGCACGGTGAACAACATCAACTTCGCAGCAGCGATGTCCTCCTCGCTGAAATTCGTTGCGCAGATCTGGACGGCGGACACTTCGTCCATAACATCCAGCTTCTGCTGCAGGAAGGCCAGCAACTCGTTCACCACAAGATTATTACTTATGGCGACTAAATTCGAGCGACAGCTTGCGCCGCGCTAATCGATACAAATAATATGTAAACAATGCGTCCGCATCGGAACGCGGTACAAGCAAGACTCCCAAATCTCCTTTAATCACAACAGTCCGTTAGACAGATTAAATAGAGGTTGAAATTGCAAGACTTTTCGCACTGATTGCCCTGCCGTCCAGCCCCTAAAGCGCAGTAAAACATATTTTTTTTACTTTTTTTTACTGCGCTTTAGGGGCTGGACGGTAGTGCCTACTAGGAGGTGCTAGGCCTCAGAGGACATAATGTCCCCCAACACGAGGTGCAACGTTGTACAGTGTCCCACAATTTGCCTCTCAACATTTACGATACATTCACCTGACCTGAGTATGTTGTTGGACAATTTGACAGCGTCTCGCGTCATGTTGGGGTACATTTTGACCCCTCATGTGTCTGAAGCTTTATTGTCATCACGAATCTGTTGTGTAACACTGATAGTCTTATATTTTTATCATGGATAGGCTTGCGTGTGGTCAGATAACCATTATCTGCATTATCGGCCTTATAATGTTCCCACTGCTGGGACTCAGGCCTCCTGTCTAGGAGAGGGAATGGGCCATAATCGACCGCGTGGGTCTAGTGCGGATTGGCGGATGTCACATGTCGTTGAATTTTTTGGTTCTAGGACGTGCCGGTTTCCTCACGATGTTTTCCTTCATCGTTTTGGGAGCAGTAGCGATGAAATAAATTACACAAAGTAATACGCCTGGCCGGGATTGAACCCGCGACCTACAACTTGCAAGTCGGGGCAGTTACCACTGGGCCACCATTGCTTCATTATCTTACCTGATGATAAACGATGGTGTGGCCGACGTTGGAGCACGTTTGCCTAGAAGCGATTTGTTCACTCTTAACTTAAATAGCCCTAAGTTATAGTTGTCAGGTCCTGTCAAACTTGGGTATTTAATAATCAGTCTACGACCAAAATACAGACATGTCAAAGATCGATGGAAAGGAGTATTCTGAATCTGAAAAGAAAAGTTAAAAAAAGACATGTAGACATAAGGAAAACAACCAATGTCATAGATGCCTTAGATCATTGTAAAAAACTGAAATGGAAATGGGCTGGCCATATTGCGCGTATGGATGATGTAAAATGGGCCAAAACAGTAACTACTTGGACAGGACCACCTGGTAAAAGAAAAAAAGGAAGACCAAAAGAAAGATGGATAGACGAAATACACAAAACCGCTGGGAAACACTGGATAGCAAAGGCGAAAGACAGACAAACTTGGAGTGAAATGGAGGAGGCCTTTACTCGCTGAGAGGTCTCTAATGAAATTATTTTAAGTAAGAAATTGTACTAACCATTTTATTTTATTTTTTCTATATCTTATTTACTAACATTTAGATTATATTTAAAAATGTAACATTTCATTGGAGAAAAATAAAAGGCTATAATAATAATAGTTGTCAGGAAATACAGTCTTTGGCAGGGTATTCCACTCTACTACCACTATGTGTTCCCAAAACGTTTTGTGCGCGTAGGTGGGATGTGTTCCATGTAGGAGGTGGTTCCCTCTAGTGCCAGTTCTGTGAAGCTCATCTCCTTCTCACAGCGAAGTCGAGATGCCAATAGCACGACATAGCAGAAGGCACTGGTCCAGCCTGATACTTGTGTGTGTCTTTATTGTTGATAGGTTCGCGCTTCACCGCTATTTCACCCGATGGAAAGCGGCGTTGCCGTCGACAATGGTGCGGGTTTCATCATCATCGTCAAAACACGTCCACTGCTGGACATAGGCCTCGAGATACATAGCGCCATGGTGTGCGTTTAGCTAGAAGTAACCTATTCATTCTTGAATTAAAGATAGATTTTTTTTATATACCATAAACTAGTGCTTGACTGCAATCCCACCTGATACTAAGCAGTGATGCAATCGTTGATGGTGAGGCGCACTAGTTTATTAAGAGCCTATTCACTCTAATCTTGAAGATACCCAAATTATAATCGGACGGAAAGACAGAAAAAGGTTGTAGGTTACAGGAAACACAGAGTCCGGCAGGGAGGTCCACTCCTTGCTACTTACTTCTCAGTCTTCCTCTTGATGCCGGTGGTCTGGCGGTCGGCCGACTCGCGCTTCATCTCCTTGGCCTCGTCCTCCGCGCCGCCAGCGCACACGCTCTCACTTTCCTCGTCCGTTTCTCTGAAAGGAAACAGTAGTAGTATTATTATTAACCTATCACATACCGAGACACAATAGTAAAACAATAACAGCGCAGTCTCATGCGACCGGTCGGGGATTCATAAATAATGCTTACTGAACTCTCAAACGCATTTTCAAAATTTCTCGACAAGATGTCGTCTAAACTCAAAAGGTTATCTTAAAAGTATTGACAATCAATTATTTTTAACTGTTAAAATTATTAATAATACAATTTAAAAGAGAGAAATTGCAAACTTGGTTGTATATTTTAATTCTATGTGTTTTATTAACTAATTTACACTGTTCAACAAAATGTCAAAATACTGGTCTAATTGTAGATAGCTATGTTACATGAAACGGTTTTACACTAAGCTGGAATACAGGCATACGTTTTGAACTGACAGTTTTATTACATTTGCTCGCAGTAACTGAAAACCAGAAGCTGTATTTTATTCATATTAATAAAATACTCAAAAAAGCACAAACGTTGTTGAAGCAAAAAATGCATTTTTGTAGTTAATTGGTGCAAATTGTTCGTGCACAAAATGCAACTCTGCAATAGGGAAACCGTGCTTAATCATTTCACCGAAAAAATTTCGTTGTTGTTGTGAAGTGTGTGCTAACAAATATGTTACCGGGCGTGTTGCGTGTATTGAAGAATAATTCGAAGTACTAAGGACACTCCTTTATTCAGAATTTGTGTGGAAAATATGACGAATCACCATAAATATTCGACGAAAGGTGTTTGATTTAATCTGACCAGCTTTTTTTCGTCCCACACAGCTGTAAAAGAGAGGGAGGCTTATTTCCCTCCTTTTCTTTACCTACGTAATAGTATAAGATAGGTCACATTTCGGAAGGAGATCAATGGGGGTCAGAATATAATGGGTCTCACCTATTCGTTCCTGTCAATTTCTAGTTTTTACAAGTGGAAGACATGTCCAAAACAAACCTAGTGAAGTCACCTCTCTTTTATAAATAAGCGGAATCCTGAAATAGTATTGCGGCTCATAAACTGAGTCAAATATGTATAAAATTGATTATTGGTAAATTCAACGACGTACAGCCTATAGACGCCTTATAACTGGCGACCGATGTCTGTCGGCACATATGATTTATAGATCTGATATAATACCCGGCAAATAAGTTGGCAAGTTTCGCGCATGGTGCACAAAAAACCAATGAGCGAACGGGACGTAACGCAGTGCGGAGGCAAAAGTCGTCTAACGCACCAATCATAAACTACTATTATAATAGTGCACCAATCGAGCGCCGGATCGGCGCTACCTCATACCCCGCGTCCCGCTTGACCACCAAATAGATCTAAAAAACGATTTCTGCGCATTGCCAAGTTATGTGCCCCCGGTAATACAGGTCGTCGGAGTAGGCATAAAGATGGTATTTTTTTTTCAAGTGTGGAAGCATCAGAATGACTTCTCCCACTTTTGGGCGGAGTGGAGTCAGTAAAAGTGCCCACTTTTACTGACTACACCCCACCCCCTTCCTTCGTTGCCTTCGATCTGGGGACACTTTCGAAAATCCGATCCATGTCCCTAGAAACTACGGCCCTGTTAGGCCCCTATAGTTTGCTGACGCGTCGTTGACGATTTTGGCTCGGTGCGGGTTATTACCAGTCTGCCGGACGGCAAGCTACCCAGTGCTCGCCGTCCGCAAGCCCGCATGCATAAAGATGGTATGACATTTCATCGGTAAATCAATACACAAGTTCCTTCCACTAATGCAGTGCACTAGCTTCTGACATTTTTTAAGTACCCATGCAGGCCTAAGTGAAATAAAAACGATTCTGATTTTTTCAATACTACTCATCAAAACTGAGGGTCTGAGTTATCTAGTTCTTTTGGCGAACACGCGTTGGTGTCTTTCACGTCCTTTGAGAAACATAACTAATGATGTATCAATTCCTATGACAACCTTTGTTTTCGATAAAGGAAAAAACCTATTTACTAAGTTTTTTTATTATTAGCATAGCATTAGCATTATCGGCCTTGTAATGTTCCCACTGCTGGGACTCAGGCCTCCTCTCTAGGAGAGGAAATGGGCCATAATCCACCGCGCGGGCCCATTGCGGATTGGTGGATGTCACTTGTCTTCGAATTTTAATAATTATTTTTACACAATTGCGCCCGAAGGAGGATTATTATATTATTCTTTACTACTAAAATAATGATATAAATACATAGTTATATTTTGATAATTACAACTCGATCGCATTAACTTGACGCTTTGCGCCGATGAAATAATATCCAAAAACAATATAACAACAACAGAGAACTAGCCAAATTATCGACGCGCGTATCGATATCAAAGATGCTGAGCGTACCTGACACTTGCCGGGCGAGCTAAGGGAATGCGGGGGAAGCGGGGGGATGTGAGCATTTCGGAGATGCATCAAGTTAATGTGAATTGTAAGTCTTTTTGACAATTTGTATTACAAAAAGTTTATTGCAGTAACGTGTACAACTTTCACAGTAAATCTTACATAGGGCCTTGTATTATCATTGAAATAGATTGATTGCATTAAGTACGCATATTTTACGTTTGAGCAATATCAAGAAATACGAAGACAAATAATAATAATTATACGACATATTTATTTAAAAAAATGATCGATACTTTAGTGATTTATTTAAAGCGTAAATAAGTAGTACAATCCACATAATCAAAACCGTAACGACATCGAAGCGACTAACAGCCGAAACCAATAACCTATCTATCACATATCGGATATAGAAAAACAAATGAAACAACAGAAAACAATATAATTTTTGTATTGTATCATTTGTTACAAAATAGCAAGTAGGAGGAGGGCTAATATAAATTTTTATTTAAAATTAATCTATTCTTTCGTGTTGTGTTCAAGGAACACGTGAATATCGATTTTGGGTAGGACTTCGATCGAACGACTTTAAAACTTCAACGATATTTGATTTGTTTGATTTTACGTGAATCAGTCTACAGAAAATCCCCTCTCCTAGAAAGGAGGCCTGAGTCCCAGCAGTGGGAACATTATAAGGCCGGTCATGGTAAATGCTAATGCAGTCTACAGAACGCAGCACCCCTGCTCCTCATCCCCCGCCCCGCTAGTAGGCAGCATTGTTCTGGTGAGCTATAATACCCAGCAAATACGTTGGCAAGTTTCGCGCATGGTGCACAAAACAGCCAATGAGCGAACAGGACGTAACGCAGTGCGGAGGCAAAAGTCGTCTAACGCGCCAATCATAAACTACTATTATAATGCTGCACCAATCGCGCGCCGGATCGGCGCTACCTCGTACCCTGCGTCCCGCTTGACCACCAAATAGACCTAAAAACGATTACTGCGCATTGCCAAGTTATGTGCCGCCGGTTATACATCAAGCATGAGGCGACTATAGGCAGTACGGTCGTTGGGAGAATTAGTTGTAAGTTCGATCACAAAACCCTCACTCTAATCAGTTCAGCCATCAAACGCATAAGTTATGACTTTACAAGCTAATGTAATGAAAGTAGGATTGCCAGACGGTGAAACCGGTTCAATACCGGTAATAATTCACAATTGTATCTATTAAATGCAAATCAAACGACTATTAGATAATCTTTCATGGTTAAACTGCCAAACCAATTCTGGTTAGTTGGTAAAACACGACGAAAAAATAAGCAATTTAAAAAACCACGATTTCTCGAAGTTGTAGAATTTACACTAGTTCTAAATGAAAATGCACTAAATAATACTCAATTATACTCTATTTACTAAAAGATTAGAAATTTAAATAAACTTGTTTTACTGTCCGTTCAACCGATTTTGACTTCCATTCCGTAGACATAAGGATGACATTAAAAGTAAAAAAGTGGTTACAATACCAACTATTTACTGCAGCCGTCATTTGTCACCAGCACAATAAAAATCAAAATTGGTTGAACAGACAGTAAACCAAGTTTCTTTTTACTAATCTTATAGTAAATAGAGTATAAGTGGATCATATTGTACTATTAACATTACCTACTACATTTACATTACTACAATTAGAATTGAAATAACAACGGCTTCATGAGATCTTTCTAAATGCTTTACTGAATTGAAATTTATATAGATACTGTACCAGTTAACCATTGGGTAAAAAAAGACAACACTGTTAAGAAAAGAGTTAAGAAATGAAAAAAAAAATTGTCGGCGGTAGTCTGGCAACCCTAGCGGCAAGCAGCAAACTAAGCAGTGAGAAGAAGATTGAAGAAGGAACCTAGCGGCGAGACTGAGGTCGGACGAGTGCGCCGACTGCGACAGCGACAGCGCCGACAGCGCCAGGCGCCGCCACGACTGCCGGCGCGCGCCGCCTGCTCTGCAACGTCACCGCGAGCTGAGCCCATGGGCCCGACCCTACCACCACTTTTTGTAACGCTGCTTTTTTTATTTTTCAACTAGCCATCAACAGTACAACTTCTCCCGTTCTTGAGCGGTACGGAAGCGCGTGTCAGACTTTTACTGATTAAACCCCACCCCATTCTTTCGTTGCCTTCGATCTGAGGCTACCGAGCTTCCCTTTCAGAAAACCGATCCATGGCCCCATTTGTAGCTGTGCTGACGCGCGTTTCGTAAACACACGACAGCATCGCTACTAACGCGCGTTGTCGCATTTGCAACGCGCTACAGAAGCGATGCTAACGCGCTACAGCATCGTGTCCGTAGCGCTGCAAACGCGCGACCGTGTCGGACGGCATCGGGGAAAGAACGGAGGGAGAGTGACACGTGAATTAAAAAAAAACACATTCTACATACAAAATCTTAATTTTTGTGCTACTGTCTCGCGTTTGCATCGCGACAGAAGCGTTACAGTATTGCGTTTGCAGCGCGACTGAAAATCATGGCGTGGGCGAGGGCAAGTAGCGAGCGACTGCATCGTTACTGCAGCGCTACAAAAAGTCGCCGTGGGCGAGACTCCTTCATGAATAAAGAGAACACATTATGAAATGAAATTAGGTATTTATTCTTTGGACCTTTCCTATCTGATGATGCAAGAGAAACGGCGAATCCAAGGCCAATGGGTCTTTTGAACTGCAGACATTATAAAAAATACCGTGTACCATAATGTAAGACAGAGAAGCCTATCCTTTAGAGAAACTTTTGAAGAAAATGTTTTACCCGATTGTGCCAGAAGGAAGGTACATGTTTTTTTTAACACTGAGGATGTAAATTCTCGACCTCTATATGGCACACGGAGACTAAACTATAGATGCTTTTGATAATTACAGCCTGGCCAAGCGTGCTCCATCGTCGAGCACTTTGTCTCTTACCACCACCCAAAAAAATAGGTATAAATGTATTGATCTTACAATCATTAAAAAAGTTTTACCCGAGAATTAAAAAAGACAGTTTGATAGCTTTTGTACAAATAATACATAAAGCCACCATTTTAATTCTTTGGAAAGACAATGCTTGTACTTAAAGGAGAATGTTTATTTTGGTCCAAAAAACATTAAAAGTATGCGTGTCGCGGTATGCGATAAGACCGCCCTTTGCATGTACTATAGGCAGCCAAAGTGCCTGAGCAATCCAGAAAAAAAATAGTGAGAACAGAGAAATTATGATATTAGAAAAAAGTACGTGTTTTTTTTTATTCATAAAAATTTAAAAAAACATACTTAACTTCGGGTTTCGATTTTGTTGCCCCACTAACCGTACGATAAGAAGAAGAAGACTAACAGCCGAAACCAATAACCTATCTGTCACATATCGGAGATAGAAAAACAAATTAAACAACAGAAAACATGATAATTTTTGTATTGTATCATTTGCTTTACAATCTCCAGTATGCCAAAACTGGAGATCGATAGGTTATTGGTTTCGACCGATAGTAATTTGAAATTAATGCGTCGATCAACAATGGGTTCATGCCTGGCGACCGCAGATTTTTTTTGGACCAGGACTCATAGTAAAAAAAAACATTCTCCATTTATATTTTTGTAGTTGGTATTATGTAATAATATTCCACAACTTTTCACACAACGCCATCTAGTCTAGTAAGCAGGGCTTGTGCTATGAGTACTAGACAACTGATAAACATACTTGTATATTTCTGAATACATAAACATTATTGATAAATTATGTTCAGACACAGAACAAATGATACTCATCACACAAACATTTGTCTTGGGTGGGAATCGAACCCACGACTTCTGGCATAGCATAAGTATAGATGTGGCCACATACAGCGAGTTTCTTCATCAAAACTAAAACTGTCAGTAAAACTATTAACTTTTCCTTGACCATTACTGTCATAATAGCAAATGACATCTTGTCAATGTCTTCATCCAAATGACAGCCAAATTAAAAGTCGACTAAAATAAAAATGTAGGGATAAACGCAGTGAAATCTATACAATTTTATCTAAATGAAAGTGACTTTAGCTTTAACAGCCCTTCAATGAGCAGTAAAAATTAAGGACAAAAGTAACAATAAAACTAACAGTTAAAATCTGCCCTCCAGCGCCTATACCGCAGTAATAGGGCTTTTTGCGTTTTAAATATTGATTCTTAACGGGCATACTATAAGGAACAATATTTAAAACGAAAAAAACCCTATTACTGCGGTTTAGGCGCTGGAGGGTAGAAATTGTGAAGAAACGAATTTAACCGTTATTATGACTTTAACCTATCACATACCCGCAAAACGAGACACAATAGTAAAACAATAACACCGCGGTCTCATAGGACCGGTCGGGGATTCATGAATTAAGACGTTAATTTGGATGAAGAAATTGGCTGATAGTGTTTTTGTAGTTGGTATAGATGTGGCTACATGGTGGGCCGTGTGGGGTCACCTCTGGTTGTCGTCGTCGTTGGCGCGGCCGATGTACTCGGAGGTGAGGCGCATGATGTGCAGCGACAGCGGGTTGATGCACTGCGGCAGCTTGTGCTCCGCCACGCTCAGCGGCACCCGCTCACCTGCCATCACACACACACTGTAAGCTACCATGCTAAATACCATGGATACCTTAATGTCTATTTTCCAGTGAACGTTTGAGTACAAGTGTTCGAAAAATACTCATCGTGTCATTTCTCACTTTACACGACTTTTTCCTGTGGTGTAGCGTGTACCGACCGGTGTCGAGGTTGAGCACGGCGACCTGCTCCAGGATCTCGATGTCGGACAGCTGCTGCCCCGACACGGTGCGCGTGCGAGTTGCTGTGTGTGGGGGTGGGGTGTGGGGTGTAGCGTGTACCGACCGGTGTCGAGGTTGAGCACGGTGACCTGCTCCAGGATCTCGATGTCGGACAGCTGCTGCCCCGACACGGTGCGCGTGCGAGTTGCTGTGTGTGGGGGTGGGGTGTGGGGTGTAGCGTGTACCGACCGGTGTCGAGGTTGAGCACGGTGACCTGCTCCAGGATCTCGATGTCGGACAGCTGCTGCCCCGACACGGTGCGCGTGCGAGTTGCTGTGTGTGGGGGTGGGGTGTGGGGTGTAGCGTGTACCGACCGGTGTCGAGGTTGAGCACGGTGACCTGCTCCAGGATCTCGATGTCGGACAGCTGCTGCCCCGACACGGTGCGCGTGCGAGTTGCTGTGTGTGGGGGTGGGGTGTGGGGTGTAGCGTGTACCGACCGGTGTCGAGGTTGAGCACGGTGACCTGCTCCAGGATCTCGATGTCGGACAGCTGCTGCCCCGACACGGTGCGCGTGCGAGTTGCTGTGTGTGGGGGTGGGGTGTGGGGTGTAGCGTGTACCGACCGGTGTCGAGGTTGAGCACGGTGACCTGCTCCAGGATCTCGATGTCGGACAGCTGCTGCCCCGACACGGTGCGCGTGCGAGTTGCTGTGTGTGGGGGTGGGGTGTGGGGTGTAGCGTGTACCGACCGGTGTCGAGGTTGAGCACGGTGACCTGCTCCAGGATCTCGATGTCGGACAGCTGCTGCCCCGACACGGTGCGCGTGCGAGTTGCTGTGTGTGGGGGTGGGGTGTGGGGTGTAGCGTGTACCGACCGGTGTCGAGGTTGAGCACGGTGACCTGCTCCAGGATCTCGATGTCGGACAGCTGCTGCCCCGACACGGTGCGCGTGCGAGTTGCTGTGTGTGGGGGTGGGGTGTGGGGTGTAGCGTGTACCGACCGGTGTCGAGGTTGAGCACGGTGACCTGCTCCAGGATCTCGATGTCGGACAGCTGCTGCCCCGACACGGTGCGCGTGCGAGTTGCTGTGTGTGGGGGTGGGGTGTGGGGTGTAGCGTGTACCGACCGGTGTCGAGGTTGAGCACGGTGACCTGCTCCAGGATCTCGATGTCGGACAGCTGCTGCCCCGACACGGTGCGCGTGCGAGTTGCTGTGTGTGGGGGTGGGGTGTGGGGTGTAGCGTGTACCGACCGGTGTCGAGGTTGAGCACGGTGACCTGCTCCAGGATCTCGATGTCGGACAGCTGCTGCCCCGACACGGTGCGCGTGCGAGTTGCTGTGTGTGGGGGTGGGGTGTGGGGTGTAGCGTGTACCGACCGGTGTCGAGGTTGAGCACGGTGACCTGCTCCAGGATCTCGATGTCGGACAGCTGCTGCCCCGACACGGTGCGCGTGCGAGTTGCTGTGTGTGGGGGTGGGGTGTGGGGTGTAGCGTGTACCGACCGGTGTCGAGGTTGAGCACGGTGACCTGCTCCAGGATCTCGATGTCGGACAGCTGCTGCCCCGACACGGTGCGCGTGCGAGTTGCTGTGTGTGGGGGTGGGGTGTGGGGTGTAGCGTGTACCGACCGGTGTCGAGGTTGAGCACGGTGACCTGCTCCAGGATCTCGATGTCGGACAGCTGCTGCCCCGACACGGTGCGCGTGCGAGTTGCTGTGTGTGGGGGTGGGGTGTGGGGTGTAGCGTGTACCGACCGGTGTCGAGGTTGAGCACGGTGACCTGCTCCAGGATCTCGATGTCGGACAGCTGCTGCCCCGACACGGTGCGCGTGCGAGTTGCTGTGTGTGGGGGTGGGGTGTGGGGTGTAGCGTGTACCGACCGGTGTCGAGGTTGAGCACGGTGACCTGCTCCAGGATCTCGATGTCGGACAGCTGCTGCCCCGACACGGTGCGCGTGCGAGTTGCTGTGTGTGGGGGTGGGGTGTGGGGTGTAGCGTGTACCGACCGGTGTCGAGGTTGAGCACGGTGACCTGCTCCAGGATCTCGATGTCGGACAGCTGCTGCCCCGACACGGTGCGCGTGCGAGTTGCTGTGTGTGGGGGTGGGGTGTGGGGTGTAGCGTGTACCGACCGGTGTCGAGGTTGAGCACGGTGACCTGCTCCAGGATCTCGATGTCGGACAGCTGCTGCCCCGACACGGTGCGCGTGCGAGTTGCTGTGTGTGGGGGTGGGGTGTGGGGTGTAGCGTGTACCGACCGGTGTCGAGGTTGAGCACGGTGACCTGCTCCAGGATCTCGATGTCGGACAGCTGCTGCCCCGACACGGTGCGCGTGCGAGTTGCTGTGTGTGGGGGTGGGGTGTGGGGTGTAGCGTGTACCGACCGGTGTCGAGGTTGAGCACGGTGACCTGCTCCAGGATCTCGATGTCGGACAGCTGCTGCCCCGACACGGTGCGCGTGCGAGTTGCTGTGTGTGGGGGTGGGGTGTGGGGTGTAGCGTGTACCGACCGGTGTCGAGGTTGAGCACGGTGACCTGCTCCAGGATCTCGATGTCGGACAGCTGCTGCCCCGACACGGTGCGCGTGCGAGTTGCTGTGTGTGGGGGTGGGGTGTGGGGTGTAGCGTGTACCGACCGGTGTCGAGGTTGAGCACGGTGACCTGCTCCAGGATCTCGATGTCGGACAGCTGCTGCCCCGACACGGTGCGCGTGCGAGTTGCTGTGTGTGGGGGTGGGGTGTGGGGTGTAGCGTGTACCGACCGGTGTCGAGGTTGAGCACGGTGACCTGCTCCAGGATCTCGATGTCGGACAGCTGCTGCCCCGACACGGTGCGCGTGCGAGTTGCTGTGTGTGGGGGTGGGGTGTGGGGTGTAGCGTGTACCGACCGGTGTCGAGGTTGAGCACGGTGACCTGCTCCAGGATCTCGATGTCGGACAGCTGCTGCCCCGACACGGTGCGCGTGCGCAGTGCCAGCCCCAGCGCCGCCTCGTCGCCTGCCGAGCGTCGCCGCGCGCCGCCCAACGACTCCGAGTTGCTGCGCCTGATGTATCAAATATCATGAGTAATGTTCATGGGCGTGCCCTGAGGGGGCAGAGGGGCAGCTAATGGAATTAGTTAGCGTGTGCAGTGAGGACGTACCTGGCGGCGGGCTGGCGCGGCGCGGCCTGCGAGCTGCGGCCCTCGCTGTGCGTGCGCACGTCGCGCGGCTCCGACCGCGGCGCGCTCGCCTCTGCATCACACAACACAACATTAGCATTATCTGCATTGTAATGTTCCCACTGTTGGGACTCAGGCCTCCTCAGGGAATGTGCCGTAACCCACCACGCGGGCCCAGTGCGGGTTGATAGATGTCACATGTCTTCGAATTTTGACAACATTCATTTTCAATTCAATTTTCATTTATTTATTAAATATTATTCAGATTCGTTTATTGCTTGTCACAGGTGGAAATTTAGCTCTTATTAACAACGTGACACTTTAGTTCATGAATCCCCAACCGGTCCTATGAGACCGCGCTGTTATTGTTTTACTATTGTGTCTCGTTTTGTGGGTATGTGATAGGTTAAGGAGTCATATCTCTGCCGAAAACAACTGTAGTGTCAAATAATTAAAAAATATTGATGAGTGATAGTTTTTTTTTTATTATTGATATTTATTTATTTTTCTAGTGCTTGAGTGCAATCCCACCTGATGGTAAGCAGTGATGCAATGCAATAATTGATGGTGAGGCGTAGTTTATTAAGAGCCTCTTCATATAAAAACACAATACTTGGTCAATAATCAATAATAAATTTTATGTCATTTTTTTGTTTTTGTTGGTTTTCAGATTAACTCACTAAAAAAACGTGCGGGAAGTGCTAGTGTGCTTTGTATCAATGAAATAGTGTTTGTGTGTGTGAAAGCCCAGTTATAGGGTGAGAACCAGTCTAGTCGAGTTTTAATAAAGGTAGTTCACACGTACCGATTTCCATAATGAAAAAAAAATCATAAAAAAAAATACCTAATCATTTTATGATTGATTCGGGTCGAGTATCACTAACACAATTATCTCCCGAAATGCCATACGCTTTCAAAACAACACATTGTATAAAAATACTTTTCTTCGTTTGTATGAAATGTGGTAATAATTTATTGTTAACCTATCACATACCCACAAAACGAGACACAATAGTAAAACAATAACAGCGCGGTCTCATAGGACCGGTCGGGGATTCATGAATTAATTTATTAATGTATTGTTAATTTATTAATGCATTGAGCTCCTGTACTAATATAGATATAAGTGATACTAACAAATAATGTGGACCAAAAGTTGTCTGATTAATAAATAAATTATTATCTATACTAATATTATAAAGAGGTAAAATTTGTAAGTTTGTATGTAGAGGGTAATCTCTGGAACTACTGGTCCGATTTGAAAAAATCTTTCAGTGTTAGATAGCCCATTCATCGAGGAATGCTATAGGCTATATACCATCACGCTACGACCCTCGGGAGCGGAGCAGTAACGAAAAATGCGGGTGAAACCGCAGCGGACAGCTAGTTAGTTATTAATTAAGGCTCCCCCACACAGAAGCGTTATTATCGGTCGATAATATCGCATGCATTACTGCGATATCTCTTTTCAGTACATTTTGTATTGGGATGGTCGTATAGTTACACACTGCTGCGATAATAACGCTGCAATGGAAGTAGGACGTTGCGTTTTTCCGTCCTGCGATATTCCGATATAAGTTCTAGAATGTTTTGTATAAGGACGCAAACGACCATACACACATCTGCGATAATAACGGCGCTCTGTCGTAAGAAATATCGGACGATAAAAACGCAGCTGTGTGCAAGGAATCGGGACGCATTAACGCAATACCGCATGCGATATTATCGACCGATAATAACGCGCCTGTGTGGGGGAGCCTTAAATGAGTTAGTTGTGGTACCTTTCCGTGGGTCGGGCGCGTCGGGCGCGGCGGGCGCGGCGGCGCTGCTGCGCGACGAGTCGCTGGCGCGCTCGCTGGAGCGCGACTCGTGCAGGCTCAGCGAGCAGCGTGAGCTCGCTGCCACCACACAACACACACCACAATCATTTATTTATTTAACACTATTTCAATTTAAAATGTCACTTACGAGGTATCTTCCGTCATTATTTGTTGTTTATTTATTTATTTAGTGCATGAAAGACTTACAGCTAATAAAACCAGAAAAAAAAGAAACCATAAACATAAATCCCCGACCGGTTATTGTTTTACTATTGTGTCTCGTTTTGTGGGTATGTGATAGGTTAATTCATGAATCCCCGACCGGTCTCATAGGACCGCGCTGTTATTGTCTTACTATTGTGTCTCGTTTCGCGGATATTGATAGGTTAAGTTCCCGATATTTCGATTTTTTTTATTTCCATCCACCCGCACTCTCCAGTCATTTCGCGATCATGGCGCTTGCAAAAGCGTCGAAATATCGGGAACTCAAAACAATAAACAATCACGGAAGATATCCCGTAAGTGACATTTTAAATTGTGAAATAAACCGTGATAGCCTAAAACAGTGTTTAACACTTTTTTACACACACAAAAGAATTTGATAAGAAGGAGACAGAAAGTAGGTACAAGGTGATGCTCCATCATCATCATCATCTCAGCTGAAAGACGCCCACTGGGTGATGTTTATTTTTAAAGAAATCTCTTCCAGCATACCGCGAAAGGAGCGTTGGAAGAAAAAAGAGATGTAGACAACAGTGTGTAGGTAACAGTAAGAGGAAAATAAATACATACACATACGTCATCAATAAATACGTACAAAAAAAATATACATACATATAATAATTATATACATATGACATTATACATAATACAATTAATATCACATATAATAAGAGCTGTAGAAAGAAATATTCGCTGAAGGTCACACAGGACCGGCCTCAACACACCCTGACGACGAAGTCGATAATGTATGAGAATATGGCGCTCCACACACTGCACCGCGTCCCGCCGCGGAGACTGGTGACTCTCAAGGAAGTTTCGTACACTCGACCGCGCGTTCGGCCGGTATAGGTGTGTATGTGCATCGACGGATTTTTTAGAGGCCAAAGCGACATGAGATCTGCTTCACCGTGCACCGCAGCGGGATACGGTGCAGTGTATAGAGCGCCTATATCCAGAGCCATGCCCGGTTATAAGACTCACTTCATCGTGGGGACTTTCACGTGAAACTGGCCAAACGAGACGGCGACGAGCTGCAAGTGGAGCAATTTAGAGTTAGACGACGGGGCAACTCCAGACACCTACTGATTACCTTTATGGAGAAGGAGGGCCACTACATAATGAACTCCTTCAAAAAGTGTGACTATAGGAAGTGGCCCGCGCTGATGGTGCAACTAGAAATGAGATTTATTATATCAATGCGACGAAGAAGCCTATGATGACTGTGTTCATGCGATGAAAAGAGAAAGTAATCACCGCATGGTACATTGAATATCAATGAAAGATCTCGTCTGATGAAGTCAACGCTCTGTCCAGCATTGATCCACTTACTGCCTAGTTAGCTCTGTGGACGAATACAACGATGGGTTCGTGGAAATTATACATATGGTCGGATCTAAAACAAGAGGCTCTCCGATCCAACTCTCGAGCTCATGACAAAGAGACGTGAGATGATTGTACAGTCTTCAGACGATGCTGCATTTACCGGCAGTACAATAGACGGACCTCCAAATCCTGGAAACGTGATCTTCACTGCTTTAATAACAAAAAGATTAAAGACGAGATTGACTGGAATTAGGGCTCCAAAATATTTGCAAGAGATCTGGCTATTGGGCAGAGCCAGCTCACGAAACTAAATACCGACGATGGCAGAGTCACATCCACCAAATGGGAGCTTCTAGGAGAGATCGAAGCATTCTATGGGCAGTTGTAGACGTCAATTACTAAACCCTCTGTGAAACTAGCAAACTATCGCAAAGCTAGATTGACCCGACACTATACCTATATATTGAAGATATCCTGAAAATCAGCCTGTACGAGATTAGGATGGCTCTGAGGCCGCTTGAAAACCATAAGGCGTCAGGTGACGACGGCATAGCGGCCGTACTTTTGAAAGCTGGTGGGAAGCCGATCCTGAAGGCTCTTCATTAGCTGTTTGAGTCGGTCATACTTGAGAGAAAAACACTACAGACATGGAACAGTGATGTGGTGGTAGTTTTCTATAAAAAGGGCGTCAATGCCCTGCTTAAGAATTAAATGCCCATCTCGTTTCTGGGCTATGTCTACAAACTGTTCAATAGAGTTATCACGAACCGTCTCGCGCTTCGTCGACTCCAGCCTTCCGAATAAACCGGATTCCGAAAATGTTTCAGCACCGTGGACCACATGCATACGCTGCGGCAGGTTATACAGAAGACTGTGGAGTAGGATGTACCTTTCCGCTTAGCGATCTTGGACTACGAGAAAGCTTTTGATTCAATCGAGACTATGGCCAGATTGACTATCAGTACATCGAATTGCTGAAGTGTTTGTACGAGAACGCCACAATGTCAGTCCGACTTCAGGACCAAAGTTCGAAATCTATCCTTCTGCAGCGGAGTGTGAGGCAGGAGGGTTCTCGTTCAACATACCACAATGTAAAACGACTGTTGCGAATGATGACATGGTTCTGCAACGCGGTCGTTTCCAAAGTCCCATCAAAAGGCTTCCAAAGTCATCCAAAGGACAATGGAAAGGGCTCGGAGTTTCTTTGCGGAATCGGAATGAAGCAAGAGAACCAAAGTTGCCTACATAGCACGAACAATCTTCAAACAAAAGTGGCAGTGGACAGGGCACATTGCCCGCAAAACAGATGGTCAATGAGGCCGAAATATTTTAGAGTAGCGATCGTACACCGAGAGACGTTGAGTTGGAAGGCCTCACACAAGGTGAACCGACCTGGTGAGAGTTGCGGGGATCCGATACTAGCGAGAAGCACAGAACTGTTCGGAGCGGCGATGCTTGGGGAGTCTAACAGTAGTCGTCTTTTGGCTGAACTGATGATGATTGAACGATGACGATACAATTAAAAGTAGAGTAGAGTGAGTACAGTTACCGTATCTGGAATGTGACAGCTCCAGCGAGTCCTGGAACTCCCTGGTGAGCGACTCGATGGTGCTGGCGGGGCTGGGCAGCGCCATGCTCTGGTTCGCGGCACTCGGCGGCACCGCCTGCGCCACACAAACCGAACACTATTCAGCACAAGTTAAAAAGAAGCATACAACGTCTGCCGTCGACTGCGAGCCGTGCAGCTTGTCTACACACATGTATGTTTGTGCAGTCGCTATGACACGTGTAGTGAACTCACCTCGACGACGAGCGAGTCTAGCTGCGGCTTGTCGCGGCGCGCGACGTAGCGGAACTCGTCCGTGTCGGTGGTGCACACGCTGAGGTTGTCGCCGTCTGTCGTCGACAGCGACTGCGAGCCGTGCAGCTTGTCTACACACATGTATGTTTGTGCAGTCGCTATGACACGTGTAGTGAACTCACCTCGACGACGAGCGAGTCTAGCTGCGGCTTGTCGCGGCGCGCGACGTAGCGGAACTCGTCCGTGTCGGTGGTGCACACGCTGAGGTTGTCGCCGTCTGTCGTCGACAGCGACTGCGAGCCGTGCAGCTTGTCTACACACATGTATGTTTGTGCAGTCGCTATGACACGTGTAGTGAACTCACCTCGACGACGAGCGAGTCTAGCTGCGGCTTGTCGCGGCGCGCGACGTAGCGGAACTCGTCCGTGTCGGTGGTGCACACGCTGAGGTTGTCGCCGTCTGTCGTCGACAGCGACTGCGAGCCGTGCAGCTTGTCTACACACATGTATGTTTGTGCAGTCGCTATGACACGTGTAGTGAACTCACCTCGACGACGAGCGAGTCTAGCTGCGGCTTGTCGCGGCGCGCGACGTAGCGGAACTCGTCCGTGTCGGTGGTGCACACGCTGAGGTTGTCGCCGTCTGTCGTCGACAGCGACTGCGAGCCGTGCAGCTTGTCTACACACATGTATGTTTGTGCAGTCGCTATGACACGTGTAGTGAACTCACCTCGACGACGAGCGAGTCTAGCTGCGGCTTGTCGCGGCGCGCGACGTAGCGGAACTCGTCCGTGTCGGTGGTGCACACGCTGAGGTTGTCGCCGTCTGTCGTCGACAGCGACTGCGAGCCGTGCAGCTTGTCTACACACATGTATGTTTGTGCAGTCGCTATGACACGTGTAGTGAACTCACCTCGACGACGAGCGAGTCTAGCTGCGGCTTGTCGCGGCGCGCGACGTAGCGGAACTCGTCCGTGTCGGTGGTGCACACGCTGAGGTTGTCGCCGTCTGTCGTCGACAGCGACTGCGAGCCGTGCAGCTTGTCTACACACATGTATGTTTGTGCAGTCGCTATGACACGTGTAGTGAACTCACCTCGACGACGAGCGAGTCTAGCTGCGGCTTGTCGCGGCGCGCGACGTAGCGGAACTCGTCCGTGTCGGTGGTGCACACGCTGAGGTTGTCGCCGTCTGTCGTCGACAGCGACTGCGAGCCGTGCAGCTTGTCTACACACATGTATGTTTGTGCAGTCGCTATGACACGTGTAGTGAACTCACCTCGACGACGAGCGAGTCTAGCTGCGGCTTGTCGCGGCGCGCGACGTAGCGGAACTCGTCCGTGTCGGTGGTGCACACGCTGAGGTTGTCGCCGTCTGTCGTCGACAGCGACTGCGAGCCGTGCAGCTTGTCTACACACATGTATGTTTGTGCAGTCGCTATGACACGTGTAGTGAACTCACCTCGACGACGAGCGAGTCTAGCTGCGGCTTGTCGCGGCGCGCGACGTAGCGGAACTCGTCCGTGTCGGTGGTGCACACGCTGAGGTTGTCGCCGTCTGTCGTCGACAGCGACTGCGAGCCGTGCAGCTTGTCTACACACATGTATGTTTGTGCAGTCGCTATGACACGTGTAGTGAACTCACCTCGACGACGAGCGAGTCTAGCTGCGGCTTGTCGCGGCGCGCGACGTAGCGGAACTCGTCCGTGTCGGTGGTGCACACGCTGAGGTTGTCGCCGTCTGTCGTCGACAGCGACTGCGAGCCGTGCAGCTTGTCTACACACATGTATGTTTGTGCAGTCGCTATGACACGTGTAGTGAACTCACCTCGACGACGAGCGAGTCTAGCTGCGGCTTGTCGCGGCGCGCGACGTAGCGGAACTCGTCCGTGTCGGTGGTGCACACGCTGAGGTTGTCGCCGTCTGTCGTCGACAGCGACTGCGAGCCGTGCAGCTTGTCTACACACATGTATGTTTGTGCAGTCGCTATGACACGTGTAGTGAACTCACCTCGACGACGAGCGAGTCTAGCTGCGGCTTGTCGCGGCGCGCGACGTAGCGGAACTCGTCCGTGTCGGTGGTGCACACGCTGAGGTTGTCGCCGTCTGTCGTCGACAGCGACTGCGAGCCGTGCAGCTTGTCTACACACATGTATGTTTGTGCAGTCGCTATGACACGTGTAGTGAACTCACCTCGACGACGAGCGAGTCTAGCTGCGGCTTGTCGCGGCGCGCGACGTAGCGGAACTCGTCCGTGTCGGTGGTGCACACGCTGAGGTTGTCGCCGTCTGTCGTCGACAGCGACTGCGAACCGTGCAGCTTGTCTACACACATGTATGTTTGTGCAGTCGCTATGACACGTGTAGTGAACTCACCTCGACGACGAGCGAGTCTAGCTGCGGCTTGTCGCGGCGCGCGACGTAGCGGAACTCGTCCGTGTCGGTGGTGCACACGCTGAGGTTGTCGCCGTCTGTCGTCGACAGCGACTGCGAGCCGTGCAGCTTGTCTACACACATGTATGTTTGTGCAGTCGCTATGACACGTGTAGTGAACTCACCTCGACGACGAGCGAGTCTAGCTGCGGCTTGTCGCGGCGCGCGACGTAGCGGAACTCGTCCGTGTCGGTGGTGCACACGCTGAGGTTGTCGCCGTCTGTCGTCGACAGCGACTGCGAGCCGTGCAGCTTGTCTACACACATGTATGTTTGTGCAGTCGCTATGACACGTGTAGTGAACTCACCTCGACGACGAGCGAGTCTAGCTGCGGCTTGTCGCGGCGCGCGACGTAGCGGAACTCGTCCGTGTCGGTGGTGCACACGCTGAGGTTGTCGCCGTCTGTCGTCGACAGCGACTGCGAGCCGTGCAGCTTGTCTACACACATGTATGTTTGTGCAGTCGCTATGACACGTGTAGTGAACTCACCTCGACGACGAGCGAGTCTAGCTGCGGCTTGTCGCGGCGCGCGACGTAGCGGAACTCGTCCGTGTCGGTGGTGCACACGCTGAGGTTGTCGCCGTCTGTCGTCGACAGCGACTGCGAGCCGTGCAGCTTGTCTACACACGTCACACAAATATATTATTTATTTAAAATAGAAAAAATAAAATTCTACATTAACCTACCTATACAGCCTACACTACACGGGTATCTACAAAACGTGGATCGTATGCTAAGTAGAGAACAGTAGATTATGTGACTAAGGGATAAAGCATTTGTGGGAGGGGTTAAATTGTACCGGATCTGCAGGATCGTATTGCAATTCCTATTCGGGGTCCAGAAATTTATAAAAACAACTGTCCGCACAATCGCTGTATCTGTCAAACTGTTCTTTCCGTATTCTCTTCATACGTGTATAGAAAAGCTCAGTCCATTCTGCATGTACAGGAGTGTTATGCTCAAGGCATACTGACGCAAAGTCGAGTCGAAGCAAAGCGTTAAATCAAGGTAGTGCGTATATCCATCATTCACTTATATGGTCCAAAGTCCTAGGTTCTAGTTATCGGACTTTGGTTCAAGCTTTTGAACCAATAGGATCACCGATCTCTATGTTTACTGTATTTCTATTGGTGAGCTTGGGCCAAAGTTATACCCTAGGGCCAATGTAACCCGACCTTACTAAGTTTAATTTGAGAACTTTCGTCCTGCGCTCGATGCTTTCCCTGTTCTGTCTGGTAGGACAATGAAATTAGTGAAGGACACAGGAAAGCAATTATGTCTGCAAACGATCTTAATAGTTGATAAAGTTGAAAATGTTGTAAAACATTTTATAAAAAGAGTAACCATGGAGTTTTTTGCCAGTTATTCTCCATAGGAAACGACCAATTGAAACCGTGCGCTAGCTTCTGACGTTTTATAAGTGCCCCTGCAGGCCTACCTATATGAATAAAAAATATTGAATTTGAATTTGATAAAATAAATAATGGTTAAAGGAACATTCAAACCCAGCGACACTGACGCGGCGTCAATGACGTCACTGAGGCCGCGTTAGTGTCGCTGGGTTCGAAAGTCGTTCCCTAGAATTTCATACATTTGCATAGAACATCTATCTGTCGCTCTGTCGCGGCGTCACAGTCGCGGCGTCACTGACGCTATAGACGCTCGGTTCGAAAGGCTACCTTTAGGAGACGAATGGTCGACGACCTGGCGAGGGTCGCGGGAAACCGATGTATGCGAGAGGCACAGGACCGGTCGCTGTGGCGACGCTTGGGGGAGGCCTATGTCCAGCAGTGGACGTCTTTCGGCTGAGATGATGAAACAATGGTAAGGACGGAAGGAACCGCACGGTTTTCTCACGTCACAATTTGGCCCGACTAGACTGAAATGAACTCGTAACGCGTCGTCTATCTTCGGGAGCTCTCGTGTGCGAACAATAAGGAATACGCATGCATTTGTTTTTATTGAAGCTCACGACGAGCGAGCCTAATAGTGCTACCTAAAACTAGAACCAATTATGGCAAAAAAATGGTTACATTTGAGGGAGTGCAACTGTATAATAAATTACCATCAAGTATTAGAAATGTACAGTCACTCAATGCATTCAAAATTCAGCTCGGCCAGTATTTAACAGCAAGTAAAACACGCTCACAGAAATGAATGCGTTGGGTGGGTCGTGTTTGTGAAACTATACATAGTGGTGAAGTCGAACCTTCATATTGTTAACATTAATTTATTGTTCTCAAGTAAGTGACATTTGTGTATGTTTTATTGAGAATAAAGTTTCTTTAAACCTATTTACTAAATTAATACATTTTCAGCTCAAGTAAATAAATATGAAAGCATATAAAAATTTCTTTATCGACAACGAAGTTATAAGGCTTCAAAGCTGCTAATATAAAAAAGAAATCCGATATGTAACGTGACGTCATATTACATTGAGCCCATTCGGCTGCCACAGAAAATGGCGTTGTGGAAAGAGGGACAGATATATTTGTCTATACTTCTATACTAATATTATAAAGAGGTAAAATTTGTAAGTTTGTATGTTTGTAAGTTTGTATGTAGGGGGTAATCTCTGGAACTACTGGTCCGATTTGAAAAATTCTTTCAGTGTTATATAGCCCATGTATCGAGGAATGCTATAGGCTATATACCATCACGCTACGACCCACGGGAGCGGAGCAGTAATTTAAAATATAAAAGAAATGACTTGATGATGAATATGAAAATATCTCGTTTGCTTTTCTACTAATTTCGATTTTGATTTCACAGATAGTATTGTTACGCCGTGAAACTTGAGTACGCTATATCTTCGACGAAACCAAGAGTAGCATCAAATAATTAAAACGCATTGCTGTGCGAAGCTTCGAGAATAGGAGTACATACTCAGGCCTGGCAAATTCCAGAAAAGTCCGACATACGCTATTATTATTAGATAACATTCAGTAGGTAGTTATGTGGGTGGATAAGGGAATTTGTACCTTCCGGTATTAGCAATAGAGTTGAAATTCGCATGTAAGGTGGTAGATAAGTACCTTCTTACGAGAGTAATAATAATGATTTATGGCCTCCCGATGCGACTATTTTGTGCTAGAATGTCCTTGAAACGTCGGTATCGAGAAATTTCGATGACTTCGCATATAAATACGGGTCCCCGGCTAGAAGCAGTTCAGTTTGATTTCGTCAGCGATACAGAGCGAACTACCTAAGTGCTTGAAGTGATACCTAGCGACCTAAGCGATACTAAACGGAACTCTGAGTGTTTATAGTGATTGGTTATTTGTTGATTGGACTAATTTGTCATTGTTTGTGGTTAATAAAGTTATCTGCTAGTAAACCGGCATTTAATTACTCACGTTCGTAACAACTGGTGTCAGAAGTGGGATGCCATTACTACAGAGGGACGACGAACAGGGACCACGAACAAGGAGGCAAGTGGAGATGGATGCTGCACGTCAACGTCTGGAAGCGGAAGATCGGGCTGGTATGGGAGCAACGGCAGCTACTGAGGCGCCAACAGGGCCATCCTCGGAAATGAACCTCGCCGCAGTGTTGGCCGCCATGCAAGCTAGTATGGAAGCTGCCCGCCGCGAACAAGAGGCTAACCAACGTAAGCTCCAGGACCTAATCGCGGCTAACCAGGAAGCTGCCAGCCGCGAACAAGAGGCTAACCAACGTAAGCTCCAGGACCTAATCGCGGCTAACCAGGAAGAAGCCCGCCGCGAACAGGAGGAAGCCCGCCGGGATCAAGAGGCTAAGCAGAACCTGATCCTCGAAAAAATCGATCACGGCCTCGTCACGTTGGGCGAGAAAGTGAAAAATCTCACCTTAGAGGTCAAGGAGGTTTCCGCCCGAGCTGATAGCCTCGAAACCAGAATTGATGGCCACGAAGATCGCCTGCTGGACATCAACAAAAAGATTGTCAAGCTCGAAGCACGCGAACCCGTTGCTGTTAGCGCACCATCAGCCGCAAAATTTGATATGCCGCGTTTTGATGGCACGTCGTCCTGGACGGCTTTTAAGTACCAATTCCAAACACTGGTCAAGACGAACCGCTGGGATGATGACCAGTCTTTCGCGGCGTTAACTTTGGCCCTACGAGGGGACGCTCTGCTGGTCCTAGAGAACCTTCCTCCAGACGGCAGGACGTTGGAGCGTCTAATGGAGGGACTAGACACTCGCTATGGTGACAAGCACCTCGAACATGTTTTCCGCGCGCAACTTCGCGAGAGAACGCAGAGGTCGAACGAGAGCCTGCAGCAGTGGGGAGTAGAGGTTGAACGGCTGGTCCGGCGGGCATACATGTCGATGACACCGGAGATGGTGGAAGTAAATCTGGTGCAAGCATTCATCGACGGTCTACGGGATACTGAAGTCAGGGCTACGGTGCGACTCGGACACCACCAAACTCTGAAGAGTGCGATGGCCCACGCTTTGGAAGTGGAAGCCGTACGACAAGACTCACGTACGCACAGAGTTCGGGAAGTGGTGGTCTCACCTTCAGTACAACCACGTCACCGAGAAGTGGCTTCGTCGGCAAAGTCCCGCTATATTCCGACGTGTTATGGATGTGGAGAAAAAGGGCACATTCGTACCGATTGCCCCAAGAGGAAGAGGGGAAGTGTGGACTCCGGAACTCAAGTTAACGAGGAGTCGTTAAACAGGGCCGCAGGGCGGGTGCTGGCTGGTCAACTGAAGGCCCCAACCATCACCATCAATCAAGTCCACAACGGAAATAGTTTGATCATCGAGGGAACGCTGAATCAACGTGCTTGCAATTTCACCGTTGACACCGGGGCGTCACGGACTATTATAAGACCTGAGTTGCTGAAACGCACCATCTTGTGGCAAACAAAAACCCCAGCCTACCGACTTCTGACAGCCACCGGCCAGCCAGTCTCCGTCCTCGGTGATACAGAAATCGAGTTTAAAATCGGTGATCAAGTGTACACTCATTCAGCGTTAATTGCGAACATTACCGACGATTGCATACTGGGTCTCGACTTCCTGCGGAATTACCGATGTGTTTTAGATATCGATAGAGGAGTATTGAAATTTCCAGACCAAGAAGTCTTCCTGCAAGGAATTAACACATGCAACCTTTATTGCTTAAAGGATACCACATTGGCTCCAAGAACGGAAACCTTAGTCGAAGTTAAATTTCCTAAGAAAATTAGGCAACGCAGATGTGTTATGGTTGAAGACATTGGCCGGCACCCGGAACTTATCACCGCGAGGACATTAGTTATGACGAAAGGAAGATCCAAGGTCAGGATTGTAAATCTTGGGAAAAAGGAGATCCAGTTGAAGAAAAACAGTGTTGTTGGAAGATGTGAAGAAGTGAAGTATCTCCGCCAAATCAACACATCTTCAGTAAAACAAGACGCAATAAAAGGTGAACCTGATCACATCCAGCAACTTCTGGAAAATTCTAAGAGTAATTTATCAGTTTCGGAACTACAGCAAGCCAAGGAATTTCTGCTACGGTTCCGGGATATCTTTGCAACGGGAAAAGATTGCGGAAGAACAGGTCTCGTCAAGCATGAGATAGATACAGGTGATGCTAGACCAATTAAACAGAGACCGCGCCGCATACCCTGGGCTAAAGAAACTGAGGTAGCAGAAATGGTAAAGGATATGGCTGATAGCGGAATAATTGAACCTTCTACGAGCCCATGGTCTTCTCCTGTCGTTCTGGTGAAGAAGAAGGACGGTAGTACCAGATTCTGTGTAGACTACAGAATGCTGAATGATGTAACGAAGAAGGACAGTTATCCCTTGCCTAGGATAGACGACACACTGGATATGCTCAGTGGTATGAAGTGGTTTTCAACCATTGACTTGAAAAGTGGCTACTGGCAAGTGGAAATTAGCGAGAAAGATAAGGAAAAGACAGCGTTCAGTACAGGAATTGGCAACGGCCTGTGGCAATTTAACGTCATGCCTTTTGGGTTGTGCAACGCTCCAGCGACGTTTGAACGCCTCATGGATAGAGTCATGGTGGGCCTTCTTGGTGACGTCTGTCTGGTATATTTGGATGACGTCATTATAATGGGCCGCACTTTTAAGGAACACCTGAGGAATATGGAGAAAGTATTCACCAGGATACGGGGGGCTAACCTAAAACTAAGCCCAAAGAAGTGTGCCCTGTTCAAGAAGGAGGTCAGCTACCTAGGACATGTCATCTGCGCCGATGGAGTGAGAACCGATCCTGAGAAGATAAAGGCTGTCCCACAGTGGCCGGCTCCAAAGAACAAAACAGAAGTACGTGCATTTCTAGGGTTGTGCACATACTACAGACGGTTTGTTATGAGTTTTTCGGACATTGCAAAACCTTTACATCAGCTGACTGAGGATAAACGAGATTTTATCTGGGACAAGAACTGTGAGTCAGCATTCAACGAACTAAAGCAACGGCTATGTGAAGCGCCTATACTGGGGTATCCGAGCAGAGACGGAAGATTTGTCGTCGATACCGACGCCAGCAACACAGGAATTGGTGGAGTGCTGTCGCAGGTGCAAGAAGATAGGCAAGTCGTGATCGCTTACTTCAGTAAGGCACTTTCAAAACCAGAAAGGAACTACTGCGTGACTCGACGAGAACTACTGGCTGTTGTAAAAACTTTGCAACATTTCCACAAGTATCTCATAGGGAGACAGTTTACGTTGAGGACAGACCACGCTGCATTGAAATGGCTTCTACAATTCAAAAACCCTGAGGGTCAAGTTGCAAGATGGCTAGAGCAGCTGCAGGAGTTCAACTTTGTGACGGAACATCGTAGTGGAAAAGGGCATAACAATGCTGACGCCCTGTCGCGACGTCCATGTAATGAGGACTGTAGACATTGCCAGCAAAATGAAGCCCGGGAACACGTGAACTTAATTAGGGCCGAAGGCAACTTTAAGAAGTCCCAGGAAGAAGATGACGATATTCGACCTATACTGGACTGGAAGCGTAGTGGAACTAGGCCTCAGTGGAATGAAGTATCGTCACATAGTCCTGTCACAAAGAGCTACTGGGCACAGTGGGACAGTTTAGTCCTAGAAAATGACGTGCTTTGTAGGAAATGGGAATCGAACGATGGCAAGGAGGTGACCACACAAGTGATAGTACCACGACGTGAAGTGGTCCCCCTGCTTCAGGAGATACACGATGGCGCTTCTGGTGGACACCTGGGAATCAAGAAAACTCTACTGAAAGTGAGACAGCGGTATTACTGGCTCAATTGTAGAGAAGACATAGAGCAATGGTGTCGGAAATGTACAGCGTGCGCATCCGTGAAAGGACCACAGACTAGGAGCAGGGGCAAGCTTCAGTTGTACAATGTAGGAGCCCCATGGGAACGCATTGCCATCGACGTTGCTGGACCTTTCCCAGTGACAGATGACGGAAACAAATACATAGTGGTGATACAGGACTATTTCACAAAGTGGCCTGAAGTTTTCGCCATACCCAATCAGGAAGCGACGACAGTGGCGAAAAAGGTGGTCGAAGAAGTAGTATGTCGGTATGGCGCACCTTTGGAGATCCATTCCGATCAAGGCCGCAACTTCGAATCTGCGCTGTTCCAGGAAATGTGCACTCTTCTGGGGATTTACAAGACACGCACAACACCTGCGCACCCACAGTCGGACGGAATGGTGGAGAGGTTTAACCAGACCCTGGAGAATCACCTGGCTAAGGTTGTCGATGACCATCAGAAAGATTGGGACCGGTATATTCCACTATTTCTGATGTCTTATCGATCAGCAGTGCATGATAGCACGGGCCATACCCCAGCAAGAGTGAATTTCGGCAGGGAGATGAGACTTCCAGTCGATACCATAACCGGCGTGCCACCTGACAAGACTAAGCCAGTTACGGATTTCGTAAGTGACCTCCAAGATCAATTGGATGAAGTGCATAAACGAGTGCGTGAGAATAGCCTGCACACCAGCGTTAAAATGAAAACTAGATACGACCGTAATGCCAACGCCAAGGGATTTGAGGAAGGTGCACTGGTTTGGCTCCACAACCCACTTCGACGAAAAGGGAAGTCGCCGAAACTTCAAGCTCGATGGGAGGGACCCTACACCGTGATAAAAAGGATCAACGACGTTACCTACCGCATCAAGAAAGGGTTACGAGGGAAACCTAAGGTAGTCCACGTGGATAGATTGGCGCCGTATCACGGATCTAATAATGCTCGGGACGAGCATGACTAAGAAGGGGGCACTGTTACGCCGTGAAACTTGAGTACGCTATATCTTCGACGAAACCAAGAGTAGCATCAAATAATTAAAACGCATTGCTGTGCGAAGCTTCGAGAATAGGAGTACATACTCAGGCCTGGCAAATTCCAGAAAAGTCCGACATACGCTATTATTATTAGATAACATTCAGTAGGTAGTTATGTGGGTGGATAAGGGAATTTGTACCTTCCGGTGTTAGCAATAGAGTTGAAATTCGCATGTAAGGTGGTAGATAAGTACCTTCTTACGAGAGTAATAATAATGATTTATGGCCTCCCGATGCGACTATTTTGTGCTAGAATGTCCTTGAAACGTCGGTATCGAGAAATTTCGATGACTTCGCATATAAATACGGGTCCCCGGCTAGAAGCAGTTCAGTTTGATTTCGTCAGCGATACAGAGCGAACTACCTAAGTGCTTGAAGTGATACCTAGCGACCTAAGCGATACTAAACGGAACTCTGAGTGTTTATAGTGATTGGTTATTTGTTGATTGGACTAATTTGTCATTGTTTGTGGTTAATAAAGTTATCTGCTAGTAAACCGGCATTTAATTACTCACGTTCGTAACAGTATTCTATTTCGAATATTTAGTAATAACATGTTTAGATGATATATTTTTTATGCATATTCCCTATTCGTAACGCGTAGAAGCACTTTCCTACGGCCCTACCTTCACTATTTCAATCAACTATGCTGTGTAAATGTTTAGCTGCATGCTTCGAAGCATTTCGACTCTGCGTCAGTGTGCCTTGACCATCAAGCGTCGTCCTAATAGAAAGCGATAATCGCGCGAATACGCTACCGAGTTCATTCAATGACATTTTGAATGTAGACAGTGTCATCAGTGGCCTTACCATGAGTTTGAAAAAACGTTCTCGCTATCGAAAACTATAGCTTTGTCTCTTTCACGTGCACCACAATGACAGGGACAAAGCGATAGTTTTCGATAGCGAGAACGTTTTTACAAACTCATGGTAAGGCTACTGGTTTAAACGAATGTAACGAACGATCACGTATTGACGCGATGATCGCTCCGTATTAGGCGTATACCTCACTAAGACGCCAGTACCTCGCTCGGTCATTCGCTTCGACAATATGCATACACCACTAGAGTGCGTCTAATGAAAGCGCGACCAACGTTTTTTTTTTTAAATTTAATTGGCTACATTTTTCAGCCGCAATTTTAGGAAATACAAAAATTGTGCAGTGTCAAGACATGAATCTCCTATTAGTTAGTCCACATACAATTTTTTTGGCTTTAACCTCTTTTTCTCAGGTCGCGCTTTTATTAGACGGACTATATTTGATAATTAGTACAAAGAAAATGGTGATACATCCCTACCCGTTACTAATCATAATTATTTGTATAGACGAAAGTAAAAATATAAAACGAAATACCAAAACTGTTATAAAAGTTGGTAGATTCACAATTGAATCAATAATTCATAAGAATTTTTACTTAAAAACATCTACTATCGCACTGCGCTTTTTCATCAAAATATTTATATTGATGGCATTACTAGCATTTTCATTTATTATTATATTGTAGTCCCCACATTGTAAATTATCAAGACCTGTCCTAATAAGACCTTTAAGTATTTGTACTAATAAAAAATTAATGGTGCATAGATTTAGTTGCAGAGGCGAGTGGGCGTCCTAGTGAGGTATTGACGGTGGATAAATGATATTAAGAAGATTAGAAATTTAGGTCTGGTAGGCAGCCGCTCCTCGTAAAATACTGGTATTCAGCTAAATCCGGCTTGACTGGAAGCCGACCCCAATATAGTTGGGAAAAGGCTAGGCAGATGATGATGATGATGACTATAAGATTAGAAATTTAAAAAACTTGTTTTACAGTCCGTTCAACCGATTTTGACATCCATTTCGTAGACTTAAGGATGACATTTAAAGCAAAAAAAGTGGTTACAATACCAACTATTTACTGCAGCCGTCATTTGTCATGCCACCAACGCAATAAAAGTCAAAATCGGTTGAACGGAGAGTAAAACAAGTTTTTTAAATTTCTAATCTTATATAGTCCGTTTAATGAAAGCGCGACCTGAGAGAAAGAGTTTAAATCCAAAAATGTTGTATGTAACATTACTAACTAGTAGGAGAATCATGTCTTGACATTTAATTTTTTTAAATTTCCTATAATTGCGGCTGAATAATGTTGTCAATTAAATTTAAAAAAAAAACTGCAGGTCGCGCTTTCATTAGACGCACTCAAGTAAATAGAGTATAGATGGGGCCGGTGATTCCTAGCTGTCTACCCTGGGAAGAAACATGTAAACAAAGTGAGGAATGTAATGTGTGTATACGCACTCCTCTTCTTGCGGCGCGGCGGCGCGACGGGGCCGGGCGGCGCGCCGCTCACGGCCGCGACGCCGCCGCCGCCGCGCGCGTGCTTCAGGCTGTTGCCCTTCGTGCTCGCTATCACGTCCGGCTCCGCCATCGCGAGCACTGCACCCAGCCCCACATGGAAACCAGTCTTCTTCTTAGCGTGTCGTGCCTAAACTAATCGGCTCAGGCGCAAAACGTCCCTTTCGCAATGTCTCTTTCGTAGAACTGCCGTCCAGCGCTAAAGCGCAGTAAAATAACGTAAAAGACCCATGTTTAAGGGTCCGTTCACACAGACCGGCTCGGAGAGGAGAGCAGATTAAGTTCGCGTTCAAGCATTCTTTATGACAAAAGCAGTGCAAAAAACAAACCTTTCTACAAATACTTAAAGCTCTGTTTTCAACGTGAAAAATAATCTGCTCTCCTCTCCGAGCCGGTCTGTGTGAACGGACCCTTACTGCGCTTTAGGGACTGGACGGCAGAAAATTTCTCTTTCGCAAATGTCGCACCAGGGACTTAAGAATGAAATTTCGCTTTTCAAAACAATTTTGTATTGTAAATCGAAATTTCATTCCTAAAGTTATAAGGTATTAGGGTATTAAGGTCTATTTATTAAAGTTATAAAGTACCTATTGATATTGTTTTTATTTGGATTACATACTTAAGTACTAAACTTTAGACATCACAATTGCTCTATAACTTTAATAAATGATTTTGTTTTGAAAATCGAAATTTCATTCCTAAGAGCAATAGCGCACTAGCGGCTAGGTCGCGGCGGCCATCGAAATACAAACATTAATATGAAACCGGCATAGAGCGTGCGCGCCGCTGGCCGCTGGCCGCTAGTGCGCTATTGGTCTTAGTCCCTGGCGCGACATTTTGCGAAAGATACATTCTGCGAAAGAGACATTTTACGACCAGGAGACATTTTGCGAAAGAGACGTTTTGCGCCTGAGCCAACTAATCAAATCCCTTTCCTAGCCCAATATTCGGCCACGGCAATACCGTCCACTGATGCTGTCATTAGGTCGTGACGTAAGCAGGTAACAGGGTACGTGATGCAGGATGGAAGGCAGTGTTTCTCAACCTATGGCTCGACCCCCAGGGTCACAATGTCTTGCTTAGGGGGTCGCAGTCGCGGGTCATGTTAAAGTGAAATGTAATCATTACAGACCCCATGCTACAAAAAGTATAACAATTCAATAATAAAGCTACGCCCGCTTATGCTTGAATACTACACTACTAGAAAAAATTAAGGGATAAAAAAATACAAATTTTTGGGCAACTTTCAAAAGGCCGTAACTTCAAGAGAAATTTTGTTGCTGTTTTTTTCTAAAAGCATTCAAAAACCACTGAGACGCTACAAATTTTAAAGTTCTAATCCAAAAACGCCTAGTTTTTGGATTAGAACTTTTAAATTTTTTTCTTGGAGCTACAATTTCCATTTTTTTTATTTCCTGTGAGACCATTTTTCTTGAAGTTAAGGCCTGTTGAAAATTGCCCAAAAATTAGGAATATTTTTTTGATCCCTTAATTTTTTCCAGTAGTGTACTCGTATTTCAGATCTTTGTTTTACTTTTGACAAGCAAATTAAGTGCGATTTGAAACATAGGTATTCGAATTCGAAGACTAAATTTTAAAAAGTTGCCGTAAGAGCGCAGTAAGCCCGTCCGCTCACCGAAATGTTACGGTCCTACGCCACTATTTGTGGATTTAAAAAGGGGGTCACATATTCAGCAAGATTGAAAAACACTGATCTGAGCACTAGAAACCTAGTTTTACCACTGTGGAGACAAAGGCCTCTCCTTTTTGGAACTTTACGAGTATTTAAGTAAAATTCGAATAGGTTACTACGCACACCATTAGGTGAGATAGAGTGCGTCTAATGAAAGCAAGACCTGGAGTTTTTTTTTTTAATTGGCAACATTATTCAGCTGCAATTGTAGGAAATAAAAAAAATGTGATGTCTCAAGACATGATTCTTCTACTAGTTAGTAATACCACATACAACATTTTTGGGTTCAACCTCTCTTTCTCAGGTCGCGCTTTCATTAGACGGACTGTAACGATCAAACGCGAACCTATCAGTATCAAGTGGGGTCGCAGTCAAGCACTAGTTTTATATCAATAAAAAAAATTATGATCAGACATGCCTTCGAATTTTTGGTTCTAGAACATGCCGGTTTGGTTTCCTTCGCCGTTTTGAGAGCAGTGATGATGTATAGTAAAATGCGTCCCTCAGTTCGACGCTACGACAAACTTGTAAGCCGATGCCGCTAACAATATGTCAGATCGACAAATGAGAAACGGGACCAATAACTTAATGTTTTTTTTTTGGTGGGATATCATCTAATGACTTCTTCTTGAGAGGGAGAGCATGTCAGACTTTTCCTAACTAAAACCCACTCCTGTTCCTTCTTCGCCTTCGTTTCAGGGCCCTAGAGAGATCATGTTCACATAATCTATGATCCCAGTAGGCTTCGACCCTGCTGGGTTCCTACGTTTTGCTAACTGAGGAGTGCGGTAAATTGTCGACAGCGCGAACACGACGCGTCGTCATCGTCGACTTGGTCCGGACCGCGAGTTACCCATTGCTCGCCGTCGGCAAGCCAACTTAATCAGACACATTAAGTCGGCTGGTTGACTAAGGGTCCTTTCACACAGACTGGCTCGGAGAGGAGAGCAGATTTTTTATCACGTTGAAAACAGAGCTTTAAGTATTTGTAGTAAGGTTTATTTTTGCATGTGCACTGCGCGTTCAAACATTCTTTATGACAAAACAGTGCACATGCTATCCTTACTACAAATACTTAAGACTCTGTTTTCATCGTGATAAAAATCTGCTCTCCTCTCCGAGCCGGTCTGTGTGAACGGACCCTAAATCCCCTTGACATCATGACGTCACAAATCATACTGACCGTTCTGAGTTCTCGCTTCGACGGTGAGTTGTTCGTCGGATATCGTGGAGGGCTCTCTAGACGACACCGCTGGTACCGGCGCGGTATCACGGATATTCGCTGCAAACAAACAAACATATATGTAGGATGTGTAACAGGAACGTATGAATGATGTGTGAAATGAAGCGTAAGAGTGTGTAATTCAAAAAAGGAACGGTATGAAAGAGACAGAGGACAGATGGCGACTTATGACTGAAGAGCGACAAACGACAGAACAGGAAGTCATCATCATCTGCCTAGCCTTTTCCCAACTATGTTGGGGTCGGCTTCCAGTCAAGCTGGATTCAGCTGAATACCAGTATTTTACGAGGAGCGGCTGCCTACCTGACCTCCACAACCCATTAACTGGGGCAACACGGTACTTCATGGCAAGATTGGAGTCAGATTTACTGGCTTCTGACTATCCGTAACGACTGCCAAAGATCTCCAAATGACAGCCGGGACCAACGGCTTAACGTGCTTTCCGAGGCACGGAGGAAACTCGTTATGTTAAGATGGTCACCCATCCACAGACCAACCTAGGCAAGCGTTGCTTAACCTTGAAGATCGACCTGTGCGGCTGTTATTATCTAGCCACGAGCTCCTCAGACTCCTCAAACGACAGAACAGGAAGTGAAGATGTAAAAATAAGAAAAGGTGGAAAATAAAGACAAGCAACTGCATCTTCAACAGTTTTATTTCCTCTTCCACACTGCTGCAATCCCATAATACTACATATATTTACAACTCGGCCACATTAACTTGACGCTTGGCGTCGATGAAATAATGTCCAAAAACAATATAACAACAACAGAGAACTAGCCAAATTATCGACGAGCGTATCGATACACAGATGCTGAGCATACCTGACACTTGCCGGGCGAGCTAAGGGAATGCGGGGGGAAGCGGGGCGATGTGAGCATTTCGGAGATGCGTCAAGTTAATGTGACCGGATTGTATACTGGCTGACACCCGTGGCACCGCTCGTATATTTCCCTATATTATAAATTACAATATTGTATACATAACATAGCAGCGTAATTATAATGTTCCCACAGCACATTGGGAGAAAATTGGTGTGGAGGCATTAAGACCGCCTCTGTACTTTTATGTGCATAAAGTATTAAACAAATAAAATAAACCAGGAGACGAACACAGGATACTATTTATACTGTTCGATTTTTTTTTGTTCAGCTTATACTCTCCCACTGCTGGGCAAAGGCCTCCCCAACTCCTTCCAGGTATTTTTTCTCGAGCCACCTCGAACCAGTTCGATTATATCAATTAAAAATTAATGTGCACGCGGACCATGTCTTGGAACAGCATTTTTTAATCTGGGAGTATGTATATTTCTTTTATTTTTCTTTTAAATTCCAAGTAAATAATAATAGTAAAAATATACACAAAATTTGCATTTATATATTATTTTTTTTTAATTTACTGAACCTAGTGATACACACTCAATGTTGTACTGCGCGGCTGTAGCGGCATGTCGTCTAGCTCACGTTAAATTTCCAAATAATGACGTAGCTAGACGACCGCAATCAGCTGTACCTGCCTGGCAGTGCAGGATCGAGCGTCGTATTGGTGGGGCGAGAGTACTCATCGGTAAGCTAATCTGCTTCAGAGAGGGCTCTGAAGCAGATTACACTCGCCCGAACACTCGCCCAAGGGTGATGCGCTTGGTAAGGCAGGCATTTTCGGGGACTGACATCAGCCCCCGAGACTACATGTCCCGAGTCACAGAGTGCATCGACTTCCTGAAGCAGAAAGTGTATGCATGGGCAAGCCATATTCGGAGGTATAAGCGGCGGGTGAAGCGATACACCCAGAATCGCAAATTCCGGAGTAATCAGAGGTGGGTTTATAGGGATTGGGAGCGATCGGACCAAGGTGTGACTGACGCGAGCCTCCCAGATGACGACACCATGACTTCATTCCTCACACAGGGTATCCTAGTGTGAGGGCCAGAGATATATTGTTTATTTAGTATAAAAGCCAACTGATGTGCTACCTAATTTTACTACCTAAATTTGTGTATAATATTTTTTGTACTAATATTTGAGCTAATAAAGATTAGTATTATATTATACTAGCTGTTGCCCGCGACTTCGTCCGCGTTAAGTTCGTAAAACTGCACAAAAGTTACTTATAACTAATCCTATACTTCCGAAAACATCTGATTAATTAATTTTACATAAAACTGTTTAAGTTAAAACTCCAATTAGTACTTTTTTTAGTTGGGAAATCATCTAATGACTTTCGCTCTTCTGTGAAGCCGAAGTGCGTGTCAGATTATTACTGGCTAAGACTCACTTCTATATTCCTTCCTTGCCTTACGTTCCAGGGTCTCCCTTTCAGAAGCGAAACCATAGCCCCAGTAGGTTTCTTGTTTAGGTTTTATAATTCAGATGGGTAAACATCAGAATGACTTCTCCTGCTGTTAAATGGAGCGGGAGGGCATGTCAGACTTTTACTGACTAAACGCCACCCCCGTTCCTGTGTTGCCTTCAATTTTGGGACACCGAGCTTATCTTTCGGAATACCGATCCACGTCCCCAGAGGCTTCGGCCCTGCCACGGGCCCCTACAGTTTGCTGACATCTCCTTGAGGCGCTCGTGGAACAGTTGACGACTTGACTCGGTCCGGGTTATTACCGGACTGCTGGACGGCAAGCTACCCAGTGTTCGCCGTCCGCAAGCTTGCACCTACGGTGGTCGGAAATCGTTCTCGTGATCCTGACGGCGGCGGGCGTGAGGGTCGTTCACTTTCGCGCTCGCGGTTGGCCGCCTTCTTGGCTAGCATTACTGCTTCGCAGAAGAAGGCAACCGCCATACCTCTACCGTGTGCTCCACCGTGTCCTCCGGGCGGTCCAGACAGTGCGCCCAAGTCTGGCTGGGGCGCCCTTTTCCCCTGAATCCGATGCAGGAGCCTCTCGAAATTACCGTGTCTGGTGAAGACCTACGGCATACGGAAAGTGAGGATCTCTTTCCAACCACTCCTCTAAGAGGAAACTTACCGCCGCAATGGCGGCGTGCCCAGGTTTCTTGTTTAGGTGGAAAATAATCAGAATGACTTCTCAGAAGGTGAGTCAGACTTTTACTGACTAAACCTTACCTCGTTACTTCTTTGCCTTCGTTCCAGGGTTCCGGGTTTTCCTTCGAACCTGCTGGGCACCTATAGTTTGCTAAAATCTCTTTGAAGCACGCGTGGAACAATACCCACGGTTGACCGTCTGGATTATTACCGGACAGCCAGATGGTAAACTACCCATTGCTCGCCATTCGCAAGCCACTCCTACGGTGGCTCTAAATTGGGGTCGGAATCCCAGCGACTGGGGCGTGAGGGGACTACTTGCCACTACACCTCGCTCTGGATCATGGCCTGTACCAGTGCCCAGCGCGAGAGGTTGCTGTCACCGATCGTCCCCACAAGGACACGGTGGTGCTCCGCCTAAGCGTGGCCCACCAGTACTTTATGCTCTAACGTGTCCTCCGGGCGATCCACCCAATGGTAACACCCGGGTTTTTCTTCCGCACGACGTCAATTGCCTTAAAAACATCAACGAAGTACAGAGCCGCAGAGTTCGCATTCTAAATAGTTGCCTACTCTATGAGTAAAGTCGTTAGTTTAGTTCATATTGCGATAAAATCAAAATTAAAATGATTTGTTTCGAAAAAACCAAATTAGGGCAGATAACCGCCTTTAGTATTTGCCTCTTTTTTTGTTGGGTAACCACCAAATACCTTCTCCCACTCTAGGTGGACCGAGAGAGAGTATCAGACTTTTACCAACTAAATTCCACAGTGTTCTTTTAGTTGCAATTTACATTCTAGGGCGACTAATTTTGGCACACCACGATTATTACTATTATAAATTCACTCTTTAAAGAGAGACTACAGAGTCATGACGTCCTCACCTTGCGCTTTACGCAGGTCCTAACCGAACATGAGTGTTTCGGGAGGTAGATGTTTTAGATTCGGCGGGAAGACACGGTGGACCTTACGATCGAAGTTACCCCGCTAGGGCGGATTACCGCCGTACCTACTGTTTGCGGGTCAAAATCAGAATCCTCCTGCCCTAGTTCAGATCATGGTATGAGCTGGGAGGAGGAATGGAAAGCAGTCACCTCCTAGAGTGAAGCAACGTGGCTGAAACCGTGCGAAACAGGACATCCTTAGGCCCCTCCCATCGCCATTTGGACACTTCCCAGTTGTCATATGTATAGGGCGTTTACCGATCACCATCATTTTTTGTGTTTATATGACCTGTTTATTGAGGCAGGAATTTTCTGGTGCGGTGTTTGACTGACACCCTACCCTAATACACCAAATAAATGTTTTTCTTTAGTGAGAATAATAAACGAATTCTTGTGTGCGAGTATTTTCACCTAGCCGACTTCACATGCTGATGATCAAACGCAGTCTGTAAACTCTCGATTTTTACGGGTAGAGCATGCAGAGCAGTAAAAAATACCCACTTTGTTCCTTTAGATGCCCTATACGAACAATTTTCCAGCTATCGAAGCCCGTTAGGGCCGTTCGCTTATGGTATCTCTTTTAGGTGCGCGTGGCACATAACGCAACGTCAGTCGACTAAGACCAGTCTTTATTCAACAGCGAAATGCCAATAGTGCACCGTCCAAAACTCCGCGCTAACGGTAGCATGGAATCGCCCTGCGACTCGTAATGCCAAGGGCATCATCTTTGCGCTTTCTGCTACCTTCTTCGCTTTATTTGCGGAAGGAAGTGATGACTGCTTTCCATACCTTCTTTCTCTATAGTGAGAGGTCGTTACTGCTGATCACCTCCACCCGGAGTCCTGGAACGCAAAGCGAAGAAGGAACATACAAAGGTGTGGGTTTTGGTCAGTGAAAGTCTGACATCCCCTCGTGCTCCTTCCTAGAGTGGAAGAAATCACCTAAAATATAAATAGCCTTTAGTTAAAAATAAATAAATGGATGTTTGTATTTTGAAAGGAAATCGTTTGTCTTAGTGTGGTCATGTGAAGAGGAGAAATTAAAAGCACGTTACTAAAAGAGTTCTTGAGAATGGAGAGGGAGAGGAAGGCCAAAGAAAAGATGGATGGATTGTGTAAGGATTGATATGAAAGAAAAGGACAGATGATAGTGTGACGGACGACAGGACAGAATGGAAGAAGAAAACGTGTTGCACCGACCCCAAGTAATATGGGATAAGGGCAGGAAGAAGAAGAAGAAGGATGTCATTGTTTGTATTTTGAAAACGGGGTGCCACTCCGCAGTTGTAAAATTTGTCTCCATGGGTTTTTTTTTTGTTAAACAATAATAATAATATCTTTTGGTAATATTTTTGTTAAAAAAATTGTGAGAATGCAAAAATATGTGAAAAAAAATGTTACAAAAATAAAAAAAGCTTTTTCTACACCTCTTGGGATTCGAACCACCACCGTGTTACGTCCCAGTCTAGTCATTAATCGACCGCGCTGCAATGTTCGATGAAAATTAAGCAAAATAGACGTTCTCATATATAAATGTCATAAATGACTGCCCCGCTCTTCGTCCATGATAGCGTGATGATTTTCATTTCAGTAGATAAATTGGCAGCTAAATGGACTAATGTAACATTGTAGTATGTGAATTTCGTGGACGCTTGGATTTTATAACGTGTTATGATTAGTTTTTACAAAATATTTGGGAAAAATCAAATAGGAATGTTGATTTTCTTATGAAAAAATGGTAAAAGTATTTTTTTTTTCCAAAAACAATAAGATAAAACATTGACAGAAATATAAATTGTAGGTGGGATTCGAACTCGGGGCAACTCGTTCAAAACCGACAAAATGCAATATTGCTCACCCCCCAGAGCAAATAGCGTGATAAAATATAGCCTATATCATTAAGGGTCCTATAAGGATTATGTATGCAAAATTTGAACAGGATCGGTTCAGTGGTTTTTGCGCCAATTAATGCTAACAATGTACAATTTTACTGTTTTATTATATGTATAGATTATGTTCCGAACATTTAATTCTCGCTGGCAGCAGTGAGTATAGCAGGTACAACTTACAGTGAGACTCCGAAGCGCCGCTGAGTATTCTGCCGATCCTGCCGAGTGACGTCATACTCTGCAGGCTCATCGTGTCGTGAGCGATTATCCTGCAAATATTCAACACATCAGCAACTACTACTATAATTTTAAGAACTGACAAAAACAGGGTCTATGTTTTGTATTAAGAACTTTTCTGTAGTAGAAATAAAGTCAAAAATACAATAACTTGCTCGATGATTTTAATCTATGGTCTATCGGTTTAGGTAGTTAACTAAAGGTAAACAATCTTGGTATGTCTTTTTATATTAAAGAGGTCGTATACAATATACACAAAGATTATTTAAATTTAGTTTACTATAGTGTGGCCATTAGTGCTGTGCACTGCCTGAGGTATGCGCGGCGAGGTGGGAGGCGAAGAAAAAAGTGCATGAGTTCACATGAGATCGATACATGTCGGACAGATATTACGATTTCAGTGTGCATTTCTAAAGCAAGACTTGGGGCGGGACGACGGTCGGAGGCTATCTGTAATATATTATACTTACTTAGTTGATTAAAATATAACCCAAATATACTCCTATTTTATTAAAAATGTGCAGGTGACAAATAAGAACTAAACTTATAATTCAAAGCAGGACTTTTTTATATTAACAAACAATTATATATTCTAACGAAAGTTATTCTGACATAGATTCCGTTTCAACTTCATCTTCGATTTCGTCATCATCTTCATCTTCCACTTCGCCACCGGAACTTGAATCAGAGTCTTGCAAATTTATTATGAATGAATCGATAACATTATCGAACCTACTATCGCGACTCCAGTAATCGTTTTCATTTTTCTGGACATGATCGTCGCATCTCTGCCATTTTTCCGCCGTGAATTCCGAAAACAATTTATCCAATAAGATTATTTTTTCGTCTAGAGAAGAATTAATATAGTTTTGGGCTATGTTGTTTTTAATATCAGCCCAGACCAACTCAATTGGATTTAAATCCGGATGGTACGGAGGTAAACGCAGAACAGTGTGTCCACTGGCTTTCAGGAGTTCGTCAATTCTATACACGGGTTCTTTTTGTGTATTTTTGATAAGAAGTAGCAGTTGACCTGCCTTTGTTGCCCTGCCTTTGTGTTGAATTTTCAGGAACCTGCCTTTGTCATGGTTCCTGAAAATTCTACATTATGGCGTAGCAACCAGTTCTGCATTTCACTTTTGAGGCTTGATATAGTTGGTTTCTTCTCAACCTGAACGCTGTGGTAAGACGCGTTGTCCATTACAACTACAGAATTCGGCAGCAACTTATCTTTTAACTTTTCATCTACCCACTTATAAAAAGTAGGTCCGCTCATATCTCCATGATAGTCACCGGTTCTAGCATCTGATTTGAATATAGTCAATGCATCATCCAATAAGCCATTTCGACAACCAGCGTGAAGAATTACCAATCGCCGTCCTTTCCCAACATCAGCATGAATTCCGGGTTCTGACGATGATTGCCAACATTTGCTGGCATGGTGACCGGCGTTGATGTATGTTTCATCAAGAAAATATATGTTGCGGTTTTGCGTTCTGTAATTTCTGATTTGTGTTAGATATTTTTTCCGCCACACTGTAATATTAGGCTGCTCTATAAGAAGAAGTCTCTTTGATTTGCATTTTTTGAAACGGTAGCCCATTTTGTGTAAAAGCTGTCTTAAATATTCCCGTCCACAAGTCAATATGCCATCCTTTCTCAAACTTGATAGTAACTTACGGACACTTGGTATTTTTTTGTCAACTTCGTAAAACTGATGAATTTTTCTTCTGATAACTCCAAGGTCAAAATCATCCACAAAGTGTTTTTTCTTTAGAACTTTTAGTTTTTTTGGAAATTGAAATTTTAATTGGCTTGAATTTTCAATTGATAAATAACCCGCAGAAATCACATTATGCACGGTTCTTTTGCTGTACCCCGTAGCCTCCGCAACGATTTTGGCAATATTCACATCATTTTTAAATTCAAAGCTTTCTTTGTCTGCTTTTCTTTTCATAAAATATTCAGCCACCTTAAAAATGGCAGTTTTTATATCACGAGATAACGCACGACCCATCTTTGAATATTTATCCCATGTGCGTCTGACATAGACAGTCCGATACAGATAACACTACCTGCCGCCACGAGCGTTGGCGGCGCACTGACAGAGCGCAGCAGTCAATTCTCCCCCCCGTCTCGCCGCGCACATACCTCAGGGAGTGCACAGCACTAATGGCTACACTATAGCTAACAACGATTTAGGTAAATACCTATTCGCAAAGATTTTTATATACAATTTATAGACAACTTTTAGATAAAAAGACATGCCAAGATTGTTTACATTTAGTTAACTACCTAAGCCGGCGGAGTATAGATCTCATCTATATCGACAGAAGCTACTGTAGGGTTCAAATAATTAAAACGCATTGCTGAGTGAAAGTTCTAAAATTGAACGTTTCTCCGAAATACGAGGTTTCGACCGAAATTTCGCGTGTTCCACGGTTCCATTCGTTTCCGAAATGTTGAATGAACGAAAATGGTTCGACGTTTCGAATCTCTAAACCTACTCTAATTCGTAATGTTCCGAAATAAAAAATGATCTTGACTGATAGATTCTTCGGAATTTTAACGTTAAACTGACGAAACACGCGAAATATCGAAACTTCGTATTTCGGAGAGAGTAGACGTCCTGGCTCTAAAAAAAATTCGATGAAAGTTCTACGAAGGTATCTCCACTGTTATTAATTGAAAACGGAATTAGTATCTCTACATTTCGTCTCTCGTTTATACAATAGAGTCAAAATTCAAAAGATAGAAGAGAAGATAAGAAGAAGAATGTGTTGTTTAAAGATGAATATCTTTGTGCAATGGCAGCTTTTAGCTACTGGCTATCCTGACCTAGCAGGTAAAGAGGAATTATAGTGTTTAAAACCAGTTGCAACCTACTTGAACGGGTGTTCTGACGTGAACGTCTGTTGGTCTACTGAGCCAGTGGCATCGGGTACTCCTTCATCTTCTTCCTCAGTTTGCATGCAGCGTCGTAGCTCCTGGAATCTTCGACGGCCTTGTACCACCTGCAATTAAAAATTTATCCATTGATGAGTTCAGCTGCATCTGAGTAGACTGGAAACCGACTGCACTAATGTTGGGAACAGGCAAGGCAGATGGTGATGGGTTGTAATGCATAATCTGAGTTTTGCACCCAAGAACGACGCAGCAAATACCACTTGGTGAAATGGGGTTTTATAGACACGTCAGATAGCCCTGTTTAGAACATGAGCAATTAAATAGATGACCCTATGACGTTGGCTACACCCCGGACAGACTATGGGTGTCTGCTACTACCGGTGCCTGTTTGTTGCCCCCCGTCACGCACTCTAACGGCGCCATATACGCCCCTACAGCCCAGGTGAGCGCCCTGATTGCTCAGGAACCGAAATTCGACATTTTTTATATAACAGTAAGTGATCAATGTTTGTATAAAATTCTTTAGTTTGTAGACTGTTGGCTTGCTACATGCTTAGGTGCATATTGAAAGTGTTGCTAGCAATTGATAAATAAATAAGTAAATGAGTGACATCTTGAAGAGCCTTATGCCCGTTTTCACCAACAGCCCCTAGAATTTAGGTGTCTCTTAAGCCAATTTAATCACAGTTTTTACATATTTTTAAGTTATTATTCTGAATTAAAATATGAAAACTTAAAACTTACGTGTTCGATTTCATACTTTAATTCAGAATAATAACCTAATAATATGCAAAAACCGTAATTAAATTGGTTTAAGAGACACTTAAATTTTAGGGGCTGTTGGTGAAAACGGGCATTAAACGAAAATTAATTAATATAGACATAATTTGGGCCCAAACACCAAACAATCTAGAGAGTCTACCAACACCAAGAACTTAAAAAGAAGAAAAACAGATTTGAGTTTAATTCATGAATCCCTGACCGGTCTCATGCGACCACGCTGTTATTGTCTTACTATTGTGTCTCGTTTCGCGGGTATGTGATAGGTTAAACTGAAAAGTTCTTATTAGAAACTTAACCTATCACATACCCTCAAATCGAGATACAATATAGTAAAACAATAACAGCGCGGTCTCATAGGACCAGTCGGGGATTCATGAATTAAATGACTGTAAGGCATAATTGTTTGGTGAAGTTAAAAAATGTTACTCATTTTGTGGACAAAATTATTATCTATGCTGATATTTGTAAACACTATGTCTATATTTCTCACCTAACTCTGCTGCCATAGGTCTCCTGGAAGAATTTCTTTTTAAATAATCAGTACTTTTACAAATTTAGAACCTTTTAGTATCAAGCTTCACCACTTACACTTGCATCACTGTTTACCATCAGGCGGGATTGCAGACAAGCACTAGTTTATTAGCATTAGCCGCCTTATAATATTCCCACTGCTGGGACTCCGGCCTCTAGGAGAGGAGATGGGCCGTAATCCATCAATCAGTATATTTCTGGCTTCATAGATACAATTTTAATTTATTGAACCCCGTGCAAACACTGGTATTCACTTGGTATTTGAAAAGACATTAAAAACAATAAACACAGTTGTTTCTTTTTTTTAATACAACTGACTTCATAAAAAAAACTAAGGGCCTGTTTCACAATGTCCGAGTAGGCACTACTCACTGAATAAATTCAAAAAAGTGACAGAATTCGCATGAAATTATCTGTCAAGTAAGATACTCAAAACTTAATCATAGGTGGTGAAACAGGCCCTAATTCTATTTTAGCATGCAAATAATTTGCGACTTCACATGGGGTTTGAGGGGTAAAAGATCATATCATATTTGAGTATTAGTTAGTATGGAGCTAGACTTACACTTTTCACAGTAGTCCTGTCATCTTCTACGGCAGGTTCTGTGGCGGGAGTGCTGGTGGCTGCCGAGCCAGCCAGCGAGGAGTCTGCCTTCAACACTGCTCCCTTGTCTTTGCCAGGAGCATCCCCACTCTCTGTTATATTTAGATTCTTGCATAGTGATGATCTTCTGTAATTGAAAATTAATTCATTTCAATGGCAGTTTCTATAAAAAGCAAATGATAAATAATTCAACTCAAGCTAAGTTGGTACACCTCAAACAATCATGTTTGTTTCATCTACCAATGCACATACAAAAAGAATGTTATGATTCAATTTAACAACATGCACACTAATTCACAATGCTTACATCAACATGTAAGTGAAAACATTGTCAATAGTGATTCCATAAGTAGTACAAATTCATAATTAATATGTAAACCATCAACTTATTGGTTAATCATGATGTGGTCTATTAACTCATTGTTCCAGTCAAACCAGCGAGTCTCGCATCGATGGATGACTTTTTTATTTGCTTTAACCTGTCGCTAGCGCCAAGGACGCATATCAATAGCAACATGAAACATCTGTTTGAATCATACAATATCTTATTCAAAATAGATAACCACTGCCATTTTTCTTGAATAGCGCAAAACTTGATTACACATTGATATTCTTATACATCTTAATGTTCTGTAAAAGGCTGTAAATTAAACCTACAGTAATAAAACTACAGAATTGTTAACGTTTTCGCTACTTACTTGGAACCTTTAATGGGTGTGAACTCTTCAGCGTCGTAAAACTCCTCGGAATCACTGCTGTCACCCATTGTGAACCAGAAAACGTGGAGCAGCAGACACCAACCACAATTTCATGTAAAAATATTTACATTATCAATCATTGAAATGTTATTTTTTTATAAAATATGAAAGTTATAACCCGAATCACTAACTCATTTGACACTTGTGACAAGTGACAAGACAACTGACACCAACTGACAGTTTTTGGCAGTCTTGACATTTGAGTTTTACGCTGTTCCATTTCACAAAATACATCAATGAACACTCATCCTTTAGTGAAGGTAGGAAGAATCTTTCTAACATCAATGAGTGCGTGTAATGAAAGCGCGACCTGTAGTTTTTTTTTTTAATTTATTTGGCAACTTTATTCAGCCACAATATTATAGGAAATAAAAAGAAATGTGAAGTGTCAAGACATAATCTGCTACTATTTAGTAATACCACATACAATTTTTTTGGATTTAACCTCTTTTTCTCAGGCTCTCTTTCTTTAGACGGATTTATATTAGAAGAATCATGCTTTCATTAGACGTAGGTACTCTAACATAGTTTCCCAACCTTTTATGAACTAAGTACTGCCCCCTTTAAAGGATATAAAATTCCAACGACCTTCTTTACAACCCCAGTGGCACGAAAACGTGCCAGCGGTTCTCAAAGTTAAAAAAACTTTGAGAACCGCTGGTAATACTCGTAATGTGTGCCACAAATCCCCGACCGATTTGAAACTGTACTCCAGTGGTATAATTATAGAAGCAACAGAAACAGAGCATTAATAGTTTATATTATTAATATAATTTATATTAATTTAATAATATATTTTTTATTAAAATAAAAAAATAATCGCGGGCCCCTAAGGGTATGAAAATATACCAAAAATACCTTTGTATTATCTATTAATAATGACAAATCAAAAATTAATTCTTTCTCTCTCTGTAATCGTGCTACTAGTAGTAACTTAGTGGTCGTGGTATAAGGTCGTGACTATTTTTTTAAGGCCTCCTCCTATTGCCTTTGGACCCACTATCGCTGCTTCAAAAAGTTCCAGCACCCACTAGGGAGTGGTTCCACACCCGTTAGAAAACTATGGTCTATAAACATATTCCGAAATTGCTTTGATATCATAAGATTTAGTTATACGAGTAAGAGGTATCCTGAATTTATTGTTTTTGTGCATCCGACCGGGGCCGCCCGATGCGCGGTGCCTGTAGCATTTGCTTCTCTTGCCTATCTGCTACATTGTGTGAATGCATGTTTTTAGTTTTCGATTAGAGGTTGGTAAAGTTGCGGACTTTTAAGCTTTTGGTTTTCCCTAAGGAGAGTTTGAGAGTGCGGTTCATTCCAATTTTTTCCAGCGCGTTTCTAATTTCTCCCAGTGCCTGTTTCAGTTTTCATGGATTCTATCGGTAAATTATGGAGCCAAATCAGATTGAATTCTATTGTTAAAGTGGTTAAATTATAGAGCCAAGTTAGGTTGAAAAATATTTTTTTACCTTAAATACTCGTAGTTGGTAAATAGGTAGCCTAACACGTAGCTACTTTACTATTGTATTGTAAGTGAACCATCTCACTAATAGATATTATAAAAGCCAGAATATATGAATTTGTGTGTGTATTTCTGTGTGTAGGTATGTTAAATATATGTTACTTGTTCACGCTCGAACGGCTTATCAAATTTTGAAGAAATTTGGCACACGGGTAGATTAGGTATGTCATAAAATAACACTGGGTACTTTTCTCCCAGGAGATTAACTTTCAAAAGATTCAATCAGGTATATACTCAGGTTTCCTAGTCATGCGAGCGAAGCCGCTAGCCGCAGCTAGTATTTCCATTATTCGTAACTGACTAGCAAAAGGTAGTGGAATGTGATTCATTAAAAAATCCTGAGACAGAAGTTAGTCTCAGAAATATGAAGTAATATAAAATACTACATAGAATGGAATTTCCCGCTTTTATTGGGTTTTGGTTAAGAGGTAGGTGACACATTCTTAATGACGTCATTAGAAAAGTGAGTTTCGTTTTTTTTTAAAACATACTATTAGGTACTTACTCAAGGTTGATTAATTGTTATCGATTTGGGCAACAGTATGTGATGCGCCATACGAATGACGTAGACGTCAATTATATCTAAGTACTTACCTAAAAACTAAAATAACGTTTGAATCCCCAACCGGTCCTATGAGACCGCGCTGTTATTGCTTTACTATTGTGTCTGGTTTCGCGGGTATCTGAGTAAATAATATGAATCTTATCCCATATTACATATACCATATTACTAAAATAATATGAATATTCTATTTAATAAATTATTATAATTTAGAAAAGTATGTTGTCCGATTTATTTATTGTTATTAAGTATTTAGTACCTACAGCAAATTAAAAAGCGAATCCCTTCGCTCTGACATCCTACAGTCCAAACTCATCAGCAATGAATGCTAATCTAGAACCTACTTATATTTTAAGACCAAAACTAGTCACAAGACTACACCAAAACAATGAACCTACAGACTAAGGAAAAAAATGAAAAAAACCGCTTACAGATTGAACATTATCCACTTAGTTTGTCCTTCAGACATGTTTTTTGAACTGGTAGTCTTCCTGGTGTTTTGCTTTTGGTGTTTGCTGACCCGAGACACAGAAATCTAAATAATAAGGCAGGATTTCTGTCATGACACAGATGAATGCCTCTTAGTTGGCATGCAGATTCAATCCCAAATATTTTATTTTACATATTAATTCATGAATCCCCGACCGGTTTCATGCGACCGCGCTGTTATTGTCCTACTATTGTGTCTCGTTTCGCGGGTATTGATAGGTTAAGCCTAGATGAGCTGATAGATCGTTTTCTATAGGGAAGAACCGGCCAGAAAACAAACGTTTCTTTTTACAATATAGGTATTCTAGAATAAGAGAATAAGAGAAGCTCGTGGCTAGATAATAACAGCTGCACGGGTCAATCTTCTAGGTTAAGCAACGCCTGCCAAGGTTAGTCTGTGGATGGGTGACCATCTTAACATACCGAGTTTCCTCCGTGCTTCGAAAAGCACGTTAAGCCGTAGGACCCGGCTGTCATTTGTAGATCTTTGGTAGTCGTTACGGATAGTCAGAAGCCAGTAAATCTGACTCCAGTCTTGCCATGAAGTACCGTGTTACCCCAGTTAATGGGTTGTGGAGGTCTGGTAGGCAGCCGCTCCTTGTAAAATATTGGTATTCAGCTAAATCCGGCTTGACTGGAAACCGACCCCAACATAGTTGGGAAAAGCCTAGGTAGATGATGATGAGAATAAGATATTAGTTACTTAAGTAATAAAAAACCGGCCAAGAGCGTGTCGGGGTACGCCCAGTGTAGGGTTCCGTAGTTCCGTAGTTCTCCGTCAAAATAAGTGTCCCCAACTTTTCAAAAACTGTTCGTCCCATCAAGTTCAAAATAATTTTCCTAGAAAGTCTTTATAAAGCTCTACTTTCCAGAGTTTTTTTCATATTTTCTAAACTTATGGTTCAAAAGTTAGAGGGGGGGGGGACGCATTGTTTTTTCCTTTGGGAGCGATTATTTCCGAAATTATTGATATTATCAAAAAAATATTTTAGTAAACCCCTATTCATTTTTGAATACCTATCTAAAAATATACTACACGTTAGGGTTGAAATTAAAAAAAAATTGCTTTTTACTTTACATGTTGGGGGGCTACCCTAATAAAACATTTTTTTCCAATTTTTATTTTTGCACCTTTTCGACGTGATTGACATACATATTGGTACCAAGTTTCAGCTTTCTAGAGCTAACGGTCACAGAGATTAAGCGAGGACGGACGGACAGACATGGCGAAACTATAAGGGTTCCGTTTTTGCCAATTGGCTACGGAACCCTAAAAACCGGGCAAGTGCGAGTCGGACTCGCGCACTGAGGGTTCCTTACTAACTTACCTATAAAAACAGTTCAATCGAACAATTCGACAGTCTCGAAATGTACGTTTTTTGCAGTATAAACGGACGAATCTTTTTTTCCGTCACTTTACCAATTGAATTGAAAATTGATTTTTGCACAGCTTCAAGGGACCACGGACCCAATTATATGGTGTTAATTTCAACTCGATACCTCCAACTTACCTATGAATAAAGTTCAATTCTTGAATCGAGCGTTGAAGATTTTTCAAAAAAAAATAATTCTTGTGACGTAACAACAAATTTTCAGTTTTCAGACTTTTCCCTATATGAGTGCTATAATACCTTGCTTCGTGCCAAATTTCAAAATTCTAGGTCAACGGGACGTACCCTAGTACCCTATGAATTTTGATTCCTCTGACAGTATCTTTTTTTCCAGTCAATTTACAAGTTTGATTTTTGCCCAGTTTCAAGGAACCGCGGATTTGAGTATATAGTTTTAATTTCAACTTGATACCTTTACGCGTTCTCGAGATAAAGGGTCTTGACAGACAGACAGACAGACAGACGGACAACAAAGTGATCCTATAAGGGTTTTTTCCTTTTGAGGTACGGAACCCCAAAAAAAGAATCAAACTCAAAAGCATTTATGTCAAATAAACCAATAGAAAAAATGATGCTAAATAATAAATCGAAATAGAAATTGATCTATGAGTCCGCAGAGACTGAGGAGTGATGGTGATGGTGAGAATTTAAGGGAGTCAATGAGAGCGGCCGGGCCTGAGAATGACCTGGCGAGGGTCGCGGGAGACCGATGGATGCGAGCCGCACAGGACCGGTCGCTGTGCCAACGCTTGGGGGAGGCCTATGTCCAGCAGTGGATGTCTTTCTATATGCTATACAGGATAGAATGCAAGGAAAAAACGTGTTGCGAATGTGGGACGAGGGCAGGAAGATGATGACACTGCGGAGATTACAGTGAGAGTTCTCACATTCAGGGGCTTCCGCAGCTGCCGAGCACCCGTGAGGATAGGGCAACTGAAGGACACAGGTGTGGTTTTAGTCATAAAAGTCTGATACGCCATCCCAAAAAAAAACGCGATCCTATCATAGTAAACCAAAGATCAGTAATCGCATTTTCCGACACGACTCGTTGCGCGCAGTGGGTTTAGAGCGCCGGACAACAGGGTCACGGGATCGATTCCCGCACCAACACCAATATATGTACCCCGCACGTACTGCCGATGTTATTTTCGAATTTTTCTCTCCTTTTAAACCTTCCCTAGACCTCCACGAACATTTCAAGACCAAGATAAGATACATCAGTTCAGCCGTTCTCGAGTTTTAGCGAGACTAACGAACAGCAATTGATTTTTATTTAAGTATAGATTTTTTGAATCATGAAATGACAAATGAGCACGAGCCCCCATGAGGTTTTATAAAAGCCAGCACCTGCTCACATTCACATTAGCTATAACAAAAGAGGTAGAATTAAAATATACCTATTTATTAATCACATAACTACTAAATAACGTAAGTTAGCCACTAGTCTAACGAATAAAAAAAAACTTTGCGAAAAAAGTGTCATAAATAAAAATTAAGATGGAGCAGATATAATTAATAATGCCATAATGACTACCTATTAATTAGCTAAATATTTGGTTACGATTCCACGCGAGTCTAATTTTATTTAACTACTAGCTTCTACCCGCGACTTCGTCTGCGAAGACATAAGTTTAACAAAAAAGAATCGTGATAAAAGATACTATGTTCTTTCCATCCAAATCCGTTCAGCCGTTTTTACGTAATTAAGTAACAAACATCTACATAAATGTAGGTACATTTCCACATTTATATTAGTTAGGATATAAAGACTGGATTCTATAAATTTAATTACTTTTCCGTTATGGTTGAACGACTCCAAGCCTGAACAATTAATGTAGCATATTAATTGCTTACCTAATTATTTTTTCCTATCATCATCTTTCATCACTCTTGCGACCAGTTTCTCGCACGAAAATGATCGGAAAATAGCTAATGTAACTTGTAACTTCGCGCTACTTGATGGCTACTTGTAATTAAGTTGAAACAAAGGATTTTTGCAGATACATACGGGACAATACGGGTCACTGGATGGTTTGAAAAAATAATTGGTTTCGATAGGTAGCGCTGCAATCGGATTCTATTTTTTTTATTAGGGTTCCGTAGCCAAATGGCAAAAAAACGGAACCCTTATAGATTCGTCATGTCTGTCCGTCCGTATGTCAAAGCCATTTTTTTCCGAAACTATAAGACTGTTGAAACTTAGTGTATTATACACCTAGATGTATTTTGTGAATCGTATTAAGATTTTTATACATAATTAGAAAAAAAACACAATAAATTTAATCTAACTAGGTTCATCTAACCCATACATAGGTACTGTGGGAGGCGTAGTAAAACGGCAAAACTTGCGGTACTTAAAACCGTGTTTATTTATACTGATCACATTAATTATTATCAAATATTAATAGAATATGCCTTTACAGGCTAACGCGTCTGACATGTCAATCTAAGAAAACTCTCATTCAAAATATTCGAACATGTAACAGCCAGTAGTACATTACTAATGAGGTTTAGTAATAAGAACATGACCAACGACTCACGCAAGTCTGACACTCCGCTAAGTGTCCACCAAGTTAAGTTTTAATATGCCATTGTGCATAAATAAAATAAACGCCGTCATGCTTAAGTCTCGTCACATCAAAACCACCGAAAAAGATGCGATAAAGCCTATTAAAACAAACAATTGATGTAAACTACTACTACTACCATAGATAGGTCTTCAAAAATGATATTGAGGTTTCTAATATCCTTCTTTTCTAAACTGAATGGTTTGCACGAGAGACTTCCAAAGTGGTGAAATGTTGGTCCCCCTACCCTGTAACTTCGAAAATACGAGAATGAGATATCTAAAAAAATATATGATGTAGATTACTACGAAGACTACTATGCAAACTTTCACCAAAAATTTAGTAGCTAGTATTTTTTTTAATAATTCATAAATCGTAAACCGTAATTAAGTTGGTACGGATCCTCGGTGCGCGAGTCCGACTCGCACTTGCCCGGTTTTTTTCACCCCATCTTTCGGATAGCACAAGTGCACAACGTTTGCCGGGACTGCTAGTCTTTGTATTATGTATATAAAACTCTTCTATAAGTGTATTTGTCACCTAGGGTGGTTTGGGGTTCCATTGATCTGGACGGTTAAAATATAATTGGAACCGGCATTACAATGATAACAGTGGTTGCAATCGTGTTCTAATTTTTTTATTCTGACTCCAGCTTTCGGGCAGGGCAAAGTCTGTCGCTTGCTAGTCATCATCATCATCATCTACCTAGCCTTTTCCCAACTGTATTAGGGTCGGCTTCCAGTCAAGCCGGATTTAGCTGAATACCAGTATTTTACGAGGAGTGGCTGCCTACCAGACCTCCACTCCACAACCCATTAACTGGGGTAACACGGTACTTCATGGAGAAAGAAGACTAGAGTCAGATTTACTGGCTTCTGACTATCCGTAACAACTGCCAAAGATCTACAAATGACAGCCGGGATCCACGGCTTAACGTGCTTTCCGAGGCACGGAGGAAACTGGGTATGTTAAGATGGTCACCCATCCACAGACCAACCTTGGCAAGCGTGGCTTAACCTTTAAGATCGACCCGTGCGGCTGTTATTATCTAGCCACGAGCTCCTCGGTCGCTTGCTAGTGCAGTAATAGAATACAATTTAATAATTTGACACCTTTTTTGAAAGACCTTATTTGAATTCCCGTATTGTTCCGGTTACGGTGACTGCGGCGCGAACACGACTGACCGGCCTCCTCATCCTTGCTACTGAGGTCACCTGACACCCGAGATCCTGAAGCCATTGGCCTGACTGGAAGGTCGTCCTTGGAACACGGGCCGGTTACGGAATTGAGTTTTTGGAGTCAAGAACGTGTCATACTCTAATTTTATTCATTTATACATACGTAGTTACTCAGATACCCGCGAAACGAGACACAATAGTAAAACAATAACAGCGCGGTCTCATAGGACCGGTTGGGGACTCAAACGTTAAACGTTTTTTTTTTACTTTTTTTTTTTTAGTACATGGCAGACTTAAAGCTATTAAAACACAAAAAAAACTATCATTTCATTAGAAAACCAATTAGGTACAAGTCTAAGTTTAAGTGCCAAAGTTTATTTGGTTTTTAAAACGTACTCTACTTGAAATTCGGCCTGTTCCCGAATTTAGTTTCGATGCTGAATTGCGAATAATAATTTATATTTTATTTACAGTGCACACCTATAACAGTGTTGTCTTTTTTAACCCAAAGGTTGACTGGTAGATAAGTGCCATGTTGCAGTAAATCCGCATATGGACCACTATTAGAGATGGGTTGTAACAGGTTAAACACGATATCTGTTATAACTGTAAGGGCCTCGTTCACCATCTCTGAGTAGGCACTACTCACTGAATAAATTCAAAAATTTGACAGAATTTGTATGAAATTATCTGTCAAGTAAGATACTCGAAACTTAATCATAGGTGGTGAAATAGGCCCTTACTGTTACATAAAAATAACAGATCCAAATACCTGTTAATAAATAACAGCCTGTTATTTTAGTACAGACGATAAAAACGTATTTAAATCTCAGTTGAATATCTTCTTTATTTAGTACTCTTTAAAGCTGAAAATCGTATAGAAAATAGATAATTTTGAAAGTACAATACACGAAAGTGTTGACTTTCGTTCTAGATTATTAAATAAGAAAAATTCAAATTTTCAAATTCAACATTTTAAATATGCCTACAAACAAATAAGCTAAATAACTTTCAATTGAAAGTCAGCTTTATTACTATAGCATTAAAGTCGTAAATACTTAAAATATTTTACAACCAATCCCATCAAATGTCAAACCAAAGATAATAAGGGAGTCCTAACACAATCAATATTATTGTTTCTGGTTGCCGTGCAAATCTAAATAAACATTATTATTTATATAATATTATTTTGTGTAAACTTACCAATTTTGGGTAAATTACTTTTACTCTTACTAGATTTATTTATTGGCTGGCCAAAAAAGTAAAATCGTAAAACTCAATTTTTTTAAACACGAATTCCGTTAAATCAAAGAATTATTTACATTATAGATAGATACTATCAAAATTTCACTTTTTTTTAAGTATTCAATTCTTTATTACATTCGCGTTGCGTGTTGTTGGCTGGTCTAAAACAATTTGCTATTTAATATGGACCTATTATTTTTAGACTAAATATGAAATTGCCATAGAGAAAATTAAATAAATTATACGTATTTTTTACAATGGTCACTGGTCAGTAACAGGTCATTTATCAGGTAAATACAACTAAGTTTAGAAGTCGCTTTTTCCTTGCTATTTGTTCTTGCAAGACCACCGACTATATTTTAGGACTAGTAAATACTAACTGCTTCTCTTTTTAGCGTCATTTAATCGCTTTAGTAAGAGTGAGAAGTAAACGTGTTCCGAAATAAATAATAGGTGTGTCTCTTTTCGCAAAGGTCATTCGTTAATGAGGAAAAGAGAGATTGAATACGTACGTGCATCGAAGTAACAGCCGTACGTAGTAACCTATGGTAACAACTAACAGACTGGTACAATGAGTAACAGTTACAGCCGCGGTAACAGTGTTTGAGGATCTGTTATTAAAATAACAGATAAAATATGTTGGCAGTAACAATTGTTATTAGTTATTTGTAAATATCTGTTACTTTTATCTGTTACGATAAATATGCCTCACTCCTAACCACTATTGTACATGAAGTTTAAATAAATATTTTACAGATTGTAGACTAAATTAAAATTATACAAATACCCACTCTACTTCAAATTTTACTTAGTTGTTTAGCGTGTAACGTAACGCGTACCGTATAACGCGTAACGTGTTAGTGTCAGGCACTGGCAACCGGCTCACTTCCCATCAAAATGGTTCTAAAAAACTGAGGATGAATGATGAAAACCTTCCGCCAAGTTGCAGAAACAGCTGTTTGGTGATTCAACTAAAGACATTTAACTATTTGAAGCAACCAAATATCATCAATCACCTATACATGAATTACAAAATAGAACACACAAAAATATAAGAAAACACACACGTACAGTAACGGACACAGCGAGTAACATGTCTGCTACAGTAATCTATACAAATATTATAAAGAGGTAAATTTTGTAAGTTTGTATGTAGGGGGTAATCTCTGGAACTCCTGGTCCGATTTAAAAAAATCTTTCAGTGTTAGATAGCCCATTTATCGAGGAATGCTATAGGCTATAATTATACCATTACGCTACGACCCACGGGAGCGGAGCAGTAACGAAAAATGCGGGTGAAACCGCAGGGGACAGCTAGTGTGATATAAGTGCAATCAAATTTGCTGGCAATGATCGGCAGAACAGTATTGGAGCTGCCCCGCACCCTGCACACCATAGGGACGCGCACCGTTTGCGCATGGTAGTGATGGTGTAAAGACGTTGGTCGGAGATGCATGGATATGGCTGTCCTTGGGGCTAGGTCCCGTGGTCGCCCTCGCAAGCGCTGGCTGGACGTCGTCAAGTCCGACATGAGAGCCAATGGCCTTACTGAGAAGGATGTTAAAAATCAGGCAAACTGGAGAAAACTCAGTCGAAAGGCGGACTCTGGCAATGGCCGGGATTAACGCCAGGTAGAAGAAGAAGAAGGAGTGATGGTGTAAAGAAAGAAGAAAGAAACTATTTTTATTGAAAATGAATTAAATGAATGGCTGTTGAACTTTTTACAGGCGTTTACTACTTTTTGCAAGTTTATTTACCGGCATTTGACTCGACGCTCTTAATTAATTAGCTAACTAGGCCTTCAAGGCCTGAGTTTGAAGCAGTCTGATAGAACAGAACAACAGATCTCAAAAAGTCTTCATAATATGCTCAGCGAATCTTTCGCTATAGTCGAAAGGACAGAAAGAGAAGAGACGGCTGCTCTGGAACGCAAAGGGCTACTACAGAAACACGGGTGGTTTTTAGACAGTAAAAGTCTGAGACACCGTCTCGCTCCATTTTTAACCCACGCAAAAACGACGAGGTATTATAAGTATGACGTGTCTGTGTGTGTAAAGGTGTATGTGTCTGTCTGTGGTGTTGTAGCTCCCAAACGGATGATCCGATTTTAATGAGGTTTTTTTGTTTGAAAGGTATATCAGTCGAGAGTGTTCTTAGCTATGTTTGGTGGAAATCGGTTCAGGTCTTCAAGGTCATCAGGTCGTTTGTTATGTGTGATAGGAATGTTACACGCTCAGTTTGCTTGCAAACATATGTGAGATCTGAGATTTGAAACACTAATGTCTTCTGGAACCACTGAGCTGGTCTGCTTTTATTGTACCGTTGTAGTGTCGGGCGTTTTCTTTATAAGTGGGATTAGTTACAACCATAGAAAAATTAACCACAGCAACCACGGCGCCATCGTCGCATTGTAATCTACGCAAATTTTGACGTAGCTACGCACGATGTACCACTTCGATCGCTCCCACAAGGTGGACCGATGACCTGATGGAAGACGCCCAGGACCAGTCATTGTGGCGACGCTTAGGGGAGGCCTATGTCCAGCAGTGGACGTCTTTTGACGGAAATTATGATAGACTACTCATTTTTTGTATACGTAAGTAATAAATTATTTTTAAATAGCGGTTTTTGACATCGCTCGCTTCAAAATCAGAAATAACTCGCAAGTAAACGAACTACTTACCGAAATAAAAATATCTCTGTTCTCATTACTTCTATCCATAATCCCAAGACATTGCAATATATACCCGTGTGGCAAGTTTCTTCTTCAAAAGACCTTTTTTAATTTTGCCCCACACTAGGAATTGCTCCAGTATCGTCCTTACAAACACGTAAACCCCCATACTTGACAATAATATTGAGTTAAAGTTATTTCAATGTTTCCTATGAACCTGTAGTTAATCAGATACCCGCGAAACGAGACACAATAGTAAAACAATAACAGCGCGGTCTCATAGGACCGGTTGGGGATTCAAACGTTAAAATTGAACACCCTTTCTGAATACACATAAGTTTGTTTTTTTAATCTCTGAGACTAAAATGACATTACGTGGGTTGTCACACTTGTCGCAACACAAAAGAACTTGCATCAATATTATTGTAAGTTTGGAGAACAGAGAGTAAAGTCCCACATACCTCCGTTGAAAAGGGGGGATGCTCCGACCGGACGGGTGTTATGTCCGGTGGGCTACTGCCCGATAGATGATTTCGGGCTGTTGTATCTATTCAAATCGCGCGGAGAACTTTGCTTGCGCGATGCAGGATTCTGTGACGTCATGTGTAGATGTCGATGATCGTAGTCGCTACATAAGTTTGACATTTGCCTGTGTCAATTTAGTCTTAGGGTATAAAAATACACTACAGTGACACACGTGGCATACATACAACACAAACTCTGAACTAGGTAACCACCCTATTTACAGATCAACCTCTAAACACCCAAACCTACATGTACGAGTAGGTCATACAAATGTTTGTTTCGTATGGGAATCGAACCCGCGATGCGACACGCAGCGCAGCAGTCAATTGGTCATTTAAATATGGTATGCGGTTTAGACGAAAGCTCGTGGCTAGATAATAACAGCCACACGGGTCGTTCTTTAAGGTTAAGCAACGCTTACTAAGGTTGGTCTGTGGGCGGGTGACCATCTTATCTTAACATACCGGGTTTCCTCCGTGCCTCGGAAAGCACGTTAAGCCGTAGGTCCCGGCTGTCATTTGTCGATCTTTGGCAGTCGTTACGGATAGTCAGAAGCCAGTAAATCTGACTCTAGTCTTCTTTCTCCATGAAGTACCGTGTTACCCCAGGTAATGGGTTGTGGAGGTCTGGTAGGCAGCCGCTCCTCGTAAAATACTGGAATTCAGCTAAATCCGGCTTGACTGGAAGCCGACCCCAATATAGTTGGGAAAAGGCTAGGTAGATGATGATGATCTATTAATTCTTATGTGGATGACTGTGTACTGAAAATACTCGTAGGCATAAATTATACACTTACATCTTTTGACTGACCTGTTGGTCCAGTGGTTAGTGGACTGCAGCTATACCAGAGGTCGATTCGTGGGTTCGATTCCCATCTAAGACAAATATTTGTGTGATAAGCACGATCATTTGTTCTATATTCGGGTGTCATTTATCTATGATATGTACGAGTATATATTTAGAAATACATATTTAAGTATGTTTATCAGTTGTCTGGTACCCATAGCACAAGCTCTGTTTAGTTTGGGCCTCTACTTAGTCCAGTCAAAATAGACTAAATTATGATTCAAGTTTGCATTAATTCCCAACAAGCTGGATTTTTGTGCAGGCCTTAAATACGTCATTACGAATGATATGTCAAAAGTCCCCATCGATCCCGCTTGTGCGTTGTTTTTTATTCGAGGTCAAAGGTCACAAATTAGCATTTTTTGCGTATATCTCTGAAACAACGAGAGCTATCGAAAAATGGTTCAGACAAAGTTTGTAGATCGTAAAATTGTCTACAAAAAAGATCTAACACTTATTCTTCTACGGTGCACTGTTCTCGACTTATGGCTATTTTAAACATAGAAAATACGAATATGCACTCATACTTAGGGGTGATGGGTTCGATGAATATTTGAAGGGAAAAACATCTGTAACGATACATAAGCAGTGTCGTAAAGCATACACCCGGAAGAGCAGCATCGCTGCAGCTAAAAGACAGCGTGAGGCGGAGATAACTACCACATCTGAGATTAGTCCTCCTAGTACTAGCACGAGGTAATGAATCGTCTTTTTGACGAAATACTGTTTGTTCTGTGGCAATGAAGCAGATAAAACGGCTGAAATTAAAAAAAGCGCACGATCTTCGACGTTTGAGAGTGTCCCAACTTTCAACCTTTGACTTTAAGAAAACCATCTTGAAGGAAGCTCAGACTTTTTTTGATGAGCTAGCAAGTAGTGTCATTGCCCGCATTCAGTATAAATATGACTTAGTTGTTTCTGAGGCTAACCGTACCACAGTGATTGTTACACTAAAATACGACCTTCCTGCGGTCTAAAGTCACGATATCTCGAAAACGATGCTTTGTAGAAGAAAAGTGTTGAGATCTTTTTTGTAGACAATTTTACGATCTACAAACTTTGTTTGAACCATTTTTCGATAGCTCTCGTTTTTTCAGAGATATACGCAAAAAACGCAAAAATGTGACCTTTGACCTCGAATAAAAAACAACGCACAAGTGGGATCGATGGGGACTTTTGACATATCATTTATAATGACGTACTCAAGCCCTGCACAAAAATCCAGCTTGTTGGGAATTAATGCAAACTTGAATGTCTATTTTGACTGGACTAACTGTTGGCACTCGTAGATAGTAAGGGTCTATGTTTTCTTCCGTAGCGGAATGATATCGATATTGACAAAAAGTATTGATAAGAGCAGTCTTTACTCTTTAGATAGCCTCTCGAGTAGGCACCTACTACTTCTTTAGAGAGTACTTATGTGCATACAGTGGCAGGTGCACTACAAGTAATATATGATTTGAGACAATGTAAGTGTAACCATGTGCTTAATAACACTTTATAGTTATATAATTATTAAATATTATAATTATTAAATATTTGATCGTTACCGTTGACAATTTGACATTAATTCAATTCAATTCATACAATCATTTTTTATTTTGTTTTTTACTTATATTTTGTGTTTCATTTAATTATTTAATAAGTTTAATTTTTAATGTAGTGATTGCCTCTAAGTGTTGCAGCACTTGAAATGTAGTTATGAAATTGTGATCCTTAATTGTCTGTGCCTGTAATGTTGGCGGTCCTAAATAAATAAATAAATAGGTATTTTAATACGGAGACATTTTTTAGGGTTCCGTCCGTACCTGAATAGAGAAAAACGGAACCTATAAGGGATTCTATAAAGGACACAACTTTGTTGTCTATCAAGCAAGACCGTTTATTTTGGAAACACTTGAAGCTGCCGCACCTTGAAGATAGTGCAAAAATCATGACTTGTAAGTTAACTGAAGATAACGAACAAAAGATACGGCCTTTCATGTCATAAACAGTTTAGACATCATTTTTGGATTAGTTTAGTGCATTTAACTCATTTTGTCCAAGTTGTGGATTGGATCCTTTTTGCTTAACTACGTTCAATTAAGTACAAGTAGTTACAGTTACAAGGATTCAGGCTGTAGCAGTAACAGCATGGCTATAACTATCATCATCATCATATGAATAAATCATCTATGAAATATGAATCATTTCAGCCAAAAGACTTCCACTGTTGGACATAGGCCTTCCCCAAGCGTCGCCAGTCGCCACAACGGCCAGTCCTGTGCGTCTCGCATCCATCGGATTCCCGCGAACCTTACCAGGTCATCGGTCTACCGTGTAGGAGGACTTCCACTATGTTTAGCTCCCATCTATTCCTTTTTAGATAGATAGTGTTTTATTATGGGCATGTCAGTGCAAGAGGATTTAATGTGATGTTTATAATTTTATCTTTGTTAATTACTGTAATATAATTTTGTTTTTAGTCAGCCAACAACTGGTCACACAATACTTATTTTTTTACTAAAATTCCGATGATACCGCGGTCCTAAAAAGCAAAGAGGGACTCAGGAATACAGGTGAGCTCAGTAAAAGTCTGACGCGACCTCTCACTCTAACCCGAGTGGGAGAAGTCAGTGGATACTTTTCAACCGCAAACAACTAAAACTTTATTCGCTCTATCAAATTCTCTGATTTCTTTCTTTCATGACATGCTCTCAGAAAATTATAAATACTCTTGCATTGATAGGTACTATGACTATATAGGGCTATTTGTAAAACAATAACAACCTTGCATTACTGTATTACGGATAAAATTAACAAAAAAAATCTATGACTTTTAAAAACATAATATATTTACCAAAAGCAAACCCTCAAGATTTCACGTTAAGCCGTAAGTCCCGGCTGTCATTTGTAGATCTTTGGCAGTCGTTACTGATAGTCAGAAGCCAGTAAATCTGACTCCGGTCTTGCCATTTATTTATTTATTTATTGGTTTACCCTCGTATTGGAACGCCTTGCCATGAAGTACCGTGTTACCCCAGATGGGTTGTGGAGGTCTGGTAGGCAGCTGCTTCTCGTAAAATACTGGTATTCAGCTAAATCCGGCTTGACTGGAAGTCGACCTCAATATGGTTGGGAAAAGGCTAGGTGGGTGTAGGTGAAACCTTCAAGATTTCGTTGTTCTACCTAAAACATTTCAATGCTGTATTTTGCTGTACTTTCACTTCCCACAAACTTTTCTCCCCTCACTATTGTGCTATCGCTTGCTTTGCATAGTCTTCGAAAAATTAGAACATTCAATTTAAGTATTTTAACTTTGTATGAAAATATGATGAAATAAAACATGATACATTTTTAAGAGTCGTACAAAAGTTGTTGTTTATGATGATAGTAACATAGTCCTGAGAGGTTGCCAGTGTTTTACAAATATATTCGTATTTTTGGACATAAACCTAAGATAATTTAGATGTTATCACGGAGGTGATAGATACCGTTTGTCGCGTAGAACAGTGATGTTATCGGAGACGAAAGCTTACTAAATTAAAGCCGAAAACAAGAATTACATAGTTATATAGTTTGTATTAAAATAGTCGTAGCATCTCGAAGTCACCGTTTAGATTGACCAGATAAGATAAGATCCAATATTATAATTTATTCAAAAGTTAAACATAGATATATTATATCTATGTTTAAATTAACATGAAAAATAAAAACACTTAGGGCCTGTTTCACAATGTCCGAGTAGGCACTACTCACTGAATAAATTCAAAAATGTGACAGAATTCGTATGAAATTATCTGTCAAGTAAGATACTCGAAACTTAATCATAGGTGGTGAAACAGGCCCTTAACGAATTAATATAGAGTACTAATTGATATAGAGTAAGTAGTTAACTCTTACTCTAACCTAATATATGGCGTCAAAATATTCTTCCGCATCGCTGTCGACTGGAAGTGTGCCCATAAGACTAGCGGCATTGCCTTAATTAATCTCTGACCGAGATAAAAACCAGCCCTTGGGTCACGCGAAGTGTTAATAAGACGCTTCGAAAGATCTTTAAAAAGCGTATGAGCATATGACCGTGGGGCCTGAGTGGTCCAAGAGTTTCAACCACAAACGGCTCAAAAATATAACTGCCGATGAGGTTGTTATATTTTCGCCGCTTGAGGTTCTACGCAGCCATAGCAGCAGCACCAGCAGAGCGCGACGAGCTAGGAAGATGGGAAATCAAATACCTATTATAATTTGACTGCTTGATTGGCGTGGTGGTTGAGCGATTGACTGCTGCGCTGCGTGCCCATAGGCTGTCGCATGTGCTCTAATTGATTTTAGATCAATACTATGCTCTTTTCATCACTATTAGTAGCCATCAAAGTTGACAAGCTAGCCTAAGATATCGTCTTGTACAAAAAATGTGTCCATCTTTTCTTTTGTCACAAGCCACTTTCAGTAAACGGTGTGAATTAATATCGATACAAATATTAACGTTGTCTAACAGTTTCTCCAGAATTTTAGTACTCCAATTTATTAATAAGATGTAATAAAAGTCGATGCTTTGTTAAAAATCAATAAAAATATAAATAAATACCAAAATGAACACCCTAGTCAAAATTCTGTTTCTATTCACCCCTGTCTAATAGTGGACGTCTTTTGGCTGAAATTATGATGATAATGATGATGATGATAGTATTGTAGTCCTCCCAAAAGGTAGTCCAGTGACCTGGTGAGGGTCGCGGGAATCCGATGAACGCGAGACACTCATGCATGACTGGTCATTATGGCGACGTTTAGGGACGGCCTATACTATAGGATAAGGGTAGGATAGTTAGATATATCTAACAGTGGACGTCTTTTGGCTGAAATGATGTCGATAGATGTAGTCATATTGTTATTGCTGCAGCCTGAGTCCTAGTAACTTTATCTACTTCTAACCAATTACAAGTAGATACAGACTATGTCCAAACATAGTTTAGCAAAAAGGATCCAATCCACAACTTGGACAAAATGAGTTAAATGCACCAAACTAATCAAGAGGGTGATTAGTTCGGACGGTTTATTTTATTTTATGAATGTTAATAAAACTTACAGCTAACACATTTGAGTACAAAACATTACCTTAGATGCGAATTACAAGTTTTATTCAGTTCTTCTGATAAACTTTCAATAACCTACTTGAAATGCTTAGACATTGGATTATACAGTCGCTGTAAAAATTAAATAATAGGCCCATTGGTTGGAGGGAGATCAGGCCGTTTTGTCCTCGCCATGCGTCATGCGTCCGGCGCCGCTATAAAACCGTTGACCTCCCCTCTCGCAGCTATTCCCTCTCACAGTCCTCTGCCGGCCGCCCGTGCCCGCATCGCGTAGTGTTGTGCTCAAAATAAAAAGTTAAAAAAAAACGTAAGTTTATTTTGTGATATTATGGAAATGGGTTTTTTTTAATAGTATCTATATTTTTTAATTTTAAAGTTGAACGGTTTCGAGTTGGGAAACATAATTTGAGGATAATTGTATCTACCAATTTTTAAAAAGTTATTTATAAATATTTATGTGGCAATTAAATTCGAACTAATTGAAAGCGTGGGTTTGGTTCAAGACCTGACAGATAGGTAAACTTATGTGCAGATAGACCGTACATTCATAGAGTCCGGCATGAAAAAAAAAGTATATTTAGAAATAAACACACCACATCTAGGTACGTATCGTGTGCACGCAATACAACAATAACGTAATTTGCACGAATCAGTTTCTAATTTCCACATTTATTTCGTTGTTATTTTATAGCTGGTACATACGCAAATTGCCGTGATTGGAATTGGGCATTACTTAAAACAAGTGCAGTGAAAGTTTGAAAGTAAACTAGTTCAAATGTTTCAAAGACAGCTTTAACAGCAGGGTCACACTTCCCACACGTTTAGTCAAATAAGAATTATACAGTTCGCCAAAGAACATAGAAATGGCACTTTTAAACAAAAGGCTATTAAAGGTATTTAATTAAATTCTACAAATTCCCTACCAGAAAATGAAGTGCAATGCTTCATTTTCGCTTGTGAATACGTCTTAATTGTTTAGAAATTTTAATTGAATGAGATAACTACGTACTTAAATTAGTTTATTTACTTATTTATTTATCTTATCTTACATCTATCTTTACAGGTTTTTTTCTTAGCCCTAATGCGATAAATGCTATGTTTTTCAATCTTTCAAAAACGGTTTGCTAAGTGCGTTCAGTACAGTCAGCATTACAAGCAAACGATAATAATGATTATAAATTATTATAGAATAATACAAAATATAGAACTTTTAATAGTCGAGTACGAGTAGGTAAAGATAAATAAGTACTTACCTATTTAGTTTTTACTATAACTTACTTGTTAAAGGTTAAAACAAAAAATTCAAAACAGATAATGCTTCAGTTAACTAACACAGGTAAATACAAGTTTTTCATAGATTTAAACTTCGTCAATTATGTCAGAGACTGTTACTTTTTGTTAGTAAAAAAACCACAATCTACAGCCGGTTTTCCCGGCGTTTTGATTAGGTTATGTAAACACAAATGGACATATTAAATTAGTACCTATTGGGTCTCAAGAATGATCTCATCGGTAGCGCATGCTATATCTGTCAACTTATATGTATTTGTTCTACGTAGCCATGACTGGAGGATACAGAGTTTTTGCTATGTATATGCCTAGTCATCTATACTAGACTAATATTATAAAGAGGTAAAATTTGTAAGTTTGTATGTAAGGGGTAATTTCTGAAACTACTGGTCCGATTTGAAAAATTCTTTCAGTGTTACATAGCCCATTAATCGAGGAATGCTATAGCTATATACCATCACGCTACGACCCACGGGAGCGGAGCAGTAACGAAAAATGCGGGTGAAACCGCAGGGGACAGCTAGTATATTATATACTTATGTTAGTTGTTAAACAAGTCGATAACTGTGTATTTACCCAGAACCGATAGGTACTTAAATGTTTTGTCATCATGATTGTGCTCTGCCTGAGCTGATAAAATACAATAACATTTTTTAGCTTCGATTCCTGCCTATCAACTATGTTTACTTACAGTTTATTTGCTGCATATAAAGATAAAAATATGAGCAATAAAACTGGGTTGGTCAGAATCGGTAGATATCACAGACCTACCTTTGTTTTGGTGAGAAATCATCAAATAACCTGTCCCGTTTTTAGTGGATGAATGACAGACTTTTACTGACTAAATCCAGCTGTTCCTTCAGTTGCCCTTTGCGTTCCAAGGCCACGGTATCTCAATTTGAGCATTCACAGTTCATTACAAACCTACCTAATTTTATTAAGAAATTTAGAATTGTATCCGTATGGGTCAAGCCGTAGGTACTCTAGCTAAAGGAAACGTTAATTAATAGAGTTGCTTCCTCACTTGCTGTGTAAATTAATATTGAGTTGTGATTAATTCACTCGTCGTCAAATAAAATTTACAGGGTCTACCAGTGCATAAAGCTTTAATAAATAAGTAAATTTTACAGAACCCAACTAGTCAGTCAACCCAACGACCATAAGTCAACCTTTAGTTTTCTTCTAACTGGATTAGAACGAACGAAATTACGAGTACTTACTTAGAACCTACTTACTTAAAATTAAGTAAGACCTAAAATTAAGTACTTAGGTACAGTCAAAGGCACTCAAAGGGGGTGAAAAGAAAAGTATGGGTGAATATTTGAATAGGGACTAAAATTTTAAGCGGATTTCACGTTGTCTAATAGTTTTTCCCAGCATTTAAGTACTCCAATTTATTCACTAAATGTAGCCAACGTAGGCAATAAAAGTCGATGCTTTGACAGAAATCGATAAAACAAATAAATATCAAAGTAAACATTCCAATCAAAATTCTGGTTCTATTCACCCCTGCGTTCCTATTCACCCCTTATGACGGTTGGTACTTAGATAAAAAATAATGCATTTTATGATAGGTTATCAAACCAACAATGAGGTAATACTGCATGTTTGAAAAAGATAAGCTCTAGAAGCACTGATCTGATAATGGAAATTATTTCACTGATAGAGAGTTACACTATATCAGAACCAATTAAGTACCTACTAGTCCTTACTAGGGCTGCCATCCGTCCGGGTTTCCCCGGATTTGTCCTAGTTTAGAGGGCGTCCGGGGAGCGTCCGGGCGGGGTTTCAAAAAGTGTCCGGGTGAAACCCGGACGCTTTTAGTGTCAGGGGCATTCCCGATTAATTAAAAGATAAGCGATATCTAAACAAATCTTAGTTAAAAATTCTTGGTAACCGCAACTAAGCTAACTCCGACGGCGACGCTTCAAAATAGCCGATGACGGTCGATAAATAACTAGCAAACAAGCTGCTTAATTGAATACATTTTATTTTTATTGTAATATTTTTTTTCTGGGTGTCCGGGGAAAAACTGAATTTCATCCATATGTCCGGGGTTTTCGAAGTTTTTGTCCGGCGCCGGCGATTTAGGTGATGGCAGCCCTAGTCCTTACCAACCTGTAAGTCTGGGGCCATGGTTTGGATTCCGAAAGGGAAGCTCGTGACCCCAGAACGAAGGTTTTTTTTTATTGTTATAAACTAGTGCTTGACTGTGATCCCACCTGATGGTAAGCAGTGATGCAATCGTTGATGGTGAGGCGCACTAGTTTATTAAGAGCCTATTCACTATAGCCTTGAAGACACCTAAATTATAATCGGACGGGAAAACCGCAAAAGGTAAAGAAGGAACGGGGTGGGGTTTAGTCAATAAAAGTCTGACACGTCCTCCCGCACCGCTTAAGAGCGGGAGCAGTCATTCCGATGATTACCCACTTGAAAAAAAATACCAACCTATAAGTACCCGAAGAAATTATTTCGCGACTGTTCAAGTAGGCTGTAGGACAGTTCTCCTGTGTCATTGCAACACGAGTAAAACCGTGGTACCTACCTATAAAGCTAGTTTGGAGGTAGTGTGACAGAGAGTAAAGTCCCACATTAGGCATGCTGGTGGTTATGATACCCTCAGTGCCGTGCTGGCTGCGTGGCTCGCTGCTCGAAAGCTTGAGGAAGTGATGGATACGTCACGACGTGGGTGCTGCACGAAGGCTGCGCTGACGTTCATGGTCGAGGGTCACCAGTTTGGAGGTAGTGGAACAGAAAGTAAAGTCCCACATACCTCCATTGAAAAGGGAGGATCCTCCGACCGGACGGGTGTTATGTTCGGTGGGCTACTGCCCGATAGATGATTTCGGGCTGTTGTATCTATTCAAATCGCGCGGAGAACTTTACTTGCGCGATGCAGGATTCTGTGACGTCACATGTAGTAGATCGTAGTCGCTACAGTAGTGTTCCAATAAAATGCAGTGGATTACCGTGTTCATTAACAGACAATCACGATGACTGTATGCTTTGCGTTATTACTGAACACGTCAAGTCAAGGCCACCGCCAACGTGGCCGGATTCGCCGGACACACCACAAACGAACGCGGCGTTTTTTACGTCATCTAAGCTTATGGCAATAACTAGTTATTATTTTTTGTTGGTATTCCAACTGTTGGCATAGTTACCTACTTGATATCTGTAAGGTAGATAAGTAAGTATGTATATACCTATGTATGTACGCACCGTGAATTCATATCATCACGCTCTAATAACTAAAAGTTCCAATATCATTACCTATAATAAATTAGGAATTACAGACTTTAACGTCCAAGTACTTACCTTTTTTTATGGGGAATGTAACTCCTCTCTCTGTTTTTCGCTCTGGAAGTCTGAAGCGAGAGGGTGTGTTGAACGTTCACTGATTAAAGCCCTCCTATGTTCCTTCAATTTCGCTTTGCGCTTCACGGCCTACTGCAGCCTTTTCGAACACCCCTGCATCACCCAAGAACCTAGGCTTCGACAAATGGTTTATTTAACTGTTTAATTAAGAACAACCGCACAGGTCGATCTTCAAGGTTAAGCAACGCTTGCCTAGGTTGGTCTGTGGATGGGTGACCATCTTAACATAACGAGTTTCCTCCGTGCCTCGGAAAGCACGTTAAGCCGTTGGTCCCGGCTGTCATTTGGAGATCTTTGGCAGTCGTTACGGATAGTCAGAAGCCAGTAAATCTGACTCTAGTCTTGCCATGAAGTACCGTGTTACCCCAGTTAATGGGTTGTGGAGGTCAGGTAGGCAGCCGCTCCTCGTAAAATACTGGTATTCAGCTAAATCCGGCTTGACTGGAAGCCGACCCCAATATAGTTGGGAAAAGGCTAGGCAGATGATGATGAATTAAGAACAGTCAGCAATAAAACTAAAATCGTCTTACAACTAGCGACCTCCTTTTTTTTCGGGTCGGAAATCCTCATGAATGTGCTCCTGGGGTAGGTGGAGGGGTCTGTCAGACTCTTACTGACTGTAAAACACCCCGATGTTCCCTCGTAGGTACACTAAAAATCTTGTCGTCCGCGGATGTGAACTCATGATCATAACATTGCTAAGCCGCAGTCTGAACCACTGGAGCAGAAGTGTCGTACAATTACAACTAGCGACCGACCCAAACTTTGCTTATTTTTCCAAAATAAATCTTCTCTCTGTCAACTGCGAACACAACAAAAAAAAGTTCAATCTTTTCATTCGTATGCCGCATTTGATATTATAAAAACAATATTGATTTGCATTCTGTCTATTAGTTACCCTAATTCTTTTTGTATCAGGTGGAACCCCAAACATAACAATCGATTTGAATCACAATTCATTTACGCACAATCACATTCCATTTTCAATTCACTTGTGAATTGTGATTGTGTGTCCGTCCACCAAGGCCTTGTAACAATCACAAGGAAATTCACACTTGTGATTGGTATTCTAGGCCTACGAAACTTCCGAATATTTGTACAAACACATTTATTTACAATATAAGATAATTGTAGCCTTTAATATCCTAGGTACTTATTTAGTTTACTTCAAGTACAGTGGTGGTACATAGGCGGACGTATTGCATCAAGACATTCTCTACCAGTCAAACTTTAGAAAAGAAAACACTGTGGTAGGTCTGCACAATAAATAAATAACAGATAAAAAACAAAAAGATGTAGTATCGTTAAATTAAGTTTCTTATAATAATAAAATAGCTACGAATATATGCTATGGTAAATATTAGATCCAAATATTTAAAAGAACTTAAAATACAACAATTACGACGATGACCGAACTAAGGTTAAGAGGACTTCAAGTAGGTAATAGGTACTTCCGAACTTTACGCTTATATTCTTAGTTTCAGCTTTTTGGTATCAAGGGGAAAATTCATAATTATCCGTGAGGACAACAGTTTAATTTATTAAAAGGTGTGTTGCATATTATGTACACATAGGTACTACGAGTACATACATACCACAAAGGCTGACGTACCATTACTATATTGATTGAAAATTTTACGGCCTTGTAACAGAGAATTATTTTATAATTTATTACTTTCCATCATTCTACTGTGAGTTGCTACCAGCTACAAAATTAAATTAGAAATGAAGTTCGTACACAATTATTAAACAAATTAACTAATTTTCCTAAATACAAAAAATACTCAAATATCAGGCAGCAAAACCACGCATTTTTTTTTTAATCAATGCTTTTTCCCAGGCCCTTCTTTCGTTAGCCAGCCAGATAAAAGAGTTTTTAAGAAATCTCAAATAGTTTATTGTGCGATCGTGACTTGACCATAAACTTTAATCTGATTTAACCGTAGTGATTACATACTCTTTGATTTAACCTGTCAGAAGGCAGTTGTCAAATCCTCTATTTAGTGGTGGAAAACAAACAGGATTTAATTTTTCGTTCGTTTTCACTAAAAAGCAATCATGGCTGGGGAAGCAGCTAACTTACCGAGGTAGATGTTCAGTCAGCCTTCTCTTATGGCGTTTACTCTTGAAGCCTCCAGTCCTACAGGCTTGAATTACAGATCTCACATCTGTCCCTCAAATCCCTCGCGAATATTTTTGGCGGACTCCGAATTCGCTAAAGAAGTATTTACTGCAAGAGGACACTGTCTCCAAACGTCTTGTGGCCTCTGAGTAGCAAGACCCATTGATCTTGATGTAACAGGATTCTGTTACAAAAACCAACAAGAAATTAGTTCTTCCAAGAGTCCAATAATGCACTAAGCCCATGAAATACCATTAGTCTATACCATTGATATAGGTGCAAAAAAGCCCTTTTTGTGTTTGGGTCTACATATACCTACTATGTTCCGGGAAATGCAGCTTTAGAAACCCTACCACAAGATAGATCGGTAAAATAAAGATTTATTTGGCACTCATGAATTGATACACGACACAGAAAAATTAAAACTAAAACAATATGGAAGGCGTGCGCCTCACGGCAGTGTCAGAAGTGTTTACGAGTATTTCATCAGTAATACCAGAAAATTGTTCTCTAATGCTGGTCTTCAAATGTTTCCTTGAGGATAACGATAGAACAAAGCAGTTTTAAACAAGAACTAGACGCCTTTCAGCTAAAATGATGGTCTTGATAAGTCTCAGTAGTGACTAAGTCTTGTCTGACTAACGGCCGAAATTAATAAAATCAATCTATCACATATCGGAGATTGAAAAACAAATGATACCATACAAAAATTTACATGTTTTCTGTTGTTTCATTTGTTTTTCAATCTCCGATTTGTGATAGATAGGTTACCTATTGGTTTCGAGCGTTAGTCGTGTGCCCATGAGAGAAGAAGGAAGTGAAATGCTCAGTAGAACCCGGAAAACTTTGACCCAATTACATGAGTCATTTCACCACTTTTTCGCGTGGCCTTAAATGCTTTTTATAACAGTCGTTATATTCTGTCTGACCCGACCTTCCCATTTGTCACAGCATTGAATTACTGTTTGACAATTTGTCTGATTAATTTCCGCTGACGTGGAGTCAAGGATTTCAATTTTTTATTCACTTGAGACTGGCAGACAAGAATGAGGCCTAGAGATAATGATAGAAACTTTGGGGTTGATTCCGGACCAAAATGATGATGGAAAGGAAAGGACGAAAAATAATTTATTTGGTAAAGACACAGAAAATTAACTTTTAAATTACTGTGACACGAAACAAAATCAAATAGTAACAAAAAGAAAAAAACAATTAGTGGTGTGCGTTATGGCTGCACCAAAAAAGGTCCAGTTCAACATGAAAGCCAGACAAGAAAGGCTTATCTATTAATCTATCACATACCCGCGAAACGAGACACAATAGTAAAAAATTAACAGCGCTGTCTCATAGGACCGGTCGGGGATTCAAACATTATGGGTCCTTTATGGATTATCTCCTCTATCTATCTAGGGAGGACGGGAGGATCAGTCAGACTTTTACTATATACCACCACCTTGGTGCTCCCTGGCGCATTTGTGTCAGGGGCTGCAGGTTCGAAGGTAACTTCCGTTGCCGCAAGCAAAGTGTTATTAGGGAATTCTCAGTAGCAGACCAGAATTTGATATTATGACACTGACACCTGCTGCTGATGCTTTCGCGGTCATGTCGGATAGTCGTCCATTTGGACTATGTGAAAAAAGAAACAGAGAATCAGCCTGTTTGTTATGCTTTCTCAACTAATTCACGATTAAAAAAAAAACCTCAAAGAACTAATTTATTTTGATTAAAGGACAAAATGTGCTTAAATATAAAGATTTTTTTAAATATAAAGAAATTGAGTATTATGGTCTGTTTTAAATCCCTGAGACTAAACTGACACAGGCAAATCAAACTTACAATAATAATGATGCCAGATTCTTTTGTGTTGTGACAATTGTGCTAACCTATGTAATGTCATTTTAGTCTCAGAGATTAAAAACAGAATTTAGGTACATATTCAGTAGCTCTTTCCAGTTTCCTCTCCTAGAGAGGAGGCCTGAGTCAATAGTGGGAACATTATAAGGCCGATAATGCTAAAAAAAAATCAGTAGCTCAAGACGGGCTGGTGATTTCAATTGAACCCAATTGCCATCGTATTGAACAATGAACTGTGTGGTTGCAGCGCCATGCCCATCGACCTGTACTACGTGCCGGGCTCCGCCCCCTGCCGCGCTGTGCTCCTCACCGCCAAGGCACTCAACCTCAACCTCAACCTGAAGCTGGTGGACCTGCACCACGGGGAACACCTCAAGCCAGAATATTTGAAGGTAAGTCTAGTCCAAGGTTGGACTGTGGACGAGTGACCGAGTTTCCTCCGTGCCTCGGAAAGCACGTTAAGCCTTAGGTCCCGCCTGTCATTTGTAGATCTTTAGCAGTAGTTACGGATAGTCAGAAGCCAGTAAATCTAACTCCAGTCCTGCCATGAAGTAGCTAGCTATTGTCCTAGGAGTTTTTAAGACAAGACTGAATAGGTAACTTGTAAGCAAGTGTGCTTCATCGTCGACTACATAATCGCTGACTTCAGTGAGATAGAGGTCCAACGCGACTGTATCAACATGATTTGAATATTAACAAGATGAACCCAATAAATATACCGATAAATAGACTTGATCCTGTTCGTTTTGGATAGCTCGCCACAGTCGCCACTTATACTGTCAGAACTCATCTGAATTCCAATCCAATTCATCTCTCTCTACAACTATAAGATCAGTTTTGATTCAATTTATACTTGAATCACAACCTGCATAAATACGCCCGCCGGCTTCGCCCAAGAGCGGGAGAAGTCATTCTGATGATTTCCCACCTAAAAAAAAGGGTATGATTGAAGGTTTGATTATTACTAATGGACAGAAAGGAAGCAATAACAGCATTTGTTAGGATCGTAACAAGTCGCGGTTGGTGGCTTCTGCCTCCCGCCTTGAAAAATTGGCACAAGTTTACGTATACGAAGTAGAGACGACAAAAGAATAAAAAACAAACTTGTACCTATCAAAAAACTTGATCACAATAAATACAAGTTTCCAAACAAGTCACTTTTTGGTTCTATCACAGGTATAATGCAGCCGACTGCATCATTATAGGTATTGTTTGAAAACTGACTTTTTCGTTTTATCGTACCTACCTACAAGTATTTTTTTAAATTAAGAAGGTACAACATATATGTATGTGAGTTAGGTATCTATGTATGTATATTTTGTTGGTTTGAGCACAGAATAAGTAATAGTGGATTTAGCGAGCCCTGTCTTTTACACGAGTTTCACCAAAAAGTAAAGTACCTATCAGCGTCTAGTTTTTCTATCAAAATTCATACAGCCATCTCTTATGGAATAGTATATCTTATCTAATAATGAGATATTGCATTTGTTGCAATATATCCAGGCCCTACAGCCTAAATGACTGTAGGGCGTGTAAAAACATAACCCTCCTTCTGGGACAGTCGAGTAAAAATCAACTAAGTAATAGATTTAATTGAGTTAGGGCCTGTTTCACAATGTTCGAGTAGGCACTGCACTACTCACTGAATAAATTCAAAAATGGAACAGAATTTGTATGAAATTATCTGCCAAGTAAGATACTCGAAACTTAATCTTAGGTGGTGCAACAGGCCCTTAGTCAATAGTTTTCATGATTTTAGAATCAGGGTCCATAGTGAAGTTTAGGTTTTTTAGTTGTCAGCTAGTATATTATATTATCTGTGGTTGTATTGTCGTTTCCACACTGTACCTACAAATTCAGATGAAATAAAAAAAAATACATAAATGTAGAGTCTTTTCAAGAACAGCGTAAACAAGTGTACTTTTAGCAGAAAGAGGTTCTTCCTTTTGTAATTAAAAATTACGTTACGTTTAGGGCCTGTTTCACCACCTTTGATTAAGTTTCGAGTATCTTCCTTGGCAGATAATTTCATACAAATTCTGTTCCATTTTTGAATTCATTCAGTGAGTAGTGCCTACTCGGACATTGTGTAACAGGCCCTTATAGGAACTATTCTAATAGATCAGTAGGTAAATGCCTGAATAAAAATCCCTATTTTTAAAACCCATTAATTGTTACTTATCGGGAGAATTCCCGTTTCGGCACAAAAAGTATATGGGTGTTTTGGATGGTATGGTAGTAACCTATACAAAATCCCAATCCAAAATACCTATTAGTGCCGAATCCGGAATAGCTTTGGTGCCACAAATTTGGGTCTTATATAGGTATATCCGGTAATACTCTACTTATTGTACGCAACATTTATACTTCCTTATGGTAGGTATAATAAATAATAATATGGGCAAAAATTCCTAAGGATAGGGCCATTTTTGAAGGCCGATAATTCCTTCTATCATTGAAGCTGTTGTTTATTTCATTAAACACGAGTAGGTACATCAGGCTTGTGGTCAGGAATTCAGTAAAGAGGAAAAATTATGACATTTTAATTAACCAGAAAATAAATTAGAATAACAAATGGCATATTTCCTGTTATATTACCATCTGAGTAGATTAATGAGGTATAGGTACTCAACTAAACGAGTATATTGTCCTATATTGGCCCTATATTGTTAATAGTGAGGTAAATATGTGTGTTTGTTGTTATCCGTACAAAATACCTATAGGTAATAGAGATGAATATTTTTGGCCTTGTCATCGTGCTTTGTAACTGACTAATTACTTAACTTATTAAATGTTTATTTCAATTTAATTGATTAAAGATACGAGTAGATGTGTTATTTTTGAGCAAGAAGATTTTGTACTTACCTAAGTTTTTATTTCATGGCGTTTAGCTTTCAAGTCCTCTAGCGTCTTCGTCTTTAAATTTTCATTATGTATCTTAATTGATATGATCCTGTATATACAGCATACCTAGACAATTTAGTGTCACTCAGATATCCATGCTACTATTTTTACCGACTGCCAAGAAGTTTTATTTACTCAATGGAAATATTCGACTTTTCCAAAAGTTTCAAAGTCAAAACGCCTTTTCATGAATCCTCGACCGGTCTCATGCGACCGCGCTGTTATTGTCTTACTATTATGTCTCGTTTCGCGGGTATTGATAGGTTAAAACCTATCTTAGAAAGACTTGCACAGCGTTCCTAATACACTCATCGCCCCTGCCGCTTCGATTTCAAAGTCTCTTTCAATTTCCTAATCTAGTACAGAATGCTAGGAACCCATGGCAAGTGGCCAGCGTTTCCTATCACAGTACATATCTAAATTATCACTAACAACCAGTTCTCAACTGTAAATCTTAAGCCATTAGGTACAAAACACCTTACAAGCAATTGAAGGTCGAACATAGACTGTCGGTGATGTAATTTTGCTGTTGGAATTTAGGGTCATTGAACCTTTATGAGGACAGCGTGCGTTTTCATTGCACTGTTGTAGGTAGTGTTTGTTATTTGAAAAGTAATGTTTATTTAATTTACTGCTTTTGTTTAAGAGCTATCTTCTTGATATCACTTATCGTTTCAATGACTGTTAGTTTGAACGATAACAGATTTTCTAGTAAGTCCCTAGTCTTATACTAGACCAAAACGGTCTGAGTTAGGTAGGTAGGTTCTTACATTTTAAACAGAAGATGTAGGTCGCTTTTGAAGGTCACTGAGACCTACCTAGTTAAGTGACATACCTAGACAAAATAAAAGCTAATAGGTAGGTAAGTACTTAGGTGGTTCCTCATCACCCAAAGAGAATTAAACCATTGGTGGTTTTATAGTCATTGTCATCACCGGTAGAGTTCTTAAGGAGTTGAGAAACAATAGTAGGTAGATACACACTTATACAGTATGAAACAATCAAAAGTTTTTGTTTGTTTGTACCTACATGCTCGCATCTCTGGCATCATGATAGGGATAGTACATAACACTATTCGTCATCTATAACTCCCTCCTTCTCTCTCTCTCACGCGTGAATTAGGTATTTTAATAATTTTAAGTAGTCAACGTAGGGCCCCAGGTAATCGAAATCAAAGTTAAACCGGTTACTGTCAAAACGTAGACCAGTGACTTTGAGACTGAGACGGAATGCGCAGATTCAGACGATACGAGTTTGCTCCGAACGAGTTTTGAAAAAAAAAACATAAAAAAGAAGTCTCAAGTCCAGTCGGTAATCATTACACAGGTCTACAGTGATTTTGTTGCCGACAAAACTATAACAGATTTTTAGTATATTAGATCCCTGAATCAAAACTGCATACTTATTTTTTTAATGCTACGTGTAGTTTTTGAGATATTAGATATGTAAAAAATTAACAAAATAATTAAATTTCAAACATTTGATTCATTATTTTACAGGTAAGAAGCTTCTTTTTGCAGTTTTTTTAGAATGTGTAGTATTATAATCCTCCCGAGTGATACTCCAACAGTAATCTGCTATCATATGCACATCCCAGTGACCTTGGTACCAATCTTCCATCCATTTTCGATCGTGATTGAATCGCTCTCCTTATTCTTCACTATAGGAACCAAGATTTTCAGGGAACTTATCCAAGTGACTGTTCAGGCAGTGCAGTTTTATGCTCATGTAACAACCAACATTTTTAAAGTTATCCAGAAGCTCTGGAACTAATTCTACGTAATTTTTTGCCTTTTCATTACCTAAGAAATTTTGGACAACTTTGACGAAAGATTTCCAAGCTGCTGATTCCAAATTATTCATTGTATTGATGAAATCCTTGTCTTTTATCAAAGTTCTTATTTGAGGCCCATCGACAATACCAGCTTTTAGCTTCTCTACATTTTGTGTAAAGAGTAAGGGCACCACCGATGATTCAAACTCACTGTCTGTGCATTTGAAGAAGCCTCCATCATATTTATGTCCGACAAATTGATGGCACTGTCTTTATAACATCGTCTGAATGTGGCAAAGGTCTTCTAGCAAAGGGGAGGTCAGAATATTTCGTTTTTTTTCTATTTATCCTATGTAATTTCACTAAACAAAAATACCGAACGTCAAAATGGTTTTTTGGTTCTGACTATATCATAGGTACACCGAACTTCAATTGGGTTCGTTTACCACTCTACCACTGTCTTAAATATTCATTACACAATTTACACACGATATTTGGTACCCATGGCTGGTCCTGGTCCTTAATTTTGATCTTGAAATAGTCAAAATATGCCTTTTTTACGAAGGCTGTTATAGGTTTTTAATTTTTTTTCGCCACATATTCGTCGCAAACTCAGCAAAATGTATTTGGATCATTTAAACAACTCCTCCTAGACGAGGACATAATGCTTTTATCCAATAATTACAAATATGGGCAGAATGCGAACACTGTAAACACAACAAAATTGGTATTTTTTTCCGATGTGTGTAGTTTAAAAATTACACGTAGCTTTGATGTTTTTCTACTTAAGTACGATCTAATATCAAGTAATTCATCAAATTTTAATATGGTATTGCCAGCAAAAAAAAATTTTGCTTTTTTGTAGACCTGTGTTATCTCATCATGGCCAAGATTCGTGTTGGCTTAAATTATCTGTACCAGAATTAAAAAAATTGGGTCTTCGTAAAAACGCACAAACAATTATGAAGATATTATTGTATGGCTTTGTATAATCAAATATCTCGACTTTTTTTTATATCACATAAACCAGTGCTTGACTGCAATCCCACCTGATGGTAAGCAGTGATGCAGTCAGACTTTAGGACACGAGGTTATCGTTTTGTAGAATGTGGACTCAGCCCTCGACTGTCTTTGGCCAAATGTCTCGACGATCATCCGTCGAAGAAACAGGAAGAAGGAGACATACGTCCGTTAGTAGAAAGTACAAGTATATCGGAACTATATTATGTCTGTAGTTCCCTCTGGCACGCGCCAACTACTACACATGTACAAGTGTATAAAATTGTTGTAGTTCAGTAAAAGCTGAAGGTAATAGATACGCAGTCTTGCACGGGTGTGTGCATTAAAAAAAACATTTTGAAAAGTTCTGCTAATACATTTTATTTGCCAATATTTATTTGTAAATGGATCGAGTCTGTAACTGAACTAGTAATGCCTGCATTTCAGTAAAGCGTAATCCCTTCATTTTAGAGTAGCCAACAGTAAAAAAGTGGAATAATTGTAATATGACTCGAAGTATTTTCTATGTTTAATATATCGATGTTATCTGTAACGTCTTTTAGTCAGTAAAAGTCTGACATTTCTTCGTGCTCCACTCGGAATGAATGGAAAACATTTATCGATTTTTCACGTAAAAAAAGCGTAGACACAGCTAATCATAGTTTCCTAACCTTGTATAAACTAACGCTCCTTTTAAAAGGAAAAAAATAAATATAACGCCCCCTGCAAATAATATTTTATACTTCTGTCCATCGTCTATTAATAATCACAATAAAAATAATTCTCTGTGTAATCGTACTACTCGTGGTCGTGATTAAAATGATTATTTTTAACGCCCCTATTTGGCCTTGGATCCGCCGCCGCTTCCCAGAAAAGCTCCAGCGCCCACTAGGGGGCGGTAGCGCCCCCGTTGGGAATCTATGCTCTAAACTTCTAAATTATAATTCCGATAAATGTTTATTGTGCTAAAATCTGTTCTAAAATGACTGGAAGCCGACCCCAATATAGTTGGGAAAAGGCTAGGTAGATGATGATGTTTATTGTGCATAGTATGTTCCTTTAATGTTTGAATCCCCAACCGGTCCTATGAGACCGCGTTGTTATTGTTTTACTATTGTGTCTCGTTTCGCGGGTATGTGATAGATTAAAGTGTATACTCTGTTCGTCAGCTCAATCCGCAACACACCGTGCCGACGCTGGTGGACGACGGGCTGTCGATCTGGGAGTCGCGCGCCATCATCACGTACCTGGTGAACAAGTACGGCAAGGGCAGCAGCCTCTACCCCGAGGAGCCGAAGGCGCGCGCCCTGGTGGACCAGCGCCTTTACTTCGACATCGGCACGCTCTACCAGAGATTTGCTGATTATTTCGTGAGTATACTGCTCTTTTATGATTACTGAGAATTCAGCTTTGGTCGCCTAGTGGTAACAGCCCTGACTTACAAGTTGTTGGTTGCGGGTTCAAACCCAGCCAGGCGCATTACTTTTTGTAATTTTTTTCTTCACCACTGCTCTTAAAAGGGTGAAAGAACACATCGTGAGAAAACCGGCATGTCCTAGAACCGAAAATTCGAAGACATGTGACATCCACCACCAACGCACTGGGTGAATCACAGCCCATTCCCTTTCCTAGAGAAGAGGCCTGAGTCCCAGCAGTGGGAACATTAAAAGGCTGTTGCTATGCTATGTAGATCCACCGAGAGTAGGGTACCTACTCGCAGAACGAATGGTCGATGCAGCCGGAAAGTTCTGGAGTGGCGCACCGGAAGACGCAGCGTTAGAAGACCTCCCACACGGTGATGCGATGGCCTGAAGACGGTTGTGTTACGACATAATCTACCTGTGTGGCAATTTTCATCCAAATCCGTGCAGCCATTTCATCATGAGAGAACAAACATATAAAAATACCTATGAATCGTCCATTTAATATCTGGCCAAGTCACGCACATCTTCATCACTACTCAACTCTTCGTTTCCAGTACCCACAAGTGTTCGGCGGCGCGCCCGCGGACAAGGAGAAGCTGGCTAAGATCGAGGATGCGCTGCAGCTGCTCAACACCTTCCTGGAGGGACAGAAGTTCGTGGCCGGCCCCACCCTCACGGTCGCTGACCTCAGTCTCGTCGCCGGCGTGTCCAGCTTCGAAGCCTCTGATATTGACTTCAAGAAGTACCCTAACATCAAGAGGTGAGGAAATCCACATAAATATATCATTACACTTATACAGGAATACAGGTATATTCCCCGGAAGATTACGCAGAAGTGTATACACGACACTTTTGATTTAATAACCAGTTTTTATGGCACTGAGGAAACCAACAATAGGGAATATGAATAAAAAATAAAATGGCCTGATTTTTTTTCCCTAACCTTTTAAGGTCGTAGTAATACACTCAATTACTTATTTTCTAATTTAATATGCATTTAGTTATTTAAAACATAAATCAAAAAGTGAAAAATTTAGGAGCGAAATTCAAATTTGTAAAACGCCTCACCATTGGTCGTATGAAAACGACCAATGGTGAGACGACGACGGCGACGACTTTGACGTCATAGGGCACGAAACTGACAGGAATGGTGAATATATCTGGTGTACTTTTTATAGTTAGTACACATTGGTATCATGCAATATCTATAAAACGGCTTTTTTTCTTCTTTCATGATGCGACTAAAACACCTTGTTATCTATCAAACTCTCTCAATGCAAACAATAAACTGACAGGATGTACCCTATGACGTCACGCCTCAAGCGCGCGAGAAATAGGAGCGTTTGAACTGTCAAATTAAACCAATATTTTTAAGATTTTATAAAAAAGTAATTACTACTCATACAGCTATGGTTTATTTTTTTTCTACATCAAAATGAAGTGAATATTGAATAAAAAAAATAAAAAAATTGCTTGCATATTCCCTATTCAAAGACATGTGACATCCACCAATCGACACGGAGCTCGCGTGGTGGATAACCGCCCATTCCCTTTCCCGTAGAGGATGCCTTAGTCCCAACAGTGGGAATGGGAACATTAAAAAGGCCGATAATGGTAATATTTACTTGTTCTTTATTCAAAAGAAGTCTGTACTCAATTCTGACGATACGGTTATCTTGCAGATGGTACGAGACAGTGAAGACGTCTGCGCCCGGCTACCAAGAGGCCAACGAGAAAGGACTGGACGCTTTCAAAGGTCTCGTCAACAGCATGCTGAAGAAGTAACCCACGTATACGCGAGACATGGACCCCATTCGTTTGTCCAGATGACAGGTCCTACGGAGACACAATCAAAGAGCCGAATGCAGAAAAACTAGCTCTTACTGAGTCTTGTTAGACTTCGCACCTTTACTTTGTTCAAACATTTCACTTTCCGATTTGATTTTTGACAAGTCTTGTCAGGAAGATGAAATTTCAAAACGATAAGTCATATTTTGGATAAGCGAATGGAGTTTATTCCTATTTCTGAACAGTACATAATGCTGTCACTAACACAAAAGTTGTTTTTCAAGTTACACCGTTTTACATTCTCAATATATTACTTTAAGATTAGGTTGTAAGGCACGAATAAAAGGTTAAATATATTTTTTGGTTTTTTATTTAATTAAGTATAAGTACAATGAAGTAGTTCTTCGTAATAATTTCAACTTCGACCGCATGATATACACAACATTTCTGATTATTACAAGGCTATTCCGTAATGGGTATAATAAACCCAGGTTTTACAAGTTGACTTGTAAAAAGTCACTTTTGGGACTTACAACTCAGTTTTAGCTTTTAATTGGTTTATCAAATTAGTGAACGCTTGTAAGCCAGGCTCGATCGCTTCTTTGTATCCTGGGGCTGTGGTTTTCACGAGCTCGTACCACCTGTGAGAAAAAAGTGTTTTATTGATCAGATTAAAGTCATACACTTGATTGATAAAGAGGAGCTCGTGGCTAGATAATAACAGCTGCACAGATCGATCTTCAAGGTTAAGCAACGCTTGCCTAGGTTGGTCTGTGGATGGGTGACCATCTTAACATAACGAGTTTCCTCCGTGCCTCGGAAAGCACGTTAAGCCGTTGGTCCCGGCTGTCATTTGGAGATCTTTGGCAGTCGTTACGGATAGTCAGAAGCCAGTAAATCTGACTCCAGTATTGCCATGAAGTACCGTGTTACCCCAGTTAATGGGTTGTGGAGGTCTGGTAGGCAGCCGCTCCTCGTAAAATACTGGTATTCAGCTGGATCCGGCTAGACTGGAAGCCGACCCCAATATAGTTGGGAAAAGGCTAGGCAGATGATGACTTGATTGATAAAATAAGCTAATAAAGAAAAAGAAGCGTATGTACAGTCTCGAATTGTTAAACGAAACGGAGGGTATACTATATACAAGGGGGCACTATTTTTTCTATAAATCTTTCTTTTCATTATGTATGCTATGTAGGTTTTTTTTCACTGCGATCCTACCTGATGGTATAGTGATGCAATCAAGCAATGTAATGCAAGTTGATAGTGAAGCGCACTATTTTATTAAGAGCATCTCTTGCCTTGAAGCACCTAACCTAAATTATAATCAGACGGGAAGACCGCCGCAGGCAAATAGTTCCAGGCCTTCGCTGAAACACAGGAAAATAAGGTAACTGTAAGTTTACAACCGGAAGGTTCGTGCCGGCAGCGTACTGGAAGACGCAGCGTTGGAAGGCCTCCCACAAGGTGGACCGACGACCTGTCGAGGCTCGCGGGAATCCGATGGATGCGAGACGCACAGGACCGGTCGCTGTGGCGACGCTTGGGGAAGGCCTGTATCCAGCAGTAAACGTCTTTTGGCTGCGATAATTATGATGAAGATCACAACTTACTTTTGAACATTAGGATAGCTGTCTAGGCTGATGCCAGCGGTATCGATAGTGGATACAGTGGTCACGAGCCCCAGGTCAGCCAGGGTCAACTTGTCGCCGGCAGCGTATGTCCGGCCTTCCAGGAACGTGTTCAGGAACACCAGGGCCTCTTCCAGCTTCTTCAACAGACCCTGGTCTGCTTTCGCTCCAAGGAACAGTTGGGGGTACTAGAAGTAGATATTTTTTATTTATATTAAGTACTAAAATTCGAAGACATATGACATCCACTAATCCGTACTGGGCCCCGTGGTGGATTACCGCCCATTCCCTCTCCTGGAGAGAAGGCCTGAGTCTCTAAAGTGGGAACATTACAAGGCCGATAATGTCAATCTATACAAATATTATAAAGAGGATAGATTTGTACCTATTTTTGTATGTTTGTAATGAATAGGCTCAAAAAGTACTGAGCCGATTTAAAAAATTCTTTCACCAATACAATGCTACATTCTTCCAATTTGACATAGGCTATATTTCATTTTGAAAAAAATTAGGGATCCTTGGTAAAATTTGAACAATGCAACCGAAGGTGTAGAAAAACGAGTCTTAAAATGTCTTTTAAGACTCATCAATTCACTAAAAAACCGGGCAAGTGCGAGTCGGATTCGCGCACTGAGGGTTTCGTACCAACCTACCTATAAAAACAGTTTAATTCTCGAATCGAGTCTTGAAGACTTTTCAATTTTTTTTTCTTGTGACGTAACTAAAAATTTTCAGTTTTCAGACTTTTCCCGATATTAGTGCTATAATACCTTGCTTCGTGCCAAATTTCAAGATTCTAGGTCAACGGGAAGCACCCTATGAGTTTTGATTCCTTTGACAGTGTCGAAATGTACGTTTTTTGCAACATAAACGGGCGTATCTTTTTTTCCCGTCAACTTACAAGTTTGATTTTTGCACAACTTCAAGGGACCGCGGATTTCAATATATGGTTTTAATTTCAACTTGATACCTTCACGCGTTCTTGAGAAAAAGGGTCTTGACAGACGGACGGACGGACAGACGGACAACAAAGTGATCCTATAAGGGTTCCGTTTTTTCCTTTTGAGATACGGAACCCTAAAAAGTGTTTTATATCCAAATTTCCAAAAATAAATATTTGTCTACCCCGTGCGAAGCCGGGACGGGCTGCTAGTGGTAAATATTAAGGGTACATTGACAAATTCGATTGACTGATGAAGTAAGATAGGACGGTTTCCATCATTCTAATATGTGACGCGCGATCGACTCGACTGTAAAGGTTCTTCACAAGTAGCCAGAGGATAAGGTTAAACAGAGTCCTAAGTAGGTAGAATCGTCCACTGCGACCCAAGGTCCCGCTATGCAAGAATGCATGACCGCGCACACCCCTCCATCCACATTAATGACTGTGGAGAACCAAATCAGACGCTGAGCCGCAGCCGAGCGATTGACTGCTGCGCTACATGCCGCGACTTCGATTTCCGCACGAAACAAATATTTTTTTAAATGGCCTGCAGATATTTGTCTGGGCGTTTTGTGTATGTAAGTTTACATATTTGTGAACGCACCCACGGAACACGAATAATTACTAACGAGGCAACATTTTCTTTAAAAAAAATATCCGTGGTCAGTCCACACCACAATGATGGCCAAAAGAAAAGTATACTTACATAGTACTGAGAATATCTTGAATACAGCGTTCCCAGGTCGAAGTCTAGTCTCTGATCGACCAGTGCCCTCTCCTTCGGGTCCGAGGGGTATAAGTCACTGCCTTCGCCGTACTTGTTCACCAGGTACCTAGCGATGGCGCGAGACTCCCATAGAGAGAAGTCGCCGTCTACTATTGTGGGGACTGTATGTTGAGGGTTGAGCTGAAAGGTCGTAACATCTGATTTAAGTATTTTAGTATCATCATCATCTACTTAGCTACGAGGAGCGGCTGCCTCCCAGACCTCCACAACCCATTACCTGGGGTAACACGGTACTTCATGGCAAGCATGGAGTCAGATTTAATGGCGTCTGACTATTTCAGCATCATAACCAGCTAATAATTTACAAATCCGTGATAAGACCTGTCCCTGGACCTGTGGAAAAGACGGATGAGAAAAGATTGCATGTAGCGGAAATGAGAATGTTGAGATGGGTATGTGGAATTTACATGTAAGTATATGATGGTCAAAGAAAAGATGAATGGATTATGTGAGGACTGCTATAAAAGAAAAGGGAGTTAGTGATAGTGCGACGGGTGACAGGACAGAATTAAAAAAAAATGTGTTGCGCCGACCCTAAGTAATATGGGATAAGGGTAGGAAGAAGAAAAAGAAGAAGAAGGATCAGCTAATAATGACGCGGCCGTGTAGTACAGCGCTATGGACATGGCGGCTCTGACAACACACACTTACCTTCAAGAAGTCGGGCTTGAACTGGTCGCCGCCCATCAGGTTGACGAGGTGCTGCTCCAGCTGTACGTTGAGCGCGGCGGCCACCAGCAGCACCAGGCGGCACGGCGCCGACGCCGGAGTGTAGTACAGCGCTATGGACATGGCGGCTCTGACAACGCACATAAAAAAGTCTTTTCAATTAGCTTCATAAGGGCCAGCGTACACTGCCGGCATGGCACGCTACGGCATGCCGTCACATCTCTCGGCATGTCGTGGCATACCGCGGCATTCCGCCTAATCGCTGCGCAAGTACCAACCATATTTCAACTAACTTAGCAATCATAATTCCTCGACACAAATTGACTCATTCCGCCTCGCGGAATGCAACAGCGCGCCGCGGCATCCCGTGGAATTAAACGGCATGACACGTCATGCCGCAGCACGGCGCGGCATCTTGGTATCGATATAAAATAATATGAATTCTAAACTCAATTGAATAAGATTCAAAATAACTTGATTAGTAATAAAATCCTTTGCCATGACATGCCGTGCCATGCCAGCACTGGGCGCCGACCGCGACGGCCCTTATTGTGACTGAAAAACTTCTTGAAATTTCAAAAGTGCCTATAGTTTATTTGAAATAAATGGTTTATTAAAAAAAAATGCTTTGAATTTGAGTTTATCTTATTAATGTTTTTCTGTATGTCTCACACCCACTGTTTCTTTCGTTATCATTTGACGGTTTGGAAAACAGAACACAAATTCTGACTCACGGAGAGGACATTAATGATAATATATTATAGTGCAGTAGGTACTTGATATTTTTTGTAAGGTCATCAAAATTACTTCTCCCGCTCTAGACGGAGCGGGAAGGCGTGTCAGACTTCTACTGACTTCTTTCTGTCCCGGGGTTTCTTTCGTCAACCCAATCCCCAGTAGGCTTCGACCCTATAGGGCCTATACGGTTTGCTAACATAACTTTGAGGCACGCGTGGAACAATATCCACCGTTCGACAACATATTATGGGCTTGGTCCGGACTCTTACGGACATCCAGACGGCGGGCTACCTATTGCTCGCCGTCCGCAAGCCTGTATAAACCTAGTTTAAGTTTTAAACTAATTTCAATGTCTTGAAACATGATAAGGTTATATTGCCATAGTCTTCAAATAAAATAGGTAATTAGGTATATCTATCGTCCACCGTATTGAAGCCCACGTAATGTTAATTTACTAGAATGACTGTACACTTTTTCATTTTATTTATCACTGTCTTATCACAATTATCACGTCGGCAAGTCCCATAATAATATTATTTCGAATAATGATTTTTTATCAAATTATCAGTAGTCATTATTACATCAAATAGCCCTGTAAGGTTTTGTACGTTCGCTAGGAATCGGGGCCATGGTTAGATACCACAGATTACCAGGCATCTACACTATGTATAAAGGAGCGAGAGAAAATATATTTTATATTTTCAGCTGACTAGATCTCCAAAGTATTGTCCTACATCTTTCCCACGATTTCTGAATAAAGAATTTGAAGTCAAAATTAGTTTTTAGAGTTTTTCTAGATCTATAAAAGGAGAAACTGACTGACATACCTCTCAACGCACAGCCGAAACTTCTGGGACTAGGGACATGAAATTTTGCACAAGACAACGACGTTTTATGATGTAATCGAGCAGTAGGGTTTTTGAAAATTCATATTTTCGATACAGGAAAAGGGTCATGTTTACGTTTTGAGCAAAAGGCCCTTACATCCATATTCGTAAGGGACACTTTACAGTTTTCGTAAACGTCCCTTACTACGTTAATTCATATATTTCTGATATCTTTTTATGGGGGTGTAAAGGAGGATATTTATCTGTATCCAAAATTGTATTCATTGGGGCTGTACAGGTACACCCTGTGTCAGACATCGACGCACGGACGAATACCATGGAACCAGTACATGATTGTAGACCGCCCAGTGGTGGAATTTTCTGTTTTTTTTTCATTAAAAAAGACATCAGGGGTTGATATTATAATCGTTATTTTAAGTAAACCCTTAGGAAACTCATTTTCAGGATTCAATGTAGGTATACCTACGTACCTACCTAAGTAGCAACCGAAACATAAGTTTTAGGTAGAACAAATCGCCGAGAACGATGAGACCGCAAATCTAATGTTTTTTTTACTATAAAGTTTCCTTCTATATTATTGTAATCTTGGTGTAGGTACCTACCTACAATAAAGTTTATACATATACTTAGGGCCTGTTTCACAATGTCCGAGTAGGCACTACTCACTGAATAAATTCAAAAATGTGACAGAATTTGTATGAAATTATCTGCCAAGTAAGATACTTACTCGAAACTTAATCAAGGTGGTGAAATAGGCCCTTAGGGGCCTTAGGTAAATAATATACTAAGGGCCTGTTTCACAATGTCCAAGTAGGCACTACTCACTGAATAAATTCAAAAATGGAACAGAATTTGTACGAAATTATCTGCCAAGTAAGATAGGTAGGTACTCGAAACTTAATCATAGGTGGTGAAACAGGCCCTTACTTAAATAAATAAACAACATTAACCTATATTGTTTAGACATAGTAGGTAAAACATACCTATACTAAATTAAATACAAACAACATTTGAATTTCTGGAACAAAATGTACTAAGTACTATACTCCGTTGGTTTAGGTAGTTAACTAAAGGTAAACAGTCTTGGTATGTCTTTTTATATTAAAGAGGTCGTATATAATATACACAAAGATTATTTAAATTTAGTTTATTAGCTAACATCGATTTAGGTAAATACCTATGTGCAAAGATTTTTACATACAATTTTTAGACAACTTTTACATAAAAAGACATACCAAGATTGTTTACCTTTAGTTAACTACCTAAACCGACGGAGTATAATTAAATAGTTCGTTTGTTCCTTAGGTTCTACAAAAACACTACACACATGTTAGACAACTAGGTACCTAGGTACTAAAAACATACATAGAAGTAATGTCATTTTAAAATATTCTATGCTCAAGTACCTATCTATTTATCACTTACCGTGTAGTCGGAGTTCAACGCACAAAGTTACTGAGAGGCAACGATACCGGAGACAAACATAACAAGTGTGAACGGTAACCTTGAAACTGTGTCATTCGCCTTTAGACCCGAACAAATCACAGTGCCTCCAAGTTTAGTTACGTTAACGCGACCGGCACCGTCATGACGTTCGGCGCTCTGATTGGCCCGCTCTAAGCTTTTAGCCAATCAGAGAGCCAAACGCGTAAACGTGTCGATGGCGTTAACGCAAAACAAACTCGCACTATGCACTCAGGATTTTTTTAGATAATTAATTATCACTGTGCCGCATGAAATAGGTACCTACCTATTATATTCAGCCGGCATTTCTGCTTTATGCAATATTTGACAGTCATGATTTAAGTACCTAATTATGACACAGAGTTCTTAGAGTTTTATAGGTAGGTACTTACCTACTAAAATATTTTGAAATGGATAGTGTTACCAGTTCTATTTAGGAAAACAATTGTAAATAATGATACTCAAAATAATAAGTACCTATGGTAAATGACGAAAAGCATCAAAAGAAAATTACAGCATACCTAGGTTGACTAGTATAAAATGCCTGTCCTAAAAATAATCAGCTGTTCCCTACATTTATGTTCGCATATTTCGTCAAAATGTATGGAACTGCTGATAATTTTTTCTCGATTTCAGGTTTGGTCCCATAGCAAAAGTTGTTCATAATGATGAGTACAATGACCCCCCAAAGAGGATATGCGTTAATTATGTTAGGTAAGTACATGTTGTATATTGGTAGAAACACTTCTTAGTTGTGGTAGGTACCCCTTTAGTAAACCTATATAGTGTGCAAGTTCTATATTAAGATGTTATTTACAGAATATCACCATTGAAATGATTCCGCCAGGTCTTCAGGAGGTTTCGCTCCGGGATGCATGCGCAGGTCGTGCAAGTCTGCACACATTGCAAAGATTGTTGCCTCCAGCTCCCACGGCGGCATGCAAGGAGGCTCGCTCCATCCAGATGACCATAACCCTCTAGGAACCGTTCGGCTTAACGGCCGGTTGCTTCCACAGACGATGCCCATAACAGCACACTTGCACTGTGCCATGGACCGTAAGAATCCCGCGGAGAGCCGAGGCGGAGAGAGGATTTCAGCAAGAGGCGTCTGGACCCCTTAGATTGTCTCCTCAAAATTGTACTTGCTGTCGACGACAAGGCCTAGGTACTCATTGATCCGACGCCGATGTGAACCCTTCCTGGCTCATTACCCGTTATTTGGAAACCCGCAGTGTATATTATACTAGCTTCTGCCAGCGGCTTCGCCCGCATGTGGAGTTGGTTTAGTCTTAGCGTGATGATATATAGCCTATAGCCTTCTTCGATAAATGGGCTATCTAACACTGAAAGAATTTTTCAAATCGGACCAGTATTTCCTGAGATTAGCGCGTTCAAACAAACTCTTCAGCTTTATAATATTATTATAGATTATCTGTGCCGCAGTTAAGGCACGTTCCGAGGCCCATGAAAGAAAAGCCTCAGACACAGCGCAGGGCAACCTCGAGTTGCAACTGCCGGATCCTTTCCACGACTGTGTGTTATTGCAGCAGTGGCGTCCATAACGCCACCTCGGTTGCAATGAGTTTCTCTACTTGTATCAAAATATCAATGTGGTGTGAGTGTGTGTGTATTGTTTCATTCATGTGCAAGATAGTTTGTAGGTTGTGATGTGTTCAGATGTGAAACTAGTTCTATAGATACTTCTTTTGATTTGTTGAGATTTTTTTTTAATGGTCATATTTTTATTATACGTTACCTTATTCTTTTATTTTTTTTAAATTTGTAATATGAATTTCCTTTCCAGATTTTAGGCAATTCCTAATCTATTGCTTCATATGTTTGAAAAACATTATGAAGCTTCTCTACATCAAAAAGTAATGTACTCGTAACTTAATCTTGTAGAAATGACAATATGAAGGGCATTGCCCATTGTGTGATTTTGTTCGGTTCGAGATCAACCTGAAGGGTTCGAGGGTCTCAGTCAATGTTCAAGCAGGTAAATTGAAAAGAAACACCAAGAAATTTACATTATATTTTATTATCTTTGTCTTTAATAAAGTAATTACAGGTAGGCACTAAAAAAATAATCATGCATATTGAAGACCATAATACAATAACATATTTCTTAGATACAACAAACACCGCATCCTCTCTTGAGAAATAGAAGCCAGAGGCCTCAGTACCGATGTAACAGGACACTCGCTGACCAGTGCTGGCACGGGCGGGACCTGACTGAGTATGTGTCCCGGCAGCGAGTGGAGGGCAGTTAACAATATCTCCCAACGAGACAGCGAACATCAAGCGTGCTTGCAGACTAGCGGCGGGCCCCGGCGACGCGCGGCCCGCCCGCAGCCCCAAACAATAACTTCAACATGAGGCAAAAATAAACAATAAAAGCTTCAATAAAATGTACATGTCACGCCGTTTCCATAGAAGGCACGTATTCGTAAAAGAAAAAGGATTCCCGTTTTAAAAAAGCTATCTCGTTACTTAGTAAAAACTACCAGCTAGTGTATTACAAAACAATTAGACGTACTTTAATTATGAAGCTATGATTTGTGTGCTATTAAACAGTGAACTTGACGCGAATTCCGTTTACCAGCCCAATTATTGCTCATTCTTTAGGAATTTACGCCTAATACTATGGAAAAAATACATAAATTATAACGGTTTTTAGTAACTTTTCATCATTATTTATTTCACTAAATAAATAGCATTTAACATGAATTATCTACTAACGAAAATATGGTTTACTCCTAAATAAAAAAGATAAATTCAGGTATAAATTACACAGGTATAGTGTGTCTAGCGCCAAAATTAATAAACTTGGGTGCTTTCTATAACCAAAGCATGGTTCCTTTACTAGTTGTGTTATATTGAATCGTATTCTCACGTTACGACCTTTATTATATATTTTTTTAACTTTATTCGTTCGGACACTAAATATCAATAATTACACAAAGCTATCTACATGAGCCACTCTTAACCGTTTTTGTGTTAGTGTTACCAGATTGAAATATATGTCGCGCCATAGACAACGTATGGCAAACTTCATAGATATAAGATTTCATCTTTAGTGTAGACTGTATATTTTTGCACTGGCAACCTAGTTATTATGTTGGTAAACACCATTGTCTGGGAATGATTCGTAATGATTGCATTTATATCTCCAGCCGCATCTCTCTCCCGGCTCCGACGTAAACTGGACTTTCTGTGAACAAAATTAAATCTGTGGTAACACTGATGGTGCGGGTAGCTGTTTAGGGGGAGCGATGTCTAAAACAGTGGCGTAACTCGTAGTCTCTATTTTTTATTATATAAAAATATATGGGGGCGCATCTCTTATGTGATTGCGATAAAGTCCAATACTAGTTGGTTTGTAAAAAAAAACCCCTTTTATATAGTTTTTATTACGAAATAAACCCAAATAGTACCTGACAATTTGGCAATTCGACAGGCCAATAGCCTGAGAGCCTCACATTTGTAAGAATTTGAGTTTTTGGAATTTGGATTTACTATTTTGTCTGATCAAGCTACGTCAACTATGAAGTTATTTTTTTTTCTCTGCATCACCTAAAGGTTGACTGGTATAAAATGCCGGGTTGTTCCCGTTCGTCCACACCCCGTCGTCCACACTGCAGACGACTGGGAATGATGCGTTCCGCTCGTCCACACTGCGGACGAACGGAACGCATTATTCCCAGTCGTCCACACCCCGTCATCTCACGTCTAGTCTAAGAGTTAATAAAAAGAAAATATGATGATAGTATTTCCTTATATAATAAACATACTTTTATTTTATTATAGAAGGAAATACTATTTTACACATTGGCAATGTGTAAAATTAAAATGTGAAACATTCACGAGGTGCGGACGATCGGGAATATGGAAATGTTGCGTTCCGCTCGTCCACACTGCGGACGAACGGAACGCACCATTCCCAGTCGTCCGCAGTGCGGACGACGGGGTGTGGACGAACGGGAACAACCCAAAATGCCTAAGGCATTAATTCCACCTTTGTAAGTACAGAGGCGGACTATATGCATAAAATGTTTAATAAATATAAAATAAATAAATATTATCGTTATAATTCTAATCAACCATAATGGCGGCTCAGTACACTCCTTGTGTCGCTGTACAGTAACAATTTAATGAGATATTGAGGAACTGCGCAAACAGTACAAATCGGTCACATTAACTTGACGACATCGATGAAATAATGTCCAAAACCAATATATCGCGCGTATCGACAACAAAGATGCTGAGCATACCTGACACTTGCCGTGCGAGCTAAGGGAATGCGGGGGGATGTGAGCATTTCAAAGATGCGTCAAGTTAATGTGACCGGACTGTAGTGATATTCTCAACCACCATTCAGTTAGAAGCGCGCTGTAGTATAAAGTAGTGTTGTACTGACTGTAGTGGTGCGACTACTGGCAGCACTGCTTGCGCACGTTGTCGGAGTGCGAGGGCCGCACGTCCGTGGGCTCGGCGTCCGGCCTAATCACGTCGCCCTCCGGCGGGTCGCGCATCTGCTTCTGAGATACGATCCTGTAGATTTCTGAAAAAAAAAATTAAAAATCTTTAACAATCATCATCTGCCTAGCCTTTTCCCAACTATATTGGGGTCGGCTTCCAGTCAAACCGGATTTAGCTGAATACCAGTATTTTACGAGGAGCGGCTGCCTACCAGACCTCCACAACCCATTAACTGGGGTAACACGGTACTTCATGGCAAGACTGGAGTCAGATTTACTGGCTTCTGACTATCCGTAACAATAAAAACTTAAATTAATTTATGTACTGACAGACTTCTAAACAGTCCAAAACGTGGCGTGATATCTAGAACCACATTTCTTTATAATACAAAAATCTTTATTTATGAACCAGACAGTTACATATTAGTAGGTGATTGGAGCCTCCTTTTAATCCTTGGGTCCACATACCATAAACTTTGCATAAATTTTAAACCAAGAAAATAAAAAAGGTTTACATTATTCTGGTGAATGTTAAAGGTTGGAGGGTTATGATCTTATTTCTTGGTTTAATAAACGAAGGTTATTCCTTCCAGCCGCTATCCCATATTACTTGGACTCGGCGTACCATGTCTTTTTCTTCCATTCTATCCTGTCACCCGTCAGACTCACTAACTCCCTTTTCTTTAGATTAATAAACAAAGTGCTAAACAAATAAATTCTATTCTATCTTATAAGGAGTTTTCCTACATGTCATGCTATCAATAACTAGAGTGCGTCTAATGAAAGCGCGACCTGAAGTTTTTTTTTTAAACTTAGTTGGCAATATTATTCAGCTGCAATTGTAAGAAATAAAAAAAAATTGGGAAGTGTCAAGGCACGATTCTCCTACTAGTTAGTAATACCACATACAATTTTTTTAGATTTAACCTTTTTTTCTCAAGTCGCGCTTTCATTAGACGGACATTATCAATAACTATATCTGAGCAATATATCACTCGGACTCTCTTCCATCGAGTGAAATGACCCGAAAATAGTTGACATGGTAATTGCGTGGCCAGTCTAAATATAGCCCGTGACCGGTGTGAGCGACGCCCCAAACTGACGGACGTTGACATTCATATCGATTTTATACACGTGAAGACCATGTATATAAAATATTATAAATGTAGAAACAAAAAATGCCTTGTTTGGCTAGTTTAACCTATCACATACCCGCAAAACGAGACACAATAGTAAAACAATAACAGCGCGGTCTCATAGGACCGGTCGGGGATTCATGAACTAATAAGTAAAACTTAAATATTTTTAATGTAACATACAAATCATGTCCTGTCACACCCCGTTTAGGTGTTTTCAAGGCTAGAGCTCCTAATAAGCTGGGCTAGTGCGCCTCACCATCAACGATTGCATCAGGTGGGATCGCAGTCAAATACTAGTTTTAGTTTATAACAATAAAAAAAAACTTTTAAACAGTAAAACCGATTTTAACTTATCATACAGTTTTTAATGAACACCCCATAACCTTTCATTAGGGTATCAAATGAAAGGTTATTGGGTTACACTTGGACATATTTGCAAACATTCGGCTGTTTTGTAATAGACTTTTAAAATGGAGGCTGTTAGATCATACGTAAGAACCATCTCCAGTAAACCCGCTTTGAAATAACAAAAAAAACCGCATCCAAATCAGTTCATCGGTTTAAGAGCTATAGGACCACAGACAGACACAAATAGCGGTCAAACTTGAAACACCCGTCTTTTTGCGTCGGGGGTTTATTTTTTTTTAAACAATATAACCTCATTACAGTCTTTACATAGTGTTGTTAATTAACAGTATTTACGTTACATTAGCATTATCAGCCTTGTAATTTTCCCACTGTCGGGACTCAGGCCTCTACTCTAGGAGAGGGAATGGGCCGTAATCCACCACACGGGCCCAGTGATTGATGAATGTCCCATGTCTTCGAATCTACGGTTAGGACATCATGCCGGTTTTGTCACGATGTTTTTCTTTACCATTTTGAGAGCAGTGATGATGAAGTAAATTACTCTAAGTAAATCGTCTAAGGGCCTGTTTCACAATGTCCGAGTAGGCACTACTCACTGAATAAATTAAAAAATGTGACAGAATTCGTATGAAATTATCTGTCAAGTAAGATACTCGAAACTTAATCATAGGTGGTGAAACAGGCCCTTAGTGGGTTTGAACCAGCGACTTACAACTTGCAAGTCGGGGCAGTTACCATTGGGCCACCACTACTACTGCTCTACATTCATAATTACGTTAATTAGGAGTATTTACGTTACAATGAAGTATAATTATCAGTTAGAATGTTCTGGAATGTAGGCTCAACGTTACTTGAGTATTGTTCTATGACTTTCGAAAATGTATCATATTTTAGTTCATCATATTTTCATACAAAAAATAAAAGAAGCAAGCGATAGTACAATAGCGGGGGAGCGGGGGCCTAACAGTGTGCCTTAGGCGTAGGTCGGTACAGCAAAATAGAGAGGTGAAATGTTTTATAGATCAACAAAATGTTGAACGGTTTGTTTTTAGTAAATGTATTATGTTTTATAAAAATCATAGAACAATAGTTGTTATGTAGTCAGTAACACAGTCCTGCAAGGTTGTTAGTGTTTTACAAATAACCCTGTATACAATGTCTAGTTTTAGACATCCCATAACTCAAGCTTAATCCTAAGTAATATTATAAATATGAAAGTGTGGATGTTTGTTACTTAATCACGCAAAACGGCTGAACGGATTTGGATGAAATTTGGCATGCATATGGCCTTTGACGTGGAAAAGAACATAGGCTACCTTTTATCCTGATTCTTGAATACACGAATGAAGTCGCAGGCGGAAGCTAGTATTGTATAAGGAAAAATAATACTAAAAATCCTAGACTGAGTTCGAAAAATACAATGAAGTATAGTTACCAGTTAGAATGTTCTGGAATGCAGGCTCGACGTTAGTTGAGTCGAGAGCGGACGTTTCTATAAAACTAAGACCGTTCCTTTCCGCGAATGCCTTGGCTTCATCTGTTGGGATGGATCTGTGGAATCACGAAAGAAACCTTTAAGTAATCATAGAATATCTTATAATAATAATAACGTCTTTCAAGTCTAAATTAATCGGTTCTTGAAACAGTTTAGTGCCGCGTGAACTAAAATTTTCAAAGACAAAAAGAAAAGAATTTCATGATCTTTTTTTAGACATTGGTCGTTCGATATCGGAGGTTCGAAATTGACTAATACTGTGCACATACGAACTGCTGGGCCAGAAACCATGATGACAACTAAAACTTGATAGACAGAAACGGATCTAAATCGGAGCCTTCTAGCACTTGGAAGACTGTCATTACACGGAAAACAGGCACATTTTGATACAAATGGAGTAACTTTGTCATAGGAATCGATGGCCTACGGCTCGGGCGATACGGAGCTAAGTGCTGCAGTGACTTTCACGGGTATCAAACAACGTTATTCACTACACTTAGGAAGAAATTCTTTCTCTGAAAATTATGACGTATTTTTGTTCATTTGTCACTGGAGAAAATTTTCCAAAGTTGCCATACATTTAAGATTTCGATCGAGTCTACTGGGTCTCAAGTCTGCTATTAGAATTGTATCTGAATTCTCTCTTACATAATTGTTGATTTTGACAAGTTTGGTATTGTTAACTTGTCAAAATCAATAATTATGAAAGAGAGAATTAAAAGAAAGCACACACAATGTAGAAACAACAAATATATAAAAAAAAATAAGTATAAAAAAGAAGAATAACTAGCACAGTGTGTGTCGTGGAATCGGTCCAGTTCAGCAAAAATGCCAGAAACCGTGTCCGGCTTAATATTCGGTTTCGGCAGAAAAACCAGTTTCGATCGGACTCTACAGAAAACTACATGGCAGTTGCCTGACGCTGGTTTTCAACTGAACCTTATTTTCGAGTGAACGGTTGAAAATAGGTTATGAAGCCAATGATCGAAAATTCAGATACAATTCTAATAGCAAAATCGCGGCGCTGTACCCTCGACGAAATGATAAAAATAGGTAGTGTACCTGAGATGCCTAAGATCGCTCTTGTTGCCGACGAGCATGATGAGTATGTTCTGGTCGGCGTGGTCGCGCAGCTCGCGCAGCCACCGCTCCACGTTCTCGTAGGAGAGGTGCTTGGCGATGTCGTACACCAGCAGCGCGCCCACCGCGCCGCGGTAGTACGCCGACGTGATCGCGCGGTACCGCTCCTGCCCGGCCGTGTCCCATATCTGCGCTTTTATGGTCTTCCCGTCCACCTGGCGGCAATAAAAACAAATTGTAAGTTTAATTAATTTCTAGGAGCTCGTGGCTAGATAATAACAGCCGCATGGGTCGATTCAAAAGGTTAAGCAACGTTTGCCAAGGTTAGTCTGTGGATGGGTGCCTCGGACAGTACGTTAAGCCGTTGGTCCCGGTTGTCATTTGTAGATCTTTGACAGTCGTTACGGATAGTCAGAAGCCAGTAAATCTGACTCCAGTTTTGCCATGAAGTACCGTGTTACCCTATTCAATGGGTTATGGAGGTCTGGTAGGCTGCCGTTCCTCGTAAAATACTGGTATTCAGCTAAATCCGGCTTGACTGGAAGCCGACCCCAATATAGTTGGGAAAAGGCTAGGCAGATGATGATGATGATTAGCATTAGCGTTATCGGCCTTGTAATGTTCCCACTGACAATTCAATTTCAACAGACATGACTGTAGATGGAAGGCTGTGCCGCACCCTGCACGGTCATGCAATCTTAAAAAGCGTGGTCTTGGGTCTGGGTCGTACTGGATGATCCCAACTACATTTTCATGCTTAGAACTCTGGTAAACCTTATCCTCCGGTTACCTGTGAAGAACCTCTGACGTCAATCGCGCGTCACATATTAGAATGATGGAAACCGTCCTATCTATTTACATTAACATTATAGGCCTAGTAATGTTCCCACTGCAGGGACTCAGGCCTCCTCTCTAGTAGAGGGAATAGGCTATAATCCAGCACGCGGGTCCAGTGTGGATTTGTGGATATCACATGTCTTCGAGTTTTTGGTTGTAGGATATGCCGGAAAAATTGTATGTTTATCTAACGTTTTTCGTAAGGGGCGGTAGCGGGTCCCTGGAAAAAAGCGACTTGGACTTTGTTCAGATGGTTACCGGACGAGTACCTATTGGGCGAGCTGCCCAATACTCGCCGTCCGCAAGCTCACACCTAAGTTGTAAATGACTTGTTTATTATATTCATTATGATTTGGTTAGGATGACAATAGTTTTTTTTTTCTTTCTTATTCTTAGCTATATTGTATAATTATGTGACAATAAATAAAATAAAGATTAACGTTTGAATCCCCAACCGGTCCTATGAGACCGCGCTGTTATTGTTTTACTATTGTGTCTCGTTTCGCGGGTATCTGAGTAATTAAAATATACTGTTTAAAGCAAAGATATTGTTGTTAATTAACTTTGATGTTATTTACTGTATACGAAACCATTGAAAGTACGAGATTACAAATTCCACCATGTTCTAAATTCAGTCGAGCCTTTTCTAACAGAGTGTGTGTAGCGATGACAATGGAAATTCTAGGGGAGGTCGTCACCCCTTACTGCCATGCCGACGAACACCTTAGGGTCCTCACTAGGGACTTTTTGTAGCGACACTAACGCGCGTTTCGTAAACGCACGACAGCATCGCTACAACGCGCGTTAGTCGCATCGCATTTGCAACGCGCTAAAAAAGCGATGTTAACGCGCTACAGCATCGCGACTGTAACGCTGCAAATGCGCGACCGTGTCAGATGACATCGCGGAGAGGACGGAGGGAGGGTGGCGCGTGAATGGAAAACAAAAACAATCTACATACAAAATCTTAATTTTTGCGTTTGCATCGCGACAATACCGCGTTCGCTTCGCGACTATCGATGCGAACGCGCTACAGCAGCGCTACTGCAACGCTACAAAGTCGCCGTGGGCGGAGGACCTTTAACGACCCCATTTCCTACAGCCATCGTTATTTGGCTGAAGGTAGCCTATGTTCTTTTCCATGTCAAAGGCTATATGCAGGCCAAATTTCATCCGATTCCGAAATCCGTTCAGCCGTTTTTGCGTGATTAAGTAACAAACATCCACACTTTCACATCTATAATGTATGTTAGGATTATGTTCTAATCTTGCGGAGAATTTAGACGAAGAATTTACACGATGCAGGATTAGTTCTAGTGTGACATAATAGATGTCACTACATTTCGATGGTCCCTAGGTAAAGTATCGAAAGTGAAAATCGCTACTTTGCAAGAGAGCGATTTAAAGTTTATTTTTTGCATAATATTGTCACGGGTGATTAAATCTTTATAAAAATTAGGTCTCTAAATATCGGGAAACGAAGTTGTATTAAAAAATATCCTTTAAAAAGAGCTCAAAACAGTAATAGGTAATAAAAAATTGCTATTTTTTTGATTCGATACTTTACGTAGGGACCATCGATTTACATTATTTTTCGAGAGGACAAGTGAAGCCGACCCCAATATAGTTGGGAAAAGGCTAGGCAGATGATGATGATGACAAGTAATCGTCGTCATATGACGCTCTGACTATGTAGCTTACTTCATACATTATGACTATTGGTTCCTTTAAGACTCGCATTCATAATTCACATTGGTTAATACGATCAATAGCGAGTCCACATAACGGTACATCGTATGGGGGTCATCGGTTTAGCGATGTATCCGTGTATTGCTAGCATACGGACGTCACGGTTCTTACATTACTCTTTGTCCTAGGACAAAGAGCCCAGACCTAACTTTGAGTGCGTCTAATGAAAGCGCGACCTGGAGTTTTTTTTTTTTAATTTAATTGGGAACATTATTTAGCCGCAATTGTAGTAAATAAAAAAAAATTAAATGTAATGACATGATTCTTTCTCCTATTAGTTAGTAATACAACATACAAAATTTTTGGATTAAAGCTAGGATCAGCGTGGGATCAGCGGTCAAGCACTAGATTATAACAATAAAAATATATATTCCCAGATACCAAAAAAAAGAAGGTTTCGACACCTCAGTCGTTCCTCTATTATGTAGGAAAGTAAATGTGTTCGCACGTCCTTTAATTACATTATTACGAGCGTAGACACAAAATTACTACTTTTAGTGATGACGTCAACGGAATAACAGATTATTTGAACAGTCGGCTTAGTCCTCGCAGACACCAGCACAGGCGAATCACTGTGTCTACACAGAGGTTTAATCAAATATGAGTCAAACTAGCCAGTCATCCATTAGTTCATGAATCCCCGACCGGTCCTATGAGACCGCGCTGTTATTGTTTTACTATTGTGTCTCGTTTTGCGGGTATGTGATAGGTTAATTTGTAGATATTGTTTCGTTTTCAGGGTTCCGTACTTCAAAAGTAAAAACGGAACCCTTATAGGAACACTTTGTTGTACGCCTGTCTGTCAAGACCCTTTATGTCAGGAACGCGTGAAGGTATCGAGTTGAAATTAAAACCTAAATCTGCAGTCACTTGAATTTGTAAAAACGGCTGATTATATTGCAAAAACGTATATTTCGACCCTTTTTTAATGGAATCAAAATGCTTAGGGTACTTCCCGTTGATAAAAAGAAAAAAAAAAGCAAAGTCATGTAGCACAAATATAGGAATAAATCTGAAAACTTTATTACTGAATTTGTAATTACTAATTACGTCACAAATTCGGGAATTGAACTATTTACGTTTAGTTCATGAATCCCCGACCGGTCCTATGAGACCGCGCTGTTATTGTTTTGCTATTGTGTCTCGTTTTGCGGGTATGTGATAGGTTAAGTTAGTTTGTATAGAACCCCCCTCTGTGTGCGACTTAGTTTTTTTTCTTTAAACTACGTGTAAGCTTACTCTATAGTCAACCGTTGTTCAAAAAGATAGATTGCTACACAAGTTTAGCAACAGTGAGCCTGACCAATTGTATGAATAAGTAAAGAACGACTAACATTGTAACATTAGTCTTGCACGAAGGCAATTTCAAAGATCTTCATGCCTTTTACTTTCAATTCGACAATGAGAAAAAAAAAGAAATCGAAAACTCTTCATACAGTATAAAACAAGTACACTTATTGGAAAAGATTAAAAAAACCGACCGAATGTTTAGTGTCGACTAATTTCGGCCAAAAACTGGCCGAATAATAGGTTCGACTGAAAGTAACATCTTTGGACTTTTTATCCTGTCCGAAAGGCTATTAAGAACTCGATGGCAGCGCCGCCACCCAATTGCATTTTCAAATCATCCACAGACCCACTCAAATACACACACAAAGTTTTATCCAAATCGGTCAAGTATTTTAGGAGGACTTATATGACAAACACACGTACAGAAGAGTATAAGCATATAAAAAGAAGATTATTAATGAAAACGATATCGAAATATAGTCAGGTATAACTGTCATCATCATCATCTCAGCCGAAAGACGTCCACTACTGGACATACGCCACCCCCAAGCGTGGCCACAACGCCCGGTCCTGTGCATCTCGCATCCATCGGATTCCCGCGACCCTCGCGTATCAAAGGTATCGAAATATTATTTTTGACAGTTATTCTGTTACTACGCTAGTTATTTAGTTACGGTTTCGATTTGGTCTGCAAATCGCGTTTCCTTCTATACGTATACATACTTTAAATATTTATGAAGGTGTAAGGTAGCTTGGTAATAGGATGTAAGGAAGTTCTAAGCTTTTAAACCATACAAGTCTCATCAGCTTACTGCCAGACACGAACAAATCTTGACCTTTGACACCAAAGTGAAGTAAGCCGATTATGCAAGGAAATAAGACTAGCAAATTACTTCTAGGCAAGCGTGCTCCATCGTCGGCCACATCATCGCTTACCATCAGATGAGATAAATGAATGAATTATATTTATTTTGTAAACTTTACAAACACTTTAACACGTCAATTTTTTGTTTCCTAGCTAACTACCCTGAGAAGAAACACCGAAACAAACTCAGGGGTCACAGTCTCTTTTAGTCTATACAAAATGCCATGGTCAAATCACATGAGAACCATGTAGATTAGTGTCTGAGATAGCCTTTTGAGGAAAGAACCATGCAGATTTGAGTGGACCTGTCCAGTCAGTGCAAGCATTTGTCAATATTCATAAAGCTCAACTCAGGCCTACTAAGGAGCTCAAAGACTTGACTAACAATACCAAAGAAAGAGCATTTGGGTAGGTCGCAGAAAATACTCAAATTGCGATAGTGGTCAAACGCGAGCCTATGTATATTGAAGAAAAAGAAATTAGGATGTAACCGCTAAGAATCGATTTCTTAGGAAACATCAAACTTTTTTAAACGGAAAGAGACTGCGGAAACGATTTTTATTTCTACAGTTTCGAAGGTAACGGAAGTTCTGGCAATCGACAGTAAGACTTGGAAGGAATAACAATGAAAGAATTTAAACAAAATTGTACCCATAATAACGCCTAAGCGGATATACCTCCTGGCTTCATAACCACTTATAAAATCTTAACTAACACTTTTTCAACAAAGGCTTTTTGTTTCTTAAGGTGGGAGATCATCAAAATGACTTCTCCCGCTGTGGGCGGAGCGGGAGGACGTGTCAGACTTCTAATGACTAAAACCCACTCCTGTTCCTTCTTTGCCCTAATTTCAGGGACACGGAGTCCTCTTTCGTCAACCCAGGCCCAGTAGGCTGCGACCCTGTCGGGCCCCTACGGTAAGAAGGGCTGTAGTTACTCAGATACCCGCGAAACGAGACACAATAGTAAAACAATAACAGCGCGGTCTCATAGGACCGGTTGGGGATTCAAACGTTAAGTATAATAATTATTATTGAGATTGCTCAATAATTATTATTATGAATGCATTATTCGCAGATAACAGTGTAAACGGAATGTTTAAAAATTGTTGATATGCAATAATTTATGTTCGTGATTCATAATTTATGATAACAATATCTCCTTGATTCTTTGATAGCATTGTAAGTATTATAGTCCTTTTGGCAACTTACATACATTCCTTGAAGATAGTCAACAAATGTTTGTGTTAAAAATAATCTTTTTGTTATTAACCTATCACATAGGTACCCACAAAACGAGACACAATAGTAAAACAATAACACCGCGGTCTCATAGGACCGGTCGGGGATTCATGAATTAACCTATCAATACCCGCGAAACGAGACACAATAGTAAGACAATAACAGCGCGGTCCTATGAGACCGGTCGGGGATTCATGAATTAATTACACAATCCTAGATGATTTGGCAGTCTGTACTCGCTTCGAGGATAATATTAACAACACACGGTAAAAAAATAAAACAAGGAAAGTGTAATACAAAACGCGGAAGCCTTTCAAATAATTATGTCATCAATAATATTTTTGTTTTAAGTATACAAATGATCTGCCCCTGCTTCGCTCGTAAATCTTTATAATTCTCGGTTTTTCTCTACTGTAGTATGAGGTAGTGAAAACTGCCTCAAAAACCTATTCATTATTTTTTGAGTTTATCTGTTCATACATACAGACAGGCGCAATATACGACGAGGACTTTGTTTTTTTATTGATTTAAATTTAAAATTAGTGTTTGCCTGCGATCCCACATGATGGTAAGCAGTGTTGTAATCGTTGATAGTGAAGCGCACTAGTTTCATATTATGTAAGGATATAAAAATTAATTAAATCCTAATACATCTAATTTAGTAGTTTGCAGGATCTAAACGAGGCCAATGCCAAAGCCATGCAGGTTGCCAAATACTGGGCAGAAAAAGTTTGATGAGAGCATCGATATAAAAAGAAGAAGAAGAAGTAATATATATAATAAACGTGACCCAAGGGCTGGCTTTTACCTCAGTCAGAGATTAAGCATTGCCATACAAGTTACAACGTGGCAATGCCGCCAGTCATTTGGGCACACTCCCGGTCGACAGCGATGTGGAAGAATTTTATGACGCCATATTTTAGATTAGAGTTAGTGTTTTTATTTTTCATGTTATAATATTTCATCATCATTCAGCCGAAAGACTTCTACTACTGGACATTGGCCTCCCCCAAGCGTCGCCACAACCACAGAACAAAGAAGTAGTTAGAAGTGCCCTTACACTGGTTATGCACGGACAACGACCGGTCCAGACGCTTTCTATATTATGATGTAATTATATATAAAACTAGCAGCCGGTCCCGGCTTCGCACGGGGTAGGCAATTATTTGAAAATTTGGATATAAAACACTTTTTTTAGTGTTAGTTTTCTACACCTTCGGTTACATTGTTCAAATTTTACCAAGGATCCCTAATTTTTTCAAAATGAAATGTAGCCTATGTCAAATTGGAAGAACGTAGCATTCTATTGGTGAAAGAATTTTTTAAATCGGCCCAGTACTTTTTGAGCCTATTCATTACAAACATACAAAAATAGGTACAAATCTTTCCTCTTTATAATATTAGTATAGACATACATTATATAGTGAAAAAAAAAAACATTTAGAGTACCTAATAAATAGTTTTACATAGTCAATAATTCTCGTCTAGTAACATGTACGGAAATAATTCTCTTATCGAATGTAACACTATTGAAATTGAATACAATCAATTGAACATAATTGGCGCTCAAGATTACAATTAATTACCGAGTGATTCGACTGATTTATTTTGATTTGCCGTTACTGAGTTACCGAATGTCGAATTACGTAAAATAATATAAATTAGGTACTTTATGAACTAGATAATTGTATAGTAAATATTGTTATACATTTATGTAACTTAATTGCGAATACGGTAGTCTTCAAATAATTATAATATTTATTTCGGTAAAGGGGAATATAATTGGATGCTGACTCTTTTTTTTTAGGAAAAATCGTGATAAGATATAATTTTTAATTTCCGTTCAAAATTAAGTAAGTTAGAAATCTTTAAAATCTGGTGGAAGGGGAAACTGTCAAGTAACAGACAAAGGGTGCAGAAACTACAATGTGACGTCAACGCTATTAGGTAGCATGCGTAGAAAAGAAGTAGCGAGATGTTCCCACCACGCACCTGCTCTTCCTCATACAAATCTATATCATCATCATCATCATCATCTGCCTAGCGTTTTCCCAACTATGTTGGGGTCGGCTTCCAGTCAAGCCGGATTTAGCTGAATACCAGTATTTTTACGAGGAGCGGCAGCCTACCAGACCTCCACAACCCATTAACTGGGGTAACACGGTACTTCACGGCAAGATTGGAGTCAGATTTACTGGCTTCTGACTATCCGTAACGACTGCCAAAGATCTCCAAATGACAGCCGGGCCGGGACCAACGGCTTAACGTGCTTTCCGAGGCACGGAGGAAACTCGTTATGTTAAGATGGTCACCCATCCACAGACCAACCTAGGCAAGCGTTGCTTAACCTTGAAGATCGACCTGTGCGGCTGTTATTATCTAGCCACGAGCTCCTCGATACAAATCTATTACCTAATCTATGTATATTAATATTATAAAGCTGAAGAGTTTGTTTGTTTGAACGCGCTAATCTGCCGCTGGTCCGATTTGAAAAATTCTTTCAGGGTTAGATAGCCTATTTATCGAGGAAGGCTATAGGCTATACATCATCACGGAGCATCTCATATAAACGAATTCACGGGTTAAAGTTAGCGTTAGCCTAAAGTAACAATTCCGCGCGGACGAAGTCGCGGGCGGAAGCTAGTATTTGATATGCTAATTATTGCTGCTTCATTTAATAACTAAGTTTGATACGATTTTCAGAAAAATACTTTTATTTTTAGGGTTATTTGTTTAGTAAACACAGGCAAGTATAAAGCTAAGGCGGCTATCCCACCAGCGTTTTCTAAGTGTTCGCGTTTTTTGAACGTTAGGAAAGCGACAACGTTATGCGTTTGTGATGTTAACGTATGATATGGTGACGTGTATGATGTGGGAAAGCGGCAGGAAAGCTCGAAAAACGCTAGTGAGATACCGGCCTTAGGGTGCGCGACATATTCACAAAATACACCCTCAATACATTCTTCTCGAACCCTTCAGATTGAAAAAAAAATCGATTCTACAACATGGACGTGTACGTATTCGATTAAATTTCGATATAATATGTATGCTGATAAAAGTCGGAAAACTGAATGCGTCATACTCTAAATAGAACGCGTTGAAAATCCGATCACTGTCTGAAAAGATGCTTATTTACATTTGAAGTAACATTAAAATGCAATGAGAGCGTGCGTAGGTATGAATCCTGTTTTTTTTTTATAATAGTTTATTAGAAACTTGAATAAGATTTCTGGCGAGACTGAAGTTAGGCTCTGCGAATTTCGGCGCTCGAAAATTCGTACAAAATGCTAAAATTCGCAGAGCCTAACTGCAGACTCGCCAATTTATAGGTAAAGGCCGTACTGTAGAAAGGATAAAAAAATCTTATATTTTTTTAGAAAGCCAGATTTTTTTTTATATAAATGAATACAACTACATATTATTACAATAGAGATTAAATTATTCTAAAATGCCCCTCTAAACGACATCTCTCAACATAAAACTCACTGAGTTAGAAAGTAAAAGATATTATCATTGTTGTTAAATTCACTTGTGGGCAAACAATGGATAGGATTTTTTACTGTGTGTGAATGTGTGTGCAGTAATATAGACATAAGCTTGGTTCTTTTATGATTATTTGAGTGACACATGCAAAATATACATTTACTATAATTATGTTTTATTCAAATAGCTATAAAGTTTTGAATTTTGAATAAATATTTTAATATTGTCTGTGATTTAATGACCAATAAATTGTTGATTTATGATAATTGCGGGTCCTATCCTATCTATTATGTGTTTCAGGCAAATCTTCATATAATCAACTAACTAGACACTAATGAAGTAGAGGAAACAATCTACTATTTAAATCTTTATAGCTTCTGCACAGAAATTAACACACACATTTGGAAAAGTAGAAGTTAATTTTTTTCAGACAAACCACATTCTCTTCTTCTTCAACTTGGCGTTAGTCCCGGCTTTTGCCAGGGTCCGCCTTCCGGCTTAGCTTGCTCCATTTTGCCCGATCTTCAACATCCTTGGCAGTAAGGCCATTGGCTCTCATGTCGGACTTGACGACGTCCAGCCAGCGCATGCGAGGGCGACCACGAGACCTACCGCCAAGGACAGCCATATTCATGCATCTCCGGCCAACGTACTCCGTAGGGCGGCGCATGATGTGGCCATACCATCGCAGACGACATTCTTGCAGTTTTTCCCCCACGTCACGGACACCAAGACTACCTCGGATGAATGAGTTGCGTATGCGATCGGATCGCGTTACGCCGCTCATCCACCTCAGCATCTTCATCTCCGTGACGCGAAGCTCCTGGGTGTGTCTGCTTAATGCCGGCCAACACTCGCCGCCGTACAGGAGGACAGGACGTATGATGCATTTATATATCTGTCCCTTAAGCTTCGGAGGCATTTTGCGGTCGCATACAACGCCCGTAACCTCTCGCCATTTCGCCCAAGCCGCACCTATACGTGCTTGGACATCGTCGTCCACGTTGCCAGACTCGTGCAGCACGGATCCAAGGTACCTGAATGTATCGGAGCTTGTGATCCGGTCCGAGCCTATTTGGATGGTGTTTGAATCCGTGCTGCCACAGGACATGTACTCAGTCTTCGCCACATTTAGTCTCAGACCGCCGTTTTCCAGCGTGTCCTTCCAAATGTTGACCTTCCGCTCAAGTTGGGCTTTGTTCTGGCTAACGAGGGCGATGTCATCGGCATACATCATTAGCCATGGAGGCTGATCTTGGATGTATGCCGTAACTACATCGAGCACCACGTTAAACAAGAACGGGCTAAGAGCCGATCCTTGGTGAACGCCAACAGATATTGGAAAGACTTTGGATTCGCCAACAGCGGTCTGGACAGAGGACACGGAATCGCGATACATGTCTCTGATAATGTCAATATAGGCCTCGGGCACACCCTTGAAGCGAAGTGCCCACCAGATGGACTGCCGAGGAATACAGTCGAAGGCCTTCTGCAGGTCTAAAAAGGCCATATGCAGAGCTCTCCTTCTCTCTCTGTAAGCCTCAGTCAGAGTCCGCAGGGCGAACACTGCGTCCATGGTGCAAGACAAACCACATTATACTGTGTATAAATACTGTCTGGTCATATAGGACATTAGAAATAGTTTGAATAACACATGAAGCCATTCACCATAACTGACTGCAGTAAATAGAAATAAAAATGGATTCATATTAGTGATAGTGGTCAAACGCGAGCCTAAACATGGTAAAAAAAAACAAAAGTGTTGTAGACAGTAAAAGCTAGTACATACATTGTATTCTGAAAAGAATATACAGAAATATGTAAGGATTATAGCAAATTCAGGTTCTGCCTACCGTCATGGGAAAAGCATGAGTTTAAGCACCAATTGCTTTTTTTTTTAATTAAAGCAACATACATTTTATACCAATGTCATCAATAACTTTTATTAGAAAAATACTAGTATTCAGCTTAATCTGGCTTGACTGGAAGCCGACCCCAATATAGTTGGGAAAAGGCTAGGCAGATGATGATGTCATCAGTAACTTTTATTAAAGCCGAGCATCAGGGAATAGATAAAAAAAATTTGTGTTTTCCTTATTTTATCCATAGTTTTCCCTCTCACTATATTAGATAGATTTTTATTAAAATTACTGCATAATAATTTTGGTGTGAGGTAAGTATATTTTTGCCTAAACCATTGGGGAATACAGGTGTGATGATCCCATCTATATTCGCCAATGGTTTCCCACCACACTGTAATGTTACAAATGTTGTTATGATGGTGAATGATAAATGATATTTATTTTGCAATTAGGTTTTCACAAACACTTTTACACATCAATTTTTTTTGTCACTTTATTCTAGAAGAGTCCGGTGTTTCCTAACTGACTAGCCTGAGAAGAAACACCAAAACGAACTCAGGGGTCACATACTCTTTAAAAAAAAACCATACAAAATGTATTGGTCAAATCATATGTGAACCATGCAGATTGGTGTCTGAGATGGTCTTTTAAAGAAAGAACCATGCAGATTTGAGTGGACTCGTCCAGTCATTAAAAGTCTATTACCTTTAGAAGACCAGCAGCTAAGAACACCACACCATGGCAACAATCTACTATAGCAAATCATAGCATAGGCATATTTTATTTATTGATTTAAAAAGTTTAGAATCAGAATCATTACCAGAATCATTTATTTTAGTATTTATGAGGATATAGGTAAGAGTGGTGGTATATAGAGGAAACTAAGTAGTCATTTGGTTCATGAATCCCCGACCGGTCCTATGAGACCGCACTGTTATTGTTTTACTATTGTGTCTCGTTTTGCGGGTATGTGATAGGATAATCAGAGAGCACACTTCACGCAATCCATTTGAAAATATAAACTGAACTGTAAAAGGGATGGCTATATTATAGCTCTATCCCTCTGACTCAAAATGAGAGCTTGATAAATTAAAAGGGTAATTTTTTACGAAGTTATTTAAAAATAGTTTTTAAATATCCATAGAAAATGTTGCAATACTACTTGTTTATTGCAATTTTTTGTACAGTTACTATGGATAGTATAATCTAAAATATATGATATTCTTGCTGGTATATTGTGTTGCCCAGCTACTGGGTGGGTGTTGGAAGACCGATAGGCAGTAGTACCATTTTTCAACGGTGTGTGAAGCCATGTCAGAGGCCTACGAGCGGTTTAAACTCTGACACCAGGTTGTTCATCAACCATACGATAAGAAGAAGAAGAAGTAGTACCATGTCAGAAAGCTGGTCATCAGTTACATCTGGTTAGACTGGAAGCCGACCACAAAACAGTTGGAAAAAGGCTTGGCAGATTAAGATATTTTTTATTAGAGTTTGGAGAACATGAACAAAACAACATATTAGTTGTATTTATAGATTAAAAGGCAATCCATTCTATAAGTGGTGCAATTGTTGTTACTATGAGTCATATTGTCTAATTAATGTTTTTTGTTCTAAACTTCTTATTTTTAAACCATTATCATCCTCATAAAGCAATTAAAAAGTATGTCTACATATTTCATGAAAAGTTTGTTTTGATTAAACTGAGGTATTTTGAATATTTTAATGTTAGAATATTCTTTTAACATAATTAATAATCTTCTTATCAGCCAGCCACAAATAATTTTAGTATTTAATTGGACAAGTCCTTTGTCTTGCATCTGCCAAATGGCCTTTACACACATAGGTACTTACTTTAATACTTTTTAATACAATATGAAATCAAGTTCTCTTTAAAACTGATCTAGAATATGATGAGACACAAAGTAAACAAAAGAAATAAAGAGTTTTCTCAGTTAACAATGGGAGCAGGTTATTAACATGCAATTAACATAAACTGTCATACAAACAAAAACTATATTTACCTCTATACTTCTTGTTGCGAATTCCACGCCAATTGTGGATTTAGACTCTAAGTTAAATTCATTTCTAGTGAAACGTGATAGGAGACTGCTTTTACCGACCCCAGAATCACCTATTAGAACAACTGGAACAAAGAACAATAGCAAACATTACCAAACGCATGTTAGCACCAAATACCTGTTAGTATCCACAAATTTATGTTAGAAACGTAACAGTTTATGATTAGATCATACGTGAGCTGGAAGGTGACTCACTAATAACGAAAATTTACGAGAAATCGATCGATATGACTCAATCAGCTGATGTGATACTAACTTAGTTGTTTCACAGCAAATGCGCCTTATACAAACATTACATTACTTCTTTTACTTACATTACTAAAATTTAAGAGCACTTTATTACAAAAGCTAGAGGAAAATCATATCAATCACTTTTTTCCTACGTCATTCGGAGATGAAACAATGGTTTTGAGAAGTTACAATACGAATCAAAAACATATCATTGTGGACAACAGTAGGACTGGAAAATATCCACTCCAGAATAGAAACAACGTTACCTTTAAACAAATAATCGTATTCGTCCTCTCTTGTGCCCATTTTGATTTATCTAGAGCTCTCTTCTAATCGACGTCAAAATCGGTCAACTATAAAACGTCAAGATGAAACGTAAACAAAAATAACTGGAGACACAAATATCACAGTTTTTATAAACACTGCACAGTTTCCGGAATATCACTTTTAAGTAAAGATTAATTAGATTTATTCTGGTTTCAAACTATTAAAATCCTAAATTGTCATAGGGACAAAATGGCGGATTGTTTTACGCCCCTCTTGGGTGCGTTCGAAACTTAAGAACCAGAAAAAGTAATCAAGTTGAAGTTATTTCAATATTAAAAATGATGCATTGTTTGAGTTTGACAAATTAAACTACAATGCAATCGACCGTAACCAGTTTATAAGAGTATGAATAATCAGCAATACTTTTTAAGCTTATTAGCAAATTTCATTTTTCAACACTAGAAAACAATATTATTCGGTAGTTATAAAGTTTACTTTCAGAACGCACTTTCGCATAGTTGACAGATCAAACGTGACATAAGCAGCTGCCAACCTGCCAACATATACAATGCGTTCACAGATAAGGGTCGAACCTACATTTTGAATGCGTTCTCAAAAAATAAAATCACAGTATTATTTTAAATATTTATTGTAATTTACATAATATTATCACTAATAAGCTACAAGGTTCCTTAAAGATACTACGCAGTAGCGGCAACAGCTTCGTCTTCATCATCGCTATCTTCTTGTACTTCTTTAGACAATGTTTTATCAACATAAACAAATGGATCTATCTTGAGTGTTTCTTTTGATGGCGGGCTGACAATCAAGCACCTGTAAAAAAACACATACTTAAAGTCAATCAAAGTTCATCATCATCATCTCAGCCGAAGGACGTCCACCGCAGGACGTAGGCATACAGAGCATAGCCCTTTCCATTGCCCTTTGGGCGACTTTAAGCCTTCTGATGAGGCCCATTGTGAGCGACCACATTTCGGATCCGTATATCATCACTAGCGATACACTCTGGTCAAAGACTTTTGTCTTGAGACACAATGTCTCAAGACAAAAGTCAATGACCAGTGTGGGTGGGACCAGTGCGTATGTAGCACGAGAAGATACCGTGCAGCTTCCCGAACGCAGCTCAACCGAGTCGGATTCGACAATCGACCTCTTTCTCGAAGTTAGACCTACCCAACTTGACCGTCTGTCCCTGACAGACGTTTTCACGTTAGGGAATCAAAGTTCAGCTAAGATTTTTTAGAAAATCAACAATGCAAACATCAAATATCGTATCAAGCTAATTAATCTGATGTTACCTTGTAATGAAAAGACCATCTCGTTTTGGGCGCGCCGACTGCAAGTCTTTAAGCAATGCTTCTAAGTTTTCGGCTACAAGCTTCGGCTCCATGTTTAGCTGAAATAAAAAGTTTTGGATTAAAAGACCAATATGGTTATTCTTTCGGGATATTTTTGTCATTTTTCGGGTAAGTTTATATACATAATAGATATTCTGATGTTGTGTATTCCCCACGGGGGCAGTAGCGGGCCCAAAGGCAATTGGGCCGCGTTAAAAACAATAATTAAAAATCACGAACTTTGACCACGACTAGGATTAGCATGATTACAGAGCAAGAGAATTCATTTTTATCTATCTATTGCGTTCTGGTTTCTGCACTTAGTCCTGTTAAAACATTGTGCGTTGGCCGTGGTGGCCGATTTATTAACAGTATTACATATCTAATAATATGTAATCATAAATAAAAAGACAGACATAAAATTGGCATAATAAAAGATTATGTACGTACGATTTCCTCGCGCTGAAATTTTGTTTTATTGTAAAGGGGGCAGTAGTTCATTAAAGGTTGAGAAACTATGATATAGATGAAAAATTATATTTCTGCGATTTATGTTTACAAATACCTACCCTTCCAATAGGTACTTGAACAGATCCAAAGTTCTCTTGAACATCGTCTTTCACGACTCTGTACTGAACACCGCCGGAGAACTTCTTCACTAGCTCCTTCAGATTGGGGTCTAAGGTTCCCGCGCGCACGTTAGGAAACCTTCTCTTCATCAGCCCTCGGATGGGCACCAAGTCTGTGAGGACATTGGGATGTGCCAGTACGTAGTCGTAATCTCCAAGTTTGATCTGGCCTTCCTGAGGAATTAGAGAAAGAGAAGCTTAGCATGTGTTGATGAATTAAGGGTTAGGGGATTTGGATGATAAGCCAATTAGACCATTGTTTTAACGGTCGGTAAGAGCTTTAAAGCTTCAAACTTTTGATAATATCAAAAGTTTATATATGTAAGTTTATATTTGTATCGTCCGCTGATCTAGTCTAAAGAGTATATTATACTCTTTAGACTAGATCAGCGGACGATAGCAGAATCATATTCATCTAAAATAATAATAATAATAATTTGAATTTGAATTAAACGGAAATTCTAAAGTAGATAATTTAACACATCAACCAGCAATTCCTTACGCATCTAGCAAACGACTGATTTAGAGCTATTGACCCGATATTATATCGAAGACATCCTCCACGTTAGCTTGTGAGAGATTAGGATAGCTGTCTGAAGCAGCTTAACAATAAAAAGGCGTCCGTTGATGACGAAGAATTGGATAGATAAAAGGGTAGAAAGCCGGTTCTTGGCCCATCAGAAGCTGTTTGATTTCGGCATAATCGAGGAGAAATCGGCAGAGGCAAGGAGCAGAGGTGTGTGTAAATGACAGCGCAGTATCTCAAGACGAATGTCTGGTATAAAGTAAGAGATTTGGAATATAGTTACAATGCCTTATCAGAAGGTTTAGTTACCTAAAGGGTAATGGAGAAGGCTATGCTTGGAGTCACATTGCGTGATCGAATAAGAACTGAATAGATACAAAGGACAACCAAATGTGCAGGTGTAGAAGCGTGAGTGTGTGATGATGAAGAGGTAGATAGTGTGAAGAGATGATGGAAAGAACATAGCTCTCAGAAGATAATTATGGTCGATGGGTTTGATTTTGGAGAGGCAACTGCGTGCCAGTAAGCGCTACGTTGGAAGGTGGACCATGCCAGTGAAAGCAGCGGAAATTCACACAGATGCCCAGGATCGGTCGAAGTTGCGACGCTTAGTAGAGTCCTATGTTCAACATTGGACTTAAGTCGGTTATTTATTCATTTTTTAATAAAGTGACTAGCTCTACTACTGAGCATGTCGTAGATTTCAATCCTGGGTCAAAAATCAAATACAACTGCCGTGATGTTAGATCAGACAGTGTTGACAGTTAATAAAATTGTAGTATCTGTATGGTTTGTTACCGTACGTCTTTTGCTGACTGATATTGATTGATAGGGATGCTAAATGCTACAAGTAAAAACTATGTAATTCACTTGATACGTGTATTGAGTCCACGACCTTAACTAACGATAAATGAGGTGTCGCTATAAAAAAAAATAGATTTATTTCGAGCAACCAAGACTCATATAGGTACAGACAAAAGAAAAATATACAAAAAATAAACATTAACCGGCCTTGCTGACCGCAACATGCCTGTCACAACAGTGCCGTGCCGTGCTATGACGCGGTCCGAATGTGAACTCAAGTTGATGTAAAATGTATGTTAATTGATGACAATTAAATTATGTGCGGTTGCACCGTACGTACTATCACCCCTTTTTTATTCCCTCCCGTTTATTTACTCACTCTCGCTTTGGTTGGAGCAAGACGAATTGTCAGACTTTTACTGATTAAGCCTGTGTCCACGGTCTGTGTGGGCCACGATGAATCTCCGCGAATTCAAACGGTTCTCAGCCCTGGCAGGTATCAACCCTAACTGGCTCCATCAATCTTGCTGACATCTCTTTGAAGTTGATGTGAACACAACCCACTGTCGACCGCAAACTTCATAGTAGCTATACTCTGTTTGTTTAGGTAGTTAACTAAAGGTAAACAGTCTTGGTATGTCTTTTTATATTAAGGTCGTAGGTATATAATATACACAAAGATTATTTAAATTTAGTTTATTAGCTAACATCGATTTAGGTAAATACCTATTTGCAAAGATTTTTACATACAATTTATAGACAACTTTAAGATAAAAAGACATGCCAAGATTGTTTACCTTTAGTTAACTACCTACACCGACGGAGTATAGTCAACTTCACAATTAAGCGTTGATATTCAGTATTCACCTGTATTTTCTTGACAAGTTCAGTTCCTCCAGCAATTGTAGCTCCTGCATCCGTGACCTCCTTGATCAGCTCAGCACCCTTACAGAAGGCGAGGATCGTGCGCTCCTCGTCACGAGGGAACAGGTGAGGCAGCAGAGAGAGACGGGTGAAACTCTCTAGGAAACGGTTCTGTCAACAACAAAACATTACAAGAGCTTAGTTATACAATGTGCAGTTTTGAAACTGTATGGGCGTGGACCCATGTCTACGGTGCGGCGCCGTTTGCCGTGCAACGGTACGGCACCGCCGCCGGCGGGCGGCGCGGCGCCGCGCCGCACCACGGTACCACGAACGGTACGCCATCCATTGCCGCTCAGTCGATCGAATCAAAAGCAAAATATCGACTGAAAGAGGCGGCGCGCGGCGGTGCCGTACCGTTGCACGGCAAACGGCGCCGCACCGTAGACATGGGTCCACGCCCTATGGCATTTCGGGAGTTTATTTTTAATTATGTTAGTGATACTCGACCCGAATCAATGATAAAATTTTTAGGTAATTTTTTATTATGGAAATCGGTACGCGTGAACTACCTTTTTAAAACGCGGCCAGTCTAATATTCGTCCTATAACTGCGCTTTCATACACACACACTATTTCATTTATGCAAAGCACACTAGCACTTTTTGCACGTATGTTTAGAGAGTTATTCTTAAAACCAACTAAAATTTAAAAAATAAAACAAAACTGTATTATTGGTTATTGACCAAGTATTGTATTTTTATATGATTATTTGTGACTTATTTTACAACCTCCCGAAATACCATACCGTTTCAAATCTGCACATTGTATTAATGAAATTTTAAAATATAATTAGGATTAATATTAAAGTACAGACTAGTTTAAATATAGGGCCTATTCTCTAAAACTTATCAGAATATTTATTTGCAAACATACAATACATAGATTTACAACAGTGTGAGATCTTAGGGGTCTCCTCCACGGCTACTTTTTGCACCGCAGAGGTAGCGATGCTGTCGCGCGTTCGCATCGATACAGTAGCGATGCAGTCGCTAGCTGATTGCCCTCGCCCATGCCACGATTCTCAGTCGCGCTGCAAACGCGATACTGTCGCACTTGTCGCGATGCAAACGCGATACAGTAGCACAAAAATTAAAATTTTGTATGTAGAATGCTTGTAACGGACGCCGAGATAACGAGCAAAACAGCTGAGATAATAAATAGTGTGTAGTGAATCTAATTAGAATCTAGTTGTGTAAATCTCTTTGGACTCTTGTATATAATAGTGTTAAACTCGACGTAATAAAGCAGAGATCCTACTAGCCCTAAATTGTACCTGTAAATAAGAGAATATAAGACTAAATTGTGACGCCTCAGTGTTTGATTTTAAGAACTATACAGTCCGCTCCCCACAATGCTTTTGTTTTTCATTCTCGCACCACCCTTCCTCCGTCCTCTCTCCGATGTCATCTGACACGGTCGCGCGCTTAGAGCGCTACGGTCGCGATGCTGTAGCGCGTTAACATCGCTTCTGTAGCGCGTTGCTAATGCGACTAACGCGCGCTAGTAGCGAAGCTGTCGTGCGTTTACGGAACGCGCGTCAGCATCGCAAAAAAAAGTCGCCGTGGGCGAGGGCCTTTAGAGTATTAGGTAAGTTCTTTTCTCTATGTTATTGTAGGTTTCTATTCTCCAAGTTTGGTCATAAAGTGAATAAAAAAAATACTATACAGTACGGCCGTTATAAGTTGGCGAGTCTGAAGTTAGGCTCTGCGAATTTTGACGCTTGAAATATCGTAAAAAAATAAAGTTTAAAAAAAAATATGTGCAATTTGCAGTTGTTATTGCTGTTAGAAAACGTTATTGTCATTTTTTTTAATCTTTATTTTTGTACGATATTTCAAGCGTCAAAATTCGCTTCAGACTCGCCAACGCCAACATATTGTTTTTCCCTTTACTGTTATGAAGCTACAGTATTGAAGATTGTCATGCTTGTAATAAATCAGTGACAGGCTGAGGTGTATTCTTCAAGTTTATGTTGTCCTTTTTTTAATTTTTACAGTTTGTTTATCTATCTGTTTGTTTGTTTTGTTGTTGTTTGAGTAATTTGATACTCTGAACGGTATTATTATTTATCTGTTTTTTTGGGGGTATATGTAGCGACATCTATGGTAGCACATAGGAACTAAAAATAATCGAAATCCTGCATCTGCGCGATTAGATCATTATTATACAACAGTCCAAAACCAAATATCGGGCAGTTGCCCGGATTGAACATACCTCCTGTCTGGCAGGAGGATCTTCCCTTTTTAAAAGAGATTTGGGTTACTTTACATTCTGTTCCTACACCTTTACCAGTTGTTGTCTTTTTTCCCTAAAGTTGACTGCTCAAGAGAATGCCTTGTTGTACGAGTATGTACACTGAGTACAAGAAGATTAAATAAATAAATGCATAAACAGAAGCGGAACTTTAAAAAAGCTACAAACCTGTTTCACAGCAGCCATATTAAATTCAATCTGTGCGAACACCAACGCATCGGGCACATTATACATAGTCGGGTGGTGCGTTTGTTGATGAGCCCTGACCGCCTCTTCCGGGGTGTACACTACCCAGCGGTAATACTTTAACGGGTACACGTCGTCACTGGGAAGCGGCTTGTACATATCATCCGAATGTTTACTGACATTTGACTTTACGGTCCTGAAAAAGACAGTAAAAAAAGTTATAATCTTAGGTACTTTTTTCATGATTTATGCAGAAAAGTAAATTATAAAAAAGCATATTATTCTAGAAAGTGTTTTATAACATTTTACTCATACAGAATTTTGCCCCTTTCTTATATTACTTCTAAACCCTAGTCAGCTTGTTAGGTTTTAAAAACAAATAAATATATAATTTTATAAACAGACAGTCTGCCTCAGAACTGAGTGAAGAATAGTTTAAACTAACATCAACCATGTCCTTATCAAAAAAAGTGTATTACAAGGTTAAAGACTATGTTGAAGACATGTTGTTTGGTGATGACTGTGGTTTCCCTGGTAGCTCATTTACTACATTATTGTGTAAAAATATATACCTACTGCTTCATCTTTGTTTTAATTTAATAATCACAACCACTTTAATTTCATTTGAAATTTTGCATATTAAAAAAACATTTTATAATGTGAATGTGAGAGTCAACAGTGTTTATTACTCAGCAGATTTATAGATTATATTCTATTATAATCCATTTATTTATTGTGCTATTGGGTATAATCTTCACTGGTATACACTGTCCTCTCATATCTATTAATATTGTAATATGGAAATATTGTAAAAACAATTTTATAAAAGAGTAACCATGCAATTTCTTGCCAACTGTTCACCATAGGAAACATCCAATTGGAACCATACATTACCTGCCAGCATTTTATAAGTGCCCACATATGTCTATATAAAATAAATAAAAATTAATTGAATTGATATAAAATTGACAAAACAGACAAGTGTTGTCAATATAGGGTATCTATACTAATATTATAAAGAGGTAAAATTTGTAAGTTTGTATGAAAAATTCTTTCAGTGTTAGATAGCCCATTTATCCAGGAATGCTATAGGCTATATACTATTACGCTACAACCAACGGGAGTGAAGCAGTAACGAAAAATGCGGGTGAAACCGCAGGGAACAGCTAGTATTATATATTTTGCCATTACTTTTAAAAAATACCACATAAAATGTTAAGTTAAACTTACTTGTCTTTCCCCCTCTGGTTGTGTGGGATGAAGCCCACTTTGGTGACCTCCACCTTGACTTTCTTGGCGCGGGCTTTCGCCCTGGTACCCTTACGAGCTGCATAGGTTACAGTTGCCGTGTGCAAGGATCGCTGAAAGTTGGATAATGACACCTAAATAATGTGAAATGCTATGACAAAAATAAATTAATTTGTAAATGTTATAGAAATAACAAACATTATTAATTCATGAATCCCCGACCGGTCCTATGAGACCGTGCTGTTATTGTTTTACTATTGTGCCTCGTTTTGTGGGTTTGTGATAGGTTACATAGTCTTTATTTTCACAGAGGTGAAATTACACTGCCTACTGCTTTTGAAGTTATGTGTAAACAGTTCTTAAAATCAGCGTAACTTGTAAAGTTACGCTGATTTTGTGTGTGTGTTAAGAGAGAGATTTCGCCACAAGAAACTAAGTTTAGGAAGGTATCCAGTTCCATATAACTAGATAAGTTATATAACTGTGTTAACTGTAGGTATACCTTCCTAATCATTGTCAATATAGAATACAAAAAAATAACAAATAAAATTGTAAAGTTTTCCAGTATGAAGGTTAAGGAGTAGATAGTTCAGACATTAATATATTTTATAATTTTCCCAAACTTACTTTAGATACATGAGTAATTAAATACTCACCAAATTGGTAGGACTACTTTTATAAAATGTTAAGGTGTTTGTGAACATGGAACCTGAAATAAAAACAGTTGATATACATTTCATAAATGAAATTCACATAAAAAAAATGATTACTCATTTAAAATGAACTTACGGAACAAAGTTCCAGCCATGATAACAGTTTATTTATTATTAAAAATAATATTAGACTTTTTATTATAAATAAATTCTGTTTTGAAAAACGATTTTTAGGTTATCCAAAGACAAACCCTGCTGACAGCGTTTTTTTTTATTGTAAACGGATATTTGAGAATTGAGATCTTTTCTAATGAGTCAGCGTTATGAGTTACCATCCAATACAGAGTTTACTCTCTGCCTTAGAAAAGACGTTAAATACTTCAGTCTCGAATGTCCAAATAAACTAGAATAAAAGATAGATAAGAAACCACTCGATAGTCCTGATAACTTTGATAACTAACCAGACTAAGCCAGACTTACCAAACAGAATCATGATTTCCCTTTAAGAAATTATCTGTGCTTCTGTATCAATCTTAGAGCATTTAACCTGCTCTAAGGTATCAATATCATCATGAAGCCCCATACCTCAAATACCTAAATTGTATGAGGCATAGTATACAAAACATTGTTTATTAAAAACAGTAAAAAAAAACAAATTGTCGTTGAATCTTTTCCGTGTTGCCAACATAAGAATCTTAACCGTAGTAGTTTTGGGGAAAGATTAAAGCAATTTAGAACACCTTTCCCGAAGTTTTTAGTGATATTTACTTTCCAATTCTTTTGAATCAATAATTCTCTTTGACTCCTTTCTCCGCTATTATTGCTAAATGAATTTTGTCTACATTAAAATCTCAATATTATTAATTATCTTAGAGCATTTAACCTATTATAAATGGAAAATGGATAATTATAATGATGGTAAAAATGAACTTTAATTGGTAACATTAGTAACAGATTACCACCAAGCACTTTCAATCTTTCAAAACATTATCAACTTTGGTCGCGGTTATGCGGCAGTTGTTAGAATTGAATTAGACTTACTACACGACCGATATGTATTAAACCAATAAGATTATTAAGTTTATTAATGAAATAAGTGTAAAAACTAACAATGGAGAGAGTAAACTGGAGCTTACTCGCGATATCACTTTGTGTTTTATTGTGGGGTGTGGCCGGCCAGTATGAATGGCAAATACGCGATGCTTTTGACGAAGTTCGTGGAAAAATTGACAAAGTATCCGCGGATAACTGCTTCATAACACATTTGGATGACTTGTATTTACCAGAGGATTCGGTTTCCCACCACCCTGATGTGAAAGAAATCAACATAAACCCAGTGTTTCCGAATCGTACGGCGATGTTGCATTTACACAACATGGCTATGAACCGAGCGTTTTTCTGGAGTTACATTCTGCAATCGCGGTTCATCAGGCCGGCCATCAACGACACCTACGACCCCGGTATGATGTACTACTTCCTCTCGTCAGTGGCGGATGTTTCAGCGAATCCTTACATAAACGCTAGTTCCATATATTTTTCTCCGAACATGTCATATACATCTTCGTACAGAGGATTCTTCAATAAAACTATGCCAAGGTTTGCACCAAGAGCTTTCCGGGCAGATGATTTTAATGACCCAGTGCATTTACAAAAGATTTCGACAATGAACACATTCCATGTTGAAGATTTGGGCGCTTTTGACCCAGAGAGCTTGTCTAAGGATTACACATCGGAGTACTATAGAACTAATGAGTGGTATAAGAGATGGTTGCCAGACAGAGTAGCCAACCGTCATGACACTAAAACAACATACCAAGTGGAGATCAGATATGCTAACAATACAAATGAGACGTTTACATTCCACGGACCACCTGGCAATGATGAGGTTTGTTAACATTCTGTATTTACATTTATACACATGTGGCTAAAGTAAGACTCAATAATTTTGTAATCAGGCATTATTTCATATTTTTTATAATAGTTTCGTTTTTTCTCTTCACAATTCTTTATTTCTCTTCACAAAGGTAGACTTATTCTAGGTTTTACATAATATCCTGTTTTTTATAACAATGTGAGAAAATTTGTATGAAATATCGTATGGCAAGTTTACGATGTTGAAACCTCCTCTATTATAATTTTTCCCGCCCTATTATAATTTGGGTTTCTTCAAGGGTAGAGTGAATAGGCTCTTAATAAACTAGTGCGCCTCACCACCATCTATAATTGTATCACTGCTTACCATTGGGTGGGATCATAAAAAAAAGCTGTGTCTGAGTTAGGCATAAAATACCTGTATAGATCACAGGATCCCCACGGAAGAACAGTTTTTATCAAAAAAAGTATGTTATGTTTTTACAATATGAGGTTATAGGTAGTTTCGTAAGGTCTTTATGGAAAATAAATATATATATTATCTTCTGAAACACAGGATGGTGTATATCTTCAGGATGTTTTTGTCACACCATCCTGCCTGGAACGGTAACGGAAAAGATGATAAAAATATCCTGAAGTTTCATAACATTGCTAAAAAAACGACTATAAAATTCCAGCTGTAAATACAATTTGTGGCTCACTAAACTATTCAATAAAATTCAGACAAAAAACCTACATTAGTTCTCTACAAAGTCAAAGTCAAAGTCAAAATATTTTTATTTCACGTAGGCCTACATGGGCACTTATAAAACGTCGAAAACTAGTGCAGAACTGGAATTAAATTAATCAGATAATTGTTTGTGTGATGGGCAGGATCATTTGTTCTGTGTCTGGGTGTAATTTATCTATAAGGGTCCGTTCACACAGACCGGCTCGGAGAGGAGAGCAGATTTTTTATTACGTTGAAAACTGAGTTTTAAGTATTTGTAGTAAGGTTTATTTTTGCTTGTGCACTGCTTTTGTCGTAAAGAATGCTTAAACGCGATCTATAATATGTATGTATTTAGAAATATATAAGTATGTTTATCAGTTGTCTAGTACCCATAACACAAGGTTGTGTAGATGGCGTTCTGTGAAAAGTTGTGGAATATATTATTATTATTAATTTTAAATTCTCTTTGACAATTTGGTTTAAAATTGCCAAGAGAACATTTTAATCTGGTGTGTGGAGCACAGAGCATTATCTCTTGATTCAGGATACTGAGATAAGGATACACTGAAGTTTCCTCGGTGAACCTTAATAATCACCAGTTATAAAGAGGACTGTTGTGGCAGAGATAAAAACAAATGTTGAAGTCAAATGTAGGTACAGATTACAATTTTCAAGTTAACATGATAACAGTATGATTTAAACATAATAGTGGCTCAGAAAAGTACGAATTGCTATGCATATAGCAAAGGTACCTTGAAAATAAGTTGGCAAGGTTTTAACGTAGTGGGCGTAATTTCGCGCATGGTGCACAAAACAGCGAATGAGCGAACGGGACGTAACGCAGTGCGGGAGCAAAAGTCGACTAACACACCAATTAGACTACTATTATAATACTGCACCAATCGCGCGCCGGATCGGCGCTACCTCATACCCTGCGACCCGCTTGACCACCAAATAGATCTAAAAAACGATTTCTGTGCAACTAACGATTCTTGCCAAGTTACGTGCCGCCGATTATAACAGATGAATGTCACATGTCATTCGAATTTTTAATAGGTACCAATCTTAGAAAACTGGTTAAAAGAAACACGTTCTGATGATTTCTGATTCGTGGGGACAGCTAGTTAAATTATAACTTCTGTTGCAGAATCCTGGCCCCGTGAACTGGACGCGACCGTACTTCGACTGCGGACGACTGAACAAGTGGTTGGTGGCGGCGGTGTCGCCGGTCGCCGACATCTACCCGCGCCACACGCAGTTCAGACATATCGAATACCCCACGTAAGTCAACTTTCATCATACAACGTATTACGAAAGAGAACCCCAGGTCCCTGAAATTAGAGCAAAGAAGCAACAGGAGTGGGTTTTAGTCAGTAGAAGTCTGAATGTCCTCCCACTCCGCCCAGAGCGGGAGAAGTCATTTTGATGATTCCCCACATAAAATCACACCACAAAAATCACACAAATCACAAAAAATCATACCACGTATTATAAAAAAAGAAAACGTTTATTTGCTCCTCACACAATCGTACCAAATACACAATACAATAAAAATAACATTAAAATCTGTATGAGGCCAAAAAGACTCCTAACTCAGCATATGCTGCAATATTTAAAACAGAAAGAAAAAAAGAAAGAAAGAAAAACGGTTTATTTGTGCGGAAAGACGCATACATGAAAAGAATAATGAAACAAAAATAATAAAAAAAAGGGAGAAATATGTGTCAAAAACCGCGCAAAACGGCCGAACGCTCAGCAAACACAGCGCTATTATTCTGCTGTACTTCAGCCGTATACGCGTTTCACGGAATAGATGGTCGATGAGGCCGAAGGGTTCAAGAGTGGCGACTAGTTACCGTTAGACACAGTTTCGAAAGGGGGAGGCCTTTTGGCAAGGCAAGGTGTATCTTGTGAAGCTATGCTTGGGAATATACTTGATGTGAGAAGCTCAGGACCGAGAGATCTGGGCCTCAAGTCTGCTATTAGAATTGTATCTTAATTGTAGACAGAGCCGTAACTAGTCTTTTATACGCCCGGTGCGAGCTTCTATAACTGCGCCCCTCGAAAGAAGTACAATACAAACAAAAAGGGCTAAAGATATGACATTTTTGCGCCCCTTCAGAGTCTGCGCCCTGTGCCTGGGCACCGCTAGCACCGCCCTAGTTACGGCACTGATTGTAGATCATATTACAATAGTATTTATAAACTTACGTAGCCTTAGCGGTCTCTAAAGGGTGTAAAAAGACCCTTAACGAAAACCCCATATTCTACTCATCACTGGGATAGTTTTTTTCTTCTAGAACATACCTGGGAATTCACTAGTTCTGGAGATATTGAAGGTCAAAGTCTAAAATTTTTTTAGTTTTTTTTTTTCAAAATCGTATTCTAAGTATCATTAGTAAACTTTCTTCCGAACAAACATCAAAATTATAAATTTTTAATAACAAATTATGCATTTGAAGTGTCAAAAATGCAATGAAAACTAAACACAACGAGCGCCTCACACACACAAGCGTATGGTCGGTTCAACGACCAAGCGTGAGCGGCCGAACGCTCAGCTGACCGAAATTATTATTAATTAATTATTTTTTTTTAAACATGAAAAAAAAAAGTTTTTTTCCAGCAATATTTTTTGGTCTAAGTTACTTAATTACATGTACAGAATGTGTAATTATCGGCTTTGTGATCGGTCTTTTTACACCCTGTATACTCTGGGATATATATCTATCTTGACTGGGAGGATGATGTGAAGACAAACTCAAACTGTTCACTTAGTTTTATTAATTACTTACATATGTCAAGAACAAACGACCATTGTCGATCATTGGCTTCATAATTGTTGATTTTGACAAGTTAACAAATATGACCTAAAAAAAATGTGAAAAGAGTGAAGAGGTGTGTATAGAACACACCTCTCCACTCTTTTCACATTTTTTTGACTGTTCTATTTTGTTATTCAGATACACGGCAGCCGTTGTGATGGAGTTGGATTATGACAGGATAGACATAAACCAGTGTCCGCCCAGCTTAGGAAACGATCGACCGAACAGATTCGCGTCGACGGCGCGCTGCAAGGAAACCACCGAGGTCAGTTTCTACATCAGTTACTAGAATAACCCTTGCATGAATACGTGGGTGGTCTGAGGAGCTCGTGGCTAGATAATATCAGCCGCACAGGTCCATCTTCAAGGTTAAGCAACGCTTGCCTAGGTTGGTCGGTGGATGGGTGACCATCGTAACATAACGAGTTTCCTCCGTGCCTCGGAAAGCACGTTAAGCCGTTGGTCCCGGCTGTCATTTGTAGATCTTTGGCAGTCGTTACGGATAGTCAGAAGCCAGTAAATCTGACTCCAGTCTTGCCATGAAGTACCGTGTTACCCCAGTTAATGGGTTGTGGAGGTCTGGTAGGCAGCCGCTCCTCGTAAAATACTGGTATTCAGCTAAATCCGGCTTGACTGGAAGCCGACCCCAATATAGTTGGGAAAAGGCTAGGCAGATGATGAATACGTGGGTGGTCTGAAAAGTTTCCGACCTTAATGTGAAGATACCCAGCTGGGTCGAAGCCTCTGGGGCCATGGATCGGATTCCGAAAGGAAGCTCGTGACCTCAGAACGAAGGCAACGAAGGAATGGGGTGTGGTTTAGTCAGTAAAAGTCTGAAACGCCCTTTTCCTTTTGCTAAGAGCGGTAGAAGTCATTCTGGGATAATTCGCCGTGCGTAGACACGGTTGTCAGTATCGTATAGATCACTAGAGGAGCTTACTGACATACACGGCGGCGCTACGGCACGGCTCCGCCGCCGTTTCTTCAATGTTGTATCGCAGTCTATGGCCTCTTCTACACCGTACCTTTTATTAACTGTGCCTACACACGGCACAACCGTAATAAAACGTACTGTGCCACAATCTGCCATACAATTCTGATGAAATGCGCCGGCAGTGCCGTGCCGTAGCACCGCCGTGTATGTCAACAAACTCCCCCAGTGATCCATACAACACTGACAACTGTATCTACGCACGGCAAATTAGCCGTACCTAATTATTTGCCGCGTACAAGAGGCCTAACGGTTATCAAGTTAAGCCGTGGGTCCCGGCTGTCATTTGTAGATCTTTGGCAGTCGTTACGGATAGTCAGAAGCCAGTAAATCTGACTCCAGTCTTGCCATGAAGCACCGTGTTACCCCAGTAATGGGTTGTGGAGGTCTGGTAGGCAGCCGCTCCTCGTAAAATACTAGTATTCAGCTAAACTGCTTGACTGGAAGCCGACCCCAATATAAGGGTAAAGGCTAGGCAGATGATGAAGAGGCGTAACGGTGTGTGTGTGTGTCAGTGCGAGCCGCTGCACGGCTGGGGCTTCCGTCGCGGCGGCTACCAGTGCCGCTGCGCGCCCGGCTACCGCCTGCCCAGCCTGGTGCGCCGCCCCTACCTCGGCGAGATCATCGAGCGCGCCACCTCCGACCAGTACTACAACAACTTCGACTGCAAGAAGATTGGCTGTAAGTTGAAGCTTCCTATACATAAGATACAGTATTCCCAAAGAAATAATGCGTATGCAGATCTTCGCTAATTGTCCTATTCCCGGAAACACTTGAATAAAAACATAATTCTACTAAATTATGCATGAAGAAAATGCGAGGAGCTCGTGGCTAGATAATAACAGCCGCACAGGTCGATCTTCAAGGTTAAACAACGCTTGCCTAGGTTGGTCTGTGGATGGGTGACCATTTTAACATAACGAGTTTCCTCCGTGCCTCGGAAAGCACGTTAAGCCGGTGGTCCCGGCTGCCATTTGGAGATCTTTGGCAGTCGTTACGGATAGTTAGAAGCCAGTAAATCTGACTCCAGTCTTGCCATGAAGTACCGTGTTACCCCAGGTAATGGATTGTGGAGGTCTGGTAGGCAGCCGCTCGCGCTCCTCGTAAAATACTGGTATTCAGCTAAATCCGGCTTGACTGGAAGCCGACCTCAATATCCAACTATATTGAGGTTAAGCAGAATGAAAGGCTAGGCAGATGAGATATGCATGAAGAAAATGCACTTAGCCACTCTATATACACATCGTCTTCCGACGCTCGGGGAATACTACCAGTGACGAAGATTTCTATGCGCATTATCACTTTAGGAGATCTGTACTAACTTTGGTTACGTTAATATGAATTTATGCTTAGACTCAGACCTCTCTAAGAGAGCGAATGGACCATAATCCACAAAGCGACAACAAAAACATTCTACGACCAAAATCATTTTTCACCGAATTCAAAAAGTGTTATTTTTATCTTGGATATCTTTGGTTAAACTTACTGAACAACGCTGTGTTAAAATTTGTCCAACTTTTTTAATGGGACCTTATGTAACGTGACATTTTGTTCAGGGATCCAACGGCTCCCGGTCCAGTGGGAGCGCGCGCACCCGTTCCTGCGCGCGATCTACATGGACCGCCACTACGAGTACGTGGGCGCCGTCAGCGGGCCCGCCGCGCTCCACACGGAGCGCGTCAACGTCTACGAGGTGCTCAACTTCATTAGAGGAGTGCAGCCCAACAACTGCTCCAAGTAAGTCATATTATGATTGTTACACAGCCGCACGGGTCGATCTTCCAAGTTAAGCTTGCAACGCTTGCAAAGTTTGGTCTGTGGATGAGATCATCTTAACATACCGAGTTTTCTCCGTGCCTCGGATAGCATGTTAATCCGTAGGTCCCGGCTGTCATTTGTAGATCTTTGGCAGTCGTTACGGATAGTCAGAAGCCAGTAAATATGACTCCAGTCTTGCGATGAAGTACCGTATTACCCCAGTTAATGGGTTGTGAAGGTCTGGTAGGCCGCCGCTCCTCGTAAAATACTGATATTCAGCTAAATCCGGCTTGACTGGAAGCCGACCCCAATTAGCTTAGGGTAGGGGTAAGGGGATTACATAAGATAGATAAGCGATTAATTGCAGGTTGCAGTGGAAGTCGAATTGCTCCCATACGAGTTTAAGAGGGAACACCGTGGTAGTTTTAATTAGTAAGACTCTGACAGACCCCTCCACCTACCCCAGGGCGGAGAACATCCATGAGGAGATCGACCACGGAAAAAAAACGGGATTGGGCTTAGGCTTTTTCATGAAATAGCCGTAAGACCAACTTAGAGTATTGTGCTAATGATATTAATGATCATATTATATAGTGCCCTAAAAAAGCCGACCGAATCTTACTAGGTTCAGTTGAAAACCAGCGTCACGCATCTACAACGTAGTTGTCTGGTATTATGCTGAACTGAACCTATTTGTCGCAGCCGTGAGACACACAATGTTGAGTCACTTCAGTTTAAGCATTTCAATTATTAACATCTTTTCTTTCCCATTACAGGTACAACCCAACGGATTTATTCCTGAACGGCGACATAGCTTTCGGGCACGAAGAGCAGTTAGAAAATCAAGCTAAAATGGCAGTCCGATTGGCCAACTTCATCAGTGCGTTTTTACAGGTAAGAGTAGTATCAGGTTGAATACCACCCCACCCAGTTACTGGGTTGTAGCCAGATATGGTAACATGGAATCAGATGGATGCGAGACGCACAGGACCGGTCGTTGTGGCGACGCTTGGGGGAAGCCTATGTCCAGCAGTGGACGTCTTTCGACTGACATAATGAAAGTAACACTTGGTTACCCTTCTGACTGACGGGCTGTAGAAACATTCATTTTAAAAGAGTAACCATGGAGTTTCTTACTGGTTCTTCTTTATAGGAAACGGCCAATAGGACCATGCGCAAGCTTCGGACGGGTGTTATGCCCGGTGGGCTACTGCCCGATAGATGATTTCGGGCGGTTGTGTCTATTCAAATCGCGCGGAGAACTTTTCTTGCGCGATGCAGGATTCTGTGACGTCATATGTAGTAGATCATAATCGCTACAAAACTCATTTGACTTTACAATAATGATCAGTTCGCGTCGAGTCACCAAGCCAGGCTATCTCCACATCACACACACGATCTTCGATCGCCACGCGCATGTCACACAGTACATCAGTTCATTAACTCATTTTACCTATAACTTTAGGAAAAACACAGCAGTTTAAATTAATTTAAAATCTTTTATTCTATTCCGTCCACCATCTAAAAGCAGTATGCGGTCTAGCAAGAGATCATACAGAGTTTATCTGTAATGACTGTCCTCCTCCTCGAGTCGTATTCCTCATTACTGAAGATCGTGAAGATCCCGCTGGATTAGCTCCTTACACCCGTTTTCAATAAGCTATCCATCTACAGTTGCAGCTACTAAAGATAAACAAATCTATCCTTATGCCCTTATTTGCTTTCCTATAACCTAACGACGGATAGAATTTCCTACCAAAAGTTGTGGATTGATAGATAGAATCCTACTGTTTATCGGGGATAGCTATCTATCTAGGAACTGCGGTAGGATATTGAAAACGGGCGTCTGGGGAACATGGAAAGTCCGAAAGGTTGTCACCGTGTTCCCCAGATCGAAGGTGCGGCAACGAAGGAACGGGGTAGGGATTTAGTCAGTAAGAGTCTGACACAGCCTCCCGCTCCGCCCAAGAGTGGGAGAAGTCTTTCTGATGATTCCCCTACCGGAAAAAAAATCTCTGACGGTTAAGAAAAGTAGGATAGATTCGTTTTTGTTATACTCCAACAGTTGTATCCACGAGTTAGAGGTCTCTTCTATATAAAGTTTGTTACAACCAGGTATCGGATCCCAAAGAAGTGTTCAGCGGCAACCGCGTGGCTGACAAGCCGCTCACTGAAGACCAGATGATAGGAGAGACGCTCGCCATCGTGCTCGGAGACTCCAAGATATGGTCCGCTGGTGAGTTGCTCTTTAAACAAGTGTTCAGCGGCAACCGCGTGGCTGACAAGCCGCTCACTGAAGACCAGATGATAGGAGAGACGCTCGCCATCGTGCTCGGAGACTCCAAGATATGGTCCGCTGGTGAGTTGCTCTTTAAACAAGTGTTCAGCGGCAACCGCGTGGCTGACAAGCCGCTCACTGAAGACCAGATGATAGGAGAGACGCTCGCCATCGTGCTCGGAGACTCCAAGATATGGTCCGCTGGTGAGTTGCTCTTTAAACAAGTGTTCAGCGGCAACCGCGTGGCTGACAAGCCGCTCACTGAAGACCAGATGATAGGAGAGACGCTCGCCATCGTGCTCGGAGACTCCAAGATATGGTCCGCTGGTGAGTTGCTCTTTAAACAAGTGTTCAGCGGCAACCGCGTGGCTGACAAGCCGCTCACTGAAGACCAGATGATAGGAGAGACGCTCGCCATCGTGCTCGGAGACTCCAAGATATGGTCCGCTGGTGAGTTGCTCTTTAAACAAGTGTTCAGCGGCAACCGCGTGGCTGACAAGCCGCTCACTGAAGACCAGATGATAGGAGAGACGCTCGCCATCGTGCTCGGAGACTCCCAAGATATGGTCCGCTGGTGAGTTGCTCTTTAAACAAGTGTTCAGCGGCAACCGCGTGGCTGACAAGCCGCTCACTGAAGACCAGATGATAGGAGAGACGCTCGCCATCGTGCTCGGAGACTCCAAGATATGGTCCGCTGGTGAGTTGCTCTTTAAACAAGTGTTCAGCGGCAACCGCGTGGCTGACAAGCCGCTCACTGAAGACCAGATGATAGGAGAGACGCTCGCCATCGTGCTCGGAGACTCCAAGATATGGTCCGCTGGTGAGTTGCTCTTTAAACAAGTGTTCAGCGGCAACCGCGTGGCTGACAAGCCGCTCACTGAAGACCAGATGATAGGAGAGACGCTCGCCATCGTGCTCGGAGACTCCAAGATATGGTCCGCTGGTGAGTTGCTCTTTAAACAAGTGTTCAGCGGCAACCGCGTGGCTGACAAGCCGCTCACTGAAGACCAGATGATAGGAGAGACGCTCGCCATCGTGCTCGGAGACTCCAAGATATGGTCCGCTGGTGAGTTGCTCTTTAAACAAGTGTTCAGCGGCAACCGCGTGGCTGACAAGCCGCTCACTGAAGACCAGATGATAGGAGAGACGCTCGCCATCGTGCTCGGAGACTCCAAGATATGGTCCGCTGGTGAGTTGCTCTTTAAACAAGTGTTCAGCGGCAACCGCGTGGCTGACAAGCCGCTCACTGAAGACCAGATGATAGGAGAGACGCTCGCCATCGTGCTCGGAGACTCCAAGATATGGTCCGCTGGTGAGTTGCTCTTTAAACAAGTGTTCAGCGGCAACCGCGTGGCTGACAAGCCGCTCACTGAAGACCAGATGATAGGAGAGACGCTCGCCATCGTGCTCGGAGACTCCAAGATATGGTCCGCTGGTGAGTTGCTCTTTAAACAAGTGTTCAGCGGCAACCGCGTGGCTGACAAGCCGCTCACTGAAGACCAGATGATAGGAGAGACGCTCGCCATCGTGCTCGGAGACTCCAAGATATGGTCCGCTGGTGAGTTGCTCTTTAAACAAGTGTTCAGCGGCAACCGCGTGGCTGACAAGCCGCTCACTGAAGACCAGATGATAGGAGAGACGCTCGCCATCGTGCTCGGAGACTCCAAGATATGGTCCGCTGGTGAGTTGCTCTTTAAACAAGTGTTCAGCGGCAACCGCGTGGCTGACAAGCCGCTCACTGAAGACCAGATGATAGGAGAGACGCTCGCCATCGTGCTCGGAGACTCCAAGATATGGTCCGCTGGTGAGTTGCTCTTTAAACAAGTGTTCAGCGGCAACCGCGTGGCTGACAAGCCGCTCACTGAAGACCAGATGATAGGAGAGACGCTCGCCATCGTGCTCGGAGACTCCAAGATATGGTCCGCTGGTGAGTTGCTCTTTAAACAAGTGTTCAGCGGCAACCGCGTGGCTGACAAGCCGCTCACTGAAGACCAGATGATAGGAGAGACGCTCGCCATCGTGCTCGGAGACTCCAAGATATGGTCCGCTGGTGAGTTGCTCTTTAAACAAGTGTTCAGCGGCAACCGCGTGGCTGACAAGCCGCTCACTGAAGACCAGATGATAGGAGAGACGCTCGCCATCGTGCTCGGAGACTCCAAGATATGGTCCGCTGGTGAGTTGCTCTTTAAACAAGTGTTCAGCGGCAACCGCGTGGCTGACAAGCCGCTCACTGAAGACCAGATGATAGGAGAGACGCTCGCCATCGTGCTCGGAGACTCCAAGATATGGTCCGCTGGTGAGTTGCTCTTTAAACAAGTGTTCAGCGGCAACCGCGTGGCTGACAAGCCGCTCACTGAAGACCAGATGATAGGAGAGACGCTCGCCATCGTGCTCGGAGACTCCAAGATATGGTCCGCTGGTGAGTTGCTCTTTAAACAAGTGTTCAGCGGCAACCGCGTGGCTGACAAGCCGCTCACTGAAGACCAGATGATAGGAGAGACGCTCGCCATCGTGCTCGGAGACTCCAAGATATGGTCCGCTGGTGAGTTGCTCTTTAAACAAGTGTTCAGCGGCAACCGCGTGGCTGACAAGCCGCTCACTGAAGACCAGATGATAGGAGAGACGCTCGCCATCGTGCTCGGAGACTCCAAGATATGGTCCGCTGGTGAGTTGCTCTTTAAACAAGTGTTCAGCGGCAACCGCGTGGCTGACAAGCCGCTCACTGAAGACCAGATGATAGGAGAGACGCTCGCCATCGTGCTCGGAGACTCCAAGATATGGTCCGCTGGTGAGTTGCTCTTTAAACAAGTGTTCAGCGGCAACCGCGTGGCTGACAAGCCGCTCACTGAAGACCAGATGATAGGAGAGACGCTCGCCATCGTGCTCGGAGACTCCAAGATATGGTCCGCTGGTGAGTTGCTCTTTAAACAAGTGTTCAGCGGCAACCGCGTGGCTGACAAGCCGCTCACTGAAGACCAGATGATAGGAGAGACGCTCGCCATCGTGCTCGGAGACTCCAAGATATGGTCCGCTGGTGAGTTGCTCTTTAAACAAGTGTTCAGCGGCAACCGCGTGGCTGACAAGCCGCTCACTGAAGACCAGATGATAGGAGAGACGCTCGCCATCGTGCTCGGAGACTCCAAGATATGGTCCGCTGGTGAGTTGCTCTTTAAACAAGTGTTCAGCGGCAACCGCGTGGCTGACAAGCCGCTCACTGAAGACCAGATGATAGGAGAGACGCTCGCCATCGTGCTCGGAGACTCCAAGATATGGTCCGCTGGTGAGTTGCTCTTTAAACAAGTGTTCAGCGGCAACCGCGTGGCTGACAAGCCGCTCACTGAAGACCAGATGATAGGAGAGACGCTCGCCATCGTGCTCGGAGACTCCAAGATATGGTCCGCTGGTGAGTTGCTCTTTAAACAAGTGTTCAGCGGCAACCGCGTGGCTGACAAGCCGCTCACTGAAGACCAGATGATAGGAGAGACGCTCGCCATCGTGCTCGGAGACTCCAAGATATGGTCCGCTGGTGAGTTGCTCTTTAAACAAGTGTTCAGCGGCAACCGCGTGGCTGACAAGCCGCTCACTGAAGACCAGATGATAGGAGAGACGCTCGCCATCGTGCTCGGAGACTCCAAGATATGGTCCGCTGGTGAGTTGCTCTTTAAACAAGTGTTCAGCGGCAACCGCGTGGCTGACAAGCCGCTCACTGAAGACCAGATGATAGGAGAGACGCTCGCCATCGTGCTCGGAGACTCCAAGATATGGTCCGCTGGTGAGTTGCTCTTTAAACAAGTGTTCAGCGGCAACCGCGTGGCTGACAAGCCGCTCACTGAAGACCAGATGATAGGAGAGACGCTCGCCATCGTGCTCGGAGACTCCAAGATATGGTCCGCTGGTGAGTTGCTCTTTAAACAAGTGTTCAGCGGCAACCGCGTGGCTGACAAGCCGCTCACTGAAGACCAGATGATAGGAGAGACGCTCGCCATCGTGCTCGGAGACTCCAAGATATGGTCCGCTGGTGAGTTGCTCTTTAAACAAGTGTTCAGCGGCAACCGCGTGGCTGACAAGCCGCTCACTGAAGACCAGATGATAGGAGAGACGCTCGCCATCGTGCTCGGAGACTCCAAGATATGGTCCGCTGGTGAGTTGCTCTTTAAACAAGTGTTCAGCGGCAACCGCGTGGCTGACAAGCCGCTCACTGAAGACCAGATGATAGGAGAGACGCTCGCCATCGTGCTCGGAGACTCCAAGATATGGTCCGCTGGTGAGTTGCTCTTTAAACAAGTGTTCAGCGGCAACCGCGTGGCTGACAAGCCGCTCACTGAAGACCAGATGATAGGAGAGACGCTCGCCATCGTGCTCGGAGACTCCAAGATATGGTCCGCTGGTGAGTTGCTCTTTAAACAAGTGTTCAGCGGCAACCGCGTGGCTGACAAGCCGCTCACTGAAGACCAGATGATAGGAGAGACGCTCGCCATCGTGCTCGGAGACTCCAAGATATGGTCCGCTGGTGAGTTGCTCTTTAAACAAGTGTTCAGCGGCAACCGCGTGGCTGACAAGCCGTTCACTGAAGACCAGATGATAGGAGAGACGCTCGCCATCGTGCTCGGAGACTCCAAGATATGGTCCGCTGGTGAGTTGCTCTTTAAACAAGTGTTCAGCGGCAACCGCGTGGCTGACAAGCCGCTCACTGAAGACCAGATGATAGGAGAGACGCTCGCCATCGTGCTCGGAGACTCCAAGATATGGTCCGCTGGTGAGTTGCTCTTTAAACAAGTGTTCAGCGGCAACCGCGTGGCTGACAAGCCGCTCACTGAAGACCAGATGATAGGAGAGACGCTCGCCATCGTGCTCGGAGACTCCAAGATATGGTCCGCTGGTGAGTTGCTCTTTAAACAAGTGTTCAGCGGCAACCGCGTGGCTGACAAGCCGCTCACTGAAGACCAGATGATAGGAGAGACGCTCGCCATCGTGCTCGGAGACTCCAAGATATGGTCCGCTGGTGAGTTGCTCTTTAAACAAGTGTTCAGCGGCAACCGCGTGGCTGACAAGCCGCTCACTGAAGACCAGATGATAGGAGAGACGCTCGCCATCGTGCTCGGAGACTCCAAGATATGGTCCGCTGGTGAGTTGCTCTTTAAACAAGTGTTCAGCGGCAACCGCGTGGCTGACAAGCCGCTCACTGAAGACCAGATGATAGGAGAGACGCTCGCCATCGTGCTCGGAGACTCCAAGATATGGTCCGCTGGTGAGTTGCTCTTTAAACAAGTGTTCAGCGGCAACCGCGTGGCTGACAAGCCGCTCACTGAAGACCAGATGATAGGAGAGACGCTCGCCATCGTGCTCGGAGACTCCAAGATATGGTCCGCTGGTGAGTTGCTCTTTAAACAAGTGTTCAGCGGCAACCGCGTGGCTGACAAGCCGCTCACTGAAGACCAGATGATAGGAGAGACGCTCGCCATCGTGCTCGGAGACTCCAAGATATGGTCCGCTGGTGAGTTGCTCTTTAAACAAGTGTTCAGCGGCAACCGCGTGGCTGACAAGCCGCTCACTGAAGACCAGATGATAGGAGAGACGCTCGCCATCGTGCTCGGAGACTCCAAGATATGGTCCGCTGGTGAGTTGCTCTTTAAACAAGTGTTCAGCGGCAACCGCGTGGCTGACAAGCCGCTCACTGAAGACCAGATGATAGGAGAGACGCTCGCCATCGTGCTCGGAGACTCCAAGATATGGTCCGCTGGTGAGTTGCTCTTTAAACAAGTGTTCAGCGGCAACCGCGTGGCTGACAAGCCGCTCACTGAAGACCAGATGATAGGAGAGACGCTCGCCATCGTGCTCGGAGACTCCAAGATATGGTCCGCTGGTGAGTTGCTCTTTAAACAAGTGTTCAGCGGCAACCGCGTGGCTGACAAGCCGCTCACTGAAGACCAGATGATAGGAGAGACGCTCGCCATCGTGCTCGGAGACTCCAAGATATGGTCCGCTGGTGAGTTGCTCTTTAAACAAGTGTTCAGCGGCAACCGCGTGGCTGACAAGCCGCTCACTGAAGACCAGATGATAGGAGAGACGCTCGCCATCGTGCTCGGAGACTCCAAGATATGGTCCGCTGGTGAGTTGCTCTTTAAACAAGTGTTCAGCGGCAACCGCGTGGCTGACAAGCCGCTCACTGAAGACCAGATGATAGGAGAGACGCTCGCCATCGTGCTCGGAGACTCCAAGATATGGTCCGCTGGTGAGTTGCTCTTTAACCGTCTCATGAATATGTCTGGTGAGTGACTTCTCTGAGTGTTTGTCGATAAGGCCGCTATCCCTCTGGCGTTGACGTCAACGTCGCGTCTGCGCAACGTTGACGCTGCGCAGACGTTCGAGTGACGCCAACGCTCGTAAAACGCAAGGGATAGCGGCCTAATCCTCATAGTTTTTATTTGGCCATCCACTACCACTTGTTCGCAGTATTGAAGCCTACTAGTGCCCTGGGATGAACGCAAAGAGGGAACTGGAGTGGGTTTTAGTTAGTAAAAGTCTGATACAAAAAACATCTCGATTATTTTGTAAAACGGAGAGGCGATAGTTGACTTGATGGTTTATTTTAACGACTTCGATTCTTTCGATTGTTAAAATATTTCGGAATCGCCCATCGATATACGACAATACCGTTTACATACGGAAAGTCATTATGATGATTTCCCACTTAAAAAACAAACTACCGCTTTAAAAATTCGCACTGTATAGGATTTTAACTTTACTACGCCTACGTTCCGTTCCAGGGCGTAGACCTCGTCTATCTTACTTCCTGACAGTTTGGCCAGAAATTGTCCAACTAGTTCCGTCATCTCCTTTCTAGTGGGGCATCCACACTAGCCCGGCGGCATATTCATCTTGATTTTGTTCCATCTTTGCAAGGCGGTCTGAAAGCAGGTGGCAAACCATGTGTGGCGTATACATCATCTGCCTAGCCTTTTCCCATCTATATTGGGGTCGGCTTCCAGTCAAGCCGGATTTAGCTGAATACCAGTATTCCTGACCTCCACAACCCATTAACTGGGGTAACACGGTACTTCATGGCAAGACTAGTCAGATTTACTGGCTTCTGACTATCTGTAACGAGTGCCAAAGATCTACAAATGACAGCCGGGTCGAAAGGCTTAACGTGCTTTCCGAGGCACAGACGTTATGTTAAGATGGTCACCCATCCACAGACCAACCTTGGCAAGCGTTGCTTAACCTTGAAGATTGACCTGTGCGACTGTTATTATCTAGCCACGAGCTCCTCTGTGTACGCCATGACTGTTTAACATATTCTTCCATATTTCCAGGCACATATTGGGACAGAAATAAGTTCACCAACAGAACATTCTTCGCGCCATTCGCTTACAAGACCGAGTTGAACACTAGGAAGTACAAACTAGAAGATTTGGCGCGCTTGAATAAGACTGGTAAGTCATAGATTAAACTAATCACTACATAGTATAAAATAAAGTCGCTTTCGCTGCCCCTATATCCCTCATCATCATCTGCCTAGCCTTTTCCCTACTATATTGGGGTCGGCTTCCAGTCAAGCCGGATTTAGCTGAATACCAGTATTTTACGAGGAGCGGCTGCCTACCAGACCTCCACAACCCATTAACTGGGGTAACACGGTACTTCATGGCAAGACGAGTCAGATTTACTGGCTTCTGACTATCCGTAACGACTGCCAAAGATCTCCAAATGACAGCCGGGACCAACGGCTTAACGTGCTTTCCGAGGCACGGAGGAAACTCGTTATGTTAAGATGGTCACCCATCCACAGACCAACCGAGGCAAGCGTTGCTTAACCTTGAAGATCGATCTGTGCGGCTGTTATTATCTAGCCACGAGCTCCTCCTCCTCTGCCCCTATATCCCTATGTATGCTTAAATCTTCAAAATTGCGCAACGGATTTTGATGCGGTTTTTTTTAATAGATAGAGTGCGTCTAATGAAAGCGCGACCTGGAGATATTTTGCAACTTATTCAGCCGCAATTGTAGGAAATAAAAAAAAATGTGAAGTGTCAAGACATGATTCTCCTATTAGTTAGTAATACCACATACAAACATTTTTGGATTTAACCACTTTTTCTCAGGTCGCGCTTTCATTAGACGGACTATAGAGTGATTCAAGAGGAAGGTTTATATGTATAATATAGTAGAGTAACACTGATAAATTTGCACCCGTGCGAAGCCGGGGCGGGTCGCTAGTAATACTATAAAACAAATAAGTACAAAGGAGAATGCCCGTTTTGTAAGGGAAGTTGGGTCCCAGTGGAAAATGCTTGTGCCCTGAAGATTTTTATTTTACCTAATAGTAAAAACATAGCATTTTCATAATCGGAAACCTTTTTTCATTGTGTCACCCTGGTTCAGGAGATATAATTATTTTTCTGTTTTAAAAATCTAGATTAAAATTACATATTGACAGACTAAACATCACCATGAGCATGGAATTATGTCTCTATTACTTTAATTCCATTAGTTTATGAAAAATTATATAAAAAATAATTTGTACACAAAGAAATAAATATAATATTTTTAGGATATTATTCCAAACAGGTACACGACAGCACAAAAGGGACCTGCCCCGTGGCATTCTCCTTTTCTGAATACCTTGTCGGGATTAGGTAAATATTCCTATCAGTTTTCTACATTGGTGACCCCACGGTGATGTCTTTCAGGCCTCAATACATGGCACGTTTTTCGCCGTGTGTACTCACGGCAGGTAGGTTGTCAGTGTTGTATGAATCACAGAGAGCTTGTTAACATACCCGGTGGCGCTACGGCACTGCACCGCCTCGGTGTTTCACCAGTGTTGTATTGTATTACAGTCTATGGCCTCTTGTACACGGTACGTTTTATTAATCGTGCCTACGTACGGCGAAAAACGTGCCGTGTACAAGAGGTGTCAAGGCTAAAATACTAAAAATTGCTTAGAGTGCGTCTAATGAAAGCGCGACCTGGAGTTTTTTTTTTTTTAAATTTGGCAAAATTATTCAGCCGCAATTGTAGGAAATAATAGTCTTATTGTAAATGTGTCCTATGCTATAAATAAACGATTTATTATTACTATTTATTATTATTAGTAATACCAGATATTTTTTTTTTATTTTACCTCTTTTTCTCAGGTCGCGCTTTCATTAGACGGACTATATCTCACAAATAGTTTACAATAATTAATCTTTTACAGAGGAAGCCTACACAAACAAGCCATGGTTCCAATTCCTGAAACAGCGTTGGTCGACCAACTTCGACAGTCTCGAGCAGTTCTTCCTCAAAATGAAGATCAGGGACGATGAGCTTGGGAAGTACTTGAAGAAGTATGAGAGGTTCCCTACGTACTACCGCGCGGCGAACTTGAAGCATGGTCACTGGACCAGACCCTACTATGACTGCGATGGGCACGTGAAGCAGTGGGTCATCACCTACGCCTCGCCTTTCTTCGGCTGGGATAGTGTCAAAGTCAAACTTGAGTTCAAGTGAGTTTTAGTTTTTTAAAGCATCAAATTTAATGTTTCAAATCATCGGCTTCGCCCGCATGATAGTCGAAAAAGGGGTCATACTACTGATAAAAAGTATGCTAAGTGCTATTCCAGGACAAGGTTTACCTGTATATCAATATGCGTATTCTCATCTGATTATAATTTGGTTGTCTTCAAGACTTCAGTGAATAGGGTCTTGTTTTTTACACTACGTTTTATTAACCGTGCCTACACACGGCGAAAAACATGCTGTGTACAAAAGGCCTAACACGGTACAGTTCCTACTGCTATCAGGAAGTCTTGCAGCAGACGAACTATTTTCTTCTTCTATTTTTGTTAACAAGATGAAGTGTAGTCTAACGCTAACATTATGATTTCAGGGGAGTAGTAGCCGTGACGATGGCTCTGATGTCGTTGGACATCAACCAGTGCCCTGACAAGTATTACGTGCCGAACGCTTTCAAAGGCACCGACAAATGTGACAGGAGTTCTTCTTATGTAAGTATTATTCAAGTAACGTATGGTTTGACGGCACCGTGGTTAAGGTTTTTTTTTCCTTTTTTTTATTATTATTTTTTTATTTATTTATTAGGATTACCAACAGCACATATATATACATTTTTAAACAAAATCGTCGGTTCTGTTCTAATATATGTGTCAATTACGGGTAAACACAACATTTGCAACACAGGTGCCAGATTACAAGTTTACAATTGCAAAACTAAACGATAAACAGAATACAATTAAGACAAGACTTGGGTTATCAGGAAAAAATAAAAGCATTAGCACAATAAACAATAAAAATAAAAATTCTAAAATTAAATTAAAAACAAACCGTGGAAAGTATACAAGAATGGGGTGAATTATTGATAGGCTCGCGCTTGACCACGTCTCACCTTTGGTTTAACTACTGCGCTGCCTGTCGTGGGTTCGTTGTCCTCACATGATGAATATTTATATACCTATTAGATAACTGTTTCGTCTGGGTGTCTTGTGTATGTGAGTTTACACGATTGACGAATAAATCCTTTTTTTTGTTGTGTCGTCTCTTGGGGGAGTACTCCTACTAGACATAGGCCTTCCTCAAGACGTCTTTCGGCTGAGATGACGATGGTGAAGTGAAGTTGAACGAGAAGTGGTTAAACGAGAATAATACCCATAACCTATTAGAATATACAGATTTTAACACAAGCATACGTATTCCAGTGCGTCCCCATCCTGGGCCGTGGCTTCGAGGCCGGCGGCTACAAGTGCGAGTGCCTGCAGGGCTTCGAGTATCCCTTCGAGGACCCCATCACGTACTACGACGGACAGATCGTGGAGGCCGAGTTCCAGAACATCATCGCGGACAAGGAGACCAGGATCGACATGTTCAAGTGCAGGTTAGCGGGCGCCGCGGCTGTGCAGACCAGTCTACTGCTCCTCATCACTGTTTTGTTCCTCGTTTTCAAGTTGCGGTAAACTGGTCTAACTAATTCCTGGTGGATTTTGACGACTGTCTCTTCTTCTTTATTCTTTAACCTATCACATACCCACAAAACGAGACAAAATAGTAAAACAATAACACCGCGGTCTCATAGGACCGGTCGGGGATTCATGAATTAAGGTACACAATTTTTATACACACAGTACGGCCGTTATAAGTTGGCGAGTCTGAAGTTAGGCTCTGCGAATTTTAGCGTTTGAAAACTCGTACAAAAATAAAGGTTTTAAAAAAATAAATGCCAATAAAAGTTTTTAACAGCAATAACAACTGCAAATTGTATTTAGTTTTTTTAAATCTTTATTTTTGTAAGAGTTTTCAAACGCCAAAATTCGCAGAGTCCTGGCCTAGCCTGGTTTAGTGTTGGAGGTCCTTCTTAGCGTGTCGATGCAAAACCTGTTTTTCTCGCCTGGCCCAGTATTCGGCCACGGCAATGTCGGCTACTGATGTTGTCATTAAGTCCCTACGTGAACAAGTAACAGGGCACGTGATGCAGGATGGAAGGTGGGATATTGCAAACCGTTTAGTACCAAACGTCACAATCCATTTTTGACCCACCGGAATTGAACTCAAGAGTAAGCCTGCAGGAAAGAACCACTCAGAATTGGGTGGAGCTTTCCAGGCGTTGCATTTTTAAGTAAGCATTGTCATACTATAATGAACTAGATGGTAGATCAAGATACAATACAGTTGTCAGGACCCAGTGGGAATAGCTAGAAATGCTGGCAACTATAAAAGACAGTGAGAATGAAATGAACTATACCCGAGAGATATTTAAAGTTTCAATGGCAATAATGTTTTAAGTTTATGTATGTATCGATACCAATATTTTTTTATTGTAGATGGTCCCTTCAGTTGATGACTTTTTTCACATTAGGCATATTGTATGATGTGTATTGTAAGATGTATTAAAACATATCAATGTTATATCATAATCTTCAAATCAAAAGCATATAAAGAGTTTTAGACTGTACTGAAAAGATCTGTCCATTAAATATAAGTATTACTATTATATTGTCAGACTGTCAGAGATTGGAATCAGGGAGAGTTATTTTTGTACTTACACTGATTTCATACAGCGTAAGAATAAACTGGATATGTCTTAAAATCCTGCGATTAATAAATTTTAAAGAGCAGAAAAAATCCTGAGATTTATGAAATAAAAAAGGTGTATACTGTAACGACACCGGAAGTAGCAAAATCTTAATAAAAAACACGCGTGATGTTGCCATATTATTATTTATATGTTATATTGTTCGCCACACGGGATTGTCCGATGTGGATTAAAATCCCGAGAAGATATGGATCTTTTCGGCATATTAGTATGGATTAATTTCAACATTTCGATGCAACATAAATAATGTGTATAAATATGTTGATGTACATAAATAACTTTTTACCTAATTCCAATCTCTAATAATGAAGCACGGTAGCTATTTCTTATGCATTATATTTGAAAGAGGAGGAAATCTCTATATAATTCATTGACTTTTCTTGCATTGCAGCAATGCTGGCTTTAAAACTTGTCTATATTGTAAAAGACTAAAGGAAAGGTCCCTTTAGTATAGTGCCAAGAAAAAAAAAGAAAATATAATAAGTAAAAAAAGTTTATCTATTAAAAATTGTGATAGTCTTCCTCTAAATACAACAAAAAGAGTTTTTCCTGAGATATTAAGGCATTAAGTCCGCCTCTGTACTTATATGTGCATAAAGCATTAAATAAATAAATATTAGTTGAACTATCGTAATCATCGTCATCTCAGCCGAAAGATGAGCACTGCTTACATAGACCATCCCCAAGCGTCGCAACAACGACCGATCCTGTGCGTCTCGCATCCATCGGATTCCCGGGACATCCGATAAATCATCATCATTGTCTTTCAAAATCAAGATCATAATTTTTGATTAGATAAACTTTTTTACACTTCACAATACACATATCATATTTTCTTTTAAAATTTCATGTACAGTAAAAAAGTTCGAAGTTTTGATGTTTTTAACGCCCCAGGCACTGGACTATTTCGACGATACAGGAGACAGCTATATTAATTTTGCAGCTAATATGTACCTACATGATTATACTATTTAGTATTATTATTTTATAGAATCTCTATGCATTTAATTATATTTTACAAATAAGACAGTTATAAGGGTGATCACAGGATTATTTCCTACATATTATTTTATTACTATTATAGATATGATGATACGTTTTTTATGTTAACACATGTTTATTTTTACTTAATAATTTACTTACTTTTATAACATGTATTTTTTATCTCATATGATAACATAGCCGTCCATTTTTAGACTGAATGTTTTTGTATAAGTATATCAGTATCAAATTACAATGCGGTCACATTAACTTGACGCATCTCCGAAATGCTCACATCGCCCCGCTTCCCCCGCATTCCCTTAGCTCGCCCGGCAAGTGTCAGGTATGCTCAGCATCTTTGTTATCGATACGCGCGTCGATAATTTGGCTTGGTTTCTGTTGTTGTTATATTGTTTTTGGACATTATTTCATCGACGCCAAGCGCCAAGTTAATGTGACCGAGTTGTATGTACTACATTCATGGCAACTGCTAGATTAACGTAAGTTAGGAATATTATGTGAATAGTTTAAGTTTTATTATTGTATGTAATGTATTTAATTAAGAAGTATGATGTTTTGCACAGCTTTTTTTATTAGATAATTTTATACACGTCCATGCAACAACATTGCAAACATAATTTGCCTGAATTTGATTTTGAAGTCCTTTTTAACACTCAATTTGAAAGAAGTGCTTCCAATTATACCATCCCTAGGGGCCCGACAGGATCGAAACCTACTGGGTTAACGAAAGAGAACACCGGGACCCTGAAATAAGGGCAAAGGAACAGGAGTGGGTTTTAGTCAGTAGAAATCTGACACGCTCTCCCGTTCTGCCCAGAGCGAGGGAAGTCACTTTGATGATCTTCCACTAAAAAAAACTCCTGGCGTGTCCAGTGTCTCTATACCTTAACTTTTGTGGTTGCTTACAGCCGAAACCAATAACCTATCTATCACATATCGGAGATTGAAAAACAAATGAAACAACAGGAAACATGATAATTTTTGTATTGTATCATTTGTTTTACAATCTCCAGTATGCCAAAACTGGAGATCGATAGGTTATTGGTTTTGGCCGTTAGTCTCTGTGGGTTGGTAAGGTCGGGTACCTACCACTGTTTCCGTTCATCATCTCAGCCGAAAGACGTCCACTGCTGGACATAGACTTCCCTCAAGCGTCGCCACAGCGACCGGTCCTGTGCGTCTCGCATCCATCGGATTCCCGCGACCGTCGCCAGGTCGTCGGTCCACCTTGTGGGAGGCCTTCTGATGCTGCGTCTTCCGGTACGTGGCCGCCACTCTAGAACCGTTTCCGTTACTGTCAGTGATACCAGTGGCGTAGCAAGTCCCTGCCTAATACAATAAAAAAAATGGGGTCCCCTCTTTATCTGACAGCAGTAAAGCTCAATAGCTTTTGCTAGTTAGGCTTAGGTATTTCGTAATCCTCAAGAAGATGTCAGCTAACTGTAGGGGCTCGGTAGAGCCGAAGCCTCTGGGGAATACGGAAATTCCGAAAGGTAAGCCCTGTCCCCCCAGATCGAAGGCAACGAAGGAACGGGGTGGAGTTTAGTCAGTAAGAGTCTGACACGACCTCCCGCTCCGCCCAAGAGCGGGAGAACTCATTCTGATGATTCCCCTTCCTAAAAAAAAGATATTTTGTAATAAAAGTATATATCCCTTTTACATAGTTTTTACTAAGAAATAAACCTAAATAGCACTTCGACAGGTCAATAGTCTGAGAGAATAAAAGTAAGATTTTGAATTTTATGCCTCCTGAGATTGACACTACCACCTACTTTATCCAAGTAACTTGACAAGACGAACCATCTTCATCCATCTCAATCATCGCGACATTATTCTTGTCATTGATTTCATACTTGTCTTTGCAGAGAAACCCAGGATCCTGATCGTGTGACAGAAAACACAGTTAATGAGGGTACCGAAAGAACTGTGGAAACAACCGCCCCATTTTAGTCGGCACTAAGACGCCATTTCCAACAGCGATGTCTCGCAGCGATGTTATTGTCCTATTTCTTTTTGTTTTTTGAGGGTAGGAAGTCAACAAATAACTTCTGCTCTTGGTGGACCGAGAGCTATCGTCAGATTTTTTTTTCAAGTAAAACCAAGTGGCTATTCTCATTCTTCATTCAATAAGTTGTTATTATTGTAAACTTACTTTACAATGGGGTTCACATGCTCTATAAAAATCCGTAAAAAAATAAAGATGGAAAAAAGGGGATACCTATTCTTTTAGTTGCTCTTTGGCTTGCGTCGTGGTGACTATTTCGAAAAAACCCTCAGGTCTAGGCAATGCTATCGTTCTTTAACAACTTCTGTTACTATACTAAATTTGTTATGGAATGCTTTCGGTGACAGCTGTCAGATTCATACAATGTAGCGATCTATTCTTTTCTCTCATTTTAAAGATGCATATTTTCACCCTGCTGTCACCCAACTCATGCTATGTAAAAAAGACTATAGTTATCTCCCCATTCGCGGAACAAAACATTACCTTACAAAGATTGACTTGCTCGTTGAGGTGTTGCCAGAGTGTTAAAGCCTGTATATGTCGAAGCAATTTTGTATAAAACGCTGTATAACAAGTAAGGCCTCTGTTGATCCTACCCAAGCCGTGGATCAGTTCTTCATAATGTGTATATATTCTACACTGACAATAAAGCTAAACGTTGGACGCTGCTTTGTAAAATTGTCGTACCTCAATCCGGCTGAACGTGAGACAGCCGCATTGTATTACAACGACGTATTTCAATCCGGCGCACCTTGCAATATAGCGTGTTATAGCATATACAAAAGGAGATAAAAATTGCAGGCCGTTTCTATACAAATATTTCACTGTTACTCAAAAGCCATATTTTGCAAATTATGTTAGTAATTTTTACAGTTTTTATTGATGATTGATAATAATTTGTGCAGAGCACCAATTTTCATACCAAGAGGATATCTCATAGCTAAGTAATATAAAGAATGTAAACAGAAGGCCAATTTGCGTAATTAAAATGGATTTAAATTAGTCTGCAAACTCATTCCAGTGACAATTGTATAGGTATTTCAATTTAATACTGCAGAGAATAAAATGAAACTGATTTTGAAAAAACGGGAATTGACCTGAGTTGTTAAAGAGATTATAACTTTACAACCGAACTTTTTATATAAGATAGAAAGTAGACTTTTTAGCCCTAAGATACTAAAAGAAATAGGCTTTTTTTTTAGCTAAATGGTCTTGAATATTTTCTTTAACTTCTTTTAATACGTTTGTAATGTGTATACTTAAGTATAATCGTAAATAATGTACGAAAACAATTGTGTATCAAAAATAAAGTAAACCATAAGTTAGTTGCACAAGGTACTTTATTACCAAAAACTTTGTACATGTCAATTATATTCAGAAATATTTTATACATTTTTTTTTTTGTATAAAAATGTTTTGACTGTTTTAATTATATTTCATGTTTTCTGCGAATCTCTAATTAACTTCATAACTCACTGAGTTATGAAGTTAATAATGTTATTAAAATCACTGGATTTTAATGACATTATAAATGGTACAGGGGATTTAACGTTTGTATCGTAGTTGCCTATAAGTTGCTCCTAAAAATACCCATAGAGAACGGAAGCGATGCAGCGGCAGCGTCTTTAGCTGACACCACTAAATGGAGAAGTTTCGCCGTGTTATTAATATCATTTTAACGAAATGGATTTAAAATATATATCAACTAGCTTGTGCCAGCGGTGCACAAGTTTTTAAGTCGCACGTCAGCTCTCACACAGTTTTTGGTTGTTGTACGTACAACTGGATTGTTTTTTTTTTATTTCACCACAATAGTAAAGGGTGGCGTGACGTCACACACGAGCGTCGCGTAAATCAAAATCATACTTGCAAGTACAACTTTAAGTACAGTTTCAATCTTATAAATTCGTTGAAATATTATAATGGTTCTTTCGTAATTTGTCATGCATTTGTTTCGAGCGATTATACGGCAACATGCTGCCGCTGTATGTATGGCATTACCGCTTCGAGACGCGGCCACCGCGCAGTTTGCTAGCTCTATGGTTTTTAACAATTCTTTATTTTCTATCGATTAATAAATACATTATAAGTTTCGACAACAGCAATTTATAATCAAGAAAGGGTTCCGCTGGGACGCAGTGAATCACTACAATACAATGTATCATTAAAAAATTGTCTTTCTATGTGACTGACACACTACCCTCATTCTTCTTCTTTTTCATAATTAAAAATGTTTAGCTTTTACATTTTTATTACTTACCAAAGAATGATGGTAGTTGCCAGGTGTTTTTTCCGCTTAAAACATTTCAACAAGTGTATTTTGATCTTAAATACCGTCCAATAAAAAGTGCCTTTTGTAATATTTGTAATTAAAAAATGATTAAAGTATTCTTGAGTTTTAATTAATGTGCGTAGGGTTCTTCAGGTAGGCTGTAAAATAAATAAATGAAAAACTATACTATTGTTCTTTTGGAGTAGGTAACTAAAAGAAGTGATTTCTTTTACATAAAATTGAAAAAAATTGTTCGGTTTTGTATGTAAGTAATTATTTTAATAAATCCAGGAGCAGTTGGCGATGATGGGTAGTTACGTGCACGTTGGTAATGATTAGAACTAGGTATTTCTAATGATATTTCATTTGAATAATATTGACAGCACTACGAAATGATCACATAAAAAAAGTATTATTATAAGTACTTACTCGCTAGCGAGTATAACAACGTTTCTAAGGTAAACCAGTACTGCGATTAGTCCAAAGTAAGCTCCGATAAATATGATAATATACGAAATGATGAGCATGCGGAGTAATCCCATGCTGCGCCCGGAACAACCATTTTCTGTTTTCTCATATTTTACATGTGGTGTTTTTAAAAGGATTTGCCATTTTTTTCTGGATTCGTTTATTACATTTTGAGTTAAACAATTTTTGCCATCGTTCTGATTTGAAACGATATATTTGGTTGTTATATCTAAACAGTTTGACAAGAAGCATGACATTAGATTTCAAAATTGCCGCCGCGCATTTTCAATTCGTTCAGAAATGAAATTGTATAAAACGTGTGTGACAAAGAAAAGAAAAAGTTAATTTTGGTTACCCCATCAGTCGAAAATAACTCCTATCCAATATGTATCTGGAATGTAATGAACTCCTCAGATCATGACACAAATAAATAATAGATAGAACTATAATTATCTGCTCTGTGTAATAAAAAAATATCTGCCTCTGATTATATGAAATCCTATTTGCGTAGCTTTTACCAGCCATGACAGAGTATAGGCAATAGATTCTCGTGACTGTGCGTCTCTCTTAAATGCAAAAAAGAATTATTTTATTCAATGATTCCTTTACTCAACAAAAAAAGACACAATACAACATGTCAAACGCATTATGTCAATTAAAGCCGGGCGCACTGTACCTAGCTTATCAGCCTAGATTTCTCTTATTATCAGTTTGACAGTACAGTGACATTGACATTGGCAAGAAATCGAGAAGGGCACGATATTTTTGAAGAAAACCAAACAATATTTTCCTAGCGAAAATATTAAATAATTTACGTCCGATAAAATTAGAAAACAGGTATGTATTTTGCTAGTTACAGTTGGGTTTCATTTAATTCATTAACTAGGTAATATGTCTGTGTATAACCTTGACATGAAATTAAAATGCATAGGTATACCAGTACATTTATACTGATTAATAATAGGGAATAATTAACACCTAATTAAGCGTAACGCACGCATTACTCTTGGTATATATTTCTATATTTCATTGTCACCATATAGGCACCGTAAAGCGTGAAAATTGTTCTAATTTCCAAAACATATTTAACTAAGTTCTACTATTCTTAACTTTTTTTTATTGTAATCTCACGTGGAAGCTTAGACCTGACAGTCAGTGGTCTGATTAAAGTGGAATTCATAGTAGAAATATTAAAGTTTGACTGTATAGATAGAAGGTGAGAGATAAAGTTGGAATGGTTTACCGAATGATGAATAGTTTTTTGGTACTTAATGTGCTTATTAATTCATTAATAAGTATCAGAATAAAGGTAATATCACATACTGTAAGTCTGGGATAAAGATATTGAAATTCAGCTGAGAGAAGAGAGAGAACCACAAGATATTTGTAATATGTGTTTCCAAAATCAAGAGAAAAATTTGTAGTGTGGTCATAATCACGTTAAAGCGGTTGTTTGGAAATAGTATCACTTGTTGGGTACTGTTTAGAGTGAACCAGTTTCTTCTAGACAAACATGCTCCATAATCACCACATCATCACCTACCATCAGCTGAGGTAATAGTCAAATGTAACCATATCTACTATAAAAATATATATTTTATTATTTCAGTCACAATGAGTGGATTTATTGGAAATATATTCAAACAGCTGGGAAGCAAAGAGTTTCGGCAGTATTTAATGAGGTAAATATTACTTTTTTATTAATTTAATATAAACTATTAGCTACTACAACAACTATTATAACAACTAACCAAAAAACAACTATAATAGTTGTTTTTTACCTATTTAGCTATTATTATTATTACCTATTTAGCTATTATTATTATTACCTATTTGGCTATTATTATTATTTTAATGTTTGAACAATTGATTGTAGCACCCACTTCTGGGGTCCTGTCGCCAACTGGGGAATTCCTCTAGCAGCTATTGCAGACATACAGAAGGATCCAAGTTTCATAAGCGGCAAAATGACACTCGGTAAGTTTATGTATTTATTTTTACCAGGGCCATCTATACTAATATAATAAAGAGGTAAAGTTTGTTTTTTTGTTTGTATGAGGTAATCTGTGGAAGTACTGGTCCGATTGCTTAAATTTTTTCACCAATAGAAAGCTGCTGTATTCCTGAGTGACATAGGCTATATTTTATGGGCGAAGCTGCGGGCTGAAGCTAGTTATTTATATAATTGCAAAGAATTATCTGGTATAGGTAATGGGCAGAATTATAAGTTTTATATGTTTCTCTATTTAATGTCTAATAATAAAAAAAAACTTGCCAATAAATAGGAATATTTTTTTAAATTAATATTATTTGTTTTTGAGTTTTGACTAAAACTTACATTGCTCATTATTTTTTAATCTTTAATCTTGGGAAAAGGCTAGGCAGATGGTGTGAAACTATTCTGAAACGGATTGACTACTGTAGGTCTGAGAATAAGACGTTGGCTATTTTTTACTACTCCCACTCCCACCACCACATTTTTTCTTTGATAAATAATTTATATGCCAGAATGTTTGCCGGGTCGGCTAGTTAATAGTTATTATGTTAGGTAATCATCAGATAAAATATGTATGTTGCCAGTGATGAACCGTGTTCATATGAACTTTATTATCTCCCTTCTATCTTATTACCTTTATCAAATATTGCCCTTGTCTAGTTATTTTTATGACCTTGTAGAAGGATGAATAGTAATGTAAGCATAAAAAAGCCTATTACACTACTCGATTTTACGAACGGTCTTAGTCTACGTCGCGTAGTGTAATAAGGGTAAGAGACGGTCTTACTTGTACGTAGACTCAACGACAGTCTACGTAGACCTGTCGTAAAAAAGGGGTTGTGTTATGTGTAATAGGCCTTTAAGAGCTTAGCCACTGTGACAGGCGATCACGACCCGCTTTGTATGTATTTGTAAGGATTATTAAACAAATCAGACGGAGGAGCTCGTGGCTAGATAATAACAGCCGCACAGGTCAATCTTCAAGGTTAAGTGCCTCGGAAAGCACGTTAAGCCGTAGGTCCCCGCTGCCGTTTGTAGATCTTTGGCAGTCGTTACGGATAGTCAGAAGCCAGTAAATCTGACTCCAGTCTTGCCATGAAGTACCGTGTTACCCCAGTTAATGGGTTGTGGAGGTCAGGTAGGCAGCCGCTCCTCGTAAAATACTGGTATTCAGCTAAATCCGGCTTAACTTTTGTCTCTTCACCACCCTAGGTTGACTGGTAGAGAATGCCCATGGCATTAAGTCCGCCTTTGTACAATGCGTTGCATAAAGAATAAATAAATAAATAACTGGAAAGCCGACCACAATATATAAGTAGTTGGGAAAAGGCTAGGCAGACTAAACAAACCAGACGACCGCACCGCGCGACCGGTCCATACAAATCCATACTAAAACAGTGAGTCGCTCTCGTTACGTCGGCTCGATACGTCGAGCCCAGTCAGTCTTGCTTGTACCGCGTTCCGATGCGGACGCATTGTTTACATATTATTTGTATCGATTAGCGCGGCGCAAGCTGTCGCTCGAAATTACTCGCCATGAGTAATAATCTTGTGGTGAACGAGTTGCTGGCCTTCCTGCAGCAGAAGCTGGATGTTATGGACGAAGTGTCCGCCGTCCAGATCTGCGCAACGAATTTCAGCGAGGAGGACATCGCTGCTGCGAAGTTGATGTTGTTCACCGTGCTAAATAAGCGCGACCAGATGGTGTCTCGCCGGCGTGACGGGACTAGGAAGAGCATACAGGATATTATCACGCTGTTCAAGGAGACCGACCCAGACGACGTGCCTACGTTTGTGGCGAAGGAGCTGCACAAGCTTCCACCGGTCACCTTCGACCACGTCGACGTCACAACCCTTTTGAAGGACATTGTCTTTCTGAAGGCCAGTCTTGCGGATGTGCAGGTGAAATTAGATGCATCCCAGAAAACTGTCGCTGAGTTACGTCAAGAATTCAGTGAATTTCGCAACACAGCGGCGGTAACTAGGTCATCAGCCGATGCGTCTAATGCAAACACGCGTCGCGGAGTTAGCCTCGATTTATTGTCGCCGAGCTCCGTGTCAGCAGTTTCGTCGCCTGTCCGTACGTCGATTGCTGAGATTGCAGAGTGCCCACCTCGGGCGCCCCGCAGCTCCGTGCCGGTCGCCGCGGCTCCTCCATGTGCCGCCGCCCGACCCCGACCCCACTGCCCCGCCCCGCTGCCTGAACGTGTAGCCCCAGCGAATCTCTCTCATAGGGATTTCGCTAGCGTCACCGCGAGCGTCCCTGCCGCTCCCATATCAAAGCCTTTGCCTAATAAGGCAATGAATAAGGCTGAAAACGAAGATGGTTTCGTGACGGTGCAAAGGAGGAAGCGCCGAACGCAAGCCAACCGGAACCTGTGCGGCAAAGCACCAGCAACGCCTGGTGCGAGTGTGCGTGCCGCTCAGCCGAACACGCCGGTGTACATCTCCCGCCTGCATTACACCACAAAGGTGGAGGACATCGTCGAGTATGTGCGCCAGAAGTTGAAGTACACACTGAGGGTGCAGCTGCTGGAGTCGCACCGGAACGTCAATTTCCAGGCGTTTGTGGTGCGAGTACCGAACTGTTTTCTGCACCTCGCTATGAATGAAGACTTCTGGCCACAGGGCGTGGTGTTCCGTCGCTTCCGCGGACAAGTGCCACAGGACAGCACCAAGAAAACCTAGTGCATAGTGAAGTGCTACTAATATAGCTTTAAGTCGTTTTTACTAACAAATTAACTTACGAGTATTAGTTTATGTTATATGTATTAGTTTATAATTTTGTAATATTATTTGTGTATTGTTTCTATGGGCCTTAGTTGCCTGATAATAAAGGATTATTATTATTATTATTATTATTATAGGCCTATGACTGGGCTCGACGTCTTACCCTTATTACACTACGTGACGTAGACTATGACGGTTCGTAAAAACGAGTGGTGTAATAGGCCTTTAAGAACCGAGTACTACCTACCTCAAAATCGGTCGTTAGCAACCGTGTAAGCCTTGCCAATTTTTTTTGCGGTCCTATACATCTAACAGTTATTATAGTTTCTCCCGCTCTGGGTCGAGCAATAGGGATTATCAGACTTTTTCTCATTAAAACCTATCTGTATTCCTTCAGTTGCTCTTTGTTTCTATAGTCACAGTAATCCCGCAGCCCAATAAAGACAACAGATTATTGCTCTGAGTTGTATTTCATTTTGTGCATTCTTTGTTATCTATCAGTCTTTGTAAAACCCCTCGGTCTTTGCTTTATCAAGTTAGTAAAGCCGATGATACCCTTTGAAGCTACAATGTTAAGCTGACATCAAAAAATGATATATTTTTATTTGAAAATAATTTCTTAAAGTAGCGTAACCAATCAATATTTTCTACCTATCGACTATTTAATCGACTGACAGACATACTATTTTATCGACTATTTAAGGAAATCCGTGGACAACACCGAGACGGTAATGCAAATTATATGAAGTGTAGAGCAACCTATGTTTACTGTGACTGTACTGAAACTCGCACGAAAGACATTTTGATTTGACAGAATTCACCTGTGTAAAATGAGGCCTACCCCCCGTCAAGCCATTACAAAATTTCTGCTTTTATTCCAGCGCTGTCGCTGTACTCGCTGATGTTCATGCGGTTCGCGTGGCGCGTGCAGCCGCGCAACATGCTGCTGTTCGCGTGCCACGTCACCAACGAGTGCGCGCAGCTCACGCAGGGCGCGCGCTTCCTCAACTACCACTACCTGCAGGACAACAAGAAGCCTACCCCCGCACCCGTGCAGGCGCAGGCGTCCGAACCCGCCGCTTCCTAATAATACACATACAGGGAGGATTAGTTCAATTAATACGTAGATTTGAGCATTCATCAAGTTTAAGCCGAAAGACGTTCACGGTTAGGGTATAGGCCTCGCCGAAACTTCACCACGCCGTGCCGACACTATGAAAACTTGTAGCGGCTCTCCTTAAGGTTGAATTGTCGAGGTCTCTCCCACAAGGTAAGCCTAAAACCTGATGGATTGTGGGTGGCACTTCAACACTATTCTGACAATTTGCGTCTTAACGAACTATTATAGTACAAAAGGCCATTGAGGTCTGTCCACATATCTGTTGTGTGAACTTGTGTGCGTCGAAACGGCTGGTCCGATTTCGATGTTTCAAACCGGATTTTTTAAATCTTCAATTGCATTAATTAAGTAGGCAAATACAGTAGCTAATGTAGTATTTCAGGATCGTGAGTCTTAGATACTGTAGCGTATAAATTATACTACATTTCCATAATAATTATGGATTGTTGTTAATTATATATGGATTTCTATATAGATAGGTAATGTTATGAATAAGGCCCATGCCACATGCCGAAGGTCGGTTACGTAAAGAATTATTTCTTTAGATAAAACAATACTTTTAAAGTGTTAAAACTGCTACCTTTTACGAGTAAAGTATTGTTGTAATGTAGGTAGGTATGTATAGTCAGGGAAATTAATTGAATATCACTTAAGTTAATTATTTTAGGGACCATTTCAACTTCACTAAAGTTTAAATATACTGGGAGTCGACACCATTTTTAACTTTAGTAAAGTTTAAATATACTGGGAATTGATACCATTTCAACTTTAGTGAAGTTTGAATATACTGGGAATTAATACCATTTCAACTTTAGTGAAGTTTAAATTTACTGGGAATTGATACCATTTCAACTTTAGTGAAGTTTGAATATACTGGGAATTGATACCATTTCAACTTTAGTGAAGTTTAAATTTACTGGGAATTGATACCATTTCAACTTTAGTGAAGTTTGAATAAACTGGGAATTGATACCATTTCAACTTTAGTGAAGTTTGAATATACTGGGAATTGATACCATTTCAACTTTAGTGAAGTTTAAATTTACTGGGAATTGATACCATTTCAACTTTAGTGAAGTTTGAATATACTGGGAATTGATACCATTTCAACTTTAGTGAAGTTTAAATTTACTGGGAATTGATACCATTTCAACTTTAGTGAAGTTTGAATATACTGGGAATTGATACCATTTTGACTTTAGTGAAGTTTAAATATACTGGGAATTGATACCATTTATACTTTAGTGAAGTTTGAATATACTGGGAATTGATACCATTTATACTTTAGTGAAGTTTGAATATACTGGGAATAGATACCATTTATACTTTAGTGAAGTTTGAATATACTGGGAATAGATACCATTTATACTTTAGTGAAGTTTGAATATACAGAGAATTTTTGTTAAAAGTGTTCGATTGGTTTCCCTGGAATTACAAAAAAATCCTTTTTCGAAAAATATTTTATTGACAATTTGATCACTTAAGTGTGATGTTGCCTTAATACTTGTCATGCATAGTCAGGAAGAAATATTTCTCAGCAGACTGACATGATGATAAGCAACACAAATGATCAACATTACATAAATTATAATCTATGTAATAGCCATTTTATGCATGACGGTTGTGAGTTAAACTTATGTTATTATTCCTACAGACATTTTATGTAAGTCAGTAAGCTGAGCTGAGAAATATTTTTCGCTGACTGTTAGTACATAATATATATTTGAAAGTGTGGAAGTAGATATGCACCGCACACTATAAATAAATTGGGTGAAGGGTAGGAAAGATGAGAACACGTCATTTTGTGATATTTAGCGCACAATTACTTTATAGGTACAGGTCACAAGAGTGTTATAAGTAGTGATCGGCGTAGGTAGTGCCATTCGCGGGATTTTGTGATAGCTATCTTAACATGGATATGCCGTCGAGTTCCGGGAAATATTTTATTTATTTATTTTATTATATTTATAGGTCCATTAAAACGGTTCTCTCATTTTTTATTAATGGTTTATACCCTGTATTAGAACTAATATTACTCGATTGTTCAAAAGCATGTAATAAATACATGGAAAACATTCTACAGAATCCCGGGAATCCCGGGGTATATCCATGTTAACATTATCATTCAAGTTATTGACCTCAAATGGCACTACCTATGCCGATCACTAGTTAAGTAATGATCGGCGTAGATATTGCTGTTCCCGAGACTTGGAGACTGTCAACTTGGATATGTATGAACTGGTTGTTCTGATCGTTTTGTCTATACAAGTGGATTTTACATTGTTTGATTATTTGTCGAATGAAAATAGAATCTTGGGGCATATATCAACACTAACTTTCAATTTAACTCTAAATGGCACTACCTACACCGAACACTAATTATAAACAATAGATGTTTTTGTAAATATTTTTAATACCCGTAAAAGACGTAGTGATGTGCTTCAAAAATACAATTTCTACTACTTACTTACTATTTTTAGCACCTATAATACACACTGTAGGACTTTATAAATACATAGAGATTAGTTCCATTTTTTGGTAACTAAAATGCAAATTATCAGATATAACTGTGTCAAATAAAAAAAGTAGTCGCTCAATATTCTTAACATAAGTATCAAATAGCCGTATATTTTAAACAATTCTTTATGATTCGTCTTTCATGCAACGTAGCGCAAAATATGAGCCATTTCGATTGAATGTAAAAGTTATAAAAACACAACAAAAGCATCATCAACATCAAAAGCAAAATGCTCAAAAATGTATGGAGACCCCGCCCCCATCGTTGTAGCATTTTAAACTACACTAAATAAATGCAATTTGCAGTTGTTATTGCTGTTAAAAATTGCAAACTGCATTTTTTTTTAATCTTTATTTTTGTACGAGATTTCAAGCGCCTAAATTCGCAGAGCCTAACTTCAGACTCGCCAACTTATAACGGCCGTACTATACTACTTTGCCAGAAAAACATCTGGTTTTGAAGGATATCGTGAATAACATTTTAATCTTTAATTCAATACTAACTTCTGTTCGGTTGACATAGGTTTTAATTGCTATGCAATGCTTAAAACGCAAACCCACCCTGATTTGAGTTTTGAGCATTGTTTTTATCAACAAATTAAATGTTAGCAATTCAATGGATTTTTATGATTTTCTCAGGATCTACTAATTCGTCATCAACTCTGGCTTGTCGACGTAGGAAATCATTTGCATTACAGTACGGCCGTTATAAATTGGCGAGTCTGAAGTTAGGCTCTGCGAATTTTGGCGGTAAATAAAGGTTTTAATAAAAATAAATGCCAATAACAGTTTTTAACAGCAATAACAATTGCAAATTGCATTTATTTTATTAAAACCTTTATTTTTGTACGAGTTGTCAAGCGCCAAAATACGCAGAGCCTAACTTCAGACTAGCCAACTTATAACGGCGGCCGTACTGTCAAAAGACTCCAAAAAAACAAATGTGTTGAATGGAATAAATTTTGAAATTGTTGTTTCTGTATAATTTTGAGTTTGTTGTCTTTAATTTTGATTTCAGATGTTGGTATTATATATATATCTTAATATATATAAATCTCGTGTCCCAATGTTTGTCCTCAATGGACTCCTAAACCACTTAACCGATTATAATAAAATTCGCACACCATGTGCAGTTCGATCCAACTTGAGAGATAGGATAGTTAAAATCTCAAATTATAGTCGCAATTTTAATTTATTGCTAATTATTTATCTGTTATTATTTGACAGTCACAATTATCTGTTAACTCCAAATGATTCTAACAGATGTCGATACCTTTCGACTGGGTTGAGTAAGCAATCAATAGATGGCGCTGCTATGGTAAATCTACGAACGTGTCATATAAGCTACATTTTAACAGCATAATTACCACGTGTTGTTGACGCTATAAAATTAATTAAATTTATTTTGTAGTGAACGAAATACCGTATAATTCAATTATTTCCACTTTTTAAATTTTTGGTGTTAGCATAGCCGGCCACGTGTTACTTAGACTGAAGTGTAAATTGAATTCATATTATAATGAAGATAATACAGTGAAATTAATCCTGTTTTTTACTTATTTGTGCTTCATTGATCAAAACTTTATACTTTAATTTGAATATATGTATGTAAGTATTATCACATAATTATAAAATTTAATTAAAATGTCAATGCAAAAATGATACACAATTTCCTACACTTTTTCAATAGTTGTACAAATATTTTTTTTTATTATTTTTATTTAACCTCTATTAAAAATATTTAGCACTTATTATTTCAATGTGCTATGATAACAAGTTTTTCAGATTTTTTTTCTTATATTTAAACGATTAAATTAGTATTTCAATTCTTATTGAAATTATTATTTAAACTCTATAATTTAAATATGTACATCTCAGTATTATCACATAATTATAAACGTTAATTAGAATGATTTTCAATTTTTTTTTCTCATATTTAAACGATTAATTTATTATTTTCAGTCAAATGCCACGGAAAAAATCTAACAAAAAAATTAAACAAAACTTTTGGTCTTCTCTTTATCGATTAGTGTACGGTGGGTAGGGTAGTGTAGGGTAGGTAGGGTAGGTAGGGTAGGTAGGGTAGGTAGGGTAGTGTAGGGTAGTGTAGGGTAGGTAGGGTAGGTAGGGTAGTGTAGGGTAATGTAGGGTAGTGAAAGGTAGTGTAGAGTAGTGTAGGGTAGGTAGGGTAGTGTAGGGTAATGTAGGGTAGTGTAGGGTAGTTTTGGGTAGTGTAGGGTAGGTAGGGTTATAGTAGTAGAAAGTCAAATAAGGAGATCACCATATTTTTTTACAAATACCATCTGTGTGAAAAAGCATAGTGGACTCCGTGACTGATGTTCTCTTATTGTTCCTCTTAGATTGTTTACTATAATGTAATATAACAAAAACTTTAGCCGCAGCAACGCGTGGCCGGGTCAGCTAGTATTTTATATATTATTGTGTACTTTATAGTTAGGATTTAAATTGTTATATTTTTATTGTTTTTATTTGTGCGTGTTTTCAGCTTCTAAGCGCTGACGTAAATATGAATAGGTAGGTTATACAAAATATAGAAAATTATGTTATTATTATACAAAGGTAGATTTTTAAATATTGATTGTGAATTTTATTATGACAAATTATACTCTGTTGTTGATCTGTTTTTGAGTGTCATTTTTTGTGTGTTGACAAAACCCTGTGATAAAATACTCTTTGTTATATTAGTAGATAATGTAGATATAATATACTATTGCCTGTTTTTTATACTCTGAGACTATATTGACACAAGTAATGTCAAATTTACTATAGGAATGACGCCAGTTTAAAATAGTAAATTTGACATTACTTGTGTTGAAATGTCATTTTATTCTCAGGGTTTAAAAAACAGACGATAGTCTCGATTTGTGCATGTCAGGTGAGGACTTCACGTGCTAGGGTACATGTGGGGCCTTTCCAGCCGCTCCTATTACAGTGAGTTATTCCCTCGATAGTAGTGTGCACAAGTCGTAGAATGCAAAAATCTTTTTCGATTGTGATTGGCAATAGTAGGTATCCATTATGTATGGTGAGTCGACTAAATCGTGACTACGAGCCGCACTGTCGACTAGTCGCCGGCGACTCAGTCCCTCGGCGACCGAAACATGGGAAAAGTCGCCTGGGCGACTGACGACTAGTGCGCAAGCACCTATTTAAACTATAGTAAGTAACAGTCGCCGTCGACTGAGTCGCCGGTGACTAGTCGACAGTGCGTAATGGCTCTACGTTGTTGCTGTGAGTCAAAGCAAGCGGCAACGATAGTACTTATTTATTTAATCTTTATGCACAAAGTATACAGGCGGACATAATGCACATATAAGTATCACATTGTATTTCACCTTTTGCAATTGAGTGTGGGGCTACCAGGCCGAAAAATTAGACATGACAGTAAAGTGCCAGTTTAAAAAGCCGGACAGGCTGGGCATCTAATCAAAAAAGTCTGAATAGGAATGTCCGGCTTTATCCCAATTCCTGGTACCGTTATCTATGTGAATACCTTTTCACCATGAGCACAGATCCTGGCACAGGCCTTGATATTTTACCATTTTTTTTTTAAACTAGTGCTTGACCGTGATCCCACCTGATGGTAAGCAAGCGTCGATGTTGAGGCCCATTTATTAAGAGCCTATTCACTGTAGCCTTGAAAACACCAAAATTATAATCGGAGGGGATTATTTACGATATTTACTTAATTCATGAATCCGACCGGTCTCATAGGACCGCGCTGTTATTGTCTTACTATTGTGGTTCGTTTCGCGGGCATTGATAGGTTAATTCATGCTGTTTTAGAGCCGATGTCAAGTAGATTATAACTTCAGATAATAAATAAAAGACTTTATTATTATTTACAGTAGAATACACTTAGTACGATTGCTTTGAAAATTATCTTGTAGAATAAGTTTGGTTTCAATACAGATTAACAGTTACCAACTCAGCATATTTGGCACGTTACTTAAGTACATTTACATTTACATGTACTTAGGTACATTTCTTACTTTACAAAGCAACGTTAGGCTCCCGGGCGTCGCAACCATTGTTCGTTCGCAAAACTGTTATCCGTTTCGGTTTTTTAGACAGTAATTTGTAAAATTCTCTTGAATTTAGTATTTTAAACAACACGAAACAAACAATTTTTAATCGTCTTGATACCAAACTTCGTAAACGGTTACCTCTAAACTGTGTTTTTAATTTAAAAATGCGCGTCTCCTTACAATTATTTCTATACAAATACATACACGACTTCAATTCGCGCTCTCGCAGTAAGTACAAGACTAGAAGTGCGCGCAATTTTAAATTAATTCACAACAAAATTATGTACTTAATTAATTTAATTTCCGCAAGCCATCATTCTAAATGAATTCTACTGCATTTTTATTAAGAAAACAAAAACTATCATCGCAAAATGAGACAATTGTCTTTTCATACAGAATTATCAAAGGTAATGGTATTTAACGAATCGCACACCTTGTATAATCTGTGCGCTCACGTTGGTGAAGTGACAGCCGAAGAGGAGCAAGTTGCGAGGATTTACTTTCAAAGCAAACCGACAGAAACAGCTCGAGTATATTGCGAGAGCTGAAAACATACAATCCCTTTGTTAAATAGCAAGAAAAAAATATTGAGAAACTTTTCCGATACGCAGTTGGCTATCTTGATCGGTCGTGGCGCAAAACATTAAACAAACCGCGTAAAAACATGGCAGGAAGAAGTACTATTTAAAACTACATATTTTATCTACTCCCGAATTGGGTTACTCTCGACAATGATTACAAGAGGGAAATACTAATCCATTGCTCTGATGTTTTTAAAATATTCTGCTTAGGTAATTTTGTAATTTATCGCTGAATTTAAAAGCACTGTCATTTATTCTGTTTGTATGACCGTCAATTTATTTTCTTGATTGTACATTCCATTATGTGACATGCTGTGTATCGTGGGAAGGAAAAGTAAAACTCATTATTTACTAGTGGTTAGTGGCCCTGACTGCTACACCGGAGGTCGTGGGTTCGATTCCCACCCAGGATAAATGTTTGTACGATGAGCACAATCATTTATTGTGTGTGGGTGTAATTTATCTATAATATGTATGCATTTAGAAATATATAAGTATATTTATCAGTCTAGTACCCATAACACAAGCTCTGCTTATCTTGGGAGTTGGGTGGCGTTAGATGGCGTTGTGTGAAAAAGTTGTGGAATATATTACTACTGAAAGCCAATGCTACTGAACAGATAAATCTACACAATTAATAAATTAGGTATACTATGTACCCAGAGTCATTTTTCCACTGATAATACTTGGATGCTTTTGCGTATCAGCTATAGCTGCTGCAGGGAAAGTCCAAGTGGTTACAGGGCCCCAGAAGTGGGTGCTGAAAGAATAATAAAATAAGTTCTAATGTTGGACTAGGATCACTGGACCTGAACACGAGGATAATACATATGTCGGGTGATAAGTCATAGGGCATGGTAACGGTATCTTAGCATTAGCGGCCTTATAATGTTCCCACTGCTGGGACTCAGGCCTCCTTTCTAGGAGAGAGGATGGGCCGTAATGCACCGTGCGGGCCCAGTGCGGTGTGGTGGATGTCACGTCATGTCTTCGAATTTTTGGTTCTAGGACATGCCGGTTTCCTCACGATGTTTTCCTTCACAGTTTTTGAGAGCAGTGGTGATGAAATAAATTATATAAAGTAATGCGCCTGGCTGGGTTTGAACCCGCGATCTACAACTTATAAGTCGGGGCAGTCGGCCACCACTGCTTTAGCCGCTCTAATTAACATTAAAAGCTTTGATTTTATTACAGGGTAAGAGTAAACTTAAGTAGTAGGATATTTTAATTTAATAGAAAGTTATCCGATTTCGGAAGTAACCGACTCGACCGAGCTAGAGTCGTTGACGGTGTGTAGTATTGCGTGCGCCTCAAGGAGATGACAGCAAAACTATAGAGGCCCAGCAGGTTCAAAGCCTACCTACTGAGGCTATCCTTAAGGAAAATCTAGTCTTGGAACGCAAGGCCACCTAGGACTGGGTTTTTGTTAGTAAAAGTCTGACACGCCCTCACTCCACCTTAACCTATCACATCCCGCGAAATGAGACACAATAGTACGACAATAACACCGCGGTCCAATGAGACCGGTCGGGGATTCATGAATTAAAGCGAGAGAAGTCATTGGATGTTTTTTTTTTATCAAAAAAGGTACATAGTTCCCTTATGGTTCATATGTTGGTTTTTTACCCCAAAACATAGTTTTTTTTTTGTTATTTTTTATATTACACTAGCTGTCCCCTGCGGTTTCACCCGCATTTTTCGTTACTGCTCCGCTCGCGTGGGCCGTAGATGATAGGCCGTGATGGTATATAGCCTATAGCATTCCTCGATAAATGGGCTATCTAACACTGAAAGAATTTTTCAAATCGGACCAGTAGTTCCAGAGATTACCCCCTACATACAAACTTACAAACTTACAAATTTTACCTCTTTATAATATTAGTATAGATTAGTATAGATAAACCAGTGCTTGACTGCAATCCGACCTGATGGTAAGCAGTGATGCAGTCGTTGATGGTGAGGCGCACAAGTTTATTAAGAGCTTATTCACTCTAGTCTTGAAGACACCCAAATTGTAATCGGACGGAAAGACCGCAGCAGGCAAATTGGTCCAGTCCCTCGATATACGCGGTATAAACGACGAGGCAAAGCGCTTAGTCCGGACCGTGCAGGTTTCGACAACTTAAGGATACCCGCCATACGAGGGTTCGTCCGATGGTAGAAACGAGATGGCGGAATTAATTCATGCAATTCCTGCGCACACTCTCGAAATGCATCCTGTAGAACACCGACAGGCTGGCTACCCTCCGCCTGTGCTCTATGATATTATAAAATAGGCGACGAGAGGAAGCTAGTTATTAAAAGTATTTATTTTACCTCATTAAATACTGTCTAAACTCTTTGCTTTTCAGCTGGTCTATTAATTTTTTTCCAAGCGACATTTTGTAGCCTGTTGTAGCATTAATTTTGTCTAAAATAGAAAATAGTCTCATTAGTTCATATAATTTCTTTAAATGTTTACATACTTAGACCATAACATAGAAGGCAATGATTTGAACACTGTTGGCAACCTGATTGAGATGGTCTCTAGTTGGGAGTAGAGAAATAATAACCTGTCCACACTGTAAGTTGCACTTTTTGAATACCTATATTTTATGGCTCTCTTTATAGCAATTTAAATATTGTAAACATTTTTTTTTTATATTTTTAAATCATTTTATAAAAACGTGTTTTTCTTGAAATTCCCCTTTTTGGTTTATTTCATCATTCTTCTGTCATGACCATTCATACATTATTTGTCAAACTACACAAAGAGAAGTTTATTAATCCTCATTTTAGGCATCAGCTTTTGTATAGTGCCGGTAACAGGACGCGATGTTCCCAACATTCTTCCTTGGATATAAAATCTTATTTATTCAGATAAGACTGTAATATTAAAAACAGTGCAAGTGGTAATTGAGAAGGCAGGCTTTGATATAGACAAAACAGTTTTGTTTTTGGCGCTTAGCGATTGTAAAATTGCCACGCTTGTGGGCACACTGGGCACGCTTTTTTCTAGCAGTGGTGTGATTTCTTATCAGTTGTCAGACTGACACTGACATATGACATAACACCGTGACACTGACGCACTGATTTCATAATCTGTGGTTTGTTTGAACTGACAGTGATTGAAATGACATTGGCGGAAATCAGAAATCGAGAAGCAGGACTTTTTTGAGAAAATAAAAATATTTCTAACTTTAAACAGAGCAAATTAGAAAACAGGCAAGTGTAAAATTGTCCCACGTATTTCACTATGTGTTTAATTATTTTTAACCGTATCATATCCAATGGAATAACCTTGACATTCAAGTGAATGTAGACGTAATTATTTAAAATTAAATTTAGCATAACGCACGTTTTACTTGATTCATAACTAATAATTATCATAATATCTTAAACTAGTTCTTCTAGGTTTCACGCATTACCACCCATATTAATATTGCTTACGGTCTGTAGTGTACATTAAAAAAGGCAAACCTTTCATTTATAATTTTTAACCTTTCTTTCAATTTTTCTGTCCCATATACGAAGCATTGAGTAACATTGGATCATTGGCAAGAAATTCTAAATAATACTTTTTTTCATTTCAGTCACAATGAGTGGATTTGTTGGAAATTTATTTAAACAGCTGGGAAGCAAGGAGTTTAGGCAGTATTTAATGAGGTAAAGCAAAAACCAATAAGTAATAATATAAAACTAGAGTAAACTAGCATACTGAACTTGTTTCGCTTTCTATTTTGATAAATCAATTAGCGAATAGTGGTGGCCTAGTGATAACTGCCCCTACTTGCAAGTTGTAGGTTGCAGGTGTGAACCCAGCCAGGCAAATTACTTGTGTAATTTATTTCATTACCTCTGCTCTCAAGAGGGTAAAGGAAAACATTGTGAGGAAACCGGCATGTCCTAGAACCAAAAATTTGAAGATGTGTTCAATCCGTATTGGGCCTGAAACCAGTACCATTGAGTGAAAGGATTGTAATCCACCATGATTACAGCCTATCCCCTCTCTTACGCCCGTTTTCAATAACCTATTGCAGTTCATAGATAGATAGCTATCCCCGATAAACAGTAAGATTCTATCTATCAATCCACAGCTTTTGGAAGAAATGCTATCTGTCGGTAGGTTGTAGGAAAGCAAGTGAGGGCAAAAGGATAGATTTTATTTATCTTTAGTAGCTGCAACTTTAGATAGATAGCTTATTGAAAAGGGGCGTTAGAGAGTAGGCCTGGGTCCCAGCAGTGGGAACACTACAAGGTCGATAAAGCTAATGAGACTGATAATTATATTATAGATTAGCTGATTTCTTTTTAAAATGAACAATCTATTGACTGACTATGATCTAAATTTAAATAAAGGGTGTAAAAAGACCCTTAACGAAAACGAAAACCACATATTCTACTCATCACTGGGATACTTTTTTTCTTCTAGACCATACCTGGGAATTCACTGGTTCTGGAGATATTGGAGGTCAAAGTCAACATTTTTTTTTCGTTTTTTTTTCAAAATCGTATTTCAAGTATCATTAGTAAACTTTCTTCCAAACAAACGTTATCAAAATTATCAATTTTTCATAGTCAATCACGCATTTGAAGTTACTAAAATGCATTGAAAACTAAACACAACGAGCGCCTCACACACACAAGCGTGCGGTCGGTTCAACGACCAAGCGCGAGCGGTCAAATGCGCAGCTGATCGGAATTATTATTAATTAATTATTTTTTAAAGATGAAAATAAAAAGTTTTTCCCAGCAATATTTTTTGGTCCAAGTTACTTAATTACACGTACAGAATGTGTAGTTATCGGCTTTGTGATCGGTCTTTTTACACCCTGTAGTTATATTGTTTATGTAAAATATGGTTTAAATTTCCAGCACCCACTTCTGGGGTCCTGTCGCCAACTGGGGAATACCACTTGCAGCAATTGCAGACATACAAAAAGACCCAAGTTTTATTAGTGGGAAAATGACACTTGGTAAGTTATTATTTTATCGTCAAAATGTCTATGTTATAGATAAAACGGCAAGTTTGTGTACTTATGTGTGCAAGCCTAAACATATAAATTCATGCCGCTTAAGCATAAAATTGTAAAGCAACAAGTGCATTTTTCTGGAGAGCCAATTTTGTATTTAATAACAATTTACGAGTATGTAATTTTTGATATGTTTAACTGATGTTTTGCATTATATAATCAATGATCAGTTTAAGACCAGGCAGTAGATTTAAAAAATATGGTCTTTATGGGTAGGAGGGATCTAAATAATTCCTTACAGACATACACATTGTTATTGATAACTCTCGATAACAATGAATTTGCTTGGTAAAGACTACAGAAAAAAAAACAATTTGTGATCAACAATTCAGTATTTTTTTTTTGGTGAAGCTTGGTAAATTGAAATAAATAAATATTTAAATTAAATATTAATTTTCAGTCCTCCCAATATTGCCATAGACTTAATAAATGTACATTTTACAGCTTGAATACATGTTTGCTCACACTATTAAGATAAATGAGTTAGCATAAATAAATACCTATCTCATAGATCAAGCTAAATCTCAGACATAAAGATACAAGTTGTTATCACAGAGGTTCAATAAAGTTGATGTTATCTTAGCCCTCACTTCCTTATCTCTGCGTCTTGTACTATGTAACATGAATCTTTTTTATTTAGTTCTGCTGTATATGACCGAGGTACTTCAGATAACCTCCATACATACATTACATAGAATGGGGTCACATTAAAATTGGTCGTGAAGCAGTAATTAGCGTTTCAAATATTTGTATGAGGTATGGTAAATGCGAGACATCTCGCTGTCTATTTTCTAGGCGCGTAACCTAAGGCGCAAAATACACAGAAGTGATGAAAGATTCGGATGCGATGCGGATGTGGATCGGATTTTTGTCGCTTCAAATTTTATTCATACAAAATGTATGAAAGAGATGCGTCGTAAATTACACAGAAAAGATGCGGCGCCGATTTATCCGTGATAAATCGCGCCGCATCCTATAAAAATCCGATCCACATCCGCATCGCATCCGAATCTTTCATCGCTTCTGTGTATTTTGCGCCTAACGGTGATGAGTGTGATGGTGTGCGTCCTTTTTCTATTGCTTGACTTCTTCACCTTCTACCAGACTTGAAAGTTTTCTAACGTACATAATATTAAACTAATATTTCTATAAAAAAATCTGCAAAGATTTTGCGATTTAGGATAGTTTTTTTTTTATACAAAAATTTTGTCCAAAGCTCAATAATTACTTGCTTTTGTTTGGCCATTTATATAATTTAATTAGGAGTAACGTTGTACACGCAACAACTAAAGAGAACGTAGGATAAAATGGCGAGCGAAGTGAGCTCGAAATTTCTACATCGCACCTTGAATATGATAACTTTTTTTTGGGTCTATTCAGAAATCCAAGATTGTAACGTGTGCACGTCAATGCTGGGAAGCTTGAGCTTTAAGATATCGTAGAATGTAAGAATAATAATTATGTGGTTACTTGTGACTTACCCAGTTCCTCAACTAATACGAGAATGGTAGAAGAAAAAAAAAGAAGAGAACGTAGGAGCGAGCGGAGCGAGCTCGAAAATGTTATTATTATTAAATATAAATTATACTATATTATTATACCCCACGGCGTCCACGTACCAGAAAACGCAGTATTAGAAGGCCTCCCACATGGTGGACCGACGACCTGGCGGCGGTCGCGGAAATCCGATGGATGCGAGACGCACAGGGCCGGTCATTTTGGCGACACTTGGAAAAGGCCTATGTCCAGCCAGTGGATGTCTTTCGGCTGAGATGATGAAAATGATAATATTATACCCTGCCTGGAATAGGTTGCGATGTCTTTAGGTATTTTTTTTTTATGAGCCTAGTCTCTCCCACTCCTGGGCAAAGGCCTCCCTCCACTCTTTCCATCTTTCGCGAGCCCGCGCTTCCTCCTGCCAGTTCTGACGGAATCTATCCAATTCGTCCCGCCATTTCCTTCGTGGTCTGCCGCGACCCCGCCGTACTGTTTCAGATCGATTTATTTTATCTTGTGTCTTGCCATATAAGAGTTGATACTAAGAGTAGTGTGTGGTGTTTCCAGCGCTGTCGCTGTACTCGCTGATGTTCATGCGGTTCGCGTGGCGCGTGCAGCCGCGCAACATGCTGCTGTTCGCGTGCCACGTCACCAACGAGTGCGCGCAGCTCACGCAGGGCGCGCGCTTCCTCAACTACCACTACCTGCAGGACAACAAGAAGCCTACCCCCGCACCCGTGCAGGCGCAGGCGTCCGAACCCGCCGCCTCCTAAATACACATTAAAATATATCGGGAAACATTGACGCAGTTTAAACCTACGTAGATTTAGTTCTTGGCGAACTATTTTAGCAGTAAGAGTCATATAAGTCTGTTGCGGCAGTGCGTCGGAAATATTTTGAAGTCTACCCTCGGGTCTTTGAAAACTGTAAAACATTTAAAACTATTTTTTCTTTACGTAAAAAACATGAGATTATTTATTGTGAAAATGTTGTTTGTGATAATTGCGCACAATTCATGTTTATGGGTTAAAAGAAATGGGTAACTATAGTATATTTATAGTTTTGTAAATATCTATAAGATAACGGAATGCCTTTTGATAAAGTTAGTGACAGCGTTTCTCTTATGGAACGAAAAGCCGAATTAATATAAAATGGCATTAAAGTAAGGATTTTGTGGCAACTGAAAGTCAAACAACCAAAACTTTAGATATAACTGTGTCAAATAGTAAGAAAAGTAGCTCAATTTTAATTATATATATTTTATATAGTACCTAAGGTATTATAAATAATTAAATATTTATATTTGTCGAAAAAATCAAATGTATTAGAAATAAATGTTGCAATGTAGCTGGCTACATAATAGTTGACGAAAAGCTTCATGTTTATAGTAATAATAAGTTTTATCTGTTTTTACCCGACTACCCTGAAAGGGAGGGTAATGCTTTGTCATAGCAGAACAACATTGTTACCAATCAGTACGGTAGAATAGACAGTGATGAGTAAAACACACAGAGGGTTTGATTATAAGGGATTAAAGACTTAAACGATAAAGATGTCGATATAGTTTTGATTTTTTTAGACATTTTCATTGGATATATTATGGAAATAAAAAACACGGAGTAAAGCTCCCGATGTTTGAATGAAGTGTGACAGGGTTTCAGGCTAGAGTTTAAAAAATACTTATCTTCAAATACTAAATCAGAAATCGGGGCATCTCCAAATATCTAAAACATTTCTAGCACCTTGTAAAATCTACCCTCAGAGTTTATTACTAAAGAGGTTGATGTCCAGCCTAAACTATGGTCCTCTTCGATCGAATTTAAAAAGTAAGAATTTGAAAATGGAGTATCAGCCGGTTCGAAAGCAAATCTCACCCATTTGTGTACACACCACTTATCTATATCTGAATTCAAAATCCGAGATAATTATCAAGTTTTTTAAATCAAACTCTATTTTACACGCGACAGAGTTCAAATTCCATTGTAACTTATTTTATTTTAGGACCTTTCTGAACGCTTATCAAGTTAAACTATACAAAGTTGAACTGGTGTCGACGTATTGAAATTATCTCGAATTATCAATTCAAGTATATCTTTTTGATGATTGTGATTGTTAATCTTTTAAGTTTGTTCGTCAGTAGAATTTAGTACCAGTAGGTTGTACAAAACGTATAAAATTACAAAATGATGTTATCATTATACAAAGGTATATTTTTTAAATATTTATTGTGAATTTTATTCTGATATTATACTTGTTGATCTGTTTTAAGAGTTTATTTTTTTGAAACCAGTTGAAACTTTTGGTAGTTTTCATTAGCATCTATAGTCCGTCTAATGAAAGCGCGACCTGAGAAAAAGAGGTTAAATGCAAAAATTTTGTATGTGGTATTATATACTAACTATACTCCGTTGGTTTAGGTAGTTAAGTAAAGGTAAACAATCTTGGTATGTCTTTTTATATTAAAGAGGTCGTATATAATATACACAAAGATTATTTAAATTTAGTTTCTTAGCTAACATCGATTTAGGTAAATACGTATTTGCAAAGATTTTTACATACAATTTATAGACAACTTTTAGATAAAAAGACATGCCAAGATTGTTTACATATAGTTAACTACCTAAACCGACGGAGTATAGTAGTAGAATTATGTCTTGACACTTCACAATTTTTAGGGTTCCGTACCTCAAAAGGAAAAAACGGAACCCTTATAGGATCACTTTGTTGTCCGTCTGTCCGTCCGTCTGTCAAGACCCTTTTTCTCAGGAACGCGTAGAGGTATGAAGCTGAAAGGAGAATGACCGAAAGCAGTCTAGCAAAGATGCATGAAACAAAATCAAATTAATATAAAAATTATTTGCTTATTTTTTACAAGCTTTTCACTTCAGGAATTTTGTTTTCGTATCCGGAATTATGATTTTAACATAAACAGTAAATTAACGATTGCTAGGTACATTAGTCATGATTGACATTTCGTTCTCTTCATTTGTACGAGTTACGTAAGTATAACCTTTAGACAAAATCTTCACAAAAATGATACTAAACTCATAAATAGCTATATAATTAGTAATATCATAACCATATCGTACTGTATAAATATGTATTTCATCATTCCAATAAGATAATATTTATTTTTGTGTTTCGTCTCACGCAGATGCAACTGTCAAGCCAGATGACAGACAGACCGGCCGATAGGGATGGCAATTCTTCCTAAACAAGAACGATTTTTAAATCTATTCGAATCGAAGTCTAAAGAATCGATTCATTAATAAATAAGTTCTAATAGATCGATTTAAAAAAAATAGATTCATTGGTTACCCTGCTGGTACTGAATCCTAAAAAGCACGGTAGGTACTGATGGTCCACGTATGGATCAACGCATGTGTTTCATAACTGATGAATAATCGAGTACAACATTCACTTAAAAATTAACTTACGGAAAATAGGTAGGTACTTTGATCGTTTAAATAATAATATGTGTAATAAAACCGCTCGCTTTAGTATAAAATAATATATTTATTACTTAATCAATCACCTTTAAATTGTCATGAGCACGTCATCATGGCGGTATGTTCGAGGGGACTCATAGAGGTATAAAGAGCTTCTGGGAAGACGTGACGGCGTTCTCACCCTCCGAATGACGCAGGTCCTCACCGGACATAGTAAGTCCGAGAGGTTCCTGCACCTGATTCGTGGGGAAGAAACGCGGCCGGAGGGCCGCGCGGAGGACACCGTGGAGTATACGGTGAGGTGTGACTCACATAAAAGGAGCACCGCCGTGTCCTTGTCGGGGCGAACGGCAGCGGTGACATCTCACCGGGCCCTGGTTCAGGCCATAGTCCAGGCCATATTTTATATCGACAGTTTTATTATAGATAATCACAAATTCGTTTTGGTGTTGCCAGCATAATGTGTCAATTGCAATGAATCGAATACAGAAAGCTGTTCCCGCCATTATTCTATATCGACAGCCCTGTTAGAGATAATCACAAATTCGTTTTGGTGTTGCCACCATAAATAGTCAATTGCAATGAATCGAATACAAAATAAATTAAATAATATTCTTGGTTTCAAAACACAGAATAAAGAATCTGATTACGTATCAAAACCTAACAGTTTCTGCAAGAAAAAATCGGAACTCGTTTTCAAGTATCTAAAATCGATTTAAAGTATCTATTCCATGTTTAAGATCGATAAAAAAAAATCAATATACTTGACCTACAAAATCGATTTCAGATTGTCATCCCTAAGCCGGTGCCTGTGCGGAACTGCGGAAGTCGGAAGCCATTACTGTTTATGTGTCGATTGAAAGTAGTCGCTGTGATAATCTCTCCACGTAAATAGTAATACTTAAGGAAATTCGTTGGTGTTTGTTTTAAACAACTTAGCGTGTTTCATGTAACTTACGACAGGACGTTTTTATACTTTTAGTTGTGTTTTATAACGCCAGGACGTTTTTGTGTTGAGTTTCTGAACTCTTTTGAGTGAGTCTATTGTTATCATGTCGATGCTTGATTCTGTTCAACCGATGCCGGTGGTAATGAGAAACCGATGTGTCAATTGTTCACTTTTGATACCCAGAAATCACCCGCAGCATTCCTTGCAACAAGCGTCCACGACGATGATTACTATATTACGATCTTGCATAACTCCTACTGAGGTAAGTTATCACTATATTATATTACTTCTAGATTATCAGACATGCCAGCATCCTTTACTTTTGAATGCTGACAACATCCTATAATCATCCATCGTTAGTGTGGTGCAACTTATAGTATGAATTATATTATGGTCAGACTGCCATCATACAACTTAACTACGATTTTCTACTATTGATCCTTTAATTTAATCTTGAAAATGAGCTTTAATGTGAACAATACAGCAATGTAATATATTGATGAAATGTATATCTATACTAATATAATAAACCAGAAAACTTTTTTGATTTGTTTCTAATCTCTGGAATTATTATGTTGATTTGAAAAATATATTTTTTATATGATTATCACATTCATAAAGAATACTCCAGTAGTTTAGTTTAGGGCATAGTTTACAAGTACTATAGTTTACAAGAATATGTAGGAACACAGCCGGGCACAGCTGTATGCTTATACTCTATCGGTTTAGGTAAACAATCTTGATATGTCTTAAAAGGTAAATAATCTTGATATGTCTTTTTATTTAAAATAAATCGTATAAAAGACATACAAAGATTATTTAAATTAATTACCTAACTTCAGTTGTAAATACCTAATTGTAAACATTTTTAGATACAATTTTTAGGCATTTTTTTAGATAAAAGACATGCTAAGATTGTTTACATTTAGTTAACTACTTGAACAGATGGAGTATATATTACTCCTGTTCCAGCTTTCCATGGGTGATAGAAATCTTTGAAATTCTCGGTTGTTTTTCTACTATGATATGCATGTTTTAAACACCTAAACCTTCCTCATGAATCACTCCGTATACTGGTGAAAACTGCATGAGTATCTGTACAGTGCTTTTTGAGCTTATAATATCCTTATACACAGTGAGGGACTCTGTTTTATAATATGTTTGGATTAAATGATGATTGGTGTATAACCTGAACTAAGTATTTCAGAAAAACAGTAGCATTCAGAAGTATTTTCTTTTATTTCAGCTTTCATCAGAAAGTGTACTTTGTACGGAGTGTATAGCAATATTTCAAGATTGAGCAAATACATTCATTGATGGAGTAAATCCTTTACCATTGCCTGCTTTTGGTCACAGAAGTATATGCTTTTCTTGTGGACTGTCTATTTTACGTGCATCAAGAACACATGCTGTGAGATCTGACCGCCCAGAAAGGAACATTATATTAAGAAAGGTTCCGCTGCACTTGGTAAATATTTTTTGACTTACACATTTTTCTATAATGCTAATTTTTATTCTTGGGGAACTTCACCACCACGCAGAAAACTGCAGCAAAACAACTACGTTGTTTCTGTGAGTGTATAAGGTCACCGGTGTGTCAAAGCCAGCGGTGATTTCCAATTAAAGTATTTGACTTTGAGCAGTAATAATCTATACACTAGACTAACGCTGATATGTTTCTCACTAATAATAATATTGTCTTAACATAGTTCACTGGTAACCAGTCTACTTAAGACTTCAAAAACCCTATTATCTTTGTTTTCATATGTTGCAATAGTTTCCCACCAACCAACCGGGGGTAGTCCTTGAGTGCACAGCATAGCACATACAGGGATAATCGTCGGTTGCTATTACGCTTCATTAAAAGTGTCTAAAGGGCCTCTACAAGTTGGTTTGGCTCCTCATACGCCTTCCAAAGGTCCAAGACCCCAGAGTTCTGAGATATACTGGCTATATAATAATATTGTACTACTCAATACTTTAGTACATTCCATATTATGTACATAACTACATAGAAGGTATGAAATATTGTTAAGATCAATATGGACCCTGTCGGGCACAGCAAGATGCGAGACGCACAGGACTGTTAGGTGTGGTGACACTTGGGGGAGGCATATGTCCAACAGTGGTGTCAATGGTGTCTTTCAGCTGAAATGATAATGCTGATATTACATATTGGTTTATTTTAATACTGAATACATAGTATGTCAATTTGTTCTTTTTTAGGTTTCAGGATTGGAAAGAGTGTGCAATGCTTGTTGGTTGGCAGCTTATAGGGAAGTGAGACGTCAAAACCAACAAGTTTGGTTCTTGAGCTGGGGGCGTTATAACGATATAACTGCTCCAGCTTCGTATTTAGATAATTATTTTGATGAGTATGATGAATAATAAAGGTAATTGGTACTTAAAGTTCTGCTGTCAAATACATAGGACATCTATAGGTTACTTGTTGTATACTTGTTCTAACATTAAATACCTAATGACTACCTACATGAAAAGTCTGTTCATAATTATGTGTTTTATACCATTATATACAACAGGAAGGTACCTTATTTATTTCTGTATAGATCTGAGACAAATTGAAGTTAATAAATGATCTCTATCTGACTGAAGTTGTCGTTTTATTTCGATATTGTCACATCAACGCCGCAAGGCCATAAAAAGCATGAATACACATATACATTACACACACAACACACACACATTACAACATTAACGTTTGAATCCCCAACCGGTCCTATGAGACCGCGCTGTTATTGTTTTACTATTGTGTCTCGTTTCGCGGGTATCTGAGTAACTACCACACATTTTTTTTTACATTGTGTTGTATTACATTATATTTTTCAATTAGCAACTGTTCACTTGTTTTGTTTTTAACTAACATTGTTGTTTTGTACCTCCATGACTGATCTGTGGTCATTTTATAAGTTGCGAGTAGGTTAGACATAATTTGTAGGTTATCTCCGTATTTGTTTAATTACTTCAAAATCCGGGTATTTGTGTGAAAATTAACACTTTTGTTTAATAGTATATAAAGCGTAGTCTATAATAAATAAAGATTTATTGTGTTTCAACTTTAGACGGATTTCCATACATCGTTGGTCATGATCCTTTATATCAATTACTCAAGTCTACTGTTCCTTGAAGCTGTGAAAAAATCAAACTTCTAAACCAACGCAATCAAAAGATACAGCCGTTTATGCCGCAAATTTTCGACACTTGCAAGGGAATCAAAACCTACAGGGTGCTTCCCGTGAACTCAGAATCTTGAAATTTGGTACGAAGCAACGTCTTATAGCATAGATAAAGGAAAAATTACGAAAACCATAAATTTTTAGTTACATCACATAATATTTTTTTTTTAATAATTTTAAACTTACTACCCATTTTCTCATAAACGCGTAAAGGTATTAAATTGAAATTCATACCAAATACTCAGGTCTATAATACCTTTAAGCTGTAACAAAACCAAACTTCTATGTCAACGCAATCAAAAGAAACAGCAATTTAAGCTGCATATTTTGAAACTCGCAAGTACTCGTAAGGGAATCAAAACCTAAAGGGTACTTCCAGTCGACCTAGAATCTTGAAATTTGGCATGAAGCAACGTTTTATAGCACACATAAAGGAAAAATTCCGAAAACCTTAAATTTTTAGTTACATTACAAGATTTTCTTTTTTGTAAAATCTTTAAGACTCGATTCGAGAATTGAACTGTTTTCATCTTGATAAATTGGTACGGAACCCTCAGTGTGCGAGTCCGACTCGCACTTGCTCGGTTCTTTTTATTTCCTACAATTGCGGCTGAATAATGTTGCCAATTAAATTAAAAAAAAAACTCCAGTCGCGCTTTCATTAGACGCACTAGTCATCATCATCATCTGCCTAGCCTTTTCCCAACTATATTGGGGTCGGCTTCCAGTCAAGCCGGATTTAGCTGAATACCAGTATTTTACGAGGAGCGGCTGCCTACCAGACCTCCACAACCCATTAACTGGGGTAACACGGTAGACACACCCCAGAAAACTTGGAAGGAAAAGGACTTACAGGAAAATGCGTAGTTCTTCGATAGCTGCCTTCACAGTGCGCCGGTTCAGGCGATATTTCCTTCAAGCTTCACGAGACTAGGAGGGTTTGAGGTGTTCACCACACAGCACCGATATTTTTCACTTTTAGAGTTTTTTAGACGCACATTAGACGCACTAGTCATCATTGGCATTTAAGGGCCCTCGCTCACCGCGACTTTTGGTAGCGATGCTGTCGCGCGTTTCGTAAACGCTACTTACGCGCGTCAGTAGCATTTGCCACGCGCTGTAGAAGCGATGCCAACGCGCTAATAACGCGCTGCAGCATCACGATTGTTTCGATGCAAATGCACGACCGTGTTGTCTCGTTACTAACTCACGTTTGCATCGCGACAGTATCGCGTTTACATCGCGTGGGCGAGGGCAAACAGCTAGCGACTGTATCGATACGAACGCACGACAGCCCTTACAGTCTGACACGCCCTGCCGCTCTGCCCAGGAGCGGAAGAAGTCATTTTGATGATTCTCCACCTAAAAAAAGTACAGTATAAAGTTTCTCGGTAGCAGTTTTACTGTCGGAACTCTGATAGCCAGTTCACTCCTTGGTGATGTGAGGTTCAATGATAGACTTGCTAACAAAACGAACTATAGTCCTTCTAATGAAAGCGTGACCTGAGAAAAAGAGGTTAAATCCAAAAAAAAATGTTATGTGGTATTACTAACTAGTAGGAGAATCATGTCTTGACATTTCTCAATTTTTTTTATTTCCTACAATTGCGGCTGAATAATGTTGCCAATTAAATTTTAAAAATTAAACTCCAGGTCGCGCTTTCATTAGACGCACTCTAGTAATTTTATCGAAAACAGGTCAATTTTCAAAAAGTAAAATAATACTGACATCCTCAAGAATTGGAAAGAGAAAGCGAGGAACTGTAATCCTTTGGAGGCCTTTGTCCAGCTGTGCGACAGTCTGTAAGGGCTTGCTAAAATACTGTGATTGTTGGAAGAAATGGAGGGAAGCCTTTGTACAGCTGTGGGATGAAAAGGGCTAGCCATAGTATAATAAAAAGCCATTCATGCAGAAAATATTCATACCTAGGTTAGGTATGAACATAGGTTTAAAAATAGATAGAACAGAGATTAAAGTCCCGTCGTGTTGAAAAGGTAGGTTCCTGCGACTAGACGGATGTTATGTCTGGTGGGCTACTGCCCGATAAATGATTTCGGGTGGTTGTATCTATTTCAGTCACGTGGAGTATTTTGATTGCACGATGCAGGATGCAGGATTCGTAGTTCTTATGTAACGTCGTACATCGACGTACGTCGTTCGATGATGATGTCGCTACGTAGGTATTTATTTGCCATCGATATACGAAATGTAGAATGTAATTTAACTGAAGTTTATTGCGGTACTCGTAGAAGCACTAAGTAGCCCGAGAAGAGAAGATACGCTAGCGATGCGCAATGGCGAGAGGTTTTATTCTACAGGAAAAGTTTTTAACCACTGCGTAAATATAGGCTGCCTACCAGAGCTCCACAACCCAATAACTGGGGTAATAGGGTACTTCATGGCAAGGCTGGAGTCAGATTTACTGGCTTCTGACTATCCGTAACGACTGCCAAAGATTTAAATGACAGCTGGGACCTACGGCTTAACGTGCTTTCCGAGGCACGGAGGAACCTCGTTATGTTAAGATGGTCACCCATCCACAGACCAACCTTGGCAAGCGTTGCTTAACCTTGAAGATCGACTTGTGTTCTATTACTTACACTGAGCCACCAAAAAAAATTACGCAGTGGTTGTAACATTTCAGTACCTAGTTGATTGTCGGCTTGAATGGAAGCCGACCCCAATATATGTAGTTGGGAAAAGGCTAGGTAGATGATGATAAACATCTCAGTAGTTGTCGATTGTTTCGACTTTGACTCGAGTCCGATTCTGCCTGTAAGACCGTTTTCACATTATCCGATCCACATTTTACTTACCTCGATAATTATCGTATCGGCGTCCGACACCGATATCGGATCGGATAATGTGAAAACGGTCTAATTGCAACTTGTGGTTGCGTTTTCGAGTAACATTTTACTTACCTACCCCGATATCGGCTCGGCGTCCGACACCGATATCGGATCGGATAATGTGAAAAGAGTGACTAATTCGTACAATCAAAAACTAGCGGTTCATTCCGTTGACTCGAAACAAAAGAAAAACATCTCGATTATTTTGTAGAACGGCGAGTCGATGTTTGACTCGATGGTTTATTTTGACGACTTTGAGTCTTTCGATTGTTAAAACATCTCGACTACTAATCTAAACTTTTGCTTTTCTGTTCAAGATGCTTTTACCTCTGAATTTATAGGTCAAAATGACAATGATCCTTATTTTGACAGCTATAAGGCTTTTATTCGGTTGCTATCAGAATTAAAGTAACTGCGTACCTAGTAGAAGTGCCAAATTATTTCTTGATCAACTACTAATGAGTGTTAGTTCATAGTTACCGTCTTAGTATCCAACGTAACAAGGCATGGCGAAGAGATCCCATTATCTGACTGAAACAACGGCTGAAGAAAGTTCTAATAAAGTTATAATGATAGCTAGCAGCGATCTGTTGGCAAAAAGACTTAGATGGGCGGACTAATAGGTACCTACAAGATAGCGGAAACCACCTACGACTAGCTGAGGAGAATCACCAGAGGAAGTTCACAATGCACTAGCTTCTGACGTTTTATAAGTGTCTATTTAAAATAAAAATAATTTTGATTTTAATAATACTTAGTCCTATTGGGACCGTTTTTAGGCTCTCCGCTAAATGATACTCTTGAAGTTATATTTTGTAAACAAGGTAGGTATATGAGGCCGATCTTTATCTAGCTGGCTACTCGAAGAAGAAACACCAAAACATACTGAGAGGTTAGGGTCTATTAAAGTTTACCTTTTTCTTCTTGTCGTATCGATTCAACTAAAATTTTGTCCGACCAATATTTCGCCACCTGGACAGCTCTATCGCTGGCCTCGTATAGGTCGTTGAAGGTGCTATCCTAATCACCCATATCCTGTGAAGGGGCTCCACACTGGCATGCTGCCGTCCAGCCCCTAAAGCGCAGTAAAACATGGGTTTTTTTCGTTATTTTACTGTACTTTAGGGACTGGATGGCAGCATGGTACTTGCGATGGGTCAAGGAAACCCCATTTGGCCAGATTATCTTTGCAGCGGCCAACTTGAGCCCGTAGTCGGTGCAAAGATTTCCAGGTTGGCCACTGCGTTCGTGTTCCAGTGGCAGATGTTCTGCCGGAGAGATGAAGTTAGGAGGAGTGGCGTATCCTTCCCTCCACAGTTTACGTCTACAAGTACAATTATCTAATGTTGAGGTTTGACGGGAATGGTCAAGCTTCCCTTTTCCTTGAAGATAACAAATCCGTCGCTTGACCAAGAAAGCTAAACAAGCTAAAAGATCTCTCCATGCTACGCTTGATCTAGCAGTCTAAATCCATAATATTTCCGGCAGGATCTCATGGTAGAATGTCGACTGTGACTGTCGCAACCCAGTGCCAGGCACGCCATAATCATGGCGGTAAGTCCCTGCTTTGAGAAGTAATTGGAAAGTCACGCACTCACGCCGTCCGTCCGGCAACTGAGCCCAAGTCACCACGGCGCGTAGTGATCAGCAAAAAGTAGGGGCCCAGAAGGGACGAATCCTACTGAGGCCCTGGGTTGAACGAAAGAGATCCCTGGGGCCTTGGAACGAAGGTAAAGAAGGAAGAGGAGACGGTTTCCGTCAGTAAAAGTCTGACACGTCTTCTGCACCGAACAGGAGAAGTAATTGGATGATTTCCCACCTAAAAAAGTCTAAAACCATATTATGTGGATTATCACTTCTACGCTGACAGCAGAGTCTTAGCTAAAGTTTCCTATTTTTACCATTATTTAACCTCAAATAAAGTAGTTAAAACTCAGCAGCTAGAGTACGGGTTGAATTTCGAAAGAAAAACTCGGGACCCTAGAACGAAGGCAAAGAAGGAAGAGGAGTGGGTTTTAGTCAGTAAAAATCTGACACGCGTTCGAGTAGGAGAAGTAATTTGATGATATCCCACCTATAAAAGTTTAAAACCATATTATGTGGATAATCACTTCTACGCTGACAGCAGAGTCTTAGCAATACGGTCCAATTTTTACCCTTTGGCTAACTCTAAAAATAATAGTGAAAACTTAACTGCTAGAGTACTAACTTATTTCTTTTTCACTACGTAGGTATCATATGTGCGCGAGGAGCCGAGAGCGTTTACTCGGCACAATGGCGGCGTTTAGAAGCGGTAACAATGACAGGCGTCTTCATTGTGCAGCGCAAGTGTTGGCAATGCGACCGCGTCCCAGTTCGGGTCGCGCTCTCACTTATGTAATGAAGCCACGGTAATAACTATGCAAATAGAAAGGAAGATTTTATTTTAAGGTGGGTAGTCATCAATATAACTTCTCTTCTCGCGCTCTGGGTGGAACGGGAGGGCTTGACAGACTTTTACAGACTAAAACCCACTGGCCTTTGTTCTGAGGTCCCGGGTTTTCCTTTCAGAAGCCAACCCATGGCCCCAGAGCCTACTGAGATTGGGTTTAGAATCGTGTTTTTGGTTAGTGGAAGTTGGTAGTTACTCAGATACCCGCGAAACGAGACACAATAGTAAAACAATAACAGCGCGGTCTCATAGGACCGGTTGGGGATTCAAACGTTAAAGTTTTTAATTTTATTGCGTTAACTGCAGTTTTCTTTTCTCTTGGGGATCGGACTCTTATTGTCTAAAATAACAGCAACAACGGGGGCGGTACCGTCCCCTGGTGGGCGCTGGAGCTTTTCGAGGGCGGTAGCTAGTCCAAAGGCATATGGTAACGTTAACAATATTTATTTTTAACGCTACCATTAATACGACTACCCTCAACCTCATTTATTAATAATCACTACTCTCAAACTCAACTACGACGACGATACGAGAATTATTTTTAATTTGTGAAAATAAATTAATAGATAATTGAAAAATATGTAAAATTGGTATAATTAAAAGTTAATTGAAGGGGACGTTGGAATTTTGTTTTCTTGTAAAGGGCAGTAGATCATAAATGGTTGGGAACACAGAAATCTATGGTTGCTAAACTATGGTCTAAAACCATCCCCGTGTTTATATACTTGCGTCAGTGCCGTGCTTGCCTCATCTTGGTTCTATCAGCATCGCTGCCGAAATCGCAGGTCCAGCGATTGTAACAATATCGAATGCTCACTGGACTACCATCTTTCCTCAGTCTTTCGACTACCCTGACTACTAACTCCATTAAACAACAAACTAGCAATGGCCGGGAATACTTGCCTCCAAGGCAGGTAGACCTATCAGTATTCATCTTATTTTTTGGCTCTTTAGGTGTTCCAAACTTTTGGTGCACTTATCATACCACTCTTGACTTGGAACTTCTTTTTGGCTCTTTGAAGAACTTGAGGATATAGATATCAAAAACAGATTCTGGCAGGAATTTTTACATATTACTGATAGTCATCATCATCATCTGCCTAGCCTTTTCCCAACTATATTGGGGTCGGCTTCCAGTCAATTTATTTATTTATTTATTTATTGGTTTATCCTCGTATTGGAACGCCTTTCAGCAATTACACCAATGGAGTAGGTACAAGTCACAACAGAATCGGTTAGTTTCTAACAGCCTCCTAACAGCAGATGCACGGTGTAGTCTTCAAAGGAGCGGAGTGGTCACACACGCTTATCAGCCATCAGGCCAGTGCCCCTTGAGGATTCCATATCGCACACAATTTGAAATTTTAAAGATGAATTTTCAGTGTAAAGGAGACCGATACCCTTCCATACAATCTTGGGCCTAGGTTGATAGTTGTTTGTAAAAAAATGGAACTGATGTCAGTTAATAGCTTATATATTTTTAACCATTTACAGAAAATTCTGTGGACCAAATAAATGAGAGAAAAGAGTTATAAGAGATTAAGAAAAAGTGAGGTTATGCAAGATATTACGTTTTAATTGACAGTATTTGATGACACAGAATATGATATGTAACACAAAATAAAACATTTTTAGATTAATATTTTTTATTAATAAACGCCATGTAAACTAAAACAATTTACAGTTCGAAACATAGTTCATTTTTGTATAATATTGCAAATTCTCGATTCATGAGTCAAGCCGTGGTGAAGTTGATTCACGATACAAGAGAACGACCACTGCAGAGACAAATACAACGGTGGCCAAGGTGTCTTGATTCATCAGCAGACAATCTTTGAGCCAAATACCAGCAAGTTGAGCAAATATTGTAACTGCTGATTACCTGAAACATGGGAATAGTTCATTCAACAAATTATGACCAACTAAGTAGCATTCCGTCAGTTTTGGTATTTAAATATTCTCCATGATTTCCGACCAGTTTCAGTCCATTTTTTTGTTAATATTTACCGAAAAAGAGTATATTTCGGGAAGTTTGATAATGGCGCCAGCGACTGAAAAATTGAATGGGAATCGTTTTTCTTGGTATGGTCATGTAAAAGAGTGATGAGTTTACATGTGTATAGAGGGAGAGAGGGCAAAGAAAAGATGAATAGATCGTATGAGAAGTGAGATAGAAGAAAAGGGAGTTATAGTTACTTATAGCGTGGCGAGCGACAGGACAGAATGAAAAAAAACGTGTTGCGCCAATCCCAAATAAAACGATATAAGGGCAGAAAGATGATGATGACAACGGAGAAAAAGAACGGTGAATGGTAGTAGACGCTGGTTGATAAAATATGGGTTAAATAATACCTACTTACAGGTTGTGGCGCTCGTCATTGAGAGAAATCATTGCCAGTATAGTTTCATCATCACTTCGCTGTTGGTTTAGTGCATTGCAGCAGTTATACTACAATTTATACGACAATTTATGGTATCAATAATATATCCTTTCGATAAGTCGCCCGTAAAATCCAATATACTGCACCAAAGTCAAAGTTTAAATTGTTCAACACAAAAGCCTTAAATACAACTTAATTAAATTGGAAGTCCGAAGAAAGAAAAATTGAGGTCGACAAATATACTAAAGTATCAGTAAAATATTAGAAAATTCACTGAAAACTTAAATGCACGAAACAGAATTCAAAGAGTATAGACGAAAGTAGTGATTGAGCATGCGTGTATATCGAAACGAATTTAAAAAAGATTTAAAAAATAAATCGATTTGTATCGATTTTTTAGCTTAGCCGAACTAAATGATATCGATCTATACAGCCAAATTAATCCGAATTCGAATCGTAAATAAAATCACAGGATAGTACCACTTAACGATTTTTGTGTGTATCCCAACGCAAACTGACCAATGCGCAAAACTTCGAAAAAGCGTTTTCTCTTTATAAACAAACGTAACAGCAGAATTGCGAAATTCAGATTTTTGTTAAACTCTATTGCACATTGAAATATAATGATCAGTATCATTTTTATTTTCAAGTGCTTAAGACTTTATTTACGAGATATGCATTAACGTATTTTATTTTACGGTTCATTGTAAGGTTATGCGCTACTGAAACCGAATATCCAAAAAACCGAAACTGTATTTTGAAGTCTGATATCGGATAAATATCGGTTTGTAATCGAATCTAATAAAGCGCCCATCTCTACGACTGATCACACATAGAGTAGAAAAAAGTATATACGTCAGTGTCATCACAAATTAAAAAAATACCTTTGAATAAACCAGGTATACGAGCTCCTTGGAATATATTGTAGTAACTGACTGCTAACCTAAAATAGGTTACTCACGACTAAAACTTATTTTTTAGATATCTCATCTTCCGGGCACGCATAGCCCTAGTTATTTTTATATTTTGAAATAGAAAATAATAACTAATTTTTTAAGCCATATTTCAACCCCTTACTTAGACTGGGCCCAGAAGTCCCAGTCTCCAAATTTATTTAAGTTGAAAAATACAGAAAATTTTAATATTTCATCTTGACGGTTGACCATAGACATGTCAAGCCGGATTTAGCTAAATACCAGTATTTTACGAGGAGCGGCTGCCTACCAGACCTCCACAACCCATTAACTAGGATAACACGGTACTTCATGGCAAGACTGGACTCAGATTTACTGGCTGCTGACTATCCGTAACGACTGCCAAAGATCTACAAATGACAACCGGGACCAACGGCTTAACGTGCTTTTCCGAGGCACGGAGGAAACTCGTTATGTAAAGATGGTCACCCATCCACAGACCAACCTAGGCAAGCGTTGCTTAACCTTGAAGATCGATCTGTGCGGCTGTTATTATCTAGCCACGAGCTATTACTGATACATATTACTGATAGTGAGGGTACTGAATATACAAAGAATCGCCGTATAGAATAGCCTTTTAATCACGTCTCATTTGAATCAATTAGTCCAGTTTAAATTTACAATCCAAACCTTTCAACTGTCTGTGGTCCAAACCACTAATTCGGTGCATTCTCCGATCACGGATTTGCGCTGTCAACAAGTTTCATGATCGATAAAACGTTGGATACGAAATGTACGGAACATTTAGTTACATAGCTACCTTTACATGAATTACGTCGAGCGACTGGAACAATTTGCCTGCTGCGGTTTTCCCGTCCGATTATAATTTAGGTGTCTTCAAGGCTAGAGTGAATAGGCTCTTAATAAGCTATTGCGCCTCACCATCAACGATTGCATCACTGCTTACCATCAGATGGGATCGCAGTCAAGCACTAGTTTATAACAATTAAAAAAAAAAACTTTATAATTCAAGATGGTTTCAGTCCATCGCCAGTAACTCTTTCCATCCTGCATCACGTACCCTGTTACCTGTTCACGTTACGACCTAACGACAGCATCAGTGGTTGGCATTGCCGTGGCCGAATACTGGGCCAGGCAAGGTATTTGATTGGTTTTGCCATCGACACGCTAACGGCCGAAACCAATAACCTATCGATCTCCGGTTTTGGCATACTGGAGATTGTAAAACAAATGATACAATACAAAAATTATCATGTTTTCTGTTGTTTCATTTGTGTTTCTATCTCCGATATGTGACAGATAGGTTATTGGTTTCGGCTGTAAGAAGAAGAACTCAAGTACCTATAGGATTTAGTATAAGTTTGAGTATTCTTTAGACAAAAAGTAAGTTGCAATGGAACTTTTTACTTTGGCTTTGGTAAAGGCGCGAGGAGCTCGTGGCTAGATAATAACAGCCGCACGGGTCGATCTTCACGGTTAAGCAACGCTTGCCAAGGTTGGTCTTTAGATGGGTGACCATCTTAACATACCGAGTTTCCTTCGTGCCACGGAAAGCACGTTAAGCCGTAGGTCCCGGCTGCCATTTGTAGATCTTTGGCAGTCGTTACGGATAGTCAGAATCAGAAGCCAGTAAATCTGACTACAGTCTTGCCATGAAGTACCTTGTTACCCCAGGTAGTGGGTTGTGGAGGTCTGGTAGTCAGCCGCTCCTCGTAAAATACTGGCATTCAGCTAAATCCGGCTTGACTGGAAGCCGACCCTAATATAGTTGGGGAAAGGCTAGGCGGATGATGAGCTTTGGTAAAGGCGGTGAGCCTCGCTGTATACAACACGTGCCACCGTCTTTCCTGAGATTACTTGCTTAGTGCACTGATAGTCCTAATTCTGAAGCTGTGTAAAACTATGTAGTCGGGGTTTCAGCGTTTTAGGCGATAATGTGGGGCAATCACATTATCCTTGACCCCTTAATCCAAGCGAGATCGGTTCTTTTACGATCCTGTTCCGGGCCTTCTTCTGGGCCATTCTAGTCTCACAGAAGAACGTCGTTTCTCTACAGTTATCAGTCTTTGCCAGCATAACCATCAACTGCTGTAGAATCAAGATCTTACCCACTGATGCGGCAATTTGACAAGGCTTGTAAGTTGCTGTTATATCTGACTGGGACACTGAAGAAATCTCTATACATTGTAAGTACCTACCTATCCAAACACTTGGGCCATCAGAATGAGGTGGAGTGTCTTAGGTATGTCCTTAGTTACTTAGGTATGTAAACATACTTCACGTGTCGTACACTTCAGCACACCAGATAAGTAGATACAAGAAAATAAATAATTCTACCCCCACTTGGCTAAATCCTACACTATATGTTGTTTACCGACTAGTGACTACGAATTTGAATACAGGTTTCCAGACTTTCTTTTCTGTGTCTCAAAATGGCGTCGCTAAGGTAACCTGAACACACACAGATACGTGTGTTTTAATTAAAACTAAATTGTGTACCGTTAATGGTCGGATGCACTACACAAACGGAGTTAGTTACTCTAATTTTGGTTCGCAATGGACGCAATACAATTTGTGGTTTTGTGAGCGCACGCGAAGTAACAGACGTCGGTGTCGTCGGCTCCGTTTGTTGTTTAAACACGTTTTGTTAGAAACGAGAAACGGATTTGATGTAAAGGCCTATTACACCACTCGTTTTTACGGACGGTCTTAGTCTACGTTACGTAGTGTAATAAGGGTAAGATGCTCTTTGACAGGCCCGACGTAACGAGTACGATATCAGGCCCGACGTATACTCGATACGTCGAGTCGACGTATCGTGTCGACTTATCGAGTCGACGTATCGAGTCGATGTATCGTGTCGACGTATCGTGTCGACGTATCGAGTCGACGTATCGAGTAGTGTAATAAGCTCCTTAGATTGTGATGAAAAGAAGGTGTGCTTGGGGTCTGTTTAAATGTGGGTCATGGCAACTGCAATAGCGGCGACTGATCGTACCTACAATGAGTTAACACGTGGTATTCCGAAAGGTTGACACCGAGTCTCCCCCAGATCGAAGGCGACGAAGGAACGAGGTAGGGGGTTAGTCAGTAAGAGTCTGACACGCCCTCCCGCTCCGCCTAAGAGCGGGAGAAGTCATTCTGATGATTCCCCTACCAGAAAAAAAAAACATACAACGAGTTTATAACTAGGAAAATGCTTGGCATTGAGTCAATGAGTTATGCCTCCTACACGTAAGGTCATAGGGCAGGAGAGCTGGTGAAACCATCTGAACCAATGTTTTCGCATCTTATGTACGAAAATCAATAATCCTAAACAATGTCAGTTTAAGATCAGAGTATCAGTTATTGGCTGGAAAGAAGAATTTAACTTAAGGAGTAGGCATCGAAACATTTTTTTACTGGTTAAATGTCTCAGAGTAAGGTCCTCATGACTATCTAATTCGCCTCGTTCAGCGACCAATGGCCTGCAAAACACCATCTACTTACCACACGAAAACTATTCGCAATGACAAACTGCTTCATATCATCACGATTACGAGGAAGGAAGGATAACACTGAAATTTGTTCAAGCAGTCTTGGATACGGTTCAAATGTAAATAAGTCGGAAAAACAGCGATAAACTGCCACCGTTCGCGTGCCGTCATACGATTACGTATGCAGTAAACAAACATATTAGACTAACATTATCCAGCTTTATATTTCTCTTTTTTATTTTTTTTTCTTGCTTCCCATCAAAAGTTGTCGTCTGTGAAGCAAACGGTTCTGTAATGCGATGTAATGAGACCCTTTTTTGGATACGTTTGTAAATAATAATTTTCATGTAATGTGGTTTTTTTTTTGGTATGGTACGTGGTAAAAAACAAAAAATAACGCTAGGCTAGTAGGCTTATGGAAAAGTAGATTTTGCCTGCGGTTTCGCCTGCGTGAGAGTAAAAAAAAAAACCCCATGAAAACATACTCTTGGGACAAAAAGTTGCTCATTCATTTCATCGTATGTTTAAAATCCTTTCTGCCGTTTGACTGTGGTGCAGTAAAAAACATACAAGCGTAACTAATACGTAAATACCTATACTTATTCTCAGTAACGATTCGGTTGGCGCAGTGGTTGAGCGATTGACTACTGCGCTGCGTGTGCCGGGTTCAATTCCCGCACGGATAAAATGTTTGTAGAGCTTACGAGCTACCGATATACGAGTATGTACTATGTATATAGTTGTTCTGGGTCATGGTAACTATTGTATATGAGTTTACATAAATACACATATGATACAGGAATAGTTTCTAGTGTTGGGCAATGTATTAAAAAAGAAAGTTCAAAAATTGTGGCACCTTAACTGCACTTCATATAATATGAAGGTTTTTCTTTCGATGAACTTTCCCAGTTTCGTACCTCTAAAAATAACTTTTGAAATATTTTAGTCCATATTCAGTCCATTGTAAAGATTCTTCCCACAAGTCCAGCGGAAGCAGAAACGAAGCCAGCATTAACGACAATAGCATTCCAATAGGAGAGCACAACTCACAAAGAGCGGGCGGAATGCCAGTTTAAAAGATTTCTTTTTTATTCTATCGCAGCGTAACTTATTCGTCTACTAAATAAAGTCCTCACACACGTTCACACTCGATTGAGTTTCAAGTGAGAGTTTGTGAACGCACCCGACCCACTGTTTCCGGACGAGGCGCCGCCGTGACGCCGTCCGGTTCCGACGGAACGCCAACATGGCGGAGCGCGCGAAAAGAAAAAGATGGCGTCCGCAGCCATTACCGGCAGTTCTAGTGTGTTAGTTATTGCTTTGCATTTGTTCAAGTGTCGCGTTTGAACGCTAAATAGCTGGGGATTAATGTGTTGCAGATGTTTTGTCTCCATTGGAGGGGTCATGGGGAAATATTACGTAATACATGGCTTTAGTAGGGTGATTTATTTTAAAGGACCTTGGGAAGAAACGTCCCCACCAACCAACAGATTCGAAACACGTGTCATTTGAAAGATCTACTAAAATAGAGAACTTTTTACTATGGTGACATATGTCAAATACGTGGGGTTTAGGTTTTATAATATACTATCTGAACCCCGCGGTTTCACCCGCATTCTTGGTTACTGCTCCGCTCCTCTTAGTCCTAGCGTGATGATATATAGCCTATAACCTTCTTGAATAAATGGTCTATCTAACAGTGAAAGAATTTTTCAGATCGGACCAGTAGATCCTGAGATTAGCGCGTTCAAACAAACTCTACTTTATAATATTAGTATAGATTGTTTTTATATTTTTTTTTCTTTTGTGTAGTGCAGTGTACCGTTTGCCATGCTTTTAGATGTACTTACTTGCGAAGCGAGAGAACGAAAACTCGCGGACGTCCTTGCGAAGCGTCGGGTCCAGTGCGCCTTCCTTCAGGAGACGGGCTGGAAGGGGAATAAGTCCCGTGACCATTAGGAAGGAGCAGAGTGGCCGTAGTGCTGTCTCAGGACGTTCAGAATGGACTCCTTGAAGTAGACCGATACAGCGACCGGTTGATACGAGTTAAGGTGCTGATCGAAGGGTCGGTAACGAACCTAATCAGCCGCTGCCGCTACTCAAACTGGTTGCTGTGAGTTTGAAAAGGAGGCCTTCTGGGATGAGTTGCGTGAGGACGTATTGCGCGCTATTCCGAAGATATTTTCGTTGGGGTCCCAGGACCTCAAAGGTCACGTAGGTCAGTTTGCTGGAGAGTACGGACAAGTTCACGGTGGTTTTGGTTATGGTCAAGTAAATGCAGAGGGAGTTAGTATACTCAGGACCTGCACTATGTCTGACCTAGCCATCGCGAACACATTCTTTCAGAAGAAGCTCTTATCGTAGTGGTTCCTACTCAACCCAAATAGACTACCTGCTGGTGCGACGGTGCAACATTGGCAAGGTTACCAACTGCAAAGCCATCCCAGGGGAAAGCTTAACGGCTCAACACCGCCTCCTTGACCTGGTCAGTCGGAATTCATTGCGGAGGTCGCGCATCTCGAGATCGATTCATTCTGCAATCACCGCTGCTGGTAAGCGCGTCCTTGGCTCTTCTCGTGGTGGTAGAACCATAGATAAGGAGACGTGGTGACGGGTTGCAGGAGGTGATCCGAAAGAAGAAGGCCTTATTTAAAAAGTGGCAGGGGTCTAACTCTCCGGAGGACAGGGAGGCTTGCAAAAAAGCAGTAGCCAGAGCCTGCAGCAAAAGTTTGTCACCCTTGTATGAAACTGCGGAGGGGCAGAAGCTTATTTTTAAGCTGGCGCGTGCCCGGGAAAAAGCTACACGGGACATTAGCAAATGACATTTCCCCCGACGAAACCCGCGTTGCTCTTCGCTACATGAGGACACGCTGGAAAATGGTGTCAAACACCATCCGGATAGGTTCGGACCTGATCACAAGGTTCGATAAGTTCAGGTACCTTGGATTCGTGCTGCACAAGTCTGGCAAAGTGGACGACGATGACCAAGCACATATAGGCGCGGTTTGGGCGAAGTGGCGCGAGGTTACGGGCGTTGTATGCGACCGCAAAATGCCTCCGAAGCTCAAGGGGCAGATATATAAATGCATCATACGGCCTGTCCTTCTTTACGGCGGTGAATGTTAAGACACACCCAGGAGCTTCGCGTCACGGAGATGAAGATGCTGAGGTGGATAAGCGGAGTAACGGGATCCGATCGCATAAGCAACTCATTCATCCGAGGTAGTCTTGGTGTCCGTGACGTGGGGGAAAAACTGCAAGAGTGTCGTCTGCGATGGTATGGCCACATCACGCGCCGCCCTAGGGAGTACGTTGGTCGGAGATGCATGGATATGGCTGTCCTTGGGGCTAGGTCCCGTGGTCGCCCCTGTAAGCGCTGGCTGGATGTCGTCAAGGCCTTACTGGGAAGGATGTTGAAGATCGAGTAAAGTGGATAAAACTCAGGCGGAAGGCGGACCCTGGCAATAGCCAGGATTAAAGCCAAGCAAGAAGATTTTCCGTTCTTCTTCTTAGCGTGTCGATGGCAAAACCAGTCAGATACTTTGCCTGGCCCAGTACTCGGCCACGGCAATGCCGTCCACTGATGCTGTCATTAGGTCCTCGCGAGAACAAGCAACAGGGCATGTGGTGCAGGATGGAAGATGGGACATGGTCTGTGGAGAGACGCCGCACGCTCTCAAACCATTTTCCGTTTGAGAGCCAAGTATATTTTTTTTTGTATGTAATCGTCATTTGTTTATGTGTAAATATGCTTTTTGTTTGTAGAAAAAAAATAATTTTAGTTCAAAAATAAAGTTTTTTTTTTTGGTGTAAAGTTTTTTTTATAAATAAACCCAATTGATTTTGACACTAATGCAGGTACTTTAGACTTTAATATACTTTAATATACAAATCGAGACGCATCCCATGGCTGTTGAAGGGTGGGGACGGGTTTCATACAAAATCTCCCATGGTCCTTTGATGTTTATTTATTTATTTTTTCCAACTTACAACTATCTTTACAGGGTAACCTAATGCGATAGAGTATTTTTCCTTGTTAGCATACTTAATATTAATCTTAATAAACTATAATTAGTAATAATCATACTTAAATAATTAATTTATAACAAATAAGGCATTAATTGTGAATTCACTCAGAGAACAATAGAATATATCCGTATCACTTGCTATGCGGTTGAGAGCGCGGATGTGTGGGAATGTTAGTAGAAGATGAGGTTCTATTGAAGCTAAGTTTACGCTTAGCAGTATGAAAAGAACAGTAAGTAGAGATTTCAAACGGTTTAAAGAAAAACAGCAAATTTCTTTTAGATGTGCTGATTTACCTTTTTGATTGTAGGCATCCTGCCGGTTTCTGAAAGGTCAATCATCGATAATTAATGCAGGAATGTATATTCCTACGCATGACATACAATAAAACATCACACTTTTATTCCCCGATGGGTTGGACAGAGTAGAACCTGTATTGTATTCACATTTAATATTTTGCAAATATACTACATTAGCTTCTGTCAAAAGTCTCGTCCACCTAAGAGAAAAGGTAAATCTTATATGTCATGCGAGGACGTGGTCTACCCATGTGCTAAATTTCGTACAAATCTGTTCGCCCGTTTGTGCGCCAAGCAGAAACAAATGTACACACATACATACAAACTTTCAGCTTTATAATAACAGTGCGATAATAAAAGATTGACCTATGATTAGATTCCATGCCTAAGGGATTTGTCACACTGGATGCGTTCTGCGGTCTGCGGTCCGGTCAACGTTGTCGGTCGGTCCCTCTCCTCCGCCCCGCCGGGCCAACATGCGTTCTTTGGTTGTGCTCGCGCGGTCAGATCGCATTCTATATAAAATATATTAATACCGACAATGCTGTTCATACATGATGCGGGCTGCGTTCGCTTTGACCTGACCGCAGACCGCAGAACGCATCCAGTGTGACAAATCCTTAAATCCCAACGATAAAATCAAATCGATTGTAACTGTCAAAATAAATATATTTTATGACCTCCAAGTTCCGACTATAAAAAAATATGAAGCTATAAACCAAGAAGCACTTATTATAGAAGAAGTTCGCTAGTTAAGAAGTTATTTCCAGCAAATTAAGTAATTTTACTAATACCCTAATTACAGATTAAAGACTTTGTAAACATGTTTTAGTGTTTGGAATATTTTTACGACTTGTGACTTGTGCCAATGTTTTATTTGTTAAGAAAAAGTTCTCGGATTTTCTTGTTTGTCCTCTATGAGAATTTATGATTTGAAATGGGACAACTAACGTCTGTTTTTGATCCCTGAGACTAAATTGACATAGGCAAATGTCAAAATTACAATAGGAATGATGCCAGTTCTTTTGTGTTTTGACAAGTATGACCAAACACGTAATGTCATTTTAGCCTCAGAGATTAAAAGCAGGCTTTAGTTTCATCTTTCTTTCTAGTTTGGTAGTCAATAAAGAAGAGTAGAATACGCATTGTCGACGCACAAATGAATGATTACGAATACGATGCTACAACATCGCGATGCACCATACTGCGAAAGACCGCCTCAGCGAAACCACTACACGTCGAAGCATGTTACCGCGATAGGACTTCACTACGATACAACTTGTCTTCGATGCACGTCTAATTAAGCCCAGCTTTTATACTAGATTCCCACTATTGGGACTCAGGCTTCCTCTCTAGGAGAGGGAATGGGCTGTAATCCAGCTCGCGGGCCCAGGGCGGATTGGTGGCTTCGAGTTTTTTGTTCTAGGACATGCCGGTTTCCTCTCGATGTTTACCGTTACCATTTTGAGAGCAGTGGTTATGAAATAAATTACACAAAGTAATACGCCTGGTTGGGTTTAAACCCGCGACCTACAACTTTTAAGTTAGGGCAGTTACTACTGGGCCACCACTGCTCTGACTATCTGCACTGCAATACACAAGCTATTGAATTATTAAAGTCGCATTCCGTGTGTTGTTAATCTATCTTTTGTCGACTGAGGACGGAAATCGCCCGGAGACTGGTAATGTTGCTAGCCTTTGTGATCGCCCCCTAATACCTGTTTAGGGTGGTTTGCCGAGCTATTTGAATTCCGTTCACAGTACGACTTAGTACCGTGTTGTGTTTTAGTGGTGACTTTTTGATCTGTAGCTAGCTTAATTCTTAATTTAACGCTTGTTAAGAATTCCATGGACCGCGCGCCGAACCCATATTTCGATCCTAAAAGAACTCAATATCAAAGAGATACTATCGTCGTCTGTGCGAATCCTCAAGTTCTTCGGGCATATCACCTGTAACGAGGACTCGATGGAACGATTGGTGGTGCAAGGGAAAGTTGAGGGCAAAAGATCACGTGGACGCTCTCCAACACGGTGGACTGACCTCATCAAGTCGGTTACGCACAGCAGGTTACTCCCAAGCCGCCAAACACGAGAGTTCCAAGGCGTCGTATCGCGAGAGAGGCGGTGGCGCAGGACTCGACCGAAACATGACCACGACCACTCTGTCAAGAGTGCACGACTAAGAAGAAATTCTTAATTTTTTATCGTACACAAAAACACAACATACAACATGGTTCATCTACAGTTCATCTACATTGGCGAGCTGAACTCAGCAAAGAGTTACTTTATGAATAGCCCCATCTTTTTTGTAACGTGAGGAATAATTAAATTACTTCTCCCGCTCTGGGTGGAGCGAGAGGGAGTATCAGACTTTTATTGACTAAAATCTGTAGCTGTTCCTTTTCTTAACCTTTGCGAGGGCTACGGTTATTCCTTCTAATAATCCACAACCTTAGCAACGATTTGTACTATCTTGTTCCGACAATTTTGCTAATATCTCTTTTAGGTGCGCGAAGACTCGGGCTTGGTCTTTATCGGACGGCCGGACGGTGAGCCCATTGCTCACCTTCTGAAAGCCCATACCTATACTCCCGATGCGCGAGGAGTCTCCGGTAGAGGCTGGGCATGAGGCTCATTTTGCTCACAGTTTTCGGCCGCCTTTTTTGCTCGCATTACTGCTTCGCAAAAGAAGGTGATGGTTTCCCAGTGTATTTAACATTGGGAGGCCATGTGACCCTTCAAATATGTTAATGTTATTTGCCGTTAGAAAAAAAAGAAGAAACAGAATCCTCCAAACAAGCTAACAATCCATCCACACTAAAGCAACGAAGCGTGCGATTTGTCAAACTTGTACCATCACAGCAATAAAGCAACTCGGAACGATTTCTATTTGTACCGACCTAATTGATCAAACAGCGACACGAGATAAAAGAAAAAAATATTCCGTTTTTTTCCATTCCTTTTTTCCGAGTATTCCGAGTCTAGACGAAATCGTAATCCGGCAATCACGGCCCGACGGACCGGCAACAATCACGGATACCGCGCGATTTCCCACCGGATCTAAATTTTGATCAAGATATAAAATTGTCGATACATCAGTCACCACTCTAATTGGTTCGAGTCTGTCGTTTCCAACAAAAAATGGGCCCCTAATTGGCGATGGATGAATTTCGTTATTTGGTCTCTTGGGCTGATTCCCGTTTCTATTTGCGTCGCTCGACTTAATTGTGATAGAGATTATTATCTATCATTTTCAATTTGTGAATACTGCGGAGATTGGAAGGTCTTAGGTCCCCTATTCATTATTTATTTACCAATTATTGGATTTTTAGATAAATACGCTGGTCATATTTTTTAAATATTCATGGATTCATGGAAATGTCTTACTTTTTTCACTGTAATTACCGAAAAAGGACCATTTCAAGCGATTCATAATAACTGACAGACCTTCAATTTGATTCGCAAATAAATTTCCAATTCCATCTTTCCCATTCAGAGACAAAAGCTTGTTCAAATGCTCAATTAGTTAATATAATCCCCGATTTGTCGGGCATTATCGGTAAATGGCGGGCAAACTGTCACAATTACCGGCACCGCAGTCAATAGGCACACAGGGAATGTGTGATGTGGGGAATGAGGAGTTTCCGCTTGGTTCGGGCAATTATCGCGGGGTTCGAGTCCCGGGGGGACGCTTCGATTGCGTGCTGAAACCGCTGCGCTGTCAGGAACGAGCTAGTGCTTCAAGCTTCATAGCGGAAGTTTTTTTTTTTAATATTTGTTTGGTAGGTATAATAGTATGTATTAAAGAGGGCTGAAGGATTGTTTGAAAGAGTCACCACTGCCTTGGAATGCATAGGGTATATGGGTTTTAATCAGTAAAAGTCTAACACTCACTTTTGATGACTTCGCACAATACAATAAAGGTAGTAGGTATCGGAGAGTAATGTAGTACAAAGTGAGTCAATTATTTTTTAACAAAAAGCCGTTCGTAGATTTGTTTAGTTTTTCAAGTTAGAAATCAATACATAAAACTTTTCCGTGTATTGTAAGTTTTTTCTTAAAGTCTAATCCAAAGAGAACCGAACGGTGACTTCTAATTACGTTATGGATTTCAGCTTGCAGCTTTATAGGTTTATTGGTAGAGCACTATTACGAGTAACATCAGGTACAGTTGCACGCGTATACAACATGTAACATAATAAGCGCACATCCTCTTGGGGGGTCATTGTACTCATCATTATGAACAACTTTTACTATGGGAACCTATCAGGGTTATATCTATATAACCCTGAAATCGAGAAAAAATAATCAGCTGTTGCATACATTTATGTTCGCTTATTTCGTCAAAATGTATGGGACACCTGAAATTTGTTCATAATGAAGAGTGCAATGACCCCCCAAGAGGATGTGCGCTTATTATGTTACATGTTGTATATAAGTTTAGCTGCTGCCAGCGGTTTTTTTTCTACTAGGTAGGTACATCGCGTATGCATATACGCGATGTACCTAGTAGAAAATTGTCTTAAGGGATCATACTCCCGGAATCTTATGTAAGTACTTTTCCAGGAAATGGACTACTCGTGTGACAATCTGTTGAGTCGTGTTTAAAGAAGTACCAAAAATACACACAAACATACACACGTACAAACATTCAACTTTACTGTGTGATAACCGATCGACAATTTGACATTGTGAAAGTTTGTTTCATTTATTTGCTGCTTTATTAAACGGCATTTGTCGGGAAAATTATAAAATTGTGTAATTTTTAATGTTGTATCGTGAATTATCACGATATATTATGAAGGCGTAAGTGTTGTATATACTTAAGTTTGTTACTACTTCACACTCAAATAAATAAACGGTTGAAATCGTACCTACATGGTCTACCGATAGACCATACCCTGGTACATATGACACTTTTATTTGGATAATTTTCTATTTTCAAACGGGTGAGTCACTGGCCGAAGCTAGTATAAAATAAATGGATAGACATTTGTGTATTCAGGTTTGTATACACCTTCTATGTAGTTATGTAGCTACTCATGTGGTATTCAGCATAGTATTAAGGGATTATAAGGCCCGGCTTTGGCCACTGTTATTGAATGCAGCTATCGCTAATATTAATTAAACGCTAGGGTAAATTTGCAGCGAATATCATAATATCCCCAAATCTGACGTTGATCCTTTGTAGAGGGATCAAAATCTATTGTCTTGATAGACCATCTGTCAGATTATATTATCAGGTTAAGCTCCTTGGCAGACTCTGAGAAGAAACAAAGAAACCTAAAGTTGTGATTTTAATAATTATTTATTTTTTATTAAATTTTAGGAAAGCTTACAGAATATATTACAGTAACAATAATACTAGTAAACAGGTTATAGGTTACTTTAAGACAAACCTGCTCCATCGTCGACCACATCATTGCTTACCATTACGTGAGTTTTTTTTTATGTAACATAAACTAGTGCTTGACTGCGATGCCACCTGATGGTAAGGAGTGATGCAATCGTTAAAGGTGATGTCCACTAATTTATTAACAGCCTTTTCACTCTGGCTTTGAAGACACCCAAATTATAATCAGACGGGAAGACCACTGCGGGCAAATTGTTCCAGTCCTTCCTAAATGGTCAAAAGCGAGCCTATCAATAAAAAATAATAACTGTAATGCTAATTGCAAGCACCATTCGTGCTCCATCGACCAAATCGTCGCTTTCTGTCAAGTGAGATAGTCGTCAAGCGCGAGCATATCAATCTATACTAATATAATAAAGTGGTAAAGTTTCATAATTTAAATTGTCACTATATCCCGTAAGTGACAATTTAAATTATGAAACAAACCGTGATAGCCTAAAACAGTGTTTAAAACAGTGGTAAAGTTTGTTTTTTTTGTTTGTATGAGGTAATCTATGGAAGTAGTGGTCCGATTGCTAAAATTTTTCACCAATAGAAAGCTGCTGTATTCCTGAGCGACATAGGAATACAGATTATATTTTATGTACACGGGCGAAGCTGCGGGCTAAAGCTAGTTAGTAATAAAACAAAAAAAGTTTCGGTAGACAAACTTATTGTTACGCGGCCTTCTTACTGCTGACATCTCTTTGAGGCACCCTTTTTGACCTCCTCAGTCATTATAGCACCGAACTTTAAGGTACGAGTATCAGGTATTCTCTTGGCCAGAGAGATGCACGCTAAGTACTTTAAGTGTGCTTCTTCTTCAACTCAACTCAAAACGTTAGGAGTTCAATGATACGAGATTTTATTTTAGAAGTAATACTTTACTCAGTCCCGCAAACCTCTCTTAATTCATGAATCCCCGACTGGTCTCATTGGGCCGCGCTGTTATTGTTTAACTATTGTGTCTCGTTTCGCGGGTATTGATAGGTTAAAGAGGGAGATACTTCCGACCAGACGGGTGTTATGTTTAGCCCAAGCAACTGCTTGATAGATGATTTTAGACTGTTGTATAGGTATGTCGACGCAGGACTTTGAATTTTAAGTTCCTATGTTGCGTCATAGATGTCGGTAAGGTTTAGAACATACGTCCATCTCACACTAAAATATACAGAAAAATAATGTGGTAATGTGTGTGTTGTGTGTGTGTAACATGTGTGTGTGTTAATGTTGTGTATGTGTTTAATATTCTATTTGAAATATATGTTATTTATTTATTGTGCTGACTTAACACAGTGTCGTCTTTTTAACCCTAAGGTTGACTAGTAGAGAATACCTTGATGCATTAAGTCCGCCTATGTTTGTTTGTTTTTTGTTATCGATAGGCTCGCGCTTGACCACATCTCACCTGATGGTAAGTGATCATGTGGTCGAGGATGGAGCACGCGTGCCTATGTTGTAGCTATCACGAAACTATGTATCACCACTGTATGGTAGATGAAGTTTAAATAAATAAATGTTAACTATGATCAAAAACAATACAATAGATTCAAAAACATTCCGTTTCACCCAAATCCTAGGTGATGGATATGGGTTGAACTGAACAACAAAGTGAAACCAAGCGTTATGGCGTCTGACGGCTTCGACACGTGTTTTGTTACACATTTTTTCCGTTGAGAGCACCGTGCGAGTACGTCCGCCATTTTGTTCATACGCGTAGACTTAGAATATTGTATAGCGGGTTATTTAGTTAAATAGGATTCAGTTTATAGGCTAAGTTGTTTATTTATATATTTTTAGTGTTTTCAACACTAAGACTATTTTTTATTAGAAATTTAAATAGGACTACTACTGTATTTGTAGAATAATATATAGTTGTTCGTGTTTTAATTATGTGTTATAGTATTTCTTTGTTTTTCTTTTAATGTTTTCTGTTACATAGAAAACATTATTTTTATTTAATTAATTGATTTTCCATATTTTTAACCGACTCAAAAAGTTTAATGTTAAATTAGTTGTATGTATTTTTTGTTGTTTTAATTCTAAATGTGCAAAATAACCATCGCGCAATGGGCAGCTTGCCGTATAGTTTTTGACTGCTGCGTCGCTCGCGTTCTGTTAAAAATTGCGCTTTTGTGTATAAAAGGTGCACTAGGTTCTTTTTTGTATACTTGACAGCGTGTAAGCGAAATTTCATAATAATCAATCTTATAGTCAACAAAACAAAGTATATTATAATTTAAAATTATGTTGCAATTTTTAACAATTTTAACTATACAAATATCCGAGAAGTAATACTCGTTAAGCTTCGACACCATAGCAAGTTTCGTAGCAACTTCGTAGCAAATTCGTAGCACCCCCGTAGCACCGTTCGTAGCCCCGTTCGTAGCGCCGACGTAGCAGTGTCGTAGGCGCTAATTTCCGGGTTCTACATAGGCTGAGTCTGTAATCGGGCCAATTCATCAGTGAGCACAAAGCCTGGGTGTCCAGTAATCGTCGCGACAGTGATTACCTTAGCCTCTGCACTTAGGGACATTCTGCTAGCGGTGACAATTGTCGAAAGTCAAAAATGTGTTCTTGTTTGGGTACGTAAAGATAGGTTATGAATGAGAATACGTTTTAAAACTTTTATATAATTATGGCTTTCTTCCTCTGTCTTAATTTTGCGCGGTGCCCAACAGGTTCCATATTAATCCATGAAAATTTGTAATACCATCTATGTATACATATGAATTGCAATAAAGTATTTAGTATCTAAAAAGATTTTTGACCTTTATTCAAACTTTGGGGTATTTTTCCGAATAAAATTCAGTGGTTGTTTTAATTATTCGTAAATTGATTTCTAGTGGATATTGTGATGTAAAATTGGCGTAGTTTTGTATCTGAAGTTTCTACCCATAACTGGACTATGACAATCATTGTTTTAGATGCGATAACAGTAAAATAAAGCTGAGAACGTTATTATAGTACTGACTACCTTAGTGAAGCTTGCCGATAAAGCTGACTCGAAACATGTGTTGCCAAATACTGCAAAAACATTACAGTGTGTTGTACCTGCATTCTTATGGAATTCAAAGTAATCTATGGACGTGTAGTTTCATAGACGCGTATTCGTCAATAAATGCTTGGTGTACATACGCGTATTATTTTAGTATGTAAGCTTGTGAAGCACTAAATTAAAATAATGATAAATTCGCGTCTATGAGCTATGGTATATTTATAGATCTTGGCAGTCGTTACGGATAGTCAGAAGCCAGTAAATCTGACTCCAGTCTTGCCATGAAGTACCGTGTTACCCCAGTTAATGGGTTGTGGAGGTCTGGTAGGCAGCCGCTCCTCGTAAAATACTTGTATTCAGCTAAATCCGGCTCGAGCTGGCTTGAGCTGCTCCGACCCCAATATAGTTGGGAAAAGGTTAAGCAGATGATGATGATGTTACACGTCCATGGACAGTATGTCTAACCTGACACTGGCTAAACGCATAAACAGAACGAAGTATTTTAATTTGAATTGTAATCTAAATTTTGATATTTTTGTTTTGTATATGATATCAATTTTACGAGTAAATTCTTATATTGTTAAAGAGTGTGTGCCTAATGGGTAGGTTTTTGAGTTTCCATAAATTAACTGTAAGACCTGCTATACCGCAAAAAAGCAGACGAATAAATACTTTGATTTTGAAGCCAAAACAAAAAAGATACCTTTTACACAACCGTCAAAATACATCAACCAAAACCAAACATCGACAATCCGGAGCCGACGAAATCTCCGCTTTTTTTTTAAAGACCGCTAATCTTATTGTCGGCACCAGCAAGTCAGTCGACTGCCTGATTTAATTCTACTTTAATTCGGGCCTGAATCTGCTCCCGGGTAACAAAGTTAAGCTTCTTGCCTTCAGATGGATAAACGGAAGATTTGAACGGAGCTGCAAAGCTGCAGAGCTAGTCTGCATTGCACCACAGGCTGCAGTTTATCGGCGGTTCCCGTGATTTTTCGAATCTAATAAATTGTAACGTTATTTGTTTGTGGTTTTGTCGAGTACGGTCAGTTATTGGCATTGGTACAAATGTTTTTGGTATTGTTAACATGTGTTTTTGTATTGTAAATGCTTATACAAATTGGCTCTGTGAATGTTGCGATGTGCTTAGTTTTATTTTGTGAAGAATTGATAATTTTAACAGCAATATTTTCTGCTAATATTACAATTGCGGTATTTATGGATATTTGTTAATGGATTTCGATACAGGTAGACCATAATTATCATCGAATAGAATATAATAAACTTTTTATCCTGGGAGTATGTTCCCTTGGTATATTTTTTTTTCAGTCAAGCTGGCGATGCCGATGGTGGCAGCTAGTGTTACAATAAATACGGTATGACGCATGGGTAAATGTACAATTCATAATATTTCCACTCATCACTTGTATACTTTAATTATTAAATAGTTAAGTACCTGTATACCTTAATTATTAAATAGGTAAATACTTGTACTTCAATATTATACAATGTAGATATGACACTAAGACATTAAATGAAAATACTGGCAATACTTACTACTACATTATGAATATCTTTTAGTTAGGGACCAACCCCGAAATCGTGAAAAAAAAAACAGGTGTAATTTGTTCCATAATACATTTACGTTTGCATAAGTCAGCAAACGGTACGGGACAACTGAATTTTTTTTCGCGATTGTCATAAACACATTGTGCACATACACAATTCCGAAAAATTTAATAACCGTAGGTTTATTAATCCAAAACACGTAATGAATGCACGCTCCCGAATTACATGATTCTGAAAACTGAAATATCGAATAACACGTCCCCGTATGTTTACTAATAGGAAACGCTTTACAACGAATCCACGATACCACGAAAAACTAACCACCGTAGTAATTTGATCCTGAATAACCGCCAAAACTCTTCAGTAGAGGCTTGAACTTGAAAGACTTTTTTTATCGTAGATAGGTTCGCGCTTGACCGCTAGCTCACCTAATGGAAAGCGATTATACAGTCGACGATGGAGCGCACTTGCCTAGAATTATCCAATTCACTCTTGACTTAAATATTTCTAGTTCTGGTTGTAGCTATCAGGAAACACAGATTCCGGCAGGGAATTCTACTCCTTGGCTGTACGTACAATAAATGTGTTCCCAAAACGTGCGTATAGGAGGAATGTCTACCATGTACCGGTGGCGCATCATCGTACGCCTGGTAGTCCGATGATGGAATGGGCTAGGCGGAATCTGCATCTGTGTTATAAATTTATTATTATTAAATTCATACACATACTCATTTATTCATTATCATAACAAGAATCTATTCTCACGTGAGAAAAATCAAATAAAAATGTTTTTATTTCACATAGGCCTACATGTGCATTTATAAAATGTCATAAGCTAGTGCACGGTTCGAATTGGTCGTTTCCTATGGAGAAGAAACGGAAAGAAACTCCATGGTAACTCTTTAAAAAAAATGGTAAATTTTACAATATTTCCATATTACATACAATATTAATAGAAGGATATGTGAGGGAAGTATAGACCATTGCAGTTCCTATATTTTATTTATATAATGGAATGACGAATTTTTAAAAATCATTGGATGTAATTTTACGTTTTGATTAATTAATTAATGGTATCAATAGAGTACACAACTAAGAAGGATTTCAGGTAGTTACTCAGATACCCGCGAAACGAGACACAATAGTAAAACAATAACAGCGCGGTCTCATAGGACCGGTTGGGGATTCAAACATTAATCAAAAGATATTATGTCGTGTAAAAATGCATTTTTTACCAATAAATATGTTTATCTGTCAATATTGTACTCAAAAACACAATTAAAATAATTATAATACATCAATCAAACAATGATTAAAAACAAGGTTCGACACGGAAGGATGCCCGCAGAATTCGGCGAATATATTTAGTGAGCAGTGAGCAATCGGACTTTTCCGCGGAATACCTTTTCGAACACGACTGAAAAGGGGAATATTGTGAATTTTAAAAATGCACGTTGGTTTCCGATAGAGAACACATCTAGTTGGTGTTCGATGCTCGAAATAGTCGTTTTGATATGACGTACATCTCGATTTTGTTTCTTTTCAAATCGACAGTTACAAAAGTGAGGCTTCGCAGTTTCGTGTTTCAGGATTGTCCGAAATAGTCACCGTGGTCCTGAAACGCAATGGCAACTGAAAGAGCACGCGTAGGTTTTAATCAGAAAGAGTCTGTCACTGACTCTTGTTGCACCAAGAGCGAGAGAACTTATTTAGAAATTCACATCTAAAAAAGGAATTTGTTTTTCAACATTCCTATATATCTACGTTATGTTGTGTTATTATTAATTTTCTTACGGATAGGGGCTATGATATGGTTACATGATGAATTGATGACAGATACAAGATGAGGAAAAAATAGAAATAGATAATTCAAATTCAAATTCAAATTCCATTTATTTCGAACCATTTTGATCATAAAAGTAGTACAGCATAATTTTATCAGACATACTCAATTAATATAATAATAAGATGCATAATTATATATAACAAAAGTGAATCATAAAATAATAATCACAGAAACAAAATATATCTCAGAAATAAAATGATTGTCAAATCACAAATAAAAATTAGTCAATAATTAAAATCAAAAAATCAAAAATCAAATCAATCATTAAAGTAATGTTGCCAACCTCAAAATAAGTCGAAAAAGGTAAGAATGATGATGATGCTGACAACTTGATGTCGATACTCAAGATTTTGGTCCGAGTGCAGCAAGCTGGTATCGGGAGATCAAAATATCAACAACAATATTAATTTACTATTTCTGTAGGCAATTCATTTTTAGTATTTAAGTATATTTTTGTAAATAATTTTAAGTTTGTTCATTACGCGCGAAGGGACAATAATGGCGGTTACGTTTTGTGTTCGCGCACATGTTTGAACCGTCGAATGTACCGTACGAATGAACAATGAAGCTACGCCCGCGCCGCGCGTCGTTCGGACGCCGACAGTCGCTGCCAAATCCGAGACGCGAGCGGGCGTGTACAAAAACGCTCCACGTTCCCGCCAAAAGTGACTCCTAGTTTTTTTGTGTTATCCTTTGTTATAAGTCTGTAACTTTACGTTAAGTAGTTTTATTGCCTAACTTGTGCTTTAGTGAATATACTCCATTTACACCAGTAACTGCGTCTCATTGTGTACAAATCCCGCCCTATTTTACATTGGTCCTTCGAGCCTGGATCACAATGAGTCAAATGAGTGAAAAAGTTACTGGTGTCGTGACACGGAGCAGAGCCCACGCTGAAGCAGAGCAACGACCTGGTGCGGATACCACGTGTGTCACTACGGCTCCGCGTAGTGAAGTTGTCGCCACGTGCTCCAGATCGCGATCAAGCCGCCTCAGCCGCGAAGCGCTTCGCCTCCGTGCCGAGTACAAAGCCGAAGAAGAACTCGCCAAAGTTAAGGAACAGCTTATAAGGAAAAAACTAGCTTTAGAAATCGCCGAGATTGAAGATGAAGAAGCTGAGAATCGCGCGATGAGTGTTTACAGTGGTCATAATAACGTGGATGAGTGGTTGAGTACGAGTCATGCCCCATGCGAACACGTGGAAAAACCGCCAGCGCCGCGAGCGCCGGCCGGCGCGAGTCCGCAACCGACCGAAGGCCTTGAACGAGAGAGCGCGCGCGACGCCGCGCATGCGCGGGACACCGGACGCGAGCCGTTCGCGCCAAAAGCGGCGTCCTCTCCGACCGACGCGAACCACACGCCGGCGCCGGGCGCTAGGCCCCCCGCCGCCGGCGCCGTCACGGCCTCTGACATCACGCATCTAGCCGACGTGATTATCAAGAACATGTCGATGCGACCACGACATAATTACGATCTCCCCGTGTTTGATGGTAACCCGGCAGAATGGCTTGCTTATCGACGTACCTACGAAGCTACCGCGGCCACGTATAGTATGTTCGAGAATATCGCACGACTGCAAGCATCACTGCGTGGCGCGGCAAAGTCTGCCGTTGAAGATCTACTGCGTACTGGGTCCGCCGACCCAACAGATGTGATAAACGCATTAGAAGAGGAATTCGGTCACCCCAACATGCTATTAGAAACAGCATTAAATAAAATAAGATGTCTGCCCCGTGTGTCTGAAAGTGGCGTCGAACTGAGAAACATGACCTGCGTCGTCCGAAATTGTGTGTACATATTGAAAAACATAAGAGCGGAAGGCTACCTTAATAACCCACAGTTAACTCACGAAATCCTGAGTAAATTAACGAATGTACTCGTACAGCGATTGCAATATGGAAAGTTCGTGATGAAAAGAAACACTGACAGCAAAGAAGATCTTCGATTATCACCGAATATACACATAGTTCTCGAGTTTCTAAGCCACCTATCACAAGCATCAGCTTATTTACCGCTGTATTTGAATACCGATCAACAGCATAATAACAATCGCCACCGAAGCACCGCCGCTGCCAACCCCGCTGTCGCCGCGACGCCGAGCGCCAGGCGCGTCGAGACCACGCGTCAACACCGGAAGCCTGCAGACCGGCTACACCTCACCAGCGAGGAAACTCCGTCATCGTCATCAATGCAAAGCCACTCCCGTTATCGTTGTCGCGCAAAACGATGTGAAAAGTGTCGTGCTCCCCATCACACTCTTCTACACTACGAGAAGACGACCCCGAGCGCCGCTGTCGGCACCGGAGCCCTGCCCCCGCCGGCCGCCGCGGCGCGGGCGGCCCCTGTACAGTCGCCCGCGCCGTCGGTCGCCGAGTCGGTTACGAGTATGGGTGAGCGGTGTCGAACCACCAAAACTTTATTAAAAGTTATGCCTGTAACCATTATTGTTAACAATGTTGAACATAGTGTGTACGCTTTGTTAGATGATGGGGCCACTGTGTCATTAGTAGATTCCAATATGTGTAATTTTAGTGGCCCGTCATCCCCGTTAAGAATTGTTAGTGCGCGCGGTCTTGTTATGACTAGGGCTTGCAATATCCGCTCATTTTTACTATCCGGATAATACGGATATTGACATTTTTACTATCCGGATTATCCGGATAATGCGGATAATACGGATATTTTGACATTTCTTTATAAATAAAACTGTTAAGCCTTTGTAACAGGTTTTAATCAGTCTCTTGAGCTAAATGAAAAAGTAATAAGAAACTATATCAATATTTTAAGTAACAATCTCATAAAAAAAATTATTCATTTTTCAAAATTATACATTATAACACCGATACTGCACAAATAATTTGTAGAATGGACACAAATTTAATAGTATTTGTGTAGTATCGGTGTCACTAAACAAAAACAATTCAAATTAAAAAGGAGAAGGAGCTAATCCAGTGCGAAAGAGAGGCCATGGTAGAGCGTACGAATGACTCACTTCAGGCAGTCTCCAAGTGGGGCGAAGCCAATTTGGTGGGATTCAACACCGCCTCCTGCTTTCCGGAATGTATCCCTGGTATGCACCGTCCGTCTTCAGCTCTTAGGAGTTGAAATTCTCTCCTCCTCCGACCTCAACTTTGGGCGGTTCATTGAGTCCAAGGCCAAGATAGCTGCTAGGAAACTCGGCGTTCTAGCAAAGGTACTTCACATCAGAACAGCTTCTAATGTTGTACAAAGCACAGGTCCGATTGTGTGTGGAGTACTGCAGCCACATATGGGCTGGAGCTGCGAAATGCCACCTGGCAGCTTTGGACTCAGTGGAAAGGAGTGCGAAGAGGCTAATTGAAGATCCAGATCTGGTTAAGACCAATTTACAAAGCCTTGAGCACAGGCGTAGGGTAGCCAGCCTTTCGGTTTTCTACAGGATGCATTTCGGAGAGTGTGCGCGGGAATTGCATGAACTGATTCCGCCATCCCGTTTTTACCATCGGCGTTTCGCTTCGTCGTTTATACCGCGGACATCGAGGGACTGGAACAATTTGCCTGCTGCGGTTTTCCCGTCCGATTATAATTTAGGTGTCTTCAAGGCTAGAGTGAATAGGCTCTTGATAAGCTAGTGCGCCTCACCATCAACGATTGCATCACTGCTTACCATCAGGTGGGATCGCAGTCAAGCACTAGTTTATAACAATTTTAAAAAAATTGTTTACTCTGAAAAATTTTGTTCATAACCCTTTATAATAAAATATTAAGCAAAGAACAATCACGAAAAATTACATGTTCACTTTCTAAAATTATACAATTAACATCCATATCCATATAGAAATAATTTGTATCTTTTCAAACTAAAAACAATTCTAATGAAATACAAATGAGATCATATATGATTGCAATTTTGTGATAAATTCACATAATTGCAATCACGCGTGTGCAGCTCGGCGACGCGACGGGCGGCGCGGATGTTGCGGGGAAGGACAGCGCGCGCGAGGTAGTGAAGCGCTGATGTATGCGACGCACGGCGTAAACTTGTAACACTTTTTGGGGGAACAACAAATATCCGTAAAATCCGGATAGTAAGTCCAGTAAAATCCGGATTTGAAAATCGGCGGATATCCGGATAATACGGATATCCGGATATCCGGATTGCAAGCCCTAGTTATGACTGATAACAATTCCCGTAGGGTAACTGCCCTAATTCGCGGCCCCAACGGCGTATGCCATGATTTCGTATTTCGAACGATAGAGAATTTAGACTTGCCTTCTCAAACCGTGCCTGCCAGAGTATTAAATAATAATAAGCATCTGCGTGAGTTAGATTTGTATGAGATGTCTTGCGCAAAACCGATGGTTTTAATAGGTCAAGATAACTGGAAGTTGATCGTAAATGAGGAAATACGACAGGGAAAATCCGGGCAACCTGTAGCGTCCCTTACAAAGTTAGGGTGGGTTATTCACGGACCTATAACTTTAGGTATCTATGATAAGTCTGATTGTGAGTCTATTAATCTGGCCTTCGATGGTTTAGATGACCTCCATGACCTCGTGAAACAGCAATTTTTGCTCGAGTCTATCGGTATTACAGAAGTGTCACGCAAAAATGTAGAGACTGAACGCGCCTGTAAAATCCTGGACAGCACTAGCCGCCGTGTCGACGGCGGTTGGGAGATAGGATTACTCCGGTCACGTGACGCGGTATACTTGCCTGACAATTACGACTACGCTATCAAACGATTACGCGGCATAGAGAGTAAGATGGATAAAAACCCCGATTATGCTGAAGCGTATTCGCGCCAAATTGAACGGTTAATTTCAGAAAAATATGCTATGCTACTGGAAACTCCGCTGAGTGTTAACCCTGTTTGGCACTTACCGCATTTTGGGGTCGTTAACCCCAATAAACCAAATAAGCTTAGATTAGTTTATGACGCCGCGGCTAAATGTAAAGGTGCATGTTTAAATGATTATTTGCTTACAGGGCCGGACTTATTAAATTCATTATTAGGCGTATTATTTAAGTTCCGAGCTGGTCGAATAGCTTATACAGCGGACATAGCCGACATGTTCTTACGTATTAAAATTAGAAAAGAAGATCAGGGCGCGCAGCTGTTTTTATGGAGAGGCCATGACAGAAAACGCGACCCTGATACTTATGTTATGGTCTCGATGATTTTCGGTGCTAAGTCGTCCCCTGCCTCAGCCATACATGTGTTGAATAAAAATGCTGATGAGTTCCGAGATTCACATCCTGAGGCGGTCAAGGTTATCCACAAAAATCATTACATGGATGACTATTTGGATAGTGTGAACTCAATTGATAAAGCGCGCCAACTTATCAAGGACGTTTCTATGATACACTCCGCTGGTGGTTTCACTATCAGGGGGTGGGTGACCAACTCGCCTGAACTTCGAAACGAGCTCCCCGCGGTCGTGCCTGGAACTGTAAACTTTGATAAGTCCCCATACAACGGTGAACGGACGTTGGGCATGATATGGGTGCCGGAGTCTGACGAGTTAGCATTCGACTTGTCATTCAAAAAAGTGACGCCTGATGTAGTTGAAGGTAGAGTTATTCCTACCAAACGACAGTTTTTGAGACTCATTATGAGCATTTTTGACCCTTTAGGTTTACTTTATCCTTATACGATAAAGTCCAAAATCTTGTTGCAGAAAGTTTGGAAGTCTGGTATAGGTTGGGACGATCAGCTGATGGAGGCCGAGTTCATGGAATGGGAAAAGTGGCTGCAAGATATAAAACAGCTAAGTAACATACGTGTGCCGCGTTGGTACCGGCTTGACCCTTCAACTGTCGAGCTACATGTTTTTGGTGACGCCAGCGAGTCAGCTTATGCTGCGGTCGCATATTTAGTAGGTAGGGATGAATCTGGTGTACCTACCGTCTCACCTGTTATTGGTAAAGCTCGCGTCGCGCCGTTGAAGGTTATTTCTGTACCGCGCCTTGAACTGCAGGCAGCTGTGCTGGCGTGTAGGTTAGCTTGCATCGTTGTTGAAGAACAGGGTATGGCAATAACACGTAAGTACTTGTGGTCTGATTCAAAAACTGTTTTGAAATGGGTGCATTCGGATCCCCGCGACTATCAAAAGTTTGTCTCACATCGTTTGGCAGAAATCGACCGGAAGTCCAGCCCAAGCGAGTGGCGTTGGGTGCCATCTGCAGACAACCCTGCTGATGAAGCCACCAAGTTGCACTGGCCTACGAATTGTAAGTTGTGGTTTACAGGTCCATCTTTTTTATACCGGGACAAAGACCAGTGGCCGGTGAACGAGTTTGAGGAATTATTGAATACATTGTTGGCTGAGGTAGAGATGACCCTTAACAGTAGGCCAATAACCTTCGTAGGTACGGACCCCGATGGGCCCATCGCGTTGACCCCTAATCATTTATTGATAGGCACGGCTACCGGTGCGTCTACTTTAGGTTACTTTGATGCGTCCGATTTAACCAGTAGGAAAGCTTGGGTTAAAGCTCAAACTCTGGCAGACATGTTTTGGCGAAGGTGGTTAAGAGAATATGTCCCCACTCTTCAAAAGCGTCAAAAGTGGCAACATGGAGTGCCACCCATAAAAGTTGGAGACATGGTGCTGATTCTGGAAGAGAACCAGCTTCGTAATGCATGGCCTAAGGGTGTGATTAGCGCAGTTCACCCAGGCCACGACGGTCATATTAGGGTAGTGACTGTAAGAACCAGTAAGGGTTCCATGAAGAGACCAGTTGTTAAGGTCATTGTGTTGCCTACTGACGAGATTGTTCAGGAACAAGGGGGTGGAATGTAGGCAATTCATTTTTAGTATTTAAGTATATTTTTGTAAATAATTTTAAGTTTGTTCATTACGCGCGAAGGGACAATAATGGCGGTTACGTTTTGTGTTCGCGCACATGTTTGAACCGTCGAATGTACCGTACGAATGAACAATGAAGCTACGCCCGCGCCGCGCGTCGTTCGGACGCCGACAGTCGCTGCCAAATCCGAGACGCGAGCGGGCGTGTACAAAAACGCTCCACGTTCCCGCCAAAAGTGACTCCTAGTTTTTTTGTGTTATCCTTTGTTATAAGTCTGTAACTTTAGGTTAAGTAGTTTTATTGCCTAACTTGTGCTTTAGTGAATATACTCCATTTACACCAGTAACTGCGTCTCATTGTGTACAAATCCCGCCCTATTTTACAATTTCAAAAAGTTATTTCCCGTTTCATTATCGTCCAAATATTGTAATCATGTATACTTACAACGTGATTATAACTACAAAGTAAAAAATACAGGTCCACGATTAAAATTAATGCGTCTGATGTGTACCGAAGTGCGTTCGTGCGTCAAGTTTCCTACCCCAGCGAGTATACGATTTGCTCATTGAATCAATTAATATAACATACATGAATATACTTTGTGAACTCACATTATTCTCACATAAGTTTCTAAGGACCCTTGCCCATGGCGACTTTTTGCAGCGTTTCGTAAACGCGCGTCGGCAGCGCTACTAACGCGCTACGGTCGCATATGAAACGCGCATCAGCAATCATGCTATTAACACGCTACTGCATCGCGACGCCTGCTCAAATTATAGTCGCCCATAGAGTTCTGCCAGCCTAGTCAAGTTATAACCGTTTTGTATTGAATCTCTTTCTACAATCTATAACGCAACGGTGTATGTGATTAAAAAAAAAACGATAAGTTAATCATTTCATAAGTTGTTCAAATTGAAACTTGCCTACCATTTATACTATAAAACTACAGGATATATGTGCAACCGGAACAGTTACCACAACTACCTCTTATAAATGAAAAGTAATTTGCCAACGAGAAATAAACTCTTAAATAAATGTAGACCAAACTGTGGTTCCTTAATTAAAATGTAGGTAGGTACGTCGGTCCCTTCTCCCAGTAGTAGGGGCACGGGCGTTTAGGTGCATCGCAATCACTCGACTCTAATAACGTGTCTCCATTTCCGTTGCACTGATGAAAGCATCCAAACGGATTTCTGAACGCGACCTCTTTACGTTCGCTAACTTGTTTATGGTACTCCATTCAACCTCTTTGTATCCGAGACTCTTTTGAGAAAATATTTAGCGGGAAGAGCGCTAATGGCGGACGTTTTGGCGCCAATTCGGTGGAACGACCGGCGATTGGCTGTTTGTAAATTCAAATTTCGTATTTGTATTTTTGATATTCGTATTCGAATTTTTCTATGGATTTTGTTTGTTTAATATTGATTTTGACGATTTGAGTTTTGGAGTAAAATCGAGATATTGTAATCGGTTTTAAATTCGTTTTAAAAGCAAATTGAATAGGTTTTGGGACACGAAATTGGGCAACGTTTTAAAGTCGCGGTAAGTGTTTTAAACAATCCTTCTGTACTTTGATTTGGTATGATTTTGTTATGATAGACGCAGTTTACTGTACATAAATAATGTGCTTTGTACCAACTTAGAAATAAATAACAACAACCAAGGTACAGTATTCCCAAATTAATAATGCTCATGGAGATCTCCGCTAATTTATTGTAGGTACGAGTATGTAACTATGAGGGGAGTTTTTGGCGAGATTTGTGTCTGGAGTTCAGCGGTTGTTACAATTATTGGCAAATTGATTCGTAGTGGATTATAATTCATGTACTTTTGTGTCTCTAAATATAAATCTTATTAGACAATAAGTGCAATTATTGAAATAGACACAATCTTGGTAAAATAACACCTTAGGAGTGAAATTCCTTGCCAGAGTCTGTGTTTCCTGATAGCTCTAGGCTAGCAGTTTTTAAGTTAAGAGAGATTCATACGTTACTTCTAGGCAAGCATGCTTCATCATCGAGAAGACTGACTCGATACATTTACTGCTAAATACTGCAAATATATTAATATGTGTTACACCCACATTCTAATGGAACTCAAAGTAAGGCTTACTGTTTACGACGCGTAGCTTCATAGACAAGTATTCGTCAATATATGCTTGGTATTAGAAAGTGTTCCATCCGCAATCTAATGGAAAACAAAGTGACTTTATTCTGTACCAAATAACTAAATAGGAACTTTCTAAACATAACACTGGCTTGGCACAAACCGTGCCCGGACAAAAGAAAAATAAAAGGGTATGACGTGTAAGTTGTAAACCGATTACCGTATTACGCAGTAGTACCTCCTGGAATTGAGGGCCAAAGTGTTCCGAAGTACGCCGTAAACTACAGGTTACTTTGTTATGGTAAAAGAGGTGATCGATATTTGGGTACTTGGTACTTCACTTTATGTTTTTTATATGAGCAAGTTACGAGCAGGCTTTGGTAATACGTACATAGGTGTAATGTTCTTATAGGTTTGTGTGTGTGTGAATGAGTTCTTAGGGGCCTCGCGTACGGCGACTTTTTGAAGCGATGCAGTAGCGCGGCTGACGCGCGTCCGCATCGATACAGTCGCGATGCAGTCGCTAGCGGCTTACTCCCGCCCATGCCACGATTCTCAGTCGCGATGCAAACGCGCGTCAGCAGACAGACGCGATACAGTAGTACAAAAATTAAGATGTAGATTGTTTTTGTTTTTCATTCACGTGCCATCCTCCCTCCGTCCTCTCCCCGCTGTCGTCTGACACGGTCGTGCGTTAGCAGCGCGATAGTTGCGATGCAGTAGCGCGTCAGTGGCGCTGTTGACGCGCGTTTCGAATGTGACTGTAGCGCTACAAAAAGTTGCCGTGGGCGAGGGCCCTTATGTGTTTAGTTTTGACGTAGTGTGAGTATAATACATAGACTTTGATGACAATAGTAGGAGTTGTTGTTGTTTTGTTTTTTAGCTACTTACTGCGTGAATCTATTTCTTTGTATGAAAGAAGAAATTGAATGACTTACATATCGTCTGTTTTTTAAACCCTGAGAATAAAATGACATCATTTCAACACAAAAGAACTGGCGTCATCCCTATAGTAAATTTGACATAAGTAATGTCAATTTAAATTTGACATAAGTAATGTCAAATTTAGTCTCAGGGTATAAAAAACAGACGATAAAGTGTGTCTAATGAAAGCGCGACCTGCAGCTTTTCAGAAGGATACAGGTCTCTAGCAGGGCTCTAGCAGGCATCGGTCTCACTGGCCGCTAGCGCACATGGACCTTTCTGGGCAGCTGGATGGCAACCTACCTATTGCTCGTCGTCTCAGTTGAATTTTCACAAACCCCTTCTTAGTGCTCGACTACTCATCATAAAAGAAAGCCTTGGGCAAAATTTCACGTTCCTAGTCCCTGTAGTTTCGACTATGCATTGATACAGTCCGTCTAATGAAAGCGCGACCAGAGAAAAAGAGGTTAAATCCAAAAATTTTGTATAGATCATGTTTTCACACTTCACAATTTTTTTTATTTTCCTACATTTGCGGCTGAATAATGTAGCCAATAAAATAAAAAACTCCAGGTCGCGCTTTCATTAGACGCACTCTAACTATTCAATATAATGCATTAATGGTCTGAATAAACAATATACAATATTAGCTGCAGATAAACAACGAAAAGGCTTGGGTTTAGAGGGTCAATAGTTTGTGTATAGAAGGCCTTTTAATATACTCGTGTCTCAAGAACACTTTTTATAAATAAAATACAGTCTAATTTTAACTAAATGCCGAATTTAGATTTAAGTTAACAATTCAAAACAATATTCTTCGCTTAAAATTGTTTTACCGCAAAACCATCACCTTTCAGAACGTTTGTAATCAAAATATTGGTAGTCATTATTCAACCTAACTTTCATTTGACCACCATTTATCATACCTTAATAACGGGACTCTAGTTCATTAGAAAATGTACTTTACTGCACGGCAATAAAGTCTGAAACTGAATGAAGATTGAAAAGTTTTACGCTTCTGTAATTTCATATTCGAAATCGAAGATAGTAACATAATAATATCAACCAGTACATATTCTAGGAGAATAAACTTAAACGCCTACGAAATACGGATTAAAATCGTTTAAACTAAAACGGACTTATACCCTTCTAAATTCGAATTTAAAATCGAAGACGTTCGGAGTTACAACTCGGTGTTGCGACAAATCACATTTCACAGGCTTGTAGGGCTGGCAATACAAATAAGAGGTTTGGAACAAACCAACAGCCAATATTCCACTTAGACGAAGCTTCTAGTCGATACAAACCGGGTTCTAAGTTAATATTAATTGACAAGCAAAGATGATGTTCTACGTCGTATCTCCGATCTTGTGATATTTGAAGAGGTGTAATGCGAAAATGGTGTTGCCAATTTGTTTTAATGACAATAAATTTGTATTTTTTTTTATTTATAATTAGCAACTATTTATGTACATCGTTACATCGATAACAATTTCTCGGTCAATCGTGGACAAATATTTATTGATTTTTTTCGTTTCGCCGTCGTATAGAAATTCGGTGTAAAATAACGAAGAGACAAAACTAGAAATACCAACTTCCAAAATGTTAGTTTTTGTTTGTATTGAAGTCGGTTGTAATATTCCTATATCATGATTGGAATGTAACACTACATACACAGGTCCAAAAATATAATTTAAATTACAGAGACCAACACAAAAGTGTGAATCAATTCCCTCTACAGCAGATACGATATCGAAAAAAATAATAAACAAATGAAAAACACAATACTCGAACTAATCCCGCATGCAACATCGATGTATCGAGTCCAGCATCGATAATTGGTATAATTCGATAGTCTCTCGATATCTGTTTGCTCGCGGCCACCTCCGCCCCGCCAGTGTTGCCAATTAGCACGCCCCGATTTGTTTACCAACTCAGTTGACACCGATATTATTGAATATTGTATTTGCTTGACAACTGTGTTTCTTGTTTTTGGCAATACTTTCATTGAGTGGGATGAAAATAATAGATACGTACATCGTAAAACTTTTTTGGTTGGATTTTTACAAGCTGATTTCACTGGCTGATTTAATTATTCGAAAATTTGGAAAAAATATTTAATTATTGTTTAATCCTACTAAATTAAAAATGTGATAGTTTGTGAGAATAGATGTGTGGATGTATGGATGTTTGTTACTCTTTCACACAGAAACGGCTGGATCGATTTGGTTGAAATTTGATATGTAGATAGGTTATACCCTGGATAAAAAAAAGTAGCCTATATGTTATATAGGCTACTTTTTTTTTCGGGCTAAGCCGCTAGCGGAAGTTGGTTAAGAAAATATAATAATGGCGACATGAATAAAATAACACAATCGTGCAAAGCTTCCGAATTAAAACAATAACGAAGATGGGAAGTGATTTTTAATTTTTATTTCAGTTAAAACTGCTTTGTAATTTGAAGTCTCGGCGCCTCGTGACCTTTTGTTTTCATTCCGTTTTCTTCCTTTTTCCCTTTAATTGTGCCTACAGAGCGGAACCGGGCGAATTATTGAAAAAGTTGGCATTATTCTGCACCGGTAGCTCGGGCGTAGACGGGCGTTTCTCGTGTACAAAATAATTAAGTAATATATATAATTTAACGATTTAGAATCTTTATTTCAAATAAATAATTAATTGTCAAAATGTCGATGAATAAATAAAAAACTAAATTGCATAATTTTTGTATCAAGGAGCGCAACTCCCTATCTTAGGGCGATGTTCACCGACACCAAATCGACTGTTTTATATTAAAACGGCTGTTTTAGCAATATTTCCTGTTCCTTATCGTCGGTTATTGACGTTAATCAGATGGTTACCTTAAACTTATGTCGGTGCACATGGCCCTTAGTCTGTTTTCTTGATAAGTACAACTTAGGGCCATGTGCACCGACACCAAATCGACTGTTTTAATATTAAAACGGCTGTTTTAGCAATATTTCCTGTTCCTTATCGTCGGTTATTGACGTTAATCAGATGGTTACCTTAAACTTATGTCGGTGCACATGGCCCTTAGTCTGTTTTCTTGATAAGTACAACTTAGGGCCATGTGCACCGACACCAAATCGACTGTTTTAATATTAAAACGGCTGTTTTAGCAATATTTCCTGTTCCTTATCGTCGGTTATTGACGTTAATCAGATGGTTATCTTAAACTTATGTCGGTGCACATGGCCCTAAGGTGTCAAGTCAAGAGTGAATAGGGTGCTTCTAGGCAAGTAGAATCTCAACATCACTCACCATCATGTAAGACAGTGTGGTCAAGCGTGACTATACATATAATAATAAAAAATGTGAAGTTCACTACAGGTCACATTATTTTATATGCCTATAAAAAACTGGTGGTTACTAGTGTCCCGCTTTGTGACCGGCGACTGCGAGTGATAACTTGGTCATCGATCATAAAACACACTGACTGTAATGGACTCAAAAAATCCGGGTCGCTAATAAAAAAGGGTTTAAAGTTTCTAAAATACGTAGAATAGATTCGTGAAACTATATTATGTTATAGCTACGAGTATCTACAATATACTATAGCTTCACGAATCACGCTACGATCGCTAAATATACGATTGAATACTGAGCTGACTGACTATCTGTGTGACTGAATATGCGACTGTTATAAAGCAGAAAAAATATTTTTTTTGGAAACTGGAACGTGTCGTTCGAATCAAGAAATTCTTATAGTGGTGGATAGCCCATTTATCGAAAAAGGTAATAAGCTACCTATATAACCGAATCAGACTATGACAATAAATAGCAGTAATCATCATCAGATATGGGCGGACGTCAGCTAACATTCGAAAGAAAATAGATAACGTAGTCCCGTATCGTTCACGTAGGCTTGCATGGGCACTTATTGAAGTCACACGTTAGTGCACGGTTCCTATTGATTGTTTAAAACTTTTCGTTACTCTTTTAAATTAATTGATTAATTTTACAATATTTCCATGTTGTATTATCGTCAATTCGAAGTTCAAATCACGCGCCATCGTGCTATTTCGGAAAACTCGAATCAAATTCCCCTCATTAAACGTTATTAGCCTATAATTGAGATTAAAGCATATATTTAAAGGCTTTTAAACATTCTGTCTGAAGGTAATTTCATCTTATTCTGGCGCTCGTCTGCATTGTGAAGCCGGAATCGCGCCGGGTCCGAATCGTTTGCGTGCCACCTTACCGGTACGTAATAGTCGTGAAAATCGTAAGGAAAACAACTTTGCCCATTACACAGATCCCTGTTTTGTGCGGTCTGGACAAGCCATAGGCTGTAGCGGAGCGATTTTGCTAGCGACTAAAATTTGCAAAGGTTGGCTGGAAGATAAATTCATAGCTGAGTTATTCGCCTTTGTACATGAACTATCTTTAATACCATGTTGTATGTTTTTGTTTTGTGTACAATAAAGAATTAAGAGTGGTGTTAAAAATACATAATGTTTTATGTTTTGAAGCAGGAGTGGGTTTCTCTAAAGATTGCCTTAGGCTTGTGATAGTCTAGGGCGGCCAAATATTAAAGGTGGACAAATATCTGAGCGACTAAAAGCGAATAGAATATCAATGAAACTTAATACTCAATAATATATTTCGAAACATTGCTTGATTTGTACACTATGGTTTAAATTGGCATCTTTATTTAATGTTACATTTTTATACCACTAATTAGACGTCAACGTCGTGCGACCTTAAACTTTAATTGTACGTACATAGCTGTACGAGTAAAATGGAATTCCCTGCCGGATTCTGTGTTTCCTAATTGCTGCAACCTCGGGGTCTTTAAGTCAAAAGTCTGTGGGTTACTTCTGTAAATACTATTTAGAAGCCTCATTTAACAAACCGCTGTTGCTCGTGTATTGGACCAATCACTAATGGCGCTTTCAAACTGGGGTCCGATTTTAGAGCAAAAATCTAAATGTAATATTAAAATGAATTGGTTACTTCAGGAACTCTTTCATGGGCTTTCGTTATAGTAAAATAAGTTTCAGCATTAAAATAATAAAATAAACCAAGCGTAGTTTGAAAACTATAATATTAGTTTAGTTAAAAATTTGTAAGCACAAAAAGATTTTGAGTTTTAATGTGTTTAACTGTTATTCAAGGAATAATATACACCCATACACACCCCAATTAGAAAAATAATGTTTTATGCACATACTTACTTAAACGTATTTAGGTAGTGTTTTTTTAGAATTTGGTTATACTAATTCATCATCATCATCTACCTAGCCTTTTCCCAACTATATTGGGATCGGCTTCCAGTCAAGCCGGATTTAGCTGAATACCAGTATTTTACGAGGAGACCACCACTACCCATTAAGTAGGGTAACACTGTACTTCATGGCAAGACTGGAGTCAGATTTACTGGCTTCTGACTATCCGTAACGACTGCCAATGATCTACAAATGATAGCCGGGACCTACGGCTTAACGTGTTTTCCGAGGCACGGAAGGAAGGTTGGTCAGTGGTATGTTAAGATGGTCACCCATCCACAGACCTACCTTAGCAAGCGTTGCATAACCTTGAAGATCGACCCATGCGGCTGTTATTATCTAGCCACGAGCTCCTCATTATTTTAATATCTCAACAGTTTCTCAAATGAATTAAACAGCACAAGTGCGGAAACAATTTGAAACACCAACTTTGTACAAACAGTGCTGCACTTTCACTCCACTGTGTATAATTCAACAAAATTGTTCGAGAGTAAACTTGTTGACATTTCAACACTTTAAAACTGAAAATACCATAAAAACGTTACAAGTTCGAGATGTATCACAATTCTAGGGCAGATAAACGTTTCTATTATTCAATATTATCCCAAGATTTCGCCCAAAATCCTTGAGACTTCGTGGAAAGTGTTAATTTTTAAGCGGTAGGAGAAAAATTCAATGCCCAAAGCTACTGTGGGGATGTACGGGCGCGAAATCTGAACGGGAATGTCATTCGTCATTCATCATCATTTCAGCGGAAAGTCGTCCACTGTTGGATATAGGCCTCCCTCAAGTGTTGCCACAACTATTGGTTCTGTATGTCTCGTATCCATCGAATTCCCACGACGGGCGCTAGGTCATCGGTCCACCTTGAGGAGGCCTTCTAACGCTCTCGCGAGTTTTGCGAGAAATGTGCTCTGCCCACTGCCAGTTAACCTTGGTTCTCCTGCGGACATCTTCAGCGAACAGGAATGCTCGATCACCAGTTTTACCAAAACAAACACGGTACCTTTTGGTTTAAAACTGGTGACAGAGTGTTGACTCCTGACCACAAGGACTTTTAAAAATGTAGAAATGATCAACGGAACCTATGCCTTAACGTATTTTCTGAGGATTTGACAGACCTTGAAAAACATAGCTTAACCTCGAAATGTACGGCTGTTATTCTGTTAAGTTAATTTTAATGGGAAGTAGTGCATTCCATTAGTATAAAGCTTGTATAAAGTGACGTTCATAAGCTGTGATTGCCTATAATCGACTGTGCATTATAGGATTAAGTTGGAAGCTTTTATTCTGTAACACTCGTTGGTGATCCTAAATAAATAAAATAAAAATAGTTATTTTAATGGAAATTATGAGTTTTTGTTACTAACTCAGATATTGAGTGGATAACGAAGTGGATTATATGTTTTATTTCTATAGTATAACTAGCTGCTGCGAGCGGTTTTGCCTGCTTGGTAGTAGAAAATTGTCCCAAGGTATGTTCCCTTTCCCTCTCGGGATACAAGTAACCTACACTCGGAGGAGCTCGTGGCTAGATAATAACAGCCGCACAGATCGATCCTCAACGTTAAGCAACGCTTGCCTAGGTTGGTCTGTGGATGGGTGACCGTCTTAACATAACGAGTTTCCTCCGTGCCTCGGAAAGCACGTTAAGCCGTAGGTCCCGGCTGTCATTTGCAGATCTTTGGCAGTCGTTACGGATAGTCAGAAGCCAGTAAATCTGACTCCAGTCGTGCCATGTAGTACCGTGTTACTCCAATTAATGGGTTGTGGAGGTCTGGTAGGCAGCCGCTCCTCGTAAAATACAGGTATTCAGCTAAATCTGGCTTGACTGGAAGCCGACCCCAATATAGTTGGGAAAAAGGCTAGGCAGATGGCAGATAACAGATGATGATACAAGTATCCTACACTATATTATACTATAGTATATTTACCTGTATACCACAAGTTTCATCGAAACTCATTGTGTAGTTTTTTTGTGAAATAGTAACAAATATCCGTACGTACAAACTTTCACTTTTATAATATTAGTAGGATAATCCACAGATTGCTAGCTTTTTTTATTATTGATAGGCTTGCGTTTGACTACTATCTTACCTGATAGTAAGCGATGATGTGGTCGATGATGGAGCACGCTTGCCTAGAAGTAACCTATTCACAAACATAAAGACCCCTAGGTTGTAGTCAAAGTCAAAGATTTATTTGCAGATAAATATGGTTACAAAAGTTCTTACAATGGTAGTATTAGTAGCTTAACATATTCAATCATAACTTAATGACATGCAAATTTTTGGTATAGGTTAGAATTCGAACATTAATTTAATTTATAATCAAAAAATTATTTTATATTATAGAAGGGATTCTCAATCAACCACCTGCGTAAAGCCCTTTTGAAGCGGACCATTGGAAGTTCTTTAATTTGGTTAGGAATCTTGTTATAGATCTGAATACACATAGGATAACAACTTCGTAGTAGCTATCAACTTGCCCGTTACTACCTCTACAAGAGCGTATGTTTCCAAAATTCTGTGTTAAGTTTTAATGTAAATATCATTACGGTGTTGCCTTAACGAGATTGACTCCCTGTTGGTTTGTTTCAGAATATTTCCTCTTTCCTCTACATTTTTATATTATGAAAGGGCTGGCTCTAATCAAATTAATGTAAGAAAGTCATTTAATAATGGACTTGTTAACATTTTTGGGGTTAAATGTGTGACTTAAGGAATAAAGTCACTAAAGGTTTAGTACCAGGATAAGAGATGGTAGTGTTATGAACTTTGTTTATAAAAATTTACTACGTAATGTACATATTTGGAGAGGCTTACGCCCGTTTTCAATAATCTACCGCAGTTCATAGATAGATAGCTATCCCCGATAAACTGTAAGATTCTATCTATCAATCCACAACTTTTGGTAGGAAATGCTATCCGTCGGTAGGTTATAGGAAAGCAAGTAAGGGCAAAAGGATAGATTTGTTTAGACTTTAGATAGATAGCTTATTGAAAACGGGCGTAAGTCACTAATTTTTAAAAGCGATAGTTTGTATGTAAGTGTGTGTGTGTGTCTATGTGTGTTTATGTTTGCAACTCCTTGATGCTCAAACGTTTCGTCGTTTTTCAGAATTGGATGAAGTGGCTTGCGAATAGATCTTGGAATAATTCTTCTTTCACACGATTCAAGTTCCTCTAAAGATCCTTCAAATATTTACCCATTTACAGTTCATAGATCCACTCAGGTACAACTACGTTTATTTTAATCATAGGTAACACACTTCATAAAACTTCCTTTTCGTGTCTTAACAAGCAAACAGATCAAGCCCTTTGATATCTACAACTTACAAAACCACAAAAGAAAACGCAATTAAAAAAGAGGAGCTCATACAATACTGGTGGAGCATCGTAATACAAAATAACCATCATAGAGGAGGCTCTAGGCTTTCCAAAAAGAACTCCTCTCTAATTACTGAAGTACACGTGTTTATCTATTTGACCTCTGTCAAGGTGAGGAGCTTAAGCGGGTCATCATCATCGGCTACTGCTGGACTCGGACGTAGAACAGAATAGAATAGAATAGACTTTATAGTACACCAAAAAGTAACAGTACAGTTACAAAGCGTTTTGGGAACACATTTATTATGCGTATAGCTGAGGCGTGGAATTCCCTCCCGGAGTCTGTGTTTCCTGATAGCTACAACTTAACTTTACTTAACTTTAAGTCAAGAGTTGATAGGTTACTTCTAGACAAGCGAGCTTCATCGTTGGCCACATCATCGCTTACCATCAGGTGAGATAGTGGTGAAATGCGAGTCTGTGCATAACAAAAAATAAAACAAACTTTCTCTGTTATTTTGGGAGGATCTGGAACGCAAAGGGAAACTATAGAAACACAGATAGGATTATGTCAGCAAACTCTGACACTCCCTTTCGCTCCACCCAGAGGCAGAGAAGTTATTTGACGAATTTCCATCTTCAAAAAAATAGGACACTTAAACGCTCCCGCACTCGCGCTGGTCACCTCACGTCCACTCTGGACAAAGCCTTAATCCCAAGTTTTACTATCCGGGCCCGCAGCACAGACCCCGAGTTGGTACACACAAATACTAATACAACAGACAGTTACAACGTCTTTTCGTTTGTTTTTTACACACAAAAATAGAAAAAAAGGATAAAATTTAAGAAAAAATCCCCCACACGTATGGGCGTGTGGGGTATCTAATATCCTATTGACAGGTCTTCAAAAATGATATTGATGTTTCTAATATATTTTTTTACTAAACTGATTTTCGCGAGAACCCTCAGTGCGCGAGTCCGACTCGCACTTGCCCGGTTTTTTTTTGTTATTTTGGAAGGCCCTGAAACGCAAAGGGAAACTATAGAAACACAGATAGGTTTATGTCAGCAAAACTCTGACACTCCCTTTCGCTCCACCCAGAGGCAGAGAAGTTATTTGACGAATTTCCATCTTCAAAAAAATAGGACACATAATCGCTCCCGCACCCGCGCTGGTCACCTCACGTCCACTCTGGACAAAGCCTAAATCTCAAGTTTTACTATCCGGGCCCGCAGCACAGACCCCAAGTCGGTACACACAAATACTAATACAACAGACAGTTACAACGTCTTTTCGTTTGTTTTTTACACACAAAAATAGAAAAAAAGGATAAAATTTAAGAAAAAATCCCCCACACCTATGGGCGTGTGGGGTATCTAATATCCTATTGACAGGTCTTCAAAAATGATATTGATGTTTCTAATATATTTTTTTACTAAAAGTTATTTTGGAAGGCCCTGAAACGCAAAGGGAAACTATAGGAACACAGATAGGTTTATGTCAGCAATACTCTGACACTCCCTTTCGCTCCACCCAGAGGCAGAAAAGTTATTTGACGAATTTCCATCTTCAAAAAAAATAGGACACTTGAGGAGCTCGTGGCTAAATAATAACAGCCGCACAGGTCGATCTTCAAAGGTTAAGCAACGCTTGCCTAGGTTGGTCTGTGGATGGGTGACCATCTTAACATAACGAGTTTCCTCCGTGCCTCGGAAAGCACGTTAAGCCGTTGGTCCCGGCTGTCATTTGGAGATCTTTGGCAGTCGTTACGGATAGTCGGAAGCCAGTAAATCTGACTCCAGTCTTGCCATGAAGTACCGTGTTACCCTAGTTAATGGGTTGTGGAGGTCTGGTAGGCAGCCGCTCCTCGTAAAATACTGGTATTCAGCTAAATCCGGCTTGACTGGAAGCCGACCCCAATATGGTTGGGAAAAGGCTAGGCAGATGATGATGAAAAAAATAGGACACTTAAACGCTCCCGCACCCGCGCTGGTCACCTCACGTCCACTCTGGACAAAGCCTTAATCTCAAGTTTTACTATCCGGGCCCGCAGCACAGACCCCAAGTCGGTACACACAAATACTAATACAACAGACAGTTACAACGTCTTTTCGTTTGTTTTTTACGTTAAACGGAGTACAGTTGGCAATTTCTTTGGGAGCAGGTGTAATACAAGGCTCGGTCGTAAAATTTAATTAGCGAGAATTATTTGAGATTATAAGGATTTTTCTAATTAGCATTCGAGGCTGCGACTGCTTCGGGATGTCTCGTTAGATACGGATGTAAATTGTGCTTTTTATAGTACTTTAGTTAGTGTGCTTACGTATTCTTGTGTTTATATTGAGGCTAGTTTATTAGCATTAGCATTATCGGCCTTGTAATATTCCCACTGTTGGGACTCAGGCCTCTTCTCTAGGAGATGGAATGAGCTGTAATCCACCACGCGGTCCAGTGCGGATTGGTGGATGTCACATGTCTTCGAATTTTTGGTTCTAGGACATGCCGGTTTCCTCACGATGTTGTCCTTCACCATTTTGAGAGCAGTGGTGACGAAAATAAATTACACAAAGTAATGCGCCTGGCTGGGTTTGAACCCGCGACAACTCGTAAGTCGGGGCCGTTGCCACTGGGCCACCACTGCTCGCAGGGTGGTAGGCTAGTTTATATTTATAATTACTGTAATTTATAAACGTGAAATTACCTGACGAAATTTTTTGTCGGCTCAGTAGGGGCGAAGCTTGCTGGGGTCATTGGATTTACTTACTGAAGAGAAAGCCATGGTTCTGGAACGCACAGGGCGAAGAAAAAACATAAGTGTGTTTGTAGTCAGCTAGCGATAGCAGTAATTTGATGATTTCCAACGTTAAAAAAAACTTGTATTGAAAACTTTATTTTTGGTAGGAAATCATCTTTCTTCCGCTTTAAATGTAAAGTATGGGAATTTCAGATGTTTACCGACTACTCCATGTAAAATACTGATATTCAGCTATATTCAGTTAGACTGGAAGCCGACTCCAATTTAAGCTTGATTGATTAATACTTTAGAACGTTGCCAAAGAAATGAAACCATCGCTGGCCAACTTTAAATGAAGCCTTGCTACTTCTACAAAATCTCAAATAGTTACTAAACTTCAATTGTTTAGCAAAACTTAATTAAGCTATTGTATTGTACTACTTCGTTCTAGCTGTCGTCTTTATACTGAAACTAGATTTTTATTTAGGTTCTCCTACTCTTGGGCGGAGCTGGGCGTGTCAGACTTCTACAGACTAAAACCCACTCTTGTTCCTTTTTGCCTTCATTCAAGGGGCCCGGGATTCTATTCCGTTCAACCCAGGGCCCCAGTAGGGTTCGACCCTGTCGGGCCCCTACGGCTTGCTGTCACCTCTTTGAGGCGCGCGTGGAACAATACGCGCCGTCGACGACATTAGTCGCCGATGACGACTAGGCGACTGGCTTTTACTAGACTTGCGTTTCTTCTGTGTTTTAAATAACCAATAAGAACTTGGAATATTTCATTCATCGGTTATTTACTTATTCACTCTCCTTTTCGGACCTAGTCCGTACTATGTACGTGAAAATTACCGTAAAGGACCATCTATAAATTACGCCACATTGATTTCCTGTTTTTTTACAAAAATTCTTTAATTAATAAATAGGTTCTGTTGGAAACAAGCGTCAGGCAACTACCACGTAGTTGTCTAGCATTTAATGCTGAACTGAACCTTTTTGGCGCAACCATGGCACACACAATGTTAGTTCTATTTATATAGCTATCTTTAATCTTAGATTTCAATATATTTTTCCTAAATTGTGTGTATCTATGTGTGCTAAAAAAACATTTTTCTTTCTTTTCTTTACACTTCATATTATATTTTTACTCATAGTTCTTTCGCATTTTAATACTTATCTTCTTCTATTTGAATCGACAATAAACTCGTTAAATTCTTTGGATTCAGTAACTGGTCACGTTAGTTGTAGCATCGGTGGCACTCATTAATTCATGAATCCCTGATCGGTCCTATGAGACCGCGCTGTTATTGTTTTACTATTGTGTCTCGTTTTGCGGGTATGTGATAGGTTAAACATAGAAAGTGCAGGTGTATGGGCACTTAGGGCACTCCAACGTATGGAGCATGTTTTAAACAGGAACAAGGTAATCCCATTTAAATACTTAGACAATAGTTGTAGAAATGTAACGTAACGAAACCATTGGTCTAACTCTATGTCTCACTACGTCACACTCTGTCGACCCCCTCCCTTTACCGTGTGACGTAATTTATAGATGACCCCGTAATTACAGTTCTCAGTTGTTACCCGGCGGCGGTGCGTCGTCACTAGTTTAATTAGCTCGAACTAAGTATGAAACAAAGCATGTTGCTTTGTTACACTCCCACTTTGTACTGATACAACACGTCCATATCTAATTAGAACTACCACAGTTTGGAGTGCATCTAAATGGAAAACGCACAGAGATACATAAAGCACAAGACAAATTAAATCTTAATATATATAAATCTCGTGTCCCAATGTTTGTCCTCAATGGACTCCTAAACCACTTAACCGATTATAATAAAATTCGCACACCATGTGCAGTTCGATCCAACTTGAGAGATAGGATAGTTTAAATCTAAAAAAAAAAAAATGGGTTAAATAGGGTAGTGTAGGGTAAGTGTAGGGTAGTGTAGGGTAGTGTAAGGTAGTGTAGGGTAGTGTAGGGTAGTGTAGGGTAGTGTAGGGTAGTGTAGGGTAGTGTAGGGTAGTGTAGGGTAGTGTAGGGTAGTGTAGGATATGTAGGGTAGTCATATGACGGGAAAAATTCCAAAAATAAATAATTGTCTACCCCGTGCGAAGCCGGGACGGGCTGCTAGTAAAATTATATTATGGGAAATCATTAAAATTACTTCTCCCGCTCTGAGCGGAGCTGGGAGGCGTATCAGACTTGTACTGACTAAAACCCACTCCTGTTCCTTCTTTATTTTAATTCCAAGGTCGCTGGGTTGCTCCACCGTGTACTCCGGGCGGTCATCACAATGGTGACACTTGGGCGTTTCTTCCGCATGAATTTGGTGGAGTATTGAAACGCATGTTACTAAAAGGGCGCTTTTAATTTATGCGTTTGTAAACGGCCTGCTACGGTGCCGAAGCGGTGCGTTAGTCGTACTGCGTACGGACGACCGCTATTTTCCATACAAAGTACACCGTCCTGTTGTCGAGCGTTTGCAATAACGGCGCGTTTTGTATAAAAAAAGAGGATCGTCCGTGCGCAGTACGTCTAACGCACCGCTTCGGCACCGCAGCGGTCCGACACGAAACGCATAAATTGAAAGCGCCCAAAGAGTTATGAGTTTACATGTGGATAGATGGAGAGGGAGAGGGAGGCCAAAGAAAGAATAGATGGATTGTGTGAGAAGTGGAGTTAGTGATAGCGTAACGAGGGACAGGACAGAAAGGAAGAAAAAGACGTGTTGCGCCACCCCAAATAAAACGGGACAACGGCAGGAAGATGATGACTAAAGGAAATTAGTCAAAATGGGTCTACAAAACCAGAATAATGGCTAAATTTAATACTTTCTTTGAACATTAAGTATTTTGCCCACGGATCTCTGAAAAAAATGAACAAGTGAGTGAAAGTCGGCAAGTTTCTGTCTAATGAACTTTCCTAACAAGCGCGCTTGACTTCCAGTTAATTTGCGACGGTGTGTGTTGACCTTAAGTCTTAACGACGTTTCGTAAAAGTTCTTTTGATTATAAAGGTTTACTGTAAGATTAAATGCTTTTGTTTAACACATTCGTGGTTTATAAGAATCACTGGAATATGCAGCGCTGGAAGGTTTTCCATAAGGTTGATCGATGACCTAACTGTCGGCCTAACTTCGGCCCAGCAGGATCGAAGCCTCTGGGGCCATAGATGGGTTTCCAAAACAAAAACCCGGGACCCTGGAACGAAAGGCAAAGAAGGAACAGGGTGGAGTTTAGTGAGTAAAAATCTGACACGCTCTCCACATTTTTCTCAATGCTGAAAGACGTGACCACCGCGATTTATCACTTTCTCGTATGCTATTCCTCCATATTCGCGGGAATCTTATGAATGCGAGACGCACAGGACCGGTCGCTGTGGCGACGCTTGGGGGAGGCCTATGTCCAGCAGTGGACGTCTTTCGGCTGAGATGATGATGATGATGACGATTCCTCCATTGACCATAGAGTCAAGAGCGATGCCGATTTTTTTCAACAAATTACTCTTCCCGCTCTGAGTGGAGCGACAAGGATAATTTGACGAAAAAAAAACCATGGACAGTACATAAAACAACGCCAAATTATACATAAAAAATATAGTTAATATTCATTGCTTAAATTCGTAACAAGAAATACAAAATTCCGAACAACTTTATGCAAGTCAAAACATTTCAAAATATAAACGAAAAGTTTGGAGCGAAAACAATACATCCTTTAGACCCTTATTCATATTCAATGGAGTCAGGACCCGAGGATCCTCGGTGGAAGTTGAACAGATAACCCACGGGTTTATTTGTTCTCACCGAGTAACAGAAATGTTGGGGAATTATGAATATTTTTCTGTATTTCTGGGCAGGATGCCGAAAATAATCTCAGTCTAATGAGTGAGGTTATTTTTTAATTATATAAACTTTTAAACACTAAACGTCGTGAGGGAATCCAGCCAGGCGCATTACTTAGTGTAATTTATTTCAACACCACTGCTCCCAAAACGGTGAAGGATAACATCGAGAGGAAACCGGCATGTCCTAGAACCAAAAAGTCAAAGACATGAGACATCCGCCACTCCGCACTGGGCCCGCGTGTTGGATTACAGCCCATTTCCTCTCCTAGAGAGGAGGCCTGAGTCCTAACAGTGGGAACATTATAAGGCCAATAATGCTAATGTTAATACTAATGATATAAACTGGTTCTTAGCGATGATAAGTAGTGATAATCAAAAATGTTTTTATTTCACATGGACTCTTATAAAACGTCAGAAACTAGTGCACGGTTCTAATTGGTCGTTTTCTATAAAGAAGAACTGATAAGAAACTCATCATCATCTGCCTAGCCTTTTCCCAACTATATTGGGGTCGGCTTCCAGTCAAGCCGGATTTAGCTGAATATCAGTATTTTACGAGGAGCGGCTGCCTACCAGACCTCCACAACCCATTAACTGGGGTAACACGATACTTCATGGCAAGACTGGAGTCAGATTTACTGGCTTCTGACTAACCGTAACGACTGCCAAAGATCTCCAAATGACAGCCGGGACCAACGGCTTAACGTGCTTTCCGAGGCACGGAGGAAACTCGTTATGTTAAGATGGTCACCCATCCACAGACCAACCTAGGCAAGCGTTGCTTAACCTTGAAGATCGACCTATGCAGCTCTTATTATCCAGCCACGAGCTCCTCAGAACTGATAAGAAACTCCATGGTAAAAAAAGGATTGATTTTGCATCGTTGATGAATGGTGTAATTTGTATGGGTGATGTAGTGAGTAATGAGCAATAAATAAATTACTCTAGACCACGCAACGGTTTTTTTAGAGTGAGACAGTTTCTAGAGCAGTGTTGCTCACGCCGTTGCCGACGGACAAAAAGGGTACCAGCAGGCTTAGCCAAGTTACTAGGTTTACTCGTTTAAAGAACCGTAAAAGTTTTATGAGGTTTACCAACGATAACCTTGAAAGACAATGAAGAGGACGAGAGGTGCGCGTTGTAGGAGCAGAAACACCCAACTCTTCCACAATTCATCAACCCATCGGAACAGAGGCAAAAAACCCCCCCTCAAGAGGCAAACAGCAGTGGTTAATCTGGAAATCCCTGAACCCTGGTGGGATCGCAGTCAAGGTTTAGTTGAAAATCAGCGTCAGTCAACTATCATGTGGTTTTCTGACATTATTGCTGAACTGGACCTATTTGGCGCAACCGTGTGGCACACGGTGTTTGATAAATAATTCATGAATCCCCGACCGGTCGCATGAGACCGCGCTGTTATTGTCTTGCTATTGTGTCTCGTTACGCGGGTATGTGACTGGTCTAGGTTCTCTCTCTCTCTCTCTAATTGTTAGTTTTAATTATGTTTTTTTTTATGTACCTAAATGTTTTCTACACTGTGTGTATATTTATTTGTGCCAAATAAAACATTTTTTCTTTCTTTCTTTCTATATCAAGTTTATATCAATTTAAAAAAAAACCGGCCAAGAGCGTGTCAGGCCACGCTCAGTGTAGGGCTCCGTAGTTTCCCGTTCGTCACAATAAGTCTCCCCAACTTTTCAAAAACTATTCGTCCTATCAAGTTCAAAATAAATTTCCTAGAAAATCTTTATAAAGCCCTACTTTCCAGATTTTTTTCATATTTTCTAATAAAAACTTATAAACTTTTTTAAACTTTTGATAACTGTTATGTAGGTTGCCAAATACTAAAATTAATGTAACTCCATCGACAAGAAAAGAAGAAGTAAAATTCTGGCACTCCTCTTCGCTCCACGTAAAGCGAGAGGAGTTATTTGATTATTTTTCGCCTCAAAAAAGGTGTTCACCACTTACACTTTCCGACACGACATCGCTACGACTAATCGTACATCAAAAAACACCCTTTCAAGTTATTTATATCGCGAGGGCAATCGAAAGTATTCGGGATAAAAAGGCGAAGGCTGCAATATTCTCCGTATTGGCCAAGTTTCCTCATATTTTTGTCATGCGCAGCCTCTTTACATTAAGCACAGTTGCCAACTTAGCCTCTTTAAGTTTGGCGGAATAGTCCTTTAATACTATTGCTGGATTGGTTTGAAAAAGTTTCAGCATGTGTACTTTGAGTATTTATTTTGTAAGTAGGACTTGCCCCTTATAAAATACTTTTTTATACAGAAGTTTGAGAGCAGTGGCTCTGTGGTAACTGCCCCGACTTGCAAGTTGTGGGTCACGGGTTCAAACCCGGCCAGGTGCATTACTTTGTGAAATTAATTTCATCATCGCTGCTCTTAAAAACGGTGAAGAAAAACATTGTGAAGAAACCGGCATGTCCTATAACCAAAAATACGATGATATGTGACATCAATCAATCCGCATTGGGCTCACGTGGTGGATTACGGCCATTCCCTATCCTACAGAGGAGGCCTGAGTTTATTTTTTTTATCATTGCAATAAATATTATTATTATACATAGTGTGTTAGACATCTGACTCCAGTCTTGCCATGAAGTACCGTGTTAATGGGTTGTGGAGGTCTGGTAGGCAGCCGCTCCTCGTAAAATACTGGTATTCAGCTAAATCCGGCTTGACTAGAAGCCGACCCCAATATAGGTAGGAAAAGGCTAGGCAGATGATGATGAGTGTGTTAGACATCGACATACAAACGAATACCACGGATCTAATACATGATTTAGGGCCCCCCGGTGATAGAATTTTTCGTCGGCTAACATTACAAAAGTTTCTGGCTATACAATCAAACCATTAGAGTAAACAGTGAAGCCTTCTAGCCGAGCCAGCAGAGCCTCTAGCCAGTTATTTACGATATCGGCAGATTGTTCGCCGGATTTATCGACATTCGACATGTTATCGATACGTTGCGGGTAATAGCGTGGCGCGACCCTAAACTACGTAATAAATAGCAGATAAAGATTTGCTCAATGTTTCTGCTATTTCGTGATTATATTCTTGGTCTATGTTTGTGTGTGTGTGTGATAGGCTGAAGGGAGTAGTATCTAGAACCTACTTTAGATTCTTCTATAAATAAAAATATTTTAATGATCACTTGACTATTTAATTTTGGACAAGACAGCAGCTGATCGGAATTATTATTAATTAATATTTTTTTTAAATGAAAAAAGAAGTTTTTTCCCAGCAATACTTTTTGATCTAAGTTACTTAATTACATGTACAGAATGTGTAGTTATCGGCTTTGTGATCGGTCATTTTACACCCTGTATAGTTCAGTGCAGTTATACTTTACGTTTCAGGGCTCCTTTCAACTCCTTCCAGCAATTCTGTACCTTTAGGAAGTAGCTCTGGCCGCCATTATTCGCGAAATCACCATCTTCGTCTTTTTACGCCATTACTAGTAACGATAGAGACTAATATAACACGGCTATAAAATACACTGTCTAGACATTTAACCTATCACATACCCACAAAACGAGACGCAATAGTAAAACAATAAACTTTATTATTATTAACTAGCTTTTACCCGCGGCTTCGCTCCCGTCAAATGACTACCCTACATATCCTACGCTACACTACCCTACACTACCCTACACTACCCTACACTACCCTACCTACCCTACTTTACCTAACTTTTTTTTTTTTAGAATTTTTCTCTCCGTAAGAACCATCACTGAACTTCAAGGAACATTTAAAAAAAATAATCAGCCAAATCGGTCAAGCCGTTTTCATGTGATGTCGTGACAACGAAAAACGGGTTTCATTTTTATATATATAGAATAACAGCGCGGTCTCATAGGACCGGCCGGGGATTCATGAATTAAGTAGCCTTCTGACTGAGTCGAAACGTCAGTGATGATGACAAATACTTAAATGTTAGCCCTAATTGCCCTCTGTTGAGAAAATCACATCTACGTAATGTAACGTTACAAGACTATTTAGTATAATCAGCAAACTTAGATTTGAGTATAAAAGAGTTAAGAGGCCTGCGGAGACCGCGCGCTATCTCGAGTTGAGACGAAATAAAACACGTTTTTGAGGTTGATGGAAGCAATCCAGATAGTTTAAACAATTCTTGGACACACCGACTGGAGTAAAGTCATCATCCGCACACTGACAGTTGCTTGCTGTGATAGCAATACAAACTATTGGAAATTTGGGAGAGGTTCCGTAATACCAAAAATGATGAATGAAAAATTAACGTATTTCCATTATTGTTTCGAGTATTTATAACTTGATAATAATATCTGTGTTCCTACGAAAAGATATTTTGAAATATTGTTGTATATAATATAGAAAAAACAAAATAAAAACATGACATTTTCGCTGTGAAAATGTGCAAATTTAAATTCGCTTAAATTTCGTTTTGGGTAAGTTTTTCAACAAAAAGACGATGTAGGAACCTAGATAATTATTGTCTGAATCCGAATAACATCATATTATGGTGTAAATATGCTTAAATTGCAAATGATCATGATCATGAATGATGATGTGATCTCTCTCTGTCACTCAAAGGTTTGCTGGGAGAAAACTCATTGTTGAGTTAAGCTCGCCTTTGTACATGAATTATCCAATTACTGTATTCAGATTATATGTTTTGTGTACAATAAAGAATTAAGAATTATGATTTTGGTATTACGTTTGTATGGATAATTCTAACGTCGCGCCCGCCTTAATCCTAATCAATTTACGAAATAAATTAATTAATAAGTATTATAAAGTAATAAGTATAGGTAGAAATAAATAAATTAATAGTAATTTATTGGTAATCTCTGTTTGTTTTCATTAAAAGAAAATAAACAATATGTAGACGCTATTCAGCAGGCTTAGTCGAGTTACGGCCGTTTCGTTTTTTTTCTCTTCCTACAGTAACGCCTAGACGTAAACGATTTTAGAAAACGATAACTTATTCATTTCGTTAGCGCTTGTCAAAATTGTAACTTGACTTCCATTAATACCAAAAAACTATTACGATTATTTTAACGTTGAGATGATGTCATTCCCATACATTTGATTAGTTTTCTAACAACTTTAACTCTCGAATCGAGTCTTGAAGATTTATCAAAAAAGAAAAATCTTGTGACGTAACTACAAATTTTCAGTTTTCAGACTTCCTATATTTGTGCTATAATACCTTGCATCGTGCCAAATTTCACTTTAACAATTGTAGATTATCAACTTAGCTAAACCTGCTGATATTGTAGTATTTCAATCATTTCTCATAACACCCAGTCGAGGAAAGTATCATTTAAGAAATACCAAGACCAAAAAGCAGTACAAAAAGATAATATAAATCCCCTTCAGCTCAATATATAACCTGAAAACCTGCTACATTTAACCCTACGCGCGTATTTTCTGAAAGAAAGGCCACAAAATGTGAGCTAGGGAAAATTTTCCACCGGATGGGAGCATTTTGAAAGAAAAATGCTTGTTGCATTCTACGGGCAAGGCAAGGGATAATAGTGCGGGGAAATGCTAGTCGGTGGTGTCGATACGATGGTTTGGTTAGTCGATGCTAACATTGGTTTAAATAGTTATGCGTTTTTGGGCGGCCTGCTGCTAGGGATTGCAATCCAGCAGCGTTTTCAATCCAGCTGGATTTTTGCTGGATTGACCTGAATCCAGCTGGATCCAGCGCGGATCCAGCAAAATGTGGAACGAAAATAAAAAGGCGACATTTATATTTTTTTTTATTAAGTAATTTGTATAATAACTTGTAACGATAATCAATGAAATCTTTCACTAATTTGCTTTCGTTTCTTAACCATTTGAGATCAAAAGAAACAACTTAAAATTAAATAACATATACCCTTGTAGTGACATCTGACGTCACAGAATCCTGCAATTACGCAAGCTAAGTTCTCCGCGCGATTTGAATAGATACAACAGCCCGAAATCTCTATCGGGCAGTTGCCATTACACAGTTGTCATCACATATACCAATTACGGATGCAATTCGAAACTAAACAATAGAAATTGATACGTTTGCGGATCCGCATCGCTGGATCCAGCACTATATGCTGGATCCAGCATATTTAAATAGGCGCTGGATCCAGCTGGATTGCTGTATGCTGGATCCAGCAATTGCAATCCCTACCTGCTGCGGTGTCAAAGCGGTGTGAGTCGTATCGCGTTTAAGGACGATTGTCTTTTTTCATACAAAGCTGTTACTAGCGACTTCGACTGCGTCATGTTCGTGAAAATGCACAAAGGTAACTAATCATTCTGTGCTTGTTTATTTGAATGCAATGTAAGGTTTTTTTGATCCTTCGAGAAAATATAGCGTTATAATGTAACGCATTTCGTTTTAACTTATGATGCTGCTTTTAATTATAATATTATTACACAAACCAAAAGGAAATGAACTGTAAGATGAGAATTTTAATTTTAGAGAAGGCAAATATTTCTTCAAATATCTTATTATTATACCATTCTAAATCTTCCTTAAAACCTTTATTTTATTTATTTACATTAACCAAATAAATATTTTTTTTTTACAAGGAGCTTAAGATTTCTAGGATTTTAGTTTCTGTACAATTTATATCTTCTTTTGGTGTACAATAAAGTTTATTCTATTCTATTCGAACATTTGTTTAAAATTTTCGCTTTGTGTTTGTGCATATATAAATAAAAAAAAATAAGTCGATGTAGTGTACTGTAGACAATCGACTAGCGTCTCCTCCCTAGTCCACCTCAAACTGCATTGAGTTCAGCTCTATATAGGTTTTGTTTCTGTTTTTAGTGTTATGCAACGAAATTTGTGTTTACTTAATTAAATTCCAGTCTTTAGTGATTGTCGGACTACTACTTAGGTGCGGTTAGCTTCCAATAAAATGTACCTTGTAACATACGTTACGTTACAAGGTACATTCATTTATTTGTTACAGTGTACCTTGTTACATAGGTCATGTTACAAAGTACACTTTGAAGCACATGTAGAAACCGACTACTTTAAGTAGGCTAAGTTAAGCCAAACCTTTTAGAGGTGTGGGGGGGAGGAGATCTTTTCATGGTTCATAGTTTCACGCTTAACCACAATCTCAGCTGATAGCCTATGTGATCGACGATTGAGCACGTTTGTCTTGAAGTTACCAATTTTTTTCAAGTTTCACAAATTTTTTTTTCAAGTGTGGAATCATCAGAATGACTTTTCCCTCTCTTGGGCGGAGTGGGAGGGCGTGTTAGACTTTTACTGACGAACGAGGAACTGAACTGAGGAACGGGGTGGGGCCCCGTTCCTCCATTGTCTTCAATCTGGGGATACCGAGTTTACCTACTCACTCTTGGGTTAAAGATGTACCTACAGACTCCGGCAGGGAATTCCACTATTTAGCTGTACGCACAATAAATGTGTTCCCAAAACTTTATATGAGACTAATCCATGTTGTTGTATGTAATTATTTTGTTTTACCACCTAAGTTTACACACATATGGAATACAATAAAGTATTGAGTAACGTGTCAAATATCTGGTGCTTCATTTAATGTTTGATGTATCGTATGGACATAATATATGTAATTAACTAATTACCTTATTAAACAATTGTCTGTTTAATTAGTTATGCTAATAAGTGATTAAATGCATTACCTGTTTTAATGTCATTTTAGTACGCATATTAGGTGATTGATTGAAAAAAATTAAACGCTAAAAATGGTTTATTTATTTTTGAAATTGGTAAGCTTCCAGTATAACTGGACTACAGATATTATATTAGGAGAGACAGTTTATTAGAATTAGCATTATCGGCCTTGTAATTTTCCTATTGTTGGGACTCAGGCCTCATCTCTAGGAGAGGGAATGAGCCGTAATCCACCAGACGGGCCCATTGCGGATTGGTGGATGTCATGTCTTCGAATTTTTGGTTTTACGAGTAGGACATGCCGGTTTCCTCACGATGTTTTCCTTCACCGTTTTGAGAACAGGGGGTGGGTTTGAACCCCGCGACCTACAACTTGTATGTATAGGCAGTTACCACTGGGCCACCACTGCTCAGAGAGAGAGATTGCTTATATTAACCTGAATTGGCCAGAGTCAGGGTAACACAATACCTCTTGGTAAGACTGGATGGTAGATTTTCAGGCTCGACTGTCCAAAATCTAACACAGCCTGGAGAGACATCCACCACTTTTTATGCTTCCGTACCTACCTCAGTCGGGAAAAACGAAACCTTTATAATAAGACATTATTAACACAAAGAAGAGTGCATGTAGCGGAGATGAGAATGATGAGATGGATGTGTGGTGGGACAAGAATGGATAAAGTAAGAAATTAGTATATTAGAGGAAGTGAATTACTCAGATACCCGTGAAACGAGACACAATAGTAAAACAATAACAGCGCGGTCTTATAGGACCGGTTGGGGATTCAAATGTTAAGTGGCGCCAGTGACAGAAAAGTTGAAAGGAAATCTTTGTCTTGGTATGGTCATGTGGAAAGGAGGGATGAAATGTATGTTACTAAAAGAGTTCTGAACTTACAAGTAGATAGATGGAGAGGGAGAGGGAGGCCAAAGAAAAGATGGATGGATTGTGTGAGGAGCGATATGAAGGAAAAGGGAGTTGGTGATAGTCTGACGGATGACAGGACAAATTGGAAGAAGAAAACGTGTTGCGCCGACCCCAAATAATATGGGATAAGAGCAGGAAGAAGAAGAAGAAGAAGAAGAAGAAGAAGAAGAAGATTAACACAAATTCACGTCTTTCTAAATGTACCCCTAAATTCTGTTTACGTATTTGAAGTTAATTATTTCTCAAACTCTAGCCTGAAAACTTGGTAAAATTCAGCATAGTAGGGTTTGAGGGGTTCTTAAATCGAAATACTCAATTCAGAAGAAACCCGCTCTTAGCATACTTCAATTCCTTTTATCTACGAGTATTTCATAATTTAATTACGTAAATAGGCTCTTAATAAACTAGTGCGCCTCACCATCAACGATTGCATCACTGCTTACCATCAGGTGGGATTGCAGTCAAGCACTAGTTTATGGTATATATAAAAAAAAAGTTTTGTTCGATAAATCAACGATTATATTTAAACGCGGGCAAAGCCGCTGGCAGAAGCTAGTAAAGTAAATGTAATGAAAAACAGGTGGGAGCAAGTTTATTGTAATATCTAAAACAAAGAAGTCGATCGCTCGTCGAAACGTTCGCCTTCCACGGTCAATTTGGGATCCAATTACGTCCGGCTTAGAGGGAAAAAATCCCGCGTAATCCCGCTCTTAAGATGTGGCGTAATACATGAGAGATGCGCTGTTTCTCTTATTCCTAGAAGGTTGTTCCTTGGCTGCCATTTATATGAAACTACGGACCGGACTAAGCGTTTTGGTTCGTCGTTTATACCGCGTACATCGAGGGACTGGAACAATTTGCCTGCTGCGGTTTTCCCGTCCAACTACAATTTAGGTGTTTTCAAGGCTAGAGTGAATAGGCTCTTAATAAACTAGTGCACCTCACCATCAACGATTGCATCACTGCTTACCATCAGGTGGGATCGCAGTCAAGCACTAGTTTATAACAAATAAATCATCATCTGCCTAGCCTTTTCCCAACTATATTGGGGTCGGCTTCCAGTCAAGCCGGATTTAGCTGAATACCAGTATTTTACGAGGAGCGGCTGCCTACCTCTGAATCTCACTATCCGTAACGACTGCCAAAGATCTACAAATGACAGCCGGGACCTACGGCTTAACGTGCTTTCCGAGGCACGGAGGAAACTCGGTATGTTAAGATGGTCACCCATCCACAGGCCAATCTTGGCAAGCTTTGCTTAACCTTTAAGATTGACTTATGTGGCTGTTATTTTTTAGCCACGAGCTCCTCACTTACTCACTTGTCTTTATAAAGAAAAAAAGGGTCAAGCCAGAGTCTCCCTCCCCGCTTCAGCCTGTACTTTAAAGAGCACGTAGTGTCCAGGGTCCCGGGCCGAGATTCGTCCGCCGAGTGCCGCATCAAAACACAATCAGCCTCGCCAGGAAGGATTAGCATCACTCCCACACAACTATATGACGTTTTGTTCTTTGAATTATTTATGTGATGCTTCTTCTTCTTCATCTTTTCGTGACGATGGGGCTTTCAATGTACTTTTTGGGGTCAGTAGGCATTTTTTAAAGCGAAACTGTTATTACATCGTCTCAAACTTTTTCATCTGTGTGTTGCACAGAACAGTTGACAACTGTTCTGTGGTTTGTTGCATGTCGCGCGACGGTGACGTCAGAGTCGTGTAGTGTATAGACGACTATTATTTATTTGTGCCAGTGCTCCAAGCTATTTTGTTTGTTTTTGTCAGTGTTTAATAGAATATTAATCCAAAAAAATTTTAGTTAAATGTCTATAATGTGAAAAAAAAGTTTCACTTTTACCATTGTTTCATAAAAACTACACAATTGTTTTTTTTATGTCTATTATTGTTTTTTTTTATGGCTTGTATGGTCTGAAATAAAGATTAGTTATCAGCGTGTACTTTAAAGAGCACGTAGTGTCCAGGGTCCCGGGCCGAGATTCGTCCGCCGAGTGCCGCATCAAAACACAATCAGCCTCGCCAGAAAGGATTAGCATCACTCCCACACAACTATATGACGTTTTGTTCTTTGAATTATTTATGTGATGCTTCTTCTTCTTCATCTTTTTGTGACGATGGGGCTTTGAATTTTTTTTTTGGGGTCAGTAGGCATTTTTTTAAAACGAAACTTTTATTACATGGCCTCAAACTTTTTCATCTGTGTGTTGCACAGAACAGTTGACAACTGTTCTGTGGTTTGTTGCATGTCGCGTGACGGTGACGTCAGAGTCGTGTAGTGTATAGACGACTATTATTTATTTGTGCCAATGCTCCACGCTATTTTGTTTGTTTTTGACAGTGTTTAATAGAATATTAATCCAAAAAAATTTTAGTTAAATGTCTATAATGTGAAAAAAAGTTTTACTTTTACCGTTGTTTCATAAAAACTACACAATCCTTTTTTTAATGTCTATTATTGTTTTTTTTTTATGGCTTGTATGGTCTGAAATAAAGATTAGTATCAGCCTGTAGTTTAAAGAGCACGTAGTGTCCAGGGTCCCGGGCCGAGATTCGTCCGCCGAGTGCGGCATCAAAACACAATCAGCCTCGCCAGGAAGGATTAGCATCACTCCCACACAACTATATGACGTTTTGTTCTTTGAATTATTTATGTGATGCTGGATTTTGTAATATTTCATTTTGACAAACTAGGTAAATCATTTTTGTAATTTTGTTCATAATATTTATGTATGTAAATTCAGATACAAATTACTTGTTTATACAATTTATATACAAATACTAAAAATTTAAATAAAATATACACTCAGGCGTCGAAGTACTCCTCCACATTTTGTTCATAAATTCCATACATAATCCATCTAGTTTTAGGATAATCTATTAATATTTAGATTAATTTTCGAGGTTTAGTAAACACACAATCATACCTAACTGGAGTATTTAAGACTAGAATAAACGATATCAGAAATCCTTATCATCATCATTTCAGCCGAAGGACGTCCAATGTTGGACCTAAACCTACTTTAAGTGTAGTCACAGTCAGTCGAAGGACCACAGTTCGACATAAGCGACAACGAACTATCAGAAATCAGTGTTAACAAAAACAGAACAACATCAATATTCTTCCTACCTACATTTCCACTCAAAAGCATAGACTTTCAAATCGATAGACTCGTAATGAAGCAGAAGGCATCAGCTTTTCGAACAAATAGTCGCTTCACGCTTGGCACCTCTCCAACCAATTAAACCATCGGCCCTGACGGATGCGCGGGGAATCCCCCGCACTTCATTACTGCTTAGCCCCCTTTCTCGCTTGTTAGTTTAGGAAAGAAACTGGCATTGGTATGGTGCCGATATGTATGGTATTATGTTAATATGCCTATTTTTTATTTTTAAATAAGTCGTTTTAAAATCGTTCACGTTTATGTTACCGTAATAATAATCCTCTTTTAGTGGTACCGACTGTCATTTGTAGATCTTTGGCAGTCGTTACGGATAGTCAGAAGCCAGTAAATCTGACTCCAGTCTTGCCATGAAGTACCGTGTTACCTCAGTTAATGGGCTGTGGAGGTCTAATAGGCAGCCACTCCCCGTAAAATACTGGTATTCAGCTAAATCCGGCTTGACTGGAAGACCCCAATACAGTTGGGAGCAGGCTAGGTAGATGATGATGAGTGATCGCTTGCAAATTTTCACATCCTAGTCCCAGTAGTTTTGGCTGTGCGTTCATATGTCAGTCAGACAGTTTGTCCTTTTATGTAGACAACTTCTTACAATGTCTAAAAATCCTTAGAGGATCCTGGAAGCGATGATCCCTTGGCAATTCAGGACCACTACACCGACGACACAATCAAAACACGAGCGATAACTCCCCCACTGCGGTTTTTAACACCTATTTTGAATGTAACCGCCACAGAACCCATTTAGTGCGGGCGAGCAAGTTTAGTTAGTTTCTCAGTTAAGCGAACAATGCAGGTGCATGTATTTCTTGCCGCCTCGCCGTACTCTGGCGTTTGTTGCCTCGCTATAGTTTTAGGGCCCTCGTCTACGGCGACTTTTTCCTTCGTTTACTAAACGCGCGTCAGTAGTCCTACTAAGTACTTGTTCACGTTGGAACAAGTACTTAGTAGGACTACTGACGCGCGTTGGTGGCGGGTGCGGTCGCGAAAACGTCGCGATTTCGTGTTCTTATTGGCCGCCAGGCGTTTGCGCGTGGCGACAAGTTCATACGGTTTGAACTTACTGACGTCGCGGGTGGATCGCGCGCTCCGCCGCTAGTTCGACGTGAACACAAACGCATACCTCAAGCGTTTGATATAGCCGCGAGCTCGCCGCGCGCGCCACTCGCTAGCTGGCCCGCTAGTTAGACCGCACGTGCGTTTCGTACGTGAACACTTCTATATTCTGCCATATGTTTTATATTTCTTGACCGCGCCCGCCACCGCGCCCGCGAGTAACGTGAATAAGTACTAACGCGCTACAGTCGCATTTGAAACGTGCGTCAGCAGCGCTACTGCATCGTAACTGTAGCGCGGCTAGCGAGCGACCGTGTCAGACGACAGCGGGTAGAGGATGGAGGGAGGGAGGCGCGTGAATGAAAAACAAAAACAATCTACATACAACATCTTAATTTTTGTCCTACTGTATCGCGTTTGCATCGCGACTGTAGCTCGGCTGATGCGCGTTTGCATTGCAACTGAAAATCTTGGCGTGGGCGGAGGTAAGCCGCTAGCGACTGCATCGCGACTGTATCGATGCGAACGCGCGTCAGCCGCGCTACTGCATCGCTTCAAAACGTCACCGTGGACGAGGCCCCTTAGTGCAGGTCTACGTATATTTGTTTTATACTCGTATTTACATTCGCTGGTGTGAATGGATCGTGGTTTCGTGGTGAGAAACAAATAATTAGTGTTTTGTTTGTAGTTTTTAGGGTTCCGTACCTCAAAAGAAAAAAAAACTTTTATAAGATCACTTTGTTGTCCATCTGTCTGTCTGTTATGACCTTTTATCTTAGGAACGCGTGGAGGTATCGAGTTCAAATAAAACCATATACTCAAGTCTGCGATCCCTTGAAGCTGTAAATGGCCATAATGACAGCTAGCTAGGTAGCTATGAGTAGCTATGGGTAGCTATGGGTAGCTATGTGTAGCTATGGGTAGCTATGGATAGCTATGGGTAGGTCGCCATCCAGCCATTCGGTAAGGACCAAACCAGTGTTGAGTACGATGCGTTGTGATCCTCACGCGCCTCAAAGAGCTATCAGCAAAATTGATAGGGTCAGTTAGGGCCGACGCTTAGCAGGGCTACAGATTGTTCAACAGGAGTTACCGCAGGCTTCGCAATCAAGGGCAACTGAAGGTATACTGCGGATTATAGTCAGTAAAAGTCTGACCAAAAGCGAGAGAAGTTATTGAATGATTTCTCACGTAAAAAAAGGCACATATCTACCTACTATCAATAACGAAACTAGTAAACATCCTGAACACAACATATTACGAATGTATATATACGAATGGTACGGTAACGTGGTAAAAAAACAATGAGAAAACAGTTTGTGGCAACAGCTGGCGGGTTGTCGAAGATGTCTCCTTGTAAGACATAGGGGAGGCAAACAGAGCCCGGACAGTGTCCATAAACAATATAAATAAAACCGCCACGAGAGAAAATACTGACCAGAGACAAGGGAAAAGTTCCCGGTAAAATATCATGTTTCTAATCATTCAGTTCTTTGTCTTTTTTTAGACGCCATGTTGTGTGAAAATACTAGAGGAGCTCGTGGCTAGATAATACCAGCCGCACGGGTCGATCTTCAAGGTTAAGCAACGCTTGCCAAGGTTGGTCTGTGGATGGGTGACCATCTTAACATACCGAGTTTCCTCCGTGCCTCGGAAAGCACGTTAAGCCGTAGGTCCCGGCTGTCATTTGTTGTAGATCTTTGGCAGTAGTTACGGAGAGTCAGAAGCCAGTAAATCTAGAGTCAAATTAGAGTCTTGCCATGAAGGAAATCCTCGTAAAATACTGGTATTCAGCTAAATCCAGCTTGACCCCAATATAGTTGGGAAAAGGCTAGGTAGATGATGATTAACAGCTGGTCAAAATGAACTGAACTGCTGACTTAACGCCAGAAAAGTAACATCAAAAAGAGCATCTAGGTGCGTTTTCCTTCTGTTACAGATGACTTTTTAAAATCAGCCTTCTAACTATTGACCAAATAATACATGGTATTACAAAAGGCTATCTTTTGTGACCAAAAATATAACCGTTACCATAGTGTAACAAAAATAGAACAATACATTTTATCTACACACTGGTCATATTTTGCATTTATGAAATATGGAAAATATGGTTTTTGGATATTCGATGTCATAAACACTAAATCCTTTGTTTTTTGTTAACGATTTATATGTAGATAAATGTAAAAAAAGTTTTATGAAACATTGCACTCAATTTAGTGTTTTCATAAAATAACAGAAGCAAATCGTTTGTTTTTAAAATGATGCTGTAGTATGTTATATAGTTTTGAATTTTATTATTTAGGTACATGAGGATAGGAAAACTGTACAAATTAATATTTATAGTATTGTAGCACATATAGGCCTCATTTTTTAATAATTAGGGGTCTTATTTATTGTGTTTATTAAAATGGTCCAAGTCCAAATACATTAATTAGCGTAGAAACGTTAAATATATTAATAAAAAGTAACCTTATAACATAATTTAGGTTGCTTTATCTTTTTTTTATTAAGAGCCTATTCTAGAAGACCGCAGTAGATAAAGCTGTCATCATCATCATCATCTCAGCCGAAAGAAGTCCACTGCTGGACATAGGCCTCCCCCAAGCATCGCCACAGCGTCCGGTTCTGTGCGTCTCGCATCTGTCGGATTCCCCCGACCCTCGCCAGGTCGTCGGTCCACCTTGTGGGAGGCCTTCCGACGCTGCGTCTTCCGGTACGTGGCCACCTCTCTAGAACCTTTCGTCCCCACCGACCATCTGTTCTACGAGCAATGCCCACTGCCACTTAAGTTTGGCGATTCTTCGGGCTATGTCGGTAACCTTAATTCTCTTACGGATATCTTCATTTCTGATGTGATCGCGCAAGGGAACTCCGAGCATAGCCCTTTCCATAGAGCTGTACGCATAATTAATGGTTTTTAAATTTTCGTTGCTAATCGCTAAATCTGGATAAAGATTAATCCAGAATCTATTTTAATCTGTCCTCTAAGATGTATCTACGTGAAAAATTCATGTTGCCGAGTATGACGGCGCGGATTCAACGCGGCACTATTTTATTTCGCGTGACACTTTAAATTGGTTTCGCAGGAGTTGGCGACAAGCGACGACGCGGCGACGTTGCGTCACCGCTGAGGGGTGAATTGTGCCCCAAGTTTTATTGTTTAATTGAAATCACCGTCTTTGTTCAGCGAACAGTTCTTGGGTATATTCTTTTTTGTTGGGGTTTAGTAATACCGTAATGCTCTGGAGGAAAAGATTTATTTCTGTTGTCAACATTGATAATGTTTTCACACTAAAATTATACAGGCACCAGTTACCATGTGCTTAAGTTAGTTTGTTACTTCTGCACGCTCGAACGTCTGAACGAAATTTAAATGAGCATACGGGTAGACTATGTCATGCCTTCTGATGGTATTTAATGAAAGACGAAGGTAGACCTACATTGTACACACGTGGGCCACGTACGACGATCTGGGCGCGTCGGTTTCCATACATTATATATGGCAACTAGACTTGTAGAGCTACATTAGATCAACGCCACGCGACATAATTCTCGGTAAAAATCCGGACCAAGCCTAAGTCCTCGACAATGATTATTGTTCAACTCGTGCCTCAAAGAGACAATTAAAAAACAAACAAACAAAAAACAAACCAACTAACACAAACAAACAAATGAACTAACAAACAAACAAACGAACTAACAAACTATACGGGCCCGGCAGGGTCGAAGCCTAAGCCCAGGGGCCCTGGGCTGAACGAAAGAGAACCCTGAAATGAGGTCAAAGAAGAAACAGGAGTGGATTTGAGTCAATAGAAGTCTGACACGCCCTCCCGCTCCGCTCAGAGCGTGTCATTTTGATAATTAAAAAAACGCGGCATATTGGTGATATAGGTAATGTTGAGATATAGGTATAGAAGAATAACCACACAGTTCCATGCAACCACATTCATGAGCCAGTGCTAGCGGGTTGTTACAAGTGTGAGGAGGATTAATATCCTCATACTTATAACACATTATGTATGCATAATGCATAAACACAAAAAATATCACTAAATTACTTATATCACCAATATATCTCCCTTTACCCTATATCTATCGTTGTTCTAATGTAGTTCTCGCTTAATCCCTACAATATGTTAGTTCCTAGTCGGATATGTCAAGCATAATGATATACCCTGTGTTTACTTACGTCAATAAACTCCATCTGAAATCATTACTAATGCATAGCCTAAACTTACGTCTAATTATAGACATCATTTTATTTGCGTAGTCTAATCGTGCGTACGTTTAGAGCAGTGATTGGCATCAAAGCATATGATTTGGTAAGAGGGAGAGCGGTACGCAATCAGGTGGAATTCAACACGGAGATTTGACTTCACCTGGTACTTGTTACCCCCTCCTCCTTGCGTCGTATTCCTCAATGCTGAGGGTCGTGACCTCCCTGCTTCATCACCTTAGCCCTTTTGATGTTCCTCCATCTGTTCCTGTCTTTGGCGTTGTGAAGGGCATCGTACATCGTGGAGTTAAGAGCGGCGCGGATCTGGTCGGACCAACGTATACGGGTACTTGTAACACGAATCCAAAATGGCGGTTTCATCTACATCACCAACACTTCAAAACTTCAATGCTTCTAATAAAAAAAAAAAAAACTGTGCATGGTAACTGATGCACCGTGGTGCATGAAGAATTCATCTTGAATGACTAATCAAAACAGTTAAAAATATAGTAGTGAACCCTTTCAAAAATTAAAACATTTATTTAAAATATCTGTTATTTATTTATTGTGCAGACCTACCACAGTGTTGTCTTTTTAACCCTAAGGTTGACTGGTAGAGAATGCCTTGATGCATTAAGTCCGCCTATGTACCACCACTGTATATAAAGTTTAAATGAATAGATTAATTAAAATTATTAAGAGCGTATGCTAATGTATCCAAATCGCCAGGCAAATGATTCGATGGACAAACTGCAACTAACATAAGAAGAGCACCACAGAATTTTATATCGACATAAGTTGCCATACTAAAAAAAAATATGGGCATATCAACGGATATTCCATGCACGGCCAAATGAACTACTAGTACTACTACTTCCTTTCTCTTTCAATGTCGAATCGGCAGTTGGCAGGATCCTTAGATTCTGCAATCTGTCGATTCGTTAACCTTAGCCTCGTTGTCGAGGCCTCAGCCTTACCATGACTATAATATTAGGCGTGCGAGCGAGAAAGAGGGATGAAGCTATATATTCTATATAGATCCCACTCAATAAAAGTTTAGTTTAGGTCGTCAAATGGATCGCGTTAAAAGCCTGTGGTCGGACCTCAAGAGATAAAAAAAACGAAGGTAAAGCCGCTGGCTGAAGCTAGCCAATAACAAAATATACCTCTTTATAATATCTGTTACTTTAGATAAAACTCCTATTCTTAAGGTCCTTTCTCGTCAGTAATTGCACTGGACTCGACTGATGGGCCCAATCAATCGAATAAAACGCTGTAATCGATTCCATCTAAATTGATATCAACCGATATGGATGAGGCACAAAAATAATTGCATTTAATTTGTTCGCTCGTTGTTGCCAAATTACTCTGTTCTCGATCCGAAATTCGCTTTCAAAGTACCCTTTACGTGAGATAATGAATATTTGATACCGCGTTCGCATTGGCTTGTTGCTACATAGATGTTAGAAATTAGTTTCTTTTTTTAATATAATATTTTGGATGTGTTATTTTTTGTTTGTTCAAGGATAAAGCCGTGTGGTGCAAAAGGGACGACAGGTTATAGATCACTCATCCCCAATCAAGTTATAACTCCTTTTGAGGATACAGTTACAAGAAACCCTTTTTCCATGCTCACCATCGTTATAATGAACTCTTGTGTAACACAGGCAAGAAGACCCAGTGGTTAAGGCTGTACTTTGTTAACCAGTGCGAGTGTAAGGATTAGATTTTTTTCGGGTTATGTTCTTTTCGAATCGATGAACTTGTTAAATGGTTTGGACCCAGTAGGTGACGTTAACTGCAGCATTCAATCTTCACATTATTCCTATATACACTTAAAACTTAAATCCTCCAAATTGTAGGGGCTTTTTGAGGGTAAAAAATTATATTAATATTATAAAGGGAGTTTCCTAACCATGCTGTATGCCGCGTATGTGTATGTTTCCTACTTTTTCACGGTCAAAAGACTGAACAGATTTCAATGAAACTCGGTACACGGTTAGACCATGCCCTGTAATTTTCATCCCGGGAATATGTTCCTTTGGGACTATTTTCTACAATCACGTAGGCAAAGTCGCTCGCAGCACCTCATCATCTGTTTAGCCTTTTCCCAACTATATTGGGGTCGGCTTCCAGTCAAGCCAGATTTAGCTGAATACCAGTATTTTACGAGGAGCGGCTGCCTACCAGACCTCCACAACCCATTAACTGGGGTAATACGGTACTTCATGGCAAGACTTGAGTCAGATTTACTGGCTTCGACTATCCGTAACGACTGCCAAAGATCTCCAAATGACAGCCGGGACCAACGGCTTAACGTGCTTTCCGAGGCACGGAGGAAACGCGTTATGTTAAGATGGTCACCCATCCACAGACCAACCTAGGCAAGCGTTGCTTAACCTTGAAGATCGCAGCACCTCGTAGTCTAATAAATGCCACATCCCAAGCCACCGCTACTGTTAGATCGCGATCCCCGTCCTGAACGACTGGTTTACGTAAGTAATTATTTTGGAAATCCGCCAAATAATAACAGAACCTATGGCGAGAGGTGCTCCCCGATTTGGCAGTATATCCCACGGCTGTATCATATTTTGTATCTTCGTTTGCATTGAAAATACAAATCAATTTTATACAAGAGAGTTGTAATGAAATGCGGAAAATTGTTGGCTATAATAATCCTATTGGATTGGCTTGGTTGCCAGGTAAAGATATTGGACAATTTATAAGTGGTTTGTTCTAGAATTTACTAGAAGGAACTAAAGTAATGGTTTTTCTGGGTAAAACAAAAAGTATTTAAGCTAAATATGCGAGCTTTCTTTATTCTTTACTAGCTGTGCCCGCGACTTCGTTCGCGTGGATGTCGGAACTTAACATTGTATTTTTTAGTGCGAAGCGCTGTTGGAGCATACCGATACAAATAATTATAGTTTATTTATTCTAGTCTTTCGTTATAAGCAACATTGGAACCATCTGAAGCGTACAGAAAAAGATTATGTGGGTTGTTTACCCGTGAAAGAGCTACGTACTCGTATAGTTGACCATGGGAAAAGCCTTCAATACTTAGATCCACCCCCGCAACAGGTAATGTCTGGTCCTGACTTTATAAATCATCAGGGCATAACAGACACTAACTGGGAATCGCACTCGTTTGAAAGAAAAAGAAAAGTTGCTAGGTATTATAAGATTTATAAGTATTCTTGGAATAAAAACTATATCACCGGCGCCGCAACCAGTTAATATTTACGAATTCTTCAGACAGGCAGCAATTTCATCGGCTCTCGTTCCTCGGGGTCCTATCGGGAGTGTCTGCCGAAAATCACCACAGAACAGCACCGTTATGCCTCCCATCGGCCCGTCATTTTGTTTTACATCGTGGAAAGTTCTATTCACTGCTTCTATAGCTTTGCGGTTTGCCATTGTGCACTCAACCCAAATGATTAACACACAATCGCGTAAAACCCTTGCTTTATCGCTATTTCGCGATATGTTGCAAACCGGGCTTTCCGTACGGTCTAAGACGATAGGAATTTTAAATGTTGTGTGTGCCGTTTTTTCTCCAGGCAATAATGTGGCTGCTATCCCTGAGGAGGCGACAGCAAGGGCAATTTTATTTTGGTTCCTTATTCGAGCCAATATAACTTTGGTTAAGAAAGTATTACCTGTTCCGACCGGTGCGTCTAAAAACAGGATTTCACCCGAGACGTTATCTACACTGCAGCATACCCTATCAAACGAACGCTCTCGGTCAGCTGATAATCGCGCTTTGCGGTCCTCGCTGCTTTCTTGGGCGCGCAAAGTCGCGGTAACAATTCTTTGCGAATTTAAGCGCAACTCCCTTTCGGTGAAAGTCTCAGACTCGCGTGAGAGGCGTAAAGCTCTCGGTCGGCCAATAAACGCGCTTCGCGTTCCTCCAAAACTCTCCTGTGATAGAGAAACTGCCGTAAGAGAACGCGGTATACTAAGTCGTGACTCACAATGGGTAGGCGTTTCTGACGCAAGAGTACTGACTTGCCTAGCTCGAACTGCTGATACCCTCGTTACGATCTTCTTCTGATTCTTGGGACGTACTTAGTCTCACCCTTTTTGCATCTCAGCTACGCTGCGAAAGACTTGTTTTTTTTTTAGAAGGCATTAAAAAAAAACCGATTCAAACTAATAAAATATTGAACCAAATAATTCACAACAGCACAAACTTTTAAAATGAGAATAAAGTTTACTTGACTCAAATTGCAAGATACAATTTACTTCGCACTTCAATACTTAAACCGAATGTAAAACTCTTTTTATCGAACGATTTAACGATGTTATTCAGTCAAGGCCTTTTCAAAGACAGTGCTGTAAAGACACCTAATAACCTAAGAGCCCGTGAACGTCAGACCTATTTTATAAAAGCTGAAAGTTTGTCAGTGCATGATCCAAACACAGACCTAACAACGATGGCCAATTATGAAGTTTGGGTTGCAGTGGCTTTGGTAGGTACACGGTAACAAAATTGTGTAAAATACCGATCTAATTACGTCGAATTATAAAGATTTATGTTTTGGTATTACTTTCAGAATATTACTAAAAATCACGTTATTCATTGCCAGATACACACATTACATAGTGGAAACACAGACACCTTTATTGTTTATGAAATTATATAATTGTTAACTTTTGTACCGATAGATGGCGTTGTTAGCTGACCGTGTTATCTTAGGCGCTCCACACACTGCACCACGTCCCGTCGCGGCAGATTTTACCATTGTATGCAAATATCTCAATTTGTATAGAAATCAGCCTAGCACAGCAGACTACCGACGCGGATCTGCGCGGGAAGGCGTTCTGCGCGCAGTTTCTGCCAATCTGCGCGAGAGCGCGGGGCGTGCCGCGCGGTAAGACACACTGGCTCCGCAGTCCCGCGCGTGATTTGATATTGTAAAGACGTTCGTAAATAGGGATATATCCAAAACCTTCTATGGACGCAGTGTCTTTTAATTATTGTATACAAAACCTAAAATGACAATAATATAATTGCAACATATTGTAATTGAATAATTTCGTCCATTCTCCACGACGATCGACAGCACAGTGAACATATGAGTTTATTTAGCGCGAGGCCGTCGTAATCTGCTTCACCGCGTAGGGGAGCAGATTACACCGCTAAGTAAGGCAGATCTGCGCCTCCGTCGCCGCGCGCGTTAGCGCACCACGGCGGAATGCGGTGCAGTGTGTGGACCGCCTTAACATCGTGATTCAGAATTTAGTGTCAACTAACAACGCCATCTATCGGTACAGAAAATTAACAATTATATAATTTTATAAAAAATATGCTCACAAAATTTTGCCTTTATGTGTGTGCTATGAGATCAAGAATTAAGTTAGTATTGAATTGGTAATTGAATTGGTTTAAAATCAATTTTGATTTACTAACAACGCTGATTTTATATATACTGCACGCAGTTGATCACTAAGTTTGATAGATGGCGCTGTTTCAATATTTTACTTCGAAAAGACTATTATATTTTTTTTATTTTATTATCAGGTATGAACTGATTACGATGAAACAAAAAACTTAATATTACTACAATTCGCACAATTTATTGTTATGTATAAAAGTTACGTGAAGTAATGAGACCAAGTAAACATAACCCTATTTTTACTTCTGGAAAATTTTAAATTCTAATATCTTTTGCTAAACTGAACCGATTGCAATGAAACAAAGACTAAATGTTACTATAAGTTACGCTCAATCCTTGTGTCTAAAAATTATCTACATTGCTTTCGTACATTTAACGTGATGCCCGAACAAATAAACAGACAAACAGACAAACAGACAAAAATTCTAAAAATGCTGGAAATGGGTTCTGCTGGTTGTTCTTTAACACCCTAGCTATTTTTTTTGGATTTCTTTTTCATGTACAAAAACCACTTTTCTACAGATTTATTATATGTATAGATTGTACAACAACATTTAGAAAATAAAAAATAGGACAGGTGATTTACACAGGCGAGTTTAACCCACAATTGGGTTTTCTTACAGCAAACCTTACATTAGTGAAAGAAATAATAATTATAATAGCTTGGAATTCTCATGTCCAATTCATTTTCAAAATGAGATTCTATAATCGCACTTTGAAAGAAGAGGCCTTCCCTCTCCTAGAGAGGAGGCCTGAGACCCAGCAGTGGGAACATTATAACGCCGATAATGCTAATGCTAATGCTAAATCCGCCCAAGAGCGGGAGAAGTTATTCTGGCTACAGGCAGGTTTCCCACCTAAAAAAAAACTGAAATAGGTTTACACAAGAACTTATGTTACAGGTCACCATGTCCCTACCGTGATAAGAAACCACCTATGATCTACAAATTGTTTCACTGTTTTAAGACGGTACATTAAACTGCACAAGATAAAATGGTGGCAAAAAAGTGTTGATACATCAGATTTGGTTCCCCTACTACGTACCACTCTGCTTAGTCTTACAGAGATTGCTTTCCACATGTTAAGCACAGCCACGAGAAATAAGATATATACTTACATTGTTCGTCAATTTCTTGAGGAGCTCGTGGCTAAATCATAACAGCCGCACAGGTCGATCTTCAAAGTAAAGCAATGCTTGCCAAGGTTGGTCTGTGGATGGGTGACCATCTTAATATAACGAGTTTCCTCCGTGCCTCTTAAAGCACTTTAAGCCGTAGGTCCCGGTTGTCATTTGTAGGTTTTTGTTAATCGTTACAGATAGAAGCCAGTAAATCTGACTCATGAAGTAGGTACCGTGTTACCCCATTTAATGGGTTGTGGAGGTCTGGTAGGCAGCCGCTCCTCGTAAAATACTGGTATTCAGCTAAATCCGGCTTGACTGGATGCCAATCCCAATATAGTTGGGAAAAGGCTAGGCAGATGATGATGATGATGTTCGACAATTTCTTCTTAATTATCATCAAATCAGAGAACAAATTGCCGAGAACTTATTTGTTGAATGGCAGAAGTTACATAGAAAATGTAACAATTTACATATCTTTTTACCCGCGACTGTACACTACCTAAAAAAACTAGAGCAAATAGGATATTGCTTTCAATCATGCGTTTTATTTAGGTTTACTCACTACTGCTAGTAAAAAAGTTTCCAGGACCGTCTAGTATTCACTGAGACGTCTTAAAATGATCATGAATCTAGTAGAGCGAGAGAGATACCGCTATATAGAATGAATAGCACCATCCCTTTTTCACACCGGAATTGGGAAAGGCGCGGAGTGGGAGAACTAGTTTTTTATAGTTTACCGACAACTTCGTATAGGTTTTCTTACGCCCATAAAATCTATGAAACATAAAAGTAATGGCGAGCGAACTTTAGTAGTGAGCACCGACAATAAGTAAAGATTTAGGTATTGGTCACACTCGCCAGTTATAATACGGAATTCGTAGAGTAAACAGAGTTTTTTTTGCGACGGCAGATATACGAGGCCTATCTTACAAGAATTTAGGGCGACTATTAGAGATAATCGAGAGTTTTAATAATGCGTTTACAAGCGTTTCGCTTCGTAGTTTATACCGCGTACATCGAGGGACTGGAACAATTTACCTGCTGCGGTTTTCCCGTCCGATTATAATTTAGGTGTCTTCAAGGCTACAGTGAATAGGCTCTTAATAAGGTTGTGCGCCTCACCATCAACATTGCATCACTGCTTACCATCAGGTGGGATCGCAGTCAAGCACTAGTTTATAACAATTTAAAAAAATGCACAAATGTAGGTGATATGATCGACTGTAATAAACAGATCAGAAAACTATGTTGAAGTTAAATCCTAGGTAGGTGGGGAGACTGTTGTTACACAGCCTAACAGTCGTTGCACAGAGGGGGTTCCGGAATGGTCTTTTAAGAAGTCACGGCGCCCCTTCTATATACTGATGGTGATTAACGCTAAAAATGCCACACAAACCGGATATATCTCCATGAACGTGCACCTTTTGGAGGTTTCCCCTCGAAAATAAAAAACAGGTGTTGTTCAAAAACTAATACAGTTACTTTAGTATGATAGAAAAAAAAAACCAAATAAATGCCTCTAACAATTACTTTTATCGATTAAAAACTAAACTAGTATACATGATCATTTCACCAATAAGTCATTCCAGCCAAAATAAAAAAGTCGCATCTAATAGATTCCGAGGCCCACCGGTCCACCTTGTGGGACACCTTCCAGCGCTGAGCTTCAGTGACCACGTAGGTACTTCAGAACCGTTCGGTCCCATCGATCGTGATGTGTTTTCAGAGTAATGCTCTTAATGCTTAAAGGTTGACTGGTAGTCACCAATGTACGTAAAGTTTAAATAAATAAAAAAATATTGATATCAAGTTGAAAATAGTAAAAACCTTTTATGAAATGCCTACAATACCCATATTTTTGAATGTGGAACGTCTCAAAGTTTGCGGGCAGGAATAGACAGTGCTGTAACGTCGTCTACTTGACAAGTAACTAAACTGCCACTAAAATTAAAGTATGATTAGACTTTGGGGGTACAGTTCCACTAAACCGTACCGAGTGACTGCGCCGGCCGTAGGAAACTAAGACGTAGATGTAGTCGAAGAAAATATATTGAGGTGTACAAAAATGTAAACGATGGTGTATTTTTTTTTAGGTGGGGTATCGTCAGAATGACTTCTTCCGCTTTTGAGCAGACGGGGAGGACGAGTCAGACTTTTGTTGACCCTACCGAGTTCCTTTTTTGCCTTCGTTCCAGGGTCCCGGATTTTCCTTTCGGAAGCCCACCCATGGCCCCAGAGGCTTCGACCCTGTTGGGCTCCTTCAGTTTGGTTGGCATCTCTTTGAGGCGCGCGTGGAACAGCACGCCCTGCTGACGACTTGGGCTCGGTCCGGATTATGATCGGACTGACAGATTCCCATCTGTCAGTCCGAGCGCGTCAGCTACCATGATGGTGTATTTGAAGTCAAGTTAACATTCATACACAAAAGCTTTCTACAGGCCAATATATATTACTCGCATGTCCCCAGCGATTACTACTCGACTCATATTAGTCGTAGTTAGTAAAAAACAGTCTTATTCATTATCATGGCGTTATCGAGGTCAAGATAATAATATATAGTATAAGTTTATAATTGACGGTTAGCCTTTCAAAACCGTTGTGATAAGTCCCGTCTTTGAGGCATGGCTATAGAGCCACCATGGCATACAGCATCCTGTTTCGACCTGATACAAGTCCTCACCAACGTGGAGGTTTGTGTCATGGGCGGATTAGGTGAGAAGAAACGTCCGGGTGACACCATGTGCAGATCGGCCGGAAGATACGTTAGAGCATACGGTAGATGACTGCCCCGCTTTTGCGGATCATAGCCGTGTTGTTGTGGATTCAATTGACAAAAGAAACATCGAAGAACTGGAATAATTTGCCAACTGCGGTCTTCCCGTCCGATAATAATTTGGGTGTCTTCAAGGCTAGAGTGAATAGGCTCTTCATAAACTAGTGCGCCTCACCATTTACGACTGCATCACTGCTTACCATCAGGTGGGATCGCAGTCAAGCACTAGTTTACATAAGTAAAAAAAATACACGAAAGGGTTGTAGTAAAAGTCTGGTATTCCGTCTGCCTCCAAAAAAAAAAAGGCTTTTTTGGATATCGGTTAAAAATAAGATGTAGGCAGATAGAAAAGTAGAATTGTAATCATTCGAATCCAATGGTACGGCTGGGTGGGACTCGGGCCTAACCCTCGGGAGATGACGTCACGAGTCCTAAGGCGGAGTCGTAAAGTGCTGGTCGGCTGGCTCCGAACGGCTTCCACGCCGATTTACTGCCAACTGCGAGCACACGGTAACTACATAGTTACACCGCTATTTTTAGATATTTGGAAGTTAGTAAAGGTTGAGGGCCTGTTTCACCACCTACGATTAAGTTTCCAATATCTTACTTGGCAAATAATTTCATACAAATTCTGTTCCATTTTTGAATTTATTCAGGAAGTAGTGGCTACTCGGACATTGTGAAACAGGCCCTAAATCTAAGTAGCGTATGAGTCAAAATACTTACAAACATATACATATGAATACAAGGTGCACTTTTGCATCAGCATAAAAGAACCACGGCGAGGAAATTGTTTTTTTTAAATTCGCATAAACTAGTACTTGACAGCGATCCCACCTGATAGTAAGCAGTGATGCAATCGGTGAGGCGAACTAGCTTAATAAACTAGTGCGCCTCACCATCAACGACTGCATCACTGTTTACCATCAGGTGGGATTGCAATCAAGCACAAGTTTGTGTAATACTAGCCCGCAGTTTCGCCCGCGTACATAAAATATAGCCTATATCACTCAGGAATACAGCAGCTTTCTATTGGTGAAAAAATTTTAGCAATCGGACCAGTACTCCCACAGATTACCTCATACAAACAAAAAATCAAACTTTACCTCTTTATTATATTAGTGCAGATAAAAAAAAATCATATTTACCCGAAACACTTATCAGTAGGCCATACATATATTTTTTATTTGCGAGAAAATTGAACCCGCGACCCGCAAAGCAGCAGTTAATCGCTCAACCACTGCGCTAACTATGCCGTCAGTTTTTACAAGAACAGTCTGTCCTGGGTTGACGATTTAGTCAATAAGGCTTTTTTGAAGTCCCCCTTGATATTAGACCACTAGGTTAATGACGGGCTAAAAAACAATAATAGGTACAGTAGGTAGTTTATAAGAAGAATTAATACAACAAGACATTAGTTTCAGTCAGGTACGGCGAGCACTGGGTAGCTCGCCGTCCGGCAGTCTGGTAATAATCTGGACCGAGCCCAGTCGTCAACGGCGCGTTCTATTCCACGCGCGCCTCAAGGAGATGTCAGCAAACTGTAGGGGCCCGGTAGGGCCGAAGCCTCTGGTGAATACGGAATCCGAAAGGTTGTCACCGTTTCCCCCATGATCGAAGGCATAAAAGGAACGGGGTAGAGGTTTAGTCAGTAAGAGTCTGACACGCCCTCCCGCTCTGCCCAAGAGTGAGAGAAGTCATTCTGATGATTCCCCTACCGGAAAAATAGCTTCAGTCGATTTAAGACCATCAGATTAATGGCGGGCTAAAGTACAATAACATGTACAGTACTGATATACAAATAGAATTAATACAACGAAGCATTAGCTTCAGTCAGGTAGATTTAAATTGCTTTGAAAATGTTCCTCCACTTATTGTTAGTAAAACTTCTCGCGAGAACATAAACCAAGGCACATCTATACAGCACCTTAATAGCGATCTCACTAAACTTTGCGGAACCACTCAAAAAGAGTAATCATCTCATGGAAATGGCTTGTTCCTTTACCTCAGGTATATTTAGTGTTGCCAGGCGTCTTGATAAAGCAGGACACAGTCAGGCTTTTTGAGGAGCTCGTGGCTACATAATAACAGCCGCACAAGTCGATCTTCAAGGTTAAGCAACTCTTGCTTAGGTTGGTCTGATGGGTGACCATCTTAACATATCGAGTTTCCTCCGTGCTTCGGAAAGCATGTTAAGCCGTAGGTCCTGGCTGTCATTTGTAGATCTTCGACAGTCGTTACGGATAGTCAGAAGCCAGTAAATCTGACTCCAGTCTTGCCATGAAGTACCGTGTTACCCCAGTTAATGGGTTGTGGAGGTCTGGTAGGCAGCCGCTCCTCGTAAAATACTGGTATTCAGCTAAATCCGGCTTGACTGGAAGCCGACCCCAATATATAGTTGGGAAAAGGCTAGGCAGATGATGAGTAGTTTATAAGATGAATTAATACAACAAGACATTAGCTTCAGTCCTGATACACAAATAGAATTAATACAACGAAGCATTAGCTTCAGTCAGGTAGATTTAAATTGCTTTGAAAATGTTCCCCCACTTATTGTTAGTAAAACTTCTCGCGAGAACATAAACCAAGGCACATCTATACAGCACCTTAATAGCGATCTCACTAAACTTTGCGGAACCACTCAAAAAGAGTAATCATCTCATGGAAATGGCTTGTTCCTTTACCTCAGGTTAGCGTTGCCAGGCATCCTGACAAAGCAGGACACAATCAGGCTTTTTGGTTGTTAGTCCGGCCAAATTAGGCGAAAAAAAATCTTCTAGACTCGATTCGAGAATTGAACTATTTTCATAGGTAAGTTGGAGATATCGAGTTGAAATTAAAATCATATTGTTACGCCGTGAAACTTGAGTACGCTATATCTTCGACGAAACCAAGAGTAGCATCAAATAATTAAAACGCATTGCTGTGCGAAGCTTCGAGAATAGGAGTACATACTCAGGCCTGGCAAATTCCAGAAAAGTCCGACATACGCTATTATTATTAGATAACATTCAGTAGGTAGTTATGTGGGTGGATAAGGGAATTTGTACCTTCCGGTGTTAGCAATAGAGTCGAAATTTGCATGTAAGGTGGTAGATAAGTACCTACTTACGAGAGTAATAATAATGATTTATGGCCTCCCGATGCGACTATTTTGTGCTAGAATGTCCTTGAAACGTCGGTATCGAGAAATTTCGATGACTTCGCATATAAATACGGGTCCCCGGCTAGAAGCAGTTTCAGTTTGATTTCGTCAGCGATACAGAGCGAACTACCTAAGTGCTTGAAGTGATACCTAGCGACCTAAGCGATACTAAACGGAACTCTTGAGTGTTTATAGTGATTGGTTATTTGTTGATTGGACTAATTTGTCATTGTTTTGTGGTTAATAAAGTTGTCTGCTAGTAAACCGGCATTTAATTACTCACGTTCGTAACAACTGGTGTCAGAAGTGAGATGCCATTACTACAGAGGGACGACGAACAGGGACCACGAACAAGGAGGCAAGTGGAGATGGATGCTGCACGTCAACGTCTGGAAGCGGAAGATCGGGCTGGTATGGGAGCAACGGCAGCTGCTGAGGCGCCAACAGGGCCATCCCCGGAAATGAACCTCGCCGCAGTGTTGGCCGCCATGCAAGCTAGTATGGAAGCTGCCCGCCGCGAACAGGAAGCAGCCCGCCGCGAACAGGAAGAAGCCCGCCGCGAACAGGAAGTTGCCCGCCGCGAACAGGAGGCTAACCAGCGTAAGCTCCAGGATCTAATCGCGGCTAACCAGGAAGAAGCCCGCCGCGAACAGGAAGCTGCCCGCCGCGAACAGGAGGCTAACCAGCGTAAGCTCCAGGATCTAATCGCGGCTAACCAGGAGGAAGCCCGCCGGGATCAAGAGGCTAAGCAGAACCTGATCCTCGAAAAAATCGATCACGGCCTCGTCACGTTGGGCGAGAAAGTGAAAAATCTCACCTTAGAGGTCAAGGAGGTTTCCGCCCGAGCTGATAGCCTCGAAACCAGAATGGAAGATCGCCTGCTGGACATCAACAAAAAAATTATCAAGCTCGAAGCACGTGAACCCGTTGCTGTTAGCGCACCATCGCACACCCACTGTGCATCAGCCGCAAAATTTGATATGCCGCGTTTTGATGGCACGTCGTCCTGGACGGCTTTTAAGTACCAATTCCAAACACTGGTCAAGACGAACCGCTGGGATGATGACCAGTCTTTCGCGGCGTTAACTTTGGCCCTACGAGGGGACGCTCTGCTGGTCCTAGAGAACCTTCCTCCAGACGGCAGGACGTTGGAGCGTCTAATGGAGGGACTAGACACTCGCTATGGTGACAAGCACCTCGAACATGTTTTCCGCGCGCAACTTCGCGAGAGAACGCAGAGGTCGAACGAGAGCCTTCAGCAGTGGGGAGTAGAGGTTGAACGGCTGGTCCGGCGGGCATACATGTCGATGACACCGGAGATGGTGGAAGTAAATCTGGTGCAAGCATTCATCGACGGTCTACGGGATACTGAAGTCAGGGCTACGGTGCGACTCGGACACCACCAAACTCTGAAGAGTGCGATGGCCCACGCTTTGGAAGTGGAAGCCGTACGACAAGACTCACGTACGCACAGAGTTCGGGAAGTGGTGGTCTCACCTTCAGTGCAACCACGTCACCGAGAAGTGGCTTCGTCGGCAAAGTCCCGCTATATTCCGACGTGTTATGGATGTGGAGAAAACGGGCACATTCGTACAGATTGCCCTAAGAGGAAGAGGGGAAGTGTGGACTCCGGAACTCAAGTTAACGAGGAGTTGTTGCTGGCTGGTCAACTGAAGGCCCCAACCATCACCATCAATCAAGTCCACAACGGAAATAGTTTGATCATCGAGGGAACGCTGAATCAACGTGCTTGCAATTTCACCGTTGACACCGGGGCGTCACGGACTATTATAAGACCTGAGCTGCTGAAACGCACCATCTTGTGGCAAACACAAACCCCAGCCTACCGACTTCAGACAGCCACCGGCCAGCCAGTCTCCGTCCTCGGTGATACAGAAATCGAGTTTAAAATCGGTGATCAAGTGTACACCCATTCAGCGTTAATTGCGAACATTACCGACGATTGCATACTGGGTCTCGACTTCCTGCGGAATTACCGATGTGTTTTAGATATCGATAGAGGAGTATTGAAATTCCCAGATCAAGAAGTCTTCCTGCAAGGAATTAACACATGCAACCTCTATTGCTTAAAGGATACCACATTGGCTCCAAGAACGGAAACCTTAGTCGAAGTTAAATTTCCTAAGAAAATTAGGCAACGCAGATGTGTTATGGTTGAAGACATTGGCACGCACCCGGAACTTATCACCGCGAGGACATTAGTTATGACGAAAGGAAGATCCAAGGTCAGGATTGTAAATCTTGGGAAAAAGGAGATCCAGTTGAAGAAAAACAGTGTTGTTGGAAGATGTGAAGAAGTGAAGTATCTCCGCCAAATCAACACATCTTCAGTAAAACAAGACGCAATAAAAGGTGAACCTGATCACATCCAGCAACTTCTGGAAAATTCTAAGAGTAATTTATCAGTTTCGGAACTACAGCAAGCCAAGGAATTTCTGCTACGGTTCCGGGATATCTTTGCAACGGGAAAAGATTGCGGAAGAACAGGTCTCGTCAAGCATGAGATAGATACAGGTGATGCTAGACCAATTAAACAGAGACCGCGCCGCATACCCTGGGCTAAAGAAGCTGAGGTAGCAGAAATGGTAAAGGATATGGCTGATAGCGGAATAATTGAACCTTCTACGAGCCCATGGTCTTCTCCTGTCGTTCTGGTGAAGAAGAAGGACGGCAGTACCAGATTCTGTGTAGACTACAGAAGGCTGAATGATGTAACGAAGAAGGACAGTTATCCCTTGCCTAGGATAGACGACACACTGGATATGCTCAGTGGTATGAAGTGGTTTTCAACCATTGACTTGAAAAGTGGCTACTGGCAAGTGGAAATTAGCGAGAAGGATAAGGAAAAGACAGCGTTCAGTACAGGAATTGGCAACGGCCTGTGGCAATTTAACGTCATGCCTTTTGGGTTGTGCAACGCTCCAGCGACGTTTGAACGCCTCATGGATAGAGTCATGGTGGGCCTTCTTGGTGACGTCTGTCTGGTATATTTGGATGACGTCATTATAATGGGCCGCACTTTTAAGGAACACCTAAGAAATATGGAGAAAGTATTCACAAGGATACGGGGGGCTAACCTAAAACTAAGCCCAAAGAAGTGTGCCCTGTTCAAGAAGGAGGTCAGCTACCTAGGACATGTCATCTGCGCCGATGGAGTGAGAACCGATCCTGAGAAGATAAAGGCTGTCCAACAGTGGCCGGCTCCAAAGAACAAAACAGAAGTACGTGCATTTCTAGGGTTGTGCACATACTACAGACGGTTTGTTATGGGTTTTTCGGACATTGCAAAACCTTTACATCAGCTGACTGAGGATAAACGAGATTTTATCTGGGACAAGAACTGTGAGTCAGCATTCAACGAACTAAAGCAACGGCTATGTGAAGCGCCTATACTGGGGTATCCGAGCAGAGATGGAAGATTTGTCGTCGATACCGACGCCAGCAACACAGGAATTGGTGGAGTGCTGTCGCAGGTGCAAGAAGATAGGCAAGTCGTGATCGCTTACTTCAGTAAGGCACTTTCAAAACCAGAAAGGAACTACTGCGTGACTCGACGAGAACTACTGGCTGTTGTAAAAACTTTGCAACATTTCCACAAGTACCTCATAGGGAGACAGTTTACGTTGAGGACGGACCACGCTGCATTGAAATGGCTTCTACAATTCAAAAACCCTTAGGGTCAAGTTGCAAGATGGCTAGAGCAGCTGCAGGAGTTCAACTTTGTGACGGAACATCGTAGTGGAAAAGGGCATAACAATGCTGACGCCCTGTCGCGACGTCCATGTAATGAGGACTGTAGACATTGCCAGCAAAATGAAGCCCGGGAACACGTGAACTTAATTAGGGCTGAAGGCAACTTTAAGAAGTCCCAGGAAGAAGATGACGATATTCGACCTATACTGGACTGGAAGCGTAGTGGAACTAGGCCTCAGTGGAATGAAGTATCGTCACATAGTCCTGTCACAAAGAGCTACTGGGCACAGTGGGACAGTTTAGTCCTAGAAAATGACGTGCTTTGTAGGAAATGGGAATCGAACGATGGCAAGGAGGTGACCACACAAGTGATAGTACCACGACGTGAAGTGGTCCCCCTGCTTCAGGAGATACACGATGGCGCTTCTGGTGGACACCTGGGTATCAAGAAAACTCTACTGAAAGTGAGACAGCGGTATTACTGGCTCAATTGTAGAGAAGACATAGAGCAATGGTGTCGGAAATGTACAGCATGCGCATCCGTGAAAGGACCACAGACTAGGAGCAGGGGCAAGCTTCAGTTGTACAATGTAGGAGCCCCATGGGAACGCATTGCCATCGACGTTGCTGGACCTTTCCCAGTGACAGATGACGGAAACAAATACATAGTGGTGATACAGGACTATTTCACAAAGTGGCCTGAAGTTTTCGCCATACCCAATCAGGAAGCGACGACAGTGGCGAAAAAGGTGGTCGAAGAAGTAGTATGTCGGTATGGCGCACCTTTGGAGATCCATTCCGATCAAGGCCGCAACTTCGAATCTGCGCTGTTCCAGGAAATGTGCACTCTTCTGGGGATTTACAAGACACGCACAACACCTGCGCACCCACAGTCGGACGGAATGGTGGAGAGGTTTAACCAGACCCTGGAGAATCACCTGGCTAAGGTTGTCGATGACCATCAGAAAGATTGGGACCGGTATATTCCACTATTTCTGATGTCTTATCGATCAGCAGTGCATGATAGCACGGGCCATACCCCAGCAAGAGTGAATTTCGGCAGGGAGATGAGACTTCCAGTCGATACCATAACCGGCGTGCCACCTGACAAGACTAAGCCAGTTACGGACTTCGTAAGTGACCTCCAAGATCAATTGGATGAAGTGCATAAACGAGTGCGTGAGAATAGCCTGCACACCAGCGTTAAAATGAAAACTCGATACGACCGCAATGCCAACGCCAAGGGATTTGAGGAAGGTGCACTGGTTTGGCTCCACAACCCACTTCGACGAAAAGGGAAGTCGCCGAAACTTCAAGCTCGATGGGAGGGACCCTACACCGTGATAAAAAGGATCAACGACGTTACCTACCGCATCAAGAAAGGGTTACGAGGGAAACCTAAGGTAGTCCACGTGGATAGATTGGCGCCGTATCACGGATCTAATAATGCTCGGGACGAGCATGACTAAGAGGGGGGCACTGTTACGCCGTGAAACTTGAGTACGCTATATCTTCGACGAAACCAAGAGTAGCATCAAATAATTAAAACGCATTGCTGTGCGAAGCTTCGAGAATAGGAGTACATACTCAGGCCTGGCAAATTCCAGAAAAGTCCGACATACGCTATTATTATTAGATAACATTCAGTAGGTAGTTATGTGGGTGGATAAGGGAATTTGTACCTTCCGGTGTTAGCAATAGAGTCGAAATTTGCATGTAAGGTGGTAGATAAGTACCTACTTACGAGAGTAATAATAATGATTTATGGCCTCCCGATGCGACTATTTTGTGCTAGAATGTCCTTGAAACGTCGGTATCGAGAAATTTCGATGACTTCGCATATAAATACGGGTCCCCGGCTAGAAGCAGTTTCAGTTTGATTTCGTCAGCGATACAGAGCGAACTACCTAAGTGCTTGAAGTGATACCTAGCGACCTAAGCGATACTAAACGGAACTCTTGAGTGTTTATAGTGATTGGTTATTTGTTGATTGGACTAATTTGTCATTGTTTTGTGGTTAATAAAGTTGTCTGCTAGTAAACCGGCATTTAATTACTCACGTTCGTAACAATATAATTAAGTCCGCAGTCCCTTGAAGTTGTGCAAAAATCAAACTTGTAAGTTGACGGAAACAAAAGATACGCCAGTTTATGTTGCAAAAAACGTACATTTCGACACTGTCAAAGGAATCAAAATTCATAGGAGACTTCCCGTTTACCTAGAATCTTGAAATTTGGCACGAATGAAGGTATTATAGCACAAATATAGGAAAAATTCTGAAAACTGAAATTTTGTAGTTACGTCACGAGATTTTTTTTTTATATATGTTTAAGACTCGATCGAGAATTGACTGTTTACATAGGTAAGTTGGTACGGAACCCTAAGTGCGCGAGTCTGATTCGCACTTGCCCGGTTTTTTAGATTTTCATGTGGGTTTTCGGTTGCAAGCGTTTACAAACCAGCAATGACTTGTTATTTCATTAGAATGTAAAAAGTAAAACTTCCGTGTTCAAATGTCCGGCAAAACTGGCTGGTTTGTCCGGCTTTTCGGTTCAAAGATCTGGCAACCCTAGGTATATTCAGGTCTTCAAGTTTACTTACAAAACCTGCACTTAGAGTTAATAACAATATATCACGCTAGATTTCTGGGAGGTAGATAGGCGTGCGTGTGTAGTTTATTTTTCGCATTATTTTGTAGTAGAGCAGTGGTGGCCCAGTGGTAACTGCCCCGACTTGCAAGTTGTAGGTCACGGGTTCAAACCCAGTCAGGCGCATTACTTTGTGTAATTTATTTCATCACCACTGCTCTCAAAACGGTGAAGGAAAACATCGTGAGGAAACCGGCATGTCCTAGAACCAAAAATTCGAAGACATGTGACATCCGCCACTCCGCACTGGGCCCGCGCGGTGGATTATGCCCATTCCCTCTCCTAGAGAGGAGGCCTGAGTCCCAGCAGTGGAAACATTATAAAGCCGATAATGCTAATGCTAATTTTGTAATAGTTTTGTATTTATTCAATTCTTCAACAAATTCGAATTGACGTTTACACTTTTATAGAATTACTAGCGGAATAACGGTACAGGGGGGGGGGGGGGAGTACGAGTGCAGGAGGGGAGAGGGGGTTTAAACCCTCTAAAGCAAACCCACTGGTTGATGAGATGATACCGGTGGCGCATCACCACAGAAATCTAAATATTGACTTATTATTTAGATTTCTGTGTGCATCACCGATTGGGGCTATACAATTTCTAATGCTTCCTGTCGGTTTTCTATCGGTTGCATTTCAGGACACCCAACCTGAAATACAACCGGTAGAAAACCGACAGGCTAGCAACTAGGTGTTGAAGCCTCGACTTGACGAGTACATCATTAACAATGATTTTCTTAGAAGAATTCCCAGCAAAAAAACACAAAACAGGTTCATTTTTCATTTCATTCAGGTTAATCTAGGAACAGTAGCTGCGCAACACAAGTTGATAGTCAGATTAGATATCTATATCATGTGAATAATACATCCATTGTCCTACAATATCTACAAGCATTCCAATCCAGGCTCAGCAAATAACAAACGCTAATAACAGGTCCTATGGGCAATCGTGTCAATTTATACGTGTGCGATAATATTACTACTAAGCACATCCACCAGTTCAATTAGACCTCTGATTAGCTGAACATTGGACCCTAAACTTTCCGATAAGTAAGAATCAAGAGGGGAGGGAAGGCTCAAGTGTCACTGGTCGGAAATGGCAGTAAAGTCGTAATTAGCACCTGCGTTTCGCTAAGTTTGCAACGCGTAACTTTATACGAATTTCGAACTGTTACACGGAAGACACTGTGTTGACACTGCAGTTAGTTGTTGAGATAAAAGTGACACAGTGTTGTGGATTCGCTTGTTGGTGGAAAACTGAAGTTTAGTTCGGATTGCGGGACATCTAATTGTTTCGGAGTTAACGTTCTGTTAATTGAATGATTGAGGATTATTGGGAATTAGCGGCATGTACCGGGGTAGTGTTCAAGTGCTAGAGTTACACTTGAAACACTATAACTGGCGTAGATCTGGTTGAATCCTCATTATTATAATTATGTTATCTGGCACCTAAACATGGAAGCGATCAGTACTGGCATTATTTATAATTATTGCTTTATGTAGGTAGGCCGAAATGTAGTTATGTCCTAAGGATCGTGTATACCCACGGATAGTTTCTCTATACAAACTTTGGACCTCTACGAGTTAGTTCCGGCCGCTGTAATCATTTTTAAATGTATTATTATTTTAAGGGCCTGTTTCACAATGTCCGAGTAGGCACTACTCACTGAATAAATTCAAAAATTTGACAGAATTTGTATGAAATTATCTGTCAAGTAAGATACTCGAAACTTAATTATAGGTGGTGAAATAGGCCCTTATACTACTTAAAAATTATAAGCAAGTAAGTAAATAAGATAAATTATATATCCAATAGTGGACGTCTCTCAGCCACTGCTCGTAGAACGAATGGTCGATGGAGCCGAAATGTTCTAAAGTGGGAAACCCGCACCGGAAGAAAATGCGTGGACTGTTTGACCTGGTAAGATTCGCGTGAATGCGATGGATGGAAGACGCACAGGACCGGTTGTTATGGCGACATATGACCTGTCCAACAGTATACGTTCCTTGGCTGAAATGATGATGATGTACCAAAACCAACTATAAATATTTGGCTCGTCCTTTGGCTAAAATGATGATGATGGCGATGTATCAAAATTAATACATTTAGTTTGACTTTGAAACGGGCGAGTATAAAAATCACTGACAATAAATACGAGTATATTTTTGAACCGTAATATGAAGAAATTGATCTCAGTGCTTAACTTTCCGACAGACTATCTCTGATTGAAGAAAAACAGGCAAAGTAAGTATAGACAGACATCGTTGACACACACATCCCCACATTACAATTTCCTAACATGAACTTCCCCGTCCTCCTCTCCAACAAAAAAAAGTCGCCATAAACGGAAAGTTTACCCCCACTCTCCCCACTCTTGCTCTCATTAAAAGTTGGAGTAGTTTTGACTAATTACTGAACGCGACACACGACTGATGTCTGCAATTTGTTACTGCAACTTTGCCCGTTCTCCCCCTTTATGCATAAAGTAAGGGGAATTTCAGCAAAATTGATTTTGCCGACAGAATTTATGTTGTTTTTAAATCACACGTGGATTTTCTGTGAGAAAAGTTGAACATTGCAAAAAATGGCGTGCGTTTTAAAATTAAAAATAAAGGTGTATGTAAGGCCTAGGAAATGTTAAACCTGTATAGGCGCTGATTTTATATAAAAACTTTATGGACACTCTGTAGTGCATAGGCAGACTTAAGGTCCCACTTTGCGCGGGCTTGAACTCACTGGCGGGCGGGGCCATAAAGCACGCTGTCTCACTTGACATCGTGCCCGAAAGAGATAGAATCAGTGATGAGCGGTTAGACGCTAGTCCTCACGCACGACGCGACGCGACGTCTGCTTTGCACATAGCGCTCCGAACCATTCCGAATAAAAACGAAATTACACGATGCACACATGTCATACCGTTTCGGTTGTTGCGGTATGTGCCGCTCGAATTCGAAAAACAAAAGATTTAAAATAATACCTAAGAGCGTTTTCACATTATCCAATCCGATATCGGTGTCGGACGCCGATCCGATATCGGGGTAAGTAAAATGACGTATGAAATATGTACCTGTCTTTCATATTGTCCGGCCCGATATCGGATATCGGAGCACGGCATTTCATACATTTTACTTACCCCGATATCGGATCGGCGCGCGGCGTCCGATACCGATATCGGATCGGATAATGTGAAAACGCTCTTACGTACCTTTGTTCGTTTCTCGACAATGAAAAAAAAGACAAATTTTCATTTGTTTTCTTATTTTGAGACCCTTCTACTGCACAATAATGATCAGACACAACGCCCGTCTGGTCGCGCGCCGCGTCGTGTACCTCACCTCACAGAGCGTTGTGGCGCCGCACTGAGTTCACCTTCCTATTGTCCGCGGACGTGGGCCACATGACCGGCGTGCTGTGCAGCAGCAGTTGCCCGGATCAGACACAACACCCGCCTCGCTCAATTGGGCAGTTGCCTGACCAGACAAAACATCTCTCTGGTCGGATGACGCACTCTAAAGACTAAACAAAAAAAACTAGGGCTGTTGCCCGGACCAGACACCACATCCATCTCGCTCAATTGGGCAGTTGCCTGAACCAGACACAACACCCGTTTCGTTCAATTGGGCAGTTGCTCGGACCAGACACAAAACCTGTCTCGCTCAATTGGGCAGTTGCCTGGACGAGACACAACACCCGTCTCGTTCAATTGGGCAGTTGCCCGACCAGACATAACAACTCTCTGGTCGGAAGATGCACTCTAAAGACTAAACAAAAAAAACTTGGGCTGTTGCCCGGACCAGACACAACATCCATCTCGCTCAATTGGGCAGTTGCCCGAACCAGACACAACACCCGTTTCGCTCAATTGGGCAGTAGCTCGGACCAGACACAAAACCCGTCTCGTTCCATTGGGCAGTTGCCCGACCAGACATAACATAGCCGGTCGGAGTGGAGGGTGTTAGGTTTTTTCGTTACGGAAATTCTGGATTCGGTCCCCACGCTCAAGGCCCGCGATAGAAGCTATGCAATAGCTTAAAAAAAATACAGTCGAATTGATAACCTCCTTCTTTTTTTGAAGTCGGTTAATAAAGCGTAGATATTATAGGTAGTCAACATACACGTCATACGAACGATATAGCCCGCAGTAGACTGAACCAAACTCAGACAGCCGCGCGCGGCGCTGTGACACGTCCTCCCCCCGCACCGCAACCGGGGGTAACTTTATTCAGTGAGATGCACGATAGTTCTGAGTAAAAGGCGTGCGTGATAAAATTTGGAAGAAGGGGTTTTACGAAAAAACCACTGCATCAATCAATTTCAAATAAAATTTATTAAATTCTTCAATAAATTTGTGGTGTCGGTACAGGCTTCGTTTTTGAAATTTGATGCTTCTTTTATTTCTAATTTACGCTCAAAGTGGTGTTAAAATTAGCCAAAAAAACGAAACTTTAGAAGCTCGTAACTTTTTATTGGCTTATTATTTTACAATTCTGCTTCCGTACAGACAAAATTAATAATGAGACAAAACGATATCATGTTTAACTTTGGATGTACATGGTCAAATAGTGGAGTAAAACCCCCCCGAAATTTGTATGGAAAAAATGTTGACTTGAGTCGCCTTAATAATATGCATCAAGCCATTCTATTTCTATAAACGTTTGAGCAAATGAATAGTATGACAATATTAATATTGCCTATATCTAAAGTCCTGAAAAAAAGTCCCAAATAACATAATATGTGTATTTTTCAACGTTAGCCCACAATAAAAAAAATTGTAACCTAGCCTTTTCCCAACTATATTGGGGTCGGCTTCCAGTCAAGCTGGATTTAGCTGAATACCAGTATTTTACGAGGAGCGGCTGCCTACCAGACCTCCGCAACCCATTAACTGGGGTAACACGGTACTTCATGGCAAGACCTACGGCTTAACCATATTAATCACAATATAGGAACAATAATACAATATTCATTCTGAATATATTGTTTTGTTTTGAAAACAATTCCCCTTTACATCATTTGATTTAAATATCTTATCATAGTTTTAAAATAACTCTGCAATAAAACAATGACTGCATGCGGGCATTTATGATATGTAGGTACCGAGGGCGGGAGGTCACACGAGGGGAGAGTGCCGTAATATAGTGTACACAGAAGTGCTTTAAAATGTTGACTATTAGTTAGTTAGCCTTTTGTGTCCCACTGCTGGGCGAAGGCTTCCCTCTACCTTTTCCACACACGCCTATCTTCAGCCATTGCAGGCCAATTCCTCCGATAGTTGTCCAACTCATCTCTCCACCTTCGCCTTGGTCTGCAACGATGTCGCCTTGCGTTTAATGGGGTCCAGTAAGTAGTTCTTTAAGCCCACAGCTCGTCTGGCATGCGGCAGACATGTCCGGCCCAATCCCACTTTAGAGTAGCAGAAGTGGACTTTTTTTTTTGTTAGCTTTTCTGTCCCACTCCTGGGCAAAGGCCTCCCTCCACTCCTTCCATCTCTCGCGAGCCCGCGCTTTCTCTTGCCAGTTTTGGTGGAATCTATCCAATTCGTCCCGCCATCTCCTCCGTGGTCTGACTATTAGTTTTATTTTATTTATTGAGGAATAACAAACAGCCAAATCATAAAGAAAAACAAACACACACAGAGCTGCATGTCATCGAATCGCGAAAGAGGCAGTGGCTCAGGACTCGACCTATACATGACTACAGGGACTTAAAAACACCTTCATAAAGGTTACAGAATTATAAGTGTTACATGTTGAACCTGTAACAGAATCAAACCTATGACACTTATAAATGTGTTTTCAATGTGTTTAACCCAAAACACTTATAAAAGTGTTAACACACAGACACACACACACACACACTCTTGACTTAAAAAACAGTGTTAAAAACACTTAATACGGTTACAGTTTGAGTCCCTGCATGACCACGACCGCTCTGTCAAGAGTACACGACTGCGAAAAGACAACCTAAAGTTCATGCAATAAAAATAACACTTTAGGTAGGTTGTTAATTACTGTTAAATTATAGTAGACCCAATACTTACACCTAACATTCAATAGTTTAATTTTTATTTATGATAGCGTGTTGTACCGAAAACAGTTTCTTAATGTACTTAGACTTTTACAAATATTTCCAACTTATACTAGAAAGAAGTAGCGGAAAAGAGCTCTAAATTATAATAAAACGAAAACAATTAAAAAATCAATTAGATACTTTTTCGATTTTTACACAGACGAAGTGCGGGCAAAAGATAAATAACAAAATATTTTTAATTTTATTAGAAGTGAACTTAAAATAAAATTATTGTGACGAAACTGACTTATTATTATCGTCTTAATATTGTCCAAACTTGTCCTACCCTATGTGATATTTTTTTAAGTTTTCTTTTTTAAAGGATTTTTTCACAATAACGTCATTATTATGTAAAAAAATGTTATTTTTGTTTTGTTTGGGGTCTGATATTTTTTTTGGGTGATAAATTATGAAATAACTTCAGCTCTAAGTGAAGCGAATGGGGGTGTCAGACTTTCACAGACAAAAACTCGCTCATGTTCCTTCAATGATCATAATATTATATACTTGTAGCGACTACGATCTACTCCATATCACGTCACAGAATCCTGCATCGCGCAAGTAAAGTTCTCCGCGCGATTTGAATAGATACAACAGCCCGAAATCATCTATTGGGCAGTAGCCCACCGGACATAACACCTCGTCCGGTCGGAGGATCCTCCCTTTCCAACGGAGGTATGTGGGACTATAAATGATAAATGATATTTATTTTGCAAATAGGTTTCACGAAACACTTTTACACGTCAAATTTTTTTTGTCATAATTATTAATCTAGATGAGGCCGGTGTTTCCTATCTGACTACCCTGAGAAGAAACACCGAAACAAACTCAGGGGTCACAGTCTCTTTTAAAAAAAAAATCCATACAAAATGTATTGGTCAAATCATATGCGAACTATGCAGATTAGGGTCTGAAATGACCTTTTAAAGAAAGAACCATGCAGATTTGAGTGGACCTGTCCAGTCAGTGCAAGCATTTGTCATTCGTCGTAAAGCTCAACTCAGGACTACTAAGGAGCTCAACGTCTTGACGAACAATACAAAGGAAAGGACATTTGGTTAGGCCGCAAGAATACTCAAATTGCCAGACATAAGTTAAAATTACTTAAAAGAAAGGAAAAAGAAAGCTATCCACATAGTCCTCACATTCACAAAAAAAAAAAGATATAAATAAAATTTACAAAAATTGTAAAAATAATATGTCAGATTGTAAAAAAAAATGAATATTAATGTCAAATTGAAATATAAATTGTGCACTACTCCATTAAATTTACAATGGAAAAATGCAATCAAAAACAAAAATCCAAAAGAATAAACGACAGTACAGTGAGTACTGGAGCAGGTCAATCCCAAGCCTTATTGTCCTCAACATAGTCCTTTATAGTATAAAAAGCCTTTTGGCAAAGTTTACGCTTTACAAATGATTTAAATTTATTGAGGCTTAGTTCTTGAATATGACTGGGAAGTTTATTATAGAAGTGTACACATTGACATCTAAATGAGCCCCCTATTTTTTTGAGCCTAGTTGCAGGAACTACAAATTTGTGCTTATTTCTAGTATTAAAATTATGTATGTTACTGTATTTTTTAAACATGTTTTTGTTCTTATGGGCATATAAGATATTCTCATAAATATATTGTGAAGGCACAGTCATTACCTTGATCTCCTTAAATTTATCTCTGAGGGAGTATCTGGGACTTAAATTATAAATGGAACGAATAGCCCTTTTCTGTAAAACGAAAATTGTTTGGATATCGGCGGCATTTCCCCACAGTAGAATACCGTACGACATCACACTATGAAAGTAGCTAAAATAAACTAAACGGGCTGTTTCTAAATCAGTTAAATTTCGAATTTTTCTTACAGCATATGCTGCAGAGCTAAGTTTTTTAGATAATTTGTCTATATGTGGGCCCCACTGAAGCTTGGCATCTAAAGTTATGCCCAAAAACACTGTAGTATCTTCAGGACTCAACTCCTTTCCCTTTATTAGCACACTAGTTTCAACTTGCCTAACATGGGGCATGGTAAACTTTATGCATTTAGTTTTCTTTTCATTCAAATGTAGGTTATTTACATTAAACCAGTGTACTATTTTAGAGATAACTATATTTATATCGTCAGTAACCGACTGCTGACGTTTCAATTTAAACAAAAGTGAAGTGTCGTCTGCAAACAACACTATATTATCGTTATCCTTCATGAGGTAAGGTAAATCGTTAATATAAACTAGGAACAAAAATGGGCCAAGAATTGAGCCCTGAGGGACACCCATTTTTACTACAGACCCAGGAGATCTTTTTCCGTTTACGTCAACTCTCTGAATCCTATCGCCCAGATATGATGCAAGAAGATCCAGGGAGGAGTTCCGGATTCCGTAATGGTGTAGTTTCCTGATTAATGTTTCATGGGGAACACAATCGAAGGCCTTAGACAAATCGCAAAAAATACCCAGGACATCGCATTTGTCTTCCCATGCATCAAAAATATGTCCTAAAAGTTCAACACCAGCATCAGTTGTTGAACGACCCCTTGTAAAACCGAACTGTTTGGTATGCAACAATTTATGTCTATTAAAAAACTTTTGTAATTGCTCTAAAATGAGTTTTTCAAATATTTTACTAAAAGTGGGTAGCACTGAAATAGGTCTGTAATTCGTGGGGTCAGATGTACTACCCGTTTTGAACAAAGGTATAATTTTACTATTCTTCATTAAATCAGGAAACTCACCGCGATCGATACAATTATTAAAAATAAACGCTAAAGAAGGAGCTACAATATGGATTATAGACTTAACAACGTCCACAGAATTACCCCATAAATCAGCAGTCTTTTTTACATTTAAGGACTTAAAGGTCTTAAGAATATCTGCACAAGTAACATGTTCGAAATTAAAAACAGAATTGCAAACTTTAACGTTTTCTTTAAGCAGAGAATCTGCAGCTGTGGGTGATGAGTTCAGAGATTTTGTTGTTGATATAGGGATCTCTGAAAAGAAGTTCTCAAAAGCCGCAGCAACCTGTGAGTCTGATGTGATCACATTGTCATCAATTATGAGTTTATAGTCACTAGATGGTCTCGTTGACCTTCCAGTTTCACTATTTATAACATTCCAAGTAGTCTTAATTATATTTTTACTGTTTTTAATTTTGGAACTCAAATAACGTGATTTCGCTAGAGTACAAACTTTTTTAAATAATTTCGAATAATTTCGAACATATAAATTAAATTCTGCAGTATTAACAAGAATTCTTTCGTCATACAATTCGTAAAGCCTAGTTCTACTTTTATGAATACCAGTGGTAGCCCATTCACTGAACGACACATTACTGTTAACCGAGAGAGACTTAGGTATGAAAGTAGAATTAAATTGATTACAGTACATGTTAAAGAAACCTTCATATTGATGATTGAGATCATCATATGTAGACAAGTCGGGTAAATTATTAATAAGTTTTGTTTTAAAACTTTCTAAACGACTTGCAGTTTTAGGGTTAACAGTGATATTCTTTTTAGCCACTATGTTGCATTTGTTTTGAAAAGTAATTAATTGCCCACAATGATCAGAATCTAATAAATTAATGACTTCTTTGCGACTGGGTACAACATCCGTATAAATATTATCTATACATGTGGCACTATTAGGAGTTATTCTAGTGGGCTCCAAAAATTGGTTAACCAGATTGTAGGACTTAAATAGACTTAAAATTTTACTACATAAACTTGAGTTTTCTAGTAGATTGATATTAAAATCACCACAAGTGATTATGTACTTATTTGAATGGCAAATCTTGTGGAACACTTCATCCATTACCTTTTCGAAGCAGTCATACAATCCGGAAGGGGACTTTACTCTCTGTTCCGCTACCTCCAATTACTTTTGAACAACCCCACAGCTAATTACCTTACTTATAATTTACATATGTTTTATTTCATAAATACCGCAATTATCTACTAAACTCACAATATTATTTATTAGAGCCAGTCGATTGAAAAGTTCGCTTGAATCATTCATTGATGGACTGTACAACACTCGAATGCATGAAACAAGGTTGTCGAAACGAATTTCGGAATATAATATTCTTATGTAACAAAAACCAATTTAGTCAGTTGTAAAGTATTCTTGAACATTGATATACTTAAGATAATTATCTTGAGATTGACCATTATCTGATGTTTCCCCTAGCACATATTTTTTTTATTACCTTTATAGTTTAGCATGATTTTTAGCCGAATTATAAACACATTTAATAGGGGTTTATAATTCTACATGCTAAACTATAATTTGTAAAAAAAATATTATTTAAAAAATGCGCCAGGGTAAACAACTGAGCATCCTCAATCTCAAGTTTCAATTGTTTTTATTATGTTTTTGATGTGTAAATAATAACTTCACTCATGTGTCAGTTTTTTAGTGACTAAAACCTACCCATGTTTCTTCAGTTGGCTTTTATGTTCCAGGGCCGTGATAACGGGGAATCCTTTACTCCTGGCTGGGGTTGGCCCTATGCTTATGTGTCTTTGAGGCGTGCGTGGAACTATGACATCTCCGCGTTTACGCCGTTTTAGTCGCCGCGCTTCCGTCTCTTCGTCCACCCTTGCTCGCTACTTAACTGTGTATCCAATATCTTTTTATCATGTATCAAATGTAGGTATCACATATTATACTTTCATATGCTTCAGTAATAAAATGATATTTTGTATATGTACAGTATGTGGTGTATGTATAAATGTTTAGACAAATACACTTTCCATTTGCAATTTACACTAAACAACAAACTGCCACCCATTTCACACAATTCAAGAAGACATAAACCTAACATCGACTGGCAGAAATATTGACTCCAAATCGAAACTTAGGTCCAAACAACCAGACATTTCCTAAAACAGTAAACAGCACAACCCTACTCAGGTAGCAGTCAATTTGTGGCTACCGAGGGTTCTTTCAAACGTCCGTTTGAAGCCAGGTACGGACCTATATCCGGCCTTCTTTCAGACTCGTCCCAGCGTGAAATTGACTCGCTCGATTGTCTGTCCGATTTAAAAAGACTTGTTTGGTGAACGATCGCTCCTGGCCCCTGTTCTTTTGTAATTTCGATAATCTTGACGTTTATTTGAAGTATGTAATCTGTTGTCGATTGTTTGTTTCGTTTGCATGGCAGAAGTGGTGGGTGTTGTATGCTATGAGAACTTAACTTTAGTAACTGATTTGTGAGTCAACTAATTAAACTACATTCTTTTTACTTAGTTGCGGTTGGCTTACAGTCAAAGTCAAAGTCAAAGTGTTTATTTGTGTACAAAGGTACATTTTAGGTGTTACAAAAATATAAGTTTCTCCGTGTCTAAGGTAGGCACCAGATAAACATTGAATAACTGTCATTGAGATACCTACTAAAGGACATTACCAATCCTTGTATGGAAGTTGGACCAAGTGCTGCCCAGAATGAACACCTAGTGCATTTTGTTTCTCAGGCCAATACTAATAAATGAACCGCAGCGCTTCAAAATCTGTTCCAGGAGTCAAGAGAAAAACAGAGTTTTTCCAACCTAACGTAATCTAAGTTAGAAATCTTTTTAAAGAAGTTTGACCAAGCGCTGCCCAGAATGAAGACCTAGTGCATTTTGTTCCGCAGGCCAATACTTTTTTTTAATTTTTTTATTAGTATTTTACTGATTTTTAACTTAGGTTAGCTTAGGATAGAAAAACACTTTTTTTTCTTGACTCCAGTAGACGATTAAAAAAAAATAGCCTATAGCACTCAGGAAGAAAGCAGCTTTCTATCAATATATACATTTATGTAATCGAACCTGGATCTTTAAAGATTATGCCATACAAACAAAAATAAAACTTTACCTCTTTATTATATTAGTATAGATAAGGTATTGCCGTGGCATATATGCTGCCGTTACAGGTTCCAGTTAGGAGGTTATTCAATAATTATTGACTGCTATGCGTTCTGATTGAAATCTAATTTATTTTAATGTAATAATGAAATTAATATTATAATTTTTTTTTTCTAGTAACAGGTATTTTTATTATGCAGAGAAAAAACATAAAAAAAAATATAATTTAAAGCGATTTAAATAATTTGAATAATTGTCAATTCTGTTCAAATTAATTTATTTGATGTTTATCTGCTTTCATTGGAATAGAATGTATATGCCTAAAATGAATATGTTGTAACTTGAAATAAATAAATGAATTAATGAATGGATTGATAAGTTCCACTACCGAGTTCTCAGCTCCACAATCCAGTAATCGAGCAACACGAAACCGTTCATTTATTTAGTTGGGAAATCATCAAAAGACTTCTCTGACTCTGGGCCAGACTTTTACTGACTAAAACCCGCTCCTGCTGCCTGTTTGCCTTCGGTCTAGGGCTACGGAGTTCTTTAACCCACAATCCACGGCCCCAATAGGCTTCAACCCTGCTGGACTCCTACGGTTTGCTGAAATATCTTTGAGACGTGTGTAGAACACTATGCGCCGTCGACAACTTGATTATCGGACGGTGAGTGTTGGGATAGCTCCTTGGAATGAAACACGAGTGGACTGTATAACAAGAATTATGTATATTAAGATGTAACTGTTACTTGAAAATGATAAAAGAATGATATAAGTTTTAAAGAGCGCGAGCGCGGGTGTACGTCGAAGTGTGTAGCTGACTGGCGAGCTGTCATGACGCGTAGGCGCAGGCGGCGATGTCCGATGCTCTGTCTCGCTCTGGCCGCCGCCGCAATGGTCGTTGAGCCGAGGTCTCAACAGTGAGTTACCCATTGCTCGCCACCCGCAAACCTACATCTACTAATACGACATCCCTTGGGAAACACTTCATCTTCTGACTATAAGTAACGACTGTCAATGAGATACAAATGCTGAAAAATTAATTTGTATATCTTTTGAATATAATTTTTTTTCTCTCTCTTTTATTGCACCTACCACTAATCATTTCTGTATTACCTAAAGGTTGACTGGTAGTAAATGCCGAAGGCATTCAGTCCGCCTTTATACCTTTATGTGCATAAAGTGTATATATATGTATATATAATTCTGGGATCAACGGCTTAATGTGATTCCCAGGGATGGTGGAATATTGGTATGATGAGATGGTCACTCATTCAGGGATCGACCTCGGTGTCTTAAGCGACACTTACCTTGGAGATCGATAGCGGTTATTATTTTAATCACGAAAATCTTAGCTTGGGGTAATGTATGTTGGTGCATGAATTTCAATTCCCTACAAGTAGGAATTTGTATTCAAACGGGGGAAGTTTTTTGGACGTCATAGAATTTTACATAAAAAGCCCTGGACTTTGCAATTGTGTGCAGAGCTCAGAACCAAGTGCGTGTGAATCTGCCTTTCGAAATAAAACAATATTATTTAGATACAATAATATAATATCAAAATAATTTTTGTTCAATTAAATAACTACACATAATATTATAGTAACATATGCTTGTTGTGATCTTCCATATTTAAGGGAGTATTATGTACATTTGTACAATAGTGCGTATGTTTGAAATCCAAAATAAGTAATAAACAATTTACATAGAAAACGGTATTGAGTTACTGATTAAAATTAAATAATGAATTGATTATATGAAATGTGGGCACGAGCATTTAATATCACCTATTCACTAACACTAGAATTTTTACTTGCGTAGAATTTGCGTAGAATTATAATATACAAAAAAACTGTTTGAAAAAATACAAATTAATAAAAAACGCAAAAAGTACACAATAAGTTTAATTTCGGAAGTCGGTGTTAAATAACGATGAGACAAAACTATTAATATAACAATTGAAGGCGGTTGTATTTTTCAGTTATAGTACTCCCTGGGAACCTGAGGTTGTTGGAGTTTCGAGTTTATAATGCATCGTTGCCGATGATCTTTATAGCTCACTCTTTAACTCACGCTAGGTATATGCTAGCAAATTTTAGTGAACCAAGGCATTTTTCATTCGTAAAGCAAGACTAACCTTTATGAATGAATTCATCATCATCTGCCTAGCCTTTTCCCAACTACATTGGGGTCGATTTCCAGCTAAGCCGGATTTAGCTGAATAAAATACTAGATTTTACGAGGAGCGGCTGCCTACAAGACCTCCACTACCCATTAACTGGGGTAACACGGTACTTCATGGTAAGACTGGAGTCAGATTTTACTGGCTTCTGACTATCCTTCATGAATGAATCCAAATTAATGATTTAATTGTTTGTAGTTACACATACTGACGCAAAACTACGGAACCAAATAACCTTATCGTTAGATACACATTATCGTCACTGGCGACAAATAATTAGCTAAAACTAATATTATAACATGAGTATCACATATGCTTTACTTACTTTTAGATTCATAAGATGCACTATTCATTAAGCCTTACGCCCAATGTCCACGGCCGCGTAGCTTCATAGACGCGTCAGTGCCGTAACTAGGGCGGTGCGAGCAGTGCCCAGGCACAGGGCGCAGGCCCTGGAGGGGCGCAGAAATGACCAGACTAAGCCTGGTTGGAGCATTTTTCAGGGGCGTAGTTTTGAAAGCTCGCACCGGGTGCATAAAAGTCTAGTTACGGCACTGAGACGCGTATTTGTCATTATACGCTGGGTATACGCCTGCGTGAAGCTTACTTACAAAACTATAAAACTCTGTCAACGAAACTGCAAAGACATGTCGACCGAACACTGCGAACACACTAACGCCCGTTTTCAATAACCTACCGCAGTTCATATTTAGATAGCTATCCCCGATAAACAGTAAGATTCTATCTATCCATCCACAACTTTGGTAGGAAAGCAAGTAAGGGCAAAAGGATAGAATTGTTTATCTTTAGTAGCTGCAACTGTAGATAGATAGCGCGTAAGTGCATAGTGACGAATCCGCGTCTATGAAGGCCACTCGAACAATAAGCATTAGTTCTTAAAACATAAACACAATTCTACAGTTTCCTAGTCTATCACGTCTATATCCTCTAGGACACTGGCTTGGCACTGCTATCATCAATGGAGAATGTACTTTCATACAATCCCCTTTCTCATCCTTCGCCGCTCCTTCAGGACATTTCACCACGGTTTCATCTTCATCTTCAGCATCTATCTGTTTACCATGATACTTCGGTTCTATGATTTCTACGTCACTGTTTATAGCATCCCATTCAGAAGTGTCGTTTATGCCTCCAATGTCTTCAGTAGTAGTTTCATCGATTCTAAAGTCCGGTTCTTCATATTTCGTTGCCCATCTATCGTAGATACAGTTCTTGTACAGCAGCATCACTTGGCTAAACACCGACACTATAAAGTTCTTCTTTGACGGTTTACTCTCCGCTTCGATTAATTCGTTATCATTCACTTTGTTGAATGAGAATATCTTTATTCTGTTCACTAATACATCTGCCAGCATCTCGTTCCACGTCAAAGGCTTCTCATTCTTCGGGTCTTGGAAATTTTGCAATTTCCTTAAGAGTGTCCTTTGTTCCTTTAACATTTTAATGCTCGTCGTGTCTTCTATGAAACACTCTGTTTCGTCCATAAGTATGATTATGCCGACAATGTATATTATGGATTTCATTTTTTTTTTTGTGAGTTTTGTGTAACGCGAACACAATGGTGAAGCCAACTGCGAGATTTTAGTAAGATAAGGTGAAACGCATTTGCTTGGTACTGTCGGGAACAATCGTGTTTGTGAAGTAAACAGCTTTACGATATTCTTATTATTTTAATACTATCTTTCACCCGTGACTTTTTTCGCGTTCATTCAGATTTTGACAAATATAAGTTGTGTGTTGATATAAGAAGCACTGACGGTAAAATGAATAACGGTAATAATGGTAGTTATTTACCTCAAGTCAGTGATCAATTCCAGTAAAAGTTTAATATACTTAATAGTAATCCAACAAAAAAATAAACAAGGAGAAACCAGCCACCACCATAAATTAGTTTCTAGAACTACAAACAGTTTTGCTACAAAAATGAAGAAAAAACATATATACTAAAAAGCGAAATTGCGTAAGAAAGTACGATATTATCACCGTTATCAGCGACTGTACTTCACTATCACTTTGATAACGATATCGGCTAAATCAAATATTGACCCAGTGACGCGCAGTTAACGGAAAAACTATTAAAAAACCTTACAACACTCGATAAAAACAAAATATTAATCTCAAGTGCCCGAAAATATATCAAGGACATTTACAGGTGATTATGTTTTATTTAAGAACTTGTTACACGTAATTACATTACATTACAAATGCCAATAACAGTTTTTAACAGCAATAACAATTGCAAATTGCATTTATTTTTTTAAAACCTTTTTTTTTGTACGATATTTCAAGCGCCAAAATTCGCAGAGCCTAACTTCAGACTCGCCAATTTATAACGGCCGTACTGTATATCTGTAATATCAGACGTAATATGGGTAATCGAATTAATTTCTTTACTTTAACTTATTTGGTTTTAATGTTTTATTTATTCTATTTTTTATAGTTATTCTTTTTAATTATCTTGAATTTTACTACAATGGTTGGTTTTATAATACGTATTTTAAAGTGATGAAGAAGATTTATGGCAGAGCGCTGATGTCTGAAATACGGATTTTTTATCTAGTTCAAACATAGGTGTCAATAATTAAAGTTATTATTATTAACCACAATAGCTGGCCTACGCACAATGGTCCAACGGGACTAAAGAACCTAGGTATTACACTACTCGATACGTCGACTCGTTACGTCGACTCGATACGTCGAACCCAGTCAAAGACCGTCTTACCATTATTACATTACGCGACGTAGACTAACACCGTTCGTAAAAACGAGTAGTGTAATCCAGAACGCAAAGATAAGAGCAAAGATAACCACAATGGATTAAGCGGTTGGCACAGTCGTTAAGTGATTTGTCGCTGTGCTGTGCGTCGCGAGTTCGTTTCCCGCACGGTTCAAATATTTGCACTTTCTCTGCAGACAGAAATGCACCGGTGTCTTGTGCATGTGAGTAGTGAAAAAATATTAGTGAAGGTCCTACATACATACAGGAGTAATTCGTACGTTCTAGCGACTCTTTGAGTCCCCAAGTGCCCAAACACCTGCACTTTGGAGGATTTAATGAGTGCCACCGATGCTGCAATTAACGTAGCTACCTACTGGGCCCAAACAATCTAAAGAGTTTGCCTTCGATTTGAAAAGAAGAAGAAGCGACTTTTTGCGTTCGATTAAGTATCGTGTCTTCTGCGTTCCTTCATCATCATCATCACCCTGTCGTCCCATATTCCTTGTGGTCGGTGAAACACGTTTATTTCTTCCATTCTGTACTGATAACTGTCAAGCGATCACTCCTCCTCAACTCCCTTTTCTTTCATATCATTCCACACACAATCCATGGATCTCTTCTTTCTCCTTTCTTTCAAGAGTCAGAGGGAGGCCCCTATGACTCTTTAGTAACATGCTTTTAATTGTTCCTCTTCACATAACCGTACTAAGACGAACTTTTCTAACGAACAGCAAGTAACTGGCGCCATTTTCAAACGTCTCTTTTATATTTCCTTAGTCTACATAGCGCACCTTTAATTCATGAATCGCCGACCGGTCTCATAGGACCGCGCTGTTATTGTCTTACTATTGTGTCTCGTTTCGCGGGTATTGATAGGTTAATCCAATACTGTTACTAAATGAAATTCTTCGTTAATCTGTTTTTAACGCCAACTGTTTGCAGAGCTCTATCTTTACAGATTGCTTCGAGTCCGATATTATAATGACATAAAAACATCATCAGGTAAGATTGCAGCACTGGTTTATGTAATTTAAAAAAAAATATTCCTGAAAGTTAATAATATAACTTTATTCAAATCACTTAATGTTTCCCATAAATAGGTAGCTTAATTTGTTTATTTATGATAGTGACGGTATTGGATTAAAGGTGTGATAGGTATACAACAGGTAAAGTAGACTTAAGTACGAGTATATAACGTTTAAAAACAGCCGTGTCCACAACACACGCTCAACCAGGCTCAGTCAACACCAAATGAACACCAATAACATTGGAAATGCAACAACCGATCGCATTTCATTCCCTTTTCATCGTCACCTCGCCAGGACGGCCATACCACCGTTATTTGATTGCCCCATACTTCTATTTTATTAAAAATCGTTTTAAAGTGTTGGTAAATAAAAATTTTGTCGTTTCGGTTTTTGCGACATGAAAAGTTTTTGGTTCAGGACGTGTTATTAAAAATTGACTCTTTTATATTTTTCATAAAATTCAAACGGTATTTGTGATTTTGTAGAATTTGCTGCAATTTGTGTTAATGGTTAGTGTCATATTTTAAATAAATATTTTCTATAGAATCTACATATAATTATTATGTCGCGAAGACCGTTAAAGCTCAACTTCTCATTCAATTTGTTTTCGAAACCAAATTTACATGTAACGGACAGTTGGCCAAACCAGACTAAAACACCCTTCTAGTCAGAAGATCCCTTTTCAATGGATGTATGTGGGACTTAACTCTTAGGAGCTCGTGGCTAGATAATAACAGCCGCACGGGTCGATCTTCAAGGTTAAGCAACGCTTGCCAAGGTTGGTCTGAGGATGAGTGACCATCTTAACATACCGAGTTTCCTCCGTGCCTCAGAAAGCACGTTAAGCCGTAGGTCCCGGCTGTCATTTGTAGATCTTTGGCAGTCGTTACGGATAGTCAGAAGCCAGTAAATCTGACTCCAGGCTTGCCATGAAGTACCGTGTTACCCTAGTTAGTGGGTTGTGGTCTGGTAGGCAGCCGCTCCTCGTAATATTGACTGGAAGCCGACCCCAATATAGTTGAGAAAAAGGCTAGGCAGGTGATGATGATGTGCGACTTAACTCTCTGCTGCGCCATACCTCTTTTTAGTTTATGTTAGATGTCACCGTCATCGGTGATGGGCAGTATCGTCAGAAAAACCCTGGATTATAATAATTAATAGAAATCTGCAATCGCTTATCACCTTGAGCAAGCGAGTTGATCAATGCTTTATCTCTATAGAAAGAGGTATTTACCCTGCAGTGGGGCGGTATAATGCTGGTAATATTATGGACCATAAATAAATATTAATTGAGCCAAGTTCGCTGCGGGTGTCTCACTTAAACAGCTCTATATTTTTGTCTGTAAAAACAGACAAAAAGTAAAGCTTGAGAAAGCTTTATTTGTTTCGTGTTTTGATCTTACATACTTTTTTAGGAGCTAACTAATCACTACAAGCTAACTATTAAACAGTTACACATTTTTTTTTATATTCCACAACTTTTCCACACAACGCCATCTAGTCCCAAGCTAAACAGAGTTTGTGTTATGGGTATTAGACAACTGATAAACATACTTACATATTTCTAAATACATGCATATTGTAGATAAATCACACCCTGACACAACAAATGATCGTGCTCATCACACAAACATTTGTCCTGGGTGGGAATCGAACCCACGACCTCAGGCATAGAAGTCAGGGCCACTAACCACTAGACCAACAGGCCAGTCAAATTACATTAATGGTCTGACGAAGAACTTCGGTGATAGATGAGGATGAAAATTACAAGAATTGACCGTCAGGTATAAAAAAAATGTTCGCCATCAGATCGTCTGAAAACTATCCGTACTGGAGTACGGATAGTTTAGTATATGATCGGACCTGTGCTTTGTAAAACATGTAGAAACTGTCCCGGTGCGGAGTACAGCCGGACCTCTACACACATACATATATCATGTGTTTCCAAAACATTCAACAATAAAATAGAAATAGTTTTGCCGGCCAGCTTACCGGGCCGTATAATCGAGCCGGCCATCCGGACGGCGGCGGCCGTGGCCAGTGACCGACAATATTGTTCGCAGCCAACGTGTGACCGGCACGGACCCGTTTTTTGCCAGAAAATAGCATTTTTTGGACCGAAATAGCCGTTTTTGGAGCCCGTTTTTAACGGTGTGTTGATTTCTAAGCTTTTCGTGCTTAACTCGAGCTTGCCTACACGTTTTTGGATTATTCTTTAAAGTTTGCAGGGAAGGTGGTCACGTGGAGAATATAATACACGAGTTGAGAGTAGATAAATGTGTCAAGTTATACGTTCATCCAACCGTTTTTCACGAGTTAATAAATTGTACAGATTGACTAATAAATTCACATGACTTTCATTATTGCACTAAAATGTAGAAATATTGAAAAACAAACAACTAATTTTTGCGGAGTTGTGTTTTGCTGAGTAAGAGATTTTGGACTGGGTTGTCTGATTGTGGCTATACTAAACTATGATGACCTTTAACGAGCGCTCAGAAACACAGAGGAATCTGTATGTTTTGGGTGGCCACCAATCTACTAAGCAACCTCGGCAGCCCTTGCATAACCTCTAGATCGCTCGTGTAACTATTTACTATCCACAAGTTCTTATTTAATTCTTTATTGTACACAAAACATATAAGCTGAATACAGTAGTTGGATAATTCATGTACAAAGGCGAGCTTAACTCAACAATGAGTTTTCTCCCAGCAAACCTTTGAGTGACAGAGAGAGATCACATTCGAGGGTAGGATCCAGTGTACAACATAAAAAATACATAAATAATAAATAAATATATACATACATACATATAGGTATAATACACAGACTAATAAATATCAATATACATATGTATATACTAATATTATGTCAATTGAGAAAGGAAGTGTTCTTCTTTTCTTGAAGTTTCTTCTAATACATCCAAAACAGATACCTGTACAGAAAAGGTATACGCACAGCATATTGCCTGAACGGGGGCAGTAAAGGCTGTTAATACCGCGCAACAAATAAACTCGTCTTATTACTTAATTTTATGCCTCGCCCCGGGCTTAATGAGTGGGAGGCGAGGCGCCATTGTTAACCGGAGATGTATTGTAAAAGGAACCTAAGTAAGTGTTGCTCGAGAAAAAGTTTCAGTACTGTAACGAGGAGTAAAGCTGTTATTACTAGGGTGACTCTTCGATGATAGGTTTGCGAAAATGCTTAAAGGAATCTGTATGGTCTTGGAACGCTCATCATCATCTGCCTAGCCTTTTCCCAACTATATTGGGGTCGGCTTCGAGTCAAGCCGGACTTTAGCTGAATATCAGTATTTTACGAAGCGCCTCCACAATCCATTAACTGGGGTAACACGGTACTTCATGGCAAGACTGGAGTTAGATTTACTGGCTCCTATACTATGACTATGACTATCCATAACAACTGCCAAAGATCTACAAATGACAGCCGGGACCTACGGCTTAACGTGCTTTCTGAGGTACGGAGAAAACTCGGTATGTTAAGATAGTCACCCATCCACAGACCAACCTTGGCAAGCGTTGCTTAACCTTGAAGATCGACCTGTGCGGCTGTTATTATCTAGCCACGAGCTCCTCATCGTACTTATACTATCCATATTAGAAAAAGAAAGTTTAGTTGATATAGATCTCAAAAACCATCTAACTAGCTACATATCTCACTCCTGATTTCAATACATCTGTGACTGGGTATTGTAGTCAGCATCCCCAAGTTGAAAGTTCAAGGATGGACTACAATCCTCTAGAGGTGGGAATTGATTAAAATATTTGCATATTTCATCTCAGCTCTGAATTTTCTCTATTATATTTTTTGCTTTTCTATCTGGTTTCTTTAGTATTATGTGGTTGCTACTATTTTTACTGTATAACTTGTTCTTTGAAATTTTGAAGAGTTTTATTTTCAAAATTTAATTCGAAAGAAACATGTATGTATTACTTAACTGAACACAGGCTTTCCGCATTTGTCAACACTTTGACTGGTCTGCTCGACTAGTGGTTAATGTCCCTGACTGCTACACCGGAGGTCGTAGGTTCGTTTTCCACCGGAGAGAAATGTTCGTGTGATGAGCATGATCATTTGTATTGTGTGTGTGTATAAAATGAATAAGTATGTTTACCGGTTGCCTAGTACTCATAGCAAAAGCTCTGCTCAATTTGAGACTAAATGGCGTTGTGTGATAGTCGTGTGCACAATTGCACTAGCGCTCATGGCAGTGACAACTGTGAGAAGGTTGACAATGACAGTTCTTCATACATTTGCGTTCGCTGTTTGAAGGCTGTCTCGACGTCGAGCTCGTCGCAGCTTGCAGCCATGAAAATGACTTTTAGAGAATAGCATAGCAGGCTCAGTGTGGGTAAGAACAGGATGTCACGTATCTTCGAATTTTTGGTTCTAGGCTATACCGATTACCTCACAATGATTTCTTTCACCGTTTTGAGAGCAGAGGTGATGGACCAAATTACAAAAAGCAAATCGCCTCCCTGGGTTTCAATCTGCGATCAACAATTCATAAATCAGGATCGTTATGACTGGGTTAGTCGTCAGCATTAGTAAACTAAGACATTAAAAAAAACCATGCTATTTATTCCACTACCTAAAACTTTAAGGAAAATTTAATTAGTAAAATAAAATCAGTCACGAAATATACTATCGTCTGTTTCTCAAACCCTGAGACTAAAATGACATTTCAACACAAAAGAACTGGCGTCATTCCTATAGTAAATTTGACATTATTTGTGTCAATTTAGTCTCCGGGTATAAAAAACAGACGATAAACCTTCTGCTTTCCTCTCAATGCATATGCAAACTGCATAATTGCGATCCTTCGTTTGTTGGTTTCGATCAGTCAGTCACTCAACCCATCCGTAACAACACAGACCTAGTACATCTATTTACTTCACAGTCCATACACACGTCTGTAGTTGCCCTATCTAAAATCGAATCGAATTGAAACCGTTTGAAGCGCCATCGAAACTGATGAAAGGAGAAACTTCGTCGTTTACCTCTGAATAGGACATCGTCATACAACTCCGAATACTTTAGTTTATCTCTGAAATATTTGGCAACTCTGAATAGGCGGAGATTTATACCTCGACGCTCATTGATAAGGGAACCTACCAAAGTTTCACGTGATAAAATCATCATCACAACTTGCGATAAACTCCAACTAGTTTTGTTCGGATGATAATAGAAACTTACACACATGGACCTACTAGCTTCTGTTAGTTTTGCCGGGTGGCACGACATTGGTTAAGTCGGTAATTCGTCAAGTACGCAGTTCGTCAAATTTGAAATTGGTCAAAGCTTTAATTCGTCTAATCGTGAATTTGCCAAATTATGGAATTCGTCAAAGACGCAATTGGTCAAGTGATTTAAGTACAGTCATCTATAAAAATGAAAGTGCCGTGGTAGTTTTGCGAAACACTTGATGTAAAAATCAAAGAACTGACGGCATAATATGGTATTCTATTTAGCCAGCTCTCTACTCTAAACAGACACTACTTCTTTATATTTATAAGAAAAAATGCCCGCGTGAAAGTAGTTTCTCCATACAAGCTACGGACCCCATTCTCATCACTTCAATTCTAAATTGATCTACGAAAAATACGGTTGTGCAAATTGAATATGCTCTATTGTGACGTCACAAAACATATACAACGTGTAACGTTAAATGCGCAAAACCTGAAATTAGTTTGTTCAGAATAACGAGCAGAAGCAATAAAACCACTTTTTAATATAGGTCACATTTTTAAAAAAAAAATAATTAAAAATTTTGCTTTGTCTATTTATTAACAAATCAAGCCATCACGTGCATAAACCTGCGTAAACAGGTAAACAAACACAAACGGTTGTCGTCCAATTTAGATTTTCTCATAAATGGGATAATAATCAAACTAATTTCGATGTAAATACGAATCTTAAACAAACTAAAACAGCACATAAAACCTTCGATTGTATAGATTGTATAGAAATACAAACCAGCCTAGATCATCGGGTTACGCGTATTAGCGTTCCGTAGTGACCCGTTATAAACTTAGATGATTTTTTTATCTATACATTTAGATTGCCATATCAGCGCACAACCGAAACTATAGGGACTAAGAGTGTGTCTTTTTTATAAAGTTTTCTTTTATGACATAGGTGAGCACTAAAAGAGGATATTTTTTTAAATTGTTATAAACTAGTGCTTGACTGCGATCCCACCTGATGGTAAGCAGTGATGCAATCGTTGATGGTGAGGCGCACTAGCTTATTACGAGCCTATTCACTCTAGCTTTGAAGACACCTAAATTGTAATCGGGCGGGAAAACCGCAGCAGGTAAATTCTCCCCCTAAGGTGAGGAAACAGTGTTTCAAAGTTTGCATGGAATCTACTTTTATGTAGGTAAAGCCCCTGGTGATGGCTAATGTTTATTATAATACTATAAAAATATTAATTGAGTTAACGGTTTAACGACCAATAAAGCTTTAAAACGGGCCCACAACAGTGAGTTATAAAATCCGACTTTACAAGGGAAGTTAGAATAAATATTTCATTTCATACTTAGCCTTGACTACTAATCTGTAGGTAAGCCACAGAGAGACACACATAACTGTGGGTCCTAGTTAGTAAACATACGTTTTCTATATTGACATTTATGTCGTTTTTGTTTTTAGTTTTTTGCCGGTCCACAGCAGGTCAAAAAAATTACCGTCACGATAGCTGTCGTCTGTCACCATGACGTGATACAATCAAAATTAACAATGTTTTTGACGAAGCTATTCGCCAATTTATCTCATGATAGCGATCATTAGAACTTTTTCTGTCGCCATCACGGGATACAATCAAAAATTTTCGATCTTTTATTCAGGTAATACGTCAGTTCGACTAAATCCTTTCATCTCCAGCTCAGCTCAAAAAGCCACTCCACCCTAACGAGAAACTATTTTTGTCTGCCGAGTCATGCAGCTAAGTAGAAATGTTGGCTCGTTAAGGAATCTCCATCAGTTTTAAGTGACAGTCGGCAAAGGTAATTAGTGGTTAGAATTAGCGAACTTTAGGACCTAATGCTAAATAATCTGCTGCCAATGTTGTAGGTGAGGTTCCAGATTTCATTGCTGAATCATTGACTTTCACAGAAATGTTTTAACTTTAATAAAGTTTACATAATAGTGCGTCCATTTAGGGCGGAATAAATATGTTTTCTTTCTTCTTTCTTTCTTTAATAATATGATGTCGTATTGTCCATGGATCCTTCCCTCTAATGTGTTTTAGCTATATGCAAAGGTTTTCTGGAAGAAAAGTAAGTGTTACGTTGCTGCCCAGTAGTCGCAGGTGACAGGGCAAAGCGCTTCGGAGACCCAGGTACTTCAGTGATACCAAGGCGCAGCTGGCCTTTCTTGAGGAGCTGGGGTGGATCGAAGGACACATTTGTACCAACCATACGCAAAATACTCGCTTTAGTCGTGGAGTTGCGGATACTGGCCCGTTATACTATACTATAACTACGAGTAAGTGTTACGTTCATATTCACCACGATGTTATGTTTTTCTGTTCCTTCAATAAAGAATTACAAGGCTTTCGTTGAGAAGACAAGAATTCAAAGCAACAGCTATAACTTGTACACTTTCATCAGTTAAGCCGGATTTAGTTGAATACCAGTATTTTACAAGGAGCTAAAATGGACCTTGTACAACTTGTACCAAGATATTTTTGATGTGCCACCGTTTAATGGCAATTATTACAAAAAAATCAGCTAAGAAATCTGTGTTTCCTAATAGCCATAACTTGGGTGCCTTTATGCCAAGCGTGAATAGTTCTTAGGCAAACGAGATGTTACATGTTGTATGGGTTTTAAATGAGACTGACCTCTGAGTTTGTTACAGTGTAGGAATCACAGGGTAGTCTGCTTTAAATTTGGATTAGTCACACTATAATTATGTGTGCCTATAGCATTATGCTGAGCGTTCGGCCGTTTTGCATGGACGTGGCGCATATTTCTTACTGTTTTTTTGATATTGTACATGTTTTGTAAATTTGCAACTGTTCATATAAATAAAGAGTTTTTCTTTTTTCTTTCAAATGATCTAGCTGTAGTCGAAGTCAAAATATCAAGATAAATATCAATTAAATATCAAATTAAGTTGAAATAACATAAAGTACCTGATCAAACCCGATGAATTAAATATTTTCAGACGGGGCCCTTCTCAAGTGTTTGAAAAGGTCAATATTTAAGATGTATGGTACGAGTCCACCCTTTAAGCGAAGATGTCTGTTGGGATTGCGGAAGGCTTCGAAACTGTTTTAAACTACTCCCACCTCAATATTAAGAAAAACTTAGTTTTGTAGTTCTGAGAAGGGTTGGATTTAGTTCCGAAGGGTGCCAACGTGCCAACAAATAAGAATGTGGTTAAAATAGTTTGACAGTAAGCTAAAGATTTTTTTTTTTTGAAATTCAAATGAATACCTATAGTCACACTAATATTTAATCTATATACATTAAAAAACACATCTATAATATACATATATCATAATTATACTCGTTTTGTACTCAACATTATGAACAACTTTTACTATGGACCAAAATAAGCGAACATAAATGTAGGGAACAGCTGATTATTTTTTCTTGATTTCAGGTTTGGTCCCATACTAAAAGTTTTTTAGTGATGAGTACAATGACCCCCCAAGAGGATGTGCGTTAATTATGCTACATGTTGTATACACCATTTGCAAAACGAATATAATATGATTCTGGACGCCTCAGTGGAGAAATCTTTCGTCAGCTTATAACTGTTTTTTTTTTTTTCTGTTAGGGGAATCATCAGAATGACTTCTCCCGCTCTTGGGCGGAGCGGGAGGGCGTGTCAGACTCTTACTGACTAAACCCCTACCCCGTTCCTTCGTTGCCTTCGATCTGGGGGGGACTCGGTGTCAACCTTTAGGAATACCACGTGTGGGACCCAGAGGCTTCGGCCCTGCCGGGCCCCTACAATTTGCTGACATCTCCTTGAGGCGCGCGTGGAACAGAACGCGCCGTTGACGACTGGGCTCGGTCCAGATTATTTCCAGACTGTCGGACAGCGAGCTACCCAGTGCTCGCCGTCCGCGAACCCGCGCCTACGGTGGTCGGAAATTGGGATCGGGATCTTTTTCCTGATTTAAAACTCTGTGAATTCGTTATTTTATTCAAGCCCGATGTTTGATGACATTTTTAGTGCAAATCTGAATTAATTACTTTTTAATCAATTAAAAAAGACGTCAATTGATAAAATCGTTATTTTAATCAACTCCTAAACAAATAACCAACGACATTTTTAATTTTAAAAATTATTTATTTGACTAAAAATGTTAGAGAAACATTTTAAATAGTGCAGATTTAAACAAAAATTGGTAAAGTCCCAGGAAAAATTCTACCAATAGGGGATTCAGAATCATGAACTAGAATCATGGTTTCTTTTCCTTTATATTGTTACGCCGTGAAACTTGAGTACGCTATATCTTCAACAAAACCAAGGGTAGCATCAAATAATTAAAACGCATTGCTGTGCGAAGCTTCGAGAATAGGAGTACATACTCAGGCCTGGCAAATTCCAGAAAAGTCCGACATACACTATTATTATTACATAAGATTCAGTAGGTAGTTATGTGGGTGGATAAGGGAATTTGTACCTTCCGGTATTAGCAATAGAGTCGAAACTCGCATGTAAGGTGGTAGATAAGTACCTACTTACGAGAGTAATAATAATGATTTATGGCCTCCCGATGGGACTCTGTTGTTCTGGAATGTCCTTGAAACGTCGGTGTCGAGAGGTTTCGATGGCTTCGCATATAAATACGGGACCCCGGCTAGAAGCGAGTTCAGTTTGATTTCGTCAGCGATACAGAGCGAACTACCTAAGTGCTTGAAGTGATACCTAGCGACCTAAGCGATACTAAACGGAACTCTGAGTGTTTATAGTGATTGGTTATTTGTTGATTGGACTAATTTGTCATTGTTTTGTGGTGAATAAAGTTGTCTGCTAGTAAACCGGCATTTAATTACTCACGTTCGTAACAACTGGTGGAAGTGAGATGCCATTACTACAGAGGGACGACGAACAGGGACCACGAACAAGGAGGCAAGTGGAGATGGATGCTGCACGTCAACGTCTGGAAGCGGAAGATCGGGCTGGTATGGGAGCAACGGCAGCTGCTGAGGCGCCAACAGGGCCATCCTCGGAAATGAACCTCGCCGCAGTGTTGGCCGCCATGCAAGCCAGTATGGAACAAGCCCGCCGCGAACAAGAAGCTGCCCGCCGCGAACAGGAGGCTAACCAGCGTAAACTTCAGGAACTAATCGCGGCTAACCAGGAAGAAGCCCGCCGCGAACAGGAAGCAGCCCGCCGCGAACAGGAAGCTGCCCGCCGCGAACAAGAGGCTAACCAACGTAAGCTCCAGGATCTAATCGCGGCTAACCAGGAAGAAGCCCGCCGCGAACAGGAAGCTGCCCGCCGCGAACAAGAGGCTAACCAACGTAAGCTCCAGGGCCTAATCGCGGCTAACCAGGAGGAAGCCCGCCGGGATCAAGAGGCTAAGCAGAACCTGATCCTCGAAAAAATCGATCACGGCCTCGTCACGTTGGGCGAGAAAGTGAAAAATCTCACCTTAGAGGTCAAGGAGGTTTCCGCCCGAGCTGATAGCCTCGAAACCAGAATTGATGGCCACGAAGATCGCCTGCTGGACATCAACAAAAAAATTGTCAAGCTGGAAGCACGCGAACCCGTTGCTGTTAGCGCACCATCAGCCGCAAAATTTGATATGCCGCGTTTTGATGGCACGTCTTCCTGGACGGCTTTTAAGTACCAATTCCAAACACTGGTCAAGACGAACCGCTGGGATGATGACCAGTCTTTCGCGGCGTTGACTTTGGCCCTACGAGGAGACGCTCTGCTGGTCCTAGAGAACCTTCCTCCAGACGGCAGGACGTTGGAGCGTCTAATGGAGGGACTAGACACTCGCTATGGTGACAAGCACCTCGAACATGTTTTCCGCGCGCAACTTCGCGAGAGAACGCAGAGGTCGAAGGAGAGCCTTCAGCAGTGGGGAGTAGAGGTTGAACGGCTGGTCCGGCGGGCATACATGTCGATGACACCGGAGATGGTGGAAGTAAATCTGGTGCAAGCATTCATCGACGGTCTACGGGATACTGAAGTCAGGGCTACGGTGCGACTCGGACACCACCAAACTCTGAAGAGTGCGATGGCCCACGCTTTGGAAGTGGAAGCCGTACGACAAGACTCACGTACGCACAGAGTTCGGGAAGTGGTGGTCTCACCTTCAGTGCAACCACGTCACCGAGAAGTGGCTTCGTCGGCAAAGTCCCGCTATATTCCGACGTGTTATGGATGTGGAGAAAAAGGGCACATTCGTACCGATTGCCCCAAGAGGAAGAGGGGAAGTGTGGACTCCGGAACTCAAGTTAACGAGGAGTCGTTAAACTAAATGTCGCCAGGGCCGCGGGGCGGGTGCTGGCTGGTCAACTGAAGGCCCCAACCATCACCATCAATCAAGTCCACAACGGGAATAGTTTGATCATCGAGGGAACGCTAAATCAACGTGCTTGCAATTTCACCGTTGACACCGGGGCGTCACGGACTATTATAAGACCTGAGCTGCTGAAACGCACCATCTTGTGGCAAACACAAACCCCAGCCTACCGACTTCAGACAGTCACCGGCCAGCCAGTCTCCGTCCTCGGTGACACAGAAATCGAGTTTAAAATCGGTGATCAAGTGTACACCCATTCAGCGTTAATTGCGAATATTACCGACGATTGCATACTGGGTCTCGACTTCCTGCGGAATTACCGATGTGTTTTAGATATCGATAAAGGAGTATTGAAATTCCCAGACCAAGAAGTCTTTCTGCAAGGAATTAACACATGCAACCTCTATTGCTTAAAGGATACCACATTGGCTCCAAGAACGGAAACCTTAGTCGAAGTTAAATTTCCTAAGAAAGTTAGGCAACGCAGATGTGTTATGGTTGAAGACATTGGCCGGCACCCGGAACTTATCACCGCGAGGACATTAGTTATGACGAAAGGAAGATCCAAGGTCAGGATTGTAAATCTTGGGAAAAAGGAGATCCAGTTGAAGAAAAACAGTGTTGTTGGAAGATGTGAAGAAGTGAAGTATCTCCGCCAAATCAACACATCTTCAGTAAAACAAGATGCAATAAAAGGTGAACCTGATCACATCCAGCAACTTCTGGAAAATTCTAATAGCAATTTATCAGTTTCGGAACTACAGCAAGCCAAGGAATTTCTGCTACGGTTCCGGGATATCTTTGCAACGGGAAAAGATTGCGGAAGAACAGGTCTCGTTAAGCATGAGATAGATACAGGTGATGCTCGACCAATTAAACAAAGACCGCGCCGCATACCCTGGGCTAAAGAAACTGAGGTAGCAGAAATGGTAAAGGATATGGCTGATAGCGGAATAATTGAACCTTCTACGAGCCCATGGTCTTCTCCTGTCGTTCTGGTGAAGAAGAAGGACGGCAGTACCAGATTCTGTGTAGACTACAGAATGCTGAATGATGTAACGAAGAAGGACAGTTATCCCTTGCCTAGGATAGACGACACACTGGATATGCTCAGTGGTATGAAGTGGTTTTCAACCATTGACTTGAAAAGTGGCTACTGGCAAGTGGAAATTAGCGAGAAAGATAAGGAAAAGACAGCGTTCAGTACAGGAATTGGCAACGGCCTGTGGCAATTTAACGTCATGCCTTTTGGATTGTGCAACGCTCCAGCGACGTTTGAACGCCTCATGGATAGAGTCATGGTGGGCCTTCTTGGTGACGTCTGTCTGGTATATTTGGATGACGTCATTATAATGGGCCGCACTTTTAAGGAACACCTGAGAAATATGGAGAAAGTATTCACCAGGATACAGGGGGCTAACCTAAAACTAAGCCCAAAGAAGTGTGCCCTGTTCAAGAAGGAGGTCAGCTACCTAGGACATGTCATCTGCGCCGATGGAGTGAGAACCGATCCTGAGAAGATAAAGGCTGTCCAACAGTGGCCGGCTCCAAAGAACAAAACAGAAGTACGTGCATTTCTAGGGTTGTGCACATACTACAGACGGTTTGTAATGGGTTTTTCGGACATTGCAAAACCTTTACATCAGCTGACTGAGGATAAACGAGATTTTATCTGGGACAAGAACTGTGAGTCAGCATTCAACGAACTAAAGCAACGGCTATGTGAAGCGCCTATACTGGGGTATCCGAGCAGAGATGGAAGATTTGTCGTCGATACCGACGCCAGCAACACAGGAATTGGTGGAGTGCTGTCGCAGGTGCAAGAAGATAGGCAAGTCGTGATCGCTTACTTCAGTAAGGCACTTTCAAAACCAGAAAGGAACTACTGCGTGACTCGACGAGAACTACTGGCTGTTGTAAAAACTTTGCAACATTTCCACAAGTACCTCATAGGGAGACAGTTTACGTTGAGGACGGACCACGCTGCATTGAAATGGCTTCTACAATTCAAAAACCCTGAGGGTCAAGTTGCAAGATGGCTAGAGCAGCTGCAGGAGTTCAACTTTGTGACGGAACATCGTAGTGGAAAAGGACATAACAATGCTGACGCCTTGTCGCGACGTCCATGTAATGAGGACTGTAGACATTGCCAGCAAAATGAAGCCCGGGAACACGTGAACTTAATTAGGGCTGAAGGCAACTTTAAGAGGTCCCAGGAAGAAGATGACGATATTCGACCTATACTGGACTGGAAGCGTAGTGGAACTAGGCCTCAGTGGAATGAAGTATCGTCACATAGTCCTGTCACAAAGAGCTACTGGGCACAGTGGGACAGTTTAGTCCTAGAAAATGACGTGCTTTGTAGGAAATGGGAATCGAACGATGGCAAGGAGGTGACCACACAAGTGATAGTACCACGACGTGAAGTGGTCCCCCTGCTTCAGGAGATACACGATGGCGCTTCTGGTGGACACCTGGGAATCAAGAAAACTCTACTGAAAGTGAGACAGCTGTATTACTGGCTCAATTGTAGAGAAGACATAGAGCAATGGTGTCGGAAATGTACAGCGTGCGCATCCGTGAAAGGACCACAGACTAGGAGCAGGGGCAAGCTTCAGTTGTACAGTGTAGGAGCCCCATGGGAACGCATTGCCATCGACGTTGCTGGACCTTTCCCAGTGACAGATGACGGAAACAAATACATAGTGGTGATACAGGACTATTTCACAAAGTGGCCTGAAGTTTTCGCCATACCCAATCAGGAAGCGACGACAGTGGCGAAAAAGGTGGTCGAAGAAGTAGTATGTCGGTATGGCGCACCTTTGGAGATCCATTCCGATCAAGGCCGCAACTTCGAATCTGCGCTGTTCCAGGAAATGTGCACTCTTCTGGGGATTTACAAGACACGCACAACACCTGCGCACCCACAGTCGGACGGAATGGTGGAGAGGTTTAACCAGACCCTGGAGAATCACCTGGCTAAGGTTGTCGATGACCATCAGAAAGATTGGGACCGGTATATTCCACTATTTCTGATGTCTTATCGATCAGCAGTGCATGATAGCACGGGCCATACCCCAGCAAGAGTGAATTTCGGCAGGGAGATGAGACTTCCAGTCGATACCATAACCGGCGTGCCACCTGACAAGACTAAGCCAGTTACGGACTTCGTAAGTGACCTCCAAGATCAATTGGATGAAGTGCATAAACGAGTGCGTGAGAATAGCCTGCACACCAGCGTTAAAATGAAAACTAGATACGACCGCAATGCCAACGCCAAGGGATTTGAGGAAGGTGCACTGGTTTGGCTCCACAACCCACTTCGACGAAAAGGGAAGTCGCCGAAACTTCAAGCTCGATGGGAGGGACCCTACACCGTGATAAAAAGGATCAACGACGTTACCTACCGCATCAAGAAAGGGTTACGAGGGAAACCTAAGGTAGTCCACGTGGATAGATTGGCGCCGTATCACGGATCTAATAATGCTCGGGACGAGCATGACTAAGAGGGGGGCACTGTTACGCCGTGAAACTTGAGTACGCTATATCTTCAACAAAACCAAGGGTAGCATCAAATAATTAAAACGCATTGCTGTGCGAAGCTTCGAGAATAGGAGTACATACTCAGGCCTGGCAAATTCCAGAAAAGTCCGACATACACTATTATTATTACATAAGATTCAGTAGGTAGTTATGTGGGTGGATAAGGGAATTTGTACCTTCCGGTATTAGCAATAGAGTCGAAACTCGCATGTAAGGTGGTAGATAAGTACCTACTTACGAGAGTAATAATAATGATTTATGGCCTCCCGATGGGACTCTGTTGTTCTGGATTGTCCTTGAAACGTCGGTGTCGAGAGGTTTCGATGGCTTCGCATATAAATACGGGACCCCGGCTAGAAGCGAGTTCAGTTTGATTTCGTCAGCGATACAGAGCGAACTACCTAAGTGCTTGAAGTGATACCTAGCGACCTAAGCGATACTAAACGGAACTCTGAGTGTTTATAGTGATTGGTTATTTGTTGATTGGACTAATTTGTCATTGTTTTGTGGTGAATAAAGTTGTCTGCTAGTAAACCGGCATTTAATTACTCACGTTCGTAACAATATGTTCTGTGGTTTCTTGTGCATCAATGTCTGACATCTTATACACATCACGAAGTGAACTATCCTATGGTCTATCAGTATAGGTAATTAACTAAGGGCCTGTTTCACCACCTATGATTAAGTTTCCAATATCTTACTCGGCAGATAATTTCATACAAATTCTGTTCCATTTTTGAATTTATTCAGTAAGTAGTGGCTACTCGGCATTGTGAAACAGGCTCTAAATGTAAACAATCTTGTCATGTCTTATTATCTAAAAGTTGTCTAAAAATTGTATGTAAAAATCTTTTCAACTAGGTATTTACCTAAATCGCTGTAACTAAATTAAATTTAAATAATCTAAATTCAAATAATCTTTGTGTATATTATATACGACCTCTTTAATATGAAAAGACATAACAAGATTGTTTACCTTTAGTTAACCACCTAAACCGATAGAGTATAGGACTATTTACAGTATACAATACTTTTCTCACGACAGAACAACGAAGTCATCGACACGTCGTAGTAGGGACTGAACTTTCTACCCTTCAACGGGTCAAAAAACAATTTTATACAAAGTTGTTTACACCATGTAATTACACAGCACACGAAGATATTCCCAGCGGTCCCCAAGGGAAATTACTAGTCACACTGTCCCTCATACGACGTTATTACGTCGTGAAGATACGGCGAGAAACGCTGATTCTATTTGACCTCTGAATATAAAATAGAAACGAAGAATTTTTATTTATTTTTGTCAAAGGATTTTTGATGTATTTTCGTGTCTCGGAAGGCGAGGAAACGTAATAAAATTAGATTGTTTTTTATTGCTCTAATGTCTGAATTTTTTAGTAGTTACGTAAGCATAGCATAGCATAGCAGAAGGAGCTCGTGGCTAGATAATAACAGCCGCACAGGTCGATCTTCAAGGTTAAGCAACGCTTGCCTAGGTTTGTCTGTGGATGGGTGATCTTAATGAGTTTCCTCCGTGCCTCGGAAAGCACGTTAAGCCGTAGGTCCCGGCTGTCATTTGTAGATCTTTGGCAGTCGTTACGGATAGTCAGAAGCCAGTAAATCTGACTCCAGTCTTGCCATGAAGTACCGTGTTACCCCAGTTAATGGGTTGTGGACGTCTAATAGGCAGCCGCTCCTCGTAAAAGACTGGTATTCAGCTAAATCCGGCTTGACTGGAAGCCGACCCCAATAAGTTGGGAAAAGGCTAGGCAGATGATGATAAACATAAGCATAATCCTTATAATGTTCCCACAGCTGGGACTAAGGTTTCCTCTCTACGAAAGTAAACCGTAATCTATCACACAGGTCCAGTTGATAAGTGTCACATTTTTTAAATTTTAGTTCTTGGCGAGGTTTTCTCACGATATTTTTCTTTACCGTCTCGAGAGAAGTGACGCAAAAATAAGTTAAACGAGGTAAAGCGTCTCCTCGGGTTTGAATCTGCGATGTACGATCAAGTTGGGGCCGTTGCTATTAAGGCTCATAGTTACATACTTAAGTCCTGTGATAATAGGCATTTTTTTCTCTTCTATTATCAAGACCCTATTTACTAAGCCTCCGCTGTCTGTCTATCCGTCCATCTGTCTCTCAGTCTATGCAATTGTCAGCGGGCTGTATCTGATAAACGATAAGAAATAGAGAATTGAAATTTTCTTAGAATGTATGTATACATGTTTCTATTGTTGATACAACATTTAAGCAATACACATCAATAAAGTTAACAATGAGAGGCGGTTTCTTGTATTAAACGTTATTTTGTTCACGCTTTTTTGTTTGATTTTAATATTTCGGAACACTCCTGTTCGAAACCCTTTTTGTGCAAGACCGAATCACACTTGGTCAGTTTTTTTTTTCAGACATATTTCTAACTTACGTAGGTATGGTATATACAGAAATGATTGATTTAACAGAATTGAACTTGACTATTTTATTGATATAGTGAAACAACAAGTACGAATAAGTAGGCTTTGAATCATCCACATAAGTAGCAAACGCACAGCGACATTTTGTCTTCATTTTATTTTATTTCCATCGTAAAAAAGTTTTAAAGAGCGTACTTTATTTCTGGCACAGAAGTATTTCATGGCGAATAATATGGTATCGAAGTTCGACCTCCAGTTGCTAAAGATGTTACAGCTAAATGATTATAAGAAATGACACGAAGAAAGCAACATTTTGATGACCTGTAAAATATTCTATTTGGTAAAAGAATAATAAAACTAGCTTGTAAAAATAAGTGCTGTATTTTACGAGCACCGTTAAAGTGTTGGCTCGATAAAATTTTATCTTCAATCCTTAGCCTTTGCAGTATAGGTAGGTAAAGGGTAGGACTTTTATGATCGAACGTGATCGAAATTATGTTCGTCTAAAGTCTCAAGTTTTTATTAGTACAAGTTGGATATTTTATTACTTTGTTTCTTCGTCTTTTGAATCCTGAAAGCTTGAGTTTTGCGATGTTTTCAACGAAATCTAGTTACTGAACTCTGTTATGTAACTTTTGACCTTTACAAGGATTCGTTTTGAGTTTATGACGATGTTTTCGGCTCGTTATTATAACGTTTTTGTGAAGACATCTTAGGATCCAATTAGCTTTTTCGAAAGTTCGCACGATCTTCTTTTTTGTTGAGTAATAATATTTTTTTTTATTATCAAGCAACAAGGCATATAGATACTGGGGTAAACCAGGCATATATGCCCCAGTTGGTAACTTACAATCATACTAACGTGCCTTAGTTTTATTAGTGGGGCACCGATTAGCGCACGTATGCTTGGTTTACCATATGAACAGAATAATTTTAAAAACAATGACATACTAGTACACTAGATGACACACTAGAAACTTATAGTAGTTTTAGGTTAGGTTCATTAGATTGATTTGAAAATTGTCTAAATTATATCACCGGTATATACGAGTATCATGGTGACATTATGTTGACTCTTAATAATTCCATCAACAATTTCCTCGCCGTTGTTCTTCCTCCATCTTTGTTTATTCTCCGTAAAACAAAGCTCAGAAGCTCTCCATCATTCGTATTCAAAGCCAGTGCGTCACCACTCGCAGTACAACATGTGCTCTTTTGTATTACCATAAAACATAGAGTTAGGTTAGTTTTCCTTCAAGCTAGGAATTTACGTTGTTCTTTTATTTATTTATTTTATTTTACAGAAGGCTTAGAGCCATTACGCACTGTCGACTAGTCGCCGGCGACTCAGTCGACGGCGACTGTTACTTACTATAGTTTAAATAGGTGCTTGCGCACTAGTCGTCAGTCGCCCAGGCGACTCGGCGACTCGCTGCGTTGTGGCGACGCACAGGCGACTGGCGGTCGCTGGCGACCAATAGAAGCACGGCTTCAAATGGGAGCGTTCACACTGCGAGCAACTGTCGTAGCGACCGGACGCCGCGTACAATGAGTTTTGACACGGATAAATGTACTTGGAATACTGTCGCTCGGCTCGGTCTCCGGCCCTAGTTTCCCATGTTTCGGTCGCCGAGGGACTACGTAAGAGCTGTGGTGGCTCAGTGGTAACTCCCCCGACTTACAAGTTCTATGTCGTGAGTTCAAACACACCTAAGCGCATCATCATCATCATGCCCCCAAGCGTCGCCTTAGCGACCGGTCCTGTGCGTCTCGCATCCATCGGATTCCCGCGACCCTCGCCAGGTCGTCGGTACAACTTGTGGGAGGCCTTGCAACGCTGCGTCTTCCAGTACGTGGCCGCCACTACAGAACCTCCCGTCCCCGTCGACCATCTGTTCTACGAGCAATGTGCCCTACCCACTGCCACTTAAGTTTGGGAATTCTTCGGGCTCATTTCTGATGTGAACACGCAAGGAAACTCCGAGCATAGCCCTTTCCATAGCTAAGCGGATAACTTTGTGTAACTTACTTCATCACCGCTGTTCTCTCAACGGTAAAAGAAATCATTGTGAAGAAACCTGCATGTCCTAGACCTAAAATTCGAAGACATGTGACGTCGATATAAAGGTTTTTAACGTCAAAAAGACTAAAAGAAAGAAAGAAAAAATATATATTTGATACACGACTAACAAATAAATATGTACAAACATAAAAAATACAAAAACTTATGTTGTTTCTAAGAAGTTGTCACATACGCGTCTAAATCATCTTGCCATCTTTTTCTGGGCCAGCCTCGACGGATTTTTCCATCTGCAGGAAGTGACTACGTGAAGACTTTTGGCCAGTAGTTAATGTGCATGTGACTTAGGGTCAGCTCACACCGAGACGCGACGCGACGCGACGCTGCGTGCACATTTTGATAGAGTGACTCAAAATAGAACTTTATTTACTACACGAAAAGATACACATTCGTTCGTTCGTCGTTTTGCCGACGATTTTACAATGCACCAGCAACGTCGCGTCGCGTCTCGGTGTGAACTGACCCTTACGGGACCCCTCGCATATATGAACTCTTAAAAAAATCATATAACATACCTAACTATAAATTACTATCGGTACGGTTGGTGCAATGGTTGAGCGATGTTGAGGTTTCGATTCTTTCATGCAACACATAATTGTAGGCCATACAATTAGATCCGGCTGTTAGATCCGGGTCTCGTATATGTGAGTAAACATGGTTGTGAACGCACCTAAAGGACAGGAGTAATACATAGTGGGAATCGGTTTAAAAAAAAACTAATATGAATAAAGGAATCATCTCTACTTTATAATCTAGTTTGGCGAACAAAAAAAAAACCGAACAGTCGATTTTTAGGGTTCCATACCTCAAAAGGAAAAAAAACGGAACCCTTATAGGATCATTTCGTTGTACGTCTGTCTGTCTGTCAAGACCCTTTATCTCGGGAACGCGTGAAGGTATCAAGTTGAAATTAAAACCATATACTCAAGTCTACTTTGAAACTGTGCAAAAATCAAACTTGTACGTTGACGGGAAAAAAGATACGCCCGTTTATGTTGCAAAAAACGTACATTTCGACACTGTCAAAAGAATCAAAATTCACAGGGTACTAGAATCTTGAAATTTGGCACGAAGCAAGATATTAAAGCACTAATATAGGAAAAAAATTAAAAGAATGAAAACATTATCTAGTTAGACGAACGAAAATGTATCGAAGTGTGTATCGAACAGTCGATTTTTTGTTTTAGTATAATTCATCTATTCATTTAGTGGGTTCTATGACGCAGCATTAAGAGGACTTAGCTCGAGGTTATTAACGACTAACGTCATCACTGCGGCAGGGGATCCGGAAATAGACAGCTTATTATTTTTTCTTCCCTGCCCGTTAAAGGGAAGCAATAATGAAATATAAGAGGCACTTATTGTATTTAATGATGTAACTATTTTCTTGGCTGTTATTTATGTTGTTACTAGCTTCTGTTGGCGGGGTCACCTGTTTGAAAGTTGGGAACATCGATCGGAATTCCGAAAGATAAGGTTGCCTCGTCGTTTATACCGCGTACATCGAAGGATTGGAACAATTTGTCTTTTGCGGTCTTTCCGTCCGATTATAATTTGGGTATCTTCAAGACTAGAGTGAATAGGCTCTTAATAAACTACTGCGCCTCACCATCAACGACTGCGTCACTGCTTACCATCAGGCAGCACTAGTTTATGTTATATAAAAAAAATGTAAGCTCGGTGTCCCCAGGTCCAAGGCAATCAAAGAACGGGGTAGGGTTTAGTTAGTAAAATTCTGACACGCTCTCCCGCTCCGCCCAAGAGCGAGAAAAGTCATTCTGATGATACCCCACTTGAAAAAAAAAACCCTGTGTAAAAAGTGTATGTGGATAATATTCATCTTTCACGCAGGTACAGTATCTTTACTAACGGGTTATAAAGTATACCTACAATGTCCTAGTCAGTTCTAGTTCAGGTCTTGGTCTACCAGTGGGCATGAATTTCACAAAACCAGCGTGAGTCACGTGCCTTAAGCACAACCTTAAGTTAGAGTGAATAGGCTCTTAATAATCAAGTGCATTTCACCATCAACGATTGCATCACTGCTTACCATCAGATAGGATTGCAATCATGCACAGGGTTTTGATATATAAAAAAAAATGTTAAAAGTCCTATTTCACTTACTGCATTACCACCAAACACATCATCTTTCTGCTCTTGTCCCGTTTTATTTGAAGTCGGCGCAACATGTTTTTATCTTCCATTCTATCCTGTCATTCGTCACGCTATCACTAACTCCCTTTTCTTCCATATTACCACTAAACACATAGACTTACAACCAGGAGTATGATATTTTATAACGTAGTTACTCAGATACCCGCGAAACGAGACACAATAGTAAAACAATAACAGCGCGGTCTCATTGGACCGGTTGGGGATTCAAACGTTAAAGACGGTCATAAAATTATCGCTAAGTCGCAGGAAGCGAGTCTCCGTTAAAACTTCACGATCACTTAGATTTAGACTTGAAGTATGAAGTTTTTAGTTGAGATACTTCACGGAATAATTACCTTAGTTACCGGTACTGACACTTTTCAGTTTATAGTGGCTGAAAGGTATAGTCTAAAGAAGGATATTTCATAATAATAATCTTTCAGGAACAAACAGAGGTGTCAAACCATTAGCTTCCAGACTTGGGACTGTTACTACTCGTAATTCACTGACTGGCATGTTAGTCAAGTGGTTAGTGGCCCTGACTGCTATGCCGGAGGTCGTGGGTTCGATTCCCACCCAGGACAAATATTTGTGTGATGAGCACGATATGCACGATCATTTGTTCTGTGTCTATGAATCCACAACTTTTGGTAGGAAATGCTAACCGGTAAGTTATAGGAAGGCAAGTAAGGGCAAAAGGACAGATTTGTTTATCTTTAGTAGCTGCAACTTTAGATAGATATCTTATTGAAAACGGGCGTTAGTGATAGTGTGACGGATGACAGGACCGAATGAAAGAAGAAAACTAATATAGGATACGGGCAGGAAGAAGAAGAAGGGGTCAGTTACCAGTCAATGTGTATGTAGCTGAATATCATATAAAATAAAACTTCTTAAAATTCAAATTAGGCCAGCATCATCAATAGCGAGTCTCTCTCGGCACGTGTACACCGCCCTAATCCCGTCCCCTCACAAAGGGAGGGCTTCCTCACATTATTTAGATAAAGCCCTCAGTCCCTCCCGTTGTTGTGCTATTAAGCTGTAGTAATGAGTTGACATGTTCATTATAATGTAATTAATTATAACTGTATTAAGGCTTTGTTGTCGGCTGTTAGGGTAAGTGATATGTGGTGTGTGTCTGGCGTATTGTCTAGTGGTTGGCGGCGAGGATGCCGATTGTTAGGTCGCAGGTTTGAGGCCGGTGTATGCGCATATCCTGACTAATATTATAATTGTGAAAGTGTGGATGTTTGTTACTTAATCACGCAAAAACTAAACGCTAAACGGATTTGGATGAAATTTGGCATGCAAATGGCCTTTGACGTGGAAAAGGACATAGGCTACCTTGTAACCTCGATATTTTTTTTCTTTCGTCCTCACAGACGAAGTCGCGGGTAGAAGCTAGGCAGTTCATTTTTATTTATTTGGGATCTCCAACAAATGATGTACACAATATTCATTAGAGTATTTTATTAGTATATTCTTTCACTTATAGGAGACCACAGCATGCACAATAGTTATTTGTGCAACAAGAGAGCAAAGTTGGTTTTTGCCGCGAGTGTTGATTTTGAATCCCGAGTAAGCGAAGGATTCTATATTTGAATCACGAGCGTAGCGAGTGATTCTAGGTTAGAACCCTGAGTGCAGCGAGGGATTCAAAGACACGAGATGCAAATAACTTTGGTCTCGTGTAGCACATACAACTTTTCACTTCAGCAGCGAGAACAAATAATGTAAAGGTAATAAAAAATACAAGTTGGTAATATTTAATCGCAGACATCATCACTGGATTCACACATATTTATTTATTATTATTTTAATAATATCCAACGTGTATCGCACTTTGTAGCTGGCGAACAGAAGAAGAAAACAATAAAAAATTAAAGCCCGCTATTTTTTAAAGATGCGTTCGGAAATTGCACTATTACTAAATTATTCTGTCACAATAAAGATTGTTAAAACTTTAAATAATTATGTAGATACATGATAAACTTCGTATGTTTTAATTCAACATCTCCTTATTTGATCATAAAAAAATATAATTCGATTATTAAGAGAAAAGTATAATAATTACATTTAAACCTTGATTTGAAATTTTATAGGTGACGTGTTTCCGAACGTTTTATTGTTGGTTTCTTTTTTGAGCCTATTATACAACGTGTAACGTTAAATGCGCAAAACCTGAAATTAGTTTGTTCAGAATAACGAGCAGAAGCAATAAAACCACTTTTTAATATAGGTCACATTTTTCAAAAAAAAATAATTCAAAATTTTGCTTTGTCTATTTATTAACTAATCAAGCCATCACGTGCATAAACCTGTGTAAATAGGTAAACAAACACAAACGGTTGTCGTCCAATTTAGATTTTCTCATAAACGGGATAATAATCATACTCATTTCGATGTAAATACGAATCTTAAACAAACTAAAACAGCACATAAAACCTTCAATTCTTTTTAAATATTTTTTTTTGTCTCAGAATTAGGTCCATTGGATTAAAAATCGTTTGGGGTGTCTGAGGTTTTGCGCATTTAAAGTTACACGTTGTATATGGAATTTGAAAATCAAACTTTGAATCGACTTGTTTCTATCTCTCGCTCTTTTCGTATCGAAGTGAAAGTGACAGAACAAAGTGAAGTTCAAATCTTTCGAATGTTGTGAGTAGACCCAGCACTGACTCGGCATTTAAAAAAAATAATTAAAAAGTTACTTTGTCTCACGCTCGCAGCAAAATCGAATTTTGCTCACTGTCTTTAAACTGCAAAACATACTTGTTTGAGGTGCTGAGGTGAAAAATAAATAAGACATGTTTACGATGTTATGTGTATTTTAGTACCAATGAGCTCGATAGATGGCGTTAAAAGCGAGTTAGAAGTCGCTATGGTTTCGTTACCGCGATTTAGGTAGGTTCAAACCATTTCAGTAAATAAATGAGAGAGAACAAAACCAGTACACAGTAGTCCAATATACAGTGGTTTTATTTATCCCCTGTATATTTACACCTAGTTCAAACTATTAGTGCCAAGTGTTTCCGTCGAAGCGCTAGGTGCTAAACATTGGTCCTTCGAGCCGGATAGCTACCATTTTTGAGTTCGCGCGCGGCCCGTGCCGCCTTGCCCGTGGTACTGCAGTGGATTGCTGCAGCAAAGTACCCGGAGCCCTACAGCAGAAGCATCAGCTTCGTCCAGGGTTGTGGACGGAGTTAGCAGCAGCAGCAGCGGGAGGTGATCGTGTCACACACGGAGCACCCAGTACAACGTGCCATCGGAAGACCGAAAATCGACGTCACGGATTAATTCATCGTGTCGCCACCAGGACGCGCCACAAGCAACAAATAATCGTGTTTGTGTGAGTGAAGTGCAACCGTGAGTACAATTTACTTATACATTGAAGCAGTGAGATCAGGTAACATTTTGCCACACAAATGTGAACTTTATTTCAAAGAAGATTTTAACTTTAATATTTTTAGATCATTTTAACTTAGCTTAATTTTATGCTAGTTTAGGACTTAGAATAATTGCATGAAAAACGACGGAACGGGGAACCTACGCCCGATTTCCGCCAGAGTTAAAGTAAATTCAAAGACTTGTAAAATTTCGAGCAACTTATTTGGACTTAGAATATTTTTGTCTTTTTTATAAACACTTAAGTTTTGGTTTTAGATCATTAAGTAATTAAATATTCATATCTTAGGTTAATTTTAGTTATTGTTCAAGATGGAAGGTAAAATAAATATTTTGAAAAACCTTCAAAATGTAATACAGAAGGCTTATACGAATTTTAAAAAGAGTCCAAAAGACAGACTAACATTAGAATATTTGGAGACAAGGCTGGAATTGTTGGAAAGAGATTGGACGTTATTTATGGATACCAAAACGCAACTTTATGGCGCTTTTAAGTTAGAAGATATAGGTCAAAAGGTTGAGGACATGTACGATACAACCGAAGATGTTTACATAAACTGTAAATGTTTAATAAAAGCAGCACTATATAAAATCAGTGTCAAAACACCTCTACCACAGGTTAGTGGAACCAACAACAGCCCCTCCAATTGTTCCGTAAAGTTACCTAAAATAACTATTCCAACATTTTCTGGCAAATATAATGAATGGACAACCTTTTATAATCTGTTCACATCGTTAGTACATAATAATACATCTTTGGACAATGTGCAAAAGCTGCACTACCTCAAGGGCCACCTTACTGGGGAAGCTGAACAACTGATAAGGCATACACCAATCACAGATGCCAACTACAATAAATGCTGGTCGCAATTAGAAAAGCGTTACGCAAATAAAAAGTATTTAACCAGTTGCATTTTAAAAAGATTGTTCAGCCAAAAGCGCCTGCATGCTGAATCAGCTTCCGCTTTAAAAGAACTGTTAGACACAACATGTGACTGTCTTAACGCCCTAACAAATTTGGAAATTGATGTGAGCACATGGGACGTTATGATCATTCATGTAGTCACTTTTAAGCTGGATAACGAAACGCGTAAGCAATGGGAGTTCAGCGTTTCCAACGACTCTAGTGACAACTTACCCACCTTTGATCAATTTAAATCATTTATCGAAAGTCGTTTTCGCGCCTTGGAATGCATAGAACCAAGGAATGTAACTTATCAGCCCAAAACTAGTTCACAAGTTCATAGCTCAAAGGTGATGTTAGCAACTACTTCATCCAAAATGCAGTGCGAATATTGCACTGAATTCCACAAGCTCTGTTTCTGTAAGCGATTTGCAAAACAATCTACAGAAAGTAGACGCGAGTATGTTGCAAATCATAACATCTGCTTTAATTGTTTAGGCAGCAATCATATACTACGTGAGTGTAAAAAGCAGACCTCCTGTAGAGTATGCCAAAAACGACATCATTCGTTACTGCATCTCAACAGAGAAAATCAAGGCCAACAGGCTACAGTAAAGCCTACTGTTGACAAAATTAGTTCTTCAACCAGTGATGGTCAGATATCATGCTTGTCTACTGGCCGTTCCGACAAGCCCTCTAAACCCGGACAGGTTTTATTACCCACAGCGTTAATTAAAGCTGAGTCCAAGACGGGTGAATATCATCCAGTTCGAGCCTTGCTAGATCAAGGCTCCCAGGCGTGTTTCATAACAGAAGACGCAGTACAGTGTCTTGGCCTGAAGAAGGTTCCGGTCCAAGGCATTGTCTCCGGTTTAGGAGGCAACAGATCAACCATTGCGAAGCACATGGTAAATTTGACATTTAAGTCCACTGTTGAACCAGACTTTCAACTAAATATTAGGGCTTACGTCTTAAGTAAAATAACATCCTACTTACCTGAGCGGACTGTTAATACTAGTTCATTGAATTGGGTTGATATGAAAGGTCTGTGTCTCGCAGACCCTAACTTCAATACACCCAATAAAATAGACATTCTCTTGGGGGTAGATGCTTACTACGCCATAGTGAAGGAAGGTCTGAAAAGAAGTCCATCTGGTACTGTGATTGCACAGAGCACCACTTTAGGATGGGTTCTTTCAGGAGTAGTTAGCTCAAATGTCAAGACTCGAAATTGTTCATTGTGCACAGTTCATAAAAGTCAGTATTCTCAAAAATATTGTGGAAAAACACCCAGGTGATGATGACATAACCCGTGTGGTCATATTGCACACCAAATCATCCAAATTATTCATTTAAGATCAATGTTATTGTTATTTTATTTTACTTTTTTATACATTCCATGTTTGTAATATTGCTCACTTATACGTAGTTACGTTTTAATATTTTAGTTCAAATTTATTTTCACTAGGTCAAGAGTGTTTCAAGAATTTAGTTTTAAGCATTGTTTATATATCTTGTAAAGTACAATTTAAGAAGGACATTCTGTCACATAATGTCCTTGGCGGTCGGTATGTTTACGATGTTATGTGTATTTTAGTACCAATGAGCTCGATAGATGGCGTTAAAAGCGAGTTAGAAGTCGCTATGGTTTCGTTACCGCGATTTAGGTAGGTTCAAACCATTTCAGTAAATAAATGAGAGAGAACAAAACCAGTACACAGTAGTCCAATATACAGTGGTTTTATTTATCCCCTGTATATTTACACCTAGTTCAAACTATTAGTGCCAAGTGTTTCCGTCGAAGCGCTAGGTGCTAAACAAGACAACTAAGCTAACGAATATAAAATTACAAATAGATTAACATGATATAAATTAAAAGATAATAATATTGATTGATGATATTTGTAATAATTAATTATGTGATAATAATTGTGTGATTTCAAAGCAAAAGTGTAAAGGGTAAGTACCCATTTTATCAGCAGTTTTATTCCCACCACCTTTCCCGCTAGGTTCACTAGTTTCTTCTTCTTCATTGTACACAAACATTGACTGTCATTTGTAGATCTTTGGCAGTCGTTACAGATAGTCAGAAGCCAGTAAATCTGACTCCAGTCTTGCCATGAAGCACCGTTTTACCCCATCTAATGGGTTGTGGAGGTCTGGCAGGCAGCCGCTCCTCGTATAATACTGGTATACAGCTGAATCCGGCTTGACTGGAAGCCGACCCCAATGTAGTTGGGAAAAGGCTAGGTAGACGATGATGATTGTACACAAAAATTAAAATTAGTAGAAAATAGGACAGGTGATATACACAGGCGAGCTGAACCCACAATTTTCTTATCCAATTCTCTCATTACAGGCAGGGCAATTCTCTCTAGAGTCAACACTCACCACGTCGCCTAGCGACGTGACATCCATCAATCCGCAATGGGCCCGTGCGGTGGATTATGGCCCATTCCCTCTCCTAGAGAAGAGGCCTGAGTCCCAGCATTGGGAACATTATAAAGCCGATAATGCTAATGCAACACTCGCCTGGCCCAGTATTTGGCTACGGCAATACCGTCTACTGATGCTGTCATTAAGTACGTGAACAAGTAACAGGGCACGTGACGCAGGAGTTGTTTCTACTTTGTTAACTATTTAATGATAATAACTCATTGGAAAACGAGTTAAAGTTCTTTAACACTTTATATTATAGAAAGCAAAGAAAACACATATTTCATCGTCTGAGCCTAAGTTATGATCAAACGTATAAGTAACGTACAGATGGTGCCTTTTTAAAATAACTTAAAAGATTCTAAAGACTTAAAAAATATTACTAAAGTTCCATTGTGTTGGAACTTTTCAATTTTTAACAAAAAAAAAATATATTTTAGACAAATGGGTTGATCAGTATATTCTTGTAATGATATAATATGATTTATGTATCACGTTACTCACATAAGAAGTATGTAATATACTGGGTGTTTCAGAAATAATCCGCTTTGAAGATGCATAAAAAAAATAACAAATATTTTTTTTTTACACATTAGAAAATCAGAAACTGAAGACATGGAACTTTTTCTTCTCGGGGAGAATTATTTCTGTGACCAAAATTCTTTTCTTTAGGTAGGAAATTATGCAATAATTTCTTCCGCTCTAGGGTGGAGCGGGGACGTATCAGACTTTTACTGACTAAAACCCACTCCTATGTTCCTTTTCCGAGGACTCATGGCCCCAGTAGACTCCGGCGATGTTGGGCTCCTACGATTTTGTTGTCATCTCTTTGAGGCACGCATAGATGTGTCACCGACTTGAAATTTTAACTGTTTTATACTGTTTTTTTTCAACTATAAGTATCTTGGTTCAGTCTGATGGACATTGTTCACAAAAACTTATAATTAAATACAGTGATTTTGACAATGTACGAGTATGTACATGGCGAGCTTAACTCAACAATGAGTTTTCATAAAATAAAATTCATAAGGTACTTTATCTTGATCTAGAATCCTGAAATTTGGCATAAAGTAAGGTCTAATGGCACAAATATAGGAAAAAGTCGAAAAACTGAAAATTTTTAGTAACGTAATAAGCAAAGACAAGCAAAACGGCGAGCAATGGGTAGCTCGCCGTCAGCAAGCCTGCGCGTACTGTGGCTGGAAATCACCAGACACTCACATACACAGAAATACAAATTAAAATATAAGTGTCATGAAATCATCCGTTGTGATAGCTTTTCATACTGCTATGTAATAAAATTATCACGAGAAATGACATTTAAAAATATTATACTCGCTAACAGAAACATGATACAGTCATGTCACCGTCCAATAACATGAATGTAGCCAATTTTCAATATGCAATTTTTCAATTATCTGTAACAATTTCATGTTGGTGTGTGTACTTCCAATCCATTGTCAGCAGCCTGATTCAAGTAAACAAAACCGTAACGATATCGTAGCGACTTAGACCGTTTCCACATTATCCGATCCGATATCGGTATCGGACTCCGATACGATATCGGAGTAAGTAAAATGTATGAAATGCTGTGCTCCGATATCCGACATCGGGTCAGACAATATGAAAGACAGGTACATATCTCATATATTTACCTTACCCCGATATCGTATCGGCGTCCGATACCGATATCGGATCGGAAAATGTGAAAACGGTCTTAGTCATTTAGACTATAATCGTATTCATATTTTTTTTTTATTATATAAACTAGTGCTTGACTGCGATCCCACCTGATGTTGATATGCATTAATTGAGGTTAAACGACACCGATTTTTAAGTCGTTCGATCAAAGTATCGTTGACGTGTATTCAGCTATGTCAATTATTATCCAGTTAGAATATTTAATAATGTAATTGGCAGTAAGCCGTTGATTTTATGATTTTAAGCCAAATCGAATCGTCGTTCTATCGAATACTGTTCAAAGAACATGTGAATATCGATTTTGTTTAGGACTTCAATCGAACGACTATAAGACCGTTTCCACATTATCCGATCCGATATCGGTATCGGACGCCGATACGATATCGGGGTAAGTTAAATGTATGAAAAATGTACCTGTCTTTCATATTATCCGATCCGATATCGGATATCGGAGCACAGCATTTCATACATTTTACTTACTCCGATATCGTATCGGCGTCCGACACCGATATCGGATCGGATAATGTGAAACAATACTAAAACTTCATCAATTTTAACCAATATTTGTATGCCACTTACGCCCGTTTTCAGTAATCTACCGCAGTTCATAGATAGATAGACAGTAAGATTCTATCTATCAATTCACAACTTTTGGTAGGAAATGCTATCCGTCGGTAGGTTATAGAAAAGCAAGGAAGGGCAAAAGGATGGATTTGTTTATCTTTAGAAGCTGCAACTGTAGATATATAGCTTATTGAAAATGGGCGTAGAACACGGAGATACTTATATTTTGTAACACCTAAATAACTATGAACACAAACGAACTCTTCGAATTTGAATTTGATATTATCCTTGTTTGATTTCACATGAATCAGACTACTGATCAATTTATTAATTCAATGAGATAAAGCGTTTTCACAATAACATGCCCAATTTATGTGTCCACTGCTGAAATAACAATAGGTTTTAACCAGTCCACGGGGACGAGCACTGAGGGCGAAAAAGGTAACTTTTAATGGCCCCACCGGGCGAACACTTTTGTGCATTTTGGAACAAATCCAACTTATGTGTAAGTTGTGTTCGGAACTTTGCATTATACATTATCCATTTACGGTTGTCCGTGTAAAAAGTTCATTTGTATGTAGGGAGCTAGTATTTTGAGAGTACACTTTTAATTATTTGAATGAATGTTAAAGAGGAGGTTGGGGGTAAGTAATAACAGTTGCTGAGTGTTTGAAGTATGATTGTAACTTCATTCTCTAATTGGGGTTTACAAGGGTATGCATTATTCTGTATATGTTGTATTTAAGGTAAACGGAAAAGGTTTTTGAGATTATTCTACTATGAATGTAGAAAATAATTCTATAATAAAACTTTTGCTTAAATACATACTGATTTGAATCAATCGCTCAGCCAATCCTTATGCAATGCCAATCATTATGGATGTCCTTCGCCCTTTCTATGAAATTCGTACTGAATAATATCACCCCGGTGTTCCCTCCTAGGTACACTTACATCGTTGCAGGTGCATTGGAATCCCGCTGCCCAGGACTTGTGTTGGCCCCCTGCGGGTAAATCGTTGAACCAACCGCACCGTCATAAGTTGCGAAGGGACTAGGCAGATTGATCAAACATTTTCATTTTCAGCCCCCACGTGAAAATGGAATGAAGGTAAAGAAAGAATATGTGTGGCTTTTAGTCAGTAGAAGTCTGACACGCCCTCTCATTCTGCCCAGAGCGGGAGATGTCATCTTGATGATTTCCCACTTAAAAAAAGTCCCCACGTAATTCTACCATCATCATTATCCTCATCATCATCCGTCCTTGTCCCGTTTTATCCAGAGTCGGCACAACACGTCTTTTTCTTCCATTCTGTCCTGTCACTCGTCACGCTATCACGTAATTCTACCATCACTCTCATATTTATTTGATATTGAACAGATACCTCACATTATCCATTCGATATTACCCAACACTATTCGAGATTTCTCTCCAAGCAAATGAGGCTTCAGTCATCGAATTTCACGCAGCAACTAATATGACGTGTTTGTGTACCAGAGTTACGTTACACTGAGTTCGAAGTAATGTGTTATTGCGTCTGATTTTGTAACTTAGTAACTGGTATTTGGTTCATGATGAAACACGGCTAATTTTGCAGCAGAAAGGTGACTAATGTCGGACATATGATAGGCCTCAGCGTCCGGTCCCGTGCGTCTCGCATCGCCTGTTGGTCTAGAAGCCAGTAGCGCTGACTGCTATACCAGAGGTCGCGGTTTCGATTCCCACTCAGGACAAAAGTTTGTGTGATGAACATGATCATTTTTTCTGTATTTGGGAGATTTATAAGTTTGCGGTTTTGCTCAAAACGGTGAAGGGAAACATCGTGAGGAAACCAGCATGTCCTGGATCCAAAAAATCACACACACATGTGGCATCCACCAATCCGCACTGGGGCCGCGTGGTGGATTACTGCCCACTTCCTCTCCTAGAGAGGAGGCCTGAGTCCCAACAGTGGGAGCATTACAAGGCCGATAATGCTAATGCTAATAAGTTTGCGTGTATTTTACGAGTTTTTAGCGTGGGTCACAGGGGTACTTCCTAGTATGGAGCAACGTTATTTAAAAAGAAAAAAGTTCAGCACAGATTTAGCGCGCCAAATCCAAAAGAGCATATCAACCATTCACTGTTAAGGAAGTGACGGATAGGTAACATTATTCTTTCATTCATAAGTCGAAGAGTACTTTAATAAGTTGTTCAAAGATCCAGCAGATTTGCGAACAAAGGAAACTGTCTCATCTCAGTTCATTGCTTCTGTACAGGCTTAGGATAATTAGTCATAGGCCGTAGAGGTCCTTGGGGCGCTCGCAATCGGCGACTTTTTGAAACGCTGCTGATGTGTGTTTCGTAAACGCACGACAGCATAGCGCGTTAGTCGTCATTTGCGACGCGCTACAGAAGCGTTGCTAACGCGTTGCTAACGCGTTGCTAACGCGTTGCTAACGCGTTGCTAACGCGCTACTAACGCGCTACAGCATCGCGACAGTAGTCGTAGCTGAGAATCATGGTGTGGGTGAGGGTAAGCACTAAGCAACTGGCGACTGCATCGCGCCCGGATCGATGCGAACGCGCGACAACAGCGCTACAAAAAGTCGCCGTGGGCGCGTGCCCTTAAAGATTAAGACGATGATGACGTCACCAAATTGACCTTTTGTTGTGTCCTAGCTTAAGAATTAGCTAGTTTGTATTAAGGTTAATACTAGTTAGTTTTGTACGAGTTTGTTTGTGTTAGTGGGTGGTTAGGAGCTAAATCAGTTTGGAAAAGGCAAAGGTCATTGATGTAGGTCTAGTAGTATTTTTGTCCAAGGCTACCACTGTGGCTGCCACACTATCGCCAAACACTACATCTCTTGAAATTCAGAATCAACTGCTACCAACATGATTCGCCTGATATCTTGACTACCGCAACGAAATTAATTATTATTTTGTAGAACTTTGAAGGTATAGAAGTCAGAAGCCCATCTCACTTCAGTCTTGACATGAAGTAAAGTGTTACCCCTGTTAATGGATTGTGGAGGTCTGGTAGGCAGCCGCTCTTCATAAAATACTGGTATTCAGCTATATCCGGCTTGACTGGAAGCCGACCCTAATAGGTATAGTTGGGAAAAGGATAGATACATGATGAGAACTTTGAAGATATGTGGAACAGAGTGTATACTGTATAATCCCACAAACCTTTGAAAAGGGAGGATCCTCCGACCAGACGGGTGTTATGTTTGGTGTGCGACTGCCCGGAAGATGATTTCGGGCTGTTGTATCTATTCTAATCGCATGGAGAACTTTAATTGCGAGATACAGCTGTGATTGAGATCTCAAAGAATCGTGTATTGTAAATTTTTTTTTTGGAAGGGGAATCATCAGAATGACTTCTCCCGTTCTTGGGCTGAGCGGGAGGGCGTGTCAGACTCTTACTGACTAAACCCCACCCCGTTCCTTCGTTGCCTTCGATCTTGGGGACATGGTGACAACCTTTCGGATTTTCCGTGTTATATTATAGGTGCGTTCACATATCAACATACGCAATATCCAGACTCAAGTTAGCAAGACTGTCGAGCTGCTAGGCGGATTTAATGTTTATATAAATAATAAATTAAAGTGTAATGCGTCTAGGACTAAACCCAACATTCTATTGGAAAACACTGTTTTATTCATACATTTATAACCTTTAAAAAACCTACTGTTATTACAGGTAGTGTACGAAAAGAGAATCGTTATAAGGTTCGACGACGCAATTGTTACATTCGCACTATAATGAAGTGCGACTGTAACATTTTGGTACTCTAATTGGCTGTTGCGCTTTGTGTTGTGGGTTCGATTCTCGCACGAAACAAATAAATGCATGGCTTATAGATAGATGTTCCGGTCTTGTGTATGTGAAATAACATTTGTGTGCAAATTAACATTTTCAGACTAACTTCTAACAACAGTATGGCCCGTAAAAAATATAAATACTATGCCATAAAAACACATAAGTAACCTTAAGTAACATTAGTTCCATATTACACCTCGAAGGTCCTCTTTCTACTCAGACTCTATTTAAAAAATAATGTCCAACAAATTCTGCATCTGTATCTCCGAGCTATAAGTTATCTGTGACAATGGACGCATGATGTATCGGTGGCACACTGAGCCCGTATTTTAATGTCCTCTGTACGGCCACTCGCCCAGAGATTAATCATTTTCGGGCTCAACCTTTGACCTTTGTCCTTCCATGGAGGTTATACCGTTCTTTGCAAGGGACATATTTATGGGAAAGACAAAATGGGGTCTCTAATCATTGTACTTTTACTAGGACATTTTGATGAATTGTTTTTTGTGGAAAGGAATTTGTTTTTATCTTCAAATTCTAACAATGTAACGGTTCATAAATATTCAAAGTTAAAAAACCTATTTATTGGTTTATTTTGTCCATTTTGAAATCGTCTAAAAGAGTTATCGCGGTTCTGGAACGCAAAGGGTAATTAAAGGTACAAGTATGGGTATTAGAATAAGTTTTATACTACCTTTTGCCTACCTACCTCTACCTGGAGGGCTGCGGGAGCAATTAGTTGATGATTTCCTGTAAAATAAAGGTATCGCAGATCTTTGTACAAACTTACTAAACTGCAAAAATATTTTGAAATGCGTTCTGGAGTAAGATAATCCAATAAAGAAGTTGCTGGTATTCTAAGCCATGAAATACGAGAAAGCTAATAAACCATTCCTAGAACTTTCATATTTCCCGCTTATTACCTGATTTCCAACTGGGCTTGCGGACGGCGAGCAATGAGTAGCTTGCCATCCGGCCGTTGGGTAAGAACCAAGCCCGTCTTCGGCAGCGCGTAGTATTCCACGCCGGCCTCAAAGAAAGGTTAAAGGTTAGCAAAATTAATGAGGGTCCTGGCAGGGCCGACGCCCGTTAAGGCCGGAGAGAATTTTAAAAGGCAAAACCTTTGTTCTAGAAAGCAAAGAGCAACTGATGGCCATAGGTGGGGTTGAGTTAGAAGTTTAACGCGTCTTTTTACTTCACTTTAGAGCGCTAAAAGTCTCTCACAAAGGGGACCGACTACCTGGCGAGGGTCGCGGGAATCCGAAGGATGCGAGACGCACAGGACCGGTCGTTGTGGCGACGCTTAGGGGAGGCCTATGTCCAGCAGTGGACGTTTTTCGGCTGAGATGATGATGACGAATAAATATGTATTTCCAATTCACGCGTTAATATACTACACACCATCTTTCTAAGAACCACAACAACAGATCTCCTTCCAATCTATGCTATAGTATGCTATAACAAGTACGAAAGCTCAACGAAAAATCATGGAGAGTTAAGAGTCCGTTAACGCAATAATAAGGGGATGTTGGACATCCCCTTCCTCAGGGGCAATTAGGACAGATGTCTCGCTCACTTATTTACGTTGACCTAATCTTATTTCAACTTAATTTGGGCCCGAATTTACAACAAAATATGTTAATTTGTATTGAATTTGGAGGACAGCTGATTAGGTGTGTTGTATACTGCGAGATGAAGCTATGTTTTTATTCAATTTTGCTTTTGATACTCGGACACATTGGAAAGAAGGGAAAACGATATGCTTGAAGTTTCCTTGCGTGATCGCATCAGGCATGAAGATATCCGCAGGTGAACTAAGGTCGCCGACTTAGCCCGGAGAATCACTAAACTTAAGTGGCAGTACGTAGGGCACATTGCTCGTAGAACCGATGGTCGATGGGGCCGACATGTTCTAAAGTAGGGACCATGCACTGAAAGCCGCAGCATTGGAAGGCCTTCCACCAGGGGACAGCTTCCAGTTAAACCGGACACAGCTTAATTGTAGTATTTAAATTGAGTACTGCCTGTCTGATGGCCGCAACCCAGTAACTGGGTAACACGACAACCCGGGAATCATTCAATTACTTTTTCCGCTTAAGAGCGGAGTCTCTCACTCCGCTGACAGCGGCGTGACAGAATTTAAAACTAAAACCACACATATGTTTCTTCTTTACCCATTGCGTTCTAAAATTTCCCTTTTAGATGTAAGCTCACGGCCCGGGTAAGACGACACCCCTTGGCAAAGTCGTTATACGCCATAACCTACATTTTATTTTCAAAGAATGGTCAGTTTCTGTTAAATAGAGCCACATTAGCCAAATTGCGAGAAAAGAAATATTAGCTCAAGTATATTTTTGAACTTATAGCTTGTTCTCCACCACAAGCTTTACCTTGAAGCCGTCAGTATTTATTTAGGAGGAGACAATTAATCAGTCGAGAGTGTTTAGTGTCTGTTTAAATAACACTACTCCGCCTGAGATTCCGTCACGTCCTCCGTTTTAGTTCCGTTTAAGATTATTTTGTTTGTCTCCTAAGTGGCTTTGGAGCTTCATTTGTTTGTGTACCGAGTGTGTTTTTAGTTGTCGCCTGTCTTTTGTTTTCTTCATTCGAGTGGCAAGTCGGTTTTTTAGCCGAATGTTAGGTTTTAGACCGTTCTCACATTATCCGATCCGATATCGGTGTCGGACGCCGATTCGATATCGCGGTAAGTGAAATGTATGAAATATGTACCTGTCTTTCATATTGTCCGGCCCGATATCGGATATCGGAGCACAACTCTTATAGTGTGAATAACACTGTACCTGCGACTTTTTGCGTGTGTATTTTTATTTATTTTGGTAAGTTTTCATTCTTGTTATTTTTTTCTTGACACATAATAAATTTGAATAATGTTATTTAATGAAAAATTCCGTATAAATTCCGTGCCTCGGAAAGCACGTTAAGCCGTTGGTCCCGGCTGTCATTTGGAGATCTTTGGCAGTCGTTACGGATAGTCAGAAGCCAGTAAATCTGACTCCAGTCTTGCCATGAAGTACCGTGTTACCCCAGTTAATGGGTTGTGGAGGTCTGGTAGGCAGCCGCTCCTCGTAAAATACTGGTATTCAGCTAAATCCGGCTTGACTGGAAGCCGACCCCAATATAGTTGGGAAAAGGCTAGGCAGATGATGATGTTATTTAATGAAACTAAACACTTTGTAAATTGGTTTATAAAGCAGTATCGGATTCATGCAAAAAAATTGTCCGAGTGTCACCATTGTGTAAACTCGTGAAGGCAATCGGCAGGAGCAACGCGACAGCGACTTTTACGAAACATAAATGCTAGTGAAGGAGCCGGGCGCCGGCAGTATGCGTGAAGGAACGGACTTCCTTACACCCCAGTCACTGCGAAGCTGACCCCGACTTCCGCGACGGTTCGCGAGTGGCTGTCAATGAGTAGTTCGCCCAGCAGATGCCCACTAGGGCCGAGGGTAATTTCTGAAAAGGGAACCCGTGTTCTTATAACGCAAAAACTAAAGCACACAGGTGTGGTTTTAGTGAATAAAAGTGTGAAAAGACCTCCTGCTCCACGCAAAGCGAGAGAAATTATTACATGATCACCCTCCGTAAAAAAAGACAAAAAAAAAAGCGGAAGTATAGATTGTTTTCGTGTGAAAAATAGATTCATAATCAGATGTTTTTTTTTGAAGATGATACCTTCTTCAAATAAAAACATAGCTCAAAAAATATCACCTTCGATCTGATAACGAACATGAATGGCTAAACCATTAATAACCAGGTAAACTTACAAAAAGTTTAGTCACCGTGACTGACGCGACACCCAAAATACCTTTACAAATCCGAATAACACCGTTTTGTAATCCTATTGGGTAAACAAGCAGCTTAATCCCATCCCTTCAAAATAAAACGTTTGTAATCCGAACGTCACTATTCCGTCAGTGTTGCCAACTGAACAAACCTTCGTAGCTAACGCTTTTGCAAGAGTTGCCAGTTTGCCGCATTGTTTTATTTGAAATTGTTGCTAAAGTCTATTTTTTTATCCCTGAGACTAAGTTGACACAGGCTAATGTCAAACTTATAATAATAATGATGCCAGTTCCTTTGTGTTGTGACTAATGTGACAATCCTCAGAGAATAAAAAATAGACTTTAGAAATACCTGGAAAAAATAAAACAATATTAAAGATTTTATTTTTGATCCCTTTGTCAAAGATTAGGTCAAATACAATTTTGTTAGCTATGTTTGACATGAATATAAGGTTCGTTATCAGAGGAGCTCGTGACTAGATAATAACAGCCGTACAGGTCGATCTTCAAGGTTAAGCAACGTTTGCCAACATTGGTCTGTGGATGGGTGACCATCTTAACATACCGAGTTTCTTCCGTGCCTCGAAAAGCACGTTAAGCCGTAGGTCCTGGCTGTCATTTGTAGTTCTTTGGCAGTCGTTACGGATAGTCAGAAGCCCGTAAATCTGACTCCAGTCTTGCTATGAAGTACCGTGTTACCCTAGTTAATGGGTTGTGGGCAGCCGCTCCTCGTAAAATACTGGTATTCAGCTAAAATCCGGCTTGACTGAAAGCCGACCCCAATATAGTTGGCAAAAGGCTAGGCAGATGATGATAAGGTTCGTTATCACTAGTAACATTAAGTGTTCCGTGATAGAACTACTGATATTTTTTTAAACTCACTAGTTCCATTTAAAAGAAAATCTAGAAATAATTGTATTAGGGCCTGTTTCACCACCTATGATTAAGTTTCGAGTATCTTACTTGGCAGATAATTTCATACAAATTCTGTTTCATTTTTGAATTTATTCAGTGAGTAGTGCTTACTGGGACATCGTGAAACAGGCCCTTAGTGTTATATTTTATTATCACTAGTTCCACATTTTTATTTTTATATTAGGCTCTTGTCTTTTTAATCGTGGAAAAACACCAGAGGTAGTTCTTGTGAGATTTTTGAATGGTGGAAAAACACTTATGAATTTTTTGAAGGATGGAAAAACATTAAAGATAAAAGCGAAATTTTTAAGGATTACTTAATGGTTTTTTTTATGGCTAAACACTTTATCTGTAGAAGATGATGTATATTAGGTAGTTGTTCAGCCGTATCTGGCTAGATTGGAAGTCACCACAGCTAGTTGGGAATAAGCTATTGATCTATGTATGCAACTGAAAGAAAATGGGTGGAGTTTAGTCAGTAAAACTCTGACATTCCCTGTCGCTCCAACAAGAATGGGTGGTGGTACAATTAATAATTTTCCACCTTAAAAAAAGGACTATGCTATGTATCTTTTTCAACTATAGCCATATTTTTCTATGTGTATAAAGGAAAATTTACCTTGAAAGAGTCAAAAACAGATTATACAATTAAGAGTAATCAGACTCTGTAGGTTAGGTTGTAAATTAGCTGCATTAAAAACGCTGAGTCAAGAGTAAATAGATTTCTTCTAGGCAAGCGTGATCCATCATCGGCCACGTCATCGCTTACCATCAGGTGAGATAGTCAAACGCGAGCCTTTGCATAATAAAAAAAGCTTGGCTACCATGCTTATTAATTCATGAATCCCCGACCGGTCCTATGAGACCGCGCTGTTATTGTTTTACTATTGTGTCTCGTTTTGCGGGTATGTGATAGGTTAAATTGTAGCCGATAAAGATGTTAATTATAAAAATTAACGCATTATTTGCTTAACAGGAGGCTCCAAACACTAAACACAATTATGTAAACTGAAGCATTAATAAACTTTATTATTAAACTTTATTATTATTAGTAGCTTTAGCCCGCAGCTTCGCCCGCGTACATAAAATATAGCCTATGTCACTCAGGAATACAGCAGCTTTCTATTGGTGAAAAAATTTTAGCAATCGGACCAGTACTTCCACAGATTACCTCATACAAACTAAAAAACAAACTACCTCTTTATTATATTAGTATAGATTAAAAAAAATGGCCAGCTCTAGCTATAAAATACTGATGTTGGCATCACTGAATACAGTGATGCCAACTATGCCGTTATAATATTCCCATTGCGTCGGGTCATTAATGATTCCGTGTGAGTACGACGATGGAGGGTAATCCCGTATTCCCGAATATTCGTAGGGATGTGGGTTAGACGGGGGACAACTTGCGTGTCAACTTTGATATGAGGAATGTTTAGGGCTAATAAATCGGACTGGTTCATTTTATTTATCTGAAATGAAAGCGTGATTAAGGTCCGTACTGAAAAATTTGTACGCATATGGATTTATTCATTTATTATTATTTATTTATTTAAACTATATGCTACGTAATGGTACACAGGCGGACATAATGCCTTATTTAAAACTACTATTTAGAAAAATAATGGTGTAAAACGTTTGAATAGAAATGAATGCAGTGATTTTGATTTTCACGTTCAATCCAATAATGACTTACCTAGAAAACTGTGTAATGACAGACGTAGCGTTGGAAGGCCTTCCATAAGGTCCAGATTTTATTTAATACAATCTACAAACCCTTCTGCACACGTGTAGGATAGCCAGGCTTTCGGGGATTTACAGGATGCATTTTCATTGCAAGACTTGATTCCGCCATCTCTCAGTATCCTTCCCTTACGTTGTTGAAACCTCTGCGGTCAGCGCTAAGCGTTTCGGTTCTTTGAAGGACTGGAACAATTGGTCACCCAAATTATAATTGGACGGGAAGACAGCAAGCAAATTGTTCCAGCCCTCACACACAAGACTCATTTAAGACATTGAAATTGTGGGCAGAAATTATCATTAACATTATCGGCCTTGTAATGTTTCCAATGTTGGGACTCAGGCCACCTCTCAAGGGGGGAATGGGCCGGAATTCATCATGCGGGTCCAGTAAAGGTTGGTGGATGTCACATGTTTTCGAATTTTTGGTTCTAGGACATTCACACGATATTTTCGTCAGATTTCTCACGATGTTTTCAAAAACAGGCAGCCAGAAATAACATCACAAAATGAGATATTTATTTCGTCCACTCCTTAAATATTCCATCTCTACGATACATAATTATTGCCTTTGATGTCTTCCACATTAAATGCATAGAGAAAACTCGAAGGGAGCCGAAGATCAAACGGTTCGTGTTCGGGCGTTTCCGATTGAGACGCGCGGATTACTTGTGAAGGGACGTGTTACATGATGCTGCCAAACGTGCTGTAGTTCAGCCCTGAGAGAATTCTTTGGTCCTTGTTTACGGAAGTATTTCAATTAGAAGAAAGATGAAAAGAAGTTTCTGGTACCTATTTATGTATAGGGTGGCTGGTAAGTAGTGTCCGATACTTACACGTGGTTGTACACGTGTTAACGAACAGTCGTTACGGATAGTCAGAAGCCAGTAAGGGCCTGTTTCACAATGTCCGAGTAGGCACTACTCACTGAATAAATTCAAAAATGTGACAGAATTTGTATGAAATTATCTGTCAAGTAAGATACTCGAAACTTAATCATAGGTGGTGAAATAGGCCCTCTGACTCGAGTCTTACCATGAAGTGCCCTGTTACCCAAGTTAGTGGGTTGTTGAGGTCTGGTAGGCAGCCGCTCCTCGTAAAATACTGATATTCAGCTAAATCCGGCTTGACGAGAAGCCGAGCCCGATATAGTTGGGAAAAGGCTAGGTAGATGAACAAACAACTTTTATAATGGGCCATAGGTACATGTTGATCAGTTAGTAGGCAAACATATGTAAATGATGAAATATGCAAGTGATGAATATAAGTTGAGTTTGCTTAAAAGCATTGCATTAACCGTAAAGTCAAATAACATCTAAAAATCAATTTTATTAACATGCTTTTCTCAGAACGGCGAAGGAAAACCTCATGACTAAATCGGGAAGTCCTTGAACCTATAAAACGAAGATATGACATCCTATAACTAGATCTAACCTCGCGCGGTAGAGCTTTGAGACAAGAAGCCTGATTCCCAGCAGTGGGAACATTATAAAGCTATTTGTGTTTATGTTAATACTAAGGGCAGATCTTCCGCTTTATACAGACCCTATTTCTCACCGCCTGAACGTCTGAAGTTTAAGAATAAAAGTGCTTGCCAAATACTTCGTCTCCTGCTTGTTATTTTCATCTACTTGACACATTTTTGAGGCTGTAAGGTCAGGTTAAACTTGTCCCAGTTTAGAGCTAGTACAATCAAATTGTGTCTTTGACTCTTGACTCCAAGAGACTATCAACTTTTGGCGTTATTTGAGAAACGTTTAACAAGCTTTGAAGAGAGTTACCTTATTTTTATATCCTACAAGAAGTTTTCCCTTTTTTCTCTATTGTTGTCGGCTGCGGGGCGTCCTACGTCAGCAATTTACCGTGACTGCAGGTGCGAAGCAATTAGATGCGGTTCACAAGTATTTAACGTAGGCTTAGTCCTACGAGCACGCGAGGTCGCCACTTTAAGCTCTATTTATATAAAACAAGTCATCACACCGCAAGAGTTCACGCGAAAATATCAAGGCAACTGATCGCATTCGCTTCGCTTCACTTATTGACGCGAAAATATCAAACCAACTGATGCGTCCGCTTCGCTTCACTCATTGTCGCACCGCACCCACTCATGTTTGGTCACGTAAAAGAGTAACAAACTCATATGTTTCTTCTTTTCCTTCGTTTAAGAGCACTGGGGTTCTCTTTCGTACAACCTATGGCCTCAGAAGCTTCGACGCTGCTGGGCCCCTGCGGTTGGGCTGACACCTATTTGAGGTGCACACTACATGCCGTCGACGACTTGAGCTCGGTCCGGATGGGTACCGGATGACCGAACGGCTAGCTACCTAATGCTCGCCGTCCAAACCCGCAGTGTAAGATGTATTAATGAACTTCATTAATAAGTAAACCACAATACCGCCGTCAAGGAGCAAACAGTCGAACGTCTTCATAACAAATTAAACAAAATTAATTACTTTACAACTGAAGGGCATATCGCGGAGTTGGCACTTGTTACCGCGGTTGTGTTCACGCAAATTAATCAATTACGTGTTGTCACGACAATTTATTAAGAACATTAAAGTTGAACTAGCTTCTGTTCGCGGTTTTGCCCGCAAGAAACGTGTTTTGTTACACTAAAAACACAACTACCGGACTAAAGGAACTTAAGTACTATTGACATAAAAAGTATTTTATGTATTTTATGTATTATTTGGAATTATTTTCTTTTTGTTTTTCTTGGAAAATATCAAATATTTCTTACTGCTCTAGGTTGATGCGAAATAATCAGAGTTTTGCTGACTAAAATGCACTTGTGTTCCTTCGTGATAACTCTTTCCAACAATCAGTAAGAAGGTATAATTCACGACTACTGATCCATTTGACGACCTAAACTGAATTGTTAAAGAGGTAGAGCTTCATAGGTTATAATATAGATCCATCCTTCTACCTCACTTGCACGCTTGACACGAGTGGACCAGGGGCCTTACCATGACGTATTTTATCACGTGTGCCAAGATTAGTACGAATTAGCCCAGCTTTTTGGGAAAAGGTAATAAACAAATAGACGGACAGAGCTATTGCCACAATTATGATATTAGTATGAATTGCGTTCTCACACAGATCCCGATTCACGGAGCAAGAGCTTATTTAATAAATAATTCGAACATTTTCTAGAGAGTGGAAATAAAGCGATTCTGTTATCGTACTCGCAAACATTTGACTCGGCAATCCGACGAAGAGTTGGAAGCCAATGTTTGGAGTGAGTCACTCTGGAGATAATTCCTTGAACCATAATAAGGGAATTAATTGAATTTAATAGGTATGGAGACAGTCTCTGCAGTCGTTACGGATAGTCAGAAGTCAGAAAATCTGACTCCAGTTGTTCGGAAACTTCTCGAACGATGACGTCGGCGGAGGCGGCACCGGCGACGGCATCAGCGGGGGCACGGCGCGGCGCGGGGGACGGCACGTACCCACGGCTAGGAGCGGACTCCACGAACACACCCGATCAGCTGCGTTAGGCATAGTACGCGTCGCGCGCCGTCCAAAACTTTTATTGTAATTCATTGTAATAAACCAGTACCTATTTTTAAAATCAGCGTTATTACTCATCATATACCTACAGTCCACTAAAATCTCCACAACACCAGTCTTGCCATGAAGTACCGTGTTAACCCAGTTAATGGGTTGTGGAGGTCTGGTAGGCAGCCGCTCCTCGTAAAATACTGGTATTCAGCTAAATCCGACTTGACTGGAAGCTGTCCACAATATAGTTGGGAAAATATAGGTTTTTTTGACGACGTAGCGACCTCTAGAGCGCTACATAAGAGCTACAATACAGGATCCTGCATCATGCAATTAGAGTTCGCGATTTGAACATATAAAACAGCTCGATATCATCTCTCGGGCAGTTGTCTATACTAGACATAACACAAGTCTGATCGGTGGATCCTACGATCAGACATGTGTAAGTTACTCGTTTGTTTGTAAAATGTTTGAAGACTAATTTTATTATTGAGTTATAACAAATTTAAACCGCATAATTTTATTTGCAAACAATTATTTACAACAGACAAATAGAGCCTTTTAAATGTGTCCATTAAACGTAAATTTTTAATGGCTCCCAAATCGAACAGTTTAACTCCAATCTATAACACTATTTGCGAATTCAAAGCAAATAACCCGTGTAAATAGTGGCTCCAATTACATACATGGCGATATGTATTTGACCATGTTACAGTACATTATAATTTAGCAGCTCAATAATATATTTTGTGTTTCGTAATTCCGCATAGTCCACAATTTGAGTTGTCGGCAAATAATTAGCATTTTAATTGTGCCGTGGCAAACAACGGGGCCGGGGAGAGGGAGGCTTATTAATAGGGCTCTTCTAAAATGCTGATTCCATCCTTTATGTGGTTTCGCGTTTTGTGATATCAGGCCTGCTTCATATTTTAAATTATAAACTGTATTTATAATTGTTAGCTACAGTTGTGAAGGCTTTACTTGGTGGACGTGACGTTGATTTATTAATTATTTAAAATTATTTAGACACTAGCTGTTGCCCGCGACTTCGTCCGCGTTAAGTTCGTTAAACTGCACAAAAGTAACCAATAATTCTACACTTGCGAATAATTCCGAAAGCATCCAATTCATTCATTTTACTTTCACATAAAACAGTTTAACTTCATTCCTTTTTTTAGTTGAGAAATAATCCAATGACTTCTCCCGACAAAAACAATAAAAAGTTTGTTTGTTTCTTCTTTTTTAGCTGACGCACCAGGGCGTGTCAGACTTTTACTGACCAAAACCCACTCCTATGTTCTTTCTTTGCCTTGCGTTCCAGGGCCCCAGGAATGCCTTTCAGAAGCGAACCATCAGGGTCGCCAAGCCTACTGGGGTCATAGTAGGCTTGGCGACCCTGATGGTTCTCTATGATCTTGCTGACATCTCAATGAGGCCCTCTTGGAACACTACCCGCCGTCGACTCGGTCTCGGTGTAGATATTTGGTTACCGAACGGTCGGACGGCGCCCCATTGCTCGCCGTCCGCAAGTCCACTTCTACGGTGGCTGGAAATCGGGGTCGGGATCTTATTTCCTCAACGCTGGGGCGTGAAGGCCATTTCCTCATCCATGCGGCCGCCACCTTGGCTGGATTACTGCTTCTCATAAGGAGGCAACCGCCTGCCACTCCACCCTGCTCTGGACCAGGCCCCGGTGCGAGAGGTCGCTGCAACTGATAACCCCCACAAAGGGAGGACACGGTGGCGCAAAGACACGGCGGAGCGCCGCCGTGTCTTTGTAGAGTCTATCGGCGGCGGCGACCTCTCTGGGCCCTGGTACAGGCCATGGTCCAGAGTGAGGAGGGGTGGTGAGCGGTCGCCTCCTTCTGCGAAGCAGTAATGCTAGCGAAGGAGGCTGCCGACCGCGAGTGCCGCCGCCGAGATCCCGATCCCGATTTCTGACCACCGTAGGCGCGGGCTCGCGGACGGCGAGCAGCACGCCGTCCGGCAGTCTGGTAATAACCTGGACCGAGCCTAGTCGTCAACGGCGTGTTCTGTTCCACGCGCGCCTCAAGGAGATGTCAGCAAACTGTAGGGGCCCGGTAGGGCCAAAGCCTCTGGGGAACACGGAAAATCCGAAAGGTTCTCACCGTGCCCCCCAGATCGAAGGAACGAAGGGGAGCGGGGTGGGGTTTAGTCAGTAAGAGTCTGAAACGCCCTCCCGCTCCGCCCAAGAGCGTGAGAAATCAGTCTGATGATTCTCCTTCCAATAAAAGCACCACTAAGTAAGTGTAAATAGCACTTACTTATGTAGGCTGAAAAAATAAAGTAGTTTTTACTTGTCAAAATATATGAATGGTCAGCACAAAGCTGATCCTGAAGTCAATAGAAGGTTTAGTATTTGCCTCTTTTTTATTTGAGATAGTTATCCAGCTCTAGGTGGGGAAAGTGGTCTTTTGCAGACTAAATTCCACCATGTTCCTTCAGTTGCTATTTACGTATCAGGGCCACTAACTTTTACACGCCTCAGTTATTAGGTACTTCGGTATATTCTCTCTTTAAAGAGTAACTATATAGGCGTCATGGCGTTCTCACTTTCTGCATTATGCAAGTACTAACCGAACATGAGTGTTTCGAGAGGTAAATATTTTGGATTCGGCGGGAAGAAAAGGCCAAGTCACCATTCTGCGGAACACTCGGAAAACACGGCAGACGTTACGGTCGAAGTCTACTCCGCTAGGCAGAGCACCGCCATACTGTTTTGGCGTCAGAATCTGAATCCTAATGCCCTAGTTTGGGTCAATGTATGGGGCAAGACCTCCTCTTGCCCTGCCAATGGAATAAACCTGCTATCGTGAGAAAGACATCCTTAAGCCTCCTATTGTCGTGTAGACATTTCTTAGGTGTCATTAATCACAAAGCGATTCCCGACGTTTTTAGTTATTGAAATTACTCGTTTATTTAGGCAGATTTTTTACTTGGGGTGATATTTGACTGATGCCTTAATACATCATACGGTGTTTTTTTTTCAGCGGGTACTACTTTCTTTATCGAGAGTTAACTATGCAATTTATGAATTAAGTTAACTCTTGAGTGCGTGCATTTTTACTCAGCAGACTTCACATTATTGATGGTCAAACATGGTCAAACGCAACATGTGGTGCGATTTTAAACGGGTACAGTTTGCAGAGCTGTAAAAAAACCCACCATGTTCCTTCAGATGCCCTTTGTAAACAATATCTCAAATCAATTCTACCTACCTATACTATGATAGCACAATTCATAAGAAAGAGACTTCGCAACAGACCGTGCAGCAGGAATCGTAATATTTTAATTTCGCCATAACTTCAAAACCAAACGTCCAATTTTAATCATTCAAAGACCAAATATTATCTACATAAACTGTACTTAGTGATAAAATAATTTATTTTGATAAGGGTTAATAGCATGAGTAAAATAAATGCGTTTAAATGTAGTCCAAAAAAATTCAAGATTTTTAGATTAAAAAAATGGTTGTTGTGCCTCACTCGACATAGATAGGTATAGTGTTTCGCGGACTTTTTTGTAGATATTTATAAGATCTACAATTAATTAGAACATTTTATGGTTCTATCTTTTACAGTTTAGGCAGCGTACGCAAAATAAGTAACTTTTCTGGTTGATTTTTTACACCTAAGCCTAAATATCTTACGGAACCCTATTTTTTTCAGAATAAAATTTAGCCTATGTTATTCGTGGATAATGTAGCTTTCGAATGGTGACATTATTTTTAAAATCGGTTCAGTAGTTTTTGAGCCTATTCATTACAATCAAACAAACAAAGTTTTCCTCTTTATAATATTAGTATAGATTTAACGATGTTATCCAGTCAAGACCTTTTCAAAGACAGAACTGTTAAGACACCTAATAACCTAAGAGCCCGTGAACGCAAACCTATTTTATAAAAGCTGAAAGTTTGTCAGTGCATGGTCCCAACACAGACCTAACAACGATGGTCAATTATGAAGTTTGGGTTGCAGTGACTTTGGTATGTACACGGTACTAAAATTGTGTAAAATACCGATCTAATTACGTCGAATTATAAAGATTTATGTTTTTGTATTACCTTCAGAATATTATTAAAAATCACGTTATTCATTGCCAGTAACACACATTACATAGTGGAAACCCCTTGCCAGACGCCTTCAATGTTCATGAAATTATATAATTGTTAATTTTGCCATCTATCGGTACAAAATTAAAAAAAGTTAATTTTATACCGATAGATGGTGTTGTTAGCTGAGCGAGTTATCTTAGGCGCTTCACACACTGCACCGCGTTCCGTCACGTAGTGCGGGATGGCAGATTTTACCGTTGTATGCAAGTATCTCAATTTGTATAGAAATCAGCCTAGTACAGTACACTGCCGACGCGGATCTGCGCGGGAAGGCGTTCCGCACGCAGTTTCTGCTCATCTGCGCGGGAGCGCGGGGCGTGCCGCGCGGTACACACTGGCTCCGCAGCGCAGTCCCGCGCGTGATTTGATATTGAAAGACGTTCGTAAATAGGGATATATCCAAAATCTTCTATGGACGTAGTGTCTTAAAAACTAAAATGACAATAATATAATTGCAACATCTTGAAATTTAATAATTTCGTCCATTCTCTACGACGATCGACAGCACAGTGAACATATGAATTTATTTAGCGCGAGGCCGTCGTCATCTGTTTCACCGCGCGGGGGAGCAGATTACACCGCTAAGCAAGGCATATCTGCGCCTCCGTCGCCGCGCGCGTTAGCGCACCACGGCGGAACGCGGTGCTGTGTGTGGAGCGCCTTAACATCGTGATTCAGAATTTACTGTCAACTAACAACGCCATCTATCGGTACAGAAGTTAACAATTATAATTTTATGAATTATATGCTCACAAAATTTTGACTTTATGAGTGTGCTATAGGATCAAGAATTAAATTAGTATTAAATTGGTAATTGAATTGGTTTAAAATCAATTTTGATTTACTAACAACGCTGATTATATATAATTATACACTGCACGCAGTTGATCTCTAAGTTTGATAGATGGCGCTGTTTCAACATTTTACTTCGAAAAGACTATTATAATTTTTTTATTTTATTATAAGGTATGAACTGATTACGATGAAACCAAAAGCTCAATATTACTACAATTCGCACAATTTATAGTTATGTATAAAAGTTACGTGAAGTAATGAGACCAAGTAAACATAACCCTAATTTTACTTCTGGAAAACTTTAAATTCAAATATCTTTTGTTAAACTGAACCGATTGCAATGAAACCAAAACTAAATGTTACTTCAAGTTACGCTCAATCCTTGTGTCTAAAAATTATCTACATTGCTTTCGTACATTTAACGTGATGCCCGAACAAATAAACAGACAAACAGACAAACAGACAAAAATTCTAAAAATGCTGGAAATGGGTTCTGTTGGTTGTTCTTTAACACCCTAGCTATTTTTTAAAAATTTCTTTTTCATGTACAAAAACCATTTTTCTACAGATTTATTATATGTATAGATAACCATTAACATGAATAATTTGATAGTTAAGTAAATACTAAAACTGTTGTCTTCGACGGCATTGTCATGTCAGCTTTACATGTGTCAATAAGCTCGACATAAGGTATTTTTTTTTAGTTATGTGGTGTTTACCTGTAAGTAATTGTTGCACGTATTTAAGTTTTTAGAAATTCTTTTTTTTAAGTTGTTGTGTAAACAATTGTTGGTAGACCAAATAAACAAAATAAAATAAATTTATACGGCTCTTCTAAAATGCTGATTCCATCCTTTATGTGATTTCGCGTTTTGTGATATCAGGCCTGCTTCATATTTTAAATTATAAACTGTATTTATAATTGTTAGCTACAGTTGTGAAGGCTTTACTTGGTGGACGTGACGTTGATTTATTAAAGAAACTAATTGTGCCTTCCATAAATGCCATCGAGTGTTAGTAAGAAAATTGTTGGTTATATGGAGAGTGAAAAATAATCAACCCTGTCATAAATTAAGCCTTTCTGTGCACAGACAATTTAACTAAAGCATATTTTTAACTTCGCATAAAAATATCTTATTTTTCACTTATGATATTAATTGTACATTAAATAATAATTATTAAAGGACTTGGGGCACTACGACTGTGGTTATTCTTTTTAACTATTTGGAAAAGCATAGTACATGATATAATTAGTATAATTATGGTTCTTGTATGTAGTTTTTAGTAGAAAAAAGGCACATTTTGTAGTAGATAGTAGAAATAAATTAAGGCATAGTTAAAGGCCTTTAAGTAAGAACTTCAAACCGAAGAAACTAGAAGAAAAAAAGCAAGTTATTAAGTATTTAAGCAAAGTAATTCATAAAGATTATACGGCAAACAATATGTCTACATATTTTTAAGAGGATATATCCCTTTTTCATTAACCTTTTGTTCAACCAAATCATACTGAGCAAATATTTTAAACAAACGATTTAATATCGAACAAAATAAAGACAGAATAACAATATCGTACGTTTGTTCTGCTGATTGGAAACTGGGAAAAATCTCATTTCCGCTGGGATATGAGGGGGTCTTTGAAGGTCCCATCTGAAGGACAATGGGAGTTATATCGACTTGTTTACTTACTAATCTCTGATTTTTATTGTTTGAACTGTAATGGGCCTGGGCAGGACATGTCTCCTGCATGTTCGAGAAACTGTGGAACGAAGTTGGTGCCCTGAAACAGTGCGATGGCGGCAGGCCACGAAGAAAATGAAGGGACAAATTATGTTAGAACTGGAAGGAGGAATCGCAGACTTGCGAAGATGGAAGGATTGGCTTGAGACCTTAGCCATGTTAAGTAAGTACTTAACTTATTGTGTCGGGTGTTCACTGATCAAGTCAAGCACACAGACTTACAATGCGATCCTGAGCCAAACAACAACGTACCGCCTTGCCTTTTAGGCGCTGGCCACACAGAAAGGACGTAAGACGTAGACGGGGCGCGGGCATTTGTCTCTACCGCGTCTCTTTCATACAAAATGTATAGAAGCGTCGCGACTCAAAACATACAGAACAGACAGGGCGCGGGCGCAACGCTGGTACTTTTGCGCCTGCCCGCGCCCGTCTGCGTCTTACGTCTTTTCTGTGTGGCCAGCGCTTTAAGGAATCTATCTCTTTATATTAATTCAATATGTAAAGCAAATCTATCTCTAATCTATTATGTTACTTTAGCCAGATTTTTATTATTACCAACATTATAATTTTAGATTAGCCAAAAGTCACGAAGTCAAACCAGCATCATTACCACAAATAATCTAGTTAATTCAATTTCCAATTATTCTGATAATTAATTTGCCAGACTGACCGGCCATTTTGATTTGATAAAACTTAGTAAATTATTATTTTGTCGGTATCTATGATCGTTTTTTATTTAGGTGAGGAATCACCAGAATGAGTTCTACCGCTCTTGGCGGAGCAGGAGGGCGTGTCAGACTTTTACTGACTAAACCCCACCCCGTTCCTTCGTTGCCTTCGATCTGGGGACACCGAGCTTACCAATCGGAATACCGATCCATGGCCCCAGAGGCGGGCCCTACAGTTTGCTGACATCTCCTTGAGGCGCGCGTGAACAGATCGCGCCGTTGACGACTGACGTTGGCTCGGTCTGGGTTATTACCGGTCTGCCGGACGGCAAGCTACCCTGTGTTCGCCATCCGCAAGCGAGCCTAGGTGATCGAAAATCGGGATCGGGATCCCAGGGAAGGTGGGAGCGTGAGGGCCTTTCGCTCTCGCGCTCGCGGTCGGCCGCCTCCTTCGTTACTGCTTCGCAGATGGAGGCGACCGCTCGATACACATCCTCGCTCCGGACCATGACCTGTACCAGGGCTCAGCGCTAGAGACCACCGTCACCGATAGCCTCCACAAGGACACGGCGGGGCACCGCCCAAGCCGGGCACGGTATCTATGATGGTGACATAATTATGTAGATGCTTAATAAAAAAAAAAAAATTTCCTGGGCCATGTTCTTTCACCTAAATTCGTTCAACCTGTGCACGTCAAGCAGTAACAAAAATACACAACACACACACATACACATACATAAACACACGACCTTATAACATCAGAGTAATATGATAATTTTAAAAGTTTCTACTTATTTTGAACGTGTTATTTCATAAAAGTGATATTTGGATTCATCAAACATTGATACGACGGAGGGGTTTTCGTTAAAAAGGGTTGTTATACTCATCAATATGAACAACTTTTACTATGCGATCAACCCTGAAATCACAAAAAAAAAATCCGCTGCTCCATTTATATTTATTTACCTATGTTCACATAATTTGACAAAATGTATGGAGCAACGGATTTTTAGCAGCGTATCAACATTGTATGTATCTTCATTTTATTTCATAAAAAGCAAAACTAAATTAAAAAAAAAAATAGTAAATTAAGAACTATTCATCATCTCATTGAAATGATAAAAAAGTCTTCTTCAACAAGTCTACACTTGCCTAGCCTATAGTAACAAGAGCGGTCGCAGGGCTCGCCGGCGCTATGCGAGGCACGTCTCACTTGAATTCTCAGGCAATTCATTCGATATTGGATTATTAGGTATTGATCTTTTTAAAATTTCCCGATTTACTGCGGCGTATACGGACGGTGGTAGGATTGGGGGCGGGAATGCTTTTGTGTTAATTTTTTTATGTTAGGGGAATCATCAGAATGACTTCTCCCACTCTTGGATGGAGCGGGAGGGTGTGTCAGACTCTTACTGACTAAACCCCCGTTCCTTTGTTGCCTTCGATCTGGGGGACACGGTGACAACCTTTCGCATTTTCTATGTTCCCCAGAGGCTTCGGCCCTGCCAGGCCCCTACAGTTTGCTGACATCTCTTTGACGCGCGCGTGGAACAGAACGCGCCGTTGACGACTGGGCTCGGTCCAGATTATTACCAGACTGCCGGACGGTGAGCTTCCCAGTGCTCGCCGTCCGCAAGCCCGCGCCTACGGTGGTCGGAAATCGGGATCGGTATCTTGGCGACGGCGGCGTGAGGACCGTTCCCTCACGCGCTCGCGGTCAACAGCCTCCTTCACTAGCATTGGATAAGTTAAAGTTGCTTTCAAGATCTGCCTCTCTAGTATGACTCCGCTGAGAAAAAGTAATATCCCTGTTAGCCCCGTCTCTTTCTCTCATAAAATAGCGGCTGCGGGCGACTAACGAATGCGTCACAAAAACGCCGCGGCTCCGCAGCGATGACGTCGCGAACGTCGAACGTCGTCGTGTATTTGTAGGCGGGGGGTACAGACTGGCGTTTTACGAGTCAGTATACAATGGCGTCCAAGCTGCTATTGCCATTACTTGTTTTTTCTCATGATTCATGGTGTGCCAAATAAACGTGTTCCTTCCATTCGCGGCGGTCCCGTTGTGCGTCCGCAACAAATTCGCTGCGCTTGCGCGGTGTGTTCGTTGCGCACCCGCTCCGCTTTGAGAAGGCTCGTAATTCGTTAGTGTGATAACGCCCTAAGAGGGCTAAAAGGGCTTCGAAAATATTTTCTATAGTCAGGTTTCTCACGTAGAAGCTTCTGGTCTGGCATGAATGTTTCTTTATTGGTAGGTTTCCTTCCTTTGATGCAAATGTAAATGCTTGCACTGACTGGTCAGGTCAACTCAAATCTGCATGGTTCTTTTTTTAAACCAATCTGCATAGTTCGAATATGATTTGACATTTTGTACGGATTTTTTTTTTAAAGAGACTGTGACCCCTGAGTTTGTTTCGGTGTTTCTTCTCAGGGTAGTCAGTTAGGAAACGCCAGCCTCATCTAGAATAATATGACAAAAAAAATTGACGTGTAAAAATGTTTGTGAAAATCTATTTGCAAAATAAATATCATTTATCATTTGATCTCACTGGTCTGTGTGATCGGATCGCAGAACTTTCAGTGTTGGCGCCCAGTTGTAGGTCGCAGTTTTAAACCTGGGCAGGGGCAATAACGTGTTTAATTTATTTTGTCCCTACTGCTCTTAACGTTTGAATCCCCAACCGGTCCTATGAGACCGCGCTGTTATTGTTTTACTATTGTGTCTTGTTTCGCGGGTATCTGAGTAATTAAAACGGCGCACGGTGAAGGAAAACATCGTACGGAAGTCTTAGAATTAAAAATTCGCAGAAATTGTGCCATCCACACTGGGCCCGAGGCCTAGGAGGCCTGAGTCCCAGTAGTGGGAACCTGAAAACGCCGATTATGCTTTTGATGATGTAGCAACAAGCGTTTCCGTCACTTGTCCCCTCCTGTATGTTTTCAAATAAAGCACAAGAGAACTGTCCCCAAATCCCAATTTGGTTCAATGAGAAAATAATGTAAAACGATCCGATTGTGCGCGTATAGAATTTTAAATCTCACGCCTTTTTGTCATCGCGTATTTTTTTTTCACCTTTTTTCGTTAATCAAAAGCTTGTTACAAAAGCTTCTCTGAAATAAATTTTGTTTTACCTCGAGTAAAGGTTTCTATTATGTTTTTTTTTCGTAAATAAATAATGTACCTTCGTTGGTTTACAGTTCTTTTTTAATTGAATTTGTCCTTAATTTTTATGTTGTTAGTAAAAACTTGGAAATACACTTAGCTCTGTTACGGTTCATCAAAGTTTTTGAATAGGGTTGTCAAGTTTCTCTATCCTAGAGAGAAGGCCAAGCACTGGGAACACTATAAGGTCATCAACATTTATTATAGAGACATATATGATATCAATATTTTTATTTAATTTAATGGTTTGTACGAACTCACACCTCCGAGAAAGCTTTCCTAACGGTATTATTTAACGCATCGAGTAGGTTCGTTAGCCGTATGCCCTGGCTGTCATTTGTAGATATTTGGCAGTCGTTACGTTTGGCAGTAAATTTGACTCCAGTCTTGCCATGAAGTACCGTGTTACCCCAGTTTATGGGTTGTTCCTCGTAAAATACCCCAATATAGTTAGGAAAAGGCTCGGCAGATGATGATGTTGATGAATCGAGTGGGTTAGTTAAAAACTCCCACTAAGGCTCTTATTTGTTAGTCTAGGCGCTAACAATCCAACGAATTCACCACACACTCGTCTGTTTATGAAAACTGCGTCAAGCGCGGAAGTGGGATGAACTTTTAATTAAACACTAATGCTATTCGCGAGCGAATTTACAATTAAAGTGGGAACTCGGGAAACAGCGCCGCGTCGATATTACGGGTTTTAAAAATGCTTTTTTTTGGAGAACAGCTGTGAAGTTTTAGATTCGTGCAATTTTTTTTAATAATAGAAGTTAGCCCAGAGGCCGAAAGGTTCTGAAGTGGCAACTACGTGCTGGAAGACGCAGTGTTAGAAGGCTTCGTACGAGGTAGACCAACGACCTGGTCGATTGCGGGGGGGATGCAAGATGCACAGGACCGGTCCTTGTGACGTCACTTGGGGAGGTATATATTATAGAGAGAACATCCTGTGTAGTAGAGTAAGTGTACAGATTTTTAGACTTACAATAAGGCATTTTAACTAAAAATCTGTAGAATAAAATAATAATATTAGGATTTGGTTACGGATTCAAAATCAACACTTGTAGTATTTTTTATAATATAATCATCCAACTAACCAAATCTCCTTTATTAGTTTGTTATTTTATCTAACCGTTGCTAACCCATAGCTGGGCAACCTCCCCGAGGTTGAATCTAATAGAAATGCTGTTATTAATTTGTATATTATTTGCGATTTCTGTTAGTTCAACTCAATTTAATTTAATCCTTTTTCATTCCATCCAGGCTTATATGGGCACTTATGACTCGTCAGAAGCTAGTGCATCGCTAATTTCCATCGATATTGTCGTTTCACCTCACTAACTCACCAACTCGCGCGTGGTGAAGAAATTAATTCATATTTTACTAGTTCTAATGAATTAGTTGGCTGACTTTTATAAAAGAACAATATATTTGAGTTCAAAAACATCAACCAGTTTTTGAACTGTATGTAGGTAGTTGTTCAATCGTCTTGTTTTTTTTTTAACTTATGTAGTTCTTACCTATCACCAGCCTTCAAAATGAAGAGTAGATCCATATTTTAATTCATATCTCGGACAGCGACCACTTTTTATATATATCTCTGTCAAAATTGAATATATTAATACCTGTACTACTATCACACTAAAACACTACATATGAAAACTTTTACCTTTATAATGTACATAGTTATGTATGTTTGTTATTTCTTCTCTATCAATCGGTTTTAGTTAAAATGTTGCACAGCATTAGAACATGTCCTAGAATAGCACTTATGGATAATTTTCTTCAACAACAAATCCTGTTCCTGTACTGGGATAACAATATTGTCCAGTAGCGGACATTTTTCGCCTGAAATTATGATGATGACTAGGATAAGATCTTCAACTCCTACATTTGATCGAAGATCCTTGAAAATCAAACTCTTATTTTTAGCAACACACATATTTTTCAAACCTGGCACCCGCGCAGAATCCTCGAAAGCCTATTAGTAATTTGTTAAGCGGTTTTAAAGCAAACATCTCAACCGGCAGCAAGTTGGCACGCAGCAAAAACTACCCACTTCCTATGGCTTCGGTCGTTACGAGAAAATTAAATTGCCCTATTAAGTGGCAGCGGGCCGGATTATGCACTTTGCTTCAATTGGTTACGTACCACTAGGGGGATAAAATTCCCTAAGTTGAGCTTTTAGTGCTCGCTCGTGTTTTAGGGCTGATACACAGACCGTGATGGATTTTTTTGGATTAGTTTTTAAGTGATGGATATCTCTGAGTTAGATGATTTGATGCTGTCGTTTAAGTCTTTTTGATTGTAATTATAAGCCGTATTTCAAGAGCTAAACTATATTTTTTCAGGTATCCCCATTAGTAACAACAGCCTGCGTGACGCGGATGTCTGGTTTGTTTAGTACTCCATACAAATCCATATTAAGCACTGAGTCGCGCGGTAGCCTAGTGGTGATTTTTGGAAAAATATTTTTTCTATTTATTTTATATATATATATATATATTATATAATAATTATATTGTATTTGTAGCTTATCCTACTACTATTATAAAGGCGAAAGTTTGTAAGTATGGATGTATGTATGGATGTTTGTTACTCTTTCACGAAAAAACTACTGAACGGATTTGGATGAAACTTTACAGTAATATAGGTTATTCATCAGAATAACACATAGGCTACAATTTATAATCATTTTATGTAGTTTTGGTCATAATATAACGATACGTGTCAATTAAGTCGGAAAAAAATCTTCCATCTGAGAGCTATCTTGGCGTGCGCTGCCTAAACCAATGGAGTTACATAAAGATGATGTACCGCAGGATTGTTTGTCTTAAGTAGATCTAAATAAAAGTCCGCGACAGCATATATCTACCTTTTATGTGCAAGCCAGTACAACCAAAATTGTGAACCATAAATCTAATTAAATTTGGTACTATTTTACAATGCACATTTAGTAAATAATTATCAAACTCTTATCAAAATGAATACATTTCTCGCATTAAGTGTTTAATGTAGATAAACTTTGTCTTTCACACTAAGTAATTTGGCCGAATAGTTTAAAAGTTATCACGATATGATTGACTTGAACGGAGCGCCTAACGCCGGGGCGGCGGCCGCAGCACGGGCGGAGCGCGAAAACTTACATGCTTAATTTACTTTTGGCAAAAATTCGTGGCGGCCATAACGTTGCATTAGCTGTGGCTTCCTCTGGAATTGCTGCTACTTTGCTAAGCGGTGGACGGACAGCACATTCCGTCTTTAAATTACCTCTTAATCTGGCGAGTGAAGAAACTCCATCGTGTAACATCAGCAAAACCAGTGCCCGTGGCCTCCTCTTGCAACAGTGTAAATTAATCGTGTGGGACGAGTACACAATGTCACACAAACGTGCCATCGAAGCTCTTGATCGTTGTTTACAAGACTTACACGGCAAAGAAACAATAATGGGTGGTGTGGTTGTTTTATTGGCTGGGGACTTTCGGCAAACTTTGCCTGTCATCGAGCGAGGCACTGCAGCAGACGAAATTAACGCATGTCTAAAATCCTCATATTTATGGACCAAAGTTGAAAAGCTGCACCTTATAACCAACATGCGTGTCCAGTTATTCAGTGATCTAGAGTCGGGTGCGTACGCTGAAAAACTGCTTGAGATAGGTGAAGGTCGAATCGAAACTGACGATGAAGGTATGGTTCTATTCACTAACCAATTTTGTCACGATGTGGATTCGGAAGACGCACTCATTGCTCAAGTTTTTCCAAATTTGCAACCGAACATCCACGACGAAAGTTGGCTATGTGAAAGAACTATACTAGCACCAAGAAATGAGACAGGTGCGAAAATTAATAACATTATCTTGGACCAAGTAACCAGCGATGCAACAACCTACAACTCTATCGACACAGTCATGTCATCTGAAGACTGTACAAGCTACCCCGTGGAGTTTCTTAACTCTTTGGAACTATCCGGGGTGCCATCACATAAGCTCCAATTAAAAGTCGGTATACCGGTTTTGTTAATGCGTAACTTGGACGCCCCGAGACTATGTAATGGCACTAGATTGCGAGTCAGGGAACTAGGCAGGCATATTGTTAAGGCCACAATTTTAACTGGAGAAGCTAAGGGTGAAAATGTTCTTATTCCACGCATCCCAATAATACCCAATAACTTACCCTTTAATTTCAAACGTTTACAGTTTCCACTTAAAGTTGCATTTTCTATGACCATCAATAAATCGCAAGGGCAAACTTTAAAAGTAGCGGGGATACATTTAGGCACGCCCTGTTTTTCCCATGGGCAGCTTTACGTAGCTTGCTCACGTGTTTCTAAATCCCAAAATCTTCTTATTTACGCTGAACAAAAAAAATCAAATAACATAGTATACAGGAGTATATTGCAGTAAAAACACAGATAAATTAACACAGATGTTCACCTATTCCAATTACGTACCACATAATTCTTTAGTTATTACAAAATCTATTAAAAAAAACCGGCCAAGTGCGAGTCGGACTCGCGCACGAAGGGTTCCGTACCATTGTCTATAAAAAACGGCGAAAATAACACGTTTATTGTATGGGAGCCCCCCTTAATATGTACTTAATTCTTATTCGTATTTGTTGTTATAGCGGCAACAGAAATACATCATTTGTGAAAATTTCAGCTTTCTAGCTATCACGGTTTATGAGATACAGCCTGGAGACAGACAGACAGACGACGGAGGCTTAGTAATAGGGTCCCGTTTTACCCTTTGGGTACGGAACCCTAAAAACCGCAGCAAAATCCGTTGCGTAGTTTTAAAAAATTTAAGCATTCATAGGGAAAAAGAAAGCTTCTTTGTTTTATACTATGTAGTGATTAAATGCAAGTAACATTGGTCCGACCTGTTTAGTTGTCAGTGTTTAGTAATCCGTTTGTGCTGGATAGGATAAGGTTTCCTTTTAAATTTGTAATCTTGGTGTACAATAAAGTGTATATATAAATAAATAAATAATAATCTCAAGCCTACTTTTTATAAACACACCATACAGGTAAAGATTGATGAAGAAACCACTGGACTTAGCATTTTGAAATTTGCAGAATTCTATTAAAGCTTAAAATAATGAGCACTTAGAAAGGAATTCAGATAATTCCACCCTCAAGAGATACCCTCTAAATATTAGGTATAGGAGTTCAAAGATTGTATGGAAACTAATTTTGAAGTTAGAAATCTGGGATGTACGATGTGAAGGTACATTAAAAAAATATCAGTATTTTTAAAAAAATGTCACGTAACTTAATGTGGCAGACCAAATTCTACGCGAGCGAAGCCGCGGGCAAAAGCTAGTGTATATATATATTTGTATAACACAATTTTTTTTTCCGTTACCGTCCGTATATTGCACCTACCACAATTTGTCTCTGTATCACCCAAAGGTTGACTGGTAGAGAATGCCTCAAGGCATTAAGTCCGCCTCTGTATCTTGTGTGCATAAAGAGTTAATAAGTAAATAAATAAATAATAAATCAACCTACTAGTTGTAGTTGTTTATATCTTTGTAATATATGCCGATCCCCACGTATATCCTTCTGCAGGAGGTGTCCGGACTCCCTAAATTGGGCAGGAACCACTTGAAGGACCTCCGGTAGATCAATAAATTATGACGCGACAATCAGTTTAGAATCATTGGATTAGGAAAACTGACACCAGTCTTGCCCTCATTCAACTGTTCTGTGGTCTTGCCAAAGGGTATCGTGTTACCTAATTACTGGGGAAGTCAGATAGCCAGTCGATCCAAGTAAGTAATATTAGTATTCAGTAACGGCCAACCCTGATATCAGATCAGTAAAGCTGTATGAGTGAGCTATGGCCAGGAGATGGCCGCATCCGTAAAGGAATGGACATCCTCACGCCCCCTCTATCGCTATGGAGACGACTTCGGCATCGGGACTTGCAGGACGATCCTCGGCCTCTGTAGGGGCGAGCTTGCGGACAATGAGCAATGGGTTGTTCGCCGTCCAGCCGACTGGTAAGAATCAAACTTGAGTCACTGATAATTAGTGATCGGCATAGGTAGTGCCATTTGGGGTCAATGAACTTGAATGTTAATGTTAACATGGATATGCCCCGGAATTCCCGGGATTCTGAAGAATGTTTTCCATGTATTTATTCATTCATGAATCCCCGACCGGTCCTATGAGACCGCGCTGTTATTGTTTTACTATTGTGTCTCGTTTTGCGGGTATGTGATAGGTTAAATACTGTTGAACAATCGAGTAATATTAGTTCTAATGTTACATACAGGGTATAAATGCATTAATATAAAATGAGGGAACCGTTTTTATGGACCTATAAATGTAATAAAAAAAATATTTCCCGGAACTCGACGGCATATCCATATTAAGATAACAGTCACAAAATCCCGGGAATGGCACTACCTACGCCGATCACTACTGATAATGCGTAGTGTACAACTGTACACCCCTTAAAGAGATGTCAGTAAATCCGTAGAGCAACGGGAATTCTCGAGAGAGACCAGAAGTCGGTTTTAGTCAGTAGAAGTGTAAAAATTATATTTATATAGTGTTGTATCTGGATTTATTTGTATATCTTTTCAATGTTAATTTTTTCTCTCTCTGGTATTGCACCTACCACTAACATTCTCTGCATTGCCCAAAGGTTGACTGGTGGAAAATGCCTAAGGCATTAAGTCCGCCTTTGTACCCCTATGTGCATTAAGTATTAAATAAATAAATTCCACTCGCTTCATCTAAATTGGGAGTAATTATTTGATGATTTCCTCCTCATAAAAAAAACATAGATCTTGTGGATGACTGACAATATTTTTAAGCAACTTTTTTCAAAGTTTTTCGAATTCCGTCCATGACATGTTACTTGGCTCATAAAATCCCAGCAACATGTTGACAATAAATCGAAATTGGTTGAATACATGATTTCAAATTGAATTCGCGATTAAAATCGTGGTTTTACTTTTGTACCAGGAATCAATGTTCACTTTTAGTGCACATCTGTATTTTAGAGTTAAATCTCTACGAACAACGTTTTTAATTTCAGTTCGGAAGTTGTTTTCGGTTTTCTGTTTTATTAGTCATCTGTGTCATATTTAAGGAGCTCGTGGCTAGATAATAGCAGTCGCACGGGTCGATCTTCAAAGTAAAGCAACGCTTGCCAAGGTAGGTCAGTGGATGGGTGACCATCTTAACATATCAAGTTTCCTTCGTGCCTCGGAAAGCACTCTTTGGTTGTCGTTGCGGATAGTCAGAAGCCAGAAAATCTGACTTCAGTCTTACCATGAAGTACCGTGTTACCCCAGTTAAAAGGTTGTGGAGGTCTGGTAGGCAGCCGCTGCTCGAAAATTACTGGTATTCAGCTAAATCCGGCTAACGCTAGGTTTGGCTACTATTAGAGATGTACCAACTATTGGGGAATGTTGGCTTTTCGGCTTTAATAATTCGGCAATTTGTTGACAGATAATTCCGACTTATTGGTACCTAATAAGTTATTAGTGCTTGGGGTGCGTGAGAGAAGCCTCCTTCAGAAGTTGAGAGAAGATTAGGGTTAAATATGTCGTTTTGTAATTTTCTTCTCAGTAACACAGTCCAGTTGACTAATGCTTTCACCACGATGGTAAACTCGAACTTCACATCACTAGGTAGGGTAATTTAAGGTACTTACTAGGGATTGCAATTGCTGGATCCAGCATCCAGCAATCCAGCTGGATCCAGCGCCTTTTTAAATATGCTGGATCCAGCATACAGTGCTGGATCCAGCAATGCGGATCCGCAAACGTATCAATTTCTATTGTTTAGTTTCGAATTGCATCCGTAATTGTTATATGTGATGACAACTGCGTAATGGCAACTGCCCGATAGATGATTTCGGGCTGTTGTATCTATTCAATTCGGGCTGAGAAATTAGCTTGCGTGATGCAGGATTCTGTGACGGCAAATGTCACTACAAGGGTACCTATATGTTAATTTTAAGAGGCCTGCGGAGACCGCGTGCTATCTCGAGTTGAGACGAAATAAAACACGTTTTTGAGGTTGATGGAAGCAATCCAGATAGTTTAAACAATTCTTGGACACACCGACTGGAGTAAAGTCATCATCCGCACACTGACAGTTGCTTGCTGTGATAGCAATACAAACTATTGGAAATTTGGGAGAGGTTCAGTAATACCAAAAATGATGAATGAAAAATTAATGTATTTCCATTATTGTTTCGAGTATTTATAACTTGATAATAATATCTGTGTTCCTACGAAAAGATATTTTGAAATATTGTTGTTTATAATATAGAAAAAACAAAATAAAAACATGACATTTTCGCTGTGAAAATGTGCAATTTTAAATTCACTTAAATTTCGTTTGGGGTAAGTTTTTCAACAAAAAGACGATGTAGGAACCTAGATAATTATTGTCTGAATCCGAATAACATCATACTATGGTGTAAATATGCTTAAATTGCAAATGATTTTGGTATTACGTTTGTATGGATAATTCTAACGTCGCGCCCGCCTTAAGTTGTTTCTTTTGATCTCAAATGGTTAAGAAACGAAAGCAAATTAGTGAAAGGTTTCAGAGATTATCGTTAGAAGTTATTATACAAATTACTTAATAAAAAAATATAAATGTCGCCTTTTTATTTGCGTTCCACATTTTGCTGGATCCGCGCTGGATCCAGCTGGATTCAGGTCAATCCAGCAAAAATCCAGCTGGATTGAAAACGCTGCTGGATTGCAATCCCTAGTACTTACTAGAATATTTTAAAAATTAGATGTGTCCAACTTATGTTGTCATAAGTCAATTAACTTTAAGTTTATTTCTCATTGGAATTGTTTAATTTTTAACATAAGTATTCTTAGGAAATATTAGCGTAATTAATAAAATTATTAGTTCTTAAGACTCCTAGGTTTATCCTAGTTCAGGTTAGATATAATTATAATTTAATACCACTTTTTTGTTCTAGTTTAGGCCGCCATTTTGTACTCTTAAACTTTTTTTTTTAACGTTATTCTATTTAATAAACAATAAACACAATTTTACTTCACTTTTCAATCTCAAATGGACCGAGAGTCCCACACATAATTACTTATTTTCCTTCACTTCCTACTCATCCAATATTTTCTATCTACTCGTTATTAGACAAACAGTATCATTGAAAGTTTTACTCTCAATAAAACAAGGAATGTTAACTAGATAGCCAAATAAATACAAACAAGGGGTGGCGGCCGGAAAAAACAGAATAGTTTTATTTTTTACATCTAAACTTATTCGTACAGCCATGTTACTTGCTTACTCGAAAAATAAAACGAATTGCTTTTATTTTTTTTGGTTATTTTTTTTATTTGTTGCCTGCTATACGTATTTGTAAACATTTATGGTGAAAATTGTCTTTGTAGTGATAATAATTATTTTGAATTTTTTGCTCTAGTGAAATCGAAGAAAGATGTTGGTCTGCTGGCCTCTATTTGAGGAGCACGTGGAACTTTACACGCCGTTGACGATTTAGGTTTAGTCCTGACCGAACGGCTCGTGGCCAGATAATAACAGCCGAATGGGTCGATCTTCAAGGTTAAGCAACCCTTGCCAAGGTTGGCCTGTGGATGGGTGACCATCTTAACATACCGAGATTCCTCCGTGCCTCGGAAAGCACGATAAGCCGTTGATCCTGGCTGTCATTTGTAGATCTTTGGCAGTCGTTACGGATAGGCACAAACCAGTAAATCTGACTCCAGTCTTGCCATGAAGTACCGTGTTACCCCAGTTAATGCGTTGTGGAGGTCTGGTAGGCAGCCGTTCCTCGTAAAATACTTGTATTCTGCTAAATCCGGCTTGACTGGAAGCTGACCCCAATACAGTTGGGAAATGGCTAGGCAGATGATGATGATGATGAACGGCTGTAAGGCCTAGGCGCCTATGATGGCCAGGGATCGCCCTGCAACTCGCGTCGTCCGGGACGTATCCTGTGGCGGCGGCTGGAGCGTGAGGGTGTTCATTCCCTCACGCTTGTAGCCCTCTCCTTCGCTAGTTAGTTACTTAGTCTATTGTGTCCCACTGTTGGGCGAAGAACTCCCTCTCCTTTTTCCACACACGTCTATCCTCAGCCATTACGGGCCAGTCCTTACGGTAATCGTCCAGCTCGTCCCTCCACCTTTGCCTTGGGCTCCTTCGCTAGCATTATTGTTTTGCGTGAACGCTACCAATTCCCTCTTGTCCTCTGTAGGGCGCACGAACGCTGCTGCCAATGGCCTACACGGGGACACGGCGGTGCTTCTAGTAAGAGGGCCTCATCTCCACCCTGTTTTCGGGTAATTCGGATGATAGTGAAACCCGGGCTACTTATGAAGGTCCAGGGTAACAAACAACGTCAATGGACAACATAGATGATTGATAGTTTTTAGGGTTCCGTAGCCAAATGGCCAAAAACGGATCCCGTATAGTTTCGCCATGTCTGTCCGTCCGTCTGTCCTCTTCTTAATCTTTGTGACCGTTAGCACTAGAAAGCTGAAATTTGGTACCAATATGTATATCAATCACGCCGACAAAGTAGTAAAATAAAAATTGGAAAATTTTATATTTTTAAAAGAACTTTCTAGGAAAATTATTTTGAACTTGATGGGACGAACAGTTTTTGAATAGTTGGAGACACTTATTGTGACGGACGGGAAACTACGGAACCCTACACTGAGCGTGGCCCAACACGCTCTTGGCTGGTTTTTTTATAAGTCCAAGTCCAAAACCTTCACAAAATCTTTAGATTCGGTCCCGTCTATCAATCGTAACAAAAAACTGTAGCAAAACACCAACATATCGTACCTACGTTATATGGATCATGTGGAATTACGAGCGGAGACGCCCAAACAAATAAATATGTTGTGTGTTGCATGCTTGAAGAGACTGCCTGGATACACGGAGACTATTCTTCTTTTGTCTTTTTTTTTGTATAGTTGGTAGGATAGTTCGAAATAGCCTTCACTGCTCTGAAACGGGAAGAGTAAAGGCGCTACACTGCGCACACCATATTCCACCACCATATTCGTTTGTGCGTCGATGTCTTAAAAACAGTGTATACATATAATAAAACAAAACAATATTCACTTAGCCACCAATCTAAACTACCGAAAAAAAATAAAATTAAAAAACAACCACGGAGCAGTTAATAGATTTCTTAGATTTTCTTTGACCTACGCCTACTTACACGTCACTTTAAATATAAATATTCTATCTATCAAATAGAATCAATCTAACCCCACACCTCCAGGCCTGACAGGGCTGACCTCAACGGTTAAACATTCTGACGCCTGTCGCACCTCAAATATTTAAGGAATGGGCCGACGATTCGAATTAAATTCCACCATGTTTATACTCGGATCAAGAAACGATTCGAATTTTGTGAAACGTTTTCGAGACGAGAATATGTAGAATTATTGACACTTTAACTTTACTTTGTGTAATTTATTTCATCATCGCTGCTCTCAAAACGGTGAAGGAAAACATCGTGAGGAAACCGACATGTCCTAGAACCAAAAATTCGAAGACATGTGAAATCCACCAATTCGCACTGAGTCCGCGTGGTGGATTACGGCCCATCCCCTCTCCTAGAGAGGAGGCCTGAGTCTCAACAGTGGTAACATTATAATGCTAATGCTAATTGACACTTGATATAAATAAAAATGTAAAGTATTATATGTGTATTTATTTATTGACTAGCTGTTGCCCGCGACTTCCTCTACGGTGAATTCGTAAAACTGCACAACAGTAACTAATAATTCTACGTACACTAGCTATTAGGGTGTCCCAAAAAAATCAAATTGTGTTTTTTACAACGCATACCCTCTAATTTTGTTTGAATGGTGTCAAAACTATTGTAAATAAAATTTCATGTCCTTAGGACCACAGGAACCCGTGCCGACTTGCATCGATAGATATCAGAATTTCCGTACTTTGGCGCGCCGCAGCTACCGTTTCAAGTGCTTGTTTATTTAATTAGTAAACGCATAATTTTCATTTAGTTTACATGTTGATAGGTTTACACAGTATTACAAAAGGAATATTTTTTAATAAGGGATGTATAAAATCAAATTACGAGTTCAAAACTACACTTTAATAAACCAGTATTGACAGTACTGTGAGTAGAACATTTTTGAGGTGAATTCATGTGTACTAAAAACGCAAATCCTACTATTCAAAAGTGCGTTATTTGTTAGGAAAATATACATACTTTTCTCAATTAAAGCATTATCTGCGTTAAAAAACGAATGAAAGAATTCAAACATTGGAGAGATTTCCAAAAAATGCGAACGAAACTCAAGAAGTATTCGAGAAGTTCCTATAAGTGTGTAAGTTAGAACAAATTATTTGACACAGCATATGCGTGCCGATGCGTTTCCATTAATAAAGATAAATAAAGATAGAATCTTCTTGCAGTGCCAAAGAGAGAGGATGATTTGGTTACTTGGCTGGTGTAGACAAAAAATTCAAACAAAAAGTGCTCCTTAGAAATATTGAAGAACAAAAGTGTCTGAGGTTTAAATTGTTTGTTATTAACTTCTTTTCATCACCTTATCAAGAAAAAATATCTTCAGATACTAAAATGTTGGATTTACAAGAACATTTGCCCATCCCAACTGAGAGCACACCGCCCGGTACGAATAAAATACGTATGAGAAAAAAATCACTTCAAAGACAATTATAGCTTTGGATAGGTGACAGTTAAGTATGAGAAATTCTGTGGATTATTATTCAAGCTATTATTGAGGCACTTGGATACAAAACTGTCGAAAACTTCCCACAAGTAAGCCCTCCAATCAAATAATTCGTACGGAGAATCGAAAAGAGCGCTCACAAGCTATAAAAGTCAATTTCCAAAACGAGGTAGGTCCTCGATACTGTAACTACCAGTTTATTTGGATGACAAACTATTGCTGGTTTTGGATGTGCACAAAAGTACTTTATATTTGTGCACATCTAAAATCGGCGTCTAATACAAAACGTCTCCTGATAGCTATTTTTCTGATGATAAAAAACAATTTATCGTTTGCTAAAATTGGACAACTTTACAGGAAGTGAATAAGCACCAGTAGTTCGGAATTCAGTATATGGTCTAATATTGCTTAGTTTTAATATGCTAGTAAACAGATGCTGATGCTGAGAACTTATAGGGCAAAATCACTGTTGAACAGGAATAGGAGCATTTTTTCTATGTTACGTACAAGAAAGACGGGTTTATTCTGACTATAAAAAGCCAATTTTTAATAGAAAAAATAGTTATTTATGTTTTTTTTTTAATAATAGATAATTAATAAACATAAGATCTAAGTAAAATAATGTTTTAAAGTTAAATAAAAAATAAGTTCTAAAACGTCCTATTTAATTCTCATACAAACTTTATATTAAAACTTTGACATCAAGTCGGCACGGGTTATCGTTATCCGATTCCAATAATATTTATTATTTGAGTTCTTAGGATCAAATAGAAAAAATATAGAGGGTATGCGTACTTAAAATCGAGAAAAAAAATTTCGCCCTTATAGCTTGGGACACCCTACTAGCTATTCATTCCGAAAACATCCATCATCATTTTGCTTTCACATAAAACAGTTTGTCAAAACGCCAATTGCCTTTTTTTGTAGGGAAATCATCCAATGACTTGTCCCGCTTTTGGGCGGAACGTGAGGGCGTGTCAGACTTTTACTGACTAAAACCCACTCCTTTGTTCCTTTTTGCCTTGGTTTTAGGGTTCCAGATTTTCCTCTCAGAAGCGAATCCATGGCCCCAGAGGCTTCCACTCTGCAGAGCCCCTACGGTTTTGAAAGAAAGAAAGATAGAATTTTTTTTTATTTACATGAACAGTGGCAAATTTACAAAACATGTACAGTATATATATATAAAAAAAAACGGTATGAAATATGCGCCACGTCCATGCAAAAAAATTTTGCTGACATCTTACATCTCAACACTACGCTACGTCGATGCTTGACCCGGATGCGATGCTTGTGATGGCTTGGTCCGGATTACCAGACTGCCGGATGGCAAGCTATTCATTGCTTGCTGTCCATCTTGCCTACAGACATATTGCTCGTATTTTTAGTTATGTTGGCAAGTGATGATGTAGTTGACGATGGTTGCATGCTTGACCAGAAACAACCTCTATACATATTCACTATTGATTTAGATACGCAGGTGTGTGAGTACTATGGAGTGCAGCATACTATGTGTTAAATTAACTGATCACCTTCGAAACACTACACTGTGCTCCAAAACGCAACTGTTGATGTGGCTCAAAATGTCGCCAAACTTAAATAGGACTGGGCACAGTGTTGAAGACACCTCTGCTTCGCTGTGGACTGCTTATGCCAAAAAGACGCGCGGCATATTGCCACGTCATATAGTCGATACAAGAAATATGAATTAGCGTAAGGGAAATTTACTAAAACTGTAAAAGTGTCCCTTACGACTATAGACGTAAGGGCCTTTTACCTATAACGTAAAAATGTCCCTTATGTTAATTCATATTTCTGGTATCGTAGTGTCAACAAGACGTTTAGAATATTCTTTTAAATTGTGGGCTTTCGGATCTCACAAAATAGGAAATAGTTTTAACCCCTTCACTTATCGAATGAGGTTTATGTAAAAGTCGTGTAAAAAGTTTCGCTCTCCTTGTATGGGTTTTTAAATGATTGGGGTTTTCTACCCTCATCTTATCTTTCGTGTTTGTAAGGAAAGGGTTTCAGTATTGATTTTGAGAAATATCTTTTTACTTATGTTGTATTGAGATTTGAAAATGCGTTATAATTCATCATTTTAACCTATTAATACCCGCGAAACGAGACACAATAGTAAGACAATAACAGCGCAGTCGCATGAGACCGGTTGGGGATTCATGAATTAAATAACACATCTTTTCCTTTTTTTTTCAAGTGGGTTATCATAAAAATGACTTCTCCCGCTCTTGGGCGGAGTGGGAGGGCGTGTCAGACTCTTACTGACTAAACCCCACCCCGTTCCTTCGTTGCCTTTGATCTGGGGGCTTACCTTTCGGAATTTCCAAAATACAGCTTATGGTGAATTAGGGCTTTTTGGCAACGCACTGATTATAGCTTTTTGTGTATTTTAGTTTATACGATTATGTGAGGTAAGAAAAAGGGTCAGCTCACACCGAGACGCGACGCTGTAGGCACATTTTAATAGAGTGACTCAAAATAGAACTTTATTCACTACACGAAAAGGTACACATTTCATTGTGAGAATTTAGAATACGTTGCTTCATGAAGCGCTGCGCCTCGTGACGCCGCGCTGTGTCTCGCTGCGCAGCGGAACGTTTTTGCATTCGCGACTGTCGTGTTGCCAACGATTTTATTATGTGCTTCGCATCGTCGCGTCGCGTCGCGTCTCGGTGGGAACTGACCCTCAATGTTTTTTTTTTTCTAAAAACTGTTTTTGTTTTCAATTTCATTTCGTAGTTTTCGCGTTTGCCTAATTTAACTAACGAAACGAAAAAGGATGTACTTGGACTAGGGAATCTAATCTCGCAACTGCGGTATCAAAACAGAAACACGGGATCCCGCAAATTTGTAGGAACAGGTTTTTTTTTCATTGAGCCAATGGCAAGTTGATAATCTAAACTTGACAATCGAAAGGACTTTCTTTCCTGAAAAAGTATCGTATTTACGAGTATACATATGACGGAATTTATTTTTTTCTAATTCAACTACTTACATGTAACACAACACATAACACAGCACAATTATTGTGCTATATTTTGAAAGTTTTATATGACTCCTCATATGCATCAGTCTTAATCCCCGATGAGACGCATACCTACCAACTTAGGAAGATAGCTACCTACATGCCTACATTATAAGTACGTTCATACCTAGCGTGTACTAACTCCAATGCCCCTTTAACTCCCCTAAAACAATGAGCGATCCATAACTAAACAGGGCGATTATAACGCACAACTTGATAATGCCCCTTAAGAACATAAGTCTGATACTCCCAATATTTTACCAGTAACCCTAGTTCTAAGCCGGGTTTCATTATTATGTATGAAGTTTGAAGCATGTCTCAATTGTCCGTAAACAAACATAGTATATTATGCGGAGGCACGATTCGTTTGCGATAGTCCGGACTAGGGAGTTGCTTCTAAGACGCGTTCACACGTTACGTCGATGTGGGGTTGTTTAAGGGCCGAACACACAAGCTTCTCAGCGTGAGCAGTCTCATACAAGTGTGGCGCGATTGTTTGAGAGTTACTATGGCCTCATCAGAAGGCTTGAAGTCGCCCAAAGAGCAATGGAAAAGGGCTATGCTCGGAGTTTTCTTGCGCGATCACATCAGAAATGAAGATATCCGCAAGAAAACTAAGGTTACCGACATAGCCCGAAGAATCGCCAAACTTAAGTGGCAGTAGGCAGGGCAATTTGTTCGTAGAACAGATGGTCGATTGGGACGAAAGATTCTAGAGTGGCGGCCACGTACCGGAAGACGCAGTGTTGGTAGGCCTCCCACAAGGTGGACCGACGACCTGGCGAGGGTCGCGGGAATCCGATGGATGCGAGACGCACAGGACTGGACGCTGTGGCGACGCTTGGGGGAGGCCTATGTCCAGCAGTGGACGTCTTTCGGCTGAGATGATGATGAAGCATGTCTCAATTGTCCGCAAACAAACATAGTACATTATGCGGAGGCACGATTCGTTTGCGATAGTCCGAACTAGGGCGTTGCTTCTAAGACGCGTTCACACGTTACGTCGATGTGAGTTTGTTTAAGGGCCGAACACATTGAGCGTAAGCAGTCAGTCCCATCTCACGCGATTGCTCAAAAGAGTGACCATGGCTCTCACAAAGGGTAAAAGAACACAGGTGGGTTTTGGTCTGACACTCCTTCCCGCCTAACCCAGAAAGGAAAGTTATTTAATTAATTCCCACGTAAAAAATTGGCATCTAAGGCACCAAATAGAAACTAAAGGACCAAATCCTACATAGTGGTATCAGACTTTTCCGTGCGTATTGAACATTTGTACAGTAGTTCGAAAACGGCTATTGGGTAGTTACCCAGACCAGACAGTGCACTCGGTCCTGTGGTCCATATCACAGGACCTCATGCAGTGCTACGCGGGAATGACTTGACAACTCGTTCTCTCTATAGTAAAATCTCTTAGTAAAGTCTCGATAAAGAGTTGCCTAGAAATCTTTGACAGCTAGTGAGCAACTCATGATGAGCTCAGTGTGTTCAGTTCCTTACACTTTGCGTTTGGCTATGGTTTTGTATTGATGGACGTTGCCATACTTACAATGTGTCTTAGGTCAAACTTTAAACAATTTTGCATAGAATAGATGTAATACTTAAGACACACAGACATGATTTAGAATCTAAAAGTTTATTATCTTAGCATAATTAGTCTTATAATGCTGGAAAATAATTACACAACAGTAGGTAATATTCTACCTATCCATCCACAACTTTGGTAGGAATTGCTATCCGTCGGTAAGTTATGGGAAAGCAAGTAAGGGCAAAAGGATAGATTTGTATCTATAGTAGCTGCAACTGTAGATAGATAACTTATTGAAAACAGGCGCTAGTGAGTGATCTAAACTGATCATTAAACTCCAAAAACAGTTGACAATTCAACTAAAACTGGACCAAAATATCCTATAAAAAACCTAGCTAAATTCCTTTTCTGTTACCCACAAAAGATGCTACCTAGTAAGGATGCAAACGTCCAATTGGTTTGGAAAACCTTGCCAACTACCTCTGCCTACTTTGGCATCCATTTTCTACCCTGTGTGGTCTAATACGCAGAGTATTTGAATGTATTTATTTACATACGAATGCAACTGTTTTCATGCCATTTTCCGAACAGGGGAAAGCATTTTATTTTGTGCGGAGCGTCTGAGGTAAATAGTTTTCGGATAGTGTATGCTGTTGTTGATATTTGGGTGCTATTTTTTATTGAAATTTAACTTTTTCTTTGATTGTTGTTATAAATATTAAGTTTGAAGTTGAGTTATTTCATATTAACATTCTTAAATATAAACATATCACAAAATACATTATTACAAGGTTTAATTCAATATAGGTATATAAAATTGTAGATCTTTGGCAGTCGTTACGGATAGTCAGAAGCTAGTAAATCTGACTCCAGTTTAGCCATGAAGTACAGTGTTACCCCAATTAGTGAGTTGTGGAGGTCTGGTAGGCAGCCGCTCCTCGTAAAATACTGGTATTCAACTAAATCCGGCTTAACTGGAAGCCGACCCCAATCATCATCTGCCTAGCCTTTTCCCAACTATATTGAGGTCGGCTTCCAGTCAAGCCGGATTTAGCTGAATACCAGTATTTTACGAGGAGCGGCTGCCTACCAGACCTCCACAACCCATTAACTGGGGAAATACGATACTTCATGGCAAGACTGGAATCAGATTTACTGGCTTCTGACTATCCGTGACGACTGCCAAAGATCTACAAATGACAGCCGGGACCAACGGCTTAACGTGCTTTCCGAGGCACGGAGGAAACTCGTTATGTTAAGATGGTCACCCATCCACAGACCAACCTAGGCAAGCGTTGCTTAACCTTGAAGATCGACCTGTGCGGCTGTTATTATCTAGCCACGAGCTCCTAGCCGACCCCAATATAGTTGGGAAAAGGCTAGGTAGATGATGATGATATAACATTGTAGCCCACTGGTTTTAGAAATCAAGCTACCAGTGGTAAGGGAGGAATCTCTTGACAGTATGTGTCGTGTCCAGAAGTACTGATTTCTGAGTAAAGTCCTTTAGCTAGCTGTCTACTGACAGCCTTTAACAGCATGGGTCTTAGTTACCAAACCATTGTCTAACATAATCTCTCCGGAGTACCTAGCACAAACTCGCGATTCAAGACTAGATACTTGATTTGCTTACTTTTCTCGGCTTGCAGGAGGTTGTAGTCATGCGGTACGGTAATATCATCAATCATTGTACTCTGCTTGATTTGGTTCAGTAGTAATATTATTTTAACATTAGATAGACACAAGCGATAGATATTATTACGAAATTGTGGCTATTTATTTTACTATGTCCAGCTGTGGACGTCTTTCGGCTGAGATGAAGATGATGATGATTTTACAAAAATTGATTATGTGTTTTTGAAAAGTGTTTGATAAGAAGGATTAAACTCCTTGTTATCAAATAATTCTAAAAATATAATTGACCTTTAAAATTTAAAGGTCAGTTAGGTAACTTTTTTTTAAATAAATGGGATTTTTAGAAGGAGTTTAATCCTTGTTATCAACAACTTCGTACGGCGAGTATCCACCCATACGTTGTCCAAATCTCTACGGAAAATTGTTAAAGACTGCCTCGATGAACAATTTTCCTGCGGCGGTTTTTCCGTCCGATTATAATTTTGGTGTCTTCAAGGCTAAAGTGAATAGGCTCTTAATAGACTAGTGCGCCTCACTATCGACGATTGCATCACTGTTTACCATCAGGTGGGATCGCAGTCAAGCACTAGCTTATAGCAAATTAAAAAAAAAACCGTAACAAAAGGTAACTTTTTTTAAATAAATGGGATTTTTACGAGTTTAATCCTTGTTATCAAAAACTTTTCAATTCACTTTTCAAACACAAAACAAGGCCAGACAAGACAAATCATAAAATATCTGTAACTTTGACATCAATGCTCTTAACGCCAAAAACAAATATTTACTTCTAAAAACAAAGCTAAAGTTTGGAGCGTTTGTTTCTTCAGTGAGACAACAGTGTCTTCACACCTGTCGATGGCTTCCAGACTTTCAGTGTTTTTACGACATCGGACTTGGTTTATGTGTCCGGTGGGACCAGGCCCCGGGTTCTTTGGGTCTAGAGCTACGACTGCGAGTAAGGTTATGCTGTGACTTTGTTTATTTAAAACAATTATTACTGTTGTTTTGTCGACTTTGGTAGTTTTGGTGAAAAAGCTCTACCACAGTGTTGTATTTTTAACTCAAAGGTTGACTGGTAGAGAATGCTTTGATGCATTAAGTCTGCCTATGTACCGCTACTGTACATGAAGTTTAAATACATAAACATATTTTACAGGTAAGCCTGTTTGTAGAAGTCCAAAAATTGTTTTAAGTATGAGGGCATAACCGACTCCCACAAAATCTGCTAATGGTTCACGATCCGATTGCAAGATAAAAAAATAAAAGAAAAGTATGAGGGCATAAAACTAGTGTCTCAAGACTATGATCTGTGTGTGTTGCCAGTGATGAAACATGTTACTTAAACGTAGCCGCTCACAATGGGGCTCATCAGAGGGCTTAAAGCCACCCAGAGCACAATTGAAAGGGCTATACTGGCAGTTTCCTTGCTTGATCACATCGGAAATGAAGATATCCGCAAGAGAACCAAGGTTACGGACATAGCCCGAAGAATCGTCAAACTTTAGTGGCAGTGGGCAGGGCACATTGCTCATAGAACAGAGGGTCGATGGAAGACGGAAGGTTCTGGAGTGGCGACCACGTACCGGAAGGTATAACGTATAGAAGTTCTCCGACAAGGTGGAACGATGACCTGGGGAGGGTCGCGGGAATCCAGAAATGGACGTGAGACACAAAGAACCGGCCGTTGTGACGATACTTAGGGCAGTTCTATGTCCAGCAATGGACTAAGAAGATGATGATGACGGACGCCACTGGCAGGAGCCAGTTAATAATAAAAAATAAATAAACTGATTAATAATATCCACCAAAACGAACCACAATATGAATACTCCAACATAATCCAAACACAATACAAAGCCAATATATTAAAGAATTAAAATAATATCCGTATATATCATGTTGAGTCCGCTATCTGCTCAATGAAGCAGTGCAAATGGTAGAAATCAATTTAGTAAATTCACTAGCCCAATTGTAAACATGTCAGGTAAATTAATGAATATTGTAAACGATTGTTATTCGCAAATTGAATCGAGAATTTGGAATAATTGAAGGCGTACTTAAGGTTCCGATGTATTTATTGTAAATTACATAAAAGGATTTCAATGTATTGTAGGTATCAAGGAAGGTTTCTTGTGAAATACTTTGTTACGGAAAGTACTGTGAGGTAACCGATTTCATGAAAGGAGTAGGTTATGCATTTGTAATGTCTATCACATTTTAACTCGCGTTACTTTTCGTGTTTTTTTTACTAAAATCTCGAAAATTACAATGCAGTTATTTTCTTTTTAAATCGATTTGGGTGGATTTTAAGAAAAACAAAGATGTAGAGACCAAATCGGTCGATAAATTTAATACACTTGTATGTATAGTGCAGTTTTTGAAGGTTATTTCAGTTGTACAGTAGTATGTAGTACTGGCACGCGACTGTAGTACATTTTAAATATTGCTTTGTATTAATTAAGTACTTTTAATTATCGTCCTTAATATTGCAAACCTTTTAGAAAGTGGATTTTCTTGCCGGTTTTTCTCCGTAGGAAACGACCAAATAGAACCGTGCCTTAGCTACTGACGGTTATAAGTGTCCAAGTAGGCCTCAATGGCATAAAAATTATGAATTTGAATGTAGAACAGTTCTGAGATATAAAATAAATAATATTTAATATATATTTCTATTGTATTTATATACAACATGTAACATAATTAACGCACATCCTAGTGGGGGGTCATTGATTGTACTCATCATTGTGAAAAACTTTTACTATGGGACCAAACCTGAAACCGAGAACCAGCTGTTCCATACATTTTGACGAAATAAGCGATCAAAAATGTGACAAGTACGACGAGTACAATAACCCTCAAGAGGATGTGCGTTAAATATGTTACATGTTGTATATATTTTTTCGCCCACTGACCACTATCTCATCAGCTGATCTTAGGTAAGGGTGGGGGGGTGGTTGACGACGAAGTACACTGACCTAGAAGTACCCTTGACTATTCAAGGGTACTTCTAGGTTCTATAATCATCATCTGCCTAGCCTTTTCCTAACTATATTGGGGTCGGTTTCCAGTCAAGCCGGATTTAGCTGAATACCAGTATTTTACGAGGAGCGGCTGCCTATCAGACCTCCACAACCCACTAACTGGGGTAACACGGTACTTCATGGTAAGACTGGAGTCAGATTTACTGGCTTCTTCTATAATAATAAACAATAATAAAAATATAACCCTTAACTAACGGTCATCTATCACTGTTTGTGGCAAACAACGAGTGGATTTGTTCTACGTAATTATTTAGAAGAGTCCACAGCTGTGTTAGTTATTTCGATCAATGTTTACTTGTCAACTGAGTTTGATTTATACGTTTCAAATTTATGCATTATTTTGGAGGGTGAAGTTTGATGGAAGCTTCTTTTATAAGTTAGGTAAATGGTGCTAAGTGGAATAAACGCTTTTGGGTCGAATGCCAGCTAGGTGCTCGCCTCCTTCTGCAGTAAAATTAAAGCAGGAGTATGCCGCACGCGTGAGGGAATAAGGGCTGAAACTGTGTAAAGCGGATGCCCGCGCGGTCCCATACAAAAGTGCTCCGTTGCGGTGACCCGCGCGGAGAGCCAGGCCCCACATTTGTTTTGCTACGTAATAAATTAATAATACATTAAGTTATCCATCGACAAGACTACATGCACACCGTTCATGTTGAACAAGCTTCATTGCGAGGATAATAATTTGGTTTCTGACGATGAGGACCGTCGGTATGAACACACGCGCTTTGTTACGCGGCGGTTGCCCGTCGCGGTCATCCGCTTTACGCAGTCTCGGCCCTAAAAGTCCTTATGCCTCAGCCGACGAGACCTCGGACCCGACTGGGTAGATAAACGTGGGCTTGCGAACGTCGAGCAATGGCTAACACACCGTTCGGCTGTCCGGTAATCAACCAGACCTAGTCAAAGTCGGCGACAGGATAACTACACACGCTCTTCAAAGAGTTACCAGCAAACCGCAGGAGCCCAGCAGGGTCGATGCTTGCTTGGGCCGCGGGGATTTCCTCAAAAGGAAATCTTTATTCTTAAAATGCAAAGGGCAATTGAAGAAACATGAACAACAACAAAGGTTTAAGTCAGCAAAAGTCTGATATGTCCTTTCACAATTTATTGATTAGTTATTTTTTACTTATTTTGGTTTGCCCTGTGCGAGTCACAAATAAATAATTTTCTTTCTTTCTTCTTTCTTTTATTCAAATTTTATTTCATTATGACACCTCAGTCATATTGTTCCACAATGACATCTTCATTCTCTCGCCTAAGACCTTCACCACCTTCTTACTAACACAAACTTCAAAATTTTTCGTGAACCGGATAAAGAAAATTAAACACAGTCATTACTTTGAGTAACGCTTGATCGAAACAGTAAAGATAGCCACAATTACTGGCAGGTTATCAAAGTTTACTACTTAAAGACCCTCCAACTTAATGGTCTTGGCTTCAGTGAAGAATTGAAACCTACATATAAGTGTAACAGGAAGCGTTAAGGAAAAATCTCTGCGTTTCTAGCATAAAGTATAGCCCAAAAGTGGTATGGTGTGAAAAATGAAGCCTGGTTAATTGCTTCAAGCTGTGTCAGCATAAAATACAATAACTTCAAGACAAAATGGGTATTGGGTTGGCTTCTGAAAGGATAACCCGGGATTCTGGGACGAAGGCAAAAAGAAACAGAGTAGGTTTTAGTCAGTAAAAGTCTGATACTCCCCCCAGCTCCGCCCAAAAGCCAGAGAAGTCGTTCTGATAATTGCTCAACTTAAAAAAAGTAATCAAGACAAAAACGAATCCAATGAAACTACGTGTTTAGGGTATTTTTTCTTATTTTTTCCTGCAAAGGACGGAAATTATTCAAATCTGTCAAGCCACTTCCAGCCTGATTATAATGTAGGTTAAAAGCCCTCGAAAAGATACGATAATGAGCTCCTATCTAGCCCATTGGCTCCGTAAGATTACTTGATAAGCCTACAATATTTACTTAGCGTATAAATTAATAGAAATTAGCTTTGTTTTACATACATTTTGAGTGTTTTGGGAGCTGTATCTTGAGATGCTGTAAGTCTTATCTGGATGTGTTAAATCTGTAAGATTTAAGAGAAGATTGAAGAAACGTTTGAGTTTAAGGCTTTAATTAAAGCTATAGTGGTAAACTTAGATTCAACCTTACCAGGAATCGCAGCGTGATTCCCAAGCACCGTAGGCACGGGCTTGCGGACGGCAAGTAATTGGTGGCTCGCCGTCCAGTAAAGACCAAGTTAGAGTCATGTGCGTTTTATCCTGCACGCGCTAGGTTAAGAGCTTAAGTAGAATGTTTACAAAATAATTATAATATTATACAAACTAATATCATAAATGTGAAAGTAAATGTATCTGCCCGTCTGATCGATCTGCCTGTCAGTTGCGCTTTCACGGTTAAACTACTGAACCGATGGCAACCATGAACTTCTTTTTATCGGTCTTTGACTTCGATTTCACACCCACATTAACCAACATTAATGCGAACGAAACCACTGAAAAAGCTAGTTATTATTATAAAAAGAAAGACATGTAAATACATGTCCACAAAAGGTACATTCCTTTCAAAATACAGAGATATAACTTCAGTATATAAATTATCCTTACTCAATGTTTTAAGCAAGAGCGCTTGAGTGGCAGGGCGGTGCCAAGTTTGTTTATAAATTTAACAAAAAGAAAAGTATGTCTCGGTGTTGCCCCTTGGAACTTCATCAAAGTTTTCCCTTTACATTTATTTCTGTTTTTGAGATACGAGTTCAACCTTCAGTGAGATTTAGCTTAGGTATGAAAGACGTAAATATTTGGTTCTTTGAATATATATTTTTTTTATATTATTCGTGGAGGCGTGACGCACAAGATCAGTTGTGACGATTCTTAGGGCAGACTTATGTTGAGCATTATATATCTTTCGTAACACATACATTTATTTTCACATTTATAATATTACTATGGATAATATTATTATCATAATTCTTTTGTAACTAGTCTACTTAACCTTCCAAGACCATGATCCTATATCTATGTTTTCCATATGTGGCAATAGTTTTCCACTAACTGAAGGTTGTCCTTTGGTGACCCTTTTTTTGTTTTCGGGGTGAAACCTTTAAAAGGCGCCTGGACTTTTGGGGAAAAGACCAGAGAGTGTGTGATTCGTAACTCACTAAAACGACCGAAAATTGGATGAAGGATGTCACTACAACGTGAAAGATCTAAATCAGTATAGTTCATCATCATCATCATCATCATCTCAGCCGAAAGACGTCCATTGCTGGACATAGGCCTCCCCCAAGCGTCGCCACAGTGACCGGTCCTGTGCGTCTCGCATCCATCGGATTCCTGCGACCCTCGCCAGGTCGTCGGTCCACCTTGTGGGAGACCTTCCGACGCTGCGTCTTCCGGTACGTGGCCGCCACTCTAGAACCTTCCGTTCCCATCGACCATCTGTTCTACGAGCAATGTGCCCTGCACACTGCCACTTAAGTTACAAAATAATTTATAGTTACAAGATTTTAAAGTACCTATTATTTCACCTTCTTCAAATATTTAGACCTTTAAAATGAACCACTAGCAACTTCTCCGAAATCCACTTGAAAAGCATCAACTAAAGCCGTATTAAAATCTTAGTTTCCTACGTCAAAGCCACGTGTTCAAAGCTGCATTACAAATTTCATAATGAATACAAGTTTGCTTAGTCCCCCCGGGTTCCGTACCGTCGCTTTGAGCGCAGTGACATAGAATAAATAGGCACAGAATGTTCACAAACAGCGAAAACGCACACACACCAGCAATTTGCATACCTTTTCACGACTATGTTGCGGTTGGCTACCAGTCAGCAGCTGAATTGCTGTATTTTACATGTTGTAAATAGCTAGCTGACTTCCACAACTGGACAATAACATAGTCAGTTACTGGTTTGAGTTACCAGATTTTCTGTCTTTTGACTGTCCGTAAGAACGCACTTTCTGGAACGGTATAAAAAGTCCTTACAATGGCTGAAAATGTACGCATACATATTTCGAGTTCAACTATAAGCGCACTTGTTACGGGTATTTATTTAAAATCACCATCCAGAGGAAACATGAGGTCACTAGGGCAAGACTAAGTGTACACGCAACTAGATGGTCATAGTGCATTGTAAGTCGTTGCAGCGAATATTAGAGGCTATAAGTGTTCATAGTTAAAAATAAACTATAGCTCGCTAGTGAGGCCATTCTGTGGGCCACATTACGTCACGCTTGGCATCATCATCATCATTTCTACCGAAAGACATCCACTGTTGGGCATACGCCTCCCCCAAGTGTCACCATACTACCGGTCCTGTGCGCCTCGTATCTATCGGTACGCTTGGCATCCGTCATGGTTATTCCAGGGCGGACTCAAATGTAAGTTTTGCACATTCAGTACTTTGCCTCTTAGCTCCCTAACCTGTCCGGGGCCTATACAACATGTAACATAATGAACGCATATCCTCTTGGGGGGTCATTGTACTCATCATTATGAACAACTTTCGGTATGGAACCAAACCTGAAATCGAGAAATAATAATCAGCTGTTCCCTACATTTATGTTCGTTTATTTCGTCAAAATGTATGGCAACGTATAACAGCTGATTATTTTTTCTCGGTTTCAGGTTTGGTTTCATACTAAAAGTTGTTCATAATGGTGAGTACAATGACCCCCCCAAGAGGATATGCGTTAATTATGTTACATGTTGTATGTGTGTGCGTATTTTCTCGCTTATTGTTACCAGCTAACCTTCTGTACTTATCTATTCCTTGGCACAGTGGTCTAGGCAACAACCGTTTACTTATTTAATTCTTTTGTAACCTACACGTTAAGAAAATTGCTTTGGAGAAATCGTTGCGAATGTTTACCGTGGCTTGAGAACTATTCCTTGAAGGAAGACGATGTTTTTTGACTTTGTTTTGTTCGAGTTTTCTGTTTGTTTTTTTTTGTTGCTAGTTGAGACTTTACTGGACTGTTTCATTTTATATAGTCCTATCTAATTTGTGCTCTTTATATAATATAATTATGGCTTCTCCCGCCCAGAGCGGGAGGGCGTGTCAGACTTTTACTGACTAAAACCACTCCTATTCCTTCTTTGCTTTCATTCCAGAGTCCGGGGTTCTTTTTCGTTCAACCCTGGGTTCGGCAGGGTTTCGATCCTGCTGGGCCCCTACATTTTGCTGACATCTCTATAATGCTCACGAGGTACACTACGCGCCGTCGATGACTTGGGTTCAGTGCGGATGTCTACCGGACGGCGAGCTACCCATTGCTCGCCGTCCGCAAGCTCACACTATTAGAATGCGGTAATCTCTGGTACTAGTTTTTAGTGCTTGAAAGCAAAGAGAAAAAAAATAGTATCAAATAAAGTATACAACAAAATAAAGAATATAGTATACAACAAAAAATCTTGTCACCCTTTAAAATAAGATAGTAGCAACGTACTCTTTACCTTCAAACTTACTGGCAGAACCTCTCATACGTCAACATACGACTTTTCACCTTATCAACAACTGTCGTGCATTATGACGGCCTTGTCACATGTCGCCGTGGAGCGACACTGTCGGGTAAACACGGCGGGCCGCGACATGCCTGATGCGGCGAGCAAGCCATTGCTCGCAGTCCGCAAAGCCCACGCCTACGGATGATATTATAAAGCTGAAGAGTTTGTGGGTTTGAATTCCGTAATCTCAAGAACTAGGTACTCGAATTGAAAAATTATTTTAGTGCTTAAAAGCAAAGAGAAAAAAAATTGTATCAATTAAAAAAAAATTAGAATACAGTTTACAACAAAAATTCTTGTCACCCTTTAAAATAAAAAAGTAGCAACGTACTCTTTACCTTCAAACTTACTGGCAGAACCTCTCATACGACAACATACGACCTTTCACCTTATCAGCGAGTGTCATGAATCATGACGGCCTTGTCACATGTCGCCGTGGAGCGACACTGTCGGATAAACGGGTGTGTAACGATTGACATAATAACAAAACATCTAACGTTCACTTGACATAATTTCAGTTAACATAATTTTGTTTAACATAACGATCAGTTGACATAATGAATTGTTGATATAATTTCATTTTACCTAATTTCATATGACATAACGAACATTTCCTATAATGCACATTTCACATAATATTCATTTAGCATATTATTCATTTACTATAATATTCATAATCTCTAAGTAACTTTTAATATAATTTAGAAAATGACACATGCTACCTTCAACTATTGTTACCAGGAGAAACTGGATGCAATCTGAACTTTAGGGCACCCCGACTCGGATAGGTTAGGTTAGAAGGGGATGGCGGGGTCGTGTGAGCGAGCGAAGCGAGCGAATAGACCTCGCCATCACCTTCGTGGTTATTTTTTTATAAACCACCCAGAAGTAGGAGCCCCGCGAAGCGGGGCTCCGTCGACCAAGCTCACCCTCGACCATGCATAGAATATTTTAAGGTTTGGTTAAGTGCCATTTGAGTTAGGCTAGGACTGTGCCCATTAAACATTTTTGGTCAAAAGAATATTAGGTCAAATGAAAGTTATATTAAAAGAATATTATACATATTGAAAATTATATAAAATGAACGTTATACTAAACGTTATTATGTTAAATGAATATTATATGATATGAAACATTAGGTCATATGAATTTATGTCATTTGATATTATGTCATATGAAAATTATGTCATATGAACGTTAGTTCAAGTGAAATTAGAGCATTTGTTATTATGCCAAACATTACACACCCCGGATAAACACGGCGGGCCGCGACATGCCTGATGCGACTGATTGTGATTATGTGGCCGCATTGTACATTAACGGGGGTTTTGGAATATTTATAAACGGTATTCTTAAAACTGTTTATTGATACTATTGAGTCTATTTCTTGCCGTTACTATCGTCAGTAAAGACAGTTTTATAGTCATTTGTACAAAATTGTATAATTTTTTTTATGAAATGTCATCTAACGCCCGTTTTCAATCTCTCAAATCTACAGTTACAGCTACTTAGATAAACAAATCTATCCTTTTGCTCTTACTTGCTTTCCTATAACCTATCGACGAATAGCATATTGATAGATAGAATTTTACTGTTTATCGGGGATCTATGAATTGCGGTAGGTAATAGGTTATTGAAAACGAGCGTAAGTCGAGCGATAGAGTTAATGAGCTGACAATCCTTAACTCTTATAATAATCTGTTTTACGATTTTTAAATGATATTTTGTTAGATTTTGCATGTCGTAAGGTTCAATGAGTATAATTCATTCACTATATCGTCTTATCTGTATACTTACAACTACATTATTAGCAATAACAATACAAACAATAACTTAAAATATCTTATAACATGCAGTATTATAAGTAGATACGGGCGATTGAAAAATGAAACTGGAATGTAATGCGACTTACCCCACCTTCAGCTGGATTGTGGTGGCGATCCGTTCTGCAAAGCGGCATCCAATACGTACCTTTAACAAAAACAGTGTAGAGTAACCATAAATTACGAAGAACCGATTCAACAAAAAGCAGAGTATATCGTTCTTCTTCTTCTTCCTGCCCTTATCCCATATTATTTCTGTCCTGTCATCGCTCCTCACACAATCCATCCATCTTTTCTTTGGCCTCTCTCTCCCTCTCCATCCATCTACTTGTAAATTCAGAACTCATCGTTATCACTATAAAAAAATGTGAATTTGTAGGCATATAAAATATTAACAAATACTCACATAATAATAATAATAGGACCTTATTGACAAAAGTCCTTACAACACGCTTAATTCATGAATCCTCGACCGGTCCTATGAGACCGCGCTGTTATTGTTTTACTATTGTGTCTCGTTTTGTGGGTATGTGATAGGTTAAAATACCAGTTAAGTGTGTTACATGTAAAAAGATCATATTATTTTTCAAATAACTGAAAGGCTTTCTTGGTACTGAAAAATATGATTAAAGTACACTGCTCCATATAGTACGAGTATAGTATATTCTGCTTGAAAACGAATGCATTCTATTGTGCGGACTCAGCCCCCAAGGATATGCTAGTGACGGCAAAAGTTATGAACTATCTCTATTACCATTATCCTGAAATTATGTATTCCCCTATTTAATTCAACAATATTATGCATTTTCTATTTAATTCTATTATAAGTTCTGGTGTTTTAGTGAGTCTTTTGTGGGTTTGGCTAATGATATCATGCAAAATTCACGATGAATTTGGTGAAAACTATGATGAGCGTCTCTTAAACTGTCTTCTTCTTCTTCCTGCCCTTGTGCCAAATTACTTGGGGTCGGCCCAACACGTTTTTTTTCTTTCATTCTGTCCTGTCACCCGTCACACTATAACTAACTCCCTTCGTCTCCTAAACTATTATCTCTTAGAATTGCTAGCCAAATTGTATCAAGCGGACAGACCTCCAGTAGGATTTCATGGCAGCCTGGAAATACCGACTATCGCTATCAAGTGCTGGGCACACCGTAATATCGGCCAAAGGGAGATTTCCTTTTGGGAAAGGGTTATATACATCATATCGTCCCTATCTTCCTTCTGACGTATGTCTGCTACATGCGGTTGTTTCGAGAGGATCTTGTTTCAGATTCAGTGGGAGAACATGCCCGGGCGTAACCACTGCATGAATTGCTCGGAGACGCGCTGAAACATATGGTAGAGGGCTAGCCTTGAGTGGATCACCGCTATTCCGTAGTGAAGGAGATTGAAAAAGGAAGCTGAAAAACTTAAATTATGACGAGACAGAAGGACTGGTGGAAGTGTAACTCACACAATCACTTGCATACACACATCCTCACACACACACACACCCACACCCCCCCCCCCCCCCCACACACACACACACATACACACGCTAACACACACACACTAACACACACTCACCAACATAAATATGATACATACACAAATTACGCAAACACACATTAATGCAACCACTCTTCCATTCACACAAATACCCTTTAAGATTACTTTGTATAGATTTATATCCAATAACTCAGTATTCCTAGTTTTTAAGTAACTGGAACAATTTTATTTCACCTTACCTGGAGAAGGACGCTGATAACCGCGACACAGTATTATACTACTGCTGTTATCAACGTTTTGAACTTGACTATATCTGTATGTGTTTCTTGTTCCAATAAATATTATTATTATTATTGGTCAGGTGGTGCAAGACGGCATGGGATGCAGTCGAGCTGTTTGTTTTCCATGCCCTTTTCTTTACGTAGGAAGATGGCGTGACAGGAGGCAGGGCTGTAGGATTGTTCGAAAATTTTACCGCGGCCCACCACTTCTTCTCACTCCAATCAAAGTGAAAGAAGTTTTTGACGACCTCTCATCAAGAAAACCTGGAGCTAATGACGGAGTAGTTCTAAGAATCCTATTTATAAATAAATGTACCTCACTGTTCTTCCACATTTATTCTTATTCTATACATATAATAAAATCGTAGGAAAGTCAAAACTGTACATTGAATATTTTTTTAAAAGAATACTTGGGGCGTGATCTACAATCGATACCGAAGCCAAAAATATAGTTTTTAGAATTCATGTCTGTTTGTCTGTTTGTCTGTTTATCTGTTTGTCTGTTTGTCTGTTTATCTGTATGTCCGGGCTAAACTCAAAAAGTACTGCATGGATTTTCTTAAAATTTTGCATGAATATTACTGAGAGGTCAGGAAAACAAATAGGCTACATATTATCACGCTATCACCTACGGGGGAGGAGCTGTGAATCTTTATTTTTCTTACGCATTATGTGGCAGCGTGTAATCTAACGACGCATATATAAATGTTGTTTTTGAGTAAGCCATGCTATTATTTAGCTTTACAATGTAAAAACTACGCCATTTAAGTAACTTGGTCAGAAAAACATAATTTAATTAATGTTAGTAGTATAAAGGAAATTTTAAAGCAGCGCCATCTATGACATTTCATAAAAATCAAATCAAGTTACATATTAACACTTTTTGGAAATTTATAATTAAAATTTTATCATGTTGGCGAGGTTAGTAGTTAGTTATTCATAAAATTCATAGATGGCATTTTGCATTTTCTTCATAACAAATGTATCGTATAGTTCGTTTGACAAATACAAGGTCCAACAAAACCCTCAAAATCGAGTTGAGGAAGACAATTTAAAAAAAATGCGGTGTTAAGTATTACAAAAAAGTGATGTTCATTGATGATGAAGTGACATTGAAGCTCATTTGACAGAATCCAAGAGAACAGCGTGCGGCACAAATAAAATAAGATCGCCTGTGTCGTGACATAAATCAACTTTCGACATCTGATGATGAATCCACGGTTTACGATATCGAAGAGCAAACGGTTAAATAAAGAAGGAAGTGGATTTATCTACAATATCGTGATTAACTACGTCGCCCATGGAGATATGGTTGCCTTAGAAGAAGTTTGTACCCACTGCCAAGTCCACAAATGAAAAAGGGAACTAAATGGCGAGCATTCGAAGTCCAGCTTGTGAACAACAAGCAAGTGTTGAAGTAGACACATCCTCAATTTGGTCTGGTCTGTTCAAAGGATTGCAAAGTATGTTGCATAACGTTAATCCGCAAATTAGCAACTTCAAAGCAGCCCTCGCGTCGGTGCCTGAGAACGAGCGCAACCACTTTAAGTTTGTCATCAGAGCAGTTAGAAGGCCGATCACAGCCCATCCAGGGTGGTATAATGCTCCAACGACGAATGAGGTAGCTGTTGTGTTAGTCGATCAGGGATGTGATAAAAGAGACATCGTTTTACGCACGCATGATGACCGGCTTCAAAGGATCAGCGAGACTCACCGTGCGTACGATTCTCTTCAATATCCTCTCATTTCAGTTCTGTCGCGGAGAGGTTGGCTACCATTTTGCCCACTATAATGTAGACCCCCAGACAGGCACCCCAAATCATAAAAAAAACCATCCACCATGCATTTCTACAGCTTCTTGATCCAGCTGAGGATAAACAATGGTTCTTATCTCCGCCATTATCGTACGCTCTTCACTCAGTTTCTTAGGACATGTACGCCAAAATTGAGACAGAGCGTTTGGTATTTATAAGGTCCAACCAAAGAAAGCTCAAAGCTGAGAACTACGTCTATCTCTATGCAGAATAATACAAATGCTCATTCATGGTCATTCTCCCCTCCACCTTCACAAAAGGTCCGTGGTACATGCACGAGAGGGCCCAAGATGCATTTTGTTACGTGCGAAAGTTTGGTCGCCCGGACCTCTTCACTATCATCACTACCAACCCAAAGTAGCCTGAAATAACAGCTCCACTCCTTGCAGGATAGGTTTCGTACGATAGGCACGACTTGATCTCTCGCGTATTCCACCTGAAGTTAAGTTCAATTAGAAATGCTAATTTTTAATGCTCAGCTTGGAGACAATGCACGTGTTCAGGAATTTTACAATGTCCTTCTAAGTCATGGCAAACGCATACAAGAAGAGAGAGGTGGACAGATGGTGCTGCTAGAGACTCTCGGTAGAGTGGTACACTCTCTTGGTAGAAGTACAGAAGCGGACTTAATGCTTTAGGCATTTTCTACCAGTCAACCTTTGGGTGATACAAAAAAATAGTATCCAGCTTAGAAGAACTCATTCGCTGTGTGTACGGGGATGTCAGTCGTATACTGCACCAGTAGAATTCTTGGGTGTGTGAGTAGGCCATTTAGATGCCCATAAATGATCAGGCTGCAGCAATTAACAAATGCATTCTCTGGGAAATTGAGGGGAATGATGTGGTCTACACCTCGATAAACACTGTTGTCGAGCAAGATAACGCTACACATTATCCCGTGGAATTTCTGAACACCCTGTCAGCAAGTGGACTTTCAGTGCATATCATCCAGCTGAAGGTCAGTGTCCCAATTGTACTTCTTCAGAACCTATCTCCTCCAGAGCTGCACACCATTGGAGCAGAAATTCTTATGGTTGTGGCATCGGTGAGGCAGCATTTATACCACGCATTTCCCCCCTACCTTACAACTTCCCGTTCCAGTTCAAGTGCGTACAGTTCTCAGGACGAGTTGCTCCTCACAAAGGCAACTGTATGGTGCTTGCTCCCGCGTCACCAGTCCTGACTCTCTTTACATTTTGGCACCTGGCAACGTAATTTATAGGGAAGTGTTGAAAGGTACGATATCTTTGTAAGTATTTTTACACTTTTGTGTCCTGGAATGGAAAACATTCCACACATACATCACCATCATCATCTGCCTAGCCCTTTCTCAACTATATTGGGGTCGGCTTCCAATCAAGCCGGATTTAGCTGAATACCAATATTTTACGAGGAGCGGCTGCCTACGAGACCTCCACAACCCACTAACTGGGGTAACACTGTACTTCATGGCAAGACTGAAGTCAGATTTACTGGCATCTGACTACCTATCCGTAATTACTGCCAAAGATCCACAATTTAATATACATTTTGAATTAAATCTTGTGATGTACGAGACCTCCACAACCCATTAACAGGGATAACACGGTACTTCATGGCAAGACTAATATTCCACACATACATCATTTTCTCTATTTCCTTCAGTCACAACTTATGACTGAACTCAGCAGGATTCCCATATAATTCTCTAAACTTTCTTCGCTTGCAAAAAAAAACATGTATTTTAATGCTATTTTAAAAGTTGTTTACTTATAATGCTATAGCGATATCTTAAGTATTTTTGGTGCTGTAGAGCCTTCACGCAGACGACATCGCGGGCAGCAGCTAGTTCATAATGAAGTCAGAACGAAGTCGCGTAGATAAATTCAATTTATTTGTTTTTACGCACGCGTGAGGCTCATTAGAATTATTTAAGTCTGAGTTATTATTATAAGGTGAGTTAAAACAATGTACCTATTTAGAATACTCAACCACAAAATAGATAGGAACAGAATGCCAACTCAATGTATGTATTTCATTTTTCATACCTACGCTCGGTTATCGCGCTAGGGTATGCGCCGACCGCTATGTCCAAGCGCGTATGGTCCGAGACATCGTGTCTGCGAGCGGTGTCTGTGTGTGCGTTGCTCGAGCGCGCTTTGCATGTAGATTGCCTTCTGTAGCTAACTCTTTTCTGACTCAACACTGGGCTCAGAATTGGGATTTCTCCACACTGGAACGTGGAAAGGATTTCGGCCTGGAGTAAGTACTTTAGAAAAATGTCATGATGAAAACTGATATAAAGTTGCTACAATCATGGAAATCTCTGCGCGTATTGTTCCTAAAAGAGACAGTGTCAGCAAACTATAGGGGACCCGGCTAGGTCGAAGCCCTGGGTTTAACGAGCATCACCATCTCAGCCGAAAGACGTCCTCTGCTGGTCATAGGCCTCCCCAAGCGCCGCCACAGCGACCGGTCCTGTGCGTCTCTCATCCATCGGATTCCTGCGGCCTTCACCAGGTCATCGGTCTACCTTGTGGGACGACTTCTTTCGTATCTTATATTTATGTTCATATATGAACATATAAAATAGGTAAACAAGTAAATACTTCGCAGTTAAATTCAATTTGTCTGTTTATGAGCGCGTGCGGCATTTTAATCTTAATACGCGTTTCTTGTCAGCTCCAGGCTTTGCTACATTTTAGCGGCGCGACTGTGGTCTCCCTAGTTGCGAGACGTATTTATAATTACAGACTTAGTCTGCAGTAATTAGATCTTTGTCGTTCTCAGTCGCATGTGCGAATGAGTTAAAGAAGATTTATTGATAACTAGCTTTTTGCCTGTGTCTTTGTTTATGAGAATGTTTTTTTTGTAATACCCTTTAAACCGCATCTTCAGGGTTGAAGGGGAGTTTTAAAAAATTGTACCAAGTTTCAAGTTTTCCAAGGGATAAGATTCTCCCAAAAACTATTATCAACAAAGTGATCCTATAAGGGTTTCGTTTTTCCTTTTTAGGTACGGAACCCTAAAAATGATAAAAATAAAAGTATGTATACAAACGAATTTTTACCATTGTCTTTCCTAGTCCTAATAGTTTTGGCTGTGCGTTGATATGTCAGTCAGTCAAATTCTCATTTATCTATATTATAGTTTAGTTGTCGCCCACGACTTTGTCAGCGTCAAGTTTGTTAAATGAAAAACAAACGCAGCTAATTATTTTGTGAATGATGTTTTTATTTTTAAACTTGTGTTTAATATGAATAGGGTCAGAAATGACTGGGGCGCATTTATTATTGTTGTACTGGAACGTTACATAACTAATATAGGCGAGGGACAGTTTCAACAACTAACTGAAGGTATCTATGGTCTGTTTTTTAAACTCAGAGACTAAAATGACATTACAACACAAAAGAACTGGCATCATTCCTATACTAAATTTGACATTAGGTACTTGTGTCAATTTAGTCTCAGGGTATAAAAAAACGGACAATAGTAAGTTGGAAAGTTCTATATGGATTATGGAGGCCACGGATACCTACATATCAAAAACCCTCCACTATCCAGTAACAAGCTGATAAGCTGTCCCTTGGTATCTTAGCAAGGCTGTCAAAAATCTGCCATTTTTTTTTGAGGCGGTATTTCAATGACTAGCTTTGGGAGCTCGTGGCTAGATAATAACAGCCGCACAGGTCGATCTTCAAGGTTAAGCAACGCTTGCCAAGGTTGGTCAGTGGATCGGTGACCATCTTAACATAACGAGTTTTTTAATGTATATTTTAGTGTGCGTCCATTTAAGGCGGAATAAATATGTTTTTCTTTTTTTTTTTTTTCTTTTTCACGTTAAGCCGTAGGTCCCGGCTGTCATTTGTAGATCTTTGGCAGTCGTTACGGATAGTCATAAGCCAGTAAATCTGACTCCAGTCTTGCCATGAAGTACCCTGTTGCCCCAGTTAATGAGTTGTGGAGGATTGGTAGGCAGCCGCTCCTCGTAAAATACTGGTATTCAGCTAAATACGGCTTGACTGGAAAGCCGACCCCAATATAGTTGGGAAAAGGTTAGGTAGATGATGATGATGTCAATAACTAACTTCTCCCTCTCTGGGTCAAGCGAAAGAGAATGTCAGACTTAGACTGACTAAAATCCTTTGCGTTCCAGAGTCACAGTAATTCTTTCGAACAAACCTGTATGGAAACAACAGCTTAACTGGATCAACCAAGTTAAGCATGGATGAGTCATGTGCATTTAGATACTAAAACTTCGAAAGGGAATTTTAATCTAAGGGTTTTTAATGCATGAAAGAGTATTTTTTTAGGGGTGCTAATCTAATGACTTCTCCCGCTCTGGGCGGAGTGGGAGGGCGTGTCAGACTTTTTCTGACTAAAATCACACATTTGTCCTTCAGTTGCCACTTGCATTCTAGGACTACGGGTTTTCTTTTCAGAAAAATGCATGAAAGAGTCTTAGTTAAGAATGCAGTAAAGTCGGACAATGATGACTAGCCCCGCACCCTAAACAAGCAAAGCTGTTTGAGTGTATTTTTATAAATTCATTTTAAAATATAATTTGTTTGTATTTAAACACCTTTATCTTGCAGTTGCACTGATAAATCACTGCATCCTTTACGCGTATGAACTATAGCGTCTAGAACTCCGAAAGGTGCTTAAAATCTTAGCAAGACATCTCGATCCACGCGTCTGACATTTGATTTGCGACTCCAAAGTCGTCAGTCCCTTCAAGCAGATGTGCAATAAAACCTGCTTCAGATACGTAGATTGTAAAAATAAGATTGGGAACGTTGTGTCTGCTCCACAGTTCGCCGGAACACTTCGAGCGCGTTGGCGCGAGGGACAGGAGATGGCGGTTTGCTAATTAAAACCTACAATTAAATACTTTGCAAGAAAATACAACCAACACAAAAAAAAAAACAATAAAAAGTATAATTATATTATCATCATCTACCTAGCCTTTTCCCAACTATATTGGGATCGAATTCCAGTCAAGTTGGATTTAGCTGAATACCAGTATTTTACGAGGAGCGGCTGCCTACCAGACCTCCACAACCCATTAACTGGGGTAACACGGTACTTCATGGCAAGATTGGAGTCAGATTTACTGAATAGAAGTATAAAATAACTTAAATATGATTTTAATTATTTTTAGCTGTCGGTGTTCCTGGTTTTCTTCATCCGATTTCCAAAAATAAACAAAATTTTTAACAAATGATGGGACTAAACTGGAAGTGCATTCGAAAGGATGTACTTCCTGATTTATGAATGAAACAGTGATCGGATTTCAAAAGTGTTTTTTACAGTTTTCAAATTAAACATGTATTTTTTTATTATTTAAAAAAAAAATTGTTTCATTATTTTCAAATTGAAAGCAGTATTTTTGAAATCCGTTCACAACTACCGGAATTCTGAGGTAGCAAACACGATCAAGGGGTATATAGACATTTTTAGGGTTCCGTAGCCAATTGGCAAAAACGGAACCCTTATAGTTTCGCCATGTCTGTCCGTCCGTCCTCGCTTAATCTCTGTGACCGTTAGCTCTAGAAAGCTGTTTGGTACCAATATGTATGTCAATCATGCCGACAAAGTGCAAAAATAAAAATTGGAAAAAAATGTTTTATTAGGGTAGCCCCCTACATGTAAAGTAAAAAGCGTTTTTTTTTTATTTCAACCCTAACGTGTGATATATTGTTGAATAGGTATTCAAAAATGAATAGGGGTTTACTAAAATCATTTTTTGATAGTATCAATAATTTCAGAAATAATCGCTCCAAAAGTAAAAAACAATGTGTCCCCCCCCTCTAACTTTTGAACCATAAGTTTAGAAAATATGAAAAAAATCTAGAAAGTAGAGCTTTATAAAAACTTTCTAGGAAAATTATTTTGAACTTGATGGGACGAACAGTTTTTGAAAAGTTAGGGACACTTATTGTGACGGACGGGAAACTACGGAACCCTACACTGAGCGTGTCCCGACACGCTCTTGGCCGGTTTTTTTTTTGTATACGACTACTTCTTCTTCATTTCTGCCGCAGAACTACCGGCTTCGTCAGCGTGAAAGTCTATTGAAAGAAAGAAAGAAGAAAGAAAATATGTTTAATTTATCCTATTGCGGACGCAAAATCGAAGTCGAAGACGGATAAAAAATACCTTACCTATGTCTATTCAAGCTAGCTTCGTACTCATCAAAACTGGGTTCAGTAGACAACTGAATTACAATCCTACACAACACAATACAAATGTAGACAATTGAATTACTTTCCCATAATATTAGTACGGATAAAATTTGAGTTGAATCGACACGAGAAGAAGAAGAAGAAGTACGGATAATATCAGTTCGCTTCAGCCTGTACCTTGGTCCCCACCCATCCGAAACGTGAACACAATATAATGAGGGAGAGGAGCCTCAGAGAGCAAAGTTTGGAGCGGACTCAAAAGTACTCCCAGTAATTTTTCCTGCTTGATTTAAAACGATCGCATTGTAACAGTTTCGGTCGTCCGTTCTTGTTCGCAATTGTATTTTGTAGTTGCTATATGAGTTTTATTGGTATTTTGTCCAAATTTTTAAAACATATTTTGAAGGCATGCGAAAAATAACTGAATTTTTTAAGCAACTTGAGAAACTAATAGCAAGTACACTTTAAAATGACATTCTTAGGAGGACATCAGATTCGAGAAGTAAGGATTAGGCAATGTGGCGATTTCTGAGGGAGGCCTATACCCACTTACGTGGACTATTTGACCTAAATGATGACAGTAAAGAAAATTTTATTTACCTATAGCATTTTTATCTGTTATCTAGGTAAGTATTATTTACACTATAGAGATAGCGATTTGAATGTCGTGGGCGAGAAAAGAACGTATTCTCTTTAAATTAAAATTAGCCGACAAACCACACGAATATAACAACAGACTAAGTGAATTATACAATGTGTTGTTTTGAAAGTGTATGGCATTTCGGAAGGTTGTAAACACAAATAATCATATAAAAATACAATACTTGGTCAATAACAATAATAAATTTAATTTTAGTTTTTTTAATTTTAGTTGGTTTTCAGAATAACTTTCTAAACAAACGTGCGGGAAGTGCTTGTGTGCTTTAGATCAATGAAAGAGTGTTTGTGTGTGTAAAAGCGCAGGCATAGGGCGAGTATTAGACTGCCTGCGTTTTAATAAAGGTAGTTCACCAATTTCCATAAAAAATAATAATAAAATATTTACCTACTCATTTTATTATTGATTCGGGTCGAGTATGACTAACATAATTACCTCCCGATCCATAAAACCACGCTAAAGTTATAGTTACCAAAGCCAAACAATTGTATAATATACTGAATGGGTACCTTTATAACTTTTAAACGGTGAAAGCCGATAAAATCTTAGCTTTCAAAAATAAACTTCTCACTTTAATCTCAAGATTTCCTTCTAAATGACTCGATCAAATAATAAAACATCAAAGTTTCCTAGTAGGTACGGCGTGCAAGCGGCCCTAGCAATGCATGAAATGAAACATGTATGAAAAGTATTGCACAAAGGCTTGGTCGTAATGCGTGAAGCACTAGTTTCGAGTTACCGTATAATATTCCACTAAGACGCTACCACGAGGAAATTGTGTAGGTAAGTGGGGGATAAAACGTTTTAATATTGATGTTTTTGAGGGGATTGGGCCTATTATATTGGTCCTTGTGTGAGGAGCTCGTGGCTAGATAATAACAGCCGCACAGGTCGATCTTCAAGGTTAAGTAACGCTTGCCAAGGTTGGTCTGTGGATGGGTGACCATCTTAACATAGCGGATTTCCTTCGTGCCTCGGAAAGCACGTTAAGCCTCATCTGACTTCAGTCTTGCCATGAAGTACCGTGTTACCCCAGTTAATGGGTTGTGGAGGTCTGGTAGGCAGCCGCTCCTCGAAAATACTGGTATTCAGCTATATCCGGCTTGACTGGAAGACAACCCCAATATAGTTGGGAAAAGGCTAGGCAGTCTTTCCAGCCAGCAAGGTCGTTGCAACATGTTTTTTTTTCTTCCACTATGTCCTGTCAACCATCACGCATCACTGACTCTCTTTTCTCTCACATAACTCCTCACACAATCCATCCATATGTATACTCATAACCCAAAGCACCTATAATTATATAGGTATAGGCTAATATACAGCACACTTGGTAATTATCCCCCGGCAGTTAGTCGGAGCGACCGATGTCTTCAATTGCCCCGTCGTGCCTTTTAATCCAACTAGCGTCGCCACTAACAACGCTGGCCACAGACAGAATGTTTAATTGTTCACATTTATGTACGAGGTATTTGTACTGGTAGGGAATTCGTTTATTTGGAAGAACTTAACTTCGAGCGAATATCGACGCCGATGTGGTAGCCTGTCGGTTTTCTATTGTTTATATTTCGGGGAGTGTGCATGGGAATTGTATAATTTCATTTCGCCTAGTCCATTCTATCATCGACCGTCACATTAGCATTATCGGCCTTCTAATGTTCCCACTTTTGGGACTCACAACGTCGAACGTCACATGATTAAACCTAAATGTAACCTGAAGAGCTGGAAATATAACAACTCATCGGCAGTTACAACTCTTGGGCCTGAGTGCTCATACGCTATGTAAAAATTTATCTAAATGCCTAGTTAACACTTCACATTTCCCGAGGGTAACTTTAACACAAACTTAAATCTATGGGTACAATGGCGACAAGACCGCTATTGTCTGATGAACAACTTTAGGATGGACTGTAAGAATTTAGCAACATAAACACAACCGCATAGAAATGCGACTGACCGCTAATGTAAACACCAACATCTCGCATTCGAACACAATGTTTTTATCGCGACAACATGACAACGATAATGTACCCATCAGCATAACACCATGTACGAACCTGGCACACACCGCAGTCCGCTAAGCTAACACTGACTCATATCTGTCCCACCCTTAAAAGCAACACAACATACACGTAAATCAGAATCACACTTCCCACGTTTGCAAGTTCACAAATACTGCGGGTTTCGAACACATTGACGTCGAAATGTTTGTCAACGATGCACAATACGCTGGACCACGTTGTAAGACGTGCTGGCATATACAGGTTGGTTTTAGACGTTTTAGAAAAGAAATACTCTTTCTTCTACATAGAAAGAATATTGACCCAGAATATTGGCACACGAGATGTCAGCAAAACCTTAGGCGCTGGCCACACAGAAAGGACGTAAGACGCAGACGGGGCGCGGGCATTTGTCTCTACCGCGTCTCTTTCATACAAAATCTATAGAAGCGTCGCGACTCAAAACATACAGAACAGACAGGGCGCGGGCGCAACGCTGGTACTTTTGCGCCTGTCCACGTCGCGTCCTCGTCTTACGTCTCTTCTGTCTAGACTGCCCCTTAGAGGCCTCAGCTGCAGGGCCAATGCCTCAGCCTAGCTAAAAATAATAAAAAAAACAGACCGTACTCCATATTATGTTCTAGCGTAGAAGACGGCCGCACGCACGAGGGAATGGCCCGCGCGCTCCAGCCGCTGGGATCCCGACCCTGATTTCCAGCCACCTTTGGCGTAGGCTTACGGACGGCGAACGATGGGTTGCTCGCCGTTCGGGCGTCCGGTAATTGTCCGGACCGAGCCCAAGTCGCCAACCGCGTGTCATGTTCTACGCGCGTTTCAGGGAGCTATCAGTCCAGTGGCCCAATGGGGTTGGAGGCTATTGGGCCCATCGGCTCTATAAAAGTGAACACCTGGGCCCTGATGAGTGCCACCAAAAAAACTCCCTATTATGTTAGTAATTACAGTCCTTAAACACAGGTCAATAAAAGTTACAATAGGAGCTCTTAGTTTAAAAGTATTTTACGCTCCCTTAACACATCGGCTACATCTTCTTCTTCTTCTTCTTGTCCTTATCCCATATTACTTGGAGTCGGCGCAACATGTCGTTCTCTTCCATTCTGTCCTGTCACTCGTCATAACATCACTGACTCCCTTTTTTACATGCACATACGAATATACATGCAAACCAAGTGGCACAACACAGTTTAACACTAATGACTCAGAATGCTGTTGACGTTCCCACGCACGTCGCACTCTGCGCGTCATAGTTACTATTTGCCTTCTTAAAATGGCATTAAAGTCATCAAACACATCCTTTATAACTGCAAAACAATTCCTTCCTAACTGGCAAATATTACGACCTCTGACTCGCAAATATAACCATGGCATGAGGCAGATCGAAGTCACCACGCACAACAACCGTTGCTAACTTACCTACCTAAACCTCTACTAAATCACTTTGTAACATTGTGGCAAGCGCCTCCGTACCCTGTCACGCCAAGGTAAGTTCAAACAAAATTTAATTGGTCCTCTATTTTACAAACAACCGTTGGAATCGAAACCAATTATCGTTTTCGCGTTCGAATATCGAAAGTTTGTAGCAGGTGCGCGTAACGTCTCGGCTTGAGGGAGAGGCGGTAGCGGGCAGGTAACTAAGGAGGTTATAGGTACTCTTGGAAGTGGGGTAAAGAACCAGCGGTAGGTATATGGCCTGTGTTCTTTCTAAAGGTAAACCGTCCTCTCTTCTTGCGTCGTATTCCTCAATGCTGAGGGTTGCGAACTCCCTGCATCAACAGTATTATTTGTATGATATTCCTTCATCTGTTTCTGTCTCTGGCGGTAACGGTAAACCGTAATGAGGAAATTATATTATGTTGGTTTTAGGTCGTACTGGTCTACCTATACCATATCAATGGACAACAAGCCTAGTTGTATATTGATATTAATTTTAATAGAACACTTAATTTTTCAGAAGACATTCTATAAGTATAAACAGTCAAACGGGGTGAATAGGAACGTAGGGGTGAATAGGAACGAAAATGGTTACTGGATTTTAACGTTATTTAACAGGTTTTTCCAGCATTTAATTACTCCTATTTATCCATTAATTGTAATAAAAGGCGATGCTTATACAGAAATGAAGATAAAATGTTTAACCAAAGTAAAAATTAAAATCAAAGTTTTGTTCCTATTCACCCCTGCGTTCCTATTCACCCCGTTTGATGGAACTTAAAAGTAGGGAAACACAATGTCTACCATTCTAGCGTTCCTCATTCTGCGTAATAACTGGAGACTCTATCCAACACAGGACGCCTAAAGCAAAAATATTGTTTTATGAACTTAATTAACCTTATTTTCCTATTGCTGGGGCTCAGGCTGTGTCTCTAGAACAGGAAATGGACCGGATGGATGGATTCACCACATGGTAGATTACGATTTGTTACCGATGAGCTGGAAGTCTTATATCTGTGTTTGACTGGCCTGTTGGTCTAGTGGTTAGTGACCCTGACTGCTATGCCGGAGGTCGTGGGTTCGATTCCCACCCAGGACAAATGTTTGTGTGATGAGCACGATCATTTGTTCTGTGTCTGGGTGTAATTTATCTATAATATGTATGTACTTAGAAGTATATAAATATGTTTATCAGTTGTCTAGGCTTTATTTATTTATTTAGTCTTCGTGCAACTCAATGTACAAACGCGGACTTAATGCCATAACACAAGCTCTGCTTAGCTTGGGACTAGATGGCGTTGTGTGAAAGTTGTGGAATATATGTATATGTATGTAAATGTTTTTTTTTCTACTAGTAGATACTGATTTCCTCACGTTATTTTCCTTCACAGTTTTAAAAGCTGTAATTTAATAAATTACCTACACAAAGGAATACACCAGGACTTTACCACCAACCAGGCAGGACTTTTGCACCTCGTGCCTTGGTATTCACGTAAACCCGTTAGCTCCGTTTGCCTTTCAAATCTTTTTCAGTATCGTTTTGCCTTCAGATTGTGGAGGTGTGTTAAGCCACTTCCCACTGAAAGTCGACCCCAAACTAGTTGGGATAAGGATAGAAAATGCACCCAGCTGTTTGAATCTTAGTCAGGGGCGTTACCACTGGGCCAGCACAGCTCAAGAAACACAGTTTCTCCCCGCTATTAGTACATAAATTACACCACATTTATAGCCGTCGGTGTCGGCATATAAATCACGATTGGCCAGCCTGGCCGAGTCATTAGTGGGCGACCGCGGTACCAAGTCGGATTGAATTGTGACCGTGTTTAGCGTCTACACTAGCCGGCTTCACCTAGTTGTTGTCGCTAACATACGCCTCGAGGTGTGTGTGGTTGTATTGTTTTAATTGGATGGTCTTATTAGTGGTGTGAGATATTTGCTATCTACAAATACTCGTACTATATACGAGTAGCTATTGTCTTGTAAAACTTCTGTTTTTCTTTCTTATTTCTTCTATCATTATAATTTCAGCCAAAATACGTTCATTGCTGGGTTGGCGATCGCAGTGTGGTTGTAGCAATGCACAGAAAATTCTGCTGCCCAATCTTGGGCGAGTCTTTAAGCCGCCTCTTACGACACTCAAGGGAAGTAATGGAAAAACATACTAATATTTACGTCTGTCACCAGATGGTACGCCGACATCATACAAAAACAAGTTACAGAGCTCGTTGATACTTATAATATGTATTTAGGTAACAATCAATATCTCATTTTTATATTTGCAGATAAAGCTTGTTATTTATTGGCTTTAATCGAGGTCATCATCATCTGCCTAGCCTTTTTCCAACTATATTGGGGTCGGCTTCCAGTCAAGCCGGATTTAGCTGAATACCAGTATTTTACGAGGAGCGGCTGCCTACCAGACCTCCACAACCCATTAACTGGGGTGACACGGTACTTCATGGCAAGACTGGAGTCAGATTTACTGGCTTCTGACTATCCGTAACGACTGCTAAAGATCTACAAATGACATCCGGGACCTACGGCTTAACGTTTTTTCCATGGCACGGAGGAAACTCGTTATGTTAAGATGGTCACCCTATCCACAGACCAACCTAGGCAAGCGTTGCTTAACCTTGACGATCGACCCGTGCGGCTGTTATTATCTTCAAGGTAATATTAGTAATTCATTGTCATGGTGACTGAGTCGAACAAAGATCCTTCGAAGTGACTTGAAATATATATGCGAAAACGATAGACATACCATTCAAAAGAATAAAAACAACGAATCAGTAGGTTAAACTGCAGCTGACCACACAAGTTTGGTCTGTGCAGTTCTCAGTACAAAATCGTGAAAGCTTACTAAAATAAATCAACCTTATCCTGTTCAAAACAGATCCAGGCGTTCAGCCATACTTTAAAACGTGAAAGGGAGGTTCAAGACAGGGACAGCATGATTGCACGTCGTTGACAATACAAACTCAATAACTCAGCGGTGTCCAGCTAAGCCGCTTACAGTATAGAGCGGGATCTGTGGCCCACAGAGGGACAAAACGGTGCAGTCCCATTCGCAGTTTATTTTTGGGGATTTAAAATGCTTGACAGGTTTTGTTGAGTACGCTTTTGTCTAATTGTCTAATCTCTGTATTAGGCATTTAGAGTTGAGTATTTGAAAAACTCATCATTAGTAGATGTGTGTAAATTAACTGCATTGTATGATATGTCCGGCTGTCCGGTAACGCATTTTTCTAATTCACTAATCTCTGTTTTAGGCATTAGAAGTTGAGTAGGTATTTGTCAAACTCATCATTAGTAAATGTGTGTAAATTGACTGGATTATATTTGTGGCTGTCCAGACCGAGTTCGAGTCATCGATAGCGCGTACTGTTGAATGCGTGCCTCCAAGAGATGTCAGTAAAACCCCCTAGGATAGGCCCCTGCGGCCCACGAAGGTCGAAGCCTATTGGGGCCATGGGTTCGCTTCTGAAGGGTTTGGATTAGTTAAAAAAAAACCCGAGGTCCTGGAACGCAAGGCAAAGAAAGAACATAAGAGTTAGTAATATTCAGTAAAGGTCTGATACATCCTTTCGCAATGCCTAAGAGTGGGTGAAATCATTGGATTGATGAAAAGATTGGAGTCCTAAAAATAAAGTCATTTGATGTGGTCCTTCGAGCCGGATGGCGTGCCAGACAGCGTCGCAGCGAGCACCACGTGCCTTCCGCCGCCCACCAGCGTCCATCAGCTCTCACTAGCGGGCATGTTATTTCTAGATCCTGACTATTGTAAAAATACGTTTTATAACCTAATTTTTATACAGTCCAGTTTAGTCTTATTTATGCAAACATAAAACGACGAAACAACCAGTACACGGTGCTCTAGCTTCTGACGATTTATTTTGATTTGAGTCAAATTCTCATCTATCATCCCCAATAGTGGCCAAATACGAGCCCATCATCATGTACCTAGCCTTTTCCCAACGATATAGGGGTCGGCTTCCAGTCAAGCCGGATTTAGCTGAATACCAGTATTTTACGAGGAGCGGCTGCCTACCAGACCTCCACAACCCATTAACTGGGGTCACACAAATACGAGCCCATCAGTAATAAAAATGAAAACAAAATAAAAAAAATGCTTAACTTATCATTATCCTCCTTCAAAAAGAATCACGTAACATCACTTAGCTTTATGAGTGATTTCATATTATCGTCGATAATTTTTCACATGAACGAGCTGTCCCGTTTCTGAGTTTACATATTAAATAGCGTGTATCGGATCGGAAACAAGTGCTCAGTAATTACGAATATATTTTATTTGAAGTAAACATGTTGCTGCGTGCTTGGAAACATCCATTTTTGAGCCTCTGTTTGTGTCAATCTCCACACATTTGACACTAATAACCTATTTTCAACCGTTCACTCAAAATAAGGTTCAGTTGAAAACCAGCGTCAGGCAACTGCCATGTAGTTGTCTGGCATTTTGCTGAACTGGACTTATTTGGCGCAACCGCGACACACAAGTTTTCTTTTCTTTTTTTCTTTTTTAATATGTCTGTTATTTCTTCTTTCACACTTTTGCCACATCCTGGATAAACCAGCAGCGATATTGGCTACAATACTGATGGCACACTCTCTTACATTTTGTTAGGATTCATGGGAATTTTCGAAAGAATCAAGCGGGAACTACATTAGATCGTGGGCCACGTGGGCCATGCCTGATTTGTACGGAGAATTTCATCGCGCGGCGTGGATCTAATGTAGGTCTTTAAGTCTAGTTGCCATATAAAATGTATGGAGATCCGCTCTCTCCCTCAAAAGCGGTAAAATGAAATTTAAAAAATATATATTTGATAAAGGCCTACATACGCTTATAAGAAGTCAGAAGCTAGACCACGATTACAATTGGTCGTTTACTATGAAGAATAATTGGCAAGAAACTCCATGGTAAAAAAATGATTGATTTTAATGTCTCCATATTACAATATTAGTATGAGAGAAGAGTGTAGATCGGTCACCATTGTACTAATCACATTAAAAATGATAATATTAATACTCGACATATTATTATTAATAATCGAATTAATTTATGAATTCGTGGGGTTCAGAGTTTTGTGTGAAGTAAGAATCATTTTACTTCACTCAAAACACACAATAGTAAAATAATAACAGCGCGGTCTCATAGGACCGGTCGGGGATTCATGAATTAATAGAGTCTCAATGTATTCCCCGTTTAATGTAACTCACTGACCTGACTATTTAATTTTCAATTTTATTTATTTCAATGCACTTCTCATATTAATTTATTTAAAAGCAATTTTTAATCATTTTACACGACATTTTTACAAATAATCTGCACGCCTGTAAGTGACTATTTTTGCTTCATTTGCAAAATTTTTTTTTAAATAATTTTAAATCAGTAAATGAGTCGTTAGTATGTCAATATTAAAATAAATAAATAAACAGCACGTGTTCCAAACATAAAACTCTTATATGTCGTCATGTGACGTCACTCAGCTATTATCTCGCCCCTGTCATTAAAATGCCTAACACACAAAGTTACACCCAAATAAAACCTAATCAACGTCCTAAACAATTGATGAAATCGGTATCTGATAAATCTACAAGTTTCCTCAACAGACTTCCTCAGTATTGGGTCAATGTACCGACACATTTGCTTTAACTACGTCAAATTACGAGCAAAGGGTTCCGTAGCGCGCTTCGATCTAATTGCGACTTCGTGACTGCTTCTACCCTCTTCCATTAGCACCCTGTACCACGGAACCCTGTTATGAAGTAATATTTCAACGTACACAGTGTCCATTGACGCTTTTGATGCAAACGTCAGAGAAAAGGAAGTTAGATGTGAAGCAATGGATTGTAAGTAAGATGTAGAGATGAAATTCTCGTCGTTTCTTTATAACATCACGTTGGAATCGTTAAAAGTCTAGACACTGGGCGATTCAATTTCTTATTTACGTTGATTTCTATATATAAATGGCTATTTCAAATGTTGTGACTTATTTCTTCAAGTTTAATAGAAATGTTAAGATTACTTAAGGTTGAACTGATATCATTTGAGTAGCTTTTTTTGGTAAATGCCGTTTTTTTATACAACAATATTTCAATAGTGAGAAATTTATAATAATACTCACAAATAATGAAAAACAAAATCATAAAAGATTCAACACATCACTGAAGATAATAAATACCTCGGACTCGGTCTGGAGGATAATTTAAGAACGTTTTTTTCTTCCATTCCGTCAAATAATAATATGGGAATGGATGCACTAAACTGGTGGTGTGTTTGTGTCTGGTGTGTGTGTCTCGTATTAATGCAATCAAGATTTTTAAAGAATTTGTCGTGTGTTTCCTGATAGCTACAACCTAAGTATTTAAGTCAAAAGTGAATAGGTTACTTCTAGGCAAGTGTTCTCCATCGCCGACCTTATCATCGCTTACCATCAGGTGAGATAGTGGTCAAACGCGAGCCTATCCATAAAAAAAGAACAAAGATACTTCAAAATAGCAGTTGTACTTATATGTATAGATAGTTACCACAATATTCTTCATTCACTCAAGTATTATTGCAAACACAAATCTACGGTTTCTAACATTCACCTCGCTTGTCCAAAACCAACCTTCCACAATTCTCGAATGTCCAAAAACAAGGTAACTTGTCAGTGCGTTAGTGATTGAAGAGATTAACAAGACGAACATTCTCTGACCTAGCTAATGTTGAATGTCCCGGAGGATTCGGACTTGGGCCGGGAAAATATTGTGTCAGCTTACTGCGCACCTTGAGGATATCTTTGGAGAACTTAATGGGTCGGTCGTTGTAATTCATTGTGTTATTTATTTATTTATCATTATTTATTTATCAGCCTACATGTAGGCCTCCCACAAGGTGGACCGACGACCTGGCGAGGGTCGCGGGAATCCGATGGATGCGAGACGTACAGGACCGGTCACTGTGGCGACGCTTGGCCTATGTCCAGCAGTGGACGACTTTCGGCTGAGATGATGATGATGATTTATCAGAGGTATTCTCTGCGTTAACAGTCGGAACCAACACGTGCAGAGAGTCATTAAATATTGTTTTATACACAATCATAAAATTCAATATTAAACACATCGTCATTCATTGTTATACATATCGAATGCTGAATATAGATATATGCGTAGATAAATAGAACATTTATTTTATGACAGGAAATTAATAGACAATACACAAAAGCACAAGAAAATGACATAACACTTTTTTCTTATTTATTTATTTATACTTAAAGTACAATAGTGGAACATAAGCGGATTTAATGCCACAAGGGATTCTCTACCAGTTAACCTTTGGGTTAAAATTTGGTTTGGTCAAAAAAAAATAGAATAATCAAAAACATTAATGTGAATCCGATAGATGCGACTGCATTTGTAGCTTTAGCTTAATGCAGCTGAGTAATCAGTATTTCATGTGAATGGACAGCTTTTCCGACTTCCTTAACCTAGCAACTAGGTAACACAATACTGCTTAGCAAGACCGGTATCAGATTTTCTGGTATCTGGCTACCCGTAATGACTGTCAAAGATCTACAAATGACAGCCAAGACCAATGGCTTTACTTTTTTTTTCAAGATATGGATGAATCTCAATAAATTCAGATTATAAATAACTTGACTTCGGCAAGCATAGCTTAATCTTAAATATCGGTTTGCATGGCTAATAAAGATTCAAAGTATTTATGACAAAACTCTCTTTTAAATTGTCAAGAAGTCTGTCAGCCAGAAAAATAATGCTTATTGCACATTCCAAAGCATAGACCTGTCTGGAGGAAAATTTGCAAGAAATCCTATGGTAACTCTTTTCAATCATGTCATTGTGTATTGTAAACTAGCTTTAGCCCGCAGCATCGCCCGCGTACATAAAATATGTCACTTAGGAATACAGTAGCTTATTTTTTCATCAATAGATGAAAAAATTTTAGCAATCGGACCAGTACTTCCACAGATTACCACATACAAACAAAAAAACAAACTTTACCTCTTTATTATATTAGTGCACATATCTCGATTACACATTTCTTGCTATCTTGTGTTACTATCATATAAATACAATACAAATAAACGAAAGAAAGTGTTATTTAGCTACGGGTTCTTATAAAATACATTTCGAGTTACAAGCAAAAAAACTAAAACCAGTAGGGCTGAAAAATTACTTCAGACTTTTCAGCCCTACAGATATTTTTACCCGTGCCTCATTATACCATTTTTCTGCACATCAACTTAAACAGTCGAGATTTAGACGACACTTCCTCAATTACATTTAAGTTTAAAACATTCGCCCATCGCTGAGAGAAACTAATGTAACTTTCTTCGTGCAAAGTTGAAACAGAAAAAAGTGTCTGCCGGGCAGGATGAGAAGCATAAAGCTATACATAGTAAGGGCTTTTACACACGAATGTCCATCGTAGGGTTGCGATATGGCGGCTGCAGTTTACCCGCTGGTTTATAAATTGGGTGTCTTTAGGCTAGAGTGAATAGGCTCTTATTAAACTAGTGCGCTTCACTATCAATTATTACATCACTGCTTACCATCAGCTGGGATTGCAATCAAGTACTGGTTTATATAATTAAAAAAAGGAACAAATTAGGTGTGTATGCAGGGATATCACATGAACGAACTAAAATACTGGTATTCAGCTAAATCTGGCTTGACTGGAAGCCGACTATAATATAGTTGGGAAAAAGGCTAGGTAGATGATGATCACATGAACGAACTATTTTTAAAATTCGCCATTTGAAGGATTATGTTATTTTTGAGAAAAAAAAAGCGGTGCGTTCAATCCAATTTAATGTACAAACATATTTTTTTACGTCAGAAATCAGTAAATGACTTCACCCGCTCTGGGTGCATCGACAAGGAGTGCCAGACTTTTACTGACTAATAAACTCTTGTGCTTTCGGGCCCGTTAATCTTGTCATCTCTCTAAGACGTGCGTGGATTGCAATGTGTCGTCGAACCGGGAAAATCATTGAAGATTTAATTAAAATGGTACTAAACACCTTTTGATTTGCCATAGTAGATTTTTCAGATTCTTTATTCTCTTTATTCTTTATTGTACACAACATTTACAAAAATAAAATAGGACAATTGATGTACACAGGCGAGCTTAACCCACAATTGGGTGGGGGCTATTTTATAACAAATCCAACAGGCCTAGCCAAGTTACAACCGTTTCGTGTAGAATCTTTCTACAATCAGTAACGCCCGGCGTAAGTGATTTAAAAATACGATAAGTTGGTAATTTCGTTAGCGTTTGTCAAAATTTTAAATTGGCTGCCATTTCTATACTAATATTATAAAGAGGAAAACTTTGTTTGTTTGATTGTAATGAATAGGCTCAAAAACTACTGGATCGATTTTAAAAATAATGTCACCATTTGAAAGCTACATTATCCACGAATAACATAGGCTAAAATTTATTCTGAAAAAAATAGGGTCCCGTAAGATATTTAGGTTTAGGTGTAAAAAATCAACCAGAAAAGTTACTTATTTTGCGTACGCTGCCTAAACCGTAAAAGATAGAACCATAAAATGTTCTAATTAATTGTAGATCTTATAAATATCTACAAAAAAGTCCGCGAAGCACTATACCTATCTATGTCGAGTGAGGCACAACAACCATTTTTTTAATCTAAAAATCTTGAATTTTTTTGGACTACATTTAAACGCATTTATTTTACTCATGCTATTAACCCTTATCAAAATAAATTATTTTATCACTAAGTAAAGTTTATGTAGATAATATTAGGTCTTTGAATGATTAAAATTGGACGTTTGGTTTTGAAGTTATGGCGAAATTAAAATATTACGATTCCTGCTGCACGGTCTGTTGCGAAGTCTCTTTCTTATGAATTGTGCTATCATAGTATAGGTAGGTAGAATTGATTTGAGAAATTGTTTACAAAGGGCATCTGAAGGAACATGGTGGGTTTTTTTACAGCTCTGCAAACTGTACCCGTTTAAAATCGCACCACAGGTTGCGTTTGACCATGTTTGACCATCAATAATGTGAAGTCTGCTGAGTAAAAATGCACGCACTCAAGAGTTAACTTAATTCATAAATTGCATAGTTAACTCTCGATAAAGAAAGTAGTACCCGCTGAAAAAAAAACACCGTATGATGTATGAAGGCATCAGTCAAATATCACCAAGCAAAAAATCTGCCTAAATAAACGAGTAATTTCAATAACTAAAAACGTCGGGAATCGCTTTGTGACTAATGAATGACACCTAAGAAATGTCTACACGACAATAGGAGGCTTAAGGATGTCTTTCTCACGTTAGCAGGTTTATTCCATTGGCAGGGCAAGAGGAGGTCTTGCCCCATACATTGACCCAAACTAGGGCATTATGATTCAGATTCTTACGCCAAAACAGTATGGCGGTGCTCCGCCTAGCGGAGTAGACTTCGACCGTAACGTCTGCCGTGTTTTCCGGGCGTTCCGCAGAATGGTGACTTGGCCTTTTCTTCCCGCCGAATCCAAAATATTTACCTCTCGAAACACTCATGTTCGGTTAGTACTTGCATAATGCAGATAGTGAGAACGCCATGACGCCTATATAGTTACTCTTTAAAGAGAGAATATACCGAAGTACCTAATAATTGAGGCGTGCAAAAGTTAGTGGCCCTGATACGTAAATAGCAACTGAAGGAACATGGTGGAATTTAGTCCGCAAAAGACCACTTGCTCCACCTAGAGCTGGATAACTATCTCAAATAAAAAAGAGGCAAATACTAAACCTTCTATTGACTTCAGGATCAGCTTTGTGCTGACCATTCATATATTTTGACAACTAAAAACTACTTTATGCACTTTTTTTCAGCCTACATAAGTGCTATTTACACTTACTTAGTGGTGCTTTTTTTGGAAGGAGAATCATCAGACTGATTTCTCACGCTCTTGGGCGGAGCGGGAGGGCGTTTCAGACTCTTACTGACTAAACCCCACCCCGTTCCCCTTCGTTCCTTCGATCTGGATCGGGACACGGTGAGAACCTTTCGGATTTTCCGTGTTCCCCAGAGGCTTTGGCCCTGCCGGGCCCCTACAGTTTGCTGACATCTCCTTGAGGCGCGCGTGGAACAGAAGACGCCGTTGACGACTAGACTCTGTCCAGGTTATTACCAGACTGCCGGACGGCGTGCTGCTCGCCGTCCGCGAGCCCGCGCCTACGGTGGTCAGAAATCGGGATCGGGATCTCGGCGGCGGCGCTCGCGGTCGGCAGCCTCCTTCGCTAGCATTACTGCTTCGCAGAAGAAGGCGACCGCTCACCACCCCTCCTCGCTCTGGACCATGGCCTGTACCAGGGCCCAGAGAGGTCGCCGCCGCCGATAGACTCTACAAAGACACGGCGGCGCTCCGCCCAAGCAGGGCACACCTCTACCGTGTGCGCCACCGTGTCCTCCCTTTGTGGGGGTCATCGGTTGCAGCGACCTCTCGCGCCGGGCCCTGGTCCATAGCAGGGTAGAGTGGCAGGCGGTTGCCTCCTTCTGAGAAGCAGTAATCCAGCCAAGGTGGCGGCCGCATGGATGAGGAAATGGCCTTCACGCCCCAGCGTTGAGGAAATAAGATCCCGACCCCGATTTCCAGCCACCGTAGAAGTGGACTTGCGGACGGCGAGCAATGGGGCGCCGTCCGACCGTTCGGTAACCAAATATCTACACCGAGACCGAGTCGACGGCGGGTAGTGTTCCAAGCGTGCCTCATTGAGATGTCAGCAAGATCATAGAGAACCATCAGGGTCGCCAAGCCTACTGGGGTCATGGGTTCGCTTCTGAAAGGCATTCCTGGGGCCCTGGAACGCAAGGCAAAGAAAGAACATAGGAGTGGGTTTTGGTCAGTAAAAGTCTGAAACGCCCTGATGCGTTAGCTAAGAGCGGGAGAAGTCATTGGATTATTTCCCAACTAAAAAAAGGAATGAAGTTAAACTGTTTTATGTGAAAGTAAAATGAATGAATTGGATGCTTTCGGAATTATTCGCAAGTGTAGAATTATTGGTTACTTTTGTGCAGTTTAACGAACTTAACGCGGACGAAGTCGCGGGCAACAGCTAGTATATTATAAAAGAATAAGATGTCTGATAATGTTAACGATTGTAGATTATCAACTTGGCTAAACAAGACTTCATAAATCTTGCTCTCAAGTCAGACATATTGCCCAACCATGCCTCCATTACCATAATTTCATAACGATTTAAGAAGAGATGCACACGATAACCGCCACGCCAGTCTGATAGCAACCTAAGTCCCCCTTCTCCGGAAGCCACCGCTCCCCGACAAATTCACTTTTCCTGTCGTCGAACGGAAACGAATCCAGAGCACCTTTATACCGTAATAATATTGTATTAAAGGGCCCTTAAGGACAGAAATCTTTGTAGAATTTCCGCATCGAGTGTGTGGCTATGATTTTTCGATATTTTTTTTCTGTGGTAGTTTTTGGTATGTGGTTTATGGAGAGGAAGGACAAATAGTCTTAGTATCTTCAGGTAAACTAATTGTAACGAGCTTTTGATTAAAAGTCAGCATTATCGTCATATTGTATTTTGCAATAAAATGTACCAAGAATTTTTTTTTTTAGTGCAGCTCTCTCTCTCTCTCAACATAAATCGTCACGATACTTGTCGTACTGATGCGATGACAAAAAAAACTGCATATATTTAGATAAATGTTTAAAAAAAAATGTTATCACTGCCATTATTTCAATTTATATAAGCTAATTGAAACTGGAACCGCTGGAAAGGTAGAGGGTTTACCCAACTATGTTATAAAGAGTGAACTTTATTATTGGTAACAGATGCGATGCCTACCTAGGGTAGGGGCGGCTTATAATAACCTGCCGCGGGTCGATACCCATGCGTTGGAGAGTACGGACGAAGGTGTAGTGAAAAGTTGTTGTAGTAAGCCGTTACAACTAATTCAAACAAAAAAAATCAATGGCCGCAATAACCAGCGTCTTACGCTTGAAAGGCAAAAATATCTAAGTGACATAGATTCCTAAAATAAGGCATGTGACATCCACCAATCCGCTCTGAACCCGCGCGGTGGATTACGACCCATCCCTTCTCCTAGAGAGGAGGCCTGAGTCCCAGCAGTGGGAAGATTATAAGGTCGCTAATGCTAATGCTAATAAATACATAAATTCTTAAAATCTATTATCTGATTATCTCTACCAATGGAATCGTAATTTTTTCCGAGTCGTTTGGTATTTATAACTCACTGTCGGTATTTTGTCGCATAGATATTTTTGACTTTTAGGCGTTGATTATTAAATTATTATTTACACGTTGAGCAGTAGTCATTTTATGATACAAAAAAATTAGAAAGTTTTATAATTGGAGGAGACTTCAGTTTCTTTTTTAAATGTTCCATAGTTTGTTATCTGCAATTACTGAGCCTCAACAGTGGGATCATTATAAGACCGATAATTCTAATTACGTACTGACATCATTCAAAACATGTAAAAAAAATAGATAATTACCATAAAACTCCTGACAAAAAGCCACAAAGACTCAAAGAAGCCATCCAACTATGACGCCATAGTGGAGACGGTATAAAAATTCATAAGAACGGCAAAGTAAAGGCATAGGTACTTGAACAAATTCATTTTTCCTGCAAAAACATATATGCAAATTAAAATTCATTAGGTTTTCTTTCTTAGGCTAACTTTTCGTTAACTTAGAATCTTGAAATTTGGCATGAAGTTCAAGGCACAAATATAAAAAAATAAAACAGAAAACTGGTAGTTACGTCACAAAAAAATCGCGATTCAGATAAATCTTCCGAGATTCGATTCGGGAATTGACCTGTTTTCATAGGTAAGTTAATTCGGAACCTACAGTGTGCGTGTCCGACTTAACCGTTTTTTTTTTAATATGTTGAAGATTTCCCGGCTGTCATTTGGAGATCTTTGGCAGTCGTTACGGAAAGTCAGAAACTAGAAAATCTGACTTCAGTCTTGCCATGAAGTACCGTGTTACCCCAGTTAATGGGTTGTGGAGGTCTGGTAGGCAGCCGCTCTTCGTAAAATACTGGTATTCAGCTAAATCCGGCTTGACTGGAAGCCGACCCCAATATAGTTGGGAAAAGGCTAGGCAGATGATGTTGAAGATTTCAGTTTCTTTTTAAATGTTACTTAGTTTATTCTATTGCTCTGCAATTACTAATATCTCCTAGATAGGAGACCTGAGTCCCAACAGTGGGACCATTATAAGGCCGATAATGTTAATTACTGACATCATCTAAAATATGTAAAAAAATAGATAATCACCATAAAATACCTGACAAAAGCCACGAAGATTCAAAGAAGCCATCCAACTATGACGCCATAGAGGAGACGGTATAAAAATTCATAGGAACGGCAAAGTGAAGGCATAGGTACTTGAACAAATTCATTTTTCCTGTTATACTCGCGCCTCGAGCGAGTGGCTCGGTAATCGAATCTTGGGCCTTGGTTCACCGTCGTCGCCTATTCGCGCTTTTCTTATCGGCTATAGCGGGTATTTGTAGGAGACATTGCCGATAGGAAGTGTTGGTTTGTTTAGTAATTTTGATGGTTTCTAGGCAAATGTCTTATGTCTAGTGGAACTCGGATTCAGTTTTGGCTATTGAACTATAGTCCGTCTAATGAAAGCGCGACCTAAGAAAAAGAGGTTAAATCCAAAACATTTTGTATGTGGTATTACTAACTAGTAGGAGAATCATGTCTTGACACTTCACAATTTGTTTTTATTTTCTACGATTGCAGTTGAATATTGTTGCCAATTAAATTTAAAAAAAAAAATCAGGTCGCGTTTTCATTAGACGCACTCCTGCACCTGTTAGTGACTTCGCCCGCGTGTAAATAAAAAATAGACTTAGGAGAACATTATCCTGGGATAAAAAGAAGTCTATCTAGTTGTTATCAATTGGTTAGCTTTTTTCTAATTATCTTTACCAAAAAATAAATAACAACTTGGGCAAAAAAGAAGAGTCAGTTAACAAAAAAGCTATCCCGCTCTTCCTCATACTTATATTTGAAATATTAATTGCTACATAGTAAAAATTTTGATACTGTTAATAAGAAACGTTTTGTTCGTAGGTAATTTAGTTTTCAGTATAAATTATTCTGCCAAAGCAAAGCCAATTGAGAAATTTAACACCAAAAAACCTCATAAGTAAAAATACTGTGAACGAGAAAACTTGATCAAAATTCAAATTAAAAAATATTTTACATTGCTTTTAGCATTTTAAATTTCAATACGGTCCTAATTTTGAAATTCAAAAAACTTTATTTTACATTACTTTTGACATTCTAAATTTGAATGTACGGTTTCAATTTAGTCGTTTCCTGTGAATTAAAACCGACAAGCAGGTCTATGGTTAATTTATTGAGCTGTAATAGAACCTCTGATGTGGTCGTCCTCGATAAGGCTTCAAAAGCTCTTCAATTTCAGCAAAGTGTTGCTCTAATTTGTCAAATAGTTATTGAATATCATGCTGTGGATTAATTTTGAAGGACTTTATCCATTGTATTACAGGGGATATTAAAATAGGTTAGGTCTTAGCTTGCTTAATTTTTTAACCTGTAGGTCCTCGGTGGCACGAAAACGTGCCAGTAAACAAGTATTTCCTTTTAACTTTGAGAACCGCGGGCAGAAATTTGTGCCACCAAACTCCGACCAATTTAAAACTGTACTCTAGTAGTATAGTTATAGAAGCAACAGAAACGGAGCAATAACAGTTTATATTATTAATATTATTTATATCAATTTATCAATATTAAATAAATAAATGATAATGAGGGGGGGCACGGGGCCCCACAGGTACGACTTTAAAAAGGAAGAGAACTAGTTAAAACCATATATTCAGTTTCCCTATGCATTCTAGGACCATGACATTCGTTGGTTTCATTTACCATCAACACCACACCTTACAATTTATTCATCATGGTATGGCTTTTCACTTTTAAAACTCGCAGCACTTTTTTTGAAGTAGGAGTGGAATTCCTTGCCGGAGTCTGTGTTTTCTGATAGCTACAACTTAAGAGTCTTCAAGTCAAGAGTGAATAGGTTACTTCTAGGCAAGCGTGCTCCATTGTCGGCCACATCATCGCTTACCATCAGGTGAGGTAGTGGTCAAACGCGAGCCTATGTATAATAAAAAAAAAGCCATCAAATAACTTTTTTTTATATAACAAACTACTACAACTGCAATTCCGCCTGATGGTAAGCAGTAACTTTCCTCTTCTTTCTTTTTTCTTCTGTAACTTTTTTACTTTGAGGGTACCAGAAGAACGTGTCAGACTCTTACTGGCCCAAACCCACTTGTATTTATGGCTATAAATCATCTGTGATTTCAGTTGCCCTTTGCATTCCAGGGTCGCTCTCATCTTCAAACGTTCAATAATTCCTGCAGTCATAGCAGGCATTGACCCTACTGGGCCTCTTCAGACTGCCACCTTCTTCAACGTTATCAAGAATATCTTAATTATCTTATACCTAACAGAGGAACCATCAGCATGTCAATATAAGTTAATTAGCGCGCCGGCTCGTTGTCGCCTATCAACGCTTCTTCACTTCAACCAGTTAAATTGATTCCACAGAAATTCGTAATTTAATTTATTCCGGGTAACGGAAAATTGTTCAGCCGACATTCATGAAATAATCTTTCGATATGGTGAAATGTTTTTTGGTCGATTTGGGTTTTTGGATAGTAGGCACTAAATGTTATGTATTTAAAAGTTTTTACTAAAGTAGAACTGGGCGCAGAAGGGTCAAGGTCACCAACATAATCACAAAGAATAGCCAAACTTAGGTGGCAGTAGGCAGGGCACATTGTTCGTAGAAGGGTTGGTCGATGGCGTCGAGGAGTTCTAGAGTGGCGGCCGTATACCTTGGAGACGCAACGTTGGAAGGTCTCCCACAAGGTGGACCGATGACCTGGTGAGAGTTGCGAGAATGCAATGGATGCGAGATGTACAGGATCGTTCGTTGTGGCGAACGTCTAGCACGCCATTCCCTGCTAGGGTTGACTGTAACCTACCCCTATGTTCTAGGTTCTTTTCCTTCATTTTAGGACTTCACCGTTCTCTTTAGCACAACCTATGGCCCCAGTAGGGTTCGACCATGTTGAATTCCGGTGGTTATGCTGACATCTCCTTGAGGTGTGTGTGGAAAGTGTTCCACTACGCACCATCGACGACTAGGGCTCGGGTCCCTGTCAATTTGGTTGATGTCTAGGAAGCGCGCGTGGAACAAAAGATCCATCGACCCGGGCTTGATCTATCGAACGGCGAACTATTTGCTAAAAACCTTTAGATTATCCTAACAGGCTTGTCGTACCCTTAAAGGAAAAACCTAGACATTAGGGCTGAACCAAACATAGCAAGATAAATGGGGTCCAAAGGTACTACTATAACGCCGCGTTCTATTATACTCTGTAAACGGGGAATAAAACCACGCCCAAGTTATTATGACCAAGTTATTTATTGCCGAGAAAATTTACTCGCTACAGTTGGTATGAACGATTCCAAAATGGTTGCGTATAATGTAACGTATGGGTTTTTGTTAGTTTCTGGTTGGGTTCGTGGTGAAAATAAAAAATAAAGCTAAAGCGGCTGTTTAGTAAAAGGAATTTTTTGTTTAACAAAATAGTTTTTTTGATTTGTTTACGAATATATCAGAGGATCATTTAAGATGGTACCGATTACCGAAATTAAAGGAAGGTCGCATGGTACAGTCATATCCTTAGACAAAATGATGACATCCCAGTCTAGAAAGCCCGAAGTATCTCTGAACGATTCGACGACGAGTTGGAGACACAAATTTTGACTTCTCTTTTCACTCTATACAGAGATAAAATGCAGTTTTTGCAAATTGAGGTAGTTAAAGTATCATCTTATTGTGGGAGGCCTTCCAACTCTACGTCTTTCGGTATTTATATTTAAAGTAATAACAACAGCAACAATTTTACCATTTTATATTATTAATTTTCCAATCCACGTTGGGCCCACGTGGTGGATTACGACCCATTCCCTCTTCTAGTAAGGTTGCCTAATTCCCAGCAGTGGGAATTTAAAAAAGGCTGATTATGCTATGCTATGCTATGCTTTACTAGTTTAGATAAATGTAACCGCTCATTTAAATACGACACCACAATGGTTCGAACAAAAAAATAGCTCAGTAAAATTACGTATAGCTTCCATTAGAAATAAACGTTTTAAACGCCACTTGTTAATGTAAAAAGCTTTAATAAAAGCAAAAGAGTTGAGACAGAAAGAATAATGCTCGCGTGATAACGATTCTTTTTCAGCTATTCAGTGCAGTTTAATGGCGCAATAGGATGAATGCTAGCCAGACTGATTACTATTCAGAAGGCTGTGCAATTAATATATATCTAGATGCTAATGACGTAGGTAAGGTCTTATTGTATATTAATAAACAATGTCAAATGGCATTACAGAATAAAACATGACATAATAAAACAGAAATTATAGGATATTTTTATTGAAAAATATTTCTATAACATTGCCGAATTCTTTCGTGACAAAACGTCATAAAGTAAACTGATTTACATGTTTGTGCTTGGAAAGACTTATTAATTGTTTTCAGCTATAGTAATTAATTGATATTCTAAATGTTTAGCGCGTTATATTTTTTAGAGCGTTAGTCATTTTTGTTCAGATGTGGCGCCTGTTTTCCCTATAGAATGTTTATAATTTGTAAGCTAGTCCGAAGACTGCGTCATTTGCTGCAAATAAAATGATTATTTTTGCCTAGTCAGTAGGCATTAGTGTAGCATAGCATCAGCCTTATAATGTTCCCACTGCTGAGACTCAGGCCTCATCTCTAAGAGAGGTATTGGGACGTAATCCACCACGCGGGCTCAGTGCGGGTTGGTCGATGTCACATGTCTTCGATTTTTTAGGGCTAGGACATGCCGGTTTCCTCACGATATTTTCCTTTATTATTAGTATAGACAATATGTACGAATATGTACCCTAAACGATCAATATTTAGGCAATCACATAAAGGTTCATTTAACATGGTCTAGCCGAAAAGGTCTCAATTCTCCGGCACCGAGGAACCGAGCACTGGAACAGTATATATAATGTTTAGTGGTGCCCTCTGGTGGTGGGTGGTACGTAAATATGGTGGTAGTAGTGCCGCGCAGTGCTGTGCCACTAACTGCTCGTTTAGCGGTCACCAGCTGAGCTAGGAGGTGCGGTTACTGGATGTGGTTGTGTGAAACAAAAATGAAATTTTGTTTGTTTTTTTTACACTCTGTGTGTATTGAAATAGCTGCAAAATGGTAGCTAGTATTTAAAGCAAAGCCTTTAGAATAGAATAGAACAACCGTTATGATGCGTAATAGTGTCGGTTAAAGATAAAATTACACTACTATTATAAAAGCGAAAGTTTTTGGCTGTGTGTGTATCTTTTTTACCGGCCTCATCTAGTAAAAAAAAGTCCATAAAAATTGATGTGTAAGTGTTTGTGAAAACCTATTTGCAAAATAAATATCATTCATCATCTATACATATAATAAAATCGTAGGAAAGTCAAAACTGTACATTGAATATTTTTTTAAAAGAATACTTGGGGCGTGATCTACAATCGATACCGAAGCCAAAAATATAGTTTTTAGAATTCATGTCTGTTTGTCTGTTTGTCTGTTTGTCTGTTTATCTGTATGTCCGGGCTAAACTCAAAAAGTACTGCATGGATTTACTTCAAATTTTGCATGAATATTACTGAGAGGTCGGGAAAACAAATAGGCTACATATTATCACGCTATCACCTACGGGGGAGGTGCTGTGAATCTTTATTTTTCTTACGCATTATGTGGCAGCGTGTAATCTAACGACGCATATATAAATGTTGTTTTTGAGTAAGCCATGCTATTATTTAGCTTTACAATATAAAAACTACGCCATTTAAGTAACTTGGGCAGAAGAACATAATTTAATGAACGTTAGTAGTATAAAGGACATTTTAAAGCAGCGCCATCTATGACATTTCATAAAAATCAAATCAAGTTACATATTAACTCTTTTTGGTTTATAATTAAAAGTTTATCATGTTGGCGAGGTTAGTAGTTAGTTATTCTTAAAATTCATAGATGGCATTTTGCATTTTCTTCATAAAAGTTGTCGTATCCGTTTGACAAATACAAGTTCCAACAAAACCCTCAAAATCTTGAGCAGAGTTGAGGAAGACAATTTAAAAAAAATGCGGTGTTAAGTATTACAAAAAAGTGATGTTCATTGATGATGAAGTGTCATTAAAGCTCATTCATCGCAAGAACATGACAGAATCCAAGAGAATGCGTGCGGCAGAAATAGAATAAGATCGCCTGTGTCGTGACATAAATCAACTTTCGACATCTGATGATGAATCCACGGCTTACGATATCGAAGAGCAAACGGTTAAAGGAAGTGGATTTATCTACAATATCGTGATAGTTAATCACGCCGCCCATGGAGATATGGTTGCCTTAGAAGAAGTTTGTACCCACTGCCAAGTCCGCAAATGGAAAAGGGGACTAAATGGCGAGCATTCGAAGTCCAGCTTGTGAACAACAAGCAAGTGTTGAAGTAGACACATCCTCAATTTGGTCTGGTCTGTTCAAAGGATTGCAAAGTATGTTGCATAACGTTAATCCGCAAATTAGCAACTTCAAAGCAGCCCTCGCGTCGGTGCCTGAGAACGAGCGCAACCACTTTAAGTTTGTCATCAGAGTAGATAGAAGGCCGATCACAGCCCATCCAGGGTGCCCGGAGGACACGGTGGAGCACACGGTAGAAGTGTGCCCCGCTTGGGCGGAGCACCGCCGTGTCCTCGTGGAGACTATCGGGAGCGGCGACCTCTCGCGCCGGGCCCTGGTTCAGGCCATGGTCCGGAGCGAGGAGGGTTGGCATGCGGTCGCCTCCTTCTGCGAAGCAGTAATGCTCGTGAAGGAGGCTGCTGACCGCGAGCGCGTGAGGGAACGGTCCTCACGCCGCCGCCGCCGAGATCCCGATCCCGATTTCCGACCACCGTAGGCGCGGGTTCGCGGACGGCGAGCACTGGGTAGCTCACTGTACGGCAGTCTGGAAATAATCTGGACCGAGCCCAGTCGTCAACGGCGCGTTCTGTTCCACGCGCGCCTCAAGGAGATGTCAGCAAACTGTAGGGGCCCGGCAGGGCCGAAGCCTCTGGGGGGAACATGTGGTATTCCTAACGGTTGACACCGAGTCCCCCCCAGAACGAAGGCAACGAAGGAACGGGGTAGGGGTTTAGTCAGTAAGAGTCTGACACGCCCTCCCGCTCCGCCCAAGAGCGGGGGAAGTCATTCTGATGATTCCCCTACCATAAAAAAAAGCCCATCCAGGGTGGTATAATGCTCCAATGACGAATGAGGTAGCTGTTGTGTTAGTCGATCAGGAGTGTGATAAAAGAGACATCGTTTTACGCACGCATGATGACCGGCTTCGAAGGATCAGCGAGACTCACCGTACGTACGATTCTCTTCAATATCCTCTCATTTCAGTTCTGTCGCGGAGAGGTTGGCTACCATTTTGCCCACTATAATGTAGACCCCCAGACAGGCACCCCAAATCATAAAAAAACCATCCACCATGCATTTCTACAGCTTCTTGATCCAGCTGAGGGTAAACAATGGTTCTTATCTCCGCCATTATCGTACGCTCTTTACTCAGTTTCTTAGGACATGTATGTACGCCAAAATTGAGACAGAGCGTTTGGTATTTATAAGTTCCAACCAAAGAAAGCTCAAAGCTGAGAACTACGTCTATCTCTATGCAGAATAATACAAATGCTCATTCATAGTCATTCTCCCCTCCACCTTCACAAAAGGTCCGTGGTACATGCACGAGAGGACCCAAGATGCATTTTGTTACGTGCGAAAGTTTGGTCGCCCGGATTTCTTCACTATCATCACTACCAACCCAAAGTAGCCTGAAATAACAGCTCAACTCCTTGCAGGATAGGCTTCGTACGACAGGCACGACTTGATCTCTCGCGTATTCCACCTGAAGTTAAGTTCAATTAGAAATGCTAATTTTTAATGCTCAGCTTGGAGACAATGCACGTGTTCAGGAATTTTACGATGTCCTTCTAAGTCATGGCAAACGCACACAAGAAGAGGGAGGTAGACAGGTGGTGCTGCTAGAGTCTCTCGGTAGACTGGTACACTCTCTTGGTAGAAGTACAAAAGCGGACTTAATGCCTTAGGCATTTTTTACCAGTCAACCTTTAGGTGATACAAAAAAATAGTATCTAGCTTAGAAGAACTCATTCGCTGTGTGTACGGGGATGTCAGTCGTATACTGCACCAGTACAATTCTTGGGTGTGTGAGTAGGCCATTTAGATGGCCATAAATGATCAGGCTGCAGCAATTAACGAATGCATTCTCTGGGAAATTGAGGGGAATGATGTGGTCTACACCTCGATAAACACTATTGTCGAGCAAGATAACACTACACATTATCCCGTGGAATTTCTGAACACCCTGTCAGCAAGTGGACTTTCAGTACATATCATCCAGCTGAAGGTCAGTGTCCCAATTGTGCTTCTTCGGAACCTATCTCCTCCAGAGCTGTATAACGAGACTCGCCTTAAAGTCGTCTCACTCCACAGACACACCATTGGAACAGAAATTCTTATGGTTGTGGCATCGGCGAGGCAGCATTTATACCTCGCATTTCCCCCCTACCTTACAACTTCCCGTTCCAGTTCAAGCGCGTACAGTTCTCAGGACGAGTTGCTTCTCACTCTGCTTGCTCCCGCGTCACCAGTCCTGATTCTCTTTACATTTTGGCCCCTGGCAACGTAATTTATAGGGAAGTGTTGTAAGGTACGATATCTTTGTACGTATTTTTACACTTTTGTGTCCTGGAATGGAATACATTCCACACATACATCACCATCATCATCTGCCTAAGCCTTTTCTCAACTATATTGGGGTCGGCTTCCAGTCAAGCCGGATTTAGCTGAATACCAGTATTTTACGAGGAGCGGCTGCCTACCAGACCTCCACAACCCATTAACAGGGATAACACGGTACTTCATGGCAAGACTGATATTCCACACATACATAATTTTCTCTATTTCCTTCAGTCACAACTTATGACTGAACTCAGCAGGATTCCCATATAATTCTACTAGCTGTCCCTTGCGGTTTCACCCGCATTTTACGTTAATGCTCCGCGGTATATAGCCTATAGCATTTCTCGATAAATGGGCTATCTAACACTGAAAGAATTTTTCAAATCGGACCAGTAGTTCCAGAGATTACCCCCTACATACAAACTTACAAACTTACAAATTTTACCTCTTTATAATATTAGTATAGATATAGATAACACTTACTTCGCTTGCAAAAAAAAACATGTATTTTAATGCTATTTTAAAGTTGTTTACTTATAATGCTATAGCAAAATCTTAAGTATTTTTGGTGCTGTAGAGCCTTCACGCAGACGACGTCGCGGGCAGCAGCTAGTTTACTAAAATAATAATGTTAATATAATAATCTGATCGGTAGTTATATGTTTCAGCCATGTAAGAGCCCATACGGGCTCTTATCGATTTGTTCAGGATATCAGAAACGCTCTGGTCGCCTCTTCACATGACCAGAAAGCTGAGGTTTTCTTCAATCAACGAATCAGCATTGCTATCCAACGTGGCAATGCTATCAGCGTTCTGAGCACTTATACCATTGACGATGTGGATGAATTTTTTGGGGCATAGTGAGTTCTTTTTCTACAGGTTTCTATGTAGTTTATTAGTTAAAATTTTATGTACGAAGAACACACACACTCGTTTATCAATTACACTAAAAAGGGCCCTGAATATGAGAGTGCTATTCACTTTACCTCTGTCTCATCCAGTGTCTCAACCTCCCTGTGCCATGTGTTCAGTGGACAATTGAGGCAGACATGCACACAATTAACCCGTTACTCTGACGCTGCATACTCCTTGAGATCCCCTTCATTGCACTGCTGTTGGTTTGTATTTACTTCTTTGTCTCGAATATTTGAACCGCTTTCATGTAGAATAATTGTTTGGAAACTTTAATAGAGCTGTTAAAGGCTGCTGGCTGCAATTTTAAACGAAATTATTGTTCGTTGTTTTGAAATTTTGTAACACTCAAAAAAAAAAGTTAAAGTCAATCTGATCATATACTGAAGAATTGCGATATTTGGAATTGAGAAAGTGTAGTATTTAAGATGTCACCCGAAAAGCTGCTACTCTAAAGTGGGATTTGGCCTGACCTAAAGTTTACATAATTATAAATCAGTAGCGTGGTCTGGAATAGATTGTTGATTGATCGTTACTCTTTCATCATCATCACAACAGGAGATCCCTCTTCAAATCCGCATCCTGAACCGACAAATATTTCAATTTCCGATCTGTAACATTGCTGAGATCCATTACTTCGTTCCTCCGTTTGATTGTTTATCGCAAGATCTATTTACAAAATAGCTTTAACGAAGTTGGCAGAGCACGTTAAGCTCGCTGTCTGTTTGCTAGCTTTCATTTACCTGCAATAAATAAAGGCTTCGAGATAAATTGCAGTAGTTTAGTGACGAAGGATGTTTGTGTCATTAAAAGTCATACAAACTTCTCGTTCATCAGCAGAGATTAATTTAATGAGAGCATCGATACGAAAAGAAGAAGAAGCAGAGACTGAAATTAGCATTATCGGCCTTGTAACCCCACTGTTGGGACTCAGGCCTCCTCTCTAGGAGAGGAAATGGGCTGTAATCCACCACGCGGGCCCAGTGCGGATTGGTGGATGTCATATGTCTTCGAATTTTTGGTTCTAGGACATGCCGGTTTCCTCACAATGTTTTCCTTCACCGTTTTGAGAGCAGTGGTGATGTAATAAGTTACACAAAGTAATGCACCTGGCTGAGTTTGAACCCGCGACCTACAACTCGTAAGTCGGGGCCGTTACCACTGGGCCACCACTGCTCTCAGAGATTGAAATAAATAGAGTTACCATAGGCGTGGACTTGTGGATGGCGAGCAATGGGCAGCTCGCCGTCTACAACCACATTTAAAGTCGCCCAAAGGGCAATGGAAAGAGCTTTGGTTGAAGTTATATTTTTTTATTGTTGATAGGTTCGCGCTTGGCCTTTACCTCATCTGATGGAAAGCGACGATGCAGTCGACGGACGATGGAGCACGCTTACCTAGAAGCACCCTATTCATTCTTGGCTTAAAGATTGCCGGGTTATAGCTATCGGATTGTAGGTTTTTTGTATGATCGAATTTGGAATGAAGATATCTGCAGGAGGACAAAAGTTACTGACAGAAGAATCATCAAATTGGTAGAGTGACAGTGGAAATTGCTCGTAAAACTGAAGGTCGAAAGGTTCTTGAGTGGCAACAGCGTACTGGAAGAAGCAACGTTGGAAAGCCTCCCACAAGATGGACCTATGACCTGGCAAGCGTTGCAGGAATTTGATAAATGCAAGACGCACAGAACTGGTCATGGACGACACTAAAAGGGTGGCCTTTTTCCAACGGCCGAAAACTTTCGGCTGAAATGATGATGATGAAAATATTTATGTCTTTAAAAAGATTTTTAAAATAAAATATCTAAAAAATCATCCTCCTTTCGGGTTTCATCGTAGTCGAGTAAAAACCACACAACGAATCATCTATTTACCTTCAAACAAATTGAAATTACATAGTTTATCGCTTACCGTATCCGGTTCATCATGGAAGTAAAATAAACCGTTTTGCGGCCAACCCGTAAACCGTATCAGTCGGCAAACCGTTTTGCGGTGCAAATCGACTAATGATTATGAATCGTCGAATTTAAATAAGCTTCATAAGTTCCATTAGTGAAATTAGATTTACATTGTACAACATGTAAATACTATGTAAATGATATTATTGAGAGGTATGACTTATGATCGTGTTTCCTAGTTTGTAATTATCGGTAGATTTCTGTGCAGGTTGTAGTTAATTTTGAATTGGTGTTTGTTTACATTGTAGCAACACTGGTTCCGTTTTGGAAACACATTCATTATGTCTACAGCTAAAGAGTGCAATTCCCTGCCGGAGTTGGTGTTTCTTGATAGCTACAACTTGGGGATATTTAAGTTAAGTCTTTAAGTAATTAGGTTACTTCTAGGCAAGCGTGCTCCATCGTCGATCACATCGTCGCTTTCCAGAAGGTACGACCCATTAACAATAAAAAATGCTGCAAAACAATGATAAAATTAAACACTGTTTTAGGCTATCACGGTTTGTTTCATAATTTAAATTGTCACTTACGGGATATCTTCTTCTTGCAACAGCGTCGAAATATCGGGAACTCAAAATAAATAAAAATCACGGAAGATATCCCGTAAGTGACAATTTAAATTAATGATAAAATTAATCAAATAATAAAATGTGACGATGTATTTTTATTAATTTTTGTATGTTTAATTTATGTTAGCCATTAGGTATCACTATTCGTTTGTTGATGAATCATGGTGTGTCTTTCTTTTACTTCTTTCTTAACATTAGTAAAATTATATCCTAAGGAAACTGTCAATGTACCTACCTACTATCTGACTAAAACACCATCTTTCCTACTACTATATTGTTCCTAGCTAACACTGTGTGGGATAGCAATATCGTAATGGTTTCAAAGGTTACAGGCACGTCGCAACATGTTGTGCGCACATGATATACTGCATCAATTACCTTGATCAGTTCTGCCATAGACTGCTGTTTTCTTTGAGAATATTTTCTTCTGGATACACGTAAGATCGCGACATTTTTACTGGACAGGCAGGGAAGTGTAAAAAAAATCACACCATTATTTTGGTGAAAGTTTGAGTGTGTGTTGTATGTGTTTGTTACTTCTTTATGCTTCTTGCTCCAATGGCTGAATAGATTTATAAATAACTAGCTGGCCCCTGCGGTTTCACCCGCATTTTTCGTTACTGCTCCGCTCCCGTGGGTCGTAGCGTGATGGTATATAGCCTATAGCATTTCTCGATAAATGGGCTATCTAACACTGAAAGATTTTTTCAAATCGGACCAGTAGTTCCAGAGATTACCCCCTACATACAAACTTACAAACATACAAACTTACAAATTTTACCTCTTTATAATATTAGTATAGAAAAATTGGATCACACGTGTAGTATGTCCTGGAATAGCATATACAATACTTTTGATCCCACGAGTATGTTTTCCTGGTATAATTTTCTAAAATCATGCAGGCGAAGCCGCTGCCGTTTCATCGTGCACATTTGACTGATATTGATAGGCTGTACGATACATACATAATTCTTAGGGTCCAAAGGCGGGGAGCCCGCAGGGGCAGGGGTCGGCGCAGACCCAACCCCAGCACGAGCCAGAGGGACAGGCTCTGACCCTGCTGCGGCAGGAGCTAGCTGCCTTCCGGCAGCAAATGCTGCGGCAGCAGGAGCAGTTCCAGCGGCAACTGTCCCTGCTGGAAGGGATGGTGCTGCGTCCCCCACTCGCGGGCTCCGGTCGCAGACCGGCGGCGTCGTACGCCGCCGCAGCTGCGCCTACGGCAGCTGCCGCGCCCAAGGCTGGCCCGTCAGGGCAAGCCGGGCGTGGGGCCGTGACGGCAGCGGCTGCGACCGCTAGGCAGGCCCCAAAGACGAAGCAGCAGGGGAGGGCAGCTCCTGCCCTTGCCCCTCCTGCGAAGGGCAAAGCGGCGCCCACCGCTAGGGCGGCGCCCACCGCCAATGCGGCGGGTGCTCCAGCCGCTGTGGTGGCGAACGGGCGGCCTCGGCTGCCCCCGCCTGCCGATTCTCCAGCTGGCGCCGAGTGGTCGGTCGTCGGCGCCAAGAAGCAGGCGGGCAAGGCGGCCAGGTCCGCCAAAAAGAGGGAAAGGCGGCAGCAGCGCAAAAAGCGTGCCGTGGCGAACCGGCTTCGCGCCCCGGGCGCCGCGGCTGTAGTGATCACACTACAGCCGGGCGCGGAGAAGAGGGGCGTGACGTACGACGCCGTGATGGAGAAGGCCAAAAAGGCGGTACTCCCTCACCTGGACGAGTACGGGGCCTCGAAGGGCTTCCGCATGCGGCGCACCGTGACCGGTGCCTGGATGCTGGAGGTTCCCGGCGAGGACAGCGGTCCTGCCGCGGACGCCCTGGCTGACAAGGTCAGGGCGTCTGTGAACGAGGAGGACGCCCGAGTGTCCAGGCCCACAAAGTGCATCGATATGCGCATCATGGGCCTGGACGACTCCGTCAAGGTGGAGGAAGTGGTGGCCGCCGTCGTTGAGGCGGGAGGGTGCACGACCGACCAAGTGCGGGCGGGCATCATCCGCCTTGACGGCACGGGTATGCGAGCCGTCACGGTGAGCTGCCCCGTGTCGGCGGTCAAGGCCATCACGGCGGAGGGCCGAAGGCTCTTGGTGGGCTGGGTTTCAGCCCAAGTCAAGGTGCTGGAGCCCAGACCTCTGCGGTGTTTCCGCTGCCACGTGGGGCACCACGCGGGAGCCCGTTGCGCCGCGGAGGTGGACCGCAGTGACCGCTGCTTCCAGTGCGGTCAGCCCGGTCACAGGGCCGTCGAATGCCGTGCGTCGCCGCACTGCTACGCATGTGCGGCGGCAGGCAAGGCTGCCGACCACCGGGCTGGGAGCAGGTCCTGCGACCCCCCCGCCACAGCCAAGGGTAAGGTGCGGAGGGGCCCTCACCCCAAAGTCCACACCGCCGCAGCCAAGGCTGACGCTGCTGCCGCCATCGCCGCGGCAGAGCCCTCAAGGGGGGCTCCGGAGGAGACCGTAATGGACTGTCAGTGATGGCCCCATTACGTCTCCTCCAGGCGAACATCAACCACTGCGCCCCCGCTCAGAATCTGTTGCTCCAGAGCATGGCGCAGTGGTCGATCAATATCGCCGTGGTCTCCGAGCCGTACTTTGTCCTGCCCAGGGAAGACTGGGTCCAGGACCTGAGCGGCTCGGTGACCCTAATTTCGTCGGCCGCCGCCGGTACCCCCGCCTCTCGAGTCCATCACGAGAAGGCGGGGCTGCGTGGCAGCACGGGTCGGGGACATTGCAGTGGTAGGCGTCTACCTGTCCCCGAACCGAGATCTCGCCGATCTCCACAACTCCCTCATGGAGCTGAATGCCGTCGTCGCTGGGTTCGGATCCCTCCCCGTGGTCGTCTGCGGGGACTTCAATGCCTGGAATCTGGCTTGGGGTTCCCGGCTGACGAACCGACGGGGTCGGATGGTGGAGGACTGGGCTCTGGAGACAGGCCTGGTCGTCCTAAACCGGGGTTCTGTCCCCACGTGCGTGCGGATGCGGGGTGAGTCGGTGGTGGACCTCTCGTTCGCCAGCCCCGCTCTGTCGCCGCGCGTCGTCGACTGGCGCGTAATGGAGGGGGTGGAGACGTATTCCGACCACCGGTACATCCGGTTTGACGTCTCCGCCCGGATCTCGACCGCGCCGGTCAGGGAGCAGACCCCGTGTGGTCCGCGGTGGGCGCTGAGGCAGATGGACCGGGACGCTCTCCTGGAAGCCGCGAGGGTACAGGCCTGGGTGCAAGCACCGGACAGGCCTGTCGAAATTGACCCTGAGGCAGAGTGGTTCCAGGAGGCCATGTCGCAAATCTGCGACGAGGCGATGCCCCGAGTCCATCCAGGACGTGCTCGGCGCCAGGTGTACTGGTGGTCGCCGGAGATTGCGGCTCTGCGCGAGGCGTGCACCGCCGCGCGGCGCCGGTACGCCAGGTTCCGCAGGCGCCGCACCCGCCCGCCGGATGCGGAGGCCAGGGAGGCGGAGCTTTACGAGGGGTACAGAGCGGCAAGGCGCACCCTCCGAACAGAGGTAAAGCGGGCCAAGTTGGAGGCCCGCAATGTGTGGCTGGGGACTCTGAACAGGGACCCATGGGGACGCCCTTACCAGGTGGTGCGGGACAAACTCCGCCCATGGGCTCCCCCTCTGACTCAGAGTCTCCGGCCCCAAGTTGTGGAGGGTGTGGTGGCCAATCTGTTCCCTGAGCGAGGGGAACACTCTCCCCCGCTCATGGCTCCGCCACCTGCGGTACCCGTAGCGGACCACACCAGCGACGACGAGGACGACGCTCCAGAGGTGACCGAGGTAGAGATGAGGGCGGTGGTACGAAGACTCAGTCTCAAGAACACCGCCCCAGGACCCGACGGCGTGCACGGCAGGGTATGGGTCCTGGCCATGGAGGCTCTCGGGTCTCGATTGCGAGGGCTCTTTAGCGCATGCATGGAGAGAGGACAGTTTCCCCGTCGCTGGAAGACCGGGAAACTGGTCCTCATTGCGAAGCCGGGGCGCCCCGCGGACTCTCCGTCCGCGTACCGGCCCATTGTGCTGCTCGACGAGGTGGGCAAACTCTTTGAAAGAGTAATTGCAGACCGCCTCGTCGGGCATCTTGCGCGGGTGGGGCCGGACCTTTCGGACGGCCAGTTCGGCTTTCGCAGGGGGCGTTCCACGGTGGACGCCATCATGCGCGTGAGGGCTCTCACGACGGGGGATGCGGTGTCTCGGGGCAGGGTCGTCTTGGCGGTGTCTTTGGACATCGCCAATGCCTTCAACTCCCTGCCCTGGAGTTGCATCGGGGCGGCACTTCGGTACCACGAGGTGCCCGCCTACCTCCGTCGTGTGATCGAGGCCTACCTGTCGGATAGGTTCATCATCTATCCCGGTCACCAGGGAGAGTGGAGACGGCGAGAGATGTCGTGCGGTGTTCCGCAGGGATCGGTACTAGGACCGCCCCTGTGGAACATCGGATACGACTACGTGCTGCGCGGCGACCTCCCCGACGGGGTCAGCGTGGTCTGCTACGCAGACGACACGCTGGTCCTGGCGCGGGGAGAGTCGTACCAGGCGGCGGCCGAAACAGCGACACGCGGGGTTGCGACAGTCGTAGAGAGGATCCAGCAACTGGGACTCAAGGTGGCATTGCACAAGTCCGAGGCCATGTGCTTTCATGGCCCTCGGTACGCGCCACCACCGGGTTCCCAAATAACGGTAGGGGGGGTCCACATCGGCGTCGGGTCGGCGATGAAGTACCTGGGACTCGTCCTCGACAGCCGGTGGACTTTCGAGGAGCATTTCCGACGTTTGGCCCCCAAACTGGACAGGTCTGGGGCCGCTCTGAAGCGGCTCCTGCCCAACCTAGGGGGTCCAGACGCCCCCTGCCGGAGGCTCTACGCGGGGATCGTTCGGTCCATGGCCCTTTACGGGGCGCCGGTTTGGGCGCCGTCGCTAGGTAAGCGACCGGCGGCCAAGCTGAACGCTTGCCAGAGGGTCATGGCCATCCGGATGGTGCGGGGATACCGCACGATCTCCCGCGAAGCGGCGAGCCTCCTCGCTGGCCTGCCACCGTGGGATCTGGAGGCAACAGTCCTTGCACGCATGCACGATTTGCGCGTGGAGATGCAACGCCGGGGCGAAACTCCGCTGCCGAGACAAGTCGCGGCATGGCGGACAGAGTTCCGGCGGGATCTTAGGGTGGCATGGCGACTGCGACTGTCGCAACCCAGTGCTGGGCACGCCGTCATTGAGGCGGTTAGGCCCCTCTTTGAGGAGTGGTTGGAAAGAGGTCACGGCGTCCTCTCTTTCCGTGTGACGCAGGTCCTCACCGGACACGGTAAGTTCGGGAGGTTCCTGCATCGAATCAAGCAGGAGAGGACGCCCGGGTGTCGCCACTGTGTGGACCGCCCGGAGGACACGGTGGAGCACACGGTAGAAGTGTGCCCCGCTTGGGCGGAGCACCGCCGTGTCCTCGTGGAGACTATCGGGAGCGGCGACCTCTCGCGCCGGGCCCTGGTTCAGGCCATGGTCCGGAGCGAGGAAGGTTGGCATGCGGTCGCCTCCTTCTGCGAAGCAGTGATGCTCGTGAAGGAGGCTGCTGACCGTGAGCGCGTGAGGGAACGGTCCTCACGCCGCCGCCGCCAAAATCCCGATCCCGATTTCCGACCACCGTAGGCGCGGGTTCGCGGACGGCGAGCACTGGGTAGCTCGCCGTCCGGCAGTCTGGAAATAATCTGGACCGAGCCCAGTCGTCAACGGCGCGTTCTGTTCCACGCGCGCCTCAAGGAGATGTCAGCAAACTGTAGGGGCCCGGCAGGGCCGAAGCCTCTGGGGGGAACATGTGGTATTCCTAACGGTTGATACCGAGTCCCCCCCCCCAGAATGAAGGCAACGAAGGAACGGGGTAGGGGTTTAGTCAGTAAGAGTCTGACATGCCCTCCCGCTCCGCCTAAGAGCGGGGGAAGTCATTCTGATGATTCCTCTACCAGGAAAAAAAAAAAAAAAAAAAAAAAAAAAACATAATTCTTAGGGTGGAGCAATTTTTATTTAAGCATATAAATATATACATATACTAGAGATCCTGAAAGTTATTGTCCTGTCCAAGACCTAAGCTTTTCGTCAGAAAAAAATGAGTCTCTAATAGAGCACCACCAACCAGGTTCAATTGTATTTGCAAACCATCGAGAAACCTACTCAAATATACACACAAAGTTTCATCCAAATCGGTCAAGCCGTTCACGAGGAGTTAAGTGACAAGCACACGAACAGAAAAAACAAATCACAAACATATTTTACTAACCTAATATCTCCCTTACCCAATGTCAAGAAAATTTAAAGCAGATAAACATCAAAAAATTTCTTAAAGACGTATATTAGAAAAATCATTCTGAATGAACGAGCCCCTTCACTCGAGTGCCTAATAATAAGTCGTCAGATTAATTAAAAGCCCTACATGCAAAGTACGTCATAATTGCCGACGCACTTGCCTATAAAGGCAGCTTAAGTTTTTTTACGATAAAGCTCGGTACACAAAGTCGAGGGGCGACTGGAGCGTGAATAGGATTGCATTGTGTGAGTACTAATTGCGGTTTTTAAGCGGCTATACCGTATGAGGCCAATTATGTGCGCCAGGTTTTATATTTGGATGTAGGTTACACCGAAGTGTAATCTGTTTTGTGGCGGAAAATCATTTAATGACTTCTCTAGAGCGAAGGGAGAGGGCGTGCCAGATTTTTACTGAATAAAACCACACCTGTGTCCTTTAGTTACCCTTTGCGTTCTAGGATACGGGTTTCCTTTTCAGAAATTCCTCTTGGTCATATTTTATGGATATCAGTTCTGCTGGCCCCCTGGGGTTTGCTGACAACTCTTTGAGGAGCGCGTGTATCACTACGCGCAGTTGATCGCTCGGTCCGGTAGATTACCTGACGGTTGGATCTACATATATGTATATCTTCAGTTTCCTTTTGCTAAAGCCACGATAACTCTTTCGAAAAATGCCGCAGCCAATACTAAATTATATTCTCTTTTGATAAACATTTATAAAGACTATAAACTGCTCTGTTAGTCTATTTATATTATTCATAATAAGTTAGACTAAGTCTGGAATTCTAGACTTATCATTAGTCATTAGTACCTGTTAATAATTGATTTACAAACAACTTTCTATAGGCGGCTAATGCACTTTTAATTAAGATAATTAAGTCCCAAGAAGCTTCGTAACTAAGTAAAGCTGGTTAATTACTTTTATTAAGGCTCAATAATTTAGTCTTAGTTTATATTTTTGTTTTATTCATAGTGAATAATTTATTTTATGAAATTGAAGTTATGAGTCATTTTTACCCGACTGTCTCAGAAGGAGGGTTATGCTTTTCGAGTGTATGAATGTATGTGAATTCACTCTAATCGGCTTTTAGCATTTCAGTTTGAGATATGTCGCTCTAGATGGAGCGGGAATCCATGAAAAAATGGTTTAGTAGTTGATTTAGAGACATGTCTAAAAACCTATTCAAATACAAAGATAAAGTGTTGAGAAATTTTAGAAAAACATAGTTTTATATTATGGTAAGAGCAATTACGTCATCTCTTATAAAATGAGATAGCTGCTACGCGTGCTTTATTTTGTTGCATCCTCTAGTTTAAAAACATCGCATCAGGACTTTACAAGATAATTATCATTATTCATATGCAACATAAACTACACATTTTATACATAGAGTAGTTTTGTTTCCTCTATGAGACCGTCATTTGGTTGAAATTTACGAAAAAATAACGTGTGAAAGTGATTTTAGAATAAAATAGAATAGAATAAACTTTATTGTACACTAAAAGATACACTATACAAAAAAAAAATAGGCAAAATAGGTAATAGGTTTTAAGTTTTAAAACCTATTTGCAAAATAAATATCAGTTATCCATCATTTTAGTTCTTTCTGAAAACATTATTATGCTATTTTTGTTTTTAACTGCTACGTTTCGGTGTAAATGCGGAATTCCATTCAACGTACATTAGAATAACGGCTGGTATATTAATTCAGGATTTTTCAAACGTCCCCATTATACGTAGTGCTGAATGAATACTACCCCATGTTACGGAACCCTATCGACTTCTACTGAACGAGTATGAATATTTGGATGACGTGCTAAATGTGATTAAGTACTACGGTATCTATAACTGAGTTAGGGGATTTTTGGTATAGCCCGGGACTTATTGGTTTTCATCACTTTATTTTTAGTTTATATTTTATGAACGGTTAGTATGCCACAGCGACCGGTGCTGTGCATCTCGCATCCACCGGATTCCCGTAACCCTCGCCAGGTCCTCGGTCCACCTTGTGGGAGGCCTTCCAACGCTGCGTCTTCCGGTACGTGGCCGCCACTCTAGAACCTTCCGTCCCCATCGACCATCTGTTCGCTTGGGTGAGGTCTATGTCCAGTAGTGGATGTCTTTCGTCTCTAGATGATGATGATAGTATGCACCAACACGCACTGGGCCTGTGTGGTGAATTATAGCCCATTTCCTCTTCTAGGGAGGATACCTGAGTCCTAGCAGTGTATAATATCCATTAAATAATATTAATACCCAAAAAAAATATGATTATTTGTCAAACCATTTCGGAGTAATACTTTAACAAACACTGTGACACTAAATTTTTACACATTAAGTCAGATTACTTCCAACATTTGAACAAATTCATGCCACATCAAATCCGAGAGAACTCGCAAACCCACACTATAACCACCATCAACAATAGCTAGACTGGAAAGCTATAAACCATGGGGAGTATTCAATAATAATAAATTTATTAACGCGCACAGACGCAATGGCGACCGTGCGAATAGAAAAACACATTACATACATTACGCAGTCCTCAATAAGAAATCATGTTATCACTCCGGTTCACGAAATGGTCGAGAACTTGGAAATAAGAGCTTGGTTTGAGTTATAGGCGGTAGCGACTTTGTTGCTACACAACACAGTGTTGAGTACAGTAGTGGCCCAGTGGTAACTGACCCGACTTGAAGTTGTAGGTCACGGGTTCAAACCCAGCCAGGCACATTACTTTGTCTAATTTATTTTATTACCGCTGCCCTCAAAACGGTGAAGGAAAACATCGTGAGGAAACCGGCATGTCCTAGAACCGAAAATTTGAAGACGTGTGACATCGATCAATCTTCACTAAGCGCCCTAGTGTTAAACATCATATACATTAGGGTATCGGAAGTCGCAGCGTTGGAAGAAACAGTAAAACTTTTATTTCAAATAGACTATTTACAGGCACTTTTAAATTGTGATAATGTCAAAAAAGTGAACCTGAATTGCACGTTTCAAAGTGTAGATCTCTATGGAGACGTGCAAGAAACTCTATGGACACTAAATTTTAAATCATATTAGAAGACCTACAAGATTGACCAATGACCTGGCAAGGGGACTGTTAATTGTGGAGACACTTGGAGAGGACTATGTCCAACGGTGGACGTCTTTCGGCTGAAATGATAATGATGATTAGGGGATAATGCTCCCCAAAATGACGCGTAACGCTTAATCTACAACGCGACAACGCTGCCCAGTAAATTGTCCAGAAAATTTTATCTACCATAACATCCATGACACGCAACGCTACAGCGGGAGATTATATATTTTGACAAAATTGACAAGAAAAACAAAGCAGTCAGTAGAATAATTTTCATTATAAATAAAATAATGTCTAATAAGTAATAACTCGCAAATTCCTATAACTTACGTACCATGACCAAGAAGGCATAATAAAAACTTTTTCGTATAAATAAATAATTCAGGAGCATCGTTCGCGAAAGTCATGGTAAGGGCGATTTATATTAAATTTAATTTTACTTGAGTTTGTTGCTAATTTATTCACTTTGTCATTCCAATGTTATAGTTTTACACGAAATTGTGGTCCCGAAGGTTTAGAAAATAGTCTGCGATGTGAAGAATTCGACAAGTATTTTGTTACAATTTCAAATATTGATTTTAAAAAACCCTGACTTTTTATAACCCAAAGAATCGTGAAACTTCGGTGGCAGTGGACAGGAAACATTGCTCGCAGGATAGATTGAAAATAGGGCCGAAAGGTTTTGGCCCCGGCCGCGTACCGTATGACGCAGGTGACCTCCCAAGGTGACCAGTCCGGGTCTCGAGAATACTATGAATGCAAGACGCATATAAACATTAATTGTGGTGATACTTGGGCTTATGTTCAAACAGTGGACGTCTTCGCCAGAAATGATGATCTAAGTCAAATATTTTTAGTAGCAGCAACAGAAATATAATCATTTGTAAAATTTCAACAATCTCTTTATTTTGGTTTTATGAGATACAGCTTGATGACAGACAGACAGTGGAGTGTTAGTGATAGGGTCCCGTTTTTACCTTTTCGGTACCTTTATAATTATATAAACCCTAAAAAAAGACTCAGAACATTTACACACAGTTTCACAGCGCTAAACAGTCCAAACGTAATAAATCAATATCTTTAAACCATTTTAAGTGCAATAATAATAACATTTGAGCATCCAAACTTCGCTTACAATAATGGCCTATAAACATAACATTGTAGGTTATTACCGCTGCAGTCACACTGTAACTGTGGTCTACACTTCTGCGGTATTCTATTCGTCCCTCGGGCAAAATTGTTCGGTGTAGTTGCGGCCATACCTAGTTGCGAAATCTACATTGTGTTTATATTGTATTAAAATGGTCTGCTGTTAAAATAATAGTATTTAAGATATTTATGATTATTTTTGTTGGTTCTGAGAGTTTTTGTTTTGTTTCTGGTTGGAAGATATCTTCCTTACACTGCTTGAGTAATAAAAGATAGACAATAAATACTGTGAAGACTATGTACTGATCTTCTTCTTCTTTTCGAATCAAAGGTAAATTTGTCAAATTTTTTGGGCTCAGTAGGTAGCTACGTATCATTACAAATCAAATATGTACTGAAAAAAACCTAGGAAGCACTACGTTGCACAAAAAAGTACTAGGACTTTTGTCGTATACACAAAAATATACAAAAGTCATCATCGTCTCCCTAGCCTTTTCCCAACTAGCTTGGGGTCGGCCTCCAGTCTAACTGAATGTGTACTCAATAGAGCGGTTGCCTATCAGATCTCTGCAACCCAGTAACTGGGCAACACGACCGCAGGTCAGACTTTCTGTCGTCTGACAACTGTCAAAGTTCAACGAATGACAAGGAGAACCAAAGGCTTTTAGAGGTACGGGGTGTAAATATGTCCAAGAAAATCTTATTTATAACCAGAAAATAGTCATTTACTTTTTTAAGGATAATGACAATAAAATGATGATAATTATAATACTAGCAGTTTCGGCGGACGTTGTCCTGTCCGAAAACTGATTTTTCGTCAAAAAAAAAACTGAGAACCAATTTGGTTTCTTGATTTTCTTTGCCAAGGCCACCCTTAAGGCCAGGCGCGCACTAGCGGCCAGGTCGCGGCGGCCATCGAGATACATACATTAGTATGAAACCACTATAGAGCGCGCGCACCTGTGGCCGCTGGCCGTGTAGCCGTGGCAGGTTATAGCGGACAGGTGCGCGCGCTCTGTGGCGATTTCATACTAATGACCTGGCCGCTGCTGCCTGGCCGCTAGTGTGCTATGGGTCTAAGGGTATAATTTTACTTGCAAACCATCTAGTGAACCCCCTATAAAATTTCATAACAACCAGTCAAACTATTTAGGAGGAGCTAGGTGACAATGACACGTACAGAAGGATTACGAGAATACGATACGATATAAACGATACATAGTTGACATCAATTTAGTATACAATGCAATTGCTCGGAGCTCGTGGAGCTCGTGGCTAGATAATAACAGCCGCACAGGTCGGTCTTCAAGGTTAAGCAACGCTTGCCTAGGTTGGTCTGTGGATGGGTGACCATCTTAACATAACGAGTTTCCTCCGTGCCTTGGAAAGCACGTTAAGCCGTAGGTCCCGGCTGCCGTTTGTAGATCTTTGGCAGTCGTTACGGATAGTCAGAAGCCAGTAAATCTGACTTCAGTCTTGCCATAAATTACCGTTTTACCCCAGTTAATGGGTTGTGGAGGTCTGGTAGGCAGCCGCTCCACGTAAAATACTGGTATTCAGCTAAATCCGCCTTGACTGGAAGCCGACCCCAATATAGTTGGGAAAAAGCTAGGCAGATGATGATACAATGCAATTGCAACTACAAAAGAAAGAACACAGTTCAATTTTGTAAAAATCATACCGTGAACGAAATAGATATTTGAAGTAAGCAAGCCGAAGTATTCCGTAGAACGCCAGCTCACGTCATCACCAACAAGGAATAGGGGAGACCCTTCCCAGTCTCCTCAGGGATCTGCTGTAACTGGCGTTGTACAGAGGAGGTTCCGGGGTGGTCTTTTAAGAGGACACGGGGCCCTCTCCCATGTGCAGATGGTGATCACCGGGGTGGTTTTAGTGAGGTAAGAATTCCACACACCCTGGTCTTTTTCCCCAAAAGTCCAGGCGCCTTTTGAAGGTACCCCCGAAAAAAATACTCACGTCATCCCAGTTTTCTCTCTGTCATTTTTACAGTATTGACCAACTATGTTCCTTTAGTTAAAACACGAATAATGTCAAGTTTAAACAAGTCTCACAAATCCGCGGCCAGGATATATTTTTATGTCTCCTCTTCAAGGTGACAAGGCGGCATCTTCGCACTCCTAATACAGTAATTGAGTTGACAGTAAAAGTTATGAAGAGAAAGGCGTCGCGGCGTCGCCTAGCCGGATATCAGCCCCCACCACTTTTCTTCTTTACCCCCCCCCCCCTCCCTCCTCTGCGGATACGGGCGTAGTGGCAGCAAATAAGTTTAGTTTTATTTGCATTTTCTGTTGGACCGGATTTAGTTTGGTAACTATTAAATTGTGTGGTTGAAAGGGATGGGATTTGAATCAGATTTGGGAAGTGTTGGTTTGTTGTGTTAGTTTGAGGATTAATTTGATTTGCGTATCGTATGTTTGATTCATTAGATTTGTTATGAATTATTAGGACATATACTGTTTTGATCAGAATCTACATGTCTATATTTTTACATATTGTTATAGCTTATAAATTTCATCAGCAGTTTACGTTGAAAATAACATTATGCGTGTATTTATCTTGCATCTAACTATTTAAAAAAAGAAAAAATTAACTAGGTGCCAGTCGTTCTTGCACACGAAGGGTTCTGTAAGTACCTACTACAACAAAAAAAGCTAGAAACTACAAAAATTATCAAATTTTGTATAGGAGCCCCACTACAACATTTATTTTTCACCTCAGCACCTCAAACAAGTATGTTTTGCAGTTTAAAGACAGTGAGCAAAATTCGATTTTGCTGCGAGCGTGAGACAAAGTAACTTTTTAATTATTTTTTTTAAATGCCGAGTCAGTGCTGGGTCTACTCACAACATTCGAAAGATTTGAACTTCACTTTGTTCTGTTACTTTCACTTCGATACGAAAAGAGCGAGAGATAGAAACAAGTCGATTCAAAGTTCGATTTTCAAATTCCATATATAATAGGCTCAAAAAAGAAACCAATAATAAAACGTTCGGAAACACGTCACCTATAAAATTTCAAATCAAGGTTTAAATGTAATTACTATACTTTTCTCTTAATAATCGAATTATATTTTTTTATGATCAAATAAAGAGATGTTGAATTAAAAACCGGGCAAGTGCGAGTCGGACTCGCGCACTGAGGGTTTCGTACCAACCTACCTATAAAAACAGTTTAATTCTCGAATCGAGTCTTGGAGACTTTTCAATTTTTTTTTCTTGTGACGTAACTAAAAATTTTCAGTTTTCAGACTTTTCCCGATATTAGTGCTATAATACCTTGCGTCGTGCCAAATTTCAAGATTCTAGGTCAACGGGAAGCACCCTATGAGTTTTGATTCCTTTGACAGTGTCGAAATGTACGTTTTTTGCAACATAAACGGGCGTATCTTTTTTTCCCGTCAACTTACAAATTTGATTTTTGCACAACTTCAAGGGACCGCGGATTTCAATATATGGTTTTAATTTCAACTTGATACCTTCACGTGTTCCTGAGAAAAAGGGTCTTGACAGACGGACGGACGGACAGACGGACAACAAAGTGATCCTATAAGGGTTCCGTTTTTTCCTTTTGAGGTACGGAACCCTAAAAATACGAAGTTTATCATGTATCTACATAATTTTATCTAAATAAGTTTTAACAATCTTTATTGTAACAGAATAATTTAGTAATAGTGCAATTTAGGAACGCATCTTTAAAAAATAGCGGGCTTTAATTTTTTATTGTTATCTTCTTCTGTTCGCTGTTGCAAAACTGCAATAATTTTACTTTTAATTTTTACAAATATACATGTGGTTTAAATATTGCCAAGTTGTATTTTTTATTACCTTTACATTATTTGTTCTCGCTGCTGAAGTGAAAAGTTGTATGTGCTACACGAGACCAAAGTTATTTACATCTCGTGTCTTTGAATCCCTCGCTGCACTCAGGATTCTAACCTAGAATCACTCGCTACGCTCGTGATTCAAATATAGAATCCTTCGCTTACTCGGGATTCAAAATCAACACTCGCGGCAAAAACCAACTTTGCTCTCTTGTTGCACAAATAACTATTGTTCTGTTTTCAGTATTTGTAGTTTAGATACAAATTAATGTGAAAATTTCAACTATCACGGTTCAGCGTATATGGAATTTATACCTTCACTCAACGCTTGTGACGTCACAGGCCGTGTTGTCGTCGGGTATATTTTCAAATCCAGAAAGCGAAAATTCTTCTCATAAAACCTACCTTTACGTAACATTTAGGACGTGTTGACTTGGGGTATATTTTCAATTTGGAAAACCCGCGCGCGAATAATATAAAATATACCCGAACGTAACGCAGCTATCGCTGGCTGCTAAACCTCATTTCAGCAATATGTTCAAGGGATATTTTTAAATGCACATCTGTATAATTTATCAGCACACTAGGTTACTCCATTAATTAACTGAATGCATACCTAAAAATATGAATTGTTCATCAAAAATACTAACTTGCACTGTAACATTTTGCAGTGGGTGAAATAGGTTAGGTTAGGTTAGAACTGCGACCAAACGCGCGCGAGCCGAGCGAGCGAAGCGAGCGGTGCCGCGGCAGCGGCCGGCGAGCGTTACTTCTCAAATTGTTTTTTAGAATATGTTCCTAAAATTAAATTAGGTGATGGTTTTCCTTAAAAATGTTTTAGAATGTTTGTTGAACAAAGAAAATTTTAGATATACTATTTTAATAATTGTTATCGTTCGGTAAAACAGTATATTTAATTTGATTTGTGTAGCGTGCATAATTTGTGTGTCAGTATGTTTTATTTAACTTTGTAATGTTTCGTTCGAAAAATAGGAATATATACAGATATCGATTTAAATACATGCCATATAAAAATAACTATACCCCTTTTTCTGTCTCTGAGTTCATTGAAAGGCACTTAATAAAACGGGTATAGATTAGAGTGTAGCAAAATGAAGTGTCCTTCTTGAAAGTATACCCCAAAAAAATGTTGTAGTCGGGTATACTTTGTAATTTTAATACGAGCGATATACAATTTTATTGTATATACGAACTCAACACTATGGAGCGTTGTGTGAAGGTATAAATTCCATATACGCCACGGTTCATGCCCAGACCCGTATAGTGGAGTCTTGGTAATTAGATTATTAAGACTATTATAATAGGGTCCCATTTTTATCCTTTGGATACGAAACCCTAACAATCGTTTTTTAGGGTTCCGTGCTCAAAGGCACAACACACGCACAGCTTGATAGGTTAACATTATTTAGTCCAATACAAAAACAAATAATTTTTTAATTAATTACAACAAAATTGTTTTGCAGCTCGTACTTGTAGAGAACTCATTCTAAAGATCTTCCGATGAACTCAGAGAACTTATTCGTGGCAAGAGCCAGTCATTTATTTTTATACGGTCACTATTGTTTAGTCATTTCTCATTTGTCTACTGTAATGTTGCTTCGACTTGTATTGCTATATTTTTATTGTTTTTATTTTTTGTTGCTGGCTGGCAAGTTTGTTGAAATCTTTTTCGTTTTCGGAAAACGTAATAGTTGTGTAAAATTGAGTTCCTTCGCTACCAGTAAGCTTAAACAGAGTCCAAGATCTAGTAAATACAAATTAAGCCCACTTTCCACTGACGCGTGGCTTCTAAAGACGCGAATTCATTATTATATGCTTGTTTTACACTTGCGTGATTTGAGGGGAAACCTCTTTCTACCTATGGTTCTCTAATTTTCTTCAAACATGCAATGTAACATTAACGTAAATTGTTTATTGCCTTTAGAGGTAGCCATTATAACAGGGCAGAAAAACAATAGCATTCCGACAAATTGAGAGACAACCTCCTCCTTTTTGAAGTCGGTTAATAATGGCAATGTGCAAATTGCGTATTATGAATTAGACTCGGTACTTGCTTATTATCTTGGCGTTGAGTGCGTATTGTTATTACATTGATCGAAACATTTACCACTTTTGGTTAAGAGCTTGAAGCGGGCCAATCGGAGCGCCGAACATCATAAACATATCAATTGCGTTAAGATTTCAGCCGAAAGACGTCCAATTAAGGACAAGGGCCTCCCCAAAGTATCGCCACAACGGCCGGTCCCAAGCGTCTCGCATCCATCGGATTTCCGCACCCATTACCAGGTCATCGGTTCACCTTGTGGGAGGCCTTCCAACGCTCAGTCTTTCGGTACGTGGTCGCTACTCCACAACCTTTCGTCTCCATGGTCCATTTGTACGAGCAATATTGCTCTGCCCACTGTCACTCAAGTTTGCCGATTCTTCGGGCTATGTCGGTAACCTTGATTTGATTGCGTTAACGTATAAAAAAACTCGCACTAGGGACTCTAATGGTTAGTCATTGTTTTAACCACACAGCTGCTTCGTTGTAGATTGTGAAATGTAATATATGTATGAAGGCGCGTCCCAGGCGCCAAAGAGATTGGAAACCTTATTTTAACCTTTATGTGTGATTTGTGGAATGATCATCGAGCGGACGAGAGTGACAACCCAGTTGTCATTCTGGTGGAACGTCGTAACGTAAAAAGAACCAACGGACTGGTAAAATATCGTGTGGTGGATTGGACGGTTACGACGGATCGCCTACGTCCCATCATCTGTGTGATTATTGTAATTCCAATTGAAAACCGCTATTATAAGGCTGCTGATCGAACACGTCTACTTATTTCAAAGATACCTCTTGCGATACCCACCTTCAACATGGATGACTCTGATATCGGTACCCACGTGCCGTTATCAGAAGTGGGATACGAAAAACCGCATAATCAACCTAGCAATAGTGGATTGCTCACCAATATGGAAGCCCTGCTAACCCGTTTGTTAGCGATGCCGCAGCAAACCTCTAACAATAACTCGGTTCAGTTGATCAAATTCGACCCAGATGATGAAGATGCTGATGTTAAGGGCTGGTGCCGTGTTTCCGAGTTGATCATCAACAGCAAGAATCTGAGTGGCGTGGAACTTTTAGTTGCTCTGACAACCGCACTAAAAGGGCGAGCGGCATCTATTCTGACTAAGTTGCGTTTAGAAGATTTAACCTGGGAAGTTGTGAAGCAAACACTGCTGGCGAAATTTGTAGAGCCCGAATTGATACAGGACTATTTCGATGACGTGTTGCGCTTTCAGATCGGAGCAAAGGAGACTGCTAGTGAATCGGCTATGCGCTTATGGGCACTAATCGAGCGAATCCCCAAAGTCGAGATGTCAGAAGAGGCAATCATCGGATTCCTTATTTCTGTTCTGAGCTCGAAAGACCACATGATTCGGCGTGAACTGAATTCCTGTGCTATCACAACTCGTGCTCAACTCTTCCGGATACTCGGTGGGATTTCTTTAAAGCGGCGTACTGAAGATAATGATGTTAATGACAATAAAGCAAAAAGACCTCGCATGTCAGACTCGAAGTTCATCGGAAAATGTCATCGGTGTGGAATTCCTGGACACAAAATAGCCGAGTGTAAAAAGCGACGTGACATTCCAGCTAATCGAGCTGAAGGTTCCTACACGGATCAGGGCAAGGACCAGTCAGCACCAATCACCTGTTTCACCTGCGGGAACACTGGCCACGTGTCTACGTCATGCCCTGAGAAGAGAAGCAGCGCAGCGGTCAGGGAGGTCAACACTTGCGAGCACAAGATTTCGAGAGGTAAACTGACGACGGCATCTGGTAAGCATATCTGTTTCCTTTTTGATAGTGGCGCCTCTTGTTCTTTGATTAAGGAATCTGTGGCTTCGTATTTCCCTGGCACTGAACGCAATAGCACTGTTTATTTGACTGGCATTGGGGGAGACGATATCGAGTGTAATAGACAAATTTTTAGCAAGATCCAAATTAATAATCTTTGCTTGACTCTCTTGTTTCATATAGTTCCAGACAATTGCATTTCGGAAAACGTTATTGTAGGTAGGGACCTATTGGAAAATGGAGTGAGGGTTGAGATTGATAACGAAAATCTTCTCATCTCCATTAATGAGAATATTCATTTCTGCGAAAGTGTACAAGGTTATGACATCACCGCTATAGATACAGATTTAGTGGGAGACGAGAAGGAAGCCTTACTGCGCATTTTATCGAAGTATACCGACCACTTTATAATAAATGGTACTCCAACTAAACGTGTTAATACGGGTCTAATGAAAATTGAACTTGTTGATTCTAATAAAATAGTCCAACGGCGACCGTATCGACTATCTCCCATCGAAAAACAGGTGGTGAAGGATAAGGTTCAGGAGTTATTGAAAGCTAGCGTTATTAGAGAGAGTTCTTCGCCGTTTGCTAGCCCGATTCTCTTAGTAAAGAAAAAAGACGGCACGGATAGAATGTGTGTCGACTACAGAGAGCTCAATTCAAATACGCGACCTGAGCACTATCCCCTACCACTTATAGACGACCAAATAGACCAGCTCACGGGAGCTTATTACTTTTCGTCTTTAGACATGGCCTCTGGTTTCCACCAGATTTTGATCCATCCAGAATCCGTAGAAAAGACGGCTTTCGTGACGCCCGAGGGGCAATACGAATATGTTGCTATGCCGTTTGGTTTACGCAATGCGCCGTCGGTATATCAGAGGTGCATTAATAATGCACTTAAATATTTGAAAGAAGGGCCTCTGGTGTACATGGACGACGTCCTATGCCATTCCTCGGACGTTGCAGAGGGTCTGCGACGATTAGACCAATGCCTGGAAGCTCTGACGAAAGCTGGGTTTTCGTTGAATTTACGTAAGTGTAAGTTTCTTAAAACCAAGGTTAACTATTTAGGTTATGCTATCGAAGCCGACGAGGTTAGACCTAACTCCCTTAAAATTCAGGCTCTGGCCGGTACTCCTCCCCCGAAGACAGCGACTCAGGTTCGCCAATTTCTTGGCCTATCTTCGTATTTTAGGAAATTTATTCCTAAGTATACTCAGATAGTTGGTCCGTTGTACCCTCTTACGAAGTTAAAAGGAAGCATTAAATGGACGGAAAAACACGAAGAGATCCGACAAAACGTTATTCGTATACTCACGTCAGAGCCGGTTTTAGCAATTTTTGATCCAAACCTGCCATTAGAGCTCCACTGTGATGCTAGTTCGGAGGGATACGGGGCTATAGTTATCCAAAGAAAAAACAATATGCCACATGTAGTGGCTTATTTTAGCCGCCGCACGACTGAGGTTGAGTCTCGTTATCATTCATATGAACTAGAAACTCTGGCAGTCGTGCGAGCGGTCGAACATTTCCGTCACTATTTGCACGGCCGGAAGTTCACAGTTTATACAGACTGTAACTCGTTGAAGGCGTCTAAATCAAAGGTCGATTTGACACCCCGCGTTCATAGGTGGTGGGCCATACTTCAAGCGTACGATTTTGATATTATTTATCGTGAAGGGAAAAGCATGGAACACGCCGATTATCTATCACGAAATCACCTACCTAAGATCACAGCTGTAGAACATTGTTCAAATAAGTTTGAAGTTCCTCCTAGTTCTACTTTTGCAAAGAAAACAGTTAAGTTCGTAGAATTGCATGGAGGTTGGTTGTCTGTCGAACAAAAGCGCGACGCTGAAATCCAGGACATTATAAAGAAATTTTCGGACGGCGATTTACCGGAGAATGTAGCACAAACTTATGACGTTAGGAATGGTATTCTTTACCGGAAAATTAACCGCAATAAAACTGTTTCTTGGCTACCTATAGTGCCCCGCTCATTGGTATGAACTCTGATCAGTCACATTCATTCGGAGATCCAACATTTAGGCCCCGATAAGACTCTCGACAAAATTTACGATCTATATTGGTTCCCCGAGATGTCAAAAAATGTTCGCAGGTTTGTCGACTCGTGCATAATATGTAAAGCCTCGAAAGGTCCCTCAGGTGCCCAACCAGTTAGACTTCACTCCATTCTTAAGGAGCCAACCCCTTGGCATACGCTGCACATAGATTTTACAGGAAGATTGACGGGTAAGAGCGATCAAAAAGAATACTGTTCTGTCATCATTGATGCGTTCACCAAGTACGTTCTGCTAGAACACACCACCTCTTTAGATGCCGCCAGTGCCATTATGGCACTAAAGAAAGCTGTTTGTTTGTTCGGGGCTCCTAAACGAATAGTAGCTGATCAGGGTCGCTGCTATATTAGCGGTGAATTCAAGAAATTTTGTGCGTAACATCACATTGACCTTCACTTCATCGCCACTGGCTCAAGTAGAGCAAACGGTCAGGTCGAACGGGTAATGCGAACTTTAAAATCTTTACTTACCATAATTGAAAATGATCCGCACAAGAATTGGCGCGATGAGTTGGGCAACGTGCAACTTGCTCTAAATAGTACAAGGTCTACCGTAACGAAATATACCCCGACTGAATTAATGTTTGGAATTCAATCGTACTCGTTAGGGATTTCTAAACTTTCAACTGGAGATGGTCCACACGATCGCTTAAATTTAGAAGCGATACGCTCAGACGCATCCAAAAATATAGAGAAAGCTGCTAACGCTGATACTATTCGTTTTAATCGCGGAAGAGCTAGAGTAAAGCCATTTAATAAAGGTGATTACGTTTTCGTAAAAAGTTCGGAACGCAATCAGACGAAACTTGACCGAAAGTTTAGGGGACCATTCGTGATCACCAGTGTTTTGGAAAATGACCGCTATGAACTAAAAAGTGTAAATGGTCCTTGCCGTACGTTAAAGTATTCGCACGAAAACCTGCGTTTGGTGCCGGGAGGTCACGAGGGCTTAATGGAATTAGCTGAAGGTATTATGAATGACGAGGAAGCCGTGAAGGCGGTAGATATGCAGTCAGAAGGCATTATTGATGCCGATTTTGAGACTATGTCAGCTCGCAGTGTTGACACCTTGACTGCAGATTCCGCTACTCTGACTGCATCGTCTGAAACGCTTACGGCCTCTTCGGAAGCAGCTAATGCTAATTCGGAAGATGAGGAACCTATCTTTGATGTAGAAGTAGACATCCACCGAGCATAGTGTTCAGACCCTAAGGTACGTTCAGATTATGTGATTATGTGTGGGTGTTGTGTGGGTGTTGTTGTCCGGTTTTGCCTATTGGTTGGCAACTCGAAGGGACGCAAACCCAAAGACGATGTTGTCCGGTCCTGGCTAGAGTGCTAGCAGGTCGAAGGGACGCATGCGTCTGTGTGTCACGAATGGATAGTATTGTCCGGGCTAGCGGTGCTGGTTGAAGGGACGTACGTATCTAGTTCGGTGACGTGAGTGATGGCGAGTCGAAGGGACGGTGTTGTCCGGTCTTGCACTTGGGGCAAGTCGAAGGGACGCATTTGTCCGGGCTGCGCATCATGAGTTGGCTAGTCGGAGGGACGGTGTTGTCCGGTCTTGCACTTGGGGCAAGTCGAAGGGACGCATTTGTCCGGGCTATGCATTGTATGAGGAAAAAAAGGAGTGGTGCAAGTTGCGAGAGTGAGTTCCAATAGGCTGTGGCCTAAAGAAAGATGCACTAGCTCATGTCAGGGTGGACGAGCATGGTGGCTCGATTAACGATATGGTACTTTCTCGTTGCAGGAATACATGTGCGCCCGAGGACGGGCGATTGTCAGTCCGGCCGTGAAGGCGCGTCCCAGGCGCCAAAGAGATTGGAAACCTTATTTTAACCTTTATGTGTGATTTATGGAATGATCATCGAGCGGACGAGAGTGACAACCCAGTTGTCATTCTGGTGGAACGTCGTAACGTAAAAAGAACCAACGGACTGGTAAAATATCGTGTGGTGGATTGGACGGTTACGACGGATCGCCTACGTCCCATCATCTGTGTGATTATTGTAATTCCAATTGAAAACCGCTATTATAAGGCTGCTGATCGAACACGTCTACTTATTTCAAAGATACCTCTTGCGATACCCACCTTCAACATGGATGACTCTGATATCGGTACCCACGTGCCGTTATGTATATAATAATGTAATCTATATATATATCTATTGATAAAAGACATCAGACTATGAAAAATACCATTTGTTTGTCAAACAAGTAAGTACTTGAGAGTATACAATTACGTATTAGAAGTAGATATTTATGAGATCTTGAGACATCAAAGCGCGTCTATATCTTGTGCGACTTATTTATTTGTAAGAAGAACCGACATTAAAGAGACAAATAATAAGGTCGTGTCAAATGAAGGTTATAAGCTGAGCATTCAAACTAATTTGGGTGTTTTTTCTTGAAATTGGATACAGAAAAGGTTTTTTTAAGTAACTTCTCCCGCTCTGAACGGGCGTGTCATGGACTGTTACCAGACGTCCGGATAGCGAGCTACTCATTTCTTGTCGTCCACAAGCCCGCTGAATAAAGAAAAAGTAAATTTGCCAACGTTCTATAGCTACGTAGTTAGTAGGCTTTCCTCTTCTTCTCCATTTATCTACATTTATACTCATAACTGTTAAGTAGTATACAACAACGTATAAATATAAATGTTCATGGTCACAATCTAGAAGCAACAGCAATAGCATATGCGTTCTATCCCTTAGTTTTACATGAAGAAACGTGAAGTCGGTCGAAATATCAAAATCATCTTGCAATGTTGTGTGATTTTTACGTATATACGTAGGTTACATAAACTAACGCTCTATATTGCCTGTAAGTTGAAGGGGCCCTACCAGATCTGTCTGGTTTAAAAGCTTGTTGTTTAATCCAACGCAATCCAATCCAATGTTTGATAAAGAGGCAATACGAAAAAAAGAGAAAGTACACTTGAACGCTCGGTTGGTATTCGGTAGCTTCCGTTACTCACTCGAATGTTTTACAAAACTTGTTCCAGGAAATACATGTTTTTGTAAAAACCTTACAAGGCTTTGGAAAAAAATGGTTTACCCTTGTTAGGTCGAACAACGTTTGATACAATATTACTAAATCGAACAACGTTTAAGAAAATCATCACTTTGTATAATATATAATATCGTTTGACAGAATTTTCAGTTCGTCGAATATTTATTTGCTATAACAACATTTGCGTTAATGATCAAAAGTTATAATGTTCATTTGATGTAATAGCTGGTAGCGCTTGGGCCCCCGATTATAACAATACCACTCTTTTTTTAAAAAAAGTCGCCATTTTGTGACTGTGTCACTATCATTCGTTTCGATCATTCATTCAATTTTATTCTGATTCATTCCATTTTTCTTCGGTTGCTAGGATAACTTAAGATGCAAGAGCGAGCGAAGCGAGCTCAAGACTTGGGGGCAACCCGACTCTTTTTTTTTAAACCACCCAGAAGTAGGAGCCCCGCGCAGCGAGGCTCCATCGACTACCCATCCTTATAAGTCCTTCTATCCAGAATCCTTATTAGTCTAGTGAAAAATTAGTTTAAAAAAAAATAGTGCATTAAAAATTCGATGAAATGAAATTAGTTCAAATAAATAATTGTGCTAAATAAAAATTTACCAACGAATTATTCGGTCAAATGAATAATTCTACGAAATGATTTTATTGCAGCTGAAATTAGTTGAAGTGGTTTTCGACGAAACGTTGTTCGACCAAACAAGGGTGAACCGAAAAAAAATACGTTATTCAGAATTTTAATTAAATGAATAAGGTTCCCATAAGTAAATATTTTCTTTCTTTTTTAATTATGAGTACAATATCAAGGGCCAAATTTCACGCAAAGTAGCAGATTTTCAAAGGTTTTTACTAGAGTAGTTTCTCACGAAATGTTTTTGTTAAACCGGAATCGTATCACGGACTGGGAACTCTTAAGCAGAACCTAGAGTAAACTAGTTGCAAAGATCTTAGATCTTTAGGTATACTCGTACTGTTTCAGAAGTTTTAGTGAAATACGAGTATATTTGATAAATCTAAACAAAATAAAAATTTTGAAAATCCTTTATACCCCTTTGAAGCGAACAAATTCGCAAACACTGAGATTTTGATGTTTAAGCTGATCCTAACTTTAAGCAAAGTTTATAAAATAAAAGCGTATACTTACACAAGATACCAAGTAATGAATTTTCATTTTCCACTCAGTGTAAAAAATATAACAAGTACTTGATCCCCTAGCTCTTTGAGTAAAGCCAGGCCGCAAGCTTGTTAAGGGAAGCATTATGAATTTCTCGCACATTTCTGATAAAAACTACTTAAAGGCTATTTATTGAAAACGGAGTACATTTTTCAATTTTTCTTTTTCTTTCGTAACGTACAACTTCAAAGTTAAAGAACCTCTCTGATAAGCCTTCGTTTTATTAACTTTATACGTTGAAAATCTAAGAAATATTGATTCTTGGACTAACTTTTGTGTGTTCTATTTCGTATTATTCTGACTTTTGCTTTGCTCTTGAATGCCACAAGCCTTAAAGGGTTATTTTCAGTCATCTGTATTTGTAGTTCAATAGTTTAATTATTATTGTGATTTGGGCAACAACTCTGGAACATATCGAATACTGTTGGTTTCTTTAGGCTTTCTTTATTATTATTTATAGGCTCGCTTTTGATCACTATATCGCGTGATGGTAAGCGATGATGTGGCCGACGATGGAGCATGCTTGCCTAGAAGTAACCTGTTCAAGAATTCACTCTTGACATAAAGACCGGAGCTCGTGGCTAGATTATAACAGCCACACAGGTCGATCTTCAAGGTTAAGCAACGCTTGCCAAGGTTGGTCTGTGGATGGTCCATCTTAACATAACGCGTTTCCTCTGTGCCTCGGAAAGCACGTTAAACCGTAGGTTCCGGCTGTCATTTGTAGATCTTTGGCAGTCGTTAAGGATAGTCAGGAGCCAGTAAATCTGACTCCAGTCTTGCCATGAAGTACCGTGTTACCTCAGTTAATGGGTTGTGGAGGTCTGGTAGGCAGCCGCTCCTCGTAAAATACTAGTATTCAGCTAAATCCGGCTTGACTGTAAGCCGACCCCAATATAGTTGGAAAAGGCTAGGTAGATGATGATGATATTGGCTGCTTACATAAATGAGTATACTGGACATTTTCTTAGTCATTTAATATTTTCGTCGAATACGAGTATTGTACTAGTATTTGTTTGTTTTTTGGAAGTCGGTCCGTAGTAACATCTCTCCTTTGGACATTTTTACACCGGTCCAGAACTCCCATACCCTCATTACAACACCCATATTTTACTAAATACCCAAGAAAAAGAAAAAGTCCGGCTACAGACAGTTGAGTCTATACAACACGGCGGGACATTTTATCGCCTATTTCCTTCACTAAACAGGGTCCCGGTACTTTAGTGCACGATATATATTCCCGATATAAAAACGGGGGAGATTTCGAACGGTACCTACCTGCTTTGCGTCGGTCTCCACTAATGAAACACCATTTATCATTCTGACTGCCAAATAAAAGCTTGGAATAAGGGTTTGGACTGAGTGGGGAGATGTAGCGGCTGGAAATGTAGGGTAGTGGTACTAAGTAAATTATACTTACTAGCGGTCCCGGCAGACTGTTCTGCCCAAAAACTAAACGAAAAAGAAAATGACAACCACATTGCAGTGCCACCTACCGGATTTGATTGTAAATTCAAAACCATCCAGGAATTCATACGAATGTACATAAAAAAATTGACCAAATCGATCAAGCTATTTAAGAGGAAACGTATAAATGTTTCAAATATCAACTTAACCATACATGCAAGTTTTGAGCGTGGCAGTTGAGTTGGCAATGTAGCATTATTTTTATTTTATTGATTCGTAATGTGCTATGATTTTGTTGTAGGGTTGTATTTACGTGTCATGTATTTTCACATAAAAGCCGGGCTTATTTACTTCTACTGCCCGCACGTCCCTTCGCATACTCATGGTATCAAATAACAATATTTAAAAGTCTGATTACTGCCAGCGCCCACCCCGTCCATTCCATTTTCCAATCACAAACATTCTGTTTTCGACAGAAATTATAACTGGTTCCATTTATTTCCTTTAAAATCAACAAAGACCGCAAAATGAAATTGAGCCACACAGTAACTAGGTAATTAGCAACCGCTAACATTTCTCCTCTTGTACCACAACAAGAATTCAGAGTGCTCGCTATAACTTTAATTAGAACCCGGGGGCAAAGAAAACAGTCCGGGAAGGTGGACTTTCATAAAAATGGCTAGATTTCCAAGAAATTTTGCAGTGACGTGAGCAGTAAGAATGGTTGTGACGTCATAACTGAACGGTTAATTGGCTTAAAAAGCGAGAATGGCTTAAACTGGCTCCCATTGTTCTTTCGTTTGTAGTTGACGAGACAGATGTTCACGAGTGATGTTAAGCCTGGATTACTGGAGTTATAGGTTTAGTAGAAACTTATACGTGAATTTATATTCGCAGAAAGTTGGAGTCATCGCAGTGTTGATTTGTTGGATGCGTTTTTCATAATAACATTGTTAATTTGCATGTAATAACATAATTTATTATTGTATTTTTTACCATTACCCCTACCGTGTTATGTTTCTGCACTACCTTAAGACAGACTGGTAGAAAATGCCACCTTTTACTGGACCCTGGGGTTCTCTTTTCGGACTGCGCATTGACCCGGTAAGCTTCGGCCCTGTTGGCTCTGCAGTTTTACTGACATCTCTTTGAGGCAGGTGTGGAACACTACGCATAGACGACTACTCGAACTCCAGATAGTTACCAGACGGCGGGACGGCGAGCTACCGATTGCTCGTCGTCCAACAGCCCAGTAGCCCAGTACGGTGTACGGTCACTGCGGATCGGGATTAGTAGGTATACTATTGGCTGGGGCGTGAGAGAGTTTGCTCTTGCGGCCGCCTCCTTTGTTAGCATTACTGCCACGCAAAAAAAAAATACCACCTGCCATTCCTCTTCACTCCGGACCGTATAATTATCAATAACCTAAAATCGTCATCATCATCTGCTTAGCCTTTTCCCAACTACATTGGGATCGGCTTTCAGTCAAGCCGGATTTAGTTGAGTAACAGTATTTTACGAGAAGCGGCTACCTACCAGACCTCCACAACCCATAAACTGGGGTAACACGGTACTTCATGGCAAGAGCGGTGTCAGATTTACTGGCTTCTGTCTATCCGTAAATAATAACTAAAAACTAACTATTAATAACCTAAAATACACCCAAAAAAATAACCACCACATAAAATAACATTTCCGTTAACATGTAATGTATTACTGAAGTTTTCCAACACCATAATATTTGTCGGGCCGAAAGTAACCCTCGTTATAAAGGCCCGATTATTGGCAGCTTTCAATATGACTGGTAGTCACGTGGCCCGCAGCCGGCACCCGTAGCGTGACCTGTACGGGATTCGAACCTTGGAACGTATGGAAAAAATAATATATCGTTCAAGTGTTGAAGGGGATCACGTTTGCGTTTGTCGGGATTAATAGTAATATGGTTTTGTTGTAATGTTATGAACAACATGGTTCGTATTATATGGTAGGATTTCTTGGTAAGGTCTTACTAAGAGATAAGAGAGAGGAGTCTTAAAGGTAAAACATTTTACCAAAGTTTTTACTTCAGAAGGTCGTGGTTTTTCACAAAAAATCTAACACCTTAAATAGCTGAAAACTAATTACTAACTTTTTGTTCTGAATTTTTTGATCAACGCTTCATTTTAGGACTTACCCTGAATAATTGTGGGTACGTTTACAAACATATAATCTCACCAACACCTAGACTCAGTATTTTAACTGTCTGTACGCTCCTACCTTGCCATCTAATTCCATGAGACCGTTTGAAAGAGTTTAGGATTCCATACTCGTACCTGATACCACGATTTATCTATCAGATCTTCTTAGTAATTCTAAATACACCATTATAAATGCTACGGCAAGCAATGGGTAGCTCTCCCGCTTCGCCCCAGCGGAGAAGTCATTGGATACCATCACATATAAAAAAAAAATTATAAGTGTTATTAGAGCGATAAGGTAAAGCTGTGAAATAGCTCGTCTAACTGCGCCATAATAAATCTCTAATTCAGAAATTGGGCGTAAGAGTTAAAAGATTCACCGCATTCCCGAAAAAATCAGCACAAAATACCTACTTAATTTTATAAGTTGTAGTAAATTATGAGAAGCGCTACAAAAGCTGAGCTATATACAACGTTTCGCAAGAAACTTGCTGATTATGTATTCTCAAACAAAATTTCTTACATTAAGGTCAAACTCAGATCGTAGAAACTGGAGATATGCCGAAGAGAAACACTGAATACATTTAACATTTTATTTAGAACTGTGATTTTACAGGGAAACCACAGTTTTAAAGTTAAATGGTGTATTTTCTTCTTCTTTTACTAAAGCACCTGAATAGAACAATGAATGTATAAAGTTTTGTTAAACTAAACCTTAAGATGAGTATACTATAGGATAAAGTGTTCAGCAACGTTTTTTGTTTTAGATGGGTAATCATCAGAATGACTTTCTTTGATGATGTGCTCCTTCTTTGCCTGCGTTCCAGAGTTTCGGGTTTTCTTTTCAGAAGCAAACCCATAGCCTCAGAGGCTTTAACTCTGCTGGGTTCCTATCTTTCTATCTTACGGTTTGTAGATATCTTTTTAAGGCGCGCGTGGAACAGTACGCGATGCGCAACATTGTCAAAATATCCAAGAGTGTTACGCGTCATTTTGAAGGTCATTTTGTTCCCTAGTAATCTGAGGCTTTAAATCTACCCTGTACTTCTTTTTACATGATATTTGCTTCACATTATATTTCATAAGGGCTATACTCGGAGTTTTCTTGCGTGATCACATCGGAAATGAAGACCTCCGCAAGAGAAACAAGGTTACCGACATAGCCCCATGAATCGATCAACCTAAGTGGCAGTGAGAAGGGCACATTGATCTTAGAACAGATGGTCGATTGGGACGAAAGTTTCTACAGCGGCAACCACGTAACGGAAGACGCAGAGTTACAAAACCTTCCATAAGGTGGACCGATGACCTGTGAGGGCCGCGGGAATTCGATGTATGCGAAACGCACTGGACCGGTCGTTGTGGCGACGTTTAGGGGAGGTCTATGTCCAGCAGTGGCCGTCTTTCGACTGAAATAATGATGATATTTAAAAACATGTAAAGCGATTGCCAAGGAAACTAACAATTTCAATTTCGTGTTTTCTTAAAATTTTAAGCAAAAAACATCTGCCAATAATCTCATGATTAACAAACGAACAAGAAAACATGTTAAAAAACATGTCGAGTCCATAATTTTCTTCATCCATAAGGTCAACAAATCACTTGGTGCTGCCAAAAAAGTAAAATGCAAACTTGTAGCGAAGTAAAAACCACTGATCGGATGTAAACGAGCCGTCTCATAAATAAAGATGTGAAAACTTCAGAGAGTCGGGTTCTGTACATACCTACCTACGTAGTAGTACATCATCGTATGATTCATAGGAGGTGTATGTGAGCAATCAAAACTTGGGCACAAGAAAGAAGTATTAGATGTTCACATGTGCGATTTTAGACGCTGCGTTTTTTTGGCGTTTCTGTGGGGGCATTTTTTTTAAATAAAAAAAAATGTTTATCTTTTCTTTTATTTTTGTTTGAAATTTATTTCAAACACAATGTAAAATGTTTCTGAAAATAAATGATTGATGATTTAATGATCATACAATTCATTATTTTTAGTAAACACATACACAACAAACAAACTATAGTATCTATTGTTAAAATTCAAAAACCGCGGTCCTATGAGACCGCGCTGTTATTGTTTTACTATTGTGTCTCGTTTTGCGGGTATGTGATAGGTTAACTGGCGTTTGACTGTAGATAGTTTTTATTGAAGACGACCTACTTAGAGACTGCAAATAAAAACGTAAACCATAAGTAAAAAGCTTTCTAAGAACGAACTTTACAGTCGCAGGTCTGCTGGATTCAATTTCTTTTGAAATAAACAGCACTTTTGTTCTCTTCTGTCTGTATGTGTTCTTTTTCTTTTAAAGGTTTTGTGTATATATTTTTTATTTAATTTAACCTATCACATACCCGCAAAACGAGACACAATAACAGCGCGGTCTCATAGGACCGGTCGGAGATTCATGAATTAATAGACGTTTAATCTACAAGAAAAATAAAAACACTTACCTAATTTTATATGTCAAAAAATTCCTCCACATCGCTGTCGACTTGAAATGTGCCCAAAAGACTGGTGGCATTACCACGTTGTATGACAATGCTTAATTTCTTATTTACAAATTATTTATAAAGAAGTATTTATTAATCTTCCATCCATTCTTCGATGACGGTGGTTTAGATCGGCAACTTTAGTCCTTCGAGCCGAATTATTACGCGACGTAAGAAAACGAACCATAAATTACCGAAACAGGTTGATATAATCTAGATCTACGTGTTTATTGTGCTTAGCTAAAGCAAGTGTGATTTACTGGTGTCTATTCCTAGCTTCAACCTGCGGGTTCGCCTGCATGAATGTCGAAAATTGTCCCAAGGAAACACTCCTGGAGTAAAAAGGATCCCTGATACTATTCCAGGACGAGGAGACCATCTACTGGTATGCCAAGTTCATTTAAATCTGTGCAACCACTAACCACCTAACTAAGAGGCAAAATAAAGATAGAGTTACTTTTTGTATTTATGATATCAATTCTTCTTCTTCTCCTACTTTAGGTGGAGCAGCGTGTCAGACTTCTACTGACTAAAACCCACTCCGGTTCCTTCTCTGCCTTCGTTCTAGGGTACAACAGCTCTCTTTCGATCAACCCAGGACTCCAGTAGGCGTCGACCCTGCCGGGTTCATCAAAAATACGGATAGTATACCATACTACACTCTATCATACTAAATTCCATGGAGTTTTTTACCGGTTCTTCTCCAATTGGAACCCTGTACTAGCTTCTGACGTTTAATAAGTACCCAAAAAAAAACATGTTTGAAATAAAAACATTTTCGATTTTGATTTTAATTATAGAGATGTGGATAGGATGGATAAGACAACACTACAAGACAGTATGCAATATGCACTACCTTAGAGCTAAACTACGCTTTGTGTCATGTCGGTCATAAATACTGGAGTGACATCACGTTAGCGAGGTTATGGCCAAGCAATTACTTCGATGACTTGGGCTTAATCAAGAAATTGATGTATAGGCATGTATTTCATCTATTTTGCTGACGTGGAAAAAAAGTGGTCAAGGCGGCTATGGGCAGCACTAAAGGCAGCAGCGGTGAAAAAGAGGACAATAACGGTGAATTTTCAAGTCCCGGATTCTTTTTTTTTAAGTTATATAAACTAGTGCTTGACAGCGATCCCACCTGATGGTAAGCAGTAATGCAATCGTAGATGGTGAGGCGCACTTGTTTATTTAGAGCCTATTCACTCTAGCCTTGAAGACACCCAAATTATAATCGGACGGGAAGAACGCAGCAGGCAAATTATCCAGTCCTTGGATGTACGCAGTATAAACGACGAAGCAAAGCGCTTAGTCCGGACCGTAGAAGTTTGAACAACGTAAGGATGGATACTCGCCGTACGACGGTTTGTCTAATGGTAAAAAGGGGATGGCGGAATCAATTCGTGTAATTCCCGCGCACACTCTCCGAAATGCATCCTGTGAAATACCGAAAGGCTGGCTAACCTACGCCTGTGCGCAAAGCATTCTGCAGATGTAGTAACCACACTGTTGCCAGCTGCTAAGAAGTAGGTAAGGAATGACAAAAAAAAACTTAAGACCAGGGCTTCGAAAAGACAAAATACCTGTAAGAACACAGAGTCACTGAGGCTTCTGTATGAGAGTCTCCGGGACCGGAGCTCGTATCAATCAACATAATTATAACTTCTAGTATTGTTTTTGTATTTTCTTAGTATGCTATTTAAACCTAAATTGTGATGTGCATTAATCCTGTTCTTATTAAAATTGTTCTTGGGTTGATATGTGAAATGTAGGTGATGTTGCTGAAATTAATTAAGCCTGGGATACATAAGGGAACATTTTGTCCCGAAACACGACACGCAACACTAAATTTACGTGACGTTGCAACGTTGCATATTGTCCTGCAACATGTCCCGCAACATAGTACGTGACGCGGCGCATGTTGCTTGCTCCCGCCTCGAGAGCGAGCGCACGAGTCCCGCGTCAGTATGCATGTTCCACGTAGTTGTTGAGCAACATGTTCCGCAACATGTTGCTCCATTTGTCCCCTAGTGTATCCTTGGCTTTAATATGGCACATCTAGTTTGACATTACGACTTCTAAAGTGTCACTCTCTCAAACTCGATCTGTCAGTTTGCCCAAGTGCTATTTAATGTACAAGAAATCTTTTACCTACTTTGAAGGCATGAAAATGTATAATGAATAAACTTCGCTTCACTAGAACTTAAATAAGATTTCTTCATTAGTGAAATTATGTGTGATGAAGGCGTAACCCAAGAAGATTTTAATTTAGTTTGCGAGCATATTAAGTCATGTGTAAATAACTACAATGTAACAAGTTTTACAATTACGTTCGTCAGTTAAATCACCTTCATAACGAAATAGTTTGCTACGACTTTGCTACGGCGTAGACCTTGCTACGACGTAGACTTCGCTACGGCATAGACCTAGCTACGGTGTAGACCGGGCTACAGACTTGACTACGGTGTAGCTTAGATTGTTCACTAAGTTAGGGCGCATTGTATTTCGTAATTATGAAAGTTTATTAAAGTTAAGTAATTATAGCTCTGTGCTATTGAAAGATTATTCAACTGAGTTGTAGTTTAATCAAAATTATTTAAAATACGCAAAAATCAGTAATTTGGTTACTTTCACAACAGTCATATAACTAGTATATAAATATATATGTATATGTTGTGACAGTAACCAAATAATACTTTAAATTGACAACAAAGGACACAACATATTAGCTGAGTAAAAAAAACGCTCATACAACGATCATCGTTTTTTTTCGCAAGTGTTGATACACCCGAAAACTTTCACACAATACAACTTCGCTGGGAGAACGAAAAAATGTGTCGAATCGTTGTCTCGGCAATAAATAAGGGCTTGTCAACACTCGCACGGATCTGGGATTACAACTAAATCGGTTTTTTTAAAAGCAATCTTGACTTATATAGAGTTATCGTTGGTATAGTAGTCGAAAAACATTAAATCTTTTTAACTTACTTTAAAAAGGAGGAAGTTCTAGGTTTGGCTATATTTTTTCATATAAAAATCATCAAGTAAAACCCATGGCTCATGGTGATCCCACTCTGAGTGGAAAGTGTATAATTGGAAAGTGTCCGACTTTCAATTAAAACTCACCTGTATTCACAGCTATCTCAAAATGCACCTAGGCGTCGAAGTACTACACAACATCATCCGGGCATGCTGGAAACGTGCCGAGAACTGGCGACACTTTGAATGACAATGCCAATTCTTTAAGCAAAAAAATGAGCCAGCCCTTTGGACGCACAGGGACGATCATCCAACGGGAAATATCTTTGAACAGATGACGGGCACTTGGACACCATGACCCTAGCGTTTCGACCCAAATGACTCAAAGTCATAGTAATTTATTGGTAATTCTACTCAAAACATTAATTACCAACAAGGTCACATATAATTGGCCAGAGATTGACTTAGACAGAGAAGTTCGGAAAAAAAAAGAGGAGGCCTTTGCCCAGCTGTGGGACATAAAATAGGCTTAAAAAAAGGTCCCTGTTTGTGACTCGCTAGAGAAAATGAAAGTACTTGAAATCATACAAAATCAGGATTTATTTCCATATCAAACGTCCAGATATATACAGTATAATTTTAATTCAAACGTGCTCTGAAGTAATCTTGCCTCTATCCTTAGGGATCGGTGAGTTTGCCAACTTCGACATCTCTTTTTTGCCCGCATCTATGTTTGACCTAACTGTATCTTAATTTCTTGATCTACTTTTTGGGAAACAAGTTGATTTATTTCTTATATTATTTGTGTACTTGGCAGAGAATTGGTTGGTTTGGGTTGGTTATTCGTTGATAAGCAAAGTTAAGTGGCTAAAAATAACAACAATGTGAATCTGTAATCCTAAGCTGTGTTTGCTGCAGTTGGGCTATAGATGGGTGCCCAATTTTTTTTTTATTGGGCATCAGAATCTTCAAATTTTTTTGAAACTTGGTTTTTTCTTAAGCCACTCATACAGTGACTTCTCCCGATCTATGGCGGAGTGGGAGGGTGTGGCAGAGTTTTCACACACCATAACTACGTTTCGTTTTGCCTCATATCGCGGACCCTGAGTTTCCCTTACGTGAGTGAAGCCATGGACCCAGTAGACTTTGGTTATGCTGGTCCCCTAAGGTTACGCTAACATCACTTTGAGACGCGAGTGGATCACTACAATCGACTCGGGCTCGATAAAGACACATGCCGGAGAGCCGGCGAGCTACCCATTGCTCGACGTCCGCAAGCCCACGGTGGCTAGAAATCGGAGTCAGAATTTGGGTGACGGCCGAAACGAGACGAAGTCCGTTCCCTAAGCATGCGGCCAAGTCCTTCCTTCCATTACTGGGGTTTAGAAATACTCTTCTTCTTCTTGTTCTTCCTGCCCTTATCCCATATTATTTGGGGTCGGCGCAACATGTTTTTTTCTTCCATTCTGTCCTGTTACCCGTCATGCTATCATCAACTCCCTTTTCTTTCATATCAGTCCTCACACAATCCATCCATCTTTTCTTTGGTCTCCCTCTTCCTCTCCATCCCTCCATATGGATAAAATATTTGAAAATGAGTCATCTAATAATTAATCTAAAAACAGGGGTAAAAATTTTGCATAGAAATTCACCATTAGAGAACGATGAGAAATCTCATTGCACAAATGGCTAGTAGCTCTTTAAAACAATCAAAAAACCATTACAGAAAACATTCTTGCGACAGTTAAAACTACATTATGTTGTCAGCGTTACACAAAACTATTTCGACTGTAGTGTAACCATTGTTTTACTAAGTTAAACAAATGCTCAACTAATTAGAAATGTTATTAACAAGTTATCTATTGTCTCATCGCAGTATTGTTCTATTTCAAGTTAAACTTAGAATTATCTCTTATTGTGTGAGATATAATTATTACCTTTAAGCAATGCAAATTGGTCTAGATTTTAAATTAGAGAAAATTTCAAAGAGACTATCATCATTTTTCTTTTATTCGTATGTCTTTTTTGGGGGATGCACCCTCAAATATTCTTCTTCCAAAAAGTATGTAAGTCATCATCTGCCTAGCCTTTTCCCAACTATATTGGGGTCGGCTTCCAGTCAAGCCGGATTTAGCTGAATACCAGTATTTGACGAGGAGCGGCTGCCTACCAGACCTCCACAACCCATTAACTGGGGTAACACGGTAACTTCATGGCAAGACTGGAGTCAGATTTACTGGCTACTGACTATCCGTAACGACTGTCAAAGATCTCCAAATGACAGCCGGGACCAACGGCTTAACGTGTTTTCCGAGGCGCGGAGGAAGTTAAGATGGTCACCCATCCACAGACCAACCTAGGCAAGCGTTGCTTAACCTTGAAGATCGACCTGTGCGGCTGTTATTATTTAGCCACGAGCTCCTCCAAAAAGTATGTAAGTATGGTTAATAAACTAGTGCGCCTCACCATCAATGATTGCGTCACTGAATACCATCAGGTTGGATCGCGGGAAGCCACTAGTTAATATAATTAATATAATTAAAAATAAAAATTATGTCATTTTTTATGCATATTATTATGTATAGGAGATAAAAATATTTCATCCGTGCAGGGATTAAAGTCGCAACACGCAGCGCACTAGCCAATTGCTTAAACATTTTCGAACAATTTTTTTAAACTAAGAACCTGTTAAGCAGTCTTCAAACTGATAACATGGTATTCGAAGCACGGTTAGCGGAATGGTTAAGCGATTGACTGGTGCACTCCGGGTTGCGAGTTTGATTCCCGCACGTATAAAATGTTTGTATCACCTACACATAGATACATAAAAGATTTTACATAATTTTTATTTTTAATTATATTAACTAGTGCTTGACTGCAATCCCACCTGATGGTGATCAGTAATGCAATAGTTGATGGTAAGGCGCACCAGTACATTTGTAAACACCCCTACGATACAAAAGTAATCCTAGTAAGGGCCAATGTTTATTAAAAAAACAAAAATATCGTAGACTTTTCTTCCTTATACCGACAAAATAAAACATACAAAAATGTTTTCTTTCCTTAATAGAATTTCCTACAATGTGATACTACATTAAAACAAAGAAATGAGACAAAAGGAAAACTTTCTAACTACATCACACATTTTATTTTCACGCGTAGCACTTACCCTAACAACTGTACAATACAATCTAACTGCTCAAGTATTTTTGCATTTTATAATAACCATTCTTTTTGCATCCACTCAAATATCACCCTTATTCCTTAATCATAAGACTCTTCACTACCGCAAAGAAAACTTGGTCTTACAACAAACTTGTGCGATTTTGAAGACATTGAAGTTTCGTCTCTATTGTGTTAACGATAGAGTTGAGATGGTTGGTAAAGTTAATTTTGTGGACACATAATTTGGTTAGCTACGAGTCGTCACGTTCACGTTATCGTATCCGTGTCCCGGCATAACAACTGCTTGTAACTTGGACTCTAGGATAAGTGATAGATATTTGCTCTTTTGTAATGGCTGGCTTCAACGAAATATGGGTCATAAAGTAGGTGGCATACGATTAAGTTTTAAATGTGTTTTGTCAAGTTATTGACTGATATCGATGGGTAAGAAGTTATCTTGGACTTATTTCTGATTTGTGGCTAAAGCATTTGAATTAAAGTATTTCTTAGACTGTAATGTAGCCCGAATACCTGAAATTGACTCTAACTCTAAGGTTCGAGACATTCTTAACACCAAAAACTCAATTCGAAAACTAGCCTTTGGAGTACTTTCTAGTACATTTTCATGCAAATAATTTATGTTTGATCGGATTTTTTTTTATTTTAATTATTGATAGTATCGCGTTTGAACACTATCTCACCTGATGGTAAGCGATGATGTAGAAGTAACAATTTGTTGCAATTTCATACTTATACCGCATTAAAATAAGATAAAAGAAAATGAAGTAAGTGATAGCATGAGGGGTTAAAGGGCAGAATGGATGAAAAAACAGTATTGCAAGAATTTTAAATAACACGGGACAAGGGCAGGAAAATAATGGTGATTTAAAAAAACTGACATTGAGCAAGTCGGACTCTCTATAAAGTGTGCAATTTTTTGCAATAAGTAATGAATGTCAACAACGTGACACATAGGACAAAATCGCAATAAGTTTTTTCCGCTTTTTTCCGCATTTTTAGCGAATAAATCCTCCTCCTCCTTGCGTCGTATTCCTCAATGCTGAGGGTCGTGACCTCCCTGCTTCATCACCTTAGCCCTTATGATGTTCCTCCATTTGCTTCTATCTTTGGCGTTGTGAAGGGCATCGTACATCGTGGAGTTAAGAGCGGCGCGGATCTGGTCGGACCAACGTATTGGGCTGCGCCCGCGAGGCCTTTTTCCATCTACTTTACCGGTCACAATGAGCCTTTCGAGGTTGTCACCGTCTTTCCTTGCAATGTGACCGAAGTATTGCAGAATCATTCGAATAAATAGCCGAAGCCAAATGGAATGGATTACCAATTTCAGTAGAATGATGCACTCAATGCTTTACTCACATTAAAGTCTCACAAAAAAACTCCATTAAATATGCAAACAAAAATGCATCAAAATCAATAAAACCACAAAAAGATTAACCATTAAAAAGCGTATTTTCCTCTTCTGTGTACCAAGTCTAGTGAAGCCAACTTGATGCGTACTTAAGTTCAGATTTATGTTCAGGGAAAATCCAAGTTTTGCGCACTTTGGAAGTTGTTTGACTGCGAACAGGATAACAGTGCTTATGTATAATATCGGAAGTGGCATATGCTCCGTGGTTCTGAGAGACAAATGGGAGAAAAAGTTAGGTGATAAAATACTTTTATGGTATTTGTATCGACAAATATGGCCAAGGTTACCAGGCATTGTTTGCTAAGGCAAGGGGGATGTAAACAATGAATGGACAAATTCATAAGCATTTACTGGCCTGTAGGTCTAGTGGTTAGCGGCCCTGACTGCTATGCTGCATCCAGGACAAATGTTTGTGTGATGGCCACGATCATTTGTTCTGTGCCTGAGATTTTTCTATATTATGTAAGTATTTAGAAATATGTAAGTATGTTTATCAATTTTCTTTTACTCATAGTACAAGCCCTGAGGCTGATTAGGTTGGGACTAGATGGTGTTGTGTGTAAGTAGAATATTATTACTATTATTTGAGGTACATATGTAAATTCCCATACATAAGACACCAGTAAAAGTGATCAGTTATCTAGGCCATTCTAATAAGTCTGTGCGGGAATCAAACACCCGTGACAGGCAGCACAGCAACCAATACTCAACTACTGTACCAATCATGCCATCATTACACATAAGTTGCGTACTTAAATCTACCAACGTTAATTTTTCATTTATTTCATTATGTTCTGATGTACCTATGTATCTCATGTATCCCTGAGTATGTTTAAAAACAAAAATAGTAGAAGTATGACTCGTACAAAGGCTATACGTTACGATATAGGGATTCAAAATTAAACCTGTCTTTCACAGTTATCAAAAATATTAAAAACATTTCAAAAAACCAACTTTGTACTTCGGCTAATTGAATCCGTACATCTCTCTGACAAACAGACAGACAATGCATTTTATGAATCGTGAAAATAAAATGAAAACAAATTCCTCTTTTGCTTACCTCAAATTCAATTTGGCAACAGGCAGAACGGAAACCGAACATTTCATTCGCTCAAAGGGGAGCAAAAAATCAATTGCAAGTAAAAAGAACTTCTTCTCGTAACTCGAGATCCTCATGGGGAGGGAAAAAATATTTTCACAGATTCCTGCCAAATTTAATATCGTCATTTTAGCAAAATGTTCTAAATTAGCATCGGCAGCGTCGAGGATCGGTTTCACCTTCACTCCTAAATTCCAAATTTCATTTCACTTCGATTTTATTGGAAAACTTAAGCAGTACCTATAAGTTGTCTTACACACGGCTCGGGAGGATGACGAGCTTTAACATTTGATAACTTAATCAGTTTTATCATAATTATGTTGGGATCAGCTTTCAGTCTAACCGGAGCTGCAATACCCATTAATAGATCATCTGTCTTAATAGCAGTGCATTTATGTAGATGATCTATTAAGGTACACCCCAGTGATTGCCCCCCCCCCCTTGGCAAGATTGTTCTCAGATTTCTGAGAATCTGAGAATAATCTTGCCAAAAAGAATGAAGAGTGCACCAGTGTTTGTGTACACACTTATACACTACTAGGTTAGTATATCTTCTGCGTACATTGATTAATCTCCGTTGAGATTTTACTACAGTCATTGAGATTTGAGTGGGAAGATTTTTATTATGACACGCTGTTGCCAGCGGCTTCGCCTGCTTCATATTAGAAAACTGCCTCAAGACAACATATTACCAGGATCAAAACTATTTATGAGATATTTCAGGGCATGACAAAGATCCAAATCCGTGCAACCATTCAAGTATGAAGTAACAAACAGACACACTCACAAAATTTCGCCTATAAAAAATATTAATATGAATTCAAACTACGAAAATAACTTCTACTTAAATTAGCCCGAATAGTTTTTTGTTATGAAGAACATTTTCTATAAGTTTTTTTACAACTTTTGGTATAAGTAACAAAAACCGTTTTGCTCGTCAAACTAAACGCGAGTGAGTCACTAAGACGTTAAAACAGAGCTCAAATTCCTCTCTGTCGCGTTTCTTTTATTGACTACCAAAGTTTATTAGTGAAATTTCACCTGAGGCGAGCCGCCATGTCGCTGAGCGCAGAAACCAACTTTATTTAGTAAAGAAGATCACTTTTTATGCGAGGCATTGACCCGGGTATGGGAGTTTTCAGTGATCGCATTTTTATTTATGTTTTATTTTAGTTTTAGTAGCTCTGTGTATGGTTTTATGTATATTACCTGTATATACAACATTTAACTTAATGAATGCTCATCCTGAATGTATTTGCGCGTGGAGATGCAACGGAGTAAAAGTCCGCTGACGTGACAAGTCGTGGCATGGCGGGCAGAGTCCCGGCGGGATCTCATGGTGGAATAGAGACTGCGACTGTCGCAAAACAGTGCTGGGAAAGCCATCAGTATGGCGGGGATTCCCCTCTTTGAGGAGTGGCTGGAGCGGTCACACCTTCTCACCTTCCACATGACGCAGATCCTCACCGGTCATGGGAAGAAACGCCCGGAGAAACTCCAAGCATAGCCCTTTCATTGCCTTTTGGGTGACTTTAAGCCTTCTGATGAGGCTCAGAGTAACGTGTCCACGTTTCGAAACCATATGTCATCACCAACGTCTGTTTAAAGACGTTTGACTTCAGGTTTATATGATAATAATTAACACAGTCCTACCTCACGCCATAATATGTGACACGTGCAACTGTGTCTTCGCCATAATTCAGTCAGTTTACGAGTCTTCAAGTATCCTGAACGATACTAAACTTGGAGGATTACGATTGTTGAAACATAATTAGACGTGTTGTTTAACATTATGCAAAATTATTGCAGCTTTAAAGGAATTCATCTAGGTAAATATGTAGGTATCTATAATCCCTTTTGTTGACGGTTAAAAATCTTCAAACAATAACGTTTTAGCTGAAGCAAGAAGAAACGAACACATTGATTGTGCGTACAGCCAAGGAGTTTCCTGATAGCTACAACCCAAAAATCTTTAAGTCAAGAGTGAATAGGTTATTTCTAGGTAAGCGCGCTCCATCGTCGATCACATCGTCGTTTTCTATCAGGTGAGATAGCGGTCAAGCGCGAACCTATCAACAATAAAAAAACACGATGGGTTTTAGTTAGTAAAAGTCTGTCACTCCCTCTCGATGCACCCAAAGTGGCAGAAGTTATTTGATGATTTCTTACGTAAAAAAAATCACGGTATAAAAAAAATGCAGTGAATAGCAGTGGTGGCCCATTTGTAACTGCTCTGACTTACGAGGTAGCGTGTTCAAACCCAACCAGATAATCACGCCTAGCATTACTTTCTGTGATATAATACAACACCACTGTTCTCAAAACGGTGAAAGAAAACATCGTGACGAAACCGACCAAGAACCAAGCAATCAAATTCGAAGACATGTGATATCCACCAACCCACCCTGGGTCCGCGTCAAGAATTACGGCCCATTCCCTCTTCTAGAAAGCTGGCCTGAGTCCCAACAGTGGAAACATAAATCTCATGCTAATAATATGTATTTATTTTTAACATACTCGTAGGTAAAAGAAATACCCCTCTCCTAGAAAGGAGGTCTGCATCTCTATCAACAAATTACTTAAATCGCCTCCGCTCCCGCTTATAACTCAAACAACACACAAAAACGTTATTGTTTTAGGTCTCACCACCACCGTCTAAGTTTGCCAACTCTTTGGAATTTGAATAATCCATCAAAGACAGCTGTTAGGGCGGGACAAAGTGTCATGTGCGGCCCGTTGCGCAATTGTTATGTGACGAGGTCGAGCAACCAACATACTATAACCTTTATGGTCGACACCCTTTAAGGTTAAAGGTGTTTTGTGTCGACAATGCATTTCATGGTGATTTTGAGTTGATTCGGTCTTTGGGGTCAATTGAGGTCTTTATTGTGAATATGATGGGTAAATGATGCAGGTGGGAGGGAAAAACATACCTCTGCTTAAGTGTCTTCTGGTCTAATCCATCCAGAATATTTTTATTGAGGTAGAAAATCATCGAATGACTTCTTGCGCGCTAGGGTAGAGCAAGAGGATGTGCGGCCCGTTGCGCAATTGTTATGTGACGAGGTCGAGCAACCAACATAGTATAACCTTTATGGTCGACACCCTTTAAGGGTAGAGGTGTTTGTTGACAATGCATTTCGTGGTGACTCGTTGGAGTTGATTCGTTCTTTGGGGTTAATTGAGGTCTTTATCGTAAATATGATGGATAGATGCTGCAGGTGGGAGTGTAAAACATACCTCTGCTTAAGTGTCTTCTGGTCTAATCCATCCAGAATCTTTTTATTGAAGTAGAAAATCTGCGAATGACTTCTTGCACGCTAGGTTAGAGCGAGAAGATGTTTGCGTTCTAGGATTACATCGGCCTTACTAAACCCTTTCAGATTTGCTGACATTTCCTTGAGGCGTGCGCAGTCAACTCCAGTCTTCCAGTAGGAACTCGAAGACCGGACTACGAACAATACATTACTCGTCGTCGTCTAATGAATGCCCTATATCTCATGCCTGCAACCATCTCCTTCGTTAGCGTTTCGACTTATTAGAATGTGGGCACATAACTTTACATACGACTTCTCAGAATGCGAACACATAATTTTGTAATTATTTCATTATTAATGGGCTTACGTTTAACCACTATCTCATCTGATTGTAAGCAATGATGTAGTCGACGATGGACATACGTGCGTGCCTCTAGAAGTAACCTACTCAATTTTTATTTAAAGACCCGTAGGTTGTAGCTATAAGGAAACGTAAACTCTGGCAAAAAATCCACTCTGTAGCTTACGCACAATAAATGTGTTTTCAAAATGTTAAGGGCCTATTTGTCTGGTACAGCCATGAGGCACGCAACTATTTGTTTTTCTTTTTCTGTTTTCTTTTTATTTTTTGTTTCGTTTCATTAATTTTAAAAATTTGATTTTCTGTGTCTTGTGCTGTACCAAATAAATCATTTTTCTTTCTTTCTTTCTTTCTTTTTTCTATTTCACCACCTATGATTAAGTTTCGAGTATCTTACTTGACAGATAATTTCATACAAATTCTGTCAAATTTTTGAATTTATTCAGTGAGTAGTGCCTACTCGGACATTGTGAAACAGGCCCTTAGTGTTATATGGGTGATTCTAAATGACTAATTAATTGATAAAACAGACATATCAGTTATTAGATGTATTAGCATTATCGGCGTTGTAATGTTCCCACTGTTGGAAAATAAAATAAAAATAAAATTATATTGATTTTTATAAGTTTAGATGTCTTTCTTTCTGCCTTTCTCTCTCTACATCTCAAATACCTAAAAATAACAACTCAACAGGCTCCCTAAAAAAAATCGTCCAAATTATAATCATCACACTCCACATGACCCATAAAACGAAGCCGCCGTGAACCCTGAAGCGCTGTAAAGCGATTTCCATTAAAACAAGCACGCAATACAGTCGGAACTTGTCGCTGAGTTAGCGCTATAAAAACTTGCACAACAACGTCATGACTTTCCTATCTCGTCCGCGGAACACAACTTACCTGACTTAGATTACTTCACCATGCATTCGCTTTGTTGTTTGTGTTTGATGAATTTGGTTCCTTGTTCATGGAGTTTTGAAGGTTTTTATTTTTATTAGTCGTGCGTTCTTATTTTCTTCGAATTCTGTCAGTGGGTCCAAAGTTCGACATCTTGTCAAAAGATTTAATAAAACGTTCTACTTATTTTCTTCTGTGGTGAGAATTTAGTCAATGGGTTCACAGGTTAGACATTCTTTCAGAAGATTTAGTAAAACTTTACCTTTTGGAATGTTTAAGTTATCGCAGCCCTTGATTGCAAAGAAAAAGTTAAGGAACACAGGTGGGTTTTAGTCAGTAAAAGTTTGAAGTAAGGACTATACTGGGCCCGATTAGGCCACGTATCTGGGCGCGTCGGTCTTTATATATTTTATATGGTAATTAGACTTGTACAGCTAAATTAGACCCACGCCACACGACGCGACGCTACGTACCACTCAGGCATCGCCCACGTGTGCGTCGGTCTAATGTAGTTCCCGCTTTAAACTCCCTCACACTCCATCCAGAGAAGAAGGAATTATTAATGAACACCCACTTCAAAAAAAAAACACCAGTGATTACCTCTGTAGATTGGGTTTCAACCTGCTGGAACCAACCTACCGCTGGCCAGGCACACGTCATAAGAAGCATCATCTCCGATCTCCGGAGGGGAGTAATGTAGTGACTACGATCTACTACATATGACGTCACAGAATCCTGCATCACGCAAGCAAAGTTCTCCGCGCGTTTTGAATAGATAGTAGCGCACCGGACATAATACCTCGTCCAGTCGGAGGATCCTCCCTTTTCAACGGAGGTATGTGGGACTTTACTCTCTGTTCCACCTACCTCCAAAATGTCCACAAACATGTAAACTCACATACACAAGACTGTTTTGCCAACTATTTGTAGACCATACAAATGTTTGTTCAAAACCACTGCGTAAACCATGCTAGATTAGACTTGGTCTCTTAGCCTTTACAGTTGTTGCATCTTTAGGTATACAATGTGTAGTCTTGAAACAGTGTGGTATTTCGGGAGGTGATTATGTTAGTGATACTCGACCCTAATCTATACTAATATGATAAAGAGGTAAAGTTTGTTTTTTTGTTTGTATGAGGTAATCTGTGGAGGTACTGGTCCGATTGCTAAAATTTTTTCACCAATAGAAAGCTGCTATATTCCTGAGTGACATAGGCTATATTTTATGTACGCGGGCGAAGCTGCGGACTAAAGCTAGTCAGTAATAAAATGAGTAGGTAATTTTTTATTTATTTTTTCATTATGGAAATTGGTACGTGTTAACGACCTTTATTAAAACGCGGCCAATCTGATACTCGCCCTATAACTGCGCTGTCACGCACACAAATACTATTTCAGTGATCCAAAGCACTAGCACTTCCCGCACGTTTGTTTAGAGAGTTATTCTGAAAATAAACTAAAATTTTAAAAAAATGTATTATTGACCAAGTATCGTATTTTTACAACCTCTCGAAATGCCATACAGTTTATTGTATAGATATCATGTTTTCTAAACAACCTCTGTCAGCAATCGTCTGTGAAAAACCACTGCTAAAACTCTTGAAACAGATTATGAAGTGGAGAATTAGATAATATTGTGGTAAGTGAAGTTCTCTCTCCTAGAGAGGAGGCCTGAGCCCCTGCACTGGGAACATTACAAAGCTGATAATGCTTATGCTATGCATTAAATTCACTGTAATGTACAGCTAACCTTGTTATCTATACTAATATAATAAAGAGGTAAAGTTTGTTTTTTTGTGTGTGTGAGGTAATCTGTAGAAGTACTGGTCCGATTGCTAAAATTTTTTCACCAATAGAAAGCTGCTGTATTCCTGAGTGACATAGACTATATTTTATGTATGCGGGCGTAGCTGCGGGCAAAAGCTAGTCTCATACCTATATGGATCTGTAAGGGATAAGGGATTTTATAATGTATAGTGACTAAGGCCACAGGTAATTTCTGAAAAGAAAAGCCGTGGTCCTACGAAGCAAACGGGTTACTATAGAACACAGATGCGGTAAGCACTCCACCCTAGAGCGGGCCTGGAGCCATGGACTGGATTCTGAAAGGGAAACTCGTGACCCCAGAACGAAGGCAACGAAGAAATGGGGTGAAGTTTAGTCAGTAAAAGTCTGACACGGCCTCCCGCTCCTCCCAAGAGCAGAAGAAGTCATTCTGATGATTCCTCATTTAAAAAATAATCCTAGAGCGGGATTAGCATTATAGGACGACGGTCAACTTACAAAAAAAAACATCTGAATATCTTGTCAAACATGAAGCTGATATGACAACATTAATGTTATTACGTAGTATAGTTATCATTATAGGAACCACTGCTTTAACTCATGACCATTTGGATACTCTCCAAACGTTGATGAGTTCAAAAAGCTTCGACAAACAGCGTTAAAATAATGACGTCCGGTACATCGTGACTTTCTGATAACAGCTTCGATAATCGGCACGTATTATCCTATATTCTAGTATATTCTGACCGACTTTTTTTAGGTCGTGTGCGGTGCACTATTGCTATCAGTGTGTTCTATTTTTCACCTACAAGAAATCGTTCACCGATTGTCGGTCGTGGGCGGGCACCCTAACCCTACGGCTGCGGGAAGATTTGAAAGTGTCACAGGGGCCTTGGAACGCCACTTAAAAACAACTAAAGGAATTCAGGTGTGGCTTTAGTAAGTAATAGTCTGACACACGCTACAGCTCCACCCTAGAGCGGAGGCCTGGGTGTCACCATTGTGTGAATCACCCGAAGGACGCGGTGGAGCATATGGTGGAGGTATACTCCGCTTGGGCGGAGCACCGCCGTGTTCTCGTGGGCCCTAGTTCAGGCTATGGCGCAGAACCGGTGGATAGCGGACGTTTGCATCTGCAAAGTAATTATGCCAGCGAAGGAGGCGGCAGCAGGCGTGAGGGAATGGATTTCCTCATGCCCCAACCACCGGGATTTAGATTCCGAACCCGACTTTCAGCAATCGTAAGCTTGGACTTGTGGAAGACGAGCAATGGGCACCTTATAGGTCCAAGTCGTCGACGGCACGTAATATTCTACGCGCGTCTCAAAAAGAAGTCAGTTAAACCGACCGAGAAGAGCCATAGGTATAGGCAATCGTATGATTTCTCACGTCAAAAAAAGTCCTACCCTTTGTGCCATGAAAAATGCAGCCAATGTGACCTCCGTATTACCATCGACAAAGTTTTGGACCAAAATTCAAGCAGTTTGCTCGAATATACCTAGTTGATAAAACCATCTTTTTAACTACCCCAGCGCACCGGAATTCCAACAAAAATAAAACTGTCGATGTCTCCCAGCGTCGCTTGTTTTTTCCTCTGTTTATATAACCGGTTCGAACAAGTAAGTTACAGTTTTTCCCTCTCGAAAGCTGCCCGTCGAGGCGGTGATTTATACACCAAGTTGTTCGGCTTGTTCTAAGTTAGCTATAGGTATAACTTGATCATAGTTCGAACAATATCTAAGGGTATTATTGTCTGGGGATGGTCGTCGAAAGTTTCACAGCGTTTGGGATTTTTTCTTTTCCTTGGTAGGTACTTAATTAGGAAAAAAAATTGGCTTGGTCTGTTAACGGTGAATTACACTGCTTGCACATAAATATCATTACGGGTATGCAAGTAGCTTGAATACCCGTAATGATATTTTTTTTAATCAATATTTCATCAAAGTATATTTAAAGTTAACCTATTTTTTTTTAAGTCAAGTAATCCTTTACTTCGTTTGACAGGTTGCCATACCAAGCAGTAGTTAGCAAAAACTATGAATTCTTAGTTCAGATACGGTAGGTGAGTTAATAATAATATGAAACAATGTGATCCATTATTTACAACCACTAACAATTTTTTGACACATCCATAACTATCATAGAAATTTTTAAAAGAGATAACGTAGTCCGGAAATACAAATGGCAACTAAAGGACAGACGTAGTCTGTCCTTCGCTCCTCACTAGAGTGAGAGAAGTCATTGAATGAAAACCTACCTCAATTAAAAAAAAAACTGCCATAGCTAGTACTAAACATATCAAAACAACGAAAGAAAATCTAACCAGTCCATTCTATAAACATTAAAACTCAATACAAACAAAAAATATCTCCCGTAGGTACGCTACATAACAGCATTATCTGGCCAATCTCGTGTTTACAAGGTCCATTTGAAAGACTTAACTGTGTTGAAGACAATACGAACGTTTGCATTGGCCTCAACATAGTCGCCGCCAATCTAATCAGGGTTGCACTGTGGTACAAATAAAATGAAATTGTGTCTTTTGTTTTTGATGAAGGTAAATTATTAGACGTATTTATTTTATTTAAATCAAATTCTATAAGGTTAATATATTTTTCTTTTGTTGCAATAACTTGTGTATTTATTGATTAGGATCGCCAACATTGCATATGGCTTGTTATTTTGAAGCAGTTTGAGTGCTGTTACAAACAACCATAATATTATAAAAATTAAAATAGGTAAAAAGAGCATTTAAATGACAAAATAATGTTATTAAAATAGGGAAAAAATTTAGACGAAAATACATAACATTGATACTTATTTTAGTTAAATATAATAAAAATAACATTTAATTATAGTCATAAGTTATTTTTAATTTTCAATTTAGATTAATCATAATTGATAGATGAGAATAAGAGAAAGTAAGGCTGATTTACAATTTCCTAACTGAAAATAGAAACTTAAAACTATGTAACAATCTCCTGCAGAGAATGAAGTCATGCTCTAGGAGCAATGACTCGCTTAGGCGGCCATCGCTACAGTTATAATACCATTTCATTACAAAACTTTCTATAATAACTAAGCGGGTTTTGCCCAAATAAAGTGGCCGACCGTGAAAATTCCGCCTACGGGTATGTCAACTTAAAATTGTGCTCAACGTAATTGCGTGGCCATGAATATTATTAGCAACTATATTGACCTGCTGTGGCTTTGCATGTGTGCAAATTATATGCACAAACCTACCTCATTCATTGCTGTTTCTAAAGACAGAAAGAGAGAAAGAAAGAAACAAAAAAAGCAGTCTCAGGTATATACCTGAGACTGCTTTTTTTGTTTACCCTATATACCTACTAATATTAGCAAAAGTTAAAAAGTGGCGGCAGTGATTGACAAGTTGAAAAGGAATCGCTTGTGTTGGTATGGGTTACTAAAAAAATGATTGCATGTAACTAAAATATTTATGAGTATTCGTGTGCTAGAGAGGGGCAAAGAAAAGATGAATGGATTGTGGAGGTGGAGGAAGAGGAGTTATATATGAAAGAAAAGGGAGTTAGTGATGTGTCGGCCCCAAATAACACCAGACAAGGGCAGGAAGAAGATTTTTTATACTAGTGCTTGACGGAGATCCCACCTAATTGTAAGCAGTGATGCAATACTTGATGGTGAGGCGTACTAGTTTATTATAATGATTAGAATGCATCTCAAGTCGCGGCCAGCCTTGCGTTCCATGCTAAAATTGTAAAACAATGCAAAATATTCAGCATCTCAAAAATCTAGTAACTTGCACCAAACACCGCAAGTTTCTCTGGAATATGTCCAAGTGCTTGCTGTTGCTACCTCAGAAGTTAAACGTGGACCTATATAAAATGGCTGTATACTTTACTGATTGCAGCCTTTATTGGTTAACATGCTCCCAAGTACCAATATACTACACTCGATTGCAGTCAATAAAAAATTGTTGTCGAGCTGTGGTTGTGTTGTTTTATATTTGAAGGACTTTTCAAATAAATATTTTTTGTGCTTTTTGATGTTTTCTGTTATACTCGTATTTATTGTTTTTTTCCATGGAGCAATAAAATAACCATTTCATTTTTCACACCACATTCCACTTCACCTCTCCAATAGAACATCGGCTTTCTAGACAAAACTGTGGTGATCGGTGGATAATTTAAGTCCAGGTCAGCCCGCGTGATTCTTCAAAAAAGTGCTCATGGCCCTAGAACGCACAAGGTAACTGGAGGAACAAAGGGTGGGTTTTTGTTGGCAAAATTCTCTCTCGTTTTGAACAGAGCAGAAGGGGTTATTTGATGGTTTTCCACTCGAAAAAGAGGTTGGTCGGTGTAGTGTTGTAACTTTGCATACTTTTTTCGGGTGATGGAACTTGACAGTTGCGTGCAAGCCTTTGAAAATACAGAAAATACATTTCGGAAATTATGTATTGACTCGAACTGCTGGTCACGTGACGAGCCAACGTGTCTACATATTATACATTCTGTGTTAGTACGAGAACAACCCATGTAGAAACAATTTGGTGTAACGGAGCATCATCAATGGTTGACACACAGTGTAAACGCAAAACTATTTCACAGGATATGTCTCACTCTGTTAGCCTGGGCACGCACTAGCGGCCAGTCCGCAGGCGGCCAGGTGAAACAAATGAAAGCCCCATAGAGCGCGCGCCTCTGTCCGCACGCGGCCAGCGGCCACAGGTGCGCGCGCTCTATGGCGGTTTCATACTAATGTATGTATCTCGATGGCCGCCGCGTCCTGGCCGCTGGCCGCTGGCCGCAAGTGCGCTATGGGGCTTAGTTTTCTATCCTGCCTGTAGATTTTGTGTAGTCTGAGTAATTCCTATTTTCTGCTATAATGACAGCTCTGAGTTTGTCCACTCTTCCTTTTCTGTCCAAGTGATCTCTTTTTGGACTTCGCTCCAAACTTAAGATAGCAATCAGTCAGTCCTCCTTAAAGTGAAGGCATATAAACAAGAAGTTGGAAGAATCATCACAGTATTATTTGGTCATGTGGTAGAAAATTTTCCGAAGAATCTTAATTTGTTCGGTTTTCTGTAACAAGCTTATTACGGCCCCCAAACTATTGTGATTGAAATCGCTGTAAAATTTGCTTTTGATCGCACTTATTTTCCAATACAAAACAATAATATACCATATCCTAAACTTTAACAACCACTTGTTTATTTTCTGTTAAAGAATCTTCAAGTCGCATTTATATTTATAGTTCCCAGTACATGATACTCTGCATTAGAGCTACGTCATCAAAAGTTAGGACTAAGTTAGAAACAGGTAGTTGAAGAGTTCCTGAACTCTTGTCAGGGAGAAGTAGCTAAGTATTGTGTCGACAACTTTATGCATATGTAACTGAGAAAGTTGAAAATATGCATAGTTAAATAAATTCTGTCTTATTTCTGTACTTAACTACAGTTCTGAATTCTCCGAGGAAGAAGTAGAGTTCAGGATACATCCTTATTTTCTCGCCGTTCGGCCGTGCGGTAACCGATCGGATCAAGTCTGAGTCGTCGACGACGAGTAATGTTCCACGCGCGTCTCAAAAAATGCCAGCGAAACTGATCCAGAAGTGCCGAAGCCTACTAAGGCCATTTGGGCAATAGAGTTGACCATACGTTGCCCAAAAGTGAAACTCGGGATCCTAGAACGAAACATAGGAGTGGGTTGTAGTTCATAAAAGTCTGACACGCTCTCCCGCTCCGCTCTAGAAAGGGAGAAGTCATGGAACGATTTACCACCTCCAAAAAAAAAAACTAGATAGTAGTATAACGAGATAGTAGTCCCTGTTTTCAGAAATAACTTACTGTTGTAACGACATCTACCTATGTCACTATATAGAAACTAAAGATCCAATTTTTTTCCTGCAATAGTTCTCCATGAGAACATTTTTGTATAATGTTCTGAATGTGCCCGAAATCAACTGGGCAGTTGCCTGGACCAGACACAAGACCCATCGGATCGCATCGGAAGATCGGAGAATCCTACAATGGAACTTCCATTGTGGGACCTTACTCCCTAGTTTTTATTGATTTATATAAACTTCATGTACAGTGGCGGTACATAGGCGAACTTAATACAACAAGGCATTCTCTACCAATCAACCTTTGGAACTTTTCTTAATTCTTTATTGTACACAAAAACTTATATTTAAGTAAAGTGATTTTGACAATGCATGTACAAAGCCGAGCTTAACTCAACAATGAGTTTTCTCCCAGCAAACCTTTAAGTGACAGAGAGATATCACATTCGACTTTTTTTGGTTTTTCGTTTTTTCTTAGGTGGAACCTAAATCCAAAGTACAAAAAACCAACCTGATGTCTACAAGACATCATATTATGTATTTCTCCAAGTTATTATTGTTACAAGAAACGATTGTTATCTTAATAAAGCTCGGGACTTCGCTTGGTAATGCATACGAGTTTTATCATTAAGCGAATACAGTGTTTCTTGCTGGTTATAAAGAGTATATTACTGTAATAAGGTTCATATTGCTGTGCAGATGTAAGTTAAATTTTTCGCCAAGATTCTGCAGATTTTATTGGTATCTAGGTACATAGAATGATGCCAAGTCGCAATCAGAATTTTCTGCTATTTCACAAATTGAACTGAGATGTACCCATAGTACAACTATGTTTTATGACTATTTATGAGTCATGAAACTTAACAAATTCATAAGGTCAACTTGTAGAGTGTTTCTTACTTGTGCATAAACTACTTTTTTTTTTAATAGGGATTTTATTTCAATAGTATCAACAAAGCACAATCCGGGTTCCGGGTCAAATCCATTGTGGGTGTAAAATAAAGTTTTATTAGGTTTTTCGATTTGATATATCTATATAAAATCGAAAAACCTAATAAAACTTTATTTTACTCGGGAATCGAATCCAGGACCTCACGATCTGTAGTAGCGCTTGAAATTACTACAACGTCTAGGCAGTCAGTTTCTAAAATAGTTTTTATGTATGTTTGTCCTATATACGTATAGTACATACAGTTAGTTACATAGTTACAATATACTGCACATTCACACCACGAAATACAAACGACAGACATCAAAGTGTTCTTCGGTAAAGAACTGAGATTACACTGGTGAGCAGAAATATTTGACGCTTCAAAACTATATAACTGTAGACGAAAGTGTAAGTGTAAATAAGGAATTCATTTTATTTTTAACTTATATAAATGAAATCCAATATTCTGCCTTACGTTTTGGCTTTGTTACATTTATATCAATTTTAATTTCAAAAGTCAAAATAAAAATATCTATTTATGGAATAGGGACCCAAATATGTTACACGGCAATATAGGTATTATGATCAAATCGAAAAAGAAAGTATGTACAAAAATCACAAATACAGGTACTGATCTCTGCATCAGCGCAATTAAGTACCATATTATTAGGTACTAACGTGAGGAGCTCGTGGCTAGATAATAACAGCCGCACAGATCGATCTTCAAGGTTAAGCAACGCTTGCCTAGGTTGGTCTGTGGATGGGTGACCATCTTAACATAACGAGTTTCCTCCGTGCCTCGGAAAGCACGTTAAGCCGTTGGTCCCGGCTGTCATTTGGAGATCTTTGGCAGTCGTTACGGATAGTCAGAAGCCAGTAAATCTGACTCCAGTCTTGCCATGAAGTACCGTGTTACCCCAGTTAATGGGTTGTGGAGGTCTGGTAGGCAGCCGCTCCTCGTAAAATACTGGTATTCAGCTAAATCCGGCTTGACTGGAAGCCGACCCCAATATAGTTGGGAAAAGGCTAGGCAGATGATGATTATTAGGTACTAACGTAGGGTAAGAGATTCTGTTACTAACACGGGGGGTGGACCTCTGTGGTGGTGTGGTATACTGGTTTATTACGTTTGTGAACATTGTTAATTTTTATTTCCCATGACATTTAATTTTATAACATTTTAATTTTGATTCCAAGACATTTTATTTAGTGACGTTTTATTTATTCATTTTTCTTGTTTTTATCTTGACATTTAATTTAATTTAATGACATTTTAATGATTATTATTTTATGGTTTATTGACATTTTAATTAAATGTACTGACATTTTAATTTAGAATCTATGACATTTTAATTTAGTGACAGTTGTAATTGAATTGGTTTTATTGTAGGAATATCAATCATATTAATTATTATTGTAAAACATCATGGAGCTCCTGAACTAACATAGATTAAGTGGTACTAACAAATAATGTGGACCGAAGTTGTCTTGAAATGAATAAATTATTATTATACCTAGAGTCCTTTGAAAACAATCTCAAAAACTAATTTTCTCAGAAAAAAAACCCGCCTTCTCTCACCGTGGGTACACCACTCGCTCAACTGACAAGTTGAAACCATAAACTTATTTACTTTTCCTAGCCTATCAAACTAGCCAAATAAAACGGCCAAAATGTTATTATAGTAATATTACTAATTTGAATATAATTTATCAATACCCGTTGAAATTAATAAACAGAGTAGCACTTACTCTGAGATGTTGCTTTCTTCGATAATTAAAATGGAATAGCTTATATCTGTGCGCCGCGCGAAAATTTAAAGCATTCGGTAATAAATATTTTTGTAAGTTTACCAGTCGTATTCCATTAGTGGTCTGTGTAAAAAATTCATTTTAATGTTACACACAAAAAACCATGTATGTATAGTATGTATTCAATTATAAAAATCATTAACACTTATTTTCTAAATATCATCTTGAAACCACAGATACTTGTCATGCCTCATTTAAATTAAGCCAAACACAAGTTATAATAAGAAATATTGTTCTCGATTTATATTACTCCATATTTTAAATGGCAACGAATAATTAATATAAATCAAGTCTAACACAAATTATTTATGAAGCAACTTTTAATTGTCAATGGCAGGTTAATTCTAAGCATTATTTATTTCTTGAGAACAAATGACTTAAAGAAAATTAGTCTTCAATTAATTAAAAGTAAACAACCTAGACCAAAATAATTTATTTAAAAAAAGTATTTACTAAAGTCTCGTTCGAAAGTCAACTTCAACTTTAACTATCAATAGGTACCCAGTTTGGAAAGTACGCCGCAACGCGAAGTTTTAAATTTACGAGAATTCTTTGACGTATACCTTTTATCGGCCTCAAGTGTAACTGAATTCTTTGATCTGCGTCACAGTAAGTAAAAAGCGTTTTAGAGAGAAGAAAAAGTTCCGAGGAAAATTCGTTTTCGCGCCTTCAAAGGGGAAAACTATTAACGTCTTTTTTTTCTTTGTTATGTAGATACGAAAAGAATAGTGGAGTTATGCAAGTGTTTAATTTTGCAGTTTTTAGTTCAGTGGGTCAAGAACAATGGTGCTCTGTGTAAGAGTTCAAGTGGATTTGTGTTGTTTTTTTTACAAAATGGTGTGTAGAGGAAGGTAAAGATAAGATTACAGTGAAACTCATTGTTACAATGGTCGATGGAAAGTGTAGGTGTAAATGAAGGCTTACTTAAAAAAAGAAGAAAAATAAACTTCAAATAATACAGATTCTATAACTCGTACATCGAAGGACTGTGATAATTTTCCTGCTGCAGTCTTTGCGTCCGATTACAATTTAGATGTCTTCAACGCTAGAGTAAATAGGCTCTTAATGAACTAGTACGTGTCACCACCAGCGATTGCATTGCATCATCAATTACCACCAAGCGGGATCGCAGCTAAGCACTAGTTTATATCTAGAAGTGTCCAAAATAAAGAATTTTACAATTTCCAATAGATTTTTTTTATGGGAATCATCATAATGACTTCTCCCACTCTTGGGCGGAGCGGGAGGGTTTGCCAGACTCTTACTGGCTAAACCCCTACCCCGTTTCTTCCTTCCCCAGAGGCAATTTCCAATATTTAACATCTCTTTGAATTTACCCAACCAAATCAATCTATTGGCAACCTATACCCAGCAAATACTGAGGTGATAACTCTTTCGGTACGTACGAGCACACTCGGCGCATTCTGTACTTTTATTCTCTTTTACTTGGTACTTTATAAAAAACTATTGTTCTGTATCTGTCCCAAATAAAAGTTTTCCTATTCTTCTTCTTCTTTTCGTGTCGATGTACTCTTACATTTTTTTTTCTGCCCTGTATTTGGCAACTATTTTTTATATACTATTTTCGATTCTATCTTATATCAAGACTAACTTCTGCCAGTGGCGTCGCTCGCGTTTAAGTATGTTTCTCCATAGATACTTTTGACCTCCGTTGAGTTATGGGAAATCCTCTCACAGTGCTCGTTTTTTTCACAAAAGGAAACCTTGTGCAAAATTTCACACTACTAGTCTCAGTAGTTTCGACTGCGCATTGATATGTCAGTCAGTCAGTTTCTCTTTTTATATACGGTATAGTTGTATTGTACAATTCGTCATCATCTACCTAGCCTTTTTTCCCAACTATATTGGGGTTGGCTTCCAGTCAAGCCGGATTTAGCTGAATAACAGTATTACGAGCAGACGCCTACCAGACCTCCATAATCCATTAACTGGGGTAACATGGTACTTTATGGCAAGACAGGAGTCAGATTTACTGGCTTCATCCGTAACGACTGCAAAAGATCTACAAATAACAGCCGGGACCTACGGCTCAACGTGCTTTCCGAGGCACGGAGGAAACTCGGTATGTTAGGATGGTCATCCATCCATAGACCAACCGAGACAAGCGTTGCTTAACCTTGAAGATCGACCCGTGCGGCTGTTATTATCTAGCCACAAGATCCTCACAATTTGTATACATTCTATTTCAATCGTATATACATATGTACAATTAAGGAGATCTTGTTCTTGCTGCCTTTTCAATGCCTAGAGTAAACATCAATAATTAATTACTAATTATTTCTCATTGCTACTAACACTAAAGGCTGTGAGATACAAGAACAAGGGAGCATTATTAATATTTCTCGCAAATTCAAAGCGAATACAACATTTACCTGTACGAGATAATCTAATTAACATACAAGTTCGAACGCTAGTTGTAAGCTTAGTTTTTGTCACGGAGTAAACTATGAATGGAGTGCGCAGTTCTTATGGTAAGTTTTCCCAAAATGTCACTGCAGCCCTACAATGCAATGAACTACTGGAAAAAAATCATTTTGGGACATTTTTTTTTATTAATGATAGGCTTCCGCTTGACCACATTTCACTTGATGGTAAGCGAAACATTCCATTACTGACACCTTTTTGTCAAAAAACCAGTTAAGTACGAGTCAAAGTCGTGCGCCGAGGGTCCCGTATGAACTTCCGTATGTAAATATAGCGATTTCCGAGGCAAGTTCCAAAATTCAAATTATTAAAAAGTAGAAATGTAAGATTTATAGATTTTTTCCCTTGACTTTTGCAAATTTAGATTAAAAAAAACCTCTTTAGGTTGCGTTTCAGTTATTTTTACTGCTCCAAAGTATACCTTATACCTATTATAATAGACCTGAGTATTTAGCAATAATTTCAGCTTAATATCTCCACGCGTCTTTAAGAAAGAGTCTTGACATGCAAACAACAAAGTGATCTTAAAACGGTTTCGTTTTTACCGACTGAGTTACGAAACCCCAAAAATAACACCAACCGCTAGACTCCAAGAACCATAATCAGCAAGGTAGGTACAGAGGAACCGTAGTCATTCACATTATCCCTCCATTCACTCATAACTCCACGTTTTATCGTGTTTATCGTGTCTTCAGCAGACTACCTAGTATATTTAGCTACAGGTTGGGTTAGTACAATGCCTGCGAGCTACTTACATAATGTTATATACTAAACGAGAATGTGGGTAACTTGCATACGTTTTGAGGTAAATTTTGAAGCTTAATGTAGGCCAGCTTGGCTGTGAAATTGGGGTAGATGCTGCTTATATCAAGCTGGATGTTTAGTAAAGTCCTCGTGGATTCTCGTAAAGATCTTAATTGTTTGTTTTAGACAGGTTAGTCAACAAGACGATAAGCCGAATCTGAGGCTTAACGTAAACGGTAACATTTAAGTTATTGTTAAGTTATTGACTATATTGTGCCCACGACTTCGTCTGCGTCAAACTTATAAGGGTGTGTCCACATCTGGCGAATGCTACGCTTGCGATATGCTCGCTTACTGCGTTTCACGTTCGCACGCCGTTCCTCCGCTGCTTTCGCCGCGCCAATTTCGCGTCGTATACGAAAGGTCCTTGTTACATTAAATCTTCTTATATACCACTACTGTACATGAAAGACGATTGGCAAAACCCCATGTACTTTCAGTATCACATACAGGCTTAACGTTTCATAGAATGAATATATGTGTTACTGTAAAAGCCCGAACCACAGTAAATCTTAGGTTTTACCAGTAAGTCTTAGGATTTACCAACACGAGTCGGTAAATGTAAAAATATGTAAAAAAGAAACGATTTTATCGGGCTTTTACCATTAGAATTTGGTACATGCTAGGTCTTACCAGTGAGGGTTGGTAAATGTTGGTTTTGGATCTTTTTTTATCGTAGATAGGTTCGCGTTTGACCGCTATCTCACCTGAAGGAAAGCGACGATGCGGTAGACGATGGAACGCGCTTACCTAGAAGTAACCTATTCACTCTTGACTTAAAGATTCCTGGTTTGTAGCTATCAGGAAACACAGACTCCGGTAGGAAATTCCACTCCTGTACGCATAAAGAATGTGTTCGCAAAACGTTTTGTGCGTATAGGAGGGATGTCTACCATGTACCGGAGGCGCATCGCCGTACGCCAGGTGGTCCGATGATGGAACGGGCTAGGCGGAATTAGGTTATTCAATTCCGACGCACACTCCCCAAAATGTAACCGGTAGAAAACCGACAGGCTAACGACTCGACGTCAATGCTCAAGACTTTGAAGCCTCGACTGGACAAGTGCATCATTACCAGTGATACTCTTGGCTCTCCTCTCTCAATTGCTTCAAGCGCTTCAAGCTGATATCGGGCAGATCCATCCCAAAGATGAGCTTGAACTTGCGCTCAATAAAAAGTGAGCAGCTGTTCTGGCGTGAAGTACTGTCTCACTTTTGTAAGAATTCCTAGCTTTTTAGCAGCCAGTTGAGCTTTTGCTTCAATATATGAAGCAAAGTTGAGAGTCGACGTCAACGTAACACCAAGAAGATCAAGATGGTCGGTTATCGGCACGGTTGCACCCAGGAAAGTAAGAGGAGGGCTGAATTGGCTTCTTTTAGCGGAAAACAGACACGCCTGGGTTTTAGCAGCATTGAATTTGACCAAATTGGCAGCGCCCCATTCAGTGACTGCCTTCAAGGACCAATTCAAGCGCTCAACCATAGCCATTCGGAGAGACTGTATCTGTTACCCACTAGTTTGTGCACTGGATATGTATCTCTCAGTAGCAGTGCTGTCGTCTGCATACAAAGGTACCGGGCTTAAGCAAATCGTTAATGTGCAGGAAGAACCAAGTTGCCGAGAGCACTGACCCCTTTGGGACCCCGGCATAAATTAAGGCTTTCGTGCCATACCCTATCGAAAGCCTTCGAGATGTCGAGAGAGACAGCAAGCGCTTCACCGTGCTTCTCGATGCCTCACTCCAGATACGGATGGCATACGCTAGAAGATCACAGTTGACCAATTTCAGCAAAAGCCGTACTAACGGTCACATAAATTTCTAGGTATGCCAGGAGCTTAGTGTTGAATACACGATCCATAGTCTTACAGAAAAATGCACACTTCTTAATCATTTATTTCAATTAATAATTATTAAAATCCTTACATACCTATGAGTAATTATTAAACATTTGAAAGTACTACTAATCAGTCAAATCGTTACCTATCTTTTGGTAATGTTTATCTTAACATTTACCGTGTCTTTGAGGTAAATCCTAAGATTTACCAAGTGAATGGTAGTAAAAGTCCGAAATAAACGATGATCATAGAACGGTTCGGGCTTTTGCCATTAAGAGTTGGTAAATCTTAGGATTTACTGGAAAATCTTAGGATTTACCGTAGTTTGGGCTTTTACAGTAACATATGGATTAAAATGCTACAATAGAGTATAACAAAATATGTAATGGTAAGACATACATTAGAGTTGGGGATATAAAATGATTTATAGACATAACCTCAAAATGGACCACCAAAAATAATACAAGGTACCTACCTAATTATGTAACTTAGAGCTTGACCAGAAGGGGTGAATTCATCGCGATTGCGCGTGCGTATCACGCGCGACCGTTGCGCCCAGAAAGAGCGTATCAACGCTGGAGCATTCAACAATTCCGTATCAAATGTAGGTGCTCAATTTCCCTAGATATGTGCACTCGCTCTGGAGTTCGCGCGTTTAACTGGACGCAACAAGGTGTCCCTAGTATCTCGACTCGCGTGTAATACGCGCGAGTTGAGGGTCTGGCGTTGTGCACGCGATTTACGCGCGTATTTTGAATTCGTATTTGTGCTAGTATCTTACTAGTATATTACTAGCGCGTGAATGAATTCGCGCGAAACGTTTCTAAACGAATTCGCTTCTTCTGGACAAGGTTTTAAGGCAGACCCTTAAGCGTCGTCCTATTTAGCTAACTATCATACGATTGAACGATGTGATTTCGTCGCACGATGAGATTAGTTTTATCGACGAAACCCTGTGCTCGCGCGATGATTTACAAGCTTCTATTAGGACACTCTAAAGAATGTGTGTTTAATCAAATCGTTCAATCGTACGATGGTTAGGGTCAGCTCACACCGAGACGCGACGCTGCGCGCACATTTTAATAGAGTGACTCAAAATATAACTTTATTTACTACGCGAAAAGATACACATTTCATTGTGAGAATTTAGAATTCGTTGCTTCATGCAGCGCTGCCCCTCGTGATGTCACGCGGCGTCGCGCTGCACCTCTTGATGCCGCGCGGCGTCTCGTAACAGGTAAAAAACAAAACCATAGTATTTATAACATTTTTTTATTATAATTGTAACAATACATTGTCAAGAAATACCGCAGGGAGATTGTTCCTTCGTGTCGATCGTAAGCTAAATACCAGACTACACTCATGACATGTGAACAACAGCCCACGGTTCTGAGTCATACTTTACAATTACAACAGTAGGTAGCCGATAATGGCTTCGGTTTTCTCCTTTAAACTGGTCAAATCAAGACACATCAGCGAAGGCGTGATAAGCGCACATAATAGTTTATACACCGAAGATCAACTGCTGACATTGTTAAAGCATGAAAAACATTCACAGAATAAATAAGAGTCCTATTTCAGTCCTGCGCAGGTTTATACACTAAACCCAAATTGTAATGTACTAAAGTAACGTGGCGGCACAAAATAAGAGTTCACACTTTATTTATAGATGCAGACAACATTACAAATAACACGAACGACGAATTATGTTTAGGCAGGGTCAAACAAAAATATCATGACAGTTTATATTTTTTTTGTATTTGACATACCTAAGTAACAGCTGACGCAATAAGCCTACTTTATGCGTTTTGTTTTTACTGACTTCACAAAAAGGACGAGGTACTATTGCATTATTGCGTTTTGTTTCCGTAACGGGACTGTACCCTAAAATCATGGTTTTTTAATTACTTCGGACTGCTAATATTGTATTTTAGCTTGGAAAATAACTAACGATATATGACCCATAAGTTGCATATAACTAGATTTGTGTATGTTTGGATTTTGATGTGATACCCAGCTCGCCAATCTTCTTTAAACAAATAAATAAAGGAGCAAAAGCCACACGCGAGCTTACCATTCGTAAGTATTCAGTATGAAAGCCAACAGAATTGCATGCGCGGCAAAAATAACGCAAAGAAGGAACAGGAGTGGGTTTTAGTCACTAGAAGTCCGACACGCCCACCCGGTCGGCCCAGAGCGAGAAAAGTCATATTGATGATTTTCCACGTTAAAAAAAAGATTAAGGTTTCAGATTATACCGCGTACATCGAGGGATTGGAACAATTTGCCTGCTGCGGTCTTCCCGTCCGATTATAATTTAAGTATCTTCAAGACTAGAGAATGAATAGGCTCTTTATAAACTAGTGCGCCCCACTATCAACGATTGCATCACTGCTTACCATAAGGTGGGATTGCAGTCAAGCACTAGTTTATGTTACCTACATAAAAAAAAGATAATTTTCTACTTTCACGCGGGAAAAACCGCTAGCAGAAGCAAGTCAACTCAAACTCAGCATTAAATCCACTTCAAAACATAAAAAGACCACTAGTGCGCCTCACCATCTAAGATTGCATCACTGCTTACCATCAGGTGGGATCGCAGTCAAGCACTAGCTTATACAATTAAAAAAAAAAAAAAAAAAAATCGACGCACACATAATAAACTAGTTACTAGTAGATAATATAATAAGCGCAGTCAATTTTACAGTTCCATATCACGCGGGCATGACCGCAGTCCCGGTATGATATATGGAGTAGAGGAAGGTTAAAATATTAGGGGGAAAACATGTGACTACCCTACGGGGTAATGTGGGGAATTTCAGATAGTTTACAGTATATTTCTGACCCTTTTATGTTATGAATTGAGTTAAGTTTCAAGTTTTATCGATTTTTTTATGTATTTCGTTGGATTACTGCTCTTGACTTTATATTAATTTATGTTTGGTACACATTTAATTCAGTATTTCAAGAGTCCATAAAACTGTAATATTTTTAATCATTTGAATTTAAAAAGTATTAGATAAAAAAGTATTTACTTTAAACCTTATATAATTATATTAGCGGACTATTTTTCTTACGTTTATAGCTCGCATTCGCAAATTGTCTAAAATAAACTGAATAAGCATATCTTAACTATTTTAGTTATCCTAAGTGAATCTAGATCAGCACTCTGGGATGCTTATACTTTTGATTCATAAAATGTAATTGATTTGGGCAATTTAATTTTATTCTAATTGAAGGAAAGAAGAGATTATTATTATTTTTAAATTAAATTTACAAAATGTAATGATAGTTGATTGATGTTTGATTTCTATCTATTCTGTTGCCATTTTTATTTTATTGATCAACTTAAAATTGTATACAGAAATGGCAGTAACACTATCCTTATCTAAATAAAAAGAGTAATAATATAAAACGTCCAAAACACTGATAAAACTTGTGGCCTAAATAAACTATTATTTTTAAATACCGGGTATTTTATTACTATTCTTCTATGGATGATATTATCCTACTGCAGACATTCTCTACGTGAGAAGAAGATTAGTTTACCTTCAGACAGTTCAGAGTTCAAAACCGTAACTTATCAGCATGTTAACGATCCACTAAAACTACTGAAGGATCCGACAGTAACTGTTTCTCTCGTAAATGTTGGCAACAGGTCATTTCGCAGATCATTACCAGTATCTTTTATATCTTTAGTATTAGATACTATTAGCTTTTGTTAGCACACCCAGGTGAAAGTTGTCCTATGGGACATATCACCGGGATAAAAAGTGATCTACCCATGTGCGAAGTTTCATCTAAATTCGTCCAGGTATTAGAGCGTAAAAAGTAACGTAAGTACACACACGCATCGTTATTTATAAACTTATGTATGCCTTGATTGCTACGTGATTAGGTTTTGTTGGTGGTTTAAAAAAAAGTAAAAAAATTAGCAAAGGAACATGAATTTCTAGGATAAAAAGTTTCCTATCATCCATCCTATGTCCTCTTTCAGAATATTATCTATCCGTGTACCAAACATCCAAATCCATTTAGCCGCTCGAACTTGAAGGAGTAACAAACATAAAAATACATATAAACGTCTTTATAATATTAGTGTGTTTCATATAGTTCGACAATATGTAAAGATAACGTATTAACGGTTTTAAGTAACAATCTTAGTCCAATGTTTGTCAAAATGTTTGATGGCTGTTTTTTTAAAAAACGTTGCCCCATACTAGTAACTAAATATAATACCTATATAAACAGTAAACTCACAAACTCAAAACACTCATACCTGGAACAACTATTTACAGGCCAAACCATTTAATCCATGCGAGAACCAAACCCGCGACACGCATTACGCCGGCCAATCGCTTAACCACTGCGCCAACCGTGTGATGAAATTTTTTAATAAACAGTATAATAAAATAAACTAAGCACCAAGATATACACCAAGATTACAATAATAATATTGGGAAACCTTATAGTAAAAAACGTACAATTGGCGGCCTTATCGCACTTGGCGATTTCTTCCAGGCAACCTTGAATGGACAGAGACAGACCTGGACACAAAATGGGGTTACACTTGGTGCAAATATAAAAGTTTACAAAATTTAAAGTACCTACTTAGTTCATGAATCCCCGGCCGGTCTCAAGCGACCGCGATGTTATTGTTTTACTATTGTGTCCCGTTTCGTGGACATGTGACAGGTTAAAAATGACAATGAAAACTAAATTTCAATGAATACAATGACAGCATAAGAGACTGTCAGTTATTTCAATGACCCTGAATAAATATAGGGTGTGTTTACATTACCGTGTTAATTTCAACATGAACCCAACTGACCTTTAGGCGGCTTGCAATACAATACAGAATGATAAATTAATTAACTGGAGATAATTATACAGCCCCTAGCCACTGTCGGTTGCAAAACGTTACTTCTGCAGGCTTTAATTTTATCTTTTTCTTATTAGCTGTGCTGTGGTTATCTTTTACATATAAATTGTTTACGATTGTAAATGTATTTATAGATAGACGCCATTAATCATCAGACTTCCCACAAGGTGGCCCGATGACCTGGTGAGGGTTGCAGCAGTCCAATGGATGCGAGACGCACAGGACCGGTCGTTGTGGCGACGCTTGGGAGAGGCCTATGTTCAGCAGTGGACGTCTTTCGGCTGAGATAATGATGTTGCCATTCATCAACAGAATTAGCCATGTTTTCAATGAGGATAGGCATCAACAAAACTCACTCGAGTCACAATATTGAAAGTAGTGTCGTCAAAACCGATGCGAATGCCAGTCTGGTTCGGGCAACTGCCTGAGTTGATTTCGAGCAATTTTATATGTTCTTATCTCCCGGAAAACTCTAATACCGTAATGCAGGGTTCTGTATTTTTAGTTCCTATGTGGTGTCGTAGAACTCGCAGCATCACTGCATCATCTGGAAATTGGAGGAAGAAATCACTGGAACCGGATAGAACTTTCAAATACTGTTTTTAAAATACCGGTATTCGTATAATCAATCGGTTTAGTTATGACAAAATTTCACATTGGATCTTCAATGCCGTGATTAAAAAAGGACCGATGTACGGTATTATTACGGTGGAAAACTCTAATACCTCTATTCGGAATTTTATAGTGTTTAGTTCCTTTGTGGTATCGTAGACGTCACTAAACCACAATTTAAATTACGTAAATCTAGAAGTCATTTTCTATGACCTATCTTTCAAACCCAGGGTAACAATCAGTTCAATACCGACCCTCACATAAGACGCCATACCTGCAGCTATTCTCTGCACGTTGTCCGCACAGTATTTCACGCCGAATGTCACTGGAGCCACTATCTCACAATGGCGGCCAAACGTTTAGCTCAATGATTCATTGTCCACTCATTAGTGCAATTTTATTGTAAAGGCTAGTTGAGACTAATTTTTGTTGCCTCATTTTACATGTGCTCTTCATGAAAATTAATCAAATTAACTGTCGTTGTTGTCTTATGTCGTTTTAAAACTTAATGATTAAGACAGAGTCGAGTGAAAAACTAGTTCAAAATCCAGTCCAACTCTATCAAGAGCCTGAGTAGTTGATAATTGTTGGATTTTTAATCATGAACTTGGTATCAAAATGTTATTGGTTTAAAAGATAATTGTCACGATCTTGCAGTAACTGTGTAAGAGTAGTTTACCCAGACCCAAAGACGTTAATAACTTTGACGGAACTGCATTGGGGCGTTCATTGGGTGTTCATTGACAGTGTGATGAAAATTCATTTAAATACGAGTAAGTAATAAGCTGTAAAATTTCAAAAACATGTTTTATATTAAAGAAAAAACTGACTAACTGACACATCAAATACGTGGACTAGGACTGCGAACATTTGCACCAGGTTTCCTTTTGTAACATAGGTAAGTACTAAGATAGAATTTTCTAAAATTCACCCCTTAAGTTAATTTATCCTAATTTAATAATTTACCCCTTAAAATGGGGTCCAAAGTCTGTAAGAAAATACCTTCTTTTGTGCGAGCGAAGCCGCTGGCAGAATCAGATCTCTAAGACAAGCAATATTCACAAGTTACTCATAGACAACACAAGCGTTCACATCAGCAGCTCAGCATTCTATCCCTAAGCTAAGCTCAAGGATGTGTACTTTACTACTGTAATTTAACTTTTAGCCAACCGGCCATATCTCCATTCGGTAACCCTGGCAACCATCCAAGATAATTACGACTGAGAAGTGTTGCTGTGTTAGTCCATGGAAAATTCTAGTTCCAGCTTTATTATGTTTACTAACGAAACTATTGGGTTTGAGAGGCTAAACTATAATTTGTATTAATTTTATTTCATTATTTTCAGGCTACTAAGGTCCAATTCTTAGGACAAATACCTGAAGAATCGCCAAACTTATTTGGCAGTGGCGTACGACACACGTACGATACATTATACTTTTACCGACATAAAAAGACCGTTTGATCGAAACGTTTAGAGATATCTATTCAAAATATTCAGTACTGCAAGTCAGTTCGGAACGATACAACCGCGGGCAGCCGGTATCCGAAGCACCTGCACATATCGGCCACGGCTCGACACATACTTCGGCAAGTATTCACTGCGCGCCGGTATTTTATACTCATACCAAGTTGAAACGGTGACCGGTTCAGTTTTATGGGGTTGAGAATTATTTCATAGAATCGGATCTCGAGAACCAATAAGTTTATTTTGAAACATATCTTTTAATATTAAAACCATGTGTAGTAGATTTTTTTCAATTTATTTTAGGGAGAAAGGCAAAGAAAGAACAGGAATGGGTTTTACTCAGTAAAAGTCTCACAAGCCCTTCCGCTCCACTCTTTCGTCTTTAGATGATTTCTCACAAAAAATACAACTGTAACACTAAATCAGATCTCGAAACAGATACATGTGTATATCTTTATTAGTGGTAGAACCACTAAAAAGCATGTATTCTTGGGTGTGTTTGTTCTGCGTTAGTATTCGCAGCGTCTTCGCGACGTGCCCCACACAATTACTGTACACGCTAACTACGTCACACGCTATATTCTCACACGAGATGTTAAAATGACGCCTCGAAATAATCTTTAGAGGAGAAGTTAACGAGAAGTTTGCTTAGAAGAATTATGAAAAATCTATGCGATTTAATTTGTTTTTCAGGGTATACATAGAACATGCATTTGATTTTCAGATTTACTAGTTGTTACTTTGTAAATAATTTTCATAGCAGGTCTTACCTTTTGAATTCCTCTTTTCAAAGTAAAGGAAAAGGTTAGAGATAATTCTAATTCATCATAGAAAAAAGTGTTGATATAGTCGTGCGTTTTTAAGTTGATTTTTAAATGCCTATTAGTACCTTTGTCAAAAGGCCCTAATATAACTATCAATGAAAGATTTTTGTCTACTATAATGTTAGTAACTTGTAAAAAAAATCTTGATAAAGAGATCAAATTATAGGTGTCTTGATGAAACTGTTTGAATGAAGAAGTCAATCCAAGATTGTCGTATTTGTCTCTGTTCTCCTTAGAAACAGAAATAGTACATTGACTGTACAATTCATCGAATTTAACATACAATTCATTGAATTTGTGCTTCTAATCTCTTCTTCTTCGTCGTTACACTCTTGCCAGAGTGGTCGTGGTTATCGTGAGGGTAGCTCTCCAGAAACCGCACAACTTTCCGCCACTTTTAACTGCTAGTAGTCATCCGAACACACTCGTTCAATAGGCCTGTATCAGCCGCTTTGGTCAGATCAGTTCATCACATCGGTGATCTACCACGAGGCCTCGTCCCGTCAACTTTTTCTTGTATAACAAGCCATTCAGTAGAATGACAGTTGTTTATTTCAAGTAAACAAAATCAAACTTTTAATTCACCCACGTTAATTTTGAACTTTCAAAACATTTTTAAATATACATGAGAAAACTTCAACAATACATTGTGATGGTTGCCGCTGATTCAAAGCCTTTACATAATTTAGACTTTTGCCCTTCCCGTGAGGGAAATACTACGTAAAGATAAATAAAAGTTATCTCAATGAGGAGGAGCGTAAATAAGCAGCATTTTAAGGGTCTTACTCCCCGAGGAGTAGCCTTTCCTTGTTGAGAATTATCTGTATCGCTCCACGCGCCAGGATTCCTTTTGCTAAAGAAATATTATGTATTATTTTTATTTTTTTTGTTATTTCTATCGGCGTTATTTTTTTGCATGGTGTTACAGGTTGAGTAAGATGGAGGAAGTAGGTACTAAGAGAATATAAAAAATAGGGGGATAGGGATAAAATGGTCATCTAATAAAAAACTTGGACAAGTGCGAGTCGGGCTCACGCACGAAGGGTTCCGTACCGTTTGTACCAATAAATGAAAAAGGTCATGTTTGTTGTACGGAATACTTAACTTTAAATATTCATTTAATTCGGTTTTTATCGGTAATACGGTCCTCTTTCACTTTTTTTGTGTGGAACCTTAAAAATGGGCGATAGAAATAAAAATGTTATTGTAATAAAAAAGGAAAAATAAATATAAACCTGTTTTCCTCTAAGAGCATAATTATTGTTACTCAAAAAGTAACAAGAATTTATAATTACAGTTCCATTTGAGTTTATCATTAAACCAATGAAGGTCCTAAGCGTTATTTTACACAGCTATATTCATATAAATCATGTATTGGAGGAAAGGAAATAGATTCCACATGCTCTTAAAAAACTCGAAGAGTAATGTTTAAGATGATGTAAGTATACATGTTTGTAAACGTAGTCAAAATTAAATCAGGCTTTCAATTGAAATTTATTATCAATTAACTATTAATTGAGCAGTGGTGGCTCAGTGGTAACTGCCCTGACTTGCAAGTTGTAGGTCTCGGGTTCAAACCCGGTCAGGCGCATTACTTGGTGTAATTTATTTCATTACCACTGCTCTCAAAACGGTGAAGGAAAACATCGTGAGGAAACCGGCTATATATAATATCCTGGAACCAAAAATTCGAAGGCATGTGACATCCACCAATTCGCAATGGGCCCGCGCGGTGGATTATGGCCCATTCCCTCTCTAAGAGAGGAGGCCTGAGTTCCAGTAGTGGGAACATTATAAGACCGCTAATGCTAAAAAAATATATTGATATCACTGAAATCTAAATAATAAGTCTGATGATTCCCCTACCGGAAAAAAAAAAAAAAAAAAAAAAAGTCAGTGACTTATTATTTAGATTTCTGTGATTGAAATAAACCATTTACGGGCACTTTTGAATTTTTAAGGTCCGTCAGTAACAAAAAAGATGACGCTATTTCTATAATTATTAAAAACCGTAGATCTCTATGGAGAAGAAAGCACAAAAAACTCCATAGACTCCTCCTAAGACTCACGCCATGTCCTTAGCCATTTCCTAGCTAGCTGATATAATTTACTACCACCGCTAAATACAGGAAACCCATAACCTCTTCGCTACACGTAATAAAGAGGGTTGTTTATCCCCTCTCCCTCCGTCCTCGCGTGCCACAATCAGCTGTTGGTCCTCCGAGAGGGCGGTAAGTGACATGGCTCGTTAAGGGACCGCGCCAGACTTTAAGATGCTTCCCGTTCATTCATTCATGTTAAAGCGACACGCACGTTCGCTTGGTGTGACGTCACTGAAGAGCTGTGACCGAGTTTGGGGTAAGCGTATTTTTTTTTGGTGGTTTTTTTAATGGTTTAATTAAAACTGAGTCCCAGCAGTGGGAACATTATAGGCTGATGCTCTGCTATGTTAATTGATATTGACATAAAGTTGTTGTTGAAAACATGTTTTTTATGTGGTTGTACTCTCCTTCTTAATCGACTTTAAGTATGCTAATAAGATAATATTTAACTTACATATTTGTGTGTAAAAATATGATATCACGTCTGTGTACTACGAAGTTTATTTTATTTAACAAAAAGTCGATGTCACGAACTAGAAATTATTCTTTTAAAAATCATGCATGTCCAATTCACACACATGTAAACCATATAAGATAACTAGGCTTTGGAACACACCCGGATACTCCCGTCTGTAATCATCATCTGCCTAGCCTTTTCCCAACTATATTTGGGTCGGCTTCCAGTCAAGCCAGATTTAACTGAATACCAGTATTTTACGAGGAGCGGCTGCATACCAGACCTACACAACATTCATGGCAAGACTGGAGTCAGATTTACTGGCTTCTGACTATCCGTAACGACTGCCAAAGATCTACAAATGACAGCCAGGACCTACGGCTTGTCGTGCTTTCCGAGGCACGGAGGAAACTCGTTGTTTTAAGATGGTCACCCATCCACAGACCAACCTTGGCAAGAGATTTTTAAGCTTGAAGAAATAAACACGTTTCGCTTAGTATGACGTCACAGTAGAGCTGTGACCGAGTTTGGGGTAAGCGTATTTGTTTGGTGGTTTATTTAATGGTTTAATTGATACTGGCAAATAATGGTGGTTGAAGATATGATGTAACTGAATTTGAATATGACGAAAACATAAATTAAAAAAAACCCCCAACTACTCTCCACCTCTCAGGGCCTGATGACCTTGAAGACCTGAACCGATTTCCAACAAACACAGCTAAGAACACTATCGACTGATATACCTTTCAAACAAAAAAACTTCATTACAATCGGATCATCCGTTTGGGAGCTACGGTGCCACAGACAGACACATACACATTTACACACACAGACACGTCAAACTTATAACACCCCGTCGTTTTTGCGTCGGGGGTTAAAAAGAAAGTTTTTAACATATTAAAAAAATATATAAATACTATTTATATTATAACACAGTATCACGTCTGCGTTCTTCGGAGGTATTTAAAAAATGCCACACAGAAGGAATTACGCTTGTTAACAAGGAAACATACATACAAGAAACACCTAGACTTTGAACACACCTAGAGCTATTTGTAAACCAATACTTGTTCTGTGTAGGAATCGTACCCGCAACTCGCAATACTCTAGCTAGTTGATTGCTTAACAACTGGGTTAACAGAACCTTCACGTTTGGCAGAGATGTAGCCATGGTACACCAATGTTATACCAGTGATGTTTAAGTCTCATATTATGAGGTATGGTCTATACAAATTCATTGCCCTAAACCAGGCATGAATACAGATTCCAAGTTACTTATAAGAACTTTCAAGCGAAAAATACTACTTTTCCTAACCTGGTAACCGAATCCATGCCACTTGATCAACAAAACAAAAATATTCTATTTATACAGTAACATACTGACGCTACTAAGTTCCATGCCGATGTAAAATATGTATGTATAAGCTCATTATAAATTGATATTGGTGAGCTACTCCGACACCTACGCCGTAGCGCGTAGCACGTGCGCTACGAAGCTACGTCTTAGCAGATATTTTAGGATGAAAGTATTCTTTGGTGAAATTGTTTAAAGAATAGGGTTAATCTTGGGATATTGGCTGTTTCAGGTTGCATGATAGTGAGATAGGAATTTCAGTCTTAAGTCCCAGACATAGTGACATTCTACCAGAGATATTGGTCTCTATAAATCGTAAATGACACCTACCTAAATAAAACGAGGTCAACTTCAAATATTTCGGACTCTCGCCACCAATGAAATACGAGTATATGGAGATATTAGGATACATTTTATCTTCATATGATTGTACCAAAGCTCTTAAAAATAGCTTTAAGTAGAAAAAGCCTAACAAGCTGTAAGTAAACTAAATCCGTTAGGAAAACACTTAGGTTATCAATGTCGCCACATAAGAACTAAACTACATCGCATCTTCAAAGATCTCAGAGTGATTAGAACATACACAACCTAAAATCAACTTTCAGTCTGTCACCCGTACCAGACCTGTCTGGTCAAAGAATCCTTTTTTAACTTTAAAAGCCATCTAGAGCCAGCTGTCAACTTAGAATAAAAATAAAAAAGTCGTTCCTAGCTTGCATTAATTGGAAGTGGGATGTAAATCAGTCGACGTCGGGACACGGTGACTAAATTACCGGATTACACGTAAAATGGGGACCGGATAGAGTAATGATTGCATAATGAGACGACGGGAATGTCCTGTTAATGGCTTAGTAGTGTTATTAAGTATAGGTACATATTTTTATAGGTTGTCTGGTAGATATCGCTGTCAGCGAAAAGACCGCCCATTGTAACACCATACTAATTTTAAGCTCCTTGTAAAATTATTTTGAAGGTGTACAATAAAGTACTAGTATATATCAATCAATCAATCAATCAATCAGCGTTAAGACTGCCATTGTACCTATACATTTAAGTTGTTGTATAAACTGTACTGTTACTTTTTGGTGTACTTACTGTGGTATTCTGCTACACAGAATCACATATTTTAGTTTACTTACGTTTTATATTATTATATATTATAAACTCACCTTCAAATCATTCATGTAAACATATTAAATTGTTTATACAATATTTTTATAGTTTGTCATTGTCACTTGAGTTGACATGTGTCTTTGTTAATTTATTTTTCTTTCGCCATAGACATAATATACCAAAGAGTAGTTAGACCTCTATTAAGCTCGTTCTACATTATATTTTTACTAATAAGGGCAGCGACAGACTGCCACCTTTGTAAACCGTTTTATTTCGTTCTGCTCTTTATTTTTTATTTTAGATTTTGAATTTTAAATTAAGAAGAGATTTGAGAACGAAGGAAAACGGCCCTGACTGCTGTCTCAGTTTGAGTTTGGTTTTGATTGTGAACGCTGAAAGTCTTTTTATCCTAGAGCTACCTATCAAAAGTGTTTTCTAATAAAATTATAATAATCTTGATCAGTTTATAATTGACATAAATCATTCTGAATAAGAAACCTGTGCGTTTTACTGAAAGCGGAAAGTCGTTTTTCTTGTCCTGAAGCTACCTACTAAGAGTGTGTGTGTGTCAGCCTCCACGGTCCTGACACCTACATGTGAACTGACCGACCGTCGTAACGGCCTGCCTGTCAGTTGCCTGCCTACGTGTTTGTCCGACGAGTTGGCTGCCCTAGACGTCGGGCTGCCCGTCGTGTTGCTTTACTGTGTGCTCACGGAGATGCCGAGCTACTGCCTGTGTCACCTGCCTACCACCGAGCATCCTGCCTCGTGTTGAGCTGCCGTTGTTTTACCTGCCTACCACCGAGCATCCTGCGTCGTGTGAAGCCGACCCTTCTTTTTATATTTTAAATCTTTTTAACTAATTTTCTGTATTTTTTATTAATGTGGCTTACGTCTAGCTCCCTCGAGCTGGCCGTAACGTTACATTACTTACAATAAAGTTTATTCTATTCTATTCTATTTCTCTGCTTTCATTGACGTGTAAAAATGTTTTTAAAACCTGTTTGTATCATTTATCATTCATTGTTTGGGCTTCAATAGAATGTAATATAAAAATTAACTCAAAGGGCGCTATGATAAGATTTTTTCCATGCGATAAGATATCCGCAGGAGAACCTAGGTTTAGAAGCCATGGCCTCAGTAGGCTTCGGCCCCACTAAGCCCACCGTGTACACTGCACATCGTGTCGGATGTTTATTCTGCGCGACTCAAGTACAAGAACCTCCCGAATTTACAATGTCCGGCAAAGACCTGGGTCATGCAGAAGGTGAAGACGCCGTGACGTCACTGCCCAACCACTCTTCTTTTGACGAGGGACTTACCGTTATGATTATGGCGTGCCCAGTGAGTGTGTATATGTGTGTTCATTCTCAAATAGGTAGCGGAATCATGTAATGACGGATTTGAAATTATGCGTGTGATACTTTTTGTCCCGGGAGTATGTTCCCTTGGGATAATTTTGCTACTATCATATACGTCTTACATGTTTAGCATTAGCATTATCGGCCTTATAATGTTTCCACTGCTGGGCCTCCTCTCTAGGAGAGGGAATGGGCCATATAATCCACCACGCGGGCCCAGTGCGGATTGGCGGACGTCACATGTCTTCGAATTTTTGGTTCTAGGACATGCCGGCTTCCTCACGATGTTTTCCTTCACCGTTTTGAAACCAGTGGCGACACATCTTACATACCGAGGGTATAGTGCTCAAACCCAATAAGTACGAAATTTACACTTTTGAGATATTCAATATTTAAGTTTTATGGGCAAAAATACCTATGTTATTCAAATAATATCATTATAATGAGTATTTATGATAAAAGTGGATACGTTGAATTAGTGTAAAACAGTATTATTAAGTTTCTGAGGTAGTCCATTTTGTAGTAATAAAAATATAAGTTACAAAGGGTACCGACTTATTGGGTTTTAGATCTAGAGAAATTAAACATGTTATGTACTTTACCTATTTCGAGGAGCTCGTGGCTAGATAATAACAGCCGCACGGATCAATCTTCAAGGTTAAGCAAGCTTGCCAAGGTTGGTCTGTGGATGGGTGACCATTTTAACACAGCGAGTTTCCTTCATGCCTCGGAAAACACGTCAAGCCGTAGGTCCTGGCTGCCATTTGTAGATCTTTGGCAGTCGTTACGGATAGTCAGAAGCCAGTAAATCTGACTCCAGTCTTGCCATGAAGTACCGTGTTACCCCAGTTAATGGGTTGTGGAGGTCTGGTCTGGTAGGCAGCCGCTCCTCGTAAAACACTGGCATTCAGCTAAATCCGGCTTGACTGTAAGCCGACCCCAATATAGTTGGGAAAAGGCTAGGTATATGATTGATGTACTTTACCTATTTCGCCGAAATTCATTTTTAAAAGTTGGACATACTTCATACTTCACACGTCAGGCAAATATACACCAAAAATACTGGGTAAATGAATAAGGAATTTAAACCCTCCCGCAAATTTTTTATGAGTGCTGTTGTAAACAAATACGACGTTTGTAGTTTTTGAATTCGTCTACGATCTTGCGCTATCAGTACACGTTATCCAGCTGAAGGTTGGTGCCCGATTTTTTTCTTTTATTGTCTTCTGCCAAAATTGTGTAACTCTGCAGAGAAATGTTATCGGAGCTAAAATTCTTATGGAAAGTAACTCTGTCAAAAGTCTCGCAGTCCTAGCAGACATCGGCCGTCGGTAGAGGACCTTATCATTTGCTGACTTCACTTGGAGTCACACCGTTGACTTGGGCTTGCTTTCACTCGACGGCTCGATGGCACCATCACAAGCCCGTGCTTGCGTGCTTGGGAATCTCCCTAAAGCTTGACACCCGGAGCATCACGAAGCGAGAGGATATCCTATCCCTCATATTTACAGCTACCTCCTTCGATCGCATTAGTGATTTATTGAATGAGATGACAGGATGACATTTTCTCCGCCTTTGTTCCAGGGTCTCAGGTTTTCCTTTCAGAAGCTAACCTGTGGCTCCAGAGGCTTCGATCATGGTGTGCACACAGCTCAAAGAGATGTCAGCAAAACTTTACAGTTTTGCTGACATCTCTTTGAGGCGTGTGCCGATGACGACTTGGGCTCGGTTTGGATTATTACCGGACTGCCGGACGGCTAGCTACCCATTGCTCGCCGTCCGCAAGCCCGCTATGCTGATTGGAAATTGTAATTGGAATTCTGGCGGCAGGGGCAGGAGGGCCTTCCCACTCGCGTGCGGCTGCCTTCTTCACCAGCATTACGGCTTCGCAGAAGGAGGCGACCGCCTGCTACTCCTTCTCGCTCCGGAACTTGGCCTGTACCAGAAAACCAGTGCGAGAGGTAGCTGCCGCCGATCGCCTTCACGAGGATGCGGCGGTGCTTCGCCCAAGCAGTTCCACCGTGTCCTCCGGGCGATCCACATGGTGGTGACACTCAGATGTTTCTTCCGCTTAAATCTTCCGAACTTACCATGCCCGGTAAGGACTTGCGTCATAAGGAATGTGAGGACGACGTGACGTCTTTCCAACCACTCCTCAAAGAGGGGACTTACCGCTATAATGATGGCATGCCCAATAGATTAACCTAACCCTTCACTAGGGTTAAGCAGAAACGCCAACTGCTACGACCCTTGCAAAATACTCTTTCTGCTCATTGACGTTCGTACATCTGGTCGTAATACATTAGTACACAACATGTTTCCTCTTGGTCATTTGTGTTTTTTCTTTTAAACGGTTTTTATCAAAGTTAAATTAATAATTTCGATGCTTTCGGAATGAATTACAAGCACAGATTGATAGGACTCTTTTCGAACTTAACGCGGACAAAGTCGCGGGTAACAGCTAGTACCGTACCATATTAATTAATTAATTTATTTCAATAAGTCGGATAACAGAAAATCCACAGTGTTAGTAAAATACCTTATAACTAGTGTTAGTAAATAATGTCCGTTTTATAAAAATCCTTATGGCAGCCCTTTAGACACTTTGTACAGAGGATGAACAAGTTTTTAACTCCATATAACTAGACATAACTTTTTACTTTTTAAATATAATCGAACAATAAAACCCGACAAATACATTTGTTTTGATTTAGCATTTGGTTTTTGTTGTTTTTTTTATCGACGTATTTAAAGGTAAAACCCGATAAATACAGATAGTGATTATTGCCTCGAAGCCGTTGGGTGATTTTAGTTGAAATTCTTGAACACTCAATGCCAATAATAAGCTTTATGTGGTTTAAGCGTGAAATAAAAATATTATTTAACAAGATAACACGCTTTATAGGGTACCAGTTTTTAAGTATTGGCTAAACACGGTGACTTTATTGGGTTATTACCTAACGTAACTTTGTTTCTACTACAAATTCCACTTATTGGATTAGACCACTGGAAAGAGCGTCAAAAATGCATCAAGATGCACTAATAAAACGATTTTTGATTTTTCGACACTTATTGGGTTTGAACACTATACCCTCGATACGCTCTTACATGTACAACATTATAAGAAGGAAAGATTTGTGTTCTTTTTTCGTAATAAATAAACCCAAAGTTTTTAAAAATATTTTTACCAATGGAACGCTTGTTCTATATACTTTGATGCGAGTGAAGTCTCTGATAAAAGCTAAGTTGAAATAGATATTTATATTTTGAATTGAAAACAAATATTTCAGAAAAGGCTCCATTTCTGTGTACACTACATCCTCTGTTTTCTATGTCCTCCATCCGGCAGCCATCCGGCCCATCGAGACGCCGTAGGCTACAGCTCAAAAATACATAGCAGTGTGTCCGGCCGTCCGGTGAAAAACGAAAACCAATGTTTACGGATCACTACCGGAACACTTTAATCCGATCGGAAAAACCGGTCGATAGGCCAGTGTCGATAAAAGGATGAAAGACTTTTTAGTTCTAAAAGTTAGCGTTTTAACTGAGGAAAATAATGGTTTATTCATAGTGGTGAAATAACTGGCCTGTTACATTGTTTTCTTATATATTTTTGGCTCTGAAACAAATACTATTACAATTTAGTTGTTTTTTTGTCTAACCAATATTTTGACAATTCAAAATTGCTTGTAAATGATTTATTTGAAACAAAAGTCTCTGATTTTAAATTACTGTTTGTTACACATTAGCTGCTATGCTATATACAAAATTATCCCAGAAGAAAATACTCTCGCTACAAAATGTATTTTATGTGCTGTTCCAGGACATAGCCTATCTGTGTATCCACTTTAATTTAAATCGGTTCAGCCTTTCGAGCGTAAAGAAGTAACAAACACACACATACACGCACTCAAAAACTTTTCCCTTTCTAATCTTAGTGAGATATTTACTTACGTTATAAACACTTGTAGGCAGTTATTACTAATTACCGCACGTGACTCAACTCCCGTAAAATTAAAACTTCCAACTTAATGAACAATTATACTTTTTAACAATGTTTTCCCTATTTTTAACATATTTTGACGATTTCCTATGAAAAACTAAATAGGTGCTATCTGAACATTACACTGGCCTACCCGTGCGTAAAAATTGACTTTACAATATATGTAAGTTTTCCTTGAATACAAATAGGTAAAATTTTAGAAAAAGACCTGAATTATTAAAGATACAAATACGCAATTACTTTAAAACTGGATTGAATGTAACAAAGTAGATTACGTTACGAGCATTATAATCAAACAAATTGCATTTAATAAATCTTTTAATATTGAAAATGTCTTAGGGGAATCTCATTTTTTCGTAAAGCTAAATTTTTCATAAATCATACCGGAGCGCTCGCCGGATCCAACAAAAACTTTTTCTATTACGACTCCTATTTAACGCGATTTTTTAAGAAAAAAAATGTTTTAAAAGAGGGGACAAATCGAACGTTTAACATTTATTTTTGGACCCATTTTGGTTGGGAACTGGTAAGTTGGCTACGTCTATTGATATACATTGAATTGTATGTATTACGTGAAGGTTGTTTTTGTGCTTTTAGAGTTTGCTAATATTAGGACCAGGATAGTAAGCGATAAATGGAGTCCCAAAAATGCCTATTTATGCTTTTTTAGGAAATAATTTAATGTTTTCTTTCGCTCTAGAAGGCCACATGAGGATGTGTCGAACTTTTACTGACTTAAAACCACCTATGTTTTGTTGCAACACTACTTTTGATAACTCGGGTTCGGTTCTTACTGGACAGCGAGCTACTCATTACTCGTCATCCACAAGCCCACCCCTACGATGATCTGGGATCGCCTTGAGTTTTCCGAAACCCAGGGCGTTTCCGGTAGCGGCAGCTGTGGCGTGAGGGTACGATGCGGCCATCTTCTTGGCTAACATTACTGCTTCGCGGAAAGAAGCAATCGCTTTTAATTACCTTTCGCTCCAGACCATAGCCTGAAACAGGGCAAATCGCGAGAGGTTGCCGAAATTCACTTCTGTTTTGAAGGTTCAAAATTTAAAAAAAGTTACGTAGTACATAAAAGTAAAAGCAATAATAGGTATCTTTCAGAGATCCGATTATCAAAAAATAGCTTAGACAAAATAACTAGAAGCCGGATTTAGATGAAAATAATAATTCTCTTTACTTCAGAAGCTAAAAAGAATTAACTTTATCCTTAATCATAAAAATCGTGAGAATTACAAAGATCAACCAATATTATTATACAAGCAAAAACACGCTGTTGGCTGCCAAATACTATCTAAAACCTACTTTTAATAAAACAAAAATCTTAAAGAAAAGGCAAAATCATTGTCTGCTTTATTGTTTGTTTCTAGGCCAAGTAAATTAATTATTTTCTTTTATATTAAGGAAACAATGAGAATTGTTAATGAGCGTTGGCTATTCTCGTTCTTTTTTTATCTTTCTCGTATTGCGTATTCATTTAGAAATATTGGATGAGGTTCGAGTGCTAGCGGGTTAGACGGAACTATTTTGTTATTTTTTTGTTGGGCCTGATATTCTTTTGATCAGTAGGTGGCCATGCCAAGAGTGAATAGGTTATTTCTAGGCAAGCGAATTTGATCGTTTTTTTTTATGCGGGTTATCCTCCTACTGTTGCATTTTGCATTTCAGGGCATCGGTAACACATTCGAAAATTCTCGTAACTCTAGCGAGCATTGGCTCTAGGCCCCTGTGGTTTTATTGATATCTATAAACACTGCACAACATGTCGACGACTTGGGAAATAGCGGTTAAGCGTGAGTTGTTTAAAAAATATATTTATAACAGCGTCAGTGGTGTTTATTAGGTTCACGAAAGTGTAGGTATACTCGTAGATACGGGCAGTAGGGATACTCCGTGCCTCGGAAAGCACGTTAAGCCGTTGGTCCCGGCTGTCATTTGGAGATCTTTGGCAGTCGTTACGGATAGTCAGAAGCCAGTAAATCTGACTCCAGTCTTGCCATGAAGTACCGTGTTACCCCAGTTAATGGGTTGTGGAGGTCTGGTAGGCAGCTAAATCCGGCTTGACTGGAGGCCGACCCCAATTTAGTTGGGAAAAGGCTAGGCAGATGATGATGATGATGACGGGCAGTAGGGATACTCCAGCATGCAGATCATTGCAGTGTTGTTGTTGAATTACAGTTAAAGAATGTGAAAGTTGTGTAAAAAATACGACAAATAGCCAGCTAGGCTGTTTTTCTTGATTAGGTTTTTACATAGCTTTGCTATCGTAGATCATCCCTTAGAAATAGTTGCCACAAGTGCTGTTGCAAGTTTTTGGGGATAAAAGCCCAGCTATAGTGTTTCCTCTGTCATTGAAATAGTTTTAGTTAGTCGTTCACGTTAATGGATCTGGGGCTCAATCATGATGCCTTAAAACTACCATGAATAAGAAAAAAAGGGATGATGGTATACGGTTTAGCTCCATCTCTCTCTGCCGTCCGAATTATTATGATTTAAGTCATAGTACGCTGCGTCTTCCGGTACGGCCTCCCACAAGGTGGACCGACGACCTGGCGAGGGTCGCGGGAATCCGATGGATGCGAGACGCGCAGGACCGGTCGCTGTGGCGACGCTTGGGGGAGGCCTATGTCCAGCAGTGGACGTCTTTCGGCTGAGATGATGATGATGATGAAGTCATAGTAGACCTCAAGTCCTTACAGAGGTTACTTTCAACAAATTTTACCTCTTTATATGTCTATATGTATAGACTAACTACTACTAGCGGTTTCATCTACCCGCACGAAGGTAGAAAAATTACCCAAGGGAACATACTCCCGGGATAAAAACTATCATGAGCGCTATTCTAGGACATCGTCAATCCGTTTCAACGTGAAGAAATAATAGCTATGTCCACACTGTGCCCTTTCATCTTCAACTTTCGTTTTCATCTTTCTATTAAACTTTCGTTAGTTGCTTTCGACAATTGAATGCGTTATGGAACGCATTATCCATCTTACGTGGAATGACATGTATCACTGCGCGCGCAACACTTTCATCTGTCATTACACTTGCGTCAAAGGCATGCCCGACTTGCGCTGTTGACTGCGCTATGATGCATGCCCTTGTTGAACAAAAAAGGGCACAGTGTGGACATAGCTAACAATTGAAGACACACTCACAAACTTTCACCTATGCAATATTAACGGGATAAGTGTGATCTAGTTAGAAGAATGTATCAAAAATTCTGTGCCATTATTTAATTGGGCTTCTTTCACCTTGTCAGTCAAGTCAATGATTCAGACTCCAATATGTGACAGGTTTGATGCGCGAGTGATTTGTGCGTTCAGACGTAAGTATATTATAAAATTCTGATTTCTCTAGGGAGTCAGAAATAATATCCATGAATCATCTGTCAGCGTGTTCATGTATGAAAGTTTGACAGTTTAAAAAAACAAATTTAATATTTTGATATCGCGCCTTTATTCTATTGGGATTAAGCAGCGATGAGTGGTGACCCAGTGGTAACGGCCGCAGTCATAGGTTCCAATCTAGGCGTTTTACTTTTTATCACCACTGCTCTAAAAACTGCTAAGGAAACCATTGCGAGGAAACCGCATTAACCTAAAACTATAAATTGAAACGTATGTGATATGAAGCAACCTGCCTTGGATCTTATAGGTGGATTACGACCTATAACCCTGTTCTGAGTCCCAGTAGTGGGAACGACTATGCTTGTGCTATCACCGAACCAATGCCGTTAACAAACCGCACCATCATTTCGTCTTATAATTCATTTTAACAAGATACCAAGATAAGGTTGTCTGGTAGATATCGCTGTCAGCGATAAGGCCGCCATTGTACCCATAGATTTAGTTATTGTAAATATAAACTGTACCGTTACTTTTTTGTGTACAATAAAGTTTATTCTATTCTATTTTATACCAAAGTTTTAAGGAAAACGTTTAAAAAAAAACTACCATCTATAGATATTCCACGCTGTAACAGTAACCCAACCCAAATGGTTTCCCGCTTTCTTGGCACTCGGAAACTGAAATGTCTGATGAATTGCTAATGATACGGAGAGTTTCTTTTTTGTTAAATCTTGTAAATGTTATTCTTAGTTGTATTTCTACGCCGTGATAACCTTCCGAGGTTAATCGTTACTTTTTTATTTGTTACGGGCGCGGCCGGCCAAGGGATGAATTAGACTTGTAGGTCACAGAGATGTGTTAGCTTTTTATCTTTATATTTTGGTAAGGGAGTTTGTCTGTGAAATTTTTATGTCTAAGGTCTTGCATTTGAAGGATGGTCGAGAAGGCTTATTGTATATCGGATTGAACCAATATATAATTAGTTAGTTAGTTAGCCCATTGTGTCCCACTGCTGGGCGAAGGCCTCCCTCTCCCTTTTCCACACACGTCTATCCTCAGCCATTACGGGCCAGCCCCTACGGTATTTGTCCAGCTCATCCCTCCACCTTCGCCTTGGTCTGCCACGATGTCGCCTTACATTCAAAGGGACCCAAAAAGTGGATCTTTTTGCCCATCGCTCATCTGACATGCGGCTGATATGTCCGGCCCAATATATGTCTCGTTACAATCAAATGTTGTTGTTTTTGTTATTTTTTTTGTCTTGAGAAATCTTCCAATAAGTTCTTCTGCTCGAGGGCGGAGTGGGAGGGACTTTTACTGACTAATAACACATCCATGTTTCTTCTTTGCCTTGCATTTCAGCACCCCAGGCTTCCCTTTCATTAGTCATCCTATGGCCTCAGTAAACTTCGGCCCTGTTGGGTCTCTACGGTTTTGCAGACATTTCTTTGAGGCGTGCGTGGAATACTTACACGCTAGCGACTATTTGGGCTCGATCCGAGTGGTCACCAGACGTCAAGCTATCCATTACACGCCGCCTGCAAGCCTTGGCGCAATTTCACTGGTCGTTAACTCGTTCGGTATACAGCATACCCCCCCCCCGCAGGCGAGATAACAACCAATGAAAGTTACAAGTCGATACATGTTCGTTACACCGTCTACGGGGATTCCCCGCTTGCTTTATACCGACCGTGATATCGACCAATGAAATTCATCGGTCGATATACAGCTTGCGGGTCGTGACTCATGAGTCAAATACGTTTTCATTATCCACTCTGGTGACGATCATATAGGTTCTCTTACACCCCGCATGCGGATCCTATCGACTAATGAAAACGGTTCCCCGAATGCGGACCCTGTGGCACGCGTTCCAGAAATCTCTCGCACCCGGCATGCGGGCCCTATTGACTAATGAAATTGCACTATATGCCTACGGTGGTTGATTGTATGTAAGAGCAATTAAAATTGTCAATTACATAACCAAACTATCTATTGTTACATTATGGTTTAACTTTTTACTGTACTTACATTTATATTCTGATTTTAAATTACATTGTTTCACAGTCCTCTTCCACTGGACGCTTAACTAGTAACTTAAGCTAAAGTTAGCAACACTTGCACGTCAATTGTGAACGGAACACAAACTAAACCTGCGCAATATCCTGTGTGTGGCAGCGCTAACTATCGCCTGAACTAATAATGCAACGTGCCAAATTCTACTGTCTACCATTCAATAATTAATGATATAGCTGAACGATGGTCCAATGGTATTGGCCGAGTTTTATGTGTAGATGTGAGGCCCGATTTTTTTATTATTGAACAGCTCACGCTAGACCACTATCTCACCTGATAGTAACCGATGATATAGTTGATGATGAAGTATGCTTCCCTAGGAATAAGCAATTCATTCTTGACTTAAAGACCCCAAGGTTTTAGCTATCAGGCATAGATTCCGGCACAGAATTGTGTTCTTTACATGTGGACACAATGAGGAGCTCGTGGCTAGATAATAACAGCCGCACAGGTCGGTCTTCAAGGTTAAGCAACGCTTGCCTAGGTTGGTCTGTGGATGGGTGACCATCTTAACATAACGAGTTTCCTCCGTGCCTCGGAAAGCACGTTAAGCCGTTGGTCCCGGCTATCATTTGTAGATCTTTGGCAGTCCTTACGGATAGTCAGAAGCCAATAAATCTGACTCCAGTCTTGCCATGAAGTACCGTGTTACCCCAGTTAATGGGTGGTGGAGGTCTGGTAGGCAGCCGCTCCTCGTAAAATACTGGTATTCAGCTAAATCCGGCTTGACTGGAAGCCGACCCCAATATAGTTGGGAAAAGGTTAGGCAGATGATGATGATGACATGTGGACACAATGAATATAAGCCGAAAACGATTATATGGATCAATTTAATATAGACAGGGAATCGTGATATTAGTTCTAAAAGGGGAAGGTACAGTAGACACAGTGACTATTGCGCTACATACTCGTATCACTATTTTAATTCTCGCATCGAACATATATTTGTGTGGCCTAAAAATAGGTCTAAGTGTTCTATAGGTATAGGACGCAGCTCTCATATAAAACTATGTGTCTACGTACTTGGCCCAGGATTTGAACTCTAACCGAACAATTCGTAAGTCGAGGCCATTACCACCGAACCACCTCAGCTCAGTTTAGATTAGGAACGTAAAATCTGCGCCATAACAGTATCTCCCTAGTGTACTAAAAAGGTAACGATAAACAGCTGACAGCCGAAATCGCCAGAATATTAAAAGCAATGTTTCAATGGCGACCCAATTTTGCATATTATCGTCGAAATTTGAATAAAGGTACCATCGGAAGCGTTGGAAAAATGTTTATTATGTTTTATGTTAATTTTGTGGGAGAGGGCTTATTACAGCATTTAAAGCTTGATTTGAAAACTCTGATTACTGTAATCAGTATGTAAGTATATCAAGGGCTCGAAACTGCAGTCGCATTGTATCAATTATTTTGCCGTTTGAGTGTGAAAGAGTAACTTTCACCTTTGTAATATGAGAATGGTGTGATACCAAACTTAAGCGCTAAGCAAAAGTGGCAGTGGGCAGGGCACATTGCTCGCGAAGTCATTGGATTTATTCTCACTTCAAAAAAAGGCAACACTATAAATTAATTAAATATCCTAGGTTTGAACCCTCGCCGTATGATCAAAAAGTCGAGGGTCTTATCACTGAGGCACAATGAATCATTTCCCAACTTTAAAAAGATGATACCAATCATCATTTACCATCAGTAAAATAAAGGTTTAACACATTTTCTCGAAATCTTTTACACTCTTACCAAAAACAAAAGACCGAAGCCTAATCCTCTCTTCAATACCCACTAAATCAGTGTAGCAAGAACTGTGAAATTCAAACTGCATGCATATTGAGGTACAATTACAAGGGGCTTAGCGAGCGTCGCGGCCGGGTAGTTCCATTATATAGAAGATTATCTGATATTACGCGGATTAACTGTTGTATTAAACGTGCTCCAATGAGCGGACTCACAGAATTTGTCCACTAAATTAACATTGCCTAGCTTGATCAGCTTTCAGTCTAGCCTGTGATCAGATTTCTAAAATACAGATTTAATGAATATTTCCTTGTTTATTTTTTATATTTCCTTGGTAATTATTTCAAGAATTAATGGGTAGCTCACCATCCGATGAAGTTCAGACCACCGCGCTGTGGTCTACACGCGAAGAGATGTCAGTCATTAATAGAGATAGGTAACAGGCAATAAACAACCCATTCTTCTTAATTGGGTTAAAACTCGGTTATTCGCACTCGTTTATTAAGAGCCTATTAGACGGGAAGATCGCAGCAGGCAATTCCAGTCCTTTGACATAAGCGGTATAAACAACGAAGCAAAATGCTTAGCCCGAACCGTGTAAGTTTGAACAACGTAGGGACAAATACTCGCCGTACTTCGGGTTGTCCGATGGTAGATAGCAGCCGCGCAGCCTCCAAACAACTCCATTCCGCCCGGCTTCACTTTCAAATTATGGCAAATAGTAGTATCTATTATTTTAAATTATCATTCAAATATCATTTAACTGCATAATATTTGCTTTTGAAAATAAAAATCAACAATAAATAAACGCCTACAAGTTTTTTCGGGGCAATATCAACTCCGCAAAACAAGTGGGTTAGCCAAAGGTAACTCGGTTAGCCAAATCGGAATCTCATACATTTTAATTCATAGTTTCTAGCGACATCTAGCGGTGTTACGCAGGCGTTAAGCCAGTATAACACGGCTAAATATTAGTTCAAGGGAACCCGCTATTAATCGAGTTACATACCATAAAATGCATTCGCTAGAACGAGATGGAATGATACTGAACTTCTTAATTTATTTAGATATTATTATTTAGTTTGACATTTGACAATAATGACAACAGAGTTGGTTCGCGCTTATTGATGTGTCATATTTCACCTGTTCATTTGCATTTTATTTGATATATTCGTATTATAATTTAGAATCTTATAGTTTTATGGTTGAAATTGATTTATTATTATGTAAACTAGTGATAGTTTTGCGTAGTGATAGTGCAGTAAAGACAAGATTAGTTCAGTTGTATTGTTTGGTAATCGTATCTGAATAGGTAGGTATTTAGGTAAGTAAGAATAATATAGTGGTTTTAGTTTGTAGTTTTATTATAAAGTAGTTATTTAAGTTTGTGTTGTGTTGATTTCGTTGTGATTTTGTTAATATTGCGTAAATTCGATAGCATGGCGGCTTTAGTTAACGTAGAATGCTGTCTGACAGATTATTTATTGGCTGAGGAAACGTCTTTTTCAAAGTTGAGTTTTGAAAATAAAAAACATGTAATTCAGTTAGGCCGTGCTCGCCCTGAAATGATTATTAATTACAAACGACGCGATGGTTTTTTCAAACATTTTAACAGTTCCTTGTACGACAAATATCCTTGGCTCACGGGAAGTTGTAAATTAAATAAAATGTTTTGTTTCCCGTGTTTGTTATTCTCAGATTCTAGTAGCTTATGGAGCCACACGGGATTTAGTGATATTAATAATCTTACAAATTCGTCCAAAAAACATGTTCAGACCGAAAAACATATCCGAAGTTGTTTATCTTTGCACGATTTCGGAAATCGTAGGATAGAAACATTTTTTGCTAATACGCATGAAGTTCATAATAGAAAAGTAGATCGGAATAGAAGTTTAATGAAACGGTTCATCGACACAGTCATTTTGCTAGGTAAACAAGAGTTAGCTTTTCGCGGACACCACGAAAATCCGGCTTCCGATAACCGCGGTAACTACATCGAAACGTTGTTATATTTAAGAAAGTATGATACCGTAATCGATTCGCATTTGGAACAATGTTCCTCAACACAGAATCCCTCATTCTCTGGTCTTTCGAGTGATATACAAAATGATTTAATACAAAGTATCGCATTCGTTTTACGCGACCAAATTAAAATTGAAATAAATAAAGCACAATTTATATCGGTCATGATTGACGAAACGCCCGATGTTAGCCATAGGGAGCAACTTACGGTAATATTTAGGTATTTATCTGAGACTGGAATCGAAGAACGTTTTCTTGGTTTCTATGACGTTAGCGGCAGTCGGACTGCTGATGTTCTATCAAAACAGTTGTTAGAGATAATCGACCAGTATAGCTGTAGGGACAAGTTAGTTGGTCAGTCTTACGACGGGGCGGCTGTTATGTCTGGTGAGCACGGTGGAGTCCAGGCGAAAATTTCCGAGGCATGCCCTAAGGCAATCTTCGTTCCGTGTTACGCACACGTATTAAATTTAGTACTTAGTCGGTCCCTTGAAAATATTCAGGAACTAAAGGCATTTTTTGGACACATTAATAGTATTGTTCGTTTTTTTAATAAATCGTCTAAACGCTCGAATCTTTTAAAGAAAATAGCTGACCGTCGTTTACCCGGAGTATCCGAAACGCGTTGGCATTATCATTCGCGTATTATTAATGTTATTTTTAACTGCCGGTTAGACATGATCGAAACTTTTTATTCCATTCTAGATAACCCGCAATCTTGGGATAGTGAAACCCTTTCTTTGGCAGAATGTTTCCTCAGCAAGTTGGAAAACAAGCAGTTTTGCTTCTTTTTGCACATTTTATCTGATATTTTTGGAAAAACGGATATTCTTTTTAATTTACTCCAGTCAAAACAGATTGATATCGAAGTAGCACACCGCGAAATAGATTCATTTAATAGTTGGATTTCAAATGATTTTATTAACAATTTCGATTTTATTTATGATAGCGTCCAGGAATTTAGTGAACCGCCCCGACAACGTAGGCGATTAAATTCGGAATTAGACACTAAAGCTTTGTATAGGCGTCTTTTCATTGAAATAATAGACAATGTTAAGTCGCAAATACAACACAGGTACCAATCACTTTCTAATATGACTTTTCTTAATTTACTTAATAAGTCTAAGTATAGTTTTTACAGTCAATCATTCCCAAATGAAATAGTATCTTCTTTACTAGTTCAATTTCCGAGATTATTTGAATTCGCTGCCCTAAAAAACGAGTTGAAAGTCTTATACACAACTTCATCTTTAAATAAATTAGATGTTTACGAGCTTTATCTTAGATTTCAAAATTCTTTCTTAGGTGACACTTTTCCACAAGTTTTAAAATTATGTAGTATTTTTTTGACCATTCCTGTTACCGTAGCTTCCGCGGAGAGGTCGTTTTCGGCCTTGAAGCGAATTCATACATACGTACGTAATTCTCAAAAAGAGGAACGATTATCAGATTTAGCTATGCTTTCCATAGAAAAACATTTATTGCTTAAAATCAAAAATCAACCCAGCTTTTATGATAATGTGTTAGCACATTTTGTAAAAAAGAATAGACGAATAGCTTTAGAGTATAAGTAGAAAAGTAGTTAGTTTAAATCATTATGTAACAGTAAAGTAGATACATTTTTCATCACATTACATAGAAATATGCTTCTCAAATCCATCCCCAAACGGCTTTTCTCAAAGCCACTTTTATTATACTTGCAAGACACTGTTTGTATGTATCAGTGCTTACATGTATAGTGAAAGTGAGCTCAAGTCAACTCATCAGTACAAGATTTCGAAGTCAGCTACAGTTACTGGAATTCACGCATCACACTTGAGCAAGGTAAGCATTTTTTGCTCCGGCTTACCCATTAACAAAAGCCACTCGTCGCCACTGGTAGATAGGCGATGACAGAATTAAGTCATGCAATTCCCGCACACACACACTGTAAAATACTGGAAGCCTGCCTACTTCTGTTTTCGATCATTACTATAACCAACAAAACAAAATACTAATTCCCAAAAGAAAGTACTAGATATCAACAAAACGTACGTAGTATCTATTTTCTCATTCAGCAAGTGAATCAAAGTAATCAATTCGCCAGCAACGGCGCGTATCAGAAGCTCGCAACTGCAACTGCTAGGAGTTGCGGAGTTCGACGCTTCACGCGGGGGACTAATGACTGCGCATCACTAACCTAGAGCTCGGTTGCACCGTGAACAGTTTAGTAGAAGTTAACGTAGGTATATAAATAGTATATCATAATCAGTCTTATAATTTTACTCTTCTCTAGGAGAGCACTCCAGTATGGATTGGTGGATGTTAAATGTCTTCGAATTCTTGGTTCTAGGACATGCTGTTTTCCATTTTGAGAGGTTTACGTTTTGGTATACACTTGTATTATAATGTAGTTATGTCAGCGACAGAAAATTAAAAAAAAAATGCTCGGTAAATTGGAAAATTCGGAAATAAAATAAAGTGCTATTTTCCATGGAATTTTTGTATTAAAAATTTGACCAAGAAAATTTTAGTCTTTACAATATAATATAAATGGAAACGAGAGTAAGGGATCTTAGTAGATAAAAGAGTTTGGAAGAACTATAAGACGTAATTTTCTCAAAGCCAATGAAAGCCTTGCTCTCCAAACAAATTATCGGTAACCTTAACCTGTGCCTAAACTCCCGTTAGCACAGTACCATCAGCGTAACAGTCCTGAACTTAAGTGAGTTAGGAGCAAGTGCAGCTACATTTACAAAGTTAGCAAGTTGACGCACGCGGGGCCTTTGAATCGTGCCGGCACCGAACGCCTTGATTTCTTTAATCAGGTTTAGAGGTTTTGAGCTAAAACTTCTGATCTGAGCTCTCTTTGGAATGTTGACGTCGAGTTGTGGAACTGTTCGTTTGAGAAGTACTGTTGTGATTAAAGTATACAAAATTGTAACTGAAATAATGCACACTTATTATACACCCTAATTAGAAAATTAAATTATTACACTTCGGTAGTGTTTTTTTTTAAATACCTAGTTAAACCTAGGTGATCTACGCACGCACCGACAAATCAGCCAGTGATTCAACAAAAATGTATATTTGGTCCTAAATTAGTCGATTCTGAGTGTATAACTTTCAGGATGTGCGTTTATTATCATAGAATGCTTATGATCTGACGATGAAATGAACTGTTGGGGGCAGCAAATTTGCTGATAACAATGTAAGGTGTGAAAGGTGAACACAGAATCGATGGTATCAGATGTAAAATTAAAAAAATACTTCAAAATATTATCTACGCCAAAAACTACATTCGACCTTTAAAATTCACGACAAACGACCACTTATAACAAATACTTATGCCAAAAATAATGACCCAACCTGTAGAAATAACTACACAGTACCTGTGTACCTTTACAAAAAAACGTCTAGATACCAAGAAAAATCTGTGAAGTTGTAAATGGGTCTGAAAGGCCTGAAGCCTAGTTATGCACGGTTAGAGTTATTGCTTCACTGAGCCACAGAATAAATAGTTACAGAAGCCTGAAAAGAAAGAAAGGAAATTGCGTTTATTAGCATTACAACAACGGAAAACTCCTTAAAAAATACATAAAAAGAACATTTAGTAATGCCAAAAGGACATCTGCTCAGCATATGCTACTCGTAGCGAAGGACCGCGAGCGCGACGCGAGGGAACGGCCCTCACGCCGCTACCGCCGAGATCCCGATCCCGCGTGCTCGCGGACGGTGAACACTGGGTAGCTCGAAGTCATTTTGATGATTTCCGTATCAAAAAAAAGCACAGCATGATTCCAAATGGTGACACAAGGCCACCAATTCAAGCTGATTTTCAGCCCTTGCCCTTGGGTGTTAAAATATTCTTAAGTCTAAAAAGGTTTATGTGCAGAAACCGACTAAAAGAAAATTTTGCAAAACACTTCAAAAACAGATTTATGTGCCCATTTAAAATCAAATATCAAAACCCGGCCTGGCCACGTACTTACAACGGGCGAAGACAGGCGAACACATATTACATTTAAGACCCGATCAGGGTCAGTAGCTTGTGTGAACTGAGGCACACGCGTATTGAAGTGACTATGGCGTGCACCTATTGCATTGTGACAGACGGTTTATTGTTTTCCTCTCTGGGGACAGTCGTCTCGCGTCTACTTCTTACTACAACGCACACAAAGTGCAAGGTTTTTTGTAAAAGGTTGCCTTAGGCGAAAAAACAGCCAATTGTCAAACAAAACTCATTTTAATAAAACTTTTAATACGCCTTAATTACCGCACGTGTATTTTTGGTTTAGACTATACATAGATCGGAGGCCTTTCGTCGTTTGGTCGGTGATTACCCAGTTTTTAGTTCTATAAATAAGTTCTAAGTTCTATAAATAGACACGTACGTAAGTCATCTTAGTCCAAAAAAAAAACGCTTTATTCTTTAATTCGCTGATCTTATTGATTAGACATTTAAACACAATTTCAATCGACTTTGATTTTTATTGCGTTGACAACATGTTAAACAGCTACTTTTTACTTATTTTGCGTTTTTAATGTCATCTTTATATCTACCTACGGTATAGAAATCAGAATAGGTAGGACAGTAAAAAAGGTTTTTTTAAATGTCTAACATTATTGCAATTGGAGTGTAGTCCGCTAACACTCACTATGCGTGAATCGTGTCTATGTGTGCGAGCGTCCTGACTCGATGTATGGAGTCGAACTTCTGTTCCTATTTATTCTGTAACCAAGACATTCTTTGATATATTTTTGCAAGTTTATTTTATTTGAACGCTTAGAACTCGAGATCGATGACTGGAAGTGAGGTCGAATTTTCCGGCATTTATTTTGTTTCTTTCTAGTGTTCTGTTTATACTTGTGTTAATGATGCGTGAATATGTGATGGGGAAGATAAATATTTTGTAATGACTACGTTTATGGTTCAGTAGTGGAGTAAAACAATTTTATGGATCAATTTTATTATTACTTAGTGTCACGATAACTAGCCAGGCAACGGATTTCTGCCCGGTTGATACCAATATAGCTGGTTATATATCAATAATGCGATTCAAATAAGAATAGGTACTTCAACCTCTATCTATCACATGTTACTTGAGTTTAATCTAAGTGATAAAAATACGCTACTTGTTTAATCTAAGTTCGCTAAATATAAGAATTAAGTTAGGTACTCGTGTAATTAGTTAAGAAAAAACTGTTTTATTTTTACTGAAACATTCAGTGTAACGTGCTTTTCGAAGTGGTTTGAAGGAGTCTTGGTATGTTAAGATGGTTACTCATCTACAAACCGGCCTCGATAACTTTGCTCAACGTTAAAGATCAACGTACAGCGGTTATTATTCTAGGCTTGAATCCCGCGTTTATATGAAACACTAAGTGGAGAAAATGCCAGTGTCTTTTGGACTCACTAAACCACCATTTATTCATTAAAATTGTCAATTACAAATCTGTACGTAAGTTGTACCTTCCATATTAAGTCTCTGCACCACCCTTAGGTCGACTAGTAAAAAAAGCCTAAGGTGTTATGTCCGCCTTTGTACAAGTTAAATTAAAGCATAAAGTTTGAAATAAATAAATAAATTGAAAAACCTGTATCTACAGCGTGTACTTAAGTATATTTACGTTTATTCCCTAAAAAAAGAATGAACATTTGAACAAACAAGTAAAACGAACGCAAAATGATACTCCGAAACGTCTAAAGTTCCCTTAACGACGCCAAACTTGGATTGAAAAAAGAATCCCTTTAAACACTGTTATTGCAAAAATGAGAGGCGTTCAGAGCCTGAATTTCAACTACCAAGATTTTGATTTCAAAGCTTAACCAAAAACTTAACACTTGAAATGGAACTCTGTTATACCTATTATAAGATTGAATTTAGTTTGCTGTGTGCTAAGCAGTGTAACTTTAAATGTAACGCATTTTCTTGCAATCTGCGATCTGTATGGAGGTATATCCGTTGTAAGAGACAGAAAATGTAACTTTTATGGAGGAGGTTAAAAGTCTAAGTGAATTCGGCCTAGGCGAATTTTGCGATCCACGTTAAGCTGTGAATCCAGATACAGATGTCCAATAATGATTGTGATCTCAGTGTGAGAAGACAGGGAAAAAATTGGAGGTTTTTCATGAAATTCATCGGAATCGAAATGGACTGGTTTATTTTCTTTTAAGATTACATTGATCAAGGGACATTGGGTGTGTTAAAATTTTGTTGTCAACAACAACAAAATTTTAACCTTCAAAGTTCAAGTACACCACTCTAGAAAGGGAGAAGATAGCAGATGAATTTCCACCTTTAAAAATATTCTTTGACCACATCATCACTTTCCGTCCTCTTTCCATCAGGTAAGATAGAGATCAAACGCGAGCCTATCAATAAGAATATAAAATCAAATGTGTACGTACTAAATTAAACAAATATGTAGAGAAATAAAATAAATCCAATGAAAAAAATTACAAAGAAAAGCGATATCGAGTCACGAAACTTCGTCGAACTTCACAACACTCAGGTAAAAACCTCATCCAGTCCCATTTTATTGGCCGAAGCGTCTGTCTAATTTAAGAGGCCTATATGAGTTAAACACAAGTTTTAAAAAGCGCAAAAGTTACTCGGATCATATAGCTATAGCAGTAAACATAAATGTCAATTTTAAGTTAGAGTAAGAGTTATATATCTAGTTTTAATAATTAGTTTAGTGTTTTTATTTTTCATGTTCTATCTATTTTTCACTATTGTAAAAAAAATATATGATATTCTTCAGGTTAAAATGCTGAATAGATTTGATAGGGTGTTTCCTAGACCCATCGCAAATACACTGCCAGAGTGGAGTCCTTTTACTGGATATGCGTCTCCTCCTTTCCTGCCAAGCATGCATAACTATATAATTTGCACCTTTAAAGATTTATATGTTCGAGGCCAACGACAGAGCTGTCTAGGTGGCTAAATATTGGTCGGACAAAATTTTAGTCAGGTCGCCACGAGAACAAGAAGATAGTATGTTAAAAACGTAATAATACGGCAAAAGCACGGTAGAAAAATATCACGGAAATGACTATATAAATTACTTTTATCAATTAAAATCTGAACTAATGTACCTACATGCAATCATTCTCATTGTTTGGCAGATTATTCTACCAGTAACGTTTTACTGCTACAGTGTTTCAATTTTACAATCGAATCGCTAAATTTATTAGTATGTCGCTTAAATGCTTCATATTTGCAAGCACTATGTGTCTCTGTAAATCTCTTTCTTATGTATATTATAGTCTGTGAGTGACCGCGTTTCAGGTCGTATAGTCCTCTTAACCGCGGTAATTCCAAATGCCATTCTCTCACAATGCAAAACGAAAATAAAAAGATAAGACCCGTATAAAAGAATGAATACCGTAATGCTTTACTTTAGAAGAAATACGTTTATTATATTTATGTATGAATGAATGAAAGCTAAGTGTGTCCGTTCCCTTTCAAAAGATCTGCGAGTCAAAAGGTGAATATAATATTTTATTCTACCATATTCTTTGGGGAGGAAAATGTCTGTCTAGTGTGTTTTTGCAATGAGGGTCGTTGAGTATGAAAAGGTGACAATTATCGTTAGTACTTTATGTATTACTTTATTGAATTGTGACTACGAGATATTTCGTAGATATTTCTTTCCAGACGAGATATATCGGAGGATCTCTATGGCCGTGAACGATCTCTAATGAGGGTATTAATATTGCTGGTGTCTAATTACGAAATATCTCGTAGTTGGGGGCACTTTGTTTATTTGGGGTTAACTTTTTCTGGTATAGACTGTCGATGTATAACTGCATTTGACTCTTTGTAAAACAAACATGTAAAAAAACCACTAGTCTGGTCGGAAAACTAGATAAATGACACTTTAGTCCATTCAAACGATCTATCTACCGTCAAGCTCTCCACATTGCGAGATCAACCACAAAGGAATAACTATCAAAGCAACGACCAAACTTCACTGCCAATCGAATAGCGCCCAACACGTACAGTCTAAAACGACGACACCACATATTCGCACTGACACGCAAACAATTAAAACTATGGAATCTAAGAGTATTGAATTTAGTATGTTTGATATCTACAATAATACTTATTTTATCTAATATATATCTTATTTTTTTTTCAATTGACTTTTAATTATCACTTATATGGTGTACAAGTAAAGTATACAACTCAGGGATAAAACTGTCTCTATCTTGATCGACTTAAATTCCTCACCTCACTCAGGTTTTTATATTAACGCCTTCACAATACTCGGGAGTTAATTATATAAATTCTTTTTTGCCGTTTGAAATTTGAATTTTTAATTAGTGAAATGATATTTTAAGCCACTCAAACCATCTGTCAACCGTCAAGCTGTGAGATCAACCACAAAGGAATAACTATCAAAGCAACGACCAAACTTCACTGCCAATCGAATAGCAACCAACACGTACAGCCTAAAACGACACCACATACTCGTATCGACACCCTTTGAAACGCAGCCCTGAAAAAATAAACAAAAAAAATAAATTATTCAGCACCCCTGAAAAACACGTAGTGTTACAAAAACACCAATAATATCCCTTCGGATCCAACAAAGCTTCTGATAAAAAAAAGATGGCGTCGGCTAAACTGCACCACGCGTTGAAAAAAAATGTTTAAAAAAAAATGAAACTTTTTGATTTGTACGCTTTGGTACAAACGGTTACGTGTACGGGCCTTGGGTGGAATACTAATGAATTGGCTACCTACCCGCTCGCGGGAAAATATGCGACAAGCGTGTCCTCTGATGGACGCAGTTGGTCCTACTGGGTCGTGTTTTTCAAACGAGGGGGTAATGTCCTATCATACGTACGCATGATTTTTTTGTGTTAGATCGTTTTAATATTGTGTCACTTTTGAAGTTAGTATTAAGTAGTTTAAATATAGCTGCTTTTTAATCAGACTAGTTTCGGCTAACGGCTTCACTCATGTGTAAGTAGAAAATTATTTCATGGGAAGATACTACTGCAATAGAAAGTATCTATTTTATGTGGAAGGAGAAGATTTATCCGTGTGACAAATGTCAATTAAATCCGTTCAGCCGATTGGACATAAAGTAGTTACAAACATACGCAAAGACTCGACAAACTTTTTCTTCCATAATACTTTATTTCAAGGGTAAAAGTGTTATCTGTCTAAACTTCCATTACCAAAATCATTAGTTTTTTTTTTTGTGCCAAGAGCTATCTCACTTGATGGTAAGCGATGATGTGGCCAACGATGGGGGACGTCTTTTTATCTGTTGTCAAAAACTTACTCTTAAAGCAATCATCATCAACCAGCAATCATCTCCCCACAGCAAAAACATCCCACACCCACGGAACCCTAAAACAAATATCAATAAAAACAAAACAAAAAACTAGAGATACACGCTTTTTGATGGCGACTCGCCGCCTCATGCATATTCATAATCGCAGGATTTTCTAACGTGCATCGAGAAATTCAATATTACGAACGTGGAATTGTAATTTACATATACACCGTGTTATTACTGGATTAGGATACGAATATTATTTATCTAGACTCGGCTTTGATAGTATATATTATATAGAATTTTATTTCAGTATATTTTCTGTAAACCGAGTTTTATTACGAGATTCCAGCTTCTGTGGATGTTGAACATATTTAAATGTACGAGAAAATAAGTTATTTCTGAGTTGGTTTCTAGTATATTGGTTAAGAATTATTTACTTTGCTACATGACATTGTGAGAACCTTTCATTATATAGAGAACGTCTAGAATCTTCTACTGAATTTTAGCAACGAAAAAAAATCGTCCTATTGATAGGCAAGAAGATCCAGGACCCTGAAATTAGGACAAAGAAGGAATAGGAGTGGGTTTTTGTCAGTTAGTAGTACTCTGACACGCTCTTCCGCTCTACCCAAAACGGTAGAAGTCATTTTAATGATCTTCCACCTTAAAAAAAGGACAAGAAGATTATCGGACATGATGCACTCATTGAGTTGTAGTTTCAAAGTCTTGAGCTTCAACACTGAGTAACTAGCCTGTCGGTTTTGGAATTGCAGAGGTCATCATACCGATCCCTCTATCATTAAGGGCGGGTAGACCATGAGGTAACGTCCCGCAGGACACTGAGAAGCGACGCGTGGATCGAAATTTAATTGAAATAATCGTTAAAAGAAATTATAAATTTTATATAATACTAGCTATCCCCTGCGGTTTCACCCGCATTTTCCGTTACTGCTCCGCTCCCGTGGGTCGTAGCGTGATAGTATATAGCCTATAGCATTCCTCAATAAATGGGCTATCTAACACTGAAAGAATTTTTCAAATTGGACCAGTAGTTCCAGAGATTACCCCCTACATACAAACTTACAAACATACAAACTTACAAATTTTACCTCTTTATAATATTAGTATAGATATATTTATTTCAGATTCAAAATGTTATAATTTGCCTACCAAAAGTGAATTCTAAAACAGAAAAATCGGGAACACATGGCCTTAACGTGAACATAGTTGAAAAGCCTGTTTCGTCCAACGCAATAGTTTTATAAAGAGACACCGCGAAAAAAAGAGAAAACGCGTGAACGCTCGGTTGGCATTCGGTCATTCGTAAAACTTGTTACTGGAACTACGTGGTTTTTTTTTAACTTTTGGTTTATACAAAAAAAAAATGTTACTATCTGGGCATTTCTTCTTAGTCGTGCACTCTTGACAGAGTAGTCATGGTCATGTTTCGGTCGAGTCCTGGGCCACCGCCTCTCTCACGAGACGGCGCCATGCAGCTGTGTTTGGCGGCTTGGGAGTTGTGATATATGCTGCAGTGTGTAACCGTCTTGCCGACTGGCCGATCTGGGCATTTACAGACACATAAAAATCACAAGAAACCGTAAAAAACAGTTATTGTTCTGTATTCATAGTCGCATTGCATAGTCAGGGAAGCTTAGATATATGACGCTGCCCGTCCACGTCAGGTTTTTTGTAATACCGATAATCGGAATAAATTATAATCCTATATTAAATTCTGACCAACTTTTTGTAGGGCGCGTGCGTTGCACTATTGCTATCAGTGTGTTCCATTTTTTACCTACAAAAAATCGTTCACCGTAATTCTTAAGAAGTTATTAGGTATTTGTACTCAAGTTAATGTTTTAGTAAAAGTAAGACGTGTTCGGCGCTCTTAAATGTATCTAATCTATTCCATGCAATGCATACCCATCCCGCATCCCATTTCATGGTGCATACACCAAATGGATGAAATGCTGTTTTTTGATAGCTACAAATTGAAGGTTTTTAGATCAAGAGTAAATAGGTTTCTTCTAGGCAAGCATTTTCCATCATCACATGATTGCTTACCATCAGGTGCGATAGCGGGAGCGAATCAATAAAATAAAATCTAAATTAAAGGAACATGCAAAGTCCGATAAAATAAAAAAATGGTATTAAAATTTTTGTTTTACCCTAAATGAACATTACCAACATAATTTTCCGCCCAATTCATTATTTGTTCTCCCCATTAAAAAAACTCTCAAGGCCAGTTTAAACACAACCTAAAAATAGAAAATGTATTATCGAGACGAAAAATACACGCTCAAACTCAAGTCCTTTTTAATTAGATTCCTCTTCGACTGTTTTTTTTTCTAATTTATTTTTTATTTTTGTTTATTCCATTCTCACCTCCTAAATTACTTTTTTTATAATGAGAAAACTTTCCAGTGCCACGGAGAGCGTTGAGATAAGATGGTGGAACAGTGATATAGTTCTTGGGTAATGAAAATGTTTTAGAATTCTTAGTGTATCAGCTCTATCTTATCTTCCAGCTCTTATTTTATTAAAAGGATGGGCATTTTAAACGATATCGCCACTTTGTGTTTTAGCTAAGCCTCTTGTAGCGTGATAAGGTTTTAATTTCTTGTCGTTGATAAGGAGTAGCTTGTTAATGGATAGCATAGAGATAGTCAAGGGTTCCTTGTTTTATGATAGTGTTTCTTTTTGACGCGTGCTGTTTAACTTTTTGTCTTTCGCTTGACCACTTTCTCATCTGATGGAAAGCGATAACGGAGTATAATGCTTGCGTAAAATGTTGTAGCTATCAGGAAACATAGACTCTGGCAGGAAACTTAACTACTTCTGTTGTATGTACATACATTAAGTGTGTGTATGTAACCAGGTATGTTTTCTTTTTCAATTGGCGATTAAAATAATATCATCGGATAGTCAGAAGCCAGTAAATCTGACTCCAGTCTTGCCATGAAGTACCGTGTTACCCCAGTTAATGGGTTGTGGAGGTCTGGTAGGCAGCCGCTCCTCGTAAAATACTGGTATTCAGCTAAATCCGGCTTGACTGGAAGTCGACCCAATATAGGTGGGAAAAGGCTAGGCAGATGATGATGATTAAAATAATATCATGTGCATGTATTGATTTCTCAAGTAAAATTTTGTTATCCAGCTGTACCCGGTTAAAGATTAAAACAAAAACGGAAATGGCTAGATAGATTGAATGCCAAATTTTTGTTATGATAACACGATTAAGTCGATATTAATCCTAACTAATAATATTATGTTTGTTACTGAATCACACAAAAACGGCTGAACGGATTTAGATGAAATTTGGCATGCATATGGCCTATAGAGAATAGATAAAAATATTATAAAGATAAATTATATGTATTTTTATTGTAATTAATAAACTCAAAAACTACTGTACTGATAAAAAAAAATTGTCTCTTGAATACTACTTTATTATTGAGAGACATACAAGTATGCTATGTATTTATTTTAGGTTATATTTTATGTTTTCTTATAACACGTAGGCGAAACCACTGGCAAATGCAAGCAGATAATAATTTCATAATCCTAATTAAATTAAACATAAAATATATCTATTATTTCTAAGCTTATTTCGCATTTGAGATTAAAAGAAAACTTAACAATGGCCATTAATTAAATTAAGCAATTTAAACATTGAACAAAGAGTCTTCTCTAAAATTCTAAATTCTTGCCTGACCCTGACTACAAAGTTGGCTTTTTAAATGGACCGTGTAATCTAGGAGATAATAATTATATTATATCACGATTCATTTCGGAAAAGCAAAGTTATAACATTTTTTTTAGGTTATGGCTCAAGCTATAAACTTATAGCAGTAAAGACTTGGTGTGATTATAAGGGTGAAAGTTTGTTACTTCTTGATGCTCGAACTTATAGATCGACTTTGGTAAAATTGGCATATGAGTAGACCGTGGCTTGGAATAGCACACAAATAGCATTGGAATAATGTTCATACGGACATAATTTTCATACAACTTTGATACGACGAAGGGGCTTTCTTTAAAAAGGGTTGTTGTACTCATCAATACGAACGACTTTTACTATGTGACCAACCTAGAAATCACGAAAAAACAATCCGCCTTTCCATACATTCATATTCACACAATTTGACAAAATGTATGGAGCAGCGGATTTTTTTCATATTGATCCACGCCACATGATGTGGTTCTACGTCGTACTACGTAAGCAACAAGATTGGGTTTCAGTTAATAAAAGTCCTACACTTCCTTTTTCTTAAAAAAGAGCGGGAGAAGTAAATTGATGACTAATCTTTCATACTAAAAAAATGCAAGGCGATTACTACATAATTACAAAAAATCTCTGTAAGTTCCTCACTTACGCCGTGAACTAACGACCCTCTTTCAAACTGAATATTTATATAATGTTCGCGAAAAGAGCGTGAAATCGCAAAGAAAACAGAAGTTAGCCTTCCTTCGATGTCTTTTTTTATAATTTAATACTAATATATGATAGGCTTGAACATTGCTTGCCTTTGCCGTATCTAGATAACTCTTTCAGGGTCATGTACTGAATTATATTATCATTTTTAGTTGTAGCCTCAGGGCAACACTATTTTAGATTTTAGTTTAAGATTTTTGGCACGCTAAAAATATAAACTTGAGTTATGATGAAAATTGTATTTTTATTTTAATGAATAAAGGATTAAATAAAAAGCTACACTGAAAGTAATCCTTTTTTATTAAGGCTTACGCTTGACTATAATCTCAACGAATGGTAAGCGATGATGTGTTCGACGATGGAGCACGCTAGCCTAGAAGTAATTTATTCAATCTTTACTTTTCTTAAGATATCTTTAAGTTCAGAGTGAACAAAAATGAGAAGAAATTTATGCATCTCGACCTAAAGACCCTCAGGTTGCATCTATCAAGAAACACAAACTCTGGCAAGGGAATCATTCTATTGAAAGTAGTTCTAAAAACATATAATGATAACCACTATTATTTACAGTTACTGTTTGTGCTAACTTTTACACTGAATGAGATTATGCATACTAACACAATTCTCCCTTTTCACCCCCTTACATTGGCACTCAGAGACAGCTAATGATTCATTAGCGTCCCTTAATATCGGTTCATTAAGAAGTTGTCACATTGACAGTTTTAATAAAACTATCAATGTGACAATTTCTTAATGGACCGATTAGAAGTTAAGTTAAGGATTGACAATACTTAACTTTAATGGACATTAAGGGACGCTAATGAATCATTAGCTGTCTCTGAGTTCCAGTGTTAGAGTTTTAACCTTTAACGTCACGGGCGGGGTCTAAGCAGACCCCACACGCTCTTTTTTAACGGTATTTTTTTTAATTGACAAGTTACGATCGCGCGTTTTCGGCTAATCTCAGTGCGACACGAGACCTTTCGGCTGGTGGACATTCGTCGTTCTTCTGCTAAGGTAAGCTACATTTTTGATTACGTGGGGATACCTGCAGACCCCACCCGTGATTTAACGTAGTTAAATTTTTCGCTTAAGTTATGTTTTTATTTGTTTATTTTTCAGAATTGGTGTTGATAAATTAAAAAATGAGTCGCCGAATAACCGAAAATTAAATGTATAAATTATAACTTTATCACAGGCCAATAATATGCAAGTTGATCGATAGAGAGCAGCTTTTGCCGAATTCAGATGAAGCTGGACCCTATGCCTCAAAAATGAAGTGAAAATGCTATTATTGTCCCAGATCCTCGGATAAAAAAGTACTATTGTCTGTAAGTCTTGCAAAAAAAACTATTTGTGTGCCTCATTCAGTAGAAAATTAGGTAACATGCTTACTCAAAGAGTAATTTTAACGTTACTTTAGGGTAGTCCATTTCAACAATTGTGTTTTTTTTACTATAATGTTTATTGTTATTTTTTCTTATAATTACTTGTTTTTGATTCTTATTTTATTAGAAAAAAATTGTAAGTTAATCAGATGTGGACTCTTTTGTTAAATTATAGTACTTTAAACATGTGCCTTAAAAATTCTATGTACGAGAATGTTAATTTGATAAAAAATGTTCCTTACTGTTTAAAAACTGATTGTTTTATGATAAATAAATACTTTTCATAAAGATTATAATGTATTTTCTTATAATCTAAAACGGCTTTTAAAAATTATTTCATAAATCTGAATATATATGTAAATTTATATTGGGGATACTTCTGGACCCCGCGCGTGACGGAATGTTGTCCTAAACAACGCGTGTACTTAAAGGTTAATCTTCATAAACCCATTCTGAGTGCTCATCTACGACATATTAAAATAAACTAGTGCGCCTCACCATCGACGATTGCATCACTGCTTACCATCAGGTGGGATCGCAGTCAAGCACTTGTTTATAACAGTTAAAAAAAAATATATGTGTTTCATGTCAGTCAGTCGGTTAATGTCTATTTTTAAATATATTATATTTATAGATAAAATACTCAGACATATTACCTACATGATTAATAGTCGAAATTATTAATAACAGTACAAATTGCCAGCGTAAATAAAACATTTGAGTGTCGTTCCACGAAATGATGAATTAAACACCATTCGGACAGACAGACGGTCACAGTGTAGAAGCCCGGAGAATGATAGCACCGCAACTAACTTATTCTGGAAAAAACTGCAGTTTAAAAAATTTAAATAGGTACGCATTTTAAGGAAGGTTAACCTTCAGGGGAACTCTACCAATGCTTCTTCTTCTTCTTCCTGCCCTTATGACATATTATTTGGGGTCGGCGCAATACGTTTTCTTCTTCCATTCTGTCCTGTCATCCGTCAGATTATCACTAACTCCCTTTTCGTTCATATCGCTCCTCACACAATCCATCCATCTTTTCTTAGGCTCCCTCCATCCAACCATCCAACTCTACCAATGCTATAGTTTTTTTTTTTTTTTTTTTTTTTTTCTGGTAGGGGAATCATCAGAATGACTTCCCCCGCTCTTGGGCGGAGCGGGAGGGCGTGTCAGACTCTTACTGACTAAACCCCTACCCCGTTCCTTCGTTGCCTTCGTTCTGGGGGGGACTCGGTATCAACCGTTAGGAATACCACATGTTCCCCCCAGAGGCTTCGGCCCTACCGGGCCCCTACAGTTTGCTGACATCTCCTTGAGGCGCGCGTGGAACAGAACGCGCCGTTGACGACTGGGCTCGGTCCAGATTATTTCCAGACTGCCGGACAGCGAGCTACCCAGTGCTCGCCGTCCGCGAACCCGCGCCTACGGTGGTCGGAAATCGGGATCGGGATCTCGGCGGCGGCGGCGTGAGGACCGTTCCCTCACGCGCTCGCGGTCAGCAGCCTCCTTCACGAGCATTACTGCTTCGCAGAAGGAGGCGACCGCATGCCAACCCTCCTCGCTCCGGACCATGGCCTGAACCAGGGCCCGGCGCGAGAGGTCGCCGCTCCCGATAGTCTCCACGAGGACACGGCGGTGCTCCGCCCAAGCGGGGCACACTTCTACCGTGTGCTCCACCGTGTCCTCCGGGCGGTCCACACAGTGGCGACACCCGGGCGTCCTCTCCTGCTTGATTCGATGCAGGAACCTCCCGAACTTACCGTGTCCGGTGAGGACCTGCGTCACACGGAAAGAGAGGACGCCGTGACCTCTTTCCAACCACTCCTCAAAGAGGGGCCTAACCGGCTCAATGACGGCGTGCCCAGCACTGGGTTGCGACAGTCGCAGTCGCCATGCCACCCTAAGATCCCGCTGGAACTCTGTCCGCCATGCCGCGACTTGTCGCGGCACCAATGCTATAGTGTGTATTTTTTTTTGAAGAAGAAGAGGATCAATGGTTCATGAATGATTTCATTTGTAGCATAGAATCTAAAGCACTAAAAATACGAAAAAAAAAGTGGACCTTTGAACTTTTACTAAAAAGGAATTTTAGACGCAATTTTGGTATTGATACAGTGCACTTTGACCCATGACTGTACCTACCGCGTAAATTGTTCTCTAAACTTTCTCCTTCATCCCTTTTCTTCTTCTTGGTTCCTCTTTCTTCTTCATCCACGTTCTTCTTGATAGGCTGTGCCTCCAAATTAAATAGTATTATTCAGATAACCGTGACCGAGTACTGGGCCAGGCAAGGTATCTGACTGGTTTTGCCATCGACACGCTAAGAAGAAGATTCAGATAACCAGGTAAAGCGGATGATTGTCTATTGACATACAACTGCTGCCACTGGTGAGGGTCGCAGGAACCTGATGGGTGTGAGACGCACAGGACCGGTCATTGCGGCGAAGCTTGGGGGAGGCCTATGCCCAGCAGTGAACGTCTTTCGGCTGTGATGATGATGATACAATTTTTACATGTAGGTAAAACGTACAAAATTTAATCATTTATCTCTTTTTTCAAATACTTTTATACAAAAAAAGCTACACCAATTTATACCCGATAACGCAACACAATACGCCGCATAGTTTTCCATAATACGTTCATCTCGTTTTAACATTCACGGCGCGCTCGCCGCCGCCGGCGTAGCGACGCGGCTGACTTCAAAGCGCAGCTTAAAAAGGCTTTCAGCAATTAAATATTGAAGACGATGTCTGTTACAATGTTACGGCGTGGGTGCTGTTGCGCTGTTGCAGGTTGAATGCTGTTTTTGGAGAATTATGTTAAGAAAATTTACAATAAAAAAAACTGGATACCTAAGTACGGGTCGACTTCGCACACGAAAGATTTGTAATAGCGTAACGTGAGCGTAACAAAAAAACACATTCATTGTACGAGTGTACATCAAAAGAAAGGAATTCTTTGCTCTCCCTGAGTCTGTCTTTCCTGATAGCTACAACTAGGATAGGTTGTTTCTAGGTAAGCGCGCTCTATCCTCGACCAGATCGTCACTTTTCATCAGGTGAGATAGCGATCTAGCGCAAACCTATTAACTATAAAAAAAAATTACAGCCCCACTAAAACATTTATTTATATACTCTTTTCAATATTTGTTGTTATATTGGCAATAGAAATACATCATTAGTGAGAATTTTATCTGTCCTGCTATCATGGTTGTTGAAATATAGCTTGGTGACCAACGGGCAGACAGTCAGACAGACGGACGGGCATTAGAGTTTTAGTAATAACAGAAAAGTAAAGACAGACATACAGAAGGTATTCTTATTTCAATACAACATCTTCATGCAACAGAAAAGTACAAAGACGAACTTATGCCTCAGGCATTCTCTACTTGTGAACTTGTGAGACAATATGGTAGATGCATAAAAAGAAAATGCTATTTAGAAAACAAGAGTAACATCGACCACTAAGAACTGTAGTTACTGTTGTGTCTCTGGAGACAGCGGTAGCATTATAGAAAATTGAAACTATAGTTCAATATAGTAGAGAATTTGGTTTGTTCGAATCTCAAAACATGTCGAGTAATAGTTAACTTTTAACTTGTAAATAATACTTACTCATAATTATCTAATATTATAATTTGTTTCTGTATATCTCACAGAAGTTTGTAAAAAGTGGAGTATCCGGGGATTAAGCTGCCTTTATGGGATGGCTTGACTTCACTCAGGTTGATGTATCAACTCCCTCGCAGCACTCAGGAGTTAAATATAAAATTCCCTTACTGCGTTCGAGAATAAAACTTAGCCTTCGTTTCTTGGAATTTAACATGCCGCCCGCGACTTTAAGGCACAGCTTTATCTCCTAGTCACATATTCTACTATTTTTTGTAACTCTCTAGTTAGAGATGAAATGTGGGCCAATCACTCAGTGTATGAAGTTTGTACAAAACCGTTTGTCTTGTAGTGTTAATTTAAAAAGTTGACTCTCAAAAGTATTTATATGTCGCGGTCAAGAAATACTGGACTGGTTGGAAACGGGATTAAAACTAGCAGCGCTCTGGATTATCACCTGGCTTACGTGTATTAAATAACCATAATATTTTATTTGATCAACGCATTATTACAATGTACTGTTCGAGGTTTTCAACCGCATGTAATGACAACAGAATAAAAGAAAAATACTATTCAAACGTTACGTGTTTACTTTTGTGAAAAAGCACTATTGTTTGGCGCAGACAAACTCAGGCACAAATTGGTATTTCAGCTTTCAGCGGTCAGAATCAGCTGAGCGTAATTGAAGCCAGTCAATTTCTTATTCTAGACAAATATTAATCTGAATCTAAGGATTCTAGCCCTACGTTTATCGAATATTTAATAAGTTTTAGCGAGAAATTCTTACTCTCTAAAATTGCTCGGGCTATTCTCGTCAAATCATTTATTTTCGGAGAACTCTGAGGTTCTTGACGGATCAAATAACGGTCAAAGTATTAAGAAATGATGAAAGCATCGAATCACAATGGTTCTTGAATTATTTATGTAACAAATTTTGGATTTAAAGGTGATAGAAGTTCACCTTTAAATACAAGTCTACGTTTTATTTTATCTTGACCCTTTCTTTGTGTTTAGTCATGCGAATAGCTAAAGAACGAATAAAATAATTTTAGTTGATCTAACTTGACGTTTGCACGATTTATTTTTAGGGTTCTATGCCTAAGTCGGCAAAAACAGAACCCTTATAGAATCATTTTGTTGTCCATCTATCCGTTCTTTCATCTGATCAACAGTCCGTCTATCCGTCTGTCTAGATATTGTAACTCAGGAACGCGTGGAGGCATGAAGCTGAAATTGATATTAAATACTCAAATCTGCTACCAAAATCTACAGTAAAGAATCAAACTTTTAATTCAACGCAATCTAAAGATATTGTTTATTGGTTTCTGCTTTGTTTAGGTGCATATTTTTACACTTGCTAGGAAATCAAAATCTATAGGGTACTTCACGTTGTTTATTGTTTATTGGTTTATCCTCACATCAGAACGCCTTACAGCAATTACACCAATGGAGGATATTTAGTCTAGAATCTGCTCCTATCCAACATCATGTGCGCAGTGGATTAGTAGACATTGTATTGGCGTTAATATAGAGTTCTAAAATTTGGCATGAAGCAAAGTTTTAAAGTAAAAATTTACAGTTTTCAGCTATAGATTTGAAATTGAAAAAATATTGATTTCTTTCTTGATTTGGAAAAATCTTTGAGATTGCTTCAGGAATTCACTTATTTACATAGGTTTGTACAGAACCCACAATGCGGGAGTCCATCTCGCACTTGTTTAATTAAACTACTAGTTATAAAGGTTCTATTTCTCATTGCAATATTGATATAACTCTTATTTTAATAAAATATAAAATGTTTAAGGCTAGCATTGAGCTAGAGTAGATACTAATAAATAAAATGTATATATCATTCTTGTTGTACTTATTGCTTGACTGAACATTTCAAATTGACTTAGTATCTTAATAAACTATAAACAAACTTAAAGATAATTAAGACGAGACGTTTTATCAAACTTGTGTACTAGCAGTTTTAAATTACCAATTAAATAAAACTTTCTATAGCTTGTTAAAAATTGTTGCGGCTCTTTATAAAATATTTAAAAAGGTATCCTACTAATAATTATAAACGCTATAGTTTCTCAGTATGGACGTTGTAATATAGATGTGTAGCAACATCTATGGCGACACTTAAGTGGCCTGCGTACACCGCGCGCTATCTCGAGTTGAGACGAAATAAAATACGTTTTTGAGATTGATGGAATCAATCCAGATGGTATAAACAATTCTTGGACACACTGACTGGAGTACAGTCATCATCCGCACACTGACAGTTGCTTGCTGTGATAGCAATACAAACTATTGGAAATTTGGGAGATGTTCCGTAATACCAAAAATGATGAATGAAAAATTAATGTATTTCCAATATTGTTTCGAGTATTTATAACTTGATAACAATATCTGTGTTCCTACAGAGAGATATTTTGAATTATTCTTGTTTATAATATAGAAAAAACAAAATAAAAACATGACATTTTCGCTGTGAAAATGTGCAAATTTAAATTCGCTTGAATTTCGTTTGGGGTAAGTTTTTCAACAAAAAGACGATGTAGGAACCTAGATAATTATTGTCTGAATCCGAATAACATCATATTATGGTGTAAATATGCTTAAACTGCAAATGATTTTGGTATTACGTTTGTATGGATAATTCTAACGTCGCGCCCGCCTTAAGAACTTAGAATTCTTCGCGCGATTCGAATAGATTCAACCGGATTCAACAGCCTGAAATCATCTAGCCCACCAGACATAACACCTATCTGGTCGGAGGATCCTCTCTTTTCAACGGAGGTATGTCGGACTTTACTCTCTGTTACACATACTTCTAAAGATGTGTGGATGTTTGTTAGTCTTTCACTCAAAAACTATACTAAATGGATTTCGATGAAAAACCAAGGGCTAGAACATTATTGATGAAATTATTAAATGTCTAATTAGGATGCCATGATATGTACTGGGCAAATAAATTAACTTTTTTTTAAATAGTTATAAACTAGAGCTTGACTGCGAACCCACCTGACTGGTAAGCAGTGATGCAATCGTAGATGGCGAGGCGCACTAGCTTATTAAGAGCCTATTCACTCTAGCCTTGAAGATACCCAAATTATAATCGGACGGGAAGACAAATTGTTCCAGTCCTTCGATGTACGCGGTATAAACTACGTTTTATCAAATCAAACTAATTATAATTTTCATTACTTGACGCTAAAAAAATATGCCAGCAAAATTTTGTTCAAGAATCTGCCACCACTATTTGATACTACACGGGTAGACTATAATGAAAACCGCGGAATAGCACATAGGATAATTCTTATGCTGGGAATAATATAATATTCCCTTAGGATATTTTTTTACTCACACGGGTGAAGCCGCTGGCAGCAGTTAGTATTAGAAATACAACGGAAACTACGTTTTATTCTTTTTTTAGTTAGTGGCCTATTTCATGTTTGAATAAACTCGTCTGATGCAAGTACATACATTCAACTATTTTTTTTTAATCATAATAACGGTTATTTGATGTCCCAAATTAAAATCTTTAAAAAAATTATTCCCTAGGGCGATCCCATACTACATTATCTCCCTAGGGATAGAATGACTTGCATTAAGTAACGGTTTTATGGTATGTATACATATAAGGGCATTATCCAGCGGGTGGTGTAAAAAGAAAATTTACTTATACGTGGTAGTCCGGGTCCCAAATGATTGTTCTAATGAGAACGCAACATACGAATGCACGTGCAAGATTTTTTTTTTCAAATGGTGTTGAAGTTCCAAATTCAAATCAAATTATTCGGGATCGCCTATAGTACATTAGAATGACCCTTAGAGCCTTTGCACATTATCCGATCCGATATCGGTGTCGGACGCCGATACGATATCGGGGTAAGTAAAATGTATGAAATGCCGTGCTCCGATATCCGACATCGGGCCGGACAATATGAAAGACAGGTACATATTTCATACATTTTACTTACCCCGATATCGGATCGGATAATGTGAAAACGCTCTAACACTCATGTATGACGAACCTACTACTAAGTTCTTGCAAAGCAATTTAAACTTTATGCCAAAAGCATAAGTCACACCTGTACAACACCGACTATACTAGGTAAACGTGTGGCGATGCGTTGGACAATTGGACGAAAATCTAAACTCGAATAACTTTATGATTGTGCAAATAGCCCCCAAGGGAAGCGCCGCTTTAGAATTTAAAGCCATTGTAAAATTATTGTAGCTGGTGAGATAGCGGTCGAACGCGAGCCTATCAATAATAAAAAAAAACTATCGCAAGATCAGAATAAAACCAAAATCAATCGATCAAATAATATTATACTGTAGCGGTTCAGCCGCCACACCAACTTCGCGCATCTTCGTGTGTCATCGGCTCTGTTTCGCAGCGCGCCTGCGCGCCGGTCCGTCTGTCAGGTGTGACATAAGATGTCTGCTCTCATTCAGAAAATATAATTCTAACGACCATCTAGTGTGAGCTTCCGTACCTTCTACTCTTCGGTGTATTTTGTAAACTCTGTACATAAAATATAACTATTACTGCCAAATCCTCACCTTTCATTTGTGGACGGATCCCTATATAATTGGTGACCCCGCTATGGAATCGCACATAGAAAACAAATGCAGTCCTGAAAACGCGCGTGTAGGCGTTCGTCCACCACCGTTTTGGCCAGATGACCCTGAAATGTGGTTCGCTCAAATGGAATGCCAGTTCGCATTGGCTAACGTTACCGTGGACCTAACCAAGTACTACCAGGTAGTGTCCGCGTTAGAACCTCGCTACGCCACTGAAGTGAAGGATATAATCACCAACCCGCCGGCTACGGATAAGTATGAAAAAATAAAAACCTAACTGATAAAACGCTTGACCGCGTCACGGGAACGGAGAATAAAACAATTAATAATGCACGAAGAGTTAGGTGACCGTAAACCATCACAGTTTCTAAGGCGTTTACGTGACCTGGCGGGACCTGCAGTACCTGAACAATTTTTGAAGAGTTTGTGGTCGGGCCGGCTACCGACAAACCTGCAAACAGTGTTGGCGTCGCAACCAGACCTTTCATTAGACAAGTTAGCGGACTTGGCAGATACGGTGAACGAGATCGCGCCAGCAGGACCCCTGCAAGTAGCAAGCGTTGCAGATACCAGTACGTCTACCCTCATTAAGGAAATGGCAAGCCAGATTTCAGAGCTTACAAAGCAGGTAACGTCATTATCAACACGAGTAGATGAGCAAAGACAGGTACGAGGTCGATCACATTATCGTTCAAGCAGCCGTAATTGGCGAGGTCGGTCTACATCTCGACCGCGACAGCCACCAGAAAACCACCCACATTGTTTTTACCACTTCAACTTTAGTACTCGCGCAAGAAAGTGTACGCAGCCTTGCTCGTGGCAGTCGGAAAACGCGAAAGGCAGCCGGAATTAGCGGCCTACGACTGCCCATCAGAATCAGGCCGTCTTTTTATTACTGACCGTTACTCAAAGATGCTTTTTCTGGTCGATACTGGCTCTGATTTATGTGTGTACCCACGGTCAGCTATCAAGACGCCCTGCACTATATCAAAGTACAGTTTAACAGCAGCCAATGGAAGTGTCATAAATACATACGGTCCAGTACAACTCAGCCTCAACCTAGGACTTCGGCGTGCATTTACTTGGAAGTTCACCATCGCCGACGTGTCAAAACCGATAATAGGCATCGATTTTCTAAGCTTTTATAATCTACTTATAGATTGCCGTAACCGCAGGCTCATAGATGGTATCACTTCACTCTTCGTAGCAGCGTCTACGCAACAGATTCCTGACGATGTGGCTTCTGTGAAAACAGTCCTCGGGAACACAGAGTATCACCAGCTGCTACGTGAATATCCAGAGGTTACGCGCCCGGCAGGTACTGTGAATCAATGCAAACCAAAGCACAATACAGTGCACTTTATTAACACTACTTCTGGACCACCCGTTGCCAGCAGGCCCAGGCGCTTAGATCCTGCAAGGCTAAAAATTGCAAGAAAAGAGTTTGACGATATGATGGCCAATGGAACTGCGAGACGCTCCAAAAGCCCATGGTCTTCGGCACTACACTTGGTTAAGAAAAAAGATGACGGATGGCGACCGTGTGGCGACTACCGTGCCCTGAATTCCCGTACAATACCTGACCGCTATCCCATACCTCACATTCAGGATTTCTCACATCGACTTTCGGGATGCACAATTTTCAGTAAAATCGAGTTAATTAAAGCTTACAATCAAATTCGAGTAAACGAAGCTGACATACCAAAAACAGCCATAACCACACCGTTCGGTTTATTCGAGTTCCCATTTATGACTTTCGGACTTAGAAATGCAGAGCAAACCTTTCAGCGGTTCATCGATGAAGTACTCACCGGCTTAGATGACTTTTGCTACGGATACGTCGACGATATTCTGGTATACTCTCCTTCTCCAGACCTGCACAGAACTCACCTGCACCAGCTGCTGTCAAGGCTAAAAGAATATGATGTCCTCATAAATCCTGCAAAATGTGTTTGGGGGCAGCCAGAGGTGACCTTTCTAGGATACCAAGTATCAGCTGCTGGTACTCAACCACTCCATGAAAAAGTACGAGCTATACAGGAATTTCCAGTGCCAAGCACAGTGAAGGAGTTACGGAGATTCATGGGCATGTTAAACTTTTATAGAAGGTTCGTACCCAACGCTGCAAAAAGCCACGCACCGCTGAACTCGATGTTGGCTGGAGGCAAGGTCAAAGGCTCACAACCTATACAGATGTCACAGCTGCAACTAGAGGCATTTGAAGAATGTAAAAGGGCACTATCAGACGTGACGCTTCTTGCACACCCAAACCCACAGGCAGAACTCTCTATGCTTACAGATGCATCAGACGTAGCCATAGGAGCTGTGCTGCAACAACGTGTTGGAACACAATGGCAACCGCTAGACTTCTTCTCCAAGAAACTGAACGAAGCTCAACGCAAATACAGCCCCTACGATCGCGAGCTGCTAGCTGTCTACGAGGCAATTAAATACTTTCGACACATGGTGGAAGCTCGAGAATTTGTTATTTTCACTGATCACCGCCCACTTACCTACGCATTCAGGAACCCTAGAGAGAATTGCTCACCTCGTCAATACAGGTACTTAGATTACATATCACAATTTACCACGGATATACGTTACATACCTGGACCAGAAAATGTCGTTGCCGACACCTTGTCACGCATTGAAGAGGTAACAACGGCAATTGATTATAAAGCTTTAGCCCGCTCTCAAGAGACAGATCCAGAACTACAGTCACTTATCGAGAAAGGATCGTCACTGAAACTGCATTTGATTACTCAGGTAGGCTCAGACACCAAACTCTATTGTGACGTATCCACTCAACCACCAAGACCCTATGTTACGCCTGAATTCCGGAAGCAAGTTTTTGATTCTCTTCATTGTCTGAGTCACCCTGGACGTACAGCTACAGTGCGACTAGTCACGCAGCGATTTGTTTGGCCAGGGATTCGCAAAAACTGTAGAGAGTGGTGCAGACGCTGTCTTCATTGCCAGCGCTGTAAAATTACCCGTCATACATCCACTCCTTTTTCCCAATTTCCCACAACTTCGTCACGATTTTCCCATATCCATCTCGACATTGTAGGGCCTCTAATACCATCTTCAGATTTCAGATATTGTCTCACCATAGTTGATCGGTTCACACGATGGCCCGAAGCTATACCGCTGAAGGACATCACTGCCGATACCTGCGCAGCCGCCTTAGTATCCGGTTGGATATCGAGGTTCGGTTGCCCATCGCAGATCACCACTGATCAAGGTCGCCAGTTCGAGTCCAGCCTGTTTAAGAGCCTAGCTTCCCTACTCGGCGCACGCCACTTCCGCACCACAGCGTACCATCCTGCATCGAATGGCTTGGTGGAGAGGTTTCACCGCCAGCTAAAAGCCGGTATCATGTGTCACAACAACACACAATGGACAGAAATCTTGCCTATCGTTCTGCTTGGCATACGCAGTTCCTGGAAAGATGACATCCAAGCATCCTCTGCTGAATTGGTTTACGGCGAGCCCCTGCGTTTGCCAAACCAGTTCCTGTCACCATCACACGACTACTCCCTTGAAGACATCACCAGTTTCGCTACTCGACTTGCTAGACACACGGCCAGCTTGTCTCCGAAACCGACTGCATGGCATAGAAAGGATACTTTTTACATCCCCAAAGACCTTCAACACTGCTCACATGTTTTCGTGAGGCAAGACCACGTGAGGAAATCGTTGGAGCCACCATACGCTGGTCCCTGTAAAGTACTGGACAGGAAGGCTAAGTACTTTAAAGTTGAGGTACGAGGTAAAGGCATCAACATATCTCTGGATCGCCTGAAACCAGCATACGTCACTCAAGACAGGCTCTCTGACAACCCAGCCTCACCTCCAACCAGTTCACCACCAAGCAATACGTCAACTCCACCTGTGGACCAACCGGTAGTTCACACTCGCAGCGGCAGGAGAGTTCACTTCCCGGACTTCTATCGACCGTAGTCACGGTCTCGCCGGGGGGCTACTGTAGCGGTTCAGCCGCCACACCAACTTCGCGCATCTTCGTGTGTCATCGGCTCTGTTTCGCAGCGCGCCTGCGCGCCGGTCCGTCTGTCAGGTGTGACATAAGATGTCTGCTCTCATTCAGAAAATATAATTCTAACGACCATCTAGTGTGAGCTTCCGTACCTTCTACTCTTCGGTGTATTTTGTAAACTCTGTACATAAAATATAACTATTACTGCCAAATCCTCACCTTTCATTTGTGGACGGATCCCTACAATATCATAGATTTCAGCATTACCGTCACAAATCCTCCTCCAAATCCTACTGTATGTGCAATTTCAGGACATGGTCTACCCGTGTGCCAAGCCTCATTAAATTTGTACAGCCATTCAAGCGTAAAGGGGTCATCATCTGCCTAGCCTTTTCCCAACTATATTGGAGTCGGCTTCCAGTCAAGCCGGATTTAGCTGAATACCAGTATTTTACGAGGAGCGGCTGCCTGCCAGACCTCCACAACCCATTAACTGGGGTAACACGGTCGAGTGTGAAGGAGTAACAAACATAATTATTCACAAGCAAACTTACAAACTTGTGCCTTTATAAAATGGTGGGTCAGACGTCTGCCTACTAGATCCTGTAAAAATAATATTCAAACACGAAACCACCCCAAAAAATTTGCAAACCACGTTCAACTATGACCTACTTAACACCTTCAATCTATTAGGGGTACAAAAAATTGATAAAACACACTACATATTTTATTGCATACCTTGGTTAATGCACGCCAAGGGTCCGAGGACGGCTGGTGAATACTGAGTGGATCCCTTTGGATAATACTGTTCAATTTATGATAGCCAGCAGGTAGGTAAACTTCTTTATTGACACCTTTCCATTTTGCTTTGAGAAGAGCTTATTGGGAAGTAGGTATTATGTTTTTGGATTTAGTTCGGCTTACGTTTTGTAAATTTGAGTGTAGGTGTCCGGAATTTCGTTATGTTTGATTGGAGATGGGGTTTTTGAGTAATAATTACATAATTCACTACATCATTCAGCGAAAAAGGGTGTCAAGCGTTTACTGACTAAAATAATAAATATGAGATTACAAATGTAACGTAAAAATTCTTGTGGACTACCCCTATGGGATAACCCTAGGTGCCCAACCCATAGCCACTAAATGAGAGTTTATATCATTACAGCAGGATTGTTTGAAGGAGTCCCCATTTTCCTGTACATAAAGGGTAATTGAAAGAAGTCAGGTGGGTTTTAGGTTAGTAAAAGACTGCCACTCCTTATCGCTCCAACTGGAGTAGGAGAAGTGGTTTGAAAATTGCTAACCGACAAAAAGGGTTTTTTTAGAAAAAATAGCAAAGCTTCATCATCATTTCAGCCGAAAGACGTCCACTGCTGGACATAGGCCTCCCCCAAGCATCGCCACAGCGACCGGTCCTGTGCATCTCGCATCCAACGGATTCCCGCGACCCTCGCCAGGTCGTCGGTCCACCTTGTGGGAGGCCTTCCAACGCTGCGTCTTCCGGTACGTGGCCGCCACTCTAGAACCTTCCGTTAGAAGCAAAGCTTTAGCGAAGAAAGAATTATCTGTATAGAAGAAGATGTGTGAGAAACTCACACTCGGTAAACACACTAAATATTTTAATTCATGTATTATGGTTATGCTGTATATCATTTCGCGTTTATTTAATTTTTGGGCTGGTTGTTGCATTCTTATTTCCACCCTTTTCCTGCACTCGCCTTTTGCCCTTCAAATTCAATTCTTTTTCTGAAAAACTACGCTATCAAGTATCACAATTCCGAATCAAGATTGATTGCATCTTTTATTATATTTTAGATTTAGTTTACACTTAGGCACTGTAATTGTATAAAATCATATTGCTGTTGGCTTAATGTTCATTTTTGTAAACGTTATTATTGGAATAAAATTTATTATTATTAATTCAATGTAGGTACAGTTCGAGTATTAATGCGTAATCTTATTAGCCCAATTATAAATTATCCCCAAAAATTTCCTCTGATTCTATAAATTTGTTACAATTAATTTCTAAATCCGGATTGCTTAACGAAATCCAGCGGTAAGTAGATCCGTGTTGAATTAGTTATGTTGCGGTCATCCTCAAAATTTGAAATTTGCCGAAGGAGATAAGCCTTATTAGTGTTGTGGTCAAGCAAAGTTGCCTTGTGAGGTTTTAGTTAGAATGATTAGGAACAAAAAAAAATACGGAAGTTTAAGACAAAAATCTATATTCAAAAGTTAAAAAAACACCCTAGGTTGACTGGTAGAGAATGCTTATGGCATTGAGTCCGCCTTTGCACATTGCGTTAAGCATAAAGACTAAATAAATAAATAAATAACCTAGGTATTTAGAGTTATAAACTATTCGTTTCTGCAAATGATTTTGCCTGAATTTAGAAAATGTATAGCCTTCGTTATAGAATATCAATTCAAGGATAAATGCAGCTACATATTAGTGACAGAATTTTCAGAATCGGTTCAGTAGTTTAAGAGATTACGCCTACGATTAGTATACATAAATCTTAGGTTTTGGTCGCATATTGTTATACTAAGGTATGTATAAGGCCCCATCTACCATCTGTTCTACGAACAATATTTTGGTACCAACATGATTTTAATAAAAATCAGTCAAATGCGAGTCCAACTCGGCGTGAATTGGATTTAAGGGTTCCGTACTTTTCCATACATACGTTTAAGCGGCTACAGAAATACATCATCTGTGACAACAACTGTCTAGCTATCACAGTCTATGAGAGACAGCCTAGTAACACAGACAGACAGCGGAGTTTTTATGGTCCCGTTTTACCCCTTTAGTTACAGAATCCTAAAAAGTAAATAGTACTCCGCTAGACGAAATCTTGAGGTACATTTAGCACTGTGACAAACGACGTCTATAATTTACAGTAGCTACCTGGCCAACGTATCGCGTCGGGTTTTCCCGACTCGCTTGCCCTACTGAAACATTTCGCCATAAAAAATATGGCACATGTTATATTTGTGATGGAGATTGATTGTTTCTGTTAAGGGGAATACTGGTATGCACTTGTTTGTTTATTGTTTTGATATAGGTGGGTTTTAGTCAGTAGGTTTGATACGCGCTACTGTAGGGCGTGAGAGGTTATTTGAAAGAAAGAAAGTAAAGAAAACTATTTTATTTTGTGCACACATAGATACACACAAATGTAGAAACAATATGTAGACACTTAAGGTTAGAAAAAATTATTTGATGATATCCCATCTAAAAAAAGGAGTAGTGTATACTTATACGTTTGTGTTTGTTTATGGTTTTTTTGTTTTGCTTGACCGCGATCCCACCTGATGTAATCTTTGATGATGAGGCACTCTAGTTTATTAAGAGCCTATTCACTCTAGCCTTGAAGACACTTAAATTATAAATCGGACGGGAGGACCGCAGCAGGCAAATTGTTCGAAAAAAAAACGTGTCGGTTTCTAACTTGGAATGTAACGAGGTTTTATTAAAAAAACAATAATTTTAATTTGAAGATAGTTTCTTAAAATTAAGGTAATTCAAGTCCATCGTTAGAAAGCAGTTACTTATCGCTGCACGTAACCAAAGAGCGGTCCTTTTTCTCTGCAAAAGAATGAGCAGCGGTCCAACCTGGCAATTTTGCCAGTATTTCGGTCACTTTCTCATCATTGCGATGCGAACAAATTGTTTCATATCAAATGAATTTAGTTCAGTGTAATAGGTTTACTTTAAGTTAGATTAACACCCAGCAAATTGTAACTAAAATACAAATATTTTAGTCAAAATGAGTTTTTATACTTCTTTATAAAGACTTCTTAGAAACTTTGCGTATTTTTTTTTTTGGATGTTTGCTATTTCTGAGCCCACGGTAATTGGATTATCTGCCTAGCAACAAATAAGATTATGTTGTATGTACGGCAAAATAATCACAGAAGCTTATACCTAAAAAGTAATGCTAGCGAAGGAGATGGTTGCACGCGATAGGACCTGGCCCTCACACCCCTGCCTAAAGGGTTCTGATTCCGATTTCCAGCCACCGTAGACGCGGGCTTGCGGACGGCGAGCAATGGGTAGCTTGCCGTCCAGTAGTCCGGTAATCATACTAATCAAGCCCAAGTCGTCGACGGTGCGTCCTGTTCCATGTGTGCTTCAAAGAGATGTTAGCAAAACCGTGGGGGCCCAGCAAGGTCGAAGTCTCTAGGGCCATGGGTTTGCTTCTGAATGGAAAACCCGAGGCCCTGGAAAGAAGGTAAAGAAGGAACAAAGGAGTGGGGTCATCATTTAGTCAGGAAAAGTACATGTCCTCCCGAATTTGATCATTGAGGTCATCAGATTGACTGGAGGTAATTTTAATAGAGTAATTTTTAGGGACTCTTTGATGGATGCGATACGCACAGTACCGGTCGCTGCGGCGACGCTTGGGGGAAGCCTATGTTCAGCTGTAGACGTCTTTCAGCTGAGATGATGATGATGATGATTTTTTAGGGTAATTTCCCAACAAGCAAATGCTTGACCTACCTAAAACGGTTTAACAAATCCCAAAAACAATATACCTCTTAACAGATAAGGGGACTCCAATTTGATAGCCGGTTGACCCTCTCTGTTTCCGCCTAAATAAATGTCATTATACATGTCATTGATTGATTGAAATATTTTATACTCGCCTGTGAGAATGTCATTTTGGCCCGTGCAGTAATTATCTGGATTTTTTCAGAACAAGCTTCGTGTTTTGTTTTGGTCATCACTTTTATGGAGTCATTTTTTTGAGCCTTTTATTGAGATTGTTTTTGTTTTTTATTGAGGGATGGTGATTATGTGTGGTTTTCTAGTTGAGTAACTCTACTCTTTCGGTTCATGCAATGATAAAAAAATATAAAAATACATATTTACCAACTTAGTTGCGAAGAACTAACCTAACTGAACTAAACTAACTACTGGAAAATTCAATAAGGGTTTTTCTCTTAGCTATTTTATAGTGTGTATAGGGTGGTTAGCTCGTGGCTAGATAATAACAGCCGCACAGGTCGATTTTCAAGTTTAAGCAACTCTTGCCAAAGTTGGTCTGTGGATGGGTGACCATCTTAACATAACGAGTTTCCTCCGTGCCTCGGAAAGCACGTTAAGCCGTAGGTCCCGGCTCATTTGTAGATCTTTGGCAGTCGTTACGGATAGTCAGAAGCCAGTAAATCTGACTCCAGTCTTGCCATAAAGTACCGTGTCACCCTAGTTAATGGGCTGTGGAGGTCTGGTAGGCAGCCGCTCCTCGTAAAATACTGGTATTCAGCTAAATCTGGCTTGACTGGAAGCCGACCCCAATATACTTGGGAAAAAGGCTAGACAGATGATGAGGGTTGTTTCCTCGAGCAGGAGAAATCATTGGAAGAAATCCCACCTCAAAAAAACTACAGTCGCTGATCAATTTCGTACACCCGTGTTAATAAGTATGACGTTTAAAACGTTTTTTTTTTTCAAAGTTCTTTAAGTTGTATAATCGACACACGCGGAGTTAAACAAAATACATTAATTCAAATAACACTCCACATCAAAACAAGTACCTACCTACTTTAAATCCAATTTTCTTTCTAAAGACATCCCCAAGACGTACCATCTCATCTATGAAATAATAAAATAGAGTCGAATGATCCCGCACAAGTGGGATCATCCCTTGGTAAATAGAAACTCATAATGGGTTTGAGGGAAATTAAATTAAATGGCGAAGGTCAAGTGTTGAACTTGATCGTGAAGTGTGGGTAATTGAATGTATTGTCGGTTATTAGTTTTTATTTAGGACTAGGTTTTTGACTTCGTCTGTCTCAGGCTCTTAGAATAGGACGATGCTACTACTTGGGCACAATTTCAAGAAGAACATTTTGTTAAATAAAAGTATCTATTTATTCTTATTTAACATTTTATATACACACACAAAAATGATAAGTAGAAGGAGACAGAAAATAGGTACAAAGGTGATGCTTATTTCTAAAGAAATCTCTTCCAGCATACCGCGAAAGTTGTTCTGTATCATTCTGTATCTGTGTTGTGTTGTATCTTAAGTTACTCTTTATTACATCAGCTAATTCGCTTAACATCATCGCTTTTAACGGCATGGTTGGCGCAGTGGTTGAGCGATCGGCTGCTACGCTGCGGGTGGCGGGTTCGATTCCCGCACGGAACAAATATTTGTTTAGCTTACAGATAGATGTTTAAGGTCTGAGTGTCTCGGTAAATAGAAACTCATATGAGTTTGCTGGCGAATGGTTGAACTTGATCGTGAAGACGTGTAATTGAATGTATTGTCAGTTATCAGTTTTTATTTAAAGGCCTATAAATTACACCAGCCGTTTTTACGACCGGTCTACGTAGACTGTCGTTGAGTCCACGTACAAGTAAGACCGTCTTACCCTTATTACACTACGCGACGTAGACTAAGACCCTTCGTAAAAACGAGTGGTTTTGCTTCACATCATCGCTTTTAACGACATGGTTGAAGCAGTGGTTGAGCAATTGGCTGCTGCGCCACGGGTAGTGGGTTCGATTCCCACACGGAATAAATATTTGTTAGGCTTATAGATAGATGTTCCGGGTTTGGGTCTTCTGTATATGTGAGTTTGCAAACTCACATATGTTGTTTGCTAATAATCCTAGTGTTAGTAGTTTAGGTACCTACTCTTATAATATTAATAGGAAAAGATAGGTTCAAAAACTTGGTTAATTGGGATTCAGTAGGAAATGAAAGATGGGGTTTTGGTGACCTAAATTTAGTAGTGGACGATTAACTTTACATTGAGGATTAAAACTTTGAAAGGAGAGATAGATCTGGATTCTTGTTGATAGAAATCGTGAATTTTAATTGGTTGATAATTGTCGTGCCGATAAGTCCTAAGTCTCACTGTTTATAGGGTCTCGTACGCAAAGGCCATAAACGAGACCCTATTGCTTAGACTTCGCCACGGTAATATTATCTAACTGCGCTATGCAGATGTCTGTCACCAAGCTTTATCTGATGAACCATAGGTTAGGAAGATAGGAGGATAACAGTTTTTAACAGCAATTACAACTGCAAATTGCATTAATTTTTTTAAAACCTTTATTTTTGTACGAGTTTTCAAGCGCCAAAATTCGCATAGCCTAACTTCAGTCTCGCTAACTTATAACGGCCGTAGTGTAGATAGTTGATATTTTCACAGATGATGTATTTTTGTTGCCATGAAACATGGTACAGTCAACAAAGAAGAGATGGGCCGTAATCCACCACGTAGGCCCAGTGCAGATTTGTGAGTATCACATGTCTTCAAATGCCGCTTTCCTAACAATGTTCTCCTTCATCATTTTGAAAGCAGAGACGAAAAAATAAATTAGACAAAGTAATGCGTCTGACTTGGGTTGAAACCCACCATCTAGAACTTGTAAGTCCAGGTCATTGGGCTACCAATATTTTCCACTGTTTATAATAAAAATGTCCAAACCACACAAACACCCGTCTGGTCGAAGGACCCTCCCTTTTCAACGGAAGTATGTGGGATTTTACTCTCTGTTCCATACCTTCCAACTTAAGAAAAACACCAGCTAACTTTTTTTTGTCCACGTAATCACAATTATTACAGACATCTTTAAAAAAAAGAACTAACAAAAATCAAGTGATTGAAACTACTACTTTATCGGAGCATCAATTTATAGGGGGTGTTCCCAATTGATGGGCTGCTAACCGTTGCCCAAGGGGTCTTAGATAAGGATTATGGTCTTAACGGAGCGATCCAACGGTTTTTCTCGAAAGAAAACTTTAAGGCGTGTTACATGCGATTGTCGGTTTTTCATTTAAGTTTTGTAAGTGATTGTGTTACAAAAGAATAGTTTCAAGTTTGATATTATTATTCATTTAATGCCTTTTCCCGCTCTATAGAGAGGACGTGTCATACTTATACTGATTAAACCCGCAACTGTGTCCCTCAGTTTTCCTTGTGTGACTTTGGGATGAAATAAAAAGAAAATAACGGCTATCTATAATATATTTTAAGCATGCGTGTGACGTATTACTTTTTACTATGGCATCAAAGACGAAAAATATTTGGGTCCAGAGAAAACGACAATGGGGAAATTTGTGTCAGAGGTTTTAAGAATTATATTATTATTATTGTAGTATTCCCGTTTCGGCATCCAGATTTTTAGCACCAAAATTTTCGGCACCTAAGCTCAATACTCATTATTATAGAGTTTATCATAATAATTATCCACTAGAAATCAATTAGTGAATAATAAAAACAGCCTGACGACCCGGCGAGGTTCGCGGGAATCCGATGGATGCGACACGCACAGGACCGGTCGCTGTGACGACGCTTGGGGGAGGCCTATGTCCAGTAGTGGTCGTCTTTCGGCTGAGATGACGATGATGATGATGAAAAACCGCTACTAAACTTCACTCGAAGAAATCCCGCCAAAAACTCCAGAATAGCCAACAACACAAAAAAATACTGATAAAAGAATTACAAACGGTAATCCTGTGACACTTAATAGTGTACATCAAGCCTTAGCATGTTCGTCGCACGATTCAATGTCGGTCGATAAGGGCTGAGTGATTGCAATTGTTTTCAGATATCTCTATGGCTGTTGTGTTACCGAATGTCGTAACAACTTACATACATTGTATAGGGGAGAGATCGAGGATAAAAGGTCACTGATGATTTGTCTTTTTTTAGAGATGCTTATGGGTCAGTGAAGTGCATTACTTTGTGTAATTTATTTCATCATCGCTACTCTCAAAATGGAGAAGGAAAATATGGTGAGGAAACCGGCATGTCCAAGAACTGAAAATTCGAAGACATTTGACGTCCATCAATCCGCATTGGGCTCGCTTGGTGGATTACGGCCCATTTCTTCTCTAAGAGAGGAGGCCTGAGTCCCAAGAGGCAGTGAGAACATTACAAGGCCGAAAATGCTAATGATGTAGGTAGAATGATAGCAGCGACACAGCTTGATCACTGTCTGGCAGGGTCGAAGCCTACTGGGGACCTGGGTTGAACGAAAGAGAACCCCGAGACTCAGAGGGAAAAAATGGAACAGAAGTGGGTTTAATCAGTAAAATTCAGACACGTCTTTGCGTTCTGCTCAGAGCGGAAAAAGTTGTTAAAATTAACACCACCAGAATTTAATAAAAACCGGTTCATCTCCAAAGTAAAGCATAACTTGCCGAGCTCGTTGTGTTATGGGTGAACATCCTATTAATAACGAAATTTTCAACTAGGTTTTAGTCAGCAGAAGTCTGACACGCCTTTCCGCTCCACCCAGAGTGGGAGAAGTCATTTTGATGATCTCCCACCTAAAAAAAGGACCTGTAGTTTCTGAGATAATGGCGTTCAAATAAACAAGTTCTTCAGTTTTATAATATTTACTTAGTTCCACAAGATTCTTTTAACCAAACTAGAAATTAATTACCGACATCTAATGATGCTACAATTTATTATTTCCCGGCGTCCCGTTTCTTCATAACGCTTCGCTGGTTCACTACAATTTTTTCTCAGATAATTTTGCGCTTGTAAAACGTTCATAAGTTACAAGAAATCTTGATTTTTTAGTATAGCATTAGCTTTAACCTATCAATACCCGCGAAACGAGACACAATAGTAAGACAATAACAGGGCGGTCCTATGAGACCGTTCGGGGATTCATGAATTAACTGCTTTATACATATTGTACTGCTAGGACTCACGAATTCTTTTCCAGTAAAGGAAACAGTACCCGTAGGCCCTTAAAACCTTAGGGGCCAGCAGGCTCGAAGCTTACTGGGGCCATGGGTTAACTACTGAAAGAAAAACCCTAGGCCCTGGAACGCAAGGCAAAGAAGGAACATAAGAGTGGGCTTTAGTCAGTAAAAGTCTGCGACGTCCTCCTGCTTCGCCCAAGAGCAAGAGCAAAACACTGGATGATTTCTCACCTAAAAATGCCAGTTATTTAATAAAAATATTAAACTTAATTTGGAGTTCGAAACCAAGTGGCTAATCCCAAAGCCCCCTCAAAAGTAAAATTCAAAAACAATCATAAAACTAACGTAGTTCAATATTAATTAGCAACATCCCGTGGTTCCCTGTTATTACCTATTTCGTAGAGAACGGCCGACGATCTTCTTTTTATGCCGCGCTGTCTGCTAACTTTTAAATTTTCTGGGCTGGCTTAATATGGAAACGGCTTTTGAAATGAAATGAAATGAAATAATTTATTTGCTAGGAATTTAGGTACAAAAATATGGTGTTAAATAAGAAAATGATCCAAATACATTTGTAACCCATTCTTGTTTGGGTTATGAATAATAATCGAAGGCCCAGACTTAACTTTTGAGAAAGCACTGTTTTAGGCTATCACAGTTTATTTCACAATTTAAAATATCTTCCGTGATTATTCACCCCGCCCGCGATCATGGCACTTGCAACAGCGTCGAAATATCGGGAACTCAAAACAATAAATAATCACGGAAGATATCCCGTAAGTGACATATTTTTAAATTTTGAGAAAGCGTTTTGGGTTTTTTTAAAGTTTAGTAACAGACAATGATTTTACATCAAAATATTATCACACTCATTTTATGTAGGTATATACTTCATGTGTATGTGTAAATGTGTGTTTAGTGCTCTTTCATGCTCAAACGACTGAACGGATTAAGATGGATTTTAGTATCTTAATAAAGTAAAACGGAGACAGTTATTTACAAAAAGAATCCAGGAATATAGTCGAGATTATTTTATATCAGTACCTATACAAAAACATCACTATCATTTCATCAGAAAGTGGTAAGTGCGAGCCTATCAATAATAAAAAAGACAGCATGCTTACTGCTAGCCAGAGTGTTCTTTTACATGTCCAAAAGCGGCTCAAAACGATTTTTTTCCTTGAACAATGGCAACAAGATATTTTTTTAATCAAAAATCTTGAAGTTTTTTTACCAAAAGTATAACCCAAAACCTAGCTAACTTCAATCTTAGCCCAAGGCCTCAGGCCAAGATTAAACTCCTAAGATCCGATATGGAAATTAGATTATGCGACATAAAATAGGAAGCTCGCTGCCTGTATAATGTCAAATCAATCTTGTCTAGAACCTTATCTGTAATACGTTAAACTTGTACTACCAAAACCGAAGTTATTCCTCCATCACACAAGTATAAATAATACCGTGTTACCCCAGTTAATGGGTTGTAGAGGTCTGGTAGGCAGCCGATCCTCGTAAAATACTGGTATTCAGCTAAATCTGGCTTAACTGGAAGCCGACCCCTATATAGTTGGGAAAAGGCTAGGTAGATGATGACACAAGTATAAATAAACTGTCATCATCATTTTAGCTGAAAGACTGGGACTTACTGATCTAGGCCTCCTCCAAGAATCCCACATAGACGGGTTTAGTCCTTCTCGGATTCAGCGGACTCCCGCGCCATCGCTAGGTTATCTTTCCTCTTTTTGGGAGGCCGTCTAGCACTGCCTTTTCAAAATTATTGGCCCCATTGGCCCCCTTTGAGAATTGGGTAACTTACTAATTTTTTTATTATTATTTTTGTATCAAAGAAACTGAAAAAAAAAACTAAAATTACAGTTGAAAGATTTCTTCTAATCCGTTAGAAAACCCAATAAAGATGCAGATACTAAAATATGACGTCGCATCACAGCCATTAGGTTACGTGCACAAAAGAGACAGAAAGATGTGACCACCATGCACCCAGTTTTCAGTATTTAAATTGCAAATTGTTAATGTATCTAATAACCAATTTCGATGTCAAGTCGTCATCATCATTTCAGCCAAAAAACGTCAATTGTTTGAAGTAGGCCATCAATTGTCACCACAACGACCGGACCAGTGCGTCCGCGATTCGATCGGATTTTCGCGACCATCACTAGGCCATCGATCCTCGTGGCAAGCCTTCCAAATATGCATCTGTAGCGACATCCACTACATATGACATCACAGAATCCTGCATCGCGCAAGCAAAGTTCTCCGCGCGATTTGAATAGATACAACAGCCCGAAATCATCTATCGGGCAATTGCCCACAAGATGTAACACTCATCTGGTTGGAGGATCCTCCCTTTTCAACGGAGGTCTGTGGGACTATACTCTCCATTCCACATTCCTCTAAACATCTTTCTGATACACGTTCGCCAATCCAGAACCTTTTTACCTCAGGCAAATACTCAACGATAAATATTCTTATACATGTATGGGTAGCCTGTACAAAAGCCTTGATATATTTTAGATTTTTCCCCCGTAATCAGGAACGCGTTTAGGCTTATCGTCTTAACCGTTGTAGATCGGACAGCAGATTGTCGCGCAACAGTTAGGGCTGAAGATAAAAATGTATAGGATTTTCGTGTTCAGGATATTTGGCTGGAGACGCGATTGTGGAAGTGATTGATAGCGTAACCTGTTTGGGAATCGAGATACTGGAGCTATCTTGTGTTATGCAACGGAAGTTCTAGTACCTTTGTCTTTTAATCTGTTGTTTTTCTAATAGACGCAATACTGTTTTTTAGCAAACAGATAGTTGTTTTAGATCTGGGTTTTTGCGAATGTGAGTTTACGTTTATGAACACACCTACCGATTCAAGAGTGGCTCCTAGCATGGGACTTAGTTTTTCCAAAAGTTGACCAAATGCAAGGCGGACTCGTACACGAAACAAAAATGATGATATAATTAAGTTTTATAAAGGGGAACTCCTTCAATTTTTAACTTTATTATTAGTTGTTACAGCGGCAATAGAAATACATACATCTATTTTGTGAATATGCCAACTTACGATTTAAGAGTCATTTTGCTCAAGCCTACAGACAGATGGGTGGCTGTACAGATAGGTAGAAAAACGGACAGTGCAAGCCTAATAGGGTTTCGATACCTAACCCTAAAAACAAAGAAAGAAAAAGCCGTCTCCACACAACTTTTATCTTCAAATGACCAGTTAATACAGCTTCGCTTTTAATCCACCAACGGATTTCGTTTCCCGGGGAATAATTACGATTTTCATAGTGAAACCACTAGATGGGCAACGGCAAGTTCAGTGCAAATGGTGAAAAACTACTCCCGTTGGGAAATTGATTTTACTTCAGTATTCGTCTTCGGGATTTGCTTTGTTATTGCATTTGAATATTCGGTTGGTATTTTGTTTATTCCGATTTTGAATAGAAATCCTTTTGTTCAGTTGGCATTTTTTGAGATTAGCCTAGAATTTCTATTGGCATCGTTCATTAAGGAGTGGGTAATTTGGACTCTTATTGTTCTATGCTATGTGACGTGTATTTTATTGTTTATTTTTTCCCAATCTGGAGTTTATTTTGCTATAAAATAGCTTGGTTAGTGTTTGCGCTTGTGCTTAAATGCCATATTGACTACTAGCTTCTGTCAGAGGCTTCGCCCACATGAAAGTAGATTTCTCCATTAAAACTTTTTTATTTTTATCATTTTCTTTTCTTCCCTTGAGGGTGCAAAATTATGGAAAATCCTCTCTTAGTGCTCGCATACGTCATAAAAGGAAGCCTTATTATGCTAAAAGTTCACGATCTCAGTAATTTCAACTATGCATTAATAAATATTAGTTTCTCTTTTTATATATTTTATAGAACCCCAGTGCTGCTGGCAAGAATTTCCCATAAGCACCAGAAGGTTCAGTCAGCCTGTCGTATGTCGCCGATAGCGTATGTGGTTTAAGAGCACTAAAAATAGAAATTAACCAAACTGCAAAGAACCAGCAGGCCCAAAGCCTATTGGGGCCTTGGGTAGACTTTCGAAAGGGAAACCTGTGGTCTTTAACTGCAAGGGCGAACACAGTTCATCAGTATCTTTAGTCAGTAAAAGACTGATACGTAATCCCGGTCCGCTACTTTAAAAAAAGATTTAGTCAGTATAATTGCGAGGCCTTCAAAGGCCCGATGTCTGCCAGGGTTGCGGGCTTGTTCGACACAGTCACAATGGCCCTGGAACGCAGGACCGCTGAAAGAACATGGTTTTTTTTTTTTTCTGGTAGGGGAATCATCAGAATGACTTCCCCCGCTCTTGGGCGGAGCGGGAGGGCGTGTCAGACTCTTACTGACTAAACCCCTACCCCGTTCCTTCGTTGCCTTCGTTCTGGGGGGGGCTCGGTGTCAACCTTTAGGAATACCACATGTTCCCCCCAGAGGCTTCGGCCCTACCGGGCCCCTACAGTTTGCTGACATCTCCTTGAGGCGCGCGTGGAACAGAACGCGCCGTTGACGACTGGGCTCGGTCCAGATTATTACTGCCGGACAGCGAGCTACCCAGTGCTCGCCGTCCGCGAACCCGCGCCTACGGTGGTCGGAAATCGGGATCGGGATCTCGGCGGCGGCGGCGTGAGGACCGTTCCCTCACGCGCTCGCGGTCAGCAGCCTCCTTCACGAGCATAACTGCTTCGCAGAAGGAGGCGACCGCATGCCAACCCTCCTCGCTCCGGACCATGGCCTGAACCAGGGCCCGGCGCGAGAGGTCGCCGCTCCCGATAGCCTCCACAAGGACACGGCGGTGCTCCGCCCAAGCGGGGCACACTTCTACCGTGTGCTCCACCGTGTCCTCCGGGCGGTCCACACAGTGGCGACACCCGGGCGTCCTCTCCTGCTTGATTCGATGCAGGAACCTCCCGAACTTACCGTGTCCGGTGAGGACCTGCGTCATACGGAAAGAGAGGACGCCGTGATCTCTTTCCAACCACTCCTCAAAGAGGGGCCTAACCGCCTCAATGACGGCGTGCCCAGCACTGGGTTGCGACAGTCGCAGTCGCCATGCCACCCTGAGATCCCGCCGGAACTCTGTCCGCCATGCCGCGACTTGTCGCGGCAGCGAAGTTTCGCCCCGGCGTTGCATCTCCACGCGCAAATCGTGCATGCGTGCAAGGACTGTTGCCTCCAGATCCCACGGTGGCAGGCCAGCGAGGAGGCTCGCCGCTTCGCGGGAGATCGTGCGGTATCCCCGCACCATCCGGATGGCCATGACCCTCTGGCAAGCGTTCAGCTTGGCCGCCGGTCGCTTACCTAGCGACGGCGGAAAGAACATGGGTGAGTTTTAGTCAGAAAAAGTCTGATACTCACTCTCGCAGTCTCGCTCCACTCAGTGCGGGAGAATTTATATGATGTCCCAATCTCTAAAAGTACTATCGTAGTACGTACGTATATTGTCACAAGCTATCAGCAATAATGATTGATTAATTGTGAGTGATTGATTGATTTACTTAATTTGGTTTATATGACAATATTACCACGAATGATAGTTTGTCGAGAGCCTCGTGTTGTTTTTTAAAATTCTGTGACTTTCAAAAGTCAGAAGAATAATAAATTATATTATAGATAACGAAAACTTAGAACTAATTGCATTTAATGCCCATTATTTATTTTAAAACTGAGATTATTTCTTATCAAAATAACTGTCATAATAATAAAAAGTTCTATACGTCCAATTTATCAATTCTTTAGTTAGTTTAAGGTACTTGATTTTGCTTTATAATATTGCCTTGGCGCTGTCCTATGAAAAAGGTGCAGAAAAAAGGTCATACATAGCCTAGTTAGCCTTATAATGTTCCTTGGTAGGATCCAGACTCCTATCTAGGAGAGGGAATGGGCTTTATTAATCCACCACGCAGACCCAGTGTCACACACGCGAACGCAGGATTTCACAAGTCATGTTCTAGGACATGCCGGTTCGCCATGTTTTCTTCACTGTTTTAAGAGCAGTGGTGATGAATTAAATTACTCAAAAAAATATGTACGCCTGGCTGGGTTTGAACCCGCGACCAACAACTTTCCTAAGACAGCAAAATCGTTCATGTTTTGGTTGTTTTAGGATATCACGGTAGTGATTGTTAAAGAGCCATCAAACTACAAAACTAGGCAAGGTAAAAATGTGTATGTGTGTAAAATTCTGTCAATCTACTGCAGGTTGGGATAGTGATCTGTAGAGATAGCGTTCGTTCGTATTTCGCTTGTCAGAATAGTGTGGTATAATCTTGTGGTGTTTAAGTGTGTGTTAACATTAATGAGAAAAACATATTAGTCTAGGTAAAAACCCATCAGTCGAGGCTGTTACCACAAGGCCACCACAGCTCTTTAAATACGTAAACAAATCCACGTAACTCATGATTGACTGCTAAAACAATGTAATCATCAATCATACCGCTGTATCTCATGTTCTTATTGCGCTATATTTTTCTCCAGACTCGTTTATCTTATTCAAAGCGATGGGATTTGTACTGTGCTTTATTAAGAACGTCCCTATTTCACAATATTTTTTACTTAGTAACAGTAAACAGATCAGAGAAAGACTTTACGAGATAGATGGATAACTCCTGCCCAGCATGCCCAACTACCTGCACCTTCAACGACCTATGCGAGGCTAACGACAGAGCTGTTCAAGTGTTCAGGTGGCTAAATATTGGTCAGACAAAATTTGAGTTCAATCGACACGACAAGAAGAAGAAGGTAAATGACATTAGAATAACAAGCTATAGAATAATAATCTGAATGCAAACAGCTCAAAAATGGAGGTAGAAAAACATCCGAAGACTTCTCCCATGCGAGAGTGGAGCAAAAAGTCGTGTCAGACAACCTCGGAAGCCTGCCGACAGTGCTCTTCCTACTTGTACCCTGCCGGCTCTTCAGCAATCTTTGGGCCTTATCTCCTTCTGTTCTGAGCTTTGTGTCGTGGCTTCCGTAATGTGTCTTGCTCACTTCCAATACTTGGGTTATATTGATAACTCTCGCAGACCTCTTCACTTCTGATGCTATCATATGAAGAGCATTGCAGATGACTTTTAATGTTTTAATGAGAGTCAGTATAGTTTTTATAACATAACTAACTGCTGCAGTGCTGCAGCGCAGTGATTTCACCCATGTGACAGTAGAAAACTATGTCAAGGGAATATACTACCAGGATAAAAAAGCACACTTCGTGCTATTTGAGGATATGGTCTATTCAGGGACCAAGTTCTCTATCGATTCATAAACTTCATGTACAGTAGTGGACTTAGGCGGACTTAATGCAGCAAGGCATTAGGTATATGCTTATTTTTCACCCTTATAATAATTTTATTGTAATAGTTTCACCAAAAAATCCTCTCACGGTACTCTTTATAGATGTAAAAGTCTATGAAGCAGATCTTATTCAGAACCACACAGCTACCGAGTACCGACAGCTATTTATGGAGGCACATAAAAATCCTACCTACCGGTATATTTCCGCTAGACTTCAAGGCTAAGGAAGAAAAATACGCACTTCCAAACTACGGAACACTTCCATTACCATAAAACCGGCCATTGTCCTGATCATGAAGAAACGAAACTACACGCCGCATGCAAATGTTTCGGATAACGACGCGATAACTCAGATTTATAAGATACAGAGTATCGTTAGGAGCACCGATAGATAGGTAAAAACAGAAAAAATCCTCGACGGAGCAATATAGGCGGGTTTACAGCATTTTTACGATACCTCCTTATCTTGAGTTATGCGAGAAATCGGTGATTTGCATTGCAAATATTTTACGCCGACGCCCGGAGCGATTTGTTGGCGCTCTCGGGCTAGAAAAATATGCAATCGATGATATAAGTGGGCTGCTGCTGTAAACTTAATTTTAGCTGGGTTTAAGGTTCCTTTTTGGGCCTCAAGTCTGCTATTAGAATTGTATCGCTAATTAACAAGGATACCAAATTATAAGCTCAGCAAAATTTGAAATTTTGTTAATAAGATGAAATACAACACAGAAACAAAAGTTGTTAATGAAATAATAACCAGCTATGCTATTCTCTAAAAGTCATTTTCATGACTGAATAACTATCATTGTCAACTCACAGTTACAGTTGACAATGATAGTTCTTCATACATTTGCGTTCGCTGTTCGAAGATTGTCGCGACGTCGAGCTCGTCGCCATGAAAATGACTTTTAGAGAATAGCACCGCTGGTTATTATTTCATTAATAACTTTCATTTCTGTGTTGTATTTCATCTTATTAACAAAATTTCATTCAATTTTGCTGAGCTTATAATTTGGTATCCTTGTTAATTATCGTTAGTGCTTTAATTTTAACGGTACTTTCATTAATTTATTAATCTTTAAGGCAATTATTTCAGTAATCATCGCTCTGAGAGAAATATTAACTCTTGTTAGTCTTATGAGCCACAGATACCAAACAAAATTATCGTATAGGTAAAATGAGCGAGAAAATTGTTGATGAAATTATTATATTAGTCGTTTATACCACGTACATCGAAGGACTGGAATAATTTGCCTGCTGCGGTTTTCCCGCCCGACTACAATTTAGCTGTCTTCGAGGCTAGAGTGAATAGGCTCTTAATAAGCTAGTGCGCCTCACCATCAACGATTGCATCACCGCTTACCATTAGGTGGGATCGCAGTCAAGTAGTAGTTAAAAAAAATTAAATGTCGACATAATTATGTCAAGGTTCAAAAATGCGTTTATTCAATTTCAAAACTCATGAGTAACCTACTCATGAGTTTTTTTTGTATACATAATCTCACTCAGTTTCAAAATCAAAAATATTTTATATTTTACATAGGCCTACATCGGCACTTATAAAATGTCAGAAGCTAGTGCACGGTTCCAAATTGGTCGTTTCCTTTTCAACTGGAATATTTTTAATTTCAGACTTTTGTTAACAGTAATGTCTAAGACAAAGTTGTCCAGGAATTTCAGATACGAGTAAGTGTATACTTTTGTATATTTTTCATCACTCGACGCTGAAAAAAACGCGGACAAAATTTTGTTATGGAGTTCACCATTCTTTTATATTTTTCATCATCTCAGGCCGCCCCCGAGCGTCGCCACAGCGACTGGTCCTGTGCGTCTCGCATCCATCGGATTCCCGCGACCCTCGCCAGGTCGTCGGTCCACCTTGTGGGACGCCTTCCAACGCTGCGTCTTCCGGTACGTGGACGCCACTCTAGAGCCCTCCGTCCCCATCGACCATCTGTCGATGAGTCGTTGATCGTCTGTGTTTATATTTTTAAGCACTTTATTTACATGAAGAACCTGTCTAAGCACCTGTAGTTTTCCAGGCACAATTTAATTTAAATTAAAAATGAAATCCGCATCCATCCACAATTCGGCATCTCACCATCACAAAGGGAGTCGAATTATCCGTATATCTGCTTACAAGTCTATTTGACAGCAATCTTAAGTGGTGCTTGTAAGTAAGCGATCTCATTCGCGTGTCACGTTTCTTAGAAGACGCGTTATCTGTTAAGATTTCTCGGAACCTGAACATTCTTGACGCGTTGTACCTAATTAATTCCTGAAGTTGACCTACTTTAGACTCTGTATGAAAATGTCGTTATTTATTTTTATGAAGTTTTATTGGAGTTGTACTTTTAGGATAGGTAACGATTATAATTTGGGTATCTTCAACGCTAAAGTGAATAGGCTGTTAATAAACTAGTGCGCCTCACTATAAACGATGGCATCACTGCTTACCATCAGCTTATGCAAAAGAAAACTGTCAGTCCTTCTTCTTTAGAAGGGTTTTTAGGCAAGTTAGATAAGTAATAGTTTTTGTTTAAGTATATAGTTATACTACTAGCTGCTCTCAACAGTTTCACCCTTCAGTATGGCAGTATAAAATTATCCTAAGGGAACATAGTCCCGGAATAGAAAGTATCCTTTGTGCTACTCCAGGACATGGATTACCTGTGTACTATGTTCCATCGAAATCAATTCTTCGATTTTGTCATAACCTATCTTATACATAGATTCAGAGCTTTTGGTTACGGTTACGGAGTCCCACAACATCCTTACAACGTACATAGGTACTTTAATGCTAATACTTAGCGAAAAATACTTGTCCTTTTTATCACCTTATTTAACATGTTTTAGGAATTCATTCCAGGCGTATTGGGTTTTCTTTTAGTTGAATATTCGAAGTTTATTTCCTAGAAGTTTCTTACAGTATGTACATTTACGTTGATGTGGTGGCGACTGGAATCTGTACTATACTCCGTCGGTTTAGGTAGTTAACTAAATGTAAACAATCTTGGCATGTTTTTTTATCTAAAAGTTGTCTATAAATTGTATGTAAAAATCTTTGCAAATAGGTATTTACCTAAATCGATGTTAGCTAATAAACTAAATTTAAATAATCTTTGTGTGTATTAAATACGACCCCTTTAATATAAAAAGACATATCAAGATTGTTTACCTTTAGTTAACTACCTAAACCGACGGAGTATAAGAAAAACTGTGTTACTTGTGTATCTCTAAGTTACTTGGTATCTTACTTGTATTCGACAGCTACACGTATGTATATTATTATATTATAGTTAATATATACAAAGCTGTCTTCGGAAATTTCACCTGCATCTTTAGTATTTTTTTTTTTCATAGTTCCTCCTCACCTGATGGAAAGCGACGATGTGGTCGACGATGGAGCGCGCACTCGAGTTACTACACCAAGCTAGCCAATAAAGGCTACAGAGAAGTGGGAGCTCTGTTCCTCGTCAGTTTTTACTAAGGCCGGCTAATAAAGGAAAACCGGAGATGAGGTACAAGAATTTGCCCGGGTGATCAGGCCCATGAGATCACCAATACCGAACATTTCACCAAAAAACTGCATTACGGATTGTATCTCTCTTAGTTTGACACCTCAACCTAGGCATGCTACGTTAAAGCGAACAGTATCGATACAGACCTTTTTTTTTAAGTCCCTATCATCAAAATGACTTCTCCCATTCTGGGCAGAGTCGGAGGACGTGACAGACTTTTACTGACTAAAATCCACTCCTATTCCATCTTTGCCCTAATTCCAGGGTCCCGGGGCTCTCGTCGATCTAGGCCCGGTAGGCTTCGACCCTGTCGGGCCCCTACGGTTTGCTGATATCTCTTTGAAGCGCGCATCAAATACCCGCCATCTACGGTATACTGGAGCGCGCAAGCCTCACCACGACGTATACAATATACATAGAGATACAGCAATGGGTTATTATTATTACCGTTTACAGCAAAACCTCGGTAACACGGCAAGGTGCTTTACCACGCGACAAGGTAAAACTAGCATAAACCGACACATAACAATATCCCTGTTATATGCACCATTACAACATTGTCAAACCGCGTCTGATCCGCGGGATTATTCCAGGTGAGGGGTGCCTGAATATTGAATGGGGGTTTAAAGGAATCATTCCGGGTTGTAAAACTTATTCCGTATGAAGGAAAAATTGATAGAAGATTTTACACAGTAGGGTGGTAGACAAAACGTAAAAAATCGTTTTGTTTTTGGGTTCCGTTACCGATTTGTATTAATGTTTGAATCCCCGACCTGTCCTATGAGACCGCGCTGTTATTGTTTTACTATTGTGTCTCGTTTCGCGGGTATGTGATAGATTAAAGTCAAGATATTATGTCAGACTCGAAATTAAATTGGCCGTAAAATGTTCCTACTAGGACTATTTCTAGGACTCCAGGCCTCCTATCTAGGAAAAGCCATATTCCACTACACAGGCCAATCAGGTTTGGGGGGTTTCACATGTCTTCGAATTTTTAGTTCTAGAACATTTTTTTCAAGTTTCTTTTCAATGTTTTCCTCGTCCGTATTGAGAGCAGTGATGATGAAACAAATTACAACTGCAACTGACTGACAAGTGCTAAATGACTAGTGCATACTTGTAATTGTCTTACTATGCATAAACACAGTATATTAATTAACCTTTAATTTTCCATTGCTTGAAGACATGTCCGTAGCGGTTTGAACCATGGAATCCGTATGGCCAATCAGATGACCTGCAAGCTACGTAGGTGCTTAAATGTAAGTGGCGCGCACAGGATTTTTTAATACAAGATACCATCGGACAAAATTCCGGAAACTCACCTTAAAGATGATAATTGCATAGCAAGGATCACGGCTATATCGCTTGATTCATGTTTTAGCATTAGTTGCACCTGCTCAGGAATATTTTCTTAATTGGACATGCGTAATTTTTATCGCCTATACATCGCAAAAGCTAGAACCCCAGTTTTTTTATGGCTATAATCTAGGGCTTGACTGCGATCCCACATGATGGTAAGCAGTGATGCAATCGTCGATGGTGAGGCGCACTAGTTTATTAAGAGCCTATTCACTCTAGCCTTGAAGACACCCAAAATTTTAATCGGATGGAAAAACCGCAGCAGGCAAATTGTTCCAGTCCCTCGATGTACGTGGTATGAACGTAAATATAACACCTACTTACAGAATTCCATGTATGAATATAAAATGGTAGTGTAAATACAGTGATGTGTAATTTATTCATGCTCAGTTTCAATCTCGCGGTGTGCGAGCGCTGTCGGCGATTCTATTGGGTTTGTATGCAGAAATGAACGAATGCACCATTCCGTTAAATTAAATACTATGTACAAATTTCATGTTCCATGTTTTATAATGTATATTATGTACTGAATATAGTAGCGACATCTGTGGCGCTACATACTATCTAAACTACGAAATCTTGTCTCCGTCGTAACTTGGGGATTTACTGGCCCGAGACCATCTCTAACGTGGAACTGTTAGAGAAATGCCACGATCATAGAGATCAAACGTCGCAAGTGGGGTTGGATTGGTCACACGCTTAGGAGGGATCCCGATCATATACTTAAACAGGCGCTGGACTGGGCATGGTCCTGATGAGAACCGTTTGAGTTTACCATCGTGGTGAAAGGATTAGTCAGCTAGACTCTGCGTTACCGAGTGCTAGCTGTCCAGGGTGCGCCGGGCGTTTGGAATCGCAGAACGATATGTTTAACGCCACTCGGGGAGGCTTCTTCCTCCTGCACCCTGGAGGATCTAATGAGCGCCACTGATGCGTCTATTAACGTGGCTACTTACTGGGCCCAAAAAATATAATGAGTTTACCATCGAATCGAGAAGAAGAAGAAGGCGCTGGACTGGAATCCCCAAGGAAAAAGGAATCGTGGCCGTCCTCGACAGACCTGGCGACGTACCGAATCAGTCCGTTGGCCTTTGCTTCTGCTAGAAGCAAAGGCCAACGGACTGACATGGAGCGAGGTCAAGAGTAAAGCGCAAGACCGGTCGCGATGGGTGACTACGACTACTGTCGACGCTCTCTGCCCTAGCTAGGGGACATAGGATTTTAAGTCATGTCATCTATGACACCACATACTATCTAAACTACGAAATCTTATATGCAATTTGAAGATATGCAACAGCCCGAAATCATCTTTCCGGCAGTTGCAAAAGTTTCTTCATAAAAGCTCCTTCTAGTCGGAGGTTCCTCTAAACAAAGGTTTGCGGGACTTTCAACTCTGTTCCGCCTACCAAGAGAAAGCTTCGAAGAGGGAGAAACCGAATTTCTACCTTCTCCTCCAGAACCCTTAGGTACAGAGGACAAAAGGAGGTCTAAACTTTATATGCGAGCGAAGTCAAAGGCAAAAGCTAGGAGTCTTTTTATACATTGGACATACTTAATGAACCAGTTCAGACTTGAATAGATGTTGAGTAGGTCTGTACCTTGATCCTACCTTTCGTTCAATACAGATTGCTAAAACGTTTTGATATCAGTGCGTTGAGTACGAGTTGTTTTTACGTTAACGCGATCTAAACGTTTACCTCTGTCATTGGTTAAGGGCTTGGAGCGGGCCAATCGGAAAACCGAACGTTATAAACGTGTCGATTGCGTTAAAGTAAATCGAACTCGGACTAACCACTCAGATACCTACTAAATAAGGTTATTTAGTAGGAGTACATTATACTTATATTATTAAGTTTGTTACTTCTTCACGATCGAAAGGTTAAACGAATTTCGATGAAGCTTGTTACCTATTAGGACACTTTTTATTTCGTTAGTTTGTTCTGTTATTACAATTTCCAACTTCCACACAGGCGAAGCCACTGGCAGCAGCTAGCTACACAAAACCATCCTCCCACTCATCAATTACTAAGAAAAATAAACAGCTAAAGCATGCATTACCATACATCATTGAGGAGAACCACTTAAACCGTAAATCATAAGAGAAGTTTCCTTTATATTTGTCAACGTTTATCCTCGAGTACTGAAGGATGGCTGGCCATTAATGAGGGGTTCCATCTAAGGCCATTGGGGGCAGGGATCCTTGAGCCTATTTGTCCTCGGCAGTTAGTGACAAATGGGAGTGTCCGGGACACTGGTATTAACTGGAGACATTCGGAAAGAGCTAGTGGGCGCTGGGGATACATACGGCGCGGCGTTTGCGGTGGAGACGCCGTGAGTTGTGGATGTGGTGTGTCTGAGTAGTGGTAGTCTAAATGTAGGGATCCTAAAATCCAATATGATCTCAAATGAACGTTTAGTGAACGCCGGCGCGTTCGCGAATTATTTGCAAATAGGTGCACATAGATCAGCATATTAATAACTAAGTATTCCTTCTATACAGATGGCAAAGAGTGCCACAGGCCTTTCATTAATTTTATTCTGGAATACAAGTACATTTTGTATGAGACGGCTTTTCAATCTTTGAGAACTAAGCTACAGAAAAAAACTACCTTTTTTCTCTAGCTATGTTCCCGCAAATAGCAAGTTCGAGAGGTACTATGGCTAGCCACTTTGCCACCGCCTAAGACAACAAATCAACAAGAACGGATAATTTTCAAAATGTTGTTTAAAAGTTCAGCGTGGTTCAACTCTGGTGGAGTTGTAAACACAAGGTAATTTCATTAACTCTACGGCTTAGTTAGCACACCTATTTTTGTTGGTTAAACAGCCGTATCTTGAAAGTTCATGGTTCGGTAGATATTGAAAGTGCTGTAAAAAGATGTTGAGCACAACAATTTTGATGATGACGGGCACGCTCAACTAATCGACCCGTATATTTCACTCGCAAATGAAAATAATATTTACCATTACAAAGACATGTTTTTACGCAGTTTTAGGAATTATACGTATCGTTAATGTGTATTTTCTTTCTAAATAAAAGTTTGGTAATGAAATAAATATTGATAGCTTATTTCCCTTTGCTTATACCTACAATCACATTAATAGGTAAGTAAGTAGGTACCTAAAGGCGAAAGTTTTTGAGTGTATAACTGTTTGTACGTTTGTTATTTCTTCATGCTCGAACGGCTGAATGTTTGGATATTAGGTAACTACATTGGTAGAACATGTAAATAGGGGTAAGGACCCAATTATCAGCACTTTAAGAGTTAGTCTTAACTTAATCCTGTTTATCTCATTTATAAATACTCGTTCACCCGTTATGACGAGTTTGCTAGTTTTAATATTTAATCAGAAAGATGACATTTGAAAAAAAGAAAGGTTTATCTTTATCCAATTTCTTTTTAGATGGGTAAGAGTAAAAAATGACTATTGCACCATTTACTAGCACCATCACCACCAATTACAAGCGTACAGAGAACCAATTAACAGCACTGTGATAGTGGTATTGAAATTATATGAAATAAAAACGATATTTATCAATAATTATAATCTTTTTTATAAATTTTCGTTTGTGTACTTTTTTTCTTTCATTTGGTGTATTTACTTCCTTTGGTTTCATGGTAGGTGGGTCTGAAAAAAGGAAAAATGATGAAATGCTACGTGAACCAAATTATCAGCATGCTTTTGATCCATTATCAGCACTTTGCTGCCAAATTGCAAATGCGGTTTCAGCAGCATGCTAAGATTTGTATTCCGAAGACATATAAACTACCTTTACCAAAAAAATTGTGAATTCTATCTACCTAAGTATAAAATAACACAGTTTTTAGTCAAAAAAATATATGGAACTAGTGTTTACGTAATATTTATCATTTATCAGCTCCAGTGCTGATAATTTAGAATTTGTAAAATATTAGATCCATATATCAGCACCACATTTTTTACCAATATATTACCATAGCATCAAACTATTAATTTCAAATTATCCTCATAAACTATCTAAGAAATCAGAGAAATCAAAAGTTTCAGTATAAAGCCCTTAAAAGAACTAAAATATGTATTATAAAATATAAACACGTGAATTTACCTTCGATCACAAGGAACAGGCAAAAATAAGAGCAACTGCTGAACTCGAATGTTTCTTCACTAAATTACCGCCAGTTTGAAGTTGGAAAGTATTATTATTTCTAGAAGTAGGATTCTAAAATCATCTACTTATTTATCTATTAAAGTGATAACCCAAATTATTTGATGAAAACCTTACAATTGTACTATTTATGCGGAGTGCTGATTATTTGGTGCAGTGCTAGCGTTTGGGTTATTTACCCTAAGATAGGTTTTTTATCCCTGGTCTCTAGGTAGATAAGTATGTTTTCTTTGGACATTTTTCTACTTTCACGTGGGCGAAGTCACTGACAGCAGAAGCTAGTGTAATTCTATTGAAATAGGTCCATATATGAATGCCATAGTTATTTCTTGAATAAGGATGTGCAACTTTTTGAAACCGGTAGGTATATCATAATCATGACCCTCGAGAATTCAAACCTTCAAAGGGCCACTGAAGAAACACAGTTGGGTTTTATCCAGTGCAATTCTGACATTCCTCGCTCCACCCATAGCGACTAAAGTTATCAGGTAAATGATTTACCTTCAAAAAACGAAAGGCATGTGTTGCAAACCTAACCTAAAGTTAGTTTTTAAATAGTAGGCGCTGTGTACTACGTAAGTACCCCGGCTACCAGCTGAAACTTAGCTTGACTATAGCTAATATCAATTTATAAATGACTATTATCTCCTTACTTCTCTACCGACGACCAGGCGAAGGTCGCGGGAATCCGAAGGATGCGAGACGCACAGGACCTGTCGCTGTGGCGACGCTTGGGGGAGGCCTATGTGAAGAGTGGACGTCTTTCAGCTGAGATGATGATGATGATGATCTCCTTTCCTGCCCAGCACCTGCACCTTCAATGACCTATGCGAGGCCAACAATAAATCTGTCCAGGTGGCAAAATATTGGTCGGACAAAATTTGAGTTGAATTCACACGGCAAGAAGAAGAAGTGACTATTTCCAATTATTTCATGTCAATATAACTTATTTACACATCTGCCACATGCCGCAACAAAATTGGGCGAAAGCGACAACTGACTGGACTCCGAACAGCAGGAACCGGCGATGCGGTAGGCCCAGAAGGAGATGGCGTGACGACTCGGACTCCTTCCTGAAGGATTGGTCAGCAGTGGCTCAAGACCGAGAAGAATGGAAAAATGGAAGGGAGGCCTTTGCCCTGCAGTGGGATACAACGGGCTTATTATAATAATAAATAATAATAGTAATAACTTTTTTCGAATGCCCATTTCAATTTCGCTGTGTTAGAATAAAATGATAAGATGGCTATGGCCCTTCGGTCGACTAGATTTTTAAGTGTTTTAAGGTTTACGTTTTGAACGTCGATATAAGTTAAGTAGCTCGTTTCCAGTGACTCCGTTCACGAGAACGTTTTCATAAAAACTTTAACACCACTTAAACCGACGCCGACGGTAGTTTTTAAAAACGAATACCAACAATTTGGTTGCGCGGGTGTGCCATAATAAGCTTTGTGGGCTGTATTTTGCTAATAACGTAAACTTAATCATCATCATCATCTGCCTAGCCTTTTTCCCAACTATATTGGGGTCGGCTTCCAGTCAAGCCGGATTTAGCTGAATACCAGTAAGTACCTATTTTACGGGGAGCGGCTGCCTACCAGACCTCCACAACCCATTAACTGTAATAATAATGTAAACTAAATAAATGCATTAATTACACTTTGCAATGTTTGCTTCATCATAAATGGAGCTGTTTCAGGGTTCGAATGGACAGAGAAAACAGCTCGAAGCGTTAGGGAAGGCGCACTTACCGCGCGAATTTGATCTCCACTAGGCAATCGGCCAGCGCTCTCTGACTGCTGCAACTTCACACACACCCAAAGCACACACACTACTTAAACACAAACACTACACAAATCACATACTTACACACACAGTTAGCGTTATTAGTCTGAAAAACTAATGAATTCAGCGATTATCAAATTTTTCTTGTAATTCGCGCGCACGCCGCCATGCGGTCGTTGCGATATTTTCAAAAACCGAAGGCTTCAGGACGCGTCACGGACCTAATGTACTTAATGTCTCTTGCGTCTCTTTCTCTTGAGGTCAGTTCGAGAGGGAAAGAAGACAGGGTTTATGCTAGGTGTCAATCGAAACGAAACGCGGCATAGGAATAATTATATGCGGCTTATTTCTTTACTAATCAATGACGCGGGAATTATAAATTGATATCTATCGATGCAACCCACAATCTTCATTATTTGTTTAGACTTTGTGCCAATTTTCAAGTTTATTCACTCAATAAATAAGATTCTCCCATACAATTTTAACACCTTATAATAAGCTGTTTTATGAGAAGTTTTGAAAAACGAATAATAAAAACCTATCCATTTTATTGACTTAGGTTAAGTAGGTACTATTTCGGCGATTTGAACACCGTGTTCGCTATAAAAAAAATCGAATTATGAAGTTAAGAATTTAAATAGGGAACCCGTTTCAAAGGAATAGGTACTTGTACAAAATCTCGAGTTCCTAAAGCGTTCCTAGGCCCAGTAGTTTCGGCGGCGGGCTTTCGGATAAATCAGTCAGTCAGTTTCTCCTTATATATAATAAGTAAATACAGATAGTACGCTGATAAATAATGTCATTTGAATATGGCACTTCAACTGATTGTAGGTACATCATCATCATCATCTCAGCCGAAAGACATCCACTGCTGGACATACGAATTGAATTTAGGCACAAAATGTAATCTAAACAAATAGGTACCTACCTACTAATGAATATTTTTGTTGCACCGATAGATATCAATTAGTAAGATTACTAAAGAAATAAGCCGCATATAATTTATACCTATGCCACGTTTTGTTTTGACTGCTTAGTTAGAGCATAGGTTAAATGCTCTAAGTTTGACTGACACTTAACATACATCCTGTCTTCTTTCCCTCTCGAATTGACTTCGAGAGAAAGACGTGTGGTACCTTTGTCTTCTTTCCTCCTCGAACTGACCTCGAAAGAGACGATCGCTAAAGCATCATCTGCCTAGCCTTTTCCCAACTATATTGGGGTCGGCTTCCACTCAAGCCGGATTTAGCTGAATACCAGTATTTTACAAGGAGCGACTGCGAGGGTGTATGGGGTCCATTAACATCTGAAGGACCCAAGCCAACCTTACCTGCTAGCGGTGCACCCTGCTGTTCAACGGACAAGGCTCTGGCAAACCTGGTTTCCCTCTCGTCGGGTTGTGGGGGTCAGACGGCTGGTCGCCTCACGTAAAACCAACCTCAGTCAAATATTTATGGATAGGAATACATATTTGGGTACTCGTGCTAGGGCGTCGCCGCATAACGACGCGCAGGCACATCGCCCTAAACCTGTGACAAGTGGGTTAGGGCTACCGTGTCAAGTACGGGCACGGTTAAAGAGGTTAGTACCCAAAAGGAAGTTCCGCTTTGCCACCTGGAACATTGGCTCTCTAACCGGACGTTGCAGGGAACTCGCGGACGTACTTGCGAAGCGTCGGGTCCAGTGCGCCTTCCTTCAGGAGACGCGCTGGAAGGGAAATAAGTCCCGTGACATCGGGCAGGGGTACCGGCTAGTGTACGCCGGATCACCATCGGGACGGAACGGAGTGGCCGTAGTGCTGTCTAAGGACCTTCAGGATGGCCTTCTTGAAGTAGACCGATACAGCGACCGGTTGATGCGAGTTAGGGTGCTGATCGAAGGATCAGTTACGAACCTAATCAGTGCCTACGCTCCTCAAACTGGTTGCTGTGAGTCTGAAAAGGAGGCCTTCTGGAATGAGTTCGAAGACGTATTACGCGCTATTCCGAATTCCGAAGATGTTTTGGTTGGGGGGGACCTCAACGGTCACGTAGGTCAGTTTGCTGGAGAGCACGGACGTGTTCACGGTGGTTTTGGATACGGCCAACTAAATGCAGAGGGAGTCAGTATACTCAGGACCTGCGCGCTATCGGACCTTGCCATCGCAAATACGTTCTTTCAGAAGAAGCCCCACCATCTTATTACGTACCGTAGTGGTGCCTACTCAACCCAGATAGATTACCTGTTGGTGCGACGGTGCCACATTGGCAAGGTTACCAACTGCAAAGTCATCCCTGGCGAAAGCCTAACGGCTCAACACCGCCTCCTTGTCCTGGACTTTGCGGTCGTGCCAAGGAAGAAAGTTGTTGAGAAACGCGAACCCCGCACTAAGTGGTGGTTGCTTAATGGCTCTAAACAGTCGGACTTTATCGCGGAGGTCGAGCATCTTGAGGTGAGTGCTCCGCATGAGTCCGTTCAAGAGATCTGGAGTAGGATCCATTCAGCAATCACCACTGCGGGTAAGCGCGTTCTTGGCACTTCTCGTGGTGGCCGCGTCATGGACAAGGAGACGTGGTGGTGGGATGACGGGGTTCAGGAGGCGACTCGGAAGAAGAGGGGTTTATTTAAACAGTGGCAAGGGACCAACTCTCCGGAAGACAGGGAGGCATATGGAGCGGCTAAGCGCGCTTGTAAAAAAGCTGTAGCCAGAGCCCGCAGCAAAAGTCTGTCGCCCTTGTACGACAAGCTGGAAACTGCGGAGGGGCAGAAGCTTATTTTTAAGCTGGCGCGTGCCCGGGAAAAAGCTACACGGGACATTAGCAAATGTCTTTGTGTAAGGGACGCCCAGGGTAAGCTGCTCTATGATGCTCCTTCTGTTAAGGAGAGATGGTGTACATACTTCTCGGAGCTGTCTAATAAACAGCATTCCCACAACCTTCCTCCCGAACCGCCTCCTAACCTCGGACTTATTTCCCCTATTTCCCCCGACGAAACCCGCATTGCTCTTCGCCACATGAAGAACCGGAAATCGATTGGGCCTGACAATGTGCCAATTGAGGTGTGGAAGGCGATGGGCTCACATGGTGTGGACCTTCTGACTGATCTTTATAACCGCATCCTGACCACCAAGGAAATGCCAAACCAGTGGCGACTAAGCCTGATTATCCCGGTCCACAAAGGCAAAGGTAGCGTACAGGATTGCAGTAACTACCGCGGTATCAAGATCATGTGCCACACCATGAAGCTCTTCGAGCGCATCATTGACACAAGGCTCCGTAGCGAGTGTACTATCTCTGAGTGTCAATATGGCTTCCGGGCGGGTAACAGCACCATGGATGCAGTGTTCGCCTTACGGACTCTGTCTGAGGCTTACAGAGAGAGAAGGAGAGCTCTGCATATGGCCTTTTTAGACCTGCAGAAGGCCTTCGACTGTATACCTCGGCAGGCTATCTGGTGGGCGCTCCGCTTCAAGGGTGTTCCCGAGGCCTATATTGACATTATCAGAGATATGTACCGCGATTCCGTGTCCTTTGTCCAGACCGCTGTTGGCGAATCCAATGTCTTTCCAATATCTGTTGGCGTTCACCAAGGTTCGGCTCTAAGCCCGTTCTTGTTTAACGTTGTGCTTGATGTAGTTACGGCAAACATCCAGGATCAGCCTCCATGGCTAATGATGTATGCCGATGACATCGCCCTCGTTAACCAGAACAAAGCCCATCTTGAGCGCAGGGTCAACATTTGGAAAGACACGCTGGAAAACGGCGGTCTGAGACTAAATGTGGCGAAGACTGAGTACATGTCCTGTGGTGGCACGGATTCAAGTACTATCCGGATAGGGTCGGATTTGATCGCTAAGTCTGATAAGTTCCGGTACCTTGGATCCGTGCTGCACAAGTCTGGCAGCGTGGATGACGATGTCCAAGCACGTATAGGCGCGGCATGGGCAAAATGGCGCGAGGTAACGGGCGTTTTATGTGACCGTAAAATGCCTCCGAGGCTCAAAGGGCAGATATATAAATGCATCATACGGCCTGTCCTCCTGTACGGTGGCGAATGTTGGCCAGCACTAAGCAGACACACCCAGGAGCTTCGCGTCACGGAGATGAAGATGCTGAGGTGGATAAGCGGCGTAACGCGATCCGATCGCATACGCAACTCATTCATCCGAGGTAGTCTTGGTGTCCGTGACGTGGGGGAAAAACTGCAAGAGTGTCGTCTGCGATGGTATGGGCACATCATGCGCCGCCCTAGGGAGTACGTTGGTCGGAGATGCATGGATATGGCTGTCCTTGGGGCTAGGTCCCGTGGTCGCCCTCGCAAGCGCTGGCTGGACGTCGTCAAGTCCGACATGAGAGCCAATGGCCTCACTGAGAAGGATGTTAAAGATCGGGCAAAGTGGAGAAAACTTAGTCGGAAGGCGGACCCTGGCAATGGCCGGGATTAACGCCAGGCAGAAGAAGAAGGAGAAGACTGCCTACCAGACCTCCACAACCCATTAATTGGGGTAACACGGTACTTCATGACAAGACTGGAGTCAGATTTACTGGCTTCTGACTATCCGTAACGAGTGCCAAAGATGTACAAATGACAGCAGGGACCTACAGCTTAACGTGCTTTCCGAGAAATGCGATCGCTTTTATAGACTTATAATAACGTGAACGGTTTGGGTATGTGACTTGTGCAGTGTAGTGTAGGTACGTGTTTGTTGTGTGTGTGCTAGGTACTGTAACGTTACGTTAAGCTCAAAGAAGCTAGACGTAAGCCACGTTAATATAAAAATATAGAAATTAGCTATAAAAGGATAGAAAGTAAAAGGAAGGGTCGGCTTCACACGACGCAGGATGCTCGGTGGTAGGCAGGCAACACAACGGCAGCCCGACGTCTCGGCAGACAACTCGTCGGACAAGCACGCAGTAGGCAAGCAACACGACGGCAGCCCGACGTCTCGGCAGACAACTCGTCGGACAAGCACGCAGTAGGCAGGCTACACGACGGCAGCCCGACGTCTAGGCAGACAACTCGTCGGACAAGCACGTAGTAGGCAGGCAACTGACAGGCAGGCCGCACTCTATGTTTTACGACGGTCGGTAAGTCCACATGCAGGTGCCAGAACCATGGAGGCTGGCTATGGCAACACACACACCGTTTAGGGTCCTTGAACGATACAGAGTAAAACGCTCAGGTAAAGGTACTATTCAGATTTATGTTATTTCATAAACAAACTGATCAAGATTAATACAGTTAGAAACACTCTTGGTAGGTAGCTCCAGGATAAGAAAAACGACTTTCAGCGTTCACAACCAAACCAAAACTGAAAAAGGGCTGAAGGTCGTTTTTCCTTCGTTCTGACATCTCTCCTAAATTTAAAATTCAAAATCTCAATTAAAAAAATAAAGACCAGAACGAAATAAAACGGTAAAGGTGGCAGTCTGCCGCTGCCCTTATTATGAAAATTATAAAGTAGAACGAGCTAAAAGGAGGTCTAACTACTCTATGGTATATTATGTCTATGGCATAAGAAAATAATATAATATAAGAAAATGTCAGACTATTTAAAAAATATTCCAAGATTTTACAAATTAGCGGTATAAAATAAGTTATGAACGTTAAAACAATCGGAGTTAAATAAAAATATGCTTTTCAGATGATAAGATACAAAGAATATACAAAAATGAGTTACATGAATTGATACTAAATCAAAAGATTTGAAGGTGAGTTTTGTATAGTGTAATAAAACGTAAGTAAGCTAAAATATGTGGTTCTGTGTAGCAGAATACCACAGTACATATTATGTGTCTTCGTTACTGAATCCAGAAGTTGGAACTGCCAGGGAGCGCCGGCTGGCTGTCCCGTGGTGATCAAATTCAAGGGGTAAGTGCATCTTCTCTAAGACTTCAAGCTGTCTTCTCTATCTCTCCTAACCCTGAAACAGCTCCATCTATGATCCGACAAATATTGCTAAGTGTCATACTTACATTTATTTAGTTTAGTGTAATTTGTGTGATTGTAAATTTTGACTTATTGCCATAGGTATAATTTGTTAAAAACATTTAAATACAATTACCTATGTAGGTACCTACTTATAGATAATTTAGTTTACATATTTGCAAAATACAGTCTACAACATACCTACTTACCTCATTGTAGCACGTCTGCGTAACCAATTATTATCATTAGGTATTAGATTTTCAAAACTACCCTCGGTTTTAGCGGTGTTGAAGATTTTATGAAAACGTTCTCGCGAACGAAGCAATCTTATTTTATTCTATGTTATATGTTAGCGAAACTGAAATGTCCATCCGATAAAAGTTACATTCGAAATCAGTACACTATTAAGGTGAGTATAGACTACAACATTTACTTGTAACAGAACAACGAGCCGCTCTATGATAATTATGTTCTAGTGTATCATCCTTTTACGAACTAAACGTCGAGCACGCTCGCCTCTTTGTTACAAACCAACGAGCATATTGGTGTAACATTTCGTCGGGCGTATTGTTGTATCATTTCTTCGAACAAAAGAATGAAAAAGAATGAACGCAAGGTACAACGAAATGTTGGTAATACACACTCGCTGTGAGCATTTACCCGTAACATAACACCGAGCATTCGCAGGAACGTTACATTACATGGAAATGCATTAGAAACTGAGCTTTTGCCTGTATTGTATCTACCATTCATAAGAACGTTACATTACACACAAATGCTCCAGAAAATGTTGTAGTCCATACTCACCTTTACATTGATCTAACCTATAGCTCAGCTACAGCTGGCAACCAGGGAAGCTACACCGCCGCCGAACGCCATCTAATACTAAATTAATAACTAACTTCAGGTTATGTTTGCAACACATACCTACCTTTTTGTTTTAGGTAACAAATCATCTACCTAATAACTTTTACATTTAGATTCCTTGCAATATGGAATCCGAATGTAGGTACGTGTTAGGGATTGCAATTGCTGGATCCAGCATACAGCAATCCAGCTGGATCCAGCACCTTTTTAAATATGCTGGATCCAGCATATAGTGCTGGATCCAGCGATGCGGATCCGCAAACGTATCAATTTCTATTGTTTAGTTTCGAATTGCATTGTGATGACAACTGTGTAATGGCATCTGCCCGATAGATGATTTCGGGCTGTTGTATCTATTCAAATCGCGCTGAGAACTTAGCTTGCGTGATGCAGAATTCTGTGACGTCAGATGTCACTACAAGGGTATAAGTATGTTATTTAATTTTAAGTTGTTTCTTTTGATCTCAAATGGTTAAGAAACGAAAGCAAATTAGTGAAAGGTTTCATAGATTATCGTTAGAAGTTATTATACAAAGGACTTAATAAAAAAAAATATAAATGTCGCCTTTTTATTTGCGTTCCACATTTTGCTGGATCCGCGCTGGATCCAGCTGGATTCAGGTCAATCCAGCAAAAATCCAGCTGGATTGAAAACGCTGCTGGATTGCAATCCCTAGTACGTGTAACTCAATTTTCAAAAAATCCGTCGTTACTGCGTTTTTAATTAGTGCGCCAGAGTTATACTTGAGTGTTAAGTTTTACGTCCCCTTCGGAATGAATTGCAAACGGGTACGGCCCACTCACCCAAAGGCTCACGCTTGACCACTATCGCACCTGATGGTGAGCGATGATGTGGTCGACGACGGGGCACGCTAGCCTAGAAAAAACCTACTCCTGATATAAAGACCCCTAGGGAGTAATCAAACTAGGCGAGTTGTAGCTATCGAGAAACACACGCCTATAACTGCGGCATAGATTGGTACCGTACCTACCTACCTTTAAAAGATTGTGTAAATGGGAATAAAACTTTTCTCGAACATAGCTTATTTTTCTTAAATAAAAATACGTGTAATACCTAGGATGCCAGACACACAGGACCGGTCGTTGTGGTGACATCTGGGGGACACCTTTGTCCAGCAGTGGATGTCTTTCGGCTGAAATAGATGATGATGGACAATTGGACCTTTTTTTTCAAGGTAGGATTCATCAGAATAACTTCTCCCACTCTTGGGCGGAGCGGGATGGCGTGTCAAACTTTTACTGACTAAACCCCACCCCGTTTCTTCTTTACCTTCGTTCCGGGGTAACGAGCTTCCGTTTCGGAATCCAATCCATGGCCCCAGGCGATGATGGACACTGAGCTATTGTAGTGCTATTAAAACTGCAGAAACTAAAGACCGCCTATGTTCTAAAAAACATCTATCATCTACCTACCTAGCCTTTTCCCAACTATATTGGGGTCGGCTTCCAGTCAAACCGGATTTAGCTGAACACCAGTATTTTACGAGGAGCGGCTGCCTACCACACCTCCACAACCCATTAACTGGGGTAACATGGTACTACATGGCAAGACTGGAGTCAGATGTACTGGCTTCTGACTATCCGTAACGACTGCCAAAGATCTACAAATGACAGCCGGGACCTACGGCTTAACGTGCTTCTAAAAAACATCTATTAACCTTAATTTTCCAGGTCGAAATGGTCAATGATCGGCAATAAAACGAATGTAGGCCAGCAAGGCAAAAAGTATACGCAGTTTAGGTCGACTTCCTGAAAAATTGCCCCATAAAAGCAAGGTGATAACGACTGGCATGGTGTTTTTCCATGGGGGCTATATATAGCTCGTTATACCTTTATGTTTCCCCTATGGGAGTGTCGATGGCCGTTTGCGAGAGTGAACTGCGCTGTTTGTAAAACATTAGTAGAGTGAATTATTTGGTTGAATTGGAAAAACAATTGGAAAACTCGATTCGATTGAGCTTGCAATCTTTGTTCTTCACACGCACGGAATCGACGTTTGAATAATAATCTCCTAAAGCATGCGGCCTTTATCATACTTCTGATTTTGTCGATTCTTCCTTCTAGGTATTCACAGTCCATGACTGACTGACTGAGGAGCTCGAGGCTAGATAATAACAGCCGCACGGATCGATATTTAAGGTTAAGCAACGCTTGCCAAGGTTGGTCTGTGGATGGGTGACCATCTTAAAATAACGAGTTTCCTCCATGCCTCGGAAAGCACGTTAAGCCGTAGGTCCCGGCTGTCATTTGTAGATCTTTGGCAGTCGTTACGGATAGTAAGAAGCCAGTAAATCTGTGTGTGCTATGAAGTACCGTGTTACCCCAGTTAGGGGGCTATAGAGGTCTGGTAGGCAGCCACTCCTCATAAAATACTGGTATTCAGCTAAATCCGGCTTGACTGGAAGCCGACCCTAATATAGTTGGGAAAAGGCTAGGCAGATGATGATGGTAGATTATGACTGACTGGTAGATTACTTTGTACTTTGTGTTGCATGAAGATTATGGTCTAGCTTATCACCTACCCGCGAAACGAGACACAATAGTAAGACAATGACAGCGCGGTCTCATGAGACCGGTCGGGGATTCAAACGTTAAACATAGCCAGCCTTATCTATGCTTCCATTGCTGGGACTAACAGGCCTTCTCTCTGGGAGACGAAACGGCCGTACCTAATCCACTACACAGGTCCATTGCGGGTTGGTGGACGTGGTGACTTAACGCGAGGAAGTATCGGTTTCCTCACGATGTTTTCCGTCACCATTCTAGTAGTAAAATCTTCTAAAATTTTAAAATACATGATACACATGTCATATCTTTAGGTAAATTAATGGATACAAAAAGGTAGAGCCTACATTTGAATCCACGACCTATCGTAAGTCGTTACCACTGGGCGAACACTGCTTTTAACATAAAAAATAATAAAGTTTAAAATTAAATCTACATTTTACAAAAAACATAATATTGACGGTGGTATTTGCCTGTTATTGGTTGTGCAGTTAGATTTAAAACACAATTACATACATAAACATGTTCGTATCTGTATAATGTTTGGAACCACTGTTGGTGAAACAGCTACTGTAACGATGGCTAAATAAGCATGACATTTTTTATCTTATTTTTCTAATGAAGGTGAGGTATACCTAAGAAAATAATCCACCAAAAATTTTGTGAAATATTTTATTTATAATATTAATAATATAGTGTACAACAAACAATAATCACTTCATTTTATTAATTCTATGTACAAAAGCAGACAGATATATCACAATCACCTTAGTTGGCGCACATCTGAAGATTAAAAACATTTGGTAAACTTTTTAATAAATAAAGCTAACATATATAACAAAAGAAATGTGAAAAAAAACCCGTTTAGGCTTATATTTGTCTAAATATGCATTTTATTATAATCCATCAGTCGCTACAGTACCGTATTCAAATTTTCAATTAAAATTTATTATACTTTTACAAAAAGAAATGATTTAAAATGGACCTAAATAAATTACAGATATTTTACCACGTTCAATTATTTTGTAAAAAGACTGACACTTGAAGCAATACCGGGTTTTAAATATCACACCCTTGTAATGCTGTGGCTACATTATCGGGATCAGCGAATATTCGCGTAAAGGTCAGTTCACATCGAGACGCGACGCGACGCTGCGCGAAGAGTCACTCATTTAACTGTATTTACCACACGAAACGATACACATGTGGTGCAGAAACATAACATAGTAGGTGCAACATAAATAGACACACAGAAATTAAATAAATAAGTAAAACAATCAATACATACTTAAATACATAATATAAATAAACTATGTCAATGTAAACAAACAAATCACAACCCATCAAAGGTGTGATGATTCTGTCAACATCTTGCGAATGTGTTCATGTGCCTTCACCTTAATGGAAAACCGGCTGGTTGCCATCTTGACTTTCAGAAGGATCGCGTATTCTAAATCCACACAATGAAATGTGTATCTTTTCGTCTAATAAATAACGTTATACTTTGAGTCACGCTTCGCGTAGCGTAGCGAATATTCGCACAATAATACAGCCACAGCATATTATAAAGGGTTTAAAAAGGCCCTTAACGAAAACGAAAACCCAATATTCTACTCATCACTGGGATAGTTTTATTCTTCTAGACCATACCTGGGAATTCACTGGTTCTGGAGATATTGAAGGTAAAAGTAAAAAAAAAATAGGTCCTTTTTCAAAATCGTATTCCAAGTATCATTAATAAACTTTCTTCCGAACACACATTACCAAAATTATCAATTTTTCATAACAAATTACGCATTTGAAGTTACAAAAATGCAATGAAAACTAAAAAAACGAGTGCCTCACACACACAAGCGTGCGGTTGGTTAAACGACCAAGCGCGAGCGGCCGAACGCGCAGCTGATCGGAATTATTATTAATTAATTATTTTTTAAAGATAAAAAAAAAATGTTTTTTCCAGCAATATTTTTTGGTCTAAGTTACTTAGTTACATGTACAGAATGTGTAGTTGTCGGCTTTGTGATCGGTCTTTTTACACCCTGTATTAATATACACCCTTAATAATCAATCTAAGCAACACACGCTAAAACCAAAAGAACAGTGCTTCCCATTATTGGACCCCACATACAACTACACTCCAGATACAAAGATCAGTTTGTAAATGCCAATAAAATATTTCTGCATTTTCTGTTGTATTCTACATCACTATTTTCTATCACATTCTACTCCGATATCGATAGAAATTCTATTTAGTTGCTTCGTTTTAGCATAGCAATAGCTGTGTCATTGGCTCTTGTCTAACATTTTAGAAGGAACCCGTACCATAAACATGTATATTTTTCCCTTAGTAAAAAATTTGACGATCGCATTGAGGGTGTTCACGAAAATTCACACCACCAGTTAGCGTCACTTACGTGTCAGGTCTTCTCCTTTGGAAAAGTATACGTTGAGGTCTCAAGTTTGACATTAATGTCTAACTAATAATGCCATTAATATAAGCATTTTGACAGGCCTGACTTGACGTCTCAGCGCTGCCACCTGGCGTGGACGTCATTTTAGAAAATCGTCATTAATGTCGATTTAGCACCGCTTTTGACATTATTTATGTTTTTTTTAATGAAAACATGTTATAGTATATTTCATTACAAGTGCGGAAAGCCTGTCATTGCAAAGAGTTTCGACAAATGTTAACCCGAGCCGAGGCGCAGCCGAAGGTGAGGGTTGACAGTCGGAACAAGTTGCAATGACGGTTCCGCACGTGTACTGAACAACTATTTTTAATACAGTTGCGAAAAAATGAAGCAGTTTGATAAAATAATAAAAACACAATAAACCCAACTTACTAATCAAAATGGCGCCAACCGTAAAAAAATTTAAGCAGTTTTTTTTTTCTTCACCCATTCTGGGTAGACAAAGGGAACTATGCCACATACAGCCAAGTCTTCAGTACATTTTGTAATTGATATGAAATGAAATTTAATGATATGAAATGAAAACTAGCCTAACTTATTGAATCAAATCATTAAATCTGATATTGAAACAAATTAGTAGCTTCTTTTTAGAAATATTTGCACTAAAAACTTTTTTAGTAAAAACTTCGTAGTTGATCTTTTCTTTTTAATAGACATTATTTTGACAGTTGGGAAAGAAAAAGCACGAGTTCGGGAATGGTAAAGAAAAAGCACGAGTGTGTAATAGCCCACTTCCCGAACGCTAAACGTCCCTGCAATACGCCTCTTTTTGAGCAACTGTATTAAAAAATTAATATGGGTCATCTATTGTGGTCTACCACAATATTGCAATGCCAAAACCCAACAGCTTCAGTCCTAGATTGAGTCCCCGCATGCATTTTTTCATCACTATTTAGTACAACTAAGCAGCAACATTAAAATCTATATTTACAAAAGTACACAAATTGAAAGTTTATTCACAGATTAAAGTCAATTTAGAATTTGTTTTGACACCGATTGTACTGATTTTTTTTTAAATAAGGATTACACTAATGTTAAACTAGCACTTTAAAATCATTTTTTTTATTGCTTCGAATAACGTAGCCTACCTAGATGTTGTTTTAAATTGATCTTACTTTCTTGGTAAAGAATTTAGTGCATCCGATTTGCTGTTGGTGAAAATCATCGAAAACTTACTGACTTAGAACTTAATATACACAAGAGTGGTATATTGCCAAAAGCAGATGTAGAGTGCGTCTAATGAAAGTGCGACCTGGAGATTTTTTTTTAAATTTAATTGGCAACATTATTCAGCCGCAATTGTAGGAAATAAAAAAAAATGTGAAATGTCAATGACATCATTGTTCTACTAGTAAGTAATACCACATATTTTTTTTTTTGGTTCTAACTTCTTTTTCTCAGGTCGCGCTTTCATTAGACGGGCTATAACTGCAGCCGTCGACGCGTCGGTGATGCCGCATTTTTCTAAAACGCACGTCAACGACGCGTTTAAAAACGTGCTGCGCACAGGCCCTTGGATGCAATTAATAAGTACGCTGAGCACATTATGCATTTAGTTCTGCGTATTGAGACAAGAGAAAAACTATTGCTTAGGGCATGATTCACAGATCATACATTGACTTTGTTTTAATTAGTGAAGATTACATTTCATACAAGGTATTGTAAACCTTATTGCAAAGACAATTAGCATTCATTTTGCTCAAAAAAAGCTTAAGTATATGAATCACTGTGAATCTCGTTTTTATCGTCGCCAGTACACACTTTCGAGTGACTAGCGCAACTTTGTTTTACGTTACCGCGATCGACACGTTGATGACGTTCGGCGCTCCGATTGGCCCGCTCTAAGCTCTTAACCAATCAAAGAGCCAAACGCGGTAAACGTTTCGATCGACGTAAAAACAACTCGCACTCAGAGCATAGACGTCTGGAACAGCAACCTAGCAGGCCTGTTTTAACAGCTAAGTAAGTGTAAAAAGGTAGAAAAATCTTCAGATGCCAGCCAACTATAGACCTTATTCTAAATGGTGCAGGTGTAATCGTAACACGAGGACTCCTCCTGTTGTCTCCTCTCCTCATTTGATATGCGTATGTTGGATGAAGATCCCCCAGTCTCCCAGAGACCAGGCGTCTCTATGATCTAGAGGGAAATGAGCAAATATAATATTTTAATCCAAAACTAATAAAAATTCTGATGATGTTACTCGAAAAGCTGTTATCTGAAGTCTGTTTTTTAATCTCTGAGATTAAAATGACATGACGTGGGTTGTCACACTTGTCACAACACAAAAGAACTGGCATCATTACCATTTGACATTTGCCTGGGTCAATTTAGTCTAATGGAGTAAAAAACAGATTTTAGTGTGATTGGGCCGGACATGTCTGCCGCATGTTATATGAGCTGTGGGCTAAAAGAGTCACTTATTGGGTTCTATTAAACACAAGGTGATATCGCGGCAAACCAAGGCGAATGTGGAGAGTTGAGCTGGACAACTACCGGAGGGCAGTCCGGAGTATCCTCAGTCATTGCAGGCCAGTGCCTGCAATGACTGAGGATAGACGTGTGTGGAAAGTGTAGAGGCACGCTTTTGCCCAGCAGTTTGACATAATAGGCTCAATTTATTACGTCTATATTAGTTTGTCTACGGGTTAATTATAAACGTAATGCATTCAAGGTAATATGCTAATTATAATTAAACATACTCAATTAGTATTTGGTGGGTACTGCTTTTAGTTATTAGTATTTTTTTTAATAATCGATGTTTTTCATATCGAGTATGCCAAGCGAGCGAAGCTAGTTCGGAGTTTTCGAGCACTCCAATACGGACCGGTTAGATTCGAAGGGGATAACGGGGGCTATCGTTTGTTTTTAATACCCTGAGACTAAACTGACATTACAACATAAAATAACTGGCATCATTTCTATAGTAAGTTTGACACTACCTGTGTCAATTTAGTCTCAGGGTATAAAAAACAGACGATAGAATGAGCGAACGTATCCCTAATAACTAGGGATTCGTTCCCTCGCTACGTTCGTGTTAGATTATTTTTAACCTTGAAGATAGAAATAGGAGGGCCTCGCATGGAGCGTCTATTGGCCTAACTCAAGCTGACAATGTATTAATAACGATCCGTCGTACTCAAATTGTTGCTAAAAGGATATTATTTTTAAGTAATTAAAGGATAGGCCAAGCATAACAAGGTGGACCGACGACCTGGCGAGGGTCACGGGAATCCGATGGATAGACCAAACGCTGTGGCGACGCTTGGGAGAGGCCTATGTCCAGCAGTGGACGTTTTTCGGCTGAGATGATGATGATGAATTAAATGATAGTAATGAAGCTATTTTGAAGTAAGGACGGCAAGAGAGTCATTATGTTTAAAAAATGCGAACTCACCTTTTGTACGAGCTCTTCAAAAGCCAGGCTGATTCCCTCCTGCGTCTTAGCACTGCTCTCAATGAATAGCATCCTGTGTTTCTGTGCGAACGCCTGGCCTTGCTCTCGCGTTACTGCACGGTTTTGCTAAAGGAAAAGTTTTCTCGTTTTATTTAAAACAATAGATTATGTGAGTAGGGGGTAAAACAGGGTCTTTAAGTTGCGGAAGGCATGTTGAATTCTGAACGAAACGAAGGCTGTTAAGTTTTACTCCCGAACGCTACTGAGGGTTTTATATAATTAACTCCCGAGCATTACGAGTTAATATAGAAACCTGAATGAAGTGAGGGATTTAAGCCTCCCAATACAAAGACAGATTTATCACCACGTCGGTTACTCTAGTGCTCAACCTTTTGTGAGATAATTAAAAGTCAATTGACTTTGCCTGTTCGATAATGCCCTATTATGCAAAAACACTTCACGTCCCTTAAAGCGACATTTCTAATTCAAGTATAAAGTCATCAGGGTTGAATAGAATAACAATTTTATCAAACCCGATGACAGTTTTAGTGAAAAAAAAGTAATTCATCCATTTTTGGTAGTAGGAAAAAGCCAACAAAAAATTCTACCACTGGGGGTCCAGAATCATATACTTACTGGATCCATAGATCTATGGTATCCGTTTGAGCGTCGTCGAGTACACACGGCTTTTGTTTCAATACTATGCCAACTTACCTTATTATCATCCGAAAGGTAAGTCCATGTCCCCCAGATCGGAGACAACGAAGGAACGAAGTGAGGTTTAGTCAGTAAGAGTCTGACACGCCCTGTCGCTCCGCCCAAGAGCGGAAGAAGTCATTCTGATGATTCCCATACCAAAACAAAAAATAACTTACCTTATCAATCTTGTTGCCGACTACTAAGCAGACTATGTTCTTCTTGGTGGAGTACACTTGGAGTTCTTCCACCCACTCGTTTAGCTTGGCTAGGGACTTTGGTTCTGACACGTCGTAAACTAAAATAGCACCGTGAGCGTCTCTGGAACAAGGAGTTTCTATTAGGGAACCAGTTTATTCATGTAACATTCTCTATTTATATCATCATCATCATTTACCTAACCTTTTTTTAAAAAAAAAAAATAATGACAGCCTAATTGTCATTATTTTGTTTTTAAAACCCCATAAGACGATTTAAAGTGTGATAAAGAGTACATGGAGGGCTCTTTCCGGGGTTTATGAACTTGGAATATAGCACAAATATTTATGTAAAAAAAATGAAAAAGATGTGCATTATTAGCTATCCAAAATTATCCTCAAAAGACGGGTTGAAGACATTCTCGCGAACGAAGTCGCGAGAAAATCGTTGGTCTAACATGGTAAAGTCGGTTATATGTAAAAGGTTTTTGCAGGTATGCAAAATACGGTGATAAGTGCTGTAAAACCTGAATTGTTTGGAATTTTTAGTTGTTTCTCGCACTTGTAGTTTTCTGTTTCTTACATTTAAGGACTTTTCAGTGTTTTTTTTATCAATTTCTTAAGCCCATTATTTTAATACCTCACATGATGAAAAACCAAAAAAATATTAAAATATACGACCATACATTCCTTTCAGCTGTCAAGTCCACGAGACTTTAGTCTATAGGGTGTGCCAAAGAAATAGACATTCAAACAATATACAATTTTCAGTCAGTCGGGTAGGTACAAAAAGTCCTGATTACAAAAACGAAAGGAGTTGCCAAACGTCAGATTGTTATAAAGTTGTCACAAAATAAAAGGTCCGTTTTGACATTTGTCATCGCGAAAATGACTGCAACGTAAGCGCAAAAAGAATATTTGCCATATAATCCATCATTATTATTTAACGCGCCAAAAAATGTATGCACACACCAAACACTTTATGTAATTAATAATTATTTTATTGCTCCAAGTAAAATTCTAGGTTCTTTCTCAAATGTCAAAACGGGCCTTTAATTTTTTTGGCAAGTTTAAAAGATCATGGTTGTTGGATGGTTGTGCAGTTGATAGCAATTTATTGATAAAAGCAAATCCGCTGATTCAATGAACTAAGCTGTTGTGCCCTTCAAGAAAAAGGTTTGCTTTTTCTATTTACTAAATGACCACTTCAGAACTGTTCTGTGAACAAATGCGTGCCTGTCAAATATGAAATGAAACCTCCTTTGTTAAAAATAGTATCTAGTTAAAACGAAACAATATGGTATTTAAATGCAAACATGCAATACAAAAACCGTAATTGTAGTGATTCATTAAACTCGGTATGCTTAACAGAAATAACAATGGACTGTGTTTAGGTATATTAGTTTTAATGTAAATGAAAATAAATTTAGTTGAATGGAAATTTTAATTAGAACTGTTACTGAACCATTATTACTATACTATAGGATTGGATTAAAATATAAATGAATGGTTAAAAGTATTCATTGTGTATGTCTATGTGCCCTTTGACTGCACAAGTGATATAGAAACAGTTGTACGAATCCTAGGATCCCTAATTTTTAAAGATAGTTGGCCTGGATGGAATAAGTCCGCAAAAGGATACCGAACATAGCTCACGCACGATGGTTTTCACAGGACTAAATGCGAAAACCAGACTAATTACATAGATTAGAGGTAGGTATTAATTTTTCTCTCAAAGTAACAAGTGAATGAATGACCTGTAGCCTATTAAGTTTAACTGATAGATCAACATTTTTTTTAAATGTTTTCCCAAAATAGGATCTTTGAGACCTTGTTATTTCATGACGACCTTACGTGAAAATTAACTTATTTCCCTTGGGTGACAATCAAAACCTTCATAACCCACAATAACTTTTGCAATATAAGAGGACGTTGTTTTTAACTGAAAGTTTTCAGTCAAATACAGGGGTGAATTGAAAAGTATTCAGGCTGATCCAGATGATTTCTAACATCAAAATAAAAAAAGCACCCTAATGTCTTTTTTACATAGCATGGATAGCATGGACGAAAATATGCATCTTTAAGATGAGAGAAAAGGATAGACAGCTATATTATATGAATCCGACAGCTGTCAGCCGCACCATCCTATAATAATTGCTTGTGTAGTGATCTATGAAATCGGCTAGCTATCCATTGGTCATTGTCCGCAAGCCTGCCTACTGTGAGCCTATGATAAAGTTTTAACGGTGTGTGAAATTAGTTTTGATTTTACAAATTAATTTGTACATTGGTTCAATACTTATCTGCAAATGAAGTAAATTAAGCATTTAAATTGATCAAACAGTAAGGAAAAATTAATTATTTTTCAAGTCTGAATTCCATTGTTTTGGAACTTAATAGTAGTATACAGAAAAAAAAAAAAAACTGAATTTATAGCTTTGTTCAGATGTCTATTCTATCAAATGTCTAGTTTTCTTGGTCACTCCAATTACTTTTCAATACACCATTGTATTTTCTGAGTCAACCAAAACTAACAAAATTTTAACAATGCAAGCGTACCTGTAAAAACTGGAAGTCAATGTTCTGTATCGTTCCTGTCCAGCGGTGTCCCAGATACCGAGTTTGACTTTGACACCGTTCACGTCCATCACTTTACATTTGTAGTCAACTCCGATTGTGGCGGGGAACGAGGCATTGTAGTCGCCCGTAGTGAACGCTAAGATTATGCTACAAATTAAACAAACATTTATATTTTATTGACACAGTTTAAAACATAAATTAATAAAGATCATACCTATGTATTCATTTTAAAAGATTTTTTTGGCTTTAGGAGAATTTAAAGAAAAAAAATACATTCTAAATATGTAATGATATAAATATTTTCATAAAAAATAATATTTTGTATCTATAAACACAAACATACTAATGTATTCATTATCAATAAACACTGTTTTAGGCTATCACGGTTTGTTTCACAATTTAAATTGTCACTTACGGGATATTGCAACAGCGTCGAAATATCGGGAACTCAAAATAAATAAAAACCACGGAAGATATCCCGTAAGTGACAATTTAAATTATCAATAAACTCTTAGTAGATTACAATTGGAGATATACTATTACTAATAAGTTGTAAAGAGATAACAGCTAAACTGAAAATTCCTTAGATCTTTTAGAGTTTTTTACTGTAATCTTCAAAGTTAATTTTGTTATTGGCTGTGCAATGGGTAATGGCAAAATTAAAAGCCTACTATTTTTTTAATTTATGTTCCTAAGTTTTGATCTTTGATAGCTTCATGTATAATCACTATTGAACCTGATAGTATACAATCATGTTGTCAATATGATGTTTGCTAAATAAATGATGATAGATGTTTACTAAATGAATTCTTTTAAGAGTCAGTACAGATTAACTACCCATAGATACCATTTCAAACGGAGATAACCAACTTAAACTAAACTATCTGTTATTTCCTGTAAATGGGTTTTACAGTAATTAGGTTATAGAGGTCAAAGTGCACTTTCCTTGTGTAAAATACTGATAATCAGTAATAAATATCAATATTTAAATGTTTCAATATCTAAATAAGGCATGACATATAAGTGACACAGTTTTAACCCAGCAAATAAAATGTTGATCTGAGTATGTACTGGTAATTAAAAAAAAATACGATTGCGAAAACTGCGCAATAACGTATTGAACATATAATAGCACCTAGCTTAATCATAATCAAGTCAAGGTTGAAAAATACACATTCTGTTTCAAACCAGTAATTTTAGGCATTTTAAACAGAGAAAATATGTCAATACACAGCTGTAAAATTGACGCACTTGATGTAAATGGTAGTAAAGTTATAGTACTACTTAATCGGACGGCATGACTCAATAGTTTTTTTTAGCAGATAGGTGGGTCACTACAACGTGTTAGTGAAGCTTCATTACAAAGATTCTTACCTGGATTTACCCACGCCACTTTCTCCGATAACCAGAATCTTCAAAGTTGCAACATAATCAGCACTCGCCATAATTTAGAAAAGAAATTACGACGATTTGTGAAAATCCAAAGGCGACTCCTTTGTGACGCACTTGCAGCTACAAATACTAGCTTATACGATATAAATCTACACGTACTCAACAATATTGAATGAATCACAGGGTTTTGAAATAAAGCCTAAATATTGTACAATAGTTAGCAATTAAATTCACAATTTGTCAATGAAAAAATATGAAAACAATCCTTGACAAATGATTTTTGACAGTGACATTAAGCGTGTTGGTCCGTTCCCCTGTCATAAGTTACGCGTTTTGTTATTGCAATGGGTCTGTGAGTTGTTGAATTAATTCTATTTTAGCAAGATTTTAGCTGATGTTTCTTATTGCCTATTTTCTTTTTTTTATACAGTATTTACTTTATCTTTTCAATTTAGTTTTCTGTCTGTATATATCTTAGTACCTTTGGGTACATAACCGAAGGAGTAGGAAGAGTTGAAGCCAACATGCAAAAGCCTATGCAAGCATGCTTAAGTGGAATGGTTACTAAGAACAATGTAAATAAAACTATAGCCTCTGTTTAACAATGTTTATAATAAAATACATCAAAATATAGAAGTACCGTAAAATGGGGCTATTTAAAACACTTTTTTCGTAAAACAGGTGTTTATAAAAATTTTAATAACTCAAATGATATGGAATATTTTTTTTTTAGTAGATTTCTCGATAAACTATAAATAGTAACGATCGTAGTATAACTTCTGTAAATATATTTTAAGATATAATACTTTACCATTACTATTCCAAATATCGCATCAATGGGGTTATTTGTAATCTCATTTTTTTGCCTTAGTTTTTCTTACTTTTTATAGCTGTGTCAAATAAAAGTCAGCAAGCTATATTTGGAAAAGTTATAGGGTTAGAAGTGGCTTTCATTTCACTATAATTTCACTCTCTATAAGCCACACACAAGCCAAAAATTACAACTGAATATTTTATTCACTAACAGATTATTGCTTCTTTGGGGTTATTTGGAATGTAATGTTAATATATCAAAGGTATTCTAAATGAAAGTGAAGCTATATTTGGAATATTTAAGGGCAAGCATGATCTATCTAATATAAATAAAAATTAATCGCTAAATGTGTTGCTAAGAGCAAAACTCTTTAATTTCGCAATTTCTTTTTTTTTGCGTTCGTTCCTTTCAGGAAAAGGGTTTTATGAAAGAAAAATATAAAAAAGTTGCAAACAAAATTAAGTGGGTGAAGCCGCGCAGGACAGCTTGTTTCAAATAAAAATATATTGCGCAAAATGAGTTAGACTTGATTATTTTAAATTATGTATTTAAATAAAACAACTTTAGTCAATCACAATATTTATTCTTCTTCTACATATTAAGGTATGTAGGTAGGTGCTATTTAATCACACTGGTTTCGTATTTATGTAATGACGAGATGACGCCAGCACGTCAACCTACCCCAATTTGTCAAATTTGCCAAAAATGGTAGATTGAGGTAGGTTGATGTGCTGGCGTCTGTACCAAGTTTTAAATGGGTAAGTACCTCATTAATAATTTTATTATAAACAATGGTTTACTACAAAAGTAAGACATCTCTTGAAAGATTTTCTACAAAAAGTATAGTCATATAACTGCATTTCGTAACGATTCAGAAACCGTCATCAAACGCAACTTTGTATTGACATCTTGTGTAGACAATAAAGTTCGACAGATGTCTAACTTTTTTGAAGAAAAGCCGTATAATACCTTACAGTTGGACTTATACCTAATTAATACAATTATGATTAGTCATCAGTCTTCAAAGAGAAACATTACAATCAAAATTACCTAATTGGTGTCTTGGCTTTGGTATCGTTGCCATAATAAAAACAAAAAAATAACAAAAACGAAATTAGAAACATACATAAGAAAATAATATTCTTAGGTCTCATAATTATTAAGTCTTAAACTTATAATTATGAGCTATTTAAACAAATAAAAATATTCTTTTGAGAAATGGACGTAAAATAAAAATATTAAAACAAAATTATTAGTAAAATGGAGTCAGCTTAGTTGTCTACAATAAAATATATGAAACTCAAATATATAAAATATAGAAATAATCAAAACCTTAGTCACTATCCATCAATGCTTTTAAAATTTCTTTTCTATCGTTATAATAATTCTTTTTATATTTAGGTGTTTGCTTCTTTTTCTTTGGTATATTAATATAACTGCTTAGACATACAGGTTTAAGGTCCTTAAAGACTACTTTCTTGTTTTTCAACGCATTTTCTAGACTTTCTTCCTTAATAATAGTTAGTTTTTTCCCGCTCTCGAAGTAGTTTTCTTTATTTTCAATTAAATTCGCATTTTCATTGTTATCCATAACTTCACTACATTCTTTGTCATTTATAATATCTTTACTATATAGTTCCTTTTCATTAAATGCTATAAGAGAGACAGTATTATCATCATCTCCAACTATAATTTCTTCACTCCCAAACTCATCAAAGAAGATAAGAGGTACTTCATTATATTGATTATCACAGAGTTTTCTTTGAGTTTTTTCGTTTTCTTCATTTCTGGGTTTATCCTTCTTCCCGTTTTCCTTTTCATCAAAATCTTTCCGTATCTCGGTCATTGATGGTAAAGAGTTCATTACACGGTTTTCATGACTCATCTCACCTTTTATTGTATCATGTGATATGCAATTTTTTGTTTCGTCTTTTTCATCTATTTCTTCATCGGTAATCTTCCTTTGATTTTCTATTTTGTCACTATTATCTGTTTTCGGAATTATAGATGGTGAATGATCATTCTTATTATTAATATCTGAGCTGTGGTCATCGAAATCAACGTCTAGTAGGTCCGAGTCACTATGTACACTCCTTGTATCCGATACACTTGTGGTTGAAATGCTAAGTTTTCTTGTATTTATTTTCCTTCTGATCTTTGCAACGGCAGAAGCCTGAATTTTACTTTTCTTGCCTTTACCTTTACCTTTTCCTTTAAAATTTGACATTGGTTTTTGAGGTTTATTTTTATTCTTAGTTGGATATTCATCTTCTGAACTTATGTAGGTGGAATCAGATTCGTTTCCCCTATCTTCTTTACGAAGTGTTGTTTGTTTACATTGCCCTGAAGGTCCTGCAATGGGCTGCATGTGTGATTCTCTGATGTTATAACCGATATTACTTCTATCTCTTTCGTTTGAAATTGTTTTATTTTTTTCTGAACATCTGTTTATTGTTTTTTTTTTACCTTGACGGGATTTGATAATTGACGGTTTTTCCAATCGTAATAAGTCATCTGCAGTAATGCTTTTTCCGGGTGGAACATTACACTTTCTTTTTCGTTTAGGCTGTTCATGAGCCGGGGTTGGATTTCTTAAATTTGTTAAAATTTCTATTACAGCTGAAGATGCTGTATCTTCAATTAGTTCCTCCGAAATAAAATTGTGCGGCAATCGAGATTTTGGTCGCTCAGAATTAACGGGATATAAACCGCATTTGTTAAACCCGGCAATTAAATTGCTGGATTCTGAACCCTTTTCTCTCAATTTATTCTGCAATCTATATAATAACATAGGAAATGAACTTTTTACTAAAGTTTTATGTTTAAGTCCTTCAGTCCTCTTCCAGTGTGTCAATACATCGCGCCAATATTTTTTTAAAGGTGCGTAAAATGCAACATCTAATGGTTGAAGTAAATGAGTGGTTTTAGGAGGTAAGCAAACGAACATAATATTAAGTTCCTGACAAATTTTTAATACGGATTCGGAAAAATGTGAAGACAAATTGTCTCCAATTATCACTTTTCGGCCAGTTTTTGTTCTTGCATATGGTACTATGACGGTATTAAACCAGTCCTCAAAGCACGTAGAGTCGAACCAACCACTTTTCGATCTGTTGTACCTCGTCCCTTCAGGCCCTCCTTCTAGCCATTGATCCCATAAATGATCTGCCTTATAAACAACGTATATGGGCAATAACTGTCCATCGGCAGTGCCAGTAAACATTAAAGAAATAGATGTTTTTGTAGTGTTGATTACCCTTTCAGGATATTTGCAACCTCTCTTAAATAAATATTTCTTATGGCCCGGGTCATCAGTGAGATTAGTCTCATCATAATTAATGATACAATCAGGAGAGACACCTTCAATAGTATTTTCATAATGCGAAAAAAAATCGTCTATTACAGCAGGTGAAATTTTGGCGCGGTCACTTGTGATATTTGATGCATTACGATTGGAAATTTCACCTTTATACCTAATCATGAAATTTCGCGCCCAATCTACACCGGGCATATTGTCTTTTAAACTGTAGACGGTTTTTCCTAGTTTGTTCAAGTATTTTTGGGCATATACGCGTAAGTCTGTAGAATCTAGTGGAAACCCCCAATTACTCAGTATTTGTATGTATTTTATGAACGCCATCTCTTCATCTTTTGAAAAAAGAGTAGGGTGTCCGGCTTTTTCTTGTGTGCAATTTATATTTCGACATTTTCTGCTTAATGTACTCTTTGGAATGTTGTATTTATTAGCCGCCTCAAATAATTTCAGTGAGCCATTTTGAATTTCTGCTATTGCGTTTTGCAAATCTTCTTTGCAATAGCTCAGATAAGGTGAATAATTCTTACCGTTGCGTGCATTAGTAAATTTTCGTTGGTAGGTCCGCACCATATTAAAGTTGATATCTGTAGCAAATCAATAAACATTATAAATAAAATATTTTTCCCTTTGTAATTCCGAAGCATTTTTCCATTAAATAAATACGCAGACGTATGTTCGTAATTTTGTTGAATGTTATCGTAAATAAATAAAAGTATATAGAACAAAAAAAAAGAAATCTAAAGAATAAGTAACTATTGATCATTCAGGTGTGACAAACAACCATGCTGGAAATGTTCTTTAATTTTTTACAGTACAGTATAGGTAAATTATTTTCTGTGTATGCCGAGAAACATCTTGCCCTTAACATGCTCAAAATGCACAATTGGGACTATTTGGAACTATGATTAAATTCCTTGGCAATTTATAACACGCTTTAAAGGGGCTATTTGAAACTTCGTTCCAATTAACCCCAAAACAGAAACCAAATAGCCCCATTTAGAAAAATCTAAATATATGCCAACTCGAAAAAGATAGAAACGAACAAATAGAACCACTGAAAAGCGTATAAAACACACTATTACTTAGTTTATTCAATTTCTTACATACCTGTCCAGATTTTGTGTATCAGACGAAATTTATCCAGGCACGAAATACACCAAAAACACAACACTTTTTAAAATTACGAGCTTAGCCACGTAGAATGCCGTTATTTGTCAAAATTCCTTTGTGACATTGACATTAGTTGCTACTGTATTGCCAGATGGTAAAATATAATTCCTACTATTCACAGATATAAATATCCACACGATCAAAACTTTTTTTTCGGAAATACCAAATAGCCTCGCGAGTTGTAAATAACCCCATCTTACGGTATACATCAAAACGGCACAGGAGCATTTCTCTTTTTTTTTGCCAATATATATTTGGTGAATGTCCCACAACTTTGCAGATTAATAACATTTGTGTAATGTGTATATCGTCCCCGTAGAGCGAAAATTAACCAACTTGCAATATGCTAGTTTTGAGATATCGTCATCTGAAGTTTGGAAAAAATAAAAAAATCATAACTTCAAAAATTAACGTGATAGAAAAAACTTTTGACTTAATTTCAATTGAATTTGTATATAGTTTTCTATTATTTATTATATGTTTTATATAACTTCTATGTGTAATGAGTTATTAGGTAAAATTCAAGTTAGTTATTTTTCGCTTTATTCGTTTCGATTTTGGTGCTAACTTAACATCCCTTAGTTAAATATTACTTGAAAAAATTTCGTTGAGAGTAATATTTAGGCAAGTTAGTTATTAATTAATATGTATCAAAATTATAATTATGTGTTTTTTGCCAGTTATTAACCTCATATAGACTCATGTACATAGATATCTATTGAGTCTATTATAATATATTTGGTCACAAATGTCATGTCACAAGAAAAAGCATTTAAAAAAAAAAAGTAAAATCAAAACTCGTTTTAAGGTCTGAGGAAACTTCAAGTCCTAAGAGCTGAAGTCGGTCGGTGCACTCCAGGGATACATTTCGGAATATAGTCGCCAAAATGAACGGGCTCTTTTTCGCAGTGAACAGACACGCATGTGTTTTGTTTTTTTTTAGCTTAGTCCAATTTGGAGACGCTGCTTGAAGTGTAACATTTGCAGGCCCTACCATAGCCTCTCTTTCGGGCTGGATTAGCTCCCTGCCTGCCCGACATGTATCTCTTTATAACTGTGCTGTCATCTGCATACCCATACATACTGGGCATCAGCAGGTCGTTGATATGCAGCAGAAAGAGAGAACAGATATGACTCGTCATGGGTTCGGATGAGCATCAATAACTCGGCGAGACCGTTTACTAAGGGACTCTTCGACCCAGGCAATCAAACCAGGAGAAATGCCGTTCGCTGGAAGCTTACTCAAGAGGCTAGCGTGCCATACCCTGCCGAAGGTCTTCGAGATGTCTAAGGAAACTGCTAGTCCTTCCCCAATCTTCTCAAGGGCCTCGGCCTACAAGTGAGCGATATACACTAGTAGGTCCCTGGTAGACCGATTACCGGTTACTGGAATCGGCCGATAGTTAGCAGGGTCGGCACGGCTGCCTTTTTTGGGACCAGGTTGCACATTGGCAAATTTCCAGGTCTTGAGCACTATACTAGTTCTAAATGAGAGGCGATACAAGCGTGTCAATACAGGTGACCACTGTAGCGGCGTCTTGAGAACAATCGCTGGTATACCATCTGGTTCACTAGCTATACTTTATATTTCGACTCAGCGCTCTCAGAATCTCTTTATTCCTTATGCGGACCTCGGGCATTGAAGTGAAGCAATGAGGTAAAATCATTGGGGTAGCACTAGACGTGAATTATTGGTGAAAAGAGATGTAAAGAGACCTGCCTGTCGCTGTATGAGCCAGTGTTCCGTCTGGCCTAACCAGTGGAGGCAGTGTGGATCGACAGAAGTTTGCCTCGACAATTTGGCAAAAGACCAGAATGCTCTATTGCCAAATAGTTGCGCAGACAGTTTTTTGTCAATATATGTAATGCTATTGAAGAGAGCTGTACTTGGTGCTTTTTGTAAGGCTTGGCAGCATGGTTAAAGGAGCTCTTCTTTGAGCTCAGATCCAGAGTTTTGTGGTTACGAAAATCCACCCAGGTGAGAAACCAGCTTCAGCGCAGTCGGCGTTGAAGCGAGGGCAAGCTGAGCCACCGATGGGTACATTACTAAAGGAGATAGAATACTCCTGTTGTACCTCATCTCAATCTGCTGATTTGTATCGCCATATTCTCAGTTCACTGCGTGTGTCACAGTGGGGAGAAGGACGATATGGACTTCAACAGACAGTGATCTGAAGGTCCTATTGGTGAGGAGACTGTTACAATACATCCAGGTCGGTGGTCAGCAGAAGATCCAGTCAATTGGCGGTATGACGAACTACATTAGGCACCCCTTGCTTAACCAGCTGGGAAAGGCGTTGGCGCTACAGCGATGTTTTTTGTTTCTCTCCCATCGTGAAGGGTCCTCTGGTATGGGAAAATCCAATCTTGATGGTAGGCGTTAAAGTATCCCAGAGCGACGAGCCGCGCATCTTCCTTTTGATAATGTTCTTCTTCCATTGGCTTGGATTACTTTTTTCCAACGTTTAGGTTGTTTCTTAGTCCTGGTTAATTTGAGATTTCATAGAGTACTGATCAACACCTGGAGAGTCCATAATAGTTGTACTTCGCTGCGGTATGGAGGCGTGAGTAACAACTACCCAAGATGCGTGACTCAACATTTTTTTGGCAAGTTGATTCAATTTAAGTAAATTATAAATAACTAAAAGATTTTGGTGATGCCAAAGCTAATGGATTTAGCAAGTTACTACGAGTGTAAACTCACTAAAAGACAATAATTATTTATTACTCTGAAATTTTAATTCAAATTATCACTAAAACGACTTAATTAGTTGTCACTCTATTGACTTTATCCTACATTGACTAACTAAGATCACTTAGTGAATTTTCGATCTCAATATCAAAGCAATTCGTTTTCAATATGTCAGAGTATAAATAACTATGTACGCTTACGTATTTTTCTGGACAAGCATAGTTCATATTAGAAATCACTAACATATTTTATTTAATATACCCCTCGTACTTATTGTATGTTATTGTATGTTAGTTATTTTTCACACAACCTAACTTTCTGATAACGAACAATAGAGCTACGGCGGTTAGATAGAAAAAAAAAGCAAAAAATCGTGATAAGCATGGCATTCATAACTCATTTTACCTAAGAGTGTCACTTAGTTAATTTTCACTCTACGGGGACGATATTATTGATTCTGTTTTATTTAGGAGCACATTTATTATTAAAATTCACAAAAATCATTCAAAAATATCATAAAAATATTGTATTTAATTAAAAAATAAATAAATACAAACTACCAAAAATCGCAATGTATGAAAATTCGTATGTCCCAGTCTACCATCCGTTACTTCAAACTCAATTATTTTTATAAGGTTCAAAGAAACTATACTGAGATTTTATTTTTAAACCATTCTAAGAGGTAAAAAGATCTACTTTCTTTGCTTTTTTGGTATTTTTTGTTTAACTTTTACAGATATAAACAAATTTTAAACTCGTCCCAGAAAAAGTTCCAAAAATAGATTTCAGTTTTTGTTATTCGTTTTTTATGTGTTTTAAAAAACTTCCATTTCGTTACACAATTTTAACTTGGCAATGCTACAGATACCCTTTAATGCCGCCATATTGATTTTGGTGTCAGTCCAGTTCCGACGTTAAATTTTTTTAATATAAAACAATAAATCTCATGAAGAGACTCAAGGGTACTTCAAATTTTAATAAAAATTACGTAAAATCGGTAAATTTTGTTTATTTTTCATATTATCAAAACTTTAAATTAATTTAAGTGCAAGGTAACAAAAAAATAAATAAACACTTAATTTGAAAATTTTCTTTTACTTTTCTTGATATTTCTTTGTAATGATGTTATTAAGTTTGTCATCAAGTATCAAGAAAATTATTATTCTGGATTTCTAACAATTCTAACAATTGCTCCTTCTAAGTTTTTTTTAACAAATAAAAAGTAACAAAATAAGAACATGTAATCTACCTTCATTTAGTTTTTAATACATTATCCACAAAATTCATTACAAAAAAGGATTTTTTTATAAAAATGCAAATGTTAATAAAGTAAACTACCTGATTTCACGAAAAAAAACCATTTATACGTATATTTTTATATTTAGCGTTTTTTTGAAATTATGGCAAAAAAAAGAGAAATGCTCACACAGTGACTTGTATAACCGGCGGCACATAACTTGGCAATGCGCAGAAATCGTTTTTTAGGTATATTTGGTGGTCAAGCGGGACGCGGGGTACGAGGTAGCGCCGATCCGGCGCGCGATTGTTACGGCATTATAATAGTAGTTTATGATTGGTGCGTTAGAAGACTTTTGCCTCCGCACTGCCTTACGTCCTGTTCGCTCATTGGCTGTTTTGTGCACCATGCGCGAAACTTGCCAACATATTTTCCGGGTATTATACACGTAATAAATGGACCAAAAACGATCATGAGCACGAAGCAACGTATCCACTCTGGGGGTAAGATATCCTGAGGTGCATGTATAGTGGAGAGGTATACCACGAATTTTCCTCAGCAGGATACAGCCAACTTACAGTTCGTCACATGCTTAACTGGTGCTGTCTGGTTAGCGGCATAAAAAAAACGGCGAAGGAAAACATCGTGAGGAAACCGGCATGTCCTAGAACCAAAAAATTAGAAGACATATGACTGATATGACATCCTCTAATCCGCACTGGGCCCGCGTGGTGGCTACCAACACAGCCCTCGGACTCATTGGGGCGTGTAGACTCACCACTACATCAACGTAGAGATACGGCGGTGAGTTTAAATTACTTGTACACAAAATAGATACCAATTTACTGGGGTAGTGCAGCTCACATGCGGTATTGTTTTCCGGGGCGAGCAAAGTGGTGCACGTGGATTTTCGGCATCTGTTTATTATGTACGTAGTCCAAGAATTTGGATTTGAGTCTGGTTGATGGCTATAGACTATAATTATATCTTTTATTAAATGGCCTTCTACTTATTCAACTGATGAAACGTTTAAAAGAGCAAGTAGATTGGTTTAATAAAATAATTGATATGAAAATATTATGCAGTGAGTTTATTTAGATAAGGAGGCGAATTGATTCAGTATTGGTGTAGTTAGGTAATAGTTGAGGGATCTTAGGAGGGACCACTGCGTAATTTTGTTTTGTGTCTCAGTGTAAGTAATAGAACACAAGTCGACTTCAAGGTTAACCAACGCTTGCCAAGGTTGGCCTGTGGATGGGTGACCATCTTAACATAACGAGTTTCCTCCGTGCCTCGGAAAGCAAGCCGTAGGTCCCGGCTGTCATTTACAGTCGTTACGGATAGTCAGAAGTCAGTAAATCTGACTCCACTCTTGCCATGAAGTACCCTGTTACCCCAGTTATTGGGTTGTGGAGGTCTGGTAGGCAGCCTATGCTTTCCGAGGCACGGAGGAAACTTGTGTATATATAGATAGACTGGGAGAAGAATTCCTAGGATGTGGTGCTGATCAGTCAGGGATGTTAGAATTATGAAACCAGTTATACGGTAGGGACCCAACAAGGCCGAAGCCTAGGTACTAAGGCCATAATGTTGACTTCTGAAAAATCTGTGGTCCTAGAGCACACAGGACCATTCTTCAATTCGTTCGAAGAAACATAGGTGTGGTTTTAGTCAGTAAAAGTCTGAAGAGACCAGCTCCGCCTTAGAACGAAAGAAGTCAATAGATAATTTCCCAAAAAAAACTGATATGTAGCTCTAACCTACCTGCCTTCGTTAATAATTGGTATCTGTGTCTACTTATTGATTTTAAGCAACAGAAAAATAAGAGAAAGTTATTGAAACTTTGTGAGTTCTCACAGAGTTCGCTTATTTAATAATAAAAGTCACTTCGACATCAACGCAGTAAAACTGGATTGAAATTTCATTTTTCAAATACTTCTCGGAGTTGGTCAGGCGCGTCGAGGTTTAAAAGTAAAGTTTTTATTGCTTTCAGAATAAAATAATGTTGTTGTGAAGTTTATTTGTATACTTAGTAGGTAGGTCTACTGTCAGATCGAGCGTCTTTATTTTTGAGGCTCGCACTTTGAACGTCCTACGTACCTATTCTGATATAATTTATATGTTTCAACTAAGAATCCATGAATCAAAAAGCCTATCATAAACATAAGTCTAGTAAAGACGGAAACAAGTACATATTAAATCAAGTGAAACAAAAAGAAAAAAACAATAGCATCTCAATTTTTCATCAATATAAATTGGTTGCTGAAAGGTAACTGCGGTATCTTCTCGTCCAACATACGAAATTGTCTCAAGACAAAAGTCTGACTAGTGCACGTTGCCAATGATAACATATAGCTTTAAATCGTAGTTGCTCACAATCAAATGGGCCTTATCAGAAGACAAAGTCACCCTAAAGACACTGGAAATGGGTATGCTGAAGTTTCCTTGCGTGATTGCATCAGAAATGAAGATACCCGCAGGAGAATTAATTAAGGTCTTAGCCTGAAGAATTTGGGCAGATTGCTCGCAGAGCAGATGAACGATGAAGACGAACATATCGTCTTTATCGTCCACATTCATATCGTCTACATTCGTCCATATCGTCTACATTGGCGACCATGTACCGGAAGACGCAGCGTTTAAAGGCCTCCCATGAGGTGGACAGACGTTTGAATCTCCAACCGGTCCTATGAGACCGCGCTGTTATTGTTTTACTATTGTGTCTCGTTTCGCGGGTATGTGAGTTATTAAAGAATTTCCATACCAATGGAAAAAACCAATAACATTTTTCCTGTACCACAAATTGAAACTAGACATTCGTGCTCTAGGCACATTTAAGTAGCGCTTGCGTCATTAGATCAACAAAGTGGTTTAACCTAATTTTACTGTTCTTAAGCTGGGCTCTCAGGCTAAATGAAAAAAGAAGCTTTTACCATCCCATCAAATGCTTTTAACACGTCCGAAACACTAAAAGAAAACTAATAAGGTCATCTAGTAAAACCTAGGTAAAGAAAAACAAAGCCAGCCCCACCTTTACCTACGTACGCAAAACTCTCCATTCACACGCTAAAAATCTGCGATATCAACAGATAGTGCCGTGAATAGCTTGCATAGACCCATTCACACTATTTAGGTCTCGACTCAATGCAAACCGGGACAAAACGTTTCTTTATTTCATTAGAATGCATTCATGGCGCGGTCTATTGTACCACAGGCTATCTCTGCAGTCTCTTTTCTAAACAATTGAATTTTATAGCGAAGAAAATGAAGTGTCTTTTCAACGATATTCCTCGGCATATTTCTTAGGGTATCTAAATCAATTGAAGTGCACTCAGGGAATGGTCTGCAGGTGTTTTGTTCTTGTGCACTTTCGCTTTTTTTTGTTTACTTGTTGATTTAAGAGCAAGGATTCTTTGATTGTTTTTCTTTTTGTTTCTTCTAGAGGAAATTGAAGGGAAATTAGTAACGCAATGTTGTTACCTGTTGATTCTACAATTAAAGATTGGTCTTTGGTTACTGTCTAGGGGTCTTGTAAACCCTACGTCTTTGTGAGGGCTTTGGTTCGTCGTATAAGCTTTTGGAGTTAGATATTTAGGAAGATCGTAGAACAGATGGTCGATGAGGACGGAAGGTTTTGGAGTAGCGGCCACATACCGGAAGACGCAGCGTTGGAAGGTCTTCCACAAGGTGGACCGACAACTTCGGGCGTATTATTTTAATCTGTAAAAAGTGCTATGTGTTTTCCGTTCGATGATATTTGTATGGCCTACTGTTTTTCCGGGTCTTAGTGTGTTATGTATGTGTATTGCAATATTTGTGCAAAGAAAAAAATGCAAGAGTAATTTCTAGTGTCGGGGAACATCTACTTTAATGCAGGCGAAGCCGTTGTCTTCAAATAGTAGGAATTCATTCCCTAACTTTAAATTGCTACTTATTACAACTTCTTAAAAGTATTTTTGTATAGTCGGCCCACATTGTAAGAAAGAACGTTTCATATATATTTTTGTGATGTTCTTCGATATCACAATACCTACTATGTGGCCGATGGTTGTCCAAATCGATGAACATGATTTTCTTTTATTGATTTTTATGTTTCTATGAGATTTCCCGGTAGTCATTCGTAGAAATTGTAGATGTTTGTCAGTCGTCACATATAGAAAGTCTGACCATCAGTCTGGATTTTGGAGGCTTGATAGGTAGTCACTCCATGTAGAACAACCGCAATCGGTTAGACTAGAAGCTCATCCCAAGCTAGTTAGGAGAAGGGTAGGGAGACGAGGAGATTTCATCCGTAGGTAATTGTTAAGAAGTTGAAGACGTTACATATTGATTTTTCTTGCTGTTTTTAAAGTACATGCTCAAACAACAAAAGAGTAAATGCGTCTGTTGAATCATAAAATAAACAAAATAAATTCTAAATCTAAATATTATTCATATTATTTTATGAAAAAGCACGGAAAAGCATTGAATTCATAAAATTGCCACTCAATCAATCAATCGATGATTCCAATTTCTATTCCAAAATTGAAAATATTTTTTATTTTTTATAAATAGAACGGTTTCAGATGACGTCACAACATTCGCTCGTAACCCTCGAATGCGACCGTATTTTTCCATCGATAAACATTGTGATCATTCGTTCGTTCGTTCAACGAAAGTGATTTATTCTCGTATTGAATAATGAAGCTCTTTGTACGGGATGAGCGATGAAATGAATGGCCGAATTTAAATACCTGTATTTATAACCCTTTGTTAGGGTTGTCGGACGTTGCTTTGTGTATTATAGTTAATGTTTTGGGATTAATAGATAAATTTATTGTTATGCGGGCGATATTTTGGGCTGGAGGCTGTGTATCGGTTTTAATTACCGACAAGTTATGGCCAATAATGTGTGATACGTATTTTTCTGAAAAATAAAATTGTAACTCTCACTAAATAAATTATTTTCGTTTCATTTAAAAAGCTGTTGTTCACCAATTACGACTATAAAAATGTCATTCGTAATTTTGAATTCTGAGTTATTTGACAATACATGCCTCAATAATATGTGTTCGTTTATATCATTTTCTACGTATACTCCATGAATATTGACAGCTGAGGCAACCCTATCATTCAATCTTCGTTCATAATGAGGGTTGAAGCTCCCTTTCACGTAGCTTTGTGTTAAGCGTTTTGTATCAGATGATGCTACAAGTAGTTCACCGATATTAAAGATATCTGGAATCTTTCATGTTCATGGAAAATATGTCAAATTAATACTTATTACATTAGCTAGTCTCTAGTTAACCCCTATATTGCTATTAGCAGGTGGAGTTTAGACTCTAGCTACGTCTTTTAGACCCTGGGACGAAGGAAAAGAATAAACATGGAGTGAGTTTTAGTCAGTAAAATTCTGGCACGCCTTATCGTACCTTTCTAAAGCGAGAGAATTCATTGGATCATTTCCCACCCAAAAAAAAAATAGTATAGAAGAACCTATTTTAACGCAGGTAAAGCTAGTGACTGAAGCTAATTGGGGCTTTGGTTGAAAGAAAGATAACCTCGACACCCTGGAGTGAAGGCAAAGAAGGAACAAGAGTGAGTTTCAGGCAGTAGAAGTCGCTCCTTCTAGACCGTGAGAAGCCATTTGATACCTTAAAAAAGGAATGGCAGATGTTAGTTTGTCTCTGTCTGTTTTTGCTTTACTCTTTATAACTAAATCATAATATATGAGAGAGAATAAAAAACAAGGACATTGCAAGTGCATTGACACCCGTTTGAAACCGTTGTAGCTTACTAATGGAAATAATAATTTCTATTAAATTAAACTAAACAATTTATTCAACAAAATATAGGGCACAGATCACAGCTAAAACACGTTATCAAAATCTGATTGCGTCTCCAACATAATTGAACGCGTTTATCTGATGTGTCAGCTGATACCAGTAATTACTATGTCCAATTATACACCACACACAAATTACCTGGTGTCCTGACTGGTAGATAGGGTAGTAGGTAATCTTTGGTAGTACCAATATACCTGATATTGGTAGGCAGTAGGCACCTACTATATTATACATACTTCTTATTGCTGGACTGTATCTACACATATATAATTATGATGGAACTTCCTAATTGAGTCATCATCATAACCATCATCTCAGCCAAAAGGCGTCAACTGCTGCACATAGACCTCCCCAAGCGTCGCCTCAACGACCGGTCCTGTATGTCTCGCATTCATCGGATTCTCACCAGGTCATCCGTCCATCTTCTGCGAGGCCTTCCAACGGTGTGTCTTCCAGTATGTGGTCGCCACTCTAGAAACTTTCATCCCACTTGATCATCTGTTCTATGAGCAATGTTCCTTGCCCATTGCGACTTTTACTTTTAAAAATTAAAAGAAATAACTATTCTGCATTATGGTACATCATAGTTCTCCGTATGGTTAGAACGTAATTACACAACCATCTGAAGTCAACTATCAGGCAGTTGACATAACCAAACACCACACCCACCTGGTCGGTGGATCCTCCCTTTTAAATGTAGGTTTGTGGTTTTTTACGCCCTATTCCGCATACCCCTAAATGTTATTAAGTAGTTCGTACCGGTATTAAGATCTGTATACTAACTCATCGCACTTATAGTTGACCAAATCAAGTTCTAGTATAACTGGATGCAGCTGCATATATTACTTACAACTACCAATAAGACTTCGACAAAACGACATCAATTAGGAAGATTAGTGTCAGATTTTGCCTGGCGTCCGATAACCGAAACGACTGCCAAATATCTATACAAACGACAGCTAGGATCAACGTTTTGACGTGCTTTCTGAGACACTTAGAATTCTTAGCATGTTATTACATGCTGAGAATTCTCAGTATCTTGGAATACGAGTAATACGAATACACCCATCAATAGACTAACCTCTTCAAGAGTTGCTTGACCCTGAAGGTCCACCAATGTAGCCTTTATTTCTTAATCATAAGCTTTTAATATTATACATTATTCGTACGTAAACCGCAAGAACAAAGCAGATTTATAGCTGTAGTAGATTTCTAAGAACCAATTACATTTCTGATTAGTTTTGGCAATTATACTCCAAAATAATAACAACGTATCGTTTGGACTAAATAAATATTCCAGTAATACTAGAGATCTCTCATTCAGATGAAAACATAATAGATTTTCCGACCACCTTTAGCCGATAGTTCCAAGTAAGGCGTTTTATTCTAAGAAATAAATAATAATTGGTCTCTGAATTGTGTCACCTTTGTTATGGCGTTACCGTTTCTGCTTAACCCAGTGGGATTAGGGTGGAACAGGAGAAGTGTAAACTTCCTGGTAATTTTATCAAACCGTCTGAGTATCTCTCTCCTGAACACGAATCGCCTTGGGCAACCTGGAAAATCCTAAATAGACTCAGCACTCAGGTTGGTCGCAGCAAAGAGAATCTCCACAGATGGGGGTTCTCTCACGGTTCTGATCTTCAGTGCATGTGCGTCTCTCCACATCCCAGCTTCTTTTCTGCAGCATCAACATCTCGCCCGCAGGGCGGAATGGGAGAGTATCACTCTTTTACCCACTAGCTGTTTTCTTTCATTTGGTCCACGATTACTCTTTCAAACAATACCGTAGATTGAATGTGTGTCAAATAATAACATTTCAATGAAATAAAATAGAAATGAATAGAATAATAAATGCAATCCCTTTCATATTAAATTCACGTAAAACTAGCAGTTTATTTTCTATAGCACAGACTTGCTCATTATCGCGTTCAAAGCGTTCATACGTAACAATGTAGCCATATAGCCTATACCGCCCTATTTGGTGACTCGAAGGAAGATAAATTACGACACAAGATTTATTGGAGAATTCCGTGATGGAAATCTCAGAAAAAAAAGCGCGTTATGACAATGGAGGGAGGTATTTCATCTACTTTAATATTATTAAAAGTTACTGGAGCTGAGGATTTTTGGTAAAATTTTGGTGTAATTGGAAAATTTAATGTTATTTTTAACAAGCACTAGCAAATATAAACAAGTCATTCATTCACTCGTTCAATTCCTTTTTTTTTGAGGTGGGAAATCATCCAATAACTTCTCCCGCTCAGGGGTGGAGCAGGAAGGCATGTCAGACTTTTACTGACTAAACCTATACCTGTGTCGTTCAGTTACCCTTAGGTACTGCGTTTTAGGTCCAAGGGTTTCCTTTTCAAAACTACGACCGCGCGGCCCTCGATTCGTAACGTTCTATTTCTTAAATCAAGTTTTTAAGATTTTTCCAATACTCATTCTTATTAAAAATCCTCTTAAACTATGGCTCTGAACGAACTAAGTAGCGATATTCAATTTCAGGAACTAAACGCGAACGATTTGTGAAACAATGAAACGTAATGTACGTAACTACCAAACTGTATTTCCTTTGTTTAATATTCCCCTTTATTACCACTTAAAACACAACATAAGGCGAAACTTCCAGAATATGTTTCATAAATTAAAATAATTGCCATAAACCACCTCTATGAGGTCCGTGAAATTATGTAAATTGAGGATAAGTCTTTGTTTACTTGACTTGCCATAGTTTTAGTATCATAAACTCACTTTAAGCAAACTTACTGAATTTCTTTCATTTATTTTTCACTACAATGTCCGACTTCAGATCTTGAAAACCCCATTTCAAATAAAACGTACCTACGTACATTTAAGTTTAAAATCTTCGAGAAGATAATACTATGTATGTACAATGTAACTTGTCATTGCCATCCATACAAAGCTCTCATCAATGAAACCGATTACAATAAAACATTCAGTTATAGTGAACCAACAAAAATGTCATTTCATTCAATCACGCGACGCGACGTACAAAAATTCCATAAATAGATTGAATAGAAAACAAACAACTGAACGAGTCAGCGTTTCAAATTATCCGCCGAATGGGACCGATTGAACGAATGAACGGGACGGGACCGAATGGAATGGCTAGCTCGACGGATCTTTAGGTGCTGCTATTATTTTGATTGGAGGTACGAATGTACCCTGGGAATCTTGTATGGGTTAACTTAAGGGCAAGTTCTAAGGAATTAAGATAATTCGAAGTTGGGTCAAATAGGTATTGGGTGATGAGATAACTGTTTAAAAAGAGTACACTAGCAAGGGAACCTAGTTAATTATTAGGCTGCAGGCAACTACTGATACGATTTAAAAAAGGAGTATATTTATTTATTATACACTTAATTGTACACCATTACATATTAATACAAAAGGAAACTTAAAACTAACAGATACAATGGGCAGCCTATATTTTAGAGTTCATGTTTTTATTTATTTGACAATTAATTTAAACACTGTACGAATATTATCTAGTAAACAGACAAATAAAGAAATAGAAAAATAGGTAAAGACGCGATTTTACATTCTTTAATCTATATACACACATCAAAAGTGTCTAGGGATCAACATATATTTTTGCAATAACTTTTCTTCTGATTGATATTAATTAAAATTTTCTTTAAGGATTCATCAAATAAAGTGTTTTCGTTTGTCACAGTAACGATAAACCAAGTCACCTTTGCATTAATAAAGAAATTTGCCATTTTCCTAATAAAGGGATTTTTGACATTTGAACCACTAACATTAAAGTTCGCAAAAAAGACTGAACTAACAGTTTTCTTTAAAATTTTATTGGGTAACTTAAACAATTAATAATCCGTGTTTCTACCGCGAACACTAACAACACAAGAACATCGGTTTGGCATACTCAAAATGAGTTCATCCAAATCACGCTGTGGAATGGCCGCCCATGTTCGTTGCAACAACAAAAAAAGGTCTTCTTGCGACTGGATACCCTCCATATTCGGCAGAGCTCTTCTCTGTAGCATATCCTATGCATGCTCAATCGGGTTCAAGTCTGGCGACTGAGCAGGCCAGGGCAGGACATTGATGTTAGCTGCGGCGATAGTCTGTCTTACAACTCTTGCGGTGTGCGGTCGTGCATTATCATGCATTAACTGAAATAAGGGACCGATTTGCACTTGTAGAGGAACGATGACGTCTGATACAATCGTCTCAGCATAAATTTGAGCGTTGAGGTTGCCTCTGATCCAAATCAACTCAGTTCTTCCGCCGATCCAAATACCCGCCCATACCATGATGGTTCCACCACTATAAGGATGGACTTCCTGGCAGGATTTTAATCGCTGTTGGCGTCCAGGGGTTCTCCAGTGTCGTATACGTCTTGTATCCGGTCTCATATCAAAACGAGACTCATCAGAAAAGCACACGAAACGCCATTGTTCTTCTGCCCAATTTCTGTGTTCAAGAGCCCATTGATATCGAATCCTACGATTGTGCATTGCTATAGGTGGTACCCGTAGTGGTCTTCGGGAATGAAGGTTCACTCATGCAAGCGGTTTCTGACTGTTTGGTCGCTAATTAAGTTCCCTGAAGAGTGATGAAGCCTCACGGCTAACATCATGGCGGTTATTGTTGGAGCTCTTCGAGTTAAGATTTGAATGTATCGGTCTTGTCTCCGTGTGGTGCAGCGATACCGTCCTCCATGGCGCTCAGCCACGGTACCAGTGCTTCGGTAACGTGTCCAAAGTCGACTGATAACACTCTGACTTGTATTCAGAGCTAAAGCCACAGTACGTTGCCGGGAACCAGCTTCTATCATTTCCACGGCTCTGAGCATTTCTTCCCTGCTTAAATGACGTCGCCGCTCCATAATAACGTTGGTTTTAATCAGTAGTAGGGAAACAGTAGCACTAATAATGTCTTCAATGCGTTGTATGTTTTTATAGGGAAAATATTGACAGCTGATTTTCATCTTTTACTCGAATTTGATTCACAGTTCCTGATTCAAATTATGAAATGCACCAAAAAGGATCCATATAAATTTATAAAATCATAAATTTATTACAAAGCCACATCTCAATCTCAAGAAATCCGCATAAAAATGCTTGATCCCTAGACACTTTTGATGTGTGTATATAAAAATGAAACCCGTTTTCCGTTGTCACGACATAACATGAAAACGGCTTGACCGATTTGGCTGATTTTTTTTTTAAATGTTCCTTGAAGTTCAGTGATGGTTCTTACGGAGAGAAAAATTCAAAAAAAAAAAAAGTTAGTTAAAGTAGGGTAGGTAGGGTAGTGTAGGGTAGTGTAGGGTAGTGTAGGGTAGTGTAAGGTTGTGTAGGGTAGTGTAGGGTAGTGTAGGGTAGTGTAGGGTAGTGTAGGGTAGTGTAGAGTAGTGTAGGGTATTGTAGAGTAGTGTAGGGTAGTGTAGGGTAGTTTAGGTTAGTGTAGGGTAGTGTAGGGTAGTGTAGGGTAGGGTAGGTAGGGTAGTGTAGGGTAGGTAGGGTAGCGTAGGATATGTAGGGTAGTCATTTGACGGGAGCGAAGCCGCGGGTAAAAGCTAGTAAAAATTAAAATAGCATTTTTAAACAATAAAGAAGACAATATAATAGCAAAAAGTTCATCAAAAGGGTTTTGATTTTGGTTACGATCAGAAACATGGAAAAAAGTTTGCCTTTGAAGATAAACAATTGAATACGATTTCAACAGGTTTGCCAATTTAACTTGTTTATTTTCAGCTATCATGTAAGACCACGAAAGGAGGAGCTTGTGACTAGATAATAACAGCCGCACAGGTCGGTCGAGGAGCTCGTGGCTAGATAATAACAGCCACACAGGCCGATCTTTTAGGATAAGCAAGGTTGGTCTGTGGATGGGTGACCATCTTTACATAACGAGTTTCCTCCGTGCCTCGGAAAGCACGTTAAGCCGTAGGTCCCGGCTGTCATTTGTAGATCTTTGGCCGTCGTTACGGATAGTCAGAAGCCAGTAAATCTTACTCCAGTCTTGCCATGAAGTACCGTGCTATCCCAGTTAATGGGTTGTGGAGGTCTGGTAGGCAGCCGCTCCTCGTAAAATAATGGTATACTGCTAACTCCGGTTTGACTGGAAGCCGACCCCAATATAGTTGGGCAAAGGGTAGGCAGATGATGATGATGTAAGAGCACGAAACTGATGGCTATATCAAAATAACTGAAAAAATCTATTACAAAAATCTAAAGCAATTTCAAAAATTTTACCCAGCTGAGCTTAGCCTTAAGCTTCGGTCTAAAACACTGTGGGCATTTTATTCCTTCGGGCAGACGACCGGTCTTTGTATCTAGAGAAAATAGATTCTACTAGTAGTAGTACCTAGTCTCGTTTGGGTTCATAGTCAAGTTAACTTCTAACCCTAACTGACTTGATGTCTTTATTTCTTTATTTTCGTATTGTCTTAGTTTTAAACTTGATTAGGGCTGAAAGATTTGATCTCTCTTGCAATATTTTTGAGAAGTTTGCTTTTGATTTTTGAAAATAGATTTAGGGTTTATTCTTTTGTTTTTAATAATAACAGCCGCACGGGTCGATCTTCAAGGTTAAGCAACGCTTGCCAAGATTGGCCTATCCGCAGGCCAATCTTGGCAAGCGTTGACCATCTTAAGAAATCGAGTTTTCTTCGTGCCTCAGAAAGTACGTTAAGCCTTAGGGCCCAGCTGTCATTTGTAGATCTTTGGCAGTCGTTATGGATAGTCAGAAACAAATAAATCTGACTCCAGTCTTGCCAAGAAGTATAGTGTTACCACAGTTAATGGGTTGTGGAGGTCTGGTAGGCAGCCGCTCCTTGTAAAATACTGGTATTCAGCTAAATCCGGCTTGACTGGAAGCCGACCCCAATATGTATAGTACTGTAACCTGTAACTGCCAAAGATCTACAAATGACAGCTGGGACCTACGGCTTAACGTGCTTTCCGAGGCACGAAGGAAACTCGGTACCGGTATGTTAAGATGGTCACCCATCTACGGACCAACCTTGGCAAGCGTTGCTTAACCTTGAAGATCGACCCGTGTGGCTGTTATTATCTAACCACGAGCTCCTTTTGTTTTCATATTTTATTATAAAAATGCGAAAATAAAACAGTAACTGTGAAAACAAAATCAAAATTGACCGGAATGTAAACCAGATAAACCCATTTAACAAGTTTCACTTGCAAAATGCCGTTTTAAATGACATAGGATGGATTTTGACGTCAGGGTCCATGTTAAAACCTAATTATTATCATTGTTGCTACAGATATTTTGTTAAACATTTCATATTCGTATTACAGAGGTAAACAAGGAATTTTATTTATATAAAATATTTATAAAAAATACATACATAGTCCTTATTATACGCTACGCGATTATTTCAGTTTTTTGTTATGAACACTCGATTTGTACCTACTTGTTTGGTTTTATTCGTTCTACGAGTATGTTATTATAATGCTCTTTTATTTTCCTTTTGAAAATTATTATTATAATTCATTTATTTCAAGTAAAATTTGACTCTTTGTAGTTAAATATCATAAACAAACACGCAATACATATATAAATAAAATGAAAATAATTGTATTCTTAGAATTTCGTGGGAAAAACGAGTAAAAATGTGTTGGTTTTTACTGACGCTACTTGCCTTGCAGTTTCGGTAGCAGTTATTAGCTTTTTGCGGCTTTTACGTGTACCCGCAGGTGACAGTAAATGCAGTGCAAGAAAAAATGTTGCTCTTAAACGGAAAGTAGAATTTTAAAGTACCGTTGCACCGCCATGTAAACTGCTGGATATCACATCGTAAACACATGATAATGTGTCTCTGTGTGGATTAAATATTCATCATCTTCCTATCCTTTTCCCATGGTATTTGGGGTCGGCGCAACACGTTCTTTTCTTCCATTCTGTGTTGTCACCCGTCATGCTATCACTAAATTCTTTTTCTTTTATATCACTCTTCAGACAATCCATACCTCTTTTCTCTGGCTCCCTCTCCTTCTCCATTCATCTATATGTAAGTATAATTATAACTCTTTCACTCTGTGTCCTAATATTTTGAAGGCGAAAATTTGTAGATATGCATGTGTATATTTTTGATACAAGCGTTGATCAAGTCCTAAAGTATAATATAGAACAATTTTATCTTGGATATAAGGACCCTTGGGATTTAACGATGGCAGCAGCTAGTCTACAATAAAATACTTTTCTAAGACACTGTGTAACTTAGGATCCTACTGAGGATGATGTATCTAATGCAAAGATTTCAGTAGCAATTGGCGTAAAAAACTGTACCAATTTTAATACCTGAAGAATCTTCAGTATTTTTCCTTTGTATTTGGTTTATATACTCACCAAGGTCATCAATTTATATAGACTTCAGTATTCTATAGTTAGATCTCAAGCACAGAAATCTAAATAATAAGTCAATTATTTAGATTTCTGTGATCTCAAGACATGGGCCTCATCAGAAGACTTAAATAAAGTCGTCCAAAGGGCAATGGAAAGGGCTATGCTGGAGTTTCCTTGTGCGATCACATCAGAAATGAGAAATATCCGCAAGAAAGCCAAGGTTACCGATATAGTCCGAAGAATCGCCAAACTTATGTGGCAGTGGCAAGGGTACATAGCTCGCAGTACAAATGGTCGATGGGGAAAGGTTCTGAAGTAGCAACACATACGCATATTCATATTGTATGTACATAGGCCTCCGCCTATATTCAATAGTGGACATCTTTCGGCTGAAATAATGATGATGATAAGAATAATGATGTGATCTCATCACTATACAATGAACATTGGTCGAAACAAGTCGTTTCAAGCTAAACTAGACCAAGCACTTTATACTCGCACCTAAACACTTCCCTAGAAAATGAAAAGCAGTGAGTCGCATGACGTGAAAGAGCTCGTAATTCTGCAAATCTATTAAAGTTCCTTACCACTCAACCGCTGCAGCGCTGTATCAGGCTTAATTTGTCTCAGAACAAGCGCTTTCAGCGATAAACGTCACGGTTACAAATATAATAAAAGTCATTGCAGTTGTATCGTAAAATACAATTTTTATGTTACTTTTAAGTATGAGAACTTTGTTTAACGGTCACGATGTGCAGTCGTTGTCATTTTATCGATTGCAGTATTACTTTTGCTATTATTTTCGTTCGTAAAAACTTTGCTATTTGATGGGGCGGTTGTAAAATTGGGGAGATGGTCTTTTGTTTTTCGATTGTCTCTAGCGTTAATGGGCAGTTTGATTTTTGTCGTGTCATGTCATGTTGGAAGAACTCATCTTCTTGTTATGTTGTCGACAGTCGCTTTTTTGTCATGTTGAAGCAGTTTTTCTTTTTGACAAGTTTGAGCTGTTTGGCTTCTTGTATTTTTTTTTTGTTAGAACTAGAGTCAAAAGACTTATATTATTATTTATTCATACTTATATTATACTAGCTTTTACCCGCGGCTTCGCTCCCGTCAAATGACTACCCTACATATCCTACGCTACCCTACCCTACCTACCCTACCTACCCTACACTACCCTATTTACCCTACACTACCCTACCTACCCTACACTACCCTACAGTACCCTACACTACACTACGCTACACTACACTACCCTGCACTACCCTACACTACCCTACACTACCCTACACTACCCTACACTACCCTACACTACCCTACACTATCCTACACTACACTACGCTACACTACACTACACTACCCTACACTACCCTACACTACCCTACACTACCCTACACTACCCTACACTACCCTACACTACCCTACACTACCCTACACTACCCTACACTACCCTACATTACCCTACACTACCCTACACTACCCTACACTACCCTACTTTACCTAACTTTTTTTTTTTTTAGATTTAAACTATCCTATCTCTCAAGTTGGATCGAACTGCACATGGTGTGCGAATTTTATTATAATCGATTAAGTGGTTTAGGGGTCCATTGAGGACAAACATTGTGACACGAGATTTATATATATTATTAAAATTAAGATAAGATAAGATTAAGATTAGCAGTATATGTAGCTTTTTGTTATATTGGATCAGTTATGTTCTTTTTGTACTGAAGTAGTTTGTCTTCTTGCTATGTTGAAGCAGTTTGCCCTTTGGTTATGTTGAAACAATTTATCTTTTTGTGATTTCCGAATTGAAAGAGAGATTTTATTTTGGTAATCACCTAGGTACATAAGTCAATTTTCTTTTGTGTCTATTTTCTAATAAATTTACTAAATTTTCGGAATAACTAAATTTATCTACTTATTAAAGTCTTTACTTTCATACTAATAAGTTTTAAAAAGATGACAGAACTCTACTTTCTGTCTGTTACCTTACTTACTGTTATCTTACCTTAACACGGGTGCAGCCGCTAGTAGAAACTAGTCTTAAAAAATACCCGTTAGTAATGTAATACCGTTACCCCACTTCGAATTTCCAATTCACACAGCATAAACATTTTGATATGATAGTAAAACACGAGAATATACGTGTTACATGTTTCCCACAAAACGTGATGACGTTTTGAATGGCAATTTGTACCGTTTAAACTATGCGAACGCCTGAATACAACTATGTTACAAACTTTTGCATGCACCTTATGATAAAGGGTTACAGTTTAAAATTGTTTGTTTCGTTTATACCAATAAAATTGTGCGCTGTGCCTACAATTTTGTTGGGTGCTGTTGATGTGTGACTTACACAGTCGTGTTAGGGTAGTTTTTTGTTTGTGTTTGTAAGTTTTAAAGTTGTAAAGTCCGAAAATGCAGCGGCTAGAAGGACAAAGTTGTGTTGTAGTGTAGATACAAACTTGCAGTTTGGGTCGTAACTCTCTGTATATTGTTTGGATACATTCGTTTATACAGTTACGATTGGAATGATGTATCCACATGCTGGATTGTCTATAAAGGCTGACTTTTAGGATCCATACAAAATTGCAAGGTGTTGATTTGTGATTGAAGGACGATGTCAGCAGATTTATATTTATACCGACGACGTTTTATTTTGCAAAACTATCTGCTACCAGTGGCTTCGCCCGCGTGATAATAGAAAAATTTCCCAAGGGAACATAGTCCCGGGATATAAAGTATACTATAAATTAAATAGCCTATCCCAAGACATGGACATTCTTCTTCTTAGCGTGTCGATGGCAAAACTAGTCAAATACTTTGCGTGGCCCATTATTTTACCACGGCAATGCCATTTACTCACTGTGTTATGAGAGTAACCAAGATGCTAACAACACAAGAAATCTTGATCTAGCCTACGTATTCACTGGAACTATAAACTTTCATTGAGGTAAGCACCAAAAATAATTTATTAAAATTCTTATAAACGTTTCGTCCTCTCGAAAAACACATTTTCCCCGTACCAAATACATAATTTAAAAGACAAATCAGCTTTCAAAGTATCAAAATTTTCTAGTTCAACGCGTCCTAAGTCTTAATTGCAAAAAGATACCGTTGAGAATTTTTTAATATTCACAAAAGCTTCTGTAAACGGTTACTCTCTTTAGGTAATTTGGGAGGGCAAGAAGGCTAGGCAAACTGAACGTTTTATATACACTTGCCAAGGTAAAAGCGACTTTATAACTTAGTTTTATAGTAGGTCTAAGGCCGACATTGGCGTAAATCAATGTTTCACTTATCAGGGACGTTTGCCTCTTGGGCTTTGGTGCCTGATTCGATATATCAAATTCTGGATTGGAATGTGTTAGGTGAATAAGTTAGTACCTATGTAGGTATAGTGTAAAACTTATGTGAGATATTTTAAAATTCAGCCTCTTTCTTCAGTCTAACTTAAGAGTCTATTGAAAATCAGATTTGAACAGGATGAAGGAGGTTATAGTGAGCGTATATTAGATTTGAAAAGGATGACGGGAGTTAAAATGAACGACTATTAAGTTCGAAGAGGCTGCCGTAGAAATTTTGATTTGTTAAACAGTTAGTTTAGTTGTTTAATTTAGCCTTTTCATGCTTATTAAGTTCGAAGAGGTTGGTGAAGGTTTTTTTTTCGTTAAACAATTAGTTTAGTAGTTAGACTTAGTTTTTGGCAAGTATTTTTTTCTCCATTTATCAAGAAGGACTATTCTGATTAAAAGCGTGAGCTATTTAATGATGATCCCTCTAAATGCAGAAGGACTGGCAGTCATGAATTCGCGTCCCGACTTTAATTAAACAGGATTATTTTGACCGGGATTCGGACATCCCATGCAATTAAGCATTGGGCAAATGAAGAAGGTGTTGAAATGCTTTCATAACTCAGATTAAAGCCGGTCTGTTACGAGGAATTCTGGTGTAGTTACTTTAGATTACAGGTCCACTAAAGTCTAACTAGGTGAGTATACTAGATGATATAAGTGACTTTATACTACAAAGCGCTTTAGAAATAAGCATTACCCTGTACCTATTTTCTATCTCCTCTGTATTATCGATGTCTTATGTGTGTGTACTAAATTGTTAAAATAAATAAATAAATAAAAGCGATTTTCGTAGTAACTCGAAAATGTTTAAACAAATGCTGCATCGCTTTCTAACCTGCGTGTTTTGTTTAGAAATTCAAAGTCTTATTGAAACTCTAGGCAGGTCACAATTGCAGTGGTTGTCTTTGAAGACTGGCTAAAAGGGCGCTACGGCGGTACTTTCCACATGACACAGGTTCACCGTACATGACTTGTTTAGAAGATTTCGGTCTTGGATTGAGGTAGAAACGCCCGGGTGTAATCATTGTGTGGATCAACTGGAGGATACGGTGGGGCATACTGTGGCCCCATTGCCACAGTATGCCCCACCGTATCCCCGTTTGAGTGGAGCACAGGCTGTCCTCGTAGAGGCGCTCACCAATGAAGATCCGTCGCATAATTATGGTGATCCTGGTTCAGGCCCTGGTCCGGAGCGAAAGGGAGCATCCCAGCGGTGGACCACTCGCCGCCGTGAGGGAGAGAGCATCCTTACGCCCCAGCCATTGCCATGGTAATTGCCCCGGGTTTTAAAGAACACAGTTAATGAAATAACAAACTTTCGTGTTAATAATATTACTTAGTAGGATTTTTCAGAAACAAATTATAGTACATAACCACTCCAAAGCGGGCTAAAGTTCTTCGTATCCATTAATCGACAATTATCGTTAACTTCTCCAAATTAATAACACAATATATTCTAGGAAACTACATTTTGTAACCACAGGTTCAGTTCAGAAGCTTTCTCTGAAAACAAGGCTCAAACTGGTAACTTTTGTTAGTGACCTAACTACAGTGCCGTTCAAAGAAAAAATGACACATCTATATAATTATAATTTGGGTATCTTCAAGACTAGAGTGAATAGGCTCGTAGTTACTCAGATACCCGCGAAACGAGACACAATAGTAAAACAATAACAGCGCGGTCTCATAGGACCGGTTGGGGATTCAAACGTTAATAAACTAGTGCGCCTCACCATCAACGATTGCATCACTGCTTACCATCAGGTGGTATTGCAGTCAAGCACTAGTTTACGACGTCAGCCTGTACGAGATTAGGATGGCTCTGAAACAACTGAAACACAATAAGGCGCCGGGTGAGGACGGAATTACGGCCGAACTTCTGAAGGCGGGTGGAAAACCGGTCCTTAAGGCCCTTCAGAAGCTATTTAATTCCGTCATACTCGAGGGCAAAACGCCACAGGCATGGGGCAGAGGTGTGGTGGTACTTTTCTTTAAGAAGGGCGACAATGCCCTCCTTAAGAACTACAGGCCCATCTCACTTCTGAGCCATGTCTACAAGTTGTTTTCCAGAGTCATCACGAATCGTCTCGCACGCAGGTTCGACGACTTCCAGCCTCCTGAACAAGCCGGATTCCGAAAAGGCTTTAGCACCGTAGACCACATACATACGCTACGGCAGGTTATACAGAAGACTGAGGAGTATAACCTGCCTCTCTGCTTAGCGTTTGTGGATTACGAGAAAGCCTTTGATTCGATCGAGACTTGGGCTGTACTGCAGTCTCTCCAACGGTGCCAGATTGACTATCGGTACATCGAAGTGCTGAAATGTTTGTACAAAAACGCCACCATGTCAGTCCGACTCCAGGATCAGACCTCGAAACCTATCCTCTTACAGCGGGGTGTGAGGCAGGGAGACGTTATCTCTCCGAAACTGTTCACGGCCGCATTGGAGGATGTCTTCAAGGTTCTGGAATGGAGAGGGCGAGGCATCAATATCAACGGCGAGTACATCACTCACCTTCGGTTTGCCGACGACATAGTAGTCATGGCTGAGACTACGGAGGAGCTCAGTACAATGCTCGGTGATCTCAGTAGGGCTTCCGAAAGAGTGGGACTCAAAATGAACATGGACAAAACCAAAGTCATGGTAAACATCCATGTAGCTCCCACTCCTATCAAGATCGGAGACTCTACACTCGAAGTTGTGGACGACTACGTCTACCTGGGACAGACGGTCCAGTTGGGTAGATCTAACTTCGAGAAAGAGATCAATCGTCGAATCCGACTCGGCTGGGCAGCGTTCAGGAAGCTGCACGGTATCTTCTCGTCCAACCTACCGCAGTGTCTCAAGACAAAAGTCTATGACCAGTGTGTGTTGCCAGTGATGACATATGGCTCGGAAACGTGGTCGCTCACAATGGGCCTCATCAGAAGGCTTAAAGTCACCCAAAGAGCAATGGAAAGGGCTATGCTCGGAGTTTCCTTGCGCGATCACATCAGGAATGAAGAGATCCGCAAGAGAACTAAGGTTACCGACATAGCCCGAAGAATCGCTAAACTTAAGTGGCAGTGGGCAGGGCACATTGCTCGTAGAACAGATGGTCGATGGGGACGGAAGGTTCTAGAGTGGCGGCCACGTACCGGAAGACGCAGCGTCGGAAGGCCTCCCACAAGGTGAACCGACGACCTGGCGAGGGTCGCGGGAATCCGATGGATGCGAGACGCGCAGGACCGGTCGCTGTGGCGACGCTTGGGGGAGGCCTATGTCCAGCAGTGGACGTCTTTCGGCTGAGATGATGATGATGATGATGATGATGACTAGTTTACGTTATATAAAAAAAAAGTCTGCCTTTGTAGGAAAAAGTGAATTTCCATATTTCGAATCGGAAAACTAAAACGCATATTATAATAATGTACCTGAGACTGGTTGTGTAATATAGACCTAAACATTTTATGACTAATTTGACTAATTTACAGAGTGATTAGTCAAAAACCTGAGACTTGTCTTTTTTATTATGAGAGAACGTAAGGAAGAGCCTAAAAATGGTGAGGAATGTATTGCATTAAGACAAGCATTCCGAATTGTAAATTTAAATGTAGGCTGTCTTTTTTAACATATGCCTGAACAAATATTGAACATTTCAAGTAGGTACTATTTTTCCATTTTTTATTTTTATCTGATACTCCCTTTTTGTTTATTACAGCAATACCTACACAAGTTCAATACAGAACAGCCTTCTGGGACTTTGTATTGGATGGTTTCATATCGCCCCCTAACTTATGTATGAAAGTATCTCCGTGTTAGACCATTTCTGCGAACACTGTTAGTCGTAAGGTAGTCGATGTAATAAGCTTATTAATTTTAAAACCATTTCCGAATGAACTGTTTTTATCTGGAAGAAATACGGTTTTTTCTGTTGTGTTTATGATTTGAGAGGTAAAACGATGTGCGTATGAGTTCAGGAAAATATGTTGGTAGGCTTGGCATTGAAATAAAGGAATGTTTGTAGTGTGCTAATTTGTTTTTTGTTTCGTACAAGTAGAAGACGATATTGTTAGAGCCGTGAAACAAAGGTCGGGACTAAAATAAGTTTATTGTATCGTTGAAGTGGTTTTAAACTGATTTCTTATCCGGAAGACTCTTCAAAACTAGTTAGAATTATTTTTCCGACGAGCCTGCATGTTGTGAAGTTTTTCTTTCCTGTGAGGTCCTAATGTATACCTAAAGACTACCTAAAGACTAGGCATTGTTATGTTCTATAGTGGCGACCTCTCATGTCTGGTAATGGTACGAGGAGTAATGCGAGCCTAGGAAGTAGCTGAAACCGTGAGAGAAGTTATGCAACGGGCAACTAAAGGAACTCACGGTTTTATTCAGTAAAAGTCTGACACGCCCTCTCGCTTCACAGCGGGACAAGTCATTTAATGAATTTGAACCTCATGTTGTTGACTTAAGTCTATCTAATTTAGTTACTAAAGAGTTGGTCATAATAGTATTTGACTAAAATCCATAATGCATGGCATCTGTGGCATAATAACCCATAGGCCTGTAGTGATCCCCGATTAACGATTATGGCTCATTTCTTTTCCTAGAGAAAAAACGTAAGTCCCAGCGGTGGAGATATTGTAAGATTTATTTTGCTGATTCTGTTTTGAACTAAAAATAGACCTTGAATCGGATTTTCTCCGTCTATAATCTCATTATCCCCTTATTTTCGTAACAAATTCGCAAAAAAATACAAGGAAAACATGATCATAAGAGTGGTGATCAACTTTACATTTCGCGTTCGACTCTGCTATAAACCATAACTTTATGTGATCTACGGGAGAAAGCGTTAGGGGAACACGGAATTTTTATATGCCTCCTATACTTTGAATACTGATATGCGGAGGCTTTGGTACCGTAATGCTTGCTTAAGTTATGATTTGAGAAATTATAGAGCGTTCGTAGCAATGTGTGTAACTTTCGAGGGCTTACTTTTGGTAAAGGAAAGTGAGGGTGCGGGATGTTGATAAGGTCTGCTGTTCTTTTTTGCTTGTGTAAGCATTGAATAGCATTTATTTTAAACACTTTATTTGAGAAGTTTCGTTTTTTTATCTTCACTGTTTTATCATGCCTCTATCCTTTAGCAAACTAGGTTTTTTCCTGTAGGGGAATCACAGAATGACTTCTCCCACTCTTGGGTGGAGCGGGAGAGCGTGTAAGACTCTTACTGACTAAACCTCTACCCCATTCCTTCGTTGCCTTCGATTTGGGGGACATGGTTACAACCTTTCGGATTTCCCGTGCCGGGTCCCTACAGTTTGTTGACATCTCCTTGAGACGCGCGTGGTACCAAACTAGGTTGAGGTTGGCTTCCAGTCTAATCGGAGGCGGCTAAATAGCTGTTGTTACATGGAACGACGGCCAATCAGTCTGTCAAAGATCTACGAATGGAACCCGGGACTGAAGGCATTATATACGAGGCACAGGGTTGCCAGTAATGTCCTAGATAAACTTAGAAAACTCTCTCTCTCTCACAGCTCCACCCAGAGCGACACAGTGTACACGGTGGAGTAGGTACTCCTCCAGTCGTACTTTGTTAGGGCCACGGTTTAATTCTTTAAAGTTACCATGTAGTAAACTATCTGCGACCAACTTCAACTTTGCACTGTCAACTTTGAACGGTGCACAAAGGTCACAAATATTATATTGTTGGTATTGTCAGTTCTGCCGGCCAGCGACGCTTCCTTAGTTTAGCTTTGAAGTACTTCAGCTACCAAGGAAATTCTAGCATTTAACCCTTTCCGTAGCCCTTTGGATGACTTTAAGCGTTCTGTTGAGGCACATCGTGATCGACTACGTTTCTGTCATCTGACAACACGCACCAAACATAAAAAAAAAACATGTGAGTTTTTGGCGGGGTTTTTTCGAGTGAACTTCACTCGGTATTTCAATTATTCGCAAATTGATTTCTAGTGGATATTGTGGTGTAAAATAGGTGTAATTTTGTATTTCAAGCGTCAGCATAACTGGAGAATGTCTAGAATCATTGAAACAGGCGAAATCTTGGTAATATGAAGCTGACAATTTTAACGTAATGTTGACTACCTTACCGAAGTTTTTTCGTTGCTTTTGCAGTCAAAGTCTGAAAAACATTAGAATAAGTTGCATCCTTATTCTAAGGTAACCCGAAAAATCTTGTTCCGGTTACCCTTTGATTTTGGAACTCCAAAAACCTACTGAAAACGAGACTGTATGGTCTAAGACATTAGCCTGCCTAAACGGGGTGAAGAAAATAAAATGAAGAACATGAACATGAATAACGTCAGCTACCATTAATACTTAATGAATGTTCACGGAAGCAGTAGATGACTGACAACACTACGCAACAGTACGCGTCGTGACGCTAATCCGCGCGTCACCATTGTAGCGGTAGATTAATGTTCACACTATGTAGAATCATGAAAATGAAGCTGAGAATTTTATTGTAGTATTGACTACCTAACGGAAGTTTTCAAAGAAGGCTGACTCTGTACTTTTGCAGCCAAGTAGGTACTGCAAAACCATTATAATGATCTGTACCTGTAGTCTAATGTAACCCAACTAACCCCGTCCCGTTTCATCCTCTAGGTACGGAACCCTATTTACATTAATATGAAGAACGTCAGCTAACATTAATACTTAATGAATGTTCACGGAAGCAGTAGATGACTGACAGCACTACAGTACACGTCGTGTATGTAGGTGTCGTGGTATCTACCATGGAGGAAGGTATCAACGCTAATCCGCGCGTCACCATTGTAGCGGCAGATTAATGTTCACACTATTGTAATCTATAACGTTACTTGAAGTGGGAACGTGGTGAATTCGGTGCCGAGAGGATGGTAGTTTTATTTTGGGAAATGTAGGAAAATGTGGGTGTATTTTCTCTAATAAAAAAATTATACAGACGAACATATAGAGGTTCTTCCTATGTGAAATCGGTTCGGTTAAAAAGGGTATTGTTCGACGAAAAATACTTAGGAAACTCAAGCATGAAAAGAAAATGTTGTACTAAAATTATTGCGGAGGTGGTTTTTATCGCCATATTTTAAACTAGGTTCCACCAGCCGGCTTCCTCTGCGTGAATGCTGGTTATTGCTAGCGCGAAATCAAATTCGAAAGCAGATATAAAGTAGTCCATGTCCATCCTTGGAGTTTAAGCTTGCTATGTACTATTTTCGTCAATACGTCATCACTGGCAACACACACGAACATGAATAACATTAATATGAAGTACGTTAGCTACCATAAATACTTAATGAATGTTCACGGAAGCAGTAGATGACTGACAGCACTACAGTACACGTCGTGTATGTAGTATCGTGGTATCTACCATGGAGGAAGGTATCAACGCTAATCCGCGCGTCACCATTGTAGCGGCAGATTAATGTTCACACTATTGTAATCTATAACGTTACTTGAAGTGGGAACGTGGTGAATTCGGTGCCGAGTTGTGTAATCTAGTTAGGATGGTAACTCATTTAATATTTGGGAATATACTGAAGCTGATGGATGTTTATTTTTTTAAAGAGTATTGTTCGATGAAAAATACTTTGGGAACTCAAGCATGAAAGGAAAATGTTGAACTAAAATGATTGCGCAAGAGGTTTTTGACGCCATATTTTAGACTAGCTTCTGCCTCCTTGTTTCTCTGCGTGAATGTTGATTATTGATAACGTGAATAATTGAAGGCAGATATAAAGTAATCCATGTCCATTCTTGGAGTTCAAGCTTGCTTCGTACTAATTTCATCAATACGTCATCACTGGCAACACACACGAACATGAATAACATTAATATGAAGAACGTCAGCTACCATTAATACTTAATGAATGTTCACGGAAGCAGTAGATGACTGACAGCACTACAGTACACGTCGTGTATGTAGTATCGTGGTATCTACCATGGAGGAAGGTATCAACGCTAATCCGCGCGTCACCATTGTAGCGGCAGATTAATGTTCACACTATGTAGAATCATGAAAAAAGGTGAAATCTTGGTAAAATGAAGCTGAGAATTTTATTGTAGTATTGACTACCTAACGGAAGTTTTCAAAGAAGGCTGACTCTGTACTTTTGCAGCCAAGTAGGTACTGCAAAACCATTATAATGATCTGCACCCGTAGTCTAATGTAAACCAACTAACCCCGTCCCGTTTCATCCTCTAGGTACGGAACCCTATTTACATTAATATGAAGAACGTCAGCTATCATTAATACTTAATGAATGTTCACGGAAGCAGGAGATGACTGACAACACTACAGTACGCGTCGTGTATGTAGGTATCGTGGTATCTACCATGGAGGAAGGTATCAACGCTAATCCGCGCGTCACCATTGTAGCGGCAGATTAATGTTCACACTATTGTAATCTATAACGTTACTTGAAGTGGGAACGAGGTGAATTCAGTACAGGGTTCTATGTTAGGATGGTAGTTTTATTTTGGGAAATGTAAGAAACTACGACGTGTGTATTTTCAATTATAATAAAAAAAAATGTTCAATGAAAAATACTTTCAATGGGTTCGCTTCTGAAAGAAAAACGCAAAGATTTCAATAAAAGTCTGACACGCCCTTCCATTCCGCCCAAGAGTTAGAGAAATCATTCGTCAGTAATCTTTTGTAAATAGTATGTATTTATTAACCTTAAATGAATGGCGGTATGGATAGTTAAAAAAACTTTTCTTTTCTGTCCGAGTGTGCCTATGTATGGTGATGGATAGTACTATGATTTTGATGATAAACACTACTTGATTATAACATCAAACATATTTCAGTCAATCAAAAAAAACTGCAGCTTCTGACTAGCATTAGCATTATCGGCCTTATAATGTTCCCACTGCTGGGTCTCAGGCCTCTTCTCCTGGGCCATAATCCACCGCGCGGGCCCATTGCGGATTGGTGGAGCATCTGACTGTTCAAAGAAAAAACTTCCATCATCATCTCAGCCGAAAGACGTCCACTGCTGGACATTGACCTTAAAAATTTCCACATCTCCAACACTACAGCTATTAAGCAAACCAATCTAAATTACAACAGAGACCGCAGAATTATCTAAATCCTGCCTCAAGACAGCGAACAGAAGCACACTTGTTAACGCAGCCCCGTCTGAAGCGTCTTTCATTAGAAATAAGGATATGTGCACACGACGCAGCCGTTAGATTAATGTTTGCGTTGCTGCGACTGCATGTCGGATGCTGGAGACGTCCTGTGCTGATGTCATGCGCTAAGCAGGATGTACGGTAACCTGGGGTAGGGATGGCGAAGTTTTGTTGTGGAATTTGCTAGGTACTATAATAAAAAGAATTAGCAATGGATAATTTACCGTCCGATGACTATCGTCTCTAGTTTATCCCATTATGAAGACTGTTTGTCGTCAGTTTTTTGTCGTTTAGTGACGACATTTTATCGTTTCACAGTTGTCGCTTTATAGTTTGCACATCAATAGCAAGCTACACAACACACAGCTTTTTTTTTCCGGTAGGGCAATCATCAGAATGACTTCTCCCACTCTTGGGCGGAGCGGGAGGGCGTTTCAGACTCTTACTGACTAAACCCCTACCCCGTTCCTTCGTTGCCATCGATCTGGGGGACACGGTGACAACCTTTCGGATACCGTGTTCCCCAGAGGCTTCGGCCCTACCGGGCCCCTACAGTTTGCTGACATCTCCTTGAGGCGCGCGTGGAACAGAACGCGCCGTCAACGACTGGGCTCGGTCCAGATTATTACCTGACTGCCGGACGGCGAGCTACCCAGTGCTCGCTGTCCGCGAGCCCGCGCCTACGGTGGTCGGAAATCGGGATCAGGATCTCGGCGGCGGCGGCGTGAGGACCGTTGCCTCACGCGGTTGGCAGCCTCCTTCGCTAACATTACTGCTTCGCAAAAGGAGGCGACTGCCTGCCACCCCTCCTCGCTCCGGACCATAGCCTGTACCAGGGCCCGGCGCGAGAGGTCACCGCCGCCGATAGCCTCCACAAGGACACGGCGGTGCTCCATCCAAGCGGGGCATACCTCTACCGTGTGCTCCACCGTGTCCTCCGGGCGGTCCACACAGTGGCGACACCCGGGCGTCCTTTCCTCCTTGATCCAATGCAGGAACCTCCCGAACTTACCGTGTCACACACAACACACAGCTGGCAATTTTTTATCATTTTACTAGTGTTCTACTTGCCGTTTCCACCATCATCGTAAATGAGAGTTAATCGTGTCGTCCAATATGTATATATAGCCACTTTTAAACTTCACGACGAAGTGGGAACGCGGTCTGTTGGTTTTTGTCCACGGATACGTAGCTTTGAAAACGCATAGTCGTTACTATACGCTTGGTGTAGTAGTCGGCAATGTCGTGACTTTTGAGCTTTATCGACAGAGTTTCATAGTTTTGTATGCTTCACGCAGGCGTACACCAAGCGTATAATGTCGATTACGCGTCTATGAAATAAGAGAGAAATTGATTGCAATTACTATTGCATTAAATTACCTAAATATGAAATATCCTACACGGTGGCACACGTGCCATTTTCGTTCGCCATCCCTGACTAAAATAAGGCTGCCCGTGGATTGTATGACTGAAATTCGAAAGTTATTAGTTTTGAATAGGCAAAACAGAAAATGTTTCAGAAAAATATTCGTTTGATTTTATTTGATTAAAAGTTGCCTGCAGTTGTATATATACAGCTGATGTATTTTGGAGTTTTATTTGTTCAACTATGAAAATGATACTTTGCAATCAACAATCTCATTCATAAACGTTTCTGATCTAGCAAAGTTTTATATTGAGAATTCGAAATAAATAACTGCTGAACGCTGCTGCTAACTAATTTAGAGATTTTATGAATAAGGCAGTTAGTTGCAAGCTAGGACATTGTTCCAGCCTCTTTGGGACTGATAACTCTCTACAATATGATGAGAAAAAAGTATGAAGTAACCTTCATATTTTTTTACTATCTTATGACGTTTTCATTCTCTTCCAACAATTGCAGAAACTATCATTTTTTAAAAGAGTAACCATTGATTTTCCTACCGATTCTTTTTAATAAGAAACGACCAATTTGAACTTTGCGCAAGTTTCAGACGTTTTATAAAGTGTCCATGAAGGATGTGAAATGAAAAGTTTTTTTTTAAGCTTAGGCTAGCGTTTGACCACTATCTCACCTAATGGTAAGCGACGATGTGGCCGACGATTCAGCACGCTTGCCTAGAAGTAACCTATTTACTCTTGACTTAAAGACCCCTAGATTGTGGCTATCAGGAAACACCGACTCCGGCAGGGAATTCCACTCCTTAGCTGTACGCACAATAAATGTGTTCCCAAATCGCTTTATGTTTTTTGTGTTTAGTTTAATCAAAAAAGTAGCAGAACAATAAAATCGCACCACTCGTCTAATTCCTGAAGTGTTAGCACGTCACAAGCAAGCGAGTTGAGACCCTATCCTGCAAAACGCATGACAAGTCTAATTATTTCGAGCGACTGTTCTCGAATGGTCTGATAATAGAACGCCTCGGAGACACGTCAAGGTATTCGCTCGTTGTACTGGAGCGTACGTTGATTAGTACTGCAGTAATTAGTTGTGTATGTTAGTTATTGGTTGGCGTTTAATAAGCAAAGGAAGTTTAAGGTTAGGTTGTTAGGTGAAATTGTTTATAATATTATGAGAAGTTTTATTGAACTTCTTTTCGGTTTACATCATCATCTGCCTAGCTTTTTCCCAACTATATTGGGGTCGGCTTCCAGTCAAGCCGGATTTAGCTGAATACCAGTATTTTACGAGGAGCGGCTCCTCCACAACCCATTAGCTGGGGTAACACGGTACTTCATGGCAAGACTGGAGTCAGAATTACTGACTTTTGAGCACAGAGGAGCAGTCTTCTCTATCCGTAACGACTGCCAAAGATCTACAAATGTCAGCCGGGACCATACGGCTTAACGTGCTTTCCAAGGAAACTCGTTATGTTAAGATGGTCACCCATCCACAGACCAACCTTGGCAAGCGTTGCTTAATCTTGAAGATCGATCTGTGCGCCTGTTATTATCTAGCCACGAATTTTTTTCGGTTTACATATAACATTATTTTTTGAGCTACAAGGTGTGTCAGATATTTAATGACCAAAACCCAATTTTGGCCCTTTGCGTTTCTGGACTCCTGTATGCCTTTCAGATTATCTTGTAGCCCTATGGGCATTGGGCCTACAAGGCCCCTACGGTTTTGCCGACATTTCTTTGAGGCACGCGTGGAGGAATCGACTCTATCGATGACTTTGGCTCCATCCTTACTGGATGGTTAGATGTCGAGCAACTCATTGCTAGTCATCCACAAACCAGCGCCTACGGTGACCGCAGATGCCATACAAATATTTTTCCGTGCGAGAATCGAACCCGCGACACCTAGCACTAAATCCATTCGTTTAGCTACTGTGCCAACCGTGCTACCAAACTTACTTACAGTGGAATAGCATCCTTACTTCAGTTGTACGTCGTCTCACATGTTCCCGGCTTAGATAACAGAGATTTATTACCGAAGCACAACGTTGAAAGAGAAAGAAGAAAGAAAGAAAACGTGTTTATTTTGCCCAAATGGACGCACAGTACAATAATGATTACAACAACTGTCAGGCTATGTGAACCCGGCATTATTTATAGCATCATAGACATTATAGAATACAGTTGTCCGGCTGTCAACACACATACCACAATCCACATAGATAATCTGTGGCAAGTTGTATAGAGTTATAATCTGTGGTTTATTGCAAGACAAACAAATTAACAAAATATAAACAGTACTATGATTAACAACAAGAACAAAAACAATATATAAATCCAAGTTGTGCGACGCATCTAGGCGAAAATAGGTCGTTGCTCAGCGTATACCGTGACGCTGGGTTATTCCAACAATCTACGGTGCTGATTTTCAGCAACCACCGTTATGTGTGACAAATTGGCGTCCGTTCCATGAAACTACTAGATGAATACGGTAAGTTAGTATACATATATCAATTAAATACACACGAACAATCCTTATACAACAACATAACACAATAGACAACAAGTACTAGATTTGAATAAATCCATTATACTTAAATCATTCATGTATATAACATAATCTTAAACTGGATTCAATTTTTATTATTGCAGCTACATATAATTTTTTATCGATGGTGAATACAACAGAACATACCTACATCATTGCACAATATTATGGGGAGGCGACACGATGGCGGCCACTCACATTACTAGTCTCAGCACGATTGTCAGGGTCAAATCTATGACCATCACCACTGTGGAAGACCAAATATCCATTGCCCGAAGTCCAGGACAAGGAGGTAAAAACTTAACGTGTTGATTCGTACTTATATAAAACTTAAATATTGAGGTTATCTCTATCATGTAGATTGTTGTTGAATATGCATTAAATGTTTTTTTATAATGTTAATAAACTGTTGTTTTGTCCTTAGGACTCTAAATGGAGGCGGAAGGTCATTCCAACAGTGTGTGGCGGCATACTTGAAGCTACCCCTGAATGCTGCAGTTCTGTGATGTGGTGTACAGAGAGGATATGTAGATAAGCGTGGTATATATTTGCTCTGTCTCCAACTCAGTTTATCGAATAAGTATTTTGGCTTCTGTGTAGTGACAATTCCAAACAGTAAGCTAGCCAAATGTAATTTTCTCCTTGCTGACATTTTCATTATATTGTTATCATTGATGTATGGTGTGACATGACTTCTATGTGGTACATTTACGCAGAACCTTACACATGCATTCTGTATCCGTTGAATTAACTTGACTGTTCTGGCTAACAGGCATGGACCATATACTGTGTCACAATAATTCAAACGTGACAAAATTAGGCTGTCTACCAGTTGTTTGCGGAGATCAAGGCTCAGATGGGCTCTAATTTTGTAAAGTAGTTTCAATCTATAAAAACAATTTCTCATGGCACTGCTAATGTGCTTCTCAAATCTAAGCTCAGGGTCCATCGTCAAACCCAGATTGCATGCTGATTCTACCCTGTCTATCTTATTTCCATTGATGAGAACTTGTGGATTGGCTGACAGTATTGCACTGATAACTTTCCTACTTCCCAAAACCATGAACTTGGACTTCAGTGGGTTTAAAACTAGCGCATTGGCATTGGACCATTCCACCACTCTATCTAGATCTGCGTTCATTTTATCCACTGCCTCTTTAAGATCCACTGGCTTAAAAGAAGTATATAGCTGAATGTCATCGGCATACATATGATACCTGCAGTGCTGGAAGGAGTTGATAATGTCTGCACTATATAGAATATACAATAAAGGCCCCAAAATTGATCCCTGGGGCACACCACGTGACACATGCCGAGGAGAGGATGAGCTGGTTGATCCATCTTCCTTGTGGATTTCCACGAGCTGTGACCTATTCCGCAAGTAACTGGCAAACCACTTTATTGTTTCCGTGGTAAAACCATAGTATGACAATTTGGACAGCAATAGCGTTGTATTAATTGCATCGAAGGCACGTGAAAAATCAAGCAGAGCCAGGATGGTCCCCTCCCCCCGGTCCCGTGCTTCCAAGATATTTCCCACCACATCTGAAAGAGCTGTGGCTGTCCCACGACTTTTCCCAAAACCAGACTGGAGGTCAGGTAGCATGTTGTTAGCCTCTAGATACTCCAGCATTTGGTTGTAAACTACCCTTTCCAAAACTTTTGATAAGCATGGGAGAATGCTTACTGGGCGTAGGTCTTTAACAGTACTTGGGTTGCTGGTTTTAGGTAATGGACGCACTATAGCACATTTCCAAGAGTTAGGAAAAGAGTGTGTGTCAATGGACTTATTTACTATTGCTGTGATGGCCTGGAGAGTGGTTGGTAATGTGAGTGTAATCATATCCAGACTCACCCCATCTATTCCCTTAGCATTTGACCCTAGACTCTTGATAATTTTAGAAACCTCATCCTCATTGACATTATGCAGCTTAAAATTACTGTCTCCATATCGGTTAGAGTCAAAAAATGCTACTTGTGATGTTGACAATAGGTTTTGACCAGGCACATCAAGAAATGCCCTGTTAATTTCGTCCGGGTCAGTAAATTGTCCGGGAAGTATGCCATCACTATGATCCGAGAGTACATCGGACTTGAGGTGTTTCCAAAGTTTTTTAGGATTTTTCATCTGACTATTGATGTGCCTGTCAAAGTACACCTTCTTCTCCTGCAACAAAGCAGCACTAGCTTGTTTTTTTAAGTCTAAATAATATTTTTTTTTAGTATAATCTTTATTCTTAATATAGTTATTTTTTGCCTCATTTCTTAACTTGATCATAAGTTTAATATTCTCTGTTATCCACGGTTTGGGGCTGTCTCTAACTATCCTACTTTTGATGGGTGCATGCAAATCAAATAATTGGTTGAAAAGGTAGTTGAAAAAATCTACCATGCTATCCACATCTGGCAGTGAGATTATATCCATCCATGGTAACGCTTCCAAATCTGCTACAAAGTAAGTTTCTAAAATATCTCTCAATGGGCGATAAGTAATTAGCCTAGGTTTGCTCTTTACCTTTTTGACCACGGTATCACAGAAAACAAACGAGTGATGGCCAAGTTCACTAATGTGGTTGACCTGCACATGACGTACTCCAATATCAGTACAGATGACATCTATCAGGGTACTACTATCCCCTACGAAATGTGTTGGTGACGGAACCACCTGACAGAGACTGGAGTAGTTCAAGAATTCCATGAACTCCTTAGTTCTCCCACTACTTACATCCAATAAATTAACATTGAAATCCCCCAACACTACTAAGTGATCATATGGTGCCATTGCGCTAATACTGTCAGTTATTCCCTCTAAAAATCTACCTAGTTCGAACCAAGGTGGCCTATATGCCGTTCCTACCAATAACTTTTTGCCATTTATTGTAAGGTTTAACCACATCTGTTCCACATCCGTATTTACAGCGTGCGGCCGTATACGTGCCCTTAGTCCCGTTCTAATATAAAAACCTACACCCCCACCTCGGCCTCCGCGTATAGTCGCAGGGCGGGGCACATGTTTCAGCCTATATCCCGGAACCTTAGGCGCGCGGCCTTCCTCCCCAGGTCTCAGCCAAGTCTCATTAATTGCCATGATATCCACTGAGTGTTGTGACATGGCAATCAGAAACTCATCCTGATTATTTGCCAGTGAGCCAGCATTAAATAAACCAAATCTTAAAAATTTTGACTTAGTCATTTTATATGTGTAAAAGTTGTACATATATTCAGTCGTAACAAAACATGTTTCAAATATACGCAATAAATATATCCTGCATGTATTCTCCGATTTTGTATAATAATGGATTACTTTTTGTACTGTCATAGCAAAATACTCAATTTTATGTTCCCACCTTCCCATAATAATGTCGAGACCGATGCGAGGCACAAACTTGTTTAACTGTAAATTTATACTAATAGACCTAACACTAAGTACTGTAATAAAATAAACTAAAACAAAGCTAAACCTGTTATTCATTAGTGACCGAGAGTGGTCCAATAAACTTAGTAATGTCCTCCACAGATGTAATCCTGAGAGTAGGATCACCGGGCTTGTTGCGGACCAAAATACGACCACGCTTCGACCAAACGAAGCGCCACCCGTGCATCCCCGCAGCAGCCCTCGTCTGCCGAAACAACTGCTGGTTCCGCTTAGTCAGCCTCTCATTTACATAAAAGCGAACTGGCTTCCCATGATAGCTGGCCATGATAGGACGTGGGCGTGGCTCCGCTGACGTAGAAGAAGGGCTGGTCGCTGTGATGTGCCTACCACCCGCACGCTCTGCGCACACAATGTCGCGATCTTCGAGAGAGACTCCTAGCTTTGTGGCAATAAGCTGGAGGAGATGCGTGGGGTTCTCTCCTTGAGACTCCGGCACGTTCGCGATGACTACATCATTTGCCATCAGCTCCTGATCCCTATCATTCAAGTCCTGCCTCAGCTGCTCCACTACGCTCTCCATTGCTCTCGGATCCCCTGACGGAGCACATCCCTCAATCTGCCGTTTCTCCAGCACCTCCAACCTGGACTCGATCCCGTCCATACGTATGTGGCATGACTCATTAGATGACTTGAGATCAGCCACATCTCTTCTAAGCTCCGAAACCTCAAACCTTAAGGTGCGCAGCTCCTCCACCACCATCCTCAATGCAGAGCCAACGTCCTGCGGGAAATCGTGAAGCGGCGCTACAGCTGACGAAGGCGACGCCGGTCGATCCAGTTGTAGTGTACCCACAGGGGTCACAGGTACTGACGTAGGTATCGATGGCGGCGTTGACAACTGCACATCCACCGACTCCTCAGTCTGCAGCTCCATTACCAACCCCCGTACAGGTGTATCGGCCTTGTTGTCCCTGCGGACGTTCCTCCTGCACTCAGGGCACTGCCAGATAGTGGTTGCGGGACCCTTCGCAGGAAGACCGACACATGCACGGTGGTAAACACTGCCACACTTCGTGCATTTGGTCGACTCGCTTGCCGACACGAACTTGCCGCATCCACCACATTTAGCAGGCATTGTTTGGAGATTGTGAACTAACGCAGTATGTGTCACTCGGTGATCAAAACAAAGAGCTGTCACTGTCAAAGTGAATGTTGACCGATATCGTGACCGAAGACTTTGACAGCCGTCGCACCAAAATTATTGATAATTAACAGCTGGAGGGTATGTTAAGATTTATGTTCGTGATCAGCTGTTTATTTACACCGAATTTAAACACCTTAGCCGTAAATAGAGGATTTCACTAAACTTGTATGCTATTACTATATTTCGACATACACTAATAAAAACTTTTTAGTCACTTTAACGTCGTATTATTATTTTTAAACCGTAACATGTACGACACCTATGCCACACGAACGAACGTCAAAACGTCACCCCTTTGCGTTGCTTGTCTTATTACATGGTTCCAATGAATTGTCTAATTTTAGGCTGTCTTTGGCATTGAAGGAGGCTTTAGGTTGCCGCTTACCTAGAAGTATATTCAATCTTGACTTAAATACCCCTAAGTTGTAATCCTGACTTAAAGACCCATAAGTTATAGCTATCAGGAAACAAAGACTTCGAAAATTTCACTTCTTAGCTGCACGCACAATTAATTTGTTCCTAAAACTATTAGTATTGTCGCAACGTCGTACGTGTAGAAGTGGTATGATGGAAAGGCAGCGAAAATAAATTGTGTAACTTGCTAAAGGCTAACCTTTAGTCTTAGAAGGCTGCGATTTTACACAAATATTTCATTTATGGTGTACACAAAGAATGGTTTGAAAAGAAACGGATGGGTAAAGTTTGTATGGTGAAACTGCTGGCAGAAGAATTCATTGACTAATAAATCAAAGCATTAAAAAAAATTGCATAAAGCGATATAAGAGGAACTACTTCAGCCAGTAATTGTCAGACTTTTCGGGCTTAGAGGACTATAAAGACTGTCCAAGATCAACGATTACTTTGAAGCAGGTCCAACCAAACACCTCTAAAATATAGTTCGAACCCAAATCACCGCCCTTGACAAACTCATTAACCCTTTACGATACAGCGTGACAACAATTTACAAATCAAAATATATTATCTACATATATGTGTAGGACATTGTTAACCCTTTAATGCCGGGTCGGATTCTATTACAGCCGGGTCTCCAGGGCCGTTGTGGTGAACCACTATTTTTGGCTGGGATAGGCTTTATTAAGGGCCCTTCCTAATAAAGAGAATTTATTCTGAGATAGTACACAAGGATATTCCGTGCGTTTTTTGTCAATACTACGGCTGAAAGGTTTGTTTTGCTGGGCTCAGGTGGGTTAAGGCGAATGGAACAGTTAATAGACAATTGTAGACCCGTAAGGGATGCTGTAATGCTGATAGCTAGTGAGTCTTTTCGATCGGAAGTATCTATAACTTGTAATTGGTAGTGACGTATCATTGCATGATTAGGGTATTGTATTTGCTATGAGACAAACAAACAAAAAAAGGGACATGAAACACGTTGTTGAAGGATCTCTACATACCCCTTATATTTTTTTTTAATTTCTCAAGATTTTGCGGATCTTTGAAAGGCGTAATGAATCCAATGGATTTTTGCAGGACCGTCCAAAAATAATTCCTTTGGAATTTTTGTTAGTTAGCGCCTATAAAATGCTATGGCAGTGTATTAAAATTTAAAAACAAGATCCGCTTGGTGGGAAACTACGTACTACAAGATACGGAAAAGAAAGATCATGTAGTATAGTACACAAGATATTATGTGTAGTCAACCTTACCCTCTAGAGCAAAAATACGAATGTGACTCTTTAAATAATCCAGCGAAATGAGCCTACAATTTCAAAGGCATATATTTAGCGGCACTTGGTGTAAGTTTAGATATAAAGCAACGTGTACCGACTAGCAGTCAAGCTGGATATGTGATGTCCGGCCGTGACGCTCTTATATATACAGGATGATTTGTAGAAAAATATTCATAAAAATATTCGCAGTGTCAGGTATACCGACGGTTACTGACTAGCTTTTGTCCACGACTTTGTTCTTGTACACAAGATATGGCCTATGCCACACAGAAATAAATCACCTTTGTAAAGGTGAAATTTTAGCAATTCAACGAATACTTTCAGAGATTATCTTCTTCCAAAAAAGACACCAACGTTACATCTTTATAATATTCGTGTAGATTTTAATTATCAATACCATCATCGTCTCCCTGCCCTTGTCCCATGTTACTTGGTATTGGCGCAACACGTTTTTTTCATCCATTCTGTTCTGTAAACCGTCACATTATCACTAACTCCCTTTTCATTCATATCAGTTTTCACACATTCAATTCATCTCTATTTAGGCCTGCCCCTCCATCCATTCGCATGTATTATATACTCATACATTTTTTAGTAAAATGCGTTAATCCCTCCTCTTCACATGACTTTACCAAAATAAAGAACTCTGACAACTTTTCCATCACTGGCACCATCTCCAAACTTCCTCTTACCTGAGTGGTCCTGTAACGAAGGCAAAGAAGGAACAGGAAGTTTAGGTCAGTAAAAGTCTGAGACAAAAAGAACAGGAGAAGCATTGGATTATTTCCCACCTAAAAAAAATAATGATCGTAGTAGATACTTATCTAAGACACACTATTCATTTCCAATAGTAAAAGATCTCTTTGACAGATATGATCGATGCTCTGTTAACGTAATCTTTCTTAAGTGACACTAGTTATTAGATCTATTCATCCTCCTTTTCATGGGTACCTACTTTTTCTGCGTCGTTAAAAAAAATGTATCTAGCCTTTACCTATCTGTTATTACACTATTATTTTAAGGATTCATGTTTTTATGTGGGTGGAATTTGAAAAATAGGTAGACTGCGTGCATCCATAATAACGTCACGTAAAGTTCTACACGCGCCTGAAGGATATTTCAGCAAAACCTTAGGAGCCCAGCAGGGTCGATGCCTACAGGGGTTGGTTCGCTTCTGAAAAGAAAACCCGGGGCCCTGGAAAGCAAGACAAAGAAGGAAAATAGTAAAAGGTAAAATCAGTAAAAATCTGATTAGCCTTCCCGCTCCATCCTAGTGTGGGAGAAGTCATTAGATTTTTATCCACCTAAATATAAAAAAGTTAGACTACGTCTTGCAATAGGAGACTCACACTTCTTATCCTGGGAGTTTGGTTCCTTGAGTTAATTTTTACTTTCAAATGGACGATCCTACTGCAGAAACTAGGTAGTTGTTAATAATATATATACATTTTTTAAATCTTCATCATCTACCTAGTCTTTCCCGCATATATTGGGGTCGGCTTCCAATCAAGACGGATTTAGCTGAATACTAGTATTTTACGAGGAGCGGCTGCCTACCAGACCTCCACAACACATTCACTGGGGTAACACGGTACTTCATGGCAAGAGGAGTCAGATTTCAGTGAGGCTTCTGACTATCCCTAACGACTGCCAAAGATGTACAAATGACAGCCGGGAGCTACGGCTTAACGTGCTTTCCGAGACACGGAGGAAACTCGTTATGTTAAGATGGTCACCCATCTACAGACCAGCCTTGGCAAGCGTTGTCTAACCTTAAAGATCAACCGTGCGGCTGTTATTATCTAGCCACGAGCTCCTCCTATATATTTTTTTTAATAATATAAGCTAATGCTTAAGAGCGCACCGAGTTTCTAGCGCTAATCGACTTTAGGTTTTCTTTGCGCTCTGTGTATGTGTGCGTGAGGCACACTGGCAAGCGAGCGAGCGAGCCGCGCGCGCGTCACTGCGCTGTGCCGCCGTACAATATTATTACGTGTATTACTATTTTGTAACTTTTTAGGGTTCCGTAGCCAAAATGGCAAAAACGGAACCCTTATAGTTTCGTCATGTCCGTCTGTCCGTCTGTCCGTCTGTCCGTCTGTCACAGCCGATTTACTCGGAAACTATAAGTACTACAGTGATGAAATTTGATGGGAATATGTGTTGTATGAACCGCTACAAAATTATGACACTAAATAGTAAAAAAAAGAATTGGGGGTGGGGCCCCCATACATGTAACTGAGGGATGAAAATTTTTTTTTCGATGTACATACCCGTGTGGGGTATCAATGGAAAGGTCTTTTAAAATGATATAAAGTTTTCTAAAAAACATTTTTCTTAAAGTGAACGGTTTTTGAGATATCAGCTCTCAAAGTCGTAAAAAGTATGTCCCCCCCCCTCTATTTTTATAACTACGGGGTATAAAATTCTAAAAAAAATAGAGGTGATGCATGCTAATTAACTCTTTCAACGATTTTTGGTTTGATCAAAGTATCTCTTATAGTTTTTGAGATAGGTTGATTTAACTGTATTATATTTGCTGCTACGGAACCCTTTGTGCGCGAGCCCGACTCGCACTTGGCCGGTTTTTTCCGCTTCGCTTCTGGAATAATACTCGCGGAAGGCATAGCTTTTTTTCGTTTTGCTGACTCTTTCTTATCTATTGCGTCTAAAATATATTGTTGCTCACGAATTTCCATTTTTCTGTCCAGCCTTGAATCAATTATTTCTGGTAGAAGACAATCAAAGTAAAAACTTTTTAACTTTGTTTCCATAATGTTCTTCCAGAATTATATTATTATCTCTTTTTATTGCTTCTATTTTTTTACTGAGTAATTACCGAGAATTCAGTATGAATTTAGCTGCATAAAATATTTTCATCACATACTTAGTAGGTACCACCGTAGGCGCATGCTTGCGGGCGACGAGCAATGGGTAGCTCGCCGTCCGGACGTCTGGTAACAATCCGGACCAAGCCCATGTCGTCGACGGCGCGTATTGCTCCACGCGCGCCTCAAAGAGATGTCAGCAAACTGTAGGGGACCGACAGGGCCAAAGCCTTCTGGGGCCTGGGTTGACGAAAGAGATCCCCGGGACCACGGAATTAGGGCAAAGAAGGAACAGGAGTGGGTTTTAGTCAGTAAAAGTCTGACACGCCCTCCCGCTCCGCCCAGAGCAGAAGTCATTTTGATGATTCCCCAACTAAAAAAATATTTCGTAGGTTGGCAAAGGAGGAACAGGAGTGGGTTTTAGTCAGTAAAAGTCTGACACGCCCTCCCGCTCCGCCCAGAGCGGGAGAACTCATTTTGATGATTCCCCAACTAAAAAAAAATATTTCGTAGGTGGGCAAAGGAGGAACAGGAGTGGGTTTTAGTCAGTAAAAGTCTGACACGCCCTCCCGCTCCGCCCAGAGCAGAAGTCATTTTGATGATTCCCCAACTAAAAAAATATTTCGTAGGTTGGCAAAGGAGGAACAGGAGTGGGTTTTAGTCAGTAAAAGTCTGACACGCCCTCCCGCTTCGCCCAGAGCGGGAGAACTCATTTTGATGATTCCCCAACTAAAAAAAAATATTTCGTAGGTGGGCAAAGGAGGAACAGGAGTGGGTTTTAGTCAGTAAAAGTCTGACACGCCCTCCCGCTCCGCCCAGAGCAGGAGAAGTCATTTTGATGATTCCCCAACTAAAAAAATATTTCGTAGGTTGGCAAAGGAGGAACAGGAGTGGGTTTTAGTCAGTAAAAGTCTGACACGCCCTCCCGCTTCGCCCAGAGCGGGAGAACTCATTTTGATGATTCCCCAACTAAAAAAAAATATTTCGTAGGTGGGCAAAGAAGGAACAGGAGTGGGTTTTAGTCAGTAAAAGTCTGACACGCCCTCCCGCTCCGCCCAGAGCAGGAGAAGTCATTTTGATGATTCCCCAACAAAAAAAAAAATATTTCGTAGGTTGGCACAGGAGGAACAGGAGTGGGTTTTAGTCAGTAAAAGTCTGACACGCCCTCCCGCTCCGCCCAGAGCGGGAGAACTCATTTTGATGATTCCCCAACTAAAAAAAAATATTTCGTAGGTGGGCAAAGGAGGAACAGGAGTGGGTTTTAGTCAGTAAAAGTCTGACACGCCCTCCCGCTCCAACCAGAGCGGGAGAAGTCATTTTGATGATTCCCCAACTAAAAAAAAAAATATTTCGAAGATATTTTTTTTTCACTCTCAAATATATTTTTTTCAGTATTCTCTTTATTTTCAAAATTCGCGGTCTGTAATATCTTGATCTAGAAAGATAAAATAATTGTTTTTTAAAATATCCTCCAACCAGAGCGGGAGAAGTCATTTTGATGATTCCCCAACTAAAAAAAAAAATATTTCGAAGATATTTTTTTTTCACTCTCAAATATATTTTTTTCAGTATTCTCTTTATTTTCAAAATTCGCGGTCTGTAATATCTTGATCTAGAAAGATAAAATAATTGTTTTTTAAAATATCCCATTTGAAAAAAAAATATACCCAAGTCAGATAATTGGTAAATAAGTATGTAGGTAGGTACATATACGTATACGAATATTAATTCATTTTTTCATGCAACCGTTTAGCATTGATTTTTCGCCAACCACTTCTCTCCCTTGTTTTGTTTACTTTATTCCTCATTTTAAATAGGTACGAGTACCTACAGTGAATTTTAACACAATTTTACTCGTAACTTTTTTAAACCCGTGCGTAATCGCAAGCGACACAGGTTCCCCGTTCGACGGCCGAAGCATGACTAAAGCGGATAAGAGGGAGGCGAGGCGGCTCTAGTTATGATGGGCTGGTTGCGCGCCAGTTTAGGTATTTCCTTCGTATTGTTAAACAAATAAACATTTTGAAAATATAAAGTGTATACCGTATACAAAACATGTAGTTTTGTTAATATTAAAAATCTGAGAACCTTCCGTCAAGAATTCACGTCGTACTAAGCGTTTATTGTGGTTTTTAGAGGTATCTTTGTGAATTTATTCTATCGAGCAAACTTTATCAAATCGTGTTTCCATTGTATATACGGCCTAGTATATATCCTCAATAATACCAACATATTTTCTTAGATTTTAATTTAATTACTTACTACTTCAAACAAGGGTTATAAAAACGTGTTTTTGTGTATAAAAAGCTCGGTGCCTTCTTAACTGCGATCCCACTTGATGGTAAGCAGTGATGCAATCGTTGATAATGAGACGTACTGGTTTATTAAGAGCCTATTATTCTAGCCTATATTACAAAATTAAACTCTAACAAAAAAATCACACCCCATATAAGCCTTTTCCAGACAGATACTACTTTAGCAGGACATAAAGACCATGTTATTCATACTGGGCGTTTCCGGCGACGACGCTTGTTCCCTCGTTTCCGTGTGACGTGTCACACCCCTAATGTGACTCACTTTGCCCCACTCTACCTCAACCTGCCCCACTCTACCTCAAACTGCCCCATGCATTTTAACGCATTTTAACCAACTTTAAAAAGTTCTATGTTCGACTATGGTCTATCGGTTTAGGTGGTTAACTAAAGGTAAACAATATTGGTATGTCTTTTTATATTAAAAAGGTCGTATATAATATAGGTGTAATGTAAGTTTTAGTTTATTAGCTTACATCGGTTTAGGTAAAAACCTAGTTGCAAAGATTTTTACATACAATTTTTAGACAATTTTTAGATAAAAAGACATGCCAAGACATTTACATTTAGTTAACTACCTAGACCGATAGACCATAGTTGTATTTTTTTAAATGTATTTTCACCGACTTTTCGATAATTTGTGAACTGATATTGATTTTTTTACGTACAATTTTAAATTCTTAAAGCAAAATTATGTTATTACTATAAAAGCTATTTTTTTACGAGTTGAATTTTTAATACGATGTGATTAATTAAAGTGTAATTAATTAGAGAAAAGTGTTTATAATTTTAAGTTAATAGGGTTTTGAACGAACTAAAAAAGGAGTTACAGATGATTTTTTTAAATGTTTTTTTATATGTATAAGGTATTCATCAAATTAATATCCCCTCCCGCTTTAGGTGTAGAGGAGTGTCAGACATTTACTGACTTAAGCTCACCTGTGTTCCTTCAGGTGCGCTTTGCGTTCCAGGGCATCGGTAACTTTTCTGACTACTGACTAGTAGTAGGTATTCATTTTAATGGACAGCTTTGATGTTTTTTTTTTGATCAAGAAATCATTATATTACTTCTGCCACTCTGGGTTGAGTAAGTGGGAGTATCAGATTTTTACTGAGTAAACCTACCTTTTTCTTCTGATTACGCGAGAGTCGCGGTACATCTTTAGATTTTTATTAGCATTCCAAAGTTTTTTTGTCGACACCGCTACCGGCCCACGCTGAAAACCAGCGCTGTGTTCTGGTCTCGTTGCATAACGTCCGATAATCGGTGACTGATTTTTTGTAGGTGAACGCTGAAAACCAGCGCTGTGTTGTGGTCTCGTTGCATAACGTCCGATAATCGGTGACTGATTTTTTGTAGGTGAAAAATAGAACACACTGATAGCAACAGTGCAACGCAACGTCCTAAAAAAAATCAGTCAGAACATACTATACGAGTGGGATTATAATTTGTGACGATTATCTGTCTTACAAAAAGTCTGACGTTGGCGGGCAGCGTTATGCATAAGGGCATGGCTTTATGCTAAGCGCTCGGCCATCATATCTGACGCGTATTCTCTATATAAGGATATTGTTAGCTTGTCAATAAATTGTTTTACTATCTTTTCTCTTACTAAAAAAGTCCCCAAATTGTTGATGAAAAGTTTGATTATTTTTGTACAAACGGTATTGTACGAGTACTTATAATAAACAGTAAAGTATCCTGAACTTTTCAGGAAAACAATGTAGATATCAGTCAAAGCCATATCTATACAAAGTTGTAGGATGCCAAATAAACAAAACTTTCCTTTTCGTGATATTAATATTTTCCATTTACTTTATTGACTTCGATAAGTTTCGCGGAGCAACGATATTTTGTTGTGTAACTTAAAGTGAATGTAAAAATAGTTGCATTTTATCGACAAACACACTTTCTGCTACTACTACTTTTGTTTTCTTGTATTGAAAATTGGTTAAGTCCGACCAAGTCTTGAAAAAACTGTCCCCAGATACAAACAACTGAAAAAAGTAACACTCATTAAAAAAATATATTAAAATTATAACCTGAGGCGTACTCAGGTTTATGCCAAAAAGTTTCATTTCAGCAATGTTAGACCGTTTTCACATTATCCGATCCGATATCGGTATCGGACGCCGATCCGATATCGGGGTAAGTAAAATGTATGAAATATGTACCTGTCTTTCATATTGTCCGACCCGATATCGGATATCGGAGCACGGCATTTCATACATTTTGCTTACCCCGATATCGGATCGGCGTCCGATACCGATATCGGATCGGATAATGTGAAAAAGCTCTTACCCGACAGATAATGTTATGAACGATGAGTGACGGTTGCAAACATATATTATCTTGATGTGTTAAAAATACACAAGTGAGTGAGATTATAGATTTAGGTAAAATCTAATGTTCTAAAGGTGACAGCTTGTCAGTGTGTGTGTTTGTTACTTCCTCGTGCTCGAATGGCCAAACGAATTCCATTAAAATCTGGCACATAATAGGGTACATAATGTTCTAGAATAGCCTATGGAATATTTTTTATCCCAACAGCATATCCTCTTGTGATTATTTTATGTGGACAAAGTCGCTTGCATCAACTAGTACAATCATGAAAAATGTAAATAAAGTAATAGTTGTACTTTATCAACAAAATAAATACATGAGAAACAACAAAACACAACGTAATTATCTTACCCAGGTAGGCTGCTGTAAAAACAATCTGACCAAATGGGGCTTCCACGACCCATCCTTAACACAGTATCAGTGTGGAGCCGCTGCACAGGACATGCGGCACTTGCTATGCTGCCCATTCTGCATAACCACCTGCACTTTACAGGATCTACACAGGGCCAACAACAGAGCCATACAGGTTACCAAATTATAACTGGCGTATATGTCTAGTGGTTAGTAGGTCGTGGGTTCGATTCCCACCAAGGACAACTTTTTGTGTGATGAGCACAATCATTAATTTGTTCTGTGTCTGGGTGTTATTAGTCTATAATATGTATGTATTTAAAATATATAAACTTATGTTTATCAGTTGTTTAGAACTTATAACACAAGCTCTGCTTAGCTTGGGGCTAGATGACGTTGTGTAAAATGTAAAAAAAAAAAAATTGCTGAAAAAAAATCGACACCAAAAGAAGAAGATAGACACGAAACTTTGATGATTGAAGGTTCTTACTAAGTGACATTCTGTGCGACTTTGTCTAGGTACTCAGGGTAGCTCTTCAAAGGCTTCGTAGGTATTCAGGTATCCCGTCTGATTTATTATTAAGTGTGACAACTACATATCTAGGGTGACAAGACCCACGTTGTGTTCTTAGAGAAGGCCTATGTCTAGAAGGCTGTAACACATTTTAACTACGTGTCCTTCACCTGCGTTAGCATTAGCATTATCGGCCTTATAATGTTCCCACGGCTGGGACTCAGGCCTCCTCTCTAGAGAGGGAATTTACCTGCGTGATCATATAAAATTATGTCAAAGGAACATAATCCCGAAATAAAAATGATTCTACATAAGTATTATTAGTACCTACACTGGTAGAACACATCCTAGTCCACTCGTGTACCAAGTTTTATTGAAATCTGTTCAGTCGTTCAAGCATAAAGAAGTGACAAACATACACTCCACACTCAGTAACTTTTACCTTTACAATATTAGTGTATAATAATTATATTAGTGTTATAGTATTCTCAAATTAGTCAGTAAAAGTCAGAGTCGCCCTCCCGCTCCGCCTAAGAGAGGGAGTAGTCATTCTGATGATATTCCACCTTGACAACAAAGTGTTCTTAAATTCTTATTCAAGATCATATTATTAAAAAAGACAAGTACCTACTTTGTGGTTCCTTTAAAACAAGGCAAGCCAAAAATTAACAACCCGAATTTATAAACTCAGATTATATTTTTTGCGATAACCATAACAACAAAAGATAAAATCCTATCTTTTTACCCTCATATCGAACGGGGAAGTAAAAGATACTGTCATCGGGGGATAAAACCAAGTCCCCTAATGTTGCCGTTATCGCGGTGTCTTTGTCCTTAATCTGGTAATGCCATTAGGTCAGATTGACTGGCCGTTAGTCGCTGGTAATTGTTTAATTACAATTATTAGGGTCGTAGGGAATTGAGAATGTATCGATATAATTATTATTTGGGTTCTTTATGAGATCATCTCTCGATTAGCCCTCCAATTATAGCCATTTTTTTTGCAATTTTACTGGGTTAATTACTTAGGGTACTGAAAGACTCTGGTGGGTTTCAGTCGATAAATATCTGACATGCTTTCTCGCTCCAGCTTAAAGCTGAGTAGGTCATGTGATGATTTTCCTCCGCAAAAAAGCTAGGTTAATGGGATTTTCGGCTTCTATATCTATATGTAGAAAGCCCAATTTCCATGATCAATTATTATTATCACCTCTCTAGCCGTTTCCCAACTAGCTTGGGGTCGATTTCCAGTCTAACCGGATGCGGCTGAATACCTGTGTTTGGCAACACGATACTCCTTGGTGACAGACAGATGATCAGACTATCTGGCGCCTGAATGCTTGTAACGACTGTTAGACTGTCAAAAGTCGATGAATGACAACAATCTCTCAAATCTTAAAGTCTCTACTAACTACTAACTTTCATGATCCTAAAATGAGCCATTTAGCCCCTTAAACCCGTATACGGGTGCATACACCAACATCCCTTAACCCGTATACCACCCGTATACACCAACATCTCAATCACATTGAAAATTCCCTCCAATCAGATAATGGTAGCAATACGTCCATGTCGTCCATAGCTTGACTCAGGTAACAATAAAACTTGACCGGTCACTTCACCCTTTGCAGTTTTGATGACTTTTACCCTGCTAGGAGGTCGATTTGCCGAAAAACTTGGAAATTCTGTCTTAAGTTTCAATACAATCGTTTTTTTTTGTAAAAATTTTATGAGGTATTGATACTATTTGCATTTCGGTATAATTTTTGTGCCCTACTGTTAAAATAAATGTATGATTTACGTAAAAATAGTGCGTATTTCAAAATTTTGGTGTACAAATCTAATCCTACTTCTTAATATTATGAACGTGAATGTTTGTAAATACTGGTTAAAATTGTATGAAGCGAGGGCTCTTTCACTGACAGATATGAAACCAGTTGGAATAGACTTAAGTATACTTCAATCATTTTTGTGAAGAATCCATAGGATTATTTTGCTATAAATATTCTTATCCTTTTATAATAAGTGTATGTGGTTCCTTTTGATTTATGGTGTGCCAATTAAACGTGTTTTCTATGTTTCTTTCTTTCATAAGCTATAATCCCACACAGTAATGTATTTTCTAGTTTTTTGTTGTTTGATATCTTGTTTATTAAATGCCCTTAGATACGAGGATGTTATAAATATATTCGGCTGTATACCTACCCTTTAAAAGTAATTTACTACGACTGACCAGCCTACATGCTTACATGGTAGGTCTATTTTTACTACAACCTCCTTAGCTTTCAAAGCCCACGCACCCACGGTTCAATACACAATAATAAAAAGAAAAACAAAAGTTCCAAATAAGCTTATTTATCGGGAGTTGAAAGTTGTAAAAGTCGACTTAGGGAAACCGTATTACTGGGTAGGAGTGGGCGAAAGTCAATGAAGCGGGAACCTATCAATTATAATGATATCTAGGAAGGGTGCTTTGTAAATGTAGGTATTATTTTGCTCGTCAATAGACAATACTGCTGCTAAATCTAAGATAATGATAAGGCAAATATGTAAAAACAGTTTTGTAATAGGAGTTCTTTTAGTTAAAACTAATTAGGCCGAAATTTTGGGTCTTCCGCCATGTTGAATTTAAAATGACGTCACACAGCTAACTATGCATTGTCTTCCAAACTAAACGTGTCAGCTCAATCGGTTGAAGATATCTGTTTCAAAATTGTTGTACAAGTTTCCAAAATATCTTGCAAAAGATATATAATAACATTAAAGGATTGATGTGCCCGACGATGGGGCAAGCGTTTGTCTAAAAGTAACCTGCATAAGTTGACTTAAATACCTCTAAGTTATAACTAGTTATAGCTATATCAGGAAGCATAGACTTCAACAGGGAATTCCACTACTTAGCTGTATGTATGTCGGGCTGGACTCTCTTAAAGTCTAATACTATACAAAGCAACCGAACAAAAGAAACAAACGCTTCACCACCTACCAACATTATATATCATTCAAAATACTGATAGCTTACGTAACATAACACATGTTGGAGCGTCATCATCATCACCATCATCAGCCTTCATCACTCTACTGCTGTACAGGCATTCCCCATGTTCGGAACGCCTGATAAACATCGCATAGCAACAACGCGACTAATCACAGCAGTAATTAGCTATGTAATGTGCCCGGTATAATGTCATCTTCACTTGTTCATAAAACTCATAACTGTGAACACCCATTAAATTTCTTTAACTTGCATTGAGCATCCAGAGTCTTAATTTCCACCGGAATATCCCTCAGTCCCGCATATGGTCCATAACGAACCGGATATAATATAAATATTGAGAAGATCAGCGGATTTTATGAAGATATAAGACAAAGGAAAATCCACGTGGAGTGGAGGTTAATGCCGATGACTGGATTGATTTCAAGCGCAGTTAATTAGTGGTGTACAGTCATAATTTATTCTAATATCATCACCCAACACTCAGGTAGTATCTAGGTAAATTAGTCATATTCAGGTCAGTACTAATTTATTGTATTTATATGTATTTTACTGTGTTAGATTAAAATCATAGGTACTTGTACTTTGAATTGTGATTAGTATTTTTTAACAGTAGTTAAGTTTAAAATCATACCTATAAAGTATAGTTAGCTTATTTGCTACATTAATTAAACTTACATTATATAAAACTGTAACTAATTCACATATCTGCTTAACAGTGGAGTTAATTGGTAGCAAGTATCTTAACATAGTAAATATAATTTTAGAGTGTTAGATATTAGTACAAGTCATTGTTATGAATTATAGTTAGCTTTTAGAATCATTTATGTAGTCAACATAGATCATAGTGTTAGTTGTGCCTAAATTATTAATTAATTAACGTTAAAGTATTAAAATAAAATATTGTAACAGGGTTTAGACTTTGCACTTTTATTGTAGGTAGGTAATAATTTGTGTAATTTACTTTTGCACTTAGAAAGTGTATAAAATATAGATAGGCGTGTATTTTAATTATATTGCTCATTTTATTCATTGTATTCCTGTATCAATTCCAGGCTGACAACACTCATCTCCCAGTATGTCTGAGGAAAGGGATTTAGTTAAGAAGCGAGGCAGTTTCAAGGGTCGCTTGACTGGTTTCCTCAATTTCCTGGACTCACTCAAGGACAAGGAGCTATCTAGCTGTGATGTGTCTGAACTGCAGTTGCGCATGGGCAAGATTGAGTCGTTGTACGAGCAGTATGATGAGGTACAGTTACGTCTGGAATGCATTGTTGACGATGTCAAATTACAACATTCTGAGCGTAACGAATTTGAGTCTCTTTACTATAAGTCCTTATCTAGAGCACAAATAATTCTGACTGACTACAATAAGGATAATAAATCCATGGAAAGTTGCAAAAGTACGCGTGTTAGCATAAACAAGCCAGTTAAATTGCCAACGATTCAGTTACCAAAGTTTAGCGGATTATACTGTAATTGGCTTGAATTCCGCGACACCTTTACTAGCCTAATTCATTGTAATGATGACATAGACGCAATCAATAAGTTTCACTACTTGCGAGCATCACTTGAGGGAACAGCTGCTATTGTGATCAAATCTATTGAGTTCTCTTCAAGTAATTACTCTGTGGCATGGTCGTTGTTATGTGATCGGTTTGACAACAAAAGATTACTTATTCAAAATCATATATGCTCGTTGTTTAATCTTGAGTCAATCTCAAAAGAATCTTCTGTTGCCATAAAAAACATGATCGATCAGTTGAATAAAGATTTGCGAGCTTTGGAGTCGTTAGGAGAACCCGTGAAACACTGGGATACACTTTTAATCTACATTGTCACACGAAAACTTGATCAAAAAACCTATCGTGAGTGGGAGGAATGCAAAGGTAGGATAGACAAGGATGGCTTAATTACGTTTGACGTGTTTATGAAGTTCTTACGTAATCGAGCCGACCTCATCGAAACCTTGGAACTCGTCCGCAATAACTATTCCCAATCACCAGGTAAATCTAGTCCTAAGATCAAGTCAATGGTAGCTCAATCTCCTAACAATACTAGCACTGAATCAGCTTCTAAGCCGTGTCCTAAATGTAATAGTAATGATCACACTTTAAATAATTGTCCACAGTTTCTCGCACTAAGTAATGTCGATCGTCTCAAGTCACTACCTAGTTATAGGATATGTTTCAACTGTTTTCGTACAGGGCACTATGCTAATAAATGTAAAAAACCCGGTTGCAAACTATGCAAACGTAGGCATAACACACTAGTTCACGTAGATTCTAAGGGCACTATTTCGAATACATCTAGTTGTAATTCGATGAACAACTTGTCTTCTACCACTGATACGAATAACGTAGCCTTATCAGCAAACATTCCATCTCCGTGTGGTCATACGCAGCGAGATGTGTTGTTATCGACCGCTTTGGTCAGACTGCGCGACCACAATGGTGGTGTGCATCTCAGTATATTCAATGTACTCTGTGGTGTGCATCTCGCTCGCGCGGTGCTTGATAGCGGCAGCACGTCGTCATTCATAACAGACAGGTTATGCAATAAACTTAACTTAAGGACTAGCCAAGTCAATAGATCAATCCTTGGAATTAATAATGTCACTTCGCACGTAGGTAAAATATGTCGGGTTAAGGTTACACCATTAGATGATAGTTTTATATTCGAACGTAGTTACTCAGATACCCGCGAAACGAGACACAATAGTAAAACAATAACAGCGCGGTCTCATAGGACCGGTTGGGGATTCAAACGTTAATTGTTTTGTTCTTCCGTACATTACGAGTAGCGTTCCGTGTCGAGAGATAAATATTTCTGATTTAAATATACCCTCGTATATTACTTTAGCTGATCCTACATTTTATAATCCTGCCGATATTGATATTTTAATCGGCGCTGATCTTTTCTGGGATTTGTTAGGATCTCAACGACTAAAGTTAGGTACCGGAAAACCAGTATTATGTGAAACCCGTCTAGGATGGATAGTTTCCGGTCCTATTACTCAGAATCTCTCGAACTCACAACTTTCGAATAAAATAAAATGCAATATGTCTAAAATGGTTTCCGATAGCGATAGTGACTGGGAAAATATTAAATTGGAATTGACAAAGTTTTGGCAATTAGAGGAGGTGAACACAAAATCTCCCACTTCTTACATGCCTGAAGAGAAGTTATGTGAAGATAATTTCGTAACAAATACGACACGATTATCTGATGGTCGTTTTTGTGTTCGTATACCCCTTAAGAAAGATCCATCAATTCTAGGAAATTCTTTTAATAAAGCTACTCATTGTTTACATTCTTTAGAGCGTAAATTAAAGGTTAAGACCAACTTTAGTAAATTGTATCATGACTTTTTATTAGAATACGAGTCACTTGGTCATATGACAAAAATTAATAAACCTAATTTATGTTATGGTTATTTTATTCCTCATATGGGAGTTTTACGCGAGTCGAGTACCACGACCAAACTTCGTGTTGTTTTCAACGCGAGTGCGCCTACTTCGACGGGAGTGTCCTCTAATGACCTACAGATGGTCGGGCCAACCGTACAGGACGACTTATTGTCTATACTTCTTCGTTTTAGAGTCCACAAGTATGTTATATCTGCGGATGTGGAGAAGATGTATAGGCAAATAGTCGTCCACCCGTCGGATAGGTATTTGCAACAGATTGTTTGGCGTGATAATATTAGTGAGCCTATTAATGTTTACCAGTTAAACACTGTCACGTACGGTACGGCTAGTGCGCCGTTCCTTGCGACACGATGCCTTCAACAAGTAGGTAGGACTCGACTGTAGGGACCCTAAAATATCAGAAATCATTCAACATGACTTCTACGTCGACGATTTACTTACCGGTGGGGATGACTTAGACGAGGTGAAGTTCATCCGCACAGAAGTCACCAAGGCACTTGCGTCGGCATGTATGCCATTGAGAAAGTGGAAGTCTAATGAACCTCAATTATTGTCTGATGCTGTCCCTGCTTCAATTAACTTGAACATCGGACAAAATGAGCCAGAAAAGTTGCTTGGTCTCAGTTGGCATATCAGCACTGATGAGTTAGGCTTTCCTACAAGTCTGACTAAATCCTCGACTGGATACACAAAGCGTGATTTGTTATCCGTTATTGCGCGTATTTTTGATCCCCTAGGTCTGTTAGGTCCCATTGTTATCACCATGAAGATTTTATTACAGAAAATGTGGTTAAATAACTTATCATGGGATCAGCCCTTGCCTAATGAGATTTGTAAACAATGGGAGGCAATAGTTAAATCTTTACCTCTATTAAATCATGTTCGCATTCCGCGAATTGTAGTTTGCGATTCATTTAAGGAGTTAGAACTCCATGTTTTCACAGATGCGTCTGAGTCCGCATATGGTGCTTGCGTCTACATTCGCAGTGGTAATGGTAAGGGTGAGTATATGGCTCGCTTGTTACTGGCCAAGAGTCGAGTTGCTCCTATCAAGCCCACAACAATCCCGCGGCTGGAGTTATGTGGTGCCGTAGTCGGTTCTCGTCTTTATGAGAAGGTGAAGAGCTCACTTCGAGTGAAGATCAGTCGGGTATATTGTTGGACTGATTCCACCATCGTGTTGGGATGGTTGCAGATGATGCCTACCAAGCTTCAGCCGTTCGTACGCAACCGCGTTGCTGAAGTTTTGGATAAGGCGGACAACTGTACCTGGAGGCACGTCCCAACTGACCAAAATCCAGCAGACCTAATATCCCGTGGCATGGATATTAGTGTTCTGCAGGAGTCAGATCTATGGTGGAATGGACCAGATTTTTTACAGCTGGACCCGTCTGAATGGCCTTCTCAAATTACGAGGCCAGGACTACACTCATTACCGGAGACTCGACCTGACGTAGTATTAAATGCCGTTGTTAAAGATTCGATTACTGAAGATTTAATTAATTTTAATCGTTATTCTAATTACTCACGGCTTGTACGTTCTGTTGCTTACCTATTGCGATTTATTAAATCTTGTAGAAAGCAGTACCCTAAAACTAAGTATTTATCACATGATGAGGTACAAGATGCATTAACTCTTGTCATTATTAAAAGTCAGGTTCAGTCTTTTCCTGAATATAAATTATTATTAGATAAAAAGAGTTTACCTAAAAAGAGCGCCCTTCTAAAATTTAATAGTTATTTAGACGACAATAACGTAATGCGAGTAGGAGGACGTCTCGAAAATTCAAGTTTTGCTTATAGTAAAAAGCACCCTATTTTAATACAGTCCACTCATGAATTCACTAAATTATTATTTAATTTCGAGCATAAAAGGCTGATGCATGCTGGCCCTCAATTATTGTTAGCTTCCATTAGGGAAACTTATTGGCCAATAGGTGGGCGCAACTTGGCGAAGGCTTGTTACCATAAGTGCGTATTGTGTCACCGTATGAAGGGTAAGGTTGTAGCTCCCTTAATGGGTAACTTACCACGAGAGCGCCTTAGTCCAGGTTATCCCTTCGAAAGCACAGGCGTTGATTACGCGGGCCCTATTATGTGTGCTAGTCGTCAGGGCCGTGGATGTAGGTTAGTAAAGGTGTATGTCGCTATTTTTATTTGTTTCACAACCAAGGCAATCCATTTGGAGCTCGTTGGCGATTTAACTAGTAATAGTTATTTACTGGCTTTGTATAGATTTATTTCTCGCAGAGGTAAGCCTGTTGATATTTTTTCCGACAACGGTACCTCATTTGTCGGTGCGTACAACGACCTTTCCAAATTTTTGAAGTCAAATAGTTTGTCCTTGGGTGACAGTGCAGCAAACGACGGAATAAGGTTCCACTTTATTCCCGCCTACACCCCACATTTCGGTGGACTCTGGGAGGCGGGTGTCAAGTCAGCAAAGTACCACCTTCAAAGAGTGTTGGGAAATTGTAACCTGACTTTCGAGGAACTGTACACCACATTAACTAAAATCGAAGCCATACTGAACTCTCGTCCACTGACGCCGTTGTCTTCAGATCCTGCAGATTATACTCCGCTTACGCCAGGACATTTTCTCGTTGGACGGCCACTTACTTCCTTGCCGCAACCTGAGTACCAGGATAACTCTGCCAACCATCTGTTTCGTTTCCAAAGGATTGAGCAACTTCGCCAGCACTTCTGGACCAGATGGAGCAAGGAGTACGTGGCAGAACTTCAACAACGCACCAAATGGCGTTCCTGCAAGGATGGTTTGACGCTAGACTCCTTGGTCGTCATTAAAGAGGACAATCTTCCTCCTTTGAAGTGGAGACTTGGACGAGTTGTGGCTGTTTACCCAGGAACGGATGGCATCGCCCGTGTAGCTGACATTCGGACGTCCACTGGAGTCGTTCGACGGGCATTCAACCGAATTTGCCCACTGCCTGTGTCTTCATAATCTGGTTGAAACCGTTGGTTTCAACGCCCGGGGAAATGTTGGAGCGTCATCATCATCACCATCATCAGCCTTCATCACTCTACTGCTGTACAGGCATTCCCCATGTTCGGAACGCCTGATAAACATCGCATAGCAACAACGCGACTAATCACAGCAGTAATTAGCTATGTAATGTGCCCGGTATAATGTCATCTTCACTTGTTCATAAAACTCATAACTGTGAACACCCATTAAATTTCTTCTTTAACTTGCATTGAGCATCCAGTTTATTTTCCACCGGAATATCCCTCAGTCCCGCACAACACAAGAGACGGAATGGGGAAGAATTCCCGTTTCGGCACCCAAATTATCACCACCAAAATTTTCGGCACCCAAGCTATTCTCGTTTCTGCACTTATAGGTATTTTGGGTTTGGATTTTGTATAGGCTACTACCATTCAAAATACTTCATAATCATCATCATTATTTCAGCCGAAAAACGTCCACAGGACATAGGCCTCCCCCAAGCGCCGCCACAACGACCGATCTTGTGCGTCTCGCATCAATCGGATTCCCGCAACCCAAAATACCTATTGGTGCCGAATCGGAAATAGCTTGGGTACCGAAAATCTGGGAGCCGAAACGAGAATACCTCGAAAAGGGGGAAGTCGAAAGTAAAACAATTTAGGGACGCCATGTCGCGACATATGGTGCGATTCATTCTCGCGGTATACCATGGCGAATAAGAAGAGATTCCGTGTTTATTGAGCAGGTGACACCGCAGAATTGAGGTAGGATTGTTTGTGATAATGATTTGAATTATTACAAGGATGCCCTTCTACGAGTATTTGTTGGTACTTTGTCTCAGTTGAGAGGTCAAATGTGTTAAAGACTGTAATAGGTCTTAAAAATATGTCTAATGGAAATATCCTATTAACGTTTGAATCCCCAACCGGTCCTATGAGACCGCGCTGTTATTGTTTTACTATTGTGTCTCGTTTCGCGGGTATCTGAGTAATTAATTTTAGTAATTAAAAATTTTTGTAGCGAAACCACGTAAAGCCCCGGATGCCATTCGTAGATCTTCGACAGTAGTTGGACACCAAAAAGTCTGCCCATCAGTCTGTCCAAGGAGTAGGTAAGTACTTATCGTGTTTCTTAATAACTGGGTTGGTGTATCCAAGGAGTAGGGTGTTGGTCAATAACTGGGTTATAGAGGTCTGATAGGCAGTCGATTCATTAACAACACCAGTATTCAGCCACTTTCGGTTTGACTGAAAGTTAATTCCAAACTAGTTAGCAAAGGGAAAGGGAGATGACGACCATTACTCCACATATTCATCCATATAACTAGCCACGGACAAGCAGATTTTTAGCAAAGTTTTTCCTACATGGGGACTTATAAAACGTCAGAAGCTAGCGCATGGTTCATAGTCGTTTCCTATGGAGAAGAACCGGCAAGAAACTCCATGGTAAGTTTCTTCAACACAGGTACGACAATCAAATACCGGCTTGTGAAGTATGTATCGAATCAAAGACGAGTGTATATCAGGACGCTCCTCGCACTGATGTCCTCAATCGTGCTCGAGCGTTGCCAGTTGCGAATACGTTGCTGCTGTAAGCTCACAAGTTATAAGAGATAGAGAGCTATTGGTTTTTAAAGTTTTAGATAATTTAAAATAATAAACAAAACCAGCCTAGGAGTTTTAATCGCTCTTTATAGACCACGATATTCAGCCAAATTCCGCTAGACTCCAAGTCAATCCCAAGCCAGTTGGGGAAAGGCTAAAGAAATGATGAGAATTACGCCACATATCCATCCATATAATCAGTCAGATTCTGACAGAACTATCGTTTTTTCAACACAGGTACGACAATCAAATACCGGCTTGTGAAGTATGTATCGAATCAAAGACGAGTGTACATCAGGACGCTACTCCTCGCACTGATGTCCTCAATCGTACTCAGCGAGCCAATCCATACCGCTCGAGCGTTGCTAGTTGCGAAAACGTTGCTGCTGTAAGCTCACAAGTTATAAGAGATAGGGGAGCTATTGGTTTTTAAAGTTTTAGATAATTTAAAATAATAAACAAAACCAGCCTAGGAGTTTTAATCGCTCTTTATAGACCACGATATTCAGCCAAATTCCGCTAGACTCCAAGTCAATCCCAAGCCAGTTGGAAAAAGGCTAAAGAGAAGATGAGAATTACTCCACATATCTATCCATATAATCAGCCAGATTCTGCCAGATCTACCGTTTCTTCAACACAGGTACGACAGTCAAATACCGGCTTGTGAAGTATGTATCGAATCAAAGACGAGTGTATATCAGGACGCTCCTCGCACTGATGTCCTCAATCGTACTCAGCGAGCCAATCCATACCGCTCGAGCGTTGCCAGTTGCGAATACGTTGCTGCTGTAAGCTCACAAGTTATAAGAGATCGGGGAACTATTGGTTTTTAATATTTTAGATAATTTCAAATAATAAACAAACCAGTCTAGGAGATTTGGTCGCTCCATAAGGAAAAAAAGAAAGAAAAACTTTTTATTTGCAAGGAACAGTGGCAAATTTACAAACATTTAAAAAATAACAGCTTGAAATATGCGCCACGTCGGTGCAAAACGGCCGAACGCTCAGCATAATGCTGTAGGCACACATATAGTCCGACTAGTCCACAGCGCTGGTTTTCAGCGTGGGCCGGTGACGAAACAATACGAATATTCAGCCGTATTCGGCTAGAATGCAAGTCAATTTCAAGCCAGTTGAGAAAAAGCTAAAGAGATGATGAGAATTACTCCACCTATCTATCCATATAATCAGTCAGATTTTGACAGAACTATCGTTTCTTCAACACAGGTACGACAATCAAATACCGGCTTCTGAAGTATGTATCGAATCAAAGACGAGTGTATATCAGGACGCTCCTAGCACTGATGTCCTCAATCGTACTCAGCGAGCCAATCCATACCGCTCGAGCGTTGCCAGTTGCGAATACGTTGCTGCTGTAAGCTCACAAGTTATAAGAGATGGGGAGTTAGAGGTTTTTAAATGTGTGATAATAATGTAAAATTATCCAGCCTAGGAGTGTTTGGTGGGATTTCCAGTAAGGTTCAGTGGCTGTTTTAAGTAGTCACGAAAATCATCATCATTTCAGCTTATAGACGTCCACTGCTGGACATAAGTCTCCCCCAAGCGCCACCACAACGACTGGTCCCGCGTGTGAAATCCATGGGATTCCCTCGACCCTCACCAGGTCATCGGTGAACGTCGTGGGAGGCGTAAATTAATACCTAGAGGATATGTTGTTATAAAATTGTTGTTGTTACACGACTGCCCAAAAAAAGGAGTTTTATGTTTTCAGGGTTCATGTATGAATATGAGTTTTTTTATGGAGAACTGGACAATATGTGGTATCATTGAAATATGCACGATTTCGGAAATATGGACCTGAGAATTATCGTAGTATTGACTATTAAACCACAGTGAAGCTTGCCGAGAGGGCTGACTTGACTCCCTAATACTGCAAAAATATGAAAATGTGTTACATTGACTGAAAACATAATACTTTCTAAAATTGACACTGGCTAAATGCATAAAATTGCGAAGCCAAAAAAAGCCATTATTATGTCCCTGAATTACTAGTATCAGACTAGTACGCGTACGTATTATAAAAATAAAAGTTTGTATATTATGTACGAAGTTTGCATATAATGAATAAGACTGTGTACCACATCTGTTACTCACTCATATTTACACAGTTATACGAATTAGGATCATATTTGGCACACAAGTATACCTACCACATCCAGAAATAGAATAGAATATAAAACTTTTTATCTCGAAATATGTTTTCTTTTCTACATTCACGTGGGCGAAAAGCGAAGCTAGTATTACAAAAACACATATAAATGTAGTCTGTCAGATACATATCTCAGTCTAGTCTAGCAAAAAGATACGAAATTATATCGGTACTAGCTTTAGCCCGCAGCTACGCTCGCCTACATAAAATATAGCCTATGTCATTTAGAAATACAGCAGCTTTCTATTGGTTTAAAAAAAATTAGCAATCGGACCAGTACTTCCACCGATTATCTCATACAAACAAAAAAACAAACTACCTCTTTATTATAATTATTAGTATAGATAAATTCAAAGCGCCATTAGATCTGTGGTGTATAAATTCAAATGGCAACACATTACCATTCCAATTGCCAATTTAGGAGCTAAAGGGAACATCTCCGTATGCAAACCATAAGCCGCTTATGTGACATGAAGTGTCTTACTCAGCTATTGGTAGCTATTACGGCTCCTCTTCAAACGTAAGTCGGTATTTAGACGCCAGTCTTTGCCGCTAAGCACCTACTTCTTTTGGGTAATTTTGACGAAACATGACAATCAGAGTCGTATGTACACTGCCTCTTTTTTTCTTTGAAGCTGAGTGTGTTCTTGAACTTTTCGCTCTTTCCTACAAAAACGAAATCAGATGTCTTGTCAAAGTGACAGGTGTGTGAGTGAGAAAGAGGAATGGATACAGCATACTTTCGACTGTTCTGTGGCATACACCCTATATAGCTCTATCTCTTTCACAGTTTAGTTTGGGTTGTCAAATGAATCGCGGTAAGAGCTCATGGTATAATAGGATCTGTGTATAGTTTATGTTGCCTCTAGGTTAAAGGGAGCATTTCCGTATGCAAACCATAAACCGCTTATGTGACATGAAGTGTCTTACTCAGCTATTGGTAGCTATTACGGCTCCTCTTCAAACGTAAGTCGGTATTTAGACGCCAGTCTTTGCCGCTAAGCACCTACTTCTTTTGGGTAATTTTGACGAAACATGACAATCAAAATCGTTTGCTGCCTCTTCTTTGAGTGAGCTTTTTGTATTTTTGTCTCGTTTCTAAAAAAACTAGATCAACGGTCTTAACATGGCTTGTCAAAATGACAAGCTTGCGATTGAGAAAGAGAGATGGAGCTATACACCCTATATAGCTCCATTTCTTTCACAGTTTAGTTTAGGTTGTCAAATGAATCGCGGTAAGAGCTCATGGTAGGATCTGTGTATAGTTTATGTTGCCTCTAGGTTAAAGGGAACATCTCCGTATGCAAACCATAAGCCGCTTATGTGACATGAAGTGTCTTACTCAGCTATTGGTAGCTATTACGGCTCCTCTTCAAACGTAAGTCGGTATTTAGACGCCAGTCTTTGCCGCTAAGCACCTACTTCTTTTGGGTAATTTTGACGAAACATGACAATCAAAATCGTATGTACACTGCCTCTTTTTTCCTTGAAGCTGAGTGTGTTCTTGAACTTTTCGCTCTTTCCTACAAAACGAAATTTTGTCAAAGTGACAGGCGTGTGAGTGAGAAAGAGGAATGGAACTATACGGTATATAGCTCCATCTCATTGACGGTAGAGTTTAGGTTGTCAAATGGATCGCGTTAGGAACTTGTGGTAGAGCCTGTGTAGAGTTTATATCTATGTTGCTTCTAGGTTAGTTTAGGAGCTAAAGGGAGCATCTCCGTATGCAAACCATAAGCCGCTTATGTGACATGAAGTGTCTTACTCAGCTATTGGTAGCTATTACGGCTCCTCTACAAACGTAAGTCGGTATTTAGACGCCAGTCTTTGTCGCTAAGCACCTACTTCTTTTGGGTAATTTTGACGAAACATGACAATCAGAATCGTAGGTACACTGCCTCTTTTTGCTTTGAAGCTGAGTGAGCCTATAAAGCTGTTGCCTCGTTCATACAAAAACGAAATCAGGGGTCTTACCATGACTCGTTACAAAGACAGGCGAGTGAGTGAGAAAGAGGGATGGAGCTATCCAGTATATCTTATACATATAGATCCATCCCTTTAACAGTAAAGTTTAGATTGTCAAATGGATCGCGTTAAGAGGTCATGGTAGCGTTTATGTAGAGTCAATATCTGTTACTTTTAAGCAAGCTTGTTTCATTATCAGCTACATCATTGCTGATCACTAGATGAGATAGTCGTCAAACGCAAGCCTAAAATAATAAGTAAAATTAAAAAAAAAACATTTGCAGAACCATGTATATTGTATTTGCTGATACGGGGAGAAAAAAATCAAATCTTTCCTGTTTTAATTTTAGTTAAGACTTCTGGAAATCAAATCGGCAACACGTAGCGCAGCAGCCAAATGCTCAACCACTGCGCCAACCGTCTCACCAATTTAACTCTTTACAAAACATTTCAGAAACCATTTTCCTTTACCATTCCCTATAAGCATTTATTAGCAGCCTTCCCGCACTTTTATTTTACACCGCAACATTTCATACACAATCCGCTATAGCCTGGCACTTGCACGTATAAATTGTGTGCCAACGATGCACCGGAGTTAAATCGTCGTACATTTGTCCAAGTAACACCTCTATTTATTTTAGAAAACGGTACCGAAGCCCTGATCAAAACTGAGATGTAGCTCTTGACATCTAAATGTGGTGCAATGTATCGTGACCCTATTCCTCTTGCAGTAAATAGCTGCTATGGGTGGTACGAAGGGGAGACCACTTGGGGCTTCATTGGGGTTCTTCTGAATTGAGTTTTATGGGATAGACAATTGGATTGGAAGGTTGTAAAACCCTCAAATTTGTTAGTTTATTTTTGTTGGATGTTTGATTTTTAAACGTAGATTTTTCTCGTGGTTTTGTTTCTTTCTCGTTTCGTGGCTCCCTGAGTTTCGTATGTTTTCCTACAGACATTGTGTTTTTTTATTTACCTATAACCAAATAATAGCCTGTTGCAGAGAGCGCCATCATCATTCATACACTTGAAAAACATAACCTTCCTTTGTGGCGCAGTTGGGTAAAAAGAAAAACCATTATAGACGACAGTAGTCAAATGGCTATCTGGCTAGCTGTTGTTTTGTAACTGCAAATCCAAATCCTCAAATTATAAATCCTCACGTTTCGTTTCAGACTTCTAATAATAATTTATACTCGTATGTGAGCATAACAGCATTTACCACACTGTGTTAAATGCTAAAATTGTGTTTTTTTCTGTTAATAGGCTCGCGCTTGACCACTTTATCACCCGATGGAAAGCGACCATGTGGCTGACAATATAGCGTCGACTACATGGTTTCTTTTCAATACGGGCGCTTGCCAATGCCATCTAGAAATAACCTATTCACTCTAGACTTGACATTCCTAGGTAGCAGCTACCAGGAAACAGATTCCGGCAGGAAATTCCCACATTCACCCAAACCTTCACTGATCACAATACAAATGATGAGCGAGCTTTTACAATAGGTGCTTTATTCACAAAACACAAAACATGAATAGCCAACCACGGAACAACGCCAACTCATAAGCCCTTCAAACTTCGAAACTGGAAAATTTTCAAATTTATTTTCACTAAAACAAAAAGTATAATAAACTGTCTCTATAATGATGTTTGTGGGCCACAGGAACAAACAAATTGACTGGCAAAACCTGTCCCCCATTGTTTTGCACAACAATAGGCCAAAACATGAATAGGCGTTGATTGTCGCGATGCGGAGCAAATTTAATTTCGGTTTTTTAACTTCGGAAAAGGGTGTCTAGTTCGACTAGTGCTAATTTTTTGCGTGTGAATTGAAAGGACATAGGAAATAGAATTGGGTTAGCCGCATAAAACAATTTCTCATGCTCTGGGTGAAGCGATAGGAAGTGTCAGACAAAACACACCCGGTTCTTTCAATTGCCTTTTGCGTTTCAAGGCTGTAGCGACTGTCCAGCTAATTGATCCAAGTGATATAATATTTTCATATAATATTTTCATTCGCAGCGTCGGAAGGCCTCCCACAAGGTGGACCGACGACCTGGCGAGGGTCGCGGGAATCCGATGGATGCGAGACGCACAAGACCGGTCGCTGTGGCGACGCTTGGGGGAGGCCTATGTCCAGCAGTGGACGTCTTTCGGCTGAGATGATGATGATGATGATATAATATTTTAATCGTGATAGTTTGTATTTATGGATTTTTTCTACTCTTAAAAGAGTAGAAAACATCCAACGTAAATACTACTGAATGGATTTCTATGAAACTTGCTGCATACACCCGATTGTTTACCTGAGGTTATCATTATGATTATTATAATGCTATTCTATTACTGAGCAGGTTATAATACTTTACTCTGTTCGGGTCAAGACTAATCCTAGACAGAATCCTTTCGCCCAGAATTCTGAAATTCATGAGCAGTGATGAGGCAAATGCCCATATATGAGATGACACGTGACACAGATACGTTTTTTACGTAAACCAAGTTCAATAACAAAACCAATCCCTTGCTTGATGATCTGCCATCTGTACCTAATCTTGTAAATGAAATGCATCCACACATGAAATCAAATCGGAAACAATTGCGTTAGTCTCCGAAGTCGGTCGATCGGGTGGATCAACGCTGGAGCAATTTGAATAACTCGTCGTTTCCAGTTATGATGGTTACACGACAGCCAACAGACAACTGAGCAGTGTTTGTACTGTGTTACCTAGCATTTTGATTTACCTTTACACCTTTAAGGTAGCAATGAATTCATGAAACCTAAGTTTTTTTGTAACCTATCAATACCCGCGAAACGAGACACAATAGTAAAACAATAACAGCGCGGTCCAATGAGACCGGTCGGGGATTCATGAATTAATGGTTATAAACTAGTGCTTGACTGCGATCCCACCTGATGGTAAGCAGTGATGCAATCGTCGATGGTGAGGCGCACAAAAAATAACTGGACACGCCATTATTATGGCGGTAACCCTCTTCTTTGAGGAGTCGCTAGAGAGGCGTAACTGCGTCCTTTCGTTCCGCATTACGCTGGTCCTCACCAGATATGGTAAGTAGAGAAAAGACTGAAATGCCCGAGTGTCGCCACTGTCCGAATCGCCTGGAAAATTCGGTGGAGTACGCTCCAAAGTTTCCTCCAGGTGGCCAAGCAGGGCACTACTGTGTCCTCATTGAGACGATTGACGGAGGTGCGCGGGGCCTCGTTTCAGGCCATAGTCCTGAATGAGAAGAAATGCAAATAGACTCTCTAGGGAGCCACTCAAATATATACACATCATCCCAATCGGTCTAGCTATTTAGGAAGAGTTAGGTCACCTAAATAAATAAATAAATAAAAATAAAAAAAAAATAAAAAAGCCTTATATTTCTTACAAAATATACAGAAGTAAACTTATTTCTAATATTAAACTTAAAATACTTAAACCTATTTATCATATTACTTTTATAGATATATAAATTAAACTATTTATGTAAGAACCCCTCGTTCTCGAAGGTGAAGGCCTCCTCTAGAGATTTCCAAGTGTCTCTGTTCTTCGCTGTCTCCATCCACTGTTTGCCAGCCACTTGTATAATATCGTCAGACCACCGGGCAGCTGGTCTACCTCTCTTCCTGGTGCCTGATGGACCCCGCCAAGATGTGATCCTGACTGTCCATCTGTTATCTGATAGTCTGGCTATGTGTCCAGCCCAGCGCCATTTAAGCTTTTTACATTGAATCAGAGCGTCTGTAACCTGTGTCTTCTTACGAATTATGTTGTGAGATATTTTTTGAATTCTTTTGATTTTTAACATGCTTCTTTCCATTCCTCTTTGACACGTCCTGATTTTTGCTTTCGCTTGGTATGTGAACTTCCAAGTTTGACTAGCGTAAGTTAGTGTTGGCAATATGCAGGTATCCATAATTTTTTGTTTAATTTTCATCGGCATGTCACTTTTCATAATTTCTTTTAAGCTCCAAAACCTTTTCCAAGCATTCGAAACTCTCCTTTCTATTTCTTGTTCGTTTCTTTTATTCTGAAATGACAATTGTTTACCCAAGTATATATATGTGTCGACATACTCTAGCGCTTCATTGTTTAAGTATACAGGGGATTTGGAATAGTTTGTCATAACATTAGTTTTACTACGGTTAATTTCTAGTCCAACCTGTTGACTTGCGGTGTGAAGATCGTTTAACATTGACTGCAACTCCGTTTTACTCTCAGACAGCAACACGATATCGTCGGCAAATCTTAGATGACTTATAAATTTGTTATTTATATTTAGACCGACCCTTTCCCATTGTAATTGTCCAATGACTTGTTGTAAAACTGCTATGAATATAGTTGGGGAGATGGGATCGCCCTGTCTTACTCCTCTTCTTATGGGTATTGAAGGTCCAGTTGTCTCCAGTCTTATTTTACTATTACAGTTTTTGTAGAGATATTGTAATACCTTCAGATATTTAGCCTCAATATTTTGCGATTCTAAAGACTTCCATATTGACTGATGATCCAAAGTATCGAAAGCTTTTCGATAATCGATAAATCCAATGTAGAGCGGCCTTTTAAACTCTTGATACTTGTCTATTATCATTTCAATACAGTGGATATGATCTACAGTAGAGAATCCTCGCCTAAACCCTGCCTGCTCTATGGGCTGATGCTTTTCTAAAGTACCTCTGATTCTCTTTTCTAGAATTGATGAGAATAGTTTGTATATTGAAGACAATAGGCTTATTGGTCGGTAGTTGTTTATATCGTTTGGGTCTCCTTTTTTATATAATAAAATTATGTTCGACTCAGTCCATTGTTTTGGCGTAGTCGCCGTTTTTAGCACTAGGTTAAAAAGCAGTGTTAGAGGGTTCACTAAATAGAGAGCTCCTAGCTTCAGGGCTTCGTTGGGTATTTGGTCAGGTCCAGGGCTTTTTTCAGATTTCAATCTTGCTATTCCCTTCAATACTTCAGCCTCTTCTATGTCTTCAATATCAGGCGAAATTTCTTTTGAAAGAGTCAAAGCTGAATCTGGTTCTCTACCCTGTTCACAACTGTACAGTGTTTTATAAAATTGGGTTGCAACTTGAAGTATTTCATTTCTATTACATGTGATTTTATTTGAATTTTTAAGTCCTTCTATCCAAGTTTTATGCTGTCTAAGTTCTTTATGTGCTCTCTTTAAACTTCCAGTGGAAGTAGGTCACCTAACTCTTCCTAAATAGCTAGACCGAACATATCTACAGAAGAATTATAATTTACGAGTATATGTACAGACACTCAAAAATCATATACTTCTGACACAATCGGACAAAAATACAGTCAGCAAGCAAAATAAAGGACCATTTGTCCATTCACCCGACAGTATCTTCCAGATCAAAGATATTTAGTCTAAGCACCTGCGTTGTACAGATCTGAGCGTTTACCCGATATTAGGGTAACGACACCGATTCTCGGCACGTCGGCAAGGTGGCGGTTGTTTCCCCATTAGTTTACCATTTCAAAGACGGACACTGCGTAGGGAATACCATAGGTATTCGGAGATGTCTGCAGAACCGTTTGTGGTGTAATTGAAGGTGTCGTAAATGAACTATTATTTGGTGGTACGGCATAAATGGAACTGTTGCAGTTAGACCTATTATACTACGTCAGTTCGAAGGGTTTTAGTAAATAAATTTGCATCACTGCTTACCATCAGGCGGGATTAGCACTAGTTTATGTAATATAAAAAACCTCTATTCGAGTAAACTCTCTATGACGACGAAAAAAACCATCCATTATCAATACTTTTCAATTAGATAATTCGTTTTTTTTTAGGTTGGAAATCATCCTTCTCCAGGTCTGGGGCGGAGCGGGAGGGTGAGTCAGATTTTACTGACTAAAATACACATTCCTTTTTTGCCTTGCATTTCTGGAGCCCGGGTTTTTTTTAATAGAAGCGAACGCTTGGCCTCAGAAGGTTTCGACCCTGATGGACTTCTACAGTTTTGCTAAGGCGCACGCGAAACTTTACGCGACGACGACGACTCGAACTCGGTCCAGATGGTTACCGGACATCCAGACTGCAAGCTACCCATTGCTCGCCGTTTGCCACACCACGGTGGCTGGAAGTTAGGGTCTGAATAATAGACTGGGGCGTGAGGAAGTCTGTCCTTACATGCCTGTCGCTAGCATTACTGCTTTGCAGAAGAAGGTGGCTGTATGATTCGAATACCTATGTGGTCATGATTTGGAATATAGCGGTTAGCTTTTGACCATTATGACAAAATACTGTACCGATACGGTATTAATTCAACACCTATGGGATAACAGTGTGGCTGACCTTTTTGAATATGGATTTCTATCCGTGCAGCGCATTGCTTGAAGTCCATCCGCTCAGCTCACTGCCACGAATTCCGCTTCGGTGCTTCCACCTTCCGCGGCAGTGAGCGGTGTTGTGTGAAAAGCGTCAATTCATTGCGTATTTTGCGATTCTTAATAGATAAAATTTTCAAACATATGAAGCAATGGATTAAGAATTAAATTCAGTTGTAATAATTTGTGATTGAAACAGCTGTGATGTTGTGAGGTACAGGATTACTGATCAGTCTTACTTTTTTTCTTGAGTTGTGAAATATGTACTGAATTCTCCCGCTCTAGGGCGGAATGAGAGGTCATGTCAGACTTTTTTTCGCCTTTCGTGTTCCAGGACCACTGGTTTTCCTTTACAAAGTTAACTCATGGCCGCAGCAGACTTCGGCTCTGCTGGACCCGGTTTCGTAGACAGCTCATTGAGGTGCACGTCAACAACTCGGGCTCAGATTGGACGGCCGGACGGAGAGCTACCCGTTGCTTGTCGTGTCTGCAAGCTGACGTCTACGATGACTGGAAGTCGGGGTCTCGGCAAGATAAATGTTACTTGAAAACCTCAAGTTTAAAACCCAGATAATATTAAATTCTTCCTTTATAATAAGAGCATGCTACAGTAATCCTATCGTACGTTTTGCACCCTATTGTGTGTTGTGGCAGAGTAGAGGGATATGATATTGAGTTTCAGAGGATTTCAAGCGACGGATCCAATCGATAGTACATGTAGACCGTATTGTTTCGTCTTGTACGAGTTGACGTGTCTAAACGGATCGGCTATATGTTATGGTAAGGATTAACAGTTGTATGTTGTGAACGGATTATGTAAGTTGTAGTATAACTGATGTTTGATGAACGGACTATATCTTTGTTTTGATTAACTGGTTAATATAGGACCAATGGGTTTCAAAAGTTGACTGGATCGTGATTCAAAACTCAAACATACATTATTATTATAAAAAAGATGAGCGGCAGCCATCATATGTGTTAAGTATCGCGGACGCGTCGAAAATAAATCCGAAATCTAAATAATTTTATTATTTGAAAATTGCAAAGATGCTCCTGTATCATGAGCGCGAGCAAAAACATGTAAACTGATATACACAAGACACCCAGACCCGGAACACCTATCATTCTGTAGACTAGACAAATATTTTTTCCGTGCGGGAATCGAGCCCGTGACAGGCAGCGAAGGAACCAATCGCTCAACTACTGCGCCAACCGTATCCTAAAACCATCTAAATCATCTCTTCTTCCTCGTAATCGTGCATTCTAAAGTGGTCGTGGTCGGCGGCGACCTCGCGCCGGGCTCTGGTACAAGTCATGGTCCGAAGCGAAGTGGGGTAGCGGGCGGTCGCCTCCTACTGCGAAGCAGTAATGCTAGCGAAGGAGGCTGCCGACCGTGAGCGCGTGAGGGGCGCGTGAGGGGACGGCCCTCACTGGGTGACGGTGAGCACTGGGTAGCTCGCCGTCCGGCACTCTGGTAATAACCTGGACCGAGCCTAGTCGTCAACGGCGCGTTCTGTTCGACTCGCGCCTCAAGGAGATGTCAACATGACAAACATCAAACTGTAGGGGCCCGGTAGGGGCCCGAATCCGAAAGGTGCTCACCGTGTCCCCCAGTTCGAAGAAAACGAAGGAGCGGGGTGAGGTTTAGTCAGTAAGAGTCTGACACGCCCTCCCACTCCGCCCAAGAGCGGGAGAAATCGTTCTGATAATTGAAGTGCATGGTCACGTTTCGGTCGAGCCCTGCGCCGCCGCCTCTCTCGCGAGAGTTGTCGTTATTACTGCAGTGTGTGACTGATCTGATGAGGTCCGTCCACCGTCCACGTGATTTTTTGCCCTCAACTTTTTCTTTTAGCACCAATCATTTCACCAATCTAAATTATACATACTTAGCAACATTTTTATCTACAGCCTTCTAAGAAATCGTTATTCAAGAACTAAAGCTAGCACTAACCTCATCAATAATATTACATCCAGCTTCTTACACTGGCTGAAGTAGTGACGGAGACAACTCAATTTACCAATTACTCAGGGGTAGGGGGTGGGCGCCCTAGGGTACTGTCATTGGCCTCACTAACGACGTTATGTAAGGAAGAATTGCGTCGCGACTGTCAATATTTGGTGCTGTTACCTTAATTGTACAAGGTTACTTTTGTTGTGTATAGAAAATAGTTGTCAAGTGTGAGTCGGACTCGCGGATGATGGGTTCTGTTCTACAATATTAACGTAAAAGGAACATATGCGTAGTTTTAGTTACTGAAAGTTTAACACGCCCGCCCGCTCCACCCTAAAGGAGAAGTCGTAAAATGATTTTTCGCTACAAAAAACACAATAGGGATCTAAACAAAAAGTATCTTGTCCGAACTGAGCCGAAAGAAGTCCACTTCTGGACATAGGCCTCCCCCAAGCGTCGCCACAACGAGCGGTCCTATGCGTCTCATATCCATTGGAATTCCGCGACTCTTGCCAGGTCATCGGTCCACCTTGTGGGAGGCCTCCCAACACTGCGTCTCCCGGTTAATCTATCTCTTAACGTTAACAAGCTACAGGCCGCAGATAGAAAGATAGACAGATACGTAACCCTAAAAACAAAACACAGCAAGATTTTTTTTACTGATCGGAAAAATATTGGTATGGAAAGATAAGAATTGGCCAGACGAAGCAATAAATAAACTGAGTTCCCATATATTTTCTTTGTAAATAAATTAATCATAGGTGGTGAAATAGGTACTTACTCACTGTGCCTATTTCACCACCTATGATTAAGTTTCGAGTATCTTACTTGGCAGATAATTTTATACAAATTCTGTTCCATTTTTTAATTTATCCAGAAAGTAGTGGCTACTCGGACATTGTGAAACAGGCCCTAAGTCTCCTGTTTACTACCTGGAAACGTCTGAGACGTAAATCATTATTTACAGAACTAAATTCAATTGTCAGACAAACTATTAGTTGGCAATTGAAATTGTTTTGTAAATGTGTAAATATTGAAATTGTGTTCTAAAATAAATATTACTGATATTACGGAGCCATGGTAACCCAGTGGTAATAGCCCCACGAGTATAGGTCGCGAGTAAACACCCAGCTTGTCACATTAATTTTAGTAATTTATTGCACCACCAGTGCTCTCAAACGGTGAATGCAAACATCGTGAGGAAACCGGCATGTCCTAGAAACAAACATTCGAAGACATGACGTGACGCCCCCATGATGGATTACTACCTCCCCCTCTCCCAGAGAGGAGGCTGCAGTCCCAGCAGTAGGAACATTACTGATTAAATTATGTTACTGATATTACTATATTATACACCTCCAGACATACGGCAATACGCCATCGGTACATGGTAGACATCCCACCCACACAAAAACCCGCTTGGGCTGAGCATCGCCGTGTCCTCGTGGTGGCGATTGGTGGCAGTGACCTCTCGCGCCGGGCCCTGGTACAGGCCATGGTCCGGAGCGAGGAGGAGTGGCAGGCATTCATTCGCGTAGCAGTAATGCTAGCGAAGGAGGCGGCCGTACGCGAGAGGGCATGGCCCTCACGCCCCCACCGCCGGGAATCTGATCCGGATTTCTAGCCACCGTAGGTGCATGCTTGCGGACGGCGAGCAATAGGTAGCTCGCCGTCCGGACGTCTGGTAACAGTCCGGACCAAGCCCATGTCGTCGACGGCGCGTATTGTTTCACGCGTGCCTCAAAGAGATGTCAGCAAACTGTAGGGGCCCGACAGGGTCGAAGCCTTCTGGCGCCTGAGTTGACGAAGGAGATCTCAGGGCCCCGGAATAGGGGCAACGAAGGAACAGGAGTAGGTTTTAGTCAGTAAAAGTCTGACACGACCTCTCGCTCCGCCCAGAGCGGGAGAAGTCATTTTGATGATTACCCACCTAAAAAAAACCCACACAAAATATTGTAAGAACAACTTCACAGTTCGTACAGCTAACGAGTAGAAATCCCACTGGAGCTTATAAAAAATGATGAAAAAAATCTAATTCACAAGAGCATTGACATCAACATGATGAATATTGACTATTCTTTGGGCGTTCACAATAAATTACATGGCGGAATTTTCTCGAAAAAAAATCCCTTGGGTCGAGACTTAAAAATGTAGGCATAAAAATATGTCACCGGATTTTGAGTCGCTTTCTTGAAATAATTATGGGATTACTTTTTTATGGAAGGAAAGAATATCTTCAATAATAAATGGAAGAATGGTGTTAAGGGGCGGAATTCGAGCGTTAGATTCAACGGTACATTTAGTTTGTTCAGAGTATCTCAATTTAATTTTAAGTAATAATGGATGATATTTTTAAAATGTAGAATTTTCTGAGCTTATGGATTTTTTTAATTTCTTGTGACGTATTTATTGTTTGTACCAATTAGAGATCAATAAATTAAACTAGTAGGTTTTATGTAAGTAAGTCAAGTACCATTGATTGCGATAAAATATTTATAATCTAGAACATTTTAGGTAAACAAATCATAGTCAGCGTTATCAAATTTTATATGACGTAGAGATAGACTCAAAAGATTTAGAATGTGTGTATGTATTGGTTGTTACTTCTTCACGCTTAAACGACTGAACAGGTTTGAAAGAAATTTGACACATGGATAGACTATGTGATAAGGAGATTGGATACTTTCATTTCGGGAGTATGTTACTTCGGGATAATTTTCTACTTTTACTCAGTTGCTAAGAGTAGCTAGAATTTTCATTTAATACGTAGACGTTAACAACATAACCCCCAAGTTTTATTACACTGTCTTCTTCAGAAAACTACTTACGAATTTTGCCTCCAGGCATTAAAGGCTGTACCTAAGCTTGTAGACGATGAAAAAAAGATCAAATTTTACCAAAAATATAACAAAAAAAAGTGTAATTTACAGCATTCATTGCGCTACCAATTTAACGGTGTGATAACAAAAAATAACGCCATAATAATGTGTAACCTAACCTAAACACACACGGCAGTAATGGCTGCCACCGCGTTTGTTTTCGCGGCCGTGTCATACATGACCGGACGGGGATTATCCGGCTACTGAGGACCGGCTGCGGGAAAAAATTGACCGGAATATATATTACTGGCGATTTTGAATGTGTTTTTGTATTCATTTTTATTAAAATTCTGTGTTACGTACGGATTATGTTTTGGATTTTTTTGTGTGGTTTAATTTTGTTGTTTTAATCTGTTAAAATGTTTCACTAAAAATTATTGAACCTGACGGTTGCTAAAACATTATTTTTAAAAGCCTCTTTTTAGGTATGCTATCGTAAACACATTATGAAAGTATGTATACCTAGCCACTTCCTAAATACGCAGTGTATTATGTTATATGTAATTCATGTGGATGGATATGCAAGGTGAGGGTGGCAAAAGAAAAAAGGAATGGATTGGGTGAGATGGAATATGAAAAACCGGCCAAGAGCGTGTCGGGCCACGCTCAGTGTAGGGTTCCGTAGTTTCCCGTCCGTCACAATAAGTGTCCCCAACTTTTCAAAAACTGTTTGTCCCATCAAGTTGAAAATAACTTTCCTAAAAAGTCTTTATAAAGCTCTACTTTCCAGATTTTTTTCATATTTTCTAAACTTATGGTTCAAAAGTTAGAGGGGGGGGGACACATTGTTTTTTACTTTTGGAGCGTTTATTTCGGAAAGTATTGATATTATCAAAAAAATATTGTAGTAAACCCCTATTCATTTTTGAATACCTATCCAATAATATATCACACGTTAGGGTTGAAATTAAAAAAAAAACGCTTTTTACTTTACATGTAGGAGGGCTACCCTAATAAAACAATTATTTCCAATTTTTATTTTTGCACTTTGTCGGCGTGATTGACATACATATTGGTACCAAATTTCAGCTTTCTAGAGCTAACGGTCACAGAGATTAAGCGAGGACGGACGGACAGACATGGCGAAACTATAAGGGTTTCGTTTTTGCCAATTGGCTACGGAACCCTAAAAGGGAATCAGTGCGACGATTGACAGAACTGAATGGAAGAAAAAAAATTATTGCGCCGAACACAGGTAATATGAGACAAGGGCAGATAAATGAAGCTCCAGATACAATAGGGAACAAAATGTCACCTCAATATGAAGCGCAACACTATCAAATAGCAAAGGTGCATCTTAAAATATTGGTAGGCAAGTTGCAGGACAGCAGCATCACGTAGATTGAGAGATACAGAGATAGAGATACATTAGGGTAGGTACGTTTCGTCCCCTGATGTATCCCTTAACATGAGGTTTCATGATAACGTAGTTTATTTTCCAGTTAATCCAAATCACGTTACAATCAGATCGTTGTTTATACCGCGTACAGCGAAAAACTGGAATAATTTGCCTCCTGCAGTCTTCCCGTCCGGTTATAATTTGGGTGTCTTCAAGGCTAGAGTGAATATGCTCTTAATAAACTAGTGCGCCTCACCATCTACGAATTCATCACTGCTTTCCATCAGGTGGGATCGCAGTCAAGCACTAGTTTATATTACTTAAAAAAAAAGATAGAATAGATCTTAAACAGGATTTACAATATAAACTTCACCATGTTAAAACAAAAAGAAAGGGTAAATCAAAAACAAATATTTAACTAAACAAGAAGCTCAATCCACTTAGTCTCAAGACACATCCCTTCAGAGAACCGAACTAGATGAGACTAACGCAAACTGAGACAAACATTTATTAATACTTACTAAACTGAAAGACACAGCCTTTTTAATTATTTATACGAAACATAATAGATTCAGGAGTAGAACAATCAACTTGTGACTGTCATGTACAATCAAATCCTGAAGCTTCAGGAATAAATACCACTATAACCGTACATGTTAATCCACATCTATTTTTTGGGTCACAAGGTTGAATTTAGAGTGAGGTGGATGCAAATTAAAAGGTCAAAGAATTGGCTATTCCTGATGTTTCGCTGAACGCCAGAAAACAAAGAAAGTTTGTGGTAAGTTTGATAGACATGTTCTATTTCCAAGTTTGTGTTATTATAGTATGGAGTTCCGCTTGCGACCGCCTTGTATGCCAGTTTCTGACGTTTTGTAATTGGCCATGTGGATCCATGTGAAATAAATATTTTGGTTTTTTTGTTTGGAATAAAAGTGGATTCATTCAATATCAACAGGATATACGAGTACACATATAATATTTTACAACAATAATGCATGCCTATACACAGAAAATTACGTTACAATCAAACATTAATTCATGAATCCCCGACCGGTCTCATTGGACCGCGCTGTTATTGTTTTACTATTGTGTCTCGTTTGGCGGGTATTGATAGGTTAAACGCTTTTTAACGTAACGCGGTTAGGTAGAGCCTTTTTTTAAGAAAATTGTTATCATAGTAGAAGGCAAATAATATGAATATTGCATCAATATTGGTATCTACGTAATCACACACAAAAACGCGGACTAGTGGTCGAGTCGTTGTCCTGCCCAAAAACTGACTTTTCAGGCCTCGAAGGACATCTCCTTCGAGAAGCCTGATTCATCCGCGTTATAGTAGAAGAAAATAATCCCACGGGAATATACTCTTAGAATGAAAAGTATCATAAATATAGGTACCCTAGGACATGGTCTACCTGTATATAATACTAAGTTTCATCGAAATCCATTCAGTAGCCATTATAATATCAGTAGCATGTTTTAAAAACTACAGTAATCAGAGTTACCATAAAAATCATGACTCAACCAATAGCAAACCCATCTACAATTTACCGGACATTTCTTGTAAGACGCTAAGCAATCACTTATGAAGCGTCGAGTGTTTAATGTACATTTTATGTCTACTATAAACTGTTATCAACAATTACTTGGCCTGATTACAAGTTGATAATTACACAAGTTTATTGGCGACCTAACTTGAATGACAATTGTGTTTGCGTGATTGAGAAATGTATTTAGTTTAAGAGGCTTTAAGCTAAGTGTTTGATGTGTTAGTAAATTGTAACCTGATAATAGTTTTTGGACTTTTCGACACTAGTGAGTATAATTATGTAGAGTCGTGATGGCCCAGTGGTTCACGCTCGCTTAAAAAAGGTGGGTATGAATTTTTCAAATGACATGTACTTTTCTTAATATTTCTACTACATTGCTGACACCCCGTGCCTCGGAAAACACGTAGGTATGTGTGTGTATGGTAGGTATATTTACACGGTTGATTTAGGTTGTCATTTGTAGTAGATCTTTGACAGTCGTTCCGGATAGTCTGACACCAGAAAGTCGGACAATCTGTCTATTCTAGGAATATCGTATTGCTCAGTTAGTGATTTGTGAAGGTCTGATACGCAGTCGCTCCATGTAAAACACTGTCCAGTCGCATCCAGTTAGACTGGAAGTCGACTGTAAGCTAAACAAAAAATGTTTCCAGTGCTTGGACTCAAGTCTTTTCTTTAGAAGACGAACAGGTTATAAACTATCACTCAGGCCCAGTGTGTGTTGCTGTATGTCACGTATCTGGGAATATTTGATTCTAAGACTGGTCGTTTGACATCAAGACGTAGTAGCTTGTAAGTAGTGGACATCATGGGCCACCCCTGCTCTAGAGCGCATCGTTAATCAAAACGTAATCAAGAAGCTGTGGCCATAATAAGAGGTTCCTTTTTTAATCTCACTAATATTAAGTAGAAGGAATTTTGTATATATATGTGATTGTGTGTGTATAATAGGTAATATGTTTGTTATTCCTATACGGTCAAACAGCAGAACGGATTTGGATGGAATTTTAAACATGGGTAGCAGAAACTAGTCATGGAATAAATTATTGTCTGTACCACAGAAATATAATTCAGATTTCGGTGGTCTGTTTCTCAGAAAATTCAGATTTCTGTGGTCTGTACCTTTCAGGCTAGTTACAGCACTGATAACCATGCATAATTAATTCTATGTACATTACAAGACTTAGTCAATGAGAGAGATTATCCAGGTAGTAAGATAACTACTTCTTTTTGTTCTTCTCGAGTCAATAGTTTTCATCCGACAATAAATGCCCAGTAAATTACCAGTGTCACGTTTATAGCAAGGAAAGTGGCAGATGTACTCATAAGCACACTTTATGTACTCTAATAAGGTGGTCATCATCAGGTCAGGACCACCACATTCACACTGTGTGTCAGAGAGGTCTAAAATTCGCCATTTTTGAGATAACTACTTACGTCGGTTGAATGATATTTTGAAGTAAAAGTTGAAAGTATCTACCAAAGCATCATGACTCCTTAAAATACTACAGGAAATACTCTATTTTTTACCGAGAAAACGGAAAAAGCATCCATTTCAACAATCACCATGCTCAGTAAAATTATTACGGCGCCTACGTCATAAATATAAGGCTATGTGCAGAACTCATTAAAAGTAAAGCTCGTGTGTTGGGAGGTGCTTCCTGCACAATTTATTGTGTGTCCCGGCCTAATGCGCCGATGGGCGAGGCTTTATTGCTAGTCTTTATGGTGGGAACTTGATGGCTTCATAGACTCTTGGGCGGATGTAAAGCTGTTTATGTCTACGGATAATCTGGATTATCGAATGGTACACTTAATTTGAGGTAGTTTATGCTGTCTATTTTGCAGATCTAGTAGCTGTTGTAACTTTTCCATAGTGGTTAGTTGTGAAGAAGCCAGTTTATGCTTCTGCCAGCAGCTTTCACGTGAAAGTAGTGAGTTCGTTTTACATGTTCTATTCTAGAACATGGTTTACCAATTTGCCAAAGGAAATCTAAATTTTTTCAGCCGTTTGAGCGTGAAGGAGTAACAAACATACATAGTACATACATAATACCTACTCACAAACTTTCGCCTTTATAATATTAGTTTGATCAATCATCAGATTTTAATTTGTAGTTTCCTAATAACAATGTGTCTGTCTCTAATCTAAATACTTATTCACTTGGTAGGTAGGATTGATCAAAAGAGTCACCACAGTTCGCGATTTAGTCAGTAAAATTCTGATACTACCTCTTACTCCACCCAAAACCTATAGAAACTACATGAAGATTTTCCAATAAACAAAAAGTACATCTTACTAAGAACTAAAATGTAGCAATTGCATTACACTAGAAAACAAAACATGTTAACTCTCTAAACAAAGTATTTCCACAAGGAACCGATCTTTATATTCCCAATCAGGACGTACAAGATAGTTGGCAGTTGCACTTGTTATTGGTTCTACAGCATTTTACTGTATATTCCCGACGCCAGGAAAGGGAGGCGACGAAAGCACAATATATTATTGGCACAACGGAAACCATATATATAGCGGACTTGCTCGCTAATGTCGTGTTTTGGGCACATTTTAGGGAATATATCAGCCATGTCTAACTGTCCGTGTTTAGGTTTCTTTTTGGCTATCTTGTATTTCCTGTGTGCTGAATTTTAGTCGTCAATAGTCTATTAGTACTATTCAGCTAGTTCGTGATTTGTGTTGGGCTGGGTTTGATATAAATCTGGGCTGCTGAGGTTGGGTAGAAAAGTTACGACTTTGATTCAGAATGTCATGACATCAGCGTGTTTGGAGGATGAGAAGTTTTTTTTTTGTTGCTGATAGGCGCTCGCAGAGAAATCTAAATAATAAGTCAATTATATTTCTGTGGGCGCTTACCTAGAAGTAACCTAGAGTCACGCTTAACTTAAAGATCATCAAGTTGTAGCTATCAGGAAATACAGACTCCGGCAGGATATCCACACCTTATCTGAAAATGTTCCGTGTATATAGGGATGTTATAAAATATATCTTTTTACCTCAGACCTAACAAAACAGATATACGTCCGTTCGCTCCAAGTAGGGTTCAGTTAAAAAATAGCGTACGACAAATGCTATGTACCTAGTTGTCTAGCATTATACCGAACAGGACCCGTCTTTGTTGCAACCGTCACACATACAATATTATTGATTTTTATTTTATTATCCAGTTTTTATCCAGTTAATGGGTTGTGGAGGTCTGGTAGGCAACCGCTCTTCGTAAAATACTGCTATTCAGCTAAATTCGGCTTGACTGGAAGCCGACCCCAATATAGTTTGGAAAAGGCTAGGTAGATGAGGATTTTCTATACACTTGCTTTTCTACATTGTATGTATCTGTGTGATAAATAAACATGTTTTTCTTTCTTTCTAAAAGATTGAATTTTGTATAACGTATAAATTACTTTTGAATTTCGTGAAAATAACGAGCTTGAAGTATATAAATAAACAATATTTTTTGTCACACTAAATTGGCATTTACAATTACAAAAAAATTACAGAACTTTATCTCACAAACAACAGATGAAACTTCCGTTTCAAAGCAAATATATTTTAAAAACATATTCAGCATCATGTAGGAGGCCTAACAAATCGCATTTGTAACAGTTTATTATCATTTCAAACATTGTCTTTATTACCTGGTCATAAGGTTTCATTTCATATGATCACGTTCTCAATCCAATTGAATTTTTATCTCTATTTCTTTGAAAGAAGATTGAAAATACTTTGATGCAATGATTGGAGGTTGCTGGCATTGGATTCGAAACTTTCGTTAATTGAGATAGAGTTGGTTATTGAAAGATGATGGTGTATGTCGCATCCCACGTATGGTCAGTAAATTCGGAAGGGACTCTTCCTGACCGGATCAACTATTTCAATGAAATACGAATGATATTGATAACAGTAAAAGCATAAGGTTTCTAGGGTCACGCATTTATTGGTCGCACTATTTCTTTTCAGGGATTCTATAGAAAAATGAGTGATGTTATGTTAAGGGATAATTGGATGTTCATTTTATCGGGTGTTACTATGCCAAAATGAACCGAAATTTATTTTATTATATTCTCACGTAAGCTCGTAAATCGATGCTGAAAGTGGGCTTTACAAAGTGTAATTTTAGTGGGATTTAATTATGCGAAAATGCTTTCGTTTTGATGCTGGAAATACTTTTTTACAGTAGCTGTTTCTGGCAGTTGGAGTAAGGAAAGGGGTAATATCTCAGTGTGTCCGTAAACTAAAGAATGATAAATATAAATTTCGTTCTGTAATACGGTGGAATTTAAGTAAGTGCAATTTTCACAATGAAAAAAAAGGTCATACTTGAGGTCACGAGTTTAAATCGGGCAAGTAGGTAACTACCAATGTGAATTTTACATTTTATCATTATGTACTTATCTAAGTTTATCTAGGACACCATGTTCCGCAGAAAGTAGCCATTAGTTCTATCTGTCATTCGTAAATCTTTGAAAGTCATTATAGTTAGATGCCAGAAAGTTTGACCATCAGTCTATCCAAGGAGTATCTAAGTATCGTGTTGCTTAGAAACTGGATTGTGAAGATTTGGTAATAGTTTGTCGCTCCATATAAAATACGGATATTCAGCCACATCCGGTTAGACTGGATGGTGACTCGGGGTCACCTAGTTGGGAAAATTATGATTGATCAAAACCTGCAATCGAGCTATACAATACATACAGTATGTTACGACTAAGTTAGTATGTATACGTCAAGGTTAAACTATTTTATACTGTTAGCATTGAGGAACGAACGTTTAATCATTGCTCATTTTAACAATACGTCCCACACGAACCCTAAACTTCAAGAACCTAAATCCTCTCCTAACCAAACATCCAAATGGCCTTTCAGATCAGTCATTGAAGAACTATCCTCATTACCACTAATTCGCTCGCGACGTGGAAACACACGATTCGTCGCCGTCGAATCGTCGCTGATTTGTCTCGGTAATGGCGGCATTTGTCTCGTGGTACGGGGCGGCCTGATGGTACAAATCAATTCTGGGTGCCTATTGTCTCATTGTTTATCGGGTTAGGTTTTTGGAAAACGATTTCGAGAGGAAAATTGTTTTTCTTTTTTGGGATGGTTTAGGTTTGGGATGTCATTTTTCTTATTGATTAAAAAACGTTGCTTCTCTTGAGGTTTGATTTGGGACAGTGACTGTTAAAATGCCTAAATTGGGATAAACCACGTTTTTATATAGCACTTGTTGATGCAATTCAGTTTTGACTAAATAGAGTGAAAAATGTTACAATTTCATTTATTTAATCTCCATACTAGTAGAGGGATTACAAATATATAAATTCGCATACAACCTACCAATTCAACCTACCAAATATGAAGAGCCCGTGGCTAGATAAAAACAGCCGCACGGGTCGATCTTCAAGGTTAAGCAAGGCTTGCCAAGTTGGTCTGTGGATGGGTGAGCATCTTAACATACCGAGTGCCCTCCGTGCCTTGGAAAGCACGTTAAGCCGTAGGTCCCGGCTGTCATTTGTAGATCTTTGACAGTCGTTACGGATAATCAGAAGCCAGTAAATCTGACTCCAGTCTTGCCATGAAGAACCGTGTTACCCTATTTAATGGGTTGTGGAGGTCTGGTAGGCAGCCGCTCCTCGTAAAATACTGGTATTCTGGACTGGAAGCCGACGCCAATATAGTTGGGAAAAGGCTAGGTAGTTGATGATTTTCTACCTTGAAAAAAAGTCACTAGATTTTTTTTTAAGTTGCTGCCTCTCTTGAGTAGAGCTAGAGGGCGTGTTTGACTTTTATTGACCTGTTTTTCTTCTTTGCCCTTTGCATTCCAGGACCACGTAGGTCACTAGGTAAATCAAACCGGTTTAATTATAAAATTAGACATCTTTTGCACTATAAACCTCAAGGGTGTTGATTTTATATTACTCAAAACTAATTCTAAAGTGGTTAAAACATCAAACATCTAACGTGGCTAAAACCAAAGTCTTGATCAACAAACTTTGATGTGCACTACTCACTAGAGAATGAAACTTTAATCGGAGCGATTCAGCTTCAGACAAAATTTAATCGCTTTCAATTATTGCAGATTTCATTTTAAAATGGTCAGCGGAGTTTTATTACTGAGATAAGATTTGAGAGCTTTCTATTATTGCTTGTTAATCTAGTTATCTCGTTTAGTTTTACAATTACATTTAGTATCTAGTAATACAATTATTTAACTGTTTTATTATTATTATCTAGTGATTAGTTTGTGTTTGGCCACTATCTCACATGATGGTAAGTGATGATGTAGTCGAAGGTTCGGCACACTTGCTTTGAAGTAACTTATTCACTCGTGACTTAAAGACTCCTTGGTTGTAGCTATCAAGATATACAGACGTTGACAGGGAGTCTATTCTATTCTCGCTTTTTACTACGTTGTAATCAAATAAATAATTATTATTAGCTATAGCCAGAGGTTTTGCCTGTGGGATAATAGAAAATGATCCCAAGGGAATGTTCGGGAGTATGTCCCGGGGTTAAAAATATCCTATGTGCTATTACAAGACATGAACTACCCCTGTGTCAAGGTTTGTCCAAAACCGTCCAGGGACCCAGGTAATAGGTGAAAAGACAACAGCATAATTTAGAACACGGGTAGTGTGCTTAATTTTTTCGAAACTTGTTCAGCCGTTCTTTGAAGAAGTAACAAACAAAAAAACATTTTCGGTCTTACTTATATTTAACTAGCGGTCGTTACTGCTCCGCTCCCGTAGGTCGTAGCGTGATGGTATATAGCCTATAGCATTCCTCGATAAATGGGCTATCTAACACTGAAAGCATTTTTCAAATCGGACCAGTAGTTCCAGAGATTACCCCCTACATACAAACTTACAAACTTACAAACTTACAAATTTTACCTCTTTATATTATTAGTATAGATTACCCATAACAGTTTTTATTTATCAACCATTTAAGATAGACAAAACTGGCATACTTAATCCAAAACCTTATTTAACTCCCTCCATATTCATAGCTCGAACAGATTTACTCAACGTAAAGGTAACATATTCGTAATGGCATGCAAATCCCTGAATATTATGTATGTATGGGTCGCCTTAGTGACGCCGTTTTCCTAGTCTATCCAGAGCCAATAATCTTCTATCAAGTGCAGAATGTGGAAGAGAGGGGACAAAGTAAGACCTAGATCCAAGTAGGTAAAGCTAGTTGGCTAGTAGGCTTTAGCGTGTTGGGTCTAGGTCTAAACATATACGATTATGTTAAGATGGATTGTGTGAGGAGTGATGTGAAAAAAGAGGGAGTTATAGTGATAGTGAGATGAGTGACGGAATGGAAGAAAAAAACGTGATATACAACAACAATACATACTAATATTATAAATGTGAAGATAACTCTGTCTGTCTGTTACGCTTTCACGGTTAAACTACTGATCCGATTTTGAACCCCAAGGATAGACATAGACATATGATATTTTTTTGTGTATTCGACCTCGTGTCCACTGTAACCAACATTCATGTGTGGACAAAGTCGCGGGCAAAAGCTAGTACATAATATAATTAGTGTGGTGGTCCAGTGGTAATGGCCCCCATTTACGAGTTGTAGATCACCGTTTTGAATCCAGCCAGGCGCATTACTTTATGTAACTTATTTTATCATCACTGCTCATAAAATGGTAAAAGAAACATCTTTCGGAAAACAGCGTGTCCTAGAACCGACTATTTGAAAACCTAACGCGTGGCGGATTACGACACATTCTCTTTCCTTGAATCCCAGCATTGGAAACATTATATGGCTGATTGCACTGAACTATACAATAACAATACAAACAACAACAACGTTTTAATTACTCAGATACCCGCGAAACGAGACACAATAGTAAAACAATAACAGCGCGGTCTCATAGGACCGGTTGGGGATTCAAACGTTAATAACCGTACCTACAAACTAGACTTACATCGACTAACACTTTTACCTAAACTTTTTGATGACAACAATGACCCATGAAAAACATATTTTCACACAAGACAAGACAGTATTCTATTCTCCCCGATAATATAAACTATGTTAATCCTATCTTAGAGGTTCTTAGACGACACTCTTGATAAGAACCGCACCTGCAATGAAAACTGGTCAAGCGTTTGATTGCCATTTGTGACGTCAAAGGAGACCTTAATAAACTCAAGCGGGATGGGACTAGGATTAAAATGACTGACTAGACAAAGGACTGGCATATACCTAGCCTGTAACGGGTGTATGAGTCGACAGATTGTGGATTTATGGAGAGGAGGGTAGGAAGGTTGAGGGCTTTCGTTAATAACTGTCTGTTTTGCATAGGTTTAGTAAATACAGTTTAGAAAGCAATTGAGGAGCGGTTTGAATCTGGATTTTTGGTAGGTATTCTTTTTTTACCAGTTTGTGTATATAATATCGAAGTAACAATATGTTGATTGAACAAAGCTTTGCAGTATAATATTTTAAACTAGTGCTTTAAAATCTTTGTTTGTACAGTTTTTTAATGTAGCCAAACATCGCAGTAACAAAACGCAGCTTCAACAAAGCGTCGCAGTAAAAGATGTCGCTGAAAGGTTTTCGAAGAGACAAAATTCGATGATACGGCTTTCGCGCTCAAGTAGATATTCCCTTGCAACGGATATTTTTTGCAAGGAATATCGTGTTGTCTAGTAAATAGGTTGTAAAGGTCTGGTAGGCAGTCACTCCATGTGAAACATGGGTACTCAGCCGCATGAGGTTAGAGTGGAAGCCGATTCCAAGCTAGTTCGTGGGTTTTAGTCTGACACGCTCTCCCGCTCGCTCTGAGAAACCATGTTCGTTTAGTTGCCCTTTACGATTCAGAACTTCGATGATATTTCTTACAAATCCCGCAGGGTAAAACTAAATCTAATGGGCACATCGAAAAACAAACAAACCGACGCAATTATCAACACAGACACACCCACAATACTATAGATTACAATAAAAGTTTACATCATATCGTGAGAAAGGTCATATTATACCGAAGGGAACCAAAATAAAAGTGTATCCTTCTGAAAGACGATATTAGGGCCCTCGCACATCGCCGACATGCGTGCGGAATTTCTATTAGGTACCTAACAGAGCGTTTTGCTTTATGTTCTATTTAGAGGATGTACCGGGAACCGTTTCGACGAGCTGAATTGAATGACTGGCAAAATAATGCTATACTTCCACTAATGCAGGCGTAATGTTATGTTATCCTGGCTTCTGCCGGCGGCTACGCTCGTTTGAAAGAAGATAATCACATATCTTAAAAGTGCTTAGGATAAAAATATTCTATGATCGTTTAGCTGTTGAAGCGTGAAGAAGTTACAAACATACTATCACACAATGGGCTTGCGGACGGTGTCCGTCCGGTAACTTTCCCCACAGAACCTAAGTTCTCGAAAGGGCGTAGTGTTTTACGCGCCTTATGGAGATTTTAGCAAACAGTAGCAAGGTCAAAGCCTAGTGAGGTCATGGATTATGTGAACCTGAACCCCAGGACCCTGGAACGAAGGCAAAAAAGAAACAGGACTGGGTTTAAGTTAGTAAAAGGGTTTTAATCAGTAAAAGTCTCTCTCACCAGGTCGTCAGTCCACCTTCAGGAAAGGCCTTACAACACTGCGTCTTCCAGTAGGTAAGCGGTCGCCACTCCAGATCCTTTCGGTCCCGACAGCTATCTGTTCTGCGAGCAATGTGTCCTCCTCGGTGATTTTTCGGGCTATCTCGGTAACCTTTGTTCTCCTGCGGGTATCTTCAATCCTGATGCGATCACACAAGCAAACTCCGAGCCCTTTCCATTGCTCTTTGGTTACCTCGCTATATCGTATATCTTTGGTGGAAAAACATCTTAAAGGTCAGGTCGGATTGGCTTTTTTATGCGAAAACATAAATCTCAATATATATTCGCTGTACGTGATCCATTAGAACGCGATAGAGAATATCTTATGTTAACCTTAAGTTTTGGTTGTAGGTAATTCAGGATGCGGGATGGTTGAAAACTGTTATTTCTGCTCAGAAACATAATTTAGTGGTCAACACTAGCAGTAGCTACTTCCACTAGTAGAAAATTATCCCTGTTGCCTAGGGACTATTCCTGAGATACAAATATACTTAAATGCTATACCAGGACATGGCCTACCCCTGTACCAAATTTGTTCTGAATCCGTTCAGCCTTTTAAGCGTGAAGAAGTAACAGACACTCACACACACACTCTCAAACTTTCACCTTTATAATATTACCTGCTAAGTTTTATTCCATGTAATGCAATGGTCATAATAATATTATTAGGTTTCCAAACAGCAGCGGTTTGCATTTCGATCGACACTGTCTAATAATCTAACCAGATACACAAGATAACTGAACCGAAAGATATTTTCACCAAATTCCGAAATTATATTAAACTTTCAGGTACAGGATTTGCTTGCACACTTGTCCGTCTGTATGTTTCAAAAATAGGCTCTTATCCTAGATCACGGTGAGCCGTGGACAACGCAATATGAGATGAAAGGGATTGTACCGCAGTACGCGATAAAAATAACACGAATAACTATCCTTGTTGCGTATTTATAATATTGCGTTTCGCTTAGGTTTTTCGGAAGTTCATGTTTTATACGGGATTCATGAAATTGTCTCATCTTGTCAAAGTGAACTATCGATATCACTATGACTTTTGAGTTATTGGTAGATACCTTACCCCGATACCCCAAGTCAATCAAGAGCTGATACGAAAAGTCATATTTTAGATATTTATTTACTTACTTTAGCGGCTAGTATGTAACGTAATCAGCATAATCAACCATATCCGGCTCTTTGTTGTGGGAAATGCCTACTTGTGAAAGTTATAGGAAAGCGGATTGGCATAATGTTCGCTGAGTTCACATCCCACTTGTCGACAACCTCGCGAGTCAATTTAAGATACTTGATTTGCTTATTCCTTCCGGCTTTCACAAGGTTCTAGCCATGAAGTACGTCTAAATGAACAATCATTATTAATATGGGTCAGTATATCTTAGAACTCTAGGGTCCTGGACCTTTGGAAGGTGTACAAGTAGACAAAACCAACGCGCAGAGCCCCTTCAGACACTTTTAATGGCACGTGGTATTAACCGACGATCTGTTTGCTCTATAGCAGCGCACCCAAGGACAATTACCCTCGCTTGGTGGAAAACTATTGCAACATGTGGAAAACTCTATTTTTAATATTATTTTAAGACACCAAAATGTTCAATAAATCACGATCAAACTAAGTTTCTACACAAAAACACAAAATGACTGCATAGTTGCTACGCCGTAGCCGATACTAAAATGTCACCGCTACGCGTGCTACGCCTAGCACAAACGCTACACATCAAATCAACATTGTCATATCCACGTTAATTGATATTTCGCGACTGTATAATTTCAACTGTACCGTTTTAATTAAAACGGTCATTTTCAAACGAATGCTTTCAAATTATCCCATTCTCTTATAAATACATTTCATCATTCCACCGATGTGTTTTTGGGTTTCCCTCTCATGTTCACTCGATTCTTCATAATAAATTCGGCCTTTTCACAACACCAATTGTCTTTCTATATGCGACAGATTAAAATGGATTTTACAGAAAGGGTATACCTGCCGGTTTCAACAAAAGCTGATGAAATTCATCAGTTTTCAATTAACCCTGGTCCGGCGATCCGTTTGTTTGAAATAGATTATTTCTGGTTCAGCGGGTTAAGCCGAAAAAGTTCAATTTCATTGATTACTGTCTAGTATGGTGTATTGTTTTACAGGTTGTCAATGTAGTTTTGTTTCAATTGGAGTTGTTACAGTTTGAATGGAGGACGGTTAACATTGATTGTTTGTCGTTGTTGGACGTGTTTGGTTTTGATTTTCTTGTTTTTGGTACATATTAGGATCATTTTATTATTTTGTTGTGAGTGAAAGTGATGAATTAGGTATCACGTACCTTTTTTTTTTCGGTAGGGGAATCATCAGAATGACTTCTCTCACTCTTGGGCGGAGCGGAAGGGCGTGTCAGACTCTTACTGACTAAACCCCTACACCGTTCTTTCGTTGCCTTCGATTTGGGGGACACGGTGACAACCTTTCGGATTTTCCGTGTTCCCCAGAGGTTTCGGCCCTGCCGGGCTTCTTCAGTTTGCTGACATGTCCTTGAGGCGCGCGTGGAACAGAACGTGGCGCCGTTTGATGACTAGGCTCGGTCCAGATTATTACCAGACTGCCAGGTATCACGTACCCGAGTATTTAAGAAATACGATGCAAGGACTAAGGATGTATAATATTGACGGCACGGTTGACGCAGTGGTTGAGCGATTGGCTGCCTTGCGTGTCACGGGTTTGATCCTATCTTCGTACGGAACTAATATTTATTTGTATGACCTACAAATAAGTGTTTCGCGTCTGAGTGCTATGCACAGAAACCTAAATAATAAGTCAAGTTATGTGTAGGTACTATGTGACTTGCCATGTTTGTGGATCCGATACAGGACTGTGAGGATAAATCAGATAAACGAATTGTTTAGTTTTTTTTTGTTTGTAATTGCCTTAAATTTTAGAGATTCCTTAAAGTTTAAATTAATTAATTTGCTGAACGTATTAAAATGTGACATTCTCAACTATGTATTTCTATTCTATTTCACGCCTCATATTGGGCTTTAGTTATAATCTATAGCTTAATAGCTTTAATTATAAGGTCAATATAAATATTGACCTTATAAATAATCATAATTATATCTGTAACCATAACTTACCAACGTGCGTTGCTATAATTAGGCGCCTAACAGAATTACCTACTGTCAATGTTTTCACAAATTACGAGACAGCGTCAGCGCCACCTAGCGTCCAAACACGAGATTTAAACAAACACACATTGTATACGCAAGCATAACCCGAACATTATGTATTCTACGGTCAACTTCACGTTGTACTCGTAACGTGTTTGTAGTTTGTACCTAGCGTGCATAAGTTTCAGGCAATTTCCAACCAAAACTTGAGAATAACTAGGATTTACAAGCAAACAACAAACATTAATTGAGGCTTTTTGAAGAGTCGTTAATTATTTCTGGAAACTAAAAGTTCGGTGAACAGGCTTTATTTTTCAATGTAAATAGATAATATTTACATTGAAAAACCCTACCTTCAGGAGTTTGTTAGAGGTAACACTCTCATTCTGTTGTTAATTATGAACTTAAACTTTTTGAATTTTCATGTTTAGATTATTAAGACAGCGAGGTGAGGTATTTAAAAAAAAACATAACTAATAGATTATAAAGGGTGTAAAAAGACCCTTAACGAAAACGAAAACCCCAAATAGTCCTCATCACTGGGATAGTTTTTTTCTTCTAGACCATACCTGGGAATTCACTAGTTCTGGTGATATTGAAGGTTAAAGTCAAAAATTTTTTTTTCGTTTTTTTTTTAGAATTGTATTCCAAGTATCATTAGTAAACTTTCTTCCGAACAAATATTATCAAAATTATAAATTTTTCATGACAAATTACGCATTTGAAGTTACAAAAATGCAATGAAAACTAAACGCAACGAGCGCCTCACACACACAAGCGAGCGATCAGTTTAACGACCAAGCGCGAGCGGCCGAACGCGCAGCTGATCTAAGTAATTATTGATTAATTATTTTTTAATCATGAAAAAAAAAGTTTTTTCCCAGCAATATTTTTTGGTCTAAGTTACCTAATTACATGTACAGAATGTGTAGTTATCGGCTTTGTGATCGGTCTTTTTACACCCTGTATGACATCATCATCCGAAACGTCCAATATTGATTTTTTTAAGGTGGGTAATCAACCGAATGTTTTGTCATCGTGCCAGACTTTTACTGACTAAAACTCACATCCTGATGTGTCCTTTAGTTACCTTTGGCGTTCTAAGTTCACGGGTTTTCTTTTCCAAAATCCTAGCGGGCATCGTCCCTGCGGTCACTACGGCTTGCTGAAATCTCTTTAAAGAGTGCGTAAAACAGTACACGTGGTCGACCACTTGGGCTCAGCTCGACCGATAATTAACGGCAATTTTTACCAATTTTTGTCGTGCACTGCTGAATCTCCTCCAAGTGTCGCTACACCGACCGATCCTGTGCGCCTCGCGTCCATCTTTGCCCGCCAGTGATGTTATGTATATGAAATTTTTGATCTGGATACAGATAGAAATAATATAAGCATTGTATAATCAGCCTTACAATGTTTGGGACTCAGGCTTCCTCTCTGAGAGACGCCGTAATCCACCAAGCTGGCCCACAGCGGATTGTTGGCTGTTACATATGTCTTAGAATTTTTCGTTCTAGGAAGTGCCAGTTTCTACACACAAGATGTAGAAAATTTAGAAATTATAAAGCTACGTTGACTCAACATACATTGGCATTCAAACCTCTTGATTAATCACCATCAAATGAATTTGAATGATATTTACAAAACATTAAATAAATATCAAAACTTTTAATATTTGAATATACAACTTTTGATATTGCTATGATTTATTATTATCAAAACACAAGATGAACATTAATAAAAACAAGCGTAGGTCCTAACGCACAGGGCTGTCTCCTACAGACAACCTTTGAATGGACTGCACGAAAGGAGATAGATTTAGGGCTGTCACACATCATAAATAACACTTACTGATATAACTGTACAAGTAATAGAACAATACTAAGTAAGAGGTATACTAATAAATAAATATCAAATATTTATGAAATTGAGATAGGAGAAGCAAAATTAGATTAGACAGATTAGATTTAGTACGTAAAAGTTTTTTCAATCCTTTTGTGAGAATGGGAACTTCATAAGTTTTTGAGTTTTGGTTTTGCGAATGGGTCCTTCTGGGAATTAAACGTTTTGCAAATGGGACATTTCCCGCATAGGACGTTTCCCGAATAGGATATTTCTTCTTTCATCTTGACATTTGGCGAATAGGACGTTCTGCATCAGAACCGGTTATTAGAACAAATTGATTTAACTTTAAACGTACGTACATTATGTACTTTCATAGCTAAAGTATTATGATGAACCTCCCGGACGAACCCTATTAATAACATATTAGTTTCCAACAAAAGCGAGATAACGGGATCACGCGGTTTTAATATAACCTATAGTCACACTCACATTATAAGCGAGAAAAGAGTGTGTTTTTTTAGGAAAGTGAATCAGCAGAATGACTTCTCCCGCTCTTGTGCGGAGCGGAAGGGCGTATCAGAAGACTCTTACTGACTAAACCGCACCCCGTTCCTTCGTTGCCTTCGATCTGGCTTACCTTTTGGAATTGCCGTGTTCCCCGGAGTGTGTCTGTGTGTGTTGGCACTCGACTACACCATGTCTTTAAATAGCAAAGAAAATAACTACTTTCTACTGGGTGAAGCTGATGGCAGAAGCTTGTAAAATAATATACATATAACGGTACAACACAAATTTAGAAAAACAAAAACGAAGCAGGTAAGTTTTAGTCAGTAAGATCCATTTCACTCTGGGGCTTCTCGACTATAAAAAGTCCTTATAGAGCTTCCACACTTATGTTTTAATGGCATCTCTTAATATTACAAAACTTAGATTCACTCGACATGTAGAAACTCCGCTGCCACGACAAGCCGCGGTATGGTGTTCAGAGTTCCGGCGAGATCTCAGGGTGACATGGCGACTGCGACTGTCGCAACCCAGTGCAGGGACGCCGTCATTGGGGCGGTAAGTCACCTCTTTGAGGAGTGGTTGGAAAGAGGTCACGGCGTCTTCTCGTTCCGTATGACGCAGGTCCTCACCGGACACGGTAGAGATGTCAGCAAACTGTAGGGGCCCGGTAGGGCCAAAGCTTCTGGGAAACACGGAAAATCCGAAAGGTCCGCCCAAGAGTGGGAGATGTCATTCTGATAATTCCCCTGCCAAAAAAAAAAACTCGATATGAGAAAAATTGATACCTAATTTAGGCACAATACAACACCATACAAGCTGTGCAAGTAAGTCTATTTAGAAATGCTTGTTACAAATTCATACCGTATTGTAGTAAAGGCAAATACGTTTCCCCATGATGCGTTTACGCGTCATTATTACGTCATTGAGCGCATTTTAATAAATCCGCAAAATTACAGAGTTTTTATTAAAAACAAAAAAATAATGTTTTAGATAGACCTTAGAAAAAACGAAGACATTAAATAAAACCAAAATTTTTGGCAGAATCAATTATGTACACCCGTGTTTACATTTCAAGGTTAAATGATAAATGATATTTATTTTGCAAATAGGTTTTCATAAACACTTTTACACGTCAATTTTTTCGGACTTTTTTTTTACTAGATGAGGCCGGTTTTTCCTAACTGACTACCCTGAGAAGAGACACCGAAACAAACTCAGGGGTCACAGTCTCTTTTAAAGTCCATACACAATTTATTGGTCAAATCATTTGCGAACCATGCAAATTAGTGTCTGAGATGGCCTTTTGAAGAAAGAACCATGCAGATTTGAGTGGGCCTGTCCAGTCTGTGCAAGCATTCGCAAAGCTCAACTCAGGACTACTAAGGTTATACAGACGTATGTAGAACCGAAGTTTGTTTTCGTAGCAATACTCCAATATCGAGATACAGACACATCGCAACATGAAATAAATTTTAATAACCTCAATACATTAAACCGATATTTCGGCACAATAACCGATCACTCCTCAATCGTAACCAGTCAACTCACGTAATCGTAAAACGGTAGATTCTCAGGAGCTCGTAAAATTATTGCTGCCGTCTGTCAATACGTATCTTGAGAATTAGGCTGGCCTCATACAATGGGTCATTATTTGGATTCATAATATTAGGTATATGAATTTAGAGAGACCAAAATTACGGATTGCACGACATTGGTCAAGTTGGTAATTCGTCAAATACGCAGGTCGTCAAATTTGAAATTGGTTAAAGCTTTCGTTTAATCGTGAATTTGCCAAATTTTGGAATGAAATGTCGTGCAACCCACATATAATTTCAGTATGTTCCACAAACATTCTGATGCTCCACGGCGAAACACCGCCGCGCGCCGTGTCCTCGTGGGGGTGATTGGTGGCAGCGACCGGGCCCTGGTAAAGGCCATGGTCCAAAGCGAGGGGTGGCAGGCAGTCGCCTCCTTCTGCGAAGCAATAATGCTAGTGAGGAGGCGGCCGCATACGCAAGGGAATGACCGGGATCCCGACTCCGATTTCCAGCCACCGTAGGCGTAGGCTTACGGACGGCGAGCAATGGATAGTTTGCTGTCCGGATGTTTGGTACCCGACCAGACCAAGTTCAAGTCGTCAACGGCACGTAGGTTCCAAGCGCGCCTCAAAGAGATGACAGTAAACCGTAAGGGCCCAGCAGGGTCGAGTTCTACTGGGACCATGGGTTGTGCAAAAGAGAACCCAGTTCCCTGGAATGAAGAACACACACTGGAATCAGATTATGAATTATTTCAGTTGACACTGCCAAAAGCAATGCAGTTAGTACTAGTTCCTCTTCCATAAAAACGTTAGCGCCGAGAATCACGAGACTACACATCAATCTGACTTTTTAAGGTAAGTCAGGCAAAGTGGCGGAATTTATAAAGATTATTTTTATATTATGAATGAATGTATGGGGCCAGCCTTACGCTCGAAACGTATTACGCAAGACAAAAAGATTAGGCGACGCTTTTGCGTCACAATTCGGAGATACGAGGAAGATATTAATTTTTTGTCCTAACCGTAGTAGATATTTACAGTCGCAATTTCTTTGGTTATCCAATTAGAGGATTATGTGGTCTTCCGCTTGGGCGGTGGCGACCTCTCACGTCTGGCTCTGGTTCAGGTTATGGTACCAAGCTGCGGTGCATTTGCGCATACAAGTATGCAAGAGATTTTGCAGAAGTGTATGCGCAAACACAGGTGAACTCTCTACTTAAGTCTCATAGTCCAGTGGGTCGGTAATTTTAAAATATAAATTCAAGCGCAGTTTTACTGGTCAAACTTCCGATTATCAAATGAACTGCCCAATAACCTTATAACATTTGGCTCAACTCAGGAATGGAACCCACGCTGCAGACGGCAGCCGTCGACGCGTCGATGGCTGCTGCTGACGCGTCGACGGCTACCGTGGAAGTATTGACGACTGCCGCCGCCCCGAGCCGTCAGCTGCAGTTACCTCTGCCGTTGTCAATATGTCGCTCATGTGTATGAGCTCTTACAAATACGCGTCTATAAAGCAACGCGTCCGTAGACAGTAGGTCTTAGCCTCCAGTTTGAGGAATTACCTGGACGTCTAAGGATCTACAGGAAGTCATTGAGTATGGAGTCTTAAATCAAATTTGAATGCCTATAAAGCCCCGGATTGCGGCAGTCCTTATTCATATAACTAAGTTAAGGGTCATAAAAGGCGACTCAAGGGTCCTTGGTCACCTTTTACTACATAGAGGTGGTTTAAATATGTATGTGTAACAAAAGTTTTGAGGTATACGTAGTGTAACTATAGAGCATACTGTCCCGTAAACCTCTATTTGAAAAGAGAGGATCCTCTGACCAGATTGGTGTTGATTTTAGTCCAGGCAACTGCCCGATAAATGATTTCAGGCTTATGTTCTCGTTGTTTATGCTCTGTAATTCGCACGGAGAACATTTGTTTTTTAATTCCTATGACTTTTTTAATTTGTTTATGTGACTGCGTAATTTACTGGAAGGAAAGGGCATTCGACGGCCTACAAATCAGGGGACGGTTATTAGTGGTTGGCTTCGCTATAAATGGATAGGTCCAGCTGACTGATATTTTACATGACGGTGATTTTGATGCAGATAATCGTAATTTAGCTTTACATTACTCATTAATTTGATTGATGGTCCATGTGGTCGAATGGTTCTAGAAAAGTGACCGCGCACCAGAAAACGCAGCTTTGGCAGGCGTTCACAACTGATGGACCAATAATTTGGTCATTTGGTGAGACTCACGAGATTGCGATGCGAGACGCACAAAAAAAGCGTTCGTGTTGGCGACACTTGGGATACATACACATATAAATATAGACAAATTTATTTTGAAACATGAATTCCAGCCAATCAATCCTGCGATGATTACCCCAACTTCTAACGAATGAGCTCACGTGCCTTCACTTTATGGTATATCAGATACATGACGGAAACAAGCGCCCATAGAACCACCAAAACAAGCAGAGCTTCAATCAAATTTCCACAAAAAAGGACACAAAACTTTGAGCCTTCAGCTTTAATCCGTATCTCGTGAAGTAGGGATAAAAACCGACATCCCGCCAGAGGGCGCTAATTGCACGATATAGCGAAGTTCGCAACAAGCTCAGGCAACTAATAATTAATAGAACACGCCGCTTCAAGGTAGCGCTACTGACTTGTTGGGAAACTAAATTCAGGAGTGTTGTGTTTTAGTTTAGTTTTTTTTTTCGTGAGATTTGCGTTTGAGTGGGTAGTTTGTGTTTTGTTTATTTTACGATCCTCCTCCTTGCGTCGTATTCCTCAATGCTGAGGGTCGTGACCTCCCTGCTTCATCACCTTAGCCCTTATGATGTTCCTCCATTTGCCTCTATCTTTGGCAAATATATCGTTATATCTCAAAAACGGTGGCTCTTAGGAAAAAAGTATTTATACATTTTTATAGATAATTGTCTGATCTACAATTTTTATTTGAGCTAATTTTATGATAAAACTTACCATTTTGCTGAAAATTGCGAAAAACCAGTTTTTGTGACCTTTGACAGCGTGTATTTTTTTTTGCACGTGCCGGATCGATGAGGACTTTTCACATTTCCTTTATAATAGTGTATTGAACAATCCTCAGTCAAGTGAGAATTATTATAACCTCACCCCAATCAAAATCCAATTTTCAGTAAAGTGAGAATTATTATAACCTCACCCCAATTAATTAGTGTAATTTGACCGGACTATTTAGTGATTATTTTATGAATAATGATGTTAGTATAAAACTGTGTTTTCTAAGACTTGCCAAAAGGAAAAATATGTTTTTCTATACTTTTTAAATTTCTACATGAATGAAATGTTTGACAAAACTGCGTAATAAACTGATAAATTAAGTTAGTTAACCTATTGTGTCTCACTGCTGAGCAAAGGCCTTCCTCTCCCTCTTCCACACACGTCTGCCCTCAGCCATAGCGAGCCGGTCCCTCCAATAGTCGTCCAACTTATCCCTCCACTTTCCGACTGCCTCAATTGCATTTAAGGGGACTCAAAAAGTGGCCCTTAGCCCACACACATCTGACATGTCCAGCCCAATCCCACTTTAGAGTAGAGACTTTTTAGATAACATTTTTTTTATCTTAGTTTTTGCTGACAGTATTTTGTTCCTTACGCTGTCGGAAATACATTTCACCAATACAATAAAAAAAAACATAATTTTAGCCGATAGACGAATTGGCTGACTGGTTCGACCGCCCGGTTTTTGACTGTTCGACATAGGCCTCTCCCAAATATCACCATTATAAACAGCCCTATGCGTCTAGCGTCTATCGGAATCCCGTAACCATAGTTTTATATATTTAAACAAATTTACTTAACCATACAAAAAGCATATTCCTCCAAAGGAACCTCCAAAGGAAATTCACAAAAAAATAAACCCCAATTCTTCTCACCAAACCCTAATTAAAATCCACACGAGTTAGCCAAATCCTAACACTACACCGCTAGGCAGCCAAATTTAACAGCCACTGACCATCTGCAGTTAGGAAATGGAACAAAGTTACCGCCTCTATATAAAGTTCTGCCTAGACCGGTGAATTTAGTTCGCAGCTAAAAGCTAGATGATTACTAGTAGTTATGACTGTTTCATTGAGTTTGGTCGTCCTTAACGTCTGCCTGATAATATTTGCTGCATAAAACGTATTTTGGTACATATCGGTTTAACTTTTTACTAAGTATCGCGTCCCAAACAGCCATGGCCATCCAGACGGTAAGGGGATACTCTTTTGCAAGGCGGTGAGACTCCTTGCCAGCCTACCACCATGATATTTGGAGGCAACAGTTCTTGTACAAACGCACGACTGATGGTAGAAGTGCAACGTTGGGGTGAAATTTCGCTTAAACTTTTCGCGACACGGCGGACAGAGTACGCAAACACCACGTGAGCATGGTGGTATGGAGACAGTGACAATCACTACTCAGAGCTGGGCTCGATATATTTGTAGTAATAAGCCTCCTACTTGAGGAATGATAGAGAGGCGCCACAAGATCCTCATTTTCTACCCGATGCAGATACTCCTCACCAGACACTTGTTTTTGGAGGTGCCCGGAAGGCCATGGGCAAATGGCCAAATTCCTAGCAGAAAGCCATTTTTTCCGCATCTTAACATTGCTAATTTCCATCCAGATACTTACTAAAAGATTTTCCCCTGTATTCCCAAACAGGCAGCCACAGTTACTGAGTAAGTACTTTTCTAAAGTTCTGCGTAGACCGGTGAATTTAGTTCGCAGCTAAAAGCTAGTTGATTACGGGTAGTTATGACTGTTTCATTGAGTTTCGTCGTTGGTTGCTGATAGGACTTGCAATAAATTGATACGTACGGTTTAAAGGTTTCTTCATTTTGTTTCGGAGAGTTAGCCAATGGGTTTGAATTTTCTTTGCTGTGTTGTGTGTATTTAAATAGTTGGGGATTAACAGTAACTATTACCGCATCCTTTCTCCAGCAAAACAACAGAGACTCCGTTTTTTTAATTTACTTAAAATTAGTGCTTTACTGCGAGCCCATCTAATGGTAAGCAGTGATGCAATGGTTCATAGTGAAGCGTAATAGTTTATTAAGAGCTTGATTATTTTTGAGTGTAACTTAGTTAAAGTTATACTTTGAAAATGATTATAGATGAATTTCAATATTTTCTTGAAAACGCCTCTTAACGTCAGTTTCTTAGGCGTAACGTAACGGCGTAAATAATGTATACACGATAGTTTCATAGCAAATAATTTAATGATTGTTTATATTTATTTTTTTGTAAGATCTAAAACAACTATAAATGCTTTTAATGATTGACTATATTAATATCTTATATGGACTCGTTACGGCTGATTTCTAAAACTGACTTAAACTTTTAATACATTTCTCAAACATAAAGCTTTACCAAAACGTGGTAGTCTTAACTCAAGGCACAGTTCACACATAATATATTGGACACACACCGACGAATGAAAGGTTTTTGCTGAAGTGACGCGTAATTTCCATGCGTTATCATAATATTTATAACTAGGCCTAAACAAATATTCTCTGTTTGTGCTGGAAATGCAAAACCAAGGTTTTTCGTTCATTTTATTTTTTATCGTGATTTGTTCGTGTTGTCGCTGCGATGTGGTGTGGTTGTGATGCGTGTGTTTACAGCCTTTAGTTTTAGACCACAACGCGGACGAAGTCGCGGGTACAACTAGTTAACCATATTAGTTGTCAAGTGGTTCCATGCAGTGGAGATGGAATAACTCAATTTAGTTTTGAATTGTTTTTTTCTTTTTCATTAAGGAACTGTACTAAAATCATAGTATGAACAATATTTTTACGATCTCTATCAAAACGGCATGCCTCTTTGCTGTCCTGTCACGATAAGATCTGGTGGCAGTAGTCCTTGTACCTCCGCTGCTGCGAAAAATCGCGGCATGGCGGACAGAGTTCTGGTGGGATTTGATGGTGAAATGGCGACAGCCACTGTCACAACCCAGTGCAGGGCATGCCATAATTATGGAAGTGGGCTTTGAGGAGTGGCTAGAAAGACGTCACGAAGTCCCTACCTTCCACATGACACAGGTGCTCATCGTTCATGGTACTCGTAAGTTCGGGAGGTTCTTGCACCAGATTTGTATGGAAAAAACGCCCGTGTAAAGCATACGTTAGAGAGGTGCCCCGCTTGGGCGGAGCAACCACCGTATACTTGTAGGGGCGATCGGCAGCAGCCTTCCGACATGATGTAGGTCCTCAACAATAAAACCTTAGTTTTTATTTTATGTTAAGTTTAAAATTGCCAGTTGAAAATGTCACAGTCATTCACATAACAAGAATTACAATTGGTAAAGTTTCTTCTCAGAAACATCTGCGTGTCCATTAATCATTTTGCTTTTGGCTTGCAACGTTTTGATATTTTACAATCAATCAAAATAAATTAGTTTTGTGTTATTCTTTAAATTATTTTGGTAATTGAAGTTGGCATCTGTGAATAACTGATAAGGGTTATAGGTACTTAGAATTAAAGTTACATACTTAAACTAACTTAAGTATGTAACTTTAATTCTAAGTAAAGGGTTTACATAAAGAAAGTTCCATCTTCGATTGCGAGATCGTTCAAATGGCATCACTTGGTTATGTATTTTAAGTTGCCTGACTCTAGAAGTTACTACTGTATCGAGAGTGCGTTGACACACATATATCATCATCATCTGCCTAGCCTTTTCCCAACTTTATTGGGGTCGGCTTCCAGTCAAGCCGGATTTAGCTGAATTTATACCAGTATTTTACGAGGAGCGGCTGCCTACCAGACCTCCACAACCCATTAACAGGGGTAACAAGATACTTCATAACAAGACTGGAGTCAGATTTACTGGCTTCTGACTATTCGTAACGACTGCCAAAGTATCTACAAATGACAGCCGAAACCTACGGCATAACGTGCTTTCTGAGGCACGGAGGAAACTCGATATGTTAAGATGGTCACTTATCCACACACCAACCTTGGCAAGCGTTGCTTTGCCTTGAAAATCGACCTGTGCGGCTTTTATTATGTAGCCACGAGCTCCTCGCTTTCACACACCTATAAACTCACAAAAATAAGCCACCTACACCCAGAACAATACTCTGTACGTTATACAAATATTCTGTTCCCGAATCAAACCTGCGATGGCCATGACTCCAACTGTGCCAACTCTTGGACACTAAATGTTGAGTTTTCTTGTATGATTCCTATTCAGTTGGGATCCCTTACTACTCTTAACTCTAGCGCACTATAGTATTATTAATCTTCAGATAATTCATCATAAAGTAATCACAAAACATTAAATATGACGTACCATAAAAAATAAAACACTTTTTATACAACTTCAGACTTTACACACGTGATTTTAAGGCAAAGTCGGGGCTCAAAACAAAAGCATAACAAACAGAGCTCCCCAAATAAGGCTATCTACAAACGATCACTTCGGAATAATCAGTCTGATCGTCTCAAGTCTATTTTTAATACGAAAATCTCTTGATCGCAATTCCGGTCATGTTTGAGGGCTCGAATGGCCCCCGAGTCTCGTCACCAATACCGTGCGACAATAAAGTTATAAATCTCATACATTTTTATAACACAATTTCAAATAATTTATATACTTTTTGTGATAGTTCTGGTCCTTTGAGATTCTTTTGATATTCTTGATGCTTCGCGTGTTTTCGTTGACTTGGGAGTATTGGGATTGTATCGTGTGGAAATTTTCGGTCTGCGTTTGAACGCTAAAGATACTCGAATTTCAATATATATTGGCCGCTACGTATAATAATTAGATATTTTTGAGTGTGTGTTTTACCGTAGTTAGTGTCTCAAGTGCTCGTAGTTAGTGTCCCCAGTGGAATTAAATAAATAAATTGTTACTACTCGTAAGTTACCACTTACGAGTACCCTGCGCCATACATGTCTAACGTATGTCAGATGAGCTGTGCTACTAACTAAAAGAGCAATTTATTGAGTTCTATTAAATTCAAGGCGAAAATAGAGATATCTCTGTTTTACTCCGTCTAATGAAAGCGCGACTTGAGAAAAAGAGGTTAAATCCAAAAAAATTGTATGTGGTATTACTAACTAGTAGGAGAATGATGTCTTGACACTTCACAATTTTTTTTTATTTCCTACAATTGCGGCTGAATAATGTTGCCAATTAAATTAAAAAAATAACTTCAGTTTCGCTAGACGCACTCTACTATTTTATATTCTCCTATTAGGGTCAAGTTCATCTGAACTTACGAAGGGAAATGGAGACTTCACCCAGCAGTAGGAAATAATGGATTAGTTAGATTAGAACATCATCATCATCATTTCAGCCGAAAGACGTCCACTGTTAGACATAGGCCTTCCCTAAGTGTAGCCACAACGAATGGTCCCGAGCATCCCGCATCTAGGTATTAGATTCCTGCAACCCTTCACCAGGTCACCTTTCCACCTCGTCAGAGGCCTTCCATCGACTCAAAAAGAAGATCATAGTTGAAAAGATGATAATGTTCGTCTATCCTATCTTCTTCTTCTGCCTGGCGTTAATCCCGGCCATTGCCAGGGTCCGCCTAATAATAATGTTCGTCTATCCTATGTCTACATTTATAACAGTTTAATTTTCCTGCATCTACTAGAAGGTTCTCAATATATTTGCAAAACATCTTATCATTTATTTAACAAATATATACATACAGAAAAAAATATTTACAAAGACTGACAAACAATATTTTAATAAGAACAGTCAACAGAGCTCACGCTTAAGTATGTGTTCAACATGAATATACAAACACGATTCAATCATGTTTTCTTACATTATACGGCGGTATTATGTTTATTTTCTTCTTTTAGATAACTAGGTAAATATACTGTGAAAACATATCGACGAATAATAACTTATTAAAATGCGTTGAGTATGGAATATTTTGTGTTTACTTCAGTTTATTGGAACTGATGTATTTGTTATTCAATCTCTATGGCATGATTCTTTAATGACTTTGTACAGTCTTGGTGGAAATTGGTTCGTCATCTTTCGAAAATAAGTTCATCTAACATTACTATACTCCGTCGGTTTAGGTAGTTAACTAAAGGTAAACAGTCTTGGCATGTCTTTTTATCTAAAAGTTGTCTAAAAATTGTATTTAAAAATCTTTGCACATAGGTATTTACCTAAATCGATGTTAGCTAATAAACTAAATTTAAATAATCTTTGTGTATATTATATACGACCTCTTTAATATAAAAAGACATACCAAGATTGTTTACCTTTAGTTAACTACCTAAACAAACGGAGTATAGATATTTTTATTTGCTCTTTTCACGACAGGATTGGTTTTCGGTCGGTATGTCGGCTGACTCGAATGCGCTATAAATTAAAAAACCCGCGCCGATTCCCTACCAACGTAACTATGAAAACAGTTCAATTCTCGAATTGAATCTGTAATTTTTTTTCTGAATCCCAATTTTATTTTCTTGTAGCGTAACTAAAATTCACCAATGAAATTTAAAAAGATTGTATGTGTCAAAAGAATTAAATTTGTAAGTTGACGAAGATATTAGCAATTCGACTGTACAATCTCTTTTCATGGGTTGGAATATTATCAAAGAACTTCTCTCATTCCAAGAGGAGCGAGAAGGTGTGTCGAATTTTACTGACTAAAATCCACTAGTAACCCCACTAGTAACCACTACCGTTCTAGAGCCTCAGTTATTCTTTCGAACAATCGTATAGCCTAAGATGAGATACCGACATATTCATATATATTTTTAAATACCTTAATTTTAGCTTATTTAATATGAATTAAATTAAAAAATAAAGTGGAAAATCCGTATTAACAGTAAGAATTTAAAATATTCCACGGGCGAAAACTGCATGATCGTGTTCGTTCATGGTTGTTTTACGAACATTTTATAATTAAAGTAATTAATGTTATCTTGAAATTGGCGAGTGATTGCCTCAAAAACAGCTTTTCACGCAGGAAATTTCACTCCCGTTAATTCCGAGGTGATTACAATAAGAGTAGACTACACTGGCAGGGCCCCTTTCTACTTCTTCCACTTCTCTCGAAAGGGTGAAGGAAAGCATATCATGCTTGCTTAGAAGTAACACATTCACTGTTCACTTAAATACTCCCAAGTTGTAGCTATCAGCAAACACAGACTCCTTACCGAGAGAAAACTACATTTAATTAGTCCGACGTACACATGGGCGACGTCTTACTCAAATGTGGAAAGGCATCGCGTGGCGTGGCTCTGATGTAGCTCTACAAGTCTAGTTGCCGTATAAAATGTATGAAGTCCAAAACGCCCAGATCGGCGTACGTGCTCCACTTGGGCTCAATGTAGTTTTACCTTGATTGCACATACGTATGCATGGGTTGTTCACCATGGTGGTACATCGCCGTACGTCTAGTGGTACAATAATGGAACAGACTTGACCCAAATAATCTATTCTATTATAAAAGCAACAGCCACCGAAACAATTATTTCCATTTATTAAATTCAATAAAAGAACAACAAAGGAACAAAGCTCCGTCCAATTAACAATCTAACGCAAAAATAACTGAAAATATTTCCATTTATTTCGCTTCGCTGTCCAAATGTTTAACATAATCTAACCATCGTCCCGAATTTACCCTAGAATGTTGACTGGCTTGACAACATTGCCAATGTAAACACAATTTGCATTGCCAACACCTTGCCGATCTGAAAATTTCAATATTTAACTTTTCGGCCTTAGAAAATATCGATTCAATTGGAGAGCCTTGATTGACTGCGTTTGTTAGAAACGTACAAGGTATTTTATTACGCCTTACATTATAAACGTATGTGAATTTAAATACTGTAACATTATTGGTAAATACAGTTTTGAGTCGTTTGAGATCGATATCCTAAAGAGGTAAAGTTTGTTTTTTTTTTGTATGAGGTAATCTGGTCCGATTGATAAAAATTTTTTACCAATAGAAAGCTGCTGTATTCCTGAGTGACATAGGCTACATTTTGTGTACGCGGGCGAAGCTGCGGGCTAAAGCTAGTATCATATAAGGTCCAAGTGCATGTTTCCTTGTTAAGGAAATTTTACATTGACTGGTCGTCACTTTGCGAGGCTTGAAGTAGCATTGCCATTCAACGTAATTTAGTGATTACATTCAAGATCAATTTTACATTTACTTACAAATTCAAGTGAGTGGGAGGCTGACTGATATTGTGGAATTTTATGTAACTGTTACAATGGAGTTTTGTATCTAAATGTCAAAATTTACATTGATAAATTGGTATACAGATACTTAATTTGTAGTACTTATAGGTTATTTTTTGAAAAATATATTACAGTATATTCTACTTTACGTGTAAAGTATACTTGGCGTATTGGCTGAGACTGTGACTGCTACGCTACGGCACAAAAATATTTGTATGACCTATAGATGTTTGTATGTACTAGGTCTGAATGTATGTGTTTGAGATTTCATAATATACAACATGTAAGATAATTAACGCACATCCTCTTGGGGGGTCATGGTACTCATCATTATGAACAACTTACAGTATGGGACCAAACATGACATTCAAAAAAAATAATTAGCTGTTCCATGGATTTTGACGAAATAAGCGAACATACATCTATGGAACAGCTGATTATTTTATCTCGAATTCAGGTTTGGTCCCATAGTAAAAGTTTTTCATAATGTTGAGTAAAAGTGGGGGGTCACCATGAGGATGTGCGTTAATTATGTTACGTGTTGTAAACTCAATTATGATAAAAAACCCTAACATAAAAACTGTCACAAAAAAAACTTGATGTACCTTTAATATTATACTTTATGTACCTATAGTATAGCAAGACGGGTGACAGGACAAAATGGAGAAAAAAAACATGTTGCGCCGACCCCAAATAATATGGGATAAGGGCAAGAAGAAGATATACCTAGAACATTGGTCTGTAATAGCCCGATATCTGTCTGTACTAACTTAGTTCTTTGAAATGGTATTGCGTACTTGAGACTTCTATCAGCCACTACAATAGAGCAGTAATATTGGCTATGGACCGCAAGGTCGAGGGCATTGACTGCTCCTGAAGGAGTCTGATTGTTATTCTGTGGTTTTATATAATGTAAACTAGCTTTTTTCAGCGACTTCGCTGGCGTGAAATTAGGATTATCAGTAGAGAACATACAATCGGAATAAAAAGTGACCTACGTGTTATTCCAAGACCGTAGTTGCTCAGCAAGGGCGAATCCTACATGGGTTCATTTCTGAAGGGCCAAAGCCTACTCGGCTATGAGTTCGCTTCTGAAAGGAAAACCCGTGGTACTCGTACTAAAAAACAAAAGGCAAAGAAAAAAAGGAGTGGGCTTTAGTCAATAAAAGTCTGACACGCCCTCCCTTTCCGCCCTAGAGCGAAAGAAGATGATTTCCTTAATAAAAAAAAGTTATTCAAAGACATGGTCTACCCGCGTGCTAAATTTCATCCAAATCCTAATACTGCTATTATGCTGAGGCTTTCCCATTTTTTTTAATTATTCGTGATTTTAAATTAGTCATTATTTTACTAATATCTAGAATAAATAGTACCCTTTTAAACTTAAATATAGCCTCTCTCCATGTCCCCGTTAAAATAAATATGGAAAAACGATCGATCAGTTCTATGAAATAAGAATTTTAAGTTAAGAATTTGATCTGAATGAAAACAGACAATTTGTTCTTAACTTCAATTTCTCTGACTTGAAACCGAGTATCAAATTGTATAAACTCAAGTATATGTGTCATTGACTCAATTCGTGTACCATCATCATCTTCCTACCCATTTCCCATGTAATTTGAGGTCGGCGCAACACCTTTTTTTTTGCATTCTGTCCTGTCACCTCCCATACAATCCCTAATTCCTTCCTTTCACTCTTTCCTCAATCTTCACACAGTCGTATCGATACCCCACAAAAATATAAAAAAAACACTTAAAATATCATTCAAGAACGTACTTACAAATACAATCACAAAACCGATCCCACTTTTTTACCGCGCGACCTAAATCCCGAGGAACTCTGCAAGATATCAGAATCTATAAATAAACTAATTAAGGCGAACTTAGTCTGGAAGATAAGACGTCGAACTTTGCGAAATGGTGCACAGCAAAAACAGGAAACGCTGGCAAAACAAAATGGGGTCCTAAGCTGACGCCCCGCTTGAGCGATTTAACGTTAATACAGACGCCAAATAAAATTTTAATAAACAGGGCACATTTATTTATTTTATGACATTGTCTAATACAAATTGTAGCTTAATGGTTTTTTCTCAAGTAGGGAACCAACTCTAACGTGTGGTATATTTTTGGATACGTATTCAAAAATGAATAGGGGTTTACTACAATCATTTTTTGATAATATCAATAATTTCGGAAATAATCGCTCCCAAAGGAAAAAACAATGCATCCCCCCCTCTAACTTTTGAACCATTAGTTTAGAAAATATGAAAAAAATCTGGAAAGTAGAGCTTTATAAAGACTTTCTAGGAAAATTATTTTGAACTTGATGGGACGAACAGTTTTTGAAAAGTTGGGGACACTTAGTTTGACGGATGGGAGACTACGGAACCCTACACTGGGCGTGGCCCGACACGCTCTTGGCTGGTTTTTTCTAAGTGGGAGATCATCAAAACCACTTCTCCCGTTCTGGGCGGAGCGGGAGGGCGTGTCAGTCTTCTATTGACTAAAACCCACTCCTGTTTCTTCTTTGCCTTAATTCCAGTGACCCGGGGTTCAGCATTGCCACGTAGTAAATATAATAATAGCAAAGTTGTATGTTCATATTCGTTGGAAAAATAAAATGGTGGCCAATTTTCTTGTTATTTGAGCTGGTTGAATCAATGATGCATCGCTCACAGTTTTCAGATTTGATTTTTACGTTTGCCAAATATTTTATTTTAAAGCTTTCGTCAAAAGTAATCTTCTAAGGCCAGGCGCGCACTAGCGGCCAGCGGCCAACAGTCAGGTCGCGGCGGACAACGAGATACATACATTAGTATGAAACCGCCATAGAGCGCGCGCACCTGTCCGCCTGCGGCCTGGCCGCTAATGCGCTATGGGTCTTAGTTTCAACGCTGGTTTTCCTACATTACCTAATTTTTTCGAGGTGGTAAATCATCAATCATTTCTCCTGCACTGGTTGGAGAGCGAGAGAGAGAGATGGACTTTTACTGACTAAAACTTTCCTGTTTTCCTTCAGTTGCCCTTTGTGTTCCAAGGCTGCAGTAAGTCTTTCGAACGAACCCTGCCTCTATTACTGTCTTGACACATAAAATTACTCGTGAAATGTAGCTGTACAAATCTGGATGAACTTTTTTTTGTTGAAAGGTTATTAAACAGCTTTTCCAGCCCTAGGGAAGTGAGAAAAAGTCTCAGACTTTACTGGCTGAATACCACCCGTGTTTTTTCAATCGTTCATTGCATTTAAACAATTCTACAACATTGGCAAATCTCAGGCTATCCCGTCGGGGAACATAAAATGCAATATTATGTCCTTATACGTAAATCCTAAACAAAAGACTTTCCTTACACAGCCGTCCATCCATATATAAAGCATTTCTGTCCCCCGTAACCTAAATCACAGACTCAACAAGAACCCCCAATTCAAATGAAACATAACTCCTGTTCTCCGACGTCAAACCTCTTTGGAACTCCGAAAAACTTCCATGAAAGCCTCATAGTTACGTCAAACAATTCTTTATCGTGTAACACAATTACAGCTTCGCAAATTCTATCGGCATCGCTAACCTCGTTTCGAGTTTGAGAGCACCGCCAGGAAATAAAAGATTCCCTTACAAGAGAGTAATCCAAGAGCATGTGCTGCGAATGGCCGGCAAGATAAGGCAGCTAATTTATAGCGTTTCAATACCTCCTCGTCAAAGATTTTGTGGTCACTGGAAGGGTATGTCGGCAGTTGTTGTTTGTTAACCGATTTCATTTGGTTTATGTATATGGTGCTAATTTTGGATATAATGAATTTCTTTTGTGTGTTTGTTTAAGAATTGTGGGAAGTTCTTTTTTGTTTAATTTTAAGGTGTTTCCGTTTTTGTTCTGCTAAGAAACGATCTACTCTTCGTTCTTTCTTTCAGTGAATATATTTATTTTTCTTTATTTCAACTATGACAAAAATATTTGGCTATTATGTCTTTCTTTCTTATTTCTTTTTTTTATTGCCTTCTTTCTTCTTCTTTTCGACTTTCTTTCTTTTCTTCTTGTATTTCTGTCTTCTGGGCACATTTTCTACGCTATTATTTTTGATAATGATGAATCATACTCACTTTTTTCTTCAAATATCCGTCTCCGTAGCATTCGATCAATTTATGCTACAAAATTGATTTCTATTTATTTGTGGAAATTATTTTTTTTTTGATAATCCCTTATATTTTAGTTTCCCAAGTTTTCTATATTCAAAATTTTACTCTCTTTAAATTCTATCTTTTACTAAAGCATTCTAACTCTGCACTCCTATCCCAAACAACCACTTTGTACATCACAATTCCGAGTTCCTCTCAGACCTCATCCAGTGCACATACATCGTTGACTGAAGTCCGGAGGTCAGCAGCTGTTGAGAATTTAGTTGTGCTCACGTGTTATTCTTTCACAAGTTATTTGTGTCTTGCGAGTCTTCCACTTGTTTCGTTATTATATTATTTGCTTCTATTCGGTGTGAAACCGATATGTTTCTGTGTTTGAGAGCTTGGTTCGATAGTGTTACTATAAGTAGTGGTGAAACCAATAATGTTCTTATACTTGATACACTGATGACGTATATTTAGCTAATTATTAATTATTATCGTTTTAATTTAAACTAATACTTAAATTAACTTAATATTAATTAGCGTTTTAAGTTAAACTTTTTTAATAATATTATAATGAAGAAAGTTTTGTATGTTTGGATTTTTATGTTTTTGTTTGTAATTAATAAACTCAAAAACTGCTGGGCCTATTTTAGATATTGATCACTAGTATTTTTGTTTGGGTGGGAAATCATCTAATGATTCTTCAAAGGGCATGTCAGACTTTTTGGGTACTATTTCACACAATGTATGGCCCTAGAAGGCTTCAACCCTGCTAGAATGCTACTTTATCACTATACTTATATTTTTTTATATTCTCGGACGATTTTAAATCCTACATTCTATGTATCTTCTTCCCAACTATGCTGGAGTCAACTATAATCCAGTCTAATCGATATCAGTAAAAAATCTCCATAACCCAGTAACTGATGATTTATTACGATACCTCTTGTCAAGACTGGTGTCAGATTTTTTGCCTATTATCTAACTAACAGTTTAAAATGTCATATAATGTTCCCATTGTCATTTAATGTTCCAATTAGGCCGTAATTGACCACGTGGACGCTGTCAGTACACTTTTGAGAATAAAATATAAGTGACATGTCATTCGTAGATCACAATACACAGTCAGATGTCAGAAAATCTGACCGCCAGTCTATCCGAGGAGTACCATGTTGGGTTGTGAAGGTCTGCTCGCAGTCATTCCAACAGTCAACCAAATACGGCTGACCATACGGCATACCAGTGTATCATCATCATCTCAGCCGAAAGACGTCCACTGCTGGACATAGGCCTCCCCAAATCGTCACCACAGCGACCGGTCCTGTACGTCTCGCATCCATCGGATTTAGCCGATTTGGTTAGATTAGAAGCTGATTTCAAGTTATTTGGAAAAAGCCTATGAAGATTAGGCTAACGAAGCATTTAAATAAAATAATGACAGAATATCTTTCCTAAGACAGTTTCACAAATAGATATTCGTCTCTGTTTACCCTTTCAAATAAAGTAAGAGTGATGTTATTTTGTATACAATAGAGTATTGAGTCTTCACTGGAGAAGTCTTAACATCTATTTCTATACCACTCTATTACAGTCTGTCCCAACTTGTTAATTTTCTAACAGTTTCTGCGAATCCGTCTTAATTTTCTTCTTCGCTGAGCAATAAAGCACTCTATCTACTTTAAAATATGGTTGCTTTTTCGGTTTATGTAAGAGTTATTAAAAGGAATAAAAGTGAGTTATAATAATAATGTAGAAGTTAGTTCTAAGTTATATTTATATGGCATTTTGGGGCTGTGGGCTGTATAAAGGAGACTTTTATAGATTCGTATTGTCCATCTGTACTTCCGTCCGTTCACCGACGATTTAGCTGAGAGGTTAGTTTCTAGTTAGTACTAGAAAGCTGCAACTTTTCATACGAAGACTTATCTAATAATCATGTCGATGAAGTAGAAACGCATATTTCTAAAAGATTTATGAATTTACATGTAGACGGATGGAGAGGAAGACGGAGGCCAAAGAACCGATGGATGGATTGTGTGAAGACTGATATGAAAGAAAAGGGAGTCAGTGATGTTATGACGGGTGACAGTAAAGAATGGAAGAAAAAAACATGTTGCGCCGAACCCAAGTAGATAATATTGGATAAGGGCAGGAAGAAGAAGAAGATAAAGTAGAAAAATGAAAAACAATTTTTAGAGTAGGTATTCGCCGACACAAAAAGTGGGGATGACAGTTTTCCTCATCATGTGGATCATGATAGTCTACCTATGTACTAAGGTTCATCAAAATTCATTCAGCCCTTTCGAGCCTGACTCTGAATTCGATGTCTGCAAATGTGTATGTTTGTACTTCAACATACACATTTGCAGCCACAGAATTAAGAATTCAGACTCTCACAAATTGTCACGTTTATAATATTGGTGTAATTGCAACCAGCATCTTACAGTTTATTGCGAGAGATAACTGAGCAGTAAGTATTTTTCGAAGTAAACATAGTGAATATAGAAGCCTTACATTACATGAGCGCCCAAACCGTATCACAACAGACAGTAGGTTTTATTATTTGTTATGGCATAACATTTATTATATAATATTTGGAGATTTTAACAAAGACTGTCTTCATACTCGTAACAACTATATTCATCTACATCCTAGCCTTTTCCCAACTATATTGAGGTCGGTTCCCAGTCAAGCCGGATTTAGCTGAATACCAGTATTTTACGAGGAGCGGCTGCCTACCGGACCTCCACAACCCATTAACTGTGGTAGCACGGTACTTCATAGCAAGACTGGAGTCAGATTTAATGGCGTCTGACTATCCGTAACGACTGCCAAAGATCTACAAATGACAGCCGGAACCTACGGCTTGACGTGCTTTCCGAGGCACGGAGGATACTCGGTATGTTAAGATGGTCACCCATCCACAGACCAACCTTCTCAAGCGTTGTTTAACTTTGCAGATCGACCCATGCGGCTGTTATTATCTAGCCACGAGCTCCTCTGCTGATACATAAATACGATAACTTAAAAATACAACATAATAATTTAATCATAAAAAATCCAATACATCACAACCTCCTTAATCGTTCTAACCATTAACAGATACTAAACTTTAACGATGGGAAGCCGTTAATAGCCGTTTTAAAAGAAATGGCCACAGTCCGCAATGCCAAGTACATTATTGCACTAACATTATAAAAACTAAGCAAGCAGCTGTATTTCATGTTGCTAGCCGTAATCTTTATGACCTAAACGCCAGAGAGTGGGATTAGCAGCAAATTTATGATACCTAAGGGCCTTGCTAGACGTGCTTCATTTAGTATTGACGATTATTTTTGTTTTTTTTTCAGTTGTCCTACCAATTATTACCTATTTATAATAAGTTAATATTATCGTACAAGATCAAAATAAACGACGAATGAGAGATGAGCCGCATGTGGTGCCGACCATAAATTAATTCAGATAGACGAGAGATTATGAGTTTGACATGATACGGTTTTATCATCGAAAAAAATCAATTTAGTTCTTTTTGATTACTCGATTAAGAGACGTAACAGATCAAAATATCAAAATTATCAAATTATGTTCTTTTTACTAAGATGAAGAATGAGTACAAGAATGTTTACTGATTATAGGGTTATACACACCTATGTTCTTTATGTGACCCTTTACGTTCCAACAATAACAATCAAACCATCTCGCAGATTGTCCGATTATGATCACACTCAGAAATAATATGAATAGTTTCAAAAAAACTAAATGCAGCAAAGCTTGATATGGCTACATCTCTCTCTTGGTATGGCTACATCACTCATAATCAATCGCATAACCGCCTATAAGAAGTCACAAAATCGCTCGTATTAAAAGTAGCCTGTCTGGTAACCCCCTTAACTCAGTCGGCAGCTTTGTTCTGTGCTGAACAGCCTTTAGCCGCGGATTACGGTGAGTAACGGCAGTCAACGGTCATGCCACGATCAGTGGAACAGTCATTAGGAATTTCACCAAATTGTTCTCCTTTTTTGTTACTGTCTTCTGGCTTTGTGCAGAGCTGGAGGGAATATCAAAATTTTACTGACTAAAACCCACTTGTATTCTTTATGTGGCCCCTTACGCTCCAAGATTTTCTAACTATTGAAAAATCTCGCAGCCCATCAAATTCTCCTTCATGAATGTGACGAGTTTCAAAAACTACAAATACATGCATTATCAAAGCAATTAATAAGTAGGTGTCTTCAAGGCTGGAGTGAATAGACTCTTAATAAACTAATGCGCCTCACCATCAACGATTGCATCACTGCTTATCATCAGGTCGGTAGGTAGCTTAGATCAATAAAAAAAATGCAGCAAAGCTTGATTGTCGCCATCACGTTGTAGCCTATTAAGAAGTCGCAAAATCGCACGTGTTAAGAGTAGCGTGTCTGGTAACCCCTTTAACTCCTTGTTCTGTGCTGAACATTCGTTTAACCACGGATTATGGTGAGTAAGACCGTTTTCACATCTTCCGATCCGATATCGGTATCGGACGCCGATACGATATCGGGGTAAGTAAAATGTATGAAAAGCTGTGCTCCGATATCCGATATCGGGTCGGACAATGTGGAAGACAGGTACATATCTCATACATTTACCTTACCCCGATATCGTATCGGCGTCCGATACCGATATCGGATCGGAAGATGTGAAAACGGTCTAACGGCAGTCAACGGTCATACCACGATAAGTGGAACAGTCATTAGGAATTTAGGAAGTTACACATTTAATGGTGCTTTGGTAATTAGTTGCGGAATTCGGTTTTAGGATGTGTGGTGGTAAAATTCGTTTTTTTTTTTTAAGAATTTGTGAAGGATTTTTTTGTAGGTAGTAGGAAGTTACTATGTGATTCGAATAAGAATAGGATCAGTTTAGCGCCATGTTGTGATTTCATAGCTGTCAAATCAGCCGAAACTACTGTGTCTAGATGCGTGTTTTTTTTTTCAGAAAATAGAGCATAATTTGAGGTTTTTACAGCAAATTATGCCCATAACAACCACCCTTAACTCCCCCGGCAGCTTTGTTCTGTGCTGAACAACCACGGATTACGGTGAGTAACGGCAGTCAACGGTCATACCACGATAAGTGGAAAAGTCATTAGGAATTTAGAAAGTTACACATTTAATGGTGCTTTGGTAATTAGTTGCGGAATTCGGTTTTAGGATACGTGGTGTTGAGCTTGGTTTTTTGGGAAGATTTGTGTCGGATTTTCTTATTGATGCTGTTTGATTTCATGAAAATTTAGGCCAAGCATGATATTTTAAATGCGTATGGAATTTAGTGGTACCAATGATATATTTATTATATATATTAGTTTCTACTTTTAGAAACTGCCTGACTGACATATCAACGCACAGCCAAAACTACTGAGACTAGAGGCGTAAAATTTTGGATAAAGATTCCTTTTATCACGTTAGTTTTGACTTTTATTTCTATTCTAAATTGACAAAACTATCAAAAATCTAGACTCCATGTGTGTCCAAACTATCCAAACCTTTTATATCGGTTTACGGTTACGGAGCCCCAAAACATAGTAAGCCTATAGCACCACTGTCATCAACGTAAAGCAAAGCTTCAGTCCAAAGAGTACTAGAGGACTGTCGTAAGTGATTTTTCAAAAAGAGTAATGAATTTACATGTGGACACATGTAGACGGATGGAGAGGCAGAGGAAGGCCAAAGAAACGATGGATGGACTGTGTGAAGACTGATATGAAAGAAAAGGGAGTCATTGATTTTATGACGGGTGATAGGACAGAATGGAAGAAAAAAACATGTTGCGCCGACCCCAAGTAATATGAGACAAGGGCAGGAAGAAGAAGGAGAAGACCCCATGAGAGTCTTATACGGGGTCCATAGATTATTATGGAGAAACCCACTTTGGCAAAGCCGCTGGCAGAAGCCAGTCTACAATATTATTTCGAAAGATATGTGTTTGAGATCATTTCAAATAAATAATTTTGTATTAGTGGATGAATATATTATTATCTTTATCACCACAAAAAGCACTCATCCGTCTAAATTCATTAAAAAAAAATATTACTTCCCATCCCAATAAAGAAAAAAATATTCACAAAGAAAAGTAATCGCCAATATACAAAAACAAAAAAGAAATTACATCGTAAACCAAAGGCATAAACTTCGAAGCGTACCTTCCAGCGAAAATATTTCCAATGACGAGGGGAAATTTATTGAGCTGTAGAGTAGAGAACTAAGTAGACCCCGTATAATCTCTACCGAAGTTACCTACAGAATGTATACGGGGAATCGATAATGCAAATTTTATGTAAAGAGACTGTGAGAGGGCAAATTTCAGTAGGGGAGCTCCAGCCGATCCAATCAGTGAATCTTAATAATATGTATCGAATGTTTAGTTTTCCCAGGTTTACATTTGCCCCTACTAAAGGAATTTTCTCGGTGATGGAGATTTATTTATTAATTTTATAATTTACGTACGCGTAGACACATCGCAAAAGTTAAGTGGCAATGGACAGGGCCACGCCAGGCCAGGTCATATTGCTCCCAGAATAGATGGTCGATGGGTATGAAAGGTTCTGGAGTGGCGACCTCGTACCGGACGACGCAGCGTAGAACAGTGGCCACGCAACGGCTTGACTGAACCAAGGGTGAGATGGGTGAGTTTTAGTCAATAAAAGTTGGACAATCTGGTTTGCTCCAACTAAAAAGAGAGAAGATGGTTTTGTGTTTATCCATCCCAAAAAAAAAATTATAATAATTTTATTATTATTATCTCTTTATTTTCTTTTAAATACATATAAATTATATTTTTAAATATTTCTTACAAAAAATAATATAAAAACATTTAAAAATATAAAGAATAGAAGACCACCGATGACTGGACCAGGGTCCAAGCTACCGGTGGTTAGGGCTCCAGAGACAGGAACCTCCTCACAATACGAGCCGTATCAAGGAGTACTGCCTTCTGTATCAGGCCCTTGATCCAACCGCGCAACGACAGCTTCGACAGGTGGTCGTCGAGACTTTTGGCAATTAAACCGTTGGCGGAAACGACAATCGGCACAATGACAGCCGAGTCCACATTCCACATGTCGACAACCTCGTGTGCTAAGTCGAGATATTTAGTCTGTTTTTCTTTCTCAGCTTTCAAGAGGTTATCGTCATGCGGAATGGTGACATCGATTATAATAATAATAATAATAATCTTTATTCATACAAAAACATACAGAGTTTGACTTACAGTTTGAAAAGTACATACATTTAAAGTTGTGAGTTCTGTACAAGAGTAATACTCTACCTCTTAAGCTAGGGTATACCTGTATTTTAAGAGGTAGTTTGCGGTCTAGGGTTACAGTAATGAAACAAAAACTTATCACAAGTGGACTGTGTCATTCTAGTGTATGGTACATAAAGAGTAAAAAACTGTGAATGTGCTAGTGTGTTGAGTTAGTATGGTGTGTGCGTGTGTATGTGTGTATGGGTGTGAGTCAGTGTGGTGGGTGTGGGTGTATTACACAAGATAGGTAAGTAAAGACTCCGTATAAGGGTAGTCCTTAAGCAACAGCCATTCAGTTAGTTTGGATTTTAGTTCGTATGAATTAAGATTTAAAATATTGAGGTGTTTGTTAATTATTTTATAAATATGCGTACTTAGTATATAATTTTGACGTTTAGCGTTTAATCATTGTCAATTAATAATCAATTATCATTGTGCGGCGCGCTAATCGGTCTATCACCACTATATCCGGCTTATTGGCTACAATAGTCCGGTCAGTGATGATAGACCGATCCCAGTACAGCGTGACATGATCATTTTCGAGAACTGGGTCGGGCACATACTTGTAATACGGTACCTCTGATTCCACAAGTTTGTATTTCAAAGCAAGTTGTTGGTGTATAATCCTGGCCACTTGGTTGTGTCTGTGCAAATACTCGCCGTTAGCTAGATGAGAACAACCAGAGATAATGTGTCTAATGGACTCGCCCGGACGATGGCATGCCCGACACACGTCCACCGTCCCGTCCTTTATTATATATCTCCGGTAGTTATTCGTCAAGACAACTTCGTCCATAATCGCACAGACAAAACCTTCAGTTTCCCCAAAGAGGTTGCTGAACCGTAACCTTATTATTATTATTGATAGTAAGCTGACGGTAAGCGATTATGTTGGCGATGATGAAACACGCTTGCTTAGTTACTTCTAAATCACTCTTGACTGAAAGGTAACTTAAGCTTAGGCAAGGGGAGCGCCTATCCACCACAACTAGCAATTAAATTGTATGCTTCTTCGGCTATATCATGCGAAAACCCTTTGACAGTTTGAAGAACGTCCTCGTCAGTGGAAAGATACCAGATGAAAGATAAATGGGTCGACGACCGAGACGATAGACGAAGCCACAAGAATGCGTCCAGACTGACATAATTATTTGGTGCCAAGTCGGGACAAAAGTTCAACAAGATGACTCACAATCCTAAGCACTGAAGGGCAGACTCAACCATGTTGACGATATGATATGGTTGTATATATATTATAACTCTTTAATTAAAATCAAATATGGTTAATTAATATACTTATATGAATGAAGCTACATCTGTAACCGTAATAATGACGCTAACTTAAAAGCAAGATAATGACAGCGGTGAAGCTAAAACTGAAAGACTTATCAAGAAAATTTACCATGGCAATATTTATTATTATTATAAAGAACATCAACGAAATATTTAATGAAAGAGATTTTATATTTACAAAATTGTACAGTATTTAGATCTGGAGGAGGTTCTGCAATGGTTACCGCGTATTGGAAGACCAATGACGTTGGTAGATCTCCCACAAGGTGACGGAGGTGACGGACGGTAAAGATTACAGGAATCCAATTAATACGAGAGACGCAGGACTGCTCATAGAGGCGACATACTTTGAAGGAGACTTAGGCTTACAACTGACAGTAAACGTCTTTGAATGAAATGATGATGATGATTTAGATTTGGATTTAGCTTGTAGAATTTGGCATTAATTAATAATAGGTAGATAAAAATTCAATTAGATAAAAAATAAAATAATTGATTTCAAAGCAGGTTATAATTTATATCAGATTAAAGTGATTACAAATCTCAATCAACTACCTATACTCGTATATGGTGCCCACACTCCGAATGTAATTTATCTTCAATACCGTATAAAACACTCTTAAAGAAAAAAAAAACACAATTAAAAGAGATATATCTAATTGTTTCTACATTAATGCGTTCTATCGCGGTCGGTCATTCCACGCAAATTGTAATTATCTATAGAAATGAGATGTGGGGGGGACGATAACTGTTTGTTTTGCAGTATTCGAATTGACCTAGATACTATATGGACCCTAAAACAATTCTAGTAATGGTTCTAGTGACAATTTTAGCCATCTGTAACTATTTATTGGAATTGAATATTAGTTTACATAGATACAAGGCTGATCATGAATTATAGGTCTTTGCGCCGGCTTGTGGATGGCGAGCAATGGGTAGTTCACCATTTGGACGTCCGGTAACAGTCCAGGCCAAACCTATGTCGTCGAAGGTGCGTATTGTTCCACGCGTGCCTCAAAGAGCTGTCTCTTTGAGGCACGCGTGGTCTGTCAGCAAACTGTAGGGACCCGACAGGGTAGGAGCCTTTTGGGCCCCTGAGTTGAAAAAAATAGAACCCAGGGACCCTGAGGTGAGGGCTAAGAAGGAATAGGACTGGGTTTTAGTCAGTAGAAGTCTGATACGTCCTTCTGCTCCAACCAGAGCGGGAGAAGTCATATCGATGATTTTCCACCTTAAAAATATAGTAGGCTTTATCTATGAAATTGCCCTTTTTCGAAAAGGAATACTTTGAATATTGTGTTATCAGCTTGATTTAGAATTGTGACTTGGAATTTTAAGTTCAAATGAACTTTATATTAAAGTTACTTTGTTCTATTTTTGGTTTAATAATGATTTATTTATAGTCACGAAATTTAACAAAAAAGTTAAAGAAATAAATGTTTAGTATGATATGAGACACTGCTAGGAATACCTCCAGATAGAAACTTTAAAAGCTGGCGGAAAATTAATAAATTAATCGATTCTACGAAAATAAATTAATTATGAAACTCGTAATTACGTGTTCTTAATTTGAACAAAGGGTGAAACCAAATTTTCAGCTGATAAGTTCTTGTGAAGGGCTGATTCGAGGAACCACAATGGACTCTTGTAAGGTTTTTCAGTCTAGCAGATTTACTGTTCTGTTTTGGTGTCGGCTTCCAGACAAGCCGGATTTAGCTGAATACCAGTATTTTACGAGGAGCGGCTGCCTACCAGACCTCCACAACCCATTAAATGGGGTAACACGTAATGGGGTAAAACACAGAACATGGGTAAAATGTAAGTATAGCAAGCAATTGAAATCTATACATATAATAAATCTGTAGAAAAATGGTTTTTGTACATGAAAAAGAAATTAAAAAAAATAGCTAGGGTGTTAAAGAACAACCAACAGAACCCATTTCCAGCATTTTTAGAATTTTTGTCTGTTTGTCTGTTTATTTGTTCGGGCATCACGTTAAATGTACGAAAGCAATGTAGATAATTTTTAGACACAAGGATTGAGCGTAACTTGAAGTAACATTTAGTTTTTGTTTCATTGCAATCGGTTCAGTTTAGCAAAAGATATTTGAATTTTAATTTTTCCAGAAGTAAAATTAGGGTTATGTTTACTTGGTCTCATTACTTCACGTAACTTTTATACATAACAATAAATTGTGCGAATTGTAGTAATATTAAGCTTTTTGTTTCATCGTAATCAGTTCATACCTTATAATAAAATAAAAAAATTATAACAGTCTTTTCGAAGTAAAATATTGAAACAGCGCCATCTATCAAACTTAGAGTTCAACTGCGTGCAGTATATAATTATAATCAGCGTTGTTAGTAAATCAAAACTGATTTTAAACCAATTCAATTACCAATTTAATACTAATTTAATTCTTGATCCTATAGCACACTCATAAAGTCAAAATTTTGTGAGCATATAATTCATAAAATTATAATTATAATTGTTAACTTCTGTACCGATAGATGGCGTTGTTAGTTGACACAAAATTCTGAATCACGATGTTAAGGCGCTCCACACACTGCACCGCGTTCCGCCGTGGTGCGCTAACGCGCGCGGCGACGCGCGACGGAGGCGCAGATATGCCTTACTTAGCGGTGTAATCTGCTCCCCCGCGCGGTGAAACAGATTACGACGGCCTCTTGCTAAATAAATTCATATTAGCTTCATAGAAGCTGCGTGCGGAACGCCTTCCCGCGCAGATCCGCGTCGGCAGTGTGCTGTACTAGGCTGATTTCTATACAAATTGAGATACTTGCATACAACGGTAAAATCTGCCATCCCGCACTACGTGACGGGACACGGTGCAGTGTGTGAAGCGCCTAAGATAACAGGCTCAGCTAACAACGCCATCTAACAAAAGTTAATTTTGTACCGATAGATGGCGTAATTAACAATTATATAATTTCATGAACATTGAAGGTCTGGCAAGGCGTTTCCACTATGTAATGTGTGTGTCTGGCAATGAATAACGTGATTTTTAATAATATTCTGAAGGTAATACCAAAACATAAATCTTTATAATTCGAAGTAATTAGATCGGTATTTTACACAATTTTGGTACCGTGTACCTACCAAAGTCACTGCAACCCAAACTTCATAATTGGCCATCGTTGCTAGGTCTGTGTTGGGACCATGCACTGACAAATTTTCAGCTTTTATAAAATAAGTCTGGGGTCCACGGGCTCTTAGGTTATTAGGTGTCTTAACAGTTCTGTCTTTGAAAAGGTCTTGACTGGATAACATCGTTAAATCGTTCGATAAAAAGAGTTTTACATTCGGTTTAAGTATTGAAGTGCGAAGTAAATTGTATCTTGCAATTTGAGTCAAGCAAGATAGGTATATTTACTTAGATTGGATTTTTGGATATTTTGCTGGTCTTCAACTTTATTCTCATTTTGAAAATTTGTGCTGTTGTGAATTATTTGGTTCAATATTTTATTAGTTTGAAATAGTTTTTTTTTTAAATGCCTTCTAGAAAAAAACAAGCCTTTTGAGATGCGAAAAGGGTGAGACTAAGTACGTCCCAAGAATTAGAAGAAGATCGTGACGAGGGCATCAGCGGTTCGAGCTAGGCAAGTCAGAACTCTTGCGTCAGAAACGCCTACCCAACGCCAGTCACGATTTAGTATACAGCGTTCTCATACGGCAGTTTCTCTATCACAGGAGAGTTTAGGAGGAACGCGAAGCGCGTTTATCGGCCGACAAAGAGCGTTACGCCTCTCACACGAGTCTGAGACTTTCACCGAAAGGGAGTTGCGCTTAAATTCGCAAAGAATTGTTACTGCGCTCCCAAGAAACCAGCGAGGACTGCAAAGCGCGTTTATCAGCTGACCGAGAGCGTTCATTTGATAGATTATGCTGCAGTGTAGATAACGTCTCGGGTGAAATCCTGTTTTTAGACGCACCGGGCGGAACAGGTAATACTTTCTTAACCAAAGTTATTTTGGCTCGAATAAGGAACCAAAATAAAATTACCCTTGCTGTCGCCTCTTCAGGGCTAGCAGCCATATTATTGCCTGGAAGAAAAACGGCACACACAACATTTAAAATTCCTATCGACTTAGACCGTACGGAAAGCCCGGTTTGCAACATATCGCAAAATAGCGATAAAACAAGGGTTTTAAGCGATTGTGTGTTAATTATTTGGGTCGAGTGCACCACAGAGTGCACAATGGCAAACCGCAAAGTTGTAGAAGCAGTGAATAGAACTTTACACGATGTAAGGCAAAATGGCGGGACGATGGGAGGCATAACGGTGCTGTTCTGCGGTGATTTTCGGCAGACACGTCCGATACTGCCCCGAGGAACCTGAGCCGATAATATTGCTGCCTGTCTGAAGAGTTCGTAAATATTAACTGGTTACGGCGCCGGTGATATAATTTTTATTCCAAGAATACTTATAATTCCTAACAACTTTCCTTTCTCTTTCAAACGAGTGCAATTCCCAGTTAGTGTCTGTTATACCATGATGATTAATAAAGTCAGGGCCGTTGTGTACTACGCGCACCTCAGAGAGATGTCTGCAAGATTGATGAAGTCAGGTAGGACGATGACTGGCATGGCTGTGGATTATTTGAAGAAATTAGCGTGGCCCTCATAACAGTGCGACTGAAGAAACACTGACAGTTTTAGTCGGTAAAAGTCTGACACCCTCTTCCGCTTCACCCAGAGCAAAGAAGGTCAATTGAAGACTTAAGTTAAAGACGACACTAATAACTGATATTCCATCTTCAGGTCAAATTCCTCTCCCGTTTGCTTTGAGAAAATGTCGATCAATCGAGTTCTCTTAGTAGTCTTTTCAGTTAATATATGTAAACGTGGGCGTAACACATTGAATAATGTTTGTGTACGTTTGTTCTGAGGGCATATCAATATCCCCCGTCAGCCCTTTAGCATAGTTCGCCAAGCGGAAAGGTCGCAAGACCCCTCACATTAACTGTTGCAATGTTTAGCATTCCTGTCTTGAAATGGGTGTCAAGGATTCGTGCTTTGCTTTTGGGGAATGAAAACAAATACAAGTTAATGATTTCCTCTTGGAAATGTAATACATTTACACTAATCATCATTATCATTTCAGCTGAAAGACGTCCTCCCCAAGTATCGCCAAAACGGAACCGGAAAACTCATGTATGTCTTGCATTCTACGGATTCTCCCAATCCTCACAAAAGCAGTCGGGCTACCCTGTGGAAAGGCTTCCAATGCTGCATTTTCCGTTGCGCGGTCTCCCGAACCTTTCGACCATATTTTATAAGAGCCGTGCTGCCACTTAAGTTTGGCGATTCTTCGGCCTTTGTCGACCACCTTAATTCTCCTGCGGATATCCTAATGTCTGATGTGATGACGAAAGGTAATTCCGAGCATTCCCTTTTCGATGCCCTTTGAGTGACTTTAAGCCTTCTGACGAAGCCTATTGTAAGCGACCACGTTTCTGTGCCGTGTTTGTTTAGGAGAAGAATTAAGAAAAAATGTAAGCTCCATGAAGCAAATAACCGGTGGAGTGCGCGTACGATGCTATTGCGCTCACCAAACATATGCTAAAACTAGTAGAATCGGCAGGAGCAAATGCAGTACGCACGTCACGTGCTCCCGATTTTTAAGCGAATCAAATTAAAGGTACACGACTTGACCTTGAACGGACCAATAGCAGCCGCGCATTTTTCTTCGTCCCCCGGCCCGCCGTGGTGAGTTGTTTACTTAGAAGAAATCGGGCTATGCGCTCTCTAGTGGTTATATTCTCTATGGTAAGCTCCTATAATGTATTGGAAGCACAACTTGCTCGATATGTAGTCGAAAAATATTAATAATACTCCATTAGCAGCCATTTGCTATTAGATGCATTATGGGAGTATCTACGTCTGCAAAAAAAAACAGATAGCACCGTAAATCCTTCTAATTAAGCATTATTTGCATACAGACACATGAGAATACATTTCTACAAACATTTTTTAACATAAATGGGAGAATTCATAAGATCCTGAATGCCTGGCTCCTGAAACAAGCCTAGCTAAGAAATCAGGATTTCACTCATTAGTTAACCAGTGTTTTGCCTAAAAATATTTTTTTATTATTTATTATTGCGTTATTGTTGTTATTCCTTATTTGGTATTTTTTTAATACAATATTAACATCCTGGTTAACAATCAAACTACCATCACAAAATCTAAACAATTATGTACAGCTCTCTGGCAAAACCAACAATAATTCGAAACTCATTCGAGATACAGAGGCTGTTTACATTAAAGACCAAGTTCATAAAAGCAATAACATAATCATGATAACTTATCGCCTTTCAATAATACCAACACGACAGTATCATGTAACTTCCGTTGCTCACATACCAACAAACAAGTTTATTAAGCAAACCACTAAATGTAAACTAACTTATACCAATGGAATCTTAGTAATAACTTTATAACACGTAGCTGTGTATTATTGGGTTAGGGCGTGTCAAATTGGCGCTAACTCGGTCCCAAACTTGAGGCTTCGCATTTGACAGAAGTGAATTTGTAACTTGACTTGCCCCTTGGCGATGGCATGAATGTAGGTTGATTGTGCATACAGACTTATAGTCTGTAGCGGTCCGCACTTTGAGGATTCCGTATAGGATATATTGGAACTTTGTCTTTAAGCATTCACAGAAGCAGTGTACTAATTTTCAATCCTAAACGAATTTGAATAGAGAATTTGGTAGAGATGGCCTAAGGCATTAAGTCCGCCTATGTACTTTGTGCATGAAGAATAAATAAATAAATATGATAGAACTGTTGAAAATCCTGCTGATATTATTTCGAAGTATGTTTTGTTTGTTGCGTAAAGGTCAAATATTATGTCATAATACCTTTCGCAGAAGAAAACACGTAAACATTGACGAGCGTGGGTTTAATCGGATTGACATTTCAACACAATATTTTTAACGTCGGTTTCCTGTTTATGCATGGTAGTTGACAAAAGAAGACGAGGAAAAAAATGCTAAATACCAGAGGACAATAGAAAGAAGTATATTGTGCATAAGAAAATCGTTCAAAGTAAAATTTGAAATAATATGGAGGAAAATAAAACTAACGGATGTAAATTTACTATGGAGGAGCTCGTGGCTAGATAATAACAGCCGCACAGGTGGATCTTCAAGGTTAAGCAACGCTTGCCTAGGTTGGTCTGTGGGTGGGTGACCATCTTAACATAACGAGTTTCCTCCGTGCCTCGGAAAGCACGTTAAGCCGTTGGTCCCGGCTGTCATTTGTAGATCTTTGGTAGTCGTTACGGATAGTCAGAAGCCAGTAAATCTGACTCCAGTCTTGCCATGAAGTACCGTGCTACCCCAGTTAATGGGTTGTGGAGGTCTGGTAGGCAGCCGCTCCTCGTAAAATACTGGTATTCAGCTAAATCCAGCTTGACTGGAAGCCGACCCCAATATAGTTGGGAAAAGGCTAGGCAGATGATGAACTTCTGCCAGTGGCTTTGCCCGAGAGATAAAAAGTTTGTCCATACAAACTCTAGACCTCCATTTCATCTCCTTAGGGGCTGAATTTTGGAAAAACCTTTCTTCGTGCCCATCTACGACATAAAAGGAAACCGTGTGCAAAATTTTATGCACCCTATTGGCCAATAATTTTGGCTGTGGACTGATATCATTAATTTTTCCTTTTATAGATTAAGCATGTATGTTCTTCAGTAGTTTTCATATCTAAATATTTTTACTAAAAATTACAAGATTTTTTTCACTACAATATTTTCAAAAGAATCCAATCAATCAAAAATCAATGCAATCGAAAGTCCGTTTGATACTATTGACCACGGGTCCCTGAAAACATTTTACCACGATATCCATATTTAGGGAACACAAGAGGCGTCTGATTCCGCAACAGAGAAACTTCTCGATTTAATTTATACACTTGTTTGGTTTACTCTTATCGAGTGCGGGGACCAAGTTTGTAGGAATCAGGAGAAATTACCGCCGCCATTGTGAGTACTCACACGGAAAAGTTTTGGAGTCAGTATGATCAAGTTTTGAATGGGTCTGTATTTTAGATATTCGAATATTCCAATACTGAGTTTTGTAGTAAGGATACCATTGGAGCGGAAGATATGAGAATATTTTTGAGATGTTCCGTTTTATTGATTTTAATTTTGAGTTGGGAGGTTTTATTGAAATGTTGTAACAAAAAAGGAAGTATAAGAAATTGTTTCACGTTTTTATACCAAAAAGCACTGATATAGGTAGGTACTTATGTAAGTATAGTGAATTTATATTTTACTGTATAAATCAATGAAAAATAGGTAGGTATTTTAAATTGCGATGAATATGATAAAGTACTAGCTTTAATAAAATTAATATTAGATATTCATTTATTATTATCGTTATGACTTCAAAACTTTCAGAGAAAACAGATCAAAAGGCTAAAAACTTTGAGAACTTTAAAATTTCACTGAATTTAGAAATTGACAAGAATTCTATAGTTTAGAACTTTCAAAGTCTTGGCTGAATGACTATTGAAATTTGATAAGCAAACAATGGTCATTAAATTATCGAGTCCTAGAATATTATTCAAAACATCTCTAGCTGTAAATGTTGAACTAGAACTATTCGGTAAATAGTTTTCGATAGAACTTTCCTTTAACCAAACTCAAAACGTTCCTGTTTAGCATCAAAGTGGAAATCCAAAATCCCTTAAGCCGTGTTAGCGATTCACAATCTTGTTTATGCAAATCTCTTGCTACAAAATTGATACTTGTGTCTATAACAATAAGGTTTATATTGACTGTATATTTAACCTTGTTTCGCAGTAAATGTGAGCGAATCCAACTGGCAACTTTATTTTCAAGCGACAATTGCCCAACTAGGTTTTGCCAACTAATTGTTGAGATTACAGTTCACTTCGCTTACCAACTTGGCGCTTAGATATTCGGATTTAATCTTGTTTAGGCTTTCTGCTTTACCAGTTTCATGGAAGGCTGTACGGTAGTTGGCAATGCGAAGGTAAAGTCTAAATGTGTGATGTCCTTAGGTAATCCTGGTTAAGGTACGAGTTATATTTGAAGGATGAGAGATTATGTGAGTGGTATTTGTGCTTCAATGATTTGAAAAATAAACTAGAATTTATAAACTAGTGCGCCTCACCATCTACGTTTGCATCACTGCTTACCATCAGTTGGAATCGCAGTCAAGCACTTGTTTAATATAACTTAAAAAAGAAAACTATTTCACTTTAGCCTGTGCTCTTGTGTACATTTCAATCATCAGTCTGGTATGTATTGTGAACAAATTTATTAGTTATTACCCTAGCTACAAAATTGTTTCACCTAAATGCAAAATCCTAAAACCAGAATGACATCTGTCCACTTCACTGCATGTACATTTTGCTTTGCTTCCCACGCTATTTTGGTGTCAGTCTTAACGTCAAGATCCAGTACAGTAACGTAAGCTTCATTATTCATTCACTGTTCACTACTCAGCTCACGCTCAGCATTACTGGTTTCAGTAGGTTCCATTTTATCTAGAACATCCTCCTATTCAAGCAGAGTTTCATTTAGGAGTGCAAAACATATATTACAAATTATACAAATATTTAGTTTTCAAACAAACATTTCCAAGTACTTAAAATGAAACGCGGCAACGTTTAATATTCACATAAAGATATTTCTATGAAGATGGAGTACAACGGAGCGCCTGACGTTAATATCGTTGATGGTGTAAAACAAATTAAAATGCATTCTTGCTGCAGTAATAAATAACTTTACGGGCCATTGGGGCGCGGGATTAAGTGTGAAAGGTTTTTTTAAATTAGTTTTCTTTATGTTTAATAGACAATAGCTCTTGTATTAAGTGATTTATGTCTAAAAAATAAGCCTTATTGAAGGTCTTTGAAAGTAATATTCTTTCGATAGCCAATCTATTTAAGAAAATTGATGGATCTATTACGTTTTTCGCTTTTTAAGAACCCGTTATACAATTTGGAGTTAATTTTGTGAAAACTACAAAGAATTTTTTCTAAATAAATGGAGGACAGCGATTGGACAGAAACAAAAAATCTTGTCATAAAAGTAACAAGATAAACAAAAGAAAAGAACACGGGAAGCTCATTGAAAATGTTAAGAATGTGAGTTGCGTACATACGAGCGTCCTCATGTTAGCAGTAAAGGGTCTGAGATTAGTCGCCAACCGTCTCATCGCGCGCTTCGCGTAGCGTGGCGATACCATCAACACTCACGACATGCAGCTCTGGGGTTGGGACGATGTCGATAGAACGTGCTTTGGTTTTATGATTACTATGCGCCTTGTTGTTGGTACTCGTCTCAGTAATCCTTTGAGGAGTACAAGCATGGTGTTACGTAACGTCTCTTCTTCTTCTTTTATCAATCATCATCATTTTAGCAGAAAGACTCACTGATGACTAAAAGTCTCCCCCAAGTGTCTCCGGTCCTGTGCGTCTTACATTAATTGATTTTTGCAATTTTCACCAGGTCTGAGGTTTACCTTATTTTTACCCCCATGAACTATCTATTTGGCGACAAATTGACTTTTTTATTATTATCGATATGCTCGCGTTTGACCACTATCTTACCTGATGATAAACGATTAACGATGGAACACGCTTGCCTGTAACCATGTTACACTTGACTTAGAGACACCTAAGTTGTAGCTATCAAAACTTAGGGTCAAACTAAACTGACTGATGTAACAGTACTTCATCATCATCATTATTTCCCACAACCCTCACGAAGTCATCGGTGGGTCCACGTTGTTTGAGGCCTTCCAACGCTGCGTCTTTCGGTACGTGATCCCTACTCCAGAACTTTTTATTCCCTTTGACTATCTGTTCTACAAGTCATATATCCTGCTCACTACCACTTAAATTTAGCAAAAAATTACCTCAAAAATTTCAAAATTATTCCCTGTTACTTTATCGACAAACGAACAGCACTAGCAGATGTGCTCAAGGTAAGTGTCGGGGGCTATCGCGACGGATCGCTTTAAGCTCTACTCCGAACAACAGTCGGAGATCTGATTACAAAGAGGGACGCTTCAAGCAGACCATCCATTTACCTTTTTCCTTCTTTTTTTGTTATTTCATTTTGGTGTCATGCTTTATTAATCGTGTATCGTGTGGGATGTTCTTTAAATTGGATCTTAAGTTTTTTCTTCGTTTGGTCGTTGTGATGAGAGAATTTTCTTTTAGGCAGTGTGAAGTTACTCTCACTTACAGTTTATATAAACATTTATTTCAAGATTACCTATATAATTGCTTGAAACAAAGTTTTAGTATTAATATAGTAATAGAATGTGCCGAGTGTATCTGCTTCAAATCTAATTACTATCTAAAGAGTGGCCATAGTGCCAATAATATTATTATTACAGAACTTATTTATTACATTTCATATTAACTCACTTTTTTTTTTAAATAATGATAATTTTTTGGGTTGTTTATTTTTTTATTTATTTACTCACTCTCAAGTAGGTACCTAATTGTTTTGTCTTATTTTAATAGATTTTCGTTTAAAACTGGCATCTTGATGTGTTATGAACTTATGAAGCTTATTATCTTTAAAAAAGTTAGTCTTAAACAACAGATTGAGTTAATTTTAAAATGATTTGGTTGAATTAGTATAATATCTCAGCAAGAAATACAGTAGTACTTAAATATTTTAGGAATCAAAAGATCAAGAAAATAATAATGTTTTAGTCAATGTTTTCCCTAATCCGTCAATTACGAGACTTAAGCCAAAGTTTCAAGTGACAGAGAGATAAACTTCCCTGAAATCAAAAATTCTGAGAAGTCAACACGAATTCAGTACCCAACTCAATATTATTAAGATCCGCTTTTTAAATTAAATGATCAATTCGCAAATTGGGAATTTGATACCTGACGTTGAAATTTTTCGTTCTGAACATTTTTTGGAGCCTATTTTTTTCCGATTAATTATAATTGAAGAATATTTTTTTCTAGTTATTCCGATAAGGATTTCAGCTTATTTGTACTATTTTCTGTTTATTTTTCCCAAGTCTATGTTTGATATTGTATCTAAAATTTCACCCTTTTTATTTTCTTTTTAACTAAATTTACAAAAAAGGAGGAGGTTCTTAATTCAGTTATTTTTGTTTCTATTTATAGCCTCAGATCCCCGTCACTTATGAACCAATTTGGAAAATATTATAGGCTTAACCAGGGGCTGACCAGCTAGTGCTTTTATTATTACTTCGGTGAAACATACAGATGTATTAGGTACTCCTGAATTGTGGAAGTATTCACAGACGTATAACCTCACATACAAAAACACACTCAGACACGAAATAACTATTTATATAGACTACACGATACTTACCTATTTTCTTCATTTTAGGATCTAATCTTTCTAAAACTCTATAAATATCATCGAGCATTATGATTGTACTAAGATCCTCCATAGTTCAAGACATAATTTCTATCACTATTATCATTTCAACCGAAAGACCGTCAACTGTTGGATATACGAGTAGGCCCCTCAAGTGTCCCCATATTGAGTGGTCCTGTGCGTCTCGCATCCATCGGATTTCCGCAACCCTTACCAGGTCATCGGTATTTGGTCCACCTTGTAAGAGGCCTTCAAACACTGCGTCTACCGGTACGTGGTCGCTATTCCAGAACCTTTCGGATCTAATATTCTTCGCGCATGTGTCCTGCCCATTGTCGCTTAAGTTTGCTGATTTCATGCTATATCGGTAGCCTTGATTCTCCTGCGGACATCATAACTTCAATACCGTCGGTTACTCATATCTAAATGTTATTAAAATTCAACTCTCTTCTCTAAACCGCTCAGGCAACCAGGCAGCAAATATTATAAAAACAAACAAAAAACTCTCGACATAGAGCTAGAACGATATTTAATTTTGTGCAGCGGTTATGTAGGCCCCTAAGGCTTTATGTAGCTTTCGGTTCCACGACACCGCGGAATGTGAAACAACGTGTGAGCAGAATAGAAAGAGGTTTCGACCCCGAAGGTATAAAAGGATTTCTCGATAGCAAATTTTTATTGAGGATTGGCAAGGATTGGAATTTTGGAATTCCTTGTGAGCTGATATTGTGGGGGTTCAATATTTTTTAGATCTTTTTATTAATTTTATGTGCTATGTAGGTGTTTTTCCACATTGTGTTTTTTACTATTCTACCTAGATATGATAAAGAATAATGTATTTTTTCGGAAGTCCGGTGCCTGCCACATATCCCACAGGTCAACTGGTTTTGATATACTCCATTGATCTTGATCTAACTATAAATATTTACAAAAAAAAACTCGTAAAGTACTTGAAACAAAAAACATTATATTTTTTAAATATGAAAAAAATATACCATCATGAAAAAAAATACCTCAATATTATAGAAAACACAAAACAAAAAGTAACCAATAAATAACTAATTTCGGCAAAATATAATGTATTTTTAATCTTACAACTCTGAATCAATCCGAAGATATCATAGTTTAAAGGAACCCGTTTTAAGAATGCCAATTTCATAGGACCTTCTAGAAACCTGGTTGGAAGACAAGTGACGTCACCAACAACTATTAACTAAACACCTAAAAGAACAAACAAATTACACCAACCTCCCAAAATAAAACATCATATAAAAACAAAAATACAACAACGAGAAAGCAATAAATAAAATCTATCATCTCCAAATATTTTTCGGGTTCCATGTACGGCAATTTGGCTGAAATATGTTTCATAAGCGAGGTCCCTGGTGAGAGAAACAAAACTGATAGACCGGGTTTTTATTACCAACCGTGAGAAGAATTTGCTATACAACTGCATATTGCAAGGCCAGCCAAGGCTTTTTATGGCTTGACCACAGCCGCTCCGCAAATTGTGGCGAATAAAGCAATGGAAAGGAATAACTTTGGGAATGTAAAATTGAATATGCTCGTAATTCTGGTTTTGGTTTTTGGAGAGTTTGTGAATGTGGTCGTGCCATTTATGTGATTTGGACTTTGTGGTATATTAGATTAGCTTTGTGTTGAAGAATGATTATACCACGATAATACATATGCTTTTTGTGTTTGTTTTTAAAGTGGCTAAGCTAAAAGTGGGATCTTCTATACTTTGGGGATTTCTTTTTAGTACTCACATACATTTTAAGTATTAAGAAAAGAGACAAAGAGATCCTTTTGAAGGAAGAAGATTAAAGATTGTTCAACAAACCAGTTAAATTTGTTATCGTTAATACAAATTAATCATTACATAATGTCATCACATAAAATAATATTATAAAGAAATAAAATTGTGTGTGTATATTTGTTACTTCTTCACGCTTTACCTGCACAACGGATTCGAATGAAATTTAGCTAGCGGATAGTACATAGGAATATTTTATCTGGAATATGTTCGAGCACGAACAGCAGGCACCAGCTAATAATTAAAAAAATAAAAGAAACTCATTCACTTAAAAAAACATTTATTTACACCACTTCTACTCGTATCTAATTGTTCAATATAAAACAGTACTTAACCTACTAACCTAAAGTAATAGTTCTACTCCTAACAGGTTTTACATGCTTCGTGTAATTCGTCTTAGTTTTGGAAATAATCGGTTTATATTTGAACAGTATTTGTTTCGTTGTTGTGATCACCTTTACTCCTTCTGTGGTAGCTTCAACATTATTGTCATAGTTCTGTGCATGACCTTTCTTATTAAAACCAGATTGTTCAGCCATCTTCCTTAACCATACTTCGAAGTTTGATAGTTTCATACTTGTCTTCTTCAAAGGTATGTTGTATTTCTTCGATTTTCCCTTCTTTGATGCATGTTTCTTCGAATGGGTTTTCGAATTCGCATTCAGTATCTCTACTTTTACTTTGTACATTATATTAAGGTTTTCCTGCATGGCCACTTCTTGGATTTTTTCGAAATATTTCTGGAATTGTGCGTTCGCATCGTAACCTTGAACTTCGAATGATTTAGGAATTTCTTTGAAATGTGTTGTGACTTTTGAGTCATGTAGATCTGGAAACAATAGATTGAAATAATATTATCATGCAGTTAAAATCTCAAGCGTACTGGAAATATTTTCATCAGGTTTCGATTCAAGCCATGGACTGGAGTAAGAGGTCATGGGATGCGGTCTCCTCCTTCTGCAAAACAGTAATGCTAGCGAAGGGATAATGGCCAGAAACTTTAGGGCCATACCAAAAAGTCAAAAGTCGAAGAGCGATACCCGTTTCTTCGGTAACCGTAGGGACGGACTCATGGCAAGCAATAGGTAGCTCGTCATCCGTCCGTCCGAACCCGACTAGTGGTCGGCGCTTAGTGTGTTTCCCCGTGCACCACAAACAGATGTCAGTAAAACAGTAGGGGCCCAACAGCCCGCACCGCTCTAGGGAAATCACTTCATTTTCCGCGTCAAAAACAAAACTGTTTATCTTTTTTTCTTCTTTCAAATATTTTAAGTTTTGAAATACAAATCCAGCTTCTATATGATGAACTGTTAAGATACTAGTAGCGATACAAATCCAGCTTCTATATGAGTTGAGTTACAAGTAGCGATAAAAATATCAAAAGAAAATCACACACAACAACTTACTTTCAATATATTCCTGTGCGTTTATCCAACTTAAAGTTAGGATTAAGACAAGTAATTTGACTTTAGTACTTCTGCCCATCTTGTATCAGGCTTAGTCGACGACAGACTAAAGATCGTCCACACAGATGGCTTATATCGAGACAAATTTTTTTAACAAAGAGTAGTAAAAAATCCGCGTACATTCACACTTGTCGAGGCGCTAAGCCTGTTAACCCTACTTACGCTGACGTGTTTTTTGAAGCCAGGTGTTTGAAAAGATTACATTTTTGTTTTCGAAATAATGAATTTCTGAAACATGTGGAATTTTTGTAATATCGTTGATATAACTTGCGGTTTAGAAAGATACTACTCTGTTTTTATGGGTCACACAATTATAATAGCAAAAGTTTGTTAGCGTGTGTGTTTATAATTTTTTAACGTTATGAATGGTAGAATGGATTTTAATGGAACTTAGACTATGTCCTGGAATAGTATACAGGATACTTTTTATCCCGGGAATATGTTCCCTTGGGATACTTTTTCACTAGCACGGCGGTAAAGCCAATGGTAGCAGCTAGTAGGGAAATATATTGTTATTTTTTGTGTTTTTACAGCAGATTTGAAATCGTTTAAAAGTAGACTACAAAGTTGGTGTAAGTATACTTCGTACTTTTTTTTTGGACAGGGAATCATCAAAATGACTTCTCCTGCTCTTGAGCGGAGTGGGAGGGCGTGTTGATTTTTACAAAATTTTAATCGCTTGTTGTTTGATTTTACGTGAGTGTTATTGTTTTTTACTGGTATTAACACCACGACTAATAAATTCTATATGTACACAAACCTTTCTACTTGATTGCTTCGTCTATTAGTGATTCCTGTTTTAAAATCCGTTGCATAATTAAAGAGAATAAAAAAACAAAAAGAAGCAGACAGCAATATTGTTTTCTACCATTCAGAGATTTATGTTTAAAATGTATTTCGTAAAGTCATTGAACTCTGAAAAACCTACCATCCCGTTTTAGAATCTTGTATACTTTAAGCTTCAAACATGAAGTTGGCAGCCTTCCTAGAAACCATATACCTACATTATATTTAGAATCGTTACCATATAGCTTCTTACAGAGATATCTACAAGTAGGTTTCTATATCTACAAAGATAAGATTGTGTTTCCATTAAGGTGTGCGAGAAAACTAAACGGCGCGCGGCGCGAGGAAGCATAGCGATGCTGTAAAACGGTGTTTATTTTTACCAAAGCTGGACGAAAATATGTGCTGTCAGTCATCATCATTTCAGCAGAAAGACGTCCACTGTTGAACATAAGTCTTCACAAGTGGTGCCACAATGAACGGTTTTGTATATCTCGTATCCATTGGATTCCCACAGTCCTTACCCGGTCATCTTCTGGTACGTGGCCGCCACTCTAGAACCTACCATCCCCATCGACCATCTGTTCTACGTGCAATGACTAAACATAGAGAACTCTAAACTTAGAGAAGGTGAGGGCTTATTGAAGTGAGAAACACATTCCTTCAGTGGGTGTTCGTTCGTGTGGGCGTTCTAGGTGTTTAAGGTCCGTGCCAACCAAGGTTAAAAACGGGACTCTATTACTAAAACTCCACTGTTCGTCTGTCTACTCCTTACCAGGATGTCCGACTCGCCGGTTTTCATGCCTAAATGCCGTCCCAATATAAGCCGTTTGCCACCAAAGCTGTGCTATGTCAAGCTAGGAACATGAAGCAATACTACACACATCAAAAGTGTCTAGGGATCAAGCATTTTTATGCGGATTTCTTGAGATTGAGATGTGGCTTTGTAATAAATTTATGATTTTATAAATTTATATGGATCCTTTTTGGTGCATTTCATAATTTGAATCAGGAACTGTGAATCAAATTCGAGTAAAAGATGAAAATCAGCTGTCAATATTTTCCCTATAAAAACATACAACGCATTGAAGACATTATTAGTGCTACTGTTTCCCTACTACTGATTAAAACCAACGTTATTATGGAGCGGCGACGTCATTTAAGCAGGGAAGAAATGCTCAGAGCCGTGGGAATGATAGAAGCTGGTTCCCGGCAACGTACTGTGGCTTTAGCTCTGAATACAAGTCAGAGTGTTATCAGTCGACTTTGGACACGTTACCGAAGCACTGGTGCCGTGGCTGAGCGCCATGGAGGACGGTATCGCTGCACCACACGGAGACAAGACCGATACATTCAAATCTTAACTCGAAGAGCTCCAACAATAACCGCCATGATGTTAGCCGTGAGGCTTCATCACTCTTCAGGGAACTTAATTAGCGACCAAACAGTCAGAAACCGCTTGCATGAAGTGAACCTTCATTCCCGAAGACCGCTACGGGTACCACCTATAGCAATGCACAATCGTAGGATTCGATATCAATGGGCTCTTGAACACAGAAATTGGGCAGAAGAACAATGGCGTTTCGTGTGCTTTTCTGATGAGTCTCGTTTTGGTATGAGACCGGATACAAGACGTATACGACACTGGAGAACCCCTGCACGCCAACAGCGATTAAAATCCTGCCAGGAAGTCCATCCTTATAGTGGTGGAACCATCATGGTATGGGCGGGTATTTGGATCGGCGGAAGAACTGAGTTGATTTGGATCAGAGGCAACCTCAACGCTCAAATTTATGCTGAGACGATTGTATCAGACGTCATCGTTCCTCTACAAGTGCAAATCGGTCCCTTATTTCAGTTAATGCATGATAATGCACGACCGCACACCGCAAGAGTTGTAAGACAGACTCTCGCCGCAGCTAACATCAATGTCCTGCCCTGGCCTGCTCAGTCGCCAGACTTGAACCCGATTGAGCATGCATGGGATATGCTACAGAGAAGAGCTCTGCCGAATATGGAGCGTATCCAGTCGCAAGAAGATCTTTTTTTGTTGTTGCAACGAACATGGGCGGCCATTCCACTGCGTGATTTGGATGAACATCGGTTTGGAACTCATTTTGAGTATGCCAAACCGATGTTCTTGTGTTGTTAGTGTTCGCGGTAGAAACACGGATTATTAATTGTTTAAGTTACCCAATAAAATTTTAAAGAAAACTGTTATTTCAGTCTTTTTTTCGAACCTTAATGTTAGTGGTTCAAATGTCAAAAATCCCTTTATTAGGAAAATGGCAAATTTCTTTATTAATGCAAAGGTGACTTGGTTTATCGTTACTGTGATAAACGAAAACACTTTATTTGATGAATCCTTAAAGAAAATTTTAATTAATATCAATCAGGAGAAAAGTTATTGCAAAAATATATGTTGATCCCTAGACACTTTTGATGTGTGTATTAATAGGTACCGCAGACATCTCTCGCTTTGCAACCTCGCTCATTCCTTGTCAAAACAATCCCTTAGACTAGGGCTGCCATACGTCCCGGTACACCGGGACATGTCCCGGTTTAAAGCGTTGTGTCCCGGTGTCCCGGTCATCAAGTTATCTGTCCCGGTATGCAAGAAAAATGGAAATACTTTATTTGCAAACCCTGGCCACAATGCTCACGTGGAACGAGTGTTTTCGTAAATTTCAGTTCAGTGGACGGAAGAACGAAATTCACTCAGTGTAAGCACAGTGGAAAGCATCATTCAATGCATTTATAATTATAAAATACACATACATACATACACTACACTTTTCTTTGCCCACTCATATTTTTATTAGATTTGACCTTTGTCAATAACTCCTTTTCCCCTTTAACATAATTATAAAATTCTACGCACGTCATTTTATAATTATGGTGGTGGTGGTGGGCAAAGAAAAGTGTAGTGTACGAAGACTTCGATATTTTATTATTAAATTTTCTTGAATATTACTACCTACTGTTTTTTTAATAATCCATGGTCTGCCCTATTTCTGTTCTAAATGTTCCGGTCGGCGTCTCCAAATTAATGGTAGCCCTACCTTAGACGGGTTACTAATTGCAGTCTACAAACAACTTGGAAACCTAGAGTTGAGTTCAGTATAATTATCAATGTTGCAAGGTAACAGATACTGTGTGGGTTTGTTTGTAGCGATGTTAGAAACGTCTTCTATGATTTGTTTGTTAGTTTAAGTTAATCAAACCTGTACCTACAACCTGTTTATGGTTTGGTTTTAGTACATGAAAGACCGAGTGCCAAAACTAGACAATCAAAATACTAAATCATCGATTTTGTATACTCGATTCCTTAAATATGATTTTAGCGAAAAAAATTGTACATAGGCTACGTTTAATAAGTCTTCGATTTCGATTTTGCGTCCGCATAACCAATATTTATGTGGACGAAACTGCTGGCAGAAACTAATTTATTATAAAGAACTTGTCTCGACAGTCAATCTGTATACGCCCTCTGTCCCCATCATGTCTTTCCAGTAGAGAAGACAAAGGGCCAATACAGTCCGTTATCTCCATTGGTCATGGGTCATAACAGCTGTAGGTCCCGGCTGTCATTTGTAGATCTTTGGCAGTCGTTACGGATAGTCAGAAGCCAGTAAATCTGACTCCAGTCTTGCCATGAAGTACCGTGTTACCCCAGTTAATGGGTTGTGGAGGTCTGGTAGGCAGCCGCTCCTCGTAAAATACTGGTATTCAGCTAAATCTGGCTTTACTAGAAGCCGACCCCAATATAGATGGGAAAAGGCTAGGCAGCCAGATGTCCATTGAGCCTGCTAAAGGGACAAAAGATATTGAATAAAATATTTGAAATTATTTCCACGTTATTTTTTTAATTTAATTTATTTATTTAATTCGTTTTGTTTCCTTTGAAGTTGAAACATATGACGGCGACAGAAGACTACACGAACCAATCACGTTAGTTAACAGAACTACAAAACTACAATCAACAACGTATTCCTCAGAATCCAAAACCATTAAACACACATCTATCTATCCTTCATCGCACATACCACACGTTACCAATCATCTTCTACAGCCAATTTACAATCATATAAACCGGCCATTGGCTGAAATTCAGCCATAAAACAGCCATGAACACCCAATAAACCTTGTTTAGAACCGTACCTCATAACTCGAAGCAAATCAATGGCTTCGTAAATGAAACTAGTAGCGTTGTTATGTTCTACCATAGAACACTGAGACAGATTTGCAGTAACTATGTACTATAGATATGGGATTGTCAAAATGTCCTACAGATAACGAGCGTGTCAGTAACTGTCGCCATTTACTCTAAAGACATACACCCCGGATTTCTAATTTATTTATTGAAACTTTGTGCACAAGTAAATGATACTGTGATTTGTGTAATTTATTTCATCACTACTGCTGCTGTGAGGAAACCGGCACGTTCTAGAACCAAAAATTCGAAGTTATGTGAAATCCACGCACTGGGCCCGCGCGGTGAATTAAGTCCCAACAATGGGAACATTATAAGGCCGATAATGATAATGCTAAATGATACTGTACAAAAGCGGACTTAATTCTTTAGATATTTTCTACAAGTCGACTTTAGGGTGATGTAGTAACATAACATACATTTGTAGTTGAGTATTTCTCTAAGTATAGCCTGAAAATCTGTCAAATTTGGCGTTTAAGTAGGGTATGAGGCGTTTCAAAATCCTCAGTTCAGAAGCCCACCCATAGACTGGATTGAGACCCTACCACGTGCTCTCAACACGATCCATTTAACGACCTAAACCATACTGTTAAAGAGATGGAGCTATAATTATAGTGTTAATAGCTCCATCCCTCTTTCACACTCGCTCACCCATCATTTTAATATTTGTAAAGAAGAATCAATTTAATTTTAACTCAGAGCCCTAGCGAGAAGTGCACTAACATTAAGAGAGCACGAATATTATTGTTAAAGGCGCCTCTGACGCGGCAATTCCGTGGTCTGTGTATCGTTCTGAACCCGTATCATGAATTACAAATGGGTCAATATAATTACCATCTCAAGTAAATGGCTATTGAAGCCGATAATTAGGTGTTAGGCCTCATTTAAATAACGGAGGGTTAATCGATTTTAAGGTCATGTTTTTGTTTAATGGAATAAATTAATTGTGAACTTTTTATATGATTACGGAATTTCAATAGACTAATATCCATAATTATAAATACATGAGTTTCCTGGCATTCAGAAGACGCCCAAACCACTGATGAGTTCTTTTGAGCAATTTGCTGTGGTAAGCATTCATGGTCATACCATAAAACTTTTTTTTCCCCTTGGCGCCAAAAAATATCACCCGAACCATAGTGAAAAACTATACTCAGTCGGTTTAGGTAGTTAACTAAATGTAAGCAATCTTGGCATGTCTTTTTATCTAAAAGTTGTCTATAAATTGTATATAAAAAATCTTTGCGACTAGGTATTTACCTAAATCGATGTTAGCTAATAAACTATATTTAAATAATCTTTGTGTATATTATATACGACCTCTTTAATATAAAAAGACATACCAAGATTGTTTACCTTTAGTTAACTACCTAAACTGATAGACCATAGTACAAAATTTGAACGGTAAATCTAACTGCTAGGGATATTTTTTATGCAACGGTTTTTTTCACTTATCAAATAAATAGTCAGCTAGTTGTTTTGTAAATATTTACCTACACTGTTTTCTAAAACGTAAATTTTTTATGTATTTTTATCCATCGCACAGCGATGAAAAATTGAGCTTAAATTGCTATTTAAACTCGGCCACAATTTAAACCTTACATGAGCATTAATCACAAAGGCATTGAAGTGTTAAAATCTCTTTGAATTAGGCTCCTTATCCGACGCCATTGTTCCGAAGCAGCTGAGTACAAATGTTTGTAAAAAATAGTAGGCTGAATGGAAAATTCGCAGTTGAAACCACTAAATAGATAAGAATCATCACGAGGCTATCTCTGGACACGGCAACAGTAGGATTTTTCCATTTCCATTCAATAGCAAAAAAGGTATAGGTACTTAGCTGTTTTTTATTTCTATATGTCTCAAGGTCAAAAACAATGTCATGGTACACACATACCATGTAGCACCGACTCTTATCAAGATCGGAGGTTTCATACTCGAAGTCGTAGACGATTACCTGGGACAAGCGGTCCAGTCATACATAGCTGGAAAAAAATAAAACTAGAAATAACTTTAACGTTTTGAAGGAAGGTGATTTGTCAAATCCGATTTGGCTGGTCAGTTTTTGTGAAGTTGCTCTGTATTTTGTTTTTCTAATTTTCCAAATTGTCATAACTATGACTCAAGACTAGTAGATAGAAGCGATGAGACAATGGGAAAACGATGCGAAAAACATTTTTTATGGAAGCTGACTATGAACTTTCAATGGGTAATTTCTCGTAGTGTCGCAGCCTAAAAGGTTTTAAGTGTCACCGGAATTTTAAAAATATTGTGATGAGAAGTGATAACTATGATAAGTATTAACCTTTTGTGTATGTGTAAGTATGAGCTGCAATTATAGTTATATTATTTAGTTTGTACCAAGGCCTCTATCGATTTAGGTATTTATGTAAATGAAAGCAGTGATGCAATCATAAAATAGTGTATACACTCTAGCCTTGAAAACATCTAAATTATAATCGAACGGGAAGACCGCAGCAGGCACATTGTTACAGTTCTTCGATGTACGCAGACTAAACGACGAGGTGAAGCATTTAGTTCGGACCGTAGAGGTGTCAACAATGTAATGGTGGACAGTCGCTGTAGAAAGTCATGCAATTCCCGCGCACACTCTCCAAAATGCATCCTATAGAATACTGAAAGGCTGGCTATTGCTTTATCGTGAATTTATTGACTTTTGAGTAGAAGCCAGCTATATGAAGATTAAAAATTATCCCAAAGGAACATTCTCTAGTGATAAAAAATATTTTATGTCTTATTCCAGGACTTACCGTCTGCTAGGTTTAATTCAATTCTTTTTAGCGGTTTGGGTTTAAAATAAAAACAAACATACCTATTTATATTATTGTTGTAATATAAATCTATACTAATATTATAAAGAGGTAAAATTTGCAGGTTTGTAAGTTTGTATGTAGGGTGTAATGTCTGGAACTACTGGTCCGATTTGAAAAATTCTTTCAGTTTTAGATAGCCCTTTTATCGAGGACCCACGCTACGACCCACGGGAGCGGAGCAGTAACGAAAAATGCGGGTGAAACCGCAGGGGACAGCTAGTATTTAATACACTTAGGGCTTGTTTCACCACCTATGATTAAGTTTCGAGTATCTTACTTGGCAGATAATTTCATACAAATTCTGTTCCATTTTGAATTTATTCAGTGAGTAGTGCCTACTCAGACATTGTGAAACAGGCCCTTGGTAGATAGGAGTAGGTAGATAGTAAAGCAAGCTTAAAGCAAAGAGGTATGTTTGTAGAGTAACCACTAGATATAGGGCGATTTTAACACCTTTTTACTATCTTTTTACCTACCATTTTTATACCTTTACATTCAAGAAACACTAACAAACTGATGAAAATACATAGACCAAAGTGTGTCAATGACATCTTTTTTATCGTCGTAAGTTCACATATTCCCAAACAATTTTTGAAACAACATTTTAACAAAATTCTCTTTCCTTTTAAATTCCTAGCAGTTCGCATTAACCTTTCAATTTCGATTCCATATCGTTGTGTATCGGTAATAGATTTTGATACGAATTCGATAACAATATCATTTACTTCGAGTGCTCACGATCGCCAAGTTTAATCTGTCTAATCTATAAAGTACAAGTTGTTGAAGATATTGTGGGTGTGAGAATTCTTGATCTTGAACCACTTCTATCGTCTGTTTTTTATACCCTGAGACTAAATTGACACAAGTAATGTCAAATTTACTGTAGGAATGATGCCAGTTGGTTTGTGTTGAAATGTCATTTTAGTCTCTGGGCTTAAAAAACAGACGATAGTGTTAACTGACTCGATTTTTCTTTTTTCTTCCTGGCTGTGGTTACCTGGACTGCTCTTTCATTTTTGTTTGGTGGGTGGGTGGCAGTGGGTCATCGTCATCCGGTTATAGAACGGGCATAGCAGAATTAAATTGTTCATTTCCGATGCGCTTTTCCCGAAATGTAAACGATAGAAAAGTGACATGTTTTCAATACGGCGTTGGTCGGTGCTCAAGATTATGGAGTTTTGACTTGTGGTAGGGTCACAGCAAGAAAATAGGTGCTCTCAGCTTGCGAAGAGGCTTCTTATTGACACCGTATTTCTGGTGTAAGAAGCTGTAGGCCAGATTGTTTCTACAGCCTGTAGTCAAAACTCAAACCGGAGTAACTTGGAAAAGGGTAGGACAGCTTGATATATCTCCGTTTTGGGTAGAAGATTAGTTTGCTAGATTTTAGTTTAATCGTTCTAGGCCTTACTAGTTTGGAAAGTTTATTGGCACAGAGATTTCCAAAGTATGGTCCACGTCCTATTGGTGGTCCGCATAAGCTAGACCCCTAGTATAATGTTCTACTATCACGAGAGCAAAGCCACTGGCAGCAGCTAGTTATGTATTGATGCTACCTATTTTTAAATTACTATCAAACCTGATTTGATTTTTAGAATATTTAGTTTTTAGAATAGTTGTGCTGTAAGTTTTGAATTTACAATAGAAAACTTATCGTATAATTATATTACTTATTCTGAATTTTTGATCCCAACAGTAAGAGCAAAAAAAGAAAACCTAAGTGGTCCCCGGTCCAACAGATTCAAGATTGGGAGCTGCTGGTTTAGAGATAGCGACTTATAAATCTTAAACTATAACTTGATTCGTTAACTATTGTCGCAAGAATTTTGGGGTTTCTAGTAGAGTTATTTTGTTTTAATTAAACTACATGCTTTTGAGTATCTCGTGGTGATTTCTAAGCGTGAGGGTTTGTTAAATAAAGGTTTATGTACTTAATTAGATTTCATTTTTAAAACGTTTCTCTACACTAGGAATGACTCATGTGACGAGAGTACGCTCACAAACATATATATGGTAAACCATACAATGCCCCAGTTGGTAACGTGCCCCACTTGCAAAACTAAGACACGCATTTAAAATAACCTGAACTATAGATTGTACCTATAGTTGGACTTGCATTGTTTAGTTTACATCTCCGACATACGAGTACTTATAAACTAACCAGATTGGTAATCCAGTATTCTAAATAATATAAGTCACTTATTATAAGTTACTTATTTTTATGGGTTAACCATACTCCAAAACTCCGGAACAATTATCTGTAGACTACCTAAGTATTTAATGTCAAAATCAACTGCGACATGCAACAGCCAATTGCTTAACCACTACGCTAACCTCGAAAATTCATAAATTTATTAATAAATAACCATACTAAAGAAGTTTCATGAACATTAAAGTGATCTTAACAGTACGTTGCTACAAATTAAACTCGCTGAAAACTTTCATAAAATTCTTTAGACAAACTACAAAGTGACTTCTTCAATATTTTCTCGAAAAATTATGAAAGAAAGCAGTGTCCAGTCAGTGAGCAAGTTTCTTCTAAGTTATCACGCTCAATCAATACTTATTGAGAAGTTGCCGCCATACTGTTCCCGGTTGCATTTCCTGATGTGCCGCCCCCAAGCGGCGTCAAATAAAACTTATTTATTGAAGAGCTGCTCCGAAGTATGGACAGTGTCTGGTTTAAGTTGTTGTAGCCTGTTTTGACGTGTGTCCACCTATAAAATGAGTGGATAGTGTTGCATTTTGTGTTGTGTTATTTCTCGTTTTGTGACGGTATTGGCAGTAGAAAAATGTGGGGGAAAATATTTATATTTTAGAAAGAAATTGTGGCTTTAAATGGTATCGGTATAGGATGCTTTTTGACTTGCATAGTTATATTGTATATCTGAAGAGGACGTAAAGACTTGAATGGGATTTTTTTTTTCAGTGTAACCTTACTTTACTTCTTGTTCCGGTCAATTGAGTGGGTTCTTGCTGCTAGCAATTTCGTTTTTTTACTATTTTTGGGGTCACGCTTGTGCACTATCTATCAATGTGGTCGACGATGGAGCACGCTTACCTAGAAGCAACCTGTTCACTCTTGGCGTAAAGAACCTTAAGTTGTATCTATCAGAAAACACACCTTTAGCCAGAAAATATCACTCCTAAGTTTATCGCTGCTACTACGAATTATCCTCCTATTATGTTAAAACGATTTGATCCTGTTTAGTAAGTCGCATTGTAAATCGGGGTGGTATCCGTACCTCCGCGTCCCGTACTTTGCAAATCAAATTAAAATGTTTTGTTTCAAATAAACCATTTACTGTGTAAGTTGTTGGTATTGAAGAATAAAAATGTTAGGGTCAATGCTGGTCCATTTCCACTAGGTACCGCTTTTTTAAGGTGAGAAAGCATCAAATGTGAATACCATATAAATATGGTTTTATTTTATGTTACTTTTAGACTTGTTTGTCATAAATTTGTAGTCACATAATAAATAATATATGCACTTAAAGAGTTTCTCATGCGCACTCAAATATTCTCCTAAAGTCTTATTATTCCTATTGGATCGTTCGGTTCCCTTCAAAATGGCGAACTGACTGGTTACGATATACGCGTCATGTCCGTGAACGGACGCTGTCAGTGACTTTTTTAATTGTCAAGCGTACCGTTAGGTTTTTTTTTAAGTTATATAAACTAGTGCTTGACTGCGATTCCACCTGATGGTCAGCAGTGACGCAATCGTAGATGGTGAGGCGCACTAGTTTATTAAGAGCCTATTCACTCTAGCCTTGAAGACACCCAAATTATAATCGGACAGGAAGACCGCAGCAGGCAAATTATTCCAATATGACCAATCACCAATTACACTACTAATTAAAATCACAATCGTACGTTTGTATACGATTGTAATTGGTCCATAAGACTCTAAATTACCTCATAACATCCATCCCTCTTTCCTAATCAAAAACTAAAGAAACATTTCCCCAGAAAACGAAATATTCTATTTCTATAAATTAAGGTCACATCACGTCGTATCCCTAATTTAATATAATCTGACCCTTAATTGCCATTTCAAAACCCACGTACATACTCGCATATACCCAAACTAAACCTGGGTCTTCATTAATTATGTCACATTCCCATTAATTACTAGTTCAGAAATCCGATTAACACATTAATTTACTTTTATTTTAGTTTCTACATTATTTGTTTACTGTTCAAATTGAATTTCATTAATGTGTTCAGAGCCTTAATATGTTTACTTAATTTGTTATAGGTAAATGATTTGTGGCGTGTGATTTTAAGTGTATTAAATGGTTTTGATATGTAAATATACTGTTAAATAGGGTGTATTTACTGGTTGTGTTTACGAGTATATACCTATATTTGAATATTCTGTATCTATTCAGAGGTATGGTTTGATTGGACGTACTCGTATTTTTGGAAGTAATAAAATATAATTATGTCCATTTTAAATATCTCTTCAGTACCGCTAAGAACATCCAAACATAATAATTGGCGTCGCATTCAGAATCTTCTTTTTAAGAAGCATAAATCGTTATGAGTATATTTTTTCGATTGAGTAGTCACTAAGTTCAGAACATTTTTTTTCGTTTTACATCGTTGCTTACCATCGCGGCAGATAGTAGTCAAGTGAGTCAATCAAAAAAACCTTGCTTGCGACTTGGACTCGCGCACTGAGGTTCCGTCCCTACATATTTACGAATTTCAATTGAAATGATCAATTTTCGAAAGTTTTCTCTATATTTTTGCTATAAAACCTTGCTTTATGCCAAATTTTAGGATTCTAGGGCAACGGAAAGTAGCCTTTGAATTTTGATTCCTTAGTAAGTGTCTAAATGTACGTTTTTTTGCCAAATACAGCCGTTTACGGCTGTATCTTTTTTTCGTTAATTACAAATTTTGACAGCTTCAAGAGAAAGTGGACCTAAGTATATGGTTTTTATTTCAACTCGTGGAAGTACCACGCGTTCCCGAGATAAAGGGTCTTGACAGACAGACAAAGATGGACAACAAGTAATCCTATGAGGGTCCTCTTTTTCCCTTTCAATCAATCAAATCAAACCAAAAATGTTTTTATTTTACATAGGCCTACATAGCACTTATACAAAGTCAAAAGCTAGTGTTTGTGGTACGGAACCCTAAAACGAAGGTTACTCACTAGAAGGTTATTCACAAGTTACAAAAACTCCATTAAACATCCTCAAATAACTAAAATAGATACATCATTATTCCCAGCCTCCCCACAAAAATCAAAAACATCATTATATTCATGAAACTTTAACATAAACACGATAACTATCCATCATTTTGTATAGGCTTGTTTTCAACTGCCCCTAAATGCGAATAGTTGATTTGGAATGGTCCAACTCCGCACATTATTCGTTGGCAAACATAAACGAATAATATTCGGTGAAATCGATCGAGAAATGAATGTATATTGGTAAAGTTTGCCAATTATTTTCTTTATACTTAAGTAGGGTTGATGCTGATGATGATTTAAGTCATGTATGTGGGTGTAATTAGGGTGAGTTATGGTGTTTTGTAGCGGTTTACATTGTAATGTTAAGAAGACTAAATAAGTAATGAGCCACTCATGCAGTAAACATAATCAGATAAATATTTTTTTCTTCAGGATAAATGCTAGACAAATCTATATTTTTCTTTTTTTTTTAGATGGGCTATCATCAATACAACTTCTCCAGTTGTGGGTGGAGCGAGAGGGCGTGTCAGACTTTTGCTACCTAAAACACACTCCTGTTCTTTCTTTGCCCGGGATTCGGCCGGGATGGGTGGGACTTGGTGACAGTAGAAAAAAAATCACGAAGATGCCTCTAAAAATATTTTTATCATCGTATCGTTGCAAGCATTATGTCTATGAGCATCCCTGTTTTGGTTCTAAAAGTGATCTCACCTTAGGTCTTGTAGTCCTATTCACATTGGTAAAGATAAAATGCCCTCTTATTATTTAACCTCTGTTGTATCGCTAAATTCGCTTTTAATTTGGCAACCAGCCTTGGCTAATCTTGCCTTTACTACTGTGATAATAATATAAGAAACTTTCCTTTTGTAGGTCGGTCCAAGCCATGGTCTACCGACTATGGACAGCAAGATTTTTCAAAGAAGTCGCTGCTGCCCACCACTAGATCCCACCCGTTTTCCTTTAGTTACTTTTTGTGTAGGGTCTGCTTTTTGTGCACGGCTGGGATTTAGTGGACACTCTTACTCCACTCAGAGTGGAACAAGTTATTTGATGTTATCTCACTCTTAAATATCGTCAGAAGCCATTGGACGATTCCAATTGCTCGTTTCCTTTGGAGAATAACTGACAAAAAATCTCTTCTAAAAAAATGGTTGATTTTACCTATAATTCAGTATTATAATAGAGTATTGAATATTTTTAATCATAAGCACTAACAAAATAAATCCCATTTATTGTAGCTGAACAAGATGAAATATTATGCTTCAGGAAAAACAGGCTTCTTCAGTAAACTTCAGTCATTTACAATGCAAACAAGATCAGTAAATTGTCTAAACAAAGATCTAAGTCGCGATAAAATGTTCCGCGAATTGTTCAGTCACCGATCGAAATACCCTTGAATGATTTATGTTCTTCGAATTTCAATTTCAGTGCTGAAACTTTAAGCCTTAATAAAGTTAAGAATTATTTCAGATACACGTGCCTTCCGTTCCTGTTTACTTTGTACTACTTTATTATTTTTAAGACTTTTCCTTCTTCCTGTCCTTACTCTTTATAATAATTTATTGAAGTGTTCTATGGTCTATCTTCGAAGTTCTTTATCAGATCTTCACATCAATTATCCTATTTTATTTTTTGTAAATATTGTGTACAATAAAGAATAATAATAAGAATGAAAGAGTTCTATAGTCTATCTCCAAAGTTCTCCATCAAATCTTCACTTAATTTTAATAGAACTAGTTGGTAGATAAACTCTTTGAAATAGGTAAAAGTGAATAGGTTTTTAATAAACTAGTGCACCTCTCCATACACAATCGTTTATGATGAGCAAAAGCTTCATAATATACCATCAGGTGGAATCGCAGTCAAGCACTAGTTTATATAAAAAATAAATAAAAAAGAATCATCAAAATCGGTTTACATTTAGCAAAAATATATCACTGTATAAGCCCCAAAAAAATAACTAACGACTTGAGAACCTCTTCCTTTTTAGGAAGTCGGTTAAAAGACCTTTCCCCATAACTTATTCCTTCACTATCTCGTAAACATTTTCCTGATTATAAATATAAACAGCTTTTTCAACTCTTGTTAGTTTTTCTTATGATTAAGTTTCCGTTGCAACACAGTTTAACTTTCTAGAGAACACTCCGGGACGACATTTTGCATTTTAATATTAGTTTTACAAGAAACATAGTGGAAATGGCTGAGAGAATAAATAGGTACACTGAATCATTCTCACAGATCTTTGGAATAGCTAGGTCTACCAAATACCAGCTTGATGCACTAGAGTCGATTGAGAAGCAAGCCAAGAAAATCATTTTTTTTATGTAACTTAAACCAGTGCTTAACTGCAATCCCACCTGATGGTAAGCAGTGATGCAGTCGTTGATGGTGAAGACACCCAGATTATAATCGGACGGGAAGACCGCAGCAGGCAAATTGTTCATCATCTCGGCAATGATGCAATTCAAAGTTTTGAATATAGAAGCCCAGCCTAACGGTTTTCCATCGCTTACATTCCAGAGAGTGTTTATTGAAATTACACAATGTAATTCCACAAAGTACGTTCTATGATCCTACTACTACATGAATGGCGTTGCGGCATCAGTACATGGTGGACATTCCACCCATGCGTACAAAGTGTATTGGGAATACATTTATTGCGCGTACAGTAGTTTGAGAGTGGAGTTTCCGAAAACACAGACTGTGTTTCCTGATAGCTATAAATTCGGGTTCTCTTATTCAATAGTGAAAAGGTTATTTCTAAGTAGGCGTACTCCATCGTCGGTACATCATCGCTTACCGTCAGGTGAGATAGAGGCCAGATGCAAGCCTATCAACTTTTGGCTTAAAAGTTATACCTATCAGGAAACACAGACACTCTGAATATCCAAACATTGCCAAAGAAATCAACAAACGATGATTGTTGAACGATATGGCAAACATCCACCATATTGTTCAACTTGGTCAAATCTTGAAATGGCGGCATTTCATAATATGGCGAGGGATTTTATAATCTGGGCAATTATACTATCAAACTGTAACTGTGATGATAAAGAAGTTAAATTACAAGATGTGGCATCCACCACACTGGGCCCACGTGGTAAATTACGGCCCATTCCCTCTATTAGAGACTAGCTGTCCCCTGCGGTTTCAACCGCATTTTTCGTTACTACTCCGCTCCCGTGGGTCGTAGCGTGATGGTATATAGCCTATAGCATTTCTCAATAAATGGGCTATCTAATACTGAAAGAATTTTTCAAATCGGACCAGTAGTTCCAGAGATTACCCCCTACATACAAACTTACAAATTTTACCTCTTTATAATATTAGTACAGATGAGGTCTTAGTCCCAACAGTGGGAACACTACAAGACCAATAATGCAAAAAAACCTACCTACTACCTAACTTTATATCAAACTCGTATAGTAAGAAATGTAATCGTACAAGACCTTTCTTTTGTAACAATTCAATACATAAATATTAGACGAACGCAATCATACCTCTACCGATATATTCGGCGCCTCACGTAAGTGCAAACCCTTGGGGAGCAGAGTTATGTAACAACCCTTGAGCAATGGACTTGCAAGGGGAGGGAAAAGGGTGAGAAATGCTTCAAAGTTAGCGTGATGAATCAAATAAGTATTATAATATTGGAAAAAGCTTCAACTTTTGCCCTGAGAAAATGAAGCTTGGTAAAGTGACTTTTTTTCAGAGTGTTTTTTTTAGTTTATAGGTGAAGAAGAAGAACTGTCAATTCATATTGGCGTTAATGATTGCCTGTTTAGCTTTACAAAAAACTTAGACTTACGAGTAATTAGATTTACAGTGAATTTTGAATAGTCAAAATGTCGATCAGTTAAAAAAAGTGAAGCTAAATTCAGTAAAAGTATGACATGACCCCCCATTCTGCCGCAGAGCGAACAGAATGATCCGATATTTTTTTCGTTTTTGGTTCACTGAACAATCTATGGTGAAAAGTGGACAAACATGTTTAGTGTTGTAAGCTAAAACTAGGTCAAAGTAGGTAATGTAATCTGTGAATACCCAGGTGCAGTTGAATTTATCAACAACTTGTAAAACAATGCATGCAATGGACAAACGTTATCGCTTTGAACAAAACTGTTCGTTTTGAAAGGAAAACGATGGAATTTTCATTTTCATTGTTGCTTCTGTGCTAGATACCGATAAAAGTGTAGGTTTTCAAAGTATTGTAATACTATAATAACAAAAAATCATTATCACCATCATCTCAGCCGAAAAACGTCCTCTGTTGGACATAGGCCTCCCCCAAGCATCGCCATAACGACCGGTCCTGTGCGTCTTGCATCCATCGGAATCCAATGCGGTTCAGTGAAAATGTGATAAATTGTCAGTAGTTTACTTCAACAAGTTTTTACAATGAGATTAGTACAAAAAATACCAGATAATTGCTGAAAAACTATTATTATATTTACTACAGCACTATAGTTACCGAGTGATGTTTTATTTCTTCTTTTTTATTTATTAAGTACAGCTGAACTGCGTAAAAAACAAACAAAAAATACATTAAAATTATGTAGTAACAATTAAAGGTACGGCAGTATATCAGCCAAGTTCGCGAAGTAAAACAGAAAAATATCAGCCGTAGATATCACACGAACGATTACGGGAATCTTTTGATACTCCGTTACTTTAAATCTTCTTAACTTACACTGTTATAATTTCACTAATCTAGAGAGTGACACATTTTACACTCAAAGTTGTGGACAGCTACGTTTAATTGGGCCATATGGTTCAATTTATAAGATCTGATTTTGGCTGGGCAGCGTTCAAGAAGCTGCGCAGTATTTTCTTGTCCAATATACCACAATGCCTTCAAAAAGTACATGCGTGCGTATAGCCATAACTCTGTAATCAAAAGGCTTAAATTCATCCATAGGGTAATGGAAAGACCTAAGTGCGGAGTTTTCTTCCTTGGTCGCATCAGGAATGAAGATCAGGAGACTCATTGTTACCGATAAAACCCGCAAAATCACCAAACGTGAGTAATAGTAGGCAGGAAACATTGCTTGAAGAACAAATCTCAATTTAAGCGAAACCATTATAGAGAACTTGGCATTCTTTCACATTTATATTTTCGGTGAGTTTGTAATTACACATTAAATCAAAAAGAGAAGTACAAGCAACAACTGAAACAACAAACACTATTTTCAGTTTCCCATTCAATCCGGAATGCCAGTCGTTAATACAACATTACATTGCATCATAAAAACAGAAAATGGTACAGAATACAAATAAAAAAAGTACTAACGAACGAGGCGAATTCAACTTCGTTTCGGAATAAACAGGAAGTGTATAAAAACGTGACGAAAAAGCCACAATGCTTCGTGACGGGCCCGATAATGAAGAGTACGCGAAATTGAGCCATAAAACTTTTATAGTACTGAGTAGTGGCCCGTAAACCATCGTTGGGCTAGGAGTCGTAAGCTTCGAGCTTCGATGCTGAGTTTAAGGTCCTAGATTTGTCGTATCACATTCCAGGACAGGCAATGTGATATTGGATTTTTACACAACACAGATTTTATTTTAAATTAGGATATCGTCAAATATCTTCTCTCGCTCTGGGTAGAGGAAGGAGTGTCAGATTTGTACTGAATAAAACCTACTGTTCCTTCATTATTCCTCCCAGGGTCGCGTTAAGTTTTTACAGTTATCCACCATCTGACATAAGGCTGAACAGGTCGCGCAATACATTGCAACGCCAACAAATGGAGCAACCAGGTAATCCTGTTTTAGCATAGCATTATCGGTCTTGTAATGTTCCCACTGTTGGGACTCAGGACTCCTCTACAGGAGAGGGAATGGGCTGTAATCTACCACGCGGGCCCAGTGCGGATTGGTGGATGTCACATCTCTTTGAATTTTTGGTTCTAGGACATGCCGGTTTGATTTGACGATGTTTTCCTTCAACGTTTTGAAAGCAGTGGTGATGAAAAAAATTTACACAAAGTAATGCGCCTGGCTGGGTTTGAACCCGCGACCTACAGCTCGTAAGTCGGAGCCGTTACCACTAGACTACCACTGCTCGATCCTGGTAACCCTGTAGTTTCCATGAAAACAAGGTCACCCAATTAGAAGATGTGGAGAGTTTACATTCGCCTGTCCTCGGGTCCATACTAGATTAGGATAGCTGTAGACAGAGTCCGATGTAAACAGTTGGAGAAGGACTGTACCAAAAGGCACACCGAACTTAGGAACATACTTTAACCAGCACTACAGTTAGAAAGAACCCAAAGAGAAAGATACCTCGGAAATTAATGGAAATTTTACTGTTATTTTAATAGTAATTTTAGCAACAATGTAATGTATGAATGTATGTAATGTATTTCTGTAATTTTGTACATTTGAAATGTACAAAATACATAATCATTATCATAATCATCAATACATTATCTTTCCTTATTTTAAGTAAAGATAAACTTCGTCTGAGGTTCTACCATCCGACAGCCTAAATTGTAAATATCTATCTAATTCTAACTTTTAAACTTCAACGCTCTTCTCAACCCGAAACCAAAAGTAAAGTTATAAACTTGTAAATCTGATCCCTTACAAAATTAACTCGATGATTTTCCTTCCACATTTAATACAAAAAAACACCAACCAGAAATAATAATAGAAAGCTATACGATTCGAGTTCACAACTTCTTCGCAAGTTTCGAACTTGTCAAAATAACAAAGAAGTAATGAAAAGACCGCTATCGAGTGTCAACAGAGCGTATCGACAATCGATACTATCGATACGAGACTAGAGTGGTTCTCGTTCGGGAAAAATATCGCTTGCGGCTAGTTTCTTTTTCTGAGTTAGAGGTGTCAATCGGGTTGTAGATTACGGGTGTTGGTAGAGGAGTGCTTTTCCGATTGTCATTTATTTCTTATAGTTTCAACTGTCTTTTGATAATGCTCATGGTTTTGCTCAAGATTCCTTTTTAGTAAACTATTGCAAGCTCGGACTTTGAAGAATTAAAGTACAATGTGGAATCAATCAAATAACGTAGCTCTGTCAAGACGTGCAAGATTGTTGAAAGAGCTATCGCGGACCTCGTTACACGCAAAGAGCAACTTAGCCCACGTAATACATACGACATACGTTAAAGATATGATACGGCTTTGGTCATTCACATAATTATATAGAGTTTTTTTCATCATTGTTCTTCTTCTTCTTCTTCTTCCTGCCCTTGTCCCATATTACTTGGGGTTGGCGCAACATGTTTTTTTTCTTTGTGTTTACTAAAATAATAAGAATTATCTTTTTTATATCTCGAGCAGGAGCATAAACTCTCCTTAGAACTAGTTCCTTAGATGAACCATTTCACACGTAAGAAAAGACTGAATCACACAGATTACACTATCAAAAAAAAAAAACTAGACGAAGGACGAAGGTAAAATAGGCATCCCAAACTACGTCACCCATCAAAAATGACTTTCCATATCAGCTCGTAGAGACATCGTCTGGCGTCAAAAAGTTGGTCGACTATAAAACAGCGGTTACCCGGGTATTCATATACGAGGGAGTTGATGGACCGTCAAGTTGGTCGGAAAACATGGCGGGCAAGTTTCGCCTCGACTTCAGTAGCATCTAATGACGTCACCGTATCAGTATGAGTTTTGCTGTGGAGATGAGGTGCTTTAAATGTGCAGAAATTTTCAGTTTTATTACTTGAATTTGTTAGGTTTTCTGTTTATTAGTTAGTGCTTTAATTTTTTTATTGTAATGTCTGTTATGAATATTGAAATTGGTGTATAGCTGAAGTCGAGTGTAAATTTATTTGAGATATTTTGGAGTCTCTATCATAAATATTACTTTTGATTTGTCTTTTATTTTATACTAGCTGCCACTAGCGGCTTTGCTCGTATGATAATTGGAAATTATTCTAAGGAAATGTATTTGTAGTATAAAATATCCTATATACTATCCGTGTACCAAGTTTCATCGAAATTGGCTCAGCGGTATGTGTGACGACGTCGGAAAAAGTTGCAGCGACACGTAAATGGAGTGTTGCGCGTCGAATTGGGGAAAATTTTAGGGGACAAAATGTCTTCCATTCGACGCGCATGTATCTGAGGTTTCTGGGCTAAAACAAATTGTTACATTGATTAAATACATTTAATTTAGATAACAATTACATTTCTAGACTATCAATTAATCTGTCATCATGAACCTGGATCTTAGACTCAGCCCATCAATGAATTAGGCTTTCAATGAACAAAAACAGTGGCCTAGAAGGCATATAATATAATCAGTGCCCGAAGATTAATCGGTTTGAAATCGAATCGTATTCGTATGTGACAATGTAATCGATTAAGTTGTCAGAGAATAAATCTTTATCGGATGGAATCCTTGAGATAGAAAATTATCTTCCATGTAGTCATAAAAAAATCTGTCTGAGATCGTAAAAAACTGGCAAGGGTCTCGTTGTCAAAATGAAAGCGTTTTACTCGGAAGCTGAATACGTTCCAGAGTGTATGGCCACGGTCTTCCTCGTAGCGGTAAGTCTGTATCTGGTCTGTAGCCGGTCTGCCGCTGTTTTATTTTTGGAAGGGGAATCATCAGAATGACTTCTCCCGCTCTTGGGACAAGAGGGCGTGTCAGACTCTTACTGACTGAACCCTACCCAGTTCCTTCGTTGCCTTCAATCTAGGGGACATAGACTTACCTTTCGGAATTTCATTGTTCCCCAGAAGCTTCGGCCCTATCGGGCCCCTACAGTTTGCTGACATCTCCTTGAGGCGCGCGTGGAACAGAACGCACCGTGGACGACTAGTCTTGGTTGTATGCTGGTCTGCCATTGTGGGATTTGGATGCAACATGTACGACTTGTGTACGGAGGTGTAACACTACTGCGAAACTTCGCTGCCACGATAAATCACAGCATGGCAGACCAAGTTCTTCCAGGATCTCATAGCGGTATGGAGTCAGCATCTATAGCAACCTAATACTGGGCATGCCATAATTGCGGTTGTAAGTTCCTTCTTTGCTCTAGGCGCGGGCTTGTGACACCTACGGCGACTGGGACGGAGCTGTCCGGTTGGCCTGCCATGTCTGTGAACATTTTAAAGACTTATTCTGGCTAAGAAAATAAAAAAGACTGAGACCTAGTTGCAAAATAAATATCATTTATCTAAGACAGAGAAGAAAAATTAAATTAAAAACAAATTGAAACAAAATTAAAAACAGATGAAATTAAAATTATATATTTTATTTAATTAATTTCAAATTAAAAACCAATACTACATTTTCGGTATCGGTAGGATACTAACAACGGAATCTAGGTTCTTAATTTCTTTTATTTTATTAATATTGAACAATGTTTTTAAGCTTTAAAAATTCTGTCATATAAGTTGAATGCGGTTTCATTTTGACGCTTTATTAGTCGAACGAGAAAATCTTTCAGCAGAGAGAGGGATTTGTATAAGGAGAATTTGATTTGGCGGTTAGTTATTTTCCTTTCCAAAGTCGTATGAATACTGCTCATATTATTTAACTCATCATCATCATCATCATCTCAGCCGAAAGACGTCCACTGCTGGACATAGGCCTCCCCCAAGCGTCGCCACAACGACCGGTCCTGCGCGTCTCGCATCCATCGGATTCCCGCGACCCTCGCCAGGTCGTCGGTCCACCTTGTGGGAGGCCTTCCGACGCTGCGTCTTCCGGTACGTGGCCGCCACTCTAGAACCTTCCGTCCCCATCGACCATCTGTTCTACGAGCAATGTGCCCTGCCCACTGCCACTTAAGTTTGGCGATTCTTCGGGCTATGTCGGTAACCTTAGTTCTCTTGCGGATCTCTTCATTCCTGATATGATCGCGCAAGGAAACTCCGAGCATAGCCCTTTCCATTGCTCTTTGGGTGACTTTAAGCCTTCTGATGAGGCCCATTGTGAGCGACCACGTTTCCGAGCCATATGTCATCACTGGCAACACACACTGGTCATAGACTTTTGTCTTGAGACACTGCGGTAGGTTGGACGAGAAGATACCGTGCAGCTTCCTGAACGCTGCCCAGCCGAGTCGGATTCGACGATTGATCTCTTTCTCGAAGTTAGATCTACCCAACTGGACCGTCTGTCCCAGGTAGACGTAGTCGTCCACAACTTCGAGTGTAGAGTCTCCGATCTTGATAGGAGTGGGAGCTACATGGATGTTTACCATGACTTTGGTTTTGTCCATGTTCATTTTGAGTCCCACTCTTTCGGAAGCCCTACTGAGATCACCGAGCATTGTACTGAGCTCCTCCGTAGTCTCAGCCATGACTACTATGTCGTCGGCAAACCGAAGGTGAGTGATGTACTCGCCGTTGATATTGATGCCTCGCCCTCTCCATTCCAGAACCTTGAAGACATCCTCCAATGCGGCCGTGAACAGTTTCGGAGAGATAACGTCTCCCTGCCTCACACCCCGCTGTAAGAGGATAGGTTTCGAGGTCTGATCCTGGAGTCGGACTGACATGGTGGCGTTTTTGTACAAACATTTCAGCACTTCGATGTACCGATAGTCAATTTGGCACCGTTGGAGAGACTGCAGTACAGCCCAAGTCTCGATCGAATCAAAGGCTTTCTCGTAATCCACAAACGCTAAGCAGAGAGGCAGGTTATACTCCTCAGTCTTCTGTATAACCTGCCGTAGCGTATGTATGTGGTCTACGGTGCTAAAGCCTTTTCGGAATCCGGCTTGTTCAGGAGGCTGGAAGTCGTCGAACCTGCGTGCGAGACGATTCGTGATGACTCTGGAAAACAACTTGTAGACATGGCTCAGAAGTGAGATGGGCCTGTAGTTCTTAAGGAGGGCATTGTCGCCCTTCTTAAAGAAAAGTACCACCACACCTCTGCCCCATGCCTGCGGCGTTTTGCCCTCGAGTATGACGGAATTAAATAGCTTCTGAAGGGCCTTAAGGACCGGTTTTCCACCCGCCTTCAGAAGTTCGGCCGTAATTCCGTCCTCACCCGGCGCCTTATTGTGTTTAAGTTGTTTCAGAGCCATCCTAATCTCGTACAGGCTGACGTCCGGGATATCTTCGGTATAGTGTCGGGTCAATCTAGCTCTTGGATCGTTCGCTAGATTTGCCGTGGGTTTAGAGATAGACGTGTATAACTGTCCATAGAATGCCTCGATCTCTCCCAGGAGCTCCGGTTTAGCGGATATGACTCTGCCATCGTCGGTCTTCAGTTTCGTGAGTTGGCTCTGCCCAATAGACAGATCCCTCGCAAAAACTTTGGAGCCCTTATTCCGCTCTATCGCGTCCTTAACCCTTTCAGTATTAAAGTGGCGAAGATCGCGTTTTAAGGACTTCGAAATCTGTCTATTGAGCTGACGGTATCTGCACGAATCGTCTGAAGACTGCAGAATCATCTCACGCCTCTTCTTCATGAGCTCGAGAGTCGGATCCGAGAGCTTCTTGTTCTTATTTGTACGGTGGGTCTTGAAAAACTTAGACCCGACCGTATGGACAGTTTCCACGAACCCATCGTTACATTCGTCCACGGAGCTACCTAGGCACTCGAAACGATTGTGGAGTTCGAGCTGAAAGCTCTCGGGGTTTTGGAGCTGGATTTGTGCTGGACGGAGCGTAGACTTCACCAGTCGAGACCTTTCAAGCTTGATGTTGATATTCAATGTGCCTCTCACCATGCGGTGATCACTACCAGTTTTCACCGCATTGATCACAGAGACATCATTGAATATTTGCTTCTTCGTCGACAAGATGAAGTCAATCTCATTTTTAGTTGCACCATCGGGGCTTTGCCAGGTCCACCTCCTATGCTCACGCTTTTTGAAGAAAGAGTTCATCATGTAGAGGCCCTCCTTCTCCATAAAGCTAGCCAGTAGGTGTCCCCGGTGGTTCCGACGTCCAAATCCAAATTGCCCCACTCGCAGCTCATCACCGTCTCGTTTGCCCAGTTTAGCGTTGAAGTCCCCCATGACCACGGTGAAGTGAGTCTTATAACCATGTATGGCTCTGGATATATCCTCATACATGGTCTCTACTTCGTCGTCGGAGTTTGTCGAGGTTGGGGCATATACCTGTATGACCTTCAGCGAATATCTTGCCGATATTCTGAGTATAAGGTAAGCCACCCTGGTCGACACACTCTCGATCCTCACCACATTGTTCACAAGGGACTTGTGGACGAAAAACCCGACACCACCCTGGGACTGCCGGTCGCTCTCCCGGAAATAGAGCAGGTTACCGGATTTGAGAATTATCGTGTCCTCCCCCTGTCTTCGGACTTCGGATAATCCCACAATACTCCATCGTACCCTGCTCAACTCTTCTTCAAGTTCGGTGATCCTCTCGTCGGTCCGCAGTGTACGCGTGTTGTATGTTGCCAGGTCGAGTCGTTGGAAGGGGTAGCCTAGCCTCCTCCGGAGATTCTTCGCACCCCTTGCCTCGCCGTAGCCTTGACCGCTACCGTAGTCAAGGTTAGACGGGCTGCCGGGTACTAGGGGCCGTTTTGTTTTGCGTGTCTGCATTGTTGGGGGGTTTTTGCCATAATCGCCACGCTTGGCATGCGGGTTGGCGATCGCAGTGTAGATGTTGAAATGCACAGAAAATGCTGCTGCCCATTTTCTGGTGTGTCCCTTTTTTAACTCATATACGTTATGTTTGAAGCGTTGCTATGTTGATTTTGGCAATGTTGGATGTTAGGTTTCTTGTTAATTCATGAATCCCCGACCGGTCCAATGAGACCGCGCTGTTATTGTTTTACTATTGTGTCTCGTTTTGTGGGTATTCAATAGGTTAAGGCTTGGTATACTAAGATTGATTTTCTGGTCTGTGTTAGATATCATTTTTGATAGTGTTTTGGATTGTTAGTTCTGATATTTAGCTTCATCAAAAGTTTGGATCGGAGTAGCGAGCAAGGTTCCGAATGAAATATATTTTAAACATTATTTAAAAAAAAAGACTTTCTGTAATCTATAAGTAAAGCACTCGGGCCTGTTTCTCAATGTCCGAGTAGCCACTACTTCCTGAATAAATTCAAAAATGGAACAGAATTTGTATGAAATTATCTGCCAAGTAAGATACTGGAAACTTAATCATAGGTGGTGAAATAGGCCCTAACTGTATTCATTAAAAGTAGGTATGTTATAACTTTAAAACTTTTAAAGACCCTAGATTGTAACATGGAACAAAACTGAAAGAAACAATAAAATAATTCATCATCATCTATTGAGCCTTTTCCCAATTATATTGGGATCGGCTTCCAGTCAAGCAGGATTTAGCTGAATACAAGTATTTTACGAGGAGCGGCTGCCTACCAGATCTCCAGAACCCATTAACTGGGGTAACACGGTACTTCATGGCAAGACTGGAGTCACATTTACTGGCTATACGTAACGCCAAACATCTACAAATGACAGCCGGGACCAACGGTTTAACGAGCTTTCCGAGGCACTGAGGAAACTCGGTATGTTAAGATGGTCACCCATCCACGGATCAAACTTGGCAAGAGTTGTTTAACGTTAATGATCGACCCGTGCGGCTGTTATTATCTAGCCACGAGCTCCTCCCTGTATATTTGTTTAAAAAAAAAACATACATTTTTTGGCGTTTTAAATAATATGATGGAATACATTGCGAGTATTCTTTTTGAGCTTACTATTAATATTCTTTTTGCGATGACAAATGTGAAAACGTGCCTTTTATTTTTTGACAACTAAAATAATTAATGTTAGTATTTTAATGTTTCAATTTTAATTCGAAATTTGAATCATATTGTTCAGGCCATGAAGCTACTGCAGCTTTTAAGATCTCGAATCCGGTATATATTTTTTGAAGTTTTGTTCATAAACTAGTGCTTTACTGCAATCGCACCGTATAGTAAGTGATGTAATCGTTGATTGTGAGGTGCACTAGTTTAATTAAGAGCCTGTTCATTCTAGCCATGAAAACATAAAAATTATAATCAGACGTGAAGACCGCAGCAGGCAAATTATTCCAGTCCTACGATGTACACGATATTAAAGACGTGATGATACGCTTAGTCTAGACCGCAGAGGTTTCAACAACGTAAAGGTGGATACGAGTTTTTTTAGCAGCTATCTTGGCTTTGAACTCAATAAACCGCCCAAAGTTGAGATCTGAGGAAACTTTGAGCGATCTGAGGACTGGAATAATTTGCCTGCTGTGGTCTTCCCATCTAATTATAATTTGGTTGTCTTCAAGGCTAGAGTGAATAAGTTTTTAATAAACTAGTGCGCCTCACCATCTACGATTGCATCACTGCTATTTTGATTGCATTGCTACCATCAGGTGGGATCGCAGTCAAGCACTAGTTTATATAACTTAAAAAAAAAACTTCATCTCTTGAGAGCTGAAGGGGGTTGGTGCACTTCTGGGGTTAATTCCGGGAAACACAACATATTATAACAACAATAATATTTATTACTCTTAAAATTCAAACTGACCGCTACCACAAGCAGAAAGCTTTACATCGGCATCGTTTTTCGGTTGTTAGGTGTTTTTTTTAAATTTCTATAACATTGTCTTTCATATCGCGTATCATGTTCCTTTTTCTACATTTTGAAACTAACGACAAAATAAAACGTAATAGTGCGAAAAAGAAGTTTATTTTTTTATTTTCGCTTACAACAGGTAAAAATAAACTATAATCTAATAAAGCTTTAGAAGTGCTGATGGAAATAGAATATCTTTTGTGTTGCGTTGTTTGCGATTCCTTCGTTTATCGTAAGGAAGTTTATAAAACATCTCGGCTTTCAGCTTTTCTGAGAATTGCTAAATACGTTGTAACTGCTAAGTACTCAAATAGCTTTTCCTGATTTCCCGAAGGTATTGTAAGAAGAGAATGAGATCATAGAAATTCTGGGTGAATTTTCTAAGAAAAAATAGTATCTTGCACAACACTGGTCTATATTGTTAAGACTGGAGACAATGAAAAAGCTTATGCGCAATAAACTATTTTTTATTATAAGATGAGAAATCATTAAATAACTTCTCAATCTAAAGCGGAGTAGGAAGTGTCAGTCTTTTACTCACTAAAATAGCCTATGTTTCTTCTTCGCCTTGAGTTCCAGAACCCCAGTGTTCGGCCCTGCTGGGCCCTTACGATTTGCTGACATTTCCTTGAGGCGTGCGTGGTACACTTCGCACTGTTGACGACTCGGGAGCTACCCATACATTGCTCTTCGTACAAAAGTCTACACCCATTTATGTAAAAAGACATAATGTCTTTTAGTATCTCTTCAATCAAAAAGGTTATTTTATTCATATTTTCCCAATTCATAACAGCTAAATGGCCGTAAAAGTATAGTTTAGAATTCTTCAGGCTCTCAGCTTTTGATAAAAGTTTTAGCCTATATGTTTAATATATTTTTGACCTGTTTTCAATATTGGAGATTAATTTGTTTTCGTTACACGAGGCGAAAGAACTTTGATTAAACTTATAACCTGGGAACTAAGTAGGCAGGCATAAGCCTTATTTACATAAATATACCTATTACTTTTATAGGCTTATAAGTTTTCGTTTGCTTTGAAAAATTTTTTTAGGCTTCGACGAGAATTTTTTAGTTAGAAATAATGATGTCATTATAATTGGCTATTACATGGTCTACAATACAATATTTTATTCTAGCAGACAAGTGTGTGAATTGTTGATACCTAACAAGGTGTACTAGTTAACATAAAAAAAATAGATGGTCTATAACTAAAGTTACTATCATTAATGACACACTTTTAAATAATTTAAAATCGGCCCAGTATGATGTAGGGAGGACATAAAAATATATAATTATGGAATTACTGCCATAGTGTAGCTTAAAGTCACCTACAGGGTTATAGATAGCGCTTTACTCTGAGTTTCTTTACGTCGTCGAACTAGGAATGAAAATTATTATGCGCAAGAGACCCATAGTACCGTGTTATCCCAGTAAATGGGTTGTGGACGTCTGGTAGGCAGCCGCTCCTCGTAAAATACTGGTATTCAATTAAATCCGGCTTGACTGGAAGCCGACCCCAGTATAGTTGGGAAAAGGCTAGGCAGATGATGATGATGATGAGACCCATAGCCCGAAGCCAAACTTGGGTGGCAGTGGGCCGGGTATATTGCTTGCATGCGATGAGGCCGAAAGGTTCTAGAGATAGTTCCGTCGAACAGCGTTAGTAGACCTCCCATAAATTGGTACCGATGGCCTGATGGGAGTTACTGTTGCAGGATACTCAATGACGTAAGGTACGAGACGCACAGGACCTGTCGTCGTGACGACACTTGGGGGAAGGCTGTGTCCAGCAAAGGATGTGTGTCGACAGAAATGATGATGATGATGGCCTGTTTGACCCTCATAATCCAATAAGTCCTTGGCAAGACTTGACATTGTCCACTATGCGTAACATATCTGTAAAATGTTTACAAAAATGACAGCTGAGACCTCCTCTCACATACTGAGCAGTTTGAATATTGAACTGCTTATATTTTTTAGCCGATAATACAATCCATATGGTTAGTAAAGACATACACAACTTACAAACTAGTCATCATCATCATCTGCCTAGCCTTTTCCCAACTATATTGGGGTCGGCTTCCAGTCAAGCCGGATTCAGCTGAATACCAGTATTTTACAAGGAGCGGCTGCCTACCAGACCTCCACAATCCATTACCAAGGGTAACACGGTACTTCATGGCAAGACTGGAGTCAGATTTACTGGCTTCTGACTATCCGTAACGACTGCCAAAGATCTCTAAATGACAGCCGGGACCAACGGCTTAACGTGCTTTCCGAGGCACGGAGGAAACTCGTTATGTTAAGATGGTCACCCATCCACAGCCCAACCTAGGCAAGCGTTGCTTAACCTTGAAGATCGACCTGTGCGGCTGTAATTATCTAGCCACGAGCTCCTCAACACACAACAACTTACAAACTAGTATTAGTACATCAATATCATCATACAACATTCAATTAATTTACCATAAATAATACAATACAAACGACACATACTATTTATTCTGGGCACGGTTTGTAGGCAACACTTGCGTCTTCGCTTCACAAGTCTTCGTATAAATACTTATCAATATTCCAATACCTGTTTTGACATTTCCAAAAAGACAAACTAAACACAAATATAATTAACATTCACTCAAGTAAAACTTCCCAAAACGAAACAGCACTTAACCCTCGCATGATCGAGGCAAGTTTTTAATATAATCCAACGTTTTATCGGATCTAGTAATTGTAACGAACGCCAACCGTCTCCAAGGGACCGGCTCCATTCAGTTCCATTAGAAAAATGGAAATTTATCCGCTTTTCCCGTTCCAGAAAGTAATTTTCGATAAAACAATTTGTCCCCGGCAACGGTTCACACATCTGTGCTATGCGAGCCTCAATTTTTCCACTGCTACATTTGTGTGCGCTAAGTTTTTACGTATTTCTGTTATTTCTCTTGTTGGTGATGAAATTGGTTTGCTTGCAGGGTTGGAGCAGGAATTGGTAAAGTGAAACTTGTATTTTGAGACTTGTGTAGCATATAGTTTAACGCCCGTTTTCAATAAGCTATCTATCTACAGTTGCAGCTACCTACTAAAGATAAACAAATCTATCCTTCTGCCCTTACTTGCTTTCCTATTTAACCTACCGACGGATAGCATTTCCTACCAAAGTTTTGGATGGATAGATAGAATCTTACTGTTTATCGGGGATAGCTATCTACCTATGAACTACGATAGGTTAATGAAAACGGGCGTTAGTTTAAGCGACATATCTGATACAAGATTATGAATGATACATGTACAAATGCAAGTGGCCTTGAGGATGACGAGCAATGGGTAGCTGACTGTCCAGCCGTACGAAACTTGTCTGGTTGGTAGACAGTTACCGTACGGCTGGTAGGAAGGCATGGTAGTGTTCCACGCACGCCTCAAAGAAATGTCTGCAAAACCTTTGGAGTATAGCTGGGCCAAACCCTATACTATAGTAACTATGGGATTTCTTATTTATTTACTCAGATACCCGCGAAACGAGACACAATAGTAAAACAATAACAGCGCGGTCTCATAGGACCGGTTGGGGATTCAAACGTTATTTATTAGAACTTCATGCAACACAAAGGGCCAAGTTGGAACATACTCGTAGGTGTGGCTTTAGTCATTTAAGACGTATTTAATCAAATAAGTACTAGGTTGTAACAAAAATTCAGTTGAGTTTGCTTTAATAACGTAAGGGCCTATTTCACCACCTATGATTAAGTTTCGAGTATCTTACTTGGCAGATAATTTCATACAAATACTGTCACATTTTTGAATTTATTTAGTGAGTAGTGCCTACTCAGACATTGTGAAACAGGCCCTAACTATCATAAAACTATTTATCATACATGAAATACAAACATAACAATAACATTTTTTATCGATGAAACTATGAGCTATCTTTGATTTTCATAATATGTGGCATTTCCCACCAACCAGGGCTGTCCTTGGGTACACTTGCATAGCGCGTGCAGGGAAAGCCGTTGGTTGAAATCACATTTTAAGAAAAGGTTCTAAGGGGCTTAGGCCTGTCCAGAGATATAAACACAATTATTAATTGGGCAAAAAGTATGAACAAAAAGGAATGTTGCTATCACTCTTATAATTACGAAAATATCTTCATTGACATAATTGAATAACAGATAGCAAAATCACAAAAGTACTTCTTTCTTTACCTTAGTGAAAACCATGTTTCTTTGGAAACAACAGCATGGTAATTAAGTCTAAAGGTCCGCTAGTATTTGATCTGCGGATAGGTAACTCGTAACATAAACAATTGTTCTTGTTAAGATTAGTTCCAAGTACAAACCAGACGAACAACAAACTATGTTTATAAGCTTTGGAATATTATGTCTACAAATATTTGATAGGTATATTTAAAACTGGTAATTTGCTTCTGCATTACACGTGTGCAAAATTGTGGAGCTTGTGGCTAGATAATAAGAGCCGCACGGGTCGATCTTCAAGGTTAAGCAACGCTGGCCAAGGATGGTCTGTGAATGGATGACCATCTTAACATACCAAGTTTCCTTCGTGTCTCGGAAAGCACGTTAAACCGTAGGTCCCGGCTGCTATTTGCAGATCTTTGGAAGTCGTTACGGATAGTCAGACGCTAGTAAATCTGACTCCAGTCTTGCCATGAAGTACCATGTTACCCCAGTTAATGGGTTGTTGAGGTCTGGTAGGTAGCCGCTCCTCGTAAAATTCAGCTAAATCCGGCTTGACTGGAAGCCGACCCCAATATAGTTGGGAAAAGGCTAGGTAGATGATGATTACACGTGTGCAAAATATATACACAGACCTACCTCGCCTAGTGATTTTTCTATTAGTGGCCACCTTACTTATCATTCTTGTATCTCTTCTTCTTTTTACGCCCGTTTTCAATAAGCTATCTATCTACAGTGGCAGCTACTAAAGATAAATAAATCTATCCTTTTGCCCTTACTTGCTTTCCTATAACCTACCGACGGATAGTATTTCTTTACCAAAGTTGTGATAGATTGAATCTTACTCTTTATCGGGGATAGCTATCTATCTATGAATTGCGGTAGGTTATTGAAAACGGGCATTAGTCTTTTCATTCTTACTAGAGTCGTCGTGATTATCACGAATGTAGCTCCTCGAAAGTGGGGCCTTACCATGACGTGTTGATATGTCAGTCAAGCTAGCGAGAAAGAGGGATGGAGCGATACACTCTACACAATGTGTTGTTTTGAAAGTTTATGGCATTTCGGGAGGTTGTAAAAAAGGTCACAAATAATCATATAAAAACTAACTAAAGTAAGGCGTCAAAAAACTCTTCCACATCGCTGTCGACCGGTAATGTGCCCAAAAGACTGGCGGCATTGCCACGCTGTATGGCAATGCTTATCCTTAGTTTAATTAGTTTAGAGTTTTTTATTATACTGTAAATAAATATTGTATATAGTTGTCTAAAATTGGTTTTGAGTAATTAAAGGTTTTGATCATATAAAAATACAATACTTGGTCAATAATAATCAATAATAAATTATATTTTATTTTAGTTGATTTTCAGAATAATTCTCTAAACCAACGTGCGAGAAGTGCTAGTGTGCTTTGGATCAATGAAATAGTGTTTGTGTGTGTGAAAGCGCAGTTATAGCGTGAGTATTAGACTGGCCGCGTTTTAATAATAATAAAGGTAGTTCACACGTACCGATTTCCATGATAAAAACGTAAATAAAAAAATTACCTACTCATTTTAATATTGATTTGGGTCGAGTATCACTAACATTATGACCTCCCGATATGCCATATACTTTCAAACCAATAAATTGTATAGCTCCATCCCTTTAACAGTTTATTTTAAGTCGTAGTATGGATCCCGTTAAAAGTTCGTGCCCTTTGATCCCATCAGACGTTAAAGATCAATAATCTCTAACAAAAATCCGCCCAAAAATCAACCCTTCCACACTTCATTAGACTCGGGGCGATAGATCTCGTGAAAAACTGCCTAAAAGATCCCGATAATCGGGCAACTTTAACGAGTACCTACTTGTCAACGAGTCGACAGCGAGTTGAATGATTCCAGAGGACCCCGTAGTTACTCAGATACCCGCGAAACGAGACACAATAGTAAAACAATAACAGCGCGATCTCATAGGACCGGTTGGGGATTCAAACGTTAAGGCTGGAATTTGGAATTAGCGGAAGCGGGTAGACCGTTGTTGAGTTTAAGCGCCCATTACACGGTCAATCTAGATCGCGATCTGCGATCAAAATCAATGATCACGATCCAGATTGATAATGTAATCATTACATTATAATCCAGATTAATTATCAATCTGGATCGTGATCATTAATTTTGATCGCAGATCGCGATCTAGATTGACCGTGTAATGGGTGCCTTATAATGCGCCAGTGTTTGGAGAAAGGCTTGGGAGATATGCGCAATATTGCAAAAACTCATAGAAATGCTTATTATTTACAATTTTTTTGATTCCTCTTGGTATAACTTACTTATAACTTGTTTGCTGTTGAGACTTCAAACAATTTACTTACTACTATAATTGTATTATATTAATGCCAGCGCTGTGTACTAGTTGCACTATATGTGCCTACAGCATTATGCTGAGCGTTTCGCTGTTTTGCACGGACATATGCGCATATTTCTTGCTGTTTTTTTTTTGTTGTTAACATGTTTTGTAAAGCCACTGTTCATGTAAATAAAGTTTTTCTTTCTTATTAGTTACTAATTTTTTGATTCCGTTTGGAATACCTCACTTATAAATTGTTTGCTGTTGAGACTGCAAACAATTTATTACTATCATTGCATTATAAATGCAAAGATGAAAGCTATTTATGATAACCAAAGTTAGAAAGGTGTTGGTGTTTTTGCCATACAGCATTTCTCTATCTACCTCAATCACATAAATCTTTAAAAAACAAATTAAATTCAGTTGAGTTGGTCGAGTGACAATAGTCAAGACTCATAAACGCCATAAAATTGACTAGGGGATCCATAGCTAATAGTCCCTTGACACTGAGAAGCTTAAAAACGGAGCACTCAGATTGATTGCATTCTCGAAAGGTTTTCATCTTAATTTTTAATCGAGCATCGTCTGTTTTTGATGTCTGTTCAATGGTTGGAGTTAAACTAAAGGGACGATTATTGATTTTTATTCTGAAAAATATTTTAATTTCACAGATTACACACAAATTACCTATTTGTTAAGCACATCAAATCTCTATAGGTATACAATGTGTTGTTTTGAAAGTGTATGGCATTTCGGGAGGTTGTAAAAAAAGTCACAAATAATCATATAAAATCAATAATAAATTTTATTTTATCTTTTTAATTTTAGTTGGTTTTCAGAATAACTCTCTAAACAAACATGCGGGCAGTGCTAATTTGCTTTGTGTCTGTGAAAGCGCAGTTATAGTGCGAGTATCAGACTGGCCGCGATTTAATAAAGGTAGTTCTCACGTACCGATTTCCATGATGAAAAAAAAAATACCTACTCATTTTATTATTGGTTCTGGTCGAGTATCATTAACATAATTACCTCCCGAAATGCTATACACTTTTGAAACAACACACTGTATATAACTATATGTAAAAGTGACTGACTTACTCACTGACTCGGCAAAGCCCGGCCCAAATTCTTAGATCTAGAATGCTGAATACTATTTTTTTAATGACATAAATAATGCTTGACTGCGATCCCATTTGATGATAAGCAGTGAGCGCCTAGTAAGAGTTTGTAGAATTTATTCGACCGCGTTTACATAAACGTTTGCGTATGTGAAATCGCGTGAAAAAAATAGTTCATCACTTATTCAGTTTTGACACAAATTGATCTTTACGTTTATCTCTTTCACAATTGAAAAATTTTCGTTTTAAAGAACACGTAGACTTCAATAATTTTCTGATCTAACAATGGTCGTTTATGCGAGCGAGAACGTTTACAAATTTACACAAAAGCCGCTGATTGGTCCTTACTGACCCCTTTAACGGATCATATAATTCCTTCACCAAAAATCCTGATAGCTACAACCTAGGGGTCTTTAAATCAAGAGTGAATAGGTTTCTTTTAGGCAAGCGTGCTCCATAGTCGACCACTTCAACGCTTGCGATCAGTGAGACAAAAGTCAAATGCAGCCTATCCATAATAAAAAAAAAAACAAAAAAAAACTTAGTACGAGTCACACTCGCGCACAAAGAGTTCCGTACCGTTCGTAGGAAAAAAACAGCAAAATAATCACATTTATTGGATTGATTGGCAATCAAAGTACTTCTTGTTATAGCAGCAACACAATAACGTCATATGTGATCATTTTAACTGTCTATCTATCATTTTTCATCAGCTTAGTGACGGACGGACGTGAAGTCTTAATAATAGGGCCTCGTTTTATCCTTTGGGCACGGAACCTTAAAAATCGTATCAATTTCACGTACGTATTTCAAACATGAAACATTACTTTGGCGTCGTAAATAAAATTAACAGCAGCGCAGCAGCAAAAAAAAATTGTTAACAGATGGAAGTTGCACAAACCGGGGTGTCGTTTAAAATTTCGAGTAGTTCATCAAAACTGCAGCATGATTTCACCCCCAATTAAGCTCGTTATTTATGCATTCGGTTAAATTTAGCAAGTTCGCGGCAGCTGTATTCTGGTTTTACAGTGCGATAGTCGTACTCACAGAACAATTGAGTCGTACTGTCAATAACTGTAGTGTATTTGACTTTAGACTAAAAATCTTTGTTCCTTGCCGTAAACTGGGATGGATGGTTTTACCGTCTTTTGCAACCAGTCGTTTGTTTTTTGGCTAAAAGTTATCTTATATTATTATAGAAAAAGTGATTGTTGACACAAATTTTAGAAAACAATTCTACGAATACTTACCACTCGAAAATAAAACACAAAAAAACACTAAAATTATTAAATACTTGCTAAGTGTTGTAGTGTTGTTTTACGAGTATTTTTGTTGTACTGTACTGTTTTGCTGTGTTTTTGTTTGTTTGTGGTGCGGTACATAATTTCATAAAGTACTTAACTGCATGAAATTATGTACCGCACCAAAAGTAACGTTAAAGTCAGGATAAAGCATAGGTTTACTCGTACACAAAAAATATAAGAAATAAAGGAACTAATTAAAAGGAAAACGCATTAACCTATACCCACAAAATGAGACACAATAGTAAAACAATAACACCGCGGTCTCATAGGACCGGTCGGGGATTCATGAATTAAGAGTTGTTTTGTAAAAAAATTGTTTAATGTTTTAAACAACAGGTGAAGTAGCTAAAAACCTGTAATATTATACTGAAACAAAAAACCTATTTCTATTAACTGAAGACCGAAACGAACGCTATATTTTTCGTTTAATTGTGCTAAAAATAAAACGCTGGATTAGATCAGCACTAGAAATTCTATCGACACGAATAGTAGGTAGCTACGAAAGGCCCGTTGATTGAATTTATGAAATCTTCCTGAACCCTTCACAATCCATTAACACTTATCTGGCCCAACAATTCTGCCGAAAATCGGTTACAGGCGATCCGACCAATCATTAAGATATATTTAGAAGAGGAAATATTTTGTGGCGTGAAATTCATGCGTACAGTTGATGACTAACAGACAATTATTGGGTTCACACGCTTATTATATCTTTTGAGCCATGAGCTATTTTTTAAAAGGAAACTAGTGGTGTAGTGTGTTTTTAGTTATTAAAAATCTGATACACTTCTATGCTCTACGTTAGAGCAGGACAAGTGATTGGATGATTTTCTACAACACAAATGCTTATTATCTTTATGATACGATTCTTTGATGACATGGACGTGATCAATTTTTGTAAACGATACAAGAACATAGACGAAATTTTACTTTCGGGTCGATGGCTCTTCGTTTCCTTCCTAAACCATAAGGAACCAGCAGAACCGATTACTGTGACCCCAAAACGCAAAGGGCAGCTCAAAGACACATATGGGTTTTAGGCGCTAAGAGTTTAACATGCGAAATCCTTAGAGCAGGAGAAGTAAGCTCTATAAGATGTATAATAAGAAAGAGAAAGAGATTGAGTGATGACTGAGTGTAGTGGATGTATTTTTATTGCATAAGTATGTGTTATATTATAATTTTTCAGTACGAGTAATCGCCAGTTTGAAGCGATAAAGTCTTCCATACAACAGTGACCGATTACGCGTAAAGTTACCTAACATCCAGAATACGGTCGCCACCATTCAGCGCAGGAAGCCTGAGTATTTGGCAAGCTCGTCGAGAGCCTTGTATCATTTTAAATGAGTCGGGTAATCGGTACGATACCGCCTTTTTTAAATGGTCGTATCGTGGATGCATTTTGATTAATTTTTATTAGACTTTGAATGTTCAACAGTCGCGTTTAGTAAGCTTGTTTTATGGTCGTTGGCGTTTTATTTGGTGTAGAGGGATTTGGAACTATCGGTCTGTTGTGTTACTGGCTAAGCCTTTTTCATTTTATTTAGATGGACAATCGTCGGGAATGTCCTACGTTTAGTGAGTAAAGTCCACGGATGCGTAGTTTCATAGACGTTTCAAAATACCAACGTGTACTCTTCAGTACCTACGCAGCGCTATCCTAGAGACGTTTTACACGGATACTTTTTCAATCACCGATTGCATCACTGCTTACCATCAGGTGGGATTGCAGTCAAGCACTAGTTTACATAAGTAACTAAAAAAAATACATTTGTGACAATGCCGTCAGACGACGAAAAGGTTTCCGCTATTTTTACTAAAATAAAAACGTGCTTTCACTCAACGTACTCACTGACGTATGACATGTGCACTCCGGCCGCCGAAACCGACCAAGAATTCTAGGCACGTAGAAGTAGGCCTGTAGACGACGAACAATAAGTAGCTTGCTGTCCGCAACCGGTAACCGTCAGAACCGAGCCCGAGTCGTCGATGGCTCGTAGACAAACCGTAGGGGCCCAACAGGACCGACACTTACTTGGAAACCCGTAGTCTTGGACGCAAACGTAGGTGTGGTTTTAGTCAGTAAAAGTCGGATACATCCTCCAGCTCTAGAGTGACGGTGGTGAATGCTCGGCCCTAGAGTGGGAGAAGTAATTAGATGATTTGAAAAAAAAAGGTGAACACTTATTCTTCAGCTTTTTTTGTATCTCCTTATTTCCATTTTTTTTTAATAATACTCCCCCGACCGAATTTCGATCACGGCGGCCAATCTCAACAGAGATCAGCCAAGTACGCAGGAGATATTATAGTGCACAAGTGTATGCGCAAACACAGGTGCACTCTCTGTTCCTTTACTCTCATAGCCCGATGGGACGGCAATCCGACACGACCGGAGAGAGATCAGGCGCAGGACCAACGGCTTTACGTGCTTTCCGAGGCACGGGGGTATCACACCACCAACTTCCAAACTCCGGGCAGATATAGTGTAATTTTTAATAGAAAAAACCCAATAGCACTTTTTGCCCGACCCGGGAATCGAACCCAGGACCCCTTGCTCAGCAGTCGCTCTTGCGACCACTAGACCAACGAGGCAGTTATTACAACGTACATTTTCAACAACGTACAATTCTAATTTTTTTTTAAGTTCATGCGTGAAATAAAACTGTCAGAAAGCTTATTTACCTAAACGTACTAAGAGTTTTACTAAACCCTAAGTATATTTGGCCTGTATTTAGCATTATTGGCCTTATAATGTTCCCACTGCTGGGACACACGTCTTCTCTCTAGGAGCGGGAATTTTTCATTTTCATTTGGCCTGTATATGTCACATGTATAAACCTTCTCTTAACTCCACAACCTAAAAAAGCGACCTAGCATTTGCGATCAGATATTGTCCTACTTTTACCCATATTCCAATAAAAAGAGTATTGACTTTGATCACAAATTCTTTAGCTAGTTTTCCTTTAAAAATCCATTACTGTAATAAGCAATGATCCTCATATATTAACCTTTTTTTTAGGTGGAATATTAGCAAATAACTTTTTCAGCTCTAGGTGAAAAGAAAAGGCATGCCAGACTTACTGACTTAAACCCTGGCTATAGTAACTCTTTCGAAAATTCAAGGCCTTCGTCGCACAATCTCACTAACTCAGTCAATGCATCGCACCAGTTTATTAAGGGCATATTCACTGGAGTGAATAGCTCCTTACGAGTGGCCAAGCCCTTAAGTGTTGAGTGCGATTCACCATCAAGGATTACATCACTGCTTACCATCAGGTGGGATCGCAATCAGACACTAGTTTATATCTATTAAAAAAAATCAAGTTAGAAGGTACACCATCTTCTTCCTGCCCTTATCACATGTTAATTGAGGTCGGTGAAACAGGTTTTTTTCTTCCATTCTGTCCTGTCACCCATCGTACTATCACTAACTCCTTCTTTTCTATCATATGAGTCTTCACACAATTTTAGTCTCCCTTTTCCTCTCCATCCAAATGTAAATTCATAACTGCTTTAAGAATGAAATGCATGTTGCTTTTCATTCCTCCTCTTCACGTCATGATCACACCAAGACAAACAATTTTCTTTCAACTTTTCATACATATTTTTAGTACACTATGATATGAAAATACTCCAACCCAAATAACTTTCCAGTAGTATTAAAACCTCTATCAGTAATCCCAATTTTACAACCAGTACCTACATATCTACTTACAGCGAGCTTTGTGTAATTTCTAACGCACCGACCAATATGTTCCGGAACTAACCATAGTTTAATTGAACTCATGTAAGCTCCGTATTTGTGTAATCCTCCGGAATTCATGATTAGATTATGGGCTACCCGTAGTAAGGATTATTATGTATAGAACCGGAGAATATTCCATTGATTTTGGTGGATAGTCTCGACGTTTTCAAACGAATATTAAAGAGTACTTTCTTTTACAACTGACTGATATTACTTGTACATATAGGTACCTATTTATATAGGGTGACTGGTAATTAGTGCCCGATACTTAATTACGTGATTGTACTCTTGATAACAAATAACTTTTACTATGGGACCAAACCTGAAATCGCGAAAAAAATCTGTTGTTTACTACTTTTTTACACGACTGCCCAAAAAAAGGAGTGTTTTCATTTGTGTTCGTATACTAACTCATCAACATAATTATAACTACTAAACTGCAGTTTTTTATTCGCAATGTGAGTGTTGGTTGGTTCTTTATTTCTTTATCAATGCTACGATATGCATATAATACATGGACGAAGTGTTTTCATCAATATTATAAACTCCAAAGAAAGTAATACGGATATGTTTTTACAAGTACAAATGGACGCCATTTAGAGTTAAATTGATTATTTTATTCTAGTCTAAATGCTAATTAATCAATATGTTTTTTGTTTCTGAATCATAAAGCACAAAAAATGCGCACCACGGTACATTTTAACTTACATTCCTTAGCAATCCTCCTTGGATCCAAGAGATTTTTTTCACAGGCTAAAAAATGTAATTGACAGTTTATGCTTAGATGGTTTTCTGTCATTCAGCTTGAGCGGCAGTTATTTAATTTTGATGATTTCCTACAAAAAATATCTCAACTTAAAAAGATATTATAAATACAAAGATAACTCCTTAATCCTTATACATACCACCAAAAATAAAGGCCCACATTGACATTCGACAGCACGTCAGCAAAAAAAAAATACTTACCTTCAAAAAGTAACCCTTGACATATCACGTAGCCTAAGCAACACTCGGAGAGTACATGATGAAATCCTCCGTTCTTTGAGACACGATGAAACGAATCTGTCCATCATAATCTGTTAGCATTTGTACAAGACGGCCCAAAGATGCTTTCGTACTGTACTTGAATACTGATTACTTATTTTTTATTTATATTAAGGTATTTTTTGGTAGGGCTGTGTTTTGAGTGGTGTTCTTTTGGTGGCCGGATTTTGAATTTTTTGGAGTGAAATGGAGGGTGCGTCTATTGTTTTTTTGTAGTGTAAATTGTGCTTATTATCGGCCTTGTAATGTTCCCACTTTTGGGACTCAGGCCTTCTCTCTAGGAGAGGGAATGGGCTGTAATCCACCACGCGGGCCCAACGCGGATTGGTGGATGTCACATGTCTTCGAATTTTGGTTCTAGGACATGCCGGTTTCCTCACGATGTTTTCCTTCGCCGTTTTGAGAGTAGTGGTGATGAAATAAATTGTGCTTGCTTTAGCAGAAATGTCGGTTTTTAATTCACTTTTTTTTAGCTCTCTCTAATGGTATATTATAGCTAGTGGCCTACAAAAAAATAGTTGGTACGATTCTATATGTCTTATGTATGTAAGTTTACATGATTGTTTGAAAACTCACTCAAAATGTAGGAGTAATATTCAAATACAAAATTTAAATTCATTAATTGCTAGTAACAATGGACAACTTTTTTGATACTTGTATTATACATCATAACAAATTTTCCGATTGTAATAAAATTATGTCAACTACATTATACTCGTGTTACAATAAAAATTAAATTACATAAAATTAAAGTTAAATTGCATTACATTATAATAACATTATCGTTTAGCCGATATACGTATTAAAATAAATTGTTAGAGGCAACTTTTTATAAAACTAAGTAATATAGTGTTCAAAGAAAGAATCTCATTTTCCGGGATATTGAAGACCTTTTCTTTATGTGCGAATTGGTTTTCATACAATATTTGTTTTATCTACTTTTACTTAGAAACCTACCGTGAACTCACAAGAAAAAAACTATTTTTTTAGGTTTTTTATTGATGTTGATAGGTTCACCATTTTTTTATTATTATTGTTGATAGGTTCGCGCTTGACCATCGAAGATGGAGTGCGCCTACCCACAAGTGTAAGTACCTTATAAATATTTTATTTTTTCACGATTTCAGGTTAATTCCATGAGTTTTTGTACTGAAGCGTTTAATAATATCTTAAGTAATTTTCAGGTTATTTCAGTAAGACCACCTGTGCTATATTTGTTGATACGACAGAGAGGCTTTCATTAAAAGGGGTTTTTATACTCATCAATATGAACAATTTTCGAGAAGAAAGTCCGTTTCTACATACATTTATGTGACAAAATGTATGGAGAAGCGGATTTCTTTTTGAGATTTCAGGGTTGGTCGCATAGTAAAAGTTGTTCATATTGATGAGTACAACAACCAGCCCCTCTGTCTTATTAACGTTGTATAATTATTAGTATATGTAGTCCGTCTAATGAAAGCGCGACCTGAGAAAAAGAGGTTAAATCCAAAAATTTTGTGTGTGGTATTACTAACTAGTAGGAGAATCATGTCTTGACACTTCAATTTTTTTTATTTCCTACAATAATTGCGGCTGAATATTATATTCTGTTCCACTCCTGGGCAAAGGCCTCCCTCCACTCTTTCCATCTTTCGCGGGCCCGCGCTTCGTCTTTTCAGTTCTGGTGGAATCTATCCAGCTCGTCGCGCCATCTCCTTCGTGGTCTGTATTGCCAATTCATCATCATCATCATCATCATCTCAGCCGAAAGACGTCCACTGCTGGACATAGGCCTCCCCCAAGCGTCGCCACAGCGACCGGTCCTGTGCGTCTCGCATCCATCGGATTCCCGCGACCCTCGCCAGGTCGTCGGTCCACCTTGTGGGAGGCCTTCCGACGCTGCGTCTTCCGGTACGTGGTCCGGTATTGTCGATTAAATTTTAAAAAAAACTTCAGGTCTTTCATCAGACGCACTTCTATTACCACAACATGACTGAGTCTTTAGATTCTCATCAGCATTCAGTTCTGTTTTGCTTTTCATTAGTTCAAATGGAATACCATTTATTATAATCAGCGTTATTCAGGTAAAATAATCAGCTTTTTGTGTAATGTATGTTGGATATCGTGATGAGAATTTAATTTCTAGTGTAAAGTGTGTGTGTTAGGGCTACTGAAGTGGTGTACTTATGATTAGCTTAACATGCGGCTTTACTGTGTACGCCTGTTCGCTATTTTAACCTGAATTTATACTTTCGTAGGTAACTTGCACTAGCTGAACGTTTTTTCCTTTAACCTTCGCATGATTTCTGCATTTAGGTAAAGTCTATTTTTTAACCCCCGACGCAAAAACGACAGGGTGTTATAAGTTTGACGTGTCTGTGTGTGTAAATGTATATGTGTCTGTCTGTGGCATCGTAGCTCCCAAACGGATGATCCGATTTTAACCTATCACATACCCACAAAACGAGACACAATAGTAAAACAATAACAGCGCGGTCGGGGATTCATGAATTAATGAGGTATTTTTTGTTTGAAAAAAAAAATCAAAAATCAAAATCAGTCGAGAATGTTCTTAGCTATGTTTGGTGGAAATCGGTTCAGGTCTTCAAGGTCATCAGGACCTGAGAGGTGGAGATTAGTCGGGGTTTTTTTTATTCTTTTAATATTAATCTATGAGACTCCTATTGTAAGTTAGACATTGGCCTGTGTCAATTTTGTCTAAGGGATCAAAAAACAGACTTTTACTAAACAGACTTGTCCCATTTTGCTAAGGTAGATTAAAATAAAATTTTCAACAAATGTATAGGAAACTATATCAATTATGCATGACTAAATCGACTCGGGACTAAAAAAAAACCATCAAAAACTGCCATTAAGTGGTAGTATAATTTTCTATCAATGGCAGAATGGTTGAATTTTGATTTATTAATCTCCTACAAACAAACAAGTATTAGTTCAGGTATGGATAAACTATAGTTGTATAGTCTACTGTTATAACAGTATAACACTGTAGACTATACAATGATAGTTTTTGTGTGTTTTATGTATGTGACTTTTACATGTTCATGTACACACCCACGTCACAAGAGTAATTCCTAGCGTGAGGCAGTTTTTTTATATAAACCCCGCATGTTCAAATTCGTTGTGAGAATTTATTTAAATCCCGGAACAAACCAAACAAGAAGGTCTCAAAATAAAAATCACTTTTCGTACACAACATTTGAATAAATTAATGAAGTATTAAACAGCATTAACTTATTCACGGCCAAATAAAACCGTCGATCAAAGGCGAGGCGTAAACAAAATTTGCCACTTAAACGTTCGGTAGGCGTCGAAGGCCCAATACCACAGAATAGATAAGGACAGAAGACTAGCTCCGTACAAAGACCGCTAACACAAGTTTTGAGGACTGGCTGGAAAGACGCCATGACTTCCTTACCTTCCACATGACGCAGGCACATTCCTGTACCTACCTAATTCGCGAGGAAGAAACATCTGTGTGTCGCCATTGTGAGGATCACCCTGAGGATATAGTGCATACATTGGACGTGTGCTCCGCTTGGCTGTATCACCTCAATACCAACGGGGGTGGGGGAAGATTGGCGATGACGAACTCTTGCACCGGGCCCTGGTACAGGCCGTAGTCCGGAGCGAAAAGGAATGGCAGAAGGTCGGCTTCATGTGCGAAGCAGTAATGCCAACAAAGGAGGTGACTCAGCCAATGATTTCCCAACCTAAAAAAAAGACAAACAGTAAATACAGTATCCGTTTAAGACTCCAGAAATACAGCGAGTGTGTAAGTGTTTTCTTTGCATCATAATTATTATTCCTATCTTTTTTCAGCTGTGTTGTGATTGGATTTCAGACTTACTAAATGCACATAATTTCCTTATGCTATTTTTTTCGCGCCTCAAAGATATGTCAGCAGTATGATTTTCGTAGAGGGCCAGCTAAGTTGAAGTCTAATGGGGCGATCGGTTGTAGAAAGAAAACGCCGGGATTCTGGAACGAAGGCAAATAAGGAACTTTCGAGTAGGTTTTAGTCAGCAAAACTCTTATACGGGATAAATTATTGGAGATTTTTCCACCTAAAAAAACACTCACAAATTTTCATCTTTATACCATTAGTGTAATATATAAAACCAGCCTTCTGCACATAGTTATCTCGTGCTAAAGGTCCGACACCCTCCAATGGGCGTAATTCGGTCTCAGTGATTGACACTTTCACTCCGCCTGGCTTTGAACGTTCGAACCAAGAAAGTTCACACCCAGTTAGCTTTACCAATTACATCAGCACAATGGATTCGTTCGCTTAAATTTCTGTCTTGAGTTATCTCTTCATTCCGATTGAGTAGATGTTGGTGGCTAGGAATCTAGTTTTGATAAGATTAGGGTAGAAAGGTATGTGTGGTAGATTTATTGCTTTAATGTTTGAGGTACTGGTCGTATCTTAATAAATCTCTTATATTCAAACGTAGAGCAGTGGTGGCCCAGTTAAAACGGCCCCAAATTACGAGTAGTAGCTCGCAGGTTCAAACTCAGCCAGGCCCATTGCTTTGTGTAATTTATTTCATCATGGTAAAGGAAAACATCGTGACAAAACCGGTATGTCCTAGAACCAAAAATTTGAAGACATAATATCCACCAACCCGCATTGTGCCCGCGTGGTGGATTATGGCCCATTCCCTCACTTAGAGGATTGAGTCTCAGCAGCGGGAACATTATAAGCCTGATTATGTATGTGCAAGGTACGTAGGCAAACGTGCACACAAAAGTGGACTCAACGGTTACGGCTAATTCTATTAGTCAGCCTTTGTTACTAGTACCTATATTAAATATTAATAAAAGCAAACTTGGCGACGCACCGTGCTGGCAAAAGCGACGGCTATTGGATTTACATGAAGCGAAGTAAAACGTGATACTCAAGAAGTCATACCTGTCGCAATGGGTAACTTCTGGTGACTACGGACGCCCTTTGCACACACAGTTCCTTCAGCTGCGTTTCGGTTTTATCCATCAAAAACTTCAGTTTGGATACGACTTAAACGAAAATACTGCTATTTTAAAACACACAAATAAATTCAAGATAAAAAACACGGAAAGATGTGTGCAGTATCTGCCAACGAACTTATTTTACAAGAGACCAAAACACCAACTATAAGTACTAAAATCCACACCGGTACTACACTTAAATGCTCAAAAAAAAGCAAAAATCCAAAAAAATATTTTCCCATTCAAAAGCGACGCAATCGCTTCCATTCCGAAGCCGTGTTGCTGCCGTGGCACAGAGTAGATAGGTACAGAGGATCGAGAGACACAGATACCTAACAAACCCTGTTACTACAATTTCAGATCATTTCTGATCATAAAGGATTAATAATCAAGAAAACAGATTAGCTATGGAAAAAAAAATATGGTATCCGTGTCCGTAGGTAAAATTTTAAACTGCTAAGAAAAAACCCTTTTTTTAACTCCTTGTCATTTGGCATCTAATAAGATCCTACACGAATTGAAGGTAAATATTTTGCAACAGAGTATCGTGCCAATTGCACTTTTAGTAACATTTTTTTGTTCATTATAAAACGTCTGAAATATCACATTACACGGCATTTGTTTGACATTTTTTTTTACCTACCATAAACTAGTGCTTGACTGCAATCCCACCTGATGATAAGCAGTGATGCAATCGTTGATGATGAGGCGCTCTAGTTTATTAAGAGCCTATTCACTCTAGTCTTGAAGATACCCAAATTATAATAGGACGGAAAGACCTTAGCAGGCAAATTAACAACAACGTAAGCACGCGTCAAGAATTCACGCGTAACTTTACGCTCGTTGTACTCAGCTAGCCTTCTATACCCATCATATTCTGTGGCACAGCCGTGTCGCCTCCCTAGTCTGCATATACCGGACAATAATATCGATGATTTTCAACGGTAACGATGCACTTGTACCTGGTGCATTGTCTCTCGCGATAGCAGCTTGTGGACCCGACACTTTTGATAGAGTAGTGCTGTTCTGTGCTCCGTAGTTCGATAACTAGGTGTTTCAAGGACTGAGCGAACTAAGTGGGTTCTGAATGAGGTAGGTGAGGATTAATTTTAGGTGTGTGTTGTATATGTGTGCGTATATAATAATATGTGTAATTTTTCTACTTTTGTTTTGCATACTGTGTAAGGAATATTAGCAGTAAGGAAGTATTTCAATACAGGCAACATTTAAATTAGAATACTAGTATTTTTCTTGGAAACTGAAAAGTTGTTAGTGTTTTATTCTGTAGACTTTTAGTATAAATTCAGACAGGATAGGGTAACGTCTATTCGATTTGGTATAAAATATTAAAATAATTTTAGCAGTATTTTCTATCAGCTATCACCAGGCCAATTTCTGCCAAAGCTACGGCATTGTTTGAAGGAGTTACCGAAACCCTGAAACGCAAAAAGTAACTGAAGGAACACGAGTGGAATTTAGTCTGCTGTGGTTTTATACCAAAAAAAAATTTTTTTTTTCAAGGTACATGCAGTTCGTTAGTACCTTTCGTTTAGGCCATCCAGAGGTTGTCTGTAAGGAATTGCTCTATGCAACAAGACCGCCTGTTGTATACTTTTTTTTTTTTCCTTATGTGGCAATTGAGCCGGTTTCGACTATTCTGCCAGTGTCACGTTGGGACGGCAGTCCAGTGAGAGCAACCGTCGAACTATGTACTTCGTGGTAGGTGTTAGTTTTGCTGAAAAGACGAACACAATGTTGTATACTTATTTTTATTGTTTGTTCTGTCTTAAGTGATGTCCTAGAATTCCCGTCAAAGCACTGACATATCCATCCGCTTTGACATGACACATTACATACAAGACATACTATAAACCCAATTAGACATAGAGTCATGTTACTAAAGTCCCCGTCACGAGAAGCTATAAATTTTGTAAACAAGTGTTCAGGAGTTCACAACATTTGGACCAACAAAAAAAATGAATTTATTTAAGATTTAATAAATTATTAAGTAACAATATTAATTAACATATTATATATGTATATTATTTAAGAATAATTATTCGTCAGATTCAGTTGTTTCCATTTCTGTGTCAGAATCAGTGACATGTATCACGAAGCTGTCTACAGTTTTATCAATCATCTCATCGATTTATAACAATAACAATCAGATCCGCGATATATGCAAAGCAATGAAACAAACTTACGTACTCGTACGCATTCGAAACTCGAATGACGCGTTTATTTCAAAATGGTGTCCCGATAGTTTACAATCCCTGCGACGGACCAAGAAACAAAAAACGATAGCACTTTGCGTCGTTAAAATATGATCCGACTAAATTAAAGAGGTTGTTACTTTCATATAACCCGTCTCTATTTCATGTCAATTGAAAATGTTTACTTAGTAAAAGATGTTTGTTTACAAAATTTATAGCTTCTCGTGACGGGGACTTTAGGTAATGTTATTACAGACGTTTGACATGACAACAATTATATAACAATCAGTGTTGACCGTAAGCCAGACGTTGAGCCTTGTAGTTCTACTGTAGGAGCCTAGCAGGGTCAAAGCCATGGGTTCGCTTCTGAAACTAAATCCCCGGTTTCTGGAACTAAAGGCAAAGGAGGAACCAAGGAGTGAGTTTAGTCAGAAAAAGTCTGACATCCTACTCCGCTCTAGAGCAGGAAAAGTAATTGGATGTTTTTTTAACTGATATAAACCAGGGCTTTACTGCAATCCCACCTGATGGTAAGCAGTGATGCAATCGTTGATGATGAGGTGCACTAGTTAAGAGCCTATTCATTCTAGCCTTGAATAACTTGCCGAACTAATTACGCAGGGGTTCCTACTTCGCCTTGCGTTGACGTCGTGACGTCTTTCTATCCACTCCTCAAAGATGTTACTTACTTATCGCTATAATTATGGCGTGCCCATTAATTACATACTTTAGAAACCATTTTTTTCTCTTTCAGTCACTCAATACTTAACAATGGCAGTTTTGCTACTTGTAGTCTCCACAGTACGGAAAACTCTCTAGATTTTAACTACATGGCAAATCTAACTTCTTAAACCACACAATTATTAACAAGGTCGCACCAACCATATCATCTTATCCCTAATCCTCTGATAGTTATAATACTAAGTCTATTAAACTAAAGGAAACTCATCCTCACTAATCCTAGGTACGGTTGGTACAAAAATCGCCGGATCTATTCACGGCTGAAATGAGTTACGAGTACTATCCGTAGAGGCTGACGGTACACCTGTGGTACACCGGGATTATTAACAATTTTAATTGGGGTTTAACCGTTTTTTTGTAATCTTTGTAAGTTTAGATTAAAGTTTATGTGTGCGGTGGTGATAGTGTGGCTTGAGAGTGTTTGTTGCAGGTTTTTTGTTATTTCAATCTATACTTAATATAAGACGCAGTTTTATAAAGCTGAAGAGTTTTTTTGAACGTACTAATGTCAGGAAGAATCAACACATACTATGATCACGGGAGCGGAACAGTAGGTAACCAAGGACACGGGTAAAACCACGGGGGATAGCTAGGTAGTTTACAAAATTTCATGTTGACTATTTGGTCTGAAGAGTTTGAATGCACTAATGTCAGAAAGTGTTAACATATTTATGTATGTAATGGTGAACGGTAATTAAACAGTAGGAAAACAAAGACGCGGGCGAAACCGCGGGGGAAAGTTAGATATTTTATAAACTTGCATGTTGACCAATTGGTGCTGTGAGCAATGGTTCTTGTATAATATGAATTTGAAACCTCTTTTTTGCTTCGTAATTCGTGAACTCCGATTAGTACGATATTCCTCCGTCTAATTCTGTTTTAGGCAGTGTGGGCATTATATACCATAAAGTCAAAAGTGGTGCAGATATGGTCGGTTCAACGTACTGGATTGCGCCAACGAAGCCTTCCCCTCTATCACTCACGATGAACTTTTCGAGGTTGCCATAGTCTAACCTTGCCATATGACCGAAGTATTGAAGGACACTCGGATGACAATCACGAGGACATTTTGAGTTCTCGCAATGTGCCTAGATTGGTCCGAAACCTACAAAACTATTATAATCTACTTCAATAAACTATTGCGCCTCACCATCAACGTTTGAATCACTGCTTACCATCAGGTGGGATCGCAGTCAAGCACTAGGTAGTTTATATTAAAAAAATACTTTATTCCTTAAGCCTTAAATATCTCGACGCTATCACAGTCCCAAGTACCATTTTCCGGAAAATCCACCTGCGCTGCGTTTTACCTGAAATTAATCTCGAATGTCCTAGATAAAGATTTCAGTAGCTATTAAAAGTAATTTGGTAATTACTTTATGTATATTTTTACTGGACTGTCTGAGTATTACGTACGTAAGTACGGGGAATCCTCTGAACAAAAATGTTATTTTTCTGTTTGTTATTTTTCCGTTAGGGCGACGGAAAATTCCTGCAAGGGATACCGTGGTTCTGTATAATGATCGTAAAGAAATTGTTTGTTTTATGATCCTATGACACAGGTGAGTTTACTCAGAAAAATTTTGACACCACCTCTCGACGAGAGCCCTAGAACTGAAGAAGTCAATCGATTTTTTCTCGCCTCAAAGAAACCTAGTTCGATTTGGTGTCATAATTCGGACCTTGTAAAGTGAGTGAGTGCTAGTTTTTTTACCAATGATAGGCTCAGGCTTGACCAATATCTCTCCTGATGGTAAGCGATGACGTGGTCGACGATGAAGCACGCTTTCCTAGAAGTAACTTATTCACTCTTGTCTTAAAGACCCGTAGGTTGTAGCTATTAGGAATCACAGACCCCGGTAGGGACTTCCACTGTTTAGTTGTACGTATAATTAACGTATTCCCAAAACGCTTTGTACGTATAATAAACGTATTCCTAAAACGCTTTGTACGTATGGGTGGGATGTTCACTATGTACCGGTGGCGCATTACCGTACGTCTAGTACTCCGATGATGAAACGGGCTTGAAAGAATAAAATTGTGCGATTCCTGTGCACACTCTCCTTTTAAAATATTTCTCACCGCAACACAGATCTCATAGCACCACTACCTTAACTACGTGATGGCCACCACTATTCAGGGCGTTGAATCGACATTTTAATTGATACCGTCTGCGTACTAACGACCTCATGTACAGCGTTTAGATAAAATATATTCCCAAACTGAATGAAACTTTATAAATATGCCTGAAAGAATTTTTGATGCGAAATATTTTTTTGCAGTAGCTAGAGATAGTTTGTTTTACTATGGGATTTTTATGCAGAGTTATCCAGTTAAGGTAAAAGTGGTATAATGGCTCATGGAATTCAAAAAAGGGGATTTAAAGTTTGGTCATACATAGCTGGAATATTTTTTTTCTTACACCTAGGCCATAATTTATTTAAAAATAATAATTAAGGGATGAGATCATCTAATGACTTCTCCCGACTTTTAATGACTAAAACCACGCCTGTGTCCTTCAGACACCTATGCGTTCTAAAACTACGGTTTTTCTTTAATGCACTGTATCAGAAATCATTAACAAAAACGATTGCATCACTGCTTACCATCAGGTGGGATCGCAGTCAAGCACTAGTTTATAACAATTAAAAAAAGGAAAAGTCTATCAACTGTAACCGAATGTACATAGAGGCTAATTTAGTAGATTGCTATAATTTTTTATCAGGCTATATTTTACTTTAATTAAAATACTCCATGTGTGATATTTTAAGTTTCTCATTGTTAAATAGTTTGAGTTTTACAGTTAAGCCCCGTATTCATGGTAAACATTTGTTTAGCAACAAAGTTGAATCAACGTGTTGCGGAGTTGCTGTCAACATGTTGCTGGCAACACTATGTGTTGCAGAGTTGACAACAGCATGTTGACAAGCTCTCGCTCGATGAGCGGACTGCCGTGTGGACAACCCATACTGATTTAAACAAAGTTTCCAGCAACATTCTTGCCGTTCATCAACAACGTTGATCAGCTGTTGTTAAAGAAATGTTTACCATGAATACGAGGCTTTATCTTAATTTTTATGTTTTTTAGAGCTGCATGTGTAAAAATATTTCTAAAAATAATATTATTACAAAAGGCTTTAAAAAGTATGATTTTCACAGAATTCTTAATTGATGAATTATTGCTATGTGATAGTGTAAAGGGTCATGTGCTTAAGACAAGTTATCGTTCATACTGAAATTAATCATAAGTCTTCAAGGCAAGGCTCTTGATAAACAAATGCATCTCACTGTTGTATCACTGCTTACCATCAGGTGGGATCGCTGACAGCTTTGAACTCAGTTAAGAGGCGTGCGAAGAGGCTAATTAGAGATCCAGATTTGGTTAAGTCCAATCTACCAGGCGTAAGTTAGCCAGCTTTTTGGTATATTACAGGACGCCTTTCCATTTTCCACTAATTAAAAAAAAGGAAAGCACTAGTATAATAATATATACTTCTTCTTTACCCTCTTTTGTTCCCATAATTTGGGATCGGGTCTCCTTACTAAACGGCGCCAGGATATTGGGTTATCGGCTTTGGCAAATGGGCTAACTCAAGGTGGTCTATTCTAGACCACCGTCACCAAGCCAGAATAATAATATATATAAAAATCACTTAAATCTTTTTAGGGTTCCATAGCCAAACGGAAAAAAACGGAACCCTTATAGATTCATCATGTCTGTCTGTCTGTATGTTTTTTTATACGTCATAAATCGTAAACCGCAATTAAGTTGCTACAGAACCCTCTGTGCGTGAGTCCGACTCGCACCTGCCCGGTTTTTTGAAAATATGTGCTGTGATGAAAATATCATCATAGCACATATTAAAATATCATCTAGTAAGACAAGTTTTCAGCAGTGTTAACTTCCAATACTGAGGTTTCTTCTAGTATAAGAAATATACTTCTTGGTCCAAAATCTAATATTAAAAAATCTCTTTGTCTTAAAACCTAATCAGTAAATACTAATTACAGGTTAATACCTAATTAATTACGAATCAATCATCGTTAGCACACGTTTGCTAATCCATTTGGCTCTAACGTTATAAGCTGGTTAATTATATTTGTGTTTAGATATCCACATGATATGTCAAATGTCCGGATTCTATACTGTGTATATCAATGGACTAGAGCAATTTGCCTGCAGCGGTCTTCCCGTCTGATTATAATTTAGATGTCTTCAAGGCTAGAGTGAATAGGCTCTTAGTAAAATAGTGCGCCTCTATATCAACGATTGCATCACTGCTTTTCCCTAGGTGGGATCGCAGTCAAGCCCTAGTTTATATTCATCTGCCTAGCCTTTTCCCAACTATATTGGGGTCGGCTTCCAGTCAAGCCGGATTTAGCTGAATACCAGTATTTTACGAGGAGCGGCTGCCTACCAGACCTCCACAACCCATTAACTGGAGTAACACGGTACTTCATGGCAAGACTGCAGTCAAATTTATATGGCTTCTGAGTATCCGCAACGACTGCAAAGATCTACAAATGACAGCCGAAACCAACGGCTTAGCGTGCTTTCCGAGACACGAAGGAAACTCGGTGTGTTAAGATGATCACCCAGCCACAGACCAACCTTGTGATAGGTCTACGTATGGTCACATTTAAACTGTAAAAATAATCAAATCGTAACTTAACGAATTATCGTAAAATAATCATAGTTTAACTATTGATTTACGAGTAACTATTCATTAACATAACTGCGTAACTTTAATTACTGCAGGTTTAATACTATAACAATAAAAAACCTTTCTGAAACTACTCAGAAAAACGAAACCTGTTCTCCTTTCATTGATATGAAAAACTTAATTAACTCACGCAATTTTATATTAGTCTACTTCTGAAAATACTCTCATGTAGGAATTTTTACCGTCACGAAATTTTATTTTTTCAACGAAAATGTATGTGAAAGTAATTATTAAAAGTACTTACCTGCCTGAATTTTACGTCACGTTTTCTTTATAAAAATGTCATGGCTTCGCAGTTTAAATTTTATTTTTTTAGTGACCGTTTTCGTTAACATTTATTATTTTTAATGATTGGGGCTTTTATCTGAAGATGAGGCATTCCACGAAGCACAACCAAACGAAGCACAACCAGACGAAGCACAACTAAAGTATTCCACGAAGCACAACTTTGTGCTTCAAATCAATTTTTATTCTATTGATTTGAAGCACAAAGTTGTGCTTCGTGGAATACTTTAGTTGTGCTTCGTCTGGTTGTGCTTCGTTTGGTTGTGCTTCGTGGAATGCCTCATCTTCAGATAAAAGCCCCAATCATTAAAAATAATAAATGTTAACGAAAACGGTCACTAAAAAAATAAAATTTAAACTGCGAAGCCATGACATTTTTATAAAGAAAACGTGACGTAAAATTCAGGCAGGTAAGTACTTTTAATAATTACTTTCACATACATTTTCGTTGAAAAAATAAAATTTCGTGACGGTAAAAATTCCTACATGAGAGTATTTTCAGAAGTAGACTAATATAAAATTGCGTGAGTTAATTAAGTTTTTCATATCAATGAAAGGAGAACAGGTTTCGTTTTTCTGAGTAGTTTCAGAAAGGTTTTTTATTGTTATAGTATTAAACCTGCAGTAATTAAAGTTACGCAGTTATGTTAATGAATAGTTACTCGTAAATCAATAGTTAAACTATGATTATTTTACGATAATTCGTTAAGTTACGATTTGATTATTTTTACAGTTTAAATGTGACCATACGTAGACCTATCACAAGGTTGGTCTGTGGCTGGGTGATCATCTTAACACACCGAGTTTCCTTCGTGTCTCGGAAAGCACGCTAAGCCGTTGGTTTCGGCTGTCATTTGTAGATCTTTGCAGTCGTTGCGGATACTCAGAAGCCATATAAATTTGACTGCAGTCTTGCCATGAAGTACCGTGTTACTCCAGTTAATGGGTTGTGGAGGTCTGGTAGGCAGCCGCTCCTCGTAAAATACTGGTATTCAGCTAAATCCGGCTTGACTGGAAGCCGACCCCAATATAGTTGGGAAAAGGCTAGGCAGATGAATATAAACTAGGGCTTGACTGCGATCCCACCTAGGGAAAAGCAGTGATGCAATCGTTGATATAGAGGCGCACTATTTTACTAAGAGCCTATTCACTCTAGCCTTGAAGACATCTAAATTATAATCAGACGGGAAGACCGCTGCAGGCAAATTGCTCTAGTCCATTGATATACACAGTATAGAATCCGGACATTTGACATATCATGTGGATATCTAAACACAAATATAATTAACCAGCTTATAACGTTAGAGCCAAATGGATTAGCAAACGTGTGCTAACGATGATTGATTCGTAATTAATTAGGTATTAACCTGTAATTAGTATTTACTGATTAGGTTTCAAGACAAAGAGATTTTTTAATATTAGATTTTGGACCAAGAAGTATATTTCTTATACTAGAAGAAACCTCAGTATTGGAAGTTAACACTGCTGAAAACTTGTCTTACTAGATGATATTTTAATATGTGCTATGATGATATTTTCATCACAGCACATATTTTCAAAAAACCGGGCAGGTGCGAGTCGGACTCACGCACAGAGGGTTCTGTAGCAACTTAATTGCGGTTTACGATTTATGACGTATAAAAAAACATACAGACAGACAGACATGATGAATCTATAAGGGTTCCGTTTTTTTCCGTTTGGCTATGGAACCCTAAAAAGATTTAAGTGATTTTTATATATATTATTATTCTGGCTTGGTGACGGTGGTCTAGAATAGACCACCTTGAGTTAGCCCATTTGCCAAAGCCGATAACCCAATATCCTGGCGCCGTTTAGTAAGGAGACCCGATCCCAAATTATGGGAACAAAAGAGGGTAAAGAAGAAGTATATATTATTATACTAGTGCTTTCCTTTTTTTTAATTAGTGGAAAATGGAAAGGCGTCCTGTAATATACCAAAAAGCTGGCTAACTTACGCCTGGTAGATTGGACTTAACCAAATCTGGATCTCTAATTAGCCTCTTCGCACGCCTCTTAACTGAGTTCAAAGCTGTCAGCGATCCCACCTGATGGTAAGCAGTGATACAACAGTGAGATGCATTTGTTTATCAAGAGCCTTGCCTTGAAGACTTATGATTAATTTCAGTATGAACGATAACTTGTCTTAAGCACATGACCCTTTACACTATCACATAGCAATAATTCATCAATTAAGAATTCTGTGAAAATCATACTTTTTAAAGCCTTTTGTAATAATATTATTTTTAGAAATATTTTTACACATGCAGCTCTAAAAAACATAAAAATTAAGATAAAGCCTCGTATTCATGGTAAACATTTCTTTAACAACAGCTGATCAACGTTGTTGATGAACGGCAAGAATGTTGCTGGAAACTTTGTTTAAATCAGTATGGGTTGTCCACACGGCAGTCCGCTCATCGAGCGAGAGCTTGTCAACATGCTGTTGTCAACTCTGCAACACATAGTGTTGCCAGCAACATGTTGACAGCAACTCCGCAACACGTTGATTCAACTTTGTTGCTAAACAAATGTTTACCATGAATACGGGGCTTAACTGTAAAACTCAAACTATTTAACAATGAGAAACTTAAAATATCACACATGGAGTATTTTAATTAAAGTAAAATATAGCCTGATAAAAAATTATAGCAATCTACTAAATTAGCCTCTATGTACATTCGGTTACAGTTGATAGACTTTTCCTTTTTTTAATTGTTATAAACTAGTGCTTGACTGCGATCCCACCTGATGGTAAGCAGTGATGCAATCGTTTTTGTTAATGATTTCTGATACAGTGCATTAAAGAAAAACCGTAGTTTTAGAACGCATAGGTGTCTGAAGGACACAGGCGTGGTTTTAGTCATTAAAAGTCGGGAGAAGTCATTAGATGATCTCATCCCTTAATTATTATTTTTAAATAAATTATGGCCTAGGTGTAAGAAAAAAAATATTCCAGCTATGTATGACCAAACTTTAAATCCCCTTTTTTGAATTCCATGAGCCATTATACCACTTTTACCTTAACTGGATAACTCTGCATAAAAATCCCATAGTAAAACAAACTATCTCTAGCTACTGCAAAAAAATATTTCGCATCAAAAATTCTTTCAGGCATATTTATAAAGTTTCATTCAGTTTGGGAATATATTTTATCTAAACGCTGTACATGAGGTCGTTAGTACGCAGACGGTATCAATTAAAATGTCGATTCAACGCCCTGAATAGTGGTGGCCATCACGTAGTTAAGGTAGTGGTGCTATGAGATCTGTGTTGCGGTGAGAAATATTTTAAAAGGAGAGTGTGCACAGGAATCGCACAATTTTATTCTTTCAAGCCCGTTTCATCATCGGAGTACTAGACGTACGGTAATGCGCCACCGGTACATAGTGAACATCCCACCCATACGTACAAAGCGTTTTAGGAATACGTTTATTATACGTACAAAGCGTTTTGGGAATACGTTAATTATACGTACAACTAAACAGTGGAAGTCCCTACCGGGGTCTGTGATTCCTAATAGCTACAACCTACGGGTCTTTAAGACAAGAGTGAATAAGTTACTTCTAGGAAAGCGTGCTTCATCGTCGACCACGTCATCGCTTACCATCAGGAGAGATATTGGTCAAGCCTGAGCCTATCATTGGTAAAAAAACTAGCACTCACTCACTTTACAAGGTCCGAATTATGACACCAAATCGAACTAGGTTTCTTTGAGGCGAGAAAAAATCGATTGACTTCTTCAGTTCTAGGGCTCTCGTCGAGAGGTGGTGTCAAAATTTTTCTGAGTAAACTCACCTGTGTCATAGGATCATAAAACAAACAATTTCTTTAAATTTCGTGACGGTAAAAATTCCTACATGAGAGTATTTTCAGAAGTAGACTAATATAAAATTGCGTGAGTTAATTAAGTTTTTCATATCAATGAAAGGAGAACAGGTTTCGTTTTTCTGAGTAGTTTCAGAAAGGTTTTTTATTGTTATAGTATTAAACCTGCAGTAATTAAAGTTACGCAGTTATGTTAATGAATAGTTACTCGTAAATCAATAGTTAAACTATGATTATTTTACGATAATTCGTTAAGTTACGATTTGATTATTTTTACAGTTTAAATGTGACCATACGTAGACCTATCACAAGGTTGGTCTGTGGCTGGGTGATCATCTTAACACACCGAGTTTCCTTTTATTATTTTTAATGATTGGGGCTTTTATCTGAAGATGAGGCATTCCACGAAGCACAACCAAACGAAGCACAACCAGACGAAGCACAACTAAAGTATTCCACGAAGCACAACTTTGTGCTTCAAATCAATAGAATAAAAATTGATTTGAAGCACAAAGTTGTGCTTCGTGGAATACTTTAGTTGTGCTTCGTCTGGTTGTGCTTCGTTTAGTTGTGCTTCGTGGAATGCCTCCTGAAGATAAATTAAGTGAATTATTATTATTGTCATGCTTTTATGCATATGCAAGACTTTTTAGACTAAATTTAAAAAAAAATACAAATAATTTATAAAATATTATCTTCGTCAACAACGAAGTTAAATAAAGACCAAAACTAATGAGAAAAGCTAATAAGAAAGAGAATTTGACGAGGACTTCACGACGCCCATACAGCTGCCATAGAAAACGACATCTTGACGAGATAGACAGATATATTTTTTAACATCAATCTCTCACCTGATGGAAAGCGACGACGTGGTCGACGATGGAGTACGCTTGCCTAAACTCTAAGGTAAAGCAAGCGTTGCTTAACCTTAGAGATCGACCTGGACGGCTATTATTATCTAGCCACGAGCTCCTCGCAAGCTTTAACAACTCAGTCCACAAGGAAATAGGTACATACATAAATGATTCCCACTAACATTCCCCACAAATTTTTCCATCGAATTTTTCTACGTCCTTTCAAGCGGCCCCAGTGATTGTACATTTACGCCACACGTTGTTCCACTAAGCGACTTTCGATAGAACATATTGGTCGGCCCGACCTTTTGGGGAGAACGGGGTGGTTTTAGCATTTTTTCTTATAAATTCAGTTCGATGTTGCGGTATCCGGCGACCCCGTGCGATGCGAAAATTTGTAAATTGTATAAAATGGCGGCCGCTGATGGAATATAGTTGTAGGTTTGGTGGAGTGTTTAATATTATTTCCTTTGAGCTGCTCGGTCTGTGAGTATTGATTGGAGCCTTTAAGTGTGTTCATGGCATTGGCAATATGGTTCTTATAACTGTTATGTTTAAATACTTTCTCTGAGTGTAGTTTTCTCTTTATTATTTTCTCTGTGATGGAAAAAATTGATCGTTTTATTTTTAATAGACTTAAACTTTGTGCTTGACCACGGTCCCATGTGATGGTAAGCCGTGACGCGATCTTTGCTGTCGAGGCGCACTAGTTGGGTTAGTTAGTTAGGTTTTTTAAGGCCACTATTCACTCTAGCCTTGAAGATACCTAAATTATAATCGGACGGGAACACCGCAGCTGGCAAATTGTTCTAGTCATAATATCTATGTAGGTACATATTAAGTTCACTGATGTTGGCTTGTAATAAAAGTGGTTGTTAGGAATTGAATGCTTTGATCATTTCTACTGGTGCGCTCAAAAGGTATGGAGATGACAGACGAAGATTTTATTTATTTACGTATCGCGTTTATAAACATTATTTGGATCGTTCACATTGGATGTCTACATGCATTTGATTGTAAACATTTTGAAACGAACTTCGTAACTTTTCCAATAAGTAAAAAAACATTTTCTAACCTGTGTTTGAGAGCCTAATTAATTTTATATTTTAAATTTTAATTCGATCGCACTCTATTAACCTTTCGTTCCCAACCACCATCTGCGAGTAATATCTGCCACTGCCACTGCCACTTGAATTTTGTGATTTTTCAGGCTTTTTATTTTTTTTATTAAATACTTTATGCACATAGAAAAACAGAGGTGGACCTAATGCCTTAGGCATTTTCTACCAGTCAACCAGGCTATGTAGGTAGCCTTGGTCCTCCTGCGTATATTTTTATTCCTAGGTGGGTTAATGACCTACATAGTAAGTGGTGTGGGAATCCGATGGACACGAAACGTACAGGACCGTTCATCGTGGCTGCACTTAGGGGAGGCCTATGCCATATTTTGGCTTAAATTATGTTGATTATGATGATCACACTAATATTATAAAGGCGAAAATATATGAGCGTGTGCGTATATGTTATTGACTTCTTCATGCTCGAACGGCTGAATAGATTTAAATGTAATCAGCAGCTTTCTACTTCCAAGCAGTTGATACCGCTTTCTGCAGCTAATATCAAGATTAAACATAAAAAAAATAATCCAAAAAACCATCTCCATCAACCCCTTTTCAGGTAAAAGGGACATAATACTAAAAAGGAAGACACAATAAACTGAAATCGTTCAACATAAAACAGTAACAGCATTCGATGATTAAATAGATAATAATAAAAAATCTAAGAGCTGCGACAGCCGGTGCGTCGATAAATTTTTAATTGGACCTGCTGAATTGTATTACATTTAATTGGACTGTTTTAATCTTCATTGTCTTATTTTATAGGCACAGAGCACGGATACAACTTTCGTGGCCATTTTTAACGTTTGAATCCCCAACCGGTCCTATGAGACCGCGCTGTTATTGTTTTACTATTGTGTCTCGTTTCGCGGGTATCTGAGTAATTAAAGGCGTTATTGTTAATACTTTCAACATGAACCTTTATACTCCGGACTAAGCTTTTCGCCTCGTCGTTTATACCGCGTGCATCGAAGGACTGGATCAATTTGCCTGCTGTGGATCTTCCCGTCCAATTATTATGTAGGTCATAAACGATTACACCACTGCATACCGTCAGGTGGACTCGCAGTAAAGCACTAGAGTAATATCAAAAAACGTGCAAGAAACACCATTGACACTTTTTTAAAATCATGTTATGTATAACACATCTGCCTAGCCTTTTCCCAACTATATTGGGGTTGGCTTCCAGTCAAGCCGGATTTAGCTGAATACCAGTATTTTACGAGGAGCGGCTGCCTACCAGACCTCCACAACCCATTTCGGGGTAACACGGTACTTTATGGCAAGACTGGAGTCAGATTTACTGGCTTCTGACTAACCGTAACGACTGCCAAAGATTTACAAATGACAGCCGGGACCTACGGCTTAACGTGCTTTCCGAGGCACGGAGGCAACTCGTTATGTTAAGATGGTCACCCATCCACAGACCAACCTTGGCAAGCGTTGCTTAACCTTGAAGATGGACCTGTGCGGCTGTTATTATTTAGCCACGAACTCCTGATGTTATGTATAACATACCGTGGTTAAATTTTTCTCGTTACTTCTATATAATATAAATTCACACAAAAAAATCGTAAGGTGCTCAATGCACCTTGTGGGATACGAATGTTGCTAGTAATGATGTCTGTATTTGCTGCCTTGCTTTGCTGATTCAGAGCTCTATGTTTGTGCTGTTGTATCAAATAGACAATGTTGGCTGCCAACATTTGTAGACGACTTTCTTTGAAAACAGATTTTCCGGGTCAATTCTGCTTCAATTGGTACTTTATAAAACCTGCTTTCTATCAAGTCTCTAAGCTGTATTGGTTCAGTTTTAAAAATAGAGGAACCAAAATTCTCTATTTTATAAATTGTTGATGTTATCTGTGATGGTGATCTACATAATCTCTCCATACTGTCTTCAAAAATAATAGAATCCTCACAAAAAAATTAAATAGTCGCAGTATTTGTTTACTACTGCGACCTATTTTCTTTTTTATCTTCTTCTATCATCTATCTTTTATCAATGCTAAAGGATGGTGATGCTTTTATTATAGTCCCCTAAGGTACCCGCCTTCTACAGGGTCGAGCCTCCTGGGTCCATGGGTTCTGCGAAAGAGAACCCGGAGACTTTGGAACGAAGACAGAGAAGGAACATAGGATTAGGTTTTAGTCAGTAGGTAACAGTTTGAAAAGTCCTTTCGCTCTAACCTGGAGCAGATAAGTCCCTGTATGTATTTCCAAAATATATATTATTATAGTATATATTTTTTTAACTTGAATTACGTAAAACCACAACAGGTTTGAATGACATGTAAATTAAAAACTGTGTTTCCTGATAGTTACAACCTATGGGTTTGTACTATTCACTCTGGATTTCAATGACCAATATTTTTTCCCATAAACTTTTAGCTTATTTAGAAACTTGTATGTTTTGGGGCAAGTATTATTATTAGTGAAATATTCGAATAATTGACAGAATTATCGATTACCAACTGAGCTTTCAGGCGTTATCTCTCTTTCGCGTTACCTCTTCATAAAACATTGCATTGTATTGTGTTGGAAAATATGAAACAATAAGCTTTTAAACCATATTCACGTTGACTAGTCGGCTCGGTAAGGGCCCTTTCAGTAGCACTTTAGCTTATGGACGGTAGTAGTAACCTTAAAAAAAGTACCTGAGTTTATAAATGTGGAACTACTGTAATAACAAATCTCTGCTTTTCAAATATGAAGATGCTTTGAACATTTGTAACCGTAACAGAAAAGTGTTTTGGACGGTGGGCAATAGGTGACTCGCCTTCTGGCCGTCCGGAAGCCGTCCGGACCGAGGAGGAGTCGTCGACGGTACGTAGTATTCCACGTACACCTCAAGGAGATATCACCAAAACCGTAAGACTCTAGTAGGGTCGAAGCTTAATAGGGGCCATGGGTTCGCTGCTGAAAGGAAATCCCGGAGCTTGGAACGCAAGACAAAAAAGGTTCGTAAGAGTGAGTCAATAAAAGTCTGACACGCCTTCCTGCTCCACCCAAGAGCGGGAGAAGTAAATGGATGATTTCCCACCTGAAAAAAACATTTGTGTTATTTATTTATTAAAGATTTTCAATTTCAATCTCTTTATTGTGGATCATAGGTAAGTGTACAAAATACATCTTTATGCACTACTTAAACAAACTGTACAAAGACGGACTTAACACCTTTCGATATTGAACATCAAGTCCAAGTCAAGCCAACCATCTATCATGACAGTAGTCGTGTGGTGATTCCACTATCTACCACTCATCGATGCGTGAACCTGCGGTCTGTTATCAACCGCGCCCGATGCGTGCAGGCTTCGACCGTGTTTACTGCAAAAAGCCAATATTGGTGAATTTTAATGGGGAGGTTTTTCTGAATAAAAAGTAATCAGATATGGTCCGTCGGTATGCTTTTTTCACATTAATCAAAGGTAAAGATGAAACGTATCATATTTCTGATGTTGGGTGATGTCGTCACTTCTTGGTAAAAGTGTACCAAGGCATGACACCACGAGAAATTTCTACGAACTTTGTCGTCAATATTTTTTTATACAAACGAAAAAATCCTGTCCTACATTTTTTGGAAAAACAATATTTGGAAAAAAATATTTGTCCCGGCAGGACAAATATTTTTTTTAGGATATCAGTAAGAAACTAGTGCTACAACTACCGTAAATTCGATTACAAAATCTGACGCTAATTGATACATTTTATTACTCAGAATCTGAACTCCTTAAAGCTACTTGTAATACTTAAAGTGGATGATGATAACCATTTACAGAACTGTATAAAATCTGAAAACCGTTTCAAATTCCACGAAAAGATCAAAATATAAATCCACACAGCTGCTTCACATACGTTCAACTACCAAGTCCTTTCATGTCATTCCAAAAAGTCTGCGAAATTCGATTTCAAGATATTCATTGCAACCGAATTTCCGAAAGAAAATGCGCTTCGATACTCGCAAACGCATTCTGAATCAAAGGGTGACCTCATATAACATTCCTTCATGAGAGTAAAGACAGGTTTGCTGTTTTCCAAGGCCACTAAACCTGGTATTACCCTGGGGCTCTAATAAACCTGCGGTGGTAAGGTAAATCTTTTTGCCGTACTCGTAAAAGTAGAATTTTACGATGCGTTTACCGTGTTATGTGTAGTAGGTACAAACCTAAGTGTGAGGACACACCTGCTGGAAATACGTGGCGTAATTTTCACGTTGATAACGCTTCGACGTATTTGGTAGCTGGACCGAGCCATGTCGAAAATTATGCGTTCTAATTTTTAGCTCAACGATACTCGTCCGTCAAATATGTGACGTAAGACCAAACGTAATTTCAGTCTCTGTACTAGCTAATACACCACTTATGCTTGCATACCGTCGGAACTGGTTTAGAAGATGTGTTACGAGTACTATAAGTTTTGAGTATAAAGGTCGGTGCCCGTATAGGCACAAGAAATGTCCAATAAGACCAGGCTTGAGTCAACGGCGCATTATGTTCCACCAGCATCTAAAAGTATTTGCATCTGCAAGTAAAAGTTTCCCATTCAATACACTCAGAACGTAAGAAGATATTCAATAATTTCCCACCACCAAAAAAGGCTGGAAGACTAGAGAAATGATTACATTTTTATGGAAGTAAAAGTCGTACTATGCTGATCCAAAATAAATTGGGATAATTTCAAGAGAATGGAGAGGTTTCAAGGCTGTTGACGTTGCCCGCAGAATGCTCAAGCTTAAGAGGCAATTGTCAGGGCACATTGCTTGTAGAACAGATGGTCGATGGAGCCAAATGGTTCTAAGAGTGGTGACCGCTAACCACAAACCAAAAAACGCAACGTTAAAAGGTCTTCCATAAGGTTAAGCGATGACCTGGTGGGGGTTGCCAGAATCAACTAGACGCGAGACTTACAGGACCGATCATTGTGGCAACACTTGGAGGATGCCTACGTCCACCATCATCATTTGATGATGATGATAATGAAGAGTCATGTAGCTACATTGTTTCACCATAATTCAAAGAAGCCAAATTTCTAATTGAACAAGTTTTATACTGACGTGAAAACGCGACGTAAATCCAGCGAGTGTGTCTCATACGCTATAGAAAATCACCGCCCACGCTGCGGGGAACAATTAACAGGGTTCCTTTAGTGATTATTTTTATTGATATTCTTATGAATGCCAAAGTTCATCCACTGTAGTACCTTGATGTTTGATGTTTGTTGGTAGTTTTCCTAAGAACCTCTTTGTTACTACACAGCCTCGTATGTCAAAGTCACCTTTGAAATAAAATCGTGTTTGAACAATACCTAAACGCTTTTAGTATTCAGGCTTTTTTATTTTATTAGTCTACTATTTAACCTTCAAAAGGCGTTGGAGAATTCAATTTCGTTTATTAGTACTACTTCAGTAGATAGGAATAGGAATACTGATAAACGAAATTGAATATTTGACGGCGACCTCTAAATCTTTGTGGTTTGAATCCTAGATGGAATAATTATTTTGATTGTATTTCTTGGTTGGTAAATTGATTATATTCAAGTGTAGGTAAGAGGTGGATTCTATCTTTTGTTCGAACTATTTGGTTGATTTATTTATACTTTATTGAACACCAAGATAGCAAATAAATTAGTTAATGGAAATCTTAAACGACACTAAATTATGTACACTCTCCAAAATGTGTGTTTAACCTTTAGTTTAAATAAACGAGATCCTCTATTTATTTATTTATATTGATATTTTGATAGTCTGCTGAAATTTAGATACTCTAGTACCTATGTTACTGAAACTCTTAAAGATTATTTTTATTATTTTGTCACTTAGTTCTTCCTTCCTTATGATTTTATTTTTATGTAAACTTAAATATTGATTATTTGATTTACCATTAGGTGAGATAGTGGCCATGCGTGAGCCTATATATTTATTAAAAATACTCGTAGATTTAGCAAGTCTGCAAAGTTTTGGTTCGAGGTCATTCCAGTTTCCTTCAGTTAACTAAGTCTCATTAGTCAAGTCGATTAATTACTACTGAGTTACCATTGCTCATGAGTTCTCACAAGACTTACATACGTGAGATTTAAAGGTTCACATTCCAATATGAAGTCTAATTAAATCGGTTCAACTGTAGTTTGGCAACTTTGCTTTTATTGACAAGCCTAATAATCAATAGTTTTAATACATTTATACATCACATTATAGGAATTCCTCCTATATCGTGAGTCACAATACAGGAGCCTAGGCTAGATACATTATAACTATTGGTATAGCTTACTGTATTAATTCATCATCTACCTAGCCTTTTCCTAACTATATTGTGGTCGGCGGGAACTATACTGGTATTCAGCTAAATCCGGCTTGACTGGAAAGCTGCATTTAGCTGAATACCAGTATTTTACGAGGAGCGGCTGCCTACCAGACCTCCGCGACCCATTAACTGGGGTAACACGATACTTCATGGCAAGACTGGAGTCAGATTTACTGGCTTCTGACTATGCGTAAAAGATCTAGAAATGACAGCCGGGACCTCGCGCTTTCCGAGGCACGAAGGAAACTCGGTATGTTAAGATGGTCACCCATCCACAGACCAACCTTGGCAAGCGTTGTTTAACCTTAAAGATCGACCCGTGCGGCTGTTATTATCTAGCCACAAGCTCCACTGTATTAACTATTGGTTATAATTAGGGTTGTCCATATCTTACAAACATGTTTTACATCCACAAGACACTCAGACCCCGAACACCTATCTCACGCACAATTTTTTCTTAGTTTAGTACTAGATAGCATTGTGAGAAGAATATTATAATAATAAATTATTATACCTATTATTCAACTCACGATCTCGACTTTTTACGCATCACTCAACATTAACTAAAAGAAATGGATTGAAACAAAATTTCTATTTATAAACTCACTTTGTCTTTGAAAATGAAGATGATTGAAACAGCCAAATCGGGCATAAAGCAATCGGCCCTGTTAGCCCAATTAACTTTTTATTGCGAAGCGTTAGGTAAGCACTTAGACCAGGCCTGTCCAACATACGGCCCCCGGGCCATCATGAGGCCTCATGATGGCCACCATACGGACCCCGTCATTCCTTTATTCGGCCCGCAACCTGGATAAAGTATAAAAATATTATATTTATATGTGAAATAATTAGTGATAGTGAAAATTGGTTTTAAAGATTCCGTACCCAGAAGGTCCATCCGTCTGTCTGTTCATCTGTCACTACTACTGTATCTCATGAACCGTAATAGTTAGATTGTTAATTTTTTTTACAGATGAAGTAGGTATTTCTATTATCGCTATAACAACAAATACCTACTAAAAATTAGTAAAAAAATATTTAAGGGGGCTCCTATACATCAAACTTGATTTTTTTCGCCGTTTTTTGCGATGAACGGTACAGCACCCTTGGAGCGCGAGTAGAGAAAAATACCGTTACATTATTATTTTACCTAGGAATTTATTTAAAAGCTGTTAGGCATTTGTTTTTGCCCGCTTCGGTTACAAAAAATATTAAACCTGGCCCTCTACAAAATCGTATTGGACACCCCTGATTTAGACGTTCTATTGAAAATATTCTCCTTCAAACAGTTCGGAACGGTCGGTTTCTAATGAGTGCGGCGCGACTCCGTTCATCCGTGACGATGGAGGGAGTGGCGTTTTGATTCAGAAGTAATTGTTAATTCATCTTAGTAATATTGTTAAAACGAGAATTTGTTTGTATGTTTGTTATTTCTTTACGGTAGAAAGGATTTAGATGACGATCTATGTTATCTTATAAAGCACAGGTCCGATAATGTGTGGAGTACTGCAGCCAGAGCCACATATAGGCTGGAGCTGCAAAATGCCATCGGGCAGCTTTGGACTCGGTAGGAAGGGGTATATAGACGCAGGGTAGGTAATCAGCCTTTCCGTACTATTAAAGATGCATTTTGGAGAGTCCTTCTTCTTCTTCTTCCTGCCCTTATCCCATATTACTTGGGGTCGGCGCAAAACGTTTCCTTCTTCCATTCTGTCCTGTCGTCCGTCAAACTGTCACTAACTCCCTTTTCATTCATATCAGTCCTTACATAATCCGTTCATCTTTTTTTTGGCCTCCCTCTCCCTCTCCATCCATCCTCATGTAAATAGAGTATGCACAAGAATTACAAACTAGATTCTGCCATCACCTTTCTACTCTCGGTCAACCGGACGCACGGCGAGTATCTATCCTTAAATTGTTAACTCGTCCACGGTCTGGGACTAAGCGTTTCGCTTCGTCGTTTATACCGCATATATCGGAGGGCTGGCACAATTTGCCTGTTGCAGTCTTCCTGTTTGATTATAATTTTACTAGTAGGTGTCTTCAAAGCTAGATTGAAATAGGCTCTTAATGAACTAGTGTGCTTTAGCATCAATAGAAATCATCTGCCTAGCCTTTTCCCAACTATATTTGGGTTGGCTTCCAGTCAAGCCGGATTTAGCTGAATACCAGTATTTTACGAGGAGCGGCTGCTTACCAGACCTCCACAACCCATTAACTGGGGGAACACGGTACTTCATGGCAAGACTGGAGTCAAATTTACTGGCTTCTGACTATCCGTAACGACTGACAAAGATCTACAAATGACAGTCGGGACCTACGGCTTAACGTGCTTTTTGAGGCACGGAGCAAACTTGGTATGTTAAGATAGTCATCCATCCACAGACCAACCTTGGCAAGCGTTGCTTAACCTTGGAGATCGACCTGTGCGGCTGTTATTATCTAGCCACGAGGTCCTCCTTTACCATCAATTATAATATTCTCCTTCAAATTGTTCTGAACGGTCAGTTTCTAATGAGTGCGACGCCGTTCATCCGTGACCATAGAGGGAGTGGTTTGGTTTGGAAGTAACTGTCAATTCATTACAATAAAAATTATAAAACGAGAATATCTTTGCATGTTTGGTACTTCTTCGTCGTCGAATGAATTTAGATCAACAAACGTGTAGACCATATCCTGGCATAGTACATAGGATACTTTTATCCCGAGAGTATGTTCCTTTGGGATATTCATTTTCTACTTTCACGCGGTAATTATGTGAAAATTAATGTGCGGTGGCTGGCAAATTATATACTTAGTTATGGGACATGGTGTTCGATGGTCTTTTTTTTACATTCAAAATTTTGCTGACTAAACCCGTCTGTATTTCTTCAATTGGCCTTTGTGTTCAAAAACCGCAGTGATTCTTTCGAAAAATAATTTCGGGCAGTAACCTTGATTATTATTTACCTTTTTAGGTATTTAAACTTATTGTATAGTAGTGGTACATAGGTATAGGCTCATATTATCATCATCTGCCTAGCCTTTTCCCAACTATATTGGGGTCGGCTTCCAGTCAAGCCGGATTTAGCTGAATACCAGTATTTTACGAGGAGCGGCTGCCTACCAGACCTCTACAACCCATTAACTGGGGTAACACGGTACTTTATGGCAAGACTGGAGTCAGATTTACTGGCTTCTTACTATCCGTAACGACTGCCAAAGATCTCCAAATGTCAGCCGGGACCAACGGCTTAACGTGCTTTCCGAGGCACGGAGGAAACTCGTTATGTTAAGATGGTCACCCATCCACAGACCAACCTAGGCAAGCGTTGCTTAACCTTGATGATCGGCCTGTGCGGCTGTTATTATCTAGCCACGAGCTCCTCCTATGTATAGTATAGGCTCATATTATATGAAGTAATTTTATATTTGAATTTTACAACCTAGTACTCATCACACAACCGGGTGAGTCCTGACCGCAGACCAAGAGGTACGCTAGGTTAGCTTAACTCACAAAATTGAGATAATTTTTTGCGCTTGACTGCAAATTAGTTTTAATGTGTGTAAAATACTGACGTGTTTTTTTGCTAGCTTGGTCTGTCCCACTACTGATCAAAGGCTTCTCTACAACCCTTCAATGTTTTGCGATCTCGTGGCTACTCCTTCCAGTTCTGGAGAAATCTCAATTTAATTCATGAATCCCCGACCGGTCCTATGAGACCGCGCTGTTATTGTTTTACTATTGTGTCTCGTTTAGCGGGTATGTGATAGGTTAAATCAAAATTTGTCCCCTTATCTTCTGTGTAATCTACCGTGACCTACACGTCTCAGGCCATTAGCCCTGTGCTACTTTGTACCACAGTTTGTAAGGCATGCGGGTGACATGTCTTACCCAGTCCCATTTAAGTTGGACTGCCTTTTGAGTCCCATCAGCTAACCCCACTAACTATGCTGAAGTATATTAGCTTAGCATTTGTTGTATATCCGGTTCTAGACTTATGTAAAAGTAACAGCATGGCAATTTATGAATCCCCGACCGTTCTCATGCAACAGCGCTGTTATTGTCTTACTATTGTGTCTCGTTTCGCGGGTATGTGATAGGTTAAGTCTGCCTGTGTACCTTTTATGTTGCATGAAGCTTTAATAAATAAACAGTATTAATGAAATCATAACAAAAACCGATGAACGTTAATATACAGGGTGTTTGGTTCATCGTGTGCCAAATTGATATGGTCGTCTGGAGGGGTCATCTGCTGTCTTTTCAGACCCCTAAACAATACCCATGTCCTGTGGATTTTTTTTCATCGACTTTTTAAAGTTTTTTGAAAAAAAGACCCGTGTTTTACATTCAAATATAAATATAACAAAATGGATAAGACGTAGAGCATCAATTTTAATTTTATTTAGACGTATATTATATAAAGGTACTTTTCAATAAAAAACTAGTGATATCAGCCATCTAGAGTTTTTAAAATTTAGTCACAAAGTTTCGGACTTAAATTAACGCAATTCGTGTTACAGCTATTTACATGGCTACAAAAAAAGAACGAAAAGAGACTGGGATCTTCAAACTCTCTCAATAATTCTCCAGTCTATCCTCTTACTAGTGATGTGCCACATGCCATAAAAATCTTAACACAACTATGTAAAATTGCTACTTTTGTGAATCGAGTCGCATAAAATTAACATTCAAAATTGTGAATTGAAAAATTATTTTTCCTAAAATGGTACCTGAAACACTTACTTAAATCTGTTATATCACTCTTAAACGGTGAAATCTGTCTCGTATCTCACCTTTCGTTGATTTTAGTAGTAAGAAAAAAATAAAATTACATATTTACAATAATTTAATATTTTTTACAAATACTGCTCGAATTTCGGCCTCTGTTGCAAATGCAGGCCCAACATTTGTTTTGTATTTAGACACACAGTGGTTGTACGAAGTCTTTTTACCGTCTTAATTGTATTGAAAGCCGTTCCAATGCTTTGAACTAGTACTTCCCTAGTTGGAACCACCGTGGCATATACCAGCTCTTTTGCAGGTTCCCCAGACCCTTCGTACAAGTGTAGACCTAGAAAAACTGTGTGTTGAAATACGAAACAGGTGTCGGGCGTGCATTTGCAACAGAGGCCAAAATTTGAGCAGTATTTGTAAAACTTATGAAATTATTGTAAAAAGATGATATTTTTTCTTTTATTTCAAGTAAAACCCACGAAAAGAATGATACGAAGCAGGTTTTACTTTATATGAGTAATTTAACAGATTAAATAGGCGTTCCAGATACCATTTAAGCAAAAATAGTTTTTCAAATCATAATTTTGAATGTTAATTTTATGTGACTCGATTCACAAAAGTAGCAATTTCACATAGTTGTGTTAAGATTTTTATGGCATGTGGCACATCACTAGCAAGAGGATAGACTAGAGAATTATTGAGAGAGTTTGAAGATTCCAGTCTCTTTTCGTTCTTTTTTTGTAGCCATGTAAATAGCTGTAACACGAATTGCGTTAATTTAAGTCCGAAACTTTGTGACTAAATTTAAATAAATCTAGAGGGCTGATATCACTAATTTTATATTGAAAAGTACCTTTATACAATATACGTCTAAATAAAATTAAAAATGAGGCTCTACGTCTTATACATTTTGTTATATTTCTATTTGAATGTAAAAATCGGGTCTTTTTTTCAAAATAGTTTAAAAAGTCGATGAAAAAAATTCCACAGGACATGGGTAGTGTTTGGGGGTCTGAAAGGATAGCAGATGACCCCTCCAGTCGACCATATCAATTTGGTACACGATGAACCAAACACCCTGTATATCAATTAGTTTAGTCAATCTGCATGTCCTTTCAATAAAATAATTACTTTAACTTACAATACGGCTCGTCTCACAGTTTAAGGTCATTGACTACCTACAAAAAATTACCAGCACTAAACATGTGAATGGATTTGAAAAAAAAAACAAAAGGAAGTCAATCTTGCTACTTGATGAAGAAGAGAGGTTTCTGTTAGCGTTCAGTCATTCGCATTTTTTCAAATCTTACAACTCTAGAAACAGGGCCGCTCTACCAAACATGAATTAATCAAATTGCGTGGACTAGCGAGAATTGAGTCCGGCCCTCGCCACTGCCGGTCTTCTCAGTAACAACGGACTCCCCGAGTGTATGAACAAACTCGGTTCTTATATACAAATCGCTGCGAAAACTTTAATAGCGCGATGCAGGCCTCGGGCTCTGATTGGCTGGAGAATCACGAAAGTGAGCGTGTCCGTTCCATTCAGTGAACAATGACTACACGGAATCGATGAAACAATAAAGCAATCAAATAAAGAATGTAGTTGTCGAATGCAATCAACACATTCACTCTTTTTTTTTCAAATATGGAATTATAGAATTTTTTTATTACAATATTCGAGATATATTGCTGGCTTGTAAAAAACAGTGTAGTATCTATCGTGTTTATAAAAAAGAAGTTTGACAAAAAATTCAGACTTGTATTATAGTGAGGTTGAATTTCAGAAGTAAAAAACTAGTACAAAGGTGGCTGCCTAGCCTTTGCTCGCGAGTTCCTTCCGGGTTTATCGACATCTGAAATTATAGATCTATATTTCTTTTGCATTTATTTTATCATTCATTACCTTTGTAAGCCAACTCTTGTATAAATTATAGGTATTTTTTAACTTTTGTTCACAAACTACTGAACCGATTTTAAAAAATCTTTCTCTGTTATATGGCTACTATATCACTTAGTGACATAATTATGTACTGTCTACATTCATACAGAGTAATAATAGTATTCTATTACATTATCCTTACGAGTACATATCTTATAGCTATACTTTTTTTCTTCTTTTTTGCTTTGCCATTTTGTATTTTGGAGTAGTTACAATAATAATAACATATACTATATTGACGAATACTATAAATTAAAAATAGTCAAGGTCAAAGTCAAATACTTCTATCTTTTTTTTGATCCATGAGAAATTATCACACAACTTCTCCGGCACTGAGTGAGATCATTAGATATTTACTGACTAAAACCCACTCATTTTCCTTCAGTTTCTGTTTGCATTTCAGATTCGCGATTACCATTTCAAATAATTCCCCAGCATCACTTTTAATCCTGCCCATACATGAATCAATCTATCATAATGCCTCACGTTCAAAGTATCGAAGCATATCTTTTCTCATTCCTACACAGACTTTCCTTTTCAGACCTATCGGAGCTATCTTTTCATCCCGCATACGATCTCGAAGTCGAGAATCTGCGCATTTCACTGAACGCCAGCATTCTTACTGCATTTATTTTACTTTGATGCTTTTTATCATGTCTTGCTGCCAAATGAAATGCAACGGTTTAATCTGGAAATATATCTTTTTACTCTCTCTGCGCTATGCTTGTATATGTGTTCGTGAATGAAGGTACCTTCATACAAACTTTGGGAGTTTTATCCTTGTAGGTGTTTGGCAGGGTCGAAGCCTAGGCCCTGGGTTGAATGAAAGAGAACCGCGGGACCCTAGAATGGAGGCAAATAAAGAACAGGAGTGGGTTTTAGTCAGTAGAAGTCTGACACGCCCTCTGGCTCTACCCAGAGCGGGAGCAGTCATATCGATGATTCCCCACATTAAAAGAAAAACTCTTTTAGATGGTGATTTTTGGAAAACTGTGTTTCTATTAATAACATAAACTTTAGTGAAAATTTTCAGTTTTCTAGGGTTAGAACTGAACGTTGTTTAGTCAGTACGTGAGTCATCAATCATCCAATGACTTCTCCCGTATAGGGGCAGAGCAGGTGGGCGTGTCAGACGTTTTATCGAATGTTTCCAGGGATTCCCTTCTAAAAGTCAACCTACGACCCCAGTAGGTTTCGGCCCTGCTAAGCTTTTACAGTTTGCTGATACCTCTTTTATGTGCACACGAGCTACCCATTGTTCATTGTTCGTAATATAGTAGTATTTCCAGCCATCCTAAGAGTGAACCTGTTAGGATGGCTGGATATCAGAGCAGGGCATCTCGCTGATCTGGCTGGGGCGTGATGTACAGATTTAATCATTTTTCATAAAATAATATCAATCAACTTCGATTTTTATGTAACTCATTTTTTTCCATTTTTTCATTTTGGTTGTAATGTAACCGGATGTGTCTCTGTATTATATGTAAGTATATAGAGCAACTGCCTATCAGACCTCGACAACCCGGTAATTGGGTAACACGATACGCTGACTGATGTCAGATTTCCTGGCTTTTGACATTGCGTAACGACTATCAACGATCTACATTACAATTGAAACCAAAGGCGTAATGTGGTTTCTGAAGCCCGGAGATCTGGGCAAGCTTAGCAATACAAATTAAATTAAAATGTTTATTTGCAAGTAATACATTGTTTGCAAGAAATGACTGAAAGTTCCTTGTAATAATCTGCTTACAAGAAAGCGTATTACAAAATAATTATTTACAAGACAGTTATTTATATTGATGTCATTCTTGATGCAATTAAATTGTTATTATCATATTTATACAGTTTACATAAATTTGATCAATATCATTCTTTTTGCACAATTTTATAGTTATACATTAATTTACTAAGTCATTACATTATTAAATATCCAAATAACTAATTCAATTATTCACTTAAAAAAACAAATCGCATAATGTCCTTTACACCATAGAAACAGTTTAAATTATTGTAAACACTCTGTCAATTTCGTTTGAACCCTTCAAAAAGTAATATAATTATGAGAAAGTATTTCTTAGAAGAAATGAAACAACAAACTCAACTTCAACTCTTCGTTAAAGGCATTTGTAAAAGACATACCACAATTTTGCCAATACATACATGCCCGAACTATTAATAGACCATCAAAGACATAGAAAATATTTAGCGAGCATTGACAATAAATAAAAATATATTAAAGTTAAAAATAAATGAATCGCGTCGCAGACTCTGCCTTAACAACAAACACAGGAGTAAATACCCTTTTTGAAAATTAAAGTTCAAGTAAAAAACAAAAGTCACGTGAACAATTTAATGTCATGTCTGAATCAGATCTTTGTATAAGACATATATTTTAATTGAATTAAAGTTTATTTTTTATCTTTAACCTATCACATACCCGCAAAACGAGACACAATAGTAACACAATAACAGCGCGGTCGCATTCGGTTCTTAGTGATCATACAACGCGACCGTAATCCACTGATCAGTATGGCACCGGTCGCGTGGAGGAAGAACGCTTTAATGATAACTATATGAAAAAACCCGACCAAGTGCAAGTCGGGCTCGCGCCCGTAAGTTTGATTGATTGATTGATATATACTTTATTGTACACCATAAATATAATTTTACAAGGACTTAAAATTAGTACGGTGTTGCAATGGGCGGTCTTATCGCTAACAGCGATTTTTTACAGATAACCTTAGAAAGTTTCCACACCGTCTCTAGCAAAAAAAAAAAACTCATTTATTGTCTGGGAATAAAAGTGGAACCCATTGAAATTGGTACTTATTTTATTTTAACCTATCACATACCCGCAAAACGAGACACAATAGTAAAACAATAACACCGCGGTCTCATAGGACCGGTCGGGGATTCATAAATTAATATGAATAGTATCCATAGTAACAGTGGCCTCAGAAATACATCATCTGTGAAAATTTCAAGTATCTGGCTATCACAGCTCATGAGATAGAGCTTCATGACAGACAGACAGAGGAGTCATAGCAATAGATTCTCGTTTTACCCTTTGGGTACGGAATGCTATAAACGGCATGTTTTTTTTATTACAATAAACAAGTGCTTAACTGCGATCCCACCTGTTAGTAAACTGTGATGCAATCGTTGATAATAAGGCGCACTAGTTTATTAAGATCCTATTCACTCTAACACTCATCATCATCTGCCTAGCCTTTTCCCAACTATATTGGGGTCGGCTTCCAGTCAAGCCGGATTTAGCTGAATACCAGTATTTTACGAGGAGCGGCTGCCTACCAGACCTCCACAACCCATTAAGAGCGTTTTCGCATTATCCGATCCGATATCGGTATCGGACGCCGATCCGATATCGGGGTAAGTAAAATGTATGAAATATGTGCCTATCTTTCATATTGTCCGACCCGATATCGGATATCGTAGCACGGTATTTCATACATTTTACTTACCCCGATATTGTATCGGCGTCCGACACCGATATCGGATCGGATAATGTGAAAACGGTCTCACTGGGGTAATACGGTACTTCATGGCAAGACTGGAGTCAGATTTACTGGCTTCTGACTATCCGTAACGACTGCCAAAGATCTCCAAATGACAGCCGGGACCAACGGCTTAACGTGCTTTCTGAGGCACGGAGGAAACTCGTTATGTTAAGATGGTCACCCATCCACAGACCAACCTTGGCAAGCGTTGCTTAACCTTGAAGATCGACCTGTGCGGTTGTTATTATCTAGCCACGAGCTCCTATTCACTCTAACACTCTGTCTCAAAAATAAAATCACACCAAAAATCTCTCTATCCATGAATTTCCCCATTCTATAAATGTACATACATATATAAAGGAAGGTACATTTCTGACACTAAAGGATGACTGAGCGCAGGAAATAAAGTGCATCTCGGAAAGGTCAAGCAATGTAGCTCAGTCAACGCCAGACGCTAGTACTTAGGATATTCTATATGTATAAGTATGGGTTGAGTTTGATATAATTATTATGCATAGGTTTACCCATGTGAGGAACTTTGATGGTGGTACAAGCGTTTGGAGGGGTATTTTCTTTGGCTAAACGTTTTGATTCTTGAAAAGCTAATGCTTTTCCGACAGAAACGGAACCGGACCTCTGAACTCAATAGTTTTTAGGGTTCCTTACCTCAAAAGTGACAAAACGAAACCCTTTTAGGATCACTTTATTGTCCATCTCTTTTTGATAATGACGCGACGCTCAGTTCCTTCCGACGATTTCTTAGTAGTATTTCAAAATTTATTTTCGTATGCATTGTATTTTAATTGTATGTCATTATTAATAATGGTCTGAAACACAGCGTAGGAAATAAAGTGCATCTCAGAAAGGTCAAGCAATGTAGCTCAGTCAACGCCAGACGCTAGTACTTAGGATATTCTATATGTATATGTATGGGTCGAGTTAGATATATTATGCATAGGTTTACCCATGTGAGGAATTTTGATGGTAGAACCAGTGTTGTGTATGGTAGAGCGTGTGTTGTGGTAATTTCTTTATATAAACGTTTTTGTTATCGAAAGGTATTAAGTTTTTTAGGGTTCCGTTCCTCAAAAGGAAAAAAACGGAACCCTTTAAAGATCACTTTGTTGTCTGTTTTTGGTAATGACGCTCGGTTCCTGATGACGATACTATTACTAGGAAAGTAGTATTTCAAAATTTATTTTCCTACACTAATGTAGTTTTTGTATGTCATTATTACGTACTAGCTGTTGCCCGCGACTTCGTCCGCGTTAAGTTCGTTAAACTGCACAAAAGTAACTAATAATTCTACACTTGCGAATAATTCCGAAAGCATCCAATTCATTCATTTTACTTTCACATAAAACAGTTTAACTTCATTCCTTTTTTTAGTTGGGAAATAATCCAATGACTTCTCCCGCTCTTAGCTAACGCATCAGGGCGTATCAGACTTTTACTGACCAAAACCCACTCCTATGTTCTTTCTTTGCCTTGCGTTCCAGGGCCCCAGGAATGCCTTTCAGAAGCAAACCCATGACCCCAGTAGGCTTGGCGACCCTGATGGTTCTCTATGATCTTGCTGACATCTCAATGAGGCACGCTTGGAACACTACCCGCCGTCGACTCGGTCTCGGTGTAGATATTTGGTTACCGAACGGTCGGACGGCGCCCCATTGCTCGCCGTCCGCAAGTCCACTTCTACGGCGGCTGGAAATCGGGGTCGGGATCTTATTTCCTCAACGCTGGGGCGTGAAGGCCATTTCCTCATCCATGCGGCCGCCACCTTGGCTGGATTACTGCTTCTCAGAAGGAGGCAACCGCCTGCCACTCTACCCTGCTATGGACCAGGGCCCGGCGCGAGAGGTCGCTGCAACCGATGACCCCCACAAAGGGAGGACACGGTGGCGCACACGGTAGAGGTGTGCCCTGCTTGGGCGGAGCGCCGCCGTGTCTTTGTAGAGTCTATCGGCGACGGCGACCTCTCTGGGCCCTGGTACAGGCCATGGTCCAGAGCGAGGAGGGGTGGTGAGCGGTCGCCTTCTTCTGCGAAGCAGTAATGCTAGCGAAGGAGGCTGCCGACCGCGAGCGCCGCCGCCGAGATCCCGATCCCGATTTCTGACCACCGTAGGCGCGGGCTCGCGGACGGCGAGTAGCACGCCGTCCGGCAGTCTGGTAATAACCTGGACAGAGTCTAGTCGTCAACGGCGTCTTCTGTTCCACGCGCGCCTCAAGGAGATGTCAGCAAACTGTAGGGGCCCGGCAGGGCCAAAGCCTCTGGGGAACACGGAAAATCCGAAAGGTTCTCACCGTGCCCCCCAGATCGAAGGAACGAAGGGGAACGGGGTGGGGTTTAGTCAGTAAGAGTCTGAAACGCCCTCCCGCTCCGCCCAAGAGCGTGAGAAATCAGTCTGATGATTCTCCTTCCAAAAAAAGCACCACTAAGTAAGTGTAAATAGCACTTATGTAGGCTGAAAAAAAGTGCATAAAGTAGTTTTTAGTTGTCAAAATATATGAATGGTCAGCACAAAGCTGATCCTGAAGTCAATAGAAGGTTTAGTATTTGCCTCTTTTTTATTTGAGATAGTTATCCAGCTCTAGGTGGAGCAAGTGGTCTTTTGCGGACTAAATTCCACCATGTTCCTTCAGTTGCTATTTACGTATCAGGGCCACTAACTTTTGCACGCCTCAGTTATTAGGTACTTCGGTATATTCTCTCTTTAAAGAGTAACTATATAGGCGTCATGGCGTTCTCACTATCTGCATTATGCAAGTACTAACCGAACATGAGTGTTTCGAGAGGTAAATATTTTGGATTCGGCGGGAAGAAAAGGCCAAGTCACCATTCTGCGGAACGCCCGGAAAACACGGCAGACGTTACGGTCGAAGTCTACTCCGCTAGGCGGAGCACCGCCATACTGTTTTGGCGTCAGAATCTGAATCATAATGCCCTAGTTTGGGTCAATGTATGGGGCAAGACCTCCTCTTGCCCTGCCAATGGAATAAACCTGCTATCGTGAGAAAGACATCCTTAAGCCTCCTATTGTCGTGTAGACATTTCTTAGGTGTCATTCATTAGTCACAAAGCGATTCCCGACGTTTTTAGTTATTGAAATTACTCGTTTATTTAGGCAGATTTTTTGCTTGGTGATATTTGACTGATGCCTTCATATATCATACGGTGTTTTTTTTCAGCGGGTACTACTTTCTTTATCGAGAGTTAACTATGCAATTTATGAATTAAGTTAACTCTTGAGTGCGTGCATTTTTACTCAGCAGACTTCACATTATTGATGGTCAAACATGGTCAAACGCAACCTGTGGTGCGATTTTAAACGGGTACAGTTTGCAGAGCTGTAAAAAAACCCACCATGTTCCTTCAGATGCCCTTTGTAAACAATTTCTCAAATCAATTCTACCTACCTATACTATGATAGCACAATTCATAAGAAAGAGACTTCGCAACAGACCGTGCAGCAGGAATCGTAATATTTTAATTTCGCCATAACTTCAAAACCAAACGTCCAATTTTAATCATTCAAAGACCTAATATTATCTACATAAACTGTACTTAGTGATAAAATAATTTATTTTGATAAGGGTTAATAGCATGAGTAAAATAAATGCGTTTAAATGTAGTCCAAAAAAATTCAAGATTTTTAGATTAAAAAAATGGTTGTTGTGCCTCACTCGACATAGATAGGTATAGTGCTTCGCGGACTTTTTTGTAGATATTTATAAGATCTACAATTAATTAGAACATTTTATGGTTCTATCTTTTACGGTTTAGGCAGCGTACGCAAAATAAGTAACTTTTCTGGTTGATTTTTTACACCTAAACCTAAATATCTTACGGAACCCTATTTTTTTCAGAATAAAATTTAGCCTATGTTATTCGTGGATAATGTAGCTTTCAAATGGTGACATTATTTTTAAAATCGATCCAGTAGTTTTTGAGCCTATTCATTACAATCAAACAAACAAAGTTTTCCTCTTTATAATATTAGTATTTATTTTGATAAGGGTTAATAGCATGAGTAAAATAAATGCGTTTAAATGTAGTCCAAAAAAATTCAAGATTTTTAGATTAAAAAAATGGTTGTTGTGCCTCACTCGACATAGATAGGTATAGTGCTTCGCGGACTTTTTTGTAGATATTTATAAGATCTACAATTAATTAGAACATTTTATGGTTCTATCTTTTACGGTTTAGGCAGCGTACGCAAAATAAGTAACTTTTCTGGTTGATTTTTTACACCTAAACCTAAATATCTTACGGAACCCTATTTTTTTCAGAATAAAATTTAGCCTATGTTATTCGTGGATAATGTAGCTTTCAAATGGTGACATTATTTTTAAAATCGATCCAGTAGTTTTTGAGCCTATTCATTACAATCAAACAAACAAAGTTTTCCTCTTTATAATATTAGTATAGATAAGCGATTAAGTTAATGATCGGAAATTACCCTTGTTAATTTAAACTATAAGTATTTTACATGTGGTCTCCTTAATTAACTAAGTTTTTTTTAATCTGCTGGTTAAAACCCTATCTCACTTTATAACCTGCAACAATAATGTGGTCGACGATGGCGGATGCTTGCCTAAAACTGTCCTCTTCACTCTTGACTTAAATATATTTCGGTAATAAGTTTTCTGATACCTAAAGATCGTCATTACTTTGATAAACTTCATACCTTTGTCCACCTTTGTACCGTTTTTTTTTCAAGTGGGGAATCATCAGAATGACTTCTTCCACTCTTGGGTGGAGCGAGAGTGTCAGACTTTTACTGACCAAACTCCATCCCGTTCTTTCTTTGCCTTCGTTCTGGGGTCACAAGTTTTCCTTTCGGAATCCGATCCATGGTTCCAGAGGCATCTTTATAACGTTGTGTTTCAAGAAGTTTTAATTAATGAATTTAAAAGGTAAAACCAACAGAAATATCTACGTAAACGCCAACGCCCATTCACACAGCCGTTGCAATAGTGAAGTCAGGATAAAACGCCCAACGCTGCATTTGTGTAGCGCACAAAGTTGAGCAAATTAATACTACGTTAAAACTTTGTTTACACTACAGGGTAACTAGTTCAACGAGGGTTGTATTGATATAGACGAGGGAATTCATTATATATCTATTATAGAAGTAGTTTGGACCGAGAATGAAGCTGGAACTACATTAGACCGACACACAGTCGCACACATCGCGTCGCCTCGCGTGTTGTGGGTCAATAAGTCTAGTTACCATACAAATGATGTATGGTATGGAGACGAGGAGCTCATGGCTAGACAATAACGGCCAAGGGTCGATCTTCAAGGTTAAGCAACGCTTGCCAAGGTTTTTTTGTGGATGGGTTACCATCTTAACATACCGAGTTTCCTCCGTGCCTCGGAAAGCACGATAAGTTGTAGGTCCCGGCTGTCATTTGTAGATCTTTGGCAGTCGTTACGGATAGTCAAAAGCCAGTAAATCTGACTCCAGTCTTGCTATGACGTACCATGTTACCCCAGTTAATGGGTTGTGGAGGTCTGGTATGCAGCCGCTCCTCGTAAAATACTGGTATTCAGCTAAATCCGGGCTGACTGGAAGCTGACCCCAATATATGTAGTTAGGAAAAGGCTAGGAAGATGATGATTGGTTCTTGTTTTTTAGATTAGTTAGCGAATAAACAGACAGACAAAAGAAAGATAATATTGTTTACAATATCCAAAGATAATTTCATACACAAAAACACACTGTATCTTGATGTACTCGTATATAATATATGTAGATAATAATATATGTACATCTATGCAGCATTGTTAATGTTATTATTAGAATTAACTTCGTTTTGATAATGTCGAAGTTGATTACATGGCGGCCGGTGGAGGCTGCGGGCGTTTCAATGTTTCTGCATAATCCAGCCTGTTTTTGTTTATCAGCTTGTGTTGTAAACATCATAATTATAGCGCATAATATATCGTGCCTTATTAGAAAGATCGCGTCACTGCTTATCATCAGGTAGGATCGCAGTCAAGTACTAGTTTATGTGAATATAAAAATGAAACATGCGTTTTTAGGGTTTCGTAAGGGTAAAAAAGGAGATTATATTGCTATAAAATAAAATTATATTTATTTTTGCACTAGGTTGTTCAAAAAGACTTTCACGTCTATTTTTTTGGTCAATTTTTGCTAGATGAGGCCGGTTATGACTCTACTGTCTGTCTATTTGTCGCAGTCGCTAAAAAACAGAATGGTACCTTTACTTTTCAGGTGGAAAGTTTAAATTTTTTATTCTTGTGGGTCTTATTTTGGTTTGTACAGACCACTAGTCCGTGATTCACAGATTGGGAATCACAGCTCTAACCCATAATAACTATAAAGCTAATAGCTCTACTGCCGATTGGAGATTAGTTTGACTGCGGCTAAACTGTGACTTTATCCGCACTAGTTTAGAGAATTAAGTTTACTCTGATTACAATATTTGCAAGTTAATTATATGCGTGAACATTTTGAGCTGTTGGCGCTTATCTGTTACAGCATAATTCACTGTATTTACATACTTTATCGAAATAAGTTTGGTTGTTTAGAATATTAGCTGTGTTTGTCAACATCTCTGTTGGTTCAAGTGGAATAAGTTTCTTGTTTTGAAAGGATTACACGGTTTTTTGAGCTCGAAGTAACAATAGGCGTCATAACAGAGCTGAGTGTAAAATCTGTACGCTGAGTTCAAGTTGTTTTTACGTTAACGGGACCAAAACGTTCACCGCGTTTGACTCAGTTAAGAGCTCACCCGGTTAAGAGCTTAGAGCGGACCAATTGAAGCACCGAACATCACAAACGTCTCAACGGGTTAAGGTAAATTCAGCAGACATAAAGTCACCCATGATGCAATGATGATCTATGCTTGGATATTACTTATATGATCGAATCAGATATGAAGATATACACAAGAAAACCAAGGTTGAAGATAGAAAGTAGAACCACCAAACTTAAGTGGCAGGGCTCATTGCTTGACAAACAGGTGGTCAATAGAGTCGGAAGGTTGTAGAGCAGCAAAGTCCTTGACCGTGGACCACGCCCTGGGGATCTTAAAACCAAGAGTGAATTGGCTATCTTATCTATAGACTAGCTGTCCCCTGCGGTTTCACCCGCATCTTTTGTTACTGCTCCGTTCCCGTGGGTCGTATCGTGATGGTATATAGCCTATAGCATTCCTCGATAAATGGGCTATCTAACACTGAAGGAATTTTTCAAATCGGACCAGTAGTTCCAGAGATTACACCCTACATACAAACTTACAAACCTACAAACTTACAAACTTACAAATTTTACCTCTTTATAATATTAGTATAGAAGTATAGATAACCAATTCACTCTTGATTTAAAGATCCCCAGGTTGTAGCTATCAGAAAACAGAGTCCAGCAGAGAATCTACACAGAATTCCTCACCAGAATCAACTCACAGGCTTAAAGTGCATGAACATTCTTACAGAAAGTTGAACTAAACTAAAAGTTCACAACATTACCATTCTTTACAAACATCTGAGTAATTACCGCAATATATCATAAAGGAAAGTCTAAACTTTCGTTCAGGAACTACTTTGAATATAAACAGTTTTGGAATTCAAATAAAAGAAGTTTGCAGGCTTCTTTAGTGTAGTACCCATTCTTTAGAACAGTTTATTTAGGAGTGTGTTACACCGTAGCAGTTCAAGATACGAATGTTTAAGATTCGTATAGCAAATTTATCTGCAATTCTATAATTGCTGATAGATGCTGCAGAGCACAGCTTACGGGTTCATACAATGTATCAACCTATCCTTATCTGTCATCTTAAAGATGCATATTTTCATCCTGTTGTCGTCATACCCTATAACCTATCCATGTCACGTACTATAAAATGAGATAAAGGTTACAAAGGTTAATATATTTATACCAATATTAAAAATAAAATTTATTACAAAACAAATTATGAAACCGCTCTGCAAACTTGTGCTCCTGTTCAATTTACAGCAGATTTTTATAATCCTGATATTTTGTACATTTTTAAACAAAACCAATAGAAATCGACATTAAATTTTCAGTTTGTCAAATAAAAGTAGCCAATCTAGTTTATTTCGTTAGATTGTGAAAGTTACATGCAAAATGTTCTCGTATAGAGAAATATTGTTAAAAAAAATATTTTTGTGTCTTTAACACATTTGATACGCGTTGGTGTGACAGGAGCCCAAATATTCCGTCTGCTACGGTCCAGCTTCATCGCGTAAGGCTGGAACAAACTCTCTGCGCCGGCTCTCACACAAACTAGTAATACTGTCATGATTTTACTTAAAAGTAACATTAAATTTTGATATTGTATTACAGCTTTATTTCAATATGAAATTAACCCTTTTTTTAAACGCTTTACCAATATCTTCAGAAACACAATATTTTGTGCAAAGAACAAAACGGATTTCGAAAAAATAAAACCATTAATATGGCTATTTTTGATTTTTTAAATAATATCATGTCTGCTGTTGATAGGAAGACTCCCATTTGCGCTGTTTACACGGACATGACTAAAGCTTTTGATTATGTTGACCATAAAATCCTTTTAGACAAGCTGCATTCCTATGGCATCAGAGGTAACATTTTAAAATTATTAGAATCATACCTAAGTAATAGACAGCAATGTACAGAGATCACAAGAGTGTGCGCAAAAACTAAAACGGAACGAACGTATACGTCAAAATTTAGAAGTGTAAAATATGGAGTGCCTCAAGGTAGCGTGCTTGGGCCACCTTTATTTCTCATTTATATAAATGATTTGCCAAAAGTGACGCAACAACAAATGATTTTGTTTGCAGACGATAGCACTGCTATAGTTAAATGTAATGACTTGAACACTTATCAATTTGACATTAATAATACTCTTACTGACATAATTAATTGGCTTAATATGAATAATTTATTAATAAACCTTAAGAAAACCAAAATAATGCATTTCCACCAAAGAACTGAAATCCCTAAAATTCGTGTCAATTATAATGGCAACGAAATAGAAGAAGTAACAGTGAGTGTATTTCTAGGAATGTATATTGATAATAAGCTAAATTGGAAACCTCACATAGAAAATCTTTGCAAGAAAATAAATAAATCTGCCTATGCACTTTTTCAACTGGCTAGAAAAGTAAATATAGACGCGTTACTTGTTGCCTATCACGGTCTAGTAGCCTCACTTCTACGGTATGGAATTATTTTCTGGGGTAATTCTACGGATAAGGAATTAATATTCAAGGCGCAGAAAAGGTGTATTAGAGCCATGTGTGGTCTGAAAACAGATGACAGCTGTGCACCGTACTTTAAGTCTCTAAATGTACTTACGCTACCGTCGATATACATATTAGAAATTAGTGTATTCGTCAAAACAAATCCTGACCTTTTTGACAAAATGACTAATGTACGAAGTGTTCCAATTCGTAGTCAGTACAAAAACTCTTTGAGTAATTATAAATGTAAAACTGCATTGGTAAAAAAAAGTATCTTGGGTATGGCACCACGCATTTATAATAAAATTCCCGACGCCATAAAAGAATTAAATTTAACACAATTTAAAAAGAGGATGAAGCTGTTCCTAATTGATAAATGTTATTATACGATTGAAGAATTCTTAACTGACAAATTCACATAGTTTACTATAACAATTTTGATATTTTTATTATATACCTACTTATAATTATTTGGACATTTCATTCTCTTGACATTTCATTTATTTTGACATTATAAATTATTTTGACATTTTATTCTTTTGACATTCTAAATTATTTTGAATTTCTAATTATTTTGACATTTTATTCTTTTGACATTCTAATCATTTTTACATTTTAATTATTTCGACATTTTAACTATTTAACATTTTAATTATTGTGACATTTTTATTTATTTTGTAATTATAATAGTTTTGCAAATATTTTTTTTTTTTTTTTTTTTTTTTTTTTTTTTTTTATTGTTTAGTATATATACAAAATTTATTTACAGTATAATAAAAAACTAAACTAATTAAACTAACTAAAAACTAACTAAAGTAAGGCGTCAAAAAACTCTTCCACATCGCTGTCGACCGGTAATGTGCCCAAAAGACTGGCGGCATTGCCACGCTGTATGGCAATGCTTATCCTCTGTCCGAGGTAAAAGCCAGCCCTTGGGTCACGCGAAGTGTCAATAAGGCGTTTAGTAAGATCTTTGTACAACTTGTGAGCACTCGGACCCCACGAACCAAGAGTTTCAACCCCAAACGGTTCGAAAATATAATTTCCTACAAGGTTATTATATTTCCGCCGCTTGAGGTTCTCCGCAGCCGCAGCGGCGGAACCAGCACAACACGACGAGCTTGGAAGATGGGATGGCGCAAGAGTATCGACACAAGTAGCGTCCCATACTAAAGGCCTACCCATCTTCCAAGGGAATAACGACATACCGTCCGGTCTCTTGCCATCGTCGCGTGCCAGGCCATGAGGTTCTAATACAGCTGGAACGCCGACGGCGACAAGAGCGCGTCGGATGATGTCGTTGATATTCGCGTGTCGCGCTATGCGACCCGCACTTCGGCTGCATGATAGACCGTGGTGTCCGAGGCTGTTGACAACTTCGCCACAGTGACAGCGATGAGGAGTACAACAGGGAGCGCCTAGACGTAGGGAAGCAGCGAGACGGAAAGTTGTATCATCGAGCAAGGTGCCTAGGTTCGATGATGGTAGTGCATGAAGCCAGAGACCCGACTCCCATTCCCCCACAGCTAGCAGGCGTGCACGCTCTGCAGCAGTAGTAGATGTTACAATCAGGTTGTCCTGAACTACTCTGCAGAGCGGCTCATCCCACCGTCTTTGGGATGATGGGTCGTCGGGTGGATTAAAATTCGGGCAAGTGAGTCTCCAGGTATCTATAGCCTCGATGAAGCACGGCACATTGAAATCGAACAGTGACGAAGATAGGATATTCCTGATCAATTTCTCAGTGCCGTGAACCGAGGATATAAAAGCAGGTAAACTAATACTAGAAATTTTGCGGACACCGAGGCCTCCCATACGGATGGGAAGGGTTGCTTGAGCCCAAGCTCGGTCGTCCAAAGCAACGTTCAAAATTAATGAAAGGGTTTGTCGGATAATTTGATCCATTTTTTCCAAAAGATGTGGATGTTTCCATAAATGAGAGGCGCGAAGGAAATATGTTAATTTAGGGCCGAAACAGCAGAAACGAATTAAGGTGATGGCTGAATGCATGTTAATTTTGAGCAATCTTTCCGAAATATCATTAAAATTTTGAATTTTTTCCTCTACGAAATTGGGAAAAGAATCCTCAAAAACAGGAGACCCAAGGAGACGAAGAGAACTTTTATCAATTATTTTTATGTCTGGGGCTATTGTGTTAAATTTCGAAAGATTGAGTTGTCTGTTAGTACTATCATTTAAGAATAATTCGCATTTTGAAAGATTGAGTTCGAGTCCTATTGAGTTAAGTTGATTTTTTAGGAATTGTAAATCATTTAAAACAGTATCTGCTTCGCCTCCTAGGGTTCCGTCGTCGAGGTACCAAACATTGAATTTGGAATTTAGCTGTCGAATAATAGGGTGAATGGCTAAACTAAAGATCACCGGCCCGAGGGGATCACCTTGTTGACAACCAACAGCGGATTCCAAATGGTTGTCCCGATATAGTAATTTGGAAGGATGTCTATAACATTGCCAAAGGAAACTAAAAATTTGGGGTACTTCTTTTTTAGCTTCTGCCAGCAAGGTGTCCCTATTAACTGAATTGAAGGCATTTTTTATGTCAACCTTCAGGATGACCTCTCCTAGGTTAGAATTTAGGAAGGTCGACAAGGCGTGTACGGCAGCCTCACAGCCCCCTTTGGAGCCGAAACCTAGCTGCAGGGGCTGAAATTTTTCCGAAACAGCCTCACCATAAAATTTACAGCAAATTTTGGCTGCCATACGCCGATAGGTAGTTCCCACAGCAATGGGACGAATACCGCCATCTCTCTTGCGTAGGGCACATAAGTTGGCCCCGTACAGAGTCTCGATGACGGCTTCGTTCACTTTGCCCGAGAGCATGAGGTTAATTAGAGCTGTAAGCTCCTTCAAGAGCAACTCACCAGCTTCCCCGGCGCCTGAACAAATGAGGTCCTTTAGGTGTTGAGGACTTAGGCTGTCGAGGCCGCCGGCAGAGCCACTCCGGAAGGAGCAAACAGCTGATACTACCTCTCGACCTGTAATGGTGAGGGTATGAATGTCCGAATCAGGAGGGTCAGGAAAAGAAAGGCCATCCGCAGGGGCAGGGTGTTTACTCTCCAGAGCTACTAGAGTAGCTGGAGAATAAGGAGCCAGCACATCACTACTGAACAGAATTCTGGCTGCTCCGCTAATGTCACCTTCCCCTAGTTTTGTTTCGACCAGATGGGATATACCTCTTGAAGAGGTATCCCTCTGAGTCGATAATTTTGAGTCCAAATTAAGGGCCGAAATATCACAATTTTCTTTAATTTGTGCAGTCAAAGTTTTTTTGTTTGCCAAATCCTTTCGAACATGTAGTATTCGGTAAGGGAAGGTGAGAAGGTGTTCCCAAGCACTTAGCGAGTTCTCCCGGGCAGCAAGGCGCACACAACGTGCTAAATGTTGCGCTACTATAGGCCTTGCACCACGGGGAACACGTTTTAAAACCGGAACGGAGTTTTTGAATTTTGAAAGGGTTTTCCAAAGGGGGTCAGTAACTAAAGCAGCTGGTGTAGAGGATGTAGGAGTAAGAACAGGGTCTGAAATGGGTGCATTTTGGGGTTTATGGGCCTTTCCAATATGCACATTCAGACCCCGCTTACCTTTAAAAAACCGTGCTTGGGTGCAGAGAGGGCACCTCTCCAGAGAACTGAGTGATGTATGTGCAAATATTTTAATTATTACGACATTATTTTTTGAGACATTTTAATTATTCATTTTTAAGTTTGATATAGAATAATTTTTTCCAATTGTATAATAATTTTGCATGTTTTTTTTTTTTTTTTATCTAGTACTCGTTTCTCGTCAGCAAGTATTGCACACCATATTTGTACGCCTTCAGGCATAACATAGCGCTCTATATATAAAATAAGATCTGTATTGGTTACCTATGTTAACAAATAAATAAATATTATTATTATTATTATTATTAAACTAAGTTTTTTTTTAAAGAACAAGTTCAGTGACGATCGCGTTATTTTAATGATTCAAGAATCTCACAGCCCTATTTTATAGCCCGCACACTATTTTAACGTTTTCCCTCAGCAAAAAAAAAAAAAACCGTTAAGTGTGAGAATAAACTAAAGAAATAAAATTTCATATCCTTGATATAATAATATTTAATATTTTTTTTTTTATATATAATATTTGTTGTTAGAGAACACTGTTACTTTTGACTTTATTTTTACTTTTACCAAATACTATTTCTGTTGTACCCTCTGTAAAAATTTCAATTTCTTCCTATTATTTATTGTTTATGAGATAAAGAGCGCTAACAGGCAGATGGAATCGTCCATGTATCTGTTGCTACTATACGGTAGCAACGTTTCATATAGGTAAGAAACCCTAGAATAAAACTTTTAATGAAAAACTAATATTGAAATATTATTACTCTCTTTAGATTCTCACAAATTCTGAAGCCTTGTCAATAGCAACAAAACTCGATCTTTATTTGGTCTCACCCCAAAACAAACCCCTATAATGTTGTAGTGGACACAAGGTCAAAGTTAACACTAAAATATTGCTAAAACGTGCCAAACCCCATTTCAGTAAAGGTCAACTAAAGCTGTACAAACAAAATATAAAACAGGATAAAATATTACTAAAAAAATTTGTACTAAAAAAGACTAAATAATGGTTTTGAACAAAAAATTATTTCACTTTTCAGCGACATTTCTTGTGGCTATCCCATTAATATTTTGGCATTCACGGAACTGTGTTTTACTTCCTACTAATATTCATCATCATCATCTGCCTAGCCTTTTCCCAACTATATTGGGGTCGGCTTCCAGTCAAGCCGGATTCAGCTGAATACCAGTATTTTACGAGGAGCGGCTGCCTACCAGACCTCCACAACCCATTAACAAGGGTAACACGGTACTTCATGGCAAGACTGGAGTCAGATTTACTGGCTTCTGACCATCCGTAACGACTGCCAAAGATCTCCAAATGACAGCCGGGACCAACGGCTTAACGTGCTTTCCGAGGCACGGAGGAAACTCGTTATGTTAAGATGGTCACCCATCCACAGCCCAACCTAGGCAAGCGTTGCTTAACCTTTTACTTCCTACTAGTATTATTCATGTGGAAATCTGTATGTTTGTTCATGATTAGTGTTTGTTATTTATTTATTCCGCAACGATCGTACACACTTACAGACAAATTCCACGTGCATGGAATTGTAAATTAAAGAAGTAAGGTAACATAAAAATTCATTCATCAATGAAATGTATAAAAAAAAGTAATCTATACTAATATTATAAAGAGGTAAAATTTGTAAGTTTGTAAGTTTGTATGTAGGGGGTAATCTCTGGCACTACTGGTCCGATTTGAACTTTTCTTTCAGTGTTAGATAGCTCATTTATCGAGGAATGCTATAGGCTATATACCATCACGCTACGACCCACGGGAGCAGAGCAGTAACGAAAAATGCGGGTGAAACCGCAGGGGACAGCTAGTAATTTAATAGTAGATTATGTGACTAGGGAGTAAAGCAGTGTCTTTAAGGCGAGGGCGGCATGTTGAATTCCGAACAAAACGAAGGTTGCTATGTTTTAATCCCGAACGTTAGTGAGGGATTTATATAATTAACTCCCGAGCATTGCGAGGGAGTTAATACAGAAACCTGAGTGAAGTGAGGAATTAGAGCCGCCCAAGACAAAGACAGCTTTATTCCCGTGTTGGATACTCTACTTTTTACACCATGTGTGAAATAATTACAAGTCTACTACGATTAATTAACTAGGCACTATATATCGTATAAAACAAATTATAAATAAATTAAAAAATATGCAACATTATTTACACGTTAATCTCAACTCCAAATTAGAAGCAAACAAAATTCAATACTTCAATATTACTCTATAACTTTACTCTTTTTTAGAACCTCCTTAACCTTTTCCTCAGTATGTTACCACATTTATTATTCTTTTTTTTTGTTAGTGGCCAGTTTCATTTTTGAATAAATTTGTTTGATGCACGTACATTTTAAATGACTGAAGGCGTATTTGACGTTTTAAATTTAAAAAAAAAACCATTATGCCCTAGGGATCGGCCATACTGTATTATCTCCCTAGGTGATAACGAGTTGCTTTAAGTGCAGGTTACATGACACATAATAGGGTCATTATCGAGCAGGTGGTGTAAAAATAATAATTATGCTACTGTATTTTTTTTTAATGGTTATAAACTAGTGCTTGACTGCGATCCCACCTGAATTAATTTTATTCTATGAACTTTTAGTAATTTTTATATTTTTTTTATAAAGTTCAATTATTAAATGACTTTGAAACCTGTAGTGTTTAGTATATTTGTCTCGGGTACACACACAGGCAGAGTATGTAACCCCAGTACACGCTCTTGCGGAGGTGAGAGCGGACGTGTTACTCTGACTGCTGGAGGCATAACAAGCCAATAACTATCCTCTGAATCTGAACACAGGTAGAAGTAAATTTTTCACTCTTTAACTTAAAAACTCCCAGGTTGTAGCTATCCAAAAACACAGACTTCGATAGAGAATTCCAGTCTTTCTTCCCCTCAAAATCCCTGAAGACCAGGGGAAATAGAAGGAGAGAAGGCTTTAATCCTGCAGTAAGATCGCACGGGCTCATAATATTATAACAGAGCATTTCCGTAGGATTACTTTCAAAGGAGCAAAACCGTTCACAAAAGCTAGTTCCTATACAAAAGACGGTCACCCAGTCCCCACTAAATCTAAGGCTTGCGCCAAATCAAGCGGCTGTCGCATAATAACAATAACTGTGTCGCAGCCGCCGTGGACGCCGCGAGGATTTACGATAGTCGTTTGTTTTGCGCAGGTGGCCGCGATAGGATTACTTGCGGTCAAGCCGCGCCCAAACAAACGTGGGTGCGGAAGGGGACTTAGATCGTGAGTGAGGTAGAAGAATTTGGAAATTGGGATTAGGATTTTTTGGGGACTAATCTGGAGAGGTATAGAAAATGCTATACAAACAAATAACCGTTGTACCTATTTTCTGTATTCTATTTCTTTTATATTTCTTTTGTGTGTGTACATAAACTGTTAAATAAATAAATAAAAATATTGATTTTGCCCATTTCATAGTGTTTCTGTGTTTAAATTATTGATAGATTAACGCCCGTTTTCAATAAGCTATCTATCTACAGTTGCAGCCGCTAAAGATAAACAAATGTATCCTTTTGCCTTTACTTGCTTTCCTATATAACCTACCGACGGTTAGCATTTCCTACCAAAATTGTGACATTGACAACTAGAATCTTACTGTTTATCGGAGATAGCTATCTATTTATGAACTGCGGTAGGTTATTGAAAACGGGCGTAAGACAGCCACCTGCCTACTGAACTTACTTGACTGTCCGGAAAGTCTAAAATACCTCCACTGTCCATATGTTCGTCCATCCGTATCTCATAAACCGCAATAGGTTGACAGTTTTCACAGAGTGTGTATTTTTATTGCTACTATAACACCAAAGTTTAATTACGTTGATTAAAAATTGGGCCCCATGCAAGAAACCAACGTTTTGGTTTATGGATCTTTTTTTTTACAATAAAAGTCTGACACTACCTCTAGCTCCAACTGAAACCGAAGATAATTTACACCTTAAACAGATAGGTCCCCCTTGGTTGCCACCTCCAAACTTTCGTACAGTGAAGTAACGACGCTTATGTTGTAACAATGGAAAATTTTCGGTGCGAGCCTTTCTGTTTACTGAGTTTTCTTCCAGTTAAATGAATTCAACTTGTATACAGAACTTTGTATTCTTTGATCACTACACAGGAACCTTAAATATAGAATCTGTCTACTGCGGTGTTCCTGTCCGATTAAAATTTATGTGTCTTCAAGGCTATAGTGAATAGGCTTTTAATAAACTAGTGCGTCTCATCATCAACGGTTGCATCATTACTTACCATCACGTAGGATAGCAGTCAAGCTATTGTTTGTATCAATTAAAAAAAAACCTTAGGAATGCAACTAGACAGGAGCATAGTTAAGTTATGATAGGATGATATTATTATTATTATATCTAGCCTATATTGTCCCACTGCTGGGCAAAGGCCTCCCTCCATTCCTTACATCGTTCGCGGCTTTGAGCCACTTCGTGCCAATTCTGAAGGAAGGCATCCAAGTCGTCCCGCCATCTCCTTCTTGGTCTGCCACGACCCCGTCGTGCGATTTCAGGGCACCAACCTTGTGTTTGCTGGCCCACCGCTCGATCGGCATGCGGCAGACATGTCCAGCCCAGTCCCATTTAAGCTGGGCAGCCTTCTGAGCCACGTCAATGATCTGCGTTTTGGAGCGCAGTATAGTGTTGAATGAAAATGATAATATGATGATTTTTAATTTATGAGACAGTAACAAAAAGAAATGCTTAAGTGGAAGTTGGTGTCACGCACGAAGGATTCTGTACCATTTTTAGCAAAAACGGCAACAATACGACGTTTGTTGTATGGGAATCCCGCTTAGATATCTATTGTAATGTTTTTATTATTTGTTATTATAGCGAAGACAGAAATACATCATTTATGAACACTTCAACTGTTTAGCTATAGTAGTTGCTGAAACACAGCCTGGTGACAAACAGACGGAGAACGGAGTTACAGCAACCGACCGGGGCGAGCCCAAGACGTAGACGGCGCATAGTGTTCCGCGCACCTCAAAGAGATAGCAACAAAACTGTAGGGGCCCAGCAGGGCCGATGCCTTCGTAGGCCACGGGAAATAAGCTTGGTTTTAGTCACTAAAAGTCTGACATGCGTCAGAAGTCATTAGATGATTTCCTATCTCAAAAAAACTAGAGTTAAATATCAGATAAACCGTCCACTTAGAACCAATAACACAAGATTACGCTCTTACTTAACAGTAATCTTTCAGCAGACAATATTACTTGCAAAGCATTAATTTTGATCTGAAACAGTTATAAAATATAATTATAAGCCTCACCACGAGTAAATGGTACGTTGTTAATTACGAAGAGTTTAAATGTAATGAGGCTTTAATTACACGGAATTCGTCGGAATCGGTCGGATTTTAAAATGTTTTCGACATGTTCAGGAAATATTCACATGTCTTTGTGGTTTAAAACATTTCAGAAAACTGAATGTGAATTCCGGGTGATTTTAATATTGATTGGGTCTTAATTTAAAGATATTAATAATTCAATGTACTTAATAAAATAAGTAGACGTTGCTGAGGTATCCAGGGTTCTGAACCAACTTTTGGTAGCGGTTTCGCCCGAGTAAAAGTCGAAGTTTAAGATCATTTCGCAGGGATAAAAAGTGTACATATTTTGTTTTTGTTTTAGGGTAAAGACTCGACACACAGTTAGACTCTCACCCACGTGCCAAGTTCCATCAAAATTCGTTTAGTAGTTTAGACGTGAAGAGATGACAAGCAGAAAAACAAAGTTAATTCAGAATTAATATAATATAATGCAGAATTAAAAATGGTAAATAAGTTAAATTGTCTCATTTATATGAGACAATTTAACTTATTTACCATGCCTACGATTGTCTACCTTAACTTATCTTCTTCTTAATACGTTTTTAATATTTATTTAATGTGAGAAGGCCTTCAATTCAATTCAATTCAAATAATTTATTGCATTAACATATGTGTTTTATAAGTTGTTACAAGAAATGGTTTAAAGTGCACATGGACCCTGTCGGGCACAGCAATATCTGAGAAGTAGGTAGTTGGAATAATATAATCATGAACAAAACAAAGTCAAGATAGCGAAAATCAAACACAAATAGAATTTAAAAAAAAAATTGAAATAGAAATGTCAATAATACAGTAGTTAATTATAGTCAGTTTCAAAAACAAATTCATTACAAATGTCAAAATTAATTATTAAAATTATCGTCAAAATATTTTTTTGGTGAACCGATAATCTAGTGAGAGTCAAGGGAATTCGATTCGATGGATGCGAAACGCACAGAACCTGTCGATGTAGCGACGCTTGGGGGAGGCCTATATCCAGCCGTGGACGTCTTTCGGCAGAAATAATTTTGATGACGATTTATTTTATCGTTCTGTGATAACGTCTCGGGCGTTTTAATTTATGTAATTTTAAATCAACACTCAGAAAAGTGAGAGAGCCGATATATCCTAGAATCCAAGTTTCGAATTATAAATGTCGCATCCTGTATTGGGACCGCGTTTACAGAAGTTGAGTTCCAGCAGTAAGAAGATTTTGAGGCTGATTTCACTTTTATCTATACTAGACTGAACCTCACTTCTGACCTTCATGTGTCATTATTATTCTTTTTAGGGTTCCGTAGCCAATTGGCAAAAACGGAACCCTTATAGTTTCGCCATGTCTGTCCGGCCATCCTCGCTTAATCTCTGTGACCGTTAGCTCTAGAAAGCTGAAATTTGGTACCAATATGTATGCCAATCACTACGAGAAAGTGCAAAAAAAAAATTTAAAAAAAAAAATATATTAGGGTAGCCCCCCCTACATGTAAAGTAAAAACGATTTTGTTTTAATTTTCAACCCTAACGTGTGGTATATTTTTGGATAGGTATTCAAAAATGAATAGGGGTTTACTAAAATCATTTTTTGATAATATTAATAATTTCGGTAATAATCGCTCCAAAAGTAAAAAACAATGCGTCCCCCCCCTCTAACTTTTGAACCATAAGTTTAGAAGATATGAAAAAAATCTGGAAAGTAGAGCTTTATAAAGACTTTCTAGGAAAATTATTTTGAACTTGATGGGACGAACAGTTTTTGAAAAGTTGGGGACACTTATTTTGACGGACGGGAAACTACGGAACCCTACAGTGGGCGTGGCCCGACACGTTCTTGGCCGGATTTTTTTTTAATTTTAATTTTATTTTTGTTGTATTCGTGTTCTTATTTTTTTAAATTTGTTTGTGCTTTGGTGTGTGTTCTGTTTTGTATCAAATAAACGTTTATTCTATTCTATTCTATTTTACATATCAACGCACCTTCGAAACTACTGAGACTAAAAGAGTGAAATTTTGCATAAGGTTTTTATATGACGTAGGCGAGCATTAAGAGAAGATTTTCCAAAATTGGTATCCTAAAGGCATGAAACGAGGCTTTAAACTTTATATGGAAACCTACGTTCTCGTGGGCAAAGCCGTTTCAGAAGCTAGTTCTATGATAGTCTTGAAACCATGAAAAAATGACATTGAAAAAACCTCAAAACCACCAAAAACGAAAACCACTTAACACATAAACGAGTTTAAACCTAATGAGTTTTTAATTAGATAGCATTTCTCGCTGAATTGTTCTGACGCTATGTGAATTAAAAAGAATGCTGTGTGGACAGCTCAAAAAATAAAAAGTAAAATGGCTGCGATAAGCCTGTTAGCCGTTAACTGTAAGTGGGTCGTATGTGGAGATGAACATGAATGTATTTTGTTTTAAATATAAATGGTTCTCATTCGGAAATAAAAAATGAAAAAAGTGTTGTATTTAATGGCTTTTCGATCATGTTAAAAATATCAGTAAGGGCCGACTGTTCACGGACGCGTGGCTTTATAGGCGTGTTTTTTATTAAAACTTCATGCAACATAGAAGGTACACAGTTTGTCATTATACGCTTTTATAAAGCTACACGTCCGTGAACAATGGGCCTTAGACTATTTTAAGCGTAGGCAACCTCTTGCCAACAATAAAATTGGAAAAGGGTTTTAAGGCTGACTGCTAGAGGTTCGTTTGAAATGAAAATCTTAACTTAAAGTTTGCCTTTTTTAGTGGGATGTCAAACCGCTGTAGACTAAATCCAGATCTTTATCGCTAGCATTACTAGTCTTCGCAGAAGGAAGCGACCGCATCCCATTCCCTTCCCAGCGCGAGAAGACACTGCCGCCAATCGCCTTTACGAGGACCACTCTAGTGGGCCACACTTCCACCGTATGCTTCACCGTGTCCTCAAGGCGTTCTTTACAATGGAGTCACCACCACCCGGAAGGTTTTTTCATCTGAACCTGGAACAGGAACTTCACGAACTTTCCAAGTCTGATGAGGACCAGTTATGTGGAAGGTGAAAACGCCGCCCTCGTCCTACTCCTCAAAAAGGGGTCTTATCGCCGCGACTGTGGCATACCCAGACAATTTTTAAGATGGGTATCCAAAAGCCAGAAGACGCAGCGTTGGAAGGCCTCCCACAAGGTGGACCGACGACCTGGCGAGGGTTGCGGGAATCCGATGAATGCGAGACGCACAGGACTGGTCGCTGTGGCGACACTTGGGGGAGGCCTATGTCCAGCAGTGGACGTCTTTCGGCTGAGATAATGATGATGATCCAAAATGTACTTATGACTAAAAAGGACATGAACAACATTATTATTGTGCCCAGAAAACATGAAAATGCATTCGGTATAGTTCTTTTTACTCCATTAAAATTGGAGAGTTGAATAAATACAAATTCTGTGTACCTGCATCTCATGAACAAAAAAACAAAACAGTTATTCTGCCATTTTGAAATCAGAAACGAGACGGCTCTTAAATATTCTGTAAAAACATTGTACTCCGAGCTATCAACTTCACTCCAAAACAAAATGATATAAACGCAGTACAAAATACAATTTTAAAACAGCATTTTCGTCCATCTGAACAATTTGGAGAAATATTAACTTTTTGGAGCTGATCAAATGGACCCGGGGGCCTATTGTCCGAATACAATTATGACGATTCTGTCCGTAAACGACTGTTGATTTAATAATAAACACGCCGAAACGCTTCCCGCAGGCTGATTATGTATCTTGCAAAAGCCGAGCGATAGCAAAAATTGCACGAAAATTGCTCTTCAATCGCTAATTCGTATTACGTATTAGCGAAAACCACGCGATAGCAATCTAGCGACAGTGCTGCCTCTATGGAGCAATCAACTAACTAAAATGTGCATTGTTGCACTCGAATCCCTAGCGATAGCGTTTTACTTCGTATTACGTATGGTTTTTGACAGCGATGCGACAGCGATCGGGAAGCAAATTTAGCTGTCAAATTGCGTTAACCATTTCTTTGATTGTTGATCGTTTGCTTATCGCTCTCTGATTGCCAATAAAAATTAGCTTTCTATATCGAGTATTTTATTAGTTAAATTGTGTAGTTATATCTGCAGCGTGTGTTTAATTAACATTTCAACTTATTGTGTGTGCTTTAAAAGACTTTATTCAGTGTATTCAACCAACATATTATAAATTTGCTTGTCTTAAGTTTCCTTAGACCTTGAACCAAGGCCAACACCTTTGACTAAAGTGGTATGTTCTGCCAGATAGTCCAAACAGGATAAAGTACTTTTACTCTTCAAAGTAACTTTATTGCACTAACACATATAAAATAAAATAATATCATTTTATTTTAAAACTTGTTGACATAGCAGTAGAATATCGTTTGGAGTCCAAGTAAACACTGATTTCATTCCTTCATCCATCTTATGGTCGACACAAAGCTATTTTTAGTAAAGTTCAAGTGGATTGAAGTGAATTTTAAGTTACAATTTTTTTTCTTTTCCAAAACAATCACATCTGTTCGACATCTTTAACCCGCGGATAGTCGCGCCTGGGTCAAAAAGACCCAGTACTTTAGTGTTTGTGCCATAACTCTTTTTGCATTAGTTCATTCATTTAGATAGTAAGACCGTTTTCACATTATCCGATCCGATATCGGTATCGGACGCCGATACGATATCGGGGTAAGGTAAATGTATGAGATATGTACCTGTCTTTCACATTGTCCGACCCGATATCGGATATCGGAGCACAGCATTTCATACATTTTACTTACCCCGATATCGTATCGGCGTCCGATACCGATATCGGATCGGATAATGTGAAAACGGTCTTAGAAGGTGCATTGTGAGAATGGGTCGTTTAGACCCTTTTGCGACGTAATGTGTTAGTGTATTTTTTGTTTCAAAAATATTGTTTTGATTTTATTTCTTTGTAAATATGTCGTCAAATCGTTTGAATGACTGGAAAATAGCAAATATATTAGAAGAGGAAGACATTGAAGGTGGAATTTCGTCAGAAATTGAAGACCATTTGGATAATGATAATTACGATTCAGATTCTTGTCACAGTGGTGAAAATAAACTCCTTGATGAGAAAAACCAAAACGCAATGCCAATTTTGCAATACTTATATATGTAGAGATCATACTACATTTATATGTATCAATTATAATCAAAAATGAAGCCAAAACTAAGGTAAAACTATTGTAAAATTGGCGTAGAAATATACAAACTGACTATAAAATTATGCTACGTTTTAAAATTAATATTTTACCACTATTTAGAAGTTTACTTATATTTATGATAAAAAATATTTTTTTATGTTTATAGGTTAAATAAAAAAAGTTTAAGTTATTTTTTTGTTCGTATAACGTAAAAAGTAAGATTTTGCAGTGATCTCTTGAATTTTGTGATTTATATTACTTTTTATGTCCAAATAATAAACATTTATTATTTTTAAGTTTGTTTTGTTATCCTCTTTCAAAATAATTTACAAATAATCCCGAAACTTAATTAAGTTATTAGTTAAGTAAACAATACATTAAATATCTGGGTCTTTTCGACCCGTGCGCGACTGTTGGTGACTTAAAAGGAGACGCGAGTACCGGCGGGTTAAATGGCTGTAAGTTTTTAACTCGTAGTTTGACAATAAATTAATTCTCCAAATTGTTACTCAATTGCTGTTGGCGCTGGGGTCGCAGCAATAAGTGCATGGTAACAATTGGCGAGCGATCAGCAATCCATTTTTAGATAATACGGATCTTTTTGACGTTAAGCGATTGATCGCGCGTCGACTGCGCGATGATTGCGAATTGTTTGCTGATCGCTGTTTCTTACATAATCAGCCCGCCGCTCTTTCAATACCCTATAACATCATAAAATTGGTTATCCACCAATTACAATAATAATATGATTATCATGTACAGTTTTAAATGTTTAAAATACGTTGGAGTATTGATTTCATATTGCCATGTCGTGATGCATTCGACAGTTAATTTGCTTTTCAATTTGAAATGACAGGCAAAATATCAGGAGGGTACTTAATTAATTTTTGAAGCGATAGGTCGTAAACGTGATTAAAATAATGCAATTAAAGTGATACTGGATTGGCTTTTTGATTATAGTTTTTTTATTGTTATTATTATTGATAGGCTCCAATAAATCACCTGGTTGAAAAGGATGATTTTATTTTGCAGGTTGGAAATCGATTAATGATTTCTCCCGCTCTTGAGCTGGAGGGCGTGTCTTTAACGTTGACTTTTACTGACTTAAATCCACTCCTATGTTCTTTGCTTTGCATTCCAGGGCTCTGGATCCTTTAAGAAGCAGACCCTCAGTAGGTTTCGACCCTTCAGAGCCCTTACGGTCTACTGACATCTCTTTGAGGCGCGTGTGGAACACTACGCGCCTTCGACGACTTGAGCTTGATCCGAACGGTTACTGGATGGCCGTACGGTGAGCTACTTACTGCTCGCCGTTCGCAAGCCCACGTCTAAAACCTGCTTACCATCAGGTGGGATTGCAGTCAAGCACTAGTTTATGTTATATAAAAAAAGCGACGATGTGGTTGACGTCGAAGCACGTTTATTTAGAAGTAACCTATTTAGTATTAACTTAAAGACTTTAAGCTGTAGCTATCACCAAACAGACTCCGCCAGAGAATTCTACTTTCAATTTCAAAAAGAGCTTTCATGATGATAGTTACATTTGAAGGATCTAACCCATATCTTCTCGACGTATGATTGTCTCAAGCTTACCTCACATATGGATATTAGCATAACGCTTACAAGACGGTCCCTGCATAGAAAATGAGAAATCGTGACATTTGAAATCACCTTTAGGTTACTGGCTGTTATGACTTTGACTCCCTTTAATATACTTTTGTGTAGATGAAAATGGTTACAATATTTTACTTGGTCTAGTAGCATAATCGGAACTGATTAGGCCTAGTTTCATCTTTGGCTTCATAAAATTCTTATCTAGACGCACGATGTGAGCAGTCGTGGTCCAGTAGTAAGGGGCAGTGCTCTGGGGAACATGGGTATCCTCTGGGGAACATGGGTATTCTCTGGGGAACATAGGTATTCCGAAAGGTTGTCACCGTGTCCCCCCAGATCGAAGGCAACGAAGGAACGGGGTAGGGGTTTAGTCAGTAAGAGTCTGACACACCCTCCCGCCCCGCCCAAGAGTGGGAGAAGTCATTCTGATGATTCCCTTACCGGAAAAAAAGGGGCAGTGGGGGTTTAGTGGTATGGAGACCATGATGGTGGCCATGGTGAATTAAGGAACTGGAACTAAAAATCTAAAATATTTAACATCCGTCAACCCACACTGGGAGAGAGAGGAAGCCTATATTTTAGCAATGGGTACAAAGCCGAATATAGATGCACAATAGTGTGTTAGCCAAGTTCACATAGCAAAAGGACGACACTCCAGCAGTGCTTATGTTACAAGAATAATTTCGGACCACTTCGAACGTTAAATCTAAAATCTAAAATTTGACATCTATGCTTGCAATATGTACGAGTACCTACAATAAAACTTTCTTCTTATTACAACTTTTATTCTTTTCTTTCTTTTTATTAAATACCTAGGGCATCTACTTGCCGCTGATCTCAGGGACGATGTAGATATTGAAAGGGAGCGCAGGGCCCTAGCGGTCCGGAGTAACATGTTGACCCGTAGATTTGCGCGGTGTACAGACCAAGTAAAAATAACACTTTTCAAGGCTTATTGCCAAAGTCTGTACACTGGCAGTCTGTGGGTTGATTATACTAAGAGATCGCTAGATGCCCTGCGCGTCCAATATAATAATGCTTTCAGGATGCTGTTGAGACTACCTCGCTACTGTAGCGCGTCGGAGATGTTTGCGCAAGCCCGTACCGACGGTTTCTATGCGATTATACGCAAAAAAACTGCGTCGCTTTTGAGGAGAGTGAGGGACAGTCATAACAGCATCTTGAAAACTGTAACTGAGAGCTTCGGCTCTCCAATCTTTCAGAAGTTTGTGCGGAGATTGATTATTACTAACACTAGGCAGTAAGTTTTTTCTTTATATGTTACTAACACTCTATGGATTTGATGTCCGAAATAAAATTATTATTATTATTTCCTTTATTAACTTTTTTACATGTCTTTTTCATTTTTAAATATTTCTTTACAAAACAAATAAGTAAAAAAAAAAAGCATTTAAAAATACAAAAAACAGCGTCCCACCGGTATCGGGAACAGGGTCCAAGCTACCGGTGGTCAGGGCTTCAGGGAAAGGAACCTCCTGACAATGCGAGCCGTGTCCAGGAGTACCGCTTTCTGAATCAAGCCCTTGATCCAGTCGTCTAACGAGAGCCTCCTAAGATGTTGGTCGAGGCTCTTGGCTATTAAGCCATTAACGGACACGACTATCGGTACAATGATCGCCGAGTCCACTTCCCACATGTCGACAAACTCGCGAGCCAAGTCAATATACTTGATTTCTTTATCTTTTTCGGCTTTCACGAGGTTCTCGTCATGCGGAACGGTTATATCAACAATCATTGCACGCCTCTCGATTCGGTCCACCACCACTATATCAGGCTTGTTGGCCACAACAGTCCTGTCAGTGATGATGGACCGATCCCAGTACAATATGACATGGCCATTATCGAGAACTGGGTCGGGCACGTACCTGTAATATGGCACTTCCGATTCTACAAGAGAGTGTTTCAAAGCAAGTTGCTGATGGATAATCCTGGCTACAAGGTTGTGCCTATGCAAGTATTCAAGTATTATTATTATTCCATTTATTTTCCATTATAACATATTTTATACATTTTTAAATATTTTTACAAAAACTAAATAAAAAAAAAACATTTAAAAATATAAAAAATAGTGGCCCACCGGCATCGGGAACAGGGTCCAAGTTACCGGCGGTCAGGGCTCCTGAGAGAGGAACCTCCGGACAATACGCGCCGTGTCCAAGAGTGCTGCTTTCTGGATCAAACCCTTGATCCAGCTGCCTAACGAGAGCCTCCTCAGGTGTTCGTCGAGGCTCTTGGCTATTAAGCCATTGGCCGTCACGACTATCGGCACAATGATTGCTGTGTCCACTTCCCACATGTCGACAACCTCGCGAGCTAAGTCAAGATACTTAGATTGCTTTTCCTTCTCAGCTAAGTATTATTATTATTATTATTACGAAACCAAAAATATATCAATGTAAAACCCCTAACCATTCACAAGTTAGTGACATCCGAAAATCAAAACCTTAGTGACTTAATCACTTATCAAAAGTTTAGACTACTTCCAGGTAACTTAAGAAGTTGAAAATTAATGTGGAGGTAGGTTATTGGAGTTATGGGAACTTGTGAACAAATAACTGTGGGCTTAGAATAGAAAGAGCAAATGAAGAAACATATTTTTAAAAACACATTTCTACATTTTTTAGTAAATAACAGTTTGATACGCCCTCTTGCTCCACACTAGAGTAGAAGAACTAATTTGATGATGTCCCTTTTAAAGGTTTTTGGACGTAGATTTCAGAAAACATCAGAAATCACCGTGTGGTGATTTCTGATGTTTAGCATAGTTTGTTTAGAATAAAAGTTATTTTGCTAGAAAAAATATTTACAAAAAAATATACATCTGAAAATTTGCCAAGCTATGTTTATGTTTTTGTACAGTATTTATTTACCTAAACAACACCGCTGTGTAGTATTTTTTCGGATAGTGCGCTGATAAAGGATTTTTTACTTTATCCCCTTACCGAAATGGGAGATGAATATATTTATGAAAACATGTTTACCAATGGAAAATCCCATCGAGCACACGGCTTATACCGAAATAACATTTTAATATTGCCCAAACTGTCGATCCAACCCATTATCACCAGAATCAAATATTAGCTTTGTCAACAATCGCTAGAGCCGTATCGTTCTAATAAAACAAGAACTGGAAAGCGACTTCTAATAATTGAGCTTTGAAAACTTATTGTGAAAAGGTTCTATTGTAGCAAAACCAATAACAGAGGTACCTTATCCAATTTTCACTTCATTCTGGGCAATCACTTTGTTCTTTGAAGGATAGGTCGGGTCGCGAGTGGAATACTAAGAGATGCTCTCTACGTTTAGAAGGCAAAAGATATCGCTATACTTACCTATGGTTAGATGGCTGGGTATGTTTGATTGTACTGTCAAACGAACTGACCTATGATTTGTTTTTATAGCAACTATAAAACTTTCTTACTAGCTTCTGCCAGCGGCTTTGCTCGCATCAAGGTTTCTTCATTCAAACTTTAGCGTTTGAATCCCCGACCGGTCCTATGAGACCGCGCTGTTATTGTTTTACTATTGTGTCTCATTTCGCGGGTATCTGAGTAATTAAACCCTCATTTCATCACATTAGGGGGTGAAATTTAGAAAATGGTCTCTTAATGTTCACATACGTTATAAAAAAAGCCTTGTGAAATCTTTTACACTTTTAGTCTCGGTAATTTTGACTGTGCTGTGATATGTTAGTCATTTAAGTTTTCTAGTTATATACCTATATAGATTATTGTTCCAACTTGACGAAATATTTACTACGCTGGACCTAACTTTGAATAATTATAATACAAAAGCAAATAATAAACTCAAGAAACTCAAGCATCGTGCCCAGAAAACTAGCAGCATTGCTACGTTGAATAGCAATGCTAATTCTTTGGGTCAAGAACGAGCCGGCTAAGTCACGTAGTGTCGATCAGTCGGTGTGAAATTTCCTTGAAAAGCACACGCGCACTCGGAACCCAAGGATTTGGTTTTATGGGATAGTTTTCAACAAACACGATACCCATTGTATCAAGAAATTTGAACAATAAATCCTACTCTCCTTCTTTGTTTTCTGTTTGTCTTCTATTAAGTTCATCATCTACCTAGCCTTTTTCCAACTATATTGGGGTCGGCTTCCTGTAAACCGAATTTAGCTGAATACGAGTATTTTACGAGAAGCGGCTGCCTACCAGACCTCCACAACACATTGACTGGGGTAACACGGTACTTCATGGCAAGACTGGAGTCAGATTTACTGGCTTCTGACTATCCGTAACGACTGCCAAAGATCTGCAAATGACAGTCGGGCCTACGGCTTAACGTATTTTCCGAAAGGAAATTCGGTATGTTAAGATGGTCACCCATCCACAGATCAACTTAAGCAAGCGTTGCCTAACCTTGAAGATCGACCTGTGCGGCTGTTATTATCTAGCCACGAGCTCCTCTTCCTCCTTTGTCTTCTATTAAGTTGCACCTGCCATGTTATGTTTCCGCTCCACCCTAAAGTCTACAGCTAGAAAGTGCCTAAAGCGATAAGTCCGTCTTTGTACCTACAGTAAATTATTTACTAGTCGAGTTGACTTTGGCCCCGTAGGGTAGGAATGGTTAAACTATGGTATGAGGCAAATAGGTAACTTGCAAGAACATAAACCAAACTTGTACAAAAAAATATAGAACAGTTAACTAAGGTTTTTTTATGAAGAACTTTGCTTCACTCTTGGATTTTTTTCTGTACGAGTAACATAGAGCATTAACAAAAATGTAAACTCACATACACATATGACACCTAGATACGGACCCGCGAACAGCAACGTGTCGCAGAAGCCAATATCACAGTCACTACGCGTATGGGTCAGTTCACACCGAGGCGCGACACGACGCGATGATGCAGGAAGAGGCCAGGTGATTTTCGAGTCTGTTCTAGTCTGCTCTTGAAATTATGAATTAGAAATTTTTTTTGGTTTAATAATAAAGAACCATTTAATAACCAATTTCCATATATCCATTTAAAAACCAATAACCTATTTAATAACGAAAACCATAACAGCGTTACAGTCTTCGATCATGTCAGCATGTGTGGTTGTTTTCGTTTCTTATTGCTATGATTTAACATAACATCCCTCTAGGTTTTTTTTTCAAGTGGGGAATCATCAGAATGACTTCTCCTGCTCTTGGGCGGAGCAGGAGGGCGTGTCTGACTTTTACTGACTAAACCCCACCCGGTTCCTTCGCTTCGATCTGAGGACATCGAGGTAACCTTTTAGAAATTCGATCCATGACCCCAGAGACTTCGGTCCTGCTGAGCCCCCACAATCTGCTGACATCTCCTTGAGACGCGCTTGGAACAGTACGCGCCGTTGACGACTTGGGCTCGGTTCGGGTAATTACGTAGGTATGTTCAAATAGCCACTCTTTTAAATACCGACCTCGGCAAGCGTTGCCTAACCGATTCCAAGAAAGAAAATAAAACATTTAACATTCCAAGTTCTACATCAGTTAGTTTCAATTGCAGTAGCGCAGTTAATACGCATGCAGTGAAACTCACTCCCATAAGGGAAGCAGGTATAATTAATATTCGTAGAACTGTTACTGTAGCAATAGATAGCGTAGCACAAGTTGTAACAGACAAACATCTTGGCAAATGTTATGTTTGTTCGTATCAATGGCTGCTCTACATAAACTGTGATGTTGTGTGCTATATTAAGTGTTTACTGTTTAGTAGTTAGATGGAAAGGAGGTATTAGTATAGAGAAACTGTTTGTTTATGGTTAAAGTACAAACTGCCTTTTTGGTGAAATGTCATTAAATAACTTTCTATTGCTCTTCGAGTATACTCCGTTTGCAATAAGATTACACATTCAAACTAACTTTTTCAGTTGAAAAAGGTCCGCAAGACATGTGATTTACGAAAACAATTCGAAGGGCTGCAATTTGCTATTATAAAAATTATATTCCTCAATTTAAAAAAAAAAAAATATTGATTATCTTAATAAAAAGTAACAAAACTTCATTTTCAGTTACAATATCAGACTTTGAACTACAATAAACATTTTCACAAAATTAAATTACCCTTACCATCGCCCTTTAGCCCAAAAGCGCGTCAAAAGCCGTTATTTACTGCTTCACTAAATAAAGTAAGCTGTCCCATCCAAACTTTTTGACACGACTCCTTATTGTCTCTTAATTGCCAAAATTCTTAACAGACCAAAGAATCCCCAACACAGGGACTTGTACAAGAATCTCTTTGAAATGCATAATTCATTTTATTAAAAAGTTTGACCCGAAGTGTACGGTCAGCTACGACAGTATATTATTAGCTTCATATTTTTAATATGGTCAGCAAAAACGACGATTATTGTTCGTTTATTATTACAGTTTTACAAACTTTTATTACAATACGGCCGTTATAAGTTGGCGAGTCTGAAGTTAGGCTCTGCGAATATGGGCGCTTGAAAAACGTTGAAATACTTGGGAACGTCTGAATTGTCTATTGTATGGAGGTGTTTGGTCAGTAGGCAATGTCTGTTGATGGTCTCCGCCACCAGGTACAGACTGCCTCAGTCCAGTCGTTTCATGCATTAGGCTTTCTGTTTGACGCATTCCCTGGTTTTAAAAAATAGGTTGCACTGTTGTACAAGTTGGTTCCATAAACTCCTGGACTGTCTGGGTTATCCCCTCATCAGTTTCTTTTTTTCAAAAATTCACAAAAAAAGTAAGCATCAGATTGTGTCCGATCTGTGGACATTATCCTTGCGCCATCGAGAGGTACAAATACTTAAGCATTATTGATAAATTTTTCGTCTAGTGATCGATTACAGAAAATATTTCACTTGGAGAAAATTGTAGTATCTTTGAGGACCAAACATAATTTATATTCCGAATAAAAGCACATTCTTTTTAGAATAATTATGCTAAACGCGAAAAAACTACGTTTATACTACAATATTGCTATAGGATGGTGCAGGCGACGGCGAAATTCATACATTGTAACTATCTATCCTTATATCTCATCTTAAAGATATATATTTTCGGCCTGCTCTCATCGAACCCATGTTTTTTTTTATGGGAAATTATTTAAATAACTTCCCCCGCCCTGGTCGGAGCAGAAGGGCGTGTTTGACTTTTACTGACTAAAATCCACTCCTGTTCCTTCTTTACCTTCGTTCCAGAGCACCGGGGTATTATTACTATTAATTATTAAACAACTTTCCCTGCTGACCGTACAGCCCAATTACCTTGTAATTATTATTGCAGAATCAAGTTTCGTCTCGGAGTTGCAATTCGTAAATATTAGTCCACATTCAAAGCTGGACGACTGAATTATTAAACCAATGAAACATAACTGACTGGAACTTAGCTTGACTTAGTGATGTTTGGAACAGATTTGTTTTTGATGATAAATTGCTCGTGAGTTAGTAGAAGGTTAAGTTTTAGTTCAGTTGGCTTTGTGAATTAGAGATACGGTCAGGGTAGAATTGCTGAAATAGAAAGGGTTTATTACTGGGAACTGCATCACAAATGAAGCTTGTATTTCCCGAAGGGACACTGGACGCTGGACACATATATTTCGCTAGTTATTTTAAATTCTCGCGTCATGGAAAGAGTTTATTCTAGAAATCAAATGTTCTAGGCTCTATATGCTGATTATGTAGTGATTATGTAGTAATTGGGACTAGATGACGTCGTGTAAAAAAAGTTGTGGGATATTATTATTAGTAATTAATTAATTTAAATGAAAACCCGAATTGACTGAGTTTTGTTGTGCGTATTATTCTCAAGAGCAACGTTTCTCTCATAATCTATAATAATAATTATTATTTTATATTTTCACAATTCTATGTTAATTAATTCACATTAATTACTCCCGTATAGAGGGCCTTGTACAGTTTTAATTAACTAGGAGTAAATGAATTCCTTGCCCTCTCTATTCCAGAAACTAGAAGCACATACTTGAAGACATCTTCCAATGCGGCCATGTTTCGGAGAAATGACGACTCCCTATCTCACATCTCGTTGTAAACGACGTAAATGTTATTACCGCAAATATAATTTTTTTTATCTTACTGTCTGGTACTGAACTTAATATACTGTACGAAAATTTGAATTTTACAGGCTACCCTGGAATATATACATTAAAGGACGTTGCACAAACATGAAATATGGATACACGTACGAAAAATAAGTAAGCAATCAATCAATATCATTTTGAAATCAACTTTCAATCTTCACATTTTACGGAACGTGCCTCGAATACTCTAAAAGTAATCAAAGGTTTTTTAATGTTGATTTAAAGAACCTCCCTCCGAAAACCTATTCAATCAATGTATACAGTTTTTAAAGACAATTCGAGAACGCAATGAATACTAAGCGTCCTTCCCCTCAACCTCCTCGCTTGAAATTAGAATTTGTTCAAATCAACTTTCGTTTTACACAAAGGATCACGAGTATTAAGCACCAATAAAGCTATAATAATAAAAGTTTTATTCAAACCTAATATTTACGTAAGATTCGAGATCCCTGGGGAGATCGGGGCGAACTTAACAACCGACAGGTTTAATTAGGGAACGAAGCTAATTCCCAAGTTTTGATGAATGCGATTTCACGGATACAACCCCATTTCACCCTCGGCGGGAGTAGCATAATTTGAAATTTTGATTTAAAGCCCTGTTTGGTTAATTGCTGTTAATACTATCGCGCTGGTTCGGTTATGGTGACCGAAGTGGTCGTAACCCTTTTGTGATTAATATACAATTGTTTGCCGAGTTTTTGATTGGATTCTTCTTGTGTAAATACTGGGATTTCGAACTGGGATTGATGTGTAATTGGAATGTACTCTCTAAGCTGTTGGAACTAGTGATTTGAAATTAAATGGCTGAACAGTTCAGTAAATGAAGAGAAAATTTATTGTAAAGGAAATTAATAAAAAAGAAATTTTCTCTGATAATCAGACGGCCTAACAATGTTTTTTTTTTCCCTACTACGAATTACTCCTGTATTGTGGGTACGTTCACTAACATTTAAACTCATTTTAACAAGATATTATCAAGACCCGTTATCACTATCTGTGGGCCATACAAATATATCTCCGTGTGAGAATCGAACACGCGACCCGCAGTGTTATGTGAGCCTCATTCTTGTACTATGACTTTTTTACTAAGTTAATATTATAGATGACTAGCTTTTGCCCGCAATTTCGCCTGCGTACATAAAATATAGTCTATGTCATTCAGGAATACTGCAGCTTTCTATTGGTGAAAAAATTTTAGCAATCGGACCAGTACTTCCACAGATTACCTCATAAAAACAAAAAAACAAACCTTTATTATACTAGTGTAGATTATCATCCTTTAACGCGAAAGACGTCTACTGTAGGACGAAAGCTACGTGTCTTGTAACTATTGAATTCCCACAATTTTCACCAAGTCGTCAGTTCATATTGTGGGAGGACCGACGAAGAACCTTTCGACTCCATCTTTTTAGCGTGCACTGTAGCTTACCCACTGCCACTTCAATTTAGCGATTCTTTTGGCTCAATCTGTATCCTAGGTCCTCTTAAGGACATCCATATTTCTGATGAGATCACACAAGGAAATTCCAAGCATAGCCTGTCCATAGCCCTTTGGGTGACTTTGCCACACCGAATCAGCATATTGGTATTGTGCCCTACCCTCTGCCTCGTACGTTTGGAGATTCTTTGGCTATTTCGATAACTTAAAATTTTTCTTCTTCCTGCCCTTATCCCATATTACTTGAGGTCGGCGCAACATGTTTTTTTCTTCTTCTGTCTTCTGTCCTGTCACTCGTCATAATATCATTGACTCCCTTTTCTTTCCTATCAGTCTTCACACAGTCCATCCAGTTTCTTTGGTCTCCCTCTTCTTCTCCAATAACTCTCTTCGATAACTTAAAATTAAGGTAGCATAAATATGTTAATTGTGGATATTTTTCAAGTCGATCGACGATCATTGAATAAAATTCACTTTTTCTAGCCTCTTTTCAGCCGAATATTTTGCTAAATAAATGTAGAAATCACACGACAAATGAAAGCAAACGTAATTAATTAAGAGCCAGTCACTTTGTTTCTGGGTCACTAACGTTTCTATTATGAACGAGCCGTAATATCACTCTTACTTATGTCTGTGGATGATTAATGCTCTTTTTGTATTATTATCTTTGAGTATTATTGATTTAATATGACGGTTTATTATCATTGAATAGTGAGGTTGGGAAAAGATTAGAAATTTTATTTATTGGTAAAGATAAATTAAACGTTAACCCTTTGATCTGCTCGCCGTCCAGACTCATCCAAATCCACTATGATAACAGACAGATATAATGAACTATACGTATACTTCCAGAATGGTTTATCCATACGCCAAAGGAGATTGACAGGGTGTGGACCAAGTGCTGCCCAGAATGAAGACCTAGTGCATTTTGTTCCTCAGGCCATTACTAATCATTAAACCGAAGCGCAGCAAAATCGGCTCCTGGAGTCAAGAAAAAAAAGGATTTTTCTAACCTAACCTAACCTAACTTAAAAATCTTTGTGTGGAAGTTTGACCAAGTGCTGCCCAGAATGAACACCTAGTGCATTTTGTTCCTCAAGCCAATACTAATCATTAAACCAAAGCGCTTCAAAATCGGCTCCTGGAGTCAAGAAAAAAAACTGTTTTTCTAACCTAACCTAACTTATGTAAGTTAAAAATCTTTTTGTAGAAGTTTGACCAAGGACTGCCCAGAATGAACATCTAGTGCATTTTGTTCCTCAGGCCAATACTAATCATTAAACCGAAGTGCATCAAAATCGGCTCCTGGAGTCAAGAAAAAAAAGGGTTTTTCTAACCTAACCTAACCTAACTTAAAAATCTTTTTGTGGAAGTTTGACCAAGTGCTGCCCAGAATGTATACCTAGTGCATTTTGTTCTTCAGGCCAATACTAATCATTAAACCGAAGCGCATCAAAATTGGCTCCTGGAGTCAAGAAAAAAAAGGGTTTTTCTAACCTAACCTAACTTAAGTTAAAAATCTTTGTGTGGAAGTTTGACCAAGTGCTGCCCAGAATGAACACTTAGTGCATTTTGTTCCTCAGGCCAATACTAATCATTAAACCAAAGCGCATCAAAATCGGCTCCTGGAGTCAAGAAAAAAAGGGTTTTTCTAACCTAACCTATGTTAAAAATCTTTGTGTGGAAGTTTGACCAAGTGCTGCCCAGAATGAACACTTAGTGCATTTTATTCCTCAGGCCAATACTAATCATTAAACCAAAGCGCATCGAAATCGGCTCCTGAAGTCAAGAAAAAAAGGGTTTTCCTAACCTAACCTAAGTTAAAAATCTTTGTGTGGAAGTTTGACCAAGTGCTGCCCAGAATGAAGACCTAGTGCATTTTGTTCCTCAGGCCATTACTAATCATTAAACCGAAGCGCAGCAAAATCGGCTCCTGGAGTCAAGAAAAAAAAGGATTTTTCTAACCTAACCTAACCTAACTTAAAAATCTTTGTGTGGAAGTTTGACCAAGTGCTGCCCAGAATGAACACCTAGTGCATTTTGTTCTTCAAGCCAATACTAATCATTAAACCAAAGCGCTTCAAAATCGGCTCCTGGAGTCAAGAAAAAAAACTGTTTTTCTAACCTAACCTAACTTATGTAAGTTAAAAATCTTTTTGTAGAAGTTTGACCAAGGACTGCCCAGAATGAACATCTAGTGCATTTTGTTCCTCAGGCCAATACTAATCATTAAACCGAAGTGCATCAAAATCGGCTCCTGGAGTCAAGAAAAAAAAGGGTTTTTCTAACCTAACCTAACCTAACTTAAAAATCTTTTTGTGGAAGTTTGACCAAGTGCTGCCCAGAATGAACACATAGTGCATTTTGTTCCTCAGGCCAATACTAATCATTATACCGAAGCGCATTAAAATCGGCTCATGGGGTCAAGAAAAAAAAGGGTTTTTCTAACCTAACCTAAGTTAAAAATCTTTGTGTAGAAGTTTGACCAATTACTACCCAGAATAAACACCTAGTGCATTTTGTTCCTCAGGTCAATAATAATAATTAAACTGAAATGCATCAAAATCGGCTCCTAGAGTCAAGAAAAAAAAAGGGTTTTTCTAACCTAACCTAACCTAACTTAAAAATCTTTCTGCAATCACACCTTGGACGAATACTAGTAATTAGTATTTTACTGATTAGTATTGGCCTGAGGAACAAAATGCACTAGGTGTTCATTCTGGGCAGCACTTGGTTAAACTTCCACACAAAGATTTTTAACTTAGGTTAGGTTAGGTTAGAAAAACTCTTTTTTTTTTTCTTGACTCCAGGAGCCGATTTCGATGCGCTTCGGTTTAATGATTAGTATTGGCCTGAGGAACCAAATGCACTAGCTGTTCATTCTGGGCAGTCCTTGGTCAAACTTCTACAAAAAGATTTTTTACTTAAATAGGTTAGGTTAGGTTAGAAAAACAGTTTTTTTTTCTTGACTCCAGGAGCCGATTTTGAAGCGCTTTGGTTTAATGATTAGTATTGACCTGAGGAACAAAATGCACTAGGTGTTCATTCTGGGCAGCACTTGGTCAAACTTCCACACAAAGATGTTTAAGTTAGGTTAGGTTAGATTAGAAAAATCCTTTTTTTTCTTGACTCCAGGAGCCGATTTTGATGCGCTTCGGTTTAATGATTAGTATTGGCCTGAGGAACAAAATGCACTAGGTCTTCATTCTGGGTAGCACTTGGTCCAACTCCCATACAAGGATTGGCAATGTCCTTTCATACATCATCACTCAAACGGACTCCGTTTCCGTGTGAGTGTGAATACGTAACATAATTATATGTATAACACAGCACACTCTCTCACAAACTTTTTTTTATTACTTTTACGTTATATTCACTAATATCACACTTGATATGATATTTGTTTTTCCTAATTCATCTCAGACGCCCAAAACAGATTTCCACATTAATATCTTTACCGAACAAGACTTTAATATCTTGGTTCAAAAAGTACTTTCTTACTGATAATTTCTATCTCTCTTCCCGGAATTTCAATATAATTTTAAGCTTCCCTTTAAATTCTGTTACAAACTCATTAATATAATATAATCAATCTTATTAATTAACTGTTTTTATTCGTTGAAGCTGATTTACGAGTATATCCAACTTTTTGGTAGTCATTCTGATATTCTTTATTTATAACTCAATCCATGGATGCGAGGCGCGCAGGACCGGTTGTTGTTTCAATGTTAGGGGAGAACTGTGTCCAGCTTCTTTCGGCTGAAAACTCTTGGTTGTCGAAAGAAAACCCCGGAACCCAGGAGTTACTATGTCAGCAGGAGTACGATACGTAAGGGTAGGTAAAAAAGGACACGCCCTTCCGCTCCACCCAGGGCGGGAGAAGCTATCAGGAGATTTCTCACCTAGAAAAAGTAGTTTTAATTTTCCTTTTAATCTTCTACATGTGTATCATTATGTTGTTTCAAATAAAAAAGTGCGTCAAATAAAAATATTTTTGTTTCCTTCTTTTCTTTTCTTTCTTGCTTTCTTTCTTTTCTTTTAAAATATTTAATACTATCACAAGGCTGAAGCCACTGGCAAAAGTTAGTTAAACCAAAAACAAATCAATCTAAAAACCGATTTATTTTTGTAAATGATCGCAATATAAAAAGCAATACAACGTTTTATGAACATTAATTTAGTCCAATCTCGAAATTGAGTAACTAATCACGCAAAATGAAAAATACGTTTCGGTTAACTAATTACCTAATTTTCGGTTTCAGAACAAAATTATCTGGCCTCTGCAACAGTACGGATTTAATAAGGTTTTACTGCGTAAAAGGGAACTGACAATTATTGGAGTTGATTCAAGTTATGCGGGTCTAATCGGCGAATGTGAAAATTAAAGTGATTGGTTTCCGATGAGCTCGGTTATTTAACAGCTAAGTTGGCAATTTAAAAAATATTTATTCGAAAACTTTCGTCGTTCACTTGCGGTATTACAATGAGGTTCTAATAAATATTGCTGAGGCGATGGGAGAGAGAATTCGAAAGGAGATTAGATGATCTGCGAAGATAAATATGCTGATTGGATTTTGTTTTAGATGGGAATTCAGACAATGACTTCTATCTAACTTGGGCGAAGCAAGCGGGCGTGGTAGATCAGACGTATTGACTAACCACCCACTCCTATGTTCTTTCCTTGTCTCGCATTCCAGGGACCGGGTTTTCCTTTCAGAAGTGAACACATGGCCCCAGTAGGTTTCGACCCTGCTGAGCCCCTACGGTTTACGCACGGCCAAACGGCGTGCTACCCATTGCTGCATGTCTGGGGCATGAGGGCCATTCCCTTGCACGTGCAGCAGCCTTCTCACTAACATTACTGCTTCGCAGAAAGAGGCAATCACCTGCCACTCGTCCTCGCTCCAGACCATGGCCTGTACCGGGGCCCGGCGTGAGACATCGTTGCCATTGATTTCCCCGACGAAGACAAGGCGGTGCTCATCTGTGTCCTGCAGGTGATATGCTAATTTGGTTTGAGACAGCTATGCGTGGACTATCCTTGCATGATCAGATCAGAAATGAAGATGTTATTGTTGAATATCGGTTTCCCCGAAGTATCACCGTAACGATGGGTCTTGAAAATCTGATTCCTGTAACACCATACCTGTAATATATATTCCTGTAATACCATCATACGCCGCGAGGCCCTTACTGTGAGCGCACGCTTGCTTGTCTTTAGAGAAAATCCAGTGTTACTAAAACTTTTTCGCACCATGTTCACCTGTGCTAGTTGTGGTTCTGAGCATACCGACGGCCCAATCTGTGGTGGTTGCAAACATCACTTTGACTACCAGTGTGCCGGGGTAACGGAAGCTGGTTACCGAAGACTCGGCGATAGCAGGAAGAGTGCTTGGCGCTGCCCTAAATGTAAGTCAGGCTCATCTCCTTCTCCTCTGGCTGTTTCACCCCAGCCTAGCCAGCTGGACAAAATGCAGGAGCAGCTCAACAAGATTGCCCTCGATCTGGCTCCGTTGGCTGCGTTGGTTGCAGACGTGAAATCCATCAAATCGGAGCTGTCCGGACTCAAGGACTCTATTGAAATGGCACACGACCTCATAAACGGCTTCTCTGTAAAGGTGAAATCTCTAGAGTCTAAGGTTACTAAGATGGAGAAGATGGCGGATCAAATATCAACTCTTCAGGATGGTATCGACAAATTAAACCAGGAATCGCGAGACAGAGACCAATGGGCCAGAGCTAACAACGCCGAAATCATAGGTATACCACAGAAGAAAACCGAGAATCTGTATGATATTGCACAAAAAATCGGTAACCTATGCAACGTTACGGTAAGAAAAGAAGATATCAATTATATTGCACGCATACCTACTCGCGTCCCCAACGCAGATAAGCCGATTGTAGTTGCTTTCAACAGTCGCTATATCAAGGAAGAGTTTGTGGCTTCATCGCGCAAAAGTAAACTGCTCAACATATCCAACTTGGGATTTTCTACATCTGCCAACTTCTACGTAAATGACCACTTAACTCCGACCAATAAGATACTTTTAAGTAAGGCAAGAGCCCTTGCGAAAGAACACGATTTCAAATACATCTGGGTGAAACACTGCAAGATCATGGCAAGAAAATCGGACACTGCAACTACATTTTTTATAAAGTGCGAAAAAGATCTTTTAAAAATCGCAAATCTTCAAAAATAGTTATCTCACATCAAATATTAATATATGTACACAGTTTGAGAACCATATTCAAGTTTAAATTACTTCCAAATACACACTTTTATTTAACTTATCGTATGAGTCAAAACAGATTAGTCGATCAACAAGTTGAATGTGATTATTTATTGCAGTGCGCGCAATTAGCACTCACTAGCGCGTACTTATACCGCGACGTACGTGTCACTCTTGCTTGCGCCCGCGTCTGCGCGGACGCAGACTCGATCCGCTTACCTGTCGAACGCTTTTTGCCGTGTACCTTTCTTTTTAAAAACTATTGTGTAGTTCGTGTCGAAGTTTACTCAGTTCTACATAATTTGCGCGTATTATTTTTTGTGCTCATGCTAGTTTGTGTTCGTGGTGTAATTGCACTTAAATACTGTTGCTTGGAATGTCTGTCTAATAGAATAACTTATATAATAACTTACTACTTCTGTCACAGGGCGGATGTTATCAATCTATTTATCGTGTCTAGCCTAATAATTTTCATATTAGAATTTTACAGTTTTTATTTTCCCATCTATAACAATGGCCTCGTTTGAACTTTATTACCAAAATACGCGGGGTTTGCGAACGAAGACACATACTTTCAAACGTAATGTATTTCTCAACTCTTTCGATGTTATTGCGGTAACTGAAACCTGGTTGCTGGATAGTATTAGCGACAGTGAACTTTTTGGTAGTGAGTACTTGGTTTGGCGTAGGGACAGGGATTATAGTAAAACTAAACAAACTTTAGGTGGTGGTGTGATGTTGGCTGTGCGACGTGAGCTATCAGCTGAGATTCGTACCGACTGGTCATCATCAGCCGAAGATCTCTGGGTTACAATTAGTTACAAAAAAAAGGACCGCACTATACACAAATTAAACATTTGTATTATTTACCTTTGCAAGGAAAATTTGGGGAACTCATACGACACACAGTTGCGTAATTTTTCTAATAGTCTTTCACTAATTGTAAACTCAAACCCCGATGACACTTTCGTAGTACTGGGAGATTTTAACATGCCCAATATTGAATGGTCAAGTGTTGGCAACTGTTTGCAACCCTCTGGCGTCTCGGGTGAATCTCAAACATACTTTTTTGATGTTCTTTCTGAGTGTAACTTAATTCAGTACAATAATTGTTGTAACAAATCGAAGGGAAGAATATTAGACTTAGTTTTATCCAATACTGATTTATGTGTTAGCGCCTGTGTCAACCCTCTTGTTCCAGAGGATGACCACCATAAATCTCTCGATATTGTGCTGAGTCATCATCTCGAGGTACCATTAAAACCCAACCCTCGAATGAAATGGTATTATGAGTCCGGGGACTATGACAATATTAATAATTTATTGAACGAAAACGTATGGGAAGACCACTTGCTTGGCAATTCATTAGACGACGCAGTTGATATTTTTTATAACTATCTTCAGAATTTAATTACTAATTACATTCCTCACAAAATTATTTACCCTTCAAACTACCCACCTTGGTACAACTCAAGTTTAAAAAAAATACTTAAGGAAAAATATAAATACCTTCGTAAATACCGCATTTACGGCAACACTTCGGATTACGAATGTTTTATATTACTTCGCGCTAGAGCCAGAACAGTTGAGGAAGAATGTTATAAATCCTACATTACCAGAACTGAAGACTCCATAATAAAAAACCCAAAAATGTTTTGGTCCTTCATAAAATCGAACAAAAAAGGCGCTAACACTCTCCCGTCTAGTATGTCATTTGAAGGCCAATGCTACAACACCAGTGATGAAATTAGTGATGCTTTCGCAGCGTACTTCCAGTCAAATTTCCTACTTACTACTTCAAACCGAAATACGAGTACCCCAAGTCCATTAAATGCTCCTACCGACACTGCACTAAACATAGGTGACATTGAAATCAACTCAAACCACTTGCTTAGGCTTTTAGAATCTCTAGATCTCACTAAAGGCGCGGGTCCTGATAACATACCGCCACTATTTATTGTTAAGTGTGCTAAAGGGTTAGTGAAGCCACTGACGATTATTTTCTCGCGTTCTGTTAAGGAAGGAACTGTTCCGAGTATATGGAAGTACGCGTATATAACACCGGTACATAAAAGTGGTAATAAGGGTGATATTAATAACTACAGACCCATATCTAAGTTATGCCTGTTTGGTAAAATACTTGAACGCATCATCTACACGCAAATTTACAGCACTTTTTCTTCGACCTTTATTCCCCAACAGCACGGTTTTCTTAAAAACCGATCGACCACTACCAACCTACTGTCTTTTGTCGACTTCGCTACTTCCTGTATGGACGATGGAGGTCAGGTGGACTGTATTTTTACAGTAAATGTTTCGACCGTATTGACCACAATATACTTTTACAGAAGATTTTTGGTGCAGGTATTCATGGAAACTTATACCGGTGGATAACATCTTACATAAAAAATCGTTCTCAGGCTGTTGTGGTCAATGGTGTTGTGTCGAAGCGGCATGTAGTCCCTTCAGGAGTTCCCCAGGGATCGCTTCTTGGGCCCTTGTTATTTAATATCTTCATTAACGACATTTACACATGCTTTCATAATTCATCATTCCTACTTTACGCAGATGACATGAAGATTTTCAAACGTATAAATAATATCGGAGACTGCTACTCTTTGCAACGGGACCTCGAAAGGCTAGAAAAGTATTGTCAGTTGAATAATCTGGAACTCAACGTATCTAAATGTTACACAATTACATTTACTCGCAAAACAAAGATTATATCCCATACATACTTTTTAAAGAAAGACCAACTGAAACGAGTAGATTATGTACGAGATTTAGGTGTGATACATGATTCCAAACTTACCTATGAGAAGCACGTAGATCACATAGTGAACAAAGCTAACAAAGCCATGGGGTTCTTAAAAAGATCTTGTTCCCAGTTTACAGACCCCAAAATTATCAAAATATTGTACTGTTCCTTCGTCCGTAGCTCACTTGAATACTGTTCGCAGGTTTGGAATCCCATGTATGACATCTATATCTCAAGATTGGAATCTGTCCAGCGAAATTTTACGCGATACCTACAGTATAAGTGTAATACCCGCGATCATAATTACGAGTCGAGATGCAAAAGGTACCATTTATTACCACTCAGGGAAAGAAGGAGTATATCGGATGTCTCTTTCCTCGTTAAGTTAGTTCAATCTTACATCGACGCCCCGCAACTACTGTCCAAGATTAATTTACGTGCCCCCACTAGATCTGCTAGAATACCCTTTCTTCTTCTTAACGTTCCCCGTTGCTACACAAATTACAGACAGAATTCGTTTTTTATAAGATGCGCAAAGTCCTACAATAATTTGGTTGACTTTTCTGAACTTGACTTATTTACCTCGAAGCCGCAGGTATTCAATCGAATACTTACGAAACATTGGTTCGAGAACTGTGTTAGTTTGTCCTAAAATACCTAATATCGTGACTGTGTTATGACACAAAGTTATGTTATATTGTTAAAGTACAATTTAAGTTCTTATTTTTAAGTACTTTTTTCTCTTACAAGCATGCTCTATATATATAGATATTTAAATGTGAAAACATATAATTGGTTAATAGTTGCATAATTTGTTGTTTTGTTTGTTTGTTAATACTGTTTGTTTTCCGTTTGAAATAAAATAAAATAAAATAAAATAAAAAAAACACTCACCAGATTGGGGACAAACAATTGTTTGAATACTGTAATTCGACAATACCTTTGTGCAGTATTGCAGTAGTCTGACACTACCGTACTTGCCAAAATGTTTAACCTTTAAGTACCGACGTGCGGTCTATTAGACCGCGGCAGGTACTTCACTTGTTAGTTTACCCCTTTCGCTGAGGAATATCAATCGCCGCTTTTAAGTAGCTGTAAGAACAGTAGCCATGATGATTTAGATGCAGAAAGTGGTATCGTCACGTTCACATTTGATGAGTAATTACTGTTTGAAATTCCAAAGCGGTCTCTCAGACCGCACGTCGGTACTTACGTAAGTTTTTTTTGTTTTGTTTTTCTTACAGTTTATTGTTATTTTTACAAAAATATTTAAATTTCACGTCAGGGGCTTCAGGCAGTCCTGGGACAGATTTATAGTACTCAAAAAAATCCCAGAAATGCAAATAAATCGAATCCAAGTTTTTCGCGAGGGATTGTGACTTTGGCGAGTATTTGGTTCTGATGAGCCAAATACACCTAAAAATCAATCTGAAAAAGTTGACTTATCTACCCAAAAACAAAAGAATTTAGACATGCTATGTTATCCGTTCAAAAAAACATGTTTTTTTTACAGTACGATAACCAAGTATGAATTGACTAAGCTAAAAATTTAAAGTGTAGTTGGGCAGTGGACATTTTCTTTTTCTGAATTTTTATATACTTGATATATATTTTTTCTAAAAGTTATAATAGTCTTGATACAAAAAATAATATTTTTGTTTTTCTGTGAGCTGTATTCTTTTTGTTTTGATTTTTTATATCGAATAGCCGGATTTTCCTCCAAAATTCAGGCTAAATATTGTTATCGCCTTATATTACAAAATAAAAATAATTTGAGTTTCTTTCTATACTTATTTTTTCTTACAACCCTTTATTTTTAACCATATTGCACAGAAATTTAATCAAACATTCACTTTTGTTAAAAAAAACACGGAATTTTTACCGCGGTCTGTCAGACCGCACGTCGGTACTAACGTTACAAAAAGTGCACGTCGGTACTTAAAGGTTAAAGTAAGAGTATTTCACAAGAGATGTAAAAAACATCCCCGTCATCTATATTCAAGTGGCTAAAACTAAAGCTAAAAAAAAGCAAAAATCTCTTCGTGCAGTTAGCGTTTTAATGCACTTGATCCGGACAAACGGGTTCGTTATTTCAAGGAATAGCTGAATCGTACAAAGTGACAGAGACATGCTTTAGTTTCTACTGGATTTATTACCGCTGACGTTCATACTTGGAGACTACTAAAAGAATTTACTATTATGTACGTCTACAGTTTACTCCGATAAATTAATGATTCGTCATAAGTCTGAGATTTTTATCGTCTCGCCCGATTTAAAATGGTGGTTTGAAGAATGGGGTGGTCTTTCATGAGGATTTTATAATAAATTGTAGAATCCTTTTGCTACATGTGGCTACGATCGATGTACAATTTTTCGCTTCGCAGAATTTCTACCGCCACTGCCGTTTTTGGTTCGGATAACCTTTTTTTATTGCTTTCTGAACATTTTTGACGATTGAAGTGTAAAACCGTATACGAATACATTTTGTTGGATAGTAAACGCTAACCAGTACCACCGTGTACGGTTCTGAGAAAGAGAAAAGAAAAAGAAGTGGTGTGGTGTGAAGTGTGGTGGTTAAGAGGAATCCGAGGCATTGGGCACGCGTATCCTATAGTGCCAAATCAATTTTCATAAGGAATAATAATCATCATCATCATCTCAGCCGACAGACGTCCACTGCTAGACATAGGCCTCTCCCAAGCGTCGCCACAGCGACCGGTCCTGTGCGTAACGCATCTATCGGATTCCCGCAACCAGGTCGTCGGTCCACCTTGTGGGAGGCCTTCCAACGCTGCGTCTTCCGGCCACAATAATATTTGATATTATAGATGATAGCTACAACCTAGGGGTTTAAGTCAAGAGTGAATAGGTTACTTCTAAGCAAGCGTGCTCCACCGTCGACCACATCATCGCTTACCATCAGAGATATTGAGGTAGTGGTCCAGGACGTGCTAATGAAAGCAATACCTAAGACAATGTTTATCAATAAAAAAGCATTTTACAATCTGATAGTTTAATACGAAAAACGGTACACTCAAGTGAAGTACTTGCAGTAAAACTTAATACGCATGGTGACCTAAATTTAAGACAACAAGGAGATTTAAGTCTTGGTCGTAATAAAGTTGATCATAAAAGTTTGAAAGCAAGGATGAAAATAAAATATTATACGATATACACTGCTCTTTAGACGATGGCTTAAATTATTACCGTGATAACATTTAGGTTGTTACTAAGATATTTATCAAAAGATTTAATGCATAGCGTTTTCTTGTATTTTTATGTCGTTTAAAAAGAGGACCTACTTTTTTATAGTACAAAAATTACAAAAGTAGATCTGTTTACAGATGAGGTTTTTTTTATTAGTCATCACCAGTTTTGTGTATTTAGCGAGGGTCAAATTTAAAACGTTTTTTAGGGAAGCCTACTGAAGCCATGGGTTACACTTCTGAAAAGAAAACCTGGCCCTGGATTGCAAGACAAAGAAGGCACATAAGTGTGGTTTAAAAAAACATATAGGATCACTTTGTTGTTCCTTTCGATACCCATTTTATCTTTTAAGTACGAAAACTATATTGCTAAGTTTCCGCTGTCCGTCCATCTGTCATCAGGCTGTATCTCATAAATAATGATAACTAGAAATTTTGACAAAGACGTAATTCTGTTACTGCTACGCTATTAATACAAATACTAAAATCAGTCACTTACTTTTCTATCAGAACGCAAATGTAACACACCTTAAAGTTTTTTTTAAGATCTGGTAGCAAATGTAACAGCCTTCTCAGCTGGCTGTGCTGAGGTACTCAATACTACAATGATACTCTCAGTTCAATTTTACTAGAGTCGTGGCTATTACAGAAATTCTATATTATTGCCAGTAGTAAAGAAATCCTATCTCTTTGAGTTGGGAAATCATCATAATTATGACTTCTCCAGCAGGCTCTAGAGTGGAGCAAGAGGGCGTGTCAGACTGTAACTGAATAAAACCTACGTACTTATAAACCTTCTCTTACCCTTTGCTTTGTAGAGTTACTGGAACCCAGTTGCGTGGGCACTTATTATACAAAATTATATTAATTTCCACAACATGATATCTTCTAGGAATAAAGCGAACATAATTAAAACCGCTACTAAACTTGGCTCTACAAATCCCACCAAAAACTCAAATATAGATGAGTTACTATTTCTCCTAATATGAAATGAAACAAAAGCCTACGTTAAATAAACACTATCACGTAAGCAAATAGACCCAAGCTAAAATAGAGGAAAATATTCAATTGCAACCCGTTTTAATTTACCCAACTTTCCACCCCATTGTAATCATAAAATTCCATCTCTGTGGTTCACCATAAAATATTAAACAAACCTTTGAAACACAAAAGCCCATTACGATGATATCAAGCGGCTCCGACGCTTCACCGGTCCGGAACACCTAAAAACTGGATTGAAACATTTATCTTTGGATCCTAAAACATTCACTTTTTCATTCACCATTCTTCGTATTTTAAACTGTGACACTTCGCTTTAATAGTTCCCTCTAACGATCCCTGGGTACATAAAAGATAAGATAATGCCAGCTATCGACACGATGAACGGAAAATTTCCACCGTATTTGATCGTCGGGCGCGGATAAAGGTCCACGGCTAAATTCTAAAATTCTCATTTTGATCTTTATTCTTTCCAGCCATTATTATGTTACAGGAAAGATACATTATAGCGATATTCTCTTCTAAAATTTTATGTTTTTAAAACGGCTCGTAAAAGTTGATTGACGGTAGACTGTGATGCTTAAATTCGGATTGCACTTTGCAGTTTGGAACACGAAAATGCACGAAGCGCTTCGTACTTAGTCGGGAAGACATGGGTGGCTATAAACTTGTAGGTTGTAATGTACTATTCCGCTGAAATTTGCTCATCATCGTCTCTTGAGAAATTGCTTTAATTAAAGTTCTTGACAGTGTTTAGAAAGATCTGCTCTGTGATGTCAATCAGTAGTTGGAAATCTAATCAAATCGGCATAAGAAAATCAATATATTTTAGATCATTACTAAAGTTTTGGAAAACTTTTCATAATAATTTACTCTTCATTCAGATTTGATCCTACTATCTTTCTTTTCCTCTATACTCAGTTAAAGTCCCAAAAAGCGCGGTGCCGACAATGGTTGTGGTTACAGCTAGTAACTCTTCTAAAATCAGCCAAATGTGACTCAGGAGTGCGAACTCGCTTATGCGCTATATTCGATTAAGTATAAAGAATTCCTATGTTTACAAAAGTTTGAAGCTATCAATAAGATTTTGTATAGTGTATAACTCTACGTGGGTAAAGCCTTGGAGAGAAAAATAACACCACTCGTAAGTATCGTGGGTACGTTCACAAATATGTGAACTCTTATACATAAGACAAGAAGATATCAACAAACTGTAGGGGGCCGGCAGGGTCGAAGCCTCTGGGGACATGGATCGGTATTCCGAGGTAAGCTTAGTGTCCCCAGATCAAAGGCAATGAAGGAACGGGGGTGCGGTTTAGTCAGTCAAAGTCCCTTCCGCTCCGCCCAAGAGCGGGAGAAGGCATTCTGATGATTCACCACCCAAAAAAAAAATCCAAACACGCTACAACCAGATGGTTGTAGCGTGTTTGGATTCTTTTTTTGGGTTGAGCGATTGGAACAATTATTTGTGTGGAAAATAATTGTTCCAATCGCTCAACCACTGAGCCAATCGTGCGATTATTGAGGAAATAAAATTGATTTTGAATTCACGAGCACACCCTCTTAGGGTAAACCATACATATGTACACTCCCCAGTCACTAGCGTGCCCCACTTGCAAAACTAAGACACGCATAAACGATACAACGCAAATTCAACTGGCGTTGTATAGGTTTGCGCCGTCATACTAGTAACTAAACGTTTTGCCTCGCGTTTATACCATGAATATCGAAGGCATTATTAATTTATTTATTAATCTTCCCACTGTTGGGACTCAGGCCTCCTCTCTAGAAGAGGGAATGGTTTCTCATCCACCATGCGGACCCAGTGCGGATTGTTGAATGTCATATTATGTCTTCGAATTTTTGTTTCTAGGACGTGCCGGTAAGTACGCGTAAAGTAATGCGCCTGGCTAAGTTTAAACCCATGACCTACAACTTGTAAATCGGGGCAGTTACCACTGGGCCACCACTGCTCTATATCGAAGGACTGGAACAATTTTTCTTCTGCGGTGTTCCTGTCCGATTATAATTTGGGTGTCTTCAAGGCTAGAATGAATAGGCTTCTAAAAACTAGTGCACCTCATTACCAACGATCGTATCATTGCTGACCTAGGTCGGGCTCATAGTCAAGCACTAGTTTATTAAATTAAAAAAATGAAATAAAAATTACTTATAATACTGACCAAATCCGTTCAAATTAGCACCAAACTTTAAATGCGTATTCCAAGTCGGAACGTTACCGAATGGGGCATGTATGCTTGGTTAACCATAATCACTGGTTTGCGAGAATAGACACGGAACTAAAAATTATTCATTTTCGAGACTGGCACTTTTTAATTTCTTTGTAAATGTTTTAGTGCATACCGAAATATATAAATAATTTTAGTTGCAATCGAATTCACTTTATTTAAATCGTAATATCAAAACACGAAAAAATATTTAAGAACAGTATTCAATTTAGAAGAATTTTGAATAACGTCGATATTCTCACAAACCAGCAAATAATTTTACAAGCTTTTTATTAACTTGCAATGTATGTATGTAACTATGTATTTTCGGTCCAAATCTTTCAATTTAATTTCGAAGCAGATAATCTTCATCTGATTGTTAACTACTCATATTATTATTCTATTCTTAGAACAACAAATAGGTAGATGGGTAACGAACAAACATAGAAGCAAGTAGACTAAAATCTCTATATTACGTGCTGAACCGAACTAGTCGTTAAGAGAAGTTGAGTAAATCCAAATGAAATGAAGGGTAGCTTGTCTAATTACGATGGTATTAAGTGTAACGAGCGCCAGTCACGGAACGAGATCACGCGAGCGGTGCGCGGTGAGCCAAAGAGTATGCGAAGACTGGACACAACTTTGTAAGCATATGGGTTGAGAAGGATTTAGAGATTTTAACACGAGCTCTTCAGAGCATCTGGTCTCGCCTGCTAAGCATTGGAGTACCACCGAAAATTGTCCGTCTTCTGGAGGCTATCTACAGGAAGTATTCGTGTAAAGTAACGCACGACGGCCTCATCTCTGATGACATCACGGTGCACGGTGGTGTCCGCCAGGGCTGCCTACTTTCGCCGCTCCTTTTTCTTGTGGTTCTTGACGGAATAATGCTTCGTATCTCCGACAACAGGCGCCGCGGAATAGAGTGGGGATTGTCCAACGTCTTGGAGGACCTGGATTACGCCGATGACCTTTGTCTCTTGAGCCACACTCACGCCGACATGCAAGCTAAGTTGGACGACTTAAGTCGGGAGGCGGCAAGATCTAGCCTTAAAATTAACATTCGGAAGACACAAGAGATGAGAACTGGTGCGAGGAATCCCTCCCCGTTGGTTTTAAACTCAGAAGTAGTGGAACGCGTGCACAAGTTTACTTACCTGGGAAGCGTCGTGACTGAAACCGGAGGTAGTGAAGAGGACATCGCTTCACGGATTGCCAAAGCCCGAGCAACCTTTGCACAGCTGAGACCTGTTTGGCAGTCGCGGAAACTGACTCGAAGGTTAAAACTTAAAATCTTCGGGTCCCATGTCAAACCCGTACTGCTATACGGGTGCGAAACATGGAAGGTCACAAAGGACATCTCACGCCAAATCCAAGTTTTTGTCAACCGCTGTCTTCGCCGCATCCTCGGTATTTACTGGCCCGAGACAATATCTAACGCAGAACTGTTGGAACAATGCCACGAGAGCCCGATCGACCGCCAGATCAAGCGTCGCAAGTGGAGATGGATTGGACACACTCTCCGAAGGGATCCCGACCACATACCCAAACAAGCTTTGGACTGGAATCCCCAAGGAAAAAGAAAGCGTGGCCGTCCCCGTCAAACTTGGCGTCGCACCGTGCTGGCAGAAGCGGCGAACAACGGAATGACGTGGAGCGAGGTGAAGCGGGAAGCTCAAGACCGTTCGCGATGGAGGATTATTGTGGACGCCCTCTGCCCCATCTAGGGGACATAGGACATTAAGAGGCCTGCGGAGACCGCGCGCTATCTCGAGTTGGAACGCAAAAAAATACGTTTTTGAGGTTGATGGAAGCAATCCAGATAGTATAAACAATTCTTGGACACACCGACTGGAGTACAGTCATCATCCGCACACTGACAGTTGCTTGCTGTGATAGCAATACAAACTATTGGAAATTTGGGAGAGGTTCCGTAATACCAAAAATGATGAATGAAAAATTAATGTATTTCCAATATTGTTTCAAGTATTTATAACTTGATAATAATATCTGTGTTCCTACGGAAAGATATTTTGAAATATTGTTGTTTATAATATAGAAAAAACCAAATAAAAACATGACATTTTTGCTGTGAAAATGTGCAAATTTAAATTCGCTTAAATTTCGTTTGGGGTAAGTTTTTCAACAAAAAGACGATGTAGGAACCTAGATAATTATTGTCTGAATCCGAATAACATCATATTATGGTGTAAATATGCTTAAATTTCAAATGATTTTGGTATTACGTTTGTATGGATAATTCTAACGTCACGCCCACCTTAAGTAAGTCAACACGAGCTCTTAACGCGGTCCATTTGATGACCTAAATTGAATTGTTAAAAGGATGTAGCTATATAGCTACTAATAAACTGTTCAGTTTAGGCTTTCCTTTCACCCTTTATAGGGTATATAGCCCCATCCCTCTTTCTCGCACCCTCGCTTTACATTTTAACACGCATTTTAACACGCTATGGCAAGGCCCCAGGAGCTAATCGCAGGTTTTATAATTCACACAGAAATATGTTTTTTTTTCTGTTTTTTTTTTTTAAATATGCTTATATAAAAAAATTACTTGTGGTTTGTTGATAAAATTGTAGTAAATTCTGATATCTTAGATTCAGATTATTAAATTAAATTAAATTAAATTTTCTTTTATTCAGACAACAAAGATCCATCATCCATTATGTATATCTCTAATTTAGTTAAGTTCTTATACATTTTAAGTTCTTTAACCTATGTATTTATATACACACTGTGTCTACATCTCTCACATATTTTTAATTTCCCAGCTCTGCTGAAACTTTGTTTTTAATAAACCAAACATACCTGTGCTCTTTTATCTATATTTGCCCTTTTCATTTTAATTAATTTAGATGTTTAGAAACTCACGTCATCACGTTTTTTCAGTACCTACTATAATATGGCTGTGTCGAGATACCGAGTTAGTTCTGTGAATCCCTATGGATGTTTCTTGACACAAACAGTGCGTAACAATAGTGTGGACAGCAGACTGTAGACTTGCGTGCCGCTCAATGACAAACATAGTCGACTTCGGTGGGTAATTGAGTCATCAAACTACTGTGTCAATATTTAGATGGTAGAACTACAATGAGCCGATCTAGGCCCGCGGGGAAGTTTTAAAAAGGAAATCCGTAGTCTTAGAACGCAAAGAACAACTGAAGGATACAGATGTGGTTTTAGTCAGTAAAAGTCTGACACGCCCTTCAACTCCGCTCAGGGCGGGAGATGTCATTTGATGATTTCCACCTTCCAAAAAAAAACGCCGATCTAGGCGTATCAGTCTTCATGCATTTTATATGGCAACTAGGCTTATAGAGCTACATTAGATCCACGCCTCGCGATTCCACTCCACGTACATATCAGGCGTGACGTACGTTAGTGTCGGTCTAATGTAGTTCCCAAAGTCGTTGGACGTCACCAGCGGTCCACAGCAATTGTTTTACTGTCCTAGTATAAGACCACGCATAACCAGATAGAAGTCTAAGAGACACGGGTCGATCATGTCCGGGAAAATCACAAAGGATATGTAGCTTTTATCCCGAGAGTATCTTCCCATGAGACCATTTTCCACTTTCACGCGGGCGAAACTTGGTAACAGCTAGTTGAATATGATATCGTTAGATATATCATTCATCATCTGCCTAGCCTTATCCCAACTATATTGGGGTCGGCTTCCAGTCGAGCCGGATTTAGCTGAATACCAGTATTTTACGAGGAGCGGCTGCCTACCAGACCTCCACAACCCATTAACTGGGGTAACACGGTACTTCATGGCAAGACTGGAGTCAGATTTACTGGCTTCTGACTATCCGTAACGACTGCCAAAGATCTCCAAATGACAGCCGGGACCAACGGCTTAACGTGCTTTCCGAGGCACGGAGGAAACTCGTTATGTTAAGATGGTCACTCATCCACAGACCAACCTAGGCAAGCGTTGCTTAACCTTGAAGATCGACCTGTGCGGCTGTTATTATTTAGCCACGAGCTCCTCATCGTTAGATATATCATTCAAAAGACATAAATCCTCGATTTCTGATTGAAACATTTGAAATTGAGGTCTTCTTAAACTCGCAGACTATAAAGCTGTCAAATTTTGAGATTTAAGTACGTGTGAGACGTGCTTAACTAAATTCAGAAACGAGCCCAAAACCTATTTGGTCCCATATGATAAAAACGCCTATTTAATAACACAAAGCAAAACTGCGTATCGACGATAACTTCATACAACACGCGAAGCACCAGGTCATTTTCCACCCAAAAGCCAAATTCGAAGACACCAAATCCAGTTTTTGGTTACGAAAACCAAAATTACAGAGCACTCTCTCAAAAAAGAGCTCCTACCATATGAACAGACAGAACAACATTAAAAAGGGTTCCATTTTTGCCATTTACGGAACGCAAAAAGAAAAGCGCGTAACTTCAATCATACGCGCATGAAATATGCTCGCTACAGGGATACACTGTGGAGCAGCATATCTCAACAGCATGTCTGGAATTTTGCTAGCCATACAGAACATTCTAGCCGGAACAAAACGTTCCTACGGGATATTGCCATTATCACATCGCTTAGCCGACTCAACTCCAGTGCAGTGCGATGTTATTAATTTTCTAGTGGATACTGAGCTGCCCATATGGCTCTAAGAGATTTAGTTGTTGAAACTGTCGAGGGTCGTGTTGAATTGACAATCGTGTTTGAGAGTGCACGTCATTAATTGAATTGAACTTGGCTTTGTATTGGGTATCAGTTAGGAGATAGTTTATATCGAAGTTATGTTTCTTATGAGCACGCCACAATCATGTCGACTGGACGGTGAGTAATAACTAGTTCACCGTCCGGCGGTTTATTAATAAAATCAAAATTAAAAAACGAAAATCATCTAATATAACTGATGACCCATCGTGAGTGCATTCACAAACAAGTAAACATACAAGACAGACCCGAAACAACTGTTTGTGGGCTGTACAATTAATGTTAGTTCCAAGCAGGAATCAAATCTGCAACACCCAACGCAGGAGCCAATCGGCAAATTAAATCTTAATGTATTCAGGTAAAATAAAAATCCTATACTGAAGAAAAATATGCTCTCTCTCACTCTGACTGGACAGGCCTACTCAAATCTGTATGGTTCTTTCCTCGAAAGACAATCTCAGACACTTTTGCATGGTTCTCATGTGATTTGATAATTACAAAGCTGTATATGGTTTATGTTTTTTGCATAGGCTCACGTTTGACCACTATCTCACTTGATGGTGCCGATGATGTGGCCGACGATGGAGCACGCTTACCTAGAAGTAACTATTCACTCATGACATGAAGACTCCTAAGTTGTGGCTATCAGGAAACACAGACTCCGCCAGGGAATTCCACTCCTTAGCTTAGATTTTAAAAGAGATTTGGAACCCTGAGTTTGTTTCGGTGTTTCTTCTTAGGGTAGTCAGTTAGGAAACATCGGCCTCATCTATTTTGAACTGACAAAAAAAAATCACATGTTAAAGAGTTCTTAAAGACTTTAAAACCGATTTTTAAAATAAATATCATTTATCAATGTCTAGTGGAGAAAGCAATGGTGGTCTAATGGTAACTGCCCCAACTTACAAGTTGTAGGGCGCGGGTTCAAACTTCACCAGACGCCTTACTTTGTGTCATGGCATGTCCTAGAACCAAAAATTTTTGACATCTACCAATCCACACTGGGCCCTCGTGGTGGATTACCCGTTCAACAACAGTCCCAACAGTGCGAACATTCTAAGGCTCATAATGCTAAAAAAAAATGTAGTGGATCCGCCATAATATCATACCCAAAAGTTTTGCAACTAAACAAAAAAACATAACAAGCCAACTAAGAATGAGGAAATATCAATCAAAAGCCAATTTGTCGTCACGACGGGCGTGACCGTCGCCGTTTTGTGAGAAACTAACGCATGGCCGCGTATTCACTCGTGCGACGGTAACTAGCTGCGGAAAAAAGAAAATAACCGTCGGGAAATACACACCGCGTTGTTGTCATGTTAGCAACGCGTTTTTTGTTAGTTTGTTGAAATGTCTGCAGTGGTAGAGGTGTAGGTATGTTGATTGTATTGTAGAATACTTGCTTTTGACAGTGACTTTGTCTACATGGATATAGAAAGAAAGAAAGAAAGAAAAATAATTTATTTGGTACAGCCCAAGACACAGAAAATCAACTTTATAAATGAATGTGACACGAAACAAAAAAATAAATAAAAATTAGGTAGAACAAAAAAAAAAAATTGCAAATAGTTGTGTGCCTCACGGCTGCACCAAAAAAGGTCCAGTCTAGGATGAAAGCCAGACAGCTAGTGCCTGACGCTGGTTTTCGACTGAACCTATGGCTGTGACGCAACGGACGCAAAGCTGTTTAGGAGTGTAATGGAATAGTGTGTTTGTTTAGTGTGTTATAATAAACATAAGACGAAAAAACCAAAAATGGATGAAGAACGAAGGAATCCACACAAAAATAAATAAAAGAAAAGAACGACCAATAAGAAAGAAAAGAAGAAAAGATCAAACATTATCATTGGTACAATGCAGACACCAAGCACTTAAAAGCAGTTTAAACCAAGGCAGGTACATAATTATAGTACTTTATTTACAAAAATCAAATTAAAGTCTAGGAAAATACACACCACGTTGTTTGTTAAAATGTCTGCAACGGTAGAGGTACAGGTTTGTTGATTGTGCTGTAGAGTACTGGTTTCTGACAGCCGTTTCGTCTGCGTGGAGATAGTACTTTAGGTATTTATCAATTTTAACGTTTGAATCCCCAACCGGTCTTATGAAACCGCGCTGTTATTGTTTTACTATTGTGTCTCGTTTTGCGGGTATCTGAGTAATTAAATTAAAGTTTAGGTAAATACAAACCGCGTTGTTGTCATGTTAGCAACGCGTTTTTTGTTAGTTTGTTGAAATGTCAGCAGAAGCAGATGTATAGTAGGTATGTTGATTGTGTTGTAGAATACAGCCTTCTGAAGTGAGTTTGTCCGTGTGGATCTTTCTGTCCGCGTGGTACTTTATTTACCAATTTCAAATTTAAGTTTAAGGAACACCGCGTTGTTGTCATGTTAGCAACGCGTTTTTTGTTAGTTTGTTGATATGTCTGCAGCGGTAGAGGTATAAGTATGTTGATTGCGTTGTAGAATACTTGCTTCTGACAGTGACAGTGGCTTCATTGACGTGGAGTTTACTTTCTCCACTTTACCATAACAGAGTAAAAACGCCTAGTACGAGTATAAAAATCTCCTAATCAGGCGACTTGTTTTACGACTGCAATACTTGTTAAAATTATCTATGATACATTAACTTCTGATGGCTACAACGTCTTCTCTTCTTTTGGGTCTTTAAGTCAAGAGTGAATAGGTTACTTGTAACTTTTACGTTAACCCCACTACTTACATCTATTATAATAGTTCCTGGTTTGTCCTGTCATTACATTTTCTTTTAACCCTGATAACATAAACATCATTAAAAAACAAAATGACAATAAAACAAACCTACTCAAAAAAATCAACACCCCCATATAATATTCCGGTCGTACGCCACTGATACCACCTTTATCTCATACATTGTTTACAACGCGCCATTTAATTCCTACAATGTTATAATTGAAACACGCGCGCAAAACGCCGCCTGCATTCATAATACGTTTTAAACGGTCAAACTTTACATTTTTTTCCGAATAATAAAACCTTTTTAATGTAAAAAGTTTCAAGAGTATACATTGCTTTTCTGGTTGTAACTTTTTTCGGAGATTTCGTTTTTAATTTTAGATTAAGGGGGCTATATTTATGTCGTTCTGAAAGCTTATTGTTTGTTTTTTTTTGGCGTGAAGGAGAGTTTCTTGAAGGTAAAATAAGACTGTTTCTCAAGTTATCACGTTGTAAAGTTTTGTACCTGACGGGTATTCAACGAGATCCTATTACTACACCTCCGCTGTCTGTCTCTCCGTTCATCTGTTAGCAGTTTGTATCCGACGAACAGTAGACAACCGAAATTTTACACTGAGAACACACACACGTAACATAATTATGTAGTACGGTACAGTACATATTTTATATTACACAAAACAATCATGGACACCAGCGTAAACAAAAACTTTAATGATACTCGTATCTATAGAAATTTAGTATAATATATGAGATTAATACAATATACATGGAAAACAAAACGTAAACTTACGTTAATTATAAATCCTATTTCATCATCAGCCAACAGACAGTCCATTGTTGGACAGGGTCCTGTGCTTTGGTTTTGATATTAATGATAACCAGTCAAAAAATTATTTAATCCATCACAATATTCCTTTAGGGTTAGGATCAATTTAAGTGGTTCACCAAAAGGACTTATTCTGTAGAAGGCCAAGAGCCTTACCATGACGTGTTTAAATGACAGACTTGCGTGTGAGAAAGTGGGATGGAACTCCATCGTTTTGACAGTTTAGTTTAGGTCGTCAAATGGAGAGCTTGTTGTAAAGCCTTTGGGGCATTACCATGACTTGTTAAATCATGAAAAAAAGAAAAGAAATGTCGTACGACTGAGAAAGAAGGGACGGAAGAGGAGCTCGTGGCTAGATAATAACAGCGGCACAGGTCGATCTTCAAGGTTAAGCAACACTTGCCTAGGTTGGTCTTTAGATGGGTGACCATCTTAACATACCAAGTTTCCTCTGCGCCTCGGAAAGCACGTTAAGCCGCAGGTCCCGGCTGTCATTTGTAGATCTTTGGTAGTCGTTACGGATAGTCAGAAGCCAGTAAATCTGACTCCAGTTTTGCCATGAAGTACCGTGTTACCCCAGTTAATGGGTTGTGGAGGCCTGGTAGGCTGCCGCTCCTCGTAAAATACTGGTATTCAGCTAAATCCGGCTTGACTGGAAACCGTCCCTAATATAGTTGGGAAAAGGCTAGATAGATGACTGAGAAAGAAGGATGAAGCTATACGCCCTATAAACCTCCATCCCTTTAACAGTACAATTTAGGTCGTCAAATCGGTCGTCACTTTAAGAGCTCGTGTAGGACTCCTCAGTTTCTGGTTCTGAAAAAAGTACAAATAACAATACAATACACAACGTGTACCTTTCATTTACTCCCAGCCAATAACAAAGTCTATCATATAATACACTCCTGAATACATTTTCATTAAGTATTCCAATAGCACAAGGCCACAATGTTGATGTACTTACCACTAAAATAAATTTATTCGCTTCGAACCTTTTAAATCTATTTGCATACATTCGCTTTTGGTTTTTGTTCGATGAATGTTATATTATTATTTGAATACGTAACGAATATCCTACTTTACTAGAGGAGCTAGGGCTATGCTCGGAGTTTCCTTGCGCGATCACCTCAGAAATGAAGATAACCGCAAGAGAACTAAGGTTACCGACACAGCCCGAAGAATCGCCAAACTTAAGCGGCAGTGGGCAGGGCACATTGCTCGTAGAACAGATGGTCGATGGGGACGATAGGTTCTAGAGTGGCGGCCACGTACCAGAAGACACAGCGTTGGAAGGCCTCCCATAAGGTGGACCGACGACCTGGCGAGGGTCGCGGGAATCCGATGGATGCGAGACGCACAGGACCGGTCACTGTGGCGACGCTTGGGGGAGGCCTATGTCCAGCAGTGGACGTCTTTCGGCTGAGATGACGATGATGACTAGAGGAGCTTATGCCTGCTGATTTATTGGTTAGTGGCCCTGATTGTTATGCCGTAAGTAGGTCGTGGATTTGGTTCCCACCCGAAGAAAGTGTTTCTGTGCTGACCGCGATCATTTGTTATTTAAAGTTTAATTTAAATGTCTAATCTTATTGCGAATGGAGTACCACGTATTATCATTTCAGCCAAAAGATGTCCAATATTAGACAAGACGTGTTCCCCCAAGTGTTACCACAAGAAACAGTCAATATAATTAAAAATACATTGCATAATAATTAAAGCATTAGTTGTTGTGCCAATAAATTATTTAATAATAAATGAAATAATTCATAAATTATTAATATTATACTTCTGACAACATTAAAAGGCAGCTTTTGGCAATTTTTGACTTCGACGGTTAAGAATTATTAGCATTTCATCGTCGCCGCATCGATAATAATAAGAGCTCTTATTATTATTTGAAAATTAACTCCCAACTCTAAACCAACTCATCATCATCTTCCTACCCTCGTCCCGTTTTATCTGGCATCGGCACAACACGTTTCTTTCTTCCATTCTGTCCTATCACTCGTCACACTATCCCTCTCTCCTTTTCCTTCCATATCACTTCTCACACAATCCATCCATCTTTTCTTTGGCCTCCCTCTCCTTCTCCATCTATACACATCTAAACTCATAACTCTGAACCGACTATAAACAAAATTATTATTATTAGGAACAGTATACTTCGTTCCAAAATTCATAATTCGTAATCATTACTAGACAGTTCTTTGAATCATTAATAACCTTCGTTATTACCTGAAACTGAATATTGCCATAGTAACAGGATATTAAACATCACATAGAATAGCTGTCCAAATATTAAATACCTAGTCACTATTCGGTTGCGTCTCGCATCCGATAATAGAGTGCGTCTAATGAAAGCGTGACCTGGAGTTTTTTTTTAAATTTAATTGGCAACATTATTCAGCCGCAAATGTAGGAAATAGTGTCAAAACATGATTCTCCAGATTTAACCTCTCATTAATTATTTGGATAGTACAGGACCGGTCATGGCTGGTATTTCCAACAGTGGTCGTCTTTCGGCTAAAATGATGATGAAGATGATTCGGTCAGTAATGTAACACCTTTTCCTTTTATTGAGCAGTTTTATGTCTTACCAGGATAAGACTATGAATCGTTACACCCTTTATAAAAACTATGTTGTTCAAATAACAATTTAACCGAGAGCAAAGAAGAGTGTGGTTGGCGCAGTGATTTAGCGATTGGCTACTATTTTGCACGTCGTGGATTTGATTTCCGCACGCAGGGACTTAAAAAAAAACCTTCATAAAGGTTACAGAATTACAATATGTTGAATCTGTAACAGAATCAAATATGTAACACTTATAAATGTGTTTTCAATGTGTTAACCCAAAACACTTATAAAAGTGTTAACATTGTTAATAAGTGTAAGACTAATAGCGCATTGGCGGCCAGCGGCCAGCGGCCAGGTCGCGGTGGCCATCGAGATACATACATTAGTATGAAACCGCCGCGACCTGGCCTCTAGTGCGCGCCTGGCCTTACTGTGCAACTGATTATTTCTGTAACACATATTTAACACTTATTAACACACATAAAAGGTTACAATTTGATTCGGTAACATTTTTGTATCTGTTACATTTGAAAGTGTTTTTCTGTTAAAACTGTTTTAAAAAACAGTGTTAAAAACACTTAATACGCTTACAGTTTGAGTCCCTGCCCGAACGACACAAATATTTGTATGGCCTACAAATAGTTACTACGGGTCTGGGTACCTAGTATACGTGTATGTTTACATGTATGTGAACAAACCCACGACTAGGTAGGTACAGGTGTAATTACTATCCACGTTCTTCAAAAAAAGGCTACTGCAACTTGCACGAGTCAGAATGTTGAGACACAAACGGAATGAATTAAAGGCAACTAACTGCAGCATGCAACTGAGATGAGAATACCAATTGGAATATGTGTACAAGAATGTACTATAGAGTTACTAATCATCTCCCTAGCCTTTTTCCCAACTAGTTTGCAGCTACGGTGGATGCAGCTGAGTACCGACCGCCTATCAGACTTCCACAACCCAGTTACTGGGCGCCGTGATAATTCTTAGATAGACTGATGGTCAGACTTTCTAGCATCTGATAACCTGTAGTGACTGTCAAAGATCTACGAATGTTAAGCAATGGTTTTACGTGCTTTCCAAGGCACAGAGGGTCTGGAATGCTCTAAATTGGTTTCAAAAATACATAAATATAAATTGAAAAAATTACACTGGTACTATTTCGAACCTGCAATATGCGTGAGAAGCGGGTACCTTAATCATTCATCATCATCATCATCATCATCATCTTAGCCGACAGACGTTCACTGCTGGAGATAGGCCTCCCCCAAGCGTTGCCACAGCACACGCTGTGGCTTTAATCATTGGGTCATCACAATACCGAATCGAGAGGACCGAGCCTAAGTTATAGAAACCTATATTTCACGTGCGCCTCAAAGAGTTGTCCGCAAAACCTCAACAGCTAAGCAGCTAAGTTAATCCAAGGCCATAATAGGCTTTAGCCTTTTAGGGCCTTGGATTAACTTCCGAAAGGAAACTCGTGGCCCCGGACGACAAATGAAAGTAGGCAGACTTTCACTGAAAGTCTGACACGTCTTCTTGCTCCGCTCTAGAGCAAGAGAAGCCATTAGATGATTTCCCGCATTAAAAAGAAACATATCAATACTATCTACTCTAAACCAGATGTGCAAGCGCAAACCTATTTAAAACTAATTAACTATCGATCTAAATCCAACCTACAAAGAAAGTTAAAGCCAATAAAGTGCCATCGAGGCGAATGCAAAACTTCACGAAGGTAAAACAGAAAGAAAACTGAACATAAGTGTTTGACGTGTTTTCCAATACGGAAGAAGAACTTAGTTTTCTAACTTCGAACGGCCCCGGTCCGGCAAAAACGCGTGGAAGTTTTTAATTTAAGTTTAAGTACAGATTTTGTAGTCTTACTTTAATATAAACATTATTTTGTAGGGTATTAGTTGTTTGTCATTAAAAGTTGAGGCTCGTGCGGGACAAGTGTTGTTGGATTTAATTTGCTTTGTTTGAGGAGTGTTTTTGCGAGGTTTTTTATTTTCAGGAAATAGAATATTTATTTTTGTTGCTTGTTTTGCACTCAACCTTAACTTTAATAGGGATTTATTTTTGTAGTATTTTTTTTTCGGGCAGGTTGTTTCTTCCTTCTATCGCCTCATATAGTATGCGTGCCTGACGTTTTCCAATGAAAAATATGATCTATCAATAAAAGTTTCTTTTGTCACATGCAATGCTCACTTCCACTGTGAATTGGGACCCTGTCAGAGGCCGTAGGCCTCGAGATCCTATGCATTCTCTCCAGTGACACGCAGGTGGAGGTATCGTCGGTGGAGAAAAGTACTCGGCTCGTCGCAGCTGCAGTGACCGATGTTACAGCACTCACGGTGGGGCTTCCGATGGTGGCGATTATAAGATTAGTGTGATTGAGTCAATTCAAGTTTTGAAGTCATGAAATAATAAACACAGCACTGCACAAACACCCCGACATTTTCGCTTATAAAGATCACAATCAAAACGAACATCCTCTTCACAAACAGAACTGCCAGAATGCAATCAATTACATTGACCACACTAATAACTCGTGCCACTATCCATGAAATATTACCATACGATAAATTTCAAAAAGACCATTCAACTTATCTGTGTTGAGAGCTAATATCAGTATATAACGGGAAAAGAAATATGGCAGTACCAACAATGAAGCTAGATAGTTTGGAACCCCTAGAGTCTCGACTTCCGGACGAACATCACGAGAAATGTAGAAAAAATGCGAGTTTTTTTTATCGCAATTGCTTCTATGTTATTGGAAAAATATGTTCGAGTATGCTGGTTATTTATTTGCGCTTACTTTTCTGTATATCTGGTTATTTATTGCATGTAGAAAGCGATTAGAAAGTAAAGCGATTTTGTGTAATGGTGCTTGTCTATACTTGAATAGCCAGAATTTTTTGTTTGTTATTCCTGTCAAGTTGTTTTTTTAGGAAGATAAGGTAAGGTACTGGATAGGAGCATCACGAAAAACTCGGCGTTGGAAGGCCTCCTACAAGATAAACCGATGACCTGATAAGGGTTGCGGGATTGCAAGACCCACAGGGCCCTGCATTGTGGCGAAATTTGGGGGATCGTCTACATTTATCACCTTACACTCATCACCTTCATTTAGTAGACAAATTTTAAACATAGTAAAAGACAAAGACTACAGGATTGTTAAATAGAACTAGGTACTGTGACTGTGAAACGCAATTGGCAATTTTACTGACTAAATCCTCTGCTCTGTTTCTTTCTTGCCTTGCGTTCTAGGACTCCGGGGTTCCTTTGCGGACAACCCATGACTACATAGGATTCGGCCCTACTGGGTCCGTACGGTTTTTCTGACATCTCTTAGAGGAACACTAAGTTTTAATCAGTAGCCAGTAGAAGTTTGACGCTCTCTCTTGCTCTATCTAGAGTAGAAGAATTGAAGGAATTATATGATAAGTATGAATTTTTCACTTCTGCTTGGAGTAATAGACCCAGTTATTAAATATTACTTTTAGCTTCATATCTCCAAGTGGTTCTGATAAAACGGATCTTGACAAATGTATCGGAGGACAGACTGACAGCAAAATGATCCTATAAATATTCCATTTTTGTTGGCTTACAAACGGATCCCTAAAAAATACAGAAAGATTTTAGTTTGGATGAGCTATATGATATGGATCAACTTTTTCTCTTCTTACTCGTATCATCTGCCTAGCCTTTTCCCAACTATATTGGGGTCGGCTTCCAGTCAAGCCGGATTTAGCTGAATACCAGTATTTTACGAGGAGCGGCTGCCTACCAGACCTCCACAACCCATTAACTGGGGTAACACGGTACTTCATGGCAAGACTGGAGTCAGATTTACTGGCTTCTGACTATCCGTAACGACTGCCAAAGATCTCCAAATGGCAGCCGGGACCAACGGCTTAACGTGCTTTCCGAGGCACGGAGGAAACTCGTTATGTTAAGATGGTCACCCATCCACAGACCAACCTAGGCAAGCTTTGCTTAACCTTGAAGATCGACCTGTGCGGCTGTTATTATCTAGCCATGAGCTCCTCTTCTTACTCGTATATTAACCAAAAAACAGGGGCTAAAAATCACTTTGCAAATAATATCTTCCACTGAAAATGAAACCTGTACAAAATTAAAACTTAGTATTAACTTAAATACGTGATATATGTAAACCATGTAAAAAAATCGAGCAAGTGCGAGTCGAAATCGCGCACTGATGGTTCTTTACAAACTTATCTATGAACATTGTTTTTAGAATTATTTATGACGTAACTATTTTCATACTTTTTCCTATATTTTTTGTGCTATGAAACTTTGCTTCACGTCAAATCTCAGGATTCGAGGTTAACTTTTTCTTCATAAACTGCAATGATTTTCACAACTTTAAGGGACACTTCCACGCGTTCCTGAGATAAAGGATCTTGACAGATAGACAGACAGACAACCAAGTGATCCATAAGGTTTGTGTTTTTTTTCCTCTTGAGATACGGAACCCTAAAACGGCTTCTTTTAATAAAACGACGAAAGAATTTACAAAAAAATTCGACAACAATTTACCGTCGATTCCAAGTAACACTAAAAATATTTCATACATTACCTTCATCTAGTAAATAGACATAAAGGTCATACGTTACAAATATATAGAATAATATTATTAATATAAACGAGAAAAAAAATATCACACTATATATTTTCCCAAGATTCTCATATCAAGTCTATACGTAATATCGTAACGTCGACTAACAGAATAAACACGGAGAGTGGAGATCTTTGCCTGCCGAGATATTTATCTTGGACAGACCTAAATGGACTTATTTTTCAGCATATTCTACAAAAGATGGCTAGAGTTGTGTACAGACTTTTCCACGCTAGCGGTTTTTTGACAACGATTAGTCATTTTGTGTCTGTGAATTATTTTGTCGAGTAAAACTGCTTTAAGAGGGTGAAGAATTAGGAGGCAAGCTTGTCAATGTTTTTTTACTTGGCAAATAGCATAACAGCCTTATAATTTTCCCACTGCTGGGACTCAAGTCTCCTCTCTAGGAGAGAGAGTTGGCCGTAGTAATATATCACGTGGGCCCCTTCAGGTGATGGATGTCACATATTTTCGAATTTATTGGTCCTACGACAGGTCGATTTCCTCACGAAATTTGGCTTCACCGTTTTGAGAACAATGGTGATGAAATAAATTACACAAAGTAATTTGTCTCGTTATATTTGAACCCGAAACCCACAACTCGTAAGTACCGGCCCCGCGTTACTACTGAGCTACCACTACTGCTCATACATTACTTAATGTCCTATGTCCCCTAGATGGGGCAGAGGGCGTCCACAGTAATCCTCCATCGCGAACGGTCTTGAGCTTCCCGTTTCACCTCGCTCCACGTCATTCCGTTGCTCGCCGCTTCTGCCAACACGGTGCGACGCCAAGTTTGACGGGGACGGCCACGCTTTCTTTTTCCTTGGGGATTCCAGTCCAAAGCTTGTTTGGGTATGTGATTGGAATCCCTTCGGAGCGTGTGGCCAATCCATCTCCACTTGCGACGCTTGATCTGGTGGTCGATCGGGCTCTCGTGGCATTTTTCCAACAGCTCTACGTTTGATATCGTCTCGGGCCAGTAAATTCCTAGGATGCGACGGAGACAGCGGTTGACGAAAACTTGGATTTGGCGAGAGATGTCCTTTGTGACCTTCCACGTTTCACACCCGTAGAGCAGTACGGGTTTGACATTGGACCCGAAGATTTTGAGTTTAATCCTTCGGGTCAGTTTCCGCGACTGCCAAACAGGTCTCAGCTGCGCGAAGGTTGCTCGGGCTTTGGCGATCCGTGAAGTGATGTCCTCTTCACTACCTCCGGTTTCTGTTACAACGCTTCCTAGGTATGTGAATTTTTGTACTCGTTCCACTACCTCTGTGTTCAACATCAACGGTGAGGGATTCCTGACACCAGCTCTCATCTCCTGTGTCTTTCTGATGTTTATTTTGAGGCTAGTTTTTGCTGCTTCCCGACTCAGATCGTCCAACTTAGCCTGCATGTCAGCGTGGGTGTGGCTCAAGAGGCAAAGATCATCGGCGTAATCAAGGTCCTCCAAGATGTCAGACAATCCCCATTCTATGCCTCGACGCCTGTTTTCGCAAACACGAAGCATTATTCCATCAAGGACCACGAGGAAAAGAAGCGGCGAAAGTAGGCAGCCCTGGCGGACACCAGCGTGTACTGCGATGTCATCCGAGATGAGGCCGTCGTGCGTTACCTTACAAGAATACTTCCTGTAGATAGCCTCCAGAAGACGAACAATTTTAGGTGGCACTCCAATGCTCAGTAGGCGAGACCAGATGCTGGACCACTTCAGCGTATCAAAGGCTTTTTCGAAATCAACAAAAGTTAGATAAACCTCCCTTTGCCATTCTGATGCCTGCTCAAGTATGATACGGAGAGTGTTGATCTGGTCGGTGCACGAGCGGCCAGAACGAAAACCAGCCTGCTCCTTGCGTAGTAGGGGATCCAGGGCCTTAGACAGCCTATCCAAGATGATCTTACAGAAAACCTTTGAGGGAATTGAGAGCAACGTAATACCTCTCCAGTTATTGCACTGACTAAGATCACCTTTCTTCGGCACAGTAATTAATAGGCCTTTGTTCCATTCGTCTGGGAGTTCTTCGGCGGTCCAGATCTTTTCAATAAGGGGCGTCAGAACATCGACGGCAGAGGATAAGTCAGCTTGTAACATTTCCGCCGTTATCAGGTCGAGTCCTGGCGCCTTACCTGTCTTCAAAGAACGGACTGCTTCAGCAACTTCAGATGTTGATGGTGGTTCCGTATCGATGTCGAGCATCCGGGTTGGTGTGGGTTGGATCTGCAACGTGTCAGGAGTCTGTGTTGCAGACGAACGGAAAATCTCCTCAAAGTGTTGCCGCCAGCGAATCAGCTGCTCTTCCGCCGTCACAATGAGCTGACCGTCTTTGGACTTCAGTGGCTTCTTCTTGAATCTACTGTTTCCTGCCAGGGTTTTAGTTGCGTTATATAGCTCCTTCAGGTTTCCGGAGTTCGCAGCTCGTTGAGCACGATCTGCAATACCATCAGCCCACTGTCTTCTATCTTTGCGGGTGCTGCGATAGATTTCTCTGCGTTTTTGACGGTATTGCATGTTAAGGTCGGCTCTTACGGTGCTATCCTGAGTCTCAAGCAGACTCAGATGAAGCTTTCTTCTGTCCTCAATCAGACCCCAGGTACGCTGTGACATCCAATCTTCGCGAGATTTGGCCGATTTGTGTCCTAGAACAACGGAGCTGGTCTCTGTATAGGCCACTTTGATGCGGTTCCACTCCTCGTCCAGTGAGTCTGTAGCAGCTTCGAGTGCTGAAAAGCGATTGCGTAGCTCAGGCCGAAATGATTTACGTGTGTCGGTGTTCGGGGTTAGGGTTAAATTAAGAGATACTAAGATTGAAGATTGTAAAGATTGGTATATTTCAATAATACAAAAGGGATAACAATTAAAACTAATGAGGTGAATAGGATGAGATTGAGTCGCGCCCGATATGCTATCCGAAAGCGTACTGACTGTTTTACTTAGGTGATACATAAAATATTTATTTAATGCATATGGCGCGGTGTCGCAATTACGCTGACATATTACCTATTGTTCGGTGAATGACCCGAACATGCTCCCGAGGGAGAAAAGGATGATGTTAGTATGTTAAGTTAGTAATGAAATTAATACTAACAAGGTGAAGACAATTTTCTTAAAATAATAAAATAGTTATGTAGGGTTAGTTATATTAAATGATGAGATGAAGATAACATTACAACTTAAACAGAGTCTCTAAAGTTTAAATCAGGAAGAGAAAACACGCGAAAGATCGGTGAAGAACCTCTATCTTCCTTTTTTTGTATGCACTCACTAGATAGAGCTAGTCTCTTAGGATCACTTTTCACTGATTTACTACTAGATTGCCCATTTTCCCTAAATTCACTACACTCAATCACAACACTTTCTGGAACGGTGTGTGGAGATGGCAACCCAGTCGCCGCTGATGCTGCTGAACGCTCTACTGTGGGAGTGGAGCGATTTCCGTTACGTCGCCGTTGCCGCCAACAATTAAAACAGTAAACTGCCACCAATAACAAGATGAACGATATGACGAGATATATAGCAGCATACTGATGAACGTCGTGGTAGGAGATATTGGTGCTCAAAGGTTCACTCTGCTTCATGATCTCAAGACTTCTCTTAATAGCTTCAAATTGCATGAGGTTATCCGAGTTATTGGGATTAAGCTCATATGCGATTTCTGGCATGGTGATATTTATCATATGATTGATTGGTGATATTTCTGGCGAAATAATCTTTGTCGTTGAGCTAATTTTACTAGACAATCTTTTGTTTGAATACACCATAAAATTTTCTGTTTTTACTAAACAGCCTTCCCCTACGCGCAGCAGACCAGCACCTGATAACCTTACTGCCTGTATTTGATTTTCGCACAAAAGTTTGACGTTGCAATCATTGCAGCATAGATAAAAATATTTGTTTTCTGATGTTAACTCTCTCCAGTCATTCTTGCACAAAGTAGTTTTAGTTTTACAAGTTCTTGTGTCTGGGATTGTCTCGCAAAGGCTATGGTCATCCTTCATGCGGTGAATAGGCTTTCTGATATGACACAGAATAGTCGCTGGGTTTTGTAATATGCAGGACTGTAGATCTGTGTCTGTGACGGTCAAATACGAATCTTTTCTCATATTGATGGCTGCTAATTCAGAGATAGTTTTGACCTTCATGATCATGTTATCTTTCACAATGCGTGGGACCGGGATAAGATTGAATACCTCGTAAACATCCCTTTCAATCAAGGGTATTTTTATTTCTATGATTAGGTATTTGCCAGAGTATTTAGCTCTTACTTTGAGCAAGCTGTAAAGATCTTTAAGGTTAAAATTGTCGACCGGAACTACCAAGTCTCCAGATATTTGTGCGGAAATTATGCTTAACTCTGATCTGAGTTGTTTCGGAGATATTAAATGAAAATCCAGTTTCCCACTATAAATGTCAGTTACTGTATCTAAAATGGTGTCCTGGATTCTTCGAAGGGTATACAGTAAGTTGTTGGCAGTAAAAGCCGAAGTTATGAAATCTGTGATCATAGTTACATTTTGCACTTGCTGGGCGAGATTTTTATAAGAATCTTGGAGGTAATTAAGCTTTTGATTAATTATTTTATGATGTTTGTTTATAGTATTTTCCATCCTTTTCATGATATTAAATTCAGCTTCTACGACAGACGTTTGGTTCTTCCAGAGGTTGTATAGATGGTTTTCATTATGCCTTAAAAGGTCAATATCCTTCTCATATTTTTCTGCAAATCGTTGGTCCAACACTCCGAATAAACTATTTGCAACGTAGCCCACTCCGTCTAGCAAGCCGCGTCTCCGCCGTTTGTTGTTAGTCATCAAGGAGTCATTCATCACGACAATATTATCGTAATGTTTGATTTCTTCGAACTCGTGCTCGAGCTGTAACATGACGCCGTCGCAAGGTGTTTGTGTTCTAATCGTAGGGCATAAGGTTTCAAGATATTCGATATACTTTAATAGTGCCGCCTTTCCTTCTTGATAAGGCTTTGTGTCATAATAGACTATTAAATGCCAATCATCTCTAATTAAGTGCATATTAGATATTTTGTCGAAGTAGACACTATTGTTTGTCAACATGGTGATGTTGTAGGATGCTTGAGCGGTATTAAGAAGTGACAGTAAAAATAATGTCAAAGATAAAACTATAGCTGAGAATGAGATGGGTCGTTTTTTCTTCGTAGCTGGAGGAGTGTTATCTACTTTTTGGGCATTTGAATCTTGTTCATTACTATTTGTCGGCAGTAAGGATAGTTTTACAACTGGGCGTTTTAAGATCCCATTTTTTGTTTTAAGTGTGACGACCCTTACGTGTCCATCACTTCCAGGGTGCAGCGTTACTACGCGACCTAGACTCCATTTTCCTGGTGGAAGGTTGTCGTCTTTTATAATAACGATGTCGTCAAGATTAAGATCTTTTTGGTGCTGCCGCCATTTGGCCCTAGTAGAGAGCTGCGAGAGGTAGTCAGTCTTCCACTTAGCCCATATATCTTGGTATATTTTTTGCGTCAGGTGCCATCGTGTTCTGAGATCATGCTCTGTTTCGTAAATCGTTAAGTTAGGGCCGCTTGCCAGAAAGTGAGCCGGGGTCAGATAGTCCAAATCCTCCGGATCTTCTGTCAGAGGGCACAGTGGTCTAGAGTTCAAACAAGCCTCGAGTTGGGATAGTAAGGTAATATATTCCTCGTAGGTTAGTTTTTGCTCTCCCACGACCCGTTTGAGATGGTGTTTAAGGCTCTTCACAGCAGCTTCCCAGAGTCCGCCAGCAGATGGCCATGATGGTGCGTTAAAGTGCCACTCAATATTCATTTCCGAGATTGTCGAGCTTACTTCTTGATCAGATACGATGCTTGAGATTTCGGAAAGCTCCTGTTTTAAGATTTTGTTGGCTCCTATGAAGTTAGTTCCCTGGTCACTGTAGATGTGGCCTGGAACTCCTCTTCTAGCCGACATTCGTCGAAGAGCGGCAATAAATGCTGACGCTGTAAGATCGGTGACTATTTCTAAATGTATAGCTTTAGTCACCATGCAAACAAAAACCGCGACGTATCCTTTGCATGTTTTAATGCCACGACCTTTGTTTGCCTTCATAAAGATGTGCCCGGTATAATCTACTCCAGTGTGGTAAAAGGGCCGGTTAGGAATCAATCGTGCTGGAGGTAGGTCGCCCATGATTTGATGTTGTGATGTGGGACTATTTCTTATACATTTGACACACATTCTTAACCGTTTCTTAGTGACTCTGTTGCCTCCAAGAATCCAATATTTACTTCTTATAAATCCAGTAGTCATTTTTACTCCTCCGTGAAAAACAAGTTCGTGGGATTCATCTATGATAAGGTCAGCCAGTTTCGACTTATTCGGTATTATAATGGGATGCTTCATTTCGGGATCAAGATTCGAATGTTTAAGTCTACCTCCGACACGGAGTACTTGATTGGAGTCCAGTATGGGATTGAGATTTAGAATCTGGCTTTTCTTATTAAGTGGTTCATTATTTTTCAACCGCGATATTTCTTCGTGGAAATATTCATTTTGAACGTGCTTGATTAACATTTCTCTTGCTGTCTTTATATTTTGCAGAGTAAGGAAATTTGTGCGTTGTTTCTTGTAAACAACGATGTCGATGAATTTATTGATGTAAGCTAGCACTCGAGTCACTTTCCTTAAAGTGCTATATTTTGTTAAAAGGTGAATGACTATAGAATTTTTGGGGTTAATGATGACCGTGTTTACTTTTTTCCTTAGTTCTTCGCTAGTAATACTTGTATAAATCGGCATCTTATGAGATTCTTTAGGGTTGTATTGTGGCAACCAGTCGGGCCCCTGCCACCATAGTGAGTGATTGGCTAGTTGAGCAGCAGGTAAACTACGACTTGCGCAATCTGCGGGGTTTTCCTTGGATTTTACGTAACTCCAGTTGTCTTTAGGAATTATTTCTGTGATGCTCCTCACTCGATTTGCAACAAAAGGTTTCCATTTCTCCGGTTCGCCACTTAACCAACCTAGAGCGGCCATTGAATCAATCCAGCCATAAACATGCACCTTGTAGCTACTTAGGGCTTGGATTATTTTTTGCATAAGCCTTGACAGCAAGAGAGCGCCGCAGAGTTCCAAGCGCGGGATGGACTGTGGTTTTTTCAGCGGTATTACTTTTGACTTCCCGGCAATGAGAGTGACATGGGTTTCATGTCCTCTTTGTATTTTGCAATACACGACGCAAGCGTATGCTTTTGTGCTAGCGTCACAGAAGCCATGTAGTTCGATGGTATCTTTATCCTGGGTTTGAATCCAACGTGGAATTTTAAATCGAGAGATGTGAGATAGATCGGCTTTAATTGTATTCCATTCTGACGCAATGTCTTGAGGGACAGGGTGGTCCCAACCCAGATCTGATTTCCAAAGTTCTTGAAACAAGATCTTGAGCTTTATCGTGACTGGTGCTAGCCAGCCCAAAGGGTCGAAAATTTTCGATATCTGAGATAGGAATTGTCTTTTTGTAAGGATATCTTGTGAGATAAATACGATGGGGTGAAAGATAAATAGATCGTTGTTTGGTTCCCACCTAAGACCTAAAGTTTTGGTTGACTCCGGTTGCTTGAAGTCAAAGTCTTCCTTTAGAGGTGCATCCGAATTATCTTTTATTTCCCGTAAGTTTGATCGCCATTTTCTGAGATTAAACCCTCCAGATTTGAGGAGGTTGATCATCTCAGCTTTGAGCTGTTTTGCTGCTTCCGCTGAATGTTCCCCACGCAGAAGTCATCCATATCTCAATCCAACAACAATAACAAACCGTCCTTCTCAAAAGGTTCCAATTATAGCCGAAATTATAACAATCCCAAAACTAATTACTCAACAAACCAAGTTTCGCAATCGTCAAAGTCCAAACGCAAAAATGGCTTTCGCAAGGAATGCCCTATTTGCAATTCCGAAGACCATCGAATTCATGCATGTCAAAAGTTAATGGAATTACAACCTCATGAACGGAAAAATACCATCGCTAAATTGAATCTTTGCATTAATTGCTTACATTACCACGAAGGCAAAAAATGTCTTTCCGAAATAAGATGTAAAGAATGCAATAAAGACCACAATACCATTTTGCATGAAGCATTTACATCACATCGGTCTGGGTCAAATACAGCCACGATTACGAAATCGCCATCCCAACAGCAAGAAAGAAACACTGTCGCATCGCTTCTTAGAGAACCCTCAGAAATATTGCTTGCCACAGCAATAATTAACGTACAAGCAACGGACGGATCCTACCAAAAAATGAGAGTTCTTTTAGATCAAGGGTCACAGACATCCATTATTAGGGAAAGCGTCATCATATTACCTATTGTTCGGTGAATGACCCGAACAGTCGGAGTCATTCAGTTTACTTACGTCGAACCTTTTTCCTATTTTGCCCGGTCCTCCAGCTTTATGGGCTACAGCAATTTTAAGCCGGACTTCAGCAACCACCAGATGGTGGTCGCTATCAATATCGGCGCCCCTGCGGTTACGGACATCGAGTAATGAAGAACGCCATGTGGAACTAATGGCAAGGTGGTCTATTTGGTTCTTGGTGACGCCATCGGGTGAGTTCCACGTGTACTTATGGTGGTCGCCATGAATAAATAATGTGCCTCCGATAGTCAAGTCGTGGTTCTGACAAAACTCGATAAATCGTTCGCCATTCTCGTTGATCACTCCCAGTCCATGCGTACCCATATGCCGCTCGCGGTTTGTATTTACATTCCCAACTTTTGCATTCAGGTCCCCCATGACGAAGACGATATCTTGCTTTTTTATGCTCCTAAGGGTGGCGTTGAGGGCGTTGTAGAAGTCGTCTTTGGTATCCTCTGGTGATGCATTGGTTGGGGCGTAACACTGTACGATAGAAATCTTCCGGGCTTTTGAGTAGAAACGGGCGTACATGATCCGGTCTGAGATAGGTTTCCAGTCCACAAGGCTTTTCCTTGCTGCATTTGAAAGAAGGAGTCCCACGCCATACTCGTGTACATCTTCCTCACTTTTTTTGCCCGAATACAGCAAAGTCAAGCCCTTGGACGTCCTCATCTCACCAAACCCATTTCTCCGCACTTCGCTTAGGCCGAGAATTTGCAAGTTGTAATTGATCATTACTGCTTCGGCTTGGGCTAGTCGACTGTCGCCGCTAAGCGTACGCACATTCCAAAAGGCAATTCGTGTCCGTGTTTTCATGCCAAAAGTCGTCGGTGAAGTATCGGTCCGGTTTCTTACTATTTCAGTTTCGAGAATCTATTGTTGTCGGGTAAGCGAGTGATTAGCCCACTGTACCTTAATCCGCTAGCGGGGCTGCCGCTTTAGAGCCTGCGGATGTGCTCGGTTTTGTTTCAGGTATCCTCCTAGTGAGACGATTCTGTTTTAAGGCGCAGAATACTCGCCCTTCGCCCTGCATCCGTTAGCTCAGCTGCAACTCAGGGTGGCGGACGCGCGGCGGCGCGGTTGCAGCAGGTCCCAGGGAGGACGGCGGGGACGTGGATGGCTCGGACTGGCTAGGGCTCTGCTTTGTACGGTACTCCGCCACGAGCACAGCAGATGGTTATTTGGCACTTTATAGGTAATGTTGTCCTCACTAACAACGATTCCCACCAAGACCATACCCTAGCTTCCCCCACTGCTCATACATGCTAAAGAAAAAACATTTAGAAATGCTAGGTACTAAAATTTCATATAGCAGGTACACCCACTTCTATCAAGATCGGAGGCGCTACACTCAAAGTTGTAGATGATTACATTTACCTGGGATGTTTGGTCCAGTTAGGTATATCTAACTTCGAGAAGGAGGTCAACTATCGAATTCTATTTAACAGGGTAGCGTCGAAACCTGCACGATATATTCTCGCCCCACATACCATAGTCTCACTAGACAAAAGTCTATGACTAGAACCTGTGGTGGACATGGTAAAACTGATCGATCGATCTTATGAGGGGAACTGGACATACATTACTAAACAAGGTCAGTAAGAAATATTGCACAAGAGAATCGAATACAAGAAAGTCTGTCCTGGATCATGTCAGCTCTAACCTAAAGGACGACCACTTTCACATGGCAATAGTGGACTCTTCAATGTCTGACCATAAGCAAATATATGTTGAACTTAAGAAAACTAAATCCCCGGGACGAATAAAGACCCAACACGAAGCAATTGATTTTACAAAACTATATGATAGTGTAGAAAGGACCAACCTTGAAGAATTAGGTGATAGCTACTCACTAATAGAAAACAAAATAAAATCATTAATAGGAAAAAGTAAAAAAACAAAAACCAAAATTCTAAATTTACCGCAAAAGGACTGGATAAACAAGAACATAATTGATCAAATCAATGAGAGAAACGCACTATGGACAGAATTTAAGAAAAACCCTAATGACACCAACCTGGAAGCAGAATTTATTATGAAAAGAAAAAATGTAGCCAAACTTATACAAGATACAAAAAACAGTTACTACTTTAAAAAATTCAACGGTTGTATTAATAAACCAAAGAAAATGTGGAATTTAGTGAATATTTTAGCAACTAACAAAATTAAACAAAATTGTGCCCCTTCAAAACTAATTGTAGATTCAAAACATATTAAAGACCCAAAAGATATTTGCCGGATTTTTCACGAGTATTTTGCCACGATAGGCCCTCTTTTAGCAAAAGAAATACCTAGATCTTTCCATGATAATCATACCCGTGCATTACCAATAACTCCTTCTGAAAATACACCAGTGCTTTCCGATTTAGATCCGTGTTCTGCTTCTGAAATTACAAAACTTATTTCAAATCTCGACCCCAATTGCAGTACTGGATTGGATGGTATTAGCACTAAAGCATTAAAATGTATAAATAATAGAATAGCGGACCACCTGAGCAAATGCTTTAACAAACTGCTGAGTGATGGCAACTTTCCTGACACCCTGAAAATAGCAAAGGTAACTCCCATTCACAAATCAGGACCAAAAACGGATCCAGGTAACTACCGGCCGATCTCAGTGTTACCTGTATTGTCAAAAATATTAGAAAAAAATTTACACAGTAGATTAGACAAACATTTAACTTCTTTTAACTTTCTCTCAGATCGACAATATGGGTTTAGATCAAAAAGCAGCACACTTACAGCAACAGTTGACCTTGTTAACAAAATTAAGCAAAACATAGATAGTAAAAATATAGTCCTAGGTATCTTTATCGACCTTAAAAAAGCATTCGACACTGTTAGTCACAAATTGCTACTTAAAAAACTAGAAAAAATCAACATTACTGGCAATGCCTTAAATATGTTTAAATCCTATCTAAATAACAGAACCCAGCAAGTCAAAATAGATAACAATAATCAAAGTGACCCTTTGCCAATAACGTGTGGAGTTCCCCAAGGATCTATCCTGGGTCCTCTGCTTTTCTTAATATACATTAACAATATACAAGAACTTAAACTAAATGGTCACCTTACCTTATATGCAGATGATACTTGCTTATTTTATTTCGAATTGTCCATTCATGATCTAGTTTCCCAAGCTCAAGAAGATTTAAATACCCTTTTTTCATGGTTTCAGTTCAACTTGTTGACGATAAATATATCCAAAACATGCTATATGTTATTTAAACCAAAAAATAAAGTAATACCTCCACATAAACCTTTACACATTAACAATGTTCCATTACAGCAAAAAACGTGTGAAAAATATCTTGGCCTCAGATTAGACAGCTCACTATCGTGGAATAGTCACTTAGATCAGATAAAAACAAAGCTCTCGTCCCTACTTGGATCTCTTCGAAATATAGTAAGGTGTATTCCGCTTAGGTTGCGTCACACTATTTATAACGCCCTAGTAAAACCTCACCTACTATATCTAATTGAAGTTTGGGGCAGTGCAGCCAAAACCAAGCTAGCTAATCTCCAAATTGCACAAAACAAATTAGTAAAAATGATTTTTGGTTTCCCATATTTGTCGCCAACAAGCACCATGTATGCAAAAACGAAAATAATGAACATTAGGCAGCTATATATTTACAACACTTGTATTTTTATCCGTAAGGCTCTCAATAAAAGTATACAGACTAATTTATTATTTATAAAGGAGAAAGAATTAACTCAACGTAGCAGTCGCCGAGCCAGTTTTCTAGTCTTGCCAAAGACAAGAACTAAGTTCGGTAAAAAAATATTAGCAATTGAAGGAGCACAGTTCTATAATAAAATACCCGCAATTATAAAAAGTGTACGCTCATTCAATGCATTTAAGAACCAACTAGCACAATATGTCAAACACAGTTACCAAATATCTACTTAATGAGGACTAAATGCATTGGATGAGCTTTCATAACTAATGTACGTGGTGACGAACTCATACCTACTAATTTAGAATAAGAAATATTGTTCTCAAGTAAGTGACTTTGTCTTTTTTGAGAAATAAATATCTTTAAACCTAAAACGTGGTCGCTCGCAGTGGTCCTCATTAGGAAGTTTAAAGTCACCCAAGGGGCAATGAAGAGGGCTACACTCAAAGTTTCCTTGCGTGGTCGAATCAAAAGTCTTTAAAGATTCTGACAGACCGACATAACTTGAAGAATCGTCGAACATAAGTAGTAGTAGGCTGAGTACATTGCTCGTAGATCAGATTGACTTGTTAAATGTCACTTAGTCTAGATCAAGCTCTATCAATTTTTGGCACACAGTTGTTTTACGCCTTGACTTTGGCTCCTAAATCACTACAATATGGTGCTAGATAGCTATCGTAACATCCGTTGTAATTTAACAAACGACGAAAGGGATTGTAGACTAGATTACAGTAGTGAAACATGACGCCAACACACAAGTATGCCTCCGCCCTTAGACACTTGATATAGCAGTACTTTACTGTGATTCAAAGCTAAAGGCGTTATTAGTATCTTACCTAAAGGAGTAAGCAATATACAATTTGATAGCATCACTTCCAAACATCGATTCGTCGAAAATTTCGTTGGAACAATTAATTTAATTTCCTTTTGGAAAATCAACGAATAATGGGCAAAGTGGCTCCAAACCTGCCCACTCATAAAAGCCATTTTACTAGCCATTTTGGACCACAGAATGGTCGTTTGCAGGGTACAATGTGTTTTCAGAATCACGTCACCATCTCTGCAAGCTATTAAAAATAAATATTACGAGGATGTTTGAACATTTTTGGGGTTTAAACAGTGATGAGCAGGACCGAAGGTTGGTTGTTGGAAAGCTGTCAGAAATAGGCTTTGAATACTTTGAATAATTCAGAGTACTCGAACCCTTGATTTCTTGTTAACATGTTAATGACTACTGGCGAACATGAGATACCTAATCGTAACAGTTTAGAGCCATTCCATGAACTGTTGTGTACCAGGAATAATGGGGAGCGGTCATTGATCTCAGTATGGTCTCGAATTAATTTGAAATTGCCGCAGTAGTCGTAACGGTATTGAGTTTACCACGCAATGCTCTATAAACATGAGTTCTCTCCAAGCGCTAGCGTTATGTTCAATTAGTTGGCATACCTACGAGTATAAGATATTACTGATAACTATCACATTTTGTTACAATCTGGTCTTAAAAAACTTCTTATTTGGAGAGTGTTTCTGTTGACGAAGTACCAATTCTTGAGGAAAGTCTCCCTGGTTGGCTTTTGGTTGAAATGATGATGATAATATTTTTATTATTTTTGTTGGGTAACTATTATCTCACCTGATAATTACTATGCACGCTAGCTTTTGCCTAGGTTATAGCTGTCAGTAAAACGTAGACTCTAGCAAAGTAATCTGCTCCTTACCTCTGTCTGCATGCATTTATGAAGCATCATTTCTATTATTCTGAAATTCTTTATTTTTTGCCAGACTCACAAACTAAATCCCTCAAAACGTTACCGAGAAGCCACAGAGTAGCAAATACCGCCACTTTGTGTACATTCAGCTATCTCTCGTTTTTCGCATTGGTGTACTGCAATATCGAATTTTGAGGTGCCGAGATTCTCGTATCGCGGCAAAGCCAACGGAATACCAGCTTCACTGTTTTAACGTAATTAATGAATGACTGACTGTGTTTTAGCCGTTTTGAAATTCGAATGAGTGCTTTGCCGTATTAGGGGGGTCGGATTCCTGATGGCCTTTTTCAGTTAACTGTTTTTATTTTTGGGTTTCGTAATGTAGGTTTCAGGGTGGCTTATTTTGAGACATGTCATGAGGATTAGTAAGATTTTAGGTTTTTATACGGCTGTGCCGGAAGGAGATGATGTTTATTATGATGTGGATGAATAATGAAAGGAAAAAAGTGTTTGAAAACCATGGTTTTGCGCTTCTACTATCAGTATTGTCCACCTATAATTAGAAAATTATCTCAAGCAAACATAACATCGTAATGAAATTCAATTATGCTATTTCAGGACATAGTCTACCTACTTTCCATATCCATTCAGCCGTTCAAGCGTGAAGAAGTGATAAACTTACAAATAAACACACTTACAAACTTTTGCCATCATAATATTAGTGTGTTAACTCTTTCAGATATTATATTTTTTTCTTACCTACATAACCGTGGCCCGGTAGGCCCGAAGCCTCTGGGGAACACGGAAAATCCGAAAGGTTGTCATCTTGTCCCCCAGATCGAAGGCAACGAAGGAACGGAGTAGGGGTTTAGTCAGCAAGAGTCTGACACGCCCTCCCGCTTCGCCCTAGAGCGGGAGAATTCATTCTGATGATACCGAAAAAAAAAAACCTACATAACCGTAATATTTGAAAAAATATTTTTGACACGACCATTTTTGCCTGAAAATCAAAAAAACAAACTAACTTGATGCAGTTTCCTTCACACAACAGATTTCTATAATAAACACATTGGTACAAAGTCAGAGATAATGTCTTAAGTATTTTTAACAAGCCATACTTTGGGAAGCGTTAGCTGAGAATACCAGTATAATTTAATCAGTTCTTAAGAAGAAATAACTTAAGTCAAACCTATAATATGTGGCTTTTATCAGATTAACTCGAAGAACTTAGCAAACCTGACCAAATTATTCAGTCGGTTAACTCCGTGAGGTCGTCGGCAATTTTCGGGGGATGACTGTACCTACATTAAATCGTGTAGGTCCTTAATGGCTCTATAAGCTGAAATTTCAGCACAACCTTTTAATGTATGTGTCCGAAAATGGTTATTTTTGTACTTTTTTGGGACGCGGATAAAAGTTACTTTGACACCAAATCTGCGTAGTATTTTACGTAGTTAGTATTTCCTTTTTACTATTAGAGTAACTTGAGTTTTAGTGTATGTTCTCGATTAAAATAGGTTATAAATATATTTTTAATGTATTTTTTTTTGGTTTTGGCATTTGTGCTGAATGGTCCTCCTCCTTGCGTCGTATTCCTCAATGCTGAGGGTCGTGACCTCCTTGCTTCATCACCTTAGCCCTTACGATGTTTCTCCATCTGTTCCTATCTTTGGCGTTGTGAAGGGCATCGTAAATCGTAGAATTAAGAGCGGCACGGATCTGGTCGGACCAACGTATTGGGCTGCGCCCGCGTGGCCTTTTCCCATCTACTTTAGCGGTCACAATGAGCCTTTCGAGGTTGTCACCGTCTTTCCTTGCAATGTGACCGAAGTATTGCCGAATCTTGCGAAGACACTCAGACGACACTCGGTGCTGAATGGTATGGGTGATTATTTTTTTGAAATCATAAATCTGAAATGAAGTCAAGAGTGAATACATTACTTATAGGTAAGCCTGCAGATTATTTCCAAATTTAACTGTTTGTGGGTTGACACACTATTGCTTATCATCATCAATATATAAGAGAAACAAACTGACTGACATATCAAGGTTTCATTGGCATGCTGTAAGTGAGCATTAAAAATGAGTTTTTCTTTTAGGGAATGAAAAGAGGGTATTGCGTTTGTATGCAAAATCTTATTCCGTGTGTATTTATTTAACGTCCAGAAGTTTACCGTCACCTTCAAAATACGGTTTAAGAGGTCCTAAAGTTTTTATGAAAACATTCTCGCAAACGAAGTCACTCGCATAGTGTTAGTGTGTCCATAAAATACTATAGTTCAGCTACCATAGATATTTTTATACCGTTCTTTCCCATGAAGATCTAGATTAAAAACGAGCCACTAGAATTCTGATTACTCAAAAGCTTGAGAATTAAAAAAAAATATCAACAACTCGAACGGTTCGGAGTACTTTACCTCGTCATCTGTACCACGTACATCGAAGGACTGGAACAAATTGCCTGCTGAATTCTTCCCTTCCCATTTTAATTCAGTATCTTCAAGGCTAGAGTAAATAGACTCTTAATAAACCAGTGCGAGTCACTATCAACGATTTTTTTCACTGCTTACCATCAGTTGGTATCGCAGTCGAGCTCTTATTTATTTATTTGTCAATTGCTAGCTATATTTACTGTATGTACCAAAGCGTATAGCAAGCCAACAATGAATGAATCAAATAATTTTATACAAACATCGATCATTTCTTTACTGCTGTATAATCATTAGAAAAAAAAATTACTTAGTTTTCTCCCCTCTCTTAGACTCTAATACCTCCATAGAGTTAGTAACAAAGTCTCCAGATAGAATTCACTCCACCGACGAACGAAAAGGATTCTAAAGTGCTAATAAACAATCTATTTCTATTGTCAAAGGGATTCTCAATGAAGGACATTTTATTCCCGAAGCGCACTGCACTGGTAGATAATAAAAATTCGATCAAACACGTGTATTAAAGGACCTTGTGTGTCGCAAAGCGCAATAAAGCCTTCGCTCCCCAAACCGTGGCAAATGAACTTTTTAATTACACTTCCTACTCAATTTCGTCGGTGTTTCGTATTGACGTACAAAGCCAGCAATGGAAATTGCATTTTCGAAATGTTCGGTGTAATGTTATTCTTTTTAATTTTTACTGTAAATTCTTTGAGTGGCTCACTGTGTTGAATGGAACTTTACTCAGGTTTTTGACTTTATTTTGTGAATACAGTAAAAATTCCTTGCTTTTGAGGATGAGCGTGACTCTGCTCCTGTAATGTAGTTACCTGTAAAATATAAGTACTTACCTACTGCGGTCTTTTCGCCTTATTATAATTTGGCTGTCTTCAAGGCTGGAGTGAATACGCTGTTAATAAACTAGTGCGCCTCAACATCAACGTCTCCATTGCTGCTTACTAACAGGTGGGATCGCGAGTCAAGCACTAATACATGTAAAGTTCAAATTATTAAAAAAAATTGTTTCCCATTGACCACTCTATTCAGTTTCGTTTCATAGCAACGACTTTTCAAACCGATATGAACTTTTCGTATTTTATATACCAGTTTCTTGAGTTTTATGTACGACACAATTTTACTCCTTGCTATCAATACGATTTTCTTCCAAGCGTAGCCGTTCTAAGAAATAATTTCTGCTACGATTTCTTTGCTCTCATTTATTTCTTTTATTTTATTCCTTAAATAAAACCAACATTGACATATATATAATTTGTATTAAATCAACAATATTCTTAAGTCTTTACATTCTTTGGCATAGTCATTAGCTCGTTAGGTACAATTAACTATTTTTCATTTAAATTCACAATTTCATCCGACATTATCGAATACATCTACCTATTTATACTTTATCAATTATTTTATCATTTATACACTTTTATTTTATTTTATGTATCGCCTAAGTATTGTTAGCCCAAACAATAATGTGAATTAATAGTAGAAATTGGCACACTTGTAGGTTGGAAGCTGACCCCGGAGATGTAACTGGAACAAAAAAATACTATTAGTATCTATACATTCAACCTTATAATGTTCTTATTTCTGGGACTTAGGCCTCTGAAAGAGGGCCACAGGGGCCAAGTTGATGGCTGTTAGTGTCAACCTAAAATATTCCTACTGCTGGGACTCAGGCCTTCTCTCTAGGAGAGAAATGGGCCGTAATCTACCACGCGGGCCCAGCGCACGCTGGTGGTTGTTACAGGTCTACGAAATGTTGGTTCTAAGACATGGCGGTTTCCTCACGTTATTTTCCTTCACCGCTTTGAGAGTAATGGTGATGATATAAATAACACAAAGTAAAGCGCCGGCTAGTTAGTGGTTACAAGATATCAAAATACTCGTAATAACTGGTATCGGAATGACGGCTGTTGCAAGCAGTTTTTATATTAGAAAGAAAAGAAAGAAAGAAAGAAAACACGTTTATTCCGCCCTAAATGGACGCACAATAAAATAAAAATACATTAAAACTACTATACAATTCTAAAATAACGTACACTAAGAACAACTGTCGAGCCAGTGTATACCCGGCATAAACTCTATGGCATCATAGACACAGAAAACAGTTGTCTATGATGTTAGTGCATTATCTGTTCTGTGTATTATGTCCGTTCTTCTTCACAAAGAACCAATGGTAGTAAAATGCTTCACTCTAGAGTGTGGAAGGAAGGCTTTGGAAAATAACGAAACTCTATAACGATAGAAAAACGCTTTACTCTGGAGTGGGAAAAAGTCAAGTGTTCAGTAGGAACGCTTATGATATTAACCTATCAATACCCGCGAAACGAGACACAATAGTAAGACAATAGCAGCGCGGTCCTATGAGACCGGTTGGGGATTCATGAATTAATATGATAGTAGGATACCTATACAATTTGTGTAAACTATGATTTATGCCTAGTAATTATCTACATACGTTTATCACACATTAAAGGAAAATCTAGTAGCAGTACTTTTTTTACAGGAATATACAAATAAATATTCAAACAATACAGTTTAATGAAGAAAAGTCATATTGAAATAGGATGCACTCAAATTGAAAATCCAACAAACGCATAATTCCGAAAACAAAACATCTAACTATATGGTATACTAGCTTTAGCCCGCAGCTTCGTCCGCATACATAAAATAGCCTATGTCACTCAATTCACACTTTTAGCAATCGGACCAGTACTTCCAGAGATTACCTCATACAAACAAAAAAAACAAACTTTACCTCTTTATTACAACATTTCAAGACTGTTAAGGTTATGTGCATAGGTTTAGGATAAAAGTATTTATAGTTTGGTTAATATTTAAGTTTTTTAAACCAATAAATAAACATTCAATAAAATTTACTTTAAAAAAATGTATATCTAGCCAGCATGATACAAAAACTCAATACTTTGGCCATCATCCAATGCTACCCCATACGTTCGAAACACTCACGGTGGCAATATATAGGTGGTCAGTTTTAACAGAGCACGTCCGTATCGCCTGCACGCGACGGTTCCCCGCAAGCTACACGTCGTTAGTCTGGCCAGTGAGAGGTATCCTATGTTATGTTTACCCATTTAGGGGTGCTACGTATTGCGGAATTGTTTGAAAGAACAGTTGCTTTGGAACGCAAAGAGATATTGATGAAACAGGTTTAGATCACCTGGTCCAATGCCTGCTAGGTTCACGGGGAAGTTCTGAAAGGAACGCAAACTGAAACTGAAGGATATAGGTGTAGTTAGAATCAGCAAAAGTTTTAAGCTCATTTCAGACGCATCATCATCAGCTCATTTCAGACTCATCATCATCAGATGATGCGATATTATTATGCAATGAACTATATGCCATTATATTATAGCGTAGAAATCTGAAATGAGCTTGACACTCGCTCTCGTTTCGCAAATTTAATTAAACTGTATTGTTTGAATGTTTATTTCTATATTCCTGTTAAAAAATATCTGCATTGAGAATGTTTTTTAATCTGTGATAAACATCATCATCTCAGCCGAAAGACGTGCACTGCTGAACATAGGCCTCCCTCAAGCGTCACCACAGCGACCGGTCCTGTGCGTCTTGCATCCATCGTATTCTCGTGACCCTCGCCAGGTCGTCGGTCTTAGTGGGAGGCCTTCCAACGCTACGTCTTCCTACATTATGATTAACTGCAGTAAATGGAATTAGAAAAATATGTTATTTTGTAGAATAAATGCTAAGTAGATAGCGTGTTCAGAACATAAGACAGATAATTTTGTAAAGAAAATAATCACGAAAATGTTTGTCAGATTATTCTACAAGCAACGTTGTAACGTTATAGTGTTTTAATTTTATAATCACTTCTGTAGATTTTTAGTAAATCGCTAATATGCTTCATATTTGCAAACATTTTATCTTTGTGTATCTCTTTCTTTTATATGCAGTCCATTGGCCTTGTAATGTTCCCACTGTTGGGACTCAGGCCTTCTCTCTAGGAGCGGGAATGGGTTGTAATCCACCGCGCGGGCCCAGTGCGGATTGGTGAATGTCACATGTCTTCGAATTTTTGTTTCCAGGACCTGTCGGTTTTCTCACGATGTTTTCCTCGTGAGGAAAACGGAGACAGAGAGGGAAACAAAGGCAAAGAAGTAAAGGAGTGGGTTTTAGTCAGTAAAAGTCTGACACGCCCTCCCGCCCCACCTAAGAACAGGAGAAGTCGTTCTTAAAAAAAGTGCTATAGAGATAGACCTCTTTCAGAACTACATTCACACAAAACAACACGTTATTACATTATGACGTCACATCATAATAATGAGTGAAACATTAAAAACCCGAAACATCAAAAGTAATGTTACAAAAGTACTTGTAACATAACTGCAAATTGCATAGGTATTAACACAGAGCTCTCTTACAGTAACTTACATTGTAAGTACTAATATAAGTTACAAACTCATTTAACGTAAAGTCTTTTAACTAAGCGTAGGAATACAGAAGTAGGTACCAGCACCCCTTAATCACAAGAGCACTTGGTTTCAACAGATTCTCTGAAACGAGCTCTAACACTAAGTTACGAAGGTACTCAAAGTATGCGGAATAGCAACGAGTACCAAGGAACCCTATTTTGTGCCTTTGAAAGCCTTTACTAATTTAATTTGTGCCTTAAAGGTTTACGTATACGGGTAGCAGAAAACGCCGAGTGTGAGTGAAAAGTTGTGAGCCGTATTGTTTTTCCTCCCGCTATTTTCCCCCTTTTTGTGCTATTACAGTTTTAGGTAGAAACGATGTAGGGCAAAATAGGCACGGTAGGTACTTTTGTTCTTTAGAACTTTTTTAGATTCTACCATTACTAGAGAAAATTCTTACTTTGTAATTATTGGATTGGCAAAAGTTGAACCCTACTTATTTACTCACGGCATACTTCGTAATATATCCTTCATTATTGGGTATTAATGATGTTCGTTCTTGTTAAAATTAATATCTCATGTTATCAAACAGACAAGTGAAATTCTCGGTAACGAAAATACCGTAACCATTCTAGGTCATTAAAATGATATATACAAAACCGTGAATTCAGTTTTCCATTAACCCAATTTCATAATCTTCTCTCACCAAGTCTGTAACATATGAAATATTGAAAGATACAGTCTGGCGTGATCTGAAATTAAATAGACAGTTTCACGTCTGTTCTTAGAATCTGTAAAATTCATGTAAGAAGGCGTTACCGTTCGTCAGTGCGCGTGCTTCCTGCAATAAACGTTCGCCGTGTGCCGAAGATAAATTTATTATCTACCAACAAACGCCTCACTGTTGCCCTCAGAGGAAATTGTCTGGGCAAATGAGACGGGAGGCAATAACTCATTGAGCCCTCAATGCCCTCTTTGGTTCTCGTAATCTTATTAGGCGAGCTTCCTCTCCACGGATATTAAAGATATGCGGGCGTGTTAGCTGTACAGCCGTTTTAGGAATTTCATGTTTGGGATTTTTTGGTGCTTCCTGTTTTGTTTTCTAGAAAATACGTGTACATAATATATTGGTAAATTATTTAGCACACCTGCATTCCTATCAGGATGGAATTCCAACAGAATAATAGCATCAGCCAGTATGTAAATTAATACAAATTTATGAATCGAAATCCAATGAACTGGCATGTTTAAAATATTATAATATTCATTACGAGCCTATCAGTATTTCAAAATATTGTTAACATAAAACTACAAACATTTCATTTGTGTGCGAATAAGGCACTTATAAATTTACCACCGTTTACCGCATATTTACCTCTTGAAGCAAAAATATATTATCCAATTTCCAATATGCCGCATGATTGAGCCTTTTACGTCACCCAAGCTAATGTGAACTACAATATCTAGTATATAATATCGGATAAGGACGGGTTGCTAGTGTGTTTGACGATATAATCGATATCAATTTGGTAGGTGATATGTTAATTAAAACATTTATACAATAAGTGAATTATGCTTTGGTGACTACAAATTGCAATAGTAATACATTTGACGAAGTTATTGAAGTGGAACTAGTTAGTTCAAACGTTTGTGGTGGTAATCAGTGATCCGGAATTGTTATCAAAGATGAGGTAATTTCATTAGACGGTGTATATTAAAATAATGAAGTTACTGATAAATGAGGAAAAATAAATACTATTACTGCTACTAACAAATTTTGACGCTGCTGAAGTTGCTATGTCTAATGATTATAACAGAAAAAAGCGAATGACAACCCTGATAACCTAAATCATAGAGTTTACGCTTCAATCAGGTTTAGAATAGACAAATGAAGAGAAGAGACATTGACTCTATAACTTAGGAAAAAACAGGCACAAAGTGGACCGATTAGGTATGTCATCTCTAACGGTAAAATGAGGTTGAAGTAGAACCAAAGCCTCATCGACCTTAAATTAAAACCACTAACAGCAATCATCTCATATTTACCATGATATCATTGTATGTTGTTGTCAAAGTTTTTCTGCTATGTAAGTTGGCTTTACGCTTAGAGTTTTTCGGCCGAAGTTGGATATGCAAGTGACATTATAGGGCGACATGACGACACATAGCAGCTGCATAACCAAACCTAGATATCCTAGCAACCACCACAATAGTATATTTCATTACAAGTGCGGAAAGGCTGTCATTGCAAAGAGTTTCGAAAAATGTTACCCGAGCCGAGGCGCAGCCGAAGGTGAGGGTTGACAGTCGGAACAAGTTGCAATGACGGTTCCGCACGTGTACTGAACGACTATTTTTAATACAGTTGCGAAAAAATGAAGCAATTTAATGAAATAATAAAAACACAAAAAACTCAACTAACTAATCAAAATGGCGCCAACCGTAAAAGAATATAAGCAGAGATTTTTTTTTGTTTTCTTCACCCATTCTGGGTAAGCAAAGGGAACTAAGCTCATACAGCCAAGTCTTCAGTCGAATTTTTTTATTACTTAATATAAAATGAAAATGAAATTTAATGAGACGAAATGAAATGAAACCTAATCTAACTCATTGAATCAAATCATTAAATTTGATATTGAAACAAATTAGTAGCTTCTTTTTAGAAATATTTGCACTAAAAACTTTTTTTAGTAAAAACTTCGTGGTTGACTTTTTCTTTTTAATAGACATTATTTTGACAGTTGGGAAAGAAAAAGCACGAGTTCGGGAATGGTAAAGAAAAAGCACGAGTGTGTAATAGCCCACTTCCCGAACGCTATACGTCCCTGCAATACGCCACTTTTTGAGCAACTGTATTAAAAAGAATATGAACAGTGTGATCGAAATAAGCTTGATAATATAATTATCATCGTGCATCAATATGAAGCCATTAAAACCGTGCAGTTAAAAATAAGAATATTACCAGATGTTTTCGTTCATAATTATCGTTAAAATGTTCTCAAGCCATTTCCCAAAGCACTTCGGCTTTACAACATTTAAGTACTTGGCGCCAGGTTTCCATATGCCATGTGATAATGCACAGATTTAATAATACGCGAACATTATGGGCTGTCATGAAAATTGCAATTATGCTTGAAGGGAACATACGAACAAGCCCTTCGCTAGAACATCGTAATGAATAAATTTCCTGAGAGCTGTTGGGTACTTTACATAATTTCACATTATGAATCCACCCTTGAGATTACTGGAATCCAGAAAAGGTATAATTTTAGTTGCGGAAATTTAAGCTATTGTTGTAATTGGTGAAGGCGTTATGATTTTGGTGTTGCGTTACATTTTCATTTTATTTTAGGTTTGACGGATGTGTCAAAATTATCATATTTTAAGTTTAGTACTACTACTTTAGTATGCTTATTTCTATCCTTAATAGTCACTATATTTTAATGGTCTCTAGTAAGAAACAACTTAAAAAAAAACTTATTTTCGTTCAATTCACAAAATTTTTATTTATAATTTATTCAACTATCTACAGTGTTTTTTTCCACTACGTCGATTTTACTGACTTTACCAATACTCAGTTTATAAAACGCAGGCTCCGAATTTATTCTATTGAGAAGTCTTCATCTTGATTTTACAGCTTACCAATAATTTAAAGTGTTCAAATTCCAACTCACCTCTCTCAATCTTAGGGTCGCTATTCCCTGAATACAGTGCTACTGCTGCATCATCTCTGTACAGGTCTCCGATCTTGGACTGGCAGCGTAGTATGGGGGCTCCTCGCTCGTAGTGGGCTGGCCATAGCTGGATTTGGACGTAAAGCTCCGAACGGAACAGACCCTCAGGCGCTGGGTGGACCTGGTGGGTACCTGGTGTCACCTGGTGAAGAGAGAACTAGGGTGAATATGGAGGCTATTTCTAAAAGTGGTTCAAGGAAAATTTAGACGAGAATTTCTATAAAACTTCCAGCAGTTCATAAACTGTTGATGTAGAATGAGCTAATATTATCTTCTGAGAAAAATTCTTTGTAAAACTTTCTTCATAAAAATCTTAGCAACAACAAAAGGTAGTTCAATCAGTATCGATTCGAGAAGATACTTTTGAATACACCAAATAATTCAGCGAAGTTTCCCGAGCGCCCCCGCTTCGCTTTGTTACTGCGTCGATAAGCCCCGTGACTTTATCACGGCTACGTCAACTCCATACATATATGAGTAACATTACGAAAATGATACAATGCGAAAATTCCACAGCACAACTTTCGTAAATTCAACAAATCAGCTTATCAAAGCGTAAGTACAGGAGTCGAACAAACAAATTCGCACTTTATACATATTCATATAAAGTTAAAATTTGAATAATAGCGGGTGATGTAGATGTGATTAAATCTGAAGAGCCCTCGTGCCAGACGAAGCTGCTTAACGTAGGAAAATTGCAAATATCAACAGAACGAACAATGAGTCAACAGTTGTTGTGTTCGCGCCGCAACGGATTCAAGCGACTGTTAAAGGGTTGGGCTACATGAGCGCTTGTTTTGTCCGGGCCCGCGATAAGAGCACTTTTATTAATGACCTAAAGTTTTGATTTGATGTTTGTGTTATGGAGAGAGGTGTTTTTAAAAGTTTGACTTTTGATTCGATAGCAGTTTTGTATTTAAATATGAACGCCAATTACTTTTTTAGAAGTCTGATGAACGATGCCATTACAGTTATCAATAAACAATAGAACGAAAATGTTATACATTATGATGAAGCGCTAACTATCTATCTCTTTTTCTCCAAAAAACAGCAAGAATTTAGATGCTCCGTACCAAATTTGAATAATGGTGCACACTTTTTCGCACTAGTGCAAAGAAATATTCTAAGCCTAAACATGATAGTAGTAGGAGCGGATTTTTAAGTAAATGAAATGTATTTTGTGTAATGTCATTACAATATTATTGTCATCCGATTGGTAGTTACTGTAGTTCGTTGTTGGTGTTTTATTCTCGCGACATTGCAGGAACCATATTTTTGTTTTTCAGTGAAAACACTAGTTTGAGGTTTTTCACGAAAGTGTAGCTTTCAATTAGAACTTTTAGAATCGGACAGATTCCAAAAACTCTTTCACAAACATAACCAAACGAGCAAACATTTTTGGTTTACCGAACAGAAATCAAAATTACATGTTTGTCCTTTTTAAATTCCTACCTATGCCTTTTATAAATTTGTACCTATCATCATCTGCCTAGCCTTTTCCCAACTATATTAGGGTCGACTTCCAGTCATGCCGGATTTAGCTGAATACCAGTATTTTACGAGGAGCGGCTGTCTACCAGAATTTTTTAAATTTCTTCCTATGTCCTTTTTTCAAGGGAAATAAATAAGTGCTTCCACTTAATGTGGTGATTAAAAGAGTGTTAGACTTTTACTGACTGAAACACTCTTGACTTGCCCTTTGCGTTCCTGCGCCACGGTAACTCATTCCAGCTATCCCGCGTCAAACAACTATACCCTATGTTTCCATAGATGAGCAAATTCATACAGTCGGTACTAAGCAAATATTATGTAACAACAATTTTATTCATTGCCATAATGAACAGTTTCAGTTCGAAACAGTTTTCATATTTTTAATACTGCGATAATTGAGTTATAGAATGAGCTCGTGTAAATATTATTATTATTTTATTTTTTTTTGTAAGGCAAAACCTTCCAGAAAACTAAACTAACCACGACTCAAAGCCGGCAAAGTTTGCTTTCTTCATTTGAAAGACTGCATCCCCTAATTGTGAGTGTTATTTTCATACTGATTATATTGCAATATTTAGGATGTAGTAAACTTTTTAATGCTATATACACTTTGTCTGCCTGTATTTTTTTACTAGCTCTTTATTAACTTGCATTGTATGTACATGCATGAGATATGTACATATGTATGTACATGTGTGAGAGCAGTGGTGGCCCAGTGGTTAACTGCCCCGACTTGCCAGATTAAATCTTGCAAGTCGGGGCAGTTACGAGTTCGAGGATTCAAAGTCAACTAGGCGCATTATTTTGTGTAAATTATTGCATGACCGCTACTCTCAAAACGGCGAAGGGAAACATCGTGATGAAACTGGCATGTCCTAAAAAAAACCAAACATGTGACATCCACCAATCCGCACTGGTCCGACGTGGTAAAATTACGGCTCATTTCCCTTCCTAGAGAGGAGTCCCAAGTTTGGGACTCAGGCAGTCCCAAAATTGGGAACACTACAAAGCCTATGTTTGAATATATATTCGGCACGAATTATTTTGTAACTCATTTTTTTCACGTTTATCATCAAACAAAATGGTACATAGTGTACCACAATATACGTGCTGCCGTGCATAACATTGAGAACCTGTGCGATCAGATAATTAAGTACCTCCCTAATGTACGAGTATGTATGAATATTGAATTTCCAGGAATCCTTTACACAGTTCCATGACTTTTGTTTATAGCCTCTGTTCAATACATTTCTGCTTATGACATTATTGGTATCGATCCTATGCCTATACCTAAGTTAAATTATATGTTACTATATGGAGTTTAAAAGAGACTTTGACTTCTATTTGGTAACATGCTAGCTAGGCGGTTTTTCATACTGTTCAAAACTGGGGAAATTCACTTTGTTTAAGGCATCTTATCAGGCGTTCTACACTGGCCAACTCTGGTACAATACTAATAAAAAGAAGATAGTAGAGTAATTACAATACTCTTCGTGTACAAAAAAATATAGGTAGAAGTACATTGCGCACATGTGGGCCACGTATGTCAATCTGGGTGTGTCGATCTCTGTAAATTTTATATGGCAATTATTATAGACTTGTAAATCTTCATTAGATCCACTTGTAGATATAAATCAGGCGTGACCGTGTGGCCCATGTGTGCATTGATCTAAAATGTAGTTCCCACTAAATGCAATCTAGACATGCCGGAAATAAATTAATTATTCTTTTTACAGTACTTCAGTTCTCTCCAACTGACACTTATCAAAATATCTAGCTTAAAAAATCCCAAAATGATTAAAGGAAAACTTAAACTAAAATCCAGCGTACCGTTTAAAATCTCCCACTAAAATCATAATATCGTGGCTAAAATAGTTTGTTCAGCATCCACAGAACAATAGCTTCTGACGACGTTCCAGATACTGAAATCTCAAAGCATTCGCGGTGGGATCCACGAAATGTGAAACTGTGAAGGCATTAAAACTTGCCACTATAGAATTTGAGAACAACTGTAGCTTTCGCGAAGTTATTTTAAGTTGAAACTCTTCGAGGACGCTGGCTGTGGAAGTAGGAGAGGATTTTGTAAACGGATTTGGGAGCTAGACGATGGGCTGCCAGCTTGTCAGTACTAGTAACAAGTTTATCTAAAGTACTGGTGACGGTGGGACTGTTGGTGTAGTGTTTGAGCGATTGGGTGCTGTGCTACACGACGCAGATTCAATTCTGATACCGTACGAATATTTATACAGCTCATAGAATGTGTGAAAAGAGTGTCTATGGAGTTTCTTGCACATTTTTCTCCAAAGAGACCTACGATTTGAAATGTGCAATTAGAATCATTTATTCTGACCACAGAAATCTAAATAATAAGTCAATAGAAGTGGCATAGACGCGTGAAAATGTCGCCGCACATATATGTACTTTAGTACGTCTCCACCGTGTTGACCGGTTGCTGTGGTTACCTGTGTTGCTTCGGACACGGAGAGGTAAATATGGTGTTTTGCAGCATATCCAACTGCGGAAACTCTTCCAAAACTTGTAATTTTACAAATAAAGGGATATCGTATCATAAGTAGGTACTTAATTTTTGTAATAATGTTGTTTATAATAAATATAATCGTGATGAATAGTGACGTGCCAGTACTATTTTGCTACCTATCGATAATTTATTACATTTACCTTACGTAGTTTTACAGAAATTCGAATGAAATATAAATTTTCATTAATTATTTAAATATGGATTTTCATTATGCATGATTTGTTCCTGCCTAAATAGTTTACAAAAAAGTGGTTTTTTAACGTTATAATAATATCTGCTAATCCGTACCTTTAAACTACTTTTTTATTTATGTTATTTATGTACGTCGTTATGTACGTGGGTAATTTAAATAAACTTGTATCCTTATATATAGTATCCTTGTATCCTTGACGTGTTCACTATTTTTCATTTTCATGTCAAAATAATTAATTGTATTAAATAATTCATTAATACATATTATGTACATTGTAAGTATAATGGATTTAGTTGGATCGAATCGATACGTTTTCACGCTATTTATGCACCTGATTTACTTTATTCAATTCTATTATTACAGGTTTCCAAAAGATCCAGAAATTAAAGATAATTGGATATCTGCTACTGGAATGAGACATTGGTTCCCGTCAAAAAGTTCGGTTAATTTCATAAATGAACAAAACAAATTCTCTTCATTTCATAAATGAACAGGAAAAATTTAACTCGTCAACAATTATTTAAATCACCACGAAAGTATAATCGTAAAAATATATTTTTATAACAAAATAATAAAAATATAACGTTTTATTGTATACCCTTTTCTCCTAAAAAAAAAACTAAAAGAGCGTCGAGGAATGAAACATTTTCAATAAATTACCTATAGTTGGGAAAATTATCGATATTAATAGTTTTGCACTGCACTATTCCTAAGTGAGAATGAATGCGCGATATATTTCTTTGCTTTTCGCACACGTTTGTTATTGGTTGCAGAAGCCGCGCCCCCTGAGATTATGCGTTTTTTGAAAATATTGTCTAATGTCATCACTGAAAGTTTAATGTTGTTGTAATAATGCAAAATGCATGTGTAGGTGTTAGTGTGTATCTATTGTTTGTTTATGTGGTGGTAGCTGTGAACCGGCGACACGCGTCCCGGTATAAAAGACAGCAGATGGCATTTCTATTGACTTATTATTTAGATTTCTGTGATTCTGACTGACTTTTTGACAAATCAAAAGAGCTTGTAAACGGTTTATTTGTGAATGCATACAAGATTTTTTTTGTAAGGCAAAACCTTCCAGAAAACTAAACTAACCACGACTCAAAGCCGGCAAAGTTTGCTTTCTTCATTTGAAAGACTGCATCCCCTAATTGTGAGTTGTGCAATAAAATTAAAGATGTACAACATTTGCTGATGGAACGTGCTAAGAACAAAGATGAAAGGGAATTTCAGGCCCAGGAGATTAAACTGTATTACACTGTGTGGGATGTTGGACATATCTATACTAATATTATAAAGAGGTAAAATTTGTAAGTTTGTATGTTTGTAAGTTTGTATGTAGGGGGTAATCTCAGAAACTACTGGTCCGATTTGAAAAACTCTTTCAGTGTTAGATAGCCCATTTATCGAGGAATGCTATAGGCTATATACCATCACGCTACGACCCACGGGAGTGGAGCAGTAACGAAAAATGCGGGTGAAACCGCAGGGGACAGCTAGTCCAAAATATTTTAGCATACCCTACGTCAGTAACGGCTATACGAATAATTTATATGGCTTAACTCAAAAGTCTAGGCCGTAATTGTTTGGTAATGATTAGTTATCTTACTTTTTTTTTAATTCTTTCGTAATCATTTCAGTCGAAAACGTTTTTGGGCATAAACTTCCCTCCCCCAGATGTCACCAAAACGACTGGTCCTATGCATCCATCGGAAAAATTCTTTACAGAATATTTTTATCAGGTTCTGCTTGAAATCTTCACGTTTATTTCCGTTTCAGCTTCTAGTTTTAGCAGCCATCTTTCCAATACTATTGCCAAGTAGTTCTGAACAGTAACCTCAAAACATCTACCATAAACCATGCAGATATTGCGCTTGGCTGAGGAGTTGTTTATCGCCATAAATTGCGTTTCTGCGAAGCTATAAATACGAGATGGAATATTGCTTGGAATGTTTAGGGTAAAGCATTTGTGGTAGCATCGCCGTTCAGTCTTGGCTGTAGCCGCAAATATCTGGATTTAATGCCTAAATCTATTGAATAGAGTATAAAGGTAGGGTCTGGATTCAATCCTAATAATCTATGTCCTATTAATGGACCAGGGTCGATAATAATTATCAACCTACTTACTACCCTTTATTTTTTTCACCATTTTCAAAGGGTTCAGCCCTGGTTTATAATACCATTTCATACTACTACTGTTTCACATTATTATTTACCAGGGTTAGAATTATTATCATTCTACTATTTTTTTCCACTCTTATCCATTTGCATTTGCTAGGTCCCTAGACTATAATACTTATTTCATACTACTACTACTGTTTCACATTACTATATTATGTTTGGCATCATTTGGGGACCTTGTTCAAAGGAGAATTTTGGCCAAGGGGTATCGAGTATCGACGATTTCGTAGAATGAAGAATCCAGGCTTTCAGTATGTTACAAAGGATTCTGTGAAAACTGACCTCGTAGTGAAACACGACGCTATCACTTTGAGTGTAATAATAGTTCATAGATTAAGTTGTTATATTTTTCAATATGGTAAGATTTTATTTGTGTAATTTATCTATGAGACTTGGTTGTTTTATAATAAAGGATTATAATGATTAAAAATTCGAAAGTCTGTTTCTCGTATGTAGTTTATCCGAATACAGTTTTTCTGCGTTATTGTTCGAAAGAGCCAATGTGGCTCTAGAACTCACAGCCTCTCACAGCAGAATTAGCGTTTTCTAAAATGACATTCAGGCAGGTGGCAGCCCTGAGTCGACAGCTCCAGGCATCTATCAAAATGGTTAAGTTAACGATATTAGTAATGGCTCCCACACATCAACACGATACGGCATCGCGTCAAGGGAAAGAAAAAGCGGCATACAGTATTTTTGTATTCCTAAACGAAAATTAATAAATTAAAATTAATACATTATTAAAATTACTATGAAATACATTCACTGAACGGGAGCAGACTGCAATTAATTATTCTGAGAAATAATACAAAAGAAAAATCTCTCTCTCTCTTTTGTTATAAATTAATTCTACGTTCAAAATTAAAGGAACTATTCTATAATAGACACCTCCTTGAATCGCTCTTCAAAATCAATTTCTTTACACCAAAGAAATTTATCTTGGGACCATACAAAACTTCACAGCCGACGGAACATGTTTTCAAAAAGAGCCCGTTCCTTTTCATCAATTTATATCACTTAGCACCCATGTCCTTATCTCCATTGAAAACTTCAAGGTCATACCAATATCCTTCTATTATTTTCTCACTCACGTACCCGCTTGACAGACAATATTTACTGATCCTTTTGACTACATTGCCAGGTTCAAACGCAATCCTATGCAAATTTAGGATTGAAAAGGGTTATTCCTGGTAAATAAATCCTGGCTATCAAACGGTTCGATTCCTAGATTAAAATGGAACGTCAATAAACTTAGGTCGGAATAAGGTAAAATATTCGTTTTACTAAGAAGTTAATGTTGGAATGTTCCTGTTTGAAGGAATTGGTTTTAATAGACATGGTAAGACTGTGTTTCCTGATAGCTATAATCTTAAGCCTGGTTTAAATAATATGCACAGTAACTGGCGGTCAATGAAGGACAGTTACTGGGTCCGTTAACGGACAGGTATTTAAGTCAAAAGTGAATAGGTTACTACAAGACGTCCTACTCAGGGTGCAGCGAGAAGGAAAGTCAGGTTTTTATTTAGTAAAGCTCATGTGTTTCTTTTAGGTGCTTTTTATATTCAGTAGAAGTAGTTACCCCTGTGAACGTTTTTTGTGAGGTGCATAGACTGATAGCAGTAAACGGGAAAATATTAATCCTTAACAAAATGTTCCACGATGTGAGCAAAATGTAAAGGTGAACATGTTAGCGAGTGCTAGCGAAAAAGCACAGGCCAACATACGTAACTGTCTCTTTGCGTATTCCTGAGTTTTGGTTAAATCAAAGGCCACTCCGATTCCTTATTTGAGGCCACGAAATAAAGTCAAAAATCAAATCATTCAGCAAAGCTGATTAAGTTCAGTTTTACTTGTTTTGTTTTGAACTATTTTAGTTGTTACAAAATAGGCTAAGAAAGTAACAGTAAATGCTTGTACTATTCAAAAATTTTGATAGCATAAAAGCAGGTATACTTACAGGCATATCGTTGATGAAGAAGGCGAGGTCGGGTGGCGGGCGACTAGGTCCTGAGGAGCAGTTGGCTCGCAGCACGTCACCCGGAATGTAGTAGTGTTGACTGGTTTGTATCGTCGGCAACGACGGCGGGAGGGCTGGTCGGAAAATATATAAATATTTTAGTTAAAAAAAGCCTATAGTTAACTCTTTTATACTGCTTAATCGCCCGAAAGCATCTGTATTTCTTTATGTTCACCATTAATTGGAAAAAAAACCGACTGCAGTTCCCTGTGGTTTCGTCCAGTTGACATAGTGATACATGGGGAAGGAAGGTTTCAAAGGTGTATAATTTATTATACTTAAAATATAGTAGAGAAAGGTCGAAGATTTTTTTGTAAAACCTGTACAAAACAGGGACGGGTCATCCTCATCAACACGCACTGAAAGACACAGCGTTGTAAGGCCTCCCACAAGGTGGACCGATGATGAGGTGAGGGACGTGGAAATCCGATAAATGCTAGATCCATAGGACCTGTCATTGAGTCGGGTCTGTAGTATAATAATATTTTTGATGTAAGATTTATTTGTGTTAACAAGTTTATTGAACTAAGAGCAACTCAATAACTTGAAACTTATAATAACGATCAAATAAGTAGGTAAATATGTGTGTGTTACTTACCAACAACCTCCATAGTATTGGACACGATGGAAGTGGCGAAAGAAGGCGCGTCGGCCGTGACCTCGCAGCTGAAGTTCCCAGACAGGCCGAAGCTGACCCGCGTGAGCACCACCTGACTCTGATTGGACCGCGCCAACTATTGGACAAACATAAGAGGATGTTATTTTATATTCTACTAGGAGGAGCTCGTGGCTAGATAATAACAGCCGCACAGGTTGATCTTCAAGGTTAAGCAACGCTTGCCTAGGTTGGTCTGTGGATGGGTGATCATCTTAACATAACGAGTTTCCTCCGTGCCTCGGAAAACACGTTTAGCCGTAGGTCCCGGCTGTCATTTGTAGATCTTTGACAGTCGTTACGGATAGTCAGAAGCCAGTTAATCTGACTGCAGTCTTGCCGTGAAGTACCGTGTTACCCCAGTTAATGGGTTGTGGAGGTCTGGTAGGCACCCGCTCCTCGTAAAATACTGGTATTCAGCTAAATCCGGCTTGACTGGAAGCCGACCCCAATATAGTTGGGAAAAAGGCTAGGCACATGATGATGATGTTTTTTTTTTGCGATCTACACGGTAACACAACTGTCATATGTGCCTGTCCTGATATAACAATCAGTCCGACCGAAAAAAGATCAGATGTAGAACCAACGGATTTACGTGCTTTTCGAACTTCCGAAACTCCAAGTAGCCACTCATCATCATCATCATCATTTCAGCGGAAAGACGCCCACTGCTGGACATAGGCCTCCCCCAAGGTCCACCTTGTGGAAGGCCTTCCCACCCACTACGAGTAGCCACTACGAATTGATTTTAGACAGAGAATTTTTTTACCCTACCTAGGAGGCAAGGTAGCTAGACGCTTGGCAGTTGCGTTTGTGACTGCGTGACAGAAGCAGTCATTATACTACATCTACAGCTGACTCAAGGAAAACAATGGTTTAATACTTTATGTCTTGTTTATACTAGATGTTCCACCACGTCTTCCACCTTCGGTTGTCAGGGGAGTTTCGCTAGTTATTTTTTTTAGCACAGAAAATCATTATGAAGGTTTATTTAATTTTGTGTTCATCTGCATTCTCTCTTACAGTAAGTTGACCTCATCAGGATGCTTATAATAAGGCAATAGATAGGACTATATACGGAGTTGCATCGTGCGATCGAATCAGAAATGAAGTATATCCGGAGGAGAATCAAAGTTAATGACATAGCCGGTAATCATGAAACTAAGTGCTCATGCGTCGCGGAAATCCGATGGATGTGTGATGCATAGGGCCGTTTGATATAGCGACAATTACATTTACTTACCGTCGAATATAGTGGTAGACCTATTTTCAACAGCGGACGTCTTTCGATTGAACTTATGATAAATATTCAGAGTAGAGAAGTAAGGAGTATATTTTAAATTAATAGAAATTAAATGAATAGTGGCCTTAAAAGAGGCTAGTGGTCATGGTCCTGATGAGACCCGTTTGAGCCACATGTAGGAGTGCCCCCAGTGCCCCTACACCTGCATTTTGGAGGATCTAATGAGCGCCACTGATGCAGCTATTAACGTGACCACTTACTGGGCCCAAAAAGTATTGAGTGTTGTGTTGTGTTGTGTTGTGTCTTGTGTTTACCATCGAATCGAGAAGAAGAAGAAGATTCGAATAATCACCAAAATAATTATACTTGGTTAAAATTTCGATGCTACATCTTACATAAAATATAAGTACCTGCTTGAACCTTAATTTAGGAGCCAACAAAATTTTTTCACCTTTTACAACTACAACGTGCTCCCATTTTATTCTGCACCCATCCGCTCAAAAAGCTCTCATTTATAATACAAAAGGACTTATGGTATAACGCCAAGAGTGCCATCTGACTTGCATAAAGCTGCGAGGTATTACCGGCGCACGACCGGTACTGTTTACCTACATAATCTCCTGCTCACTCGAAAAACGTAGAAATATGGCTAACCAATTTTAGCATTCTCACAAATTCACTCCAAAAAAAAACTATAGCTTGTAATGCCTTTCTAGGGTTTCGTATCCAAGGAGTTTGTATCATTAAGTCCGCCTCTGTATTTTTGTGTGCATAAAACATTGAATAAATAAGTAAATAAAACTGGACCCCATTGCTAAGATTCCGTTATCGGTCTGAAAGATGGAAAGAAAAAGAATTTATTTGCGTTTGTGATAGCAGTTGAAATTTCGACAGATGGTGTATTTCAGTTGCCGATATAACGGCAAATACTAAATACAGAATAAAATGAATATTTAATTGTGGTTCCTAAACAACAAACGTGTTGTTTTATGCAGTTTTTTGCTATGGACGGTACGGAACACTTCGTGCGCGAATTCAACTCGCGCTTGACCGTTTTTTATGATTCCATGACGAGGTATTTTCCAACGTGTATCAGATAAACAAAAGCTATTTCACTGTCACAGTACCAACTGAAAAAAATCTCTTTTTCTGTGTTTCATGAGTTTTAATCACAAAACGGAGTTGAAAACATTTCTGAAATGGAATCGCAGTTTCTATTTCACTCCGCTAACTGAAATAATAATTTTATTATCGTTTTGTTTAATTAAATATTGTCGTAAGGTTTTGGCGGTTAAACAGCTAGTAACTATTTGCAGTATAAACAGTCGTAACATTGTTTAGACAATACTGAGGGAAGTGTTAGTAACTTTCCTTATTTGAGAGATTTTAAGCCATGATTATGTTTTCCAGAGTGCAAAAATGGTCCTGGAACGAAAGCAAAGAAGGAAAAGGAGTGGATTTTAGACAGGAAAAGTCTAATACACCCTCTTACTCCGCCCAAGAGCGGAAGAAGTCATTGGACCCATTTACCCAAATAAATTCAAAGAAAATATCAGGATTGTTCGCCACACTTACCTCAGTTTAGGTAGGTTTTAGTTAGTGGAAATCTGACAATCCTTTTCACTTCATATTGAGCAAAAGAGGTTATTGAAAGATTTGCCACCTACAAAAAATAAGCTGTTTTAGTCGGATCTAGGATTAAATTCTCAGGACAAGCAATAGCAGATTGGTTAAAATACGAAATTTTGTTAGATCCCGGTTTATTTGGAAGATAAATAATATCAGATTCGTTCCAAAATATATCTAGGATTAAATTCTCAAGACAAGCAATACCAGATCCATTTCAAATAAGAAATTTAAGTTTTTCCTAACTAAACCTTTGTCGAATCTTAAACAAAAGCCTCCCTAATTTCTAGAACAAAAACGAACCTTCACAAAAAAGGGGATCGAAAAACAAACATTTAATTATCGTTACAAATTAATGTCGTTTGTCTTGGCAACAAGTTAACAACGTACTTTAATCTAATTCTGACCGAGATTCCGTTCAGATTCTAGCCGATTAATTCTTGTACTTCGTATTTTTCTAGGTCTCCTGGAACTGTAACAAATGGTGATTTATGGAGAGAAGATCTCAGGGGGTCAAAGTTTATTAAGCTATTTGTTTCGTTTAGCTTTAGCCTTTAAATGATTGTTAGTTTTGGGTGGAGGTTACTCGTACTTTTGGTTGTTGTTAATTTTTAGATAGTTGGAATTTAGTGTATTAATATATAAAGTTCAGAAGGATAGGGACGCAGTAGCTGAGCGATCGCTTGACCAGCCAGTTTGAGTCTCCTATTGAACATAAATGTACACAGAATTAAAACCAAATTAAGTAATTTAAAAAAATAGACTGCCAAAGATCTACAAATAATAGCCGGACTCGGTATGTTAAGATGGTCACCCATCCACAGACCAACTTTGGCAAGCTCTGCTTTAACTTGTAGATCGACTTGTGCAGCTGTTATTATCTAGCCACGAGCTCCTCGAAACCTAGTCAAGGTAGTACAAAACGTAAAAACCCTGACATTTGGTCCTAAGGCTACATTAGATAACCGCGGAAACCCTAAGAGTATCCTGAAAGCGTTGGTGTATTGCACGCGCTGTGCGCTGTACGCCCTCTGCGTAAGTTGGTCTACAGGCTCCTCCTTCTTCTTCTTCCTGCCCTTATCCCATATTATTTGGGGTCGGCGCAACATGTTTTTTTCTTCCATTCTGTCCTATCACCCGCCATGCTATCATCAACTCGCTTTTCTTTCATATCAGTCCTTACACAATCCATCCATCTTTTCTTTGGTCTCCCTCTTCCTCTCCATCCGTCCACATGTAAATTCATAACTGCTTTCGTAACATGCGTTTCATCCCTTCTCATTACATGACCATACCAAGACAAACGATTTCCTTTCAGCTTTTCACTTTCAAACTTCCTCTAATATACTCATTTCTCACTTTATCCATTCTCGTCACACCACACATCCATCTCAGCATCCTCATCTCCGCTACATGCAATCTTTTACAGGCTGCACGTGTAAAATGTCTGATAATAATTATGTCCTAAATACATTACTAAATAAATTTCTTATCTTACAGAGAATTGTTTCGTATCTGGAAAGTAAAATGTTTGCAAATACGCCCATAATGCTATAAAAATTCTGGTAGGTAAGGGGTAAAACTAAAAGAATAAAAATAAGTATGATTTATTTACAGTTAGCATGATGAATTGAACCGACCGAAAAGCAAAACTGTAGCAAAATTATGTTTACATTTTTAACCAACCGATAATGTTGCTTTTTAATGTACTACAGTTCAATTTACTAACCAAAGCCCAAATTGGCATAACATTAAAACCACTAAATATGCATTGTGTTCTAGGTGAATTTCCCTTTAAATTGGCCAAATTACGGCCAACAGACGCCGTAATTTGGAAACGAGTCGCGTTCAAAGCCTGATACACAATAAGCATGATCTATATTCTCATTTCGTCGATCAATTCCTCATTGGGACGCGTATTGTGTTATAAAAAGAAACGAGTGTCGTTTTAGGCTGAATGCTCAGAGGCAAACCGGGATAAAAACGAAACAAAACGAGCTATAGGGTTATTATCGCCGCGAGACTGCAAAATAAGAGGCAGTGATAAAGGGTTAGATTTATGAACACACGCCGCATAGAGGACGAGGAGAAATGGGTCTTTTCTAAGGAAAAAAATGTACAAACCGTTGCTTCCCGGGACACGAGAATAAAGCATGTGAAAATTGCTCGGATTTTCTTTCATAGAGAGTGAAGTGAATGGCTGATTGTTTTTTTAGGGTTGACTCAAAGGAATGGGGAGCAGCTGCTCCTAAAATTAACTGTTGGAATTGCCCGGGGTTTATTTTGTATGAAAAAATAACATATTTCTGAGTTGAGCCAATTGTTCTTGTGTTCCGACAGAAGGGGATAGTGGGTGCGAAGGTTTAATTTGTCTTTATTGTACTTGCATGAAGCATTTGAAATAGAGAGTGATTCCCAAAGAGTTGGGCGCTGTTTGTACTCGTAAAATGTTTGGTATTTTGGAATGAATCAAACATAAGTATGATCGTTTAGTTGATTAATCGTCCAATATAATAAGTAAAAGTTGGTCTACCATATTATTTATTTTAAGAAAATCTGTGATTTTTTCTTTTAACTTACCAACTCGGTCTCCTGTATCGTCCAAGCGCTCACAAACATGACACAACTCACATACACAAGACATTTAGACCCGGAGCACTTATCTTTTTTTAGGTCATGTCATATAAATATTTATTCCACACGGTGATCGAACCCAATAATTCATCCACTGCCCCAATCATGCCAAATTCAAGATAATAGATACAAATTACGTCAAGCAGAAAGCAGATTACTTTTTTACTATTCCAGTGAAGTCTAAAATTAAATAAACCAAACAATTAGCATTGAGTTGAGCAAATAAATAATGGACCGGCCTAAACTTGTCTGGCCCAACTTAAATAATTAATCACCAAAATACCTTTTGTTTAGCTCCGTCGTCCTCTCGAAAATCATGAACAATTTTTTGTCAAACCTTCAAAGTAACCCCTTTGAAAATCATTCATTTCGATACTTAATTAAAATTAATAACGTTTGAAATAAAATATCAATTATTATTCGAGCTATTCAAGTCAGTAACTTTATGAATAGAAACTGTCTGGAACAAAACAGATTTCAATGTCTATTTGTTATGGCAATATAGACAATATTTACTTACATTTCCCTTCAGTATTAATTAAATTCCTAGTTCTCTGGTCCGCCTTATTTTAAAGGGCTGGTGCTGCAAATGACAGTCTGTAGCGACGGTGATGGGACCAGACAATATCGCATTTTAATTGAATTTCTATGATAAATGATGGCGTGGAAAAATATGGCCTTTTGAAAATATTGAGTTGCGAGTTATTATATGTAGATTTCTGCTAGCGGCTTCGGTTGCGTGAAAGTAGGTTTCTCCATACAAGACTTGAATCCCCGATTTATTTGTTTGGGGGGTGAATTCTGGAAAATCCTCTCTTAGTGCTCGTCTACGTCATAAAAAGTAACCTTGTGCAAAAATTACGTTGATATGTCAATTAGTCAGTTTTTCCTTAAAAACAAACTGGTATAATTAAAAAGGAAGATAAGAAACCGACTGATAAGTTTTGTGAACATAAATGTTGTTTACGGAATTAGGTTCATTTTCTTCCCTCCAATTTTCTGATTACTTGTAATAAACAACTACATTCTGTATGCTGGTTTCTTTGGAAAACTCATATCAAACCTAAAGCCTTATATTTCAGTAGTTACACGCACGGGACCGGTTACTGTGGCCACGCTTGGAAGAGGCCTATCAGGAAGTCATTCAGCTGAAATGATGATGATGATTTCAGTAGTTTCAGAGATCAGCCTCTACCAAAAATTAATACACATACGAGTAACTCTTATTTAATCCAATCCCCATACCTCCTATAAACTAAACCACCTCTTACCCCGCGGTCCACACAAAACAAGACCGCTTCAACGCCTCCGAACAATATTCTATAACACATTATATACTGTTATCTTTCGCCATTGTTAGATGGACGCACAAGCATTTAGATTAAACTATTTAATTGAAAACCTTAATAGTGTTTGTATAGTTTTGCTGTTATAGTAATATATGGGAAGGTCAGTTTTAGGGTGTTGTTTTTAATTAAGCTTTTGGTGTGATAATTTGGGGAATATTGTGGTTTGTAATATAGTTGTATGTGCTTAGCATAATCATAGAATAATCAGCCTAATAATGCTTCTGCAAATGGGCCCAGGCTTTTCTAGGCCAGGCGATGGGTGCATGCAATGCAGTGGATGTCATGCTTTTGAATTTTCAGTTCCAGGACTTGATGGTTTCTTCACGTTATGGTTTTTTCTCTTTTTGAGATCACTGGATTTTTTAATATTACTATCGATAAACTCGCGTTTACGATGAAATCTCTATCTCACCTGATGGTAAGCGATGTTATGACCGATAGGGGTCTTTAAGTCAAGAGTGAAAACCTATTCACTCTTAGCTTAAAGACCCCTTGGTAGTAGGTATTAGGAAATCACAGATATCGGCAGGGGATACCACTCCTTAGCTGTACTCACCATGAATGTACCGCTTTATATGTATGAGTACGATGTCCACCATATACCAATGAGGTTATGACATACGTCTAATGGTCCGATGATGGAACGGACGCGGAGGAAATAAATTGTGCAATTCCAAAGCACACTCCCCGAAATGTAAACAATGGAAAACCACACACCAACTCGGCATCGATGGCGATTATCTTCATGGTTCGCTTCTAAATCGACTCCAGAACATCAACCTATTATTTGGCGCCAAGATGAAAGCAGTACTTCATACACGATCGAACTTAGGCTTGATAACAGTTAAGCAGCTATTCCGCGAAGTACCGTTTGATGAAATAAACTACTCAAAATTAAGGGCCTTCTTAGATTTGAACCCACGATATATAACTCGTAAGTCAGGGTCGTTACCGTTTTGCTCTAAGTAGAATGAGAGACTGTCAGAAATCTAGCGAGTAAAATACACCTATGCTTCTTTAGTTGCTTATTGCATTTCTGGCTACGGTAACTTTTGAACAATCACATAAAAAGGCCCTGGTATACATGCAGTAGAAGTGGTACGTGGTACTGAATTTCGGAATCCTAGATTGATTTGATCGGTGCTATTGCTTGAATTCCTAGATTCCTGCATGGAACAAAAGCATTCAATCTATTGGTCAGTACTACAGTTCTTTTAGCTTTTGCATGGTCATGGAAATTGTTTTTCTTACAACACAAACATTGTATCTGTTAGTACAAATATAATGTTTTTTTGGATTATGATGAATGTAGATTTACCTTTATTTTTTTCTAGTTGCTGTGACTGTGTGACCAGCGCGGCGTGACAGAAGAAATTTGTTTTAAAATTATCATAAGTACTCCCGGAATGAAAACTGGTGGTCAATGATATAGTCAAATGGTTTGCCAGATTACATCTAAAGCTGTTCAGCTATTGAAGTGTGAGTTATAAACGCACAATATTGGCAAACGGACGTTTCTTCCGCCTGAATTCAAAACAGGAACCTTCTGAACTTGCCACGCCCGTTGTGGACCTGCGTCATGCAGAAGGTGAGGATAACGTGGTGGCTCAAAGGAGGCGGGAATTGCCGCCACGAAATCATTCATGCCCTCTGCCGGTTTGCGACGGTCGCTGTCTCGATACGCTACGAAATAATGTTGAACTGATCTAGATTATCTACTAAAATATGAAATACTCATACTATGGATTTTTATATAATCATCGAGACTAAAGTATAAATTATCTGTAAGATAAGAAATTTATTTAGTAATGTATTTAGGGCATATTGTCAGACATTTTACAAGTGTAGACTGTAGACCAACTTACGCAATGAGCGTACAGCGCACTGCGTGTGCAATACACCAACGCTTTCAGGATACTGTTAGGGTTTCCGAGGTTATCTAATGTAGCCTTAGGACCAACTGTCAGAATTTCTACGTATTGTAGTACTTCGACTATGCTTCGAGGAGTTCGTGGCTAAATAATAACAGCCGCACAGGTCGATCTTCAAGGTTAAGCAACGCTTGCCTAGGTTGGTCTGTGGATGGGTGACCATCTTAACATAACGAGTTTCTTCCGTGCCTCGGAAAGCACGTTAAGCCGTAGGTCCCAGCTGTCATTTGTAGATCTTTGGCAGTCGTTACGGATAGTCAGAAGCCAGTAAATCTGACTCCAGTCTTGCCATGAAATGCCGTGTTACCCGTGCCGTGTAGTTAATGGATTGCGGAGGTCTGGTAGGCAGCCGCTCCTCGTAAAACACTTGTATTCAGCTAAATCCGGCTTGACTGGAAGCCGACCCCAATATAGTTGGGAAAAGGCTAGGCAGATGATGATCGAGACTAAAGTATAAAACATCTGCATACTCTTCTCATGAAAACAGATTCGCCTGTTATGTATTGTTGTGAAAAACCAGCACATTTTCACGCGTGTGAATTATCTCTCCCCTTCCCTTTACGGGTAAAATATTTGTGAGATTTATGTGGGCACTGCCTTATTGTTTTAGTGGGAAAAACGAGTGTTGTTAAGCGTTGGATCCTGAGTTCGAATCCTGGGTTGTGCACAGTGTTGTGCATTTTTTTCACTTTTCAGGAACTCAGTATTAGTTTGGAGTCAACCTTCCAGTCAATAGCAGTATTGGCAATAGCATCAGACACCAAGCGCTGGTTTTCAGTTGGCACCACGCAGTAACGCATGGACGACACATTTAGATAGCCTTTTAATTTTTGGTAGTTCAGATTTGTTTTTGATATATTAAATGTGACAGTCATAACATAATCTAAAAATAGTAGGAGCAACCAGGTTTACCTATTTTAAAGGAGAAAGTTGAAGAATGCGTATATTATTTTACAACGAATTCTGATGAAACATGCTACGAGAATGGACGATGTTTTGGAATACCACATAGACTTTTCCTAGGAATAATCCTACAGAGAGCATACGTTCTCTGTGTATAACATTATACTATCACGTGAGTAAAGCCAGTGACAGCAGCTAGTCTTGAATAAAAGTGAGAATTGACATTAAAATAAGCTAGAATACTCAAATCAGAAACCATATCATAAACTTTACTTGTGAAATGTAATCTTAACTACCACGAAGATCCACCTAGTTGTACAAATAGACAATACCTACTGCCCCATACCTCTGGTTCTTCCACGAACATAGACGTTAAGACACCAGAAATATGAATTAATGTAAGGGACATTTATTAAAACTGTAAAAGTGTCCCTTATGCCTTTGGACGTAAGGACCTTTTACGCATAACATAAAAACGTCCTTTACGGTATTTCTGATATCGCGTAATGTAATACTATGTCTTGTTCAGCTTGCTCTGAACAGTGTTGTCATCTGCAAACTATTCTCATGTTGATGGCAACCGTCATCCGACTAACGTCAATTGGGAGAAATGACCCTCCATACGTTACCTCTAACAGATGCGTTCGTAAATTGACATTATAATGGGCTTAAACTGAGCGGTTTATTGCTGTGTGTTATGCTCAGCATTTGCGTAAATTGACGCATAATATGCGGCTGATATAATTTGGATGCAAGGCAGAAACCTCATGACAGTCCCGTCCGATTATAATTGGGGTGTCTTCAAAGCTAGAGTGAATAGGCTCTTAATGAACTAGTGCGCCTCACCATCTACAATTGCATCACTGCTTACCATCAGGTGGGATCGCAGTCAAGTACTAGTTTAAACTTAAAAAATAAATAAAAAATAATGGATATCCGGAAGCCCATCTACCACGACCCCGACCTTGACTACAAGCAAGGTGGACGGCGAGCAATAGGTAGCTCGCCGTTTTGCCGTCCAGTATCCGTTCAGACCGAGTTCAAGTTGTCGATAGCGCGTAGAGTTCCACGCGCACCTCAAGAGGTGTCAGCAAACCGTAGGAGTCGAACAGGTGCTTACTAGAGCTACAGGGATTTGCTGAAAATACAACTCGTGGTACCAAAATGCAACTGCCAATTGAAAGATACTAAACACAGGTATGGTATATATAGTCAGTATATGTCTGATACGTTCTTCTGCTCCACTCTAGAGCAAGAGAAGTTATTGGATGATTTCCCACTATTAGAAGGCAGAGCGTCATCGAAGAAGGCATGAGCATCAATCGTCACACCTACTCAAGATGGATTAGGGATCTAAGTGATTTAAAGATACCTAAGAAATCCATCACCACTGTTCTCAAAACGGTGAAGGAAATCATCGTGAGGAAACCGGCGTGTCCTAGAACCAAAATTCGACGACATGTAACATCCGCCAATCCGCACTGGACCCGCGCGGTGGATAATAGCCTATTCCCTCTCCTAGAGAGGAGGCCCGAGTCCCAGCAGTGGGAACATTAAAAGGCCGATAATGCTAATAATAATGCTAAGAAATCCATGTGAATTACAATTTTCCATTCCATTACCACTCTTTGCCCAGTTTCTAATCAAGAACCGTGACCTTACTCTATTTTTCTTGGTATTTTATAAAAGTTATTTTATAAAATAACTTTTCCAATTCTAGGCGGACCAAAGGGAACCTTCTGTTGTCTTTTGCGTTCCAAGACTGCGATTAGCTCTTTGGAACAATTTTGCAGCTTCCTTGCACTACCTTGTACCAACTACTATCATGTAGTTACACAAAAAGCAACATCTTAACGAATAGACCATCTCGATTTTTTTTTCAGGTGTCTCAATTTCTTCCACTCTAGACGGAAGATAGAGCAAAAGAAAGCGTCAGACTTTCACTGACTAAAACTCATCTGTTTTCCTTCAGTTGCAATTAGCGTACCAATACCACAATAACTCTTTTGAACAATCCCTGGAAACTTGGCCTACTAAACACAATATTCACCCACAACAATAATAACACCTAAGTATTTCAAATTAACCTCGAATATTACTAACAAATACAAAATTGTTTTCATAAAACTTCTACTAAATTAACTTCAAAGAAAACTAGAAGTGTTTCAAGAAGGATTCAAGGTTACCTTCTATTAAATTAAGCTAATAATGAACAAAGACATCACCGCTAAAACCATTAGGTACGCAGCAGAACCCTCTTTTCTCCTTTAAACCACTATTTTCTTACTCCACTTTCAAAGAGAACTCTTTGAACGCGTACTAAAAGCTAAGTTTGTCGAAATCAAATGAATTTTAAGAGCACTATGTTACTAAGTTACAATATGAGAGAATTTCTTTGAAATACTCATCTACTTATTACGTTTAACAATCTAAGTACTTTACTTTGAAACAATGTTACTCCCCTATGTAGAATTCTAAGTGTCTGCCCACTCAAATTAAGAGGGCTCAAGAAAATACCAACCTTGAAACGAAATGATAAATGAAATCATACTAACAACATCAAACTACGAGTTATACAATGTTAAAGCTCTCGAGCAACGAGCAACTTTTACGACAAACCATTATTCATAAAGTCAACGAGTAAAAAATAATTCAAACTCATAAACAAAAGAGCCCATTGTGAATACTCCAAAAGAATACCTCGACTGGAGCACAACAGAACAGGCAGATTACGGAATTATTTAACCGCGAACATTTCAGAGATTTTAACAGCGACTCAACACGTTTCCCTTCCGCTAAACTGAACCAGTATATTAACCAAATTCCACACCATAAAATACATTGTTTCAACAGCTCAACAGGTAAAAATAATTGCTGGGAAGTTTCACCAGCGACAAGAAATATGGCCGCTGAAACCATTTTGCCTGATATTCCACATTTTTCTTAAGTCGGCACTTGGTACCCCGAGGTTCGCATATTTTCTCGCGGAGTTTTTACATTAGATATAATAAATCTGTTTTGCGAAATGAAGTTTTGAGCCGGTGTATACTGCGGGAGAGGGTAATGCGACTTTGATGCGATATAAACAAGTTTTTTAAAGCTGAAGATTAAAGAATACGTTACGGTTCGTTTTAAGTGAGATAAGGTGGGTTATGATTTTGTTTTGTCCGACGAACTTTTGACTTTTTAATGGCCTGTTTTGAGCCTAGTTAATGTTAGTGTTAGACAAAATTATTGAGTCGTAAAAGAAGAGTAAAAATAAATTTAGTTGTAAAATGAAGCTGCCTTTTCACTAGGGAACATTTCTACTGTGACTTTGTTGCTGAACACAAAATGTACGTACCCCACGTGATGTCACGATTCGAAGCACTGAGAGTACCGATATGCGCGACCTTAATGTCTCGCGACATCCGTAAAGAATCTTTGAATAGTATAAAATAATATGAATCTTCACAAGCGACATACTAATCACCATCGAGTAGTGTGAACCAGGTAAATGCCAAGCAATATTGTCCCATAAAATCGCAGAAACATACCACGTAAATGTCCGACAACAAATGTCCCTGCGACACATCTACTAGTGAAAACGCAGCTTAACCCTGAACGTACTCAATATTTTCCCATCACTTCCAAATCATTTGACATCTACATCGGACTTGGCACTGTCCCCAACATTCACGTCCCCCCCTGTCTCTCTGCTACATCGCTTCGCCAACTCTTTGGGTACGTCTCATACTTTAACTACATGCATTTACATGACGCGGGCATCTTCTTGACAGTTCTGGGAAGACAAATCGTGTACATCGCGTACAAGTTCTCAAGAATTGTGTGTATAAGGGAATTCATTTTAGTGACTTACGTACATAAACGTTAGCTTAAAAGCCCGTTTAGAATCTTTATAGCAGGATTTAATATGTGAAGGAGTTTATGCGTAAAGGTGATAGATGGAGTGAATTACTGTGAGTTGATGTGCGTGAGTTATTTATCAAGTGGGGACATGATTTTTTTAAGGATGCTGTTAGTGCTATTATGTACTGTAGAAAACATTACTGCTTTGGAAATGTTGGTTTGGTTACAGAGTACCAAGAAAGAATTACAAGTTGAGTTAAAAAGTACATATATTGAAAAGTAGATGGTTTACAAGTGGTTAACCATCCACTGTATTATTTTAAGTTCTTTTCATCTATCCTAAGGTTGTCTGGTAGGTATTGCTGTTAGTTATAAAACAGCCATATTCATAGATGAAGTAAAGTTCTAACAGAAGTAAAATTGTGTTACTTTTTCGATGTACCTACAATACAGTTTATTCTTTTTATGATCTGCATCAGGACCTATTAAAGTTCTGGGATCTTTGGCATTACCGTATATTTAACTTCTTCGTACGCAATGAGAAGGCAAGAGTTATTTTGTAAACTAACTTTAAAAAATATATCAATTATGCAATCTTTGTTGAAGTGATGATCCTCTTTTCATCATTTTATAACAGCTATAGAATACGCCATGGCGTATCGACAGAACAAGAATAAACGCGAATATGAAGGCAATAAAATCGAGGCGATCTGTGACAATTTTATGATGCAATTGCATTATAAATTTAACGACCATCGACAATCTAGTTATCGTCAAGTCGACTTTTATGATACGTTGCGATAAGTATACATTTTTATTATTTTTTGGCATATTTTTATTGGTTAAAATATCCAGTTTCATCTTGAAATCAGTTAAATGCAATGGTTCTTTCTCATACTGACTGGATACAAGTATTTGATGACACTGATCACTCAGTTCTATTTCTCAGATTATTCGAAAACCAATAACATACAATTAAAATTAATGAAAAGTGGATCTTGTCAGTTCATATACCATACTATTAAAGTAGCGTCACGAGAAACAATTCGTTATTATTCTAGCCTTTTTCGTACTAAGTATATCATGGTCGCCTTTCCATGAAAAAGCCGAAAGTGCTATAAAATATGTTTTCTAACTCTAGGAATAAATTCTGTATCAATTTTAAGATAATCCTTGTTTTCACAAGCCGGCTTCGATTTCACATCATTTTTAAAAAAAAAACTTCCTCCACTTCATTGACTCCATCGTCATGACAACGACAAAAAAAGCTGTTGATTAAATCAAATGGAGAAAACACTTAAAAATTTAGATTTAAGACACCACTAAAATAACCACCACCAACAACCACTGACCATTAAGTTGCAGCTACCATGTTATATTTCTGCACCACCCTAAGTTCGACTGGTAGAAAATGTCTAAGGCATTAAGTCTGCCTTTGTACAGTTTTTCCTTACAATAAATAATTTAAAAAGCAACTTACATCAACATTAATCCCAGCGAAGGGAAAGATCTTCGTGGTAGGGTTCTCTGTCGGGGAGTATCGATAGAACTCGTGGCGCCCTCTATACCACTTCACGGAGTAGAGGGGCGCGTCCGTCAGCTCGTACAGACACGCTAGAGTCGTGTCGTTCCCCCGCTGGACCACTGGAGGAGATATCCGAAGATCTGTTGCGCGAAGTCCTCCTACACCTGGGGATTAATAAGTTTTATGAGTAATTTGTTTCAAGGTTTATTTACCACTTTTTCTTGACACTGTCTAATAAAAATTGTAGTTTTTTTTTTTTTTTTATATTTATTTATTTATTTATTTATTGCCAATTTACATTTACGGTATACACCACACATATAAATTACAGGCATTCAAAAAAAATTGCTAATATTACAAGAATTACAATATCATTAACAAAAACAAAAAAAATTATATTGGGGATAAGGGTACGGGTAAATAAGATCTCTTAGGGCATCAAAAAATTCATCCACATTGATGTCAATGGGAAAAGTGTTCAGAACGGTGGCAGTATTTCCACGTTGGCTAGCGATGCTGATTCGTTGACTGAAGAAAGACCCAGCCAAGTCAGGCAAAGAGTCGACCAGCCGTTTACTGATACCTCGAACAATTCGACAAGCGCTCGGACCCCATGGCCCAAGTGCTGTGTCTAGAAGGAATTGAGTATGAGATATTAGTCTTAGTTTATTAGGGATGTTTTTAATCAATATATCTATATATATAAAAATGAAACCCGTTTTTCGTTGTCACGACATCACATGAAAACGGCTTGACCGATTTGGCTGATTCTTTTTTTAAAATGTTCCTTGAAGTTCAATGATGGTTCTTACGGAGAGAAAAATTCTAAAAAGAAAAAAAGTTAGGCAAAGTAGGGTAGTGTAGGGTAGTGTAGGGTAGTGTAGGGTAGTGTAGGGTAGTGTAGGGTAGTGTAGGGTAGTGTAGGGTAGTGTAAGGTAGTGTAGGGTAGTGTAGGGTAGTGTAGGGTAGTGTAGGGTAGTGTAGGGTAGTGTAGGGTAGTGTAGGGTAGTGTAGGGTAGTGTAGGGTAGTGTAGGGTAGTGTAGGGTAGTGTAGGGTAGTGTAGGGTAGGTAGGGAAAGTAGGGTAGGGTAGCGTAGGATATGTAGGGTAGTCATTTGACGGGAGCGAAGCCGCGGGTAAAAGCTAGTTGTATATACAATCTCAGGAATTACTCGTTCGAATTGAGAAACTTCAGTGTTGAATCGTCTAAATTTGGGGCCCATACTCTGAAAAAAGGCTATATAGCATCAAGCTATTAACTATGGGAGAGGATCAGTTACCAAATATGCGGGTGAAACCCTGAATACATACATCCAAATGCCTTTAATAATAGTGTGTGTTAGTTTCCTTACTGCGTGTTAGTAATTTAAGTACTTTTGTTTGTGCTCTTGTAAACAATTTTATTTGTATAGTTTATGATCCACGATCGTTCAAGGGCTTTTTTATCTTAGCAAGAAACTAAAAATCGGTTGTCTGTTTTTTATACCCTGAGTCTAAATTGACACAGGTAATGTCAAACTTACTATAGGAATTATGCCAGTTTTTTTGTGTTGTAATGTTATTTTAGTCTCATGGTATAAAAAATAGATGGTAGCTAGTTTTTAAACCCACCACCCAAAAGTCAGTACCCTGTAATATGATTGCAGCATGCTTCACTCACGTCTATCATCACATAGGAACACGTGAGGAATTGAATACACGTCAATTTACGACTTCGATGGACGTGTATTCTCAGAAAAAAGGCCAAAAAGGCTAGGTCAAGTGTTCTTTTTCCAGCCTGAGGGTAATAACTTTCTAAAGACGTGTAGACATTTAGCAAATATGAACGATATTAGAGATATCTTAGGTCGTGAACAATATTGTAGGCATCTGAAATATAACAAGGTAACTGTGATATTGTATGACCTACTTTTTATATTTTTGAAAATTTACATAAAAAAATAAGCCCACCAGTATTAGGAACAGGGTCCAAGCTACCGCTGCGCGCTGGCGGTCAGGGCTTCTACTATACGAGCCGTATTCAGGCCACTTTCTGAATCAAGCCAAGGTTAAGCCGAAAAAGCTGCATCAAGTTCCAGCCTCCTAAAATTTTGATCGAGACTCCTGGCTATAAGCCATTGCCTGAAAAAGCTATCGATACAATGATCGATATTATTCTTATTGATAAACTATTTCACCCAATAGTAAAGGATAAGCGATGATGTCAAAAACGAAACATATTTGCTCAGAAGTATTCTATTCAATCTTTACCTAGAGACCCTAGATAGTAACGAAGTTTAGGGAACAAACATGCTAGCAAGAAATATGCCTTGGCAATACCATACCCTTCATGAAATAGTTACAAAATGGTTAGACCATTTGATATTTGCTTTGGAACATCTTCACAGAAATTTTGTTTTCTTCTAACATACCAGTCCAGAAGAAAACCATTGATCAAATCCGTTAAAAATAATCAGAACTGGCTTCAGTATCCATAAGTGTATAATATATTATCACAAGTTTATTGTCTTATTTCATATCCTCCCGTAAATGTTCACCGTTAAACATGAGCTTTCCCACAGGACCGGTACCGCAAGCTACAGGAGAATTGTTATTTTAGCCGCCGTGGCAGGAAAATTGATGATGCAGCATGGTTTTATAAAATATGCTGAATATTAAAACTGAAATATTTGTAAACTGTAAGCGTCATGTAAAAAAAGTATTTAAAGTCTGTTTTTTATCTCTGAGATTAAAATGTCATTACGTGCGTTGTCACATTTGTCACAACACAAAGGAACTGGCATCATTACTTTTGTAAGTTTGACATTTGCCTGTGTCAATTTAGTCTCTAGGATTAAAAAACTGACTATAAGTACATTTTAAATGAATGATAACACAATTATGATGAAAGGAATCATAAAGACGTAGAGGATCGTAAATATACAGCCGGGACCTACAGCTTAACGTGCTTTTCGAGGAACGGAGGAAACTCGTTATGTTAGGATGGTCACCCATCCACAGACCAACCTTGGCAAGCGTAGGTAGCTTAACCTTGAAGATCGACCTGTGCGGCTGTTATTATCTATCCACGAGCTTCTCCACGTGTGCCCAATATAGTTCTACCTTAGCCGTTTATAGCATCACTTCGTCGAAACTATAATAAAGGGATCGCATACTATCAGTATCTTGTTATTCAATCTGCGTAAATTGATTCAGCAATATTGTAGTCGGCTTCCAGTCAAACTGGATATAGCTGAATATTTTACATGAAACCACTGCCTGTCTAACGTTCACAACTCAGTGATTGGATAATACGATACCTCTTGGTAAGACTGGTGTAAGATTTCCTTGTTTTTGATTATCCATAACGACAAAGGTCTATAAATAACAAGCAAAACCAACGGTGTAATGTGCTTTGTGAGACACAGAGGAGTCTTGGTATGTTATTATGGTCTCCCATCCACACACTGACCTCAGCAAGAGTTGCCTGTACGTTTAATTTAACTTGTGTGGCTGTTGTTGTTCTAGTTTTGACCAAAAGTTCTCTGTTAGTAATATGTAAAAAAAAATGGCCTAGCGTTGTAAAATGTATGGCGTAATGTCGAAGTAACAACTTTATCGCTTTTGCTTACATCATCATTATTCATTCTCTTGAGTTTTTAAGTTCTAGCCATTGTGAAATCTATACTAATATTATAAAGAGGTAAAATTTGTAAGTTTGTATGTTTGTAAGTTTGTATGTAGGGGGTAATCTCTGGAACTACTGGTCCGATTTGAAAAAATCTTTCAGTGTTAGATAACCCATTTATCGAGGAATGCTATAGGCTATGTACCATCACGCTACGACCCACGGGAGCGGAGCAGTAACGAAAAATGCGGGTGAAACCGCAGGGGACAGCTAGTATGAATTATAATGATTATCTAAACTCCTAACTGTTTTGGCCTGATCATTATGATATGAATAGCAACGATTTTAGTAGTGCAACCGTGGCCTATAAGATTATTATTGTCATTTGTGTATCGTGCGAGTTACAACATAATATTATTTTGAGGTCCATAAATCAATTTTATTAGATTTTCTCATTTTCCCATGTTTTTCTTTCTAATTTTAACATTTTCACGATTATTACTACTGAAGTTGTCATCAGAAAGTAAATAATCATAGGTGATAATCACACAAATCTTTCTTTAAACTTTCCATGGGATATCATAGTGATGATGTTTCTGGAGGAGCTCGTGGCTAGATAATAACAGCCGCATAGGTCGATCTTCAAGGTTAAGCAACGCTTGCCTAGGTTGGTCTATGGATGGGTGACCATCTTAAAATAACGAGTTTCCTCCGTGCCTCGGAATGCACGTTAAGCCGTAGGTCCCGGCTGTCATTTGTAGATCTTTGGCAGTCGTTACGGATAGTCAGAAGCCAGTAAATCAGACTCCAGTCTTGCCATAAAGTACCGTGTTACCCCAGTTAATGGGTTGTGGAGGTCTGGTAGGCAGCCGCTCCTCGTAAAAATACTGGTATTCAGCTAAATCCGGCTTGACTGGAAGCCGACCCTAATATAGTTGGGAAAAGGCTAGGCAGATGATGAGATCATAGTGATGATGTTTGATCACGAATAAAAGAAAAACAAAAGGTATCCGCTATTTGTCTTTCTGCTCAAGTTTTAAAAGCTCACCGAGAGGAAATCAATGGTGTTTGTGTTAGTAAACTTACGGAGAAGTTAGATGACCCAGCCAAGAGAAACGGTTCAAGTATTTCGAGAAGTTTTGAACGGTTTACTAGTCGAGGTGTTTGTATATTGAGTAGCCACAGTATGTGGGTATTCATAAACTTCATAGTTCGATCATTGACCCCTCCACTATACAAGCATACAACTGCAGATTATGTTTAGTTAAAAATATGTTAAATTACTCAGGGTTATTTTTATAAAAGTAGGATATAATAAATAATTTTGATCCGCAAATATTGAGGACGTACAGGACCGGTCGTTGTGGCGACGCTGGGTTAGGCCTATGTCCAGTTAGTAGTAGACATCTTTCGGCTGAAATGATGATGATGATAAAAATGAACCAGTAAAGTTTGCTTTTGAACTGTTTTTTCGTTCCTAAAATGAGAAACAGTCTAGAATTTAAAAATATATATTGATATCTAGTAGCTGTATAGCCCTTACGCCCCTCACTCTTCTTAAATGAGGACTTAGCTTTTTATTTTCATGAAACTCGGCCAAAACTTTTAGAAAATTTATTTCACTTTGCGTTTCGACAGGGTCTAACCGATAAAAAACCGCTTGTTAGTGTGACCGTAGTCCGCGGACCGCGACTCGTCTGCCGGTGTCCTATCCGACAGCTCGATTTTTGTCACAAAAAAAATTTTGATCCCAATCGTACCACCACCGCAGGAGCTCAAAATATACACTCAAAATTCCATCTAAATCAGTCAAGCTGGTTAAAAAAGGAGAAACTGACTTTCTGACATATCAACGCTCAGCCTTAACTACTAGAACTGGGAAAGTAAAATTTTGCACAAGGTTTTCTGTTATGATGTTGGTGAGTTCTAAAAAAGCAGTTTTTGAATTTTTTTTTGTATAAAAAAAGAAAATAAAAATCAATAATTGAAACTTAGAATAAATATGTAGTTGCCTAACTAAAAAACCGAAGTAAAACGAACCTTTTACTTATTTCAATTTTCGTAATTTAAAATCTCTTTATTTACTTGTACGTACTAAAATTTAATGAGATTAAGGGCCTGTTGGCAGATAATTTCATACAAATTCTGTTCCATTTTTGAATTTATTCAGTGAGTAGTGCCTACTCGGACATTGTGAAACAGGCCCTTAGCGAAGTAACAATCAAGTTTTCAGTGATACTTTGAACAAAAAAATTTCATATTATAACTTTTCCACAGCATCGAATAAAACAAATATGGGTAAAAATTATTAAGTTTCAAATGGCATGGTCTTGACAAGCTGCTACTCAAATTAAATAAGCATTACTCGTATTTTGTGATTCTAGGAACTAATCTGCAAGTCCCACTCCAGCTCAGTACAAAACAAAAAAAGGCCACAATCCAAAGCTGACCTACCCGCATTCAATTTCCCAAATTTTCGCTATTTCGTCCTACCCTCACTAAGGGCACAGGTGTGTCTCTTCCCCTTCTATTTTACAACCCTACCCTTTGTGTTTCACATCACATTTTTATGATTCCACCTTTGTTGCCCATTGTCTGTTACGGTCAAAAGAGTTTTAATAATACGCGTTCCGTAGTATTTTTTTTTTCGAGATGTAGGGTAGGATCTGTGAAATTCGAGTACCAGTGTCGGAGTTGCAAATATCATGAGAATAATGTTTTGTTTTGGGATTTTTGGTACACTTTGTTAATGCAAGATATATAATATCATTTTTGTAAATAAATGGTGATCTTTTAATGGCCTCATCAGAAGGCACGCTAAGAGAAAAGGAAGGGCTATGCTCGGAGTTTCCATGCGCGATCACATCAGAAATGAAGATATCCGCGAGAGAACTAAGGTTACCGACATAGCCCGAAGAATCGCCAAAGTGGCAGTGGGCAGGGCACATTGCTCGTAGAACAGATGGTCGATGGGGACGAAAGGTTCAGAGTGGCGGCCATGTGCCGGAAGAAGCAGCGTTGGTAGGCCTCCCACAAGGTGGACCGACGACCTGGCGAGGGTCGCGGAATCCGATGGATGCGAGACGCATAGGACCGGTCGCTGTGGCGACGCTTGGGGGAGGCCTATGTCCAGCAGTGGACGTCTTTCGGCTGAGATGATGATGATCTTTTATTGCACTGTTGTATTTTTCTTGCGCGTTACATTTATCGATACTTCTTTCAAATTATACTACCTATTTATGTAATTGTTGAGTGAATTTTAATGTAACACTGTATTATGCAAAAATATCATATTGAATAAACTGTTTTTTAAATTCTGCGAGAAGTCTTTATAATATAGTCTTGAATTCCCGATATTATACAAAACAATCTCCAGTAAATCTTGCTAAGAACAGTGTTCCTAGCTATAAATTTTACGGTAACCTATCAATCCTTAGTCCAATAGATTTAAATAGAACAAAGTCTGTGGAATCAGAGAGTATTTAATGGTGGGTCATGTTTATGAAAAATAACTTATACAGATTTGTTATCTGCCTAAACTAAGTCACTTTAAAAATACTGATATAAATTTCCCTTTTATATTTATCTTCCAAAAAAAAATCTCGTCCATGATTATTGATATCCCAAAAATATACTTCGATATAAATACTGTATTTAGGTCAATTTATTTATCTTTCAATCGGTTTTTCCTCTTATGTTGCCAGGCAACCGTAGCGTAATGGTCTTATTAGGAAATGTCATAATCATTTTTAATAAACAGTTATCGGTTTTCGCTGTATTTCTTTCGTTGCCGACGTTAATATATTTTGATGATCTTTTTCTGTTTTGTTTATTATTGGAAGTTAATGAAGATGGAAAGGATTTTTGAAGTTCTCAAGGGATCATTTCTATAATAGGACATGATAGGTTTAAGATTTAGGCTGGTGGAAAAGTTTCGTTAATGCTCGCCTCGTGTTGTTTTGTTTGTTTATTTTTCTTAGCTATTTGCTTCGAAAAAGAAACAAACAAAATATTGGTTCTATTAAATTATGAATAATATGGATTTTAATACAAAAAACACTAAGAACCGCAAAATAATTTTAAAATTCGGAAGTGGGTAAAATAATGAAGAAATATAACCTATTTTAAAGCTGATCCCAGTAACTTTTTATCAGATTATGATTTGATGATCGTGGGATTACACATGCTCATCAAGTCAGAAAGAATAAAAAAATGCTAGGAAAATAACTTTAAAAAAGACTTGTAACTTTTCTTCTTTTTTGATGTCAGTTAAAATTACGGTTAAATTAAAACTGTAAAATAATTATGGAAAATTAATGCAAGGTCATTAGTTCATGAATCCCCGACCGGTCCTATGAGACCGCGCTGTTATTGTTTTACTATTGTGTCTCGTTTTGCGGGTATGTAATAGGTTAAACCAACGACCTTACGAGTTATACTTATGTATATAAGTAATAGCATATTACAAGTTATTAATGATAATAACATCCAGAGATATATTAGCACAACATTAGCCTCAACTACCCCGAAACACTACAAATATTTATGCGATTTTTGGCACAAATTTATGTCCTAACTAATAGTCCTTATCGGGCTAACTTCCAGGCAGATATAGCCTAACTTATCTGCAACTTAGCGGTTCCTAACGTAAAATAGAGCAGTAAACAAGTCTAGCAAACGCGTAAGTTCCTGACTTTAGCTTACTTTGTGTTTAAGCATGACTACGCTTGCTTTAATTTTTAACTTTCCTACCTAAACTACATATAAGCGGAGTGTGTGTTTGAATCAAGATTATCTCGGTTTAGAGTGGTTTGTTTTCGCGTCCCGGGAACCCGAGTTTTCCTTTTAGAAGCGAACCCCATGTCATCGGTAACAGGCTTACAGTTATGATGAATATTATTCTATTCAAACACAATTTTTTTTTTTTTTTTTTTTTCCAGTCTGTAATCTGCAATCGGCTATCCAGCCATAATCAGATGTGTTCCACCAGTCTTGACTTTGTAGGTGACATTCCATTAAATGGCACCATATAAAATGTATTGTTATGTTTAGGTTCTCTGTTCCAAGTCCAGTATGTGCCATCTTTTTAGGCGTTTTATGTTCCCTTGTGACTGCAGTAAATTCTTTGCCAATTCATTTCTGTGTTTGCTCAGTCTTTCCTTGTATCTCTTGCTAACATTGCTGACTTCTTCTCTAACAGTAGGCATCTCCAGGTATTCATGTATCTCCGTATTTCTCACAAACCAGTGCGCACTTGAGATAGTTCTCAGGGCAATGTTTTGGAATCTCTGGAGGATCTCTATGTTAGAGTTGCTCGCAGAACCCCAAAGTTCTATTCCATAGGTCCAGATGGGTTTTATGATGGCTTTATACACCAAAAGCTTGTTACTAGGACACAGAGGAGATTGTCGTCCAAGTAACCAGTTTAGTGATTGAAACTGTAAGTTCGCTTCTGTCCTCTTGGCTTTAATATGATTACTCCAGGTCAATCTTCTATCCAGGTGTAGGCCAAGATATTTTACGCTGTCGTGATTAGGCAGGGCCTTGTTGTCCATACGAACAGGCGGGCAGTCACCTCTTCTCAGTGAGAATGTTATTTGTGTTGACTTGGTTACACTAGCTTTTATTCTCCACTTCCGAAGCCAAGAATCAATTTTATCGAGCTGTGCTTGCAGTTTCGATGATGCGTTGTTCGGGTCTTTATCGCTCGCAAGAAATGCCGTGTCATCTGCGTAAGTGGCCGTTACAACACCTTCTGTTTCAGGCAGGTCTGCCGTATATATAGAATATAGCACTGGGCCGAGAACTGATCCTTGGGGCACAGAGGCAGTGATCAAGTATAGATTCGAGTATTCTTCTCCGTATTTGACTTGAAATTTCCTTTGATGTAGATAGGATTTCAGGATCATGAAGAATGAGTTAGGTAGAAGCATTTTTATTTTGTACAGCAGTCCTTTGTGCCACACCCTGTCAAAGGCCTGCTGTATGTCTATGAATGCTGCTGAGCAATACTCTTTCTTTTCTAGTGATTGCCTGATTACGTGGACTACCCTATGCACCTGTTCGACTGTTGCGTGATTCTCCCGAAAACCAAACTGGTGATCCGGTATGATTTTGCTCTCATCGAGTATGGGTTTAAGTCTTCGCAGAAGTGTCTTTTCAAACACCTTCGACAGTATAGGGAGAAGGCTTATGGGTCTATATGAGCTAGGGTCTGTTGGTGGTTTCCCCGGCTTAGGGATCATACAAATCTGTGATATTTTCCACAATTTTGGGTAGTAGTGTATTCTATATATCGAATTGAAAAGCATTGTCAGAAAGACAATTACTTTTTTGGGCAACCGCTTAAGTACTTCCGCTGTGACAAGATCAAAACCAGGAGCTTTTTTATTTTGCAAATGCTGAATCGTGCGTGCTACTTCTTTTGGCGTAACCAGTTTAATTGGTGCAGATAGCTGCTGGTCGCTTTGGATAATGCTATCAACTTCCTTTTCAAAGTCTTCCATGGACGATTCATTAGGAGTGAATACTTCGCTTAAATGGTTTGCAAATAATTCTGCTTTTTCCCTGTCACTTCTAACCCAAGGATGACTGGAAGTTTTTCTTAGTGGTGGTATATGGTGTTGTGGTCTTTTAAAGTTTTTGGTCATTTTCCATAACGAGTAGTTGTCTTTTTTATGAGCTGAAAGGCTAGATATTTTTTGTTGAAAGATCGCATTTTTGTTTTCGTCTATGAGTTCCCTAAGTTCTCTCGATATCTTGTTATAAAGGGATCGGTCCGTGTCTGATCTTGTCATGTGTAGTTGTCTTCTTTGTGTCCGTTTTTCTTGTAGCTTGTCCCGTATCTCTAGTGGAATATTATTTCTTTCAGTATTACACTTCAATGCTGGGGTGGAGCGCCAAGCAGCTACCTGAATGAGGTTTGTAATGTAAAATGTTGCCTCATCAATGTCTTCCTCTGTTTTGAGTTTGACTTTAAGTTTGACTTCATCATCCAGGAACTCAGTGAAGGCATTCCAGTCAGTTTTATAGTTGTATAGTGAAGGCTTTTGGACTCTTTGCATTGGTGAGATGCTGAATGTAGCTACGATGGGAGTGTGGTCCGATACAGAATCAAGCAATGATTCGACGTTAAAGTACACATCCGATAGTCCCTTTATTACAAAGAAATCCACAAGGTCTGGTATTCTGTTTACGTCTGTTGGCCAATAGGTTGGTTCTCCTGTTCCGAGGGTTACTAAGTTGTTTTGGTCAACACACTTTTTTAGTTCACGTCCCTTTGTTGTTGTTAGTCGAGATCCCCAGTGCGTATTTTTGCAATTCCAATCTCCTCCACTTATGAATCTGTTTCCGAGGCTGGAGAAATAGCCGTTAAACATATCTTGTTTAGGTTGGTGTCTTGGTGGGCAGTAAATTGCACTGACGTTAATTGGTCCCAAATATCCATCAATGGTTACAGTAGTGCTTTGCATCCATTCCTCTCTAAATACACTGTGTAGGTGATGTTTTATGTTATTTTTAATAATGACTGCAGATCCACCATGTGCCGTACAGTCTGGATGATTTGTGTTATAGATGGAGTAGTTGTCTATCTTTACTTTTTTATGGTCGTTAAGATGGGTTTCAGAGATCAAAGCGATGTCTATTTTATTAGCTTTGAGCAGTACCTCTAGTTCTTGGGTGTGAGACGACAATCCATTTACGTTCCAGGTGGCAATTCGTAGGGAAAGCATTAGGGCAATTTAGTTATCAGTGTCATAATGAGGTTCATCATTGTGCTTATCTGGGATACAAGATTATCAATTCTTTCAGTCTGTTTGATCAGCAGTGTTTCTAGATTACTTCTTTGTTCTTTCATGTTGTTTTCTGTGTATATCATTATATCACTTGTTCTCTGCGACTTTTTGTCAGCGTGTTGTCTAAGTTTATGTGACTGTGTTTTATTTGATGTGTAATTTATTTGTTGGTCTTCATGGTCCGTTACTTGATATATTGAAGCATTATTCATGCTTGCAGATATCTTTTTATCATTTCTTTTTACTACTTCACTATACTGTTCTATAGGTTCTAGTGCGGTATGGTTCTTTACTTTATGTTGTTTATTTGCAGTATCTTTTTGTAAGTTAGGCTCAATTATGTTGTCGCTATTAGTTGTTAGGTGTGTTGTTTGACTGCCAATATCCGCTACATTATTCAAACACAAATAAGATTTTTTTTATTCAAGCAGTTGCGTATGCAGGGTGTAACAGAAATGGGTGGTTACATTTTAGATACTGCTTCTGCTAATAGAAATGAATAAATTTCACCACGAAAGTCGTCGTAAATGACAAAAAAAATTGAACTTTCTGCACAAAGTTTTGGTTGATCCAAATACAGTCTGCAATAGCATTTAAAATATGACTACCTATTTCCATTGTACTCTTAAAAGAACTACATTGCGCACACGTGAACTACGTACGCCGATCTGGGCGCGTCGATTTCCATACATTTCATATGGTAACTAAGCTTGTAGACCTACATTAAATCCACGTCATGCGACGCCACGCGACGTGGTTTTACGTACAAATCAGGCGTTGCCCAAGTGTGCGTCGCATTAATGCAGTTCCAACTTTAGACTGTTAGTAAACTAGGGCCATGGATGGATCTGGGGCCATCGGTTTTCGAAACGGATCCGATTCCGAAAGGGAAGCTCGGTGACCCCAGATCGAAAGCAACGAAGGAATAGGATGGGGTTTAGATCAGAATGACTCCTCCCGCGAGTCTGGGGCCATGGATCGAATTCCGAAAGAGATGCTCGGTGACCCCAGATCGAAGGCAACGAAGGAATGCCCAAGAGAGGGAGAAGTTATTCTGATGATTCTCTACTTGAAAAAAGACTGTTAATAAAAATAAACTCACCAACGACATCAAGCCTCGCTGAGGCCATGTAGTGTGGGTAGGAGGGCGCGTTCTGTATCACCTCGCAGCTGTAGTTGCCGCTCAGGCTCGCCACCACCCGCAGTATCACTACGTGCGTCTCATTAGACCTTAACCTCTGTGGACGAAGAATTGGAATTAGCACTCATGATGTGAAACACAGAAAATAAATAAACTTTATTTTGTTAAAGAAAGCGCCAGATAAACGAGGAATGACGATCATTGACCCACTTACATTTATTGACGTTCCTTATTTCAAAAACGGAAATAAAGATTTCTCGGACCGGTCTCTATGGCAATCCTTTACATTTTCTAGTGTTGAAACAACAGTTAATTTTTTGTTTTTTGGGTACCTACGCAGATATATTAGGAAAAGATCAATGTATTTTCTTCCACGTTTATCCGGCGCCTTGTATAGCTTCGCACGATAAAAGAATTAGAATTGAACTGTTTTGGGTGGAAATACTAAAAAATTATAATTCTGGCTCTGGGTGGAGATAGAGAATATCAGACTTTTACTGCCCACCCGTATTCTGACAGTTGCCCTTTTGAATTTATTAGAAACTGGTTCGGGTCACTCTGTTAAAAAGGAACTACTTTTGGCTGTGAGGAGTACAATCACTTTATTGAAATTTTACAGGAATTATCGCGAGTGCAGCTCGTGAGTGGGTGGGATATTTAGGATAGAGGTATGAGGAGTCGAGAAGAGAACTGTCAGCACTCTGACGAGTATGCAGCATGTGCTGATAGGTAAACCAGAAGGAGAACATTGAATGGGTCATCATCATCTGCCTAGCCTTTTCCCAACTATATTGGGGTCGGCTTCTAGTCAAGCCGGATTTAGCTGAGTACCAGTATTTTACGAGGAGCGGCTGCCTACCAGATATCCACAAGCCATTAACAGGACTAACACGGTACTTCATGGTAAGACTGGAGTCAGATTTACTGGCTTGACTATCCGTAACGACTGCCAAAGATCTACAAATGACGGCCCGGGACCTACGGCTTAACGTGCTTTCCGAGGCACGATGGAAACGCGGTATGTTAAGATGGTCACCCATCCACAGATCAACCTTGGCAAGCGTTGCTTAACGTTGAAAATGGACCCGTGCGGCTGTTATTATGTAGCCACGAGCTCCTCAGAACATTGAATGGGTATAACAGAAAAATACTACAGCACTAGCCTAGAGTCTTGGGTGCGCCAGCCAGAAACCTACGACGAAGCTATTAGGGGTATAGTTTGGTTCGCTTTGTCTAGAAATGTAGGTGGAATCTTCAGCAATTTTCTGTACACAGTTCACATCCCACGTACCAGTAAACGGTTCACTTTGTCCTTTTATTTTAACTTCAATTAGCTTACTTTCAAATAGGGTAATTGACTCAATTGCTTTTATTATTTGTAGCTAAAAAATAGCTTGTAGCTATTAATTAACATCGAAAATAGATCTTTTATCAAATCAAGTTAAAATTAAATAAGTTGGTAACCTTTCAAATCTGGTGTAAGGGGTAACTGTCTTGTAGCAGACATACAAAGTGACATATTGTGACGTCATCACCATTACGCAAGACGTGTACTAAAGGGGTAGCGGTGTTTAACTCACGCTCCGACGTTTCTTATACTAATATATAATTTGAAATGCTAATTGCTGCTTTATTTTTGTGCCCAATTTTTTCAAAAGTCTCTTTTCGCAGGTACAGAAATAAGCATCAGCTTTGTATATGTTTTACTGTTTCCTTTTTCTTGTCTGATTAACAATATAGCTATGGCTGACTCAACTATAGTGTCTGCACCAGCCTATTTAAAATAATAAAAATTATATTTAAAATATGAATACCTGTTTCCGTTGTACCTTTTAAAACAACTACAACTACAATATTTTTGTACAATACAACATTAATTGTTAAAATAAAGGAGTAAGCCCACTTCCCCAATGACCGTTACAACTTTAAACAAGAACACGACGCGTCTCGTACTCAGCTTAGATCCCAATCAGCGCAAAGTCACGTTCACCAAAACTTTAACATAGCAAATCCACAACTTAACATACAAGAACTATTTCAACACATCTAAGATACTCACATCAACTTTAATCCCGTTCACTGGTAACACCCTAGTAGTAGGGTTCTCCAAAGGCGAGTACCGGTAGAACTCTTGAGTGCCCTTGTACCACTTAACGGAGTATATTCCGTAGTCTTGAAGCTCGTAGAGGCAAGCCATGGTGACGTTCCTACCGCGTTGGACGACTCGGGGCATTATCCGAAGTTCCGTGGTACGGAGGCCACCGGCTCCTGTGGACAAGATTTGTTTGATATTAGAGGATTTCTAGGGACTTTGTGTTTATTTATTACTGTTTATGTACACACAAAAGAATTATAAAAGAAAAAGGAGATCAAATACGTACAAGGGTAATGCTTATTTCTAAAGAAATCTCTTCCAGCATACCGCGAAAGGAGAGTTTGAAGAGAAAGGGAAGTAGTGGTTTGGTTTTTTAATGCGGGAGATTATCAAAATGACTTCTTTGTGGGCGGTGAGGGCGTGATAGACTTCTACTGAGTAAAACCAACTCCTGTTTATTCTTTACCCTAATTTCAGGGTCCCAGGGTTTTTTGTCGCCAACCCAGGCTCCAGTAGGCTTCGACCCCTTCGGGCCCCTACGGTTTGCTAACATTCTTTGAGGTGCGCGTGGAAATTTACGCGCCGTAGACGACATAGCAATTTTTAAATTCGTAAAAGCAGTATGCCCATGTTCCATAGAGTCTTTGGCCTGTAATGGACATATTTTATAGAGATGACTTAAATTGATAGTCTTTGAACTATTAAAGCTGATACAGTTATTAAAGAATTCATGAAGAAAGTTTAATGTTGTAAATTCTTCAAGCATTGGAAGAAATATTTCCTTCAGTATACTACCATTTTCTAGGAACTAGAGTTATTACGTCCAAGTAAAATTCCAAGAAGTCGCTTTAAATTACTTTGTACAAAATTATATTAAATAAACAGAAAGAGTGTTAGAAAACTTTACCGCTATAACCAGAGTTTACTACTGGGAAATATAGGTTTCTAGTAAGAAGTGTGTTAGTTTCTTAAATACATCACAGTGAATCAATACTATGTTGTAAAGCGAAGATCGATACATAAAATACAGAACGAATTTAATAAACTGTTCAATTTGAATTAAATACTAAATAAGCTGTTGTTTTTATTTTTCATGTTATCTCTATGTATCTATATATATAAAAATGAAACCCGTTTTTCGTTGTCACGACATCACATGAAAACGGCTTGTCCGATTTGGCTGATTTTTTTTTATAATGTTCCTTGAAGTTCAGTGATGGTTCTTACGCAGAGAAAAATTCTAAAAAAAGTTAGGTAAAGTAGGGTTGGTAGGGTAGTGTAGGGTAGTGTAGGGTTGTGTAGGGTAGTGTAGGGTAGTGTGTGGTAGTGTAGGGTAGTGTAGGGTAGTGTAGGGTAGTGTAGGGTAGTGTAGGGTAGTGTAGGGTAGTGTAGGGTAGTGTAGGGTAGTGTAGGGTAGTGTAGGATAGTGCAGGGTAGAGTAGGGTAGTGTAGGGTAGTGTAGTGTAGGGTAGTGTAGGGTAGGTAGGGAAGGTAGGGTAGGGTAGCGTAGGATATGTAGGGTAGTCATTTGACGGGAGCGAAGCCGCGGGTAAAAGCTAGTGTTTAATAAATATAGAATGAAATTTATAATATGAATTAACAAAAATTCACATCGTAGCGTTTTTTTCAGCCAGCGTGCTCATTTAAAATATCTTCTACGTATCTAACAGCCATCAGAAATCAGTTGTCTATTGCCACAAATACGGTACAGTTCTCTGAAGAATGAAAGATGGAAAGTGGGACATGGTAAGACGTGGCACAAACACTAACACTTCTTCCATTCTTGGATCATTGTAATAGTTTGTGTTCAATCTTCAGGCGTTGCAATTGTCACGATATTGCACTGAATACTGTGATAAATCCTTAATCCTTAAACTTTGTTACTTTTCAAAATTCTTTTAAGCTGTTTTTTTAAACACTTGTAGAAATGATACCTCTTTTGAGACTAATAGTAAGCATTACTGATCGACTGATATGACAATATTTATAGGAATGATCTACGTCTATAACTTAGGAAGATAAATATCAAAGTTTTTCTACGCGAGCCATTATGTTTTCTGCCCATTGTATTATCATAAGACAAACAAAAGCCATAAAACATTTTAAACCGACAAAACAAACACCAAATATTAGGCACAACTAACTAAAACTAAGTCCGCTAGGAAGATCTCTGAACCCGGGCCAATAACTCGGCCAGCCAAACAAGAACTCCATTTATCTACCAAACGATTTCAGTCTGCCTAATAAATAACTTCGCAGCCAAAAAGCCGACAAACAAAACCACTTAGATCCAAGCTATCATTAGCAGAATATCCTTATACCCATTTGTGGTTTGTTACCGGTCAGGGAAGTTTCTTTTTGGTAGTAATTGGACGTAGTTAAGCAGAAAGGACTCAATCCACACTTTGGCCAAAATTGAGTTAAGTATGCCATCGTACTCCCGAGGGTCGAATCTATCATATAATGAAAACCCTAGCTTTAAAATGTACATTCAAACTAGTTTTTTCACTACTCCGACTCAACCCACATGTATGAAGAGCATACAAAATGTATTTGCTGAATTAACTCAGTCCGCTTGAATTGTTTTTGAGTAATGAGATTGCTATGAATGTGTTCCTAAGGTCGATAAAACAGAATAAACTCAAACAGTTTGAATCCTTTCTAGGAATTAGTTTTGATTAGAAATATAATTTTACCAAATAACTGAAACGACTCAAACAGATTGGGTCGGTTCCAATTGGGTCGTAAAATATACCTTTTGGTTTATCAGAAATGACTCAAGCAGAATGAGTCGTTAGTAAGAAATAGATGTTAGACTGATAATCATTAAGATTATTGAATTGAAACGACTTAAAATATTTATGTATACGTTGAAGTAGTAGTAATATTTAATTAATCAAAGTTATTACGTTTGCGTTGTTAATAAAAGACATGGATGTAATAAAACTATAAGTATTACTTTCCTGAAATTTTTACAGTGGCAATATTTTGTTGATAGGTGGAACTCTAAAAAACTGGCAACTCTGCCATTTTTTCGCACACTAACTAGTAAAACGCGTGTTTTGATTTATTTAGTTTAAATTAGTTCATTCATCAAAAGAGAGCGGAAGATCTTCGTAATCAAATTTCTCAAGACTTGGCGCGTGCCAAGATCCCAAATTTGAATGTGTTACCTACAATCTCGAAAAATCTCTACCTTTGCCCCGTATACCTACTAACATAGTTTTTTTATAAACGTCAGTTATGGCTTTAAAATGCTGGGATTCATGTTGGCCCTAACGATCATGGACGATGCTATGTCTGGGTTGAAGGAGAAGCCGGAAGAGAAGCCCAAGAAGTTGGCTCGTGCCTCACGAGCAAATTTACACCGCAGAAGAATACATAAACATCATGAAAATCTCCAAAAAGAAAAAACCCCTTCACGTTCTTCTTCTTCTACCTGGCGTTAATCCCGGCCATTGCGAGGATCCGCCTTTCTAATAAACTTTCTCCACTTTGCCCGATCTTCAACATCCTTCCCAGTAACGCCATTGGCTCTCATGTCAGACTTGACGACGTCCAGCCAGCGCTTGCCAGGGTGACCACAAGACCTAGCCTCAAGGACAGCCATATCCATGCATCTCCAACGTACTCCCTAGGGCGGCGCATGATGTGGCCATATTATCGCAGACGACACTCTTGCAGTTTTTCTCCCACGTCACGGACACCCAAGACTATCTCGGATGAAGGAGTTGCTTATGCGATCAGATCGCGTTACGCCGCTCATCCACCTCAGCATCTTCATCTCCGTGACGCGAAGCTCTGGGGTGTGTCTGCGCCATACAGAAGGAGAGGCCGTATGATGCATTTATATATCTGCCCCTTGAGCTTCGGAGGCATTTTGCGGTCCCATACAACGCCTGTTACCTCACACCTCTTCGCCCAAGCAGTGCCTATACGTGCTTGGACATCGTCGTCCACGTTGCCAGACTCGTGCAACACGGATCCAAGGTACGTGAACTTATCCGGATGATGTTTGGATCCACACTTCAATTGGCACGTTATCCGTACGTTTCCGGTTCTTCATGTGGCGAAGAGCAATGCGGGTTTCGTCGGGGGAAATAAGGGAAATAAGTCCAAGATTTGGAGGCGGTTCGGGAGGAAGGTTCTTCTTCAGGTTAATAAAATGAAAACAAGATTTTTTAAGTACGAAAAAAATAGAAAAAAAAAGTTAATCGCAAAACATGTACAATGAATAAAGATAAAGTGAACTGGCTAAAACTAAACAAATTTTATTGAAAAAAAAGATCCTTACCCAATAACGATGACTTCAGAGAGTAGAGTTATATACAAAAGCTGGATTTGTCGAAAAGAAACAAGGATGTTTTAATTCAATCTTCAAAAGAAGAATATTAAGTTCTTTGGCCTCAGGGAAAACAAATCCCTCAAGCTAAGCTCCAAGATCTTAGATCTATGTTTAATTTAATACCTGAAGACTGTCATCCATTTTACAGTACCCTTAAGAGAGACTGCAATATCAACCAGGTTGTTGATGGATACGGGCCATCTCTTGACTTCGACTCGACGAGGATGAGAGAAATTAATAGAGTGCGTCTAATGAGAGCGCGACCTGGAGGTTTTTTTTTCAATTTAATAGGCAACATTATTTAGCTGCAATTGTAGGAAATAAAAAAAATTGTGAAGTGTCAAGAGATGATTGTCCTACTGGTTAGTAATATCACCTACAAAATTTTTGGATTTAACCTCTTTCTCTCAGGTCGCACTTTTATTAGACGGACTAGTGCGTCTAATGAAAGCGTGACCGTTTATTTTAAAATTTAATTGGCAACATTATTCAGCCGTAATTTTATTGTAGGAAATAAAAAAAAAGTGGGGTGTCAAAATATGATTCTCCTATTGGTTAGTAATAACACATACAAAATTTTTGGATATAAACTCTTTTTCTCTGGTCGCGCTTTCATTAGACGGACTTATATGCGTGACCATCTATGCGCTGTTTCTACTTATTTTTGTATGTCAATCATGGCATTTTTATGTGATTTTGCTAGCTTTATGTTTATTGACAATAAATATATAACTTTTTAATCGTTTTCGTTATAATTATTTTTTTATTAGTAGATTTTCTAGTCGAAGGGTAGTTTTGAGTCCATTCTGAGAAAGTAAAAAAAAATACCTGTCTTAATAAACTTAAGTTTAATTGTAAGGACTCAACCCACATTTCAGTAAATATCTCGAAACCTATTGCAAAATATATGATTATATTTGATTGATAAATAAAATATAAACTATCCTTTTAATTAGGGACCAAAATTTAAAACAAATGTGTCTTTGTTTTAGAGAAATTACAGCTGAAACTTCAAACGCCCATAACTCAAAAGTGACTTTTTGTGGATTGAGTCCTTTCTGCTTAACTACGTCCAATTGTCTTTAGAGTTATCAAAAAATTAAAGGCTCATTTCGAATCACTCAACATTTTTTTGAAGAAATTGCGTCATATTTTATTTAAGGCTAATTTTGTGATGGAATATATCGCGCTCATCGAATGGATGCGAGACGCACAGGACCGGTCACTGTGGCGACGCTTGGGGGAGGCCTGTGTCCAGCAGTGGACGTCTTTTGGCTGAGATGATGATCATGATGATGATATTGCGCTTTATAGTACTCGTAGCATGCAGTTTAATCAAATGTAAAAACCCACCTATTTGACAACATTCATTTTCTTATTGCTGGGACTCATGAACATTTTCGAAAGATAAAATAGTACTTGATTCTAGTGCACGTTGACAAAAAAAAACAAATTATTTGCTTGACAGCTTTTAATTAATTATGTGGGTAGTTATTGAATAAAATATTCTTAGTAAAATTCACGCCTGCCTCGGTTAGAACCTACGTCCTAAAACGAGTAAGACTTTATACCACTAGGACGCCAGACGGCCCCTCTTAACCGTATTAATTTCACAACGAGTATAATATTACGAAATATATGGTTCCAGTAATTGTATTAAGTTAATTATTATTGGGCAAACTGCTGGAGATTATTAGTCTGTTGCTGATAGTAACTACTTGTTGCTCCAATTAATACGTAAGGGTGGGTACTTTATTGTTTAATTTTCTTATTAAGTAACTCCTAATTTATAACCTGCAATTAAACTTTCAAGTACCGTATTACATATTTTATTTCATGAATTTCACTTAGTAATAAATCCGATAATTACTTAAATCTTGTAGATTCCTCAAGTGAGTGCCTTGGGAAATTGTTTAAACGTTTCTTTCTAATTAACCTTCAAAATGGAAATACCGAAGGGTTACAGCAATTAACATTATGTGGGGAAAGTCATCAATCACTGTCAGTATTCTCGAATTGGTTGAACGCAAAACATGGTTTAAATAAGTCAAAACCAATTTACTTGGGGGAAATGAAATGCTTTAGCAATAAGCACTGACAAAAGTAACCATTTATTTATTTATTTAAACTTCATGTACAGTATTTGTGCATAGTGCGGACTTAATGCAACATGACATTCTCTATCAGTCAAATTTTGTGATAAAAAAGACAACACTGTGGAAGGTGTGCACGATAAATAAATACTATATTACTACTACACCATTATTACTTTTACTAATATTATTATTTAATTATATATTCTGTGCACTTTTAAAAACTTAATGTTTATTAATTTACTGAAGAGATATTACGCGAGCGTGAGTTATTTTGCGGTTATTTCATCAAATTTTTACCAAAAAAAAAAATCTTCATTTTATAGTTTCTCTAAACTCGACCCAATAAAAAACTTACCAGTCAAGAACAAACACCGCGTTAGTAATTTCCAGTTCCGTAGCTCGTGATGCATTACGCTCCGTATTGTGGTGCATTAATTTCCGACGAGAATAATTGGCCCCAGTGATGTAGGATGAACCCCAGTTTGCTCTGTCGTGCGCAATGGCCATTGCAAAAGCGTTCCTAGAAAGCTTCGTGTTTTTTCGTTCATTGCTGTTTTGCACTTGTTTTTTTGTTTTGTAAGTGTATCATTTTTGCTGTTTTTCTCGTGGTTTGTATGTTGTCGGTTGGTTAGTATTTATTTATTTACATTCGCCCGTTTTCAATAAGCTATCTATCTAAAGTTGCAGCTACGAAAGATAAACAAATCTATCCTTTTGCCCTTACTTTTTTTGTTATAACCTACCGACGGATAGCATTTCCTACCAAAAGTTGTGGATTAATAGATAGAATCTTACTGTTTATCGGAGATAGCTATCTATCTATGAACTGCGGTAGGTTATTGAAAACGGGCGATAGACGAAATCGGATCGCAAAAAAGTAATTATTTTGTGATGTAATTTCTTTACGTTTTTTCAGACTTTTCCTTTACTAACTTTGTATATGGACTTTGCTTCTTGCAAAAAATTTCAAAATTCTTGTTCAACTGGAAGTTAACAGGAATTTTATCCTTTAGAGTATCAAATTATGCGCCTAAACGGAGCATAATTTGAAAAGGCTTATCTTTATATTACGTTGATTTAAATGTTTGATATTTCACTGTTCCCAAGGGTATACCTGAGAACTGATATTAATTTCAGTTCAATACCTCCAGGTGATCCCGAGACAAACTGACAGACTGAGATTACGGAAACCTAAATATAAGTAAAACATAAAGGAGAAGTTATGACACAAAATCTCTCATGACTTTACCTTTGTATGTCACATTTTGTAGACAGGCGCTTGATGTCACCGTCAAAAACTATCAAAGATAACTTCACCAACATTTAAAGAAAAAAATATTTTAAGTGTCAGTACTCCTTCTATCTCCTTTCTAACTTTGAATAGCCCCTTCAAATATTCGAACTAGCCATGCATTTAATTCAGTATCTCAATGTTTTGTTACATGAACCGTAAGAAAAGAATTCAGCAACATTTCTTAAAGATAGGAGATGAAATACTGAATATCGAAGTAAAAATATTTTGTGAAGAAAATAATTTACATTACTTTTATTTGTTTTGGAAGTTGGTAAGATAATATTCTTTCTTACAAAACTTTCTTGTTTATTTTTATGTAAGTACAGTTCTTTAGAGAGTAGTAGTGACCCAGTGGTAATGGTCCTTAGAAGATGTAGGTCGTGGGTTTGAACCTAGCCTGGCTTATCACTTTTGTGTAATTTAATTCATCACCACTGCTCTTAAAACGGTGAAGGAAAACAACGTGAGGAAACTGGCATGTCCAAGAAACAAAAATTCGAAAAATGTGTCTTCGTATTTTTGGACTTTTAATAACCCGCACTGGGCCTACGTGGTAGCTTATAGCCCATTTCCTCTTCTAGAGAGGATACCTTAGTACCAGCAGTGGGAACATTACAAAGCAGATTATACAATAATGCTGTTACTGTGCTATCTACCAATCCGCATTGGACCCACGTGGTGGATATGTCAGCAAACTGTAGGGGCCCGACAGGGTCGAAATCTTCTGGGGCCTGGGTTGACGAAAGAGAACCCCGGGACCCCGGAATTGGGGCAAGGAAGGAACAGGAGTATGTTTTAGTCAATAAAAGTCTGACACGCCCTCCTGCTCCGCCCAGAACGGGAGAAGTCATTTTGATGATTCCCCACCTAAAAAAAATCCCACGTGGTGGATTACGGTACATTCCCTCGCCTAAAGACAAAGCCTGGGTTCCAGCAATGAGAACATTATAAGACTGACTATACAATATTCAACATAAGTACAGTTCTCAAAATAAGTAAGAAGTCCTTCAATCTACCTTACAAAGAGTATTTTAATGAGAAGCATTATTATTTTTGTACCATAAATATCTTCAACTTCAAAGATTTCTACTCAATTAAGTACGTCGCAAACTAAACAACAATAGTGAAACTAATGCTCGTTTATAAATAGACGCGAACAGTGAATCTTTTCGTTTAATTTATGGAAGGCAATTAAATGAGTACGAGTGTTAATTAATTCCTCTCCGTCTTTGAGATTAAAATTGGTTTTAATTTGTTTTCCTTTACTATTTTCTTCAAACCGTCCTACGTTTTAGGAGGGTAAAAACGGGAGCTTATTTTACAGGTGATGTATTTCTTATGCTTCTATGGGAGCCCTATTTAAATTCACTTAAAATTACCTCTTATGTTTGGAAGGAGAAAGGGGAGGCCTTTGCCCAGAAGTGGGATACTAATTAGGCTAAAAAAATACCTCTATAAGAGCAAATACTAAACACAGAATAAAATAAAATTTTAAGTGGGGCTCCCGTAAAACAAACATGATGTTTTAGCCCTTTTTGCTTGAGCCGGTTCTCAATTGGCCATTTTCTTTGATTACTCACCGCCTCTTTTCTCATACAAAATAATTGGCTAAGAAAAATTATACAATCCATTACACTTTAAATTAGTAGCAGAACTAAGAAAATGGACTTTCTATAACATTTTGTTGACTTTACTTTACTATGTTAAGATATATTAAAACGAGGAAAAAGTAGCAAATCTTACTAATATAAATACATGAAAACTTTTGTTTCAATAATAAAACAAAAGTTTTGATGTATTTATATTGACATATTGTGTGTTTGCAAGTGTGTATGTTACTAATTCTTCACACTAAAACGATTGAATGGATTTTAAAGGAATTCTTTCACAATATTATTATGTTCCCGTGGGATAATTTCCTACTTCCACACAGACGAAGCCATTGGTACAAACTAGTTACCAATAAAACTAACACTTCATTTTGCAAATAAATCTACAACTAGGTATAACTCACTTGTTCCATACATTTCAACACTCGAGAGCTATCCCAAAAGACTAAACTTTGACCAACATTCACTCTACACAAAACCAGTACAACCTTTTTGAAACACTTGAACTAAAACCCCTTTCATTTACACAAAACAATCATATACGAGTACGTACTCCACAAGACTGACTAACAAACCTATCATCATCGTCATCATCGACCTAGCCTTTTCCCAACTATATTGGGGTCGGCTTCCATTCAAGCCGGATTTAGCTGAATACCAGTATTTTACGAGGAGCGGCTCCTACCAGACCTCCACAACCCATTAACTGGGGTAACACGGTACCTTCATGGCAAGAGCGGAGTCAGATTTACTAGCTTCTGACTATCCGTAACGACTGCCAAAGATCTACAAATGACAGCCGGGACCAACGGCTTAACGTGCTTTCCGAGGCACGGAGGAAACTCGGTACCTTAAGATGGTCATCCATCCACAGACCAACCTTGGCAAGCGTTGCTTAACCTTGAAGATCGACCCGTGCAGCTGTTATTATCTAGCCACGAGCTCCTCTATAACCTATACATTAACTAACAAACCTATACACAAATTAATTCATCAAACGATGTTACGGATGGCTGAGTACTAAGTTAGCACATTGCCACGTCAATATTGAGTGTCAAGTGTTCAGGGTTCACTCCACAATCTATTAAGTATCTCTAGACTCTAATTGATGAAGCTGACAAGCATTATTCGATGCCCAATCAAGATCATTGGCTGTATATAGTCCAAGGGTGTTACAGTCCGAATTTAAGCACCCTGTGCAAATTGTTTGCCTGAGAATCGAATGGACTTAACTATAGTTCGTTCGCGTTAAGAATGCAGTGATTTATCAGTGCAACTGCAAGATAAAGGTGTACTTACAGTGGTGTTAAATCCAAACAAATTATATTTTAAAAGATTAAGTTTAATGAATTTATAAAAACACACTTAAACAGCTTTGATTGGTTAAGGGGGCGGGGCTAGGCCGACGGACAATGATAACTTGACTGCATTCTTAACGCGAATGTACAGTCAGCAACAAAAGTCGATGAACAGAATCAACATAACAAAACATTTTATTGTGAACAGACGAAACACATTTTATTGCGAACAGGTGTTTTGTTATGTTGATTCTGTTCATCGACTTTTGGTGCTGACTGTACTATAGTACATTTTGTGGTGTTACTATGGTTTCCACACTGTTTCCTTTATGTGAGCTATAAGACCTTATATCTTACTGAATTCCAGGATTCTAAGACAATGTGAAGTAGGTACCCTCAAGGTTTTGGTTATCTTGCGAGTGACAAAATATGTGCCATAAATGGAGCATAAACAATTAAATAGTAGTGTAGTGTAAACTTAAAAGTGTGATTCCATCACTTATCCTAGTAGCAATTTTCAGACTTGAGTATTTGATATTAATTTAAGCTTTATACCTGAACGCGTTCCTGAAGAGAGTTTATCTAAAAAGTCTTGAGTAAATAAGGGCTTAAAGCTCAGTACGGTTCTAAGTTAAGATTTCAACAGAAAATCTTAGAGTAAAAAAGGTAGAGAGGAAAATAGAAGAGCGCTCTGGAATGTCCCATACGAGCTTGGAAGGAAGCTTCTAGATAATTCTATTAACCTAGCTCCCTTATCTTTTCGAAAGCGAATTTAGCTACGAGTCCAATGCATCACAATGAGGTTTTTTCTTTTTTTTGCAGATATCATAACGCGAGCAAGCCCCTAGAGGATTACCAGAAACAATGAATACTGAACGCGGATTCTTTTTTGTTTTTGGGCACGACTGAGAAGGTTGGAGCATTTATTTAATTTTGTCTGTGATATTTATCTGGCATGTATTTTTTAGCGTTTATAGAGAGGGTAGAATTGGCTTCGGATAGACATTCCATGTGTTTTGTTATTTTTACGTCTCGCTCCGAAAAGGGGTGACGTAAAATAATAAAATTAGAAAAATATTTTTTCCGCCTTTGTTTTCCGTTTCAGAGAATCAGAATATATGTTGGTCTCACTTGTCTACATATTCTCGAACAGGAAAATCAATGACGGAAATATTTATTTTTTCCTATTTTATTTTAATAAGTCAACCCTTTTTAGAGTGGAAATGGGAAGTAAAGCAACTGTAAAAATACTCGTAAATATAATAAGTTTCATATCTACTGAGTCACATAATCAACATCAATTTAAAAACGATTCTTAAACAACTTAAAACGTAGTTTACTAAACTATTAAATGATATTGTAAAAAAAAAAAACAGAAAAAAGATAATTACTAGCAGAAAATCCAATTTAAATAGATTTAAATTAAGTGAAACGTCCCAAAGTTAACTACGATACTACCCAAAAACGTACAAGTCACAACATAATTTTTTACTTCTAAATGAGTATCTTAATAAATCCACTACTAAACGCTTCGAACTCACTCTAATATCGTGCAATAATCGTAAGTTCGTTCGAATTTAGACTGTGTAGACTTATACGTACGAATTTAGATCGAGCAGTCTTATATGTTCGAATTTAGACTGAGCGGTCTTATTTGTGTGAAGAACGCACCTGCTTACGTCCAAGTAGCAATAATTCTCGATGTCTATTCGTTTTTTTCTTTTAAGGATAAGATTGCAGTAGGGGACCTGCGACAGCGATTTGTCTGAGCGATTTATTGAACCTACGTGTCTTAAGATTAAATTATATTTATGATACGTCTGTATTAATTTAAGGAAATGTTTTTATTTTAGAGGAGATTTAGGGGCGATGTTCTGTGATCTTTCCGTCCCTATTAGTCTATACGACAGGTTGAATTAGTTTCTAGATTGAAGATTGCACAATTTTTTAGAACCTCATTAATTACCGAATTAATTTTGTTTGATGATTTTTATAAGCTTGTATTTGGTACATTAGGTACATGTAAACGTGATTAATATCTGGTGAATACTGGAAATTGTAATGTGCATATTTGCATAAGTAAGTCATCGGTTCTCCTATGCCAAAATGATAAATCGAATAATATGTGTGTTACGTGCTAATCTTTTTGCATCGTTGTACCTACACATAATAATAATGTTTAATTTATTTCACATTTACGATGTAAGTGAAGAGTGGCCTTGGAGTTTCTTGCACGTTGTAGATATATTTTCTTTGGAACGGGAAATAAGTTCAACATGTATTTTTTCTTAAATTGAGAAATTATCCGACGGCATCTTGTTCTAGACCGGACCCTAAGGGCGTGCCAGACTTTTGTTTACTAAAATCCACTCCTATATTCCTACTTTGCCATGCGTTTCAGAGCCCCAGGTTTCTCTTTCAGAAGCGGCAACAGCAGGCTTCAGCCATACTAGGCCCATACGGTTTTGCTGACATCTTTTTGGGGCAGGTGTAGAACACTACCTATACATTTTTTTTCTTTTTGTGATTGTTCGACATTAACCACTCAAAACTGCCAGTTAAAAGTTTAATTAAAATAAAAGCTTTGAGTTTGAGTTGAAATAACGATAATTATGTCATTCTCCGCTATCGCTTATGTCCAAATAGCAGCCATTTTGAAAGGTAAATACCGTTGATACTTATTTGAAGTGTAATTTAATCGAGTACGTTGGTTTATTAGTTTATTTTTCCTTGAATACCCTTGTCTTATTTTTCGTTTATTCTCCTTGCTTTTCACTTTAAACTTAACAAGTAAATTATGGGTATAGTTAAGCTATATTTGTTCCAGTAGAATACTGAAGTTTAAACTTTGCTTTTTGGCTTCATAAACTAAGTTTTGTATGCTGAATAATGTTGATGTGTTTTCATAAAATAAATATTTGATGTAAAATTACGAAGGTGAAACTGAAATATTGTGTAAAGGAATAAGTTTTTGTTTAAATACCTACATAAATTAGTTAGTATCTGAAAATAAATATATATGCCACCGCGTTTGACCACTATCCCACTTGATGGTAAGCAATGATATGGCCGTTGATGGAACACGGTTGCCTAGAAGTAACCTATTCACTCTTGACCTAAAAATTCTTAAGTTGTAGCTATCAGAAAACACAGACTCCAGCGAGGAAATACACTCTTCAACGTATGCACATAAATGTATTCCCATCTAAGTTGCGTCTGTATGAATAACAAGGTAAGTAATATTAATTCATTGCTTACTTTACATCAAATTCACTTTTCCTCCCATCAGTATTTTCAAACCTTTTCATCAAGCAAATCACCTGAAAAATACCTTCCATTAATTCACTCAAATATTCTACCACCGCTATACTCGTAACTGTGAATTACTTCGCCTACTTACTCCACACAATTTGGGAGCTAAGTTGAATGCCAACCGGATAAGTTAATGTACAAGCTCGTGAGGATAAGCTCCTGTCGAAAAAAAAAAATATAAATTTATGTACCGAAGTGTAATTGTGTTCGTTTGCGAAATCGAATGTGGAATTTATGAGGGAGACTAGTGGTGGGCACACCGTAATTATCTTGCTATATAGCCGAAGGCATTAAGTCCGCCTTTGTACTTTTGTGTTGCATGAAGGTATTTGTAACAATTGTAGCTTGGAATGGCTGATTAATGGGCCGAAGACTTTTAAAGGAAAAAAGATTATTTTTGAATCTCACAGAATATGCAACAAAATAAAATGAATTATCATCAACTGAAATTAACTTTGTGTATTAAACCTCATAACAGCTGAGTTTATAGGTCTTTTTTTGCATAGGTAACATAAACTAGTGCTTGACTGCAATCCTGCCTGTGACAAGCAGTGATGCAATCGTTGATGGTGAGGCGCACTAGTTTATTAAGAGCCTATTTGATCTAGCCTTGAAAACGCCCAAATTATAATCGGACGGGAAGACCGCTGCAGGCAAATTGTACCAGTCCTTCGATGTACGCGTATAAACGACGACTAATGCGTCGTTTTTGACCTAATGTGGCAGTGCAGCTATCGATTATTATATTTAAACCTAAACATACATTTTTTTAAATAATTCATAAATAATATAACAACATAAAATCAATACCCTAGACGAGACCAAAAAAGCTCCCATCTCTATATTATAACATTTTAAAATAACGAGTAGAATAAGAGGATTAAGTATTTGCACAGCTGGGGAGATCCCTAGTATTCTACTGGACCGCAATAGGTTAATTTGATTGATTTATTAATGTGGTTTTAGTAGGTCCTGTGATTAGTCAATTGGTTCAGCAGCAACAGCAATAATATTATAATTCAATTCAATTTCATGCAACAAATAAATCGGATTGAAATTGAACAATTTCGATTTATTTTGCTTAGTTATATTCAATTGTTTTAGTTACTCGTATAATTATGTCCCTACTATGGACTTTGGCTAAAATAAAAGTTAAATTATTGTTATTTTTAACATTGCTTTTGTTTTTATAATTATGTTTTTAAAAAACAGTAATAAATTATGAAGCTTAAGAAAATCAACAATATTTTGAGGATTCAAAAAGTGCCTGTTAATGGTCTATTTGAAATAAAGTTTCTCTATCTAGTTTTTTTTTCATTAAATCACTAAGTCTTATTCTTTGAGTCATGGTCATTTTGTTTTTATTTATTTTTTTACTGACACGCAATCTATAAAACTTTGCCATCCTCGACTTATGTATACTGTTAATATTAAAAACCTACTTTTCTAATATAATAATTTTTCTGACTCTATTTTTTCTTTTTTTTGTCAACAAGTGCTGAGGTATCAGCACTTGTTGACAAAAAAAAGAAAAAATAAATATAGAGACCAACACAAAAAAAAATAAAAACCAAAGGTATGTTCCCAAAAATAACAACTTTCCTAATTGAACATGTCCTATAAATACAAACTTCCAAAATGTCTGACGGGCAGACAAGGACTTTTTTGTTGAACTAAACGTAAATAACTTTGCGGTAATCATTAAGAAGTAACGGCTCATTTAAATTTAATCTCGCTTCGGGGGAAACATGTGGGAAATAGCCACGTAATTACCTACTTTGAATATATTTGGCTTGAATGTTTTATTATTTAATCATTTAGGTAGGCGACTTAATTAGATTGAACATTTCTTTCTCATTTAAGAAGTTAGCCAAAACGAAAGTTATGTGCGTAGACAAATTATTTGTTGGTGCAGCAAGAAAATTATTCAACACAAAAAAGAAACAAAGATAACGGTGATAACATAAAAAAAATGTAAATTCAATATTATTAAAAGAATAAGACCAAATGGAATGCCAATGGTATGAAAGATAATTGATCTATCAATTGCTGTTGCTAGACTAGACTGTTTTAAAAAAATGTTGTTTCTTTCACTAATTTATTACAGGTATGGTATAAAAGAAAAAGAAATAGGGAAAATCCACAAAATCCAAAAAAAAAAATATTTTGTGTGAGAATCGCTTTTTAAAAATGAGAAATAAGTACTAATAACACTACGGTGGAACCGCAAGAGGCAAATAGTAGCTGATAAAAGGATAAGGAAGTGAGACATGCTTAAAGAGTTTACAAAGAAAATTTTAAAAGAAGGCTTACAAAACAAGACAATTTTAAAAAGATGCAAATATCTAATTATTCTTAGAGGATAACTCTTTAATTAATTCAAACTACTTTAATTCAAGGAAAATAATTGTAGTCTATTGTATGTGTTTGAGTCAAACAAATGTTTTTTTATATACAATTCATGGAATCAATGACATTCCATCAATCACTTAAAACAATATTATACAGTCTCTCCTTTACAACTACATCCGTTTGATTTGACAGAAATGTTGTAGCATAATATGCTAATATCCTGAAATACTTCACATCAAAATTGCGCGAATGAATCAAAATTTCTATTTGAAGTAAGTAATACAGCTTAGTAATTTTTGTCCTATGTCTTTAATGGTATTTGTGTCAATGGTTATAATGTAACGCCGCGTGAATGATCGTATCTATTTTCATGTTTTTCAAACATAAGAGGTTTTAATAAAGTCAAGTCAAAATCTTTTTATTTCACATAGGCCTACATGAGTACTTATAAAACGTTAGAAGCTAATGCACGGTTCTATTTGGTCATTTCCTATGGAGAAGAACCGGCAAGAAACTCCATGGTTACTCTTTTCAAAAAAACTATTGGGTTTACATACTTCCATATTACAACACATCAAATGTAACTGTTAATTTATTTTAATTGTGGAGCTTGAAGTATTGAACTTAGTATTTGTAACTAAAAATTCACTCTGTATACGTGCACATGATATGACACAAGTTTGGAAATCATTCATAGTACAGCCGTTATCAACTACGGCAAGGTATGCAGCTAAATAATTTCAATACAGTGAAACTGGGTTAGTGGGAGTTGGATAAGTGAGAATCCTCCATAACTGGAACTCATGCTGAGGTTCTGACATTTTAGAATACTAAATTCAGTGGAATTAAGAGGTAATTCAGTGCTAAAGTTAGTGAAACAAAGCAAACTTCTATATCTAGGATTTGTTCTTTCGATTTTGTTGTCATTGGTACCTCTGTGATTGAGACAGCAAGTGTCTTTTACCTCTTTTACTGAGACCTCATTTTAAAGAACACTTTTATTAAATTATTATTAGAATCTTTAAATTTTATTGACTTTTTTAATTGAGATGACACCAATTTATCACCTCTCTAACTGGCTATTTTATTTAATAAATCGGACCGGATAACTAAAATAACCTCTATTATTTCCTCTATTAATCTATAACATACCCGCGAAACGAGACACAATAGTAAAACAATAACAGCACGGTCTCATAAGACCGGTCGGGGATTCATGAATTAATGGAACCCTCTGTAAATGAGACAGATATTGAATTACACTTGGATATCTTAGATACTGGGTAAGTAGAATACCTCTTTAAGTGAGCTAATTTTGCAAGTCTCTTAAAGTTCTACATATCCAGATTTCACTGTATTGAATATTCCATCAACAGGCAATTTAACAAGTTTTTTCTCAAACACAAACTCAGTATGACCTACATTCCTACATAACTTACTCCCAACTCTACGAGAATAACTTCCTAATTGATTGAAATATTCAGTACCATGCAAATCCTATGACATCGAAATCCTGTTGTTCCGTACCGCACCACGTTCCGTTCCATTGTTCGTAAACATTTCAAAATCTATGTTCATGATTCCGGAATAATCTCCTCTAGATACATTTCCAATGGCAACGTTTCTGTTCTTAGTATTATTGTGTTCTGTTTCGCTATCGGATTTTGTATTGACTGTTGTACAGTGCTTGTTGGCGCAGACAAGCATGGCTTTACCGTAAAGGATCGTTTGATAAGATTAGTCTAAATTACATCGACAGTGGTTCCAGGTGTTACGTTTGTGCTGTTACGGGTTTCTGAGAACAATTGAGAACATCTACTGTAGATAAACATACGTGTACTGGAGTAAGGAATTTGTGATTCAATTTCTGGCTTATCTCTATAGCTGTCCTCTCATTTACAGTCTAATTTTCTACTCTCATAGATTTATAATTCTTTCAAAATTCGTGAATACTTTTTCTATTTGACTAAATTTATCACGGCCTATCGACACTTTCCCAAATCCATTATACTTTATCAATAATAGTAGGTTGGTAAATTTCGAGTCACTTATCGTAAACAACCTAAAGCTATATCCACCTTTCAGTATAAAACTCACATAAACTTTTGGAACTAAGAATTTATTTTCATAGCTACATGAGCGAGCTTATAAATCTCATACGCGATACGTCCCTAGACAGGGGCTTTCAAACGAGCCAGTACATCTGTTGAGCAATATAGAAAATGACTCGGCAGCTATTGAAATGTTCCTTCCAAACGGTTCAAAACGTTGCTCAGTGGAGCGTGAAGCGTGATCTGTTGATACGACGATTTCTCGATTCTAGATGTTGATTCCGATTCGATTATATTGAGGACAACGATTATGCTATTCCGAGATGGTATTTTAGAAACATTTTAGGATACAATGAGATTTTGGATGAATATGACATCATTAGAAAAAAATCAGACCTTTTACATTATAATGATTTTGAAATGGGTGTTCATTAAATTAAATTAATGTTTAAATATGGATTTTGGCGCAATTATAATCCAGGCAAGAGCATGATCTGGTGAGGGTCGCGGAATCCGATGGATGTGAGACGCACAGGACCGGTCGTTATGGCGACGTTTAAAGTAGGCCTAGAAATAGTGACGATGATGATAGTGGGGTTAGGTTTTTAAGTATCAATAAATTATTTATCACTGTAGGTTTAGAAGCAAGTTATACATATAGCCAGTTTTAGCCCGGGCGCGCACTAGCGGCCAGCGGCCAGCGGCCAAGTCGCGGCGGCCATCGAGATACATACATTAGTATGAAACCGCCATAGAGCGCGCGCATCTGTGGCCGCTGGCCGCGTGCGGACAGAAGCGCGCGCTCTATGGCGCTTTCATTTGTTTCACCTGGCCGCCTGCGGCCTGGCCGCTAGTGCGCGCCTGGGCTAAGACAATGAACACGGCAATCAGCTTCATGACAGTCCCAACTCTGCTACTAATCAATTTGAATCATTATAACAAACAGTGGTAAGATAAAAGCAATCTACAGAACAGTAGTAACAAATTAATTATCGTACGTAGAAATGACGAGAGATTCTGCCAAGCGTGCGGCGATGGCGACCACAATGTGTATAACAGTGAGTGACAGCCTTTCAACGCTGACTGACACCTACCTCCGGTGGGCTAAAGAGAATTGCCAACGGAACAACAATTGTAATTACAGGATGACTGACGATTATATTTTAGGTAACTGCGTAGTTTGTTGTTTGTTTTTAAATATCGACGCTTGAAAGACAAAAATATCTCAACAACATGCAACATAAATACCGAAAATGAGTTATATGTACCTATGGAATTGTCACATTTTTGTACGTCGTTTGGACTCGCGTCAAATTATGAAATTATCCGAAAAAAACATATTATAAATATACGGGCCTTAAAAGGCTACTATAGTAGAATTGTACTCAGATCATATTTTATAAATCTTTTTTTTTTCATGCGGTAATTACTCGTATATATACAAGGGAATGTGTTTTTGATATGAAATGAATTGACCATGATTCGCACAGATGTTTCTTCGGCTAATTTGTGCAACCATTTTACGAATTTGAGAAGAATTGCTTATGATCTGCTAGGAATTTGAGATATATTTTGCTGTTTTTAGATGGCACAATGTGACCTTTTAAGGCCCGTTAGTATCCAGCAAGAAGAGCGTGAAAAAGTAACATACATACAAACTCACAATTTTTTACCTTTTTATTATTAGAGGGATTATTTATTTTCACATATTGAAATCTGAATTGCTTATTTCTATAGACATTTATTCAAATCTGTAGATCAAGAAGACATATTAAAAAATGTACACAATAGTATGTAGGATCAAAGCAAAAAGAGTAAGTATATGAAATCTCTGTATGTATGAAATCTGAAATCAAATATGTATAATTTAAACAAGCTTCAGTTAGCATCGTCGCCTGCATGCAAGTTATTAATTGTCTCGAAGAAATCTGCGGTAGTGAATAGCATCTTATGCTCTTTTCCTAAAGTAAAATGTTCATATGTCTATACCAACAGTCGGTTTAAGCGTGATAAACAGAAAATCAAACAGAGATACTGAATTAACTCGTAGGTATTTATATAATTTGTACGCATGATACAGTCGACTTATTTTCCAATACTCAATGAAATCGTTTGTACAATTAAGACAACTTACATAAAATATATTGTGTTTATTATACGGAATTTATCAGTTGCAAACATAAGAGAGTATGGAAAATATTTTCTGCTTAATAAGCTGTTAATACTCGCAATGAAAATATAAAGGATATTCCAATAAGTAAATTTACTACCATATTATTTATTAATTTATTTAAAATTCATGTACAGTAGGACAGACGCAGACAACAAAGCATTCTTTACCAGTCAACTCAATCTATACTAATATAATAAAGACGTAAAGTTTGTTTTTTGTTTTTATGAGGTAATCTGTGGAAGTACTGGTTCGATTGCTAAAATTTTTACACCAATAGAAAGCTGCTGTATTCCTGAGTAACATAGGCTATATTTTATGTACGCGGGCGAAGCTGCGGGCTAAAGCTAGTACTCAATATGTTTATTGCATTCCACAATGTGAACTTAGGTGGTAAGTTCATAAGGTAGGTTACCTACAACCACCATCATCAGTTTTGGAGCATTGTTGCATTGCAACCTTGAACCTTTGGGTTAAAAACACAACACCTTAGTAGGAGTGCACAATATATAAATAACGGATGTTTCAAATAGAATGTAGTATCACTATATGAAATCGCTTATAACATTAAACACGATGACAAATATAAAGTCAATTTAATAAAGAGAACTAAAAATTATCACAACTATGACGACGTATTATAATTTAACTATGAAGCAATTAATAGAACAGAGAATGTCAATAGCCGCAAACATGTCAGTGCTACTGACATATCCCTGATTTTAGAACATGTGAAACTAAAAGGTTTATACACTTTTATATAGTCTGTTTTATATATCCTGAGACTAAATTGACACTGGCAATGTCAAACTAACAAATGATGCTGGTTCTTTTGTATTTTGACAAGTATGACAACCCGCATAATGTCATTATAGTCTCAGAGATTAAAAAACAGACTATACAGTGCATATTAAATAGCACTTATTTATAGTACCTACTTGGTGCTGCTTGGAATTTACTGTGTGTCAATCTGCTTTTTTTAAAAACCAAGTCATTATAAAAACGTAATATTTTACTGCAATAGAAACATACAGAAACTACCAACTTCTGCGACCCTTACGAGTATAATATCTTTCGGCCGCTTCATTGATGTCAATCTTTATGTGAAAGTAAAATAAATTATTTTAATGCTTTCGCACAGAAACACAGGATTATATCATTCCTTTTTGCTTTACGAACTTGACGAGAACTAACTCGTGGGCAACAGCTAGTAATTTAACTATAAAGCAATTAATAGAACAGAGGCCTATAGCCACAAACACGTGAGCGCTACAGCCATATTCCCCAATTTAGGAACATGTGAAACATTCCTCCCGAAACCACTCATTACCGCTTACCATGAGCGTCCGTTTACAAGCGCTATTGTAGACCCGACACTGCTCAACAGTCTATCAAACGCTAGATTGCAATCTCGCGCACTACCAACCGGAAACTGTTCATACCGCCCGCTATTAACTACAATGGCCGACACTGTGACGTCATAGAAGGCATTTCGATACACCCCGCTTGTCAAAGGTTATTGAGTGACCAAAAATGTTTGACGTTGTTAAGCTGAAGATGGGAGCGGTAGTTGACAAAGGACTTGATTTTCCGTTAGGAGATTGATATGAGATTCAAATTCATGGTGTGTGGTGCAGATAGTGATAGAGTTAAAATGAATCGGGCACTAGTAAGTTTGTGTTTAGGATAGGATTATTAATTATGTATCTCAATCAGCTGAGGAGGTCTTTCGGCTGACAAAATATCTCAAGACTCTAAAGTCCAAGATCTTTGAAAGGCGTACAAAAAAAACGAAGCTAACTCACAGAGGCCTCTTAGACACTATTAATGGAACTTGGTACCAATCGACAATTATCCCTGTATGAGCTATAAAATTGTACCAAAAGAGAAATTGGGTAATGCGAAACGATTGCGACATATGACAAACAAAAATATTGGGCTAATTGACGTTTAAGTTCATAATAATAGCAAGATTAGTAAGCCTCGCAGTTGGCAAAAACAGGTAAAAGAAAACCATAAAGGTACGTAATACGTAACGCACGAAGAAAGAATAACAACAAAAACAAAAGCAGATTAAAGAATATATCACTATCCAGAACAAGATAAAACTAACTGGATTTAAACTCTATTTAAGGAATAAAACAATCCACTAAACTATAGCCAGGCTCACATTGAAACAACATCTCTATTTTTATAAAATCTCCTTTCAAAACTAAAATCTCAGTCTTAAAGCGTTCTGTTATTGGCAGTTTCGCTCTTTAGTTAAGTTAAACAGCATATATATACTCGTATACTTCAAGGAAGTTGCTCTACGATGCGGAAAATGTTTAAACTCTTTTTTTAAGCTCTCCAAAGTTTTTTGATTAAAGTAAATATGCCTCGTTAGAAACAAAAATGAACGCTTCAAAACCTAGTATGTTAAGTTGGAATTATTTTTCTTTTTAGCATTAAAAATGTTAAGAATTTGAGCTGTATAAACAGTTTGTGATGAAGTAGTAAACTAGCCGTGTTGTACGTCGATGATTTTCTTATTATTTTTTAAACTAAGCTAGAGTGCACGACAACTATATACCCACAGAATTATATTTTCAGTGTCTTTAAAGCTAGAGTGAATAGGCTCTTAATTAACGTGTGTAACTCATAATCAACGATTAGATCACTGCTTACCATCAGGTGGATTCAGTTTAGTCAAGCACTTATTTACATCAATAAAAATAAATGTTTCGTCACTTAAGTTTGCAAGATTATTTTTGACAACATCTGTTTCAAAAAATAATGTATCCTTTAGAATTGTATTTTGTAAGTTTTAGTACTTAGACGAACAGCCGTAGGTGTTGCTATTTTTTCTTTTTCTTTAACAAAATTTCTATAAGAACAAACTGAACTTTATAATCGAGAAATAACATCCGAAGTATGGAAAGCCCATTTATCATAAAGTTCTTGGAAACAATCTTAAGTCTTTCAATTTGAAAGCTCAACAAAAAACTGTTTAACTTATCCTTCAATGGCTTTGCACTTTCTGGTGCATATTTTTAATAATGCAAAAGAAATTTTCCATCTTATTTTTCTTTTAACATTTTATCGAGCCAAGACTGGCAAAATTTTGCTTGTTCTATATTTTATAAAGTTCTCCTATCGAGGCTATGTTGAGTTAGATTCTGAATGCATTTGCATGTTTCCTTTGTTATGTTTATTTAGTTTCAGTCCACTGTCAGTTTGACGTGTATTGTTTTTATTGTGGTTGTTCATGTTGTTTTGAAATACACATTTATCCGCTTCTGCTTTATCAGAAAATAATGTCATTTTCAAAAAACCAATGGAGTAAAATTTATACTACTAAAATGTATATTTTGTTATAATTTTTGGTACACCAAGTTAAAAAATAAATAATACAATGGAAATCATAAGTGATTGCACGCGTTTAATTGACAAGGCATGCTTTCTTCAGATAATCAGTCTAAACACTTGAACAGTATAGGACTTGTGTTGTGTGTGAGCATAGTAGAAAGTATTAGCCATTGCATTGTTTGCCTCGTCGTTTATACCGCGTACATCGAAGGATTGAAACAATTTGCCTGCTGCAATCTTTCAAGACTAGAGTGAATAGGCTCTTAATAAACTAGTGCGCCTCACCATCAACGATTGCATCACTGCTTACCATCAGGTTGGATTGCAGTCAAGCACTAGTTTATGGTATATATGTATAAAAAAAATGTATCATGTCTTATATCATCACATGTATTAGCATAGCCTAAGCAATATTAGCCTTTTAATGCTCCCACTGCTGGAACTCAGGCCTCTTCTTCAGGAGAGAGAATGGGCCACTTTTAAACCACTATGCGGGCCTAGTTCGGTTGAGTGGATGGTCACATATCTTTGAATTTTTAGTTCCAGGTCATGCCGGTTTCCTCATGATGTTTTCTTTCACCATTTTGAGAAAATTAGTAATGAAACAAATTAAATTATTTAATACAATCACATTATTTAAACTAAAAATATAGCTAATTTATACATCTGGAAACAAAATCTAAATGTAACACTCTGCTAAACCATCGTACAGTTCAACGCCATTCCCTCCTCGAATCACTACACAACCCGACATATCAAGCCGCAAGATTTATTCCGGGAACAAAGCGCATCTTTCAAACGCAATCTCTTCAGGATCATCAAAATAAACGAAGAGGCAAAAGGATCCAAGCGACACATAGTAAACACTCAACAAAGAGTTGAGTACTAGCACAATTGTTTGTTTGCTCGTCAGTCTGAAGCGAGCCACCTTCCCCATTAGCCGTTAATGCGTTCTTGTTTATTTTGCTGGTCGGATCTAATAGTGAATATTTCCTTTGGTTAAATTCTCTATTTAGGTTCCGGATCCATTTGAGTTTGGTTAGATTTGAATAGTCATTATTGGGATAAGTTTTAACTTCTTTGTGGTCCTGAGTTTGAGCTACACGAATACTGACAAATGCTTGCACTGATTGGACTGGTCCACTTAAATCTGTGTAGATTTTTCCTCAAAAGACCACCTATGACATTAATTTGTATGGTTCTCAGATGATTTGACATTTACATGTTTCTGTATTTTTTTTTTTTTTTTAATCATTATAAACTAGCGCTTGACTGCGATCCCACCTGATGGTAAGCAGTGATGCAATCGTCGATGGTGAGGCGCACTAGTTTATTAAGAGCCTATTGCTGTATTGACTTTGAAAGGGACTTTGACCACTGAGTCTGTTTTTGTGTCTCTTCTTCACCTACAGTTAGTAACCTAAACATCAACTTCATCTAGTTACGGTTTTCAAATATTTGGCGTGTAAAAAAAGTGTTTTAAAAAAGCTGTTTGTAAAAAAAAGATATCGTTATTGTTATAATGTTATCAACTCGTACACAGATTACTGATTAACTTATGCTGGCATAAATTATATATGAAAAACATAAAATAAAAAGCTTAAAAACAATAAAATAAGACATCTCAACTCCACCTCGTCGGCCATTACTCACTCCACCCTCAAATTGCTTTCTATTTCAAGATGCTAACTTCGTAAAAAGAGAAAAGTACCGAGCAATCCTTTTTCCATAGTTATTTAGGGACCAACAAGGCGCGTATTCGGAATATTCGCGGCTACAAATCATACGCCGCCTTTTAGAAGCCATGAAAGCATTCTTAAAACAAGAACATAAAAAAGAATCAGAGCAACACTGTTAAGGATGTGTTTTAAGATATGAGCGGAAGCGTTTATTCCGAAGGCCATTTTATTTAGCTTCACTTTTTTTTTGACAATTATATGGCATTTTGATAATTATTATTTGAAATAAACGTCTTTCTATTTCTGATTTCTAACGGCCGAAATTAATAATCAATCCATCACATATCGGAGATTGAAAAACAAATGAAACAACAGAAAAGATGAAAATTTTTGTATGGTATCATTTGTTTTTCAATCTCCGATATGTGATGGATTGATTATTAATTTCGGCCGTAAGTTACTTACCGATTATGAAAATACTTTTACTAAAAAACGGCTACACAGTAGCTGTGTGACAAAAGTCGCACTTTTTATGCTAAAAAATATTAGTCATGGATGCACAGCCACGGAGAAAAGCTGATATTCTAAAAATTCACAGTCAGTTGTTATAATTCTGAACATCAGTACTCCAGTTTATAGGCTTTGTAAATTGGATTGACTCCATTCTACATCTACATATTTCTATTAAAACCGACTAGGTTCGTTATAGCGCTAGCAGATTTACGCAAGCCAATCCACTAAAATCGAATACGGCTGTACAGCAATTAGGGCTGACACATTCGATTTCGCAATCTGATTGTATCAGCTTAGTTGCTTAGTTTGTATCCTTGATGGTCCGAATGATATTGGACGTCCCTGGTTTATGCAGTTACCCAAATAATTGGTTAGTGCATAAACGCAAAACAAGATTACTAAGGCTGATTCTAAATAATTTTGAGATATTATTTTTTGTCACATGCTTGTATGTGTTAAAAACTGGAAGATCACGAAAGCTTTATACCTTGGGACATAGCGAGTGGGTTACAGTAAAAAAAAATCTGACACACCCTCCCGCTCCGCGCTAGAGCTTTTTCAACCATCCGTAGCAACAAACACAAGTATTACTCAAATATTATTATTATTTTATTCAGTTTTTAATATTTGTTGTTACAGCAGCAATAAAATTACATCAACTTTGAAATTTTCAACTATCTAGATATAACGGTTTATGAGATACAGCCTGGTGACAGACAGACAGCCGAGTTTTAGTAATAGGGTCCCGTTTTTACCCTCCGGGTGCGAAACTATAAAAAGATTAAATTTTAATCATTTATCTGTATTATCCACAAGTGACTCTCGAACTATTTAAAACCAATTTCCACGGTCAAATTAATTACGTTTTCCGAATATTATTCAGTACGCTTCTGAATTTATTTGTTAAATCATTCGAGGTATTTTTAATATAATATTGAAATCATAACAGCGTATTTGTTAGTACCTATTCATTATCATAAATTAAGTTGACTATTACGAATTAAGCTAATTAAATAGTATTTTAGTCTAACGTTTAATTAATACCATCAAACAGTAGTTCTACGTAGTAGTTAGAATTACTTATTAATTATGGAAGATTTAAGTTAAACTTATACTTAAGTAAAATACTAAGGGCCTGTTTCACAATGTCCAAGTAGCCACTACTTCCCGAATAAATACAAAAATGGAACAGAATTTGTATGAAATTATCTGCCAAGTAAGATATTGGCAACTTAATGTTAGGTGGTGAAATAGGCCCTTAGTATAACATAAAATTAACCAAATAATAACAGCGTCATTGAATCTTACTTTATAACTCTGTGCATAAAGAACTTGATGATAAAATTTTTTATCACCATAAAAAAACTCATGATTAAGAAAAACATTTTTTATTATTATTTTGATTTACTATTTTTTCCAAAACAAAAAAACCCAACTTATACAGACCTGTTGCGCCCGCCTTTTCTCATCACTTAGACCAAACCAGAAAAGAAGCGTTTGAAATACGCCAGTGAATCACAGTGGGAAGTAGAGAATGCGTTAATAAGTCCCGAGGCATCTCCGGATTTCGACTTACCATACATGTATATACAATACGGAAACCACATGTAGGTATGTATATTATGGTCGGGGTTGGTGAGTTCCGGTAAGAATCGTACTGAAAATATAACGAATTAGATGATTAAAAAAAGTGAAATGCTGTTTGATAACAAGCTGTTTGGATTTTAAATCACACTAATACTCGTATTATTAAGACAATGTTTTCATTTATATTATATGTCAGTTTTTATGTATATTTATCTATACTAATATAATAAAGAAGTAAAGTTTGTTTTTTTGTTTGTATGAGGTAATCTGTGGAAGTACCAGGTCCGATTGCTAAATTTTTTTCACCACTAGAAAGCTGCTGTATTCCTGAGTGACATAGGCTATATTTTATGTACGCGGGCGAAGCTGCGGGCTAAAGCTAGTGTGTAGATATGTGTGTATTATTTCTCTTCTTCCTCTTGAATTTTGATTCTGAGCTGATAATATAAAATATGAAATTGATGCGACTGATGGAAAAAGTCAAAAATTAGTTTTATGCGACCTCCGAATTAAACCCAGGACAGTGTTGAGTATGATTATATTTTAAAGGAAATGTTACAGACTGATCACAAAAATGACTGAATAATTTGTAAAAGGTTACTTTTGTTGAAAAATAACTTTTTCAATGGTTGAAAAGTACGAATTTTATTAATTTTAAACCCTGACATAAATTGTGAACCATAATACTTAGTTATCAAGTCAAGAATAATTTCAAAAATAGACGTGAATAAAATTTCATAGACTAACAAGAAATTCCTGGAATAATAAATATAATATTAGGAAGAAAGGTCTTATTATATCTCAACGTCCAGGACTTTTCATCTTTTGAATTAAATTACGTTCTTTATAATAGTGATTATTTTTAAAATTATCGTGTTTCTTCAAAATTTCAAAGGTTATAAAGGTTACATGTTTATCAATATAAAAGATTATATATGACAAAAAAAATACGTTTGGGCATTTTTTAATGACTTAAAAACCTGCGACTCTTTAATTACCCTTTGTGGTCTATATCAGGCCTCTATGGTCGTGTTAACTCTTTCGATCAAACTCACACCTAATCACCGCTGCGGACGAACTCGATGGAAAAAACTAGCAGCCAAATAAGATTCTTAGTCTCCAAGTGATGAAAGTGCTATTTGAAGATTTCGTGGTTATCCGACACAGATCAATATATTCGAGGCCACCTTTATCAATCCTTCTTATCCCTAGAAATGAAAAGGTTATATACCAAAAATAGACGTTCTTTACGGTGTTAAGCCGATAGATAGTGTTGGAAAAAACTAGGTATACTTATGTAGTGACAAAACTTTTAGTAGAACTTGGATTAAATTTGTAGGTCTTGGATAAGAAAGGCCTACTCGTAAGGCCACGTTCCTACTATCTCGTAACGGTTAATTTATCGTCGTACGACTATCGTTTCTAGTTACTCCCAATATAATAACTGTTTGGCATGGCTATAGTAACGACACAAATGCACCGTTACGATTTACTAATGATATTTTTTATTGTTTTACGACTGCCATGCTAGCCGTCATGATAATCCGTTGTCATAAAAAAAAAGTGTGTCGTCCTATAATGTAAACGCCTCCATTAAAATATTTAAGCTACCACGGGTCTACGACACTTAAAACTGCACTGCTATCTGCCGTCACAATAACTCAGCCTAACAGAGGGCAAAGTGGTACTGTACTCATATTTTTATGTGAATTCGTCATCATTAAATTTTAATTCAGCACAATAATTTCACCTGACAATGACAAAACCTACAAAGAGGATGATGGTCCAAGAAAGCAAGTTGGATAGGAAAGTAATAATTTTACCACAGGCGGCGGGATTCCAATAAATCACCGCAGCCAAACGGAAAGGACAACTGGAAGAATCACGGGTAGGTTTTAGTCAGTGTAAATCTGACATACCCTCTCGTAAGTAATAAATTACTCGTTACAGATATGGGTCACATTATAATACCTTATCTATCTAGCACAACTTATCAAAATACTCGCAAACAATGCCATTCTATCAAACCATTTATTGTTATAAGAAAGTACTCATAGAACCTAAAAATAGGTATATTATGAAAGTTCTTTAATCGATCGTAACTCCTAATAAAATCCCTTTTATATTTCTTCGCAATAACTACACAGGAGACGATAAAAGTAGGCAATATCGTATCGTACAATGCGGACATTTACTAATACTGGAAAGATTTTTATTTTTGTAAGATCTGGACCGCTTTTTGCTAGTATGAAACAGAATTAAAGAGTCGGCTTTTGGTAATCAGTGGGACAAAATAAACTAGATAAAAAATATTGTAACGCTCGGTTTCATAGTCAAATTGAAAATATAAAGCCAGTTTACGCTAAATTATTATGGTTTTTGTGTGCAATATCGACTGGCTTATGTTGTCTTCACCTATCTATTAATATTTTAAAAGAGAATGGAGTTGCTTGCCAATGTTTTCCTATAGCAAACGACTAATAAGAACCGTGCACTAGCTTCGGCCATATAGGATTGTAGGCATATCTTCTATACTAATATTATAAAGAGGTAAAATTTGTAAGTTTGTATGTTTGTAAGTTTGTAAGTTTGTATGTAGGGGGTAATCTCAGGAACTACTGGTCCGATTTGAAAAATTCTTTCAGTGTTAGATAGCCCATTTATCGAGGAATGCTATAGACTATATACCATCACGCTACAACCCACGGGAGCGGAGCAGTAACGAAACATGCGGGTGAAACCGCAGGGGACAGCTAGTGTGAAATGAAAACAGTTTGATTTTAGAACTGAATAAAACAGCAAGACTCAGAGTCATTCCAATAAGGTACGATTGATGACCAATAATGAGGAGCTCGTGGCTAGATAATAACAGCCGTACGGGTCGATCTTCAAGGTTAAGCAACGCTTGCCGAGGTTGGTCTGTGGATGGGTGACCATCTTAACATAACGAGTTTCCTCCGTGCCTCGGAAAGCACGTTAAGCCGTAGGTCCCGGCTGTCATTTGTAGATATTTGGCAGTCGTTACGGATAGTCAGAAGCCAATAAATCTGATTCCAGTCTTGCCATGAAATACCGTGTTACCCCAGTTAATGGGTTGTGGAGGTCTGGTAGGCAGCCGCTCCTCGTAAAATACTGGTATTCAGCTAAATCCGGCTTGACTGGAAGCCGACCCCAATATAGTTGGGAAAAGGCTAGGCAGATGAAGATGATGACCAATAATACTAACACCAATAAAATATAATGGCGTTAAAACCTTTTACGATATATAGAATAGAATAGAATAAACGTTTATTTGATACAACACAGAACACACACCAAAGCACAAACAAATTGAAAAAAGTAAGAACACGAATACAACAAAAATAAAATAAAAATTTAAAAAAAAGAATAATAATGACACATGAAGGTACGCAAAAAAAGAATATATTGCCACAGTTATCAAAAGTCACGAAGATGTAGCAGGATTACTAGACTATAAAATTGAACACACAGACAGCATTAAGCCACATATCATTTACAGAACATACTTCGAGAATATTTTGCTACAACTATATATATAAAGTGTTATGTACCATATCAGAGAAAACTGATTTCCTTTCGAGCTAAAATCCGAGCGATATTCCCGAGTGTTGGCAACGCCCGAGCTATAACAGCATATGGACTAAAAATATACCAATAACCTACAAATGGACCGGTAGCTAGTATATGTGATTTAGGTTTAGTTTGCGAACGTATTTTCTTTTATGTAGTTTTTGCGTTGAAATCTGTTTGAGAATTTTAGAAAACGACCAAATCTGCTTTGAGCAATAAACGGACTGGTTGAGGACGTGACCTATTTTTATAATAAAATTATGTGTATTTGGAATTGTTTGTATTAGTTATGTATGTAAATATTCATGGACTATCTGCGTATCTTTTCTTCTTCTCTGTCAAATCTATCAATGGTTGTGGTAAAAATAAATCGCTTTTGTTGATAAAACCGTCCATTGTTTCGTTAATTTCACTAGATACTATAGTGTTTTATTGTTTATTCTATAATGTATATTCCCTTAACCATTGTGCCATTACGATCAGTCCTGTGTATCATCATCATCCTTCTGATTCCCGTGACGCTTACCAGATTATCGGTCCACCTTGTAGGGTTGAGATGTTTTTGATGATTGTTGTTTGATGATTAATCTTTGCATATTATTTTTTCAAGCAGATTCTAGTTTAACCAATAGGAAAAATTTCTATTAGCCGTTATTAAATTGCGTATTTTTATTTAATTCATCTCTTCAATGCTGGTAATTATACAGAACTGTATTTCTTTACAAAAATTACCTGTTTCATATAAAAACCAACACAAAATAAAGAAAGATAAAGAATAAAAGAAACCAATTACGTTACAACAATACACAAAAATATTATCGTGTACGAACAGGTATTTGATGATAAGTAATCATTAGATCCACTCGAAATAGATACTATAATGTAAGAAATACTCGCACATGATAAAATAATATACGGTAAGGATTCAATTTACTGGTAACTCGTTCTTACCTGAGAAGTCTTTTTATATTTTCGAAATAAATAGCCTATGCTTACGTTGATCAATGATAGCCTTTGCTTATAAATACAGTAATGTTGCAGACCAACAAATTCGATTGAATCAGTACCCCCAGAATTTATCTCTTATATAACAAACAAAAAAATACTTTAGTAAAATTGGTATGCTCTGGACATATCTCGACATATATCACTCACTTAGTTATATGTACGTCTTCATCTTTCTTCAACTACTACTTCTTTTGTAAGGTACGATGGCGATGCAAAATATCATGGATACCTTAATGTCTATTTTCCCGTGAACGTTTGAGTTCAAGCGTTCGATAAATACTCATCGCGTCATTTCTCACTTCACACGATTTTTTTCTTGTACTATCCATGCAATTTTGTATCTGACTGTACATTTGTGGAAGTCGGTAACCCTCTTAACTAAGTATTTTTAGCATTATCGGCCTTATAATGTTCCCACTGCTGGGATTCAGGCCTCCTCTCTAGGAAAGGGAATGGGCCACTTTTAAACCACCTATCTCTTTTAATTCATGAATCCCCGACCGGTCCTATGAGACCGCGTTGTTATTGTTTTACTATTGTGTCTCGTTTTGCGGGTATGTGATAGGTTAAACCAGCTATCTTAACTAAGGGCCTATTTCACCACCTATGATTAAGTTTCGAGTATCTTACTGGACAGATAATTTCATACAAATTCTGTCACATTTTTGAATCTATTCAGTGAGTAGTGCCTACTCGGACATTGTGAAACAGGCCCTAAGTATAATGAATCAAAATAGGCCGTACGTAATTACAACTAAAACCAGGTCAAAAAATTGCATACGCAAATCCTTTGCAAATTAAAGGACGAAGAACTACTACAAATAGTGACACTGTAGAATTAATCTCAAATCACTTGGCAACAGATTGAGCACACGAAGGATTAGGTTCGTAAGCCTTACATTGGTAGTACTCTCTTTGGAGGTGTTCGGGTTTCTCTTTATACATTTCGAGGGTTTCAGCTGTGTGATGGAGGCGTAATCTTAAACTACATTTTGGTTTAGTTTACGAATGCTTGACGGTAGTGGGAAGTGTGGTGGGATTAATTGGATGTTTATCGTCCTTGTGATCTTATTCTTTGTTATTGGGACATGGCACAAATTTTACGTCCTTTTTTATATTAGTAATTTGATGTTGGTCATTATTGACTGGACTATTTTAGTCAATAAGCCGGATATAGTGGTGAGAGACTGATTAGCGTGCCGCGCAATGATGGTCGATGTCACCATTCCACATGATGCAAACCTCGTGAAGGCTGAGAAAAAAAAACATATGAAATATCTCGACTTAGCACTCAAGGTTGTCGACATGTGGAATGTGGACTCGGCTGTCATTGTGCCGATTGTCGTGACCGCCAACGGCCTGATGACTAAAAGTTTCGACGACCACCTTTCGAAGCTGTCGTTGCGCGGTCTTTTTACAGCAAAATTAACTACGCAGATCCCTTGCATATTAAATGACGAAGAACTACTACAAATAGTGACACTGTAGAATTAATCTCAAATCACTTGGCAACAGATTGAGCACACGAAGGATTAGGTTCGTAAGCCTTACATTGGTAGTACTCTCTTTAGAGTTCGGGTTTCTCTTTATACATTTCGAGGGTTTCAGCTGTTTGATGGAGGCGTAATCTTAAACTACATTTTGGTTTAGTTTACGTATGCTTGATGGTAGTGGGAAGTGTGGTGGGATTAATTGGATGTTTATCGTCCTTGTGATCTTATTCGCTGTTATTAAGGGGTGGTTTAGTTCTTACGCTTTATTTTTTATTAGTATTTTGATGTTTGTCTTACAGTCAGACAGTTGTAATTGCCCAAAAGTTAGGCACACGCCTCTTATTCATGAGTTTGCGTTCGAAATGTGAATTTGTCTACTCATATGTACTTTTCTAAGTTTATCTAGGACATTACTGATACTTTGTGCCTTGGTACGCACGTAAAGCTATTGGTGCCAGTTGCCATTCGTAGATCTTTGACTACGACTTTGAGAGTGAATAGAAGACCCTTTGAGGAGATGCATTAGACTATCCAAAGTGTATTGTGTTGTCTATTAGCTTGGTAGTATCTGATAGGCAGTCGCATACACTAATAATAATAATAATAATAATAATAATAATGTTTTTTTTTTAAGTTTTTGTAAAAATGTTTAAAAATGTAAGAAATATGATTTAATGTAAAATAAATGAAATAATAATAATATTTTTGTAAGAAATATTTAAAAATATATTTAATATGTATTTTAAAAATAAATAAAGAAATAATAATAATAATAATAATAATATTTTTGTAAGAAATATTTAAAAATATATTTAATATGTATTTTAAAAATAAATAAAGAAATAATAATAATAATAATAAATTTCTTTATTCAGATATCTGAGATCCATACAAAATATAAAAACTAATACACAATAGTAAGCAGGGACTTTGTCCGCTGTACCAATTTCCACATAATAGGACAATCATATCTATTCGCTATGACACTCAGGATGCTGTGACGACTAATATCTATGTGATTTTGAGTATGATGTTCACAATCCTTATATCGACAATATCCCAATTTATTAAGGTCGGATAATAATTTTCTTTCCGTTAAATTGATTCATTTATTTTTAAAAAGCTGATATCTTTACGAGGTAAACTCGTTACTGATCCTATAAAATATTAACTTAAGAATAATAAACAGAGTTTTATCTCATAAATATCGAATGAGATAAAATTGATGATGTAAAGCTTTCCGTATTATTTAAAGATCGGATATAAATGATATATGAGTCGTAATTACATTTCATATGAGAATCTCAAGTATGAGCTAATTGATAATACTTGGATAGTGAATACAAAATTAATGTTTAAAGATTTCACTTACTGATTTACTTAATGATTTTGAGTTTAAATTAAAGTCATAAAAATGTAGTGAAGACCACCACCGACTTTTTTAAGATGGTAAATCAGCCAATCACTTCTCCCACTCTGAGTGGAGCGTGATATCAAACTTTTATTTATTATTTCATGAACAGTACATCAGTGTTTCAGTATAGTTTTCATGAACAGTGGTGGTACATAGGCGGACTTAATGCATCAAGGTTTTTACTAACTTAAACCACACCTGTGTCCTTCTATTGCCCTTTGCGATCTAATACTAAGTCCTTTTTCAGAAAATCCCCGTGGCTCTAGCTGGCCAATGTCGTATTGGGCCCCAACGGTTTGATAATATCAAAAAAGTATCCAACCACGACACATAAAACTAATAAATTTAAACGGTTTCACAAAATTTGTGTCCCATCGCCAAATCCCTACAAATGAAGCCAATACGTTGGCCCGCCAATAAGTTCTGACGCTGTAATCGAATCGTGTTCTGGGAGAGAGCCAACAGATATCTATGATAAATACCGAAAAAAGAGCCTTTTGCGTCATTTCGGACAGATCAATGAATAAAAACACATATCTGGACATGTATACGATGTGATTATTCTGCACTATATCTTCTTTTCCTTCCTTAATATCTCTCTGAGTGTCATCTGAGTACATTGTCCCCTATGATATATACGCCTACGAAAACATTTCATAATTTTTCTGTGAACAAAATTCTCATTAAAACTTAAAGTTTTATTATATTCAATTAAGGTACTGAAGTTTGTTAGTACTGCTTTAATTTCAATTTTAAATCTAAAAGTTAGTTAACTTAGCATGTCCCAACTCCGAGGAAATTATTTAAAATAATGTTGTTTTAAGTTAAAATCGGTGTTTATTTTCTGGAACCTAGCTCTTTTCTCGTCTCCGGGTGTACCATTGCAGTCTTTACTCTCTAAACAGTTGTTCATGTTAAATATACAAAGAATTCTGCAAAGCCATAAAGACGGGTAGCCAGCCGATGAGTTTACTTTAACAACCAGTTTGTAGTAACCAAGAGCTAACATCATTTCATGAGGATGCTGAAATGTTGGTAATAAAGTCGTTAATGTATGTGATGCTTCGAGAATGGCGGCGCGGAGACGATAGCAGACACCATCTATCATATTTGTTATGAATTACCGGAACTAAGCAAGCTGAAGTTGACGGTAAGTGTAGACTTAATACTATTATCGTGTCAGGCTTTCAGTGCTTAGCACTGTTTTATAGATCGCTAGCTTGTGCCTTCGACTTTTCTGTAGATAAGCTCTTCAACCATTATAAGTTATATTAAATGACTTAATCTAAGATATTTAATAGATAATCAAACTCGATCAGCCGTTTGAACATGAAGAAGCAATAAAAATACACACATTTTCAATGATTTACCTATATAATTTTAATACAGCTTAATTGATAAATACTGTTGCTGTGAAGATAATAATCATCATAATAAAGGTATACTTAAATATACCTTAACAAGACAATCAAGAAATACCTCTATCAACGTTAACATTATAATTATACTTGTAACGGAACTCCATGGAATATTCATAAAATCTGAATATGATATTACAAAATACCCTAAGGTATTGAAATAAATGATTAACAAACCATAATTTAAAATAAACAATAGTTAAAGTAAATTAATTTAAGTTTTTTGGAAGTAATTTCGTTAGAAATATCTAAGCAAGACCTGTAATGTATGTATTTCTTCTTCTCGATTTAGGTGTTTGTATGTATAAAAACAAGTAAATAAAACACAAACAACATTAGTCATCTAACTCAATTTCTCCCAATCTCTACACCAATACAATCCACGCTAAGTTCCAAAAGACAATACCTATAGTGTTGTCACTAGTCATAAATTTTTATTAACCATAATAAAAGGTAATATTTCTGAATGCAGAGCGAGCAAAATCATTTATAACAATTTCAGACATGGCGACCTCTTCTAGGTAATAACGAGTGTTATGGAGCTCGAAATATATTTCATGTGATAGAATGTGAATTTCAATAATACTGACTTTACGTACTTTTGTCGAGACATCGCTGAAATATTTGGCTTCGTGAAGCTTTGAATCGGTGGTTCGTCGTTAATATATGTTATAACACTTGCTTCTGATCTAAATACATGAATATTGTTGTTCAGTAATAATCCTGTATTCATGGTAATGTTACAAAATTATTTGCTAATTAATAAAGCTGTATTCTCAGTTTTGATTTAATATTCAGTACAACAAAATAGCCACTGAGTTTGAAATACATTCATCCTTTCACTCTGTCGTCTCACAGAACTGAAAACTTTTTTTACTGAATATCGTCTTCCATTCATCAGCAAACCAATTATCCAATCCAGGGTTGGTCAGATTGGTCTAGACAAGCAGGTCATTGTTAGCATACACGGTATAAGGAAGGTAAATCTCCATTTTTCGCATTGTAGCTCGACAAAGCGAAAAATGGAGGAAATTAAATAATTTATACTCTTTAGAGCGATTGTAATTCGGAAAAAAATGATTGACACAAAACCGCATGCAAGTCGGACCTCACGAAAGTGTCAAGTAAAGGCATGCATGACATGTTTCATTGAGCCGCAAACTTGTTGTGAAATTATAAGTTTATACAAGTCAATATTGGTTAAACGTTTTTGGGATATATTAATTGTGCTACAGCTGAGAAATGGAATTCGGAGTCAAATCAAGAGTAAATAGGTTATTTGTAGGCAAAGACGAAAGATGAATAAATAATAACAAAAAAAAAAATAGAATTTGTAATGCATGCTACAGCTATTTCGATTAAAATGCAAAACTACGACCTATTTTTTGACGAAACATTTCTTTTTATCAAATTATCTTATCTAAAAGAGCGATCTACGCTCCTAATAAAAAAGTCACTCAACTAGATAGAAAGGCGGTCCTAAATAATTAGTGCCGTGATAAAGCCTTGTCTAACACTAATAAATTATACGGTTTAACCCATCATTAGTGACACGTTCCTGGCCTGGCTCCAATTAGTACATAGGATTAATTTACTAAGAAACCACTTTAGATAACCCACATATCCATGACTTAGGTTTTAGTGAAATTAATTTAGTAGACAGAATATGTAGTTGATGTGCCTTGGTTTTATTAAAGGAATTCAGTACAAGATGGTCTACTCGTATATCTCTTAAATTGACTGTCTCACAAATTGACATGATCTATTTCACTTGCTTTAAGTAAACTCGAGCTAATTTAAAATGAAAGCAAAATATTGTAACTTGTAAATACTTTCATTTCAGTAGTAACACATAATACGTACATGTACAATTGTATACATAATTTACTCCTTACAGCACAACTGCCAACGATAGACTGACAGATCGACAAGATTCTGTTAGCAGATTAGGTATTTTTAATTTTGCGTCAAAAATCTTAATCTTCACTAAAAGTACTAATTATGCACTAAAAATTAATTGATATTTTTACAATTATTAAGGATCTTGTGATACCCCGACTCAGAAAGGCGAGAGCTGGAAGGGGATGTGGGGTCTAGTGAGCAAGCTAAGCGAGCAAAAACAGACACCGCCATCCCTTTCATGGTTATTTTTTTTTAAACCACTTAAAAGAGCATAATTTATCTAGTGCACAATTACTATTTTTGGTAGAAAAACAGGTTAAAATTGAGGAACAGTTAAATGCTATCCTGTTATCGTTTGCATTGATATAACTTAACGTAATCAATACTTTACTACCTCGTTTAACTTCATTCCCTTTGTTTGTTTCCACAACTTCAATTTCAATAACCGAACACTAAAAACCAGAATAAATTTTAGGTTATGGAATGTAAATCTCAATTCACTAGCATATCAGAAAATTGGAATTTACGGCTTTGGTTTCAATATCCGTGAATCAAGGTCTTTCATATTAAGATATATGGGAATAGCTGGTTGAGTCATCGTAGATCAATCTATGCGAGGTGGAATGGAAGCTAGTTCTGTGCCAAAATTTCTAGAAAATGTTTTAAACTTGGTTACTTTGGACTGGGGTTCGGTCGGAATTGGGTCATGCATGAAAACTAAACATGGTCGATTGGAGAACATGAGTTATTAGGTATTTGATTTTAGTATATTAAAGAATGAGCAGTGGTGGTCCAGTGGGAGGAATTCTTTCTTTGTAATGTTCAACTCGGACTGGGCCCGCAAGGTAGCGCATCCCCTCACTATGAGAAGGTTTTTTCAACTGATTATACTATACTTTTTTTTTCTAGTCATTACTGTAATGGGAAAGGCTTCCCAAGTCTTTCCAGACATTCTTCTCTCGTGCCATCTTGAACAAGTCCTCGTGGTACGTCTAGATTATCTCTACCTCTTTCTGGAGTTTGCCCTGTGCAGGAACCACTAGTCCAACACTAGTGACACTAGTCCAACGGTAACTATACTTTAAGCTGACGCGTGTTAAACGTGTCATGCTAAAAAATATCAATAATTAGCAGTCTTGTAATAATAATAATCACCTTCTTTACATGGATGATCTGAAACTCATTGCCTCCAACAAACTGCAACTAATGGAACTACTGAAGGTAACTGAAACTTTCAGTAGTGCCATTAGGATGGAATTTGGTGTTGACAAATGTGCAGTCATGCATGTAAAGCGAGGGAAGATTATGGAATCTGCGGGTATTCAACTCTCAGATTCCATACACCTTAGATCCCTCTCCTCGACCGAAACCTATAAGTATTTGGGTATGTCGGAAGCGTTAGGCATTAACGTCGCTGACATGAAGCAATCATTGAAGGAGCGCTTCTTTGGCCGCCTGAAGAAGGTTTTAAACAGCCTTCTGTCGGGCGGAAATAAGGTGCGCGCCTTCAATGGTTGGGTCATGCCGGTCTTGATGTACGCTTTTGGCATACTCAAATGGACTCAGACTGAGCTAGACGCTCTGGATAGGCGAGTTCGTACATTGCTGACCGCAAATCGGATGCATCACCCACGCTCGTCGGTGATGAGACTGTACATCCCGCGGTAATGTGGAGGTCGAGGCTTTTTAAACGCCAAAACTCTGCACAACCGCGAGGTGTGCAGCCTCAGAGAGTATTTTCTCAATTCCGACGTGGGTATGCACCGAGATGTGGTAGCAATGAACGAGGGACTAACCCCGTTGTCCATGGCTAAAGAGAACTGGCACAAACCTGTGGTACTAACTACTGATGACCGCAAGGAAGTATGGAAAAGCAAGGAGCTCCACGGGCGCTTTTATCGGGCTCTCCATGAGCCTGATGTAGATTTCTTAGCGTCCGTGGCCTGGTTACGGTTCAGTAACCTCTTTGGGGAAACTGAAGGTTTTGTCTGTGCGATTATGGACGAAGTTATTCTGACGAATAACTACCGGAGACATATAATTAAGGACGGGACGGTGGACGTGTGTCGGGCATGCCATCGTCCGGGAGAGTCCATTAGACATATTATCTCTGGTTGTTCTCGTCTGGCTAACGGCGAGTATTTGCACAGGCATAACCAAGTAGCCAGGATTATTCATCAGCAACTTGCTCTGAAATACAAACTTGTGGAATCAGAGGTACCGTATTACAAGTATGTGCCCGACCCAGTTCTCGAAAATGACCATGTCACGCTGTACTGGGATCGGTCTATCATCACTGACCGGACTATTGTAGCCAATAAGCCGGATATAGTGGTGATAGACCGATTAGCGCGCCGCACAATGATAGTCGATGTCACCATCCCGCATGACGAGAACCTCGTGAAAGCCGAGAAAGAGAAACAGATTAAATATCTCGACTTGGCACACGAGGTTGTCGACATGTGGAATGTGGACTCGGCTGTCATTGTGCCGATTGTTGTGACCGCCAATGGCCTGATGGCCAAAAGCTTCGACGACCACCTGTCGAAGCTGTCGTTGCGCGGTTGGATCAAGGGCCTGATACAGAAGGCAGTACTCCTGGATACGGCTCGTATCGTGAGGAGGTTCCTGTCTCTGGAGCCCTAACCACCGGTAGCTTGGACCCTGCTCCCGCTAACGGTGGCATTCTATTTTTTATATTTTTAAATGTTTTTTTTATTATTTTTGTAAGAAATATTTAAAAATATATTTAATATGTTTTAAAAAAGTAAATAAAGAAATAATAATAATAATAAATTCATTTATTTTCAGGCTAGGAACCCATAGTATAGTAATTTACAATTTGTTTAAAAAGTTTAAAATTAATAATGATAGCACAAAGTCAGAATTACTTAATACAATGTCAGATTTTGATCAATAAATAATAAAATGTCAGATTAAATTAATAGATAAGTTAAGTGATCGCGTTATAATCTGTTTAATTGATTTCAGTAGTATTATTTATGACTAATGGATATTTTACTCCCTTTTTTTGACGTCGCTGATCAATGAATGATCAAAGAGGTTTCATAAGCCCAAATAACATCTCTCACCATTTATACAACATCAAAAATATTATTTATATTTCAGAATCATCAATATAATAAATTCAATCACAACAATCTAGGTTATTTTGTCCTTCAGCCTGTCACAGTACACACGATAAATCCAATACCATTTTTACCGCTTAAGACGTATGGTTCAAAGACGTATAACATAATCAATTTATATTTTTATAAGCACCGAAATAAGATACCATTGAGTGTTTGGTAACAAGGTTTTTTCATGTTATCTCCTCGTGAATACCATTATGCGTGTTATAATGTCGTAACTCCTAAATAGGATGCTTTGGCTTTCAAAGGGATATTATGAGTTTATTATTTCCGGGAACCGCCCTTTGAGCTTGTCCGGCCTTCGATGTTTGATTTAATGTTATTTTATTTGTTGATATAAAAATTTTGTTCTTTCATAGCAGGCAGGAGTTTTAATGAAATGTTGTCACTTATTCAATCTGGAGTTTGACTTGTGTGAAATACGATTTAAAACTCAATTTCAAAGCATTTATTTCGATTTATAAATCATTTTAAACCATTTAAGAGTTGTCATAACCGGTTAGTGAGCGAGAATAAAATGAAGATATTTGCTCCATGAAAATGTGCAAAATGCTGCAAAAAACTCTGCAATTTAATTTATAATACGAATACACATCGCTGTATCATCGTCGTTGCATTTCTATACAAACTAAGTCTCTAGCATCTTAAAAACACTCGTAGATTTTTCAGAAGTAACAAATACAAAATACGAATTCATGTAGCAAGAACACAAAAAAAACATGTTTTTCTTAAAGAATACAAACATTTTACACGCAAAAATAAAGTTCATACCAAGACATTTTTGTCAAACAAATATTATTCAGTACTCTCAAGAGACTCAAGACTCTTGAAGAAATTAAAGAACAGAATTGCAAATAGGGTTGTTTTATGTAAGATTGGCCGTCCTCTGAAACAAGAGGTAAGCACTCTCGTTTCATATCGTCATTCAAAATGCAAGAATGATCTTGACAAGAATGCCAGTAGACCGAGGGGAAATAACTGAATAAGTGGCATCTACAAACTCTTTACAAGTTCCCTTAAATGTTCCTTTGACGATCGTCCACATTTTAACTGTTCTTTTATTTGGTTTCTTTGAAAAAGGGTTTCGGCCATTTACGAGTATGTTAAGTTATCCAATTTCAATATATGCGGGTTCCGGTAAAGTTTATGTGTTGAAAACAAAGTCAAATAGAGACCGGTAATCCTCTAGAGACTTGGTTGTAGTTGAAAAACTTACTGTTCTTTGATAGGTACATTTAGGAATCTTGGCAGTTTTGTATCTCAAGGAGCTCGTGGCTAGATAATAACAGCCGCACGGGTCGATCTTTAAGGTTAAGCAACGCTTGCCTAGGTTGGTCTGTGTGACTGTCTTAACTTAACGAGTTTCTTCCGTGTCTCGGAAAGAACGTTAAACCGTAGGTCCCGGCTGTCATTTGTAGATTTTGGCAGTCGTTACGGATAGTCAGAAGCCAGTAAATCTGACTCCAGTCTTGCCATGAAGCACTGTGTTACCCCAGTTAATGGGAGTGGAGATCTGGTAGGCAGCCGCGCCTCGTAAAATACTTGTATTCAGTTAAATCCGGCTTAAATGGAAGCCGACCCCAATAAAGTTGGGAAAAGGCTAGGTAGATGATGATGGTAGTTATCTCCCAAGACAATGCTAAACAAAGCGGGGGCTGTATATAATATGTGCTCATGATAAACCTGATGTATTTTTGACAATCGTGGGCGTACTACTTACGAAATAACGCCCATACCTAATCCTGGAAGATTCATGTGTGCGCTTAATTGAGTATTAACTATTGAATCTATTCTTATCAAAAATTCACTTATACGAACTGGATTTAAATGTTTAGAGATGTGTGGAACAGAGTGTAAAGTCCCACATACTTCCTTTAAAAAGAGAAGATCTTTCGGCTAGATGGATGTTATGTGTGGTTTGGGCAACTTCCCGAAAATTGAATTTAGCCTCTCTTCTTTTTTCGAATCAATGGTAAACTCGTTAAATTGTTTGTGCCCCGTAGGTTGCAAAGTTAACTGCAGTAAAGGTACTACGATAACTCCAAAACGCAGATAGAAGAAGAAGAGAGTGGAGCAGAGTGAAAGTTACGTGGTATAGATTTTGGGCAGCTATTTGTTCAAATCGTGTCATCATCATTATCATCTAAGCCGAAAAACGTCAACTGCTGGACATAGATCTCAATCCTCCTTGCGTCGTATTCCTCAATACTGAGGGTCGTGACCTCCCTGCTTCATCACCGGGAAAAAGCCCTAACGATGTGACATAGATCTAGGTCTTGTGAAAATTGCTCAAATCGTGTATAAAACTCTAATTTCACGAAGCGAGATTTTATATTTTTTGTAATTCATATTTGTCGCCATAGATATCGCAACAAATGCATTGAGGCATGCGATATTATCACACTACAGCGACATTCGCACGTCGATGCACCGGACGCGATCGTCCGAGACCGTCGCTGTTCGCACGAACGCATTTCATGAACTTACTAACACTGGACTTGAAACGAGATCCGTTTAAAGCCTGAATGAAGCCAAAGCCTGAATGAAGCCTGACTGGAGCCTGAGGTCTTTTTCGTCACATAGCTATACGTAGGCATGTGACCCATGTCCAGTGTTGTGTACATTCGTAAGATATTCGTTTGAGTTCGCACGTTTCCGTCCGTTAGCATCCGAGTCAAGTGTGAGCGTGTCACATTCGATTCGAATGTGGTTGATTGGGTTATTGGCATGTGCAATGGTGTGTTTATTTGTTAGGTGCTTGCTTTGAAGGTATTTTGAATGTATTAGATGAATAGTTTTGTGTGTAAGTGAATTAAAGTAAAGAGAATTGACGGGAGACTTGGTGAGACTGAATCAGGGGCGTAGCTATCACCGCATCTGCCGTATCAATTATACGGGGCCCCCGGGCCACGGGGGCCCCCAAAGTGTGTAAGGAAAAAAAAACTTTCTAATTTATTTTAATTTACAAATGACAAAATTAAAAAAAGAAAAAAACTAAAAGAAGGCAAGGAGAGTGAATATTTAAAATTTGATTTTTATTTGTAAAATGGTTAAATTATGTTATGATAAATAAATATTTCTTCTCACAATATTTTTTTTCTTATGTGAAAAATCTTTATCCCCATATAGGGGCCTCCAAACAATTTTTTTATACGGGACCCCGACAAGGCACGCTACGCCACTGGACTGAATTATTTACATTGATTGTAATTATCCCAAGACGCGTATACACGCGTCTTGGGATAATAAGGGTGTATAAAATTGCACTACGCATATGCGTAGTGCAATTTTATACACCCTTGTGTACAAACGACCCTTTAGTGTTTTTCAAGTTGTACAGACGTATGTAAAATCAGCGTTGAAGGAGCTATGGATGAATTGTTAGCACTGTTGGTGCAGTGATTGAAGGTTTCGCAGATTTGATTCCTGCAGAGAACAAAAATATTTGCATGGGCTACAGATTGTTTCGGATTTAAATGTCTTGTGTGTGTGAACTTGTATAAGTATCTGTGAATATACTCACGTTAGAGAAGTGAGGTGACGGACAACGTATTTGATAAAAAAATCTCGACAATTGGTTATTAAATACAAAATCTATACAAGGCGCCAGATAAACTGAGCACAAAATATATTGACCTTTTCCTAATTACTTTTGCGTAGGTACCCGAATAACAAAACAATGAACTGTTTCTCATTACAAGAAAATGTAATGGTTTGCGATAGATGTCGATTCCAGACAGCTTTGTCTTTATTTCCATCTTTGAAATTAAGTATATCAATAGATGTAAGAAGGTCAATGACTGTTATTTCAAGTTTATCTAGCGCCTAGCCCCAATTCATTTTACAAAAACACCAATTTTAAACAACGACACGGTAGTTCTATTTCCACACAGGGGAAAAAAGCTAAAAAACTAAAATAAAACCATCGAAAAACTATTTTCATACGATGTTGAACAAAACAGCGATCACAAACTGCTGCATAAAATAGCCTTAGTTCCACAGCATGCCACCATGCACAGGCCAGCAAATAGGCTGACCACACGATGAATGAATTTACAAGAGACAAGGGAATTCAATTTATCGAAAAATGGTTTTGTCCGCTCCTGTGGGACCTTTTGTATAAAAATAATGGACATACGCTGATGGGATGTTGTGGCTGACGTAGTAAATAAAAACACGGTTATCACTCTTATCTATAGTTAATAAAAGACTCCAAAGGCTTCAACCAAGCACCTTTAATAATCTCATATATAGAAGAATATTGAAAATGAAATTGCTAGGTATTGTATGAAGATACGAGTATTGCTCCAAGAAATATTTTTTTATAGTTTTTCGATAGACGGATGGTAGTATTATTTGGTAAATAAATATTTCTTTTGCGGATTTGGGACTAGGCATAAATAGTTGGGTTTCAGTGGCTTATGGTTCTGCATAGGTTTGGAGTCAACAAAGGGATGCGGTTATTACGGTACTCGTTCATATTCAAGCGCGATTTATATTCTACGTAGAGGTATATGAACAAACTGTGGTGCTGGTCGATCATGAATGTTTTACTCATTATCTTTGGGTTTCCTTAAGCTCAAATGTTTGATAGTATAGTTATAGCCTAAGTGCCAGTGGTTCAAATGGAAAAAGTCTGGCACTGACGTTTCCGTATTTTTATTTAAATTGTTGTAAACTACTGCTTGATTGCTTAGTCTGTGATCGTTGATGGGATTTAAATTAACAGTCAGACATGCATGCAAGGCAAACATGTTGTTTCACCAGGGTGGAAGTAATATACTAAGTAATTATCCATCCGCAAAAAGACCCACCGTAGGCGCGGGTTCGCGGACGGCGAGCACTAGGTAGCTCGCCGTCCGGCAGTCTGGTAATAATCTGGACCGAGCCCAGTCGTCAACGGCGCGTTCTGTTCCACGCGCGCCTCAAGGAGATGTCAGCAAACTGTAGGGACCCGGCAGGGCCGAAGCCTCTGGGGAACATGAGAAATCCGAAAGGTGTTACCCAGATCGAAGCCAACGAAGGAACGGGGTAGGGGTTTAGTCAATAAGAGTCTGACACCCTCCCGCTCCGCTCAAGAGTGAGAGAAGTCATTCCGATGATTCCCCTAACATAAAAAACTGGCCAAGAGCGTGTCGGGCCACGCTCAGTGTAGGGTTCCGTAGTTTCCCGTCCGTCACAATAAGTGTCCCCAACTTTTCAAAAACTGTTCGTCCCATCAAGTTTAAAATAATTTTCCTAGAAAGTCTTTTTAAAGCTCTACTTTCCAGGTTTTTTTTTTATATTTTCTAAACTTATGGTTCAAAAGTTAGAGGGGGGGGACACACATTGTTTTTTACTTTTGGAGCGATTATATCCGAAATTATTGATATTATCATAAAATGATTTTAGTAAACCCCTATTCATTTTTGAATACCTATTCAACAATATATCACACGTTAGGGTTGAAATAAAAAAAAGTCGGTTTTTACTTTACATGTAGGGGGACTACCCTAATAAAACGTTTTTTTCCAATGTTTATTTTTGCACTTTATCGGCGTGATTGACATACATATTGGTACCAAATTTCAACTTTCTAGAGCTAACGGTCGCAGAGACTAAGCGAGGACGGACGGACAGACATGGCGAAACTATAATGGTTCCGTTTTTGCCAATTGGCTACGGAACCCTAAAAAAACCCTCAAAAAGACGATCTTTATCCAAGTCTTAAAATCTAACAGGCTATCATCAGCCTAGTCTTTGTCTAACTAGTTTGGGTTCGGCTTCCATTCTATCAAACATCCACAACTCAGTAACTGGGAAACACGTTACCCATTACCGTTACCGTTACCGTTGGATAGACTTGTCAGACTTTCTGGCGTCTGACTACTTGTAACGACAAAACAATACACATCATACAGTTTAAATAAATAAAAAATAATAGGTACAGACATACTCCCCCACATTTACGCAGCAAAATCTCTATAATAATCGTCTTACAGAACCATTTCTCCACGAACTGACGAGTAACTGACACCACAATGTTTTCTTTCATCATTTCAATATGGAAATAAATCTCTTGTATCTAATATACATAATCGTTTGTTCTCATTTCCGTCCGTCTAATATAGCTCAGACTAATAGACGTTATGGATTTGATTGTGATATATTGTAGAATATGTTTTTTTTTTTCTGACCGTCTCTCTAAGATTCCGATTTCAGACGCGCTCGTTAGTCTTTTCAAATAAAGTCATTTGTTAAACAATTAGGGCTCTGTTTTTGTTAGTTATTCTTGTCTTATTTTTTTGTCGAAAATGAGATTGTTTATTTTTGAAGTAGGTCATCATGGTTTTTCTTTTAATTATAGAAAAATACTATACTAAACATATATTATGTGTGAATGTGTGTTAGACTGGAACAATTTGCCTGCTGCGGTCTTCCCACCAATTTTAATTTAAGTGTCTTCAAGGCTCTTAATAAGCTAGTGTGCCTCACCTTCTACAATTGCGTCACTGCTTACCATCAGATGGGATTGCAGTCAAGCACTAGTTTATAACAATTTAAAAAAAAAGACAAAGTAAATATAACTTTTAAGGCATATTTGCAAATTATTGAACAGAAAGAATTTCAATATTAAAGTGTCGTTTACATCTGTGACACTTTCAAAGGCGAGACGCGAAAAATATTTCCAAACTAGCAATCATTTTCAAAGTTATGAAGTAATCAAAATGTACTATTTGTTGCATGGATTGCGTACGTGTTGAAATAAAGCTACTGACGTGGCATAACGTGCTAGTTTATTTCTCTCTCTTTATATTTTTCTCTATATTTGAAAACTTAATTAAATAACTACTTTATTTTTGAAACTCTAAAATCCGTCATCTGTGCTCTGTCTCATTCCTACCCTTCCTTTTCTCACACTCACGCACACAATAACACAATAACACCCTCGCCTGTGGCTCGGGCGAATTCCGCATACGTTGCGACGACAAACTTTCTGCACTTGTATTCTTTAGAACAAACATTATTCATACTGCATCATTAGCTATTGGTTTCCTTTGGGACATAGTTCACCACAGACTCAGTGTGGGTTGATGGACGTCGCAACGCTCTTTGAATATTAGATCATCGGACATGCCAGATTCCTAACAAGATAAAAAATGAGAGCAGTGTTGATGAAATAAATCACACAAAAAGAAATACCTGCAAATTCGAAGATATGAGTCATCTAACAATTCGAATTGGCCCTGCGTAGTGGATTAACATTAGTTTCCTTTTTGTACAGAAAAGCCGTAGGTTACAGTAGTAGGAACATTATAAAAAGCTTACGCCATGTTATGAACTATGTTTATTGTTGTGGTGATAAAGGCACTCGCTTCTTACGCATAAAGTTTTTGGATAAAAATTGGGCATGGCCCGCTATGATTTTTTAATTCATATGTATTTCTCAAAGTTTATTTGGAGCATTACTGACACAGTTAGTAACAGATTTAGTCTCGGTGCTCGTTCGTAGATCGTTGACTGTTGTCACAGGTAATCAGACGCCAGAAAGTCTGACCATGTCTATCGAAGGAGAATTGTGTAGCTCAGTTACTGGGTTGTGTACGTCTAATAGGCAGTCGCTAGGGAAATGATGTTGACGATGGTAAATTAATGAAGTTTTCCATAACAGATCCATCTAAGGTTATGGTGATGAAATAAATTAAACAATATAAGATCACTTCTATGGTTTCAACCCCCGACCTACGTCACGTAACTCCATAGGGGATCGCTCGTGTCCATCGACACTTATAATATTGACCCGTCTCAAATTCTCAACGGATCACCTTCTATAATGACGGGTCAAACTCCTCGACGGCGAAGCTTTGTGGGGCTCGAGAACAGTCTGATTCTCAGTATTTCGACCACTTATCGATTTCCTCTCAAGCCTGTATTGTGGTTGCGACGCTATAATCGCGTCTTAGATCAAAGGATCAAATACGTACGTCATACATGGATATTGCGAACAAGATGGGAATAACTCACTTAGAGCTGATAGACAGATGAATGACGGTCTTTCCATTATGTGTTGTTGAAATTGAACTATACAGGTGTGTCAGTTCAGTCTCTAATGCGTGGGAAATTCTATAAATTGTATTCCCATTGGCTCGGAAAAAAACAATCTGTTGTTTCTCACTTTGTATTTTTATATTTATATAAATTACTAATATTAAAACGACACTAAAGTATTGATACTAATTAAATTAAACTATAACTTTTAAACGAGGCATTGCCACGTTGTATGGCAATGTTTAACCTCTGACCGAGGTAAAAGCCAGCCCTTGGGTCACGCGAAGTGTCAAGCGATGCGGAGGAATTTTTTGACGGCACATTTTAGTTTTTGGGAAATAATATAATTATACTTAAGTAACTTTATTTTTGTTGAAATCGAAATACAAACTTGGTGACAGAAATAAAAATTAACACATAAAAAAAAACTTTTAAACACAATATCTACATTTTTATCAATCTCTATAAATCTAATAACACTTCATAAGCGAACCGCAACATGTAACACCCGCAAACACTAACTTACACCACGTAAATAAACCGCAAAAATCACATTCCATTCCATGCAGTCCCCGAGTGACAATGCACTCAATCTGTTCAAAACAAAGCTAAAATACAACACAGTGGAACAAAAACGACACAATGTAAAAATAACAGAACAAAAATCAAGTGCTATCGTGACACGGTTTAGTTTAAAATATACCAAGTGGGTTGACGTTGATAGACAGCTTGTGAGAACGTTCGTCTGGTTCCATTCGTGCCAAAAATGGACAACCTTACTGTGATGAATTTTCTTTTGGATACCTATTTCTTAGTTTACGGTTGGTTGTGGATGGAACTGCTGGTTTTTTGAATAACGATGGAGATAAAGTAATTTGTATTAGAAATAACATGTTAAATGTTTGTGTTTTGATGCATAAGCTTTTTTTTTAAGATGAGAAATCATCAAAATAATTCTACAGCTTTGAGTGGATCAGGAGGTACCTATTGGACTTTTACTGACTACCCACTCCTGTACCTTCTTTGCCCTAATTCCAGGGTCCTAGGGTTCTTTGTCGTGGTCCCGAGGTTCTCTTTCGTTTTGATGCATAGGGTTAGGTTAGGGTTATGGGTGATTAAGCCTTATAATTTTCCCAGCAGTGGGCAAATCAAGTTTGTCTTTAAGACAGAATGGGCTGTAATCCACCACTGTGGTCATGCCAGTGTCTTATCGAAGTGTTTTTTTAAAGTCTCGAGAGCATTAGTCTTGAAATAAATTAGACAAAGTAATTTGCTGGGCTGGGTTTGAACCCACGAAGCACTTGAATCAACTTGTAAGATGGAGCTGATACCACTGGGCCACAACTGATCAAATTTTTTATGTAATTTGTGGAAATAATGAGTTGTCTGCAGAAAAATATTTCGCGGACGGAGAGTTAGGTACGTTAGCCTCGAGCACCATAGGCTACTTACTTCGTTCAAAAAAAAACAATAAATAATAAACAAAACGCGAATAAAACAGTGACATATTGGCGTGTTTTTACTCAAGGAATAACTCCTTACGACCAAATCATGACATTTCTACAAGAAAAGTAACGAAAACAATATTTTGAAGAAGTTAAACGTCTAATAAATTAAAGTTCGTATGATATTAATTCAAATCAGAGCATCCAATCTTAAATATGTTTGTTTCACGCAGAAAAACATCCAATTACTAAGGCATTTTAGTTATTTTTATTAAAAACTGCGTTCATTTTTAGACATACCGCTTTCTTTTTTTATGAAAATATGATACAGCGGAAGGGCGTGTCGGGCAGTTTACTTACTAAAATCACACTTACTATATATTCCTTCTTTGCCCAGCGTTCCAGAAGGCTTCATTTTGGAAGTTAACCATTGGCACCAGTAGGCTTCAGCCCTACTGTTCCCATACGGTTTTGCTGATATCTCTTTGAGGCACACTATGCACCACTGACGACTTGGGCTCGAAAACCTAACCTTAGGTAGATTACAATCAATTATAACATTTTTATTTTTACGAAAGTTTCACCAAAGAAATCTAGGTATCTCTATCAAGTGAAAACATATGCACTTTCAAAGTTACTTTTCTATTTTAATAAAAAAAACGTGCTCCCATGAATGTGACGCAAGTACAACGGGTCGCGAAAAAATTATTTCGTCGTAAAAATATGACACTGTACACAAAAGTTCAACGAATATGGGGCAACATATTTTTCGTCGGCTTTTTATACGAACACTAAGGACATGTTTGCATGTGTCTGATTCCTCGTCGCGTATATTTTTTGCAATGAAAAATGGTGACGTCACACCTTGATAGCGGATTATATTTTTAATGCATGTTCGTGGATTAAAATTTTATCTCTTGCTGCTAGAGTTGTTTGTATTTAATTTACTGCTGGATTTTGTGCTTGTAAAATCGCTTGCTAAGAATGTTGGAGTAAAATTTCTGTTTACAGAGACTTTAGTGCTGACATTTTAGGTTGTTTCTTGACTGGCAATCAAAATGGACTCCCAAAATAAGCATTAATAAGTAAAACTTTGTATACGTAACCCACAAGAAATAATGAGCACACAAACAATTCACAAGCATCAACTTAAAGTAAAACAGACGCGTCAAAGACGAAAACTAATTAAGTTGAAAACGCAAAAATTAAAACACTGCATACAACTTTGATAACACAGTACAAAGTTCCATATCACCGCAGGCTGCCATCAAAAACTATTGCGTTGTTATTAACTTGTTCATAATTTGTTCTGATCCAGCCCGTGTGCTTTATGGAACTAAATTCTCTATGAAATTAACGACAGCTAGTTCATAGCCAAAAATAGCTAGCTTTATTAGAGAAAGCTTATTTTAACTCATGCTTTGTGGCGGGTCATATCGTAAATTGTTACTCAAATTATGATGTGGTTTATTTTTGGCTAGAATATAAAATTAAATAGCATTCCATCGCTACGCTGTTGAAAAGAATGCCTTGCTTGAAAACTAAATTTAAAAGTGCTGAACACCAAAAAAGCGGTGAAAAAAACTCTTAATAATCTTTTTCTTAGCGATATAATTATCATCATTTCAGCCAAAACACGTTTAATGCTGAACATACGTGTCACTATATCAACCAGTCCTGTGCCTCTCGCAGCATCAGGTCATCAGGCCACCTAGTAGGAAACCTTCAAACAATGCGTCTTCCGGTACGCGGTTTTTACTTCAGAACTTTTCAACTTCATTAATCATCTTCTGCGAGCAATGTCATTTAAATTTAGTTCTTCGTTTGGTTTTTTTTTTCTGGTAGGGGAATTATCAGAATGACTTCTCCCGCTCTTGGGCGGAGCAGGAGGGCGTGTCAGACTCTTACTGACTAAACTCCTACCCCGTTCCTTCGTTGCCCTCGTTCTGGGGGGGACTAATATCCATAGACGTTAAAGGTTACCGAACGTTGTTTTGTCTGTGGATGTCTTCATTCTTTATTCGATCATAGCCTTCTACTGCCCTTTGGTTGACCTAAAGGCCTAAAGGCCTAAGGACCTAAAGGGCAATAAAGTCAAATTTTGAGTGGCCACGCTACGGATGATTTTGAGTCTGTTTAAAATTTTTGTGGTCAATTGGCCATGAATAGTGAAGTGACAGTACATTCTGATTCTAAAATTATTTTATTCTTATGTTACTCCAAAAAGTAATTATCTAGTCTCTACAAAAACAAAAAACCAGCAACGCAGCATAATCTTAATGATGAACCGATGTGATTACCAAAGCTTGCACAGCATGCAAGCGTCGATAATTAAATCGGGGCACATAACTACGTGGACCAACATCTCACTCGCCGTTCATTAGCAACCTCAATATGCCCTTAGACAGGGACTACAAACATTTACTCTAGCATTGACCTCACCCTGTTAACATAATAACATAGCTTTGATGTCAGAAGCCGCCATCGTCATAAACATAGGACAACTGAAGGATAACTTGAGAAGGTCAATTTTGTAGAATGAGCGAAAACTGAAGCATGGTGTGTATGTGTACAAGTACACATACACTCCAAGGATAATTATTATGGATATGTTTCGGATCTGAATACGGATAGGTATAGCAATAGTAAAGTTTTAAATACAACCTGGCATAGATGATCACAGACCATAGATCATAGTCTCCAGTGCGAGTGCGGTGCTCCTAAATAGACGATTTCCCACTTATCAAAGTGCTCTAAGTGTCCCTACACCTGCACAGCACTTTGGCGGATTTACAACTATGCTACTGACGTACCTACCTATAAATGTGGTCACCTACTGGGCCAAAAACGTTGAGGGAAAGATAAGCATCGATTCAAGGTATACACGAGTTAAGTACTTTTTCGATTTACCAGATCAATTGAAAACCTTAAAATGGCCATCCTGACAAATTGCTGTTTTAGACATGTCAACATATTATAATTAATTATCTTGATGTCTAAAGTTGAACTTCTGCATTTATCTTTTTTGTGACAGAATGATGCCTTAACGATGCCCGAGTAGGTAATTTCGGCTTCATTATTTTGTAACAATTAATTGGAGGTAGGCGTTGATCGTAGTCTTTAGGTAGTAAATAAACTAAGATATTTTGGTTGGTAGGTAACTATTTCTGGTGTCTGACATCAAAGGACACTAAAGTCATGAATATTACAGTTATGTTATGAAAATACCGTAACTATTTTCATTATAGAGTTTTAATGAGGTAGTTTTAAGACAAAAATTTAATTCTGAAAAAATTTATGCATCACAGTAACTAAAATATTTTATTTTAAGTTTTCGCAGAAGATTTTTTTAAGCCAATTCTGGGTATTTAAATATATTCTGTGATTTTTACATAAAAATGTTGAATTTAGCGTATCGACTGGGCGGAATACTGAGAAACCAATAAAACAAGTGGCTCTGTATCATGGATATTTGATAGTTAATCGCAACTTTTATTACCTACAAAATGTATTTTTTCCAAATATTTTATAACTTCATGCTTCACTAGCTGCTGTGAACGGTTTCGCTTGTGTTATAGTGTATGTGTGTGTAGTTGTGTTGTGTTTATTAGTTTCTCTCAAGATATCATTTTACACCATGTGCTATTTCAGGACTAATTTTCCATGTGCCTCCTATCACCACGGCGATCAGCGGTGGAGACCTCTCGCGCCGGGCCCTTGTTCAGGCCATACTTGATTTATTCTTAGTTCGGAACGAGGAAAAATTTCAGCCGTTCACCTCCTTCTGCAGAACAGTAACACAAACGAAGAAGACAGCTATACGTATGAGGGAATAGACATACTCACGCCACAGCTAACGCGATTCTGATCCCAACTACCACCCACGGTAGCGTGGGCTTGTAGATCGGTAGCTCACCGTCTGATTGTCCGGTAATCTTCGTCTAAAGTACGTTCCATGGGCATCTTATATCCTTAGATAAGCAATCGCTCCATATAAGACAAGTTATACTAAAATTTAACACAAACCCCAGTTAAGAAAAGGAAAATTTATTTTAACCTAATAAATGTCCATTGTTACCAAAACGCCGATCAAAGGAAACGCAAAAGCAAAAAAAAAAAACGATATTAAACAACTTTCCCACCAAAAAACACGTGTCAACTTTTAAAGGTGATTTAACGAATCTGCGTTAAAAAAGCATAATTAAGGTTTAGGTATTCGGGCCGCGTGGCGGGGCCACGGTCTTGATAATTTCGCCTCCGTTGCTTCTCATTAAAGATTTTTCGCTTATGTTGATTTACTACGTTTCAGGACGTTCGGCATTTTGATTAATACTTTTCAACAGCCCGGAAAGTTGGATGAAAAATTTTCTCACTAATTACCAGAGATTAAGAAACGTGCCTTACGATTTTTTGCTCAAAAATAATTCCTTGACGTTTGATTTTTTTTCCCGAATAAAGATTTGTAGATACTTTGCCAACGAAGTGTATCTTTGGTGCTTATTTTTCGATGAACAAGCAGTTTCCTTATTAATTATATCTGATTACTTGGCGTGTTGGATTTGTAGAAAATCTGTGTAAAGTAAAATTAAGTTTGGGCGTTAATTTATTATTTTTTGAAAAACGTAGGTCGCGCTTTGTGGTTTTATGAGACCATTCTTTGCGTAGATTGTTATCTTGAAATTACCAGATACTACTTTCTAGGTTACTTAGTTCGTGTTTGTTTTACGTTAACCCGATAGACACGTTTATGACACTCCATTTGGCCTGCTCCAAGCTTCTAACCAATCAGAGAGAGAGAGAGAGAGAGAGTTTTTAAACAACTTGCACTTCGCGCACAGGTCATCAGTTCACACTGTAGGAGGTCTTCTAATGATGCGTTTTCTGGTACGCGATCGCCAGTCTAGCAACCTGTGGCACCATCGACCATCATTCTGGTCTGCAATCAATGTGCCTGGCGAGTATCTGATGGATGCAAATGTATTGAACCGGACATTGTGGCGACTCTTGGGGTAGGACCTATGTCCAACAGTGGACGTCTTTTGACTGAAACGATAATGACAAATACATATTTTACCGCCTGTACTAGTTGGGTTGGTACTTATAAATTGTACAATGTAATGTCATATTTATTTGTTTCTATTATTGCTTTAATATCAACAGATTTTCACCGAAAAAGCAAGAAATTCTGTATCTCCTTATATTTTGTCAGTTTAACGCCAGAAATATAAAACGCTGTCATACTAGTTGTGATAAAATCTCTCATATTTTTCCAGATTACCATCCTCACAGTGGCGTAGCGTGCCTTGTCGGGGCCCCGTATAAAAAAATTGTTTGGAGGCCCTTATATGGGGGTAAAGATTTTTCACAAAAGAAATAAATATTGTGAAAAGAAATATTTATTTATCATAACATAATTTAACCATTTTACAAATAAAAATCAAATTTTAAATATTCACTCTCCTTGCCTTCTTTTATTTTTTTCCTTTTTTTAATTTTGTCATTTGTTAAATAAAATAAATTAGAAAGTTTTTATTTTTTTTTCTTAATCACTTTGGGGGCCCCCGTGGCCCGGGGGCCCCGTATAATTGATACGGCAGATACGGCGGTAGCTACGCCCCTGCATCCTCAGGATTTAGTGCTCCAAAAACTTTAAGCAAGACTGGTTTTTATATCTTCATAAAACCTTGGCAAGTATCAAGACTTTTTTGTGGTTTCAAGTTTTAGAAAAGGTTTTTCTTTATTAGTATTGATAGGCTCGAGCTTGACCACTGCGATGATTAGGTCGATAATAGAGCACGCTTGCCTTGATTGCTCGTTTTAAAAAGATAAGAGGAAACACAAGACTCCTATTTCACTCCTTAACTCATCATCATCATCTGCTTAGCCTTTTCCCAACTATATTGGGGTCGGCTTCCAGTCAAGCCGGATTTAGCTGAATACTAGTATTTTACGAGGAGCGGCTGCCTACCAGACCTCCACAACCCATTAACTGGGGTAACACGGTACTTCATGGCAAGACTAGAGTCAGATTTACTGGCTTCTGACTATCCGTAACGACTGCCAAAGATCTACAAATGACAGCTGGGACCTACGGTTTAACGTGCTATCCGAGGCACGGAGGAAACTCGTTATGTTAAGAGGGTCACCCATTCACAGACCAACCTCGGCAAGCGTTGCTTAACCTTGAAGATCGACCTGTGCGCTGTTATTATTTCACTCCTTAGCTATACGCACAATAAATGTGTTCTCAAAATATTTTATGTGTAAGGGTAGGATATCCAACATACTCGTAATATAGCGTTGGCGTATCGTTTTGAGCCTAGTAAATCGATGATGGCGGTTACCTCTGTAGTGGTTTCAAAATACTCGGGGCCTTTGTAAATCAGAGGTATTCCACATTGAGCACCCGTTTTAATAGCACCAAAACTAATAGCACCGAAGTTATTCCACATTGAGCACCAAGTGATATTTTTGGCCGGTGCTATAAGTGGAATACTTTTTTATTTAATATTTTATTCCACATTGAGCACCTGCAGATTTTAAGGCACTAGTGTTGGGACGTTTACGTGTTTGAGGAAATCGATATAAAAAACAAACGATGATTTTAATCGTTTGTCGTAAACGGTTTAATGTTTGAATCCCCAACCGGTCCTATGAGACCGCGCTGTTATTGTTTTACTATTGTGTCTCGTTTCGCGGGTATGTGATAGATTAATAAAATGATTAAAATATTTTTATTATGTTATTAATCATTTTAATGTTTGAATCCCCAACCGGTCCTATGAGACCGCGCTGTTATTGTTTTATTATTGTGACTCGTTTCGCGGGTATGTGATAGATTAATAAAATGATTAAAATATTTTTATTATGTTATTAATCATTTTAATGTTTGAATCCCCAACCGGTCCTATGAGACCGCGCTGTTATTGTTTTATTATTGTGACTCGTTTCGCGGGTATGTGATAGATTAATATCACAATCAGTTTCCTTAATCACATTATATAAACATACACCTAAAGATATCGAGGCGCTAGTGTTAGGTCGTTATTTTATTATAGGATGGAAAAATTAAATCTTCTATGCTTTTAGATAAAAAAAAATCTACATATAAACGGCTATTTCAAATTTTACATTCTGCAATTCCTGACATGTGTATAGATTATTTTACAAGTGACTTCGAAGAAGCTGCTGTAAAAGGAATACTTTCTGTATTTCCCAAAGCAGAAGTGAAAAGGTGTTACTTTCACTTCAAAAAAGCTTTAAAAAAGAAGGGGAAGGAACTTGGGCTAAATAAAAATAGTATTTATAGAAAACACGTAGCTTTGTGCGCTGTGCTACCATTCTTGCCTCCAGATACATTAGATGAAGCATGGCTTTATATCATGAGTGAGAGTCCACAAAATAGGAATATTACAAAATTTAACGACTATATGGTAACTCAGTGGATTGATCACAGATTCTGGTCAAACAAATGGTTTTGTTGTGGGTTGGTTAACAAAACCAACAACTATCCAGAGACGTTTTACTCAGTAATGAATAAAACTGTAAATAAAAACAGTAGCAAAAATTTGGTACAGATTTTAAGATCATTAAAAGATAATTCAAATAATTACGCTAAAATCCGCGAGAAAATCGAAAAATCCCATTCACAAAAATATGCAGAACGCAGGAATAATCTCATAAAAAATATAGTAGAAGAGTACAGAAGTGGCTTAATTTCTCTTGGTCACTGTATGGAAAAGTTGCGTTTTTGACAAAATCGCTATTGACAATATTTAATTTTTTTTTTTAAATAATACCTGTGATGCATAATGCAAGTTTAAGTATTTTATATTTTTAAATGTTTATAGTACTTAAGAAATAATTAAAGACTGATTATACAATTAAAGCAGCAATTATTATTGTTTGTTTGTCATATTATATTATATACTGTTGTATAATGAAAATTATACAACAGTATATAATGTTAATTAAGAAGATATTCGATTATTTCTCTTTTTATTTGTTGCTAAATTATATTTTATTTTGTAATAATAATTATGAACATATAATGTGATTAAGGAAACTGATTGTGATATTAAAATTATTAATAAAAAAAAATTTAAACATGTTATTAAACCGTTTACTGATTTTAATCGTTTGTTTTTGATATCGATTTCCTCAAACAAAACGTCCCAACACTAGTGCCTTAAAATCTGCAGGTGCTCAATGTGGAATAAAATATTAAATAAAAAAGTATTCCACTTATAGCACCGGCCAAAAATATCACTGGGTGCTCAATGTGGAATAGCTTCGGTGCTATTAGTTTTGGTGCTATTAAAACGGGTGCTCAATGTGGAATACCTCCGAAATATGATAGTGTCTATCATACATATTTGCTTGTGTAACAGTCCTAATTTCCAAATTTCTTTGTTCCATATTATGGGTTATTTTATTATACAGATTTATTTTAGTCGGTTTTCTATTAGTTACATCTCTGGGAATGTGCTCCGTATAAAGTGTATATCTGTCCATCTATCTTTCTCTGTAAAGCCTGTTCCATTAGTGGACCATCTGACTTACGGTGTTGAGCCACTAGTTCATGGAAAACACCTTATCTACTCATACGCACGCACATATACAAACAGTTTCGGTATGCCTATAGCTGAGTAATAGAGTTCCCTGTCGGATTCTGTGTTTTCCGATAACTACAACTTGAGGGTCTACAAATCAAAAGTGAATAGATAGTTAAAAATTGGAACAAGTGTGCTCTATCATTGACCAAATTATTGCTTATAGTGCGTACAGCCAAAAAGTGGAATTTCCTATCGGAGTCTGTGTTTTCTGTAAGATACAACTTCGAGGTCTTTCTTTAAGACAAGAGTGAATAAGTTAGGTCTTGGCAAGCCCGCTCCATCATCGCGCACATCACTGCTTACCATCAGAAAATGAGCTAATAGGTATATAGAAGTTAGAAATGAGGACGTATTTTTCATTTATTTTATGTCTAAGTAGGTAACTGCTTTTAAGTTCCATCTTCTTGAATAAAATTACTTAGCAATTTAACATGATTGATTCTATTACCGCGTATCCAATAATGTGACGGAATCAACGCTGACACATTTTCTAACAAAAAAAGTAGAACCAATATTTATGAAATAGGTTTTTTGCTAAAGACTTAGTTATAACAGAAAAAAATACAATAGAGCTAGTATCGGAACGTATAAAAGCTGTATGACTGAAATATATTTTTCGTGCCTGCCTAATATTTTTGGGCTTCAACTATTTTTTTAGCTATTTCCACAAAAATCTAGATGCCTAGGCTCGAATTCCTGGAAACCCAAAGCTCTCAGAATATATAATAGGGACGGTAATTTTGCTAACGTAAATAATATTCTTTTTAACATCTACACAATATAATTCATGTTTTTTAACCGACTTCAAATAAAAGGCTCGCAATTCGGTTGTGTTTTGTGTTTGTTTACTTGGAACTCCATTATTTATGTAGTTTTGATGATATAAAATTTTCAGAAATGGAAATAATTTCTTAAATAATTATAAGCATATACAAGTAACAACAATATTACTTATGATGTATCCCTTTTTTAAGTTGTCCTGATGAAAGTTTTGAAGTATAAAAGTGTTTTTTAAAAACATATTTGCAAAATATGTTAAATTAAATTATTATAATTATTAAATTAAATGACTACGTGATAAATGGTAGTTTGTTATATGTGTGTATACAATAGATATATGGTATATGTCTGTAAAGTCCTAGAAGTAAACAAGGTATGTCGGCTATAAAGCCTGTAGAAATCCAATATTCATAATTTCACATCCATTCCTAGTATATACTAGTATATAGGATGGATATAAGGATCGTATAAACGCTGTGTGAAGTGAAGCGTAAAGGTGTGAGACAGAGAACACGACGGGTATGAAAGAGACAAAGCATAGATGGTGATTATTGAGCTTGAGTGATCAAAGAACAGAGTAGGTAATTATTAAGATTTTAAGTAAAACGTGATTGTCAAAAAGAAAGAGTATTAAATGTGATCTCTCTCTGTCACTCAATGGTTTGCTGGGAGAAAACTCATTGTGGAGTTTTTTTTAGGTTGAATATCATCCATTGACTTCTCCCTCTCTTGGGCGGAGCTTGAGGGCGTGTCAGACTTTTACTGACTAAAGCTCACTCCTGTTCCTTCTTTGCATACGTTTCAGGGCCCCGGGGTTCTTCTTCGCACCACTTATGGCTCCAGTAGGCTTCAGCCCTGGGGTTGCTGGGGTTTGCTGATATTTCCTTGAAGCGTGCGTGGAACACTACGCGTCGTTGACGATTCGGACGAGGTATTGTTGAGTTAAGCTCACCTTTGTACAGGAATTGACAAACTACTGTGTACTATATTAAGTTTTTTTGTGTACAATAGAGAAAGAAGAAGTGAGTAAGCTTGTTTATTTAAGAAAAATACACAAGCATTTTACATAGCATCAGTAGTTTTATTTGTTTAGGAACATAATCCAAATACACTTCATAGCATAGTTAGCTAAGTTGGTTAACAAAGTGCTATAAATATTAAAATAAACACAATAAAAAATGGCCGTAATATGCAGCAACCCTGAAACGTGGAATGAAATATATGCTCTACCTTTCAGCTGACTTTTATGACGGGCAGTGGATGATATACTGGGAAAGCATGGGAGAGTGTCGCCCGTTTTTTTTAATTCCGCTTTCCTAGTTCAATAAAGTATATATTTAATTAGTATCCATTTCTCCAATGGTAATGCATTTTAATCCGTTCCTAAACGAGTTATTCAAGAAATGCAAGTACGCATGAAAAGGAATGAAAGAAATATTAAGCGAAAGGGATTGCCAGACTTTTATCATCTGTTTTTAGTGATGATGACTAAAACTCTGTGTAGCTTAAGTTGCTCTTTTCGTTCCAAGGCTACGGTAACTCTTCTGAACAATCTCACAGTCCTAGCCTTATTTGAATTGCACTTCTGGGCAAAAGCTTTGCCATTAACTTAACAAACTTGTCGGTGTTGCACAGCCTCTGGCCCAGCTTGATCCGCAAACGTGATCAGATCATCAAACCACCTTTACTATCGGCGAAAAATTCATGAACAAAAAACAAAATAAAAGACCGGATTTTTAACATGATTAAACGAACTTTCATCGCTCTATTAATCCAAGGCTCCACTATAAATTTCTAATACAAAAACATCTATTAAAAATTCTGTGACCCACATGAGGGTATATTTTATCGATATTTTCATCCTAGCTTTACAGGCCTGTAAATCATGCTTGATAGCACAATAAAGCTTCGGAGAATGTTCTATACACCAGCCGAGAATTACTCTAGAGTAAAAAAAAACCTAGTAATTAATTGCAGTACTGTTTTGCAACCATTTAAATGGCTGATACTTTCTCTAGTGTACAATATTTTCCTTCTTCCTCGTGCTTAATGACTTTTTGTCGTGGCAAACAATGGGAATATATTTTATGTGTCTTATTTATTGTTTTGGTGTTTTCCCTGAAGAATGAACTGGATCTAATAAAAGGTAAGTTATATTTCTGGGGGCAATTACTGCTTTGTAGGATTTTACTGGCTTTGTTTTAAGGTGGGAAATTGTACAATGACTTCTCCCGCTGTAGGCGGAGTGGGATTAAGTGTTAGACTTTTTATAACTAAAACCACACCAATGTAATAATAAATAATAATAATATTCCACAACTTTCACACAACGCCATCTAGTCCCAAGCTAAGCAGAGCTTGTGTTATGGGTACTAGACAACTGATAAACATACTTATATACTGCTAAATACATACATATTATAGATAAATTACACCCAGACACAGAACAAATGATCATGCTCATCACACAAACATTTGTCCTGGGTGGGAATTGAACCCACGACCTCCGGCATAGCAGTCAGGGTCACTAACCACTAGACCAACAGGCCAGTCTTGTCCTTTAATTGCCCTTTATGTTCTAAGACCCTTGTCAGAAAATTCCCGTGTTTTTAGTGAGCATCGGTTCTTTTTGGCCCCGGCGGTTTTGCTAACATTTTTTTGAGCAGCGCGTGGATCACTACACGCTATCGATAACTTGGACTCCATCATTTCTACGACGTATAGCGTTCGGGAAGTGAGCTATTACACACTCGTGCTTGTTCTTTACCATTCCCGAACTCGTGCGTCCTCTTTCCCAACTGTCAAAATAATGTCTATTAAAAAGAAAAAATCAACCACGAAGTTTTTACTAAAAAAAGTTTTTAGTGCAAATATTTCTAAAAAGAAGCTAGGTACTAATTTGTTTCAATATCAAATTTAATGATTTGATTCATTGAATTAGGTTAGGTTTCATTTCATTTAATTTTCATCTCATTGAACAATGTTCAAAATGTTCGGACACCGTCCCCACCCTTGTAGCACTTTATAACCTATATCAATCGATCGGCCTTGACCGACTCATCATTTTATTGTATGACGGCGAAGCTGAAATATGCATCCGAAAAAAGTTATATCGAAATGAAGTAGCCGAAATCAGTCCCAATTTATGTTCCCATCTACTACAATTATCCCTTGTAGCACTATAAATTCTACATCAATCCAACGACCTTGACCGTCTCATCATTTTATTGTAAAACGGCGAAGCTGAAATATGCGTCCGAAAAAAGTTATATCGAAATGAAGTAGCCGAAATCAGTCACAATTAATTATAATTATAAGTTGGCAAGTTTTTCAGTTTAAATATGTTCATAGTCCAAAGAAACTATAGGTGAGCAAGATAGCATAGTAATCATAAGGGCCGCATGCGCAGAGCATCGCGCAATATTGTAATTATAGCAGAAATTCATATAGTTCATATAAAGTATACAAGTTCCTTGGAGTAGCATCACGAAAAAAGTACTGTACGACACATGTCATCTCACTTCATTCACCTTAAAATTATTTTCACTTATCTCGCGATATCCACTTCCTACATCCCCCTAATGTTTAGGACAGCGACACGCGGGGTTGCGACAGTCATAGGCAGGATCCAGCAATTGTGACTCAAGGTGGCATTGTACAAGTCCGAGGCCATGTGCCATCGGACCCACCATTGCCCTCATGCCTTTGTATCATGGCCCTCAGACCGCGTCACCACTGGGTTGACCGAGCACTTTCAACGTCTGGCTCCCAAACTGGAAAGGACTGAGGCTGCCCTGAAGCGGCGCCTACCTAACCTAAGAGATACAGACGCCCCCTACTGGAGGCTCCACGTGGGGATCGTTCGGTCCGTGGCCCTTTATGGGAGCCGTCGCTGGGTAAGCGACCGGCGGCCAAGCTGAATCCTTGCCAGAAGGTTATGGTCATATGAATGGTTCGGGGATACCACCGCACGATCGGTGCAAAGCGGTGAACCTCCTCGCTGGCCTGCCACCGTGAGATCTGGAGGCAACAGTCCTTGCACACAGGCACGATTTGCGCGTGGAGATGCAAGTCGAAGTATGGCGGACAGAGTTCCGGCGGGATCTCAGCGTGGCATAACGACTGTGACTGTCGCAACCCAGTGCTGGGCACGCTGTCATTGCGGCGGTAAGTCCCCTCATTGAGGTGTGGTTAGAAAGAGATCACAGCGTCCTCACGTTACATATGACGCAGGTCCTCACCGGACGCGGTAAGTTCGGGAGGTTCCTGCATCGGATTCAGGCAGAAAGGACGCCCGGGTGTCGCCAATGTGTGGATGGCCCGGAGCACACTGTGGAGGTGTGCTTTGCTTGGGCGGAACACCGCTGTGTCCTCGTGGAGACTTTTGGGTTCTTCTTCAAAGTCAAAGTGGTTTTATGTCACATAAGCCTACATGGGCATTTATAAAACGTCAAAAACTAGTGCACGGTTCCAAATTGGTCGATTCCTATGGAGAAGAACCTGCAAGAAACTCCATGGTTACTCTTTTCAAAAAACTATTGGGTCTACGGTTCTGAAAAGCAGTAATGCTAGCAAAGGAGGCGGCCGACCACGACCGCGAGAGGGAACGACCCTCACGCCCCCGCCGCCGCCGGGATCCCGATGCCGATTTCCAAAGACCGTAGGCGCAGGCTTGCGGAAGGCGAGCACTGGGTAACTTGTAGTTTGGTAATAATCCGGGCCGAGCCAAGTCGTCAACGGTGCGTTCTGTTCCACAGTCATTACTGGTATGGATGCTGTGACTAATTCGTTTTAAGAAGTCGATGGCGTATGTACTATCTTGAAAAGGCTCCCTGAAGGTATTGGGAGCGCTTCAGCAACTCAGAAGACAGTGAAGACGTGAGGAAGTTATTTATTAAGTGTCGTACAGTACTTTTTTCGTGATGCTACTCCAACGAACTTGTATACTCTATACGAACTAAAAGAAGTTCTGCTATAATTACAATATTGCGCGATGCTCTGCGCATGCGGCCCTTATGATTACTATGCTATCTTGTTTACCTATAGTTTCTTTGGACTATGAACATATTTAAACTGAAAAACTTGCCAACTTATAATTATAATTGTAGTAGATGGGAACATAATTGTGACTGATTTCAGCTACTTCATATCCACATAACTTTTTTCTGACGCATATTTCAGCTTCGCTGTCATACAATAAAATGATGAGACGGTCAAGGCCGTTCGATTGATATAGGGTTTATAGTGCTACAAGGGATAATTGTAGTAGATGGGAACATAAATTGGGACTGATTTCGGCTACTTCATTTCGATATAACTTTTTTCGGATGCATATTTCAGCTTCGCTGTCATACAATAAAATGATGAGACGGTCAAAGCCGTTCGATTGATATAGGTTATAAAGTGCTACAAGGGTGGGGACGTTTTGAACATTGTTCTTTTATTTTCATTTCATATCAATAAAAAAATTCTACTGAAGACTTGGCTGTATGAGCTTAGTTCCTTTTGCTTACCCAGAATGGGTGAAGAAAAAAAAATCTCTGCTTATATTATTTTACGGTTGGCGCCATTTTGCTTAGTTAGTTGAGTTTATTGTGTTTTTATTATTTAATTAAATTGCTTCATTTTTCGCAACTGTATTAAAAATAGTCGTTCAGTACACGTGCGGAACCGTCATTGCAACTTGTTCCGACTGTCAACCCTCACCATCGGCTGCGCCTCGGCTCGGGTAGACATTTGTCGAAACTCTTTGCAATGACAGGCTTTCCGCACTCGTAATGAAATATACTATTCCTTAGTAAAAAAAATAGGCTGTTTATAAAGAGCATCAAGCCTATACATTTTTAAATAATATCTTCTGCTACTTCTGGCTCAAATATGTTTTCATTTCGACTAAAAACGTGTTCTAAAGCAAAATTTATACAAAACATTTCAGCAATTTTGCGAGAGTTTGACGTGACATAACGCACAAACTAACTTCCAAAGCTATGCGAACAGTTTACCGAAGTTCACGTGAATTCGTAGTAACATGAGAAAACATCGCTTCTACTGAAAACTGACCTTTACACTGACGAGTTATCTAATTATACAAATGAAACAGGGCACATTCCATTTAGAACTGAATTCATGAACTGTCAATTTCATGAATTCAGTCAATTTCATGAAATCACAAACGGCAGTAGAATATTGGCACTGAGAGCTCTTGAACGCAGTTTGAATGTGCTGATCGTGTTCGTTGGTAAAAAAAAATCTTTTGTCAAATTGTGGTACAGGAAAAAACTGGGCAAGTACGAATCGGACAGCTTAATTTCCGAATGGAGTAGGTATCGAAGATTTTTCTGAAAAGTTTAAAAAAAATTGTAACGTTACAGCAAATTTAATGTTTTCATACCTGTGCTATAAGACATTCTTTTATGCCAAATTTCAGGATTCAGAATCAACGGGAATTTTATTCTCTGGAGAGTATTGAAATGTATGTTTTTTGCGACATAAACGACAGTATCATTTATAACTTATAAGTATATGTAGGTATTTCTCACGGACAGACAGACAACGAAGTGATCCTATAAGATTTCTGTTTTTCCTTTTTAAGATATAAAATACATATGGAATTCCTTTTTTCATCCTCGTTCATAATTAAATAAATATTTTCTTCTCTGAAGTTACGAACAAATATAATAATTTATAGGATACGTGCATTCCTTCAGTTAACTATTTCCTTTTGCAGCTTTTTTTCCTAATGAGGGAAGGATAACATATCTTCGTAAGCTCGGTTTTATTTTTCTTGCTGGAAGGATCTTTGCGATAAAGATTTTTTGCGTTTATCAAATGGGTTTTAATTATTGTTAGTAATTTAGGTAAAGAATTGTTCATTTTCAAAATAAAAATATGCATAAAGTATTTACAGTATTATATTTTAACAGATAAATAATAATGTAAAAAAATAATAATAAAAATAAAAAAATAAAAAAAAATAATAATAATATAATTACACTAGTTTACAAATTTTTGTTTTTTCTCTTACCCATTCACAAATTTATACCAAACCTGTTTTGTCTAGTGTTCTTATCACGAAATTGTATGTAAAATATTTTTATCACGTCAAGTTTTTTGATTATACAAGAAGTTTTTGAAACAACAATTTTGGGGCGTATCGAGTGCGTCAAACGTTATAGTTGTGTTTAATTAGTAAAATTAGTTACAAAAGAATTGTTAAAATGTCCTCAAGAAAGTGTTAATTTAATTCGAATAACTTTTGCTATGTTTGTGGTAAAGTTATTTTAACAAACACGACGACACCAACTAGAGAAGGAGTAAAACAGGCGTATTTTCAATACTTCCAAATTTCCGTAACAAACATTGAAAATATTGGTTTCTGAAGTAATATATGTAAATAATAGAAGCATATTAACTAACTGGGCTGCAGGGAATAATATAAACTTGCGTTTCATGCCCGTTATTGCTTTCAGTTTAAGTACAGAAAATAACTCAAAGCACATGGACTTGTTCATGAAATTTTGCATATTTAGAAACCGTCTGTCCCAAACTCTCTGATACTAAACTTAAAGAAGGAATCGTTGTAAGCCCCCAAATAAAAAAAAAAGAATAATAACAATTTTGATTGCCACTTATTTAGTGTTGAAAAAGATGTCAAAACCAGTAGCTTTGCTTTCTTGGGCAACAAAAAAACTGAGGAATATGAATAAATTGTATCTTATTTATTGATTAAATATCTCAAAATGAGTGTACACATGTCATTGAAAATATATTTTTTACATTCACACTTGAATATTTTTCGTGAATACCTGGGAAGCGTGAGTGATGAAAATAGCGAACATTTTCATCAAAATTCAAAGTTATGGAGAGAGGTTTCAGGATTTGTGGGATAAAAATATGTTAGGCGATTACTACAGGAGTACCAAAAAAGAAACTGACACTAATTAGTATGAAAGCTGTGCCAGTTATTTTTTTTTTAAGTAGTGGTTATGTAAGAAAATCGAAATATAAAAATATTAATATTTTTAAAACTTGACGTGCTAATTTTTTTTTTGCTTCCATATCCAACTAAGGGTTAAATACCCTACCCATTTTCATTGGTTTCATGTATGGGTATAAAATCTTGTAAACTAGTGTTATAGTTATTTTATGATCATTTTACGTTAATTAACTTGTTGATTCATTTTTAGGTAATATAAAGTTTTGAATATGATCCCGCCTAATGGCAAGTAGGAATACAATCGTGGATGGTGAAGTACACTAGATCATAAAAAGTATTGATCACTGATAGGTATTTTTTATTCTTTAATCTAAAAAAGTAAAGAAAACAGTCCACATTTTAAAAGATCAATACCCACGTAAAGCTAATGGTAAACTTCGTAAAGCCGAACAACGTGTCAACTTATTTTCCAACATAAGAGGGTGGACTGGGAGAAAATGGGCAACAGCGATGTTTTGTAAAGATAGGCCAAGGTTATACGAGTTCTTATGGATTATTGCCGCCCGCTTCATAACGCAAAAGTGTGACCGTTCATATATAAACACACTCTTATGGGGATTATAGTCAAGTGGCGCTATGGGGTGGCGGTTTTCTGAGTTCAGATAGTGGGAGTTTATTTAGTGTGACGTTTAAGGGTTCAAATATTAGAAATATAGGGATAAGTTTGATGAGATATTATTTTTTCATTTTGTGTAAAGAATTTATCATCATCATCATCATCTACCTAGCCTTTTCTCAACTATATGGGGGTCGGCTTCCAGTTAAGCCGGATTTAGCTGAATACTAGTATTTTACGAGGAGCGGCTGCCTACCAGACCTCCACAACCCATTAACTGGGGTAACACGGTACTTTATGGCAAGACTGGAGTCAGATTTACTGGCTTCTGACTATCCGTAACGACTGCCAAAGATCTATAAATGACAGCCAATTTACAAATGTGTAAAGAATTATATGATCAATTTATTGTTTATTAATCTCCCTTACTTTTGTAACAGATTTATTATTATTATTCTCTTTTAGCTAAGCTTCCACTTTAGCGTAGTAAGCAAGAATGGAACCTTAGCTAAATGAAAATAAAAATACTAAACTGATACAATTTCTAAGAAACTAACCGCTGGAGGGTCTTGGTGACTTGAATTACATGTTTTTGTACATACCTACATCAAGCAACAGTCCCTCATAAAGTTAGCTCTAAATTATTATTAAGAGCTTATTCTTAAAACATAGTACAAATAAAAAACATTATTACTTTTATTTTATCTCTACTCAAACCCGATTTTTAACAAGGCAACTTACATAATGCAATTGGCCGATAAAATAAAAATAATAATATCCAATAGCAGTAACGAATACGTTTGGAAATAAAATTGATGGTTCCAAAAAATGACTAGGTATTTTTAATACACTAACGAATATGATAAACTATCATACTATGTCAAAAGAAACTAAAATCTCTGCATGCAAAAAAGACAGCACCGCTCAAAGTCTTAAAAGAATGCCTTCAACAGAGCTTTAAACATATTGAAATTCAATGAAAACGTTTAAAATGACAGACGGTGTGAGCGAGACACAAGTATCAAGACACATAAGTGTGAAAGAGAGGTGCGTGGTAATAGAAGGGGAAGTTGGGAGGAAACAAACCATGCAGTTTCATTAGAGATGTCTGCAATTAGTCCGAAGCATGCGGTTGTGATGAGACAATTTTCATTCCTTGCTAATTGTGCCGCAATTTTTTTACTGAGATTTATTATATTTTTTTTTTCAGTCCCTTGTTTTGTTTACAGCTTGGAAACCAGAAGTTGTTGTTCCTTAGGGAACCTTTTTCATTTCCTTTCCTTTTTTGTATACGAGTATGTTTCCCGCTGTGTGTTATCAATTTGTGACTTTTTTTGTAAATTTGATAAATGGTGGCTTTGGCATTTTGTCCGCTTTTTTACATTAAGCAAGATAAGTAAATGAATAAATAATCACATCACATTATGCAAAAAAAATAGGGAGCAATCCTACTAAGAAATTACAAGAAATTCTGTAACCTGGACGTGAATTGCAGTGGCCTACCATGGAAAATACTTAATCGAGAACGCAACTACAAATACAGTTTGACGAAATGAGGTTTTAACTGGAAAATTGGGTTATTGATGCATTTTGCAATTAATGATAAATCGTAAATTTTTCCAGCTACTGAATTTGTCCGGTCAATATAGACATTTGAAATAACAAAAAATCCCGGAAAGTCAAATATTGGTGGAGAGCTGGGGTTTTTTTTACTAAATAAAGTTTTAAAAATTCCGATCGATCCTATGTGTGCAACAAAAGTTATTCGGGGTTAACGTCAAAAGTCAACGAAAAAAAAACCCTACCTCCCCACCAATATTTGGCTTTCCGGGAATTTTTGTTATTTGACCACTATTTTTTATTAAATTGACCGGACTATTAATAAGAATATTGTTTTTATTTAAAACATTAAAACAAAAAAATTTCAAGTATGAGTTATTTAAAAATGTTTTGGCTTTATGCGTAGAAATGTCGCTAAAGTGCGTCTAATGAAAGCGCGACCTGGAGTTTTTTTTTAAATTTAATTAGCAACATTATTCAGCCGCAATTGAGGGAAATAAAAAAAATGTGAAGTGTCAAGACATGATTCTTCTACTAGTTAGTAATACCACATACAAAATTTTGAGATTTAACCTCTTTTTCTCAGGTCGCGCATTCATCAGACGGACTATATGTTGTGTATGAGCCAATTATTTTTCTTACTCCTTATTTATTTTCACCAGTTTCTAAAATAAACAAAAACGTGAACTGAAACCAATGTTTAGACAGTGGTACATTCCCTGATTTAATGAAACATAGTAAAGTAGTACCAATTTTCAAATCAGGAAGTAAGAGTGATCCCTCTAATTATAGACCGATATCTGTGCTTCCAGCATTGAGTAAAATCTATGAAAAAATCATGCTTGACCAGATGTTGTGTCATTTTAATTCTAATAGGATCTTGCATAGTCATCAGTTTGGTTTCACGAAAGGAAGGTCAACGACAGATGCAGGAGTGAAGCTCATCAGTCACATTTTGGAATCCTGGGAAAAGTCCCAGGATGCTATTGGCATATTCTGTGACCTGTCAAAAGCATTTGACTGTGTTGATCATAATACTCTGATCTGTAAATTACATCATTACGGAATTCGTGGACGAGCTGCTGATCTTGTTTTTTCCTATTTATCTTACAGGCAGCAAAAAGTAACCATTAGTGGGGCGACGTCCTCGGGGTCTTTAGTAAAGATGGGCGTGCCCCAGGGTTCAATTCTTGGCCCTTTCCTTTTCCTGGTTTATATTAATGACCTTCCTTACATGATGGCTAGTTTATCTAATATAATTTTATTTGCTGATGACACTTCTCTTATTTTTAAAGTAGACAGAAAAGATGCGGATGTCTTGCATGTAAACGAAAGTCTGGCTGTTCTTTCGAAATGGTTCGCAGCTAATAACCTCTTACTAAATGCGAACAAAACTAAATGTATAAAGTTTTCGCTACCAAATGTTCCTCAAGTGGGCCTTAATTTAATGCTTGACGGCAAAAAACTTGATACTATTACGGACACTGTGTTCTTAGGTTTAACTATTGATTCTAAACTTCAGTGGGGCACTCATATTAGAACTCTTTCAGGTAGATTAAGCTCAGCTGCGTATGCAGTAAGAAAAATAAGGCAATTGACAGATGTAGCTACAGCTAGATTGGTGTACTATGCCTATTTCCACAGTATTATGTCGTACGGCGTCTTATTGTGGGGGTCTGCCGCTGATGTGGAATCAGTCTTCATACTGCAAAAGAGAGCAATCCGGGCTATTTATAAAATGGGTCCCCATGAGTCCCTTAGAAATACATTCGGAGAAATTGATATAATAACTCTGCCATCGCTTTATATTCTGCAAAGTATATTGTATGTACGCAAAAACCTAGGACTTTTTAAAATTAGAAGCGATTTACATGACAAAAATACGCGTAGCAAACACCAAATCGTATTACCTAAATGGAGACTAGCTAAGACCAGCAAGTCATTCCTTGTCAATAGTATACGCTTTTATAATAAGTTGCCCAAGTCGGTTATTGAACTTAGCGAGGGAAAGTTCAAAACCCTTATTAAGCGTGTCCTGACCAAAAAAGCATATTACAAGGTTAGAGACTATATCGAAGACGCGCTTGTTTGGAAATAACTGCTTCTGCACATGTGGCCCCCTGGTAACATTATTGTGTAAATTTATCTATTAACTGCTCCATGTTTGTTTCATTTCCTAAAAAATATTATTACTCATAAATTTATTTTTCATTGTAAACGTTGCTTTTGCAATATTTTTATATTATTTGGATATCACCTTAATTTCATTAAGTCGTGGTTTCATTTTGATAAAAACTAATTTATTGATAGCTTTGATTTTTTTTTTCTCTCATATTTATATAGCCTCTCTCTTAAAGTGTGAATGAGAGAACACTGTAGACTACGAATTTTAATTACTACTTAATTCAACCCAGTTTTTGATTGAATCTATTTTTATTTGGGTTACATTTTTGATTGGTCTACACTGTCCTCGCATATGTGTCTGTTTTGTAATATGAAAGTATTGTAAACCCAATCATTTTTTTTTGAAAAGAGTAACCATGGAGTTTCTTGCCGGTTCTTCTCCATAGGAAACGACCAATTTGGAACCGTGCACTAGCATCGACTTTTTATAAGAGCCCATGTAGGCCTATGTAAAATAAAAACATTTTTTATTTTTATTTTATTTTATTTACGTCACTCAAATATTCAAAACAATATAATCACAAGAGTAATGTTCCCTTATAATCTATTGCGTCATAGTTTTGAGCCCTCGCCATTGTAGCCGGGCTTGGCTCTCGACCATATTATAAATAATTCCAAACATGGCATGTTTACCGGCGCTCCGGTTTAGGGCACTAGGGTCACCGCCCATTGTGAACGTTAGGGTTGCCTCATAAAGTTTTTCTTCGTGGTTGATGATGAATGGGTTTTGTACTTGACATGTTTAAGTTACTGTTTTTCTGGAAGGTTTTGGGTTAGGAGAAACGTTTCGGTGAGCACAGCTAGTGGCGAACTAAGCGTGCCTCCCGAGTATTGCTGTTTACTCATAAAATTGACGGTTTGTGATATTTTTTTTGGTTTTGTCTTCGCATGGTTTGCTAATGTCAAATTTAGCCCCGCTAACATGATTAGAATGCTAAGTGTAAGTTTGTTTTACGTTTTTGCGATCGACACATATGTGACGTTCGGCGCTCCAATTGGCCCACACTCCAAACTCTGAACCAATCAAGGAGCCAAACGTTTCCACGGAGTTAATGTGAAAACAACTTGCACTCAGTGCACAGATTGTCGTGGTTAAAACCACGACAATCTGTGACATCATCATCTCTCAGATGTCAAACAAGTGAGTGATCTTTGCCTGCCTATTTACTACTACTACTGCATTCATGCACGTGACCCTTCCCACTTCAGTTCGTTTATTTTTTCATCCACATCTGCCACTTGAGTAATAAACGCAGAACCGCGCAAACTTTAAAGAAAATAAACGATAATAAATGATGTGAAACAAGATGTTAATCATTTAACTTATAAACAATGTCTCATAATAAGGAAAATTATTCCTATATCAAGATATAAATACGATTTGACTATGTCGACAATACGGAAATTCTCCAGCTGAAATTTAGCGGTTCTCAAATGAGATCCTTTCATACATTGAATAACGTGAATTTGAGCAATTAGTAATCCGTTTCTCTAAATGTACGTCTATTGTCAACGTAGTCGGAAGGTTTCGGATAAATTCGGATTAGTTAGTAGATTAATCACTATGAAAACTAGATTAATCATTTCATTAGTGAACTGTGTCTACTATTTCTTATGAGAGACGAGTTTGAGCGAGCGACTTTACCCGTGTGTGGGTCGGAAATTATCCCTTGGGAATCTGATACTGGAATAAAAACTATACCAAGTTCTAGGTGATATTATGTATGTGTTTGTTTACAATGGGGTTCATCAGAAGGCTTGAAGTCACCTAAAAGACAATGGAAAAGACTATGCTCAGCAGCAGAACTTAGGGCAAATTGCTCATGGAGCAGATGGTCGTTTGGGACGAAAGGTTCTGAAGAAGCAAAAATGTACCAGAAGATGCAGTGTTGGAAGATTTCTCACTAGGTGGACGGATAACCTGGTGAGAGACGTGTGAATGCAATAAAATCGAGGCGAGAATGTCGTTATAGCGATCGTTGATGTGACGGTCAAAAAAGCAACAGCATACCACTTTAAAAAATAACAATGTTGAGTTAAGATTGTTTTGGCATAAAAACGTGATTGATTTGGTAAGAAAAAATATTAAAAATAGGATTTTAAGAAAACCAGAGCAACAAAACAAAATCGTGTCGATTTGTGCAAAGATCGAGCAAGCTTGGCAAAGTTAATTTATGAAATTCCGAGACACACTTTCCGGAACAGTACCGATAGAAAACCAGCTAGCTAGTAATTTAGCGTTAATGATCAAAACTTTAAAGCTTAAACTTGCAGTGCATCATTGCCAATGAACCTCTTTGCCTGTTTCTCATTAAAGTCAAAATTTTGCTTTAATTTTATTACTAAGAGTAAACTGTAACTCTGTATTATAATTAAGAATTCAATCTTACTAATATTATAAACGGCAAAGTTTGTATATATGTCTTCTTTTAATCTTTTTTTCAAGTTTCATCAAAACCCATTTAGTAGTTTTTGCGAGGAAGAGGAAAAAAAATCATACACACAAACTAGCAGAACATGTCCTAGAATAGCATATAGGATACTTTTTGTCCTATGGAATATGTTACTTTGGGATAATTTGTAACCGATTTCAAAAAAGGAGGAGGTTATACTTTTGGCTGTATGTATTTTTTTTCTATTATCACGCAGGCGAAGCCACTGGCATCAACTAGTATTATAATATATTCTTATATAAATTTTAACACCATAATGGATACAACGAAAAGTGTTTTATTCAACAGCTCTCTCACGTAAGAATTCTTAGAAGTAAGCTTTTAGGAAGCACAAGAAATACAAGCATGAAAATTAATGGAGTAAATAAGAAAGCTTAGCAATCCTATTAATATTAGTAGCTTTTGCTGCGGTTTTACTCGCGTTAAGAAAAATTTCTAGAAATTTTCATTATTTTGTGGGTACACTATCATCATCTCAGCTGAAAGACGTCCACTGCTGGACACAGGCCTCCTCAAGCGTCGCCAAAGCGACCGGTCCTGTGCGTCAAGCATCCATCGGATTCCCGCGACCTTCACCAGGTCGTCAGTCCACCTTGTGGGAGGCCCTCCAACGCTGCGTCTACACCGGGTGTGTAATGTATGGCATAATAACAAATGCTCTAATTTCACTTGAACTAACGTTCATATGACATAATTTTCATATGACATAATATCAAATGACATAAATTCATATGACCTAATGTTTCATATCATATAATATTCATTTAACATAATAACATTTAGTATAACATTCATTTTATATAATTTTCAATATGTATAATATTCTTTTAATATAACGTTCATTTGACCTAATATTCTTTTGACCTAAAATGTTTAATGGGCACAGTTCTAACCTAACTCAAATGGTATTTAACCAAACCTTAAAATATTCTATGCATGGTCGAGGGTGGGCTTGGTCGACGGAGCCCCACTTCGCGGGGCTCCTACTTCTGGGTGGTTTATAAAAAAATAACCACGAAGGGGATGGCGGGGTCTATTCGCTCGCTACGCTCGCTCACACGACCCCGCCATCCCCTTCTAACCTAACCTATCCGAGTCGGGGTGCCCTAAAGTCCAGATTGCATCCAGTTTCTCCTGGTAACAATAGTTGAGGGTAGCAGGTGTGATTTTTTAAATTATATTAAAAGTTACTTAGAGATTATGAATATTATAGTAAATGAATAATATGCTAAATGAATATTATGTGAAATGTACATTATAGGAAATGTTCATTATGTTATATGAAATTAGGTAAAATGAAATTATATCAGCAATTCATTATGCCAACTGATCATTATGTTAAGCAAAATTATGTTAACTGAAATTATGTCAAGTGAACGTTAGATATTTTGTTATTATGTCAATCGTTACACACCCGTCTACACCATACCCCATGTATGTAATTTCTTATACTTTTGACAACGTGTGTGATCAGGCACTTAAGGCGTAAAAGCGTATCAAACAAACAAAGTCACATTTGCATTGATTATAAACTATGCTAAGACTAGCTTTTGTCAATGACTTTGCTTGCTTTGTCTACACTACATCATATCATTAAGAGTGAAGTAGAGATTTCTATTTTACTCTTTATGAAATTATATAGACCAGTAGCTGCTACCAGCATCTTTCCCCGCGCGAGAGTAGAAAATTACTCAAGGGAACATACTCCCGGGATATAAAGTACGTGTTAAAATGACAGGCTTGTGAACGAGTAAGAGGGATGGAGCTATACATCCTTTATAGGTGCATCTCTTTCAGTTCAATTTAAGTTGCCAAATGGATTGCGTTCAGAGCTTGTGGTATGGCCTCTGATCATGTTCGCCGGACAAACTGGGTCAGAGATTGCCCAACACAATGAGGTTTGGAAGAGAAGAGTGAGACCTTTGCCCAGCAGGGGGATATGTGTAGGCTAATATTAATAACAGATAAATACATAATATGTCAATCCCATACTTTTTTTGATGTATATACATTTCTATAAAAAATCATTTAGACATTTAGAATTAAAGCAGTACACTTTAATTTTAGATTAAATTAAAGCAGTACGCTTTAATTTCAGATTAAGTTTAAGCAGTAAGCTTTAATTTTTTATTGAATTAAAGTAGTACGCTTTAACTTTAGATTGAATTAAAGCAGTACTGCTTTAATTTTAGATGCTACCACAAACCAGCCGATCTTATAAGCAACAATTTATAACTTGCTTTATTTCATTCGGTAAAGGTGTTGGCAAAACCTTGTCTGTTACGTTTATCGTGGGCGGTACCTTGATCAAAGTTAAATGTCTATGTCTAACATCTTCTAACACCTACGCAAGGGATTTTCTGCTTGTTTCTCAAAGATAAGTAATAAGTAAAGTAATAATTTCAATTTCACGCTACTATTTTTAGAAGGGTTAGGTAGGGACATGCTCACATTTCATCAGTGTCATTTAAATTAGATTTATTTAGAAGTTATCCTGTTTAAAGCGATGAGTGAAATGGGAAAATTTCACTGGAACAATTTGGATTGCGAACGGTGAACAATGGTTAGTTTGCCTATTTTGATTCCTGGAAAATTATTTACCTATTAAACTAGCTGCTACCCACGACTTCGTTCTCGACAGATTCATAAAATAGCACAATGGCAGTTGGTCACAATTTTAAGAAGTTTTCTCTGCACGAAACACAATTTCTATTTCTAAAATAAACCGAGAGACGAACAGACCGACAGACAGACAGATCGACTGACCTACAGACCAATAACTAGAGAGCTAAAATTAAAAAAAAATGCATTTTTCATTTAGGTATCACATATTTGCGATCTTTATTACATAACGTATTGATTATATAGGTATACTGCTAATCTAACGGTCAAAGTACCAACGACTCTTAAAGTCACACAATTTCAAAGCAAAAATCCAAAAATACTTTCCAAACAATGAACCCGTTTCTTAATATTAATACTAAGACACCTTATGCCGATAACATTTGGATTTCTATTCAGTCTCCAAAGAAAAATGGCGTGAGAATGCAATCACAACAGCTCCAACACTTGCGAATGACTTTGTATAGAAGATTGATGGCGTTCTAATGAGATAGCTGCTCTGGAACAATGGGGCCGCTTTTGGTGAAAAATCGGTTTTCTACTAAGGTAAGGATATTGTTTGAATTCTAGATGGAAGATAGATTTATATTTCGGCTGAATTGTGTTGCGTACTTAGCCGAATCACGGCACCACGTACTGCCATGGTAGGCGATGAAGCGGATCTCATATCGCATTGAACTCTGATGATGATGATGCCATCTAGCCGATTTCGGCCACAGCGACCGCTTTCTTTAGCTCCTCGGTCCTCACGGTAGTTGTGAGCTCAGATTTGCTGCTCTGTTATGCACCCTCATGTGACTTGCATATCTTGCATAGCGGACATGTCAGAGCACATTAGCCTCTAGTAAATCCGTTGATGCCTAACACACGTTACCGCCCAACTGGGTGGTTGAGTGAACGAAATTTTCTTTACACTCATCACTATCCGCGGCAGTGTGTGTGTGTGTTGTGTAAATAATCGCTTTATATTGTGATACTGTATTTTTAAACTTTGGATCGGTTTTCAGTACTTGCTTTTTTTCACTCTTCACTGTTTTTAGCTTCTTCTGGTTAATTGCTTGGAAAGGCTTACAATTCATCACGCCCTCTTCTTAATCTAAAACCTCTCGTGTGAAGTGACTAAAAATCACTTCTCTCACTTTTTTCCTTTCACTCAGTCAGTCAATCATTCACTTTATTTCACACATTTTTACTTTTTTTTTAGGTGGGAAATCATCCTATTTCAATATTTAATTTATGCTGTTTTTAATAACTGTTTTATTGTAGCAATAGAAATACATCACTTGTGAAAAAATCAACTGTCTAGCTATCATGATTCATGAGATACAGCCTTGTAACAGACAGACGGACAGTTGAGTCTTAGTAATAGGGTCCCGTTTTTAAATATAAAACATAGCAATATAAAATGAACATTTCTTATGTAATAATACCATAAGTTTTACTAACCACACTAAGAACATATGCGCAACCGACCGTCTAGTTTCCTTATCAATATTTATTTATATGTAGATCTATGCGCTAAGGAAAATAGGAAACAGTGTCCAGGAAGAAAAAATATAACCTTATTAATGAGCCCGAAAAATCTGACAAACAACGATATAAAACATTTTGATGTATCACGGGTAGTCTCAAGGATTGCGAGTTGCCGAAAAATTTGAATATCACATGAAATATTTATCAAATACTTGTACGTATGGAAATGTTCCATGGACTACGAGATGTGGCTTCACCTTGAATAGTAAGTATTAAGATCTTGAGAGCAGTGATGGCCCAGTGGTAACGGCCCCGATTTACGAGTTGCAGGTCGCGGGTTCAAACACAGCCAGGCGCATTACGTTGTGTAATTTATTTTATCACCACTGCTCTGAAAACGGTGAAGGAAAACATCGTGAGGAAACCGGCATGTCCTAGAACCAAAAATTCGAAGACATGTGACATCCACCAATCCGCACTGGGCTCGCGTGGTGGATTACAGTCCATTCCCTCTCCTAGAGAGGAGGCTTGAGTCCCAACAATGGGAACATTACAAGGCCGATAATGCTAATCCTAAGATCTTGATGGTACGATTGGCGCAGTGGTTGAGGAATTGGCTACTGCGTTAAGTGTTGCAGGTTTGAATCCCGCACGGAATAAATATTTGTATGGTCTACAAATAGTTATTCCGGGTCTGGTTGACTTGTTTTTACGTTTTTGAGAACGCATACAAGATACAGGAATAGTTCTTAGTGTCAGGTAATTAAAAAAATATATAATTATAAATATTACTACTCTCTTATCTCTATTTCAAACTATTTTTTTAAGTTATGCTCTCGCTCTCTGGGTTAAGTATGAGCAAGATTTATTGATTCAAATTCCACAAATTCCACCTGACACAAATAAATAACTTTTAATTAACGAATCTAGTCCTAGTATTGAGTTAATATTTTTCGAATTACTGTTACTCAGTACTAATCAAAATCAATGACAGTTTTGTTTGTGTACAAATAACCATTTCTTAAAACATAATTGTAACGGCTTAGAAATTATTTATTAAGTTTTAGATGTTTGTATTTGCGACAAATATTGTCTTAGGCTACGAGAACAATGTTTTTGCACAGGACCGGTCATTGTGGCGACGCTTGAGGGAGGCATATGTCCAGCAGTGGAAGTCTTTTCGCTAAAATGGTGATCATGATGTTATCTAACAATTACTATCCCTCTCTTCCAGTCATATTCCTCATCAGTGAGGGTCGGTCGTTCCCGACTGAATTAGCTTCTTACTGATGGTGTCTCGCCATCTGTGACGGTTCTTGGTGTCATGAAGTCCGACGTGCAATTGGGTGTCCAGTGTGAAGTAAACCTGATCTGGCTATCTTTTTAGGTTGTAGCCTATTGGTCATTTGCCATCAACCATGACAGTTACCATGAGCTGTTCAAGTGTTAATTTTTGTTTTAACAACAACTACTCATTTGTATCTTGATCTAAATTACTATTAACATTTTAACTGCTTTTGGTAAACATACCACGATGATGATGGCTTGGTGAGTTAAAGTGTTACGTTGACCTGCTTCATTAACAAGGATTTCCGGCTGATAAATAAATTACATTCGTGTATTAATATTCATAAATTTAATATTGTAATGTGGAAATATTGTAAAATCAATTGAATTTTAAAAAAGTAATTATGGAGTTCAGCTTTAGATCAGTTCGATATATTATCTTCTTCCTTCAATCAGTCATCGACTACATGTTGTGTTGTTACAGTCCTGCTATGATCCTATGAAGTTTTCTGCTCTATATCTTCGAAGTTCAACATCAGATCATAATCATATTTCTATGGAACTGACTTGGAAGTGTATGTAATCTTTTAATAAAAAAAAACGGTTCTCAATTGACCGAGAAATCAGTGAACATACATAAAAAAATATATACCTACAACTGAAAATATAACCACCTTCACTTCGATTTCGGTTAAAAAAGGATACGTCTATTCTAAAACTGGAATAGGTCGTAAAATAAGGTTATGAAGGTTTTAGTCTTTATAAAGTCTTTAGAGAAGAATATTAATACATGAATATATTGATTCTTGACTTCTAAAAAATCGTGAAGTTTCACAAGGGTTTTTGCACAATGTAAAAACAAACGTTAATATCAGCAACCCTTTTGGTAAGATAGCAATCTCCGGTCGCCAAGAGACGGTATAGAGACATTTGAATTTCCGGGGGTGATATTTTAAGAACATGGAATGTTTTTTTTTGGCTTTTGCTCGTGTGCATTTTGCCAATGTCAAGTTTAGAACATATTTATTTTTTAGTATTTGAAACAGTCTTGCCATGATACCGTGTTACCCCAGTTAATGGGTTGTGGAGGTCTGGTAGGCAGCCGCTCCTCGTAAAATACTGGTATTCAGCTAAATCTGGCTTGACTGTCAGCCGACCCCAATATAGTTGGGAAAAAGCTAGGCAGGCAGTATTTGAAACAGTCACTTTTTGCCATTCAAATGCGTACAGAACGTAAAATGTTTAAGCGTATGTAAAGGGAGCAGTAGTATTCCAGAGTTAACAGCCCGACTTAGGAGTCATGGGTTCAAACACAGCTAGGCGTATTACTTTGTGTAGTTTGTTACATATCCAGTGCTCTCAAAGCGGTGCAGAAAAACATCATGAAGAAACCGATATGTTCTAGAACCAAAAATTCAAAGACATGTTACATCTTCCAATCTGCACAAGTAGGGTCTACGTGGCAGATTACGGTCCATTCCCTCTTCTAGAGAGGAGGACTGAGTGTCAGTAGTGTGAACATTATAAGAATGATTATGCTATGTTACTCGTATTATGCTGTACGTATGTAACACATTGCATTTGACCAGGTCCTGTAATAGGACATAGGATAGTTTTTAATCTGCGAGTTCCTTTGGCATAATTTTCTACTCACAGAAACTAGTTAACTAACCGTATAATAAAACCATTATAATAAAGTATTCTAGACAACATACACGAAAATAAAAAAAAAATTAAGCCAAGTAATTAACCTACAAGTACTTATGAGTAAGCTTTAGGGCCTATTTCACCACCTATGATTAAGTTTCGAGTATCTTACTTGACAGATAATTTCATACAAATTCTGTCACATTTTTGAATTTATTCAGTGAGTAGTGCCTACTCGGACATTGTGAAACAGGCCCTTAGACTAATTACAAACATGTTTAAACTTTTGTTTAGGGTTTAATAACTAAGTTGGCAAAAACGGAACCCTTATAGGATCACTGTGTTTTCTGCCTGCCAAGACCATGTTTTTCACTGTGTTTTCTGCCTGCCAAGACCATGTTTTTTTGACACGCGTAATATTAAATATCAATTCTAAGCAAAAGTGAAATAATTAAACTTGTAAATCCACGCAATCTAAAGATAAGGCCGTTTATACTCCGTTTAGCTGCATACTTCGATCTTAAAGCACAAAAAAACACAAAAAAAAACAGAGATATCCCACTGCTTCTATAAGTATTTATAATGATTTTATATGTTTAAATGTGTTTTTTAGTGGTTAAAGGCTAAACAAATGAAATTTGTTTTAGTTGTATTAAAATATTTAAAAATAAAAATTTATATGAATTTAAATGAATCAAGAGAGAATAATAAAACATGTCAAGACCTAAGTCTTGTATGTTAATATCCTTAAACAAAAGCCCTGTAAACGCAAGTACAGAATTATGTTTACTCGCTCGAGCCCGTTCAAAATATGACAAATGTGTTACTAACTCGCTATTATGTACGAGCCCTAATCTTTAAGGGATAAGGAACAAGGCAAATTGGATTTGGCTGACATTGACATTATTAATTAAGGAGGCCGAGCCCGGGGCTCCTGTATCCCTAAATCCTTGCCGCCTGTTTCGTATTTTTTCGAGTAAACTCGGGATTAGGTACATCAGGTATTGGGTTCTTAGGGCCCTCGTCCACAGCGACTTTTTGTTTTTGTAGAATAGAATAGAATAAAAAAACAATTATTCAGGACAGACACAGCACAACGATTACAAACACAAAGTAAATTAAAAAAAAAGACACAGAATGCGCCGAGCGTGCCCGTACCGAAAGGGTGACCACCTCAGCATTTGCTGGACGTCAGACACCCAGCGCTGGTTTTCAGTTGGCACTCCAGCGCAGTTGTAGCGCGTTTCATATACCTCATGCGCCATCCTATGGAGTAAGTTGGTCGGAGATGCATGAATATGGCTGTCCTTGGCACTAGGTCCCGTGGTCGCCCTCGCAAGCGCTGGCTGGACGTCGTCAAGTCCGACATGAGAACCAATGGCCTTACTGGAAAGGATGTTGAAGATCGGGCAAAGTGGAGAAAGCTCAGTCAGAAGGCGGACCCTGGCAATAGCCGGGATTAACGCCAGGTAGAAGAAGAAGTGTGTTTCATAAACGTACGACAGCATTGCTACTAACTCGCGTAATTCGCATTTGCAATGCGCTACAGAAGCGATGCTAACGCGCTATAGCATCGTCACTGTAGCGTTGCAAACGTGTGACCGTAATAGACGACATCTCATCGGGAAGAGGACGGAGACAAAATCTTAATTTTTGTGCTACTGCATCGCGACAAAAGTGCGACAGAAGCGCGTTTACATCGCGACTGAGAATCGTGGCATGGGTGAGGGCAAACAGATTTTTTTCAATAAACTAGTGCTTGACTGCGAATGCACCTGATGGTAAGCAGTGATGCAATCGTTAATGGTGAAGCGCACTAGTTTATTAAGAGCCTATTCACTCTAGCCTTGAAGACACCTAAAGCTAGCGACTTTATCGAAGCAAACTCGTGACAGCATCACTACTGTGATCATCATCATGATCTGCCTAGCCTTTTCCCAATTATATTGGGGTCGGCTTCCAGTAAAGCCGGATTTAGCTGAATACCAGTTATCCAATATTTTACGAGGAGCGGCTGCCTACCAGACCTCCACAACCCATCAACTGGGGTAACATGGTACTTCATGGCAAGACTGGAGTCAGATTTACTGGCTTCTGACTTCTGACAGCATCGCTTCTGTATTGGTACAAAAAGTCGCCGTGGGCGACGACCCTTTGTCTCGGTGAGTTCTTGGTTTATTCATAGAGTATATCTATATAGGTTAATAGCGGTATTGAATGCTTATGAATTGTATCGAATTTTGATAGAAAATATCTCAATTGCTTCATGTTAAAAGCTTATTCAAAGGAAATGTTTTTTTTTTGTTTACGTTGCTGCCAGATTTTTTTGGGTCGTATGATATAAAATGATAAGATATTTTTGGTGTGTTTCTATTGAAGCGTTGTAAAATTTTGTTTATTATGCTTGTTATGACGTCTTTTTTATTTTGGGATAAAGTTTTTTTTTTAATAATGTAATATACGATAATAATGCGATCTCACCTGATGGTAAGCAGTGATGCAATCGTTAATGGTAAGGTGCACTAGTTTATTAAGATCCCATTTAAGACACCCACATTAAAATCAGAAGGGAAGACCGCTGGTGGCACATTATTTCAGTTCGTTTGACGTACACGGTATAAACGAGAAAAATTTAGTATAATGATTATGATATAGTATAGTAGGTACATACATATAGTAGCATAAGTTAAAGCTAAAGTTAAAGTTAAAATTTTTTGAAGAAGTCCACACAGAATACCTTGCACTCTAAACCATGTTTTATAAAAAAAAAACAACATAGCAAAAACAATTACAACAAAAACCCAACTGAAAAAAAAACATGCAATTTTTATCCGCCAAGTACGAATTACGAACTCAAGTCCTAGGGATGTTCCGGAAAGTTCTTTACGACGAGCACTTTGCACTTGTCGACTTGGTAACTTTCTCCAAAGAACTTGTCTGCCGGCTTAATATGTAAAATGTCAGGGAGGCCAGATTAGCAACGTTATTTGACGCAATGAAATTCCCCTGTTAAGTTTCCTACCTTGATATAGTGATGGAAACTAAAGTTTTGAAGATTTAATTCAGCGAGTTTCCTAATGGGTTCCGTGAGAGGTTTCCCGTTCTTGTTCCTGCAATCTGTGTTGAGTTCAACTATGTGTGTACTATGTTGCAGGGACTTAGCGTGCTTTACGATGCAGTCTATAAACGCGCTTGATGGCAGCTCATGAAGTGGAAAGTGTCGTGGTATGCTGACTTTTCTGTAGTATGCTGGTTGGTGTTATTGGATTTTTGGTTAATGATAAAAAGTCGGGTTATTGGGATTTTGTTTGCTGGTCTTTTCTATCACGCTATTGGAGCTTTCCAGGACCAAGTTCTCTCTTTCCAGTTTTAGTAAAATCTTTCGAAACTGTTTGGCCGTGGTGTCTTTAATTGTTGTTGTCGTAGTGAAATCTTATGGACCAAAATTTCGACCACGATAACTAGTCTCAATGGAGATTAGCTAAGTACGCAGGAGCTATTATAGTGCACAAGTGTGTGTACAAACATAGGTTCTCTGTTAGGTTACTCTCATAGTCCAGCGGGATGGCAATCCCATATGACCGTCGAGAGATGAGTGGCTACTCGTGAGGTATGAGCGTGGTGTTACATCACCAACCTAAAAACATTAGGCCGCTACAGAGTGACTCCTAATGAGAAATCTTAAAAGTACTTTTTGCCCGACCTAGAGTCGAACTTCACGCTCAGCAGCCGCTTGCATTGCAACGTAGATGAACATTGCAATAGATGCAAGTATCCAAATAAATATTTTGTTCTGTTCAAACTTTTGAATTTAATACAGTAAAAAAAAAACGACATGTCCTAAAGGACTAAATTCGAAGACATGTGACAGGTACCAATCCACAGGACCCATCCCAGCACGGGTACGTTTATGAGGCTGTTTATGCTAAACTTTTGAACTAGAAACAATTTAAACTCACTCAAAACTATCTATAATCCCACTCGCAAACCCGAATCATCGAATCATCTCAGTCACATCACTAAGACGTATCCAAGACAAATGGTTGGCCGTCCATTCTTCCATTGTTGTAGTTTAAATGCTGAGCCCTGTCTGTCAGCAACATGGCATTATTGTGGTTTATTAGTTCAAATGGACGTATTGTTGCTGTGTTTTGTTCTCGAGATTGGATAATTATGGTCGTCTTACACAATGGGGGTGGTTAACGTGGTTAAATTATTTAGTAGTGGCTTTGGTTGGAATGTTGTTTTGATGGGAGAAAAGTGGTTGGTTAATTTGCGTCTTTTCTGTCGTTTTGAGGTGGTGACATTGTCTAAATACGTACCTAGGTAAGGAAATTTTTGGGTCTCGTATCGGTAAAATTATTGAAGAATAGAAAAATTCAAGTAGGTACATACCTGCGTACAATCAGTGAACTGGCAATCACTACAGGTCCAAGTCATCTTTCCTACATAAAATGATGCTGGCTGTACATTACAATGCATATGCTCAAATATTCGATGTGATATCCGATTGAAAAATACAATATTATTAGCGCCATCCCTATTAGACCGTGCACAAGCTTCTAACGTTTTGTTAGTGCTCATGTAGGTGTCCTATGAGAGAAAAAAAGATGTTGAATGAAGAAAGATGAATGATTCGAAAAAGCTGGCTGACTGATCCATCAACACACAGTTCAGACAACACTAAACTAACATTGGGCTAAAAGGTACGTAGATAGTTATTATGACGTAAGCAAGCGATGAAAATAAAAAAATTAAAAGGAACCCAAATTTTGAATAAAGAAACAAGTGTTGCCGCTAGTAGAAGTAAGTTTAGTGTAAAAATAACCAAGAAAACTCTTAAAATATATAGCCATACAAAATAGACAACACTTCCAAAAATAATCACCGCAAATTTTCTTCCCTAATTGTGTTACGTTATATTTTGACCTTAAATTAAAGTGGAAAAGACTAAAGCCACACATTTCTTGAGAACGTTTTAACAATAATTGGCTCGGACGAGACTGGGGAGATTTTTAGGTCGACAACGTTTTCTATGAGACTTGCCAACATTTTTTAAAGAGAACTTTCTTGTTTAATTGTAAGCGAGCCGACTAGAACTGACAGACGTTCCGACGATATTGTGTGCTATGTCTTTCATAAGTCTAGGAAAATGAAAGACAAGGTAGACGAAAAATAACGTTGATGTGGAAACAGAAAATAGAGTAGAGAAAAATAAAAAAATTGTGATGTACAGCAACATACAGAATAAGATATAAAAGAGTGGTTAGCGAATCTTAAACATAGTAGTAAGACTAGCATACATTACTTCAATGTCTTCAATTCTAAAGCATTACTAAAAACAGATGTAATAACGAAAGGCTGATGCTCGTTAGGGCCACGGAAAATTTCCAAAAGAAATGGCATGGTCCTGAAATACAAAGGGAACAGGGGATACAGGCAGGTAGATCAGTCAGACTGACACGCCGTTTTGCTCTGCCATAAAGTGGGAAAAGTCATTGGATAATATTTCAACTGAAAAAAAAACCGTAATAAAGCAAAGAGAGTGTTTTCAAAGAATTGCTGGAATCATCAGCTTGGTAATTTTTTTCGTTTAGGTGAGATAAGAGTCAAGTGCGAGCGCAAAATTGTGAGAAGACCTGAGCCCAGACAGAGACCGACAAAGAAGAAGGAGAACGACATTTTCAGCTCATTTAGTATTTCATCGATGTAAAGCGTCCATAAGCTGTTTCTGACGATGTAACATCTAAATTTTCCACACGACTTCATCTCACTAGTTCTTCCATTCCAAACAGAAACCAGTATTTTTCTGGGAAACGAATTAGAGATAGTCTACAAAATAAATTTTCTCTCACGAACCATGCTGTTCAATTTGGAAGCATTGCCCACAAAACTTGCACATTCCCCTACAAACGTGTGTGTTAGATTGAATAACTTTTTGCAGCTCCAGTATTTATCTGATCGTTTCAACGAGATATTGGCTCTTCTAGTCTTGGCCTATTGTTTCGTTATTGCATCGCTTTGTCTCACATTTATTATGTTTTTTTTTTATGGTAGGGCAATCATCAGAATGACTTCCCCCGCTCTTGGGCGGAGCGGGAGGGCATGTCAGACTTTTACTGACTAAACCCCTACCCCGTTCCTTCGTTGCCTTCGTTCTGGGGGGGACTCGGTGTCAACCTTTAGGAATACCACGTGTTCCCCCCCGAGGCTTCGGCCCTGCCGGGCCCCTACAGTTTGCTGACATCTCCTTGAGGCGCGCGTGGAACAGAACGCGCCGTTGACGACTGAGCTCGGTCCAGATTACAGACTGCCGGTCGGCGAGCTACCCAGTGCTCGCCGTCCGCGAACCCGCGCCTACGGTGGTCGGAAATCGGGATCGGGATCTCGGCGGTGGCGGCGTGAGGACCGTTCCCTCACGCGCTCGCGGTCAGCAGCCTCCTTCACGAGCATTACTGCTTCGCAGAAGGAGGCGACCGCATGCCAACTCACTAGCCATCCGAACTCTTCACTAGCCAACAGTATTTTGTGGGAGGATTCCAAAATGCATCTTTCGATAAGCGTTCGTCACTTCAACCTTTTGGACCATAGCATAGCATCAGTCTTATAATGTTCCCACTGCTGGGACTCAGGCCTCCTCTCTAGGTGAAGGAATGGGCCATAATGCACTACACAGGCCCAGTGAGGTTTAGTGGATGTCACCTTTTTGCAAGCACAGCTCTGTTTATATTTAGTTATATTGGTAACCTTAGTTTTCCTGAGAATATATTTATGCAACAGTAATTGACAATTTAAAGTGATAACTTTCATTTTCTTGTTCACATCTTAATTTACTTGGAACTTGCAACGTCATTTTAGCACGTACGTCAGAGGTTCATCTATCATATCTTTGCTCTTCCCCTCTTCGCCATTTTTCATGACACTTTACTTAGTACGAGTAGATGCTATGAAAAAGTAACCAAACCTGGAATGGCTAGAAACCAGTTTCAATGAATATTCTATAAAATCATTAAAAAACCAACAATAAAAAATGAGTATTGAGTATATTAGAAGAAATTTGAAAGTGGCGTCAGTGACAGAAATCTTGAAAGGAAATCATTTGTCTTGGTATGGGCATGTAAAGAGAAAGTATAAAATTCGTGTTACTAGCAGAGTCCTGAGTTTATACGTAGATAGATGGAGAGGGAAAGAGAGGCCAAAAAAAGACAGATAGATTGTGTGATATGAAAGAAAAGAGAGTTAATGATAGTGTGTCGGGTGATAGGGCAGACTGGAAGAGAAAAATGTGTTGCGCCGACCCCAAGTAATACGAAACAAGGGCAGGAAGAAGAAGGAAAATTCTATAATATCATAAATTAAGCAATTCATTTCACAAACGAACTAATTATCTTCATAATGAAAGAAGAATAACAATCTTTACTTTTTCGACATCTATAAAAAGAGAGATAAATTACAAATTATTATAATAATTTATTCTACTTCACCCAAAACGACACGGTAGTAAACATTAGTCGCGCTCAATTAACTTTATCGGACCATCCAACAAATCATATCACTGACACTAATTCAATTATTATAACTACACAATTATTTAGACGGTGAATAAAAAAAAAATCGTTGACCCGAATCGTTCTATTGTATTAAAGGAAATGTTGCAAGTTTTAATGCACTGACATGGTTTCAAACCGTCTTGCTATGTAACTCATCGTTAATTTTAATGGATATTAAATATCTTGTGTTTATATTGGCTATTCTGAGTTATGGACTGCGAATGAGATGCTCACTGCTATTTGGTCTTCGTCTTTTGAGTTGTGAAATTTATTAAGAGTGTAGGTTGTTAAAATTATCAATGTCATCAACCTACAAGTAATATAAGACCAAAGAGTATTTATTGCATGGCCCCAGCTGTTTACAATAAATTAGTCCAGTCATTATAGTACTTTCACCTCGGAATTCGAGATACCCAGCTGTAAGTCTGTAAATAGTTGTATATTGACACCCTAAAAGTTGTCTCAAAACCTACATATGGTAGGGTGTACGCAACTATGAAATTTCAAGGTTAAAGGGCCCAAAAATCGTTTTTTTGCGCTTTTTTTGTAAATATCTCATTACCTTTAGGTTTTTTGCTATTTGTATATTTAACAATATTGTAGAATACAAAATTCTCTACAAATTTTGTATAAAAACTTTTTCCTACGGTGAACCGTTTTCGAGATAGGGGACGGAGAGCGCACGGTCACAGCATCACTTCAGGTCAATTGGTTCCTCCGGTCGAAAACGCCCCGTATAAGTTGATACTATCGATAAATCAATGATTATAAATATTTGTCAATTTTTATTAACTATTATATTATATTTTATGATTTTTTTCCTAACCTATCCACTTTTTATTCAGTATTCATTTATTTAACAACACTTACCTGGCGTGTCAGACGTTTACTGACTAAAGCCCACTCCTGTTCCTTTTTTGCCTTTGTTCTATGGCCCCAGTCAGTGTACCCTTTCACATACCCCATGGCCCCAGTGGATTTCGACCCTGCTGGGCACCTACGATTTTCTGAAATGTTCTTGGAGTACGCATAGATCATTACGCGTCGTCGACGACTTGAGCGCAATCCGGATGGTAATTGGACGACAGGACGGCGATCTACGCATTGCTTGCCGTCCGCCGTCGCCAGCATGGGCTTGTGAACAGATGTACGATGGAAAGGAGCAGTGCGTACTGAACTGAACTCACTTACTGAGAATAATTAGTAGGGTGTCCCAAGCTATAAGGGCGAAATTTTTTTTCTCGATTTTAAGTACGCATACCCTCTATATTTTTTCTATTTGATCCTAAGAACTCAAATAATAAATATTATTGGAATCGGATAACGATAACCCGTGCCGACTTGATGTCAAAGTTTTAGTATAAAGTTTGTATGAGAATTAAATAGGACGTTTTAGAACTTATTTTTTATTTAACTTTTAAAACATTGTTTTACTTAGATCTTATGTTTATTAAGTATAGCTATTATTAAAACAACATAAATAACTATTTTTTCTATTCAAAATTGGCTTTTTATAGTCAGGATAAACCCGTCTTTCTTGTACGTAATATAGCAAAAATACTCCTGTTCCTCTTCAACAGTGATTTTGCCACTGAAGTTCTCAGCATCAGCATCTGTTTACTAGCATATTAAAACTAAGCAATATACTGAATTCCGAACTACTGGTGCTTATTCACTTCCTGTAAAGCTGTCCAATTTTAGCAAACGATAAGTTGTTTTTTATCATCAGAAAAATAACTATCGGGAGACGTTTTTTATTAGACGCCGATTTTAGATGTGCACAAATGTACTTTTGTGCACATTTAAAACCAGCAATAGTTTGTCATCCAAATAAACTGGTAGTTACAGTATCGAGGACCTACCTCGTTTTGGAAATTGACTTTTATAGCTTGTAAGCGTTTTTTTTGATTCTCCGTACGAATTATTTGATTGGAGGACTTACTTATGGGAAGTGTTCGACAGTTTTGTATCCAAGTGCCTCAATAGTAGCTTGAATACTAATCCACAGAATTTTTCATACTTAACTGTCACCTATCGGAAGCCATAATTGTCTTTGAAGTGATTTTTTTTTCTCATACGTATTTTATTCGTATCAGGCGGTGTTCTCTCAGTTGGGATGGGCAAATGTTCTTGTAAATCCAACATTTTAGTATCTGAAGATAATTTTTCTTCATAAGGTGATGAAAAGAAGTTAATAACAAACAATTTAAGCCTCAGACACTTTTGTTCTTCAATATTTCTAAGGAGCACTATTTGTTTGAATTTTTTGTCTACACCAGCCAAGTAACCAAATCATCTCTTTGGCACTGCAGGAAGATTCTATCTTTATTTATCTTTATTAATGGAAACGCATCGGCATGCATATGCGGTGTCAAATAATTTGTCCTAACTTACACAAGCTCACACTTATAGTAACTTCTTGAATACTTCTTGAGTTTCGTTTGCATTTTTTTTAAATCTCTCCAATGTTTGAATTATTTCATTCGTTTTTCAACGCAGGTAATGCTTTAATTGAGAAAAGTATGTATATTTTCCTAATAAATAACGCACTTTTCAATAGTAGGATTTGTGTTTTTAGTACACATGAATTCACCTCAAAAATATTCTACGCACAGTACTGTCAATAGGTACTTGTTTATTAAAGTGTAGTTTTGAACTCGTAATTTGATTTTATACATTCCTTATTAAAAAATATTCCTTTTGTAATACTGCGTAAACCTATCGACATGTAAACTAAATGAAAATTATGCGTTTACTAATTAAATAAACAAATAATATCGAGCACTTGAAACGGTAGCTGCGGCGCGCCAAAGTACGGAAATTCTGATATCTATCGATGCAAGTCGGCACGGGTTCCTGTGGTCCTAAGGACATGAAATTTTATTTACAATAGTTTTGACACCATTCAAACAAAATTAGAGGGTATGCGTTGTAAAAAACACAATTTGATTTTTTTGGGACACCCTAATAATTAGTTTCTCTTACTATGCTATGCTTTTTTCAACTTAAATATCTCTATCTTGCTTTAATTTTCAAAGTAAATAACTAGGGTATGTTATTCATTAATAGAAATTGTAGCAAGAACCTATTTTGGGCACGTAGGAAAAGTGATTACTGTTAACAATAATTTAAGAAATTAGTTTCTTGTATTGAACTTGTATGGATATTATTTTTTTGTGGCTGGTTTGAATAAAGTAGTATACCATTTTGGAAACTTGATTAGTTGCACCAATTTTTAAAAAAACTTGCCATAGTAGTGTTCATACTTTTTTTTTACACCAGGACAAGCTAAAGTTGGCTAAAAGTAAAAATCTTCAATAAATTTGGGTAATCACATAAGTTTCATTCATTTTTATGAAAAATCTAGAGGAATTCTGGATTTTTTAAGAATAGCAGTAGATAGCAGTTTTATTCAGCTTGTCGCTACAAAAAAAGAACGGCAATATTTAAACAACTGTGGTAATGGTAAAGGAAAATATCACAACAGATCTAAATTTTAAAAGAATTTATTTGTGTTATTTCACTTATTACTTAAAAAATATTTGTGTGATATTTTTTTTTTGTATTTTTCTCCGAATAGTCACGACTATTTAGACAAATATTTGTAATCATTGATTTATCGATAGTTCATTAACTATAATATGGCGCGTTTTCGACCGGAGGCACCAGTTGACCTAAAGTGATGCTGTGACCGCGCGGTCTCCGCCCTATATCTCGAAAACGGTTCACCGTAGGAAAAAGTTTTCTGAACAAATATTGTAGAGAATTTTATATTCTACAATATTGTTAAATACACAAATAGCAAAAAACCTATAGGAAATGAGATATTTACAAAAAAAAGCGCAAAAACCCGATTTTTGTGACCCCCGACCATGAAATTTAATAGTTGCGTACACCCTACCATATGTAGGTTTTGAGACAACTTTCAGGGTGTCAATATACAACTATTTACAAACTTACAGCTGGGTATCTCGAATTCCGAGATTCTTACCTTAATTGAGCTAATTTGACTGGACTAAATTGCCAAGTGCTTGGAAAGACTTAAAAACAGTGCAATTTAAGTGTTGCTGAGTTTTTGACGGACACATTGTAATCAAACTACCTCGAATTTTTAATAGATTATTTACTTATGGAATATGGTGTATAGTCTATGACCTGGAATTTTAATGTCTGTTTATTTGTCTTCAAACCACGATAATCTTTTTCCTTTTTTTTTATGTAATTATTATTTCTTGTATATGCTGACTATTTAAATTTTTGACAATTTTTATTTGACGTATGTATAATGTAATAATTAAGTTGACATTTTTAATGAACATTGCAATTTTATTTAGTGAGAAATACTTTTATTTAATTAATTTATTAATGTAATGTTTATGAATTTAAATTTTAAAATTTTTATGTAATGATGTTTGCATGCCGAATGGTGAAATATGGCAGAACTCTGATGAAAACCTTACTACCTACTTATGTATAACCCATATTTGCAAATAAATGCTAAAAAAAAAAGACTAGACCCAAGGGCTGGTTTTTACCTCGGTCAGAGGTTAAACATTGCCATACAACGTGGCAATGCCGCCAGTCTTTTGGGCACACTTCCTGTCGGCAGCGATGCAGAAGAATTTTTTGACGCCATATTTTCGGTTACAGTAAAAGTTAGTATATATTTGATTTTAGTAAGTGTTTTTAACTTTCATGTTATTTTTATTTATTTTAATAAGTACAGTGACAAACTACAGACTAAGATAATCAGAACATTTAAAACAACATGTTATAACATATCCATGCCTCAAATAAATATTTCTCAGTAATATATTATAATCAAAGGTCACAATTCTATTTATAAGTCGACTGATAAGTTAGTACTCGTAATTAGTTGTGCTTGTCATGTAAATTGTCATGTAAATTGGGCTTCCACGTAATGTTTTTCTTAGAAGTTTAAGACATGTGTCCGTATAATTAGATTTTGGGTTAATATAATTTAGTAATAAATTTTGACAGCGTAGATATTCTTATACCAGGTAACAGTATTTTATTCACTGTAATTAAAACCAAAAACGCTTTCGTAAGAAATCTAATAAATTCAAATGAATTCAATATTATAATCCTATCAAGTAACAATATATCTCAAAACCCAACGAGTAAAGTGTTGATTAGCACTGACAGGCAACGGATTCAAAACCCCACCCCTTGAATTATTACCCTTAACCCTATTTCCTTCAGAAATATTCAACTGGAAATTACAGGAAATCTGAGAGATGTGTTGATGCTTCTACAAATATAAAATGCTTTATTCAGAATGGACTTATTTTAGAGTGCTTTCTTGGTGTTAAAAGCTCTGCAACCGCTTCGCAAGATTTTAAATCTGAGGAGAAGAAACTGTGAGAATAGTGTCTTCATCTTTATGATTCACTTTTCATAGCATTAAAATAGCGAACTATAAAAAGTTTCCGAGACCCAAGAGACCATTGTTCACTTGGTCGCGACACGAAGTCATCCAAAACCTCGATGCTACAGCCAATGCGTTATCAAACTTTCAAAGATAGGCACTTCAACTTTGTAAACTTCCATTTGAAAAATACCGTTAATATCGAAGCACTAGCCGTACGCACTGCATTACAGAACACCAAACAAAATACAACCTTAAACACAGATTTTTAAAGTTTAAAATCCAATGCTGCTGAAGCAACGACTTCAGGCGCCGTTTCGACGTTTCCCTCCATTACCATTTTACAGAGAGTTTCAATAAGCTCTTGCTTTGAAATTGGCTTTTTCATAGTTTTTTTTTTCTCCTTGATAACATTGTATTACTTGGATAAATAAGATCATTATTCGTTGTATTCAAATTGAAGATAGGGCCTTGTTGAATTGTTCATTTTGCGAGACTTTTAATGTGTCTCTTGAAAGGAGGACTTTCAATGGAATTATCTGGCTTTTGATCAGAGGTTTTAATACCCATGTTTGAAGTAAGGAATGAAACAAAACGTGGTTTGTGTCAAACGTTTTTACTTGCTTGCAAATTGTAAGGATCGAGGGAAATGGATCATCTTTCATGTTGGCAACGAAATGGATCTGTTTATGAGCCCATTACGCACTTTATTTCGATATGTTGGTAGCTTAACGTAGCGATAGCAATACAATATTGTGTTGGTATATCTTACGAAAGATGGATGAAAGTTTTGTTGGGGATGTACAATAGATTTTTATACGTACAAGCTAAGCAAAGATAAAGTGGAAGGTAGATTATTTTTTAAGAGAATTGCCGGATTTGAAAGTGTGTGAAAGCAAAAGACAACTGAATGAACGAAAAACGAAAGGTGGGGTTTAGTTAGACAAACTTGCTCCACTCAAACAGAAAGAGAATTTATTTCATGACTTCAATTCCAAAAACAAAATTGGCACAGAAAGTAAAATACTCGTATATGATATGGAGGATTTGTTCGTTTTTAAATATTCATCTTTGTACTCATATTTTTTGTATCAATATCGAGACTTATATTTAAAAAAAAATAGTCAACAATATTCTCGCTAACATATAATGGTGATATTCCTTTTACTGAAACTAGGTTAACAAGGCTTCAACACAACATCAAAGCACCTTTCAGAACAAACCCAGAAAAAAACAACAACATTGTTTTAATGATCGTTGTAGTGTAGTGTGCTCTAAAGAATAGTTCGCTCTTCGTGCAAAAGCCCGAGACAAATAATTCCTCTGCAGACTTTTCAAATAGATGAACAAAAACATACATACCAAAAACACAAAAAAATCCTGAGGCAACAAAATAAAAAATACAGAATACCGTAAAATATTCAAAGACATCTCAAAGTTTGTCAACGAATAATATTAAATTTTCTCGAAGAAAATGTTCGTGTACAATTATTCTTAGCTTATTTTAAGTGAAGGTTTTTTTTTACTTTTACCAAAGCTTAGCTAATAAGAAAAAAGTCAAAAGAAAAGTCGGGCACAATAGAAAACTTAAATTTGGAGTAAAGTTCAGGGCTCAGAAACCTTTTACCGCGACGCCAAACTCACAAAAGTGATTTAATTCCAATTCATTCATGACCCAGTGAATGAGTCCATCTTAATTCGTTCCCTGCTCCTCACTTCAATAAAAGTTACAAGATTCCGAAAATTACTTGTTCAATTGAAAAGTTTTCAGATTGCCAGCGAGCAAAATAATTAAATTTAGCTCAAAATTTTCATGAAAGTGACTAAGTTTCATAATGGTTTACGACAATATGGATTTATTCATTTCGTATGAGACAGCATTAGCAGCGGAATTCAACTTTTACAAAATGTTGATATTTTCAATAAATTGTTTATCATTTCCTTGAAATAGAAGATCAAATGCAGCTGTTACCTGTTTATCTTACCCTGGCATAAGACAGGGTAAAGTGGGTTGCTATGGTATTTGTAAGCGAGCTGTCGAGATAACGTTGCAGGCTGTCACAGTGCGTAGATTGAACGAACATGATAGTACTGCCTGAGGCTTTGGAAGTAACTAAGCAGAACGTTGTCTTTTTCCAAGAAAAGTTGTTCAAGACCTTTATTTGTAACATTGGTGTGCCTTTTGTAATCTTGTTATTTTATAGCAATTACACTATAAATTGAGATACTTAAAAACTGCTAAAAGATCAAAATGTTGACAAAGTTGATTCTTAGACCTGAAATACCGAGAATTGGACAACATGTCAAGTTACTTTAGCACGGAAACTTTTCAAACTTAAGCATTTAAGTAAAGTTTGATAAATAATTGCTTAGTTTCAGACTGTCAATTTAGATAGAAAAGATCTCAACTTAAATAGAGAACTGTATAATTAAGACATATTTATTTTTATGACGACGAAAGTCATTGCAATAAGTAGACGACCGGCCAAACAATATCAAGACGTTGGAAGGTCATGATGAGAGGCTTCAAGAGTCCTTTCGATCCCAGAGTTTGAAGAGGGAGGCGCTATTAAAGAGTTTTATTAATTAGTGCGAGGTTTGAAGAACGATTAAGTACAAGAAATATAAACATTCGGTAGATTGAAGAACATCTTTGCTGGATATAAATATTTACGTCCGGAATTCTAAGGAGAACCATCAAATTGTGAATAACCATTAATGTGTTCGGACACTATGTAAATATTAACTTATACGAATTTAAACTATACTCAATACTGTATAGCAATATACCATCGACAAAAAAAAAACGGAAAACAGCGCATATACAGTACTACGATCAAATATTAATCAAGAATTTTCCACATTAAGAACTAAATGATGCAATCGACTAAGTTCTACAGTCAATTGAAGCAATTTAATGAACTTTTCAAACTCGGTCACCACTTCAACTTATAATAAGAAAACTTACACATTGCCGGCATTCATTTAAACGTTCAAAATTCCACTCGAATTGTCAGCCATCTTCAAAGTCGGTAATAAAAGTGTAAGGGTACCACAGGGTACTACACTAGGACCATTATGATAATTACTCACACGGGCAACAGTAACATAATTTGAATGAGTGAGCGAGCGGCAAAGCTTATCCTTTAGAGATTAATGTTGAAAGAGTACTACATTACTCCAAGTAATTACTGGCAGAAGCAATTAATCCAGCCCCGGTCTTTTCGCGCTCCCGCTGAAATATTGCCGGAGCACATAAGTTTTCAATCTGCTCCAATGGATTCTGGTCCGATTGCATCTTTGTGTTCCAGTTCCGTTTAAATGATGAATGTCTTTTGTATTGGTAGTATAATAATAATAAATATAATTATTTTGTTTATTAAATTACGCATATTATCGCATAATTTGCATTGCGTGATGATTTTAAGTTTTATTTTCTCTTTATCAATCAGGTTCATCAATGTCAGTTTATCATGCATGTAAATAGCATATTTAACATAAACAGTGATACCGTATCTCGCCTGAAAAACATCTCCATATACCTAAATATGAATAGGTAAAACACTTGCAAAATAACAATAAATAACAAGTTGATTGCAAATTCAATAACGTTGGATTATGGACATTGTTGTTATAACTCATGAAGTGTCGTTAAAATAATACTATGTTATGTAACTGTTTCCAATACTGCAGTTATTCACTCGTAACAATATCAATCCACGTTTTAATTAAAAGATCAAGCGTATTCTAATTAAGTCGACGCTACGTTAGCAAAATACAATCACTCACCGTAAATCATCGAGATGAATAGCAGTATCGCATTCAATACATATGAATGCCTCTTTATTCTCTTCAAATCCCCGGCCATTTTGTTTATAATAATATTTTTTATACTATTTTAATTTGACACTCTTCTTCTTTTCATCGTCACTTAACACTTGAATGTTTGGTTTCTATTAACGTACCATTTACGTCTATCTTCTAATTACTAAATAGCTAAACATCTTGTCACAACTTATTCGCTTTTACAACTCTGCTAGTTTCTACTAAATACGTCAACATTTATTCTACTAGGTAATTAAGCCGCTGACAAATAGTTTTATGACACTTAATTAAAACGAATGTCACTCCGTGTATTAAAGTTCCTACTTAATGCTCGTCTATTTTTAATTTATCTTTAACCGATGTTTGGCGCATAAATTTTACGGCACTGGTGACTTTAGTAACGCGTGCTTGGATTACTTTACTGAGCATAATGAGCGAGAAGCATCTAAAATTAACTCGAAAATCTCCGTTGTTTTCAGATATAAATCTTATTTAATCCCGGCGCGTAAGTTTGAAAGAAATTTTCATTTCGATTTGACATTCCCGTTACAAAATTTACGGCCACTTGACACACTTGTGTACACTCGTGTTCATAAAAGTTTCGCATCACAAGAAGATTCACTGATATTTTTTGGTGTGGGGAACAAGTTGAATATCGGCATCGTCGGTGGATTTTTTTCTGTTGGAGCGCGCGCGTCCGATTGGGGAGGCAGCTCTGAAAGCACTGACTTACATAAGGGATTCGCCCGGTGCCAGCCGAGCGCTTGTCGGAGAGGGATGGCGCACAATTTTCGTAAGGGTTGCAGGTCGCGTGCGGTACGTAGCGAAAGGGACGGAAGAAATTTTCGCATTCAGGCCGTAGTCCGTTGAAACGTAACGTTGAAATCTTGTGTGAAGACGCAATTAAAATGTACATAAATCTGAAAGAGATACGTTTCAGGAGTAACACGTCCAAGTTAATAAGTGTTTAATCTGGCAGTTAATAGCTTATCTGCGGGTATGAGTTTCAAGGAGAGATTATTACCCGACGTTACTGTGATTCTGAGTTCATTAACTGTCAATTCATTGGCGATGAAAGGACAAAATTAATATTTCACCGTAAGACGCTGTTCTAAACGATTTAAGTATCTTTTATAAACGATTTATTATAATATAACAAACTAGTAAAACATAGAATACAGATCGCAGCAAAAACTTGTGCAGAAAATATAATATCTTAAGACATTATTCTTCACAGTCAAGATTGTCCCGTTCTATTCAGAATCCGTGCTAATACCGTTTCTTAAATATAAATTATACTAAACGAAATTGGTGGATATAAAATTCAAATCAAGCTTGTCTTTCTGGTGTCAAATCATTAAGCAGTTTGTCACCGATTGTCTCTCGGGCAATACACAGGGAACATTGTATTGTGTAGCTTTTCTCTTTTATTAACCCGTGAGAAGGCGCGCTATGAGCAATTCACTCACACAAAAATTTAAAGCAAATTTTTTTGGTGATACCGATGCCCTAACGTCTCAAGCTCCTAGGTACCTTCCTAACTATTCATCCCCTTTCCTGTGACGCAAATTTCGTGCCGATCAGTGCTGTTGCGATCACGCAATTAAGTGTTTGTGGAGGCTGCGTACCATTGTGCGGTAATTTGCTCATCACGCGCCCGTCCGTGTAAGTGTTTATTTTTCCAATTAAAAAAGTATAATTGTATTTTCTAGATTATATTATGTTATTTATTTATATTCAATGGGTTAATATTACGTAAATACTCTATAGTAATATTTTAATAATTATAAAAATTGGTTTTTAGCTACAAAACACATGGAAAATGGCCGACCGACGTCAAGCACAAATTTGCTCGTGACTGGAAGAGGATTCTGGTGATGATGGTGGCATTAGATGCGAATATTCTTCTTTTCTTTCTTCTTTCTTGTAATCGAAGGCTCCTAGACCTATTTCAGAGTCTAGGCCAAGCGGATTCTGTTCTATACATATGTCCTAGACGTAGGAATAGACGGTCAAAAAAGCTTCCACTTTGTGCAAGTAATTACTCTGCACCGAACATATCAAATATATGTGTTTATTGTGTTTCGAGAGGCACACTTGTCCAGATCACCACGAAAGAGTCATTTTTTAAGTTTTTGATATGAAAGTTTTTTTTTATCGTGATTTATATAAAAACTGTCAAAATTAGAAAATAAAAATCAGTTGTTTTGTTATTGGTTTCAGAAGTTGCATTTATGTTTTATATTTTTAACAAAAATACTTATTTTCTTACATATAGACCTTGTTTTATTCATATAAATCCACTATGAGTAATTAAGTACTTTAAAAACAGAAATATGAGCATTTAAAGTAGTGTGAGTAATTTGCTCGCGCGCGCCTCTCCATGTAACAAACAGAGGCGCGCCTTCTCACGGGTTAAAGATTTTTTCATAGTATGTTAATTTGGAATCCTTTAGTTAAAATTAACTTTTTTTTGCTTAATTGTCTTCATTAACATTATTGTTGTCGTTTTCCTCGAAGCTTCGTCAGTGTTTTATTGTTGGAAAAATATGAAGAAACATGTATTTTGAGAAACATAACTTTGGGAGATTTGGCTACAATTTTTTTCTATATTTGTACTATCATTTATAGATTACATTGATATATGAGTATGTATTATAATATTAATTGAATAATTTGAATTGTCTCTTTCTCTGTTCTTTTATGATCCGTATCCACTTAACCTATAGAAGTGTAGGTTAAATAATTGCGTAAAATTGTAAATTCATACCGTAGGGGTCCAGCAAGGCCGATGCTTGCTAAGGCCCTGGGCATTTCTCAATAGGAATCCCATGGTTTTAGAACGCAAAGTGTAACAGCGGGAGCGGTGTGGATTTAGTTAGTAAAAATCTGACGCCCTTGCGCTCCACCTAAAGTGGGACTTGGTTGATTGGCACATGGAGAGGGGTTAAAAAAATGTACGCAGTTGTTTTTCCAGTTTTCAGCATTTCACATTTAAATGTTATCGCTGTTAATAAAAGAACTTTCTTGATTTAAATGTAAGTATACCTGATTTATGACTTGTCTCTGAGTCTATGATCAGTTCCAGAACAATACCTTTTTTTGATTAAATGTCTTAATTGACCATTTATCTTTTTGCAACCTCATTTACAATAGCTTACGATAAACAGGATAACAAAACAAAAATTACAGAACACAATTATTTTTACAAAGTAAATTCAACATCATGTTAATTTCACAAATTCTCTCATTTGCACAGAAAAACGCAAACACATTCTAAGCCACTCACACTTCGCACAATTAAAAACTTCAAACGGATTACACAAACAGAGTGAAATGTAACAAAGCAGTGCTAGCTAAAGTGCTAACATTTTTGCAACAATGCTCCAGGAATTTAGATTTCCATAGCATTAATTAGAAGCCTTTGTGTGAGAGTATGAAAATTGAAGGCAAACCTCCAGGGTGACCTCAGATAATATTGAAACAGGGTCAGTTTTATTATGCTGGTCGTCTACTGAATGTTTTATTTCATGTTTTGGTTTATCGACGCTCTTTTCTTTGTATGTGACCTTGTTTAATTTATCTTTGTCATCGTCGTTACCATCTTTTGTATGTTTACCAATATTATCTTTTCTCAATAGTTTGATTAATGCTATTATGGCTATCTTGTCATTTTTGACTGATTCATTTGTAATTTGTTCTTGAATAAAAAAAAATGTTAACAGGATCTGTACAATTCCACCCAAATCATGTTATATAAGAAATTCAACTCTCAAAAGGCCGGGACTTACTAAGTAAATAACCCATTAACTATGCATTCCCTAGTTCCGACCCTTTTACGTAACAGACCGATACAAAACTAATCAAACCACAGTTTAACTTTATGAGAAGGCCACATCGTCATGGTCCATTGGTTTCAGGGATAAAGAAGAACATTTTATTAGCGGAAGCAATACTCGTAGCGTCAAAGCTGATTTAGATTTGATTTAAGATTTGTGTACTTTCAAGAAGTTTAATATGTCTAATCATGCTTTCCGAAAATAAACCATAGCTAAAGACGATAAAGCTGAAATTGAACTGAAAGGGAATGCGTAAGAGCCCCGAAAATAGAACAGACAATAAGAGGGGACGATTTTATAATTAACTGCAATCAACACTGACGTATTGAATTTCGGGAATTTTTATACAGTCGCGTAGAAATGTCTTTTCGAGTTCGGCGTCAAATAAATTTATTTTGTAAAGTTTAGTCCACTTTGAAAAAAAAGACAACAATAAGATATAAGACACAGTTTTATCTCTTATTGTAATGAAATAGAGGAGAAGGTTAAAAAAATGGGTACGTGGGTTTGATTGAATTAAGTATCTTTTTGTAAAGGTCAGTGTTAATGTTAAACCACTATTCTAGATACAGGGCTACACAAAGTACTTTATAAACGAGTACAATGGTATTTTAAAATTCTAGCATTTAAGTAACCTTATCGAATATAACTAGAAGAGATTGGCACAGTATAGTGAAACACAGGTTCTTCTAAGTATGGTTCGAGATGCTAAAATTATTGCAGTAAGAAATAAATTAAAATATTATTGTTATTTATTTCAACTCAAGTCAAAGTCATTATCCTTTTATTTCACATAGACGCTAATGCATGGTTCCAATTGGTCGTTTCTTATGGAGATGAACTGGCAAGAACTACATAGTTATTTAAAAAAAAAAAATTTTAGTGAGAATACTATTTTATGACGTTCAAGTCTTTCAAATTGATACCTTCCTCAATAACATCACCACTATTTTCAAACTTCTCAAAAACAGCTTCAACTTTAGTGTTGAAGCACAAAACTCACTAAAATGAGAAGCTATAACTCATCAAGTGTACGCCTTTCGCCTTAGCCCGTGCTTCCCGACAGATGTTAACATACGTTGTTTGTTTTCTTACTTCGAGAGATATGTTTGTTATTTCCCCCTCCTAAGGAATGCTTCTCGTTTCGTTTTTATTTATGTCACGAGGAATTAACTCGACTTCGAGTTTTGTACGTCCAATTTCTTAATACGGTTAGTTGGCGCTGGCAAAGTTTTTTGTTGATTTTAATTGGAGACTTTTTGTGTAGTGATTTTTTCAGTTAAGTTGACGGCAAATAGAGATGTATGAAAAAAGACATGATTTGTATTGACCTGAAAAAAATAAATTATAAATAATCACACTAATATTGTAAAGGTGAAAATTTGTTTGTATTTGTTATCTCTTCAAACGCAGACGGTCAAACGAATTTAAATAAAAGGCATTCGGCAAACGGATAAACTATGTCCTGGAATAGCACATAGAATACTTTTTATCCCTGGAGTATGTTCTCTTGGGATAGTGTTTTACTTTCATACTGGCGAAGCCGCCGGCAGACGCTAGTATATTTGAATAAGGGCAAAAGGATGATGATGTTAACTTTGATGTTGCTATTTTTCAGTGTGATGTATAATTCTAATTTAATATATATCTACGGGGCCAATAATGAATTACGCATGACGATCGAGCGGTGAGCCAACAAAACTCAAAGTTGGAGCCCTGAAATTGCACGAAGGGATCGCCATACACCAAGACGAGCGAGACGACTAGATGTCTTACTTAGGTATTGGCAAGAAGTGGATCAAAGTCGGGAACGATGGAAGTAATGGCCTTTGCCCAGCCGTGGGACAGAATAAACTAGATATACTAATAATGTATAAGATGATTGGTAACAACGAAATGAAGCGTTCTCTATGCATAACACAAGTAATATTGTTTTGTTAACTGTTCAAAAATAAAATATCAATATTTGTTTAAATGATTATTTTAGTTCCAGCTAGTTAGAGAAATGACAAATAAACGAAATCGAAAGCGTTATATTTTAATAACTGATGCGAACGGATTAACTGAAGCATAATGAACGGATTATTTATTTCCCAATGTGGATTACTATTTTGTTCAGTACTGGATATTGGAAATATTTGTAGATATAAAATGTTATCGTCAAATCCCAATTTGTGTACGAATTTCATGTTTATTCATCTAATAGTTTTAGAAGCCTGTGAAAAATTTAAACCCCCGTGTTTTATAAATGGATTGGTATTTACAAAACGCTTAACTAAGCACCGAATTTTAGTTTTATGATATTTTTTATTGGATTCTCGTTATTTTTTTTAACGGCTTAATTATATCATCAGTCAAATGTAAAATATATTGCTTTAAATTTGTCATACAAAATTCCCACAGCCAAGTATTTTGCGAAATCCCCCATCTTTCCTATACAAACAAGGGTGAGTCGTGTATTTATAGAAAAAATAAACCATAAACATTGACAAATGTTGAACATCAAACATTACTAAACTCACTGTTAGGGGAGAGAGACTCAACTCCATTTCAATGAGACATGTACAAAATGTTATTTCGGTTTTCGTTTGGTCTCAAATTTAAGTTCCAATTTGTCTTCGTGAATCAAGCTTTTGGAATTTTAAACTTGATTGTGTTTTTTTTGAGTTAACGAAAATATTTACAGCTGCAGAAGCTATTACTCGTACTTTTTCACTCAAGTAAAATATTGATTTTTTGAGTAAAATCGATAGGTAGTGATTTTTTATTTTTCCAGAAAAATATTGTAGATTGCGTAAGTCGTATACTTTTTATGACTAATGATGGATAGTGGCAAAAGAACAAAAAAAAATTGCGTGTATACTTAATTAACAACTGGCGCAACTGTATTATATTTTTGTACTTTTTTTTGTTAACATGAATCTTGTTTGCGTTTTATTCTAATTGGGTAATCTTTTTGTCGATACATTATCAACACACATATTTCAACAGACAACCGATATTTTACCGAATTGAGATTGTCAAAATATATGATTTTCACTTTTTGTACCATAAGCTTGACCACTATAATATAGTAAGTCAGACATCAAAATACAGTTCATCCCGAAAATACTATAAAATCAAAATGAGCATGTTTAGTATACCTCTCTGAGGAGCATTACAAAAGTTGTCTCCTAAGTATGGTTTCCATGGAATGGGGGCTCAGCTGCAGGTAACTTTATTGGTAATTACTGCCTCTTTACGACTTTCCTTTTTATTTCTTTCCTGAGGGTAGCTGACTTTTGTTTTTTTGTCTTGTTTTTTGTTTTCTTTATTTGTGTTATTTCTTTTCCTGATGTTTGTGGGGTTGCTTTTATTCAATTTGCAAGTTCGGTGGTTAATTGCGTGGAACGGCAGTGTATGTGGTGGATTAATTGAATACTGTTTGTACAGTATAGCAGCAAAGGGGGAGGTCGTGGCTAGATAATAACAGCCGCACAGGTCGATCTTCAAGGTTAAGCAACGCTTGCCAACGTTGGTCTGTGGAAGGGTGACCATCTTGACATAACGAGTTTCTTCCGTGCCTCGGAAAGCACGTTCGACCGTAGATCTCGGCTGTCATTTGTAGATCTTTGGCAGTGGTTACTGATAGTCAGAAGCCAGTAAATCTGACTCCAGTGTTGCCATGAAATACCGTGCTACCCCAGTTAATGGGTTGTGGAGGTCTGGTAGGCAGCCGCTCCTAGTAAAATACTGGCATTCAGCTAAATCTGGTTTGACTGGAAGCCGATCCCAATATAGTTGAGAAAAAGCTAGGCAGATGATGATGTGTGTACAGTATAAGAAAAGTGTGATTGTGAACTGAGATACTTTGTTCGTTTATCTCTTAATAGGTGGATTTATAAGTGCCATGTTTATTTGAATGCTACTGAAAATAATAAACAAAATAGATATAACGCCAGTATTCCCCTCAGCATAGGGCAGAAATTGAGGGAATATCTACTACATCACCAATATATCTCAAGTTATGTTTAAGTCACATGTAACACATGCAATTTATGTGTGTAGATCTGCGAACGAAAGGTTCTGGAGTAGCAATCACGTACAGTAAGACGCAGTGTTGGAAGGCTTCCTAGAAGGTGAACCAATGACCTCGTGACAGTTGCGGGAATCCGATGGATGCGAAACGTACAGGACCGGTCGTTGTGGCAGCGCTTGGGGGAGACCTATGTTCAGCAGTGAACATCTTTCGGCAAAAATGGTGATGAATGAAATCTGAGAACTATCTTTGAGATTTGCACACGTGTAAATTTTCACCTTTATAATATAAGTTTGATTCCTTTGTGACGCAACAGTTCGACTAATAACATGCCTTTCAATAGTAGGTACTAACACCGTCTAAAATAGGTCACAGACTTAATTGTATAACATTTAGAGCAAAAGATTCCGAGAGAAAAAAAATATAGAGTAGGTTGGTATTGCGTTAAATCTTTATTTACTCGTAGGTGTCTGTACGATATATCTGAAAGTAGAGCGAAAAATAAATAAATAATGTGTTATTTTATGTTAAATAGGTTTTAGTGTGAAAAGTGTTCGATTTTTGACTAAAGCTCACTCAACCTTGTGCTACTACAGAACAAAGTCCATCCATGGTGGTGTTACCCTGAGCCCATCTCAGGGTAACACCACCTCGGAAAGATGCGACCTCTGGCGAGAGAAGTTTAGCCCTCCTGTTGATTTTATCGAGCAGTCGGAGAACCTCTCTCCTGGACACGAGTCGCCTTGGCCAACCTGGAAAGCCCTACCCAGGTTGGGTGCAGCAAAGACAACCTCCACAGATAGGGGTTCTCGGACGGTTCAGACCTTCAGTGTTTGTGCGGCGTGTCCCCGCAGACCATGTCCCACCTTCCATCCTGCATCACGTGCCCTGTTACATATTTTCGTTATGACCTAATGACAGCATCAGTGGACGGCATTGCCGTGGCCGAATACTGGGTCAGGCAAGGTATTTGAATAGTCTTGCCATCGACACGCTAAGAAGAAGAAGAAGAACAAAGTCTACCCGTATGCTTTGCATCCAAATCTTTTTAGCTGTTCGATCGTGAACAAGTAACAAACACACACAAAAACTTTTTCCTTTAGAATATTAGTTGGATTAGGTCCTCACCTATCCTTACCTACGAAATTAAATATTGTTTTTTGTAAAACGAGTTCAACAGTTTTATAAAATAATGTAGCTATATGATAGTACAGTTAGTTTCCTACTGCTAAATGTAATGATCAAATACTTTCGGTATTTACGAGATCCGTAACTAGTTAACACTAACAAATCACCGAAAATAGTTAAAAACAAAGAGTCTAATGGTACAGATGTATTAAACTTCACTTAACGATGTTCAACCGTTTATTGGAGGAAACAAATCCTAAATAGAACATATAAAATGCAGTTTTATTACTTTTTGATTTGTGTACTTTGTAAACAACGACCAATCCCAGTTCTTTAACTAACGCAAAATGAACCTTAATTCTTTAAAATAGAGTTTATTTCACCTTAACAACATTTCCTGTACAGAAAATTTTATAATTAGCTACAATACAATTAGTTTGACTTATACGTGTTTTCGAGTGAACAGAATACAGATTCTGTTTGGCTATAAACACTGAAAACTAATCAATATTGTTTTTTTTTAGAGTAATGTCGAAACTGATTTATTTTGTACACCTATTTGGGTGAGGTGCGGTGAATTTTGTGGAGTAATTAAGTTACTGGAGCAATTAAATTAGTAGAGCTTTAGTAGGTAAAGCCCAGTTCACATTGGGTAAGGACCGAATCACACCAGAATGATAGCGGGCGGCAGCGACGCAAAGAACTTGGCTTAGTCGTCTGCGGTTGGCCACTGCGAACCGCGTATGGCCCGGAGCAACCGCAGGGGATCGCGTATGGGCGCGAGCGACCATTGGGAATCGCGTATGGCCGCGGGCTATGGCTGGCGCGACCGCTACCAAGACACTCATGCTCACTAGACTGATTGATTAAATATTTTAAGCAATACTTAGTGGTATTTTATGGACGAAGACAAAGTTTAAAATTATTTCACTGTGATAGCACTCCTCGCCATGCTGCCGTTTTGGTATGAATCGTTAGATATAATATAAAAAAAGGAATTGCCAACGTAGCTCTAAAAACTGCAGGACTGAAGTGGGACTGGGCAGGGCATAATATCTACCTGATACTGTTAAAGCGGTGGGCTCATATGAATCGCAGGATTGGATTTCTGTCACAGCTTAACAAGGCCAAGGCACACTGAGAAGATAGCGGGACATTTTGGGTGATTTCTTCGGGAGTTGGTGTAAAAAAGCATTATGTTGAAATAAGTTGCAAGATCCAGAAAAAAATCCAGATGCTTACCAAATCAAATTAAATAGATTCAAACTTAAATCATTTTTTCAGGTGTTACTTCCAGGTGTCAAGATGAAGTACTTATGTATATTGACAGAATTTTAGTAAAACACAAATGATTTGAAAGAGTCGCAATGAAGAGTCTTGTACGCTCTTTATGGAGGTCTTTGAAATTTGCAATTAGATTATTTTTTTCCTAGAATTTATGACTGGAAACGATTGTATAATAGTAATATTATATATATTGTAGACGTAAGTCTATAATCATTTATTTATACCCTACTAAACTTTCCTCTTAATCCAACCCTATGCCGATTAAGGTCTAAATGATCTGTCCAAAATATATGTCCTAAAAACATATACAAGACCCAAGTTTTAGACATTATTTGTGAGGGTACGGAAGACCCTACATACCTCTAGGGGGTTTAAAAGAGGCATTCGTTTCGTCCCACTATTTATGTTAAGTAAATGGGTCTGGTTTGAGGCCATTTCCTGAGTAAAGGACTGGTTTCATGTTTTTTGCTGAAGTCCTTTTCAGATAGAGTGTGATTATGTAGTGATAATTTGTATTACGCCTTTAGTTTACAATTTCAGAATTAGAAATTGGAGTTGCAGAAGTTTTTTTTGGGTGAGAAATTATCGAATAACTTTTTGTCTCTTACGGCCAGTTTTTTCATCAAAGGTAACAGCCAAAGTAACGACATAAAGTAATAATAACGATTAAATTCGTTTCTTCACAATTTCAACCGTTGGTTTGACTGTTACTGCTCATTGAGGGGCTGTTAAAGCTATAGTCACTGTCATTTTGACAAAATTGTATTGACTTCACTGCGTTCATTATGGATGCGTTCAAACACATTTTATTTTAAAGTTTTTTTTTTAAGAAATAGGGTAAAGGCGGGAATAAATGCCCCGGTGGCATAGATGCCTTGTTATCAAAAAATGACAAACGGATACGGAACCCTCAGTGCGCGAGTCCGACTCACACTTGCCCCCTTTTTTATTTGTAATATGTACGAATGTAGCAGAACCATGCCATGAATATATAAAAGAAAGGAAGGAGTGCGAGTTCGAGTAGCATTTTGCATTAGCATTATCAGCCTTATAATAATCCCACTGCTGGGACTCAAGTCTGCTCTCTAGGAGAGGAATGATCTACCACGTGGGCCCGAGGTGGACTGGTGGATGAGAGTATGTTCGAGTTAGAGTATGGAATACAGAGCAATTACAGTCAACTTTCGAGGAAATGGACAGAAATACCATGGGGGGTTAAAATTCTAAAACCACAAATGCTTTTAGAATTTTAAAAATAGGTCCATATTATTTAAAGGATTAAACTAGCTAGCAATATATATCCCGCCTTCACCCTAAACAACAAATGACATTTGACTTATGGCACTACTGGACAGTGATGTTGCGATGTTGTCATGAGTAAAAAAAGCTCCCCACGTGTTTTTGGGGTAATTACGACGTTTGCGTAGCGGCAACTCTTTTGACTTTTAGTTTAGCTGTTATTTGGATGAAGAAACACATTTGCCATTATGACAGCTATGGTCAAGTAAATGTTAATGGTTTTACTGATAGTTTTAGTTTTTGATGAAAAAACTAGCCGTTAGTGGAGTGAGAGGTAAAGTCAGATTTTTACTAACTAAAACCTGTGCTCTTTCAGTTATCTTTAAGTTCTAGGGCTACTGACTTTGGCATACCTCAATTATTGCTACGATTTTCCTCTATAGGCGCGTCCCGTTTACAAATGCGTCATTTTCAATAAAAATCCATCATGCGGCCAGTTTAGCCACAAAAGAAGAAGGTAGGAAATTTATTCCTAGGTTCATGTTAAAACAAAACTAATTCAAATAACTAAACAGTTTAATTAAATATAAGTAATAACGAGCTCCCAATTAATGTTCGACACACAAAATGTCCATTTTATAACATGTTTGCGCTATTTATAGTTCGTACAAAACATGTCAGGTGGCAGCCATTAATATTATTTATTTTATTTAGTGGTATGAAGAGAAAGAGGAGATTAAATAAGACATAATTTTATACATCTAGCTGTAAAACTAGTTTTATTATAAGATATCGAAGAAAAGTTTTACAAAAGCAATTGGTTTCTTTTTTTTTGCTTTTTGTCAACGAGCTATACATTATAATCCGTAAGTAGTACACTAAAAAAATACACATCATCATCTCAGCCGAAAGACGTCCACTGCTGGACATAGACCTCCCCCAAGCGTCGCCACAGCGACCGGTCCTGCGCGTCTCGCATCCATCGGATTCCCGCGACCCTCGCCAGGTCGTCGGTCCACCTTGTGGGAGGCCTTCCGACGCTGCGTCTTCCGGTACGTGGCCGCCACTCTAGAACCTTCCGTCCCCATCGACCATCTGTTCTACGAGCAATGTGCCCTGCCCACTGCCACTTAAGTTTGGCGATTCTTCGGGCTATGTCGGTAACCTTAGTTCTCTTGCAGATTCACATTCTGTGAAAATTTCATATTCACTTAGTGTGTATTTATAATGGTAATGTTTTAATTTTAAAATAAAGTTAAAAATGAAAGGGTAAGGATAAAAAACTAGTTGAAATAACTAAAGAGTTTAATGAAATATAAGTAATAACGATTTGCCAATTAATGTTTAACGTACTACATGTCCATGTTTAAACATGTTTGTGCTATTTATAGTTCGTACAAAACATGTCAGGTGGCAGCCATTAATAATATTTATTTTATATAGTAGTACAAGGAGAAAGAGGTTAAAAAAAGCGATGATATCAAAGATAAATTGAGTTGTAGGTACTACCAGATTTAGTAAAAGGTATCGACGAAAACTTTTGCAAGTTTTTTTTTCTTTTCAAAACACTTTGAGAATTGCTATAAAAAAAATTGCCAAAGAGTCTATATTTTTTAGGGTTCTTTACACAAATCGCCTTAAGAGGACTCTCTTCTGTCACACACGTGTCTGTCCATCTGTTATTGGGTTGTATCTTATAAACCATAAGAGGTAGATTGGAAAAAAATACACATTCTGTGAAAATTTCATTTGTATTTTTATTGCCGCTAAAACAACAACAAAAAATAATTTAAATAAAGGTAAAAATTAAAAAGGTTTTTTTTTTTTTATTTGTTTTCACATACAAGAAACGTTATTTTGCTTGATTTTAATCTTGAAGTAGGGAATCAAGTACGGAACCCTTCCTGTATGAGTCTGATTCGCACTTGGTCAGTTTTTTTAATCTACATTTTATTTTTATGTAAAATCATAATAAATTACAAAAATAGTTTTATCAAAAGTAGGGAACATTTAATTCTAAATTGAGACACGCACTTTTGAGTGCGACCGTACCACGCTTTTACGCTACACAAGTGTGAATGTGTGACAGATGTCAAAGAAAATAATGTTTGTACATTACGATACCTTTGGGTAGAAAGGTCGTATAAACCAAAACCCGACTTTTCAGTAGAGCAGAAAAACTATTTTTTTTTTACATAAAAATTCATAACTTTTTTCCTTTTGAAGTTATAAAAAAATGATCTATGAGAAAGGTTCTTACATTTTACAGATGAAAAAGGTTAAATCATCAGAACCTAGCTATCTTCTTTAGTTTTAAAGTTAGCTTGCATTTACGTCTAAGAAAAAATCAATGTTTGGTTTATACACCCCATGAAAATGTACTTTGAAAAAACTGTGGGGGTCGTATATCCATTTTTGGTAACCATAAGGGTCATATTTTATGTCGTAAAAACCCATATATGTCATTTTTTTGTATTAAAAACCATTTATAATCATAGATCAATTGAATTCTGACTAATAAATAATCCTGTTACACATAGAATTAGTAGGAACTCAATTATTATTATTCTAATACCCAATAATGGTCGATTCAAATAAAATAAAACTACCTGAAATATGAAGTCAACATTTATTAAGTATTATAATACATTCTAATCAATGGTATCTGTCCGGTACCTATCATTTATCGCGCTCGTTCTTCTGCTTGTCGCTGCGCGCAAATGCGAGCCTTGTATGTTGATCGTAAAGTGCTTCTTGCAATCTTCTTCTTCCTGCCCTTATCCCATATTACTTGGAGTCGGCGCAACACGTTTTCTTCTTCCATTCTGTCCTGTCATCCGTAACACTATCACTAACTTCCTTTTCTTTCTTATCGGTCCTTAGGCAATCTATCCATCTTTTCTTTGGCCTCCCTATCCCAATCCATCCATCCGCATGTAAATTCAGAACTCTTTTAGTAACATGCGTTTCATCCCTTCTCTTCACATGACCATACCAAGACAAACGATTTCCTTCCAACTTTTCAGTCACTTGTGCTACTTTCAAACTTCCCCTAGTACACTCATTTCTCAGTTTATTCGTTCTTGTCACACCACACATCTCAATATTCTCATCTCCACTACATGCAATCTTTTTTCATCCATCTTTTTCACAACCCAACATTCTGATCCATACAGTATGACAGGTCTTATCACGGACTTGTAGATTTTACCCTTCAACTTGAGGGGCATCCGTGGATCACAAGTTGTTCCCGTGACCTGTCGCTATTTCATCCATCCTTCGTTATTCGGATGTGTTATGTCCCGGTCTACCTCACCATCTCCTTGGACAAGCAAACCGAGGTACTGAAAGTCGGAACAAATCGGTATGGGCGTCCTAGCGAGAACTAAAGGCGAAAGATTGGAGGGACCGCCGAAATCGCAGAACAAGTACTCTGTTTTGGTTCTACTCAATTTCAGGCCAACACTCTCCAATCTTTGCCACCACACCTCCGATCTGCTCTGAACCTCAAGGCTACTCTCGGCAACCAGCACAATGTCATCGGCAAACAGCATACACCAGGGCGCCTCTTCCTGAATGTCTAACGTCAAAGCGTCCATTATCAGCAGGAAGAGTTAAGGGCTGAGAGCCGACCCCTGATGTGGGCCGACCGTCACATTCAAACTGCCACTGGTGCCTACTGTAGACCGGATTTGGATACTACACCGACTGTACATCGATCGGATCAACTGCACATACTTCACAGGCACACCTTTTTCCTTAAGGGCCCACCACAGAACCTCACGATGTACCCGGTCGTATGCCTTTTCGAGGTCAATTAATACCATGTGCAAGTTTTTATGTGCACCTCTGTATTTCTCGCACAGCTGGCGTATAGCGAAAATGGCCCCCCAGGTATAAAACCGAATTAGTTCTGTGAAATTTCATTCTTTTCTCTCAACCACCTTTCAATACTTCTTCCTCCTTTACTTTTATAGTATGTGACATTAGCTTTATTCCTCTATAATTGTTGCACTCAAGAACATCACCGTTGTTTTTAAAGATGGGCACCAAAAAACTTTTGTACCAATCATCAGGTATGAATTCTTCTTTCAACAACTTATTGAAGAACAAAGCTAACCACATCCATCCATCCACTCGTCAGTAACTTCCACACTTCAACTGGTATTCCAAACTGGGCCAATGGCCTTACCATTCTTCATTCCATTTACTGCTATTCTGACTTCATCCATACTAACTATTCTCACTAATCCGTGTAAAATTCCACTCCAATCATTTTCCTCATTCATTAGTCTTTCAAAATATTCCTTCCACCTCTCTTTGATTTTTTCATCATCTGATAGAACCATTCCAGGTTCATTCCTTACACATTTTACTTGACAAACATCCTAAAGTAAGGTGTGACTTGCAATGAACATGGTTTATACATCAACGTTGCGAACTGTGTTTGGATTTACGACGTCAAATTTAACCTGTGTTTGGGTAATGCATTTAACACTTTAGGGCGTATAAACAATTTACAATTAATGCATTTAACACTTTAGGGCGTATAAACCATTTACAATTAATGCATTTAACACTTTAGGGCGTATAAACCATTTACAAATAATGCATTTAACACTTTAGGGCGTATAAACCATTTTAAATTAACGACTATTTTTACACCCTGAGTTAACATAAATTATGGTCATTACCTCATAACAAAATTACAAAAAAAAAAAAAATTGGCTTTTACATTGAAAATTTACCTTTTTTAAGAGGCTATGACCGAAAATTGCTGGGTCGTATTAACCATTTTAGAGCGAATTTCTACATTTCAAATATACAGATCGATAGAGAAAAAAATTCTGAGAAAAATGGTATATATAACTCAATTTGGCCAAAATGGTTTATACGACCTTTCTACCCAAAGGTAGCGATTAGATAAATAAACAAATTAAATTTGACAAATACACTTTAGTTAATAGAAATAGAAAGTTGAAGAGACAGACCGATTTAATTCACAATATCATTGCTAGTATTTTTAAGTAGAAATTCACTTTGAAAAAACCTTCAGACCATGACGTGTTCTGATTTACAACTGTCAAAAAACAAAGCAAAAAAAAAAAAACACCAACTGACATTTAAATTTTTTCGCAACAAAAGAAAGTTCTAAATTCAAAACTACACGTCAGCGAGTCGGCACGCGCGATATTTAAACTTAGAACCCTTACACTGTTCGCCAGTGTACTGGGTACAGTCGCGTATAGCCGACAGATGTTAACATATGCCCGTGTTTTCTTTATTTAAGAGATCTGTTTGTTACTTTTTGTTACGTATCCGCGGCGCCTCCGGTCTCTCACTTATTATTTATGGCGGCGAGTGTACCGACTAGTGATGTATGTACGCTGGAAGTGGTGGGCAATTAGTTTTGTTTAAAATTGTAAATGTAAAATTGGTTTTGGTTATAAATATGAAAATATTACTTTGGCATTTATTACTAGTTTAGATTACTCTGTAAATCATCAAATAACATCTTCCACTCTAGATGGAGCGCAAGGGCATGTAAGATTTTAACTGACTAAAATCCAAAGAGATAACCCTTTTGCGTGTCAGGGCCACGGTAACTGTTTCAAACAATCCCGTTCCCCTATTAGCCATTGTGTGTGGAACACATCGCGCGGTCGACACGCGCTGGGTCCTTACCAGACGAACGGACGGTGAGCTACGTATTACTTGTCGTTCAAGCCCCACCTAATACTATAATTTAGTAACAACCTTTTCCGAAACAAGAATGAAACAACTTTATAGGTGCAGGCATGAGAAAGCATTTTATATTATTTTCAATCGACATAACACTTTATCCTTTCTCTACATATTTCAACCAAGAAGGTTAGAGTTATTCCTTATTATTTTTCAGCGATACTTCATTTTATTAATGAGGACTGAACAGAAAATGGCGGTCAGAACAAATAATACAATTTCTCTATAATAACACAGATTTGCGAACAAACGATGTCTCATTATTATTTTTCAAGGGAGTTGAAGGAAATAATTAATTTACAGTTTTAAATTCTCTTGTTCATTATGTTTTCATTTTGTATAATAATTAATATCTTCGATAATTTACACATTTTAAAATAAAATTGAGTGATGAAATTTTCGACGCTGTATTTTGATTTACTTGTAAGCTTATTTAAATACGGATTAAATACGAATATTTAAGCAAAAAGCTTGATTAACTATAATTAGTTATGTACTCGTACTTATGATTAAACGACGTTCTATATCACACTAGAGGTAACAGTTAGTAAGATATGTGTGTGTATTTTTGTTACTCTTAAACACTTAAACGCCTTTCCAGCCACCGTAGACGTGGGCTTGTGGACGACGAACAATAGGTAGCTCGCCTTCTGTAACAGTTCGTATTAATTCCAGGCCGAGCCCGAGTCGTCGACACTACGTCCTAGTATTCCACGAGCGGCTGAAAAAGAGATCAGCAAAATCGGAATGGCCCAGTAGGGCGGAAACCTACAGGGGTCATGGGTTAGCTTCCGAAAGGGAGGCTCGGGGTCCTGGACCACAAAGCAAAGAAGAAACATAGGAGTGGATTTTAGTCAGTAAAAGGCTGAACTAATTTGCCATTAGCATTATCGGCCATGTAATTTTCCCAATGTTGGGAATCAGGCCCCTTCTCTAGGAGAGGGCAAAAAATTTGGCATACGGGTAGACAATGTCCTGAAACAGCATAAAAGGTAGATAGGATACTCCCTTGTGATAATTTACTACGATCACAAGAGCAAAACTACTAACATAAACGCTAGGATTTTATTTACCCAAATAAATATCCCCAGTACGAACATGATTGATACAAGAATTCGATTGTCTACTCGCCCAATAAATTACTAATTCGACACATGTACGAATATAAAGCAATGTTACGAGACTACCATAAACAAAAATAATAGACAGTACATTGGAAACGGAAGTGGCTTCACAGACAATGACCATAAACAGTGGGAAATGACCTCTAATACACTATAACAATAATGAGCAAATCTTTCTTATACGATGGACTGGGGCACATAAATATCTAGTACGAGTATTAGTATAGTATTGTTATATCTACCATAAATAAAAAAGAACCTGTCGTTTTCTTTTTTGACATTTGATTTTATAACAAAATTTGTTAAATTCACATTCAAATGGTTTTATTTTAGGACAACTGGATCCGCGGGGGTATAACTTTAGAATCGGGTCGCAGGAGTAGGGGGTTGGTAGTCGGAGGGGGGGGAGGGGGGACTCCCCCCTCCCCCCTAGTACCACTCCCATGAAAAGGTAACTCACCGTTTCCGAGAAAAACGATCTTTTGTAACCTAACCTCAAAAACCTCAAAAATGGTATAACTTTAGAATCGGGTCGCAGGAGTAGGGGGTTGGTAGTCGGAGGAGGAGGGGGAGTCCCCCCTCCCCCCTAGTACCACTCCCATTAAAAGATAACTCACCGTTCCCGAGAAAAACGATCTTTTGTAACCTAACCTCAAAAACCTCAAAAATTGTTTAAAAGACGTAGTCGCCGGAGCCCCGCTTCGCGGGGCTCCTACTTCTGGGTGGTTTATAAAAAAATAACCACGAACGAGGTGCCAGGGTCTGTGTTCGCTCGCTTCGCTCGCTCACTACGACCCTGGCACCTCGTTCTAACCTAACCTGTCCGAGTCGGGGTGCCCCTAAGTCTTACTCACATATAATTAGTATGATTATACGACTTTCTACTAAACAGGATATCTAGGATGATATAAAAGTAAACAACAAATACATATACAACTCGAAGAGGAACAGAATGAATCAAAATAAAATTGAATGAATGACCGAAACGAATGACAGTGACACAGACACAAAATGTTGACTTTATTTTTTTTTTACGTTCCGTTCTACCGATGTAGCACGATATTTTACACTACAGGTAATAAATTGTGACAGCTTTGGTTGTCAAGTGCCCATTTTAACGTTCCGTTTTACAGTTTATCGAATTTGAGGTTAGAAATTTATTTCGTAAATTTTTCGAAAATTAGGCATTACCTTGTGAAAAGAGTGGTATTGTTATAATCGGGAACCCAAGCCCTACCAGTTTTGACCATTTTCAGTCCCCAAATCCTGCGACCCGTAACTAAAGTCAAGCCAGAGGCCTTCCAACGCTGCATCTTCTCGTATGCGGTTGTCACTCCAGAACGGTTTGGCTTCTGATCTGCGATGAGCAATATGTTCTGCCCAATGCGATCTAACTTTGGCGATTCTTCGTGTTATATCACTTATTATGCGTAAACTCACGACTTTTAGATGTAAACACATACCACCCATGCCTTTTTCTTATGAGTGTGACATCTACAAAAATTCTACCGAGGATCCTACTTATTTCTTAATTTTTAAATCCTTATTCGTTTATGTCAACATTAAAGTCAAGTTAATGATATCGCTGAAAACCTATGGAAGTAATTTTAATGATTTTTACATTTAAATAGGACTTCAGAAAACAACAAAAAATTACATTTCAATAAAAAAAACTCAAACAAAAAAGCACACAGTACAGCTTTTGTTTCCCATATCTCAAACAGCGAACGGATCAATACGATATCTCTTCCATTGTCCATAACTGCGCGTCCCCGAATGTTCGCCGGTGCGGGGTCGGACAACTTTTCACATAACTCAAGCCACTCGATTTGGTAGCAGAGTTTATTATTTGTACTACCGAGCCCCGCTGTACTCCTGCTATCCTGTACTTGTACATATTTCGTATTTTATCACAGTACACTCGATCTTTGTTTCACTTCAATACGTAACACAGATCTTGCTTGTTCTAAATACGAATTGTAGTTTTTCTCCTACCGTCTGTTTTTTATGCCCTGAGACTAAAATGACATTACAACACGACAGAACTGACATAATTCCTATTTATAGTAAGTTTGACAAACTCTCTTTGCATTTGGGATTGCTTACGGCATTAGCTTACACGACATTGGTATTTGTAACAACATTCTTGCATCCCCCTTATCAGAGGAAGCGAGATGTATATATAATATGGTTGATTGTGCTTTGAAGCGTAGATAAAATGTAACTGTGTACCTGTAACGTTTGTAACTATGGGGATGGCATGATCATGCATGATCAAATCCCTTTTTTTCTCAATAAAGATTTTTAAAAAAAAAAGTTTGACATAACCTGTGTCAATTTAGTCTCAGGGTATAAGAAACAGACGATACGTTCGTTTATTCGAAAATTTCTTACTTTCCATAGATTCTCCTTTTTGTTTGTTAAAATCGGAATCGTAAAGATATTTTGTTATTGGGACTGCTTATTGAGAAGTTTTAGATTCTGGGGTAAAATCAATATTGCATATGTGAGGTGCTTTCTCCAACCCTGTTTTGGCGTTAAGTTTGTAAAATACAACGGTGAGTGTGTGGGAAAACAAACAAGTTTTGTATGTAGAGTCACAGATTAGGGAAAAAATATTTACATTTTTACTAGCAACTTCGCATGGATTTTAAAAATCTTTTAAAAGAAAAAACGGAGGATCCGTTTTTGTCTAGGTACTATAAAATACATGTGTTATACATGTACATAAACCTTCCTCATGAATCACTCTGACTGCTTGTGAACATTTTTTTGTATTTTTTTTAATCTAATAATATGTAAGAATAAGGATATTTGTGCACTTTTGGTAAACACAAGAAAAAAAAACTCTGTAAAACTGCCGCTTTTCAATACTAATGCGCGTTCAAATCTGTTTCACATTGTCTGCGCTTAGTGCGAGTTGTTATTACACTAACGCGTTTGACTCTCTCATTGGTTAAGCGCTCGGAGCGACCCAATCGCTTTACGTCATAGATGTGTTGATCGTGTTAACATAAAATAAACTCGCACTAAACACAATGTATTGTTTGCGGATTCATTTAGGGCACGTATAAAGATGTAGTCAATTCAGAGACATCGTTTTTCTGTTTTAAAAAATTACAAAATGTTTGATCAGATATCAAGACTTTTTTTGTTACTAATAGATTTTTTTTAAACTTCACAGTTGACCCAACTCTTTTGTTGACAGTACAACGCACATGAGTAAGTGTTGTAGTGACGTGCCCCATCGATGCGACAAAAAGCTAGCTGAAACGAAACTAACTCGGTGACACATGCTGGTCGCCATGTCCATTGTCGCCCGGACGTCATAAACTATAGCAAAACAAATGGCGATTGACAAGCCTGTTATTTCTAGAGTTTATTTAGCGTTCCCGTAGGAATTGTAAATATTTTTTTGAAAAAAAAATTGGCGATAGTTGCGTATCTACATATCATAGGAGTGAAATATTGTAATTATAGATCGAGAGAGCAGGATAGAGCTTTATCTCTCTTCTCTATCGTATAATAAGACCCAATCCTTCCAAAAAAAAAAGTTTAATTTATAAACGCTCATATCATCATCATCATCTGCCTAGCCTTTTCCCAACCATATTGGGGTCGGCTTCCAGTCAAGCCGGATTTAGCTGAATACCAGTATTTTACGAGGAGCGGCTGCCTACCAGACCTCCACAACCCATTAATTGGGGTAACACGGTACTTCATGGCAAGACTGGAGTCAGATTTACTGGCTTCTGACTATCCGTAACGACTGCCAAAGATCTACAAATGACAGCCGGGACCCACGGTTTAACGTGCTTTCCGAGGCACGAAGGAAACTCGTTACGTTAAGATGGTCACCCATCCACAGACCAACCTTGGCAAGCGTTCCTTAACCTTGAAGATCGATCCGTGCGGCTGTTTTTATTTAGCCACGAGCTCCTCATTTACACAATTTATAAACGCTCATAACTTTTTGCAAAAAGCAGGTTTATTCATACTGTTGCTGGGTTAAAAGGACTCAGACATTGTTACGCGTTAGTTAGTGATAACCTACTTCTTCAAGGGTATTTTTTTATCAAAGACGACAACGACATCAGACGTTTAGTTTTATTATCATGCTAGGTACAAAAGAAGAATGGCGAGCTGGGTATCACATCAAAATCCAAACATACACAAATCTAGTCATATGCAACTTATGGGTCATATATCGTTAGTTATTTTCCAAGCTAAACTACAATATTAGCAGTCCGGAGTAATTAAAAAACCATGATTTTAGGGTACAGTCCCGTTACGGAAACAAAACGCAATAATGCAATAGTACCTCGTCCTTTTTGTGAAGTCAGTAAAAACAAAACGCATAAAATAGGCTTATTGCGTCAGCTGTTACTTAGGTATGTCAAATACAAAAAAAATATAAACTGTCATGATATTTTTGTTTGACCCTGCCTAAACATAATTCGTCGTTCGTGTTATTTGTAATGTTGTCTGCATCTATAAATGAAGTGTGAACTCTTATTTTGTGCCGCCACGTTACTTTAGTACATTACAATTTGCGTTTAGTGTATAAACCTGCGCAGGACTGAAATAGGACTCTTATTTATTCTGTGAATGTTTTTCATGCTTTAACAATGTCAGCAGTTGATCTTCGGTGTATAAACTGTTATGTGCGCTTATCACGCCTTCGCCGACGTGTCTTGATTTGACCAGTTTAAAGGAGAAAACCGAAGCCATTATCGGCTACTGTTGTAATTGTAAAGTATGACTCAGAACCGTGGGCTGTTGTTCACATGTCATGAGTGTAGTCTGGTATTTAGCTTACGATCGACACGGAGGAACAACCTCCCTGCGGTATTTCTTGACAATGTATTGTTACAATTATAATAAAAAAATGTTATAAATACTATGGTTTTGTTTTTTACCTGTTACGAGACGCCGCGCGGCATCAAGAGGTGCAGCGTGACGCCGCGTGGCATCACGAGGGGCAGCGCTGCATGAAGCAACGTATTCTAAATTCTCACAATGAAATGTGTCATCTTTTCGCGTAGTAAATAAAGTTATATTTTGAGTCACTCTATTAAAATGTGCGCGCAGCGTCGCGTCTCGGTGTGAGCTGACCCTAACCATCGTACGATTGAACGATTTGATTAAACACACATTCTTTAGAGTGTCCTAATAGAAGCTTGTAAATCATCGCGCGAGCACAGGGTTTCGTCGATAAAACTAATCTCATCGTGCGACGAAATCACATCGTTCAATCGTATGATAGTTAGCTAAATAGGACGACGCTTAAGGGTCTGCCTTAAAACCTTGTCCAGAAGAAGCGAATTCGTTTAGAAACGTTTCGCGCGAATTCATTCACGCGCTAGTAATATACTAGCACAAGTACGTCGCGTCCACAAGTATCGCGCGAATTCAAAATACGCGCGTAAATCGCGTGCACAACGCCAGACCCTCAACTCGCGCGTATTACACCTTGTTGCGTCCAGTTAAACGCGCGAACTCTCTGGAGTTCGCGAGTGCACATATATCCAGGGAAATTGAGCACCTACATTTGATACGGAATTGTTGAATGCTCCAGCGTTGATACGCTCTTTCTGGGTGCAACGGTCGCGCGTGATACGCACGCGCAATCGCGATGAATTCGCCCCTTCTGGTCAAGCTCTAAGTTACATAATTAGGTAGGTACCTTGTATTATTTTTGGTGGTCCATTTTGAGGTTATGTCTATAAATCATTTTATATCCCCAACTCTAATGTATGTCTTACCATAACATATTTTGTTATACTCTATTGTAGCATTCTAATCCATATATTCATTCTATGAAACGTTAAGCCTGTATGTGATACTGAAAGTACATGGGGTTTTGCCAATCTTCTTTAATTGGAATAATGCTGAATAATGCCTTTAAATACCCTAATTAGAAACTTAAGTTCCAATCATTATTCAAGCACTAAAATTTTACTTACAAAGGCATCGATTTTTTAAGTGGTTAACCTATTTGTAGTAAAAAATATTAAATTTGATATTGGTACAACAAGTACAATCAATCATCATCTTCCTAGCCTTTTTCTCAACTATATTGGGGTTGGCTACCAGTCAAGCCGGATTTAGCTGAATACCAGTATTTTACGAGGAGCGGCTGCCTACCAGACCTCCACAACCCATTAACTGGGGTAACACGGTACTTCATGGCAAGACTGGAGTCAGATTTACTGGCTTCAGACTATCCGTAACGACTGCCAAAGATCTACAAATGACAGCCCGAACCTACGGCTTAACGTGCTTTCCGAGGCACGGAGAAAACTCGGTATGTTAAGATGGTCACCCATCCACAGACCAACGTAGGCAAGCGTTGCTTAACCTTGACGATCGGCCCGTGTGACTGTTATTATCTAGCAACAAGTTCAATCAAGATTTAGCTAAGTAGTTTTTTTTTTCAAAGCTAGTAGGTAATGTTATAAAGGTGAAAGCTTGTAGTTGTGGATGTGTGTTTATGTATGTTTGTATCATACTTCTTCACGATCGAACAGCAGAAAGAATTTTAATGAAACTTAGTATATTTATATGAGAACATGTCCTGGAATAGCACAGAGGAGAACATTCCCTTGGGATAATATTCTACCTAGAGCAGTGGTGGCCCAGTGGTAACTGCCCCGACTTACAAGTTGTAGGTCGCGGGATCGAAACCAACCAGGCGCATTACTTTGTGTAATTTATTTCATCACCACTGCTCTCAAAACGATGAAGGAAAACATCGTGAGAAAACCGGCATGTCCTAGAACCAAAAATTCGAAGACATGTGACATCCACCTATACGCACTGGGCCCGCGTGGTGGATTACAGCCTATATCCCTCTCCTAGAGAGGAGGCCTGGGTCTCAGCAGTGGGAACATTATAAGGCCGATAATGCTCCTACCTACTCGAGGAGCTCGTGGCTAAATAATAACAGCCACACAGGTCGATCTACAAGGTTAAGCAACGCTTGCCTAGGTTGGTCTGTGGATGGGTGACCATCCTAACATAACGAGTTTCCTCCGTGCCTCGGATAGCACGTTAAGCCGTTGGTACCGGCTGCCATTTGTAGATCTTTGGCAGTCGTTACGGATAGTCGGAAGCCAATAAATCTGACTCCAGTCTTGCCATGAAGTACCGTGTTACCCAGTTAATGGGTTGTGGAGGTCTGGTAGGCAGCCGCTCCTCGTAAAATACTGGTATTCAGCTAAATCTGGCTTGACTGGAAGCCGACCCCAATATAGTTGGGAAAAAGGCTAGGCAGATGATGATGAATATTCTACCTACTATTACGTAAGCAAAGTCACTAGCATCAGTTAGTTTTAAAATAAAGTTAGTACAATATACTCGAAGATAGCTGAGTAAGCACTTTACTCTGTGACTTAATTGGCTCGTCCTTCGAACTTCTTTAGAATATATATCAGATTTTTTTGCAATATTTTGTATCTACAAGGTTTTTATCGAAACGTCGAAAACAGCCTTGACCTAATTTTCTTCCATTTTTCTTAACCCTACAAAGTTTTGTTTGATATATGTATGTGTATTTTTTGGGCAAATAACTAGTTGGTTAATAAAAAACGACGTAAGGATGCAGTTCATGGAATATAATTATAGTTTCATCGTACATTTGACACCATCACTTTCACACAGTATCAGACTTCTTAAAGTGACTTATTTCGAATTTTAAGAGTTTTTTGGTGGTTAACTTCTTTGATAATGTCAACTTTTTTGTCAATGTCAATAATTTTGACATTGATTCTAGTTTATATTCGTCCTTCTGGCGCTGTCGGGCTTCGTATAGTTTGATTAATTTAATTTATTCGCCAGGGCCAAAATTAAAAAGTACTTCGTTTTTAATGCAGAATACGGTCACTTTGTTTTTCATTAGAATGCGTATGTAATAAATTTTGATGTTTCTGCAGTATTACGTAAAGCTCTGACCTTGCAGGGTGCTTCGTAGAGGTAGAGGTCAATCATCATCTCTCCAGCCATTTTCCAGTCTAAATATATGCGGCTAAATACCCGTGTTTTACATGGAGCGATTTCCTACCAGAATTCTACCAGTTACGGGGCAGCACGATACTTTTTGGATAGACTGGTGGTCAGAATTTTGAGCTGGTCTTTCTTTTTGAGATAATCAACACTAGATTCATGAAATTTTCAACGGCGTTTCAGTGATTCCACATGCTGCCAGTTATGTAGACACCGCAAATACAAAAGTACATTATATGTACATCACAATATCCTCTAGAAATGAATTAATAAAAAATAAAAAAACCACTGAACTTCACTTGACATAATCCCACCAAAAACTAGTGATATTTACTACTTACTTTTGTGTCAACTTGAAAACAGTTTGTTCGAATCGTAAGTTGCAAATTTATTTTTTCTAGCTGCTGGCAAGAGCTTCGCCTGTGTGACAGTAGAAAATTATCCCGAGAGAACATTCTTCCAGGATAAAAAGAATTTTATATGCTTTTCCGGGACGTGGTCTACCGGTATACCAAGTTTCATCAAAATCATTTCAGTAATTTTTGCGTGAAAGAGTAACAAACATCTATACATGCAAAGTTTCACGTTTATAATATTAGTAGGATTCTGTTCATACTAGCCCAAATTGCCCCACTACTAAACAAATAAAAGACCTCTTTTCTTTTCAACTCATAAGGGGAAATTTCAGGTCGTTCCACCATCTCCTTTACCACCCAGTTCCAAGATATTCAAAAAAGAGTTAATAGAAATTGTCAAATGAAAAAGTTATAAAACTCAGCCAAGATAGCAGGACTACTGATTAAATTCTTAAATTACGAAAGTAACTTACTGTTAAAATGAACTTGTCGTAACAATATTAAACTCTTTGGAGCTACAAAAATTTCTCAAGTTTTCAGCCAATCAACGTGAAGAGAAAAAAAACTTGAATAATTGAACAAGACATCAAACATTTTTGGAGCCCATTAAGATATAAAACGCAGAAAATAATATTGTAAACATGAAAACGGGACATATTTTACATGTCGAATAGAATAAGTCAGGGAGGACCTGTGAGGGGCACCCTCTTCATTTCAATAACCATTTATTAGATTTATGGTCTCTGACTGTACTTCTGTCGGGCAATCGATGACAGAAATTGAATATTATAGAAATGTGGGAATGTTTTCTGTTTTTCCTTTTTTTTTCGAAGCATCTGGCATTTAGGTTTCTCGGAAAAAAGTTTTTACGTGCGGAGAATAAATCTAGGGACGTTAGGATATAGAAAGTGTTTGGGGACCATTTAAGTCGTTACATAAATTATGTTGGACGAAAAACTTATTGTCAGGGTTTAGCTTTCTTTACAAATGGACGAACTGTTGTTATTATTTCGTTAGTCTTATGTGTTATCTCTTCTTTATTGTAAGTGTGTTTTAAACATGCAAGGAAATATATTATTATGATATTTTTTTTTATTATACGTAGGCTCGCGATTGACCACCGTCTCACCTGATGGTAAGCGGTGATGTGGCCGACGATGGACCACTGATTTAAAAGTCTCTAAGTTGTAGTTATCAGAAAACACAGAATCCGGCAGTGAATTCCACTCTTTAGCAGTAAGTACAATAAATGTGTTCTCAAACAGCTTTTTGCGTGTGGGCGGAATTATTTATAGTTTCATCAATATCAATCTTATTCTTTATAACACTTCTGTAATATTTTAAGCAAATTTGTTATGAATTCCATTTTTATCGTTAGCAAACTTTTGAACCACTATTTCAACTAATGGTAAGCGATGATGTAGTTGACGATGGACAACCGTCGTCCATCTCATAAATCGTTGATGGAACGGGCTTAGTGGTATTAAATTGTGCAATTCCTACTAAATCATGAAGATAGAAGACTTTCTGTATAAGTTAACATAGACGTGGTAATCAGGGCACTCGTCTCTTCCGTAGGTACACAGTATAGCTTTGACATAAATAACTGTAAATATTTTTTTGGTTGAAGTGGGAATTCATCTAGTGACTTTTCTCACTCAAGGGTGTAGCGGGAAGGCGTATTAGATTTTTAATGACTAAAACTACACCTGTGCTGTGTACTGTGTAGGTGTGTGTGCTCTGTGTGTGTGCTGTGTGTGTGTGTGTGTGTCACTTGTGCTTTCTAGGATAACGACCGGATAACTTATTGCTCGTCATCCAAAAGTCTACTTTGGCTGGAGCGTGAAGACTTACATTCTTACACGAAAACAGCCGCCGCGCACTGCAGCTGCGTTAATATTACTGCTTCGCACGAGGAAGCCCTTCCCCTTTGCTCCGGACCATGGGATAAATATCTAGTCCGTGTTCCGCGACGGTTCAAGGGTGAGAGCCCGCGGGAGACGCTAAGGGTAGCGCCCTAAAAAATCACCGCCTCGTTTTGCCACTTAACTAGCTTATCGTACTTAACAATCTTGACTTAATATTAACATGCAACACTAAATCTAAGGTGCGTTCATATATGCAATATGTGACGCTACAACCTGTACCGCGTTCTGATACACGAGGATTCCGTGCAATCGGGGCACACATCCAACATGACTGATAAATTGTAAATCATGCATTTCCAAAATTTGTGAAAAAAATACTGAGTATAATTACTTTCCTCCCTGTGCTTTCGCAAATAGAATAGTGAATATAACTCGACTTCCGAGCCTACAGGGTGTAAAAACAGCGGTAGTTACGAATAAAAACATTTTCCTGTTCTCCGAAGGTCAGGGCCTCAGAATATCAATTTGTCACAGTAAGTCTTTGCGTCCTGACTCCAAGGTCAAGGGAGGCGCCATCTTAATCAGACCAAAGCCTTTACGGCGTCGATTTTTCTTACACTTTTTTACGAATGGATGTGGAAGATGTTTGGTGCGAATATTTATAATTATTATGTTGTTGCTATGTGTAGTTTATGGCAGGCAAGTAACATGTCATTGGTAATGGATGCTCGGATTTTTTCATAGCGTAATCGAATCAGGAATGAAGACATCCGCAGAAGAACTAAGGCTAAATTAAGCGGCATTGGTCAGGGCACATCGCTCGCAGAACCGTTGGGCTAAAACGCTCTTGAGTGGCGACTATGTACCAGAAGATGTCACGTTAGTAGGCCTTCTCCGTAATCCTTCATCTGTTTACCACCGACAAGGAGAACCGATGAAGGGTTCCGGGAATCCGATGGATGCAAAATGCACAGAACCGGTCGTAACTGTGTGTTACACTTGGCAGAGGCCTTTGTACGAATTGACAGAATTCGCCGACGATGGCATTACGGTGTAGACTGGTCAGTTGATATCACGAATATCCAGGATTTGTTTTACTATTCATCAAGTCAGGCAGGATTAATCGTAAGCTAATCAGTCAGTGAACTTCTAGCGAGGAATTAATTTACATGGAAAAAAGATTTATTATTTACACGAGGACGAGAAGACGAGGCAGCTAAGATTGTGTTTTTCTTTTTGTTGTTGTTAACAGTTCTTATTGGTACGCGCGTCGACCAATGGGAAGCCGTGCTCGCGACTTATTGCTTTGTTAGTGATAGCAGTAAAGGACAACAGTGAGGAAATAGTTGATTAAATTAATAATTAAGTCACCATTATATTTTTTTTTGCAGTGGCTCATTGTATGTTCCACTGATCTTACTGCTGGGCAAAGTCTGCCCCTTTTCCGTTCCAAACCTTTCTTATGTAGCACGTTTTTTTGCTAAGTTTGCCCCACGAAGTGATCAGCTATGATTTGACGATCGTCACTTCACCTTTACCGCAAAGGCCGTCTCTTCCTCGTTAAAATTCCTGTCTGTTTATGGTGTTTCTAGCCAAAGTTATAGCAAGCAAAAAAACTATATCTGAAATTCTCTAATTTTATCCCTAACCAAACATTACTGTGAGCAATCGCCACAAAGCCTATAAACTAACTCGTACAAACATCGCCATTGATTCACAGCTCGCCTCATTTCACTCATTATCAGTTCATGTAGCTTCAGCTAACCCTGCCTGCAACGAAACAGACAGATTTAATTAAACTTCTAATGCGAAATCCTATCGTGACTTATTGCTCCCTCAGTGAAGGCAGTAAAGAGCGACGGTGACTAAAATTGTTGATTTAATCCACATAATGTTACCATGATGTTTTTTTTCAATTGCCTATTTTATGTGCCACTAGGCTCAATACTAGGCAAAGGCCGCCTCTTTCTCGTTCAAATTCCTGTCGGTTTAGGGTGTTTCTAGAAAAAAAATCCCAGCAAAGATGATCATAATTATCGTCCCTCCACATTTACCACGGTCGAGTTCGACAACGAAATATATCTCAAATTCTCTAATTTTATCCCTAACCTAACATTAATTTAAATTGTCACTTACGGGATATCTTCCGTGACAAGTAAATAACAATTAAGTAAGTGACAATTTAAATTATGAAACAAACCGTGATAGCCTAAAACAGTGTTTAACCTAACATTACTGAGACCAATCGCCACAAAGCCTATAAACTAACTCGTACAAACATCGCCACTGCGATTGACACACAGCTCGCCTCATTTCACTCATTACCAGTTCATGTAGCTTCAGCTAACCCTGCCTGCATCGAAACAGGCAGATTTAATTAAACTTCTAATGCGAGCAACTCTCGCAAATACTATTTCACTGATTTTAGTGATCGATTCTGAGGAATTTGTGATTGAAATGCCAGTGAATTGTGGTTTGTATTTTGATTTGTATCCTGCCGGTTATGCATTTGGAGAATATTATGCACAAAAGAAGATGGGTTATAAAATTTTGTACAAAGGTGCTGCATAATTCAAATAGAAATTAGAAGAAATGAAGAACCACCGTACTCGTAATGTTCGAAAGTAAATGTTAATTTGTAATTCTTTCGTGCTTACACGGCTTGGACACGCTATAATCAAGGCGGTAATTCTTTTTTTTAACTTGTAAGTATGTTTATCTCGTTATACGGCGAGTATCCATTACGTTGTTCAAACCTCTACCGGCCGCTTCGCTTCGTCGTTTATACCGCGTAGGTACATCGAAGGACTGGAATAATGTGCCTGCTGCGGTCTTCCCGTCCAATTATAATTTGGGTGTCTTCAAGGCTAGAGTGAATAGGCTCTTAATAAACTAGTGCGCCTCACCATCTACGATTGCATCACTGCTTACCATCAGGTGGAATCGCAGTCAAGCACTAATTTATATAATAAAAAAAAACTCATAACACATACACAAGCTGTGCTTAGTTTGAGACTAGATGGCGTTGTGTGAAAGTTGTATTCTTATATTAATTCTGAAACAGTCACACAATTACAGTACTTGCCAGGTTCATGTCCAAACTCTTCATTTAAGAAACGTAAACCTCAACAACGGACGATCAGATACACCTGTCACTACAGACAGTGCTGTAATGGATACACAAAGAGCACATGCATCGAATAGTCGAAATCATTTTACTCTGAGACCCGACACGTGTCGAGAGTAAAGCTCGTTTGATTGTCTCTCTCGGTTTAGTTCGTCAAACGCCTAGAAGTTTACCAATTATGTCGGTTTCAGGTTTCTATCAAGTGGTAACGACTCGAAGTAATAATTGTTAACGTAATTATTGAGTTTGTAATACTAACTTCTGCTAGCGGCTTTGCCTACGTGAAAAAGGAAAATTATACGAAAGGTATCTTTTTTTTGGAAGGGGAATCATCAAAATGACTTCTCCCGCTCTCGTTGCCTTCGATCTGGAGGACACGGTGACAACCTTTCGGATTTTCCGTGTCCCCCAAAGGCTTCTGCCCTGCCGGGCCCCTACAGTTATACGAAAGGTATCTGTACTTACGTTCCAAGGATTCGTTGCTTTCTATTCTCTTCTTCTCGCCTTTTCTAGCTCTAGATTGGAACAGGAAGGCGTTTCAGAATTTTACTGACTAATACCACTCCTGTACCCTTCTGTAACAGACTACTGTTTTGCGTTCTAGTTGCCTGAGAGTGCAACTTGTTAAGGAAAAACTAGGTCTATTATTTATTTTATATTGAACTTTATACTAACTTTCTATACAGCCACGCAATTACAGCGCGTTGTAAAATTGATAGGACAAATAAGAGAATATAAAGTCTTACGCCCGTTTTCAATAAGCTTCTATCTACAGTTACAGCTACTAAAGATGAACAAATCTATCCCTTTGCCTTTAGTTGCTTTCCTATAACGTACCGACGGATAGCATATCCTACCAAAGTTATGGGTGGATAGATAGAATCTTACTGTTTATCGGGGATAGCTATCTATCTATGAACTGCGGTAGGTTATTGAAAACGGGCGTTAGTAATCACATAAAAGCTTTATTTTTCTATGTATTTTTGGTTTTAAATAAACATTTTTCTTTCTTATTCCTTCTCGAAAGTATCTTTATTTTATACTATTAAAGAAATAGCACCAGCCAATCCAACCTTAGCACACAGTTCTTGACACACAGGTACACAGTGTAAGCTGTTAGTAGGCCAATATAACTTAGACATCAAACAAGGCCAAGCTTTGTATCGCAAACAGGCCGCGCCATTTCACACCATGCTTGTACACAATGGCCCTGATGTGTGAGTGATTCGAAGCCATTGCCATTCAGTCTGCGATGTCTTTGATTGTGTATTGACAATTGTCTAGCCATTGAAATAAGGTAACTTGTCCTAGTGATCCAAATAGATCTTGTTGCTGATTCTGTGATTTTAGCTTGAATATTCTAAGTTTAATACCTAGAGTTCAAACGTAAAATGATGGGCCGTATCTGGGCACGCCACATCGGTACCTAAGTCGTCATCGGCGGTAAATTCCCTCTTTAATGAGTAGCTAGAGAGGCGCCATAGCATCCTCATTTTCCACCTAATGTACTCGTATGTCTTCACCAGGCGTGCTTAGGGAGGTACCTGTTTCAGATTCGGTGGTAAGTAGCGGGTGGTTTCTTGTTTCAGATTTGACGGGAAGAAACGCTTAGGTTACCATTGTGGGGATTGCCCGGAAAAGGCGATTGGTGAACCCTGGTTCAGGTCACGTTATGGGGCGAAACGGTATCGCAAGTTTTCATTCATTCACCTTCTTCTGCTCCAAAGGAAGTGGCAGTAACTGCGAGGTAGAGGACATCTTCAGGCTCTATCAGCTGCCAAAAGAGTTGCCCTGGGAGTCCGTATGAGACACCTTAAGCACGGTCTTGCGGACGGCAAGCAATATGTAACGCGTCGGCCGTCTGTTAAAGATGCATGTTGCGTTCTACGGTCGCCTCAGAAATGTAAGTAAAACTGAACTGTGACCCTGGATCGGAAAGGAAAAAACACAGTTTAGTTAGTAAAAGTCAGACCCTCCCTCTCGTTCCACCTAGAGCAGGAGAAGTTTTTTGTTTTTTTTTTTAACTTAAACATACATAAAATACAACAATATACGAAAATACTTAAACAAGTAAAACTATTCTACTAACAATCCTCCCTAACACCATTTTATCATCGTAATGGTCGAAAAGGCGTTTTTCGTTGTCGTACCTACAAACATTATCTTTTCCCTTTCTATTTTCTGAAACCTAAACCATTTCTCAATCCTTTCAGACTTTTATTTATACATTTATTTACATTACACTCAGAAAAGAATTTTAAGGAAAAATTGGACGTAAATACTACGGTATTTGTTTAATTTTCCGCATGTTTAAATCGCTTTAACAGCTAATAAAATGGTTCCACTGATTTAAATATCTTGTTAAAAATGTTAAACGGCTATCGCTCGGGGAAAAGCCGCTTAGGGAATTATTGGCCGCTAGGACTTGCTGTACACCTTTTTTTGTGAAAACCTTTTTGTTTCGACACTGTTAGCCTTATTTATATATATATCGGAGGAGCTCGTGGCTAGATTATAACAGCCGCACAGGTTGATCTTCAAGGTTAAGCAACGCTTGCCTAGGTTGGTCTGTGGATGGGTGACCATCTTAATATAACGAGTTTCCTCCGTGCCTCGGAAAGCACGTTAAGCCGTTGGTCCCGGCTGTCATTTGGAGATCTTTGGCAGTCGTTACGGGTAGTCAGAAGCCAGTAAATCTGACTCCAGTCTTGCCATGAAGTACCGTGTTACCCCAGTTAATGGGTTGTGGAGGTCTGGTAGGCAGCCGCTCCTCGTAAAATACTGGTATTCAGCTAAATCCGGCTTGACTGGAAGCCGACCCCAATATAGTTGGGAAAAGGCTAGGTAGATGACTGTTAGCCTTATTTATAAAGTTGGCTAGCTATATGCTTAATTTAAATAAAGCTTAGATTCTTAATTTGAATTTACTCGTAAAATTTTAAATTAAGAATCTGAAATGTGTTTGAAAAATGAAAATGATGTAACTCAAAATTCTTGTAACTTCTGAATTTGCAATAGAATAACTTTAGAACTACTTTGAAAAAATATGTCTGAAAAAGAACCACAATCACTAGTAAGGAAGAAACTAAGTACCTACATATAAATATATTCAAAACTAATCATATAAAAAAATAATATATTTTTTTCGCAATTGCAATTTTTGAGGTTAGGTAGTTCGTAAAAATATGGCACATCCTTCCGCTCTGTCCTAGAGAAGAAGTGATTAGATAATTTCCGATCTTAAACAAAAAATATGATTTTTCTCATAAGATACGTATGAGGAAAATCATATTTTGTATTTAAAAAACTGACTGGCTCCGCAATTTCTAAAAGATGAAGTGAGAATTCATCCAATACATTTTCCTGCCCTGAAAGGAGAACGATTGTCAAACTTTTAATAACTAAAACCCACCTATGTATTTTCAGAATTTCATAAAGTAGTAGTAATCTACATTAGACGTCGGCCTAATGTAGATACGTAGGTGACGCCAGAGCATATAGCGTCGCATCACGTGGCGTGGTGGTTCTAATGTAGCTCTACAAGTCTAATTGACATATTAACTGCATGGAGACCGACTCGCCCTGATCTGCGTATGTAATCCACATGGACCTAATGTAGTTCCATTTTAACTCTTTTGAACAATCCCGCGGCCTATATAAAATAACGTACACACAACATAACAACAACAACAAAATACAAACTGTAAGAGACACAGTAACAAAGGTTGCGTTTGGCATGGATCGCTGTGTGCGTCGCTACAAGCTATCCACTGCGCTCTGTAAACATCCAGCTGCATTGATTATGAAACAGATGCGACATGCGTTTCACATAATTATTATGATGAAAGAAGAAAGAAAAATATTTTATTTGGCACACATACTCGTAGATCACAGTGTAGGAAAAACATGAAGAAACTTAAGATTAAAAATAAATAAAACTAACGCCTGTATGGCTTTGGCATTGGCCTCGTTTAAGCCAATGATGGACACAATTGCAAAAACCGCATTCTTTTTAAGGGTTCCGTACCCAAAGGATAAAACTGAAGCATATTACTAAGAGCAATAGCCTAGCGAGCGCACCAGGCCGCATACGGCCAGCGGCCACAGGTGCGCGTGCTCTATGGCGATTTCATTCTAATGTATCTCAATGGCCGCCGCAACCTGGCCGCTGCAACCTGGCCGCTATTATAATTGCTTTTAGTCCGTCCAACTGTCAGAGTCAGCCAGTAAGATGTCGTTTATACCGCGTAAATCGAAGGACTAAAACGGTTTGCAGAGTTCTTCCTGCCCGATTATAAATTAGTTGCCTTCAAAGCTAGAGTGAATAAGCTCTTAATAAATAAGTACGATTCACCATCATTGATTGTATCACTGCTTACCATCAGATGGGATCGCAGCACCAGTTAATATAATTTAAAAAATAAGGTAGAGAGTTCATGTTATGTCTCCCACATTAAAAGATAAGATGAAAAAAAATATTCTACAACCTATCGTCTGTTTTTTAAACCCTGAGACTAAAATGACATTTCAACATAAAAGAACTGGCGTCATTCCTATAGTAAATTTGACATTACTTCAATCAAATCTGTCAATTTTGTCTCAGGGTATAAAAAACAGACGACTGGAGAACCATACACATACCCGTAAGTACATAAACCAAAAAAAAATCCCGAAAACCAAACTCAAGTAAAAATGTATTCAACAAGACAAGATAAACCCTGAATAATAATCTAAAAAGCTACCAAAACTTTTGAATATCTAATTAATTAGACCAAAGGCATAGTTTTACACGCTTACATAAACTCACGTATTTATTACTTCTTCGAATAAAGCTTTTTTTAGAGTTAGTTCAATCCAATTTTTTGCTTTGACAGAAATAGAGACGGAGGCACTTGATCGCCTTTGTAGTGACTTCAAAGCACCCTTGATGGGATAAAAGTAGAAAGATGTTTCAACGAACGTCTAATCATTAGATATTTTTGTTTTGACAATGCGGTAACCGAATCTTCTTGTCTGGTGAGGGTCGTGGATATTCGATAAATGTGAGATTCTGTGAGTTGGAATTATGGGAGATTATTGTAAGGTTCACAATATTGTATTTTGTTAATTTTATTTAAGTTATTTACGAAAAATTTTACCCATATAAATCCTTAATTACGAGAATTGGAACCAAAATTCAGAGAAATACATAAACTGGACATTTACTTATAAATTACCGGAAAACCTGTAATAAAAAATTTTTGGTAAAATTACATGTTAAAAAATAACATTAGTTCGTTCCCATTGTACCTGTGTCCAATTTAAGTGCAAATTACACAAAACTATGGCAAAAATAAAATTAAGACATGAAATAAAACATAAGCCTACTGTAGGATTATTAATTTATACTCTTAAAACTTTTCCCAAAAGCACGCATTGATGAAAAATGGGCTGAACGTTGTTTCCTGCACCATCTGCCACCAAAATAATAATCTATGTCCATTTTATATTGGGTTTAACCGGGCGTTGGTACACGCAATATATTTGGTAGGTGTACCTTACCGGCCAACGCCCATTGCCTATCTGTGCAGCGATAAAACTATTTTATGTACCGTTTGGATATGTTCGAGATAGCTGCTAATCTACACTTGTTTTCTTTGTAGGAGTATTTGTTGGTGCGTGTTTAAGATATGGGTTTACGTGCAAGTAAAGTGTTATACGTTTCCTTGTGTGCAGCATCGGTTTTGTATAAATACTTTAGCACTTCGATGTACTGATAGTCAATCTGGCACCTTAAAAGAGACTGTAAGTCTTGATCGAATCAAAAGCTTTCTAGTAGTCTACAAACACTAAGCAGCGAGGCAATGGAAGCTATGCTTATGCTTGGAGTTTCCTCGTGTGATCACATCATGAATAAAGATATCCGCAAGAGAATAAAGGTTACTGACATAGGCCGCAGAATCGTCAAACTTAAGTGGCAGTGGGCAGGACATGTCGCTCGCAGAAAAGATGTTTATTAGGGTCAAAAGGTTCTGGCAACCACGTGCTGGACAACTCAGCGTTAGAAGCCCTTCCACATGGTGGACCGATCACCTGATGAGGGTCGTTGGAATCCGATGGATGTGAGACGCACAGGACTGTTTGTTAGGGGAGGCCTATGTCCAGCAGTGGACGCCTTTCGGCTGAAATGATGATAGAATTTGTTTGAAAAAAACTTTAACCCAACTCTATGTTGACTCTTTTTTCCAGGTTGCCACCAAACTTCCTTTCACCAAAAAAAACATTAAAGCTCGAACTTCCTTAGCCATTTTATTTAATAACCAGATAATTAAATTAACAAACTGTCCCAATTTGCCTTCCTTCCCCAAAATAACGGTCCGGAAAACACGGGATCTGCCAAAACTGAAAATTTGCTGGTGAAAAAATAAATAATACGTTGCAAAACAAAATAATTAAGCGCTATTCGTCCGGTTTTAATCAGCTATCTCATTACGGAGTGGTGGTTAACCGGCCGAATGTAAAGTGCTGTTTATCTAAGCACAAATCTGTACTAGCCAACGGTTGCGGTCATTCTCGTGTTGGAGGCAGATTGCTTTTTGCTTTGGTCGCATATTCGGGTTTTGTAAGATCGGGTTGGGTTAGGATGTTAGAAGGGGTTTAATTTTCGTGTGGACAGGAATATCTGTGTTTAAGTTTTTCTTTTGCTTCTGTGTGACTGTGTAAAAAACTTAAGTGGAAGTTAAAATTTAAAAACGTTTGAACGTTTTGGACATACATGACATGTAGGCCCAGTAGTAAGTTAGTGTCCCCGATACAGGCTTTTTACATTACCTATTTGCCACCTCGTTGGCACCGGCACTCTCATGTTGATGGTGGTTTTGCCTTCATGAAAGTAGAAATCAAGAAAAAGTAAGAAAATAAAGGATCTGTAATTAAAAAGTAGCCTATACACTGTTTCAGGGCATGTACTTTTAGAGGTATGCGGAATACGTGTAAAGTCCCGTAAAACTCCATCGAAAAAGGAGGGAGCTCACCTCCACCGTGTGCTCCTTGTCCTCTGGGTGATCCGCACAACGGTGCCACCCGTGCGTTTCTTCCGCTTAAGTCAGACGCAGGAACCTCCCAAACTTACCATATCTTGTAAAAAGCTGCGTCATGTGGAAGGTGAGGAACTGAGGACACGGACGCCTCTCTAGCCAATCCTCAAACAGTGGACTTACCGCCATGATTATGATTATTGTTTGCCCAACTAAGTGTGTATAATGTTTTATTAACTTTCCATAGAGATTACTGTTTCTGGAGAGAACTGTGTTTGGAGAGGAGCTCGTGGCTAGATAATAACAGCCGCACGGGTTGATCTTCAAGGTTGGGCAGCGCTTACCAAGATTGGTCTGTGGATGGGTGACCATCTTAACATACCGAGTTTCCTCCGTGCCTCGGAAAGCACATTAAGCCGTAGGTCCCGTCTGTCATTTGTAGATCTTTGGCAGACGTTACGGATAGTCAGAAGCCAGTAAATCTGACTCCAGTCTTGCCATGAAGTACCGTGTTACCCCAGTTAATAGGTTGTGGGGGTCTGGTAGACAGCCGCTCCTCGTAAAATACTGGTATTCAGCTAAATTTGGCTTGACTGGAAGCCGACCCCAATATAGTTGGGAAAAGGCTAGGCAGATGATGATGAGAAATCATTGTTTCAAAAAATTAAAGCAGCTTTGTGTCGCGTGGTATGATCTGAAGCTATGGGTAGTACCAAAAATAACGACCACATTTCTGCCCACGCATACCACATCCACTACAACTATTCACTTCCCACATCCACTCATTGGTTTCCCTTCGGCCACTATTAACATTTAAATCACCTGTTTACAAGCAACAAAATTAATTTAAAATAAACCATGTACCATGAAATCCAATTATGTTGATAGCTAATTAAAATTTTCATAATGTTACACCTTGTAGGTACACTCGTACATGGTGATGTTACTTTTTAGTAGTTGTTGTTAATTATTGTTATTTGTATTGAATTGTGTAATTATTGTGTTTGCTCTTGTGGAATAGACTGCGAACTAATGTATGCAGCTCGTTTTGTACTAATTCACGTTATTTAATTGAACGATTAATAATTATTATTGTTTTCATTGACTTTGTAGTGGGCAGGAAATAATATTTGAGTTGGTAGGTAATAAATTAGCACTGGGCTGCAGGAATGTTGGGAAGAGTTACCATAGCATAAACGCAAAGGGCTACTGAAAGAACCGAAGTGGATTTCAGTCAGTAAAATTCTCATCACTCCACCCAAAGTAGGATGAGTATATTTCATAATTTTTCACCTAAAAAATTGTTTCTTCTAGCTGAGAAACCATCAAATAACTTTTTCCACTCTGGGAAGTGACCGGGCGTGTCGGCTTTCTATTAACTAAGTCCTATCTCCTCCTTTAGTTACCCTTGGCGTTATTATTGGACTGCATTATTGCTCGTATAAGTTACTACTTATACGAGCAATAATGCTTTTGCTACTGGCTCTACGGTAACTTATTCAAGCAATAACACAGCCCATGTGAATCACCCTTTACAATTTCACAAACAAAGCAACGCTCTACAACCACTTACCCGACCTTTCTGACTAACACTAGGAGTCAGTTGTCTAAACTACTGCATTTAACTGTCTGAGAATTCGGCTCCATATAAAACGGAACGACTTGGGCGGCATCCCCTTTGCCGTTCACCCTTCAAAGGAAATTGCCGCCATACATTGATGTTTATCTGAGGATCTGTTCACATCTTAGCAATGGTTTTGTTCCTTCCGGTTTTTCTTTAAGTGTTTCGTATAGCGATGCTGGTGACGATAAAGGAATGGTAAATGGATGACTGCGAAGTATTTGGGAATGGAATTGAATGGTAATCTGTGAAGCTGCGAAAGCTATTTTGTGTACGGTGGAGGTTTAGAGATCAGACAGTTTATTCTTCAATTAAGTGGAAATACTCGGCTGAGCAGAGTTTGGGAAGCTGCGCGGTATCTTCTCGTTCAATATACCACAGAGTCTCAAGACAAAAGTCTATGACCAGTGCATGTTGGCAGTGATGTACACGTTACATCACTTATCAGAAGCATGCCTTATCAGAAGAATTAAAGTACCGTACAGTAGAGGGCATACCCATAGGGCAATGGGAAGGGCTATTCCCGAAATTGTGTTGTGTCATCATATCAGAAATGAAAATATCTGCAGTAGAACTAAGATTCCCAACATAGCCCGAAGAATCACCAAACTTGGGCAGGGCACATTGCTCGTAGAACAAATGGTCGTTGGCGAAGAAAGATTCTGGAGTATCGACCACGTACCGGAAAACGCAGCGTTGAAAGGCCTCCTAAAAAGTGAATCGAAGACTTGATGCGACTCACGGAAATGCGATAGATGTGAGATGCACAGGACCGCTCGCTGCAGGAGCTTGAAACTAACGAGAGGCCTATGTCCATCAGTAGACATCCTTTGGCTGAAGCGATGATGATGAAGAAGTGGATATAAACCAAGCTGTATGGTGGCCACCTTATGCGGTGGATTCACTAATCGGACTTGTGATCAAAGACATTTAGTTGGACATGAGTCAGCAAGTGTCTTCAAGCTACTATGGTTGACTACGGTAATATATTGTACGCACACACGACCATCCTAATCCCACTTAAGTCCATACCTAATACGCTCATTTAGGAAGCTGATTACTATCCAATCCCTTTCATTTGTTCCGCAAAGAATGATCGACTCCAATTTTTCACAGAACGAACAAACATTTAACAGATACAAAACCAACAAAACGATTTTTTTTCAAATACCCTCCATTAAACAATGACCACAAAACTCTGTTATCGAACATAGCTTAATGTCGTTTAATCTCATTTATATGGGTGAAAAATAATTGTTGCACATAAATCGTTGGAATGTGTGAGTGTGTGTGCGAGCAATTTGCAAAAAGCAATTGCCGCCATACATCAATGTCTTATCGTTGGATCTGTGCGTCGATTGTCACTGGCCACGTGGTAGCGAATGTGGTAGGTCAACTCATATGTAATACTCCTAAAGCGCGCTATGGCGATTTAGCCTCTTCGATCTCGGCGAATTTCTGTAATAATGGAGTAGTGAAGCTGTCGCGCGTTCGCATCGGTACAGTCGCGATGCGGTCGCTAACTTCTATTTACCCGCATCAAGATTCTCAGTCATTCCCCGGTTTTGTTCGACACAGTCACGCGTTTGCATCGATACAGTCGCGATACTTTAGCGTCCTAGTTACTCAGATACCCGCGAAACGAGACACAATAGTAAAACAATATCAGCGCGGTCTCATAGGACCGGTTGGGGATTCAAACGCTAGTAGAGCGTTGCAAATGCGACTACCGCGCGCCAGTAGTGCTGTTGATGTGCATCTACAAGATTCGCGACAGCATCGCTACAAAAAGTCGCCGTGGTCGAGGGCCTTTAGGATGCCAATCAGTGTGGGTATCACTTCTAGAGCTCAAATTGAGTGGAAAGCAAACAATAAAAAACTATTCTAGACCATACCACTGATTTATTATAAGTACCAGATTGATCAATTACAAGGGCAGCATACTAGTCTGAATTTTCGAACTGCTAGGAATTTACGCTCTATTATAAGACAATTATAAGTGGCCACCATAGTCATCCTTGAGACTTTGTCTATGTGAGTGTTTCAGTTTCCTATTGTAAAACGCCGTTATTTTCAAAGTCAGATAAAACCAAAGACCATTATTCTACTCCGTCAATCAGCTAAAGGCATAGCTCAGTCAAAACCGTTTTGGCCGTGGCAGGCAAACGGTTGGTCTTGGCAATCAAAGCGTTACGGTTCGTTTCTGCCATAGGTTTATAGGCTTTATTTTCAGCAATACTTCTTCACAATCTCTACACATTGGCATTCCTATCTATGGTTGTTTTTCTAGCATTTTATTCAGGCGTTTGCAACGTTTCAACTAAACGGTTTCGCTTCTCAATGGATACGTAGGACAGATTTGTATGTAGTTCAAATGAATGAGGTTCACGCCTGTTTCGGATGAGGTGACTTTATTCCGAATTCTAAACGAAGTGAGTCTCTATTTAGTTTTAAAACTTTCGTTTCTTTTTAGTTTTGCGTTTAAATTAAAATTCGTGCTGCTTTTTAATAGTTTTCAGCTGAAATACTGAATAACTTTAGAGATTTTTATTAGTACGATGATTTCAAACTATACAGTATAATTTATTTAATTTTATATATTCAGTTTATTTTAAATACATATTCAATTTAATTTAAATCTTTGTGAAATAATTTTCACAAAGATTTAAATTAAATTGAAAAATTAAATTTAATAGGTAATCCTTTTAAATTAAATTTTATCATCAAGTTTTACATTACTGAGGCATAGTAGATGTGAGATCACCCCGTGTAACAATAAAAACATTTGCATTTAGCTTTGTATAATTATTATTTTACCAAAAAGCCGTGCTTTTTTCTTTCAGAAATACCGCAATTTGACGATGTCTGCCATTACATAGTATATTTTAAGTGCTGATAGGCTCATGCTTTACTGCTATGTCACCTGATGGAAAACGACGGCGTGGTCGATAATCACGTTTGTTGCATGAGAAAAGAAATTGTTTTTAGTATTTGTTAACATAGTGGCAACCACGTGGCAACAGATGTCTAAAAAAGGCCTGGTGTCAAAGAAAAAGACAGCCAGACGGACAATGGAGTCTTAAATAGAGACTGTTTGACCCTTTAAGTACGGAACCCTAAAAAAAAAGAAGTGTGAACCAAATATCTAAATGAGAAAATAATAGGCAGAACCTTTTAAACAAACTCAGCAGAAAAAGCGCAAGGATGACCCAACAAACAACCATTAAAAATGTTGCTTAGCAAAATCATTTTTAAATACAGTTACGATGGACGTTTAAAAGGGGTTACATGGATGTTTGCCAGCTACCCTCAGCGGGGGTGTATGACAAACATGACGCGACAACCCTTCCTAAATAATTAACGAACAAATCTGATAATTAAAACGAAGGAGTAAGGTAATCATGTGCTAACAATTAGTTTAAACGGTTTTGAAAGTGATTTTGAAAGCTATTAATATTGTTTTGGTAATCTTATTTGTTTGTTTAATTTTTTATGTGAACAAAAGCACACAGGTCGAGTTAATACGTAAGGCATTTTCTACCATTAGGTGTTTTTTTGCTTAAAGTAAGAAATGTTCTTATGCCTTCTCTTGCTCTATGGTGCAATGGGAGAGCTGGCTTTTGCTGACTAGAATCAGCGCTATGCCCTTCAATTCCCTTTTACATTCTAGGGAAGCGGGTTTTCTTTTCAGAAATTCCTGGTGACAAATTGTAATAGGTGCAATATTTAGACATTAAATGACCTTAATTTTACGGTTCCAAAAAAAGAAAATACGGTACCAAGTCCAACCAGCTTTTATCCAGTTTTTATACAAAATTTAAAATTTATTTTAAAACTCTATTTATTTTTTCTAATTTATTTATTTATTTTAGTTTAAAATGCTTAATTATTTTACTATTCTTATCTGTTTTAATTTAATACACTTATTTTAATATACTCGTGCTACTGTAGAATATCCACAGGAACTCCACATTGGGTGAAGGCCTCCTCCAAAGATGCTTAATTGTCTCTGTAAAGATTAAACATATAAATTGTATATACAATTAATTATAAAATATATACTCCAATGACAAAACGATATACACAAATATACAGGAACATTCTGAACAAACAGATAATAGGAAAACAAATTAACGCTGTGACACAGTACTGCTAACTTCTCACGAATGTAGGTACTCGCAAACTTTAACTTTGAAGGTTAATCGGTTGGCTGCCATCCTGATGTTAATTGACGTTTATTTGAAAACAAGCCACGTATCCAACGGGATTGCCTGTCAACAATAATGGTGAACTTTCAAACAAACATTCATAGCATTAGCCTTATACCGTTCCCACTCGGGACTCAGGCCTTTTCTCTAGGATAAACAAACATTCGCTCGTCTTTAGTAGTTAGAGTTCAAAAACCGTTTCTTTGTGTTTTAAAAACTCTTTTCAAAATTAAAACTTTAAAATAACTTCTAACCTAACTTGTCCATGTCGGGCCGTCTTAAAATATACTAATTCTTTTGCGTAAAATGTGATCAAACTTTGGATTGTTTTATTAGAAAATAAAATTACAATGTATTTAAATTCGAATACTTTGTTCAAGCAATGATGAATGATGTTTTATAAATAAATTGTATGTTTAGCCGTTATTCTGCAGATTACCTAGGAAGTATGCAGATTATTATAAGGTTGACTGGTAGAGAATGCCTAGATGGATCAAGTCCGCCTGTGTACCACCACTGTACATGAAGTTTATATAAATGAATAAATTACCTGGTTAATGTTTGAATCCCCGACCGGTCCTATGAGACCGCGCTGTTATTGTTTTACTATTGTGACTCGTTTCGCGGGTATGTGATAGATTAATATAACGTCAAACATCTTTTTTTCAGTTTTAACAGCCTCAATCAGATAATTTGCAGATTAATTTATTCATCTGCACTCTGATTTACGTACATTTATTAGCGGTTAACATATACGTGTGAATTCGAGGAAAATTGTTAGTTGGTAGTATTAACTTTAATACATTAAAATGGATGCTAAAAATAATTTGAAAATTTAAAAAATAACAAAATATGAATACCAATATATTTTTTTTTAATTATACAATTTTATTATTACTATACCTAGCCTATATTGTCACACTGCTGGGCAAAGGTCTCCCTCCATTTCTTCCATCATTCTATACATATCATCATCATCATCTGCCTAGCCTTTTCCCAACTGTATTGGGGTTGGCTTCCAGTCAAGCCGGATTTAGCTGAATACCAGTATTTTACGAGGAGCGGCTGCCTACTAGACCTCCACAACCCATGAACTGGGGTAACACGGTACTTCTATACAAATAACAACCTTTTTTAAAAAGATTTACCATGCACTAGTCTTATAAGTGCCCAGGTAGGCTTGTGTGAAATAAAAATATTTTGACGTTGATACAAAAATAAAATCGTTTAACGTGAAATTGAGTTTATTAAGTTTCTTCCTGGCAAAGAAAGTTAATGGCAAAAGCCTTGTATATAATTTTAATCGTTCTCTGAAATTCATTAAAGGATTAAACTAAATTGCTTAACAGTTGTAACACAGCATTGAATAAAAGGGTAGCAGTACTATCAACTGACTCGAGAAATATGATCTAATTTGGTTCCTAATACAATCTTGTTAACTCAATTTGTTATACTGGGACTTACAATTATAAGTATTTGAGTTGTGAGGGAAGAGCGTTTTTAGTTTTGACGTGGAAGGGAAAAGGTGACTTATTTTTTATTTGTTTATTAACTTTTTAAACTCATAGAGGACTCAAGATTAAGACTGATTTTTTCTAACAGGTCTGGAAAAGGAAAATTTTAAAAAAATATTGAAAAAATTTAATTAATTGACGATTTTATACAGCTTCTTCTTTTCGTATACATATAGTCTGTCAATTTTTTTCTGCTCACTTTTTATACAGCTGAAAATAAAAAAATAAAGATTTTTTCTAATTAGACTAACTTTGACGAAGAACTTTGTCACCAATGTCCAGAATCGTGTACTGGAACTGTGTTACTTGTATGACAGCTGATTTCTGAGACACTGTTTATACACTCATGAATTTGTTTCTGTAAAAAGTTTTTATATTACATTTTTTATTTTTTATATCTCTCAGTCTAAGCCTGAGGTATTTATACAATTTAATCATTAAAATCATTTACAGCCAGAGTATTTACTTTGCATGACAATTCCAATCAGCCAGCTACGGCTAGGGTACAGATAGGGGCTCGCTGAAAGGCCGTAGTCGTTGCTTGGCTGTTTTATTATGGATTTTCCATATCATCTAACACCAGATCAGCCCAATATCCAGAGACAGAGCAACAGACGCATGACAATTCTAATAAGCCCATACACGGTTAGGATACATTTTCTAATTATAGCGAGCTAGGCTCGGGAGCCTACCTTCCATCTTTACTAATCTCAAATACGGCTAAGATTTATTGTTTTACTTCAGAATTATGTCAGTTCGATGTTCCATTTCTTTGTGCAGTCAGTCATCAACTATACCTAGACACAAATTAATTTTTAAAAAATCATCATCAGTCCACAATTGGCCAAAAAATCGATAAATGTACATAAAATAACACCAGGCATATAACCGCCTCCTTTGTGAGATCGGTAAAAAACCTTTTCTAATATATCCAAACGTAGTCTTACAGACATGGCTGACCTGACAAAACCACCCAATCTTTTACAAAATTAAATATTTTTCACTTTCCGTCCTCCCCTGTCCCGAAGCCAGGTTTCATTATAATTTAATTACCACTCGCGCCCTCCTGACACTTGCACTAATTTCTTAAGTAGGAGGTAAAGCTCGATAGGACACCGTCGCCCCTGGGCCAACCCTTATCAACAGGCTCGCTTGACTTGGAATCCTTAATACCCATACTGTCACCCGACTTTCAAAGATCGTTAAAGCAATCTTAACTTTATCCCCGGTAGCCAAGATACATTTTTGATTGAAGACACATGGTTGTTAAGCTCTTTAATCTTGTACAGTGTAAAATTTACTATTGACACGGTAGTTGTTTCCCATGTATTGTTTACCGTCACCTTATTTTCAATAACTAGTTAAGCAATCAAGTTATAAAGACGAATTTGATTAGGGTGATTCCTTCTGTTTGTTTTAAGGGAATTGGGTCAGTTAATACTTGTTTAGTTTTGGTTTTTGTTTAATTTTAGACAAAATATTGAATTTTCTTTGTGTTTGTTTTAAAAAATATAAGCGATGTTTTAGCGTGTGATTAACATTAATAAAAACTATGTAAATGATTGTGAATGGACCTATAAATGTTGCGTTTATCACCTTAGGGGATGAATTTTGGAAACCCTCTCTTAATGTTTGCCTATGTCACAAAAAGAAACATTGTGTAAAATTTCACGCTCCTATTTCTAGTAGTTTCGGCTGTGTATTGATATATCAGTCAGTTTCTCCTTTTCTATATACGAGTATAAAAACCATTTTCTTTTTCGCTTATTTTTCAGTTTTTTTTTTTTTTGTTGATTTTTATATCTTGGGCTGTATTTTTTAAAATAATTTATTATTATTAGTGTTCTGCATGTATGGTTGTGAACTATAATAGACCAGGGTAGATAATTTTTGAAACCAAAAAAAATTACAGTAGGATGAAACCCATTAGAAAAGGAGAGGAATATGATCAAATTGAAAGGAAAAATAAATTACGGTCGATCCGAGTTCGGGAAGTGGGAGGGGGAGGTTTTTAAGGGTAAAAAATGGTTTATCTTGATTTCCGGCAAAACTACAAGTCCTATGGAAAAAAGTTAAATAGCAAAGTTGTAGGCAATAAAAAGATCTACAACTTTTGTATTTGCAGATTTTTCACATAACCTCAAAATTTAGGTGAAAAATTCAAAAAACCAAGTTTTTGGTTTTTTATTTATATCTTTTTCAAAAACATTTTTTTTTCTACGAAATTTGGTGAAAACTTACCTTATTATGTCCCAAATACACTGTAATTTATTTGATTAAAAATATTTATTTTTTCGCTTCATTTTAATTTAATATCAAAAAAGCACCCTAATTTTCAACCAAAAATTCTGACGTCAAAATATCAGCTTTTTTCAAAAAGTTTGGGGGCTTTTTGTTCGTTGAAATATCTACTTTCTGATGGTGTAAAGAAAAATATACATTACTATAGGAAATATTCTTAGAAAATGCAAAAAATTGAAAAAATCTCAAATTCGAAAAAAATTTTTTAATCATTATGTACAATTTCATCAAAAAAATGTGATTGCTGCAATTTTTTTTAGTTAAAAAGTTTATTTATTTTACTCGAATTACATTCATGTCATAGAAAATCTCATACAAAATAACAAACAGTGTGATAATGAGCTTCTATTGCGACTAAATCAGGCACATTTCTTAAACGAGCTAAAATGTTTTTATCGAAATCATTAATTGTATTTTGTTTTTTAATATGCTGTAATATATTTTCTCTTGTATCGTTATTTTGAACTGATGAAATTTTATCTTTAGAAATATTACCGAAAAACCCACCGCAGAGAAAGCAATGAGATTGAAAATTAAATATAAGAGCGTCCTTATTTATTTGTTTTCCTTCCTGTGATTTCTTACGTCTTGAGCTACAGAATGTAGCTATTGCAGTCTCATCATTATAATGACTTTGACAAGTTCGATGAATAAGAGCTGATGTTAAAGTTTCAAATTTTTTGTATCTATTGTCGATTCTCTTCTTGCTAGACGCCACTAAACGATTCAAAGCTGTTTTTTTTATTTCATACACTTGCTTGTCGTCTGACTTATTGCAGATTATACAAACAGATTCTTCCATACTGGTAATCTGAAAAGACAAAATCAAATTAATAATGCCTTCAAAGTTTTATCATGAGTATAACTAAATCTGTTTGTATAAAATAAACGAAGTTACTATTCTTTTATTCTTGTACTGAAATATCATTCAATTTCAATTTTTTAGGTTATGTTACGTTAAACATACTATTTATAAAAGAAAATATTACTATTTTTATTTTGAAGCTGATTAATATAGATTAAAATACAGATAGTATTTACCTTGCTATGCAGATTCCAAACGTAAAGTACGTAAAGTAAATTTCTCACAAATCACTTAGAGTAACTCAGCCTGCACGTGTATTTTTAAAAACGATGCAGATGTTGTACACTACTCTGTATCTCAAATACTGACTAACGGTCTTTACAGCTGCTATGAAATAGCAGGTATGTAGTAAGGCCCAGACTCTCCTAGGTCCGTCCCCACTTCTCAATTAAATAACTTACAATGGGCTTAAATTCACCGAAGGTCACTCAGGTATATAAATTATTTTTAAAACAGCAATAAATAGGCATCTACAAATATTATTTAAAGAAGATTCTACAACTTTTTCAAAATATTGTAGATGTCTTATTAAATATTAACTTTATTAACTTATTTGTTTGTTAATTATAGAAGTATATTTTACTTTGTAATTTTTTCGTTTATCAATAAAACATGAAATCTTACGTTTTTTGAGTAATTGAAGTGTAAATTTTAATAAATACCTGAATATTGTACATAATGATTAAAAATTTTTTTTCGAATTTGAGGTTTTTTTCAATTTTTTGCATTTTCTAAGAATACTTCCTATAGTAATGTATATTTTTCTTTACACCATCAGAAAGTAGATATTTCAACGAACAAAAAGCCCCCAAACTTTTTGAAAAAAGCTGATATTTTGACGTCAGAATTTTTGATTGAAAATTAGGGTGCTTTTTTGATATTAAATTAAAATGAAGCGAAAAAATAAATATTTTTAATCAAATAAATTACAGTGTATTTGGGACATAATAAGGTAAGTTTTCACCAAATTTCGTAGAAAAAAAAATGTTTTTGAAAAAGATATAAATAAAAAACCAAAAACTTGGTTTTTTGAATTTTTCACCTAAATTTTGAGGTTATGTGAAAAATCTGCAAATACAAAAGTTGTAGATCTTTTTATTGCCTACAACTTTGCCATTTAACTTTTTTCCATAGGACTTGTAGTTTTGCCGGAAATCAAGATAAACCATTTTTTACTCTTAAAAACCTCCCCCTCCCACTTCCCGAACTCGGATCGACCGTAATTTATTTTTCCTTTCATTTTGATCATATTCCCTTGCTTTTCTAATGGGTTTCATCCTACTGTGATTTTCTTTCATTTTTTACCATTTTTGTAGGCTTTGACCCCGGTCTAATAAGTGCAGACAGTAATTGAAATAAATAAATGCGGTATTTATCCACAGCCTTAACAATCCACCGTAACTTTATTCTCACCTTGGAGAGTCAACCCCTGAATGAAATGATTACCATAAACCATGTAATACAATTACAGAGGGTTGGAAAGGGTGAGGGATAAAATATGTGATCCTGTTACCGATACCTTCTTTTTTTTGATGTGGGAAATCAACAAATAGCTCCTTGTTTGATCTAGGCGAAACATATATAGAAAACCCACCTATTTTGTTATGGGTAGGCTCGTGTTTGACGACTATTTCACCTGATGGCAAGCGATGATGTAGCTGAAAATGGAACACGCTTGTCTAGAAGTAACTTTATCATTACAGACTTAAATACCCCTAAAGATGATAGCTACAAGCTATCATGAAATAGACTCTGGCTCCCGTGTTTCTTCAGTCGCCCTTTGTGTTCAGAGCTAGTAACTAGGTAATTCTTCAAATAATTCACAAATCGGCTTAAATCTAGTAACCTTATATGGTTTCAAATACCTGTTACCTTTTGCTTCAGTCGCTTTACATAATAATAATTATGAATTTGTGCTATTTAGAACTAAAATTATACTCAATCATCATCATCTTTTCAGCTGAAAGACATTCACTATTAGACATAAGCCTCCCCCAAATATCACCAAAATGAACGGTCCCGTGTTTTTCGTGTCCATCGGATTCCTGCGACCTTCACCAGGTCATCGGTCCACCTTGTGGGAGAACGTTAGTATTTGAAAATGTCTAGTTTCTATGATAGTTTCTTAAAGAATTCAAGAAAAGCTCATGAAATATTTAACCAGTCATAGTAATTTATTCAGTCGGCTGTCCAAGTTTCGTTGAACAAACTGTCGCTCAAGAATAATACGCATTGTTTTAGTAACTTTACCTAGTAAATTGTCTGAGAATTTAGAAATGCTCATAGATATTTCTTAATTATTATCAAAAAAAAAATTAAAGCCTTTTATATCTATTTTTTTTTCTTTAATCTTTTCAAATTTTGTAAACTAGTACTTGATTGTGTCCCACTATCAGGTGGAATACAATCAAGTCAAGTAACCATCAGGTAAGCAATAATGCAACCGTTGTGAGTGAAGCGCACTGCTTTATTAATAGCCTATTCGATGTAGCCTTGAAGACTCCTAAATTACAATTTAACGGGAAGAACGTAGCAGGCAAATTGTTCCAATCTAGAATATAATAATTCAAACAAAGTTCATCTTAAACATTATTTTTTTTACCAGAAAAGGCAACGTAGACTGTAGCTTCAAGACTACGAATCAAACTGATTTCCCATTAAATCAATTCATTCAATAATCATTTCCTCTAAATTATGTGGGCACACGTTAAAAAATAAAACACTAGCCAAAAATTACAAAACGCAAATCCTATAACCAATTCTTTACCCAACACCCTAATCGTAAAAAACCCGAAAATTGAACAAAACTAAAGCCCAACAGGACATTTAACGACAAAAGAACCAAACGAGAAGTAGACGCAAAGCAAAATCCGATTTAGTCGGTACAGCCACGGCGACCCGCGTCAATGTGAACTGACAGTTCTGGCTGAAGAATGAACGGAATTCGACTGTTGGTTTACTACGAAATGTGGGAGAATGGTTAGTTTTGAAGATAGACTATTGTGCCCATTAATATTTAGATTCCATTCTGTGAAATTAAATTTGGAATATCTGGTGTGGATTGTTTGGTTGATTGTTCTTGTTGTGCTGTGGTAGTAGTAAATATTGGAGGAGCTTTCTTTCTCGAAGCTTGTCCCAAAGCCAGGCAATTAAAGCAAGTAGACTGTGTTAAAGGTTTATTGATAGCTATAGTTTACAATTTACTGCAGCAATAAGTAGGTCTAAAGGAGGTGCTCGTGGCTAGATAATAACAGCTGCACGGGTCGATTTTCAAGGTTAAGTAACGCTTGCCAAGGTTGGTCTTTGGATGGGTGACCATCTGAACATACCGAATCTCCTCCTTGCTTCGGATAGCACGTTAAGTCGTAGGTCCCGGCTGTCATTTGTAGATCTTTGGCAGTCGTTACGGATAGTCAGAAGCCAGTAAATTTGATTCCAGTCTTGCCATGAAGTATCATGTTACCCCAGTTAATGCGTTGTGGAGGTCTGGTAGGCAGCCGCTCCACGTAAAATACTGGTATTCAGCTAATTCCGGCTTGACTGGAAGCCGACCCCAATATAGTTGGGAAAAAGGCTAGGCAGATGGCTTATTGTTATGCGAGACGCACTGGACCGCTCGTTGTGGCTACGCTTGGGGGAAGCCTATGTCCAACAGTGGACGTCTTTCGACTGAGATGATGATGATTGTTATTTTTATGGTAGGTATGTTGACCTTAAATATTTTTTTTCTTTCTTTTTTTTTTACACGTTACTACGAGTCACACTTGGCAATTTTTTTTCATACTTTGAGTGTTTCAGAATATATGTAGACAACAACTGAGAATCAATTTTTCCGATACAGTTTCTGTTCTAACCTTCCCAATCCAATTACTGATGAGGGATACCGAAACCCTAATTATAATGACCCAAAATCGTTAAAGACGGTATTCCCTATATGTTTTATAATAAGTTTAGGGAGCTACTTGGCCCTTTTCTATATAGGTACAGTAAAGGTACAAGATGACCTTGATCTAAATTTTCTCTGATTTAACCAATCACATACCCGCAAAACGAGACACAATAGTAAAACAATAACAGCGCGGTCTCATAGGACCGGTCGGGGATTCATGAATTAATCTGATATTGGTGGTTGTCACTCTTTTCTGAAATGATTTTTGTTTTAGGTGCTTGATCAGTTTCGTGAGTTAAATGGGTTGTGGAGGTCTGGTAGGCAGCCGCTCCTCGTTAAATACTGGTATTCAACTAAATCCAGCTTGACTGGAAGCCGACCCCAATATAGTTGGGAAAAGGCTAGGCAGATGATGATGATGGTCGTGGTCATTTTTTTCTGAAATAATTTTTGTTTTAGGTACTTGATCAGTCTCGTGAGTCTATATGATTGGCAGTGAGTTTACCAATCTTCTGAACCTGGTTTTGCGTTCACTAACCTTCTGTTACCTTGGGTCGCCTGGTGCTGATACCTCGAATAGTATTGAAATAATTAACTAACGTAATAATAAAAAAAAAAAACAAACTTTACCTCTTTATTATATTAGTATAGATGATTGAATTTGTATACTTTTTTTTCGACTTGTTTCCATTTACACCAAATTTTTGATGTGTCACTAAACAAATAATTGTCAACTAATAAGCACATACCGCTCATTTACCATCACAACACCACCATAACAATAATTACCACCAACACCAATTCAGTCATTATCTTCCAGCAGAAAAGCGCTTCCTTACGCAATCCCAGTCGCTGCCATAAGTACCTGAAAATTTCATTAAGCGCAAGCTGTTACGTTATACTCCATAACGATGACAGTAAGGTAAGTAATTCACAAGTCAGTTTCCCGTGACGTCACTGCAGTAACATTGCTTAGCTGACGACAATGTGTCTATATTGAACTGAATTTTTAACAATCATTTATAATTATTAATGTTCTGCATGTGTCGTTATAAGCTATAGTCCATCTAATGAATGCGCGACCTTAGAAAAATAGGTTAAATCCAAAAATGTTGTAAGTGGTTTGACACTTCACAGTTTTTTTTATTTCCTACAATTGCGACTGAATAATGTTGCCAATTAAATTAAAAAAAAAAACTCCAGGTCGCTCTTTCATTAGACGTACTCTATAAGTGCACACAGTAATTGAAATAAATAAATGCGGTATTTATCCACAGCCTTAACAATCAACCGTAACTTTATTCTCACCTTGGAGAGTCAACCCCTGAATGAAATGATTACCATAAACCATGTAATACAATTACAGAGGGGTGGAAAGGGTGAGGGATAAAATATGTGATCCTGTTACCGATACCTTCTTTTTTTGAGGTGAGAAATCAACAAATAGCTCCTCGTCTGATATAGATGAAACATATATAGAAAACCCACCTATTTTGTTATGGTTAGGCTCGTGTTTGACGACTATTTCACCAGATGGCAAGCGATGATGTAGCTGAAAATGGAACACGCTTGCCTAGAAGTAACTTTATCATTACAGACTTAAATACCCCTAAGGTTGTAGCTATCATGAAGTAGACTCTGGCTCCCGTGTTTCTTCAGTCGCCCTTTGTGTTCAGGGCAAGTAACTAGGTAACTCTTCAAATAATTCACAGATCAGCTTAAATCGAGTAACCTTCTATGGAATCAAATACCTGTTACCTTTTGCTTCAGTCGTCATCATCATCTGCCTAGCCTTTTCCCAACTATATTGGGGTCGGCTTCCAGTCAAGCCGGATTTAGCTGAATACCAGTATTTTACGAGGAGCGGCTGCCTACCAGACCTCCACAACCCATTAACTGGGGTAACACGGTACTTCATGGCAAGACTGGAATCAGATTTACTGGCTTCTGACTATCCGTAACGACTGCCAAAGATCTACAAATGACAGCCGGGACCTACGGCTTAACGTGCTTTCCGAGGCACGGAGGAAACTCGTTATGTTAAGATGGTCACCCATCCACAGACCAACCTGGGCAAGTGTTGCTTAACCTTGAAGATTGACCCGTGCGGCTGTTATTATCTAGCCATATCACCAAAATGAACGGTCCCGTGTTTTTCTTGGCCATCGGATTCCTGCGACCTTCACCAGGTCATCGGTCCACCTTGTGGGAGAATGATAGTATTTGAAAATGTCTAGTTTCTATGATAGTTTATTAAAGAATTCAAGAAAAGCTCATGAAATATTTAACCAGTCATAGTAATTTATTCAGACGTCTGTCCAAGTTTCGTAGAACAAACTGTCGCTCAAGAATAATACGCATTGTTTCACCTAGTAAATTGTCTGAGAATTTAGAAATACTCATAGATATTTCTTAATTATTCTCAAAAAAAAAACCATTAACAGACATATACAACTTTTCAAATTTTGTAAGCTAGTGCTTGATTGTGTACCACTATCAGGTGGGATACAATCAAGTCATCACCATCAGGTAAGCAATAATGCAACCATTGTGAGTGAAGAGCACTACTTTATTAATAACCTTTTCCATGTAGCCTTGAAGACTCCTAAATTACAATTTAACGGGAAGAACGTAGCAGGCAAATTGTTCCAATCTAGAATATAATAATTCAAACAAAGTTCATCTTAAACATTATTTTTTTTACCAGAAAAGGCAACGTAGACAGTAGCTTCAAGACTACGAATCAAACTGATTTCCCATTAAATCAACTCATTCAATAATCATTTCCTCTAAATTATATAGGCACACGTTAAAAAATAAAGCAAACCAAAAATTACAAAATACAAATCCTATAACCAATTCTTTACCCAACACCCTAATCGTAAAAAAACCCGAAAATTGAACAAAACTAAAGCCCAACAGGACATTTAACGACAAAAGAACCAAACGAGAAGTAGACGCAAAGCAAAATCCGATTTAGTCGGTACAGCCATGGCGACCCGCGTCAATGTGAACTGACAGTTCTAGCTGAAGAATGAACGGAATTCGACTGTTGGTTTACTACGAAATGTGGGAGAATGGTTAGTTTTGAAGATAGACTATTGTGCCCATTAATATTTAGATTCCATTCTGTGAAATTAAATTTGGAATATCTGTGTGTATTGTTTGGCTTTGTCGTTGTTGATTGTTCTTGTTGTTATGGTGGTAGTGAATATTGGAGGAGCTTTCTTTCATGAAGCTTGTCCCAGACTCAGGTGATTAAAGCAAGTAGACTGTATTAAAAGGTTTATTGATTGTTTACAATTTTATCATCATCACCATCATTTCAGCCGAAAGACGTCCACTGCGTTTGGGTGACTTCATGCCTTCTGATTAGGCCCATTTGAGCGACCACGTTTCTGAGCCATGTCATCATTGCAGGCAACACACAGTGATCATAGACTTTCGTCTTGAGACACTGCAGCACTGTGGTATGTTGGACGAGAAAATGCCGTGCAGCTTCCCGAACGCCGTCCAGCCGAGTCGAAGTTAGACCTATCCAACTGGACCGTCTGTCCAAGGTAGACGTAGTCGACCACAACTTCGAGTGTAGAGTTTCCGATCTTGATAGGAGTGGGTGCTACATGAATGTTTACCATGACTTTGGTTTTGTCCATGTTCATTTTTAGTCCCACTCTTTCGGAAGCTCTACTGAGATCACTGAGCATTGTACTGAGCTCCTCCGTAGTTTACAATTTACTGCAGCAATAAGTAGGTCTACAGCTACGCCTCGCTGAAAATCATTACACTGGCTCTGTTACACTCAAGCCCAAGCATTTAGCTGAGCACTGGCCCTTTTGTGCGAATGTGACGCAAATCTTCCTAATATATTTTTGTCTTGTTATTTTTATGGTACTTACGAACCATGTTTGACCATAAAAATCTTTTTATTTTCTTTCTTTTCTTACACACGCGGGTACGAGTCGCACTTGGCAAATTTTTTTCATACTTTTACTGTTTCAGATTATAATGTAGACAACAACTGAGAATCAATTTTTCCAATACAATTTCTGTTCTAACCTTCCCAATCCAATTACTGATGAGGGATACCGAAACCCTAATTATAATGACCCAAAATCGTTAAAGACGGTATTCCCTATATGTTTTATAATAAGTTTAGAGAGCTACTTGATCCTTTTCTGTATAGGTACAGTAAAGGTACAAGATGACCTTGATGTCAATTTTCTCTTATTTAATCTGATATTGGTGGTTGTCACTCTTTTCTGAAATGATTTTTGTTTTAGGTGCTTGATCAGTTTCGTGAGTTAAATGGGTTGTGGAGGTCTGGTAGGCAGCCGCTCCTCGTTAAATACTGGTATTCAACTAAATCCAGCTTGACTGGAAGCCGACCCCAATATACCTAGTTGGGAAAAGGCTAGGCAGATGATGATGATGGTCGTGGTCATTTTTTTCTGAAATAATTTTTGTTTTAGGTACTTGATCAGTCTCGTGAGTCTATATATGATTGGCAGTGAGTTTACCAATCTTCTGAACCTGGTTTTGCGTTTACTAACCTTCTGTTACCTTGGGTCGCCTGGTGTGATACCTCGAATAGTATTGAAATAATTAACTAACGTAATAATTAACAAAAAAACAAACTTTACCTCTTTATTATATTAGTATGGATATTTGAATTTGTATACTTTTTTTTCGACTTGTTTCCATTTATACCAAATTTTGGATGTGTCAATAAACAAATAATTGTCATCTAATAAACACATTCCGCTCATTTACTATCAACAACACCACCATAACAATAATTACCACCAACACCAATTCAGTCATTATCTTTCAGCAGAAAAGCGCTTCCTTACGCAATCCCAGTCGCTTCCATAAGTACCTGAAAATTTCATTAAGCGCAAGCTGTTACGTTATACTCCATAACGATGACAGTAAGGTAAGTAATTCACAAGTCAGTTTCCCGTGACGTCACTGCAGTAACATCGCTTAGCTGACGACAATGACACCCATGGGGACTGTGAGGGACTGTAAGCAGGAGTTTGTGGTACCACGTAGATGATTTTTGTGATTTTCGAGTAAAAATGGTGGAAAATGGGGAAAATGGGGGACGTCAGATGTGAACTCAGCAGGAGTTATCGGCATTTAATAACGTACAAATGGCCTAATATAAAGATAAATGGTAACTCTTCAACAGGATCACATTAGCCAGTTTTTTAACCTTGGATTTTATTATTGTTGATAGACTCGAGCTTGACCATTATCTCGCCTGATAGAACGAGACGATGTAGCCGTCGATGGCACACATTTGTCTAGAAGTAACCTATTGACACTTTTGGTTGTTACTATCAGGAAACACAGACTTCGCAAGGAATTCCACTCCTTGGCTGTACGCATAATGAATGTGTTTCCAAAAAAAATTGTGCGAATGGGCGGGTTGTCCACCCGCATTACCGGTGGCGCATAGTCGCCTAGTAGTCCGATGATGAAACTGTCTGACATTGACCGTGTAGCTGAAAGTATTGTAGCCACAAAACTCCTCTTTTTTCAGTAACACCTATTTTTACATTTAGTTACCACTTTACAATCTAACTCTATTAAAATGTCACTCAACTTTACCTACAGCAAACACAAAATATACAAATTTTCGTCTAATTTAAGGGTGAAACCCACTACTTAATACCTTTAAAAAGCTTAACATCAGATCTCAATTAGCTGTAAGCGTGTTTATCGCCATTAATCGGATTCCACCCTTATATATTTTAGTTAATGCTTTTAACACGGGAAGCGTATGAAATACCTACCCTAAAGCTGGTTACAGACTGAGTGCTAAGTTTGAACTTAGAATATAAATATAGCTGAGGTAATTTTTCGTTTTCAAAGCGTAAATAATTTATTTATATATTTAAACTTTATGCACTTCAAAACTACAAAGGCAAGACTAATCTAACCTAGGGCATGAGAGAGAAAAAATAAACGTTACATGTTTTACACCTTACTCTTCCTAAACGGTTTGATCGATTTAGGTGTCATTTTATGAATATAATATAGTAGTGGGTCTCGGTGATGGTTACGGGTGATGGCGCTGCAATTAAGTTCTCAAATTTTTATTCTGATGAATAGCCAGGTTTCGGATAGGCCAACGTCGGGACTGCTAGTTACATTATAAAACGATAGTTTGTGTATGCTTGTTACTTCTCTTACGCTCAAATAGCTAAATGGATAATTGAACTTGATACGGGTAGGCCATGACCTATACGATTTAAGCACATAAGACTCTTTTTGATTTTGGAATAATTTTCAACAATACCGCGCCTAAAGAATTACCTTGACTAAACTAAATAAACCTACACAGCTTAGCCCTCAGTCTGCTACAGACCTAAAGGCTATATAGAAAAGGGTACATTATACAAGGGAATGGTCTAAACATTTTACGGTGAACAGTTTTTAATGGGGTAGAAAAATTAGCCTCTTTGCGTTTTCAAAGAGGTTTCGATGGGAAAGGGTTTCTGTGTTTTAGACATGTGGGTTACCAGAAGTATAGGGAAAATTGTAAAGGTATTACGGGTCTGTTTGGTTTTGGGTAATGAGAGGATGGGGAAGAGGTGTCTTTTTTAAAATAAAAGTATAGATGATGGGATTTTTTTAATATAGTTTATGGATCAAATACCCATATGGGTCTATAAGTTTTATTATTATTCCATTTATTCGTTATAAATTTTATTTTAGATTAAGTAATTGCTTATGCCAGTGAAAATGCTGAATTAGATTCACCATTTTAAGCAATTGATACGGTGAGATGTATACAGAATATTACTATTGCAAGTCAGTTGCAAGTATCTGGTCTTTATGCATAAGTTTGTGTAATGTTTGTAACTATATTATTACACGTAAAAACTACGAAATGGATTTCGATAAAACGCGGGTTGACCATGTCTTTAATTGACACATAGCATACTTTTTATCTCGAGAGTATGTTACCTTAGGTCCCAAGACTTGGGATAATTTTCTGATATCACGCGAGTGAAGTCAGTGGCAGTAGCGAGTTCCCAATAAAAATATCCTTTTAGGATGTCCCCTCTTGGCGTTTAAATTCACACCTACCTTGAAAACCTTTTGTTATTCAACTGAAAGCCGAATTTATCATAAAACTAGCAGCCTGTCCCGGCTTCGCACGGGGTAGATAATTATTTATTTTTGGAAATTTGGATATAAAACACTTTTCTTAGTGACTTAAGACTCATTTTTCTACACCTTGGGTTACATTGTTCAAATTTTACCAAGGATCCCTAATTTTTTTCAAAATGAAATGTAGCCTATGTCAAATTGGAAGAATGTAGCATTCTATTGGTGAAAGAATTTTTTAAATCGGCCCAGTACTTTTTGAGCCTATTCATTACAAACATACAAAAATATCTTTATAATATTAGTATAGATATAGATAAAACCTTCTAAAAGCTGATACTTTTAACACTTCCGTTTCAAATTAAAACAAACGAATGAATACAACCAACATTTTATTCCGTACAAAACCGAGTTACCACAACAAGAAGTATAAATATTTTTGACGCATATCCTCTCTTCAAAAACGGATAAAAAATCTCGAACAAAGCTTTTGTACTCGCATAAATGGCTACGAAGGTACTACGAGGCTACGAGTTGTAGCTGTGACGTCATTTTGTAGCGAAGCTCGTAGCGGAGTGCTACGAACCACGCTGCTTGGAAAAAGCGTATGTTTTTATTGAGTTTGTCCGTTGAAACTTATTAGCTGGTTTTAAAAGTAAAATTCAGTGGTTCAAAAATATTTCTCGAAATAGCTTGGGAAAATAAAATGTAAATGCTTTCTCAAAGGGGATTTAATCGTGGGGTGATATGAAAAGCAAAAAAAAACGCACTGAAAAGTGTGTAAACTCATACAACATGTTAAATAAAGAATTAGTTTGTTCTTATATAAGTTTCAGTTTTTATACAATTATTATAGAGTAATTTATAATTTTTTAGACTAGGTATCTATCCATTTTAATATTCCGTTTTCTTGCACTGAAACTTCGTCTACTTTTATAACTGTAGACAATATCGATCTGATTCTCTACTGCCACTCTCACTCTAGTAAATTAAACTATACAACCAATTCTTTGACCTTTCCTCCTATCCAATAAACAACAAAAAGCCATTATAATTTCAGAAACAATTACGACCAAAAAACCATAACACTTCAATATATAATAATGACAGTGATAATGTTCGGACAAGCCCAAAAAACTGTTCGAACCAGACACCTTATAATCTGTTATATTGTAATAATAATGGAATTAATTAGACGGAAAAGTGAATTAGCTGAAGCTGTGTGTAGCGCACAATTGTCACCATCTGCCATTCTTAACAAGTGTGACACACGGGCAAATTGTTCTGCGAGCGAAGATTTACAAAAAAAGTGTGGTAGTATGGGTGTGAATTGGTGTATCGTTTATGTGTGTGCAGTGTGTGCGTGTGTAAGTGCAATTAATACTCCTACCATAAATATTTTACTGCAAAGACAAGGCTCGATAAAACATTAGTGTTTCCCATATTTTTATACGACAGATAGAGACCAAAAAGGTTGACACGTCTGTTTAAAAAAATGCTCAATTTCACGTTAAATTTCGGAAACCAGCTTGAATTACGTTCAAGGTGAAAGCTAAATCTATACTTAAGCAATACGGTTAAAGTTGGATCTTACTTAGGTTTTTTTAGTGCAGTATAGATTGTTTATTGGAACAAGAAAAATAAAAACACTTAAGGTGAAAGCGTCAGGGTAGCCCGCGAAATTCAAATTTTCCTCAGTTTTTTGCAATCTGCAGGCCAGTCAAGTGGTAGGTTGTATGAAGTTAAAAATATCTTTTGCGACTGTAAAACGTAACTAGTTGCATAATTATAACCATCAATGAATCCCTTTTAGTCCATATAAGTACATAAACCCTACCACTGGCCCGCAAATTGCAAAAAATCGCAAGAAAATTAGAATTACTCGGGCTATCCTAACGCTACCCCCTTAAGTAATTAAAACTACTATTCAGTAAAAGGAATGTCAGATTTGAGTAAACACCGTTTTATTGATATGACAGTGAAAATAACATAGATCTTGAAATCAGCGCCAGCTGACGAGAACACGGGGCACCTTTTTTGTTATGCTTGAACACAGCTAGCTTATATATTTAAAGAAAGAAAGAAAATATGTTTAATTGTTTAGTTTGCCCGAATGGACGCACAATAAGCATTCAACTGTGGGGCCCAATGTGTGGACCGGGCATAACTTCACAACACCAGCCAAAAGACAGTTGTCCATGCTGTTTAATTGTCTGTCGCAATTTATTTATGATCTGTGGTTTATTGCACCTGGCCGGGGCCGACAGACAAACAATATATAAATAAACAATACTAGGATACTGTACATAATTTAGGTATATTACATTGTTTTGAAGTCCAAAGTTAGACGTTCGCCAATCCCCCAGCTCGTGTGTCCCACCAAAGGCCATCGCGCCATGACATTATCATAATACATTAACATAATTCGCGACATCCATTCCCGGCTATGCGGTTATAGAGCAATTTGCTGGCCGTCCCGAACGGTAATGTGTATCACAGTTATTACATTGATTAGCAAAGAAACTAAATTAAAGACAGACGGTTTTTTTAGTCTTTTTTCACTTTAAAGTTCTGCAGAATATTTGCTTTTGTGTTTCGTTGAATTATTTTTCAGTTCTCTTGAAAGTTCCAAGAAAATTATTTCGCGTGTTGACTATTCTGCCCTCGTAACAGCAAATGCAGTACTTGCAAAATGACGGTTTCGAGTAAAACGCGTTTAAGTGTTTTAATCAAATCTCTACTTTCCCTGATATAAATCTCATATTTTTTGTTACGGAAAAGGTATATAAAAATACAAAGTATTATTCAGTTTAGTTTTGAAGTTAATTTTTCTGATGTAGGTCTTTAGAAAGTTGAATACTGCCCTTAAACCTTGTATTTCTAATAGTAATAAATCCAAGAAGTAAAGTGAAATGCAGTACGTGTGTTTGTTACTGCATTTGTACCTAGGAAATGTATTGACTGCATTATTCACTAGCAAAGTTAATTATTATTTATTATAGAATATATTATGTAGAATATAAGGCATAATGCAGTGTAGTTGTTTAGTTTGATTATATTAACTGTAATTTTACACTAAGTAAGCAACTTTTTTGTTAATATAAGTTATTTCAAAAAACCTCGCAGTTGGGTATGTTGTAACAACTTTACGAAGTAAGTTATAAATAGTTGTTCTTCTACCTAGACTAGACTAGATTAGACTACGCTAATGTCTACTTCCTTGATGGGACTAAGGAACTTCTTGACAAGCTGGAGCGTCTGCCGGATCTGTGAATCCGCTTCATTTTTGGCCTTCGAAACTACGATCATGTGTCGGAATTTCGACGACCATTGAAGCTACCTATTCGCTAACGTCGGGATTGCCAGTCTTTCTTCTCTGCCCTTCATAATCCCAACTCCCTCTTGTATCTTCGGGAACGCTACGAGTATCTTGTTCCGAGAGGAAAGGTTTGTCGCTCATCATCCTCCTTTCTCCTTTGTTTTCCTTCCCATTCCTCCAGTCGTTGCACTGGATCTTTCACTGTTCGCGCTGTGCGCCTGTGGAATTCTATTCCATACACATTACGGGCTAACCCCTTGTTGGGTGTTTCCAAAGGAAGTATTAGGGAAAATTTCAACCTGTTTTAGCGTTTGTAAAGTTTCTTATGCTGAATGTGCCAAATAAATCTTCACTAAATCGTATAAAACAAAGTCGCTGTCTCTGTCTCTATATTCCTATATGTATGCTTAAATCGTTGAAACTACGCAACGGCAGTTTTTTTAATAGATAGAGTGATTCAAGAGGAACATTTATGATATAAATGTTCCTGTATAATACATGTATAATATAGTAGGGAAACACTGATTATTTTACACCCGTGCAAAGCCGAGGCAGGTCGCTAGTTTTACAATAAAAAATTGATTTTCAATTCCTAACATTACAATTAGCCCCAAGCCTGTTACAACTAGCCGTAAGATGTAACACCCGACAGTCTTTTTTCAAAGACGTTTTTACAAAACATCGTTACAGTTTTGATCTAAAATTTATTTGAAATGAATAGTTGAATAATTGTTAATTAGAATGATACTGCTGGATTTCATAAATACTTTACAAATAAACTTTCATAGCCAAGAAACGAAAAATTGTTAAAATATGCCCCTCACTCTTCTACTGGCTTAACTAAAATTATATAAACAGAACACTGCTTTCATAGGAAACTGAAACATATTTATATAAACGCTGCTTTCATAAAAACCTAAAAATTATTTATATAAATGGAAAACTGCTTCCCTAGGAAACTATTTTTTTAAAATTAGTAATGGCACGGTAACAGTCTTTTAGTAATACTTAATTTAACTTAAATCTCACAGCCTTTGTTTCATGTTTCATCACAGTCTTCTACTTCTAAACTATTCACAAGATCATTCGAAGAATCATTGATGTGGAGGTTTTTCCAAAACAGCAATCTGTTTTGGGGTATTATTTTGGACAATGTAGAAAGAATAGCAGATTTTCTTGCTTCTGTTATATCTCTTGGATGAATGTTTGTGATGGGATTAGGAATTGATGACTTTAAGTAAGTATTTAACTCTTAGGGACTCAATTTCGCGAATCATTCCATCATACTGTGTCTTCACATATAAGTTACTTTTATTTCTGTGTACCTCCACAGTCATAATATCTTTTAAATATATTCTGTTTGTGCTCTTTGTAAGTCTATGTTGAGATAAATGATCCATATATTTGCTGAAGTCAGAAACTTCCATAGCTTTTAGTTTCGACTGAAGCACTACCTACTTAATGTAAAACGCAGCATGCGCTATAACAGGACATCATATTTTACATATTTTATTCCGTGATACTAGGGTCAATCGCAGTGTAAACCATTACTGCATTTCACCTTAGACAACATAGTAATAAACTAATATACGAATGTACAAAATTAAAACGCAGCCAAAATGCGAGTACTGCGTTTCTTACTACACACATCAAAAGTGTCTAGGGATCAACATATATTTTTGCAATAACTTTTCTCCTGATTGATATTAATTAAAATTTTCTTTAAGGATTCATCAAATAAAGTGTTTTCGTTTGTCACAGTAACGATAAACCAAGTCACCTTTGCATTAATAAAGACATTTGCCATTTTCCTAATAAAGGGATTTTTGACATTTGAACCACTAACATTAAAGTTCGAAAAAAAGACTGAAATAACAGTTTTCTTTAAAATTTTATTGGGTAACTTAAACAATTAATAATCCGTGTTTCTACCGCGAACACTAACAACACAAGAACATCGGTTTGGCATACTCAAAATGAGTTCATCCAAATCACGCTGTGGAATGGCCGCCCATGTTCGTTGCAACAACAAAAAAAGGTCTTCTTGCGACTGGATACCCTCCATATTCGGCAGAGCTCTTCTCTGTAGCATATCCCATGCATGCTCAATCGGGTTCAAGTCTGGCGACTGAGCAGGCCAAGGCAGGACATTGATGTTAGCTGCGGCGAAAGTCTGTCTTACAACTCTTGCGGTGTGCGGTCGTGCATTATCATGCATTAACTGAAATAAGGGACCGATTTGCACTTGTAGAGGAACGATGACGTCTGATACAATCGTCTCAGCATAAATTTGAGCGTTGACGTTGCCTCTGATCCAAATCAACTCAGTTCTTCCGCCGATCCAAATACCCGCCCATACCATGATGGTTCCACCACTATAAGGATGGACTTCCTGGCAGGATTTTAATCGCTGTTGGCGTCCAGGGGTTCTCCAGTGTCGTATACGTCTTGTATCCGGTCTCATACCAAAACGAGACTCATCAGAAAAGCACACGAAACGCCATTGTTCTTCTGCCCAATTTCTGTGTTCAAGAGCCCATTGATATCGAATCCTACGATTGTGCATTGCTATAGGTGGTACCCGTAGCGGTCTTCGGGAATGAAGGTTCACTTCATGCAAGCGGTTTCTGACTGTTTGGTCGCTAATTAAGTTCCCTGAAGAGTGATGAAGCCTCACGGCTAACATCATGGCGGTTATTGTTGGAGCTCTTCGAGTTAAGATTTGAATGTATCGGTCTTGTCTCCGTGTGGTGCAGCGATACCGTCCTCCATGGCGCTCAGCCACGGTACCAGTGCTTCGGTAACGTGTCCAAAGTCGACTGATAACACTCTGACTTGTATTCAGAGCTAAAGCCACAGTACGTTGCCGGGAACCAGCTTCTATCATTCCCACGGCTCTGAGCATTTCTTCCCTGCTTAAATGACGTCGCCGCTCCATAATAACGTTGGTTTTAATCAGTAGTAGGGAAACAGTAGCACTAATAATGTCTTCAATGCGTTGTATGTTTTTATAGGGAAAATATTGACAGCTGATTTTCATCTTTTACTCGAATTTGATTCTGTTCACAGTTCCTGATTCAAATTATGAAATGCACCAAAAAGGATCCATATAAATTTATAAAATCATAAATTACAAAGCCACATCTCAATCTCAAGAAATCCGCATAAAAATGCTTGATCCCTAGACACTTTTGATGTGTGTAGTATTTAGAGGTGATTACTGCACTTTAATCTGGTATATGTTCATTGCTGTATTTATGCTAACAACATTAGATAATTTCTCACGAAATGCTGCATTTTTTCTTATTGTTTCACCATGTTCCAGCCATAGAAAAAAAAATAAAAAAAAACTACGTATAGCTTGAACTCTCCTTATGTCATTTATGATAAAAACGGAAAATCGTAAAAATGTCGATTACTGCATTTGCTGTTACGAGGGCAGTATTGTATTAGTGTAATAATAACTTGAGTAATTGAACTTGGAATGTGTTAGTAAATATTTACTATTTTATTTCTTTGTTTTAGGGCCTGTTTCACAATGTCCGAGTAGCCACTACTTCCCGGATAAATTCAAAAATGGAACAGAATTTGTATGAAATTATCCGCCAAGTAAGTTATTGGCAACTTAATCATAGGTGGTGAAATAGGCCCTTAGAGGTTTTGGAGTATTTTTATTGTTTTAAACTTTAGTTATGTTTAGTAAATGTGACCGTTTCCTTAATTCCTTTTGCTCCAAACCATGGCTTGACTCAGGCCCGGTTGCGAGAGTTGATAAGGAACGCAAACTTGGTCTGCCCAGAACAGGAGATGTTATTTAATGATGTCACCCACGAAAAAAGGCATGAACGCAAACTCGCTCTGCTTAGAGCAGAAGATTATTTAATGATTTTCTATCAAAAAAAATACATGTTATTGCGTCACTTTTGCACGTGTCAATAAACTACAATACCAATCAAAATCAAAACTATTCTCATTCCAAAGTTCATTGACCCTTGTTAGCTAACTCGAGTACCCGCATAAAGTATCCCTATTTAGTCCTGAAGCTCACTACGATTTAAGGTACGATATCTATTTAGAACTTTGGCCCAGACCATTATTATAATTGCGATCATAACAACTACTAAATGGAAGCTGAAACTTCTCCCCACCTATCTGACCCTCTAAATTACCTTTAGTGACGCCTAGAAATTTCAAATGGCTCATTATTTTACTTAATTGGAATTTACAAGGATGAGATTAAAATATCACTTTGATTATAATAGTAGAAGGTTGTTTGTTGCTCTCGTTAAGTTGTCGGGTAGTCTTAATTTGAGTTGGTTTGAGCTTTGTATCACTTATTCTAACATTCCTAAAGTATATTACTATTATTGCAAACTTTTACTAATTACTATTATTGTAAGTCCGTTGCTTCACGCTTGCGGCCTCATCTTTTACTAACATTACTGCTTCGCAAAAGGAGGCGACCGCCTGGTATTCTTTCTCACTTCGGACCATGGCCTCTTTCGGAGCCCGGCGCGAGAGGTCGTTGCTACCAAACTTGTTTTACAGAAAGTCACATAACTCAGAGTGCCCACTCTAACTTAGTTATTTAGCACAATATGATAATCAATTCAAAGTTTGTACCACCAAAAAAAATAACAAAGGCCTCCAAAAACTAAGTCAACACAATTTCCATACATATTACAGAAGTCCATCCATAAATAATGCTTAACCAGCCGCACAGAAGCGGAAATAAATCCGCATAAACTCACAACTGCTTACAACTACAATACGTCAGTAAAAAAACTTCCTCCCCAAAGAAAAAAGGGGGAAAAAACGTAGAGACAAAATGGATACGACCCCGGACAATCCATCACACGTTTGAAAACTAGTCGGCGGGCTTGCCGATATCAAAATACAGTTACTTTTGTCCCCGAGTTGATAAAATATGAGCAGTGACGTTGACAAATCGGTCAGGCATAAGAAAGAAACGTTCACAAGTCACACAGCCTTTACTTAGAACTCACTAAGTCACGGCCTTTGAGGAAACCGTTCTATTCATTATTTGGGAGCGATTTTTGGGATGAAATTATTAGTGTGCAGTTTTAACGAAAAAAATTGGGAAGAAATACATGAAAGTGAAAATGAGTAGCCGAATATGAAGAAACTTGTGATGAATTTATAATCGTTTGAGATAATTTGGAGTTTGTAATTTTTTTAATAAGTTTTGAATAATGTATATTATTCTTATATAGATTTTTCTCTTTCCTAGAGAGGAGGCCTGAGTCCCAGCAGTAAACACATTATAATGTTGATTATGCTATGCTATTATAAGTTTAAGTAGGACATCACTAACATCCTGTACTCGGTAAGCATGTAAACTCTGTCGTCATTCGCAAGTTTTTGACAGTCGTTACACTCTTAACGACAGTCAAAGATCTAAGAAAAGTCTGACCTGCTGTGTTACCCAGTAATCGGGTTGTTGAGGTGTCATATCAGTTGCTCTATTACACACACACACACACTGATACCATGAAGTAAACCCCGACATAATTAGGAAAAAAAGGTTAGGCTATAGACGCTATTCTAAAACACATTTTTTAAATTCTATTACAGCAGCTTATGGACAACATTACTTATTTATGTTATAGAAGGCTTGCAGACTTATAGAAAAAAAAATATTTAAAGAGGGTAATACTATCTAATCGCTAATTACAAGCCTCTTTATATTGATTTATAAAAATCGATATAAAGGAAGAAAAGTCCTCAACACCTTGTGCATCCAATACAACGCCTTCAGGATATTATTGCGGCTCCCGCGTTTTTCCAGCGCATCTGGTATGTTCATGGAAGCACGTACAGATGGATTCGCAGCCAGTTTGCAGAAGAATGTGGCCTCCTTAATAAGCAGGGTTCGTGCTAGTGGTAATGGTATTCTAGCGGTTATTGCTAACAAATTTGCCTGCTCTTTAGTAAAGTATTAAGTGCTGATGGAATAGGGATAAGTTAGCAAAAGTATATTTTTATTAACTGACCCTAGATGATAAGTTTTTTACTAACTTTTTGATCAATATTATCTAAATGAGTTCAAATTGTTATTATTTTGGCTAAAATGTAAATTTAAAAACATTACAATTGTAAATACTCAAAAATATATTGTTTTGAATGGTCACCACAGTGCCGCCACTGCTCACTAGTCTGCTGCTTATAGTCGTATTTTCATTTTCAATTTCTAATAAAAAGAAATGTGAAATGTTCCACTTAACCTGTCATATTTCTATACCGAACTGATCAACTTACAAGTATAATTGAAATAACTATTATTTCTAGAATGCAATTTTTGTTTATTTTAAAGAAATAACTTAAATAACTTTATGTCATTAAAATTATATACAAATACTAAAAATTTAAATAAAAATCTTAAGTTAGTTTCTAAAATTAATATTAAACAATCACGTTTTGATCGGAAAGATCAAAATTTGTTCCTTAATTTATGAATCCCCGACCGGTCCTATGAGACCGCGCTGTTATTGTTTTACTATTGTGTTTCATTTTGCGGATATGTGATAGGTTAAACTTCTAGTATCATATAGTCAATAAATTGCCGTTATATAATCGTAAACCTCCTAATCATCTTCAGAACTGTCAAAGACTCACACCAAGTACACGAAGTACATACATGCCGCGATAACATAAACTGATCTAACTTTTCAGACTACAAACGTGACAGCCATCTACTTTTCGGGCTTAAGTTCAAAGTTACTTAATCTATCGTGTATTAACTTGTTTCTGTCATAATTTTCAATCCTTGACATGATTGTAGCTTAGAGTAATTCCGGGGAAGACGGCCCAGTATTATTGTGAAGAAATTATAATGAAAACCACAAAATTTAATTGCAATTATTATAAACATTTAATGAAAGCATATAAGAGTCGAAAGCAGTACTTGCAGGTTCAAACCTAGCCGGGTGCATTACTTTGTGTAATTTATTTCATCACCGCTGCTTTTATAAACGGTGAAGGAAATCATCGTGAGGCAACCGGCATGTCCTAGAATCTAAAATTCGAAGACATGTGATACCCATCAATCCGCACTGGGCCCGCGTGGTAGATTAAGACCCATTCCCTCTCCCAGAGAGGAAGTCTGAGTCCCAACGGTGGGAACATTACAAGGCCACTAATGATGATGGAGAAAACTTATCACTGCAACCGAGGTAAAATTCATCCGAGCCGTAAGTGAGGGTGTTATGAAGTCAAGTGGTGCAGCGGCCCACATGTAATAAACAACGTTCTTTATTACACTTAGGGCCTGTTTCACAATGTCCGCGTAGGCACTACTCACTGAATAAATTCATAAATGTCACAGAATTCGTATGAAATTATCTGCCAAGTAAGATACTCGAAACTTAATAATAGGTAGTGAAACAGGCCCTTACAAATATATTATTATTGTGCTAATAAAAATATGTAGCCAACATAAATCGTCTGAATAACTTTTTAAAACAAAAAAATACAATAAAACTATTGACATTTCTAGTTCAGAAAATACAATACCTAACAATATTATTGACTTTCGTAGTTCTATTCCCAAGCAATCTTAACATCAAACACGTCCTAGCATTTCAAAACTCAGGTATTATATCACCAAACTAAAGCAAGGTAAAAACGTCCCATTCTTCTTCTCGTCATCAAACTTTACCAATCGAACTCAACAACCCAACCGTTTGTCCTCATACTTTTCCCCATCAATCGTGACACTATATCATATAAATTCCCTCCACCCGTTTGTCATCCCATAAAACTGACTAGGTACATAAATGTTTTTGACGTATCAAAGCATTAATCAAGAGAGAGAGAGTGAGACAAAAAATGTTTCGGAGCAAACATAGTGGGATTGGAGTACAATGTTTGTAGTCCTCCCTCTTATCACGTTCTCCGAGTATTTATCTTGGCATGAATAGGCTGTACGACTTTGACAGATCGTTTCTACCCGTGTTTTGTTAAATAACTCAAGATTGGACACAGTTAGCTTTCTGTACGACAGCTCTTTGACTATTTTGTGTTGTTGATATTTGTTGTATTGGTGCTTTTTAGGTTATTATGTCACTTTATAAATTAGCCTTTTTTTGTTTTGGAGTTTAAACTAATAGGTCTCGTATTATAATGAGTGCTATCGGGCCAGATTAACACGTGTATGAAGGGGCGACACTAAATTTTCTTTTTTAACTTGTTTCGAGAACTTGGGAGCTATAGTCAGAGTTTCACATCAAGAATGGAGATATCTAGTGAAGTATCCAGCGTGTCTATTTCTTAAGTAATAATAATAATAATATTCCACAACTATCACACAACGCCATCTAGTCCCAAGCTAAGCAGAGCTTGTGTTATGGGTACTAGATAACTGATAAACATACTTATATATTTCTAAATACATACATATTATAGATAAATCACACCCAGACACAGAACAAATGATCGTGCTCATCACACAAACATTTGTCCTGGGTGGGAATCGAACCCACGACCTCCGGCATAGCAGTCAGGGTCACTAACCACTAGACCAACAGGCCAGTCAAGTTGCACATGCCATGTTATGTTTCTTTATCACCCTAAGGTCGACTGGTAGAAAATGCCCGATGCATTAAATTCGCCTTTGTATAGTGTTACCTACTGCACGTGCATAAAGTTTTAATAAATAATTAAATATTCGCAGGAGAACCATAAGGTTGCCGACATAGCCCAAAGAATCCCTAAACTTAAGTGGCAATGTGCAGGGTACTTTGCTTGTAGATGGTCGTTGAGGCTGACAATATCTGGAGCTCCTCCCACAAGGTATACCGATGACTTGATAAGGTTTGCGGGAATCTAACGTATGCGAGACGCATAGGACTGTTCATTGTGGCAACACTTGGGGAAGGCCTATGTGCAAAAAAACATTTCCCCACACTTTTAGCCAAACAAATAATAAGGAAAAAAGTAGTACACAGTACAGTACTTTGTAGTCATTAATAATTATATAGTTACATTATCGCCTAAATGTAATTAATATAGCCCCAGTTTCTCGAAATCCCACCAAAATTACTACCGTACACACACAGGGTGATATGAGCCAACCTCACTCAATCCTGGCCGAAATATCGGGCCACCCCAGCCGTATCACCTTAGGGGGTAAATAATTGCTAAGCACATTAATCACGTAAATCGAGCCGTTCAATGACAAACTAATGATTCATTGCGATCTGTAAGGTGTGTTAGATGTTGCTTGTGCTCCTGGCTTTGCTTGGGGTAAGTTTTGATTGGCTGAGGGAGTTTTAGTATGAACAATTCTTGAGGTTACGGCTTTTTTTTTCAGGTAAAAAATCAATCAAAGACTTCTCCCGCTCTGGACGGAGAAGGCGTGTCAGACTTTTAATGACTTAATTACTCAGATACCCGCGAAACGAGACACAATAGTAAAACAATAACAGCGCGGTCTCATAGGACCGGTTGGGGATTCAAACGTTAAATCCACTCCTATATTCCTTCTTTCTAGGGCCCGGGTTTCGGCCTTGCTGGACCCCTACGGTTTGATAACATCTCCTTGAAGCGCGCGTGGATCACTACGCGTCGTCGACGCCTCGGGTTTGGTCTTGTCCAGACCGTGGCCTGTACCAGGTCCGGGTGCTTCAGGTTATTGTAACGGAAAACCAAAGGAATGATTGAAAAATCATGTGAATGTTATGACCCAATTTACATTTAGTTCACACATAAGAAGCGTATGTAATAAAGCTGTGACAAAGCACGATTGAACAGCTGAACGGTTTTTAATCAAAATTTGACACGTGGATAGAACAATAACCATTTTTCTGGGAGTATAATTCTCAGGGATAATTTCCTACTTTTATGTGGGTGAAGCCGTTTGCAGGAGGTAATAAGAAAAATATAGTTATTATACTCGTAGTTTTGTTACTACCTCAAATAAAGAAAATATAGAAGATAGTATAGTTTGTATAGTTTTCAATAAGGCAGACGCCATAAAATCTCACTATTACTCTATCCAAAGATTATCATGTTGCTCAGTAGCTGGTTTGTGACGCAGCAACCTAGCTATATCTGGTTAGACTGGAAGCTAACCGCAAGTCAATTGGGAAAAAGGCTAGGGTGATGACGATGCTTGATCGTCGATAACATTGGTACTAGAATGAGGAAACTAAAAACTGTTAACTTTCTATTCACTCTAAGTTTATTCTGTAGTTTTTTATGGTGTCCAATTAAGAGTATATGGAAAAAAGAAAAATATCTTAGGCATTCGTTTCATGTAAAATACAGTATGATCCACATCCACATCCGTTACAGGCTGGTAGTCAACCCCAAGATAGTTGGAAAAAAGCTGAGGTGATGACAGGTTTCATTCTGTACCTTTATTTTTTTACAGTTTCTTGTTACATTCTAAGATCCATAACATCAGCATTATAATGAGAGGACATAGGCCATAGCCCACCACGTGGGCCTTCGAATTTTTGGTTCTAGGACATGCAGTTTCCTCAAGAAGTTTTACTTCACCGTTTTGAGAGCAGTGGTGGTGAAATAAAGTATACAAAATAGTGCGCCTGACTGTGTTTGGGTCCGCAACCTATAACTTGTAAGTGGGGACTAGTTCCACTAGGCCACCACTGCTCTGAGATTCCATTGCCAAAGTTGGATATGCAAGTCACATGAGGGTGCATAACAGAGCGGAAAATCTGAGCTCGCAACTACCATGATAGGCCAAGGAATACGGTCGATTTAGCCGAAATCAGCTAGATAGCATCATCATATCTCAAAGATCCAAAAACAAAATAATCTAACAGGACACTAACACACCGACTGTCCCAAATTCCAAACACATATTGAGGAACATTATGCCGGATAGACGCCATGATTTACAACGTAACTTATCGATCCTAGTGTCGCAAAGCAAATGATTGAGAGAGATGTTACATAAGGCACTTTGGCGATAGCTCTTCTTCAATAGATAATGTTCTACGTGTGGATTGTGAGATGTACAAAATATGAAATATGTTCCTCTCTTCAAAGGAGAAATATATACGACCACACGTACCCCAGGGAATATGAGAGCGATATTAATTCAAAATTTCTTAGAAATTGTTTGACTGTTTCGCTGGGTTTTTAAATAAATTGAAATTCATTGAAAAGGAAGTTACTTGGGACTTTCTTTTTCGTTTTGTTAGTAACTGAATGCTGTTTTTTTTTTTAGTTTTAAGATTGCTCAGAAAATAGCCAGTTTTTCTGCTCTGTGTGTGTTTTTTTTTTTGAGTGACAAAAACATTTTTGGAACCATTTTTCATATGATTTATACAGTCATCATCCTTTGATTTTTTATTTCCTTGACTTAGATCTATAACTGCAACCATACAGCTCTACCCAGCTAGACTGTAAGGTCGTTGTTTTGTATAAATAATGTAATGTAATGTAATAAAACTTCACCCAAATAAAATTAAAGACGTAGATGGTAAAAAAGTCCATAGATTTGCCTAAATACAAGACACGATTAAACAATAAACCAAATCAAACACGTTGATTCAAAACAAAAAGTTAGAACATCGGAATAGTCCAACATTTTCCCTAAGCGTAACACCAGTGTTCCACATCCACGCATCTGTCATAATGACGTTCCACGAAGTTTGTCAACTGTTCTGGCTGGAACACTTCAGTCTGTGCCAATAACAAAGGTTTCTCGTGACGTCTGACGGCGTCAATGCACTCCGTTCGTTATTATTCTCCCGCTCAAAGGCAAGGAAAACACTCGTTTGCTTTTCTATGTTTTGTGTAGAATAAAAATTCACGAGTTTCCTGTTACGATCGAATCGGAAACGAAGATATCTGAAAAAGAATCCGGACACCCTAAAAACAGTCAATCCTTTCCACATGGCTCGTAGATCAGATGACACTATTTTCACATATTCCTGAAAAGGTAACAGCGTGTCGCAAAACATAACAGATTTCGCAAATGGTATGAAGACCTAGAAGGGTGTTAAGATCGTGTGAATCCGCTGGGTACTGTGGTATTCTGCTACACAGAATCACATATTTTAGTTTACTTACGTTTTATATTATTATATACTATAAACTCACCTTCAAATCATTCATGTAAACATATTAAATTGTTTATACAAATAGTTTGTCATTGTCACTTGAGTTGACATGTGTCTTTGTTAATTTATTTTTCTTACGCCATAGACATAATATACCAAAGAGTAGTTAGACCTCTATTAAGCTCGTTCTACATTATATTTTTACTAATAAGGGCAGCGACAGACTGCCACCTTTGTAAACCGTTTTATTTCGTTCTGCTCTTTATTTTTTATTTTTGATTTTGAATTTTAAATTAAGAAGAGATTTGAGAACGAAGGAAAACGGCCCTGACGGCTGTCTCAGTTTGGTTTTGATTGTGAACGCTGAAAGTCGTTTTTCTTGTCCGGGAGCTACCTACTAAGAGTGTCTCTAAATATAATTGATCAGTTTGTTTACAAATATACATCAATCTGAATAAGAAACCTGTGCGTTTTACTGAAAGCAGAAAGTCGTCTTTCTTGACCTGAAGCTACCTACTAAGAGTGTGTGTGTGTCAGCCTCCACGGTCCTGACACCTACATGTGAACTGACCGACCGTCATAACGGCCTGCCTGTCAGTTGCCTGCCTACGTGTTTGTCCGACGAGTTGGCTGCCCTAGACATCGGGCTGCCCGTCGTGTTGCCTGCCTTACTGCGTGCTCACGGAGACGCCGAGCTGCCGTTGTGTCACCTGCCTACCACCGAGCATCCTGCGTCGTCTTGAGCTGCCGTTGTTTTGCCTGCCTACCACCGAGCATCCTGCGACGTGTGAAGCCGACCCTTCTTTTTATATTATTTAATCTTTATACCTAATTTACTGTATTTTATATTAACGTGGCTTACGTCTAGCTTTCTCGAGCTGGACGTAACGTTACAGTACGAAAAGCAAAGACACTGAATTGATATTGCGAATCTTGATGGAGACCTATCTCCAGCTGAAATAATGGTGATGCAGCTATCATCATTTCATTGTAGGACATAAGGCTCCCCCAAGTATCACCATAACGACTAGTATTGTGTGTCTCACGTCCATCGGAGTTCCGCGACCCTCACTAGGTCATCTGTTCACCTTATGGGAGGCCTTCCAATGCTAGGTCTTCCAGTCTTCGTTCACCACTTCAAAACCTTTCGGCCCCAACCACCATCTGTACACAAAAGAAGGCAAAATCTACTGCGAAATTTGATCACAAAATTTCATTAACCGTTCTATATCGAATCTATCGTACTCTTATCGCTGTACATTGCACCTACCATCTGCAAACTGCAAAAACTTGGCCAATACATCGCCTCTTTGATGTGTACAAACTTCTTTATAACTCCGATAGCTATTTACGGCAGTTACCGTCGATAAATCGAGTTTAATCGATAAAGTACTCGTTACTCAGGAAATGTTATGAGAATTATTTCCTGTATGACCTGAAAGGAGAAGTTTCAGTGTTTAGAACTTTACCAGTAGTTGCATGCAAAGTGTGGTCGTATGCAGTGGTGTTTATGATGTTCTATTTTCCTCGCTTTGGTTTAAATAAGTTAATATTTCCTTTTCCAGAGCTACTGTATATGGTACGTCGTTATTAAAAACCTATAACAGCATCCAGGTTTTTGATTAAATTCTAAATTTTGTCACAGGAATTTTGGACCGAAATAAAAATGCCTGTCTTCTGCTTTAAACCAGGTTATTTTACAGCCGTTTTGCGAATGGCATCCGAGTCATTTTTTTTTCAGACCTTCAAAACCCAGTTACTGGGCAATACGATACTTCTTCGATGAACTGATGGTCAGACAGAAAGTCTTGACTACCTGACCCAACGTCTCGACTGTCAAAAATCCGCTAATGACAGCTGGGAACAACGGTTTTACGCGTTTTCCGAGACGCTGTGTGGTAGTAATGTCCGAGATAAACTTAGAAAAGTAAATTTGAATTGAAAAAATCACATTGGCATTTGCCCGATTTCGAACGTTCAACCTCATGCATGAGAGGTAGGTGCTTTGAACGCTAAGCCATCACGATACTATCAAAGCTCTTACATCATAAGGAAAAATACCTTTCACATTTCAACATATTTACAAAGTTAATAACAACTTTCATTATGATAATCTTACACAATTTGCAAAGTAAATTGTTCCTTAATTATTAGTTCAGGGCCTTATTATCTTACACGTGCAACGTTTTTAAGGAAATTCCGCAATCTCAAAGAAAAGTTTATGAAATCATCATCTACCGAGCCTTTTCCCAACTATATTGGGGTCGGCTTCCAGTCAAGCTGGGTTTAGCTGAATACCAGTATTTTAAGACGAGCGGCTGCCTACCAGACCTCCACAACCCATTAACTGGGGTAACAAGGTACTTCATAGTAAGACTGGAGTCAGATTTACTGGCTTCTGACTATCCGTAACGACTGCCAAAGATCTACAAATGACAACAAACCGTAGGTCCCGTACGGCTTGACGTGCTTTCCGAGGCACGGAGAAAACTCGTTATGTTAAGATGGTCACCCATCCACAGACCAACCTTGGCAAGCGTTGCTTAACCTTGAAGATCGACACGTGCGGCTGTTATTATCTAGCCACAAACTCCTCAAAGACAAATTCATGAAATACAAGTACATAAACATTCGCGTACTTGTGTATGGAGAAAGAATTTTGAAGTGTAGATCAGATTTCGCCGACACAGGCAAACGCTGAAAACAAACCGTGTTGGTGAAGAAGTTAGTGCTGGATAGTGATGTGTTTCGTTTAGCATCAAATATCGAGATTTGCTGATACTTAAATAAAATTTGAAGTGTACGTTTATAACATCAAAAGAGCAGTTTAATTATTACATCATTTCAAATGCAGGACGTCCACTGTTGGACATAGGCTGCCCTTGACCCTAGCAGACATCGACTCTGCTGGAGCCCTAGGGTTTGCTTACATCTCATTAAGGCATGCCTGGAATATAACACACTGCATCGTAGATGTTTTATATTCAAACAAAATTTTACATTTAAAACTTTTACTCTTGACCCACACAACAAAAACACTAAAATGTTATTTATTAAATTATGAATGGCTTCAATACACGCGGTCACACGAAACTTTTACCCATACTGTGTGTCGGTACAGTCGCCGTCGCTACTATAATACAAACAAAAATAGTTTGCAGTTTCAATTCCCGCAACAAAGTTATCCCGGACATTTAATCCCGTTCCCGGAATTCACGCACATGTCCACCACTACACGCCAGTTTCTAAAACAAAGTACGTTTTGAAAAACAAAAGAATAGTGGATCACAAACATAGCGCTTAGGTTGAGAGTGTACTGAGAGCTAGACGGTTTTAACCTTGCTGAAGATTTTGATTGCTGTTTCTGTGTCTAGCCTTATTTTGACAGGTTTAATAACCGGTACACGGTGGATATCACATCCATCTCGTTTTGGAATCACATTTATTGTAGGTACAGCCAAGGAGTGGAATTCCCTGTCAGAGCCTGTGTTTCTTGAAAGCCACACATACACACACAGACAGACATTTTGGCGAGAGTCGCGGGAATCCGATAGATGCGAGACACACAGGACCGGTCATTGTGGCGACGCTTGGGAGAGGCCTATGTCCAGTACTGGACGTCTCTTGGCTGAGATGGCAATATTCTAGAAGGTGGGACATTATCTAATATATTTTCCTGCTTTAGGGAACATAACTAAAATTCACCTATACTCTTTAGTTTCCTTTTGCAAGCTAGGACCACGGTCACATAATTTCGAATTTTTGATTTTAGGTCGTGTCGCTTCTCTCACGACATTTTTCTTCATCGTTTTGTGCTGATGAAATAATTTAGACAAAGTAATGCATCTGACTACATCTTAGTTCGCCACTGTTTCCTAAAAAGGAAGAAAAAGGATCAAACAATAGTGAAGTGTGACTTCAACTCAGTGTAGTGTTGTGTTCTGCGGCGCGATGCTGTGTCGGCTCTGTTTGATTGCGACCACGATCGCCGTTCTGCACCAGTATGACTCCGTTCATGGAGGTATTGACTTGTAGTCTTTGTTTTTTAAACTATTTGGTCACTTGTTTATTTTATTTTAGGCCTGCATCGTGTATATGAACGGCAATGGCCTACCTTTATACATTTCACACATTTCAGTGATAAGGATTTTTTTACACCACCTGCTCGATAATGACCTTATTATGTGTCATGTAACCTGCATTTAAAGCAACTCGTTATCACCTAGGGAGATAATACAGTATGGCCGATCCCTAGGGCATAATGGTTTTTTTTTAATTTAGAACGTCAAATACGCCTTCAGTCATTTAAAATGTACGTGCATTAAACAAATTTATTCAAAAATGAAACTGGCCACTAACAAAAAAAAAGAATAATAAATGTGGTTACATACTGAGGAAAAGGTTAAGGAGGTTCTAAAAAAGAGTAAAGTTATAGAGTAATATTGAAGTATTGAATTTTGTTTGCTTCTAATTTGGAGTTGAGATTAACGTGTAAATAATGTTGCATATTTTTTGATTTATTTATAATTTGTTTTATACCTAGTTAATTAATTGTAGTAGACTTATAATTATCTCACACATGGTGTAAAAAGTAGAGTATCCAACACGGGAGTAAAGCTGTCTTTGTCTTGGCGGCTTTAATTCCTCACTTCACTCAGGTTTCTCTATTAACTCCCTCGCAATGCTCGGGAGTTAATTATATAAATCCCTCACTAACGTTCGGGATTAAAACTTAGCAACCTTCGTTTTGTTCGGAATTCAACATGCCGCCCTCGCCTTAAAGACACTGCTTTACTCCCTAGTCACATAATCTACTATTATTTATTCTGTTTTACATAGCGGCGAAGGTAGTACATTATAATGTGCTGTAAAATTTCCAAAACAATAAAGTAGACATTAATAACACTTTTACTGATAGAAAAGCTAGTAAAATGTATTTTTTTTTAAGCACAGGCCTCATTAGAGCTTCTCACGGGAAAAGTAGTCCTAAAAATGTTCATGTGTAATAAACCAGCATTGGTATACCACATTAAATTAAAACTTTATTAATCAAACTAATCAATAAATATTTCCAGATGATATGCCACAATATATTAAAAAGGCACTCCGTGAAAAGGGCCACGTGCCGGCACACACGCCGAGACATAAGACCAACACCCTTAGCAACCTCACGATTGAAGAAGTCTTCGACAGAATCAAGGAGATCACAAGGAGTCTGAACCTTAACGCTATGAGAAATGGGTACAAAGTTGATTACAAGTTTAGAATGTTGAACCAAAAGTAGAATAAAATGATTGTATTTATTGATTTTTATTTTCGTAACTTTCTTTCATGGTAATTTTCCCGGGTATAAACTTAAAAAAGTCGTACTGAGTGTCTGTCTGTACGGGCGTGACAAACTCAAAAACTACTGAACGATGAAGAAGGTAACTTACACGCAAATTATAGTTTGGGGATGACGAGCAATAGGCAGCTCGCCGTCTGGCTTTCCAGTAATATGTATTTTTTAGTAGAGAAAAGTCGACAATCTCAAAGATTTCATACACCCTTTCAAAACTAGAACGGGTTTCCAACACTATATAAAATTGTGTGTGTGAAACAATTTTTCAATGAAAATAAATTTACCAATCACAAAATTGGAATTGTTACAAAGTAGCAGGCAATCGTAATAAAACATGGATTCCTCCAGTGAGGGCAAAATAAACAATGTGTGTGTATATACACAAATCTCTCCTACAAGATTACTGACTTCCAGATATTGTTTTATCTCATACAAGTATAAGGTAAACATGGTTTAACATCATATAAAATAATGTTGGATCCTACTATTGGTTTGTGTCACGAGAGAGTCACGGAGAAAATGCGAGAACGGAGGAGTTAAAAAGGTGATAGGACCGATTTCACAAAAGATGGAAAACGGAGTGTTACAGTTCTATAAAACATGTGCAATCCTTTTAAAACACTGCCATCATGGTACATCAAACGCATCAGGCGGTGACACTGCTCAACACTCTGACTGCTCAGCACCCGGACGTGGTCATGTTCCACTCTAGTGTGCAATTGTTCTTACAGAAATGCATAGAATGTTTTGGTTAATTTGGTATATTGCAATCAATAATTTTTTTCTCTTTATGTAGTTTTTTATATATATTTTTATTTGTAACATTTGTAATTGTTTTGTTTTTGTTTTTTTTTCTTTGTCATTTGTAACATTATTATTATTATTTTTTGACATTTGTTACTTTTTTAAATATTGTTGTATTCCATTTATTATTATAACTTTTTTAATGTGTTTAAAATAATTTAATTAATGACTCTCTGCACGTCTTGGTTCCGACTGTTAGTGCAGAGAGTACCTGTGATAAATAAATAAACGCCTAAGCATCGGTTAGTAAACAGGTCAATATCAATACAAACCAATAATTAATAATTACAGAACGTATTCTAAGACCGTTAGACCGTTTTCACATTATCCGATCCGATATCGGTGTCGGATGCCGATACGATATCGGAGTAAGTAAAATGTATGAAATGCCGTGCTCCGATATCCGATATCGGGCCGGACAATATGAAAGACAGGTACATATTTCATACATTTTACTTACCCCGATATCGGATCGGCGTCCGATACCGATATCGGATCGGATAATGTGAAAACGGTCTTAGGTACACTATACAGTGCTGGTTCAGTACAAATGTGATGACCTACATACATAGATACAGAACTCCCGGTGAAACTAGACAGCGAGGCTTTACAACTAGATTTACAATTTAGATTTAGCGTCAGAGCATCCGTAACAGATTATTACAACGTACTTGTAGCTACTAACATCGGTGTCCAATTGTGGGAATTTCAATGTGGACTAATTGGAAAAACATTGTTAAAAGTAAGCAGGTATATGCTCTCTAATAGGAATCATCATCATCTCTAGGGCCATGTTATAAATTTATATGTGGATGGAGAGGAAGAGGGAGGCTAAAGAAACGATGAATGGACTGTATGAAGACTGATATGAAAGAAAAGGGAGTCAGTGATGTTATGACGGGTGACAGGACAGAATGGAAGAAAAAAACATGTTGCGTCGACCCCAAGTAATACCTATATTACTTGGGGTCGGCGCAACATGTTTTTGCATCCTAATAAAAGCAGGAAGAAGAAGAAAATCTCTAAGGCCATGGATTGGATTTTTGAAAGAGAAGCTCGATGTCCCCAGATCGAAGGCAACGAAGGAATGGGGTGGGGTTTAGTCAGTAAAAGTGTGACACGCTGTCTCATTATTTTTAAGGTGGGATATCATCAGAATGTATTCTTTCGCTCTTGGGCGGAGCAGAAAGGCGTGTCAGACTTTTACTGACTAAACCCCACCTTATTCCTTCTTTGCCTTCGATCTGGGGACACCGAGCATCCCTTTCGAAAATCCACAAAACATGGCCCCAGAGGCTTCGACCCTGCTGGGCCCTTATAGTTAGCTGACATCTCTTTGAGGCGTGCGTGGAACCGTATGCGCCCTTGACGACTTGGGCTCAGTCCGGATTATTACTGGACTGCTGGACAACAAGCCAGGTGGTTGGAAATCGGGATCAAAATCCTGGTGGCGAGGCTCTTGTGTGCAGCCGCCTCCTTCGCTAGTATTACTGCTTCGCAGAAAGAGGCGACCGCCTGCCACTCCTCCATATTACAGATCATCTAAAGGACACTTTCATAAAACTATTTTTCATCAGTCAGTATATCTCAAAAAACATTAGACCATGCCTACATTTTAAATGGCGTTACGTTCGTGAACCCATGGTAGTTACACGAAGGTAAGTTATGTCATTTCGAAATACCTAAGTAAACAGTCTATGTTGAAACATGTTTAGGACAGGGTACTGGTTAAACAATAATTCTGTTATTAGATTTTCTTGTGAAGGCAAAAATTTGCATTTACTTCCATGTATTCGTTTATTAAAATGAGGTTATAGGTGGGTCAGATGTTATTAAAGATTTTGGGTTTAAGAGATCAGGTTAACAGATTTCGATTTGATTTACTTAGTTTTTTTTTTGGCGGTATGTGATAGAGGTGAAAAAATTACTCGTAGATCACCGTTACAGATTATTTTACTATAAATAGATCTCTATCGTACAAAATTCTTCCTTAATTCCAGCCTACCTCACCATCATCATCTTGGTCTTTTTCCAACTAGCTTATAACCCTAAGCTAAGCAGCCGCTTCTGGTTAGGCTTCCAGTCTAACCAGATGCGGCGGAATACCTGTGTTTTATGTGTATTGATAGTTGCCTGATTTGGGACCCGGAACCTCAAACATGAGAGGATTATTCCCACTACTACCACTTTGAACCTGAAAACCAAACCTAGGTTCTAGGTGGTTCCAGGTTCCTAACCACTGAGCCATCATGAGACAAAATTCCAGCCTACCTATACCTACCAACTTACCATTTCATAGCTAGCATTAGAATTATCAGTCTTATAATATTCCCACTGTTGGGAAACAGATACATCATATTCCAACTATGTATGCTAAACCAATAAACCTCATATTTATGTTATTCACAAAACTAAAACGGTTGTTTCCCATATCGCAGCCCAGTGGGTCAATATTTACTGCGTTCTGGAGCTGACAACTTTACGATTCTCCCTCCCTCCCTCCCTCTTTCCCTTTTACGTCAAAAACACGCAGTAGTTAGTTGTTAGGACATTTTCTTTATTTTATTGTGTTTATCGTAGCGATGTGGACTAAATGGGTTGTATTTCCGATTGAATGTGGCTCTGAGGTGGGTTTTACAATGCTTTGGTTTTGACGTGGATGTCTTTTTTTTTTGATGGGTTTGTGGGATTTTTTGGATGGGACTTTTGGTTGTACTTTTTATAATAGATGTTTGCTTAACTATATACAACGTTGATACGACAGAGGGGCTTTCCTTACTGGCGCATTTTCACTGGTCGTTAACTCTTTCGGTATACCGCATGCGGGGAGTCCCCGCATGCGGGATAACAACCTATGAAAGTAACATGGTCGTTATACCGCATACGGTTCGCCGAATGCGGGCCACGTGACACGCGTTCCAGTAGTCTCTCGCACCCGGCATGCGGGCCCTATCGACTTATGGAAACGGTTCCCCGAATGCGGGCGCTGTGGCATGCGTTCCAGAAATCTCCCGCACCCCGCATGCGGGCCCTATCGACTAATGAAAATGCGCCATAAAAAGGGTTGTTGTAATCATCAGGTGGGATCGCAGTCAAGCACTAGCTTATAACAATTAAATAAATAATAAATAATAAATCAATATGAACGACCTTTACTATGCGACCAAAACTGAAATGACGAAAAAAAACCGCTGCTCCATACATTTTGTCAAATTCTTCTTCTTCTTCTTCCTGCCCTTATCCCATATTACTTGGGGTCTGCGCAACACGTTTTCTTCTTCCATTCTGTCCTGTCGTCCTTCATACATTTTGTAAAATTATGCGAACATGAATGTATGAAGTAGCGTAGAAAACCGTCATTTATGGATGGATTTGCAATTTTTTGCCAAATACCTCTTCCTTTTTTTTTAAGACGGTTGAAAACACAAAATACACTCAGACATCAAAGTACTAACACAATAATTAAACACATAGATGTCAACAAACTTACTCAATCTTGTATAATCGTCTTCAATAACAAGATTTAACACAAGATCAAAATTAATCCATTCACAAAGTGCCTGCGAGTTTGATCTCTACTTTAATAAGGTAAGTTAATCGACAGTTTCCATCAAAACTTGCTACAAAGGAGCTATTTAATTGTTATTGCTTAAAGTACAAACATGCGAGGTGCAATAACACGGCTACTGAGAAGTTAGCATCCGCCTCATGTCGTTGCACTGTGGGGCTTAAGGTTCGTGGCCTGGCCAAAATAATGTTACTGTAAATTTCTTTGTTCCACGAAAAACTGTACCACATTTTACCACTTTCATATTTCTTTATATCATAACAATTAAAGGGGATTATTTCATTGTTCAAGTATTGAACGCAATGTATACCTGTGGGCACATAGGTTCGTTAAGCCAACCTGTATTTCTGATGAAAATCAGTAAAAGTTTGGCATTCCATCTTCCTCTAACCAGATTAGAAGTTATTATGATTTCTGTTCATTCTTCGTTCAAAAAAAGAACTTTTTTGTACACTAGCTGTTGCCCGCGACTTCGTCTGCGTTAAGTTCATAAAACTGCACAAAAGTAACTTATATCTAATCCTATACTTCCGAAAACATCTGATTCATTAATTTTAATAAAACTATTTAAGTTAAAACTTCAATTATTACTTTTTTTAGTTGGAAAATCATCTAATGACTTTTGCTCTTGTGTGGAGTGGAAGTGCGTGTCAGATTATTATTGGCTAAGACTCACTTCTATATTCCTTCCTTGCCTTACCTTCAAAAGGGAAAGGAAGACCCTGACCTTTCTGAAGCGAAACCATGGCCCCAGTAGGTTTCTTGTTTAGGTTTTTTTATTCAGATGGGTTATCATCAGAATGACTTCTCCTGCTCTTGAATGGAACGGGCATGTCAGACTTTTACTGACTAAACGCCACCCCCGTTCCTCTGTTGTCTTCAATTTTGGGACACCGAGCTTATCATTCGGAATACCGATCCACGTCCCCAGAGGCTTCGGCCCTGCCGCGGGCCCCTACAGTTTGCTGACATCTGCGCCAGGCATCAGGTGCGCGTGGAACAGTTGACGACTTGACTCGGTCCGGGTTATTACCGGAATGCTGGACGGCAAGCTACCCCGTGTTCACCGTCCGCAAGCTTGCGCCTACGGTGGTCGGAAATCGGGGTCGTGATCCTGACGGCGGTGGGGACGTGAGGGTCGTTCCCTTTCGCGCTCGCGGTCGGCCGCCTTCTTGGCTAGTATTACTGCTTCGCAGAAGTAGACGATCGCCATACCTCTACCGTGTGCTCCACCGTGACCTCCGTGCGGTCCGGACAGTGCGCCTGAGTCTGGCTGGGGCGCCCTTTTCGCCTGAATCCGATGCAGAAGCCTTCTGAACTTACCGTGTCTGGTGAGGACATGCGGCATACGAAACGTGAGGACGCCGTGACCTCTTTCCAAACACTCTTCAAAGAGGGAACTTACCGCCGCAATGACAGCGTGCCCAGGTTTGTTGTTTAAGTGGAAAATCTTCAGAATGACTTCTCAGAGGGTTAGTCAGACTTTTACTGACTAAACTTAAACTTTCGGAAGCTCACCCATGGCCCCAGAGGCTTCGAACCTGCTGGGCCCCTACACATGCTGACATCTCTTTGAAGCACGGGTGGAACAATACCCACGGTTGACTGTCTGGATTATTACCGGACAGCCAGATGGTAAACTACCCATTGCTCGCCGTTCGCAAGCCACTCCTACGATGGCTCTAAATCGGGGTCGGAGTCCCAGCGACTGGGGCGTGAGGGGACTACTTATCACTACTCCTCGCTCTGAACCATGGCCTGTACCAGTGCCCAGCGCGAGAGGTCGCTATCACCGATCGTCCCCACAAGGACACGGTGGTGCTCCGCCTAAGCGTAGCCCACCAGTACTTTAAGCTCCAACGTATCCTCCGGACCATCCACCCAATAGTAACACCCGGGTGTTTCTTCCGCACCACGTCAATTGCCTAAAAAAACATCAACGATACACAGAGCCGCAGAGTTCGCGTTCTAAATATTATTTGCCTACTCCATGGGTAAAGTCGTTAGTTTAGTTCATATTACGATGAAACCAAAATTAAAATGATTTGTTCTTCAAAAAAAACAAATTAGTGTCGATAACCGCCTGTAGTATTTGCCTCTTTTTTATAGGGTAACTTTAAAAGACTTTTACCAACTAAATTCCACAGTTTTCTTTTAGTTGCAATTTACATTCTAGGGCGACTAATTTTGGCACACTACAATTATTACCATTATAAATTCACTCTTTAAAGAGTGACTGTAGAGTCATGATGTCCTCATCTTGCGCTTTACGCAGGTCCTAACCGAACATGAGTGTTTCGAGAGGTAGATGTTTTGGATTCGGCGGGAAGACACGGTGGACCTTACGATCGAAGTTATCCCGCTAGGGCGGATTACCGCCGTACTGTTTGCGGGTCAAAATCAAAATCCTCCTGCCCTACTTCCCATCACCACTTGGACACTTCCTAGGTGTCATGTGTACAGGGCGTTTACCGATCACCATTGATAATTTTTTTGTGTTTACCCGTTTTTATGGTGCGGTATTTGACTGACACCCTAATACACAAAATGAATGTTTTTCGTTAGTGAGAATAATAAACGAATTCTTGTGTGCGAGTATTTTCACCTAGTCGAATGTACATGTTGATGATCAAACACAGTCTGTAAACTCTCAATTTTTAAGGGTAGAGCATGCAGAGCTGTAAAAATACCCACTTTGTTCCTTTAGATGCCCTATACGAACAATTTTACATCCAACCATCGAAGCCCGTTAGGGCCGATCGCTTATGGTATCTCCTGGAACGCATGGCGAAGAAGAAACATACAAAGGTGTGGGTTTTGGTAAGTGAAAGTCTGACACCCCCTCGTGCTCCTTCCTAGAGTGGAAGAAATCACCTAAAATATAAATCGCCTTTAGTTAAAATGAATTTAAATGAATACATTTTGGAAGGAAATCGTTTGTCTTAGTATGGTCATGTGAAGAGAAGGGATGAAAAGCACGTTACTATAAGAGTTCTGAATTTACATGTGGATGGATGAAGAGGGAGAAGAAGGCCAAAGAAAAGATGGATGGATTGTGGAAGGACTGATATGAAAGAAAAGGACAGATGATAGTGTGATGATAGTGTGACGGACGACAGGACAGAATGGAAGAAGAAAACGTGTTGCGCCGACCCCAAGTAATATAGGATAAGGGCAGGAAGAAGAAGAAGGATGTTTGTATTTTAAAAACGGGGTGCAACTCCGCAGTTGTAAAATTTGTCTCCATGGTTTTTTTTTGTCAAACAATAGTAATAATATTTTTTGGTAATATTACTATGAAAAAAAAATTGTGAGAATGCAAAAATATGTGAAAAAAATGTTACAGAAATAAAAAAAAACTTTTTCTAAGACACCTCCCGGGATTCGAACCACCACCGTATTACGTTGCAGTCTGAACAGAATCCATTGGACTGCTGTTTTGATGAAATACCTAATAAAATAGACGTTCTCATATAAATGTCATAATTGACTGCCCGGCTCTTTGCCGATGGTAGCGTGATGATTTTCATTTCAGTAGATAAATTTGCAGCTAAATGGAATAATGTAACATTGTAGTATGTGTATTTCGGGGACGCTTGGATTTTATAACGTGTCAAAATATTTGGGAAAAATCAAATAGAAATGTTGAATTTCTTATGAAAAAATGTTAAAAGTAATTTTTTTCCAAAAAGAATAAGATAAAACATTGACAGAAATATAAATTGTAGGTTGGATTCGAACTTGGGGCAACTCGTTCAAAACCGACAAAATGCAATATTGCTAACCCCCATAGCAAATAGCGTGATAAAATATAGCCTATCGCAAGAAGGGTCCTATAAGGATTATGTATGCAAAATTTGAACAGGATCGGTTCAGTAGTTTTTGCGCCAATTGTGGCTAACGATGTACAATTTTACTGTTTTATTATATGTATAGATATATGTTACGGCTAATACCCGAAGTGCGGCTACACCTAGTTTTAGCCGGTTAGAACTAGGTGTAGCCACTTACTCTTGGTTAAACCTAGTACGAGCCGATTGTTTTCGGGTAAAACTAGGTCTAGTCTTCATCATGCCGGCTACAACTAGGTCCAGCCATTCCCTGTTGGATAAAACTAGGTCTATCCGATATCATTCCGGCTAAAACTAGGTCCAGACAATCCCTGTTGGATAAAACTTAGATGCATGTCCCGCCAAGCCTTCCGCCCCGCGTCACACTCATGACTCAAAGCATCTGCAGCGGCCCGAAGACCGCTACGGGTACCACCTATAGCAATGCACAATCGTAGGATTCGATATATCAATATATATATATATATCAATGGGCTCTTGAACACAGAAATTGGGCAGAAGAACAATGGCGTTTCGTGTGCTTTTCTGATGAGTCTCGTTTTGGTATGACACCGGATACAAGACGTATACGACACTGGAGAACCCCTGGACGCCAACAGCGATTAAAATCCTGCCAGGAAGTCCATCCTTATAGTGGTGGAACCATCATGGTATGGGCGGGTATTTGGATCGGCGGAAGAACTGAGTTGATTTGGATCAGAGGCAACCTCAACGCTCAAAGGAGACAATTTTTTTTGGGCCCACTGTTAAACGGTAACGTTTATTAATGATATTGCACATGAAAAAAGTGATCATCTTGTTATAATTAACTGACCAAAAATTATATCGATACGTAACCGGAATAATGAAATAATAGTAAAATAATATTACGGCAAAAAATGCTTGTTTAGGAGCGTTTTTAGGTTTATTTTCAAAATCACCGTGGAACAAAACGTTATTAATAGCCCGTTGCAGATATTCTGTGGTCCAGTTTCCACACCCAGCTGCAACCTTCAACCTTCCAGAGCTGGATGATTTTCCTCAATTGTCATTACAGGACCTAATTCTATTTTCTCGAAGAATTTATCAAATCAAACAATCTCGTTCATACTATAGAGAGCATGTCAGGGCCTCCGGACAATTCAAAATCGAGGTACCTGTCCATGATTATGGTCCAAATAATTATCTCCTACAAGGTAGGATACAATCAAGGCACACAAGTAAGAAAACTCATTATATTTATATATTAGTTGACACCACTCCATCAATTACTAACAATAGAGCTGCTCTTGCTGGATACTGTTGTAATTGTTTAGTGGGCAGACGCGCTGCTGGTTGCTGTGCACATGTGATGTGTATAGTGTGGTATTTATCTTGGGCACGGTATCAAGGTAAGGTGAGGTGAGGTTGAGCCACCTGCAACTTTTTAGGGTGTCGTACCTCAAAAGGAAAAAACGGAACCCTTATAGGATCACTTAGTTGTCCGTCTCTCGTATCTGTCTGTCTGCCTAGCCCCTTTATCTCGAGAACGCGTGAAGGTATCAAGTTGAAATTAATACTATATACTCAAGTCTACGATCCCTTGAAGCTGTGTAAATATCAAACTTGTAAGTTGACGGGAAAAAAAGATATGCCCGTTTATGTTGCAAAAAACGTACATTTCGACACTGTCAAAGGAATCAAAATTCATAAGGTAGTTCCCATTGATCTAGAATCATGAAATTATGGTACAAAGCAAGGTAACTATAGCACAAATATAGAATAAAGTCTGAAAACTGAAAATTTTTAGTTACGTCAGAAGTTTTTTTTTTTGAAAAATCTTCAACACTCGATTCGAGAATTGAACTGTTTTCATACGGAACCCTCAGTGCGCGAGTCCGTCTCGCACTTGCCCGGTTTTTTAGATGAAATAATGCTTTTAAGAGATGAACAGTAATAAATATTTCTTGTGATGTACCTATAATGTGTTTTTTTTCCAACCAGCTGTAAATCACACATCACCTTATTATTTTAGATTTACAGTATTGGCCGGCAAAAACCGCGCTATTTCGAAATGAATACCTACATCTAATCCATTTTCATGAATAAGTCTATCAAATCGTGTAAATCACATCAAAATCTGTCACGTCTGTACTAGACGTGACTTTGTTTTATACTATATATTATTGAAAAGTGCACTATTTTGACTTAAAATACCAAGGAGACCTATCCACTCATAAGATAATAGCTCTTGTGAGGTTTTAAGTCATTATGAGAGTCATGTTTTGACTGTCGTATTTCACAGTATTCCGGTTTCATACAGTTTTGCTAATATTACCACTGTAATCTATAGATAATAAGTAATAAACTAACGTGCATATCATTGCTATACGCCACAATTTGTGGTGGGCCTATTCCCCAAACAAAAGAAATTGTCTCCTTTATGCTGAGACGATTGTATCAGACGTCATCGTTCCTCTACAAGTGCAAATCGGTCCCTTATTTCAGTTAATGCATGATAATGCACGACCGCACACCGCAAGAGTTGTAAGACAGACTCTCGCCGCAGCTAACATCAATGTCCTGCCCTGGCCTGCTCAGTCGCCAGACTTGAACCCGATTGAGCATGCATGGGATATGCTACAGAGAAGAGCTCTGCCGAATATGGAGGGTATCCAGTCGCAAGAAGACCTTTTTAGGGTTCCGTACCTCAAAAGGAAAAAACGGAACCCTTATAGGATCACTTTGTTGTCCGTCTGTCCGTCCGTCTGTCAAGACCCTTTTTCTCAGGAACGCGTGAAGGTATCAAGTTAAAATTAAAACCATATATTGAAATCCGCGGTCCCTTGAAGTTGTGCAAAAATCAAACTTGTAAGTTGACGGGAAAAAAAGATACGCCCGTTTATGTTGCAAAAAACGTACATTTCGACACTGTCAAAGGAATCAAAACTCATAGGGTGCTTCCCGTTGACCTAGAATCTTGAAATTTGGCACGAAGCAAGGTATTATAGCACTAATATCGGGAAAAGTCTGAAAACTGAAAATTTTTAGTTACGTCACAAGAAAAAAAAATTGAAAAGTCTTCAAGACTCGATTCGAGAATTAAACTGTTTTTATAGGTAGGTTGGTACGAAACCCTCAGTGCGCGAGTCCGACTCGCACTTGCCCGGTTTTTTTGTTGTTGCAACGAACATGGGCGGCCATTCCACAGCGTGATTTGGATGAACTCATTTTGAGTATGCCAAACCGATGTTCTTGTGTTGTTAGTGTTCGCGGTAGAAACACGGATTATTAATTGTTTAAGTTACCCAATAAAATTTTAAAGAAAACTGTTATTTATGTATGTGTTGTGTACTGTTTTTGTGTTGTTGTTAATGTTAGTGGTTCAAATGTCAAAAATCCCTTTATTAGGAAAATGGCAAATTTCTTTATTAATGCAAAGGTGACTTGGTTTATCGTTACTGTGACAAACGAAAACACTTTATTTGATGAATCCTTAAAGAAAATTTTAATTAATATCAATCAGGAGAAAAGTTATTGCAAAAATATATGTTGATCCCTGGACACTTTTGATGTGTGTAGATAGATTATTATATGTATAGATAATTTATTTCTTGCATAAGTGGATACTGCATTTAATATTGAAAGATCTTTTGTCTTGGGAATGTAGTTACAGAATTAAGAGAATAATAATAGAAATAAATTAAGTTAAAAATTAGCGATTTTATTTTAACTTACACAATGCAACACAATAATAGTATTTGTGTGTGTATGTGTGTATGGGTGCGAGTGCTTATGGAGTGTAGGTGACAGAATAATGATGCATGCCGCTCTCTTGCAGTGTGCGTTATAATTTGGCCGCCCTCTGGCCTCTGAAGTCCTCATTAGGTGAGTGGTACAATTCATTCAGTAGTATTACAGATCTGCAGATGACTGTGACAGTATTGTTTGTAATCATCAATCATTATAAAAGAAGAAACTGACTGAATAATACATAATAAACAGTCGCAACTACCGAGAAAGGGTGAAATTTTGTACAAGGTTTTGTTTTAAGATGTAGCCGAGTACTAACGTTTCTCAAAAGGAGTTTCCAAAATTAAGCCCCCAAAGTGATAAAACGAAGGTCCATGGTTTGCATGGTGAAACCTACTTTCAAGCGGGCGAAGAAACCGGCAGGAGCTCCTTATAATAATATTTCATGAATGTATAGATTTAGCATATAACTTTGACTCTACGTCCTCAAACAATTTTCCTACGGATATGTTACCTTTCTTTTTTTACATCCAATTCCACTCCTCAGCCATACTACTACAATAAAAGCAAAAAGTATGCATTTGTATTGCTCCTGCATGCCTAAACGTATTTTGGAAGAAGTTTTCCCATGTTTTGGCCTAGGGCATAAGATATACTTTTTTATACAAGAGATTATGTTTTCTTCGGATATTTTTCTATTTTCACGTGGACAAAATTGCTAGCAGAACCTAGTTATATTTTGGTCCTCACACTATCCAAACAGCGCAAAGTGCACGAGTTTAAGATTGATAGCTCCACTAAGTGTTCCCCGGGTATCACCTGCTGAACTCCACTTGTTAACTCCAAGGAAAATCGCAAGTATCTGAGATACACCGGTTAAAGGGCTGGTTGGAAGACTAGAGTTAGTAGTCCCTAGGGAGATATCACTCCTGAGTTTTATTTTTGGGTAATATTCGTGGTTTGTAATATGATTTAAACTAGGAAGGTGAATTTGAGAAGGAAATGGCTGTATTATTCTGTTTGTGCCAGATTTCTACGACATGACATATACACACTTAAAGTAGTAGTAGTTTTAGGGCCTATTTTTGTTTGTATGAGCGATACGTCACACGTCGTGCCATTATAATTACCCTATAATAAGAGTGAAGAGAATACAATTCATTTCACCTAAGTCACACATCAAACTCGTACATTTTAAAAGAAACTTCCCTTGTTCTTTTTTTTAATTATAGTTTTTCTTCTCTCTTCTTCTCTATTTATAGGATCCAGGTGGGTTTGAAGACTAACAAATGGAATCTATGATAATTCCAAAGAAAGCAAAGCGTTGCATAAAACAGTAGTCGGTAAATCTTGGATTATCCTGATAACCAAAAGTTTGACAACCAGCAAGATTAGGTTTTCACTAATCACACAATCCGTTACTTTCATTGGACTAAAGAATCGATTTAAAAAATCCTTACTCCTTAAACCCTCCCAAAAAAATCCTATCACAAACCATTCCCCATTTCCAGCAACTCAATTACAAAAACCTTAATTTTAAACCTTGCCAAGAAAACAAGATCTTAGATGAGGAGAAAATTCCAAGTAATTGGTGTTCAGTATCATTCATCATGATCCATCTTGCCGGAGTGGTTCCCTGTAAACGTTTAGCTAAATGGGATACATTGGCCCACTTGCGAGAGTATATGTCGCTGTTTTTAACGCTTTAAAACTCCTTACATAAGTGCTAAGATGATGTAGTGGGTGTTTATTTTTAAGTTGTTGCTTGTATTTTAAGAAACTGAGCGATATGATCGGTCTTGCTTTTAAAATTAAAATGGTAAGACTGAATTTGTGATATCTGTTTCATAATTACATATTTATGATTACTTCCATATTACAATATATGATCATTTGTTGCGTTGTTTTCAGTACTTATCTATAAATATTGTTTTGACCTGTTATCTACATACAGGGTTACTGGTAACTCGACGTATTCCTTGCAGGACGTCATAATAGGGTTAAAATGCAATAAATTAAGCTACCAAATGTTCTTCCGAAATTCAGTAGTTTTTGAGATATTTAGATTTTTAGTTTGTTTATGTTAAATCCCAAATTTAATCCTTTTAAGCCAATTTTAAAACTATTTACGCCGCGATTGTACTGAAATTTATTTAGTTAAAATTATGTCTGTAATATCACTAATTAATAGTGATATTTGCCAAAGTTTTAGTCATTTTTAGGGTTCCGTACCTCAAAAGAAAAAAACGGAACCCTTATAGGATCACTTTGTTGTCCGTCTGTCCGTCCGTCTGTCAAGACCCTTTTTCTCAGGAACGCGTGGAGGTATGAAGCTGAAATTTATATCAATTACTCAAGTCTACTATTCCTTGAAGCTGTGAAAAAATCAAACTTCTAAGCCAACGCAATCAAAAGATACAGCCGTTTATGCCGCAAATTTTCGACACTTGCAAGGGAATCAAAACCTACAGGGTGCTTCCCGTGAACTCAGAATCTTGAAATTTGGTACGAAGCAACGTTTTATAGCATAGATAAAGGAAAAATTACGAAAACCATAAATTTTTAGTTACATCACATAATATATTTTTTTTTTAATAATTTTAAACTTACTACCCATTTCCTCATAAACGCGTAGAGGTATTAAATTGAAATTCATACCAAATACTCAGGTCTATAATACCTTTAAGCTGTAACAAAATCAAACTTCTATATCAACGCAATCAAAAGAAACAGCAATTTAAGCTGTATATTTTGAAACTCGCAAGTACTCGCAAGGGAATCAAAACCTAAAGGGTACTTCCAGTCGACCTAGAATCTTGAAATTTGGCATGAAGCAACGTTTTATAGCACACATAAAGGAAAAATTCCGAAAACCTTATATTTTTAGTTACATTACAAGATTTTCTTTTTTGTAAAATCTTTAAGACTCGATTCGAGAATTGAACTGTTTTCATCTTGATAAATTGGTACGGAACCCTCAGTGTGCGAGTCCGACTCGCACTTGCCCGGTTTTTAAACTTTAATTACTGATAAAGATCGGCCATGGTATTAGTTATGATAATAACGTAAATTTTTCAGGAAGACTATCGTAACAAACAGTGTGCACTCTTGAAGAAAAGGATATTTTAAAAGGTGTTTTAAGAACAGTTCACATAATAGGCCCTTAAATATGATGTTGATGTTTTATGAAACGGTTAATTTTTAGCTGTCATAACTTTAAATCGACTTGAATTTGTAAGCTGACATAAATTTTATATTTAAGACTTGTCCTTCGTTTTTCCAAAATTAGTTATTTATTTATTTGAACTACATATATGTTATTTGGACTTATATGATTTAAAGTAATGTCATCTTAAAATGGCCCGTTATACTCGTATAAAACACCCAGTTCATCAACGTCGCACTAATGTTTTCTTTTGAAAAGACTCGAAACTGGATAGAATTTATTTTATAAATAAAATTGCATTAACACTTATCCAGCACGCTCTACTCGTACATTTCAGAGCAATTTTGAAAATATTTCTCTTTCAACCTCGAACCTCAAGACCCCACAAATAACAAACATTTCTCCCCAACATAACTAAAATACACTATTCACAGAACCGAACATTAATTACCCAAAAACATCACAATAATTCGCCATCTTAATTTATTAGTGCAAAAGACATTTTCTACAAAGCAAACATGAATCTGAGTGGGGAGCTTCAGGCCCGTAAATGTGCCCACCATCACTCAAAGTCAGACCTCTTATTTATCACTAGACATATCACCAAACTTGTAATGCTTTCTAGAATTTTGCACAACGACCTTGTCATAAGGTCATAAGCTTCACACTCGTTTGACTTTCAGTTTTCGGGGTGTTTCAGCAACGTTGTGGGACAGTTCCTATATTTTTATGAGCCTCCTATGACGACTGAAGGTTTTGTTGATTCCCGGCTGCTCGTTTAGGCTTTTTCACTTTGGTTTATTGACTTTATTATAAGCCTAAGAGTACAGTTAGGGTATGCGGGAGATGTGTAAGTCTGTTGTGGTATAAGTGGACAGATGAAAGCTTTTTCTTTGGATTTCTTTTGCGTTAAAATATATGTACCAATGTTGTATTTGTTGATATTTATCTCGGAATGACTGTGTTTGCGTGGAGGTTGATATTAGGCGTATTTATGAATGTTTTTTTTTTATTAGATTAGTAAGAGGTCTTTCATAAATCCAAAAAGACATTTACACCCAATGTTGGGTGTTGATTCCAAGCTTTGTGAAATTTGACAAATTAGTACCCTGTATGACAAAATTAGTACCCAAAATTCAAATTTAGTCCTTCAGTGGGGGCGAGTGGTTCGGTGGTAAGTGCCATACCATTGGCAGGCTGATGGTTTTAAGTTTTCATATCAAGATATCTCCCATTAAAAATTCTGAGGTTTTTTCACAAAGTTCCTATCACTACGAAGTTTTCTCGAACACCTAAGGTATTTCTTTTTCTTTTTTTTCTTACTTAGATTTACTACATTTCGATGCAATGGGTGGTGGGTAATCACAAACTTTGGAAGATGACCTGATGAAGGCCGTATGCTCCGTTGAAGGCCAATAATACACAGGATTGGTCGATGCGGCGACACTTGTGCCCGTGAGGTCTTATTTAATAAAAATAAAAATCAAATTTAATATTTCAAAAAACCCCCGACTACTCTCCAGCTCTCAGGTCCTGATGACCTTGAAGATCTGAACCGATTTCCACCAAACATAGAACACTCTCGACTGATATACTTTTCAAACAAAAAAACCTCATTAAAATCGGATTTGGGAGCTACGATGCCACAGACAGACACATACACATTTACACACACAAATACGTCAAACTTATAACAACACACAGACACGTCAAACTTATAACACCCCGTCGTTTTTGCGTCAGGGGTTAAAAATATTATCTACAGGCTCTTAATGGTAAACGATGATGATGACGTCGACCATGGAGCACGCTTGCCTAGAAGTAAGTTATTGCTCTTAGAAGTATTCTACTCGCTCTTGACTTAAAGAACCCTAGGTTCTAGCTATCAGGAAACACAGACTCAGGCAGGGAATTCTCACTCACTTCTTATTACACACAATGAATGTGTTCCCAAAACATTTTTATTACTTAAGGGTAGGATGTCTACCATATACCGCAGGAATTTTAATAATAAAGTTTTATTCTCCTATCAAAAAACTTTTTTTTGGGTGAGAAACCATCAGAATGATCAAAAACGGTGGTTTTAATGAGTAAAAGGACACAATAAATAGCAGTTTAGATTGTACATTTTATACGTAGGCGTTTTACATATGTGTGGGCGAGAGCAGTGCGTTAGTTTGCGTTGCGGTCGCTATCTCATGAATATTCCTGCCGGATAATGTGTGGCGCGTTTAATATTGCCCGCCGAACTGCAAACTGCGACACTTTGTGTTACAGATTTTGCTAACTTGTGAACTTGGCTTCGGTTGCCTGGTTTTTGTTGGACGATCCGTCAATGAGCTGTTGTCTTTGAGTTTGCTGATAAGCTTAAAATTGGTGAACAACATGTACTCAGGAGTTAGGTGGCTGGTGGTAACTCAAATAGCAGTGGATAGGGCAAACGCAACGTAGGAAGGCCTCCCATAAGGTAAACTTGGTGAAGGTTGCGGGAATCCGATATATTGAGAGACGCGCCAGACCTGTAATCATGGCGATGCTTGGTGAAGGCTTGTGTCCAGCAGTGGATGTCTTTTGGCTAAAACGATGAATAAGGTGCTCAAATATGTACATAATTTTCTGAAAATTTTATTCCGGTACCCAAATAACCTGGTTATATATTTTTAACATGTATAGTCATATAATTAATCATAATATATAGCACGCATAACATATAACTAATAATACAACATCAAAATTCAAACTAGCGATGATCGCGCTCTAAACGCCTGCTCAAATATTCATAGCACTTACACACGCGAACAGATTATTCTAAATCTAGCAGGTGCTCACAAAACGTTTAACGAAAAATACTGACGCAATATCGGAAAGCATAGAGAATAACCTACTTTTAAAAGATTCAAATCTTATCTTAAATCTTAATCTCAGGTTAAAATCAAGAAACTTCGAGGCAAGGGACTACTTAAAATCATTATGCTGTAATGAAAATGGAGATAGAACACTTAGATCGCAATCGAGGAGTTTATTTTTTTTTCTTGTCCGTAATTTAACACGACTCAACTTAAGTGAGCACTTAACGGGTGATTCTTCGGTTACGGGACGGTGTTGGAACGGTCCGTTAAAGCTGTGGCTTTTGATACGAAGAAAAAAATTTGAGAAGATTTTTAAATTCGTGATGAAAAGTTTCAGTTTTGCATTATGGCAAGAAAAGTAAACTAGGATGAGAATTTTTGATCATCATTATAGAAATATCATTTAGTTAGTTAATTAGAATTGTTTCTATGAAAATCCAGAAAATATTTTCTTTTAACTAGCCATTACCGTCCCACTGCTGGGCAAAAGCCTCCACCAAGTCATTCTTCTCCTCCACCGTCTGAAACCAGTTTTCATGAATAAAAATAATAAAATCAAATAAAGAATATCGGGATAATGTAAGACTAAACCAAATTAAACGATTTGAAAGTTATGACTAAGGTGTCTTCAAGGCTAGAGTGAATAGGTTCTATTAGTGCACCTCACCATCAAAGATCACATTACTGCTTACCATCAGATGAGATCACGGTCAAGCACTAGTTCATATATCATCATCATCTGTCTAGCCTTTTCCCGTCTGAAATTGGGGTCGGCTTCCAGTCAAGCCGGATTTAGCTGAATACTAGTATTTTACGAGGAGCGGCTGCCTACCAGACCTCCACAACCCATTAACTGGGGTAACACGGTACTTCACAAGCACTAGTTTATATCAAATAAATCATTTAATATCAAATTAATCATTTAGATGTCAATGTGTACACTTCTATAATAAACTTCCCAGTCATATTCAAGAACTAAGCCTCAATAAATTTAAATCATTTGTAAAGCGTAAACTTTGCCAAAAGGCTTTTTATACTATAAAGGACTATGTTGAGGACAATAAGGCTTGGGATTGACCTGCTCCAGTACTCGCTGTACTGTCGTTTATTCTTTTAACTTATGTTTCAATTTGACATTGATATTCTCTTTTTTTTTACAATCCGACATTTTTTTTTTATATATACAATTCGACTAATTTCTTTTTATTCTTTAATTATTTTTTTTGACAACAATATTTACTTTGTTAAGTATTACTTTTTGTAAATTTTATTTATATCTTTTTTATTTATTTTTTTGTGAATGTGAGGACTATGTGGATAGCTTGCTTTTTCCTTTCGTTTCAGTCACTTTAACTTACCATGGGTGGCCATATTATTAGGGACAGTACCTAAATTTCTTATATTATTATCAACTTTAATTGCAATTTGCAGGTAAATGGTTGGTTGTAGGTTCGGCTAATATTTTTTATTTATACACTTCATTGATTGAGATAATAAAACATCAAATTTGAAGTCAAATTTATTTATATATTTTTGAAAAAAAAAGATACGTAATTAGATGGATGAATATTGCTAGTATTTTATGAAAGCATCCATTTATCGAGGTATGCTCTCTATGCAAGTTCTGGCTTTCTGTAGCAGGTTTCTAGTATAATGGCCACTCTTTAATGAGGGCTACAATCAGCTGGTGTTATTTTTTTCGCCAGCAAGAGGATCCAAATATTCACCAAATGTTGAAAAAAGTCAACAAAGTTAAAAAAATATCACTTTAAAAAAAATGGCGCGTTCTCACAATGTTGCTATATATCAAAAATTATAATACTGACACCAGTAATAATACGAAATAAAAAAATCTTATATAAATCCGTTGGTTAGCTTAAAAAGTGAGATGTATAACTTTGGTGACTTTTTTTGAAATCATCGTATTACGTATCTTTTTTTTTTTCAAAAATATTTAAAAGAATTTGATTTCAAATTTTATGTTTTTATTCACTCAATCAATAAAGTCTTTAAATAAAAAATATTAGCCGGACCTACAACCAACCATTTGCCTGCAAAATGCTATCAAAGTTGATACTAATCTATGAAATTCAGGTACTGTCCCTAATAATTTGGCCACCCACTGTATGTCTGGCAATTTGAGTATTTTCTACGGCCTAACCAAATGTCCTTTCCTTTGCATTGTTCGTCAAGTCGTTGAGCTCCTTAGTAGCCCCGAGTTGAGCTTTACGAGGAAAATGACAAATGCTTGCACTGACTGGACAGGTCCGCTCATATCTGCATGGTTCTTTCTTTAAAAGGCCATCTCAGACACCAATCTGCATAGTTCGCATATGATTTGACCAATACATTTTGTATGGATATTTTTTTTTTTTTAAAAGAGACTGTGACCCCTGAGTTTGTTTCGGTGTTTCTTCTCAGGGTAGTCAGTTAGGAAACACCGGCCTCATCTAGATTAATAATTTTGACAAAAAAAAAAAAAAAATTGACGTGTAAAAGTGTTTCGTGAAACCTATTTGCAAAATAAATATCATTTATCATTTAATAAAAAAAAATGCAGTTCATGATGACAAAGCTGCTCGTTGCCTAACTAAAGGACATTATAGAGCTCCATACAAATATTATAACATGTTTAGGTATTTGTATTTCTATTATTTCTAAAGGCCACAACCCCAGCACCTGAAAACGAGCCGTCCTTAACACGAGTGCCCCAAATGGCTGGGTAAATAAGAAAATGTTCCCACCCTTCTAATGGCGACCTACCCCGAGTCGTTCGCGTGGCAAACCAAATATACCGTCTTCCCACGATTATAGGGGTCCAGTTGGCCTTCCGGAAGGTTCCTTAGACCTTGGATCGTAGAAACTGGAGATATGTTGACTTTGGAAACTAAGCTGGGACTCAATGTCATCGGTTTTTTGTGGAGGATACGAATTTATCTTGAATGCTGAATTGCGTTTTTAGCAGAATTGGTGTTATTTTCATGAACATTTTTGACATCTAACGTACAGTATAACTTAAACTAATAAATACTATTTAAGGACTGGGCAGCAGAAAGATTAATTATAAGGGCATTACAGCCCCATACATTATTTCAGGAAAATTTTCCTTCTTTTCACAAAATAATTATGCAATCAAGACGCGTTGTCTCAGAAAACACGTTTAATTTTTAAAAGACCTCATTAGATTTTGTAAAAAATTTAATTGCAACGCTTTTTTGGCACATCTCTTTTGTTTCTATAATCTAAGGCGAAAACTTACTACAATACGGGCTACCAATTTGTGGCTGGACCTAAAAACTAGAATACTCCAGAAAGGTAGAATATTATTACAAGTTGTTCTGTACAAGTTAGAAGTGTGTGGTTTCAGCACACACATTTCTTACTTCATGTACTCAGTAAAACAAAATTCTGCTAATATTATAAACGCGCAAGATTGTATGTACGGATGTAGGATGTTTGTTGCCCTTTCACGCAGAAACTAATGAATGGTTTTCGATGAAACTTGGTATACAGATTGACCATGTCCGAGAATAGCATATAGAATACTTTTTATACTGAAAGTATGTTACTTAGAGAAAACGGTTGCGTTCACATACATATAAACTTATACACAAAACACCCAGACCCAGAAAAACTTGAACTACTACGCTAAACGTGCCGTTGACAAAATTTAAACATGTCAAACGACAAAAAAAATACAGCATTCATAAAACGGCACAAAAAAAGTTAAATTCTCTAGTCCAGTGTAATCAAACAACCGAATACTCTTCCAAAACAATAATTAATTTGGACAAACATAATTACGTTCGCGCTACGTAACACTTAAAGTTCACAACCGTGGCAACAGATGGCGTTACTGGTCCAACACTGTATTATTAACAAGAGTTTCCCCAGGATGTTTTCCTTTACCATGCGAAGCTTATTACAAATTTAAATTGCGAGAATATACTTGCAAAACAAGTCAGTTCGAAGTCATGCGATTTTTGCTTAGCTTTGAGTTTCTGTAAAGTTCTGTTGATCTGCAGGGTAAGATTTTGAGTGTATTGACTTGAGAGTATAAAATACAAAAGCTGACATGGTATGCGTTACTTGTTTGTCTTTGGGTTCCTTTTAATTTGCTACGTTATGTTAAACTTTTGAGAAATGAGTCCATGTAATAAATTATCAGCACACGGCATGTAATAGCAATTTAGAGTTTTTCTCTGGAATATAAACGTACTTGCTATGTCTCTGGGAACTCTTAAAGTTAGAATGTACCGCAGACAGACTATAAAAAAGTCGAATTAGTAGAAGTGGGATAGTCTAAATTAGTAGTGTCTTGGGGAGAGGCCATGCCCAACTGTGGACTACGATAGATTGAGTTGTTTGATTAAAAGGCCAAGAACAGAACCATCCACCACCAATCACCTTAGAAACATATAGCCAAGACTGCTAACTAACAATAGGTATGTATTGATTGATCACTACCGTCATAAATTATTCTAACTGCGCTGAACAGGAAACAATAAGCAGTAGTGACATAAAGAGAGTCATCAAGTAATATAGTATAACATTACGCTTACTTTTCTTCATGGAAAAGGCAGCGCTATAGGCATACAAAAGTTGAAATAATAGCTGAAGTTATAAAGAGCGAGGCTTTAAACTCATAATACAGCCAGTAATTGAAATATTACTGGTGGTACGCACCACCCATGAAAAACCCAATAAAAAATTAAAGTAAAACGGATCAGAGATTTTTTGCTCCCATATTTAGGGTCCGGCTAATTTTTTAACCAACTTGAAAAAGGGGATGTCATAATGTTCGGATGTGTGATTTTTTTTAAAGGACGACCTAAAAAAGAAAGGAAGACACGAATCTTTGACAGCAAATTTCCATGGCATCCCCAACAGCATTCTACTGGTTATAGCCAAGATGGCCTGTTTGTAAGGGGGCTTATGGCACGTACATTGTCGCGTTTTGTAAATAAGTACTAACATAGCATCAGTCAGTATATCGTTATTAATCTAATAGATCTTTGTTGTCTACTTACTTACGAATGACATTATTATGATTACTATCAATTTACAAAATAAGATTATTTACCGTCCACGAACCCTTAATACAGTCAACGATCCCCAAACAGATCAAACTGAAACAGCAATTACCAAGTGTCTGAGCACCACAATAATCCCACAGAAGCCACGAACAAGTCTTTACAGAAGAACAGAAAGTGTCCCCATTTAATTATTGTTATCATTGTTACCCCGACACAAATACGACGACATCTTTATTTTAAAAGTATCCCCTCTGCAAACAGTTGACAGTTGTTGTCACAGAGTATGGAGGCACAGAAGGCTAGTATTATAAACTGAGCGATAACTGGTGCGCTGAACGAAATTGTCCCGTGCTAAGTGCATCGTCATCATCATTTCAGCCAAAAGATTTCCACTGTTGCACATAGTGCTCCTGCAAGAGTCACCATAACGACCGGTCCTAGGCGTCTTGCGGCCAATGGCTTCCCGGCAAAGGGCAGGGCACATTCCTCAAAGAACGGATGGTTGACTGAAAGGATTTACAATCACGAATACATATATAAAGATGAAGTGTTAAGGTACATGCAGAGCCAGGGAATTTGACCTGTATAGTGCTTACTACGTAGATAAGGACCACCTTTTAGAGTAGCGATCGCGCACTGGAAGACGCAGCGTTGGAAGAACTCCCACTTGACACTTTGATTTTTTTTTAGGTGGTATTTCATCAAATGATTCCTTTCGCTCTGGGTGGTGAAGGGATTTTTAGACTATTACTGACTAAATCCATATGTGACTTTTGCGTTTCGGGATCACGGTAACTCTTTTGAACTCATTGTATTAAGTTAACCTTCTGTATATATCTATTCCGTGTTTGTTTGTCCACCATAAAAGTGAGCAGTCGTAGTAATTAATGAAACGCTTTGCTCGATAAATTCTGAATTAAAAATTGTTATTGTTGATAGTATGTTGTTTGTTTGTTTTCCATTTTTCTGGGGGTAAACAAGTTGAAAAGAAGATTGAAGTTTTTGTCTGTCTGTCATTCTGGATGATTAGCCATATCTAGTTTTGACCTCCAAACTTTATTTCTTTGTTTTTATTACTGTGATAAAAGTAAAGAAAACCTTCGCGTTTTCTATTCGGTTATGTTCTGTTGAATATGGCAATGATGCTAGTTGGTAACAACCGTCATACGACTGTACTGTATTTCCCATGTGATTCACATTTTATAATGTAAGTTGGAGATGCATTTTTATAAAACTACACGTTCAAGGTTAGGCGAACAAAGAAAATATGTTTACTTTTAGAAGGTCTCTTTTGATCAAAGTTTTGAATAGAATTTACCGAACAATTAATGTGTGTCTTAATTAAAATAAACCGTCTGTCTTTCGTTATTGGCTAATTACAATGTCACGACGTTAAAATTATACAAACAAAACTAAGCCTTAAAACTATTCCGTCAAGTACGATTATGTTATGTTGTAGACATCTAGTGTAGACACTACTCGTTAACTAAGTTGGGATTTCTTCAAAGTAAGCCAATTTTTCCTGATCAGTTTAGAAGATAATCAACTATCTATTCCAGTCGTTAAGTTTTTTAGGCTTAACAACTGTCACACCAGATAGAACGACGATGGGGTCGATGATGGAGCGGTTTGCCTAGAAGTAACCTATTCCCTCTTAATTTGACCTAGGTTGTAGCGATTAGGAAATATAGACTCCGACAGAGAATTTCACTTCTTAGATAGCGTACGCTCTATAAATGTTTTCCCAAAACGATTAGTTTTTTAATTCCACGTATAATTACATGAATAAGCACTACCTCAACACAGTCTGAAGCTTTATGGCAGTGAAAGTCCTGTAAATAATGACACCATACTAAAATATTATAATCCAAAACCTGAATAATAGAAAAACACTTCTAGAATCGACATCAGTGTATATTCTTTTGGTATGACACCATACAATAGAAAAGGATAGAACTAGGGTTGTTACGGAAGATCGAAACTAAATCTACGAATGTAGAACTGGTACCTCCGCATTCACATACGCTTCTGCAGGATTCGAGAGGAGCATTTACATTTAAAATGGGAAAAGTCTATGTCCAACAGTGGACATCCTTTGGCTGAAACGATGATGATGATGAATGATGTAGGTATTTAAAAACGTCACTTGATTCACGTAGAAATTTTTTGCTGCCGTATTCGGTTCCATCCAACACCTTCCTATATGACTCGGGCAAATTTTGCTTTAGTCACAATGAAATTTTTTCACCTATTATAAATGATAAATGATATTTATTTTGCAAATAGGTTTCACAAAACACTTTTACACGTCAATTTTTTTGTCATAATTATTCATCTAGATGAGGCCGGTTATTGTAACCTATCAAAATTTAGGCACAATTTTTTTAAAACAATTTCGTTTTCCTAATCCTCCTTTGCTAGAGTCAAGTTCCGCACCTCCGTCCCCACTAAGAAGGCCTCCTCTACATCACTAAAAGGGACAAGTAAAAAGCAATATAGCCGGGAACATATTGCGAATACAGTAACGTTAAACAAGAAGTGATATTTTTATCATTCCCGCACATGGGCGCTAGTGAGACGGGATTTTTTCTCAATACAGTTGAGATGTTATCGGTAAGGCTAAGTTGGAGATGTGAGATAGATGAAATATGTATTTGGCAAGGTGCTGATAAAATCTGTTTTGTTAGGTTCCAAATATTGTTCTTTCTTCTAAGAATCAAATTGGGATGATTTTATTACTATAAAACAGCCATCGAGTGTAACAAAACTCGATGGCAAAATAGTGCTGTATCCTATTTTTAAATAACTCCTTCCTAATTATGGAAGGCAGTAAGTAGTCGATCTCTGTACCTAGTCTGTTCAGCTGTTTAATTACTCAGATACCCGCGAAACGAGACACAATAGTAAAACAATAACAGCGCGGTCTCATAGGACCGGTTGGGGATTCAAACGTTAAACTGAAAGCCTACAGCAGGAAGCAGGAAAAACTTTTTTCGCGCACAAGAGACTCCCAGGACACCGAAACGAGGACGAAGAGCGATGGATAGCTCACCCGCCAACCGTCCGGTAAAAACCAAATACTAGTTCTGTGCGTACAGTTCCATGCGCGCCTCAAAGATATGTCAGCAAAATGATAAAGACGCAGAAGGACTGGTGCCCGTTAGAGCCGTGAGGAATTTCTGAAAGGGAATCCGGTCCTAGAATTCCCACTGCAAAAAAAAGAGGTACATATCTTCGGTTCATAAAAATGTGTTCTTTTACGTCCATTAACCTGCTTACTGAGACTAATTTCGCCACATATTTCGGCCAGGAATTCGTATCCAAAAACCATTCTATATCCTCCACCTACTTTAGAATCAGTAATGAAAACAAGATTATTTAAGGCCCAACAGTCGCCAAATAGCAAGCCAAAAGCTAGGCTGGAGCTAAACCTATGCGCTAATAACATCATTCCGTGGTCACCAGGCGGGATGCCAAGCGATGCAATTATGGCGAGAAGGCTTTATTACAGCAGACGGCTGCTTTAAATAGAAATAAATGTTACGGGCGCCTTTGAGAATAAATTAGAGAGTTTTTTTCTTTGAGAATAAATCATAAAAAAGTATATACGTTTTTTTTACCGTGTCTATGTCCAAATTAAATGCTTTTGTTAGCATAATATATACTCGTATGTTTAACGCACTATAAGGTCCTTACGTGTAGGCTTTTTTGGGCAGGAAATTATCCGCTGCGCCCTATAGGGCCAAAATCCACTCTTGTTCCTTCTTTGGCAAGCGTACCAGGACCCCGGTATTTCCTTTCAAAAGTACTATGGCCCCAGTCCTTAAGTATGGGCTGCAGGATACGGTCAAAAGAGTTACTGCTAAAAATGGCGCTCGAATACAGATTGAAGCAATCGAAGCTTCATGTTTTAGCCAAAAGACCTATGCGCTAATAACATCATTCCGTGGTCACCAGGCGGGATGCCAAGCGATGCAATTATGGCGAGAAGGCTTTATTACAGCAGACGGCTGCTTTAAATAGAAATAAATATTGTGGGCGCCTTTGAGAATAAATTAGAGAGTTTTTTTCTTTGAAAATAAAATCATAAAAAATATATTTGTCTTCTCTACTCGTAGTTTTAAGTTTTCAATAATTTTTGGTTGCCTATATGTTTAGCCTACTTTTCTGTAAGTTCTTCCGCTGACGTAGGTCCTTAAATGTGTGCTTTTCCTTCTTTTCCCTAATTCCAAGGCTCCAGGGTTCTCTTTCGTCAACCCAGGACCGCAGTAGGCTTCGACCCTGTCGGGCCTCTACGGTTTGCTGACATCTCTTTGAGGCGCACGTGGAACAACACGCGCCGTCGACGATATGGGCTTGGTCCGAACTATTGCCGGATGTCTGGGCGACGAGTTAACCATTGCTTACCGTCCGCAAAGCCTACACCTACAGTGGTTAGAAATCGGGATCGGGATCATGACGGCAGGGATGTGAAGGCCATGCCTTCCCGCGTGCGGCCACCTCCTTCAGTAGCATTACTGCTTCGCGGAAGGAGGTGACCGCCTGCCACTCCTGATCACTCCTTCTTTCTCTGTCCGCCTTCACCTACCGTGGCATCGAGCTGTAGGTAATTGATCTTTTAGAACTTGATTTATGGATCTTTATTAAGAAGAAGAAGGAACAAAGGTCATTAATAGTAAATTATCGACATTATTTTCATAATATTTTTTGTCATTTTTTTTTTCAATATTTGGTGAGTGTCATATTCATACAATTTTTTTGGCTTACTTTTATGGACTGTTATATCATAATTATTCATTTTTGAGAATCTAGTGAAATAAAGTAAATGTTCATATTGTTTTATTATATTGCCAGAGACCGCTGAACCGTAATATATCATGTTTCATACCAACCACTCAAGTGTGGCATTTTATGTTGAATACCTAAATCACATTTTCACATTAATATTATTATAAATGTGTTTTTTTTTGTGGGAAATCATCTAATGACTTCTCCCGCTCTTCCGCTCTGGTTGAAGCGTGAGAGCGTGTCAGAATTTTAATAAACTACACCAGTGTCCTTCAGTTGGCCTTATACGTTCTGAGAGTGATTTTTCCAAAAATCCCTACGGCCCTAGCAGGCATCGCACCTGCTAAGTCTCTACAGTTTGGTGCCTTCTTTTTGAAGAGTGCATGAATCACTACGCGCATTCTTATAAACGTGTGTTACTACTTCACACTCAGACGGCCGTATGGAATAAAATACAATTTTGCATAATTATTTATAGACCATGCCCTATCAATTGCATATAGGAATCTTTTTACCTCGAGAGTATGTTTTCTTGGGATAATTGTCTAGTTTTACGTGGGCAAATGCGCAGATAGACGCTACATTTATAATACCTACGCAACAGACTAATAAAAAAATAGTTACTAGAATTAAAATTTATTAAGTTTCACATTGTAATAGATACAATTTTATATTTACAGAATTACGAGTGTTTACCTTTACATCGTCACTTATTATGCCAGATCACAAAGGCTAATAATTAAGATTATGGCTAGAGAGAACCAAGGTTTGTTATACAAAATCTGGTTCATAAATTTCTGTGTACGAGTCTATACGAGTATATGCCCTTATGTCAGCCTAGGTCATATCCATGTTATATCAAAATATTATTCAGTTTGGCTAGCGACAACGCAGGCAACCAAGCTACTAACCGGGATAAATCATATTCCCAGAAAACATTAATTTGATGTTCCTAGAAAATTCTCAATCAATGTCCACGTATCAAAAAGGTACAAAAGCACACATTCAGCCTTTATGTCAATACAAAATAAAATGATAAAATTCGAAGTCAAACGGTCAAAATTGCACTCAATTTTCATTATGGCGCACCTATCAGCCCAGTATTGATGCATCGAGCTCCAGTATTGAGCACAATGATTGATAGGAGCCGATTAATGCTATGACGTCATACTCTCGAGGAAACCTAACAATGCCGTCCTTGTTGGAGATAAATCATGATATTAAGGGCGTGACATGATCTACAGTATGGTGAGGTTGGACTGCATAGTAGGTAATAAAAGATATGCGATGAAACAAAATTAACTTATTTATTGAAAATCGCGCACATTGAAGGACTGGAACAGTTTGCCTGCAGAGGTCCCCATTCAATTATCTATAACTAGCTTTTACCCGCGGCTTCGCTCCCGTCAAATGACTACCCTACATATCCTACGCTACCCTAAACTACCCTACACTACCCTACACTACCCTACACTACCCTACACTACCCTACACTACCCTACACTACCCTACACTACCCTACCTACCCTACTTTACCTAAATTTTTTTTTTTAATTTTTCTCTCCGTAAGAACCATCATTGAACTTCAAGGAACATTTTAAAAAAAGAATCAGCCAAATCGGTCAAGCCGTTTTCATGTGATGTCGTGACAACGGAAAACGGGTTTCATTTTTATATATATAGATTAATATGTTTTCAAGGTTAGAGTTAATGAAGGCAGTAAGCAAGTCGTCTCTTAATAAAGTAATAGGCTTCACTATCAATCGCTAGTTTATAACATTTTAAAAAATGTAACTAATTACTACCTGCAGCTTCGCCTTAAAAGTAGAAAATTTTCCCAAGGGAACACTAGAAAATTGTACTCTCGGTATAAAAACAATCTTATGTGCTATTCTAGGGCATGGTCTTCTCGTGCGCCAAATTACATCCAATTCTATTTAGCCGTATGATCGTGAAGAAGTAACAAACATACACACGCACACTATCATAAAAAGAAAAGAAATAACACAATTATAAAGTTTCATCTTTTTAATATTAGTGTGATAAAGCATTTTATCGATTAACTCAACAATCAAGGCTAGAGTGATCAGGCTCTTAATAAACTAGAGCGTCTGATCATCAACGACTGGATCACAGCTTACCATCAGCTGGAACCAGATTACACACAGTCCAATAACACTCAGCAATCCTTACAACAGTGTATAAGTTTTGGAACCCGACGAATCGTTTTGGAGAGTTTCTCCTACACAAAATACGAGTACAAATACTAAATTAGAAAAAATATTAAGTCCTAATTCGTTTTTTTAACGCATTAACGAACCAACACCTTTCTCTTTCACTCCTCAACAATACTTCGACGTAAAAAAGAGATATAAGCCTGCATTGTCGCGATATTGTGGCTGAATATTCATTCAGTTCAGCGATTTTGCGTCGAACACATTTTTTTAATACCAGCGTCTCACACCATTAAGTTATGCCTTAATGCCAACCTTTTTTTCCATTGTGTGACAAAAACGGAATGTGAGAGAAGGTTTGGGTATTTTGCGACATTATAATACCATATTTCCATGTTGATATGGGAATAAAAATAGGTACAGTAAAGTCTTTTTTCAGGTGCTTTTGGGGTAGATTTATTTAAGTTGTGTACGTGTAAGGTGCTTTGAAAAGATGAGGTTATTGTGGATTTTTTTTTCTTTCATTTGGGAATTCATCTAGTACTTTTCCCGCTCTTGGGAAACGTGTGAGACGAAAATCTTGGCTCGATTTATAGCCACTATAGGTGTGGGCTTGTGGACGATGAGCAATGGGTAACTCGCCATCCGGTCTCGGTCGTGTCGTCAAATTAATACGTAAAATTGTAGGAGTCCAGCAGGGCCGAAGCCTACTGAAGCTTTGACTTCGCTTCCCATGAGAAACCCGGGTCCTGGAACACAAGGCGAACAAGGAATATAGGAGTGGGTTTTAGTCGTTCAGTTTGACACGCCCCCTACTCCACCCTAGAGCAGGAGCAGTGAATGATATACCACCTGAAAAACAAATGTGGGTGAGCTGAGCTCAAAAATGCCTTTTCTTCCAGCAAACCCTTTTGAGAGAAAGAGGATGTCCAACTTTAACTTGTACACGCTTCGAACAAACTTGCAACTCACAAACTAGCATTCCTATTGATATTATAAATCAAATTCAAAACAAATAACTACAGAAAAACGCAAACAACCTGTTCTACACAAGAAGAAAACAAAAATAAAAATGTGAAATTGAAAAGAACAAAGGGGACCGCAAACTAAACCAAATTGTCTGGCCACAAAGGATAGCAGGTTTATTTTTAAAAGTAGCTCGAACAATTCTTAGGTAAGCTAAACAGCATTGGCACAATGGCTACATGAATCTGGCCCCTAGGCATGCACTTCAAATCGATTTGGCTACTGCTTGACCTAACCGTTACTGTGGTATGCAGCGAATCTTTAGTTTGGAAGATATTTTTTTGTTTGGCGTACATTGCTGCTTGGGCGAAGTTTGAAAATCACTGAAAAATCTAGGTTGAAATGTGATGTTACTTATTACTGTTATCTTGTTTTTGTTTTACCACTTATTTTCTTGCCTTTATTATGTATCTATTTTAGTATTTAATACCTTTTCATTTTTGTTAACTTTTATATTTCTACCAAGTGCAACCATTTTGTGTCCAGACATTGGACAGAGGTCCATTTCAGGTTGCCTGGAAGAAATCGCCGAGTGTGATAAGGCTGCCAATTGTATGTTTTTTATTACAAAGTTTTCTTTAATAAATTGTAAACAACAAGTTTACAATTAAGTATACATAAATAAAAACCAGCATAATCACGAATTACCTATGCACCAAAACCAATATAATAAGAACAAATGTTTACTGAATTTCATAGTCATTTTTACCTTACATTCTAATATCTCAATGAAGACAAATGGACGTTTGTTTCTAGTCCAAATTATTTCCAAATGCAAATTCATAATGAAATGTCACATGAAATGCGTTGCTATCTGGACGTTGCATTCAATGAATATCGATGGGTGAATAGCCATGATTAATTTTGGGCTAAATACCGTCAACTGTTATTGGGTGGGTCTAATTGGCACCTTTGAAATTAATAATGTCTATTTTATCAGTATTAGTGTCTATTTTCCTGTAATTGAGAAATGCTAGGATAGCTTTTACGGACTCAATTTGTTATTGAATTATTCTCTTGCTAGCAATCTGGCCCTTCTTTGTATGGTTTTGAAACTTGACAAAACACATAGGTATTTCAGAATGTTATTAATATACATGTCGAATAAATTTTTTAAATGACACAAATCAGATCATAGCTGACCCTGAAATGTTACGTAGTTTTTTTATCCTCTGCCTTCCCATAGCCGTCTTGACTTCACATTATAAGAATTTAAAGTTATTGAAAACGAAACCTATTCGAAAAAAATATTTAACTTTAAAATAAAACTAACAACACGTTGACAAAAAATAAGAGTATTTTTGTAAGTATGATCCGTGCATCATACTTACAAAAATACTCTCAACACCCACTCTCAAACCGGCAACGTACATCAAACTGCCGAAAACTCCCGAAGTTTCCCGAAGACAGGAAGGTAGCGCATCCACGGCTTCGGAGTAGCAAAACCAGTGGAAGGATGCCAATGGCTCGCGACATATGCTCGGCCTTTTCTCAATTCCGAGACTATTTTCAGTAAGAGTGCTTGTAAAACGTTTTGTTAAGAACTCATTTTATAGTAGGAAAATTGATTGTAGTTTGGTCTGAGTAGCTGGCTAGTTTAAATGGGATTTCGTCGTGATGTTTGTTGGTCATTGAACTCACGTCTTTGTTTATGTAGATCTCTTTATATGTCACTATCGTCCCACCTATAGGCATAAAACGTTCTGGGAACATTTTTACTGTGCGTACAGCTGCCTGCCTAGCCTTTTCCCAACTATATTGGGGTCGGCTTCCAGTCACGCTGGATTTAGCTGAATACTAGTATTTTACGAGGAGCGGCTGCTTACCAGACTAGCTAAGGAGTGAAATTCCCTGCCAGAGTCTGTGTTTCCTGATAGCTACAAACCGAGATCCTTTAAGTCATAAGTTAATAGGTTTCTACTAGTTCTTGGTAAGCGCGCTGCATCGTCGACCGCATCGTCGCTTTCCAACTGGTGAGATAGCGGTCAAGCGTGAACCCATCAACAATAAAAAAAAACTTCCGTTATATTTAACTAGAAATTACTTCCTGACATTACCAGCTTTTGTTTTCGAACCATTTCAATAATGAGATTTCCTTGTCATTACAGATTATTTCTTAGAACGCGTTTGTCGTCGGACGCTTTACGAAATCTCAATGAGAATTTTATTAACCTTAATGGTTTTGAGAGAATTTTATGTATATCAAATTTTGCAGAAGGTAACTTAGCTGACGTGGATCTGTATTTTTCAGTATTGATCAAAGAAAGAGGAAGGGATGTAAAATCGAAAATTACTTCAAAATTTCATAATGAAGACCCTGAAATACCAGTAGGCATATTTGGCGATGCACTAATGTATGGTAGATATAGCACCTATAAACACAAAACGTTTGGAAAATGCATTCATTGCACGGACAGTTAAAGAATGGCTGGATTCACTAGCTGGATAAACAACCTAGGGAAGTATGAGTCAAAAGTAAATTAGTTTTTCGAGGCAGGTGGCGTGCTCTATCTTCGAACCCATTATCGCTTACCATCAAACGCTAGCCATCAATAATAAAAAATCTGAGTATAACTTTTAAGGTATTCAAATTATCTTATCCTCCTTGAATCTACTTTATCTTCTTCTGTCTGTCTTTGTCCCATTTGTAGTCGGAGCAACACGTTTTTTCCATACTGTCCGGCCACCCGTCACTACCACTATCCTAGAATATTCGTATTTTTTACGATACCTTGACTAGTGATAAAACAAAAATAAAACATAATAAATTATTTCGACGGTATCTATCATGGTGATACTTTGTAGACGCTTAATAATTTCATCAACTATACATTTCTCGCCCATGTTCTTCATAAGGCTAAAGGATTAAAAGCTATTCTTTACTTCCTTAGGTATCTGTTTTCTCAATAGCAATAGAAACAGTGTATGTACCTACTAATAACACTATACTGGATCGCCAATCTACTGCTAAATGCGGTGCCTTTGGCAATACTCCAGGAACTTCAGGCTTCACTTGCTAGAACTCTTTGTAGTGGAGATAAAAATATTTGGTGGAATTCTAATTTAGCAGCTAGTGAACTTACATTTTAAAGAATATTTTTGTTACTAAATAAGCTTAAAAATCAGCCAATTATTTACACTAAACCTGTTTACATTTTTAAACAAAAACAAAATTCATCCACAGGGTATAATAATTATAGGTGTACATGATTTCCATCCGGTAATGTACCCAGAAGAGCTAATAAAGAGCTCGTGGCTAGATAATAACAGCCGCACGGATCGATCTTCAAGGTTAAGCAACGCTTGCCAAAGTCTGTGGATGGGTGACCATCTTAACATTTCGAGTTTCCTTCGTGCCTCGGAAAGCATGTTAAGCCGTAGGTCCCGGCTGTCATTAATTTGTAGATCTTTGGCAGTCATTATGGATAGTCAGAAGTCAGTAAATCTGACTCCAGTCTTGTTATGAAGCACGTTGTTACCCCACTTAATGGGTAGGCAGCTGCTCCTCGTAAAATACTGGTATTTAACTAAATCCGGCTTGACTGGAAGCCGAACCCAATATAGTTGGGAAAAGGCTAGGTAGATAATGAATGTGCAAAGAGGAACGACAGTATTGCCACATTAAATGGCAATGTTGACAGTCTATTTTACTATTTATTTTACGCACAGTATTGTCGAATTGAATAACTAATCTCTTTGGGCCAAAAAATGAGACAGCCAAGTTTAGTTTAGTATCGGTCAGTCTGTCCAAAATTTGAAAACAGCAGCGAAGGAAGGAAAAGAGGTACAGGTTTTGCATTTAAAAATCTTAAACGTCAGCTATCAAATACTTTTATGATGGTCAGCTCTACGTTTTTAAGACCACGTTATGACGATGTAAACACAGACAAAGCACGTATAGCAACTCTAAATTATTTATCATTCAAATGGTAAACACACTTTAGCTTTTGGTAATGAAAACGGTCATCATCATCACCATTTCCGTCGAAAGACTTCCACTACTGGATATAGGCCTCCTCCAAGTGTCACCACAACGAACAGTCCTGTTTGTCTCACATCCATCGAATTCCGGTAACCCTCAATTGGTCATCGGTCCGCCTTGTAAGATGCCTTCCAAACCTGAGTCTTCCGGTGCACGATCGCCACTCTAGACTTTATCGACAATCTGCTCTAAGAGCAATGCGCACTGTCACTTCGAGCTATATCGGTAACATAAGCTCTCCTGCGGATACAAGAAGTCTGTTTACATTACAAGAACATATCTAGATGACTCTAGATAACTATTATGTACTCTTGTTTTCTAAATATGCTATTGAACGCAATAACAAACTTTATTCTTTTTTGTCCTAAAACTCTTTTTGACAAAAAAGAGGTTAAACAAAAAGGTTTTAACTACATTACCGCACATGTGCATAATAGTAATCAAAATGTCACAGGTTGGTAACGAGCCCCTTTATATACCTAAGTACAGTGCAATAACGGCCACTTTATGAGCAAGTGTGTCGAAAAACGTCGTATGATACACGTGAGTAGTCGGTGGTTACCGTTCTTGGTTCTCTTAAGACCCTCGCACGGCTCGGGTCTTAATACCACCGCGACGGTAACCACCCACATTACACACTTGTATCATAATGTACTATTATGCACCATTATTGTCTCTTCACCATCCTAGGTTGACTGGTAGAGAATGCAAATGACATTAAGCCCGCCTTTGTACATTGTGTTGCTTGAAGACTAAATAAATAAACAGATGTAAAAGGTAGAAAATATATCTTAACCTTAGGGTTAAGATATATTTTCGGTTAGAATATTCCAGAATAATTTAAATGAAAATAACAGAATGCGCAAGCATTTAAATTGCGAATCCAACAATTTAAATTTCAACAGTTTATGTTCAAATTTTAAACGCTGATTCATCACAACAGAGGATCACCGTTTAATCATGCAAGGCTTGAATCATGCACCGCAACAGATATTACCTTCATAAACTGTTGGTTTTATCACCTATTCTTACTAATCTCTAAGCAAATATTGTTAAGAGATAGGTACAACTGTTCGTTTGTAGTAACATCTTAAAGTACAGGTGAACTGTTATTTTGTTTTTGTTTCAGGCTGGAAATCAAATAACTTCTGTTCTAGGTGAAGCGACATACTTGGTGATCGGCGATGGAGCACGCTTTCCTAGAAGTAACCCATTCAATCCCGACTTAAAGATCTGCAGGTTGTAGCTAACAGAAAATATAGACTCCGGCAGGGTATTTCCCTGCTTAGTTTTACGCATAATGAGCGTCTTCCCAAAACGAGGAATTAATTTAAAGATTTGTATGTCGATTAAATGTCAAGTTTTTATTTTGTACTAGCCACGATACCATTACTGGATAAACTGATTTGAATAGAATTTGACTCACTGGTAAACGACGACCTAAATTCAAATGTAAATAACGAAGAAGTTTCCCTAGTAACTAAGCAAAACCGCAGGCAACAGCTAGTCTATTATTCTCTTGTAAAACTTACACAATTTAATATTCAGTAGTATTTGTGAAGGGCGCGTATTTCAAACGCATATTTTATGAGGGGTGTGCGGTTTGGCCGTTAGTCATAACACTGGTTCACAAGGAGTGGTCTCATTGGAGTAAAGGGCTTTGGTTACCAATAAATAATTCCTGGTAAACATTCATTCCGATTACAGTCTATAAATAAATCTCTTTTTCAAATTGATGGTACACTCGGTAAATTGTTTGGGCTCTGTAGGTGGCTACGCTAACTGCAACATAGGTCATCATCATCATCATCTCAGCCGAACGACGTCCACTGCCGGACATAGGCCTCCCCCAAGCGTCGCCACAACGACCGGTCCTGCGCGTCTCGCATCCATCGGATTCCCGCGACCCTCGCCAGGTCGTCGGTCCACCTTGTAGGAGGCCAACATAGGTGGCACTCATTAAATCCTCCATAGTTCAAGTCAATAAAAGCTTTGAAATATTAATTAGTTATCTTTAAAGATACAAACTATATTTCTAGAATAAATTCCAGGCAATTTCTTAACCTCAGAAAGTAAACTGGCTGTTCTAAACAGAAGCATACTGGATACTAAACCTGGAACAGATATGGCACCTCTAAACATTGAAACTGCCGCTTAAATCTCCGCTTCATTTAGTGTCTTAACTTCTTTGGAGCTGTAAAAATGTAATTGCCAATGCAAATACATAGGTAAAATTTTTAGAAGAATTCTGAACATTCGAGGCATAGTTAAAGTTTCATTACAACCTTTTTTTTTTTATTCGAGAATTCATCATCCCGGTCCCGGCTGTCATTTGTAGATCTTTGTGCAGTCGTTACGGATAGTCAGAAGTTAGTAGTCTGACTCCAGTCTTGCCATGAAGCACCGTGTTACCCCAGTTAATGGGTTGTGGAGGTCTGGTAGGCAGCCGAAAAGGCTAGGCAGATGATGATGATTCGAAAAATCATCAAATAACTTTGCTGCTCTGGATGGAGGGAGCAGGAGTGTTAGACTTTTACTAACTTAAACCCACCTAGGTTCCTACAGTTGCTCTATGCGTTTCATGGCCATGTTTCATCATCATCTCAGCCGAAAAACGTCTACTGCTGGACATAGGCCTCCCCCAAGCTTCACCACAGCGACCGGTCCTGTGCGTTTCGCATCCATTAGATTCCCGCGACCCTCGCCAGGTCGTCGGTCCACCTTGTGGCAGGTCTTCCAACGCTGCGTCTTCCGGTACGTGGCCGCCACTCTAGAACCTTCCGTCCCCATCGACCATCTGTTCCACGAGCAATGTGCCCTGCCCACTGCTACTTAAGTTTGGCGATTCTTCGGACTATGTCGGTAAGCTTAGCCATGGCCATGTTCTCTTTTAAAAAAATCCGCAGTCAATACAATCCTAATAACTACTTAGCAACAAAGCCGAAAAGAGAGGCATACATGCACTGGTGCGGAAAAAACGCCGCGTTTGTCCCGGCGCTTGATGCTAAGGCAAAAAACCACAACTCTGGAAAATCCCTGTGTGTATAAAACGGGCGATTTCACTCGTACAAAGATTTGTCTTAATATGATGTGCCTTTCACTGCTTTTTAATTCACTTCAAAGGTATTTAGATAATCGGGGCGATGTGGAATAATCTGATGGGATTTAATGGTATAAATATTTTATTGAAAACATGATTGTTTTGATGATTCCGTGGCTTTCTACTATTCCGTATTTATTAAGTACCGAAGAATTTAGTATACAATCAAAAAGTAAAATATACAAGTATTGGCATTTTCAATCACTTGTCATTGACTTTGGCTAAATGGTTCAGTATCTGTTCTTTCTGTTGTTGTTTGTTTTATATCGTATCACTTATACACACGGTAGCTGACTGGACATCTGAGTGTTCAACGTCACCAATGTAAACATTGCATGAAATATCAGAAGCATTGCAAAATTTACATCATATCAGTTTCGTATGTACATACGAAATGAAATAAAATATATTTTAATAAATAAAATATAATTTACATCATATTATCATCATGTATGTTTCGCTTTTTCATCATATCAGAGGAAAAGCTAAACATACACTAGCTGACGGTAACGGCTTTGTCCGCGTGATAGCAGATATGTAGGAAACATATTCGTATAATATTACCGGAATAAAAATTATCCTGTATGGTAGATAAACCAGGACATACTCTACTCGTGTACCAATTTTCATGGAAAACCGTTCTGTTCTTCGGGTATGAAGAATTAACATACATTAGATACTCAAACTTTCGCCTATTATGATTGTTTGATTATATCTACAACATGAATAAAGATCTTCACATACGTAACACTGTATAGAACTGACTGACAGTAAGAGGATCCAGGGAAACACCCTGGAAACCTTGTACAATCACTGCCCTTATTTCCAAAGAGTGACTGGATTCCCTTTGATGTTCCTAATTAAAGGGAAAGCAGTGTGAAAAACGTTTATTCTGCCACTATTTTCATGTTTGCCGTAGCTTTGGATTTGGTTATTTCTGTCACTTTTATGACTTGAGTATAGAGATAATGATCTAGTATAATATTATATGTGCTATAATTGGTTTTTTTTTGTAGCTGAATGAGTACGTTATTAAATTTTAGTCTATCTGACATTTCTCTGAAGTCGTTTTTCTGCGAAGCTGTGAGATACTTTTTTTTGTAATTGTTAGTTCTGTTTATCATGTGTTTCATGTATTGTCACTTAATAAATATTATTCATTCTTATAACGGTATTAATTTTGTTTGTTCTCTTGGAGTGTATGTGTTAAAGTAATACTTTTACAAGTATCAAGTTTTTTTTTTGATAGAAAGAAGGGAAAATATTTTTTGTTAGTATTTTTATCAATAGAAATATTACAGCTATTCCGATTACTGTAACCTAAATGAGGTAATTAATGAAGTACTCTTAATTGTATTTGTCGAGTTTTCATTAACTTTATCATTATGTGGAACCTTTTTTAGAGTTTTCATTCATTTTATCATTATGTGGAACCTTTTTTAGTTTTCATTCATTTTATCATTATGTGGAACCTTTTTTAGTTTTCATTCATTTTATCATTATGTGAAACCTTTTTTAGTTTTCATTAATTTTATCATTATGTGGAACCTTTTTTAGTTTTCATTCATTTTATCATTATGTGGAACCTTTTTTTACACGCGTGTCTTCGGGATAGTCCACACAATTTTAACATCTAAGCGTTTCTCAGGCACGAATTCGGAGCAAGACTCTACACCAAACTGACCATATCCGGTGAAGACGTTGTGAGTCTTTCTAGCCACTTTTCAAAGAGGGAACTCACCTCCATAATTATAGCGTGTCCATGTATGTGACACTATTACTATGTAAATTGTGAAAAAAAAAAGACATTATAAAAGTCTTCACGCTTTCAAACCAGTCCATTCCAAGCATTTTCAAAAGTAAGAGCGCGAACAAAATACTCGTAGGTCCTGGTAGCGCCAGTAGTGAGAAATAACAGGTATCCTTTAGAGTCCTAACGAGGATATATGACCAGCACTGCGCTCTATGAAACCCTATCTAATATTTAGCCACAGTAAAGGTACGAGGCAATATCGTAACTCGTGTATAAAAGGTTTATGTAACTCTCGGAGTGTGAATCGGACCGCCTGCGGTGATTTTGTTTGGAGTTTATGAAGGGCTGTTGGTCCGATGTTTAATTGGGATTATGATATTGTTTATTGGTATTGTATGACGTGGTAGCATGTTTATTGTAGGTTCTTCAAGTATTTATTTCGTGGAGAGAGAAAATAATAGCCTCATCTATAGAGGAATAGGAAAGCCAAACCAGAATTCATGTAGAAGTAGGCGGAGCTTCGCCGTGTCTTCATGGGGACGATCGGCGGCAGCGATCTCTCGCACCGGACCCTGAGTCAGGTCATGACTTGGAGCGAGGAGGAATAGCAGGCGATCGCCTTTTTCTGCAAAGCAGAAGGTAATGCTAGTAAAGCAGCTAGCCAAGAGAATGGCCCTCACGCCCCAGCCACCGGGATTCCAACCCAGATTTTCAGTATGTAAAACCAGAATTGACTATTCATAATGTTCTAATTATATCTTTATTGTTTCATTTTCTTTAAGAAATATTTACATAGAATTTCACTTTCACCACTTATTTTTTTTATCCATTTCGACAGTTATATAACAGTTATAACTGTAAAATATTTTTTCTTGGAAAATTTATAATTATACAAGGTGCCAGATAAGTTCGAAATAAAATACATTGACCTTTTCCTAATACCTCTGCGTAGGTGCCAGAAAAACTAAAAATCAACCGTTTTTTATTAGTAGAAAATGTAAAAGATATCTATACAAAACAAAATCTTAACCTTTCTTTACTGTTCATGAACTTTTATCAGTAAACAAAAATAGGGCAGGTGATGTACACACAAGCGAGTTTAAACCACAAATGGATTTTCTTATTACAAACCTTAGTATTGTTTTTATTTCTGTTTTTTAAATTAAAAAGGACATTCAATGTAGGAGGGCAAATGACCTTTATTCCATGTTTATCTGGCGCCTACCTTAATTGATATAGAGTATTTTTGTACATAAAATTGCGCTTGTGTGTCTAACGAAAAAATCCCACCAATTGATATAAAAAATGCCACATAGTTTCCTACGATAAGATATTCTAATCGGTTAAAGGTAAATAGGTAATTTACCTTTAACCGTTCTGATTGCATAGGAACCGTGTCCTATTTTTATCTATCAGTTATCTATTATCTATGATTTGTGTTTGTATACTCGTATTTTTTCTAGTTTGTTGGTTTGCTAACGCTTTGGTAAATACTAGCAGGAATTGATTGATAAATAAATTTGAAATATCGAACCCGTAATCTCTTACTGCTGGGCCTTTCTTTTCCTTTCTTTCCTTACGCTGTCACTAGTTCTCAGACAAGCTTTCGTACTCACCGATCATCTGTTCTTCAAGCAATATTATTATGCCCTACCCACTGCCACTTAGGTAAGTTTAGGAAATCTTCGAGTCAGGTCGGCAAATTTTGTTCTCCTACGGATTTCTTCGTTTCTGATGTGGTCACGCCGAAAATATCAGAGTATTGCTCTGTCCATTGCCCTGTGAATGACTTTAAGATGAGGACCTTTATAAGCTCATAATATAAAAATTAAACAAGCTCAAATAGATTGTCACCAACCAACATCCTCCATTTTGTTACTAAAATAGGCAACTTCAATTTATTTTTCTTCCATTCATTTTATCTACTAGGAAATAGAACGCTCTCTATTTTGCGTAATTTTGATTGAACTTACTCAAGAACAATCAATCTTATTAGTTTGACTCGCTAAGGCATTTTAAACTCAAACTCCTGTAAACAAGGTAGAGAATTGCTTGTACTGACATCAATAAAATAGATTGCCGACTCGACAAATGTATTAATGGTTGTATTGATTGAGTTTTATGACGTCTGAATGTAGTCTTTGAAAATTACGTCATGGCCTCCGAGAAATACAGAGATTCCATTTTATAGCAGCACTTTGATCAAATACATTTTCATGATATTTTAGAGGACTCTGTAGTTTATTATTAAATTTATTGTCTTATTACTTTGTTTCACTTAATTTAGTTGATGACCTGGAAAGGTTTATAAGGAGCTTAAGTGTGTCAAAAAAGCCGGGAGTAAGTCATAATTTCAGCATGCAAATGATCCCGAGTCAAATATTAGCAAAACCGTAGAAGCCCATAAGGGTCAAAATCTATCGGGGTTATGGGTTGTGCGAAAGAAAACACTGGGGCTCATAACTAATGCAAAATTTAGTCAATAAAAGTATAATAAAAGTCTTCCAGTCCTTGAACCATCAAAAATAATGCAAAGAAAAAACAAAGGTCTGGTTTAGTAAGTAAAAGTCTGACACGCCCTCTCGCTCCGCCCGAGAGCGGGAGAAGTCTGTGACTTTTGAACATAAATCGTAAAAACCAAAGCCTTGCTCTGCTTGACACCTTCCACAAATATCAGACACCAACAAATCTATTCATTGCAATGAGCGTTATTAATTTGACCTACTTTACAGTGAATGCGTGTACAGTACACAGTACCTACAACTAAAGATTGTTGATCATTAACGCATTGATTAGGAAAGTGCTCCACAGCAGTTTACGCTAAGCTACACACGAAACTTTGCTTGTCTTCGTAGGAAAATTTAAAGTTTCGTTTAAGTACATTTTGTGTGACAATTGCGACAAAGAAATAATAATAATTATGGTTACCCATCCACCAACCGATCTTGGCAACTGTTAAACCACATTCATTTACATTATTTTCGCGATTTTTTTTCAACTTGCCTTATTATAACTAAATAATATTTTTACTGTACCTAATAGTCAACGTATGCGTTCTTATTCAGAGAAATTGAAATACTTGTAACATACCCGTGGGGTGTACAATTTAGATGTCAATTTCAATTTAAATAAAATACGTTATTATTTCAAGTTAGGTCGTGGGCTCCTTTGGACTAAGTAAAAATATTTTTTTAGTACTATTTTGGAAGCAATACAATAAATAATTTCTTTTTGGTGTCATTAATGCCTTTTCCTTGTAGTCCCAAAATACTACACAAAACTTTTTATCTCCGATCACATCAAGCGCTGCAGTGGACGGTCGCCTTTACACCTAGTAGGAACAGTAGTTGTTAACGCCGCAACTAAAGATTTATAGCTTTGTTTTTGGGAGAAATTGGATTTGTCATTCCAAATTATGTCGTACATGAATTGGATGAATGATTTACTGTGAATAATATGTCAAATGTAACAGTAGGCAGTTATGTAGGCAGTTACAGTACGCCTTTATTTTGTTGGCACCGTTGGTATTGTGATTGGACGATTAAGTTCTGCATTTGCTTATCGCAGGGTCGATGCCTGGGAGGTTTACAGATGCTGTTTTGGATATCAATACCAGAAGTAAGCATTAACGTAAAGGATATAATTTTTACGTTTTGGGTAAATAAGGCCCTTGCGTCCATAGTCGTAAGGGACACTTTTACAGGTTTGGTAAATGTCCCTTACGTTAATTCATACTTCTGGTGTCGAAACTTGCCTAGGTTGGTCTGTGGATGGGTGACCATCTTAACATAACGAGTTTCCTCCGTGCCTCGGAAAGCACGTTAAGCCGTAGGTCCCGGCTGTCATTTGTAGATCTTTGGCAGTCGTTACGGATAGTCAGAAGCCAGTAAATCTGACTCCAGTCTTGCCATGAAATGCCGTGTTACCCCAGTTAATAGGTTGTGGAGGTCTGGTAGGCAGCCGCTCCTCGTAAAACACTGGTATTCAGCTAAATCCGGCTTGAATGGAAGCCGACCCCAATATAGTTGGGAAAAGGCTAGGCAGATGATGATGGTAACGAAATAGCTGTCTTGTAAATCTATGGGATCGTTTGGGAAAGTTACCACGGCCCTATTTTTTTAACAGTAGAAAGTCATCCAAAGACTTCTCTAGGGTGGGGAGGGAGGGCGAATCAGTATTTTATTAATCAAAACCACACCTATGTTCTCTCTTTGCCTTTGCGGTTAAGGTCCAGGAGTTTCTCTTTCAGATGGCAACCCAAGGCCGCAGTTTGGTTTGACCTTGTTGGACCACTACGGTTTTGTTAGCGTGTTGTTTCTAGTCACTAAAAGCCTGAGGATTCTTCTCTCTCCACACATAACAAAAAAAAATATTTGGAGATTTATTGTTTCCCAGAAAAAGATAGGTCTAGTGTATAAGTAAGCATATATCCCTGCCGGGGTCCTGATAGTTACAACCTAGGGGTCTTTAAGTCAGAGTGAATAGGTTGCTTCTAGGCCAGCGTGCTCCATCGTCGACTACATGATCGCTTACCATCAGGTGAGATGTGGTCAAGCGCGAGCCTATCAATAATAATAAAAAAAGTATGTGAGTTTACATGTTTGTGAACGAACTTCGATACAGGAGTCCTTTCAGTGTCGAGCAATGTTTTAAAAACAAATGAATTTTAATGATTAGTGAATGAACTTAGGGCCTGTTTCACAATGTCCGAGTAGGCACTACTCACTGAATAAATTCAAAAATGTGACAGATTTTGTATGAAATTATCTGTCAAGTAAGATACTCGAAACTTAATCATAGGTGGTGAAATAGGCCCTTAGTGTAAGTTTGTTTATAACGAAAACTAAACAGGCATGGAATTTAAAATCACTGCACGTCGCAGATTCTTACAAAAGACAGACTATATTCATTACAATATTCATTACAGGCTCTTCATATAGCTCTATTGTTGGTGATTATGATGTCTATTTTCATTTCAATACGTTAGTTGTTAAAAGTCGAGACCATATTGTGAAATAAGTGCCTGTGTTTTCAATTTTCAAGCAGATTAGCTGCATAATGCGCCGTCTCGGGTCACCAGACAGTGGATTGTGTTCTTTACAAAAATATTTTGTGGTCTGATAATTAACAGTCAGTCAGTTCAATTGATTATCGGGTTCTAGGAACAATGCCTGCCAGGGTTGTGGAATTGTTCGTACGAGTAAGAGTTACCGAAGTGCAATATTTTTGTTGAGAAGAAAAACCATAATCCTAATCATCCAATGAGAAGTCATTGGATGATTATGATTGTTGTTTGGATTGGATGACGTGCTATTGCATGATGACGAGCTATCCATTGCTCGTCTACTCAATTGGCTTGCGTGAATTATGTTTATCACGTATTGACAAACAATCCATATTCGCTCTATATCTACTTGTACTTCCATTGTCATCGATTACCTCCTAAAATTCACAGAAAGACAAACTGATTTTCCAATGAGAAAAATCGTAGTAAATCGCGTAATCATGCTAAGAGGGTCAGGAACCATGTCAAAGATGTTAATACTAAAAATAACAACAACAAAGAATTAAATGGCGGTCTTCCCATGATCATCATCATTTCAGCCGAAAGACGTCCACTGTTGGACATAGGCCTCCCCAAAGCGTCGCCACAACGACTGTGAGTCTCGCATCCATCGGATTCCTGCGACCCTCGCCAGGTCGTCGGTCCACCTAGTGGGAGGCCTCCCAACGTTGCATCTTCCGGTACGTGGCCACCACACCAGAACCTTTCGTCCCCGTGGACTATCCGTTCTACGAGCAACGTGCCCTGCTTATTGCCACTTTAGTTTGGCGATTCTTCCCGTCCGATTATAATTTTATTTAGGCGTTTTCAAGGCTCTGGTGAATAGGCTCTTAGTAAACTAATGCGCCTCATCAACGACTGCAAAACTGCTTAACATCAGGTGGATTCACAGTCAAGCATCAAAAAAATGAACGGTAGGATTAGTTGTTGTATAGATTCTATGCTACGAATTAGCCCTTTTCTAAAAAGAAAATGTTGGACACTACTTACTTGCACTTTTAACACCTGACTGTAACTACATTTATCATGATAATCATAATCCTAGAAAGAGTGGAAAGGTGTTTACAAAAAGGTAAAATATAGTAATCCTCTAGCCCAGCTATAGAAAAATATAAAACACATAATACTTGCGGCGCACGCCAGCCACTCCATTCCCGCGTCAGCATAGATATTAGAGGAATCCTTTTCATTCCAAAAGTTGCAAAAGCCAACGTTCCTATTCTGAATGCACTCACAATTTATATTCCCGATCTACGTAACCCAACCGAATAAAAAACGCATTCACCTTCACACAACTCTCCAATTTCTTAACATTCCCAATTTCCCCGCATAATCTTTTAGATATAAGGAGTAAAATTGAACTCAAACGTGAATATTTACAAGTGAACATGGCAATATCTCGTCCAAATATACGTGCAACACTCTATGCGAAATTAAAATTGGCTTGAGGCCAATATAATCTTACTGTGGGTCCGTATTTATCGCTTTGGATAGGGCAGAACGGGAGGCATTATGAAAATCAGGAGGAAACTAAGCCCATATCTGATCGGGTGGTATTTTTGGCGTAAAAAAATCTACAATTTTACCAAGTTTTGTTTTTCGATAAGAGCGGAAATTGACTCTGTGTGTTATCCTCAAGCACAATATTTGTGGGCAAAAATTGTTTGTTTAAGTCTAGAAGTCCTGATTCGATGATGAAAATTATTTCACTAAAAGAAGAAAAATAGAATAAGGGTTATCCCACTAGTGGAACTCGGCCATTTCCTGGGAATGACACGTGCAGTAAGCTGATCCATTGCGAGGATGCCACACGTGTCTTTAAATTTCAAGATATGTCGGTTTCCTCACAATGTTACCTTTCACCGTTTTGAGAGTATTGATGAGGAAATAGATTACACAAAGTTATATACCTGCCTGAGTTTGAACCCACATTATCACAGGACCTAGTTACTGTTGTCCAGTAATAATGGTTCCACCGTGCCTGGCAGGCATTATTTATTTAATACTTAATACGTCATAAGGTACAAAGGTAGACTTAATGCCTTAGGCATTTTCTAACAGTCACTACACAGTGTGCTTGGTATCAATCGATAACAAAAAATTAGATAAAACAACAACTCAACACATATCATACTCTAAAACACATAAAAAACAAGTGTTGATACAACTGAAGAAGAAATTAAACCTCTGTTAATTCTCTAAACTGCAAACTGAATCGTCCAGGGATAATCTACCAGCTCTATTTAGCCTCGTCCACTTACCGACTATATAATTGTATTGGCTTTTGGCCAGGGATGCACAGTTTCATCTCTAAATGGCCACGTATATAATTTTTATTGCAGTGCTTATGTCCGAATGCTGTTTGTGGGGAGATCTTTGTAACGCTCATTTTAGCCAACTTATAGTGGATGTTGGTGATCAATTGAGTTATGAGTTAAGTGATTTTTTATTACAGCCGTTTTTTTGAGGAGATTTTTTTTGTTGGGCGTTGACTTGAGAGACTGTAAATGGATATTATGGTTTCAGTTGGAGGTATAAATGAGAACTTTCACCGAACTGAAGGACACAGGTGTGGTTTTAGTCAGTAATAGTCTGACACACCCTCCTACTCTACCCCAGAGCGGTAGAAGTCATTGGATGATTTCTCACTTTGTTTTAACATTTGAGCTTAACCTCTCTCTCCACACGAGCAAGAGAAGATATTCAATGATTTCTTAATCTCATAAAAAGAATGTATAATACCACGATAAGAAATAGGAAAGAGATCAAACGTGTTCATAAGATGAGCATGTGTCGAAAATTATAAATTGAAGGATATTTTTACACATTTCTTGTACAAACTAATTTAACTTGTAAAAACTACATAATTTATTGTAATTTATAATTTTATCTAATTTGGTGAATGACAATTGACATACCTACCTTTATATTGATTCTTTATTTTTAATTGTTTTTTTTTTCTCTTGGATGGACTTTATATTTGCAATTTATTTTATTTGCTTGGCTTTTCGTCTCAATTTTGTACGCTATTCTTTTTGGCAAAACATAGTGCACTATTTTTTTTTTTTTGTTAACACTATCTGTTAACTCACCTATGTTTAACAAAATTAATGATTGATTGAAAACTTTCAGGCTTCCCCCTAGAGTCGCTACAGTTACTGGTCTGGTGCGTCTCCCCTCTATCGAATTCCCGCGATCCTCACCAGGTCATCAGTCCTTCTTGTGGGAGGCTTTCCAACGCTGCGTCATATGTATAACGTAAATTATCATTAATTACTCAGATACCCGCGAAACGAGACACAATAGTAAAACAATAACAGCGCGGTCTCATAGGACCGGTCGGGGATTCAAACGTTAAGTATAGCGCTTGAGGCTGAGCATTGTATAGCAGATTTTTTTTTATTACTAATAAAAGTTTAATTATAAGTTTAATTGTAACTAATAATTATAATTATACTTAATACTACTAATTATAATTAATAATAATTCATAATTATTAGTAACAATTAAACTTATAATTAAACTTCTCTCTTATCCAGAAACGTAGAAAAAAGCTATATACTTCGAAGCACATTCTGACCGTGACATAAATACCGATGACAGACATAAAATACAATCAAAACCAATATAGCATTTGAAATAAGAACAATTTATAGCTAGCAGTGATTAGTTGAACAATTGTTTAATAAAATTAATCAAAAGTACAATCACCGGAGGAGCTCATGGCTAGATAATAACAGCCGCACAGGTCGATCTTCAAGGTTAAGCAACGCTTGCCTAGGTTGGTCTGTGGATGGGTGACCATCTTAACATACCGAGTTTCCTCCGTGCCTCGGAAAGCACGTTAAGCCTTAGGTCCCGGCTGTCATTGTCAAATGTCAAATCTGACTCCAGTCTTGCCATGAAGTACCGTGTTACCCCAGTTAATGGGTTGTGGAGGTCTGGTAGGCAGCGGCTCCTCGTAAAATGCTGGTATTCAGCTAAATATGGCTTGACTGGAAGCCGAACCCAATATAGTTGGGAAAAGGCTAGGTAGATGATGAATCAAAAGTACAATCACCGACACTATTGCTTATTTGAAGTGACACAAGAAAAAATAAACCAAATTAAAGCAGTTGTTTGATTGGTCGCTAGGCAACGAACATCATTGATTCTACTTTATTAATATGTTACCATCAGTTGGATTCTATCTATGATATGATAAAGAATGTTTTCATAAAAAAAGTGGGAAAAAAGTGTGTATGTTTATTATTTGAAGAGTTTTTTTTTGTTTTAATGCGTCATAGCTGAAAGATTTGCTGATAATAAAAGTGTGAGACCCAAGTAAAGTGATAAACTAGCAATTAATTTCATTTTAATACAGTAAGTCCATTCATTAGATCTATTCACATGTCACTTAAATTACATTAATATTTTTGTTGTACATTATTATAAAATTTTAATTTGGTTTGTGACATTCAACATAGACTAAGGTGAGTAATGCAAAAATAAACAGGTAATTAACCTATCAATACCCGCGAAACGAGACACAATAGTAAGACAATAACAGCGCGGTCCTATGAGACCGGTCGGGTATTCACGAATTAAATTTTTATTGGCGGGACAGTATGTTTCTTCGTGGGAAATCCTCAAATAACGTATTGACGTTATGATGTATTAAGTATTGACTTTGGATAAAGCCCCCCGTCCATCCAAAGTTTGTAGGTCGTCGTTGTTGGAATGTCAGACTTTTACTGACTTTAACTCACAGTGCACCTTCAGTGGCCTTTTTTGCGAGGAATGCGGTAGCTTGGACCAATCAGTAGCTTTAGCAAGAATAAACCGCAGCCACTAAAGCCGATGCCTGCCAGAACTAAAACCCACCTACGTCCTTCAATTGATTGATTGATTCATTGTAGGTATTCTAAGACCACGATTTCAATATTTTTTCCGAAATCATTCAGCACTACTGTCTAGCTTCATAAGGTGCGTGTAGAACATGAGCCGCGTCGACCATGTTCTCGGGCTCGTTTCTTATTAATTCATGAATCCCCGACCGGTCTCATACGACCGCGCTGTTATTGTCTTACTATTGTGTCTCGTTTCGCGGGTATTGATAGGTTAAATGGCCAGATGGTAAAGAAGGAACGTAAAGAGCGACTAAAAAAACACGGGTGTTGTACTCAGTAAAAGTTTGATACTCCTTTTCGCTCCGTTCCGAGCGTAAGGAAATATTTGACAATGATAACCCATCCAGGATGGGTTATCAGATAATAAACGGATTTGGATGAGAACTCGGGTAGACCATGTCCTAGAAGCTATTCGATTAACATACGCTGCTATGTGCGATACGATCATTTTCAGAGGTTTTTTTTTATCTTACAAGTATGTTCGTTTTGGGTGATATACTGTTTTCTAGTAGGTAAACTCCCTTCTGTCAGAGTATTCAAAGCTAACTTCGAAATCGATACGAAACGACAGTACATTATCTATTCACCGCTCAATTCTCTAATCAATACGCAAATTGCTGTTTAAGTAGTTATACTTACATTACGTAGAGGAACTCCCAAGTTATTAGCGTATTCAAGGAAACTGAGATACTTACTAACTACGTGTATCGAACTTCGTGACGGTAAACTGATTTCAAGTTGTATATGTATAGTTGAGTTGCTTATTTCTTCGTACCTATGTTTTTAAATTCTTTTATTTAGTTACGGCTAGTTTTTTCATCAATAACTAAAACTATCAGTAAAAGCATTAACATTTACTTGACCATAGCTGTCATAATGGCAAATGTGTTTCTTCATCCAAATAACAGCTGAACTAAAAGTCAACAGAGTTGCCACTACGCAAACGTCATAATTACCCCAAAAACACGTGGGGAGCTTTTTTTACTCATGACAACATCGCAACATCACCGTCCAGTAATGCCATATGTCAAATGTCATTTGATGTTTAGGGTAAAGGCGGGATATATATTGCTAGCTAGTTTAATCCTTTAAATATTTTTGGACCTATTGTTAAAATTCTAAAATAATTTGTGATTTTATAATTTTAACCCCCCATGGTATGTCTGTCCATTTCCTCAAAAGCTGACTGTAATTGCTTTGTATTCCATACTCTAACTCGAACATACTCTCATCCACCAGTCCACCCCGGGCCCACGTCCACCTGGTGGATTATGGCCCATCCCTCTCCTAGAGAGCAGACTTGAGTCCCAACAGTAGGATTATTATAAGGCTGACAATGCTAATGCTACACGAACTCGCGCACCTTCCTTTCTTTTATATTTTCGTGGCACGGTTCTGCTACAATCGTAAAAATTACAAATAAAAAAAAACCGGGCAAGTGTGAGTCGGACTCGCGCACTGAGAGTTCCGTTTCCGTTGGTCATTTTTTGATAACGAGGCATCTATGCCACCGGGGCATTTATTCCCGCCTTTACCCTATTTCTTAATTTTTTTTTATTATTTTTTAAATAAAATGTGTTTGAACGCATCCATAATGAACGCAGTGAAGTCAATACAATTTTGTCAAAATGACAGTGACTATAGCTATAACAGCCCCTCAATGAGCAGTAAAGGTTAAGGGCTAAAGAAACAGTCAAACCAACGGTTAAAATTGTGAAGAAACGAATTTAGCCGTTATTATTACTTTATGTCGTTACTTTGGCTGTTACCTTTGATGAAAAAACTGGCCGTTAGTCAAAAATATCTATTTTAACGGGAACCTTTGGAAACAATGGCATTGAGTGTAGTTATGTATTTTTAATTGCCCGAAAACAGAAATCGATATACACACATCAAAAGTGTCTAGGGATCAACATATATTTTTGCAATAACTTTTCTCCTGATTGATATTAATTAAAAAATTTTTTTAAGGATTCATCAAATAAAGTGTTTTCGTTTGTCACAGTAACGATAAACCAAGTCACCTTTGCATTAATAAAGAAATTTGCCATTTTCCTGATAAAGGGATTTTTGACATTTGAACCACTAACATTAAAGTTCGAAAAAAAGACTGAAATAACAGTTTTCTTTAAAATTTTATTGGGTAACTTAAACAATTAATAATCCATGTTTCTACCGCGAACACTAACAACACAAGAACATCGGTTTGGCATACTCAAAATGAGTTCATCCAAATCACGCTGTGGAATGGCCGCCCATGTTCGTTGCAACAACAAAAAAAGGTCTTCTTGCGACTGGATACCCTCCATATTCGGCAGAGCTCTTCTCTGTAGCATATCCCATGCATGCTCAATCGGGTTCAAGTCTGGCGACTGAGCAGGCCAGGGCAGGACATTGATGTTAGCTGCGGCGAGAGTCTGTCTTACAACTCTTGCGGTGTGCGGTCGTGCATTATCATGCATTAACTGAAATAAGGGACCGATTTGCACTTGTAGAGGAACGATGACGTCTGATACAATCGTCTCAGCATAAATTTGAGCGTTGAGGTTGCCTCTGATCCAAATCAACTCAGTTTTTCCGCCGATCCAAATACCCGCCCATACCATGATGGTTCCACCACTATAAGGATGGACTTCCTGGCAGGATTTTAATCGCTGTTGGCGTCCAAGGGTTCTCCAGTGTCGTATACGTCTTGTATCCGGTCTCATACCAAAACGAGACTCATCAGAAAAGCACACGAAACGCCATTGTTTTTCTGCCCAATTTCTGTGTTCAAGAGCCCATTGATATCGAATCCTACGATTGTGCATTGCTATAGGTGGTACCCGTAGCGGTCTTCGGGAATGAAGATTCACTTCATGCAAGCGGTTTCTGACTGTTTGGTCGCTAATTAAGTTCCCTGAAGAGTGATGAAGCCTCACGGCTAACATCATGGCGGTTATTGTTGGAGCTCTTCGAGTTAAGATTTGAATGTATCGGTCTTGTCTCCGTGTGGTGCAGCGATACTGTCCTCCATGGCGTTCAGCCACGGTACCAGTGCTTCGGTAACGTGTCCAAAGTCGACTGATAACACTCTGACTTGTATTCAGAGCTAAAGCCACAGTACGTTGCCGGGAACCAGCTTCTATCATTCCCACGGCTCTGAGCATTTCTTCCCTGCTTAAATGACGTCGCCGCTCCATAATAACGTTGGTTTTAATCAGTAGTAGGGAAACAGTAGCACTAACAATGTCTTCAATGCGTTGTATGTTCTTATAGGGAAAATATTGACAGCTGATTTTCATCTTTTACTCGAATTTGATTCACAGTTCCTGATTCAAATTATGAAATGCACCAAAAAGGATCCATATAAATTTATAAAATCATAAATTTATTACAAAGCCACATCTCAATCTCAAGAAATCCGCATAAAAATGCTTGATCCCTAGACACTTTTGATATGTGTAGTATATTACTTTCGCACACATTATTATTTTCGTACGGCGAGCAACAGGCCAGCGGGAGAAGTCATTGGATAGTATCCCACCTAAAAAAACGGCACTTCTGCTAAGTTACTTGACTCTGTTTTAAACATGGTAACTTTCGATTCACAATAAATCTTTCTACGAATTCCAATGGGGGTGTATTAAAAATAAAATGGCTTCGCATAAAACGGCTTCAAGTGAAATGACAGGTCAACATACATAATCGACTGCAGGATTTTTCCAAAAAATTAGTGTTGTGCTGAAACGCAATGGGTAGGTAACTAAAGGAATACAGGTGGGCTTTAAGCTGAAGCTACATTGGACAGCGACGCGACCTGCGATACATGAGCGATTAAAACAAATAATTGAAATTACGTTTATGGCTAAACTATACGCTTAATTTTACTAGTGATACTTGATTCGCTCTTCCAATCGCATCGCGAATCGCTGGCCACTGTAGCCTCAGCCTTAGACAGTAAAATTCTTACATTCCATCTTGCTCCACCTCAAAAAAAATATGATTCATGTTTATAATTATATTAATTAGGTATATTCGGAGTTACACAAATAAAAAAATCTATTGTGTTTTCAACGTAATTTTATTTCTTTATCTTTTTATCCTCTTACCTAAACATTGATAATATCTAATCATCAGTACAGCTGACTACTCAAAATAAAACTCATTTAGATAACATTTTAAGTATATCTATAGATAACTTATTTATTTTTATCAACCACCTGCATGTGTTGACATCCAATTGAGTAGATACATGTTGTGTTACGTATTGTTTGAAGAAACGATACACTAAATGTGTTTTTTGTCGAAAATCATGACTTTTCTCGTTTGCAACAGGGAGTTTCAGACTTTTTTTTATTAACTGTTATAAACTAATGCTTGATTGCAATCCCATCTGATGGTAAGCAGTGATGCAATTGTCGATGATAAGGCGCACTAGTTTATTAAGAGCCTATTCACTCTAGCCTTGAAGACAACCAAATTATAATCGGACGGGAAAAGACTTTTACTGACTAAAACTGTCCGTTTCTTCAATGAGGATTTTTAGGAAAATTTATACCAACAATTGGCGCCACTTAGCCGAGAGGTCTTTTAGTTTTGAAAATGACGACATGATGACATGTGTAGTATGTATGTACATGACGTTTACGTTGATCTCTAACTAATATATTTAAAGATAGCTACTTGAACTTGATTACTCAGTGCTGCTACCTGGTGAACGTCATTTAAAAAAAACATTTATTCTCTTTGCGTTACCTAACCGCTAGATAACACACTATTTTTAATGCCTATTCTTTAAGGCATGCATGAAACACAACACGCCATCATATTTTTCCAACACTGTATGTATCTATGTGTGCTAAATCTAAATAAAATATGTTCCTTCCTTTCTTTCTTTCCATCGACCCTAGCTTGGCATTTACCAGACCATAATATAGACCGTAATATACCCCATACTAGACGGCGAGCTACACATTACTCTCCATCCTTAACCGAGAAGCACATACTTTGACGATCGATCTACCTATATAGCTACGTATATATAACTTAACCACAAACCCCAGTCACAGGTGTGTACTGTATATAAATAAAGTATAAAACGATCATAACTTTCATGAACGGGCCCTGAAACATGGACCGTTCAACTCGTAAGTAGCTGTATACGTAAGTACCTGGTCACTAGCAATTTATACTAAGTAAGTGGTACCATTCATCGTCTCAGACCAACGCCTCCAGAACTAGGTCAGCTTGGAGGCTGAGGATCCTATCACTCCTCGTGCACTTAGCTACAATTTTAAACTGGTAACTACTTATATGTTGTTATTTTGCTGGGTTTTTGTGTTTTGATGGTGGTATTGTGAGTTTTTAGGGTTTTGTACCCGAGGGTTAAAAACGAGGCTATTGCTAAGACCCCGGTGTCCATCTGTCTGTCACGAGGCTGTATCATAGCAACCGTGATGGCTAGATAGTTGAAATTTTCAAGATGTATTTCAGTTGCCACTTCTTCTTTTCGTGTCAATATACTCTCACAAAAAAAAATCTACCCAATATTTCGAAACCTATAATGGCTCTGATAGTTGTCCCTTTAACAAGTACTAAGAGTAGATAAAATAAATATTTAAGTGGGGTTCTCATACAACAAACGAGATTTTTTTATCCATTTTTGCTACGGACGGCACGGTACTCTTCGTGTGCAAGCCCGACTCGCGCTTGGTCGGTCCAGTTGTTTGCGAGTTTATTCATTACAACTAAAATACAAATCTCTTTTCGTTAAAATATTTTCAATACATTCTATTCAATTTTCTCTTTATAATAGGTTCTTTGAGAGTTAAAACTGTATAAATCTTCCACTATTGTAAGAGTCTGGCGCCTGAAACAGTATGGATTATTAAAGAATGTAAGAATATTAGTACAGATTAATAAAACTTCTCCCCTAAAGAAACAAATTACATCCATTTTAAATATTTACTGATGACCTCAAAATCTAAGCTACTTGGCCCGATGCCCCTGAGATTAATCATTATTAATGTATTTGAAAAATCTTTTAAAATTTATCACGTCGGGGGTCTCCCTTGAAGAGGGTACCCTTCAAACATTTAGCAGTACTTAGCGGTTAACAGGAATTTAGGGTTGCCATATTTGTTTCGAGCTTGTAGCTTTTACAATCGGTATTGCCATATTGTATTTTTGTTTGAAGTGAAAAATTTTCTTGGTTGTATTTGTTACAGAAAAAATTTGTTTGGCTTTCTGTAATCTGTAAGCAGATAGGTCTCTTTTTCGCTATGGAGATTTTCTTGAGCGAGTAATGCAGTTATATTTTAATTTAAGGTTACTATGATTTTAATTTTGCCTTTCTTTTTAACGTAGTGTCTGTCTAACCGTATGTACGCGTTAAACTCAAAATGTGAGACAGATTTTCATGCCGTTTTCACCACTGTACGAAGTCATTCATAAGGAAAGTTATGCTGGACAGTTATTTTCAATTTGACGATTTAAAATTGACAAAACAATGGCATTTCAAACGCGTTATTTGCAAAAATATAATATTATGTGTATCTCTTAAGGTTGACTCATAAAAACCATTTTTATACTTTTGTATTTTTTTGGTTGAGGAGCTTCGATCAATAATGTACATTGTTGATCGAAGTTGAGGAGTAGATTGTTCGAATTCAAATTGTAGTCAAACGATAAAGACATTGTTAAATCATTTGAGATAATGGTTTGGAAATTTGCTTTGAATTATTGGGAATTGTAACAAACAATAAACTTAACAAGACTTTTTTCAAAACATTATTTTTTTTTCTTTGAAACATAAATGCAAGTAGAGAATTTCCCTAGTGTCGTCGCGTTGTAGTGGCAACCCTTAAGTCTTGCTGAAATAAATAAATAATCACGAAGTTAAGCATGCTTGCTGCTTATTTTGGGTAACAATTAAATACTAAGAATAATTTCTGTCACCGCCTTAAAGTTAACTAGCCCGTTTCGATCCAAATATCATGAAAACGAAGAAGTCATGAAATAAGTAATAATAGTTTCTAAATTAACAGAGAATAGGCTACAGGACCGGTCGCTGTGGCGACGCTTGGGGGAGGCCTATGTCCAGCAATGGACGTCTTTCGGCTGAGATGATGAGGCTATTTGTAGGCAAATGTGCTTGATTAGAGATTTTTTTAATTGTTATAAACTAGTGCTTGACTGCGATCTCACCTGTGGTAAGCAGAATTTAATCGAAGACAGGGTATCAGATTTTTTAATGCGGTCTTCCCAAATGTCCTTTCTTTGGTATTGTTCGCCAAGTCTCTAAGCTCCTTAATAGGCCCGAGTTGAGCTTTACGAAAACTGACAAATGCTTGCACTGACTGGACTCAAATCTGTATGGTTCTTTCCTCGAAAGACCACCTGTCACACATCTGCATGGTTTTCATTTGAGTTCATCACTACCAAGCTATATGGATTTTAAAAGAGAGTTTAACCCTTTAGTTTGTTTCGATGTTTTTTCTCAGGGTAGTAAGCTATGAAACATCAGTATCTTATAGTTTAAATTGATAAAAAAATTGACGTGTAGAAGTGTTTTATAAAAAAATTAAAAATCTATTTGAGCAACAAATATCATTTATCATCGACCAGACGTGATCGCTTACTATCAGGTGAAATGGTGATCAAGTTTATCAATGATTTTGATAATATTATCTCTGACATTGTTTTCTATTTTGATTTAACATCTGCTAGTGGCTTCACCAACGTGAAAGTAGAAAATCATTATCCAAAGGTTAGAGGACTATCCTATATCTTATTTCAAGGTATGATCTGCCAGTGTGGAAAATTTCATTTAAGTATAATATTATGGATAGAACGATAATATTACAAAGGTGATAATTTGTGAGTTTGTTTTTTATTTCTTCACACTCGAATTGTCAAATAGATTTCGATGAAACTTGGAACGAGTTGCATCAAAGGGAGTCAAGAATCATCATAATCAGTTACTGGAATAGCACATACGTTTTTGTCATGAAAGTATGTCCCTTTGAATTATTTGTTTACTATCACGAGCGCGAAGTCACTAGCAGCAGCTAGTAGTGTCATCATCATCATCATTTCAGCCAAAAGACGTCCACTGCTGGACAAGGACATAGGCCTTTCACAAGCGTCGCCACGACGACTGGACCTGCGCGTCTCGCATCAATCCATCGCTTCTAGTGTGATTAATTTAAAAAGTGCTCAAATCTATAGAGCAGTTTTCTTAAAAGGAAATACCACGATCTACATATTTATTATGCATGTTTCTATAACATGTGGTTATCTGTATATAAAAAGGTGCCATATTACACTCATAATAAGGATATTTTATAAAGGAAACTAATGATTTAATTGACCAGGAAATTGTTATATCGACGGGTTCCGGGCTAATTGTATGAAGCGACACTCTGAGCGATATAGACTTTTATACATATTTGGAATCAGCAAATTTTTCTGCGTCATTTGAGCTGGGTTTGGTGACGATCGGAGCACTTTTTTGTCGCTTAATACAACCGCATTTTTGGGCCCATTTTGGACTTCCAATGTATGAAGCGACACAAAATATTGACAAATTTAGGAACTGTGTACTTAAGCTGACTACCAAATACCAGGCAGTCGATGAAACTTTTTTTCCTGGAGCAACAATTTACAGGCAAGGTACGTTAAAGCATTTAGCCGGACTTTATAAATATATAGAAATGTCGCTTCATACAATAAGCCTCTTTGTTAAATTCTTATCCAGTGTCGCTTCATACAATTAGCTTTACCTTGTAAATATACAAGAATGTCGTTTAATACAAATAGCTTCTTTGTCAAATTCATACCCAGTGTCGATCCATACATTTAGCTCTGTACATGAAATGTTAGATGTTGTCACTTCAACCATTTTGCTTGCAGTAGATAATGAGATGAAACAGACATATATGTCGCATGAACTATTTAGGACTTCAACAGTAAACATTAAAAGATTATGGTTAAACCTACTTTTTTTATTCAATATTTGATTTGCAGTGTCGTTTCAATTATAACAAAAGTAAAGTCCTAGTACTTCAAACAGTTTATTTTAAACGGAATGAGAATAGTATACACATTAATACAATCAAAATTTCATGGATTTACTATTATGAGGTTGGTTAAAAAAATGATTTTGGCGCCATCGCGATAAACTGTAGTAAACTACAATTAATTATTGTCATAGGAGATAAAAAATATTTTTGTTATTGAAGAGAAACTAGGGATAGTATATTTTTCAATAACCTATAGATAGGGTTATTTTTCAATAACCGGCAAAATTTTCACAAGGTGTTCTACCCATGAATATGAACTACTTTCACTATGGGACCAAATCTGAAATCATGAAAAACGAATCAGCCGTTTTACAAAAGTTCAATACCTACTCGACTATATGTATGACACTGCTGTTATTTTCGTCGGTCCCATAGTGAAAGTTGTTTATATTCATGGGTAGAACACCCAGTGAAAATTTGGCCGGTCATTAAAAAATAATCCCGTAAGGTAAGAAAACTTCTAAACTTTTTTTTAACGAGAGATGTTTTTGATTTTGATTACTGAGAAAGTTAGAAGAAAATAAATTAAAACCAAAGAAACGCTTGTAAACATTTTAATTATATATATATGTGATTATTTTTAAAGAAATTATTTTATAGATAAACCTTTTTTTGTAATTGAAGAGAGGAATGAAGAAGAATGAGAATAATTATTTCAGGTAATAAGACTATAGACTACGTAATAAAAATATTTTTTAACTTCTGATTCCAATACAATTGTGATCACGGCGACCTCCCCGACGGGGTCAGCGTAGTCTGCTACGCAGACGACACGCTGGTCCTGGCGCGGGGAGAGTCATACCAGGCGGCGGCCGAAACAACGACACGCGGGGTTGCTACAGTCGTGGACAGGATCCAGCAACTGGGACTCAAGGTGGCATTGCACAAGTCCGAGGCTATTCATGGCCCTCGGACCGCGCCACCACCGGGTTTCCAAATAACGGTAGAGGGGGGGGTCCACATCGGCGTCGGGTCGACGATGAAGTACCTGGGACTCGTCCTCGACAGCCGGTGGACTTTCGAGGAGCATTTCCAACGTTTGGCCCCCAAACTGGACAGGTCTGAGGCCGCTTGGAAGCGGCTCTTGCCCAAACTAGGGGGTCCAGACGCCCCCTGTCGGAGGCTCTACACGGGGATCATTCGGTCCATGGCCCTTTACGGGGCGCGGGTTTGGGCGCTATCGCTAGGTAAGACACCGGCGGCCAAACTGAACGCTTGCCAGAGGGCCATCCGGATGGTGCGGGGATTACGCACGATCTCCCGCGAAGCGGCGAGTCTCCTTGCTGGCCTGCCTCCGTGGGATCTGGAGGCAACAGTCGTTGCACGCAAGCACGATTTGCGCGTGGAGATGCAACAACTCCGCTGCCACGACAAGTCACGGTATGGCGGACAGAGTTCCGGCGGGATCTCAGGGTGGCATGGTGACTGCGACTGTCGCAACCCAGTGCTGGGCACGCCGTCATTGAGGCGGTAAGTTCCCTCTTTGAGGAGTGGTCGGAAAGAGGTCACGGCGTCCTCTCGTTCCGTATGACGCAGGTCCTCACCAGACACGGTACGTTCGGAAGGTTCCTGCATCGGATCAAGCAGGAGAGGACGCCCGGGTGTCGCCACTGTGTGGACCGCCCGGAGGACACGGTGGAGCATACGTTAGAGGTGTGCCCCACTTGGGCGGAGCACCGCCGTGTCCTTGTGGAGGCTATCGGCGGCGGTGACCTCTCGCGCCGGGCCCTGGTTCAGGCCATGGTCCGGAGCGAAGAGGGGTGGCAGGCGGTCGCCTCCTTCTGCGAAGCAGTAATGCTAGTGAAGGAGGCTGCTGACCGCGAGCGCGTGAGGGAACGGTCCTCATGCCGCCGTCGCCAAGATTCCGATCCCGATTTCCGACCACCGTAGGCGCGGGTTCGCGGACGGCGAGCACTGGATAGTCTGGAAATAATCTGGACCGAGCCCAGTCGTCAACGGCGCGTTCTGTTCCACGCGCGCCTCAAGGAGATGTCAGCAAACTGTAGGGGCCCGGCAGGGCCGAAGCCTCTGGGGAACATGGGTATTCCGAAAGGTTGACACCGAGTCCCCCCCAGATCGAAGGCAACGAAGGAACGGGTTAGGGGTTTAGTCAGTAAGAGTTTGACGCGCCCTCCCGCTCCGCCCAAGATTGAAAGAAGTCATTCAGATGATACCAGAAAAAAAAAATATAATTGTGATAAAAACTTTAGTTTTTACCTTGGTAAGCTAAGAAGTTACCTAGGTGATTGTCATTTTAAATAATAGTAGAATATGCGACTAGGGAATAAAGCAGTGTCTTTAAGGCGCGAGCGGCATGTTGAATTCTGAACAAAATGATGGTTGCTAAGTTTTAATCCTAAATGTTAGTGAGGGATTTATATAATTAACAACGTTAATAGAGAAACCTGAGTGAAATGAGGAATTCGAGGGTGTTGAATACTCTATTTTTTACACCATCTGTGAGATAATTAAGTGTCTATTACGATTAATTAACTATTATATCTCGTATAAACAAATTATAAATAAATTAAAAATATAGAGCATTATTTACAAGTTAATCTCAACAATCACTCGACATGTTTTGAAATTAGAAAGAAACAAAATTCACTACTCCAGTATTCGTAACTCTATTTGGAACCTCCTTAATCTTTTCCTCAGTATGCAACCACATTTAATATTCTTTTGTTTTGTTAGTGGCCAGTTTGATTTTTGAATAAATTTGTTTGATACACATATATTTTAATTCACTGAAGGCGCTTTTTTTTTCAAAATAATGGTATTTGACGTTCTAAATTCCAAATATCTTATCATGCCTAAGAGATCGTCCATACTGCATTATTTCCGAAGGTGATAACGACTTGCTTTAAGTGTAGGTTACATGACACATAAAAGGGCCATTATCGAGCAGGTGGTGTAAAAAAACATGTCTTTAAACAATTTATAATGTGTGTTTTATTTCTCATTTCGTAATTATTAACAAGATAGGTAGGTACACCCTATGTGTGTACCTTTTAATTTATCAAGGTTTTAACCGACAATTTCTGCAAACTTCATTATTCAAGCCTGATTACAAACAATTTACTTTTAAAAAATCAGTCGCGTAAACTAATTAGCCGTACATTAATAAGTTTAAGATATGGTATTTAAATCAATTAGCTTAGGTTTGAAATATGAACAACTCTTTGATTAAAGCACTTAGCTTGGAGCCATTATTTACATGCCTAGGTGGTTAAGTTATTTAGCTTGGAACAAGAAATAATAAACCTAGGCGGCTCAGTCATTTAGCCTGGAATAAGAAGCAATAATCATAGGTGGTTCAGTCATTTAGCCTGGAATAAGAAACAATAATCGTGGGCGGTTAAGTCATTTAACCTGGAACAAAAAAAAGTAAAATATGGGTCATTTTGTATGAAGCGACATTTATCTTCGTTAAAAATAGGAATATTAGAAAAATAATTAATCTGATTATGGGGAATATATTATAAAAACACTAATTACCTTCTTTTTCAAAAAATAATGCGATTTGCTAAAGTTATGATTTTTTTACTAAAAATCGAAACTTTAAACTGCTCTGGTGTAAAGTTTATAAAATGTCAGTTAATACAAATAGCCCGGAACCCGTCGATATCATTATTTTATAGTGTTTTAAAAAAACTATAAACATTCAAAAGAGGAAATAAATAAGGATATAGAAATAATATCTCTGTTTTTTTTCTAATTTACCGAAGTTTTCCTATATCCTGCATTGTTTCGGATTGAAATCATTTCATTATAACAATAATAAACATTTGATAATTCCAACTAGGATAACTTATACTACTTTAATCGCCTTCCAACCTTGCCGAGACCGAGTGGTCAACGGTGCGTAGTGTACCACGCGCGCCTCAAAGCGATGTCAGCAAAACCGTAATGCTGCCCTCCAGCGCCTAAACCGCAGTAATAGGTAATAGTTTTTTGCGTTTTAAATATTGATTCTCAACGGGCATACTATAAGGATCAATATTTAAAACGCAAAAAACCCTATTACTGCGGTTTAGGCGCTGGAGGGCAGAATGGCCCAGCAGGGTCGCCTACTGGAGCTATGGGTTCGCTTCTGTAAGAAAAAACCGGCAGGCTGATTATGTATCTTGCAAAAGCCAAGCGATAGCAAAAATTGCACGAAAATTGCTCTTCAATCGCTAATTCGTATTACGTATTAGCGAAAACCACGCGATAGCAATTTAGCGACAGTGCTGCCTCTATGGAGCAATCGATTAACTAAAATGTGCATTGTTGCACTCGAATCCCTTGCGATAGCGTTTTACTTCGTATTACGTATTATTTTTGACAGCGATGCGACAGCGATCGGCAAGCAAAGGAGACAATTTTTTTTCGGCCCACTGTTAAACGGTAATGTTTATTAATGATATTGCACATGAAAAAAGTGATCATCTTGTTATAATTAACTGACCAAAAATTATATCGATACGTAACCGGAATAATGAAATAATAGTAAAATAGTATTACGGCAAAAAATGCTTGTTAGGAGCGTTTTTAGGTTTATTTTCAAAATCACCGTGGAACAAAACGTAATTAATAGCCCGTTGCAGATACTCTGTCTTCCAGTTTCCACACCCAGCAGCAACCTTCAACCTTCCAGAGCTGGATGATTTTCCTCAATTGTCATTCCATGACCTAATTCTATTTTCTCTAGGAATTTATCAAATCAAACAATCTCGTTCATACTACGGAGAGCATGTCAGGGCCTCCGGACAATTCAAAATCGAGGTATCTGTCCATGATTATGGTCCAAATAATTATCTCCTACAAGGTAGGATACAATCAAGGCACACAAGTAAGAAAACTCCTTATATTTATATATTAGTTGACACCACTCCATCAATTACTAACAATAGAGCTGCTCTTGCTGGATACTGTTGTAATTTTTAAGTGGGCAAACGCGCTGTTGGGTGCTGTGCACATGTGATGTGTATAGTGTGGTATTTATCTTGGGCACGGCATCAAGGTGAGGTTGAGCCACCTGCATCTTTTTAGGGTTCCGTACCTCAAAAGGAAAATACGGAACCCTTATAGGATCACTTGGTTGTCCGTCTGTCTGTCTGTCAAGACCCTTTATCTCGAGAACGCGTGAAGGTATCAAGTTGAAATTAAAACTATATATTCAAGTCCGTGGTCCCTTGAAGCCGTGTAAATATCAAACTTGTAAGTTGACGGAAAAAGAAGATACGCCCGTTTATGTTGCAAAAAACGTACATTTCGACAGTGTCAAAGGAATCAAAATTCATAAGGTACTTCCCGTTGACCTAGAATCTTGAAATTATGGTACAAAGCATGGTAATTTTAGCACAAATATAGAATCAATTCTGAAAACTGAAAGTTTTTAGTTACGTCACAAGTTTTTTTTTTTTGAAAAATGTTCAAGACTCGATTTGAGAATTGAATTGTTTTCATAGGTAAGTTGGTACGGAACCCTCAGTGCGCGAGTCCGACTCGCACTTGCCCGGTTTTTTAGATGAAATACTGCTTTTAAGAGATAAACAGTAATAATATTTCTTGTGATGTACCTATAATGTGTTTTTTTCCAACCAGCTTATAACACATCACCTTATTATTTTAGATTTACAGTATTGGCCGGCAAAAACCGCGCTATTTCGAAATGAATACCTACATCTAATCCATTTTCATGAATAAGTCTATCAAATCGTGTAAATCACATCAAAATCTGTCACGTAGTACAGACGTGACTTTGTTTTATACTATATATTATTGAAAAGTGCACTATTTTGACTTAAAATACCAAGGAGACCTATCCACTCATAAGATAATAGCTCTTGTGAGATTTTAAGTTATTATGAGAGTCATGTTTTGACTGTCGTATTTCACAGTATTCCGGTTTCATAAAGTTTTGCTAATATTACCACTGTAATTTATAGATTGTAAGGAATAAACTAACGTGCATTTCATTGCTATACGCCACAATTTGTAGAGGGCCTATTCCCCAAACAAAAGAAATTGTCTCCTTTAGCTGTCAAATTGCGTTAACCATTTCTTTGATTGTTGATCGCTTGCTTATCGCTCTCTGATTGCCAATAGAAATTAGCTTTCTATACCTATCGAGTATTTTATTAGTTAAATTGTGTAGTTATATCTGCAGCGTGTGTTTAATTAACATTTCAACTTATTGGGTGTGCTTTAAAAGACTTTATTCAGTGCCAACATATTATACATTTGCCTATCTTAAGTTTCCTTAGACCTTGAACTTAGACCTTGAACCAAGGCCAACCTTTGACTAAAGTGGTATGTTCTGCCAGATAGTCCAAAAGCTCATTGGATTCTCGGTTGGTCAATTTATACTGAAACAGGATAAATTACTTTTACTCCTTTAAAGTAACTTTATTGCACTTACACATATAAAATAAAATAATATTATTTTAAAACTTGTTGACATAGCAGTAGAATATCGTTTGGAGTCCAAGTAAACACTGATTTCATTCCTTTATCCATCTTATGGTCGACACAAAGCTATTTTTAATAAAGTTCAAGTGGATTGAAGTGAATTTTAAGTTACAATTTTTTTTTCTTTTCCAAAACAATCACATCTGTTCGACATCTTTAAATGGCTGTAAGTTTTTAGGGTTCCGTAGCCAATTGGTAAAAACGGAACCCTTATAGTTTCGCCATGTCTGTCCGTCCGTCCTCGCTTAATTTCTGTGACCGTTAGCTCTAGAAAGCTGAAATTTGGTACCAATATGTATGTCAATCACACCAACAAAGTGCAAAAATAAAAATTGGAAAAAAATGGTTTTATTAGGGTAGCCCCCCTACATGTAAAGTAGGACAGCGTTTTTTTTTTTTAAATTTCACCCCTAACGTGTGATATATTGTTGGATAGGTATTCAAAAATGAATAGGGGTTTACTAAAATAAAATTTTGATAATATCTATAATTTCGGAAATAATCGCTCCAAAAGTAAAAAACATGTATCCCCCCCTCTAACTTTTGAACCATAAGTTTAGAAAATATGAAAAAAATCTGGAAAGTAAAGCTTTATAAAGACTTTCTAGGAAAATTATTTTGAACCTGATGGGACTAACAGTTTTTGAAAAGTTGGGTACACTTATTGTGACGGACGGGAAACTACGGAACCCTACACTGAGCGTGGCCCGACACGCTCTTGGCCGGTTTTTAACTCGTAGTTTGACAATAAATTAGTTCTCCAAATTGTTACTCAATTGCTGTTGGCGCTGGGGTCGCAGCAATAAGTGCATGGTAACAATCGGCGAGCGATCAGCAATACATTTTTAGATAATACGGATCTTTTTGACGTTAAGCGATTGATCGCGCGTCGACTGCGCGATGATTGCGAATTGTTTGCTGATCGCTGTTTCATACATAATCAGCCCGCCGGGGTTCTAGAACGCAAGGCAAAGAAGGAACATAATTATATTACGTACTTTTACTGCCCGCCCTAGAGCGGGCGAAGTCTTTGGATGACGTCCGACCTAAATTTAAGGAAAAAACTGTAAGAAAATCAAGTAAAACAAATACAATAGAAAGTTTTTGTTAACAAAACAATGATAACTTTAATCTGTTCAACTAAAGCTGCCAATTATTGGATTAAATAACAAAATCCTTTAAGGCTGGCGCGAAGTGTCAATTTTCCATACAAACGTAATACCAAAATCATTTGCAGTTTAAGCATATTTACACCATAATATGATGTTATTCGGATTCAGACAATAATTATCTAGGTTCCTACGTCGTCTTTCTGTTGAAAAACTTACCCCAAACGAAATTTAAGCGAATTTAATTTTGCACATTTTTACACCGAAAATATCATGTTTTTATTTGTTTTTTTCTATATTATAAACAACAATACTTCAAGATATCTCTCCGTAGGAACACAGATATTATTATCAAGTTATAAAGAAAAGAAAAGAAATTGGAAAATAATTAATTTTTCATTCATCATTTTTGGTATTACGGTACACATCCAAAGGAGACAATTTTTTTTGGGCCCCCTGTTAAACGGTAACGTTTATTAATGATATTGCACATGAAAAAAGTGTTCATCTTGTTATAATTAACTGACCAAAAATTATATCGATACGTAACCGGAATAATGAAATAATAGTAAAATAGTATTACGGCAAAAAATGCTTGTTAGGAGCGTTTTTAGGTTTATTTTCAAAATCACCGTGGAACAAAACGTAATTAATAGACCGTTGCAGATACTCTGTGGTCCAGTTTCCACACCCAGCAGCAGCCTTCAACCTTCCAGAGCTGGATGTTTTTCCTCAATTGTCATTCCAGGACCTAACTCTATTTTCTCTAGGAATTTATCAAATCAAAGAATCTCGTTCATACTAGGGAGAGCATGTCAGGGCCTCCGGACAATTTAAAATCGAGGTACCTGTCCATGATTAAGGTCCAAATAATAATTTCCTACAAGATAGGATACAATCAAGGCACACAAGTAGGAAAACTTATTATATTTATATATTAGTTGACACCACTCCATCAATTACTAACAATAGAGCTGCTCTTGCTGGATACTGTTGTAATTGTTAAGTGGGCAGACGCGCTGTTGGTTGTTGTGCACATGTGATGTGTATAGTGTGGTATTTATCTTGGGCACGGCGTCAAGGTGAGGACGAGCCACCTGCATCTCTTTAGGGTTCCGTATCTCAAAAAGAAAAAACGGAACCCTTATAGGATCACTTTGTTGTCCGTCTGTCTGTCTGTCTGTCTGTCAAGACCCTTTATCTCGAGAACGCGTAAAGGTATCAAGTTGAAATTAAAACTATATACTCAAGTCTGCATTCCCTTGAAACTGTGTAAATATCAAACTTGTAAGTTGACGGGAAAAGAAGATACGCCCGTTTATGTTGCAAAAAAACGTACATTTCGACACTGTCAAAGGAATCAAAATTCATAAGGTACTTCCCGTTGACCTAGAATCTTGAAATTATGGTACAAAGCATGGTAATTTTAGCACAAATATAGAATAAAGTCTGAAAACTGAAAATGTGTATTTACGTCACAAGATTTTTTTTTTAAAAATCTTCATGACTCGATTCGAGAATTGAATTGTTTTCATAGGTAAGTTAGTACGGAACCCTCAGTGCGCGAGTCCGACTCGTACTTGCCCGGTTTTTTATATGAAATACTGCTTTTAAGAGATAAACAGTAATAATATTTCTTGTGATGTACCTATAATGTGTTTTTTTTCCCAATCAGCTTATAACACATCACCTTATTATTTTAGATTTACAGAATTGGCCGGCAAAAACCGCGCTATTTCGAAATGAATCTCATCATCTAATCCATTTTCATAAATAAGTCTATCAAGTCGTGTAAATCACATCAAAATCTGTCACGTAGTACAGACGTGACTTTGTTTTATACTATATATTATTGAAAAGTGCAGTATTTTGACTTAAAATACCAAGGAGACCTATCCACTCATAAGACAATAGCTCTTGTGAGATTTTAAGTTATTATGAGAGTCATGTTTTGACTGTCGTATTTCACTGTATTCCGGTTTCATAAAGTTTTGCTAATATTACCACTGTAATCTATAGATTATAAGCAATAAACTAACGTGCATTTCATTGCTATACGCCACAATTTGTAGTGGGCCTATTCCCCAAACAAAAGAAATTGTCTCCTTTCTCCCAAATTTTCAATAGTTTTTATTGCTATCGCAGCAGGCAAATGTCAGTGTGTGGGTATGACATTACCTCAGTCAGTGTGTCTCAGAATTATTTATACTATCTGGATTGATTACGTCAACCTCAAAATCGTACTCACAAAAGGGTATCTTATCTCTTTCTACCATGGTGTCCATAGACGAGTAAGAAAGGGACACGCTACCTCTTTCTATGCTCCGTGTTGCTGGGTACATTTTTTCCATTTTTGCTTGTCAATCAAAAATATGAACTTAATGGCAATGAAAATGAAGTACACTTCAGATTGTGTGATATTACTTCGTAATCATTCCAGGGTACACAAAGTCCTTGCGTGTGTGTCGCTCCTACAGGGTTACCTACTTATCATAGGTTCGAAAAATATTTGATCGAAATTCATTTCCTATAAAATTTTTAAACAATTATCGTTTCGTTTTAAGGGTTCCGTACCTCAACGGGCTAAAATGAAACCTTTGTTTGTCAAGACCCTCTATCTCGGGAACACGTGGAGTTGTCGAGTTCGAGAATAGGCCCGCGATCTCTTGAAGCTGTGCACAAATCAAACATATAAGTTATCGAAAAAAAAAGTTACAACCGTTTATATCGCAAAAAACGTACGTTTTGATACTCTCTAAGTAATCAAAATTTATAGGGACCCGATGACCTAGAATCATGAAATTTGGCATAAAAAAGGTCTTATAGCAAATATAGGGAAAAGTCTGAAAACTGAAAATTTGTAGTTACGCCTCTAGAAAATCGGTTCCCCTCCTATAGGCATTCACACTAGCGTAGGGGTCATATCGCACAAGCGGTTTGCGAGCGTTTGTTCCTTATATTATTTAGATTTTAATCACCATAGATTCATTAAGTCGTGATTTATTTTTGTTAGTTACATCTCATGTTAATAGGTTTGTTCTTTTTTCTTATATTTATATTCTCTCTTATAGTGTGAATGTGGGAACACTAGACTACGATTTGATTACTACTATTTCGACAGCTTTTTGATAAATATTATTTTTATTGTACTTTTGGTTATCAATCTTAATCTGTCTGGTAGTATTGTAATCTATACTTATAATAAATTTGTAGAAGTATAAATTCTGTACATTGAAAATGTCAAAAAAAATAATGGCAGGGGGTGTTACGAGACCGACACCGAACTAATTTTTTTTTAATTAGGTAGGTACTTAGGTTTACTTTTATAGGGCGCAGACCGTATAGATTTTAATTTCAAGTGTAGGTAGTATATTTGATAGTGTGTAAGTAACGTAGGGTATTTTAGTATTCTTAGGTAAGATTAGTCATTCGTATAACTATGTAGATATTATTTTTTAGGCATTTTGCTTATTTATTGATATACATAGAAGTGAAGGTACTACACTAAAAACTTATTGATAAGTTTTGTCATCCACGCGAACGAAGTCGCGGACACAGCTAGTATGGAAATATTGTAAACCCAATATTTTTTTGAAAAGAGTAACCATGAAGTTTCTTGCCAGTTCTTCTCAATAGGAAACGACGAATTGGAACTACGCACTAGATTCTGACGTTTCATAAGTGTCCATGTAGGCCCACGTAAAATAAAAATATTATTGATTTCCATTCGATAGATTGATCACTACAGAACACTTTTTTTGCATTAAATTTATTTTTAGGATAACATTAAAAGTGACGACCCTATTTCTTCAATGGAGCATAGGTAATCTGGGGGCACGGTAGTGTCCCACCCACCAAGTCACGCAAGAATGTGGCATCCTTTTCTCGAAACATTTCGAGCCATTTTCAACCTCTTATAAATTTGTTGTGGACGAAACTAGATCAAGCAGGCTTCTTAAAAAGACGATATATTTCAAATCTCATTAAATTTTCTTATCAAAGTTTCTGTTTTGTCATTCACTGACTGAACGAACATAAAAAGTCTAAGGTACTTTTAGCAGACATAGAGACAGAAGTTTCAAATTTTGATTACAATTAGTGTTTACTGTACAAACCAAGGGAAAACTAAAATATTTTGCAATTTCGGCCTAGTTTTCTAGATACACCAACTGCATATATAACTTAGTAATCCCATATAAATGTATAGGATTACAAAGTTACATTTTTAAGATTTGACTTGGTAATCGCACTAAACGATTTACTTAATTACTTTTGAGATACATTGTGTTTTCATGCGATTACAAAGCTAAATTCATTTATTTAAAATATACAAGATATTTTGACTTGGTATAACATGGATCTCACATATTTTTACGGTAGAAGAGTAGTTGCGAGACTTGAGTTTTTTACAAGCTGTGTTTTTGATGGAATTATTTTGTCAAGTTCAAAACCGTTCCATATTATGCTGTGAAGATTGTCCAACTCACACGTACACACACATATGCAATTTCGCATTTGTTTTTGCCAAACAGAGATAGCAATATACCGCGAACGTATTTTCTTTTCATCTCAACTCGAAGTAGCGAGCGATCTACGCAGGATCCTTAATACCACGGTCAGTGAAACAAAGTTATTTAATAACAAAAACCCTTTGAAATTATAATAATCGCAATAGGTATATTAATATAATAGAAGAAATATTAAAGGCAATCCATCAATATTATCGTTCACAAATCATTTAACTATGAGCCCGGACATAGAGTAAGCAAGTATAGAGGTGACATATTTTTACATTAAGTTCATCATTATTTTAAATGATTTTTATATAAATTGATATTGGTTTAATATTTATTATTATATAAAACCATGACGTTATATAATATTGTCTTTTATGTTACTTATGTGTTTTGATCAATTTAATAAAGAAAAAATATTTTTGGTTAGGAATTTGTGTAAGTGTTTACTTTTGATTATATTCACACTCCACCCTGAGCAGTAAGAATTCTTTGATAACTTCCCATTGGAAAAAGAAAACGAAAGAGGCTGCTCTAGTCATGAAAAAAAGGAAGTAAGATTAAACAGATTTTTCGGGTACTAAGAAAATGTTCATTTTTTTAGTTTATCCTTAAATGTAGTGGCCCAACTTTATTTTTAACTAGCTTTTGCCCGCGGCTTCGCCCGCGTAGATGTCGGATAACCAAGTAAATTCAGAAAAAATAATAAAATCGTAAGTGGGTCGTATAATCTTCAGAGATTACCTCCTACAAACAAAAAAACAAACTTTACCTCTTTATTATATTAGTATAGATTAGTAATGTTGTATAGGCATTTTCCATGTAGACTTTAAACGATAAATACCTACCAAATTATTCCATTAATAAGGACGTTAGGTTCAATACACTTTTAACATTACAATGTTTAACATATTCAAATTCTCTTGACCTGCCGTGTTAATCACTGTTTGTTGCTTTTATTCGGTTTTGTTTGTGAAAACATGTGAAGTCATTACCCAACTGTTTGATTATTTCTGATTATTCGTCTCTCGGCTTTTAATAATAACTAGCTTTAGCCCGCAGCTTCGCCCGCGTACCTAAAATATAGCCTATGTCGCTCAAGAATACAGCAGCTTTCTATTGGTGTAAAAATTTTAGCAATTGGACCAGTACTTTCACAGATTACCTCATACAAACAAAAAAAAAAACTTTACCTCTTTATTATATTAGTATAGATTATGTTTTTTTCACTGTTTACAAGAAATATTTAAAAATGTACAATTTATGTAAATAAGAATGAATAATTGCAAAAACGAATTTAACATTTATACAGTAATTACTTTTGTATTTTATATTTTTTATCAATTTTGTACACTTTTTTAGATATTAAAAATATACAACGCATGTAAGGAAATTGAATAAACGAATGATAATGTTGAAAAACTATGCCTGTGCAAGTATTTGTTGCATATCTTATCACGAACAATGACTGGTCCTAAGTAGCTGTAAATAGTGAGATGCCCTTTGGTCAGTAAAACAACACAATTAGAAATATTTTAATACATTACTTTTCAATAAATAATGCTTATTTCAAAATTTCTAAAATGAGAACATAAAGTCCAAATGAATGAACACAAGTGTGGTTTTGGTCAGTAAAAGTTAGTTATGATTTAAATCTGTAAAAAATTATTCCAAGGTATAAAAGTTTACGTCCGCGTGTATGTGTTTCTTCCAGATCCGTTTAGCCATTTTAACCTGAAAGAGTAACAAAAATATACACACACATACTTAAAAACATTTACCTTTCCAATATTAGTACAATCTAGTAACTGCTTATGCAACTAATTAGCAACTAAACAAGGAAAACATCAAACAATATTTAATTTTCCATTTTCCATCCATCACAAGTTTTTCTACTGGGGAAAATCCGCGAAGCAAACCAATGCCGCCTCTGTCTTTAGTCCCTCTATGACGCAAATTAGCCTGTCGTTGGCACACAACAAAGCGACTGCACGCACCAAGCGCGCGCGCCGTATCGCGACCAAAGTGCGATCGCGACGATTAAAATCTATGTTCGATATTTGAATTGAAGTGAATCGGAGTGTGCTTTTTTTTGATGAATTTTTAAAGTGATTATTATTTTTTTTATTAGATTGGATTTTTTGTGCACTGTTGTAAGTATTTTTTTTAATTTTTTTACTATTCATATTTTATTTATTTGTAAATTATTATCACGTTTTTACTTTCCGTAAGACAAAGATGCAGGTGTAGTGTTTATGTGTGTTGTGTTTATTTCTTTTACAGTTTATAAACACTGTATCTAAAGAGATAAGCTGAAAGGAGCTCTAAATACTTATAGTGTAAAGTTCTTTTTCGTTTGGCAATAGTTGCTTTAAGAATTACATTAACTCAATCAAATAATTCAACCTTATCTATGTATTAAGGTACCTAACCTACGAGTGATTTAATGCACAAAGAGACGTCATACGATGCATAACCATAAAACATAAAAATCACAATAAGAATCTATGAATAAACTTCCAATATAAACAGACCCCTTATTGAATGGAAAGCCTTTACAATACGAGGTTTTTTTATACTGGATCTTGAAAAATGTTCCAATATATGCTGACCTCTTATCGAATGGAAAGCTTTAACAATGCGAGGTTTGTCCATACTGGATGCTTGTATTAATACATATATCACTATGTGTAGTAAGTACATTATAAGATTATGACCTATTTGTAGTGTGCAATTTGAACCGTCTTCTTGATCTCTACATGTTCTTGGTCAAGGCCAATTTTGTTTATAACTTTTAAAATTAATGTTTTTTGTGCAGTGATTTCTTTAAATTTTTATTAAGAAAGTAAAATTATACAAAAATTAGGTATTCATTTATTTTCTTTCTCTTAGGCAATATGTCGTTAACAGAAAATCAACTTAATGAAATTTAAAGTCTATAGTAATTTACGTGTCATCAAGTGAATAGGCTCTTAATAAACTAGTGCGCCGCACTATCAACAATTATATCACTGCTTATCATCAGGTGGGATCGCAGTCAAGCAATAGTTTTATATCATTTAAGAAAAGTCTCTATTAAATATAACTTTTTAACGATTTATAAAAAAAAAGTAGCGGCATATGAACTTTCAAAATACCTATATATCTATGTTGTCCATGCACGTAACTGTAAAATACAATATGTATATGCATTTTATTTTCTATATACTATAAATAACAATACAACTATGAACAATCGTTTCTTTTAATATAGCTCGCATAAAAAGCCGTTTTTCGGCACCAATTGGTATGAAGGCAATATAAAAATCAGCGTACTCTATATTTGACATAGTACATTTTAAACTCCGTTCAACAGTTGAAATTATTTTCGAAAAAAATTGTTGCGTAATTTTTGCATACTTTTGAGTACCTGAAATGTTTTAAGAATAAAAGTTGGGCCAAATGAAAAACTTAAAGAGAAAAGATTTTTTAGTAAGAAAGGGTTGAATTTAATTAGCAAAAGTAAGACTTACGACCGCGCGTCGGAAGATCTCCTACAAGGAGGACTGACGATCTGATGAGAACATCGAAGGCCTACTATAGCCTGAAAACCTGTCAAAATATGACATTCAAATAGGATTAAGAAAAGTTCAAAAAAGTTACAGTGGCCCAAAACATAAAAGGCACTGGACGCCTGAGACGACAGTGAAAGTGATGTGACGATCTGACCATGTTCGCGAGGTAAACTTGGCCAGAGATCGCCCTAGGTGGTAAAATTTAGAAGGCGAAACATTCAGCATAAGCTATAAAATAGTCTTCTTCTACCTGGCGTTAATCCCGGCCATTGCCAGGGTCCACCTTCCTACTACACTTTCTCCACTATGCCAGATCTTCAACATCCTTCCCAGTAAGGCCATTGGCTTTGGCTCTCATGTTGGACTTGACGACGTCCAGCCAACGCTTGCGAGGGCGTCCACGGGACCTAGCCATAAGCCATAAAATATTAGTATTAGGCTGAAAAAGGATTATAAAAGGCTTCGTCACATTACCTCTAAACACTCAATCCAGACACCAGCCCTAAGTAACAGACAAAAACCAAAATTTAACAAAATAACAAAGATAAGCTGATAATGTAAAGATAACCCAGATTACGTCTATCCAAGGCTGTCGATAATGAATTGTTATAATGCTAAGTTTCTTATCTTCGACAGTAATTAAAGTTCTAATTAATGGGCTGAACAATAAGTTAATCTTATGTACATGAGCGGATTAATGTTACCTATAGGTATATTAGGTATTCTGACGATTAGCAAGTTTGTTTATTTATTTACTAGCGGTTGCCGCGACTTCGTTTACCGTATTTTTTTTAAACTGCACAAGTGTTAATAAGTAAGAAAGAAAGAAAAATACTAAATTCACCGTCATACTTATAACCTAACCAGATCGACTCAAACAAGAAATGTAGAACTCTCTTGGGCTCTAGTAAGTACCAAACTTTAAAGCCAAGGATACACTAGGGGACAAATGGAGCAACATGTTGCGGAACATGTTGCTCAACAACTACGTGGAACATGCGTACTGACGCGGAACTCGTGCGGTCGCTCTCGAGGCGGGAGCAAGCAACATGCCCCGCGTCACGTACTATGTTCCGGGGCATGTTGCAGGACAATATGCAACATTGCAGCGTCACGTAAATTTAGTGTTGCGCGTCGTGTTTCGGGACAAAATGTTCCCTAGTGTATCCCAGGCTTAAATGTGTGTCTTATTTTCGCAACTGGGTTTTTTTTTCATGTGGGGAATCATCAGAATATTTTCTCCCGTTCTTGTTTGCAAGTAGGGTACGTTTCCGACTGGGGCATTTTTATTTTTTAGGTGGGCTGTCATCAAAATGACTTCTTCCGCTATTGGGTGGAGGTCAGGGCGTATCAGACTTTTACTGACTAAAACGCACTCCGCTGTGTATGCCTGGTTTTACCGATATGAGAATAGCACAGTCATCGCCAAATGATTATTTTTTCCCAAAAGATAACAAATTAGGAGTACGTAGCGACATCTGTGACGTCACATAGGAACTAAAATCACACTCCGTTCCGCAAAATTCCTTTAAATGAGATTTTATATGTTATTATAAAAACTATGGACAGTAGTGGATAAACCCCTCGTAATATAAAGTCACGCTATGTATAAAAATAATAAAATTATATTTTATTATATACCCAAGTCAAGTTTCAACAAAGTCATAATTATAAATACATAACTGAGTGAACAATTAACTTATGAATAACGTATTATAGTATACATTTCGTTACGATACTAAGGAGCTCGTGGCTAGATAATAACAGCCGCACGGGTCGATCTTTAAGATTAAGCAACACTTGCCAAGGTTGGTCTGTGGATGGGTGACCATCTTAGCATAACGAGTTTCCTCCGTGCCTCGGAAAGCACGTCGTTAAGCCGTTGGTCCCGGCTGTCATTTGTAGATCTTTGGCAGTCTTTGGTAGTTTGGCAGTAAATCTGGCTCCAGTCTTGCCAAGAAGTACCGTGTTACCCCAGTTACTGGGTTGTGTAGGTCTGGTAGGCAGCCGCTCCTCGTAAAATACTGGTATTCAGCTAAATCCGGCTTGACTGGAAGCCGACCCCAATATACACACATCAAAAGTGTCTAGGGATCAAGCATTTTTATGCGGATTTCTTGAGATTGAGATGTGGCTTTGTAATAAATTTATGATTTTATAAATTTATATGGATCCTTTTTGGTGCATTTCATAATTTGAATCAGGAACTGTGAATCAAATTCGAGTAAAAGATGAAAATCAGCTGTCAATATTTTCCCTATAAAAACATACAACGCATTGAAGACATTATTAGTGCTACTGTTTCCCTACTACTGATTAAAACCAACGTTATTATGGAGCGGCGACGTCATTTAAGCAGGGAAGAAATGCTCAGAGCCGTGGGAATGATAGAAGCTGGTTCCCGGCAACGTACTGTGGCTTTAGCTCTGAATACAAGTCAGAGTGTTATCAGTCGACTTTGGACACGTTACCGAACAACGACGATATAACCACTTGACTGCGCATACAGTGCCCCGACGCACGAAAACTATTAGCGATTTTTCGCCTATGTATAGGCTACGATAGGTGTAACCGTTTTAGTTGTAACCAAGTATTAGACCTGTGTGAACGCTAAATAAATACAAATTTTAAAACCTTTTAATCCAATTATAACGCATCAAAATGCCTTCATGCGCGGTGAAGTGGTGTGGGAAACATTCCAAGACATCTAATTACAAAAAGGATGGCATAACTTTTCATCGGTAAGTATACAAAACGAAAATAAATTTTGATTTATTCAGATCATGAGTCACCGCAGAGGTCTAGCTAAAATGGTTTCTGGGTAAAAGAGCCCAAATTTGTTTTCCGCGTTGATGTCTTTTGGAAAAGTCCCTTTCTTTCATTAGACAATTCTAATGCTTTTATCCCTTTCTTTTCCTTTGTATTTTTATCGTAACAATTAGTGGTGTCCACTTTAATAGCAGTAATAGCTGAAATTTGATATCGACTGTAATAAAATTAAAATTAATAAAATTTTTTTTATTAAATTCACATACTCTTTATGTAAGTTCCGTTTTTTTTTGTTTCTCTCTGGCGCCGACCGATCAGTCCAGGATTTACACCAATTTATTATGAAGTCATAAATAACAAAAAAATAGTACAATTTTCACTTGGATTTACAACGATTTGGCGGTGGTCTTTGATGTAAAAAAGATTTGTCCCTCTTTGTGTTTGAGATACATGTTTTCATTTTAGATTTCCGAAGATTCCGGAACTAAAAGTTTAAAAATCAATAATAACATGATAAGTGCATATGTTTTTGTGTAATTTATTGATTTTGATTAAATATTATTTCTTTCATTTTAATTGTGTATTTTTTATAACGTTGAAATCCATTTTATCGATATCGACTATTTTCCCTTACTGAAGTAGTGCACCCCTAACGATAGCCTTACCTACGCATCCTGACCTTGAACTGACCAATTGCAGCCGCGCATTCTTCTTCGTCCCCCGGCCCGCAGTAGTGAGTCGTGTACTTAGAAGAAATCGGCCTATACGCTCTCTAGTGGTTATATTCTCTTTGTTACCGAAGCACTGGTACCGTGGCTGAGCGCCATGGAGGACGGTATCGCTGCACCACACGGAGACAAGACCGATACATTCAAATCTTAACTCGAAGAGCTCCAACAATAACCGCCATGATGTTAGCCGTGAGGCTTCATCACTCTTCAGGGAACTTAATTAGCGACCAAACAGTCAGAAACCGCTTGCATGAAGTGAACCTTCATTCCCGAAGACCGCTACGGGTACCACCTATAGCAATGCACAATCGTAGGATTCGATATCAATGGGCTCTTGAACACAGAAATTGGGCAGAAGAACAATGGCGTTTCGTGTGCTTTTCTGATGAGTCTCGTTTTGGTATGAGACCGGATACAAGACGTATACGACACTGGAAAACCCCTGGACGCCAACAGCGATTAAAATCCTGCCAGGAAGTCCATCCTTATAGTGGTGGAACCATCATGGTATGGGCGGGTATTTGGATCGGCGGAAGAACTGAGTTGATTTGGATCAGAGGCAACCTCAACGCTCAAATTTATGCTGAGACGATTGTATCAGACGTCATCGTTCCTCTACAAGTGCAAATCGGTCCCTTATTTCAGTTAATGCATGATAATGCACGACCGCACACCGCAAGAGTTGTAAGACAGACTCTCGCCGCAGCTAACATCAATGTCCTGCCCTGGCCTGCTCAGTCGCCAGACTTGAACCCGATTGAGCATGCATGGGATATGCTACAGAGAAGAGCTCTGCCGAATATGGAGGGTATCCAGTCGCAAGAAGACCTTTTTTTGTTGTTGCAACGAACATGGGCAGCCATTCCACAGCGTGATTTGGATGAACTCATTTTGAGTATGCCAAACCGATGTTCTTGTGTTGTTAGTGTTCGCGGTAGAAACACGGATTAATTGTTTAAGTTACCCAATAAAATTTTAAAGAAAACTGTTATTTCAGTCTTTTTTTCGAACTTTAATGTTAGTGGTTCAAATGTCAAAAATCCCTTTATTAGGAAAATGGCAAATTTCTTTATTAATGCAAAGGTGACTTGGTTTATCGTTACTGTGACAAACGAAAACACTTTATTTGATGAATCTTTAAAGAAAATTTTAATTAATATCAATCAGGAGAAAAGTTATTGCAAAAATATATGTTGATCCCTAGACACTTTTGATGTGTGTAGTTGGGAAAAGGCTAGGCAGATGATGATTTCGTTACGATACTAACAACTACAATTATGTTGTTACAATAACATGTAAAAATATTTTTTTTTATATTATCATCTATTTTTAACATCGTGATTCCAATTTCAATTCAAATAATATAAAGTAAATTTAATTATTTTCATCTTCACCGTCTGTTTTTTTTGAGGTGGGATATCATCAATTGACTTTTCCCACTCTAGGATGAAGTGAAAGTGCATCAGACTTTACTGACTAAAACCACACTATCATTTAGTTTTGCGGACTGGGACCTTGGGTTTTCTTTTCAGAAATTCTCCGCGTCAATAAACAGCATTTTTCAGTGTCAATAGACAGCATTTTTGCAGCTAGACAGCAATTTAGAAAATTGCTTTTTTTGTCATTTTGTGAATGTAGTTAGCAATAATTATTCAAAAACGTAAAGTCTCTTAAGTTCATTTTCCTGTTTCTACAATGATGATACCACCTCAAAAAAAACAGACGGTGAAGATGAAAATAATTAAATTTACAAAAATTAAGTACAGAATATTCTTCTAAACCTCATTACGAATTTTATGAGTTATTTACAGTGAGTATAAGTTTGATATATTTTAAGTATGACGTGAAAAATGATGTGAAGGAAGTAAATATTCTCGATATCTTAGTGTTTATGATGTTAGGTATTCTACGTAAATACCTACATTAGCATAGTACTTAGTTAAGTTATAACATATTCGAAATTACTTCATCTACGAATTCGTATATTACAAGTTTCTATTTTGACACACTTTTTTTTTATTTTTTTTTTGGGTTCAATAATGACTGATCTAAAAACATTTTTTTTTTAAAGAGTTACTATGAAGTTTCTTGCCGGTTATTTTCCATATGAAACGACCGTTTGGAACCTTGCTTACGACTTTTATAAGTGTCCATGTAGGTATTTGTGACATAAAAAGATATTTAATATTTTTCTGAATTATTTACACATGATATTTAGTTATTTCAAAATATAATAAATGTTAATTACAAGAATCTATATTTAAAACACAATAAAAAAATCTTATTTTACTTTTTTAGAGTCATTTGAAGTAGTGAATCATGTTTTGAAATTTAGAATAATCAAGAATGATTATTATTAAAATAATTTTTTTATTTTCACATTGAAACAATAGGTTTTAAACATTAATATAATGTTTAAAATAGACTGAATAATACGTCGATTTGGAAAACAATGGCCTTAAAATTAAAAATAGATAAGAATAAGCAGGAAATAGGACATAATTAGAATTGTGGATTCTCAAAATGTGTATCATTTCAAAGATAATTAGATAGGTAAGCGGTTCAAAATACATAGTTTGAAAAAAAAATATATAATTACGTAGGTAAAGAATAACAGGAAATCTAAAAACGCGTAACTGTTATAACATTGTTTGGGCCATTTGGTTTTGAATTTCTAGGTTGTAGGGTCCGAGCGCTCATCGAGTTATCAGCGAACAGAGGGCTGGACTCTTCTTCGGTCACTGAATCAGCATTGTTATCTTACGTTACAATGCTGCCATCGTTCTGGGCGCTTTTCGAATTGACACCAATCATGTAGATCAAGTTTTTGATGCCCAATGATTTATTTTTCTACCCTTTTAATATATGTAATAATATTTATGTACATTATTAATTTTGTTTTGTATACTCGTATATACTTATTAAGCTACGTATTAGTGTAGGTTAGTATCATATTTTATTACATTATCATTATTATTTATTTATCGCCAAGATATAATGTAAGTTGTTTACTTGATTTTCTCTTAAGATTAAATAACACAATACTATGATAAGATTATAAATAATCCTATAATGTTATATAATTAAAATATGTTATTAACATCACTGAGAACTATTTGAAACAACATAATTATTATCTCTCTAATCAGATATTACAATACGCGCTATGATGTTTATCAAACGGCTAAGTAGATTTATTATAAAGACTAAATACTTATTGAAAAATAGGTAGCTGGTCTCTCGCATCTCTCACTATCTTATTGCTTAAGAATCCAAAAAAAGTTCAAGAAAATTCCTTTAATTCATTTTTGTTAAATACCCAAATTAAAATTTATTTATAGCTCGTTACAGGATTATTTCTTTGTAACATATAATTTGTCGTTGTAATTAACATACCTATGGAGATTGTCAAAAAATTTACTTAAAATAAAACAAAATCTATCACTGGTCATAATTACAGTAGTTTCAATATTCATAGGTAGCATAGATTATAAAAAAATGATGTGTTCAAATTACAGGAAATTTATCAAAAACGTAAGTAACCAAACTTTTTCATACAAAAGTAGTCTATAATTATCGAAAATATGACCTATAACCTATAATGAAGTGGGAAAGAGCGGTCGCATGAGACCGTTTGGGTATTTATTGACGAAATGTTGCGATGACGTTTCGCGCGGTCGCATGAGACCACACGGGGTTTAGAAGGTCATTTTCAATTAAAATAAAATTCCTTCCGTGGAGGTATTCGATGGATCGCGCTAATCTATACTTATAATAATAATAAAGAGGTAAAGTTTGTTTTTTTGTTTGTATGAGGTAATCTGTGGCAGTACTGGTACGATTGCTAAAATTTTTACACCAATAGAAAGCTGCTGTATTCCTGAGTGACATAGGCTGTATTTTATGTAGCTACTGGCTAAAGCGAGTAAATTATAAAGGTGAAAAGTGAGTATGCGTGTTTATTACTTCTTAACACTCGATGGCCTCGCGGTGGGCGCTGAGGCAGATGGACCGGGACGCCTTCCTGGAAGCCGCGAGGGTACAGGCCTGGGTGCAAGCACCGGACAGGCCTGTTGACATCGACCTCGAAGCAGAGTGGTTCCAGGAGGCAATGTCGCAAATTTGCGACGAGGCGATGCCCCGAGTCCATCCAGGACGTGCTCGGCGCCAGGTGTACTGGTGGTCGCCGGAGATTGAGGCTCTGCGCGAAGCGTGCAACGCCGCGCGGCGCCGGTACACCAGGTACCGCAGGCGCCGCATTCGTCCGCCGGATGCGGAGGCCAGAGAGGCGGAGCTGTACAAGGGGTACAGAGCGGCAAGGCGCACCCTCCGAACGGAAATAAAGCGGGCCAAGTTGGAGGCCCGCAATGTGTGGCTGGAGATTCTGAACAGGGACCCCTGGGGACGCCCTTACCAGGTGGTGCGGGACAAGCTCCGCCCATGGGCTCCCCCGCTAACTCAGAGTCTCCGGCCTCAGCTTGTGGAGGGTGTGGTGGCCAATCTGTTCCCTGAGCGAGGGGAACACTCTCCCCCGCTCATGGCTCCGCCATCTGCGGTGCCCGTAGCGGACCACACCAGCGACGACGACGACGACACTCAAGAGGTGACCGAGGTGGAGATGAGGGCGGTGGTACGAAGACTTAGTGTCAAGAACACCGCCCCAGGACCCGACGGCGTGCCTGGAAGGGCTTGGGTCCTGGCCATGGAGGCTCTCGGGTCTCGATTACGGGGGCTCTTTAGCGCATGCATGGAGAGAGGCCAGTTCCCCCTTCGCTGGAAGACTGGGAAACTGGTCCTCATCGCGAAGCCGGGGCGCCCCGCGGACTCTCCATCCGCGTACCGGCCCATCGTGCTGCTCGACGAGGTAGGCAAGCTCTTTGAAAGAGTAATTGCAGACCGCCTCGTCGGGCATCTATCACGGGTGGGGCCGGATCTTGCTGACGGCCAGTTCGGCTTTCGCAGGGGGCGCTCCACCGTGGACGCCATCATGCGCGTGAGAGCCCTCACGACGGGGGATGCGGTGACTCGGGGCAGGGTTGTCTTGGCGGTGTCTTTGGACATCGCCAATGCCTTCAACTCCCTGCCCTGGAGTAGCATCGAGGCGGCACTTCGGTACCATGAGGTGCCCGCCTACCTCCGTCGTGTGATCGAGGCCTACCTGTCGGATAGGTTCATCATCTATCCCGGTCACCAGGGAGAGTGGAGACGGCGAGAGATGTCGTGCGGTGTTCCGCAGGGATCGGTACTAGGACCGCCCCTGTGGAACATCGGATACGACTACGTGCTGCGCGGCGACCTCCCCGACGGGGTCAGCGTGGTCTGCTACGCAGACGACACGCTGGTCCTGGCGCGGGGAGAGTCGTACCAGGCGGCGGCCGAAACAGCGACACGCGGGGTTGCGACAGTCGTGGAGAGGATCCAGCAACTGGGACTCAAGGTGGCATTGCACAAGTCCGAGGCTATGTGCTTTCATGGCCTTCGGACCGCGCCACCACCGGGTTCCCAAATAACGGTAGGGGGGGTTCACATCGGCGTCGGGTCGACGATGAAGTACCTGGGACTCGTCCTCGACAGCCGGTGGACTTTCGAGGAGCATTTCCGACGTTTGGCCCCCAAACTGGACAGGACTAGTGCCGCTCTGAAGCGGCTCCTGCCCAACCTAGGGGGTCCAGACGCCCCCTGCCGGAGGCTCTACGCGGGGATCGTTCGGTCCATGGCCCTTTACGGGGCGCCAGTTTGGGCGCCATCGCTAGGTAAGCGACCAGCGGCCAAACTGAACGCTTGCCAGAGGGTCATGGCCATCCGGATGGTGCGGGGATACCGCACGATCTCCCGCGAAGCGGCGAGCCTCCTTGCTGGCCTGCCACCGTGGGATTTGGAGGCAACAGTCCTTGCACGCATGCACGATTTGCGCGTGGAGATGCAACGCCGGGGCGAAACTCCGCTGCCACGACAAGTCGCGGTATGGCGGACAGAGTTCCGGCGGGATCTCAGGGTGGCATGGCGACTGCGACTGTCGCAACCCAGTGCTGGGCATGCCGTCATTGCGGCGGTAAGTCCCCTCTTTGAGGAGTGGTTGGAAAGAGGTCACGGCGTCCTCTCGTTCCGAATGACGCAGGTCCTCACCGGACACGGTAAGTTCGGGAGGTTCCTGCATCGGATCAAGGAGGAAAGGACGCCCGGGTGTCGCCACTGTGTGGACCGCCCGGAGGACACGGTGGAGCACACGGTAGAGGTGTGCCCCGCTTGGGCGGAGCACCGCCGTGTCCTTGTGGAGGCTATCGGCGGCGGTGACCTCTCGCGCCGGGCCCTGGTAGAGGCCATGGTCCGGAGCGAGGAGGGGTGGCAGGCAGTCGCCTCCTTCTGCGAAGCAGTAATGTTAGCGAAGGAGGCTGCCGACCGCGTGAGGAAACGGAACTCACGCCGCCGCCGCCGAGATCCCGATCCCGATTTCCGACCACCGTAGGCGCGGGCTCGCGGACAGCGAGCGCTGGGTAGCTCGCCGTCCGGCAGTCTGGTAATAATCTGGACCGAGCCTAGTCGTCGACGGCGCGTTCTGTTCCACGCGCGCCTCAAGGAGATGTCAGCAAACTGTAGGGGCCCGGTAGGGCCGAAGCCTCTAGGGAACACGGTATCCGAAAGGTTGTCACCGTGTCCCCCAGATCGATGGTAACGAAGGAACGGGGTAGGGGTTTAGTCAGTAAGAGTCTGACACGCCCTCCCGCTCCGCCCAAGAGTGGGAGAAGTCATTCTGATGATTCCCCTACCGGAAAAAAAAAAAAAAAAAAAAAAAACACTCGATGGCCTGAACAATTTCAATGACATTTTGGTGCACGGGTAGACCATGTCCTGGATTTACTAACATAAGATTCGTATCTTTATCCCAGAAACATATTCCCTAGGCGTATTTACTAGTCGCAACATATGTATCAAATAAAAAGTATTTCCATTAATTGTATAGCACGGAAATACCCAGTAAAGAGCTTATTAGACCTTCCTAAATTTAGTAGCCTAAATGATTTAGTTACTAAATTCAGAAGAATGCAATCGCATTTAGGAAGGTAGGTTTCTAAATTTAGGAAGAAGTACGGCTACTGACTCACTAAATCATTTAGAAACCTAATTAGAAACGAATTTAGGAAGGTGCGATCGCGTTTAGTCGCTTCAGTCGGTGTGCAGCACTTTCCGCCTGTGGATGTATCGCTTGTTTTTATTTATTTTATTTATTTATTTGGCTCTTCAACAATGAATAGGTACACTATTAAATGTAAAGAAATACAATTTTGCCTTAAATCTAAGTGCCCCATCACTTATGGCGCATTTTCATTAGTCGTTAACTCGTTCGGTATACAGCATGCGGGGAGTCCCCGCATGCGGGATAACAACCAATGAAAGTAGCATGTTCGTTATACCGTCTGCGGTTCCCCGAATACGGGCCATGTAACACGCGTTCCAGTAATCTCTCGCACCCGGCATGCGGGCGCTATCGACTAATGAAAACAGTTCCCCGAATGCGGGCCCTGTGGCATGCGTTCCAGAAATCTCTCGCACCCCGCATGCGAGCCCTATCGACCAATGAAATTGCGCCATTATGGCGGATTTTCACTGGTCGTTAACTCGTTCGGTATACAGCATGCGGGGAGTCCCCGCATGCGGGATAACAACCAATGAAAGTAACATGTTCGTAATACCGTCTGGGGTTCCCCGAATACGGGCCATGTGACACGCATTCCAGACATCTCTCGCACCCCGCATGCGGGCCCTATCGACTAATGAAATTGCGCCATAATGAAAACGGTTCCCCGAATGCGGGCCCTGCGGCATGCGTTCCAGAAATCTCTCGCACCCCGCATGCGGGCCCTATCGACTAATGATTTTTCTTTATTTTGATAGACCCACCGGCCACAGCCACGGCGAGGCTATTTTTTTAATTTTTGGACAGTACTGGAGTTATTATTAATTATAGTAATAAAACGTCCGCTCTTGTTGCGTTTCAGCAGGCAACTGATTTAGTAACTAAATTTAGAACAGTGTGATTAGAAGCTTCTAATTTCGTTCCTTTTCTGAATCCTAATTAGGCTACTAAATTTAGTAAAGTGTAATAAGCCTTTTAATCTATCGAAACTTTGCTGATAAACATTTGCCTATTTATAGGGTAAATCTATTAAACATCAGCCATTCAAAACAGTCTATTGTTTTCCCGAAACAGTTGCTAACACAAACAATACTATACCGGTCCGATGAGCAAGGAAATACTTGTCCCTATAGCTAACTCTTTGAAATCTTTTCTGTCTTTAATCTTGGGTAATAAATTACTTCTACCTTCGACAAATAATGATGATGATGTTTCAAATGGTATCTATGGCAGTCTTTATTTCTTTAGCTGAGAAATCGTCTAATGACTTCTTTCACTTTAGGAAAAGCGTGTTACTTTCAGGTGGTCCTTATCTACGCAGTAAGCCAGTGTTCAGGGAGCTGGTGGTAAATCCCTGACGCCTCATGTACCTGCTCAACACTTCGTCTTTCTGTAATGTGTTCGTAAACATCCCATTTGAAAATGAAAAATCTGGCTTCGTGGAGTCAAATATCCTCCTATATTCCTACTTTACCGTCGTTCCAGGGTCCAGGGGTTCTCTTTCGCACCACCCATGGCCCCAGTTGACTTCAACCCTGCTAAGCGCTCTAAATAAATATTTCAGGAAGTTATTCCCATATTAAACTTTACAAACAGACACATACATCATGTATGTGTGAGTGTTGTGTGTGTGTATCATTTGTATCGTTGTTACATTCTGCATGTTACACAAGATGGCATTTGTACCTAAGTGTTGAATTGGGCTATGGCCCATAAAACATTATTCTTCCATGTAAATATTGAGTTATGACGTCATTCTACCGTGACCCGTTCGGCCTCGAACCAGTTTCATGAAAAGCAATAATCAACCTTACGTTAATTGGTATACGGTTCTAATTAACGTTTAAGGGTAGTTGAACACTGACGCGTAATGCCTGGGTAATCTAAGGCTTAGTACGATTTCGTATTAAAACTGACTCTAACGACGGACTTATAAAGATAAAGGCGATGTCAACATTGTGTAATTTCCTGCGTTTTATTGTGTACTGACAAACAGGACAGCTCTTTATTAGACATGTGTAGGAACTATATAAAAAACGCTACTTATCGTATCTATTTTCTAAGATACAATATTATGAAAAGTTATGTTTTTCATCATACTTAGGTGAAAAATTATGTAGGTAAGTATTTTTCACTTAAGTATGATGAAAATCATTACTAGTCCTTTCTTCATCATCATCATTATTTCAACTGCATGTATTTTGAGATGCTTGGAATAGCTTCCTAAATGCATTTTTATTAAGAAAAAAAAATTTTTGTTCACTCACTGTCGAATGATCTCTTGTTCAAAAAAAAGGTCTACTCATATTTTGGATTCAAAAATGAGCTTCGGGATTGTTCGAAACAGTTACCGCGGTCTTGGCCCCGGTTTCAAGTTTTACGGCCGAACCCAATAACCTATCTATCTCCAGTTTTAGCATACTGGACATAGTAAAACGAATAATACAATACAAAAATCATACATGTTTTCTGTTGTTTCATTGGTTTTTTACTCTCCGGTATGTGATAGATAGGTTATTATTGGGTTCGGCTGTAAGTCAGTAAAATTCTGACCCTACAATTACGGCCTAGTGTGATAGCACACTAATCGGTGCATTTAACAGCTGTGCCAAATAGTTAATGAATCGATCTATTGTTAGTTTTCCTAACACACTGATTGGCACCTCTGTGTAGTATCACATTACTTTTTAAACTTTTTAATGTAACGAGTCTATTTCATCTGTTCCAAAGATGTTACGAAGGAAGGTTCGATTCTGGTCTCAAAAGTTTGGAACTTTCGTTCGATTTAGCTCCTCCGATTTTGATTTTAGTTCATTTAAATCTTATCAGAAGAATAAATATGGCTGTTTGACATATTATATATCTATGCAAAATCTATCAAACCACCTTTTTATTCCTCGATTAAAAGTTATCGAACTATTGAAAAATCAGCCCTTAGTAGTGTTTCATTTGACGCGCCTCCACATCCCATCTCGGTTCCGATTCCAGTTCCGCTAACAATAAACTTTCCTAGTTTATTCCAATACACGGGATGAATTATTCAAAAAGACTTGAATGGTTAAATCCGAAATATTGGGTAGGTACTAATAGCGAAAAATACTTAAAGAAAAACTTGGGCCACATTTTAATATAACGTCCTACAATAGAGTCGTCTGTTAGAATAAAATTATCGGACATAATAACATAAGGCAAACTAGATAGAGAGGTTTTTTTTTGTTTTAATCTAATCCGAAAAATATGATGCAGTTTTATATTTTAATTAATCTAAATTGAGCCCGAAAGTCCTTTGTATATTTTTCGCTATTTCTCATTTCCACTTGAAAAATTCCCTTTGTATAAGTTGAAATTCAATTAACTAGAGAAACTACGCAGGCTTGATGGATATCGATATCTTATTACGAAAAACAAAGACTTATTTTCGAGATACGGTTGACTGCGGGGTCAAAGGCCGCTGGTAGTTTTTTTTTTTTTTTTTTTTAGTCGTTATAAACTAGTGCTTGACTGCGATCCCACCTGATGGTAAGCAGTGATGCAATCGTCGATGGTGAGGCGCACTAGCTTATTAAAAGCCTATTCACTCTAGCCTTGAAGACACCCAAATCATAATCGGACGGAAAAACCGCAGCAGGCAGATTGTTCCAGTCCCTCGATGTACGCGGTATGAAGGACGAGGCGAAACGCTTAGTCCGGACCGTAAAGGTTTGGACAACGTAAGGGTGGATACCCGCCGTACGACTGCTTGTCCGATGGTGGAAAGGGGATGGCGGAATCAATTCATGCAATTCCTGCGCACACTCTCCGAAATGCATCCTGTAAAAAACCGAAAGGCTGGCTACCCTGCGCCTGTGCTCAAGGCTTTGTAGATTGGAGTTAGCCAAATCTGGATCCCCAATTAGCCTCTTTGCACGCCTTTCCACTGAGTCCAAAGCTGCCAGGTGGCATTTTGCAGCTCCAGCCCATATGTGGCTGCAGTACTCCACACACGATCGGACCTGTGCTTTGTATAACATTAGAAGCTGTCCCGGTGTGAAGTACTGCCGGACCTTTGCCAAAACGCCGAGTTTCCTAGCAGCCATCTTGGCCTTGGACTCAATGAACCGCCCAAAGTTCAGATCGGAGGAAATTTCAACTCCCAAGAGCTGAAGGCGGTCGGTGCATTCCAGGGATACATTCCGGAAAGCAGGAGCCAAGGTGAACGGGCTCCTTTTAGCGGTGAATAGACACGCTTGTGTTTTGGTGGCGTTGAATCCCACCAAATTGGCTTCGCCCCACTTGGAGACTGCCTGAAGTGAGTCATTCGTACGCTCTACCATAGCCTCTCTTTCAGACCGGATTAGCTCCTTACTAGCCTGAGTACTCGGCATGTATCTCTCTACAACTGTGCTATCATCTGCATACCCATAGATACCGGGCAGCAGCAGATCGTTGATATGGAGCAGGAAGAGAGTTGCAGAGAGAACAGACCCCTGAGGAACTCCGGCATTAGTTATCATGGGCTCTGATGAGCATCCGTCGACAACAACTCGGAGGGACCGTTCACTCAGGAAGTCTTTTATCCAGTTAATCAGGCCAGGAGAGATGCCGTACGCTGGAAGCTTACTCAAAAGGCTAGCGTGCCATACCCTATCGAAGGCCTTCGAGACGTCTAAGGAGACTGCAAGTCCTTCCCCATTCTTCTCGAGGGCCTCGCCCCACAAGTGAGTGGCATACACTAGTAAGTCCCCAGTAGACCGATTGCGACGAAACCCGTACTGTCGGTCACTGAGGAGATCGTTACCTTCCAGGTATGCCATGAGGCGCGAGTTCAACACACGCTCCATAATCTTGCAGAGTATGGAGGTTATTGAAATCGGCCGATAGTTGGTAGGATCGGCACGACTGCCCTTTTTGGGCACGGGCTGCACGTTGGCAAGCTTCCAGGACTTCGGCACTATACCAGTCCTATATGAGAGGCGAAACAAGCGTGTCAGGACAGGAGACAACTCGGGCGCACATGCCTTGAGAACAATCGCTGGAATACCATCTGGTCCACTAGCCTTATTCACGTCTAGACGACACAGTGCTCTCAGAACCTCTTTGTTCCTTAGTGCAATAATTTGACATCATGACTTTGGTTTTTCGTTTTGGTATTTGTTTTTTGAGAGTGAAAGAGTGTCAGACTTTTACTGACTGAAGTCTACCCATATCCTTTCAGTTGCCTTTTGCGTAGGGAGCTCACCGTATGGCTTAAGTCGTCGACGGCGTGTAGTGTTCCTCGCCCTTCTCAAAGAGATGCCAGTAAACCCGTAGGGCTCAGTAGGGCCAACGCCTAGAAGTGCGGGAATATTTTGAAAGAGATTCGCTCTCTTGCTACTGCTAGAGTGAGAGAAGTAGACTTCAAAGAAAAAAATAAGTGTCTTAGAGATTTTTTTTCCCCTTATTTTAGAATATCTAGTTGTTTAATTAATGTATAACTTTAATATATCATTTACTTTAGCCTTTACAATGTTTAGATGTTTATATAATAAAAGTGCAAGCGTAAGCATGGGTATTCGCAAGGGGTGTACTATTCGCAAGTAGTATTCCCATGGTCTCGCTTGCACTTTTTCGTATTTGATTTCTTAAAGAGCAACATTCATCACATATATCACAACATGGCATCTGTGAAAAAATTTAGTTTTGTTGGCCCAAAATTTAGTCGGGCGTGGATGAGTCAGTGAGTGCGTTTTCTTTATCATTAGTATTACTCACCCTTCAAAAAAATATATTTGTTTTATGATATCAAAATCGATATACTATCAAAACCACATGGTATGTACAATACGTCATAAGCAGTGACATACGAGTATCATAGATTTTTTATCATCACTTTCAAACTAAGAGAGCCACACCTTGAATTCTTGTAGGTATATGTCGGCGCTTGATCGCCATCGAGGTTGACGTCACACAAAATACACAGACACAGTAATATAGAACGACAGGAAAAGTGAGTGATAATAAAGAAATACCTTATTTCAGTTCTGGTCTATTCCACGGGCGGCGAAAGAGTCCTTTTATATTTGAATTACATCGGTTTTTATACCCAGCAAATAAGAGAATTTAGGCGGGAAAACATTACACTAAATAAAATTCACTATGAGGGTAGAAAAATACTTAAAATAAATAAATGAGAACGGAAGTTGTCACAGTAGAATTCACTGTGACAATTCTATTAAAGAGAGATTTTAATGGAAAATACTATTTAAATATGAGCAGAATTAATCATTTAAAAGGAAGTTGTTTCATATTAATTTCAACAAGATTTTGCAATATTTAAAAGAATTCGAAAGGAAGTTGTCAAATTAAATCCTCATATTAATTCAAGAGGGTATTTTCAACATTTACAAAAGAATTGGAAGGTAGTTATTAAATTCTCATATTAAGTCAAGAAGGTATTGCAATATTTACAAAAGAAATCGAAAGGTAGTTTGGTTTTGCGCCCACACGGCCATTCTGATTTCAGCGCGCTCTCTGCGCTGTACAGAACTTTACATTAAGCTAGCATTGCTCAATAATGGGTTCAGTTTTCACTATAGAGCATCCGAAATTTTACATGAAATCGGCGTCACCCTCGTCGGGTAAGCCCAAAATTACATAACATCAAGCATTTTGTGTGAGTCGCCCTCGTTACAAATATCAATTATTATATCGACGTCACCCATTTAGGGTTAGTCTAACATCAAACAGTATCTAATATTATATTGGCATTACCCATATAGGGTTAGCCCAAAATTAAACAGTATCAAATATTACATCGGCGTCACCCATAAAGGGTTAGCCCAACACCAAACAGTATCAAATAATTAATATATCAGCGTCACCCACATAGGGTTAGTCTAATATTAATCAGTATCAAATATTATTTCGGCGTCACCCACATAGGGTTAGCCCAACACCAAACAGTATCAAATAATCAATATATCAGCGTCACCCACATAGGGTTAGCCCAATATTAATCAGTATCAAATATTATATCGGCGTCACCCACATAGGGTTAGCCCGACATCAAACAGTTTCAAATGTTATACCGGCATCACCCACATAGGGTTAGCCCAATATGAAACAGTTTAAATATTATACCGGCGTCACCCATATAGGGTTAGCACAGTATCAAACAGTTTCAAATATTATACCGGCGTCACCCATATAGGGTTAGCCCAATAACAAACAGTTTCAAATATTACAATATTTTTAAAAAATCCTTCAGAATAGTCGAACTGTTATTTTCAAGCCATCATTCAACAAGGTTATATCATCCTTAATAAATTATAAAAGTATTAGTTAACAAGACTTTGCTCGAATATTGCTCGAATATTCTGACCCTACCTGCCTGAACCTAACTGAAAAATTACCTAACGGTGGGAACTCATTTACAATTTACATGGTTAGGTCTTTCTCTTGCAAGAGAAGGCTTAAGAACAGGACGAACGAATCGCGAAAGTCTGACACTCCACTAAGTGTCAACCAAGTTAAGATTTAATATGCCATCATGCATAAACAAAATTATCGTCGTCATGCTTAAACCTCATCATATCAAAACCACCGAAAAAGATACGATGAAGCCTACTAAGCCAAACAAGTGATGTGAAAAATCACATCCACCCAGAGGGGGTTTACCAAAGAGAACTCAACATCATAAACTTTTACTCCATCGGACGGATATTGCGTCAAACGGAACGAAAGGTTAGGAGGCATGCGTTCTGGTGAACGTAGAAAATTAAAAGTAGAGTTACAGGATAAAAATCTCAAACATTAAATCTCAAATATTTGGTGTCTAATCTCAAACATTTGGTGTAAATTTCTCAAAGATTTGGTGTGAATTGACTGATTAGCATTTTATTAAGGCATCATCCGTCTTGGATTATAGCCTCCTAACTTGGCATCACCCGCCTAGGATATAGCCATACCAAATGGCGTCACCTGCATAGGCTATTTGCCCCCTACTCTGGCATCACCCGCCTTGGATCTAGCCATACCAAATGGCATCACCCGCATAGGCTATTTGCTCCGGACACAGGGAAAAAGGATACACTTGCTTGGTGGCCAGCCAACGTAATAGGTGGGAAAGGGACTAGTTAATATAATGATTCTAAGTTCGCGCTTAAGGCTGAATGGTTTGGATAGGTTCAAACAACAAATCAACATTTTTCTATTTTCTTTTTTGCATAAAACGCAATAAATCAATTCACATCCAAAAAAAACATCACCCGCACGGGATCTAGCCATATCAGTGGACATCACCCGCATTGGATCTAGCCATACCAAATGGACATCACCCGCATTGGATCTAGCCACTATTCAATGGACAATCACCCGTATTGGATCCGCTCCCTAACTCGCATCACCCGCCTTGGATATAGCCATATCAGTGGACATCACCCGCATTGGATCTAGCCATACCAAATGGACATCACCCGCATTGGATCTAGCCACTATTCCATGGACATCACCCGCATTGGATCAGCTCCCTACCTAGCATCACATCAAAAATCATCACCCGCACGGGATCTAGCCATATCAGTGGACATCACCCGCATTGGATCTAGCCATACCAAATGGACATCACCCGCATTGGATCTAGCCACTATTCAATGGACAATCACCCGTATTGGCTCAGCTAACCTAACCTAACTAGCATCACCCGCCTGGATCTAGCCATATCAGTGGACATCACCCGCATTGGATCTAGCCATACCAAATGGACATCACCCGCATTGGATCTAGCCACTATTCAATGGACCACACCCGCATTGGATCAGCTCTGGACAGGAAAAAGGATACACTGGTGATCAGTCAGCGTAATAGGTGGGAAAGGGACTAGTTAATGTAAAATCTAATTCACAAATTCTCCGCCCACACGGTCGGTTCATTATCATAAAAAAAAACTCAATATTATGAACAGCGATTTTTTCGGAACATCATAAATTGGAGACGTTTAGCCCGTCCAACCGATTTTTAAAGCAGTTCAATGACAACTATATCTTTTGCTTTTATCAAGCTTAACTTGTCTCGAAATCATCGCTCGTCCATCCTTATTTTACATGAAAGCTTAACACACAGTGGTGACACGTAAATGCAACAAGCATGGGAATGTTAAGTATGTTTTGACTGTAAAATAAGTGTAGTCAATTGCAAATGTCTAATAGTATTGCCACTGTTTATCAAGTTCTACAAATGTCAACCTGACAGTTTGCCCGACCAGAAATATTAAATTAATATTGAAGGTAAATAGGAAATTATAAATTTTTTAATTCCAATTTTATCAAAGCGATTTATATGACGCAAGTATCAGTCATGTCAACAAAGTCGAGTTATTCAGTTTTTAGATTTTGAGCTCAACAGAATCTATCATCGAATTAATCGATATCCAACAATCAAACGAATTGATATCCAACCATCAAATGAATCGATATCCAACCATCAACCTAACCGATATACAACCATCAAACTAATCGATAACCAACCATCGAACTAATCGATAACCAACAATCGAACTAATCGATAACCAACATACGAACTAATCGATAACCAACATACGAACTAATCGATAACCAACATACGAACTAATTGACACAACATTCGAACTAATCGACACAACATTCGAACTAATCGACACAACATTCGAACTAATCGACACAACATTCGAACTAATCGACACAACATTCGAACTAATCGACACAACATTCGAACTAATCGACACAATAATCGAACTAATCGATCCAACATTCGAACCAATCGATCCAAAATTCGAACTAATCGATCCAACGTTTGAACTAATCAACCTAAAAATCGAACTAATCGACCTAACAATCCAATTAATCGACCTAACAATCGAATTTATCCACACATTTGAACTAATCGATACAACATTCGAACTAATCAACCTTAAAATCGAATTAATCGACTTAACAATCCAATTAATCGACCCAAAAATAGAATTAAACGACCCAACAAAAGAATTAATCGAACCAAGAATCGATCCACTAATTGATTTGATAATTGATCTAACAATCGATTCAATCGTTGATTCAATAACCGAACTAATAGATTCAAAATATATTCAATAATCCAACTAATCGGTCTCCGTTTTAAAAGTCGTGATTATTAGGCTAGTGGGGTATTTGAAATATTAGGAATTTATTATTATAGGAATTCCTAAAATATTTTTAAAGTTGAAAGTGAAAGTCCCTTTGCTTAGTGGGTATTTTTAAAATAAAAGTATTTTCACTGAACGAAATATCGGATCGCGCGTCACGAAATAGATCATAGCATGGCATAGCATTACCCTTATAATGTTCCCACTGCTGGGACTCAGGCTTCCGGCTGGGAAACACATGATGCTTGACACTAAAATCTTGACTTTGTTTTGTTTGTCTAATAAAATGAGCAACGCTTTTTTTTTGTTTGAATTCTCAATTAAAACAATTAAAATTTGCATGGAGTCGAACCACTAGTAACTAAAACAAATCTAGACAGAATTGAAGTCATTTCAATTTTGACAGATGTTTAATTTTAACTCAAAATATAAATTTTAAAGAAATAATTTCTGACCTACCCTTTTTATAGCAATATTTATTTTTAAATTACTAACTTGCGGTTTTCCGGAGACGTCTCCGGAAAATATTTGTAGGTTTCTTTCTACAGTCACGGATAACATAACCAGGTTTCTTACATAGCAAACGAATGGGAGACGGACCCGAGAAGTCAGGCGTTCAGGACTGACAACGACAATGACAGCTATTGACAACGACAGTGAAAACTACCGTCTACGACAAAGACATGACAGCTACCGCCAACGACAATGACATAACAGCTACCGTCAAAGACAACGACACGACAGCTACCGTCAAAGACAACGACACGACAGCTACCGTCAAAGACAACGACACGACAGCTACCGTCAAAGACAACGACACGACAGCTACCGTCAAAGACAACGACACGACAGCTACCGTCAAAGACAACGACACGACAGCTACCGTCAAAGACAATGACTTCTACCGTCAATGATAATGATAACTACCGTCAACTAAAAGTGATTTGAACTATTTGTTTTTACCGTTATTTTTAGGTCGTCAAAGTCACGTTTACGAAAAGTATTCAAAATGGAGACTAGTTTTGGGCAAAGAGTCAGGAAAATTATACAATACACATTTCATAAAATCAGGAAACCAGTGATTACAGAGTAAATTATCTCACCATCCGCTGCTTCTAGCAGCACTGTCTTGAAGAGCGCCCATTCCTTGCTTATGTGGTCAGCGTTGCTGCACGCCTGCTCCGATGTGTAGTCACGGCAACGCTGGACGTCTTCAGCATAACAGAACTCTTCACCAAATATCTGGATCATGTCCTGCTTGACTTGTCTTCGGTCTTCTTCAGTTCGTAATGGCTTCGTCAACATCGGCACACTGGGGTTCTTGATATGAGAGCGCACTTCAGGATCGAATGGCAGTAGGTAGGAATTGCCATGATCCCATGAAGGCGCAGGGGTAACGAAAAGGTGCTGGAGTCACGGCTTCAGTAAGAGCGGGCTGGATCCCACCGCTGCTGTCGGCGCTTGATCGCCATCGAGGTTGACGTCACACAAAATACACAGACACAGTAATATAGAACGACAGGAAAAGTGAGTGATAATAAAGAAATACCTTACTTCAGTTCTGGTCTATTCCACGGGCGGCGAAAGAGTCCTTTTATATTTGAATTACATCGGTTTTTATACCCAGCAAATAAGAGAATTTAGGCGGGAAAACATTACACTAAATAAAATTCACTATGAGGGTAGAAAAATACTTAAAATAAATAAATGAGAACGGAAGTTGTCACAGTAGAATTCACTGTGACAATTCTATTAAAGAGAGATTTTAATGGAAAATACTATTTAAATATGAGCAGAATTAATCATTTAAAAGGAAGTTGTTTCATATTAATTTCAACAAGATTTTGCAATATTTAAAAGAATTCGAAAGGAAGTTGTCAAATTAAATCCTCATATTAATTCAAGAGGGTATTTTCCACATTTACAAAAGAATTGGAAGGTAGTTATTAAATTCTCATATTAAGTCAAGAAGGTATTGCAATATTTACAAAAGAAATCGAAAGGTAGTTTGGTTTTGCGCCCACATATACTTCACACTATCGGCCTTGTTAATGTTCCCACTGTTGGGACTCAGGCCTCCTCTCAAGGAGAGGGAATTGGCCGTAATCCACCATGCGGGACCAGTGCTGGTTGGTGGATGTCACATGTCTTCGAGTTTTTGGTTCTAGGATAAGCCGGTTTCTTCACGATGTTTTCCTTCACCGTTTTGAGAGTAGCAGTGATGAATTCCTCTATGAATTCTTCAAATAATAAAGAAATATAGAGCATGCGCACAAGTGTATATTATACACTATCAGAGTAATTGCGCTTGATTGATACGTGGGCGCAATGGTATCGTCAGTTAGAAGGATTGCACATACTACGATCAATGCTCAAGATTTGTTTTCTTAACTTTAAATATGTACTGTGTAATAAGAACTACAAAATCTTGCATCGCATAATTTAATTTCCCCGCACGACTTGGACAGATACTACAGCCCGAACTTATCTATCGGGCAGTTGCCCACACCAGACATAACATCCGTCTGGTTGGAGGATTTTCCCTTTTCAACGGAGGTATGTGGGACAACTCTCTGTTCCACATACCCCCAAAATACTGGGTGAAATCTGACCTCCTTAGCTTTTTTTTGAAATAGGAAATCAACGGTAATTAGGGTGGAGCGGGAGTGTCAGACTATTCCTAACAAAAACAACACCTGTGTCGCCATAAGGCCACGGGTTTCCTTTACAAAACTACCCCTGCATGCTTGGTGTGTCATCTTTTTAACTACCATTTGCCATTGCCATTTTAGCTATCCAAATATGTTGGTGATGAATAAATTCATGTGTCGTTGAACAGTGGCACACTATGCTAGACTCTGATAAGAATCTGTCTAACCACTTAGTGAATTGGTGCTTATCAATTAGGTTATCTGGACACTCGTCTATGTCCACAAACTATCAATAGGTAGATGATAATTTGGGCCATTTTAACGCGTAGAACATAGATGTCTACATTTACACTAGCTTACAATTATTTTTTTCGTTTGCTCATTTCCAATTTTAAACCGAACTTATTTTTTCTAATGTTTTAGTCACAAAATTGTATGTAAAATATTTTTCATTATTATTAAGTATTAAAGTAGCTGTTGCCTGCGACTTCGTCCACGACATGTTCATTATTAACTGGATGTTGTATCCGAGCAACTGCCAGATATGTTTAGAAACTGTTGTATATTCTGTTGCGCAGAGGATCTCTTAAATATATACTTTTTTTGAGAGGAAATCATGAAATAATTCCTCCCAGTCTGAGTGAAACGAAAGAAAGTTAGCCTATTACTGACTAAAATCGACTGTTTCTTCAAATGCTCTTTGCATTCCAGGGCCCACGATAATTCTGTCTAAAAATCGGGCATAGTCATTAATACACACTAATAGATAAAATTGTGTATTGCACCGATTCTGTGACGATTAGATTCAATGTCATCTGATAATAGTTTTACAATAATTGCTGAACAGTAAATTATAACCATACTCCGTAGTTCCGTTTAATATTACCAGTAGGTACTATTTTTTTTGTTATTTGTATTATGGACTTTGGCCAAAATAGGTTAACTAAAATTTTCAGTAAAGGAAATAAGTTACTGCTAGTGGCTTAAAGTGAATCAATGATGTCTGATTAAATAAAAATTATTATTATTTTAAAAATTGCATTTTTTAAATTGTTGATAGGTTTGCGCTTGACCGCTCAGCCGCTATTCCTTGATGGAAAGCGACGATTAAAGATTTTTATTGTTAATCTTCAGCCATCACGTCTATTCATGATATATAGCATTAAAACTTTCGTAAATATTACAATTACTTAGACATAGACCATCAAAATTAACATATTATTAAATATCAAATAAAAGATGCCATCAAAATGGTTTTATCACACAGAGCAACGAATCACCTCAGTGGCCACTACTACAACCAAGCATGTCAGTCAGTGTCATTATATTTTACTGATACCGGTGATAATTTTGGTTTTGACTATGTTGGTTAGTTAGCCTATTATTTCCCATTGCCAGGCGAAAGCGTCCCTCTGTATTTTCCACATAAGTCTTTCCTCAGCCATTGTGGGGCAATCTCTCCGGTAGTTATCCGGCTTAACTCCTCCACCTTCGCCTAAGTCAGCCACGATGTCGCCTTGCGTTTAATGGGACCAAACTAGTTATGTTAGCCGAAGATTGCTGAGGTCATGTTAAGCCATTGGTTCTGCGGACGGTTAACAATGAGCAAATCGCCGCCTGGTAAATACCTCAATGCTATGTTATCTTACACGTACGCCTCTAACAGATATCAGCATTGGACGAAATCCACTAGGGTCCCCCCAAAACTGTGGGATAATTTAAAAGAGTTACCGTGGCCCTAGAAGGAGAAAGTGGAGATTTTTGTCCAGCAGTGGGACGCAAAATGGGCTGATTAAGACCGTTTTCACATTATCCGATCCGATCTCGGTGTCCGACGCCGATACGATATCGGGATAAGTAAAATGTATGAAATTCCGTGCTCCGATATCCGATATCGGGCCGGACAATATGAAAGACAGGTACATATTTCATACATTTTACTTACCCCGATATCGTATCGGCGTCCGATACCGATATCGGATCGGATAATGCGGAAACGCTCTAAAGATGATTTGTTCCATGAAAGCTGAAACAGAAACTGAGCAGTCCTATTGTAAACAATGGAGTTTCTAACCACTAGCAGCAGCATTCCGGGTTCTATGGCCGTGATCTCCCTGAGTCGCATATAAAATTGGACAATAAAACTTAATAAATGACGTAGCATGCGGTCGAACGAAAGTCGCTGATGTGCGAACGGCCTAATAAAAACTCATTGATGTACGAGTATTTACTCTAGTTGAGATTGTTTTTAAGATTAAGTGGTCAAAGGGAAAGCTAGTATCTTTAAGTGATTTTGAAGAAAATTTTTGTAAAATAGATAAAGTTAAATTGACATTGCAATAGTCAAAATACTAATATTAATTAGAAACTCTTAAACCTCGCTTTTCAAGCTGAGTCGCACAGGACCGCTCTCTATGGCGATTCTTAGGGGAGACCTATGTCCAACTATGGACGTCCTTCGGCTGAAATGATGAAGATTTTTAAAACTTAACTGTAGTCTATGAACGTGTATGACATTGTTCGAAAGTACCGCCACGGCAGTGGAATTTAGGGCAACAAAAGGAACACGAGTGGCGTATAGTCAATAAAAGTCTGATACACCGGGAAAAGTTGCCATTCTGATGATTTCCAAAGTAAAAAAAAAGTATGTTACACATAATTATACGCCATGTAATCTATTGCGTGCCTCATACAAACTTACTATTATCCCTACGCAGCTGACTTCGCGTAGAAAACTGCAGGAAATTGACACACGATTTCGCATGCAACACTGTGCAATATGCCATATTGCAATGTTTTGTCGTGCACTGTTGGTTGTAGTTCTTTTGTATTACAAGAACTGTGTAATAAGTAGAGTTAGGCATGTAGATTAAACGGTGGGCCCATAAAGCACAAAATTCAGCCGAAAGACGTTCAATGCTGGACATAGGCCTCCCCTAAGCGCCGCCACAACGACCGATCCTCTGCGTCTTGCATACATCGGATTCCTGCAACTCAAAAAAGCAAGCACAAAATTGGTGCACCAAAATCGAAACACGGGGTCGTAGTAGACCACCAAAGGGACAACGGGTCGACTCATCGACTATAATGTTTTAAGATTGACAAGAAGTGGCTCAAAGCCAGCAGCAACAATAGAATAAATAAAGAAGGAAACCCACATAAAAAAACAGTTTTTTACTTCTAAATTGATACTTTTATAATTATGGTATCGCCTTTTAAAGAAGAAAAGCATCTACTTATATTACAAGGGCCGAGCCACGGGTGCAAGCTAGTACACATTTTGATTTTGCACATTAAAAAAATATAAAGACGGTCTTGAACATCAAATATAAAAAATTTTTTAGTTGACCTTTTAATGTAGGTGTCTCAAATTAAGGGTGAATACACATCTTATCTGTCTTTAATGCATGCTATTAACTCACTAGACCAATTTGGCCGCTCATAAAACTTGTTATTACGTACATTAATCTAACTAATGTTTTTATTAAAACATTGATAAAAATAAATATATGTAGTTGCGCGCCATTGCACCCCGATAAGTAGTAAGGTTGCTTCAAGATTGTTTGAAAGAGTTACTACGGCCCAGCAGGCTTAGGCCACATTTCTACTTTGTCGTGACGACAGATCATCGTGTAGTTTTAAGTGTCGTGTTTATTAAAATGCATTTGTTCACACACAGGACCATACCATTAAATGTATCCTACGACTTTTTGCGTTGACAACATGGAACGGCTAGCATGACAGTTGTAAACAATGATTTCAAAAGGAAGGATGCGCCCAACTGAACATTTCATAAAAAACTTTATACTACAAGCAAAAATAGCGACATCTGTAATAACTCATTCGAATTACGTGGCAGCCGCATCGCACAAGTTTTCGACGTAACCTTGTTAGAGCGTAAGCATTTTTTTCGTAATTAAAACAAATTTAGTGAGTCTCAATCAACTTTATTTAAAATTGTAATTAACTTTAAGATTATAATTATAAGGTAGGTAGGTATTAGAATATTTAAAAGATATTATAAAATACGAAATAGTTTACATAAGTATGCATGTGAAAAACATAACAATATTACTGTCCTTTGAATAAAACGCTCTTTTTAAATTTTTGTCTCTCAGTTCCTCTCCCCGTGTTTTCCGTGATAGACTCGTGATGCATTCTGACATTTTAAATATATTTCTTAATGATGGCTCGAACAAGTTGCAATCTATGATAATGTGGCCGGTTGATCGACAGAGTGCAAGTTTAAAGCATTAAAAGTGCTTTTTCCTACAAACTTTGCTAGAGTTTTTGTGGATAGGAACATATTATAGTCACTTTTTACCATAAATTGGGGTCTATCACAGTGTCTTATATTTTTTTCGGTTTCTAAGCATACTTCAAACAGGTCAGGAGAAGGAAAATAAAGTCCAGCCATATTTGTTAATTCTATCAGCCTATGAAAAAATATTTTTTCGTTACTAGACTGTCTATACAAATTTCACACTTAATGGTTTTCGATTCGACTCGCTCACGGTGGGTTCCGTACCAATATCTACAAAGAGTTACAAAAAAATCACGTTTGTTGTACGTTTTTAGTATTTGTTGTTATAGCGGCAACAGAAATACATCATCTGTGAAATCAACTGTCTTGCTATGACGGTTCTCGAGACACAGCCTGGTGACAGACAGACAGACGGACGGACAGACGGACAAAAAAGTCTTATGATCTATCGGTTTAGGTAGTTAACTAAAGGTAAACAATATTGGTATATCTTTTTATATTAAAGAGGTCGTATATAGTATACACAAAGATTATTTAAATTTAGTTTATTAGCTAACATCGATTTAGGTAAATATTCGCAAAGATTTTTATATACAATTTATAGACAACTTTTAGATAAAAAGACATGTCAAGATGGTTTACCTTTAGTTAACTACCTAAACCGACGGAGTATGGTAATAGGGTCCCGTTTGGGTACGGGACAATAAAAATAAGAAAATAAATATCTATCGCGCTTTCACGACTAACTAAACTATTGAAGTAATTTCGATGAAATTAAATGTAGGTAAGCTCTTTTTTTTCGAAATTCACACGGAAGTAGTCGCGGGTGAAAATAGTAGGTTAAAGGTCATCTCAGTTAGCGTGAAGAAAATGAAAGAAAATAAAATTTTCAGTTTCAATTAGGTATCGTTTCTAAGCTTCTAATTTTTTTAAATCTATTTTTTACCCTTGTTAAATATAAAACAAATTAGATAGGTACCAAAACTCGAAATTAAAAGTACTAAGGACAACAATGAAAAAAAAAATACGTCCGTACAAGTTTACTTCGTGCACTTCGATGGTCCAGTAGCGGCCACACAATGGCCGCCATTGTGAAATTCGGTAGTAAAATATTTAACGCTTTAAAATGTGATTATTTAATAACTTAGTGGTAACAAAATTAATGTAAGGTTACTTCCCGATGATACGATATTCCATGTTCCTTTTTAACCTTTGTATCATAATTTTTGCAACCTGTTACCACACAACTAGGCATTGTTATGACAAGCAAAATACTCGTTGACTCTCGCACACGGACCACTGTCAAATGAGTCACGTTGGCCCTAAACTGCTATTTTAGGGCCAATGTGCTAGTGCCATTTAGTCGCGCGGTTGGCCTGGTCCTTACGCTAGTAATATATATGTCAATGGTTGTAAAATGATAAAAATTTGTCACATCTAAATCGTGATGGTAGAATAAATCATGCGTTGTTGTTGCGACTATCTGTCGGTACGGGAACAGCTAGAGACAATAGTCGTTTGACGACAAATTACGTCTTACGATATATTGAGAACGCGACCTTAGACGGTGACTTCAGTATTATGCTCAACATACCGTCCTTCACAATGTATAGTCGTTCGTCATCATAGTTTCGTCCTGAATCGCATATAATAAAACTTTCAATTTCCCCGAAGAGGTAACCGAAGTGCAACTAGCACGCGATAGGTCTAAATCGGGTCCATGTAAGGCCTGGTACCTAAAAGCTCCCGTGAACTTTCTTACTCTGTCATACTTCCCTGCGGTTATCAGTATCCATTTACCTATTACCTACTATTATTATTATACATACTTTTTTGTACACCTAAAAACCACCCCCCCTATTTATATTATTTCTAAGGCACGTTATAATATCAAGTCCACAAGTTAACGTTCTTGACCGTAAGGTTATAGAGGTTAAGTTTCTCGCAACGTGTGCTGCGAAGGTCACAGATTCGGATCCCGGCGGGGTTGTTTATGAAATTGTATTGGTCTCGTTATGAGTCCACGGGACGTTGAATATGACATAACGCAGAATACGTGTAGTTTAGGCTAAATTGAAATTTTAAGTAAAAAGAAAATCAGATTTTTGGAAATTTCAAGAAAAGGGTTTCTTTTTTTTTTCGCAATGGACTTCGTTCTGGAGGCAAAGTGTGATTATTACAATCTGCTACTGCTACGTTGTTTAAATTAATTCATGAATCCCCGACCGGTCTCATAGGACCGCGCTGTTATTGTCTTGCTATTGTGTCTCGTTTCGCGGGTATTGATAGATTAATGGTGTATTTCGATTTGCCTATTCTATATCTTCTTCTACACCTACATATAATAAAGTAGTAAAAACGTGGAGCGACGTTACTAGTTGGTGCAAAAACGATTGAACCGATTCTGTTTAAATTTTGCCGCAAATTCAGTCCGCCGTGTGCATGTATGTTGCATAAAGTTTAAATAAACAAATAATCCCTATAGGTTTGGGTTGGAATGCCTCCCACAAGGTAGACCGACGACCTGGCGAGGGTCGCAGGAATCCGATGGATGCGAGATGCACAGGACCGGTCGCTGTGGCGACGCTTGGAGGAGGCCTTTGTAGCTGCAGTGGACGTCTTTCGGCTGAGATGATGATGATGATGTACATGTGTGTTGCATAAAGTTTAAATAAATAAATGATACCTATTGGTTTGGTCGACTCTGGTCCTGGCTATTATTTGCAGACACAGGATAATGTTTGAAGCAGTTACGCAAAGTAGTGCTTTGCGTAACTGCTCCTATGAATACTCTCAGACTATCTATTGCAGTCTCATGATTTGGACTACCCGTAAAGGTCGTTTGACCATCAATGTACCTACATGTATAGTTCGGCGAAAATACACACGCAATAGTAGGACTCGTAGAATACAGTTTTAGTCAGTAAAAGTCTGACACTCTCTCTCGCTCCACCCGGAGTGCGAGGAGCTATTTGATGATATTATCCTACCTCAGTAAAAAAGCAGATATAAAAGGATTCGTACCTACTGACTTTTTATATATTTTGGCAACTAAAAACTGTTTTATCCACTTTTTTTTGCAGCCAGCGTTAGCATTTTATTGCTTCGTGGAATTGACTGTATGTTAATATGCTTTCTTATGAAAAAATCATTTTAAAATCGTTTAACTTTGTTTTATCGGAAAATAAACTAGAAACAGGCACAAACCTGCATGCCTTTTCCTAGTAGGCAAATATTTAGAATGCCTACGTTTTGATTTTAACTATTTTATGTGAAAGTTAAAAAAAAATCGGATGCTACAAGCACAAAACTATTGTTTACTTAGTTTGACAAACTTGATGCGATTGAAATAGCAGGTAATGCAGCTAGTTCATTAATAGTACATTACGATATTAGTGCGTAATGATGGTTATAACATGCGAGGCGGAATTTCAGCCCGAGCCGAAGGCGAGAGCGTAACTGAGCCGAGCATGTTATAACCAATACGCACGTATATCGTACGACGTTTTTTAACACATTTGCGAGGAAACAGAAAAAAAAAATTTAACATCTTAGTGTTTAGCGCCAAAGAAATCGAACGCAAATATTGTTTGGTAAAATGACAAAATGACACAAAATTACAAAAAAATACGAAAATGACAAAAAATGACTGAAATGACAAAGAGTGACAAAAAATGACAGAAAATCACAACAAATCCCAAAAAATGACAAAAAATGACAAAAAGTGTCAAAAAGTGTCAAAAAGTGACAAAAATGACAAAAAGTGACAAAAAATGACAAAAAATTACAGAAAATCACAACAAATCACAACAAATCACAAAAAATGACAAAAAGTGACAAAATGTGACAAAATTGACAAAAATGACAAAAAATAACAAAAAGTTACAAAAATGCCAAAAAAAGACAAAAGTAACAAAAAATGACAAAAAGCGACAATAAATGACAAAACATGACAGAAAATCACATAAACTGACAAAAAGTGACAAAAATGACAAAAAATGACAAAAAGTAACAAAAAATTACAAAAAAAATGACAGAAAATCACAAAAAATTACAAAAAGTGACAAAAATGACACAAAGTAACAAAAAGGGACTGAAATGATAATAAATCACAAAAAGTGACAAAAAATGACAAAAATGACAAAAATGACAAAAATGACAAAAATGACAAAAATGACAAAAATGACAAAAATGACAAAAATGACAAAAATGACAAAAATGACAAAAATGACAAAAATGACAAAAATGACAAAAATCACAAAAAATCACAACAAATCACAATAAATCACAAAAAGTGACAAAAATTACAAAAAGTGACAAAAAATTACAAATATCACAAAAAATGACTAAAAACCACAAATAATCACAAAAAATGACAAAAAGTGACAACAAATGACAAAAAGTGACAAAAAGTGACAAAAAGTGACAAAAAGTGACAAAAATGACAAAAATGACAAAAATGACAAAAATGACAAAAATGACAAAAAATTACAAAAAAAGACAAAAAATTACAAGAAATGACAAAAAATGATAAAAATATGACAAATGATAAAATGATGAGGCTATTCAAAATTTCGAACTAATCGCCGCGCACGAAATGGCAAATAATGCTGTTATGGAATTTGTATGGGCTATAACTTAACTATTTGCTTTGGTATAACACACGCGTTTTTTATGACCCGCTTTACATATATTATCTAAAACCGGTGGAATTACATCAGCTTTACGAGCAACTGTGTTAAAAAAAAATTGTAATTGTATTTAATTTTTAATCTTAGCAATGTTTCATTCGGTTTACTTTTTGCTATAAAATTTCTGGTAGGCGCTAACAATTTTATAGTCACTTTTTTACCTGCTCGAACTCTTCTGCTAAAAATATTATGCAGTTTGCCAGGTAGACCATTGAAGGTGTAAACTACGTGCTAAGGGAGTGCACTTGGAATGGTTAGTCAAGCGTTTCTTGTGAGTCTAAACACCTTTACATCGATTCATGACATTGCACGCACAGACGAGTTTAGTCAGAGGTAGTATATCTCTTTAACATTTCTTTTCGTTTTATGTATAAATACAACCAAGACCAATTTTTAATCATTTTAGACCTTTAAATCAGAATAACGAAGTCTTGTTTAACTCGCTGATAGGTCAGAAGCTTGGAGCGAACCATTCAGGACGCCGCACGTTGTAAACGTGTCAATCGCACTAAAACTCGCACTAAGCACTCAAATAGATAGATGTATGTAGTACTAATTGAGACTCGCACCAGTTTCAAGTCATGGCAAAAACCATTGTTTATCTGTTGAGCCCCTAGCGGACGCCGGCGTCCCAAAGTTGACCGTTTAGAAATAAACTGTTAGTTTCAATGACAATTTTGTCACTTACGCATCAAGTCAGCATGATCTAATTGCCATATCTGTCACTACATTTATAGCTCTTGTTTGTAAACAGTAAACACTTCTGCAATAAGGTACGATGGTGTAAGCTGCAAGTGTCTCGCAAGATATTGATTGCTGGAATTAATTGCAGGATATGTAAATGATGTTGTTAGAAACTTGTGCAAGACTTTCACGAGTCTATGCTACCTTAGGGCCTGTGCACACCACGTGTTTTAAACGCGCCGTTGAAGGGTGTTTGTAGCGATACAGACTACAGACGCGATACGCACGCGAGACAGACGCAGCTTATAGAGCGGACGACGACAAACTGCTCTGTAGGATAAAAACGCGCCGTCGCTGCAAGTTACTAAAACGCGCATAAATGGTCTGTTTTAAAAAAGGTCCACAGATCGGGACAAAAACAGGCCCTTAGAGTAATTTTAAAGACCCTATTTCGTTACTGCTGCGTAGTGGGGATATAAATTAAGAGCAGTTGCAATACGTAAAGTACTTACTGATATATTTAGCGGCATTTGGACAATCTAAAAGCTACACATACATAGTTAGGAAAAGGCCTCGCGAAATGAAAGTTATTAGTTCGTTAAAGTATCAAACGCATATCGAAAGACGTAGCAAAAGACGTAAACGTAGCGCCTCCCACAAGGTGGACTGATGACCTGATGAAGGTCACGGGAATTCGATGGATTCAATAAACATGCATCCATTCGTTGTGGTACCACTTGGGGGAGGCCTATGTCTAATAGTGGCCGTCTTTTAGCAGAGAGAGATGATGATGATATCCAAGCAAACTTCTTAGCACTAAACAAAGTGATTTTCCTTCTTCCAGCTATTCATGCAGATTCTCTCCTAAGAAGTCGCACTAATCCAAGATGGCGGCTGTAAGCAAGCAACTGTTCGAAGCTGCCTGTCGCGATGTGCCCTGCGGTGTCATCCTACATCCTTGGAATGAGAGCTGCCTTGCAGCCTGTCCTGCTTTGTACAAAGGTGCTGTCATCGGAAGTGCGAAGTTCTACTCCATTATTTACCTTGTAAGTAACAATTTCTTCTTCTTCTTTCACTGAATGTATATTGGTTAGGAAGAAAGAGGTTATAAATGTCTGAAGAAGCACAGTAGTAGTGATATTAGAGAGAGGTTTATGTCCCGGAATGGACGTCTTTCGGGTGAAATCACATTGGCAATGTCTGAAACAGTAACAAATCAGTAACAGCTGGATTTTGTAATGCTCAGAACCCAATAGCTCAGCCAAAAGACGTCCAATGTTGGACATAAATCTCTCTTAAATATCGCTACATCGACCGTTCCTGCTGTGCAGAAACGGTGCAGAAACGGTCTGTTCAAAAACATTGGAATGGGTTTGAGTCGGTAAAAATCTGACATGCCTTCCCATTCCGCCTAAGAGCAGAAGACACTGGATAATTTCCCACCTAACAAAAAGGCTGCATATTAACCCTATCCATCTTTCTAACTCTGTGTTCTCCTCGCCTTAAACGCCTTTACGCGGAAAATTTAACTGTCGGGTAAATTTTTTATTTTTTTTATTTTCAGGCACAAATCTTGATGCGAGGTAAAAAGATGTTAAAAAAGGAGGAATGGATCAAAATGGGTCAATACTACGTGAGGTCCACGATGTTAGGAATTCTCGTCACTTCACTTGCACCCAATATTAGTTGTATAATTAGGTAAGGTATGTTGAAATTGGCTGTATGGAAACTGCAATGCTACTATGAAATGGGATACAATATAGGCCTTTTCGTAGGTTAGTGTAGGATTTATGTTTTCAAAGGCTCGCCTTTGTACATGTATTGTCAAATATAACTGTATTATATTATCACACTTCGCGTGACCCAAGGCCTGGTTTTTACCTCGGACAGAAGATAAGCATTGCCATACAGCGTGGCAATGCCGCCAGTCTTTTGGGCACATTACCGGTCGACAGCGATGTAGAAGGGTTTTTTGACGCTATACTTTAGTTATTTTTTAGTTAGTTCAATTAGTTTAGAGTTTTTTTTATTATACTGTAAATAAATATTGTATATAGTTAAAAAAAAATCAGTGTATTTTATAACATTTTTGTGTACAAGAACTCTTATTCATTATTGTTAAAATCTCTCATTTACTCATGCCTGTCAAGGCAATGAAAGTTGAGAGCTGATGCGTACAGAAATCCTATTAATATTTTCTTCGATAAATAATCTCCATTAGTTCAAAACTTTAACAACTGTTTATCTTACTAGTCTGTTAGCTGCTAAAAGTCGAAAATTATCCTAAAAAAATTTACGTACACCCAGGATAAAAATCCGATCAGCCATTAGAGCATGAAGAAGTAATAAATGTAGATTCTCATAATCATTCATCTTTACAATAATATTATGAGTAATTTTTTTCAGGAAACGAAAAAAAAATCACTCTCTCTCATCATACAAACTGTCCGATAAAAATAATTTTGTATGGTGAGGCTGAAATTTTTTTTCGTTTCCTGAAAAAAAAATTGTGAGAGGATGTTAAGATTCGTCTACTGAGTAAGCCCTTAAAGTTTGTGGAGGGCTGTCCCTTACACTCAGTATATCACCTGACAAATTGGCTTAAGTTTCTTAAAGTCTAAACTGACCATTAATTCTTCCAGAAATATTCTTGGTGTGAAGTTCAACCAGTCCACATACCTGTACATACCTTTCGCACTGAGTGGTCTCTTTATATACCTGGAGCCACCCAGCAGGAGAGGACTGGTCATTAACCTGTTTTGTAATTTGGTAAGTTTGATTTTACTACCCTTTTAATTGAATTCATTTAGGAACACTAAGACAAGGCGAACACATGACTGTGATTGCCATTAACAATTTCATTGCCATACAGCGTGGCAATGCCGCCAATCTTTTGGGCACAATACCAGTCGATACTTCGATAGCGATGTCGAAGAGTTTTTTGACGCCATATTTTAGTTTATTTTTAGTTCGTTGTAAATAAAATTTGATTAACATATCAATTTCAATTACAAACTGCTTTAAACTGTAATAAAAAAGTCATAAGTGACTTTATTTTTATTATGGATTTGTGATGGCAAGCAATGATGTGGTTAATGATGCAGACCGAGAAGTAAACTATTAACTAGGCTGTAGCTATCAGAAAACATAGACACCGGCATGGAATTCCAATATCTTTGAAAAACTTCAGATTCTGAGAGCAAGCAATAATTTTTGTATATACTCGTGTAATACATAAACAACCTCCAAATAAATGTAGATATTGGCGGTTATAAATAAGTCCATGACTTCTAAAACTTGTGTGGCCTCGTTCGAGAAGGGGTCCAAAACTAAATTCCGTGGATACACGAGTAGGTTTTAAGAATAGACGTAAGAATCTCTCATGGAGAAAAATATATGATATTTTCTCGATCGTTATGCTCTTTTTCACGCTTCAACAAATATCAAGTCATGTGTGTAAAAGCGACAGAACTTTGCTAAGATGTCCATCGTATACATAGACTTTGTCTATTTATAGTTTCACACATTGCTTTCTATGGCAAAATAAAGGGTATACTTAATACCAACACATTTAAAATCTTTCAATTTATAGGGTCTAGTCTGAAAGTTCAGGTGTACCAAACATTTCTCTTTTATTTTTAATAGACGTGAAGAAAAAAGCTTGCAACATTGCCAAATTGAATAGCAATATCTGGTTCTTCAATAGCTGGTTTAGTAACCAAAGAAAAACCCAGACCCCTGGTCATTAGGGGCCCAGCAAGGTTGAAACCTACTGGGCTCAAAAGTTTGTTTCTGACATGAAAACTCGAGGTTCTAGAACGCAAGAAGGAACATAATAGTGGGTTTTAATAAGTAAAAGTTTGACACATCCTTTCGCACCGTTTTTGAACGGGAGTATTAATGGGGTAATTTCGTACCTACACAAAAACCCTTTGGTTAAATGAAGAGACAATTAGATCCTTTTCTGTTCCGAATCACTAATATTTTTCCCTTAATATTTCAGGTGATAGAGTACTACCTCAAAGTTCTGCAGAGAGCTGGATATCTGTCAATCACGAAGTCTCAGCAGACGCTGATGTTCATGCTGGGGAGCTCCTTACTCTTCTACTTGATGAGGCTTGAAGGGGACAAGAAGGAGAGGACTCCATTGTTTTGGTAAGGCACCTTCTTCATGTATTATTCCGACCGATCAGAATAAGTATAGACAATGTAACTTTTATTTACATATTTTCTTTCTTGTTATTGTTGTGGTGGCTAGAATTTTAGTTGACCACTAAACAATTAATGGTCAACTAAAGAACAGCTCACCTCACCTCACCTTTGCAACCTCACCTACAATAATTATTGTTGGTGAGGTTGCAAAATCGAAAGGACCCAATAAGGCCAATTTCTGCTAGGACTACGGAAATGTTTGAAAGAGTTACGAGAGAAAACCAAGCTTAGTAAAGTAGATCGGTCGTAATAACTGCGGACCTGGTTCTCAAGACTCTGAAGTTCAACTCGACGAGTGCATTATTGTCACCAATGTTCCATTTGCTATCGCTAATAAAAAATACAATAAGATATTAACATTTGAGATAATATCCGTCACAGTTTTAATTTACATTGTAACTGACATCTGAAGTCTATAATTAAAAAATAGCAATCTGAATAATTAAAAGACCAACAATAAAATTACTATCACAAAGTATCAAATTCTATGAATCGCAGTACAAAGTAATAAAACAGTGAACTCACTTCATATTATAATGAATTCATTCATTAAAGCATTCATTATATCGGTTACAGTTCATTGCCTCGTATTTAATCAGTGTGGTTAATGTTTTTCTATATCACACTGTTATTTACTACCTTTAAGTTATAAACAAAACATAATTATATTGCATTTACAATAAGATTAGGTACTTAATCAAACTGTTTTACCGTCCATTCAAGCGAGTCAAATTTTTGGAACATAATTAGGTATGTATTTTTGTGTATAATATATTGTACAGGGATATTACGTGTATACCGATGGCTTAGGGAATGCCTAAGGCATTAAGTTCGCCTTTGTAAATTGTGTTTTGCATAAAGAATAAATAAATAAATAAGGCAATTCTATTTTATTACATTTTTAGAAAGAAGAGTTCGAAACGCACCATCTTGTACTCGTATTACGAAAAGTTTTTATTGGTTATTTGTAACGCTGTCTACGATGTTTAATGCATATCCTTCTCTAGTCATTATTAGTTTGGTGACTAATAGAATTGACAACCTCGCGACAGCGTGTCCAAACATTAAAAAAAAAAATTAAAAACAAGAGAAATTAGTGCCTGTAATAAATACTTTTTTAAAATATTTGAATAAATCACATAGACGCACATTTAAATTAAATAATAATAAAGGTCTTATTTGGGTTTTTGATGCCTCCTGAAAATATGTAACGTATTTCAAAATTACAATATTTTTACTCTAAGTCAAGGTTTTGACATCTGGAAATGTATTTATTTGTAGTGTACTATTTCTAGCAATAAAACTATTTATTTGCCGTCCAAATATTAAAACACGAACATGTTGCTCTATTGAAAATGTTGTCGACTATTGAAAACGTTAGAAATATGTTATTTAATAAAAATCTATTTGTAAATACCGTGTGCCACAAACATCGACAAATAAACGAATTTTGTGAATTTGGTATATAAATCTGTACTTCCCAGAGAATGTGGAATTTACTGTCGACTTTTCCTAATAAAAAAAATATGTATACTTTTTTAACTAAAACTTATTTTATTTTAAAAATTTCAGTGAAAAAATTGAATTAATAACTTTTTAATTATTATGTTTTTCATTGGGTTTGATAAAATCGTTATTTTAATCAATCCCCGATTACATTATTACAAGCTATATCTATAATTATAATATTAATAAACGTTTTCAAAAGTGAACATCATTTTTAAACTCAAATCGAAAACTGTTAACAATTTTTCAAATGCAAAACATCTAATATTTCATTTTATATTCAGATTTAATTGAACGATTTTGTTCCCAAAGTTTTAGGTGATTTATTTGCTCTATTTCCTGTAACAATCGAACCATTTACACATTTTTTTTAGTTTAGTTTCTGTTAACTATTAGGTAATAAATTCAGTTACATATTCAGTTTATTTTCTATCAGAATTTTAACTCTTATTTTTAATTCGTATTCAGTTTGCAAATACTCATCTAAAAATAAATCCAGCTTGACTGGAAGCCGACCCCAATATAGTTGGGAAAAAGTCTAGGCAGATGATGATTCAGTCTGCAAATATCCATCACTGAACTCACGAATAGATGTTTATACATAATTTACATTTTCCAGGTTATTCACTCCAGAAAAGGTGAGAAGAAAAACTGAAGAGTCCCAAAATGTATGTCCTCACGAAGGGAAATGCGAAAAATACATAGTAAAGGTAAGCATCATCGTTTGTTCTTCCATTTTAACCTGTCTACAGTCACACTATCACTAAACACCTTGCCTTCTATATTTCTCTTCACACAATATATCCACCTTTTCTTTGGCCTCTTTACTGTATACTCTTTTAGTAACATACGTTACTTCCCTTCTCTTCACATAACCATACCAAGATAAATGATTCCTTTTCAACTTTCCAATCATTGGTACCACTTTTAAACTTTCTGTAATGTACTCATTTCTCACTTTAGTTAGAAGCCAGTAAATATGACTCCAGTCCTGCCATGAAGGCTAGGCAGAAGACGATGACTCATGTCTCATTTTATCCATTTTCATTCGCTACATGCAAACTTTTTTCTTTCAACTTTTTCACAGCCTAACATTCTGGTCCATACAGCATAACAGATCTTATCACAGAGTTGTAGAATTTATACTAGAAATTAAAATATCGGCTACTTTTTTAACTTTGATTTCAGGACTAGTATATACTGCTACTCAAATGACCAATGTTAAGCTCCAATTTAAGTGCCCTAACAAATCCATATACTCGTATGTATAAAAATAACCTACATAATTTTTCTTTTCTTTTCAGGGTTTTGCCTCGTACTTCGGAGTGGGTCTAGGCATATCCTTAGCAAGACTGATCTTACCCAAAATCCGGACACCGATGAAGGCAATATCTTCTATAAGAGGGAAACACCTCAAGTTGGCGCTGTTCTTCAGCAGTTATATCGGTATTTACAGAGTACGACTAATTTAGATTGTGTAATTTATTGAAAATTAATTTTGATTATATTTCCCCATTTACTTACGAGGACAATTCGACGCGACTGTGATAACAAAGCGATTCGATGCTATTTACAGGAATCTAACGCAAAAGCGATGACTTTGTCCTACACGCAGTCGTATGGTGATTTGTTTTATGTAAACGGTGGTGCAAGAGTTTGCATAAAAATATCAAACCAATTAAGTGCGACCGCTTTGCTTCATTCATCACCACACCGCACCCACGTATGGCTGGTCACTCAGGCCAACGCAATAGATATTATTAATTGTTTTTACATTTTGACCGCGTTGCTTCGTGATTCTGATTGCGATGAATCGCCTACCTTCCTTCGCGTCAGTGTCATAGATTACAATACCTACCTATAGCTAATCATAACAACTTAAAAATGTATGAGATTGAGACAAAAGTCACGTTAAACTTTTGGCAATCGTTATCAGGTACTAATATTAGTGACAAAACAGAGAACAGTTCTTGGCAAAAATAATGACAGCTTCTCAGTCGACCTCCAAAGTTAGGCAACGTTTGCCAAGATCATACAATTTTTTTTAAACTTAAACTTTGAAGGACAGTATCTATTTTGTTAACCAGATATACCTAGTAATTTTTATATTCATTGCAGGCGGTGATGTGCTACTTGTGTCGTAAGCAAGGAGTCGACTCAGCATTGTACGCGCTACCGGCAGGCTATGCCGCTGGGATATCGTTCCTCTTCAGCCCCAGTCTAGGGCTGTCTATAGCTTCATTGACTGCAGCGTTTAAAGTGAGCAGTATTTTATATATAACATTGCAACACTACAGTGTCTCAAGACAAAAATCTATGACATGCATGTTGCCAGTGATAATATTATGGTTCTGAAACGTAGGAGAACAAAACTTACCAACATAGCCCGAAGATTAGTCAAACTTGCTCGCAAAATAAAGAAAGAGTCGAAAGGTTTAGGAGTGACCGCACATCGAAAGACAGCGCTGAATAGCCTCCCTCAAAGACTGTCAGAGTTTTATTGACTAAAACCCACCTGTGTCCTTCAATTGATGACTTGAGCTCGATCCTTACCCGACTGCCGGACGGCTTAGCTAAGCAAAAAATCTCTTTCCCTCTCTAACCCCTATTAAATTTATTTATATAGACGTAATACGGTTTAATTTTCCAGCTGTATTCAACTATACTGTACGAGAAGAAAGTGCTGCCATCTAACGTGCCGTTACCGGAGATATTGTACTGTTTGTGCCAGGGCACGCTTTTCAACGCGCGCATGATGGATCCTGATGCATGCCCCAGCTATGTGCTCAATCTCATGAAGTCTTGCAGCAACGGGAGGTACGGCTTTTACTTAATTTTAAACGAAATCTTTTTCCTTTTTGGTTTTCTTTACTAAGCAGTGACTTATAAGTTTGCTTCTCATTTAAAATTGAAGGGAATTTGCTGTTTTATAAGCAGTAAATGAGTGCAATGTTTGTGTGTATTTTACCATAAGCTAAAATATTACTTTCTCCAAAGAAAGGTACATTAAATGTAGTCAGTCATTATCTATGTGTGATTTACTCGTATGGTGACAGAATAAAGAATAGGTTGGCAGGGATATTTTAATTTACAGGTTATTTTTATACTGCTGTGATGGTCCAATACGAGTATTGATACTCGTAGCCCAGACTTACGAGTAGTAGGTCACGTGTTCAGGCCCAGCCAGGCACATTACCTTGTGTAATTTATTTTATCATCACTGCTCTTAAAACAGTGAAGGAAAACATCGTCAGGAAATCGGTATGGCCTAGAACTAAAACGTTCTAAGATATGTGACATCCACCGATCTGCATTGGGCCCGCATGGTGGATGACGGCGACTCTATAGGAGAGCCTAAAGAGGAGGCTTGACTCCCAGCAGTTGGACATTATAAAGTCTCTTATGTATGCCAAGTATGATATTTCTAACATTAGCAATTATTTTGTTTCAGATCGGAACAGGTTTACAAGAGTTTTGCTGAAGCCATTCGGAATGCGATGTGATACTTAAGTATAAAGGATTTAGACAAATAATATATTTAAATTATGTTTATTAAAACCCAGTTTACGGAACAAGAATTTTATCGCACTTTTTTTTAATTCATTGTGGTCATTTGAATGAGGCACATTGTAAAACTGTTGCTTGAAGTAAGTTTCTGAAAAAGACAGTGTCAGCGAAACAATGCCAAAAAAGATAAAAAAAGGCTTTAGCATGAAAACCTTAAGTGACAGGTTACGCCAATAAAATTAGTTATAATATAAAGAAAGATAGACCGTGATAAGGGGAAAATGAAAATAAGAACTAATGAACAACCAATATTCATTGTGAAACCTAAAATAAACAAAATTACAGAAATCACAGTTTATGCAAACAAACGTTCCGTCTAATTCTAGTATTTGCACCCCCTTGTTATGAGTATTAATTAAAAGGGTAAAAGGGGAGAAGAATTCGAAATAAAGAAACTATGTCACCTTAAATTCAATAATATGGTTTACAATTAAGTACTTAGTATTTTTTTTACTTTTTTTTCAAATTAATTTAGCGGTAATTTTTGTTCAAAAAGCTGGGCCTGGAGTGAGCCGGGAGAATAAAGTGTTAGTTAAGACACAATTTTTTATTACAATGTAAATTGTAAAAAAAATTGTACCGGGTTTTTCAGAATGTACCTTTAAAACGTAATTTTGTATTAGGAAAATTTTGTATTGTTATTGGTGATTGACTTAGTTAATTTGTGGTTTTATACCAAATAAAATATAATTTAAACTGTTTATCTTGTTATTATTTGTTGTGTATAATTTGGATTTCAATGGAAAAAATGTCAAAGGGCAAAAATAATTAGGATAATGTCAGTAATAATAAACAAAAAAAATCAGTAAAATTAAAGAAAAATAAGATTGACATTTACATTACACAATTACATTAAGTACAGAAATACTTTAATGTCTCATAAAGTTTTTATTTAATAGGATTATAATCTAAGCAAACTGTTAAGCCTAATGAATATACACACAAATTACATGAACTTTTACATGTTTGGGATTGATAAGTCAAGATAGTTTAGTAGGGCCCAGCAGGGTCGAAGCCTCTGGGGCCATGGATCCGATTCCGAAAGGAACCTCGTAACCCGAGATATTCGATCTCGGGTTACGAGGTTCCTTTCATTCGCAACGAATGAATGGGGTGGGGATTAGTCAGTAAAAATCTGACACGCCCTTTCGCTCCACCCAAGAGCGGAAGAAGTCATTCTGATGATTTCCCACTTGAAAAAACAAAGATAACTTTCAAAAACTGTAATTTTTTTGGCATGCAGAATGTTGATAGAGATGACTTCAGTAATAACATACTACTTATAACACACTGATAATATATTTCTTAGACAACTAGGTGGCTAGCATTTACAGGTTTTTTAGATAAAGGCATGCCTTGTCTTTCAGGAGGTTTTTCTACGTCTTCTCGAGTCGGCGATTCAATCGGACCATTTCCAAAGCGGCAGATCTGGTCACACTGTAATAAATTGTATCATTAGAATAAAATATTTCTCGACGTAGATACAACAAAATTTTAAAAAAAGCAAGTAAAAAAAATCCAGAATTTTCAAAAAAAAACATCGTAATTTAGTAATTTTTGTATAAAGGAGTATTTTTTCTGATTAAAAAGTAGGTATTTATGATATACTTATAGTGTCTATAATAATAAAATGTCGTGATAGCCCAGTGGTTAAGGCACCCTCCTCTTATGCATGAGGCTCATATTCCCTTGACTCTCACTAAGTCATCGGCCATCTGTTCTACAAGCAATGTGCCTTGCCCACAACCACATAAGTTTGGCGATTCTTCGGGCATATAGCCCGAGGAATCGCCAAACAGCAACCGTTTTACCTTTTAAACTTACCTGTTCTTTATTATAGAAATTATTCTTGTTTCCACCGCAGCCAGAATATATGGTTGATTTGCAGACCTTCCATCTTGGGTCATAGTACCATCTTGTTGTTGATCCAAAGCAAAACCCATAGTCGAAATGCAAGTTACAGTATCTTGGACGGATTTCTAGAATAGTGACAGAGATATTGTATTTAGTGTTGTAGAGGTGAATGAATAGTTTCATAAAAAAAAAACCGGCCAAAGGCAAATTGTTCCATTGGTACCATGGTATAAGGTTACAAGTGACATAATTAGACTTAAGTGGGCCATGTGAGTCACGGTGGCCATGGAGTTTCTTGCCGGTTCTTCTCCATAGGGAACGACCAATTGGAACCGTGCACTAGCTTCTGACGTTTTATAAGCGCTGATGTACGCCAATCTGGACGTGTCGGTCTCCATATGGTAATTAGACTTTTAGAGGTACGACACACACCACGCGTCGTGGTTCAGTAAGTAAGTACAACTCAGGCTTCGCCCACGTGTGCGTCGATTTATCACGTTTTCTATAAGACCTCGTTTATTTTTATTTATTTTTATAGCGGAAATCAAAATACTTACTCTGTTAATGTTTTCTATATACGTATGATACCGATAGCAAGAACATTTAGTAATAGGGTACAGGTTACCTATAAGGTAAGTAATTTAATGCCAGAAAGTCTGGTCATCTATATCTAAGGAGATTCTTGTTGCCCAGTAACCGAGTTATAGAGATCTGATAGGTATAGTCCGTTTAATGAAAGTGCGACCTGAGAAAAAGAGGTTAAATCCAAAACATTTTGTATGTGGCATTACTAACTAGTAGAAGAATCATGTCTTAACACTTCACAATTTTTATTATTTTCTACAATTGCGGCTGAATAATGTTGCGAATTAAATTTAAAAAAAAACTCCAAGTTGCGCTTTCATTAGACGCACTCTAGTGGTTCTAATAGGTGTAGTCTGTCGCATCTTGTTAGGCGGAGAGCTAATCTTAAACTAGTTAGGAAAAGGACGGAAGATAATGATGAACGAAAGAACTTTGCTAAAAACATCAACCAAGTTCGAGTCAGTCTCGCACAAGAACGGCTCCGTACCGCTCGTAGCAAAAAATGGCAAAAAAAATCACGTTTGTTTTATGGGAACCTAAATTGTATTTTAGTCTATTTCTAGAATTTTTGTTGTTATAGCGGTTATAGCAGTGAAAATTGCCAATTTCTACCTATTGTTCATCGTTCATGAGATGCAGCCTGGTGATAGACTGTCAGACAGACAGACGGACGACAGCGGATTTTTAGAAATAGCGTCCTGTTTTACCCTTTTGGTTCGAAACCGTAAAAATATTCTTCTTCTTCTTCGTCCGTCCCTGCTCCCTTTATCTGGGTAGAGTCTTCTCACAATTCTTTGCCAGGACAGTCTGTCCTTTGGTTGTCGTTTTTGGCAATAGAAACTTTAAAAATATAATCTCATATATAATAAAATAAACTTACTAGATCCTTCTTTGCTCAAACAAAAATTCAAGCAAGCTGATATGTTATCAAATCTGTTGCCGTTTCCTTGGCAGCCTCCCCAGTCAAACTTTTGACAATCATTTGCACCCGGGTCGAAGTACCACATACTTAACGTGTCACGACAAGGTCCATGTTCGGGGATCAGCATACAAGTTTTGGAAACTACTGGAATAGAAACATAGCGTGTCAATGATCTAACTTCAATTTGACTGGCCTATTGGCTTACTGGTTCTCTCCAGTCAAATTGAAGTTGCCTGACCTGTTGCATGACAAAGCAGTCAGGGTCTTTACCCTGACTGCTGTCGAAGGTCATGGGTTCGATTTCCACCCAGGCGTGTTATTCTCTAACGGCCGAAACCAATAACCTATCTATCTGCAGTCTTGGCATACTGGAGATAGTTAAACACATGATCCAATACAAAAATTATACATGTTTCATTTGTATGTGATAGATAGGTTATGGTTATTGGGTTCGGCTGTAAGATAACAGCCTTAAACAGCAGCGATAAAATCCAAATCGGTATTCGCTAAACTGCGAGAAGCCTAGCCTTGCTGGCAGTGCTTTGCTCATAGCTGATTTCTTAGAGAACAGCACTCCTCGACAAATGTTTGCGTCTATTGCCGGTCACTGTGGTTTTCGTTAGCGTTAAGCACCCGTTCCATACTCTAACAGAGGATGGACACGTAACAGATGATTGTTCATCATCATCATCATCTCAGCCGAAAGACGTCCACTGCTGGACATAGGTCCCAAGCGTTGCCACAGCGACCGGTCCTGTGCGTCTCGCATCCATCGGATTCCCGCGATCCTCGCCAGGACGTTGGTCTACCTTTTGGGAGGCCTTCCGACGCTGCGTTATTAATGATGAAGATGATAGTTTTTAATATTTATTTGTTGTTAACACAGGAAATGAAGTGAGTGAATAATGGTGTGTTTGTGTGTAACAGTGGACGATTGAAAGTGAGGGGTGCCATAAATTTAACCTTCTTTTTTATTTCTGATAGGTTCGCGCTTGATCACTATCTCGCCTGATGGAACGCGACGATGCGGAAGACGATGGGTAGCGCTTACCTAGAAGTAACCTTTTACTCTTGACTTAAAGCCATTAGAAAACACAGACTCCGGCAGGAAATTCCACTTCTTAGCTGTACGCACAATGAATGTCGATACCTTTGGGTAGAAAGGTCGTATAAACCAAAACCCGACTTTTCAGTAGAGCAAAAAAACTAAATTTTTTTTACAAAAAAAATCATAACTTTTTTGCTTTTGAAGTTATAAAAAAATTTTCTATGAGAAAGGTTCTTACATTTTGCAAATGAAAAAGGTTAAATCATCAAAACCTGTCTATCTTCTTTAGTTTTAAAGTTAGCTTGCATTTACGCCTAAGAAAAAATCAATGCTTGGTTTATACACCCCATGAAAATGTGCTTTGAAAAAACTGTGTGGGTCGTATATCCATTTTTGGTAAGCTTAAGGTCACATTTAATGTCGTAAAAACCCAAATTTATGTAATTTTTTGTATTAAAAACCATTTATAATCATAGATCAATTGAATTCTGACTAATAAATAATCCTGTTACTCATAGAATTAGTAGAAACTCAATTATTATTATTCTAATACCCAATAATGGTCGATTCAAATAAAATAAAATTACCTGAACCAACATTAATTAAGTATTATAATACCTTCTAATCAATGGTATCTGTCCGGTATCTGTCTATCGCGCTCGTTCTTCTGCTTGTCGCTGCGCGCAAAATAAAGTTCTTCCTGGCCTTATCCTATATTACTTGGGGTCGGCGCAACACGTTTTCTTCTTCCATTCTGTCCTGTCGTCCGTCACACTATCACTAACTTCCTTTTCTTTCTTATCGGTCCTTACGCAATCCATCCATCTTTTCTATGGCCTCCCTCTTCCTCTCCATCCATCCACATGTAAATTCAGAACTCTTTTAGTAACATGCGTTTTATCTCTCCTCTTCACATGACCATACCAAGACAAAACGATATCCTTCCAACTTTTCAGTCACTGGCGCCACTTTCAAACTTCCCCTAATACACTTATTTCTCACTTTGTCCATTCTTGTCACACCACACACCCATCTCAACATTCTCATCTCCACTAGATGCAATCTTTTTTCATCCATCTTTTTCACAGCCCAACATTCTAATCCATACAGTATGACAGGTCTTATCACGGACTTGTAGATTGCACCCTTCAACTTGAGGGGCATCCGTGGATCACAAGTTGTTCCCGTCACCTGTCGCCATTTCATCCAACCTGCATTGATCCGATGTGTTATGTCCCGGTCTACCTCACCCGACGTACCGAAAGTAGGAACAAATCGATATGAAAGTCCTAGCGAGGGCTAAAGGCGAAGGATTGGAGGGACCGCCGAAATCGCAGAACAAGTACTCTGTTTTGGTTCTACTCAATGTCACGCTAACATTCTCCAGTCTATGCCACCACACCTCCAATATGCTCTGGACCTCTAGGTCACTCTCGGCAACCAGCACAATATCATCGGCAAACAACATACACCAGGGGGCCTCTTCCTGAATGTCTATCAGCAGGAAGAGTTAAGGGCTGAGAGCCGACCGCCACATTCAAACTGCCACTGGTGCCTACTGTAGACTGGACTTGGGTACTACACCGACTGTACATCGTTCGGATCAACTGCACATACTTCACAGGCACACCTTTCTCCTTTCTCTCTCCTTTTCCACAGAACCTCACGATGTACCCGGTTGTATGCCTTTTTGAGGTCAATTAATACCATTTGCAAGTTTTTATGTGCACCTCTGTATTTCTCGCACAGCTGGCGTATAGCGAAAATGGCATCCGTTGTACCCCGACCAGGCATAAAACCGAATTGGGTCTGTGAAATTTCACTCTCTTCTCTCAACTGCCTTTCAATACTTCTTCCTGCCAGACTTTCATACTATGTGACATTAGCTTTATTCCTCTATAATTGTTGCACTCAAGAACATCACCTTGGTTTTTAAAGATGGGCACCATAGAACTTTTGCACCAATCATCAGGTGTGAATTCTTCTTTCAACAACTTATTGAAGAACATAGCTTACCACATCCATCCATCCACTCGCAGTAACTTCCACACTTCAACTGGTATTCCAAACTGGGCCAATGGCCTTACCATTCTTCATTCCATTTACTGCTATTCTGACTTCAACCATACTAACCATTCTCACTAACACCACATTTTCTGGTTTACTTTCTAAAATCCCACTCCAATCATTTTCCTTATTCATTAGTCTTTCAAAATATTCCTTCCACCTCTCTTTGATTTTTTCATTATCTGATAGAACCAGTCCAGGTTCATTCCTTACACATTTTACTTGACAAACATCCTAAAGTAAAGTGCGACTTGCAATGATCATGGCTTATACACCAATGTTGCGAACTATCTTTGGATTTACGATGTCGATTTTAACCTGGGTCTAAGTAATGCATTTAACACTTTAGGGCGTATAAACCATTTACAATGAATGCATTTAACACTTTAGGGCGTATAAACCATTTAAAATTAATGCATTTAACACTTTAGGGCGTATAAACCATTTACAATTAACGACTATTTTTACACCCTCCGTTAATATAAATTATGGTCATTACGCCATAACAAAATTACAAAAAAATAATATTTGGCTTTTACATTGAAAATTTACCTTTTTTAAGAGGCCATGACCGAAAATTTCTGGGTCGTATTAACCATTTTTGAGCGAATTTCCACATTTCGTATATACAGATCGATAGAGAAAAAAATTCTGAGATAAATGGTATATTTAACTCAATTTGGCCAAAATGGTTTATACGACCTTTCTACCCAAAGGTAGCGATGTGTTCCCAAAACGTTTTTTGCGTATAAATGGGAAGTAAAGTAGATTTTAACGAAATGGCCGCGTTGTGGAGTCTATATTCAATAGATAATGAAATATTAATAACAATAAGAAATAACACGAAAAAAAAACGTTACCACTAGGCTTGTACGTAGTATAAAATACATGAGGTGGTGTAGCGATTCTTTTGAAAATCTTAACAGTTTCAATTCTCTGCATATTACAAATATAAAAATAAAAAATCCACCACAGTATATCTGCTTTCATTTTTTTTTTAACAGTAACACATTTGCTTTGGCCGAAAAGCAATTGTAATAAATAGTGAACGAATAAAAAATTGATTGTGAATTTTATTGATAAAATATTGTAGGCTTTGTATTTATTTTATGTATGTTTTATTGGTTGATCAAGTTTCTGTACGGACGGTTTTTTCATGAATTTTTTAATGTTTATTTCATGTTTTTTCGTGTTGTCGCCCTTTATGTTTGAGAGTTCAACTGATCGAAAGATTTATTGTTGAGGGTCAGCGAGCAGTGAAAAACTAGCAGCATATTTTTCGTGCCTTTTTATATTACATTTTGTTTCAATATCAGCAGTATACGCCATAGTTAAAACTGTAAATTGTTCAAAACTGTTTTTAACTTAGAGAAATGGTTAGTTGTATGTACTTTTTAACTGTTAAAGCTACTGTAAAATACATTAAATCTATCTAATGAAGTTATGTTAAATGTAAGATTATGGTTTTAAAGTAGCAAGTTAGTAAGCGCTTATGTATGCCTAAGGGCCTATTTCACCACCTATGATTAAGTTTCGAGTATTTTACTTGGCAGATAATTTCATGCAAATTCTGTCACATTTTTGAATTTATTCAGTGAGTAGTGCCTACTCGGACATTGTGAAACAGGCCCTTAATCTATCACATTCACACAATAGTAAAACAATAACAGCGCGGTCTCATAGGACCGGTCGGGGATTCAAACGTTAATTATCACGTTAATTAGTTTTTTGTTTTAAGATATCTATGTAGGGGCACAATATTTAAGCAGAGTGTAAGCAGGGAAACCAGGATAACGTATACAATGAATTTTATTGTGTTATTCTGAGAACTGTTTATGATCAACTGACAACTATAAATATAAACAAACAATCCGTGGAACGGTTACTAGGTTTATATGAAATTGACATAGTTCTATCGATAGCCAGATAGGTACCACCTATTAAAATAGGTCCGTATATAATATCACATTAATTAACTATTTCAATACGTACCTGTGGAAGGATATGAAGGTCAAGAAACATCCTTTGATGCACCACAACTGACGGACGTTCCAGATATTGCTGTAGGACCATTTCAGCACGATCATCATCGGGGTGATGTTCATACTGATGGAGGGAGGGCAATGAAGAGAGGTCCAGGGCGACCACGACTGGAACGAGGTCACGTCGGACGTCCACGGAAAATATACAATATGGTTAACGTAGAGCCAGATATTCCCGTGGAGGAACGCGTCGAATCAACGGAAGAGTTTGTTGATTGTCAGGATTTTGCCGGAGTCGTTGAAATTACTTTAAAGGAAGCTTTATCCAGTAATGAAAGAAAAGGATGGAAAGATGCAATACTTTCAGAAGTGAAGAGTTTAATCAAGAATGACACCTTCGATATAGTCAACAAACCTATGGGACGGAACGTCGTAGGTTGCCGTTATATTTTAACGACAAAGTTAAATGTGGATAAAACTGAGAAGAAGAAGGCCAGGCTGGTGGCAAGAGGTTTTAGTCAACTTTATGGAATAGACTATAAGGATACCTTTGCGCCTGTAGCTAGACTTGACACAGTAAGATTGCTAGTTGCACTTGCAGTTGAACTTGACCTTGAGATTCATCAATTGATCATAAACAGTTCTCAGAATAACACAATAAAATTCATTGTATACGTTATCCTGGTTTCCCTGCTTACACTCTGCTTAAATATTGTGCCCCTACAATCTACATCTTCGTGGTTATTTTTTTTTTAAATATACCTTCGAGCTTCACGCAAGTAGGGAGAACTGGTTTAGCCTACCAGAAAGGTATAATAATATAAATGAAAACACTACTTCACGAGTACACATGTCATCGAAAATCTGTAAAAACTATACTTAACAATAAATTATTCATAAAAGAAAATAATATATAAAAGTCTATGTACGCCCAAAAACTGACAACTCCAGAGCGCCAGGCGCTTATTATTATTTATTATTATATATGACGCGCCAGGTGCGTCAAGGGACCCCCGTGATATTTGCTTATGACGCGCCTGGGGCGTCATGGGCCATTTTTAGGCCACCTTAATTATTACCCTTTTAAAACACAACTAGCTCTATCAAAGATACAAAAACTCCTTTCTTTTGCTTTATATCAATTATGTATTTGTCGCATCATGGGTGGCCGAGATGCGAAACCTCGGGTCTTCTTCATGATCCGACATGGTTCTTTATAGATGTGGGCTCTGACGTGGGTACTCGAACGAAAGATTATTTGAATTTTAATAACTTTATTCTCTAACGGCTTTTACAAAAAAATTATGGAAACAAACACGTGCGTTGGTACTGGGCGTATGCCAGGTCTGTCCGAGGTAGAATGCCGCCCCGCTCGGTCTTCCCTCCAGCCCTCGCTGCATCCCTTCTACCGACGATCGTATCCAAACGGTAGACCGCCGCTTGCGTTTCCTGTGACGAAATTGTTTAGTTCTTAATTGAATTGAAAGATGGCACTGTCTGCCACACCATAGCGCCATCAATCCACGACATATTTAACTTCATGTACAGTAATGCAACATAGGCCCTTATTGAAATCTTACACACTTAGGTAGTGTTTACTAAAGAACGTCATCCTAATCGTGGTGGCCTCCCTTTTCTCCCTAGAACGAAGCGAAATCATTGAATGATTTCTCGCCTGAAAAAAATATCTTTGTAATGCATGAACACTAATGGCCGTTTTCAATAAGTTATCTATCTAAAGTTTTAGCTACTAAAGATAAACAAATCTATCGTTTTGCACTTACTTGCTTTTCTCTACCAACGGATAGCATTTCCTACCAAAAGTTGTGGATTCATAGATAGAATCTTACTACTTATCGGGGATAGCTATCAATCTATGATTTGCGGTAGGTTATTGAAAACGGGCGTAAATAAATAAATACAAAAACTAGACTCAACACAGACTAACGAAGACAAAACTAAACACAAATGAGATACGAGAAGAATCTTACCCCAAAGATCTTAACGAGCCTCCACCCTGTACCATGACGTTTTTCTCGTGTTCAAACCCAATTACCATATTGTATTCTCTGTATGAAATTCAGAGCAGCTTTCACACTTGGCACATTTGCATTGTTAATTGTGGGTAGTGTGCACAGAACTAGGAGATGCCTTGAGGACACTGCTTTAGGCACTATCGTTATAACTTTAGTTGAGAGTTTGTCATGTTCACTCGAATGTCTTAATGATGGTCCTGCTTGTGTTGGAACCACGAAGGTTGGAACACTCAGTTTCTTCTTCTCTTTTCTACTTATAATCCAACCTCTTCTTCTGCCTAGCCTTTTCCCAACTATATTGGGGTTGGTTTCCAGTCAAGCCGGATTTAGCATAAAATAAATAAAATCCAACCATTTTCTTTCAATTGTCCTTTGCGTTCCTCCTGCAGACTAAAGCTAACGTTCACGCATTTTGTATAAAGGTCTACTTTTAACTTACTGGACTCTGTTTCCCGATAGCTTGCAAGTTTTGAAGTCAAGAGAGAATAGAGTATTTTTAGACAAGCGTGCTCCATCGTCGACCATAATACCTTTGCTTACCATTCAGATGAGACATTATAGAGGTTAAACGTGAGCCTATAGAAACGCATAAAAAAAACGTTGTGTTGTAATATGCGATTTTAAAAGATTCATAATTGGGGTGCCAGCTGGAGTGTTATTACATGGGCACGAATGTTATTAGTAATTAGCTTCTGCCGGTGGCTTCACCCGCTCAAAAGTAGGTTTTTCCATGCAAACCTTAATCCCTTTTCACCCCTTCTGGGGTCGGGCTCGCGGATAGCGAGCACTGGGTAGCTCGCCGTCCGGCAGTCTGGTAATAATCTGGACCGAGCCTAGTCGTCGACGGCGCGTTCTGTTCCACGCGCGCCTCAAGGAGATGTCAGCAAACTGTAGGGGCCCGGTAGGGCCGAAGCCTCTGGGGAACACGGTATCCGAAAGGTTGTCACCGTGTCCCCCAGATCGATGGCAACGAAGGAACGGGGTAGGGGTTTAGTCAGTAAGAGTCTGACACGCCCTCCCGCTCCGCCCAAGAGTGGGAGAAGTCATTCTGATGATTCCCCTACCGGAAAAAAAAAACCCCTTCTGGGGTAGAATTTCGAAAAACCTTTTCAAATCGGACACGTATGTCATACAAGGAACATAGCCTCAAAGTTTCAGGTTTTTACGAATAGCGGTTTACGCTGTGTGTTGATCCGTTAGTCAGCCATTCAAGAAAATGCATTTTTATGTTTAGAAAAATTTTCTAGTTGCTTCATTGCTCTGTGGTAGAATGGGTAACCCGCTGTTGCTAACTTTCCTGTGTGGCCCATGTAAATGTCACTATATTTAGTGCATCTTAAAATCGCAAACGCCTACGTTTATCTAAAGTTCATTCTTTCATTTGTATGCGGTTTTCGGTCTGTTGTGTAGCTTTATGTATATAAGCTCGGTTTTCAGAAGCACGTTTTTGGAGGTTTTGAATGTTAAATTGTGCGGGATGGTTCTAAGCCACAGAATTGTTTGTTGTATGATTTGATTTTTTTTTTAATTTATACAAACTAATGCTTGACTACGATCCCACTTGATAATAAGCAGTGAAGAAATTGTTGATGGTGAAACGCACTAGTTTATCTATTCACTTTAGCCTTAAAGACACCACAATGTTACAAATCGGAAGGGAAGTCCGCAGCAGGCAAATTGGTCCAGTCATTCGATTTACGCAGCATAAATGACGAGGGGACATGGATACTCGCCGCTCGCCAGGTTGTCCAATAGCTGATGGCGGAATCAAGTCATGCAATTCCCGCGCACATTCTCCATCTCCAATCCATCCTATCTTATGTAAAACTGTGTCATACGGGAGGTGAGGACGCCATGACGTTTTTCCAACTACTCCTCAAAAAAAGGACTTACCGCCACGATTATGGTATGCCTAAGTTTTATTCTAGCTTAATTTTTAATTGGAGTGTATAAGAGTGTGTATTATTTTAATTACATGTTGCATATCAACAATTTCTAGTTTGCTGTAAAACATGTAAACTATAGTATTCATTCCGATCACCTATGAAAAGGTCATATAACATTCTAATACCTATTCCATACTCACAAAGGTTGGGATTTCACCGTTTCTAAAAGTAAGATAAGCATCTAATATTGCTCGAACTGCAATACGGTGAGGTACTTTTATCTAAGCTCCAAGGATTTGCGGTATTTGCTCGCTTTGCAAAGCCGCTAGTACCAGGTTGCCAAAAGCAAATTGATGTTCATAGTAACAGAGGACGGAGGTAGGTACTCTTTTCATTCGTTCTTTATCAAAAAGCGAGGGAGTAGAGCACTTAGAATGTTAGTCTTGGGATTTCGATTGAGAATGACTGAGTTCTGTTTCTTTTAGTTGTTTTAATGTGTATACCTACTTTCTCATCTGCAGTTAATCTTAATTTGAATGCTAAGTTTTGAAAACCCCAGCATTATTTATGACGAATTTATTTGCCATTTTATAAAAAAGGATACCGTACCTCGTCAAAGACTTATGACTTTTATTAAGCTGGGAAATTTTCCAATTACTTTTCCCACTTCGGGTGGAGCAAGAGGGGGTGTCAGATTTCTACTGACTGGATCCACATCTGTGTCACTTAGTTAGATGTAGCTTTTGAGTGCAAAGGGACTCTGAGGCTACGGGTTTCCTTTTCAAAAAACCCCGTGTTAGTTCTCTACGTATTGAAATTCAACTAAAACGCACATTCGAATCACCAAAGACTTTCGATTTAACGTCAAATTTTATAGTAAAGATTTACTCAATTACCATTTAAAGAGACTCAAGAAAACACAATGCAATATGAAATTATTAAAACCCAAGTTTCAATGAAGGACAGTTGGACAACAAAGTGTTTCAAGAAAAGTAGTTCCGCAGAAACAGTTTTATAGAGTAACAAAGCAGACATACAAAGGGGATAATAATAAACAATTTCAATTCTGTCAATTGTAAATCCGTAGCTTGAGAATACCTGGGAACTTACTGCACTATGCAGAACGAAAACATTTTCTTGCCGACTTGATTCCCGCGGTAAATCCCGGCTCAATCCCGCCCCGATCCCGGGCTCCTCAATCACGGGAAAAACGGGATTCTTCGGTATACAACCGAACGATTTGCACTATAATGTTGAGGGTTCCGCAATATATTTATCTACGTCTCGAGCGATTGCTTGCTTATGTAGATGTGTTATTTGTATTTCATTTCTGTTGTCGTTTTAAATTATTTGGAGATTGAATTTGATGCCAGCCTGTATCGATTCAGTTGTCGTTTAAATTACATCCAATTCAATTGGATATTAAGGGTTGAGCTACATATGGCCGTATCGAATCGCACTTTTCTGTGCTTTTATCCTTTTCTGTTACTTAGAACCATCATATGTTAGGGCCTGTTTCACAATGTCCGAGTAGGCACTACTCACTGAATAAATTCAAAAATGTGACAGAATTTGTATGAAATTATCTGCCAAGTAAGATACTCGAAACTTAATCATAGGTGGTGAAATAGGCCCTTAGAGTTACAAAGATAGTGGGAGTGCGATCGCACGCATCATCAACGAAGCGCTGGGCAATACATTTCGGTGCGGCCAACCCCTTTCGTATGATGATTTGTAATCTTAGTAGAATATTCGCACTTTAACTACATCATAAAGGTAATGGATCATATTGTGTTATTCTCAGTGACATACTGTTTTTATCTTGTTTAAATAATTTACTCACATAACAACATAACAATAGTAATTCATGATAAACATATACAAGTATATGCAAATATGAAAAAATAGATTAGTAGTTTTTTCCGATTTCTTTTAAAAACTACAATAATTTGTTAGTCCCTCGTCGATTTTTAAAGTCCTATTATACTTATAATCACTGTTTTATTCAGTCAAATCAATATAGTTTCTTAAATCTAGAAATAAAAAGTTACTAAAACACAGATGGTTACAAAATACGACGTTTTTATATTGGTAAAAATTTTAGCTTATCTCTGATGAAGTGTACATATTCATAGCAGCATCTTTGAGTAGACAACATAAAATTTAGTTATTATTATAATAGTTTTATTTATTAAAGCACAAGAACCCAGTTTTAAAATGACATAATTTCATCGGATTTTTTTTTTAATATTTGCATAAAATTTATAATACTGACTGTATTTTTTTTTCGATTGGTGATTATGGTTTTTTATCCTCACACAAAATAAAACAGCTTAATAGCAGGACTTTATTTAATTTAACTTTTTTATCCGTTATTTTTTTTCCGTTTCATTGCCATCATTTGTCATATTATTGTCATCAAAAAGCAAGAGAACAAAGGTTGCCGAAATAGCCCGAAGAATCGGCAAACTTATGTTCTATTACATAGAAAGCAAGAAAAAATTGTGGATTGTACAGATAGTTGATGGAGATGAAAGGTTTTGGAGTGACGACCACGTAGCGGAAGACACCCAAGGTGGACCGATGAACTGTTGAGGGTCACGAGAATCCGATGGATCCGAGTCACACAGGCCCGGTCGTTATAGGAAAACTTGAGGGAGGTCTATATCAAGCAGTGGACGTCTTTCGGCTGAAATGATCATCATCTGCCTAGCCTTTTCCCAACTATATTGGGGTCGGCTTCCAGTCAGGCCGGATTTTAGTTGAATACCAGTATTTTGCGAGGAGCGGCTGCCTACCAGACCTCAGACTTCAGACTATCCGTAACGACTGCCAAAGATCTACAAATGACAGCCGGGACCTACGGCTTAACGTGCTTTCCGAGGCACGGAGGAAACTCGTTATGTTAAGATGGTTACCCATTCACAGACCAACCTAGGCAAGCGTTGCTTAACCTTGAAGATCGACCTGTGCAGCTGTTATTATCCAGCCACGAGCTCCTCTTTTGATTGAAATTATGATTCTTATTCTTATTCTTTATTGTACACAAAAAATGTTGCAGACATTAAATACAGATGTATACAGGCGAGCCTAACTCACAATTGGGTTTTTTTACAGCAAACCTTATTTAAATACGTAAAAAGTAATTGATTTGATGATTTTATTATTATAAGTAAAACATTTAAGTTTTTATAAATAAAAATAGCACCTGCCTGTCCTTCATTAGCATAGCAAACAAAGAGAATCAATGCGCATCGCGGCATAGTAAATAATTGGCGCGGAGTTGAAGCAGAATAAAATTCTTCGGAAGCTTTGTGGCGCGCGGCAGCGGGCGCCCCTGGCGGAAGCTGCGGGAACTAACTATGCGACGGGAACACTCTGAATAACGTTGCACAGAGTAGGGCGGGACAGAGGGGTTTAATGATGGAGATTTTTTTCTTTTGTGATTGGAAACTGTTCAAAGAAAAGGGAGATAGTGATAGTTCGACGGTTGATAGGACAGAATGGAAGAAAAAAACCGGGCAAGTGCGAGTCGGACTCGCGCACTAACAGTTCAATTCTCGAATCGAGTCTTGCAGATTTTTTTTTCTTGTGGCGTAACTACAAATTTTCAGTTTTCACACTTTTCCCTATATTAGTGCTATACATATATTTGTATTCATCTTGCAATAATTCTTATAGCAATGTTTTGATAGGCAACTAATTACTGAGAACCTAGCATCTATTACTAACATTTTTTTTTTATTATTGTCTATTATTTCTATTTATTAATTGGCAATGAAGAATTTGAATTGAATTGTTTTATTAGTCAAGGTCAATGTCGTTAAAACTGGGAAAGCTATCTTAAGAAACTAGTTTTGAGTTAATGTTTTGTTTAAGTAAAATCTTGTAGGATTCTGTCTGTAAATAAGTACCTGACTCGATTCAAAAAGAAATGTTTTGCTGATGGAAAGTTACACTAACGCTGGCATGCTTTTTATTCGGTAAAAAAATTACACGGTTTTTGTGATATAAAACAGCAGGCAGATCCATGGGTATCTATGTTTTCTTTTTATTGAGTCATGTTTTAATTATTCAATTTCACTACATTCTCTAGAGGTGGTTGACAAAAATGTAAAATAATCTACTTGCTGCAATTCTTAATTCTACCTCTTGGGAGCATTTTCACAGATTGGTTTCTAATTGCTCGCAAAAAAGAAGTTTACGAGTTTTTGCAACTTTTTATAACTAAAATAGTAGTAATTTTTATTTAAGCTGAAAGAAACGTTCCTTCCCAAGTAGCACATTAGCGATGAATTAGGTCATAAACAAGCGACATTACAGTGTACAGCTTTTATGCAGATGTACTAAGGGATAGGACGAGTCTTTAGACTGTATTAAGGAAAGATTATATACTATTAAACAGCATGGCTGACTAATGACTTCATAATGGCGAAAAAGTATACTAAAAGCATTTAAGTAGAATTTGAAAATGATCTAGTCCAGCTTTTGGCTGCGTGTGATACTACTAGCTGGTTTAGAAGTCCAAAGCTTGTTAACGACTGCTTAACACGAAAAATTGACCTCTCTTGTAAAGGGGCGGGCTGCATTAATGTATCGAATAATGCCACTGGCTGTTAATTGGTGTACACTAATTCTATTCTGATTCTACTTCAACGAGCTTGTTAATGGCTGATTAAAAGTAGATATGTCATCTCTACAAATGCCGTTAGATTTATAAGAGAATTATTAATTCACCCTTAGTTGTAAATTGGAGAAGGTGTACTCCATCCTAATGCCAATACATAAAGTGTAGCTGACCGCTATTTTACAGCTTTCGGCGTAATTTAAGAGTAAATCTAGATTATTGGTGTTTAAATTACGTCAGATTTGTTTTTTTTTTTGCATAACGTGTGACACGACCTCAAGAGTTACAACTTGAATGTTTTTCGTTTGTATTTGGAAAGCCAAACATATTTGTACATAATGAAATGGTTTTCTGTCAAGATTTCTTTATCCCTGAAAAACTATTGCATGCTCTCTCTTTATACCAATACACAGTAAGAAAGCTAATTAAAATCCTTTGTCCAGCCAGTATAATGCTATAAGCTGGTATATAGACTTGGTAAAACCACTGTTACAGTAAAAAACTTTTCAAAAGAATTTATAGAGAATTTGTGCTGGATAACAAATGGACGCCATTTTAGCATTAAAGAAACGATATTGTTACTAAATATCCAAATAATTTCTTATAGATTTCAAGGATATTTGATAGCTTTTAATTCAAGCAATATGTTTTCCACTTATTTCTTAATGGAACACAATAAGTTAGAGGGCAATAATTTGAGTAATAAATCTATTAAGTATTCGTACACCATTTATCTTGTGAAATATTTTCGTTAAAACGATCTTATTCTGATGGCGCGTGAAATATTTGATGTAATTACCTATACACATTTACAGTAAAATCGTACTCGCAACTCAATTAACATACAAGGATACTCAAAATGAACGTTAAAACTACTAAAAATATCTTAGCTTAAATAATGTCCGTCCAAACAATAAATGTCGTCTGTCACAAATACAAAAAATAAGTTTATTTTATTTTTTTATTATTTATGCTTTAATAAAAGCTGTAGCCAAGCCTGAAAACATCTAAAAGCAGTTGAAGAGAATTAAATAAGCTGAATCTTAGGCGGCAATGACTGTTGTATAGATGTATAAGCCAATGTACAGGCCCTGTACAGCTGTTTCAATGATTATACTGCCGTTGACCAGCCACTGTAATGCCCAAGGCTGGCTAATTTGGGGCCCAAATTGGAATTACAAAGGCTGCGTAGCTAACTACACAGCCCTTATGCAGGAAACTAAAACAGCCTTGAGAGTCACTAAATTCTATAATCAAGTCACTGCGCGGCTGTCATGTGCTACTTGGGTTTTAGCTTGTAAATAACTCGTTTTTATATTTTTTTCGAGAAACTTTACATCTCCTCGGTTTGAGTCAATGGTAAATTGCATAGATAAATACTTTATTGAATGAGTTTGGTCTTGTACGTGTTTGTTTCGGCAGCACCGCGTTACATTAAGACTTGTCGATTTTCTATTATTTTTTATATCAACAATCGCCAACTATCTATCTGCGCAGTATCTGTTTCGTCAACTACTCTGTGCTACTAACCGGCAACCGCCTCCCGCTATGTTTGTTCATTAGAGGTTTTAATTTGATTTTTCTAGCGCGTTCTAATTGCAGTGTGCTTATAATTCTCCACTCATTCATAGAAGACAATTAGGTTGCGTTTATTTTTATATTCGTTGGACTTTTTTGTGCTTGTAATATGCATCTTTTGGTGGCAAAAGGAGGCTGCCTTATTCTTTATTCGGGTGTGGTAAACGGGTAGATTCAGGTATCCGATTTATACTCAGACTAGTTGCAGTCAGATAATTGTTTCGTCAAGGTAATGAATATCTCAGAAATTGGGACCCAATTTTTTTTAACTCATATATTATAAACCAGTGCTTGACTGTAATCCCATCTGATGGTAAGCAGTAATGCGATCGTTGCGTTGCAGGTGAAACGCACTATTTTATTAAGAGCCTATTCACTCTAGCCTTGAAGACACCTAAATTATTATTGGATGAAGACCACCGGATGAGAATAACTTTGTAGTAGTAATGCAGTTCACTACAATGAACTGAGAGACGTAGATGCAGAATCAGTAACTCCATGCAACTGCGTTTGAAAATCAAAGTAGGAAATCGTTTTGAAAGGCCACACACAGTCACGTTCATGTCAGTACTGGTTCAGTCATGTCAAAAACTAGTAATAGTATAGAAGAATTCGTGGTGCACCGTCCAGGCCTACACGTCAGTCACGTCACGACCGGTGCGTGTCAGTCACTCGCATACTGTCAATGGCTGATTAGTTACGTAACGGAAAAGGAACGTTGACCAAATTTTTTTAAAAAGTAATTATCGTCAAAGATTACATTACTTAAACAGTAGTGGTCTAGTGGTAATGGTCTCGACATACAAGTTGTACATTATGTCCAAATATCCGTTACCTACGAATTATCCCAAGGAACATACTCCCGAGATAAAAGTATCTTATGTGCTATTCCGAGAAATGATTCAGTCACATACCAAGTTTCAACGAAATCCATTTGGTAGTTTTTGCGTGAACGAGTTACACACGCCCATCAATCAATCAATCTTCATGTAAAGCACTAACAAGTTAAAAAGACAAAAGATAATTCGAAAAATTCACCGCGACTCTTGAAACTAAAAACCGGGCAAGTGCGAGTCGGACTCGCGCACTGAGGGTTCCGTAGTAACTTACCTATAAAAACAGTTCAATCGAACAATTCGACAGTCTCGAAATGTACGTTTTTTGCAGTATAAACGGACGAATCTTTTTTCCCGTCACTTTACCAATTGAATTGAAAATTGATTTTTGCACAGCTTCAAGGGACCACGGACCCAATTATATGGTGTTAATTTCAACTCAATACCTCTAACTTACCTATGAATAAAGTTCTATTCTCGAATCGAGCGTTGAAGATTTTTCAAAAAAATAATTCTTGTGACGTAACAACAAATTTTCAGTTTTCAGACTTTTCCCTATATGAGTGCTATAAAACGTTGCTTCATGCCAAATTTCAAGATTCTAGGTCGACTGGAAGTACCCTTTAGGTTTTGATTCCCTTGCGAGTACTTGCGAGTTTCAAAATATGCAGCTTAAATTGCTGTTTCTTTTGATTGCGTTGACATAGAAGTTTGATTTTGTTACAGCTTAAAGGTATTATAGACCTGAGTATTTGGTATGAATTTCAATTTAATACCTCTACGCGTTTATGACGAAATGGGTAGTAAGTTTAAAATTATTAAAAAAAAAAATATTATGTGATGTAACTAAAAATTTATGGTTTTCGTAATTTTTCCTTTATCTATGCTATAAGACGTTGCTTCGTACCAAATTTCAAGATTCTGAGTTCACGGGAAGCACCCTGTAGGTTTTGATTCCCTTGCAAGTGTCGAAAATTTGCGGCATAAACGGCTGTATCTTTTGATTGCGTTGGCTTAGAAGTTTGATTTTTTCACAGCTTCAAGGGACAGTAGACCTGAGTAATTGATATAATTTTCAGCTTCATACCTCCACGCGTTCCTGAGAAAAAGGGTCTTGACAGACGGACGGACAGACGGACAACAAAGTGATCCTATAAGGGTTCCGTTTTTTCCTTTTGAGGTACGGAACCCTAAAAATTAACTGAAAGATGCAGATGGGTTTTATTCTGTACAAGTCTGACACTTCTCGCTCTATCCAGAACAGGAGAAGTTATTTGATTGTTTTTCCGCAGCCATGCACTCTTGACAGAGTGGTCGTGGTCATGTTACGGTCTAGTTCTGTGCCACCGACTCTCTCGTGATACGACGCCATGCAGCTTTATGTTTGTGTTGATTGTTTTGCACCTCCCAAAATGCAAGGGTTTAGGTCCCTAGCTCTAACTCACTAAGTACCTGTATATACCTAGTACATAATCCCCTAGTCATCGGCAAAAACGCTCAGTAACCCTCGCTATAGCCTGTAAACCTTTCTTTAACAAAAACATCATCTCCCTAACTTGGCGTCGGATAAAAACGGGTGTTCAGCCGCTTTGCCTAGCCTTTTCTTTACTAGTTTGATCGACTTTCCGTCTAACCAGATGTGGCTGAACAGTCTAGAACATCCGTTTTTTACATGGAGCGACTGCCAGTCAAACTTTTCCGACTCAGTAACTAGGCAAAACAATATCCTTAGTTAAGTTTACTGCGGTGTCTGATTACCTGTAACTAGTATCAAAGATCAGAAAGAAAAAGAGAAGAATTACAACCAGGACCAAATGCTTTATGTGCTTTCCGAGTCTTAAAAAAGTAAGTTATTGATAGTAACTTGGGCGTCGCCCTGAGCTAGCAAAAACAGCTAATGGGCAACAAGATACTCCTTGGATAGATGGCATGGCTTTCTGGTATCTAACTACGTGTAACGACTGTCAAAGATCTTTAAACTATAACTTGAATCAACGGGCTGCTAGTAATGTACTAGATAAACTTTTTAAATTTAAATCACATGATTTGTTTTCATTGTTAATATGTTTGCGCTTGACCGCTATCTCACTTAATGGAAAGCGTCGATGCGGTCGACGATAGAACGCGCTTACCTAAAACTAACCTTTTTACTCTTAACTTAAAAATCCTCAGGTTGTAGCCAACGGAAAACATAAATTCTGGCAGCGGATTCCACACAATAGCTTTAGTTATAATGAATTATGTGTTCCCAAAACATTTTGTGCGTATTGGTGGAATGTCCGCCAAAATGGTATTGAAAAATTCACATTGGTTGCCCAGTTTCGAATCCACAATCTCTTACATGAAAGGCACACCCTTACCCCTTTAACTATCGTGACAGTGTCCTATAACAAAATGAACGACAAATATCGACCGATTGCAAGACAAAGTAGCCTCGGTAGAAGAATTACGTTAAATCCAGTAGCGACATATTGGACTGGAACCAGTCTGATTGGATTTTAGATTGCACCTGAGATTGGATTAGATCAGATGTAACGATTGTACTACGTCTTTGTCTGACTGGATTTTGGTAAGTAGGTAATGCTTCTCTTTCTTTAAGGTAGAGCTGCTTTTTCCTGTAGTTTCACTCTTGTAGTCGAGCTACTGAAATGATGCTCATTTTTTTGCGTTGGTATGGCTTTATATTCCCTCTTAGGCCTCCGTTTTGCGCATTTACTCGCGAGCACTTGGCTAAAGTTGCATAGTACTCGGCATTTACTAAAAAAATATCTCATTAATTACGCAGATCGGACCAAGCTCACGTCGACTTACAAAATTACGCGTTTTAATCTGTTGAGCCTCGAGTGGACGCCGGCGTCCGCACACCTATTGTCTTTCTATTATGTCTCTAATTATGGTACTCGAAAAAAAAACCGATCCTACTCACATGGGCTCAATGTGTTGACTTACGCATGACTTATTATGGAACTAACGAATATCTTGTTTGCTATTACGCAAAAAAAAAAGATTTTAATTGTCTAAAGCTGGCATTTTAATAGCCTTCCTAATGAAACCAATTTGGGGTCATCAGTTGAAAGGTTTCAAAGTCTACATTGGAAAAAAAGTTTAATAAAAACAATAACCGATTTTTAGAGTGTGTCTCTTACGAACATACAATTACTTCTGCTAGCGGTTTTTTCCATACGAATACAGATTTTACAATAATATAGGTTTTACCATACGAACTTTGGAACCTTGTTTCATCCTCGTAAGAGGTGGGTTTTTGACTTCCATTTTCTTGTACTTCATTAAACATCATAAAAGAAACTTCTAGCTCTGTCTCTTTCTTCTTAAACCAAAATCCTCATTTTACTTTAAAGGAATGCAGAATAGAGTGTAAAGTCCCAAAAACCTCCGCTGAACAGGGAGAATCCTCTGACCAGACGGGTATTTTGTCTGTGTCGAGCAACTGCCTCATAGTTGATTTTGGAGAACTTTAATACTGCGTTGCAATTTAGTGTCGCTACAGTACCCCTCCAACATTGTAAGAAATGTCCTTCGAAGTTTACTACAATGTACAGAGGAAAATCAGCAACGGCTTTCTTCTACGGATCTTTAAGGCGGGTATGGAAACCTACGCGCTGGATGACGAGCTACCCATTGTTCATCGTCCGCTAGCCCACATGTAAGATGGCCTGAGATTACCCTGCGATTCCCTAACTCCCGGAGTTGTATCTCCTGTCGTGGCAGTGCAAAGATTAATGGTTTGAAAAAGGATGGAATTTTGTTCAGGAAAATCATATTCTTCTTTTCAACTATCCAGAAAGCAAAATGGTAAGCACTATTTCTTTCAAAATTGGATGTTTAATCAAAATTTGTTATTGTTAGTTAGCTCTCTTATACACAATGTACTAGTGTTATTTTGCTTTCATATTATGTGAAACAATCAGCTTTCATTATTATGACATTTTTTATCTTAATTGAAAAAGGTTGACATTGAAAAAACCAAACTTGCTGCAAAAAAATTAAACCACAAAATATTTTTTAGAAAAAAAATATCTTTATTTACAGTTTTCATTAATGTAAGTAACAAATTATTTTGACAAATTATCAACATTACCAAATTCGTAAACAATTCGTGCTTAGTGTAACATTTTAAAGATTAAAATTATCAGAGTAATGTAAGGATTGCTTAGGAATGAATACAATAGCAGTGAATTACATTATCAACATTAAGAAAGAATACAAGTGATCATGATGTACTCGTATATTGTGAAGAAATAATTATACTGGCAATTGGAATTTCAGGCAAAACAATCCAAGATATAAAAAAATGTGACTACTAAGGTATCAGTTTCCACAGTCAAGTTAAATCTGTATTGATGGTTACAAAACGTTTTCCACCAGGATCATGCCACGTTGTCAGTTATTTTTCTGACATTTCTTTGATAATGTTAATTATCTGAAATTCCAAAACTTACAATATGTGTCCAGAAAAGTCATAGTATAATTAGTTTAAAGCAGTTAAGAATAATGAGGAAATTTAATGGCGTATCCACACATGCCGCCGGCTTATGCCGCCAGGTTTGCCAACTGCTTTTAGACCGCCTTGCAAAGGTGGAACAAAAATGTGCCGGCGGCATTGGCGGCGCGATGCGGCAGGGCCGGTGGCGGAGGCCTGGTCGCCGGGTTGGCCGCCGGGTATGTGTGGATGTGCCATAAGAAGTAAAAGTCAAAAAGCTACGGACCTCAAAGTAGTACCCTCGCTAGATGGATGTTAGTTTAGGAATATTTGGCGATTTAGATAGATTTTGGGGCGATAATTTGAGTATCATCATCTTCATTCTATCCTGTGACCCGTCATGCTACTACATGACATGCATGCATGTGCATGAGTACTTTTATTTCATAACTCTCCATCTTTTCTTTGGCCTCTCTCTATGGAGAGTGTGATCAAAGGAGGAAAAGAGGATGGAAAGCATCAATATATCTACATATTGCGTACTTAAAACACTTTCAGTAACATATGTACAATTTCTTGCTCCTCTATATGTACATAACCAATATGACCATACCTAAACAAACGATTTCCCTTCAAATTTTCAGTCACCGACACAATTTTCGAGCATCCTCTAATGTACTAATTTCTGACTGTTAATTAGAGTGGAATGACCTTTTTTATATTTATCTTCTAAAAATAAAACAAATGAAAAATTTTGAGTACGCCATCTAGCGAGCTTTCCTTTAAAGGAAAGTTATTTAATTAAGTAAAATAATATTTAATACAGGCGTTACCATTAGAATGAGTATTTATAACTGTGAATACGCCATATAATATATAAATAGCTGATTGACATACATAAAAATATGATGCAAAAAAACCCGTTATATTTTGTACTTAAGAATATTTTGTAAGGTATTTTGTTGGTATTTTATACAATCTACAACTAAAATTGTTTATTACATTGAGGTTAAATGTCACATAAAAAGGCATATTTTTTGTCATATCATACAATTTTATGTTCATAAATTTCTTTTAGGAATAGCCCACTATAAGCATAATATTATGTATGAATGTAGTCGTCAGGGGCATAATTTTCCTAGAAAGCAAAGAGCAACGACGTAGACGCAGTTATAGTTTTAGTCAATACAAGTCTGGCATGCCCTTTCACTCCACACTAGAGCGGTAGAAGTCATAAGAAGAAAACCATCAAATTTAAAAAAAATGGATATGATTTGGGTCATTCAATTGATTGATTGAATTGGGTTCAAACCAAGGCAGGTGCTATACTTTGTGTAGTTTAATTCATCACTACTGCTATCAAAACGGTGAAGGACAAAATCGTGAAGAGACCGGCATGTCCTTTTTTTTTGGAAGGGGAATCATCAGAATGACTTCTTCCATTCTTGGGCGGAGCGGGAGGGCGTGTCAGACTCGTACTGACTAAACCCCACCCCGTTCCTTCATTGCCTTCGATCTGGGGGATAAGGTGACAACCTTTTGGATTTTCCGTGTTCCCCAGAGGCTTCGCCCCTACAGTTTGCTGACATCTCCTTGAGGCGAGACCTAAAAATTCGGTGACACGTGACATCCATCAAATACTGGGTTCACGTGGTGAATAACGGTTCATTCTTTCTCCTAGAAAGAAGGCCTAAGTCCCAGCAGTGGGAAAATTATATGGCTGACTAAGCTTATACTTATTATGGACTATTTTATATTTAACAAAATCAATTGATATAAACAAAAATATATGTATTATATGTATTTAGTAACATCTTCCAATCCACTTTATTGTACAAATTGTGGAGTCGATGATAACAAAGTGATAATGGTTTCCACAATAAATGAATATCAATTGGTAATATTTACAAATTGTGTAATATTATGGTATCTATTTATAACTATTTTCGATGTTAAAAGTAACTTATTTATTCTTTTATTTGTTAGTTAGGCTTATATCTCGAAAAAAAGTATTTGTTTTTACAGTAAACGTTTTTTGTCCCGAAATTAAATACATTTACAAAGATAGGTAAGTACTTATTACTAGATAGTGATGTATGCAGATACAGGGTGACTTGTCAATTTATTAACGAGCCTTCAGGAGATGAACTTAGTGGACCTATCAGGGTTATAAGAATACTCAAAGGGGTCACCGCAACTCTGGCAAAAGGCAACTGAAGAAAAGGTGTTTGTTTTAGTTTGACACTTTCATTTGCAAAAAGGAGTCAATAGTTGGCTTGATCTCTAAAACATGACCAAAATTAGTAGACATTCGACATCCATCAATCTGCTCTGAGCCCGCATGGTAGATTATGGTCCTTTCCTCTCTTAAAGAGGAAACCGGAATCCCAGCAGTGGGAACATTATAAGGCTGATTATGCTATGTTATACATAGGATACAAGTAGTAAAGTACGGGTATTCTTTTTTTATTTTACTTATTTATTTCAATTTAGGAAAACTTACAGACTAGGGAGCAAGATAGAGTGTCAGACCTACACTTTATTCAAAATAACCCAAGTTTCTCAAGTTGCGTTTTGCGTTGCGGTAGGTCATTCGAATGATCCCTTAAGCCTGGCTAGTATGTGAGTTTGTCTGAATTAGGGATTTAATCCAGAACAGCAAACTACTCGAGTGGAATAATTCTGGCCCTGGAATTAGTACCTAAGTAGAATTCGATTTACAGGAATGTTGAATTAGTTCCATAAGAAGTTCATATTGAAACTGTTTACAATGTCGTTAAGTGAACCATATTTTCATTTGTTTATGAAATAATAATTTTATGTACCTACATAAATTATATCCAATTAGGTATATAGCAATTTCATAGGCTGTCAATTTTGGCAACTGGGCTTTCTTCAGTTATTTAGTAAAACTTTACTTAATGTGAACTCGCTCACGCCTATAACTTCATATATGGAATTGCCAAATTAAAAATTGATTCACTAAAACGCTGCAGTAAACAGTTTCTAATAGGGTGAACAAACATATTAGCAGGAGCAATACAAGAGAAGATTTAGGTACTTAGGAAAGTAAAGCCTCAAATACATTAGGGTAGGTACAAAATGTGGCTCAACTTGGCACGCAACGCTCAATCTACGTGATGCTACAACTTGACCATTTATATTTTACAGCGGATATTAATCGGACAATTTGACAGCGTTGCTCGTCATGTCTTAGGACATTTTTACCCCTAAATCTGAGGATATAGATAAACACTAGCAATCTCATAATTAATCAATTTTGCTGAAAAATAAGTTATAAAATCTCAACAAACAAAACATAGGTCTCCATGTTATAACTTTATCAGAAACTATACATACATTTAAGTACTATGAAAATTTAATTTTCCCAGTTACTCTTATTCTACTGGGCTTGGTTAACCCTTAAGTTATCACAATATCTTATAACTGTGTACATTATAATAAATGGCGATATTTACACGAAGATTTATAACAGTGTAGAATATTATACATAGATAGAGAATGGAATGTACAAAGTTACAATAATCAGGATAAAAGCAAAATTTTCTTGTCAGGTGCAAAGCAAATAGAAATTAAGTGAGAATTAATATAATCTTTGAGGAAACCTCGTTTAAGATTGATTTTAGCGTGATCTACATGCTGAAGTCATCATCATGCATTAATCTAGCTATAACAATCTCAATTCAGAAAACTCAACTTTGGGATTTGCTTGCCTATGTATACTGGGTGTAAGGGAAAGCCTTCAACAAAACAAACTTTAAGGGCTTGCTCAGTATACGAATCTGAACATTCTCCCATGAATATTTTTTTTAGGAAACGAAAAAAAAAATTCAGGCTCACCATACAAAATTATAAATTTTATCGGACAGTTTGTATGAAGAGGTCGAATTTTTTTTTCGTTTCCTGAAAAAATATTCTGTTGGAAGATGTTCAGATTCCTCTACTGAGCAAGCCCTTAAAGTTTGTGGAGGGCTGCCCCTTATACCCAGTACCTATGCACTCTGTTATCAATGACTGATTTAGACAAGAAATAAAGATCAACATTCTGTAGTCTGCGCACCTAGAATCGGTGGTAAACTCGTTAAAATGTTTAGGCCCAGTACGTGGCTACGTTAACTGCAGCATCCGTGGCACTCATTAAATCCACCAATGTGCAGGTGTATGAACACTTGGGACACTCCAATATGTGGCTCATGTTTGGCACAGGAGCATCGCACTTTGAATATCCGGCGGGTCTAGAAAACCTCATTTTGCCAAGTTGTGTTTGCAGCGGTCTACCTGGGTGCGCAACAGATTTAGTGCTTTCCGTACAGACCTCTGCAACTCACGTCCAGGCGGGAGACGTTCTCGAGATTTTAAGAAATCGGATGGCAGTAGGCAATGTTCTTTCCAAAGCCTTATTTTTTCTTTGCGAGGCGAGTCAAGAATGGCCTGTGTTCCATTAAGAAGCTCTTTCGGCTATTACACGAAGAAACTCAAATTTTGTATGAGCTAACATTTCTACACTCTAAAAAAGACTGTAAAATTGTCTTTACCATGTAGAGCAAGCTAGAATGTTTCAGTATGCATTCTTAAACAAGGTTTCCATACATTTCTTTAATTAATATCCAAAAATATATTTTGTTTTCACATTTGAACTCAAAGACCCAAAGAAAACGAGAGCGAGAATTTGTTTATTTTATTTAAAAAAAAATTGTGGTAGCTAATGATTCAACAGTTTGTTTCAGAATCATTTAATTTTCTCAAACATTTTTAATTTAACGTCAAAGTGAAGATTACGGTTTGGCCATGTTATCACTAGATGGCACTGTACTCAACAATTTATTTTCTTTTAAAAGACTTTAGTGTATGAAGGCATTATTAAGTCAAGGACATGATATTGGCTAAAATCAGATCCACTTTATTGAACTTGGGAAAATCATAGCTTTACTAGGTCATGAAATGCAGGCCAAACACGACAGCCACAAGAAGCTAGAAGCGGACATATAGGCAACTTGTTGGTTGGTCGCTGGTTTTTAAGTGTCAATATGGACTCTGACGAAAAAGATTTAATACGCGAGTGACGTGTGGTGGCAATTTGTGTCGACAGTTAGTGGCCGGTGCAGGCTACAAGAAACGAGCCCGATTTGTGGTGGCGGCTGGATTTAACCGTGCAGAGGTTCCATATAAAACGTATAAAAACTGCTGGAAATATAACACGGTGGCCCGTGTTGGATGCGTGAAATTCTGACTGTCAATGACTCTACCTATAGTGCTTAAGTATAAACACTTTCGCTATACTATATAAACCGTCAGACACCAAGTTTTCACTTGGTGTCTGTTTTGGTGTGGATATTTTCATATAGCCATGTTCGGGTTCGTAGCTTTGCCTTAATGTCAAATGACATAGTACAGATATCTTCTTTTTAATAATTTTTTTTATCTACTATCAGCTTTTGCAAGTAGGTATTTTGAACAAATAAATTGATACGGTCCACTGAAGAGACATCTTCAGTGGACCGTATCAATTTATTTGTTCAAAATATCTTTCTTCTTTACTTTTTTTTTATTGTGGTTTCATTGTCAGCCTTACAGTTAACGCTTAGGGGTGTCTATCAAGCCACCAAAAATATGTTTCTGAAGTTCTCTGATGTGACGTCAAGGTATACAGATATCTAAACAAATTCTTTACTTCAACGTTTCCAGCCTTTGAGTTCAACGGATAACCATAAAAAAAATATTACAAAAAATTCCCCAAAGCGAATAAAATTCTTACAAAAACAGTGTAATGCTTAATTTAAATATTGTGTTTAAAATTATTTATATCACACTAAATTCGTATTTTTAATTGTCCCTTTCTCAACCGCCAACAAGTGACGCAAAAGCTGTCTGGTCTTGAATTCTTTCTTCGTAGTCTTCATAATCAAGGATGGGTACTATGTAGTCTTGGCCCATCACCACTGGCAGGAGAAATAGCAGGAGAAGGAGGATCCAACTTTGGAAGCACTTGGATGCACTGTTGAGAGTGACTGAAATAAGAAAATTAAAATATTAGTATGAATTTTTATAGGTTTGATAATGAAATATTGATTTGTGATTTACTACTGATTTTTGAAATAACCACAAAAGAATCAGTCTTATAATGTTCCTACTGCTGGGATTTGGGCCTGTTTCTTTCTTTGCCTTCTCTCTATGAGAGTTCTCTCAATTTAGTTTAAAGGATGTTACATGTCTTAAAAGTTTTGGTTCTTGGATGGAGGAAACCGGCGTTTCCTCATGATGTTTTCCTTCACCGTTTTATTTAGTATCTTTAAACCTATTGTTGGAATTTAGCTATTTAAACAGGAATTTTGACTAGTCTGTCTGTTATGCGATGGCGGTAATTTTATGATGTTTTAATACGTCACGAAACGACTGTCTTTTATCACTAGATGGCGTTAGTAGATATGTTTTCGATGACAGTTTATATAATTATCATTTATTTCTCAAAAATAAAATTACATAATCGCTTGCATAGTGCCGACAAACAATAATGAAGTAACATTAGAGATCCCTATATCTAATAGTGGACAGCTGAAAATTAATTTTGTTGACCTTCCAATGAAAAAAAAAGAAACATACTCCTCTCTGGTCTCGGATCCGTGTCCGGTGTAAAGAAGTCCAGGTTTGCGGAGCTCCTGTACACGTCATACACCGTGGACAGGCAGGCGACCCTCAGTCTTCCACTGAGGAACAGCTCAGGGGTCACCTTCACGTCCGCCTTTATGCTGGTCCAGAGCAGACCGCTCTCTGAAGGGTGGAGGCTCGTCTCTGTTGCACGGAGCTGGAAATAGACAGAATTTGGTGTTAGTATTTGTTTTGTTATAAAAGAGTTTATGGTATTTGTGTTTGCAGTCGTTTCTTTTTTTATTTATTTATAAAATTACAAAATACATAATGAAATCTAAATAGCACAAGTAAACCACAAAGGTCTTCTTCGACTACGTACTAACTAGTCGGCCTATAAAGTTGATGTGAAAGACTGCATTTACAAATCATCATCTACCTAGCCATTTCCCAACTATATTGGAGTCAGCTTCCAGTCAAGCTGCATTTAGCTGAATACCATTATTTACGAGGAGCAGCTGCCCACCAGACCTCCACAACCCATTAACTGGGGTAACATGATACTTCATGGCAAGACTAGAGTCAGATTTACAGGCTTCTGACTATCTATATATATAAAAATAAAACCCGTTTTCCGTTGTCACGACATAACATGAAAACGGCTTGACCGATTGGGCTGATTTTTTTTTTAAATGTTCCTTGAAGTTCAATGATGGTTTTTACGGAAAGAAAAATTCTAAAAAAAAGTAAGGTAAAGTAGGGTAGGTAGGGTAGTGTAGGGTAATGTAGGGTAGTGTAGGGTAGTGTAGGGTAGTGTAGGGTAGTGTAGGGTAGTGTAGGGTAGTGTAGGGTAGTGTAGGGTAGTGTAGGGTAGTGTAGGGTAGGGTAGGGTAGTGTAGGGTAGTGTAGGGTAGTGTAGGGTAATGTAAGGTAGAGTAGGGTAGTGTAGGGTAGTGTAGGGTAGTGTAGGGTAGTGTAGGGTAGTGTAGGGTAGTGTAGTGTAGTGTAGGGTAGGTAGGGAAGGTAGGGTAGGGTAGCGTAGGATATGTAAGGTAGTCATTTGACGGGAGCGAAGCCGCGGGTAAAAGCTAGTCTATCTATAAAGATCTACAAGTGACAGCCGGGACCTACGGTTTAACGTGCTATCCGAGGCACGGAGGAAACTCGTTATGTTCAGATAGTAACCTATCCACAGACCAACCTTAACAAGCGTAGCTTAACCTTGAAGATCGACCCATGCGGCTGTTATTATCTAGTCACGAGTTCCTCTGGTTCAGGAAGAGTATAAATCAATCAAATGGACGTGGCAGTGCATGCAAAGGTTGCTATAAAACTAACCACCTATATCCATGCTGATGTGAATAAGAAAATCTTCTTCTCTCTGCCCTTATCCCATATTATTTGGGGTCGGCGCAACATGTTTTTTTCTTCCATTCTGTCCTATCACTTGTCATCCTTTTCTTTCATATCAGTCCTCACACAATCCATCCATCTTTTCTTTGGTCTCCCTCTTCCTCTCCATCCGTCAAAATATAAATTCATAACTGCTTTCGTAACATGCGATTCGTCCCTTCTCTTTACATGACCATACCAAGACAAACCATTTCCTTTCAGCTTTTCAGTCACTGCTGCCACTTTCAAACTTCCTCTAATATACTATTATAATTTCTCACTTTATCCATTCTCGTCACACCTCACATCCATCTCAACATCCTCATTTCCGCTACATGCAATCTTTTTTCATCTGTCTTTTTTACAGCCCAACATTCTGATCCATACAGTACGACAGGTCTTATCACGGACTTGTAATTTTTTTTTTAATATACCATAAAGAAGAATGAATGAAATAGAAAAATGAAGGGTAAAATTAGTGGATTGCAGTCAAGCACTAGCTTGACTGCAATCCATCGTCGCCATTTCATCCATCCTGATTTGATCCCGATGTGTTACGTCCCGGTCTACCTCACCATCCCCTTGGACAAGCGACCCGAGGTACCGAAAGTCGGAACAGATTGGTATGGGTGTTCCGGCGAGAGCTAAAGGCACAGGATTGGAGAGACCGCCGAAATCGCAGAACAAGTACTCCGTCTTGTTCTGCGGTTCTAATCAATTTTAGTCCAACACTCTTCAGTCTATGACACCACACCTCCAATCTGCTCTGGACCGCACCATGTCGTCGGCAAACAGCATACACCAAGGGGAGGCCCCTTGATGTATGCTGTTTGCCGGGATTCGTCGGATTCCTGGAAGTCAAATGTCAAAGCGTCGATTATCAGCAGGAAGAGGTAAGGGCTGAGAGCCGACCCTTGATGTAAGGCGACCGCCACATTGAAACTGCCACTGGTGCCCACTGTAGACCGGACTTGAGTATTGCAGCGACTGTAGGTACATAGCTTGAATCAACTGCACATACATCCCAGGCACACCTTTCTCCTTAAGCGCCCACCACAGAACCTCACGAGGTACCCGGTCGTATGCCTTTTCGAGGTCAACGTATACCATGTGCAAGTTTTTATGTGCACCTCTATATTTCTCGCACAGCTGGTGTATAGCAAAAATAGCTTCCGAATCCAAAAATGGTCGGGGTACAAGACCAGGCATGAAAACCGAACTGGTTCTGTGAAATTTCACTCTCTTCTCTCAACCGCCTCTCAATAACTTTCTCCCAAGCTTTCATAGTACGTGCATAAGAAAATCACGCATGTAAAGTAAGGTGATACGTTAAAATGTTCTTCTATAAAAAATATAAAACCAGTACCTAAGTCATAAAAAAACTTATTAGTTATGTTTAAAACTTAAAGGTATTACACAGTTAACAAGAAACACCTGCTTTTAAAAGTCCTGTTCAAATAAGTACCAAATGTCTAAGTTACAGGTGGCCTGCAAAGTAATCTAATTAAAAAAGTATTACATCTACAAATTAGATCGTTTATAACCATTAGACTTTTCTAAAACGAAAGTAACTTTGCAATTTTATCATCTTACACTTGGGGGAGGCCTATGTCTGACTGTAGACGTCTTTGGGCTGAAATGATGATAATGATGATGATTCATCCCAAAAATGAGCCTAGCCTTGAAGACACCTAAGGCTAGAGTGAATAGGCTCTTAATAAGCTAGTGCACCTCACCATCAACGATTGCATCACTGCTTACTATAAAGTGGGTTCACAGTCAAGCACGAGTTTTTAACAATAAAAAAAAAATTGTTCGATATTTCTTCATTGAACTACCTAGTTGCCGTTTTTGGATACTAACGATACAACAATCGTATCTTAGGTGTAGTTTTGCTGCATACAAAAACATAATAGACTTGGTTTGCACAATATGTAATGGCAATGTTTTAAAATGTCAAATGAAAGTTCAAGTAATTGCTGCTTTTAAGTGTTCTGTTTACATCTAAAACCCGCTCTAGATACTTGAGATCCTCGGTACTTTTACGACTTTCGAAGCCCCCACTCCTCACTCAGCGTGGCAGTTTAAAGAAGATGAGTGACATCTATGCCACCACATATGAACTAAACAACTAAATCCTGCATCGCGCAATTAGTTTTACCACTAAGAACAGCCCAAAATCGCCTCTTGGGCAGTTATCTCAGGCAGTTATAGCAGGTAACCCAAACCAGGTTGTGGTAAGCAGACTATCGATATTTAACAGAATGCATTTCGGAGAGTATGCTCGGGAATTACATGACTTGATTCCACCATCACCTTTTTACCATCGGACATCCCAACGTACGATAATTATCCCTTACGTTGTTGAAACCTCTACGGTCCAGACTAAGCATTTTGCCTCGTCATTTATACCACATACATCGAGGGACTGAAACAATTTTCCTGCTGTGATCTTCCCGTCCGGATGGTTCCAGGACTTTACACCCTGTTCCGCATTCCTCCAAAAAGGTCTTCTTCTTTTCGTGTCGATGCTCTTACTAATTTTTTTTCTGGCCAGTATTTGGCATGAAAGGAGCCTCCCCGAGCGGCGTTAAAAATATCATACAGCGGTTCTAAACGCCTGAAGCTCCCTGGACAGCCAAAACTCGGTAGCGCAGAGTCTAGCTGACTAGTTCTTGTACCACGATGTCTCAGATTCCAAAAAAGTAAAGAAGATATATTCAATCCTCAATTCTTTATTGCATTCCACAATGTAGGTTTAGGTGGTAACCATTTGCCAAAAGAAACAATTATGGACGCTGTTGGACACAGCAAAAGACGGATACAATTATGCGGAGACGAGGACTATTCATTTAAATTTCTTATAATCTAACAAAATCTAGATACCTTGTTATAAAAATAATAGTAATTAAGTAGAGATACTTACAGGCTCCTCATTAATGTAGATAGTGAGGTTGGCAGCTGGCCTTGCAGGCGATGACGTGCAGTTGGCTTGCAGCACCTCTCCGGGCTGGTAGCGATCCTTGTCTGCCTTCAGTACAGGGGCGAGAGGCGGCAATGCTGGAAATGTTGGAAAAATAGCATTAGGTTATGTTCAGCTATATCCTAACGTACACAGATATAGAAAGAAATAAAATTTTATTAGTTCGTGACTCGCATGGAAAATGAAACACAATAAAATGAATGAAGAAATAATCAAATGATAAATGCTAATTATTTATTTTGCGAATAGGTTTTAAAAAAAACACTTTTACATTTTTTTTTTAATTTAAATTAATCAAGTAACTAAAATAGCCTAACAAGATAAAAAGTGCCTGTCTGAAAAGGCATAATTATCGTATCTCAGTAAAAATGCTTTTGATATTAAAAGAAAATAAACGCAGCGCTGGTATTTTACGACAGAATACAAACTAAAGAAAATCGATGTAAAACAAAAATCATAACAAACATCCAAAATTGTGAATTTACGTGTGAATTTAATATAAAATTAATCAATAATCAGAAAATAATTAACACTATAAAGCAAACCAAATTAACCACCGACCGACACCGATGCTCTGATAGCATTTATAGATGTCAGAGACATACGATGGAACGCGCGAACAAAGCGATTTTCTGCGATAAACGAATGACAGAAAGTCCATAATTTATTAAATTGACACGTACATTACCAAATTTTCACGTTATTTTCGGTTTTGGACAATCACTATCATCTTAACGTGACACTAGCAGAATAGTCAAAACGGGCTCATTCTCAATTACCGTAAAAAATCACTATCAGCCAGTATGAATGAAAAAATGTGTGCGTTTGTGTTTATGTTTTTTTTTTATATCAGGTTTCGTTTTGTTAATATTGGTGTACAATGAGTAATACCACTGACTGACCAAAGTCTTTGACAATAAATTCAAAAGTGCTTGTAAATGATATTATTGAAATAATTGCTTAGCATTTTGAATATGAGTCTGGTATCCAAGGTCTTTTTGGTTATACATTAGGCTTCAGAAGCAATTTTAATCAAAAGGAAATATGACTAAATACTTAATGTCTTTGATCATAATAATTTGCTTGTATGTATAACAACACCACCGCGTCGTTTGTTCATTTTAAATATTGATATCAATATTTAAAATGAACAAACGACGCGGTGGTGTTGTGCGTAAATTAAGCTAGACAGATATATATCTGTCTAGCTTAATTTACGCAAATTTGAGCCAGATAGATACAGGTTTTAAGTAAGTTTATGTCAAAAAATAAAGCAGACTACGAGGACCGTAGCGGTACTTCCACGAATGCAAAAAAAAAATTATAGGGATCCTGAGCGGGTACTGCTGTATGGAGAAGGGTGAGACAGCAGCTCATCTGCTTCGAAGCTACCGAGTGGTCGCTGGATAGGGCAAAGCTTCGGAAACGCAGGTACTCTCCCTGAAATGATCAGTAATACCAAGATGTTGCTGGCCTACTTTGATGTCTAGCCCATACGTAAAATAGAGCAGATGTGGACATCAACCCAAATACAAAATACTTTAAAACTCATGCGTATTTTTCAGATCAAGTCAAAATCAAACATTCTCGGAAAGTATTTAAAATATACGATAACCCCACAAGTATTCAACATCTTACAATCCCGTTCAGTTCTCTTGTAAATCTGTAGGGATTTCGTTCGAAGAAAAACGTGGATACTAAATTGAATCCTAACAAAATAAAATACTTATTCAAATGTAGATGGGAATCCTGAAATACATGTATGTACAGTTATGAATATTAGGACCCTGCGGGATCCGCTTGATTTCAACGCTTTGACCGGAATATCAATTCTGTTTGCCACTGTATACATTATTACAGTCAACAAAACAGATACGACAACGATATGAAGGCCAATTGTAATGCCTAAAAATGAGTAATTTCAAGTTGTAATTTTTTGGTTACAGTCTACATACTCAGTTCTTTATTGCATTCTACAATATAGGCTTAGGTGATAAACATTTGCCTAAGAAACGGACTATCATGGAATTGTCCTATTTAAATGTTAGTGTAAAATAAAGAATAAAGAATGGACCTGTCGGGCAAAATCATGGATTCACTGGCCAAAAATAAAAAAAAAAACTTGACGTGGTCTTGATAGATAGACTGAGGTTAGAATACCAATTATTCTTACCTATATACTCATTTATAAAGGGAGACACTGACTGACTGACATATCAACACATAGCTGAAACTACTAGGACTACGAGCGTGAAATTTTACATAAAGCTTCCTTTTATGGCATAGATAAGCACTAACAGAGAACATTTACAATTCAGTCCCAAGGGGATGAAACGGGGCTGCAAAATTTGTATGGAGAAATCCGCTTTTGGGCGGATAAAACCGTTGTTATTGGAATTTTTATTTTTCATGTGTGTGATATCTTCAGATTCTCTTCATATTTGATGAGAATCTGAAGATATCACAGTACAGTGTTTTTTTTAAGTTGGTAGATCATCAAAATTACTTCTCCCGCTCTGCAAAGGAAGGCGTGTCAGATTTCTACTGACTAAAACCCAGTCTTGTTGTTTCTTTGGCCTAATTCCTGGGTCCCGGGCTTCTATTTCGTCGACCCAGGCCCTAATAGGTTTCGGCCTTGCCGGGCCCCTACGGTACAGTACAAAGTGTGCGTTGTAATTCATGAAATAGTCGTTCATTTCATATTGTATAATCATCCATGCATGTTATACCACGAATACATCATTTACAAATTTCATTAACAAGCCTCAAGGTCTAATTAAATTATTTAATTGGCAATACGATCTTGTTACTAAACTAATAATCTGCACAAATGGGTTTTCAAAAGCACATAATTGCGTTAATGCTTGTGTAATGTTATAATTGATATATTACAACTTATGAAATCGTACTTACAAAATAGAAAAATGTATGTAGAAATCAAAAGTTTAGACGAGAACAATCATGAAGTGACATACAAGTCAAAAATGTCATACGTCAATTGTGGTGTGCCCCAAGGGTCAATTTTAGGACCAATACTCTACATTATTTTTACAAATGACTTACTTAACTTCATGAATAATACCCAGCCAAATGAGAAACTTGTTGTTTTTGCAGATGATACAAATGTAATAATCGGGGCTAAAGACATAGAAGAATTGACTTTAAATACAAACATTATCATCGAAAAGGTTTGCGAGTGGTTTAAAGCCAATTACTTACTGTTAAATACAAGCAAAACTAACCTCATGCTATTTAAGACTACGGCTCGTAATAATGATAAGTTAAATATACAAATAAATGGTGACAACATTATATTGGTAGACAGGGTTAAATTCTTAGGGACAATCATAGATTCGCTTTTAAATTGGAAACCGGAGCTTGCTGCTATTGAATCATCCATATCGTCAGCATGTTATGCGCTTAGGAGCCTAAGGGACGAATTAAATATAGAACAGTTAAAGGACGTGTATTATGCGTTAGTCGAGTCTAGGATAAGGTATAGCATCTTGCTATGGGGAAATAGTTATACTTACAACTGGCAGAAAGCTTTCATTCTCCAGAAACGAGCCATAAGGACTATAGTCAGAATTTCTCAAACTGACTCATGCAGAGATTACTTTAAAAAATTAGCAATATTAACAGTCCCTAGTCTATACGTACTGGTCCTCTTAAGTCATTTTGCCAAGTACATACATGAGTTCGAATCACAAGAGGAACGGGAGATTAGAGAGAGCACTCGAAGAAAAATTTTTAAACAACATGTAGTACCAAAACTTAACGTAGTAGAACATTGCACGAAGTATCAAGCTGTAGAAATTTTCAACAAGTTGCCGTCTGATTTAAGGATCCTGCGTAGATCGCTCGCTACTTCGAGTTGAGATGAAAATAAAATACGTTCGCGGTATATTGCTATCTCTGTTTGGCAAAAACAAATGCGAAATTGCATATGTGTGTGTACGTGTGAGTTGGACAATCTTCACAGCATAATATGGAACAGTTTTGAACTTGACAAAATAATTCCATCAAAAACACAGCTTGTAAAAAACTCAAGTCTCGCAACACTACTCTTCTACCGTAAAAATATGTGAGATCCATGTTATACCAAGTCAAAATATCTTGTATGTTTTAAATAAATGAATTTAGCTGTGTAATCGCATGAAAACACAATGTATCTCAAAAGTAATTAAGTAAATCGTTTAGTGCGATTACCAAGTCAAATCTTAAAAATGTAACTTTGTAATCCTATACATTTATATGGGATTACTAAGTTATATATGCAGTTGGTGTATCTAGAAAACTAGGCCGAAATTGCAAAATATTTTAGTTTTCCCTTGGTTTGTACAGTAAACACTAATTGTAATCAAAATTTGAAACTTCTGTCTCTATGTCTGCTAAAAGTACCTTAGACTTTTTATGTTCGTTCAGTCAGTGAATGACAAAATTTAGAAACTTTGATAAGAAAATTTAATGAGATTTGAAATATATCGTCTTTTTAAGATGCCTGCTTGATCTAGTTTCGTCCACAACAAATTTATAAGAGGTTGAAAATGGCTCGAAATGTTTCGAGAAAAGGATGCCACATTTTTGCGTGACTTGGTGGGTGGGACACTACCGTGCCCCCAGATTACCTATGCTCCATTGAAGAAATAGGGTCGTCACTTTTAATGTTATCCTAAAAATAAATTTAATGCAAAAAAAGTGTTCTGTAGTGATCAATCTATCGAATGGAAATCAATAATATTTTTATTTTACGTGGGCCTACATGGACACTTATGAAACGTCAGAATCTAGTGCGTAGTTCCAATTCGTCGTTTCCTATTGAGAAGAACTGGCAAGAAACTTCATGGTTACTCTTTTCAAAAAAATATTGGGTTTACAATATTTCCATACTAGCTGTGTCCGCGACTTCGTTCGCGTGGATGACAAAACTTATCAATAAGTTTTTAGTGTAGTACCTTCACTTCTATGTATATAAATAAATAAGCAAAATGCCTAAAAAATAATATCTACATAATTATACAAATGACTAATCTTACCTAAGAATACTAAAATACCCTACGTTACTTACACACTATCAAATATACTACCTACACTTGAAATTAAAATCTATACGGTCTGCGCCCTATAAAAGCAAACATGCTTTACTTACAAAAATCTAAATTATAATATACAAAAATAAATTAATTTCTATCTAAGTTCTTCTAATAATAATAATTAATACCATGAATTATAGTCGAGTCTTCGTCCTCTCTCCTAACTTTTGCTGTGCCCGAAAGGGTCCATATTGATCTTGATAATATTATTTATACCACCTGTATAACTATGGAATGCAATAAAGTATAAAAAAAAAAAGAGTAAACCTAAGTACCTACCTAAAAAAAAATGAGTTCGGTGTCGGTCTCGTAACACCCCCTGCCATTATTTTTTTTGACATTTTCAATGTACAGAATTTATACTTCTACAAATTTATTATAAGTATAGATTACAATACTACCAGACAGATTAAGATTGATAACCAAAAGTACAATAAAAATAATATTTATCAAAAAGCAGTCGAAATAGTAGTAATCAAATCGTAGTCTAGTGTTCCCACATTACACCATAAGAGAGAATATAAATATAAGAAAAAAGAACAAACCTATTAACATGAGATGTAACTAACAAAAATAAATCACGACTTAATGAATCTATGGTGATTAAAATCTAAATAATATAAGGAACAAACGCTCGCAAACCGCTTGTGCGATATGACCCCTACGCTAGTGTGAATGCCTATAGGAGGGGAACCGATTTTCTAGAGGCGTAACTACAAATTTTCAGTTTTCAGACTTTTCCCAATATTTGCTATAAGACCTTTTTTATGCCAAATTTCATGATTCTAGGTCATCGGGAAGTACCCTATAAATTTTGATTACTTAGAGAGTATCAAAACGTACGTTTTTTGCGATATAAACGGTTGTAACTTTTTTTTTCGATAACTTATATGTTTGATTTGTGCACAGCTTCAAGAGATCGCGGGCCTATTCTCGAACTCGACAACTCCACGTGTTCCCGAGATAGAGGGTCTTGACAAACAAAGGTTTCGTTTTAGCCCGTTGAGGTACGGAACCCTTAAAACGAAACGATAATTGTTTAAAAATTTTATAGGAAATGAATTTCGATCAAATATTTTTCGAACCTATGATAAGTAGGTAACCCTGTTGGAGCGACACACACGCAAGGACTTTGTGTACCCTGGAATGATTACGAAGTAATATCACACAATCTGAAGTGTACTTCATTTTCATTGCCATTAAGTTCATATTTTTGATTGACAAGCAAAAATGGAAAAAATGTACCCAGCAAGACGGAGCATAGAAAGAGGTAGCGTGTCCCTTTCTTACTCGTCTATGGACACCATGGTAGAAAGAGATAAGATACCCTTTTGTGAGTACGATTTTGAGGTTGACGTAATCAATCCAGATAGTATAAATAATTCTGAGACACACTGACTGAGGTAATGTCATACCCACACACTGACATTTGCCTGCTGCGATAGCAATAAAAACTATTGAAAATTTGGGAGAAATTTGGATGTGTACCGTAATACCAAAAATGATGAATGAAAAATTAATTATTTTCCAATTTCTTTTCTTTTCTTTATAACTTGATAATAATATCTGTGTTCCTACGGAGAGATATCTTGAAGTATTTTTGTTTATAATATAGAAAAAAACAAATAAAAACATGACATTTTCGGTGTAAAAATGTGCAAAATTAAATTCGCTTAAATTTCGTTTGGGGTAAGTTTTTCAACAGAAAGACGACGTAGGAACCTAGATAATTATTGTCTGATTCCGAATAACATCATATTATGGTGTAAATATGCTTAAATTGCAAATGATTTTGGTATTACGTTTGTATGGAAAATTGACACTTCGCGCCAGCCTTAAGGACGTTGATTTATAACACTCACTTGTTTAAGGCAAAATTAAAATCGTTTCTTATAGATAAATGTCTTTATAACATATCGGAATTAATGTCTCACAATAATAAATTGTAATTTTTATTTTTTATTTTTATTTGTTTATATCTTGACTTTATATAATTTAGAATTACATGCTGACATTTTAATTCATTTTTTGACATTATAATTTACCTATGACATTTTATTGGATCGCTTGACATTATATATTATTTGAAACTGTTTGACACCATATTTAAATTGTGATTTAGAATTGTATCTTGTTACCTACTGTCTTTTCTATTGTATGTTTTTATGTGCATATTTGTCCTTGGATTCAACACAATGTAAATTGTTATGAATGAATAAATGAATGAATGAATGAATGATAGGAATTAAATTAAGACGACTAATATGTTTTCCGCGGTTTCACTTGTGTCTTAGAGAAATTAATACATGTAATCTAAAAAGTGTCTTGAATGGTAATCCAGGGTCTTTATCATTGGCGCGTAGTGTTCCAAATGCGCCTAAAACACATACTGTACGTACAGTTAAGAAGTGGAATTTCCTGCCGGAGGCCTTCCAGATAGCTACAACTTAGGGGTCCAATGGTTAAGAGTGAATCAGCAAAACCGTAGTTCGATATCACATGCCTTCAATTATTATTTTTTGGTTCTAAGACAAGCCGGTTTAGAGAAAACACAAGAATTTCGTACATCTATCTGTAGGATAAACATGAACCCTATTTCGATGTCCACGTATTAAAAAAATAGTAACAGAAATGAAAGACTCGAAAGAGTTTACAGAATTAAATACATTTAATTTAATTCAATACCATTTGTTTTAAGCCCCGTATTCATGGTAAACATTTGTTTAGCAACAAAGTTGAATCAACGTGTTGCGAAGTTGCTGTCAACATGTTGCTGGCAACACTGTGTGTTGCAGCGTTGACAACAGCATGTTGACACGCTCTCGCTCGATGAGCGGACTGCCGTGTGGACAACCCATACTGATTTAAACAAAGTTTCCAGCAACATTCTTGCCGTTCATCAACAACGTTGATCAACTGTTGTTAAAGAAATGTTTACCATGAATACCAGGTTTTAACCTTCACGTTTATAATAGCAGTTAGGGCCTGTTTCACAATGTCCGAGTAGCCACTATTTCCTGAATAAATTCAAAAATGGAACAGAATTTGTATGAAACTATCTGCCAAGTAATTTATTGGCAACTTAATCATAGGTGGTGAAACAGGCCCTTAGAATTATATCATCACCATTTCAGACGAAAGACGTCCACTGCTGGACACAGACCTCCCCAATCGTCGTCGCCACAACGTCCAGACCTGTGCGTCTCACATTCATCGGATTCCCGAAACCCTCTCAAGATCATCGGTCTACCTTGCCTTTTGAATCACATCTATGCTAAAATAAAAATACACAATATATTCAGCGCTTGTTCAGAATTCTAAATTCACTCCGCACGGTTGGCGGTCGTCTAGTGAGCATGTAAACGAGTGACGATACTTGAGTTCGTCTGCTGCATCCTGGAGAGGCTCGAGGTCTCGCTACCAACCTAACAGACTCTCTAAACCTTTTTATATTGAGCTAGTTGCCTGATAGAAGCCTGATATTATTATTCATAATTTTTATGTATGCCTTAGAAAAAGCATATATTATCGTCGTTGTCAAACCAAAACCTACTATGTGCAAAATGTATACTTTTGAGATATTAACAAAAGAAGTTTTCCTGATGTTTAGGCCATAGGCCATAGTTCCACAACTAGTGGTCATAAGTACATAGAAGTTCTTTTATATGAGAAATAAGGCAGTGACCTATAAGCTATGGTTAAAATCTTGAAATCTAAAAAAACGGTACATAGCAGATTTTAGTTTGACAACGACGATATAAAAAATAGTAGCCCACCGGTATCGGGAACAGGGTGCAAGCTTCAGGCGCGGCGGTCAGGGCTCTAGACAAAGGAACCTCTTAACTATACGGGCCGTGCCTAGGAGTACCGCTTTCTATATGAAGCCCTTGACCTAGTAAAAGGTGTTGGTCGAGGCTCTTGACTCTTAGGCCATTGCCTGACACGACTATCGGTACAATGGTCGCCGAGTCTATATCTCACATGTTGACTTTTATTATTATTTATTTCAATACAGCAACAATTAATCCTTTTATTCTGTCTTCTCACAGAACTGCAAACTTTCTAATAATATCGTATTGCATTTATCAGCAAACAAATCCAATCTATGGTTGTTCTCCATGAGCGTGTAGAGCATCGTTAGCATACACGGGGAGGTGTAACGAGCTACAGTGCTAGATATGTGCTACAGTGCAGAGCTATAGTGTATTTTTGACGTCATGACCTGGCTATGTGTGACGTGATGTATCACGGCCCTATAAATCTTACACCTTCTCTCGCTCCACCCAGAGCGAGAGAAGCTATTTTTCACATATCCTTATAAAGAACTGTATACCTACTTACAGCTTTTACCTTAAACATTACCTATGACAAAATAAAACCCGAATAAGACAAACCTTGAATCAGAAATGTCTACAAAAACCATATCAGTCACAAAATATGAAGGATAAACATGAAAATGTATTCCTACCGATATATTTGTGATCCTCTGTTTCTACAGCAGGATTTTATTTACTAATAAAACAAGATCGAAGATATATCTCCCTTCCTATACAACATAATTTGAAAATAAGGACGCAATGTGTTTTCGTAAATGGCGTATAAAAGAGTCGCGCACAAAATGGTTTGTACAAAAATATTGCAGCTCTGCTGTGTCGTATATATTGTTTGCTAAAACAACAGCTTATTGTAGGTTGCCAACATTTAAGGTAGAAATCCTATTGAAGAATTCGCTGTATCACTGTTAACAATTAAGACTGCCATTGTATCCATAGATTTAAGGTAATGTGATAAGTTTTGTGAGAGCAGTGGTGGTCCAGCGGTAACGGTACCGACTTACGAGTTGTAAGTCGCGGGTTCAAACCCAGGCCACCGCTTTGTGTACTTTATTTCATCACCACTGCTCTCATAACAGCGACGGAACACATCGTGAGGAAACCGGTATGTTCTAGAACAAAAATTGGAAGACCAACTAACAAGACCAACTCGCACGAACTACTTTTTAGTTGTACTCGTAAAAACAGCCAATTTCCTGAATTTTGTTAAACTTGAAATGGATCCAAATGATACTGACAAGAATTCTTTAATCTTAGTCTCAACTGAGGACAGATACGGGTGTAGTCAATAAACGTAGGTAGCTAAATGTTAAGTTAAATTCACAAAAAGCGTCTTCTAGTTACAACTTTTACCGTATTTGGAACTAGAATTCGTATCTTGAAGAAGGTTGAAGTATTTGTTTTAAGACCTCCAATTACTTTTACATAGACGAAAACCAGATCGTCAAGCAGTGGGCACTAGCGGATGGCGTCGCAAATAGTATTCTAAGACACGCTGTTCTTTTTTGATGTAGGAAATCACCAAACAATTTTCTCTGCTCTAGTGAGGAAAGAGTGGGCGTGTTTAAACTTTTAGCCTTTGCATTTTAGAGCTACGGTTACTCTTTCAAACGTTCCCCTAAATCTAAGACACACTCGCGGGATGATCAAGACTTGATCCTTAGGGATATGCAACCGAATGTATTTTTAAAAAAGCTGTTGAAAATGTATTTTACCCAACAATGAAAAAGTAAGTATAGTCTATCTATATAGAAGAAACACTATTAAAGGTAGACCACTGAAACATTTCACGTACAAAATTACATTACTCCGAAAATCAGGGCTTCATTGGCGATTTTATCGCTAATAGAATTTCACTGGCCAACCATTATAATGGCTACACCATTTCATAAACCAAAAACTTTGTTACCAACAAAGCCCCTTTCAAAAAACCCTAATGCCCCGTAAATTTAAAGTGCCCAATACAGGAACAGAACAACTATGAACGAACTATCTCATTACAAACTACAGGATATGCCGAAACTTAGCCTATTGGATCCCTAATAAATACAAGATCGGTCGGCGATTACGCTACTGATATCGCGGAGTTTATGTCCCATAAAATAACAATACTGAAACGGTTATAGCCAAACACTTCACGAAATGGAATTAGGACCTTCCGAAATTGTGTTGGGGTTAGTGGCGATGCAGCTGTGAGGGAAATTGAATTTGTTTTGCCTCTTTCTTGCTGTCAAATAATAAACAAAGACGTTTTTCGCTTAAGTTTGATGGTCACGGTCAACTAAGCAAAGAAAGAAAGAACAAACGTGTATATAGTGCACAAAGATACAATATACAACGTAGAATCTCAAATCAAATAATAATATTGGGTATCTGTCAGCGCTGAACCGCTTTTCTAGCCTTTTCTGTCAATTAGAACCATTTATTTTTTAGAGCAATAAAAGGAGTGGAAGTGCGATCGCACGCAGTGGAATCGACGCGTGGTGAGGAACCTAATTTTATTAATTTCAATGAATTTGCAAAGTTTAAATGTAAAACGAATAAACATAAAAGAAAAAAGACATGACTGAGTTTAAACGAAATTTATGTATAAGGAGGGATGATTTCATGACGAGAGAAGTGCAATTTAAGACAGTTAAAAAACAAATGGTCCCCGTTTCCCTCAGCCAAACCGCATTCACCCAGTTTTAGAAATAATAAGAGTAACAATGATTTTTAAAACGTGAAGGACAGATAGTTGAGATAGTAATTTTTCTCCAGCGGATGAGTGGATTTAAATATTTGCCATGCATGCATTTATAAAGTTAACCTGCAAATGTTATAACAGTTGGTTGTGATCAAATAACTCGATTAAAGAATTTCAAGTTCAGAACGTGCACTTGAAATTCTTTAATCGAGTTATTTTTTTTTTTTTTAATTATTAAAAGAAGAGCATAGCATCTTTATTTCTTAACGCGTCTACTATAACTAGGTTTTTTTTTGGCAAGGGAAATCTCAAATAATGTCTCACACTCTGAGTGAAACGAAGTGTCAAACGTTGCCGACTAAAGGTCACAAGTTTTCATGACTCGAGTTGATACGGTTACGATCTGTTAACGAGTTGATATCTGTGCAATGACCTTTAAACCCACCTGTTATTCTACAGTAGCCCTTTGCGTAACAGTAACTCTTGCGGACAATCCTGCAGCATATACAAATACACAAACTGTAACCGTCCAACTTAACGTTAATTGTTTATATTTACAGTCAGATATTTCATAAAGTCAAATTGAAAATCACAAACTCGATTTCTTCGAAAATGTTGCAGTGATTACTCAATTATGGAGGGAAAAATAAAATTGTTATGACACTGTAAAACTTTTACTGAACGACGTAAAGCTGTGGACCAAATGTCCGCCAGAAATGACTGACTTTAGTTAACTTTTTATTCAATTATTATGATGGTTTGTTTTGGAACCAAATAAGAAGAAGTTGTTTTTAATCTTCATCATGAACATGTTTTTCTAATTGTACAATGTTCACGTTACGATCGGATGTTGATTTCATAATCACATCAAAAAGATTTTAATATCTAATTAAATCAAATGTGGCCATGGTTTTTTTTTATCCAATCCTATTTTTTTTTTCGAACTTATTCAAAGTGGCTGGTTTCAAAAAAGAAAAAATAGAAAATTAATAGTCAAACCAGGCTACGCATGGATTGTACATTAAGCCAGTACAAAGTTTAAAAAGTCCTTATTTTTTATACAAAATCACGGTTACTTTGACTAGAATGCGGCTATAAAACATTACAATGTTTTTGCAGTATCTGGTAGCAAATGTATCGAGTCAGCCTTCTTGGCGAGTGTCGAAGGTAATCAACACTACAAAAAAAAACCCAGCACCATTTTTATTGAGATCAAACCTATTTCAATGACTTTACATAGTTTGTCCACTTAACCTAGAAATCTACATCGATTTTACATCACAATATCGACTAGGAATGAATTAGTGAATAATTAATACAGTCAATGAACTTCTCTTGAAAGAATACCAAAAAAAAAGCCTTCAAATGATAAATGATATTTATTTTGCAAATAGGTTTTTTCAAACTCTTTTACACGTAATTTTTTTTTATTTGGACTTTTTTTTTGGTTACTAGATGAGGCCGGTGTTTCCTAACTGACTACCCTGAGAAGAAACACCGAAACAAACTCAGGGGTCACAGTCTCTTTTAAAGTCCGTACAACATGAAAATCATATGCGAACCATGCAGATTAGTGTCTGAGATGACCTTTTGAAGAAAGAACCATGCAATTTGAGTGGACCTGTCCAGTCAGTGCAAGCATTTGTCAATATTCGCAAAGCTCAACTCAGAACTACTAAGGAGCTCAACGACTTGACGAACAATACCAAAGAGAGGACATAATGGTTAGGCTACAGAAAACACTCAAATTGCCAGACATAAGTTGAAATGACTAAAAAAGAAAAAAAAAGCAATCCACATAGTCCTCACATTCACAAAAAAGAAAAAAATTAAAAATAATACCTACAAAGTGTAATACTTAACAAAGTAAGCATTTTGTCAAACATAAAGAAAAAAAAAATGTCAAATTGTAAAGCAAAAATTATTTTACGATGTCAAATTGTAAAAAAAAAAGAATCAGAGATCAAATACGGACACCAAAATATAATATTTTAAGGTTTAGAAAGGCTATCAAGTTGAGCAAATGGTCACCTATAGTGAAGTTCCATGGGTAGGTACCATAGGCCCGGGGCTGTGGGATTGTCCGAAAGAGCTACCGCGTTCCCGAAATGCAATGAACATTTGAAGATTTTCAATGAACACGTGTGAGTTTTGGTCCCAGAGTGAGAGAAGCTGCTTTTATGGGGGTAATAAAGATGCGATAACTACTACTTTTAGAGGGGACTCTCTTTAATTTTAAGTGATAATACATAATTTATGGTTATAACTCATGATACGGTAAACAAACTATCAGTTAGCGTAACAAAACTCCAACGTTGTAAGCACAACACTAAATTGTCAGAATCAATTATTCAGAATAGTGGAATCATTTATTTAGATATTTACATATTATTTAAATATTAATAATATTTAAATAATATATATTCAGAATCGATAATTCAATCATTTTGGAGGGTTTCAGGAAGCAATACGGAAATGATATTATCGCAGTGTTCACTATTCATTTCGAATGAGTATCTTTGTGACTGATATGTTCCCAAAATGATGAATGGAACCTTTTGTGTATAAAACCTTTTTTTATTGTTATAATATTTGACTTTGAGCGGACTTCTTTTCTTGCTCGCTAAATGGTGAAGGAAAAAGTCCTGAGGACATGACATGTCCTAAAAACAAACATTCGAAGACATGTAATATGCGCAAAACCTTAAATGTTTCATGAAGTTCAAATAAATAAATAAAGGAAAAATCCGACAAGACGGGTGTTTTGAGACCGGTTCATCTCCAAAAAAATTGGCCAATTTGAACCCCGCACTAGCTTTAGACATTTTATAAGTGCCCATGTGAAATATATTTTTTTTTAATTGACTATTGATATGTTCAAATCACGAATTTTGACTATTTAGTTCACGAACAGATAACACTTTTTGGTCAAAACCGGAACCTTACCTTCACTCGGTCCCCATACGTAATATCACCAAAATCGATCTCATATTGGCTAATATTGTTAACCAACAATGTCCCCTACCATGACCAACTTTTCCCAACCTTCTTCATAGTCCCTTCACGTCCCAGTTAACAGGCCACTTAAGGGACACACTTTTGATAGCTTGCCGCTTAATTAAAACTTTTTTATTTCATCATTCAGATATAATTCTAACTACGAATAACTTGAGATTACGAAGTTTAGTTAAAGGACCGTTTTAGTATTTGAGACTATAAAAATTATATAATAATTTAATGTTTGAGTTAGCTAGATAGTAATTATAGTGAGTTATATTATCTTTTCGTGGCAGTTAATTGGCTAAAATCATTTTAAGTGTCATGAAAGTTTAGTTAACTTGATCTCTATTAACTAATTTTGGCAAAAACTAGTTAAATTTAGCCTTTTAGAGACAATTTAAACCTATTCAGTTTAAATGCAAAATTGAGGCAAATCAAGGGCTGTTTAATAAACAATTTTGTCAATATTAACTATTTACATAGGTAAGTTTGTATGAATCCCTCGGTAAGTGAGTCTAACTCACACTTGACCGGTTTTTTTTATCTGTATATCGACAGTATTAATGAAGTTCGAATGTTTACAAAAATTATATTATAAAAACCTTTCTCAACGCCTTGTTGACACTTCACGTGACTCAAGTTCTGTTTTTTTTTACCTTTAATAGAGGATAAGAGTTGCCACACAGCGTGGCAATGCCACTAGTCTTTTGGGCACATCAAAATGGGGACTACATTAGACTGACGTACACGTGGGCGATACCTGAGTTGTACGAAGCGTCGCGTCGCATCGCGTGGCGTGGGTCTAATGTAGCTCATACATCGAGTTGCCATATAAAATGTACGCAGGACGACGCCACGTAGGTCCAATGTTGTTACACTTTTACGGTCGACAGCGATCCGAACCAGCTTTTCAACGCCATATTTTAATTTGTTTTTAGATCGATAATTATATCCATTGTTAAGATATCTCTCTTCTTTCTAAAGTTATGCCATTTTCATTTGTTTGGCAAAAAAGGAAAAACATAGACGGAGTCTTTTTGCTTCCTGATAGCTACAACCAGGAAGTGTGTCAGTCATGAGTGAATAAGTTTGCTTTTAGGCAAGCGTGCTCTATCGCCATCAGGTGAGATGATGATCAAACGCGAGCCTATCAACAACAGGTTTGAAAAATTTCATATCCGTGACCCAATAAACACCAATGCATTTTTCTATGTTGTACTGAAATAAAGTACGCTATCCAGCTAAAGTCTATCCGATAAATAATAACGTATAAAGCGTGTCGTTTTGAAATAGCTACAAATTGCTCCACCAGTTACTGGGCCCATAAACTAGCTCGGTAACTGGGATAAATTGAGTGGATACATCGTGGCTCGTGGATACATTTACTGCAGCCATACTTATTTGTGTCGATACGATGGTTTCGTTGTAATTAATTTTATTTTTTCGTTGCTGAATGAGCATCCAATGCACCTTTAGTTGCCAGAAAGATATAGTTTCTAAAACATGTCACCACAGTACTCGTATAGAGGTATGTAGAACTGTGTTTATTTATCTCCGTTGGAAGGGGAAGATCTCCCGATCAGGCAGGTGCTGTATCTGATCTAGGCAACTACCTGTAGTTGATTTTGGACGATTGTTTATATAAACATGTTCTAATTGCGCAAGATAGTTTAACAATGTTGTTGCTGTAATTTTACTTTGCTTTTCGATCAATTTAGTTTTCACATGTGCACGCTCGCCATATACACGCCTTCCCCCTATTACAATTTTAGGCTTAGTACAGAAAATGTGCTTGATATTCGCTAGGTACGAGATTGCTAAGTAAACATATTGATTTGTTGTTGTTTCCAAAAAACTGATACTAGCCTGGATCAGCCTTCACCACCAACACCCCGTTTACGTAGGCCTAGGATGACGGATGGCCAAGTCTGAGCCAACATGTAAATGTAACATAAAGTTCCTAAAAATTTCCATGTAAAAGCGTGTTTTTACGAGCTAGACCTTGTGTAGCAGATTTTAGTTTGTGTAGCCCCTAATAAAACAGGTTTTATTTCAGGCACCTACAATTTCGTAAAGTTTTCTTCAACTATTTAAATGATCGTCAAAAGGTGCTTTCCATCTGAGGATCTAAAACAGAACTTGGTCTTCCAGTCCGATTGTAATTTGAGTGTCTTCAAGGCTCGAGCGAAAAAACTCTTAATAAACTGGTGCACCTCTACATCAACGATTGCGTCACTGCTTACCATCAGGTGCGATCACGATCAAGCACCAGTTTATCATCATCATCATCATTATCATCATCTCAGTCGAAAGACGTCCACTGCTGGACATAGGCCTCCCTCAAGCGTCGCCACAGCGACCGGTCCTGTGCGTCTCGCATCCATCGGATTCCCGCGACCCTCGCCAGGACGTCGGTCCACCTTGTGAGAGGCCTTCCGACGCTGCGTCTTCTGGTACGTGGCCGCCACTCTAGAACATTCCGTCCTCATCGACCATTTGTTCTACGAGCAATGTGCCCTGCCCACTGACACTTAAGTTTGGCGATTCTTCGGGCTATGTCGTCGTATTCACCAGTTTATACCAATTAAAAAAAAAAAAAAACTATTGACAATTAAAACTCACCAATAACATCGATGAACTTGGTAGCGATCTGCGTGGCGAAGGACGGCGAGTCCGCAGTCACCTCGCAGCTGAAGTTACCAGCCAGCGTCAGGTCCAGTCTTCGGAGCAGCACCTGCGTGCCGTTCGACCTGTTCATCTGAAAATTCGGTGGAAAATACTGTTTAATAAGTTTGAACTAAGTGAGGTTCTTGGGTTGTGAGTGTAGGCAAGAATCATTTTAGGCTACGGGGTTGTTCGAAAGAATTAACGCGCTCTTGCAATACAAAGAGTAACTAAAGGAACAAGGGTGGACTTTAGTCTGTAAATATCTGGTACCCTTCTCACTCGTAACTAGACCAGGAGAAGTTATTTTCAAAAAGCAGGCAATGTACTGCACAATATTTTTAATTTAATTTAACAGTCATCGACCAACATAACATCCCAACATGTAAGTGTAGTGCGTTAGGTATGTTCACTGACAATTATTTCGTGATTATTTATTTATTTATTTATTTATTTATTTATTTATTTATTTATTTATTTATTTATTTATTTATTTATTTATTTATTTATTTATTTATTTATTTATTTATTTATTTATTTATTTATTTATTTATTTATTTATTTATTGGTCTATCTACAATTGTTACACTATACATTCAGAATATACTTGCTTTTATATAAACCAAGTGTACAATATCATACGATAGACACAGCATGCATAAGTATATATAAAAAAAAATTGAAACAAATAAGATAACAGTGCAGATACAACACTTAAAATCTAGTATTGACAAATGTCGGTTAGAATTTTATCAAATATAATATAATAATCATTTTAAATGGACTTGGTGCTTGATTTTTTGAATGGATGTGCTGAAAATATCTAAAGTTACGTCGCAATTGTTGAGAAGCCTACAAAGTCTTGGAATTGGGGATTATGCGTAAGGAGGTGGCATTAAATGATGCACAGAAAGAGTGGGAGCAGTAACAACAGTCTGAAAGTATAAATGAAGTAGTAGTACACTACTGGCTGTCGACTTTGGTTCTTAGATCTTTTAGTCCATACAAAGATTGACTGGTAGATATCGCTGTCAACAATAAAATCGCTATTTTTTTGTATTGTCGCAAAAAAAGTGTTATTATAATTATTTTATGCCGTCACACTGACTCCCATTACACAGGCATGCATATTTCGGGAGCGTAGTGACCTTAAATACCTATAGCTACGATGCGTTGATTAATGTAAGTGGGTTGCAAGTGGGTGGTGTAACGGCCCCTACCATAGCACAGGTCTAGTAGAATTGGGCTTCGTACTCTCCTCCGTTGCAAGCTGCATAAATTTCTTTCAAATAAAGATTTTTTTTCAATTTTATTCAATATACCTTCCTCAAAGAGTAGCCATGTCAAAACAGGAAATTTATTATAATGATGATGATAAAAGATATTTTTTTGTAAGTAGGTTTTTACGAACACTTTTACACGTCAATTTTTTCTTTCGTCTTTTTATACTACCTAGATAAAGCCGGTGTTTCCTAACTGACTACCCGAGAAGAAATACCGAAACAAACTCAGGGGTCATACACCGAAACAAACTTAGGGGAATTAAATTTGAATTTAAAGAAAGACTATTTAGAGCATGACCCCAAAAATTAAGCCATTATTCTGCTCACCGTGAGAATAATAAGTATGGCTGATAAATTCTGGAATATTCATTGTGACAGGAGTTCCAGTTTTCGGTCGTAAACTTTCCCCAAATTTATTCCTAGTCTAGATTACTTACAGTAGGCCAGATAATCCAGAACTACTCTAACTGAATTTACAAAGATGAATATTTGATTTAACTTTCTGTTCTCTTAGTAAATCTGTGGAATAAATTCACTTTAATTTTCGGCAGGATAATTTAATTTTCCAGTTGATTTGAACTCGTTTATGGGAGAGAGGTCAAAGTTTATTGGCCGCCTGTCAAAAATGTTTTGCTTTTTATTAATGAGATTATAATTTCTGCGATCCTTTAAAAGCGTTTGTAAAAAGTTGCCAAGTGAAAAATTAAGAAATTTCTTCGGGATTTATTGAAGTCGTACTGTAACAGGATTTAGAAAATTAACATGTTTTTGTAGCTCTTAATTCTGACGCTTTAAAGTAAAAATGAACTACCAGATTTCATTTCAAACATCAGCATTACTTAGATTTGCTTTAGATCATGAATGAGAACAAATTCTCTACACAGCGACTTTAGAACGTTGAAGGACTCATCAAATTGTCCTATGCCATTTACAACCAAAGATCCAATTATTTCAAGTCCATTAAACAAGAAGTATCACTTTATAACATTTTCCGGATCGCAGACACAATTACCGTTAGAAGCATCGATTTTCGTTTCAAGATAAAAATAGAACACTTCTAATACAATGCAACTCGTGCAGTAAATATCTGGAATGGATTTTAAAGTATCGACTACCAACAGATATTCGCTTTAAACACCTCCACAATAAAAGAGATGTGAAAAACCTTATTCTGCTGTAATGAAAAGAAGACAGTACTATAGAGGCGTTGGATCGCACCTCGAAAATCGTTTTCAATCCCGATCCAGTCTTTATCGATTCAATCTAGCAAAGTGAGACCATCCGAGTACCGTCGGTAGCGAAATTCGGAATGTTTTCAAACAGCTACACAATATGTGTACTAGATTTTTGTCGCCTGCCAGCCTTTTTGTACTTTTCTTTTTCGCTGACCGTATTCAAACGTGAAAGTGCTAGACTTTGTTTAAATTTTGGAACGTTTGCTCAATAAGCTGTGGTACATTGGCCATAAAAGTTTGGGGGCCTAGTTCGTTGTTTCCATTTTCAAATTTTTGTTATATTTTTATGCTCTGCTATGTTTTTTTTACTGTAGATTTGATACTGGTCACCTGTGTTGACCTTTTTCAAGGTAAAGTCTCTCTTTCACCGTTAGAATATTTTTTTTACAAATGACAATTTTTTTCTCACAATGGTCTGATGTATTTCCTCTATGGAAAAAATTGCGAGATATTCGACAGTGAAAAAGATTAGGCTATTTCTGTTGTATTTGTTATGTATAATGTTATGGAATACGATATTTTTAGTAATTTGCTGCAATTTATGAGGAAAATCCAAATTATCTCTTTCACTCGCCATGTTATTAATATTTGGAGTTACATTAAAAAAATAGATAAGAAACAAAATAAAAAATCATCTTAAACAAAAGAACAGCATCAATTACTTAAGCTAATTGCATGAACACTGCACCATTCCCGTGATCCGACTCAATCACCCGAACAAGGATCGTTTTCTTTATTTATAGTAGGTGACTCAAAGAATTAGATCTCTGATCGAGCCCTATCCATCCGTGTAATGGAGTCTTTAATCTGTTTCAGCCAATAGCAGAGCAGGAAAAACATACTGTAAGGTAGGGAAAACCCAAATTATCTTTATGTTACTCTAGGGTGAGGTATCAGAAATTTTGAAGATTAGGATGAGAAAATCGAAACAAAAATTTTTGGACTGTTGTGACCAAATATAAGGTTACTTTTTGAACTGGGACAGTGTTTATGGGAGATAAAATACATTAGGGCCCAGGAAAAACTGTGCAAGATACCTTTAAACAAAATTAACTTTTTTCTCATGAATAAAATTTTCGCCCTAGCATTTTTTGTCAAGTGCGTGTTATCCTTAAAAACGAAACAAAAATAGCAAATTTTTAGTGCCAAAAATTTTCTTTGGATATTTTCACTGGTCGTGACAAAAGTAATCGATAATTTTATATTTCTTTAATCTTTATTAATCCACTTTTTATCTTTTACCTGTCTATTCTAGGCTCATGGATCAATCTAGTCGAATGGACTTATTTAACTTGACTATTCTTCTATATTAGTGTTATAAAGAAGAGGAAAAGCTTATATCTTTGGATTTAGGTTTGAAATAAAGAAAATCAAAAACTACTAACAGGTTTTATAAAATAATTCACCAATAATATAATGCTATTTTAAACATAACTTTAAAGATCGAACCGTGCAATAGTTATTATTTTAGTCTATAATACTCTTCTTATTTTTCACAGTCACAAACTGATTCCAGTTTACTTTTTACCGTCGTCACTTTACATAAATATGGTCACCAATATTCAATAATATTTCTTTAGCCACTAATATTTATTTAGTCACTCAAAGTAGAGATTAAATCCGAAAAAAAAAATTTTTACTCACATCCACATAAATCCCGGGTAGTCCAAACACCCTCGTGTCAGGATCCTCCATCGGAGTATACCTGTAGAACTCATGGTTGCCTCGGTACCATTTGACGGAGTACAGTGGCGCCCCCTGCATGTCTCGCGAACAGATCAATGCCGCTGTTCCACCCCTGATGACGGTTGCAGGCTGGACTAGAAGCATCACGTCTCGAAGGCTTGTGACTCCTGGAATAATTAAAAAAGGATTTTCGTGAGTTAAGAAGTTAAAACATAAAAGTACTGTAACGACATCTGTAGCGTCATATATGAACTACGAATACTGTACGCGCAATTATTATTATTATTTGGTTTTTCGCGTCTGGTCGGAGAATCCTCCCTTTCCAATGGAGGTTTGTGGGACTTTACATTCAGTTCCGCTTACTTTTAAACTACCATTGAAACTAAAATGACTGAAAATTCATGAAAATTCTAAAGACAAAAGGTACTGTATTCGGAACTCAATCATTTTTTTTAATATTGAAATAAAAAAGTAATTCGTATGCAATCGACAAAAAATATTTATCACTTTAAATGCTGATTTTCAATTCAATAAAGTCGTTAAAGTTAAAATATTTGCTCGCAAAAAATGTATGTTTTAATGTGAATTCTGAAATATTATGAGAGCAATAAGATCTGAGGTTTCACAGCATCGTCTCTCGTTATCTTAATGGACTCAGTGATTTCCAACATTTACTGAGATATGAAGGAAAAAATGGTCTGTGACTGCTGAATTAAGAAACGGAATATTTCAACAGACTATAGTTTTTTGTACAGTGAATGTCAAGTTTGACATTATTCTTGAGGTTTTGCTTCAAAACTGATGTCTAGAAAATGTGAGCAAGTTATAATAATTGTTCAAAAAGGATTTGAAATGTCGACCCTTTTTAGGAAGAATGTCCTAAACGATAGTTTGCGTGTTTTGCAGAAGCAAGTTTTCTCTTCCATACTTAAATAGTATTTATGATAAAGTATAAAACTTATCTATTCTTCTATTTTTATGTTACAAAACTGATTTGTATTTTTCAATGTTTTTACTAAGTTCGGCCAGTGGTTTCGAAGTGCAGCTTCACTCGCATAAAAGTAGGCTTCTCTATACAAAATTTGAACTCCCCAAAATTTGAAAATCCTTTCTTAGTACAAACATTTTCACTTACAAACACACTAAACAAACACACCATTCCATCACCGCTATTACACACTTAAACCGCTTTGCGTCCGTTGCGTCACAGCCATGGGTTCAGTCGAAAACCAGCGTCAGGCACTAGTTGTCTGGCATTCATGCTGAACTGGACCTTTTTTGGTACAGCCATGAGGCACGCAACTATTTGTTTTTCTTTTTCTGTTTTCTTTTTATTTTTTGTTTCGTTTCATTAATTTTAAAAATTTGATTTTCTGTGTCTTGTGCTGTACCAAATAAATCATTTTTCTTTCTTTCTTTCTTTCTTAACTTATTTAAGGCAACTTTGTGTAAACATTTACGCTCCTAGTCCCAGTAGTTTTGACTAGACGTTGATATGACAGTCAGTCAGTTTCTCCAATAAAATTTTTATTTCTAATGAAAATCACAAAAACTACTGAACCTATTTCAGTTTTTTTTTGCCCGTATAATGCTACGTAGTTATTCAGATACCCGCGAAACGAGACACAATAGTAAAACAATAACAGCGCGGTCTCATAGGACCGGTTGGGGATTCAAACGTTAAACACTAAATAAGTATTTACTACTTTCACACAGACGAAGTCGATGGTAAGAAACTAGTTCGAATATACAAAAAGGCAAAATCCTTACACATTAACTCATCAACGCCTAGCCCAAACCTTTGGACCTAGAACGCTGAAATTTTACACAAAGGCTCCTTTTATGATGTAGGTATTTGTAAGTAAGAAAGGATGGGCTGAATTTCGGAGAATCCTTTCTTACTTACGTGTACGCAAAAGAGATGAAACGGGTGTCCAAAATATGTATGTAAAAACCTACTTTTACACGAGTGAAGGCGCTTGCAGAAGCTAGTTATTCATATAACTAACTGATCTAATAGAAGTAGAACAGTTCCTATTAATACCATCATAATCTACCTAACCTTTTCCTAACTATATTGGGGACGGCTTCCAGTCACCTTTCCACAGACCAACCTTGGCAAGCGTTGCTTATCCTTGAAGATCGACCTGTGCAGCTATTATTATCTAGCCACGAGCTCCTCCTCGAGTTGCTATTAATATATTTTCAAAAAAACTTATTAAATTATGGAACAGAAAATACATTTCTGTAGAAAACGCAAACGGTCACTTACGATGTTTTTCTTGAAAAGGTTCAATGTGCTCAGGAACAAGAACCCGCACTGAGCACTGAACTCTACGGATATTTATAAACGTTATGAACCAAACACTATAACATATTTATGGAATATGTAAAGGATAGAATGTCCTCCCGTTTTGACTAACATATTGTATATTTAAATGTGATTTATCCTTTATATTATTTATTTATGTTACACATTCATCTTCATTAACATCAGATCCTGGACATAGGAATATTTTACCGCTTTCTTAGCAGGGACACGCTTGCTAAGAAAAAAAAAGTTCAAAGCCGTAACTAACTATAGGTAAATTAGACATTTTTAACATGTCGGATTAACGTATCCATCTTTCAAAAACTTCAAATCTACTCACGGCTTTTGAGTGTCTTCGCAGGATTCTGCAACACTTTGGTCACATTGCAAGGAAAGACGGTGGAAACCTCGAGAGGCTCATTGTGACCGGTAACTAGTAGATGGGATAAGGACTCGAAGGTGCAACCCAATATGTTGGTCCGACCAGTTTAACGCCGCTCTTAGTTGTACGATTTACGATGCCCTTCACACCGCCAGAGACAGGAACAGATGGAGCAACATCGTAAGGGTTAAGGTGATAAAGCAGGGAAGTGACTCTCAGCATTGAGGAATACGACGCAAAGAGGAAGATAGCACCTAACCAAATGGTTTACAAATTTACAATAACAAAATTGTTATTGTAAATTTTCCTAAACAGACCACCAATCCATCCATTTATGTCATCAAATTAAGTCACATTTCTAAAAAATATTTTACCAAGCTCCTTGTTTTTGTATCTGAAGGTTAAAACCCATTGAACAGTATCAGACTTTTACTGATTACAGCTAATGTATGTCCACATGTATTTCTTCAATTGTGATTTGCGTTGTAGGGTTACGAGATTGCGGTAACTCTTTCAATCAGTTCTCACCTCTCCACATAGCCTACGAGCGTCCTACTTTAACTTGCAAAAAACATTAACTAGACGTCCTCAAATATAAACACACAAAAACTCAAAGACAAAACTACGTAGGTAAAACCACAAAACAAAGCCGCTTAAGCTAACTCAATAAATTGTCAAACACATCCTGACATCACGAGATATCGCCTTGCTCTTTTAGCTTGCGTTCAAAAAACATATGACGGAGTATGATCACATCTCTCCGATATCTTATAGCTAGGGCCTTTACCGAAACTCAGATCGATTGTGTCATAACTCTTCTAAGACAAGGGACATATTGGCTGGCCGAATCCTACACAATAAACTAGGTATATTTGTCCCGACCCGAATTTTGAGTTCGGAAAATATTTCTGAACAAATATACTTAGCGGTTTTAGAGTTCCTTAGCCTTGTGACAAAAAAACTCGAGTCCCTGGAACGAAAAAAAAGAAGGAATGGGATGGGTTTTAGTCAGTTAAAGTCTGACACACCCTCTCGCTCCGCTCAAGTGTGGGAGAAGTCATTCTGATGATTCCCCACCTAAAAAAAAGCCTTGATAAAAACAAAACCTTTATAATTGAATGAAAATTTTATATTTTTTGCGATACCGATTTAGTTTGAAAGGAAGTTATCACTAGAACACAGATATGATGAGCAGATAAGTTCGTTATTTCAGATATCATTAGAGAGCATCTGTTGAGATTTTTTTTAACGTTTATCTCTATAGAGATCTATGCTTTGGAACGTGCGATTTAGCTTCAATTTTTTGACTGACCGACATTTTGGCAATTTAAAAAGTGCCTGACAGGGGTTAATTTAAAATTATTTTTTTATGATTAATTATGTCTTTGAGAAAAATTATGACATAGCTCCTACCTTATTTTGCAATCATCAAAATCAAATACTATGAAAATATAGCTGATCTATGTGTATAAATACCAGGTACAGAACCCTCTACTGTGCTTGGTCAAGTTCAACCTTCACAAAATCTTTGTTTTCGTTCCTTAATAAAAGCAAACTAAGCAAGAGCCTAAGTTTTTGTTAGAATCAATTTAGAGTAGTCTAGTGTTTGCTTCAGAAAAGTGAAGATAAATTACTTTGTATTTTTGGGTCACTACACAAGCCGGCCACAGTATGGTTAACCCATTCTTAGCGGGATAAACTCATTACTGACAAACGACCGGTATTGACAAGCTGTCTCAGCTGATGGCAGTGAATTAAATCAAGATTATAAATTGAGCTTCTTCTCTGAAGTTGATAAATTCGCATAATGGATTTCGTTCGTGAAATCTTTAGGTATCCGAGATATTTTACGAACGAAACTGTTTGAAATGGACCAATTTGTAGACGTTTTTATTTTTTGTAAACTTTTATAAGAAAGAGTCAAGCTGGCAAATTGTTAATCGGAATTAGTCGAATGGTACCTTTCGTGTGCGACTACTTAAGAGTTTCATGGCATAAACCGAAACATTCACAGTCTTTTGAATTTGAAATATCAATATTTATTTTATTTTCATTTTTTTTTTGTTGGGAGTCCTCCCATATGTTGGACCGATGACCGGGCGAGGGTCGCGGGAATCCGGGGTAGACTAAACCTTAAAAATTTTACTTGTACTTTATTCGTTGTCCATGTTTACCCTACTCTCCACTATACATATTTAACATAGGTATAAGTTCTATTAGTTATGTTTATTCCCTAAGATCCATATGATAAGAGGCATATTGACCATAAACGGGCATCTACATTCTAGTTGTTAATAAATTCGAAATTGAACACTTAAGTAAACCTTGGCATTTAACTTAAAATTTCATGCTGAGCAAACAGGAGAATAAAGTATAATAAAGTTTAATGTACAGCTAAATACATAGATAAGGCAGGAGCAAGGAGTAGTAGTTTTCTCTCTAAAGTTGTCAAAACAGGTCAACAAAACTAGTTTTTTGCGATTTTCAACAAAACGGTAAATTTCACCATAACATTCGTTCAGAAAAAAAGGACTTTATAGATTTAATTTTTGATGGTGTGTTAAACAATCCTACCATTAATTTTCAGCTGGATGCTAATTATTGCAACCTCGCCCCTATTTTTTCATCTAATTTAACCTAATAAATAAATTATTAATTACATAGAGGGCCTGTTTCACCACCTATGATTAAGTTTCGAGTATCTTACTTGGCAGATAATTTCATACAAAATCTGTCACATTTTTGAATTTATTCAGTGAGTAGTGCCTACTCAGACATTGTGAAACAGGCCCAGAGTGTTTTAAAAATATATATATTTCCAGTATTCTTTGGCGCTTACTTTAAAGTAATGTTCGCGATGCCAAATGTCAAAACGGGCCTTTTATTTTCTTACACCTTTAGACTACATTTTACTTACCTTAACACCGAAGTCTCAACAAAACCTACCAGAAAATTACGCCCCAGATACTCCAATAACAATTCACATGATATTATCTCGAATATACGAAAACGTACCTTTACGCTTACAGTTTCAAAGAGCATAACACTCGCTCTTGATGTATCAAAGCTCACGTCAAATACAAGTTAAGGATATTAACAGCGCCTTGTGAACTTCTACCTAACCGCTCTTTCGTATACTTGACGTGCCTGTGGCCAAACAAATTTACAGACTTTGAAGTTTGAGTTGAAAATAAAATTTTACTAATATTATAAACGTGAAATGTTTGTTACGTTACGCAAAAAATAACTGAATTGATTTTTTTATAATATGAAGTAGTGCTTGACTACAATCCCGCCTGATGTTAAGCAGTGATGCAATCGTTGATGGTGAAGCGCACCAGTTTATTAAGAGCCTATTTATTCTAGCCTTGATGGTATCTATATTATAATTGGATGTTAAGACCGCAGCAAGCAAATTGTGCCCGTTCTTCGATGTACGTGGTATAAACGATGAGGTAAAACGCTTCGTCCGGTCTGTAGAGGTATCAACGACGTTTAGAAAGGTGATGTCGGAATCAAGTCACGCAATTTTCGCGCACACTCTCTAAAACTATAACACCGAATTTTAAGAATTTCGAGCCCACGCCTACGGTGGATAGGCGTGGTTGATGAAAAAAGGGTAAATCACCGTCCGGCCGTCCGGCAACAATCCGCACCGAGCCTGAGTTGTCAATTAGATGTTAGTAAAACCGTAGGGGCTCAGCAGCGAAGAAGCCTACTGGGACCATGTCCCTGGAACGAAAGGCAAAGAAGAAACTTAGGTGTGATTTTTGACAGTAAAAGCCTGACACGCCTACCCGATCCACCTTAGAGTCACAAAAGTTGTTGGATGAAAAAAAGTTATCGGATGAAAATAGTAGTCCTTAGAATGATAACACGTTTTTACTCAGATATTACATGGAACATTAGAAATAGCGATGTACTTATTATCTGTAATGAAGTTACCGATCTTCTTCTTAAGTTATCGATGGCAAACCCTGTTAAATTCCTTACCTGGCCCAGTATTTAAGTCTCAATGTAAACAAGTAACAGGGCACGTCATGCAGGATGAAAGGTTGGACATTGTATGCGGAGAGAGGCTGCACAGACACAGAAGATCGGATCCGTATAAGAACACCCATCTGTGAAGATTGTCTTTATTGCGTCCCACCTAGGTTACCGATTAGCTTTGTGGACTATTGGAATAAACAACGAAGGATAAGTAATTTTCCTCAATCAGGATTTCCTTATTTTTATTTTCTTCTACCATTGAAAAAGTTTATAAATCATTCATTCTTTTAATAATATTTACATATGAGTTATTTAAGAACCTATTAGCGTGTTTGATTTGTACAGGCAGTGGAAAACTTCGTGTTTTTTGGAACGATTTTCCTAATCTCGTTCGTTTTGATCATTTTCCTGGAGTTAATTAAACACAAATGATATTTTTATCATTTCTTTTTAGTATCAGTCTGTTTCATTATTATCCCACTACCTTCTGCCAGTGGCTTTGCCCGCGATCAATTTATGTTTCTTTGTACTAACGTTAGATCTAGTGCATAAACTAGATTAGGCTTTATTATAGTCCGTCTAATGAAAGCGCGACCTGAGAAAAAGAGGTATGTGTATGTTACTAGCTAGTAGGCGAATCATGTTTTGACACATCACATTTTTTTTTAATTCCTACAATTGCAGCTGAAAAATGTTGCCAATTAAATTTAAAAAAAAAACTCCAGGTCGCGCTTTCATTAGACGCACTCTATAATCAGTTATTAAGAAATCGGATTACAATAATAAAAAATAATAGCTTTGTATTCAAATTCTTATGTTACGACAGAAAACCAAACTTCTATTAGTTCGTCCATCCGATAACAGATGGCGTTACCAGTCACTCCCAGTTCACTTGTACATAGCATTAATTAAAATAATGTGACTTTCCTCCCATTACAAAGCTAAACATAATTATGTTACATAAATGTTAAATATGTTTTTGTATATTCTGTTCATACTGAGCATTAATTAGATAATATTTATAATTAACATAATTATCTAATACTCCAACATTTATGCTTTTGAAATGATAATTAGGAACGTTAGAATGTTATAGTAAATACAAAATTAAATATTAATTACATTTTCATAGTTTTTTTTTTCAACTAAACACAGGCATCATTTTCAGTAAAATTCTATGCATCGTTATTATTTACATGAGGTAGATTTTCAGGGACGTGTATGTTTTAAGTGTAGAATTATGTTATATGGGATGGGATTAAGATTATAGATACATGAAAATCTTATAAACCAGTTTCTTGTATAGCTAAATACCTAAATGTAAGCCGCCATAACTTAACATCACCCCTGCCGGGGTCTGTGCTTCCTGATAGCTACAACCTAGGGGTCTTTAAGTCAAGATTGAATAGATTGCTTCTAGGCAAGCGTACTCTATCGTCGACCACATGATCGATTACCATCAGGTGAGATGTGGTCAAGCACGATCCTATCAATAACAAAAAAAAAACAACACTAAAGTCCCCGTCACGAGAAGCTATAAATTTTGTAAACAAACATCTTTTACTAAGTAAACATTTTCAATCGACATGAAATAGAGACGGGTTATATGAAAGTAACAACCTCTTTAATTTAGTCGGATCATATTTTAACGACGCAAAGTGCTATCGTTTTTTGTTTCTTGGTCCGTCGCAGGGATTGTAAACTATCGGGACACAATTTTGAAATAAACGCGTCATTCGAGTTTCGAATGCGTACGAGTTTGTTTCATTGCTTTGCATATATCGCGGATCTGATTGTTATTGTTATAAATCGATGAGATGATTGATAAAACTGTAGAGAGCTTCGTGATACATGTCACTGATTCTGACACAGAAATGGAAACAACTGAATCTGACGAATAATTATTCTTAAATAATATACAATTATGTTAATTAATATTGTTACTTAATAATTTATTAAATCTTAAACAAATTCATTTTTTTTGTTGGTCCAAATGTTGTGAACTCCTGAACACTTGTTTACAAAATTTATAGCTTCTCGTGACGGGGACTTTAGTACTAGTTTATATCTATAAAAACATAAAGATAATTGTAGGAAGTACAATAGGGCGCTAAGTACGATCCATTTATCTTTGTAACAGTGACAGTTGGGAATGTTCAAAAATACTTTAGTTCAGGAATTATTTTAAACTGTGATTTTTGTTCGTTTAATGTGTCTTCCGTGTTACCCCAGTTAATGAGTTGTGGAGGTCTGGTAGGCAGCCTCTCCTCCTAATACACTGGTATTCAGCTAAATCCGGCTTGACTGGAAGCCGACCCCAATATATGTAGTTGGGAAAAGGCTAGGTAGGTAGGTATTTTTGTCCGTTTAGTTTCCCCCTTTGTTTTTACTTAAAAAATCATACTTGTAACGACATCTATGTCGCCACATAGGAACTAATTAAAAATTGTATCGTGGCATTAGAGTAGGTACTCTGCGCGCTTAGAACATTATACAACAGCCCGAAAGTAACTATTAGACAGATGTCCAGACTAAATACTTATTTGGTCGGAGGATTCGCCCTTTTTCTATGAAGGTTTGCGGGAAATAATTAGATACTCGTGTGAGCTCAAAGAGAACTCAGTATTAATGAACAGCGCCATCTAGGGCTGTTGCCTGTTAGAGCTGCGAGATTTGCGAAAGAATTCACGTGGTTGTAGAACGCAGAGTCACTGAAGAAACACATGTGGGTTTTAGTCAATAATGTTCTAACAATCCCGTACACTAACCAGTGCGGGAAGAGTTAGATATTCGTTATTCAGTGTTTCCACTTCAAAAAAAGGTAGCAGATTTTTTTTAACAAGCCTACAAAGTTTGTTTCAGTCTACAGTTTCAATAAGTTAAATATTCATCAAAGAATAAATAAATTGATGTTAATTAAAAGCATCGGATCATTGAAATTAATATGAAAAATAATGAATAATGTCGGAGATGCATATCTCATTGTTGTTTAACGTTTAACAAGGCTTCGCCTTAATTATTATGAAGGAATAATTATACGTGCTAGATTTCTTTACTCTTACTAATTATAAAACACTCATATTTAAATATTATATTCCTTATTGTTTAACTTTTATTACCAGTTCACAAATATACCGTATTTAAAAAAAACGATAAATTTGTGGCATTTTACTTTTCTCTTTGTGTTTGGTAATTAAATGTTTAAGTGTTCGAGTGTACATACATAATCAATAAGTCTATGTTTAATTAAAAAAAAACAATTTCACCCTTCTTCCCATAGTTCTTTATTCAGAACAACGTATAACGAGTTAGTTCATCCACATGCCTAACTAGCCCTTTTCCAAAGTTGATGGTCCCAAATACAGTACACTCTTCGGATATAATATTAAAAGAGCGACCTCTATAAAAGAGCGCGTTTAACATTCACTACAAGCTACCTGTGTCATCGAAATGACAGCAAATAAAACTAGCGTGGGATCTTTACTGTCGGACCCCTGACTGCGTGGTCGGACTAGCATAGTAGGTTTGAGGAACTTGATACTTGAGGGTTATAAGTATTTTATTAGATGAATATCTTTTGTTTCCAGGCTCAGGTACTAACGTTGTTAAAAACTAAAAGGTCCGGTTTTCATATTTGAGAAAGACCTGAGAATTTAACTTAGAAGAAACTGAAAGAAACAATAAAATAATAATTATTAACAAAAAGTATTTTAAAAAATACATACTTTTTGGCGCGTTAAATTATTTGATGGAATTTAGTGCAAGTATTCTATCGTCTGTTTTTTATTCCCTGAGACCAAATTGACAAAAGTAATGTCAAATTTACTATAGGATAATAGGAATGATGCCAGTTCTTTTGTGTTGAAATGTCATTTTAGTCTCAGGGTTTAAAAAACACGTTATAGTATTCTCTTTCTTCACTAGTTACGTCGCGATGACAAATGTCAAAACAAACCTTTTGCTTTTGACAAGTTTACCGGATGTTATATTAAGAAAACATTCATGAAAACAGGCCTCAGAATTTGAGTAGGAATGTTGTTGATTCTTTGCCATTTTTTTTTTAAGAAAAGTTTAAGACAGAGATCTTAAACTTTATAGATAAAAAAAAACATATAAATATATAAAAAATAGTCTCTAACCGGTATCGGGAATAGAATCCAATAACTTTATAATTACACTAGCAGCCCGTCCCGGCTTCGCACGGGGTAGACAATTATTTATTTTTGAAAATTTTTCTACACCTTCGGTTACATTGTTCAAATTTTACCAAGAATCCCTAATTTTTAAACGGTTTTATTTAGCTCACCCCGTTTGTTTTATTTTTTTTTTATTCTTGGGTCAAATTTAGTAATTCAAATTTCACCCTCTTCCTGTCAACCGATTAATCTGAAATTTTGTATACACTTTGGATTTTGGTGACAATACAATTATAAAACAGAAAATAAATGAATTATACAGAATGCGAAATAAAAACTAAAAACTAGAAAATAAAAATAGGTAAAAAAACTTTTTAAGTTAAACGGTTTTATGTTAAACATACATTGCAATGTTTAACATAAAACAAATATACTACATAAGATAAATATACTAAAAACCAAAAAATAATAAAATAGATACAGTCGTGGGAATTATAAACATATGCATAGACTAGACTAAAATAAAACCGTGGGGCACGTTCTATTTTGGCATCAGAAAGTGTTTTTGGGAAATAATAAAGATTCGACATCTATGTTCCTTAGGCCTCCGTAATGCGACATTTGTAGTCCATGGAGTTCTTACTCGTTGTTGTCTTTTATTGAGCTAGATAGCCAAAGCTAGAGTCAAACCAGCCAGTGATATTACTGGCTGGTTTTACTCTAGCTTAGCCACAAAATTTCTTGTCTTCTAAGACAAGGCAAGGTAAGAAATTTTCGGGGAAAATGATTATTCAGTAACAGCGGAATCTGTTGATTTTTCTTAACAAATTGTGTCAAGTTCAGTGGCTGTTTTTAATATTATCCTAGACAATACTAAAACGGCACGTTCTTGGTAAACTGGAGCTGAGAATTTTATTGTAGTGTTGACTAGCTAGATCAGCGAAATTTGCCGAAAAGGTTGACTTGTTGCCAAATACTAATATTATACTAATGGTAAACAAATTAACTATTCAATACAAATACTCGGCTTGTTTAATTATCATTAACAAATTAGTCTCGAACTCACAGAAATTTTAGCACCAATAAAAAACCTTATAAATCAGATAGATATAAAATCTAAGATTAAAAAGCAGCCATAACGAAGCTGTCATTCACAGTCATACCTACATAATAGTGATCCCTTTTTGTGATTTAGAAACGAAAAATTAGGTCGATTACCTTCCATCGGATCGACTGGCTGCAAATAGATCACAGGGGATCGTAACGAGATGCCAGTTTTTCTTGTCATCTCTTTTCTATCTTTCCATTCGTATCTGCTGATTAAGCTTGTAGAAATTTAAGTATTTGACTGTCAAATATTTGGCTTTTATAAATGGAAGGTCATTGGAGGAATTATTGAGCCGGCATTTTCTATTTTTGTAATGGGAAATCGTTATGTCCGTTTGGGTGGAACAAAATGTGCTTGCTCTTTGCTTTTCAGGGCTGTGATAAAGAAGTCTTTCGGTAAACAATCTCACAGCTTGACATATCCTATCTTACTACTGTAAAAAAACTGTAAATTGATCAAGGTCTTTTTATAGTCCACGCATTTTTTTGTTGGCACTTCGTGTGTCCCAAGGGCTGCCTTTACCATGGGCAGAGAAGCATTCAAGATAAGCATTGATATACAATGTGGCAATGCTACTTGCCTTTAAGGTACAGTCAGATGCAAAATTGCATGGATAGTACAGAAAAAAGTTCGTGTGAAGCGATAAATGACGCAATGAGTATTTTTCGAACACTTGAACTCAAACGTTCACGGGAAAATTGACATTAATGTATCCATGCTATTTTGCATCGTACCTTACATCACCAGCGATGTAGGGGAGTTTTTTGAAGCCATGCGATTGCTTTTAGTTCATTTTTAAGGGTTTTTTATTTAATAAACTAAAATGTTCTCATATTACAATTCTCCTTTTTTTGTTGTATATAATAAAATTGTGATACAATGTAAAAATAGTTAATGAAATAAAAGATAAATACCTAATTCCTATATAGTGAAGCCGACCTCTATATGCTAGTTGAGTTCTTTAACCTCAACTCAATCAAATTGATTTGTTACAGACTGTTGTTGTACATTAGCCGAGGTTTCTGTACCGTTGCCATCGCGACCCAGGAATCGATTACAGGAAGTTTCTTTTCAATATGTTATAAGCCGGAATCCTTAAGCGTAAGTGGCCTATATTATTAAAAGGCAATATCCCTAAAATAGTCCAAAGTAATAACTGCTACACGAATCGATCTTCAAGTTTAAGCATCTTTTGCCAAGGCGAGTTTAGGGATGGGTGCCCAAGCCCATATTAATATACCGAGATGTCTCCGTGTCTTGGAAAGCACGCCATTTAAAATAGAACACAGATGGCCTGCCCAGTCCAATTTTATTAATCTTATTCCACACCTTACATCCGTTTGTTTTCCTCCTCCTATCTGTAGAGATTGGAGTGTACGAGATGGACAAAGCGAGTAACAGAATTGTTTCCATTAGACGGTAAAATAAAGCAAGGAATCCAACGAAAGAGATGGTGGTATTTACCCAACTTTGTGGACGAACCGAATGCAGAAAGCGCGCGATAGGAAATCGTTGCAGCGATTTAAGGAAGGCTTACGCCGTAGAGGCAACTGCTATGAATGATAGAGATAATAAACGAGAGGAGAAGAAACAAACGAAGGACAGAGATTACGTAATTAAATTGATTAATAAAGGGGATATTTATTTATTTTATTTAGTTAAAATGAAAACCGTTCTCAACAATAGGGAAAAGTCTATGCGTTTTGATCCCAAAACTTTTAGAAAATATATTTGGGTATGAAAACAAACTAAATTAAATTTTCTATAAATTTTGAAGTAGTGAAATAAAATCCGTTCTCAACAATAGGGAATGCAAATAGATCCCAAAAATAATACTTGACATTTAGCAGCATCCTCCATTATACACATATACAACCCGCAATACTTCATCCAAATTCACCTTATAGTTCAACATTCATACCTTTTGTAGTTCATGACACACTTTGAGACAGTTGTGGCTTTAGAAAACGGCTAAACGTGAAATAAGAACATTCAAATTGAATTGTGATACCAGCCAGTATATACCTATTTAGGATTTTTTTATGCTGAGCTGTAGGCCGTTTTGCGTGCTTATTTTATGTTGTTTTTTTAGTTTTATTATTATAATTCCAGGATCGTGGATATGTGCTTTGTAGGGGTTTGCTGGACCTTGATTTTAGACACAGTTTCAAACTATGGGAGTGTTTTGGGCAGGTTTATTAAGATTTATGAAGGTTTATTTTTATTCTATCTGCTACCAGTGGCTTCGCCAACGGAAATTTAGAAAATATATAACTATCTAGCTTTTACCAGTGATTTTGGTATGTGCCAACGTCAGAGGTTAATGCAGCCGTCGAGCCGTCGGCTGCAGAACTGACACTTGACATAGACGACGGCTGCTGCTGATCTTCATTTATTGGAATGTAGACACCTGTTTTGGAAGATCCTTTCTTAGTGCTCAGATACGCCACACACATCAGATTAGGAAACGTTGCGCAAAATTTCACTCTTAGTTCCAGTTGTTTTGACTGTGCGTTGATATTTTAGTAACATTTACCGACATTCTTCTTCTTTTTCTTCTCGTTTCGTTGGTTTCTCTTCCGTCATGGTTTTTGGGCCCAATAGTTCACCATATTTACCGATGACACTCAGTAATAAAGTAGCATTCTACTGGTGAAATAATGTTTTATGCCACCAGTAGAATGCTTCAGAATTGGTTTAGAGAGAATTTATTCACTACAAACAAAAATATAAATTCTTCTTTCTATTAAATTAGAATAGACATAGATTATTATTGTTCGTTTTGTCGGAGGCATTGTTTTGTTTTAGTGTTTATTATTCATGAATATTACCAACTTTAGGAACAATATTCGCAGTTTGTACATTACTATAGTTTCATACTAAGGGAATTTGTTTATTGTTATGAGTATGAACAGTTTTATTGAAATTTATACTATCGTTCATGTTTTTGGAAACGTCGTTTTCTTTTAGTGTCTTATTCGTGTTAGTAGTTATTTTAGACATAGTGTTCGCAATTTGTAGATTATTAGACATTTATGTTTGTTTTGTTTTTTTTTTGTTACTAATAAATACTTTCTTCTTCTATTATACTGTTATTAAAATATACGCAAAGTTAATGTTACATCCGTTTTTTTTTTGTATGATATACGATGATGATACGCACGATGGTCCAACGGGACTAAATTGCAAGAACGCAATAGGTAAGCGATGATTTGACCGACGTTGGAGCACACTTGCCCAGAAATAATTCATTCATTCTTGACTTAAAAACCTCTATGTAAAAGCTATCAGGAAGCACAGACTCCGGCAGAGAATTCCACGCCATAGCTGTACGCTTATTGAATGTGTTTCCAAAATGCTTTGTAAGTATGAGCGAGATGTCCACCATGTACCAATATCTGACCCTAGAGATCACATAATCTAAAGCCTACAGAACGGTATTCAATTTATTTTGTTATGTCAATAGGTCTGTCATTTATGGATCAAATGCCATTTTATTTTTCTACCAATTGCGTTTATTACATAAAAATACTGGCACACCATCAATCAAGTTATTGTTTGCGTTGTAATCGATCACTTTTTGAGCCCGTTCTTCCTTAATATGATTAAGATAAATTATGATACACTTTGTCTTATTAGGAAACGAAATTCAATGAGTGTCGAAATCTATATACTTGTATAACGTAATTTAGTAACGAACATTATTATTTCTAACTAGGAAGCTAAATATTTCTATTTTAAAAGCAGCTTAACAGCATTAAGTATAGTCCGTCTAATGAAAGCGCGATCTGAGGAAAAGAGGTTAAATCCAAAAATTTTGAAGGTTGTATTACTAAATAGTAGGAGAATCATGTCTTGACACTTCACAGTCTGTTTTATTTCCTACAATTGCGGCTGAATAGTGTTTCCAATTAAATTTTAAACAAAATCTTCAGGTTGCGCTTTCATTAGATGCACTCTACCTATATTAATATTATCTCATTAACATTGTAAAGTTGTTTGTGTGTGTTATTCCTTCACGTACAAACAGTTAAACCAAATTTGATAAAAAATCGCAAATAGGTATGTAGACCATATCCAAAAATAGGCAAAAAGTTTTTTTTTATTCTAAAAGTAGTATGTTACTTTTCCATTTTCATACCGGTAAACCCGCTGACAGATGCTAGTCCCAAATATGTACGATATTTATTCTCTTTTACCTCCAGACAAGCTTTCTCTAAACCTGCGACACAACACATCAACCGTGGGCCCTTTTTCTAAGGGAAAATCCAATCACAGTTCAGTTCAAGTGGAAAATCGAAACCGAATGGAAATCGGGAATCTAGAAGAGTTAGTGATCCAGAGCATTGGCTAGCAATAAATAAATGGCTAGCTTTTGCTTAATTTAACTTAAGAGAGTAATGTTGTGTGCTAATGTAGTTTAGTGCTGAAATTAGTGTCGTTAAAGATGAAGCTATTTTTAAGTTGGGAAATCATCAAAATTACATCTCCTGCTCTGGGCGGAGCAGGAAGGCGTATCAGACTTTTTTCACTAAAACCCACTCCTGTAAAAAACAAAGAAGGATCTTTGTTTTTTGCTTTCTTGCAACCCAGGGCCCCGGTAGGCAACCCCTACGCTTTGCTGACATCTCTTTGAGGCGCGCGTGGAATACTACGCGCAGTCGACGATTTGGGCTCGGTCCGGACAGTACCAGTTGGCCGGAAGGTGAGCTACCCATTGCTCCTCATCCGCAAAACAACGACTACAGTAGCTGGAAATTAGGATTGTTAAGAATGGCGCTGCTAGATACAATTTATTTGGCAAGTGATGGGTTCTAGTAGCTTCGCTTTTGTGATTATACGGAATTACAAGAAGCTTGTTACTATAAAGATAGTGTCTATTTCTAAGCTTGTCGTGCTGTGCTGGTGCTGCCTCTGCGGCTATGGGAAACTTCAAGCACCGCCATATAACAACAGTTATATTTTCGAATTTAGAGTGGAGTCCGAGTTTTCACACAGTATTTAAAGATATTTTCAAACGGCCCAGTTCGTATGGTTCAAGGACTTACTGTTATCACGGTCAAAGATTAAGCTTTCAAAAAAAAACTTTTACTTAGGAGTTTTAGGATGTATAAAGAAATGGGACGTGAAGGTTTTTGGCGGGCTTTTATTATATTTGTATCTCTTTATCAATAATGGATTGTATGTAATTTGTATCTGACAAATAAAAACATTATTATTATACTAGTATTTATCGAATGAAGTACAGTGGTTACTTCAATTATTCGCAAATTGATTCATAGTGGATGTTGTAATATAGAATGGGTGACTCAATATAAGTGGAATCAAAATTACTTGCGAAATCTCGATAAAAAGGAGCTGAGACATTTATTGAAGTGTCAATATAAGAAGCTTGCCGAGAGGGCTGACTTGATATTAATGCTAGCAAGTCCTAAATATATTTTTGTTACATCCGCATTTCTTTTAGGTGAGAAATTCATCCAATGACTTCTACCGCTCTAGGCGAAATGGGAGGGCATGTCAGATTTTTACTAACTAAAACTCAGTCCTGGACCTTTTTGCCTTCGTTCCAAGGCCTCGGAGTTCACTTTCACTTAAAAGGAAAACTGAGTGATTGTTGTGTGTAATATGTGCAAACAAAAATTGTCCCGCAATTAAAAGGCTTCCATTTTTTTTTTAATTTAATAATATAAGATAAAAAAGAGAAGACATTAATATTAAATTTTTATTTAATTTATTTTTCTTTCATGATAAATTAAATACTTTTTAAACTTGAAACGTGCGAAACCAAAAATAAATCAAAATATCGCATGGACAGGTCACAAAATTTCTCCGCTTTTGAATATTTCTGGGAACCAACAATGCTACTATATTTTTATTTATTTTTTGTTGACGGTTACCGGAAAAAAGCTGGCCTGGGACACAAATATTTTTTGAAATAAGTGATTCTCGTGATCCGTTGAAAGCCAAAAACGGGAATGGCATTCGCCCGAATAAATAAATGGGCTGACGATTTCCCTATAACGTTCCTGTTTTGTATATAGGTACTCATTGTTATAAACTAGTTGTTGCAAACAGCTTCGCCCCCGTGATAGTAGAAAATTATTCCAATTACTACCAGGACAAAGAGTAATATAGGATACTGCCAGGACATGATCTCCCTGTACCTATGACAAGTTTCAACTAAATCCGTTCTGTAGTTTTTGCGTGAAAGAGTAATAAATACCCATACATATAAACTTTCGCGTTTATAATATTATAGTAAAGAGAAGCTGAATATAAGGACACATCACACCCTCTTAAACGGCAATAAATAAAAAATGACAACACTTTTTTATTTATTACCGTTTAAGAGAGCTTTATATCATAAATACAGTTTAACACTCATTCTTAGTAATAAATTATTTTCAAGGTACAAAAAAGGGCTTTCTGAAATACTAAATGACTTAAAGGCGGAGGCTTTTTTTGAGAAGAGAAATTATTTAATAATTTGTGCTTAAGGGTGGATCAAAAAGGTCTGTCAGATTTTAACTGAATACTATGTGCCGTCAATACTCGTACGACGAGTTACGCATTGCTCGCTGTCCGCTAGTCCACATCTACTGTATTTGGAGATTGACCTGCGTTCCCAATGCTTCTGTAATGGCTGCTGAGGTGAAGAAAGTTCCTTCGCTAACACAACTGCTTCGCAGAAAAAAGCTAAAGGTGAAAGTTAAATTCTGTACCTTCGCAAGCAAAGATTCTATTTAAATAATTAACAGTCCAAGGTTGTGTACAACCCCAAAGGTATACCTCACCTCACCTTTCAAAATGTTCTGTCACATCTAATACAAAACCAGTCATCCATAATCTAATCACAGTCATATATTTCCCTTTCATCATAAAATGTAAATTAATATAACTGTAATGAGATTTCAGCTGAACATCGCAATAACATGCTTCAGGCCTAATATTTATAATTCCATTTCGAGACATTTGGGATTCTCTTAACTTGATTTAGGGTAATTACCGATCTGTGTCCACATACTACTGGGGAAATGTTGTATTAATATTTAAGTAACTTGTAGTACTGTTGGATCAGTGGCTCTCAATCTTTTTTGGCTTGCGACTCCATTCATTTTTTGCGGTAAAGAAGAAAATGTTATAATCAATCAAAGCAGACTCGGGGCATACCTATTGGTTAAATATAAATGTATAATATAATATGCTATAGTTATAAACATTAATTTAAAAAAAAACATTGTTAACCTTTGATGGTATGCGATGATGTGGTCGACGATGGAGCAGACTTGCTTTAAAGTAACCTATTCAGTCTTGACTTAAAGAGCCCTAAATTGGAGCTACTATAAAACACAAGCTCCCGATCAGAATTCCACTCCTTAGCTGTAGATGCAACAAATGATTTTCCACAACGTTTCGTGCGTATGGCTGGGAGGTCTACCACTAACGGGCAGTGCGTGGCCGGTAATCCGATGATGGATAGGGCTTAGGCAGAATTAAGTTGCGCAATTCCCACGCTCACTCCCTGAAATGCAACCTTTAGAAAACATACAGATTAGCAACTAAGCACCGAAGCTCGAGACTTTCAAGCTTAAACTAATAGGAAACTAATTTTTGAATAGCATAATTTACTATACCCTATTTTGACTAACGTTTTTGTTTAATTCATGAATCCCCGACCGGTCCTATGAGACCGCGCTGTTATTGTTTTACTATTGTGTCTCGTTTAGCGGGTATGTGATAGGTTAAATACGGACGGAGATTGTTCACAAAAATGGCAGCAAGTTGTAGGAGCTCAGCAGGGTTGAAGCCTACTGAGGCCATGGGTTATGTCAAAATAAACCCCTTGGAACAAAGCCAAAGAAGGAACAGGAGTGGGTTTTAGTCCGTAAAACTTTCTCGCCTTACCGCTCCGCCCAGAACGGGAGAAGTCATTGGTAGATTTCCCACCTACAAAAAAACCTCTGTAGGACATATCAAAAAAAGGTTTTTTAAGACATATCTTGGAATAGTTCAATTACTTTATATCCTGTGTCCAAACACCACATTGAGGTCCAATGTTTACGTGAAAACTCATTACTCTGTAATGAGGAAGCAATCGAGAAACACCGTCTCATGGGTGTTTGAGACAGTGATATATTATTTTGTGATGCTGATAACGTGGCTTTATATTGAGATATAAATAATTCAAGTTCATTTTTGGTCTACCTTATATTTTGTATGTAGATTAAATTAGATTATATTGGTCTATTTGAGTATATTAGTAGAGAATGTCTTCTGTTTTTGGGACGAAAATTGTTATAACGAATTATCTAGCCAAATAAACAAAGTTGCTCTTACAATTTAGATGAAACGTACTGTTACCATGTGGTCACGTAGGTTGTGCTGACGCTCATTGTTGAGGGTCACTAGTTAAGAGACATCTAGAATAGTGTGTAAAGTCCCGCAAACCTCTGATGAAAAGAGGAAGATCAATCACCAAATGTCAGCCCAAAAGTATATTATGTCTGGTTTGGCAATTTGGATGTTTTCAAGATTAGAGTGAATAGGCTCTTAGTATACTAATGCACCTTAACATCAACGATTGCATCACTGCTTACCATCATTTGGGATTGCAGTCAAGCACTAGGCTAAATATTTCAGACACCGTATCTCAAACTATAATGTTCCCCCACAATTTCCACGAACAGAAAACCGACGAATGATTTTCAGGACAATTCAAAATTCAATTGGACATTCCAGTGGCAATCTGAAATGACACCGAATTTTCCAGCCGTTTATTCTCCGCTGTAGCATGTAACACGGAGTTTTTTGCTCCCATCGGATAATCCCAGGCCCATATAAAATTCATTTTTAATATGGACTTCAAAGAAGGGTGATGGGAAAGAGAACGCAAAAAGTTTTGTGTTAAGCGGATCAAAATAAGAACATCGTGGAGCGAATCATAGAATTATAATCGCAATTTTTTTCATAAAATAAATTAATAAAATTCTAGTTAGTGCAGAGCAGTGGTGGCCTAATGGTAACTGTCCCGATTTACAAGTTGTAAGTCATGGGTTCAAATCCAGCCAGGTGCATTACTTTGTGTAATTTATTTCATCACCGCTGCTCTCAAAACGTTCCTCACGATGTTTTCCTAGAATCGGCATGTCCTAGAACTAAAAATTCGAAGACATGTGACATCCACCAATCCGCAATGGCTCCGCGTGGTGGATTACGGCCCATTCTTTATCCTAGAGTGGAGGCCTGAGTTCCAACAGTGGGAACATAACAAGGCCGCTATCGCTAATGTTAAATGCTAGTTAGTACTTATTGGATTACCGTGTAGCTTTACAAAATTTAATCATGAATGTTTCAATAATTCAAAGGTACTCAAATAATGTGATAGTGATAGAGAACAATTTCGAATATTCGATTGTGAATATATCTAAAACGCGAATTTGATTCAATTAATCACGTTATTGTATCCATATTTCTATAGTTTACAGTTTATGAATACTTGAAACCGAACATTAGTGACCCATTTTCCACTTTTACCCCATAATACAATCAGTCACCTATTTGCTGTGTTTTATCAAAGGATTCATATGTCATGGGCCTTATAACTAGCGTTTGATTGGATGTCCCCAGAAATATGTAGAAGAGTGGTAATTTTATTTCAAAGAACAGATAAAATTTCTCTTCAAACTTGGTAAAATAAAATCAAGTTGCCAGCAAAATTAAAAGTCACTCCATATTTTGCATAACATATGAACTCATAACACACTTTTTTATGCCTCATAGACAAACCGTCTCGACGCAGCGCAGTTCCATTATCTAAACTCCTCATTGGCATTGGTCATCCATCGTAACTGACATTAGCCTAGCAGGCTGATGGATCTGTGCCAAGTTATTGATCAGAGGAATCAAGGTTAAGGATTATCTGTTAAAGGACTGGATTGTTTTGTTCAGCTTGGAGGAAAAGGAAGATAAAGCGATTGTCGTTTTATTTTGATCTAAGATAAGTTTTGAGATATCTTGTTTCAAATTATTGAGATATCGTACTAATATTGTAAACGTGACAGTTCGTACCCTGTGTATGGATATATGGATGTTTAAAAGAAAGAAAATATTGTATTTGGCACACGCAATAAAGAAGCAATAAATAATTTAATATTAAAAAGAAAACTAACAAAGCGTGTGTTTGGACTTGATTGTGCAAAAACAATTACTGAATGATTTTTTTTTTAACGTTTTTGTGCATAAAAAATCAATAAATAAATAAATTTGTATGAGACTTAGTATATTTGTAGACTATATCTCGGCTGGCAGTATGATTGTGCCTTCGGTATAATTTTCTACTGTCACGCAAAGCTTCTAGCAGCAGCTACTATTATACTATGATGAGCAATAGTTTAGACAATACACATAATTATACAGTTGTAACCTAACTGTACCACTGGGCTATCTCAACACGCATAAATAATAGTTCATGTAATATCGACACCATTGATGTCTATAACTACCCTACTCGTAACAGTTTATTTGATATCATGGCTGATCTCACAAGTTTGAACAGATTGGTTTCAGCCGCACCGTAACTATGGGTTGTTAGTTTTGAAATCTAATACTTGGTCTCGTATTTCTATTGAAAACAACTACCTATTAGAAGATCTGATGTTCAGTGATTGATATCAGTCTGTGAGTCATATCCTGTCTTGTAGAAATATCTACACTAATATTATAGGAGTATTCTTGAAGGTAACTGTCTGTATGTTACACGTGCCATGTTTTTTTAATATAATTTTTGCTCTCGCGAAAATGTGTGTCAAAAATCTAGTATGAATGTTACTTTTATGTAGTCTCCAATATCCCAATTCATAGAGATTACAAAATTAAATTACGGTTCTCCTTTTCAAGAATATTTCTCGACAACTGATCGACACTTTGCGTGAACAGCAGTCTGGCTCGTTCTTTCCATAAAGAATAAGCATTAGGTCAAGTAATTTATTTCAACATTTATCATTTATTTTACTGTTCTCAAAACATTGTGAAGAATGAGGCTTGTCCAAGAACCAAAAATTAGAAGACATGTGAAATTCACCAACCCGCACTGGGCCCATTCTTTTCCTAGATAGAAGACCTGAGTACCAGCAGTGGGCATATTATAAGGTTGATTAGTACCTATGTCATGGGGATTTATTAGTGTGATTAAGTTAGTATTTTTAACTCATAAACCAAACCAAGATGAATTTTCAAATACCTTGCCAGCTTTCAGCCACAGGCCAATCGATCTCCATGCCAATTGTGAGAGATGAACTCGCGGCCAATTATAACTTCCTAAATTGAAACACAGTGTTGCCACACATTCGCTTCAATCGTTCTGCGGTAAAACATTTCATGTTATGAGGTCACGAAATGTACACAAGTAAGTTTCTCTAACTCTGATTTTGTTTGCTTTGTAGAGGTTTGGCGTGTGTTTTATTTGTGTGTGTGTTACACAAATGTGCAGTAAGGAAGGATTTGTCAGGACATCACTTTTTCTCTTGGGAAATTTCGAATCTTTTTTTTTCCAGGAGGTAAATCATCAAATATCTCTCGGTGTGGGTGTAGTGAGAATAAATGTTAGATTTTTTCTGACTAAAACCCAACTGACCTTTAATTGTTCTTTTTGTGGGGGCTACGGTAACTCCTTTGAACTATCAGCAGCCTTGGCAAACATCTACTTTAACTGGCCCCATAAGTTTGAGGCGCAGAAAATTAAAAAAAAACGTCAACTATTTTTAAACCTTTGAAAGTATTTTTTTAAATAATATCCTTATTTATTTTTTTAATTGTTAGTAAGCTCGTGCTTGCACGCTGTCTAACCTGATAGAAAGCAACAAACTGATCGACGATGACCTACCTAGAAGTAACCTATCCAATCAACTCTTGAGTTCCCAGAAGACAGAGAAAAGATCCCCAGGTTGTGGCTATCAGTAAACACAGACTCCAGCCAGTTTGAAAACTGTTAGTATGTTATCTAATTTGATTACGATACTAACAAGGTAAATTATATTACGTATAATTGTTCGTAACTATTCCAATATATCCTATAATAATCAAATTAATGGTTTACAACTCTACCTGTCTATATTACTGTGTTTCTACAAAATAGGGTTCTGACTTTGTAATAAAATTCTCAGACTAAATGATTTGATTCGATTACTCTTGTCTAGACAAAACTTTAGGAATCCGTAATTTGTTAGCTTTTGTAGATCTAAAAATTATGCTTACATTTGTTACTAAAAGTTTAAAGGACTACAGTTTTAGATTATTTAACCTATTACGTACCCGCAAAACGAGACACAATAGTAAAACAATAACAGCGCGGTCTCATAAGACCGGTCGGGGATTCATGAATGGTCTACTGTCCACGGTCGCGTTGCTTCATAGACGCATATTCGTCATCATACGCTTGGTGTACGCTGGCGTGAAGCTTGCATACAAAACTATGCAACTCTGTCGACAAAGCGGCAGCGTCTTGCCGTCGTACCTTTGCAACTTCGTCGAGACAGACTTTCATACTTTGGGCCATGTCAGTTTGACATATTCTAGAACTAAAAATTCGAAGATATGTGACTATCTATCTATCAACCCGTACTGAGTCCACGTGGTGGATTACCGTCCCTTACCCCTCCTAGAGAGGAGGCCTGAGTCCCAGCAGTGGGATGTGGTACAGTGAATACTTTGCTTATTTCCATAAACTCTATTTTTAACGACTTATTATTTTTCTCTCTACAATTTCCTTACCAGAATTTTCTTAAAACTTATTTCTAGACTGGCTAGAGTTCAGAAATCTCACAATCACACATCTGGATCCAGAAATATATAAAATCTAGGCCATTCAAATATTCGGTTATGTGTGGGTAGCGACCCGTAGTGCAAAGGCTATTCGGTGAGCTATTGCGTCAAACCACAGAACAAAATTCAAAAATATTTAAAAACCGATAGCTTTGTTCGGCTCAAAAGTGAACAAATTCTCGGTCACAAAAAATGTTAAGCTGACAAAGATTTATACGCTTTTAAAATCAAAAAATCGCGGTGAACCTCCCACCAACTGGGGACTAATCCAGACTATGTTGCAGTGTAAGAAATCCACACAAAAAACCTATTAACACTTTATCTTGGGAATCAAACCCAGGACATTAACCAACAACCAATCAACCAACGATTGCATTGCTTGCCATCGGGTGGGATCGCAAGAAAGCATTTGTTTATACTATTAAAAAAAACACAAATTTTTAACAGTAGCTTCTAAAAAGGGTACACAATCCATTCCGTCAAAGACATCTAAAACAAGCTCGAGTGCCTTCTCTGCTTCTGCAGGGAATAGGGTTGGTTAGAATGAAGCTTGTCATGGCCTACATACTACATATTCGGCTTATCATGGATTAAATATGGAAACCGGACTCCAATAGATAGAAGCTACACTAACGAAATAGCGCAGCGTTTTGAATTCTAACATCCTTAATTCCAAACATTACATTAACAAAATATAAAAAATTACAAAATATCTAATCAAGAATAAGATGTGGAACCTTGGAGGAGCGCTGGCTAAAAGCTGTGTAAGCGACCGCGAGTTTGACCCACCATTGATGTCTACCACTCAACCGCTCACACGAAGATAGCATGTAACAGATTTTAAACCAACTTGTGCTCCAATGGTGTAATTGCTGGAAGGCGTTCCGTTGTGAGAATAAACAAATAAATAAATAAACACCACCAGAGACAGAAACAAATGAAGGAATATCATAAAACTTAAAGTAATGAAGCAGGGAGGTCACGACTCTCAGCATTGAGGAATACGACGCAAGGTAGCGGACATAAACATCATTATTCTATCAACCCATAACTTAGTACTGGTGTGTAATTAAAAATTAAATACCCATAACCATACTTAATTAGTAAGCAACAAAAAAAACTGTCCGTCATGTCTACTTCCTAGATATTTCCAAAAGAATCCATAGCCACAAAGGCACTTCCTAAGGAAACGAAAAAAAACAACTAACATTCTCGACCAATACCAGAATTGGGTTTCCAGATTGACTGATTTGTGTAATGTACCAGAAAATGGAATTTGCGTGTGTTACCGATAAAATGGTAAGGAATAAAAGAGTCTGTCCATTCTACCGTGTCATACCATGGCCATGTGCTAGAAACGTGTTAACAGTATATTTTTGTGTTGAAAAATATGAGATTAAGTCATTGTCCACTAGAGAATTTCTTAACCGATCAAAAACGTCATTCGCTTCGCACGACGTTGTTTTATTTTTTGGAAAATCATCAAAATGCGTGGGAAATCAAAAGGGCGTGTCAGACTTCTACTGACAAAACCCATTCCTGTTCCATTTTTGCTTTCGTTTCCCGGGGGCCCAGGGTTTCTCTTCTTTTCAATCCCAAGCGTCAATAGGCTTGGCTTTGGTGGATGCATACTAAACAGTTGCGTTTAAGTGGCAAAACAGTTTATAACCACCTAAGATGACCGTGATGAATGGGGAAAATGCTGTTAATATTTTCTAGTGGGCTTAGTAAACCTTAAACTCACCGTTCTGCCATTTATACACTCATATTTGATATGAACATAGGCGGACCCTGGCAATGGCCGGGATTAACGCCAGGCAGAAGAAAAAGAAGATTTGATATGAACATGAATGGTTTATAACCGCGTTAATACATTCAAGTGGACTTAGTAGTCCATGTATTGGAGTTTTTTGCACGTTCTTCTACATAGAGATCTACGCTTTGGAACGTGCAATTTAGCTTCACTTGTTTCGACTATTGAAAAGCGCCTGTAAATGGTCTATTATATATAATGGTGGATTAGTCGCACTATAATTTATGTGTGCCCACAGCATTATGCTGAGCGCTCGGCCGTTTTGCACGGACGTGGCGCATATTTCTCACCGTTTTTTTTATATTGTACATGTTTTGTAAATTTGCCACTGTTCATGTAAATAAACAATTTTTCTTTCTTCTTTTTCTTCTGTCTATTTAAAATAAATGTTTTGAGTTTTGACTTCGAATTAAAGTGGTTTACTACTTAAGTAAAATGCGGTGTACTAAGTAGGTCCCTTCACGCATTTCCGTGCTAATTCAATGAAGGCGGTTCCATTAGCTGGTATTCCACGCACGTACAGGAACCCTTTCAGGACGTACGGTTAAAAGGTTTCAATTAAATTTACAGATGTTACCGCATCAGTTAATCATGTAATTTCAGTTCTGCTGCCTACTTATTGATTATAAGGAAGTATTAGAGCTTATGTTGCTTGTAATGGCTTCTTATGGAAATGTGTATGTATGTATGATTCAATTTACTTATTGCTTCTATGTTTGATTTTTTGTACTGATGAGGAAATTAAGTTCTAAATAATTATTGAAAAAAAAATTTTGGAGACGCAGCATTGAATGGCAGTGGCGTAGCTAGAACTGGGTGAAGTGAGTATTCGTCCACGGGGTTCTTAAAAAACAAGGGTGTTCTTTTATTATTGATAGCCTCGTATTTAACGATATAGTAGAACACTGGGCTGCAACAGTGGCTGTCTAGTTGCTGCCTGGTATATTCTGTTGTCCTGTATGTTCTGTTTAAATAAATTTCTACTACACGGACTACCACCACTGCTCTCAAAACAGTGAAAACATCATGAGGAAACCGATATGACCAAGAACCAAAAATTTGGAGACATGTGACATTCACCAATCCGCAATGGGCCCGCGCGGTGGATTATGGCCCATCCCCTCTCCTAGAGAGGAGGCCTGTGTCCCAGGAGTGAGAACATTAGAAAGCCGATAATGCTAATGCTATGCTACACGGGTTGGCAGCAGCAAGTAGCAACAACAAAGTATTAATTAACGAAATATTTGCTATAAAGATATAGCTACAAAAAAGCTTAAAAATCCATAAAAAAATGTTTTCAGTTAATTTACAATCGGCAACAAAAGAATTTTAATAGCGGAATGTTTCCAAACAATAAAGTTACTCGTTAAAAATATTAATAACCGTACTAACGAACGCACGCGACTCGAATATTATCACATAATTTAGCAAGTTGATAAACCCCACAGGTATTAAGCATAAGCTGAAAATAACTTCAGCTCCAATCCACGTAACTTAGCAATTTAAGTTTTCAAAACTATCCTGAAGTTGTGCTAGTTAAACGCTAGTTGTACGGCCCTAGAGGTTTCCTACTTAGCGATGGTGTCATGTTGAAGAGTTAGCGAGTAAAAAATCATGAATAAATGATGCAGCTGCTGTAATATTTTCTAGCATCTTGTACAGACAGCTGCATCAATTCATCTCTTACGTAAAATACCTTATAAAAAGGAGAAAGCAGGGCACAAGCCGCGCAAAACAGATGACCACGAACGCACCAGAAGATCGAGCGTTGGAAGGCCTCCCATAAGGTGGTACGATTACCTGGTTATCGACGAAGGATCGACCAGTCGTTGTAGCGACGCGATGCCTGGGGAGGCCTATGTCCAGCAAAGACGTCCAGACGTCTTTCGGCTGAGATGATGATGATGATGACTCTTACCAGAAGGATGACTTACCTGCAAAGATTAAAGACAGATGAGTAATAATCCTAGTTAAGCACTTTAGTTCTATGTTATTAATAAATTATCGCATTCTGCCCTAGTAAGTAGAATAAACCATGATTGCTATTATTGACACTTGAGTAAATATTTCAATTATAATTTCTATTCATGTTGAAAATTTTAGTTGATTGATTTGCGTTTGGCTTAAATTACGCATGAATTGTAACCACACTCTATTCAACAATATCTGATTGAAATTTTAACTAGGTAACATTCCATAGGTGAGATTGATCGAAAAAATAACCGTGGCTCTGGAACATAAAGGACAACTGAAGGAATACAAGTGGGTTTTAGTCAGTAAACTCACTCTTGCTCCCAAGAAAAACAGATTTTACTAGTTTCGTACCTAAATTGGCTAAACCCTTAATAATATCTTTGTCCTAGACAAAGATATTATTAAGGGTTTAGCCAATTAAAAAATTTTTGTAGGGTTAGAAAATGAAATTAGTATCAAATCAAGTTTAGTACCCTCAACTGATTTGCGTGGCCTGAGTAGTGAGAAAAGTAGGTACTTAAGTTTATATGCAAACCTAAATGCGAAAGCCCTACTATCAGTTGACTGGCTTTTTGTTACTACTGACTACCGAGAACTGTTGAAACAAACAATGAATTTTGAATCAATAATGTCACTTAGAAATACTGGCTTCGGCTAGTTTAAGTTGACTCATTTGTCATCATCATTAACGCCTCCCCCAAGCGTCACCACAACGACCGGTCCTATGCGTCTTGCATCCATCGGATTCCCACGACCCTCACCAGATCATTGGTTCACCTTGTGGAGAGCCTTCCAACGCTGCGTCATTGTGAAATAAATATTTTATTTCAAGTTTTTCTTGTACCAACTCGCTACCTCTCCTAACTTAACCCTGCATATTAGGCGGTTGATGATGCTTTTAACCGTAATTTTAGCAATTTTGGTTGGCTCAAGTCTGTTCACTGAGGCGGTGCGTGCACTCAAACTTGCTTCTTTTGTTCATTACAGCAGAATTTACGCGAAAACTGGAAGAAAGTTAAGTTTGAAGTGTTAGTGATGTGTTCCTGGTTAATTTCCTGTATGCAAGTCTACGGTAAATTGGAGAATGTTAGTAGTTTCATGAAGTGCAATTCGATCCCCTATGTCTAATAGTTTTACTAACAATACCTTTTTATGTGTGTATCAGCCGCACGGGTCAATCTTCAAAGTTAAGCAACGCTTGTCAAGGTTGGTCTGTGGATGGGTGACCATCTTAACATACCGAGTTTCCTCCGTGCCTCGGAAAGCACGTTAAGCCGTAGGTCCCGGTTGTCATTTGTAGATATTTGGCAGTCGTTACGGATAGTCAGAAGCCAGTAAATCTGACCGTGTTACCTCAGTTAATGGGTTGTGGAGGTCTGGTAGGCAGCCGCTCCTCGTAAAATACTGGTATTCAGCTAAATCCGGCTTGACTGGAAGCCGACCCCAATATAGTTGGGAAAAGGCTAGGTAGATGATCTATCATGTACATGGTAGACCGACCACACGTTTCGTACGTTTTAAGAGTACATTGATTGTGCATACAGCTAGGGAGTAGAATTCTCTGCGTATATTTCCTGATAGCTATAACTTTGGAGTTTTTAAGTTAAGAGTGAATAGGTTACTTCTAGCTAAGCTACCTTGATCGTTGGCTACATCATCGCTTGCTCAAGTGTATCAAGTCCGCCGGGTGCGAGAGATTACTGGAATGCGTGCCACATGGCCCGCATTCGGGGAACCGTAGACGGTATAACGAACATTACTTTCATTGGTTGTTATACCGCATGCGGGGACTCCCCGCATGCGCTATACCGAAAGAGTTAACGACCAGTGAAATTGCGCCATTATAGTGGTCAAACGTGAGCATATCAACAATACAACCTACCGTGGTAAAACTGCTACTCTTTTGGGAACACTGGTAGTCGACCGCGATGATTTAAACTTTTTAAACGCCATGTTTTAAGATTAAAATTTTCTTTTTCATATAGAAACTAGTATCATCTCCAAGCAAGGTTAGTTTTTAAAACAAACAAACAATTTTGTTTTTATTATTCGTTTCGATAACGGAGTTAGAGAAACAGACCAGTATTTTTATCTAGAAAAACGGCAATAAAAACCTATTGTAAAAAAATACGGTTGCAAAAAATCTGTACAGCTAGACTGAATGGAAAAATATAGTTCGGATGCAGTTTGCATAACTAAACTAAATCCCAATTGCAAGCTTGACAACATCTACATAACAACTAAAGGGACGAGTCTGCATAAAAAACATAGCGTTAATAAACGCTATGTTTTTTATGCAGACTCGTCCCTACGAAACTTTTTAGTCTGACTTTAGCTTTTATTAAAGCTAAAGTCAGACTAAAAAGTTTCGTGCAGTATTGAGCATCAACGCCAAGTTGGCCTGTCAGGTTTCTATCTTTTACATTTCGGGAAGTGTGTATCAGAATGGCATAATGTATTTCTGCCAAGCCCATTCCATCATTTGCTCGATGCTTTTTATTCATTTATTTAAGTTTTTTTATAGAACAAATCTTAATACTCGTATTATAACATCAGCCGTCCATCGACAAACTGCTGTGCAGTCTGCACAGCAGTTTATCGGCAGTACATTCTTGTGGATTTCTCAAAAAATTAAACAAAATAAAAATGCATTACGATACAGTATACGTATATGTTGGTATATAGTGGGCCCATCTACACATAAAACGTTTTTGGAAACACACATTCATTGTGCGTATAGCTACGGAGTGGATTCGGGAGTCTGTGTTTCTTTAAAACTATAACTTTTTCTTTGGGCTATAGAGTAAAGTCCCACATATTACCTCCATTAAAAAGAGAGGATCCTCCGACAAGACAGGGTGTTGTCTGGTTAAACATTATGCTGCTATGACGTCCTAGATATCGCTACAGGTTTTTATGTCAAGAATACTACTACTACCAACTACTACTAGGCACTACACTACTACTAGGTACTTCTAGGCAAGCGTGCTCCATCGTCCTCCAAACCATCAGGTGAGATAATGGTCAAACTAGAACTTATCATTTTTTTTTATGTGTTCATACACTTTTGTCCCCGCGATTTTTTGTCGATGAACGAAAAACCTACTTGCTCGTGCTGTAAGGCCTTCTTGAAAACGTCTGAAGTAGATGAGAGGCGTTATTCACTTCAGACAACCTCAAGGGCCCTAATTACAAATAAAAATAACCAGAGACTGCCCCAATTGGTGTCTTAGCAAATTATTATTGTCGATTCTAGGTTGTCTGGAAGAAATTGTGAAATGTCCTAAGGCCCGTTGTATGTGTTTTAGTTTCAAGTGTTCTTTTTAAGATGTAACACAATATTGTATCTACAAATGTATATAAAAACCAGAGAGAAAATATTATAACCGGACAGGAAGACCGCAGCAGGCAAGTCTGATTTTGTAACTTAACACGTTTTTATAAATTTATCTGTTATTAATTTTTATGCGAAATGCATCTACAAAAGCGAGTTTATTCTTGAATACCCAGTAGGACAGTAAAGTGTTTTTAAATCAGGGAGTAGTGTTTTGTATCAAAACAAAGTATTTAATCATTTTATCTTTGTGCGTAATAAAAAAAGTAACGAAAAACTAATAAACATAACTGGCCAGCTACAAAACGAATCGTGCTTCGGGAAGCTAAAAACCAACGCAGCATTCTCACAAAAAAGAAGAAAAAAAAAACAAATCTAGCAAAACAATATAATTTCGCAATTTGTCTGCAGCACACTGCAATATTTTTAATTGAAATTTATTCGAACAAACGCCGTGTTTTTTCTACTCTTTGCATTTTGTGTCTGGCCATTTATTTTTATTTTATGAATAAGTTTTTCATATTGCCCCTGCGTTGTGGATATTATTTTTCCTGCTCGTCGGAAAGTGAGCCATTTAAAACCAGTCATTCATTTAAAAGAGGTAAATATGTGTTATGATAAGCTATTTTCCAACATGGAAACACTATTTATTTTGGATTAAAAGCTAAATAAAACTCCGATAGTCAATTATCTGACTATTATAGACTGGTTGAGGGTCAATTGTTTGACTATTATAGACTGATTGAGAGTCAATCGTCATACATACTTATCTCATCATCTCCTTAGCCTTTTCACCACTAACTTAGGGTTAGCATCCAGTCTAATCGGAAGTGGCTAAATAACACTGTTTTTCATGGAGTGACTGCCTATCAAACCTCAATAACCTAGATTGTCTGGGCAACACGACATTCTTTCGACAGACTGCAGATGATCAGACTTACTGGCGCCTGACTACTTTTAACGACTGACACAGATCTACGAATGACATCCAGTACTGAATTATATGACTGCGTTTCTAAAGTACTCTTTATTTTGAGATTTAACTACAGTATTTATACGTTGATACGATGATTTCAACAGATACACACACTAACCAATAGTGTAAATAACTTACAATTATAATATTTAAATGACAAATATAAAGTACTACCATGGAACAACGGCTTTATGTCCATTTTAAGGCAAGGGGTGTCAGTAATGTCCTAGATAATAAGTATATTCTTCTTCTGCCTGGCGTTAATCCCGGCCATTGCCAGGGTCCGCCTTCCGACTAAGTTTTCTCCACTTTGCCCGATCTTTAACATCCTTCTCAGTGAGGCCATTGGCTCTCATGTCGGACTTGACGACGTCCAGCCAGCGCTTGCGAGGGCGACCACGGGACCTAGCCCCAAGGACAGCCATATCCATGCATCTCCGACCAACGTACTCCCTAGGGCGGCGCATGATGTGGCCATACCATCGCAGACGACACTCTTGCAGTTTTTCCCCCACGTCACGGACACCAAGACTACCTCGGATGAATGAGTTGCGTATGCGATCGGATCGCGTTACGCCGCTCATCCACCTCAGCATCTTCATCTCCGTGACGCGAAGCTCCTGGGTGTGTCTGCTTAGTGCAGGCCAACATTCGCCACCGTACAGGAGGACAGGCCGTATGATGCATTTATATATCTGCCCCTTGAGCCTCGGAGGCATTTTACGGTCACATAAAACGCCCGATACCTCGCGCCATTTTGCCCATGCCGCGCCTATACGTGCTTGGACATCGTCATCTACGCTGCCAGACTCGTGCAGCACGGATCCAAGGTACCGGAACTTATCAGACTTAGCGATCAAATCCGACCCTATCCGGATAGTACTTGAATCCGTGCCACCACAGGACATGTACTCAGTCTTCGCCACATTTAGTCTCAGACCGCCGTTTTCCAGCGTGTCTTTCCAAATGTTGACCCTGCGCTCAAGATGGGCTTTGTTCTGGTTAACGAGGGCGATGTCATCGGCATACATCATTAGCCATGGAGGCTGATCATGGATGTTTGCCGTAACTACATCAAGCACAACGTTAAACAAGAACGGGCTTAGAGCCGAACCTTGGTGAACGCCAACAGATATTGGAAAGATATTGGATTCGCCAACAGCGGTCTGGACAAAGGACACGGAATCGCGGTACATATCTCTGATAATGTCAATATAGGCCTCGGGAACACCCTTGAAGCGGAGCGCCCACCAGCTAGCCTGCCGAGGTATACAGTCGAAGGCCTTCTGCAGGTCTAAAAAGGCCATATGCAGAGCTCTCCTTCTCTCTCTGTAAGCCTCAGACAGAGTCCGTAAGGCGAACACTGCATCCATGGTGCTGTTACCCGCCCGGAAGCCATATTGACACTCAGAGATAGTGCACTCGCTACGGAGCCTTGTGTCAATGATGCGCTCGAAGAGCTTCATGGTGTGGCACATGATCTTGATACCGCGGTAGTTACTGCAATCCTGTACGCTACCTTTGCCTTTGTGGACCGGGATAATCAGGCTTAGTCGCCACTGGTTTGGCATTTTCTTGGTGGTCAGGATGCGGTTATAAAGATCAGTCAGAAGGTCCACACCATGTGAGCCCATCGCCTTCCACACCTCAATTGGCATCAGGCCCAATCGATTTCCGGTTCTTCATGTGGCGAAGAGCAATGCGGGTTTCGTCGGGGGAAATAGGGGAAATAAGTCCGAGGTTAGGAGGCGGTTCGGGAGGAAGGTTGTGGGGATGCTGTTTATTAGACAGCTCCGAGAAGTATGTACACCATCTCTCCTTAACAGAAGGAGCATCATAGAGCAGCTTACCCTGGGCGTCCCTTACACAAAGACATTTGCTAATGTCCCGTGTAGCTTTTTCCCGGGCACGCGCCAGCTTAAAAATAAGCTTCTGCCCCTCCGCAGTTTCCAGCTTGTCGTACAAGGGCGACAGACTTTTGCTGCGGGCTCTGGATAATAAGTATATTATACTTAGAAAAGTAAGTGTTGGAAGGCCTTCCAAAAAGTGGACCGATGCCCTGGTGAGGGTCCCGGGAATCCAAGAGATGCGAGACACACACGCCTAGGACCAGTCGTTGTGGCGACACTTGGTAGAAGCCTATGTCCAATAGTGGACGTCTTTCGGCTAAAATAGCGATGATGATGATTTTATTATTTTTGTTTTTAAGACTCCAGAGAAACCTGCGAGCTACAAATTTTCGCCTGACTCTGACATGTTTAAATAACAACTTTTCGCAGAAATTCTATCAAGTTGTTAGACAAGTACTTAACTGTTCAACTCCGGAAAACTTAATTAATTTAAATTAAAGACATTTTAACCTATCATATACCCACAATACGAGACACAATAGTAAAACAATAACGGTCTCATAGGACCGGTCGGGGATTCATGAATTAAGACAAATTTAAAATATACATAAAAATGGTATTCGAATCGGGGGTTCGATTCCCGCATGGATCAAATATTAGAGACCCTTATTTGATAAATGAGTTTATAATTTGAATAAAAATCATGCTAAACACAGGGTATCTTCTGAAAAAACACAATCTCAAGATTCACCCTTTAGATGTTTGTGAACGCAACGACTTTGTCATAAAAAAACAAAACGAAAGAATCGAAGATAAGCCGATAATGACTGGTAGCAATAACATTATCAGTTTGTTACCATTTTGTCACTGAATCAACTAAAAGCGGATTCATATTAATCCGGATTAAAATGAACATAAAATATTAACATTTGCGAGGTGTATAAATTGCAGTCCAGCCACCGTCAAATGGATGTTTTTATGTATGGGCAATTGAGCATATGCGTGTATGATTGTTAGTTTTTTTTATGTTTGTGTGTATTTTTTATGTTACCTACTTCTTCAAGTCCAAACTGCTTAACTTGAACAAGAATATAAGTTATTTCTTACCCCGACGTGACTGTTCCCTGCAGACAATTTAGTAATGGTTGATTGAAGCAAATATCTTGGACCTTGGCAGAACATCTGCCACAGAGTCTGAACTTGCGATGGGAACTGACTGCGAACTCAGGTTGGCAGCTTTAGTGATCATCTGATTAACTGGGGTATCCTTATACCATCGCTAGTGCAGCGCCAGTGTGGAGCCCCCTTCACGGGATATGCGTCACCTGCCACGACTTATACGTCGAGGTCAATGACAGAGCTGTGTCCACTGTGTCCAGGTGCTAAATTGTTTAAACAAGATTTGAGTAAGATCGACGCGAAAGAAGAAAGAACAAACACAGGACGACAGAATATAAAGAGATTTTGTACCTATTACACTATTTAGAAATATACATTCGGCGTCCTAACTAAATCACTACAGTCAAAAGGAATGAATCGTTCGCGCTCCTGAGTTAAAAAAATCGCCTTTAAATTATCTCTAGTCACCCCTGTGAATAGAAACAAACATTTGAAGGCGATTTTTACGTTATCAAACAGTTTTTCCCAGCATTGAAGTACTTCAATATATTCAGTAATGTTATAAAAGTCGATGCTTTGACAGGAATCAATAATGTAAATAAAATACCAAAACGAACATCCAAATTAAATTTGAATGTGTTTCTATTCAACCCTGCGTTCCTATTCACCCCGTTCAACGGTATATCAATTTAAAATCGCCACAAAAAAATACAGGCTGTTGCAAAAATGTTATAAAACGGGTTCAAAGACGTGTTTGTGGGATGAATGAATACAGTTCACTTTAGGTGCTGCATGCCTAACAAAATCTGTCGCTTTACAGCTCAACGCGAATCTGAATAAGCAGAAACAAGTTGAGAACTGACTCCCGGACTGTATTAAGAGCTAGGGTTGACTCTGCTAAGTTACTTTTATACTTTTCTTTTAATGCTTATTTTTTTTCTCATGCTAAAACACTGGACAAACCCGCAAGTGTTGCCTACAAACCGTGCCCAGAAGTAGTGTGTGTCATTTGTATAATGATGAACTGTATTATTTATGAACTAATACTAGTTTGTAAGTTATGTATGTCTTTACTAAACATATGGATTGTATTATTTGAATTAATAAATTGATTATTATTAATTTTTCGTAAAGTTAATGATCGGAATTCCCTGCCGGAGTCTGTGTTTCCTGATAGCTACGACCCGGGAATTTTTAATTCAAGAGTGCGTAGGTTACAACTAAGTAAGCGAGATAGCTAGGTCAATATTGCCCACTGAATAGGGCTCCAGAGAGAGGAACCTCCTAAAAATGCAAGCGGTATCCAAAAGTTCTATTTAATTGTTATTATTATTTTGTAAGCTTTCACAAAATATGAAAAAAAAATCTTGTCGTTTATCATATTCATAAGCATAGTTTCAAAAGCTGTGTGAAAACGTCGAAATTAAAGCAGATATATGCAATTTATTATTCGAATTATAAGTCACCGAATTCTATTCTAGCTAGATTCAACTTAATGCCATTATTAAACAAGTAGTGATTGCCTATTTGTCATAATCCAGTAATTGGGTAACTCGATAATTACGTAGTTTCACTGCGCTCCAAAACTCATTGTTCTAATAATTCTAGTATCCATACTAATACAATTTGACAATACTGGGGTCAGATTTCCTGGCTTTTGAATATCCATAGCAAATGTTAAATATCTATAAATGTTACCCGGAATGGTCGGCTCAACGTTTTAGTTTTTAGTATGAAATAATTGTAGTACTAACTATTACAATCTCTGTCAAATGAAATATCAAAATAAATATCCGCAGCTCTTTTATAATTTCAAAATCTCCTAGCACCATAGAAACATAGAAGTAGGCAGACTAGAAGAAGTGGTCTCCTAGTAGTATTGGACCCTACTTATGAGTGGTAAGCCGTAGGTTGAAACCTAGCCAGGTGTATTACTTTATGTAATTTATTTCGTCATCACTACTCTCAAAACGGTGAAAGAATCTTGAGAAAACCAGCATATGTTCCAGGTGTGGGAACACCACTCGGGCCCAGTACGGATTGATGGATATCATGACATTTCGGTGGGATTCCCCAATGTTGCGGAGGTGGATCAGACATCTACCTCCGCTAACATATATCAGACATCTAACCTACTTACACTAGAATTTAAGTTAAAATTGTTATTAACCCTATGGACTCCGGTCTGAAATAAAAATATTCTGTTCTACTATTTTGCTCACGATGTTTTTCTTCACCGCTTTGAGATTTTTGTAGGAAAAAAAAGGGTTAAAAGGCTGATTATGCTTATTATTCTATGCTAGACACAACGAATTATAAATAGATATAATTATAAAAACTAAATCTATCTAAAACTCACAGTGCTCGCAGTACAGTTGAGACTCGGTCAAAAAATAAACGATATTGTGCGCATAGATATTGCCTAAATCCAAACGCAATTAACACAAAGGTAGTTTATTGCCTACCCAGCCATTACCGGCGCAATAAAAAGCTATTTCCTTTACGTTTATTACTCTCTAGAGCTGATAAGCAGCTAGTTCATTATATTTTCTATAATATATACCTTATTTTAGTTTATCTTCAAGGTCACACCAATATTGATCACGTTTCTAAATATTAGCTTATTCATATAAACATAATAAAATAAATGAAATATAATGTTTAACCGTTATTTTTGGCAGGACGCCAAAAAATTCTTTCTACTCTGGAGAGGTTTGGTAGATTCAGCGAGATCTCACGTATGTCCTCGCGCCCCAGTCGCTGTGACCCCGACCCCGACTACCAGCCACCGTAGGCGTGGGCTTGCAACAACGAGCAAAGGCTACCATAGCTAGCTATCTGGCCATCCGGTAATTATCCGAACAGAGCCTAAATCGTTAACTCGCAGTAAGATTAACTGCGCAAGAAAAGAAAGTCCAAATTCTATCAAAATCCATAATTTATTCAAGTCAACCTACAAAAACATTTGCACACGCTGACATAAACGAGATACCCTTCCTAAGTGACACAAATGCGAGAGGGTCACCAAATTAATGCAGGATACAGGAACACGTCAAATTTTCGCTCAAAACTGAAATATGATTAAAATGAAATTTCTATAATTCGGTTTGACTAGGTTTGACCCTTCTTTTCTTTACTTAAAGTATCCTAAGGTATATCGTTAACAAACGGTAGAAAAGGTTATGCAAGCGTACAAACGTCACGGAGATGTTAGCAAAACCGTAGATGCTCCAGTGTTAAAGCCTAGGCAATAGGTTCGATTTTAAAAGAAAAACCTGAGCTCCTTTAACGCCAGGTAAAGAACAAACATAGGAGAAGGTTTTAGTCAGTAAAAGTCTGAAACGCCATGCAAAACATTGGATGATTTCCCACATAAAAAGAAGGCCTATAGGCTACTTGACGCATATTTTTTTGCGGTAGTAATGTTGGGAAGAGTTACCGGTGACCCTGGAATGCAAAGAGCTAATGAAGAAACACGGGTGTATTTTAGTCAGTAAAAGTCTGACACGCCCTCTTGCTCCACCCAAAGCGGGAGAATTTTATTATTACCCACCTCAAAAAATGTCTATTCAATTACAGGAAATGGTATATTTTATTTAAAACTAAATTCTGTCAGCGATTTTCCGTCGTCGGATCATAAGGTCGACAAATATCCCAGGGGAAACTTTTGACGTACATTATGCTGAGCTGAGGCCCTCTTGACACTATAATGTGGGTAATTTTGGAATAAACGCATTTCTTGTTGTTTCTTTTTCCTTTTCTTAGTTTTGTTGTACCCACAGGTTTTACCGAATGTTCTTAACCTATTCTTTCAGTTCAGTTTTAATTTCAAAATTAATTTAACTTTCTAATGTTTTGTTTTATTATATGTAGTATATTATTATGACGGGGCTGACGTACTGTAATATAATGATAATACTGTTAATAAGATATTGTAACTAACCTATTTTTAAATGACTGTTAGTATATAAGTTGTTAGTTGATAAGTAAAACCCATGCTACGATCCAATTTATATCCACCTCTTCATTTTATACAGTTGTTGACTTACTTGACTTAATGTCCTATATCCCCTAGATGGGGCAGAGGGCGTCCACAGTAATCCTCCATCGCGAACAGTCTTGAGCTTCCCGCTTCACCTCGCTCCACGTCATTCCGTTGCTTGCCGCTTCTGCCAGTACGGTGCGACGCCAAGTTTGGCGGGGACGGCCACGCTTTCTTTTTCCTTGGGGGTTCCAATCCAACGCTTGTTTGGGTATGTGATCGGAATCCCTTCTGAGCGTGTGGCCAATCCATCTCCACTTGCGACGCTTGATCTGGTGGTCGATCGGGCTCTCATGGCATTTTTCTAACAGCTCTATGTTAGATATACCTAGTCTCGGGCCAGTAAATTCCGAGAATGCGACGGAGACAGCGGTTGACGAAAACTTGGATCTGACGTGAGATATCTTTTGTAACCTTCCACGTTTCGCACTCGTAGAGCAGTACAGGTTTAACATGGGACCCGAAGATCTTGAGTTTTATCCTTCGGGTCAATTTACGTGACTGCCAAACAGATCTTAGCTGCGCGAAGGTTGCTCGGGCTTTGGCGATCCGTGAAGTGATGTCCTCTTCACTACCTCCGGTTTCTGTAACGACGCTTCCTAGGTAGGTAAAATTGTGTACGCGTTCCACTACCTCTGAGTTCAGCATCAACGGTGAGGGATTCTTCACACCAGTTCGCATCTCTTGCGTCTTCCGGATGTTAATTTTAAGGCCAGATCTTGCAGCCTCCTAACTTAAAACGTCCAACTTAGCCTGCATGTCGGAGTGGGTATGGCTCAAGAGGCAAAGGTCATCGGCGTAATCTAGGTCCTCCAAGACGTTGGACAATCCCCACTCTATTCCGCGGCGCTTGTTGTCAGAGATACGGAGCATTATTCCGTCAAGAACCACAAGAAAAAGAAGCGGCGAAAGTAGGCAGCCCTGGCGGAAGCCAGCGTGCACCGTGATGTCATCAGAAATGTTGACAGTTGTTAATTATAATTATTTATATTCAATCATAGACATTCGATTAAACAGATCTTAGTACGATAGGACAGTTTCCATAAGATATATATCTTGGAAATCTTTTAGTCAAAGTGAGTAAGTTACTTCTAGGCAAGCGAGCTCCATCATCAACCACATCGTCGCTATGCATCAGGTGAAAAACTGGTCAAGCGCAAACCTATCAAAAATAAAAAAATTAAGAACCTGTAATATCACAAGAGGCCAATGCACGATCGACAAAAATTACGCATGCTCAGTGAAGAAAAAAAATCCTATGCAGGCGCAGCAAGTGACAAACCACAAATCGAGTGACCGAGCCGTGAGCCTTGCTATGCAATTATCGCCCTTAAGTTTAGTGGAACTTTGACCAATGGTACGTGGCAGCCCTAAAACTAACCCTTTACGTTTGGCGAGTGAATCAGTCCGCGTTGGTACCAGCTCTTTAATTGGATGTTGTCGAACAGTGAGCCACTAGTGACTGGTGTACACTATTTTGGTTTCATGTTGGGTTCTATGAAAAGGAGCTTACTGCCAGTTACATGTCATGCGACATTTACGATTACTATACCTAACTTGAAGTGCTTCTAAAAATACTATGAAAGGCAGCTTACTCCCAGTTAGTCGTTATATGATTACTATACCTAACTTGAAATATATTTGAAAATAGATACCGTATTTAGGTAAGTCACAGTTTCTTTCAAATTTTGCATCATTAAAGCAACCGAAAATCTATTAGCATTAGCACCAAATCATAATGATCGATCCTATGCAGTCCGCAAAGTTACAATAAGCGCAAACGACTTGCAGTTCACTGTTTTAAGGTTCCGTACTTAACAATAAAATAACGAAACCCTAATAGGATGTCTTGTTTGTCCGTCTCTCTGTCAAGAACCTTAGTCTCTGGAACGCGTGAAGGTATCGAGTTGTTAAAACCAACTTAACTCAACTTAATATACGGTCTCTTGAAGACTTGAAAAAATAAAAAGATACGGCCGTTTACGTCGCAAAAAAACGTAGATTTTGACACTCAAGGGAATCAAAATTCCCATTAACCCAGAGTCCTAAAACTTGGCATAAAGCAAGGTCTTACAGTACATGAGTATAGGAATATATTATTTAAGAACAGTAAAGTTTCTCACAAAAATGTTTTTGGGACTATTGGGGAATTGAACTATTTACATAGGTAAGTTTGTTTGAAACCCCTTAGTGTATGAGTCCGACTTGCATTTGCCCAGTTTTTCTTGTAACTAGAACTCAAAATATCACATTAACAATGTGGAACCATTTCACAGCCTCTGGGACTTTTTGATCCTTTTACAAAAAAATTAAACCAATTATTTTATCTTGGACCAACATTATACTTTTCTTATCATCATAAATGACAGCAACATACCTTTCTTAAAGGCCTCCATCTCAAATGTAACTTTTAACAATTTTAAACGCAATTACAAGCTGTAATTGCGTTTATGTCACCTAGAACATGTACAGGGTACTTCCAACCAGCCAAAAACTTCTCGTTCGAGCCGCAAAGCTAGTAATTAAATAAAGAGCTCAATTAGTGACAGCCCTGGAACTCGCGTCCTATGTTTGTCGAGAGAATTCAGTCTGGTGACGTCACAAGTTCTAATTGGTACACGACTGCTGTATTTTCTTATCCGCATGTCGTACTAAAGGCTCTCGCTCAGCGCGACTTTTTGTAGCGCTTCTAACGCGCGTTTCGTTAACGCACTACAGCATCAACGCGCGTTAGTCGCATTTGCAACGCGCTACAGAAGCGATGCTAACTCGCTGCAGCATCGGGACTGTAGTGTTGTTTACGCACGATCGTGTGAGACATCGGGGAGAGGACGGATGAAGGATGGCGCTTGAATGAAAAACAAAAACATACTACATACAAAACCTTAATTTTTGTGGTACTGTATCGCGTTTGCATCGCGACAGTAGCGCGTTTGCGGAACTTAGAATCGTGGCGTAGGCAAGGTTAAGCAACTATCGACTGCACCGCGACTGTATCGAAGCGAACGCGTGATAGCCGCGCTACTACATCTTCCTAGCCTTTTTCCAACTATTGGGGTCGGCTTCCAGTCAAGCCGGAGTTAGCTGAATACCAGTCTTTTACGAGGAGCAGCCACCTAACAGACCTCCATAACCCATTAACTGGGGTAACACGGTACTTCATGGCAAGACTGGAGTCAGATTTACTGGCTTCTGACTATCCGTAACGACTGCCAAAGATCTACAAATGACAGCCGGGATCTACGGCTTAACGTGCTTTCCAAGGCACGAAGGAAACTCGGTATGTTAAGATGGTCACCCATCCACAGAACAATCTTGGCAAGCGTTGCTTAACATTGAAGATCGACTCGTGCGGCTGTTATTATCTAGCCACGAGCTCCTTAGCCGATAGCAGAGCTACAGCATCGCTATAAAAAGTCGCCGTGGGCGAGGACCCTAACTTGTGTGGTAAAGTTAACGTACTGGAACTGTTGGTCTGATGATGATGTGAGTTAAGTGTGTTAAGATGCGCCTGCTCCTGATATGGGTTGGTTTACTTAGACAGTTTTCGTGGAGATTGAGGTTTTCTGTGTATCTTGTGTCGTGGTAATAAAATCAGTTAGTCGGGAAAGTTACTTTTGATGGTTAGGTAAGCAGAATAAGGAGGTCTTCGTGACTCTGGAACGCAAACTTAAAGAACATGAGTAGGTTTTATAGTTGTTGTGTATACTCAAATGTTTTATGGTTTATTCTTAACCCAAATAAATTTGACCCAAGAAAAAAAATAAAACAAACGGGGTGAGCTAAATAAAACCGTTTAAAATATATTGTTTTTAATCACTATAAATGTCAAAACATGCAGACCTATTTGTCATTTAAAACCTTGTACATAATATTAAATTTAATGTAGATTTATGTTTCACAATATTTAAATATTATATTTCCCACCAAGAGACTAGTGGTCCTAAAGCACAAAAGAGAACTGAAGGAACACGTGACAGACGTGATTTTAGTCAGTAAAAGTCTGTCACGACTTCTCGCTCCATCCTAAAGTGGAAGAAAACGCTAGAATAGAATAGAATAAACTTTACACTAAATGATTTCTCACCTCAAAAAATAAAACCCACAAAAAATCCTTTAACCTATCAATACCCGCGAAACGAGACACAATAGTAAAACAATAACAGCGCGGTCCAATGAGACCGGTCGGGGATTCATGAATTAATGTAAAATACCTAACTTGTAGTATGTTCATTGAAGCATCTCTGCATATATTGTATATTGTAGGATATAATATATGTATACCGGGTAAATATGAAATTTCAGTAACCTCAAACACTTTACAGCGATAATTAAAATTGCAGTAAAACCAAAATATAATTATAAAAACCCGAAAGTAATTAAAACGAACCAAAATATTTTACACATCGCTGTTGACTGCAAGTTAATGTACCCAAAAGACTGGTAGTAGTATAGCTACAATGTATGCCAATACTTAACCCCTGTCCAAGTGGCCTTGCAGACGGCGAGCACTGGGTAGCTTACCGTTCGGCAGTCTGGTAATTACCTGGACCGAGCCCAAGTCGTCAACGGCGCGTACTGTTCCACGCGCGCCTCAAGGAGTTGTCAGCAAACTGTAGGGGCCCAGCAGGGCTGAAGACTCAGGGGTCACGGATCGGTTTTCCGAAAGATAAGGTAAGCTCGGTGTCCCCAGATTAAAGACAAAGTAGGAACGGGGTAGGGTTTAGTCAGTATCAGTCTGACACGAAAGAACGGGAGAAGTCATTCTGATGAATCTCAACTTGAAAAAAAAAATCCTGTCCTAAGATTGTATAAAGATCTGTCGAAACATTTTGTTGACACTTTGCGTGACCCTAAGACCAGTTTTTGCCTAAGTTGAAATTGCTAAAAAAAATCACATTTTTAGTAGCATATTGTTCTTTTTCAGTACCCATCTAAATTTTCTCTCCAATAACAATCAGTTTTGAGTTCCAGGAAATGGAGCGTTATTTCAATACCCATAAGGTACGTGACCTGCCTTGCCCATCCATTTCTTTCCTCGGGCGGTTTTTCTGCTGATATCCATGTGTGAGACACTGCGTACGTGTCTCGGTTAAAGATTATCCAATTTTTAAAAGACCCAAAAACGAAAGACGTTACTGTTTTTCGCGTTTCTTTATATGACCTTTTATAGAAGGGAATGGAAAATGATTCGTCATACTGTAAATGAATTTTATTAAGTTATACTCTATATTTTGATCAAAACAAAACGAAAGACGTCAACTATTAGGTATAGGCCTCCCACAAGTGTCACAACAATAAACAGTCCTGTGCGAGCGGATTTCCGCAACACTAACCAGATCATTGGTCCTTCCAATGCTACGTCTTTCATTACGCGATTACCATTCCAGAACTTTTCGCCTTAGGACGTTCTGTGAGCAATGTGCCCTGTTTCTCCGTGCTATGTGGGTAACTTTGGTTCTCCCGGATATCGTCATTCCTGATTTGATCACGCAAGGAAATTTCGAGCATAACTCTTTCCATAGCCCTTTCGGTAATTTTAAATCTTCTGATGAACCCCATAGTTATGTCATCACTGGCAACACGACTTTCGTCTTGATACACTGTGCTATGCTGGTTCCGAAGATATGGCACAGCATCCCGAATGCTGCCCAGCCGAATAGGATTCGACGGTTGGCCTCTTTCATGAAATTAGATCGTCCCAACTGGTAACGTAATCGTCCACAACTTCGAGTGTAGTCTGTGATTTTGATAGGAGTGGGTGCTACATGGCTGTCTACTTTTATTTTTTCTATGATCATTTTAAGACCCACTCTTTCGGAAGCTCTACTGGGGTCATCAAGCGTGTGGAATGCTTATTATAATGAATTTTGCATGTTTATTTATATCAAAATTTTCCAGTACCAGGTATTTTCTAGAATTGTGCAATTAAAACGTAAATGCTCCTTCAAACATACTAGGTACAAGTTAGATAAATTAATTTGATTTAATTATATTCTGTTTATTTATAGAGAATTTTCAAAGTAACCGGTATTTCCTAGAATTGTGTAATATAAACGGAAATACTACTTTAAACATACTTCAAGTCAGGTAAATTCATTTGATATAACTACTCGTATTTAATATCGTACGAATGAAAATGATGAAGCAGTATTGAGGGGTACGACGCAAGGATGTTTATTTGTAAGGTTTGTGATACTGTATGGATTAGAATGTTGAGCTGTGGAAAGACGAATAAAAAAAATTGCATACAGTGGGGATGAAAATGTTTTTTCAAGATGTACATTGTATCAAGGTCAGTGCTAAGAATTAAGAAAGTAAACAGTATTCACGAACAAACTATTGTTTATTTTGCCACACAATCCTATATTTCTGTAATATTTTTATTAGTTTTCTTCATATTATTATTCAAATCCCAGCCAAATTAGCGACGGCATCCACGTCCAGTTTTGACCTATGTCAATATACACATAACATGGTTAGGTTCGTAGTAATATTCCGGGAACTCAAATATCAAGTCTATTTAACTTGCTAGAGGGTTCCTATATGTGAGTACATTCGCCAAACTAGTTAGATTGGGTGAATTTGGATTCATGGCTGAATTGCTCGTCGCTGGCCAGTAGTTGGGTAAATGTAGAGGAACCCGAAATCTGATTTTAGGCTTCTGCCTAGTGTTTTACGTGAATGTGTTGGGAGTATCGACTTTATGATTGTTTCATGTAACTATTTAATATATGAATACTACAATCAAATCTAAACAGAGAATAATTAATAGTTTAGTTTCCAATAATAGTCCTTTGCACACAATTGGTATACAGTGAGTGGGCCTCTAGTTATCATTATTTCCATATATATCGCGGGTCTCAAACCATAGGGGCGTATAAGCAAAAAAGCGATTTTTCGTTTTTAATGCCATTCGATTCTACTATAACTAATACATTACCTCAATTTTTCTTATAATTTAATATTAATTACTTTTTGTGTAAATTGCAAAATATTATCAGCCGTAACCTAGACAGTCTACAATTATTCCCATGCCATACAGCCGTATGATAGACGTAAGAGCAATATTATTGGTTATTAAAGCAGTTTTAACGTGCCATACAGACGTATGCACGTACGAATTTAAATTTTGTTATGATCCAAGGAAATAGTTTCAGACCATAGAGGCGTATGCACATACGACCATCAATATCAACACGATCCTGGGGATATTTAGTCATCACTGCAGACGTATGCACATACGTCTACATATTTATAGTATGACTGTCTCAAGATTTCGTCAATAAGCGGACGTATAGTCACAAACAACACCCAACACAGTCATTCTGCGGCGATCTGCCATAGCGAGTAGATGTTACTTTAATGCGTGGAATGAAGCGTAGAGACAATATCATGCGTTTAGCCCTAAAGCAGTAGCAGTAATACTGTATTTATCAATGACTAGCTTTTGCCCACGGCTTCGCCCGCATGAAAGTCGAATAACCAAGTAAATTCAGAACAAAATATTATGATATCGCAATGTGGGTCCAATCTAAGTCATGACCGTAAGACATAAGTATCCCAGGTTTCATTCCGTCTTTTAAGGCACCAAGCAACATGTTACTGACAGAAAAATGAAATAATAACCAGCCCTCTACTTTCCATTCTTTAGGCACGCCATAATTTATGGTGGTAGGTCCCTTTTTTGAGAAGTGGTTGGAAAGTCGTCACTGCCTCTTCACCTTCCTCATGACGCAGACCCTCACCGGGCATGGTAAGTTCTGAGGTTCCTGCACCGGATTCATGCGGAAGAAACGTCCAGGTGTCATCATTGACTGCTCCGTCGGTCTATTGTTCGCAAGGGTGACTACTGCGCGTGGGTCCTGGGTTCGATTCCCGGGTCGAGCAAAAGTTGCTATTGGGTTTTCCATTAGGAATTACTCTATGGCTACCCGGAGTTTGGAAGTTGGTGATGCGATATCTCCGTGACTCGGTAAACATGTAAAGCCGTTGGACCTGCATCTGATTTCTCTCCGGTCGTATCGGATTACTGTCCCATCCGACCATGAAAGTTAAGGAACAGAGACTGTACCTGCGTTTACGCACAAACTTTTGCACTTAATATCTTCTATGTACTTGGCTGATTTTTGTTAAGATTGGCCATCGTAATCGAAGTTCGGTCTGGAGGACTATTATTAACGGTGTGCTTCTTTTTGGGCAGCGACTACTTACGCCGCCGGGCCATGGTACAGCCAATGGACCATTGCAGAGTGAAACGAAATGACAGCTGATCGCCGCCTGCGAAACAGTATTGCTGGGGAATGAGGCGGCCGCACGCGTGAGGGAATTACCCTCACGCCGCAGCTGCCGGGATCCTGACCCCGATTTCCAGCCACCGTATGTTTGCGGACAGCGAGCAATAGGTAGCACGCCGCCCGGTCATCCGGTAACCGTCCGGACCGAGCCCAAGTCATCGACGGCGCGTAGTGTTTCACGCGCGCCTCAAGGAGATGTCATCAAATCGTAGGGACCCAGCTGGGTCGAAGCCTACTGGGGTCATGGGTTACGTGAAAGTGAACCTCGAGGCCCTAAAACGTAGACCAAGAAGGAACAGGAGTGGGTTTTAGTTAGTAAACGTCTGACACTTCCGTCAGTTGTCGTTTGAATTCCAGGATCACGGTTTTTCAATCGGAAGTTAACCGATATTTCCAATAGGCTTCGCTGACATCTCTCCCAGGCACGCGTGGAACACTTCGCGCCATCGACAATTCGAGCTCGGTTTGGATGGTTATCGGATGACTGGGTGGCGAACTACCCATTGCTCGTTACCTTGTCTATGATGGCTTGAAGTTGGGGTTCGTTCTCTCATGCCTGCGGCCGCCCACTTTGCCAACATTACAACGTCGCATAAAGAAGCGTCTGGTACCTATTCCCCCTCGCTGTGGACCACGGCCTACACCAGGGTCCGGTGCGAGAGATAGCCAGTGCCGATCGCCCACACAAAGAAACGTCGGAGCTCTGCCCGAGCGGGGCACACCTCCACTGTATGCTCCACTATGTCCTCCAAGCGGTCCACACAATGGTAACCGTGCGCTTCTTCCATCCGAATCAGGTGCCTGTCCCTCCCGAACTTACCATGTCCATTGAGGACATGCGTCATGCGGAAGGTGAGGACGCCGTGACGTTTCTCCAGCCACTCTTCAAAGAGGGGCATTTATCTACCACCATGACGTGCCCCAGTAAGAAAGAAGTTAAAACATGCATAGAACATTCTATATACGTTTTTACTTAGAAAACTTTGTGTAATTACTACCATTTCGTTTTTTTCTAGATTGTACAACAAAACTGGTTTATACTTCTACTCTGAATTCAATCACCTCGTAATATTAATGGCATGCCATACAGGCGTAAGAAATTTAAAAAACACGTAAATAACGTTAATTTTGATATATTCTCATTCCTAATTTGCAATATTTAAGGTCATCAACTAAGTAAAAATAAATACTGGTAAAAATATTAATAATTTAATGGGATGGATTTTACGTCCATAAAATCTATGTATTTTTGGGTGATTTTTTACGGAGTTTTACCGTTTAGTCGTCATGCCAAATAGATGTATGAACCGAAAACAAGTGTTACAGAGGAAATAATTTAAAATCAAACACCCTATATTAACTACAGTGTAAATATATAGCTATATGCAAAAACTCAACAAGCTGGCATAACCACGAAAAAAGTTATTACATTTTTTGTCGCTCCTGAAAAGTAGGGGTTTTGTGGATACGCCCCTATGGTTTGAGACCCGCGATATGTCTACTGCGAAATGGTAATGATATCAAATTTGATATTGGCTATTATTGACAGTTCTGGAAACTTTATATTATTATGTGACTAATTTGAATTTTGGTATGGTGGACCAGGCATACATGACCCAGTCGATAATGTCTTCAGATGTAAGGACGAAGCGGGCGGATGTGTTAGATTTTTACTGACTAAATCACTAAAACCTAGGAGTGAATTTAATTGGGTTTTTTGTTCCTTCTTTGTCTTGACTCGGGTTGCACTACTACCTACTTATTAAAGCTTATTTATTTTAGGATTGACTAGATATATTGCATACATAGGGATAGCGAGGAAGAGTCGAATTTAAGTAAATAATGTACACATTAAAGTAACTTTATGCAACTGAAAAAGTACACCAAGCGTACTTAATGCCACTCAGAGTAAGTACCGCTACTCGTGGGATTTATTTTAAAGCAAATTACTTTGGGCTTAATTAAAATAAATTATTTTATAAGTGGTAATATTAAGTATGTACTTAGTAGTTATTTTTATTCTTTTTAGGGTTCCGTACCTCAAAAGGAAAAAACGGAACCCTTATAGGATCACTTTGTTGTCCGTCTGTCTGTCCGTCCGTCTGTCAAGACCCTTTTTCTCAGGAACGCGTGGAGGTATGAAGCTGAAATTTATATCAATTACTCAGGTCTACTGTCCCTTGAAGCTGTGAAAAAATCAAACTTCTAAGCCAACGCAATCAAAAGATACAGCCGTTTATGCCGCAAATTTTCGACACTTGTAAGGGAATCAAAACCTACAGGGTACTTCCCGTGAACTCAGAATCTTGAAATTTGGTACGAAGCAACTTCTTATAGCATAGATAAAGGAAAAATTACGAAAACCATAAATTTTTAGTTACATCACATAATATATTTTTTTTAATAATTTTAAACTTACTACCCATTTCCTCATAAACGCGTAGAGGTATTAAATTGAAATTCATACCAAATACTCAAGTCTATAATACCTTTAAGCTGTAACAAAATCAAACTTCTATGTCAACGCAATCAAAAGAAACAGCAATTTAAGCTGCATATTTTGAAACTCGCAAGTACTCGCAAGGGAATCAAAACCTAAAGGGTACTTCCAGTCGACCTAGAATCTTGAAATTTGGCATGAAGCAACGTTTTATAGCACTCATATAGGGAAAAGTCTGAAAACTGAAAATTTGTTGTTACGTCACAAGAATTATTTTTTTGAAAAATCTTCAACGCTCGATTCGAGAATAGAACTTTATTCATAGGTAAGTTAGAGGTATTGAGTTGAAATTAACACCATATAATTGGGTCCGTGGTCCCTTGAAGCTGTGCAAAAATCAATTTTCAATTCAATTGGTAAAGTGACGGCAAAAAAAGATTCGTCCGTTTATACTGCAAAAAACGTACATTTCGAGACTGTCGAATTGTTCGATTGAACTGTTTTTATAGGTAAGTTACTACGGAACCCTCAGTGCGCGAGTCCGACTCACACTTGCCCGGTTTTTTTTTATATGAAATCATCAAATAATTTCTCCCGCTCTGGGTGGTATTAGAGGTAACGTCAGACTTTTACTGACCCGTGTTACTTCGTTGCCAATTGCATTGCATAGGTCAAACCTGTATTAATGAATTAAGTATTTGCAAGACAAATCAAATCAAATTCAAAATTTCAAGTTAAGTAGTTTGGCATTAGGTTTAACTTTAAACTCTCACCTTTGAATGCTCAATAAAAAATACTCTATTTAGAAATAGGCCCCGACTAGGAAATTTAAGCTCCCACTTAGTATTGTTCCGATAAGATCACGACCACAATTTAGAGTATCCGATATCATCTATTTTTTTTTTGTTTTCCTTATTCTAGGATAGATGCAAATAATGGACCTGAATCTTATTACAGTCTAACCTTGTATATGTTACGGCTAATACCCGAAGTGCGGCTACACCTAGTTTTAGCCGGTTAGAACTAGGTGTAGTCACTTACTCTTGGTTAAACCTAGTACGAGCCGATTGTTTTCGGGTAAAATTAGGTCTAGCCTTCATCATGCCGGCTACAACTAGGTCCAGCCATTCCCTGTTGGATAAAACTAGATCTATCCGATATCATACCGGCTAAAACTAGGTCCAGACAATCCCTGTTGAATAAAACTTAGATGCATGTCCCGCCAAGCCTTCCGCCCCGCGTCACACTCATGACTCAAAGCATCTGCAGCAGCGGCGCGGGGTGGAGAGCATAGCGAGGCACGCGCCTCTGCACGTTGTGAGCGCCAGGCGCTGCTGATCTACTGCAGGTCTACTAGCGAGTGTGACTCACAGCGTCTGCAGCAGCAGCGCGTGTCTTAGTTTTATCTAACAGGGATTGGCTGTACATAGTTGTAGCCGGCATGCTATTGGCAGAGCTTTTTAGATATTAAAAAAACATCCCATTAAAAGAAACGTAGAGTTTTTTTCATCATCTGCCTAGCCTTTTCCCAACTATATTGGGGTCGGCTTCCAGTCAAGCCGGATTTAGCAGAATACCAGTATTTTACGAGGAGCGGCTACCTACCTGACCTTCACAACCCATTAAGTGGGGAAACACTGTACTTCATGGCAAGACTGGAGTCAGATTTACTGGCTTCTGACTATCCGTAACGACTGCCAAAGATCTACAAATGACAGCCGGGACCTACGGCTTAACGTGCTTACCGAGGCACGAAGGAAACTCGTTATGTTAAGATGGTCACCCATCCACAGACCAACCTACGCAAGCGCTGCTTAACCTTGAAGATCGACCTTTTTTTTTTTTTTTTTTTTTTTTTTTAATTGTTATAAGCTAGTGCTTGACTGCGATCCCACCTGATGGTAAGCAGTGATGCAATCGTTGATGGTGAGGCGCACTAGCTTATTAAAAGCCTATTCACTCTAACCTACCTAATTATTAGGAGTACAATTTTTAATACAATAGGAACAAACAGGAACATTTTTTTAACAACAGGCAATAAGTAGTTGCATATTATAATTTAAAGAATGTTTTATCCAACAGGGATTGTCTGGACCTAGTTTTAGCCGGAATGATATCGGATAGACCTAGTTTTATCCAACAGGGAATGGCTGGACCTAGTTGTAGCCGGCATGATGAAGACTAGACCTAGTTTTACCCGAAAACAATCGGCTCGTACTAGGTTTAACCAAGAGTAAGTGGCTACACCTAGTTCTAACCGGCTAAAACTAGGTGTAGCCGCACTTCGGGTATTAGCCGTAACATATACATACATTTTTTTTAAACAATATGACTGCAATCCTACCTGATAATGAGCAATGATGCAATCGTCGATGTTGAGGCGCACTAGTTTATGAAGAGCCAATACACTCTAGCTTTGAAGACACCTAAATAAAATTATAATCGAACAGGAAGACCGCAGCACACAAATTATTTCAGTCCTTCGATGTACGCGGTATAAATGACGAGCAAAAACAAAACGATTGTTTTTACTAAGAACGTGTCCAAATAGCACCTTTTTACCGTCTCCAGTCTACTGGCTATAAGCGAATACATTTTATTCCTAAGCTTATTAAGCAGGACTTGTCCTACATTACACTATTATTTTATTAACCCATCGTCAAACTGCATAGCTTAGTACCACGTCGTCCCAACTAAAATGTTCTCGGATGTGCAAAACCAAATTTGCACTGACTACATTGAACATGAATGCATAATCCCTAGCCCAAAGTAACTCAAGCATAGCTAACCGTAAACTACAGCAAAATCCTCCGTTTCCGAACAAAGACAAATAAGCTCTTAAAAAATACTTTTTTTTTCTTTTCAATTCTATAAAGTCTGTGGCCACGATGCTTCATCTGAAGGCTCTTAATTAAAAACCAGAAACAATAGAGTTGCCAACGTGAAAATGGCTGGTTGGTGCATCGCATGAATATTATGCAGTCTGTGGTTAGCTTCCGGCATTTTTTTTTGTCTATGAATGCTTATGTTATTGTGATGGCTTTTTGTGTAGGGGATGGTCCCCAGGCTGTTGTAGGAAACTAGTTTTTGTCACTGGCGTTGTCCGTGTAATAGAAGGCTTTTCGATACAAACTTTGAACCCCCGTTTCATCCTCTTAAGGAGTGGATATTGGAAAATCCTTTCTTAGTGGGGTGCTTATGCGATATAAGGAAACCTTGTGCAAAATTTTGCGCTCCTAGTCTCAGTATTTTCAGCTGTGCTTTGATATGTTAGTCAGTCAGTTTCTCCTTGTATCTATTATAGAAAATGAGCAGTCCCAAACACAAAAATAGCTAAAGGTTCAGACTTACCTGGAATTTTCTACTTCTATCTTTTACATTTTCTAAGCAACTTTTATTATAAATCTTCTTGAGGATTGAGATAAGCTGAATATAAAACTCTAAAAGATAACCCAGTTCAGAAACTCTAATCTTTCTTTGGATTTCGTGCGATACAACCACATTTTGATCAAAAAAGATTCTTCGATTTAAGAAACGTAATCCTATCAGTTCTGTGAAATAGTACTTAGACCTTAGAAATTTATGTAAAGAAGAAACATTTAAATAAAAATAGACAGCAGGGACCTTATCGTGAAAAGTATTGGGAGCACTTTACGTACAGATAAACCATGGAGTTCCCAGAAAGAGTCAGTGTTTTCTGATAGCTACAGCCTAGGTCTTTAAGTCAAGATTCAATAGGTTACTTTTAAGCAAATTTACTCTATTACTAACGACATCATCGCTTACCATCACACGAGATAGTGGTCATACACGAATCTATCATAAATAATACAAAAAAGGATTAAAATAACAGTTTTGTGTGCGAGAAAGAGGAATGGAGCTATACACCCTCTATAAGTCCGTCCCTTTATCTGTTTGGTTTAGTTCGTAAAAAGAATCGCATTGATCGCAAGTATCTAAGCTAGACGAGGTCTGTGGACCTTTCGTCATCCTACAAAGCAAAGGCCAAGTAAAGGAACACATACTCGTAGTTCTAGAATACGAAAGGTAATTTTTTTAATTACCATCCCTAAAAGAGATACTGTGATGGCTTTAAGTACATAGTGCTAAGTCTCCCTTACCTAATGTGTTTTATGTCCATTTTCATTAACAGAGGAAAAGACAGTAATGAACGCTTTAAATATTGCCCTCTTGACGCCAAGTCTTGCGCTGAAAATTCAGCAGGTAGTCTTTTTTACGCATTCATTTGGGTGCCATTTAGTGTAAATTAAAACTGGCACATGACTGGATATCTTATTTATGTAAGCAAACTTATTCATTCAAAGACTACTGGATGATGATGATGAGATGAAGAGAAGAATAAAAAGAAGAATTTCGAGGTAGATTGGGTAGTCTACATACTCATCTCCACTTTGGCTACATTTATGGTGTTATCTGAGTTGTCAAGAAAGTTCGCCAAAACTTTATGATTATGAAAATTTATTCCGTTAACCTTTAAGGGAACTAGTATAATAAAAATATAAAAATTAATTTAATAATAAACTAAACATTCAGTAACACGTAACAAGTATAATGTTTTACCTATCGATAGAAAAGTCTTAAATAAAAGTTTATTATTATCATTCCATTTATTTAATTACATTTTAAAATAAATAATTTGAACTTATAAAAATAATTTTACACATGTTTAAAAAAATAAAAAGTATTATCATACAACTCAATACAACCATCACTCCTGAAAGCTCTTTTATTACGAGGAGATGTGTTCCCATTTCATTGAATTTACATGAATTAATACCCTTTCCGGAGAGGGTATTTATTAATGCCTTCATGACCCCGAGCCTACTCTCACAGCGTTACATTTTTAACCGAATTTCACCACGCTTTTATTTAATTTTTTAATGGTAGCAAAACTGGAACACCATGAATGTTAAAGCAGTTTCATCCAATCTGCCCAGTCTTTTCCTGATTATGTCAGATAGGCAAAAGCCCACCATATTCACCATATTAATATACTAGCTTCTGCCAGTGGCTTCGCCCGCGTGTAGAGTTAGTTTAGTCTTAGCGTGATGATATATAGCCTATAGCCTTCCTCGATAAATGGGCTATCTAACACTGAAAAATTTTTCAATTCGGACCAGCAGTTCCTGAGATTAGCCCGTTCAAACAAACAAACTCTTCAGCATTATAATATAGATAATGTAGATTCAGCTTCATCTGGGAAGACATTTTTGTCTGCTTGCTTGCTGCAAGTTGAATAGGTACTAGTATTTTAAAAACGAACGTACGTAGGACGGATGGCGATCCATGGGTAGCTCTCCGGCCGTCCGGTAAGGATAAAGCCCGTGTGTGTCGATGGAGCGTTATGTTTCACGCGCGCTTCACAGAGATGACAGCTAAATTCATGAGGCCAGTTAGGGGCAACGTCTAATCTTAGTAAGTATTGATTTGAATTAAAAAATATATTTTAGAGTTAGACTTGTACTATTACTTATTCTGTGATGTTAGCTAGCCCAATTATCGAGAAAGGCTATATTATGTTTTGAAAGGCGTTCTTAGAGCCAAAGTCAACTTGTAGAGGGCCTTTAAATGTTTTTTTTATGAATTAGGTGGATTATTGTTATTAAAAACTTTTTATTAATAATGGCTTAAAGTTGTTTTTAGTTTGTTTATTGTTATTATATTCTGTTGTAGATAAATGTCTAACTATATTAAAATATAAATACACTTATCAACATTACAGTGAAAAGGTAAAATCGCTGATCTGTCATTTTGATTAATTTACAAAAACGACGTAAAATTAAGTGCTTTGAATTAATTTCGTAAAGTAATCAAAATGGTTCAGCGATTTAACCTTTTCACTGTTGCTATACAGAATATAATATTTACATTGGCACCAAAAAAATGTGCCATAAAATTTACAATGCAGTGGTTACAGTTTCAGTAAGCTAAAATTTTCCCTAGTGCATGCCAAAAACCATTAAAGAAAACGCAGACATTTAGGCTTATTGTAGTTTTAAAGCACTATTGTCCAGTCTAGACCATTCGCTTTTGGATGGAATAAAATTTTATGAGTGTATTAAGATCTGCTCTGTTAAATGTCGGTCTGGAATTTGGACTGAGATCAAATGTTGATTGTTTTGGGTAGAAGCTTTGATTGGATTGGTAGTGAACTCCATATTTTTTGTTTAAGCTGACAAATAATCTTTAAATGTGGAAATGGTATCATATCATATGAGCATTGCCTAATCAGCCTTATAATGTTCCCAATGCCAGGATTCAGGCCTTCTCTGTATGAGAGAGAACGGGCGTAATCTACCACTCGAGCCCAGTCAGGATTGATGGATGTGATCATATATTCAAATTTTTGGTTCTAGGACATACCGGTTTCCTTGATATTTTCCTTCACCGTTTTGAGAGCAGTGGTGATGAAAATAAACCACACAAAGTAATACCTGGCTGGGTTTGAACACACAATCTACAGCTTCTAAGTCTTTGTCGGACTATGTCCACCATTGCTCACAGGAAAAGGTAGAGTTGATTATTGCTCTTCGATATTTCTTTCTCTTTTCTTCCTTTTTTGTTCTTTGCACTTTAAAGTGCCTATCGTAAAACAAACATTGAAATCTATTGTGATAATCAATTTTACAAATGTAGGTATGTAGGAACTTTTCAGCTATTCGTACAAATTGTTGATAGAATTTATTTTTAGTTTTCCATATCGGAGTCGGCAAAAAGGGAATTTATAAGATCACTTTGTTGTCCATCTGTCAATCTATCCAACTGATCGATCGACCGACCTTTTTGTCAGGAACGTGTGGAGGTATTAAGATGAAATTAATATTATAAAGAGGTAAGGTGTTGGTATTTTGAAAGCTGCTTTATTTTTGATTACGAATAAGTATAATAATTACATAGATAAGTTTGTATGATACTCTCGGTATATGGCTTTTGATTGGAATTTTCAAAATGATAAAGTAATAGATATAAATACCGTTAGATACGTCTACAAAGAAGTAACATTTTGTTAAATATAATTTTTTCAAACGCAGAAAAAACGTAAGCAGCTACTTTACACGTTACGTGCATAATTCTAAAATCTCATTACTATAAACACATTTACATTTGGAACCTCAGAGACGTGTCTATGATACACTTATCAACAAACGTGCCGATACAAAAGGTGCTTTTTTTTCTGAATAAATAATATTTCTGTAAATCCGTAAAGTAGATAGCTACCATTACTTTAACAGAGCACACATCTGTTGCTACATTTTCCAATACATCGTTATTTTCTCACGTTTCTGCGTAACATTGAAACTAAGGGGCTTCGCTCACGGCGTCTTTTTGAAGCGATGTAGTAGCGCGACCCCCACGCTACAGTCGCGATGCAGTCGCTAGCGGCTTACCCCCGCCCACGAAACGATTCTTAACGCGGCTAACGCGCGTTTGCATCGCGACTGTAGCGCTGCTAACGCGCGACCGTGTACCATTGGTATGTATATTGTTTTTGTTTTTCATTCACGTGCCACTCTCCCTCCGTCCTCTCCCCACTGTCATCTGACACAGTCGCACGTTAGCCGCGCTAAAGTCGCGATGCAGTAGCGCGTTAGTAGCGCTGCTTAAGCGCGTTTCAAATGCGATTGTAGCGCGATTGCCGATTGCAGCGCTGCTGACGCGTTTCGTAAAGGCACTTCGCTTCAAAAAGTCGCCATGGGCGAAGTCCCTTTTACAATTGAAGGCTTGCCAGTCGACTCAGGCCATCGTTAAAAAGCCCGGCTTCTAGAATATTCTACATACTTCGTCTGAAAATAGAACCGAGATTTCTAAATTGCAGGCAATTTTCTTTATTGTAGTAATAAACATAACATCACACCTGTGTTCTCAGGAGGGGTGGGTAGATGCACATACCAGTTATGTAAGGCTGGCTTATCGGTGTAGTGGTTAGGGGCCCTGACTGCTATGCTAGAGATCGCGGGTTCATTTTCCACCCAAGAAAAATGTGTTTGTGATTAGAAAGATTATTTCTGTATCTGGGTATAATTTATCTAGAACATACGTTCATACGTATGTATGTGTCTGTTAACACAATATGGTTTGCTTGGGACTGAATGTGATGTCTATCTGAATGTTGGAATGTTTGTCAATAATGAATTACGCCTCAATGGATGAATGGATTTATACGGATCGTGGATTGACTATGGTCTATCCACGATCCAAGGCTAGATTATTCCAGACAAATAGAAATAGAAATCATTCATTTGCAATATATCAATATAATATTATGTTTATTTTTAGATTTGGATTCTAAATACATTTTGTCGTATAGCAAGCAATAATACCTACTAAAAGGTAATACATTCACTAAATTGCTAAAATACTTGTTTACTATTTCTTGGCAACATTAAAATTTGTAAGTATTTGCTTCTGTAGTATTATCCATATCTGAACCATCTATGCAATCGTGGATTGTTAGGTGCATTAGTTTATTAAGAGCCTATTCACTCTAGCCTTGAAAACACCCAAATTAAAATCAGACGGGAAGACCGGCAGCTCGCCAATTGTTATAAAATGAGTGGCTTAAGTGGCAATGACCAGGGCACATTACTCGCAGAACAGATGGCCGTTGGAGTTGAAAGATTCTGGAGCGAAAACCACGTACCGGAACACGCAACGCGCGAAGGTCACTCACAAGATGAACCGATGACCCAGTGAGGATCCGGAATCCGATGGATGCAAGACACACGAGATCGTTCGTTGAAGTGATACTTGTGAGAGGCCTATGTGGCCTTTCGGCTGAAATAATAACAATCATACCTACCAGACCTCCACAACCCATTAACTGGGGTAACACGGTACTTCATGGCAAGACTGGAGTCAGATTTACTGGCTTCTGACTATCCGTAACGACTGCCAAAGATCTACAAATGACAGCCGGGATCTACGGCTTAACGTGCTATCCGAGGCACGGAGGAAACTCGTTATGTTAAGATGGTTACCCATTCACAGACCAACCTTGGCAAGCGTTGCTCAACCTTGAAGATCGATCTGTGCGGCTGTTATTATCTAGCCACGAGCTCCTCATAATAGCGATGATGAAATATATAAAAGCTTTCTCTACTTTTTATTTCGCCAGAAATTATCGGCTTTTACGTGGGTGAGGCGAAATAGCCTACTAGTAATTTCCGATTTCTAGGTAAGCCTAAGTCCTGATTCAAGGTTATATTTTATACGTGTACCTCAGTAATTACCCTAGACTTCGATAAATAATGTAACTACCCACGTAAGGCAATTATAATATTAAATGTTGCTTGAATAAACTCAAATTTATTCCCAAAAATCATGATCCTCTTTTAAACGTCTACCTATTTCATGTTTTCTGTAACTAAGCCATTAAAATAAATATACTATTTAAGTACTCGCTACTTCCCGCGGTTTTACCCGTATCTTTGATTACTACTCCGCTCCTAAGCTTAGTACATTCAAATAAAAAAGCTCTTCAGTTTTATAATATTGTTTTTGGAATCAGTGATTCCCACAAAGTAGACCAATGACCTGGCGAGGGTCGCAAAAATCCAGTGGACGCGAGGTGAGATGCATTAGAGCGGTCCTTGTGGTGACACTAGGGTGGTGGTGACGCTTATGTCCAGTAGTTTACGTCTTTCGGCTGAAATGATGAAGATGATGATTTGGATCAAGTTTTTTCCTGAGACGTCGCTTTCGTGTCGATTCCTACTAGAACAATTTTTTTTTCTAAGATAGACAAACAGTCAAAAACCAAATTGGTTTTATCAAAGCGAATTTTCTTTAGGAGAGTGAGAGAGGTCAAATAAAATAACTTGATTTAATATCAAAGATTTTTTTTTTTACTTTCCGTTGCCATGAGCAGTCTACAGAGTATTCCAATATCGGCACGAGGATCCTCTTTCACAAAGTATAAGATATCTCTCCACGTTTCCAATAACGTAAAACTGATATCTTTGAAAGGCCTAACATTGTCGATAACGTTAAAATATTTGGTGTGTACGTTATCTATTTTATCTCTTTTTGTAACCTAAAATACTTCCTTATGTTGTTTTTGGTAAAATGTTTTGAAAGTCAAATGTTATTGATGGTAATGTAGGACTAGGGTTGCAACCAGTAACGGAACTTCGTTTCCGTCACAATCGAATCGGATGTGGTCATATTTTAGTCCAATTTGCGTTGAGTGTTTGAAGAAGTAGAGTAGAATGTTTGAACGGTTATTTTTTTTTTACAACTTTCCCAGAACGCTATCCAGTCTCAAATTAAGCAGAGCTTGTGGTATTTGTGGTATGAGTACTAGACAACTGATAAACATACTCATACATTTCTAAAATACAAATGTCTGTAGATAAATAACACTCACAAAAAAAAATGATCAACACACACAATTGGTTGGTTGGTGGTTGATATTGGTAATTTTGGCCTTGGGTTTATTTAATGGAAAATCATCAATATGACAGTAAGGCTTTTGTCATGGGAATCGAACAGACAACTTTCGGCATAGCAGTCAGGGCTATTAACGACTAGACCAGCAGACCAGCCAAGGTTTATGACATGGCCTAGACAATGATAAAGTATCAACACTGTTCCTTGTGATTCTACTGTTCACATTTTAAACGTTTATGGCCTCAAAAATACATCCCTAGTAGGTAGCAGTACGCGTGGAAAGGCTTTACTGAAAATTTCACACGAGTTTCCTAACAACCCTTCAAGTGTTAACGCTTGTTTGTCGTACCGACAATAAAGGTGATGTTGTCTTACGGCTGTTTTGATATACATCAAAGATTTAATGATATTTCAATCTTTTGTAGCTTTAAGATAGCATAGGCTAGACATTTATATATGTATCGATTTCGCGAATAAACGGTTCTGTACCATCTGTAGCTAAAAATGGCAAAAAATCGTGTACGCTGTTTGAGAACTCTTCTAATTTTTTTTTTTCAATTTTTAGTATTTATTGATTTAGCAGCTGTAAAAAGAAGAAACTAGCTGACTGACATATCAACGCACAGCCGAAGCTACTGGGACTAGGAATGTGAAATTTTCACAAGGCAAAGGTTTTTTATTGTAGGCGTGCACTAAGAAGAGATTTTAGAAAATTTTAGTTTTAAGAGTGTAAAGGGTGAAATTCATTTATATACAAAATTTTATTTCTTAGTTTCATATATGTGCTTCTGTATAAAGCGTGCACTACACGGATGTAATCTAGCATCCCCAAAGAGGTGACTTTGCTAGTTTGAATGAAATGTAATCCAAACTTAGCTTGCTTAGTTCCCAACAGGTGACCAGTGTTTGGACGTTGGATTACATCCGTCCGGCCCGTGTTTTAGTCTCGCAGACCGCCGAAAACTTTCTGAGTACACTAAGTGATGGTTCCTTCCTCAAGTAATGTCAGACTTTGACTGACTAAAACTCACCTGTGTTCTGGAGAGGGAGAGGGAGGCCAAAGAAAAGATGGATGGATTGTGTGAGGAGCGATATGAAGGAAAAGGAAGTTGGTGATAGTCTGACGGATGACAGGACTGAATGGAAGAAGAAAACGTGTTGCACCGACCCCAAATAATATGGAATAAGGGCAGGAAGAAGAAGAGTTCTTTCAGTTACCCTTTAGGTTCGAAGCCTACAGTAAATCTTTTGGATATTCCCGTGTACCAATTGACAGACTCAACAAGGCTACGTCGTGTAATACCGTTAAGAGGGTCCTTTGTCACTCGTCTATCGTTAACGTGAGCAAGGTTTAAAGGCTTGTTGTTTCATCCAACGAACGCAATCTATCGCAATGTTCGATGAAGAGGCAACGTGAAAATAAAGAGGTAACGACTGAAAATTCTGTTGGCATTCATTAATTCCATGATTTACTCGAATATTTTGTAAAACTTGTTCCAGGAAATACTTACGTGTTTTACTCAAAAAGTCGTAAATATTTCTGGGAAAATTTAAAATAAAAACAAAAATCTTTTTATTTTACAAAGGCCTATATGAGCACTTACAAAACGTTAGAAGCTAGTGCACGGTTCCAATTAGCCGTTTCCTATGGAGAAGAACCAGCAAGAAATTCCAAAAACTCCGGCAAAAAAAACCTTTATTAGGTATCTCGATTAATTGTGCAAGGTTTCTATACATTTTTTTTACTTTTTACTTACAGTATGTTATGAAGGATCTACATTCATGTAAAATAGCAGAGATTTTTGGAAGTCTTATCAAGACGGAGATGAAGAAACGTCAAAGAAAAGTAATCCAGTAATGTTTCACATAAAATGTGCAAGATATCAAGACAAGACATCCCAAAACATCTGCAAGATATCGTGTTTCCAAAATCTTGAGAATATTGCAATACGAGAGAATATAACGAGATATCTGTGTTTACAAAATATTTGGAGAAAAATGTGTAATAAAGTCATACTCGTAATCACGTAACAGCAATTGTATAGAAATGTATCTCAGGTTGCGTTCTGAAGGATTTAGAAACGTAAGGATATTATTTTTTTGAACGTAAAAGACTTTATATAAAGGGTGTAAGGGACAGCCCTCCGCAAACTTCAGCCTCACCATACAAAATTATAAATTATATCGGACAGTTTGTATGGAGAGGTCGATTTTTTTTTTCGTTTCTCGAAAAAAAGTAATTGTGGGAGGATGTTCAGATTCGTCTACTGAGCAAGCCCTTGAAGTTTGCGGAGGGCTGCCCCTCACACCCAGGATAAAAACCGCCAGTTGGAGAACATTATGGGGTACTTACTATTCGGCACACTCTTAAGTAGCACTACCCATAAAATATTGTCCCAGTTTCTTTTATTATTTCACTTTTCCCAGGCTCTGTTTGTAGAAATTTCTTTTGATAGAAGCAGCATCTTTGTACTCAAAGTTGTATCGTCGAGTTATGTTGTTCCTCTGTGTGTACATAAATTATAAAAATAAATATTACTGAATAAACAAAAGGAGTATGATAGATGTATGGATCACAGCAGTTGGCGTGTTTTAGTTTTGGCCTGGCCTCTTGGGAAATATGCGTGAGTGAGGGGAGCTGAGAAGCGTGTACCTCTTTCTGCAAAGCAGAAATGTGAGCAAAAGCATTGGCCGTAATCGTAAGAGGTACGAGGCAACGAGCAATAGGTAGCTCGCCGCCGGCCGTCTGATAAAGACCGAGTCCAAGTTGACTGCGTGTGGTATTCCACAGTAGTGTTCTAAAAGATGTCGGCAAAACAGAAGAGACCAAGCAGGGCCGATACCAGCTTTTAGACAACGTAAATGTTAAATATATTGGATCTGTTGTCAGCAAAAGGTCCAAGCAATTGCCTGTGTGTAACTCCACATCTAATTACTACGTTGGTCCCTGGGCCTGGTGAGTAAAATTTTATGCTAGCGATACCTTTCCCTTAGTCAACCAAATACCATCTGAAGAAAAGTAAGTAAGCTACCAACAGCAATAAAATCGAAAGCCGTCTCACTCTGCGGACCTACGTATCTCGCCAAACCCACGTAGTGATTTAACATAAGCCAACGACACTATAATATGGCCTTGACTTCATTGTGACGTATCTAAACTATTCGGCATAATATCGTTATGTACACCCCTTCAGGGTTTGACGACAGACAGATCAGACGTAGGTATTAAGGGCGTTATCACACTAGCAGATTACAAGCGTCCTCAAAAAAGAGCGGGTGCGTAACTAATACGATACGGGCGCGCAACAGTCACGCAGCGAATTTCTTGCGGATACACAACGAGACCGCCGTGAATAGCAGCGTGGACGCCATTATGTACTGAAAACATTGTGAATTTGCCACGACATCTTTGCTGTGCAATCGCGGCGGCGTGTTCGCGACGCATTCGCTGCTCGCCCGTTCCGTAGCCGCTCATAAACCGCTAGTGTGTTACGGCCCTTATATACGTACCTCAATTAAATCGGCTTAGTAACAGAGATCTAAGACTTGTAATAGCTACACGTGTTTAGTTACTTTGATCAAGATAGGCTCTACTACGGTAAGAGTAAGTGTTTGGTAACCAAAGTCTGGAATACTGAGAATACTAACTTATAATAGAATTATGTAAATACGTACCTACTATACATTTTATTATTCTTGTATTTACAGTCGACAAAATGGTAAACGGTTCATTCTTGTTCGGCAATTTAAAAAAAAACAAATTTGAAAATTACAAGAAGGGTTTATTTTTGTAGTAGTTTCATACCAGTATGAAAAACAGCCTGAAAAAACTTGGCTTGTAAATTTACTCACTCTAAACTAACTATTGAGTATTTTTATAATCTACTAAGTTGTTCTAAGGCTTCTCTAGACATAAAATAGTTGTTAATATCTTGGACGAACGTCCCGTTTGAGATCGTTATTTTTTTTGCTCATCGTGGAAGCGTAAAGAACTAATTAACTTCATAGACTAATGATAAAGTTAAAAATCTCACAGCTGTAGTTAATTATAATTAAACCTACATATTTTTCACAGGGTCTTTCTAGTTATTAATTTATTCTTAGCTTTTGCCAGCGGCTTCATCCACGTAAAATGCCCGTGCCCCTCAGATAGAAGGCAACGAAGGAATGCGTGGGGTTTAGTCAGTAAGAGTCTAACACGTCCTCCCGCTCCCCCCAAGAGTGGAAGAAATCATTTTGATTATTCCCCTACTTAAAAAAAAACCACCCTAGCACTATTTTTTTTCTCTGCATCACCCAAAGGTTGACTGATAGAAAATGCCTAAGGCATTAAGTTCGCCTGTTCGTGTGTGCATAAAGTATTCAATAAATAAATGGAGGTTATTGCTGGTTCGAAGTCGAAATCAAAGACATATCAAACTAGCCTTCGAGTTTATAGGTACCATACTTCATCTTAATCGTTTAGTTTAAATGTGAAATCGTGACAGACAGACAAATTTATTTTCACATCAAAAAATCTCTTTCTCTTTTTTTCTTTTCCTCTTTCTTTATAGGCTCCATAACATTTTAAGCTCTTAGACATTTTAGAAACCTTTAAAAAATAATAAATTGAATTTGAAATTAATTGAACGAAAGACGAGTGCTTTGTTTCAAGAAAAAATAAATGTTTTCTAAATAGTAAAACCATTTTGTTTCCCAAGCGGTTGTCTATAAAAGCCAGTCTTAAAGTCTAGATTGGTTTAGGTATCTAAAACACTGAAACTCCTGAAAAAACTCGACTACACAAAAGACTACTAAAATATTTAGTACCTTCACAAAGTGGTTTTATCTCTACTAATACATATTATAAAGCTGAAGTGTTTGTTTGAACGCTCTAATCTCAGGAGTTATCGTGTAGTACGAATTGAAAAATAAATTGAGTGTTGGATTACTCATTTATTGTGGAACGCTAACAACTATATAACATCATACTATTTTTCATTAAAAGAACGGTAATCAAAAATGTGGGTAAAACCGCTTAGCTAGCATAAGCATAAACAACCTTCAAATATTTCCACTGATGGGATTCAGACGTCCACTCTACGATAAATCAATGGACCGTTATCCAATACGTGGGCCTAATGCAGATTGGTGGATGTCACGTCTTCGAATGTTTGGTTTTAGGACACGCGTACAACATTGTTTTTCACGATGTTTTCTTTCACTTTTTTGAGAGCAACGTGGTTATGAAAACAATTTACATAAATCAATGAACCTAGCTGGGTTTAAAACCATGACCTTATATATCGTTAGTCAGAGTCGTCACCACTGGGCCACTACTGCTCACTCACTGGGCCACTACTGCGAGGACAGAGATAGCTTAGGTAAGTAAATAGTTTAATTCAGTCAATTTCGTCGATAGGATATTCCATAGGGAATAGAGCTTGTATATTACAGACTCTTATTAGTAAAATAAATAGTCAAAATGTCCACCTAAGAACCACTACTGTTAACAAATACTATTGTAAATGTTAAATAAATAGAATGTTTTACTACAAAAACAAACTTTTCCTCCATTGAATTCAAGAATCGGAATGTACTGCCCGTCTTTTCTATAATAAATTGCATTGAAACTCGAATAGCTTACAAATTGAAAGCATACCTTACATTTGGGAGCATTGTGTTTCGTAATAGCTTTAAGGTTTGTTTTTAGGCGGGAAATCATCTATGACTTATTCATGGGGGGACCGGGAGGGCGTGTCAGACTTTTACCGACTAAAACAAATTCCTGTTCCTTGTTTGTTTTTGTTCTGAAGTCCAAGGTTCTCTTTTTTGCACTACCCATGCCCTGGGTCGAAGCCTTCTCGGGCCACTGAAGTTCAGTAGGCCAGTGACCTCTTTGTGAGGCAGCACGTGAAACCTTACGCGTTGACAACGACACAGGTTCGGTCTAGATGGTTACTGGTTGGCAGGATGGCGGGCTATTCATTACTTGTCGTCCGCAAGCCTAAGCCAACGGTGGTTGGAAATCAGGGTAGGGATCCCAGTCGTTAAGGCGTGAGGAAATCCGTTCCTTTACACGTGCGACCGCCACCTTACTGAGCCTCAAAGAGTGAGTTGCGGATACGTAATTATACTTCGAGTGGATCCTTAGAGAGGCTTTGCAGGAGTGTGCAAAAGGGTCACTGTGGCCCTGGAAGGCTAGAATGCAAAGGGCTTGTCACGCGTGGGTTTTAGTCAATAAAAGTCTGACAGACCTTCAGTTCCGAGCAGGAAAAGTACTTTGATGATATCAAATCTCAAAAAGGACCCCAAAACGCTTATTTTTCTCATATAGTCGATTTTAAACTATAGAGATCACTCCCGTCTTGTTTCTTTCACTTGTTTCAGCTTTCAGTGAAACGATTACAGGATTAATACATTTCCTTTATCCGTGAACCTTATTAAAAAAACATCCGCAGACTCTCTCGTACGTCTGTTAATATTCAATTTGCGGAATTGACCACAAAGGACAAAGAAAACAATGGTAATAAATATTTCGGTAGCGTCCGAAGCTCGGATGGAGCAAAAGGACCGTCCAAGCGAAATAGCAAATGAAACGTGAAATAATCTTGGAGTACTGTACATTGTATGTTGTAGATTAACGTTACTGTACTACTCTGGTTTTCAGCTGAAGTTTATTTTCGCTTGTTTATGAGTAGTTGTTGCCCTCGATTTTGTCCGCGTCGAGTTTGTAAAAATGCACAAAATTAAGTAATAATTCTGCGCTTTCGAGTCTTTCCGAAAGCATACTTAATACCTTTATTTGATTGATCTTACCGTTAAAGACCAAAACGCCTGTTACTTTCAGTAAATATGTAACGTCCATATGTATTACGTTCAGATCTACGAATGAAGCAGACGGAGTATGTAAGGGTCTTAACTGTTGGCGTTCTACATTTTGAATTAATTCATAAGAAAAGATGTTAGTTATATAGGTATGTTTCGTTGTACCCGTGTGCCAAATTGTATCCAAATTTGTCCAACAGTGTGTGAAGAAGTAACAAACACGCTTACACCACAGACACACATATACTCACAAACTACTGCCTGTATAACGTTAGTGTGATGTGATACGCTTAAAGTAATTTTCATTATCTGCGTTTGCTTTATTTCTGCGAGGTTGCGTCTCAGACGTCTCAACGGAATACGTGTTTAAGAAACAAAGACACATTATTTAAAACATTATACTCACATTTTATGTTAACAGTTCTTCTTATACGGTTTCACGCAATAAAGCCTAAGGCTTCGGTCTCGAAGTAAGCGGACAGAAGAGCGGGCGGACCGCTGAGGTGCGGTGAGTGATGCAGTAATGCAGCCCGGACTCAAAGACCGCTGGCAGATTGCGCAGGGTACAAAGCGTAGTGCAGTATTATGAGAGGTTTGTGGCTTTTTTCGCAAACAAAATAGCTTCACCAACAACGATTGTTTTACGGTTTAACATCAGGTGGGATCATAGTCAAGCACTAGTTTGCTATACAACGTGGCAATGCCGCTAGTCTATTGGCACACTTCCAGTCGACAGCGATGCGGAGGAATTCTTTGACGCCATATTTTAAGAGTTGTGTTCTTTAGTGTATCTGTAGTTTAATTAAGTAAATATTTTTTTTGATTTTTCTTGTTTTATCTATGTTAAACAATAAACAATCTTATAATTTATGATATAAAAAGTTAACATCATTATAAAAAAATGGTTTACCAATCAATCTATAATATAAAAATCAATTGCTGTTCGTTAGTCTCGCTAAAACTCGAAAACGGCTGAACGGATTTATGTTATCTTGCTCTTGTAATGTCTGTGAAGGTCTACGGAAGGTTTAAAAGGGGAGAACAATTCGAAAAAAATATTCATCAGTCTGAAGTCTGCCGAGTCAGCTAGTTTTACTAATATAATAATCATTGCGCTGATACAGACGCACAACACCGTTTGACTGGTGCGAAACGTTGCCTTCAAGCCCACTTCCAAATATGTAAATCTATAAACTGAAATACACTGCCACCTATGCAGCCGCACTTTCCGCCTCGCTCCGCTAACTTCGAGACCAAAGCCTAACGCTTTAGCAACAGAACTAAGCCCGTAGAACCGCCAATATACACTTCATTATACGAAGTTCTTATATAAACGAAGTCAAACAAAACTCGGCGACTTCATAATCCCGTTATGTATAAATGGGCAGTAAGTCAACCGTAATGTTACGTAAATATATAAACATAATCAGCCTTATAATGTTCTAGCGGTTGGGACTCAGGCCTCCTCTTTAGGAGAGGGAAGAGTAGGGCCGTAATCGATCACGCGAGACCAGTGTGGGTTGGTAGATGTCATATTTTTTTGATTTTTTTGTTCTAAGACCTTACCTACTTCGCATAAAATAACTAGTGATATATTTTGCTGCTAAATCTAGAATTTGTGCTGCAAAATAATCTACACTGCTGCTAAATATTGGTGAGATCAGATTTTTAACAAAATTCAGCTGTCCCGTACATTTTGTCAACTTTGCAAACGTAAATTTTATTTTAGAACTAGCTTTTGCCCACGACTTCGTCCGCGTGAAGTAATAGTTCCCGTTCCCGGGGGATTTCCGGGATAAAAACTATCCTATGTCCTTTCTCGGGTCCTAGGCTATACCTGTACCAAATTTCATTCAAATCGGACCAGTAGTTCCAGAGATTACCCCCTACATACAAACTTACAAACTTACAAATTTTACCTCTTTATAATATTAGTATAGATAAAGTGTTTTGGTCTATTAGAAAAGAATTTTCTGTTAACTTACATTTTTAAATAAATACATAAATTATTTTACTCGATTACTAGGTTATGGGGGTCAGATGGGCAGTTACATCGTGTAAAATGCTAGTTTGTCGCGTTCAGATAGACTCCCAACATAGTTAAAAAAAGTTTGGACAGACATATTTGTTCCCATAGTTTATGTTCTAAGTTGCTAGCTTTATAAATTAGTATTGTCAACAGTAAATTAGTAATTACGATCCCGTCAGCATTAACTGACACGCCAATACAAAGGAGATTCCTAACTAAATGGACATCAGTACAGAATAGGTAGATCAATATTTAGTTACTCTGTTATATATAAAGTTAGAACATGTATATAAACTTGTAACTACAGCCTTTTGGTAGAAGCCAGCGTTGTGGTAAATTGACGTTGTATTGCTAGCCTGTCGATTATTATAATAATCTATCATTTATATTTCGGAAAGCGTGCGTCGGATTTGCACAATTTAATTTTGTTAAGTCCGTTCTATTGTCGAACCACGAGACATACGGCGTTACGCCACCTGTCCATGGTCAACCATAAGTACAAAACATTTTGGATACACATGTATTGTGAGTACAGCTAAGGAGCGAATTTTCTCACCAGTGTATGTTTTTCCTGATAACTATAACTTAGCTATCTATATAAGTCATCTAACCGGCCTGATACGGCTGAATAATGTATGCAAAGAGCGACTGCGAATCAAACCTCCACAACTCAGAAACTGGGCAACAAGATACTCCTTAGATAGACTGATTTTTAAACTTACTCGCGTCTGACTACCTGTAACGACTGTCAAAAATCTACGAATGAAAACCAGGACCAATGATTTTACGTATTTTCTAAGACTTTACAAAAGTACTAAGTTTTTTTACGAAACTTTAGCATGTGGTAAATGGGTCATCAGCCTAGTAAAGGCACTAACACACTTTGTTAATCAAAAGATAAGTAATGTCTGGAGCCTCTGGGATAGTGTTCTATAAAGAAAAAGGTTAACATAGAACTCTCCATCAATAACGTAGAAACAAAAACAGTTTGAGTGTCAATCACTTAGCTGTACTATACTCCAATATACTTCCTTCGTTTCTACTAAGATCAAATAGATATCTAGTACATAAGATCCATTTAAGCCAATACACTTAGTCTCAAATTACTTAACGAAAATGACAGCCAATGATGAGTTCTACTCCATCACAATACTATTCCAAAACAAGAGAAACTAAAAACAAGATAAATAAAACCCAGAAAGAACAAATGAACTACAGAATAATGACGTCGTTTTCCGCCTTTATTTACGGAACCCTAAAGTAAAAGGGACGGACAATGAACCTCGGATCGGTCAGTCATACCGAAGATGCCTGTAGCTGACACGGAAAGGAATTCCGCATTTTCTTCCGAAAAGGAAAATATTGGTATGATAAATAAGGTTATCTACGGGCTGTTGCCAAAAAATGTATGGAGTTTCAATAGCTAAAAATATATTGTAGAGAAATAACGTGAGTCTGGTTTTATTTTTGCTAAAACTAGAACATGTCAGCAAAAGAAAGCAAGCTATAGAAAATACTGTCAAAAATTTCAGCAAAACAAAGCAAGTTGTAGAAAATACTTTCAAAATTTTTAAGCTATTTTTATTGCATTTAAATCATTTACATTCCAAATGCTACATTGTTTGATGCACTTTGTATAATTTCGATATTAATTTTTATTGCACCTACCACTAATCTTCTCTGCATCACCCAATTCATCATCTACCTCGGCATCACCCAAAGGTTGACTGGTACAAAATGCTCAAGGTAAGTATTAAGTCCGCCTTTGTACCTTTATGAGCACAAAGTATGAAATAAATAAATACATGCCTGTGTGTTCATTTCATTTTTTACAAAAGTAGCTCTTTATTTGTCTCCATAACCTTTCAAACTTGGTGAGATCGGTTTTCAGTTTCATCGAAAGCGGATGAATACTCAGATTTTACATGAAGCCGTTACCTTTTAAGCCTTCCCATCCCACTATTGTGCAACACGATACTTCTTCGAAAGACTGTTGTTCAGTATTTCAGGCGTCTGACTACCTGTATCGACTGTCAAAGATTTACGAATTACAACTGGAGGCAACGGCTTTAAGTGCTTTTCGAGGTACGGGGTTTCAGTGACGTCCTAGATAAACTTTGGGATACAGATACAGTTCTCTACTGAACCATCTTAATACGGATATAGGAGGAGTTGTACTCCTATATCCGTATCGCTCGTGAAATGAAAAAAAAAACGATCAAGTTAAACTCTTAAAATATCTGTTCCGTTCCTATCCTTACAATTTACTATTTTTCAAACTACTCTGCATCAAGTTCCCCGTTACTTTTTAACGTAGGGAGTTAATTACAGCATCAGTAGACGGCATTGCCGTGGCTGGATATTAGACCAGGCAGGGAATTTAACAGGTTCAGCTATCGACACGCTGAGGAGAAGAAACTAGTGTAAAAAAGTGCGCGTGCTCGCCTCCGCCACAATTTTATTACATTAAAAATTTATCGCATCGGACTGGGCGCCCGCTTGTGTCGTGCGTCTATCCGTACGAGTCACACGTCAACCCCTGTTAGTTTATTGTCTTCGTAATTGTATTGAAAAACGTTGTTTGATACACGTGGAAGGTCACTGCTGCCCTGATATGCATATGTCGCATAACAACTTTCTCAAAATGTACTTTTTAATCTACCCTAGGATTTTCTTTGTCTGACACCAATATTACTAAGAGTACTATCCTTAGACAATCACAATACAATCTATCTTTTTCTCGTGACGTATCCGACAAGGAGCGTGCAATTTTTCAGACGAGCTTATTGCATTCTGCAAATAAACATTTGTGTGTAGTTTTCCATCGCCGATTTTCATTTTAACCAACTTCATAATGGAAAAGATTATAAATTCGGCTGAACGTACATTTTTTTAGTATACTCACCGATTTCTAATTCATTTTTAAAATCATATAATACTCTACAAAGTACTTCTTACAAATCACCCTTTCCTTCATTCATCAATTTACAGAATTAAGGTTACAGAGCAAACGGTAAATCCAATAAACACAACACCCTGTACCAACATATTGTAGTTCACTCATAATCATTCAAGAGCAGAGCACCAACATGTTTACTACACGTTCCTTCCACCATTTGAGGAGCAGCTCTCAGCGAAAACATGTCAAAAGGAAAGCCGTGATATGTACATACTGCATATAATAAATAAATAATGTGTAGTTGTCTACTAGGTAAACATATGTTCCACGCAGAAGCTTTTTCCTTAATGAAAAATACTGTGAACGTGTGTCTGCCTTTATAATCTGGAGGGAACGTAAATATCATCAAATAATGGATTCGTGTAATGAGAGTAAGTCAGTGTTATAGTTCAAGTAATGTATTTAAACTTTCGTGTGCCACGTGGGGTTTAATAGACCCCAGTAGTACAAGAAATGTTGTAATTGTGTTGAAATTTGCGCGGTTATGTCGACGCTTTTAGTAGCTGGAGTTGCGATGGGTGACACTGGTTTAGTATTCACGTCGCCGACGTGGAAAATATACGCTCTCAAAGCGCGTTCGGGTCGCAGAAACCCCACGTATTTCGGGATGTCATCGTCTAAAGAGTATACCTATACATGTGGTTATTATAAAATGGATTTTTCTACTTTGCCTTTACATTCCGTTATTTCATTCATTCACTATACTCGTACATTGAATGAATAGAATATAAAAACATTTTCAAGATTAAACTGATGATTTCATTTTTTAAGTTGGGATATCATCAAAATTACTTCTCTTGCTCTGAGCGGAGTGGGAGGGCGTGTCAGACTTCTACGGATTAAAATTTTGCTCCTGCTCCTTCTTTGCCTTAATTCCGGGGTCCCGGGGTTCTCTTTCGTTCAATCCAGGGCCCAGTAGAATTTTAATAAACAATCGGGATATGGCTATGTTTAAAAATATACCTACGAGTATGAGAAAAGTTCGATATACAGTCAAAATATAATATATGCGATGATAAAATGTGCTTAGAACACAGCTCAGTTTTACAGTAAAAATCCATGCATTTTAAAGATAATTTTGCAAATTTATGGCATTCGAATCATTTGTGAGTACTTTTTTGTCGAGGAAGTTAGGTAAAAGAAGAGGCAAAGTTTTAGTTTCAAAATTATAATTATTTAGTGTAAAATAGTTAAAAAAAACTTTATTTATAAATAATATTCAGATTTTTGGGTCTGTGATACCCCAAATGGTTAGACTCGTAACTTTCATGCTTGTAGTTTTTGCAAGGTTAATTTAGTAGGTAACTACTCGATTAAAGGGAGGGACAGAACTGGCAGATTGCCAACTCTGATGCTAAAAAAGCAGTTTCCTCTGACTAGGTCTGCTGCCTCCATTTTTACCTAAATGACTCTCATTTGGGACGATCGATGGCACTCACAAAATTAGTGTCTCTCCATGTTCTTAACACGTTATATGCGGATACGTACGAGGTCTAATACGCCTCGTGCATATCTTTCTTGTGGTGCGGCTAAGACATATGCCGATAATGTGTTTAAAAGACGAGAAAGGGAAGGAGGTGACGTAATTTTAGGGGACCCCGACCTGGACTGGTTAGGTTAAGTTAAGTTAGAATCTTCTCTACCGTACTGACTAAACCACATTAAAGCAACGGCTACTTCAATTTGGTTTAGTTTAGAAAAGAGATGAATATGCAAATACTCGTATATTTAAGATGCCATATTAAAACAGAATGCAGGAGTGCATCTACTTAAATACTGAGTTACTTTGACCTCGCAACAAACTTAGCAGAAAAATCTTGTAGTTTTGTAAACGTTACGGGGTCTAATAAGCCCCTAACCGTCATAATACTATTTTTGAAAAGAGGTCATAAAAGGCCCGAACCGCAGGAATGGAAAAATTACTGCTGATATAAATATGTAAACGTTACAAAAATAAATAATTTACTGCACGTGTGAATTTTCTAATCTTTAAGATTTGTAACTCACTTCCCGAAAACAACCATCTAATTTATTTTCAAATTTACAAGTGTGTATTATATGAGCGTGAAAAATTATATCAAAGGGGAGGAAATACTTAAATTACATACAAGTCTTTATAGTCTTAAGGTTAAAGGTTCTCAAAGATCAAAAGGTTGTGCGTTTACACCCTTCATCCTCCCACAGTTAAATAGCAACCATATTGCTTAATAAACAAGGTATAAATTCGAATATATTATACCAGTTTTCAGGATTTGGAAGGACCATAAACAGATGATGAAATGTGAATAGAATCAAAAGATGCTTGAGGAGCATAATATAAAAGAGATGCTTATATTTCTTTATTATTGCGCAGGGGATGAAAAAACGCTTTTAAAGGTGACAAGAATGTATTGTGACAAGGTGAGTGATGGCAATTTTATAAAAAAAAAACAACCAGGACTATAAACTATAGAAGTTATTAGGTAAATTTTTGTCACCTAAACAATAGTAATAAATTGGCATGCAGACACGAATCAAGGTTATGTTATACTAGCTTCTGCCAGTGACATAGCTCGCGTGAAAATAGTTTCCTCCATAGAAATTTGGACATAGTTTCTTCCCTTTAAAGGGTGAATTTTGGAAAATCCTTATCTAGTGCTCACCTAGGTCATAAAAGAAAACATTATGAGAAAATTTCACGATCCTGGTCCTAGTAGCTTTGGCTATGCGCTAATATGCCAGTCATTCAGTCGCATCTCTTTTTCAACATGAAAAATTTCCCTTTTCAAGGTACAGTAGTTTCCACTGTGCATTAAATGTCAGTCAGGCAGTTTCTCTTTTTATTTATATAGTAGATATCAATCAACCCTCGCCAACATGAAACAAACAGCAGCTTAATATTTTCCCCAAGACTACACTCCGAACATATAAAAGTACTTTATCCAAATTCAGTCGGTAGGTACGTGCTCGATCACTATAACTCACCGCCTTACGGTTACAATAAAATAAACACACAATAAAATAATGTTCCTGGAAGACCTCAGAAACAATTCGATCTTATTCGTTATATTGGCGTATTGCGTAAAATGGCTGTTACCGACCGCCATATTGAATTTGGTGACGTCACGTATTCTATGGTAGTATGGATGGATAGGACTACGACACCTCGTTTGTTGAAATATCTACGTTGTCGAAAGGTTCTGGAGTGGCGGCCACGTACCAGAAGACGCAGCGTTGAAAGGTCTCCCACAAGGTAGACCGACGACCTGGCGAGGGTTGCAGGAATCAGATTCATGCGAGACACACAAGATCGGTCGTTGTGGCGACGCTTGGGGGAGGCCTATGTCTAGCAGTGGACGTCTTTTGACTGAAGTGATGATGATGATGATCTACTTAGTTGCATAGGATCTACCTTCTTATCAAGCATATTAGCATACACTAGCAAATGAGACTAACACGAAATGCCGCTACACACACACCCACAAACACAAACATGATTTATACCTAGGTTATTTAATAATATAACTTTGTGTATTGCTGGAAGAGCGGAGTTTCCTAATACAGGCATTACCTACTTGCTTAAAAGGAGGCTACACCTTCTAATGTAATACTATTTCGTACAGAAAATAAACCCCAACTCGTTACATTTATGTGAACATTTAACATCGAAACGAAAATAATAGTTGTGAGAATAATTCTGTGCTACACTTCAGTGCAAACTACAAGTACACAGTTTGCACCGAAGCGTAAGAAGCATGGGCCACACAGATGTATTCTACCGTTCCAACACATGTCACCTTGGTGGGAGCCTGGTTTGCCTCCATGGATTATGTTTCGGTGACACAGATCTAATACACGCCAACACGTTTGAAAATCAGTCACTGCAGTCGAAATTGCGTTACTAACTGACGATGTCAAAGGTCATATCAAAATTTGGAATACATCTACTGTCATACGGATTGAAACTAGAAAGGTCACTTCGGTTGGGACGCTGAATTCTATCCGTGTGGTCACTGTTTAAAACAAACCAACAGTCTAATTATAAAACCTTTTATGAACACAGTAGTCGTTAACGGCAGGTTCCTGAGTGATCAGGATATTTAGCAGACTAGCTTCCGCCCGCGGCTTCGCCCGCAACAACAAAATCGAAGAATAAATAAGATCACGCTTCTTTTTTTTTCCTATAGCCTATATGTTAATCCAGGGTATAACCTAACTACATACCAAATTTCAACCAAATCGGTCCAGCCGTTTTTGTGTGAAAGAGTAACAAACATACATCCATCCTCACAAACTTTCGCATTTATAATATTAGTAGGAAGTAGGATTGAGTGCTTGGGCTATAAGAGAACATAACTGAGCTATCAGCCCTTTTGTCGCCGTACGGCATAAATAACGTACCGTGTACAAGCGGCCATACACTGCGGCGGCGGTGTCGTTTCGTAGCGCCGCCGTTTGTGTCAACAAGCTCTCTCAGTGATTCATACAATACTACGCCGTGCTTACGGACGGGAAAATTTCCGTGGCTACGTACGGAGTGAAACCGTGCTGTGTACGTAAGAGACCTCAGAGTACACGACGGACCCATATACAGGCACCTTAAGGCACAAGCCCGCAACATTATTATATTATCTAGCCTATGCTGTCCCATTGCTGGGGAAAAGCTTCCCCCCATTGCTTCCATCGTTCTCGGCCAATTCTTTCTTATTCTAAAGGAAGACATCCAAGTCATCCCGCCATCTGTTTTGCGGTCTGAAGTGACCTCGTCGTGCGAATAGACGACCACGTCATTAGTAGGTGTTATAGTTCGAGTTAGTAATAATCGGTCAATAGTGTACATTGACATCGCAATCTAGCGTGTTAATGCTCATTATTCCCAAGACATACATAAATTGGATACAAATAGGGATAGTAGCTATATACCTACTCATACCTACTTAAATAGGACGCAAGCAAAGTTGCGTTAAACCTGTTCTATCATGAGCTTATAGTTTTGTTCGGTGAATTCTAGTGAATTGTTTTCAAACTAATATTCCCTACCTAAATATATTTGGTTTCTTTTGAGAAGTCAAGTCATGTAATGACTTATTTACCAATCAGAGTGGAACGAGAGAGTGGTCAGACTTTAACTGAATAAAAGCCACCAGTTGCTCTTTGGGTTTCTGGGCCACGGTCACTCTTTCAAACGTTCTCGCAGCCTTAGCAGGTATCGACGAGGTGTAGTGTTCCACACGCGCTTCAACGCCGTCATCGTGGCGGAAAGTCTCCTCTTTGAGGAGTGGTTGGAAAGAGGTCACGGTGTCTTAGCTTTCCGTATGACGCAGGTCCTCACCGGATACGGTAACTTCGGGAGGTTCCTGCATTGGATCAAGGAGGAAAAGGCGCCCGGGTGTCACCCATTTGTGGACCGCCTGAAGGACACGGTGGAGCACACGGTAGAGGTGTGACAGACAAGACACCGCCGTGTCCTCATGGAAGCTTTTGGCGGCGGCGACCTCTTGCGCTGGGCCTTGGTACAAGCCATGGTCCGGAGCGAGGAGGGGTGACGGGCGGTCGCCTCCTTCTGCGAAGCAGTACTGCTAGCGAAGGAGGTTTTCAGTAAATACAAATCTGACATGCCCTGCATAAGAAACTAGATGTTTTTCCACAAAAAAGCCCTAGCAGGCATCGATTCTATTGGGACCCTTCGGTATCTTAAATCTACTAGCCTACCTCATGACTAAACCAAACAATTCGAAGGCTTTAATATAGATATAGTTAATGTGCTGATTTAAAATCATATTCAAGTTCGATGTCAACCCCAGATCTTTAATTTCGTTGAGGCACTCCAAAGGGACACCCGACAAGTGGTAGCTGTACTGAATAGGCTCTTGAGATCGAGTAAACTTAAGTCCTGTATTTTAAGACGTTAAATACTAAGTGACTTACTCGTACTTCACTCCGTTTTACCACCTAATCTATATTACGCTTATAGTATCTAGGATATTACTGACACTTTGTGACTCAGGAAGCACGTAAAGCCGTTGGTCTCGAATTTTATATGTAGATCTTTGGCAGTCGTTACAAGTATTCAGACGCCTAAAAGTCTGACTATCTAGATCTAGTCTAAGGAGTATTGTGTTCTCCAGTAGTTGGCTTCTGGATGTCTAATAGGTAGTTGCTTCATGTAAAATACGGGTATTAAGCCGCATCCAGTTACACTGGAAGCCAATCCCAAGCTTAGTTCAGAAAAAGTTAAGGACAAGATAATTATCTATTAGGTCCTACTCAGTATCTATCTATCCAGCACCATACAGCCTAGCTATGAAAACCCAAGAGTAAATTTTATTAAGGTCATCAGCCAACCTTATTCATCGTCTGTCTTGACGACCTTCGGCAGATTTATTTACCTTTGTAATCTAAACCTTGAACCACTATGAACTATATCGGACTAAGGTTACTTATTTATACTCACACTAGGGCAATAAACTGGTAAAAATTATGAACCATATTTTTGCTCGAAGTTTTGGATGTGCCTCTGTACTGAGGAAAAAAGTTTAAGAAGAGTTAGAAAAAAGTTGATGCAGCTTTGGCCTAGATGAGACAGTCAATAAAACCTTAGGGGCCTAACTGGACCGAAACTTATAAAGACCACAGCTTACCTTCTGAATGGGAAACCGGGGTCTAGGAAGACAAGGCAAATAAGGAACATAGAAGCGAGTTCTTGTCAGTTAAAGTCTGACACGCCCTACGGCTCCACTCTAGAGCAGGAAAGGCCATTGATTGATTCCCTATCTTAAAAAAAAACACTTAGATATAGGAGTAATTCGTGATATTACCTAATTTGCAGACCACGCAGTTGTTGATACAAATTCTGGAATTCTGGTATACAGCAATTCGAATGATTTACAGTACCGGTAGTCAGTTGTTTGACAATTTGTCACGTTAATTTTACAACAGTTTCCATTCCAAGAACTAAGCGTGGGCCTTTTCACGAAAACACATTTAGAAACTTAGTAGTTTCGTCTTCAATCACACGGTGAACAAACTTACAAAATATTATCCTAGGGTGCGTAAAATATAGCCGTGAGTTATACTATAAAATATCCGAAAACTGAAAGCTACCGCGAACTGTTCGAGACAAGACTTGTAGCAATTACATAAATTATTGCAGCGAATAATTGCTCCTAATTAAAGCGTTCTTGCGATATGTGTACCGTAGCATATATTCAGGCTGGAAAATAACCAGTTTGCAGCTTGGATATTATTTATGTGACGTCATAGAAAAAGATATACAGTTTGGAATTAAACATTCTTGCGGCGGTATTTAGTACTTAACGAATTTTCTGTTTCGGTGGAAATTTATGTTGTTTTTTTTGGGAAATTTTAATTTCTCCCAAAAGAAACAACTCCAGCAAAACATTGTTTTTTCTATTTCCAAAAGAATGATAAGGTGCTTATTTTATACCTTACAATTATACCATTGAAAATGATCCGGCTCAAAGAAGTATGACAACTTATTAAAATAACTCGAAACCCTCGGAAACTGGGGTCTGGATGCTCACAAATTATACAAAGATTTGCTATATCTTAGTTTATTTTTATAGTTAGTTACGTATTTTTTATACTTAAATAATATGTAGGTAAAGAGCTAATAACATAAAAATAAAATACATAGTAGGCTTGATTTAATTTCCAACAATAGACATTCAGGGAAACATTGTAGTCAACATTGCCTGAATTCCTTTGAAATGGGCTGTTACTTTTAATAAACGAGCATGTTTCCTTGGTAAATATTCGTAGGAAAATACGTATAGGCCTTAGGGTCTAGGCCTCTGCTTTTTTTTTCAAAAAAAGTGGGGCATAATCAGACTGACTTCTCCAACTCTTGGGCGGAGCGGGAGGGCGTGTCAGACTCTTGCTGACTAAACCCCAGCCCGTTCCTGCGTTGCCTTTAATCTGGGGGGACACGGGCTCACCTTTTCCGTGTTCCCCAGAGGCTCACCTTTTGGAATTTCCGTGTGCTCTAGAGGCTTCCTGGTGATTTGGTTATAGTCCGCACAACGGTGAACAGGTGACCACTAGACACATACAGCATCTGAAGCAGATGCGAGGTGACCTTTAGGTAAGTTCTACTGAGTGGTAAAATTTGGATGACTACTACTTCTCTCTCAATCCCAGCCCTAGATGCACTCAACAAGTTTTGCGTCAGCCAGATTCTAGATTGAGATGCTTCGCCTATTGGCATGGGATTGAGTATTAGGCTCCAAGATGGTCCAAGAACGCAAAGGGTAACTGAGGAAACACAGGTGAGCTTTAGTCATATGACACTTCCTTTCGCACTCAGAGCAAGAGGATCTATTTTAAGACTTTCCTCCTCAAAAATAATTGAAGGATGGTTTGATCATTTAAACTATTTTCAGAAAGTAGCTCCTGAAAGTGAAAGTTAACATTACTGTACGTATAAACCTACAAATAAAGTGCCAGTAAAGAGGCTTAACGCCAGACTTAATCTTCCATCTGGCAGCATAAAGATACAAACCGCAATTTTAATAGGTCTCAAGCTTTCAAAAGTGAAAACTCCATCAAAGTTCCTTTAGTGGTTTTCGTATTACGCCTGCGCAAACATACATAAAGAAAAAGAAAATTCTCAACTGTGTTTGAAAAAAGTTTTAAGTTCTTTAACGGGAACAGTCAACAAAAGAGTTTGGTACTAAGGGTGCCTAAGCCGCGATACAAAAGCGTTTCCAAGGAGTTGTTAATATTCAGTGTTATTGTTTGTTTAATAAACTTGTTAGAAACACGCACAGAAGTGGAGGGAAAATGAAGTATCGTGGTAGAAAATGCGCATAATTATTGTTTTAGTATACAGGAAAAGTTTTTAACCACTGCGTAATTTTTTTTTCCACAACCCAATAACTGGGGTAACAGGGTACTTCATGGCCAGACTGGAGTCAGATTTACTGATTTCTGACTATCTGTAACGACTGTAAATGACAGCCGGGACCTACGGCTTAACGTGCTTTCCGAGGCACGGAGGAAACTCGTTATGTTAAGATGGTCACCCATCCACAGACCAACCTTAACAAGCGTTGCTTAACCTTAAAGTCGACTTGTGTTCTATTCCTTACACTGAGCTAACAAAAAAAAATTACGCAGTGGTTAAAAACTTTTTAAAACATGTAATTGCAGCAGTCCCTTAATGAGGAGTTAGTTTGCGGTTATTTACTGAGGAATTCTATCATCATCGTCTCCGAAATTTCTTTTCAAATCTTTACCAAATGTAAAACGGGTAGACCCGTTTTACATTTCTTCCTTTCTCCGAAAAAATATTACACCAAGTAATAAGACTCATCAAAATTGGTTAGCAATTATTGAGAAGCAAAGGTGACACAGTATTCATGCCATAACAGCTGCTCAAACTTTATCAAGCGCAACGTCAATCGTATAGAGTACTGGTAGCTTACCATGGCGTGCTAAAATGACAAGCGTGCGATTGAAAAAAAAAGCGAATAGGCTAAACATATACACCCTATTTAGCTCCATCCCAGTAACAGTTCAGTATTGGTCGTCACATGGATCGTGTTAAGAGTTCGTGATACGGCCCTTGCTCTCATCTTTGGGATTGACCTACTGGATACAAGCTCGATGCACTTCAGCCTATTGAAAAACGACACAAGAGTATCATCGATAATGATGCAATCGTTGTGTCAAAGCTTTATTAAAGTTTTGAGCATCGGCGCCGAGTTGCTAGCCTCTCGGTTTTATATCAGCTGCTTTTCTGATAGCTTATTTCTGCAGTTAAGCAATTCTGAGCCAAACGCGGGGAGTTTGGCTCAGAATTGCTTAACTTCATTCTGCCTAGCCCCTTCATCAATGGATTACTAAATATCTGTAGTGATATGCGTATGGGTAGACGTATACTCACAAAATGGTTTTGGAAACAAAACTGTCATCGTGTGTACTAGTTAATGAATAGAATTCCCTGCCAGAATCCTTGTTTCCGGATAGCTACTAACTACTAAAGGGGGTCTTTAAATGGCGAATAGGTTACTTCTGGGCAAAAGTGCTATTTAACGACCACATCGTGATTTACTATCAAGATAGCATTCAATGGCAAAGTTATTCAACATTGTTCTAATATGACGTTCATCAGCTACCAGTATTGATGGCACTTGACGAAAAAATTATGTTAATGACTAATGACATTAACGTCAACGTCAACTCGTATATATTGTAAACATTATTAAAGGAAAAAACTAGACGGCTAAACGCCCGTTTTCAATAACCTACCGTATTTCGTAGATATATAGCTATCCTCGATAAACAGTAAGATTTTATCTATTAATCCACAGCTTTTGGTAGGAAATGCTATCCGCCGGTAGGTTATAGGAAAGCAAGTAAGGGCAAAAGAATAGAATTGTTTTTCTTTAGTAGCTTCAACTGTAGATAGATAGCTTATTGAAAACGGGCGTAAGTGGTGCCTTCTGGTAGTGAGAATATTATTCCTGAACTTTGAGAACCTCCTGCGAATAAAATTCAATCAAAAACTATAAAATTCATAAATACTTGTTCACTTTGCACTCACGCTATTTGGTTAAAAACTAAGCTGACAAAGTATGAAATTCTACTTTGTATGAAATTTTAGTCGCCTGTCGTTGGACGCAAATAAAACCTGAAGTTTACAGGCCATAAGAATGCTGAGCTCGGCTTTTCTCAATGTAATAAAATACAGAATGAGGAAACTTTAGAACCGAATTATAGTGGGTGTATAATAACTTAAGTTCGGCACTGAGGCTGACAAGTCCCCCTCCTTAGGTGGTGGTAATAAATGACTATGCTCAGATTTATACACGATTAATATAAATCGAAGGACCTACGAACTCAGTGTCGGTCAATGTGGCGACTCTTGGGGGCTTACGTTGAGTAGTGAACGTATTTTGTAGCTAGAATGATGACGTAGAACGTGAAGTGGATACTGCGATTGGAAAACGACGTTTTTGGAACATATTTATCCATTAGATTGCTAAGGAGAAGGATTCCTTGCTGAAATTTGCGTTTACTGATCTTAGGATAAGCACTATCTTGCCCATAATGTCCAAAACGTTTAGGAACGCATTCATTAAGCGTACAGCTTAGGAGTGGAATTCCTTGATGGAGTCTGTTGTCTAAGCTACAACCTAGTTATTTCTGTGTCAACAGAGAATTGGTTACTTCTGGACAAGTGTACTCTAATAATAACAACAATTTTCTTTTAATATGTTTGAGAAATGAATAAAGGAACAATACAAAATAAAAAAAAGAAGGCAGCTATTAACAGTACAGCTATTTGAAATTGATGACATCGATTTAAAAATGAAACATTAAATTAAATGAGTAATTAAATTTAATAAAATAATCATTAAATTAAATCTGAAATCAGTCATTTGCACGGTAGAGTAAAGTCCCCGAGGAAACTACATATTAGTCATGTTTAGTCCTCAAATTATGTCCTCAAACCTGCAATGCTGAAAACTGAAAGCAGTCATTCGATAAAGTGAAGCAAATTAAAATCAAATTAGGTTTCCGACGTTTTCAAATGTTCAGAAACATTTGATTTTAGTGCTGTCCGCTCGTATTCGGTTAGCTCAGCTCGGAATAAATTCAATTTGAATACTAAGCTCAGAAATTGACATGGGTATTTGGGTATCCTTTATGCATGTTCACGGTAAGATAGAAAATAGTAAATATTAATACAAGAGAAACATGAATAAGCTGTGTTGTCTCGAACGATAAAAAAATATTGTCTAGACATCATGATGTCAGAATGTCTGATCACTCTCTTTGAGCGTTTTCTTGCTGTCCTTTCTTTCTGTGGCTTTCGGAAATTTCCTCAGCCGTAAGGAGGATCGACCCTACTGGTACTTACTCTATAGTTTCAATCACATCTCTTTCCGGCGCGCATGACATTTTACGCGCTGTCGACTACTCGAGATCGGTCCTTACCGATGGCCAGACGGCGTATCATCCATTGCTCTTTGACCACGATGGCCGCTGGGGCGTCAATATATTCGAGCCCTCATGGTTACGGCCATCTTCTTTGCTCGCATTACTGCTTCGCAGAAGAAGAAGATGATCGTTTTCCATTCCCTCTTAATCTGAGTGATTATGATGATGAGGTCCCGAGTAGAATTTAAATCAAGTAAACGTGCATTAAACCAGAACCATTAACACAGAACCACCTGGTCAAAAATACATGTAAATACATTTACCTCCTCTATAAACGACTGCTACGCTATTATCGCAACTTAAACTCCACTTAATACTACATAAAGGGTATATAATCGCGCGCCACTGTGTGAACAGGTGTACGGAATGGCGAACAATAGTCCGTTTAGCGTTACAAACACAAGGCTGGACTGACCGCAATGAATAATACAGGGGAAACAATAGTGTGCACTTAATTGTTTCTAGAGCTTTCTAAAATTATTTCTTCTTTGATATTTTTAGGTTGGAGAGGGGGACAGTTGTGGCTAGAAGAGATAGCGCTGAGACCTGCAGGGTGTGGTTTATATGTAGTAAAAATAATCTGGTAATGTCCCAAACGCTTCGTATCCATGTGACGTTTTTACGCCATGCTTGGCACAAATAAATTATTTTTCTTTCTTTCTTTCTTTCTTTCTTTCTTTCTTTCTTTCTTTCTTTCTTTCTTTCTTTCTTTCTTTCTTTCTTTCTTTCTTTCTTTCTTTCTTTCTTTTCTTTCTTTCTTACTTTGAGATGCTTGTTAATGATCATTCCCCTAGTCTTTTCTCTGTTAGCTTAATTGACTTCCAGCAAACAGGGAGCGACTGCATTTCAAACCTCCATTAACCAGTTACTGGACCAGTTATTTAGTTTAAGGGTGTGGTAATTAGGTACTAGAGGTAGTAAATTAATTAAAATGTGCTTACTATAGCAAGCAATAGGTTTTCCATGTAGTGCTAGTCAATTATTGACTTTAGACAGTATACGTTTAAAAAAAATTACATGACATTAGAATATTTTCACTATTCAGAATGTTATGACAATTTTTTTTTAGCGACTTGAGCTCAGTAGCTATATGAATTATTTCTAAAATCCCAAATTGTTTTTTTGCGGTATTCTGGCGACTTAAGTTCAGTAGCTGTTTTAATTATTTCCAAAATCCCAAATTGTTTCCTAGAGAATATTTTGATGTAAAATTGTTGCAATTTTGTATTTCAAGTGTCTACAGAACAGAAAAATATGACGAATCATTGCAACAGTCACAGTCTCAGTAAAATGAAACTGAAAAGCCTAGAGTGAATAGCCTCTTAATAAACTAGTGCGCCTCACCATCAACGACTGCATCGCTGCTTACCATCAGGTGGGATTGCAGTCAAACATTGGTTTATGTAATATAAAAAAAATATTGCAGTATTGACTGCAGTACAGGACCGGTCGCTGTGGCGACTTTTGGGGGAGGCCTATGTCCAGCAGTGGATGTCCTTCGGCTGAGATGATGATGATGATGATGACGATGATGATTGACTGCAGTGAAGTTTTCCGAGAAGGCTGGCACAAAAAAACAAACTTCAGGCTTTATCGAAAGCAAAAAATTTGTATTGTTGCAAGGTCAGCGGATTGTCCAAAAGAGTTATCATCTTTCTTGCATAGCGTGACTGAAAGAACATGGGTTATAGTCAGTAAAAGTCTAATGACCCTCCCATTCTACCAAAAGCAGGAAAAGTCATTTGATACAATCATCAAATGACTATCGAAATAAAACAATAAATAATGCAATATCAATATATATTTCGATAGTCTATTTAACGTCCAACAAAATACGAGCGCTGCGTTATTAATTTATCGTTATAAATATTGTAGCATATGAAGTGTTAGGGTGCCTTTTTGGCCTCGCACTAATGATAACTACCTTTTTTATTTTATAATATTAGTTTGTAAGACATAGATAGATATTTTTACCGACTTCATTAGTTTAGACGATTGTGACAGGCACGTAAACGTTTTTCTTTCTTTCTTTGAACACGTAAAAAGAAGCCTTTACCGAAGACTTCATACATAGAGATTTACATAGAACCGTGTATTATGCAGGAAAAACATTTTACGCATCAGATAAAAATTTACCCTAACAAGGAAGTTCCGCATTTATTTTTCTTGAAGAAAATGTTGTACCCTAGAGCCTCATCGATGTTGGTACGCCGGCGTTAAAATACAGGATGAATAATACTTGTGTATATATTTACGGTAGTACTCCCTCGAGGGTTTAGCAAACTATCAGCTTTTACTTATGTGTTCGGGGTAAGTGCGGGTTGAAGATCACTTGTAAATAAATACTGAGTTTGATCAGGTTGAAGGTGTGGTGGAATTTTTGGGGATTTTTTTTTTGAGACATAAGATAATATCACGTGAAAATAATGACAGAGATGTCGGTGAGACGTGTGTTTAGGATATAATATAAAAAGGAAGGAGAAAGAAGGACAGAATTCGCGTTTATTTGGCACACCATAAATCATGAGAAAAAAGAAGTAATTGCAAACATAAAATTTAAACATATTAAAGCCATAAATGAGGCAAAAATCGGCTATATCTATTATGATATGGTCTGATGGCTGCGCCAAATAGGTCCACTTCAGCATAATGGTAGACAACTGCGTAGCAGTTTCCTGACGCTGGTTTTCAACTGAACCTTTGAGTGTGGGTAAGGATAAAAATCAAAATAACATGTGTATTTAGCCGAAAAGAGCAACAGAAGTGTCTGTGAGGTGTGTTTAAACAAGTTTGTATAATGTATCTACATAAGGGTAGACCACGGTTTTGAACCGAACAAAATATTTTTTTTTTATTATGATTTTTGTACTGCTTCGTAGAAGGCGCCGGCCGCCTGCCATTACTCCTTAACCTGAACCAGGGCCTGATGTGAGAAGTCACCGCCGCCGCCGCCGCCACCGCGTCTTGTTTAATTAGAATCTAAATCTAACATCATCTGCCTAGCCTTTTCCCAACCATATTGGGGTCGGCTTCCAGTCAAGCCGGATTTAGCCGAATACCAGTATTTTACGAGGAGCGGCTGCCTACCGGACCTCCACAACCCATTAACTGGGGTAATACGGTACTTCATGGTAAGATTGGAGTCAGATTTACTGGCTTCTGACTATCCGTAACGACTACCAAAGATCTACAAATGACAGCCGGGACCTACGGCTTAACATGCTTTCCGAGGCACGGAGGAAACTAAATAGAATCTAAATCTAACATAGTTGGAAAAACTAGTTAGATTGATTTAGTTAATTTTCCACTACAATTGCGCGCAAACCATATTCCAGAAACTGCTTTCATTTTATACAGACCCATAATTTATAGTCCGAAATACTATAGGTATTATAATTATCATAGAAAATTATTGAAACTACGAACTGACATTTAACGGAACTAATAGATACTCGGAATAATTAATATGAACAATATTTCATTGAAACAAACTTTGTCATAGATATGTAATGTATATCTATTAATGATCATGAAAGTTATCGAAAGTCGTTAGAGAAGTAGTAAGTTGATTACTTTAATTCATGTGAGTTAACGATCAAACTGACATAAATATATACTTAATAACTATATAATTGTTTGTTAGTACACACACACGTACGCCTATGACTTCTAAATTATTACAATTTCGTTGTGAGAGCGACATGGAGCTATACAGGTACTATCTCTTTGTCAAACTTTTTTCTTTTTTTCAAATGGAGAATCATCAGATTGATCTCTTTGTCACACTGGATCCTTAACGATTTTTAGACGTTACTTGATCTGAATGAAGGGTATAACAAAAGTGGTTTAAACTTGTTATTATAACATTTATTGAAACTGAATTCAGAAGGAGAATTTTGTTTCAAATTATATTAGAACTGGAACTGACAGCGAAGGTAGAGGTATAACAAAAGTAAAGTAACAATTTTCCAAACAGGAAACAAGCAATAATTAAAAGAGTAATCGACAGAAGGCACTAGGTGAAGAAGGTTTCTCACGAGACAAGTCTAGTAAGTAAGAACTTGTGCCTCCGATGTAAGTTACGATTAAAAATCGGAACTGAAGTTTTTTTTTGCAAAACCAATCGAAAATTTCAAACTTTCAGAATCGGAATCAAACCTACGTGATCCGAATACGAATGTTCTTTCGCTGACAAAACCTAGATTATCACTGAGTATCATACTACACACTATGGGTAGTTATATTGATATAGGACTGAAAAATTCTATGAAAAAGTCGCGCTTCAAAGAGATGTTAGCAAACCGTAACCGAAGCCTGTGAGGCCATGGGTTGGCTTCTGAAAGGAACCCTGGAACAAAGTCAAACAAGGAACGGGGTGGGTTTTAGTCAGTAAAAGTTTGTCACACCCTCCTGCTCTGCCCATTCTGATAAATCCCCACCTTAAAATAAACCACGGCCTTGAAACACAAAACGCAACTGAAGAACACGGGTGAAAAATCTGACGCTCCTTCTCCGGACTGGAATAAGTTATTTATTGATTTCCAATTTTTGAATTTTCTCCGCTTGGGAATCAAACTCATTAACATCCTCCCCTTAACCTAATTAACGTAGGGTCGGTAAATGATAAATGATATTTATTATGCAAATAGGTTTTAAAAATACTTTAACACATCAATGTTTTTGATCAGTTTTCTTATTTTGTTTCGATATTGAGATAGATTCAGGTTGCACAAGTTTAAAACTTAGTGGTTTTGGTTGCTATTTTTAACCTAGATAATCCTGTAATAGTTTTTTGTATAAAAGATAAAAAAATAAGTTAAAGTAGATAGGTACACACCAAAACAAACTTAGAAGGCCACAGTCTTTTGAAGTCCATACAACAAATAGATAATTGTCAAATCATATTAGAACGATGCAGAGATGGTATTTTGAGTAAAGAAACATACAGATTTGAGTAGACCTGTCCAGTTGATTGAAATAAAAATAAACATTAATGTCAAATTGTAAAAACATAATTGCGTTACGACCCCTTAATTCAATCATTTTTATTTGCCATCATCTTTATAGTAACTTCTATTCTAGTTTCATCATCTCTATCATAATCATCTTTGAGACATATTCTATCCTTATCACGCTTATATCCATCCACGACACATGAATGAAACTATCTCACACAGCCACGTAAAAAACTAGCTATATTAGATCACAGTGTCAGAGTAATCTCAGCTGTAAGCACGTAGCAGGGGTGTTGAACCTCATGTATCGAGTTACCTCCTTTGTTGTGAGCTGATCTCGCCGCGTCTGTTGTTGAAACCCACACAATACGCCGGGATACGTCTCCTGCATTGTTTGAGCAAGTGAAATTTGATAGCGTCAACGAATATGTAGCCGAGTGTTGTCCTTTTCTGCTCAGATTTCTTTTGTTGCAAGCTATTTAATTAACAAGTTGAATGCGTTGTTTGGTAAATGAATTTAGTTTAGAAAGGACAGTGTTAATTATTTTTTTCTTTTGTTTGGACATTACTTACACTTCGTTCCTCAGAAAGTACGTTAATCCGTTGGTCTCGACTGTCTTTCGTAGAGCTTTGACAGTCGTCACAGTTAGACGTCAGAAAGTGTGATCATCGGTCTATTTAAGGAGTATCAAGTTGGTGGTATACACATTAAATGTAGAGCAAGTCAAGTAGGTGATGTCTTAACCATTCTTGATCGTCACGTCGTTTCATCCTTGGGTTGTCCCTCCTTACCGATAGTTTGGTTGTTTTAGTTACAGATCCCAATTTCCAACTAATGACAAAAGTGAACACCACAGTGTTATCCATTAACTAGGGTGTGGAGGTCTAATAGGTAGTCACTCCGTGTAAAACACGTAACACACTCCGTGTAAGTCAGTTCCACACTTATAAGTAACCTATATTCTCACAAACCATACCTGACATGACAGGTATATACTTAATACATTATTTATTATCCATTATTTAACTACCTTACCATAACTTAATATTTATTATGCAAAATCGACTTATAATGGGTACTAAATTCGTATACGTCATTAGCATATCTGTCTGCCTGTTCCTAAGTTTTATTTACGATTAATTTAGCTTCCTTCGCTGTCACAAACTAGATAAAATGAATTACAGTAAATAATTCCTACTCTTTTCATTTAGTAATGGGTCTAACTTTGTGTCACGCCAGTTTTGGATGGGTATAAATTCTATGACAACTAACATAGATTTATGAATTTAGTTTTGTAGGTTGACAAAGAGTAGACAGATTACAGGGTGAAAAATTTATAAACGCTATCTAGAATATACTGGACTTGACGGAAAATGATCTAGGTACTTAGATGGTCTAAGTCTAGGTATGTCAAGTGTCTTTGTTTTCATCTAACCGTACAACAGAGAAGACCGGTTCCTATTTAGGTTTATATTTTATTTATTAAAAACCTGTGACAAAGGATTGATAATACCCAGAATTTATGATCTCTATACATATAGAATCTATTCAAGTATAGAAGTTCCATTTGAATAGAAATACACACATCTGTTGTTCCATATATATAGAAGTTACACCAATTAGGGTTTCAACTGTTTTATTCACAATCGTTCAATTGTTCAGAAACAAGTCTAAAAAAAATATAGGTTACGCACTTTATTTTCACAAAGACGGTAGGTATTTTTTTAAATAATCAAGCAAGGTTACCCGTTTTTATCTAGGTTTACGAATAAGACTTCTCTGGTTAAGATAACATTTGGTAGGCAACACTTGAGAATTATTTTTCTAACCTACTTTTGAGAGTATACCCATAAGTATCTTTAGGCCTTTCAATAGAAAAATACAAAGAGAATATACAAGGTTTCTTTATGTATGAACTAAGTCTATCAAGATTTTACTTTAAGTACCTACTCCTTGCCTTTAAGAAAGCGAACCCCTCTTCAAATAACGGTTGCTAACTGGTACGTAAAGTATTTGGCGAAACTTGTTCTATTTTCGAAGGAAAAGTGCCAGAAACACTAATGACTCGAACTGGTAGACTGTCTGTCTATCACGGCTTTAATTTACTGGATACTTCTGAACGTGAATGTTTGTTCATCGTTTTAGAACATGTTTTAAAACACATTAGTTTAAAATTTCGACTGGTTTTGGATTTTGTAAATTTAGCTTTCCTTAATAATTTCATTTTCGTATTAGAATTATTGTGAATTTGTTGAAAATTTAGTGTAATTTTGGGTTTTTGCCGGAATCTCTTTCACGGAAATTCAGTGGCTATTTAATTATTCGCAAAAATTGGTTGTGGTGTAAAATTGGTATAGTTCTGTATCTCAAGAGTCTGCGCAACTGGAAAATAAGTGGTGTCATTGACACAGGCGCGGTCTCGGTAAAATGGAGCTATGATTTTTTTGTAATGTAGACTACTACAGCGAAGCTTTCCGAGAACGTTGACTTGATACGTTTGCTGCCGAATACTACGAAAACATAAGATGTGTACACCTACATTCTAATGGTAAACGAATTAATTATTTCTACGAAGACATGGCTTGAAGGTAGCTATCCAGGCCAAAATATTACAAAGAAAAATTAGTGTCAGTTGGCAATACAGGTTTCTCTGTAGATCCTTTATTAGGTGGGAAATCATACTATGATTTCTCCCGCCCTTGGGCGAAGCGCGATCGCGAAGTGGATCTTTGCCTTGCGTTCGAGGGCCCTGAGGTTTATTTTTACTTAAGCCATGGGACCATGTGTTTAGCACTAAGATACAATCGATAAAAAATATCTAAAATTCGCGTATTAGGATAATATCTGCATATTTTGGGAGTATTTTCCATGGTTAATTGGGAGTATGTGTTGAGGGTCGCGAGAATCCGATGGATGCCAGACGCACAGGACCGGTCGCTGTGGCGACGCTTGGGGGAGGCTTAGGTATGTCCAGCAGTGGACGTCTTTCAGCTGAGATAATGATGATGATGTTCCCTTGGTATAATTACATATTTTCGAGTGGTTAAAGACATTGGCAGAAGAAAATTCAATCACAAATGCAATAGTATTTTACGATTCACAAGCCTTCAATAGCAATGGAAATTGAAATAGAATACACTGCTATTAATTATATGTCTAAAACAGTTACCGTCTATGTTAGGCAGCTATAAATAAAACCACATAGAATCGAGCTTGTCTGAATATTGAATAATCTCATTCAACGAGTTAAATCTTTTTGCGATAAAAACTAAAAAAGTTCATAGGGATTATGCATGTAGTTAAAATATATTTTCTGTGTGCTGTATGAAAATATCAATATACAAAAACAAAGTTTTTTGTGATTCGGAAAATTTCGAAATATTTCGGGAATTTAACTATTTACTTCAGGTTTTTACGCTCCTCGTAAAATACTGGTATTCAGCTAAATCCGGCTTGACTGGAAGCCGACCCCAATATATTTGGGAAAAGGCTAGGCAGATGATGATGATGACTTCAGGTTTTTACGGAACCCTCAGTGCGCCGACCTGAATCGCACATGACCGGATTTTTTTTTAAGTCGGTTCGTGGTTTTTCTTAGTTTTTGTTTTACTTTGTGGTTTTGCTACCCCTTGACTGCAATACAGTGACAAACCTTAACAATGTGTAATATCTAAAGTATACTAAAGTATACGAGTTCTGTCGATTTCTCTAAAATCCCACCATCAGATTTTGGCCCCGGGACTATGCGACTACCTGAGAAGAATACCCCTACAAGAAAAATTATTTTCTAAACTGGTACAAATACTTTTTTTTTTTTATTCGATCGATTCTAAGGAATTGAACACCTCTTTTTTCAAGTCGGTTAAATAGAAACCACGGTAGAGCTCCCATTACGCCCCCACTTTTCCACATACCAAGATTCGAAATGCTAATTTCTGCTCCTTAGAATCCCAAATTTAATGCTGTGGTTAAGAATGGGTCTATTTTCATGCCGTTCCCAGAAATCATTATCGCAAAAAATAAATCTTTTGGTGGTTTGTGACTTGCTTATTTGTTATACAAAAACTAACTTACCTAACAAACGTTATTTTGCCATAGAAAAGAAAAAAATAGGGTGTAGAGGTAGGAGAGTACAAAATAATTAACGTCCTATTCTCAGACCTACTGAATATACGCACAAAAATTCATAAGAATCACTGAAGTCGTTTTTGAAGAGTTCAAAATACTCTATGTTTTAGATAAAACACAGAAAAGTATCTGTTCCAAGTCGAATTTATAGATAATCAAGTAAATAACATTCTACTACATTTTCTACCGAGATTTCTCCCTTTATATTGTACATTTTCCTAAGAGCTTTGATGCCAGAAAACGAGTATTTCAACGAGTTGTTACAAAGTTTTAACAACGAGTACAATATATTGAAACGCTTTTCAGTTGCAGTCACGTACTAAACATTCCTGCTGTGTATTATCCCTCTCTACTTCTTGCTATTTTAATGTTCGTTTGTCTGTCCGTTTATTGTGAAGGGTTTACGCGAAGTGATATAAAGAAATGTGTATTTTTTCAGCAAGCGTACTCCATTGTCGGTCATATGGCTTACCATCAGGTGAAATAGTGGTCAAACGCGAGCCTATGCATAATAAAACAAATAATTGTTCTTAAAAGAAGTTTTCATTAACTTTTGAAATATTTTTTTGGAGGAAAAGTGGAAATGGTGCGAACATCATATTTTGGAAAAAAAAAACCGTGTTTTGGCTAAGTTTAAAAGTAATTGTATCCAAAATAGAAAGAGCTTTTCTATTCTATTATTTATAAAAAACAAAGATTTGTGTTTTAACTGAACTGATTTTCAGAATTTTGTCATCTGTAAAATGTTACTTTATCACTGAGTAATATTTTATATATATTTTCCATTTCACGCTGGCGAAGCCACTGACAAAAGCTAGATTGTATTGTATATCGGGCTAGTATCCACAACTCTACGACCAAAGCGCGTATTTTACGTATTATGTTATGTACATAATATGACAGTCTGAATATCTGGATGTTTGTTAATTATCATGCATGCTCTAACCGCATAATAGATTGAAATGTTTGATACACGGTTAGACAGTGACCTGAAATCGAAATCACTTTTAGTGTGATTATTATTGTACGACCTACAACATGCTAGGTATCTAATATTATTTATAGGGTGACTGGTAAGTTATGACTAATACTTAAACACAATGATCATATTCAAGAACTAAATCTTAATAAATTCAAATCATTCTTTGCAAAGCGAAAGGCTTTACATTGTAAATGACTACGTTGAGGACGTAAAACACATGTCATGATTCTACTGATGATAACAAACATCTTTTACTACGGGACCAAATCTGAAATCGTGAAAAAAATCCACAGTTCAGTACTTGTTGATCAGTTAGTAGACGAACATAAATGTACTGAGCAGCAGATTTTTTTTCGTGATGTCTGGTTTAGGTCCATAGTAAAAGTTGTTTGTAATCATGAGTATAGTCACGTGTTTAAGTCTTCTTCTTCTTCTTCTTCTTCTTCCTGCCCTTATCCCATATTACTTGGGGTCAGCGCAACACGTTTTTTCTTCTATTCTGTCCTGTCACTCATCATATTATCATTAACTGCTTTTTCTTCTGATAACTGCTTTTTCTTTCATATTATCCTCACACGCAGGGTAACTAACCCTATACATAGAGCAATATACTTCGGTTTCTAGCAACTCATTAAATTCAATACTCGGATGAAACTTTTCTGAACTGTCCGGATGTGGTTTCCAAATCGACCTTGAGAAACTCCGAACAATGGGATAGACGACACGTGTATGAAAATCAAATAACTTTTGACATTAAAAATAACACGTCCATATTTCCCAAAAGATTTCACGAAGGTCATCAACTGGAAATATAGGGAAATTCTAGATGAAAAACCTTAAGCCGGATTTACATTACGAAACTAGTGTCATCTATACTAATATTATAAAGAGGTAAAATTTGTAAGTTTGTAGGTTTGTAAGTTTGTATGTAGGGGGTAATGTCTGGAACTATACTGGTCCGATTTGAAAAAGTTTTTCAGTGTTAGATAGCCCATTTATCGAGGAATGCTATAGGCTATATACCATCACGCTACGGCCCACGGGAGCGGATCAGTAACGAAAAATACGGGTGAAACCGCAGGGGACAGCTAGTGTTTGATAAGACTAGTTTCGTGAAACTAATTTCAGCACATGTGAAACTACTTTCGTTTAAATTATAGTGTCATGAAATTATCAGTATCGCCGAGACAATGGCCCTGTCAAAATCGCAGGTGCTCTCGCGACACTAGTTTCGCGTCGCATTAACATGATGAAATCATGATGAAATTAGTTGCATGAAATTAGTTTCACAAAAAATATGCGCAATGCGCATGGCACGAAACTGATCTATTGTCACGAAAGTAATGCATGCATTGTAAAACTGAACTTTTACACGTGAAATTACTGGTGAAATTAGTGTCATGAAACTAATTTCACGCCATTAGTTTCGTAATGTAAATCCGGCTTAATAGAACTTTGGGCGACCTGGGAATCAAATTCAGGACGTATGACCATTAGTCCATTGCGGCATTCATTGACTTAGAATATTACTTCAAGACATTTTTGTGCAAGCCATACGTTTTTCGAGGAAGAAACCTTTATTTAATAGGTTCGACGGACCCTTGGGAAGGGGTAGTAGAGATATTTATTTTTACGTATCTGTAGTCGTCTTCTTAATAAGGCTTTTTATATGTATTCTGTGTCACTTTTATGTTAATATTGGTTAATACTGACTACACAAGCACTGGGGTCTTACCATGACGAGTGAAAATGCTAGGCGTGTGAGCGAGAAAGAGGGATGGAGCTATTTTTTCATGGATAGATTTGCACTTGACCGCTATCTCACTTGGTGGAAAGCGGCGATATGGTTGACGATGGAGCGCTCTTACCTAGAAGTAACCTATTCACTCTTGACTTAATTACACACTATATCTAGCCTTTTTGCCAACTATATTGGGGTCGGCTTCCAGTCAAGCCGGATTTAGCTGAAAACCAGTATTTTACGATGAGCGGTTACCTACCAGACCTCCACAACCCATTATCTGGGGTAACACGGTACTTTATGGCAAGACAGAGTCAGATTTACTGGCTTCTGACTATCCGTAACGACTGCTCTACAACCCGACCTACGGCTAAACGTGCTTTCCATCCATCACTCATCCACAGACTAACCTTGGCAAGCGTTGCTTAACCCTGAAAATCGACCCGTGTGGCTGTTATTATCTTGCCACGAGCTCCTCGTAACTTATGTGATATGCAATTCTGATGCTCACTCTCCGAAAAGTAAACGCTAGAAAACTGACAGACTTGCATTTTAGCGTCGGGGCGCTCAAGAATTCGACTCGATAAGTGCATCATTACCGTTTTAGGAACAAAACGGTTTTATTTCTTTATGTAAAACTTAAGTGCAGAGGTGGAAGTATTAAAGGATTTGTTCTTATGAGTGGGTGTGATATTAGAAATCATCAAATAAGTTTTCCTTTCCGGAGTACAATGAGAAGGAGTGTCAGGATTTTTTACAGAAATGCACCTGGGTTTTTTCAGTTGCTCACTGCAATCTAGAACCACAGTAACTGTTTAATAAAAGAACCATAGTGGAAGTGACAAAATGAGGTTCCTATTTTTAGGATACCGAACTGTTTAATGCTATGCAATGGCTATACTAGACCTCTTAGTTTTGTTGAAATCTGTTTAAAGCGCGCGAGAGAGACAACGTATCATCAACACGGTCTCGGCTGTTGCCGGTCGTTCAGACGGCGAGCTTCGCATTGCTCATCGCCCACAAGCCCTCACAACCAATTTCTAACCCACCATATAGATTAACGCCCACTTTCTCTCGTTTTCAAAGACACTTAAACGTAAAGACTCAGTAAGTGAACACAATGGCGAATAATCCTTCCTTTTTCTATTACAATAGGCTTATCTCACATACTAAATAAGTAACTACATCTATATAGTTCAGTCAGCTAAATCTCAGTACATCCTGAAGCTCGATACGCCATGTGTGACGTCACAGGCTTTGCTTGACGTGCATGCAGGTGTTGCTTCACTTTATACGGGTATACGCTGGAAGCCAGCACAGACTTGCTTATCGCAACGAAACTTCGTGTGACAACTGCAAGGATTCAGTTTAGTCTTGCGAACTTGGTGATGTTTTGGTATATTTTGATGGGAATTGCAATGAATCTCTGTTTGATTAGTAAGAGTATCTGTCAACTAATAGTTTGTTGAAAGACTAGGTATATTAAGAGCACCCAACCCGTGTAATTTTTCTCATACCCCAGTTCTTTCGTGAATATGACTTCATTACATTTCTAAGAAAAAGATCCATGGATTTTGAGGAACGATATGAAAGAAAAGGAAGATAGTAAGGGCCTGTTTCACCACCTATGATTAAGTTTCGAGTATCTTACTTGACAGATAATTTCATACGAATTCTGTCACATTTTTGAATTTATTCAGTGAGTAGTGCCTACTCGGACATTGTGAAACAGGCCCTAATAGTATGACGGGTGATAGGACAGAATGGAAGAACAAAACGTATTGCACCGACCCCAAATAATATGGGACAAAGACAGGAAGAAGAAGACATATCGGTCTCTAGAAATTTTGGATAAGTATACAGATATCTGGTGGTTATAATCTAGGTTTGTATTGAAATTAAAATATAAGTTTGTGTGAAACTATTTCAGTAAAGCCAACTGAATATTTGCTATTTTGAATGAACTTTGACCCTTTACAATGCACACATAAATTACGCTGATACTTCATTCTATTTAAAATATCAATTATTTATTTATTGTGCAAGCCTGCCGTTGACTCGTGGAGAGTGCCTTATTGCAATAAGTCCGTCGATATGCCACTACTGTGCATGAAGTTTAAATAAACAAAAGTAAAGAAAATATATTTAAAGAAACTCACGTTAACGACAGACGGATCGGAAAGACTCTCTTTAACATGTCCAACGTTCGTTCTATTCCAAGAATATGTGAGCCTTTACTTTCAAACATCTATTTCTATCTTTTCAACAGATTCTTGGCAACAACCTTTGAAGATTAACGTTTTCAAATTTAATTAAAAACTTCGCACTACAAACTAAATAAGTTGTAAACTCCTAAACTTGATGCAGCCAACAAAAAATCTTACAACGCCTGATACTTTAAAGTCGCTCATAAAAATTCATTAAACTTTACTCAAAAAAACAACGCTGAGATCGGCTGGTCCGAAGTCGGTAACAAAATTTAAAACACCCAATTTTCTTCTCAGGACTTATGTAAAATGGCCGACGGCTTGGGGTAATCCTCGGGCCGAAAGCGCCGAGATTATGTATATTGGAACATAATTGGATATAGAACAAAAAGGTAAATGAATAGGCTGTATCGTGACATTTGAGCTTAATGTTTTTTTTAATACGTTTTTATTGGGTAGCAAGAACTTAGACTGAGCAGATGTTACATTTGGTCGTTGTTTTAAATGTTCATTGCAGTACTCGAAAATCCGCTCACGCAATTTACTGTCTTCCGCACTAGTGCGTAGAAGTTTGCGAGCTTTCCCTCGCCACAATTGATTGTATTAATCTTATCAGGCTGGGTGGTAAGTCACAGTCACAGGATATTCCCCGTTTGTCTGCCGTAATGTCTTTGTAAGTGTATGAAAAAATAGTAACCAATTGCATATAGAATCGAGAAATGATGTTTAATCGTTTCTGATTTAAGATACCCTAAGTCAGCTATAGAATATAAGTAAAAACCGGCCAAGAGCGTGTCGGGCCACGCTCAGTGTAGGGTTCCGTAGTTTCCCGTTCGTCACAATAAGTGTCCCCAACTTTTCAAAAACTGTTCGTCCCATCAAGTTCAAAATAATTTTCCCAGAAAGTCTTTATAAAGCTCAACTTTCCAGATTTTTTTCATATTTTCTAAACTTATGGTTCAAAAGTTAAAGGGGGGGGGGACACACATTGTTATTTACTTTTGGAGCGATTATTTCCGAAATGATTGATATTATCAAAAAATTATTCTAGTAAACAATATATCACACGTTAGGGTTGAAATGAAAAAAAAAACACTCTCCACTTAACATGTAGGGGGCGACCCTAACAAATCATTTTTTTCCTATTTTTGTTTTACTACTTTGAGGAGCTCGTGGCTAGATAATAACAGCCGCACAGGTCGAACTTCAAGGTTAAGCAACGCTTGCCTAGGTTGGTCTGTGGATGGGTGACCATTTTAACATAACGAGTTCTCCGTGCCTCGGAAAGCACGTTAAGCCGTTGGTCCCGGCTGTCATTTGGAGATCTTTGGCAGTCGTTACGGATAGTCAGAAGCCAGCAAAATCTGACTCCAGTCTTGCCATGAAGTACCGTGTTACCCCAGTTAATGGGTTGTAGAGGTCTGGTAGGCAGCCGCTCCTCGTAAAATACTGGTATTCAGCTAAATCCGGCTCGACTGGAAGCCGACCCCAATATAGTTGGGAAAAGGCTAGGCAGATGATGATGATTTTACTACTTTGTCGGCTTATTTGATATACATATTGGTACCAAATTTCAGCTTTCTAGTGCTTACGGTCATAGAAATTAAGCGAGGACGGACGGACGGATAGACATGGCGAAACTATAAGGGTTCCGTTTTTGCCATTAAGCTACGGAACCCTAAAAAGGGAGGAGAGGAGAGATGAAGCCTCCACCTAGAAACTGCAAGTAGTTTGACGTAGCGAATCTAGTTGAAAGGAAGCATCTAGCGAATTTTGAAACTATCCTACGTATATAAACTATTTGAACTGGATCCAAGAACGTCTAAACCATCATAACTACTAAATTCTAACGTATAACAATAGCTCTATCTAGTCTATCTGGTTATTATAAAAATGCGATGTATTTATTTTCTTGTTGATAGTTTCGCGCTTGACCTCTATCACACCTGATGGTGAGCGATGATTTGGTCGACGATTTAGCACACTGCCTGGTAGTAGGTAACCTTTTCACTCTTGGCTTAAAGACCCCAAGGTTGTAACTATTAGGAACCATAGACTCAGAAGTGAAATTCCTTATTCCACGTCTTTGCCTTTCGTTTCGTAAAACGTATGCCTGATGGTCCGACGATGAAACGGGCTTGGCAAAATTAAGTTACGCAAATCACGCGCACTCCTTAAAAAATCTTGACAGGCTAGCGTCTATGTTCCAGACTTTGAAGCTTTGTCTCGACGACATTACGACTGATCTTTTTGGCTCGTTTCCCAATTGTATTGTACCTGGTAGATCCGTCCCAAACGTTAAGGTACACACACAAACATCCAAGACTGAACTTATGCTTGACTTTTACATTTCATCATTATCATCTCAAACGAAAGACGTTCACTGCTAGACTTGGGCCTCCTCCAAGTGTCGCTACAACGATCGGTCCTGTGCTTCCCGCATCCATCGCATTCTCGCGAGCCTTTTGCATTTATTGCTCCAGAATTTTTCATATCAACAATTGAACCAAAGCTTAAACTCACTTGTAACAAAGTTATAAGTAATATGGGGTTGCCATTTGCTCGACTACCCACAACTAATAAAACACAGATACGTCACAAACAGAAAGGGTCGCATCCACAATGATCAACGCTCAATCATTAATCGCAGTGGCCATCGCATAAACAGCGCGATAATGACGGTCATAATTAGCCACTTAACCCGGACGGGACCATTCAGTATAATATCCGTGTTGATGATAAAATCAGCCGTTAGGACCCTAGCTACATGCTGTTATAGGAGCGATAATTATCATGAAGAAAGTAGGTACTGTAAAGTTGGGCAACTGGTGCCCTCAGGCTTGAGATGGGTTTCGGACTTTGGAAGAGCAATCGTGGCTCTGGAACGCAAAAAATAACTAAAAGAACTTAGAATAAAATAGAAAAAAAGTACCATATTTAATACTAAAACTTATGTCTATGGGTACAAACGGCGGTTTTATCGCTGATAGCGATGTCTATCAGACAACTTTAGGATCCATCGTAAGAACTTAAAATAATACAAGTAGTCTGCGGTAGACCGCTAACCACTAGATATCTGTGCCGCTAACAAAAGACTAAAAACACTATGTATAACCAAATATACTCGTATAAACCTATTATATATGACTAATATATGGTACACCATATTTGCCTACAGGCAGAGGTGTTGTTTTGTCAGTAAAAGTGACACGCCCTCCCGCTCCACCTTAGAGCAGGTGAAGTGATTAGATGATATCCCACATCAAAATAAAACCCATACACACTACGTTTTGGGAATATACATATTAATTGCGCAAATTCCCTGCTGGGATTGTTTCCTGATTGCGGAAGCGCACACCAACTATTTTCACACCAAGAACACTTTTTATCCCGGAAGTATGTTTTCCCTTGGGACAATTTTCTACTAACACGCGGGCAAAACCGCTAGCAGCAGCTAGTGCAACGATAACAATCAACAGATTACGTTGTATCGCTGGTACTTTTAATTTCGTAAGTGCTCAATTGAAACGGATTTCACATCAGTGAGATTAACCCCAAAATCCCTATATTTTTCAACGCGCGTTTGAATTTTGTAGTGTTATTATGGCCGTGTTTACACAGATGATCAACGTTTCGACGATAATTATCGATAATTATTTCGTTATTTATCGTCGTAACTGAAAATGTCGAACAAGTTAGAATTGTTGTCGAAGTTTTTGTCGAGAATGAGGGTCAATTTTGACACGATTTCAATTATTGAGGAGTGTTTTTTGAGATAACGTTTTTGTTTTCTACTAATTGGTGCAGAATTGAGAAAAAATAGCAACTAAAATATATGACGGTACGGTCAGCGCCGTGGTTGAGCAATTGGCTGCTGCGCTGCGTGTCGTGTGTGTTGATTCCTACCTGGAACAAATATTTGTTTCGCCTACAGAATTATTCCAGTTTGTAAACGTATCTACAACATAGGACTAAATCATTACTAATTTATTTAAATCTTTATTGTACACAATAACTTTAAACCTCCAGCCGCCTCCTTCTTCTTTTGTCATTTTCGATCAACAATGTGTAATCATTCATTTCTTATGATTGTCGCACATGTTTAAAAATAAGATGATTTTTTCACTAGCTGAAAACAATTGACAGTAACTATTCATTTTGATGAGTCTTCTAAATACCATTAAACTCAAGAAAGCCACCATAAGGTGACGTCACACCTCCAGAGACTGAAACGGACAAATATTTTAAGAATAAAAGTGATGAAAGAGGGAGGTCAAGACTCCCAGCACTAAGGAATACGACGCAAGGAGGATAAGGTGAGGCAGTGGTTAAACGCGAGCCTATCCAAAACAAAAATAAAATCAGAAACAAACTATTACTACTAACGCAATAAACGAAAAAAAGAAGCAAGCAATTTAACTTTTCAAGCACCAAAAAATCTAAAAGAAGGAACAAGCTGCTAAAAATCTAGCATACGTTCAGGTCCTTGAAACGAATTTAGTAACAGACACTGCAGTATAATGCCGACATAAATTCTCCTGAAAGCATTATTAACGCTAAATATTTTAAGGCTCCTTTTGTACCAGTCTAAAAGTTTATTAATAGTGTGAAGTAATTTGCAAGTGCTTCGTAGGCGGTGCCAAGTTCGCGAGTTGATACCCTATTGTGAGAACTTAGTGCTTACAAAACGGATAATTCCTATAGAAGATCAGTTCTACAAAGTTAAATAACGTGATTTCTATATCTGGATCTTCAAGGTGAAATAAAGCTATTTATATGCCGTTAGCTTAACAGTAAAATCGTAAAAAAAATTGGATTTTGGTAATTTTTTTGCACACAAGACCGACTACAGGATTATTATTCCTTTAATTGTGCTTTGTTTAATATTATTGTCTTAATATAAATGATGATTGAGTGATTAAAAAATCGAAAATTTACCCAAATTTTCATTATTTTTAATTTTTCATTATGAGTTTTTTTAACTGCTTGTAGAAGTCATGTAGTCATCTCGTAGACAAGTGAATAATACACTGGTTAATATTTTACAAGTATGAGGAACAAGGTGTCAAAACCAGCAAACCTTCGTTGAAACAATAAAATCCTCGACCAGACAAGTTATGTCTGGTCCGGGTTGCTGCCCAATAGAAAGTAAATTTTGAACTGTTGTATACATATATAAATTCTCCTTGCGCAGTTTTATAATTTTAGTTTCTATATGTTATATATCAAAGATGTTGCTAAAAATATATTATAAAAGAAACTTTACAACTAAAAATTTTTCACGAAGCCCTTTTTCAGCCTTCTAGTACCATTGACAACAATCCCGGCATGAAAAAGCAAGCAATGCTATTTATAACAAGGACAAGCATGCCCTCCAGACTGTCTTTGAAGTCAAATTATTTTGACCTTCAAAGGAAACCAACATCTTTAATTGAGTACAAACAACGAAACATACTGTTTTTTTGCTCATATTTTTTACTCGCTTCTGCCAATAGCTTTGCTTGTATTGAAGAAAGTTATTTTCAGTGAACATATTCTTGAAATAAAAGAGTATCTTAGTGAAATATCAGGACATCGTGTCCGTGTATCGTCAACCTCTGTGCCAAATTCCTTCTGCAATTTAAGCATGAAGGAGTAAAGAACGTACATACAGATAAACATAATAATAAAATTCCCGAAAATAACAATATAAGTATCAAAAAATAATAGTATATTACAAAATTGGAAAAAGATAATAGACAAATTAATAACGGCTTACAACTGTACAATCTTGTAATATAAATAGCTCGGGGATATCTATATTCGAACTAGGCTAAACTTGTTTTTATTTTTTTTGGGGATGGGAAATCATCTATTTATTTATGTACACACAAATACTTGAAATCTAAAAGAACAAAACAGATATATACAGATAGAAAAGTTCAAAGGTGTATCCCTTTCATACGTTTGCCATGGCCCTAGCAGACATCTGCCCCTATGGTTTGCTGACACCTCTTTAAGGCGCTCGTGGAATTCAATGTGCTGTCGACGACTTCGGCTCGGTCCTTATAAAACTAGCGGACGATGACCTACCCATTGCTTACTGTCCGCAAGTCCGCACCTACAGTATCTGGAGATCACGATTCCTGACACCCTGGGTGTGTTCTCTTACCCTTGGTGCCACCTCCTTTACTAGCATTACTGTTTCGCAAAAGTATGCGACTGCATCACATGTCCTCCAGCTTCAGACCATGTATTGAACCAGGGCCTGATACAAGAGTAGCCTGCAGTTTTAGATTACATTTTGACCCAACATACATACATACACATTTCTGCAAATATAATAATAGTGTGATGTGATTCTATATTTTTAAGGTAAATTGGAATACATGTCCCTTAGGGTATATACGCCAGTTAGACTTAACGAGATATGTCAAGATTTTAGGACAGGAAATATAATTGTGTATGAAATTGTACCACTACGAAGTAAAATAACATGTCTTGTATGAGAAAAAGTAAATATTTTTTTTTTCGGGGTCAGAAATTCTTAAATACTTTGACTCTAGGCTGGAGTGATAAATCGAGTCAGATTTTCACTGACCAAAATTCACCTGTGTAATTCAGTAGCCCTTAACATATTTGGGCCATGGTAACTCTTTAAACATTCCCACAGAAATATTTATAGTCCGGTCAATTTAGACATCCAAGGTTACAATAATTCGCACTTGGCTGAAAATTGGTAGGATTGTTCAATACACTATTATAAAGGAAATGTGAAAAGTCCTCATCGATCCGGCACGTGCAAAAAAAAATACACGTGGTCAAAGGTCACAAAAATGGGTTTTTCGCGATTTTCAGCAAAATGGTAAGTTTTATCATAAAATTAGCTCAGACAAAAATTGTAGATTGGACAATTATCTATAAAAATGTCTAACTACTTTTTTTCCTAAGAGCCGCCGTTTTTGAGATATAACGATTCAAAAAGTTGAAACAGTAGCAAGCGCAACCTGAGAAAAAGAGGTTGAATCCAAAAATTTTGTATGTGGTATTACTAACTAGTAGTTGTGAAGTGTCAAGACATGATTCTTCATGTCTTGACACTTCACAACTTTATTTATTTCGGACAATTGTGGCTGAATAATGTGGCCCATTAAATCAAAAACTCCAGGTCGTTCTATCATTAGACGCTCTCTAATAGCATTGAATGTATTCGGCATAGTAAAATAAAGCAGGTATACGACCCTAGCCACGCAGACAATTGAATGGGAGGCAGATGTTGCTGAAGGTTACACTGGCGTAGAAGATAAGGGAATGGTTTTTTTTTTATCCCAAATTTTCATATTTTATATGTGTTAGTCAAACTGACCGATAGAACGATATTTTTGCTTGTAATTACGTCTTCAGTGCTGTACGAGTATATACGTGGTGTACTTATTCATATTTTGACGATTACAACTCTTTCAATATTTTGAGTCGTTATATCTCAAAAACGGTGGCTCTTAGGAAAAAAAGTATTTAGACATATTTATAGATATTTGTCTGATCTATAATTTTTGTCTGAGCTAATTTTATGATAAAACTTACCATTTTGCTTAATAACGCGAAAAACCCATTTTTGTGACCTTTGACCGCGTGTATATTTTTTTGCACGTGCCGGATCGATGAGGACTTTTCACATTTCCTTTATAATAGTGTATTGAACAAACCTACCAATTTTCAGCCAAGTGCGAATTATTGTAACCTTACCCCAATTAATTAGTCTATTTTGACCGGACTATTAATGCTTGCACCAAAATTATCAGAAATTATCATCGTAACAAATTATCGAAAATGATCGTCGTAACAAATGATCGCAAATTATCATCGTAACAAATTATCGCAAGTACCAAATTATCAAAAGCTGTCAATCAACGCGTCAATTTTTTTTCATCAAATTGTTTTTCAGTAAAATATTACAATTTACTGTTATTTAGATTCGATAAATCTCCTGATAAATTTGTACTTTGTTGACTTTTACCAAAGCGTAGGCAGGTGTCCTTTGTAGTATAATATTAGTTTACTTGTTTTAGTTTATTGAAGGAAGTTCTAAGTCTCTCCTGAAAAGCTTTTTGTAAAGCTAAAATTAGAATGTAATTAAGTTTCAAGAATCTCAAATATTGACAGTTTTGTTCATAATACGTTCGGAATGTTAGTAAAATAAAGTTAAATTTAGCCTACCGCCCACGAAATAATTGTGAAATGTCTTACAACTTATATACTATAATTATCTATCTTACAGGGCAGGCAAAAACTTGCCTAATTATTGTCAAACTCGAAAATATTCTTTAGATTGTTTGTCGTTGAAAACAAATTTTGGGCGACATGCATCAGATATGTCCTGAGGAGGATGTGGCTAAAACTAGACCACATCGTCGCTTTTCATTGGGTAAGATAGTGGTCTAACAGTTTTTTCTTCTCCTTTTGATGCCCCACCGAAAAAAAAAAAACCGTTACACCATTATCTCACCTGCCATTTCAGACTTTTACTGACCGAACCCCACCCCGTTCCTTCTTTGACTTCAATCCAGGGCCGGGGGGTTTTCCTTTCAGAAACCAACCCATGGCCCCAGGTGGTCTAGCGGTAGCCTATCAAAAATTGAAAAAAAATGTCAGCCGCATGGGATGATCTCCAAGGTTCAGTAACTCTTGCCGAGCTGAGGTCGATTTATCGATGGGAGAACAGCTTATCACCGAAATTCCACCACCCACCCTCGTTAACCACCCTAGTGTGTAAAACAGAGTAGAAACAAAACGCAAAACTCTATTGAAAAGAGAGGATCCTTCGACTAATCCGGCAGTTCCCTGATAGATGATTTCGGAGTGTTGTATATGTTGAAATAGCGAGGAGAATTCTAATTGTGTGTTGGAAGATTTCGCAGTTTATAGCTTACAGCACCTTAAAAAAAAGCTACGTGCTGATTGACTCGAAGCTTGCCTTGAATTGTTTTTAATATAATTAGAAAAAGATCGTCATCATCAACATTTCATTCGAAAGATGTTCACTCTTGGACACAGGCAGCTTCCCAAGTGTTGCAATAACGCCTGGTTCTGTTTATCTCGCATCCATTGGATTGACCTGATAATGGGCCCACCTTGTGGGAGGCCTTTCAACGCTGCGTCATCCGGTTCGTAATTGCCACTCCAGAACCTTTCAGGTGGGGTAAGATAGGTAGGTAACTTGATTCATGCATACTATACAAACTCTTGTTGTTGTTATTGTCTTTAAGTCTAGAGTGAAAACGTTACTTCTAAACAAACGTGCTCCGTCGTCGATCACATCTTCGCTTTTCATCAAATGAAAGAGTGGTCAAGCGTGCGCCTAACAACAGTTAAAAAAAAATAAGAAAAATAAAGAATTTCTCTGAAAACTTCTCTGATAAATTTCGACCTATTTATGAAGTTTATGATGAAAGAACGATACGTGGAATTTTCCATCGTTTTCTCTTTCCGTTGAATTCTCAACGATCACTCGATCTGCTAATAAGTTTCGGTGAGATATGGTGCGACGAACTGTGAAATGAAACTTGAAAGTTCGCCTACTTTTTTATTTGTTTAGTGAAAATTACTTACTTACTATGGCACTTATTTTGAGTCTTAAAAACTCATAAAAGTGTGTCCATGCAGTTTCTTGGACGTTTTAAAACAGACATTCTTAAGCGTTTAGATTCCTGTAGAGAAGACTCTATAAGACTCTCTTTAACAATGACTCTTTTTAACAATTTAAGTGCCTGTAAATCGTTTATTTCAAATACAAGTAAGTATTTTTATTTGATTCACATAAAAAACATAAAATGCAACTTGATATTTTGCAGAAATTCTCAGCCTGCGCCTGCAGCAAAAGCCACTAGAGCGAAGTCGTCATCAGAAAAACTAATCATCATCATCATCTACCTAGCCTTTTCATCATCATCTACCTAGCCTTTTCCCCAACTATATTGGGGTCGGCTTCCAGTCAAGCCGGATTTAGCTGAATACCAGTATTTTACGAAGAGCGGCTGCCTACCAGACCTCCACAACCCATTAACTGGGGTAACACGGTACTTCATGGCAAGACTGGAGTCAGATTTACTGGCTTTTGACTATCCGTAACGACTACCGAAGATCTAGAAATGATAGCCGGGACCTATGCCTTAACGTGCTTTCCGAGGCAAGAAGGAAACTCGGTATGTTAAGATGGTCATCCATCCACAGACCAACCTTGGCAAGCGTTGCTTAACCTTAAAGATCGACCCGTGCGGCTGTTATTATCTAGCCACGAGCTCCTCGAAAACCTGATCTATGATAAATAAAAAAAAGCTAGTAAAACCAATGTTAGCTTTATGGCAAACATTATGCGTTTCATTGTTGTTCCAACACGGATAACACCCTCTATTATAACAATAATTTAGGCTGAAACCCCAATTCACTTGCTAATCGCCATGATTACGACAATATCCGATACAATTTCATTGAAATGGACTGGAAATCGTGATAATCCACTAATGTTAGGTTTGTGTTTCGCTTACGTGTATATTTACGAAGAGCGGACAGAGCTGTATTATTTTGACACTTAAATTTAACTACTGAAATATGGCTGTATGTGTATACTACACAAAAATCTAAATATTGACTTATTTAGATTTCTGTGGTATACTCCAATAGTATTTTTAATAAGTGTTAACCGAATACATCGCCTTGCGCTAATATAGTCAATCATCATCATCTACTTAGCCTTTTCCCAACCATATTGGGGTTGGCTTCCAGTCAAGCCGGATTAAGCTGAATACCAGTATTTTACGTGGAGTGGCAGCCTATCAAACCAGTTAATGTCGGGGAAAAAACAGTTAGACTAAAGTGTGACTGGGCTAGCCGTAGCCATGTCAGACCTGAACGGTCAAGAATGTCACACATTGGACGTCTGAAGAAAATCGGAGCCGGGCCGTCTAGGCCTGTCATGGCGAAAGTAGTTAGTACATCTGAACAAGTGAACATAAGTATTGCGGGGCAAATTTGCCCAGAGAGTGGCCTAGATAGAGAGGGTTGGAGAAGGTGGAAGCCTTTGTCCAGCAGTCGGACACAATGTATAGCCGAATTAAAAAATAGATGATGTTTTGAGTATGAATTTAAACGGTTATTATAGAGGTAGAGAAATACCAAAAAACCGGGCAAGTGCGAGTCGGACTCGCGCATTGAGCGTTCCGTACCAACTTACCTATAAAAACAGTTCAATTCTCGAATCCAGTCTTGAAGATTTTTCAATTTTTTTTTCCTATTACTTAACTATTTTTTTTTGTTGTTTTCAGACTTTCCCTATATTTGTGCTATAATACCTTACTTCGTGCCAAATTTCAAGATTCTAGGTCAATGGGAAGTACCCTATGAATTTTGATTCCTTTGTCAGTGTGTCCAAATGTACGTTTTTTGCAACATAAACGGGCGTATCTTTTTTCCCGTCAACTTACAAGTTTGACTTTTGCACAGTTTCAAGGGACCGCGGATTTGAGTATATAGTGTTAATTCCAACTTGATACCTTCACGCGTTTCCGAGATAAAGGGTCTTGACAGACAGACAGACGGACAACAAAGTGATCCTATAAGGGTTCCGTTTTTTCATTTGAAGGTACGGAACCCTAACAACGGACTATTATGGATAGTTTTTTTTAAGAATATTTTCTTTTTATATGCATCTGTCATATTGTTTCTCCATCATTTTTTATTAACTAATAAAAATTGCGTAATAGACCGAGTCTATCTGTGTAACCTTTCTGTTGCTTACAGTTTTAATAAATAAAATAAACTCGATAACACTACCGGGTCTAATGACCCCACTTTAAATCCCACTTGCCCACTAGCCATTTTAGCCACTATAACAACAAGCTACAGCAAATTTACTACTAAATCACTTCCCAACTAGGTAACCTGTAAGTCTAGATTGTACTCCCCTAAGTATATAAGCCTTACGTATAATGCAGGTGTCGCTTTGATCCCTCATAGTTAGTTTAAGCCCCCAGCGGCCGCAACCTTTGTGTTCATAATAATATCTACTCTAAAGGCGGACTTGATGGGCCTAACATAATAGGACTCCGTTTAGGATTAGAGTTGCTCATATAAGTATACGATAGACTAATATGTGAGCTGTGGTTCTATTTAAAATTTATAGATAACGTAGCATCAGCCTTATAATATTCCCACTGCTAGGACTGTAATGAGAGGAAATGGGCCTAATGCGGTTTGGTTGATGTCATTTGTCTTCGAATTTTTGTTCTAGGACATGCCAGTTTCTTCACGATGTTTTCCTTCACCATTTTGAGAGCAGTGTTGATGAATTAATTACACAAAATATTGCACCTGGCTGGGTTTAACCCGCTACCAACTCATAAGTCGGGGCCGTTACTACTGGGCCACTACTGCCCTAACCTATAGATAAAACTACATTTATGCAGTGCCGTAACTAGGGGCGGTGCGAGGAGTGCCCAGGCACAGGGCGCAGACCCTGGAAGGGCGCAGAAATGACCAGACTAAGCCTGGTTAGAGCATTTTTCAGGGGCGCAGTTTTGAAAGCTCGCACCGGGTGCCTAAAAGGCTAGTTACGGCACTGCATTTATGGTTATAAGTTGAAGAGTTTGTTTGTTTGAAAGTAGGTACTAATCTTAAAAACTGCTTGTTCGAAATGAAAAATTGGTTTAGAGAGGGATAGGCGCTTTATAATATTACTTTGACTACGAGTACTATGTAAATACAAAACAATTATGTAAGGAGAAAAATTTACAATTTTTGTTTGTTTTTTTTTTTGTGTGTTAATTGGTGTTGTTCTTATCTTTTGTTTATTCCGTTAGTTCGGGTATGAGATCATTATTATTGTAATTCATAATTCATCATTATTATAGCTCATTTATTTTAAAACTGATATGGACAAATTGATAAGCTGTTTTACTAATTTTAAGTAATTAAAACGATTTAAAAACATTGTTATCTATTTACGTAATAATGTTTATCGTATAAGTAATGTATAACAAAAATTGTGGAACATAATATTTTAAATATTTAATCAGACTACCAAAAGTTAACATCGCGAGTGTAAATAAAAAGTATTATCTTAACCTATCAATACCCGCGAAACGAGACACAATAGTAAGACAATAACAGCGCGGTCCTATGAGACCGGTCGGGGATTCATGAATAAAGTACTATACTCCGTTTGTTTAGGTAGTTAACTAAAGGTAAACAGTCTTGGTATGTCTTTTTATATTAAAGAGGTCGTATAAAATATACACAAAGATTATTTAAATTTAGTTTATTAGCTAACATCGATTTAGGTAAATACCTTTTTGCAAAGATTTTTACATACAATTTATAGACAACTTTTAGATAAAAAGACATGCCAAGATTGTTTACCTTTAGTTAACTACCTAAACCGACGTAGTATAGTAGCAGTATCTTTATACAAACATTTTTATTAACAATGTATCTTCTTCTTCATAAAATAAATAAATAAGAAAGATTATTTCCCTAATACCAATATCACGAGTACAATGACAGTTGCACAACACAATCCACCATATTCTTTTTATTTTAAAAATGGAACGCATAAAATTTCTCATGCAAAACAATAGACAGTCATTGCGCTGACAATTAATGGTACTGGCAACAAAACTGCCGGTGACAGCAGTGGAAATGTTTTAGCGGCCCTCAAACCACTTGTGAACGTAAGTGTACACAATGGGGGTAACCTCAAAACGTTGATTTTGACGTGGCAACACTGGCAACTACAGAATAGAATAATATTTCTTTTTTCACGAGATTATGTTGTTGGTACGTTGGTACTTTGAGATTTGACACTCAGTCTTTTGAGTGTGAGAGTGAGCGTCGAATTAGGGGCCAAAGGATTTTTGTCGTGTGTTTTAAGGTCAAGATGAACTCGAGTATCTCATATTTGAATGGAACGCCGACCCGGATTTCGAGGTTTAATTTTGGATGTAAAATTAAAGGTTGAATTAATGACTTGATATGTAGGCGGGTTTTGTCACACGGTTTTGAAGAAATTTTTGCTCACCAGGTCATCGGTTCACCTTGTGGGGAGGCTTTCAGTTCACCAGGCAGGTGGTCACCAGATCAATAGAAAGATTCATATTTTTGATTGTTTGTAACAAATAAACTCGAAAACTACTGCACCGATTTCAAAAATATTTTCCGTTACATAGGTATGCAGGCGAATCCACTGCGAGAAGCTAGCTTATTTATATAAGTAATTGTTTGATTTCAGAATTAAAAATATGATCATAAAAATGTTAGAAACTCCAATTTAATTCCAAGTTTGATAAATTTCAGGAAAAAATATAATTTGATAAGAAGTCAAGTTGAGTAAGTATTTACTTAACTCCCCAATACATAATTCAGAAACCAGTCAGAAGTCAAGGAAATTTATTGTTTAGTACTTTTGACTACAATAATTCCCAATAAATTGAAACTTCAGCAAAGTTGAAAGTAACTGTTACGTATATTGACGAATAGGCCTTGTTGTTTGAAAACGGGCAATCTTAGGCTGAAAACTCACGAAGCGCTTTTCTCCCGCATTTTCTGCTTTGTAGTATTATATTATAGATACGCAACTTCTGTAGAATGCAGACATAATGAAGAAAAAAATAAGCACATGTCACGACGCGTTTTTGCCAGCGGTGTGCGCGGTTGTTCGCGTTTTCCGCTGCACTGATAGGCAACTAGCAGCATAAAGCGGGCAGCGATCACCCGCAGCTACGGCAGTACGGCAGTTTGGTTGGCAACCGCAGTGGCCGGCAGGAGGTACAGATATTAGACGTGAAATCGGAGAATCAGTGGATGCAGCCAGAACTTTATAGGAACCTCTGTGAAGTAAGTATAACACTACAGTTCGTTTTTGGTGTGTGTCCATGGCACTCTAGAGCAACTGATTACTATCCTCCTTTTGCGATTATGACCCATCAAGTTAAAAAACGATATTCGCAACCGCGATGCGAATTCGTAACCGCATAAAACTGGTCTCGTGAACTTAGAAATAGAACAGCTGTTTTCTGCACCGCAGCGGGCGCGGATGAAAACCGCTTCGTGATTACTTAGCCTTACTAAATATAACTTTTTAATAAGAATAGTTAAACTGATGATGATGATGAGTTAAACTGAATCTAAAAACTAATTCAACGATAGTGATCTCTTTGACACATCTCCAAAGACATGAACTCCCAAATAATAACGGCCTAAAGCTTAGATTTACAATAAATTTTCCAAATCACACTCCCATCTGAATGATTGACAGAAAAACTATTACATCTCCGTGTAGTTTGAGCATGAATTATTTATCAGCCACGAACGAGAAGAACGGAGCCCAAAACTTGCACAAAGGGAGAATCTCGCCCTCGAACATGCAAAAAAGTTTTATTTCATTCTGTTGGACGAATTATATTGAAAAAGTTAGTAAAGTTTTGTTGTGTCAGTATCTATTTGTAACGGGAATCAGAATGGTAAGGGTTTAGCATTCTGATTCAATGTTAAGGGGGATGCTAAAAGTTCGCGAAATTCAAGTCTCAATTCGTTTTAGGTAGCTTTCGGTTCTTAGCGATGAAGACGCGCAACCGCGACCTGCGACCGCGACCTGCGACCGCGATCTGGTCGCGAGCTAGTATGGATTGTTAAACAAACCAGGCGACTGCGTCGCTAGTTTTTATTTACCCTATATCATTGAATGGCTGTTTCATGAAAATGTCATTCAGTACGGTTAGCTGAACTCAGAGGGTTGTATTGATGATTTTAACTATTATAATTGATTGAGCACACACACACTGGTTGAGCGATTGGATGCCATGGCTTCAAATATCGCATGGAACAATTATTTACTTGGATATAGTGTTTTCAAAACATGTTTGTGAACGCAACCACAGTACAAAAGTTGTGCCGTAACATTTAAAAAACCAACACATCAGGTTCTCATTTTTTCAGCTAAAAATTCATTCATCTGTATTCAAAAATACAATTTTTCTTCCCCAAATAAAAAGTCATACGTCGCTATAGAAAAATCCATTTTCAAGGTATTTTAAATTCAGTGTTTTTGTAGGAAGTATCGGTTTTTGTTCTAGTCTTGAGTTAGCTGACCCAGTTTCGACTTGGATGTGTTTTTTAATTATAATTCCTAACTTTCCCACAATGTTGGTCCTGTTCAAAGTGGTGCAGTTGTGAATTGTGGAATTTTTACCGCAATCTGCTCTGGTTAAGAATGAACCGTAAATCACATAGAAAAAAAAACTTTAAACATTTATGGTGGCATTAGGTAAGCAATCAAATTGATACATTTTTCCAACACTAAAAAAGAAACATACACGTAAAAAAGACACATTCACATTCGTAAAAAAAAGTAAAAAAAGCAATTTCATACTTTTCTACCACAAAATTATGCAGAGTCGAGGGGACAAGGTGGACCGAAGACCTGATGAGGGTTGCTGGAATACGATGGATGCGACACGCACAGCTCTGGACGTTGTGGCGACGCTTGGAGGAGGCCTATGTCCAGTTGTGGACATCTTTCGGCCCAAGAAAGGCTTTTGTGCTCAATTAGGTGGAGTCCACCTGTCTTCGTAACGTTTACGTTCACCGATGAAAGATATCGATGGAAAGAACTTCACTTCAACTACATATTATTTCTTCCACAACCAACATTGCAACATTTCATTATTGACAAAATAATGCATCTCCATCAAAAACTACGTCAGTTCCGCGTGCAATTTGTTGGAAGCAACAAATGTTACACGCCATTTACAATTTAAGAAAGAAAGGAAATATTATGTTGCTTTCCACTGACGTGAAGAAATAATGCTTTTCTCATATCGCGGGCTTTTAGAGCAAGTGAGCAGAAACGTACGGTTTGACACAGAACCTGTTATGAATGAAAATAGACTGAGGCTTTTTTAAAAAGAGACAGAGTATTTAGATGAGTAAGGCTTTTAAAAAAGTATAAATACGTTAGATTAGACTTTTAAAATTCTAAATGATTCCATCTTTAAATTTCTTTTAGAAATAAGCAGTACCTTTGTACATATTTTTATATTAGAATGTTTCCTTATTAATATTTGTGTGTATATAAATTATTAAATAAAAAATAAATATATAAAATTTTTAGTCACCCATAACTCCACCACTAGCGATACTCGTATTTGTATTACCTGAAACAAATATTAAAAGAGTTTGAGCCAAATTCTGTTTAGATGATCTTTTTCAGGTATTTCAAGAAATCTTTAGATACAGAAGGCTCCATGCCAATCAGACTTTTACTTGTAGCATACAGATTAGCAGAAAAACACTTCTGGCTACCTACTTTTGACAGGTTTAGACGGACAAAGAGAAAGCTTTTACTTAGCAGTGAGACACAATGTAGGTTGTCGTAAAAAAAATATAAATAAAAAAATATCAATTTGTGAATACAACTAGAGGGTTATCAGAAATTTTCAAAGAGTTACCGTGGTCTTGGAATACAAAGAGTAACTAAAGCATGCTCTCTCACCCCATGCTAGAGCAGGAGAAATCTTTGAAAAATAACCCACTTAAAAATATATATTATAACAGATTCATGCAGTTGTATATCTTCTTTAATAAACTCCTTAAATAGATTTTAACGGCTTATGGTTAGACTAGGCACTACTACCTAGGTATTCATTCTGGGTAGCACTAGGTCTAACTTCCAACTCTCATACGTGGATGTTTAACAACATTTCTTCAAAAACCTTTTAGATGTTTTTGTGGTTACTGAAACGTTTAACAATTATCGCTTATATTCATTCCCTATATGAAAAGCACGCGCTTTAATCTATTGAACAACGAGCTTAACGGATTATGCAGTAATGCATTCGTCAAATCGAAACTTCAAAGTCTTGAGTGATCGACACCGAGTTGCTAGCTTGTCGGGGTGTGCGTTGGAATTGTACAGTTTAATTTTGCTTAGCTCGTTCCATCATAGGATTACTACACAAACGGTAATACGCCATCGGTACATGATAGATCTCCCACCCACAAGGACAGAGTCTTGGGAACACTAAGTTAGTCAATTAAGGAGTTGAATTCTTTGCCAGGTTTTCTGTTAGCTACAACCTGAGGATATTCAAGTCAAGAATGAATAGATTACTTCCAGGTCAGATATTTAGTGGTCAGACACGAACATACAAATAATAAAGAAATACAAGATATTTTTTTAGAAAAGCAATTATACTTCAAACGTGAAGACGTTTATTTCAAATGTTGTTGAAAGAAAAACCCACAATGGCACGACTTCTAGATCCAAATGACATCACAATCCCTACACAATACCGCACGCCTTACATCTCTTAGACGAGATTCGAGCAAACGTGACTAAAATTCGCCTGGACCTAACATAGCCCCACAAAAGCCTTTAAGCACCCCTAAGGGAGTTTCCTATATAGGTTATGTATAAACAAACGTATTTATTTCGCAAGGAAAAGGAAAATTTCCATATTGATGTTTAAATAAAAGAAATTGGGCATGTTTACTGTCGTTTCACACAATGAAGGTTTCGTTCTTGATATTATGTGTTATGTTTTCGCTTTTGGCATTGGTGTACTTTATATTTTAGATGAATTTTGTTAGGCTGTGGTCTGGAAAGTTGGAAGTGAGCTTCGCTTTTATTGTGAGGCAGCTTTTGCTGTGTCTTTTACTTTAGTCAAAGAGGTGAACGATTTTGTTCTCGCGGTAGCTTTTATTGAGTCGTACCTAGTGCTTTGTAGGACAAAGTCTAATGGTAATGTCCTATTTATTGGACTCTAAGGCGATTTCATACTAATGTATGTATCGCGATGGCTTCCGCGACCTGGCCGCTGTGGATTGGCCGCTAGTGCGCTTTTGCTCTAATGCTTTTGTTAAAAAATGTAATTTAGATGTACGATCTCATAAACACAATGGACCGTCGCTGTTTAAAAATAAAGTGCTTGATGCAATGCTATGTTCTCAGAAAACTCTTTTTGGACGTTAAACGTCAGTCGCAGCATTGTTTAAAACAAAAGCAACAGACCAGAAATTATTCCTGGAATAATTTAATTAGTAAATCTTGGTATTAATTAATTATGTAATAATTTTAAGAATACCTGTAAAAGAATGATATTAATAGGGTTTTTTTAATACAATACATTTTTGGTTTTGTAAATACCTGGCTATATGTGGTGAACTCCGGAATGACTTTTTATACATATAAAAATTCTGCTCTGCTATGCCATATAAAGTAGTATCACAGAAACGTTGACTAATATTAATAACTTATTAGTTCAATAAAAGCTTAGCTGAATAAACACTTTAGAGTTATATTTATTAAACATAAATTATATTATTATTTCATTATTCCATCACACATATTGATCACTTAATAATTTAATCTTTATCCATACATTAAAGTAATAGCTATAGTTTATAGTTAGGGAATATTTATTTTTTACAAAAGTCAGTCTTTTTGTGAAAGCTATGCACTCGTTTCTTTGTCTCCCATTCTATTGTACATTTTCAGAGTTTAAATTTTTTGCAGACAAAGGTCCTCGAACTTCTTAATTTAAAGCCTAATTAATTTTCACTGGAACAGTTCTTAAAGGCCAGGGCTTTGTTTTAATTATCCAATGGTACATCTAAATTACAGCTTATCAAAAGCATTAAATTACATGATACTAAAGATTAAAGGCTGAAACCATAACTGTATCGTTGCGCTGCCTTTTGCGTTTTAAGACCTGGATTTCCTTTTCAGGAATTTGCTGTGGTCTTAGACCTCTTCTACATGGTACCTACGTAGCCACGGTTAATTGGCCGTGCGTAGGTCCGGTTGTATGGATCACTAATGCCTAGTTCGCACTCAGCTAGTAATTTAGTTTAGTAACGAGTAATTTAGTAGCTATTTAGTTTCTTTATTAAACTAGTCGACTAAATTTTTGGTGTTCAGACGCGTTTAGCTACTAAATTACTCGCTACTAAACTAAATTACTAGCTTAGTGCGAACTAGGCATAAGGGAGCTTGTTGACATACACGGCGGCGCTTATGCCTAGTTCGCACTCAGCTAGTAATTTAGTTTAGTAACGAGTAATTTAGTAGCTATTTAGTTTCTTTATTAAACTAGTCGACTAAATTTTTGGTGTTCAGACGCGTTTTGCTACTAAATTACTCGCTACTAAACTAAATTACTAGCTTAGTGCGAACTAGGCATTACACACGCGGCACGGCACTGCCGTCGAGTTTCATCAGTGTTGTATCGCAGTCTATGACCTCTTGTACACGGTACGTTTTATTAATTAACCGTGCCCACGTACGGCACAAAACGAGGCGTGTACAATAAGCCGTACTGGGCATCGGCCTTACTTGAACCCTTACGATTGAGCCTCATTCGTAAATCAAATTCAAAATGGCGCCCGAATGCCAAAGATCTGTCAAAACGTACTGTCATTTGAACTTTGAACATCCCACAAGATGAATTCAGGCTTAACAGCTAAGCAACAAATCCGACGCTAGCATTACCATAAAACCTAATCACTAGAGAATCTCAAGTATTTCCCACCACAGAATATGCCAAACTAACTGAACATAAAACAAACACTGTTGAACTCGTAAAATAGGGCCGCAAAAGGAAGAAAACCTCGGACAGTCTAAATTGCACTTAATTATCAAACGTCGAAGCTTCACATTTGTTTGGCAAATGTCGGTCAAGTGCGTGTTGGAGGACTTCATACAATTTGTTACATTGAATTGCTTTCAACGAAATGTTGTGTAATGTGACGGATGTACTGCGGAATCTGTTTTGTTTGTGAAGGAGTTTGAAATGTATATAATTTTATTTGCATGTTGGCAGCGTGCACTGAATTTGTCAAACTATGATGACGGGGGCTAGTCATACATCTTAGTTTTATTTTAAAAGCTATTATGTATAGCTCGGTTTTTTTTGTGCGGAGCAAACCGACACTCGGGACGTTTTCTGTGGCAGCTGCCGAGCCGTGAGGATCTCCGATACCTAACGGTTACAGCCATTTCCACAGAAGACTACGCTCGCATCCCATTCCCTCTCGCTTTGGAACAGGCCCCTGCCTCGCCTTTACAAGAGCATAACAGTACTCCGCCCAAGCGGGGCTAACCTCGACCGACGATATATTCCAGCGTGTCTAGTCAGTGTCCGTTAAAAGTATTTTTTGCACTATTTCATTTTAGACACACATCTCAACGTTTGGTTGAGATATATGAATGTTTTGATACAATTTCAAATAAAGAAAATATTTATTTGCTAAAAACACGGTTTATAAGGTAGTAAAATAGAACAAATAGGGACAAAGTATTAGCATGCAAATATTTAGTGTGTACATAGTAAAATACAGAAACATTTGTCAACACACAATAATTATCCTTGTATCATAATTTAAGGCTCCCACACAAAAAATGCGATGCGAAGTCGCGTAGTAAAAATCTGCTAGCTGGCATGATGTATCGTAAAAACTTACGAATTTATTCACATCGCTTACTGAATAGTCGTCTGAACCGATGCTTTATCGCACGAAATCATGTCGTGGCAATTCGCATCACAAGTTTCTGCGACGCGGCGTCGTAACGCATAGCATAGCAATTTTGTTTGGGAGCCTAAAGGTGTATTATGACCTTACTAGCTGCTGACAGAGACGGAAATTATCCTAAGGGAACATAATCCTGGGGTAAAAAATATTCTATGTACTACTCCAAGACATGGTCTACCTGTGTATCGAGTTTAATTGAAATCCATTCATTAACTTAAGCGTGAAAGAGCAAAACACTTCCATATATCCATACTTTTGCGTTTATAATATTGGTAGGATACGTTGAATATTTTGTCCCAGTAGTACGGTCCTGTGGGATAATTACCTACTTTCTCGGGGCAAAACCGCTGTCAAAAGCCATCCATGCATTACAAGTTTCAAACTTCTGACGTAGGTCCGAAAAGCTATTCAGTGAACCCCGAAATCCACGTGATCCAAATTTTCTCTACCTTTGCGTTCACGTTTCAACAAAATAATAAATTGAACTAACTGCCTTGGAGGTAACAAGATGTAGTATTTACAAACACTTTTGCTGGAGAGCAAACCCTAGGCTACTTTTCCAGGTCGTTCTAAGTGCCAGTAAGTTTTTAATCGACTTAAAAAAAGTGGTTCTCAATTGGACTGTATGTTTTTATAACTTTGTTTTATTCCCTAAGGAGGTGTGTTTGGAAAATCATCTTGGTGGTATCGTCTATTCTCCTGCTTGCTTTAAGAGGAGAATACTTCTATGAACGCAAGTTACTCGGCCAAAAAACTATCCTACCTTAACTATATATATTTTTTGTTTACAGATGTACATTCACTATGTTATTTGTTATACATATGTTTATTTGTCTTTAACCCTAAAACGGCAAAACGAATTTGGATAATATTTGGTAAAGAGGTAGACTAAACTATCTTGGAGTTACACATGGGAAGCTTTTTTATTCTGCGAGTATCTTCTCTTATGACAATTTTATACTATTACGTGGGCGAAGCCACGAGCGAGTTGAAGTATAAACGTGTGCTCCAATATTACACAGATACTTCAAACTAACTCTAATAACTTGGCTAGATGATAAACAACAGGCACTAACATAATACTGTTTTTCCCTCACTAAGATCGGGTTCGAAGAAAAACTTCAACTTTAGAATTAAATTGTTCTTCACTGAACTAAATTAAGTTTGGTCTCTGTTAGAAACTGATCCGAGAAAGAAAACCTAAGGAATATTACTTGTTTATCGACTTGAGTTCTTAAGGGAATTGTTCTTGAGGAAGATTATATTATTATTAAAGAACGTGTCTATCGGTAGACAGTTAGCTTTTTTGCGTATCTCGTTTCTGTGATGAGTCCCGAGGGTACTATGCATTTTTCCAGGATGTAAAATACTCGAACACTATTAGAAAAATTATGAAAAAGAAAATTGTGAATGAGCTTGAGTGAATTTCGCCTTGGTCATGATGACACATTTTCTCCACTTATATGTATAAAAAAAAAACTATTTTTGAACACGAGAACTTTCCCGTTGGAGCTCACTCTGGCTTGTCAGACTCAATCACGACTAAAGCACCATCAGGTTACGTTCTACTAAAACTTAATAATATTACACACGACAAAAATTAGTCTAAAGAAAAAAATCTCTACTCGAATATTGACAGGCTAGCTTTTCTTAGTGGCTATACCCGCATGGAAGTATTACTTATGATATGTGACGCTACATCACTGTTAACTTTCATCGCAGTCCGTTGAACCATTAAAGGGTGAAGGCGTAACAAACATACACACACAATAATCAACTTTGGCCTTTATGATAACACCATTACAAAGACGAGTAACGAAGTCCGTCACACCCTACAAATCAAGACAAACGTACATAAAACTATTTCCCAGCCTAAGCTCAACGACCGACTTCCCCAAAGTAATGCCTAAACTCAAATAACTCACTCACATACAGTACACACACAGTTGACCAATGTTACCCAACATCTAAACCGGGAATTTCAACATGATATACCGACAAGACTTATGTTTTGTTAGCCCTTCCAGCTTTGCTTGGTAGCCACGGTTGGCTTACTGACGTCCGTGCTTGAACATCGTCCATTTATTTCCTTATAAAGTCGTTGTACCCCAACCGTCAGTCATATATTTCAGTGTGTGTAAGTGTGTGTGGTTTTAAGTCAAAATGTAAATATTGGTCCGGCTAAAGTATGTTACAGCCTTAGAGGCTTATGTATACCCCTACCGATGTAACACAGGACAATGTGCTTTTGCGTAAGACGGATTTATATTAGGTTCTGGTGTTGATAACCTTTTCAACTTATGAGGTAGTTTGTTTGTATAGGATTTGAGTTCCTTTTAAATTTAATTCATACATAGAAGGTTAATGAACTGGTAGATATTACGTGAGCTACAAGATTAGCCGGTTTACGTATTGTCACGTTTTAGCCGTCTAACTTGGAACTAAATGTTTGGTGAGATTCAAATGTCAGTACTCCGAGTTAAGTCCGAGTCAGCATTAGCGATGAGACTTATGAAAGGGATTGTTCGAAATGGGTACCGCAGTCTAGGCCCATGAAAAAAATGCAATAGAAAAAATATGTAGGTTGAAGTCAGTAAAGTGTGACACTCTTTCTGGCTCTAAATAGACAGGATGAGATATAAAATAAAAATAAAAACAGGATAGGGATGCCTCGACTAAGTCCTGGTAAAGATATGTCATTATCAAAACACTCCATAAATAGCAGTCGTGTCAGTTAGTTAATAAAATTCAAATTAATTTCAATTCATGTCAATTTATTTGAATTTGGCCGTAACATTTTCAATAATGATTTTTTTATCTATACTAATATTATAAAGAGGTAAAATTTGTAAGTTTGTAGGTTTGTAAGTTTGTATGTAGGGGGTAATCTCTGGAACTACTGGTCCGATTTGAAAAAATTCAGTGTTAGATAGCCCATTTATCGAGGAATGCTATAGGCTATATACCATCACGCTACGGCCCACGGGAGCGGAGCAGTAACGAAAAATGCGGGTGAAACCGCAGGGGACAGCTAGTTATTGATAGTACGGCAAATTACGTCTAGCGACTGCTCACTGTCAACAATGTGATCGTCACAATCACATGATTGTGACTAGCGTCTAATCACTGTCAAGAATGTGATTGTGACTAGCGTCTATTCACTGTCAAGAATGTGATTGCGTCTAGCGTCTGATCACTGTCAAGATTATGATTGCAAGCTCTATGAGCTAATCGATAAACGATACCGATTCTCTTACCAATACTAATAAATTAAGTTTAAAAAGCTAAGAGGAAATTTAAATATGATACTTAATACTAAAGGCCATCATAAAGTAATTAAGGCTTTGTTGAACGGGAGAATACTCTATCCAATTAGATGGAAACCTTTGTTGGCAGAGATAAGCAGGAAGTTTATAATTTGCTTTGCCCTCATCCATCCTCTACTTATCGATAGATAATACCTTTTATTTATCGCAAAATTACTTTTAGACCGAGGTAACAATTTTCTAGTCGACGGTGCGTTGTGTTCTACGCTCTAAGAGATGTGAGTAAAATGAATGAAGCCCACTAAGACCGATGTCTGAACGGAACTTGGATTGCAAAGGAATACTGAAAGATGACAGGTAGATATTAGTCAATAGAAGTCTACTATTTCCTCTCACACCACCAAAAGTGGGAAAAGTTATTTAAGAGCATGATAAGAATATAATAGGTATTACTACACTCCTGACACGATAAGGTTCATTTAACCAATTTTGAATTATATTCCGTAGGCATAAGGATGGCATTAAAAGCGAAAAAAAAATGGTAACAATACCAACTATTTACTGCAGCCGCCATTTATTATGCCACCAACGCAATAAAAGTCAAAATCGGTTGAACGGACAGTAAAAAGGTTTTTTTAAATGTTTAATCTTGTTGCAATTGGAGTACAAATGATGCTATACTATTCCGAGCATAACATTCCATAAACTGGATCATCAGTAAATTTATTTTTTGTCGAAATTCGCAAACGAGCATATTCGATTAAAACTGAACAATTAATCGAAGAGAGCTAACTGAAAAAAAGATTTGTGTTATTGGCAATTTTGCAATTCTCTGATAATCACTTACTAAAAAAATATTCGCAACATGGAAAATCTTAACGTGTAAAAAAATATGATATTCTTAGTAAATTATTGTAATTATTCAAAAGTCGTAGAATTGTAGACAATATTTTCAGTAGGCAGCCGATGAAATTTTGCAGTAAAAAAATGATTTGTGTGTTGTGCATTGTTCGCATAACTGATAGTCGATGAGGAAGAAAGGTTCTGTAGTGTCGATCGCGTAGATATTGAAGATACAGTGTTGGTAGGCCTCCCACGTGAGAAATCGGTGACCTAGCTAGGGTCGTGAGAATCCAAAGATTGGAAGAGGATCTACTTTAAGACGCAGCGTTGGTAGGCCGTAAGAAAAACCGGTGAACTGGTGAGGATCGCAGGAATCGAAAAGGATGCAAGACGCAAAGGACCGGTTATTGTAGCGATACTTGAGGAAAAGATATGCCCAACAGTGGACGTCTTTCGACTGAAACGATGATGATGTATTTCTGAATGTACCTACTCAACTGGTCATAAAAATGTTTCATTGATTCACATTTGAGTCACAGAAAATCATGGATTACTTTTTATGTTTATAAGAAAAAGGGGTCGACATATCAGCCGAATACCATGTGTTTCGATGTAGCGGTAATACGTAACAATGGTGTGCATTTTTGCACGTATGAATTCAAATTACAAAAGGCCCTGCTGAGCAGACATTCCTTTTTTTTTCTCAATTTATCCTGTTCTGTTAATATACTCTGAATCAAGAGGTAGGTAGGTACATTGGTATAAGCTACGATCAGTATTTATTTTTATGTACGGGTATTTCGAGCGTAATAGAACCGCAAATTTTGCTAAATGGATGAGGCAATTAATTATATTTTTTATGAAATTAAATAGTTGTGTTACATTGGATCTTGTTAGTAAAGTCGTGACGTTGAAGAAATAAAGCAATGCCTCTAGCTTTTTTCGGTCTAACTCTAGTGACTCCGTTGGACCTAGATACACTGAAACACCGTAGGTTCTTAAGCAATAGGGTTTGACGCGTATGTTATAGAGAGATAAGCACACACGAGGTTAAATGTACAGTTTTTGAAGAAAAACCAATGTTATACCGAGTGAAAAGCTTGTATATAATATCGAATCGAATAATCGAATCAAATCCCGTTTGTCATATTCGATTAAATATTTGTTATAATCAATGAACTCAAACAATACCGATAAACAAACATTCATTTCGTTATGCGTGGCCTAATTTACCTCAACAATAAAAAACAAACACAATTTTTACAATATACGTTACCAAATCGAATAAAAACCCTTATTTACTCTGCGGACAAAATAAATGATTCATGATCAACAAAATAAGAGAAAACAATCCTCTTTATGTGGAACAGAATAAAAATTCACCAACATAAAATAAAATAGACATACGTTTCTTCCTGACATTTATTAAAATATCATTCGGAATTTTATGAAACCCATATCAGGGTCACAAATGTAATGGGTATAAAAATATACTTGTTCATCGGCAGAGGTGCTCAAAGTGTTTTTGTTTGCGGCCCCACGCTGACCGTCCGCTGCGTAGACAAAAAAAGTAGCGCGGATAGGCATCGCTAAATAGCTTTGCCAAGGAACGTGACTATTCATGCAATAGTTAGTCAAACGGGGTGAATAGGAACAAAACTTTGACTATGATTTTTGCTTTGATTAAATATTTCATATTGATTTCTGCATATGCATCGCATTTTATTACAATTAATAAATAAACAGGAATAATTAAATGATCGGAAAACCTGTTAAGTAATGTGTAAATACACTTCAAAGTTTTGTTCCTATTCACCCCCGCGTTCCTATTTACCCCGGTTGACGTAAACAGTCAGTACCTAGCTTGGGACACCTAATAACCACTACAATAAATGGTCAGCAAGGAAATGAACATAACCGTTACCCCAGAAAATTTGTGATCTTAATTTATTATTGCGTGGAGGACGCTGCTGTATCCTCTTAAATCTGACCCACGACTGTAAAAAGGGTCAATTACCACACAAAACAACAAAAACATTCATCAATAAAATCCCACTTTCCAGCCATTTAAAGAACGCCGACAGACCGTACAGGTATTTACTGACCCGTTTCATTCCCAAAACTTTGAGATCTGCTGACCTAAGGGTACACGTGTTCGCAAAATTAATGAATAGCAACATCAAAAGTCCAGTTAATACTAAAAACCCTCTGTAACCTAAGCAAATTGAATTGGACTATCTACTTAGTGGAAGAACGATTCCAGTCTGTAACGTTTCCATTTTGTTTGAGTACTGCTGACGCAGGTTTCCTTGATAGATTTATCTTGGGGAATATTTTTCTGTTATTGATTAAATGTTTTTGTGTACGTTGTCATGGAGTTTTCTTGGTATTTTTCCAAGTAATGGCTGATAAAAGGCTCTGTTCTGGTGGCAATTGCCTTTGAAGTGGGAACCTCGCCTTAAAGTATATTTAGGTTGTACGAATGTAATGTTTCTTTGAAGAAATTGTTAGTGCTTCCGTGAATCCGCGTTTTGAAGCTTACTTAGAGGTTTTACTAGGCATTGTTACTGGACTATTGAAGTATTTTAATTTCATGAAACAACGAACGAGGAAATTTGTAATCATCAACGAATTCTGTGTGGACGTTTTCTTTAGTCTTCTACTTAATAATTTCAATATAACTTTTTGATGAGGAAATAATTTCTGTTGAAGTGCTACATTATTTCGTAAAAGATATTTAAGTTTTATTGCGACTATAATGTCGGTTGCCTCTTTCCGGTCTTGTCGGACTATGAGAGTAATGGAACAGAGAGTGCACCTGCCTTTGTACACACACTTCTACCTACACGACAATATCTCCTGCGTACTCAGCTAATGTTATCCATGACATTACTACATTATACAAAAACACCTTGGAAAGCACGTAATGTCATTGGTCCCGGTTGTCATTCGTAGATTTTTGACAGTCGTTACAGATAGTCAGTCGACAGAAAGTCTGATCATCAGTTTATTTAAGGAGTATCGTGGTGACCGATAGCTGGGTTTTAAAGGTTTTCTAGACAGTCGTTCCATGTAAAACACGGAAAATACAGCCTCATGCGGATAAACTGGAAGCCGTCCCGAGCTAGTTAGAAAAAAACTAGGGAGATGATGACTAGGCTAATCTCATCAAAGATTGCGTCACCGTGATCTATATTCGGTTGGGTAGGTTATACACCTTCTAAACATATCGAAATCTCTTTAGAACGTTTAGTAGTACAGGAAAGAGTAGAGGGCCAATGATCTCGCGGCCGAATACCTACCAGATGGACAGACCTCACTAATTGTCTTCGAAGTGTTCCCTCATTGAATGTAGACGAAGTGCCATAAACAGAGAGAGTTGGACGGTCTCGCAAAAGCTGCAACCAACTTACCAGATGATCCATGACCACGGTCACTCCACCAGGAGTGTACGACTGAGAAAACGTATTATACTACACACATCAAAAGTGTCTAGGGATCAAGCATTTTTATGCGGATTTCTTGAGATTGAGATGTGGCTTTGTAATAAATTTATGATTTTATAAATTTATATGGATCCTTTTTGGTGCATTTCATAATTTGAATCAGGAACTGTGAATCAAATTCGAGTAAAAGATGAAAATCAGCTGTCAATATTTTCCCTATAAAAACATACAATGCATTGAAGACATTATTAGTGCTACTGTTTCCCTACTACTGATTAAAACCAACGTTATTATGGAGCGGCGACGTCATTTAAGCAGGGAAGAAATGCTCAGAGCCGTGGGAATGATAGAAGCTGGTTCCCGGCAACGTACTGTGGCTTTAGCTCTGAATACAAGTCAGAGTGTTATCAGTCGACTTTGGACACGTTACCGAAGCACTGGTGCCGTGGCTGAGCGCCATGGAGGACGGTATCGCTGCACCACACGGAGACAAGACCGATACATTCAAATCTTAACTCGAAGAGCTCCAACAATAACCGCCATGATGTTAGCCGTGAGGCTTCATCACTCTTCAGGGAACTTAATTAGCGACCAAACAGTCAGAAACCGCTTGCATGAAGTGAACCTTCATTCCCGAAGACCGCTACGGGTACCACCTATAGCAATGCACAATCGTAGGATTCGATATCAATGGGCTCTTGAACACAGAAATTGGGCAGAAGAACAATGGCGTTTCGTGTGCTTTTCTGATGAGTCTCGTTTTGGTATGAGACCGGATACAAGACGTATACGACACTGGAGAACCCCTGGACGCCAACAGCGATTAAAATCCTGCCAGGAAGTCCATCCTTATAGTGGTGGAACCATCATGGTATGGGCGGGTATTTGGATCGGCGGAAGAACTGAGTTGATTTGGATCAGAGGCAACCTCAACGCTCAAATTTATGCTGAGACGATTGTATCAGACGTCATCGTTCCTCTACAAGTGCAAATCGGTCCCTTATTTCAGTTAATGCATGATAATGCACGACCGCACACCGCAAGAGTTGTAAGACAGACTCTCGCCGCAGCTAACATCAATGTCCTGCCCTGGCCTGCTCTGCCGAATATGGAGGGTATCCAGTCGCAAGAAGACCTTTTTTTGTTGTTGCAACGAACATGGGCAGCCATTCCACAGCGTGATTTGGATGAACTCATTTTGAGTATGCCAAACCGATGTTCTTGTGTTGTTAGTGTTCGCGGTAGAAACACGGATTATTAATTGTTTAAGTTACCCAATAAAATTTTAAAGAAAACTGTTATTTTAGTCTTTTTTTCGAACTTTAATGTTAGTGGTTCAAATGTCAAAAATCCCTTTATGAAAATGGCAAATTTCTTTATTAATGCAAAGGTGACTTGGTTTATCGTTACTGTGACAAACGAAAACACTTTATTTGATGAATCCTTAAAGAAAATTTAAATTAATATCAATCAGGAGAAAAGTTATTGCAAAAATATATGTTGATCCCTAGACACTTTTGATGTGTGTATTTATAGATTCTGTATTCAAATCTTTCCTCAAAACGTTTTCCCCATTTTTCAGCATCACATGCCCATACCAAGAACAAATGGAACGTTGGAAATAAGCTCAAATAATATTTATTAAGATTGATGTTAAGATGTGAATGAAACAAGCAGTCATATTTCATACTTATTGGTTTAAATTATCTTCCCTTATTACTCGTGCCTGTTACATCGCTCACCTGTTTATTTAATTTTCTTAGGGCTCTCGCACACGGCGACTTTGTAGCGATGCAGTAGCGCTGCTGTAGCGCGTTCGCATCGATACAGTCGCTAGCTGCAGTCCCTAGCCCTCTTCATGACTCTTAGTTGCGATCAGCATCATCAAAGGCTAGGTGCCTTTTCCCAACTATATTGGGGTCGGCTTCCAGTAAAGCCGGATTTAGCTTAATAACAGTATTTTACGAGGAGCGGCTGCCTACCAAACCTCCAGAACCCATTAACTGGGGTAGCACGGTACTTCATGGCAAGGCTGGAATCAGATTTTCTGGCTTCTGAGTATCCGTAACGACTGTTAAAGATCTACAAATGACAGCCGGCTTAACGTGCTTTCCGAGGCGAGGCACGAAGGAAACTCGGTATGTTAAGACGGTCATGTCGAAGCAAACGCAAAACGTTTTTCATTCACGTGCGACTCTCCCTCCGTCCTCTCTCCGATGTCGTCTGACACGGTCGCACGTTTGCAGCGTTACAGTCGCAATGCAGTAGTGCATTAGTAGCGCGTTAGCATCTCAACTGTAGGGCGTAACAAATGTGACTGTAGCGCGTTAGCATCGCGACTGTAGTGCGTTAGCATCGCGACTGTAACGCGTTGTTAATGCGACTGTAGCGCGTAACTAGCGACGTTGTCATGCGTTTATGAAACGCGCGTCAGCAGCGCTTCAAAAAGTCGCCGTGGGCGATGGCCCTTAAACAGTCTTGTAAGTAAATAAAGTTGGTTTTGTCGAGTCTGACTTTGTTGTGCCTCGTGTAATAATTTTGACAAAGTGAAGGTGTTTTACTAAGGTATTTAGGTATGCTAGACTTTTTATTATGTTTTCTAGATGAAAATGTTAGTAACTACTTTTTTATGAATTCAGGCCAAGACGCCTATTTGATGGGCGTCAATCTGTAATAATACGCACACATTACCCGCAAACGTTATTCTGCCATATGAAATAAGCTAGTAATGCCAAAAGAAAAAATGAATGAATGTTAATCAATGCCATGTTGCATATGTACCACTACTATAGATGGTGTTTAAATAAATAATAAATTGTAAAAGAAAAAAATTGCGTTGGGTGGATAAACCTTTAACTTTTACCCCTTTAAGGGGGTGAAGAAGGATGGGGCAGACTTTTACTGCCTTCTTTGCCTTTCATTCCAGGGCCCCAGGTTTTCATTTCAGAAGCAAACCCATGGTACCAGTAAGTCTCGACCCTTCTTCAGGGTCGAAGCCTACTGATACCTACAGTTTTAAAGTCAAGTCAAAGAATTTTATTTGCAGTTTTGCTTACATTTCCTTGAGGCGCGCGTGGAACACAACGCGCCATCGACGACTTCGGCTCAGTGAAGTCCAGATAGTTACCGGACGGCTGGACAATGACCTACCCATTGCTTGCCGTCCGCAAGCCGATGCTTTTGGTATCGTGGTCATCACGGTTCGACCGCCGACAAAGCATTAAGACATTAAGTCCGCCTTTGTACCATTTTGTGCAAAAAATATTAAATAATAAATTAATAAATAAAACAGGAACAGTAACCTAATCTACATACTTACAATCCCTTAACCACATTTCTGTTCCTGGCTCAGTAGGTATCTACATTTCTATAAGTAATAAATATATTTAACAGAGTAACTTGAACATATTTCTACAAGTAGTAAATAATATTAAACAGAATAACTTTAACGCAGTAAATATCCATTTCCTGGTTTCCTGGAAATTTCTCCTCATTAAAATAATTAGGTACCCGACTGCGTTTTCTATAAGTAACAAATGAAATAAGCTCTTGCTTTCAATATGCATATACTGGGAAATGCTGATGATTTAATGTTTTGTGTGTATGCTACTATCATGTAATTTACGTGAATGATGTGAGTGTGTGTGTGTGTGTGTGGTAGGTGGATGGTGAGGGAGAGGTAGGCCAAAGAAAATATGGTTAGATTGTATGTGAGGAGTAATATAAAAGAAAAGAGAAGTGATAGTGTGACAGATCACAGGACAGTTCATCATCTGCCTAGCCTTTTCCCAACTATATTGGGGTCGGCTTCCAGTCAAGCCGGATTTAGCTTCGCAAAATATACTGGTATTCAGATACCAGTATATTTTACGAGAAGCGGCTGCCTACCAGACCTCCACAACCTATTAACTGGGGTAACATGGTATTTCATGGCAAGACTGGAGTCAGATTTACTGGCTTCTGACTACCCGTAACGACTGCCAAAGATCTACAAATGGCAGCCTGGCTACGGCTTAACGTGCTTTCCGAGGCACGGAGGAAAGGACAGTATGGAAGAAGATAACTAGCCCAGTGATGAGTAGAATATGGGGTTTTCGTTTTCGTTAAGGGTCTTTTTACAGTCGATTTAACTATCTGTAGGCCTTACAAATATTTGTTACGTACTTGCATCGAACCCGCGCCACGCAGCGCAGCAGTCAATTGATCAACCACTTAGCCTTTTATCACACAACCTAATATCGGTCTTAGATATTCCGGATTTCATTTAATTAATCCCTCTATAGCTGAAACCTGCCTTGGTCGTAAGACGGTACTACGAGCTTGGTTATTACTGACGTGAACAGTTACGCAGAATTGTGCCAACAAAGGAAAGGAGGTATTACCCAGCAGTAAGACAAAACAGCTTACTTAGAATACGATTTTGAAAGCAAAAACGAAAAAAAAGTGACTTTGACCTTCAATATCTCCAAAACCAGTGAATTCCCAGGTATTTTTAGAAGAAAAAAAACTATCCAAGTGATGAGTAGAATATGGGATCTTCGTTTTCGTTAAGGATGTTTTTACGGGCGACATAAGAATTTAGTAAAAATTAATAGGTATTAATTTGATATTGCAAAGAAACAATTTAGTTGTATTTTGCATAGTAGAAAATTATCCCAAGGTAACATATTCTTGAGATAATAAGTATCCAAACTGCTATCCTGAGACAAGGTCTAAACGTATACCAATTTTCATCAAAATCCATCTAGTATTTTTTGTGTCACAAGTAACAAACATCCAGACACACAACCTTTCGCGTTTATAATATTAGTATAGATTACTAAATTCCAAATACACATAATCCCCTTAATTCAGGTAATTTCTGCAACGCCAGCAAACTCCATACACTCGAGAAACCAGGGCTGATTATACCGTCTGCATTTCTGCTCATACCATAAAGGAAAACGAGTGTGTAGATAATTCTGAAGCCGCGACCTGAAATCGTGCTTTCACAGGCTTAATTAGGTTTGCTGCAGGCGTAGGCGTTTGCAGGAATATTAGTTAGGCTGAGCTCAACACGTCGAGATTATGTGTTTGGTCTTTTGCAGCCCGCCTAATATTTTACGTTTAGATTTTACTCGTAGTTTCGTAATTATTTGTGAAGCTTTTAGAGTTTTTGGTATGAACATTCTTAATGTTTTTTTTTGCTAGACATTTTTTTTGGAAGGGCAATCATCAGAATGACTTCTTCCGCTCTTAGGCGGAGCGGGAGGGCGTGTCTGACTCCTACTGACTAAACCCCACCTCGTTCTTTCGTTACCTTCGATCTGGGGGACACGATTGAATTTATTTAAATCTGTTTCCCCGCTAGATATTACTTCCGTATCGTACATACATTCACAAATATTTAAACTCACTGTAGGAACTGAAGGAACTAAAAGCATCTGAAGGGAAACATAGGTTTTAGTCAATAAATTCTGACACACTCCCGCTCCGCTCGAGAGCGGAAGTTGTCATTAAACGACTTCCCACCTTAAAAAAAACTTGCTCAATATTTTCGTGATCATGTTACTGTTTTAAAACTGTACCTATTAGTCCAGTCAAATTAGCTCAATTAAGGTAAGAATCTCGGAATTCGAGATACCCAGCTGTAAGTTTGTAAATAGTTGTATATTGACACCCTGAAAGTTGTCTCAAAACCTACATATGGTAGGGTGTACGCAACTATTAAATTTCATGGTCGGGGGTCACAAAAATCGGGTTTTTGCGCTTTTTTTGTAAATATCTCATTTCCTATAGGTTTTTTGCTATTTGTATATTTAACAATATTGTAGAATATAAAATTCTCTACAATTTTTTTTCAGAAAACTTTTTCCTACGGTGAACCGTTTTCGAGATATAGGGCGGAGACCGCGCGGTCACAGCATCACTTTAGGTCAACTGGTGCCTCCGGTCGAAAACGCGCCATATTATAGTTAATGAACTATCGATAAATCCATGATTATAAATATTTGTCTGAATAGTCGTGACTATTTGGAGAAAAATGCAAAAAAAAATATCACACAAATATTTTTTAAGTAATAAGTGAAATAACACAAATAAATTCTTTTAAAATTTAGATCTGTTGTGATATTTTCCTCTACCATTACCACAGTTGTTTAAATATTGCTGTTCTTTTTTTTGTAGCGACAACCTGAATAAAACTGCTAACTACTGCTATTCTTAAAAAATCCAGAATTCCTCTAGATTTTTCATAAAAATGAATGAAACTTATGTGATTACCCAAATTTATTGAAGATTTTTACTTTTAGCCAACTTTAGCTTGTCCTGGTGTAAAAAAAAGTATGAACACTACTATGGCAAGTTTTTTTAAAAATTGGTGCAACTAATCAAGTTTCCAAAATGGTATACTACTTTATTAAAACCAGCCACAAAAAAATAATATCCATACAAGTTCAAAACAAGAAACTAATTTCTTAAATTATTGTTAACAGTACCTAATCACTTTTCCTACGTGCCCGAAATAGGTTCTTGCTACAATTTCTATTAGTGAATGACATACCCTAGTTATTTACTTTGAAAATTAAATAAAGATAGAGATATTTAAGTTAAAAAAAGCATAGCATAGTAAGAGAAACTAATTATTCTCAGTAAGTGAGTTCAGTTCAGTACGCACCTTTCCATCGTACATCTGTTCACAAGCCCATGCTGGCGACGGCGGACGGCGAGCAATGCGTAGATCGCCGTCCTGTCGTCCGATTACCATCCGGATTGCGCTCAAGTCGTCGACGACGCGTAATGATCTATGCGTACTTCAAGAACATTTCAGAAAATCGTAGGTGCCCAGCAGGGTCGAAATCCACTGGGGCCATGGGGTATGTGAAAGGGTACACTGACTGGGGCCATAGAACAAAGGCAAAGAAGGAACAGGAGTGGGCTTTAGTCAGTAAACGTCTGACACGCCAGGTAAGTGTTGTTAAATAAATGAATCTATATATATAAAAATGAAACCCGTTTTCCGTTGTCACGACATCACATGAAAACGGCTTGACCGATTTGGCTGATTCTTTTTTTAAAATGTTCCTTGAAGTTCAATGAAGGTTCTTACGGAGAGATAAATTCAAAAAAAAAAAAAGTTAGGTAAAGTAGGGTAGGTAGGGTAGTGTAGGGTAGTATAGGGTAGTGTAGGGTAGTGTAGGGTAGTGTAGGGTTATGTAGGGTAGTGTAGGGTAGTGTAGGGTAGTGTAGGGTAGTGTAGGGTAGTGTAGGGTAGTGTAGGGTAGTGTAGGGTAGTGTAGGGTAGTGTAGGGAAGTGTAGGGTAGTGTAGGGTAGTATAGGGTAGTGTAGGGTAGTGTAGGGTAGTGTAGGGTTGTGTAGGGTAGTGTAGGGTAGAGTAAGGTAGTGTAGTGTAGTGTAGGGTAGTGTAGGATAGTGTAGTGTAGTATAGTGTAGGGTAGGTAGGGTAGTGTAGGGAAGGTAGGGTAGGGTAGCGTAGGATATGTAGGGTAGTCATTTGACGGGAGCGAAGCCGCGGGCAAAAGCTAGTACTGAATAAAAAGTGGATAGGTTAGGAAAAAAATCATAAAATATAATATAATAATTAATAAAAATTGACAAATATTTATAATCATTGATTTATCGATAGTATCAACTTATATGGGGCGTTTTCGACCGGAGGAACCAGTTGACCTGAAGTGATGCTGTGACCGTGCGCTCTCCGGCCTCTATCTCAAAAACGGTTCACCGTAGGAAACAGTTTTTATACAAAATTTGTAGAGAATTTTGTATTCTACAATATTGTGAAATATACTAATAGCAAAAAACCTTTAGGAAATGAGATATTTACAAAAAAAGCGCAAAAAAACGATTTTTGGGCCCTTTGACCTTGAAATTTCATAGTTGCGTACACCCTACCATATGTAGGTTTTGAGACAACTTTGAGGGTGTCAATATACAACTATTTACAGACTTACAGCTGGGTATCTCGAATTCCGAGGTGTAAGTACTATAATGACTGGACTACTATAAAATATAGAAGTCAAGAACACAATTTTCTATCGATACATTTGCGAGTCAGTGGAGCGTTAATGTATCGATAGTCACACTCCCTCCCCTATCCCACTACGTAACCAGGTAGTGAGACGCCTCTGATCTAACGCCTTTAATGGCGTAGATGGTTTTAACTTAAGGTGCAGCGCAGACGTCACACTTATTGTGCGATCGAGTCTGTGGCGCACAAAATATTTGCATGGGATGCTTACTCGAATACACTCGTAAATTATTTATTGTGTCTGATCGTGTAAATAGAAACTAAGCATTTTTTTTTTATATAACATAAACTGCTTGACTGCAATCCCGCCTGATGGTAAGCACTGATGTAATCGTTGATGGTGATATGCAATAGATTATTAAGAGCATATTCACTCTAGCCTTGAAGACACCCAAATTATAATAAGATGGGAACGCTTAGATTTTATTTACAGACTAAAAACTGCGTCACGGATAGTCTGCCGTCTGCGCTGCCCCTAATACCACGGGCATCAGTTGTTCCCCCAGATGAAAACAGGCATATTTAACTTGTCTTATTTGCCAACCTTTTTTAAGAATAAAGAAATATATTTTCTGGACCTTTTTTAAATCCCGGGGAGCGGACAAGTAAAATAGGTACCTATACGTCACGACATAGCATTGTTAAAATAAATCTTTTAAGGGTAAAAGAACCCTTACTAATTAGATGGGAACCCGCTTTCGTATATCACTTAACCCGTTTCAGGAAGATGGTAATCTGTACAGGCTTGCCTGGTAACCTTTGAGGATTATTTAGGGAAATCCTTTTGTTCGCAGTATGGAATCGGACCTCCTTTATTTTTTTTCGCAATGCGGTATGTGGCATTTGGTGTTTGGTGTTTGGATGTTTAATGGCCGGTTCTTATTGTCTTGCGGGTGGGTTTTGGGTAGGCTAAAACTAGAGTCGTATTTTTGCGTTGAGGTGTGGTTTCAGAGGTTTAGGCTAAATCGGTGTTCAAAATAGTCTCTCTCGTCTAATACTTTAGTATTGAGGTATGGTTTTGGAGCACTTTTTTAAATTAGAAGCATCTATGTATTTAGAAGATACTACTCCGGACGGAGTAGTATCTTCTAAATAGATGCTTTTAACAGACTGTAGTTAGTTTTGAGCACACTGTGGATATACAAGTAAGTATATATTTAAGTAGGTAGGTATATTAAGGTATACAATTTTGTACCGTATTGCCTGATTTCTTTATCTAAAATACTCTTTACGTCTGTTTGTTATCTAATTCCTCGTAGTCAACTTCGTTGGTCTCGCTATAAACTCAAAAACGGCTTAACCGCATTTTTTTCACGGGTTGGTTTATATAAAAAAATAGGAAAAAGAAGTTAAACTGAAATTAATTAGAAAGTGGGAAGTAATTGCGATAAAAGGTTTTGTCTGTGCAATTCGCGATGAAGTTGTACCTAATGACGAAAAACTATCGAAGATTTATTGTGAACGACGGCTCGGTTGACATTTATCGAGTAGGTATTTCACTGTCCGGGTGAATCAATCCGCCTCATTATCTCTGATAGCTCTCGTCTAACGGAGAGAACTTGCGTGAGTACAACCCAGGATAATTATCAGCAACTGGCTCTGAAACACTCTCTTGGGGAAATGAAATTGCATTACTATAGTCCGTCTAATGAAAGCGCGACCTGAGAAAAAGAGGTTAAATCCAAATATTTTGTATGTGGTATTACTAACTAGTAGGAGAATCATGTTTTGACACTTCACAATGTTTTTATTTCCTACGATTGCGGCTGAATAATGTTGCCAATTAAATTTAAAAAAAAACTCCAGGTCGCGCTTTCATTAGACGCACTCTATAGATTATAATTATATAGATACTTGTTCTCAATAATGATAATATCACAATGTACCTACTGGAATCGGTCTATCATCACTGATAGGACTTTTGTAGCCAATAAGGCTCATATAGTGTAGCCTGATGTAGTATTCCATAGCCTAACGAGAGCCTCTTAAGATGTTGATGTAGTTAAGGTGCTACTAAGCCATTGGCTGACACCATCATTAGTACAGTGATCACTGAATCCAACTCCTAAATATCGACAGCCTTGCTAACCTTAGTCAAGATTTGTTTATCTTTCTCGGCTATCCGTGTAAAATAGTGCTCGTCATGTGAGATTAAGTTAGTAAATTAGGTTAAAAATAAAATACAATTATTTTATTAAAAGCCTACTTGCAAAATAAAAATCATTTATCATTAATTTAAATTTATATATTATTGAACGCAAAAAAAATATATATAAAATAATATTCATTAAAAAAAATGACACGAATTACATTTCAGAAAAAAAAAATCTACCTATTTGTATGATAAATAATGAAAATAGTACATGATTGTAACGACGACTATTTTCCTGGAAGCTGAATTGCAAAAATTACCAGACTCGATACACGACATTTTTTGCTAAGAATGAATCAAGATTGCCCGGCAAAGAAAATTGCTCAGACAATTTTCATACATTCCATTGATCATAATAGGGTCACGTAAAGTGCGTTGACATTTATGTTGTTTTTTTTTTCATACATAAAACATAATATAATTATTAAGTGACTTAGCAAATGTTGTTCTGGCAAATATATTATCATAAAAAATATGGGGTGTGGCGGGAGGGTGAGTAGGGCAGTAGGTGGGTAAAAAATAATTTACGTAGACGATTAAAACACAACCGCACGGATGGCGCAGTAATTGTGCGATTGGCTGCTGCGCTGCGGGTAGTGGGTTCGATTCCGGCAAGGAACAAATATTTGTATGACCTACAGATAGATGTTCCGAGTCTGGGTGTCTTGTGTATGTGATTTACCACAATACAGCACAATATAGGAGTAAATCCTAGTGTTGTACTACGTTTTTTTCATGATTAAGATTATTATTATTATCTAAAAACAATGCGTATTTAATCATTCACAGCCTTATAAATCATGAGAAAACCAAATGTGCTACTAATTATCTTATTACATGTCTCTAATACATCCTCTAATATAGCTAGTATTTGGTTAAAACAGCCTATCTTCATATCACATACAATAATAGTTCCTGGTACAAATAAATCACAAGAAATACGCACATTTTTCTTATTTAGGTAAAAAAGTTTCGGAATGCCGGTAATATATCAAAATTACACTTCGCGTGAAGGCTTACGTTGCTATCTCATAAAAGACGAGTGGAAGAAGAAATATGGCTGTAATAGACTAATCAGTGCCTGTATGGAAAATCAAAAATTACAGACTCATACAGTATGGTAAAGTTTTTGTTTCAAGTTGAGGTTAGGTTAGGTTAGGTTAGTTTTAGACTCACACATTTTTTTAATTTATTATTTTTCTGGTGGGAGCTACAAAATATAAATTCTATCTCCCTTTTTTACAATAGGTTTAATATGTCCTACACGGAACAATAACACCCTAAAAAACTCTTTTTTTTGTCAAAAAAAAAATACCTCTGGTAGAATATCTCCGACAATGGTAAATTTTATTTCATTTAATTGATAAATTCTATCACAATATTATGTGGTCTCATTCCCAAACACTTTGGGGTCAGACCGATCGAGTGTCACTTTTTCATTATCTCTGTACCAATCTTCAGGCATAGTCTAGCAATTTGGGTAAAAATTAACTATCTACAAAACAGGTGAGATACTGGTCAAACGCGAATCTGTAAATAATAAAAGAGGTATAAAAATAATTACAAAATTAATGCAATGAAATGATTTTATTATTCCACTCTGCAGTAATTTTTTATATTTACTTTCACTTTTTTCTAAAACAGGGCCTGCTATTGATGACATATTTTTAATTATTTTTATAGTAGTAGTACTCTATGTATCCCTCATAAAACGTATTATGTTCTCAGATATTCTTCACACTAAATCCAAAAAGCTATATCAAATCTTTCGATTATCTTATTCTAAGCTCAAAATTGTGGAAATGTCTGACAACTACTCAAACCTGGGAACGTAGTCAGCCACCCAGTAATTGGGTTACTGAGTTCTAAAACTTGGAATATCTACCACCTGTCTGTATTACATAACTGAGTTCGTTGGGGTTGAGACCTTTTTGTAATTTGTACGAGTACCTACACTTTACAAAGTTAGAGGATTATTGTACTAATATTATTTTGAATGTGAAAGTCTTGCTTGTAATTGTATGAATGTTGGTTTGTAAATCACATCTGAAGCTGGTCAGATTTAGAAGACAGCACAGATAGACAATAATAATTTAGATTTTGGTGTATGATTTGTTTAAATCCCGGTTCTACCCTGTGGTAAATTCATCAACTTTAAAGTGGGTGAAACCGAGAAAGCTCTGTGATCAAATTAACGTTTGAATCCCCAACCGGTCCTATGAGACCGCGCTGTTATTGTTTTACTATTGTGTCTCGTTTTGCGGGTATCTGAGTAATTAATCTACGATGGAAGATCAATCTTTTTTAAAGCCGAAACTGTTAGGAGTAAATGGAACGCAACCAAATAGTTTTTTTTATGAGTGACGTGTCTTGTCACCGTTCTCTTGTTCTGTACTGCATTTTTCTCGTGTTTATTAAAACTCTGAATATAATTAAAATACCTTTAATTATTTACCACAATACCACCAGTATATTCCTTTAGAAACCAATAACCTATCTGTCACATATCGGAGATAGAAAAACAAATGAAACAACAGAAAACATGATAATTTTTGTATTGCATCATTTGTTTTACATGCATACTGAAGTACCTATGCCAAAACTGGAGATCGATAGTGTTACACCGTGAAAGTTGAGTACGCTATATCTTCGACGGAACCAAGGGTAGCATCAAATAATTAAAACGCATTGCTGTGCGAAGCTTCGAGAATGAGAGTACATGCTCAGGCCTGGCAAATTCCAGAAAAGTCCGAAGTACTATTATTATTGGATAAGATTCAGTAGGTAGTTGTGTGGGTGGATAAGGGAATTTGTACCTTCCGGTATTGGCAATAGAGTCGAAATTCGCATGTAAGGTGGTAGATAAGTACCTACTTACGAGAGTAATAATAATGATTTATGGCCTCCCGATGCCGCTCTTTTGTTCTGGAATGTCCTTGAAACGTCTGTGTCGAGAGGTTTCGATGACTTCGCATATAAATACGGGTCCCCGGCTAGAAGCAGTTTAGTTTGATTTCGTCAGCGATACAGAGCGAACTACCTAAGTGTGTGAAGTGATACCTAGCGACCTAAGCGATACTAAACGGAACTCTGAGTGTTTATAGTGATTGGTTATTTGTTGATTGGACTAATTTGTCATTGTTTTGTGGTGAATAAAGTTCTCTGCTAGTAAACCGGCATTTAATTACTCACGTTCGTAACAACTGGTGTCAGAAGTGGGATGCCATTACTACAGAGGGACGACGAACAGGGACCACGAACAAGGAGGCAAGTGGAGATGAATGCTGCACGTCAACGTCTGGAAGCGGAAGATCGGGCTGGTATGGGAGCAACGGCAGCTGCTGAGGCGCCAACAGGGCCATCCTCGGAAATGAACCTCGCCGCAGTGTTGGCCGCCATGCAAGCTAGTATGGAGGCTAACCAGCGTAAGCTCCAGGATCTAATCGCGGCTAACCAGGAAGAAGCCCGCCGCGAACAGGAAGCTGCCCGCCGCGAACAAGAGGCTAACCAGCGTAAGCTCCAGGATCTAATCGCGGCTAACCAGGAAGAAGCCCGCCGCGAACAGGAAGCTGCCCGCCGCGAACAGGAAGCTGCCCGCCGCGAACAGGAAGCTGCCCGCCGCGAACAGGAGGAAGCCCGCCGGGATCAAGAGGCTAAGCAGAACCTGATCCTCGAAAAAATCGATCACGGCCTCGTCACGTTGGGCGGGAAAGTGAAAAATCTCACCTTAGAGGTCAAGGAGGTTTCCGCCCGAGCTGATAGCCTCGAAACCAGAATTGTCAAGCTCGAAGCACGCGAACCCGTTGCTGTTCAAGCATCAGCCGCAAAATTTGATATGCCGCGTTTTGATGGCACGTCGTCCTGGACGGCTTTTAAGTACCAATTCCAAACACTGGTCAAGACGAACCGCTGGGATGATGACCAGTCTTTCGCGGCATTAACTTTGGCCCTACGAGGGGACGCTCTGCTGGTCCTAGAGAACCTTCCTTCAGACGGCAGGACGTTGGAGCGTCTAATGGAGGGACTAGACACTCGCTATGGTGACAAGCACCTCGAACATGTTTTCCGCGCGCAACTTCGCGAGAGAACGCAGAGGTCGAACGAGAGCCTTCAGCAGTGGGGAGTAGAGGTTGAACGGCTGGTCCGGCGGGCATACATGTCGATGACACCCGAGATGGTGGAAGTAAATCTGGTGCAAGCATTCATCGACGGTCTACGGGATACTGAAGTCAGGGCTACGGTGCGACTCGGACACCACCAAACTCTGAAGAGTGCGATGGCCCACGCTTTGGAAGTGGAAGCCGTACGACAAGACTCACGTACGCACAGAGTTCGGGAAGTGGTGGTCTCACCTTCAGTGCAACCACGTCACCGAGAAGTGACTTCGTCGGCAAAGTCCCGCTATATTCCGACGTGTTATGGATGTGGAGAAAAAGGGCACATTCGTACCGATTGCCCCAAGAGGAAGAGGGGAAGTGTGGACTCCGGAACTCAAGTTGACGAGGAGTCGTTAAACTAAATGTCGCCAGGGCCGCGGGGCGGGTGCTGGCTGGTCAACTGAAGGCCCCAACCATCACCATCAATCAAGTCCACAACGGAAATAGTTTGATCATCGAGGGAACGCTGAATCAACGTGCTTGCAATTTCACCGTTGACACCGGGGCGTCACGGACTATTATAAGACCTGAGTTGCTGAAACGCACCATCTTGTGGCAAACAGAAACCCCAGCCTACCGACTTCAGACAGCCACCGGCCAGCCAGTCTCCGTCCTCGGTGATACAGAAATCGAGTTTAAAATCGGTGATCAAGTGTACACCCATTCAGCGTTAATTGCGAATATTACCGACGATTGCATACTGGGTCTCGACTTCCTGCGGAATTACCGATGTGTTTTAGATATCGATAAAGGAGTATTGAAATTCCCAGACCAAGAAGTCTTCCTGCAAGGAATTAACACATGCAACCTCTATTGCTTAAAGGACACCACATTGGCTCCAAGAACGGAAACCTTAGTCGAAGTTAAATTTCCTAAGAAAATTAGGCAACGCAGATGTGTTATAAAAGATAAAAAGATAAAGATAAAAGATAATTTATTTTGCAAATATGGGTATCAGTGAAAGATGACAGAAGAATATAGGTTCAGCCATATTTTACCATGCAGGCATGCAAAAGACCGAATTTCACATACTTAATACTACTAACACTATATAATTAAAATTACTAACACTAAATACAATTTTAAAATAGCACACAGTGCAACACAAAACAACCAAACTAATTTAAAAAATCTTTTTCATTGAGGTAATTCACTATGCTATAGTATGCTTTAACCACTAAAAAACTTCGTAGTTTTTTTTTAAATAGTGCTAACGGAAGCTGTTTCCAACTCTTAGGTAACTTGTTATAAATTAGTGGAGCCATGCAGTAGACACTCTTGCGCATAAGTGCTGTCTTGGCTGGTTCCTGACACAACAGGCTGTTATCGCGTCTATTGCGGGGAAATACATCAGCCATGCGTTTAAAGCGACCAGGATTTGTCTTCACAAACACAGCTGCCTCTAGAATATACAGACAAGGCAATGTTAAAATCTTGTAATTTTTGAAGTATGGTTCACAACTATCAGTGGGTTTTAATTTAAACATAGCCCGGATACACCTTTTTTGTGCTTTGAAGGCGGTTTCTTTTTCGGTTGAGTTTCCCCAAAATATGATACCATACCTCAAATGTGATTCTACTATTCCATAATAGGCAGTCAGAAGTGCATCTGTGTTGATTATGGTAGATAATGAGTGTAGAGCATATGCAGACTTACTCATTTTCTTACATAAATTATCAATTTGTGATTTCCAATTCAATTTTTCATCAATTTGTAGACCCAGAAATTTCGTACTTTCAACCTCTTCTATAATATTATTCTCGTAGTGTATATTTAAGTTAATACTAGCGGTTTGTTGTCTAAATTGTATAATTTTCGTTTTACTCAAATTTATTTTTAAATTGTTTGCGTCTAGCCATTTTACCGTCTGTTTTAAACTATTATTAACGTCACTCTCATACGTAGTTATACTATTACAAGGTATTGTAATCGTGCTATCATCTGCAAAAAGTGTTATTGGCCGTTCAATAGATTTTGGTAGATCATTTATGTATAGAATGAATATAAAGGGACCCAAGACGCTGCCTTGCGGTACCCCAAACAATACTTTACGCTCTGAAGACCAAAATATCTCCTCATGTTTAGTGGCTATATTAATTTTATTGACTTCAGTTATTTGTTTTCTATTTTGTAAATATGAACTAAGTAAATTAAGGACATTGCCTCTAATTCCGTAGGCTTCGAGTTTCTTTAAAAGAGTAGCGTAGTGGACATAATCGAATGCCTGGGTCATGTCACAAAATATACCACATACAGGGTTCCGTTGATCAACATTTTTAATTACATTGTATATAAAATCATATATCGCCATATTAATAGTCCTATGTAAACGAAATCCTTTCTGTTCCTCGCACAAAATATCGTGTTTCTCTATGAATTTAAAAAGTTCCCTGTAAATATACTTTTCAAATACTTTAGAAAATACTGGAATTAATGATATGGGTCGATAGTATTCCATCCGTTCTCTATTCTCTCTTTTAAAAAGTGGCTTAATAATCGACGTTTTTAATGCATCAGGGTAAACACCTGCGCTAATACTTAGATTAATTATGTGACTTAAATGACCACTTATTTCCTTTGACACCTGTTTTAGTATTTTTGTGGCAATACCGTCATATCCTACACTATTTGTATTGTTTAATGAAACGATGATTCGCTCTATATCTAGTGGTATACTAGGAGCCATAAACATTGTTTTATTGTTGGCATCAATTTTATTATATTCGGGTTTGCTAGTCACATCAAGTTTCCCTTGTACTTTGTCGATAAAATAATTGTTAAAAGCTTCAGCAATATCTTCAGGTTTTGAAAGAGTGCTGTTATTATGTATAATTTTAGAAATATTTGATTTAGGTAGGTTATATTTAGCACGATTAATAATTTGCCACGTAGTTTTAGACTTATTTTTAGATGAATTTATTTTATGATTGTTTTGCGCCTTTTGTGTTAGATGTATAATTTTTTTGTGCAAACGAGAGTACGCAGTGAAGGTGTATTTATTATTTTTGTTTGGGTTTAATCGATAATTCCATAGGAGAGTCCTTTTTTTTTGACTGCCTAGTTTGATTCCTTTTGACAACCATTTAGGTTTTTTTAAGACATCTACTTTGATCAATCTAATTGGAAAACACAAGTCATATATTAATTTAAATAAATTTAGAAATCTATTATAGGCTTCATTCGGATCAACTGTGTCATAAATCTCTGCGAATGACAGACTTTTTATGTGATTTTTAAACTTTATAATATTTTCTACACTATAGTCTCTTTTAGCCGTGTACCAGTAATTTATGAGACATTTGGATTGAACTGAACAATGAAGCAGCTGTGCTGTATGATCAGACAATGCCAGTTCTACTACTTCAGTTTTACACACTTTACTGAAATTATGAGCAAAATTGTCTATACATGTCATACTAGCCATGCGAGTTGGTTGTTTTAATGCTAGTTTCAAGTTATAGCTCATTAAAAGATATTCGAAAGCATTTGAGTGGCTATTAGGTTTAAGCATGTCGATATTAAAGTCCCCAGCTAGTACAATGTTTTTATATCGTATGCGTGTTAATTCTTGCAAAAGTGTTTCCATTTTATCGAAACAGAAATTGAGATTATTGATATTTGGTACTCTGTAGATACATACGAGAACTATCTTATAATCGGTTAGCTCAATTGCACAGCACTCAAATATACCTGATGTAGACATTTTAGAAATTCTAGGTATTTCCTTATATTTGAGACCATTTTTCACAAGTATACATGCCCCGCCTCTTTTTCTCCCTTCCCTACAGAAATAGGCAGCTAGGCTGTAATTTGGCACATACAATTGATGTTGGCATCCCTCCATAATGAAATGTTCCGTTATGCATAGAACATCTACGTCTATCTTTTTTTCAAACAATTCATCTAAACATACTGTTAAGACATAGACAAGGTTATAGTTGAAGACATTGGCCGGCACCCGGAACTTATCACCGCGAGGACATTAGTTATGACGAAAGGAAGATCCAAGGTCAGGATTGTAAATCTTGGGAAAAAGGAGATCCAGTTGAAGAAAAACAGTGTTGTTGGAAGATGTGAAGAAGTGAAGTATCTCCGCCAAATCAACACATCTTCAGTAAAACAAGACGCAATAAAAGGTGAACCTGATCACATCCAGCAACTTCTGGAAAATTCTAAGAGTAATTTATCAGTTTCGGAACTACAGCAAGCCAAGGAATTTCTGCTACGGTTCCGGGATATCTTTGCATTGGGAAAAGATTGCGGAAGAACAGGTCTCGTCAAGCATGAGATAGATACAGGTGATGCTAGACCAATTAAACAGAGACCGCGCCGCATACCCTGGGCTAAAGAAACTGAGGTAGCAGAAATGGTAAAGGATATGGCTGATAGCGGAATAATTGAACCTTCCACGAGCCCATGGTCTTCTCCTGTCGTTCTGGTGAAGAAGAAGGACGGCAGTACCAGATTCTGTGTAGACTATAGAATGCTGAATGATGTAACGAAGAAGGACAGTTATCCCTTGCCTAGGATAGACGACACACTGGATATGCTCAGTGGTATGAAGTGGTTTTCAACCATTGACTTGAAAAGTGGCTACTGGCAAGTGGAAATTAGCGAGAAAGATAAGGAAAAGACAGCGTTCAGTACAGGAATTGGCAACGGCCTGTGGCAATTTAACGTCATGCCTTTTGGATTGTGCAACGCTCCAGCGACGTTTGAACGCCTCATGGATAGAGTCATGGTGGGCCTTCTTGGTGACGTCTGTCTGGTATATTTGGATGACGTCATTATAATGGGCCGCACTTTTAAGGAACACCTGAGAAATATGGAGAAAGTATTCACCAGGATACGGGGGGCTAACCTAAAACTAAGCCCAAAGAAGTGTGCCCTGTTCAAGAAGGAGGTCAGCTACCTAGGACATGTCATCTGCGCCGATGGAGTGAGAACCGATCCTGAGAAGATAAAGGCTGTCCAACAGTGGCCGGCTCCAAAGAACAAAACAGAAGTACGTGCATTTCTAGGGTTGTGCACATACTACAGACGGTTTGTTATGAGTTTTTCGGACATTGCAAAACCTTTACATCAGCTGACTGAGGATAAACGAGATTTTATCTGGGACAAGAACTGTGAGTCAGCATTCAAAAAACTAAAGCAACGGCTATGTGAAGCGCCTATACTGGGGTATCCGAGCAGAGATGGAAGATTTGTCGTCGATACCGACGCCAGCAACACAGGAATTGGTGGAGTGCTGTCGCAGGTGCAAGAAGATAGGCAAGTCGTGATCGCTTACTTCAGTAAGGCACTTTCAAAACCAGAAAGGAACTACTGCGTGACTCGACGGGAACTACTGGCTGTTGTAAAAACTTTGCAACATTTCCACAAGTACCTCATAGGGAGACAGTTTACGTTGAGGACGGACCACGCTGCATTGAAATGGCTTCTACAATTCAAAAACCCTGAGGGTCAAGTTGCAAGATGGCTAGAGCAGCTGCAGGAGTTCAACTTTGTGACGGAACATCGTAGTGGAAAAGGGCATAACAATGCTGACGCACTGTCGCGACGTCCATGTAATGAGGACTGTAGACATTGCCAGCAAAATGAAGCCCGGGAACACGTGAACTTAATTAGGGCTGAAGGCAACTTTAAGAAGTCCCAGGAAGAAGATGACGATATTCGACCTATACTGGACTGGAAGCGTAGTGGAACTAGGCCTCAGTGGAATGAAGTATCGTCACATAGTCCTGTCACAAAGAGCTACTGGGCACAGTGGGACAGTTTAGTCCTAGAAAATGATGTGCTCTGTAGGAAATGGGAATCGAACGATGGCAAGGAGGTGACCACACAAGTGATAGTACCACGACGTGAAGTGGTCCCCCTGCTTCAGGAGATACACGATGGCGCTTCTGGTGGACACCTGGGAATTAAGAAAACTCTACTGAAAGTGAGACAGCGGTATTACTGGCTCAATTGTAGAGAAGACATAGAGCAATGGTGTCGGAAATGTACAGCTTGCGCATCCGTGAAAGGACCACAGACTAGGAGCAGGGGCAAGCTTCAGTTGTACAATGTAGGAGCCCCATGGGAACGCATTGCCATCGACGTTGCTGGACCTTTCCCAGTGACAGTTGACGGAAACAAATACATAGTGGTGATACAGGACTATTTCACAAAGTGGCCCGAAGTTTTCGCCATACCCAATCAGGAAGCGACGACAGTGGCGAAAAAGGTGGTCGAAGAAGTAGTATGTCGGTATGGCGCACCTTTGGAGATCCATTCCGATCAAGGCCGCAACTTCGAATCTGCGCTGTTCCAGGAAATGTGCACTCTTCTGGGGATTTACAAGACACGCACAACACCTGCGCACCCACAGTCGGACGGAATGGTGGAGAGGTTTAACCAGACCCTGGAGAATCACCTGGCTAAGGTTGTCGATGACCATCAGAAAGATTGGGACCGGTATATTCCACTATTTCTGATGTCTTATCGATCAGCAGTGCATGATAGCACGGGTCATACCCCAGCAAGAGTGAATTTCGGCAGGGAGATGAGACTTCCAGTCGATACCATAACCGGCGTGCCACCTGACAAGACTAAGCCAGTTACGGACTTCGTAAGTGACCTCCAAGATCAATTGGATGAAGTGCATAAACGAGTGCGTGAGAATAGCCTGCACACCAGCGTTAAAATGAAAACTAGATACGACCGCAATGCCAACGCCAAGGGATTTGAGGAAGGTGCACTGGTTTGGCTCCACAACCCACTTCGACGAAAAGGGAAGTCGCCGAAACTTCAAGCTCGATGGGAGGGACCCTACACCGTGATAAAAAGGATCAACGACGTTACCTACCGCATCAAGAAAGGGTTACGAGGGAAACCTAAGGTAGTCCACGTGGATAGATTGGCGCCATATCACGGATCTAATAATGCTCGGGACGAGCATGACTAAGAGGGGGGCACTGTTACACCGTGAAAGTTGAGTACGCTATATCTTCGACGGAACCAAGGGTAGCATCAAATAATTAAAACGCATTGCTGTGCGAAGCTTCGAGAATGAGAGTACATGCTCAGGCCTGGCAAATTCCAGAAAAGTCCGAAGTACTATTATTATTGGATAAGATTCAGTAGGTAGTTGTGTGGGTGGATAAGGGAATTTGTACCTTCCGGTATTGGCAATAGAGTCGAAATTCGCATGTAAGGTGGTAGATAAGTACCTACTTACGAGAGTAATAATAATGATTTATGGCCTCCCGATGCCGCTCTTTTGTTCTGGAATGTCCTTGAAACGTCTGTGTCGAGAGGTTTCGATGACTTCGCATATAAATACGGGTCCCCGGCTAGAAGCAGTTTAGTTTGATTTCGTCAGCGATACAGAGCGAACTACCTAAGTGTGTGAAGTGATACCTAGCGACCTAAGCGATACTAAACGGAACTCTGAGTGTTTATAGTGATTGGTTATTTGTTGATTGGACTAATTTGTCATTGTTTTGTGGTGAATAAAGTTCTCTGCTAGTAAACCGGCATTTAATTACTCACGTTCGTAACAATAGGTTATTGGTTTCGGCCGTTAGAGTGGTCCTATCATCAAAAGTTATTCGAAGACAATACATTATTTGCTATATTTATGAATGCCAGCTGTATTATATACTCTTTACTAAGTTCCACAATAAATACCAATTGAATCAAATAACTCTCACTGTAGAGATAAAGCGAGAGAATATCATACTTTAACTGATTAAAACCCACACGTTTTCGTAACAGTTACCCTTTACGTTCCAAGGCCATGGTAACTCCTAACCTCCTTACCTAAGAGTTTAATAATAAAAATCATCTGTAGAGCATCTTAAACAAACTTTTAAATGAAATGAATATTTTATTTTAATAAGTAAAGATAGCGAAAAGAAAGCATAAAAAGCGAGAACCAGTTCTTTCTTTCTTTCTTTTTGTTTGGTCTGTGCCACCTCTTTCAAGGCTCAGTTTGTAGTTTTCCAAGCGAAGACATAGCGATGGTTGATTAAAAGATAACTTTTCTTCTAATAAAGAAAAGTTATATCAAAGTAATCTTTGACATACTTTTCTAGATACAGTAATCTTTAAATAGAATTTAGTTTATTTTTACCACAATGTTTTTTCGATAGAAAGATTTTTTCTTTTATTTTTTTAAGTTTTCAGCGTTTTGCAGATAAGTGTCAAGATGTCCACTAAAATAGGTATATGTACCAAATCATTAAAAATATTAGTAAGTTTAGTCAATTATAGGTACTATTACTCAAATGTTCATCCGTTATGTTTTTAAGAAAAAATCTGGAATTAGTGGAAAGAATGTTCAAAGGTGAGTTGTACAAAACATACTAAAAATATATTTAGCGCCCGTAACAAATATAGCTTTACTGCGTTATAATCATCAAAATCATCATTACTACCTTTTCAGTTCAGGTAACTGTATTGAATGACTTTTTAATGAAATAGCCATTAGATGGTAGTAGGATGTATAAGCTCTCGGATCCGACTCTCGAGCTCATGAAGAAGAGGCGTGAGATGATTCTGCAGTCTTCAGACGATTTGTGCAGATACCGTCAGCTCAATAGACAGATTTCGAAGTCCTTAAAACGCGATCTTCGCCACTTTAATTCCGAAAGGGTTAAGGACGCGATAGAGCGGAATAAGGGCTCCAAAGTTTTTGCGAGGGATCTGTCTATTGGGCAGAGCCAACTCACGAAACTGAAGACCGACGATGGCAGAGTCATATCCGCTAAATCGGAGCTCCTGGGAGAGATCGAGGCATTCTATGGACAGTTATACACGTCTATCTCTAAACCCACGACAAATCTAGCGAATGATCCAAGAGCTAGATTGACCCGACACTATACCGAAGATATCCCGGACGTCAGCCTGTACGAGATTAGGATGGCTCTGAAACAACTTAAACACAATAAGGCGCCGGGTGAGGACGGAATTACGGCCGAACTTCTGAAGGCGGGTGGAAAACCGGTCCTTAAGGCCCTTCAGAAGCTATTTAATTCCGTCATACTTGAGGGCAAAACGCCACAGGCATGGGGCAGAGGTGTGGTGGTACTTTTCTTCAAGAAGGGCGACAATGCCCTCCTTAAGAACTACAGGCCCATCTCACTTCTGAGCCATGTCTACAAGTTGTTTTCCAGAGTCATCACGAATCGTCTCGCACGCAGGTTCGACGACTTCCAGCCTCCTGAACAAGCCGGATTCCGAAAAGGCTTTAGCACCGTAGACCACATACATACGCTACGGCAGGTTATACAGAAGACTGAGGAGTATAACCTGCCTCTCTGCTTAGCGTTTGTGGATTACGAGAAAGCCTTCGATTCGATCGAGACTTGGGCTGTACTGCAGTCTCTCCAACGGTGCCAGATTGACTATCGGTACATCGAAGTGCTGAAATGTTTGTACAAAAACGCCACCATGTCAGTCCGACTCCAGGATCAGACCTCGAAACCTATCCTTTTACAGCGGGGTGTGAGACAGGGAGACGTTATCTCTCCGAAACTGTTCACGGCCGCATTGGAGGATGTCTTCAAGGTTCTGGAATGGAGAGGGCGAGGCATCAATATCAACGGCGAGTACATCACTCACCTTCGGTTTGCCGACGACATAGTAGTCATGGCTGAGACTACGGAGGAGCTCAGTACAATGCTCGGTGATCTCAGTAGGGCTTCCGAAAGAGTGGGACTCAAAATGAACATGGACAAAACCAAAGTCATGGTAAACATATGGATGTTTACCATGTAGCTCCCACTCCTATCAAGATCGGAGACTCTACACTCGAAGTTGTGGACGACTACGTCTACCTGGGACAGACGGTCCAGTTGGGTAGATCTAACTTCGAGAAAGAGATCAATCGTCGAATCCGACTCGGCTGGGCAGCGTTCAGGAAGCTGCACGGTATCTTCTCGTCCAACCTACCGCAGTGTCTCAAGACAAAAGTCTATGACCAGTGTGTGTTGCCAGTGATGACATATGGCTCGGAAACGTGGTCGCTCACAATGGGCCTCATCAGAAGGCTTAAAGTCACCCAAAGAGCAATAGAAAGGGCTATGCTCGGAGTTTCCTTGCGCGATCACATCAGGAATGAAGAGATCCACAAGAGAACTAAGGTTACCGACATAGCCCGAAGAATCGCCAAACTTAAGTGGCAGTGGGCAGGGCACATTGCTCGTAGAACAGATGGTCGATGGGGACGGAAGGTTCTAGAGTGGCGGCCACGTACCGGAAGACGCAGCGTCGGAAGGCCTCCCACAAGGTGGACCGACGACCTGGCGAGGGTCGCGGGAATCCGATGGATGCGAGACGCGCAGGACCGGTCGCTGTGGCGACGCTTGGGGGAGGCCTATATCCAGCAGTGGACGTCTTTCGGCTGAGATGATGATGATGATGATGATGATGATGATGAGGATGTATGGACTAGGTATTAGACAGACTGAGAAGATTGTATTGATGATTTCAATTATTATAAATTCAAAAATAGCTACGGTTGCAAATCACAGTTTAATAAACAAACTGCAAAACCAGGAAAATGCAAAATGCAAATGAAGAAAATTTGAATTTCGCGAGATAGCTTTAGAGATAGACCCAGTGTATTATTCTAGCCACGAACTCCTATTTAGTGGATACATAAAATAAACAATAACAAATAACGATAGGAAGTAGAGTAACATAGAAAATTAATAAATACACAAACCTCAAAAAGTACTTCCTAAACGTAGCATTCCGATCTTAACGAACGCAACGTGCGTCCGCGACCTGGGACCGCGAACTGCGACCGCGACTGTCACCGCGACGACTCACTGCTTAGTATGGATTTGCAAAACAGGCGACCGCGACTGGGTTGCGCGTCCCACAGCAGTATGGCACCGGTCGCGGTCGCGTGTCGCGGTCGCTAAGAACCGAATTCTACCTTTAATATTAATAGGAAACTAGTCCCACAGAACCAATAACTAGCAAGCATAAACATATTAAACTCTCCATCAGATTGCCATACGCGCTACATCTCCGGGGAATAACGGCTTAATTGCCATACTTGACAGGCCATTATAGTTGTTATATCCAACCAAAACGGTCTGATTTTGGATACGTGATTAGGTTCACTTACACTTTTTATCTGGGTGCGTAAGCTTGGAGTGTATGGTGTCATAGAAACACACACACACACGCACACTCGCACACAGAAACAATGTGTACGTGAAGCTTTATACACTCACATCTATGATCAAACTGTCTTTGTGATCTTCGTATCCTTATGAGTTCATATGGCATTAGTGAGAAAAGTGAGGGTGGGCTTAAAATCGATTATTATTCGAGAAACATTAATTCGTAATGTTACAAAAATGTAGATAATTATTATTATAATAAACCTAACTTGACCTTAAAAACAATTTTTTGTTATAGTATTTTGACCAAAGTTTTCTACGATTACTTTTACAAAATAAAGTCTAGCGAATAAATAAAAAAGACCATAAAAATGTTTATTTAAATTTGAAAGGGCTGTGTAAAAACTCTTGTACCACAATTTCAAACCTAATTATCGCAACTAAAAGCTATTGCCAGTAAAAACACTTTATTACTTCATTTTTAAGTCTCCTTATTTCAAAACCAATACGTATTTTTTGGAAAAAGCCTCAATTCAATCTCAAGCGGCTAATAAGATTCTAAAAAGAACACGAAATTTTTATTCAATCGGCACGTGCCATTAAAATGCATTTATATTTGATACTTAAAAAACAAATTAACTATAAATAATATGAAGTGCTTGACTTAAAGGACTTATTTTCAAAAAATGTACAAAAAAGTAGGTCATATAAAGAAATTCAGTGACATTAAAAATAAAAATTAAAGTAATGGAGGAAGTTTATCAGTTGACACTTATTTCATGGCCCCATGACGTAATACTGTGGTTGCTACTGTTTCACTTTTTCCAAACTGATTTTTTTAAAATTAATTACAAAATGAATTTTGTTATTTTATGAAATGCAATGAACATTTATCGACTGTTCATTGCTTTAAACTATCTCAGTTGTAACTATATTTTTTCATTTTTTCTCAACTCTGTAAAATACTCTATTTTTAACCGATTTTCTTTTGTTCTTCCACCTAAAAAAGGTGACACATTCTAACATTCCGAAAAACAAAAGAATCAGTTAATTACGCAAAGGAACATACCTTTACGTAACTGTAAAGTATTCAAAAACTGAACAGGCGTGTAAAAATACCGAGTACCCTGAATAATAGTCATAAATATTCATTGTAACCGGTACCTGGGCTAAACCTTTTAAAACGATTTAAATAATCATAATACGGATGGAATTTTGGGTTGAGATGCGCGAGATAAATAGAGAAGCTAGTTAAAATTGTATAATTTTTAGGTGTTTTTGTTAAATGGGAATGGATTATACAATAACGTCGTCACCTGCTGGTCAGTATCAGGTCCATCTCCTTAGATTATTGATGCACACTATATAAGAAGTAACTACAGAAGAAAGAATGGCAGGCAATCGCTTTTTCTGCAAAGCAATAATGCTAGCGATGGAAGTGGCCGCACGCATGAGGGAAAGGAGTTCTTCACTCCCCAGCCACCAAGATTCGGATTCCCAACTTGATTTCCAACCATCGCGTATGCGTGAGTTTGCGGTTGGCGAGCAATGCGTAGCTCACCATCCGGCCGTCTGATAACCGGCCCTGGAATGAAGGCAAAGAAGCAGGAGTAGGTTTTAGTCAGTAAAAGTCTGACACGCTCTCCCGTTCAACCCTCGAGCGGGAGAAGTCATTGGTTATGTTAGGTGGCAAACCTTACATAACCTAACTTTAATGAATTCTGTATAATGCTATGTATAATTGAAAACCTCAAATGGTATGAATTTTCTAGTCATTCTATTTTGATGTATCTTCAAAAAGTACTGTACTTTAATTAAAGCCATAGGAGACAAAAAAAATCCTAAATATGAGTTTCTAAAACAGCTAGAAAACTGAAGAACAATTCGATTTAAAAACATCAGGGATTGGATTAGAATGAAGTCTGTTCAAGAGCTTTCAAACTTAAAATACCTAGACGGAGAAAAACTGGGAAAACTAACGGCTAACTTTCAGTCATTGAAACGCTCTACCAGTGGCCTTACCATGAGTTTGAAAAAACGTTCTCGCTATCGAAAACTATAGCTTTGTCTCTTTCACGTGCACCACAATGACAGGGACAAAGCGATAGTTTTCGATAGCGAGAACGTTTTTACAAACTCATGGTAAGGCTACAGAATACAATGTCGCAATCGATTCCATTTGCTATCGAGAGGTCGAAAATCGAGTCACAGACGTATTATATTCTGAGTTTCGAATCAATGCACGCATTGTCATTGGTCGTGCTTCATGGACAATGTGAGCATTAGCTGGTCAAATCCAGTTGAATCTGTATGGATTCGATTTTCAAATTCAAAATATTTTATTTCACATATCGTCTGTTTTTCAAACCCTGAGACTAAAATGACATTTCAACACAAAAGAACTAGCGTCATTCCTATAGTAAATTTGACATTAATTGTGTCAATTTCGTCTCAGGGTATAAATAAAAAACAGACTGTAGATACTAGTTTTTGCGGTTGACCCAAGTTTATCTCGATCAGAGATTAAGCATTGCCTTGCAACGTGGCAATGACGCCAGTTTTTTGGGCACACTTCCATTCGAAGAATTTTTTACGCCATATTTTAGGTTACATGAAAAATAAAAACACTTAACTATTAATTAACTTAACTATCTATGTTTAATAAATATATCCAAATAAAGTAAATAAAAATGCTAAACGTGCTTGACCACTATATCACCTGATAGGAAGCGACGATGTGGTCGACGATGGAGCATGCGTGCCTAGAAGTAACCTATTCATCTTGGTTTAAAGACAAACCAGGTTATCTAACTGTTACAGGTGTAACAATTAGATAACATGTATATTGTGGAATGCAAAAAATCATTGAGTAGTATTGATTTGTAACTATCAGGAAACATAGACAGGGAAATGTACTCTTTAGCTGTACGTGCTACCTATAAGTAGCTTATATGATTATTATCTTACTGCAGAGAAAAGCCTTCCCCTTTTCCTTTCACATACATTTATTAAAACTTCATGCAACACAAAGGTACAAAGGCGGACGTAATGCCTAGAGCAATCCCTACCAGTACCTCATTCAATATTAAAATAATATTTTTATCTCTTTGATGTGTTAACTTTAATCCAATTTACTCAATAACCATAGCTAGACTTACATTGATCCCACTGCTGGGATTCAGGCATACTCTCTAGAAGAGAATGGGCTGTGTAATCCAATACGCCCAGTGTCTGTTGGAAGAGGTCATGGCCATATCTTCGCATTTTTGGTTCTAGGACATGACGGTTTTCTTAAGTTATTTTGTTTCTTCACAGTAAACTTGCCTGGGTTTTATCCCGCAATTTCAAACTCACTAGTGGATACCGTTATCACTGGGCCAGCTTCTGTCTGGGTTTGAAAAAAAAAGAATAAACTTACAAGTCAAAGTTGCTACCGGGCCATTACTGAAGTCCGTAAGTCGGTACCATTAAACTGGGCCATTAATGCTCTACTCACAAATACGAGTAAATATCAATTTTAATATCATTGGTTTTGAGAACTCCAGGCAATGATCAGTCCTCCACTAAAACACCATAGTTCTTTGTGAAAGAGACAGAGTTATACACGACGTACATCTCTATCTCTTTCTCACACGCAGTTCAGTGCAGTGTGAACCTCCCCTATAATAATATTACGAGTATTTTAAAGCCAGTTCACATGGCAGGTAGCACTCCGTTATTTTTACGGTACTTTTAATTTCATGATGGTTTTTATTTGGTGGAAATGGACTATGTATTTTATATAAGCCAGTTCGCACGAGTTCATATCGGAAATATAAACAGTGCGAGATATTTTGTTTTGGTGTTCTGTTCATCGAATCGTTTAATTTGATAGGTTGGGTCAGGGTTCAGCTGTTTATTTTTATTGCGTAGTTTTGGAGGCGAATGATGGGTGATAAAGAGTCAGTGCAGGCCTGGAACTCAAAGGATAACCGAGGAGAACCCTCTCGTCAGTTATCCTTCGGTTTTCAGTCCGTAAAAGTCTGACACTCCGTGTTGCTTTACATAGAGTCACACGAAAAAAATATCTAGACAAACTTACATTGCACATTCATATAATATTTACATTAAGAAAACATTTAAAAATATATTATTATATCTAGTCGAAACTAATCTCTGTCTTCTGTCGCTATCGTCGATTGTCAGTTTGTTAAGAGCCTCTGGTAACCCAAGAAAGTTTTTTTTATTAGTCATAGGCTTGCGTAAGATCACTATCATCTGATGATGATAATGGTCGATGATATTAACACGTTTGGCTGGAAATAACTTATTAGCTCGTGATTTAAAGACCTCTAGGCTGTAGCTGTCAAAAAACACAGATACTAAAAGAGAATTTCACTCTTTAGTTGAAGATGTGATGAATGTGTTCTCAAAAGTTTTTGTAAGTATGGTTCGGTACTATATATACCAGTAGTGCAAAACCATACGTCTACTGGTCCATAAGTGACATGAATTAAAACGTTGGCCAACCACACAGAATCCCAAGCAATCATAATAACTATCATAAATATCAAGGGGTATTAACAAGAATACCAATTATTGTACTAAGTTTACTAGCTCTCCAGTATATTTCCAAGAACCTACATCTGACCTTTAACGTATCGAATAGTACCCCTAACGCAATTCGCTGGTAATAAATTTGACATTGACAACGCTTTTAAGCCCTTTGTAATAAGGTCTATTTTCGTAGTGGTCACTTGTATTGTGATATCTGTGTTTCCTGCATTATTAGTGGTATTATGTTTTAGTACACGGTACACGTGTTCTTTTTATTTATTTTTTTATTGTGCAAATGATATTGGCTGAAAATAAATTTGCTTTCTTTGTTTTATTGATTCGAAAAACAGTTTGCATTGTATTAACCGTCTGGTAAACTAAAACAGATAGTTTTCGTAAATATTAGACTTTAGATCAAATATCTCAGGCCTATTATTTAATCATTACTACAGTGTAATCAAATCTTTAATTCAAATTCTCTAAGCAAAATACTAGCACTAAGCTAGTTTGTTGATCACACTAATTAGGTAAATATAAAGTTTGTATAATTATCAGATACTTCTTCATGTTAAAACGAATGAAATGTAGTATTTAAATATTTATTTTAGAAAACGTTATTTCTAAGGGGTACATTGTAGAATTTATAGGGGAGTACCAATTCCTCACGGACGCAATCGATGGCAGAAGACACATAGTGACATATTAGTTAGCTGCTGCCATCGGTTTAGCCCGCTTGATTAACGTGCTTACCATCCCTATAAAACTCTAGCTTATAAAGATTAAGCTAAGAAAGATTTTAAAGTTTTATTAACGTTTGAATCCCCAACCGGTCCTATGAGACCGCGCTGTTATTGTTTTACTATTGTGTCTCGTTTCGCGGGTATCTGAGTAACTACAATCTGTTTAACAGTTTAAGCGTAAAAGATTGATAAATATATACACACATCAATTTTGCTCCTATTTAATATTAGTGAGATTTATATTAGGGATAATATAAATCATATTATAATATCTCATAAATATATTTTACGTAAGTGCTAAACTGTTTAGAGATTTTTATAACAGTGATGATAAATGTTCAGGAAGTTCTAAATTAAAGCCATAGAGTGGTCAGGAAACTATTAATTAAAACAATAATAGTTTTCAGGAAATGGTCGTTCATATGTATCCTAGTTATTTTGCGAAAATCTTTTCATATCAAAATTGAAAAGTTACAGAAGAAGTTATTCTAGTGACACGTTGCCTGGCGAATGGCGGAATCCGATGGATGCGAGACGCACAGGACCGGTCGCTGTGGCGACGCTTGGGGGAGGCCTATGTCCAGCAGTGGACGTCTTTCGGCTGAGATGATGATGATGAGTGAAACGGTGCCGTATTTTGGTAGTCAAATTAAAATCAGCCATGATTTACCTACTAGGTTCGGTCCAGGTAGCCACTTTGTCAAACTAATTATAAAGGCGAAAGTTTGTGAGAGTCCTGCTAGAACGGTTGTACGGATTCGGATAAAAATTGGCACATCAATAAACACAAGCGACGCTTGGGGGAGGCCTATCTCCAGCAGTGGACGTCTTTTGGCTGAGATGATGATGATGATGATGATAAATCATGATCTGGAGTAGCACTTTCGGGATAACTTTTTATTCTATTACAAATACCCTAAAAGTATATTCCATTAGGATAATAGTCTGCTATCACACGGGTATTTCCTTTGCATGAAAATAAACTTCCCTTTAGAATTTTTTATTTTATTTGTGCTATGAGATTTGCTTCTTGCCAAATTTCAGGAATCTAGGTTAATAGGCAGTAACCTATGAGTTTTGATTTCTTTGCGAGTATCGAAATATGCATCTATGTAAATTAAGTATAAACGGTCATATCTTTAGATTACGTTGACTAGGAACATTAATTTTTTCACTGCTTCTTTTTTTTGTCTCCTGCAAGTAGACTTTATTTTATTTTTTCTTTGAGTATTTACTCCCTTTGAGTGACAAAAAATACTGGTATTAAGCTAAATCCGGCTTGACTGGAAGCCGACCCCAATATAGTTGGGAAAAAGGCTAGGGAGATGATGATGATGAAAGTTGAGAAAAAATCAAACTTCTAAGTTAACGAAATAAAAAGATACGGACGTTGATATCGCAAAAAACAAATATTAAACAAATATTTTGACACTCTCAAGGCAATCAGAAATCTAAGGGTGCTTGTCGTTGACCTAGAAACTTAGAAGGCATGAAACAAGGTCTTATGTCGCAAATACGGAAAAATGTCTGAAAACTTTGAAATAGTTACATCAGAAAAAAAAAATTAGAATTGTTATTGACAATTGAACTTTTTACATTTTTTCTGTAAAAACTGTAGGTTCCGTAGAGAGTTTAGAGTCCGCTTTGTACATGACCGGTTTTTAGATGAGGAACTATCCAACAACTCATCCCGTTTCAGGTGGAGCGAGATGGAGTGTCAGAGCTTAACTGACTACCCACCGATCTTCCTTCAGTTGCTTTTTGTGTTCTAGGTCACTCTTTTGAACTATTTCGCTGCTCATGTATGATACGTTGTGACGAAAACAAGTGCGCTTTTGTTATTTACCTCTTTACCAGTTCAAGGTTAAAAAAAAAACCTCTAGATATATTATATAGGTAAATGTACTTAAAATTCACAACATATTAGATATTCATTATGCATGCCTAGAGGAAGTTTTGTTTGAACAATCGACCTTCAACATCAGGCTGACTTGTATTTACTTTTACTTAGTAGGTAAATTAGCGAAGTTTACATGCTTAAAACTCGAATAAAACGAAGTTTCAGGACTAAAAGTTATGTATTAATTAAAGAATCATATAAAACCTATTATAAAGGTGTGTCCTGACAGTCCAGTGGTTAAAGCACCCGCCTCTTTTGCATAAGGTTGTGGTTTCGAAACCGGGCAAGTAGCAATGTTAATTTTTTAATTAATTATCTATTTTTCTTGGTTTATCTAGCACATTACTGACCAGTAGATTGCTTACTTGCTAGTTGGGAAATGGCTAGGGAGGTAACGATTAATTACAAAGGAGAGAATTTGTGATTGTAGGTATGTCATCATCTGCCTAGCCTTTTTCCAACTATATTTGGGTCGGCTTCCAGTCAAACCAGATTTCGCTGAATACTAGTATTTTACGAGGAGCGGCTGCCTACTAGACCTCCACAACCCATTAACTGGGGTAACACGGTACTTCATGGCAAGACTGGAGTCAGATTTACTGGCTTCTGACTATCCGTAACGTTTGCCAAAGATCTACAAATGACAGCCGGCTTAACGTGCTTTCCGAGGCACGGAGGAAACTCGTTATGTTAAGATGATCACCCATCCACAGACCAACCCTGGCAACGTTGCTTAACCTTAAAGATTGACCAATGCGGCTGTTATTATCTAGCCATGAACTCCTCAATTTGTGATTGTATGTAGGATATGTTAAAAATCCGGATATAAAACGCACAGGACCAGTCGTTATGAGGACGCTCGGGAGAGGCCTATGCCCAATAGTGGACGTCTTTCAGCTGAAAAGATGACGATAATGTTTATGTTTGTCACTTCTTCACGCTTGAACGACAGAATTGATTTCGTTGAAACTTGAACACAGATAATCGGTTTACCCGATTTGTTTTCTTAGGATAATTTTCTTATCCAGAAATAATTAAATGGCGAATTTTATCCAGTCCTGTTCAATCCTTAATCCGTTTAACAACTAGAAGTTAAAAAACTTTCTCGATAGTTGAAAACCAGGTCATCTGATGAACCTAAAGGTCAATAAACACAACTGAAACAACCTTTGTCCCCCGTCTCAGTGAACCAGTCGAGGTGAAAAGCCTTGAAGGAGTAATCCGTGTTCTAAATGTAGGTGCGACAGTGACAAGAACGGACTGAAGGATTAAACTGGACGATGGGTATCGTCTTGTGTTAAGAAAGAATGGAGACGACGATTTAGGTCATATAATAATATTTTAGAGGATGCATTTTGGAGAGTGTGCGCAGAAATTACATGACTTGATTCAGCACGTTGAGAACACAGCACGTTGAGCACGTTGGAAGAGTGATGTTCCAACCCAACGTACCTACGGCAAGTACCCTTACTGAGCGAGGTTTAGACTAAGCGTTTCGCCTCGTCTTTTATACTGCCTACTACGTACGTCGAAGGGCTGAAACAATTTGCCTGCTGCGGTCTTCCCATCCGTTTATAATTTAGGTGTCTTCAAAGCGACAGTGAATAGGCTCTTTACAAAGTACTGCACTATCACTATCAAGGATTATATCACTGCTTTGTTAGGTGAGATCGCAGTTAAGCACTAGTTTATTAGTAGTATTTTATAATTTTACAGCCAACAAAAAAATTATAACGATGGTTTTTGAGCCCAACTTTAGCTACTATTCTATCAAAACCTTGCACTAGTGACATTTTTTTTTGTATTATGGAGGGCACTTGCTTAGAACTATTCACTCTTGACTTAAAGATTCCCAGGTTGTAACTACCATACCTTCGACAAACTGAGTAAACGTACTTGTACATGCGTGATTCAATTAATGTTTAAATCCCCAACCAGTCCTATGAGACCGCGCTGTTATTGTTTTACTATTGTGTCTCGTTTCGCGGGTATGTGATAGATTAAATAATAATATACACACACACATCATCACAAACACCATTACACACTCACCCACGCTTTGAACCCGCAACTAAATAATCCTTCCTTACCACCATAAGAACGAACAATACAACTTTAAAGTTAGACAACAGACGAACTAAAACAGTAGGTACCTAAGTACAAGGAGTTTGAATATAATTTCGAGCAGATTTTCCGAGGATTGCAAAGATCCAGCGGTAGCCACTTCGCGTTGAACTAGAAACTCTACTTAGCCCGTCTATGAATAAATTACTCGAGCGTTCGTTTTCTAATGTGCTCTGAAGTGTTGGGAAAAAGTTCAAATATTTACCTTCATAAATAAGTTATTTTTGAAGGATAAATGACCAGAGCACTCTAAAGTATGTTTGATGAGATTACTGGACAGGTTCTAGTAAATGTATTTTTACTCTCCTTCTCTGCATATATTTTACTAGCTACTGCCATGGCCTCAACGTAAATTAAAACTATATATAACAGACTATGTTACTCAGTGATAAAATAGTATAGTACCTAATGGTGAAAAAATAATTAAAATTGGTCCAGTAGTTTTTGAGTTTATTCATTACTAACAAAAATCCAAATTTTGCCCTTTAAAATATTGTACTAGCTGACTTAGAAACCGTTGTTCAGCTATATAAATTCCCAAAAGAAAAATTGAGGAAAGGTGGGTAAAAAATTGCCTACACCCTATTCTCAGACCTACCATACATACGCTAAAATTCTTATAAAAACCGACCCAGCCGTTATGGAGGCGTTCGATACCAAATATTGATCACGAGATTTTTATATATTAGAAGATATGGAACACCAAACAACTGTAATATAAAACACATATAACAACGCTATTCACAGATTAACTGTAAAATACGTAAATAAAGTCGCCAAGATGACTTAAAAATAAAGAAAAAGAAATAATTAACTACCGCGACCGGGCTAATCAAAAACAGAGTCATAACTTTTTAACTTCAACAATTCATTAAATTATAACTTTCATTAGAAAACTTCTTTGTGTGCGCAATACACCTAAAAAGGGATACAACAGTTACCCTTCCCATATTACAGGTAGGTATTTTTTTAGGTGGTCAAATCATCAGAATGACTTTTCCCACTTTTGGGCGGAACAAAAAACCCACTCCTTTTCCTTCGTTCCAGGGGCCCAGGTTTTCCTATCAGAAGCGGACCCATGACCCCAAATGTATCAAACCTGCTCGGACCTTACGATTATAGGTAGTTATACAAATGCAGATTAAAACGCAACAGTTCAACCATAAAAAAAACACAATTAATTTCAACTTTTATTTACGTACATTTCAAACATACTCACACACTAATTGGCCTCATTAATAAACTCAGGGTCGCCCAACGAACTCTGGGAAAAGCTATGAACACCGGACATTCAGTAAATTGGTCATACAAAATGTTATCAGATGTCAGTAACCCGAAACCGGCACCCAATCCTAAGTTAGGGATCCGATATTCCTAGGTTATTGAATTGCAAAGGACACTGTTTGATGATGATCTGATGGCCGGCCACATACGGTTAGGTTACTAGCTGACCCCAGATTGAGGCCTAAAAAGGTCCGGCACATGGTTTTTCTAATAAAAAGACCGAAGCTATGTATATGTGATTTTAAATCTTACTTCCAAAACTTCGTTGGAATTCTTTCAATTCGGTTTTTTGTACCTACTATTTTTTATTACTATTGATGAAATAGAGTAGGTACTGAGGAGCTCGTGGCTAGATAATAACAGCCGCACGGGTTGATCTTCAAGGTTAAGCAACGCTTGCCAAGGTTGGTCTGTGGATGGGTTTAACACACCGAGTTTCCTTCATGTCTCGGAAAGCACGTTAAGCCGTAGGTCTCAGCTGTCATTTGTAGATCTTTGGCAGTCGTTACGGATAGTCAAAAGTTAGTAAATCTGATTCCAGTCTTATCAAGAAGTACCGTGTTACCCCAGTTAATGGGTTGTGGAGGTCTGGAAGGCAGCCGCTCCTCGTAAAATACTCGTATTCAGCTAAATCCGGTTTGGACTGGAAGCTGACCCTAATATAGTTGGGAAAAAGGCAAGGCAGATGATGATTGATGAAATAGAGTATTCCTCATAGTGCAACTACATATTTCATAATTGTTCTATCTAATTTAAGTTCTCTTATTTATATTGATTTAGTATATATTACACTATTTATTAGTTTATTTAATTAGCATATATACGTATTTTATAATAAATTATAATCAAATTTCATCGTCAAAACCTCTATTTTAATAATCACTTATTTATTTATTGTGCAGACCTACCACAGTGTTTTCTTTTTAACCCTAAGGTTGACTGGTAGAGAATGCCCTGATGCATTAACTCCGCCTATGTACCACCACTGTACATAAAGTTTAAATAAATAAATAAATAATTCCTCAAAGCGGAACTATTTTTCATTTGAATTTGTAAGCACAACTAATAGTTGCGCTTCAAAGAATAATTTCGTTGCGGTAAGTTATTTGATCTTAAAAATAGATGCACTTTGAGGAATATCCCAATATAATTGGCATTTGACTCAAATCTTGCTGATAATAATAAAAACAATTTTACTGTCTACGAAAATACATCCAGATTGATAGATTTCTTGGAACATACACTAGGGGTGCGCGTGGGGAGATTCGGGCTCCTTCATTACCTTACATGTTTTTACTATCAGTATCTAATACCTACACATTTAAATATCAAGTGTCACAGTGTATTTTCAAAGTCCCTCAAAAGGGCCTCACCGATTTAAAAAAAAAAATTACGAGTAAGATTTGGTAACTTTAAAAGTAGGTCGTAAAGTAATTTTCACCATCCTACACCCACCTCTCGTGATATTTCTTTGATAATTTGTATAACAGAATTATCTATAGGTACCAGGTCCGCTAGTTATTTCGTTAGGGTACTAGTTTTTGTCAGTAGCTTTGCTCGCGTGAAAGTAGGTTTTTCCATGCAAACTTTGGATCTCATTTTATTCCCATAGGCGATGAATTTTGTTTGCAATTCCTCTCTTAGTCCTCTCGCCTACATTATAAAAGTTAACCTTGTGCAAAATTTCACACTAAGATGTAATAGTTTCGGCTGTGCGTTGATATGTTAGTCAGTCCTTTTATAATATGCTCGTATATAACAATTTACTACACTGATAGTAAGCGATAAAGTTGTCGACGATGGAGTAAGCGACTACGCGTACGAAGCCTCTATACCACATTGCCTAGAATATTGAATTTCTTGTCTTAACCTAACGTGTGGTAACCTTTACCCTTTCTACGTTAACCTTTCTACACATTATAGTATCAGGAAATACAGACGAGATGCAGAAAATTTATGTAGGTACGCACAATTAGAATATCCCGAAATTTTTTAATAAAATTGAGTTACAATAAATTGAGCTGGATGACTACCGCAGGGACAGGCCTATAATGGCTGAGGACAGACGTGTGTTGAAAAGGGAGAGGAAGGCCTTCGCCCAGCAGTGGGACACAATGGGCTACCTAACTAACTATAATAAATTCGATTGATTAGAATGAAATAAAAATATTGATTTAAATTAAATGTAATTAATATGAAATGAATTCAATTACGTATTATATTAATATTATTATGTTCTTAGAAATACATTATTTTGTTATACATAAAGCTTTCGCAAAAAGCACTGTATTCTGTGAACTCTTACCACATTTCGTCTCTTTTCTTATTCATAATGTTAAGATGTAGACATACTTGTAATATTGGAGTGGGTAACATATTTGTGCATTGAGTTATAAAGATTTATTTATATTTTCAAGAAAGTAAATATTTTTTGGCCCCAACAAAATAAAATAAACGTTTTGTGTGTATAAGTACTTGAACTGAGGGTATGTTAAAACCACGTTTCAGAACGAAAAAGGGTTTGTCAAAGTCCAACTCGTATTAAAAACTCTTGAATAAAAGCGAATTTTTGAGCGACAGGATTACGGAGCCCCAAATATCTACGGAACCCCTTTCAATTAATTCTCAGTCACGTCTCGGTGCGGGTTACCAGTTGATAAAATTGTATTATTCAGGGAGAGTATTCGGTCTTCATCGTTCTTATTGGCTCGTATATTAGCTGTTCCTATGTGTGTGACATATTGTTATGCTTTAATAACGAAAGATAGTGAGAAGAGTTACATTTTGATGGTTGTTTTTTTGTTTTTGCGATGGTCAGAAACACTAAACAAAAAGTTAAGTACAGTTAAATGGGGCAAATAGAGGAAAACGGTACATTTAAAGGGCGTTTTTACGCGGTTAAACAGGTTTTTCTAGAATTTAAGGACTACAATTTATTCATTATAATATCGCAAAAGTTGATACTTTGACAGAAATCAGTAATACTTATAAATATCAAAGTGAACATCCTTAAAAAAACAAACTTAAACTTAAACATCCCTATCAATGTTTTGTTTCTGCACTCCTCCATTTGACTATTTGAATAAATCAGTTGGATTTTAATGAGTCTATTACTTCCTCTCGCCTCTCTCCCCGCAGAGAGGTATAAGCCATTTGCTAACAATATTTTCAAAAAAATAAAGAGAGCAGACATTTAGATAAGTATCTTAAATGTCTAAGTAATATAAAACCCCTCCCCGAGATAGAGAGGAGGCCTGAGTCCCAGCAGTGGGAACATTATAAGGCCGATAATGCTAATGCAAATATAATACGAGATTTTTATTAGTCTACGCCCTGTTAAGCAAACGCCCTTACACGGAACGCAGGAACAATACTGGAGAAAACTTTTTTAAAGTCAGATAAAAAAACAATACATTCGTAAAACGTATTCCAAAATAATTTATAAATTCAAGAAATAAGGTTCATAAGGGTAATTTTCGATTTTAACCACATAACTATTTGTTTCACAAAATAAACACAAATTCATTATAATTTTCACATATATCTTGGTATATAAATATTATAAGTAATATTTCCTGGACTATTTATCATTGAAATCATGAACATCCGGAGCTAATTTCATGTAGTTTTTTAAATTATATTCGTTTTTGGTCACCAATAACTTTTAATTAATTATTCAAACTCCAAAATGCATCTTTTCTGACCCACAAAATAATGAATGTATATATAATTATACTCGTAACTTCAGTACACAAAATATATATATATATATATATAACTTCAGTCTTCAGTAATCACTAAGTTCACTACACTACATAACTTGGGGTATAACTCCGCTATCGAGAGCCGGGAGTATTCCAATAACCGGTCGTCTTCCGTCCAATCGTTCGTCACATGCACGTTATGTTACTTATCCAGACTTTTACACTTTCAAAAAACGTTGAAAATGAACAAGTTGAAATATATTCTTAAGTTAGAATACCATAAAAAATATTAGTAATAAAGAAATTGTTGTTAGTTAAACTTAATTAAGAACTCAAGAAATAGCTTCAAACAAATCCAAAATCTTATTTAAAAATCAAATTCAGCTCCAAACTCCGACAGTAATCACCTGTCAATTTGCGGAAAAGAAAAGTGTTCGACTCACATTTTCAAAGACATTTTCAGTAAAAAAAAACCGTCCCCAGCTTTCACTCCATTATCAGAGATAAAATGGATCGTCAATTCATTAGCTTCAGGAAGAATTCATTTATAAAAGAACGCCGACGTAATTCGATTTCCTCTTTCCACAACAAAATTAATGACATCAAACTGCCAATTTAAAAGGACAAAATTTTATCTTAAATCACAGTTAAATTGGAAACTCACCTCCAAAAAATGTTACTAATAAACATAAAAACTTGATTGCTCCTTGTCCCACCATTTTAGCACTCATAAAAAATCACTGCACTTAATAAAATATTCAAACTTATAAACCGAAAGGACGTTATATCAACATGATAAAGACGATGTCATCAAACGGTCCGAATTCGAATTTGGAATTAGGCGGCAAAAGCGCTCGGGCGACGTCTACTCTCCCCCGAGGTTAGTTGGGTACTGAAAGTTCGGATCGCTACCTGACTAGGACGTCAGATTTCAGCTTGCCACAGACTAGCGGAGTTCCAAAGAGTTTTGTTAACATACTGTGCGTATTGCAGGTTTTGCTTTGTGGTTTTTCGTGTCTGTGGTTAAATGACACCCCCGTAGAGAATAGTACCCAAAACGATTCATTTGGGTGGATTTAAATGACAATTGTCTATCCAAACGCCAGTTATGCCTTACGTATCACGAATCCCCATTTTGCGTTGTTTGTCCGTGTACCAGTTCGGGTCCGATTTAACGATTTGCAAGTCAATTGTTTCTAAATTACGACTATTTCAGTTGCTGTTTTAGTACTTTCTGCTTGAATAATTTTTGGAATGTGCCTAATTATACGTGAAAGGTTTTTTATTGTTGGGACAGATATTTACGATTGAAATTTTTAAATGGGACAATTGAAGACTTTTTTATCAGGCCATGTGCTTTTGTTTTATAGCTTCTGACGAGAGTAGAAAAAAATAAGGGTTTTTCTCTGTATCTCATTATAAACTAGAACTAGACTAGATAACGCAAAACCACATTTTCTTGTTGTTACAGAAACCGGTACGGAAGATTACACTGATGGGCAAGAATACAACAGAATACTAAAAAAAGTTTTTTTTCAAGTGGGGAATCATCAGAATGACTTTTCCCTCCCGCTCTTGGGCGGAGCGGAAAGGCTAGTCAGACTTTTACTGATAAAACCCCACCTCATTCCTTCGTTGCCTTCGATCTGGGTACACCGAGCTTCCCTTTCGGCAATCCATGGCCCCATAAATGAAAACTATGTTGAATTAAGTCCCCCTGTGTTGCAATCGTTGATGGTGAGGCGCACTTGTTTATTACGATCCTATTCACTCTTGCCTTGAAGGCACCTAAACTATAAACGGACGGAAAGACCACAGCAGGCAAATTGTTCCAGTCCTTCGATATACGCGGTATAAACGACGAGGCGAAACAAGTGTTACTGACTAAAGCTCACCTGTATTCCTTCAGTTGTCCTTTGTTTTCCATTAACATACTGTGGTCCATTAACTTTTTCAAACAATCTCGCCGCTTTGACTGAGAACCACTCATGAACTACGTTTTATACAAATATAAACACGAAACTTAAGGCGGCCGCGACGTTAGAATTATCCATACAAACGTAATACCAAAATCATTTGCAGTTTAAGCATATTTACACCATAATATGATGTTATTCGGATTCAGACAATCATTATATAGGTTCCTACGTCGTCTTTTTGTTGAAAAACTTACCCCAAACGAAATTTAAGCGAATTTAAATTTGCACATTTTCACAGCGAAAATGTCATGTTTTTATTTTGTTTTTAGGGTTCCGTAGCCAAATGGCAAAAACGGAACCCTTATAGTTTCGCAATGTCTGTCCGTCCGTCCTCGCTTAATCTCTGTGACCATTAGCACTAGAAAGCTGAAATTTGGTACCAATATGTATGTCAATCACGCCGACAAAGTGGTAAAATAAAAATTAGAAAAAAAAAATTATTAGAATAACCCCCCTACATGTAAAGTGGAAAGTGTTTTTTTTTTAATTTCAACCCTAACGTGTGATATATTGTTAGATAGGTATTCAAAAATGAATAGGAGTTTACTAAAATAATTTTTTGATCTGCCTGCCTAGCCTTTTCCCAACTATATTGGGGTCGGCTTCCAGTCAAGCCGGATTTAGCTGAATACCAGTATTTTACGAGGAGCGGCTGCCTACCAGACCTCCACAACCCATTAACTGGGGTAACACGGTACTTCATGGCAAGACTGGAGTCAGATTTACTGGCTTCTGACTATCCGTAACGACTGCCAAAGATCTACAAATGACAGCCGGGACCCACGGTTTAACGTGCTTTCCGAGGCACGGAGGAAACTCGTTATGTTAAGATGGTCACCCATCCACAGACCAACCTTGGCAAGCGTTGCTTAACCTTGAAGATCGACCAGTGCGGCTGTTATTATCTAGCCACGAGCTCTCATTAAAATAATTTTTTGATAATACCAATAATTTCGGAAATAATCGCTCCGAAAGTGAAAAACAATGTGTCCTCCCCCCTCTAACTTTTGAACCATAAGTTTAGAAAATATGAAAAAAATCTGGAAAGTAGAGCTTTATGAAAACTTTCTAGGAAAATTGTTTTGAACTTGATGGGACGAACAGTTTATGAAAAATTAAGGACACTTATTGTGACGAATGGGAAACTACGGAACCCTACACTGAGCGTGGCCCGACACGTTCTTGGCCGGTTTTTTCTATATTATAAACAACAACATTTCAAAATATCTCTCCGTAGGAACACAGATATTATTATCGAGTAATAAATACTCGAACCAATATTGAAAATACATTAATTTTTCATTCATCATTTTTGGTATTATGGAACATCTCCCAAATTTCCAATAGTTTGTATTGCTATCACAGCAGGCAACTGTCAGTGTGCGGATGATGAGTTTACTCCAGTTAGTGTGTCCAAGAATTGTTTATACTATCTGGATTGATTCCATCAACCTCAAAAACGTATTTTATTTCGTCTCAATTCGAGATAGCGCGCGGTGTACGCAGGCCTCTTAAGAACTGAAATACTGACCCCCGGCGTCAGTTATGAAAATTAACCGAAAAATTAATGTAGTTCGCTTAAAATAATTCATGTCACGGGAGTGTGTTAACGAACATGGTAACTCACTTACGCTCTAGCGTCCAGTACAACCAGAACCAGAAAAACTTAGTATCTGCAGGTCAAAGAAACATTTGTTCAATGCAAGACGCATACAACAGCCTAGCAACAACTATGCCGTCAAAGTGGTTTTGCGGACGTCGATGAATGGGTAGCTCGCTGTCCGGCCATCTGATAACCGTCGAAAAAGTCCAAGTCATAAACGGCGCGTAGTGTTTCACGCACGCCTCAAGGATATGTCAGAAAGCCGTAAGACCGTTTTCACATTTTCCGATTTTACTTACCCCGATATTGTATCGGCGTCCAACACCGATATCGGATCGGATAATGTGGAAACGGTCTAAGGGCCCACCGGGGTCGAAGTCGACTATGGCTATGGATTCGCTTCTGAAAGGAAAACCTTGGGAACTGGAACGCAAGGCATAGAAGGAACATAGGAGTGAGTTTTAGTTAGTAAAAGTCTGACAAGCCCTCCCGCATCGCCCAAAAGTGGGAAAAGTCTATGGATGATTTCCCACAATAAAGTTTGCAAACGCAACTGCTGTGATTGGTTAAACGGTTATAAAAGGTTCACAAAACGGTCAATTACGATTGACAATGATTACGCGAACAACGCTAATTGATGCGATACTTGATCGTTTAGAGTACGAGTATATTAAAATCATTACAGCCAGTTAATTTTGACACACAAGATTCTATAACCTATTATCTATACTTCTACTAATATTATAAGAAGGTAAAATTTGTAAGTATCTAGGTTTGTAAGTTTGTATGAAGGGGGTAATCTCTGGAACTACTGGTCCGATTTGAAATTCTTTCAGTGTTAGATAGCCCATGTATCGAGGAATGCTATAGGCTATATACCATCACGCTACGACCCACGGGAGCGGAGCAGTAACGAAAAATACGGGTGAAACCGCAGGGAACAGCTTGTATACCATAAAGCTTTTCCCGATAAATGGAATATCTACCATAACAAGAATTTTGCAATTTGAACTGGTGGTTTCTAAAATATTAGTTGAAGCAGGTCACAGCCAAAAACAATTATTTCAAATGGATCATTTACAGGCACTTTTGAATAGTAAAAATGGCAGGCAGTAAAAAAAAAATTAAGCTTAATGGAATCATAATTATTATTTTCAAAACGAATATCTTAATTTTTATAACCTTACTACTAGCTAAGCATATCATATTTTCTTTTTAAATCTAATTCACAATAAATAAAAGAGTTAAAAACCTCCAAGTTAACTAAACTGAACTAAATTACTAGCCATTGTCAATATTGCTAACAGCAGTGATGAAAAGCCATTGATGAAAATTTTGACAGGCATTTGACACGTCAAACATAGGCAAACATTGACGGCTAATGACTATCGTTTTGTTGTTCTAAATTATTAATGTCCATGAATGAAAATCTGTTTGTGTTATTCCCTCCAAGATTTTTTTTTGCGTCTTTCTTATTGGCCAGAAATCATCCACACGCACCAAAGAGAACATGCCTGATGCACTGCAGTATCAAGGCAGCGCCAGCAGCACCCTAAACCCATTATTATAGTGGGTCTGCAGGGCGTAGAAGGATTTGCAGTATGCTTTGAACCTAACCTAACCTTCGAAACAACTCTACGACAGCCCGTGTAGGTGTGTATAGTTGGCGACGGCACGGTCGGCGCAATGGTTGAGCAATTGGTTGCTGCGCTGCTGTCACGGGTTCGATCCCCGCACGGAACCAAGATGTGTAAGCCTGGGTGTCTTGTGTATGTGAGTTAACATGTTTGTGAGCGCATCTACGATACTGGAGTAATCCCTAATGTGGGACTACCTTTTAAAAAACAATTTAACCTCATTACCACAACGAACAAACCTGTGAGTCAACACATTGCCTCTTACTGTAACCGCCCAAGTTAAGTTTATGATGCGTCACTTGCTTTTCCAGAAACCGGGTTTAAACCGTTAGACATTTGACCGAATACTTCCTAACTTGGATAGTGTGAAGTGCACTTTATCGGACATGTCCTGTCAAAAAGCTGAGGCTTCCTAATGGTCCTACATCTTACTCTTTGTCAGAACGTCAGACCCTCTATCTGAAACTTACGATAACTCATTTCATGTTCGATTCTCTTGTATGTCCCTTTGTTATTTATTTTTGGGTTACAACAGTTGTGTGGATTGTCCAAGTAGTTCTATTTTTAAATCTAATACAAAAATGGCGTCTTATTTAGGAATTTATGTTGTTGGTTTGAGTAAAGAAATCAATAAGATTACTCTGTCCCCCGCAGGTTTGATGTTATAATTATATAGCATAGCCTATAATATCCATCATGAACCGTTTTTTTCCAATACCCTAGTAGTTCAGAGATTAAACAGCCAAAAAAGCTATTTCAATTTATTATATTACTAGCGACCCGCCCCGGCTTCGCACGGGTGCAATACTTATGTATGTAAATGTACCTACTACAAAATGTCCTTATTGCATGGATTACGACATTAAAGTCTGAAGTATTTACTGGAACAATCTCAATAGCAGTTTTAAGAGATTGAATGTAGCTGTTATGAGAATGTAACATATCCTGAAGAGATCTGATCAAATCTTTATCTATTGGCTGTGCGACAATCGAACACCGCGTTGATGCTTGTGTATCTGGGTCTGCAATAAAATTAATTTGCAGAAATTTGTGATCATCTGGTCGAAGTGGTAGCAAGCTCCCAGCCAAGTGATACACTTGCCCTTGAATTTTAAATGTAGGCATAAAACCGCGCTCAACAACTTGCTTACTTTTGAAAGAGGTCATTTGAAATGCGTTATTGTAACGGCGTATATTGCGTATGAATTGTTTGGATTTGTTCAGAGTGAAGTGGTTCAGGTGGAGGAAGAATTTCTTCTAATTTTACTTTTCCTTGTAAGCAACACAAACCTTTCGATTCGTCCTTGAATTTCAAAGCCAAAGAATGTTCACACACTACTGACATAGTATCTATAGACACAATACGATCGTCCTTGTAAGAAATCGAAAGATCGTAATTCATGGCAGAATTTTCTTTATTTACCCATCTGTGGCTGATCCGTTGTCCGTTTTGTTCAACGTTACTGTGTCTGTGCTGATTCTCTCGTTCTCTGTATGCGATGTCTATCCCTATCCTGGCTGAGGCGAGCCTCATGCTCTACAGACGACTCTCTGTTTCTTTGAATTCGATGGCTATCCCTGTCTTGGCTGAGGCGAGCCTCTCTGAACTTTCTCTTTTTTTTTCTCTTTTTTGATTCTCTGGCTCTCTGAACTCTATGTCTAACCCGATCCTGGCTGCGGCGAGCCTTACGCTCTATTGAGGATTCTCTTTCACTCTCGACTCTATATCTATCTTGGAGCTGGCTGAGGCGAGCCTCGCGTTCTGTTGACGATTCTTCATCTCTTGCTGAACGTGCTCTTCTGGCATTCACTGTACTACGACCTATGTTCAAATGACGATGTCTTTCAGACATGACTTTAATTTCTGTTCAAAATTGAATACTTACACAGTTCTTGATTAAACTCACACCTTAACACTATACGTAGGTATGATTATGAACAAATTGCACTAATTATTAGTAAGTGCTGGAGTAAATAGTAGATTCATTCAGATCATAAGGGAGCGCCACAGGGCGGTGGTCGGAGTTAAGTTCGTGTATTGCTTCTATACATTGTAACCGGAGGTTGACATTCTTTAGAAGCACCACATCGAGGACATCAGGGCTATGGTTTGGGTCATGGGGAAAGTGAGTATGATGTCAGATGTATGACGGGGCGATGATGTCAAAGTTGAGGGAGTGGGGGGGGGGGTGGGGGGGGAGGGTTGGTAATGTTGCTATTCCAGGCGGGGTGCTTGGCATTGAGGTCTCCTGCCAAGATGACAGAGTCGCTCAAGCCAAAGAGGGCAGTGAGGTCGCTAGTGATAGCGATGGATTCGTCTGCGATATGAGACGAAGAAGAGGGAGGCGGCTAGTAGGCGGAGATGACGGTGATCGGTTGATGACCGGTCATACCTACCCGGCAGGCCGAGAACTCCAGGAGAGAAACTGGCGCAGGAGTTATGGGGACGCAGTACAGTTCCTTCCTGTAGTAGATTAATGTGCCCCCACCATGGCATCGAGTCCTATCATTGCGAACTATACGGTAGTTGGCAATTTTAGGATCTTTCCGGTGGGGTTTTAGCAGCGTTTCCTGAATTTGGAGAAGGTCTAACTGATGGCCACGGAGGAAGGTGGCGACCTCATCACACTGGATGGTAATGCCGTTGGCATTGAAAAAACCAACATTCAGGGATCGGGGCCTCTGGGTATAAATTACCTGTGACAGGGTAATTTGTCCAACTCCTTGGCGATGGCGCTGTTCTTGAGGAACAGCTCCATGCACTTCTCCATTGTTAACTGGCCCATGACTTCAGCGACGTGAAGGTCATGGGCCAGGTTTCGGGCCGCTTTGGTGCGGAATATGGCGTAATTCTCTAGGAGAATATCGCATACCGACTTGGTCATGGGGGGGATGACAGGCACTGTCACTTTCGTGACCGCGCTCTTGTGGGCCACGGCCGCGGGCTTTTGGGGTGCCACGGCCGCGGGGGCCAGTGGGGCAGGGATTGGCGCTTGGATGGGCTTTGTCATCAGCGCTGGGATGGGCGCAGCCACCAAGGCTGGGAAGGCCTTTCGGTGGTTCAGCAGTTGCCAAGGTGATGGCCTCTGCGGGGCTAGGCGCTCAGAGAGTTGGGAAGAGGGGATCTTCCCGGATGGGGCCTCTCTTAGCTGGCGTGCAGCGGAGTGCTTTGCTATCTTGGGGGCAATTTTGGGGGCTTTAGGGCAGCCCCGGTAGTTGGCTGGGTGACCAGCCTGACCGCAGAAGGACGAAGCGCGGCCATCAACGCGCTATTTATAGGCGCGGCGCCGCAACAACTACATCCCTGCATTTTAAATTTGTAATATCTTCGGAAATATTCACTTCAATTACATGCTGTAAAAAGCATATTGATCTATAATAAATGCACAATTTATTTAAAGTACTTAATTGGATAAGGATGGATGCTGTATTGTTTAAAATCACTTCGTAAATAACCATTTTTTAGTAAAAGATAAAAAATGGTTATGGTGGGTTATCCCTAAGAGATAGACATATACCATCGCGGACTTTTTTGTTGAACTTTTTAAGGTGGACAATACTGTAGTACATTATTTTGGTCTATCTCGTAGGGTACAGCCAGCGTTTGCAATATAAGCGCAAAAAAATCGTGCTTATTTACGACGTCACATTAGAAACCTCTAAATTTATCAGTGTTTCTCTGCTATATTATGCATGTATTATACATATAAACCTTCCTTAAGAATCACTCTATTTATTAAAAAAAACCGCATCAGAATCCGTTGCGTAGTTTTAAAGATCTAAGCATACATAGGGACAGACAGACGGCGGATAGCGACTTTGTTTTATACTATGTAGTGATTTTCATTATACATTATATGTATCTTAATATTATAAACAGGAAAGGCTATATTATGTAGGTAGTAATCTCTGAAACTACTGAACTGGTTCTGAAAACCCTTTCACTTTTATATAACTACATTATTGCTGACTGCTAAAGGCTATTAATTATGTTCCCTTTGGGTAATGGACCACTTTCACGCGAACGAAGCCAGTGACAAAAGCCAGTCTTTAATATAATAAAAAAATAATTAAGCCCTTATTACGATTCTTTGTTCAACACTCACTAAACAGAAGACAGGCTAAGAGGACACATTAAAATATTCAGGCTCCAAATGTCACAGCTGACATTTGACTGGACAGCCGTAATCTAATCGACCTGCGGTCGGAGTTTTGGTGAATTTAACAGGAAGGGTTTTTTTCAGGTAAGGAATCATCAGAATGACTTCTCTCGCTCTTGGGCGGGTCAGGTCGTGTCAGACTTTTCCTGACTAAAACCCATTCCTATGTTCTTTTTTTGCCTTGTACTCCAGAAGTCCAGGGTTGCTTTCAACTTTCATACGAGTGAAGCCGGTGACAAAAGCCAGTCCTTAACCTATCACATACCCACAAAACGAGACACAATAGTAAAACAATAACAGCGCGGTCTCATAGGACCGGTCGGGGATTCATGAACTAATATATAAAAAAAAAATTAGCCACTAATTACACGGTTCTTTATTCAGAACTCACTAAACAGAGGACACACTAAAATATTCAGGCTCTAAATGTCACAGCTGACATTTGACTGGACAGCTGTAATCTAATCAGTCCGCGGCACGTCCGCGTAAGTTTGTCGCTGTGAGACCAGGCTTCCTATGCACATGGCATGACGTGCAGAAACTGCAATATTACCTACGTAAAGTAGACCACTCCGAACTGGTAAACTTACATGACGCAACCGGAGAGATAGTTCTTCGAGTCACTAAAACCAGCCATTTCTCTTTATAGTTCAGTTTTGGTGTATCTGAATCTAAAAAGTATTTTTTTTAGCTGTGGTGATCAACTAATAACTTCTCCCGCTCTTGGGCGGAGCGTGAGGGCGTGTCAGACTTTTCCTGACTAAAACCCATTCCTATGTTCTGTCTTTGCCTTGCATTCCAGGACTCCGGGGTTTCCTTTTATTTTCACACGAACGAAGCTGGTGACAAAAGCCAGTCTTTAATATAATAAAAAAATAATTAGCCCCTAATTACACGGTTCTTTATTCAACACTCACTAAACAGAGGTCACACTAAAATATTCAGGCTTCATATGTCACAGCTGACATTTGACTGGACAGCTGTAATCTAATCAGTCCGCGGCACGTCCGCGTAAGTTTGTCGCTGTGAGACCAGGCTTCCTATGCACATGGCATGACGTGCAGAAACTGAAATATTACCTTCGTAAAGTAGACCACTCCAAACTGGCAAGTTTACGTGACGCAACTGGAGAGATAGTTCTTCGAGTCACTAAAAACAGCCATTTCTCCTTATACTTAGAACAGTTTAAGGTGAATCTGAATCTACAAAGGATTTTTTTGCTGTTGTGATCACCTAATAACTTCTCCCGCTCTGGGCGAACCGGGAGGGCGTGTCAGACTTTTTCTCTAAAACCCATTCCCATGTTCTTTCTTTACCTTGCATTCCGGGACTCCGAGGTTCCCTTCCACTTTCACGCGAACAAAACCAGTGACAAAAGCCAGTCTTTAATATAATAAAAAAATAATTAAGCCCTAATTACGATTCTTTGTTCAACACTCACTAAACAGAAGACAGGCTAAAATATTCAGACTTCAAATGTCACGACTGATATTCGACTGGACAGCCGTAATCTAATCGACCTGCGGTCGGAGTTTTGGTGAATTTAACAGGAAGGGTTTTTTTCAGGTAAGGAATCATCAGAATGACTTCTCTCGCTCTTGGGCGGGTCAGGTCGTGTCAGACTTTTCCTGACTAAAACCCATTCCTATGTTCTTTTTTTGCCTTGTACTCCAGAAGTCCAGGGTTGCTTTCAACTTTTATACGAGTGAAGCCGGTGACAAAAGCCAGTCCTTAACCTATCACATACCCACAAAACGAGACACAATAGTAAAACAATAACAGCGCGGTCTCATAGGACCGGTCGGGGATTCATGAACTAATATATAAAAAAAAAATTAGCCCCTAATTACACGGTTCTTTATTCAACACTCACTAAACAGAGGACACACTAAAATATTCAGGCTTCATATGTCACAGCTGACATTTGACTGGACAGCTGTAATCTAATCAGTCCGCGGCACGTCCGCGTAAGTTTGTCGCTGCGAAACCAGGCTTCCTATGCGCATGGCATGACGTGCAGAAACTGCTATATTACCTACGTAAAGTAGACCGCTCCGAACTGGTAAACTTACATGAGGCGAAGCGTAGAGATAGTTCCTTTTAAGCCTCTTGTAGATGACACGTTTTCCGCCTTGTGTAGGCACGGATAATAAAAACGGAACGTGTACAACGGGCCATAGCCTATGCTACAACACAGCGGGGGTACCGTGCCATCACAATAAGCTCATGCCATTGATCCATAGAACACTGACAACCGTACCTACATACGGTGGAAACCGTGCCGTGTACAAGACGCCTTAGTCCTTAAAACCAACCATTTCTCCTTTAGTACAGTTTCTGAATGTACAAAGGCGGTTGATGTTACATCCAGCTAGTTAGCTGTCAGAAATCTTGTGCACGGCACGTTTTGTGAGTAGGCATGGTTAGTAAAACGGACTTTAAACAAGAGGCCATAGATTGCGATACAACACTGATGAAACACGGCAGCGTACCGAGCCGTAGCGCCCTTGTGTATGTCAACCAGCTCCCCCAGTGATCCATATAGTACTGACAATCGTGCTTACGCATAGCGAATTACCCGTGCCTACACACGGCGAAAAACGTGCCGTATACAACATGCCTTAAAATCACTAAAACCAACCATTTCTCCTTATAGTACACTTTTGGTCAATCTAAAAGGAAACAGGCGGATGATGTTACATTTAGCTAGTCAGAAAACAGAAACGTTTTTTTTTTAATTGTTATAATCTAGTGCTTGACCGCGATCCCACCTGATGGAAAGCAGTGAAGCAATCGTAGTTGGTGAGGCGCACTAGTTTATAAAGAGCCCATTCGCTCTAGCCTTGAAGACACCTAAATTATAATAGCACGGGAAAACCGCAAAAGGCAAAGTTCCAGTCCTTCAAAGTACGGGGTATAAACGAAACGCTTCAAATAGACTAGTTTATTTCAAATAGACAGGCAATTTTGAAATGTCAATAATATCGGTCAGTCAAAAATTTAAGGCTAAATTGCACTTAGCTCTCTTAACTTTGTGGACACTCTATTAAATCATATTATGAGTCACCGCGGCCCAGAATCGCAAAAGGCAACTGAAATTAGAAAGTCTACAGGTACACTTTAGCTAATTAGTCTAATACCTAACGCTCCATCCAGATGAAATGTCGATATTTATATTATTTTTCGAGAGCATAAGCGATTCTCGGTGAAAAAAAAGGTATATAAATTTATTGCTTCCAAAAAATACTTCAAAAAATAAAATTATTGTATATCCTAATGAAATTACACTTAAATTATGAACTAGTGCAGAACATCAGGCGACACTTGGTCGAGGCCTATATCCAACAGTGGAAGTCTTTCAGTAGAAATGACGGTGATGATGAAGAAGAATAAAAAAAAATGAAACGAAAAAATGAATAAAATAGTTACCTATAATATTTTACTTGATTAAAATATCAACCAGTATATTCCTAGGCCATAACCGGGTCTAAAATGATGGATAGCTATAAACCTATTTGTTACCAACATTGTGCAAGCAAATAAAGGAATATGAATATGAACTAGATAGTAAAATCTATGTTCAGATATAATCGCTCTTCCCTAAATCTATGAAAAGTAGAACGACTCTTTTAATGATTTCCCACCGCAAAAAAGGCAGCACAAATGGTTGAGCAATTCCGTAACACCGCTCTATCCGACTAAGTACTACAAAACATAAATATCAGTTCAGAAAGCGACCTATCCAGTTATCCACCTTAACATTAATGATAATGATCAAATGGACGCATAACAATAATCCTAGAACCCTCTAACAACCGCTCAAAGCCTTAAAAACTTCCTTCGGATTCATCCTAAAAGATATTACTGACAAGGGAAGCCGACGGTAACTAATGCTGATACTAGTTCGCCTAACACTAAGAGAAAAAGACCATAAAAACAAGTAAAAGTGTCTACGGTTCCCGCACTTTCCCAGAATCACTGGTAAAAGTAAATGGGAGAATAAATTGTGTCAGGATAATGTCTAGAAAATGCTAACTTCAAATATTAAATCTAAAGTGTATGTAATTAAAAGAGAAATGTACTTATGTACGAGTATGTAACTGTATGTGTAGATTGAGGAACAGATGACTATATCATCATCTACCTAGCCTTTTCCCAACTATATTGGGGTCGGCTTTCAGTCAAGCCGGACTATATATAACAGGCAAAAACTTATAAAAAACCTGTCAAGTACAAGTCGTACTCACGCACTAAGGGTTCTCTACAAACTTATTTATGTTAATAGTTCAATTCCCGAATCGACTCTTGAAGATTACTAGTAAAAGTAAATGGGAGAATAAAACAGGATAATGTCTAGAAAATTAACAATAAATCTAAATTGTATGTAATTAAAAGAGAAACGTATGTAACTAAACGTATGTAGATTAAGGAACAATGGGCTAAACGACAAGCAAAACATTTATAAAAGACGATCAAGTGCAAGTCGGACTCCTTTATCGAAGGTTTGGTCGAACCCTCGATTTAAGAGCAAACTTATTTATGTAAATAGTTCAAGTCCCGAATAAAGTCTAGATTTTTTTTAAATATTATAATTAAAATATATATTAAGTCTAACTAACTAAATCATCGCTTCAATATGAACATTCTTTTACAATATTATTATTATGAAAAAGAAAACGAATTCTTTACGGGAGAAAATCTCCTAAAGAAATGTCTCTACATTCGACGTAGGATCGAGTAGTCAAAAAACCCAAATGCGTTACCATCCTGATTTACTTAAACCCCAATTTATGGGGTTACGAAAGTGAGAAAGTGGCCTTCTGTGAAATACTGATATTTATTCGGTACCGAAATCCTATATACTTGAAAAAGGCCTACTTACATAATATAAAGGTGTGGGCGGTAAAAAACCTCAACAATTCAATGAACAAGTGAAGAAAATACAATAGTTTGGGTTAAAAATATCTTAGTTTGTCAACACACCTACGCTATATATACTAAAGTGCTTTGTGAAGGACCAGTGCTCAAAGCCTCGCCTATTGTGGAGTTTTGAGTTCATATCTGGGTAAGTAAGCCTTCTTCAATTTATAGTATGTAAGTACTATCTGTCTACGTAAACATTGGTAAAGGAAAATATAGAGATGAAAATAATCAGGACTTATAAATTAATCCTACTAATATTATAAATGTGAAAGTTTGTGAAATGGATGTCAAATGGAAACATCCACTGTTTGGCACTCTTTCACGCGAAAACGGCTGGACCGATTTGGCTGAAAGGTATGTAGATAGGTTATACTCTGGATTAACATAATTAGGCTACTATTTATCTCAGTCAACAGGAAAAAAATAAAATGTACATAATCTTATTTATTCTTCGACTTTGTTATTTTTGCTATAGGCTGCTTTTTATCAACACACCACGCGGGCGGAAGCTAGTCTGAAATAATTGCTATCTGTAGCTAGACCTGTTTTTCTCCTCATCACTGCAGCTGCTGTGGTGAAATTGTCAACAGCCTCGGTCACACGCGGTCTATCATGCCGCCAAAGCGCAGCATACGAATATTAATGATATCATCCAAAGCGTTCGTGTCAACGTTGGCATTCTGTCTGTTTTTGCACGTACTCGTAATGGCTAAGCATGCGGCGATGGCAAGGGGCTAAACATTATCATCACATCATCATTTCAGCCGAAAGACTTCCACTGCTGGCTAGACGTGGTATCTGGTATCTTTCGCCCATCAAACACACAAAAAAAATGTTTCCGACTATTTTTAAATACATTTTTAAAGTAAGAAAAATATATTTTTTAAACAGTGATATAAATTACGTGCTTAATAATATGGTAAGTAAAAGCAATCATTGCCCAAACAAAAAGTCTTTCGCTTTCTTTTTGTACGAGTATGTTTTTGTAGTTGTTTCAATATTTACATTATTATTTCCGAAACAAGCGTTTCATGAACCATAATTATTTTGAGTCTCAATGATACTACGAGTACTCTTTAATAAACTTTTATGTGATTACTAATTTATTTTGGGTCACAGAGCATCTTTAATGCTACGGAAAAATATACTTTGTGCGTATCGTGGCGTGCACTGCGATCGTAAACGTAGATATTTATCGTATAGGTACATATTTTCTGTGTAGGATCTGACGAATTATTTATCAAGTAAATGTCACTGGATAAAAAATATATGTATACCTTTATACAAACGTGTCTTTATACAAAAATAGTAAAAAACAGAACCAATTTTTTAGTGTGTAATGGTTGAAAAACGCCTCCATAATTTATAGTGTTTTATTTTTTTAGTTAAAAATAATACCAGGGAGCAGATCTACTAACACAATACCGGATGTAATCGAAAAAAAGAGTTCATATTTATTTTAGAAACGCTCTCTTTGAGACGCTCGAGGAACACTACGCGACATAGACTCGGACGGCGACCAATTGCTCGTCATCCGCAAGAAAACGCCTTTGGTCGGACACTTGAGACACTCGGGGCGTCTCCTATGGTGGTGATTGTGTCGTAAAAAGGTCGGCTCTAGATCATGACCCGAACCAGAGTCAGGCGCGAAAAGTTGCCACTGCCGATCGCTTCCATTAGGACGCGGTGGTGCTCCGCGTAAACGAGGCAAATTTCCACTTTATGCTCGATCGTGCTCCACAGAATGGTGTTAACCGGGCGTTTCTTCCGCATACATCCGAAAAAGGAACCTACCCAACGGGTCCCTAGCAACCCTGACATGCACGAGTAATATCGAAATACAAATTATACCTGGCGGCGAAGAAATTGAGCCAAATAATAACTATTAATAGAGTTTTCCTGATATGTGTTATTTCCTGTTCTACTTCTGAAGAAAAACAAACTTACTATACATGATAACAACCTGAATATACATGATAGGTAGGTACTTACTAATCATTAAAAAAAACGGTGTCCCAGAATACAAAGTACTCCTGAGGATTTGGTCCTAGGATCAATAAAATTATAGCTAAACTGAAAATTCCAAAGTAAGAAAAATAGATCGGGATCGCATCCTCTACTCCAGTATATTGGGTCTGTTTACAAACACGTAAACCTACGTATGTAGTTGTGTATTCATGACACCCAGACCTGGAACACTCATATTCTGTAAGCCATACAAATATGTATTTGTGCAGCAGCTAATCTCTCAACCTCTCCAAACATGCAAACAACAAGAAAGTGGCGACGCTTGGGAAAGGCCTATGTACAATAGTGGACGTCTTTCGGCTGAAGTGATGATGATGATGAGCCAATCGCTCAACCACTGCGCTAACCGTGTCATGCTGATGTACTTTTGATCAGAAGACCTCTAGGGGAATCGGACTGATTAATTGCTGGGAAAAATCGGTCCTTTGACTACATTACCTCATGTCTGTCAGCAATCTTCAAATGATATCCATCATCAATGTCATAATGTTTTTTTCAAGGTACGGAAGTAACTTAATAATATGTGCCTATCTAGTGGTAACTTACTTTTTTTTTCGGAGCTCCAAAGAACACACACTGGAGTAAAATCTAGGTGTTTCCTTCAACTTTGTTAGAATAGTATCGAGCAATCTTCCTAAGCCCTTCTCACTGGCTTCCAGTCTAACTGGAGGTATCTTTTTTTAGGTGGGAAATCGTCCAGTGACTTCTCCCGCACTAAATTGGAACAGGAGCGCGTGTCACACTTTCACTGACTAAAATTAGACCTGTGTCCTTCAGTTGACTCTGCGTTCTGGAACCGCTGGTTTACTTTTCGGAAATTCCCCGCGGCCCTAAAGGTCATTGGCCTTATGCTCGGCCCCTATGACGCGTGCCTCAAAGAGATTAGAAATCAGAAGATCAGGAAAAGGGTTAATATTGTTATAAAATATTGTATTTTATTCTTTTGATTGTTTTGTATTTTAGGTAGGTATAATAAATTTCTTTGCATCTAACGCCCATTTTCAATAAGCTATCTATCTAAAGTTGCAGCTACTAAAGGTAAACAAATCTATCCTTTTGCCCTTACTTGCTTTTCTATAACCTATACGGATAGCATTTCCTACCAAAAGTTGTGGATTGATAGATAGAATCTAACTGTTTATCGGGGATAGCTATCTATCTATGAACTGCGGTAGATTATTGAAAACGGGCGTAAATGGCAACCTAGCTAAAAAGTCTGATCTTATTTTCGTACTAATATTATGTCAATAAAGAATTTATGTAATAGCAATTAGGAGACTTTTTATCCCGAAAATATTCCCTCAGGATATATAGGTTCATAGTATCAATATAGGAACTATTAGGAACGTAAACACAGGCAAAACTGTTGGCGGAAACTAGTAGTCTTACACAAAGAGATTGGTATTAATGCCACATAACAAATAGAAAAAACCGTTCGTGTATTATATTACCCACGCAATCCCGAAATAGAAAATGGTGTCGAGATAACAACAATACACATAGTCCTTTACACGTGTTTTCTTCCTGGCTTCATATCTCAGCGATCAGAACAAACAAGCTTTGAACACATTACCTAAACAGGAGGTAAATCGCATCGATAAGTTAGCGTGTCAAAAAAGCAGTTGAGGAAACCAGAAAATATGTGAAAATGTTTTACGTTGAAAATACAAGTATTTTTTAAGGCCTTGGAAGTCAAAAATATCTCAAATTTTTGGTAATCCTGTTTTGGCACGAATTTTTCAGCACTTGTGTTTTAAAGCCTAGTATCATCACCATCATCTGCCTAGCCTTTTCCCAACTATATTGTGGTTGGCTTCCAGTCAAGCCGGATTTAGCTAAATACCAGTATTTTACGGAGCGTCTGCCTACCAGACCTCCTCAACCCATTAACTGGAATAACACGGTACTACGGTTATAAAGCCTAGCATCGTGTCGAATTTCAAGGTTCTACGGGAAGTACTCTATGAATTTCAATTCCCTTGAGAGTGTCGTAACAAACGGTTTTTGCAACCTAAACGGCCTGACTTTTATTTGTTAACTTGAAACGTTTTAACAACTTCAAGGAACTGCAGACTTGAGAATAGGTATACTAAAATTTTAAACTCGATACCTCCACGCGTTCTCAAGATAAAGGGTCTTGAACTCTTGACGGACAAACGGTTAAAAAAGTGAGGGTTTTGACAGATCAACAGACAGACGGACAACAAAGTGAGCCTCCATGTGAGTGCGTTCTGTTTTTTTTTCTTTTGAGGTACGGAATCCTAAAAATAAAAATACCTTTGTCAATGACAATTGGGTTGTCATATGAACCATCACCTTTCAAAGTACTAAGAAAGGTATCCATGGAAACCATTCTCGCGTTAATTTTATAGAATGCTTTGAAAAGAATTTTAATAAAAAAGCCACCTCGACATTTTACGTTTGATTGAACTATCTTCATTTTGCTATTCTAAGAAATAAGGTCAAGAAATTATATTACTACCTGAAGCAAGGAAGATTTTCAGAAATTCCGCTGGTTTTTTTTTCGGTGAAATTATCCTTCTGGTAAGATTATCTAACTTGATGTCTTACTGTGGGCATAGATAATAACTTCTTTTTTGTTTTTACTAGGAATTTTATCTTATGTGCCTTTTTTAAGTTTATCTAGGTCATTGGTGATATTTTAGAGCAGTGGTGTGGTGGTGGTGGCAAGTTGTAAGTCCCGGGTTCGAACCCAGCCAGGCACATTATTTTGTGTAATTTATTTTATCACCACTGCTCTCAAAACGGTGAAGGAAAACATCGTGAGGAAACCGGCATGTCCTAGAACCAAAAATTCGAAGACATGTGACATCCGCCAATTCGCACTGGGCCCGCGCGGTGGATAACAGCCCAGAGAGGAGGCCTGCGTCCCAACAGTGGGAACATTACAAGGCCGCTAATGCTAGGACATTACTGATATCCTATGCCTCTGACAGCACGTTAAGCTGTTACTTCGGGTTGTCATTCGTAGATCTCTGACAGTTGTTACAGCTAGTCAGACGCCAGAAAGTTTATCCAAGAAGTATTGTGTTGCCCATTCACTGGTTTGTGGAGGTCCGACAAGTAGTCATCATCATCATAATCATCACATAATCATCTCAGCTGAAAGAAGTCCACTGCTGGACATAGGCTTCCCCCGAACGTCGCCAGGCAGTCACTCCATCTAAAACACGGACTGGAAGCCGACTCCAAGTCAGTTGGGACATGGCAAGGGCGATAGTGACATGGGAAATTATCAAATGACTTCTGCTTTGGGAGGAGCGAGAGTGAGCGTCTAATTTTTACTGACTAAAACCCACCCGTGTTTCATCAGTTGCCGTTTTTTTTTTAAATTACTGTGGCTCTCGCAGTCCCAGTAACTCTTTTAAATAATGCTGAGCTGTATGCTACATTTGATAATTCATTGGATGATTTCACACCTCAAGAAAACTTTTGTTTAAACGGTACCTACTTCTTTACTTAATTGAGTTTTAAAATAAATAAAAAATATTAAATATCAAGAGAAAATTAAGACTCAGACGCTCACTCGGGTCGAAAGACAAAAAACATTAATTTCGTAGGAATAAATCCGACACTAATTCTCAAATAAGCACTTTTAATTACCTCTAAACCTCACAATACTTGCGCCCTTATTTATTACAAGGCATTTACTCGTAGTTTAAATACGGATTAGCAGATTCTAAATTCAACTTGCTAATCAATGTTTATACTAATCACACGGTTATTTTTTTTAATAAGGCCTTTTTTGCACGTGACATGGTCTTTATATACCAAACGACCGTTTTTTCAAAAGGGATATTTTGATATGATATTTTTGGATAATCGCGACCTGGCAAGGGTCGCGGGAATCCGATGGATACGAGACGCACAGGACCGGTCGCTGTAGCGACGCTTGGGGGAGGCCTATGTCCAGCAGTGGACGTCTTTCGGCTGAGATAATGATGATGATGATCTTTGGATTGACTTGGTAGGGTGACTTTAAAACAGACTTTATATCAAAGATGCGTTACTCTATGTTTAGTAGTCATTATGTATTGGTTTCTTTGGGTTTCGTAATTTCTTTAATACCGAAGTATTAATAAATACGAATTGTAATAAAAAGTGTTTTTTTTTTTAATAATAAAGTTCCTACGTATTATAATAATTATGCCTCGTGTAACATACGTAACTAATACTTTGCTTTATATTATCCTACTAATTCCACGCAAATACCCTGCAGCTATTATTTTATGCTCAAGTTACTTGATTCTCGCAATAAATGCTTTGTTTTTTTGATAACACTACAAAAACAACTTGTTTATTACTAACAGATCACCTTACATACTTATTATTAGGTATGAGTAGCTAAACATCATTACCAGAGAGGGAAAAATAATAATAATATTCCAAAACATCAAACAACGCCATCTAGTGTCAAACTAAGCAGAGCTTGTGCTATGAGTGCTAAGCAACTGATAAAAATATTTATATATTTTTAAATAATAATATTATAATAACTTTCACACAACGTTACCAAGTCCCAAGCTAAGCAGAGCCAGTGTTATGGCTATTACACAACTGTCAAACATACATTATATATTTCTACTAGCTTTTACCCGCGGCTTCGCTCCCGTCAAATGACTACCCTACATATACCCTACGCTACCCTACCCTACCTTCCCTACCTACCCTACACTACCCTACCTACCCTACACTACCCTACACTACCCTACACTACCCTACACTACCCTACACTACCCTACACTACCCTACACTACCCTACACTACCTTACACTACCCTACACTACCCTACACTACCCTACACTACCCTACACTACCCTACAGTACCCTACACTACACTATGTACTACTACACTGGTATTTTCATCCTATCTCTCAAGTTGGATCGAACTGCACATGGTGTGCGAATTTGATGGAAAGTACAGGTACCAAGTAGATACTCACGCACAGTGCTAAGAGCCGATATCTTAAATTATTATACGAATTCACTGAAACACCATGTTAGTCGTCAGACAGTTTTATTTAGACAGAATGTCATAGCAACAAAGTCACTATGCCAGTCACTATGTGACAGATTACGCACCATGAAGTATTATCAACCTCCAACACGCACCCTTAATCTGCCACATGTGTACGCACCCTTAAGCCTAGCAAGTATACATCCACACTTAAACCGCACCTGATCATAGTACCAAAATATGCACAAGTGTGTATGCAACTTTGTACACGAGTGTACACAAATACATTATACTCGACTGTACCCACATTTACACATTACATTAAAACATCGAAAATAAACAAAACAGAGATTATAACATTATAGAAACCCTAAACCTATTTGTACAATACAAATACAACATATCAAAAACTAAGTTATACCACTTTCACTACCCGCCCTCTTAATGGGTAATCTCGCTAAAGCTAACTTTATCTTAGGGCCTGACAAAGACTTTGTTAACATATCTGCCAACATTTCTTGTGAAGGTACATACTGCACCTCTACTGCCTCATTCGATATCGCTTCGCGAACAAAGTGAAACCTAATATCGATATGTTTCGTCCTATTATGGTTCAACTTGTTTCTCGCAATGTGATGTGCAGACTGATTGTCAAAAAAAAAAATGACTACGGGTTTATCGCAACTATAATTTGTTAAGCTCTTTAACAAACTCCTCAAGTAAATCGCTTCCTTTGAAGCTTGGCTAAGACCTATGTACTCTGCCTCGGTAGAAGACAGAGCAACACACCTTTGTTTGCGACTCTCCCACGTTATTAAATTATCGCCTAACTTAAACATTAGACCCGTAAAGGATTTCCTATCATATGACCCACCCCAATCCGCATCCACGTAGCCAAGAAGTTCTAATTTACCTGACTTTCGGAAAGTAAGTGCAAAATTAGATGTCCCTTTTAAATATCTAAGCACCCGTTTAGCATAGGTAGGTACTTAAAGTGAATTTCATCGTAACACGAGTTAAACTGTGCTAGAACACTAACGGCATGCGCGATATCTGGCCTACTATTTTGGGCTAAATAGTTCAGACATCCTACCAGATTCTGATATGGCAACCTACAACCGGACTCCGAAGCCTTTTCTAGTCTGAGACCAGCTTCCATGGGGGTAATGACTGGTTTACAGTCCGTCATTTCAAATTCCTTCAATACATTAATAACATACTGTTCCTGATCAAGGTAATAGTTATTTGTGCAACAAGAGAGCAAAGTTGGTTTTTGCCGCGAGTGTTGATTTTGAATCCCGAGTAAGCGAAGGATTCTATATTTGAATCACGAGCGTAGCGAGTGATTCTAGGTTAGAATCCTGAGTGCAGCGAGGGATTCAAAGACACGAGATGCAAATAACTTGGGTCTCGTGTAGCACATACAACTTTTCACTTCAGCAGCGAGAACAAATAATGTAAAGGTAATAAAAAATACAACTTGGTAATATTTAAATCGCAGACATCATCACTGGATTCACTCATATTTATTTATTATTATTTTAATAATATCCAACGTGTATCGCACTTTGTAGCTAGCGAACAGAAGAAGAAAACAATAAAAAAATTAAAGCCCGCTATTTTTTAAAGATGCGTTCGGAAATTGCACTATTACTAAATTATTCTGTCAAAATAAAGATTGTTAAAACTTTACATAATTATGTAGATACATGATAAATTTCGTATTTTTTAATAAAACATCTCTTTATTTGATCATAAAAAAATATAATTCGATTATTAAGAGAAAAGTATAATAATTACATTTAAACCTTGATTTGAAATTTTATAGGTGACGTGTTTCCGAACGTTTTATTGTTGGTTTCTTTTTTGAGCCTATTATATATGGAATTTGAAAATCGAACTTTGAATCGACTTGTTTCTATCTCTCGCTCTTTTCGTATCGAAGTGAAAGTGACAGAACAAAGTGAAGTTCAAATCTTTCGAATGTTGTGAGTAGACCCAACACTGACTCGGCATTTAAAAAAATTTATTAAAAAGTTACTTTGTCTCACGCTCGCAGCAAAATCGAATTTTGCTCACTGTCTTTAAACTGCAAAACATACTTGTTTGAGGTGCTGAGGTGAAAATGGTATTTTCATCCCTTCTGAATCTCATGCCTAAAACATGTCTAGCACCTTGAACTTTTTCAATAATCCGGCCTTTAATTTTTCCTTTTCATTTTTGTGTACAGAACTACAAAAAATAAAAATATCGTCAACGTAAATAACTACAACTATTCTATCCTTATCTCCAAACAATTTTTGGTATAAGCAGGGCTCTATTTTCGATTGCGTGAAACCTAAGTTAAGCATCTCTCGGTCAAGTTCATGAAACCAAGCATTCGACGCTTGCTTTAGACCATACAACGACCTATTTAACTTACAGACCTTCGTCTCCTGACCCTTGACTATAGCACCTACAGGCTGCATCATATAAATATTTTCCTTCAATTTACCGTAAAGGAAAGCTGTGGTCACATCCCACTGGTCTATGTCCCAATCATATTCTACAGCTAATGAGAATAACAGTCGCAAAGTTGAGCTCCTAACCACAGGAAAATAAGTTTCGTTATAGTCTACGCCACGTACCTGTGTAAATCCTTTTGCTACCAGCCTAGCTTTATATTTTGAGACCTTACCGTCGCTATCTCGCTTAATCTTAAAGACCCATTTACATTGTATAGGCTTCTTGTCACGTGGTAAGTCGACTAGCGTCCACGTCTGGTTCTCCTTCAACGATCGCAGTTCATCGTCCATGGCCTTCTGCCACAGCTCACGATCAGGCCTGGCCAGTGCCTGCTCTACAGTCGTCGGATCGCCGTCAATTGCCGCGAGAGCGTTGATGCACGTACTTGAGTAGTCGACTGGCTTCCGTGCACGCAAGTTGTATCTCGGTTCGATACTCGTCTCAACACTCGGCTCGGTACTCGCTTCTGGAGTCGTAGCTAATTCGGTACTTTCAGCATCTGCATCCTGATAATCGTCTTCACTGTTTGAGTGGACCTCAGGAGATACTTCCAATATCGCAGGTTCAGTTCGTTCCTGTTCTTGGGACAAAGGAACAACTGCGTTCTTCGTCACATTCGTACCATCACCAGGAAACACGTTTTCCAAGAACTTGACATCTTTAGCAATAACTATCTTACTAGTCTGCAGATTCATCAGCCGGTAACCTTTCGTAAGCTCACAATAGCCAACAAATATCAAACCTTCAGTCTTCATGTCGAACTTTTGCCTTTTCTGCTTCGGTTTCAATGCAAAAGCCAAGCATCCGAAGATTTTTAAGTGACTTAAGTTTACTCTCTTACCCGACCATAGTTCTTCAGGTACTTTGTTCGTGACCGCCTTTGTGGGACTTCGATTCTTTAGGTATACTACGGTATGTACTGCCTCAGCCCAAAACTTCTTGCTTAGGTTCGCCTCACAAAGCAACGTCCTTGCTTTCTCAATTATGGATCTGTTCCCCCTCTCAGCTACGCCATTTTGTTCGGGTGTATACGGGACCGTCGTTTGGTGCTTTATACCAGCTGACTTGAACAATCTGTCGAAGGCATAGTTACAAAATTCAGTACCATTATCAGATCTAAGGCATTTTATCGATTTACCAGTCTCTTTCTCTACTTCCGCCTTATACTCACGAAATTTAATAAAGTTTGACTCTTATTTCTTAAGAAATAAACGTGCGTCTTGCGCGTGTAATCATCAATAAATAGCAACATGTATATCGAACCAACAAACGATGGCTCTTCCATTGGACCGCAAATATCCGCATGTACTAATTCAAGAATCTGTTGTGCTCGCGTGCTTTTATTTTTGAACGGGCTTTTACATGTCTTACCTTGAATGCATGGAATACATGGCTCAATGTTCTGTTTACTGTCGAATTGCATACCAGTTACCAAATCTTTCAATATCAGAATGTTGTTTTGGCCTAAATGCGCCAATCTTCTGTGCCATAAGTTTGACAGAAGTCCATTTGACAATGTTGCGTTGACATAGTTTTCTTTTTCATTTAATTTAAAAATGCCATCAACTTCTTGGCACGTTGCAACTATTTGGTAGTCTTTATTTCTTATAGTGCAACCTTCTTTGTCAAAATTTACAGCAAAATCTTTTTTAACAAGATTACGCACTGATATCAAGTTCAAGTTTAAGCGAGGAACATGTAGAACATTTTCCAATGTAAAGTCTGAACTTTCGCTAACTTTTGGCTTGGCATTTCCTCTACCTTCAACTGGTATTTCTACTCCATTAGCCACTTTAATTGTCAAGTTACCTTTTACTTTCTCATAGTTACGTAACTTTCCAGCATCGTAAGTCATATGGGTCGAGCATCCGCTATCTACATACCAACCGCTTTTGTTCTTGGTATCAGCTGTACTCATGCACGAACCGACAACACCGGCATTCTGCTTTTTACATTCAGCTGCCTTGTGTCCTTCTTTGTGGCATTTGTAGCACTTGCGCACTGGTTTCCGAGCATAGTTTTTGGGTGCCTTTACTTGTTTAGAAGCAAGGGCTTGCTCACCAGTTTCAGTATAAGCTGTTTCAGCTTGTCTATTGGCCTCTTGCAGCAGTTTGGTTTTTATCTGCTCCAGGCTAATATCCTTCCCACTATTATCTACTGCCATTATCAACGGGTTGTAGTCTGCTGATAATCCAGCAAGCAAAATGGAAATGATCCAATCATTTGACACTTTCGCATCTATTGCAGCCAATTGTTGTGCTATGGATAGTACTTTTGAAACGTATTTTTCCATATTCGCAAAGTTTTCTAACTTACATGACCATAATTGACGCTGCAATGATATACGTCTACCCCAGCCTTTATCTTCGTATGCACCACACAGCTTGTGCCATACCTCATGTGCAGTCTTCAAATTGTAGACATTTGAAAAACATGAAGGCTCCAATAGTAGACACATGGTAGTACGCGCCTGTCGATCAGCATCTTTGAGTTCTGCAGTGACTTCCGTGGCTTCTACGGCCACCCACCAGTTTTTACATTCTAGGTAGTTCTGAACTTGGAACTTCCAAACTTCAAAGTCCTCTGCACCCCTGAGCTTCCTTATTCCAAAAATAGAACCTGATGAACTCTGCTCGTCCGTCATCATCGAAAGTGCGTATTCAATTGTTTTCAAAAATTTCGATATCGGGCAATTATGCTGAGCCTGGTTCTGGGCCCATAACCTGATACAAAATACAGGTACCAAGTAGATACTCACGCACAGTGCTAAGAGCCGATATCTTAAATTATATTATACGAATTCACTGAAACACCATGTTAGTCGTCAGACAGTTTTATTTAGACAGAATGTCATAGCAACAAAGTCACTATGCCAGTCACTATGTGACAGATTACGCACCATGAAGTATTATCAACCTCCAACAGAATTTTATTATAATCGGTTAAGTGGTTTAGGAGTCCATTGAGGACAAACATTGTGACACGAGATTTATATATATTACTAGCCTTTACCCGCGGCTTCGCTCCCGTCAAATGACTACCCTACATATCCTACGCTACCCTACCCTACCTTCCCTACCTACCCTACACTACCCTACACTACCCTACACTACCCTACACTACCCTACACTACCCTACACTACCCTACACTACCCTACACTACCCTACACTACCCTACACTACCCTACACTACTCTACACTACCCTACACTGCCCTACACTACCCTACACTACGATACACTACCCTACACTACCATACACTACCCTACACTACCCTACTTTACCTAACTTTTTTTTTTTTAGATTTAAACTATCCTATCTCTCAAGTTGGATCGAACTGCACATGGTGTGCGAATTTTATTATAATTGGTTAAGTGGTTTAGGAGTCCATTGAGGACAAACATTGTGACACGAGATTTATAATATATTAAGATTAAGATGATCGTGCGTGAGTGGGAATCGAACCCACGCCCACGCAAAGTAGTCAGGGCCACTAACCACTAGACTAAAAGGGCAGTAATATAATGATTTCCACCTCAAAAACAAAAGTGTTCTACCTACACTTCTTTTGAGTTAGATGATTTCTCTTGCTCTGGGTGGGGAGTAACTGGAAGTGTTAAATATTTAATGATTACCACTTGTGTTTTTAGTCGTCCTTTGCATTCCAGAACCACGGTGGCTCTTTGAGAACAGTGGTGACCCAGCGGTAGTAGCAGGTTCCAACCCAGTCAGGCATTACTTTGTATAATTTATTTCATCACCACTGCTCTCAAAATTGTGAAGAAAATATAATATGGTGAGGAAACCGACATGACATTATACTAGAGATCCACCTATATCTACTGGATTTTATTGCATGTTCCCGCTCCAAGAAAAGAATATAGTCGAATGCAAGCAGCGGAAACTTAAGGCTGATTATGCTATGCTATGCTATGCTATGATGGCATATTCGAACAATGCCACAGCCCGTAATACGGTTACATGAAAACATGCTTAAACCTCATACCGTCCCAGATTTCACAAATGTAATTGAAAAGCCAAAAAACTTTGGGGTTTTAGTGGAACTGTCAACTGTCCCGGTTCCGTCCCGCTCTTAGAATTGGGACGGCAAATAACGGGACAAGCCCAAAGAGTCCTGCTCTACATATCTATGAAATTATGCATTCTGTGCGGTTTAGCAGTAACGCGATGTAGGGAAATGAATCTGAGCCAAGCGTTATGCTGAGCTAGTTTTAATGATAAGTAACAATTTGTAAGATTTATTATTACTTATGAAGTATTTATTTATCTTAGAACTAAAGGGCCAACACCAACGCTCAAGTACAAGGGACCAAAACCAATTTACTCTTAACAGCACCACTTTTTTTGAGGTGGGAAATCGTCCAATGTCTTCTCCCGCTCTAGGGTGAAGAGAAATGGTATGTAAGATTTTTACTGACTAAAACCCACCTGTGTGCACGGTGACTCTTTCAAACAATACTGTATCTATCTAGAGCTGAGGACTCAAGTCTCTAATCTCTATCTGCCAACACCGAATGGCACTTTTCTATGCTTATACCCTTTTCTGTCACTTAGAACCATTATCCAGAGCGAAAAATCGACGCATGCATTTGGTGAGTTGCCGAATGCCTCGTCAATGTCCCTCTAGAGACGATGCCTGTTTTTGTTATAGGGAAGAAACCTTCAAAATGCGCCCAGACTTTCGGCAGTAAGTCTGGGGATTGTGGAATTTTGACCTCACTAAAACCACCATTACCATCAGCACATAGAAGAAGGACCAATGCCTGCGAGGTTTAAGGTATTATTGAAACCAGTAACCCTGGCCCTGAAAGATACTGGGAATCAGAAAGGAACCTCCGTAACATCACAGGTTCGTAATCCATCAACATCAACCCTTAGCTAAGACAATGATGGAATCTTTGACGGTACCATTGCCATAGTGGTTGAGTGATCACTGTGTGTTGCACTGTGGATCGTTGGTGCGGTTCCTACAAGAAAAAAAAATTCTCGGCCTACAAATGTTCTTGGTTTAAATCTGTTGTTTTCATGTTTACAAACGAGTCTACGATATAGGTTTAATTCCTTGTGTGGGATAATTTAATTTATCTGTGAGATAACATAATTTAAAAAGAAAAAAATATTTTTAAAAAACGATATCTACACCTTTTAAGCTAATTTTCACAGAGCTTGTGGAATTAGCTGGGTTTTGTACTGAAATCATGAATTTCAATAAATTAAGAAGCTTATCTTCTTCTTTCAAATCGATTGTAAATACTTGTGACACTCATTAAAGGAACGACTGTGGCACTCATTAAAGCCTCCAAAGTGCAGGACATGGGACACTTCAACACAGGAAGCTAATAAAAATACTATCTCACCTTACCTTTTTTTTTCAGATGTAGAATCATCAGAATGACTTCTCCCTCTCCTGGACGGAGCGGAAGGCTGTGTCAGACTTTTACTGCCTAAACCCCACCCCGTTTCTTCTTTGCCCACGTTCCAGGGTTACAAGTCTTACCTTACCTACGTCAAGCAAAGGTAAAGAAATCAGCAGACCATCGCCATAATAAACATTTGACCGTAACAGCAACCCGCATTTTCAAAATGGGTCGGCCCTCCAGCCATTTTGAACAACACAGCCTAAGAGATAAATATTTGTATTCTATTATGGGCTCAAACAAAGTAAAGCTCCTTTATAACAAAAGGTTCCATAAATAGAATTTCAATAAGCAGCTCATAAGTACCTAGATATACGCTTTTATGAATATTGATAAATATTTTGAAGGCATCTGTGTGTGGAGGCCCGTTTTAATAAGATGAAGGTCTATGGCAGATTGTGTTGGGTAATCAATAGAATTAACTTACTTTTTAAGGCAATGCAGGCGAAGGTCACTAGATGCCTGTCAGGATTGCTAGATTATTTTAATTACTCAGATACCCGCGAAACGAGACACAATAGTAAAACAATAACAGCGCGGTCTCATAGGACCGGTTGGGGATTCAAACGTTAAAGACTAACTGCGGCCCAGGAAAGCAAAGGGCAACAATGTCTTCAATTTGCGTAGGTGGAGCATAGGTGGGTTTTGGTCAGTAAAAACTCTAACAAAGATTCAAAGTATTTTATTTCAAATACACAATATTTCTTCTCTCATTTACGCGTAATATTATTATGACAATGCGTGATTTTTTTTTTCCGAAATCCTCCAAAGTGACAAATTTTTTGTAAAGAAAATCGTTTTTTGAAAAATAAAATGATAAAGTCCAAAATTTTCGGCCGTTCAATTTCGCACATTCGTGTGTCCGGTACGACGCTTCAGCTTTTTTTCAAGGTAATGCAAGTTGTATAGATGTATGCACGATTAACGCCTGGATGGGAAATCATCCATTTACTTCTCTCATTTTAGGGCTTAGTGAGAGGGCGCGACAGAATTTTACTAACTTATACCACACCTGTGTTCCTTCTTGGCAAATTGAAGACATCCGCACCTGCAATAGGCCCGCGTGGTGGATTGCGATCCATTCTCTCTGCTAAAAGGGAATGGGTCGAGAGAAGGCCTGAGTCGCAGGAGTGTTCAGCTGATTATACTTAAGCTTATGCAGTACTCACCCTTGTTTTCCATATTATCTTTCACTTTCGTGTATTAAACCATCTAATTAATGATCCCAACACACAAGCCAAAAACAATTTGGAGCCGAAATAAGTGCCATCGCCTTTATAACGGTCTTTCCATCATCCCATAACCACAGGAGGTCAATAACCTTTGGAAAAACCACGAAAAGCAGGCCTAGTCATAAAAATGATGTACGACGTATTATAAGTAAAATATTTTTGTCGTTTACACTTTCTCCTATGAGAAAAATAAAGGAACAACATATTGGTAAAGGCATACGATGCTGGTTCAGACCTGGGCAGGTATTTTACCTACGTTGTGTAGTTTATTTCATCACCACTATTCTTTAAATGATGAAAGAAAAACATCACTAGGATACTGATACACCCTTGAACTAAAAATTTAAAGACTTGTGACAAACACCAACTCATTTTGTGGCTACGTGGTGGATTACAGTCCATTCGTTCTCATAGGGATCCTTTCTACTCTGGCCTCCTGGCCCGAGTCTCAGCAATAGGAACGTTATCATCATCTATCTAGCCTTTTCCCAAATATTGGGGTCGGCTTCCAGTCAAGTCGGATTTAGCTGAATACCAGTATTTTACGAGAAGCTGCTGCCTACCAGACCTCCACAACCCATTAGTTGGGGTAACACGGTTCTTCATGGCATGACTGGAGTCAGATTTACTGGCTTCTGACTATCCGAAACGTCTGCCAAAGATCTACAAATGACAGTCAGGACCTACGGCTTAACGGTACGTTAAGATGGTCACCCATCCACAAACCAAACTTGACAAGCGTTGCTTAACCTTGAAGATCGACCCATGCAGCTGTTATTATCTAGCCACGAACTCCTCCTATAGGAACGTTATAAGGTTTGATATTATGCTAAGGGCTTAGTAGAACGGAAAACTTCGTGGTAACCGATACAGTTTATAGTATGCAGGTAAATAATCTGATGCCATAAGTACCAGTTCCAAGGATAATCTGTTGAAGAACTTCCCTTGAAGCAGTATATACGAATAATTTGATAAAGGGTGTATTCAAACGTAACACAATAACACCACACAAAACGTGGTTTGTCACTAATTTTAATTTTAAAAAATCTGTTTAATTTTATTCACACTGACCATATTTTGTCGTTGAATGAAACCGTGTGGGTGATATTATATCGACTACTCTACTACCATATAGCAACCGCAATGCAACCAGCAGCGACCTCGCAAATTAGTCGGTCTGCAAACACCGGCTACAACGTAACCATAATGGCATTTGTAGTTTCAATCATCATCATCATGTCAGCCGAAATAATTCCACTCATAGACATAGGCTTCCGCCAAGCGTCGCCACAACGATCGGTCCTGTGCGTCTCACATACATTGGATTCCTAGGTCGTCGGTCCACCTTGTGGGAGGCGTTCCAACGCCTTAGCCTTAGCTTTACTACATCATCATCTGCCTAGTCTTTTCCCAACTATATTTAATTGGGTCCGGCTTCCAGTCCAGCCGGATTTAGCTGAATACCAGTATTTTACGAGGAATGGCTGCCTACCAGACTTCCACAACCCATTAACTGGGGTAACACAGTACTTCATGGCAAGACTGGAGTCAGATTTACTGGCTTCTGACTATCCGTAACGACTGCCAAAGATCTATAAATGACAGCCGGGACCTACGGCTTAACGTGCTTTCCGAGGCACGGAGGAAACTCGTTAGGTTAAGATGGTCACCCGTCTACAGCCCAACCTTGGCAAGCGTTGCTTAACCTTGAAGATTGACCTGTGCGGCTGTTATTATCTAGCCACGAGCTCCTCCTTTACCTTTACTACAACGCAGCTGCAAAAAGCTGCAGCGACACTATTGACACGTATCCATTTTTTGTCGCTGCGATGTGGTGTGGTTGTAGTACGTGTGTATAGAGCCCAAGTAGCATCGTGTAGTCTCTAGTTTCATCTATTATGCCTAGGCAAACAATACGAAGGTTTACGCTTTCAAAGGAATCTCCTTTGCGAGGCTCTGAGAAGTCATGTTTAGTCATGAAATTCATGTTTGTTGAAATCTGTTCGTCCTAGAAATGGTAAATAGATAGATTATAATTTGATCCAAATTAAAAATATTTTTATTTCAAATAGTCCTTAGGTGACGCTTATATTTAAGGCAAAATACAGTGTTGTTACATTAATAATAAATAACGTATCTTTAATATAAAGTTTACTTGATCTCATAAAATAAGTTAAGGCAAGTCAATCCGAAGATACACGGTTGAAAAAAATAAAAAAAAATAAAAAATAAAATAAAAAATGTTTTTATTTTACATAGGCCTACATGGGCACTTATAAAAAGTCGAAGCTAGTGCACGGTTCCAAATTGGTCGTTTCCTATGGAGAAGAACCGGCAAGAAACTCCATGGTTACTCTTTTCAAAAAAAATGATTGGGTTTACAATACTTTCATATCTTTCATGAAAGTTAAAACGAGCCATCGTTATAAGTAAAAACTCAGAAATTAAAGTACGATTCCAATAGGAACTTTCCTAATTGTAAGGAACTAGAAAGACTCCACGTTGCATCATCATCATCTACCTAGCCTTTTCCCAACTGTATTGGGGTCGGCTTCCAGTCAAGCCGGATTTAGCTGAATACCAGTATTTTACGAGGAGCGGCTGAGAAAGACTCCATGTTTATTCTTTTAAAACAATGTATATCCACAACAACCATCTGACGCCTAACTGGATTGGCAAAGGCAACACAAATTATAGTTCTACCCCCTTTTCTCGCTCGCACACTTGTTATTTAACACGTCATGGTATGGGCCCAGTAGCAAAAAAAGTCTTTTAAGTGAAAAAATCAAACATTAGAAAAGCATTGTAAAAGAATAATAGCCATAATGAAATTTTCAATCATTTTATTGTATAAAAAATCCCTTTTTATAATTTCTGAATTGACGTGTTTGCGGTTTAGCGTCCTGCGGCTAGCTTTGATGTATACAACTTATTTTTGCGATACGAGGTAAAATTTTGCAAATGTTTCATAATATCCAGGTTATAAAAGTGTTTCCACATTCCACTAAAAGTTGATTTTTGAGTGCACAAAATAATAAACGGCTGTATTTATTTCTTATTTCGTGAAATAGAATTTATCATCAAGAATTTCACGAGTAAGACTAAGTTATCTGTAGCAATAATTATTGCTTCGTGGAAATTTGAAATAGACTGGACTGCAAAAATAACGGGCCACTAGAAAATCTGCAATACTTGCCAGTATTATATACATAGATTACTCTTAGTATAAATAGTAAGTTTTTGGCAGATTAGTCACGTTTATTATAAATCGCAATAGAAGTTTAATGTTTGAATTCAGAAGATTATTAAAATAATTAAAACTAGGATTTTTTTTCCAATGATTCCCCCTCATGGCAAGCAGTGATGCAATCGTTAATGGTGAATCGCTTTAGTTTATTATCATTAAACTACGTAGAAAAAGTAGTTAACAAATTCATCGATAACCATCTTTTATGAGCGAGCCCGAATTCTGGCAGCCCAGTGTAGATTGAAATGAATAAAGTTTGAATTATTACAGCTAGAAAACTACTAGCATAACTTATCTCAGCTAAGTTATAAGTTGTAGATAAGTAGCAGCTGCTACAACAGGACTTCAGCAGTTTTTCTTTGCCACGCTTATTTCTAAGCAATTTTAAAGTTTAATATTTAGATAACTGACTTGCTGTACCTATTAACTTTGAATTAAAAACAAATGTTTTTGATACTCTGTAGTTCACAACTCCTAACACAAACGATCACAATAAAAATACATTAATTGTATCAGCTCTGCTATAATAATAACAGCTGCACGGTTCGATCTTCGAGGTTCGCTTTCCAAGGTCAGATTTTGGATGGGTGACCATCTTCATAGGTAAGATTTTTCGTGCCTCAGAAAGTACTTCAAACAACGAAACTTTTAGATTAACTGTCATTTTTAGATGTCTGACAGCCGTCACAGATAAGCCGAAACAAGCTCGATGGCATCCTTGCCAAGAGGAATGGGCTTGCTGATGGCGAGCAATAGGTAGCTCGCCGTCCGACCGTCAGGTAACCGACCAGACTGAGCCCAAGTCGTCGACGGCGCTTAATGTTCCGCGGGTCTAAAGAAAATGTCAGCAAAACAGTAAGGGCCCAGCAGGGTCGCAGCCTACCTACTGGGGCCATCGTTTTAGAAAAGAAAAGCCCCGGGTTTTCTGGAACGCAAGGCAAAAATGGAACATAGGAGAAAGTTTTAGTTAGTAAAAGTCTGTCATGCTCTCTCGCTCCGCCCAAGATTGAAGGAATTCAGGATGATTTCCGGCCTAAATAAAAATCTTGCCAAAATGTATCACTGCGTACACACAATCACTGTGTTGTAGAGGTCAGGCAAGCAGTCGCTCCGAGTAAATTTTTGGTACTCAGCTGCATCCAGTTAGATTGAAAACTGACCCCAACATGGGAAAAGGCTAGGAAGATAACTTGATACTGTTTTATCAAAGCTCAAGTAAGTAACCAGACTGTACTTCAGAGAGTGTGTTTTGGAGCTCCATAACTTGATTTTCCCATTTCTCTTTTGCTATAGGTGTACCACATTGAAAGTAGAGTAACTTTACGCATTTTGTAGATATACCGACTATAGGTGAACGTGCACTTATCAGGGCAGTCCACATTTATAGGCCGAACGCTTAGAACGAATCGAAAGAAAAGAATTATACAATTGTTCATTCTGACTTGACCGAGTTGAATCTGGAAGGATGACCCTTCCAGATTCAACTCGGTCAAGTGGGCGGGGATGGTGTTTGTGTGTATTTTTGATATTTCTACACACTTGCACGCCTGAATGGATTTAGATGAGGCACACGGGTAAAACTTGTCCTGAAATAGCATATACCTAGGGTATTTTTTAACCTGGATGTAAGTCCTCTTGGAATAATTTTCTACTTCCATGTCGGCGTAGCCAACAGCAGCTAGTACCGAATAAATTTGGATATTGTAAATATAGATACAGAAAACCTAATAAAAATGCGATATTTCACATCACAAAACGAAAAAAAAAGGTTCTCAAAACGAAGCTTCAAACCTAATTTCGTCTAAGAACACAATTAAACGCAAGAAAAAGAATTAGCCCTATCATCCTGAATCCAGTTTGAATAAAAAAACGCTAAACAAAGATACAGCTAGGCAATTATTTAGATCTGTAACGGAAACACGTCGCCATGTTTGCAGAGTTAGTTACCTGAATAAACGAGTTTAGGGACCAATTATTTTGTTTTAAAATAGGGCAGGCTGTGTCGTCGACACGGCCTAGTGCGTGACGTAGTCAAGAATTTGTAAAACGAAAACAATGTTCGTTTAAGGAATCGGGACATACCAATTTACATTTTCATTATTCGCAAACTTCTTGAGGAGCTCGTGGCTAGATAATAACAGCCACACGGGTCGATCTTTAAGGTTAAGCAACGCTTGCCAAGGTTAATCTGTGGATGGGTGATCATTTTGACATACCGAGTTTACTCCGTTCCTCGGATAGCACGTTAAGCCGTAGGTCCCGACTGTCATTTGTAGATCTTTGGCAGTCGGTATGGATAGTCAGAAGCTACTATACTAGTTTGTTACTATCACGCAGCCATAGCCGTTGGCAGAACACACACACTCACAAATTTTGACCTTTATAACATTACTAGCTATTGCAATTCAAGAGTGAAGAAAAGAAAAAAAGAAATATCTTTAACTTTATGCATTTCAAAATAAAAGAATGGTCGGTTTCGCAATAAAAATCGCCTGGTAAACCTAGTGTTTGTCCTAATACAAATTCTGCCGAACTTACGTTTTCATAATTTTTTGCAAACCGCACGAAATCCCAACCATACTGTCGGTAATTCAACGACCCATGATCTATTGTCATTCTGTACGCCTGAGTTATTTCGAGTGTACAAAATAGTTTATCTCCATTCATTTCTGTGAAAATATCTTCAAGCATAGATTGCTGTTCGTAAAAAGTGTTTGGAGGTCTGGAGGCGACGCCTTCGACGACGCGACGCCGCGGAAGTTACCGGGCAACGGTTGCCAGGGCGCCGCCGCTGAAATGTCTATTTCGGCGTTGCGGCGCCCCAGGCCGCCAAAGCGACTGCGCCGTACCGATACCGCGACGTGACGTGTTGTGTCATAGTTGTCATTGTTTGTGTTTTTGACTGTTTTTTTTCTAATTATATTTTCCTGTATTATATAGTTAAGTGTATTATTTATAAGGTTTTACAATTATGTTGAGTGGCAGCAGTGTTTCGGTGGACAGTGCGTGTCAACTTTCAACATCACTCAGTTCTCTGGAGAGGTGCCCTCTCTGCACCCAAGCACGGTTTTTTAAAGGTAAGCGGGGTCTGAATGTGCATATTGGAAAGGCCCATAAACCCCAAAATGCACCCATTTCAGACCCTGTTCTTACTCCTACATCCTCTACACCAGCTGCTTTAGTTACTGACCCCCTTTGGAAAACCCTTTCAAAATTCAAAAACTCCGTTCCGGTTTTAAAACGTGTTCCCCGTGGTGCAAGGCCTATAGTAGCGCAACATTTAGCACGTTGTGTGCGCCTTGCTGCCCGGGAGAACTCGCTAAGTGCTTGGGAACAACTTCTCACCTTCCCTTACCGAATACTACATGTTCGAAAGGATTTGGCAAACAAAAAAACTTTGACTGCACAAATTAAAGAAAATTGTGATATTTCGGCCCTTAATTTGGACTCAAAATTATCGACTCAGAGGGATACCTCTTCAAGAGGTATATCCCATCTGGTCGAAACAAAACTAGGGGAAGGTGACATTAGCGGAGCAGCCAGAATTCTGTTCAGTAGTGATGTGCTGGCTCCTTATTCTCCAGCTACTCTAGTAGCTCTGGAGAGTAAACACCCTGCCCCTGCGGATGGCCTTTCTTTTCCTGACCCTCCTGATTCGGACATTCATACCCTCACCATTACAGGTCGAGAGGTAGTATCAGCTGTTTGCTCCTTCCGGAGTGGCTCTGCCGGCGGCCTCGACAGCCTAAGTCCTCAACACCTAAAGGACCTCATTTGTTCAGGCGCCGGGGAAGCTGGTGAGTTGCTCTTGAAGGAGCTTACAGCTCTAATTATCCTCATGCTCTCGGGCAAAGTGAACGAAGCCGTCATCGAGACTCTGTACGGGGCCAACTTATGTGCCCTACGCAAGAGAGATGGCGGTATTCGTCCCATTGCTGTGGGAACTACCTATCGGCGTATGGCAGCCAAAATTTGCTGTAAATTTTATGGTGAGGCTGTTTCGGAAAAATTTCAGCCCCTGCAGCTAGGTTTCGGCTCCAAAGGGGGCTGTGAGGCTGCCGTACACGCCTTGTCGACCTACCTAAATTCTAACCTAGGAGAGGTCATCCTGAAGGTTGACATAAAAAATGCCTTCAATTCAGTTAATAGGGACACCTTGCTGGCAGAAGCTAAAAAAGAAGTACCCCAAATTTTTAGTTTTCTTTGGCAATGTTATAGACATCCTTCCAAATTACTATATCGGGACAACCATTTGGAATCCGCTGTTGGTTGTCAACAAGGTGATCCCCTCGGGCCGGTGATCTTTAGTTTAGCCATTCACCCTATTATTCGACAGCTAAATTCCAAATTCAATGTTTGGTACCTCGACGACGGAACCCTAGGAGGCGAAGCAGATACTGTTTTAAATGATTTACAATTCCTAAAAAATCAACTTAACTCAATAGGACTCGAACTCAATCTTTCAAAATGCGAATTATTCTTAAATGATAGTACTAACAGACAACTCAATCTTTCGAAATTTAACACAATAGCCCCAAACATAAAAATAATTGATAAAAGTTCTCTTCGTCTCCTTGGGTCTCCTGTTTTTGAGGATTCCTTTCCCAATTTCGTAGAGGAAAAAATTCAAAATTTTAATGATATTTCGGAAAGATTGCTCAAAATTAACATGCATTCGGCCATCACCTTAATTCGTTTCTGCTGTTTCGGCCCTAAATTAACATATTTCCTTCGCGCTTCTCATTTATGGAAACATCCACATCTTTTGGAAAAAATGGATCAAATTATCCGACAAACCCTTTCATTAATTTTGAACGTTGCCTTGGACGACCGAGCTTGGGCTCAAGCAACCCTTCCCATCCGTATGGGAGGCCTCGGTGTCCGCAAAATTTCTAGTATTAGTTTACCTGCTTTTATATCCTCGGTTCACGGCACTGAGAAATTGATCAGGAATATCCTATCTTCGTCACTGATCGATTTCAATGTGCCGTGCTTCATCGAGGCTATAGATACCTGGAGACTCACTTGCCCGAATTTTAATCCACCCGACGACCCATCATCCCAAAGACGGTGGGATGAGCCGCTCTGCAGAGTAGTTCAGGACAACCTGATTGTAACATCTACTACTGCTGCAGAGCGTGCACGCCTGCTAGCTGTGGGGGAGTGGGAGTCGGGTCTCTGGCTTCATGCACTACCATCATCGAACCTAGGCACCTTGCTCGATGATACAACTTTCCGTCTCGCTGCTTCCCTACGTCTAGGCGCTCCCTGTTGTACTCCTCATCGCTGTCACTGTGGCGAAGTTGTCAACAGCCTCGGACACCACGGTCTATCATGCAGCCGAAGTGCGGGTCGCATAGCGCGACACGCGAATATCAACGACATCATCCGACGCGCTCTTGTCGCCGTCGGCGTTCCAGCTGTATTAGAACCTCATGGCCTGGCATGCGACGATGGCAAGAGACCGGACGGTATGTCGTTATTCCCTTGGAAGATGGGTAGGCCTTTAGTATGGGACGCTACTTGTGTCGATACTCTTGCGCCATCCCATCTTCCAAGCTCGTCGTGTTGTGCTGGTTCCGCCGCTGCGGCTGCGGAGAACCTCAAGCGGCGGAAATATAATAACCTTGTAGGAAATTATATTTTCGAACCGTTTGGGGTTGAAACTCTTGGTTCGTGGGGTCCGAGTGCTCACAAGTTGTACAAAGATCTTACTAAACGCCTTATTGACACTTCGCGTGACCCAAGGGCTGGCTTTTACCTCGGACAGAGGATAAGCATTGCCATACAGCGTGGCAATGCCGCCAGTCTTTTGGGCACATTACCAGTCGACAGCGATGTGGAAGAGTTTTTTGACGCCTTACTTTAGTTAGTTTTTAGTTAGTTTAATTAGTTTAGTTTTTTATTATACTGTAAATAAATCTACTCAATGTCTTGTTTGTAAAAAAAAAAAAAAAAAAAAAAAGAGTGAAGAAGTAACAAACACACACACACAATTCACAAACTTTCGCCTTTCTAATTTTAGAGTGATAATGTAATAAACAAACAAAATTTCCATGCAAAAGCTCCCCAACATTATCATATAAGCTGAACACATAACTGTGCCATATACAGAGTTCCTTAGTCCAACACAGAGCAATTTCCTTCATTAATTGAGTCGCCGGACACTACGGAACCCAAGCCTTAATTATTTCTCAGTTAAGCTAGCCTCTTGTTAACTAGTAATTAATTGTTATATTCATGTTATCCTTCTCCGGGAAGTTTTGAAGGAATAATCCTTGTCTAGTTCTGGGATTCTGATTGAATTATTGCCTTTGTGCAGCGGTTTGTTTTGGTTTGGGCCTAAAGCGTTATTTAATGTTGTTACTTGGATTTGGATTTCGGCTATTACCCCGATTGCCAGCTATCGTAGGCAAGGGCTTGTGGATGGTGAGCAATGGGTAGCTCGCCATCTGGCCATCTGGTAACTCAAGACGTTAACAGCGCGCATTGTTCCCCGGGTTCTTCAAGGAGATGTCAGCAAAACATTTGGGGTGATGCCTACTGGGGCCATGGGTGGTTTTGGTGCAGGCTTGCGGATGGCGAGTAATGGGTTGCTCGCCGTCCGGCCATCTGGTAACCGCAGGACTGAGTACGAGTCGTAGATGCCGCGTATTGTTCCACGCGCGCCTCAAGGATATGTCAGTAAAATCGTTAGGGCTTAGCAGGGTCGAAGTCTATTAGGGTCATGGGTTGTGCGAAAAAGAACCCCGAGGTCTTGGAATGAAGCAAAGAAGAAATAATCACAGTTTTAATCACTAAAAGTCTGACACTCCCCTCCCACTGCACCCAGGAACAGAAGTCATTGGACTTAGGGCCTATTTCACCACCTATGATTAAGTTTCGAGTATCTTACTTGACAGATAATTTCATAGAAATTCTGTCAAATTTTTGAATTTATTCAGTGAGTAGTGCCTACTCGGACATTGTGAAACAGGCCCTTACTCATCTAAAAAAGTACAGAGTAATCGCGTAACTCAATAACAGTGCCTCTTATTCAGACAATCCAACATTCTTTGCTCTATTTACGATTTAAATGAAGTTGTTGATTGGAAATTCGCTTCGAACAATTTGTGGTGCTCTTTTAGAGGTGGAATCTAATTGGTGATCCAGATTTTGGTTAAACCCAATCTACAAAGCCTGACATTAGCTTAGGGTAGCCAGCCGGTCGGTATTTTGTAGGATGCATTTTGGAGAGTGCACGGGAATTACATGACTTGATTCCACCAACTACTTTCTACCATCGGATAACTCGACGTACAGCAACTACCCTTACACTGTTGACACTTCTACGGTCCAGAATAAGAGTTTTGCCTCGTCATTTAATACTGCGTATAACGAAGGACTAGAACAAATTGCCTGCTGCGGTCTTCCCGTCTAACTATAACTTAGGTTTTGTTCTATTTTAGAGTGGGAAAAGATATTTGATAATTTCCTAAATAAAAAAAAAATAAAATATGACTTTCAGCGTATGAGACGTTCTACACTTTTGGTTCGCAATGTTAAAAAAAAATCTAAAATATTCTTACGCAATGTCAAGAAAAGCTTTCTTGTCATAAAAAGGGTATTTTATCGTGTCGAGTTATAATTCAATCAAGACAGAGTAAACTTTGATGACAGTGTACACTTGGAAAATACTTCTAACAATGTTTATTTAGGATGTTTATCAAACGCGAGCGGTTTTGACGCGCGTTTTAGACGCGGAGTCTTTGCGAAGAGTTTGTAAGCAGTCTGTGTTATTTCGTGAGCTTTTTATTTTAATTTAGAATAAGAAAATTATTTAGAGCTTTTTTAGTAATTATAAAGGCTTTGCAGTCAATAAATTAATGTTTTTGACATAATATTAGTTTCATGTTTGTTTTTTTTATTTACGCAGGTATATTTTTATTTAGGTTGTCATTCAATGACATCTCTCACTCTTGGGTAGAGCAGGATCAGGTCCTATAGAACCAAGGGTTACTTTTCCGAATTTACCCTATTATGCATCAGCTCTGTTGGGCCCCAACAGTTTGTTGAAATCTCATAGACGACTCGAACTCGGTTCTGATATGACATTTAGACAGCGAGCTACCCATTACTTGTTGTCCGCAAACCCGCGCCTACGGAAACCGTACATCGCCCTGCGATTCCTGACGCCCAGAGCATCTTTAGGGCAGTCAGTGGGCGTGAAGATGTGCGTTCCCGCATATTTACGTTTACAAAGGTGTCTCTGATCCATAAAAACCTGTCACGACGTCCCGCTCCGCCCTAGAGTAGGAGAAGTCATTAAATTATTTCCCACCTTAAAAAAAATGGCGCGTGTCTAATTACCCACCGCTCCTACTTACACCATATTGGCATTCGTACGCCATTTTAATTACCTTACAAAGTACGTTTATTTACTCTTAATTAAAGCTATTTAGTGAGTCGTCTCGCAAGTCTATATTATTGTGTCGGCTTGCAGTGCCGTAAGTAGGGCAGTGGCGGTGGTGCTCTGACACAGGGCGAATCGATTAAACCTAGTACAAATTTTGTAGGTTACTGTTTCCTGTTCCCTCTTGATTTGTAACCTGTCCTGGACCAGGGCCGAACACTCAGGTCATTACCGGTAATCGGCTCTATAAGGGTACGGCAGGGCACTCGATTCAAACTTGGCAAATTTCCATGATATGCACGGTGCATAATGTGCATTATGGTGTGCATAGTGACACTTAAACGTTTCTTCCCCCCAATCCGAAACAGGTACGTATCAATGCTGCTTTTCGCCTTCACGAGGACACAGCGGTGCTCCACCCATGCGGGGCACACTTCTATCTTATGTTCCACCTTGTTTTGCGAGCGATCTACACATTGATGACACCTGGGAGTTGCTTCCACCCGAATCTGATGCAAGAACCTCCCGAAATACTCATTACTGTTAAAGATCTACGTCATGCTGACTAAACGTATATATACAGCTCAAGAAGTTCGAGTTGTATACGTTTAGTCAGCCAAGTCTTAGGGGCGTTTTTTTGAGAAACTGGCCCCGGGCGTATAAAACCCTAGTTACGGCCCTGTTAGCTTGAGAGACGACTCACTCATATCTCATATTACATTATACCCAAGACCTCATCGCTAAAGTAGGTATTGCGTAAACGTAGACCTACAAACGTTTGTGAAGTCCCCATGCGGTTTCTTCATATCATTGTCACAAAGACGTTTGTTGATTATTGTGTGTTCCGGGAACAACAAATTCGATCACGTTGTGTTGTTGGCACAATATGTTAGATGGTAACTATGTTATGTGTGTTATGTATGGTATTGACATAATAATCTATTTATAAGCAAGACCAGGAAAACGGTTTTCGGTGGAGAAGACGACAAAGACGAATCTGAAAATCTGTCATTTTATTTATCACACTAATATCGCCTTTATAAAGTGAAAGTTTTTGTGTGTGTTGTTTATGTATGGGTGTATATTTGTTACTTCTTCACGCTCGAAATACTGAACGGTTTAGGATGATAATTTACACACGGGTAGATTATGTCCTGGAATAGCACATTAGATACTTTTTTTTATGGATGAGTATGTTCCCTTGTTTCTACGATTGCGGGCGAAGCCACTGGCAGTAGCTAGTTGTATAAAACTTGAAATCCTGCATCGCACAATTAGGGCCTGTTTCACCACCTATGATAAATTTCCAATATCTTGGCAGATAATTTCGTACAAATTCTGTTCGTTTCAGGAAGTAGTGGTCGGACATTGTGAAACAGGCCCTTAAAGTTTTTCGCACAAGACCATATACAATACAACTGTCCAAAATCAACTGTCGGACAGTTGCCCGGATCAGACATGACGCTCATCTGGTCAGAGGATCTGCCCTAATTAACTGTGGTCTGCAGGACATTACACTCTGTCCCTCATACCGCTAAAAGGTCATTGAGATTAATAAACCTCATTATCGGACATATATTTTTAGATGCTATCTATGTTTACCTCTTTATTTGGGTCTATAGTTCAATAATCTTAGGAAATAAGACGATACGTGAGTAATTGAGAGCAGTGGTGGTCCAGTGATAACTTACAAGTTGTAGGTCGCGGATTCAAACCCAGCTAGACGCATTACTTTGTCTAATTTATTTCATCACCGCTGCTCTCAAAACGGTGAATAAAAACAACGTGAGGAAACCGGCATTTCCTAGTACCAAAAATATCCTAAGGCATGTGACATCTCCCAATTCGCTCTGGGCCCACGTAGTGGATTACGGCCAATTCCCTCTCCTAGAGAGAGAAGGCCTGTTTTATTAATTGAATGAATTAGTAATTAACATTTTGAACTGTCTTTCGGACAGGTTGTTGTTTAGGTTGTTACACGTTTGTTTGCAAACATTCCAATTTCTTCGCTCTTTCTCAGACCCTTTGTAAATTAGACAACGTCACTATAAATACAGCTAATTGAGAAACTGTGTAAATGAAAAATCAGTCTAAGTGATAAAAAATCCTAGGTCTCAAGAGTTCCGACCTATCTAGGTTTCACTGTAATTAAATTTTTCTACTTTACTGCTTTTCTTCGTTTTTATTTTGCTTTAAAGTAATGGTACACAATATAATGAAAAAATAACCCTGGGATCCCGAATCATAGCCAAGAAAGACCAGATTGGGTTTTGATTTATCAATTCAAAAAAATGTGTTATCCTAAAATGTTATGAAAACAGTGTATTTAACTTACTATCCATGCCTAAATAATTATGTATATTCCACACAAATTGAACATTACAAAAACCAAAACATGAAAAAATTACCGCACCCCTACTTACAAAACATAAAAAATCGTTTTCCCGAACAAAACACTTTAACTTTGGAAAGCTACAGAGCCTACAGATTATCGTTTTCGGCAGCATTATTTTAAAATATTCCTCGTAATGACGAATCCTCCATTATTCGTGAAGTTTTTACGAAACAAAGAGGGTAGGAATTAAAAGAATCGTGCCGTGCACTCACTAATGACTGCAGAGCATTTGAGATAAAATCTAACGACACATCATTGTCAAGGCGCAAACAGAATCGTGGGCATCCATTTTAAGGATTCCTACACAGTCAAATAAAAACCCTAAAGTATTAGTTACAAGGTTCTATTTTCATTGGCGGTCTACCACAATTTGTTAAATCTTTTTTCTCCTTTCGGGGATGAAATCTAGTATTCTCGGGTCGCGTGGGATGCGTTGTTTCATGTCGTTTGTTGGGTAGATATCGCAACAAAAAATATTACACGTATGAACTGGGCTGAATACAAATTCTATCGGGTATTCATAACGACCAATTATGGGGGTAGATCTGTCTTATATTGCTGTTTACTGCTTCCTTTCTTCTGTTATGAAATGTACACGATTTGTTTTACTAATGGAGCTAAGGGAAAATGTAATAAGAAAAGTCTAGTTGTTACAGCCTCGTTGGTCGCAAGAGATACAACTGCGCATGAGTTCTACATCCTACGTTGGAAAATGTTACTAGAATATTCCTTCTAGAATTTTTCTGTACTGTTAACTCAAGCTATAATAATCGTTGTTCTGGGTGAGGGGGTAGTAGTCCAGTCAAAATAGAAATTCCAGTTTGCATTAATTCCCAACAAGCTGAATTTTTTTATGCAGGCCTTCAATACGTCCTTACGAATGATATGGCAAAAGTCCCTATCGATCCCGCTTGTGCGTTGTTTTTTTATTCGAATTCAAATGTCACAAATTAGCGTTTTTTGCGTATATCTCTGAAACAACGAGAACTATCGAAAAATGGTTCAGGCAAAGTTTGTAGATCGTAAAATTGTCTATAAAAAAAATTAACACTTTTTCTTCTACGGTGCACTGTTCTCGAATGATGGCTATTTTAAACATAGAAAATACGAATATGCACTCATACTAAGGGATGATGGGTTCGATGAATATTTGAACGACAAACCATCTGTAACGATACATAAGCAGTGACGTAAAGCATACACCCGGAAGAGCAGCATCGCTGCAGCTAAAAGACAGCGTGAGGCGGAGGTAGCTACCACATCTGGGATTAGTCCTCCTCGTATTACCACGAGGCAATGAATCGTCTTTTTGATGAAATACTGTTTGTTCTGTGGCAATGAAGCAGATAAAACGGCTAAAATAAAAAAAAGAGCAGCATCTTCGACCAAGAGTGTCCTCAACTTTCAACCCTTGACTTCAAGAAAAGTTTTCTTGAAGTCAAGGGTTGAAAGTCTGAGCTTCCTTAAAGATGGTTTTCTTAGAAAACCATCTTTAAGGAAGCTCAGACTAGTTCTCATGAGCTAGCAAGTAGTGTCATTGCCCGTATTCAGTATGAATATGACTTATTTGCTGCTGAGGCTAAGTACTACATTGATTGTTACACTTAAAATATGACTTTCCTGCGGTCTAAAGTCACGATATCTCGAAAGCGATGCTTTATAGAAGAAAAGTGTCAACATCTTTTTTGTAGACAATTTTACGATCTACAAACTTTGCCTGAACCATTTTTTGAAAGCTCTCGTTGTTTCAGAGATAAACGCAAAAAACGCTAATTTGTGACCTTTGACCTCGAATAAAAAACACCGCACAAGCGGGTTCGATGGGGACTTTTGACATATCATTCGTAATGACGTAATCAAGGCCTGCACAAAAATCCAGCTTGTTGGGAATTAATGCAAACTTGAATAATAATTTAGTCTATTTTGACTGGACTATAGGCTTCAGGGATTTTGTGTTGATGATGATTTATAGGTTAAGATGACTATTGGCACAATATTGTAATCTATACTGCTACTTTATTACTATAAAAAAGAAAATACTTTTAAAAGTCCTGGCAGATGGTTATGATGTAAGCGCCATAATCGGGGGGGAAACTAACTTAAGTGGGGACTTACCACCACGCTCTGTGTTCCCAGAGAGCAGTGGTGGCCCAGTAGTAATTACCCCGACTTCGGATTTGTGGATCGTGGGTTCCAGCCCAGCCAGGCGCATTGATTTATGTAGCTTCTTTCATCACCACTGTTCTCAAAACCGGCATATTCTAGAACTATTTCGATGATATGTGACTTCTACTAACCCGAACGGCATATCCTAGAACTAAAATTTTGAAGATAAGTGACTTCCCGAACTGGGCCCGCGTCTTGGATTACGGCCCCTTCCTTCTCCTAGAAAGGATGCTGCTTATGTTATGCTTATGCAGCACATGAAAAAGGTTATGATTTAATTGGGTTTTTACGCTACATACTAAATAGCTAGTATTTTACTGCATCAGTAAACTAACTGTTTAATTCATGAATCCCCGACCGGTCTCATAGGACCGCGCTGCTATTGTCTTACTATTGTGTCTCGTTTCGCGGGTATTGATAGGTTAAAATACATAGTTTGTAAGCAAAACTTTAAATTGCTAAAATAATCATTAGTTAATATGCAGATATGATTTCAATTCATATCTAAACTCAGGTTTCTAAATCGAACCGACTAATTTCCATATTCAATGAGTTTCTCTTATCTGTTTACGTATTCAAATATATTGTTTATATTTTTAAGGGGTTCAATTCAGTAAATAATGATATTATCGTTACAGAAATGAAAATACAAAATTTTACTCAGTATGTACCTATAATTTGCGTAAATGTAATCAAAGAATAATGTTCTCAATGCTGGGACATTATAAACATGTTATTTGTGGATGGGAATTAAATTTATATCCACCACGTGAGTCCCATGAGGATTCGTAGATGTCCTAGATGTCACAAACATTTTTTCGAATTATTCATAGTGTTTTTTTATTATTATTATTGATAGGCCCGTATTGCCAGTGGGGCAATACGGGCTGGGCAAAAGCCTGCCTTCATAGAGATCTCTCTTTCTTGATAGGCTCATGTTTGACCACTATCTCACTTGATGGTTTCATGCACGATGTTCACCATAATGATCTACACTGTGGAATGTACAATTAGGTACACTTTGCCGACTAACCGACTTCTTGGCTATTCAAAAGTGTATCACGTTTATTTGAAACTAGTTTTTGCCCACAGCTTCGGTCGCATGAAAGTAAGGCTGCATACGAACTCTGGACCATCCCCTTAGGCGATGAATTTTGTAAAATCCTCTCTTAGTGCTCGCTTCAGTCATAAAAGGAAACCCTGTGCAAAATTTAACACTCTTCGGAAAATGTGCAAAATTTTCACTCGGAGTTTCGGCCGTGCGATGTGCGTTAACATATCGGGCAGCCGGTTTCTCCTTTTATATTTAACTAGCGACCCGCCCCGGCTTCGCACGGGCGCTATATTATACATATAAATAAACCTTCCTCTTTAATCACTCTATCTATTATAGTCCAGTCAAATTAGCTCAATTAAGGTAAGAATCTCGGAATTCGAGATACCCAGCTGTAAGTTTGTAAATAGTTGTATATTGACACCCTAAAAGTTGTCTCAAAACCTACATATGGTAGGGTGTACGCAACTATTAAATTTCATGGTCGGGGGTCACAAAAATCGGGTTTTTGCGCTTTTTTTGTAAATATCTCATTTCCTATAGGTTTTTTGCTATTTGTATATTTAACAATATTGTAGAATATAAAATTCTCTACAATTTTTGTTCAGAAAACTTTTTCCTACGGTGAACCGTTTTCGAGATATAGGGCGGAGACCGCGCGGTCACAGCATCACTTCAGGTCAACTGGTGCCTCCGGTCGAAAACGCGCCATATTATAGTTAATGAACTATCGATAAATCAATGATTATAAATATTTGTCTGAATAGTCGTGACTATTCGGAGAAAAATACAAAAAAAAATATCACACAAATATTTTTTAAGTAATAAGTGAAATAACACAAATAAATTCTTTTAAAAGTTAGATCTGTTGTGATATTTTCCTCTACCATTACCACAGTTGTTTAAATATTGCTGTTCTTTTTTTTGTAGCGACAACCTGAATATAACTGCTATCTACTGCTATTCTTAAAAAATCCAGAATTCCTCTAGATTTTTCATAAAAATGAATGAAACTTATGTGATTACCCAAATTTATTGAAGATTTTTACTTTTAGCCAACTTTAGCTTGTCCTGGTGTAAAAAAAAGTATGAACACTACTATGGCAAGTTTTTTTAAAAATTGGTGCAACTAATCAAGTTTCCAAAATGGTATACTACTTTATTAAAACCAGCCACAAAAAAATAATATCCATACAAGTTCAAAACAAGAAACTAATTTCTTAAATTATTGTTAACAGTAATAATTTTTCCTACGTGCCCAAAATAGGTTCTTGCTACAATTTCTATTAATGAATGACATACCCTAGTTATTTACTTTGAAAATTAAAGCAAGATAGAGATATTTAAGTTAAAAAAAGCATAGCATAGTAAGAGAAACTAATTATTCTCAGTAAGTGAGTTCAGTTCAGTACGCACTGCTCCGTTCCATCGTACATCTGTTCACAAGCCCATGCTGGCGACGGCGGACGGCGGACGGCGAGCAATGCGTAGCCGTCCTGTCGTCCAATTACCATCCGGATTGCGCTCAAGTCGTCGACGACGCGTAATGATCTATGCGTACTTCAAGAACATTTCAGAAAATCGTAGGGGCCCAGCAGGGTCGAAATCCACTGGGGCCATGGGGTATGTGAAAGGGTACTCTGACTGGGGCCATAGAACAAAGGCTAAGAAGGAACAGGAGTGGGCTTTAGTCAGTAAACGTCTGACACGCCAGGTAAGTGTTGTTAAATAAATGAATACTGAATAAAAAGTGGATAGGTTAGGAAAAAAATCATAAAATATAATATAATAGTTAATAAAAATTGACAAATATTTATAATCATTGATTTATCGATAGTATCAACTTATTTGGGGCGTTTTCGACCGGAGGAACCAATTGACCTGAAGTGATGCTGTGACCGTGCGCTCTCCGGCCTCTATCTCGAAAACGGTTCACCGTAGGAAAAAGTTTTTATACAAAATTTGTAGAGAATTTTGTATTCTACAATATTGTGAAATATACAAATAGCAAAAAACCTTTAGGTAATGAGATATTTACAAAAAAAGCGCAAAAAAACGATTTTTGGGCCCTTTGGCCTTGAAATTTCATAGTTGCCTACACCCTACCATATGTAGGTTTTGAGACAACTTTTAGGGTGTCAATATACAACTATTTACAGACTTACAGCTAGGTATCTCGAATTCCGAGGTGAAAGTACTATAATGACTGGACTATTAAAAAAAACGCATCAAAATCAGTTGCGTAGTTCTAAAGATTTAAGCATACATAGGAATATAGGGACAGAGAAAGCGACTTTGTTTTATACTATGCAGTGAAAATATATTGAGTTTGAGACTTGATTCTAAGAGATGTAAATTTACTCGAGATGTTGTCTTTTACCGTTGCAAGAAAATATAAGTGGCCCAATTCAAATGTTATTTTCAACCACAAGCTAAAAAGTTCTATGAACCAAATACAAAATTCTAGTTACAGAAATAATATTTTGAACATTGTCTGATCCTCGACACAATTTGTATTAAGTTATTAACTTCTGATAACTTCTTGAAAGTTGTAACGCCAAGACGAGCAAATACTTGGTATTTTGGCTGCCAATATTAAAGGCAAAGATTTGGAGCAATTTCAACCCGAGACAATAAGTTTTAGTAAACAATTAAATGAGAACTGAAATTGTATACGAAATCTATTGATTCGCTAAAACTTAAAGTAGGTTACCTACCTTGGTAATTACCTACAGGACCATTTAAATAGAAATGGCTGGATTAATCATGAGCTTTGAATAAATAGATTAAAGGCCAAAGGCACGTTTAAGCTATTATAAAACCGACTCTTTTCTTGAATAAAGCATTCGAATTTATTGTAATTATTTAAATTTTGATTTCTAATAATATAATCTTAAGTTGGATGACACCGTACCAAGCAAATGTCTTCAAAGGCGAGTATTGTTCCACACGCGCCTCAAAGAGAGGTCAGCAAACTGTAGAAACCCAGCAAGGTTATAGCCTACAACTGGGGCCCTTGTTGAATGAAAGATCCGTGTCCCTGGAATTAAGGCAAAAAAGGAACAGGAGTTGGTTTTAGCGGGAGAAGTCATATCACTGATTACCCACCTTAAAAAAAGTTTGATGACATTTTACGCATTAATGTTTTAGCATACTGACGATATTTTTATAAACACCTTGATGTAGAAGCCAAAGTGGAGTGGAGCTTCTTTAAGCTAAAAGTTACCAATAGTGTTTCACAGACTGTTTTCTGCGATTTTACGATGTAACATTATAATAATAATGTGTAATAATTATATGTTATTGTATACACCTATCAAAATATTATAAGAAAGATCTTCATAATTTAAGTCTACCTCATTCAGTCTTACAGTCGATTATTATAAGGCCGCACACCCATTAGTGAGGATTCTCACAAAAAGCTTTAGGTATATGTCTGCTCTCTCCAGAGACATCAGACTAACAGATAAAGGCGAAAGTTTGTATGTATGTGTGTATGTTTAAACGTATGCATGTATGCATGCCAAATAGGTTCGAGGTTTGGTGCATTGGTAGACCATGTCGGGTTTGGCACACTTGTACGATATATTTCAATAGAAAAGCAGCACTTTGAATTGCAAGATTTGCCCAGCGTCACGGTATAAACTAAGCAATGGCCTATACTTGCTTAGATGCAAAGCACCATATTTTAGTTGATAAATTTATTTATTTTCTTTTAGCATTGTTTATTAGTCTCTGTCGGTACCGACCGGTGTCCAAGATACAATACACATCATACGTAGCTTTGTTCTGTCTATGGAGTAACACAGATATCATATCCACAAATGACACGACAGGCAAACCGGATTTTGTTCTTTTATAATTTTATTGCGCGTTTATTCGTGGGATTTTTTAAGGGATATTTTTCTATTTCTACGCGGGTGAATCCGCTGACAGAAACCAGTCTTAACATAACACTAATATTACCACTAAAGCGGTAGATATTAGCTAAATTCGACACCCACTACCTCCTTTTGTATGAACGTCAAGGCTCGCTACATCCACTTAAGTGAAAGCGATTAAATTGTTCAAGAGAACACACTTGAACTGAACTGAACTGAACTGAACTATTGAAGTGTAGGTTCCTTCAGTCTGACGACTTAATAGTTTGGACCAACTCAGGCGGGAGTTGACGGAAGTGCATGAGGAGTGGGAAAACTGTTGGATTGGAACACGCCGGTGTTGACTGATGTTTGGGTATAAGTCTCTTCGATTGGTGCAAAATGATAGTTGAAGTAATGGCGTTCATTGGTTCAACTTGTATAAGCAGTATCTTTGTATACATTTTTTAACTATGCATCTTCTTCTATGTATATGTGTGTACATAAAGTATAAAATAAATAAATAAACTTTTGCGCAATTACCTACGTCAAACAAAGCCAATGCCTTAACGAGGGAAGAGTTCCAAGTTTATTAAACTCTTTTTTTAAATAATTTTATGCACAAAAGTACAGAAGTAATGACAACGGAATTAAAACAAACTTATTCAAATAGAAAACCGGTAAAGGAATGCTGAACAGAAGACAATATTACACTCAAAAGGCATGAGAATAAAAATAAAGTAGAGAGAATGAAAATGACTAGGAACTGTAATGGAGCAAGTGAAAGTAAATAGATACCTATATTTTAATCTATTACATACCCGCGAAACGAGACACAATAGTAAAACAATAACAGCGCGGTCTCATAGGACCGGTCGGGAATTCAAACATTAATACGAGTATGTCACTACACAATCATAGCAAAAAATAAGTTGGACCTACAAATAAGAAAGCAAATATACGTAAAGTAATAAACGTAAGTGAGTATAGGGAGTTTATTACTTTACATAATATATTACTTTGTTGTCTTATGTTTTTGATTCAAACAATTTTTATTGTGGAGTAGAGAAGGTGTTTAATAAACGAAGAAACTTCAGAAAACTACGTGCTACGCATTCTTCCATTATACTGACTCGCACAATACATTCTTATTAGACGCACTCTATGCGTCTAATGAAAGCGCGACCTGGAGTTTTTTTTTTAATTTAATTGGCAACATTATTCAGCCACAATTGTAGGAAAAAATTGAAAAATTGTGAAGTGTCAAGACATGATTCTCCTACTAGTTAGTAATACCACATACAAAATTTTTGGATTTAACCTCTTTTTCTCAGGTCACGCTATAAACTAGTATAAACTAGTGCTTCACTGCAATTCCCAGTTGGTGGTAGTAGTATGCATTACTGCTTGTTGATGGCGAAGCGCACTAGTTCATTAAGAACCTATTCACCCTAGCTTTGAAGACATCTAAATTATAATCGGACGGGAAGACCGCTGCAAGCAATTTGTTTCAATCCCTAAGGGCTGGAATAATTTATACCACGTACTCGTACATCGAAACGTACGAAACGCTTAGTTCGGACCGTAAAGATGTCAACAATGTAAGGGTGGATACTTCTCGTACGTCGTTTTGTCCGATGGTAGAAAGGCGATGACCAAATCAAGTCACGTAATTCCTTTGTACATTTTACAATTTTTTTATGTAATTTGGTAAGCAGTGATGCAATCGTTGATGATGAGACGCACTAGTGACTATATTAAAATGCATCCTATAGAATACCGCCGAAAGGCTAGCTTCGCTACGCTTGTGCTTCAGGTCTTAACCAAATCTGCATCATAAATTATAGCCTCGTCGCATTTTTTTCACCCATGGCACGAATGCCAAATCAGCTAGACGTTTTCATCTCTCACAAAAAATGTAGAACACCACTATTCGTTCTCTAGCAACCCACACTCACACTAAAACTCACCTGTTTATAAGCAATCAATCATAGACCAACGTACGAAGCGAGTGCGAGATACGAGATATCGAATGCACACAATATGAAGATTTATGTTTCTGGAACGCTTCCCTATAAGCGCCGGAACGCATACAATACAATGCTTAATGTATGCTTCTGGTGTTACGCAAGAATTGAGGTTTGGTTTACTTTTGGAATGCATGTTTCTTGGAGTAAAAGGTTCTAGGGGATCAATACTTAAGAAACTTCAATAAAAAATTGTTTTATACATATCGAGTATTTTAAATCCAACTAAGTTCTAAGTATTGCCGTAAAGCGTAGAGCAATGCCGCCCAGTCTTTTCATCATCATCATCATTTCGACTGTTGGACATATGTCTCCCCTAGGGTCACCTTAACGACCAGTACAATGCGTTTCGCATCCATCGGATTGCAATTGACGACCCTCACGAATTCTTCATTGGTCCATCTCGTGGCAGGCCTTTGAAAGCTGTGTCTTCCGGTAAGTAGTCGCCACCACCTAGTCTTTGGACACTTGAAAATTTGAGTCGACAGCAATGCAGAGGACTTTTTCGACGCCATATCAACGGTAGACCGCTTTTAGTTTTAGGGCCTGTTTCACAATGTCCGAGTACTGAATAAATTAAAAAATGTGACAGAATTTGTATGAAATTATCTGCCAAGTAAAATACTCGAAACTTAATCATAGGTGGTGAAATAGGCCCTTAGAGTTTTTTTTTAATCTTATTAAGTTAAATCGTATTTGTTTTATTACTTTAAACAATATGAACCGTTTTGCTGCAAAAATGATTTTAAAATAAGTACCAAAAAAACTTACTAATAGGTTTTTGAATAAAGTTTAGTTATTTTAAGATAAGTACGTTTAAGTGTTCAAGACTATTTCTGACTAATTCTTGTTAAAAGTGGTTATGAACCGTAAATAATTTTGACTGTCTGAGATCTTTGAATATGACCTCAGTCAAATATCTTCTTTTGCGGTTACTAAGGTTTTATATTTTTAAACTATGCAAATTTAAAATTTAGTTGTAAAGGTTTTTTTCTGTCTCAGTTTCATTCATACGAGTTTCTGTCAAACCCTAACAAATAACAAAAAAAAAGAAAATCATCTGGCCAACACTGATATACCTAAACTTATCAAGCAACCCCACAATTTCCGGTTAAACTAGTTTAATTAAAACAATCATATTTCCAACAATGGGTCAGTTAAGCTAATCCGGTCATAACTCAGTGAAACTAGGTGAAAAGGTTTTCACTGATAAGGGGCACATTTACCGGCCAACCCTACTTTGAAACGCGACACCTGATTTATATTGTTAACTTGCTGTTTTATGTTTGGAAGTTGTAGATTGTAGTGAAAATACGTGTGCGTGAAGCCTAATATATAGGCTTGTTTTTTTTTATTTTTGTATTAGGTTTCTTGTTTTAAAAAAAAAATGTATAATTTTGATTTATTGAAAAATTGTGATTTCACCTGGTGATGATTGCGGGAATCCAATGGATGCAAACTCACAGGACTGTTCGTTGTGCGGTCACAGCAAGTTGGGGGAGGCCTCTATTACTTCGACTCCAACCAGGGGCTCCGGGCGTCGAAGACGGGCAGACAACCCCTCTAACCTACTTCGACTCCAACCCCTCTAACAAAAAGTTCCAGGGTTGAAGGATTAGGGGACATCTGTCGGCCCATCAACGTGGACCAGAAATGTTGTCACGTAGTAATCAACGCGCGCTTCTCATAGGAGTATAAGAGGGCCATTCTCCATTACGGGACAAGACCTACAAAGATCGGGTCACCACTACAGCTCCTGGGCAGCGGAAGTCAAAGTGCACTCGCAGCTCCCGACGCAAGTGTTCGAGGGAACAACGGGGTGTTTTAGTCAGTAAGAGTCTGACAGACCCCACCACCCACCCCAGGGCGGAAAATATCCGTGAGGATTTCCACAAAAAGGCCTCTATTATATTACTATCTCTCTTATATTACTGTCATCAATTAATTTATTTAGATAGTAGTAGTCGTCGACACATCTTTTACATCCGTCAAAGGATTCAAATTGCTATAAAATATAGCAATGCCGACAGTCTCTTAAATGTTACGTTAAATTACGAAAGGTATGATAATGTACACCAAATCGTTTATCATTTACATTGTTGTTATTTCAAAGTTTTTAGTGTGGTATACCCATAGTACACTTTTCCCCGACCAACTGGTCTGTTGTACTTGTGACCTATATTTTGACATTACCGAGGTTCGCTCCTGCACTTTAGGTAAGTAGATGCCTAATATGTAAGTTTACAGTACTTAGAACTTGAGGTAAGGGTTCGTCCGTGAAGTGTCCTACAAGACAGACCTCGCGTATGTATACGAAAGATCTTTAGAACACTCGAAACGTGAAATTTTAATAAATCTTTTTTTAATTTTAAATTTCTATATATAGTTTGGCACATATATACACATAGGTGTATCTACATATATGTGCCAATTTTTTTTTCTCGTTTTCTTTCTTTTTACCAGAGCTCACCCTCGTATTTGGTTTTCTCCTCCATACCCGTGGGTCAAAGTATGATGTTATACATCGTTTGTCAGATATCGACGCACAAACGAATACCATTGATCCAGTACGTAATTCTGGACCCCTTTTACATAATCCATTCATTTCTTCTTTGGTATTCCTCTCCCTCTCCATCTATTCACATTTTTGTACCTACCATGCATGAAATTTAAATATTAACAAGACTTAAAAGTCGAATACACTAAAACCATCTGAATTTTTTACCACCAATATTATTATGTATCTCTATGCTGGCAAATACGTCGTTCTTTCATGCTTAATATTAATAGTAAACATGAAATCGATTATAAACGGAAAATTTCCAGAAAAAACTACCAACTAAGTACAGGTATATTTATAGATGAAAAATAATCAAGAATATACTTACATGTAAATACAACTCGTAGGTAACTTAAACTGTTTCTAAGTAAAGAAAGAGACCAATGTAACTTGAATCGTATCCTCAAAGCCGCCATTTTGTGAGAGGGTTCAATTCAAAATGGCCGCCGCATCAAAAGGCTTTTGCTTTGACGAATAAAGTAAGTATAGAAGACTAATCAAGCGTGATTCGATTTGCACTTTTCTCGTATTTTTTTCCTTTGCAAAAAAATATTATATGTAAAGTGTTGTAAGAAATACGAGTAAAACCTGTGATGTTCTGTTATTTGTTTTTTTGTTTATAATCTGAAATGAAATTAGGTCGCACCTATAATAGATCGGTCTACTTTAGAAATATTTGGTGTAGAAACTCCTCGACTTTTATTTCAATAATGCCAAACAATAGTTAAGTAGCAATACATTGTTGCCCCCAATATAATTAAGTATAAGAATAATAATATTTTTTAAAATATGTAAATATTATTCAATAAACGATATAATAGTTATTTATTTCAAAAAATTAAACACATATTTTCCTTCTCAATCGAAGATAAAAACACTATGCATTATTTGTGACCGAGTGCAGCATGCGACGATATACTTCAAATTTACATCTTTGGCAAATGTCTGTGCTTTTCTGTGTACCTAACCATTAAAAATTGCCTGGCAATAAACGCACTGAGAACTAACTTAGACATCAAAAAAGAAATTGGCGTCACCTGGTAAGTATCGAAATGATTTCAACGTCCCAAAACTAAAATCCGACTTCAAATAAATTGCAAGCTGAATGTAATAAAATCAAGAAATATTATAGATATAATAATGCTCAGAGGATAAACGTAGTCGTATACTCCTTTTGGCCTCAACATAGTCACCAGAATATTTGAAGCTTGGGCGTGTATATGATTTACACGACTCGCAATCATAATTTAACTGTAACGTAGCGTAAATAAAAACAGGCATAAACATGGTTTTAGGTCTATGAATAAAATAAGTCTATAGACAAAAATAATACAACAAGAGACTTACCAGAACAGGATCGTTCACACGGGCAGTTAAAACTGTAATGTCAATAAGTTAGTTATCGCATTAATTAACTAAAGGGTGGAGTTAATTGCTTATTATAAAGTATTCCCTATGTCCCAATAGGTACTCGGTCTGTTTGTAATCGGACGGGACTAGTTTATGTTTTATTAGGTCACTATTACAGTTTATTTATTTAATACCTACTTTATGTTCACAAAAGTACAGAGGCGGACTAAAAGCCTTATGGCGCATTTTCATTAGTCGTTAACTCGTTCGGTATACAGCATACGGGGAGTCCCCGCAGGCGAGATAACAACCAATGAAAGTAACATGTTCGTTATACCGTCTAATGCTGCGGCCAGACTATGCTCCTCGCGCTGCTCATCGCTCTGCTCCTCGCGCTGCCGTGATTTGCCGCGATGTTGCTCTCTCTCTCTCGCGCGCAAAGACCGACAAGATAGGGAGCAGTGGGCAGGACGAGGAGCATGACGAGTAACGTGGCCACACTATGTCTCTGCCTCCTTTCCTCGTTACTTCCCATGCTACTCGTCGAGTGTGTGGCCGCGGCATAAGGTTGCCCAAATGCGGGCCCTGTGGCACGTGTTTCAGTAATCTTTCGCACCCGTAATGAAATTGCGCCATTATAGGCCATCGCCATTATTTAATAGGCATTTACTAACAGTCAACCTTTTTTAGTTTCTGCCCGCATAAAAAATATGCCAAGAAAAGATACCGATATGCAAAATATCCCAAGTGCTATTCCCAGATAATAGTATACGTGTATATGAAATTTCATCCATATCTGTTCAGCCAACTCACACACACATTCAAAACTTTCGCCTTAATAATATTAGTGTGTGTTTTTTTTTTGTTTCTAATGATGAAACGACAGCAATAAGCTTACATAGAACTTAAACACGCTTAGAAAAAAATGAGTTAATCTACTATAAGTAAAATATGCTTAGTTCGTAAATACAAATGTCAGAAATGTGTTGATATTGCGAACAAAAACAGAACTCACGGACTGGTATACAACTGAGAAACTTTTAGGTACTTTTACTAAATTAAATTAACCACTATGCTAATAGAATGATAGTAGTGTAGGTATACAGTAGATTTACTTTTCAATACATTTACACTACGAAAACTCTTGAACCTACCGTTTTTAGGCGCAGAATTTACCGTTTCCTCTGTTACATACTAGTGCAGAAAAGTGTTCCAGCTAGTCCCCGCTACAATTTATTTTAGGTATTTAGGTTAGGCGCTAAGCGACCCCTACGATTCTCAGGTCAATCCCCTTATATTTATTTTCACACACGAAAATCAACTAAATATTTTAAGTCCAAGAGTGAGCGAAGTGAGCTAAGAGTTTCAGGGTCCTTTTTTATGACCCACCCAGAAATTTACTTACATAGAAGATAACTTAGATAGTATCATGTAGACGTTTGTTAATTGTGGTTGATTTAGTAATTTAGAAGGATTAGCACCCATATAAATTTATATAATTATAAAAGAACAGCGAATTGGAAGCAAAACATGCAACTTCCCCTTCAATGAACCAAACGGGACACAAAACTGAATTCAACCAATAAGTAGGTACGAAAGGACCCTTTGCAAACTTACAAATGCAATAATCGAATACCAGCCTCATATTACATTGGGTTGAGGAATTGTTCGTAAAGGGCTGCGGGTTTCTTCGAAAAGGCTGCGGTATTGTTCGAAAGAGGCGTCGTGGCCATGGAACGCATCAGGGCATCTGAAGGAGCTTGAGTTTTTAGGGTTCCGTAGCCAAAAGGCAAAAACGGAACTCTTATAGTTTCGCCACGTCTGACCGTCCGTCCTCACTTAATCTCTGTGACCGTTAGCACTAGAAAGCTGAAATTTGGTACCAATATGTATATCAATCACGCCGACAAAGTAGTAAAATAAAAATTGGAAAAAATATTATATTAGAGTAGCCCCCTTACATGTAAAATGGAAAGTGATTGTTTTTTAGTTTCAATCCTACCGTGTGATATATTGTTGGATAGGTATTCAAAAATAAATAGGGGTTTACTGAAATTATTTTTGGATTATATCAATAATTTCGGAAATAATCGCTCCAGAAGTAAAAAACAATGTGTGTGTCCCCCCCTCTAACTTTTGAACCATAAGTTTAGAAAATATGAAAAAAATCTGGAAAGTAGAGCTTCATAAAGACTTTCTAGGAAAATTATTTTAAAGTTGATGGAACAAACAGTTTTTGAAAAATTGGGTACACTTATTGTGACGGACGGAAAACTACGGAACCCTACACTGAGCGTGGCCCGACACGCTCTTGGCCGGTTTTTATACTGACTATTTATGTGTGTCTTTCAGACACGTTTTGCGTTAGCTTCGAGTCAGTCACTTTCAATAGCTTTAACAGAGAAGAAGGAGTTATTTGACGATTTTACCCACACAAAAAAGTAGTATTATACCAGTTTCGGTTGCAGTTATGGATAAGAAAATATTTCAGATTCTTTACACAGTTACGGATATAAGAATTTTCATATGGTAAAAATGAATAATATTTGACTTTTGTTTCTAGTCTAGATTTCCAACTGTCTTTATAATCAGTCACATAAGTAAACATTATTATTTCCTTCATTTCAAACCATCCGAAAAATATTAGTTTCGGATACGGTTACGGATACCTTTTTAATTCGGATATCCGATACCACCGGTTACGTAGCTCCATAACAACCTACACTTATCTGAACGGACCTCGTTCGGAGCTTAGGCACCTAAGCTCTAATCGTCGTTAATGTCTGCTACATTCTAATCAAGTCCAGTGCTAACCGACCTTTAATCTATGATCTCTAGTTCCAATGTGCATGCGGCTTTACCACAGTAAGCTTCGAACTCTTTGTATTTAAGTAACGAATGAGATCTGAGTAAAGAGTATTGATTTATGTATGTGTTTTGGTAAGAGAACGTGACTATTCATAATATAGATTCGTCTGAAGGTCAATTCTAGAATTAGACAAAAAGATAAAATTCAAATTGCAGGATTATATCAGCGGTTTTTTTGCAGGAAATGACGCAATCATAGGAGTAATAAGTTACAAATTATAAACATTATATAGGGAAAATATGCGCTACGTCGAGCAGACGCTCAGCTAGTTGTATTTTGCGTGACATTATGCCACGCAAAATACGACAAGACCACAGCAGTTTTCAACGTGGGCCGGCTTAATTCTTTATTCTTCTTCTCCTTCTTCTGCCTGGCGTTAATCCCGGCTATTGCCAGGATCCGCCTTCCGACTAAGTCTTCTCCACTTTGCCCGATCGAAAACATCCTTCCCAGTAAGGCCATTGGCTCTCATGTCAGACTTGACGACGTCCAGCCAGCGCTTGCGGGGGCGACCACGGGATCTAGCCCCAAGGACAGCCATATCCATGCATCTCCGACCAACGTACTCCCTAGGGCGGCTCGTGATGTGGCCATACCATCGCAGACGACACTCTTGCAGTCTTAATTCTTTATTGTACTTCTAAAATAGTTACAAAATACATCGATATGTTATACATAAGCGAGCAATGTCAAATACTTGTCAAAATATACAAAAATTAGAGACATTTTTATAGGTTGCTGCAGTGAGAATGCGAATGTCCTTTGAAACGATACAGAACTTGCCCTTATTTTTAAATTATAACTGCAAAAAATTTGGATTATGTAGTGCTTCTGTCATTCGAATTTTTAAAGGATGAATTTTTATGATAACAGAACCCCTATTAAAATGTATCGATTTGAGCAAATGACATTTCAATAAACAATCAATAATTGAATACAATCTCACACATTTAACAATCATCAGGTGGGATTGCAGTCAAGCACTAGTTTATGGTAAATATAAAAAACAACATGTTTGCTGATAAAACCTTTTTAGCGCAAGTAGGCCTCATGCCTTTGGCGTGATTTCCTAACAAAGAAAATGAACTAAAAAACAGTTTTTTTATCATATTTTGTGGCTACATTAATGGGAGTTGTTGTGAGTATATTGCTGACAATTAAAACCAGCTTAAGTCAAAGGCTGTTAGCGAAATGTTGTTGTAAACTTCACGAACTATAATAATTATAGTTATTGTCAAGGGACAATTTAGCCTTGTGCTATCAATTAGGCGTAAATACTCAGAATCCGATAAGTCTATACAACGGAAAACTGTAAGTAACTTTGGGAGTTGAAGATAAGGGTAAAATTTGAATTTAACAACACTTTCGAAGCCCATTCAGTTGTATGAATAATTTCCCTTTTAAATTAGGTCACGGTTTCCTACTCATATTTAAGAATCATAAAATGACTGCGAATCATCAAGATTAAGAATTATACAAGCTTGATTGAGTTGCAGTATTTGTTGAAAGTTATGGCAATTTAGTGATAATTATTTACTCAATTGATTTCTTAGCACTAGGGCGGGGGACCGTCATTACGTTGTTTACAAGTCACGTAAGTAGTTTTGTTTAGAGGGGTGACGGACATTGTTAATTTGATCGGATATTAATCATATTTAATTTTCTCTCCCATTCTGGATGGAGTGAAAGCGGGTGTCAGATTTTTGTTGTGTTAAGCTCATCTATGTTTTATCTGTTACCCTTTACATGCTAGAGTCGCGATGACTCTTTTTCTTTTTCTGGTGCTTTACTATGACGTGTTAAAATATCAAGCGTGCGAGAGAGAAAGAGGAATGAAGGTATACACCCTATATAACTCCATTCCTTTAACAGCACAGTTTAGGTTGCTAAATAGATCGCGTTAAAAACTCGTGGTCAACCCTTTGAACCTATTTAGCGCAGCCAAGAGATGCATAACGTAGTTTTTTTTTTAAATTAAGTATCTACATACTTCTTTCTTCATTATGTGTTTTCTTACCTTCTTTCTTTTTCCGTTCATTTTTTAATTTTTTCAAATAATCCCACAGCTCTAGCAGTAAAATATGCCTTATTCTTTACACTTGCACCAACACCTACGTGAACACGCGAATGGGGTGTGGACAACATACCTACATACATACAATTCTAACTATTTCCATTAGCTAAATTCGTTACAGAAGTACATTGGTTAGAAATATTCCATACTAACTGGACAGCTCAATAAGCTTTTTCATAGAATTCATCTTTATGTATTTATAAATCTAAATGTGGAGAGGGACTGTTATGTAATCTTATGTTTTTTCTAGTAGCACTGACTGCGTGAAAGTAGGGAATTAATTCAAAGGAACGTACTTTCGAGAATGGTCTATACTTACGTGTGCCACATTTCATCTTAATCTATCAAATGGTTTTCAGCGTGAAGGGGTAACAAATGCTCGTACATAACATTTGCCTCTATAATATTACCCATATATGTGCAATGCACATGTACTCGTATGCACATTGTGCATACATTTATAACTTAGCTAGCCATGTTTTAGTAATAATATGTTTTATGTCCCACCACTGTGGGCAGTGGCTGCTTAAAACATTACATCCGCCTATGTGCTTTCTCTTTCGTGATTACCCTTACAGATTGGAAAAAAATAGCGCAGAAGGGTGGAAGAAATGGAGTAAGGAATTTGACCAACAGTAGGGCAGTTAAGCTGGTAATAATATACTAAAATTATTAATAGCAGTAAATTAATAGATGAAGGAGAACTCACGATCATCATGACTCTTGGGTTATTCACTCATTACAGTCCATTACAAAAAACAATTTAATATTTCAAAATGAATTGGTTAATTAATGAAAACCGATATCATTTCACATTCTGAACATTGTTCAGCCAGACAGACTGAAAATATATTACAAGCTGAATTAAACTGAAAATATTTTAGGTACCTACATTATTTTAACTACATATCGCACCTACGATAAAATAGGGTTACAACTCGAAAAATTTGGATTTGTGAAAATAAAATCACGGTTTTATTAATCAGAAAAAAATGTGTTTCTGTAAAATTAAGTATTTCTGTAGTAAATTACAAATTGAAGTTAAAAATAATATATTATAAATTGAAATATTTCTGTGTTGCTAACTCAAAATTCGACATTTTCAAGTTCTAACCCTATTTTATCGGAGGTGCGATATATAGCTGTCCTAGGGCTCAACTAATCTCAATTTAATGTAAATATTTAAAATATGGATAAGAAACTTTATAGGTGCTAAAAATAAACTTCTTATTAGCATTTTGAGCCTCTAAAAATCTACATTGCCTTCTAAATTACTAGGTAAGCCTCAATTAACGAGCGTCTTAATGATACCGTCTTAGCCGCTAGTTATCAAATATAACAGCTTACATAGAAATGTAAGCCACTTTGGTGGCCGGGTGGTGTAACGACCAGTGGGTCACCACGAGCAAACTTAATTGTACATCTTCATAATATCGGTAAATGTTAGACATCCCACCCATACATACAAAACGTTTTGGAAACACATGCATTGTGCGTATAGCAGCTAAGGAGTGGGCCTCCCTGCCGGAGTCTGTGTATCCTGATTGCTACAACCTGGGGATCTTTAAGTCAAGACATTCACTCTTACTTCTAGCCAAACGCGTTCCATCGTCGCTCAAGTCGTTGCTTTCCATCAGGTGATGTAGTGGTCAAGTGCGAACCTATCTAGGCTATATATAGAAAACTGAACCCCTATTTCTTTTGGTTACGCTATAACTTAATAACGGCTCTACCAATTTCATTCTTCTTCATTCTTCATTAAAAAAATGAAGAATCATTTGAAAAAAATAGGGTAGGGTAGGAAAGGATAGTTAGCCAGTAAACGGGAGCAAAGCCGCAGGTAAATACTAGTTAAAAATAAAAATAAAGAATCAAAAGAAAAGTATTCAAAATCAGTATAAAGTAGTACGTACAGTTAATTCCTCAGTGCTAGAATATCTACTCAAGAACGATCTTCCAGAATCCTGCTTACTTATGCAACTCGTTTAAAAACTATTGAGCTAACTTTAATGGCTTTTCTTTTGGTACGACACTTAGCCTCGATAACGGTTCCGTTTATCTTGCTACATTCAATCTTTATACTTTGTAAGGATAAACCAGAGTCTAAATGGTCGTAACCATTAAGGTACTGCAGATATACATATAGGTACATCGCACTTATATAACAATAGAAAGGCCAATGAAATGATTATAGATATCTGTGTATGTTTGTCCCATCTTCATGCTTCTTATTCTTCTCAGGTCGATGGTTTTCTTCCCTCAAAGTTTTTGAGCCCAATGGTTTCTTCCCAGAAGTTTTAGTTCTTCCTTGGATCTGTACGATGAGGGGACAAAATGTAGGTGACCGCAATTGAAGCAAAATTTCACAGTGTGCAGCGTCTACTGACGCCACCGCGATTTTAAGTCATCCAAAGTGCAGGTACTCGAACGGCTTACCAGATTTGGATGGCATTTAGTACACGGGTAGACCATGTCCTAGAATGAAGCACGTATTATAGTTTTTGTCCCGGGAACATTTTCTTTTGTGATAATTGTCTACCTAGTAGTAGTACTAGTTCACTCATATATTTAGATCCCATAGTAACACTGCCCCAACAGATAAAATCGTTTGTGTAAATTAATATAATCATAATAACATTCTTTACAAATATTTTTTTCTTTTTCTTGTAATAAAGAATCTATAGACCCTTAAATTACTTTTCAATTACAGAGGAAGATCCAAGGAACAAAATTAATAACTCCGCGTATAATAATTACCTACCAATATTTTCTTTTAGCAAGCGACAATTTTGTTCTATCAAAGATATGTAGGTATCTTCATATCTTTCTTTTAATATTTTAAGTCCGAAAATGAATCTGTCTGACAATATTTTTTTTTTGTAGTTTCACACTTAAACAACAATGGAATTGAACAATTTGCCAACTACAGTCTGCCCATTCGATTGTAATTTAGATGTCTTCAAAAATAAAGAAAACAGGCTCTTTAACATAGTCCGGTTTTTACCAGTAAAATGGCAGTGATGCCATTTTTACTGGTAATAAAAACTACCACTAGGTACTAGTTTAATAAGAAAAACTAGGCTCTTAATAAGCTAGTGCGCCTCACCATCAATCATTACCATCTCGTGGCATCGCAGTCAAGCACTTACTAGTATGTATAGGTATATCATTTAAATAAAATTGTAACTTGTTACATGGTTTGATCATGGCCTGAATTATGTACGTAAAATATATGTAACTTTAGCTTTTTTGTTCGAAATCTTGACGGATCAGCAAATAGATTTGATTAGGTACGTAAGATTCTCTTTTTTTTCTTCTTATACCCATCTATGTTAATATATCATAACCATATTTCTTGAAGTCAAAATGAGTTGTTGGTTGGTTTGCACCATTGCACCTACTATCAACCTCCTACACAGTTTAAGTAGGAAGTATAAGACGGCCAAAAAATATTACAAAGAGAACAATAAAGAAATACATTATTCAGTTCACGGTGTTTATTTCATGAGTGGTGGTGAAAAATCACCCTTACATTTGCATTACAAAAAATCACAGTCATAAAATTGACAATTGAAGTTAAAATTATACAGATTAAGCGAGTTTCTTTATGTTGAGGGCACATAATATAACGCTACATATTTATAATTATAGCATCAGCCTTATAATAAAGTATATTGTATTTTGCACAACTTTTTCACACAACGTCATCTAGTCCCAAGCTAAGCAGAGCTTGTGTTATAAGTACTAGACAACTGATAAACATACTTATATATTTCTAAATACACACATAATATAGATAAATTACACCCAGACACAGAACAAATGATTGTGCTCATCACACAAACATTTGTCCTGGGTGGGAATCGAACCCACGACCTCCGGCGTAGCAGTCAGGGCCACTAACCACTAGACCAACAGGCCAGTCCATAATGGTTCCACTGCTGTGACTTAGGTCTCCTCTTTAGAAGCGAATGGAACCTACCATGCTAGCCCAATGCGTGTTGGTGGATGTCACATATCTTAAATGTTTTGCTTAATTTTGAAAGCAGTAGTGATGAAATATATTACTATTGAGTTTGAATTCGTAAGTCGAGATCATTACCACTAGGCTACCACTGATCTCATATAGGCTACTCGCCGTACCAACTGCGGTGCAAGCCGTGACTATAAGAAGACGGCTTCCTAAATCCAGCCCTTAATCTAGCTACCTAATTAGAGCCTCCTAAGGTGTTGGTAAAAAGTGTGTAGCGATTAATCGCCTAGCTGACACGACTATCGGTACAGTGATCGCGGAGTCCACATCCCGCATGTCGACAACTTCGTGAACCAAGATATTGGCTTATCCTTCTCAACTTTCACGTGGATCTCCTCGTGCGGAATAGTTATGTCAACACGCTAATTCGGTCACTACACGCTTTTCGATATAATTATCTCACTCCCTAAAATTTTAATATTATTCGTACCAACTCTCGAAAAAAATAATTGTGTATTTGGCGGATCATATTTTATGTGTAATTTATAATTTTTTTAATTGTCTACAACGCTGGTACGAGTATTCGTTTCTTTTGGCAGTAAAGACCTAAAATTGCCCTTCTATTCTGTTTTGTTAAAATAAGTAAGCCTGCATGTATTAGTTCTTAGTTTCACAAAGAAAATAAAATATACTACTTTTTATCTCTTTAGTAGGTACGTTTTCTTATGATGACAAAAACACTTTTGAATTGGCCGAAGCCGGCGTCAGATTTTGTTACTTAATAATTAACTCCATCGTATTGATTTTCTTATGATCTGTATAAATAACGGCATGCTCCACTTACTTTTAGAAATAGAACTGCTGACTTGAAAATCTTAAATTACTTCGCAAATTATTGCGAGAAATCTGGCGAACTTTCAGGTACCTATAATCAAGTTTTGTCGGTACAAAGAATATCAAAAGTGCTCAATACGATGTAAATGTCACCAAGCCGTAAGACAGAATTTAATTATTGTTACCACAAGTGGACTCTTTTTATAGAGTATGCTATCTAAAAGGTCACTTCTACCTTTCAATAATATCTGCGTTTGTAAGAAACTCAATAAAAACTATCACTACCAGTTTAACCTATCAATACCCGCGAAACGAGACACAATAGTAAAACAATAACAGCGCGGTCCAATGAGACCGGTCGGGGATTCATGAATTAATAAGAAAAACTAGGCTCTTAATAAGCTAGTGCGCCTCACCATCAACGATTGCATCACTGCTTACCATCAGGTAGGTTTGCAGTCAAGCACTAGTTTAAAAAAAAAACTTATTCTTGCAAAAGAAACCAATAAGTATGTCATCTTTGCTCATATTATATTGATCCATACAAACCCTGCTTAACTTATTCCCAAGTCCGTAGGTAAGTAATTGAATATCAAAATGCCCCTTGGCGAGACTGACGTCAGATTTTCTAGTTTCAGACTATCCGACCGTCAAAGATGGCAACTGGGACTATCAGATTATCAAGTTTTCTAAAGAACCGAGAAATCTCGATATAGTTATTAAGATGATTACCGATCCGTACACCGATTTCGGTCAGGGTTGCTTAACCTTAACCTACTCGTGCGGCAGTTTGTAACTAAGCCCAATTGTTATATATAACATAAACTCAAGGCTATGCTCGGAGTTTCCTTGCGCGATCACATCAGAAATGAAGATATCCGCAAGAGAACTAAGGTTACCGACATAGCCCGAAAAATCGCCAAACTTAAGTGGGCAGGGCACATTGCTCGTAGAACAGATGGTCGATGGGGACGGAAGGTTCTAGAGTGGCGGCCACGTACCGGAAGACGCAGCGTTGGAAGGCCTCCCACAAGGTGGACCGACGACCTGGCGAGAGTCGCGGGAATCCGATGGATGCGAGACGCACTGGACCGGTCGTTGTGGCGACGCTTGGGGAGGCCTATGTCCAGCAGTGGACGTCTTTCGGCTGAGATGATGAAACTCAGGGACTAGGGGACAAAACGTCCCTCAACTTGACGCACAACGATCAATTTACATAAAATTGTAACGTTGCTCAGTGTCCCGCAATTTATACATCAACACTTTACAACATATTCACGGGAGGTAAGACGTTATTGGATAATTTGACAGTTATGCGTCATAATGGGGGTAGTTTTTTTTTGAAAGGTTAATCATCAGAATGACTTCTCCCGCTCTTGGGCGGAGCGGGAGGGCGTGTTAGACTCTTACTGACTAAACCCCACCCCATTCCTTCGTTGCCTTCGATCTGGGGGACATGGACTTACCTTTTGGAATTTCATTTTTCCCCAGAGGCTTCGGCCCTGTTGGGTTCATATTGGGGGTAGTGTATTTAAATCTTATCATCGCCTTTTTGCCCTAATTACTTGCAGTCCGTACAACATGCTTTCTTCATGAATTCTCTCTTGCCAACCGCCAGGCTATCACTACTATCTTCTTTCCTCTCACATTATTCCTCGCACCATCGATCATAAGTTCATACAATACATTTATCAACAAAAAAAACAAAATCAAGAAAAATAACAGTGCCTTCTGGAAAGCTCTACACAGAACGATGATAAAATACCAGCTTTGATTTGAACGGCCTACGCGAACTACACACAAAGCCTACGCTTTTGCTACGAATCGTTTTCGTAGCGTTTGCCACGACGTTTAAGAGCGTAGCAAAACAAAAGCACAAAAACTGGCCATGTGTGAGTTAGACTTATGCGTACGAAAGGTTCCGTACTGTACGTAGCAAAAACCGGCAAAAAAAAATGTTTGTTGTATGAAAACATCACTTCAATATTTATATTATTCTGTTTTTAGTGTGTTGCTGTTGTTGTGCTAGTGGCAACAGAAATACATCATCTGTGAACATTGCGACCGTCTAACTATCACGGTACATGAGATACAGCCTGGTGGGTATAGGCGGACAAACTGACAGACGGACGGACACCGGAGTCCTAGTAATGAGGTCCCGCTTTACCCTTTAACTACGGAACCCTAAAAAACTGACTGGCTTATGTAATCGTAAATATAAAATTTGCATACAAAAAACGTCACAAAACGTACATAAATACGTAATGGAGGCACTCACTCGCTTCAGTAATACTTCGAAACAAACGTGTCTAAGTGTTAGCCAATTTTTCACGAGAAAATAAAAGATATTCATAAAAAGAACGTAAACCACTTCCTGTTCTAATATTCTCGTAAGGCTACGGGCTTAGTACATAAGCTGAATCGATTTTCGAAACCTTGATATAATTTTGTTTTATCGATGAAATCTGCGTTTAACATCGATAGGGTGGGTACAGACTTGTGATCGTCATAGTCATAACCTTGGGGAATTAGAGCTAGATTTACGATTATGATCATCTGTTTTTTTAGGTTTTACGTAAGGGCGTAACAGTGTATTTTACTAAATAAAACGCTTCACTGTTCTTTCAGTTGCTTTGCGCATTTCAGGGCTTCAGAAACATTTTTAAACATTCCCATAGCTCATGGTTATCAGACTTACAAATTTTTGGTTTATTTAGGGCCATTTCTGAGCATCCTTGGTGTGTAGTTGTATCACACTAATATTATGAAGGTGATATATCTGTGTATGTTTATTACTTCTTCACACTCCAAAGATAGAACGGATTTAGATCTTTGGCACCCAGTTAGACCATGTCCTACAATAGTACATATGATACTAATTTTTATCCCAGTAGTATATTCCCTAAGCATAATGTTCTACCATCACGAGGTTGAAATTGTTGACAGCAGATGCCAATGTTAATAAAAAATATAAAATCGAACTATAAACGACAGTTTAATGTTTGAATCCCCGACCGGTCCTATGAGACCGCGCTATTATTGTCTTACTATTGTGTCTCGTTTCGCGGGTATTGATAGGGTAAATTGATTTAGCACCTTTACAATTTTGATTATTATTTATTTTTCTTGGTCCAAAATAAGTCTCCAAATCCCGTATCTCTTTCTCCCGCTGTGTCCTGTCACTGTAATCCCACCAGAAGCATCTAACCACAACCCGTTGTTCTCGTGACATTTCACTAGATACCGAAATAATACGATTCTAAACCGAAGCGCATACTGGTGTGGATCCGACGATCGCCACACAATACGAATTCTACCCTATGTGTCGAATTTCTGCAGCTTGAAAGAATTCGTTCGTACGAAATAGTGTTTTATTTGTGGTGGAAACTGTTGAGCAATAATTTGAGAGTTTTTAAAGTTCTTCTGTGGCGCAAAGTTTTCTTTTTAGACAAAAGGAGGCAATAATGAAGACCAACCTTCTTTGGTGAAAATTCATCAAATGACTTCTCCCGCTTTGAGCGGAAAGAGATAAATTGTTAGAATATTACTGACTAAAACCCACTTGCGTTTCTCAGTTGCTTTTTGCGTTCCAGAGCCGCGATGACTCTTTGGAGATCAACATACCTACCAGTCAATATAAATGAAATAAATAGATTTGTGATAGTAAAATCAACAAATTTTTGTTATTATCAGCAAAGGCTATTTATTGTGCCCACTTCTGATAAAAATAAACAGCTATCAATTATTGCCAAGTACAATTTTAAAATTACAACTCACTTATGATACCATTTCGAAAAAAAAGTCATAAAATATTAACACACCATTAACTAAAAGAACTTTGGCTAGCAATATTTACTAGCAGAAGTACAAGAAAATTTATCTTTCATCTCCATTCAAATTAAGTCAAGGAATCCCGGCGCTTGTATTCTGTATAAACTTTTGATTATTATGTAAATACTGCTAAAACTGGAAACCTGTCATAAATTCTTGGACCTTGTATTTCAATTCCTGTTTTTTTTTTATATTACAACGTTTGTCTTGAGACAGTGTGGTATGCCGTATGGTTATCGGACGAAAAATTGGGCAGGCAACTGAATAACACAGTTGGGTTTTTGTCAATAAAAGTCTGACACGGTAATTCACTCCATCTTAGAGAGAGAGAAGTAATGCACTGAATGGCTTACCCACTCTATACAAAAGGGTCTTCAAAAAGAAAAAGTAACAAGAAAAGTATGAATTATTAAGTTATCTTTGCTTGCAGCGTGCTAAGACACTTAATACAGTTTTCGTCACGGTCACTACTCGCACTAACTAATCCAACTGCCTTCAAGAGGTATTATAGCGAAATAGTACTAAGAAACTTTAAAGTGAGAATAATCTTTAAATCCTGAATAATGCGTTCAGAAAGTGACTTGAAGGGTATCCACGATAGTATGGCACGTACTAAAATAATAAATTACTTCTAATCTATGTGAACATTCCATTTATTTTGTGAACTTAAAATATTTGTTACGTAAAAGTTTTTCGAGAAGTCAAATGCTTTTCACAAAAATAAGTCACTGTTGACTGTTGTGTTATTTGATCACTTTGAAGTTTGTCGACCCAAAAATTTATTTAAGTGTCGACAATAATGGGAGTCAGATCGAAACATTTTAGAAAAATGAACAGAAATTCCAGTTGAAATATGATATTGCAAAAAAAGGTTACAAAAGGCTTAAAATATTTTTATTAAAAATATATCTGTAGGTACAATCGGATAACTGTTCAGGGCAGACTTTATGAGGTCGTGGACCAAACATTGTACCTTTCATCTAAAAATATTTATTCCGAAACCTAGTCCTAATGTCATTTATTCGTCCTAACCCTTTGCCCGCTGTACAAATGGCCATTTGGACGTTATGTGGAGGCCGTTTGGCGATATATGTTCTACTGTATACAGATAAATAAAATTGAATTGTCTATTTGTAATGTCAAAATAACAGTTTTTGTCTGTGTGTTATGTTCAAAGATTGGAATCACTAAATGAGCCTTTTTTAGCTCATTTAGTGATTCCAATTTAGTTTGGTCTTGGTTGACAACGCGTTGTGGATTTTATCTAGCGTAATAGCATAGTATAGCATAATCTACCGGCTAGGAGTCAGACCTCTCTAGGAGAGGAAATGGGCAATAGTCCACCACGTGGCCCAAGTGCGGATTAGTGGATGTTACATGTTTTCGTATTCGTGGTTGTAAGACATGCCAGTTTTTTTCACCGTTTTGAGAACAGTGATGAAACAAATTACTCTAAGTAATGCGCCTGCCTGGGTTTAAATTCACTCCCTCATAAGTTGGAGCCGTCACCACTGAGCCACCACTGCTTTTTTGATTTTATCTAACGCACATTGCAAAAATGGCAACGTGGCACTTAAAAAGCGCCTATAGCACGTTGTGGCAATGACCAAAATCATGACTAAATGAAATTACTACTCTTTTACAAGTTTTGACGCGGACAAAGTCGCGTTTAAAACGCAGTAGCTAGTAGCAGTAGTTGTGCCACATGTTTCTATCATCATTCTACTCGACCCAACGTGTCTGGTTTACATTTTCATGCCTAAACACATTGGGGTCATAGATATTTTGTTCTGAATCAATTGCGTCGAACACAAAGCTAACGGGTAAACAGTACGTTGTATACAATTGGTGCGTTCAATGGGGCATCATCGCCGTGGCAAGCCATTGAGAGCATTACGTGCTTTATTGAGCGTACTTCGTTGTATTGGGCAGCAACCATTAATACCTAATTAAATGCTTGAGTAAGAAGGGTTACACAGTAATTATGATAAAAGACATCATTATTAACCGATTTCAGAAAGTAGGAGGTTCTTGTTTCGTCGGAATATCTTTTTTTATTCATTACTCGTATATACCCTTTGTAAAGATATTTATTTTAGATAGTTTCATGATCCCAAGGTCAGGATCTCATGACGGGATCCTGGTGAAATTGAGCAAAACCTTCAAACTTGATACTTACTTTTATTAACGGTTAATTGGTTATATTCTAATAGGTACTTTGCTATAAAGCTTGACACTATTTAGGTTTAGCTCAGGGTACAACTACTCATCATCTACCTAGCCTTTTCCCAACTATATTAGGGTTGGCTTCCAGTCAAGCTGGATTTAGCTGAATACCAGTATTTTACGAGCAGCGGCTACCTACCAGACCTCCACAACTCATTAACTGGGGTAACACGGTAGTTCATGGCAAGACTGGAGTCAGATTTCAGGGTACAACTACTAAAAAGTGTAAAATCAAAAGCCTTGGGCTTTATCATGACGTTCAAAATGACAAACGCACGGTTGAGAAAGAGATAGGAATAATACACCCTACATAGCTCTATTTTAATCAACTAAACAAAAAATCAACATTAAACACTTAAATCCAAAATCTTTAACAACAAAAGACTGTTGCTAGCGAAAATAAATACCCTTGGGTCAAAAATACTCCTCATCTTATCCCGGGTTGACAAACAATGACGTCACGCCTGCAAATGACATGAAGAGCCATCTCATTCATCGAGAAAAATCGAAGAGAATTGCCTAGTCCCTACATAATGGCGAGGGCGTAATGGTTACTACAAAAGATACGAAAATTATACCTATGAAGCCATAATGCTACAGTAATTTGGGCTCCTTATATTTCAGGCCTCTCAAATTTGCAAAATTATGTTATTGGATACTCAGTCAATCACTTATTTTTTATCTGTCTATCTAGCCTTATGATCAGCTCTAGCCTGTGACCTTTTTTTCAGGTTGGTTATCATCAAGTGACTTCTCTATCTAGAGTGGAGAGCGCGTTAGAATTTCACTACCGTAAATAAATTAGTATCATGCAGTTGTTTTTTGCGTTCTAGAGCCACGGTCAACTCTCCTTCGCAGCCGTAGTGGGCCTACTGGGTCCTTCGGTCCACCACAGTAACACTTGGTCCTAACCGAATGGCCAGACGGTGAACTACCCATTGCGTAAGCCCGCATATAGTGTGGCTAAGAATCATCCTACGACTCCCGATGCCAAGAGCATCTCCTACGTTGGTGGCTAGAGCGGGAGGATGTTCGTGTTGTGGCTATCTCCTTCGGTCACATTACTGCTTCGTAAAAGGCGACCCTGTCCCATTTCGTCTTACTCTGTACTTTAGTTTGAACCATGGTTTGAAGCGAGAGGTCGCTGTTCCCGATTGCGTCCACAGTGAGATAGTGCTCCGCCCAAGCGGCAGCAGCTAGCTCAGGTTCAAAGCTCTCCCACCAAGACAATATGCTAGTCCTAGTCCATATGCTACTTTATGCCTCCTATATATAAGGTGTTCAGTGTGAAGATGCCGAATTTAGTCAAGTGGCCTCTTAATTTATTTTCCTTTGAAATCAAATTCAAGAATCCGCTCACTTTATTCAGGCAGACTTCAGGCTGAAGTTTAATATCAAACACTCCCAGCATTTTGTCGAAACATGACACAAAGCATCTACATGGTGTTATTATCGATTTTTTTAAATGTTGTCTTTTATCCAGGGATCAGTCTGGATTTAAAATCGTTGAAATCATAAATATATGGATAAAAATCATAATATATTTGCCCCAAAACAAAAAATACACGTAAGCACAATAATTAAATTTTAACAACTAAGCCGTTAAACAAATAAAAACAACAAAAAAAGTAATGGGCTTTTATGGTACGATTTTCAATGATTTATGTTCAAATCGGCGCAAATTCCTCATGTAATTAAGATTTAAGAACACGTCTTTTCAGCCTGTTGAAGGTAGAGTTTTGTTCTACGCTTCCAAGCCATAATTTTATAGATCTGCAAAATAGATGTCAAGTGAATAGATCGTATTAAGAAACAGTACGCTGTATTTCATAACTAAAGTAGCAGATTTCAGGAAAAAACCAGTCATGCTGAAGTGGGATTGAGCTGGCCACGTCGTTAATTGTCTCTTGCTGGACGCCTGAAGGAGATCGACGCTATCGGGGTCTACCGCAGCGAAGGTGGTGGGTCGGTGGGTCGTCTTAGTGGCGGATTTGATCATGTTCACAGAAAGGTATGTAAGGTAAAAAGGAAGGCCTTCGCCCAGCAGTGGGACACAATAAATTAAAAAATAAAAAATACAGTTTATTATTTAAACATATTTTGAACTATTTGACCTGTAAAAGATAGTAGATCCGATTTACAGTAGGTAAGTACATTTTATTATTAACTAAATCCCATTTCAAAGAGCCTTCAGAACTAGTTGTTAAGTCTATCGACGGCTTAAGGCCCAGTTTATTGCCAAGAAATGCTCAGAGTTGTCAAGTACCGTCCAGGTCAGTTGGTACATCTTGTTAGTTTTAATTACTTTATTCTCAGAGGGTATCAAATATAAATAGGAGGGATTTATTTTGTGAGATAGGTTTCATAATTGCTTTTGGGAGTGTCTAGTAATTTTCTAGATAGGTGTCTTTTTTTGGTGGCTTGTGTTTTGGTAAATGGAATGTCATGCTGTAGTAGGATGTGCAGATGGATGAACGAGGATTTGCTTACTAGGCTGTTTGAGTTGAAATTTGACCGTACAGTCAGCATCAAAAGTCGATGAATAGAATCAACATAACAAAACATTTTATTGTGAACAGATGAAACACATTTTATTGCGAACAAGAGTTTTGTTATGTTGATTCTGTTCATCGACTTTTGGTGCTGACTGATGTGGCACGCAAATAAATTTTGAAATAACACATGAAAAAGCCTTCAAACTGAACCGTGTGTCATATCAAATGAAAGAGCATATTAGACTTTCAAAGAATTAATCATTAAAAAAAAATTCAAACAAAAAATTGCTATCGGCTTTTACAGGTAAATCTATTAAAAGTCCAAAAGTAAAGGCTCTGCTTACAAGTTGTAGGTCGTAAGTTCAATACCTGACTAGCGCTTTACTTGGAGTAATTTATTTTAAAAACACTAAAAGGTGAGGAAAAATATCATTAAAAATGTGCTGCATGTCCTGGAACCAAAAATTCATGATATATGGTATCTACCAACCCTCAATGCAGGATTCTGTGTCGTTATATGAATTAACTGTCGCTACAGGCAAAATAATTAAAAGACACCTGATTTTGAGAAGAAAGGAAGCCCTAACAGTGGGAAAATAAGACTGACTATGCTATTAAAACCATGCGTACCAATTAAACTGCCACAAAAATATTTCCCCAGCCCAACCCTAAACTGCGAAGGGGCTTAACCAACTAAAAACTAAAAGCAGTGAACAAATCTGGGTTGATTGTCAAAGTTAATGTAATATGTGACATGTTACCGCCATTAATGGCCTCTGCGTTGTGACACGCAAATGAACCGCATTTGAGTTACAAATGTGTTCAAATTAATATTTATTTTTAACATTTTAGGGCAGGGCTTTGTTGCATCAGTGTTGCCAGTTTATGTTTTATTCAGTTGCGTTTGAAACGGCTGAAAGGAATTCTCTAGAGTTTTGTGAGGTCATTCTTACCTCACAGTATTTGTAGGAGCTTTATTGGAACTATCTGGGGAAATATATTTCCTATCTTTTAACGAACGTTTGTTTTCCAAATATCAGTCACTAACTGTCAAAAATATCTCTAATTGTTCTACATTTTAAACCAGTTTCTGATATTGATCAATTAAAACGTGATCCAGTTCAATCGTTTAGTATAGAAAGATAAAAAACGTATATGTGTGCCTCACAGAATTGTATATAAGTTTAAAATACATTTATGTCCGTAAAAACAAAATTAAAGTCTGACGAAGTCAGAAAATGAGCGCCTAACTTAGAATATGCCGGAATATTTAAAACTATAAATAACGTAGCGCTGGTATAATGTTAGGGCTCGCTGTGATTCCACGGATACAATCACGGACGTTAAATAAACTATAGAAATAAAATAGTAGCTACTATCATGCCCCGTGGTTTTATCTGTGTCTCTGATTAGGTACTAGTCTTCTCCTATTAATCGTAGCGTGATTATCGTCCTGCGTGGTTTTATCTGTCTGTGATTAGGTATTCGTCTTCTTCTATTAATCGTAGCGTGATGCTATTTATTCTATAGCCTTTCTAAATAACTGGGCTATCCAACACTAAAATATTTGTATTAGTTTAATTCGTTTAACCAATCATCCAAATTATTCAAAAGTAGTGATGTAGATTGCTTAAGTATTGTTCATCATTTAATTAAAATTTAAACAATACCATAACTTAAGAAAACAACCGATATAATTAACTCAACTGTGAAAAATCTTCAATAAACACTGACAATGGTGTTTAGGAAATGAGGATCAATCTACTTCAAACCACTCTACGTAAGACCGCTTATAATAACTCCACTTCACTCCACACCCCTCCATTATAATTATTATGAAACTAACGAACCTTTAAACATAACCACTAAAATATTTAACGTGAAGTAAACAGGTCATACATGCTAGCTGACATCGCTTCATGACGTCACCCGCCCCGCACGACATTTTCCCGCCATCACTTTGACAGTAGACCGATGTGTTGCCACTTTTCAAAACTTCCCGCCTAACTTGGCCGCCATATTTAATCTGTGGAATACTCGTAGTCGTATGTCGTCGGTTTTAAGTTTTCGTTTTGTATTTGATTTATTCCTTTTAGAATGGTAAATATTGTTGATGTGGTAAACTAAAGAACTGAACTTAAGGGGGATGTTCCAGGTTGGCCCGCGAAATTCAAATTTTCTTACGTTTTTTGCAATTTGAAAGCCAATGGTAAGTTGTATGAAGTTAAAAATACTTAAGCGGCTGTGAAACGCAACTAGTTATATAATTATAAACATAAAAATCATCAATACAAGCCTCCAAGCCCACCTAAGTGCAGGAACGATTTTTTCGAGGTCAAAAACGTTCCTGCAACTAAATGAGTTTGGAGGCTTGTATTGATGTTTTTTATGTTTATAATTATGTAACTATTTACGTTTTACAGTCGCTAAAGTATTTTTAACTTCATACTACCTACCACTGGCTTGCAAATTGCAAAAAACGTAAGAAAATTTGAATTTCGCGGGCTAGCTGAAGCATTCACCTTAAGTAGGTAAGTACGTAATAAATGAGAATTCTCAGAACAAGCTTCTTAGGCATCATTACTAGCATTACGTAAGATCTACTGTGAAAAAAATATTATATTTGGAAATAGGTTTTCCAAGAAAAAGAAAGCTCCTGCTAGTTATCTTTTTCTTTATCTTTTTGCTTAAACGTGGCTAGTCTTTTATGTTTATATGTTGTAGACATAAAACAAAAATTGAAACCTATAAATATTTTCTAAAAATATGTAAAGCTAGATAAAAAGAGTTAAAAATAACAGCTTATTACCCGTAAATATTTTTGTAACTTGTGAGGAGCTCGTGGCTAGATAATAACAGCCGCACGGGTCGATCTTCAAGGTTAAGCAACGCTTGTCAAGGTTGGTCTGTGGATGGGTGACCATCTTAACATATCGAGTTTCTTCCGTGCCTCGGAAAGCATGTTAAGCCGAAGGTCCCGGCTGTCATTTATAGATCTTTGGCAGTCGTTACGGATAGTCAGAAACCAGTAAATCTGACTCCAGTCTTGCCATGAAGCCGTTTTATCCCAGGTAATGGGTTGTGGAGGTCTGGTAGGCAGCCACTCCTCGTAAAATACTGATATTCAGCTAAATCCGGCTTGACTGGAAGCCGACCCCAATATAGTTGGGAAAAGGCTATCATCTGTTTTTTAAACCCTGAGACTAAAATGACATTTCATCACAAAAGAACTGGCGTAATTCCTATAGTAAATTTGGCATTACTTGTCTCAGGGTATAAAAAACAGACGATAGGTAGATGATGATGTTTGTAACTGGTAACAAAGCTACTCATTTATATATACCCACGTAATTGAAGAAGGTCGACATGTACACATTCCTAAACGAAGCCTAGGTTTGTCTATGCGCAATCGGATGGAAAACGATCTCAAACGATGTAATATTTGAAAGGTCCTAATTTAGACTGGAAAAGTAAAACATAAATTTGAAGGAGGATAAATAACTCAAGTCAAACATCATTATTAGAGGCCCTATGTCTATAAATTCAGTGAAGCAACTCAATATCAAATAGTATAGGTATATGTGTATATTGTGTACTATAGGTACAAATGTGTGCTTGTGTGTGTGGTATAAATTACTTTCTATCTTATCTTTATGTAATTCTTAATTACTTTGACACTAATATTTCACCTGGTTTCATCATCATTTCAGCCGAAAAACGTCCACTGCTGGATATAGGTCCTGTGCGTCTCGCATCCAACGGATTCCCGCAACCTTCGCCAGGTCGTCGGTCCACCTTGTGGGAGGCCTACGCCAACGTCCCGGTACGTCACCTGGTTTCACACGGATGTAAATTAGAAATACAAACCCTTCTCGTTCACCGTAGGCGTGGACTTTCGGACAACAAGCAATGGGTGACTTGTCGTCCGGACAGAGCCCGACTCGTCGACGGGGCGTAATGTTCCGCGCGTTTCAAAAAAAACGTCAGTATAACCGTAGGGGCCCAGCAAGGCCGAATTCTACTGGGGCCATGGGTTGGTTTGTGAACGTTTTTTGTTCACAGAGGTATCTCGAAATATTTCATAGTCACTCATCCAAAAACCGACCTTGGTAACCATTAGTTAACCTTGGTGAAAGACTTGTGAGACGGTTTATATTTAGCTACGATCTCCTACAGGTCGACAAATATATTATTCAAAATCAACAAAGAAACAAGTTATATATTAGTAAACTTTCTGATCTTGTAATAACTTACAGTGAACAAACTTAGCATTGAAGAAATATCGTGTGGAAAACCCAACAGACTGAGTATAAATGTACATTTGACTAAAGATATTGATTTCCAAGATGTCTACTATTACATTTTAACTATCTTGAGTGTAAGTATTTTGAGTTTGAGCTTTCATAATTGTCACACTACAAGGACAAAGAAAGGGAAAATAATTAGTCAATCCAGCTCTAGGTCTTTTCGCTTGGGCGGAGCACCGTCGTGTCCAAGTGGAGGCGATCGCGTCCTGTTTCAGGCTGTGGTCCGGAGCGACCGAAATAACAAAACTGTAGAGGCCTAGTAGGGCCTACTGGGGCCTAGGGCTAGTTTCTGAACGTGAAACCCGGGGTCCTAAAACGCAAGGTAATGTACTCCTTGTACAGGTCTAGTTTTGGTCAGTAAAAGACATGCCTTCCCGCTCCTTTAGGATAGGAGCGGGAGGAAATTTTCAAAAGTAAATCATTCTGTCGGCGAATCGTTCGTCGTCGAAACGTTCTATCAATGAAATAATGAAAAGAGAATCATTCCGTCGGTGAACCGTTAAACAGCGAAAGCGAAACAAATGTTGTAGAAATTTTTTAGAATCCTTTTTTTTCCTTTTTGTTATTACTAATTTTCTATTTAGGACTGATTGTTACCATTCATGAATACTTTATTATACATAAAACCTAATATGACACAAAGTGATTTGACAATTCATGTACAAAGGCGAGCTTTAACAATAAGTTTTCTCCCGGCAAACCTTTGAGTGACAGAGAGAGATCACATTCTAGTGTTCCAATGTACACATAAACCTACATAAATACATCCAATACATAGATATGTATGCTAATATTATGTTAATATTATGTCAATTGAGGAAGGCAGTACTCTTACCTGTATTTATTTTTCTGTTTTGGTTTTATTATTTTGTTTAAATAAGTAGTGTGTGAGAAAATGTTATTTTATCCTTATTTTTATAAGGCTTGCCTAAAATTGCTGACTTTGGTACACGTGTGTAGTCTGACACGTGTAAGGTTTTTTCTAAGAATAAATAAAAATCACGAGAAAATTTAGAACTGCCTGCGGAGGTAACCGTTTGCTAAGTGGCAGCCACGTGCCTAAAAACGCAGCTCTGAAATCTCTTTTACAAGATTATTTTACTTTTTTTATTAGAGGAGGAGCTCGTGGCTAGATAATAACAGCCACATGGGTCGATCTTCAAAGTTAAGCAACGCTTGCCAAGGCTGGTCTGTGGATGGGTGACCATCTTAACATACCGAGTTTCCTCCGTGCCTCGGACAGCACGTTAAGCCGTTGGTCTCGGCTGTCATTTGTAGATCTTTGGCAGTCGTTACGGATAGTCAGAAGCCAGAAAATCTGACTCCAGTCTTGCCATGAAGTATGTACCGTGTTACCCCAGTTAATGGGTAGTGAAGGTCTGGTAGGCAGCCGCTCCTCGTAAAATACTGGTATTCAGCTAAATCCACTATTTTTTATTAAGCAATTTTTTATTATACAATTTTTTTATTAAGCTATTAAGCTAAAATTACTTATTAAGGTGAATGTTCCGGGTTGTTCGTGGACCGTTTCCCGCTAGATGGCGTTGAATTGTAACATTTTCAGTTTTATTTTGTTTTGAGTGTCTTTGGAACAATATTAAGTCACAGAAATAGTTACGCGGAAATCAGGCATCGTACTTTATCGGAATTAGTCAAATTATCGCCTCGAAACTCATCCGATTTGCCATACAAATGAAATATTAATATCCAACTCTGTTTAGTGTCGTTTACACACACATAGACATGAGCGAAATCAAAAGCTTTTTTCAAAATTTTACCACTAGATGGCGTGCATTTAAATGTTATTAGGCTGGCAACTGTAGAAATTATGTCTGGGGGATTAGGAACTAAAGAACACCATCTGATGTGATTATGTTATAAAAATAAAAGGTGGTATAACTACTGTAATATTTAGTTATTATCACTACATAGTATAAAACAAAGTCGCTTTCTCTATTCCTATATCCCTAGGTATGCTTTAGAACTACGCAACGGATTTTGATGAGTTTTTTTTAATAGATAGAGTGATTCAAGAGGAAGGTTTATATGTATATTACATGTATAATATAGTAGGGAAACACTGATAATTTTGCACCCGTGCGAAACCGGGGCGGGTCGCTAGTTTGGGAATAAAATGAATGCCAAGATTGCAATGTAAGACGAAGAAGTTTTATTTTATTACCTTATATAATATGTAAAAGAACGTATATAACAACCTGCAATTATTACAAGTATTTATAGTGACATGAATGCTTGATACGTGACAGATTACTAAAAAATAATCTTATTCAAAATATTTAGTCCCAATTCAATTTTTAAGTAATTCAAGGTACATTATTTACAACAATTTCACACCAGTACAAGGCAAACGCAAGAAACTATAATTCATAAACAAGACAACAAATTCAACACAGAATCATAGATTGCAACCAAGTAGGAAAAATGTTTCACAATATCTAAGCATCCATATTCAAGTTACATTATTTACAACAATTTCACGGAAACGCAAGAAACTATAATTCATAAACAAGGTAACAAATTTAACACAGAATTATAGATTGCAACCAAGGTGGAAAAATGTTTGACAATATCTAAGCATCCATATTCAAGGTACATTATTTACAACAATTACACGGCAAACGCAAGAAACTATAATTCATAAACAAGGTGACAAATTTAACACAGAATAATAGATTGCAACCAAGGTGGAAAAATGTTTGACAATATCTAAGCATTCATAAACACTTATTTTTTTAAACAAACTACTATAATAGTACAATAAAAAAAACATTTGACGTGTTGTTTTCACTCTTCCTAAAGTTCTTGCCTGGAAACCACCGCTACACAGCTGCTGCAAAACAAAATTACTAAAATTAGTATACTTTGTGTGTAACTTTTCATGTGGATGTTCTAAAAAAATATCCCACAAGAAAAAAATGTAATATCTTAGACTGAAATTTATGGAAATGATGAAGTAAATAAAAAAAAATAGTGTAAGTACCTTTCATATCTATACATTTCGCATTTTTTTGAACACGTCTCAAAATTATTTCTGGCAGAATACATTCTTTAAAAAAGTGTATTAACTTTGGCATCATATTGCTGATGAATTAATTATCTCGACAAACTTCTATAACAGTCAAAGGTTCATTGACTGAAATAAAACAGATGAAGTAGCATTTATCCATGTTACTGACACGCATTTGTCCTTGAACCTGAAATAGATTTAATATTATAGTAAGAGTAAATAACATGCTAAAAAAAATTTTTTGTTCCAACTTCTGTATAATAGAAAATTAAATGGTTAAATATTATTTACCTGCCACATGAACACGGCGCTGGTACGATCCCGCTTTACCTAAACTAATTCGTTTTCCGCAGCTGAATTTATTTATTACACTCATAAAGTTTTCTGCCACATTTGTCGTCTCATTTGACAAACGGCCTGCCTTCAATGCAATTTTTTCATTGGCAGCATAAATCAGAGCCCACACTTCTGGAGCATTCTTTTTTAGATCTTCTACGAGGTTTACTTCCTTATTTTCACTTCCATTGACATTGCAGTTTCCATGTACACCAAATACATGAAGTGGGCCATTTCTCAAATCTGCAGCCATAACAGTATTATCACTGCTATACATTATGATTTTCCTTGCCACTAATGTAAGCTTTATTACTTTTGGTTTTAAAATATTTTTCCCACGTAGTGGGAGCTTAGTGTTGCCCAAAATCTGAAATTGTACAAATATAAATATAGAGTATGATTTTGTGTTTATAAATATGTAAATTCACATACACCTAGAGCAACTAACTGAAGGCCACTCAAATATTTGTTCCTTGCGGGGATCGGACCCGCGACACGCAGCACAGCAGTCAATTACTCAACCCCTGCGCCAGCCAGAATAAAGGTATATTATTTATTCTGCACTTCTATCACGATGCATGTAAAATTTCATGGTAATGAGTTCAGTAGGATGTGAAAGTCAAACAAACAAACACACTTTTGCATTTACAAGTATAATGTTAGTGAGGATTTACCTTATAGAGTGCACTGGTATAGTTTTTGATTACATGATTCTTGCATTCAATTTTTTTTATTATGTTTCCATAAGACACTTTTTCCTTCAAGTTTGCAAACACAGAAGAATCTCCATCACCAATAAAGCTCAAATAGCGAAGTTGATGTGTTTCTTCACTCTTTTGGAAACCCTCCACAATAATGTCTGATTCCATTCCTGTAGACGCTCCAGTAAAATTCTTGCAACAATTATGTGGTTTCATATCAATATTTCTTCTATCATAATATTTACAAGTATAACAATATTTATTTCGAACACCAAGAAATAGACATTTCTTAGTTTCTTTCCCAATAATGCAGGCCTGGAAGTGAAAAATAACTCTTGATATTGCACATAATTGTTTGTATTCAATTCAATTACAGAAAACTAGCTTCTACCCGCGACTTCGTCTGCGTACTCTTCAGAAAAAAAAGTCAAAGGCCATATGCATGCCAAATTTCATCCAAATCCGTTCAGCCGTTTTTGCATAATTGAGTAACAAACATCCACACTTTCACATTTATAATATTAGTTAGGATGACAAAATTCAACATTACATAATTGTTTTTTTTTTCATTGATTGTTGTTTATGTGTTACAATGTTTTAGAAATAAATTTACTTGTGTTTAGTAATAAATTATCTTACCATACCAGATGATGAATCAAAGTTATGCCCATAGGATCTCTTCAACCATCCTCCATCTACATAAACAGTAATAAATGGAACACCATCGGAAGACACATGACCTTTTCCAATAGCAATTGATCTTTCTTGTTCACCAGCAATCTTAATTTCCTCTGTCAAATGTTCTAACCAAACATTGCCTAATTTTTTTTCAATACGTCGGAATTTATTAGGTGACATTGTGGGGATATCCATCAGACTTGTTACATGAGCTGCTTGAGTGTAGTAGCTACCAGAAGTCACAGTTGCCCACACAAATGCAGTATTTATTTTGTTTTTGCTCTCGGTGCAGTGTTTCCAAGCTTTTCCACACATGCTGCACTTGAATGTTAAAAAACTTCGAAATCCATCATGTCTTTCACGAACAAATTCAATTTGTGATGATTCACAGATATTTCGGTGTCTTTCCATAAGGAAGGCCCACTCAATAACATGCCTAAGGTCTACAATGCGATACCCAGATATTTCAGATAAACATGTATTTGGAACACTTTCCACAGTCAACTGAAATGACTCAATTTCAGGATCTGGTTGCGGCCAATTTATGTCTACTACAGGTTCAACCGCAGGTTCAGCCGTCACTGTGCTAGTACTAGGAACACTGTAGGTGGCCTCTAAGTGAATTTTCGGTTTTACACGAGCATATGTTCTTGGTTGTGTATTCGGGGTACTGTAAGAAATAAATCAATAATTATGTAATACCATAACATGTACTTTTACGATCAGCGATCAAAATAAATCATTCTTATCTGATACATACATTGTAGAATTATCAGGGATAATTTGTTCATTCATTAACTTTTTCTTCGTTTCTTCAGAACGCCAAATTTTCACGCGGCTGAAATATGATACGGATATAAATTTTGTGAACAGTAAAAGTGGCGCCAGTGACAGGAAAATTGAAACGCATGTTACTAAAAGAGTTCTGAGTTTACATGTAGATGGATTGTGTGAGGAGTGATATGAAAGAAAAGGGAGTTAGTGATAGTGTGACGGATGACAAGACAGAATGGAAGAAAAAGTTTTGCGCTGACTCCACATATTATAACCCTATATTACTTGGGGTCGGCGCAATACGTTTTTCTTCTTCGTTTTTCAAAGGGTAGGAAAAAGAAGAAGAGTAAAAGTACAGCCATAGTAAAAACGGCCAATTTGGCTCAACTTATTTGCCGCGTAGGTACTTACTATACGTACTTACTTACATGAAAACTGAAGTTTGAGAATTGATAATTTTACAATGAAGCTAGCCACAACTTCGAGTTATAATTAAACATGTTTACTAACTCGTCGTCACCATGTATCCGTCTGAATGCGTTTTTCACTCGTTTTGACGATTTACGGACGCCTGAATATTTGTGCCGTTGATACGCCAACTTTCTCGCACGTCCAGACATAGTAGGTACCTAGATGTAAACCAAATCTGAAATACACAAATCAAATTATATACAAGACAATATGTTACTTTTATAAACTCAGTATTCGCATAAAATTGAAATGACACAACCAGATCAAATTGCTTGTAATTGCAGCAAAGTGCAGTCTTGCGACATACAGAATAATGCAAAGTAAAATACCCGCCAAATACGTTGGTAAGTTTCGCGCATGGTGCACAAAACAGCCAATGAGCGAACAGGACGTAACGCAATGCAAAGGCAAAAGTCGTCTAACGCGCCAATCATAAACTACTATTATAATACTGCACCAATCGCGCGCCGGATCGGCGCTACCTCGTACCCCGCGTCCCGCTTGACCACCAAATAGACCTAAAAAACGATTTCTGCGCATTGTCAAATTATCTACCGCCGGTTATAATATCCATAGATAAAACAGAATATTAAAAACTGACGTTCCGAATTACGTTCGAGATAACATGCGCATTTTCAGAAGAATTACGGCAATAAAATTTTACTTACCCAAATTATGATTTAATATAATATCGACTAAATAAGTCGATTGATACACAAACGAACAGAACAACCGTAAATAAAAATCATATTACATTATTATAGGTACGCGTTCAACCGATTGCAAAAAAAGTTGGTATTGTAACCACTTCTTTTGCTTCTAATGTCATCTTTATGTCTACGGAATGGAAGCCAAAATCGGCTGAACGTACAGTAACACTTTTGCTGTCTAATCTAAATAGAGTATGTATTTTGATGTACCTGTATCGGAATGCGCGGTGCATTCCATAAATTCATACAGTATGAGACGCGATATAATGTAACAAATAAAACTAATGTTTGTTTGTCCGCCGATAACTATTTGTATTAGGTACTAATCTGAGAAAACAATACGACAAACAATATATATGAGGATTTTAATTTGTAATAGCTAAACTGACGGGCTGACTTGCTAATATTTATTAGTTGGTATTTTTATTTTAAAATAATTGCGTATAAGCAACCTATATTACAATACTTTGCAATAATCATAATAAATTGGAAAGAAATACATACTAGAAATATTAGTTCGAATCAATGAAAATGCATACAATTCAAAACATACAAGAAATTCCGCGCGTAAAACGTAGCGTAAGCGTAGTACAAGTTCTTCAAAATGTATTTTATTTCAACTCAACCATCTGATGGAACTAAGTAAGTTTGGCAACGTGTCTTAGAAACAAAAAATGTTTCATCAAGGTCAAAGGGTCATATTATTTTGACGGTACGGCAACGTCGTATTTTGTCTACGTACGAATTTATTCATTTTTATTGTTGCCAATGACAATAATAATAACTAACGCCAACAATTTTTTGAAAACAACTATAATGTTTTATGTTTTCGTTAACGATAGTTAATTTTAAGTTATTGTAATGTTTTTTTTTTAAATGAAAACCATTGTTATAAAATTAGTAAATATTTACATTACCGGGTGCACGCCATCTAGCGTTAAATATTATAACCTAAATCCAATCATGGCGGTATGTTTAGTTGTCAAATTGCACTCACACAAGTAAAAGAAATATCAATTTTATCTCGGTTTTCAAGACTGTTTTTCTCAATAGATAATGCAAATTATTTACCAAAAAGTCCTAAGCGGAACAAAAAAGTGTTAGAAAAGTGACAAAGTGATTCGTTTTGATCAAAAAGTGTCTATGTGTAGAATATAACTCCCGCGAAAAATGTATGAACAGGCTATCGGAACATCCACCTTAAGATAAAATGAATCCACTATGCTATCCCTTATAATTCGATGCTCAAGAAACTGTAACCAAACATGCACCGTACTGGAAATTGAGAAGCTGAAACAGACCGGACCAAAATTAATAGTCCGATTCAATGAATTTAAATATTTTAATTCGGCTTTTAAAGTTATTGGCCCTTACAATTATCTCACAATGAGACAGAACAGAAGAAGCACTCAGGCAGATAAATAACTTGGTAGTCAGTTAATTTACTTATTTTGTGAAGTTAACAATGAAACACGCTCGCCTAGAATTGACATATTCTCTCTTGAATTTATTAAAGATACCTAGGTTGTAGCTATCAGGAAACCGCGTAACTGTATCCGTCTTTTGCTGTGCCCGACAGGGTCCATAATTGTTTCTTTTGGCAAATGTTTAGCACCTAAGCCTACATTGTGGAATGCAATAAAGAATTGAGTATTGAGTAAAAAAAACATGAACTCTGTTAGGGAATTTCACTTCTTAGGTGATTTAGCGGATTAAACAAAAAACATTTCTTATCAACTCCAAACAAACATCGTGTCAAACATTTAATTGAGATATCAGCAATCAGCAAGACCAGCGGATCGGTTGACCGATAGGTTATGGCGGTTACCGTGGGCCTCGCAAAATAACATATAAAAGGAAGAAGGTTTTAGTCACTGAAAGTCTCCCGCTTGACCCAGAAAAGTAGTTTGTTGATTACATAAAAAAAATATTTTCATGTCAAGCAAAAAAAAGCTCTATCAAAAACTTTGAATTTATACAGTTTCATAATTATTATCTGAAAACATAAAAAAACAGACAGCTTCATAACGCTTGCACATGTGTGAATATAATGCTCGTATGCAAACTCGAAAGTTCATATTTATAGAGAAATTGCAGCTACGCCACGCGAGGCCACTGCGCGCGAAATGCAATATTGTGGCAAAATATCACGACTTCTGTTTATATTTTATTTCAATATCGCCGTCAAAACTGGATTGCCTGGAAATTCATGAAATAGAGATGCAATTTTGATGAATTATTCGGAACATGTTTCCTTTGAGTTGGACGTTCTAATAGAAATTGACGCGTGGGTCGCATATAAAGGTCTACAGTCCATCGTTTTTGATATAATAACTTTATACTGTACTGTAACTAACGCTGCTATATTATAACGGTTTTAGATACAGTAGCTGAATGTATCACGGTGTTGCTACGAAGATGCAACCATGCTTCTTCTCAGAAATCCCCCGGCCCGTCCCGTCCGATTATAATCTAGGTATCTTCAAGGCTAGAGTGAATAGGCTCTTAATAAGCTAGTGCGCCTTACCATCAACGATTGCATCACTGCTTACCATCAGATAGGATCGCAGTCAAGCACTAGTTTATAAAAATATTAAAAAAAATTAGATCAATAATTGAATTGCAGAACGTTGTCTCAAAAAACTTAAACTTCTTTGACTTAGATCTTTTCTTTGGCCTTGATCGCCACTCCAGAACTTTTCAGCCCCATTAACTATCTGTGCTGAAAGCCATGTGCCCCTTTCATCTAAGTATAACCTTAAACTAAATCAGTCTTTGGGTTATGTCAGTATCCTTAGTTCTGCAGGTATTTTAATTATATGACGCCAGAATACTTGTGGAAGAGCTCGTGGTTAGATAATAACAGCCGCACAGGTCGACCTTCAAGGTTAAGCAACGCTTGCCAAGGTTAGTCTGTGGATGGGTGATCATCTTAACCTTACGAGTTTCCTCCGTGCCTCAGAAAGCACGTTAAGCCGTAGGTCCCGGCTGTCATTTGTAGATCTTTGGCAATCGTTACGGATGGTCAGAAGCCAGTAAATCTGACTCCAGTCTTGCCATGAAGTACCGTGTTACCCCAGTTGATGGGTTGAGGTCTGGTAGGCAGCCTTTCCTCGTAAAATACTGGTATTCGGCTAAATCAGGCTTGACTGGAAGCCGACCCGAATATAGTTGGAAAAAGGCTAGGTAGATGACGCAAGAAAACTTGTGTTATTATGCTTAAGTATTTACCTCGTTTGTACAACGAAATTTCAAGCCAAATTCCACCTCTCTAACTCCACAAAAAGTACCTCCAAGTAAAATTATCTCAAACAGCAATAATAACATCTATTTGGTTCCCTCACGTACTCAGTTTCACAACGCAAAGATCACATTATGACCCAACACGTAACGGTCTGAGCTGTGATTGGTCCGATCCCCTGCATTTATCGCTCCGCTATGCAGTTCCAATGTGCTAATTGGTCAAATCATTGCGCGAAATAGGCACTGTCTGTTGAATCACGTTTCGCATGCTAGGGAATAGTGAATGTATGTTACTACTGGCCGAGGTTTAGAAACTAAAAGTTCAATTTAATTTAGTTTCAAAATAAAATTCGTAGCTTATTACCACGTACCTATGTATATCGCAGGACTTAAACAATTTGCCTGCTGTGACTTTAGGCTAGAGTGAATATAAACTAAAGTGCCATCAACGATTGCATCACTGTTTACCATCAGGTGAGATCGCAGTCAAGCACTACTTTATATCTGTAAATAAAAAATATTTTTAAACTAATTTTTCCGGTAATTTCGGCCTGCCTACATGTCGTCAACATTACGAGGACCGGAACTAAAAGTTATTTTATATTCTAGTCCAGACCATCTCCTATCGTTGTTCCAATTTTCAAAATCACAATACACCTGAATTACGGTTTTATAATTTATCTATACAACGTTCATCCTAACCTGCAATATCACACACAATCACAATATCTATAGAACCTAATCTGAACCTTATGACACCAACCCACCTTAAAAACACCAAAAAAAATGACTCACAAGAAAAAACAACAGCCTCCAAACACGCTCACAACATTAATGGACTCTTCCACAAGCCTCTTAGAATACTCAGTACTAATGATAGAAACAGGATGTAAAAGTGAGAACGTCTTTGGCATACTAAAGCGGCGCTGTAACTTGCACAAAGTGTACCTATTCGCATCTGGGCCAGACACAATAAACTTTGATTGGATACCCGGCGATCGCGACCTCGGTGTTGCCTGGCTTTCCTAATGTAAGTAGCTTGTTAATTAGTTTTTTTTTTTCTTGGAAGTAACTTGATTTCAGTTGTGAAAAGTTGAGATGTGTAATAATGTTTCAAAATGTAACTCGGGTGGGAAGTATTCCGCGAAATTCTTATTTTCGTGAGTTATATTTCATTTTGCAACGTTTTACATCTTATTTCATTATTGTTGAGTTGACAGTTTTATGAAAAAGTTATTAATTAAAGGAAAACGAACTGAGAATGTTGTATTGATGATTTTAATGATTATAATTCTGTAAATAAATACGTATTATACCCACCAATCATATTTTAATTAATATTTAACGTACTCTTGCAAATTCAACAAAAAAAAAAAAGTTTGACTCCTAATTAGTGTATTTTGTGTTTTTGTACTAAATGTTCGGTTTAGTCTAAAAGTATTTATAATTTTGTTAATAAAATTGATACGTAGTTTATTAAATCATTTTTTTTTAAGTTAGGAAATTTCAAAATCACTTCTTCCGTTCTGGGCGAAGCGGGGATCATGTCAGACTTCTACTGACTAAAAACCACTTCTGTCCCTTCTTTGCCTTTATTCCAGGGTCCCGGGGTTCTCTACTTACTAAGAACAATGCTAAGGTAACTCGCGCTTCCACCTTAAACTAAAAGTGTGAGAAAATAAAAACATAATACCTATTAGTTTGCTGAAACATGTGTTCGCGAACCACATTACGTCCCATCTAGACTGCTTTTACGACCAAAACGTTAAGAAGGCATTCATAAAACAGCTGTGCTACACTCGCCTTCACTCTGAAATTAAAATGAATCTCTTTTGCGGCTCTTACACTTATAACGACTATTGAAATAGTTTGTAACGTTAAATTCGTGAATTTCGTACTGGCTGCGAGTAGAACTTAGGGTCAGTTCACACCGAGACGCGACGCGACGCGACGATGCAGGAAGAGGCCAGTGACTTCGCGCTGCGCTGCGCTGCGCCACGAGACGCATCGCAACGTTGCGGGGCGAATAGTAAAATCGTTGGCAACACAACGTTTTGAATGTAAAAACGTTCGCGCGGCGTCACGAGGCGCAGCGCTGCAGGGAGCAACGTATTTTAAATTCTCACAATGAAATGTGTATTTTTTCGTGTAGTAAATAAAGTTCTATTTTGAGTCACTCTATTAAAATGTGCATGTAGCGTCGCGTTGCGTCGCGTCTCGGTGTGAGCTGACCCTTAGAATTATTTAACTAGCGACTCCTAGTTATATAATTCTAAGTTCTGTTCCACGGTTTGTCGGTTCTAAATAGAAGATTTCAGTAGTATCAAGAACAGTTGTCATGAAAACATTAATAATATTGCTGGAAAATGTTATTCTGGACTATCTGCCCTATCTAAGTAATCAACTCTAAGTTTTATCCTCACAATAGCAATAGTTTATCAATAGTTCATTAGTACTCAAAACGTACTAAAATACGAATAGGAAGGTCCAACGTTAATTTAGACTCGATACCTCCACGCTTTTCCGAGATAAAGGGTCTTGACAGAAAGACTGACAGGCAGACAGATCGACAACAAAGTGATCCGATAAGAGTACCGTTTTTAAGGTAGAGAATCCGAAAAACACCGAATTGTACATGAAAGTTACTTCAAACATACACGTCATTATTATCATCATCTCAGCAGAAAGTCTTCCACTGCTGGACATAGGCCTCCTCCAAGTGTCGCCACAACGACCGGTCGTAAACATGCACGTATCTGGTGGCGTTCACGTAAACATACACGTATCTGGTGGCATTCACGTAAACATGCACGTATCTGGTGGCGTTCACGCAGGCAATACGAATAGGAAAGTCCAACAATGTTTCAGCAATACTTAATCAGAGCCATAAATTAACAAAGTGCATTTGCCCCCCCGATGTAGCCAGATACCTCGTTGCGTTCACACGGTACAGAGATAAACAGCCGTTGCTAGATCCATCCGTAATTTGCCACGAGGCGTATTTACTACGGCGCGTATTTGCCACGAGGCGCATTTGCTACGGCACGTTTCGGCATCAATGCGTATGAAACACGTGGATCTAATTAAGTCCTAATTTTACACCTCTGTCTTATTTCATGATCACGTTCATTTGAGCGAAATCTATATCTATATTAAGCTATCACATACCCGCGAAACGAGGCACAAAAGTAAGACAATAACAGCGCGGTCTCATGCGACCGGTCGGGGATTCATGAATGGATTAATATTATAAATCTGTAGAGTTTATTTGTTTGAACGCGCTAATCTCAGAAACTACTGGTCCGAATTAAAAATTCTTTCAGTATTAGATAGCCCATTTATCGAGGAAGGCTAAAGGCTATATCATCACGCTAAGACTAAACTCTACACACGGGCGAAGCCGCTGGCAGAAGCTAGTATTAGAATATATATTTTTACACAGTCATCTACATTCAACACTCGTTGTGTTAAATGTGGATGCTGTGTGAAAAATTATTTGATTGTGCGAAAGAATTATTTGCTGGTCTAATACTCACAGATCTATAGGTTTTATCTTCTTAAAAAAATTGTTTACATAGACCATTTTCTGGATTAGCACATAGGATACTTTTAAGCTCGGGAGTATGATTTCTTGAGATTATAACATCACGCGGGCGAAGCCGCTAGTAACAGCTAGTTTTACCATGATGATGACTGTCTTGTAGGGAAAATAACGTATAGAAAACAGTTCTGAGACCTTTAATATTCTGTAAGACAAAGTTTTGTTTTTTGCAACGCTAGCCAATAAACCTTCGGTAACGTTCGTTGACAACATTCTAGATTTACAATCCAAGATAAAATCATCACATACAATAAACAATGTTTTATATCTCAAATAAATAACAATGCACCACCACACAATTTTATCTCAAGGCAATAAAACACGAAACTTGACCAAACTCAAGAAACACAACGCCATTCCAACATTCGCATCACACGTCCGACCTATATACAACGCCAATGCAAATAGAAATCATACACAGAGTTTCAAGACTTCAATAACAAACTACATAAGTGAATCAGCCAGTACATTAGGCGAGAGAGCCGAAAACTTCAAAAGTTATGCCCATAAAATACTAGGCGAACAATATCCGAATAATTCACGATCTAGTTACTACAACCGCGTAATATCCGCGGCTGGAAGCGGATCCAATAAAAGTGAGTGGCGGACAAACATGGCCGGACGTGGTTCGGTCGGATCACGGAAACCAACACTAGTGTTACGTCACGAGGTTATCACTGAAGTGCGAAGAGTACGAGTTTTCACTGATTTGAGGAGGGATGCGGAGTATTGCTGGACCTTGTAAAGAAAGGTTACATTGGTACTTTCGTAATATTATGTTTATCCACGACCTTTTGCTGGATTATAAATTCATCATAATAGATTTGTATTCTTTATCGTATTTTCTTTGCCCTACAGTTTGCTGACATCCCTTTAAGGCGCGCGTGGAACACTACGGGCCATCGATGATTCGGGCTTGTTCTGGACCTAATAACCGTATTGCGACACCGGGCTGTAAGCAACCGGACATAACACCCGTCCGGTCGGAGGATCCTTCTTTTGTGGGACTTTATTCTCTGTTCCATTTACCTCCAAAACTGGACAGCAAGCTACCCATTCCTCAATATCTACAAGCACAATTTGATCCGTGTGTAAATCGAACCTGTGACGCAAATAATCGCTTAATCTCTACGCCAGCCGCACCAAAACAAGTGCCCACGTGTAAAAAATGGCACACTAACACAGCCTGCGTGAGGCAACGGAACTCACGCCGCCGCCGCCGAGATCCCGATCCCGATTTCCGACCACCGTAGGCGCGGGCTCGCGGATAGCGAGCGCTGGGTAGCTCGCCGTCCGGCAGTCTGGTAATAATCTGGACCGAGCCTAGTCGTCGACGGCGCGTTCTGTTCCACGCGCGCCTCAAGGAGATGTCAGCAAACTGTAGGGGCCCGGTAGGGCCGAAGCCTCTAGGGAACACGGTATCCGAAAGGTTGTCACCGTGTCCCCCAGATCGATGGTAACGAAGGAACGGGGTAGGGGTTTAGTCAGTAAGAGTCTGACACGCCCTCCCGCTCCGCCCAAGAGTGGGAGAAGTCATTCTGATGATTCCCCTACCGGAAAAAAAAAAAAAAAAAAAAAAAAAAAAACACTAACACAGCCTATCTTCAGTAATCCACATAAATAAACTACCCTAAACCTCTCCAAGATCTTAACCACAAACATTTCCAGGCCAAAAACTTTCAAGATTAAAGAAAAACCATCTACATGCTAACATAACCTAGTTTCAGAAGCAGACAGTACCCGCTCTCCTTATCTACAAACCCAACTTTACAATTAAAATAAACCTTTGTTGAAGTTGAAGTGAGATATCTAAGGGCCGACGCTCACTGGCCACGGCATCCTGTGGTATGTGGTGGCATGCCGCGGCATTCCGCCCAACCGCTGCGCAAGTTTCAACCATATTTCAACTAACTTAGCAATCATAACATACTACGTATGCAATGGCGCACCGCGGCATCCCGTGGAATGAAAAAGCATGACACGTTATCCCTTAGCATGCCGCGGCATCCCGTGGAATGAAAAAGCATGACACGTTATCCCTTAGCATGCCGCGGCTTCGTGGTATCGGAATAAAGTAACATGTATCTAAACTCATCGACATAAGATTCAAAATAACTAGATCAGTAATCCTTTTGTTTTTTAATTGTTATAAACTAGTGCTTGACTGCGATCCCACCTGATTGTAAGCAGTGATGCAATCGTAGATAGTGAGGCGCACTAGTTATTAATTTATTTAAATTGTTATAAACTAGTGCTTGACTGCGATCCCATCTGATGGTAAGCAGTGAAGCAATCGTAGATGGTGGGGTGCACTAGTTTATTAAGAGCCTATTCACTCTAGCCTTGAAGACACCCACATTATAATCGGACGAGAAGAACGCAGCAGGCAAATTGTACCAGTCCGTCGATGTACGCGGTACAAACGAAACGCTTACGACCGTAGAGATTTCAACAATGTAAGGGTGGATACTCGCCGATAGAAGGTGGTAAAAGAATCCTTTACCATGACATGCCGTGCCAGCAGTGTGCGCCGGCCCTAACGCAATCAGAGGGTGTAATCTCAATCAAAGAGTACACTAGAATATGATATGAATGGCTTGGAGACTAGATACATTATTCATTGTGCGATCGTGAACGTTTGTGATTGTGGAATCGCAAACGTTCAAGATGTGAGGTGTACAATCGCACTGTAGAGGTATTAGGTTTTGGTTTATTGAAGTGTAGCATTTATGTGGTTTTAAATATCTTTGTGACTCCTAAAACGTTAAAGTTGACACTGAAAATAGATCTTAACAAGCGTTCAATTATATTAATTACCTATTAAGAAAGGTACTGAATTAATTTTTCTTAAATTATACTGACAATTATTTTAAAAATTTACTGAATATTTCTGAAGGAAACGATGGAAGCCGTCCCCAATATAGTTGGGAAAAGGCTAGGCAGATGAGATGAACCAAGGAAGCCGAGTGCCACGAGAAAGCGTAGCAGAAATAAGCAAGGGTATAACTCTTTCTAATATAGATGTACGAGGAATCTGAGTGCAGTATTTCTCGCACGCGTTCTTTCGCAGCCACTAAATGACTTGTTTTATGTGAACTAGACGTCGCAACTGCTAACTCGTTGCTTTCAGCAGAGCAGTGTTGTGCTAGGCTAGAAAAATGAAGTAGGTAATCATAATTATTAATTTGACCTGGCGAGGGTTGCGGAAATCCGATGGATGCGAAACGCACAGGACCGGTCGCTGTGGCGACGCTTGGGGGAAGCCTATGTCCAGCAGTGGACGTCTTTCGGCTGAGATGATGATGATGATTGATGGCTTGACTGGAAGTCAAGCCGGATTTAGCTGAATACCAGTATTTTACGAGGAGCGGCTGCCTACCAGACCTCCACAACCCATTAACTGGGGTAACACGGTACTTCATGGCACGACTAGAGACAGATTTACTGGCTTCTGACTATCCATATCGACTACCAAAGATCTACAAATGACAGCCGGAACCTACGGCTTAATGTGCTTTCCAAGGCACGGAGGGGGATGAACTGCTCGCGTCCGTAGGTTCTACTTAAGTTCTGACCACCCTACACGGGTCCCCTGGGTAGTGCTAAACGAGCAGTAAATACGGTGGTAGGCCTTAGCATCGGCTGCCGGCTTAAAGTTACCACCCACCAGGCAAAGTCTTGCCGCCAAGCGATACGTCGTGTTCCGGCTTGATGTCTGGTGAAGCCGTATGGTGGAAGATGGGTCTGAGTAGTTGTGTTGCGATGTACGCCGGGTATGATGCGCTATTTGTTGTTGTGTCAGATGGTTGATCATGGAGGGTAGCGGGATCCGAAGCACGGTTACTCCGCTGGCCGACCGCAGACAGTTGGGGGCCCAAGTAGTGTGCCAGCCACACACGAAAGGCTGCCCCGCCATCTGTGAAAAATCCTAGGGTGGCCCCATCGTGCCGGTTGGCGACCGGACGAGAGGACCCGATGGCGATCCCTGGGGGGGTTCGGGCGTCCCCGCAGTCTCCATATCAACCCTCCATTGGCGCAGCAACGCTGACCTGTGTGAACTGTGTGTACGTCCGTAATGACATCTGCTGTCAGCGTCTCCGTCATCTTGAAGACCCTTCACTATCCACCTTATGGCTGTTGGTGGACACCGGTATGGACAAAATTGTCTATGCCTGTGTCTACCGATCGCACAGCGGGGATCAGGAGACAACTCGGCTGTTTGACCACCTCAGTGAGGCTGCCGATATGGCTCTGCATCGACACCCTGACGCGCAATTCGTCGCTCTGGGGGACTTTAACGCCTGCCATCAAGACTGGCTTTTCCCATACCAGAGGCCCGACCACGCTGAAACTGACGCGAAACTTTGCAGTAGCGATGGGCCTTTCCCAGCTGGTTAAGCAAGCGACCAGGGTGCCCGATGTAGTTGGTCATACCGCCAATTGTCTGGACCTTCTGCTGACTACCGACCCGGACAGATGTATTGTAACAGTCTCCTCGCCTATAGGAACTTCAGATCACTGTCTGGTGAAGTCTGTGTCGACCTTCTCCCCACCTGACTGCGACTCTCGCGGTGAGCGGCGAATGTGGCGATACAAATCAGCAGATTGGGATGAGATGCGACATTTCTTTGCGTCTTATCCTTGGCAGCAGGTCTGCTTCTCTTCAGAAGATCCGTCGAGCTGTGCGGATGCTATATCCGACGTGGTGCGTCAAGCTATGGAGTATTACATTCCTTATAGTGACGTACCCGTCGGTGGCTCAGCTCACCCATGGTTCAACGCCGATTGTGCTGAAGCTGAAAAGCGTAAGCATTTGGCGTTTCTTGCCTGGGCGGACGCTCGTGATCGTAAAGCTCCGGATCTGAGCTCAAAGAAGAGAGCCTTTAACCATGCTGCCAAGTCCTACAAAGAGGCACTAAGGAGGGCTCGCTTCGATCGTATTACTCATATTGGCAAAAAACTCTCTGCACAGCCATCTGGTAGCAGAGCATTCTGGTCCCTTGCCAAATCGGTCGAAACGAACTTCTGTCGACCCACACTGCCTCCGCTGGTTAAACCTGACGGAACACTGGCTCATACGGCGAGAGAGAAGGCAGGTCTCTTTGCATCTCTCTTCGCCCATAATTCGCGTCTTGACACTAGCAGTGTGTAGCACTCCACCGAGTTTGCCTCATTGCGACTCTTCAATGTCTGAAGTTCGCATAAGGAATAAAGAGGTTCTGAGAGCGCTGTGTCGTCTAGACGTGAATAAAGCTAGTGGCCCAGATAGTGTACCAGCGATAGTTCTCAAGGCTTGTGCGCCCGAGTTGTCTCCTGTTCTGACACGCTTGTGTCGCCTCTCATATAGGACTGGAATAGTGCTCAAGTCCTGGAAGCTTGCCAACGTGCAACCCGTGCCAAAAAAGGGCAGTCGTGCCGATCCTGCTAACTATCGGCCGATTTCAATAACCTCCATACTCTGCAAGATTATGGAGCGTGTATTGAACTCGCGCCTCATGGCATACCTGGAAGGTAACGATCTCCTCAGTGACCGACAATACGGGTTTCGCCACAATCGGTCTACTGGGGACCTACTAGTGTATGCCACTCACTTGTGGGGCGAGGCCCTCGAGAAGAATGGGGAAGGTCTTGCCGTTTCCTTAGACGTCTCGAAGGCCTTCGACAGGGTATGGCACGCAAGCCTTTTGAGTAAGCTTCCAGCGTATGGCATTTCTCCTGGTCTGATTACCTGGGTAAAAGACTTCCTGAGTGAACGGTCTCTCCGAGTCGTTATCGATGGATGTTCATCGGAACCCATGACAACGAATGCCGGGGTTCCTCAGGGGTCTGTTCTCTCTGCAACTCTCTTTCTGCTGCATATCAACGATCTGCTAATGCCCGGTATCTATGGGTATGCAGATGACAGCACAGTTGTAGAGAGATACCTGCCGGGTGCTCGGGCTTGTAGGGAGCTAATCCAGTCCGAAAGAGAGGCTATGGTAGAGCGTGTGAATGTCTCCCTCGAGGCAGTCTCCAAATGGGGTGAAGCCAATCTGGTAGAATTCAACGCTGCCAAAACACAAGCGTGTCTAGTCACTGCAAAAAGGAGTCCGTTCACCTTGACTCCTACTTTCCGGAATGTGTCACTGGAGTGCACCGACCGTCTTCAGCTTTTGGGTGTTGAAGTTTCTTCAGACCTTAACTTTGGGCGGTTCATTGAGTCCAAAGCCAAAGTGGCTGCAAAAAAACTCGGCGTTCTGGCAAAGGTCCGGCGGTACTTCACACCGGGACAGCTAGCGGGTCCTTATGCTATACAAAGCACAGGTCCGATCGTGTGTGGAGTACTGCAGCCACATATGGGCTGGCGCTGCAAAATGCCATCTAGCGGCTTTGGACTCGGTGGAAAGGCGTGCGAAGAGGCTAATTGGAGACCCTGATTTGGTTAAATCCAATCTGCAAAGCCTAGAGCACAGGCGTAGGGTAGCCAGCCTATCGGTGTTCTACAGGATGCATTTCGGAGAGTGTGCGCAGGAATTACATGAGTTAATTCCGCCATCTCGCTTTTACCATCGGACAAACCGTCGTACGGCGAGTATCCATCCTTACGTTGTCGAAGCCTGCACGGTCCGGACAAAGCGGTTTGCTTCGTCGTTCATACCGCGTACATCGAAGGATTGGAACAATTTGCCTGCTGCGGTCTTTCCGTCCGATTATAATTTGGGTATCTTCAAGACTAGAGTGAATAGGCTCTTAATAAACTAGTGCGCCTCACCATCAACGATTGCATCACTGCTTACCATCAGGTGGGATTGCAGTCAAGCACTAGTTTAGGGTATATTAAAAAAAAAAAAGAGGAAACTCGTTGTGTTAAGATGGTCACCCATCCACAGACCAGTCTTGGCAACCGTTGCTTAACCTTGAAGTTCGACCTATGCGGCTGTTATTATCTAGCCACGAGCTGAGGAGGCTTCCTTTTGTATAATGGACTAATTTCTGCCAGCGGCTTCACTCCGTGAAAATAGGTTTCCGATAAAAGCCTAGGACGTCTGTTTAATCCCCCTTAGGGGCTGAATTTTAAAAAATTCTCTCTTAGTTCGCCTGCGTAATATGAGGAAACCTTGTCCATCGACATGACGTTCATCTCCATGTACACTCATAACTCTTTTAGTAATATGCGTTTCATCCTTCCTCTTCATAAGATCATACCAAGACAAAATCATTTATATTATATACTCGTAGTACACATTACTGGTTAAATATTTCAATAAAAAAATAAAGAAGGAAAATATAAATGAGAATATTTTATTATTACAGTTATCTAAAACAGTAACACAATAAATATGATTATTTTATACCATTCCGGGACCCCAATTTGAATTTACATACAAGGTAGCTTACACGTGTTTCAGATCTGGTTAATTATACGGAACCCTCTTCCCAATCTTAATTGGAATCGCAATAATAATAATATTTAGTACCAATAATTTTATGTCAATATCTACAATGTTGTGGAGTTAATTTGTTACTGATGTTACGCTCAAATTGTTTCTCCTCAAGCTATAAATATAAACAATTGGAATGAAATTAATATTCTCTCATTAGCTGTTTGTTTGTCTGTTTATCTTATTTTAACTACATTATGAAATGGGCTATAAATAATCATGTCTGTCGAATATTATTCTAGACTTATAATAGATCTCTATTTTCAATAATAAGACCATATGGGTTAAATTAGCACAAAGTTTGTTGCCCTAAAACAGTGCGATGGGGTCGCGGCTGACCGCAAAGGAGACGGCGCGACGAATAAGACAGATTTCGTCAGAACTGGAAAGAGGAAGCGGGGGCCTGCGGAAGATCGACGAAGTGGAGGCAGGCCTTTGCCCAGGGGTGGGACAGAACAGGTTAACAAAAAAAGGCTATAATAATCATCATCATCTGCCTAGCCTTTTTCCCAACTATATTGGGGTCGGCTTCCAGTCAAACCGTATTTAGCTGAATACCAGTATTTTACGAGGAGCGACTGCCTATTAGACCTCCACAACCCATTAACTGGGGTAACATGGTACCGTAACAAAAGATTATTATAATAATATGAACATTTAATTTAGTCTTAATTTTTATGAATTCCAAAGTCGTAGCAACATGTTCACTCAAGGATCCACAGAAATAGAAAATAATAAGGTTATGTTTATTTATTATATACTTTTTTATATACTTCATCTCTCTCTCTCTCTCTTTGTCCTTCTCTTGATAGCTTTCAAATGCTATGAGTACTTTCAGACTTTAGTTTCAGCAGTGCGGTTTTGTGACAGCATTTGTTTTCAATTTAGTTCATATAATGCAAGCTTTCAACAGTGAAATAAATTAAAGCTGCCAGCACAGAACTTGTTTCATTCAAACCGTTGAAAGGTTATGCTAAACATTGATTTAAGTTGGAACTTGTTTTAACCACGTCTGGCAAGACAATAGGAATAAACTTTCAAATTAAAAATGCATTACGACCTAAATATTTCTCTCCGTCCCAAGACCTTTCGTGACACAATTACTTTTTCACAAGCCGTTCTTTTCACAGCAAAATGGTAATGGTTCATTATTTTATTCCGCTCCTCAAAAATTCAATAGATACGCAGCTTTGCGAAACTTCGTAGCTCCTCTGAGGGAACTTTTAATATTTCTCTTCAACTTTTAAAGTGTTCGCGTTCTTGGTCTTAAGTTTAATGTAGATAAAATCGCATTTGACGGTTGCATGAGCGTTGCATCTTAAGGGTGTGTCCTCGTCTGGCGAATGCAGCACGAACGAATGATCGATTGCATCATTGCTTAACTTCAGGTGGGATCGTGGTCAAGCACTAGTATAAACCAATAAAAAAAATGCGCCAGGAACACGCCGCTAGCGTGAACTTCACGCGTGTAGTTACTGCAAATTTTTGTTGCACCGTTTTAGTGCAAATCAGGGAAGGTTTGCACAGAGGGCGCGCATGGCGCTCTTTCTGCACGCGTGTAGCTCGCACACAGGCAGTTGCGTTTGTTTTCATACTGCATATCTACGGGTGGGAGGAAGTAAGTGTAGTGTAGTGTGCCCTTGGTACACTCTCAAGCGGCTCTAGCGCCTTTCGTGCACAGTTTACGCTGTGGTGCTGGTGAACGAGTTGAAATACTTACACGCCGCTGGCATGCGGGTCGCTGGCAGAGCATTCCTAGTGCATTCGCTAGATGTGGACACACCCTAAAACATACTGCAGGCGTTCGAGTGGAAGGTCGTTTGATCGTAAAAGGCGTGCATACGATGCGAACTTAAGGGGTATTGGATTTTTAAATGGTTTTTCTAACGCTAAATTTGTTACTAAGTACTGGTTGCAAAATAATCTTGTCGATCATGAGATCTCTCTTCCTTTGCTTAACTTTATCCTATTTCACAAGATTTTATTTAACTTGCAATGTGTTTATTTAGAATTTTGAAAGAGTTATCGCTAACCGTGCCAGATAAAAAGATTAAAACCTACGATCATGTCCGCCTGATCCCCAGATGTGGTTAGAAAAACTAAACTACCAAACTAACCTAAACAATTATAAATATGGTATTCATTTTAAATAGTAGTGGATAGGTATTTACCGCGTGACAACAGCTCGTAATGAAAAAATTGTTTTGTACTGAAAAATTTGATGTCGACTCTCTTTGTCGACTAAATTAATAATTCATTCACGATCAGATGATTTTATAAAACGAGCCTGTTTTTGTTTTTTTCCCTTTACGCTTTCCTTCCCAGTATTATAGAAATGCAAATGATTATACTCAAGCGTACTTAACATTATTTTGACACCTACCGTGAAACCAAAAGGCAAGGCCAATCTTGCCAAGTGCCGAACAAAAAACTTCGCCGAATCGTTCCACAAAAATATATTAGAAATACGAAATAGCGAGATATTCATTTATGATAAAACATTTACTTCTTCGTGTTCCGAAGTAAGAATTTTCCTTCCTATAGATACATGTATTTGTTGCAAAACAACCGGGCTCCTGGGAATCTCCGTGAAAGCCGATATTTTGGAGCTCATAAATAATTTAATCAGAAACAAAATAGATGGGGATGGGAGGCAACCGATTTTTTTCTAGCTTGCTAGTGTTTTGGTAAAAGAGTCTTTAGGTATAAAAAAGATTGAACGTCTAATTAGAAAGTTGCTTGAGAAAAATTGGAAATAATTTACTTACGTTATTTTGTTTTCTTTTTTTTCAACTAGCAAAGCAACTTAATTTTTTATCATGTCAGTAAATATTGTCTCACGACCGTCTAGATTTTTACAGGTCATATGATAGAATTGATGTATCTATCCTTACTAATAGAAGTCGTTAAAGACAATTTAAAGTCGATTGAGAAGCGAGTCAAGAAGATCATCGGTAATGATGCACTTGTCGAGTTAAAACTCCAAAGTTTTGAGCATCGGCGCCGAGTTGTTAGCTTGTCTGTTTTCTAATGCTTTGGAATTGGGCAATTTAATTCCGCTAAGTCAATTGCATCTTCGGACCTCTAGACGTACGAGTTACGCATTGAGCCAGCGGTACATAGAAGGCAATTGGGCAACCCAACCATACGTAAGACGTTTTGGGTTCATAAATATAATTATGTTATTGTGCGTACAGCTCATCATCATCTGCCTAGCCTTTTCCCAACTATATTGGGGTCGGCTTCCAGTCAAGCCGGATTTAGCTGAATACCAGTATTTTACGAGGAGCGGCTGCCTACCAGACCTCCACAACCCATTAACTGGGGTAACACGGTACTTCATGGCAAGACTGGAGTCAGATTTACTGGCTTCTGACTATCCGTAACGACTGCCAAAGATCTCCAAATGACAGCCGGGACCAACGGCTTAAAGTGCTTTCCGAGGCACGGAGGAAACTCGTTATGTTAAGATGGTCACCCATCCACAGACCAACCTAGGCAAGCGTTGCTTAACCTTGAAGATCGATCTGTGCGGCTGTTATTATCTAGCCACGAGCTGCGTACAGCTAAGGAATGAAATTCCCTGCCGGAGTCTGTGTTTCTTAATAGCTACAACCAAGATCTTTAAGTCAAGAGTGAATAGGCTACTTCATGTCCATCGTAATCGTGTTCCATTGTCGACCAGATTATCGCTTACCATCAGCTTAGACTTTTTCCTATAAGTATTTGTGCCATGAGACCATTATCGTTAACTTGCACGTTTGACTTTTGGACTGCTTCAAGGGACAGCAGACCTGAGTTTAGGGTTTTAATTTCAACTCGATACCTCCACTCGTTCTTAAAATAAAGGGTCTTGACAGACGGACTGTGTTGTGAACAAAGTGATCCTATTAAAGATTCCGTTTTTTTCCTTTTGAGGTTGTTTATTAGCATTATCGGCCTTATAATGTTCCCACAGCTGGGGCCTTCTCTCTAGGAGAGGGAGTGCCAAACACCAGTGCGGATTGGCGGATGTCAGATGTCTTCGAATTTTTTGGTTCTAGGATATGCTGGTTTCCTCAGGATGTTTTCCTTCACCGTTTTGAGAGCAGTGGCGATGTAATAAATTACACAAAGTAATGCGCCTGACTGGGTTTGAACCCGCGACCTACAACTTGCAAGTCGGGGCAGTTACCATTGGGCCACCCCTGCTCCTTTTGAGGTATTAAATTGTACCCTAAAAACTAAACAGTCAACAGAGCAACGTAATGAGCGATTGTAAGATAATACCGCCATTAAGCAAAGCAAACGGATAACTAAACGCCAATATAACGTAGTTATTAACGCTTAAAAGCATTTCCACCCTCTTGGCTTAGCGGCAAAGCGTTGAACACGCCTTTGACTTCTCACCCCACGCGAAAATACAAAAACAAAATACATATGCTGAAGAACAAATACCGCGTTTTATTTACCTTTAGGGATTTATAGGTTAACTAGCTTCTGCTAACGGTTTTGCCCACGTGTAAGTATGTTTTTCGAACAAGCTTTGGACCCCTGTTTCGACCTCTTCATCTTTTTAGCGGAAAAACGTTCAGGGTTGGACATAGACCTCCTCCTAGTGTCGTCACAGTGAGTAGTCCAATCCATCTCGTCAGCTCTTTACCTTGTGGGAGATTTAGGCTAAGTCTTTTTTTTTATATGGGCAATCATCAGGATAACTCCTCCCGCTTTTGGGCGGAGCAGAAGGGAGTGTCAGACTCTTTCTGACTAAACCCCACCCCGATCCTTCGTTGCCTTCGATCTGGGGGCAAGGGCTTACCTTTCGGAATTTCATTGTTCCCCAGAGACTTTGGCCCTGCAGTATACGGTTGTCACTCCAGAACCTTTCGACCCCATTGGCCATCTGTTCTGCTAGAAATGTATCCTATGGCCCACTGCCACTTAGGTCCCTTCTCTTAAAGTGTGAAATTTTGGAAACTCTTTTTAGCGCATGCTCCCTTTACAATAAACACTCTATGAGGACGGAAGGTTCTGGAGTGGCGGCCACGTACCGGAAGACACAGCGTTGGAAGGCCTCCCACAAGTTGGACCGACGACCTGGCGAGGGTCGCGGGAACCCGATAGACTTGAGACGCACAGGACCGATCATTGGCAACGCTTGGGGGAGGCCTATGTCCAACAGTGAACGTCTTTCGGCTGAGATAATGAAGATGATGACTTTGTACTAAATAGGGCAATTCGTTCAGTGGTTTGAACTGTGTGTTGGTAGATCAGTCAGAAATATATTACCTTTTATATATACTGAAGAACAATATATATCTTACTAGTTTTCTAGGTTTATGTTCATGGTTCCTCTGAGAGTAGCAGCCTTTGTATTTCCAGAGCAATATCCATTTTCTCCAAAGGTAGGTTGTTTTTTATTGAAATGACAGGTTAGAAAAATGTGTTTTCTATTGTTTTGTGTTGAAAGTGTTTTATGTCACCTACATTATTCTGGAAGACAATTTGCTTGTATTAGTAGGATGGAGGTAACTTATGTATGAATAAAGATATTGTAAAGTTATGATATTATTCTGGTGATCGGACGATTAAGGGAAGGTGTTTTTTTTTTATAGACTGTTGTTTATTCGTAGAATATCTACTACTTTATTTATTTAATTTAAGTCTATATTTATTACAATTTGGTGAAAGTTAGTGAATGCGAGTTACTCACTTGCTTTTTTCTTTTCCTTGCTTGAACGACAGAATGGATTCTGTAGAAACTTAGTACTAGACCGATAAACTGAGTCCACGTTTGCATTGGGGCTAAAAGTGAGCCTACTCACAGTCGGTGGCGGACAATATGCTTGGTGTGAACAATGCCTTACAATTACTGTTTTTAAGACGCCATTTCGTAAACTCATTGTTATTCAAACGATCCATTTTTCTTACTCAAAGAGGCTATTATTCAATCAAAAACACAGCCTTATTTTTCAGTCTATTTTTAAGCTAGTACTTCTAAGTCTGGCCTAAATAATTGAGTCAAAATACTCTATAAAATACTCTATAAACAATCGTGTCTAATCCATCGCATTAAGTCTGAACCAGTTTTCTTCTATTTGTAAATTAACGAAAGTAAATAATGTTCAATTTAACATTTATTTTTAGCTTAAACCTATATAAATTATCCATTAACATAACGTAATTTCTTAGAAGAGGAAGACGAGATTAGTATAATTAAATAACAAAGATACTAAATTGAAGTATTTTTACACCGTTGTAAAAGATTAGAGGCAGTGGAGTTCACTTTCCTGGTATTATTATGATTAGGCTTTTTTCTAAGTTGAGAAATCGAATGATTTCTCCCGGTTTAGGGCAGAACAGGAGGACATGTTAGACTTTTACTGAATAAAACACACCTATGTTCCTTCTTTGCCTTTGCTTTCTATTTATTTATTTAAACTTTATGTACAGTGGTTGTACATAGGCGGACTTAATGCATCAGGGCATTCTCTACCAGTCAACCTTAGGGTTAAAAAGAAAATACTGTGGTAGGACCATAGGCGGTCAGGCTAAAATGATATTAGATATTTTTACTTATAACATCGAAAACTGAAAATGTACATATATTACACTAGCTTTAGCCCGCAGCTTCGCCCGCATACATAAAATATAGCCTATGTCACTCAGGAATACAGTCGCTTTCTATTGGTGAAAAAATTTTAGCAATCAGACCAGTACTTCCACAGATTACTTCATACAAACAAAAAAACAAACTTTACCTCTTTATTATCTATACTAATATTATAAAGAGGTAAAATTTGTAAGTTTGTAAGTTTGTATGTTTGTAAGTTTGTATGTAGGGGGTAATCTCCGGAACTACTGGTCCGATTTGAAAAATTCTTTCAGTGTCAGATAGCCCATTTATCGAGGAATGCTATAGGCTATATACCATCACGCTACGACTCACGGGAGCGGAGCAGTAACGAAAAATGCGGGTGAAACCGCAGGGGCCAGCTAGTATTAAATATAGTGTAGATTACACCTACAACAACATTACCAGTTCTCAATATGATTTCGTCACTTCGTCATTCCAAAACCTTCTAATGAACAGCAACTTAATCAAACATCAAATAAACCAACATCTTACGGATCAAACTCGACACCAACTCGAGTTAAGCGGTACACACACTGGAGATAAAACACGGGGGTCGCAATAAACCTGGGTGCGCACAGCCCTTAAGAGTAATGGCCTTAAACAATGAATTCGTTGACGGTTCAGATATATGGGCCGTGGGAAAGGGCTTTACAGATAGTGGAGCGGGTGAATAGGATCGGTGACTGAATTGTTTTGTTGTAGCATGATTGAGAGTAGTTTTTTAATGCTGGTGAATGTAGATCTAGCTTTATCGGTGTTTGTTTGGTTGTGATGGTGTTGTGATAAGTTTGGTTTGTTGAATTTGTGCTTCAGATTTTATAAATTCTCGAACTTAAAAATTGTTTGACTTTATTTGGTCAACATGATTTTGTGATGATTTGATGAATGATATTTTGTAATGATATTTCTAAAATAGATCATTTTCGAAATTGAACGTGTTTATTGCCTTTATTGGGATAGTTCACTATAATTTGAGGATTTTCTTTTGATTTCATAAATGACTAGCTTCTGTTAGCGAATTTGCTCACGCGAAAGAAGAAAATTATACCAATAGAACTTACTCCTGGAATGAAAAATCTAGTATTTACTATTCGGCCACAGAATATCAAAAATACCTAATATTTTATTATCAAAACTACACATTTGACACGTTTTAGTCTTGTGCCGAACTTCGTGTAAGTTCATTCACCCATTTAAGTGTAAAGGAGTAACAAACACATGCATATTCACAAACATACAAACTTTCACCTTTATAATATTAATCTATACATATAATAAAACAGTAAAATTGTACATTGTTAGCATTAAATGGCGCAAAAACCACTGAACCGATCCTGTTCAAATTTTGCATACATAATCCTTATAGGACCCTTAATGATATAGGCTATATTTTATCACGCTATTTGCTATGGGGGGTGAGCAATATTGCATTTTGTCGGTTTTGAACGAGTTGCCCCGAGTTCGAATCCCACCTACAATTTATATTTCTGTCAATGTTTTATCTTATTGTTTTTGGAAAAAAAATTACTTTTACCATTTTTTCATAAGAAAATCAACATTCCTATTTGATTTTTCCCAAATATTTTGTAAAAACTAATCAAAACACGTTATAAAATCCAAGCGTCCACGAAATTCACATACTACAATGTTACATTAGTCCATTTAGCTGCCAATTTATCTACTGAAATGAAAATCATCACGCTATCATGGACGAAGAGCGGGGCAGTCATTTATGACATTTATATGAGAACGTCTATTTTGCTCAATTTTCATCGAACATTGCAGCGCGATCGATTAATGACTAGACTGGGACGTAACACGGTGGTGGTTCGAATCCCAAGAGGTGTTTTAGAAAAAGCTTTTTTTTATTTTTGTAACATTTTTTTTCACATATTTTTGCATTCTCACAATTTTTTTAACAAAAATATTACCAAAAGATATTATTATTATTGTTTAACAAAAAAAACCCATGGAGACAAATTTTACAACTGCGGAGTTGCACCCCGTTTTCAAAATACAAACAATGACATCCTTCTTCTTCTTCCTGCCCTTATCCCATATTACTTGGGGTCGGTGCAACACGTTTTCTTCTTCCATTCTTTCCTGTCGTCCGTCACACTATCATCTGCCCTTTTCTTTCATATCAATCCTTACACAATCCATCCATCTTTTCTTTGGCCTTCCTCTCCCTCTCCATTCTCAAGAACTCTTTTAGTAACGTGCTTTTAATTTCTCCTCTTCACATGACCACACTAAGACAAACGATTTCCTTTCAAAATACAAACATCCATTTATTTTTTTTTAACTAAAGGCTATTTATTTAGGTAGGTAATTTTAGGTGATTTCTTCCACTCTAGGAAGGAGCACCACCGTGTCCTTGTGGGGACGATCGGTGACAGCAACCTCTCGCGCTGGGCACTGGTACAGGCCATGATCCAGAGCGAGGAGTAGTGGCAAGTAGTCCCCTCACGCCCCAGTCGCTGGGGTTCCGACCCCAATTTAGAGCCACCGTAGGAGTGGCTTGCGAATGGCGAGCAATGGGTAGTTTACCATCTGGCTGTCCGGTAATAATCCAGACGGTCAACCGTGGGTATTATTCCACGCGTGCTTCAAAGAGATTTTAGCAAACTATAGGTGCCCAGCAGGTTCGAAGCCTCTAGGGCCATGGGCGAGCTTCCGAAAAGAAAACCCGGAACCCTGGAACGAAGGCAAAGAAGTAACGAGGTAAGGTTTAGTCAGTAAAAGTCTGACTCACCTTCTGAGAAGTCATTCTGATGATTTTCCACCTAAACAAGAAACCTGGGCACGCCGTCATTGCGGCGGTAAGTTTCCTCTTAGAGGAGTGGTTGGAAAGAGATCCTCACGTTCCGTATGCCGTAGGTCCTCACCAGACAAAGTAAGTTCGGGAGGCTCCTGCATCGGATTCAGGGGAAAAGGGCGCCCCAGCCAGACTTGGGCGCACTCTCTGGACCGCCCGGAGGACACGGTGGAGCACACGGTAGAGGTATGGCGGTTGCCTTCTTCTGCGAAGCAGTAATGCTAGCCAAGGAGGCGGCCGACCGCGAGCGCGAAAGGTAACGACCCTCACGCCCCCGCCGCCGTCAGGATCACGAGAACGATTTCCGACCACCGTAGGTGCAAGCTTACGGACGGTGAACACTGGGTAGCTTGCCGTCCAGCAGTCCGGTAATAACCCGGACCGAGTCAAATCGTCAACTGTTCCACGAGCGCCTCAAGGAGATGTCAGCAAACTGCAGGGGCCCGAGGCAGGGCCGAAGCCTCTGGGGACGTGGATCGGTATTCCGAAAGATAAGCTCGGTGTCCCAAAATTGAAGGTAACACAGGAACGGGGGTGGCGTTTAGTCAGTAAAAGTCTGACATGCCCTCCCGCTCCATTTAACAGCAGGAGAAGTCATTCTGATGTTTACCCATCTGAATTATAAAACCTAAACAAGAAACCTACTGGGGCTATGGTTTCGCTTCTGAAAGGGAGACCCTGGAACGTAAGGCAAGGAAGGAATATAGAAGTGAGTCTTAGCCAGTAATAATCTGACACGCACTTCCGCTTCACAGAAGAGCGAAAGTCATTAGATGATTTCCCAACTAAATAACTTAAACAGTTTTATGTATAAATTAATTAATCAGATGTTTTCGGAAGTATAGGATTAGTTATAAGTAACTTTTGTGCAGTTTTACGAACTTAACGCGGACGAAGTCGCGGGCAACAGCTAGTGTATTTTTAAAACCACACTGTCCATCCATATTTTATCTTTTTTTTTTTTACATAGATACATGTTAAAATGTATACTTATAACATCAGAATATTTAATAACTTGTACTCATCAGAATAACAAATCTCGCAGAACGGTATCAATTTTCAGTACCTACTTACTTTTCCAAACAAAGTTACGGCTTACTTCCGCCAAAACCAGATGCGGTTGACTATCAATATTTTACGCAGGACGACCGCCATTTGACCTCCACAGCCCAATTATGGGGGCGCCCAATATCCTGAGGTAAAACCTCTGTCAAAGATTTGGACGCCGAAACGCAGTAATGAGTTTGTCATAATTATTAAAAAATGGATTTGAGTTATAGACTTTCGAAAAACTCTGAAAACTGTGCTTTTGAATTGGCCATAAAAAAATGAGCGTGATTGATGCGAGACACATAGGACCGGTCATTGCGGCATTGGGGGACGTCTAACGCCCGTTTTCAGTAAGCTATCTATGACAGTTGCGGCTACTAAAGATAAACAAATCTATCCTTTTACCCTTACTTGTTTTCCTATAACCTACCGACGGATAGCATTTCCTACCAAAGTTGTGGATAGATAGACTGAATCTTACTGTGTATCGGGGTACCTATTTATCTATGAACTGCGGTAGGTTATTAAAAACGGGCGTAAGTCCAGTAGTAAAATAATAAAAGATAGTTTAGTGTTCATTGCAGTAATTAGTTTGCTGTAATTATTGAAAATGAAACTGAATTATAGATCTGCGAAAACGCTGAAAATTTTAATTTTCAATCGGCAATAAAAATGAGCATGGTGGATGCAAGATGGACAGGGTTGCTGTGGCGACGCTTGGGGAAGGCTTATGTCCAGCTGTGGACGTCTTTCAGCTGAAATCATGTCACCTGATGACATCCATACTATCTTTTTCCCTTTAAGAAAAAAAAAAAAGATTAAATAGAAATTATGAGCTTTATTCTTTTTCTTTACTTATTTTTTACACAATCTTATTACTGTTATGTAAGGAATCATGAGTCCTAACATTACTAAAACCTATTACGTGGAATTCTTAAGCTTGTCGATATCGCCTTAACTTTCGGTGCTAATAAGAATGCCCCGGTTTACTTTTTTTACGGCTACGGACGGTTTACGGTTTCAGTTCTTCAGGCATTATTATTTTCTGCACACGAGATTTGTTGTCCACTGTTTTAGTTCTTTAGGTTTGAGCAAAGAAAACAAAAAAGACCTGTTCTTATAACTTTTGCAAACAGTTGGAAGAGGAGCGAGATACTGAAACAGAAAAAAAGCCTAAAAGACGTTTACGACGATTTTCCTAAAGAAGTTTTAGAAAAAAGAAGAGAACTTAAAACGAAACTATTAGAAGAACGGGTGAAGGGAAATACAGCATACATAAAATACGACCAATTGGTAGTGATTGAAGGAAACCAAAACAAAGAAAAAAGAAAAAGTGACCAATTAACTTCGCCGGAACACCAACACCAAAACCAGGCCAAGAAGAAGCCAGGAATCAACAATACAATTATAAAAGATAACAGAAGAAATGCATTTGATTTGATGAGACCTAGATCAAACTCATCATCTAGTATTCCAAATCAATCTAAGTAGCAACTAAATATTAGCAACCAGAGACAGGACAACCCCAATCCGGCTGGTCCCCGTGGGGTTGCTAGACCACCACCCCCCAGAATTATATCCTTACGCCAAAAAAGATATTCCAATAAAATATACATCGCAACGCTAAACGTCAGAACACTCATGACAGATTACAGACTAGAAGAATTAGATGAAGCCATAAGACCTTTAAAATGGGATATCATCGGTATTTGTGAGGTAAGAAGAAAAGGAGAAGAGATAAGAGAATACAACGAATATATTTTTTATTTCTATGGTGAAACACAAGGTTTGTACGGAATGGGATTCCTAGTGAAAAAACATCTGAAAGACAAAATAATCAGCTTCCAAGGTATATCAGATAAAATAGCAGTGCTCAACATACAATTACCAGAATCCAAACAACCGACGTTGATTATACAAGTACATGCGCCTACTGAACAAGATACAAAACTAGCAAAAGACAAATTCTATAAAGATCTAACAGAGTTGATTCAAAAGAAGAACAAAAACATAACCTTAATGGGAGACTTTAATGCGAAATTGGGCAGCAAATCAAATAAAGATGAATTTGTTTTAGGCGATTACAGTAGTGGTGACAGAAACGATAACGGACACAGACTCATTGATTTCGCTTTCGAACATAACCTCAGAATAATGAACAGTTTCTTCAAAAAAAGAAAATCAAAAAAATGGACATGGATGTCCCCAAATGGTAAAGATAAAAATGAAATTGATTTTATATTATCAAGAAAAAAGCATACATTTAGGGACGTCGATGTAGTGAATAAGATCAATTTCAACACTGATCACAGAATGGTGAGAGGAGTTATACAATACGGGAATGAAAAATCCAGAAAACATATCATCAACGCAACAAGAAATACAATAGCACCCATACCTCAAAAAGTCTTAAACGAGTTAGAAGACAAATTAAAACAAATTGAAGGAACTACAACACCGCAAGAAAAGTATAATTTTTTGGAAAAAGAACTGATAAAGTTAAACAAATCGAGATCTAAAAATGTGAAGAAAAATAAATTAGGAGAAGAAACGCTAAATCTTATGGAAGAGAGGAAAAAAATGTTAGAAAAACGGAAAGACAACAAAGAAAACATCTCAATTATTAGTAAGAAAATTCAATCATCAATAAGAAAACACAGGAAATCAGAGAGACTAAAAGTACTTAAAGAACAAATAGAGAAAACAGGCGGAATCAAGAAAGGTCTAAAAGAGCTAAGAGAATACACACAATGGATACCCAACATTAAAACGAAAAGTAAAAAGAAAAACGAGAAACTAACGACAAAGAGACCATCAATAGCGAAAGTGGCGACCGATTTCTATAGAAAATTATACACAAATACAGACGAATCAATACAAACAGAAACAGGAAAAGAGGGCTACGAAGAGATACCTGGTATACTACAATCAGAGGTGATAAAAGCTATAAAAACACAAAAAAGTGGGAAAGCACCAGGAGACGATAAAATCACAAACGAAATACTAAGAGAATCTCTAATTGCGATATCCAAATGCTTGACGAACCTATTCAATGAGATAATGACTACTGAACAAATACCTATTCAATGGACAAAATCCACTATTGTCCTACTACATAAAAAGGGAGACAAAAATGAAATAAACAACTATAGACCAATATGTCTAATGTCCAATTTATACAAAGTGTTTTCAAAAATCATACTTGGGCGAATTACGAAACAATTAGAAGAAAACCAGCCAAGGGAACAAGCCGGATTTCGCGCCGACTATTCTACCATCGACCACATTCACGTCGTAAAGCAGATCATAGAAAAACTAAACGAATTCGGGCAACTTTATTACATGGCATTCGTCGACTACAACAAAGCTTTCGATTTTCTTAGTCATAATTATATCTGGAAAACACTAGAAAACCAAGGCGTAGATAAGAAATACATACAAATCATTAAAAAAATATATAGAAACATCACAGCAACAGTCCAACTAGAACAACAAGGCAAAGAATTTAGTGTGCAGAGAGGCGTCAGGCAAGGCGATCCACTTTCCCCAAAACTTTTTACAGCAGTGTTGGAAAATATATTTAGACACCTGGACTGGGACAATTTTGGGATTAACATTAACGGATTAAACCTGAACCATCTAAGGTTTGCTGACGACATCGTGATATTCGCAAAGAGACCAGACATACTACAAACTATGCTAGAACAACTAGATCTAGAAAGCAAGAAAGCAGGGCTATCTATGAACCCAATGAAGACTAAAATCATGACAAACGGATTAAGGGAAGGCATCGAAATAGGACAAGAAGTTATCGAATACGTAGATGAATATATATATCTAGGACAACTAATATCAACAAAAGATCAACATTCCAAAGAAATAAATAGAAGAATAAGCAACACATGGAAACGGTACTGGTCACTAAAAGAAATAGTTAAAAACGAAACGATAGCAATGTCTATCAAGTCAAAATTGTATAACACATGTATCCTCCCGTGCCTTACGTATGGATGTCAAACTTGGCCTGCTACGATTAAAATTAACAAAAGCCTCTTAGTTTGCCAACGCAGCATGGAACGAAGCATGCTAAACATAAGACTACAGGACCGGTGGACCATCGCTAAAATAAGGAAAAGAACAAAGGTAACAGATGTCTTACAGAAAATAAGAAAACTTAAATGGAACTGGACTGGTCATATAATGAGGACGGATAGTGGGAGAAAATGGACGAAGGACGTAATGGAGTGGTACCCCAGAAATGGGAAAAGACAAAAAGGACGTCAAGTCAAAAGATGGGAAGATGATCTGCCGAAAGGATGGAGAAGCATAGCCCGTGACAGAGATGAGTGGAAGGTAATGGGGGAGGCCTATGTCAAAAGACAACCTGACTAAGCGGTTGCTAATAAAAAAAAAACCCTTAGATTAAGAATTTTGTTACTTAATAAGTGAAAAAAAAAATAGCATGTTTATTTGGTTTAAAAATTGTAAAATAGTCAGCGAATAAAGGCTTTTATTATTATTATTATGTTTTAGTCTAGTCTTAGGGATAGACGGCCACAGAGAGATATTAAACTCAGAAACACTCATCATCTGCCTAGTCTTTTTCCAACTATATTGCGGTCGGCTTCCAGTCAAGCTGAATACCAAAATTTTACGAGGAGCGGTTGCCTACCAGCTCCTCCACCTCCATAATCCATTAAATGGAATAACACGGTACTTCATGGCTAGTCTGGAGTCAGATTTACTGGCTTCTGACTATCCGTAACCACTGCTAAAGACCCACTAATGACAGCTGGGACCCACGGCTTAACGTGCTTTCCGAGGCACGAAGGAAACTCGATATATTAAGATGGTCACCCATCCACAAACTAGCCTTGGCAAGCGTTGCTTAACCTTGAAAGTCGACCCGTGTGGCTGTTATTATCTAGCCACGAGCTCCTCGATTGATGATTAAACTCAGAAACACTGCTTAGCCTAAAACACAAGTTTTTCAGAATTCCTGCTACCAAGCAAAAAAATATAACGGTCCAAGTTGTCAAAAAACCGTCAGCAACAAAATTTTTAATGAGACCTTAAAGTTGAAAATCTTTTGCGCTGACTACAAAAATTGACATTTTTACGATCCCTATAAAAAGTAAGTTAAAATTTTAGAACTCGCTATCAATATTACTTATGCCTTATTTAACTTGATGAGAGCACGCGGTTCGGGAAATCGATATACTTAAACTTTCTATGGGATAAGTTCTTGATAAGTTTTCGTTTATGAGTAACAGTATCTTAATGGTTCAAGTGTACATATAACGGTGAACAAAGACTTGTAATCAATGTGCCTGAAGTTTGTGTTGGGAAATATTATCAAGTACGTTACATTTTAAATGTCTTTAAAGGATCATGACCAACGATGTATGGAAATCCGTCTAAAGTTGAAACACAATAAATCTTTATTTATTATAGACTACGCTTTATATACTATTAAACAAAAGTGTTAATTTTCACACAAATACCCGGATTTTGAAGTAATTAAACAAATACGGAGATAACCTACAAATTATGTCTAACCTACTCGCAACTTATAAAATGACCACAGATCAGTCATGGAGGTACAAAACAACAATGTTAGTTAAAAACAAAACAAGTGAACAGTTGCTAATTGAAAAATATAATGTAATATTCATGCTTTTTATGGCCTTGCGGCGTTGATGTGACAATATCGAAATAAAACGACAACTTCAGTCAGATAGAGATCATTTATTAACTTCAATTTGTCTCAGATCTATACAGAAATAAATAAGGTACCTTTCTGTTGTATATAATGGTATAAAACACATAATTATGAACAGACTTTTCATGTAGGTAGTCATTAGGTATTTAATGTTAGAACAAGTATACAACAAGTAACCTATAGATGTCCTACGTATTTGACAGCAGAACTTTAAGTACCAATTACCTTTATTATTCATCATACTCATCAAAATAATTATCTAAATACGAAGCTGGAGCAGTTATATCGTTATAACGCCCCCAGCTCAAGAACCAAACTTGTTGGTTTTGACGTCTCACTTCCCTATAAGCTGCTAACCAACAAGCATTGCACACTCTTTCCAATCTTGAAACCTAAAAAAGAACAAATTGACATACTATGTATTCAGTATTAAAATAAACCAATACGTAATATCAGCATTATCATTTCAGCTGGAAGGCGTCCACTGTTGGACATATGCCTCCCCCAGGTGTCGCCACACCAACAGTCCTCGCATCTTGCTGTGCCCGACAGGGTCCATATTGATCTTAACAATATTTCATACCGTAGTTATGTACATAATATGGAATGTACTAAAGTATTGAGTAATACAATATTATTATATAGCCAGTATATCTCAGAACTCTGGGGTCTTGGACCTTTGGAAGGCGTATGAGGAGCCAAACCAACTTGTAGAGGCCCTTTAGACACTTTTAATGAAGCGTAATAGCAACTGACGATTATCCCTGTACGCGCTATGCTGTGCACTCAAGGACTACCCCCGGTTGGTTGGTGGGAAACTATTGCAACATATGAAAACAAAGATAATAGGGTTTTTGAAGTCTTAAGTGGACTGGTTACCAGTGAACTATGTTAAGACAATATTATTATTAGTGAGAAACATATCAGCGTTAGTCTAGTGTATAGATTATTACTGCTCAAAGTCAAATACTTTAATTGGAAATCACCGCCGGCTTTGACACACCGGTGACCTTATACACTCACAGAAACAACATAGTTGTTTTGCTGCAGTTTTCTGCGTGGTGGTGAAGTTCCCCAAGAATAAAAATTAGCATTATAGAAATATGTGTAAGTCAAAAAATATTTACCAAGTGCAGCGGAACCTTTCTTAATATAATGTTCCTTTCTGGGCGGTCAGATCTCACAGCATGTGTTCTTGATGCACGTAAAATAGACAGTCCACAAGAAAAGCATATACTTCTGTGACCAAAAGCAGGCAATGGTAAAGGATTTACTCCATCAATGAATGTATTTGCTCGATCTTGAAGTATTGCTATACACTCCGTACAAAGTACACTTTCTGATGAAAGCTGAAATAAAAGAATATACTTCTGAATGCTACTGTTTTTCTGAAATACTTAATTCAGGTTATACACCAATCATCATTTAATCCAAACATATTATAAAACAGAGTCCCTCACTGTGTATAAGGATATTATAAGCTCAAAAAGCACTGTACTGATACTCATGCAGTTTTCACCAGTATACGGAGTGATTCATGAGGAAGGTTTAGGTGTTTAAAACATGCATATCATAGTAGAAAAACAACCGAGAATTTCAAAGATTTCTATCACCCATGCAAAGCTGGAACAGGAGTAATATATACTCCATCTGTTCAAGTAGTTAACTAAATGTAAACAATCTTAGCATGTCTTTTATCTAAAAAAATGCCTAAAAATTGTATATAAAAATGTTTACAATTAGGTATTTACTTAAACCGAAGTTAGGTAATTAATTTAAATAATCTTTGTATGTCTTTTATACGATTTATTTTAAATAAAAAGACATATCAAGATTGTTTACCTTTTAAGACATATCAAGATTGTTTACCTAAACCGATAGAGTATAAGCATACAGCTGTGCCCGGCTGTGTTCCTACATATTCTTGTAAACTATAGTACTTGTAAACTATGCCCAAAACTAAACTACTGGAGTATTCTTTATGAATGTGATAATCATATAAAAAATATATTTTTCAAATCAACATAATAATTCCAGAGATTAGAAACAAATCAAAAAAGTTTTCTGGTTTATTATATTAGTATAGATATACATTTCATCAATATATTACATTGCTGTATTGTTCACATTAAAGCTCATTTTCAAGATTAAATTAAAGGATCAATAGTAGAAAATCGTAGTTGTATGATGGCAGTCTGACCATAATATAATTCATACTATAAGTTGCACCACACTAAGGATGGATGATCATAGGATGTTGTCAGCTATTCAAAAGTAAAGGATGCTGGCATGTCTGATAATCTAGAACTAATATAATATAGTGATAACTTACCTCAGTAGGAGTTATCCAAGATCGTAATATAGTAATCATCGTCGTAGACGCTTGTTGCAAGGAATGCTGCGGGTGATTTCTGGGTATCAAAAGTGAACAATTGACACATCGGTTTCTCATTACCACCGGCATCGGTTGAACAGAATCAAGCATCGACATGATAACAATAGACTCACTCAAAAGAGTTCAGAAACACAACACAAAAACGTCCTGTCGTAAGTTACATGAAACACGCTAAGTTGTTTAAAACAAACACCAACGAATTTCCGTAAGTATTACTATTTACGTGGAGAGATTATCACAGCGACTATTTTCAATCGACACATAAACAGTAATGGCTTCCGACTTCCGCAGTTCCGCACAGGCACCGGCTTATATTATATAGTATATTGATTTTTTTTTATCGATCTTAAACATGGAATAGATACTTTAAATCGATTTTAGATACTTGAAAACGAGTTCCGATTTTTTCTTGCAGAAACTGTTAGGTTTTGATACGTAATCAGATTATTTATTCTGTGTTTTGGAACCAAGAATATTATTTAATTTATTTTGTATTCGATTCATTGCAATTGACTATTTATGGTGGCAACACCAAAACGAATTTGTGATTATCTCTAACAGGGCTGTCGATATAGAATAATGGCGGGAACAGCTTTCTGTATTCGATTCATTGCAATTGACACATTATGCTGGCAACACCAAAACGAATTTGTGATTATCTATAATAAAACTGTCGATATAAAATATGGCCTGGACTATGGCCTGAACCAGGGCCCGGTGTGAGATTTCACCGCTGCCGATCGCCCCCACAAGGACACAGCGCCGGCGGTGCTCCTCTTATGTGAGTCACACCTCACCGTATACTGCACGGTGTCCTCCGCGCGGCCCTCCGGCCGCGTTTCTTCCCCACGAATCAGGTGCAGGAACCTCTCGGACTTACTATGTCCGGTGAGGACCTGCGTCATTCGGAGGGTGAGAACGCCGTCACGTCTTCCCAGAAGCTCTTTATACCTCTATGAGTCCCCTCGAACATACCGCCATGATGACGTGCTCATGACAATTCAAAGGTGATTGATTAAGTAATAAATATATTATTTTATACTGAAGCGAGCGGTTTTATTACACATATTATTATTTAAACGATCAAAGTACCTACCTATTTTCTGTAAGTTAATTTTTAAGTGAATGTTGTACACTCGATTATTCATCAGTTATGAAACACGTGCGTTGATCCATACGTGGACCATCAGTACCTACCGTGCTTTTTAGGATTCAGTACCAGCAGGGTAACCAATGAATCTATTTTTTTTAAATCGATCTATTAGAACTTATTTATTAATGAATCGATTCTTTAGACATCGATTCGAATAGATTTAAAAATCGTTCTTGTTTAGGAAGAATTGCCATCCCTATCGGCCGGTCTGTCTGTCATCTGGCTTGACAGTTGCATCTGCGTGAGACGAAACACAAAAATAAATATTATCTTATTGGAATGATGAAATACGTATACAGTACGATATGGTTATGATATTACTAATTATATAGCTATTTATGAGTTTAGTATCATTTTTGTGAAGATTTTGTCTAAAGGTTCATACTTACGTAACTCGTACAAATGAAGAGAACGAAATGTCAATCATGACTAATGTACCTAGCAATCGTTAATTTACTGTTTATGTTAAAATCATAATTCCGGATACGAAAACAAAATTCCTGAAGTGAAAAGCTTGTAAAAAATAAGCAAATAATTTCTATATTAATTTGATTTTGTTTCATGCATCTTTGCTAGACTGCTTTCGGTCATTCTCCTTTAAATACGCTTAAGTTCAAACGGTTGATGCATTGGATAAGCGATTGGTTGATGCGCTACGTATTGGGGACTGTAACAGTCGGGACCCATATTAGACGGAATTATTTTAGTTTAGGTTTTTTAACGTGGTTTTGCCGCACCACGTGATTTTTTGAAAAAAGAACGATCGTCCGTCATACGTAGTACGACTAACGCACCTCTTCGGCACCGTAGCAGGCCGTACAAAAACGCATAAATTAAAAGCGCCCTTATCTTCCCACTGCTGAAACTCAGACCTCCTCTGTAGGAGAGGGAATGGGCCATAATCCGAAACACGGGCCCAGAGTGGATGGACGTATATGTTTATATCATCGGTTTTTTTAGCACATATCGGTTTCCTCATAATGTTTTCCTTCACTATCGAGGTCACCACTGCTTCAGTACCTACCTATTAACGGTTTTTGTCATAATGTATATCTCACATTTTTATTCCCTTTGCTTACGCCACAAAAACTGAACAGTTTTTCGGGAAAAGACGTAGCCTACGGCGCTCAGCTTCGTATTACTAAAATATTTATCGTAATTGAATATATACACTCCGAGAGATTGCCTTCTACATGTAAACAAACATTTTTTTCGTGACTATATTAGTTTAGATTATATCAACAGCTGTGTTGCGTAGTTTGACATTGTTATATATTTTTTTTATCAGTGGAGAATTAGCAGATAACTCTGAAAAAACGAGCGAGAGGGAGTATTAAACTTTTAGTCCAACCGTGTTTAGTACCTACAGAAAAAAACCGACTTAAATGGAAAAAAATAAGTTGGATTTTCTATAACAGTTTTGTCTCTTTTTAGTGTCAATTCGGTTGTATTTTATTAGTAAGTTTTAAATCTTACATTTTCTCATTTTCTGATGGATTAATAAAAATACATTACAAATGACCAATAACACTTTAAAATAATAATCCCAAACGACCGCTAAATACTCTTTGCAACTTTTCAAATATAATCACCCACTGAAGTGGAACATATCCACATCCGGACGTTTTAACCCGTGGTTGAATGGCTCGTTACTCACAGTTCTATCGCTGCCGATGTTAGACCAGAGATGAGTGACCATCTCTTAAACTCGATACTGCTACATGACGGGAAGAGCACGTAAACTGGTCTTCGACGGCCGTTAAGGCGGTTTTAAAGGCACACTGTACGTCTTACAACCAGTTTCACAAAGTAATGGGGTCAACTTGACCTAACCTACATTCGAATTTTGAATTCCAGATAAAATAACAGTCTCTTTAAAGGTACCATTGGGTTCTTAGCAACCGCGAGCGACACACGACGGGTCGCGCTACCCACTCCACCGCTTAGTATTGATTTGTATGGAGTACTAAACAAAAAAGGCAAACTTCGTCCCGCAACCGGTGCCATACAAATCCACACTAAGAAGTGGGTCGCGATCGCAAAGAATCGAATGTTACCTTTAATCATATTTATGACAAAGAAATACAGTAAGACGCAGCGTTGGAAGGCCTCCCACAAGGTGGACCGATGACCTGGCGAGGGTCACAGGAATCCGTTGGATGCGAGACGCACAGGACCGGTCGCTGTGGCTATGTCCAGCAGTGGACGTCTTTCGGCTGAGATGATGATGATGACAAAGAACAAATTCCTTAACAAAGAAAAGTTTTTTAGAACCTTTTATTACAAATACTGAGTCACTAACAACGGTAGAGTTGGCGCAGTCCATTCCCTCTTAAGTTCGGTGATTCTTCGGTGTATGTCCTGTGGTTATCTTTATTACTAGTAAATTAAAAGTTAACCTATAAGGCGCCTCCTCCATGAGTGAATACTCGTATCGCCACGAGTCGGCCCTTGTATCCTCTACTGATCTCCATACGGCTATTATTTTTTCATTCAAACTGATCGAAGCGGATCGTGACAAATTGCCACGAATACACAACGACAACTTACAATTGCGGATCTCGAGGTGTACACCACAAATCATTGTACAACCGTTGTGTTGAAAAGGTTATGCAGCGAGTGCACTGCGCATAGATCGTGACTTGCGACGCCTCGTTGACGTGTTGCACGTTTATATCGTCACATTATCGGTATGACAAGGGCTATGCTCGGAGGTTCCCTGCGCGATCACATCAAAAATGAAGTTATCCGCAAGAGAACCAAGGATACCGACATAGCCATCCCAAACATCGCCAAACTTAAGTGGCAGTGGGCAGGGCACATTGACACTCGTAGAACAGATAGTCGATGGGGACGAAAGGTTCTGGAGTGGCGGCCACGTATCGGAAGACGAAGCGTTGGAATAAGGCCTCCCACAAGGTGGACCGACGACCTGGCGAGGGTTGCGGGAATCCGATGGATGCGAGACGCAAAGGATCGGTCGTTATGGCGGCGCTTGGGGGAGGCCTATGTCCAGCAGTGGACGTCTTTCGGCTGAGATGATGATGATGATGATTATCGGTATAGTATCGCCACGTGGAAGCACATTTATAGAGTTGTTACCTATATAAATTAGAATGAAGTTGCATGTCGATAATACCGCCCATGGCTAATGCGGAGAAGAAGCCTGGAGCCTTGGAACGACTCTGGCTAAGAAGGAATATAAGTAAAGTCCGACATGACAAAGCCCTCCTGCTCTGCCCTAGAGCGGGAGAAGTCATTAGATGATTTTACACCTAAAAAAAAGGACAATAATACCGCCGCAATACACTCGCTTTTAGCAATGACTCTTAAATCTTAGAAATTCATCAAACATATTACATAAAACTTTCAGATAAACTAAAACTTACACTTCTAATATAGTTAAGGTAATTAAACACGTCAATATCAAAGTTCTGCTCTCGTGTGGAACCACACATAGTTTGATTAAGTGTCATTAATTATAGGGACATAGTCGTTAACGTGGCCCATTCACGGGAGTATTCCCGCTTTGGCACTTAGATTTTCGGCACCAAAAGTTTCGGTATCCAAGCTATTCCCGATTTGGCACCAATAGTTATTACCAATAGGTTTTTTAAGGTTAATGACATAGCCCGAAGAATCGCCAAAATTAAGTGGCAGTGGGCAGGGCACATCGCTCGTAGAACAGATGGTCGATGGGGACGGAAGGTTCTAGAGTGGCGGCCACGTACCGGAAGACGCAAGTTGGAAAGCCTCCCACAAGGTGGACCGACGACCTAGCGAGGTTCGCGGGATTCCGATGGATGCGAGACGCACAGGACCGGTCGCTGTGGCGACGCTTGGGGGAGAACTATGTCCTGCAGTGGACGTCTTTCGGCTGAGATCATGATGATGAGGTATTTTGGATGGTAGTAACCCATACAAAATCCCAATCTAAAATACCTATTGATGCCGAATCGGGAATAGCTTGGGTGCCGAAAATGTTGGTGCCGAATATCTGGGTGCCGAAACAGGAATACTCCCATTCACGTTGTACCTGTAATTACTAATCAATATCATGGTCTAATGCTTTGAATGGGTCGTGCCCGGAGAATAGAAGTTTTGAATTTAATTTGTCTACATTTGGTAAGTGTCGTCGGTTTTATCTTTGTGCAATAATTGTCGTGCTTCTTGGTCCTTATCTTTGCGTTCTGGTTTCCGCACTTAGTCCCGTTGGACCATTGTGCGTGGGTCGTCCGGCATTTATTTCAACCAGCCCTCCTCATAGCAGAAGCAAACTATCTTCTTAGACCCCTTGGTTCTTTTCTTAGGGCCGGAAGATTCTGAAGTGGTACCCATGTATCGGAAGACGCAACGCTGGAAGGACTCCCACAAAGTGGACCGTGGCCTGGTGAGGGCGGGAATCCGATGGGTGCGAGACGAACAGGACCCTTCGTTGTGACCAAAAGTGAACATCTTTCGGCTGAAATGATAATGATGACAACTCGTCACAAACAATTATTTGGTAGTAGTTGTAAGAGACATATATATTTTTTCAGATCATACAAGATAGCTTGTGTACTCGATCCTACCCTCGAATATGTTCTCTATCTATAACTCAAAGATTTGCTGGGAGATAACTCGTTGCTGAGTTGATTGTTATGTTAAGATGGTCACCCATCCACAGACCAACCTTGAAGATCAACCTGTGCGGCTGTTATTATCTAGCCACGAGCTCCTCCAGTACAGAAATGATCAATGTCTGTATAAAATTCTTTCGTTCGTAAGTTATTAGCTAGCTATACGCCAGTACGCATGTAAGTATAACTAGCAATTGAAATAAATAAATAAGAGCTTCTTAGAAAAGCGTTTTCCTAAATTTGTTTTATTATCAAACAAGCAATACACTGTACACATACACACATAATTTCTCGGTATGTCCTTCTGAGCAGTGATCGGTATAGGTCGAGCCTATTTACCTAAAGTTCGTGGAAGTGTAGTGTAGAGCTTTTGAAACCTCCTCTCAATTCCCAGAATTCTAGACATGATAGTTTAAACCCCGCTAAAGGCTTCTGACTACCCGTAACGACTGTCCCTTTGACAGCCTACAAACGACAAATTTTGGCATGTAAAGATGATACATGTTAAAGGCTGAACCCAACCGCAAACTAACCTCCGCAACCGTTGTTTAATTCATGAATCCCCGAACGGTCTCATGCGGCCGCGCTGTTATTGTTTTACTATTGTGAGTCGTTTCACGGGATGTGATAGGTTAACCTATGAGACCAGCACATTTATTTTTTGGAAGGCGGGAAATTATCTTTATCGTAAAAAAAATGCTCTAGGGTGGAGTGAACAGGCGTGTCAGACTTTTACTGACTAAAATTACACATATGTTCTTTCAGTTGGCTCTCGCGTCCTAGGTCCACGAGTCCAGATCGATCCGTGTAGCTTATATTATTTGTGCTTTATGCTGCATAAAAACCAATTGTTTACTCACCAATAATAATAAATTATTTATTTATTCTAAGACAACTTTAGGTCCACAATATAATATTAATATATGTATGTTAGTATAACTTATTTATATTCTCCCTCTCCTAAAGAGGAGGCCTGAGTCCCAACAGTGGAAACATTACAAGGCCGATAATAACTTATTTCTATGTTAGTTCAGACGTTCAGTAATATTATACCCTGCGTTTGATATTTTTCCCATAAAACAAATTACATTATTCAATTACAAAGGTCACAAAATAAAATGTAATTAATTAAGAATTAAAAATGTCAATAAATTACATACCTATCTCGGAAACAAAAATTAAAAATACCACGGCTACAATGCCGATCAATATTCGATACCTTCAAAATAAATTTCTTAATTAAAGGTTATCGCAATATTCTAGCGAAATGTCCAATTAACGGACAGTAAGATCTGACTATAATCTAGATATCCCTGCTGTTAATTACATTTCATTGCTACTTCGAAATATAACCTGGAGTTAAGTAAATGGATTTCGGATTTCTGCTCTGGAAGTAAAATTACCTTTCTGAGAAAATCCATCTGTGTGAGGGCTTCAAATATACGAGTACCTCTACTTCGAAAACATCTACCTAGTTCTTACAAATGTAAATGTACGTAAGGTTTTCTACGTATTTTGTTATAGAAGAAAATTTTGATAAATAGAATCAACCTACTTATATACTTGTGTTACCTACTTATAAGAATTTTATATAAGGACTGTGGTTTCAACCACGTGTGAGTAGAAAATTATCCCGAGTGAAAATATTCTCAGTACAAAATGTATCCTGTATCTTAGTCCCAAATAATATCTACCTTTATACCGAATTTCATCCAAATCCGATAAGTCATTTGAGCGTGAAGGAGCAACAAACACACACAAATACAAACTTTTGCCTTTATAATATTTCTGTGATATCTTACGTTTCCACATTATTTTATGTGAATGTGTAATTTAATTAAGCAAACATTTATAAAAAGGATGATGTCAAACAGCATTTGTTTTGTTCTGTTAGTATCGCCTCGAGGCCAAAAATTGTCCACCTGGGAAACCATTTTATTTAAGTGGGTTGAACACTCAATATTAAAATTTTCACACAGTATAAAAAAATTCTACCAATTACCAAAATCATTATATTTTGATCTATCATCATTTTCCTGGCTTAAGCCCATATTATTTAGGATTAACGCAATATTTTTTCTTCTACCTTTCTGTCCCATCACCCGCCACGCTGTCACTAACTCTCTTTTCTTTCATTATTATTTCATTTATTTTTCATCTTTACATTTCTAAATATTTTAACAAAATTTAAAAAATAAAACTCATTTAAAAATATAAAAAATAGTAGCCCACCGGCATCGGGAAGTTACCGGCGGTCAGGGCCCCTGAGAGGACAGTGAAACTGCCTAGGGTTCCCACCACAGCAGCTATTACTGTTTCGGTAAGAGAGGGTTCATTTGTCAAACTCGGCGAGGTCATGTTTACGTTGGGGCAGCAAATCTGTCTGGCCGATCTTGGAATCGACACCGTCCGCCAAAAGAGGGCTGCTGATGGCGGAATTATTGTTACTGTCGCTGGAACCGAATCTTCTCGTATGGCTGATAGTCTAGCCAGCCGTATGCGGGAAGTTTTTACCGATTCCGACGTAAAGATTTCACGCGTGTTACGCTTGCGGGGGTGCTCACAAAGCTAGAGAGTGCACGGCACCGACCATGCGGTGCCCGCTATGCGCGGACCAAGGTCTTCCAGCGGATCATCGGCTGGGAGGCAAGAAATGCGCTCCGCGCAAAAAGCGGCCCTTGCATGCCCCTACTACAACACAAGGATTGGTGCCGGCATCACTGAATGCGGGCCCAGCGGAGGACATGGACACCTCGCCTTCCCAGCCTTGAAAGTTCTTCAGTGCAACCTGAACCACTGCCGCAGCGCGCAGAACCTTTTTCTGCAGACTGTTGCGGAGTGGTCAGATGCCTTGGCGGTAGTAGCAGAACCCTACGGCCTTCGAGATCATCCTCGCTGGTTCCGAGATACCGTGGATTCTGTTGCCATTTATTGGGCTGGTGGAAGCGGTCGGATTCACTGCTGCCTACTAGGCAAGGGGCAAGGTTTCGTTGCTGTGGAATGGGGATCTCTGGCCATTGTGGGTTGCTACGTGTCACCCAATATTTCCCTCACCGAGTTTGAGAGACGAGATCTGGACGAGATCTGGACGGGGTTGCGAATTGCATTCAATACAAATGCTCTCCTCGTCCGGTGCTCGTGTTGGGTGATTTCAATGCTCACTCCAGAGCTTGGGGGAATACCAGGGACACCCCCAGGGGTCGCGCCATACAAAACTGGGCAGCAACGCTTGACCTCCGATTTTTAAATCGGGGGTCAGTCTCAACATGCGTTAGGTGGCAGGGGGAGTCGATCGTGGATCTCTCCTGGGGGACTCCTCCTGCTGTCCGCATGGTATCGGAATGGAGAGTTGCAGAGGAAATGGGCACACTGTCCGATCATCGCCACATCATTTTTGATGTAACAATACGACCCACCGATAGCCCAAGCCGTCTAGGTTCTAATCCGCCGGCGCGACGTTGGGCCCTGAAGCGGCTTAATCGAGATATGCTCGTTGCAGCTGCTAACGTCGCGGCGTGGCCAGAAAATGTTCTTACCATGAGTACCTCACGCGAGCCACAGGAAGAAGCGGCTTGGTTCCGGGACCAGATGACGTCGATTTGTGACGTCTCCATGCCCCGAATCAAAGGCGCCCAGCGTCCAGGAGCGGCTTACTGGTGGTCGGAAGACCTCACGCAATTGCGGGTTTGTTGTCTAAAGTCGCGACGCCAATACCAGCGCATTCGACGAAGACGTCAACCAAGAGCTTCAGATGAGCAAATAGCTACAGCTTATAGAGCGTACCGGGAGGCGACAATGGAGCTCCAACACGCAATTGTGGATGCCAGATCAAGGTCTTGGAGAGAGCTTCTCGAAGGGCTGGACAGGGATCCATGGGGTAGACCATATAAATTGGTCATGACTAAATTACGTCCCTGGATCCCCCCCATTACGGAAACCATGGATCCGACACTGCTGGAGAGAGTTATAACAACGCTTTTTCCAGCAGTAAGGGACAGTCCTTCGTCGCTTTTGCCACCCTCGGATTGGTCCGACGAGCTGGGGATTACTGAAGGCGAACTAGACCGAGCTGTAAGACGCATGGGGGCTCGTAATACCGCACCAGGCCCGGATGGTATTCCTGGCCGGGCGTGGGTTCTGGCTATGGATGCTCTAGGGGATCGCCTAAAACAGCTGTTTAACAGCTGTCTCTCTTCGGGCGTGTTCCCTACTGACTGGAAGGAGGCTGGATTGGTCTTGTTGATGAAGAAGAAGGCAGGGATTCAGAGTCTCCCTCTGCGAACCGTCCCATTTGCTTGCTCGACGAGGTCTCCAAACTATTCGAAAGAATAATTGCCGAGAGGCTCGTCGAGCACCTGTCGCGTGATGGTCCTGATCTTGCTGACAGCCAGTATGGTTTCCGACGGCAGCGCTCCACTGTCGACGCAATTTTACGCGTTCGCTCGCTGTCGGAGCAGGTAGTGTCCCAGGGTGGAGTCGCGTTGGCGGTAAGTTTGGATATCGTCAACGCCTTTAACTCTTTGCCCTGGAATGCGATTAGAGCGGCACTTGTATATCATAGAGTGCCACCTTACCTGCAGCGCATCATTTGGGATTACTTGCGTGACCGGCACATTCGTTATGTGAGCCGGGACGGTACCGTTCATCGGAGGGAGATAACGTGTGGGGTTCCGCAGGGGTCGGTTTTAGGCCCTCTCTTGTGGGACCTTGCATATGATGTGGTCCTGCGTGTTGAGCTCCCCATAGGCGTAAATATCGTTTGCTATGCAGACGATACCCTGGTATTAGCCGGTGGGGAAACATTCGACGAGACCATCCAGCTTTCTGAGCTTGGTGTGGCAAAAGTCGTGGCTTCGATTCGCGGGCTGGGTTTGGAGATAGCGCCTCATAAAACTGAGGCACTTTGGTTTCACAAACTGCCGAGAACCAGAGAGCCACCCAGCTCATCAGTGACAGTTGGAGATGCGCAAGTTCAGGTGGGTCGATACATAAAGTATCTTGGTCTAACTCTGGACGGTCGGTGGGCCTTCAAAGAGCACTTTGAGCGCCTGGTTCCCCGCGTTGGTAAAGCAGTTGGTGCTTTACAAAGGCTACTGCCCAACCTCGGGGGCCCTCGTGAAGAAGTTCGCCGCCTCTACGCGGGTGTTGTGCGATCAATGGTCCTTTATGGGGCACCTGTGTGGTCAAACAGACTCTCAGGTGTCCGCCGCTGCAGGGCGAAAATTAATAGTCTGCAACGGAAAATGGCCATTCGAATCGCACGTGGATACCGAACTGTATCCTTCGAGGCGGCAACTCTCCTGGCACGCTTTCCGCCACTGGACATCCTGGCGGATATGGACGCACGGGTTTATAACCGGATTCGCGACATACGCCAAAGTGGCAATAGCGTGCCGGGTATAGTTATAGTAAGGCTGAGGCGGCAGGAACGGCGACACGCGCTCGAGAGGTGGCGCGAGCGGCTACAGCAGCCGCAATTCTCGTGCAAGCGCGTTGTCGAAGCCGTCCTGCCGCGCTTCGAAGCCTGGCTGACAAGAAAGGAGCGCATCTCCTACAGACTCACTCAGATACTGACCGGGCACGGGTGCTTTGGTCAGTACCTAAATAAAATTGGGCGAGAAGCCACGACAAATTGCCACCATTGTGGAGGAGCCATGGATTCTGCACAGCACACGCTGGAAGAGTGCCCAGCGTGGGCCACTGAACGCGGAGTTTTGGTCGCCAGGATCGGGCAAGATCTATCTCTGGCAGCAGTAGTGAGGGCTATGCTGGCGGAGCCAGAAAACTGGAAAGAAGTTGCATCCTTCTGTGAGACCGTGATGGTCCAGAAGGAGGCAGCCGAGCGGGATCGCGAATGGGCCGATCCCACTCGGAGAAGAAGGCGTCGGGGAGGCAACCGCCTCGATGCCTAACACGCCGAAACCCCGCTTGCATCATCTAACGTAGGTGGGACTTTGGAATCATGGGCGCTCAGAGTGGGGACTCTGTTCGCCTAGCAAGTGATTCCAGGGAAGACGGTGGCACAGTGATCACGTGCCGCCGTGCACAATGAGGCTAAGGGGAGACCACTGTACAGTCTCCCTAGGGATGTGCCTTAACAGGCGTTGCACCGAGGGGGTTTCCGGAATTGGTCTTTTAAGAGGGAACGGTGCCCCCTCCATGTGCTGATGGTGATCACCGGGGTGGTTTTAGTGAGGTAAAAATCCCACACTCCCCGGACTTATCCCCAAAGTCCGGGCGCCTTTTGAAGGTTTCCCCTCGATAACAAAAAAAAAAAAGGGCCCCTGAGAGAGGAACCTCCGGACAATACGCGCCGTGTCCAAGAGTGCTGCTTTCTGAATCAAGCCCTTGATCCAGCTGCCTAGCGAGAGCCTCCTCAGATGTTCGTCGAGGCTCTTGGCTATTAAGCCATTGGCCGTCATTTTGATTTTCCTTCTCAGCCTTCACGAGGTTCTCGTCATGAGGGACCGCTATATCAACAATCATTGTGCGACGCTTTATTCGATCTATCACCACTATGTCAGGCTTACTGGCAACAATAGTCCTGTCAGTGATGATAGATCGATCCCAATACAACGGGATATTTATTTATTTATTTATTCTTCATGCACAAAGTACATAGGCATACTTAAAGCCTTAGGCATTCTCTACCAGTCAACCTGAGGTGGTGAAGAGATAATATCCGTGGCTGGCGTGAATACGTTGACAAGTCTAAAACAGCAATTTGTCAGGACGGCCATTTTAATGTTTTGAATTCTTCTGGTAAATCGAGAAATTAATTAATCGTGTGTGTTTTATGTTTTTAGGAGATTATTTTAAACCACCTATCGAATGATAACAGTAAATGAACGGAATTTCCCATAGTTTAGAAGATAATAGACATGTCAAATCGTTCACCGACGAGTTATCAACTTATTCACCGAGTTGTCAATATATTCAAAACAGTTATCAACTTATTCACCTTCAAAATGGTACAAGAGTTGTATAATTAGTATGTAAAAAAGTTATTTTAATGACAAACATGTCATTGTTATTAGATAGCGAATAGATTACGAACATTTGAAGATGCTGAAAGTAATATATTTAATTGATTTAACATAAGACGCGTTAAATGAGTCATGTTCATTAAATCTTATTTTTCTCTGCACTGATTGTGATGATAATCTTCTTCTTCTTCTTCCTGCCCTTATCTCATATCACTTAGGGTCGGCGCAACACGTTCTCTTCTTCCATTCTGTCCTGTCGTCCGTCACACTGTCACTAACTCCCTTTTCTTTCATATCAATCCTTACACAATCCATCCATCTTTTCTTTGGCCTCCCTCTCCCTCTCCATCCATCCGCATGCGATTATCATTGTGATGATAATGAAGTAATGTAATATTACTAAAACTTGTATGATTTTGCCACCTTTGGCTTTTGTACAGGTCCTTAATCGGTTTGGCCACGAATCTATGGATTTACACACTGTTTCCATAGGAAATTTCGCCACCGTTGGCACCAGAATATTTTTAAGAGACTCAATGTCGATGTCGCCGTGTCGTTAAGAATAAGCCATGTCCTCTAAAATTGACCATAATTTGTAGCCTAAAAGGTTAAGGTCTAGGCTAGATGAAGGCCAGTCTTCAGCTATTATAAAGTCTGGAATGTTGGTAGTTCGTGCCTTGTGATAGGTGCGGGGTCTTGCTGGAAAGTCCAAGGTGCATTTTTTTAAAGTGTTTTGCTGAGAGGTTTCACAACACGATCCAAGACTGTCTCTTGATACACTTTGGCTAAAATTTTCACCCCTTTTTCACAAAAATGTAGCTTTGTGACGTCTAAATAAGACATACCCAACCAAACCATCACTGACGCTGATTGGTGACTGACAGATGATGACCACTTTGTACCTTTCTGACTTCTTGAGCATATTCTTTAGAACTGTGAGCGTAAACTTAAGGAGGAAGAGTTGTTGTATCTGATGATAGTACGATATACGAACATACGGCCGATACCAAGATTTTGAAGTGTCTGAAGTATGACCGACGGCTCCATACCTAAGTTTGTGCAAGGCGACCACCGCAAGCCTATTTTACACAGGTTTTCAGCATAAACTTTTTCAGCTAGTGGTGTCAAATTAACTCAGCAGTCAAATGGATGTTGCCATCCTCATCGGCAACTTTAATTTTATCATTTAACAACATCGTAAGTGTACACTTTAATGTTTTTTTTTCAAGTGGGGAATCATCAGAATGATTTCTCCCGCTCTTAGGTGGAGCGGGAGGGCGTGTCAGGCTTTTACCTACTGACTAAACCCCACCCTGTTCCTTCGTTGCCTTCGCTCTGGGGACACCGAGCTTACCTTTCGGAATTCCGATCCATGTCCCCAGAGGTTTCGGCTCTGCCGGGCCCCTACAGTTTGTGAACTCTCCTTGAAGCGCGCGTGGAGCATCCGCACCGTTGACGACTAGGCTCTTTTCGGGTTAATACCGGACTGCCGGACGGCAAGCTACCCAGTACTCGCCGTCCGCAAGCCAGCGCCTACGGTGGTGGGAAATCGGGATCGGGATACCGGCGGCCTCACACTCGCGGTCGGCTGCCTCCTTTGCTAGTATTACTGCTTCGCAGAAGGAAACAGCCACCCGCCACCCCCTCTTCGCTTCCAACCATGGCCTGTACCAAGGCCCGGCGCGAGAGGCCGCCGTTGCCGATAGCCTCCACAAGTACACGGTGGTGCTCGCCCAAGCGCGGCATACCTCTACGGTGTGCTCAGTGTGGTGTGTACCTCTACAGTGGCAAGACCCGCGCGTCCTTTTCCCCTGAATCCGATGCAGGAACCTCCCGAACTTACCGTGTCCGGTGAGGATCAGCGTCGTACGGAACGTGAGGACGCCGTGACCTCTTTCCAACCACTCCTCAAAGAGGGGATTTACCGGTACACAATGTTGACAACTCGATTATTTTTAATACAAGTTGGGTGCAAAAGTTGACAGCTGAACATATCCCTTTAATGATGAAGTATTTTATAACCCACATGAAGTGATAACTATAGTTGTTACATTTATGATACCAAACTTACGTTGGCTGTAACTTGACATCTCAATTTGTCAATTTATAATTAGAAAAAAAAGGAAATTATAAAGTGTATAACTTGACTTATCAAAGAATGAATATTATTTTGGTCACTGAGCATAATATGTTGATAAAATGATATATCAAAGTTCTATCATAAAAATAAGTAAATCGGTAATTTGACATAAGGTGTTGTCAACAAAAACACGCCAAAACGAGAGTTGTCAACATACTACCACCGTCGATTGCTCCGAAATTAAGATACATACGGATGTGTCAATTTTTTTCCTATAAACTCTTAGTGCGTAGAATGCGTTAAGCCAATAAAAAAAAAATCATACAGGTCGACTTGTCAACGTATTCACGCCAGCCACGGATATGGTAGGTGCATAAAAGAGAAATACTTATTTAAAAACAAGGTAACAACAATATATGTATACTTACAAATAAGATAACCATACAAATATATTAATATGATATATATATTAATATTATATATAAATATTATATAACAAAGTAAGAAAGTAAGTTATTGAGACGATTCTTTCATTAGTGGAGAAAATCATTCCGCAACTTTTGCTTAAACGCCGTCCTGATTTCGAGAGGAAGTGCGTTCCACAAAAGGATGGACTGGATATAGAAAGAAGAATGGATAAAACTCAGAAGTATGAGAAGGACAGAGCAGTAGGAGATTATTAGTAGAACGCAGATTCCTAGCATGTGACGAACATAGAAACTGAAAATGAGTTATGAGATAGGCCGCCATTGTCGAGAACTGGGTCGGGCACATACCTATAGTATGGTACTTCTGACTCCACAAGATTGTATGTAGTTACTCAGATACCCGCGAAACGAGACACAATAGTAAAACAATAACAGCGCGGTCTCATAGGACCGGTTGGGGATTCAAACGTTAAGAGCAAGTTGCTGGTGGATAATCCTGGCTACGAGGTTGTGTCTATGCAAATAGTCTCCGTTAGCAAGATGAAAACACCCAGAAATTATGTGTCATTATTATTATTATTATATCTAGCCTATTCTGTCCCACTGCTGGGCAAAGGCCTCCCTCCATTCCTTCCATCGTTCCCGGCTTTGAGCCACTTCTTGCCAATTTATATATTTTCTTTCATATCACTTCTTAAGAAATCCCTCCATATTTTCTTTGGCCTTTTTCTCACTCTCTAATATGTATACACATAACTGTTTTAGTAAAATGTGTTTTATCTTTCCTCTTCATATGACCATTTATACGATTTCCTTAGCGCTACTTTCAGACTTCCTGTAATCACTTACTCACATAATCCATTCGCGTCCCACCACACATCCATCTCAACATTTACATCTTCGCTACATGAAATCTTTTTTCAATCGTCTTTTTTACAGCCCAACTTTCTGATCCATACAGTATGACAGGTTTTACTAAGGACTTGTAAATTTTACCCTTCAACTTGTGGTGCATCTATGGTCACAAATTGTACCAGTGGCTATCGCCATTTCATCCATTCTAAGTTGACCTTTATTTGACCTACATAACTAAAAAACAAAGGTATTCATTCAATCAGCTTTAAAATACTATGAATTCAATATTTTACAGTCAATTGGAAACTCGACCTTTGCTTTTGAAGCGGGAGCCGGGCTGGGTTGCTTCCATTAAGGATTGTTAATGGTCCAAATAAAATACTGCCCTAGGATACCCAAAAAACAGAATCCCTGAAATGTACAAATATTTTTTTACTTGCATCGTGTAGGTGAAAACATTCTTCATCAAATGTGAATTTGAACACTAGCTTCTACCAATAGTTTTGTCCGCGTAAATGGCGGAAATTATACCAAAAGAATATCTATTCTCCCGGGATGAAGTGGATACATGAAGAATACGAAACATGTATCTCCATAACTTGTCATATCCAGTGAGGACGCCGTAGCACCTCTCCAGCCATTTTTCAAAAAAGGGAATTACCATCACAATTGAGGCTGATCCAGAGTTTAACTAATGATTACAATACGATTAACTTTAATACAATGTCCGAGTAGGCACTACTCACTGAATAAATTCAAAAATGTGACAGAATTTGTATGAAATTATCTGCCAAGTAAGATACTCGAAACTTAATCATAGGTAGTGAAATAGGCCCTAAGTGTCATTTATTATTATACAATATTCCACCACCATTGAGAGTGCTGGGCACAATCCATACGTTTAGAACGCGTTTACGGCAATACCTTATAGATGCACAAAGGAAACTGGATATGGTCACTCTTAATGTCTCGTTCATATAACTGCCTACAATCGATTTTAAACCTAGGGCATTTTGATCATGTTGCACGAGAACGAAAATACAATGAATTATAAATTGTTTGTATAGCTACGGCATATGAGTGAGGAGGTCCCTTGGGCTCCGTTGTCTGTTCTTCGTTGAGTCCGCAGCCTGGAGGTGTAGTGAATCATCCGCGACAATGCACGCGTGGTACCAGGCTAGCACGGCGCAGCCGCCAACGGATCGCGATTTATTCATTGCCACAATTACGTTCCCGCGTACTTGGGAGACCTGTGGGAGACGAAGACAACATTATTTTTTAATTTAAGTAATTTTAATGTGAATAATATCGTCACCGCATATCATAATAATTATGTTTTTGTGATGACTTGCCTCATATGTCTGGCCCACTTGCATCCGGTACCATGTATTCTGTGTCGCCGTCGCCACTCAATCTGGTGGCATGGCAATTGTGGCATGCAACTAGAAAAAAAAAAAAAATGCTTACACTTATAACCTAATGCATTTAAATAATAAGTAGGTAAACAATTACTTGAAGAAGCCATACTCACCATCTCCCTTCATACAAATACTAATTTCACACTATAAGTATTCACTTCCTTCAATAACATAATAATTATAATTCACTTAGTTTAGTGTCAAGCAATACACGTATTATTTAATTGTATATTTTTTAATTTATTTTTTACCATCTACCCGAAGTTTATAATAACTTTTTCTCCTTTTATTTTTGTGTTGTTCGAAATTCGTCCGTTGCTCTTAGCTGCCCGAGGCATATTAGGTAGGTAATTAAAAGGCTTATTACACCTTCCTAAATTTAGTAACCTAAATTAGGATTCAGAAAAGGAACGAAATTAGAAGCTTCTAATCACACTGTTCTAAATTTAGTTACTAAATCAGTTGCCTGCTGAAACGCAACAAGAGCGGACGTTTTATTACTATAAATAATGACTCCAGTACTGTAAAAATATTAAAAAAATAGCCTCGCCGTGGCTGTGGCCGGTGGGTCTATCAAAATAAAGAAAAATCATTAGTCGATAGGGCCCGCATGCGGGGTGCGAAAGATTTCTGGAACGCATGCCGCAGGGCCCGCATTCGGGGAACCGTTTTCATTATGGCGCAATTTCATTAGTCGATAAGGCCCGCATGCGGGGTGCGAGAGATGTCTGGAATGCGTGTCACATGGCCCGTATTCGGGGAACCGCAGACGGTATAACGAACATGTTACTTGGTTGTTATCCCGCATGCGGGGACTCCCAGCATGCTGTATACCGAATGAGTTAACGACCAGTGAAATTCCGCCATGATGGCGCAATTTCATTGGTCGATAGGGCCCGCATGCGGGGTGCGAGAGATTACTGGAACGCGTGTTACATGGCCCGTATTCGGGGAACCGCAGACGGTATAACGAACATACTACTTTCATTGGTTGTTATCCCGCATGCCCGCATGCTGTATACCGAACGAGTTAACGACTAATGAAAATGCGCCATAAGTGATGGGGCACTTAGATTTAAGGCAAAATTGTATTTCTTTACATTTAATAGTGTACCTATTCATTGTTGAAGAGCCAAATCTATACATATAATAAATCTGTAGAAAAGTGGTTTTTGTACATGAAAAAGAAATCCAAAAAAAATAGCTAGGGTGTTAAAGAACAACCAGCAGAACCCATTTCCAGCATTTTTAGAATTTTTGTCTGTTTGTCTGTTTGTCTGTTTGTCTGTTTATTTGTTCGGGCATCACGTTAAATGTACGAAAGCAATGTAGATAATTTTTAGACACATGGATTGAGCGTAACTTATAGTAACATTTAGTCTTTGTTTCATTGCAATCGGTTCAGTTTAGCAAAAGATATTAGAATTTAAAATTTTCCAGAAGTAAAATTAGGGTTATGTTTACTTGGTCTCATTACTTCACGTAACTTTTATACATAGCAATAAATTGTGCTAATTAAAGTAATATTAAGTGTTTTGTTTCATCGTAATCAGTTCATACCTTATAATAAAATAAAAAAAATATAATAGTCTTTTCGAAGTAAAATATTGAAACAGCGCCATCTATCAAACTTAGAGATCAACTGCGTGCAGTATATATAAAATCAGCGTTGTTAGTAAATCAAAATTGATTTTAAACCAATTCAATTACCAATTTAATACTAACTTAATTCTTGATCTCATAGCACACACATAAAGGCAAAATTTTGTGAGCATATTTTTCATAAAATTATATAATTGTTAATTTGGTGTACCGATAGATGGCGTTGTTAGTTGACACAAAATTCTGAACCACGATGTTAAGGCGGTCCACACACTGCACCGCATTCCGCCGTGGTGCGCTAACGCGCGCGGCGACGGGGGCGCAGATCTACCTTACTTAGCGGTGTAATCTGCTCCCCTGCGCGGTGAAGCAGATTACGTCGGCCTCGCGCTAAATAAACTCATATGTTCACTGTGCTGTCGATCGTCGTGGAGAATGGACGAAATTATTAAATTTCAAGATGTTGCAATTATATTATTGTCATTTTAGTTTTTAAGACACTGCGTCCATAGAAGATTTTGGATATAGGTATCCCTATTTACGAACGTCTTTACAATATCAAATCACGCGCAGGACTGCGGAGCCTGTGTGTTATACCGTGCGGCACGCCCCGCGCTCTCGCGCAGATGGGCAGAAGCTGCGCGCGGAACGCCTTCCCGCGCAGATCCGCGTCGGCAGTGTGCTGTACTAGGCTGATTTCTATACAAATTGAGATACATACTTGCATACAACGGTAAAATCTGCCATCCCGCACTACGCGACGGGACGCGGTGCAGTGTGTGAAGCGCCTAAGATAACAGGCTCAGCTAACAACGCCATCTATCGGTACAAAATTAACTTTTGTTAATTTTGTACCGATAGATGGCGTAATTAACAATTACATAATTTCATGAACATTGAAGGCCTGGCAAGGCGTTTCCACTATGTAATGTGTGTGTCTGGCAATGAATAACGTGATTTTTAATAATATTCTGAAGGTAATACCAAAATATAAATCTTTATAATTCGACGTAATTAGATCGGTATTTTACACAATTTTGGTACCGTGTACCTACCAAAGTCACTGCAACCCAAACTTCATAATTGGCCATCGTTGCTAGGTCTATGTTGGGACCATGCACTGACAAATTTTCAGCTTTTATAAAATAAGTCTGGGGTCCACGGGCTCTTAGGTTATTAGGTGTCTTAACAGTTCTGTCTTTGAAAAGGTCTTGACTGGATAAAATCGTTAAATCGTTCGATAAAAAGAGTTTTACATTCGGTTTAAGTATTGAAGTGCGAAGTAAATTGTATCTTGCAATTTGAGTCAAGCAAGATAGGTATATTTACTTAAATTGGATTTTTGGATATTTTGCTGGTCTTCAACTTTATTCTCATTTTGAAAGTTTGTGCTGTTGTGAAATATTTGGTTCAATATGTTATTAGTTTGAAATAGTTTTTTTTTTAATGCCTTCTAGAAAAAAAACAAGCCTTTTGAGATGTGAAAAGGGTGAGACTAAGTACGTCCCAAGAATTAGAAGAAGATCGTGACGAGGGTATCAGCGGTTCGAGCTAAGCAAGTCAGAACTCCTGCGTCAGAAACGCCTACCCAACGCCAGTCACGACTTAGTATATAGCGTTCTCATACGGCAGTTTCTCTATCACAGGAGAGTGTAGGAGGAACGCGAAGCGCGTTTATCGGCCGACAAAGAGCGTTACGCCTCTCACGCGAGTCTGAGACTTTCACCGAAAGGGAGTTGCGCTTAAATTCGCAAAGAATTGTTACTGCGCTCCCAAGAAACCAGCGAGGACTGCAAAGCGTGTTTATCAGCTGACTGAGAGCGTTCGTTTGATAGGTTATGCTGCAGTGTAGATAACGCCTCGGGTGAAATCCTGTTTTTAGACGCACCGGGCGGAACAGGTAATACTTTCTTAACCAAAGTTATTTTGGCTCGAATAAGGAACCAAAATAAAATTGCCCTTGCTGTCGCCTCTTCAAGGTTAGCAGCCATATTATTGCCTGGAAGAAAAACGGCACACACAACATTTAAAATTCCTATCGACTTAGACCGTACGGAAAGCTCGGTTTGCAACAACATCCTGTAAACCGCTGTTTAAAAAACTTAGACTACTTACATTAACTGGTATTTATATTGAGGAAGTATGTAAATTTACCAAATCTCACCCTGAAATGTTCGAAAAATTGGGAGATAAATGTAGTTTTAAAACCAGATATCCTAATAGATTAATCAATCCTATAAGAATAAAAACGGAACTATATAGGCGAAGTTGTTATCCTATGTGTATTCAGATCTATAACAAGATTCCTAACCAAATTAAAGAACTTCCAATGGTCCGCTTCAAAAGGGCATTACGCAGGTGGTTGATTGAGAATCCCTTCTATAATATAAAAGAATTTTTTGATTATAAATTAAATTAATGTTCGAATTCTACCTATACCAAAAATTTGCATGTCATTAAGTTATGATTGAATATGTTAAGCTACTAATACTACCATTGTAAGAACTTTTGTAACCATATTTATCTGCAAATAAATCTTTGACTTTGACTTTGACTTTGAAACATATCGCGAAATAGCGATAACACAAGGGTTTTAAGCGATTGTGTGTTAATTATTTGGGTTGAGTGCACCACTGCAGTGCACAATGGCAAACCACAAAGTTGTAGAAGCAGTGAATAGAACTTTACACGATGTAAGGCAAAATGGCGGGACGATGGGAGGCATAACGGTGCTGTTCTGCGGTGATTTTCGGCAGACACGTCCGATACTGCCCCGAGGAACCTGAGCCGATAAAATTGCTGCCTGTCTGAAAAGTTCGTAAATATTAACTGGTTACCGCGCCGGTGATATAATTTTTATTCCAAGAATACTTATAATTCCTAACAACTTTCCTTTCTCTTTCAAACGAGTGCAATTCCCAGTTAGTGTCTGTTATACCATGACGATTAATAAAGTCAGGGCCAGACATTATCTGTTGCGGGGGTGGACCTAAATATTGAATGCTTTTCCCATGGTCAACTATACGTAGCTCTTTCACGGGTAAACAACCCCAATAATCTTTTTTGTACAATTCAGATGGTTCCACCACTAATGTTGTTTATAAAAAACAACTAAAATGAATAAATTATATTTCTATTGGTATCCTCCAACAGCGCTTCGCACTAAAAAAATACATTGTTATGTTCCGACATCCACGCGAACGAAGTCGCGGGCACAGCTAGTAAATAAATAAAATAAATAAAAACAAGCGATACATCCACAGGCGGAAAGTGCTGCACACCGACTGAAGCGACTAAACGCGATCGCACCTTCCTAAATTCGTTTCTAATTAGGTTTCTAAATGATTTAGTGAGTCAGTAGCCGTACTTCTTCCTAAATTTAGAAACCTACCTTCCTAAATGCGATTGCATTCTTCTGAATTTAGTAACTAAATCATTTAGGCTACTAAATTTAGGAAGGTGTAATAAGCTCTTTAGTCGCTTCAGTCGGTGTGCAGCACTTTCCGCCTGTGGATGTACCGCTTGTTTTTATTTATTTTATTTATTTATTTGGCTCTTCAACAATGAATAGGTACACTATTAAATGTAAAGAAATACAATTTTGCCTTAAATCTAAGTGCCCCATCACTTATGGCGCATTTTCATTAGTCGTTAACTCGTTCGGTATACAGCATGCGGGGAGTCCCCGCATGCGGGATAACAACCAATGAAAGTAGCATGTTCGTTATACCGTCTGCGGTTCCCCGAATACGGGCCATGTAACACGCGTTCCAGTAATCTCTCGCACCCGGCATGCGGGCGCTATCGACTAATGAAAACGGTTCCCCGAATGCGGGCCCTGTGGCGTGCGTTCCAGAAATCTCTCGCACCCCGCATGCGGGCCCTATCGACCAATGAAATTGCGCCATCATGGCGGAATTTCACTGGTCGTTAACTCGTTCGGTATACAGCATGCGGGGAGTCCCCGCATGCGGGATAACAACCAATAAAAGTAACATGTTCGTTATACCGTCTGCGGTTCCCCGAATACGGGCCATGTGACACGCATTCCAGACATCTCTCACACCCCGCATGCGGGCCCTATCGACTAATGAAATTGCGCCATAATGAAAACGGTTCCCCGAATGCGGGCCCTGCGGCATGCGTTCCAGAAATCTCTCGCACCCCCATTGCGGGCCCTATCGACTAACAGCCACGGCGAGGCTATTTTTTTAATTTTTGGACAGTACTGGAGTTATTATTAATTATAGTAATAAAACGTCCGCTCTTCTTGCGTTTCAGCAGGCAACTGATTTAGTAACTAAATTTAGAACAGTGTGATTAGAAGCTTCTAATTTCGTTCCTTTTCTGAATCCTAATTAGGCTACTAAATTTAGTAAAGTGTAATAAGCCTTTTACTGAAGTTGAGGTGCAAACAAACCGGTTTATGTTTTGTCATTTCTGGTCGTCCAAATATTTATTAGTTTGTACACTGAACACTAATTTTATTATTTATCTCATATTTATTTATTTTTTATTTATTATTATTATTTATTTTTTGTGATTGTATATGGGTTTATTATTGCCTGAAATAAACGAATATTATTATTATTATTATTATTATATTACCATTTATTTATTTTTCTTTACCTTACATCTAACATTGGTCACTTATTTTAATCCCTGTCCGTTCACTCTAAGGTTCAGTTGAAAACCAGCGTCAGGCAACTACCACGTAGTTGTCTGGCATTATTGCTGAACTGGACCTATTTGGCGCAACCGTGTGACATGCAGTGTCAACCAATTTGTTACTTTTATTTCATGTTTATTTTTAAGTTTATTTTTAAGTTTTATGCTTAGATGTTATCTACATGTTTTTTTTTTTCTACACTGTCTGTACGCTTGTTGGCCAAATAAACAATTTTCTTTCTTTCTTTCTTCTTTCTTTCTTTCATAATAAAGAGATTGAATTGAATTTTCAAATGTCCAATCTACTTCAATTAGGCAGAGAAATAAATCTGGATTTCAGGTGTCAACAACATGTTTTCAACAGGATTAGTGTGCGAGGTTATGCTTAAATAATACAACTAACTCTATAAAGGGTGTAAAAAGACCCATAACGAAAACGAAAACCCCAAATAGTCCTTATCACTGGGATAGTTTTTTTCTTCTAGACCATACCTGGGAATTCACTAATTCTGGAGATATTGAAGGTCAAAGTCAACAATTTTTTTTCGTTTTTTTTTCAGAATTGTATTCCAAGTATCATTAGTAAACTTTCTGCCGAACAAACATTATCAAAATTATCAATTTTTCATAACAAATTACGCATTTGAAGTTAGAAAAATGCAATGAAAACTAAACACAACGAGCGCCTCACACAGACAAGCGAGCGATCAGTTCAACGACCAAGCGCGAGCGGCCGAACGCGCAGCTGATCGAAGTTATTATTAATTAATTATTTTTTAATGATGAAAAAAAAAGTTTTTTCCCAGCAATATTTTTTGGTCTAAGTTACTTAATTACATGTACAGAATGTGTAGTTATCGGCTTTGTGATCGGTCTTTTTACACCCTGTATAATAGAGTCAAATTCCCATATATTTTGTCGATCTTTTGAACGAACCTTGCCTAAATTCTGATTTTATAAACTTTTCTTTATCCTGTTTTCAAAATTTTGTTCAAAGCGAGTGGTAAAATTACAATAAATTGCCAAGTTTTTTATGAACGAAGTTGTGTGGTCGATTTAGTAACAACTAACTTTTTTAGTAGCTTATTTTGTGTCCTACAGCCAGGCAAAAGGCTCCTCTGTCTCCTTTCAAACAGAGGTTCTATCTAGGGCGATCTCTGGTCAACATTACTCCGCGAACTTGATCAGATCGTCACACCACCTTCGCTGCGGTTGCCCTCCTTGTATGGTTTTAATTTCAACTCTAGACCTCTACACGTTCTTAAGACAAAGGGTCTTAATAGACGGACAAACCGACATACAGACAGACTGATAGAAATTGATAACTGTTCCGAATTTTGCCTTCTGAGATACGGAACCTTAAAAACAATACGCACATAACGTTTTGGAAACACATTTATTTTACGTACTTAGGGGTCTTTAACTTCGGAGTGAATAGGTTACTTCTAGGCAAGCATACTCCATCGTTGGCCACATCGTCGCTTACCATCAGGTGAGATAGCAGTTACGCCAACCTAGGAAAAAAAAACATACCTTAGAAAATACCATGATACCAACAACGTGTATCTAACTTCAGTAAACTTCCCGGTTATCCTAAGATTAAGCTGTTCAATCTACTTTGTAAACTTGGACTGATTAAACTAATTAATGAACACGTCTTAACTATAATTGCTTTAAATCCGATACTCTCAAGTAAAGAACATTCCCATGCTTTTATTATGAAACCCACTATTTTTTTTAATGCTTACAATAAAAGTATAAATTGTAGAAGACAGTCTGTTAAGCAAGCTAAACAGAGCTTGTGTTATGGGTACTGAAATAATTAATCCTCCCCGACCGAATTTCGATCACGGTGGTCAATCTCAACAGAGATCAGCACAGTACGCAGAAGATATTATAGTGCACAAGTGTGTATGCAAACACAGGTGCACTCTCTGTTCCTTTACTCTCATAGTCCGAATGGGACGGTAATCCAACACGACCGAAGAGAGATCAGGCGCAGGGCCAACGGCTTTACGTGCTTTCCGAGGCACGGGGGTATCACACCACCGACTTCCAAACTCCGAGCAGCAATATAGAGTAATTCCTAATGGAAAAACCCAAAAAACACTTTTTGCCCGGCCCGGGACCCCACGCTCAGCAGTCGCTCTTGCGACCACTAGACCAACGAGGCAGTCAAATAGTCAGTCAGTCAGACAAAATATGCTAATTGCTGATTCCAAGACGTAGATCTTTATACAGAAGAATGTTTAAGAAATTCTATGGACTAAAATTGACCCTGTACAAATAATATTTTCTGTGGCCCAAACTCCTTATTTCTCAAGAAACTTATATTGCAAACGATCTTAAAGACTCAAACTCAAAAGCCTTTATTGCAATTAAATCAATACAGGCACTTTTGAAAGGTCAAGAGGTCAGTCTGTCAGAAAAAAATGATTCCAATTGTACATTCCAAAGCGTAAAGATCTCTATGGAGAAGAATGTGCTTGAAACTCGATAGACACTCTTTTCAATCATGTTATGTAATATAATGTCTCGGTTATTATGTTATTTGTCTCTAACAGTATACTGGACACAGATCCTAACTCACACCTCGTCAGCGAACCACTTAACACAAAGCCAAGAGGCTAAGCTGCGAAGGTGACATCGATGCAAATAAATTAATCTCGATCAAATATTAGTCAGACAGAAAAATTATACTAATTAGTCCAAAGCGTAGATCTTTATGCAGAAGAATATTTAAGAATCTCCATGGACACTTAATACCACTCACTGTAAAACCCGATACATGTAAAATTTTCTAGCCTAAATTCCTTGCTTCTTGAAATACTATTACTATACTTGTATTGTAAACTATCTTAAAGATCAAACTTAAAAGCCTTTATTGCAAATAAACCAATACAGGCACTTTTGAAAGGTCAATCTGTTATAAAAAATGATGCTAAATGCACATTCCAAAGCGCAGATCTCTATGGAGAAGAATGTGTTTGAAACTCCATGGTCACTCTTTTCGATCGTGTTATGTATTACAATATCTCGGTTATTATTTCATTTGTCTCTAACAGTATACTGAACACAGATCCTCACCCTCACAACTCGTCAGCGAACCACTTCACACAAACAGTCTTAAGCCAAGAGGCTAAACTGCGAAGGTGACATCGATGCAAATAAATTAATCCCGACCAAATATTAGTCAGTCAGAAAAATTATACTAATTGCTCATTCAAAAGCGTAGATCTTTATCATCATCTACCTAGCCTTTTCCCAACTATATTGGGATCGGCTTCCAGTCAAACCAGATTTAGCTAGCGTAGATCTTTATACAGAAGAATGATCAAGAAAATCCATTGATTCTTAAAACCGGCCACTATAAATTTGCCCTGTACACATAATATTTTCTGTGGCCCAAATTCCTAGCTTCTTAAGACACTTGTATTACAAACGATCTTAAAGACTCAAACTCAAAAGCATTTATTGCAAATAAAGGCACTTTTGAAAGGTCAAGGGGTCAGTCTCTCAGAAAAAATGATGCTAATTGCACATTCCAAAGCGTAAAGATCTCTATGGAGAAGAATGTGCTTGAAACTCCATGGACACATCATTTCCTGTATTACAATATCTCGGTTATTATCTTATTTGTTTCTAACAGTATCCTGGACACATATCCTCACCCTCACACCTCGTCAGCGAGTCACTTAAACAGTCTTAACAGGCAAGAGGCTAAACTGCGAAGGTGACATCGATGCAAATAAATTAATCCCGACCAAATATTTGCTGCCAGTATTTGATCAGTTGAGAAAGGTACCTCCTTCAGGAGTTTCCCCTCCCCCTCTTTATGGAGAGGGTGTAAGTAACAAGTAGGATAGTGTAGTATAGGGTTATAATTGTACTTGAGTTTTGACTCTGCGTATGCGAAAGTTTCGCAAGAAATTTTACCTCCGCATTCTCGTTTGCCTCCGCATGTTTTTAGTGAAAAAGATTATCTCTAAAAGGAAAATCTATTGACTGGTCGGGCCAGCGCCGACTGCCGGCATTGCAAGACGTGGCATACCGTGGCATGCTGCGGCATGACGTGGCATTTGTGCTCGCAAATTCAAATCTATGTTACATTATTCGGGAATGCTCGTCAGTCAGGGAGGTAGTACGGTAATGTAATGCTCAACATCGAATCTATATGTTACATTGCACGCGCATGCTCCCGGTGAGGGAGCGCCTTTATAAGAAAGCGCGTCGGATTGTGACACGTCGCGTAAAGCGGCTATTAGCCAGATTTCAATTCGGCTGAAACTTACTTTACTTAATTACTTAGGCACACAGGAGTAATGAATTGCTGGTTAAAAAAACAAACAAAAAATGACAGTGCAACAGCGAACGGTGCAACCAGGACTGCGAAGCGATGCGAATGCGGGCGGGCTCATGAATGTACCGGTAGAGATTCTGTCGTTTAGCGTGAAATTAGTCCTATAAAAGCCTTTTAGACTATTTTAGTAACAAACAAATTATACTAAATTAAATCTGACATTTTTTGGTATGATTCTTGTAATAAGTTTTTGCTTCTCGTGCCCTTTTTTGCTGTTACTTCCAGTGCCAAATAGAGCCAGTTTATTTTATGTCCCTCAGAAAATTTGCGTAGAAGGTCTGCATCAGCTAAATGGCGTTCATAACATCCCTACAAGTAACATGGAGGGTAGTATAGAAGGGTGGTGTAGTGTGAATTAATGCAGACATGGCTGCCTATTTTCTTGACGTATAATGTTACCACTTGCTCCAGTTTTAGCTGAATATGGAGCCGCTAAAGCAGCGTGGAAATTGACGTGGTATGAATGACTTTAGTTGAGTAATGGTAAGTGCAAGTTTGGTTAAAACTTCTACTTTTTTCTGGATACAACACTAGAAGAAGTTTTTTAACCAACGGGAGAAAGTTATAGATTCTGCTATATGTATTTTTTTACGTATTTTAGATCAGACTAGAATCAGTTTATATAATTAGTTAAGTGTTTTTTTACGTGTGTTCACTTATGTCTTGGTTAATTTTTGATGGTTTTTTAATTATTATTTTTATTATCTGACTATACTTCTGAATTGGTTGGTTGGGTATCGGTTGATTGGTGGTTATGATCTAACAATAAACTTTGAAGATATGGAACAGAACTCCTCATAGGATAATTTCCTGTTTTATAATGGAAGGTAAGTTGTCAAAGATAAAAGCGCATCTTATGTTGTAAATTGCGTGACATTTTCATCTTTTATTTTTTCCCCTTCACATTTCTATTTATTTACGTATACAGAAGCCTACTTCAAAGCCCTCCCCACAAGAAAACTGATATTTTATCATAAAGTCATTCCGAAGAATTTTCTTTATTCTTTGTGTTGTCGCATGTGATCCTAATACGCGGAATTGAGTTCGTCACACATTTATTGGATCATGGCATTATGATAAACGATGGCTTCTTGTCTATCATAATACACGTCGTCATGAAATGTGACGTCATAATATTTGTCGATGTGTGGGAGAGGGATGAAAGTAAAGCTGTTGTGTCCTTTATGGTTGGCGGAGACAGTATAATGTGATGTATAGTCAAACTAGCTTTTGCTGTATCCCAAGGGAGCCTTGCCTTGGTTCAATTTTCGAAATTCTCTCTCAAAAATGACTTTCGCGATCTCAAAACTCCTTAGTCCTGAGATCATCATCTGCCTAGCCTTTTCCCAACTATATTGGGGTCGGCTTTCCAGTCAAGCCGGATTTAGCTGAATACCTGACCTGTGCGGCTGTTATTATCTAGCCACGAACTCCTTAGTCCTGAGATCAAAAGTATCCTATAAGCTGGGACAGGACATGTTCTAGCCGTGTTCTGTTATTTGAGAAGGCCCAGCTTTGTCTGCAGGAAAGTTTGGAAGAATTATCGTAGCCCTAGAATGCAAAGGGCAAATGAAAGAACACAGGTACTTAAATTTTAGTCAGTAAAAGTCTGACATACCCTCTCGCTCTATCATAGAGGTTACCTCAAAAAAAGGACAGAATTATTACAATAATTTACGCAAATGTGTATATTATTTAATTTTATATTGGCACTCTTGTGCAGTTCCACTAGTTTACACAGGCAGAGTCACAGACAAACGTTCATCCTAAACAGAATACGAAAGTTATCATACCAAACTATATTTTCGTCGAAAAATGACCACAAATTACAAACAAACTTACTAGTGAAAATGAAAAAACTTTCGTGAGTATACCAATTACGGCTGGCCCGGATTGAGTTGCTACCGTATTTGCTATCTCTGGTTCTTAATTAAATTCGCTGCCGACTCCGGCACAATATAACTTTTCTACTGACTACAAGATTACGGATGCAAGCTTGTTTCTTCCATAACAGAGGAAAAGGCTGTACTATGAATAATAAGACTTGGACGGAGAGCTAGCGTTGCCTATACGCATAGCATGTGTGGCCGTTTTCCTCCTGCGGTTTTCCCGTCTGATTATAATTTGGGTGTCTTCAAGGCTAGAGTGAATAGGCTCTTAATAAATTAGTGTGCTTCACTATCAAGGATTGCATTACTGCTTACCATCAGGTGGGTTCGCAGTCAAGCACTCGTATACAACTTTGATACGACAGAGGGGCTTTCTTTAAAAAGGGTTGTTGTACTCATCAATATGAACGACTTTTACTATGCGACCAACTTACCCTGAAATCACGAAAAAGAAATCCGCTGCGCCATACATTTATGTTCACATAATTTGTCAAAATGTATGGAGAAGCGGATTTTTCAAGTTCCATATATTCCAACGAGCACTGAAAAATAATGAAAATCTTTGTTAATTTATTTTGGTGAGATTTTGAAGTGCCAAGTTTCAAGTATATTAACCCAAGGTATATGGTTTTCTTATAAATTACCTTTAACACTACCTAAATGGTTTTATAGGAGTAGTTTTGAAAAAGTCATACTAAAAATCTCTTTTATTTAGTTGTGTTTATACTTATATCAGCTAAGTCTGAGGAATATGGGCCCAAGAAACAAAATTTTGCATGCAAACGAATTATCCGCTTTTCGCCCTGGGGGCCTTCATTATAAAAGAAAGTTTTGTGCAAAATTTCACGTTCCTAGCCTAAACTATTGGTAGGTATTTTCAGCTATGCGTTGATATGTCTGTCAGGAAGTTTCTCCTCTTATATGTATAGATAAAGAGTTCGTAGAGAATGTTGTCATAACACGCCGGATATCAGATGATCGCTTATCTTAATTCCTTAGCTTCCTTCCTTGAACCTTCCCGTACCACACGGAAGCACAAGAGTCAATTTATTGCTATGGCTTTGTCAACTAAATTTTGTACCAACAAAAAAATATGCTTTGCGAGAATTAAGCGATTCAATATTATAGCAGTCAAACACTACTTTACATCAATAAAAAAAAATGTTTTACTTTGAATACATATATTGATCAGCGTAAACACCCTACTGCGTTCTTCCCATCTGATTATAATTTGGGTATCTTCAAGGCTAGAGGACTCTTAATAAACTGGTGTGCCTGTCCATCGACTATAGAATAACTGTTAACCATCAGGTGGGATCGCAGTCAAGCACTAGTTAATTCAATAAAACTTAAATAACAATTTAAAAAAAAAAACTAAAATAGCTCTCTCCAGTCCTATGTCTAATGTTCAACGCCTCAAGCGTTGCTTTAACTTAAGGAGTGAACCCGTGTGGCTGTTATTATTTAACTAACAAACTCTTCCCCTTGGATAAAATGCAAAATTATTACGGAAAATGTATCCATTTCCCATGGCACTCTCACAAAATAAAAGTGTGAATATGAAGTATTTGAAAAATGGTACCGTTGGGATCATCTCCACACATTTCCGGATGAATTAAATTAGGACGAAAATATAGAAAAAGTGTTTCCATGTAAAAAATAAATGAAATCAGAATTATGATGTCATTGAAAAACAGTTATATTTTTGTGAGAAATGAATAATGCATGAGCGCTCTCCATTATAATTCAATTGGAAAATTGTTAGTACTGTACTAATAAATTTACAATTTTCTGCAAAATTCAGCCGGCTGTTTTTCCGGTTTTTTGTATAAATTATTACTACGGATAAAAAATTAAACAACATTATTCATGTTTGTGTGTTGCTAGCTCCCAGACTAAGTCTATTTGTTTATTTTTGCGTCAGTTTGATTTATTTCTGCTGATAAAGGAATAAAGGAAAAACCGAGTGAATAAAATACTTCTTGTGACGAATAACTTATACGAATTGTCTTAAGAAAATGTGATTACTAGAATTGCAAACGTAGTCTAGGATTATCTCACTTTTGTTCTATTTAGTCGAGTAGTGTCTATTTATATAACGATAAAAATAGCATAATCAGCTTTATATAATTTTTCCACAGGCCCACTCAGGCCTCGACTCTTGTATACTTTCCTACTGACATCATATTTTGTGTGGGAATTATCAAATTATTTCTGTCACTCAGGTCGGGGAGATGGCTTTGCAGGGCAGAGAGGCTTTTATTTGTGTTGTTTCAATTGCTTTTTTGCATTCCAGGGCCGCGGTAATGCGGGTTTTCAGGAAAATTCACATCACCAGTTGGTCCCATTTAGACAAAAGGTATTTCTACTTTTGAAAACATGTACTTGACGTTGATGTCTAACTAATGCTATTAACATGTGCATTTTGACAGTTACCTCGAGCTGACAACTTGGCGCTGCCGTCGTGGACGTCATTTTAGAAAACCCTCATTCTTTCAAACATACTCGCAGCCCTCCTACACACATCCTAACATTTCAGACAGAGTGTTCCACTTTAGATCTGAGTGGTTCAAATGCAAATCACGTTAGTGTATTTAAAGCAGCTCTAATGGAACATGAATATGTAAGAATAACATACAAAATATACTCACAAACACGGGGATAATTATAGTTCTTAGAACCCGAGTAGGTACCTACTAATATTAATATCCTCATAGCCTTATCTCTACCAGAAAATAGATAGGTATTGTAGACAATCTCATGTATGTACCCCATTTTTAGGGTTCCGTAGCCAAATGGCAAAAACGGAACCCTTATAGTTTCGCCATGTCTGTCCGTCCGTCCTCGCTTAATCTCTGTGACCGTTAGTACTAGAAAGATGAAATTTGGTACCAATATTATGTATGTCAATCACGCCGATAAAGTAGTAAAATACAAATTAAAAAAAAATCTTTTATTAGGCCCCCCTACATGTAAAGTGGAAAGTGCTTTTTTTATATTTCAACCACAAAGTGTGATATATTGTTGGATAGGTATTTAAAAATGAATAGGGGTTTGCTATAATATTTTTTTGATAATATCAATAATTTCGGAAATAATCGCTTCAAAAGTAAAAAACAATGTCCCCCCCCCCCCCCCTCTAACTTTTGAACCATAAGTTTAGAAAATATGAAAAAAAATCGTGAAAGTAGAGCTTTATAAAGACTTTCTAGGAATATTATTTTAAACTTGATGGGACGAACCGTTTTTGAAAAGTTGGGGACACTTATTGTGACGGACGGGAAACTACGGAACGGCCGGTTTTTCATACCTACTACGCTCGGATATTCGCTAGGGTAGGCACCGGCTCAGTCTGAGCACAGTCCAAGCGCGCATGGTCCGAGACGTCGTCGTGTCTATGAGCGGTGTCTATGTGTGCGTTGCTCGAGCGTGCTTTGTATATAGATTGCCTTCTTTACCTTTCTCTTATGTGTCTCAACGTTGACATCTTGGTGGAGTTTGCACGTTCCAATGAACCTTAGGTTTGTGATGGTAGACCAGGTTTAACTTTGCCACAAAATGCCTAGGGGAAAGGGCCGGACCGAAGCCAGGTTGCCACAGACTGTTGTAACGTAACCTGTAATGTAACAGGATTCTGAAAATCCAAAAGAAATCCAGTAGGGACGCCATGCGCCTTTCCTTTTTCTTTTCGTTTCAGTGCCTCAGGTTTTCCTTTCAGAAACTTACTCACAGCTCCGGGCCATGGTCTGTTGTACCAGGGCCCGGTGCGAGAGGTCGCTGCCGCCGATCGCCACCAAGAGGACAAGGCGGTGCTCCGACCAAGCAGGGCACACCTCTACCGTATGTATACGTGGTGACCCCTGAGCGTTTCTTTCACCTGAGTGCTCTTCTTTTTGTGTTGTAATAATAAAAAATTTAAAAAATAAGAATTTATATTAGGTTGTGTGTAGCTGGATGGTTGCTAAATGTGTTGGTATGTTAGTGTGTGATCTCCCAAATAATAGAAAATGGTTGAATAAGAAACAAATATAAAATTCGGGCGCCAGGGAGTCACACTGACCGGAATAGCGAAGTTGGAAGAGTTTGGACAATTAATCTGCCGGTGGGAGGCTACATCAAAATGAATAAAACGATAAAATACTTCTGTCTTTTCTTTTTAATGTCTCTGCCCGTAAGCTTCAAAACATGACTTTGTATTCTACACTAATAATTTAAAAAAATTAATTAGGGTTATTGGGAATTATGGAAATTATTGTTATTGTTGCATCTTGGAAACAAAAGAGAATATAGTAAAGGAATTCTCCTACCGGGATAATCCCTACATGTTACTTGTAAATGGTTGATTGTTCCATGCCACGTGCAAAAAAAAATCCTTCATGACGCGTAGGTTGCGAGGCTTCAAGTTTCCCGAAGTATGCTCGAGGTAACGCAGAAAAAGATGAAGAAAAATGCCAAAAGAAAGACCAGAAGAAAGAAAGAAGAAAAACGCCCCTTTGGCTGTAACAATCACATAAAAACAAGTTAGATTGTACGTTCGAATTCAAACACGTGGGTCGCGTAAAACCTTTTTAGGAATGGAAACTTACCGTCTTCCTTCTCAAAAATAGCTTACAGTGCGCTGACACAGCGTTTTAAAACAGCTGCGTGCGACAAATCACTGTAAAATCTGAAAAGATTAACACTCGTAAGAATTCTATTCGACCACCGCACCCACATGGGTAAAAATATACGACAAATCTCTTACCAATTGAATCTCTGGCATTATACTACGTCCATGAAGTCTTTATGCAATATACATGCCACTAAATGGCTTAAATTACGGCGATTATAGCCGATTACAAGGAAATAATATAAATTGAAAAATTACGTGGCCATCGAGAATGGATAGCGGATCGAGAGTGCGTCAAGATTCTGACAGACGACACTCAAAGACCGTGCCACAGACAAAAAAACATAGACAAAATCGACTAAAATCAACCAAAAATCCTTTCCATGTAACGAGGCGAATAAGTCTCGTTACAGTGTATACATAAATAAATAGCACAAAGCATCAGTCTGAATTCGAATGAACGATCCACTAACTAGTAAATTTACCAGTCACTTCCACTTTCCACCTTACTTTGCCAGATTTTTTCAATATATTTTTTTATTAAAAGTACTTCTAAAGCTCAGTTGGATGCCTATGTGGCCTCGCACAAATTATAATTGACGTGTAGTTATTTTAGTTTTTATAATACATTCATGTGAAGGACGAATAACCATTTTCCTTTCTTTCTTTTTCTTAGATAAATGGACGTAACTTATAAAACTCCAGATCGATCATAGCATGATATTCAATGATCTGAGTAATCTATTTAGTGTTCATGTCGACTGGCCTACATATCAACTATATCAACTTGTATATCCATGGGAATGGTAGTTTGTGAAGAACTAACTCGTGTTATGACTTGCGGATTCAATTTGACGGAGATCTGGGACTGACGGCCGCCCTGACACAACTCCTCGTCGAATTGGATGCGAAGATTTTGCGAAATATTTCTGAGATCAATGAAGGAAATGTTACGGATGGAAATGTGGATAGGTATGTAAGTTTAGCATAAATAAACTTTGTTCTATAAATTAATGATAACAAATACATGAAGTAAGACGACGAATGATAAGAAATTGATAAAGCAAGTATAAATTGAATTCGTATCCTTAGAAAAAGTTACCATCGTCCTAAAAGACACAGGTGCTAGAGCAGAAGAAGTCATTAGATTGTTTTCCCACCACAAAACAGCACAACAATAATAAAAAAACCGGCCAAGAGCGTATCGGGCCACGCCCAGTGTAGGGTTCCGTAGTTTCCCGTCCGTCAAAATAAGTGTCCCCAACTTTTCAAAAACTGTTCGTCCCATCAAGTTCAAAATAGTTTTCCTAGAAAGTCTTTATAACGCTCTACTTTCCAGATTTTTTTCATATTTTCTAAACTTATGGTTCAAAAGTTAGAGGGGGGGGACGCATTGTTTTTTACTTTTGGAGCGATTATTTCCGAAATTATTGATATTATCAAAAAAATATTTTAGTAAACCCCAATTCATTTTTGAATACCTATCCAAAAATATACCACACGTTAGGGTTGAAATTAAAAAAATAATGCTTTTTACTTTACATGTAGGGGGGCTACCCTAATAAAACATTTTTTTCCAATTTTTATTTTTGCACTTTGTCGGCGTGATTGACATACATATTGGTACCAAATTTCAGCTTTCTAGTGCTAACGGTCACAGAGATTAAGCGAGGACGGACGGACAGACATGGCGAAACTATAAGGGTTCCGTTTTTGCCAATTGGCTACGGAACCCTAAAAACTATGTAAAAACTAACTTAAAACCTAGCCAACAATATTGAATTATATTATTCGAATTATTATAAGTACGAAATTACACAGGAGAGATACATTTAAGTTTACTCATACAATTTTGAAGACTTTCGAGCTCATTTTCAACATATTACAGTTTAGTATATACACAACTTTGAGTAAGGTCACTTTCACTTTAAAAGCTAGTGCTCACGAGCAACTTTACTCTCTGCAACTAATTTATTCTTTACATCAAGTCTACGGGATCGTATGAAAGTGCGCCAATGTAGCGACGCAATTGCTGGAAGACTGTTTCCTCGGATTCAACGACAGGTCGGTGACGTTACTTTTGCCCCTTCTAATGGTATCATTTTCGACGAGTCACTGCTCATCTTGTGCTTATTTTTCCAAATCTCCAGCAATTAAGATTCTTATGGAGGACCTACAAGCAAATTTCAAATCAGCAAATATACATAACACAAAAGTAATACTTTTCACGTTAACTGTTTTATACTAAATAGGTTGACAATTGCCCTAGACCGCAAAAGGCAACTGAAGAAACAAGTTGGGTTTTAGTCAGAGAAAGTTTGACATTCCTTCTTGTGCTACTTAAAGCGGGAGGAGTCATTTTATAATTCCTATGTGAAAAAGAGGTGCTATAGTTTTACACCTAGATGAATCTATGAAAGTGGGCGAGAGTGTTTTGAATAATAGGGGCCTTATCACTACGTGTTAAGGCGAGCGAGGCGTGCGACTGAGAAAGAAGGACCGATCTATACATCCTATATAGCTCCATCCCTTTAACAGTTCAGCTTAGGTCGTCAAATGGATCGCATTAAAAGCTCATGGTAGGATACCAAGGCACAAAGCCAGACTCTCAATTGCTTAGCATACAAAACACAGTTACACATTCTCTGAGCAACGCCCCACCAATCACAAGTAAATATGAAAGAAAACAACATGATGGATGACTCAGTAACTCCACAATAAATAAACATACAAAATAGCTATTTATAGCCAAACTTTGGGGTACTACATTATTCTGCCTGGATTTGTACTGTAGTTACTAGTTAAAGTCCACAACTTTCACACAACGCCATCTAGTTCCAAACTAACTGTGCCATGAGTACTAGACAACAGATAAACATACTTATAGATTTCTAAATACATACTTAATTCATGAATCCCCGACCGGTCCTATGAGACCGCGCTGTTATTGTTTTACTATTGTGTCTCGTTTTGCGGGTAAGTGATAGGTTAATGTGGATGTATCCACACACACACATACAGAACAAATGATCGTGTTCACCACACAATAATTGGTCTTGGGTGGGACTTGAGACTCAAACCCACAACCTCTGGTAGAGCACTCAGTACCACTGGTCACAAGACCAACAGGCCAATTAAATATGTATGTGACCATGTTCCTAAATTCGATGTACCTTTTACCAGAGGCCTCCTCCAACTGTTTCCATTTGCCTCTATCAAGATCTGGGGGATGTCCTCTTTCCATTTTCTCATTGGGGGACCATGCTTTCTAACTTGCTGCTTGTTGGTCTTATAACGATCCTTGAGTCTTGTCTAGCTCTTCTTTCTCATCTTCAACTGCAACAAACCATTTTAAAGTATCTAAATAGTATTTTGACGAATCGCTTAAAGGCTTCAATGTCTTGCACATTTCATAATATTCGTCACTTTTGCGAACTTGTCGTGCCCTTTATTTGTACAGTAACGGTAAAGATAGTTTCGTCACTTTAAGGTTTCAGCAATATAGTAGGGGACGAGGGGCCATGGATCCGTTTCAGAAAAGAAAACCTGGAGTCCTGGAACGCAAGGCAAAGAATGAACATAGGAGTGGGTTTTAGTCAGTAAAAGTCTGGCACCCGCTCCACCCTAAAAGCGGGAGAAGACATTGGATATTTTCCCACATAGAAAAATAAACTGCGGTGCCTGTGAAGTATTCAGCATGGTAATAATATCAATGTCATAAAATAAAATAATACTTGGAATTTAGTATTTCTAATTTAAAATGGCAAATAGGTTTGCATGAAACAGATTGCATTTATATTTAATGGAATGACCAGTCCATTATAATAAAGGTTTGTGGTTTTGACACGGTTAGCGCAGTGCTTCAGCTATTGTATATAGCCTGTTATTGGTCTGAATGTCTTGCATAAGTGAATTAACATGTTTGTTAATGAATACCCACGTTACAAGAGAAATTCCCCGGAAAGGGAAAAGTTTTAAGAAAATAATGCATATAGGTAGCTATTATTACCAATCAAACATGATTAAAGGTCTACTATCGAATATAATTATAATTTTAATCTTTATTTCCAACAAATAAAACACAATTTTCCAAGCAGTAGGGCCAACTATATCAAAGCCTCAAGAGCCAGGTAGATCCCTGATAACGGTAAAAAATTAAAAACTGACGAAGGTATAAACTCCTCGACTGTACAAACAGACTTTTGACGTCATCACTCAGTAGCCATTTGTCGCTGAGAGTAACTTAACGTGTTTAACCAAGTTTGACGAATTTCAGGTCTCGTCGCCCGTACTATGGGTGAGATAGCAACTTTCAAACATTTTCAGGGAAAATTAGGCTCTGTAGAATGCTCGCAGACTGTATTAAAATATGATTTTCTTTATCTTAGTCGGCTCTTAGCTGGAATTTTGACGAAAGTAATATGTCATACCTTCACAATTTGACCTTGACTTTATTAAGGGCGCGTTTGAGGTTTGTCTCCTTTTTTGAGGTGCTTTTAAAGTGTCTTCAAGGTTAGAGTGAATATGCTCTTAATAAACTAGTGCGGTACACTATCAACGATTGCTTCACTGCTTACGTTTTACCAGTGTGCTAAATTTTAACTAAGTACTAAAAGACACAAATAAACTAATATCATTCCCTACTTATCAAATCGCCGCCCTAGTGTATGGCCAATCGACCAGTGAGCAAATAAAAGACGCATTTTCTTTTTTTGGTGTACTATAAAGTTTATTCTATTTTTTTGGTATTATCAGAAGTTTATTAAAATCTTTCACACAATACAAACATGTTTATTATACCTACAGACTTTATTATACAAGGGCAACGAAATGCAGCCGTTGTATAAACCTAACCATCTGAACATCAAAATTTTCCACGTGATGTTTTATTTTAAAATTCATAAACGGCTACGTCACTTCAAAATTCTTTTCCTTTCCTTGTATTGGCAACAATATTGAAATTCCTACAATATCCAACAATATCTGCTCTGCACTTATCTGGGTCACCTGTCGCCAGATTCGCCTAAACAAAGTAACTTCAAAATATCTAATAACTCTTGGCATCGGCAGAAGGAACGCGGTCAAATGAAAAGTCTATTTCCATAAAAAAAATATTGTACTAAAATATAATCAGGCTGAAGAGTTTGTTTTTTTTGTTTGAACGCGCTAAGCTGTGGATTTTCTTTTTTTGAAATTTGATTGCCCAATTTTTAAACATTATTAGGGCCTGTTTCACAATGTCCGAGTAGGCACTACCCACTGAATAAATTCAAAAATTTGACATAATTTGTATGAAATTATCTGCCAAGTAAGATACTCGAAACTTAATCATAGGTGGTGAAATAGGCCCTTAATGATATTTATTTTGCAAAGTTATAAATAACATTTCTATAAGTCAATTTTTTGTTTGTGCTGGTATATCATCCAATAATTTCTTCTGCTCTCGGGTGAAGCGAGAGGGTGTGTCAGACTTTTACTAACTGAAACTACACTTCCTATTATTTTGTCTTGTCTCTTTGCACGTATTGGTCCTAATTTGCGCCTAAAGTTTAAACCCTGAGACGAAATATGGAATTATATACTGAGATATTTTGAAGTCCATACAATAGTAAACATGTTATGGTCAGATCATAATCCTCCCGACCGAATTTCGATCACGGTGGCCAATGTCAACAGAGATTAGCCAAATACGCAGGAGATATCATATCATGCACTAGTGTGTGCGCAAACACAATTGCACTCTCTGTTTCTTTACTCTCGGCAATCGGACATGACCGGAGAAATATCGATCGAGACCACGAGTCCTACGAAACAGTCAAATCATATTATGAGTATCATCATCTACCTAGCCTTTTCCCAACTGTATTGGGGTCAGCTTCCAGTCAAACCGGATTTAGCTGAATACCTGTATTTTACGAGGAGCGGCTGCCTACCAAACCTCCACAACGCATTAACTGGGGTAACACGGTACTTCATGGCAAGACTGGAGTCAGATTTACTGGCTTCCGACTATCCGTAACGACTGCCAAAGATCTACAAATGCCAGCCGGGACCTACGGCTTAACGTGCTTTCCGAGGCACGGAGGAAGCTCGTATTATGAGTATCATGTTAATATATCTCAACGATTTGTAGGACTTTTTTAAATAAAAGAGGCAAGTAGAATGCTATACCAAATCAAAGTAGCAAAAATAGCGCAGGTGTAACTACAGAACGCTACTAGTACAGTACTAAAGATATTCCATTGTTCGCAGGCATTGCTGAACACTTATTTTTTTAAAACCACGACAAACAACGTTGTAAACCAGTATCGATATTAAACTTCGAGTCGATGTTGTTTCTCGATTGTTCATCCTTGGGCGAGCAATCGATTATAGGCGATGATGGATTTATATCCGATGCTTGGTTTTAACGTAGATACTTAAATGGTGTTTTAAGAAAATGTTTTTAAAGCTTTAAACTTTATGGGTTATTAGAAATGGCGTCAGGTTCATTGGAAATTATTTTCGTTTCAGAAAAGTAATGGGGAAATACTTTGCTTTAGTAATAGGCAATTTTCGGTAAGAAATTTTAGACAACAATTTTAAATTAAAAGTAATAAATACACTCGTTTGGTACTGAGAAAATTATACACGTTGTTATAGAAACCTATATATTTTTTTAAATTTAAAATACGGGGGCCCAAAACGAAACGTTATTTTAGTCGCGTTTTCTGCTCGATAGAATAGAATAGAATAGAATAAACTTTATTGTACACCAAAAGAAGTTAATATTATTGTTATTTTAATATTGGAGAGAGAGACTCTTCCTTTGTGCAAGTTCAACTCGCAACTTGGCTATTTTCTTCATGTATAGGAACATATTCTTTGATGTAACTAGATAATTCCTCCCGCTCTGGATGAAGCACGAGAATCAAGCTTTTGCTGGCAAAAATCCACCTGTGTTTCTTCTCCTACCATTTACTCTCTCCAAGGCCGTCGTTACTCTCTCGAACAATTCTACGACCGCTTCATCATCTGCCTAGCCTTTTCCCAACTATATTGGGGTCGGCTTCCAGTCAAGCCGGATTTAGCTGAATACCAGTATTTTACGAGGAGCGGCTGCCTACCAGACCTCCACAACCCATTAACTGGGGTAATACGGTACTTCATGGCAAGACTGGAGTCAGATTTACTGGCTTCTGACTATCCGTAACGACTGCCAAAGATCTACAAATGACAGCCGGGACCCACGGCTTAACGTGCTTTCCGAGGCACGGAGGAAACTCGTTATGTTAAGATGTTCACCCATCCACAGACCAACCTAGGCAAGCGTTGCTTAACCTTGAAGATCGACCTGTGCGGCTGTTATTATCTAGCCACGAGCTCCTCACAATTCAACAAACGAACAATTCTACGTCCGTTTATGTCAGATAAATATTTTTTATTTCTTTCTTTACCTTTAAATAGAAAACTCATTCAACCAATCACAAGTTCCCAACACCCAAGACATCTTTGAAAAATTGCCACGATAGTTTTATAAAGCTGTGTACAGACTACAGTAACGTAATATGCAAAGTAACTGAAAGGAGCAATTATAAGTGTGGACACAGTGCGTGCAAGAATCGAACATGTGCCAGGTACACACATAATTGAAGATCGGTTCGCGAGCGTAGTGAACACGGTTCATTCTCGCTGCTCGCATAGCATCCATGATATTATGAGAATTTTGTTAAATGCGTGATACATGGCGACAATGTGAACAGTAAATTCTTTCATTGGATGTTACATTGCATGTTACGTTAAAGTAAATGCTTCGTTCCGTTCTAAGAGACCGCGACGCGCGATCGCGACCCAGGACCGCGACCGGGTCGTGCGACCCACAGCAGTATTACACTTAGCGCGGCCGTGGGTCGCGATAACGTATTGCGGTCACTAAGAACCGAACGCTACCTGCAGCAGCAGTCTGTATTCGGCTTAATAATTTTAGTTTCAGAAACTGGGCTTTTTATCTCGCAGCCCGTTCGCACAGCAACGGCTCGTGATTTTTAATGGACCGTTAATTTCACGATTGGCTGACGATGATATACCGCGATACCATATCGGGGTAAACACACTCAAATAATTACACAATATTGTAGGCTGTGGTGAAAAATTGGTCGCATTATTTACTGCTTTTGTTTTATTACAAGTTGTGTGTTCGTATTGTTTGATCTTTAATGGTTGTAACTGGGCCTCATCAGGAGGCTTAAAGTCACCCAAAGAGCAATGGCAATGGCTATGCTCGAAGTTTCCTTGCGTGAACACATCAGAAATGAAGATATCTGCAAGAGAAGTGGAACGACGATCTGGCGAGGGTCGCGGGAATCCGATAGATGCTAGACGCACAGGACCGGTCGTTGTGGCGACGCATGGGGGAGGCCTATGTGCAGTGGACGTCTTTCGGGTGAGATGATGATGATGATGAGTTGTTACTGGCAGTCAGATGGCATAAAGTCAAACCATCAGTTTATCCAAGGAGTATCGTATTGCCCAGTAACTGGGTTGTAGAGGTCTGATCGACTGTCACTCCATATAAAATAAGAATTTAGCCGGATCTAGTTAAGTTTCGCCAGTTAGTTATAAAAAAAAACTAGGCTATACAAACACTATTGGTTTTTCAAGTATGGATAATTGTTTGGATCAAATCTTGCGAATATATTTTAAAACAGTTACCTACCTACTTTTGCTGGTAACCGACTGAGTTAAAATTTTGAAGACATGTTCAGTTTGAGTGACAATGCATGTTTTTTGCTTAGCTAAGTAACGTCATTCTAGACAGAGAGACTCCTGAAGATAGTAAACAATTTCTTTTGTTTTGCACTCTGGTATGAACATCAATTAAAGAAGAGACAAAAGTGTTATACTAACGCTGACTTCTGACATTAAACTTATTTTACACTTTGTGGTATTGTATACTGAATTCGGTTGTATCTTTTTTTTTATGAAAAGTTTTCATTTACCTGCAACGACAGTACGTATTTATTGAATACCAGATCTAAAATGGCAGATACTTGATCCTTATACGCCCGTTTTCAATAACCTACCGTAGTTCATAGATAGATAGCTGTCCCCGATAAACAGTAAGATTCTATCTATCCATCCACAACTTTGCTAGGAAATGCTATCCGTCGGTAGGTTATAGGAAAGCGAAAAAGGGCAAAAGGATAGATTTGTTTATCTTTAGAAGCAGCTACAACTGTAGATAGATAGCTTATTGAAAATGAGCGATAGTGAAATCAATATCAACATCCAAGGTCTTTGTCAGCCAACCAACACAATAGCTTTCCAATTATCTATAATCCATCATACAGGTCCTTAATACCATCACAACAATGATAGTTTTCCGCATCATCGCCACCTGTTTGAGCGCATCAGACCCATCCCACTTGTGGGCTAGTGCAATTGTTGCTTTAGCTAAACCCGTCTTAGAGCGTCCCCGAGAGACACAGTTAATAGGCAATTTGTATTGTATAGCAATGATTTAGCTAGTGTGTGGAAAAGCTAAGATTGGGAGGAGAGACTGGCCTGTAGATTGGTTTGTATTTCGGATATTCATTGAAGCGATTTCACCCATGTAAAAGTAGAAAATTAATAATTTTCTATGTTCACAGATTTTCTTTGTCCTACTGAAACAGGATATAACATAGTCTACTCGTGTACTACGTTTCGTCTAAGACCAAATTCATTGAAGCGAAAGTAGAAAATTTCCCATTTTCTATGGTTACAGATTAGATAGAAAATAGTCTACTGGTGCTAAATTTTATCCGTCATTCAGACGTTTGAGCATGGAGAAGTAACAAACATACAAGTATGACAATCTAGCGATAATAAGACACTCAATTTATTCCTTAGCACCGGAGAAAAGTGTAACGCTGTGAGATTGTAGACGTCACGTGAGCGTAATCATTTGGAGGGCGACGTTTGTAAGGACAGTCTTACGGCCGAACCCAATAACCTATCTATCTCTAGTTTTGGCATACTGGAGATAGTAAAAAAGATGAGACAATACAAAAATTATACATCTGTTGTTTCATTTGATTTTCTATCTCCGATATGTGATAGGTAGGTTATTGGGTTCGGCTGTTAGGCAAACTGTCGAGCAGTTTGGACACTCTTAACAAAACTGGTTATTTTGGATGAAGATACAGCTTAGTCTGTAATTGCCCAATATCGTCTGCTGTGCAATAAAAAGGATTGTGAAGTGAATTGTTTTTTTTAATTATACGCCATGAACCCTCTACCGGACCATCTTACAGATGACGACTATAAAGCTAATTTATCCCTGTCGCCTTCACACAATTGAGGGAAGTCGCGATTTTTTTTTACAAATAAAAACTATGACACACAGCAACAGGCAAATTGTATTGTTTGGGGCAACTCGCCGCATCCATTGCTCGTCGTCCGCAAACCCGCGACAGTAACATTGCGCCTTTCAATACAAAACAGCTATTGTGTTTTCTGTACTGTTTGCAGTAAAAAAGAAAGTTTCATGAATCATTGATAACCTCTAGTCTGAGGATATAAATAATTCATATAAGAATTTTAGATGTCCTAGCAATCCTAATACACCTGAAATTATTTATAAGGGAACAAGGAAACACTTCCTCACTGTTGTTAGTAATCCCAAATAAAAAATCTCCTATGTTCGTTTTTTAGGGTTCCGTACCTCAAAGGGAAAAAAATGAACACGTATAGGACCTTATTGTCCGTCTGTCTGTCTGTCAAGACCCTGAATAGAACGCATGGACTTATCGAGTTGAAATTAAAACCATGTACTTAGAATCCTGAAATTTGGGATAAAGCAAGGTCTTTTAGCACAAATATAGGGAAAAGTCTGAAAACGGAAAAAAATAGTGGTTACGTCACAAGAAAAAAAATGAAAAATCGTCAACACTCTATTCGGGAAATGATCTCTTTTTCATAGATAAGTGGTATGAAACCCTCAGTGCGCGAGTCTGACTCGCACTTACCCGGTATTTTCCCAAATCATTCCTAGGTGGAAATCCAAGTTGGAAAAATATGCAAAGCCTCAGATTTGTTTACGACCATCAGCGGGCTTAAATCGTAAAAGCGCGATGAAAGTACACCGATACTTTGTGAACTAGATCGAAATTATTTTTAAACTATCTGCAAAACTGCACGATAGATGCTTTGATATTCAAGCTTATTACTTTTACGAAATTATTTTCAGAATTGTAGCTGGAGTAGGAAATCATCCAGTGACTGCTCTCACTTTAGCGCAGAGCTTGAGGTAACAGACTTTTACTGACTAAAACCACACCTGTGACCTTCAGTTGCATTTTGCGTTCTAGAACCACTGTTTTCCTTTTCAGTACCTCGCCTTGGCCTACTTATGTAAACACACACATGTCCTTATCCCATAAAAGTACGTACACGTTTATAGCTTATTGTACCTACAATTTTGCAATCGGATTAGTACTTCTGACAAACTTAATACACAAACGATATAAATAATCATTGTTTATTTATGTAAATACTAGCTGTCCCCTGCGGTTTCACCCGCATTTTTCGTTACTGCTCCGCTCCCGTGGGTTGTAGCGTGATGGTATATAGCCTATAGCATTCCTCAATAAATGGGCTATCTAACACTGAAAGAATTTTTCGAATTGGACCAGTAGTTCCAGAGATTACCCCCTACATACAAACTTACAAACCTACAAACTTACAAACTTACAAATTTTACCTCTTTATAATATTAGTATAGAAGTATAGATTTAGAATTAAAGTTTACATTTAAAAAAAAAAACATTTTCGTTTCTAAACAAGTCATGGTATCAAAAACAACAAACATTCTAAAACGATCGACAAAACCTAACCACGGCCATAAACTTCGAAACAGCGCGACATTCGACATCAACAACAAATGAAAAGCATTCTTTGAATTCCGAACGTAAATGAATTCTTTTTAAATTCACACTATTTTGAGCGCGGCCTACACCGACGTGGGTAAATGTAAAGTTAGTGTAATCTTTTGTTGATACACACGGCGGCATCAACATGTTGGTCGGAGAGTGTAAACCGGGCTTGAACAAGAACTGATTACGAAGGCGAACGTGTTTTTGAAAAAGTTCAAAAGAAGGAAACTTTTCAGGTTTTTTACGTAGGATATCATACTATGACTTTTTCAGCTCTAGGGTAGAGCAAGCCGTGTCAGATTTTTACCAACTAAAACCATAATATTTCCCTTTAGTTGCTCTTTGTTGGTAGGCCTCCCACAAGGTGGGCCAAAGGCCTGGCGAGGGTCACGGGAATCCGATGGATGCGAGACGCACAGGACCGGTCGCTGTGGCGACGCTTGGGGGAGGCCTATGTCCAGCAGTGGACGTCTTTCGGCTGAAATGATGATGATGATGACACCTATGATTCTCCTGTTGCCCTTTGCGTTCTAGGACCACGAGTTTCTCTTCCAGAATTCCATGGCCCAAGTACGCTTCGGCCTTGCAGGGTTTCTACAGCACGCGCGACGCACGACGCACGACGGTGAGCTATCCATTTCTCGTCTTCCGCAAACTTAGGATGTCCGTTCACGCCACAGAACAGTTGAAAGAAGTTAGAATGGCCTTGTAGGCGGGGCAGGCGTGCCTCAATGTACGCCAAATTGTCATAGTTCAATTTTGGTTCAACCGAAATTTGATTGACACCGGTCGTCAATCGCGATCTTACTGTTATTGTGTATGAAGCTCCGTGAAAAATATCAGTTATGCCGACTTGCGCTATCGCAACGTGTCGTAAAAAATACCAAGTGTGTAGTGTAGCCCAAGAAGGGATTTCTTTTCACCGATTAGTCTAAAAACCTTTAAATACAATTGATATTTATAATTATAATGATAATATTATGGAATTTGTACATTATAACGATAAAATCGCAATGACATGCAAAATTATACATTGTGTGCAATTCATTGGTACAATCTTGTACTGAGTAAACAAGCGCGCAATGTAATGTGTTCATTGCGATATCACGTGTGGAGAACTATGTCTTGAATTTGACAACTTCACTCCATGGACATAGTGTTGTACCAAGTTGTAACTGTAACCATTATCGATCTATTAAAATAACTTGGTTTCTTGTAGCAGTTATTATTTTTTAAATATTTTGTTATTAGTGCTATAACGTTTGAATCCCCAACCGGTCCAATGAGACCGCGCTGTTATTGTTTTACTATTGTGTCTCGTTTCGCGGGTATCTGAGTAACTACTGTAGTGTAGTTAAAACGGTTTTGTTTCACCTATTCGTCCTCGAACAGAGTTTTAATACTGATCAATAGGTTAAGTATTTTTCATTCAATAGTATAAATTAGTGTCTTATTTGTAATTTTTCACGCAATTTCGTCCAGTTTAATACAAATAAAATTTGTTTTACTTTGTGGTCTATGGCCGCCATTTAAGAATGCCCGTGATTTTTGGCGTGATATATTTGAGCGAAGTTTGGCGGCTGTATTAATTAAATTGAATTATATACAACAAAAAACTAGTGCGCCTCAACATCAACGATTGCATCACTGCTTACCATCAGGTGAGATTGCAGTCAAGCACTAGTTTATGGTATGTAAAAAATAAATACATAGAAAATGAATTTACATACTTTGGTTCAAACCGCGAGCTACCGACTAACCTGACGAGCTAAGCTAACGAAATATCCGACGATTCCAGCTAAGCTACTCGTTCACCTCGTTGGCGCGCCCGCCCTTCGCTAGCTTAGCTCGCCCGGTCCGTTAGCCCGTCTTCACCGTTGCGAGTAGACTAGTCGACGTTCGTCTTTCGAACAGCAGTGCGCCCCCCACTTCGCCCGCTCCGCGCGCTCCGCCCGTCGCTTGTCTGTCCGTAGTTTTCGGTGTGAACCCCATAGTTTAGCTCGCCAATATTTCGCGTAGTTTGTTTAGTTTCCTTCGTTCGCTTCGCCCGCCCCGCCCGCCAGCTGGCGGTGTGGCCTGCCAGTCCCTACGGTAGTCGTCCAGCTCGTCCCTCCACCTTCGCTTTGGTATGCCACGATGTCGCCTTAGGCGCTGGCCACACAGAAAGGACGTAAGACGCAGACGGGGCGCGGGCATTTGTCTCTACCGCGTCTCTTTTATACAAAATGTATAGAAGCGTCGTGACTCAAAACATACAGAACAGACAGAGCGCGGGCGCAACGCTGGTACTTTTGCGCCTGCCCGCGCCCCGTCTGCGTCTTACGTCCTTTCTGTGTGGCCAGCGCTTTACATTCAATGTGACCCAAAAAGTGGATCTTCTTGCCCACTGCTCATCTGACATGCAGCTGATATGTCCGGTCCAATCCCACTTCAGAGTGGCGACGTAGCCTTTAACTACAGGAAACAAACATAAAAAACCATGTGTGCCCACAAACCCATAACGGACAATACGACCGCAGTTAATAACAGTAAAACCTTAAAAAACAGAAGCTGTTTCTGTATTTTCATAGCTCGTAGTCGCACTGGATTATCATACGCTTGCATATGCATACGACCACGTTTGGCTAGCTCACACCTCGTGAAATAGGGACATAATTGTTCGGCTATTGTGAAATGGGACACTAGGTTTATGTTTAATTTTTCCGCTTCGACGAGCTTTGCATAATAACGGGAGTGGATCGCTTTTGAGGGTTAATTGGAGCTCAAATGTACCTTGTGCTCTCTAGTGTATAGCGTTAGTTTGAAATTCACGTGGTTAAATGTGTTATAAGTCCTAATCTAAAATCTGTTTTTTTTTCTCTGAGACTAAAGTGACATTACGTGTTGTGACACTTGTCACAACACAAAAGAACTATCTATATATATAAAAATGAAACCCGTTTTCCGTTGTCACGACATAACATGAAAACGGCTTGACTGATTTGGCTGTTTTTTTTTTTAAATGTTCCTTCAAGTTCAGTGATGGTTCTTACGGAGAGAAAAATTTAAAAAAAAAAAGTTAGATAAAGTAGGGTGGGTAGGGTAGTATAGGGTAGTGTAGGGTAGTGTAGGGTAGGTAGGGAAGGTAGGGTAGGGTAGCGTAGGATATGTAGGTTAGTCATTTGACGGGAGCGAAGCCGCGGGTAAAAGCTAGTATATTATAAATGTGAAAGTATGGATGTTTGTTAATTAATCACGTAAAAATGGCTGAACGGATTTGCTTGAAATTTGGCATGCATAATATGGCCTTTGACATAGAAAAGAACATAGGCTACCTTTTATCCTGATTTTTTTTTTCTGAAGTCGTCACAGACGAAGTCGCAGGTCTGTGGAAGCTAGTAGGGACATAATTGTTCGGCTATTGTGAAATGGGACACTAGGTTTATGTTTAATTTTTCCGCTTCGACGAGCTTTGCATAATAACGGGAGTGGATCGCTTTTGAGGGTTAATTGGAGCTCAAATGTACCTTGTGCTCTCTAGTGTGTAGCGTTAGTTTGAAATTCACATGGCCAAATACACCAAGCACCAAGTTTATTTAGCCTTTTAAACGTTACTATTACTTATCCACACTAAGGTCTCTCTGTTCGTTTTGTTTTTTTAAAGGTGGAACGTCATCCAATGACTTCTCTCGCTCTAAAGAAGGGTGGGAAGCACGACAGACTTTTATTGATTAAAATCACACATTATGTTTCTTCTTTGTTTAACCTATCTATACCCGCGAAACGAGACACAATAGTAAGACAATAACAGCGCGGTCCTATGAGACCGGTCGGGGATTCATGAATTAAAGGACCTCCCTACCGCCCAGTTTCCGTGACCCCGACCCTGATTCCCAGTTACCTTAGGTATGAGCTTGTGAACTCGGTGTAGATTCGTCCGGTAACCTTCCGGACCGAGCCCGGACGGCGCGTAGAATTTTACGCGCGCGTCAAAGAGATGTCTGGAAAACAGTAGGGGCCCAGCAGAACCAAAGCCTACTGGGGCGATGGAACGACTTCCAAAAGAGAAATCTGTGGTCCTGGAATCATCATCTGCCGAGCCTTTTCCCAACTATATTGGGGTCGGCTTCCAGTTAAGTCGGATTTAGCTGAATACCAGTATTTTACGAGCAGCGGTTGCCTACCAGATCTGTGGTCCTAGAATGCAAAAGCCAATGACAGAACACCGGTGCGTAGTTTAGTAAAAGTCTGATACGCCCTTCCACTCAACTGCAAGAAAACTTACTTACTGGATGATCTTCCACCTCAAAAAAAAAAGGACTACAACCACACTGTGGAAATCGGTTCCTAATTAATGCTGATCTAAATTGCTTGCTAATGCTAGCATAGTGTCCGTTAGCCAGTCCAGTTCGCACTGCGAATCTATGCTAATCTCTGGCTTGAATAAAATTACCCTCCGTTCTAATGCAGTTTTAAGAGCAGCCCTATTTCGTTATTGCATTAAGGTCAGATTGGTTTGTAGGTTAAGTAAACTAATGATGATTAACTGTATTCTGGTCTTCGAAATTATAAGAAATCACGGAGGGTATGAAACCGAAATGTTCTAGAACCTAAAATTCGAAGATATATTATATATTCGTAACATTCATCAATCCGCACCGAGCCCGCGTAGTAGATTATGGCCTATTCCCTTTCCTAGAGAGGAAGCCTGAGTCCCAGCAGGGGTAGGTACTATTTTATGTTAACGTTTGAATCCCCAACCGGTCCTATGAGACCGCGCTGTTATTGTTTTACTATTGTGTCTCATTTCGCGGGTATCTGAGTAATTAAACACAGATAGCGACTGTTTCTCGTGAAAGTTCAAAATTGAAGGGGAATTTCATAATTTAGGTTACCTCATAGTGGACCTTTACACCGTATGATTTTGTCGACACCTATATTTACAAGTAAGTTACCTACTACGCCATGTTTCTGCACCATCCTAAGGTTGACTGGTAGAAAATGCCTAAGGTATTAAGGCCGCCTTTGTACAATGTTTTTGTGCATAAAGTATCAATTAATAAATAGTCGACGGGGACGATAGGTTCTGAAGTGGCGACCAGGAACTGGGAGGCGCAGTGTTGGAAGGCTTCCCAAAGGTGGACAGATGACCTGGTAAAGGTCGCAGAAATACGATAGTTGTGAGACGCGGTTCATTACGGTGACACTCGGGGGACGCCTGTGTCCAGCAGTTATCGTCTTTTGGCTGAAATCGTGATGATGATGATGATAAGAAAATAACTCTCAAAAAATAACTCATGATAAGAAATAATCTGCTTCTATACTTTGTGTGCATAAAGAATTGGTTAAACAAATACCATTGCGCTTTGGGTCACTTTAATCTTTCTGATGAGGCATTTTCTACAAGTCAACCTTTGAGTGATGCAGAGATAAATGATGGTTGGAGCAATACTTACAGCATATTAAAATACTATACTGTTTTAACTAAGTACTGAGTTCTAAATATTGAGTCAATTCAACTGAAAATTCAACGTATAATAAGACAAATAGCGAAAACCACACAACTATCTCATTCACATTACAAACATTCTACCAACACACGCCAACTTTGACCAACAATCTATTCCAACGTAAAATATGAAGCGCTAAATAAATTTCATAGCACTTTAGTTGCTTTGTCTAGTCCAATATTTGGCATTTGCCATAAATGTGACCATGTAAGGCCGCAAATCGCGTGCGGTTTTGGCATCGACTACCAACTCATAATAGGGTACTTACAAAATTGATGCTCAGCATTAAACACTTTATTGGCACTTGGTTTGCTGTAGAGCTGGATTTTCTGGGCGTTTTGACTAATTTTATGACATTGTGAATTCAAGGCCTTTGATTTGGTGGGTTTGTATAGTAGATTTTAACTTTAATCAGGTTCGGTGTGTAACTTCATGTTTTGTCGTCGATTCAGGATATCGATCAGAGTGGGAATTGCCTCCCTGTGAGGGTGATGAGTGATGATGATGGATAACAAGCAAGAAACTATTTCAGATCACTAAACCTATTTATTATGATTTAGGCTGCTCAATATAGTAGGGTATTTATTTATTTATTTATTTATTTATTTATTGTAACTTAATGCAAATTGTACAAAGGCGGACTTAATGCCATAGGCATTATCTACCAGTCAACCTTAGGGTGGTGCAGAAACAATTATCAATTCACAAAGAGCCGTGAGATAGTTTCTAATGCAGTTTTGCCCACGTGACTTCTGACAGAGAAAAAGGGACCTCTTCTATGCATATAAAATTACTAGCTTCCGCCCGCGGCTTCGCCCGCGTGGTGTGTTGATAAAAAGCAGCCTATAGCAAAAATAACAAAATCGAAGAATAAATAAGATTACGTTTTAATTTTTTTTCTGACCTGGATAAAAAGTAGCCTATATGTTAATCCAGGGTATAACCTATCTACATACCAAATTACAACCAAATCGGTCCAGCCGTTTTTGCGTGAAAGAGTAACAAACATACATCCATCCTCACAAACTTTCGCATTTATAATATTAGTAGGATTAGCATTTGTTCATGACTTCGTCCGTGCCTATTTAGATTATTACGGATGCGAAATTTCAAGCCATGGCGACAGTTTGGGGAGGCCTATGTAAAAATGTAGACATCTTCCTGCTGAAATGATAATGAAAGGACGTATCATTCACTCTAACAGTTTTTGCTATGAACATATATGTGGTGAACTAACTTTTAAAAAGTCAATGAAGAAATTTTACTGATCTACTAAAGCGATGTTATCGTAATTATTTTGGCTTCTCCATGGCTCATCTAGATAAGGTGGCGCCTCATATGTGCTCTATGTCTATAAGTAAAAAAACCGGCCAAGTACGAGTCGGGCTCGCGCACAAAGGGTTCCGTAGCAGCAAATATAATACAGTTAAATCAACCTATCTCAAAAACTATAAGAGATACTTTGATCAAACCAAAAATCGTTGAAAGAGTTAATTAGCATGCATCACCTCTATTTTTTTTAGAATTTTATACCCCGTAGTTATAAAAATAGAGGGGGGGGGACATACTTTTTACGACTTTGAGAGCTGATATCTCAAAAACCGTTCACTTTAAGAAAAATGTTTTTTAGAAAACTTTATATCATTTTAAAAGACCTTTCCATTGATACCCCACACGGATATGTACATCGAAAAAAAAATTTTCATCCCTCAGTTACATGTATGGGGGGCCCCACCCCCAATTCTTTTTTTTACTATTTAGTGTCATAATTTTGTAGCGGTTCATACAACACATATTCCCATCAAATTTCATCACTGTAGTACTTATAGTTTCCGAGTAAATCGGCTGTGACAGACGGACAGACGGACAGACGGACAGACGGACATGACGAAACTATAAGGGTTCCGTTTTTGCCATTTTGGCTACGGAACCCTAAAAATATTTCAGTTCCTAAGCTGTAATCTTCTTTCCCTACAAAAGGACCGCGATAAAAGGTTTCGGAAACCCTATGTTTTGAAGAGGATCCTAATAACTACAGATACTTTGTGTACCACGTATGTGTGGGCTTTTTGCTTGTAGTATGGGTAAATGGGATGAATATGACATAAACCCATACTTTAAAATATGCTTTTGCTGTATTCTGTGTTTCATCATCAAATCCTGTCACAATGGGTGCTGAATTGCTGATGCACGCGTCATGCTCGTGAACGGTCGTTGTCAGTTGAGACTGGTCTCTTAGCTGCTAGAGACTCTATCATTTTTTTTTCCTCATTGTTTAAGCGACACTAAATGTATAACCAAGATTTATGTAACTCATGATGAAAGAGTGTCCATTGATTTTCGTGCACATTCTTCTCCATAGAGATCTACTCGTACACTTTGGAATGTGCAATTTAGTTTTACTGACCGACCTTTTAGTTTCTGTTTCAATATCAATGCAATTTACCTACTTTTTTTTTGCATAATTGCTGAGACAGAAGCCATTTTAGCCTGACACAGGTCAGTTTTTAATTTTTAATGTTTCATTAAAAGAAGATTGGCGAGCTGGATATCACATCAAAATCCAAACATACACAAATCTAGTTATATGCAACTTATGGGTCATATATCGTTAGTTATTTTCCAAGCTAAAATACAATATTAGCAGTCCGGAGTAATTAAAAAACCATGATTTTAGGGTACAGTCCCGTTACGGAAACAAAACGCAATAATGCAATAGTACTAATTGTGACGGAATTGCATGGAAGATTCTAAACCAAAATCGTTTGCACAGGGTTTCATCGTCTTAACCTATCACATACCCGCAAAACGAGACACAATAATGTCAACTGTTCTGTGGCCTTAATAATATGTCTTTTATGACATAGATGGCGCTAGTATAGTAGTAGGATTGGAAAATATACATATCTCTTTAAAGAACATTACTTTGTTTTTTGCTATTTACAAAATTACTTAATCTTAACACAAAGTCTCCTACGACATTACAAACCTTATAAAGTAAAGCACGTAATAACTGGGATTCGAACTCGGTGGCATAAAATTTACCGATTCCATTAGCCACTAGACCATCGAGTCATTACGCAATGAGTTGAAATTATCCTACTCTTTATTATATTGAAGTTGTTTAGCGACTTTAGCCCGTATCATAAATCTCAAATGAATTGAGGGTAGTTTAATATTAACTGTATAAAAATTAAATCTTTTTGTTCAATCATAACGTTCATTACAATCTTTGAGTAAGTTTAGTTACGATTGCGTTTAACAAGTTTTTAACATTTATTTTATCATGAGTTCGCGATCAAATATTGATATGGCTACGAGGGCCCAAATAATAGCATTGCATAATCAAGACTTAAACGTAAGTAATATTTTAAAGTCACGGTTCGTTATTTATTTTATTATCCACGATTAACGATACACGAAAATAATAAATAATATATTATTTCCTTTATAGGTAAAGACTGTCACTTTTGGATAAAGCGGTTTCAAGAAGAGGGTTCGTTGGAACATCGTAGTAGATCTGGTAGAAGACGCCATATTGACTCATACCAGCGTCAGGTTATGGTGCAAGGTTATGAGGGAAATGGCTTTACACGAACAAGATATTACGCAGAGTTGTTTGATACATCTTTGTGGACGGTGTATCGTGCTCTTTATAGTGAAGGGCTGCATTATCATCGACATGCTGCTAAGCCATTGCTAACCGAAGCTCATAAAAGAGCACGATTGGAGTTCGCTAAATACAGAAATTTCGACTAGAGCAACGTAATCTTCAGTGATGAAATACTTTCAAATCCAGCACGGGCAAGTTAGGTTGTGGCGTAGGAATAAAACGCGTTATGACAGTGATCACGTTGTGCCTACCTCTGGATCCGGTCGTGTAACAGTGAACATGTGGGAAATGGATGAGTGCTGACCAGGAGAACTTACTGTAATACTCAGTCGTGCAAATAGTGTAAACTACATAGATGTGCTGAATGACGTCATGCTGCCAACCGTGCGGATTTTTTTTTCCTGTAGAAGAAATGCCTGTAGTGATAACGTTCGTGCAAGACCATAAAATTGTCCTATACACCGTTCCATAATTGTGCAAGAGTGTGTAATATTCAGGGTTCCTGTTAAACCGAATAAAAGACGAACACGGCCAGTACAACCATTTATGCACAAACTCTCAACTAGATTAAGTTTAACAATCAATCCGCATAAAATAAACAAAGAAGCGCAATTCTTGTAACAAAAAGGTTATGTCCGTATGAGTCCGGATCGAACCAGCGGCATGTGTCCGCCAAACCACCGGCTGTGCCTCGAAACCAATCGCTCCTTTATAACTGCGGCGATTATGACGATGACTAGTTTGACAGACGGACATCAAATCTGTTTAGCTAGCAATCGGATATACGGATCATTCCTTGGCCTGCGAGATTACCAGATTTAGGGTCCGTTCACACAGACCGGCTCGGAGAGGAGAGCAGATTTTTTGTCAAGTTGAAAATAAAGTTTTAAGTATTTGTAGTAAGGTTTATTTTTGCATGTGCACTGCGCGTTCAAGCATTCTTAATGACAAAACAGTGCACATGCAAAAATAAACCTTACTACAAATACTTAAAACTCAGTTTTCAACGTGATAAAAAATCTGCTCTCCTCTCCGAGCTGGTCTGTGTGAACAGACCCTTAAACCCCATTGAAAGTTTATGGGGCGTTATAGTTCAAAGGTGGGACAATAGGAACGAAAGGACTTAGGAATCACTGACTTTACGGGGTCAAAGCTTATATGAATAATTAATAAACGGCGAACACACGAAATATTAAAAAGAGAATATAAAGTGTTGACTATTGGATTGAGTAATAACAAAGACCGGGGTAGCTATAATTTATTTGATAAATTACAGTGATCAAACTTAGTGTAAGTGGGATTTTAATCACTACTTTATAACAACAAAATGTTATTACACTAATGATTTTGATTTCTTATATAATATAAGAAATTAAAATAAAAACAATATAATTTATATTTATATTGTATTCCTTTCCAATATAAAAAAAAATATTTATTAAAAATATATTTTATATATTATACAAATCAAATAAAAAAACAAGTTAAATTAATACTAAAGAAAGTCTACTCAAACAACAATTAATATGAAATAAATCAAATTATTAAACAAAACAAAATCAAAATTATATGCACAAATAATAAACCGAAACAATTGTATTAAATCGCTTATATTCTGCACTGTGGCGTAGGCCTTATAGGCACGCAGTAATCATTCAATTGCATCCTACCCTCATAAGTCAAATTGTTTTGCGGTTCTTTGTGTGAAACCTACCTTCTTATATTTGGGAAATAAATACCTTAACCGTAAGTAGAAAACTAGTTAAATACACACGCACGCACACACCACGCATACACTATACATAAATTATTATGCACACCATACTTTTAATGCGCAAACCTTCTCGCTAAGAGGCAAATTAGCGTTTAGATACTAAATTAATATCTTGCCACAACAATTTTTTTGTTTTTAAATACATGTTATTTATATTCCTCGTTATGTTATACCTGATTCCGTGGGGTGAGGACCTGGTGATCTGTAATACAGGTTTACACCTATAATAGACACCAGCTCCGCACACTAGACTGATTTTTTTTTGTTATGTTAGTTAGGTAATTTTTTTTCTTAGTCTCTTCTTAGTCTTCTTTTAGTCTTGTTTTTGTGGGTGAAATAATGATATTATTATAAATTACTCGATCCCAAAATTACAGCTATAACCCGGTCTTACAATTTATTATTGTTATTGATTTGAGGTCAAGCTTCAATTTCTTCCTCGTTCTGGAACGAATACTTAAGCTATGAACCTTAGTCATAACATAATGCACAAATCAATCATTATAGTCAATACCACTAACCATAATCATGCAAAACGTAATATTTTTATAATTTATGAGTGGGTAAAATATTTACAGAACTACTGTCTAATGACATTACAACACAAAAGAACTGGCATCATTCCTATAGTAAGTTTGACACTAATGTGTCAATTTAGTCTCAAGGTATAAACAACAGACGATAAGGTTGCATATTTATAGGGAAGGGTATTGTAACTTTATGAATCAAACTAAATAATAGGAGAATGGCACAATACAGTTTTCATTTAGAATACTTATAATATCTACTACTAGTTTTATTTTTTTAATGTCTTCCATTTTGTAATAGAGTTATTCAGTTATAAATTTTGCTTGTATTTCTCATAACAAGTGAATTAAATAATTGTTAATTGGGTGTAAAACTGTTAAGTTAGGTTATACACTGTATAAATAAGAAAGAAGTAAAAATTGTATTCTTCTTTGAGAATTAAATGTCTTAAACTATAATATCACTAAAATAGTTTAATTTTTTATCCTTTACTAATTCTCGTAACTTAGTAAATCTTAATCTGTAAGAAAACTATTACTAATAATGCTAATACTTACCACTATTTATGAAAGTAATTTATGTATATATATTTATATAGTGTTAATATATAGTAGTATATGTATACTTGTGTATTATGCCTTTATTGCACCTTATACCTCATATTTTTATATTATTTATAACAAAAAATAAAATAAAAAACGTTTAAAAATATAAAAAAGAGAATATAAATTATATTATACAATAATTACATTTTAAAAAAGTCGACTTAGAACTGGGATTTGAACCTGTGCCCTGTGGAACTAGCTTTGATATTCTGCCATGCTAATCCCCCTGAGCTACCGATCTAATTATTAGAATATGCGAAAATGAGAGCTACTTTGTGAATGTAGGGATTTTATTATTTATGATCTACGCCATCTGTTGTCGAATTAAATAATATACCAATTGGCTTTTTTGCTTTAGTATAGATGGCGCTGTATTAAGTACTCGGAAATAAGAAAATAAAATCATTTATGTTTGTTTTTTATTATATTATTATTACTTAGTAATTATTTTAGATATTAAAAACCATATTAAGTGCCACTGCGTAATAAGATTTTTAAGCTATGCTGTGTTTTTTAAATGTTTGAACAGCGCCATCTAGCCGTCTCATGAAAGTCATGAAAGGTTTTGCAAAACCTCACAGTCAAATGTCGACCTAAGGTCTACCATGCAGCTTTGTCAATGTTAGTACCTCGTCCTTTTTGTGAAGTCGGTAAAAACAAAACGCATAAAATAGGCTTATTGCGTCAGCTGTTACTTAGGTATGTCAAATACAAAAAAAATATAAACTGTCATGATATTTTTGTTTGATCCTGCCTAAACATAATTCGTCGTTCGTGTTATTTGTAATGTTATCTGCATCTATAAATGAAGTGTGAACTCTTATTTTGTGCCGCCACGTTACTATAGTACATTACAATTTGCGTTTAGTGTATAAACCTGCGCAGGACTGAAATAGAACTCTTATTTATTCTGTGAATGTTTTTCATGCTTTAACAATGTCAGCAGTTGATCTTCGGTGTATAAACTGTTATGTGCGCTTATCACGCCTTCGCCGACGTGTCTTGATTTGACCAGTTTAAAGGAGAAAACCGAAGTCATTATCGGCTACTGTTGTAATTGTAAAGTATGACTCAGAACCGTGGGCTGTTGTTCACATGTCATGAGTGTAGTCTGGTATTTAGCTTACGATCGACACGAAGGAACAATCTCCCTGCGGTATTTCTTGACAATGTATTGTTACAATTATAATAAAAAAATGTTATAAATACTATGGTTTTGTTTTTTACCTGTTACGAGACGCCGCGCGGCATCAAGAGGTGCAGCGCGACGCCGCGTGGCATCACGAGGGGCAGCGCTGCATGAAGCAACGTATTCTAAATTCTCACAACGTATTCTAAATTCTCACTTATTTTTAATAATTGTATTGATTGTGGACAGTTTCCTGATTTAATGAAGTGTAGTAAAATAATACCATTGTTTAAAACGGGTAGTACTTCTGACCCCACGAATTATAGACCCATTTCAGTACTACCTACCTTTAGTAAAATATTCGAGAAACTCATTTTAGACCAATTACAAAGATTTTTCAATAGACACAAATTGTTACATACTAAACAATTTGGTTTTACAAGGGGTCGTTCAACAACCGATGCCGGGGTTGAACTTTTAGGTCATATTTATGATGCATGGGAAGACAAATGCGATGCTCTGGGCATTTTTTGTGACTTATCTAAGGCATTCGATTGTGTTCTCCATGAAACATTAATCAGGAAGCTTCGCCATTACGGGATCCGGAACTTCTCTCTGAATCTTCTTATTTCTTATCTGAGTGATAGGATTCAGACAGTCGATGTTAATGGGAAAAGATCTCCCGGATCCGTAGTAAAAATGGGTGTCCCTCAGGGCTCAATTCTTGGCCCCTTTTTGTTTCTTATTTATATAAATGACTTACCTTACCTCATCAAGGATAACCATAATATAGTGTTGTTTGCAGACGACACTTCACTTTTGTTTAAAATGAAACGTCAACAGACGGTTACTGATGATATAAATGTAGTTCTTTCCAAAATAATACACTGGTTTAATGTAAATAACCTCCATCTTAATGAAAAAAAACAAAGTGTATTAAGTTTACCATGCCACATGTTAGGCAAGTAGAAACTAGTGTACTAGTTAAAGGTAAAGAGTTGAGTCCTGAAGATGCAACAGTGTTCTTGGGTATAACTCTAGATGCTGGGCTTCAGTGGGGCCCACATATAGACAAATTATCGAAGAAACTCAGCTCTGCAGCATACGCTGTTAGACAAATAAGAAATTTAACTGATGTAGAGACAGCCCGTTTAGTTTATTTTAGCTATTTCCATAGTGTCATGTCGTACGGTATTCTACTGTGGGGAAATGCCGCCGATATCCAGACAATTTTCGTATTGCAGAAAAGGGCTATTCGTTCAATCTATAAATTAAGTCCCAGATACTCCCTCAGAGTTAAATTTAAAGAAATTAATTTAATGACTGTGCCCTCACAGTATATTTACGAAAATATCTTGTACGCCCATAAAAACAAACATGTTTAAAAAGTACAGTGATATTCATAGTTTTAATACCAGGAACAAACATAACTATGTTGTTCCTGCAACCAGGCTCAAAAAAATAGGGGGTTCATTTAGATGTCAATGTATACGCTTTTATAATAAGCTTCCTAGTAATATGCAAGAACTAAGCCTTAATAAGTTCAAATCTTTTGTTAAGCGAAAACTTTGCCAAAAGGCTTATTACACTGTAAAGGACTACGTTGAGGACGTAAAGGCTTGGGATTGACCCGCTCCAGTGCGCACTACAACTGTTGTCTTATCTTCTTACTTTATTTTATTTTCGATTGTACTTTTTTACAATTTGAAATTTATTTATTACAATTTGACATTGTAAAATAATTTTTACTTTACAATTTGACATTTTTTAATTTTTTTTTTCTTTTTTATTTATGTTTGACATAAATGCTTACTTTGTTAAGTATTACACTTTGTATTATTATTATTTTTTCTTTTTTGTGAATGTGAGGACCATGCGGATTGCTTTTTTTTTCTTTTTTAGTCATTTTAACTTATGTCTGGCAATTTGAGTGTTTTCTGTGGCCTAACCATTATGTCCTCTCTTTGGTATTGTTCGTCAAGTCGTTGAGCTCCTTAGTAGTCCTGAGTTGAGCTTTGCGAATATTGACAAATGCTTGCACTGACCGGACAGGTCCACTCAAATTGCATGGTTCTTTCTTCAAAAGGCCATCTCAGACACTAATCTGCATGGTTCGCATATTATTTTCATGTTGTACGGACTTTAAAAGAGACTGTGACCCCTGAGTTTGTTTCGGTGTTTCTTCTCAGGGTAGTCAGTTAGGAAACACCGGCCTCATCTAGTAACAAAAAAAAAAAATCCAAGAAAAAAAAATTGACGTGTAAAAGAGTTTGAAAAAACCTATTTGCAAAATAAATATCATTTATCATTTATAATGAAATGTGTATCTTTTCGCGTAGTAAATAAAGTTATATTTTGAGTTACTCTATTAAAATGTGCGCGCAGCGTCGCGTCTCGGTGTGAGCTGACCCTAACCATCGTACGATTGAACGATGTGATTAAACACACATTCTTTAGAGTGTCCTAATAGAAGCTTGATTTACTCATCGCGCGAGCACAGGGTTTCGTCGATAAAACTAATCTCATCGTGCGACGAAATCACATCGTTCAATCGTATGATAGTTAGCTAAATAGGACAACGCTTAAGGGCCTGCCTTAAAACCTTGTCCAGAAGAAGCGAATTCGTTTAGAAACGTTTCGCGCGAATTCATTCGCGCGCTAGTAATATACTAGTAAGATACTAGCACAAATACGTCGCGTCCACAAGTATCGCGCGAATTCCAAATACGCGCGTAAATCGCGTGCACAACGCCAGACCCTCAACTCGCGCGTATTACACGCGAGTCGAGATACTAGGGACACCTTGTTGCGTCCAGTTAAACGCGCGAACTCCAGAGCGAGTGCACATATCCAGGGAAATTGAGCACCTGCATTTGATACGGAATTGTTGAATGCTCCAGCGTTGATACGCTCTTTCTGGGCGCAACGGTTGCGCGTGATACGCACGAGAGAATCGCGATGAATTCGCCCCTTCTGGTCAAGCTCTAAGTTACGTAATTAGGTAGGTACCTTGTATTATTTTTGGTGGTCCATTTTGAGGTTATGTCTATAAATCATTTTATATCCCCAACTCTAATGTATGTCTTGACTTACTTGACTTAATATCCTATATCCCCTAGCTGGGGCAGAGGGCGTCAACAGTAGTCACCCAACGCGAGCGGTCTTGCGCTTTATGCTTGACCTCGCTCCACGTCAGTCCGATGTCTTTCGCTTCAGCCAAAACGGTGCGTCGCCAGGTCTGCCGAGGACGGCCACGCTTCCGTTTCCCTTGGGGATTCCAGTCCAGTGCCTGTTTAGGTATATGATTGGAATCCCTCCTAAGCGTGTGACCAATCCAACTCCACTTGCGACGCTTGATCTGGTGGTCGATCGGGCTTTCGCGGCATTTCTCCAACAGCTCTACGTTAGAGATGGTCTCGGGCCAGTAAATCCCGAGGATACGGCGAAGGCATCGATTTACGAAAACCTGGATTTGTCGTGAGATCTCCTTTGTCACCTTCCACATTTCGCACCCGTAAAGCAGCACGGATTTGACGTTTGACCTGAAGATTTTTAGCTTAACTCTTCGAGTCAATTTCCATGATTGCCAAACCGGTCTCAGCTGTGCAAAGGTACCGCGGGCTTTGGCAATTCGAGAAGCGACGTCTTCTTCAGTTCCACCAGTTTCCGCCACGACACTTCCGAGGTACGTGAATTTCTGGACGCGTTCAACTGCCTCAGTGCCGATTAGCAGCGGCGCAGCATTAATCACCCCTGTACGCATTTCCTGGGTCTTCCTCGAGTTAATTTTAAGCCCAGTTTTCGCTGCCTCCTGACGCAGGTCGTTCAATTTTGCTTGCATGTCGGCGTGCGTATGATTTAGCAGGCATAGGTCATCGGCGTAGTCCAAATCCTCTAAAACGCTGGACAATCCCCACTCTATCCCGCGGCACCTCTCATTGAAGATGCGAAGCAAAATTCCGTCAAGAACGACTATAAAGAGAAGAGGCGAGAGGAGGCAACCCTGACGAACACCCGCGTGCACTGCGATGTCCTCCGAGATGAGACCGTCGTGAACCACTCTGCAGGAATATTTCCGATAAATGCTCTGTAATAAGCGGACCAATTTTGGTGGCACTCCCATTTCCAGCAGGCGAGACCATATGCTGGACCACTTCAACGTATGTTCAAATGTATGTCTTACCATTACATATTTTGTTATACTCTATTGTAGCATTCTAATCCATATATTAATTCTATGCAACTTTAAGGTGATACTGAAAGTACATGGGGTTTTGCCAATCTTCTTTATTGATTAATTACTTTTTATTTTATTATTGTTTGTCTTGTACGAGTCGCAAGTACATGTTTTTTTGTTCTTAAAATGCACGTCGAGGTAAATTCGGGTTTTCTCAATTCTAAGTTATCTCTTATTTAACAAGCAAAAGATAGGCAGAAAGCAATTCATGTTCTTGTCAGAACATGTCAAACATATGTATGTAGTACATCGAGAATCGTAACCTCCCTGCAAAGCTTTGAGTCCAGTGTACAGTGGACTAACTAACATTGCGCCCCGGGCCGGCTTGTAAGCCTAACGAGTAACTACACGCCTCTCCCTTTCACGACTACGGTACCTGGGAGTATTCCGGTTTCGGCACCCAGATTTTCGGCACCCAAGCTATTCCCGATTCGGCACCAATAGGTATTTTGGATTGGGATTTTGTATTGGTTACTACACGCTTTGGAGTGCCCCAAGTGCCCGGACACCTGCACTTTGGAGAACTTAGGGCCATGTGCACCGACATAAGTTTAAGATAACCATCTGATTAACGTCAATAACAGACGATTAGGAACAGGAAATATTGCTAAAATAGCCGTTTTAATATTAAAACAGTCGATTTGGTGTCGGTGAACATCGCCCTTAATGGGTGCCAATGCGGGTATGTGATAGGTTAAACAGTTGATTTTCTGTGTCTTGTGCTGTACCAAATAAATTATTTTTCTTTTTTTTCTTTCTTTCTTTCTTTCTTTATGCTGCAATTAAGTAGCTACCTACTGGGCCCAAAGAAGTTGACGAGTTTACAGCTTCGATTCGAAAGAAGAAGAAGATTGGTTACTACCATTCAACTTACCTGTAGGTGCCGAGTCGGGAATAGCTTGGGTGTTGAAAATTTGGGTGCCGAAACGGGAATACTCCGATACCTGTTCCAATTAACCATCAATTGATGTATCAAGTGGACTCGTTTCGTTGGTTTCATACGAAATATTGTGACTAGTTTCTTTTTCTAATACACACACATATTCCCCCGCGGATTTAATCTCGTATTTGGTTGCTGCTCCATTTCTATTGATCTTAGCGTGATGTTACATGGCCTATTTTCTTTCTTCATAAAGGGGCTATTAAAATCTAAAAGAATTTTCCTATTGGAATCAACGGTTCCTGAGGATAACGCGTTCAACCAAACAAACTAATTCTTCAATTTTATAATATACTCACGCCTTTTCCAGAAACTACAGAACTAAACGCGATTCTTAGATAGATAAATGGTTTCAGGGGCTGAAAGTAGCTAGGAATATGACTTAAAAATATTTAGAAGTGATCCCACTCCACACTCTCTGAAATCGCAATTTACAAACTTACACTTTCCAAAACGCAAAAACAAAAAAGTACCTCCTTAACCGTTTCCAAAATGAGCTAATTGGAAACCCTAATTAAATTAGCTAGTAAAGCACTATTCCTAACAGGGCGACAAAGCAGCCACACATTAGTTTAACACCACCCAAACTTTGGGTGTCCGAGTTTCGACTAGTCTCCCGAAGTTCACTTCTACCTAATGGTTATAACCACCGAGACTTACTTAAGTAAGTCAGTACTATATACCTAGAGCGGAAGCCTGAGTCCCAGCAGTGGGAACATTACAAAAGGCTGATTATGTTATTTGTTGTGTACCTACACCTATATCAGCTATTTAGACGTAGGTTTAGGTTTTCCCTCTCCAAGACAGGAGGCCTGAGTCCCAGCAGTGGGAACCATTATAAGGCCGATAATGCTAATGCTAGACGTAGGTTTTGTAACAACTTTTCAAATTAAATGTATTTGGACGCCTCTGTAGGCTTGCGGACGGCGAACAATGGGTAGCTCGCCGTCTGGACGTCCGCTAACAGTCCGGACCAAGCCCAAGTCATTGATGGCGCGTATCTTATATCGCGTTCCACGCGCGCCTCAAAAAGATCTCCACAAACTGTAGGGGCCTAGCAAGGTCGAAGCCTACTGGGACCCTGGATTGAACGAGGACCCTGGAGCGCAGGCAAAGAGGGATCAGGAGTAGGTTTTAGAGAAGTAATATACAGGATTAATTAAAAACAAACTGAGGCACCCTTTCACTTGTCTTAGAGTGGGAGAAGTAATTTCTCACCTAAAAAAAATGTTTAATAAAGGGCTAGGCAAATTGATAAATACTCGTAATATGCCGTATTTCAAAAAAAATACAACTAATATTTGTATTTGATTCATGTATCTCTTCAACAGCTAACCATATTGTTACTATGTTGTGTTCCATTACTTCGCACAAAGCGCAATACTGAGGCGCCTTGCAGACACAATCAGGAATGTGATGCATAGCAATGCGAAATAACAAGGTTCCGAGACTTCCACTCACATAGTAACTATAGACAGAGAATACGATGAAAGCAAAATTAGTTAGTTCTTCATTTCTAACAATATATCACTCGTTAGGGGTGAAATTAAAAAAAAAAGACACTTTCCACTTTACATGTAGGGGGCTACCCTAATAAAATATTTTTTTCCCAGATTTCAGTGCTAACGGTCACAGAGATTAAGCGAAGACGGACGGACGGACAGACATGGCGAAACTAGGGTTCCATTTGGCTACGACCCTAAAAAATCGGAGTTTTATAATATATTTGATTCATAGCTTCTCTTTAACAGCTAACCATATTGTTACTATGTTGTGTTCCATTGCTTCGCACAAAGCGCAATACTGAGGCGCTTTGCAGACACAATCAGGAATGTGATGCATAGCAATGCGAAATAACAAGGTTCCGAGACTTCCACACACATAGTAACTATATTAGTATAGGAGACAGAGGATACGATGAAACCGAAATTAGTACGTTCTTCTTTTCTACGACAAATCGGTGGTAAATGATAAATGGTATTTATTTTGAAAATAAGTTCTAAAACACTTTTATGCATCAATTTTTTGTCAGTTTAAACTATGTAGATGAGGCTGGTGTTTCTTTGCTGTCTACTCTGAGAAGAAACACCGAAACAAACTCAGGTGTCAAAGTTTCTTTTAAAATCCGCGTAGTGGTCAAATCACAACCATTATGTTTAGTCTCTGAGAAATCTGCGTGGTTATTTCTTCCAAAAACCTTTTTTAGAGGAAATAACCACGCAGATTTGAGTGGGCCTGTCCAGGATTGCCTGGACTGCATTTGCAAACCGGCATTTGCACCGGTTTGCATTGGCAAACCTTTGTCAATATCCATATTGTTTAAAAGACTAAGATCTCTGAAACGAAAAAGAGCAACTGAAAGAACACGAGTGGCTTTTAGTTAGAAAAAAATCTGAGTTGCACTTATATAAAAAGCTAGGCAGATTTATATTTGATTCATAGCTTCTCTTCAACAGCCAACTACTTGTATATTGTGTTCCATTACTTCGCACAAAGCGCAATACTGAGGCGCCTTGCAGACACAATCAGAATGTGATGCATAGCAATGCGAAATAACAAGGTTCCGAGACTTCCACACACACACACACACAAACTTCCACATAGTAACTATATTAGTATAGGAGACAGAGGATGCGATGAAAGCGAAGTTAGTACGTTCTTCTTTTCTATCGACAATTGTTGTTGTGTAAATAATAATAATAATAATAATAATAAATTTCTTTATTCAGATATCTGAGATCCATACAAAATATAAAAACTAATACACAATAGTAAGCAGGGACTTTGTCCGCTGTACCAATTTCCACATAATAGGACAATCATATCTACTCGCTATGACACTCAGGATGCTGTGACGACTTCCACGCAGTCGACTGATGAGTGATGCAGTCTTTTTGCGCCACAGGGCTGCAAAGCCATCTATGTGCGCATCAGCAAACATTCCTGATGCGCTACAGAAACGTGGAAGCCGCAACAAGGCCCTGAACGCATTGTTAAATTGGACCCGCAGAGCATTGTATGCTCTCTGGGTATAGTCAACCCACAGACATCCCGTGTACAGTGAGGTGCAATAAGCTCTAAATAAGGTGATTTTGACCGAATCTGTACACCGGGAGAATCTGCGAGCCAACATGTTCGCCCGAACTGACAATGCTCTGCGTTCCCTCTCCATGTCAACATCGTCTTTCAAATCATCGGTAACCCAATGTCCAAGATATTTAAATTTGTATACTCTATTTAAAGACTCACCATTCAGATAAAGTGGTTGTACAGGTGGACTCTTGGGACCCGATTTAAAAACCATGTAAACAGATTTTTTTACATTATACACGAGACCGTGTGAAGCCACAAACGACTCACAAACTGCGAGCAACCTTCGGAGAGCTCCGATCGAGGGGGCCAGCAGTACCATGTCGTCCGCGTAGCTGAAGTTGTTACAACAAACACCATCAACATAGCAGCCGACACGCGCGCCACTGAGCTCCTCCACCAGAGCGTTTACGTACAGATTGAAGAGCAAGGGCGAGCTCAAACCCCCCTGCCGCACCCCACACTCCAACCCGCTCGCATCCGAAAGTTCACCCGCCCACTTGACACGGTTCTCCTGGTTGAGATACCAGTACCTCAGGAGTGATACCAACTCTGATGGCACGCCGGTCCCTGCCAATTTCTGCCATAGGACGTCATACGCCACTAGGTCAAAAGCCTTACTCAGGTCCAGGAAACAAGCATACACGGGAGTACGCCTATCCGTATAGTACTTGACAGTGTGCTTCAAGCTAAAAATGGCTGTTGACAACCCAGGCCGGAAACCGAACTGAGCGTCATGCAGATGTATATGTTTGGTGAAGTATGAATTAAGCACACTGTCAAGCACCTTGGCAATGATCGTCGCCAAGGAAATTGGCCTATAGTTAGCCTTGTCAGCCATGTCTCCTGTCCTATTCTTGACTATAGGTACCACCAGAGTCTGCATCAGTTCATGAGGAAGATATGCGTGGCTTAAGCATACATTAAACAACATGGCAAGCACTCGGGGTAAGTGAACACCAGCATTTCTCAGGTGTTCCACACTGAGTCCGTCATGGCCTGGAGATTTTCCTCCTGTCATCCTTTTAATTGCATTTTTGACATCTTTTGCAAGAATGACCGTTGGTAAATGCTAAACGAAATTTTTTGCAAATAGATTTATCAAGCACATTTACACGTCAGTATAAACTAGATAAGGCCGGTATTTACTAACTCACTACCTTGCGAAGACATATCGAAACAAACTCAAGGGTCAACGTCTGTTTTAAAGTCTATACAGAAAACATGTAACTAATGGTCAAATCACATAATAATCATTATGATTAGCATCTGAGATGGTCTTTTGAGGAAAGAACTACACAGATTTGAGTGGACGTGTACAGTCAGTGCAATCATTTCAGTATATAATGCAAATATCGATTTAATATTTAACATTTTATTTCACTTAGGGCCTATTTCACCACCTATGATTAAGTTCCCAATATCTTACTTGGCAGATAATTTCATACAAATTCTGTTCCATTTTTGAATTTATTCAGGAAGTAGTGACTACTCGGACATTGTGAAACAGGCCCTTAGGGGCTTTAAAATAAATGTAACTTGACTGGTCTGTTGGTCTAGTGGTTAGTGACCCTGACTGCTATGCCGGAGGTCGTGGGTTCGATTCCCACCCAGGACAAATGTTTGTGTGATGAGCACGATCGTTTGTTCTGTGTCTGGGTGTAATTTATCTATAATATATGTATGTATTTAGAAATATACATATAAGTATGTTTATCAGTTATCTAGTACCCATAATACAAGCTCCGCTTAGCTTGGGACTAGATGATGTTGTGTGAAAGTTGTGGAATATTATTATTATCATTATTATATTAACTTTGTTTTTAAGGTTCCGTAGCCAAATGGCAAAAACGGAACCCTTATAGTTTCGCCATGTCTGTCCGTCCGTCCGTCCGTCCTCGCTTAATCTCTGTGACCATTAGCACTAGAAAGCTAAAATTTGGTACCAATATGTATATCAATCACGCCGACAAAGTAGTAAAATAAAAAAACCGATCAAGAGCGTGTCGGGCCACGCCCAGTAAGGTTCCGCAGTTTCCCGTCCGTCAAAATAAGTGTCCCCAACTTTTCAAAAACTGTTCGTCCCATCAAGTTCAAAATAATTTTCCTAGAAAGTCTTTATAAAGCTCTACTTTCCAGATATTTTTTATATTTTCTAAACTTATGGTCTTAACGTATCTTCAATTTCCAAAGTCTCTGTCAAATGACCAGCGCCATGAAGATTAGTATTCAAAATGGTTTCTTAAGGAATGAGCTTCACAAATAATAATACGAGTGGAAATAAACCAGTACTGTACGCATGTGTATGTTATCGAATATCTCAATCGAAACTTAAGGAGCCCTTCAACTCCATAAACAAAGAAGACGAAAATAACATTGTTTTTATAAGCAATTTGTTTGTTCCCAATGTATCAAATATTGAGAACACTCATTAGCTACCATTTATTAAACATCAGAGATACAAATATTGTTATTCATAGGAAAGATTTTCATATATTTCTCCAGGCTAAACAATAATCATGAATAACATTGGTTTCAGATTTCACGACTGCGAAAATAAACCAAGCAATAATAATTAAAGACGAAAGATTTTTATGTATGTGAAGGCAACAGCGATAAATTAGCGGAACAGTTGTCATTGGTAGTTTCATGGCGTGGAAATGAAATAACAATTCATTTCACACTCAATTTTATTTCACAGTAGATAAAATTTGATAATTACAGAGTTAGTTGTTTTGTAATCCAAGAGAACCAGTTTTGTAAGGAGCATCTGAACTGCTTAAAAAACCTCTTAAAAAATCACCCGTTATATTTGTAAGTCTCAAACGGTTGAACAAAATACCGCTAGAATAAAATTTAGCATACAGTTAGTCCATGCCCTAGAATACAACACATAATATTATTTAGGTAAAGAGATAGAATGTACTTTTTTACCGAGAGACAACTTTCTTCTGACACGCGGGCAAAACCGTAAGCAAAAGCCAGTACCTACCAAATAAATAAATATTCGATTATTTGAGTACCTACACATACAGATGTTTGATGAAGTTTTCAGACGCATGATACATTCTTATTGACCTACAAGCCCATTTTGTATGACAAATATACGCAAAATCAAAACAAAATTTGATTAAAGATAACACTGTTTGCTCAAGAGTTATAAATTTAGTTTTGCTTATCAAGCAACATTCTTTACCCACTTGACATTCTTTTATCTCGTTACATATTCGAATTTAGTTGCACATGGATTGAATGTTAAACATAATGATTCTTTACTTATGTTTTTATTTATGATTTCATTTCATTCTAAAAATTAGTTTGAATGATTTAGTTACCAGACCTGTAAGTTTAAAACCTGTGACTGTAATCTGTGGTTATCTATACTTTAGTAGGTGATAGATGAATTTTACATTATCTACATTTTACCAACTACATTTATATGATAGACTTAATTTCAAACTCAGAAATATAGATAAAAACCCTCCTTAATCGACATCTATCGTGATCCTCTACATTTTCTAATAATGAAAAACGATTCATTATTATTGTTCAAGATACTATCTACGAAGAGATTAGAGAGAGGTTAGGTAATGTAGGTATACTTAGTGATGAAATCTGCAATTAGCAATCATAATCCCCACCAACTGTGTTCCCACGTTGTCGTCGTGGTGGGGCTTGCGTATCTCTATGATCTTGAGGGCTATGCCGGTAGAGCTACTCATGCCGGAAGGCCTCAAGTGAGAGACCAGACCAAGAGGAACACACTCAGAGCGGAGTCCAGTCGGACCGCCAGGGAAGGCGCGCTGTCTGGCAGGCATCGCCATCAACAGCTGCTGGTGCTGTCAGTCAGCAATATCGGAGAGTGGGTTCGCCTCTGGTACGTGTCTGCGTACCAGACATGACCAAGATGGCGAACGTGATTATTGGGGACCCCACCCCATTATAAAAAAAAGGGGGAAAAATAATAAAAATGGACGCGACTCTAAAGAGTTTTTTACCCCAGGAGGGTACCGACTGTCATGCAGTCGGAGAATCCCTCACCAAGCAGAGCTTGGTCTGCCCCTCGTATTCTGGGGGGGGCAAAGAGCGCGTCAAGTCCCCTAGGGATCTGTTACCGTCCTCTGTGGACGCATTGAGCCAGGGTGGCTCACTCACCGGTGACGTGGAGTCCCTGGGACCAGTTCCCAGCACATCCGCGGCGCCGGTTTGCACTGAACAGGTCGGCAGGAGTTCTGGCCTGAGGGAGGTGAGTGGAGACACGGAGTCGGACTCTGACGCCGCGTCTTCAATCACCTCACAAAGAATGGAGGTGGAGGACACACCGTCCAGGAGGAACGAGTTCCTCCTGAAGCGTCCCAAGTCGAGAGCCGATAAGGCATCGTCTTCTGACGAAGCGTCAGCCCGCAAAATCTCCACCGCTGGGCGGGGATTGGGCCGTAAGACAGGAAAGGGGAGGGGGCTCACTGCCCAGGAAGCCACCCAGCGACACCAAGAAATTGCCAGGGAGGGGCGCCACCCCGGGGCAACCAATGGGCAGCCCGGCCTCAAAGCGCCGGAGCCGTCTGGCAGCGAGCCAGATGGCATAGGGGAGGTAATAGCCAGATTCTCCGAGGTGGTGGCAGACGCCTTAACAAGCGTCTGCAATAAGAGGTCGAAGTCCTCGAAGGGGAAAACCAAACTTGAGGCTGAGACTTCAATTGCCAAAGCATTGGAGACCCTTGTGGATTCCCTGAAGACGTCCTTCAACGGGAAGATTGAGGGGCACGAGGAGGACCTAGTTGGTCTCCGAGCGGCTGACTCCGAGGCGGCGACCAAAGGAGGGCGCAAGCAGGGACAAAGCCAGTCCCAGCTCCCGCACCAGCCGGAGAGTGAGGTGACCCTGCTGCGGCAAGAGCTAGCTGCCTTCCGGCAGCAGCAGCAGCAACAGCAGCAACAATTTCAGCGGACGGTACAGCAACAGCTCTCCGTCTTGGAGGGAATTGTGCTGCGCCCCCCGCTAACGGCCTCCGGTCAGCGGAGGGTGGCATCGTATGCCTCTACCGCCGCGGCTACGTCTGCTACTCCCAGAGCTGGTCCGCTAGGGCAAGCCGGGCGCGGAGCCGTGGCGCCGGCGCCTGAGGGTCCGGCCTCGGCGGCGAAGCAGCGGCAGGGGAAGACAGCCCCTGCCCCTCCCACAAAGGGCAAAGCGGCGTCTGCCGCGAAGGGCAAAGTGGCACCTGCCACGGTGGTAGTTAGGCAATCCCTGCCGCCTCTCCCGCCAACAGAATCTTTGACCGACACGGAATGGACAGTTGTTGGGGCCAAGAAAAAGGCGGGCAAGGTGGCTAGGGCCGCCAAAAAACGGCAGCGGCGGCAGCGGCGCAAAAAGACGGCCACAGAGGCCAGGCTTTGCGCCCCGGAGGCATCGGCTGTAGTGATCACATTGCTGCCGGATGCGGAGAAAAGGGGCGTGACCTGGAAAAAGGTCATCGGGGAGGCGAAGCGGGCGGTGGACCTCGCAAAGCTCGGAGTCCCTGGGGGCTTCCGAATGCGGCTCACCGCGACCGGAGCCCGTACGTTGGAGGTCCCCGGGGCAAACAGTGGCCCCACTGCGGACGCCGTGGCTGACGTAATCAGGGCGTCCCTAGATGTTGAGGAGGCCCGTGTATCCAGGCCCACTAAGTGCATTGACATGCGCATCATGGGCCTGGATGACTCCGTGACGGAGGAAGAGGTTGTGGCCGCTGTCGTCGGGGCGGGTGGGTGTCTTACCGACCAGGTCCGGACGGGCACCATCCGTGCTGACGGCACGGGCATGCGAGCCGTTACGGTAAGCTGTCCCGTAACGGCGGCCAAGGCCATCACAAGGGAGGGCCGACGGCTTCTGGTGGGCTGGGTCTCCGCACAGGTAAAACTGCTGGAGCCCAGACCTCTGCGGTGCTACCGCTGCCACGTGGGGCACCACGTTGGGGCTTTCTGCAAAGCAGAGGTGGATCGCAGTGACCGCTGCTTTCAGTGTGGCCTGGCTGGTCACTAGGCTGCCGCTTGCAGCGCTGCACCGCATTGTTATGCGTGTGCGGCGGCGAACAAGTCGGCAGATCACCGGGCTGGGAGCAGGTCCTGCGACCCCCCCGACAAGGCTAAGGGTAAGGTCCGGAAGGGCCCTCATCCCACCGCAGACTCAGCCACCGCTGCTGCCGCCATCGCCACGGCAGCCGCTGTGGCAGAGCCCTTAAGGGGGACTCGGGAGGAGACTGTAATGGATTGCCAATAACGGCCCCACTACGTCTCCTCCAGGCGAACATCAACCACTGCGCCCCCGCTCAGGATCTGTTGCTCCAGAGCATGGCGCAATGGTCGATCAATATCGCCGTGGTCTCCGAGCCGTACTTTGTCCTGCCCAGGGAAGACTGGGTCCAGGACCTGAGCGGCTCGGTGACCCTAATTTCGTCGGCCGCCGCCGGTACCCCCGCCTCTCGAGGCCGTCACGAGAAGGCGGGGCTGCGTGGCAGCACGGGTCGGGGACATTGCAGTGGTAGGCGTCTACCTGTCCCCGAACCGAACTCTCGCCGATCTCCACAACTCCCTCATGGAGCTGAATGCCGTCGTCGCTGGGTTCGGATCCCTCCCCGTGGTCGTTTGCGGGGACTTCAATGCCTGGAATCTGGCTTGGGGTTCCCGGCTCACGAACCAACGGGGTCGGATGGTGGAGGACTGGGCTCTGGAGACAGGCCTGGTCGTCCTCAACCGGGGTTCTGTCCCCACGTGCGTGCGGATGCGGGGAGAGTCAGTGGTGGACATTTCGTTCGCCAGCCCCGCTCTGTCGCCGCGTGTCGTCGACTGGCGCGTAATGGAGGGGGTGGAGACGAATTCCGACCACCGGTACATCCGGTTTGACGTCTCCGCCCGGACCTCGACCGCGCCGGTCAGGGAGCAGACCCCGTGTGGTCCGCGGTGGGCGCTGAGGCAGATGGACCGGGACGCTTTCCTGGAAGCGGAGGCCAGAGAGGCGGAGCTGTACGAGGGGTACAGAGCGGCAAGGCGCACCCTCCGAACGGAAATAAAGCGGGCCAAGTTGGAGGCCCGCAATGTGTGGCTGGAGATTCTGAACAGGGACCCATGGGGACGCCCTTACCAGGTGGTGCGGGACAAGCTCCGCCCATGGGCTCCCCCGCTAACTCAGAGTCTCCGGCCTCAGCTTGTGGAGGGTGTGGTGGCCAATCTGTTCCCTGAGCGAGGGGAACACTCTCCCCCGCTCATGGCTCCGCCATCTGCGGTGCCCGTAGCGGACCACACCAGCGACGACGACGACGATACTCAAGAGGTGACCGAGGTGGAGATGAGGGCGGTGGTACGAAGACTTAGTGTCAAGAACACCGCCCCAGGACCCGACGGCGTGCCTGGAAGGGCTTGGGTCCTGGCCATGGAGGCTCTCGGGTCTCGATTACGGGGGCTCTTTAGCGCATGCATGGAGAGAGGCCAGTTCCCCCTTCGCTGGAAGACTGGGAAACTGGTCCTCATCGCGAAGCCGGGGCGCCCCGCGGACTCTCCATCCGCGTACCGGCCCATCGTGCTGCTCGACGAGGTGGGCAAGCTCTTTGAAAGAGTAATTGCAGACCGCCTCGTCGGGCATCTATCACGGGTGGGGCCGGATCTTGCTGACGGCCAGTTCGGCTTTCGCAGGGGGCGCTCCACCGTGGACGCCATCATGCGCGTGAGAGCCCTCACGACGGGGGATGCGGTGACTCGGGGCAGGGTTGTCTTGGCGGTGTCTTTGGACATCGCCAATGCCTTCAACTCCCTGCCCTGGAGTAGCATCGAGGCGGCACTTCAGTACCATGAGGTGCCCGCCTACCTCCGTCGTGTGATCGAGGCCTACCTGTCGGATAGGTTCATCATCTATCCCGGTCACCAGGAAGAGTGGAGACGGCGAGAGATGTCGTGCGGTGTTCCGCAGGGATCGGTACTAGGACCGCCCCTGTGGAACATCGGATACGACTACGTGCTGCGCGGCAACCTCCCCGACGGGGTCAGCGTGGTCTGCTACGCAGACGACACGCTGGTCCTGGCGCGGGGAGAGTCGTACCAGGTGGCGGCCGAAACAGCGACACGCGGGGTTGCGACAGTCGTGGAGAGGATCCAGCAACTGGGACTCAAGGTGGCATTGCACAAGTCCGAGGCTATGTGCTTTCATGGCCTTCGGACCGCGCCACCACCGGGTTCCCAAATAACGGGGGGGTTCACATCGGCGTCGGGTCGACGATGAAGTACCTGGGACTCGTCCTCGACAGCCGGTGGACTTTCGAGGAGCATTTCCGACGTTTGGCCCCCAAACTGGACAGGACTGGTGCCGCTCTGAAGCGGCTCCTGCCCAACCTGGGGGGTCCAGACGCCCCCTGCCGGAGGCTCTACGCGGGGATCGTTCGGTCCATGGCTCTTTACGGGGCGCCAGTTTGGGCGCCATCGCTAGGTAAGCGACCAGCGGCCAAACTGAACGCTTCCCAGAAGGTCATGGCCATCCGGATGGTGCGGGGATACCGCACGATCTCCCGCGACGCGGTGAGCCTCCTTGCTGGCCTGCCACCGTGGGATTTGGAGGCAACAGTCCTTGCACGCATGCACGATTTGCGCGTGGAGATGCAACGCCGGGGCGAAACTCCGCTGCCACGACAAGTCGCGGTATGGCGGACAGAGTTCCGGCGGGATCTCAGGGTGGCATGGCGACTGCGACTGTCGCAACCCAGTGCTGGGCATGCCGTCATTGCGGCGGTAAGTCCCCTCTTTGAGGAGTGGTTGGAAAGAGGTCACGGCGTCCTCTCGTTCCGTATGACGCAGGTCCTCACCGGACACGGTAAGTTCGGGAGGTTCCTGCATCGGATCAAGGAGGAAAGGACGCCCGGGTGTCGCCACTGTGTGGACCGCCCGGAGGACACGGTGGAGCACACGGTAGAGGTGTGCCCCGCTTGGGCGGAGCACCGCCGTGTCCTTGTGGAGGCTATCGGCGGCGGTGACCTCTCGCGCCGGGCCCTGGTACAGGCCATGGTCCGGAGCGAGGAGGGGTGGCAGGCAGTCGCCTCCTTCTGCGAAGCAGTAATGTTAGCGAAGGAGGCTGCCGACCGCGTGAGGCAACGGAACTCACGCCGTCGCCGCCGAGATCCCGATCCCGATTTCCGACCACCGTAGGCGCGGGCTCGCGGACGGCGAGCACTGGGTAGCTCGCCGTCCGGCAGTCTGGTAATAATCTGGACCGAGCCTAGTCGTCGACGGCGCGTTCTGTTCCACGCGCGCCTCAAGGAGATGTCAGCAAACTGTAGGGGCCCGGCAGGGCCGAAGCCTCTGGGGAACACGGTATCCGAAAGGTTGTCACCGTGTCCCCCAGATCGATGGCAACGAAGGAACGGACCCCCCTACCGGAAAAAAAAAAAAAAAAAATTAGCAATCATAATAAGGTCTTTTGTGAGTTTTATACGTATTTGATTTGGTTAACCTAAACGATCACTGTTAACTGTTAACCTAAATGTCAAATGAAATAAAAAATGGGTTTTACTATATTATTGACATTATAATTGCAACTTTTTTCTTCACCGCTGCGAAATATTCACAAAACTAAGAATTCTAGTAAAAGCTGTCGGCGCGTAGTGTTCCACGCGCGTCTCAAAGTGATACTAACAAAATGTAGGAGCCCAGTAACACCAATGCCTGTTGGGGCCATGGGGTTGGTTCTGAAAAGGATACACTCATGGTCCTGGAACGGTAAAGCCATCAAAATGAACGGGTGGTGCGATTTTTTTAAATAAAATCCAGACACGGTCTGCTGCTCCGCCCAGAACAGAAGTCATTAAATGATGTTCCACTAAAACAGCGCCATCTAGTAAGAAGAGGGCCCCGCTAAAGCTTTCGCTTTAATTAAAGAAGATTATTCACAAAGTCACGCTTCTAAATCCCTCACCATTACATTTCAATGAATAATGGCTGGCGGCGTAATATGCATAATGATGTAAAAACGACGTTTTTCCTTAAAACATAATTAATAATGCCGACTGACAAGTATCTCTGGTCAAAATGTTCGTGGCGGTGAGCGATTCATCTTTTACTAGGAACTCGGAAGAAAATGGATACGTATTAATTGGCTTCTTGGCTTTTGTTTATTTATATAATTTTGCAGCAGTGGTGGCCCAGTGGTGACTGCCCCGACTTACAAGTTGTAGGTCGCGGGTTAAAACCCAGCGAGGGGCATTATTTTGTGTAATTTATTTCATCACCACTGCTCTCAAAACGGTGAAGGAAAACATCGTGAGGAAACCGGCATGTCCTAGAACCAAAAATTCGAAGAGAGGTGACATCCATCAATCCGACTAGGCTCGCGTGGTGGATTACAGCCCATTCCCTCTCCTAGAGAGGAGGCCTGAGTCCCAACAGTGGGAACATTACAAGGTCGATAATGCTAATGCTAAAGGTACAAAAGCGGAATCAATGCTTGATAGACTTTTCCGTTTTTCCATTAAAAAAATCTCAGTGCTTAACAGTCGGTAAACCAATAATATAATTTTGTATATTACTGCAAATTCCAGTTCTGTCCTAAGATTTGCCATTAGGTCCCCAACACAAAACTGCGAAGTGTCGTCGCGAAATCTGCATGGTCGCGCGATGCATCGTCATTGAAATGAACTTGCGAATTGTTTGGCATCGCACAGTATGTTCACCTGAAACGTTGTTTTACGAAATCGCATCTCAACCATTCATATTGCATGTTTATGTGAAGCGGCGTCGTAAATGTATAGAAGCGTCGCGACTCAAAACATGTGTGGCCAGCGCTTTAGACGTCGCGTCGTATAACGATGTGGCGTCGACATCGCGTCGTGGTAGATTTCCACGATGACACCTCGACACAACGTAAAGGAAGTTGTCCTTTTAAAAGAAATTCATTCAATTTTGAATTACTGTAAACGGTTGAGTCACATTCCTTGCCATATGCTCAAATATCGACAAATATAAATCTACGAGAGCCAACAACTTTTTTAGGATGTTCATCGTAAGTTTCCACGACTCGACGTCGTATCGTGAAACGACGCCGCTGCCGCATCATTGTACGACGCGACGTCGTATCGTGTTTATGTGTTTGAGCCCTAACTGTAGCACGACTTTAAAATCGGTGTCAATCAAGCTCTGTTGATGGATGTGAATACAGTAATGGTCTAGATGAAATAAATAGTCTAAATCCCTACAATATCGTTACGGTTTTGATTAATGTTATAGCTGTACTACTGTGAAAATCGCTTATTTCGGACTGCTAGCGCTAGCGCAATTTTAGGCTTTACCCAAAGAACAAGGTATTGTCTCCAGTCTTGCCATGAAATACCGTGTTACCCCAGTTAATGGGTTGTGGAGGTCTGTTAGGCAGCCGCTCCTCGTAAAGTACTGGTATTCAGCTAAATCCGGCTTGATTGGTAGACGACCCCAATATAGTTGGGAAATGGCTAAGCAGATGATGATGACCCAAGAAACAAGTAAGTACATCTTGAAAAAATCTCGTATCTATAACACTTTACAACAAGGAATTCATCCTTGTGCCTGTGAACGAGTGTCAAACTTTTACAGACTAATATCCACCTGCATTCCTTCAGTTGCCGTCCCAGGACCCCGATAACTTTTTCGAAAAATCCCGCAACTCTAGCAGGAGCAGCTTCTAATATAAATTTAAATGGGTTTTTAATAAAATTTTGTTTTATTTTAAGCACAAAACAGTACTTCAGCAAACGACACCATCTTTAATTTGAATTTTCGGCACGTCTCCACGCCTAGAGATCGGCTCTTGAGATGATTATTAGGAAAATTAATGACTGATTTTCTTTTACAGTAAAATAAACAAATAATTCTTTTAAGAAACGTAATACCCGCTCTGGTAAGGTTTTTTTTTCAACTTTTACGTCTGAAGTAAATCGTTTTTTACCCCGGAAAACCATTAAATGCCTTCACTGTGGATGGAGCGAGAGAGAGGTTCAGATTTTAACTGACCAAAACCCACATTATATTTCTGCCCAAAAAGTTCCTCCAGTTGCCCTTTGTGAGGGTCACTCCTTCAAACAATTCCCGCTTTGCATTTTGACTGACCGACAAGGTCAGTCAGAAAAATATAAAAAATCTAATTTTTTAATCTAGGTCATGATCTTCCTTGGCTCACTAGTAGATCATGTTCTGGAATAGCACATAGAATACTTATGACCCCGGGTATATTTTCCACTGGGTCCATTTTCTACTTTCACAAGCCGCTGACAACAGTTAGTTATGAATTCTTAGAGTTTGACTTTGAGTGGAATAGATCACTTTCACGCTGGCAAAGTCAGAGACAGCTAATGTGGTATAGGTAAATCTCTATCTCAGTACCCTTTCAAGGAATTCATGCATATGTAAGCATAACATCGCTAAATTAAATTAGAATATTCTGCTTAATATTATAATTTGCTCTTATAATTAGATCGGTTCCTTGAAGTGCTCATTAGAATCCCTGACGTTAGAATTTGCTTAATTTAGAAATACGTTACTCTCTACAAGATATTATGATAAACCTATGAGTATGTTTACTTACTCGTACTATCAACATTCCAACCGAAAGACGTCTATCCTAGGCTGACGAAAGAGAACTCTGGGACCCTGGAATTAGGGCAAAGAAGGAACAGGAATAGGTAGAAGTCTGACATCGTCCCGTTCCACCCAGACCAGAAGTCATTTTGATGAATTTAAAAAAAGCTGAAAGACGTCCTCTGTTGGATATTAACCTACTACCAAGTGTCGTCATAACGAACGGTTCTATGCTTCTCGCATCCATCGGATTCCAGCGACCCTCACCAAGTCATACCTCACATGGTACTGGAATCAAACGGGTAAGGGAACATTCGTGTTTTTTTTAGTATTATCGGCCTTGTAATGTTCCCACTGTTGGGACTCAGGCCTCCTCTGTAGGAGAGGGAATGGGCCGTGATCTACCATGCGGATCCAGTGCGGGTTGGTGGAGATCGAGGATAGAATAGAATAAACTTTATTGTACACCAAAAAGTAACGGTACAGTTTATACAATAACTTAAATCTATGGGTACATGGCGGTCTTATCGCTGACAGCGATATCTACCAGACAACCTTACGATGGATCGTAAGAACTAAAATAGTACAGGGGTAGTCTGCGGTGTACACTATAAATAAGCAAATAAATAAAATAATTATAAATCATATATATAAATATATATATATATAATATACATATATAAATACATATCATATTAAGTTACACAATTACATTAGAGAAAGAAAAAGGGAAAAGAAAAGAATAGACTTGGTGGAAGAAATATAGAACAAGGATAGCATTAAAAAGAGAGGAAATGGTCTTTAACTAGATTTTTAAAAGAAGCTAGTGACTGGGCTTGCCTAATTGGTAATGGCAATGCGTTCCACAAACGCACCGCCTGGATCGCAAACGATTTGTCACAAAACTTCGTAGAATGCGACGGCATCAAAAGTTTCAAATAGAGGATATCCACCATGGGTGGTTTAATCAGTAAAAATCTGACTCTCGCTCTCAATCCACCCAGAGCAGGATAAGTAATTCGATGGCTTCAAAAAAAAGCTAAACTTCTTTCGGCATATCCTAATTTCTACGCTCCACGGCCACCGTAATATGATTCATTATGTTACAGATAATTCTCTTTAAGATATCCCAGTTTCCCTCGTGACCACAAATTATTTTGGCCGCCGTTACTAATAATGCTTAGTTTGGTTTCTTTAGTAAGTACAGTATTTACTAGGATTTCCTCGCTGAGTTGTGGAATTAATACGTATGATCAATGTCGTATTCAGAGATACGGGTAGTTTCTTCTTTATTAATATACGAATAGTAAGGAGGAAAAGTTGTTTGTTTATATTTTTGTTGTGAAAGAAAAAATGTTTTTATTGAGCACACATACGTTATACTTATACACACAGTGTAGGGAAAAAACATTACATATAAAAAAAAACACCTTTTTGTGGTTGGAAATCGTCCCGATCTAGAGTGGAGTGAGAAGGCGTGACAGACTTTTACTGACTGAAACCCACCTCTGTCCTTACTGCCTTTTGCATTCCAGAACCAGATTTTCTTTCAATGCTTGCGGGAATCAGCTCCGCTAGGTGTATGGTTTTGCTTCTTTGAGGCATGAGTGGAACACTACGTGCCGTTGACGACTCAAGCTAGGTGGCAGACAGCGAGTCACCGGTTGTTCGTCTGATAAACCCTAATATCCTGAAATAGCACATAGCATATATTTTATTCCAGGAGTATTTATTTATTTATAAACTCTTTATTGTACACCAAAGAAATACAGTTTTTAACTAAGAGCTTATGAAGAAGAGCTTATGGGCTTTTTAAGAAGTATGTTCTCTTCTGACTCCAGTCTTATCATGACGTACCGTGTTACCTCAGTTAATGGGTTGTGGAGGTCTGGTAGGCAGCTGCTCTTCGTAAAATACTGGTATTCAGCTAAATCCGGCTTGACTGGAAACCGACCCCAATATAGTTGGGAAAAAGGCTAGGTAGATGACGAAGTATGTTCTCTTAGGATAGTTATCTACTATCACGCAGGCGAAGCTGCTGGCACCAGCTAGTTTGATATAATACGTAGACAGAACACTTCTACTGTATGTTGATGGATGGGCTAATCAGTACTTAGTATGTTTTTGTACATCCTTTATTTTTGTATCTATTCATCAATCAAATAGTCTATTTTACTGAGTATGTTGATATTATAATACTCTATTAACAAGAAAAACATTCATTTCCTCATTTAGACGTCTCCTTTGATAGATTGATTTTGTTTTTTTTTTGTTTTAGTAAGATTAGTAGCCTGTATTCCATGGGATGTAGACTGAGTACAGTTGCATTTCAAGGCCAACGAACTACTTTTCGGGTATCTGGGCAACTGAAGGAGCACGGGTAGGGTTTAATCGTAAAAGTCTAGCAGGATCTAACAGCTCAATGAAGGGAGAAGCGAGGAGGAAAAATTGAAGGAGGATGGTAAAAAATAGCTTAGGATTTGTTATAATTATCAGACTTACCAAATAATATATAAAAAAAAAACATAAAAATTGGTCAAGCTATGTCGCAGGAGTTTGATAACATTGTGACCCGAGATTTTTATATATTAGAACTAAGAACGTCCTTCATAAAGATGTCATCTGCCTAGCCTTTTTCCCAACTATATTGGGGTCGGCTTCCAGTCAAGCCGGATTCAGCTGAATACCAGTATTTTACGAGGAGCGGCTGCCTACCAGACCTCCACAACCCATTAACTGGGGTAACACGGTACTTCATGGCAAGACTGGAATCAGATTTATTGGCTTCTGACTATCCGTAACGACTGCCAAAGATCTTGAAATGACAGCCGGGGCCAACGGCTTAACGTGCTTTCCGAGGCACGGAGGAAACTCGTTATGTTAAGATGGTCACCCATCCACAGACCAACCTAGGCAAGCGTTGCTTAACCTCGAAGATCGACCCGTGCGGCTGTTATTATTTAGCCATGAGCTCCTTCATAAAGATGTGACGACAAATAAACCTTTACTTAGTCGAAGAACAACGTCTCAAACTGTCACACAACAATTCCTTGCACCATTACTCCGCTCACTCAAAAGAATACTTGCAAAATAAATCTTCTGAAATATAAGTCTTTATGCACCCCTAAGGTGCTTTCTACCGGAGCATGAACCGCGACGTCCACCTGGAGTTTTAAGTCCATTAATAAGAACTTGAAATACTGAAGCACTACCACAGAATATTATAAGAACAGAAGGTTCACTTTAAACAACGTGCGAATGCTGGTACACGACACATAGACGTATAAAGATCTTATTTACTCATTAGTTGCACAATTACCTTTGTTGGCTATGCACGAAATAATTTAACACAAAGTTAGGGAGGACCCTAGATCCAATATCTGATAAAGCAAAGCTGGATAAGTGCGAATTGTACAGTTCCGTATTACAATATTAAAATTAAGCAAAAAACGTCAGCAAAATAACAAATATTGTACGGGAACCCTCTTTAATTTTTATTGTTTGTTTTTGTATTGGCGATAATACATATTCTGTAAAAAAATCAACTTTCTACTTCCTACAGTTTATGAGATAAAGCTTACTGACAAACGATCAGATGGACGGACGGATGAACAGCGGAGGTATAGCGGAGGTAATAGGGTTCTGTTGGGATCTTTCAGGTACGGAAACCCTAAAAAATCATCGAGTTCGAACGCTTGCTGTGCCCGACAAGACTGACAGGTTTCACGAAAATGACAGAGCGTCTCCAGAGCTGATTTTCTGAATCTATATTTACAGTGGCCGTAGTTTGTAAACTGGAACAAAGCCATAATTAATCGGCCCACTGTTCTCCCGCCATTCCTATTTCCGACAGCAGAAATTGTTTTTGAAATATTGTTCAACGGACCGACGGGAATAGGTAATTTTGTTTTTAGTAATTACGATTTATCAAATGTCTGATAGCGTGGGTTCTTCTTAATTAACTTATTAAAATTACCAATCTGATTTAAGAGTCCTTCGGGTCTTTGTTCAAATTGGTTGGTACACGTTTTGTTTTGTAATTGTGATTTGAATTTGTACGTTTTATTGTTAAAAATGATATAAATATTTCACTTTTTAGTGGAGCAGTACAACTGTCGTGGCAGTTCGGTAGTTAAAGCACCCCTGATGCATGAGGGACAGTTTAGGTAGCGGGTTCAAAACCGGGCAAGTACCTATACAGTGCCAGCGACAAACGTTGTTCTGGCTTGAACTCCTAGAAAGGACCTAAGATACTTTTTTCTAGTTTTCTTGTTTCAACTTCGACTTCATGCCCACTATAACTTAAAAACACATTAGATTTTATCCACAACTTCGTTCGCGTGAAAGTTCACGAATAAAATCGTGGACAAAAGCTATTAATTTATAATGGACCTAAAAACTCAAAAACGCATACGATTAAAAAGACACATAAGTACTCAGAATATTATTTAGCTTTCCACTTACTAAATCCCTCCATCCTTTTCAATGTCACTTGCCCTGTCCCGGTCACGTAAAACCTACCTCAATGTTCAGGAAAACACCGTCAACATTTCACTCAACATTCCGAAAGTTGTGACGTGACGGAGGAGTATTCCCGTATCGGCACCCAGATTTTCGGCACCAAAATTTTCGGCACCCAAGCTATTCCCGTTTTGGCACCAATAGGTATTTTGGATGGTGGTTACCTATACAAAATCCCAATACAAAATACCTCATCTTCATCATCTCAGCCGAAAGACGTCCACTGCTGGACATAGGCCTCCCCCAAGCGTCACCACAGCGACCGGTCCTGTGCGTCTCGCATCCATCGGATTCCCGCGACCTTCGCCAGGTCGTTGGTCCACCTCGTGGGATGCCTTCCAACGATGAGTCTTCCGGTACGTGGCCGTCACTCTAGAATCTTCCGTCCCCATCGACTATCTGTTCTACAACAAAATACCTATTGATTCGAAACGGGAATAGCTTGGGTGCCGAAAATTTTGGTGTCGAAAATCTGGGTACCGAATCGGGATTACTCCGTGACGGAAAACCGATTACGGCGCGTCCAACACTTTTGGGAGGTAAAATAACAACAATGTTGGTTGGATTTGAAGCCTCTAAGATCGGCCATCAATACCAGATTATTTTTGTTAACTCTAACACGGATAACTTCCAATGTTTCATGGAAAATTAATTGTTTAGTAAATGATTTATTTATTTTGGAAATAGGTTTTCAAAAACACTTAAACACGTTTTACAGTTTAAACTAGATGAGGCTGGTGTTTCCTATTTTGAGTAGACCTAATGGTAGCTGTCATTCCGCACAAAACGCAAAATAACATTTTTGTTTACTCGCTGTCAGACAGACGCAGAGGCAGACAGGCGGACGGACAGAAGAGTTTCGGGTTTGGAACCTTTAAAACAATTCTATACAATTTTTTCTAATTTAAGGTTTTTTGACATTCAATGGTTTCTTTCCCGTGGAGCCTTAAAATATTCAAAGCATGTAAAACGATTTTACGAAACACATCAAATTAGACACTAATTTGAGGAGCTCGTGGCTAGATAATAACAGCCGCCCGGGTCGGTTTTCAAGGTTAAGCAACGCTTGCCAAGATTGGTCTGTGGATGGGTGACCATCTTAACATACCGAGTTTCCTCCGTGCCTCGGAAAGTACGTTAAGCCGTAGGTCCCGGCTGTCATTTGTAGATCTTTGGCAGTCGTTACGGATAGTCAGAAGCCAGTAAATCTGCCTCCAGTCTTGCCATGAAGTCCGTGTTACCCCAGTTAATGGGTTGTGTAGGTCTGGTAGGCAGCCGCTCCTCGTAAAATACAGCTGCTATTCAGCAAAAATCGGGTTGATTGGAAGCCGACCCCAATATAGTTGGGAAAAGGCTAGGTAGATGTAGCAAATTAGACATTAATTTACAAACAAAATCACATTACACTACCCACCAACATATTAACCTCAACTATCAATAACAATCCTACTTCCTTTACGCAATCAAACAACAAATGTATCCGACATCCGACATAACAGGTTTATCAGAACCGAATTAATTGCCCAGTCTACCGACCAGCACGGATGTGACAGATCCGACCGCCCTACATGATTTACGTCCTATATTATTTGTCCCATTTATGAGGTAGAGCATTGTCCCTAATCCATTCCCACCCCTATTTGGCCTGAGTTGAGCGTTTTTCTTATGTATTAAAACAAATGGGGTATAACTGTGATTGTGTTGGAGGTATGATTTATTGGTTAAGGGGAAGATTTAGGGTGGAAAGTGTCGGGGATGGGGAGGGTAATGTCCTAGGCCTTGAATAATTTTTCAGCCTTAGGTAAATAATTGGTCTAAGGAAATTGGAGGAGGGTTATTATTGTCATTTTATTTATGACTAGCTGACTCGGCAAACGTCGTTTTGCCATATAAATTATATGTTACTCGTACATGATTTTTTACACCTTGTGTCCGAAAAACCCAAATATCTTACGGAATCCTATTTTTCCAAAATAAAATTTAGCCTACGTTACTCGTGGATAACGTAGCTTTCGAATGGTGAAAGAATTTTTAAAATCGGTCCAGTAGTTTTTAAGCCTATTCATTACAACCAAACAAACAAAGTTTTCCTCTTTATAATATTAGTGTAGATTTATGATGGACAATAAAGAGTATATATATAAAGAGTTTATAATAAAGAGTATAATCTATCAATTTATCATAAAATAAAGTCCCCATCACGCCAGCCAGTTTGTCTATGCACGATAAAAGCAGAAACTATGAGTACATAACAATTTTCATGTGGTGTGTGTGGTGGTTTTCATCAATGTGATTCACATTGATGAAAACCGTGCTCATTATGTGCACCGTGTAACCGCGTACACATTATTGTACAGAAAAACAAGAATTTTAAAGGTTTTTGACACCTGTACGAAGTTGAAGTACATCGCTTTTTCTCTTGTTCCAACAGAATCCCATGAAAATATAGCAAGGCCTTAAAATTATTTCTTATCTTGTATTGTACCTAGTAAATGAAACACGCTTTTTTATTCCATACATCACTTTGGGGCAAAAATAAATGTAGTTTATGGAAAATTTTACTGATTATATTATAATGGGACAAGGAAAGCCCCGCCGGCGACTACAAACGCTGTATTATATTATTAACTAGATTTGTGCCCGCGTAATGCCAGTCGACTATTCATAATGTACTACACAGAACTTGGCTATACTAACACTAGCGTAAAATCGAAGCGTAAGCGTCGCGACGCATTAACCTTTTTTGCCTGTGGCATAATATTCTTGCCTATTTTCTCATTAATTGATTGATAGATAACTTGGACATCGGTGCCGAGTTGCTAGCCAGTCGATTTTCGCGGATTGTACTATTAATGTCAATTAATAAAAAGTAATAACAATGTCAATAAACAAAATTAAAAAACGAAATAAATGTAGCAACAATGTCAAAAGAAAAAATAAGTCAACATCATAAATAAGTCAAACAAAATAACTACAATGTCAATTATTTTAATCCTGCATTTCACATATTATCTATAGAACAGAGGCATTTCTCCAACAGGAATGCCTTGAACCTTGCTTTGAACGAACTTTTTACAATGTGCTTTTTTGCAACCTATTAAATATTTTTAACTGCCTGACCATTATTTAAAAACAAATCTGTGTAATGCAAATGTTGACGCGTCTTCAGGCAGCACGTGAGAACGTGTGTCATTAACAAATGTTCTAAGTATTTGAACTAGTCCAACACCTGTAATCGTGCAAGGTATTTAAACCACTCGTTGTAAACAAAAACAAATCTACATGACGTTTCAACTCTGCATGTGAATTGAATCTTAGATATTTTTCTGTGTTTATTTTTTTACTACATATTAACAGCAGATTTACTCGTGTGAAAGTAGATATTATACATTATATTGCCTATGTCATTCAGTGATAAATTAGCATTCTACCGATAAAAGAATTTTCTGTGTCGAAACGGGTCTACCAAAGTTGAGCAGTCTCTGAGAGCCAAATAATTCCTTACTTTTAGATTTTTTTGATACTAGGTACATATTTAATGTCAATTACCCAGCCTTTAACTAAACATTACTATGCCGATGTTTTAAAAAGGTCGCAACCTCAATAATACTAAATCTGTATTCAAATATTTTCTATTCCCATTTAAAAAAATCACCTTCGCAGTCTCAATCAGACTCTACAACGAATTTACATTTCAATAGTCTAAATCAAGTGTGGTTTTAAAAAGCAGAAGTTTTCAAGAACTTTAAATCAAATCGTGGAATTTGATTTAAGGTTAAGTTAAATTTAAACCTCAAAGTCACTGATGACAATTGAGAGAAGCAACATTAGTTTTTAAATCAAATGAAATAATGTAAATATTTTAGGATTTAAAATCTTAATGAAAGATAAAGAACTTGTGTTTTTTTGCTAACTAGATACCTATATACATTATTTTATAAAATACATTAGTCTATACAGGGTTAGAGCTTCTGAAAAGAAAATCTGGGGTCCTGGAACGCAAGGCAAAGGAAAAATCTAACTATACTCCGTCGGTTTAGGTAGTTAACTAAAGGTAAACAATCTTGGCATGTCTTTTTATCTAAAAGTTGTCTATAAATTGTATGTAAAAATCTTTGCAAATAGGTATTTACTTAAATCGATGTTAGCTAATAAACTAAAAAATAATCTTTGAGTATATTATATACGACCTCTTTAATATAAAAAGACATACCAAGACTGTTTACCTTTAGTTAACTACCTAAACAAACGGAGTATAGATACCAATAGGTACATTCTATCTTATAAAATACATCAGTCCACAGGGTTGGAGCCATGGGTTTGCTTTTGTAAAATCCGGGGTTCTGGAACGCAAAGTAAAGAAGAAACATATGAGTGGGTTTTTTTAATTGGTGAAAGTTTGACACCCTCTCTACCCTTGAACGAGAGAAAACTGAGTGAAATGTCCAAGTGGGTCTCGATGCCAAATCCTCAAAAATATAAAACTATGAGGAATAGTGAGTCATACTGAAAGGAATCCGGGTTTTGCTTTTGATGAAAACTGAAACTGCAACATTGAATTTTTGAAAGTGGTCAGGAAGCAAACCCATTCAATTTGAAAAAAAACCGGGCAAGTGCGAGTCGGACTCGCGCACTGAGGGTTCCGTAGTAACTTACCTATAAAAACAGTTCAATCGAACAATTCGACAGTCTCGAAATGTACGTTTTTTGCAGTATAAACGGACGAATCTTTTTTTCCCGTCACTTTACCAATTGAATTGAAAATTGATTTTTGCACAGCTTCAAGGGACCACGGACCCAATTATATGGTGTTAATTTCAACTCAATACCTCTAACTTACCTTAATTCTCGAATCGAGCGTTGAAGATTTTTCAAAAAAATAATTCTTGTGACGTAACAACAAATTTTCAGTTTTCAGACTTTTCCCTATATGAGTGCTATAAAACGTTGCTTCATGCCAAATTTCAAGATTCTAGGACGACTGGAAGTACCCTTTAGGTTTTGATTCCCTTGCGAGTACTTGCGAGTTTCAAAATATGCAGCTTAAATTGCTGTTTCTTTTGATTGCGTTGACATAGAAGTTTGATTTTGTTACAGCTTAAAGGTATTATAGACCTGAGTATTTGGTATGAATTTCAATTTAATACCTCTACGCGTTTATGAGGAAATGGGTAGTAAGTTTAAAATTATTAAAAAAAATATATTATGTGATGTAACTAAAAATTTATGGTTTTCGTAATTTTTCCTTTATCTATGCTATAAGACGTTGCTTCGTACCAAATTTCAAGATTCTGAGTTCACGGGAAGTACCCTGTAGGTTTTGATTCCCTTGCAAGTGTCGAAAATTTGCGGCATAAACGGCTGTATCTTTTGATTGCGTTGGCTTAGAAGTTTGATTTTTTCACAGCTTCAAGGGACAGTAGACCTGAGTAATTGATATAATTTTCAGCTTCATACCTCCACGCGTTCCTGAGAAAAAGGGTCTTGACAGACGGACGGACAGACGGACAACAAAGTGATCCTATAAGGGTTCCGTTTTTTCCTTTTGAGGTACGGAACCCTAAAAAACACATGCTGTATTATTACACCATACGAGTATCGCTAGTTGGGATGTATCTTTTGCTCTTTTAAAAAACCGTGAGTCATTTTTATCAACAGTAAAAGGGTTCTTACTTCTATTCAAGCATGCCCCATAGTTGATCACATCATTGCTTACCACAAAATGAGGTAGAGGTCAAACAAAAGACATTTTTTTCTTATTATTATTATTTTAATCAAATCTTTTACACCAGAGTCGTATATTCGGCAGTTCGGCTGTACATTGCCAATTCACCTTCTTGGCATTTTTTTTTTCACTCATAATACCTGGAACTTGGAACTCCAATGCTATGGAAAGATACTCAATGTACCTCTATGAGAGAAATTGAAATAGTACCTACCTATGGTTTTAGACATTTATTATTCTCAATAGATTTACAAAAACACTTACTGAGAAAAAACAATATTTGTGCTTCAAGTAAGAAGACAAATTAAGCCGATTGGTATAGTAGGTTGATCAATGAGTACATAAATATAAAAGCAGAAATTGACTAACTGATATCACACAGCCAAAACTACTGGGACCAGGAAGGAGCATGCAATTTTACTGAAGGTTTCCTTTTATGCCGTAGGCGAACGAAAAGTTCTCAAAATTCCCTTCCTAAGGGGATTAAACAGTGGTCCAAAGTTTGTATAAAGAAATCTACTTTTACGCGAGCGAAGCTATTTTAAGTTTGTTGATGATTTCGGTGACAGCTGTCAGATTCATACAATGTAGCTATCTATCCATTTCTCTCATCTTAAAGATGCATATTTTCGTCCAGCTGTCACCCAACCTATGCTATGTAAATAAGACTATAGTACAAAATTTGACACACAATTAGTAGTAGTAGAAAATAGTGATTAGCTAACCTAACCTCCCCTCAATTTACTTACAATTCTCAGTACTAAAGTCTACGAAAACACGATCATACTTCATTAAAAGGCACTTACAATGTCTATCTGCTAGCTAATCCTCTTATTCGAAACTAAAATTCGATAGTGAGCTTGAACCCTAATATCTAAGCTGTCCCTAGTCTGAGAGCGTACATACACTAATATAAACGGTCGGCGATTAAAGAGCTGACTTAAGGGTAGATTTACTAATAAGCCTAAGTAACAAGTGGCCTCATGGCTTATGACGTTAACAACTGGGCTTGTAAGGGTGTATTCATACCCTTATTAATGTAACCCTAGGTTACAGTCCCGATTTGCCTACACGTTGTATACGTACGATTATGTTGTGAGTTCAAACCTAGGCAAGCCCTTTCTTTGTGCTATTATCACTGTTGCGTTTTCAAAACGGTGTAGGAAAATATCGTGAATAAACTAATAACTTTGGTCGCTCTGTGTGGAGCTAAAGAACGGGGTCACACTTTTACCTGCTTTTTTTTGAGGAAAACAAATCATCTAATGACTTTTCCCGCTCTGTTACTGAATATAACTACACAAATATTCCTTCAGTAGCCCTCTACGTTCTAGGACTACGAGTAATCTTTCCAAAAGTAGTTAGCTAAATTGTAGCGCCCTACAATTTAGCTAACATTTCTTTAACATGCACGTGGAATACTACGCGCTAAGACTTTTGTTGACTAAAACCCACCTGTATTTTTTCAATAGCCATTTCGCCCCAAGGTGGCGGTGAAGCTTAACAATCACTCAGCCTCACAAAATATAATAGAATCAAAAACTCAAAAATACGTGACATTTACCAACCCACACCTAGACCCGAGGCCTCAGTGCAGTGAGAACATTATAAGGCTATTATCATAATGTACTACGGAACAAAGTTTGTCATGCTATAGTCTCGACTCTCGACATGGTAAGTACCCGGGGAACAGTGTTGGTAAAAAGTTAATCATATTAACAATTAAAAAGAAAGATTTTCCTTTAATTGTTAATAGGATTAACTAATTGATTGACGATTACGATTACATAGTCGTGAATAAAAATGTTGTGATTAAGATTATTAATAATTGTAATTGTTAATCGCGATTTAGAAAATAAGTTGCTACTGGTTTAAACGAGTTAGGCATACGAGTATTTAGTTTGTTGAAATAGTACGAAAAAGCGTGATACGGATTTTTTAAGTATGGAATCATATTCGATGTGCATTAATAACTATATACACCCAAATTGCCACTCTATTATGTTTTATTTTTTATCTTGAATGCGAACGTACATATTAAAAGTTAGTCTGCTTAAGGTCAATCACATGAATGCCTAAGGCATTAAGTCCGCCTTTGTACCTTTTTGTGCAAAAAGTGTAAATAAATAAATAAATGAAGGAATCAATAGAGTTTGAGACGGTGCGGTGCAGGAAAATGACTTTGTAGTCTGGAAGGACTTGGGGAAAGCCTTTGCCTAGTAGTAGAACAGTAAAGGCTAAGAAAGAATCTGACATACTATTAAGAGTTTGGAAGAAGCCATAGCCCAGCAGAGGGACAGTGAAATGATAAATCAAATAAAAACATTATTCCATACTTAAACCACAGTTAAAACACCGAGGTTGAAAACGATAGACTTGAAAGGAGGTTTAAAAAACAGATTACAGCAGTTCTAAGTGCTGTGTTGAAAGGAATCCCTGATCGCTCTCGATTTCTCTTGAGTTCACACGCTTCCTGCAACTGCTTTGAGATAGTTTGCTCTGTATCATTTTGTATGTGGTTTAGATTTTAAATCTATACACAGTCGCGTTTTAACATTACAAAAGCAGTAAATAAAAACCGGCCAAGAGCGTGTCGGGCCACGCTCAGTGTAGGGTTCCGTAGTTTCCCATCCGTCACAATAAGTGTCCCCAACTTTTCAAAAACTGTTCGTCCAATCAAGTTAAAAATATTTTTTCTAGAAAGTCTTTATAAAGCTCTACTTTCCAGATTTTTTTCATATTTTCTAAACTTATGGTTCAAAAGTTAGAGGAGACTTACCCTAATAAAACATTTTTTTCCAATTTTTATTTTACTACTTTGTTACCGTGATTGATATACATATTGATTTGGTACCAAATTTCAGCTTTCTAGTGCTAGCGATCACAGAGATTTAGCGAGGATGGACGGACGGACGGACAGACATGGCGAAACTATAAGGGTGCCATTTTTGCCATTTGGCTACGGAACCCTAAAAAGAGGTTCATAGCTTAGAGTACTTCTGTAGGTATTTTATTAAATAAACTAAAAAAAAGAATCTTTCTTTGCCAGCCATTAAACACAACATGACCCATAACTTTACTTAAAGTAATACACAGTTGTTTTTGGCCGGCAGCCCACTAGCAAACACGGACGAATACAGTTACGTAGAAGTTTGTTGAAAATGTTCATATATAATGCGTTTTGTTTGGATTTTCCTCAACTATGCAGTACGTCTTGTGAGCTCATGTGCCGACGTTAGTCTATCTAGTACTCTTGCATAAGAAAATATTTGTTTTAAAACTAACAACAGTAGCTGAGATCAGAAAATATTGAACGATGCTCGGTCGAGTATTTTTTTATTGATTACATACATACGTACATACATACGTCATTTACTTTATATCTACAACAATTACTGTCTAGGTACTAGATTACTAGTTTCTGCCAACGGCTTTGCCCGTCATAAAGAGTGCTATTCAAAGGTATGGTCCGCCTATGTACCTACCACCACTGTACATGAAGTTTAAATAAATAATGAATAAACTGTGTGCCGGAAGTAAAAATAGTTTTCAAACCTAACCATTTTACTTCGTTTTAGTCTGACCGCAGCTTAGGAAACAAAATCATTAGTCAGACTCATTTAACTATATTAAAAAAACCGGCCAAGTGCGAGTCGGGCTCGCGCACAAAGGGTTCCGTAGCAGCAAATATTATATATTATATCATCGCGGATTTTTAAAGGTGTACAATACTGTAGTATATTTTTTGATCTATCTTATAAGGTTCAGCCATCGTTTTCAGTGTAAGCACAATAACTTAACCAAAATTACAGTTAAATCAACCTATCTCAAAAACTATAAGAGATACTTTGATCAAACCAAAAATCGTTGAAAGAGTTAATTAGCATGCATCACCTCTATTTTTTTTAGAATTTTATACCCCGTAGTTATAAAAATAGAGGGGGGGGACATACTTTTTACGACTTTGAGAGCTGATATCTCAAAAACCGTTCACTTTAAGAAAAATGTTTTTTAGAAAACTTTATATCATTTTAAAAGACCTTTCCATTGATACCCCACACGGGTATGTACATCGAAAAAAAAATTTTCATCCCTCAGTTACATGTATGGGGGGCCCCACCCCCAATTCTTTTTTTTACTATTTAGTGTCATAATTTTGTAGCGGTTCATACAACACATATTCCCATCAAATTTCATCACTGTAGTACTTATAGTTTCCGAGTAAATCGGCTGTGACAGACGGACAGACGGACATGACGAAACTATAACCTAAAAAACAAAATGACAGCACTTTTCTCATTTCCAAAACCAAACGTCTCAACCAGAACAAGTAAAAAATTGGTTGTTTGTAACAGGGCACTCTATCCACTAAAAGAGCCTTGCCCAGCAAGCACTTTGAATCGATTACACATGAATACTAAACAAACACAATACAGTACACAAACACACACGCAGTACAGTAGTGTTACTTTCCTCATTTTCTTATTCTGAAAATATGTAATCTAAAAAAGAGTATTATTTTATATTATTATTATTTATTTATTTATCATTTATACAAAAGAATACAGGGACATCTTAAATAGCAACCAAAAACCACTAAGGTTTAAACTTGTGCTATCATGAGTCAATCTTTATATCGAAAACTAGTTATACAATTATTTTTTTGCAAATGCGTACGTTATTGTGGATAAAATCTTTAGTGATTGAGATTAGTAGAAATACATTCCATTCAGTAAGGTTTGTTTGTTTGTAGCCGCACTCGATCCGCCAAAAAAGCCTTGTCTAGCAAACACATTATATGGATCACACAAGCGCACACAAACCCACACATGCTACATACACACACACACACACAGTACAACGCACACACCCATTACAGTAGTGCTACTAAACCCTTTTTTGACGACAAATTCTTCATTCTCTCATTCTAAAAACTATCTAAATATTTTTTTTTTTATAAGTCACTCTATCCACAGCTTAGCAAACACACGTTGGGTCAATTCCACAATCATTAGGCAGACTCTTATACTACACTAAAAAATTACTAACCACACTGCTCACTTCCTCATACCACTCCCCCACTCTCACTCTCTTTCTTCACGACACTCCACATTTCATAAATATCTCATCTAAATAGAAGTAACAGCACTCCGTCCACCAAAAGAACTTTGCCTAGCAAACACGTTGGATCAACCACATTTACACACACAAACACAAACACTATACACACACGAATGTTACTGGTTAAAGTTGGTTTAAAATCATTTTGGATTTTTTGGGTCCTTCGACGGTACCGTACATATTTTGCACAGTATAGCAGTGTTACTAAACACTTTTCCGACAATGCTGTCTTCATTTTCTTATTTGAAAATATATCACCTGAAAAGTTAAAACATTTTTCATTAATAACTCACTCTGTCCACAGCCTAGTAAACACACGTTGGGTCAATTCCACAATCATTAGTTAGACGCTCTTAACTCTCGTTAAACTTATAGTATGTAGCAGCCCCTTCTAATGGCATAATGTTGTTTGGGTCAACTCCGCTAAGACCCACGCTAAGTTGCTGCTTAGGACAAAAGCCTTCCCTTTCTGATTGTGACAAATATAATACGTATGTAGCAAACAAAAGATACTTTGTGATTGTAGAATGTGGGTGGGAAATTTTCCTAATGATTTAGTTATTTAAATTGTATGTACAAAAGTGGCCATTTGATTTTTAGATTAAAATAAAAACATACATGTGGTAGCAAATATCTAATATACCGTTTGAATAAATCGACCTCACGAGATTGTAATCTGTCGAAAGATTGTGTACCATAACATAGTGTTTACAATTTAACGCATTATTTTTTGAAAAATTAAGAATCTATCGAACTATAATGCGTATATATACTACATTTATTAGTGTAAAATAATCATGCGAGATGCCAAATTTTTATTGACTAAGACCCCCCACCCCTGCTCTTTCGCTTGCTCTTTACGTTTCAAGCCCACGGTAACTCTCGAAATTGTTTGAATAAATTACTCTGAAACGTAAAGAGTAACTGAAGAAACTCGGATAGATTTTAGTCAGTAATTGGTTATTAGCTACACTAAGCGTGGGAGAAGTTTATGATGATCCATAAACCCCAAAAAAAATAGCACAAAAACAAATATTTTGAGAAATACCGCAACCATTGTTCATGACGTACAATTTGCTGGAAAGATAAATATAACTACCGTACATAAATATCATAGGTTAATAGGTACTGTAAGGCACCCACGTCCTGATAACCAAGTCAACATAACTTACATCCACAAAACTGTGGGCCACATTACGTTTTTATTTATGAACCTTACAGTACAATAGGCCTGTATGGCTGTGTGAAGCAAAAATGTTGCTCAGGTCGTAATGGGGGACATATTTACAGCAGAATGTCGTTATTCCCAACACAGGATACTGTGGGCTGATGTAAGTTAATACGCCGACCGACTCAGTGCGGACATTAAAACTGCGGAGATTAACGCTGGAGGAGAAATAATTAAGTGTTATTTTGTGAAGACGTTTTGTTTGATATTCTTTATTAGACACTGAAATAGTATTTTTTTATCGATGTATTAGATTTATATTTTTTCAACTCTGCTTGAAAAGATAGTCTTAACGAAGTCGGTGCTCCTGATCTGTAGCTACAAACTAGGGGCCTGTAAGTCAAGAGTGAATAGGATACTTCTAGGCACGCGTGTTCCATCGTCGACCACATAGTTGCTTTCCGTCAGGTGAGATAGTGTAGTCTACGCAGTAATTAAAAAATGTCTGCGTAGTTTTTGGTCCACTGTAAACGGGTGTTGACATTCGGTGTATATTTCCCATCTTTTCTTTTCTGTCCATTCATGTGATTGAAACTTTGCACATACAAGAAGAAAAGACTTCAAACTTCTTTGGAACCTAACCTCAAACTTGATACAGCTTTCAGCATAGCTGATCAACCTACAACCATTAAATCCGGCGGGAAATACAGCAACTCGCTCAAATGGCGCCAATCAAGCCAAAACTGTGTTCCTCAAGCTATAAATTCTGACCCAGGCCAACTAATCTTTGATATAGTCGACGAAATTGGAGGTAACTTCACTCCCGATTCAATTCCCTACCCGCTCATCTCACACCCACAACGCGGGGAAGCAATGCCACGCATGAGCGACGCGACTGGACGGCGAGATAAAGGGATTTGCAGTTAATGCCTTGTTGTCCCGAGTGTGCCTAGGAGAGAATGAGCCGGTTGGCCGGACACTCGCCAGAATCGTGGCCCGAAAGCAATTGCTTTTTAAGTTTCTTTTTTTTTTTGATAATCAGGTGTCGTTTACTTTTGGCTTTGTGCTGTTTGTGAATTTAACCAGTGACAAGTGTTGTTATTTCGGATTTGTTACAGTCACTTTGTTCTCGATTAAAATGTGGATGTGGCTTATTTTAATGTATTTGCTTTATTAGACAGCAAATGTATATATTCAGCCTCTTTGGTATCAAGCTTCGCTGTGTATAAACGAACACCTCTGAAATACCTTAACCGATTTTTATGATTTTTTTTCTGTTTATTTGGCCAATCTGTAAATAGATCGTACGCTATTTTTTACACTCTTACTCCCACTCTTTATTTTTTCCTTTAATAATTTATACTGTAGACAACGTTTGCTAGGTAAAAGAGTAAAATTCTCAGCTCCGTTTTACTGAGATCGCGCCTGTTTTAATGATTCCACATTTTTGTTGCCTTGTCATTATGACAGTTTTAGGCCCGGCGCCCACTATCGGTGGGCATCGGTGCGGCTCGGTACAGCTCGAGCGCATTACGCCGGCTTCGAGCGGCTTAGGGCGCCTTAGAGCTGCGTCGGGCGACTTCGGACGGCCTCGGCAGCCGTAAGCATGGCTAAGGATGCCGAGGCGGTCTTCGGGTAGCTCGGGTGGCATTTTCGGATCAGACACGTCGCAGAACAGTCATTTCGATCACTGCACGCGCCTTCATTATCGTATCGTACAAGTAGACGCAAAATAACTTGGCAGTCCTGAACATAGGCTCTGCGAACTTCTGCGCATGTACATTCGTAAAAAAAACTGTTATTGGCATATTTTTTTTTAACCAAAGCTTATTCACCCAAAATCTTCTTCTTTGTCTTAAGACTCCAAGTTTCTCTTCTTCTTCAGCAAGATAAACAATGAGAACTAAGTCCCAATCCACCATTATAAATACACACACATAACTGTTTTCACGGAACGTTACGAGTGACTGCTCTGCGATGTTTCTGCAGCCAGAACTATTCTTAGGCTACCCAAAATCAGCTACGGCGTCCTTAGGCGTGTTTACGACTGCCGAGGTAGCTCTCAGGCGCCCAAAGCCGCCCGAAGTCGCCCGACGCAGCTCTAAGGCGCCCAAAGCCGCCCGAAGCCGGCGGAAAGCGCTCGAGCTCTACCGAGCCGCACCGATGCCCACCGATAGTGGGCGCCGGGCCTTAGATTCGTGCCTAAAAACACAAAAGATGGATTCTTTTGTTTTTTCCAAAGACGAATTGTCGAAGTTACAGACTGTGTGAAATTCAGGTATGAAAAATTTGATTGATATAATTATTAAATTAAAATTCGTTTAATTCGGACAACAGTGATCCATAACTTGTTACTATTACACAAGTATTACAAAAGACGCATATTCTTGTGTTCTTAGGAAAAATGGGCCAGGTGGCTGGTGACTGAGCAATATCTTGACTCTGTGATGTACATTGTTTTTGAATAGTTTATATATTGTTTTCAGGTGTGTTTCTAGTTGAGAATACCTTGTTGTCCCCGTGAGAGTCTGGAGGGAATGCCAACTGAAATGTGACTGGCTAGTATCGCACCTCCTGAGAAAACTCCTTTTGCAGTTATTTTTTTGCAGTAAGTATTATGCATTTTAAATAAACTGTTGTTCGAATAAAAGTTTTTTGAGATTAGATATCATATTATGACTTTTCCCACTCTAGTGAAGTGGAATTACAGACTTTGCTGACTGAAAACAGACCTTTAGTTGCCTTGCGTGCTATGACCACAGGTTTCCTGGTCTAAAGACAGACTCTTTGGTTTTCTTATTACATGTCAATTCTTTAAGAAAACATTAATCTATGGAACATTTGGTTCTAAATTTGAAATCAAATTCTATTTTAGATGTAATCGTGTTGCAATGATTCTGATTTTGAAAATTGCTATGTGCCAATATTTTAGCGTTGAAACAATTTGGGCCAAAAAGTTTGCACCATTACTATTGAGAATGTTGTCCATATTTTGACGAAATTAGCCACGGTTGTAAATTAAATACCAAAAACTTGATAACTAAGCTGCATGCCAATATTGCTACAAAAGTAACTACGTAATAAAGGTATTTTAAAATACTATTCATTTTAAACAAAAATAAAATATTCATAAAGAGAAATTTAAAGAAGGAAGTGTCCATAAAGTCAGACGGAGTTGAAAATATACCACAATTATTATTGCACCTCTTCAAACTTTTGCCATTTCCGTTGAAACGAAGTTTCTTTTTCATCAGAGATAACCTCCGGTCCGCTAATTATTCTATCTGCAAGAATTCCTGACTACTTGCAATTGTTTCGAAGTTGCATTCTCCTGTGAAAAATGAAAAACCGCAGAGTGGGTGATGATGAAAGAAAAAGCGTAATTAGCCTTTTTCAAATTACGCTTCCGTTTTTTGCATTGTGCAGCTTTTTGTTTGGTTAGTTTTTTTTTGTATATTTTATGTAGATTTTACAAAGGTATTTTTAGTAGCTGGAAACATTTTTCATAAGAAATTATTGTTGTGAAATTTTTATTCCAGGTATTTGACAATCTTGTTTTCTGTGGCTTCTTGGTTTGCTAATTATTTTTGAATACTCCTAAAAATTATATGGAAGTTATGTTTTTGATACAGTCATGTAAAGAGAAGGGATGAAACGCACGTAACAATATGAGTTACGATATATATATTTGGGTAAAGAAAAGATTTATGGATGGATCGTGTGAAGAATGTTATAAAGGAAAAGGGAGTCAGTGATATATAGAAGAAAACAGCGTGTCGCATCAACCCTAAGTAATATGAGACAAGGGCAGGATAATAATAATAATAATATGCCGATAGTCGTGTCCGTTAATGGCTTAATAGCCAAGAGCCTCTACCAACATCTTAGGAGGCTCTCGTTAGGCGGCTGGATCAAGGGCTTGATTCAGAAAGCGGTACTCACACGGCTCGCATTGTCAGGAGGTTCCTTTCCCTGAAGCCCTGACCAGCGGTAGCTTACTCCCTGTTCCCGATACTGGGGGGACACTATTTTTTATATTTTTAAATGTTTTTGTAATTTTTTAAAAAATATTTAAAAATGTAATTAATATGCTTTGAAATTGAATAAAGGAAATAATAATATTCCACAACTTTGACACAACGCCATCTAGTCCCAAGTTAAGCAGAGCTTGTGTTATGGGTACTAGACAGCTGATGATTTTGATGATGATGGTACGAACGTTTATCCGACATTCTACGACAGATAAAAAAATACTGGTTTACAAAATCAAGAGTAAAAAAATGGAAAACGGTATTTCATTAAAAAATAACCGGGATCTTAACAACTGACGTCAAAGTTTGAAAGCTTTTTGAAACGAACTCGAACTTGGAAGTAAAACATTCACTACTTCGGATTGAAAAGAGGAGGATTGTTAATCGGGCTTTAAGATTCTAAATATCTACCTCAGACTTCATAAATAGGGATACCTTGCGATTTTATAATGGTTTTGGGATTGGGGTAGGTGTTAGAATAGAATACTCGTAGAATAAACTGTATTAGTAACAAAACTTTTACACAAACTTAATTCATGAATCCCCGACCGGTCTCATAGGACCGTGGTGTTATTGTCTTACTACTGTGTCTCGTTTCGCGGGTATTGATAGGTTAAATCTATGGGTACAATGGCAGTCTTATCGCTGATAGCGATAAAAAATTTTAATGTGGTAAATCATCAAACAAATTTTCTTGCTCTAGGCAAGGGGAGGGTGTGTCAGACTTTTATTGACTTAAACCCTCTCCTATGTTCCTTCTTTGCCTTGCATTTTATGTGGCCCCATTGGCTTTCCTTTCAGAAGCGAACCCATGGCCCTAGTAGGCTTCGACCCCACTTGGCCCCTACGGTTTTGCTGACATCTCCTTGAGGTGTGTGTGGAACACTACGCGCGGTCCACGACTCGGGCTAGTTCCAAATGATTACCAGACAGCCGAACGGCGAACTACCGAGCTAGGAAATCGGGGTGAAGATCCCAGCAGCTGCGGTAGCTTCAATTATTAATTTAAATCACTTGTATTTTGTTTGTCGTGTAGACAAGTTGTGCATAAAAATGCAAATCTTATAGTTACAATTATTATTATACCTAGCATCTAATGCTGTCCCACTGCTGGACAAAGGGATTCCTTCTATTGTTACCGGCTTTGAGTCACATCTTGCCAATTTTCAAGGAAGACATCCAAGTTGTCTCGCCATCTCTATCTTGTTATGTAATATAATGTATCTCATTTTTTTTTAATTGAAAATAAATAACCCAAAACAATTAAAAAACAAGCACCTGAATCTAATTGTTTTATAAACCGGTTTTCTCGCTCAAGCCCAGCACTATTCGGTGTGTAAACACTACATTAACTCAGACAATGGCGAGCCAGACCTATTTTATTTCACTGCCCGCTTGTAGTTCATTTAAAACCGGATCAGGGTGACCATGATGTATGAAATGTGCAACTGTCCCGGTTATTTCCCGGTTATTAATGGGCGGGATTTAGAAGTGACGTGGTATAACGGCTTAGCCCTTTTTGGGTAGGGAAAGAGTAATGGATACGGTTTCGTGTGTTTAGTTTGTATGTTTTAAGGAGGGATAGTCTTTTTTTTAAGTTTATTAAAGCTGTGTTTTTTACATGTTTATAGGCTACTAGCTGCTGCCAGTGACTTCGTCTGCGTGACAGTAGAAAATTATGCTAAGGTAGTAATTCTTGGGATTAAAAGTATCCTCTATGCAAGGACAAGGTGGCAATTTTAATATATATTAAAAAATAAACTGACCGAGGGCGAGTCGGACCCGCGCATGAAGGGTTCCGTACCAATGTATTCCGTAGCTACGAGTATGAAAATGGCAAAAAACTTACATGTTAGTTGTATGGTAACCCTTTTGAATATTTAACTAAACTAAAAATACATAATCTGTGAAAAATTCAACTACCGCACTGTCACGGTTCATGAGATACAGCCTAGTGACAGACGAACGGGCAGCGTAGTCTTCTGAGTGCCCTACCTTTGGTATATATTCGTAACAATAAAACATTCATGGTCCACCCACTCGCGACACAAGTACGTACAATCAATTTCACGTAACAGTGAAATATTTTAAAATTAATTATGAACTTGCTCGAGGCGAAACAGATTGTTAACACTTCAGCACAATATCCTTTGTTCTTGCTTACTTGTGTTTTTTTTATACAAGGAGGCTGGATAAATAACCTATGTAAGTTTGTACGGTAAAATTTCTCTGAAAATTTAGATGAAGTGGGCGGGCGATATTCCAACCACTCAGAGTTGGAATATTCATCATCATCATCTCAGCCGAAAGATGTTCACTGCTGGACATAGGTCCTGTGCGTCTCGCATCCATCGGATTTCCGCGACCCTCGCCAGGTCGTCGGTCCACCTTGCAGGAGGCCTTCCTACGCTGCGTCTTCCAGTACGTGGTCGCCACTCCAGAACCTTCCGTCTCCATCGACAATCTGTTCTACGAGCAATGTGCCCTGCCCACTGCCACTTAAGTTTGGCGATTCCTTATGTAACCTTGGTTCTCTTGCGGATCTTCATTTCTGATGTAATCACGCAAGGAAACTCCTAGCATAGTCCTTTCCATTGCTCTTTGGGTGACTTTCAGCCTTTTGAGTTGGAATATTATCGATAAAAATATTAAATTATTTTTGTTAAGTTACAGCACACTTTATCTCATTTTCAAAATTGTGACATTAGCGATTCTCCTAGTAGTTACGCGCTATGCAAATGCACCCAACTTAATTGGTGGAAAACTAATTATGACATGTAAAAAAATGAAGGGCTATAGTTTTGGAAGGCTACATTGAATCAAGAACTATACAAAGACTTTTTTAAATTGTTGATTGGTTCGCGTTTTATGACTATTTCACTTTATTACTACTTAACATAAAGTAGTAATAAGTAGAAGTATCATGTTACCCCAGTTAATGGGTTGTGGAGGTCTGGTAGGCAGCCGCTCCACCTCCAATGGTATTCAGCTAAATCCGGCTTGGCTGAAAGCCAACCACAATATATTTGGGTAATGGCTAGGTAGATGATAATGACTACTTACTATAAAGTAAGCGATAATGTGGTCGATGATGGAGCACGCTTGCCTAAAAGTAACCTATTCGCTCTGGACATAAAGACCCTTAGGTTGTAGCTACCAGGTGTGAAATAAAATGGCATAGCATCAGCCTTATAATTTTCCAAATACTGGGACTCAGACCTCCTTTTTTAGGAGAGGGATTGGGCCGTAATCCACCATGTGGACCCAGTGAGAATTTGTGGATGTTACATGACTTCGAATTTTTGGTTCTAGGACATAACCAGCATTTCCAGCCTGTCTTCACGATGTTTTTAGAGTAGTGCTTTCACGCAGGTGAAGCCGCTAGCAGGAGTTAGTCTAGCAGAAATCTTCCCAGCTCATCTACTAACATTTTCTAAGGCCCTATTAAAATTGCATTTCAGCGTACCGACTAGAAGAAAAAGGGCGTAAGTGAGTTAATTAACTTTTTAACTCGCCCGGGAACAGAAATCGTGACCATTTCTTTAATTCGAAGCACGTTTCAACTATTGAACTGAATTAGATTGAGTTTTTATGGCTTGGAGAAAACAAATGCAATGTATAAGTAGGTAAGTATGTGTCGTTGGAAATTACAGAAACATAAAGATGTTCTCGTACTTAGGTATATTTTATCTCTTGTAAAAATTCATTCCAAATTGCTACTACTTAACTAATACTTAAATTACGAAATACCCGTCTATAGGCACTACTCTGGAAGGCTTCCCACAAGTTGGACCATTGAGTTAGTGAGGATCACAGGAACCCAATAGATTTATAAAAAAAAATATTGGGTTTAAAAAACAAGTAAGTCTGAGAATAGCACACAGAAAAATAGTGGTAGGGTCCATTATTTTTCTCTGATATTTATATAGGAGAACAAAGTTTGCCGGGTCAGTTTTGTTATGAACGACAAGCTAATAAAAGTAACACGTACAGGAAAATGTCTAATTATAATCTATACAGTAATTACACCATCTTCAAGATCAAAAACTTTTTATTCCCATAGGCTTTTAATTAATGAAAGGCAACGTATTTAGTTGCACGGTTCCGCGAACCTCCCTTTGGAGAGCAACCGGGAAGAAACTTAATGAATACTCAAATAACTTATTCCCGTTTCAAACATAACATGTCAAAAGGTAATTTACTTCTGCAAATAATTTTACGGGTCAAAGTAATTTAAGAACAAAATATTACCCGTGGGTTTACTCGCTTCTTGACTTAGTTTAACTTTCCGTGTCTGTCTGTTTATCCGGTAACACCTGTTAAACTACGCAGCGAATTTTGATGCGGTTTAATAGCGGTAAAATATGTCAGATAGGCACTGGAGCTCGTTATTTATTTATTTAAACTTCATGTACAGTAGTGGTACATAGGCGGAATTAATGCAACAAGGCATTTATTTAGCAAAAAAAAACAACATGTCATTATTTGTCATTGTATTGTGTTTATTTATCTTGAACAACACGATAAATCTCATTCACAGCTTTGGTTCTAGAACATTTCCCCATGATGTTTTCCTACACCTATTCAAAAGTAGTGGCAATTAAACAAATTAAAACAAAGTAAAGCAGTTGCTTTACTTTTCCACGTTCAAACCCAGTTGGGTTTGAACGTGGTTTGAACTCAGGGCGTAGAACTCATAATTCTTGCGTTTCCCATTATATTAAACTGATCAAATATTGAACTTGAATACAAACAGTTAGCTATTTAATATTCACTAGAATCAGAACATTTTCCACGAATATTGAATGAAAGTTAAACCACCAAACTCGGATTGAGCGAAACCACAGAACTTTAGTGTTACTAATTTACTTTACATTCTAAAATCCTGTCATTATCTACCTAGCCTTTTTACCAACTATATTGGGGTCGGCTTCCAGTCAAGCCGAATTTAGCTGAATACCAGTATTTTATGAGGAGCGGCTGCCTACCAGACCTCCACAACCCATTAACTGGGGTAACACGGTACTTCATGGCAAGACTGAAGTCAGATTTACTGGCTTCTGACTATCCGTAACGACTGCCAAAAATCTACAAATGACAGCCGGGACCTACGGCTTAACGTGCTTTCCGAGGCACGGAGGAAACTCGGTATGTAAAGATGGTCACCCATCCACAGACCAACCTTGGCAAGCGTTGCTTAACCTTGAAGAGCGACCCGTGCGGCTGTTATTATATAGCCACGAGCTCCTCAGATTCTAAAATCCTGTACTAACGAGTAAGCATTAACACTAGTATCAGGGGATCTGGTAATAGCTGGCCATTACTTAACCCTCTCGATACAAAGTTGTGGTCGCTAAGCGCTTTGATTCTCAATAACAGGTAGATCTCCGCGGGGAAAATTCAACGGTTACAATGTCAGGTGTAGGGTTGAACTGTAGCAAAATTGTAAGGGTTCAGTAAGGACGAAACCTACTGGAGCCATGATTTTGGAATTCTTCTTTTCGAGTCGATGCACTCATATCAAGAAGAATTTGGTAATCTGCACAGGTGACGCAGTTGCAGGATGGACAGTCTATCAGGTAACGCATGTCCTGTGAAGCGGCTCTACACTGGCACTGTGTTAAAGATGGGTCGATGAAGCCCCATTTGGCCAGATTGCTGTTACAGCGATCAACCTGTGTGCGCAGTCGGTTAAGAGATTTCCAGATTGGCCACTGTAACTCGGTTCTGGAATGGAAAGGGCAAAACAAGAACCATAAAGGTACCATTTGAACTTCGGCTGCAGGTTGCGGAGGCAGGCAGTACTTGCGGCGCCCTGCCAGGTCAGACTGTCAGTTGCCTGGTGAAAGCCTGGCGGAATACGACCAACTACGAGTGAACCGACTGGATACAGACCTAAGGTAGGAAATGTGACTGCCCATCTTACCAGTTTCCAGAGCAAATTAGAACTATATACTTCACCAACATACGTACAAGGTGTGTCAGACATCAACGCACAAATTAATACAATGGATCCAGTACATGATTCTGGACCCCCCCCCCAGTGGTGGAATCTACCGTCTGAATATTCCTATTTTCTTTTTTAAATCAATAGCTACTTTTTAATTGAAACTGACAGATATACTTCGTACATTTCACATATTTGATAACAGACTAAGTAAATCAATCATGATACGAATATTAAAAAATTGCGTAAAAAACATAGAGAGAATTTAAAATTGTCAATTATGTACACCTAGTTTAATATACATACGCATGAATATATGCATGAAATTCAACTGAAATATAAACTACTGCGCGTTGCAAACTAAATATTCAAATAGAGCAATAAAAAAGAATTAATAATAAAAAGAATATTGGTTGGTATGTTGTCGAATATTTCAAATGGAATTAAATGCAAATGGAAGGCCTTAGATACCGATTAGAATGTTACTACATATTTATTACATGAACGAGTTTTATTTTATCGCGTTTCAGTTGCATATCTAGTTGGTTTTGTTTTTCTATGCGTTCTGAACCACTAATATCACTGAAGATTTTTTTTTAATAATTCCTTGAACACTGTTTCACCTGATGATTAATAAGCCGTAATATTGTGGTACACGCTCTAGAGTAACCTATTCACTTTTGATTTCAAGAGCCCAGGTAGTTTTTTTATCAGGAAACAGTACAAACTATATATCCATTGGGATAGAATTCCCACCCGCAGCAGTAGCAGCCTAAGGCTACCATCATTAACGGACTACATCGCAGCTACCGCACGCAGTCAATATAATCAACTGCATGCGTTTTAAAGTACGTTTAACTTCATTAAGTCCTGACACAGTCACACTGTCAGATTCATCTGTCTCAAGTCAATATTAACTGCATACAGTCGTGACTCAGCAGTCGTGTAACGGCGATGCACGTTTTTTATTGCTAACTGCATACAGTAAAGGTAGAACTACATTGCGCACATGTGAACTACGTACGCCGATTTGTGCGCGTCGGTCTCCATACATTTTATGTGGCATTAAGACTTGAAGAACTACACTAGACCCACGTCACGCAACGTTATTCTACGCACAAATTAGGCGTGGCTCATGTGTGCGTCGATCTAATGTAGTTCCCGCTTTAGTGTGCGTAAGTCAAGGAGCATAACACCCATCGATCACGTCGTTCGCCTATCGACAATATGCTATCAACGTCATCTTTATTTTGAGGCTTTAAAAGATCAAATCTTACATTGAGCTTCAGGGCTAGATTCATAGCCTTAACTGTGCAAAGTCAGACCCTACTGCAGATAGCTGCATGCAGTTGTATGTATCGGATGCTGCGATGCCGTCTGTCTGACACGCTCTTAAAAGAGAAATTATTTTTATGAAAACATTTTTTTTACTCTAAGGGCCTGTTTCACAATGTCTGAGTAGGCACTACTCACTGAATAAATTCAAAAATGTGACAGAATTTGTATGAAATTATCTGCCAAGTAAGATACTCGAAACTTAATCATAGGTGGTGAAATAGGCCCTTAGTGCGTTTACCACCCAAGCTTTCGCTGTTAGTAGATTATAGTTGCTTGCACTAGTGCTCACGTATGTAGATGAACTAATTTAAATTATTCAAAACTTTCTACTCTTCTAAGAACGCTAACTCGTTATCTTTATAACTTAGAACAGTTCGTGGAAAGTTTTGTTTTATTGTTATTATTATTGACTAGTTTCTGCAAGCGGTTTTGCCCTCGTAAGTAGAAAAATATCTCGAAGCAACTGAGATATATTGAGGTATTTCAATGCAAAATTATTGGAGAGTTATTGTAGTTATCAGGAGAGATTCAGAGATTTACATCCAAGGCACCCTCTGCGAATCAGTAATGATAGCGAAAATGGGCGCAACCGTGAGGAAATGGACATCCGCACGCCCCAAGCAGCAGTAGACGACCCGAACGTCAGTGGTCAGAGCGATCATCGGTCATCGTAAACGCGGGCGACGAACAACGCGCAGAGTTCACGTGTGGATCAAAGAGATGTCAACAAATACGTAGAGGCCCAGTAGGGCCGATGCCCTTTAGAGCCACATCAGTGCTACTGACCTCCTCCTCCGGCCAGACGGGTCGGGTTTGAGCAACTGCCCTATAGATCATTTTCTGTCTCTAAAAATCTGTTCAAATCGCACGCGTGTAATTGCGCTATGCAAGATTTTGTAGTGCTTATATTACGCTATAGTTATCGCTACATAATTATCCAAGGCCCAATTAACCCGTTATATTACAAAGCCTTCCAAGAAATCTGACCTAATCCTCAATTAATAATGTCACATTATCAATTTACCGATACACTCTCACATAATTATCTAAATACATAATTTAACAATTTAAAGTCGGCAGGTACAACCCTAATCTCAGGTCAAATGTAGTAGTTAAAGTTAAATTGATCAATTAAAACTTGAGAGGAACGTCTCATAGATAGCTTCAAAGTCGTTTGAAACGGTCGACTCGTACTATGTGAAGGTGTTTTTTTTTTCATGAAATGGTTTTTTATTGCTGATCGTCAAATGTGTTTTGATTGGCGACGGTGATTTTAGTTCGGAATAGAATTAGTTGTTTAATGATTTTAGTAGAGGTAGAGCTGGTATTTCAGCATGGTTACTTGTAAATTGAGAAATGGTTTTGAAATAAGCATTTATTCAGTTGCATAGGATGATTTTGTTTTAAGAAAAAAGTTATGTAATGGTTAAAAACAAGTTTTCTTTATGAAATGCTACATTATTATTTTTTGAGGTTTGTAAATATCCAACGACTTCTAACACTAAAGTGTGGAAGTCTTGTTCCATTCTAAAGGATGAAACGAGATAGAGTGTCAGACTTTTACTGACTAAAAGCCTGTACTAATCTTTTGCGTTTCAGGACCACAATATCTTTTTTACCGTACAGTTGGGCTGATATTGGGCTCGGTCCTATCGGGACACCCAGATGGCTACCCTGTTTTGTTTTGTTGCCAATTGCCCTGCGACGCCTAAAGCCCGAGGCTTCTCCTGTGACGCCTCAAAGAAAAAACTAATTTATATACAAATAAGGGCGACAAAAAAAACATAATCATTCAAATTAGAGGACCGACTGCAAAAACAAATAATTCAGTCAATAACACTTAATAATTCAATGTGACATCGCCTAATGAATCTTAGAAAGCAAAAGTGAAAACGTCAACAGAAAAATAATTGGAAGGCAACACCGTGATTTAACGATAAAACAAATTACAACACTGTAGAACGGTACTTGAAATATTCAAGCGATGTCAAAATTGCAGGACACTAGAATAAAAAGAGCAATAAAAAACATTGTAAAATGTCGAATAGCTTGGATGCCTGGAAAAGTGTTGAGTATTTATAAAGTACATTTCTGATGGAAGCACCATTCCTCGGCTGTTAAATCCGCAAAAATGTTGAGCATTGCTGTGTTTTTCTTCCTTTTAAAGGAGTATAATTGTTTTTCTGTTTTACCACAGAACAATGAAAATTTTGTCTTACCGCTTAATGGAAGTTTTGAAAGAAAACTATCAGTTTTTAATAAAGAAACAGATTCTAAGAAATGTTTTCGACCTGTGTCCTGGGATTGGAGGGATGAGGGAAAGGTATCGCCTGTGAAAAATCAGGGGCAATGTGGAGCTTCCTGGGCATTCAGCGTTGTTGGTATGAGCTGTGTTCTTATCTCTGTCGGTAAAAATTAATCCCTTATAGGATAACTTTTTTCCCCATCTATTATTTATTTATTTATTTATTTAGTCCTCATGCAACTCAATGTACAAAGGCGAACTTAATACCATAGCAACATTTTTCTTAGGAATTGGTAGAAAATCATCCAATGACTTCTACCATGACTCTACGGTGGAGCGGGAGGGCTTGTCAGACTTTTACTGACTAAAACTCACTCTTATATTCCTTCTTCGATTTGCGTTCTAGGACCTCGAGTTTCCCACTAGGGCTCGGCACTATTCGACCGAGTCCAAGTCGTCGGATCCACGAACTGCTCAAAAAAATGCCAGCAAACCGTAGCGGCCCAGCAGAGTTGCTGCTCGCGGACCGTGGGGATTTTCTGAAAAGGAAACCCGTAGCCTTAGAACTCGAAAAGCAACTGAAAGATACAGGGGTAGTTTTAGTCAGTAAAAGTCTGAAACGCCCTCCTGCTCTACCCAGAGTGATTGGAAGATTTTCCATCATTAAAAAACGCCTTTTAGTATAGACCTTACTCTAATTTAAAAGATCTTTAACTTTTGATACATCACAGCTAACATTGAAAGTCAGCTGATGATACATAAAAAGCAGACAGAAACTCTATCGGAGCAGTTTCTCATTGATTGTGACGAAGCCCAGCAGGGCTGCAATTCCGGGTCCATTCTCGCCACGTTTGGGTAAGTTTTTTTCAACTGTCTACCGGAATTAATCATCTTTATGCTCTTGTGTTAAATTACTTGGGATCTGTGCAACATGTTTTCTCTCTCATTCTATGCTATCAACCATCACGCTATCGCTAGCTACTTTTTCTTTCATATCACCTTTTACATAATTCATCATCATCACCATTGCAACCTAAGGACGTCCACAGTTGGACATAGGCCTCCCCCTAGTGTTGCCAGTACGAACGGTCCTGTGCGTCTCGCAACCATCGAATTCAGGACTCTCACCAGGTCCACCTTAGGCCTGAAAGAGAGGCCTTCTAATGCGTGTTACACAATTCACTCATCGTTTTTTGGGATACCTAGAATTACTATTTTTTTTTAATTGTGCAAAAATTTATTGTATAATTATAACTTTTTGCCAACAGTCCCTGAAAACAGAAGATCGCTGAGGCGTAAATACCTTCCCCAATTAAATTCCAACCTAGCGATTACTATTTTTGTTATGTTTTTGAAAACCTGAATGATTAATAACTACTAATTTCAGGCATGTAGTAGCGTCATTCGGTGGAGTTCTACGAGACAAAGATTACTATCCATATGTTGAAGAACCAGGGCAGTGCAGATGGAAACATGACACACTAGAGAACTTGCAAAAGCACCCTACACCTGTGCCTGTAACTGGGTTCCAGAAGGTGCCGTCTGATGAAGAAGTTATGGCTCAGTTCGTATATGAACGAGGACCACTGTCCGCTGGTAAGTGAAGGAAATAACCTGTAGCGACATAATATATTTATGATAGAGGTATCATACATGTCGCTATAGACTGTTCACATGAGGATGTATGAGTTCCTATGTGGTAAGATAAGAACTAGTATAATTCAAATATTAGAGTTCTTCGCACAATTCAAATATGTGCAACTTACAGCCCAAAATCAACTATTAGGCAGTTGCCCAAACCATACCCAACACCTGTCTAGTTGGTCGATCCTTCCTTTTCAAATAGGTATTTGGGACTTTATCTCCTGTTCCGTATACCTCTAAAAACCCTTGCCGAAGTTGGTGCCACTCGTTACGGTAATGAAGACAGCAAGCTCCAAAAAAAAGCGTCAAGCCCCGACCCTCGTCGGAGACGGTCCGGACATCGGAGGACGATTTCTGGCTAAAGCAGGCTCGAGACGAACGAAGAACAAACAAAGGGTAACTCATCGTCTGGTCGTCCAGTAAATACTGAAGGAACACTGTGGCTTTTAGTCCATAAAAGACTGACATTCCGTCCCTGTCTAGCTAGAGGGTGAGAAGTCGTTTGCTGATTTCCCGAAGTGACTATTACCCAGCAATTATTATTAGTTGGTATAGGTTGGTAGATGTACTATAAGGTTTAGAAAAAGTTAAAAGGGAAAGCTGTTCATGATGAGGACTCATATTTTTATCAGTATCGGCAGGGGGCAGGTCATATAGTGCTCGCAGGAGAGATGGCCGATATGGTCTAAGGTTCTAGATTGGCAAACGCGTACTAGAAGACGCAGCATTCCACAAGGTGGGCCGATGGATACGAGGATGCGATGGATACGAATCCGGTCCTACACCGGCCGTAGTGGCGACAGTTGCAGAGGGCTTATGATCAGCAGTAGATGTCTTTTTAAACTGATCATCATCATCGACCTAGCCTTTTCCCAACTATATTTTGGTCGGCTTCCAGTCCAGCCGGATGTAGCTGAATATGATGATTTATCATACGTTTATAAAAATAATATCTTCTTGTAGCAATAAATTCCGCATCTATGAAGAGATACAAAGGCGATATAGACGAGCCAACAGTCGAAAACTGTAATCCTGACGAATTGGATCACGCCGTGTTGATCGTCGGATATAATGTCTATGGTTAGTATTAATGATATTTATTAACGAATATAAATTTTTTACATCTTAATATGTTACAAATTATACTAAATAAAATAAAAAAAAACCCTAAAGAACTAACTAAAAGTACTAATTAATATTAATTAGTATCAATACATTTTTTAAATTGTTTGACGGTAAAGGCAATAATTTGACTGGATTTTTATAGTTTTTTATATATAAAAATGAAACCCGTTTTTCGTTGTCACGACATCACATGAAAACGGCTTGACCGATTTGGCTGATTCTTTTTTTAAAATGTTCCTTGAAGTTCAATGATGGTGCTTAACGGAGAGAAAAATTCAAAAAAAAATAAAGTTACGTAAAGTAGGGTAGTGTAAGGTAGTAAGTTCATTCCTCCGTTTGACGTTGAACTTAGTGGACGTGTGTCGCTTGTCAGTGCGTTCGAAGTGTGTGATTGGCTAATCGTAGTTAAAATCAATTCCTTGTCACACCTTGCTTGAACTTACCTGTGGACCCCTCCTACTGGGTGGTCCTAGAAAGAGACGTAAATAACAGTGTTATTGCCGTGCCAAATTTGAGTTGAAAAAGTGATTGCAATTCGCTGGACTCGAACCCGCCGCCCTGGTGAGGAGTGACCGGACCGCTTACGCATTGAGCCACCGAGACAGTTACAACACATCTCAAATCAACGATCCGCTACGAGTGACTGTCTTAGTTGCTACGCTCCTACCTGCGCGCTGCTACGAGACGCCCGTGTGCTACGAAACTGCTACGAGAATTTTGTATCTGCTACGCTCGGACGTTGCTTGGTGCTTATTGCTTTTGCCTAATGTTTGCGGGTTTGTCTGTGTATTTTTATTATTTTTAATATTTGCCTTCAACTTACTGATCTAATTTAATTATTGATATGGCTACGACACAACGCACCCCAACTAAAACCCCTAGATCACCGGTGGGCAATATAATCCAATTTCAAACTCGTTCAGAATCTGATATATCCACGGCCTGCGACTTTGTCAATAGCAAAAACCGAATTAAACGTCCACGACATGGTAACTCGCCAGGGGGCGATATTGGTGATTCGGTTTCGCAAGAACCGGAAGAGATACAAGACATTCTCGAAAAGTGGAAGAAGGAGCAGGATTCTCGGGTTGCTGAATTACTGGCGGACCAAAAAAAGTTTATGGCCCAGCTCTCTTTGGATATAAAGGACATTAAAACCCAAAACAGTAAAATTCAGGCATCCAACTCAGAAATATGTAAATCCAATGTTAATATCGTCCAGTCGATTGAATTCTTTAACAAAAAGTTCGAAGATCTGAAGATGGAGGTGGAATTATTGAGGAAAGAGCGCCGCGAACAGCAGAACTATATAGATGCTCTCGAACAGAAGTTAGTAGATCTCCAGCACAAGTCGAGATCTTCTGCCGTTGAATTACGTAACATCCCGCAAACAAGTGCTGAATCTAGCTCCACTCTTATAAAAACGATCTGTGGGGCGGGTGCAGCGGTTGGTGTGCACATAGATGGATCTGAGCTGCGTGATATCTATCGTCTTCCAAATAAAATGCCTACCTCAAATTCTCCGAGGCCAATAATTGCGGAATTCACAACTGTGCAAACCAAGCAGACATTATTATCTGCCGTGCGCACGTACAACAAGGGAAGAGGGAAAGAAGACAAACTAAATACCACAGTTTTGGGTCTGTCTGGTGATCGTCAGCCGGTGTACATATCCGATCATCTTCCTGCAACAACAAAAAAGCTGTTCTACCAAGCCAGAGAGTTTGCTCACAAACACTCTTTCAAGTTTTGCTGGATCTCAAACGGCAATATATTTCTGCGTAAAATAGAGGGAGACAAACAGATTTTGGTTCGCTCAGAAAAATGTCTTAGCCCACCAGTAAACCACGATGGCGTCGTTTGACTATCTTACAAATCTAATATTTTTTGTACTTTTTTTCCTTTGTATTTATTTTGGATATGTCTAATTAGTATTTTTAAATTAAAATTAACTCTCACACCAAACACACTCTTACCTACATTCACTCTGTACATCTTACATTTATCAAAACTACACAAACAAGCTATATTAACACAAACCCGCATACAATACACAATACCCTATCTCATTAATATACATGTGAATATAATATATTATACCCGTAAAACTGCTACATACCGAAATTCGAATAGATCATACATTACATTACTATTCATAAATATTTTAGGCGATAACTCTGCAACGCTGCGCGTAATACTTATCTTTATGTATAGGATTAAAACGACCTTTCTTGATTTCCCTATTTTGCATGTTTTAATAAAAAATGGCTAATCAAGATAATATTAATGACGAAATAGATGCGCTTCAAGTCTCCAAATCATTCAAGTGTCTACCTGAGAGCTGCGCACAATATATAAATGATCCAAATAAAGGTTTAAAAATAATACACTTAAATATTCGTAGTATAGCTAAAAATTTCGATGAAGTACCTGTGCTGATGCGATTATTGGGTTTCCAATGTGACGTTCTCGTGCTTACTGAGTGCTGGTTAAGCAAACTTTCACACCTCCCGATCTTGGATGGGTATACGTCATACTCTACTATAAGTACATATAACCAAAATGATGGCTGTGTTATTTACGTTAAATCATCTATTAGAGCTGACGTTAAAGAACCATATTTTGATGACGCAAACTGTCTTGTATGCAACATAGGAGATGTTACAATAGTGGCCATATATCGCCCACCTTGTTTCACAAATATTAATAACTTTATAGACAGTCTCGATAACGTACTCAAGATATCCACTTCCACCGTGGTCCTTATCGGCGACATGAACGTCGATATTAAAATCGACAATACTGATAGTCACTCGGATGAGTATTTAACTTGTGCTGCGTCTAACGGTCTTCTCCCAGCCCATTTGTTTCCGACACGGCTCGGTAACTGTCTGGATCACATTTTACTCAAAACAAAAAAATCCGCCACAACTTTTGTTATTGAGTCATCCATAACGGACCACGAGCCTCTGCTATTATTTTTGGAAACCAAAACTGTGAACAAGGATGGTAATTGTACTAGGTCTAAAATAGACTACGAATCGGCTATTGAGGATATCAAATCCTATGACTGGTCTATTTTGTTGTCTATTTTGGATCCTAATGATGCTGCAGATACACTAATAAATAATCTTTCCTCCATTGTCACACAGCACACACATGAATTTTCAGTTCCAAAAAGAGAGCGCAACTTGAAACCCTGGATTACTCCTGGGTTACTTCGCTGTATAAGACACCGCGACCGCATGCACGCTAAACTCAAAACATCGCGAAGTAATGAAATATTAAAAATCACATACACTCGATATCGCAATTTTTGCAATTCACTCTTGAGAAAACTCAAACGGTCATATGAAAAAGAGCAGTTTCATAATGCAAAAAATAACGTTAAGGCTACTTGGAACGTGATCAAAAAGATTTCAGACCTTGAAACTCGGAACTCTCCTTCATTTGACCTATTACATTTATTGAATACCCCCAAATCGTCGCTTAATCACGTTAACAATTTCTTTGCTAATGTGGGAAGCAGTTTGGCATCGAAATTTAAATCACCATCTATTAGGTCTAAATCTACAGCAGCATCAGAGTCGTCTGGTTCAATGGCACTCCTTGAGGTAACTGAAAACGATGTTGACTCGATTATCATTGGTCTTCGGGCTAATTGCGCTACGGGTTTAGACTCGATACCATCAAAATTAATAAAGGCCACAAGGAGTGTATTAGTTCCAATTATAACACACGTCTGCAATTTGTGTATTAGTGCTGGTGTTTTCCCTACGGCGTTTAAAAAAGCACTTGTTCACCCCATTCATAAGTCTGGGCGCAGAAACGATGTCAATAACTACCGCCCAATTTCGATTCTAACAGCCATGTCCAAGATCCTGGAACGAATATTGAATAAAAGCCTGACCAGTTTTCTTGGTGCAAACAATATATTAGCCGACAACCAATATGGGTTTAGAAATGCAGTGAGTACCGAGGACGCGGTTATGGATTTGTCTGGTCACGTGGCTAGGATGTTGGATGGCAAACGCAAGTGCCTGGGTATTTTCTTGGATCTGTCAAAAGCTTTTGACACCGTTTCGGCCCCAGCCTTGTTGAATAAAATGGAACGCATGGGAATACGTGGTCTCGCATTGAAAATCTTCGCGGATTATCTCAGCGATCGTACGCAGAAAGTAAAAATCGGCAAACACGAAAGTGATGAGCTTCCAATAACATACGGCGTTCCACAAGGTAGCATCCTGGGGCCCACTCTCTTTCTCATCTATATCAATGATCTCTGCAAACTAACACTTGACAATTGTAAGATCTATACTTACGCGGATGATACTGCTCTTGTCATCGATGGTGAGGACTGGCCCCAGGCATACCGTAACGCCGAGGTCGCGCTCTCCTCTGTGATGAAATGTTTGTCTGATAATTTGCTTACCTTAAACGTTGAGAAATCAGTATATGTTCCATTTGCTTTTAGGTCAAATCTTTGTCCCTCAAATTCCTTGATCCTACAGGCCCACGCTTGTGACTCCCTAACGCAGTGTAGCTGCCTTTCCCTTATAAGATCCCCATGCGTGAGGTACCTGGGAGTACATATTGATCAGCATCTTAACTGGCACCCGCATATACTCAAAGTCACGTCACGAATACGTAAACTCATATACGTGTTCAAGAAGCTACGTGACTCTGCTGATAGTGAGACACTGAAACTTGTTTACTTTGCCCTATGTCGGTCCGTGCTAACGTACTGTCTTCCCGTTTGGGGTGGGGCCACATCAAACGTATTTATCCGCCTTGAGAGAGCCCAGAGAGCTGTCCTCAAAGTGATGTTTTCTCGCCCACGAAGGTATTCCACTGTACAGCTCTATTCTGACAGCAAGGTTCTCACTGTCAGGCAACTTTATGTACTCCTATGTACCTTACGCAAGCACTCGGCGCGTCCCCTTGAGGGACCTACTGGTCGACTTAAGCATAATGTTTTCCCTCCCGAACGCCATAGAACTGCCTTTGCTAAACGTCAATACTACGTTATAAGCACTATAATGTACAACTTTTTAAACAAAAACATTAAAAATATATTCATGCCTTAAACGTCAGTGCAAAACTTTGATTAGAGACTACCTTCAAACGTTAGATTATGAAAAGACCGAGGATATTCTACTGGGTATCTCACGGTATTAATGCACTTATCCAACTTGTCCATACACTGGTATGCTTTAGTTATACTCAATTTACTCACTAAAAACTCACATATACTACACATACACCTACTCACACTCTACACATACTCCTACTCACACTCTACACATACACCTACACACACTCACATTATAGTTTAGTTTTTCTATTATATTTGTTTAACTCTCTGTTTTTAGCCATCACCTTGCTTAATTTTTAATTGTCCTCTTTTTAATATGTTCATGGCTTTGTTTTGTTACGGAGAATCACTGACTCCTAAGTTACAGGCCCACACCTAGTTTAGGAGTCAGGGTACTTACCTATAAATTTGTACCTTAGTAAGCCTATATGTTCATTGTTTTATGATGCAATTGCTGTTTTTGTGTGAAATAAATTTATTATTTATTTATTATTTATTTATAGATTCTTTGCTTGTAGCGCCATCTAGCGCCAGCCAATGGCTAATTAGTTAGTGGTTACTCTCAATAGGTGGCACTGCTATGTTCAGTGACATCAAGTAGGAGGTTCCTCATGCAATAAGGTTTTGTTTATTTGTTTAGTTTGGATTTAAGAACCTCGTAGTGTTAGTATGTCATTGGATTTTTTACATTACATACCAAGGAAACAATTTCAATTTTATGTGCCTCAATTCTTAGACGACGTATCTTTCAAATTTCGGGAATCGAACCCGCGACAGGGATAAATAGTGCAGCTGCAGCCCATTGCACTAAACGCGCCGTCGATGTTCATAATGCTATAATGCTCTACAGTTAAGACTACCCAATTAGATTTTGAGGATTTATGTTTCGGGACGAGGCTACCGTACGAGGTCCTCTTTCAGAATTATTGTAACTAGAATAAAATAAGAATGAAAGTGTCCTCATAAGACTAGGAAATTCAATAAAACATACTCAAACATACAGTGTAGGGTAGTGTAGGGTAGTGTAGGGTAGTGTAGGGTAGTGTAGGGTAGTGTAGGGTAGTGTAGGGTAGTGTAGGGTAGTGTAGGGTAGTGTAGGGTAGTGTAGGGTAGTGTAGGGTAGTGTAGGGTAGTGTAGGGTAGTGTAGGGTAGTGTAGGGTAGTGTAGGGTAGTGTAGGGTAGTGTAGGGTAGTGTAGGGTAGTGTAGGGTAGTGTAGGGTAGTGTAGGGTAGTGTAGGGTAGTGTAGGGTAGTATAGGGTAGTGTAATGTAGGGTAGTGTAGTGTAGGGTAGGTAGGATAGGTAGGGTAGGGTAGCGTAGGATATGTAGGGTAGTCATTTGACGGGAGCGAAGCCGCGGGTAAAAGCTAGTTTTTTATATTTATCAAAATTTTTAGAAAACATATGACACAGAAAACAAATGTTTTTCACATTGTTTGGGTTGTTCTTTATTTCCATATAAAAAAACTGTTTTTTTTAGTTTCGTTACAAGACAAAAAAAACCGGGTAAGTGCGAGTCGGACTCGCGCACTGAGGGTTCCTTACCAACTTACCTATGAAATCAGTTCTATTCTCGAATCGAGTCTTGAAGATTTTTTTTCTTGTCACGTAATTACAGTTTTCAGACATTTCCCTATACCTTACTTCCTGCCAAATTTCAAGATTCTAGGTTAACGGGAAGTACCCTATGAATGTTGATTCCTTTGACAGTGTCGAAATGTACATTTTTTGCAACATAAACTGGCGTATTTTTTTTCCCGTCAATTTAAGTTTGATTTTTGCACAGTTTTAAGGGACCGCGGAATTTTTTTAATTTCAACTTGATACCTCCACGCGTTCCCGAGATAAAGGGTTTTGACAGAGAGACAGACAGACGGACGGACAACAAAGTGATCCTATAAGGGTTCCGTTTTTTTCCTTTTGAGGTACGGAACCCTAAAAAAATGATCAATTTTAATCCTTTTAAAAACATTGTTTCGTAAGAATAACTTTACATATTACGCCGATTTTATTCATTGCTTTGCAAATCGTAATATAATGGAACTATCTTCAAAATAAATATTAATTCCTGTACATTTTCAAATGCGTTTTCTGTTTTGAAAAAAAAACTCGTTAGTTCGTTGCGTTTGCAGTATGTTTACTTTTCAGAATACCCCGGTCAAAATGAAATTTACGACTGTAAATAAAAAAATAGGACATTTTTAATTTTAAAATCAGCGAAAAAGTACGCATAGCATACTCATAACGAAACGGTTGGTGCAGGTTCTAAATGATAACTGATATTTATTTTTCAAGTAAATTAAAAAATAAAACTATAGCTTATCTTATACAGGGTGTTTGGTTCATCGTGTGCCAAATTGATATGGTCGTTTGGAGGGGTCATCTGCTATCCTTTCAGACCCGTAAACACTACCCATGTCCTGTGGACTTTTTTTCATCGAGATTTTAGTATTTTTTGAAAAATAGACCCGCGGGCTGATTATGTATGAAACAGCGATCAGCAAACAATTCGCAATCATCGCGCAGTCGACGCACGATCAATCGCTTAACGTCAAAAAGATCCGTATTATCTAAAAATGGATTGCTGATCGCTCGCCGATTGTTACCATGCACTTATTGCTGCGACCCTAGCGCCAACAGCAATTGAGTAACAATTTGGAGAACTAATTTATTGTCAAACTACGAGTTAAAAATCGGCCAAGAGCGTGTCGGGCCACGCTCAGTGTAGGGTTCCGTAGTTTCCCGTCCGTCACAATAAGTGTACCCAACTTTTCAAAAACTGTTAGTCCCATCAGGTTCAAAATAATTTTCCTAGAAAGTCTTTATAAAGCTTTACTTTCCAGATTTTTTTCATATTTTCTAAACTAATGGTTCAAAAGTTAGAGGGGAGGGGACACACGGTTTTTTACTTTTGGAGCGATTATGTCCGAAATTATTGATATTATCAAAATTTTATTTTAGTAAACCCCTATTCATTTTTGGATACCTATCCAACAATATATCATACGTTAGGGTTCACTCCTAACGTATTACGTACCCATTTAAAAAAAAAATCGCTGTTTACTTTACATGTACTACCCTAATAAAACATTTTTTTCCAATTTTTATTTTTGCACTTTGTTGGCGTGATTGACATACATATTGGTACCAAATTTTAGCTTTCTAGAGCTAACGGTCACAGAAATTAAGCGAGGACGGACGGACAGACATGGCGAAACTATAAGGGTTCCGTTTTTGCCAATTGGCTACGGAACCCTAAAAACTTACAGCCATTTAAAGATGTCGAACAGATGTGATTGTTTTGGAAAAGAAAAAAAAAATGTAACTTAAAATTCACTTCAATCCACTTGAACTTTACTAAAAATAGCTTTGTGTCGACCATAAGATGGATAAAGGAATGAAATCAGTGTTTACTTGGACTCCAAACGATATTCTACTGCTATGTCAACAAGTTTTAAAATAATATGATAAGTATTATTTTATTTTATATGTGTTAGTGCAATAAAGTTATTTTCAAGAGTAAAAGTACTTTATCCTGTTTGGACTATCTGGCAGAACATACCACTTTAGTCAAAGGTGTTGGCCTTGGTTCAAGGTCTAAGGAAACTTAAGACAGGCAAATTTATAATATGTTGGTTGAATACACTGAATAAAGTCTTTTAAAGCACACACAATAAGTTGAAATGTTAATTAAACACACGCTGCAGATATAACTACACAATTTAACTAATAAAATACTCGATATAGAAAGCTAATTATTATTGGCAATCAGAGAGCGATAAGCAAGCGATCAACAATCAAAGAAATGGTTAACGCAATTTGACAGCTAAATTTGCTTGCCGATCGCTGTCGCATCGCTGTCAAAAACCATACGTAATACGAAGTAAAACGCTATCGCTAGGGATTCGAGTGCAAAAATGCACATTTTAGTTAGTTGATTGCTCCATAGAGGCAGCACTGTCGCTAGATTGCTATCGCGTGGTTTTCGCTAATACGTAATACGAATTTGCGATTGGAGAGCAATTTTCGTGCAATTTTTGCTATCGCTCGGCTTTTGCAAGATACATAATCAGCCTGCCGAATTTTACATTCAAATACAAATATTAAAAAATTTATGAGACGTACAGCCTGAATTTTAATTTTATTTAGACGTATATTGTATAAAGGTACTTTTAAATACAAAATTAGTGATATTAGCCATCTAGATTTTTTTAAATTTAATCGCAAAGTTTCGGACTTAAATTAAAGCTATTCATGTTACAGCTATTTACATGGCTGCAAAAAAATAACCAAAAGAGATTGGGATCTTCAAACTCTCACAATAATTTTCTAGTCCATCCTCTTGCTAGTGATGTGCCACATGCCATAAAAATCTTTTTGTAAGTATGTGAAATCGCTAGTTTTGTGAATCAAGTCGCCTAAAATTAACATTCAAAATTGTGAATTGAAAAATTATTTCCGCAAAATTGGTACCTGAAACACCTATTTAATCTGTTATATCACTCTTAGAAGGTGAAATCTGTCTCGTATCTCACTTTGCGTTGGTCTTACTAGAAACAAAAAAATAAAATTACATATTAACAGTAATATCATAATTTTTATAAATACTGCTCTTTTGGCCTCTGTTGCAAATGCAGGCCCGACACCGGTTTCGTATTTCGACACTTAGTTTTTCTAGGTCTACAGTTGAACGAAAGGTCTGGAGAATCTGCCAAAGAGCTGGTATACGCCACAGAGGTTTCAACTAGGGAAGTACTAGTTCAAAGCATTGAAACGACTTTCAATACAATTAAGGAGGGAAAACGACTTCATACAACAACTGTGTGTCAAAATACAAAACCGGTGTCGGGCCTGCATTTGCAACAGAGGCCAAAATTTGAGCAGTATTTATAAAAATTATGAAATTACTGTAAATATGTAATTTTATTTTTTTTGTTTCTAGTAAGACCAACGCAAAGTGAGATACGAGACAGATTTCACCTTCTAAGAGTGATATAACAGATTAAATAGGTGTTTCAGGTACCAATTTTGCGGAAATAATTTTTCAATTCACAATTTTGAATGTTAATTTTATGCGACTTGATTCACAAAACTAGCGATTTCACATACTTGCAAAAAGATTTTTACGGCATGTGGCACATCACTAGCAAGAGGATGGATTAGAGAATTATTGTGAGAGTTTGAAGATCCCAATCTCTTTTGGTTATTTTTTTGCAGCCATGTAAATAGCTGTAACATGAATAGCTTTAATTTAAGTCCGAAACTTTGCGATTAAATTTAAAAAAATCTAGATGGCTAATATCACTAATTTTGTATTTAAAAGTACCTTTATACAATATACGTCTAAATAAAATTAAAATTCAGGCTGTACGTCTTATAAATTTTTTAATATTTGTATTTGAATGTAAAATTCGGGTCTATTTTTCAAAAAATACTAAAATCTCGATGAAAAAAAATCCACAGGGCATGGGTAGTGTTTAGGGGTCTGAAAGGATAGCAGATGACCCCTCCAGTCGACCATATCAATTTGGCACACGATGAACCAAACACCCTGTATAATAAAAAGGTAAAGTTTGCTTTTTTGTTTGTATATGATAATCTTTGAAGATTCGATTACATAAATGAATATTGATAGGAACCTGCTTTCTTCCTGAGTGCTATAGGCTATATTTTATCTAAAAAAATATGTTTACGTCATAAAATTACCATATTTGTAACGGGCGAGCGGGCGAAGCCGCGGGCAAAAGCTAGTAAACAATAAACTGTAATAAACTAAACAACAAACTTATAATATAAAAATGTAATTATTTCAACAACATTAATAAAATTTATATTTTTTTGCAAGTTATTTATTCAGGATACAGATTTACATATTAATAACTTAATAGATATATATACAAACTAAAGATAAAAGTATGTACAAACGTAAATATATATACAAAAAAAAAGGCATTTACTGGGCATCAAAAAATTCATCCACGTCGATGTCAACAGCAATAGTGCCCAGAACGCTGGCAGCATTGCCACGTTGGATGGCAATGCTGATTCGTTGGCCGAAAAACAGCCCAGCCCTCTGGTCACGTGAAGAGTCGACTAGTTGTTTGCTAATTTCGCGAACAACTCGATGAGCACTCGGACCCCAAGGCCCCAGTGTTTCAACCCCAAACGGCTCAAACATATAGCTCCCGATAAGGTTGTTATATTTGCGCCGCTTGAGGTTTTCTGCACCTGCAGCAGCAGCCCCAGCACAGCCCGCCGTACTTAGAACATGAGATGGCGCAAGGGTGTCGACACATGTCGCATCCCACACCAAAGGCCTACCCAACTTCCAAGGCATTATGGTCATCCCGTCTGGCCTCTTCCCATCGTCGCGTGCTAAGCCATTAGGTTCTAAAACAGCTGGCACCCCGGCGGTGACAAGAGCTCGACGGATAATGTCATTAATGCTAGCGTGCCTAGCTATCCGACCAGCGCTCCTACTGCAGGATAGGCCGTGATGTCCGAGGCGGTCGACTGCTTCACCGCATTGACATCGATGTGGAGCTCCACAAGGAGCACCCAGACGCAAGCATGTAGCGATCCGGAAAGTGGCATCACTCAGCATAGTACCTATATTGAGTGACGGCAGTACCTGTAGCCAGAGGCCCGACTCCCATTCACCCACAGCCAGTAGACGGGCACGCTCAGCAGTATTGGTGGACGTATTAATAAGATTATTCCGTACCAACCTGCAGAGCGGCTCATCCCACTGTCTCTGGGATGATGGATTCTCGGGCAACGCCTTATCCGGGCAAGCCATTTTCCAGGCGGTCACGGCATCGGCCAAGCACGGCACCTCACAGCCAACCAATGATGGAGTCAAAATTCTATTGGTTAGCTGCTGAGTGCTATGGACCGAGGACAGGAACGCCGGTAGGCTTACACTAGAAATTTTGCGGATGCCGAGCCCACCAAAACGAATGGGTAGCGTGGCTTGTAGCCACGCTCGGTCATCCAGAGCCACATTTAAGATGGAAGTCAGAGTATACCGAATGGTCTGATCAATTTTGTCCAAGAGATGTGGCTTCTTCCATAAAGGGGAAGAGCGGAGAAAATACATAAAATTTGGTGCGAAACAGCAATATCGTATGAGGGTGAAAGCCGAATGAAGGTTAATTTTGGAGAGTCTTTCTGAAATATTGTTAAAACGTTCAATTTTGTCATCGATGAATGAAGGGAAACTGTCTTCTAAAATTGGAGAACCTAGGAGGTGCAGCGAACTTTTATTTAAAATTTTGATGTCTGGAGCTATTGTATAAAATTTTTGTAAAGTCGATTGTCTGTCAGTACTGTCAGAAATGAAGATTTCACATTTAGAGTGATTTAAGTCAAGGCCAATGGATTGAAATTGTTCTTTGAGAAATTTAAAATCTTGAAATACTGTTTCAGCATCACCTCCCAGAGTTCCGTCGTCTAAATACCATACATTAAATTTTGAATTTAGCTGTTGAATGATTGGATGAATAGCCAAGCTGAAAATGACTGGCCCGAGAGGGTCACCTTGTTGGCATCCAACTGCAGATTCTAAGACATTATCTTTATACAATAATTTTGATGGGTGCCTATAGCATTGCCACAAAAAGCCGAAAATTTCTGGAAGCTCTTTTTTTGCTTCAGCCAACAAAGTGTCTCTGTTAACAGAATTGAAGGCGTTTTTAACGTCAACCTTGAGAATGACCTCGCCTTTATTGGAATCTAGGAAAGTGGACAGGGCATGTACGGCAGCCTCACAGCCCCCTCTTGAACCAAAACCAAGCTGTAGGGGCTGGAATTTGTTGGTCAGCGATTCGCCGTAAAGCCTGCAACAAATTTTGGCTGCCATACGCCTGTACGTGCATCCGACGGCAATGGGACGAATGCCGCCGTCCCTCTTGCGCAGGGCACATAAATTGGCCCCGTACAAGACATCGACGACGGCATCGTTCACGCCGCCGGATAACATTAGGGTGACTAAGGCCAGAAGCTCCTTCAAAAGCGATTCACCAGCGTCCCCGGCGCCTGAACTTAAAAGGTCCTTTAAGTGCTGAGGAGTCAGGCCGTCGAGGCCGCCGGTGGAGCCGCTTCTGAAAGAGCTCACGGCTGCGACTAATTGAGGGGCAGAAATTTTGACAAATGGTGAATCCGGAATGGGGCTATCAGGAGGGTCAGGAAAAGCAAGGTCATCCGCAGGCGCTGGGTGTTTACTCTTCAGAGCTGAAATTGTATCTGGAGAGTAAGGCGCCACCACATCACTGCTAAAAAGCAACCTAGCCGCTCCCCTAATGTCACCCTCACTTATTTTGGATTCCACATGTGAACACAAACCCTTCTGGGAAAGGTTGTTGAAAGCTGGTAAATTTCGATCGAAAATGAGAGCCGAATCATTGCAGTTATCTTTAATTTGGGTTGTTAAAGTTTTTTTAGAAGCCAAATTTTTTTGGACATGTAGAATCCTATAAGGGAAGGTGAGCAGCTCCTCCCAAGCAGTTCCTTTTGCAAGTTGGTTTTTACACTTTTACAAGTAATTTTTTTTTGTCAGTTTATATGTATTAGATGAGACCGGTGTTGTTGGTTGAATAAATGATTCCTGCATGGATCAAGATTTTTGTACATCTAATGATTTGCATTAAATGTTGCAGTAAGCGAAACCGGCAAAGGGACTCCATACTGGATCATAAAGAACTCCTGGGGTGAGGACTGGGGAGACAAAGGGTACTACTATCTGGTGTCGGGGAGGAACGCATGTGGAATAGCATCAGACGTGTCGATTGCTTACGTATGAGAAAATATTGTACAAACGATCAGAAAATAAAAATCGTATGATTAATGAAATCTTTCATTGACTCCATTTATTGTTCTATTGATATTATATATTAGTGGTCTTGCTCCGAAAACTTACCATATTACATCTAAAAAAAACTAAGAAATCGATTACTTTGCTTTCTAGAACCACAGCTTTTCTCTCATAAATTCGCCGTAATCGAAATACTATTCCGTCACACTTTTTGTAGTTACTGACTGATTGTAAGCAGAGCAGAAAAACGTGCTCAATAAACCTTAGAAACTAGTCTAAGAACAATTAGAAAAACATCTTGGAGAAACTTTGGCTGGACTTACCAAAACCTAGAGGTCAAGAGTAGTTCACGATCAACATTCAACTTTACTCATGAGAGCATTTCAGCATCCAAATAACAAATTAATTAATTCACTTTGTGCAATGTAACTAATTAAATACTTGCTCAAGTGTAAACACAGCACAAAAGCTTAGCGTCAACACAGCCAAACACAACAGTAAGTAAAACTTTAATTAACCGTTATAACTCACAAAAAGTGAATAAACAGCGACTCACCTTATAACTCAAACCAACCAACATTGTGAATAACACAGCACTTGTAATAAAAACAAAAGAAAGTTTCCTAAGTTAGCGAAAAATTATAATAACGTTGAATTTGACGGCACGGTTTACGCAGTGGTTGAGCGATTGCCTGCCGCGCTGCGTGTAACGGGTTTGATTTCCTGTGATACTAAAAATCCTGAGGCCTTACTACAAGCTCTTCACGTGATCCTATTAACTTGCTCGTGCGACTGGCATTTTAACACAAAATGATCCGTGATCATAGTTTTCAGCAGTTAGGCACAATGCTTAAATACGCCTATATTTTTGTAAAGCAAAAACAGTACCGGTACAGAGCGCTACGCAGAGTGCTACGCAAAGAGCTACGCAGACTGCTACGCTCTTGCTACGCAGAGTGCTACGCAAAGAGCTACGCAGACTGCTACGCTCTTGCTACGCAGAGTGCTAAGCAAAGTTCTACGCTTGCACTACGCAGAGCGTTCCGCGCCTGCCTAGCATGTTTAGAACTATTTTATTGATTGGTGAAATTTTGTAAATGTCTTAACAAACACGTATATTTCTGCTGCTCCCATAAGGAACAAGTCACAAGCAGTAATTCTTACTTCACTGAACTTCTCACGTTTTCCCTTGAGAGAAGCAAAAACTACATTTGCAGAACACGTGTCCACAGAAACTGTTTACATGTACTCTGAAACGAATAAATGTTTTCATTTAAAGCCAAGTCAGTTTTAAAATAGAAAGTTTATTTTTAGATCAATTGAAATCACGCTACTATAGAAATAGGAAACAGTGAAAGAATTCTATGCCGGCGTTTGTTCCCTGATAGCTACGAGTACAACATACCGGTCTTTTATTCAAGAGTGTATGGTTACTTTTAAGCAAACGTTCTCTATCGGATGGTAAGCGATGATGTGGCCAAATCGCTTACCATCAAGTAAGATAGTGGTCAAACGGGAGCCTATAGAAAATTAATAAAAAAATTTTTACCTACGTATGCAATTCAATTAATTATGTTTAAACGCGTGTTTATTTTTGCGGCAAGGTGGGTGCAGTGAATGAAGGATTGATTGCTGCGTTGTGCAGGTTCTATTTCCGCAAGATACAAACAAATTTCCTGCAGTTTTTTGCCAATAGACAGAGTGATTCTTGAGAAAGGCCTAAGACAAATACTTTACTCATGGCTTAGAAGACTATCCATGTCCCCGACGGAGTTAGGCTGTCCCCGACTTCTGCCTAACTCCATTACCAGTGTCTTCGTAAATTATGTACGCTACTTTAATAGAAGTACCAACCTAAGAAGAACTTATCAAATAAACAATATTTCAGTCACAATTTAATACGATTTTAGGGTACGTTAGTGAGTCCCCGATGTGATCAATATTCGATCGCGTCTGGTCAACGAGCAATAAGTTTATTATTAAGTGAATGTACTGGACAGGTGAGATGAAGGTGGATTTACCCAGATTTAATAAATAATTTTTAACTAGCTTCTGCCAGTGGCTTTACCCGTGTGAAAGTAAAAGATTCTGCCATGAAATCAAAATCAAAAAAATGGTTGCCTGTAAAGTCGTTTTTACGGGCGAAGATTTTACGTGACAACGTCTTTTTCTCGGTAGAATATTTATTGATATGAATATAATTAAATTGCACAATAGGAACAAGGAATTGAATGAAAATAAGAATTGCACAAATTTTAACTATAGAAATATATTTTGTTTACTAAAATTCTCTAGTGCTGCGCGCGCGGCAGACCGATCATAGTTGAGTGGGAGAGAGACGCAAGGCATTCGGCGGGCCTCTCTCTCGTTCGGTGACTCATCGTAACGTTACCGAGCGTTACACTTTTTCATAAGTGACTCCCAGCCGCAACCTAATTTAAGACGTTGTCACGTCAAAATGTTTCAAAAAGGCACTTATAAAACGTGAGAAGCTAGTGCACGGTCCCAATTGGTAGTTTCCTATGGAGAAGAACCGGCAAGAAATTCCTCTAAAGGAGCACACTCCCGAGCTAAAAGTATCCTATCTGTTATTTCAGGACATGGTTTACTGTGAGCTAAATTTGATCCGTTCAAACGATTTAGCGTGAAGGAGTTACAAACATAATGTGAAGGCTTCCTAAAATAGCAACGCAACGCAAAAACTTTAAAAAGAATCATTATCTTGCCGGTTTTCAAGTAAAAAAGCAATAATAATATGCGACCTCTTTACTTGTAATAATACACATAAATAAAAAGTTTCATCTTTAGGGTCAGCTCACACCGAGACGTGACGCGACGCTGCATGCACATTTTATTAGAGCGACTCAAAACAGAACTTTATTTAATAGACGAAAAGATACACATTTCATTGTGAGAATTTAGAATACGTTGCTTCATGCAGTGCTGCACTGCGCCTCGTAACGCCGCGCGGCGTCTCGCGTCGGTGCGCGGCGCAGCGCGAAATCACTGGCCTCTTCCTGAATCGTCGCGTCGCGTCACGTCTCGTTGTGAATTGACCCTTACAATATCAATGTGATAAAGGAATCTGAGCAAGACGCCACACATATGATATAGTCATGTAATGACAACGTCTGATGACTAGGCAAGTTTTACACTCGACCTCTTCTAACTCGGATGTCTGTAATTAGCAATGACCTAAAGAAAGCCTAAGTGAATTACTCAACGACCCAAAACCGAAATGTCGGACGAAAAATAGCGAGGCAATAAAATAGGACAAGGTTCAGCAAAGAGAGAAAGAATTAAATCTGAGAAAGTGAAAGCAACATTATATGAAACGCATGTGACTAACAGAATGAATAACATTAGATGAAGAGCTTACGAAAGGTGAGAGAGAAGGTGGATTAATTGTGTTGACAACATGAACATGAAAGAATAAGGAAGTACGTGTTGTTTACAGTAAATAATAGAATTAATTAATAATAATAAAATCTGCGTCATGCGGAAGGTGAGGACAACGTGACGCCTCTCCAGAAAACTTGTTAAAGATTACAGCACGTATCATGGTGGTGGACGAAAAAAAAATTCAATATAGCAGACTCTTATGATAGGACACAATCCTATCATAAGAGTCTGCTATATTGAATTTAGAATCACGACACATAGCTAACTATGCATTATCATCCATACTGAACATGTCTGTCTCATTGACATTTTTTTTTACTACGCATAGACTCGCGTTGGACCAATATCTCACCTGATGGTATCGATATATATGTTAGTTGTCTCAATTGGTTAGCGGAAACTGCTTCAAAATTCAGTTACAAGATTTTCCAAAGTAACAAACAAGTTGCAAGTTAAATAAAAGATGCTTATAAAAATAGGAAATCTTTTAGGCAAAATAAAAGCCCTCTTAAGCTGCGTTGGATGGGCTTACGCCAAACAGTTTCAGATTGAATTGATTGATTGGTGTAACTTTGTAAGCAGATAAATACACACACGTTTGGTGCTGATTCCCATCCCTAATATATTCTTACTTCGCGCCTTTTCCCATGAGAGAAACCAATTTTTTGTAGTAAGAAATCATCCAATGACTGTGACACCCTCCCGCTTTAGGTTATCAGAATTTTACAGAATATAACCACACCTGTGTCCTTTCCCAAGGGTTTCCTTTACAGAAATTCCCCGTATGCATGGTTTTAATGACAACTCTTTGAAGAGTGCGTATGCACCATCGACGACCCGAACTCAGTCCTTACCGGATAAGCGGACGGCGAGCTACCCATTGCTCGTCGGCCGCTAGCCCATACTTTCCTTGGCCGAGGATGACCCCGTAAATTCCGATGTCCGGGGTGTCTCCTATCGTGGCGGCTGAGGCGTGAGGACTGTATATATGGCATTACTGTAAACGATAAATAATGGCCAGTAAGCATTTAATTGATAAATCCCCGACCGGCCTCATGCGACCGCGTTATTATTCACTTACTATACCTATATTGTGTCTCGTTTCGCGGGTATGTGATAGGTTAAGGGCCTGTTTCACCACCTATGATTAAGTTTCGAGTATCTTACTTGACAGATAATTTCATACAAAATCTGTCACATTTTTGAATTTATTCAGTGAGTAGTGCCTACTCAGACATTGTGAAACAGGCCCTAAGCCTTAAAAAATATGTTTAATTTAAAATTAAGCTAATAATTTTAAAAAATTGACTCAAAGTTAAAATACCTGCACAATTTACATTTAATTTCTGCAACGAAATATACCTGCATATTAATTTAATTAGTTTATATTGACCTGATATAATATTTTACTTTTAACAAGGCTCAACACGTAGGTCCGTGTGGGCAGTCAGTTTATTTTCAAATCAATTGCTATTCTGAACACCCTCGGCGCCAAAGAATAAGAAATGGTTATAGATGAGAGACTGTTCTTTCCTTAAGGCGCGTGTTTAGAACCCTGGAATAATAACAAAAACATAGGTAGCACGAGCACAGGAAAGCTTATCTTTGTTTAGCATAATTATATGTACAAAGATAATCTTTCCTTGTGCCCCCCTGAAATATGTATGAGTAATTGATTCATAGTTTTTTATTCTTAGTTAGAGGGACATAAAGTTGCTTTACTAAGAATAAAAAAAATACATGTAATAGTAATTTATGGATATAATTTTCAAATTCGTTCTAAATTAAGGCGCAATACGCATTTGTATATGCGTAATTGCGTATGCTTAATTCATGAATCCCCGACCGGTCCTATGAGACCGCGGTGTTATTGTTTTACTATTGTGTCTCGTTTTGTGGGTATGTGATAGGTTAAAACGATATTCTTACAACGCTCTTGCATTTTTATTATAAGTGTTCAGTAGTTATAATAAAAATGCTAGATTGTATTCAAATAATAAATAATATTATCACTGTGCATATCTCGCCCTTTTAGCGCATTTTTGCATTTTTATTGTGGCACACAGTGAAAATAATCCAAAGGCTATCTAGTGATGTCCTTTCTACACATTAATACTCTTTGCCGCTACCCTAAGGGAGTTATCTAGTCTATGATAAGGGTCAGGCCCGTCCCTGTTGGCGGAGCGGGACACTGGCTAGATGGAATGGTCGCACAATCGAATAAAGCCTCATTTCTATTGAAGTGACGTGTTACCCAGTGGGCTATGTTGAACGGTCATCTTTATTGTTATAAAAAGGGTGTATTGGCCTTTATCATATTGATGAAGAGGTTGATTGAAAGGGTGGATGGAATGGCCTGGATTTTTTTTAAAGACTGTCTAAGTAGAGTTTATGAAAATTCCTATGTAATTCCTAAAATTGACTGACTGACATATCAATCAAATTTTGCACAAGGTTTCCTTTTATGATTTAAGCGGATTTCCAAAAAAACACTCCTTAAAGGAATCAAACGGGGTTCAAAAGTTTGTATGGAGAAACCTACTTACACGTGGGTAAAACCGCTGGGAGAAAACTAGTCAAAAATAAATTACTAAGCCAACCTTGGACGTTTGTCTCAAAACTGCTTGTCCAAATAAGTTGAACAAAGGAACCAGTGCAATTAACTCGCCAAATATCTAATTCTCAGTAACAATCTGCACATAATTATGTGTAGGGAAATACACTGCAGTCAGAATTCATTAGGGACATCCCTATCCTTGAGAGCAGTGGTGGCCCAGCGGTAACTGCCCCGACTTGCAAGTTTTAGGTTGCGGGTTCAAACCCAGTCAGACGCATTACTTTGTGTAATTTATTTCATCGCCACTGCTCTTAAAACGGCGAAGGAAAACATCGTGAGGAAACCGGCATGTCCTAGAACGAAAAATTCGAAAATATGTGATATCCACCAATCCGCACTGGGCCCGTACGGTGGATTATGGCCCATTCCCTCTCCTAGAGAGGAGGCCTGAGTCCCAGCAGTGGGAACATTATAAGACCGATAATGCTAAAATCCCTATCCTTATATATCTTTACATGTATAATTCTTGTGCACGTGAGTTTGTCACTTAACTCCGTCTAAACGACTAGACCGATTCCGATTAAATCTAGTGCGATATTTGAGTGAATCCCTCGATAGTTTGAAAATATAAAACCATGCGAAGTTGGAGCGTGTAATAAAGGGTACACAGGTAAAATATGTAAACTCATTATGATTACACCATCAAAATGTACACGTATTGCACCTATAAACATATTATGAGCATAACTCCTAATAAACATAACAGGGGAAAATAATAAAAAACAAATTACTTTGGAAAATGAGAATTTACAGCAAGAAATAACAGGCTAGACACAATATACATATTTCAGGGAAAGGCTTGCGGGTCGCCTATTCCCAACAAAGTAGATAAAAACTCCGATCTTTAACACGAAACCGAGCATTCTATCATTTTAATGAGATACTTCAACGTCTTGCGATTTCTTTGATATTAGGGTTCCGTAGCCAAAGGTCAAAAACGGAACCCTTATAGTTTCGCCATGTCTGTCCGTCCGTCCTCGCTTAATCTCTGTGACCGTTAGCACTAGTAAGTTGAAATTTAGTACCAATATGTTTATCAATCACGTCGACCAAGTAGTAAAATAAAAATTAGAAAAAAATGTTTTTTTTTTATTTCAACCCTATCATGTGATATATTGTTAGATAGGTATTCAAAAATGAATAGGGGTTTACTTAGATCATTTTTTGATAATATCAATAATTTCGGATATAATCGCTCCAAAAGTAAAAAACATTGTGTCCCCCGCTCTAACTTTTGAACTATGAGTTTAGAAAACATGAAAAAATATTGGAAAATAGAGCTTTATAAAGTCTTTCTGGGAAAATTGTTTTGAACTTGATAGGACGAACAGTTTTTGAAAAATTGGGGACACTTATTGTGACGGACGGGAAACTACGGAACCCTACACTGAGTGTTGCCTGACACGCTCTTGGCCAGTTTTCTTAATAATTTTGTTTCAAAAGAACAGTGTTAATTAAATTTTCTGCCTTATCCCATTGAGTCTGATCTCTGCCCAATCCGCCTCAATTGTTAAGGAATTGTGCCATGCAATCTTCTTTTTATCTTTTTTCCCGGATTATTTTTAAGACGCTTAAATATAACGGTTGAGTGAGAATTTAAACGGTTGTTGCTTGATCCTATGTACAAATGGCATTATGGTAATAATTGTGTTATTTGGGAACGTTTAATGAGTTATTTTTACCTTTTGATGTTTATCCTGTTTGTAAACAGACCCTTCCCACGATCTTTTATGTCGTCGTGCGTTTTTACTTAAATTCCCGAAAAGACGACGTTTTTCTAAGTTGTTTTGGGGAAAATCTTTCAAAAAATGACAATATAATAATATAGGCCAAATGTCGGCCGATCAATTTCGTACACCCGTGTTCGAACGTCACTTAAAGCATTTTTCAAGGTCATACAAATTGTACAATCGTAGTTAGGTACAATAGGTGCTCAAGAAGACAAATATTTCGCTTTTCATATGGCGCAATTTCATTAGTCGATAGGGCCCGCATGCGCGGTGCGAGAGATTTCTGTAACGCATGCCACAGGGCCCGCATTCGGGGAACCGTAGACGGTATACCGAACATGTATTGACTTGGTAACTTTCATTGGTTGTTATCCCGCATGCGGGGACTCCCCGCATGCTGTATACCAAACGAGTTAACGACTAATGAAAATGCGCCATTAAAATGACTTCTTCCAACTCTTCAAATTATAGCCCAGGTTTAGGTTATACAGATGCAAAAGCTATTTTAATGTGATGTTTCATTCAAATCTGTTCAGCCGTTTGAACGTGAAGTAATAACATAAAAAGCATAATATACACACGCATAGGTACCTACTGTTGGCGGCTTCGCTTGTGTTTTATTATATCGTACTTTTTCCTATTATTCTTTTATTTTCTTAAAAACTCGATGCACCGTTACTTTTAGTTTTTTATAGATTTGACGTTGCATATTATTGTAGTGTGAGACGCACATGACCAGTCGTTGTGGCAATGCTTGGGGAGGCCTATGTCCAGCAGTGGAAGTCTTTCGACTGAGATGATGATGATAATTATAGTGCAACATATTTTTTTACATTAGTTTAATTATAAGACAAGCTCTACTTAGTTTGGGACTAGATGTCGTTTTGTGAAAGTTGTGGAATATTGTTATTATTATTATAGAAGCATATCCTGTATTTCAGTGCATAAATGCTTTTGATTATCTTATGATTCAAACGGTATCTACTTAATAATTGCTTTGAGGAACATAAAATTAATTATGAAACATAACATCACTCCAGCAGGCATTTCCCAAAGAGCGAGCCGCATAGTAGGTAAACAACCATCTTGCTAGTTATGCTAAAACTAATAATAATAAACATTTAACATCAGGTAATTGTTTTCATTTATTATTAACTAGCTACCCCCTGCGGTTTCACCCGCATTTTCCGTTACTGCTCCGCTCCCGTGGGTCGTAGCGTGATGGTATATAGCCTATAGCATTCCTCAATAAATGGGCTATCTAACACTGAAAGAATTTTCCAAATCGGACCAGTAGTTCCAGAGATTACCCCCTACATACAAACTTACAAACATCATAACAAATTTTACCTCTTTATAATATTAGTATAGATTATGTGCTATTCTAGGTCATTGTCTACTAGTATACCAAGTTTAAACGAAATCTTTTCGTTTGTTTTTTGCACGAAAGAGTAATTAACATTCATACATACAAACGTTTACGTTTTTGTAGGATTACAAGTATACCGTCAACCGCGTTTATAATATCAGTGGGATAGTGCTGTTAATTACTCAGATACCCGCGAAACGAGACACAATAGTAAAACAATAACAGCGCGGTCTCATAGGACCGGTTGGGGATTCAAACGGAAATAATCGTTAAAAAAATAATATAAATTCATTGAAAAAACGATCGGGTAGAATCAATTCTAAAATGAATTACCTACCTATAAATTGATATTATTTATAAAATATGGTGGTTTATGTACTCATTTAACTCCGCCGTTGTCGGTCCCAAGCCCGAATGAGAAAGGAGGAGGGTTGGTATGGAAGAGACCTACCCATGCCGCAAAACAGTCAACGCCGAGTAGCGGGCGGCGGTAACTAACCCGTCAACCCCGAGAGGACCTAGCGTCCGTGGGTAGGTAACCAGTGACCATGGGGCCCTAAATACGCCCTAAAAGACTGACGTAGAAGGACGTGGGAACCCACTACGATTATCTTCCCATGAAAACCCCCCTATGGAATCAAGAACAGTAAGAGAGACTATGTTGGGCGACCCGACTAACCATCGGCGCCACCCAGTATCCGGGCTGGATGGTGTGAAATTGGCGACCGAAGCTTCCCCTGAGGTGTACCGACGGGCTTCAGAAGGAAGAGTTACTACTGTCGGTGCAACTAAACATAAGAGCGAGAGGACCTCAATACAATCCCAGCATCGTATTGGCGCTTGGAACGCCCGAGGTCTGCTAATGGCGGGCAAACTAACCATCGTGGAGAAGGAAATGGAATCGCACAAGGTTTCCATATTAGGCGTCAGCGAAACACACATGCGTGGTAATGGCCACTTCAACACTGCGACAGGGAACACCATGTACTTTTCAGGCTGCGAGGACTCGAGTAGGAATGGGGTCGGAATCATATTGCCACCATACATGAACAAATATGTCCTCGGTTATTGCCCGGTGTCCGATAGAATCCTGACAATGAAGCTGAACACCAAACCGTGCGTACTGAATATAGTAGTAGTATACGCTCCGACGGCACAAGCTCAGGATGAGGTAATTGAGGACTTCTATGGGAAACTAGAGGAAACGCTGAACTCTATTCCGGGCCGGGAAGTTAAAATGATCCTTGGTGACTGGAATGCCAAGGTCGGTAGTACACTTGCTGACGATCATATCAGAGGCACTGTTGGAAAATTCGGCCTTGGTACTAGGAATGAACGGGGTGAAAAACTGATTGATTTCTGTATTGACAGAAAACTCAGTATCATGAACACGTACTTCCAACATCATCCAAGACGTTTATACACATGGAAATCTCCAGGCGACAGGCACAGAAATCAAATCGACTACATCATTCTAGATACCCGCTGGAGATCCTCGGTCTCTAACGTGAAGACCTTTCCCGGCGCAGAGTGCGGCTCTGACCATAACCTTCTCGTAGCCCAGTTTTCACTGCGTTTACAGGCACCTAGACGTCTGCCACCAAAGCCAAGAAACCTGGATCCTTCTGAACAACCAATCTTCCGAGAGGCGTTGGAAGCGAAGTTGAAGGATTGTCCGGTGCAAGAGCACGCTAACGCCGACAAGCAGTGGACACATCTGAAAAATCACATCAACGACGCGTCTCTGGGAAGAGGAATCCAGAGCAGAAGAAAAAGTGCTGGATCTCTGATCACTCGTGGGAGCTCATCCGGCGTAGAAAGGTTTTAAAAACTCGGGGTCTACAGGATCGTGCTGTAATGGCTGAATACTCCGAGCTTAGCAGAGCTATTAAAACCAGTTGTCGCCGTGATAGAAACCAATTTGTCGAGGGCATTTGTAGCGATATCGAGAGAAGTTCCAGCAAGTTACAAACTGCAGACCTTTTTAAGAAAGTTAGACTACTCTCCAAGCAGTTCAGAGCTAAATCGTGGGTCATAGAAGATGCAGATGGAACTGTGCTCCACGAGCTTGGCCGTATTGCCGAGAGATGGCGCACCTACTGCGAACAGTTGTACACGGTTCCACATTCAACACCCGAAGGCGTCCTGGACTTGAAGAATTTAGAACTGGAACCCACAATTCTTCGTTCCGAAATATGTGCTGCTCTTCGGTCTCTCAAAAAGCAAAAGGCGCCAGGGAGTGATCAAATAACAGCTGAGGTGCTTAAAGCTATGGGTGACTTAGATGTGGAGACACTCCACAAGATTTGCACATACATCTGGCAAAACGGTGATTGGCCGCATGACTGGTCGGAATCTGTAACTCTTCCGCTGCACAAGAAAGGGTCAACCAAGAACTGCAGTAATTATCGGACCTTGTCCCTTATCTCTCATGCCAGCAAAATCTTGCTCCATATTATTAATAATCGGATCCGTTACTACCTGGATTGGCAAATTCCGCAGGAGCAAGCGGGTTTCGTCAAGGGCAAGGGCACTCGAGAGCAGATTCTCAATGTCAGGCAGCTCGTTGAGAAGGCTTACGAGTTTGATACGCCGGTAATAATGTGTTTCGTCGACTATAGCAAGGCTTTTGACTGTGTCGACTGGGGTTGCTTGTAGAGGGTTCTACATGAACTGGGAGTTCCAGATCATCTCATCGCCCTACTTCGTACCCTGTACGACTCAAGCCAGGGAGTTGTAAGGGTCGATAAAATGACATCGAAACCGTTTAAGTTTTGTCGGGGAGTGCGCCAGGGATGTATTCTATCCCCTATTCTGTTTAACATCTATGGAGAATACATCATGAGACGTACCTGTGAGAATTGGGAGGGGGGCATCACAGTTGGTGGCGTAAAAATTACCAACCTGCGATACGCTGATGACACTACTCTTCTTGCAGCAAATTAGTCGGAAATGGTTGCACTCCTAGACCGAATGGAGCGTATCAGCGAGGAGATGGGACTTTCTGTGAACCGGTCCAAAACCAAGGTCATGGTGGTGGACAGATCGGGTAAATTAGAGCTCACTGGTGCGTTGGACCTAGAAACAGTGGACAACTTTGTTTACCTAGGCTCTATCATCAGTAACGATGGGTCGTGCGAGAAGGAAGTTCGCAGGAGAATCGGCATGGCTAAGAGCGCCATGGCTCAGCTTGATAAGGTCTGGAAAGATCGCAACATCTCCGTTAAGACCAAAACCAAACTGGTACGGACACTAGTCTTCTCGATCTTTTCTTATGGCGCTGAGACTTGGTCTCTGAAAGCTGCAGACCGCAAACGCATCGACGCCTTTGAGATGTGGTGCTGGAGAAAGATGCTTCGTATCCCTTGGACAGCATTTCGGACCAACGTATCCATATTGAAAGAGCTTAAAATCTCCTCACGGCTGTCGTCCGAGTGTCTTCGCAGGATTCTGAAATACTTCGGTCACATTGCAAGGAAAGACGGTGGCAACCTCGAAAGGCTCATTGTGACCGGTAAAGTAGATGGTAAAAGGCCTCGCGGGCGCAGCCCAATACGTTGGTCCGACCAGATCCGCGCCGCTCTGAACTCCACGATGTACGATGCCCTTCACAACGCCGAAGATAGAAACAGATGGAGGAACACCATAAGGGCTAAGGTGATGAAGCAGGGAGGTCACGACCCTCAGCATTCCAAAACCAAGGTCATGGTGGTGGACAGATCGGGTAAATTAGAGCTCACTGGTGCGTTGGACCTAGAAACAGTGGACAACTTTGTTTACCTAGGCTCTATCATCAGTAACGATGGGTCGTGCGAGAAGGAAGTTCGCAGGAGAATCGGCATGGCTAAGAGCGCCATGGCTCAGCTTGATAAGGTCTGGAAAGATCGCAACATCTCCGTTAAGACCAAAACCAAACTGGTACGGACACTAGTCTTCTCGATCTTTTCTTATGGCGCTGAGACTTGGTCTCTGAAAGCTGCAGACCGCAAACGCATCGACGCCTTTGAGATGTGGTGCTGGAGAAAGATGCTTCGTATCCCTTGGACAGCATTTCGGACCAACGTATCCATATTGAAAGAGCTTAAAATCTCCTCACGGCTGTCGTCCGAGTGTCTTCGCAGGATTCTGAAATACTTCGGTCACATTGCAAGGAAAGACGGTGGCAACCTCGAAAGGCTCATTGTGACCGGTAAAGTAGATGGTAAAAGGCCTCGCGGGCGCAGCCCAATACGTTGGTCCGACCAGATCCGCGCCGCTCTGAACTCCACGATGTACGATGCCCTTCACAACGCCGAAGATAGAAACAGATGGAGGAACACCATAAGGGCTAAGGTGATGAAGCAGGGAGGTCACGACCCTCAGCATTGAGGAATACGACGCAAGGAGGAGGAGGATGTACTCATTTAAAATGTAATTTACTTGTAAAAAACTGCAAATCGAAGTTATCTCAGTATTTTTTTCTATCGAGAAAATTGTATTGCATCGTGTTTTGAACGGGTACATGGTAAAGAGAAAGTAAGAGTGTATCCTAAATATATATTTATTTCAGATTCAAAATGTTATAATTTGCCTACCAAAAGTGAATTCTAAAACAGGCAAAACTGGGAACACAGGGCCTTAAATGTGCGAACGCACGTAAACGTTAAATAGTCATGAAGTTTTAGATTTTTTTTGTTTTGCTGTTTCTCAATTTTTTCTTTGGTAAGAACCAGAACCTTTTCCTGACAATAACAAGCACAATATTTTTTTATATTAGAGAAATCATATATGATGACGTGACTAAAAGAAATAGGTTTCATTTTAATATACATATTTACTAACTGACTTGACAAACGTTTTTTGCCAAAAAAATGGGGTTAGGAGTGTAAAAAGTTTACGTCCAATTCTTAGACTTACTGAGATAAACAGTCTTCCTTTGTCTTAAAACCGGTTTTTATAGCTAATATAATTTATTACTAAATAATTATATTATTACGATAATAACGAGAACCCAGACCACATTAAATAATATCATTAATTCCATTAATCATGCACCTTGCACCGCGAATACACAAATCTGGTTTAATTAGTTTATTCGTATGGAAATAATTATAAACAATGCTGTTTGAGTGTGGGTTTTAATGAGCCAATGTTAATAAAGGTACTCTGTCATGTAAATAAATTATTATTTGATTATAGGTAGACTAGTGGTCTACCCCGGCTTTGCTTGGGTAAAAATCATATACCTACACAAAGCTTATACAAGAGTGAATAGATTACTTCTAGGCAAGCGTGCTCCATTATCAGCCACATCATCGCTTGCCAATAGGTGAGAAGTCATTGGATGATTTCCCATCTCTAAAAAAAATCTGACCACGCAGAAGTCATTTTAACGACCTATAAAGATAAACCAGTACTGACATTACAGACTTTATTCTGGATTTTACACAATGTTCTAAAATTAGCGCCTACCTAATATTAATTTGCCAATTTTAACAAATATTCTGTTAGCTATTTAGCTTCTGTAAGTTACAAGCATTCAAAACTGTAACATTTACGGTTATCGCTTTCTAACAAAATCCAAGCCGTCTTATAAGATCTACATGAAACTTGTTTTATTCATAACCAACACCACACGCCAGTCAAAATTTTCACTTAGTTAATAACTTCGCACCTTACAAATGCGTCTCGAACGCGAAGATATAACGCGCAATAATCAGAAAATAGAATGTCGGAGCTACTTTCGAACATTCCCGAATCCGCAACTTTTCAATCACTAGATACACTATAAAGGATTCTGCTCACTACACCGTATCATGCTGTGATCATGTTTGTAACGCACCTAAACACGCCACGGGATACTATGCATATGAAAATGTATGTGAAACACGACGCGCCATCAACACAGGCCTGGTCTTCATCAGACGGTGAAATATTCAGTGTTCGATGTCTGCAAGCACGCTGCTACGGTGATTGGGAGTTACCATGCGATTCTCGCTACCCAAGGCGTCTCCAGTTTGATCCAGGTTTCAATTGCGTGTCATGTACCTTTCGTGTGACATTAAATAAAAGTTAAAAGAGTTGGTTTCATAGACGTTTACAACAGGTGTAGAACATTTGTCATACGTAGTTGTAACTTATAAGCTCACCGTTTTGGCAACATTCCGTCACACACCATTCACAGAGCGTATTGAGACCGGCTGTGGATGTTACATTATTGGGCGGAACCGTTTAGTTTCATAAATTTCAATACAAAAAACACTTTTTTCCTGACACGTTTCTAGCACTTCACTACGCTCGGGGTGTCTTTTCCACTTACTTCTGTGATTGTGGCGTGCCCAACGATATGGTACGCTATAGTGAACAAACTCCTTTATGCGGTTTGCTGTTTCTCCAACGGACTTTTCAACTCGACCGCGCACTCTCCCGGTTCGAAATAATTTCACTGACAGAACTTTACAATTACAAAGTGAGTAATTTTAGTTAAGTTCGCTCTAGTACTTGACTAAGTAAAGGCGACTGGATTAAATCAAGAGCAAATTGAATTCTATTTTATTTAATGGAGTAACTTTAATTTCACTGCGCTTACATGTTTATAGTTTTGAAATTGAACCTCACATTAACAATTCCACGTAATATAAGTTTAAATAGTTTTCTATTTACCTTTCAGAAACGTAAAACCTGACCGCTTCAAAGAAAATAGTAATTAGCATTTGTTCTTTGCTCTTTATGCATGTTTTAATGAAGAATAGATAATTTTAGTAGGTACGTTGGTACTTACGAGATGTATCTTTTGTAACAGCAGCCTTCTATTATCTTATGGTTAGTGAATATTTTATTTATTACTCAGTTTTAATTAAACTACGAAACTTTAATACTTTACGCATAAAAGTGTGAGTGTTACCACGCTGTGTGGTAATGCTCATCTTCTGTCTAAGGTACAAGCCAGCCCTTGGGTCCCATGAAGCGCCAAGGGCGTTTAGAGAAAGCTTTATACGATTTGCGATCACTCGAATCCCGCAATACGAGAGTTTTAAACCCGAACAGCTTGAAAATGTAAACGACAACAAGGTTTTACTATGACAGAGGGGTAGGCTATTAGTATGGGACGCTACTTGTGTAACTCTTTGTTCCTTCCCATCCTAGCACTTCATAGTAGATCGTAGCACCAGCTATCGTCTCCTTCGCAAGGTCTACCGCGACTTCATCGCACTGTTTTGGGGCACCAACTTAGTGCTACTGTGGCCCAGAGTTGGCCGGCCAATCGACTAATATCTCCTCAGTTTCATCACCATCATTTCAGCCAAAGGACGTCTTGTGTTGGACATAGGCCTCCCCCAAGTGTCGCCTCAGCTAATGGTCCTTTGACTCTCACATCCTCGCATTCCTTTGACTCTCAGGTCACACCCAGAGACATGTGTTGCCCAGTCCCATTTCAGTTGGGCGGCCTTTTGAGCCCAGCACTCTAGTTTTTGGAGCAAACTGATTTGCAGTAGTTAATATTATCATTCAATATAATTTTTTTTTAGATGGCAAATCATCAATATGACTTTACCCGCTCTGGGCTTAACGGGACAGTCTACTACTGACTAAAACCCAATGCTGTTCTTTCTTTGCCTTCATTCTAGGGTCCCGGCGTTCTTTCCTTCAACCGGGGCCCTGGCTCCAGTAGGCTTTGAGCCTGCCGGGCCTTACAGATTCACCTTGATGGTCAATTCCATAATAAGTCTATTATCCTAAAATCAACTATCAAACAGAATACACAGTAACCTGTAGAACTTCAATACAAATTGAAAGGGAGTTCGTTACTAGAACCGGTAAATACCAATCAGAAGTAAACTCATTAGCAAGTTTTTGCGGCGAACCTTGTTGGTGTCAGGGGCTGTAAATTATTTTATTACCCCGGTGATTTATTCGCTACTCAACTTTTTAAGGAGTTAGGAGTCTCACCTGAAGAAATAATGTTGTAACTTAGTGGGGAACTTTGAATTTTAAGCTCAGTCTATTGTTTTAAAAAAGAATGTCAGGAATCTATTTTCATTTAGGATTCTCAAATACACAAGAAAAAAAATACAATAATATGCCAGGCAAGTTCTACCTAAGTACTTAGCAGGTGTGTGACGCTAGTTTTCAACTGAATCTTACGTTGCGTGTGCGGATGTCAACGTCATCAGTATGACGAATTAGTTCGGTTCCGTATCAATCTTAAGTAGCAGTCCAGGCTCCAATCTAGGCACCGCTGTGTCCTCGTAGGGCCAATCACAAAGAAAGAACAGGAGTGGGTTTTAGTTTAGTCAGTAAAATTTTTACACGCCCTCCCACTCCGCCCAAGAGCGGAATAAGTAATTCTGATGATTTCTTATTAAAAAAAATACTATAACTCAACCCAAAAACATCCACCAAAAAATGCAAAATAATTATTTTTTGCGATTTTTGATAAAATCTTAATTCGTGAAGTGAATCAAATTACTTTGTACAGAACCTTTAGTGCGCGAATCCAACTCCCAACTCACTGGTTTTTTTTTTATTATTCTTAGACTCCCACTTGACTTCTATTACTAAAATTTGATTAGAAGTAGACTTATTACATAGCTACCCACTTCTTTAGGGACCTAAAACAACTCTATCAAGCTTTTTACGATTAAATCCCTTACCAGTTTCAATCTAATATTTTCCTTCAATTCCAAGAAGAAAATAAAGAAACTTGTTCGGTTAATTACATTTACATAATTAGAAAATGTTTTTATTCCCTGGCGAACTTAAAAAACGCTTTAGCACCGTCTGTATCACCATTTTATTCATGTTCTAGAACTTTTAATATCGTGATTACAGTACTTTGTAGTTTAATTTGGTAATAAAATAAATTAACGGAATTATTATGGCTGAAATAAATATTTGAGTAAAAAAGTCTTAAAATCATTAATTTGCTCAAGAATAAAGTCAAGCGACGGTGTGAATTACTCGTACTTGTGAGAATTTTTCTTTGATGAAATTTCACCCGGCTTTTTTCAATAATATAAACTTGTGCTTGACTCTAATCTCTCCTGATGGTAAGCAGGGTGGCGAGTAATGGGTAGCTTTCTCCGCCCGGCCGTCTGGTAACCGTCCGGACCGAGACTAAGTTATCAACGGCGCGAAGTGCTCTACGTGTGCCTCAAAGAGATGCCAGCAACGAAGGCAACGAAGGAACAGGAATAGATTTTAGTCAGTACAAGTCTGACTAGCCCTCCCGCTTCGCCTAGAGTGGTAGAGTTCATTATGATGATTGATCTAAAAAAAACCTGATGGTAAGCAGTGATGCAATCGTAATACAACGCGTGTTGTATGTGTTAAAAACAACTATCACACTTTTTGATAATGACTCAAAATTTTTATAGCCCAAGTTAGGTAGGTAGCTATTATGTTTTATGGCGCAGAAATTCAAATCCCAGAGTGGTTTATTGAAATTCAAATCAAATTAGTTCACGGTACTAGTTATTTTAATACTTTTAAATGCTTTGAAGAACCTCGGTATACGAGAATCCTGTCTAATACTATAAACGTGCAAGTTTGTATGTATATGTTACTGTAAAAGCCCGAACCACGGTATATCTCAGGTTTTACCAGTAAATCTTAGGTTTTACCAACACGAATTGGTAAATGTAAGAATATGTGAAAAAGAAACGATTTAATCGGGCTTTTACCATTAGAATTTGGTACATGCTAGGTTTTACCAGTGAGGGTTGGTAAATGTTGGTAATTGATAAAGTGTGAGCAGCTGTTCCGGTGTGAAGTACTGTCTCACCTTTGCAAGGATTCCTAGCTTTTTAGCAGCCAGTTGAGCCTTTGCTTCAATATATGGAGCAAAGTTAAAAGTCGACGTCAACGTAACACCAAGAAGATCAAGATAGTCAGTTATCGGCACGGTTGCACCCAGGAAAGTAGGAGAACTGAATTGTCTTCTTTTAGCGCAAAATTGGCATTGCCCCATTCAGTGACCGCCTCCAAGGACCAATTCAAGTGCTCAACCATAGCCACTTGGAGAGACTGGATCTGTGACCCACTAGATCGTATCATCATCATCTGCCTAGCCTTTTCCCAACTATATTGGGGTCGGCTTCCAGTCAAGCCGGATTTAGCTGAATACCAGTATTTTACGAGGAGCGGCTGCCTACCAGACCTCCACAACCCATTAACTGGGGTAACACGGTACCTCATGGCAAGACTGGAGTCAGATTTACTGGCTTCTGACTATCCGTAACGACTGCCACAGATCTCCAAATGACAGCCGGGACCAACGGCTTAACGTGCTTTCCGAGGCACGGAGGAAACTCGTTATGTTAAGATGGTCACCCATCCACAGACCAACCTAGGCAAGCGTTGCTTAACCTTGAAGATCAGATGATATTATTTAGCCACGAGCTCCTCTACCCACTAGATCGTATATTGGATATGTATCTTTCAGTAACAGTACTGTCTGCATACACAAAGGTACCAGACTTAAGCAGATTGTTAATACGCAGCAAGAACAAAGTTGCCGAGAGCACTGACCCTTGAGGGACCCCGGCATTAATTAATGGCTATTTGATCGGACGAGCTGCCATCGATGGCCACTCAAATGGATCGGTCACTCAGGAATTCTGCGATCCAAGCACTCAATCCAGCAGGTAAACCAAAAGAAGGAAGCTTACTAACAAGGATTTCGTGCCAGACCCTATCGAAAGCCTTCGAGATGTCGAGAGAGACGCCAAGCGTTTCGCCATGCTTCTCGATGGCCTCATTTCAGAAACGGATTAGTAGTTAACCAATTTCGGCGAAAGCCGTATTGACGGTCACTTAGGATGTCATAAGTTTCTAGGTAGGTATGCCAGGAGCTTAGTGTTGAGTACTCGGTCCATAGTCTTACAGAACAATGCATAATTATTAAACAGTAATTGTACTACTAATGAGTCAAATCGTTACCTATCTTTTGGTAGTGTTTGTCTAACATTTACCGTGTCTTTGAGGTAAATCCTAAGATTTACCAAGTGAATGGTAGTAAAAGTCCGAAATAAACGATGATTATAGAACAGTTCGGACTTTTACCATTAAGAGTTGGTAAATCTTAGGATTTACTGGAAAATCTTAGGATATACCGTAGTTCTGGCTTTTACAGTAACATATACAAGCATGGTTGTTTGTCACTTGTTCACGCAAAAAATACTGAATAGATCCCAATAAAACTTGGCATACAGGTAAGCCATGACCAGTAACGTAAAAATGTGTGTATGTATGGATGGTTGGTTACTCTTTCACGCAAGAACTCCTAAATCAATTTCGATTAACCTTGGTATACAGATAGGGAATGTCCTGTATCGTGAATATTTGTATGTATGGAAGTTTGTCACTCTTTCACGTAAAAACTACTGAATGGATTTCGATTTAACTTGGTATACAGTCAGATGCAAAATTGCATGGATAGTATAGAAAAAAATGTATGAAGTGAGAAATGACGTGATGAGTATTTTTCGAACACTTGAACTCAAACGTTCACGCGAAAATAGACATTAAGGTATTCAATTATTCATGCCATTTTGCATCGTACCTTACAGGTTGGTCATGTCCTGGAAAAGCCTACTTTTTATTCTGGTTTTTTGTTCCCTTGAATTTTAACTATAATGTGGACGAAGCCGCTATCAGCAGCTAGTTTCAGATAGGATTGTAATTACCCCTTAAAACTCAGGTACAGTAAAAGTGGGCTTGTTTAAAACAACCGAAGTACTCAATTACACTGAAACTGGGCTAATTGGAATTCGGTAAGTAAATTAGTAATTATTTTACTATTGTTTTGTTGGAGGATTTTTCATTAATTATTCGATGAATAGTTGTACATTTTTCATTAATTATTCTACGTATAGTTAGTTATACCCAATACAATTTGATTACTTGTTTTATTTTGTAGTTTCAGTTTTCAGTTAATTCGTAAATGAACCGTTAATAAACGGATAGGTTTAAGTTATTTTTATGGCTCCGCATTTCAAAAGGAAAAAACGGAACCCTTATAGGTTTTTTCAATCCATTTCGCAACTTTACTGAAAGTCATTTTTTTACGTTGCCAATCCTTTTTCTTTGTATAATTTTTAAATTGAATAATGTTTGTATCTTTACAATCTAAAAATTAAACGTGACACATGTAGTGAAAACCTTTTTTTTTACACTACAAAATTTAGGTTCTCTTTGTTGTCCTTCTGTCTGTCTATCAAGACTTGTCTATCGCAGAAACTTGTGGAGGTATCAAGTTGATATTAAAACCATATACTCAGGTCTGCCCGCCTTTGCAATATTTTTATATTATTTAGATCTCAATCACCTTAAATTCATTATTTTTGTCAACATCTCATTTGTTGATAGGTTTAATTATTATTACTTTTTTCTCTTATATTTATAAAGTCTCTCTCTTATAGTGTGAATGAGAGAACACTGTAGACTACGGATTTTAATTACTACCTATATCAAACCAGTTTTTGATTAATTTTGTTTTTATTGTGCTTTTGAGTACAATATTAACTGGCCTACACTGTCTTCGCATATGTGTCTGTATTGTAATATGGAAATATTGTAAAACATTTTTTTTTAAGAGTAACAATGGAGTTTCTTGCCGTTTCTTCTCCATAACAAACGACCAATTGGAACCGTGCACTAGCTTGCGACGTTTTATAAGTGCCCATGTAGGCCTATGTAAAATAAAAACATTTTTGATTTTCTAAATTAACGAAAAAAATATTTTCGATTTCGAATTTCGACACTCTCAAGGCAATCAGAATTCATAAGATACCTGCAGTAGACCTAGAACTACGAAATTTGGAATGAAGCAAGACCTCACAGCACAAATATAGGAAAAATCTGAAAACTGTAAAGGAGTTATACGACACAAAAAAAAACAATTTTGCATTTGAAATGAAAAATCTTTGATTCTTTTCGGGAATTGAATTTTTCACATACAATCCAGTCACATTAACTTGACGCATCTCTAAAATTCGAGCTCCCCCGGTTCCCCCCGCATTCCCATAGCTCGCCCGGCAAGTGTCAGGTATGGTCAGCATCTTTCTTTTCGATACGGTCATCGATAATTTGGCTAGTTCTCTGTGGTTGATATATTGTTTTTGGACATTATTGCATCAACGCCAAGCGTCAAGTTAATGTGACTGAGTCCGACTCGTACTTGCCGGTTTTTTGTATTTACGTTTTTTTTAATTTCTTTTTATATTTTCGTCTGATCGTACTTGTTACTTTACATAATTACAGTCAAACTTCCAATTTAATTAATTAATTATTTTTAGAATTCGAAACGTTCTCTCATTTATAATCTGAAGCCTTTTTGTATAATTAATGTTTTTCAGCAATAAACGAAAAGTTTGAAAACTCACAACGCAAAGATTTCACAAACTAATTTTTTAATGTGCGAAATTATCCAATGACTTCTCCCACTCTAGGTCAGAGTGGGAGAGCCTCGTTTCTATCAATGTCCAGTTATGATGATGATCCATGAGAAATTGAAGAACTTCCCAAATATTATAGGTAGCCCAACTGATTTTGATACTTTATGGATAATAATAATGTTTATTGGTATAACAAGCTTAAGTTTTTACATTGTATATGATTGGAACCTTCTTTTAGGCAGGTAATGCCTCTGTTAGGAGACTCCGCTCTTCCGTAACAATAAGTGTCATGAAGTTAAACAAGACATTACATACGGAGAACACAAACATCTACAATTCTATTAAAAAAATAATACAAAAAAATGCAGTTTTCATTTTTCCAATTCTCAAACCGCAGTCATTTCTAATACCGAATGCCCTCGACAGTTCGACAAAAACTTCACAACCCAGATTCCTTCCAACCCGATAGATGATATCACTGACATCTCCTGAAAAACCTTCTCTCCCAACATTGCCCGGGGAATCCAATAAGCCAAAGCCAGACATTAAAATATTGAAAGGCGACGAAAACTTTTCTAATAAAAAACGCTCCATTTGTTAAAATGAAAAACGATTTCCACTTTGCGTCCCCGTCTAACTTAACCTAGGAAACTTGCCTCGTGAACTTTCCTATGCTCATCAATTATCGCCTCTATTACCTCGTAATAATGACTAGATTAGAAAGATTAAGTGAGACTGTTTTGTTAACAAAGTAATCTTTATGATTGGCTTGAACTTGAAGGAATTATATTGTTCGTTCGCTCGCCGACAAAGTTGAGAGTTGCAGTACAAATATTACTTTACTGAAACGTTAGACTTGATTAATTCTAGATTTATTTTTAGTAAAACTCTAGTTTTTAGGGTTCCGTACCCAAAAGATAAAACGGGACACTATAATTACTAAGACTCTGCTGTCTGTCCGTCTGCCTGCCTGTCTGACAGTCTGCCTGCCCGTTTGTCTGTTTGTTTTTCCGTCTGTCACCAGGCTGTATCTCATTAACTATAATAGCCAGACAGTTGAAATTTTCACAGATTTTTGTTGCCGCTATAGTAATATATATATACTAAAAACAGAATAAAATAAATATTTAAGTAAAGCTCCCATACAACAAATCGGAATTTTTTGCTGATTTTTGCTACGAACGGTATAGAACCCTTCATGCTCGAATCCAACTCGCACTTGGCCGGCTTTTTGTTTACTTTCTTGACGTGATATTTTAAGTTAATAATCAATCATCTACTGCTGTAGCTTATGTTCTTGAATGCCTGAAAATTCTGTTACAAGAAAAATTAAGATTGAGTGGCAAAAGCCTCATTGGACAAAATACTTAGAAGATTTAAAATGAAAATTGTTTTATCTAAACTTATTTAATGTGCTAAAATTATTTTGTTATTTTTAATCTATTATACTTTAGTTATTTATCATCTCAAAACTCTACAGATTATTATTAAATTTAATTTTAAGACTTGACACCAAGGATCGTTTTTACTCTATAAAAACTTCTTGCTCCACACATAAACGCCATTCAAATACAAAGACGCATTGTTCCAAATTTAATTTAAAAGTTTAGGAAAAAAAAAGTCTTTGAAAGAATACCACAGGTTAATAATAAAGAAAAGTTTAATATTTCTCCAAGGAGGTCCTACTACCTGGCAAGTTTGAGTAATAAAACTACAGAACTAAGTACTGGGTAATACTGAAACTTGCACAGCTTGCTTCGTCTTACAATCCTTTGCTCTGGGCTATTATGCTTGAAGTAGATTAGTTGTGCTCTTTTTTGAGAGTAAATAGGCATGATATACTTATGAATGAGAAGAAATACACGCATTTTAACTGTACCTGCCGAAGTACTAAGTGACTATTTGCTATAACCATTCTCGACTTTCAGCATTTAAAAAATGCCTCTAACATATCTTGCACTTATTCTCAAATAACTGAAATTCACACTAAAGGAAGACCTAAAACATTAAATTCCCCTTGATTTGAATTCGTAAAGAACTTCGTTATTTCGTAGATGACAAACCCCCATGTCATCATCTAGGCTGTATGACATATAAAAGGGCATTATCGAGCAGGTGGTGTACAAAATATCCTATATTGTTATTCCAGGACATATTCATATGTGCCTTTCATCCAAATCTATTTCTTCGTGAAGGAGAGCAAATCTCGTAATCAGGCGTGCCTCAAATAGATGACAGCAAAACCGTAGGAAACTATGAACCGTAAAAAATATTCTCTCCAAGCCTCCAATCGGGAAAACGAGCCGAAAATAGCTCGTTCCGAATTCTACTAAGTCTTCCATGGTTAACAATTAGTAACGTCTGTCTACTGGTCCATTACAATCATTGGCTACTCGTCTAATGTCAATGTCCTCCAAATAACCCCAGTCTAGACTAAATTGCCCGCCAACATTCGTCTGGAGAATATCCCTCTTTGAGAATCATCCTTTATGGATCAAGAGTACTTATTTGCCCCTTGTGGGTATCCTTTCTTTAATGAACTGCTGATCGACAAAATCTGTTAAAAAAGGAATTGTTTTTTAATCCATTCTTTTGCTAATACATACTTTCATAATAGCTATTCTCCTGCTAATACATACTTACATAATAATAAAATCCAGGTGTTGCGTTAGGTGTAGTTTATATTATGTATAACTTAAAAAGAAAAGTCTCGTATAACAATACAAAGCCATTTGGTAACAATTTCAAGAAGTTCTTTTTGCTTTTGAAGCCCTAATTCTTTTTCTAAAATAAAAGTAATCTAAATTGATTCTGGTACCATCAATTTTAGGTTCAGTTCAGGTTAGTTCGTTTTATTTTTAGCTGGAACAAATAAACAGATGGATAAAAAAAAAAATGCATGCATTTTTGTTATAGATACCGAATATACATTCATACCTATGTGGTAAAGAAAGGCTATTTTGATATTAAAAAAAGACACTTCCATTTCCATTTTATTTATATGTACCTACGAGTATGTATAAATACTAAAGTAACTCTATCTGTTTATTACATTTTAACACGGAAGTAACACTCCTTTGGACAAATTTCAACCTTCACATGGTCACGGACGCGGTAAAAACTAGTCCTGAATATACAGGAAAAGTTTTTAACCACTGCGTAAATTTTTTATATCATAGGCTACCTACCAGACCTCCACAACTCAATAACTGGGGTAACAGGGTACTTCATGGCAAGACTGGAGTCAGATTTACTGGTTTCTGACTATCCGTAACGACAGTAAATGACAGCCGGGACCTACGGCTTAACGTGCTTTCCGAGGCACGGAGGAAACTCGTTATGTTAAGATGGTCAGCCATCCATAGACCAACCTTGGCAAGCGTTGCTTAACCTTGAAGTTGACTTTTGTTCTATTACTTACACCGAGCCACCAAAAAAAATTTACGCAGTGGTTAAAAACTTTTCCTGTATACGAGTATCAAGACATGACAAGTGTGTACTGATTCTTTTCACCAGTAAATTGACGAAAATTCCGAGTCCTAATACTATATTTGTAACAACGACGCAGCAGTCCTACAAATAAAATATTGGATGTATTTCTGCCGGATGCAGACAATATGAGACAACCAGCAAATTTTCCCAGAAATGCGCTTCCCAGTTCCAACACAATAAACAGTAAAACGTGTGTAAAGACTGACAAGCAGCTGTTTATAACATTCGGCACTCCGATTGGCCCGGTTCAAGCTCTTAGCCAATCATAGAGCCACACGCGATAAACGTTTCCATCACGTTAACGTAATAATAACTCGCACTCAACGCACAGTTTGCCTAGTGCGAATATTTTTTACATTAATGCGATCATATCGATCATATAGAGTTTATAATGTTTAGCGCTCCGATTGGCCCGCTCCAAGCTCTGAACCAATCAGAGAGTTAAGCGCGGTAAACGTTTCAATCGCGTTAACGTAATAACAACTCGCGCTCAGCATACAGTTCTACTCGCTAGACCATTCGACCATTTAATGTACCACATTCTAACAAATAAATCATTGCAGTTACGATTGACGCAGGAAAGTACTTATTTCCTCATCTTTAAACCAACGACCCGCACTGTCACCAAGGGCGTTAAAAATTATTAATATTCTTGTTTTACTATAATTTGTACATAATATAAACCTAAAACTTTCTCAGGAATTAATTTGTCTAATTGATTTAACAAATATTCTACAAATCGCTTGATAACTATCTATTTATTATTCTTTGTAATGCCTCACTCTACGAATGACTCCCGTATCGTAACTCACACATATACAAGAGATATCCAGAACCGGAAAAATTATTTCAAGAAAAACTTTTTCTATAAAAACATGTTAGTTTTACCAAACCCTTGAGTACCCCATCGCCATTGTTCGTGCAACCCAGCCATAAGGATAAAGATACCTGTCAAAAGATAATATTCATTTACCCAATTCTGGGCGTATTTCTTCTACACGACTTTCCCTACGACGGCGTAAGAAATAAAATATAAAGTAATCATCCCCTAGTCCACACTGAAAGGGAACATTATTATAAATCTTACTCGCTCTTCCCCGCCTTATATCTTTGTTTCAGTCCCTCGACTTTAACAATTTCTTTAACCTTTCATATTGGAGAATTTTCTAAGAAATGGATATGACAAAGAATGTAGTCATCCGATCACTATAGAATTCGTCTGAGCTATAATGTCTGGACATCAATATGTCATGAAACGCAATTTGAAGTTTTTAAATAAATGTCTTTTTTTTGTTTTATGGCGCAGTGAACTGCAAAAGATGTTTAGTGCGATTGAAAAAGTTGAAAATATAATGAATTTCTTTAATTTGTTCAACTATCGTCAAAATTTTTAATAACAGGGTTTTTATGGCTGAATTGTGTGTGTACACCTAGGAAGGCACATTTGTAGCTCCCTACCCGGCCTTCCAGTAATTAACCTTAGCTAGACGAATTCAACATAATGTTTATTAATGTCAATATTTGCAGCCATGATTGCTCAGTATATTTGACATTCAGATTAATTTTTATCCGGGCTATTGCCTCTGCATACTATATTTACCCAAGGCTTAATCAAACAAAACCAAAAATATGACGTTTTAGTTAACAATTTGTCAGAAAATTTGTCATGCAAATATATCGTTGCGCAGAATCCATTTTATGACACGAAATATATTTGTTTTGCTCCGTCGGCTGTTAATCATAGAAGCTTTAAATCCATATATCATGGTGCTTTGACAAGCCCGTCGAAACAAATAACGGTTGACTGGGACTTAGCAAAAAATATTACTTTATTATGAGTCCTTTTTCCAATTGCGTACGAGTATTTACTTTCGCATAGTCAAGAAACTTTGCCCTCAGCAATAAATTGAAGTAGGTAATCAGTAATTTCCATAATATTTTTTCAAGTTAGAGACTTAAAAAGTCATATTAACCATTGAATCACGATTTTTTATGAAACTACACTTAGAAATGTTTTCAAATGTATGGACGATTAAATCTTTTGATTTAATAGAAATACCTAAGTGCGAATAAATTATATGATTCCGAAAATTTTAACGCATTCTCCGTAAAATCGGGGTGTTTTCAATAACTGGTCTACTACGAATCTTGAATGAGAATTTTGGGGATCCTTTATTGAAAAGCTTTTTGTTTCAAATCTTAGATATGCATTTGCAATGTTTAAAACACGTAGATATTTTTCCTTTGACAACTTTGTCTATAGATACGTACCTATTTATGGGAAAGTCTTGTGAGTTAGTGACTAGAATAATTAGAATTAAAAGGGTGAATATCTCAGGTTAAGCAGGCTGACCTAGCCTGAAGATGAATGACTTTCTTCTTCTTTTTTAGAAAAAAAAAAACGTTGCCACCTCACGTATAGCTACCGTTCTAGGCGTTACTCCTGTGTTGTGGGTACATTCACAAACATGTAAACTCACATACGCATCACACCGAACAATCCCAAGATCGTATTTTAACATATCGAGAGTCTTACGTGCCTCAGAATCCATGGCCTTTGCTCCCCACTGTCACTCGTATTTGTAGGTCTTTTACAGTCGTTATAATAGACAGAAATCAATAAATGTGACAAGGCATAGTATTATATTGCTTCGTGTACGGCAATACCTTGTCTTTTGGATAAGCTCAAAAAGAAGACACGTCATCTGCCAAAGTATCATTATCGATTAGCAGATTGCACTTTTCTACTAAAAATTACATTATATCCAAAGTATTCATTTATAAAGTACCAGAGTAACATAAGGAAATGGGATGTCAAGGCGGTGACGGTGCGGTGACTCCTTGTTCTAGGGATAGTCTCAAATAGAGGCACGTAGACGACACCCACTTGCCAAGGTGATCATTCATAAAGTACCAGAGTAACATAAAACCAAAGCAAGTATTACACAATAACATAATTAAAGTGTCAGTACGGAGGTGATTCCTTGTTATGCTTATGATAAGATCAAATATAGGACAATTTATCCCATCTACCGATGTGTTCATTTATAAAGTACCAAGGCAACATAAGTCCAAAACAAGTATTACCCAATAACATAATTAAGGAAATGGGGTGTCGTGGCTTTGTCTCTGTGGAAAAGCTCAAATAGAGAACACGTAGACAACACCCACCTGCCAAGGTGTTCATTCACAAAGTACCAGAGCAACATAACCCCGACGCAAGTATCACACAAACTGCCAAGCTCTCGCCCCGATTCCTCCTGACACCCGATTAAGCTTACAGCTTACACTCTAAGGAAATATTCTAGGGACACTTTATGGACATAATGCTCTTAGTGAGGACACATTTCATTCCAATATTATGTATCGTCCATTAATTCTGTGTCCGCAACATAAGCAACCACAACATATTGCTAGTAAATCTTATTTATTTTTTTATTATTCGTATGTTTTTATAGCCTTTAGTGTTGTTAGATCCGTTTGTGAGATCTTGTTATGTTTGGATTTTTATTTCAGGACTCGTAAGAATGGAAAAAGGAAGGTCGTTTAGTTATACTCACTACCAAGATGCCTGAATGATTACTAGGTATGAAAGTCATCGAAACGAAGGGTATTGTACGGATTCATAGCAGACAGTGACAACATTTAAAAAATATTTCCAACTCTTTTTTTGTAGAAAACTAATTTCTCATCTGTTGTTTTAATTCATTCATTTCTAGATGCAAAATCGCAGAAACTGTGATAACGATAATTATGAACGGCTAGTAAAAAAACAATTTATTTAAATATCTAATCTAATTGCGAATTTATTAAAAATTGGAGTATGCATAAGTATATTGCTATATTCTTTCCTATGAATGAGTAAACTAAGTAATAAAGACCAAAACAATGTACTCCCCTTTAGTGTTAAGACATATAATAAAGCTAGCCGTATATGTGAACAGATCTTAACATACCGAGTTTCCTCCGTGCCTTGGAAAGCACATTAAGCCGTAGGTCCCGGCTGTCATTTGTAGATCTTTGGCAGTCGTTACGGATAGTCAGAAGCCAGTAAATCTGACTCCAGTCTTACCATGAAGTACCGTGTTACCCCGGTTATTGGGTTGTGGAGGCCTGGTAGGCAGTCGCTCCTCGTAAAATACTGGTATTCAGCTAAATCCGGCTTGACTGGAAGCCGACTCCAATATAGTTGGGAAAAAGGCTAGGTAGATGATGATGAAATGTGAAAAGATCCCTTTCATTGATATAAACCTCTCATGGCTATTACCAACATCTATTACACACTACACAAGAATGTTTCAAAAAACTTCATTCTATACCATTTCTGCTGCACATCAATTGTGCGACTTACTCGCAGACGTGCAAAACCGATGCAGGATGAATGGCGAGAAATAAAAGAAAACATATCCATTCTATCAGCGGATTCTAACTGAGCACTGACCCAGTTTTAATCCGAAGGTTTTTCTTAGGAGAGTCGTTAGTAGTACCTAATATAATATGTAATTTAAGTAAGGAGATCACACATTTCAATCATATAATAAACTTTGTTGGTAGTTCAAAGCGCCACAACAAAAAACACACATCAAAGCATAATTAATTAGCTCTAAATAAATAGAATAGGCTCTTAATTAACTAGTGCGCCTCAACATCAACGATTGCAACACTGCTTACCATCAACTGGGATCGCAGTCAAGCACTAGTTTAAGTTACATACAAAAAAAGCCTTCTTGATACTTCGCGTGATCCAAGGGCTGACTTTCACCTTGGATAGAAGATAAGCATTGCCATACAGCGTGGCATTTCCACTAGCCTTTTGGCGGCAGCGATGTGGAGGAGTTTTACGACGCCATACTTTAGACTACTTTTATATCACTCTTTATCTTAAAGTAGTGAGATATTAATATTAGGGATTCGCCCACGTAAAGTAGGATTCCCCATACAAACTTTAGGCTCCCGTTTCCTCCCGAAATGGGTGATTTTTGTCTCGCCAGCGTCATAAAAGGAACCTTTTTGCAAAATTTCATACACTTAGTCTCAGTAGATTCGGCTGTGTGTTGATATAGTCTGTCTATCAGTATCTCCTTTTATACATACATATTATATAGATTCTATAGATACATTACTATAAAAAATGCCAAGAAGATGCCTACTCACTTTTGATTTGAAAGCTGACGGATTTCCAGGTAAAAAGCTAGCGTCCTACAACAAAGAATCTTTAAAAAAATTCACCGAATTTATGTAAATTTTAAAAGCAAGGGTAAGCAGATATCTTACAGGCCCGCTCGATCCATCGCAAACCTCATTCATCGCTTTCCATAAAGCGAGATTACGATCTAAACCTGGCTACGGTTTTCTCCTGCTTTACACAATAAATACCTCGGTCAGTAATCCGGTTTAGATCCATGGTTACAGGGGTCTGAAGCTTTAACCCCAGGATAAAAAGTTGTTTACCTTATTTTTTTTGTATCTGAGGTTATTTTCAATTGTTTGGTTATTTTTGGTAAGGTGGAATTAGTGATGTATGAGATAATAATAACAAAACTCAAACATAAATAACAACTTTATAAAATGTTGGAATACAAATGATTTCTTTTTATATTTCAGAACAATATTATTTTTTCAGTTATATTCATATATTTTATACATGCATCATGTAACAAGATTAGTGCGAACCGTTATAAACTCTAATTATAAAATTAAATTACAATCATTATTCAAGCACTGATTAACTTACATGCACATTTTTTTTAATGCTTAATAATACTTATAGCAAGCTGGCAAATAATATAGGGATTTTTTTTTGTGAATTTCATTAACTTTACTGTCTTATTTTTTTTTTCTAAAATCCTTTTATGTAGTGATTGATGTTGGAACTCTACATTGATAGTACATTGGTATTCGTATTATACGTACGCCCATACAAACACGCTAATGATGTAATCGAGATTTATCGAAATAGGTTAACGTAAAAGTTATTGATTATTTTGGGTAAAAAAAAATAGCAGCTGATCCTGATTATATCATACTACTTTCAGCATGTGTGTCTTTAGGTACATTTTTATGAATGCACCCACGATACAGGAGTAATGAATTGTAAACCTAGTGTGGAGCAACGTTTTAATACGTTGACGTTCATTGTCGAGGGTCATAAATACGAAGGTACCACCTAGATAGGTCATTTACATGGAACAGGGTGTAAAGTGTCACATACCTCCATAGAAAAGGGTGATCCTCCGACCAGACGAGAGTTTTCGTCCGGTTTTGGGCAACTGCCTGAGATATCATTTCAGGCTTTTATCATAATTATGTTCAAATCGCGCGGAAAACTCTCAATTCGTGTTGCAGGATTTAGTAGTTTAGTTCATATGTAGCATCATCGATGTTGCTACAAGAAAAAATAAACATTTACTATTGTAAACTTTGTACAGGTTGTTACAAAACTCAGTAAGGCGTTAATGGCACGAAAATTAAAACAAGTAACACACTAACTAGTGCAGTGATTGTTAAAGTTACAAGTACTAGCTGAACTAAAACGATTAGCAGACTACATTGAACCACTTATGCATTTATAGCGGAGTCGCTGCAAGGAATTTTGTTAACTTAGAATTAGATAGCAGCGCGGGAATGTGGCACTTGCTTTTTGTATTATGTTTTGTAGTAAACAACAAATAATGCTAAAAATACACCTTTATTTCTGTAAATCGTATCAAAATTAGTTATTAAACGAAGCAGCTATTTGCATTTCAAATATTGGTTTAAGTTAGAAAGTTATAGTGATGGTTTTAATGAGTATAGTTGTGTTGGTACTTGTACATATTGTAGAGGTATATATGGTAATACATATCGCTACCTTTGGGTAGAAAGGTCGTATAAACCATTTTGGCCAAATTGAGTTATATATACCATTTTTCTCAGAATTTTTTTCTCTATCGATCTGTATATATGAAATGTAGAAATTCGCTCAAAAATGGTTAATACGACCCAGCAATTTTCGGTCATAGCCTCTTAAAAAAGGTAAATTTTCAATGTAAAAGCCAAATAATTTTCTTTTGTAATTTTGTTATGACATAATGACCATAATTTATGTTAACTCTGGGTGTAAAAATAGTCGTTAATTGAAAATGGTTTATACGCCCATAAAGTGTTAAATGCATTATTTGTAAATGGTTTATACGCCCTAAAGTGTTAAATGCATTATTTGTAAATGGTTTATACGCCCTAAAGTGTTAAATGCATTAATTATAAATGGTTTATACGCCCTAAAGTGTTAAATGCATTGCAATGCACACAGGTTAAATTTGACGTCGTAAATCCAAACACAGTTCGCAACGTTGGTGTATAAACCATGTTTATTGTAAGTCGCATCTTACTTTAGGATGTTTGTCAAGTAAAATGTGTAAGGAATGAATCTGGAATGGTTCTATCAGATGATGAAAAAATCAAAGAGACCTTGGAAGGAATATTTTGAAAGACTAATGAATGGGAAAAATGATTGGAGTGGGATTTTAGAAACTAAACCAGAAAATGTACCCCACATTTTCGGTTTAGTTTCTAAAATCCCACTTTAGTGGCACTTTACACGGATTAGTGAGAATGGTTAGTATGGATGAAGTCAGAATAGCAGTAAATGGAATGAAGAATGGTAAGGCCATTGGCCCAGTTTGGAATACCAGTTGAAGTGTGGAAGTTGCTGCGAGTGGATGGATGGATGTGGTTAGCTTTGTTCTTCAATAAGTTGTTGAATGAAGAATTCATACCTGATGATTGGTACAAAAGTTTTTTGGTGCCCATCTTTAAAATAAAAACAAAGGTGATGTTCTTGAGTGCAACAATTATAGAGGAATAAAGCTAATGCCACATACTATGAAAGTAAGGGAGGAAGAAATATTGAAAGACGGTTGAGAGAAGAGAGTGAAATTTCACAGAACCAATTCGGTTTTATACCTGGTCGGGGTACAACGGATGCCATTTTCGCTATACGCCAGCTGTGCGAGAAATACAGAGGTGCACATAAAAACTTGCACATGGTATTAATTGACCTCGAAAAGGCATATGACCGGGTACATCGTCAGGTTCTGTGGTGGGCCCTTAAGGAGAAAGGTGTGAAGTATGTGCAGTTGATCCGATCGATGTACAGTCGGTGTAGTATCCAAGTCCGGTCTACAGTAGGCACCAGTGGCAGTTTGAATGTGGCGGTCGGCCCACATCAGGGGTCGGCTCTCAGCCCTTAACTCTTCCTGCTGATAATGGACGTTAGACATTCAGGAAGAGGCCCCCTGGTGTATGCTGTTTGCCGATGACATTGTGCTGGTTGCCGAGAGTAGCCTTGAGGTTCAGAGCAGATTGGAGGTGTTGTGGCAAGATTGGAGAGTGTTGGCCTGAAATTGAGTAGAACCAAAACAGAGTACTTGTTCTGCGATTTCAGCGGTCCCTCCAAACCTTCGCCTTTAGTTCTCGCTAGGACGCCCATACCGATTTGTTCCGACTTTCAGTACCTCGGTTCGCTTGTCCAAGGAGATGGTGAGGTAGACCGGGACATAACACATCCGAGCAACAAAGGATGGATGAAATAGCGACAGGTCACGGGAACAACTTGTGATCCACGGATGCCCCTCAAGTTGAAGGGTAAAATCTACAAGTCCGTGATAAGACCTGTCATACTGTATGGATCAGAATGTTGGGTTGTGAAAAAGATGGATGAAAAAAGATTGCATGTAGTGGAGATGAGAATATTGAGATGTGTGGTGTGACAAGAATGAACAAACTGAGAAATGAGTGTATTAGGGGAAGTTTGAAAGTGGCGCCAGTGACTGAAAAGTTGGAAGGAAATCGTTTGTCTTGGTATGGTCATGTGAAGAGAAGGGATGAAACGCATGTTACTAAAAGAGTTCTGAATTTACATGTGGATGGATGGAGAGGGATAGGGAGGTCAAAGAAAAGATGAATAGATTGCGTAAGGACCGATAAGAAAGAAAAGGAAGTTAGTGATAATTTTATGGACGACAGGACAGAATGGAAGAAGAAAACGTGTTGCGCCGACCCTAAGTAATATGGGGTAAGGGCCGGAAGAACTTTACGACCAACACACAAGGCTCGCATTTTGCGCGCAGCGACAAGCAGAAGAACGAGCGCGATAGACATATACCAGACAGATACCATTGATAAGAAGGTATTATAATACTTAATAAATGTTGATTTCATATTTCAGGTAGTTTTATTTTATTTGAATCGACCATTATTGGGTATTAGAATAATAATAATCGAGTTCCTACTAATTCTATGTGTAACAGGATTATTTATTAGTCAGAACTCAATTGATCTATGATTATAAATGGTTTTTAATACAAAAAAAATTACATATATGGGTTTTTACGACATTAAATATGACCCTTATGGTTACCAAAAATGGATATACGACCCCCACAGTTTTTTCGAAGTACATTTTCATAGGGTGTATAAACCAAACATTGTTTTTTTTTAGACGTAAATGCAAGCTAACTTTAAAACTAAAGAAGATAGCTAGGTTCTGATGATTTAACCTTTTTCATCTGCAAAATGTAAGAACCTTTCTCATAGATCATTTTTTTATAACTTCAAAAGGAAAAAAGTTATGAATTTTTATGTAAAAAAAAAATAGTTTTTCTGCTCTACTGAAAAGTCGGGTTTTGGTTTATACGACCTTTCTACCCAAAGGTATCGATATTGTGAGGATGCGGATCTTCATGGGGGCGATCAGCGGCAATGGCCGCTCTGGCCAGGCCCTGGAATAGGCCATGGTCCGGAGCGAAGAGGAATGTCAGGCGGTCGTCTCCTTCTGCGAAACAGTAATGCTTAGCAAAGAAGGCGGCTCCACGCGCGAGGTAACGGCCCTCAGGCCCCAGCCGCTTGGATCCCAACCCCGATTTCCATTCATCGTAATCGTGGGCTTGCGGACGACGAGCAATGGGTAGCACGCAGTCCGGTCGCCCGGGGGAATCCATCGCCCCTATGGGAACTGCCCGGCTACTTACTATACCGAAGCATTTGTCCGCACTAATGCAAAGCGTACTTCAGTGCGAGCCTAAACGTGATGATAAAGGAACCACTTTTCGAGCTACGTGTCTTGAAAAAATAATCTTTAGTTTAGTTTTCTTCTATGGACCAGAATAATCTGCCCCGCAGTTCCATTTAAATATTTTTAAATAACACGGCAACTCTTTTCCGTTAATTACCTTTCGCTAACTCTTTCCGCATGGCTGACCTTTTTCTTTTTTTCTTTTAAAAAACAATGAAAAAAGGTTTTACTCCTCAAATAACAATGGTGTCTACGCTTTCCTAATTTGAATGGAGATCGTTCTCAAGGCAATGTTTTAGACTGACAGTCACAAATGTCGGTGGTAGTGAGACAAGCCGCCCGTTCCACCCGGTAATGTACTGCCTTTCAGAATTTAGATAGCCAGCAGGAAGCTCGTTGAAGGAATTTCCTTAAGATTGGATGGTAGGTATAAGGAAAATTGGAGGAACGGTTTCTTTTTAGATATTGTCGACGAAATTTTAAAACTTTTATCGAAATTATGGTTTAACGCTCATGTAGAAATAATTGGAATGATTAATACAGCAAAAAAACAGACTTTACTCCTACCAACTTAACAGGTCATCTCTATAGAAAATCTATAAAATTAAACCTACGCATATGCGTACTTCAAAGTACCTTCTAAATGCCATATTCGTAGACTTTGGACGACAAGCAATGAGTAGCTCACCGTCTGACTGTTCAGTAAAGACCGATCGCAAACCTTTGATGACACGTTGTCTTCCACGTACGCTGCAAACGGAAGGGGTCCAGTAGAGCCGATGCCCGCTAGGGCAACAGGAAAATTTGAAAGATATACCGTGGTCCTGGAATATAAAGGACAACTAAAGGTCAGGTGGACACAGGCGGGTTTTAGTCTCAGCAGAAGTCACTATTTGATATTCCACATCAAAAAAAGAAATAGTGCCTTCGAAATCTAGGTCAATAAATAAAATTATAGAGCATTAAAAATTAATAGTTAAGATAATTTTTCGACTGAATGAATCAGTTTTGATCTGTCAAAAACGTAATAAAACATTCAGTATTTTTATGACTTTCCCGAAAGTTTTATACTTTCATACATATTTTTGTGAATTCTAAAGTTTTCTTATTTTATTAGCATAGTAAATTCTGTTATTTGTGTCATTCCTATTCTCTCTCAAGTTTAGTAAAAATGAGTGACGGAATTTTATTAATTTATACGTCTTTTTACCAGGAATTTTCTCCATGTTTGACGTGCTATCGTAAATTTTTCGGTTATCACCGAAAATATCTAAAACCGTTGAGAGAATCCAATATAAAACTAGCTTTAAATGGCGATGTAAAACCTGTTATGTCAATAAATAAAAGTTTGCAGGCACTAGGATACACACGGTATTGGAAACATGAAAAATTATTTTTGGGCTATACAAATATTGGCCAATGGAGCAATTACTCGTAAACTGCCGAATGTGGACAGAGATGGGATCAAATTCCATTATTTCCATTGACCGAAAAGTAATTCCTTCATCTATAATTCTTACCAAAACGAATTGAACTGAACTATTGAGGGAAACGTTACCAATATGGCAAACATTGAAAAAAATTACCTTATCTGTAGTATATTATGACATACATTATATACCACAGATGAGTTGATAATCCTAACGACATTGGGCCAAGATGAGCGGATTGATTTGAAATCTCGGGATGAACGGCGAGCTACCTATTGCTAGTCGTCTGCAAATCGGAATCGGAATCTCAGCGCCTGGGGCGTAAGGACGTCCGATCCCTCACGAATGCGGCCGCCTCCTTCACTAGTACCTACTTATTACTGCTTCGCAGAAGGAGGTGACTGCCTGCCATTCCTCCTCGCTCCGGATCATGGCCTGTACCAGGGCCCAGAGATATCGTTGCCGGCGATCGCCCCCACGAGGACGGTGTTCCTCCCAAGTGGATATCCGAACGAGCGTTACATAGTCGAGCGTGACGGCCGTAACTTAAAGTGCTCAGAGCACCTAAAGTTTTCACTTCAAAAGTGTGGAAGAAGAAAACTTTTTGCATCGACAACAAATACACTCCGAAACCAACTTCCAATCCAACAAATACACGCACCACCATTGCTCTTAAAATGATGAAAGAAAATATCGTGAGGAAACTGGAATGTCTTAGAACTAAAAGTTCGAAAACATGTGACATTTACCAAACCGCACTGCAGCGTCGTTGGGTTGCGGTCCGTTTTCTCTGCTAGAAAAGAGGCTTGAGTCCCAGTGGCAACATTATAAGGCTGATTATGCTATTTAGCGACATTATTAATATAACATTTTAAGAAATACACTAGGATAAGTCCTGCAGAGATATTAAGATCCCTCACAGACATAAATATGAAATATCACGCATAGAACTATAACAAAATCATCAAGTACTGTCACTAACAAATCTAGAATATAATATATAGAGAGTAATAAAATAACTGCTCAAAATATACCGTACCTCGGGGCGTTGTTACTTTTGTTATGATTCCTATAAATTTTATGGGTTTCGTCTGGCCCGCCAATTCTTGTTTTATACCCGTTCCGATATTTCCCGATGATAGCCGAAATACAATAAATCTGATAACTAACTGGCGATATTTCTCGTCCAATAGTAGTGCGGTGCGTCCGACCCTTGTTTGTGAACGTTTACATAGTTTTTCTTATATTTTATGGCATACGAGATGTAGATTGGCAATTTGAATTTTGTTGGTTAAGTAAGTCTTTTTTTTTAGTGGGACTGTATTTTTAAGGGTGCGAGGAAATGTTACTTTTCCTGTTACTAAGATATTGAAAGTAATTTGCTAAAGGTTTTTTGTTTTTTTTTCTCCGACCAAAGACTATTAACATAATTTTTTTAAACCCTCATTTTACTTGTAAAACTAAATTAGATCTACATTACAAAGAATCGAACTTAATTCATAAATTCTTTAACAGTTATCCTAGTTAATTGGAATTCATGTACGATAATTATCGTCTTTCTCCATACTTCTCTTCTCTGGACCCACCTCCTATCCTCGAAGGCGTAATATGGCTGCTAGGACATAGGCTTCGACCAAACCGTTACCAAAACGACCGGTCCTGTGCGTCGCATTTGTCCAATGCAATTAAAGATGACACTGTGGAATGTCGGACGAAAAAACACTGCGGAGCTTCCAGAGTCAAATTACATAATTTACCGTATTGGACTGTATTGTCCCAGACAAATGGCAACATCAACAACTTCATGTAAAACTTACTGTCTCATATTCATATTAGCTTATCTTACAGCCATATTACAACATCACAATAATCCATACCACAGAGTCTAATTAAATTAAATGCCTTAGTTAAACTTGATCTCATTAAATCAGAAGCAGGATACAGCATACGCGTGACTGATGTAGGGTACATAAAGGGTGTCTTTATAGTATTACAGTGTACTCTAGACGTTAAGGGTAGCATTTGGTTTTAAGCGACCGCGACGCACGACCGCGAGGAGCTCGTGGCTAGATAATAACAGCCGCAAGGCTCGATCTTCAAGGTTAAGCAACGCTTGTCAAGGTTGGTCTATTGATGGGTGACCATCTTAACATACCGAGTTTCCTCTGTGCCTCGAAAGCCCGTTATGCCGTTGATCTCGGCTGTCATTTGTCATTCTGATTCAAGGCAGTCGTTACGGATAGTCAGAAGCCAGTAAATCTGACTCCAATCTTGCCGTGTTTCTTAATATTTTAATACTTAGTTCTTGGTATCGTTACATTTATTTTCTCGGTAATTTTATTAGCCTTTGTCTATTAGATATAATATTTATCATTCTCTTAACTTCTGCCAGCGACTTCGACTGCGTCAAGCAGAAAATTATTTCAAGGGAACGCACTCCCTGGAAAATAAGTATCCTAATATGTGTTATTCTAGGAGGTCTGGTAGACAGCCGCTCCTCGTAAAATGCTGGTATTCACCTAAATCCAGCTTGACTGGTTGCCAGCCCCAATATAGTTGGGAAAAGGCTAGGCAGATGATGATGACGCACGACCGTAACCAGGGCAATAGAAATCTATACTAAGCAGTGGGTCGCGCGACTCGGTCGCGGGTAGCGGTCGCTAAGAACCGACTGCTACTTTAAGGCGTCGAGTATCTTGAACATGTGAAAGTCAATAGCTTGAGGTTTCCCTTTGTAAGATGAGAAAACTACAGCCGCAAGATATTAGACATGCATTAACTTTATTTGTTGTTTATTTTTTAATTATGTTTTTAGTATACCTACCTATACTAGCGTATACTAAAAACATATAGTATACCTACCTATACTAGCGTCCGCGACAAGTCGCAGCATGGCGGACAGAGTTCCGGCGGGATCTTAGGGTGGCATGGCGACAGCGACTGTCGCAACCCAGTGCTGGGCACGCCGTCATTGAGGCGGTTAGGCCCCTCTTTGAGGAGTGGTTGGAAAGAGGTCACGGCGTCCTCTCTTTCCGTGTGACGCAGGTCCTCACCGGACACGGTAAGTTCGGGAGGTTCCTGCATCGAATCAAGCAGGAGAGACGCCCGGGTGTCGCCACTGTGTGGACCGCCCGGAGGACACGGTGGAGCACACGGTAGAAGTGTGCCCCGCTTGGGCGGAGCACCGCCGTGTCCTCGTGGAGACTATCGGGAGCGGCGACCTCTCGTAATGCTCGTGAAGGAGGCTGCTGACCGCGAGCGCGTGAGGGAACGGTCCTGCCGCCGCCGCCGAGATCCCGATCCCGATTTCCGACCACCGTAGGCGCTGGTTCGCGGACGGCGAGCACTGGGTAGCTCGCTGTCCGGCAGTCTGGAAATAATCTGGACCGAGCCCAGTCGTCAACGGCGCGTTCTGTTCCACGCGCGCCTCAAGGAGATGTCAGCAAACTGTAGGGGCCCGGTAGGGCCGAAGCCTCTGGGGGGAACATGTGGTATTCCTAACGGTTGATACCGAGTCCCCCCCAGAACGAAGGCAACGAAGGAACGGGGTAGGGGTTTAGTCATTAAAAGTCTGACACGCCCTCCCGCTCCGCCCAAGAGCGGGGGAAGTCATTCTGATGATTCCCCTACCATAAAAAAAAAAAAAAACCTATACTAGCGTTATTAATGTTGTATGTTTTACATACTATTTTTTTTTAATTTATAATATTATTTTATGTTGCGGTCTTGATTTTCTTTGGTAAAAAAAGATAAGACTGCTATTGTTTTTTTTTTTAGTGTTATAAACTAGTGCTAGACTACGATCCCACCTGATGGCAAGCAGCGATGCAATCGTAAATGGTGAGGCGCACTAGTAGGTTTTGTATTCATAGATTTAAGTATAAAAACATAGTGTTATGCATGGTCTTCCCTTGCATCCAATTTTATCCGAAGTCCATTTAGTCGTTTGAGCGTAAAGGAGTAATATACACACACATAAACACAAACAAAATTTCCCCTTTATAATATCAGTGTAATGTGATTTTGGAGTACAAGTTTATTCTATTCTATTAATTAACATAGCCTCTAAACCAAGCAACTTTCAAAGGTACATCAATTGTTACACCACGTAGACACAACTGTACAAACTAGTGCAAAATCAAAACAGAAATCTAGCTTTATTGTGCAGAACAGAATAGCGTAGTAACATCAAGGAACAATGCATAGGAGCCCTGGTTTCCTGACTAATGTTTCGGTACACCGACCCGAGGTTGCGGCCACTGCCCAAAATCTTCAACTATTTGTTAGCAGAAACTAACACGGATTTCAAATGATACATCGTTGCAGCCATGTATTGCCATTTCGTTCACCAAAAATGTTACAAACGAATGAATGATATTGAAACGAAATTCCTTGAATTTTACCCGAAATTGAATTGATGGAGCTGAATTTTTTGCTGCGTTTTTGACACTGAAAAAATATGGTCCGTGTAACAAATAATTTGTTTTTGTATGTGTATTGATTTTTGACTATGCATACGGACAGCGAGCGCTTTTTAAAAAACCGGTCAAATGCGAGTCGAACTCGCTTTATACAAACTAACCTTTATAATTAGTTCGATTTACGAATCCATTCTTGAAGATTTTATCAAATCGCAAAATTCAAGTAAGTAATTATTTTGTGATGTCGATTTTACAGAATACGGTTCAATGCTTACTTAGGATCAGCTCACACCGAGACGCGACGCGACGCTGCGTGCACATTATAATAGAGTGACTCAAAATAGAACTTTATTTACGACACGAAAAGATATACATTTCATTGTGAGAATTTAGAATACGTTGCTTCATGCAGCGCTACGCCTCGTGACGCCGCCGTGCGGCTTCTCGCTGCGCAGCGGAACGTTTTTACATTCGCGACGTCGTGTCGCCGACGATTTTACTATGTGCCTCGCAACGTTGCGATGCGTCTTGCGGCGGTGCGCGGCGCAGCGCGAAATCACGGGCCTTTTCCTGCATCGTCGCGTCTCGGTGTGAACTGACCCTATAAAATCTTACTTCTTAACCAAAATTCTAGGTCAACGGAAAATATCTTATAGGTTCTGATTTCTTAAGCGAAGTATTCAATCGGCTATATACGATGTCAATTTAGCTACGAATTTTCTATTTGTTTGTTCTGACCACGTGACTTAACGTTGAGAACAGACGTTCTAATAGCGTTAAAGATTAGAGATTATCAACTTGGTTAAGCCTGCAGGTGAGACATCGGTCTAATGCAAACCTAAATATAAAAAAGAGATCACCACAAAAATACATTACCTACTAATAGGTACCTAAGTATAGAAGTAAAAACCAGACCGCGACAACTTCAAATAAATGGACGTTTCGCTAGAAGGATGATAATGGCCGCCAAAGTTGTGAGCATTTCACAAACTACTTAAAAAGCGATAACACAGAATGTAATACTCATAATCGTTCCCTATGATCGCTGGCTCGCTATTGGTGGAAAACCACAAAGTTGTGGGTCTGTAAATGCCTGTAATTCCACCTGTCCTCGCCCTAACCAGAGTTTGATGACAGTCGGGTTGTTTTACACGGAATTACGATGAATCTGTGAAGTTTTGGGAGGCGGATCTTGGTGTTATACGGGTAGATAATATGAAGGAATTGTTCAATTTGCGAAAGTTTCTACTTTGTTTTATAGTTTATTTATTTATTTATTAGAACTTCATGCAACATTTAAGGTACACAGGCGGACTTAATGCCGTAAGCATTCTCTACCAGTCAACCTATAGTTAAATACTGACATCAATTTCTGTAAGATTGTTTTTATCAGGTGTACTTTATGGTAGGTAGAGAGAAAGACGAACTAGGTATATAATAAATAACAATATAATCCACGTAAATCACCTACGAAATTCGCTTAACGCTTAGTAAAGTAGACAATTTTTCTGGTAGATAAAGAAAAATAATGTTCAATATATTTGGTACCTACAATCCTACATACATCATCGCCATCTACCTAGCCTTTTCCCAACTATATTGGGGTCGGCTTCCAGCCAAGCCGGATTTAGCTGAATATACCAGTATTTTACGAGGAGCAGTTGCCTAGCAGACCTCCACAACCCATTAACTGGGGTAACACGGTACTTCATGGCAAGACTAGAGTCAGATTTACTGGCTTCTGACTATCCGTAACGACTGCCAAAGATCTACAAATGACAGCCGGTACATACGGCTTAACATGCTTTCCGAGGCACGGAGGAAACTCGGTCACCCATCCACAGACCAACCCTGGCAAGTGTTGCTTAATCTTGAAGATTGATCCGTGCGGCAGTTATTCCTACACACAAGAAATAGAATATACTCGTAAAAGACGAAACTGACTGATATACCAACGCACAGCCGAAACTACTTGGTTTAGGAGTGTGAAATTTTGTACATGGTTTTCTTTTATGACGTAGGTTAGAATTTTCCAAAATTAACCTCCTAATGGAATGAAATGGGAGTCCAAAGTTTGTACACAAAAATCTACTTTCACGCGGGTGAAGCTGCTAGCAGAAGTTAGTTTTCTATAATGTTTTGTACATAACACTAAGTTTTGGTGGAAAATTTCGTGTCGGGTAAACTATTCTTCCGTGTATTTGCGCATACTTACTAGGAATTAGTTCGGAGAGATTTTTAATATTATTTCGTAGAAAAAGATATCTTTTTTGTTCTTCACTGATAAATTGCTTTTATATTAGACAAGTTTGTGTAGTCTCTTTGTTAGATAAAGCTTTAAATTTTCATATATCTTAAGTTAAAGATCTTTTTTGTATTAAGACAGTCAGAATGTTAGAAATTTTGTGAAACTTTTGAAAGTAATCTTGGCCTAAATTGTTAAGATACTATGTTTTATTTAACATCTTTGTTACAAGTGTTTTATTAACTTTTTAATACTAAAAATAAGTTTCTCTCCGTTCTTTATTTTCTTTAGTTCAGACGTTTCTTAATATTTTAATACGTAGTATCGTTACATTTATTTTGGTATCGTTACATTTATTTTCTCGGTAATTTTATTAGCTTTTGTCTATTAGATATAATAATTATGTCTCTTCTCTCTCTAAACTTCTGCCAGCGGCTTCGACTGCGTCAAGCTGAATATTATCTCAAGGGAACATACTCCGAGTAAGAATATCTTAATAAATATCCTAATATGTGTTATTCCAATTTTCAGCTAAATCTATTGCAGCATATAGGAGTAACAAAACATACGCATTCTTCTTATAATATTAGTGTAATGTGATATGGATAGTATGTTCCATAACTTTTACCACCATAATCGATATTCCGTTGGGAATCTTTTTTCTTTATATGATCTTATGGGATGATATCGATAACTGGCACAAGTACGAGTGTACCAATAAATAATTCACGTACTTTTTTCCAGTTATAAGAGGCTGAACCCAGCGCAGGGTCCGTATCTATTACTGATCAAACTAACGCAGTTAGCCAACGATAATAAAACCTGTTTACCTATTTTCATTCACTAAAATGGTAAAGGCTACATAATTTTACTATATTTATTTCTTACTACAAAAAGTAAAGTGTAAAGTGTGCCTTTCAAGCACACTTTAACACATGGGTAAATTCAGGACATGTTAATTATTCTGAGTTTCATCTAAACCAGTTGAGCCACTGAGGTGTAATTAAATTACGAACATCCAGTTTTACCTACACATTTACTAAAGCAAAGAAATCCCGGGTCATCCCCAGCCTCAGATGTGGACCAGCCCAAATTCATCAAGCAACGCCGACAACTTCCATTTTGTAAAGCTCGCAAAGTTTCCATTTTGTCGGAACATGTTCCGTTTAACAAAAACCGGGTGACGCAGACTTAACACGACTTTCTTTTATAAACATGTTCTGCGATATATTACATCAAGTACTCGCCGACATTTGTAATGTGTCGTGAATTTTCTTTTGAAAATTGAAGGAGTTTGTAAAGGGAACATTATTCTTGTTCGTATTTTTCGGATTTATCGTCAAAGTGCTCTTGATATACAGGCTTTTTCGGTTAGAGGTTTTATAATGATTTCTCCCGCTCTAAGGTTGAGCGAGAGAGCGTGTCAGTCTCTTAATGACTAAAATGCACTCATGGTCATCTGTTGCCCTATGCATTCTAGGACCACTAATTTCCGTTACAGAAATTCCCCACGAGCCACGCTTACGCCTACGTTTTTGCTGATATCACTTTGAGGCATGCGTGGAACAGTACGTGCCATCGACGAATAACTCCCGACGGAGGCGGCGTCTTTCGCCGCGTCGCGGCCGGGTATATGAGAATATAATTACATTCCCTCACTCTTGAGGCCATTTTCTTCTCTAGCAGTACTGCTTTTCTGAAGAAGGCGACCGTATCCCATTCCCTATACGTTCCATAGCCCGAAACAGGACCCGATCGCCGCCACGAAGAACTGGCTGTGCTCCGCCCAAATAGGGGCACGCCGCCACACAATAGTGACACTGGCGTTTCTTCCTGAATTTCAGCGTATAAGACGGATTAGTGATTATGTTTATGATACAAGATTCAAAACATAAAACGCAATTTCAATTGGGAATGCTTCGTTCATAATTCACCAAAAAAAACAAGCACACGATCAATAATACAAACATACATTTTTCTATCCGAATCCGAAATGCCAGTTAACTTTTATTACAATAATACACACACATAGATCAGGGTAATCCATCAGGGATTCTAGAATCAACTCGGCCTCCATTAAATATCACGGACTATTTGCTTTACGAGTAGGTACGTACATAGCTACGTACATACCTCTCCGGTAAAAAATCGATGTACTCATGGTATATTTTGTACTGATAAAATAAAGTGATTTTTGTCTGTTCATTCATTTAAAAAACCCTTTTTTAAACTACAAAGCTTAATTCTGATTTTTTTTTAATTGTTATAAGCTAGTGCTTGACTGCGATCCCACCTGATGGTAAGCAGTGATCCAATCGTTGATGGTGAGGCGCACTAGCTTATTAAAAGCCTATTCACTCTAGCCTTGAAGACACCTAAATTATAATCGGACGGGAAAACCGCAGCAGGCAAATTGTTCCAATCCCTCGATGTCCACGAGATGAACCAGTATTCAAGCCCATTTTTTTGGGGCAGGAAATCATCACATAATTTCTACCACTCTTGTTGGTGCAAGGTGGCGTGTCAGGCTATTACTAACTAAAACCCGCTTGTGATATCTTAACACTGAGAATATCTTCATTTTTGATACGATCATGTCAGAAAACTTCGAGTTAAACCCTTTCGATTGCCCATTGGGTGACTTTAAGGCCTTTAAGCATTTGGGTTTCCTTTTCATAAATTTCCGCAGTCCAGTATTTAAATTCTCGATTCTCATGCATCTGTTTCAATTTACAAGTCTTTACTAACTTTATCTTAGACATAACAGATATCATGAACGGAAACTAAAGGAATTTAGACTTCCACCACAGAGGCCCAGTGGGGTGTGGTGGATGTCACATGTCATTGAATTTTTGGTTCTAGGACATGCCAGTTTCCTCACGAGCTTTTCTTTCACTGTTTTGAGTGACTCAAAACGCTGAGAGAAAACCTACTGTCACTCAAAGTTTTACTGGGAGAAAATTCGTTGTTGAGGTACGTTCGCCTTTATACATGAATTCACAATAAGTTTTGTGTTCAGCAAAGAATTAAGAATTTATATCATGATCTTAAACAATGTTTACATGAAAAGTAAAATTTAGTTATGTTATATTTTCGCGATTTTTACTTGATAATATAATTATTAATATCCTATGCGTTCTGCTTCCTCACGCTCTGCTACCATATTAAAGAATGGGATACGGTTAAAAAAAATTGTAGTGCAACAGAAAAATATAATATTTTTTTACTTTTATTACTACGGTTGCTAGGTGTAGTTGCTAGATGTAGTTTATATTAAACTTATAGGTTTACAACCTCTTGGGTCCTACTATATTAAATTCGGTTATGAGATATGATTACAGATGCCATAGTAACATCATTAAGCTTCGATCAACTTTTACAATGACCTTAATCGCTCTTCTCTTAGGCCAGAAAGTCGTTTTGATTGAATATATCGATTTTAATACTAATCACTGGCTCTAGGGATTCATAATGATAAAAAGATAGCTCGGTCGTATAATGACCAATGAAAGCCATAGGGAATAGATCCGGTATAGGTATTACAGAATAAAATTTTAATGACAGAAATATTGGTTGAATATCTACCCAAGGTCCCGGCTGTCATTTGTAGATCTTTGGCAGTCGTTACGTATAGAAGCCAGTAAATCTGACCCCAGTCTTGCCATGAAGTACCGTGTTACCCCAGTTAATGGGTTGTGGAGGTCTGGTAGGCAGCCCCTCCTCGTAAAATACTGGTATTCAGCTAAATCCGGCTTGACTGGAAGCCGACCCCGATATAGTTGGGAAAAGGCTAGGCAGATGATGATATCTTTGTATTTTGTTTGCCTTTCTGTTTTTGTCTAAGTTGGAGTGTACAGAAACTCAGGTGATGAAACACGACGTTGCCGCTTCGTCGACAGAGTTTCATAGTTTTGTATGCAAGCTTCTCGCTGGCGTATACCAAGCGTATGAATACGCGTCTATGAAGCTACACATCTGTAGACAGCCAGCCTTACTATCTCTAAAACACACATCGTTAACATAGCTTACGAGTCTGCCTAGCAGTAGACATGTCTAGCCCAGTCACACCGAAGGCTGGACATGGCTGCCTCATGCCAATTGAGTGGTGGGCCCGTAAAACTCAAAATGTATGCACTAAAATCGACCACGAAGATGATGTCGGGATGTCTTAAATGTCTTCGTTAGGTATTGCCAAGTGGTCGCCCAAAAACGGTAACAATGAAAGGGACGGAGGGTGGCTTACTTAAGCCTTCAGTTAAGCCTCCCAAAACAATAGCCTTAGCCCTCTTGAACACGGCACGTTTTTATTCCGTACGTAACCACGGTCAATTCGCCGTCCGTAGGCACGGCGCGCAGTGTTGTATGGATCACTGAGTGAGCTTGCTGACACAAACGGTGGCGCTACGGCAAAGCGCCGCCGCCGTGTTTAATCAGTGTTTTAGCGTCTATGGCCTTTTGTACACGGTACATTTTATTGCGTACGTACGTATGGACAAAAAAACGTGCTGTGTACAAAAGGCCTTATATCTTTGTTTTCCATGTGTCACAATAGTTTCCCACCAACCGAGAGTTGTCCTTGGGTGCAATAATATAACGCGTACAAAGATAATAATCGTCGGTTGGTATCACGTTCTATGAAAAGTGTCTAAATGACCTGTACGATTTGGCTACGGCCTCTCGAATGGCCTTTCAAAGGGCCTCAGATAAATATACATACATATGTAAAATATTTAGGTACTTCAGAACAACTTGCAGACACGTTGAAGTATTAAAAGTCAGTCCTTTTTCTTTGACCTACATACTTCTGGCGTCTCAACCTTTTGTTAAAAGGACAGACAGAGTTGAGATTTTTATTTGTGATGCTCACAAAAAGGGATCTAACATCTGACAATACTTTTCAGCTGCCTGTAGTTACTGAAAGATATTATTTTCACCTTTTTTTACTTAACAATTTTGCCGAGTGGCCAAGACACCTTTCAACCTTGAATAATGTCTAAGTGAACCGTCTAGAATTTTTGATCGATGAAGTGCTGATCAAAAGCGCCAAGATGGTCGAATATGATCGGCAGATTATATGGGATCGGTAGAGGTGTGCCCCACTTGGGCGGAGCACTGCGCGAGCAGTCGACCGCGCGAAGTATTACACGCGCGCCTCAAGAACCAGCCTTGAGGCGTGCAACGAAGAGCCGAAGTCTCTCGGGCCATGAATTCACATTTGCAAAGAAAACCCGGAGCCCTGAAACGGAAGGCAAAGAATGAACCAAGGAGTGGGTTTTAGTCCGTCAAAATCTGAAACGCCCTCACGCTCCACCCAAGCGCGAGAGAAGTCATTCAAAAACCATGGGACAGATCACGTCTGGGAAGAGCTTTTGTACGCGAACTTTTGAGATTCGCGATCGACATCAGTCAAAGATAAATGCCAATAATAAAATAAGTAACCCAATGAAAACCACAGGACGAACATACTCAACAAGTCACAAAACCTTTCGGCAGTGTTCGGGCATCGTCGGTCATTTCCGCGCGCTCAACATTACTCGGATGGGTACGATTCCACTCTCCTGTATAATTGGATACTGAACTGATCAATATGATCGGTTTGGACAACGTTTGCTTTATTATTATTATTTATTAAAGCTTTTCTTTTTTATGGATTTGAGTGGTTTTTTATTGTTTCAGGACTTCGAGTTTGATTTGGTCTTTTGTTTGTCCATCGAATAAATATGAATTTGATTTGGGAATCTACAAACTTCTTTATAAAAAAGAAACTGCCAGAATTGTTTAGCAGATTCTTAATTCGAATGATCTATGTAGAATTTGAATTTAGAATCTGCTTAGTTACCTACTGGCCTTAAAACTGAATGCTAAAGTCATTGCTACCCTCACGCCCTGGTCGCTGCAGTAGAAACACTTTGCGTAGAGAGTTGCTGGGTGATACTTAGCCACCATTTTAAATAATTTACTTATAAGTTCATATAATTACTCAGGTTATATTTTGACAGACTAAACAACCAAAATAAACACCAAATATCGTCTCGTATCTAGGTGGAGCAAGAGGCAGTGTCAGACTTGTCCTTCAGTTACCCTTTGCGTTCTGAAATCACAGGTTTCCTTTTTAGAAATGCCTCTAACGGGTACTTACTACTTACTTATAAAGGTTTGAAGTCAACTTTAAACAAAGCATTTTGCTTGTGTGCGTGTATTAAATTAAGATATAACGAGATAATACATAGAACAGTGGTGGCCCAGCGGTAACTGCGGGTCAAACCCAACCAGGCGCATTACTTAGTGTAATTTATTTCATTACCACTGCTCTCAAAACGGTGAAGGAAAACATTATGAGGCATCTGGCATGTCCTAGTACCAAAAATTCGAAGTCAGTGACATCCACCAATACTCACTGGGATCGCGTGCTGGATTAAAGCCCATTCCCTCTCCTAGAAAAGAAGCCTGATTCCCAACAGTGGGAAAATTAGAAGGCCGTTAATGCTAACGCTAATAAAACACAGGAAAGGACTTGTGATGTATGGAAAATTATGCGAGTACACCCGTACGAAATTCCACAGTGAATGCACTCAGAAGCTGTAAGTAATGGAATCTAATACTAATTTACACATGTCGGATCTGTAGGCGAGACCTCTGTTTGATTTATAAGCGCCTAGTACTCCATCAGGGGCGTAGCTAGTCCCGAGGGGCCCCGTATGATAAAAATAATAGGGGCCCCTTCTTTATCTGCTTGCGATATCTCTCAGTACTAGTTGGGTTCTGATATTTCGTAATAAAGACAATATCCTTGTTACATTATTTTTTTAATTAAATAAACAATTTACTTATCACCTTACAATTTGACAATTCGACAGTCTAATAGTACCATTTTCATTTTATAAATATATGTTATAAGCGTATTTTGTACCTAACATACTTACATCGTTCCTAACAATTATGGGTCACTGTAATCTGATTAAATACATTAATAATAATAAAATAATAGCCTGAGACCCTCCCATTACGTTTTTGAGCAGTAACTCTATGTTTACAACCGGGGCCCCTAAAGTCTTGGGGTCCCCAATAATTGATACGTCGGTAGCTACGCCTCTAAACTCCATTATCTAGTGACGCATTGCATGTCTTCATTGAGAGTGATAATAGAACTAGCGCTGTTAATTACACAGAGTTTAATTAGTACAATTAATACGATGCCTTTTGTTGTTTTGGTTTGGTTCTAGTTTTTGTTGGTTGCGATTTATTTGAATGAAAACTTCTTTGAACTTTAATGTGTATGGATAATGACAACTCAAAAAATATTGCAAAGGATAAACGGTCAACTGTACTCATTGCACTTTTAAAATTCTCTTCTAAGACTTCTAGAGCTTCCACCCTAGTGCGGAAGAAGTCCAATTGATTGATTCCAATCTCTCTTACTCTTTAAGACGCGCGTGGAAACCGCCGTCAACAACTCGGACTCGGAATGGACAGTTACTGGACGACCAGACGGCGAGTTTCCCTACTGCTCGTTGTCCGCAAATCCACTATTTTGTTTTATTAAAATATTAATAAAACAGCCATTGGTCCCGGCTGTCATTTGTAGATCTTTGGCAGCCGTTACGGATAGTCAGAAGCCAGTAAATCTGACTCCAGTCTTGCCATGAAGTACCGTGTTACCCCAGTTAATGGGTTGTGGAGGTCTGGTAGGCAGCCGCTCCTCGTAAAATACTGGTATTCAGCTAAATCCGGCTTGACTGGAAGCCGACCCCAATATAGTTGGGAAAAGGCTAGGCAGATGATGATGAAAATATTAATTTGTCATTAACGGCCTTCCCCCCGGTTCATACGAATTTACATACTCGTGTATATAAATCTTTCTGTTTTTTTGCTATTACTAAAGAAAATCGCATCAAAGACCTTTGCCTAGTTTAGGTGATGGTAGCAGATAAACAGACAGACGCAGAAAGCAGCTTTGTTTAATTCTATGTAAATATTTGATGCAAGTTGGTTGTGCATCTGACTGGTGCTTATTAAACAAACAGAGGTATCTTCTACAACTCTATACGTGTAGATTGCTGTTAGATTTCATTAGGTACTTGTTAGTTGTATGCAGTTTCTGAGTGAGTTCACAGCTGCTAGTATAATTTCATATATACTCGCATTATTTTCGTCACATTACAAGTGATCTTTTGGGTATCTCTTATTATGAAAAACATGACTGTGGAAAATGTTATTTACCGGCTTCCAAATTTAACATGTTAAACTCCGACTTAAGTTAAGCTCACTAACAGCCGAACCCAATAACCTATCAATCACATATCGGAGATAGAAAAACAAGTGAAACAACAGAAAACATGTATAATTTTTGTATTGTATCATTTGTTTTACTATCTCCAGTATGCCAAAACTGGAGATAGATAGGTTATTGGGTTCGGCCGTGAGAAAACAGTAACTTCTTCAGTTCGGGAGCAGTAGAGGGAATGTGATACCCTAGCGTTCCATCAATTGCCGTTTGCGTTCCAGGGCCGCAATGACACTATCTTTCAATCCCGTGGAATGCGGAATCAGATGAGCTTGACGACGAGTATATCCTTGACTTCCAAATCTTAAGTAACCATAAGTTATTCCTTAAGATTGATGGTATCTTACCCCCGTTCCAACAGGAACCAAGAACCAGAAGCCATCACAAATCAATACTCAACTTCAGTACACTTTCACAGGTAATTTCATTTTCATTTCATTCAACCTTATATTTGTTTCCGTTATTATTATCATTAAATCAATACTACCTTGAATGAAAATCCAGTTCAATGAACTGAATAATCTAAATGAATTTTGGTTAACAAAATAATTCGCCTTAATCAAAATTATGGGAAAGATACAATTCATTAGTAGGTACAACAGTAATAACATAATTTGACGGCAATTTACCAAAATACTCTAATCCAGTGGTTCCCAATCTTTCTTTACAGGGGACCACTTTTGTTTCTTTGTTGTTAAAAATCTAGAAAAGAATGTAGGTAAATAGCCTAATTTAAAAATTCCTTTTTAATTTCTTTTTTTCTTAATTTAAAAATTCCTTTACCTTCAATTCAAAACTTGTTGCACATCGATTTTAGAAGTAAAGCCGCATTCCCACAATGCCGTGACGGTTAATTTATCGTCGGTCGACTATCATTTGTGGCTGGTCCTGTTATATCGACTATTTGCCATCAAATATTTTTTCGACACACTTGCTCATAAAGTGGCTGTTATTGCACTGCACTTAGGTATATAAAGGGGCTCGTTACCAAACTGTGACATTTTTATTACTATTATGCACATGTGCGGTAATGTAGTTAGAACCTTCTTGTTTAACCTCTTCTTTGTCAAAAAGAGTTTTAAGAACAAAAATAATAAAATTTGTTATTGCGTTCAATAGCATAAATTAGTGTTTTACTTACTTATTTCATGCAATTCCGTGTTTAAATAAACTATTTAAAATTTTACATATTTAATTAATTAAATCTTTTATCAAATTTGTATTTTCTGTTTATATGCAACCTCATTCTTATTTTTTCTAAACCAACAGCTAGGTTAGCTAGTCTATGTCCGCCATTTTTCGCGCATACGCGCGTTTAAAAAAAAGTCATTTTTTTTGCCACCATATTTAAAAATAAAATACAGATTTTATAAATATGTCTACAACAACTATTTATGAGGAAAATGATTTGTGCTGTACGCAAGAAAATCTATGTCATGGGACCACTATACAGTCATAATAATTAATTATGTTACTGACTACACATTCACGAACTGTTGCTTTAGACAAACTTTTCATATACCTACTAAATAAAGTTGACTTTTAATTTATTTTCTTCACAAGTGTGTCGAAAAACGTCGTATGATACACGAGAGTAATTGGTCATTATCGTTCTTGGTTCTCTTAAGACCCTCGCCATGGCTCGGGTCTTAATACCACCGCGACGATAATGACCCACATTACACACTTGTATCATAATGTACTATTGTTATTGCGTTCAATAGCATGAATTAGTGTTTTACTTACTTATTTCATGCAATTTCGTGTTTAAATAAACTGTTTAAAATTTTACATATTTAATTAATTAAATCTTTCATAAAATTTGTATTTTCTGTTTATATGCAACCTCATTCTTATTTTTACTAAACCAAGAGCTAGAGTATCTAGTCTATGGCCGCCATTTTTCGCGCATGCGCGCGTTTAAGAAAAGTCAACTTTTTTGCCGCCATATTTAAAAATAAAATACAGATTTTACAAAAATGTCTACAACAACTATTTATGAGGAAATTATTTGTGCTGTACGCCTTCAAGTAGAAAATCTATGTCATGGGACCGCTTTACAGTCAAAAATAGTTAATTATAACTTTACTGATTGCACATTTACGAACTGTTTCTCTAAATAAACTTTTCATATACTTCCCTACTAAATAAAGTTGATTTTTAATTTATTTTCTTCACAAGTGTGTCGAAAAACGTATGATACACGTGAGTAATTGGTCATTATCGTTCTTGCCTTTCTTAAGACCCTCGCCATGGCTCGGGTCTTAATACCACCGCGACGATAATGACCCACATTACACACTTGTATCATAATGTACTATTATTGTTTAGTGACTATCGTATCCACGGTGGTCGCTTTGTCGTTATTACATCAGTAGCGAGTTACACAGATAAGATATTTAAAACACAGATGAGATATTTTTATCGTTTTACGGCTGTCAAGCTTTTTTTGTCATTGTCATCAAAACTCAAAACTAAACTAAGTACCTAACAGTAATTTTCCAACGAAAGCTTAAAATTTTTGTTCCTCTCTCAGTCCACATTTTAGCTCTAACAGACCAACAGTGGTCCGCGAACCACAGTTTGGGTTCTGGCACTGTTCTAATGATTATGATTGCTTAAATTGTTTTGAACTGTCTTGTTCACCGATGGCTATGGTTCCCATGAAAAGGGTCGGTCTTTCATTCTTTCGCCATTTATAGAGTGAGATTTATATTTTGGGTTAAATAGCATTGTTATGTATTGTAAAATTATTAATTTAAACTCTTTAAGTAATCTGAGGGAAGAAAAAGGGAAGTCTTACATCTTTTTCATTTGTTTAGTTAGTGCTGCATTATTGAATTTACAGGAAGTCTACGTATCACGTTCTGTTTTATTCTTATTAAACGTAATTACCACCATGCTAATTGTTAAGGTGAAATACCATCCAATGAATTCTCCTACTCTAGGGTAGAGTGAGAGTAGAATTTTACTAACCAGAGGAGCGAGAGAGGGTTTTAGGATGTCATTGTCCTTTTTTGCCCTCTGGTCCAGGACCCGGGTTTCCCTTTCGGAAGCTTCATTTCGGACATTTCTTTAAGTCACCCGTGCAACACTACGCGCCGGCGAAGACACGGGCCGGACGGTTACCAGAACTAGGGCCTTCAGTCAAGATTAAATGAGTTACTTCTAAGCAGTGCGTTTTACCTTTGGCCACATAATCGCGTATCATCACGTAAGATAGTGGTCAAACACGATCCTATCCATTCCGATAATTCCCCAATTGGAAAAAAAATCTAAAAAAAAATTGTTGCAAAATTATGGTTACCTCGTTAATGTCGTTAACCTACAAGTATACACCCATTAAAGGCTCATTTAACACAACAAAAGAACTCGAAATAGACCTTTTTGAGACTTGTGTAGAATGTCAATACGATAATAAGAGTTCATTATCCACAACATTGTAGAGACAAACTGTCAATGGGTCGGAAAATTCAGCTTTGACCGATACACAGAGAAGAATGGACTGAGCGATACCATAAGAAAACTGACTACTTAATACGGAGACAGAATGTCTATGAGGCCAATACAACAAGTATTTCTTTTCTGATGATCAGGTGATGTTTAACTACAAGCCTGAGACTAATAAATCAATTATTTTTTATTATTCTTTTGGTTTTCATTTTAACGGTACACCTGACTGCTTAGACCTCGTAGGTATCCACATCTATTTCATATAACTTCTTTCAGGTTTTTATAGACTGCAACTAAATACACACCAAATTAAACTCAATCCATCAATCCCACAATCCATCAGGTGGGATCGCAGTCAAGCACTAGTTTATAACAATTAAAAAAAACACTCTAGCAAAAGAAATATAATCTGATTAGGGGCTGAAGAGGGAATCCGATTCAGAATTCTAAAAAAAAAACCACCTACTTTGTACACTCGCCACAGAATGGGCGAGAATTTTTGATCGTATTCACTTCACAGCCAGATAGAGAATTTAAAGAAATTTAACAGCAAACCGTAGCAGCCCAGCAGGGTCGAAGTTAACTAGGGCCATGAGTTGTGCGAAAGTGAACCCCGAAGCTCTAAAACGAGAGTAAAGTAGGGACAGAAGTGGGTTTTAGTTCAACAAAGCCTGACATGCCATCCTGTTCCACCTAGAGCAAGAGAAGTCATTATGATGAGATTCCACAAAAAAAAAATCGGGCAGTCCGATCGGGAATGCTCAATCCATTCCTCTAAGACAATGGCGTCGACAGAGAACGAATGACAAAGAAATCAATTGACCGTGTCTCCGTGGAATAAGGTACGCAGTTCCTCGGGCACGAGGATTTTATTATTTAAAAAATAAATTGTATTATCAATGGACTGGCGGGGAAAGGTTGGTAGATTACACTGGGAATTGTTTTCAGTATTATGTTGATGATACGATCAAAAAAAAAATTGATTTAAATGATTTGAGACGTGTATTTAAGCGTCTGTGTGCATGAAAAGCAAACGAGATATAAAAATTCATAACAAATATATCTCTGGCCAAAACGCTGCCATGCCATGAGCTTGCAGTATTTCCAACCTAAAAAAAATACGCGTGATGCAATTTGACGCCGAGATTCACATCGGACAACTTTTTCTAATTAGCTGCTTTGAAGCTATATAACTGCGTAGTTCAAGAAGATATTTTAAAAAATCTCTCATTTTTGTTTACAATTCTAAAAATTATTTAATTCAGCAAATAAAAAATTACATTCCCTAGAAATGAATAATATTTAAACAAAAAATTTCGATAAGACATCAGCCTATGCTACTCACAAATACCTAGGTTTTTTTGAGATGGGAAATGATCCAATGTGTATAATCCGACTCTAGCAAAGAACGGAAGGCTGTTAGAGTTTTACTGACAAAAACCAGATCTATGTCCTTTCTTTGGCTTGCGTTCTAGGACCCCGGGTTTCCCTTTCGGAAGTCAACCCATAGCCCCAGTAGCTTTGGTCCTGCTAGGCCTCTATGGTTTTCATCTGTTTGAGCCGTAAGTGGAACACTACACGAAAGGCTACCTTTTTTTTAATGACAGCTGAAAGTAAGTCTCCGTACAGCCTAAATTACATTAAATATGCAGTTAACAGAACATAAACTTACACACATACGTTATTTTGAAGTTACAACTAATCTGACTGATCATGAATAAGTAAGGGAATCTAATATTAAATTCACGAACAAAAATAGATCAGTCCTAAACTTTTTTATGGCCTATTTAAGTATGAATATATTTATCCAAGTTATCCATTTCTAATGAGTTCCATGGCCGTTATCTTCTCGCCATTAATTTTTACGAGGTGTAATAATACACAGCTGACGCATAATGTGTAAACTCACCCACGTACCTACTACGTAAGTCATGTATAAAATGAAATTAATGTATGCATGACTGCAAAAAAAAATGTATAAAATACGACCTTTGGTGGTACAGTGACCCTAGTGAGGGTCGCAGGAACCCGATTGATTCGAGAGGCACAGAACCGGTCGTAGTGGTGACGCTTGGGGGTCGTGCAATGATCAGCCGTGGACGTCTTTCGGCTGAAATTATGGTGATGGTGATTTTTGGTATATGAATATTGTGAACGAAAAAATAAAACACCCTAATGTAGTCATATATCATTGGTAAAGCACACACATTATATCACTAGAAGCGCATGTGCGCGTTTTAATTTTTTATTTCCGAAATGAAAAATGTCGTCAGCCTGCGTTCTGTAAGATAACGGGAGCAGGACGCAATTTATCGCTCACCGAGTTTTTCTCGTGTCGGCCCAAACTACGGAAAATAGCTCATCATTATGTACAGGGACAGCATGGTTAGTGCAGTGGTTAAGCAACTAGCTGTTCCGCTGCGTGTTGTGGATTTGATTCTCGTACTAAACAATTATTTAAAAGCGATACAGACAGTTATTGATAGATACGAGACGCAAGGAACCGGTCGTTGTGATGACGCTTGGAGGAGGTTTATGTCCAACAGCGGACGACTTTCGGCTGAAATAATGATGATGATGATGATACAGACAGTTATTCCGAGTTCGAAAGTATTCTGTATATAAGTTTATATATTTGTGACTGCACGTACGAAACAGGAAAAAAATTGTATCTAATTGACTAGACTGGATGCCCGAGAAAGGACAATGCCATCGAGGTCGACCGCGGCTGAGGCGGAGTAACGATCTGATCATGTTTGCGGGGCAAAGGCCAATGATCGTCCCAGATAGAGAGGTTAAGGAAAAGGGAGGCCTTTGCTCTGCTTGGGGATATAGTTACTTTTAGAAACAATTGATTAGCTCGTGGCTAAATAATAACAGCCGCACGGGTCGATCTTAAAGGTTAAGCGACGCTTGCCAAGGTTGGTCTGTGGATGGGTGACCATCTTAACATACAGAGTTTCCTCCGTGCCCCGGAAAGCACGTTTAGCCGTGGGTCCCGGCTGTCATTTGTAGATCTTTGGCAGTCGTTACAGATAGTCAGAAGCCAGTAAATCTGACTCCAATCTTGCCATGAAGTACCGTGTTACCCCAGTTGATGGGTTGTGGAGGTCTGGTAAGTAGCCGCCCCTCGCTAAATTCAGCTTAATCCGGCTTGACTGGAAGCCGACCCCAATATAGTTGGGAAAAGGTAGGTGGATGATGATGATGAGATACAAATGATTACAAAATATTCAAGTACTTAATTAGTCTTTGAAACTACTGAACTGATTCTGAAATTTCTTTCATCAGAATAATGTTCTCTCTATACTCTATCACTGGAAGACACAGGTATTATTTTACAGTTAAACGCAAATGTAAAAGTAACATTCAGGAATTTAGTCATACCTAACAATAATAAAAGCATTCCTAGCGCTTGCTAAACGGATGCCGTGAATAAAAACGTGAGAGCGATCCTTATTCTAGCTGAATTTGATGATTAATTAAAATATTTGTGTTTCACACATGATTTCCTTCTAGTTTTTTTATTTAGGTAGGGCTTACTGGCACTGACGATCATTTATGAAACTAGTTTTCACATAAGCGATGGTAATTCAACCTAAATACGCTTGGCAAGCGATCCGATGCGGTTTACGTGAATTCAACGCAATGCGGCGGCCTACATGCATGCAAAGCCGCCGCTTCAGCAACAATATATTTAAAAGTACCCATCATACCGCAAGAGTTTGTGTAAAAATATCAAACAAGCTAAACGCGTTGGCTCGCCACACCGCAAAATAAAAATTATAAATTATCTAAAATGTGGTATCGGCAAACGTAACTTATTCAATCCTAAATATTGTATATAGTAAACAATAAAAAATCCTAAATTACAAAAGTCTATGAGTGTGTGTAAGTTTGTTACTTCTTTAAGCTTAAAGGGCTGAACAAACTTCAATGTAACAGTACACCAGTAGACCATGTCGTAGACTATCATATAAGATTTTTTTCTGAAGTATGTTCCCTTGTTTTTGATAACAGCTAGTAGGTACTACAATAAAATGTGAAAGTAAGCAGTTTGCACACCTATAATGTCAGGGCACAAAAAAGGTCCAGAAACTTTCATTCAGAAAAAAGGATATTATCCGCAAAGCGAGGGAAAGAACAATAACTTTCACAATTGCTTTAGAACGCTACATAGCGCTATGTGTCTTTCGAATCGACGATCAAAATCTAAATGAATACGAACAAAAACAGTTTTAACAATTTTTCTCCGAAAAAATCTCGTTTACTGTTAGATAGGCCATAAAAGCGAAGATAGGCTAAAAAAAAGCTAGCAAAAACTTGAATAAATACCAGCACAGCCGGTTAAATCGCTTCATACTCCAACTTTCGTACCAAACATTTCCAATAAACATCAAAAACTAGAATCAACTGCATCCGAAGCCCGAGTTCTTGCTTCGAACATTCTTACTCCGCGAATAGTTGTCGGAAGCATCTCTACTACCTTTGATTTGCTTTCGCGACTTCACTTAGGGCCGTTACAGAAGTTTGTACGGACTTCTGTCGACTTTCTCCTCAACTGCTTTATTCAGCGTATAAGTTTGTCGAGGACCTATTCTTGCAATTGTGTTAAGATCTTCCTTATGCAAGCTGGGTGTGTGAAGGAATGTTTTGAGTAATACAGCGCTTTTCTCGCTGCAACTGTAAGGGGTTTAGCGCTTTGTTGCTTGAAGGTGACGTTCCTTTGTGTTTCAGTTGTTTGTGCTGCTGCAGATGGATTGAAATCTTTGAGAGAAATTAGTAATTGTAGTTGGTTTATTAAGTTACACACAACAGATCTTAGTTAATACCTATATACCGATAATAATTATTTAGATTCGGTACTTCATTTGTGAAAGCAATAGGACATTTAATCAGAAAAAACAATTTCTTAATCGTAATATGATCAGATCGTCACACCGGTCGCATTTAATGGAGTAGTAGGTAATAACGGCCCAAAGTTAGGAATGGTGCGTCTCCACGTCGCGTTACCTAAAAGTAGTTGTAGAACTAAAGATTCGAAGACATGTGACATCCACAAGCACGCACTGGGCTTTAGTGTTTCATTACGGCCAATTCTCTCTCCAAGAGAGAAGGTGAGAGTCAAAGCATTATGCTTTGATAGCTTATATTTATTTAAACCAACATTCTATTCCACAAGAAAACTTCCACAATATCCCAGACAATTTCCCAAAACAATTTTATAAAATCAAATAGCAAGTAACGTCGGTCGTAACGCGAGCCTGACTAGCTCGCTTGCCCATCAACTAGCCGTTATCATGTTATTCCCCGCAATTGTATCTGCCATTAAAACGTAACCAGAGAAATCTTTGCATTTATTCTATTGTATTTGGCAGCACTGTAATAGGATTACAGACTATATTCCTTGATCGAAAAATCCTGCCATAAGGCTATGTATCTAATGTTTGTACGACGTATTTTACTCATTTAATACATCATCTGCTTAGCCTTTTCCCAAATATATTGGGGTCGGCTTCCAGTCAAGCCGGATTTAGCTGAATACCAGTATTTTACGTGGAGCGGCTGCCTACCAGACCTCCACAACCCATTAACTAGGGTAACACGGTACTTCATGACAAGACTGGAGTCAGATTTACTGGCTTCTGACTATCCGTAACGACTGCCAAAGATCTACAAATGACAGCCGGGACCAACGGCTTAACGTGCTTTCCGAGGCACGGAGGAAACTCGTTATGTTAAGATGGTCACCCATCCACAGACCAACCTTGGCAAGCGTTGCTTAACCTTGAAGATCTCGACCTGTGCGGCTGCTATTATCTAGCCACGAGCTCCTCTTTTATTTTACTCATTTAATACGAGTATGAATAAAAAACAAAAATTAGTATTATTTTTATGTTTTTAACATTTGATGTGAAGTGCAGGACTATCTAGTATTTACGAGTACTTGTACGATATTTACACATGATAGTACGTGTATGAGTAAAAAACATAAAAAAGTTGTTTCTTTTATTTTTTTAACATTAGATAAGCTACTGCCTCCGTCAAGATGGACCGATGACCTGGTGAGAGAGAGGTTGTGGAGACGCTTGGGTTAGGCCTATGCAGCAGTGATGTTGAGGCTCGCGCTTGACCACTATCTCACCTGAAAGTTACGATGTTGTGACAGGCTTCCCTAGAAGTAATCTACATATTCACTCTTGACTTAAATATCCCCAGGATGTAGCTATCAGGAAACAGGCTCTTGCAGGGAATTGCACATAGGTTACGCACAACGAAAGTGTTCTCAAAACGTTTTGTGAGTATACGTGCTCATAATAATATGAATTAGCCCGTTATTGTATTTAGTATATTTTATTGTCTTCCGTCAATTTTTTCATTTTGAAAGCTGTTTTTTCACAAACATGTAAACTCCCATATACAAGACACCCAGCCCCGGAACAGCTATCTGTAAGCCATAAAAACATAACACTCCGTTTTTTGGGCAGTCGTGTAAAAATAGGTTCCGTGCTGGAATCGATCCCGCAACACTGAGGCTCAACCACTGCGCCAATCGTACCGTCTACATTTACCACGGCCCTGGAACGCTACAGGTAACTGAAGGAGCACAGGTCGATAATTATTTTAAAATACAAAAAGAAGTTTCAATTTATGTTTTCGTTTCTCTGGTGGTATAATTCATTCAAGCAACCAAAACAACATCCGCTTGACAATTTGTTAAACTAGTCTTAAGGTGAGTATAGACTACAACATTTTCTGGAGCATTTGTGTGTAATGTAACATTCTTACGAATGGTAAAATACAGGCAAAAGCTCAGTTTCCAAAGCATTTCCATGTAATGTAGCGTTCCTGCGAATGCTCGGCGTTATGTTATGGGTAAATGCTCACAGCGAGTGTGCATTTACCAACATTTCGTTATACCTCGCGTTCATTTTTTTTCATTCTTTCGTTCGACGAAATGTTACACCAATACGCTCGACGAAATGTAACACGAATATGCTCATTGGTTTGTAACAAAGATGCGAGCGTGCTCGACGCTTAGTTCGTAAAAGGATGATACACTAAATATCATAGAGCGGCTCGTTGTTCCGATATGATTTTATTCAGCAACTGGCCTATCGGTTGATATTAATTAATTACACTACAAAAAATAATAATATTAATTTAGGTTTTTGTTTCTTTGGTGGTATAATTAATTCAACCAATCAAAACGTTGAAGGAAAACATCGTGAGGAAACCGGCATGTCCGAGAACCAAAAATTCGAAGACATGTGACATCCACCAATTCGCAATGGGCCCGCGCGGTGGATTATGGCCCATTCCCTCTCCAAGAGAAGAGGCCTGAGTCACAACAGTGGGAACATTATAAGGCCGATAATGCTAATGCTAATCAAAACAGTTAACGTGTCTTTAGTTTGTTAAACTATTTTCTACCTAATTTTGCGATATGTTTTTATTCAGCAACTGTTCTGATTCCAGCCTTACAGTACCTACTTCCTTCTCAAAACTTTAGCCTGTATGTATAGTCTATGGAATAGTCTAGATTGGTTTAGAGACTACGTGATTTGGCAATCGAAGACTATAACAGTTGTAATATATGAAAGTGTGCAGAATTTAGGGTGTAAGGCGATAGTCGTAAGGTAGACTAAGCGAGCCTAATAAGCAATGCAATTTATTCCCGAATAGTCCCACTTTACGATCATTGAATAGGGAGTTCCTTCGATTCCTCATGGATCCTATCATCAGAACTAGATTTTGTACAAAATGGAACTAGTCTGAAAGCATATTAAACTAAAAAACATATTAAGTTTAATAAACTAGTGCGCCTCACCATCAACGATTGCATCACTGCTTACCATCAGGTGGGATCGCGGTCCAGTAAGCAAAAAAAGTATTTTTAGGTGAAAAAAAATTTGCAATGTAGGAATTACGTCATTTGTTTCAACGTGAAGATTTTTTGTGGCATTTTATGGCGATATACAATAATACAGGCTGCAATAGAGCCATGCGACGCCGATACTGAATAAATTGACATAAATACTAGAAAATGATGATGATTCGCTCCAAGAAACTGCGCTCCGCTTTCACCAAGACCGGTTCCCAAACCGGTTATCTGTCCGGATTTAACCGGTTTAAAGACTGGACGTTGCCGAGACAGATTGACACCGCAATTCCCGGTGTTCCGGGCGCAACACGAGAACTGGAACATCGGTAACCTGTCTGTGGAAAACTAACTTACCTATATGTTCTCTAATTTGTAGCTAGTTGGAGATATTACTCCTGTTTCGGCTTCGTCTTAAGGGGCTAAAGTATTGATGGTATGGTTAAAGCTGCGAGACTCGTAGCAGATTCGTTGTTTGTAAGGTTGGGAAAGGTTGTAGTCAGTAAAAGTCTCATATTTTCTCTCGCTCCAACCAGAGCGAGAGGTAGTATCTAATGATTTACCACGGCAAAAAAATGACGATTCATTGCTTTTTCGATAAACTAATGCAAATATCTTATTTACGCTTTAATTTTTCAAGTTAAAATTAGTCAATTTATAATGAGTTATTTATTTGATCGTTTTTTGCAAGCTTTTATTTACAAGCACTTACTTACATATACGAAAACATTTGAATTACTATCATTAGACTAAAATGCGTGTGCCAAACATTCAAATCCGTTAAATCTAACTCTAACAAATACCATTTCCCTATCCTAATAATGCTTCCATACACTAAAAACAACATAAAGTAAAAATGTTAACTTCAGCGCCATCTAGCGAGTGCCACGCTCGAGCTTGTAGCTTTCAACTTAATGATCGTCACACAAAGTAGCTTGCGTAATAATATGAAGAAATTCCGCATGACTTTGATCTACCTCGATCTCTTTGAAATTATTTCTAAGGGAAGTACCAATACTTGAGAAAATGAACAACTTTCACTATTAAATGGAGCAATCATTTGAATTTCTAACTGTATATATTTCGCCAACAGGGGCGTAGCTACCGCCGTATCTGCCGTATCAATTATACGGGACCCCCGGGCCACGGGGGCCCCCAAAGTGTGTAAGAAAAAAAATAAAAACTTTCTAATTTATTTTATTTTACAAATGACAAAATTAAAAAAAAGAAAAAAAATAAAAGAAGGCAAGGAGAGTGAATATTTAAAATTTGATTTTTATTTATAAAATGGTTAAATTATGTTATGATAAATAAATATTTATTTTCATAATATTTTTTTTCTTTTGTGAATAATCTTTACCCCCATAGAAGGGCCTCCAAACAATTTTTTTATATGAGGCCCTGACAGGCACGCTACGCCACTGTTCGCCAAAGTTTTGACTCGAATAAGCATAATTTTCGCCTTTTCACGCCCTTGATCTAAGACCGTTTTCACATCTTCCGATCCGATATCGGTATCGGACTCCGATACGATATCGGGGTAGGTAAAATGTATGAAATGCTGTGCTCCGATATCCGATATCGGGTCGGACAATATGAAAGACAGGTACATATCTCATACATTTACCTTACCCCGATATCGTATCGGCGTCCGATACCGATATCGGATCGGAAAATGTGAAAACGGTCTAAGAGTCTCGTAAACGATCGTCGAGTTAAATAAACATACGATGGCAATTTAGAACACATTTTCACTATATTCGGACTGTAATTAATTAGCCTTTTCGCGTCTCTGGGCTTTGGTAGAGAAGTTAATTAGACTCTTTACTTCACAAGTTTTGGAAACATCGCTCACTTAATGAACATGTAAAATTACTCACAATTTCGTTAATTACATCAATATTAGCTTCTGAGTATAACTTTGTCTGCGTGGACATCGGAACTAAATGGATAAATATATACGTGGTTAAAAAGGAAAAATGTTTATTTTTACCTCACACACACACAGACAACTTCTCAAAGAGATGTCAACAAAACCGGCTCCACAACTAAACTCCAGAGGCTTCGACCCTGCTGAGCCAAAGGCCCATGGCCCTAAGGCCATGGGTTGGCTTTTGAAATAAAAACCCGGGACCCTGGTACGAAGGAACAAAGGAGTGGGCTTCAGTCAGTAAAAGTCTGGGTGTGTCAGATTTTACACTCTGCCCAAGAGCAGGAAAAGTCATTCTGATGATAAGTCGACCCACTGAGCGTTTTCCCACATAAAAAAACACACACAACTTATTAAAACCAAATAATACGTACAATGGAGTTTGCCTATCTAGTTAGATAAAAACTCCAAAACAAATAAAAATAAACAATAAATATGAAATAAAAAAAAACATGAAACAAAATAAAAATAAAAGCAATTATTAGTCCTCTAGTTAAAATAAATTCACAAAGACATAATTATGAATAAGGTTTAGGTATTTCAATACAAATACGAGTACAGTTACTCTTGTATTTATCCTCTAAATGTTAGCAATAAGGCTGCTTCGACCTTCCAACACAATGACACAAACAGTAATGGCCGCCGGCTTGGAAATTCGTTACATTTATACTGATCATATTTTAACAAAGATACAATGAAGGTAGCACAAAAATCAACATTTATTACAACGATATAATATAATACTTTTCTGTATTTTTTTAAGTTCATTGGTAAAGAGTTAAGTGTCAGGGTAGCCCGCGAAATTTAAATTTTCTTACTTTTTTTTTTGCAATTTGCAGGCCAGTAGTAGTAGGTTGTATGAAGTTTAAAATATCTTTTGCGACTGTAAAACTTAACTAGTTATAGAGACTTAAGGCGGGCGCGACGTTAGAATTATCCATACAAACGTAATACCAAAATCATTTGCAGTTTAAGCATATTTACACCATAATATGATGTTATTCGGATTCAGACAATAATTATCTAGGTTCCGACGTCGCCGTCGTCTTTTTGTTAAAAAACTTACCCCAAACGAAATTTAAGTGAATTTAAATATGCAGTTTTTTACAGCGAAAATGTCATGTTTTTATTTTGTTTTTTCTATATTATAAACAACAATATTTCAAAATATCTCTCCGTAGGAACACAGATATTATTATCAAGTTATAAATACTCGAAACAATATTGGAAATACATTAATTTTTCATTCATCATTTTTGGTATTACGGAACATCTCCCAAATTTCAAATAGTTTGTATTGCTATCACAGCGAGCAACTGTCAGTGTGCGGATGATGACTTTACTCCAGTCAGTGTGTCCAAGAATTGTTTATACTATCTGGATTGATTCCATCAACCTCAAAAACGTATTTTATTTCGTCTCAACTCGAAATAGCGCCCGGTGTACGCAGGCCACTTAAGTGAGCTTGGAGGCTTGTATTGATCATTTTTCTGGTTATAATTATGTAACTAGTTGCCAAGGTTGGTCTGTGGATGGGTGACCATCTTAACATACGGAGTTTCCTTCGTGCCTCGGAAAGCACGTTAAGCTGTAGGCCCCGGCTGTCATTTGTAGATCTTTGGCAGTCGTTACGGATAGTCAGAAGCCAGTAAATCTGACTCCAGACTTGCCATGAAGTACCGTGTCACCCCCGTTGTGGAGGTCTGGTAGGCAGCCGCTCCTCGTAAAATACTGGAATTCAGCTAAATCCGACTTGACTGGAAGCCGACCCCAATATAGTTGGGAAAAGGCTAGGTAGATGATGTAGATGATGAGTGCTTTGAGATGTGGTGCTGGAGAAGGATGCTCTGTATCCCTTGGACAATATTTCGGACCAACGTAACCATTTTGCCAGAGCTCAAAATCTCACGGCTATCGTCCGAGTACTTTTGCAAAAGTCTGCAATATTTCGGCCACATTGCAAGGGAAGACGGTGACAACCTTGAAAGACTCATCGTGACCGGTAAAGTGGACGGAAAAAGGCCTCATCTCTACCAAACCTCCACAAATCATTAACTAGGGTAACACGGTACTTCATGGCAAGACTGGAGTCAGATTTACTGGCTTCTGACTATCCGTAACGACTGCCAAAGATCTACAAATGACAGCCGGGACCTACAGCTTAACGTGCTTTCCGAGGCACGAAGGAAACTCGGTATGTTAAGATGATTACCCATCTACAGACCAAGCTTGGCAAGCGTTGCTTAGCCTTTAAGATTGACCCGTGCGGCTGTTATTATCTAGCCACGAGCTCCTCTAAATATCAAACATTTGCTATCAACAAAACCACATTTTTATCCACGATACAGCAGGTAATCAAAACAAACTTACAGTTAATAGTCCACTTAAAGTTAATAGTAGAAAAAGTCTGAAAAACCAGCAAACTATGAACATAAAATATGATAATGACTACGACACCACTTAGAGCAAACTATGCAACTTACTTAAAAGCTAATAGTGCTAGTTAACACTACTCCTGAGTTTAGCCCTAACGCACAGTAATCTTTATAAAGCCTAATACCTGATGAGGCTAATCTTGCGTAATTTACACGAACAGATTTAGAGGTACGATGTTTTTGCGATGAGAAAACGGTTTTTAACCCACGAAGGTACCAAAGCAACTAAGTACCTACTACGCCTAGAGTCGTAAACTTTCGGACGACGAGCAATGAGTAGCCACGTCTGGACCAAACCTAAGTCGTTAACGGCGTGTATTGTTTCACGCGTGCCTCAAAGAGAATGATGTCAGTAAACTGTAGGAGCGCAGCTGACTCGAAGCCTACTGGGGTCCTAAGTTGCACGAAAGATAATGAAGGCAAAGAAGGAACAGGAGTGAGTTTTAGTCATTAAAAGTCTGAGACGCCCTTCCGCTCCACCCAGAACGGTCATATTGATAATATTCCACCTAAAAAAAAACTAGGTACCGACTTATACGGAGTTTCTCGAACGTTCTTTTTCATAGAGAACTACACTTTGGCATTTACAAGTTTTATCATTCTTACTAACCAACTTCTTGACCATTCAAAAGTGTCTATAAATACTTTATTTTAAACTAAATTCTACCTGTGATCGTTTCACCCCCTTAGGTATTAAATTTTGATAATCCTCTATTAGTGCTCGCCTATGTTATAAAAGGAAGCTTTGTGAAAAATGTTACGTTCCCGCCAACATATTTTTTATTTTTATTTTTTATGTATATTAGGAAAACTTACAGCTAACATATTAGAGTAAAACATTACCTACATGAAAAAGAGAGCCAATTACAAGTTTCCACTTATATACTTACTTACTACTTACTTTTTTACTTTGTTTTGACAAATAAGCTATCTCTCTATCTCTAGTCTAAGTAATTTTAGCTGTGCGTTGATATGTCAGTCAATCAGTTTCTCCTTTTATCCATAGACTAGCTTAGAGCATTTAACCTAATAGACTAGTGACCCGCCCGGGCTTCGCACGGATGCAAATTTTATCAATGTTACTCTACTATATTATGCATGTATTATAAATATAAACCTTGTTCTTGAATCACTCTATCTATTAAAAAAACTGCATCAAAATCCGTTGCGTTGTTTTAAAGATTTAAGCATACATAGGGATATAGGGACAGAGAAAGCGACTTTGTTTTATGCTAGGTATGTAGTGATGCTCTGAGTTGAAGTAGGACCAACGTAACATTCACTCATTTGCAGCAAAGGGAATATAAAGGCTGCCGTAAATGGCTGCGAATAACCTTTTTCATAGAAACTGTTAAATGAATTATTCGTTGCATCGCGTTTAACTGTGGAAGCTGTTATAATTTGCTTTGCTGAAAATGAGCCGTTACAATTACGTTGTATACGGGTTTCAAACAAAATTCAATCATACTTTTAGCAGAATTTTAAATTGGTTGTTTTCTAAATGGCGCAAAATATGTCAAAATATGTTTATTCATTCTGACTTTGTTTTACCATTGCCTCCTCTCAAAGAGAGGGAATGGGCCGTAATCCACCACGCGGGCCCAGTGCGGGTTAGTAGATGTCACAAAATGTCTTCTTTTTCTAAAATATGCCGATTTCCTCACTGTTTTCCTGCACCGTTTTGAGAGCAGTGGTGATGAAATAAATTACACAAATAAGCCTGGCTGGGTTTTAACCTGACTAACTGGGCCACCACTGTCTTACTATATTAAGTACAAGTTCCTATCTATATTGATAGTAGTAGAGTAGTATTACTATCCTGCAGATAATAATATTGTATGTGAAACAAACAAGAACTCAAAACAAAACGAACCAAACCATTTATGGAAAGTTTTTCTTTTGACTTTGGTTTATTTTTCGCACTTCATTATTTGAATGTCATTTCATGGCGATATGTGACTTTGCGTTAAAAAAAAAACACCATCCAAAGGCGTTACTAGAGTAACGCCTTAAACTTCAATGGTGATATCTCGACCCACTTCTTATTTCAAAAAAATCCTTTGAAGCACGGATCAATATTTTCTATATAAATATTTTCAAAGAAAATACCCAAAATAGAACACACATCCCTCCCATACGGAAACTACGCTTCCTCATTCAGATTCAATATTACTGTACAAAGAATTCGTAATCTCTTTAGATCGCGTTTGATCGTTCCTTAGAATAAAGTGGTGTGGCGTAATATCGTTGACGGCAAGGCAAGCTTCTCTAAGGGTCAGCTCACATCGAAATGCGATGCGATGAAAAGCTGCGCGCTGTTTTTTCACTTAGAGATATAGTATCAAAAAAAAACTAAAAGTTTATTGCAGTAACATGTACAAATTTTACAGTAAATTTTACATAGGGACCTAGTTACCAAGTTTTAAGTAATATAGGACCTCCCTTTAAGTAATTAGTATATAACTTTATTTACACCACAATTTAAAATACGAGAGCCAATAGGTTGGCATGCGATTCGCAAAAAATCCTATTTGTTCTCAGATTCGATCTGGCATGTCCAGTTCTTGGAATATTGCTATTTAAATAACCAACACTGACGTATTGTATTTGTACTTCTATTCGGAAAAAAAGGTAATTTACACGAATGTTCTACAATCTATTTTGGATATTAGTGTGTCTGTTTCACTGCAGAAAAGAGGCCATTCTTCCTTCCAAACATCTAAATTTTGCGTCATTGTGGAACAATTCTGTAGGCTCTAAGATTGTCCCGTTGTTTTTGCCCGGGTCTAACGTGATGCCAAAACTTATATTACAATTACAATTTAAAAATCTAATAAAGATCTCCATAATATATATATTTTAAATGGCCCAAAAGTCTTCTTCTTCTTCTTCTACCTGGCGTTTAATCTCGGCCATTGCCAGGGTCCGCCTTCCGACTAAGTCTGCTCCACTTTGCCCGGTCGAAAACATCCTTCCCAGCAAGGCCATTGGCTCTCATGTCAGACTTGACGACGTCCAGCCAGCGCTTGCGGGGGCGACCACGGGACCTAGCCCCAAGGACAGCCATATCCATGCATCTCCGACCAACGTACTCCCTAGGGCGGCGCATGATGTGGCCATACCATCGCAGACGACACTCTTGCAGTTTTTCCCCCACGTCACGGACACCAAGACTACCTCGGATGTATGAATTGCGTATGCGATCGGATCGCGTTACGCCGCTCATCCACCTCAGCATCTTCATCTCCGTGACGCGAAGCTCCTGGGTGTGTCTGCCCAGTGCTGGCCAACACTCGCCGCCGTAAAGAAGGACAGGCCGTATGATGCATTTATATATCTGCCCCTTGAGCTTCGGAGGCATTTTGCGGTCGCATACAACGCCCGTAACCTCGCGCCACTTCGCCCAAGCCGCGCCTATGCGTGCTTGGACATCGTCGTCTACGTTGCCAGACTCGTGCAGCACGGATCCAAGGTACCTGAACTTATCGGACCTTGTAATCAGGTCCTAACCTATCCATATTTAACCTATCACATACCCGCAAAACGAGACACAATAGTAAGACAATGACAGCGTGGTCTCATGAGACCGGTCGGGGATTCAAACGTTAAATGGCCCAAAAGTAGTTTTACTTTTGTTTGACCACACTTATATATTTAGAAATTACATCAAAATTTGACGTACTAGAGGAATTATGACTGCATATTTTGATACACCCTGTTCAAATTATTAAGTTAACACTCTTTTACTCTTAGTTTTAAAATAAAAGTCAGTTCAGTATTATAAAACGCCGTGCTTCTTTACGATGTGCCTAGATGATAAGATGCAAAAATCCCTTTAAACTCCGTCGCTTCGCATCTCAGTGTAACCAACCCTAAGGCAGCTTGTCTAAATTCAGCATATTTTCCTCCTGCAATTAAGCAAGCTAGTTGGTCCGCTAATTGTACACAATTTTGTCTTGACTTAGGAGTTACGACCGCTGGTTATTTAGCTCATAAAAATCCGGAGCTGACATTTTTATTTACCGGGACAAGCTGCTGGTCTTAATTTTGTGCGCAGTGCGAGGTAATTTCAGCCATTATATTTCATTAAAGTCGTGTTCAGTGCATATAATATATTATTATTCTGTTGTAGTTTTTCATTACCTAAATTGTAATAAATCGCTTAAATTCATGGATGCCAGACACACAGGACCGATTGTTGTGGCGGCGCTTGGGGATGGCCTCTGTTCAGCTGTAGACGTCTTTCGGCTAAAATGATGATGATGATAATAGAATCGTAATAATGGTACTCAACTAAAGTTGGACATGGTAAGGGGGAACTAAATTTCAGAAACCTGATTACCTCTACAACAAGCTTAGTTGGATCACTAGTAGGCGAGAATGCGGAAGAAGGCAATGTTCACAGCAACTCTCATCACAGGCCCATAGTACAGCAACATTTAGAGGCAGTTTCCGTTACGCCGCATCTAAGATATGGAATAACTTGCCACCGCCTATTAGAGAAATAAAAACGATAAATACTTTTAGAAAACATTTACGGCAGTTTATGATTGACGCGCAGCGGAAACTAGACCTAACAAATTGGAATGTTTCATTAATATGATATGTGTGCTAATGATTCAGTTAATTGTCTTCTTTTGTTGTCTTTGTTTTTTTATGTAACAGTTGCCCTGTTGTTGTGGTTATTTGGTCAATTGCGTTACATACCCCATGGGCCTGGTAGGCAGGTACTTGCGTTCGGTGTCTGCCTCGTCAGTCATCCTTATTTATTGCAATAAATACTCCTTTTGGGGGCATTATACCCACCACTGCAAAAAACAAAAACACACTAATTAATTAATCTTACTCATTTCGTAAATAAATATACGTACTTGTTTTTTTTTTCTAGGAATCAGCGACACTTACCTTTTGCCATTTGTAGCTTCTTCACTATTTTAGATTCACTTTACTGACAACGTTTAACTACACATTATAATAATATATATAATAATAATAATAATAATACGTTTATTCATCAAAATGTACAGATACATAAAGAGACACACAATATATAGAAAAGTTAGGTGTACAATATCACAATTTTTAGGTATGAAGTAATGTTGTAAATCTGTACTAAATATTTTTACAGCCCTGCCTCTCAAACTAGGTCATAACCTGTATTTTGAGAAACAGTGAATAGCCTCAAAACTCTTATGCAAATTTATACAACAAATGATGGACGGTGTGGTCTAACGTCTGCTAAAAATTTATTTGTTCCGTCATAATTGTGTAAAGTGTATATATATTATGTGTAGAATGGTGTGTGTGTGCAATGGTGTGTGTGAGGTGAGTATTTTGAGAGACAGTGTGTGTGTATGATAAGATGAGGCGTGCGCATATTAAAGTGTGTGAATGTCAACGAAATCTGAGTGCGCGAGAATTTAGGTGATGTATGTAAGTAGAGACTCCGTGTAGGCATAGTCCCTTTCTAGTAGCCACTCCGTTACTTTATTTTTCACCGCATTGGTATTTAGTTTTAGAATTTTTAGGTCTTTGTTAATCTTATGGTATATATATCTGCCAAGTATGAAAAATTGATGTTTAGCGAAAGTGGTTTTATGCTGGGATCCTGTTATGATCTGTTGTCGCTTATTTAGATTTGGCGGTGGGAGCGAAGTGTGAGTTCTTAAAATCGAACGGAGCACATAGAGCTGACGTACTGTGAGGACTTTGCAGTTAGAGTATAGTTCAGAAGTTGGGAATCTATAGGGTTTCCTAGTCATTACTTTAAGAATAGCTCTTTGTGCTCTTTCTACTCTCAAAATATTACTCTTTGTTGCTCCGCCCCATGCTGTAATACAATAGCCAATAACAGATTGGCAAAGAGCATAATACACCATCTTCAGAGTATCAAGTTTGGCCGACTCTCTCAATGACTTAAAGACGTAAATTAAGCGCATAGTTCTTGAGGTAAGAGCGTCAATCTGTTTATCCCACCTTAGGCCGTCATCAATCTGAACTCCGAGGTATTTGACGGTTTCAGATCTAGTGAGAGTTGGACAGTCACAAGATGGTGTCGGATTTAAGCATGAGTGAGCTGTAATACTGAATGTTTGTGACGGCCTCATATTACGTCTTATTGCAAATGGGATGTACGTGGTTTTGGTTAAATTGAGAGTTAATAAATTAGAGTTCAACCATTTCATTATTGTGGACAGCGCTTCTTCTGCAGTAGTCTTAACCATGTCCCAAGTAGGCCCGTAAACGAGGATAGCGGTGTCGTCTGCGTACGCGTAGATGTCACAGTTAGGTAAGTTCATTTTGCAGAGGTCGTTTACATAAATTTGAAATAGTATAGGGCCGAGTATACTACCTTGGGGTATGCCATATGTTATTGGTTCCTCGTCGCTGTAGTACTTATCAACTTTGACTATTTGAGTTCGATTTTGAAGGTAACTTGTAAAAATTTTAAGCGGTAATCCACGAACACCAACACGCTCCAGCTTGTCAACAAGTTTGGGAACAGAGACTGTGTCAAAGGCTTTCGAAAGGTCCAGACAGATTCCCAGGCACTTTATTTTATTGTCTAGCTTCCTGGCGACTTGTTGCGTAAATTCCAAAACTGCATCTTCCGTCGATATTCCTCTACGAAAGCCGAATTGGTTTTTGGCAATGATGTGGTGTTTTTCCAGGAAGTTCCTTAAAGAATCTGCAAGGATCCTCTCCATCAGCTTGGAAAGCGCGGTTAAAATAGATATTGGCCGATAATTACTAACACAGCCTCTGTCTCCTCCCTTGTGGATTGGATGTATTATTGCCTTTTTGAAAGCGTCAGGAAATACACCAGTTTGAAGGCTGCGATTACAGAGAAAGGTTATCGGTGGAACCAATACATGTCGGCATGTTTTTAAAAGTGTGGAGGAGATGCCATCCCAACCCACAGCACAGTCATGGCGTAATTGCAAAATGAGAGCTTCCACTTCTGTTTCATCCACTTCCAATATGGCAAGAGAACTGACAGTTGGGTTATGAACGCTGTTTCGATATTGTTCACTCGCATCTGTAGTCTGTCTGGGTGTTGGTGACACGATTTTGGCAGCCAATTTTTTACCTACGTTACTAAGAAAGTTATTTACCTCATTTAGGGATGTTTTAGGATCGTCGCTTAATTTGAGTAGCTCTTGAGGGATGGTATGGATCTTTTGTGTGTTAGTTATTTGTTTAATTGTATTCCATAGTTTTTTAGGATTATTTCTTGATTTTTCTAACTCTGTGGATTCGTAAGCTATTTTTAATCTTCGAAGTAAGTTATTACAGAAATTTCTGTAGCGAGTATACGTTATCTTCAGAATCAGGTTATCAGGAGCTTTTTTTGCCTTAATATGCATTTTGTCTCTATTTTTTATGCATTTTAGTAGCCCAGGAGTTATCCAAGGCTTAATTGTTATTTTTTGTCTTGGAATTTTAACCTGTGTCGAATGGTTTGCAATGACTGATCTGACTATATCTATAAACTTATTTGTATACATGTTAACGTCCTCAATATGGTATAATGTCGTAAAATCCGTATTTTCCAGTTCAGCAGTAATGGCTTCGTAATTTACGCGGGTAATTACATTGTTAACATTCCTAGTTGGATTAACGTGAGCTATGGATAAAAGAACAGGCTTGTGGTCCGTAACGTGAGATTCCAGTACAAGTGTAGTAAATTGGAGGTTGGATTTGAGAAGAAGATGATCAATACAGTGCTCCAATCGGGTAGGGAATAAGTGGGTCGGCATCAGCCCATACAAGGCGTTAATTGTCAGATATTCAAGGCTATGGTCGTTCCTGCTACTAGGACTGATATCTATGTTTAGATCTCCTACCAAGACGATACTAGGGCAGCAGGAAACTTTCTGGTATACATTACATAGACTTGTCGAGAAATTGTTAAAATCCTCTCTGGACTTGAATGAAGGGGAGCGATAGACGGCGACTACAGATAACTTTTTATCTATTTGACATACTAGGCAATTCCCCCCTTCAAAAATCGGTTCCCACACGGAGCTTTCTAACCCTAGTTTCGTGTATATTATCACTCCATCGTTTTGGTTAGTGTTGATGGCTGACGAGTGGGACTGGAATCCATCCAGGATAGGTAGTGTATTGACTTTACTCAGCCAGCATTCCGTCAAAACAATTATATCAAGATTTATTTTCATCAGATTCAGTAGAACTTGAAGTTGGTTAAAATTTTTATTTATGCTACGTATGTTTAAATGTAATATGTTTATGTTACTTCCGTTTAGGTTCAAATATTTGGGACATTCATCGGGGTTGCAGTTGAAGGAGTTTCCGACATTTAAGTGGTCTAAGTCATCGTTTATATTGTTTATGATAGCCATTAGTAATAGTTAGAGTGTTAACAAACATGAAACGTTCTATAATGAACCATTTTGTTAGTGGAGATGATTTTATGGTTGGAGTCGTTAATTGTAATAGAAGGGCGCACATTGAAAACTTTATGTTGTGTGTTACAGTGTGATTGTATTTTGTTGATTTGTATAAATTTAGTATATTGAAAATAATAGTGTATATTGATTTTGTGTATTGTGTGAATGTGTAAAGTTTAATACTTAATTTTACAAAATAAATTAAAATATTATAAAAACAAAACGTAGCAACATCAAATATTAGCAAGAAGGTCACAAAGTTAGCCAGTCAGATATTAATGTTGCTCAAATCATCAAGACATTTTTCTGATTGTATCAGTATCTGCTTGTCCCCTACTTGCTTACGAAGGAATATGTTACCATTACTCAGCCAGCAGAATGCGTAATGATTCGCTTTAGCAAACTGTCGCGCTAGATAAAAAAGCTTTTTCGTACTAGAAGGAATCTGCTCCGCTACAAAAACTGGTAGGCGTTTTCCTGGTATACCAATTATTTCTGAATTTAGCTTTTCTTCCTTAGGGTGTTTGTCTTTATTAAACAAACGAATTGCTGACAAGAGATTTTGCTTTATTTGAACCCTTGCAAACTCTGCCATGATAGGACGTGAAGTTTGGTCTGATGTGGATTTCACAGGGAGACGATATACATCTCGAATCTCTGATTCCGATACCGGCACGCCAACAAGTTGACCAATTTTACAGACTGTATTGACTAGGCTGGTCGTAGACTCCTTCTCTAGCTGAGGGATGTTTCTAACCTCTATGCACGATGAACGAGACTTATGTTGCAGATCTATAATTTTTTTTTTCTAGCTTTTCAATATAGCCTCGTTGCTGCTGCCGATCTTTCTTGAGTTCTTCCACTTCTTTTTTTAGCTCCTCAAATTTTGTACTCATAAATGAAATCGATTGTTCAATCAGCAGACTGGTTTTACGAATTTCACTATTCGAGTCCTGTATTTTAGTGTTCTGCGCTTTAATTTCCCCTACGTCGGCGACTAATTTAGCCATCAAGGTCGATTGTTCTTCTAGCCTTTTTGACATTAGAGTGTCTTGATCTTTTTTCCAAGTTTCGGGGTTTTCTTTTAAACTTGGGCTGTTGGATAGGCAAACGTTTTCCGGGGAGCATTCAGATCTTGGTCTTTTATCGGGTCGTCTACTAGTCACATGATCACTCATCTCTACTGCCGTGCTTATGTCTGGCACAGACTGAGTTTGACTTTTGGCATTATTTTTCAAAGTTGGTGGAGTGCGCTGAACTTTAGGCATAGTGATAGTAGTAAATAAAAAATTTAAAGTCAGGCAAAAAGCTGCTTACGTGTGATCGTTAGCTAGTGAAAAAGCAGTAGGCGTTTACTTCGCTCATCCGAGGTCGCAAGATACTTGGCTTAGCCGATACTTTGTAGCAGCCTCGTAGCACGATGTAGCCGTCGCCGTCGTAGCACTCGTAGCACTCGTAGCGCACTCTCGTACGTCACTCCCGCGCAGCAGACCACTATTTCACCGTCTCGGTTACGATCTTCGTGGCGCAGTGGTACACACCCCGCCCGCCAACCAAGTGAACGCGGGTTCGAGACTCGACGAATCACAGTCACTTTTTCTAAAAGTAATTATGGCAACAGCGACGAAACCGATTTTATCCCTTTCTAGGACCGCCCAGTGGGTGTGTAAAACCGCTTTAAACACTTCAAGAGTAACAAGGAATCTACACTTAATTAAACCAATAGCAGAATTTAGAGTTGAGAAAGGCTGCGGCAAACCGACACGCGTCCACTCGTTACTGAGTCCGGAGACCGAATTGCAAAAATATATATTTTAAATCCCCGAAGTCAATCACTTTCTAATCTCACTAAATACTTATAATGTTTGTCGTTAGTTGCTTGCTACCCGTCTACCGCGCTCAGTCGCCAAATGCATAGTAGTAAATGGAACTTGCATTGTATTGACGGCGGTGACTCGAGACCGGTTTCCTTTTAATCGTTGTACAGGTACATACAACCCTACAAAAAGTTAAACCTATAAAAAAGTTTTGTAGTTGGCGATATTATTTTTTATTATTTTTTTAATTCACTTATATAAGACAACTGATTTTTATCCGTACCGACACTCAAAGGTTCAGTTGAAAATCAGCGTCATGCAACTGCTACGTAGTTGCGCGGCATTATGCTGAACTGGACCTATTTGGCGAAACCGTGAGATATTGTTGTACCTACTTATTTCTTTTTTTGCTTTTCTTTTGTGTAATTTAAGTTTAACTGTACTCGTTCATATTGATGGTTTGCCAAATAAACGTGTTTTCTTTCTTTCTTTCTTTCTTTCTAACTAGTCTAGTCTCCTAGAAATATAGAATACACAGGCATAGGATCAGCATAAGTATATGGTGATTCAGCTCAAGCGGAGACTGGTCGAAAATCTATGATGAAATTGCAGTGATTATATATATATCTATATAATAAACGCGCATACTGGAAGTAATATGTTCAGAATTGGCTAATGAATCAATTTCAGTTGTTTTTAAAATAAATATGTTTTTTTTATAACTCTTGATTACCTACATCACTAGAGTGTTTGTGTAGTGCGTGTGTAGATTCCAATATCGATGCGCTATCAGTGCAGTAGCTTCAATGTCCATATTATTCGCCTACTATTAAGAAAAGGAATAAGTACTACTAAAACACACACATAATATGTGCAATGGGTGGTGTTATCGCATTCCGCGATCTCTTCCAGACAACCTGGAATGGACAGTAATTGCCTTGCCTTACCATGTTTTTATTTTAACTTGAATTAATCGTATTTTAATTTTCTAATTGGAACGTTTATGATACAAGTCAAATGTTGTATATTTTCAAATTATTAAGTTTTTTTTCTTGTACACTGATAATATCCGTCAAAGCATCGATTTTTAATGAATTTAAAAAGTCCTAACTTAAAAGATAGCAAAATACTCGACAGATCTCCTCATCTTTACTCGAACGTGCACCTACCAGAAACTCCGAAGTCTTTAATCACTACAGACGACAAAACCACGACGTACCAAGTTCGAAATACAAGTCTCTTGCTTAACGGCCATCCGAAACGACAAATTTATTAGAGGCAGTAAAGCATCGGAAGCAACTTGTACTGTAATGTTAGAACGATGTGTTGCTAACTTGTATTCTATAGGGTTAGGAGTGGTTAGGAGGCTAGTCTGAGAAAACTTTAGGTATTTTGGAAGGGAGAAGGGATAGCGTGGGTTGGTGATAGTATTACAGGTAGGCTATGACCTACTCGTATCAGCGAAAGCTTAGCGTAGGGCGGTGAGCAGTAAGAATAAATGTACAAAAATGTTGAACTACGCCAGAAGTTGACAGAAGACAAGTCAGTGCACCATAGGTCAAAATCTGGAGAATACATATATCCATAAACTTACCTTTATTAAATTACGAATATTAATATTACAATCGAAAGTAAAATTTACCTATAACTTGTAAAAGATATTCAAACTATAACAAAAAAAAATAAACAAAATAACACGTGCTACCAAATTGGTAGCACGTGTTATTCATGCACTTTGAAGTTTGCTTAATGACTTAAGAATAACAATATTAGTTATCTAAGCAATCAAACTTCTAGATCTATATCAGTTTGCAGACTCAAACAAAGTGCGTAGGCCATTGAAATTTCAGAGCACACTAAAATTAGAAAGGCGAAAGTTCGAGGGCGTATGTTTGTTACTTCTTTACGCTCGAACGAATTAAGATAAAATTTGGCAGACGGGTAAACTCAGGTAAACTTACATAGACAAGACATAGATACAAAGAATCCTATATACCATAGTGGCACATAGGATTCTTTGTATCCCAGAAGTATAGTCTTCTCTTGGCACAGTTTTCTACTTATATGTGGGCGCTAATACGGGGTGGGGTGTATGGGGTCCATTAACATCTGAAGGACCCAAGCCAACCTTACCTGCTAGCGGTGCACCCTGCTGTTCAACGGACAAGGCTCTGGCAAACCTGGTTTCCCTCTCGTAGGGTTGTGGGGGTCAGACGGCCGGTCGCCTCACGTAAAACCAACTTCAGTCAAATATTAATGGATAGGAATAGGATAGATTTGGGTACTCGTGCTAGGGCGTCGCCGCATAACGACGCGCAGGCACATCGCCCTAAACCTGTGACAAGTGGGTTAGGGCTACCGTGTCAAGTACGGGCACGGTTAAAGAGGTTAGTACCCAAAAGGAAGTTCCGCTTTGCCACCTGGAACATTGGCTCTCTAACCGGACGTTGCAGGGAACTCGCGGACGTACTTGCGAAGCGTCGGGTCCAGTGCGCCTTCCTTCAGGAGACGCGCTGGAAGGAGAATAAGTCCCGTGACATCGGGCAGGGGTACCGGCTAGTGTACGCCGGATCACCATCGGGACGGAACGGAGTGGCCGTAGTGCTGTCTAAGGACCTTCAGGATGGCCTTCTTGAAGTAGACCGATACAGCGACCGGTTGATGCGAGTTAGGGTGCTGATCGAAGGATCAGTTACGAACCTAATCAGTGCCTACGCTCCTCAAACTGGTTGCTGTGAGTCTGAAAAGGAGGCCTTCTGGAATGAGTTCGAAGACGTATTACGCGCTATTCCGAATTCCGAAGATGTTTTGGTTGGGGGGGACCTCAACGGTCACGTAGGTCAGTTTGCTGGAGAGCACGGACGTGTTCACGGTGGTTTTGGATACGGCCAACTAAATGCAGAGGGAGTCAGTATACTCAGGACCTGCGCCGTATCGGACCTTGCCATCGCGAATACGTTCTTTCAGAAGAAGTCCCACCATCTTATTACGTACCGTAGTGGTGCCTACTCAACCCAGATAGATTACCTGTTGGTGCGACGGTGCCACATTGGCAAGGTTACCAACTGCAAAGTCATCCCTGGCGAAAGCCTAACGGCTCAACACCGCCTCCTTGTCCTGGACTTTGCGGTCGTGCCAAGGAAGAAAGTTGTTGAGAAACGCGAACCCCGCACTAAGTGGTGGTTGCTTAATGGCTCTAAACAGTCGGACTTCATCGCGGAGGTCGAGCATCTTGAGGTGAGTGCTCCGCATGAGTCCGTTCAAGAGATCTGGAGTAGGATCCATTCAGTCCATCCATTCAATCCATTCAATCATCACTGCGGGTAAGCGCGTCCTTGGTACTTCTCGTGGTGGCCGCGTCGTAACTTGACATCTCAATTTGTCAATTTATAATTAGAAAAAAAAGGAAATTATAATGTGTATAACTTGACTTATCAAATAATGAATATTAATTTGGTCACTGAGCATATGTTGATAAAATGATATATCAAAGTTCTATCATAAAAATGAGTAAATCGGTAATTTGACATATGGTGTTGTCAACAAAAACACGCCAAAATGAGAGTTGTCAACATACTACCACCGTCGATTGCTCCGAAATTAAGATATATACGGATGTGTCAATTTTTTTCCTATAAACTCCTAGTGCGTAGAATGCGTTAAGCCAATAAAAAAAAAATCATACAAGTCGACTTGTCAACGTATTCACGCCAGTCACGGAATTAGCCTTATGATGCTTCCATTCCTGGGACTTAGGACTCTCTAGGACAGGGGTGGCCAACTTGTTTTGACCTACGATCTACCGTTTACTAATAAGACCCTGTGAGATCTACCAATTACAAAATAAAATCAACTTGACAATAAGAATACGAGTAATAGAGAGAGCGAGCCCAAAAATTTGCGCAACCTGCTTCAAATAAATTCGATTTTATTTTTATGAACAAGAAGTCACGGCGATTAATTATTCTTTATCGTAGTTGAATAAAGTCTCTTTGAATTTTACTGAGAAAATTTTCCGCATCATTGTGCTTTTCTGTTTTCCCCTTTACTAGTTGTTGCTAGCGTATTAGCGCCCACATCTTCTTCTTCTTCTGCCTGGCGTTAATCCCGGCAATTGCCAGGGTCCGCCTTCCGACTAAGTTTTCTCCACTTTGCCCGATCTTTAACATCCTTCTCAGTGAGGCCATTGGCTCTCATGTCGGACTTGACGACGTCCAGCCAGCGCTTGCGAGGGCGACCACGGGACCTAGCCCCAAGGACAGCCATATCCATGCATCTCCGACCAACGTACTCCCTAGGGCGGCGCATGATGTGGCCATACCATCGCAGACGACACTCTTGCAGTTTTTCCCCCACGTCACGGACACCAAGACTACCTCGGATGAATGAGTTGCGTATGCGATCGGATCGCGTTACGCCGCTCATCCACCTCAGCATCTTCATCTCCGTGACGCGAAGCTCCTGGGTGTGTCTGCTTAGTGCTGGCCAACATTCGCCACCGTACAGGAGGACAGGCCGTATGATGCATTTATATATCTGCCCTTTGAGCCTCGGAGGCATTTTACGGTCACATAAAACGCCCGTTACCTCGCGCCATTTTGCACATGCCGCGCCTATACGTGCTTGGACATCGTCATCCACGCTGCCAGACTCGTGCAGCACGGATCCAAGGTACCGGAACTTATCAGACTTAGTGATCAAATCCGACCCTATCCGGATAGTACCTGAATCCGTGCCACCACAGGACATGTACTCAGTCTTCGCCACATTTAGTCTCAGACCGCCGCGCGCCGTTTTCCAGCGTGTCTTTCCAAATTTTGACCCTGCGCTCAAGATGGGCTTTGTTCTGGTTAACGAGGGCGATGTCATCGGCATACATCATTAGCCATGGAGGCTGATCCTGGATGTTTGCCGTAACTACATCAAGCACAACGTTAAACAAGAACGGGCTTAGAGCCGAACCTTGGTGAACGCCAACAGATATTGGAAAGACATTGGATTCGCCAACAGCGGTCTGGACAAAGGACACGGAATCGCGGTACATATCTCTGATAATGTCAATATAGGCCTCGGGAACACCCTTGAAGCGGAGTGCCCACCAGATAGCCTGCCGAGGTATACAGTCGAAGGCCTTCTGCAGGTCTAAAAAGGCCATATGCAGAGCTCTCCTTCTCTCTCTGTAAGCCTCAGACAGAGTCCGTAAGGCGAACACTGCATCCATGGTGCTGTTGTTAGTGCACTCGCTACGGAGCCTTGTGTCAATGATGCGCTCGAAGAGCTTCATGGTGTGGCACATGATCTTGATACCGCGGTAGTTACTGCAATCCTGTACGCTACCTTTGCCTTTGTGGACCGGGATAATCAGGCTTAGTCGCCACTGGTTTGGCATTTCCTTGGTGGTCAGGATGCGGTTATAAAGATCAGTCAGAAGGTCCACACCATGTGAGCCCATCGCTTTCCACACCTCAATTGGCACATTGTCAGGCCCGATCGATTTCCGGTTCTTCATGTGGCGAAGAGCAATGCGGGTTTCGTCGGGGGAAATAGGGGAAATAAGTCCGAGGTTAGGAGGCGGTTCGGGAGGAAGGTTGTGGGGATGCTGTTTATTAGACAGCTCCGAGAAGTATGTACACCATCTCTCCTTAACAGAAGGAGCATCATAGAGCAGCTTACCCTGGGCGTCCCTTACACAAAGACATTTGCTAATGTCCCGTGTAGCTTTTTCCCGGGCACGCGCCAGCTTAAAAATAAGCCTCTGCCCCTCCGCAGTTTCCAGCTTGTCGTACAAGGGCGACAGACTTTTGCTGCGGGCTCTGGCTACAGCTTTTTTACAAGCGCGCTTAGCCGCTCCATATGCCTCCCTGTCTTCCGGAGAGTTGGTCCCTTGCCACTGTTTAAATAAACCCCTCTTCTTCCGAGTCGCCTCCTGAACCCCGTCATCCACCACCACGTTTCCTTGTCTCGGTGTCCCCAGAGCGAAGGCAACGAAGGAACAGGGTGGGGTTTAGTCAGTAGGTAAAAGTCTGACACGCCCTCCCGCTCCACCCAAGAGCGAAAGAAATCATTCTGATGATTCCCCACTTGAAAAGAAAAACATTAAAGTGTACACGTACGATGTTGTTAAATGCTAAAATTAAAGTTGCCGATGAGGATGGCAACATCCATTTGACTGCCTTTGAATTTAACACCACTAGCTGAAAAAGTTTACGCTGAAAACCTGTGGAAAATAGGATTGCGGTGGTCGCCTTGCGCAAATTTAGGTATGGAGCCGTCGGTCATACTCCAGACACATCAAAATCTTGGTATCGGCCGTATGTTCGTATATCGTACTATCATCAGATACAACAACTCTTCCTCCTAAAGTTTACGCTCACAGTTCTAAAGAAACTGCTCAAGAAGTCAGAAAGGTACAAAGTTTGACTGGCCTGTTGGTCTAGTGGTTAGTGGCCCTGACTGCTATGCCGGAGGTCGTGGGTTCGATTCCCACCCAGGACAAATGTTTGTGTGATGAGCACGATCATTTGTTCTGTGTCTGGGTGTTTTTTATCTATAAAATGTATGTATTTAGAAATATATAAGTATGTTTATCAGTTGTCTAGTACCCATAACACAAGCTCTGCATAGCTTGGGACTAGATGGCGTTGTGTGAAAAGTCGTGGAATATTATTATTATTATTATATTAAAGTGGTCATCATCTGTCAGTCAGCAACCAGCGTCAGTGATGGTTTGGTTGGGCATGTCTTATTAAGCCGTCAGAAAACTACATTTGTGTGAGAAAGGGGTGAAAATTTTAGCCAAAGTGTATCAAGAGACAGTCTTGGAACGTGTTGTGAAACCTCTCAGCAAAACACTTTTAAAAAATGTACCTTGGACTTTCCAGCAAGACCCCGCACCTATCACAAGGCACGAACTACCCAAGCCTGACTTGAACCAACATTTCAGACTTTATAATAGCTGAAGACTGGCCCTCATCTAGCCTAGACCTTAACCTTTTAGGTTACAAATTATGGTTAGTTTTAGAGGACATGGCTTATTCTTAACGACACGGCGACATTGAGTCTCTTAAAAAAAATTCTGGATCAAACAGTGGCGAAATTTCCCATGGAAACAGTGTGTAAATCCATAGATTCGTGGCCAGACCGATTAAGGACCTGTACAAAAGCCAAAGGTGGCCATCTTAAATAGTACAATATTTTTTTTATTTTTTGCCGAGACTTTAATAAATATGTACATACAAGTTTTAGTAATATTACATTACTTCATTATCATCACAATGATAATCGCATGTGGATGGATGGAGAGGGAGAGGGAGGCCAAAGAAAAGATGGATGGATTGTGTAAGGATTGATATGAAAGAAAAGGGAGTTAGTGACAGTGTGACGGACGACAGGACAGAATGGAAGAAGAAAGCGTGTTGCGTCGACCCTAAGTGATATGGGATAAGGGCAGGAAGAAGAAGAAGAAGATTATCATCACAATCAGTGCAGAGAAAAATAAGATTTAATGAACATGATTGATTTGATAGTCGACTCATTTAAAGAGTTTTATGTTAAATCAAATAAATATATTACTTTCAGCATCTTCAAATGTTCGTAATCTATTCGCTTTCTAATAACAAGGACATGTTTGTCATTAAAATAACTTTTTTACATACTAATTATACACCTCTTGTACCATTTAGAAGGTGAATAAGTTGATAACTGTTGTGAATATATTGACAACTCGGTGAATAAGTTGATAACTCGTCGGTGAACGATTTGACATGTCTATTATCTTCTAAACTATGGGAAATTTCGTTTATTTACTGTTATCATTTGATAGGTGGTTTAAAATAATCTCCTAAAAACGTAAAACACACACGATTAATTAATTTCTCGATTTACCAGAAGAATTCAAAACATTAAAATGGCCGTCCTGACAAATTGCTGTTTTAGACTTGTCAACGTATTCACGCCAGCCACGGAATTATCCTATGCTATGCAAACACATTTTGATTGGCTGTTCTAAATGTAGCAAAGCTTATAATAGCCTCTTAGAATATCTATTTCATAGGAATATGGGCTATATTGATCCAGCGCTGAGGAGCACAAAGGTATATACTGCCTCCAATATATTACTAGTTCTGTTTGATCTATGAACGTTGAGCTCACAATAATATACAGATATTCTGAAGACTATTTGTATGTAAATACAGTTGAATTGCTTTGAGAAGTTAGTGTCCAGGTTTGGTGAATATAATCTTGCGTTCGTGAATGTTATTATAATAATGTGATTTTACCCGGACATTAAATAAATGATCAACAGCTCTGCTCATCTAAACTGAGATCAGAATAAATTGGTGTTTATTTTTCATATGTCTTACTTTTTTTGACCATAATTTGCCTAAAGTATTCTTTCGTTGGATGTCTAGGTTTCGGTTAGTATTTAAGTTCCGTAGGGTACAAAACATAACTGAAACTAATCGAAAACTCGGGATAAATATAAATGAAGAGCGAATTCACAAGATTCAAAATATGAAGGTCAACAAAAAGTAATAGTCGACAGTAGATGATGTCGAGCAGATGGGCATATAGATGATGGTGATGATAAATATAACATGCCACTCACAGGCATTTACTAACAAATTAAAGTGTAAAACTGCTTTTGCAAAATTAATCTGAAAACATTCATTTACAAAACATTTAGGTACGAGTACATTTCAAACGCATTTCTACATAGCAGATGTCAAGAAAAACAAATGACTAACTCTGTTTCAGAGTTCAAAAGTGTTGTCTCATCTCATACACATGACGTGGGGAATCTATACCTAATATTGTAAAGCAAAGAAGAGTTTGTTTGTTTGTTTGAAATATCTTTTAGTGTTGGAAAGGCATTTATCAAATCCCCGACCGGTCCTATGAGACCGCGCTGTTATTGTTTTACTATTGTGTCTCGTTTTGCGGGTATGTGATAGGATAATATACCTAACATGAACATCACACTACGACTCACGAGAGTGGAACCTAAGACGTAGGTGAAACCATAGAAACTATAGGGAACAGCAGCTAGAGTTCTGAGATATACCAATAAGAACTATGTAAATGTAACTATGCTTGTTGATTCTTCACGCTTAGACGGCTGAAAGGATTGGGAAAAAAATTGTACTAATCCTTCGGTTCGGGGGGAAGCTCTTATAAAAATGACTATCTGGAAACTAAACAACAGGTAGAAAAAGTAAAACATTTGTATGTGTGTATGTTTGTTACTCCTTCACACTGTTATGGCTAAACAGATTTGGTTGAAATTTGGTACACAGGTAGATCCTATCCTGGAATACAGGTAACTTTTAAAATGGATGTACCAACATCATTTATATTCCCTTGAAGTATTTTACAATATTCATGCGGGCGACGCCATAGGCGAAAGCTAGTATGATGTAATGATTTGTTGAAATCGTTGTAAAATACTTGTTCTAGATCTCCAGGCAGGTATTAGGCCTCATCTCAAAAGTCGACACAACTTTATTTTTAATTTTATCAGTTTTGTACGTTTAACCCGTGAGAAGGCGCGCCTCTGATTGTTACATGGAGAGGCGCGCGCGAGCAAATTACTCACACTACTTTAAATGCTTATATTTCTGCTTTTAAAGTACTTAATTACTCATAATGGATTTATATGAATAAAACAAGGTTTAATATGTAAGAAAATAAGCATTTTTGTTAAAAATATAAAACATAAATGCAACTTCTGAAACCAATAACAAAACACCTAATTTTTATTTTCTAATTTTGACAGTTTTCATATAAATCACGATAAAAAAACTTTCATATCAAAAACTTAAAAAATGACTCTTTCATGGTTATCTGGACAAGTGTGCCTCTCGAAACACAATAAACACATATATGTGATATGTTCGGTGCAGAGTAATTACTTGCACAAAGTACAAGCTTTTTTTGACCGTCTATTCCTACGTCTAAGACATATGTATAGAACAGAATCTGCTTGGCCTAGACTCTGAAATAGGTCTAGGAGCCTTCGATTAAAAGAAAAAAGAAAGAAAAGAAGAATATTCGCATCTAATGCCACCATCATCACCAGAATCCTCTTTCAGCCACGAACAAATTTGTGCTTGACGTCGGTCGGTCATTTTTCATGTGTTTTGTAGCTAAAAACAATTTTTATAATTATTATAATATTACTATAGAGTATTTACGTAATATTAACCCATTTTATATAAATAAATAACATAATATAATCTAGAAAATACAATTATACTTTTTTAATTGGAAAAATTAATATTTACACGGACGGGCGCGTGATGAGCAAATTACCGCACAATGGTACGCGGCCTCCACAAACATTTAATTGCGTGATCGCAACTGCAGCACTGATCGGCACGAAATTTACGTCACAGGGAAGGGGATGAATAGTTAGGAAGGTACCTAGGAGCTTGAGACGTTAGGGCGTCGGAATCACCAAAAAAATTTGCTTTAAATTTTTGTGTGAGTGAATTGCTCATAGCGCGCCTTCTCACGGGTTAAGTTTTTTTATTATTTTCTTTTTTTATTTTACCTATGTTACTGATTTTATAGATTTTGGAATTTTAATTTTTTACTTTAAATAGGCACATAAATATTATTTTTTGTACTATTGTTCTGTGAACAAGATTCACAACATTTAATTTTAGTTGGTTTGTGCAGAAAACATTTTAGACTTTTTAATGTATATTTTCTGTTTTCGAGCTTATGGCACTTGTGGGCTCAATCAATCAATTTGTTTTTTTTTTAGCAGTTCGAAATCAGCTTCAGGTAGTAGTCTTGTGTCGCCACCTGACATTATGCTGAGCTGATTTCGGGATTCATCCCTAACACCATATAGGTGTCAAATAAATATCATATTCCACATATTCCTTCTTCTTTGATTCTTTTTGTACAAATCTAAACTTGAATAAGTGACTAATTATTCTATGTCTTTTGATTTTACATAGCCAACATTAACTATTTTGTAAAAACATAGCCGCTACTGCGTCCAAGCAAGTTCGTTATAACAAACGCTGTATCATCTCATACGCAGGCCATGACTGGTAACCACAGAGCACGACACGCCACAGAAGACACTGCTGCAGATGGTTCTATCAAACTTTTTCAAAAACCACTGGAGATATGTCGAATGAAAACAAAGTAAAACCCCAGCAGGTGTCGATGGGGTTTTACTCCGTTGAAAAAGGAGGATCCTCCGACCAGACGAATGTTTTGTCTTCCTAAGAGATGATTTGAGGCTGTTCTATATACAATTATACATATTCAAATTATGTATAGAACGAGAGTTCGTGGTATAGTTCAAATGTGGTGCCATACCTAGATGTTGCTACAATCCTAACGTGTCAGTGAATTACGGCCCCCTAACAAGAAAGTTATTTTCTGGTTAAACCGGGTGTTAAAAGGCTAGATCGGCGTTACTAGCCTTTCAAACGCCCAGTACCTACAAGCTTCTATAAATGCCGCCCTTAAACGAGTGGAAGTGTGCATCAGTGATCACAACTGCTGCACCCTAGAGAAGGAGACTGGTCACTGGATAATTTCTCACCTAAAAAAATCAATAAGTCTGATACTCTACCTAAAGCGAGAGAAGTTATTTGATGATTTCCTAAAAAGAAAAAAAAGAAAAATGAACTAACGCTATCATCATCATAATTTCAGCAGAAAGACGTCAACAGCTGGACATAGCCCCCGACCGGTCGTTGTGGCGACGCTTGAGGGAAGCGTCGCCACAACGACCATTCCTGTGCGTCTTGCATTCATCGGATTCCCGCGATTAATGCTATGCTTCAACGCAAATGCAAGCATTATTAGTAACTGTCCTCTAAACGCTGCCGAAGCGGTTCTTCCTTGCTCTATGGCAGTAACTAAGGCAACCAGGCTTCGATAAAAAAGAGTGACGTGCGAAAGTTACAAGCATCTGTGGCCTGTCTACAATATGGATGGATGTGGACGTCTGGTGCAATATTTGAAGGCGGAAATGTGTGTTACAGTGTGGAAAAGTGAATGGTAAGCGTGGAGGAATTAGGGTAATGTTACTACAGTTTTGTTTTTAGTAACTTGTTTGGCCATCTTTGCTGCTGTGTAAGCGATCATGAAAATTCGCTTCTACTTTTTTTAGCACTACCGGCCTTATAATGTTCTCAATGCTGGACTCAAACCTCCTCTCTAGGAGAGGGAATGGGCTGTAATCCACCACGCGGGCCCAATACGGATTGGTGGATGTCACATGCCTTCGAATGTTTAGTGCTAGGATATCACAGTTCCCTCATGATGTTTTCCTTCACCGTTTTGAGCGAAGAGGTGATGAAATAATTGCACAAAGCAATGCACCTGACTGGGTTTGAACCCGCGACTTATAACTTGTAGATCGGACAGTTACCATTGTGTCACCACTGCACTCCATTGAGTGCTCCAGAAGTGTGGGTAGGTGTGGTGTGTGAAGCGTGTGTGTGTGTGTGTGGTGGCACTTCTATTTGAATTTTATGTATTTTTCCTCAAGCGTTTCGCATAAGGAGATCTAAATTATGATTTTGACGCATCAAAATCCAAGAAATAAAACGTGTTGAAAGAAAGAAAAAAAATCTCTTTCATGTTAACCTATTAATTTTTAGTGATAGAATTTTGAATTTTTTTTTTTTTTTTTTCAATAATTAATACAGTAGGCATTTTATTACTTTAATATGTTACAAATTATTTACAAATTATACTAAATGAAATAGAAAAAAAAACCCTAACGAACTAACTAAAAATTAAAAATTAACCTAAAGAATGGCGTCGAAAAACTCCTCCCCATCGCTGTCGACTGGTAAAGTACCCAAAAGGCTGGCAGCATTGCCACGCTGTATGGCAATGCTTATTCTCTGACCAAGATAAAAGCCAGCCCTTGGGTCACGCGAAGTGTCAACAAGGCGTTTGCATAGGTCTTTAAACAATTGGTGGGCGCTCGGACCCCACGATCCAAGAGTTTCAACCCCAAACGGCTCGAATATATAACTACCTACTAAGTTATTATATTTTCGCCGTTTGAGGTTCTCCGCAGACGCAGCGGCAGCACCAGCACAGCACGACGAGCTAGGAACATGAGATGGCGCAAGAGTATCGACGCAAGTAGCGTCCCACACTAAAGGCCTACCCATCTTCCAAGGAAATAAAGACATACCGTCCGGTCTCTTGCCATCGTCGCGTGCCAGGCCATGAGGTTCTAATACAGCTGGAACGCCGACGGTGACAAGAGCGCGTCGGATGATGTCATTAATATTCGCATGCCGCGCTATGCGACCCGCACTACGGCTGCATGAGAGACCGTGGTGTCCGAGGCTGTTGACAACTTCGCCACAGCGGCAGCGATGAGGAGAACAACAGGGAGCGCCAAGACGAAGGGAAACAGCGAGGCGGAAAGTAGTATCGTCGAGCAAGGTGCCTATATTCGACGACGGTAGTGCGTGAAGCCAGAGACCCGACTCCCACTCCCCCACGGCAACCAGGCGCGCACGCTCCGCAGCAGTAGGAGATGTTGCAAGCAGGTTATCCTGCACTACTTTGCAGAGCGGCTCGTCCCACCGCCTTTGGGAAGAAAGGATGTCGGGAAGTTTAGAACTCGGGCAAGCGAGCTTCCAGGCATTTACGGCCTCAGCTAAGCAGGGCACATTGAAATCAACCAGTGAGGAAGATAAGATATTCCTGGTTAATTTCTCAGTGCCGTGAACCGAGGATATAAATGCTGGTAAACTGATACTAGTAATTTTGCGGACGCCGAGGCCTCCCATACGTATAGGAAGGGTAGCTTGAGCCCAAGCTCGGTCGTCCATGGCCACATTTAAAATTAATGAAAGAGTATGACGGATAATTTTGTCCATTTTTTCTAAAAGATGAGGGTGTTTCCATAAATGAGAAGCACGCAAAAAATAAGTTAATTTTGGGCCAAAACAGCAGAAACGAATTAAGGTGATGGCCGAATGAATATTAATTTCGAGCAATCTTTCCGAAATATCATTAAAATTTTGAATTTTTTCGTCCACAAAATTGGGAAAGGAATTCTCGAAAATTGGAGACCCTAGGAGACGAAGAGAGCTTTTTTCCATAATTTTGATTTCTGGGGCTATTGTCTTGAATTTGGAAATAGTCAATTGTCTGTCAGTACTGTCAGATAAAAATAGTTCACATTTTGAAAAGTTGAGATCCAGACCTATGGAGTGGAGTTCATTTTTAAGAAAAAGGAGGTCATCCAAAACTGTTTCTACTTCGCCTCCAAGAGTTCCGTCATCGAGATACCATACATTAAATTTGGAATTTAGCTGCCGGATAATGGGGTGAATCGCTAAGCTAAAAATCACTGGCCCGAGGGGATCACCTTGTTGACAGCCAACAGCAGATATCAAAAGGTTGTCCCGATATAGTAATTTAGTAGGATTTCTGTAACATTGCCAAAGAAAACTAAAAATTTGAGGTACTTCTTTTTTAGATTCTGCCAGCAAGGTGTCCCTATTAACCGAATTGAATGCATTTTTTATGTCAACTTTCAGGATGACCTCTCCTTTGTTGGAATTTAGATAGGTCGACAAAGCGTGTACGGCAGCCTCGCAGCCCCCCTTGGAGCCGTAACCTAGCTGCAGGGGCTGAAATTTTTCCGAAATAGCCTCACCATAAAATTTACAACAGATCTTGGCTGCCATACGACGGTACGTAGTACCCACTGCAATTGGACGAATGCCGCCATCTCTCTTGCGTAGGGCACATAAATTGGCCCCATACAAAATATCGATGACGGCTTCGTTTACCTTGCCCGAGAGCATTAGGTTAATCAGAGCCGTAAGTTCCTTCAAGAGCAACTCACCAGCTTCCCCGGCGCCTGTACAGATAAGGTCCTTCAAATGCTGAGGACTAAGGCCATCGAGGCCGCCGGCAGAGCCGCTTCGGAAGGAGCAAACGGCTGTGACTACCTCTCGACCTGTAACGGTGAGGGAGTGAATATCCGAATCGGGGGGATCAGGAAAGGAAAGACCATCCATCTTCAAGTTATATTTTGAATTAATATAACTTGAAGCTCCAATATCTACTTCAACGTATTCTGTATTTTAATTCACGTAATGAAGTATTAACATTCATATTTTATCAGAATTTTAATCAATTAGCCCGTTTCATGTTTCTCCTAGCTACACTTTTATTTTCAACTCCCAGAATCAAAGCTTGTGTAGAGAAAACACACAATAGAAAAATTTTCAACATTTCTTTTTCCACGAAGTTTAATTGAGCTCAAAACCAACGCCGTCAAGCGTGACCGCCCGAATATGACCTTTAGCAATCCCAATATTCAAATATGAGGACCTAACAAATAAAAAACTTTTCCCCTTTTCATTATCGGATCTCGCTCGAAAAAGTTTGGGGAAGAAATTCTATAGATTTTAATGGTATTTTTTTTTTCATAAAAAGTTGAAAGTCTCAATTGAGGGGTTCTTGGCGTGGAATTAACTTAGAGTTGTGCTGTATTCGACTGGAATAAGCTGGGAATGACCTTTCGTGGGTCGCTGGGTCGGCGGGATGGGCAGTGGATCCGCAGGTTTGATATCCGCGGTGCGGATATACGAAAATGATTTCATATGAGAAAAAATAGTAGCTAATAGCTAGCTAGTAATAAGTCGCAGTAATTGGATTCAGCAGACACAATTAAATAGCGCCGGACCACCTCTGATATTATCTAAATAGAAAAGTCCATTAACTCTGGCTGTCACAGTTCTTACCAAGATGGCGGCCATTAGAGTAATGTGTAAGAATAATGATTAAATTATGGAATTTAATCTCGGCAAAAGCATTTTTTTTAGACCCACGCAAGGTATTAGGTACATAGCTGATTGAAAGTGGTGTCAGTGTTTAAGAAGTTGAAGGGAAATCGTTTGTCTTGGTATGGTCATGTAAAGAGAAGGGACGACACTCATGTCCTGAGTATATTGTCGATGGGATGGTGTGAATTGTGGATGACGTCCTAGACATGGACAAAGGAGGCCAAAGAAAAAATTAATGGATTGTGTGAGGAAAGATTTGAACGAAAAGGGAACAGTGATGACTTGACTGGAATGAATAAAAGAATATATGTGTTGCACCGCTTCCAAAAAACACGGGATAAAAAGGCAGAAAGAAATTAACTTAAGTACAAGGCTACACCTTTATCCAATTATCGCAATCCTATTTAAAAGTTAATTGTTCTATTTGTATTACATACAAACTTTAATTTAACTTTGCAGAGGGTCGAACAGTGCTCAAATTAGTTCCAAAATTCCCAAATTACATACCCTTCCTATTCCCGTAACAATTAAATTAGGTTATCATATGTAAATACATGTGGATATATACGAAAATTATCAGCGGATCACTAGCCGCGGTTTCGGATATCCGCGCGCCGTATCCGAACCGGCGAAACGCGGATACGGGAAGCTGCACTACTATTTGAAACTCGGGCCGACCGGATCGGAGGAGTGTTGCAAAATTTTAGCCATTAAAGTGTAAATTTTGAGCTCCATCTCCTAACTTACTTAACCTCAGATTAGATGGAAAGCCGCTTCATAATAACAGTAATATTTTAGTACATTATATAGTTTTATAACTGTTTCGGGTGCCGTAAAATCCAGGCTTACAGTGTTAGTACATGAATTTTGCATCCAGTTTCAGTTTTAGTTTGGTGCAAACTGTTGTACCTACACTTAATTAATACGTAAACCTTTTATAACTTTAAACTTGTGTAAAGTTCTTAATATTGCGCCAAAAGCTTTTAGCTTTGTGCCTATGTACAGCACGGCTCACCTATGTTTTGCGAGTATTATACAAGCTATCCCTCACGGCTTCACTTGCATCCTTGTTACTATTCCACTCCTGTGAATCTTAGCATGAGTTTAGAGAGAGTTATATAGCCTCTAGTTTTCCTATAGAAACGAGTACGAGCGAGAGATCTTACACTAAAACATATTTTCAATTTGAAATCCTAAGATTAAGTTCAAACAAACTCCTCAGCTATACATATAATAATAGTATAAGTACAATAAACATTATTAACTTCTAGCGTATGGTGACCGCCAGGGAATATTCCAGGGCTAAGCTAGGTATTTTGGATATATAAGTTTCTATTGAAATCAAAACAGTTTGCGTTAATCTTATCCGGTAAAAACCTCTGAAAATCTGCTATTTTGAACTTTAACCTTTCATAATGTAATAATTATTAAAAAACAGTAAGGAAAATAAATTCGTAGAAAACTTGTAGCTACATTTAATCGAGATTCTGAATGACGGAAAAAAAATTCCAACAACTTTTAATGTTTTTACAAAAACACGTATTTCCTGGAAGCAGTTCTGTGAAATATTCGAATAAGTAAGGAAAGTTACCGAATGCCAACGGAGCGGAGCGTTCAAGCATTTTCTTTTTCGCGTTGACTCTCTATAAACATTGCGTTGGATGAAACAACAAGCATTTAAAATATTTTAATTTTTTTGTTAATAGCTAATAGATAATAACAGCCGCACAGGTTGATCTTCAATGTTTGCAACGCTTGCCAAGGTTGGTCTGTGGATGGGTGACCATTTTAACATACTGAGTTTCCTCCGTGCCTCGGTAAGCACGTTAAGCCGTAGGTCCCGGTTGTCATTTGTAGATTTGGCATTTGGCTGTCGTTACGGATAGTCAGAAGCCAGTAAATCTGACTCCAGTCTTGCCATGAGATACCATGTTACCCCAGTTAATGGGTTGTGGAGGTCTGGTAGGCAGCCGCTCCTCATAAAATACTGGTATTCAGCTAAATCCGGCTAGCCTGGAAGCCGACCCCAATATAGCTGGGAAAAGGCTAGGCAGATGATGATGATTAATAGCTCACGTTGACGATAGACGAATCAGGCCCTCTTAATCTATAAACAACCTCAGTATTAGCTAGGTTACTATTTGAAACTCACTTGTGACACAAGACACTTGTGTCTCACGAGCACTTCAAAGAGATGTAAGCAAAACCGTAGGGTTTTGACCCTACTGGGGCCATGGATTGAACGAAGAGAGAGACAGAACCCCGAGGCTCTGGAAGAAGGCAAAGAAGAAACACAGGAGGGTTTTACTCAGTTAAAGTCTGACACGCGCTCTGCCCTAGAGCAGGAGATGTCACTGAATGATGCCACCTTTTAAAAAAAGGTGTTTAAACCTCCTCTTCTCCGGACAAAGGCGATGTACCTACAAAAATTCTCACACGTAAAACGTCAGCCACTACAGCAAGATCAAAAAGAAACCTCTCCAGCAAAAATGGGCTCTAACAAGCGAGTGCCATAACTACTGAAAACCTCAAAGAACGGCACTCCTTAGCGAAGAAACCGGATGGAAGGCACCGGTTTTACGACCGGTTTTCCACCGGTGAGTGTCGACTGAAGTTCCAAGGTTACGCATTACCATAAACTCAGTGCTTCCACGAATATTCTCTTTTCTCGGCACAAAGTTCGGACACTTTTTATTATGGCATCTCAATTTCGTTTATGGCTCAATTTGGGTGGAGAGTTATGAATTTATGTTAAATGTTGACTTAATTTGTTGTTCGTCTTTTTATCTTTGATATTTTGGCTTGGAAAAGATGTACAGTTTCGCTAATGTGTGTGTAGTGTATCAGACTGTGAATTTTGGTGGAAGGTTTTCTTTTGGTGCTATAAAGACGCTACAAACTACTGCAGGGATTTAGATAAAATTTGGCACTTGAATAGACCATGTCATAGAAAACCACGTAGGAAAGTCTCAGAAATATGTTCCCTTGGGATATTTGTCAACACTGGCTCTTCTGTCTCTCTTTCTTTAAACCAAATATTTTGCCTGAATGGAGAGGGAGAGAAAGGCCCAGAAAAAGAGGATGGATTGTGAGAGGAGTAATTTGAAAGAAAAGGGAGTTAGCGATAGTGTGATGGATAGCAGGACAGAATAGAAAAATACATGTTGCGCCCAACCTAAGTAAAATGGGACAGGGCAGGAAGATGATATGATGAAACCTGTAGCAGAAGCTGGTCTGTCTCTAAATCACTAGAGGCAATAAGTCTACAACATTTCACGGCAAATCAGTCTCTCCATACTTCAAAAATCCGTTAATCCACATAAAAATGAAAGGAAAACAATAGGGGTTACACAAATCAGAATAAAATTTCGTGAAAACAAAAATGTACTGAGCGAAAGCCTATTGTATCCGCACAGAGGATTAATAACCTATGCAAATCTGGTACGTGCGTGTTACATGTTCGATTCTCTTTACCTACGCGGCAATCGACATCGCTTTTTATAAGCTTTTATTTTTGAATCTTTATTGTACACAACGAAAAAAAAAAAGTATATTTATAGTCAATTGACAATTAAAATACAAAGACGAGCGCCTCAAAGAAATATCAGCAAAACTGAAGGGCTCGGCAGGGGCAAAACCCATGATCCTGAAACGCAAAGGACAAAGAAAGAACATAGGTTTGGTTTGAGTCAATAAAAGTCTGACAGTCGCTCCCGTTCAACTCTATAACAGGAGAAGTCTTTGGTGATCACATAATTACCACCTTTAAAAAAAATTGAGCTTATTAGACTCATGGTCCAGTTAACCCTTAAGCAACAGAGAGAGATCACATTTGAGGTTAAGATCCAGTGTACAATATAGACCTACATAAATAAGTCAAATAAATAAAAATATACGTACAATGAATACCAATATAGACGAATATTATGTCAGTTATGAAAGAAGTGCTCTTTAATTTTTTTCTTGAAGACCTCCAGAATTAGGCAGTCGCGAAGAGAGTGTGGGAGAGAGTTGCAAAGACACGCCGCAGTTACAGGAAACAAGCCGCCGTAGCGCGTAGGTGGCATAAAAGCGTTATGGCGCATTTTCATTAGTCGTTAACTCGTTCGGTATACAGCATGCGAGATAACAACCAATGAAAGTTACCAAGTCGATACATGTTCGGTATACCGTCTACGGTTCCCCGAATGTGGGCCCCGTGGTACGCATTCCAAATATCTCTCGCATGCGGGCCCTATCGACTAATGAAAACGGTTTCTCGAATGCGGGCACTGTGGCATGCGTTCCAGAAATCTCTCGAACCCGGCATGCGGGGACCGCATTCGGGGAACCGTAAACGATTTATCGACTAATGAAATTGTGCCATTAGGGTAGCCCGTTAAAATAATATAATCTTAATTTTTTTACATTTTGTAGGTCAAGTTCAAATTGTATATCACCCAAACTATGCCTATTACGCCTGCAAACAGGCGCGCTTCTACTATCAAACTGTATTTACGGTGTACAATAGAGAGTATATCAATCAGTCAAAAATGCACCAGAGTGCTAGAGAGTGCATAATCTCTTGACGATAGAATGGGAGAAAAAGATACCTCATACAAGATAACCCTAGCTGAACATCAAAGGACAAAATCAATACAATAGTTCACTCACTCACTCAATCGTTCAGCACATACAGTAGGTACGCCAGCTAATCAGCAGTCCAATCATGCGTTCATGCCTTCAACAGTAATTGAAGTTTTTGTTCACTCACACACAGATTGTAAATTTCAATCCAATTAGAATTGAAGTCATCTTCGGTAGCTAAACTTTAAATGAGAAAATAAATGGTACATGTCTTCGGCAGTTTATGTGATTTTAATAAGGTTTCTTTTACAATAAATTATTTTGCAAAGATGTTTTTAAATCGAGAACATTCGATTTATTTTTGTTGAACCCATTGTTTGAATAATCGTCGTTTGACATTTTTATTTTGGTACTATTTAGTTATTTTGGTATAATCATGTTTATTTCTAATCTCGATGCAATCTTGTTTATGGAAGAATGCAATGCTGTCTTTACTTTAATAGTCCAGTCATTATAGTACTTTCACCTCGGAATTCGAGATACCCAGCTGTAAGTCTGTAAATAGTTGTAGGTATATTGATACCCTAAAAGTTGTCTCAAAACCTACATATGGTAGGGTGTACGCAACTATGAAATTTCAAGGTCAAAGGGCCCAAAAATCGTTTATTTGCGCTTTTTTTGTAAATATCTCATTTCCTATAGGTTTTTTGCTATTTGTATATTTCACAATATTGTAGAATACAAAATTCTCTACAGATTTTGATTAAAATTTTTTTCCTACGGTGAACCGTTTTCGAGATAGAGGCCGGAGAGCGCACGGTCACAGCATCACTTCAGGTCAATTGGTTCCTCCGGTCGAAAACGCCCCAAATAAGTTGATACTATCGATAAATCAATGATTATAAATATTTGTCAATTTTTATTAACTATTATATTATATTTTATGATTTTTTTCCTAACCTATCCACTTTTTATACAGTATTCATTTATTTAACAACACTTACCTGGCGTGTCAGACGTTTACTGACTAAAGCCCACTCCTGTTCCTTCTTTGCCTTTGTTCTATGGCCCCAGTCAGTGTACCCTTTCACATACCCCATGGCCCCAGTGGATTTCGACCCTGCTGGGCCCCTACGATTTTCTGAAATGTTCTTGAAGTACGCATAGATCATTACGCGTCGTCGACGACTTGAGTGCAATCCGGATGGTAATTGGACGACAGGACGGCGATCTACGCATTGCTTGCCGTCCGCCGTCGCCAGCATGGGCTTGTGAACAGATGTACGATGGAAAGGAGCAGTGCGTACTGAACTGAACTCACTTACTGAGAATAATTAGTTTCTCTTACTATGCTATGCTTTTTTTTAACTTAAATATCTCTATTTTGCTTTAATTTTCAAAGTAAATAACTAGGGTATGTCATTCATTAATAGAAATTGTAGCAAGAACCTATTTTGGGCACGTAGGAAAAGTGATTACTGTTAACAATAATTTAAGAAATTAGTTTCTTGTTTTGAACTTGTATGGATATTATTTTTTTGTGGCTGGTTTTAATAAAGTAGTATACCATTTTGGAAACTTGATTAGTTGCACCAATTTTTAAAAAAACTTGCCATAGTAGTGTTCATACTTTTTTTTACACCAGGACAAGCTAAAGTTGTCTAAAAGTAAAAATCTTCAATAAATTTGGGTAATCACATAAGTTTCATTCATTTTTATGAAAAATCTAAAGGAATTCTGGATTTTTTAAGAATAGCAGTAGATAGCAGTTTTATTCAGGTTGTCGCTACAAAAAAAAGAACAGCAATATTTAAACAACTGTGGTAATGGTACTTAGAGGAAAATATCACAACAGATCTAAATTTTAAAAGAATTTATTTGTGTTATTTCACTTATTACTTAAAAAATACTTGTGTGATTTTTTTTTTTTGTATTTTTCTCCGAATAGTCACGACTATTCAGACAAATATTTATAATCATTGATTTATCGATAGTTCATTAACTATAATATGGCGCGTTTTCGACCGGAGGCACCAGTTGACCTAAAGTGATGCTGTGACCGCGCGGTCTCCGCCCTATATCTCGAAAACGGTTCACCGTAGGAAAAAGTTTCTTGTACAAAAATTGTAGAGAATTTTATATTCTACAATATTGTTAAATATACAAATAGCAAAAAACCTATAGGAAATGAGATATTTACAAAAAAAGCGCAAAAGCCCGATTTTTGTGACCCCCGACCATGAAATTTAATAGTTGCGTACACCCTACCATTTGTAGGTTTTGAGACAACTTTTAGGGTGTCAATAACAACTATTTACAAACTTACAGCTGGGTATCTCGAATTCCGAGATTCTTATCTTAATTGAGCTAATTTGACTGGACTATAAATCTTATTCCTAGAAGCACTCTGTAATTTTTTTCTGTTTTGTTTTTACATGGTTTGTGTGTTTTGCCAGAATCAAGTTTTGAATAAATTTAGTTTTTACAGTCTATTTGCTACACAAATACCTAAAGTGTAAAGTTGAGTGCCATTAGAATGCGGTTGTAACATATTTTAATATTTTTACCGTATTTGGCAGCTTGCAGCAAAAGTTTGTGAAGAGCTTTCTCAGCTTTCTACATACATTTCTGTCTAGTCAACCTTCTCGGAAAATTCCGCTGAGATACTCAAAACTACAATAAAATTCTTGGGTCCATTTTGCCGAGTTTGCTTCTGTTTCAATTTCTAGGTTTATTTAAACACTTGCGATACAAAAGGACTCCAATTTTACAACACAATATGCGAATAATTAAAACAGCCACTGAACTTTATTCGAAAAAATCCGCCAAAATCTCGTTTCATTCTTTTTAAATTGATTCTAAATTTAAATTCAGTTTTTTTACCAACCTGCTTATTATACGACTCCAGTAACCTTCATACCACACAGAAATCTATTTTAAATAACGAACGCAAAGAGTATCTAACACATTCAAATCAACCAGAGTTTTCCACAGAACAAATCCGCCGAATTCATATATCGAACGCGGACGTCGAAAACCAATCAACCCGACTATTCTCACTAGGTCCGAGGCTGCGGCATCAGTGTTACCAGCAAAAAAAAATAGACCCATGACATCCTAAATAAACCTAAAAGCGTTACTTTGCAAAATGTGGCCTCATTAATATTCGTATGTCAACGCTTGCCGTCTTCGCCTATCTATTCGATATTTGAACAGGACTTGTGATGTGGCGGGTTGAGTGAGAAGTATCCTTGCGCACGTGTGCGTTCTTTATGGTGTTGTAGGCCTACGTACAGTACCCGGCACGTATATTGGCAAGATTTTGACGTAGTTAGGGTAATTTTGCGCATGGTGCACAAAAAAGCAAATGAACGAACGGGACGTAACGCAGTGCGGGGGCAAAAGTCGACTAACGCACCAATTATAGACTACTATTATAATACTGCACCAATCACGCGCCGGATCGGCGCTAACTCATACCCCGCGGCCCGCTTGACCACCAAATAGATCTAAAAAACGATTTATACGCAACTAACGACTCTTGCTAAGTTACGTGCCGGTAACTGTACGTTCTTTGTAAAATCAGCACTGTATAATGACACCAGTCTTTCATAGTAATAACAGGCTCTCAAACTTGCTACGACGGATTTGGTCCGTCAGACCTAGTTAGCGTATGTCAATACTAATTACGATGTCACGCTGGACCTTGGTACGGACGGCCCAAATATGTCGTACGAATTTCAGGCGCGTGTTAACACTATTAGTCTCATCATTATCATCATCTCAGCCGAAAGACGTCCACAGCTGGACATAGGCCTCCCCCAAGCGTCGCCACAACTACCGGTCCTGTGTCTCTCGCATCCATCGGATTCCCGCAACCCTCGGCAGGATCTTAGATCTATTACTACAATATAGAAAAATAACTACCTAATCAGTTCGGTTTTTTTTATTATTGGTAGGCTCGCGCTTGACCACTATCTCACCTGATGGTAAGCGATGATGTGGTCGACAATGGAGCACGCTTGTCACTCTTGACTTAAAGGTTTTTTTCCAAGTTATTCTTCATTTTGCCAATTCGCAATTTTCTCTCTAACAATTTTTAATAGAGGTCGTCTCATTCCATTTCCTCTAAAGGAAATGAAACAAAAGGCAATTCCGAGAACTAATCGTTATAATAATGAGACTAACATTAATAAAATAGTAAAGAATAATCCTCCCGAATTCCGCTCACGGTCGCCAATCTCGACGGAGATTAGACAAGTATACAGGAGATATAGGTATGTTTATTAAGAACTAGCTTCTGCCAGCGGCTTTGCCTGCGTGCGTGGAAGTAGGTAGTAGGTCCCCGTTTCATCTCGGCTCGCCTACGCCAAAAAAGGAAGCCTTGTGCAGAATTTCACGTTCTTAATCCTTAGAATAGTCATTTCGGCTGTACGATGATGTCATTAAGATTTTGTGTACTTAAATAAATAAAATAAGTTAGTACACAGCAGATAAGGGTAAGGGTTCACTCTATGTTCCTTTACTCTCATATTCCGATGAGCCAGCACTCTGATAAAGCACGGGACCAACGGCTTTCAGTGCTCTCCGAGGCAAGTGGGTGTTACGCCACCATTTTTCAAACACCGGGCATATTTTAAGCCGTAAATTATTCAATGACTTCTGCCACTCTAAGGCAGAGCTAGAAAGGCCTGTCAGACTTTCAGGGCCCGGTGGTTCTCTTTCGCACCACCCATTGCCCCAAGTAGGTTTCAGCCCAGCTGGCCCCTACGGTTTTGCTGAGATCTCGTTGAGGCGCACGTGGGACACTACGCGCCGTCAACAACGCGAGCACGGTCCCGACGATTTCAAACTCTGGGCTGCTACCGAGAAATACTTAATAAAAAACTCAGCATCACCAAATGCCCGGCTTGGAAATCGAACCCAGGACCCCACGCTCGACCACCCACTTGCGAACGACAGATCAACAGGGCACAAATAATGTAATACTGTCTATAAAACGACAAAAAAAGAAAGCTCAAAAAGAAATTTTGAACATTGATACTAAAAGTTCAGAGTCGATTGTAAGCAAAGAACTAGTTTTGCTGGAAGCGATATTGGAAAGAGTTCCGGACCTTATTGGGCCTGCCAAGGTCTAGGCACGCTCCAAACGCTTCTAGTGGCTATTATCCGAGTTTTGAATGATCAATTTAACTTTGCCCGCTGAAAAGTGGTGGGACGTGGAAAGATTTGATGCGGTAACATAAATGAGGTTTTTCTTGATTTTGGACTTACGCTATGCTTACTATAGTCCGTCTAATGAAAGCGCGACCTGAGAAAAAGAGGTTAAATCCAAAATAAAATTATGTGGTAGGTATTACTAATTAGTAAGAGAATCATGTCTTGACATTTCATATTTAAAAAAAAAAACTCCAGGTCGCGCTTTCATTAGACGCACTCTACTTAATTTTTACAAAATGTCAGTAGGGTTGAAGCCTACTGGTGCTTTGGGTTGTCCGAAAAAGAACGCTGGGGCCCCAGAACAAAGGCAAAGGAACATAGGATAGAATTTTAGTCAGTAAAAGTCTGTCACGCTCTCCCACTCCGCCTTAGAACAGAACTCATTGGATGATTTCCCACCTAAAAAAAAAAGAATACATTAAACCAAAGGTATCTAAAAATAAAACTGACCCTTACTGTAACTCTGGAATAAGATGAAATTAATTACTTCAGATAAATTAAGTACAATCGGAATGATTCACTAAAAACTTTACAAAATAATTCATATTATATTACTAGATAAATCTAATTTTGGAACAAACCCACACACGATCAGAGACCCTACCACGAAGTCTTAACGCGATCCATTTGAAGACCTACACTGAACTGTTGAAGGAATGGAGGCTATACACTGTATAGCCACGGAATAGATGCTACATCTCTCTTTCTCGCATGCACGCCTGTGTGTCCTCTTTCATTTGTTCATGGTTGAATTTAAAGAAAAAAGCGTAAAAGACACCCTTTCAAAGGTTGGAGCTCCAACCTTTCAACAGTTAAGTTTAAGTCGACAAATGAATCGTGTTAAGACCTCATAGTAGGGTCTTTGGTCACGCAAGTTTTTTAATTACATATCACATTGAAATTGTAATAACTGGACAAAATTCTCAGAATATTTCAACAAGATATTGCTCGAATTGGCGAAATATTAATTAAAATCATGCGAGCAATTTGAGAGCACGTCATGTTACTTTTAAATATAATGAATACTGCAAAATTCATTGTAAATCATTCGTAGAAATGACTTCAAACGATATTACTCGTATGTTAGATATTATCTATCAAAGAAGTTTCACGATTGATTGGCTCATCAAACGCTCGATGTATCTGCGAAGCCTTCACTACTGGCTTCGCAGAACTACGGATTAAAGAACTTTGGATAATGCAAATATTGTTAGGTATGTTAGAGAACAAGATTTATCTTTCAGATATATTAAATGGGTATTAATATATACTTCTTTTTATAATGTGAATGTGAAAACAGTCTAGACTTCGCAGATTCATATACCTAAATGATTACAATTTTTATTGTGCTTTTGGGTACAACGCGGGTCTAAATTATCCTCTTATATCTATTAATATTGTTATTGTTAATTTGGCTGTCGTTACGGATAGTCAGAAGCCAGTAAATCTGACTCTAGTCTTGCCATGAAGTACCGTGTTATCCCAGTTAATGGGTTGTGGAGGTCTGATAGGCAGCCGCTCCTCGTAAAATGCTGGTATTCAGCTAAATCCGGCTTGACTGGAAGCCGACCTCAATATTGTTGGGAAAAGTCTAGGCCGATGATGATGATTGTTACATGAAAATATTATAAAAGCATAATTTTTTATTCGTGTAGGGCCTACATGGGAACTTATAAAGCGCAAAGCGAAGTTCTAAGAACTTCTGATCAAGTGAGTTTGATCACTACTTAACTACTTTCCTTCAAAGGAGTCCAGATGCGGTCTCCAAAGCCTGCAAGTTTCGCTCCTCTTGGGCCCGATGCCGCTCTTAGCCCCGTCAGAGTTGCTTCTAACGAACTCATTCATGCTCGCCGCCCGTATTGTGCGCATAAGATATGCTCTCTTAAATTGAATCTAACTTTCTAATTAAAAACTTGCACACACTACAAAAGGTGCTGGTAGTGTAGTTGGTCATTTCAAGCTGAGATGGCTACTGATGATGATAGACTTAAGGGGGATGCTTCAGGTTAGCCCGCGAAATTCAAATTTTCTTACGTTTTTTTTTTCAATTTCCAAGCCAGTGGTAGGTTGTATGAAGTTAAAAATACTTTAGCGCCTGTAAAACGTAACTAGTTACATAATAATAACCATAAAAATCATCAATACAAGCCTCCAAGCTCACTTAGTCGCAGGAACGTTTTTGACCTCGAAAAAATCGTTCCTTCACTTAGGTGAGCTAATTGGCTTGCAAATTGAAAAAAACGTAAGAAAATTTGAATTTCACGGGCTACCTGAAGCATTCACCTTAACGAATGAAAGATATCATCAAAGTCAAATTCAAACCTTGGTACATCCTGACCGATTTTCGGGTGTCTTCAAGGCTTTTAATAAACGAGTGCGCCTCACCATCAACGATTGTATCACTGCTTACTACCAGATGGGATTGCAGTCAAGCAGAGCATGTTATATGCTGTATAAAACAAAAAAAAACTGTTTAGGTGAGAAATTTTCAAAATGACTTTTCCCGCCCTAGACGGAGCAGGAGGGCGATTCATAATTTTACTGACTAAAACCCAATTCTGTTCCTTCTCTGCCTTCGTTCCAGGTTCGCGATCTCGGTGAAAAAATATAAATACCATATAATTAACATCAGGTGATGATACAACTGTTAACCACTTAATTGCATTGTGTCCAAAAATCCTACTAGTACGGTTTTTTTTTATGGTAGGGGAATCATCAGAATGACTTCTCCCGCTCTTGGGCGGAGCGTGTCAGACTCTTACTGACTAAACCCCTACCCCGTTCCTTCGTTGCCTTCGTTCTGGGGGGGACTCGGTGTCAACCTTTAGGAATACCACGTGTTCCCCCCAGAGGCTTCGGCCCTGCCGGGCCCCTACAGTTTGCTGACATCTCCTTGAGGCGCGCGTGGAACAGAACGCGCCGTTGACGACTGGGCTCGGTCCAGATTATTTCCAGACTGCCGGACGGCGAGCTACCCAGTGCTCGCCGTCCGCGAACCCGCGCCTACGGCGGTCGGAAATTGGGATCGGGATCTCGGCGGCGCGGCGGCGGCGTGAGAACCGTTCCCTCACGCGCTCGCGGTCAGCAGCCTCCTTCACGAGCATTACTGCTTCAGCTGCGCATGCCACCCCTCCTCGCTCCGGACCATGGCCTGAACCAGGGCCCAGCGCGAGAGGTCGCCGCTCCCGATAGCCTCCACAAGGACACGGCGGTGCTCCGCCCAAGCGGGGTACACTTCTACCGTGTGCTCCACCGTGTCCTCCGGGCGGTCCACACAGTGGCGACACCCGGGCGTCCTCTCCTGCTTGATTCGATGCAGGAACCTCCCGAACTTACCGTGTCCGGTGCGGACCTGCGTCATACGGAAAGAGAGGACGCCGTGAGCTCTTTCCAACCACACCTCAAAGAGGGGCCTAACCGCCTCAATGACGGCGTGCCCAGCACTGGGTTGCGACAGTCGCAGTCGCCATGCCACCCTGAGATCCCGCCGGAACTACTAGTACGGTTGATTGTCCCGTTAATTTGTTTGTTTGCAAGGTAACTGGGTCAAGCTCCTAAACAAAATTGTTTTGACATAATTCCCCAAGGGCCGCGGTAATTTATCACAAAGTATGAAAACCGTGTCATAATTAAAGGTCACATTCGGTTCTTACCGACCGCGACCGGGTCGTGCGACCCACTGCTTAATACGGCACCAGTCGCGCGACGTGGTCGCCTGGTTCAAAAATCAAAATCAAAAATGTCTCATGTAGGCCTATATTTATTTTACATATGCCTACATGGGCACTTATAAAAAGTCAAAGCTAGTGCACGGTTCCAATTGGTCGTTTCCTATGGAGAAGAACCGGCAAGAAACTCCATAATTACTCTTTTCAAAAAGTTTGTTTAGTACTCCATACAAATCCATAATAAGCAGTGGAGCGGGCGACCCGCGAGTGTGCGCGAGTAGCGGTTGCGTGTCGCGGTCGTTAAGAACAGAATGCTACCGTGGGATGCCATCTATATAATAAAAAGATTATTTATAATTTGTGAATGATCCCAGTGGTTGGCGTGGTTGCCTATGGTGCCTAGTTAATTTTTATTCTCTTAATCGTATACTTAAATATAAAACAAAAAAAAAACGGCCAAGAGCGTGTCGGGCCACGCTCAATGTAGGGTTCCGTAGTTTCCCGTGCGTCACAATAAGTGTTCCCAATTTTCCAAAAACTGTTCGTCCCATCAAGTTCAAAATAATTTTCCTAGAAAGTCTTTATAAAGCTCTACTTTTCAGATTTTTTTCATATTTTCTAAGCTTATGGTTCAAAATTTAGAGGGGGGACACATTGTTTTTTACTTTTCGAACGATTATTTCCGAAATTATTGATATTATCAAAAAGTGATTTTAGTAAACCCCTATTCATTTTTCAATATCTATCCAACAATATATCACACGTCAGGATTGAAATTAAAAAAAAATCACGTTCCACTTTACGTGGGCTACCCTAATAAAACATTATTTTCCAATTTTTATTTTACTACTTTGTCGGTGTAATTGATATACATATTGGTGTCAAATTTCAGCTTTCTAGTGCTAACAGTCACCGAGATTAAGCGAGGACGGACGGACAGACATGGCGAAACTATAAGGGTTCCGTTTTTTCCATTTGGCTACGGAACCCTAATAAAAAGGCACCGTCATTAATATAAACTTTCTTATCAAACAAAGAATAACCAAAGAACTGAATTCTTTAACTCATCTTCTGCAAGTCAGTACTACACTACCACTGCAGTAGAAACTATAAAATAAATAAACATCGTCCCTTTGTACTTCTACACACACTTACCTCGACGTCATTTGATTGAAGCAGCCTTTAAGAAGAAACCTCTCGTATGCGACCTGAATTTTGTTTAGCAAAAGCTTTTCAGGGCTCTTAAGCTAATGTACTGCAAGATTTACAGTAATTGGAAATACTGCGAATAGGTAGAATAAAATTTATTGTGCACCAAAATAGTAACAAAAAAACTTACATAAATCTTTGATCATCATTATCTCAGCCGAAAGATGTCCACTGCTGGATATAGGTCTCCCCAAGGTCCTGTTTTGGTTTCAGGTGGAAGAAACGCCCGTGTGCCACCTTTGTGCGGATCGCCTGGAGGGCACGGTAAAGTAAACGGTGGAGGTCGGCCGGGGTTTTACTACCCTGTCTTGGTGGAGACGATCGACGGTGCCGATGGTCTGGAGCGAGAGGGAATATGAAGTGGTCGCCTCCTACGGCAAAGTAGTAAAGCAAGCAAAAGAGATGACCGCAACCGTGAGGGATCGTACATCCTCACGCCCCAGTCACCGCCGTAGGCCAGACGCAAGATGCGAGCTTGCGGACGACGAGCAATGGGTAGCTCGCCGTACGACCGTCCGGACCGGGCCCGAGTCGACACCACGTAGTATCCCACATGCACCTCAAAGAGATGTCAGCAATCCGGTGGGAGACCATTAGTTTAAAAAGTGACTGTAGCCCTAGAACGCCAAGAGCAACTGAAGGGTAGTGGGTTTTAGTCAGCAAAAGTCTAGTAGTAGTAGTCAGTAAAAAACTAAATAAAAGATGAATCTAAAAACACCTCAAGCTAAAATGCATCAAACTGCAGTTAGATGCCTTAATCCACAAAAAAAATACATAGATATATACACTCGTAAAACAGATATGTTTTGACGGTTACCTCTTTCTGGCGAAGTCGAGTAAAAATAAAAAGGTGGTACATGCAGTGCACAACTAGCAAGTTTTGGCTAAGTTTTAAAATTTAACGCTTCAAAAAGTTTTGTTTGTCCGAAATTGGTAGTGAGCGGAATTCCAATATGTATAGACAAAGAGATAGAAAACCTTTGTTTATGGAGCGGATTCGCTTTAGAACTGTGCACGCTGGCGAAATTTCTTGTACAAATTGAAGTGGAGCTGCTATTGCAGTTGAGTTTGGATCCAAACGATAGATATTGTCCGATCGAAGGGTTTCTAAAGCTATTAATGATCTTGACTGCAGAGGACTGCAACAAATACGTGCTTTTTAAAACTCGAGCCCCGCATTCAGTCTTTTCATTTTCTCGACCCAGTTTTTTCTTTAAACTTGCTCGAATATTGGCTAAAAGCAATGGAGTTGTAGCACAAACAGAACATCCCCGGATTAGTATTCTTCACGGTCCTGCAGATGTTCCTCTATTCTAAGATGTGCAAGACATGAATTTCAATAAAACACTTTATCCTCACTACACAAACTCCGCAGAGTAGACTACAGCCATTTTGTTTGTTTGCTAACAATAGCGGGAGATTTTTTAAAATACTTGGTTATTATGTTTTTTTACACAATGGCTGCGAAATGAAAAGAGCGTATCTGTTGCTTTTACTTTCAGACAAATTGTAGGAGTCACGGAGAGATTCTTCTGACTTATTCGCGCATTCATAACTGTCTACTCAAGACTTACAAAAGATTTTGGGGAGTCGTGGCATTGACACCAGCCGTAGTCGCTGGTTCACTGTTTAGGGGTTGTTAGATGATTTGAAATATTACTTACTTTAATAAGTAAACTTGATATATATTTGTGAGACTAATTTCTAATTTTTATTATGAACTTGTTGTGTACTTGAGGGCGAAGACCTGAAGTACCGTGACTCCAAATCCTGCTGTTGGGTATTCAGGTCAGTGGTTCGGCACCTTCGCCCATTTTGTTGCGACCTATGCTGTGGTGGATATGGAACTGCTACTGCTGATTAGCGACTGAGCTGGCTACGTCTGCGGTTTGTGTACGAGTAAATTGGATTTTCGAGATTTCAACACCGAAAATATGAGACCCCGGCTGTCAGACCTCAGACTATTTTCTAAATTGGATTCTCCTTTTAGACAGTAAAAAACATATTTTACCTACATTGAAAAAATAAATAGGGCGGTAATTTTCCGGGTTTACGTATATATCCCTCACACGAATTGGGTTCGGCGTGGCGTGAATCACGGCATGTATTGCCGGCTATTAATATGTTAATTAGTGGCGACACGCGAGGGATGAGCTGATAGTGTAGTTGATAGCTCCACTGTTATGACATACATTAGCTATAATATTGTCTGCAGATTGTCAGGAGAGCTCGTGGCTTAACAATAACAGCCGCACAGGTCGATCGTCAAGGTTAAGCCACGCTTGCCTAGGTTGGTCTGTGGATGGGTGACCATCTTAACATAACGAGTTTCCTCCGTGCCTCGGAAAGCACGTTAAGCCGTTGGTCCCGGCTGTCATTTGGAGATCTTTGGCAGTCGTTACGGATAGTCAGAAGCCAGTAAATCTGACTCCAGTCTTGCCATGAAGTACTGTGTTACCCCAGTTAATGGGTTGTGGAGGTCTGGTAGGCAGCCGCTCCTCGTAAAATACTGGTATTCAGCTAAATCCGGCTTGACTGAAAGCCGACCCCAATATAGTTGGGAAAAGGCTCGGTACATGATTGTCTGCAGATAATACTTTACTTCAAGGCAAGCGTGCTCCATCGTTAGTCACATCACCGCTTACCACACACGCTTCACGCTTACAGATTTTAAAAGAGCATTAGTTACTTATTACTCATACGCATTTGCATGGCTCAAGTATGGAATTATGTTATGGGGAAATAGTACAGATGCGCCTACACTATTCACTTTACAGAAAAATTAATAAGAATTTTAGTGAACATCAAAGACACTGACTCCTGTAAGCCCTACTTCAAAGACCTAAAAATATTAACTGTGCCCTGTCTTTACATACTGGAAATATGCAAATTTGTTCGAAAATATCCACAGTTCTATACCAAACGAGAAGATATTCAAACTAAAATTACACTTAGACATAAAAATAGACTTAACATACCCACATCACGATTGAAAATGCACTCTTCTGGTGCATTTGTTATGTCTATTAAAATATTCAATAAGTTACCAGAATTCATTAAAAATGCAGATAGTATAAATACGTTTACCAATAAACTAAAACAATTTCTAATAGACAAATGCTACTACACAATAGATGAATATTATAACGACAAACATCAACTACAATGAACAATATTATATTTTTTCTTATATACATAAATTCAATTTATACATTTTCATTCCAATAAATGCATAATTACAATATATTATACTGTTTGTATTTATGTATTATTTAATTGAAATGACATTATTATTGCTTTGAAATTTTTATTCTATTGACATTATTATTATTACTGCTTTGACATTTTTATTTTTTATTATATTGACATTTTAATTGCTCTGACATTATTATTGATTTGAAATATATATTTTTTTTATTTTTATTGTTGACATTGATTTAATTTAAATAATAAAAACCATAATTTCAATACTATGACGATAACACAACCTGACATTTATTTGGCTTTATACAGACATTACATACATAAACTAATTTAAATAATAACATAACTCCATGAAAATAACGACAAAAAACAAATGAAAATATTTGACATAATTTAATAATAGGTACTTATACACGGACGTTACTATAATATCTATACGTAATTAATTTAAATGAATACATAATTTACTTACAAAAATTTAAATTATAATATACAAAAATAAATTAATTTCTATCTAAGTACTTATAATAATAATAATTAATACCATGAATTATAGTCGAGTCTTCGTCCTCTCTCCTAACTCCTAACTTTTGCTATGCCCGAAAGGGTCCATATTGATCTTGATAATATTATTTATAACACCTGTCCTGTATGTACTATGGAATGCAATAAAGTATTTAGTATTGAGTATTGAGTATACCATCAGATGAGGTTGAGGTCAAACGCGAGCCTGTGCATAATAAAAAAAAATCGCGGCACGTTGGACAAAGATCTGGCGGATAGAGTTCCGGCGGGATCTCATAGTATTATGTCGTAACCCAGTCCATGGTACGTCACGATTGCAGCAATCATTTTCTTCCTTGAGGAGTGGCATTTCAATTTTTATCGCTTTAACACGGCGAATACTGTGTTTGGGCTGGCTTCGAATCTCAGCAAACGCCTGCCAGTTTTTACTAGCAAATCCACAGCGCAGTGTTTTGATTACTTATGTTTATTAGTTATAAGGCGCAATCTTCATGTACGTCACTCCATCTTTGTTACCAGCATTTTTTGAGTTTCCTTGAAGAGTCCCAAAATTCCCTAATAACTGTAACTTTATTGGAAATTACAGTTTTGAGCCGTTTATGGTCGAAATGCTTGGGTCATGAGGTCCGAGTCACCGTCATCATCATCATCTCAGCCGAATGACGTTCACTGCTGGATAATAGGCGTCCTCAAGCGTCGCCACAACGACCGATCCTGTGCATCTGGCATCCATCGGACACACAGGTTTTATTTAGGTGGGGAGTCATCAAAATGACTTCTCCCGCTCTGGGCGGAGCGGGAGGGCGTGTCAGACTTTTACTGACTAAAACCCACTCCTGTTCCTTCTTTGCCCCAATCGGACTCAAAGGTAATTGGCCGCCACTGCAGAACCTTCCATCCCCATCGACCATCTGTTCTACGAGCAGTGTGCCCTGCCCACTACCACTTAATGTTGGCGATTCTTCGGGCTACATAGCCCGAACCAAGAAATCCCGAATCAGAACCAAGGTAACTTACATAAGTTACCTTGGTTCTGATTGGGGTCCGAGTACCCACGTGTCTCTTTTTCTAGGGAATTTCGCGGCGACTGATCGACACTTTGCATAGCCTGAAGGCTGGCTCGTTCATTGCCCAAAGAATTAGTATTATCTACTATTCAACGTGGCAATGTTGTCAGTCTTATGAGCACATTCCAGATGACAGCGAGGAGGAGGAGTACTTTGACGCTTTTGTGTATTTTTGTATAATTATGTATAATATACACCTATTTCGATTTAGTATAAATCTGACACCCGTACCTGAAAACTGATTGTATTTATATTTTTGTAAGAGACAGGGTCCTTTTACTCGATCTGTACAAGAGTTACATATTTAAAAATGAGGTCGCCGCAGTCGTCAGATCTGGCATTCTGGCCATTCCTTCGATAGGGTAATATCGGCCGTCCGGACTGGGCCCGACTCATCGACGGCGCGTAGTGTTTCGCGCGCCTCCAGGAGATGTTAGCAAATCGTAGGGGCCCAGCCCACCAGGGTCGAAGCCTGCTGGGACCATGGGTTAAAATGATCTCTGCCCAAAGCAGAAATCATTTTAATAGAAAAAAGGCGAGTTCCCAACTCAGGTGCCAATGTGAGAGAGATGGAGCGATACCGGTGCATAACGCTATTGCTTTTGATTTTTCCGATGTAAGAGACTCTAAATTCTCTGTTAAAAACTACAATATATCGTTCAGTATAAAAGGCATTTTATCCTATCTGAAACGAAAACCCGGGACCCTGGATCATAGGCATAGTAGGAACGGAGTAGGTTTTAGTCAGTAAAACTCTGACACGCCCTCCCGTTCCGCCCAAGAGCAAGAAAACACATTCAGATGATTTCCCAACTGTAAAAAAAAGCACGGTTCCCCAAACGGAAGCGAATTCGCGGCCAAAAAAAATAATCATACGGAAATTAAAAAAACTGTACGACACAACTTTGTAGTGTAGTGTTATCGGGCTTATTTAATATTCGCGACGTTCTTAAAAAGTTATCTCATTAGCGGGGCGGCGACTCTCGGCGCGCGGTGTCAAAGCTCGTCAACTAGTAAATTGAAAATTTTAATTATTTTTATCGCTTATTTAGAGTAATTAACCTATCAAGACCCGCGAAACGAGACACAATAGTAAAACAATAACAGCGCGGTCCAATGAGACCGGTCGGGGATTCATGAATTAAACAGGTAGGTAACTTTTAAATAGATTTTCTTTTAGAACAACTTTTTCATTGCAACGTATAGCGATGGCTGAGGCTTTTATAATTTTTTTTTAATTGTTATAAACTAGTGCTTGACTACGATCCCACCTGATTGTAAGCAGCAAACTTTGATGTTGAGGCGCACTAATCCGACCGACTCGTCTGGGCGGCGTTCGGTAAGCTGTACGGTATTTTCTCGTCCAACATTTATTTATTTTAATTTAAACAAAACGGCCGAAACCAATTACATCATACAGAAATACACAGAGGAGCAAGTACAGAAGACACAACACAACAATAAAAATATAGTAAATAGAGTAAAACAAAAACATACCACAGTGTCTCAAGACGAAAATCTATGACCTGCAGTGTGTGTTGCCAGTGATGACATTTGGCTCGGAACCGTGGTCGCTCACAATGGGCCTCATCAGAAGGCTTAAAGTCACCCAAAGAGCAATAGAAAGGGCTATGATCACATTAGAAATGAAGTTATCCGCAGGAGAACCAAGGTTACCGACATAACTCGAAGAATCGCTAAACTTAAGTGGCAGCGGGCAGGGCACATTGTTCGTAGAACGGATGGTCGATGGAGACGGAAGGTGGCGGCCACGTACCGGAAGACGTAGCATTCGAAGGCCTCCCACAAGGTGGGCCGACGACTTGGCGAGGGTAGCGGGAATCCGATGAATGCGAGACGTACAGCACCGGTCGCTGTGGCGACGCTTGGGGGAGGCCTATGTCCAGCAGTGGATGTCTTTCAGCTGGAATGATGATGATGATGATGAATCTATTAAGAGCCTATTCACTCTAGCCTTGAAGACAACCAAATTATAATCGGAGGGGAATACCGCAGCAGACAAACTTTTATTCAAACCCCCTGTAATTCCTCGTGTCTCCGGAAGCGGCCTGGAGGGTAGTAAGGTAGCTAGGGTAGGTATTCAGTTGATGGAAGAGAAGCCGCGGGTGAAAGCTAATAGACTAATATACGACGTTGATACGACAGAGGGGCTTTCCTTAACGTTTGAATCCCCAACCGGTCCTATGAGACCGCGCTGTTATTGTTTTACTATTGTGTCTCGTTTCGCGGGTATCTGAGTAATTAAAATGTGTTGTTGTACTCATCAATATGAGCAACATCTCAACATCAATATGACAAAAATCACGAAAAAAAATCCGCTTCTCCATACATTTTTGTTCACATAATTTGACAAAATGTATGGAGAAATGATTTTTTTTTTTGCGGCGGGTTGGCTGCAGATTAAAAGTTGTTCCTATTGATGAGTACAGCAATCCCTTAAGGAAAGCCCCTCTGTCGTATCAACGTTGTAGGTATATGAAACTGAGGTACACATTATATGTACCTTGGTAAATAACCTGCTGAAGTTATCCATCATTTCACGTACCTACGTACCTATGTACTCGTACGTATATATTTATGTACTTACCATTGTATTCCGTCATTGAAAAGAAACTCTGCGTTGAAAATAGTACATGCAATGTTAATGAACAAATTCGTTTTTATCGAGAATTCGCAATTAAGAAGTAAAGTGAATATATTTTTACTGAGAATATTTTGATTTGAGCCATCATGAAAAGTTTACTACGTAATATTATTTTTGATGTTTTCATGACCACTTTAAATTGTTTATTGCGTTTGCATCATAAAAACCATCTACATATCGACGTCTCCGGGCAAAAAGTCGGTAATGGCAAGGATCAGTTTTTCAATTAGGTACCAATTTTTTTCCGGGTAATAAAGTCTGTAATCTAAAAAGAGAAACGACTGACAAAAATCAGAAACAACTTATTGCCCGGACATGTCGATATAAGCAATTTATCTACACTAATATTATAAAGAGGAAATCTTTGTTTGTTTGGTTGTAATGAATAGGCTCAAAAACTACTGGACCGTTTTTAAAAATTCTTTCACCATTCGAAAGCTACAGTCTGTTCAATAATTCCGGAGACTAAAATGACATTTCAACACCAAAGAACTGGCGTCATTCCTATAGAAATTTTGACATTACTTACGTCAATTTAGTCTCCGGTTTTATTGAACAGACCATACATTATCCACGAGTAACATAGGCTAAATTTTATTTTGGCAAAAAGTAGGGTTGCGTAAGATATTTGGGTTTTTCGGACACAAGGTGTAAAAAATCATGATACATATAATTTAAATGGCAGAACAACGTTTGCCGAGTAAGCTAGTCTATCATAAAAATAACGCAAATAAAAATTGCTTGTTATAGATACATACTTGCAAGAAAATAACAATTAAGTATTGAATTAACAGTTTAGGTACTTGGAAGTCGGATACTAAAGTAACCTGAAATTATTGGTTAATGCGTAGAATAGAATACAATAAACTTTATTGTGTCAGACTTTTACTGACTAAAACCCACTCCTTTGTTGCTTCTTTAGCTTTCATTCCAGGGCCCCGGATTTTACTTTCAGAAGCAAACCCGTAGCCCCCCAGAGACTTCGAGCCTGTTGGCTCCCTATTTGCTGACATCTCCTTGAAGCTCACGTGGAACACTACGCGCCATGACGTCTTAGGCTGAGTCCGGATGATTACCAGACGACCGGCCGGCAAGCTACCCATTGCTCGCCGCCGACAGAAATCGAGATCAGAATCCTTGCGGCTGGGGTGGTGACCGCCTGAAGTTCCTCCTCGCTCCGGAGCATGGCCTATACCAGGGCCCGGCGCAAGAGGTCGTTACCGCCGATCGGTGTGCCCTCCGGGCGATCCACACAGAGGTGACAGCCAGCCTTTCAACAGGATCCGGTGTCCGGTGAGGACCTGTATCATACGGAAGATGAGGACGCCGTGATTTCTTTCCAACTACTCCTCAAAGAGGAGATTTGCCTCCATACGGTACTCAGTCAATAGAGAAACTGAAACGGTTTACCAACAGTCGATTGGTCCATGAACGGTTGGTCAACATTATCATTAACCCATTAACTTTTCGTCTACGAACGCGTCGTCAACATTACACTACGTCAGGGAATGCTTAACCAACAGAATGTTTTGACCAATAACTTTTCACCCAAAGAACAATTGGGCCATGGACTGTTCCTGTGCCGTCAGTGAGTGTTTAAGTAATCTCTAGAAGCAATAATAGCCTGAGGATATGACCGTTAGACTGCCAAGTCACAGGTCATAGGTTCGAACCCTAACGCTAATAATTCACGGACTGTCCTGTTTTTCTCTAATTTAATATCTGCTTACAAATAAACTCGATGAACCCTTTGATATTATAATGTCAATGAACCCCAGCAATAGAATTTTTATTACGAATCCTTTAACAGCAAATCATCGCTAAAATCTATCGTAAAACAAAAGCTAAAATGTCAGATTTAATGTGAAATAACTCTACTTAAAAGGAGTGGCACATGACTGTCGCGAAAAAGTGTTCTTTTTTAATTACTTTGCCGCGTTTTCGAGCCTATCATGTCCGCCATTTTGGGGACGATCGTGTGCGTTCGTGCATCACGCGAGGTTTGTATTAAACTATTACACGTGGAGTAATTAAAGCCTGACGCGCCCGTGCCAGGGTTTTGTTCCGTAAATTTTGTTGAGATTTAATATTGATTTTTATTGACGAGCTGCTATAGAAATTAATTTTGTAATTGAACTTACCTACCTACCTAAGTACCATTTTTTTTCAAGTGGGGAACCATTACAATGACTTCTCCCACTCTTGGGCGGAGTGGGAGGGCGTGGCAGACTTTTACTGACTAAAACCCACCCCGTTCCATCGTTGCTTTCGATCTGGGGAAACCGAGCTAACCGTTCGGCAATCTTACCCATGGCCACTGCCTAACTTGCCTAACACCTGCCGAAGACCTGGGCCCTGGAACGAAGGCAAAAAAGAACAGAAGTTGGTTTTATCTGTTAGTCTGTTTATACTATCTGTAAGTCTTCCTCATTATCATCTCAACCGAAAGACGACCCCAGTTGGACATAGGGCCTTGTTCCCCAAACGTCGCCACAACAATCGTTCCTGTGCATCGGAGAATCCTGTGCGTCTGGTAACCATATGATTCCCGCGACCCTCGCCAGGTCGTCGGTCCACCCTCCGAGAGGCCTTCCAACGCTGCGTCTTCCACCAGTTCTACGAAGAATATGCCCTGCCCACTACCACTTAAGTTTGACTTACGGATCCGAAACGTTGTCGCTCACAATCAAATGGGCCTCGTCAGTAGGCTCAGAGTTTCCTTGCGTAATATCATCAGAAATGAAGATAATATTCGCAAGAGACCCAATGTTACCGACATAGTCCGAAGAATCGCCTTACTGTAAGTCTTACTTACATGTACTAAAAAAATAAATAACAGTTTGACATACCCTCCCGCTTTGACCAAGAGAGGAAGAAGTCCTTGGATGATTTCCAACCTAAAATAATAAAGTGGTCTCGTGACAGTCTAGTGTCACAGTGTTTGCTATCGAACTCCTCCGAAACAGCTTGACCGATTTTAGTTCATGAATCTCCGACCGGTCCTATGAGACCGCGATGTTATTGTTGTACTATTGTGTCTCGTTTTGCGGGTATGTGATAGGTTAATGTAATTATTTTATTTTTGGTCGAGATCGGCAGTAAGCTATTTTACCCCCCTATACCAACCCTCCATTTTTTTAGGATAGAACAACGTTTGCCCAGTCAGCCTGACGGATACGTAATTTTACGGCACGACTGGCACATTGGCTAAGCGATTGTCTACTAGGTTGCGTGTCGCGGGTTCGCATTCCGCACAGATCAAAATAATGTACTTATAGCATACAAATAGGGTGTCAATAATTAAGTTGTTTTTATTGATATACCTAACATAAACCAGTGCTTGACTGTGATCCCACTTGATTGTAAGCTGATGATGCAATCGTTGATGGTGAGGCGCCAAATTACTTATATGCAGACGGGAAGACAACAGGAAGCAAAGCAGGACGCGGTATAAACGACGAGGCGAAACGTTTAGTTTCTGCAGATTCAGATAATAATCTTAGGTAATTTAGTATAGTATACTATGGTTTTAACAGGAGTTACAATAAACAGACACGCGTTTGTAGAAATCCTGGCCGATTTGCTATCATTAATAATTGGAAGTCTTCCGTGGTCTATCTCCAATGTTCATCATCAGATCTTAACTAAATTCCAGAAGGGCCACGAGCAAAACTATTCCAAACAAAAAAGAATCATCAACGATTAACATTTGGCGAAGATATTTGCTGAACAAGATAAAACAAAAAAAGAAAATCTCTTTTTTCGTGAGTCGGTTTAAAGGACATCTACCATACCATTTAATCTTCTGCCCACGGAATATAAAATACTCCTGCCCTAGTAAATCACGATACCTACGTTACAGGAAAGTATATGAAAAGTTAAATCACGCCATCTATTTATTGGAGTTTGAACTAAGGTTCCTTGTTAAGTTCGTTGGAATTTGGCCATCTGTCGATACTACTTGGAACTATTTAAGCGATCACCATAGATACCATAGAAAATACACACAGATACTAAACGTTACATGTTTTTTTATGTATTTTGGATTGGATCCTCAAAATCTCTTCATAATTTAAAACTTTTGAAAACACTGACAAAAAAATTGCTAGACATTGAAACTATACTGTCGGACAGTAATATAGAAATTTTGAATTTATGGTTTTGGACTGTTATCTGAATCTTTTATTTATTCAAATATCATTAAATATCTTGTAGAGACAACCCAGAGTTACATGTTTATTGATCAGTAGTTGTTGAAAGACATAAACTGAAACAATGAAATAATTTGATGCATCCTTTCAATTAATTTTCATTAAACTATTAGTGCATGTTGCATGCGTCCGCATTTTCATATCAGTCACTCCGTTGATTCACACACATACAGATAGGTTTGCTATGAAATTATTAAAAATTTCGAACAAAAAAATATTGCAAAATTTTTACTATTCAACATTCCACAATATTGCAACTAACGTACAATGGAAAAAACTGAACTTAGTTCATAGAGTTGTGTACAATAGTAAGTGACAAATAATTTATATTTATTTATGGCAATACCGACACAGTGAGCCATCGCCCTGCTAACGGTGTCATGGCGGTTTGACTTGTTAAAGGTTTTTTTTGCAATAACTTACTAGTTAATGTGCTTTTTAGCAATTTGATCTTTGATTTAAGTTGATAAAATCAGGTGATTAAAAGTAGTTAATAATGCGCGAATACAAAATAGTCGTGCTAGGCAGCGGAGGCGTGGGAAAGTCCGCCCTGACAGTACAGTTCGTACAAGGCATCTTTGTCGAGAAATACGACCCCACCATCGAGGACAGTTATCGGAAACAGGTGGAAGTTGACGGTCAACAATGCATGCTAGAAATACTAGACACTGCTGGTACGGAGCAATTTACAGCGATGAGAGACTTATACATGAAGAACGGACAAGGATTCGTCTTAGTGTACTCCATCACCGCACAATCGACGTTCAACGACTTGCAAGACCTTCGGGAGCAAATCCTGCGAGTGAAGGACAAAGACGACGTGCCCATGGTGTTGGTTGGCAACAAGACTGACCTGGAAGCGGAGCGCGTGGTGGGCAAGGAGCAGGGAAGCAATCTCGCACGCCACTTCAACTGCTCCTTCATGGAGACCTCGGCAAAAGCCAAAATACACGTGAACGATGTGTTCTTCGACCTAGTACGTCAAATCAACAGGAGAACACCTATCAACAGTGAAAAACCCAAAAAAAGAAATTGTCACATTCTGTAAGAATGTCGCTGGAGCCTCCGAAGCGTCTAGGTATAAAATATTTAATAATTTGAAAGACTTCTGGTACCCGGATTTGGCTCTCGACTGTTCCCAAAGTTATCTAGGTCGGATGTTGAGCATCATTGCTTGGTAATATACCTGTAGCATTTCAAGAATGTGCATTTGTTGAGTTATGTGATGGCGTGCTGCAGCACTGGTGGAAAATCCACAGAGCGGGTTGGATTGTATCCAGATACCTATCCATAAAATGTCTCTCAAACCTTCTGGTCTATATTTTGATAGATATAATATTCAAGGATAGATTCAACGATTCTGTGTGTGTTTCACTCTAGAAATTCCAATTGTAATGTGTGGATGCTGTTAGGTTCAGAAGTTGTATATGGTTATAAATTTAAAAACTACTTGATGTAAGTATAAACATATTCATTTATTTAGAGGCTATGAGGAGTGTGTTGTAGACACCCAGAGACAATACTGACTTCATTAATGTTCATTCCAGTAATAATCTAAAAGACGGCACTACTTCACTCAAAACGCTTTTCTCCGATGCACTTCTCATTGTTTCTCAATTATGATTTTCAAATATATGAAAAGCTACTAAAAATATTTTTGTTTTAATAATAATATTAACAATATTAGGTACAGACAGTGTCCTGAAATTTAATTGAACAGGAAAATGAGTGCATATACTTATTTGCCATGAAATTATCTTTCAAGGTCCCGTTGTAGTGTCACCGTTATGTATACTACACTTCATGGAAATGGTTAACATGACTGCATTTATAGTTATATATAAATAAATAAATATATATTTATCTGTCTGGACCTAATATAGATATAGTTTACCATTTAGTAGTTATTATCTAATCATACTGATAAAGGGAGGGCCTGAAACTTCTGAACAGCTGTGTGAAAGTTGAAGCAGGCTCCGAAAAGACCTGGTGATGTGCCCTGAAGGCCTGACCCAGTATGTAATGTTTAAATATATGAATTAAGGATACATTAAATTTTTTCAGAATATATTATTGTCTTGTTATATAATTCAAATGTATCAAGTGAAAAGTTGATAATGTGAAGCCGTTTAGGACTTGGTAACTTTTGAACAAATATTAGAGAGCCTTAGGTGATTGCACCCTGCGACCTTAGAGTCTCCAGTGTAATGATGGTGATGCCCTATGCCTTGTGTTAGAATATACACTACAGGCCACCATACTATAGCCCCTAACCTATGAAGAAATTTATCGTTATTGTAAATGGATTAAAGTTTTATGATTACTGGCTCATTTAAATATAAATTATCAACCTATGTTTTGCTGCTAGAACTTTGTTAAACGTAATAATATTATATAGGTGTTCAAATATTGTTACGGAATTAGATGTTTCCTCCATTCTCTTTTCTGTTAACATATAAGATTTACTGCACAAGGATATTGGATATGACTTTGATCTGAGTTGAATTATATTTTTATATATATTGTGAAAATTAAGAACTTGTATATTTTATCTTTTCAATCAATAATGGACATGTACAATAATCTATTAATTTCTTTTTTTTGCATCAATAAAACCAATTTTAAATATTATCGTTTTGGGGTATGTTTTGTCCCCCCCGCGGGCGGCGCGCGGCGCTCCCGTGATGTCAGGCGAGGTCGGGTGACTCACATCCCAGGCCGAGGCCACTCCGCACGCCGCCGGTACCCCACCGACTATCAAATAAACGTCAATTGGCTCGGAATTTTAATGGAATTTAATTAATTGAAACAACCATATACCATCTACAACTATTTTATTGACTTGATGAGTGTAAAAAAGTTACATAACGTGTCTATACTTAATTCTAAAGGGTCTAAACTAAACAGTAGGTACAATCATGATAAAAAATAATGTATGGCAGTGTGACGTGGCGGGCGTATGTCGATATTCTAGTAACATAAGAATTGACACAGTCCAGTGGAAACGAACTCAATACGCCTAACTTAATACCTACTTATGAACTCGATAACTAAGCAATCTAATCTATGATGCAAATCAAGTGTTGGATTACAGTTGCGTTTGTTTTGTATTGACACACCCCATGGTGTGTAACAAGGTCTCATACATAGATCGAGCCCACTATGGGGCGCGCGCGACGTACGAAATTATATCTTAATAGTAAATACTGTAAAGTCGTTAATTGGAAGTAAAAAGCGTGTGGGAATGTGAATCTACATACAATAGGGTTGTCTACAGTGTCGCGCCGATAGCCGGCGAAATGATAGTGTCATGAAATGGTGTTGAACCATTTTTATCAAGGCGCCCCGAGCCCGTCTGCGCTTATCTAGCTGCAGCAGGGTCAAATGTTAACGAGCAGCAATGTTTCTACCCCTCTTTACTAACTAATGTAATAACAACCCAATACTAAGTGCACATGTCTACACTTATCAGGACAATTTGCTTTGATAAATATTCATAAAATTAGTAGGATAACGCTATCCGCGTCATTTTTTCATGCTTAATAAAAATAGTGATAGCTAAACTGCCTCGCCCCCTTTACGATAAAGCGTGAAGTGAAACTTACACGTATTTTATAAAGTTTGTGTGTTTAATACAAAACATGTTATAATACAATGGATTGTTACACAGTTCAGTTGGCTTTGAAATGTTCATGGTATTTTCGGGGAATCCGCTTTATTTTCCTGTGTGTTAGTATAACTGTCTATAGATAAATTTAATGAAATATTGTTATTATGATACTATTTTAAACGATATTTTTAAGTCGTTGAGGCGGAAAACGTGACAAGTACCTAGGTGTCGATACATTGTTATTACACATAGATTGTAATTAGAACATAGTCCCGGACGGAATCATTTGCCTTAATACTATCATGACTAGTACAGTGGTTGTTACTTATATTTAATATAAAAATTTGCATAATCACACAATAAATATTATATCAAACTAAGAAATCTTCACATTATAATTATGTTTTTATGAACACGTGTATTAATTATACGAATGACGTATTCTAACGAAAACAATGATGTAAAGGATTCTAAAGTTGTAAATAACTACGTTTTAATATTTAATTTGGATGCATGAGGAAAATTAAATGACAATAATAAAGTACATAGTATTTATATTTAGACTTTGGGCCGTGAAACATGACTAGACAAGGTAATGAAACAATGCTTTACACCAATTGGCGTTGAGGCCCGATAATGGCTTACAGGTGATGGATACCTCATTCTTCACAGTAATACAATTCACGAAAAATTCGTCTGAAGTCAAACTCCTTGACATAGTTTATGTATTCTTTGTATAGGTAAACTTTAATTAGATCATGGCTTTATTTTAAATAAATAATAATATAAAACACACTGACTTTAGAATCACGACCTGTTGAATAAATTCTATGCCTTGTCTACAGCAATTGTTCTAAAACGAATGAAACCATTATAAAATTCGAATTGACTACAAAAAAATACTGTCCACACATTTACACATATTCTCACTATTAAACTAGATTTAACTGAGTCATTGGCGTTAAAAAATCGCTTCCTCCATAATATTTCCGGTCTTTGAACTGACCTCGGCGTGAATCATCGTTCAAGACGCATTGACTCACGCGTGTTATCAAACAAATCATTGCTAAATGACAAATACGGTTCTCTTAAATTATTTGTGAATTCGTGCATTACCCCTACCGAGAAGAATCGTTAAAATTCGGTCGTTTGAACTAACTACTAATTTAAAACATCCAACGTTCCAAATAGATTCATCTCACTACTGACATGACATGTGGTGTAATTAACTCGAATACAACTCACATGTCGAACAAATGAAATTAGTAAACATGCGTCCGATATGACACAGGCAGTGATGACGTCACGACAGTTCCGATAAGCACAATGGTATTCAGCAATACTCTGCTGATTAACGATTTCGTAACAACTTTCAACATTTTGGTCCATCATAAATGAGGCCTGTTTCTGACTCGAAGGTTAAAATGAACACAGAATGTATTTGTCATAAATATTCGCCCTCGCGAGTCTGTACCATATTTGTGCTGTCCTTGCTGCCCAATTTACATTTTGGAATTGGAATTTTCGAACAGTTTCGATTTAAAATAGTCACTATGGTGACTTGAAAAAGTGATGACAATCAGTTTTGAGGACAGGAATAGTACTGCGGTCACCTATTGTGTGTGATAATCTGCTAATTTAACACAGCTCGGGCGCAGTTTTCCTATAATAGAAACTTGAAACTACACGGCTGGTTATAAATTACACCATCTGTATTCGTATTGTGTTTTTCCACAATGCTCGAGCGGGCAGCTCGGTATTGGTAAATATCGCTGGCTGGCGCGCCGGTGTTTACTTAGACGAGTCGTAGCTGTCGTTGAGCGGCGGCAAGCTGTGCGTGAGCGTGCTGTCCAGCTTGCGAGCCTCGTGCTCCAACGTGTACGAGTCCAGCGCTGGGTCCTGCGGAGAAAATTATATTGTTTAGAATAATGCCTGTATATCCAAGGAGGTCGATAGGGTCGAAGCCTGCTGGGGCCTGGGTTGACGAAAGAGAACCCCGGGACCGGGAGTAGAAGTCTGACACGCCCTCCCGCTCCGCCCAGAGTGGGTAGTTGTAATCAACCTAAAAATTTCCCACTGCTTGGCCTGCTTTCTATGAGGATTAGTCTATAATAATTCACCGTTATGATATCTCATTTTCCTCACCGTTTTCCATCACTTAAAAAAAAAATGTAATGAAATTAACATTCCTACCAGTAAATAAAAATTTAAGTTTATGTTTGCAATTTAAAAAATACAGTAGGTATATTCCGGTTAATCTCCGAAATAGCTGGAACGATTTTGACGGCACTTTTAATGATAGATACATAGTTAATATTATAAGGAGTAACTTGGGCTCCTCATTTTATCACGCAAGCGAGACTTAATTTCCGTCCCCCTGACGAGACACAAAGGGAGAGTAATTTATATCGTTTATTTCTAGTGTTCTTTAACATCACGCTTACATGCTCGCGGGTAACAGCTAGTGTATTAATATTAAAGTGCCTGTCTGGATATAAACCCACGACATACTTTTCGTGGTAAGTGGGGGGTAAATGATTGGGCCACCACTGCTTCCGATCTTAGCTATTCTGTGTTAATCTATCACATACCCGCGAAACGAGACACAATAGTAAAACAATAACAGCGCGGTCTCATTGGACTGGTCGGGGATTCAAACATTAAATGCTGTGCGAAACAAAAAAAACAGCCTTGAGCCATACAGTATGTACGCTACCTACTAGGTACTTATTTCCTCAGGTGTCAATTTTTGCACGTAAACTGATACTATCGCAACAAAGGCTTAGGCGCAGCCATTCCGCTAATTAAATGTAGTACCTACGTATCTGCTAGTTGTTATGACCACTTATTTTAATTACATAGGTACTTGAATAACTATTCAGCATTTTCCTCGCGCGTAATCGAACAAAAATGTCTGCATAGTCGCGTCATACATAGGTATGAGACATCATCATCTCAGGAATTACTGCAATTAATTCTTCTTATTCAGCTGATGAATCAATTAATGGTGATTAAATTTCAGGTTGAGTCCACTAGGTACTGGAGACTTATATGCAGAAGTAGGTAACTTGCGTACAGTTGCACTTTGTATCTCGCTCAGTTATTTGCTTACTTTGTTTGTACCTATATAAAACTAAGTAGATACCTAAGTTTTGTTAAAAAATATTGTTATTTTTATCCAGCCGTAATAGTTCGCAGCTGGACCCACTTGTCATAATCGCAGATATGATTAAATAATCGGCCAAGTGCAAGTTAGACTCACGCACGAAAGCCTACTTGCCTACCGGCTACCGTAGTAAAAAACGCCAAAAAAAATATTGATTTTATTCTGTTTTTAGCTTTTATTGTTATAATAGCAACAGAAATTCCTACATCATCTGTGAAAATGTCAACTGTCTAGCTATGAGGGTTAATGAGATACATCCTGATTACAGGCAGACGGACAGTCGAGTTCTAGCAATACCAGAGGGTAAAAAGTGGGTCGGAGTCCTAAAAATGGCGACTTGTGTAAATGAGGCTAAGTCTGCTTCCTGCTCAAAAATCACTGCTGAATTAAGCTAGCGTGCGGCCTTTAACAAATCCTACCAATGGGGATCTCTTAAAACTACTTACATATATTATATTAATTTTTAAAACAGGTGTGTGGGGCCCTAAGGTAACGATGAGTTTATAGGAAGTTGACTAGATTGTCATCATAGAAAATTGGAAGTGGTTAAAATTCATATGGCTAGCAATCACTTGACTCTAGTTGTTAGTGACTCTGACTGCTACGCCGGAGGTCGTGGGTTCGATTCCCACCCATGACAAATGTTTGTGTGACGAGCACGGTCATTTGTTCTGTCTGGGTTCATTCATCACTTATCTGTACATAATATAGTATTTAGAAATATTTAACTATGTTTATTAGTTATCTAGTACGCAAACACAAGCTCTGCTTAGCTTGGGTCTAGACGGCGTTGATAGTTGAATGCTATGAAAAGTTGTAAAAAAAGAAATGGCACAAGTAACTTGACTTGTTTTTTTTACACCTAAGAGAAGCCCACAGCATTTGCTACGTGTCTTCTCCAGCACTATGGAGGATACGACTCCAACGTGACTAGGTAAATAACGCTAAATTGCACCTAATTAAAATACTATAATGTACATTATAAGCAGCCTGGAGAGCCGGAAACTGGGACCCGAATACATAATGCATTCAGACGTCTTGCATTGATTACCATAGCCAACGACATTGCTAGACACTCTATGTAGGAAGACTCCTTAATTGCTTTGTGGTTTCATCTAGGTTATTTCGACACTTGCAAGGAATAACTTTGCAACTCAGTTTTTGGTAATTTGCATAAAAAAGCATTTTATGCAAAAGGAATGATAGTAACTCGAAAGTTACCTCAAAACTAAGTAACAATGTTATTGCTTTACGGTGTCGATTTGACAGTTATCTGTAGATATAAATAATTATTTCGTGCGTGTGTTTGTCACTTAAACTCCAACTGATCGGCTTGACCTCATTTGGCTCATCTTTGTGTATATTTGAGTGAGTGGCTGGCTGGTTTGAAAATACGGTTAGATCCGATAGGTGGCGCTGCAATCGGGTTCTCATTTTTTTTCTGAAGAAAAACTAGCTTTCGACTAGGTCATTTGGCGGGCCCGGGCGCTAGTAATAATTTAACTGCTTCTCATTTTTTAAAGTTCCTACCAGGTCTTACGAACTACGAACTTTGAAACGAACACGTGCTTTTGTTTTAAGCGTCATCACTAGAAACAAAAGTACGCTGTTCGATTTTATGCCTTTAGAGTTTAAACAATAATTTACGTGTCACGAAATGTTATTGAAAACGGAAATAGACTATTGCAAGTATTAGCATCTATGTAATGCAACAAGAACCTGGGACAAACAAGGGTATTGATCTTGAGGCAACATTTTGATTTTATCAAGTTCCTGAAAATATATCATAGTCAGCCTTAAAATATTTCCATACCTACTGAACTACAACTCGTAAGTCGGGGCCGTTTACACTGGTCCACCATTGCTAATTGAAACTATAGTAGGTAGGTTTAGTACCTGCCTGTTCCTACCTACCTAAGTTACGTGTAACTGTGATAGCTACAGTAAATTATGCGTAATTCTATGTACGTCATAACATTGTTCATAGTACAATTTTTCCCTGAAACATATCTGAGCTTCTAAGTGAATAAATAGAATTACACATATAAGTTGCGTAGGTACATCCGTACTAAAGGCGACGCACAGAGTTGACTTTTCAAAGCAAAGTGAACGTTTTGTGCGAATATAGAATTTAATTCTTGTCCAACCCAAAACGCCTCCTGCGAAGCAGTCATCATCTGCCTAGCCTTTTTCCCAACTATATTGGGGTCGGCTTCCAGTCAAGCCGGATTTAGCTGAATACCAGTATTTTACGAGGAGCGGCTGCCTACCAGACCTCCACAACCCATTAACTGGGGTAACACGGTACTTCATGGCAAGACTGGAGTCAGATTTACTGGCTTCTGACTATCCGTAACGACTGCCAAAGATCTACAAATGACAGCCGGGACCTACGGCTTAACGTGCTTTCCGAGGCACGGAGGAAACTCGTTATGTTAAGATGGTCACCCATCCACAGACCAACCTAGGCAAGCGTTGCTTAACCTTGAAGATCGACCTGTGCGGCTGTTATTATCTAGCCACGAGCTCCTCCTGCGAAGCAGTAATGCTAGCAAAGGAGGATGTCAGCAAAACCGTAAGGATCCAGCAGGGCCAAACCAAAAGAGAAATCCGGGATCCTGGAACGCAAGGCAAAGAAGGAACAAAGGAGTGAGTTTTAGTCAGGAAATGTCTGAGACGCTCTCCGGCTCCACCTTAGAGCGAACAAGACATTCGATTATTTTTTGGCTAATAAAAAGATCAACATTATCTATTTTAGACACTGTTTTACATTACAAGCTAGGTAGGTATTACAGCTGATCCCACACAGGCATTGTCATTTCAAACTGAATTCGTACAAAAACATACACAAGCTAGTTTGCTTTCCTAATCAACTATAAAATTAATTCTGTCCAACCATTCTCCAATGATATAAAATTATGGATGGGCTCGCGTTTAATCAGTAGTTCACCTAATGTTAAGCTGAGATACTTATAGTTGATAATGTGATGTAGTAGATAGGTGTGTTGTAGTTAATACCTTTTTTTTTTTATACGGATAGGCTCACTACCACTACCTCACTTAATGGTAAGCGATGATGTGGCTGACGATGGAGCACGTTAGCCCAGGAGTAACCCGTTCGGGGTAACTTGCTTAGAAGTAACTTAGGGGGAAAGGAGTTGACCATGTCCTATTTTTCTTACAAGGGTGTGGAAAGGAGTCAAGTTGGCCGGTTGGTTGGTTGTTGTTGGTGCGTCTTGTTAGTTGGATGGATTGGTTGGGTTTTAAAAAAGGCAGGCAACCGCGCGAGTGTGTTGGGCGCTCGGATGCGTACAGGTAAACTAGCTTTCTATGGCGGAGTCACTACGCCTCACCGCTTGTAAACGTTCCTAAAAATCAAAACCAACCAAATTTATATATTTTTTCCTTTAGATTCTTACGTAATAAATATTAAACAGAGAGAGGGGGAGAGGTCGACCTATTCTTAAAAATCGTTTTACGTACGAAATAAATGCCCCTTAGATTTATGAATATTATCTAAACATTGTAAATCCGAAGCAGCACCTAGGTATATTTGATACAATTACAGGAAAAAACAGTTGAGTTACAAAGACAGATAACATCCATTTATTCAAATATTTATTTCCCGCATTATCGTAAAACGCGGTGCCTACCTAGCTACATACATACGATTATTTTCCTCTTCAATAGTTTTTAATAGCAAGGTGGGTTTTATTGACACCAACCATCACCACCACCCATTGTAGGTACCTATGCATGTGTTTTATTTTCCTTTTTAAAGATAGGTAGGTATGTGTTATGGTGTTCCTACAATAAAGAATATAATAAATAATAATATAAATAGAGCCTAACGCTCGTCCATGGTAACAATGGTCATTAAATGCGTTTTCTTTCTCCTGTCATGTTTTCTTTTCACCATTCTCGGTTGACTGGTAGTCAATATATCCTCCCAATAACACAAGCTGTGCTTAGCTTGGGACTAGATGGTGTTGTGTGAAAGTTGTAGAATATTATAGGTATTATTATTATAAAGATTATCTGCGACACTTGTCTCTGCCTAGTCTTCATAATTATAATCTGACCAAGACAGTTTTTTTTTGGAGTGGAAAATCATGCGATAACTCCTGCTCTCTCCACCCAGAGCACGAGACGGAGTGTTCTTCTGACACTACACTGAGTGTATTGACTAAAACCTCGTGTTACATCAGCTGTCGTTTACTTTCCGAAGCTCTGGTAAATCGTACGAACCATCACTTTGTACGGTGTGTGGAATTCAAAAGAGACTATGACCTCTAAGTTTATTTCGGGATTTCTTCTAAGAAGCGGGTAGCCTTAGTTTTTTTTATTAAAGCTACTGAACCAATTCTCAGAAATAAATGTAGTTTATTTACTTGGGTAGTTGAGTTCCTACAATTCCTACGTCTAATTCCCCCTTACTCATGGAACTGCGCAGAATTATAGCTACGCATCTAGTAGGTATTTATTTTCCTTTTATTGTGAGGTCATATAAGGACTGATTCCATTATCTTTCGTAAACATGTTAGTTTTATGCTGTAGTCGTTATTACATGGGTTTTACTCAACACTGAAATAATTGTTTTTTATGAAGAATGTGCTATTGAATGCCTTTACTGAGAAATAACGACAGCAAGACCAATCAAGAGAAACAATAGAACGTACTTATAAGGAATTTTAATGTATTACTAGATTTTACCAGTGACTTCGATCGTGTGAGTTTTAAAATCATTTGAAGTAAATGGAGATATGTATTACCAGCATAAAAAAATATCCGACGTTCTAAGACAAGAGCACCTATCCGTGTTCGTTTCATCCAAATTCGTTTAGGCGATGAGGCGTGGTTCATCCAAACCAAAGATGTTTCGGAGGTTCAGTTTTGATTCTGAAAGGAACTTGCAATTCATTTTTACTTCCGATTCCGATTTCGGATAGGAACTTTTATCGGAGGTACAAACAAGTTCATAATTGGCGCAGTAGGTACGCATCTTATTGTAAAATTCCGGTGAACATCTTTCGACTTCATCAGATTAGTTTTATGCATCGATGATCACTATAGTGATCGACGGTTGTATGGTATCATTTTCACTAGTACAATCAGACAGATATGTGGATTAACATTATATCTCCACCACTTGATCAAAGTACTAAAATCGCCATTTATAGTGCTTTAGGGTGGGTTGCCTCGTTAGGATCCATGACACGGATCCTAACATCAGAACTATATTTCGATAAAAATGGGTCCAATTAGGAAGAATATCCTTTCAAATAAAAAACGATGTTTCACGATTTATAAATGACGGAGTTGTAAGGCAAAATAACTCTTCCTTTTTATAAAGTCGTTTAACCTATCAATGCCCGCGAAACGAGACACAATAGTAAGACAATAACAGCGCGGTCCTATGAGACCAGTTGGGGATTCATGAATAAAAAAACTGCGATTGTTTTAAACCCGTACATGAAAATAATACAATGAAAATATTTCTCTAGGCACTTATCTTGCTACGATGAAATGTTTCCGATTCGTGCCCTATCTAGTATTTTTATAGTTGATAACGAGAATAATGTTTGCTCTTTTGCTACAATAAACGATGGAATTTGTTGCCCAATTTGATTCATAATATTGCTACTGTATTTAGATAACGTAGGTACTGGTTTGGCAGGAATATACAAAACAGTTACTAATTTTTGTGTTTATTTTTACATACCTAGTCGGTTGTAGGTATATTTTTTTGCTATTTCTTTTTTTAGATTACACTTTTTAGTTGTGGTACCTTTCGGCTCCAAATAACGGAACTCTCAGAATATTAAACACCGCTGCCTACCTGCATCATCAGATCAGTTCGATGTATGTCCCTTTTTTCCTTCAATCATAAACAAAGCAATTTTACTTGTTTCGACAGTTCTCTCTATTCTTCATAAGATCAAAAGATTTTATGAGGAATTCCGTTCCATATCTTCGAATTTCATAACCATATTTCTATGGGAACAACTCGGTACTACACTAGTAGCTCACTATTTTTTTACTTTAGGCGGGAAATCATCTAGTAACTAAACCTACTCTGAGTGGAACGAGAAGAAGAGTCAATCTTTTTCTGACTAAATCCCACCTCTGCTCCTTCTATTGCCCTTTGCGTCCCAGAGTAACTGTAACTCTTTCAAACATTCCCGTAGCCCAGAACACCACCTGCTACGATTTCGACTAAGTATAAAAATATTAGTAAGTTAATTATCGAGATAACCCACTTCATCAAGTTATTTATTATGTCTGCCTAAAGTTCAAGTCCGATAAGATATTTTGTTATCCTTATCTCTGTTTGATTTTGACCGATTGTATTGCGGTATAGTCTGATTTTAACGAGTTTTACTGTTGATAAAAATGTGGGACAGTTTAACGAGTTTTAACTGTTCATTTTTGTATAGTACTAGAATTTTTGACGGTTGGCGCAGTGGTTAAGCGATTGGCTGCTGCGCTGCGGTCCGTGGGTTTGATTCCCGCACGGAACAAATATTTGTATGGCCTACAGATAGGTGTTCCGGGTCTGGGTATCTTGTGTATGTGAAATTACATGTTTGTGAACCACAGAACAAAGAAGTAGTTAGAAGTGCCCTTACACTGGTTATGCACGGAAACCAGTGTCGCCAAACTCACACATTTTCAAATCAAATTGTCTATTACACTCATAAAAAACAGTGATACGATTGGCTACAAATTACAAAACGTAACTTTTACAAATCGTCTTCTTATTACTTTCCAAAATTAAGCCTTATTACAACGGACGAAAGTTGATATTTTTTGGCATGACACAAACGATAAAGACGATTTTCTTCTAAAAACCTTATATTGACAAATTTACACCGAGTTCCGCTACTCAACGGTAGATGGCGTTGTAACCAATTTATTCAATTCAGAACGCTAATGCCTTTGAAATAGATGTCATATTCGCATGCACATGTTATCTGTTTTGCTACTCATTTAGAGATGTAGACATATTTCGATATTTTAATATCGATGATACGTATTTCATTCAGGTGAGCAATGTGATAATTTATTAACGATAATCAACCTTTTCTATTACGTTCGTTTGTTTAGAGAGTTATTTTGAAAAACCGTTAAAATTTTAAAAAAATACATGAAATGTATTGTTGATTATTAACCTTGTATGAAGACTTTTATTAAAACCTCCCGAAAGGTTTTGCAGTTTCAAAACAGCACATTGTATACGCGGGAGAAGCCGCTGACAGAAGTTAGCGTTAAATAAAACGAAAACAGATAGTATGCACTAAAAATATTTAGACCTTGAATATTTATTTAATAATTGCTGTTTTGATTGTTTTATATTTAGTTTTATGATGAAAACGTACATCAATACATTTTGCCGTGCCGCTTTCATTAAGTCCGTAATGTGTTTAGATGCAGGAAATTCCCCTAATTGATGGTAACTTATATTTTAAGTTTTATTTAAATCCGTTAAGCCTTTCGAGCGTGAAGAACTAAAAAACATACAAACTTTTGGCTTACAATAATAGTGTGATTAACAATCCACACCTACGACGAATGCAGGCTACGTGTTGTTAAAACTTTGAGATTTCCGTCAAAAAATTTGAGCCATAAAATGAAGAGTTAGGAATAAATAAAAATTATTCAGTCGCGCGCGACACTTCGTAGCGAGCGGATGCTTTACTCTGTTAACGATATGAGTGTTTTTTTTACTTTTACCCTCAAATTAAAATATAATAAAAATGAGTATTAATTCAGATGGAGATTGTTTACCGAGTTTAAATAGTGATGAAGAATCAATTGTGTGTGAGCAACAAGTTTTAAAGGAGGTGGAATGCAGTAACAAAGAAGACAAAATGCAGAGCGAGATACCAATTCAAGCCGGTAGTAAGGAAACTTCCTGTATACCAGTAGCCGAGAAGAGAATGAGAGAAGATTGTGAAGAAAATATAGATGACGAAGAATTTATAACAGTGAGAAGAAACCCAAAACGGCTAAATCGTAGTTCCTCGCTGATATATGATATTAACCGTACATTGGAAAACAATTATGAGGTTTACATTTCCTCTAAGGAATGCCTACCAAAACAAATTGGTCTTGCCAAGCTCTTAAGATCCGAAAATATTCTGGGCATTACTAAAATTAAGTATAAAAACTCGTTTAGAGTACGTATACAATTTGAAAGCCGACAACATGCTGAGAAACTACTGTCTTGTGAAAAAATGAAGGATTTGGGATACAGGTGTCAATTTGCTCAAGAAGTTAACCTATCGTATGGAGTCGTCAAGAATATCGAATTGGAGGTGGATGAAACAGAACTGACAGAAATATTTCGCTGTGAATATGATATTGTTTCCGTGAAGCGGTTGAAACGACTCACGGAAGAAGGAAAATGGGTAGATAGTGAAACAGTTCGCATTTGTTTTAAAGGCCCTATGGTACCCCCGACGGTTGAGGTATACGGCTGCAAGTTTAAGGTGGAGACATACACATTCCCAGTAACACAATGTTGGAACTGCTGGCGTTTTGGTCATCTATTAGGTCAGTGTCCTAGTAAAAGGCCTACATGCCCAAAATGTGGTGGATTCCATGCGAACTGTGAAACAGTGCAATATCGATGTACCAATTGTAATGGCACACACATGGCCTTCAATAAGACTTGTCCCATTTTCTTGAAAGAAAAAGAAATACGTCGAATTATGTCTGCTATGAATTCCACATATAAAAAAGCACTTGGTATTTACCTTAAAGAGAGAGAAACAGAAAAGAATATGACTTTACAATATAGGAATGAAAATGATGAACATGAAATACGGTCAAATATAAGTAAAGAAAACAACACAGCAAATGATTGTCAACAAACCCCTTCCTTTAGGGACGTTTTAGTGGGGGAAACCCAAAAACCAAAGTCACTAGATCATGAAAAGAAAAAGACTACCCAAATAAATATGACATCAGTAAGAAAGAAGAAAAATGAGCATGAGCACAGTGAAAATATGATTATTGAGGAACAGTGTATTGAAAAGGAGCCTATAAGAAGTCAGAATGATGAAGAGCAGAGGCAGAATGATGGAGAGTCTAATCGGAAGAAAAGCAGTCAGGAAAATTATTCGTTTTGGCAGTTAATGAATCGGATTAAAGACATCATCCTTTCAAGGAAAAAGTTAGGTGAGAAGATCATTGAAATAGTGAAATTAGTTTTCGAAACTCTAAAACACTTTTTAGCAGAAACAATGAAAGGTGGGGAATGGTTAAAGTACCTAATTAAGCTATTCGATGGATAGTCCCCAGCGTGAGCCAACTTTAAACATACTACAATGGAACTCACAAAGCCTAAAACCAAAATTAGTAGAATTTGAATGCCTACTACTTCAAGAAAATGCCCACGTTGCTATTGTTAGTGAAACATGGATGGAGCCGGAATCTCACAGCCATATTAGTGGTTATAATATTTTTAGAAGAGACAGGTGTGACTCATATGGTGGTGTAGCAATTATCACTCATCACTCCATAAAGACACAAGTATCGTCTTTCATACTGAATAATACAGGTATAGAGGTACTACATGTGAAACTGTTAAACTTCCCCTACATTCAAAATGTTGTGAGTATATACTGTCCATCTACTGTTAGAACTACTTTGTCAGATTGGGATTCCCTTTTTAGTGCGTACTCTCAAAGATCTATAATAGCAGGAGACTTTAATGGTCATCACACCAATTGGTCTTATAAAAACGACCCTAGAGGTATGCAGTTATTTGATTCTTCCTTAGATAATGGTTTCTTTTCTTTAAACAACGGCAAACCCACAAGGATTAGACTGGTAAATGGCGTGCTGCAGGAGTCTTCACCTGACATTACCTTTGTCTCTTCAGATATTGCTACAAATTTTAAATGGGACATTACTAACGAAACATTGGGTAGCGATCACGTAATTATTAAAATTGTATTTAAAATATCAAATGGGTGTACAAATCAAAATATTGTTAAAAAACGAAATTTTAAAAAAGCTAATTGGTTACTGTACAAACAAACCCTAGAACAAACATTTTTTTATGAAAACATAGGCGCTTTCGATAGTGTTCAGGTAAAATATGATATCTTTGTGAATGGAATTAATTCTGCCGCGGAAAAAAGTATTCCTTTGGTCAAGATTTGTACTGACCCTTTGTCTAAATTTAAACCGAAGCCTTATTGGAACGCTGATCTATCGAAAGCAGTTGCTAAGAGAAGGTTAGCGTTATCGAAATTTAGGCGGAACCCGACCCCTTGCAATTTAGATATTTTAGAAAAACATACCCATGACGCAAAATTATCTCTAATTCGAGCCAAGTCACAAGGGTGGAGGGAGTTTTGTAGCAGTATTAATGAATCAACCTCGGTCTCGGAAGCTTGGAATAGAATGCGATGGATGAAAGGGCATAAAAGATCAAAATTTTATGCTTCAAAGCAACAAATTGAAGATTTATTATGCAGTCTCGCGCCAGATTATGTCATTCCTCAGATGCCAGTAATTGATTCCAATAATACATCCCTAGAAATTAAATTTACTACTCAAGAACTTGATAAATGTCTTAAAAAGAAAGATACTGCACCGGGAGATGATCAAATAACGTTCTCTATGCTTTATAATCTTCCAAAATCAGCAAAATTGTACTTATTAGAAATATATAATTTGATTCTAGAAACTGGTAATATTCCCATCCAATGGCGAGATATTAAAATAGTACCGATTCCCAAAAACTGTACAGGTTCAGACATTCCCTTAAAGTTAAGACCAATTTCTCTAATTTCTTGTACATGTAAAATATTTCATACTTTATTATGTAAAAGACTAGAATGGTATGTGGAGAAAGAAAAATGTTTATCCGTGAATACTGTTGGATTTAGACGTTCTCAGTCATGTTTGGATTGTTTGACTCGATTAACTTGCTACATCCAGATGGGTTTCTCTAAGAATTATCCTACGCTGGCGTGCTTTCTAGATATAGAAAATGCGTACAACAATGTAACGATAGATAGTGTTATCCAAGCCCTTAACGGAATTAACGTCGGAAAGAAAATATGCAAATATCTGTGGGAATTCTTGTCAGAAAGGCACCTCAAAAGCACATTCGACGGTAATGAAGCCAACTTCTTGGTTAGATGGACCAGCAATGGCATTGGCCAAGGTGACCCATTATCCCCTTTGATTTTTAATATAGTTACCCATCAAATTTGTCACAATATTACTAACGTTATAATATCACAGTATGCCGACGACTTCGTCCTCTATACTAGCTGTAAAAATCTTGCTGATAGTGTTTTAGAAGTACAAAGTGCGATCGGTACAATTATTAAACTATTAGGACAGCTAGGCCTAGAATTATCAGGTAATAAATCGCAAGTCTGCCTGTTTAGTAGAGGGAGAAGGAGACAACAAATCACCCTAAACATTAATGGCTCACTAGTAAGTCAATCTGAATATGTTAAATACCTGGGAGTATGGATGGATAGAAGCCTACGCTGGGGAAAGCACATTAATGAGACATGTGGGAAAACTCAAAGGTTTTTGAGTATACTAAAAGTTTTGGCAGGAACAGCATGGGGTATGCACCCTAAACATCTGCGTAGGCTGTACATAGCCCTAATCCGAAGTAGGGCTGATTATGCAAGTTTTCTTTTCGATAACAGTGCAAAAACACACACAAGTAAATTGGATAAGGTACAAAACCAAGCTATGAGGATAATTGGTGGTTTTATACGAACCACTCCCATCCATGTCATGGAATGTGAATTGTCTATCCCTAATCTAGCACTAAGAAGAAAATATCTAGCAATTAAATACTGTTTAAAATCGCAATCTTTTGATAATAATTTAATATTAGATCTTTTAAATAGTTTAAGGAGCCACATTTCTAATACTTATTGGCGAAATAAGAAAATACCGTTACTAGTAACGGTATATAACAGTACTAAAGACGAAGTTGTGTCATCCAGTTATCCCTTAGAAATGTTCAGCTTAGATACTTGGGTTTCAAATATAAACGTAGGAGACAGCATTAGAGATACCTTAGATAATATGAAACTATGTAAGAAATCATATGATAATAACATCCTGAAAAACATAATAATGGAAGAATTACATACTAAATATTTTGGATGGCTAAAACTATATACGGATGGTTCTAAAATAGGAAATGTTCTTGGTGCTGCCTTTTACGATCCGAGGCACAAAGTTAAAGGTTTATTTAAAATGTGTAACAGTAATATATGTATTATGACGGCGGAGCTCGTTGCAATATCGAAGGCTCTAACATATTTACAAAATGCGGAAATCGATAACAATAGGATTGTCATTTTTGTAGACAGCAGAAGTGCTCTGCAGCATATAGTTCGATGCGCCTCTGGCCACAGAGGTGTCTCGATAACATATGCTATATTAAGCCAAATATGGTACTTCACATGCAATAATATTGATGTGATATTGCAATGGGTTCCGTCACATGTGGGTTTAGGGGGGAACGAGGAGGTTGACCAATTAGCAAAGACTTCTGTTGTGGACGGTATTGAGCTGAATATTACTCCGAGCTACTTTGAACTTCTGCCAAAATACAAAATTGAATGCTCTAATAATTGGAAGGAATATTTTAATAAAATGTCATTAGAAAAGGGAATTTGGTACAAGACATTGCAATGTGAACCTCCTCGTATTCCTTGGTTTGCCAATATTAAGCTTAATAGAAAATTTGTAATAATAGCGCATAGACTACGGTCGGGACACGTTCCACTCAACAAGTTTCGGCACTTAATGGGGAAAAGTGACAGTCCCAACTGTGCACAATGTGATGTGATGGAGGATGTCCATCACTTGTTGGTGGAATGCGTCAGGACCCGAGCTGCTAGAGAGGTGCTGATGAATACATTTAAAATTAATCTGATAGATGTTGGTTTTGTTCAAACTATTTTATCAGAGCCTGTTTCGAATGCAGCTATTTTACTGTACAAAATAGTATATAAGGTTTTTAAGTCGGAATAGCGAAATATTTTGTATTAGGTTATGATGGGGCTGGCGTGGTCGTATTGTGACCAAAAGCCTCTAAATTTCTAATAGATAATAAAAAAAAAAAAAAAAAAATTATCGATACCGAACTTCTATACAGATGTGTCCCATCCCTAATTGAGTAGCGTCGAAGTTACTAGAATGTATGTTATGATCTTCCAGATGACGGCCAAGTGGTTTTTGACTTTGTCGCGATGAACATAAGGTTGTTTGTAGTTTGCATTGAAGTCATAAGATGTGTTGTTGTCATTAAAATCAAATATATTAAAAAATAACAAACTAAAGTAAGTACCGATGATACAATACACCTCCAGAATATACATTTTTTTTTCTGCTATCGTTTTTGTAGGTCAAAACCGCAAAATTGGGCATAATTCTGAATATTTCGTGTATTTTTCAGTTCATTATTCGTCTGCCGGCGAATGAGCTAAATGTTGCGCGTTTGAGCATAATATTGACACGCGTGCGATATCTGAGGGGCACTTCTAACTACTTCTTTTTTCTGTGTTGTGAACGCACCCAAGATACAGAAGTAATTTCTAGTGTGGAGCAACGTTTCTTTTTTAAAGTATAAGTGAGACTTTTTTATATCCTACTAGCTACGGCTGCTAGCGACTTCGCACGCGTGATAGCAGAAAATTATCCCAAGGGAATACTGACAAGACTTAGATTGAATGTTCATGATCGAGAAAAGAACTTAAAAAAGGGAAGAGAAAGAGGAAAACAGACTGGCCGCTTAGTTTGTTTCGGCGTTTCTTCTCAGCTAGGAAATCTAGTTTAAACTTACGAAAACAAATTGCATGTAAAGTGTTTTTTTAAAACCTACAAAATAAATATCATTGATCACCAATCCCTTTGTATACCAGACGTCCAGACATCGCTATAGTAGCTCAGTAGTCCGGAAACTGGAGTGCGGTATAATTCTTGAGGGACCTTGGAAAGCATCTTTAGGTTATTTTTTGTGGCGGTCCCAAAGGCCATAAAAACTACACCCAGAACTATAATATGTTGCTCACAGGCATTATTTTCCACCATCATCCCAATACTTCTTTCACTGCTCCGGGCGGAGCGGGAGGCTTTTACTGATTTAAACCCACTCCGTATGTTCCTTCTTTGCCTTGCGTTCCAGGACCACAGGTTTTTTCTTTCAGAAGCGAACCCATGGCCCCAGTAGACTTCGATCCTGCTGGGCCTCTACGGTATTGCTGACAACTCCTTGAAGTGCGCGTTGAAACCTATCAGTCATCGATGACTCTGGCTCGGTCCGGATGATTACCAGACGGCCAGAAGGCAAGCTACTCATTGCTCGCCATACGCAACCCCACGACCGCCTGGCATACCTGCCATCCATGAATCAGGCAGGTTACCGGACGGCCGGACGTCGAGCTACCCGTTCTTGGGCCCCTACGGTTCTATTGTTTACCTGTGACACAGTCCTCAGAGAGTCGCCCAGCGCGGATCGTAAGCGCTGCACGTCTCTTGCCGCGCGGCCGCTGCGCGCGATGTACGCTTGACGACGCCGGATCTCTGCTGTTAGCTGCGAGCGGAGCTGGGATGCCTGTGAGACAGAAGAGGATAGTTTTAGACACATGTGTTTTTCGGAACTGCAACTAGATATGCTGAGCAGCCATAATGAGCCACATAAATCATAATGGCATGTGTATACAGTAGGTACCTGTGTCTCCAGCCTCATGATCTGCTGGCGGTGCGAGGCCTCCTTGCTCTCCAGCAGGCGCTCGGCCTGCAGCGCGGCCTGGCGGTAGTGCTCCACGTCGCCGCGCCGTGAAGGAGACATACTCGATAGGTCCGTCAGGTAGCGCGTGCGGGCCATAGCCAGTTCTGCTTCCTGCAAAATATACAAAGATTAAAAAGCTATGAAGGGAATTTTCGTAGAGTTTAACGCGATGTCGCTTTGTTTTTAGAAAAACCGGGCGCCTTTTGAGGTGGGATCACTTTGTTGTCCGTCTGTCTATCTGTCTGTCTGTCAAGACCCTTTATCCCGGGAATGCTTAGAGGTATCGAGTTGAAATTAAAACCATATACTCGAGTCTGCGGTCCCTTGAAGCTGCGCAAAAATCAAACTTGTAAGTTAACGAAAAAAAATATATATACACATATGATACAGCCGTTTATGTCACAAAATACGTACATTTCGACACTTGAAAAGTGTCGAAATGTACGTCTTGCTTGGGAATCAAAATTCATAGGGTAATTCCCGTTGACCTATAATCCTGAAATTTGACATAAAGCAAGGTCTCATGGCACAAATACAGGAACACCTCCAAAACAGCTTTACCGATTTATACGTTTTATTTTTGTACCTATATTTGGTAAATCTGACAAAAGGTCGTAGGCTATTTTGTAGGTAACGTTTGTCGGCTGAGCTAGTATTTTTATGTTTTATGCTAAGTTTAGCCATACCCATCCATCGAAGGCCGTCTTGGTGTCCGTGACGTAGGGGAAAAACTGCAAGTGTCGTTTGCGATAGTATGGCTGCATCATGCGCCGTCCTATGGAGTACGTTAGTCGGAGATGCATGCATATGGCTGTCCTTGGGGCTAGGCCCCATGGTCGCACTCGCAAGCGTCGGCTGGACGTCATCAAGTCCGACATGAGAGCCTGACTATAAAGGATATCGAAGGATCGAGCAAAGTGGAGGAAGTTCAGTCGGAAGGCGGACCATGGCTATACTTAGCCGGGATTAACGCCAGGTGGAAGGCTAACTTTAGTCATACTAATGCGGTAAGTGCAGTTTCTAGCTCGCCCATGACACAGACACCGCACGATGAAGCATACTAAATTGATTCATACTATTAGTACCTACTACACGAACGTGCATTTGGCTCAAACATTCAAACTAACTAAACAATGTTATCAAGTCGAAGAATTAATACCGACATGGAATACAATACCTATAATTAACAGGTAAAACAGTTATGCGGCATTTCAAAATGGCAACTTTGTTCTTTTTCTAAAAATATCTTCGTTTGTAGGTTAAGGACGCGTGAATAGTATGAATGTGAGAAGGATTCGCCGTAGTGGCGATGTAAAGAGAGCTCAATTTTGACAAAAAAACGGTTGTAAGGACTTCACGTGATGTTACACACGCTGCTACGAGAAGCTAAGAAGCTGCTACTCCCGCCCTCCAAATTTAATGTACCCATGTATGTTAGTCTCAATTTTGAGAATAAGGTTGCTTCTCCTGCCTTCAGTGAGAGGGAGTGTCTGACTTTTAACGACTAAAATCCACCGAGTTCCTTCAGTTGCTTGCAGGTTTGGTCATTGTAATATAATCATTAATGCAAACTACAATTATGTATTTCTTCAGTTTTCATTAATTCGTGTAGTTGTAAATTTTATTTTCAAAGCAAGGTTCCATGAACAAATATAGGAAAAAGTCTAAAAATTAAGTACGTCACAAAAAATTTTAACACTCGATTCGAGATTTGATCTGTTTTCATATGTTGGTACGGAACCTTCAGAGCGCGAGTACGACTCACACTTGCCCGGTTTTTTACATTACTCTACAAATAATATTTGTATGTCTGTAACTTGGGTCAAATATGTATCGGTCTCTAAATCACTATAACAAATCCTGTACCAAATAAATGTTTGATTGATTGAATCTTTCGGCAAGATAACAAAGAACTTACTTTATCAGCCAGCTCCTTCTCGAGGCGTCTGATCTTCATCCTGAGCTCTCGGTTCTCCAGTTCGATGAGGCTCAGGTCCGTGGTGAAGCCTTTGTCCTTGCACGGTATGTGCGCCGAGTCCTTGTAGCCGCGCGTCGTCGACGAGTCTTTCGTTGAGTCCGGACCTGAGATAGGCAAATAAATAGAATAAGCTATATTGTAGACCAAAAGTGCATGTGGATGAATGGAGAGGGAGAAGGAGGCCAAAGAAAAGATGGATGTATTGTGTGAAAAGTGATATGGAAGAAAAGGGAGTTACTGATAGCGTGACGAATGACAGGATAGAATGGAACAAAAAACATGTTGCGCCGACCCCAAATAAAACGGGACAAGGGCAGAAACATGATGATGTACAACAAAAGAAGTAACAAATTATGCAGAAACTTAATTGTTTTATATTTTTTAATGTTTTTATATTATTTTTTGTAGGAAATATTTAAAAATATAATTTATATGTATATGAGAAGAGAAAGCAAGAGATAATATTAATAATAACGATGGCGAGCTACCCATTGCTCGCCGTCCGCAAACCTTTATGTAGAATGCATTGTATGTTTTTAATTGATTTCAATATCAATAAGTATGTTGCTATCAGAGTCTAAAACGACGTATAACTCAAAGCCTGTACCATCTTAGCAACATTGTGTACTCAACAAATAAATGAGCACAAATGTTTTTTTTTAAATTATTTTTTTTATTGATGATAGTTTGGCGCTTGACCGCTATCTCACCTAATGGAAGGTGACGATGCGGTCGACGATGGAGCGCGCTTACCTAGAAGTAACCTATTCACTCTTAACTTAAAGTTTACTGGGTTGTAGCTATTAAGAAACATAGAACAAACACACTAATAAGAACAAATTCATGTAAACTTTTTTGACTGGCCTGTTGGTCTAGTCATTAGTGACTGCTGGTGGGGTACTGCTATGCCGGAGGTCGTTGGTCCGATACACACCCAGAAATTTATGTATAATTTATGTATGTATTTAGAAATATAATTATAACTATGTTTATCAGTTGTCTAGTACTTTAACACAAGCGCTGCTTAGCTTGGGACTAGATGATGTTGCAGAATCATAACCATAACTGTATAGAAATATAGCATTAAGCCTGAGCATGAGACCTGTCTCATGGCACAAATATAGAAAAAACTCTGAAAACTGAAAAATTGCGATTTGGAAAAATGCTTGCATTTTTTTTATATATAAAGAGAATAAAAACTCATTACTGCCTGATTGCCCGCTAAAGGTTACATAAATAAAATACCACCTTTGGGTGCTAGGAGAACCAAGTCGTCCTTTTCGAATAGATGGAATGAAAAATATTTTTCCACAAAACTAATGATGTCGCGAATCTTGTAATAATACAAACAAGGTGGAATACTGGAATTAGTAAACCCAACCTTATACAAAAATTTGGAATTAGTAGTAATTGAAGTAATATAGCAGGATAGCTCTACCTCAATAACGCTTCGATCATTGCGAGTATACATGTATCACACTGTAACGAAACCATAGCGCGATCTAATTCGATCTCAACGCCATCTATCGAACTAAGAGACAACTCAGACTTCAATGACCTTAAAGGTATGATATTCTGAACACGGCAACAAGCAGGAATGCTGTTGCCGCAGTGCTGCCACTAAGGTGCTGCCCAGCAGTGCTGCCTGCCGCATTGATTCGGAGTACGGCGGCAGTGTCGCTCTGTTCCTCTTCTGAATCAAAGAAATTCATCCTTTTTTACTCTTGCTGCGGCGGCAGACGCGTCACTACTGGTCTGTCGCGGCAGTAGTGCTGCCGCTACATTGCTGCTGCGACATTGCTGCCTAGTTCGGAATGTAATCTCATATAAGCTTATAGAGATTGTATGGGGACCAGTAGTGCCGCGACAGCATTGCGGCAACAACACTGCTGCTTATTGCCGAGTTCGGAATCATACCTTGAGAAAACATTTTTTTTACTATATTTACTATAAGATGAGAAATTTAAAGAAACTTGTTTTTCTATCCGTTCAACCGATTCTGACTTTTCTTGCTTTGGTGGCATGACAAATGACGGCTGCAGTAAATAGTTGGTATTGTAACCTCTTTTTTGTTTTTAATGTCATCCTTATGTCTACGGAATGAAAGTCAAAATCGGTTGAACGGACAGTAATACCTACATGTTTTTTTTTTTCGTAATACAGAATTTACATTTGTTGACTGACTTTGGAGTGGATTGAAAGATCTGCTCAAAAGTCAGTCTTGTCAGTCTTTTCTTTCTTTCCCTTTTAAGCACGAGTAAATTAGTTAATAATTAAGTATTCATTGGATAATTTTTTTAAATCGTTCGGTTTTCTCTAAATAAGTAATGTGCAGCTTTGGCCTCTACTAAGTCAGCTAGGTTAGAGACCAGTAGTTATTTCTATTGACATTTTCAAAAGCATCCTATTTTTTTAATAGCGATATCATTAATTTAGTGGTTAAATATTTTGTAGCTATTTACCCTATAAGAGAAAAAAAACTTGTTTTACTGACCGTTCAACCAATTTTAACTTTTATTGCGTGGATGACTGCATTAAATAGTTGGTATTGTAACCACTTTTTTGCTTTTAATGTCATCCTCATGTCTACGGAATGGAAGTCAAAACCGGTTGAGCGGACAGTAAAACATGATGTTTTACTGTCCGCTCAACGCACGCGCACTGCATGGTTTAAAACAAAGTCGTTTTTTAATAATAAAGAATCTTCGTAATTTTGATGCGTAGTTTTTTTATAGATAGAGTGATACAAGAGAGAGGTTTAAATGTATGATATATGCATAATATAGCACCCGTGCGAAGCCGGGGTGGGCCGCTAGATACATTCATACTAATTTCTTTTATTACACCTACCCCTATATGTCTCTGCATAACTTACAGGTTGACTGGTAGGAAATACCTAAGGCATAGTCCACCTCTGTATTTTTGTGAGCATAAAGAAAATATATAAAAAGATTTAATAAAAAAAATACGAAAACTAAACAATGGAGTTAATTTGAGATAAAACAACATAATGCATTGAAGTTTTTATAGTAAAATCAATAACAATGACATCATATTACGATTATATTATTATTATCTTTTCCCGGTAAACCGCAATAAAATCATTTTTTTATTTCGGGAATATCAAAATAATTTGCTTATTTCAAAGTTCGGCTTAATTGAGTACTTGACTCATTTTTTCATCTAAATCGAAAGAAGTTTTTAAATTCGTTCTATATTAATCAAGTTACAAACCTCTAACAAAATCTGGTGGTAGAGAAAACGGGCAAGTAACACACACACACTGAAATGTCACCGCCATTATGTTAATTTGTATGAAGGAACTAACACCTTTGAAGCGAACGAAGCCGCTGGGAGAAGCTAGTGTTAGCGTGACGAATGACAGGACAGAATGGAAGAAAAAGACATGTTGTACCGACCCCAAATAAAACGACGCCCGACGGGCAAGAAGATGATGATGAAACAATTTTTTAAAAAGATTAACCATGTAGTTTTTTGCCGGTTCTTCTACATAGGAAATGACTAATTGGAATCGTGCACTAGCTTCTGGCGTTTTAGAAGTGCCCATGTAGGGCTGTGTGAAATAAAAGATTTTGACTTGAATGTGCTCAACTCGATACTTTATGATTTACTTCACAGGGTCCCAAACTTTTATGAACTATTGCCCCCCTTTACAAGAAAACAGAATTCCAACGCCCCCTTTTTCATAGGTAGGTAATATTTAAATATACCAATTTTATACGTCCGTCTATTATCCAATTTTAGAATATCAATTAATAATCACCAATTTAAAATTAATTGTCTCTCTGTAATCATGCTACTCATGGTTGTGGTTGAATATCAAAGTTTATTAATTATTTTTAATAGTCCCCATTCCCCCTTAGTCCCTGACGGCCTGGCGAGGATCATGGGAAACCGATGGGCGCGTGACGCACAGGACCGATCGTTGTGGCGACGCCTGGGGGAGGCTTATGTTGTCTTTCGGCTGAGATAAATAATCCCCATTTGCATTTGGTCCCGCTACCGGCCCTCACGAAAAGTTTCAGCATCGATTAGGGGGCGGTAGCTCCCCCGTTGGGAATATATCTTCTTCTTCTTTTTTCGTATCGATCATTAAAATTTTTCTGTCCAGTATTGGCAACCTGTATGGTTTTGGGATTGGCCTCGTTTAGATCCTGCAAAGTACAGGGATGCATGAAAGGAGGCTCCCTGAGTGGCGTTAAAAATATCGTACAGCATTTCTAAACGCCTGGCGCACCCTGGTCAGCTAGCACTGGGTAACGCAGAGTCTAGCTGACTAATCCTTTCACCACGATGTCTGAAACTTCTATGATGTACCTGAGTCTAGATCGGAGTAGTAGACCGACTTGTCGCCCCTGTCATGGCTCTTGCTCCTCAGAGCCGGTCGCAGCTGGCGTCGCTCGGCCTCCAGCTTGCGCACGGTGTCCTGCAGCACGTCCACCTTGGACTTGAGCTCTGCGCGGTCGCGCTGCAGCTGGTGCAGCTCGCGCTCCAGCTCACTGTCGCTGTTGCTCTCCTTGCCGTCCCATGTCGTCATGCGCAGCTGGGATTCGAAGGCGGACCTGGAAAAATCGAATAAAAGAACTTGAGCATTTCATGAAGTGATTAAACCGGCATTATCAACAATATAGAAGTCTCTTCTTCTTCCTGTCCTTATCCCATATTACTTGGAGTCGGCGCAACACGTCTCGCTCTTCCATTCTGTCCTGTCACCCGTTATGCTATCACTTACTCCCTTTTGTTTCACATCACTCCACAATCAAGACAATCCATCCATTAGCATAAAAGTGTACAACTACCAATTTTCTTGCTTGCCACCCGACAAATCGAAAGAAACGCGACAATATGGTATTTGCATCGCGACTGAGAATGGTGGCGTGTGTGCGAGGGCAAGCAGCTAGCGACTGCATCGCGACTGTATCGATGCGAACGCGCGATAGCATCGCTACTGCAACGCTACAAAAAGTCGCCATGGGAGAGCCTTTTAATAAATAAAACCCATATTAGAACACGACATACCTCTGCACCTCCACATTGGCGAGCTGGTTGGTTAGTCTGTGCACTTGATCTTCCAGTGAAGAGTTCAGTCTCTTCATCTCACCGAGCGCTGATTTTGCACTCTCTAGTTTTTCAGTCAGGACCCGCCTTTCATTTTCACAGCTCGCTGGAAGATGACATCACTTAATAAAAACAGCAACACAACGTAGTTGTCTGGCATTTTTGCTGAACTGGATTTATTTGGCGCAGCCGCGAGACAGTGTTAGTTTTCTTTGTATATATTCTTTTTTATCTTAAGTTGTTCTCTATGTGTGCCACTTAAAATAATTATCTTTCTTTCTTAAAATAGTCATAATCATATACTCATCGACGCACTAACGTGTTCCGTGGGATCCAGTACACGATTCTGGAATTTGACGTCGATTTTTTCCCTACTCATGAATATCTGTATACATATTTAGGCCTACTGTCCATGGAAGCGTAGCTTCATAGACGTGTAGTCGTCGTTATACTTGTGTTGCTAACTCTTCTAAACATTTCCGAAGCCAATAGGCACCGAAGTTAATAGGGTCAACACACATCAGTTCGCTTACTAATAAGATAAATAGAAAAAAGGAGACTCACAAACACTCTTCTGAATCTGCCTCAACTTGTCAACGGCGTTGTGCTCGTTGTTCTTGGCTTCGTTGAGCTGGCGTGTCACCTTTAATTAATAATTTTTTTATTTAATTTATTTTAAACAGAACGGCCGAAGACAATTATACTATTTAAACACAGAGAGAAACAAGTACAATGAAGACAAGCGATAGTTTATATTATTAAAAAAAGACAACAATAAAAATATAAAGAAAGGGTTGACCGATACTTAAACACGATTGAAAATTGCACGAAAAAAATGCTGTCCAGTGCTTTTACATTCGCCTGTTTTTCGCGATTTCAGGTTTGGTCCCATAGTAAATGTTGTCTGTTATTAGGATAACAATCACGTGTTTAAGTATCGGTCACAAACGAGTGCAACGGAGAGCCGATGGTTGACTCGGTGGTTTATTTTAACGAGTCCGATTCTTTCGATTGTGAAATCATGTCGGAATGGGCTATCGCTAAGTGTATACTTCTTATAATTAGAAACTCTTTCCTAAGATACAGACAGATTTCTCTGCCTAGTTTAGGAAAGGTTATGACTCACTTTATAATTGTACTGGTTCTTTTTTCATTAATGTTTAAGATAACTCTGTTATTTATAGTTTAGTAATTTATTATATGATCAGTGTGTGTTTAAAATGTCACTTACGGGATATCTTCCAACATATACACACATAGTTCGGAAACGTGGTCGCTCACAATGGGCCTCATCCTCATGGCTTAAAGTCACCCAAAGAGCAATGGAAAGGACTATGCTCGGAGTTTCCTTGCGCGATCACATCAAAAATGAAGATATTCGCAAGAGAACGAAGGTTACTGACATAGCCCGAAGAATCACCAAACTTAAGTGGCAGTGGGCATGTGACATTGCTCGTGGAACAGATGGTCGATGGGGACGGAAGGTTCTAGAGTGGCGGCCACGTACCGGAAGACGCAGCGTCGAAAGGCCTCCCACAAGGTGGACCGATGACCTGGCGAGGGTCGCGGGAATCCGATAGATGTGAGACGCACAGGACCGGTCGCTGTGGTGACGCTTGGGGGAGGCCTATGTCCAGCAGTGGACGACTTTTGGCTGAGATGATGATGATGATACCTTGCCGAGCTCTGCACGCAGCTCGCTCTCGGCGGCGGCGGCCTTCTGCAGCGCCGTGGACAGCTGCTCCACCGTGCCCTTCAGCGACGTGCAGCGGTCCTCCAGCTGCGCGATCGTGCGCGTGTAGCCCTCGCAGCGCTCTTGTAGCTATACAAGTATGTGTATACCTTGCCGAGCTCTGCACGCAGCTCGCTCTCGGCGGCGGCGGCCTTCTGCAGCGCCGTGGACAGCTGCTCCACCGTGCCCTTCAGCGACGTGCAGCGGTCCTCCAGCTGCGCGATCGTGCGCGTGTAGCCCTCGCAGCGCTCTTGTAGCTATACAAGTATGTGTATACCTTGCCGAGCTCTGCACGCAGCTCGCTCTCGGCGGCGGCGGCCTTCTGCAGCGCCGTGGACAGCTGCTCCACCGTGCCCTTCAGCGACGTGCAGCGGTCCTCCAGCTGCGCGATCGTGCGCGTGTAGCCCTCGCAGCGCTCTTGTAGCTATACAAGTATGTGTATACCTTGCCGAGCTCTGCACGCAGCTCGCTCTCGGCGGCGGCGGCCTTCTGCAGCGCCGTGGACAGCTGCTCCACCGTGCCCTTCAGCGACGTGCAGCGGTCCTCCAGCTGCGCGATCGTGCGCGTGTAGCCCTCGCAGCGCTCTTGTAGCTATACAAGTATGTGTATACCTTGCCGAGCTCTGCACGCAGCTCGCTCTCGGCGGCGGCGGCCTTCTGCAGCGCCGTGGACAGCTGCTCCACCGTGCCCTTCAGCGACGTGCAGCGGTCCTCCAGCTGCGCGATCGTGCGCGTGTAGCCCTCGCAGCGCTCTTGTAGCTATACAAGTATGTGTATACCTTGCCGAGCTCTGCACGCAGCTCGCTCTCGGCGGCGGCGGCCTTCTGCAGCGCCGTGGACAGCTGCTCCACCGTGCCCTTCAGCGACGTGCAGCGGTCCTCCAGCTGCGCGATCGTGCGCGTGTAGCCCTCGCAGCGCTCTTGTAGCTATACAAGTATGTGTATACCTTGCCGAGCTCTGCACGCAGCTCGCTCTCGGCGGCGGCGGCCTTCTGCAGCGCCGTGGACAGCTGCTCCACCGTGCCCTTCAGCGACGTGCAGCGGTCCTCCAGCTGCGCGATCGTGCGCGTGTAGCCCTCGCAGCGCTCTTGTAGCTATACAAGTATGTGTATACCTTGCCGAGCTCTGCACGCAGCTCGCTCTCGGCGGCGGCGGCCTTCTGCAGCGCCGTGGACAGCTGCTCCACCGTGCCCTTCAGCGACGTGCAGCGGTCCTCCAGCTGCGCGATCGTGCGCGTGTAGCCCTCGCAGCGCTCTTGTAGCTATACAAGTATGTGTATACCTTGCCGAGCTCTGCACGCAGCTCGCTCTCGGCGGCGGCGGCCTTCTGCAGCGCCGTGGACAGCTGCTCCACCGTGCCCTTCAGCGACGTGCAGCGGTCCTCCAGCTGCGCGATCGTGCGCGTGTAGCCCTCGCAGCGCTCTTGTAACTTCTGCAAACAACAACGTTTCATGAAATTTACAACTTGTCAAAAGACAGTGCAGAGGATGAGAGATGCGCTTTGTCATCAACCCATCAGACTATTTTCCCCCTGGACAATCATGGCCAATCTTATTTTTATATTGAGGGATAACAAACAGCTACAACGTAAGATTAGGCAATATGATCAAAAGACCTTGCCTTCCCCTATGCGGCATAATTGTTGAGACCGCTCCGTGCTCCACTCAACGTCGCCGCGCGCTGGCGGCTGTGAAAGCGCGGTGCGGGGACAGCGAGGAGTCAGCCGGCCAGCAGCCACACTGCCAACCAGTCAGCTGTTGCTCGCCCTTACGCACTCTTTTTATTATCATCCTAATTTCAAACCATTTAACTGACGATCGTTGTAATTTCTTTTCTTCCGTTTTTCATTATATTTTTTATTATACAGTCCACTATTCTTTTATTTTTGTTCCACCACGACTATCGTCGCGATCACATAAGAAAACACATTTCTTTTTTACAACCATGTCACTTGAATCTTTCTAATTTTAGATACTGTTTTGATGATAGTTAAATTGATTTTCTTCACAAGTGTATTGAAAACGTCCTATGATTCATGTGAGTAATTGGTGATTACCGTTCTTGGCTCTCTTAAGATCCTCGCCGCGGCTCGTCTTAATACCGTTTCATCTTAATACTGCCGTGACGGTAATCACCCACATTACACACTTGTATCATAATCTACTGGTACTAAATATCAGACCCAATGCACAAATAATAGAATTTTATGTCACAGATATATCATACCTTCAAGGCCTGGTCTCTATCCCTGGCGGCGACGGCAGCCCTCTGCACGTCGCCCTCCAGCTGAGCGCGACGCACGTCCAGACGCGCCGCACGACCTTACAACGAGTAATAAATACATCAAGCGTGAGCTAGAACTGGTATTGAGCGGACGAACGGATTACGCTGCCCGCCCACGACAGACTTTTTGTAAGACCGATAATCGTCACAAATTATGATCCTATAGTATATTCTGACCGACTTTTTGTAGGCCGTGTGCGATGCACTATTGCTATCAGTATGTTCTATTTTTCACCTACAAAAAGTCGGTCACCGATTATATATCGGTCGTGGGCGGGCAGCGCTAACCTTCCAAACGTCAAGTGAGCACACGGGACTCACTTTAGAAAATGCCCCAACTGTCAGCCGAAGTGAATTGGATCACAATTGATCGGTCACCATTGGTCGCTGTTTATTTGAAGTTTTTCACACATTCTGCAGTTTTTCGAACTGAATGGTTCATTCACTCACAATTTTAATATTTTTTAGTGGTAAGAACCCTGTTTGTCACCGTCCCTCCAACTTCTCTCGGCGTCCCACAAATTAAGAGGGAAGTAACTAACTCACACGTGGGCCACGCCAGGGGCCCGAATCTGCTATGCAATACTGTCAGAATGGTCGATCATTGAGCGCGAGAGGGACGGAGCTATACAACTTACATAGCTCCGTCCCGCCTGCACCAAAAAATGGTCGACCACTCTGACACAATTGTAATAGCAAACTAAGGCCCCTGATTTGTGCGTAGAACAACGTCGTGTGCAATTCAGTTTACAAGCAGAGATCATTCATTGTTCCAAGTTGCTTAGGTTTGACGCAGCACGGCTTTTTCTACTTTTATACTGTCGAAAAATTCAAGATGTCTTCTGTAGGCCAAAAGGTTCCTTTGTGCTGTCATTTACTGAAAGATAATGTAACGAGAAACGCGGGCCCGAGAAAGATGGAAATAGTAAAGGGAGGCCTTTGCCCAGGAGCGGGATAGAGTAGGATAACAAAAAAAAACTATATTTATACTACACCTGCTCGGAAAGTACCTTGATACTTTATCAAATTTACGGTAGAAAGTACGTCATTGCATATCGAACAAATATGCGGCGAGAAAACGCATCTGAGCGGGAGAGAAAAGTGTATGAAAATCCATTTCTTACGTGGTTTTTCTTTTTTAATTTTGGGTAAGACTATGCGCTGGTAACCTAAATATCAAAAGCCAAAAAGTTTTTACAGTGAGTTTTTATCTCCAAGTTCGCAAAATGACACTGGCCACTAGCTGTGTGTTGGATGGTGTCAAACAATTTGAAAAAAGAACATGTGAAAATTGCAGACGCCATTTTCAATTTGTGTGTTGTTTGAGGATTCAGTTTTCGTAGAAAAGTAAAATAAAACTATATTCCTCGTAGGTGTAGTATAAAGCACTATGTATCACTCGAGAGAAAGTGCGATTCCCGATCTCGGGTGTTTTAAAGCCCTCGCCTACGGCTCGGGCTTCAAACGACACCCTCGACGGTAATCGGTCACTTTCTCCTCTCGGTGAACAATGTACTATTGTACCTTCAGCCGCTGCAAGCGCTTCACGCAACTGCCCAACTTCTTGTACCCGTTCCGCTAACTGCACTCGGAGATTATCCCCTTTGTTCTAGGAATAAAATTTTCATTAACAATAATTTTCCAATAAAGAAGCAAACAGCAGAATGGTCACTTTAGATTTTTTAAGTTACTTATTAGTTAATGTACTTCTTGATATAAAGCTTTTGGATAGTTACAAAAGATATTGAAGATCATTTTCATTCCTTTTTTCGGTATTAAAGGGTACATAATTATTTTTTAATACAGTTGCTCAAAAAGTGACATATTGCAGGGACGTTTAGCGTTCGAGAAGTGGGCTATTATACACTCGTGCTTTTTCTTTACCATTCCCGAACTCGTGCTTTTTCTTTCCCAACTGTCAAAATAATGTCTATTAAAAAGAAAAAAATCAACCACGAAGTTTTTACTAAAAAAGTTTTTAGTTCAAATATTTCTAAAAAGAAGCTACTAATTTGTTTCAATTTCAGATTTAATGATTTGATTCAATAAGTTAGGCTAGGTTTCATTTCATATCATTAAATTTCATTTCATATCAATAAAAAAATGTACTGAAGACTTGGCTGTATGGGGTATAGTTCCTTTTGTCTACCCAGAATGGGTGAAGAAAACAAAAAAAAAACTGCTTATATTTTTTTAACACAGTTGCTCGTAAAGCTGATGTAATTCCACCGGTTTTAAATATGTAAAGCGGGTCATAAAAAACGCGTGTGTTATACCAAAGCAAATAGTTAAGTTATAGTCCATACAAATTCCATAACAGCATTATTTGCCATTTCGCGCGCGGCGATTAGTTCGAAATTTGAATAGCCTCATCATTTTATCATTTGTCGTATTTTATCATTTTTTGTCATTTCTTGTGATTATTTGTGGTTTTTAGTCATTTTTTGTGATTATTTGTGGTTTTTAGTCATTTTTTGTGATATTTGTAATTTTTTGTCACTTTTTGTAATTTTTTGTCAACATTTGTGATTTTTTGTCACTTTTTGTTTCTTTTTGACACTTTTGTCACTTTTTGTGATTTATTGTCATTTTAGTAATTTTTTGGCACTTTTTGTTACTTTTTGTCACTTTTTGTTACTTTTTGTTACTTTTGGTTACTTTTGGTTACTTTTGGTTACTTTTGGTTACTTTTGGTTACTTTTGGTTACTTTTGGTTACTTTTGGTTACTTTTGGTTACTTTTGGTTACTTTTGGTTACTTTTGGTTACTTTTGGTTACTTTTGGTTACTTTTGGTTACTTTTGGTTACTTTTGGTTACTTTTGGTTACTTTTGGTTACTTTTGGTTACTTTTGGTTACTTTTGGTTACTTTTGGTTACTTTTGGTTACTTTTGGTTACTTTTGGTTACTTTTGGTTACTTTTGGTTACTTTTTGTTACTTTTTGTCACTTTTTGTCATTTTCTGACATTTTTTGTCATTTTTTGTTACTTTTTGTCATTTTCTGTCATTTTTTGTCACTTTTTGTCATTTTCTGTCACTTTTTGTCATTGTCTGTCACTTTTTGTCTACTTTTGTGATTTTTTGTCACTTTTTGTCATTTTTCGTCATTTTTGTCACTTTTTGTGATTTATTGTCATTTCAGTAATTTTTTGTCACTTTTTGTGATTTTTTGTCAACTTTTGTGATTTTTTGTCATTTCTGTCACTTTTTGTGATTTATTGTCATTTCAGTCATTTTTGTCATTTTTTGTGATTTGTTGTGATTTTCTGTCATTTTTTGTCACTTTTTGTCATTTTTTGTCATTTTTGTCACTTTTTGTCATTTTTTGTGTTTTGTTGTGAATTTCTGTCATTTTTTGTCACTTTTTGTCATTTTTTGTGTTTTGTTGTGAATTTCTGTCATTTTTTGTCACTTTTTGTCATGTTTTGTCACTCTTTGTCATTTCAGTCATTTTCAGTCATTTTTAGTAATTTTTTGTAATTTTGTCATTTTACCAAACAATATTTGCGTTCGTTCTTTGGCGCTAAACACTGAGATGTTCCTCACACAATAAGTGCGCAGCAATTTTTAAAATGAAAATGTTTATAAATGTTTTTTTTTCTGTTTCCTCGCAAATGTGTTAAAAAACGTCGTACAATATACGTGCGTATTGGTTATAACATGCTCGGCTCAGTTACGCCCTCGCCTTCGGCTCGGGCTGAAATTCCGCCTCGCATGTTATAACCATCATTACGCACTAATATCGTAATGTACTATTACGGTTGGCGCCATTTTGATTAGTCAGTTGAGTTTATTGTGTTTTTATAATTTTATTAAACTGCTTAATTTTTTCGCAACTGTATTAAAAATAGTCGTTCAGTACAAGTGCGGAACCGTCATTGCAACTTGTTCCGACTGTCAACCCTCACCTTCGGCTGCGCCTCGGCTCGGGTTAACATTTGTCGAAACTCTTTGCAATGACAGGCTTTCCGCACTTGTAATGAAATATACTATTTTCATTGTTTGTGTCAAAAAGTAAATTAAATAATCCTACTAATATTATAAATGCGAAAGTTTGTGAGGATGGATGTATGTTTGTTACTCTTTCACGCAAAAACGGCTTGACCGATTTGGCTGAAATTTGGTATGTAGATAGGTTATACACTGGATTAACATATAGGCTACTTTTTATCTTTTTTTTTCGACTTTGTTATTTTTTCTATAGGCTGCTTTTTATCAACACACTATGCGGGCGAAGCCGCGGGCGGAAGCTAGTATGTAATATTTTAAATAGAAAAAATAATTCTAAACCGTTCAAAATTAAGTGAATTAGAAACCATTCAAATCTGATGGAATGGGACTCAGTCAAGTAACAGTTACCTCATTTTGCAGCTTCTCTTCAGTGATGGACGTCAAGTTAGCTTCGAGGCTGGTGATCTTGTCGCGTAAGTTACTGATCTCCAGGGTCTTACTTTGTACTGACTCATTCTGAAATGAATTTCAAATAACATAAGCAACAAAAAGTTTAACGTGTTGAGTATTTACTGTGGTAGTCGCTAACAATAACATAATTCAAAGGTTAAGGGGTCAGTTCACACTAAGACGCGACGCGAAACGACGATGCAGGAAGAGGCCAGTGATATCGCGCCGCGCCGCGCGCCGCCGCGAGACGCATCGCAACGTTACCAGGCGCATAGTAAAATCGTCGGCAACACGACGTCGTGAATGTAAAAACGTTCCACTGCGCAGCGAAACACCGCGCGATGTCACGAGGCGCAGCGAGACGCTGCGCGGCGTCACGAAGCGCAAGTATTCTAATTTCTCACAATGAAATGTGTAGGTATCTTTTCGTGTAGTAAATAAAGTTCTATTTCGAGTCACTTTATTAAAATGTGCATGTACGACGATAGTCTGCACACTTATGGTAAAATGATAGAAACCGGGGATGATAATAAAACCGCCCGTGTTGAGTGTAGAAAAATCACTAATTTATTTTACTTAGTAACAACTATATAAAATGGTCGCGCGTGTGCAAACGCAGCAAAACCTACTTAATTGTACTAATGTGCGGGTTCACCGTACATACTGCCAACTCTAAAGGAGAAGACAGGAGACGAGTTTAATCCTAGATGATAAGTGGTCAAGTTAAACACATGAAAACTGATGACTTACATTAATGATACATTTTCAGTTGAAAGATGATACAAGGTGATTTCCTTAGGTTTATATCTATGTAACTAATCTAAGTCGTAAAGTCTGTAACATTAAATTGTCTGGTTCCTCAGGTTCACTTTCACTAACGACACTAACGGACCATGGGTGAGGTCCCCTTATCGACACTTTCGGTAGATTTACTTATATCACTAAACTCACTGAACACTGGCACTGGCACAGTTACACTCACGCTCTCCGTTGAGCGTTGCGTCGCGTCTCGCTGTGAGCTGACCCTAAGACCGTTTTCACATTTTCCGATCCGATATCGGTATCGGACGCCGATACGATATCGGGGTAAGGTAAATGTATGATATGTACCTGTCTTTCATATTGTCCGACCCGATATCGGATATCGGAGCACAGCATTTCATACATTTTACTTACCCCGATATCGTATCGGCGTCCGATACCGATATCGGATCGGAAAATGTGAAAACGGTCTAACGCGTACTGTCCACGCGTCTGTGTTTGGTTCAATACGCTGTTCTTTTCAAGCTGCCAGGCGTATTTTGAAGCGTCTATGAAGTTACGAGTCCATGGACAATAGGCCTAACTGAATTATAGTCTATTCGCGTTAAGAAAATAGTGACTCATTAGTGCAGGTGCAAATTAAGTTTTAAACCATTATTAATAAACCTTATATTCTAAATGGGTTACAAATTAAACGATTTATATTATACAAAAGTTTTTATAAGTTTTTTCTAGTGTATATTTCTATGGGATATAAACAACATCTTACCAGCGCATTAAGCTGCGCATTCTTCTGCCCCAGCGCGCTCTGCAGGCGCGCCTTCTCCTCCTGCATGGTCCTCAGGTTGGAGGTCACACTCTGCAGCTTGTGTCAGCATGTTCACTTGCGTGGTGAGGACATATATGAACAACATCTTACCAGCGCATTAAGCTGCGCATCCTTCTGCCCCAGCGCGCTCTGCAGGCGCGCCTTCTCCTCCTGCATGGTCCTCAGGTTGGAGGTCACACTCTGCAGCTTGTGTCAGCATGTTCACTTGCGTTGTGAGGACATATATAAACAACATCTTACCAGCGCATTAAGCTGCGCATCCTTCTGCCCCAGCGCGCTCTGCAGGCGCGCCTTCTCCTCCTGCATGGTCCGCAGGTTGGAGGTCACACTCTGCAGCTTGTGTCAGCATGTTCACTTGCGTTGTGAGGACATATATAAACAACATCTTACCAGCGCATTAAGCTGCGCATCCTTCTGCCCCAGCGCGCTCTGCAGGCGCGCCTTCTCCTCCTGCATGGTCCTCAGGTTGGAGGTCACACTCTGCAGCTTGTTGTCGCCCTTGCCGGCCTGCTCGCTCGCGTCCTTCAGCTGCTTCTTCAGCATGTTCACTTGCGATTTGTAGTCATCCTGAACAAGGAAGAAATAGGAAAAATCATGGAATTAATCCTAGCCTACCAGTCAATAACTCTGTGTGTAATAATGTGACCAGAAATCACGTAAAAAAAAAAACAACAGTTCAGTACATTTCGACCAGTTAGTAGGCGAACTCTATTGACTTTTCAAGACCCAACCCAAACCCTTGAGTGAGGCAGGACTTTGCGTTTTATATAATACAGAATACTATATTCATTGAATTGAGTAATGTAATTATTTTATATAGGTATCTAACTAAAAAGTGTTTATGTAGACCGTCGTACCTTCTCACGTTCGATCTGGCAGACATCGTGCATCAAGTTCCGCATTCCCTTCTTGACGAGCTCCGGATCCACGTCTATGATCTCATTGCGGTCCTCAGAATGGTCGCGACCTGAAATACAGTCAAGACACTTAGAGGAGTCTGTCTCTTTCGCCAAGACGCTGTTTTCTATAATGGCCGTATAGGCTTTTTGAACTTTGACGTCAAAGTTCATGTTGGACTTTTATTTTTAGCCTATCTCAAAAGGGAAGAGGTATTTTTTTATGTATTTTCATCCATTTCTCGGTCAGTTGAGGACCGATTTTGATTATTTTTTGGCCGCGATTGTCATATAACATACCTCCTCTATGCGGACTATATCTCCTAGCCGGACTGGCGAGCCGCTTCCTGGTGGCGGCGTGCACGGTGCCGTCGGGCTGCACGCCGCACACGCGGCGCAGCGCGTGCGCGATGGACGACAGCTTGGCCTCCGCCTCGCGCTTGGCGCTCTCGCACTGCGACAGCGACGCTTGTAACATACCTCCTCTATGCGGACTATATCTCCTAGCCGGACTGGCGAGCCGCTTCCTGGTGGCGGCGTGCACGGTGCCGTCGGGCTGCACGCCGCACACGCGGCGCAGCGCGTGCGCGATGGACGACAGCTTGGCCTCCGCCTCGCGCTTGGCGCTCTCGCACTGCGACAGCGACGCTTCTAACGCGCGGCAACGCCCTTCGCTGCCGCCAAGACGAGCCTGACAATGTCGAGAGGGGTTCGATGCAATAATCAAGATCGAACACGTTTTGCTGATCTAGCAACCCAATTACGCAGCTCTAAGTGCGGCGCTAAAATAACTGCTTAGCAGAAGGAGGCGATCGCCTGCCACTACTCTTCGCTCCGGACCATGGGCTGTACCAGGCCCGGCGCGAAAGGTTGCTGCCGTCGATCGCCCCCACGAAGACACAGCGGTGTTCCGCCCAAGCGGGGCACACCGATTTTACTTTAATGTTGTGTTTGTCTTTAAGTGTTGCAGCACTTGAATAGTGTCCAAATAATAACCCTTACCCTACAATAACCCAGTGTCCTATAATATTCCAGTGTATTTAATGCAGACGATCCTTAAAAATAAATATAAGGGTATTAAATCTGCCTCTTTGTTCTGCAGAGTGCAGGCTAGTTTCAACTCCGGGAGAAGGGCTCCTAAAAAAACCACAGCAAGAATGCCCGAATCTCCTCTATTAAGTGATGTTGTTCATAGATACATCATATTAACCACGTTTATTAACGTAACTTGTTATCCTAAGGGTGAAGATAACTTATTTAATCCCGAGAAAAATTTAGGGCGATCGTAGCGAGGTCGCCAAAAGTTCGTTTATTTAAATAAATTGACAGCTGCTACTGAAAGCGATTCTCCCTAGAGATGAAAAGAATAACTTTTAACCCGCTCCTCGGGTAACTTCAGACCTAATTTCAGAGTACGAGTAATGAAAAAGTTTTCCTTTCTTGTTTACTAACCGATATTGATATTTAGTTAGTGTCACTGTAACTATGTATTTGGGGATATTTGATTCTATTCATCAAATATATAAAGAATATCTCGAGGTTTGAAACTTTTAAATGTGACTTGTGCCTTTATAACATGAGATTTTCTCTCTTTATTAAACCAAAATGCAAAGAACCCAACTGGGATGCAAATCGGATCCTGAAATCTGAAAACACAGATATTTATTTATTTATTAAGGTAAAACCAACAGCTTCTATGTACAGCATTTCTTGGGTATAAAAAACAATTGGCCTAAGTCTTACATAGTTGCCAATTACAGGTCAACCAGCATTCACAAAATAAGGGTGACATAAATTATTACATAATATAAAATTGCAATGAGGAAAAAAAAAACAAATTGTGGAAACTAACACATAATAGAATCAAAATCAATTAATACACATTTAAAATAATAATAGAAGATACAAAAGTTTAAAGAACCGACCTTGAGTTCTTGTATCTGCTGCGTGGCATCGGCGAGGCATACTTCCAGGTTGTGTTTGAGTTCTTCAAGACGACGCTCCTTCGACCGACAGTCTTCCAGGCGAAGTACCAGTTCCTGGAAAGAAACGTATCAGTCGAGTAGTCACAAATGGTGTTTTCCATACATTTATTTTGGTTTAAAAAGTTTAGAAGGTCGTTCCTGTGCGTCTCATATCTATCGGATTTGTGCTGTCCTTAGCGGTGCATGCTCCCATTTTGCGAGGCTGCACCAACGCTGAGCGCATCGGTACGCGCGAGCCATTCTAGAATCTGTTATCCAATCGACCGTCTGTGACCGGGGTACGACACATTGCTTACATTGGCATTGGGAATCTAGATTCTTAGGGCTCCATGTCACCGCGATGCCGCCGCGACGCCTGCGGAACGTGTGAGTACCTGATCCCTAGCGCGACAGGCCTCCTCCAGCTCGGCAGCGCGCTGCCGGCAGGCGGCCAGGTCAGCCCGTGCAGCACCCAGCATGGCCTCCAGCTCGGCGCCATGTCGTCGCGCCGCGGCCGCGTCACCAGCGCAACGTTCGCGTTCTTCGCATTCGTTCTGTAATCTGAAACGTCGATATTTACTTTCGATCAAACATGATTTATAAGTTAGCTACAGTGCCTGATAAATTCATTTTTATAGATAAGTTTACCGTACCAAATTAGCCCACTTAATAAATTTTTATGCAACTTATTCCACAATCATGTCACAGTACGAGCACGGACAATGGTGTTCTCGGTTATCCTATGTCGAAATGCAACTCTCCCTTCAACTGCATGGTTTCTGCAGTAACAAATCCTCCGTCACCGATTTGATTTTATACATTGATCAGATGCAACCCCTTTTTTTGACAACGAATCAACTCTCCATGTACCAATTTCAGCAGAGCTTTCGATAAGGTCGACCACAAAATCTTGCTGTTGAAACTACATAATCTTAGTATACAAGAACCCCTTTTGCAAGGGTATAGATCATATTTGTAAGAGTGAACAAAAATAATGGTAGTGAATGGTGTTGGCTTTTTAGTGTACATTGCAACCTCTGGTGTGCCCCAGGGATTCTATACCGGACCTATTCTCTTTACTGTGATCAATATCGACATATTCTTGATTTTTTTATGTCAACTGCATCACACATAGCCATTGTTCTTTGTTTGCCGATGATGTTAAGATCTACTATCAAATACAAACTGAAGAAGATGTTGCTCTGCTTCAATATGATTTGAATCCATTGCAAAGCTACCATGTGGTAAATGGGATGGAATTGAATGAAAGCAAATGTTATCACATAAAACTTGCCGTCTACTTACTCCTTCAATGGAACGTTATTGAAGCAAGTTAAAGTGCCATCATTAAGTAGGTGTTTATTACACCTTTGAGCACAATCTGGTAGAATATGCAATTCTCGTCTGAAGCCCCGTATATAATATTTACATAGATCGAAATGAATTCAAAAAGGATTTGCTAGATGTTTTAGGTTCAAAAACGAATTCACTCATAAAGAGTCAGTTCTTAGCTAGCGAATTAGTCTTTACGAAGAACTCAAAGACTCATTGATAAATGAAGGGTTCTAAACGATCTGTTGATACTCCATGAAACTGCTAAAGGGACACGCAAAAAATTAATCTTTATCTTTATAAATATTCAACGCCAGGCCTACTTAATAAAATCAATATAGAGTTACCTCGTTTTTCACACATCCGGTTTACTGTATCATGAAATCGTTTAACACTAAACCTTGCCGTACAAACCTGGATGGGGCATGTTTCCCAAAAATAGAATGTTGATGGACGAGTGCAAAAACATTCTTGTTTGTACGATTTTACTTCAAAACAATAGAACAAGAAGCGAAACGATAAAAATATCGCACATAGAACTGTCCACGTTGAGAGCATAATATTAAATGAGTAGCTTATACCGCTTACATCGAAGGACTGGAACAATTTATCTGCTGCGGTCTTCCCATCTGACTATTATATTGGTGTCTTCAAGGCTAGAGTGAATAGGTTCTTAATAAACTAGTGTGCCTCAACCGTCGCACGGCGAGTATCCATCCTTAAGGCCGGCGCCCATTATCGGCATTGGTCTGAGGATTTTAGGTTAACACCATAACAATAAAGTAGAAAATTCCATGGTACATGTTCGTAGTAACAAAAATTCGGCATGCTTGAGGCTGGTGCAGCGGCAACCTTAAGGATGCTTCGGGATACTTTGTCATTATTCGGTACACGCTCGTAAGAATTTTAAGAATCGCTAGACATCTTTAAGGATGTTGCAGCATGCCATGGCATAGTTTCCGACCGTGTGCGCTTGCGTGTAGAGATGACGAAGGATTCTTTTGCTTGTCGATGCCGATAATGGGCGGCCAGGCCTTATGTTGTTAAAACCTTTCTTTCAACTATTACCTATAGGAATGGTAGATAAAAGAAACTCATATCAAACAGTTAAAATAGAAGTTTCTATAACACTGTCGGCTTCATTTAGAATGTTTTCCGGAGTTAATGTGTCGCTAGATGATTCCATTTTAATTCGAAGCCGAAGCACTCAAAATCAGATAGTATCACACTTTATCGTTTCCAAAAATATTGTCAAAACAAAATTAACAAAGTTCCCGCCAAATCACTTTTTTAATTTTTTTTCATTTTTAAATCAGAGTTAGCAGCAATCATTTTTTAAATTTGGAACAAGTAGGATAGAAACAAATAATACGTACATAAAAAAAAATATTGATATCGGCTGGCTGAATAGAGCTAACCCATTGAGATTAGCGCCTTATGGTGCGATTAAAAAAAAAACTGTGCAATAATGAAATTTCATACATTTTTATTGCTCTAGAGCAATAAAGACTCGCTTTGTACTGAGTTTTTAGTGTGATTATGATGAAATTAAAGCATAGTTGGAAGAAAAAACCTTTTTAACAAAGTTGCTCGTAAAGCTGATGTAATTCCACCGGTTTTAAATATGTAAAGCGGGTCATAAAAAACGCGTGTGTTACCAAAGCAAATAGTTAAGTTATAGTCCATACAAATTCCATAACAGCATTATTTGCCGTTTCGCGCGCGGCGATTAGTTCGAAATTTGTATAGCCTCATCATTTTACCATTTGTCATATTTTATAATTTTTTTGTCATTTCTTGTTATTTTTTGTTACTTTTGTAATTTTTGTCACTTTGTGTAATTTTTTGTGATTTGTTGTGATTTTCTGTCATTTTTGTCATTTTTTGTTACTTTTTGTCATTTTTGTCACTTTTTGTCATTTTTTGTGATTTATTTATTTATTTATTTATTTATTAAGGTAAAACCAACAGCTTCTATGTACAGCATTTCTTGGGTATAAATTACAATTGGCTTAAGTCTTACATAGTCGCCAATTACAGGTCAACCAGCATTCATATAATAAGGGTGACATAAATTATTACATAATATAAAATTGCAATGAGAAAAAAAAAAAAACAAATTGTAAACTAACACATAACAAAATAAAATCAAAATCAATTAATACACATTTAAAATTAAAATCAAATTGAATGAAAAACTAAATTAAGTACTTATAAAAAATTTTAATTATAAAATTAAACTAGACATATGAAAAGACACAAAAATTGTTTCATATTTCCTAATTCAATAATAATGTAACCTAAACACAATTGTCAAACGTTCCCCGGGACTTCAGTACTCTGGCTTTAAAGACCTGCTGGCTGGATTTGTTGTGATCTTCTGTCATTTTTTTCATATCAGAAATTTTTTGTCACTTTTTGTCATTTTTTGTCACTTTTTGTCATTTTTTGTCATTTTTTGTCATTTTTTGTCATTTTTTGTCATTTTTTGTCATTTTTTGTCATTTTTTGTCATTTTTTGTCATTTTTTGTCATTTTTTGTCATTTTTTGTCATTTTTTGTCATTTTTTGTCATTTTTTGTCATTTTTTGTCATTTTTGTCATTTTTCCATTTTTTTGTCATTTTTGTCACTTTTTGTCATTTTTGTCATTTTTTGGAATTTTTTGTTACTTTTTGACATTTTTTGTCACTTTTTGACATTTTTTATCATTTTATGACTTTTTGTCTTTTTTTGTCATTTTTTGTAACTTTTTGTTATATTTTGTCACTTTTTGTAATTTTTGGTGATTATTTGTGGTTTTTAGTCATTTTTTGTAATTTTTTTCAACTTTTGTGACTTTTATTCACTTTTTGTCATTTTTTTGTCGCTTTTTGTCATTTTTTGTGACTTTTTGACATTTTTTGTCACTTTTTGACATTTTTTGTCATTTTTTGTGACTTTTGTCTTTAATTGGCATTTTTTGTAATTTTTTGTAACTTTGTTATTTTTTGTTACTTTTTGTAATTTTTGTCATTTTTTGTTACTTTTGTAATTTTTTGTCATTTTTGTCACTTTTTGTAATTTTTTGTGATTTGTTGTGATTTTCTGTCATTTATTGTAATTTTTTGTCACTTTTTGTCATTTTTTGTTACTTTTTGTAATTTTTTGTCATTTTTGTCACTTTTTGTAATTTTTTGTGATTTGTTGTGATTTTCTGTCATTTTTTGAATTTTTTTTTCACTTTTTGTCATTTTTTGTTACTTTTTGTCATTTTTGTCACTTTTTGTCATTTTTTGTGATTTGTTGTGATTTTCTGTCATTTTTTGTCACTCTTTGTCATTTCAGTCATTTTTAGTCATTTTCGTCATTTTTTGTAATTTTTGTCATTTTACCAAACAATATTTGCGTTCGATTTCTTTGGCGCTAAACACTAAGATGTTCCTCACACAATAAGTGTGCAGCAATTTTTAAAATCAAAATGTTTTTAAATGTTTTTTCTTCCAACTATGCTTTAATTTCATCATAATCACACTAAAAACTCAGTACAAAGCGAGTCTTTATTGCTCTAGAGCAACAAAAATGTATGAAATTTCATTATTGCACAGGCGCCAATCTCAATGGGTTAGCTCTATTCAGCCAGCCGATATCAATATTTTTTTTTAATTACGTATTATTTGTTTCTATCCTACCTGTTCCAAATTTAAAAAATGATTGCTGCTAACTCTGATTTAAAAATGAAAGAAATTTAAAAAAGTGATTTGGCGGGAACTTTGTTAATTTTGTTTTGACAATATTTTTGGAAACGATAAAGTGTGATACTATCTGATTTTGAGTGCTTCGGCTTCGAATTAAAATGGAATCATCTAGCGACACATTAACTCCGGGAAACATTCTAAATGAAGCCGACAGTGTTATAGAAACTTCTATTTTAACTGTTTGATATAAGTTTCTTTTATCTACTATTCCTATAGGTAATAGTTGAAAGAAAAGCAGATTATGCACCTCGCCTCAAGTAATTTAATATTGCCTCGTGCAATAATAAATTACTTTGTGCTCGATGCAATAATCTACTATTTTTTCTGTTTTCTCGCAAATGTGTTAAAAAACGTACGATATACGTGCGTATTGGTTATAACATCATTACGCACTAATATCGTAATGTACTATAAATTACGGTCCGGACTAAGCGTTTCGGCTCGTCGTTTATACCTCGTACATCGAACGACTGAAAAAATTTGCCTGTTGCGGTCTTCCCGTCCGATTATAATTTGGGTGTCTACAAGGCTAGAGTAATTAGGCTCTTAATAAACCAGTGCGCGTCACCATCAGCGATTGCATCACTGCTTACCATCAGGCGGGATTGCAGTCAAACACATAAAAAATATAAAGAGTTAAGTCAATAATCAAGTTAGTAACCTGGACTGCAACTCCTTGATGTCATGGTTGGCCTGTTCCAGCGCAGCCCTCTCCCTCTTGAGTTGTCCCTCAGCGGCCTTCAACTCTCTGTTCACATGCTCGCCTCCCGTTTCACTCTCCTTCAACATGGTCTGAACTCGAGACAGTTCCAGATCGAGAGTTGTGCGGTTTTCTTCCAATCCTGGAAAATACACACATCAAAAGTGTCTAGGGATCAAGCATTTTTATGCGGATTTCTTGAGATTGAGATGTGGCTTTGTAATAAATTTATGATTTTATAAATTTATATGGATCTTTTTTGGTGCATTTCATAATTTGAATCAGGAACTGTGAATCAAATTCGAGTAAAAGATGAAAATCAGCTGTCAATATTTTCCCTATAAAAACATACAACGCATTGAAGACATTATTAGTGCTACTGTTTCCCTACTACTGATTAAAACCAACGTTATTATGGAGCGGCGACGTCATTTAAGCAGGGAAGAAATACTCAGAGCCGTGGGAATGATAGAAGCTGGTTCCCGGCAACGTACTGTGGCTTTAGCTCTGAATACAAGTCAGAGTGTTATCAGTCGACTTTGGACACGTTACCGAAGCACTGGTACCGTGGCTGAGCGCCATGGAGGACGGTATCGCTGCACCACACGGAGACAAGACCGATACATTCAAATCTTAACTCGAAGAGCTCCAACAATAACCGCCATGATGTTAGCCGTGAGGCTTCATCACTCTTCAGGGAACTTAATTAGCGACCAAACAGTCAGAAACCGCTTGCATGAAGTGAACCTTCATTCCTGAAGACCGCTACGGGTACCACCTATAGCAATGCACAATCGTAGGATTCGATATCAATGGGCTCTTGAACACAGAAATTGGGCAGAAGAACAATGGCGTTTCGTGTGCTTTTCTGATGAGTCTCGTTTTGGTATGAGACCGGATACAAGACGTATACGACACTGGAGAACCCCTGGACGCCAACAGCGATTAAAATCCTGCCAGGAAGTCCATCCTTATAGTGGTGGAACCATCATGGTATGGGCGGGTATTTGGATCGGCGGAAGAACTGAGTTGATTTGGATCAGAGGCAACCTCAACGCTCAAATTTATGCTGAGACGATTGTATCAGACGTCATCGTTCCTCTACAAGTGCAAATCGGTCCCTTATTTCAGTTAATGCATGATAATGCACGACCGCACACCGCAAGAGTTGTAAGACAGGCTCTCGCCGCAGCTAACATCAATGTCCTGCCCTGGCCTGCTCAGTCGCCAGACTTGAACCCGATTGAGCATGCATGGAATATGCTACAGAGAAGAGCTCTGCCGAATATGGAGGGTATCCAGTCGCAAGAAGACCTTTTTTTGTTGTTGCAACGAACATGGGCGGCCATTCCACAGCGTGATTTGGATGAACTCATTTTGAGTATGCCAAACCGATGTTCTTGTGTTGTTAGTGTTCGCGGTAGAAACACGGATTATTAATTGTTTAAGTTAACCAATAAAATTTTAAATAAAACTGTTATTTCAGTCTTTTTTTCGAACTTTAATGTTAGTGGTTCAAATGTCAAAAATCCCTTTATTAGGAAAATGACAAATTTCTTTATTAATGCAAAGGTGACTTGGTTTATCGTTACTGTGACAAACGAAAACACTTTATTTGATGAATCCTTAAAGAAAATTTTAATTAATATCAATCAGGAGAAAAGTTATTGCAAAAATATATGTTGATCCCTAGACACTTTTGATGTGTGTATTAGGTACTCAATACATTGTATGATTCATGCGATTTTGGACTTCATATCGAAATTACTGTTTCGATAAAACGTCTACAGTTAATAACGAATTGTCAAGAAGACGGTCAGTCAGAAAGACCTATGAAAAAGAACTTTCAAGACTCTTCCCATGGAGATAAACACTAGCAGTTTAGAGAAGACACAAAAACTTTACGATTTATGTTGCCATTGTTGAGGCGTGTTGTGGCGGGTTTAACGAAGAACGACTCCTTGACGATTCAGAAGTAGATACCTATAGATGGTTTATTTAAAATAATTTGACTGTTAACTGTTTCTTTGACTGTCTACCAAAACAATCTAAAAAGGCCTAATCCGTCTGTCAGATGAACGACAGACTGTCGTTGTACAGTCATATTTTTTTAGTTTATTGTATACTGTATTTATATCTGCTTAGTGGTGTAGGTTTCCTTTTTCTGAAGATGTCCAAAAAATAACATTGAGTATAAAATGCACACAGAGGTCCTATACACTCGTAGTTATTCCACATATTACCTGCTATCTTATGATAAGCCTCGTCCCTGGCGCGCGCCGCCTCCCTCCTCTCGTGCTCGGCCCGCTTCACGTGGTCGCGCAGCTCGCGACAGCTGCTGTTGTACTTGTCGCGCTCGGCGATGCAGTTGTTACCTGCTATCTTATGATAAGCCTCGTCCCTGGCGCGCGCCGCCTCCCTCCTCTCGTGCTCGGCCCGCTTCACGTGGTCGCGCAGCTCGCGACAGCTGCTGTTGTACTTGTCGCGCTCGGCGATGCAGTTGTTACCTGCTATCTTATGATAAGCCTCGTCCCTGGCGCGCGCCGCCTCCCTCCTCTCGTGCTCGGCCCGCTTCACGTGGTCGCGCAGCTCGCGACAGCTGCTGTTGTACTTGTCGCGCTCGGCGATGCAGTTGTTACCTGCTATCTTATGATAAGCCTCGTCCCTGGCGCGCGCCGCCTCCCTCCTCTCGTGCTCGGCCCGCTTCACGTGGTCGCGCAGCTCGCGACAGCTGCTGTTGTACTTGTCGCGCTCGGCGATGCAGTTGTTACCTGCTATCTTATGATAAGCCTCGTCCCTGGCGCGCGCCGCCTCCCTCCTCTCGTGCTCGGCCCGCTTCACGTGGTCGCGCAGCTCGCGACAGCTGCTGTTGTACTTGTCGCGCTCGGCGATGCAGTTGTTACCTGCTATCTTATGATAAGCCTCGTCCCTGGCGCGCGCCGCCTCCCTCCTCTCGTGCTCGGCCCGCTTCACGTGGTCGCGCAGCTCGCGACAGCTGCTGTTGTACTTGTCGCGCTCGGCGATGCAGTTGTTACCTGCTATCTTATGATAAGCCTCGTCCCTGGCGCGCGCCGCCTCCCTCCTCTCGTGCTCGGCCCGCTTCACGTGGTCGCGCAGCTCGCGACAGCTGCTGTTGTACTTGTCGCGCTCGGCGATGCAGTTGTTACCTGCTATCTTATGATAAGCCTCGTCCCTGGCGCGCGCCGCCTCCCTCCTCTCGTGCTCGGCCCGCTTCACGTGGTCGCGCAGCTCGCGACAGCTGCTGTTGTACTTGTCGCGCTCGGCGATGCAGTTGTTACCTGCTATCTTATGATAAGCCTCGTCCCTGGCGCGCGCCGCCTCCCTCCTCTCGTGCTCGGCCCGCTTCACGTGGTCGCGCAGCTCGCGACAGCTGCTGTTGTACTTGTCGCGCTCGGCGATGCAGTTGTTACCTGCTATCTTATGATAAGCCTCGTCCCTGGCGCGCGCCGCCTCCCTCCTCTCGTGCTCGGCCCGCTTCACGTGGTCGCGCAGCTCGCGACAGCTGCTGTTGTACTTGTCGCGCTCGGCGATGCAGTTGTTACCTGCTATCTTATGATAAGCCTCGTCCCTGGCGCGCGCCGCCTCCCTCCTCTCGTGCTCGGCCCGCTTCACGTGGTCGCGCAGCTCGCGACAGCTGCTGTTGTACTTGTCGCGCTCGGCGATGCAGTTGTTACCTGCTATCTTATGATAAGCCTCGTCCCTGGCGCGCGCCGCCTCCCTCCTCTCGTGCTCGGCCCGCTTCACGTGGTCGCGCAGCTCGCGACAGCTGCTGTTGTACTTGTCGCGCTCGGCGATGCAGTTGTTACCTGCTATCTTATGATAAGCCTCGTCCCTGGCGCGCGCCGCCTCCCTCCTCTCGTGCTCGGCCCGCTTCACGTGGTCGCGCAGCTCGCGACAGCTGCTGTTGTACTTGTCGCGCTCGGCGATGCAGTTGTTACCTGCTATCTTATGATAAGCCTCGTCCCTGGCGCGCGCCGCCTCCCTCCTCTCGTGCTCGGCCCGCTTCACGTGGTCGCGCAGCTCGCGACAGCTGCTGTTGTACTTGTCGCGCTCGGCGATGCAGTTGTTACCTGCTATCTTATGATAAGCCTCGTCCCTGGCGCGCGCCGCCTCCCTCCTCTCGTGCTCGGCCCGCTTCACGTGGTCGCGCAGCTCGCGACAGCTGCTGTTGTACTTGTCGCGCTCGGCGATGCAGTTGTTACCTGCTATCTTATGATAAGCCTCGTCCCTGGCGCGCGCCGCCTCCCTCCTCTCGTGCTCGGCCCGCTTCACGTGGTCGCGCAGCTCGCGACAGCTGCTGTTGTACTTGTCGCGCTCGGCGATGCAGTTGTTACCTGCTATCTTATGATAAGCCTCGTCCCTGGCGCGCGCCGCCTCCCTCCTCTCGTGCTCGGCCCGCTTCACGTGGTCGCGCAGCTCGCGACAGCTGCTGTTGTACTTGTCGCGCTCGGCGATGCAGTTGGTCAGCTGACGACGGACGTCGGTTAGCTCCTTGCGAAGACTGTCGGCTTCGTTTTCCACTAGGAACAGAATATAGGAATAGAATGAAAAAAGTATTTTTTATGCACAGTTCAAATAAAGGTCAGTAGAAGGTTGGCTGTTGGAATTGAATTAAAGAATTAAATGAATTGTTAGAAAAGAAAACTACAATGTTGCAAAGCTCGAGTCTTAATGGATGTAGTCGAATCTATAGTAATTATTCACCGAAACAATTTTTTTTTGTGTAGTCTGTAAATTTAACAAATGATTAATCTCAAGTATTAAGAAGATTGTTAAGAATTATGCTTATTTAAGTTTAAATACGCAGTAGAGATGTTGATGACGATAGTCGTCCGACGATAAATTAACAGTTACAACATAGTGGGAGCGCGGCCTAAGTGAGCTAAAGGAATTCCAAAAGACTAAAACAGCATTCAACATCATTTACAAACAAAGTACTCATTCAAGAAGTAAGTAACTCACACTCCTTCAACTTCCTCATGGTCTCCTGCAGCTGCGCGTACGCATTGTCGTACTTGTCCTCAGACAGCGACAGCTGCGCGCGGATCTCGGTGCACTCCCGCATGACGGCCTCCTTCTCCAAGTGAAGCTCTTTGATGCGGTTCTCGTAGCGAGCGCACTCGTCCTCCGCTGTGGCTCTGAAATTGAAGTAAGCGGTTGCTAGAGAAATAATCTACCTATACAGGGTGTAAAAAGACCGATCACAAAGCCGATAACTACACATTCTGAACATGTAATTAAGTAACTTAGACCAAAAAATATTGCCGGGAAAATAATTAATTAATAATAACTTCGATCAGCTGCGCGTTCGGCCGCTCGCGCTTGGTCGTTGAACTGATCGCTCGTTTATGTGTGTGAGGCGCTCGTTGTTTAGTTTTCATTGCATTTTTGTGACTTCAAATGCGTAATTTGTCATGAAAAATTGATAATTTTGATAATGTTTGTTCGGAAGAAAGTTTACTATAGTGTAGCCATTAGTGCTGTGCACTCCCTGAGGTATGTGCGCGGCGAGACGGGGGGGAGAATTGACTGCTGCGCTCTGTCAGTGCGCCGTCAACGCTCGTGGCGGCAGGTAGTGTTATCTGTATCGGACTGTCTATGTCAGACGCACATGGGATAAATATTCAAAGATGGGTCGTGCGTTATCTCGTGATATAAAGACTGCCATTTTTAAGGTGGCTGAATATTTTATGAAAAGAAAAGCAGACAAAGAAAGCTTTGAATTTAAAAATGATGTGAATATTGCCAAAATCGTTGCGGAGGCTACGGGGTACAGCAAAAGAACCGTGCATAATGTGATTTCTGCGGGTTATTTATCAATTGAAAATTCAAGCCAATTAAAATTTCAATTTCCAAAAAAACTAAAAGTTCTAAAGAAAAAACACGTTGTGGATGATTTTGACCTTGGAGTTATCAGAAGAAAAATTCATCAGTTTTACGAAGTTGACAAAAAAATACCAAGTGTCCGTAAGTTACTATCAAGTTTGAGAAAGGATGGCATATTGACTTGTGGACGGGAATATTTAAGACAGCTTTTACACAAAATGGGCTACCGTTTCAAAAAATGCAAATCAAAGAGACTTCTTCTTATAGAGCAGCCTAATATTACAGTGTGGCGGAAAAAATATCTAACACAAATCAGAAATTACAGAACGCAAAACCGCAACATATATTTTCTTGATGAAACATACATCAACGCCGGTCACCATGCCAGCAAATGTTGGCAATCATCGTCAGAACCCGGAATTCATGCTGATGTTGGGAAAGGACGGCGATTGGTAATTCTTCACGCTGGTTGTCGAAATGGCTTATTGGATGATGCATTGACTATATTCAAATCAGATGCTAGAACCGGTGACTATCATGGAGATATGAGCGGACCTACTTTTTATAAGTGGGTAGATGAAAAGTTAAAAGATAAGTTGCTGCCGAATTCTGTAGTTGTAATGGACAACGCGTCTTACCACAGCGTTCAGGTTGAGAAGAAACCAACTATATCAAGCCTCAAAAGTGAAATGCAGAACTGGTTGCTACGCCATAATGTAGAATTTTCAGGAACCATGACAAAGGCAGGTTCCTGAAAATTCAACACAAAGGCAGGGCAACAAAGGCAGGTCAACTGCTACTTCTTATCAAAAATACACAAAAAGAACCCGTGTATAGAATTGACGAACTCCTGAAAGCCAGTGGACACACTGTTCTGCGTTTACCTCCGTACCATCCGGATTTAAATCCAATTGAGTTGGTCTGGGCTGATATTAAAAACAACATAGCCCAAAACTATATTAATTCTTCTCTAGACGAAAAAATAATCTTATTGGATAAATTGTTTTCGGAATTCACGGCGGAAAAATGGCAGAGATGCGACGATCATGTCCAGAAAAATGAAAACGATTACTGGAGTCGCGATAGTAGGTTCGATAATGTTATCGATTCATTCATAATAAATTTGCAAGACTCTGATTCAAGTTCCGGTGGCGAAGTGGAAGATGAAGATGATGACGAAATCGAAGATGAAGTTGAAACGGAATCTATGTCAGAATAACTTTCGTTAGAATATATAATTGTTTGTTAATATAAAAAAGTCCTGCTTTGAATTATAAGTTTAGTTCTTATTTGTCACCTGCACATTTTTAATAAAATAGGAGTATATTTGGGTTATATTTTAATCAACTAAGTAAGTATAATATATTACAGATAGCCTCCGACCGTCGTCCCGCCCCAAGTCTTGCTTTAGAAATGCACACTGAAATCGTAAGATCTGTCCGACATGTATCGATCTCATGTGAACTCATGCACTTTTTTCTTCGCCTCCCACCTCGCCGCGCATACCTCAGGCAGTGCACAGCACTAATGGCCACACTATAATGATACTTGGAATACAATTCTAAAAAAAAACGAAAAAAAATGTTGACTTTGACCTTCAATATCTCCAGAACTAGTAAATTCCCAGGTATGTTCTAGAAGAAAAAAACTATCCCAGTGATGAGGACTATTTGGGGTTTTCGTTAAGGGTCTTTTTACACCCTTTATATATACAAAAGGAGAAACTGACTTGACTGAATGTATAACCGAAAGTATTAGGGCTAGGAGTGTAAAATTGTGCACAAGGTTTTTTTTTATGACGTAGGCGAGCACTAAGGGTCCTTTCTTAGTTATTCCGAAAATTCACCCCCTAAGAGGTTGAAATAGGGGCTCAAAGTTTTATATTGAAAATCCTACTTTCACGCGGGCGAAGCCGCTGCCAGAAGCTAGCGATTCGTAATCTTAAATGGTTCCAGGGTACAGGAGTCATTCCTAGTGTGGGCCCACATTTTATTTTTTCTGAAATATTGACTACCATTGTAAGTAATAATATGGATTTTCGATATGTAGGATTACCCGCCAAAAAACCCTTCGTACAGTTGATATAACTTTGAAGACCGCCAAAAATAAGAGCAGTACCAAGTCGTACAATCACAAAATCAGTGTATAAGAAAACTTACTTGGCCTCATCCAGCCTAGTCTTCAAGGCGGCCATCTCGTCCTTGAGCTGGTTGACATACGTGCGGTCCTGTTCAGAGCGTGCGTGTGCGTCGCGTCGCACGCGCTCCAACTTGTTCTGTTCCATGTCGAACGCGCGCTTCGCTTCTTCCAGACGTTCCAGGAGCGCTTGCTGTTCTTGGTGCGCTGTAGATACCCAGGGAAGAGATAAAAAACAAATTACCTTTATTGCGACAGAATAGAATGAAGAAAAAAGAGAAAGAAAAACAAAAGCAGATTATAATCTGCTGCACCCGTCATAATATCATTAACTCCATTCCAAATGATTAATTACTTTTTTGGAATGGAGTTAGTGATAGTGTGACGGGTGACAGGACAGAATGGAAGAAAAAATCATGTTGCGCTCAAGTAAGATAGGACAAGAACAGGATGAATTAGAAGATTACTCATTTGGAAACATAAGTCTCTATAAGGTTTCTTACAGTAGATGGCTTACAGTGTTTTGAGACTATTTTTTAATTAATATAATGTTGGATTACAGTTAGTCAAGTGCCAGAAAGTCTGACCATCAGTCATAAATGAGAACCATTTAATTTAAAATTAAAGCCACCAAACGTCACTTTGAACAGCACCAAAAAAATATTTTTGTCATGCTTAGATACACTGGTTCATTTTTGTTTTTTTGGCGTGGATACTAAGTCTTTTAAGCCATGTCTCACGATTTTAATAATAATATAATTAATAATTCATTGGTTATCAATTAACAATTCAAGACTTACCCATAAGCAAAGCCTGCTGCTTATCATTCTCAGCCCTCAACATTGCTTCATCATGCTGCAGAATCAGCTGATCTCGCGCTATCAGTAGCTTCTTCTCTCTCTCTCGCGCGGACGCCTCGCACGACTCCTTCTCGCTCGTTAGAGAGGCTATGGTTTGGCTTAGTTTGTGCTCTAAGGCTTGGCGAAGTTGTTCCTATAGCAAAAAATAAAATTGGCATTATTTTGGTAATACAAATATTGTTGAAAACTGCCCTGTGAATGATAAAAGCTATTCTATTTTTGTATGTCATTAATCCTACTGTTCGCCAAAATCTTTGCTTACACAATTTTTTACTTATTTATGATGAAAATAAATTATCCTTAGTTTACAACAAAAATACGAACTGAAGCTACTACATTAATATGACCTTTTAAATAATTAAAGCCACTGATTCAGCAGATCAAATAATTGTAACGACCTCTATGACACATAGGAACTAAAATTCAAAATCCTAGACCGCGGTATTAGAGTTTTTCGCGCGAATAAAACATAATATACAATAGTCCAAAATAAACTGTGGGACAGTTGCCCGGACCAAACATAACCCTCGATTGGTCGGGGATCCCCTCTTTTCAACGGAAGTTTGTGGGACTTTATACCCGGCTTAAGTAGTTTACACTGCCTGATAGAGTGCGTAGCTCTAATGAAAGCGCGACAGAAGAGAAATAAAAAAATTGTGAAGTGTCAAAACAAGATTCTCCTACTAGTTAGTAATACCACATACAACATTTTTGGCTTTAACCTCTTTTTCTCAGGTCGTGCTTTCATTAGATAGACTATAGAAAGCAGAGATACATTCATCACTCAAAAAGAAGAAGAGTACATACCTTCTCCTCCTTCAACTTGGTGATATTCTCGGTGGTGGTCCTGTTGATGTTGGAGATGATCTGCTGGTACTCGGCCTCCTTCTTGCCGGACGCCTGCGACATGGAGTTGCGCGTGTCGCGCAGCTTGCGCTCGCTGTTCTCTAGGTCTTTGGACAGCCGTGCGATCTGACCTGGGGCGAGACAAAATACTTTTGGTTAACCTGGATTCATCAGTATTCCGTAGTACATATTTGAACCCAAAGGTTGACTGGTAGAGAATGCCTTGTTTGTTCCATTAAGTCCGCCTATGTACCACTACTGTACATGAAGTTTAAATAAATAATAAATAAATCTTCAGAAGGCCACAGATAGCTCTTAACGCGATCCATTTGACGACCTAAACTGTTGCTTTTAAGTTTTTAGAGGGATGGATCTGTATGGGCACAGCTCCATTCCTCTTTCTCGTTCGCACGCCTATCATTTTAAGACATCATGGTAAGGCCCTGCGGCCATGGATTGGATTCTGAAAGGGAAGCCATCACATAGACTTGCTAAGGTTAAGATGTCAGCAAAATGTAGGGCCCCAGCAGGGTCGAAACCTACTGGGGCTCTGGGTTGAGCGAAAAAGAACCCCGGGGTCCTGGAACGAAGGAAAGGAAGGAACGGAATGGGGTTTATTCAGTAAAAGTCTGACACGGCCTCCCCCTTCGGCCAAGAGCGGGAGAAGTCATTCTGATGATACACCACTTGAAAAAAAAATGGTATGGCTCCTGAATCCGTTTGGACAAGAATTCAACAGGACGACATCTAGACACGATTTTTTTTTTAATTATTGATAGGGTCGCGCTTGACCACTATCTCACCTGATGGTAAGCGATGATGTGGTAGACAATGAAGCACGCTTGCCTAGAAGCAACTTATTCACTACTGTCCATTCTCTCTCTTTAACTCACCCTTGTAATTCTCCTGCTGCACCAGCTTCTCCTGCAGCTCCTGTTCGAGCTTGGCGCGCTTGTTGTCGGTGTCCTCCAGCATGTTGGCCGTGTCGAACAACACGGCCTCCAACGCGTCCTTCTCGGACCTCACGCCGGCTAACTGCTCTTGTAAATGATGCTTGTCTTTCTCCAGAGAGTCTATTAGAATCTGTGGAGAAATAAAAAGTTATTAAAAAAAAATTATAAGACTGTTCGGAGCCACTCTTGAGCAATGGCCAATGGATCTCCCAACGACGTAAGCATTCGGTTTGTCCCTATATTCGTACAAATTTTGCTTCGGCCCAACGCTTCTTTCGCTTCCTTAGTAGTCATGTGTATAATAACACTAACAAATTTTTAAACATATACCCCTTGTACAAATCCAAATGTAAGGCAAAAATAATAAATTGGCTTCTTGATTTGGATTATTTTGAGACGGAAAATATATTAGCTGTTTTAAAATAAATTAGATAGTAAATTGTAAACCAAATTTCGAATCACACACCTACACTCACTCTTACAAATATACTTTTACACACATACAACACACTCACACACAACATACATCATACACACCATACACTACACACTCTCAGATTTTGCCTTGATTTAATCAAATTAGTACCTACAAATAGTATTGCTTAAGAGGGTGAGAGCCTGGAGATCTGTAATACAGGTCCCGAACCCACTATAGACTCCAGCTCTCACAAAGGTTACAAATTTATTTGATTTGACATAATATGACGTGAACCAATGTCTGTATCCTTTTTGAGAGAAATAAAGCATTATTATTATTATTATAAAAAAAGCAAAAAACTAAAAAATACCCAGAGTGTCTATCCGTCTGCTCTCGATTAACTTAAAAACTACTGAACGGTTTTCACTAGTGACGAAGCAATTTATAAGGAAGATTAGTGTATATAGCAGACAAAAACCGTGAATTTCTTAACACCCGTGCGAAGATGGGATGGGTCGCCAGTTAATAAACTGTCAATATTATGTAATGCAACAATATTTTTTCGTAGTTTTCATATTGCAGGCAGTTCTTAGTCTAGAATATTCATAGCTGCTTACACCAAGAGCAATGTATTTTATTGTTTTAAAGAAGGTACTTGCAACTAACCTCGAAATATATTGGAATTCTTTAATCAGAATCGATATCAAATCGCATTTTTCTTTAAGACTGAAAATAACTAAAACTGTGCTGTCTTTATGAAAGTAACGAATTTTTTTTTAAATTACCTGTTTTTCTTCTCCATCCTTAACATGATCTTCTAAAGCCCTGTTGATTCTACCGATGGTCTCATTGGCTTGCTCCAGTCGTTGTTGCAGACGTATGATCTCTTCGTTTAGAGTGTCCTTCTTACGGACCATGGCTGTGAGTTGGGAGCTAAGTTCGCCGCGTTCCCTAGGTAAAAAGAAATGAGTAAGTACTTTGGAAAAAGAAAACAGGACAGATAGCACGGTAGGCTAAGGACTTCATCTTTATGGGAATGACGTAAAACCAAAAATTGATATTTTTTTCAATCAAAATTACTTCTCCCGTTCGTGGGCGTAGCGGGAAGGCGTGTGAGACGTCTACAGTCTAAAATTCACTCCTTCTTCCTTCTTTGCCTTGAAATAACCCATGGCTCTAGTATGCTTCGACCCTACTAAGCCCCTATTGTATATTTCTTTATCACGCTACGGTAATTTTTTTTTTTTGGAATTATTTAATGTGTTACAACTACATTAGTTTGTAATCAAACAGTTTAAATACGTACACCTGAACTGACTTCACAACCAAGGATTAACCAATAATTGAAATAAAATTCATACTTCATAACCTGTCGTAATTCCAACTTCACCATTATTTTTCTCCCTCAAAAGCCTGATCTTGTTAAGGGAGACACTTTGTGTGCTTCCAACTCTATTCTACTTTATACCTTAACCGTTCTACATATGGTTAGATTCCTTACCGCAAATACTATCGCAACTCACTCTGTAGAACTTGATATTTCAGAGAGATAGCCTAGCTTGGTTGCTTCTAACTCCATTGTACTTTGTACCTAAACTCTTCCATATAAAGTTTAGACTCCTTATCGCAAAACATGGCAACTCATTCTGTAAGGACGTGGTCTGTTCAGAGAGACAGAAACTTTCTTGCTTGCCACTCCATTTTAATTTTTACCTAATTTCCTCTACATAAGGTTTAAATTCCTTACCTCATAACCTGTCTCAACTCCAACTCCACTTTGTCTCTCTCTCCCTCTAAGAACTTAATCTTCTCGCAGAGAGATGCCTTGTCTGCTTCCAACTTCATCCTTGTTTGTACCTAAACACTTCTACATAAGGTTCAAATTCCTTGGATTCCTAACCTCATAACCTGTCGTAACTCCACCTTCACCATTATCTTTCTGCCTCTAGAAACTTGATCTTGTCAAGAGAGATGCTTTTTCTGCTTCTAACTCCATTGTAATTTGTACCTAAACTCCTCGGTTTACGGTTTAAATTCCTTACCTCATAACCTGTCGCAACTCCAACTCCACTTTATCTCTCTCTCCCTCTAAGAACTTGATCTTCTCGCAGAGAGACGCCTTGTCTGCCTCCAACTCCATCCTAGTTTGTTCAGCCGCTAGGAGCTCTTTACGCAAGGAATTGAGATCGCCTTGCTGTTCTGATGATTGACTGGATAGGTTTGATTTTTCGTCTTCGAGCTGGTGAAATATGAATGTATTGTTAGTATTTAATCAGTTTCTTAAATTATTATAGAACTTATTTTGTGAGGCGCATCTTCAGTTAACAGTTTCACTTCGATATATTACAATCGACAGAAAAATAATGCGTTAAATCGTGAATTGTTTGTTAAGGTTCACCATCTTTCGATAGTTTAAAATATTGCGAGTTATATTGTAGGTAATCTAACGATATTACGGTATAAGACATTTATTTACGGTATTTAAAATTTTACGATGACATAATATAATTCACTAATTCATTCACCGCCCAGAGACCCTTAATCATTAATCAGCAGTTATGCATTACAGTCTTCAAAATAAAGGGCGAGTGTTTCGAAAATTAAGACTTCAGAAAACTATAATAGAGCAAATATTTTGAAGAAAAATTAATAAGAACAGTTTTTTTTGTGCTGAAAGATTGACTAAGAATATTGAAGATGAACTTTAAATACAATGATTGAACGGTTTTCCTAATAATGCAAATCCTAGCAATATTGGTTTCTCACTTACATGTTTAACATCCTCATGCAATTTCTTCTTATCACCTTCCAGGTTCCTAACGGCTGCTTCTAACTTCTCCACGAGGTCTTGTAGGTCGCTTCTCTCCATTAGAGTTCTTTCCAACTCTATTTCTAGGTCACCTATATAAGGAAAAGCAAAATGAGGTCTCTTTGAATAACATGAGAGGGGAGTCGTACCTAAACGTCAACTTCCGTCATTTTACCGACTAAGATACAATATCGTGAGTGCCGCGCCAACTACCTATACTTTTTCTGAAAATGAGCGAGTAACTGCAATGACTGACTCCGCACTCATGTTAGGTGTAGCAAAGATTCTAGATCTCAGACGGTTCTGATATTCAGTGTCTTTGCGGCGTCTCTTCGCAGACTACGTTTCGGCTTCCATCCTGCATCATGTGCCCTGTTACATGTTCACGTGGGGATCTAAAGACCGCGTCAGCGGTTGGTATTACCGTAGTTTTCGTGAGCCAGGCAAGTTTAACTTGAAAAATAACTAGGGCTTGTCTGTGATCCCACCTGATGGTAAGCTGTAATGCAATCGTTGATGGTGAGGCGCACTATTTTATTAAGAGCCTTGTTCACTTTAGGTTTGAAGACACCCAAATTATAATCAGACGAGATGACCGCAGCAGGCAGATTGTTCCAGTCCTTCGATGTACGCCGTATAAACAACGAGGCGAAACGCTTAGTTTGCCACCTACACGCTAAGAAGAAGTAACTACAATGAATAATATGATAGGTGTATAGTACTCACTCCTGTGTTTCTCCATCTGCGACAGTATGGAGTCTGCCTCTAACTTCTGCTGGTCCAGCAAGTCCCTCGCCAGGGCAGTCTTGTTGAGCTCCTCCCTGGTCGTCACCAGCTCTGAGCGTAGGCGCGAAGAACGTTCTTCTTCGGCCCTGCAGAAATTTTAATGAATTAAGTGCTTTTAAAATTCATTTTTTGTGATTAGACCGATTTTTGAAAATTACCTCAACACCGTCTACATACCTATATTATTTAATAGCTATGTCCACACTGTGCCCTTTTTTGTTCAACAAGGGCATGCGTCATAGCGCAGTCAACAGCGCAAGTCGGGCATGCCTTTGACGCAAGTGCAATGACAGTTGAAAGTGTTGCGCGCGCAGTGATACATGTAATTCTACGTCAGATGGATAATGCGTTCCATAACGCATACAATTGTTGAAAGCAACTAACGAAAGTTTAATAGACAGATGAAGACGAAAGTTGAAGATGAAAGGGCACAGCGTGGACATAGCTATTAACTGATACACCTTTCAGTAAGTAAAAGCCTATTCCGTTAAACATGCCTCAACTGACTCCTACTAGGAACCTTCAAAATAATTATAAATAACTTCTCCCGCTTTCGGGTGGAGCGAGAGGGCGTGTCAGACTTTTACTGACTAAAACCATCGCTGTATCCTTTAGTTGCTTTGCGTTCTAGGATCACGTGTTTCCTTTATAGAAATTCCATGCGACCCTAGCGGGCATCAGCACTGATGGGCCCTTTCAGCCTTACTGATATTTGTTTGAGAGGCGCGTGCAACACTTCGCGCAATCGACGACTCGGCCTTTGTTTTTAAACTACTCAAAACTAAATAGGGCCCACCACGTTTTTTTGCCTTAACTTAAAATTTAACGTAATTGTTCAGTTTTTAAGAATGTACAAGTGTCAAGGTGGGCATTCAGGAATAGTGTAAACATAAACAATGGAATCATTTGTTTATTTCCTTTAATAAAAACACAAATAAGAGTTTTTAGGAAAAATTACACAAAATAAAGGATCATCATGATCTTGTAAAGCACACGTCTTCTGAAAAAATGATGGTGCTTGTTATTTTTTAATAACGAGTGGGTCCTCCTCTGCTCCGTGTGCACTCTCTAAACCTATCTGGTACACTTTCAATCAAGTGAGTCACTTTTGTTTGCGGAATTTGTTTCCAACAGACATTCAGGGCGTTAATGAGCTCCTGCTGGCTGTTAATATCACTGTAGTTTTCTTTCAGGCTTCTTTTGAGTTGATCTCATATGTTCTATTGGGTTGAGGTCGGGACTCATGGCTGCCCATGGCAAAACGGTGATATTGGCTTCAGAAAGGGCTCTTTGTGTGGTGCGGGCTGTTTGTGCGCAAGCGTTATCATGCATAAAGACAAAATATTATTGCCCACTCTTTGTGAAAACGGGATGACATCTGGCCGGATTACTCGCTCGATGTAACTGGCGGCGGTTACGGTACCTTAATTGAGAATTACCAGCTCTGTTTTGCCGTGTAAGCTAATTCCACCCCTTATCATAACACTGGGACCCCCCATCGGTCTGTTCCATGGACGCATGGTTCAGAAAAACGCGGGGAACGTTCTCTTCTCCACACGCGTATCCGTCTGACATCACTGTAAAACTTCACTTTAGACTCGTCCGTAAAAAGCACATCCCTCCAGTTATACATGGTCCATTCCAAATGTTCATGTCGTCGTGTCAAATCGTGCTGCACGATGAGCCCTCGTTAGTTTCAGTCGAATAGCGTGTCCTCTGGAGCGTTGTCCATCTTCGTGAAGCCGTAGTCGAGTTTGTAAGGTCCGAGCGGTAACAGTACGCTCCCGTCGTGCGGTTAACCTTAGATATCGGTCTTCCTGGGTAGTCGTAGCCCTAACTCTTCCTGTGCCAGGTCTCCTAGCTACACTTCCGGTCTCCTGATACCGTTCCCAAACATTTCGGATTGCTCGTCGCGAAACACCGAGGTGGAAAGCCACAGACCTCTGAGACTGTCCCTCTTGAAGCAAGGATACTGCTCTTGCAGCGGTTTCCATGTCCATATGACGGCGAGGACCAGACATAGTGATCACAACTAACACAGGAACCAAACAAAATTGTTAAAAACGTGAGTATTCCACAACACTGTTTAGTGTAGACTGAAAACTTAAGTGACTGAGAATTTGTGCATTCAAATATTTTTTCGAGTACTTCACTTTTTTAGCTATCCTCTTGAAACCAATATGAATGTTGTCGAAATAAACATTGATAAGATGTTCCTAAACATATCAGCTTGACGGTTCAATGCATAACTTTGTCAACAACTACTTATATAACTTTATTTTGACGAAAATAGTGACTGATTCGAGGTGAGCCCTATTTTGTTTTGAGTAATTTATATGAAAGCCGGACCGCGAGTTACGAATTTGCTCATCATCCGTTTTGATATAAAACTAAAAACGACTGTTACCTCAACACTGCCTCCCTACTGGACGCCTCTCGATGCAGATGGTCCACCTCATCGTTCAAGTTCCTCTTCTCCGTCTCCAGCGCCTCTATAGCTTTCTCCAGACGAGAGTTGATCTTCTGGAGTTTCTCATACTCTGTTGTTAGAGACTCCACCTAAGGTGAGATTGTAAGTAGAATGTTACCTCAACACTGCCTCCCTACTGGACGCCTCTCGATGCAGATGGTCCACCTCATCGTTCAAGTTCCTCTTCTCCGTCTCCAGCGCCTCGATAGCTTTCTCTAGACGAGAGTTTTCTTCTGCAGTTTCTCGTGATGTCAGAGACTCCACCTAAGGTAAGATTGTAATAGAATGTTACCTCAACACTGCCTCCCTACTGGACGCCTCTCGATGCAGATGGTCCACCTCATCGTTCAAGTTCCTCTTCTCCGTCTGCAGCCACTCTATAGCCTTCTCTAGACGAGAGTTTTCTTCTGCAGTTTCTCGTGATGTCAGAGACTCCACCTAAGGTAAGATTGTACATAGAATGTTACCTCAACACTGCCTCCCTACTGGACGCCTCTCGATGCAAATGGTCCACCTCATCGTTCCAGTTCCTCTTCTCCGTCTCCAGCGCCTCGATAGCTTTCTCTAGACGAGAGTTTTCTTCTGCAGTTTCTCGTGATGTCAGAGACTCCACCTAAGGTAAGATTGTAATAGAATGTTACCTCAACACTGCCTCCCTACTGGACGCCTCTCGATGCAGATGGTCCACCTCATCGTTCAAGTTCCTCTTCTCCGTCTCCAGCGCCTCTATAGCTTTCTCTAGACGAGAGTTGATCTTCTGGAGTTTCTCGTAGTCTGATGTTAGAGACTCCACCTGATAATAACAATAATTATTTATTAGGTTACCCTTCCTTTCGTTGTTTTTAAAACAAAGGAAGCAACACAACTTAATAGTGTGTCCCACTGATGGGAAAAATCCTCCTCTTTCTCCTTCCAAACCTCTCTATCTAGGGTGATCTTTGGCCGAGTTTGGCCCGCGAACATGAACATTTAAACCAATTATATTGGACAATTTAATGAATATTGAATTTATTTTTATCCGAAATGGTATAATTTTTTTATTGATAGTAGTACTTTGTATAAGCAGTAAATAACATAGGTAGTATTTAGTTACAGTACGTGGTAAAAATTCTTTTAATATATCACCATCCACACTAAACTTAAAAAATAAAATCATGACAGGTAATTGAAACTCACCATAGCATTAATCTCGACCCTGTTCCTCTCCAGGTTGTTCTTGTCGCTCCGCAGCGCCTCCAGCGACTTCTGCATCGACTCTTTCTCTTGCAAGAGTTGATGCAGGTCTGCGTTGGCTTGATCTAGTTTACCTACGTACAATAAAGTGAAAACTTGTATATTTTGGCCTTAACGTTTAAACTTTGACGTCATCATCGTCATCATCATTTCAGTCGAAAGACATCCCACTGCTGGACATAGGCCTCACTAATAATCGTCAGATTGACTTCTCCCGCTCTTGGGCGGAGTGAGAGGGGGGCGTATCAGACTTTTATAGACAAACTTTCGGAAACAAACCCATGGCCCCAAAGGCAATATGACGGTAACCTTGGTTCTCTTACACATATCTTGTGGGATATTGAATGATGTATTAATGAAGTACCTTGTAGATCGTGGACCTTGCTCTCCAGAGAGGCGACGGTGAGGTCGGCCGTCTCGCCGTGCTTCCTGCAACTTATCAACTGCTCGCGTGTGTTCTGCAGCTTTACCTGGACAATAACAATAAGGATTGTAGTAAATGATCCTAACTGTTGATTTTCGTATGAACCTGTTTGCAAAAAAAAATAGAACCGTACTTAGTAAAACCTTTTCAGGGAGATATGGAGATTAAGTTATAAACAACGTCGAAACAACGGGGGCTTTCCTAAAAAGGGGTAATTGAAGGTACTCCTTATTGTGTATATTTTCTCGAGTTAAATTAGTGAATATAAATATATGGAGCAGAGATTTTTTTCTAAATTTTAAGGTAGGTCGCATAAGAAAGTTGTTTATAATGATGAGCACTATGACCCCTTTTAAGGCATACCCATCTGCTTTCAATTAATTTTTAAACTTTAATTAATTTTGTATTTATAAACAAGCTTTATGGAGGATACTATCGGTAACAGGATATATTTCTTACCTAATACACAATCAATTGAAAGACTTACTTGCAACTCATGTATCTGTATCTGATACTTGTGAAGCGCGGCCTGCACGGCCGATATTGTGCTCTCAGCAAATGCCGTTGCGTTGGCTGACGAAGACACGTTGCGTTTCGGTGACCTACAACAACAGAAGTTCGTTTTCATTTTGCAAAAGCTAGCGTTAAGCATTAAGTCCGCCTTTGTACAATATTTACTTGGGCACAAAGTTTCAATAAATAAATAATAAAACCTGGGAACAAACATATTCACACATCATCATAAGTTCCATTATCAGGTCATAAATTTTAGTTTGTCAAGAATTCTTAAATAGATAGATTATCTTGTGCAAGCGGCTTCTCCAGCCCTCACAGGTAGCATTACTGCTTCGCAGAAGGTGACTGTTATCTATACTCTCTTACCCCCCTGTACCATGGCCTAGACTAGGGCCAGACGTCGCTCTTAGTAGTGTAGTGTTTCGCTCGCTCGCGCGGGGCAGACCTCCACTATGTGCTCCGGCTCAGTCTTAGAGCCCCCGCAGACTGCAGACTTTTTGGTCGGCCGATAGTTTGATCGGGTTGGGCTGGCAGCGCGCACACGGGGCAAATTAAACCGTCGAGTTGGTGGTAGGCGCGCACACCAACCAGCATTCGGCCGATGGCTCTCGCACGCTTTGCTAGTATAGAGAAAATGAAAATATCTGCGCGAACTGAGTCGGCCGATCAAACAATCGGTGCCGTGTGCGCGCGTGGAAGAGCGTCGTACTGCTTTAGCAGTCGGCCGATAGTTGGCCGACAGATTAGTGTGAAGGGAATCGGGAAGCCCATCAAACTTTTTTATCGGCCGATACTGAATCGCTGTTATGTGCGCATATGCATACCTTTCCATACTGATTAAGAAGCCGATCAAACCGTCGGCCGTTAGAAAGTCTGCAGTCTGCGGGGGCTCTTAGTGTACTGTTCACAGTGCAATAGTGTGCGCTTACCTGTCGTGCAGATGTATGTGCTGCGCGTGCGCGGGCGGCGCGTCGCTGTCGGAGTCGTGTATGAGCGCGCGCGCCACCTCCTCGAGAGCAGCACGCATCACGCCCGCCTCGCCGCATGCCGCTTCTGCAGACTCGCATCGCTCCTCCTACAAATGTATTCATCATCATCATCATCTCAGTCGAAAGATGTCCACTGCTGGACATAGGCCTCCCTCAACCGTCACCACACACCGTCCTACAATTGTCAGTACAAAATAGTTGTGTTGTTGGCAACAGATACCTAATGGAACACTGTCATACCTAAAATCAAACTCCATAAAAACGTTATAACTTTAAACTGCAATAAAAAAAAAATTTAAGTACCTTATGAAGTGAAACTAACATTTCCCGATTGCTTTGCTTCTAAACAATCATTGTAATATACTTTTAAATTTTTTCTCATCTAGATTAAAATACCGTATTATGCCATGTCTGACGAGGCTAGAGTAACAAACAAAAGAGGAATTTATTATTTCTCTCAAACGATGATTTTGACCCCAGATCAGCTTACGTTATTTTCGTTTAACTCTTGCACTCCCAGAGACTTGTTGGTGACAAAAGAGCTGATGAGATGGGAGTATTTGGTCGTAAATATACGATCCTGGCGAAATGGACATGAAAATATTTGTCAGACTAAAAGATTGAAAAACTTGTCTAATAGGTTACTTCTAGGCAAGCATGCTCCATCGTCGGCCACATCATCGCTTACTATCAGGTGAGATAGTGATCAAACGCGAGCCTATGTATAATAATTAAAAAAAGAAGACTAAATTTGCGTAGTGAGTGACCAATATTAACTTTGAAACTAGCATCAAAAAATAAAAACAAGCTGTTAATATTCAAATAATAACTAGAACCATAATTTTCTAATCTAGGAAATAAGTACTCAACTTCACACTATTCCTATTCCAAGGAAACTTAACAACTTTATACAAAATTTGACAATAGATATTAAACACGCAAGCAAATGATGTATATCTGTCTATTCTTGCTTACGCAAAAAGCTGCTCAAACCCTATTGACCTAGGTCAACAGGCTAAACAGTTCTTACGTCACATTCACCCTAGCCAAAATCGAGCTAAAGCTCGATGAGACATGACACTACAATTAATACAGCGTCTATAGTACATTATGATACAAGTGAGTAGTGTTAGTGATTACCGTCGAGATGGTAATTAGGCCCAAGCTATGGCGAAAATCTTAAGAGAGTTGAGACCGGTTACATACTGATGATTACCGTTCTCGGCTGTCTAAGTACTCTGAGACTCACGTGTACCATACGACGTTTTTCAATACACTTGTGAAGAAAAACAATTTATTTATTATTACAAGTTATTTTTTTACATTCTTGCTCAGAAAGTGAGGCGTGCGTGTTTAAAGGAAATGAAGAAGGAGGTATTCCGCTAAAAGGAGCCAATTCCACGCAGCTCCAACTTTCCAGGGTGTTACCGACCGATGCCGATAAACGACCATCTCATGATCTTCTAGGTGTTACGTTGACATCAAGTCTCAACTTTGGGCCATACATCGAAGCAAAGACTCAACTGGCTGCAAAAAAGCTGGAATTCCTGGCAAAGGTCAAACAGTACTTCACAGCGGCTCAAACTTTACTTTCTACTTTGAGTAGGTACTGCTCTCATCTTTGAGACGGATCATCTACCAGATACCATGTTAATGCACTTGAGACAATTGAGAAGCGAGACAACAATTTAAAAAAAGTTATTCTTATAAACGTGACCTGGAGTTTTTTTTTTATTTAATTGGTAACATTATGTAGGAAATAAAAAAAGTTGTGAAGTGTCAAGACATGACTCTCCTACTAGTTAGTAATACCACATACAAAGTATTTGGATTAAACCTCTTTTTCTCAGGTCTGTTTCTCAGACTATATGCACATATCATACTAATAATATCTACTATACTCACCAATCCCTGCAGCTCTCCAAGAAGACGTTGTATCCTGGCATCTCGTTCGCGCAACTCCGCAACCGCAGAATCCCGTTGCGCAGTCATATCGCGCAGATCTACGCGCATGCCTTCCACGGTATACGTCCCTGCTGCTGGTCCGCCGCTAGTCTGGTGACCCTGAGGACCTTGGAGACAGGATGGATGGGAGCCAGGGTAGCCAGGTTGCTGTTGACCCTGGTAACCAGGCTGTTGTTGGGCCTGGTAGCCACCCTGTTGTGGGGTATGGTATGCTCCCCCGTGAGAAGTCTGCTGGGACATGGGTTGGTAATCCGGCTGTGGAGGAGAAAGCAAAGATTTCTTTGATTAATTGTTTGTATATTTAAAATTGAAAGTAAAATGAGTGTAACAAGATTTATCTGTCAGAAAAACCTTAAAAGTTTTTAAATTACATGAGACAAGAAAATCTATTATATTTAGGCTTGCACTTACAAGTTCCTACATATGTAATTATACGAAACTAGCGGATTGCACATGCCAGGTATCAACTATGCAAAAAAAAAATGTTTGTTGGAAAAAATAAAGGAAAGGAAATTGGGCACTTATAGTCTCACTTTTTGAAGCTTGTGGCTAGATAATAACAGCCGGAATCAAATCTTTTCCCAACTCACCTTCAAACTCTGAGCAGCGAATGCATTGATAGAATACCCGCTGAGCATGCCAACGAGCTCCCTAGCACCGGAGTCAAACTCGTTCCTGACGCGGTAGAGGTCGCGCTCCGTGTTGGTCTGCAGCTCGGAGAAGTGGCGCTTCACGGCCACCACCTCGCGCCAGAGGCTCAGCAGGCGGTGGTGCTCATTGGAGTAGTAGTCGTTGAAGGCCTGGGTAGGTGGTACAGACATTAAAATTTGCAAAATTATGGTTCACCTTCTACGGATCGTCAGAAGCCAGTAAATCTGACTCCAGTCTTGCTATGAAGTACTGTGTTAAAATAAAATAAAAAATGTTTTTATTTTACATAGGCCTACATGGGCACTTATAAAAAGTCGAAGCTAGTGCACGGTTCCAAATTGGTTGTTTCCTATGGAGAAGAACCGGCAAGAAACTCCATGGCTACTCTTTTAAAAAAAAATTATTGGGTTTACAATACTTTCACATTACAAAACAGACACATATCGCATATGTGTGTGGTGGGACAGTGTAGACCAATCAAAATTGTAACCCAAATAAAAATAGTTAAATGTTATTATGTTATATAATGTAGTTAAATGTTATCCCAGTTATTGGGCTGTGGAGGTCTGGTAGGTAGCCAGCCACTCCTTGTAAAATACTGGTATTCAGCTAAATCCAGCTTGACTGGAAGCCGACCCCAGTATAGTTGGGAAAAAGCTAGGTAAGATGATGATGATGATGATGGTTCACCTTCTCTTTACCATCTGTGAAATATAACTACATATAAACAAAAGATGACACAATTTTTATGGCATTTGATTTTTCGATTACTTATCTATTTGCCTGTAGCTGATCCAGCAAACATTGTTTTGAGAGATTTCAACAAATAATTAAAAGAAAAGTAGTAAGAAAAATTCATTTAAATTGGTCTAATAATGTAGAGGTAAATTTAGCAGCACACTTAGTTATTCATTTTAATAAATTCATGTATTTTAAATATTTCAATTTTCAACCTGATATTCCAAATGGAATCTTGTGCAAGACTGTATAATTTTAAAACTTCAAAATAGAAAAAAGTAAATTCTGATTAAAATGATAAATATTCAAAGATTTGTTTTAGCCAAAATTTAGAAAAAGAACAGCTAAGTATCTAGTTTTGACAATGTCATCTACCTGTTCTTCATCCTTCCACTCATCCTCCTTGATAGCCATCTCATCCCGCAGAGCCTCCCAGTCGTTGGTCAGTTTCTGCAAGTCGTTGGTAAGTGCCTCGTTCAGATGGTGGGACTCCTCAAGCTGGTCACGGAGAAGGTTGTTCTGCTGCACCAGTTTCTCACACCTGTTAGGGTTTCAGGAACAAAGTAAATAATGGTGGAAGACCATTTTATGTTTTGAATGCAATTATTGCCATGATAACAATTTTTTTTGCAGCACAAAAATGAAACTAGTGGGAAGATGAAATTATAAAGATCTTGGCCATAAAAATCTTGATCATCACATCTTTGCTATGGCAACACAGGTATAAAATAATTAACTTATTGATGTTTTGCCCTGCTTTACAATACTACAATACACTTCAAATGACTTCTTCCAGTCCAGGGAGGAGCAAGAGCGTGTGGTAAGCTTTTACTGATACTAACCCACCTATATTCCTTCACTAATGTTCTAGGGCCATAGTAATTCTTTCAAACAAACCCACAGCTAATAATATTAAAGTTACCACTGAACTCATGCCAGATCTTTGATTTGGGTAACCAGTTACAGTCAATACATTTCGAAAATGACAAATCAGAGTCAGAAAAACGTCTCAGACAGTACTTACTTGCGCTTCTCTTCATCCAAGCGTCTCAACGCAGTTTCCAAGTCGGTGATCCTCGCGTCCGCGGCCGAGACGGCGGCAGACGCGCAGGTGGTGGCGGCGGGCGGCGGCGGCAGCGAGATGGCATGGCTCTTCACCGCCGGCGCGCGGAACGTCGACGGCTCCCGGTACGAAGTCGGCTCGCGGTAGCTCGTCACTTCGCTGCGTGGTGTCGTCTCCAGCATTTGGTTCTCGAGTTCCGAGCATCGTTGCTTGTATTGCAGGACCTTTGAGTAGAGATATTTGGATGTAATAGGTTGGGAACATAGTTATTAGTTGTTTTAAATCAAAATTTGTATTTTTCTAGTGTTTTCAGCTGTTTGTAAATAAATTCAAATGACAGTGACATTATATTGACATGACAGAAGGTATGTCAGATAAGACGTTTTAAATTCCGTTCAGTAACTATGAGAAAACCGATTCGAAAAACTAGAATATGTACCTTTCAAAATCAGAAAAATGTTTTTGTTACCAGTTTCCAGAAGGATATGAGTTCCACCCATGTCTTTCTAAAAACTGGTAACACCTTAGCTTAGTAGATCAATAAAACAAACTAACAAATTAAAAATATGGTCATTGCTACATCTTTGTAAACGTATGGCTTATTACCTTGGACTGAAGCCTGGATACCAACGCAGCTTGGCCTTGTTGAGCCTTGCGGTAAGCATCGAGTCTACGCTTATGGTCAGCAGCCTCGCCGGCGAGACGAGCGCGTAGCTCCTCGTTCTGCCGCCGGAGGTCGCTGCTCACGCTCCCTCCCGGAGAGTCCATCTCCGGAGGACTGTCCAGGGACTTCTACACAATAAATATAGATATACTTCAAGGAATTTCAAAAAAGTGCAGTAAATATTAATCAGCCATACTTTACTGACAGAATGCACAATTTTTAATGCCTCCTACATAACAGTAAACAGTAGATAATTTTGCAGAATTATGACTAAGCTGTAGTTGAGTATAATTTATTCCTACCTCCTTCTTGAGCCGTTGATGAGGAAGCGTGCTCGGAGGTCGCCGGCCGATCGGAGCCCGAGCACTCCGCGGCGTTGTTAGACTATCCCTGCTCGGCAACTAGGAAAAAAGAATTCGTTACCGATCTCTTTAAAATCACCAAAACCTACAAAATATTACAATGACACAGGACAATACTTGGATAGAAAGACTAGGTACTAAGTAATTGGCTTTTCTTCATGAGATTGCAAAATTGTTACTTAACTTTTGTTTCAAAATACAAAAATTAGTCTAGTCTTAAATTAATTAACAAGAAAAAATAGCGACCTGAAAAGTAACTTTCTTCTTAACTTTCTTTTGTTTCATTTCTAAATAAAAATGACGTGCCGACTTAAATTCGAAAGACATTTTGCACGAAAGCTTAACTCATTCACTTATCTACGATTTTCACAAAATAAAACGTCCACTAGCCCGAGGAAATAGAAAGGAGGTCGTAATAAAAAGTAAAAAGACAACATTCTGAGGTGTGGCAACGGTGAAATTGCGGTTTGTACTGCAGAAATAGCGTTCGTTAGGGCGCCCGGCGGCAAGAAACACTGGCTATCGGACTAGGCATCTAATTATCACCGCCCACAATGCAGTTACTCAGTGAGACCCCTTCCGAGGTGAATAAACCTGTCCCCTTTTAGCACTAAATAATGAGTTGGTACCTGTAAAGTTTGTATTATTGTTGCAATCAACCCTTATGAAACTTCCGTCAATATCGAAGGCGATGATTTTTCATTTCGATTAGTGGCTACCTATAGGAAGTGAATGCGGAAGCCGGAAGTGGAATGTACCTACATAAAGAAATTACTTAGATAGGTATTATTTTATTAAATTGCTACCTTATTCCATATATTATGAAATTCCTATCCTACCTATTGGTTCTAGATATGTAGATATGTTCCAAACATTTGGATCAATAAAATGGGAAAGATGATGGCTGCCTTAGCGCATGCTTCGGATGACTTACAAGATTTCACTAATGGGAGATTAATGACGGAAAGTAATAGCTATAAAAACCATGAAAACTCCCAACACTTATAGATTTAAAAAGTGCGAAAAGCCAAGAAGTCTTAACAGGGCTAGCAAAACGTCCAGTAGGATTTAGGAATCGGGCATCGATAGTGTTTGGTTTTGCACCTAGTAAAATCCAGGCAGTAATTTGATTGGCCATTGCGGGCCACGTCAAAAGTTAGATAACCTAGTGTTGAAGGATCTACGCTGAAAACCGAAGGGATGCATTCACAATTCTGTTGCTAAAAATAATAGTCGTAAATCGGTAAGTAAGTATATAGGCTGAGAATGCACATTTAAACGTTTCAGCAATAAAATATTTTTTACGTCTGGAAACATGAAAAGTATTTTTACCTTGGTTAACATGCAAGGTACACCATTGTTCTTCAGTACCTAGGAAAGTTCGTAGCTCTATGTAGGTCAGGTCAATTACCTTACCACTATCGTATGCCATTCACCACTAGTAAGTTTAACCTTGCCGAACAAAGCATGTAAACAAACTATATTTTACTATCGAAAACACTTTTTTTCTAGAAAAAAGAGTAGGAAAATGTTTGAAAACTCACCTATTCAGACGAAAATGTTATGGCGTCCATGATTCGTCGAGTTATTTGATCAAAACTTTCTGAAAAATTGATAATACGGCCGTATCCTAGCAACGCAATCAAGGCGTGTTGGTAAGTTATGTCAATTAATTAGAATTACCGACGAATTATTAAGACGCACTTTAAAAACATTATTTAACTAATACGCATGATTTCACTTTTATCTAAAACAATATAGTTATGATTTAATTACTCAGATACCCGCGAAACGAGACACAATAGTAAAACAATAACAGCGCGGTCTCATAGGACCGGTCGGGGATTCAAACGTTAAACAAACGAGAATCTATTGAATTTGTTATGAACTGCGATGGAAATGACGAACTCCATTTTTAAATTTTCTTTTTCGCGCCCGCCGCGACGCCTGATGAAATAATGATATCAGCCAGTATTACTGGCACGATTGTGCAGTTTGTATATCTAAACTAAATCATTTTTCTAACTTCTGCGTAAAATACTAAGGTCTTTCTACACGTGTGTTCAGCAAAAGCTGATGGGGAGAACTGTTTAAAAATTTACGTATATTGTTATTTCGAGGGGCGAGCGATTCGCTTGACTGATCGCAGCCCCCTATTAGTTGGTACAGGTGTACCTACCTCAACGATATGATAATGATAACACTTTTTTTTATTTGGGTTCCACACTTCGAGGACCATCAAAAATACATGATAAATAAAGCCTTAATAATGTTGTAGGTAAGTAAGAAACTATTAATAACACTGAAGGAAGGAATACTGGCAAAAGGTTACTATTGCTCTCCTTTTAGGTACATTATTGTTAGTGTTTGAAAAGGATTGTGGAAGTTTGGAACCCTTGTACGTACTACTTTCCTGTATAAAATATCATGCGGAACTCTTTGTGTTAAAGGGAGTCTAGCCTGACCCAATTTTAATTATCGATCCCACTATGGCTATCCTCAAAATACAGTCTGATTCAAGGAAGTGCTACCGCAGCACTTGGTTAAAAAACGATGTATTACTCTATTCGCTTTTTTATCTTTTATCGATTGCTTGTGTGTTTTAGTTATGAAACTTAATAGGTAGGCATTTTTAGCATGGAGAAGTTGAAGATAAGGACTACTGTGGACTATGGCAATTTTACAGCTTACGGTCGACACTGGGATTGGATTGTGACATTTCGTACTCTTGAGTTCGATGATAGCGCCAAATTAGTTTAAAATGGCGTGACAATAGTAAAATCTGAAAGAAATATGGAACAATACAGGCCGTATAGCATTATGCTTTTCTCACATTGGATCTACATATGATGACTTGACGTCATGGTAGATCTACGAGTTGGATGTTGTTGTTTGTTTCATTATTTCTTTTTGAATCATCCAATGACTATTCCCACTTCAGGGTGGAACGAAAGAGCTTGTCAGTCTTCAAAAAAACAACACCTATGTTCCTTCTTTATTTATATATTATACCTATAGGTACTTTATTGTACACCTCATAATGTGGTTAGGATAAGCATTTGTTAAAACTAACTGTACCTACAATGGGCGGTCTTCTTCTTCTTTGTCTTGCGTTTTACCACGGGGTTCAGAAGACAATCCATGGCACAGTTGGTTTCGGCCCTACTGAGCCCCTACGGTTTTGCTGACATCTCACCAGTAGGATGATACTGTGGTGTTATATTATAATATCTCTTCGTCAGATTACAGAATATGATTACAATATAGGTTGCTATTGGATAAGACTAAGACTAAGCAATCTAACCCGTAGTTGCTCTGGTGTCCAAAGGATATTAACCTATCAATACTCGCGAAACGAAACACAATAGTAAAACAATAACAGAGCGGTCCAATGAGACCGGTCGGGGATTCATGAATTAATTGAAACAAAATACGGTCACTTATAAAAAATACTATCTAGGACCTACCGAACGATTTACCTTTGCATAAATCGTAAATAAATAAAAATATCAAGTTGTAACAGTAGCTTTAAGTAACTTGGTAGGAGATGAACACTTTCTTATCTGCAGAAGGCTTTCGTAAATATCTGTTACATATAAAACAACGTAGTTTATAAAAATCTTTCCAATCGTCCAATGTACTCTTACCTACATCCTTTGCTACTGAAGGAAATTTTCATAATGATTGTATTATGAAAGTAGAAATAAGATAAGTAGAGTTCGTCTAATGAAAGCGCGACCTGGAGTTTTGTAGGTGGAACGATGAGGGTCGCGGGAATTCGATGGATGCGAGACAGACATTCTGGGGAGGCCCATATCCTGTAGAGGATATCTTTCGGTTGAAATGATAACGATGACCACGGGTTTTCCTTTCAGAAGCGAACCCATCGCCGCTATAGGATTTGGCCCTGCAGGGCTCCTACGGTTTTACTGACATCACTTTGAGGCGCGCATATGTTCCATGCGCGCCTTCGATAGCGGTGATGTCACATTTTAGTTACCACCTAGTTTGTTGCTCCTTTTTCTGTTACTAGACGTGGAATGGATTTGAAAAATCCTTTTGAATACTTACTTACTTAAAAAACAACTTATATCCTTGCTTTTAGGCACGCAATTTATTATTTTTCCGGGGTCGTGTGGTAAAGTATGTGAGCTCATCCCCACTTTTTTTTTTATTTACCATATCAACCGCAAAGCGACCCCTCTGAGTCGCCAGTTAACCCCCATTTACTTATGTTTTTGTGATTACGAGACACTATAGTAAAACAATAACAGCGCGGTCTCATAGGACCGGTCGGGGATTCATGAATTAAGCGTATTGAAAACGTGGTTTGATGCATATAGAAATGTATTACAGCCGCAATCGGCTCCATAACACCCTAACCTGCAGCTCGGGTGAATTCCGCCTTCGCAATGACAGACTTTCTCCACTTATATTAAAATTTAGAATGTTTGATACAAATAATTTTGAAAAGTTAGTAAAGTACCCAAATATGCAGTATTCGAGAACATTCCAGTAGCTTTAAGAAAATCCTATCTTACAAACCGAAACATAAACAACTGTGCACAAATCCTTAGTGTGGTGTGATATACTTTGTGTGCGTCACTGCTTCGCTTGTGATGTGCGGGTTCAACGACCGATACCGCAATCCCTGATAAGCTACAGTCACAGTTTGAGATAGCCCGGCGCTTATTGCAAGAATGTAGGATTTCTTAAAGATGCTATGTAATTCATTGTTTTTTGCGTGGCTTTACCTTTGAACTTGCTGCTAGATCTAAGAACTTGAGATTGAGGGTTGGGCCTTACCATGAAATGTTATAGTGTAAGTCGTGCGAGCGAGAAAGAGGGATGAAACTGTGCACCGTATGTCAGACGTCGACACACAAACGAATACCACACTTACAGGTACCTTACAGGACACATACCTTATCGTATGTAGGTGTGGTACCTTACAGGGTACCACACCTATATACGAAAAGTTTCACCACTTGGGAGACCAGAAACATGTACTGGGTCCACGGTATTCGTTTGTGCGTCAATGTCTAGCACACGGTGTATAGCTCCATAACTTTAACAATTCAGTTTAGGTCGCAAAATGGATCGCGGTAAGAGCTTGTGGCAGGAGCTGTAGCTCTAATTTCAGGACTAAATATTCTAAATTAGGATCATGTGAAGGCGATATTTTTACAGGATTTGAGACTAAAGTCGTTTGTAAAGTTTAGCTTCAAATGCTTATTTCAGAAAACGCAAGGTCACAGTTGCAGTGGCACGGTACAAAGTGCAACATCTAGATTGATCCGTGTACGTGACCAGACATCGAGACTTTTTGAGTGCATTAAAGTAATCACCGTTTTTCAAAGTGTCATTGACCCCCTTTCATTATCATCAGGCGATACTTAAATCTATACTAACAGTTTTTATAAGGAAATATTCTTATTTTAGTTTGCAATTACTCAAAAGCTACTGCAGTCAGTAAAAGTCTGAAACGCCCTCCCGCTCTGTCCACGAGCGGGAGAAGTCATTCTGATGATGCCCTACCTACAAAAAACCCGCCTTTGTACTTTAATTGTCAAATCATCAATAAATCTTTGCTAACCGCCTACTTTTCAAGTGACATTTGACAGATAGAAGTCATCGACGTTCTTATTTTTATTTGAATCGCAATCTAGGAGGGATTAGCCATTTGATAAAGCTTTCTGTAGCTATGGAGCGAATGGCATCATTTATGAGCACAGCATAGCATAGCATCAGTCTTATAATGTTCCCACTGCTGGGACTCAGGCCTCATCTCTAGGAGAGCTCTCTTCTCTCTCATTTAATTCATGAATCCCTGACCGGTCCTATGAGACCGCGGTGTTATTGATTTACTATTGTGTCTCGTTTTGTGGGTATGTGATAGGTTAAGGGCCTGTTTCACAATATCCGAGTAGGCACTACTCACTGAATAAATTCAAAAATGTGACAGAATTTGTATGAAATTATCTGCCAAGTAAGATACTCGAAACTTAATCATAGGTGGTGAAATAGGCCCTAAGAGCATTATAGTATCCCTAGATACTGGGTCATACAATTCAAAACCACCTTGAAGAATAGACGCCACTCGTCTGTGACCAACAACGACCATGTGACCAATCGATAATTATAATAATGTCATAATAATAAAAAAAAACGGGAGCGACTGTAACGTTATCTTATCCGAAAGTTATTATTGAAAGCAATGCAATAATAATATTATTGTTGCACCATTATGGTTATTTATAGATTCGTCGATTTTTCAAATGATAGCCCTTGGCCCCTTAATCACCATCAACTCAGCTGAAAGACGTCCACAGCTGGACATAGGCTTCCCTTGAAGCGTCGCCACAACAACCGGTCCTGCTGTGCGTCTTGCATCCATCGAATTCCCGCGGCCCCGTAATGGATGGCCCTAATATGATTTACAGGATAGCTACTAGCTAGCTCTCGGATAGTGTTACTTACTACTTTCAAAGAGATGACAGTAAAATGCCCAGAATCCAGTAGAGGTACTTAATGTGTAAGACCAGGGCTGCGGGATAGTTCAAAAGAATTACCGTAACCCTAAAACGCAAAGAATAACTGAAAGAATACAAAAAAATCAGTTACGTCGTCTCGTTTTACCCAGAGCTGGAGAAGTCATTTGATGTTTTCCCACAAAAAAAGAGATTTCGTCAAATGTTTTCTCCCGCTCTAAGGTAGAGCGGTAGGGCCTGCCGGACTATCACTGACTGAAACCACACCTATGTTTCTTTTTTGCCTTGCGTTCCAGGACGAAGTGTTGCTATGCAACTAATTCTAATGCCTACGATTATTTGAGTGTAATTTATTTACGCAACGACGACTTTCTTGTACATTGTACATTGATGTATCGATAAGCATGTAGATAATTTACCTAATAGGTACTATTATAATCTATATACGCGTGGAAGGTAGGTACTACCTACACAGCTTAGTACATCGGTACAAGCCTACTGGAGCCATAGAATGTCCGAAAAGAATTCCGGGGTCCTGGAACGCAAGGCAAAGAAAGAGAATAGGAATAGGTTTTAGTCGGTAGACGTCTGACACGCCCTCTCGCTCTACCTCAGAGCGGAAGAAGCCATTGGATGATTCCCATCTAAAAAAACCCTTATGGCAGCTACTGCTACAATGCAGTCACAATGTGCTAACCTCCGCTGTAACTGCAGTAGGCATTTCCTATTAAATCTTTTAGACCGTGAAAATTATAACTATTGTAACTATTTTAATACTAGCTTCCACCAGGGGCTTCGCCCGTGTTATTATAGAATTTTATTCCAACATACTTTAAGGATAAAGATTAGACGTCCTAATAATGTCGTGTTTCTGGAATTGGTCTATGTACCTGTGTGTACTACTGCCTACTACTTATTTATTTTATTTTTCATTCCAAGCCGTAATAGCTATTAATGTGTAACGTATTATAGATGTTCTACACTCAAGGACTAATAAGTGACCCAATTCTAATTGACTTTAGACTTTGAACTTAAACGAACAACGTCTAAAGTCCATTTGGCCAAAGATCAAATGCAATAATTTAAAGATAATGAAATTGATATAAAAATTCAAACGGCAATACGTAAATTGTTTTATTTCACTTAATTTGGATTATATGACACAATAACTATTCGAGATAGAGTCAAAATACCTAATACCCCTTTTTTGGGTGGGGAATCATCAGAATGACTTCTTCTTATATTGCTTGTCAATATTGTTTTTCTGTCCATACATACGACCGAAGAATACGTCGGTAATCTTTATCAATAACTAGCTTCTGCCTTCACTCGCTTGTAAAGGTTTCTCCACACAAACTTTAGAAATCTGTTTCATCCTCTCAGAGGGCGAACTTTGGAAGAAAAATTCTATCTTAGTGCTCGCTTCGCTTATTTTATTAACTTATTATAGAAAACCATGTGCAAAATTTCGCGTCGGTTGCTATGTGAGTCAGTCAGTTTTTCCTTTTATGTATATGAATACTGTATAGATACTTAACACAAGAATTCAAGATAAAGTAAAAACACATAATACTTACCCCTTGGAGACTATTATCGAGAAATTAAACTGATTAATTTGCTCGTCGACTGTTTCTCTATCTGTACATTGCATACGTAGGTACTTTCCTAATCTTTATAAATAATCACACCATTCGGTAGGTACATATAGCACACAGTAGGAATGTTCGAAAGTGTACAATAATCTGACAAATCATATTGTATAGTTGACATTTGTCATTAGCTTAGTACCGTGTTTTGGATAACAGATGGCGTTGTGCTGTGACGTCACTATTGTAAATCGCGGTGTTAAGATTTTCCTACGAGGCATTGACTTCAACAAGACTTCTAACAAACTCTCTTACTCTGGAAGTTGGTTTCATTTCTATATTCAGGATATTTTTGGGACAATTGTTCAGTAACTGAATAAAATAATACATGTGGATTCTAAGGTAGTAAAAGTCTGACACGCCTTCTTGCTTACAAGTTACATAATGATGACACACCATAAAAAAGGTACGAATAGTAAGGACATGGGACCGTAAGTAGATGGGAAAAGACCCAAAGGCAGGATTCCGACACGTTGGTCACCACAGTCTGCGAAGCCATAAACCTGCCGAAGATTAATAACATCGCGAAATAACTATAGTAGTTAAACAAAAAAGTTCTCGTCGAGGTTATATAAACGATGCAAGGAGGAGGATGAGAAAGAGAATTGCACCCTTATGCCTAGTTCGCACTAAGCTAGTATTTTACTTTAGTAGCGAGTTATTTAGTAGCTATTTAGTTTCCTTACCAAATTAGTCGACTTAATTTTTGGTGTTCAGACGCGTTTAGCTACTAAATTACTCGCTACTAAACTAAATTACTAGCTGAGTGCGAACTAGCCTTTATGCCTAGTTCGCACTAAGATAGTACTTTTCTTTAGTACCGAGTTATTTAGTAGCTATTTAGTTTCCTTACCAAATAAGTCGACTAAATTTTTGGTGTTCAGACGCGTTTAGCTACTAAATTACTCGCTACTAAACTAAATTACTAGCTTAGTGCGAACTAGCCATTAGAAAGAGAGTGGACTTACTCAAAATCCTTTGCCAATGCGTGAGACACTGCGGGCTAGCTATAAATAAAATATGGTCAAATCCTAAATTAATTTAGATTGTGTTAAAGCAAGGGAGAAAACTCCGCAGTTCATAGATAGATAGCTATCCCCGATAAACAGTAAGATTATATCTGTCAATCCACAACTTTTGGTAGAAAATGCTAACCGTCGGTAGGTTATAGGAAAGCAATAAGGGCAAAAGGATAGATTTGTTTATCTTTAGTAGCTGTAACTTTAGATAGATAGCTTATTGAAAATGGGCGTAAAATTTAGATAGTTACTAATAGATAGTCTAAAAGAGACCATTCCAAATTATTGACAATGTAGGCAAAAGCTCACGAAGCTATTCCAATGACGTAGATTGATTTATTTGTTTCTAAAGATACAACAGCCGTTAATATTTAATGTTCTCAGAGGCAGTTTAAAAGTATATAAAACTAGCTGTCCCCTGCGGTTTCACCCGCATTTTTCGTTACTGCTCCGCTCCCGTGGGTCGTAGCGTGATGGTATATAGCCTATAGCATTCCTCGATAAATGGGCTATCTAACACTGAAAGATTTTTTCAAATCGGATCAGTAGTTCCAGAGATTACCCCCTACATACTAACTTACAAACCTACAAACTTACAAACTTACAAATTTTACCTCTTTATAATATTAGTATAGATGTAGCAAAAGCTCACGAAGCTATTCCAATGACGTAGATTGATTTATTTGTTTCTAAAGATACAACAGCCGTTAATATTTAATGTTCTCAGAGGCAGTTTAAAAGTATATAAAATGATTGCGTGACGTCAGCAGTCGTGGTCCAGCGCACAGAGCCATCATTCGGACATTGACTCATGTAATCTTATCGGCCCCTTTGTTATTGATTTCTAACTCAAAATATTATGACTCCAATTCTCTGTTTGTTTCCTAAAAAAAATTGCAAACCAGACTCTTTGACTGTTTTAAAAACAGAGGTTATTATAATAATAACATTTTTTAATAATGTTTTTTTTTATTTGGCAATTCTTCAATTACTTCTTCCGCTCTCGGTGGAGCGAGTCAGTAAGACTTTTACTGCCAAAAACCCACTTGAAAACCTTCTATTCAGGGCTAGTAAATTTGATGGGGCCAGTTAGGACCAACGCCTTCCAGGGCCGCGGGTTGTTCGAAGGAGTCACCCCAGCCCTCACAATTAAGGGCAACTGAAGAAACACTGTCGGTTTTAGACAGCACAACTCTGACACGCCCGCCCACTTAAACCTAGAGCTGGAGAAGAATTAGAGTTAAGCTCAAAAAACCTCATCATCATCATCTACCTAGCCTTTTCCCAACTATATTGGGGTTGGTTTCCAGTCAAGCCGGATTTAGCTGAATAACAGTATTTTACGAGGAGCGGCTGCCTACCTGACCTCCATAACCCATTAACTGGGATAACAAGGTACTTCTTGGCAAGACTGGAGTCAGATTTACTGTCTTCTGACTATCCGTAACGACTGCCAAAGATCTACAAATGACAGCCGGGACCTACGGCTTAACGTGCTTTCCGAGGCACAAAGCTCAAAAATCTGTACGCAAGAAAAAAGAGATCAACAACAATTTTCACAAGAAAACCGTGTGAAACTTGTTCTATCAAAAAAAGCATTTTAAAAAGTCTCATTTTGGAAGTTGTGGAACAGAGGGTAAAGTCCCACATACCTCCGTTGAAAAGGGAGGATCCTCCGACCGGACGGGTGTTATGTCCGGTGGGCTACTGCCCGATAGATGATTTCGGGTTGTTGTATCTATTCAAATCGCGCGGAGAACTTTGCTTGCGCGATGCAGGATTCTGTGACGTCATGTGTAGTAGATCGTAGTCGCTACATTATTTAAGCATAATCAGCCTTTTAAGGTTCCCATTGCTGAGACTCAGGTCTCCTCTCTAGTAGAAGGTATGGGCCGTAATCCACCACGCAGGCCCCGTGCACGTTGGTGGATGTCACACATCTGCGAATTTTTAGTTCTAGGAGATGCCGGTTTCCTCACGATCTTTTCCTACTCGTTTTGAGAACAGTGGTGATGAAATAAATTATCTACACGAAGTAATGTACCTGGCTGTGTTAGAACCCACGACCTAAAACTTGTAAGTCACGATCTAAAATTACCACTGGGCCATCGCTTCTCTCTAAGGTAATTTAAATCTGCCTTCATTTCTCAATTCATCATTCACTTTCATTGATAGAGAAAAATAAATTTAAAAAATGTCTTTATCTTGGCCTTTATTGGTAATCATCTATCTATTTAGTTTTCTGATAACATCCCATAGGGAAACTGGCGAAGCCAACCTCATCACGAATTCCACAAAACGTAGGTAAAACCTTGAGGAATAAATTAGCAGAAGCTTGTGGTTTTTCGTCTGGAACGATTGTGTTATTCGAAGCCTGCGTGTCTGATGTCCCGAACTGGGTCACAATAAACGTTTACGACCAAAATGATAATCTCGGCGAATAATCGAACGGCGACGGGACGAGACAGTGTATGCGTAGCTATAGCGTACCCACCCGGCTACTGTTGCTACTGTTGCCAGCTTGTGCTGATTTCCCTTAAGGTGAATGCTTCAGGTAGCCCGCGAAATTCAAATTTTCTTACGTTTTTTGCAATTTGCAAGCCAGTGGTAGGTTGTATGAAGTTAAAAATACTTAAGCGGTTGTAAAACGTAACTAGTTATATAATTATAAACATAAAAATCATCAATACAAGCCTCCAAGCTCACTTAGTTGCAAGAACGTTTTTAACCTCGAAAAAATCGTTCCTACACTTAGGTGAGCTTGGAGGCTTGTATTCATGATTTTTATGTTTATAATTATGTAACTAGTTACGTTTTACAGCCGCTTAAGTATTTTTAACTTTATACAACTTATCACTGGCTTTCAAATTGCAAAAAACGTAAGAAAATTTGAATTTCGCGGGCTAAGCTGGAACATCCCCCTTAATGATTACAGAACTAAGACATGTATCACGCGATTGGTAACTCCGTACACGCGTAGATTTTGTGAACCCGTCATTACATCGTACATGGTAGAACTGCTGCTAGTTTGAAAACACTATACATATTAAAGTCGAGCAAGAAACGCCAACAAAATAACGCCGATAAAATATCTGTTTTATGGAAACCCAATACAAAATTAGTTTTAAAAGTTATTTTTATTTATTACTGCAATTAAGGCAGCCACTCCTCGTAAAATATTGGTATTCAGCTAAATCCGGCTTGATTGGAAGTCAACCGCAATATAGTTGCGAAAAAAGCTAGGCAGATGATGACTGCAGCGGCAATTGAAACACAGATTCTGTGACAATTTTAACTCTACCTATTATGGTTTTTGAGATGTAGCCCGCTGCCAGATGGACGAACGGGTGGACAGTGGAGGTTTCGTAATAGAGTCCTCTTGGCATCCTTCGGGTACGGAACCCTTGGAAAAAGGTATAATCAAGACCTGAGAGGTGATTAGTGGCGGCGACCTCTCGCACCGGGCCCTGGTACGGGGCGAAAGTGAATGGGAAACAGTCGCCTGCTTCTACGAAGCTAAAAGTTTTTTGTCAAACGATTTCACATTAGTGAACGTTTATGATAATGCGATTAGGTACGTTAAACAAACTCGCACTATGCCATAGTGGCATAGTGCGAGTTTGTTTAACGTATAATAATAACGTATAACGTTAAACAAACTCGCACTATGCCACTATGCTGGAACTGTCACTATTTGCAAAATTAAATGACCTGTACCTAATGTAATGAAGTGTTTATTTAAAATAGACATAAAATGAAAAGTAAAAACACTAATTCTTACTCTAACCTAAAATCTGGCGTCAAAAAGATTCTTCCGCATCGCTGTCGAAGTGTCGACCATCATCAATCATCATCTACCGAGCCTTTTCCCAACTATATTGGGGTCGGCTTCCAGTCAAGCCGGATTTAGCTGAATACCAGTATTTTACGATCGCTGTCAACCATAATACTTATAATTGGTGCATTTATTTATTTATTCATATGCATCCCGCACCCTTTTACACGAGGCAATTAAAACATCAAACAAGTTAATCACAAGGAGCGTAGTGTATCACTTTCATATTTATTGCAAGGGGGTGCAAAATATATTTAATAGGCCAACATTGGCACCCTTGTTTAATCGCACCTCGTAGGCGCTGATTTCAAAGCTCCGGTTTATATTACCCACCTTCTGTTTCCCAGTTTGTCACCAAAAACAATCAAATCTTTTTAGGGTTCCGTAGTCAATAATATTCATCATCATCATCATTTCAGCCGAAAGACGTCCACTGTTTGACATAGGCCTCCACCCACCAAGCGTCGCCATAACTACCGGTCTTGTGCGTCTCGCATCCATCGGATTCTCGCGACCCTCCCCAGGTCGTCGATCCACCTTGTTGGAGCAATGGGAGCAATGTGCACAATATTAGTCGTGTCGAATCTTTTTTATTGCGATGATTACCAAAATACATATGATGTCCAACTTACTCAGTTTCATTAACAGAAAATGTAAAAATTCAGCCCCATACAACGGCAAAATGGCCCCGAAAAACCCGTACTTAACATTAAATAGAAATACGCAGTATAAATTAATAATGTCGGCCTTTTTCATGGCTAAAATAATATATCTATTCATATTAAACAGATCGTATCAAAGGATCCAACCTGTTGAAAAAATAATTTAAGTTTTTCTAAGTGCATTGCTGCCCAGATTGTTTTTTTTTTTTTTTTTTTTTTTTTTTTTTTTTTTTTTTGACTAGGGCATCTCGCAGTTCAGCTCGCTACGGCTGTTTACTGCTTAACCGGACAATCCTGTGGCTGCCGAGAGCGTGACTCTAAGCCTCCAGCCAGGGCAAATAAAATTAAGCGAACACGCTAAGGGCACCCCCTGTGGGGTACGAACCTCGGCTTAGGGCGTCGCTGAGACAGCAAGGGAGAGCTGGATCATATTTTGGGGACTATTTTAAAGCTACTAGCTCAGCACGCGGGCTGGCTTTGTCGAGCAAGGGTCGGGGTGGGTGAATTACCGCGATTCCGGGGCCCTCGGCGGCGAGGGCGGAAGGACGGCCGTCTGTGTTTGTATATTTTCCTAATAGTACTTGTTTCCCTACTACTCTCTTGGAGGACAGTTATGGGGTCGTCGGGGGTAGTGAGGGTGAGTCGAGGACGTCGTATCTTGCTGATACGAGAAGCGGTGTATCGGGCGGCAGATACTATGAGGGGGTTGGAGTGTTTTTCTGCGGAGGCAAAGAAGCGCACAGTAATGCGTTTCATGAATTGCTGAACTGTGGGGATCTTGAGATCGAGATGCAGTCTCTCGTTGCGGACGTAATAAGGGGCATCCTTAGCACGTCGAAACGGTTTTGAAGTGTCTGCATCCTATGGAGTCGGTAAGGCTTTACGTGTGCGAACACTGCACAGGCGTAAGTCATTATGGGGCGTATGCACGCTGTGTAGATTCGCAATTTGCCCTTAAAGGACAACTTGCTGCGTGGGTTCAGTAGGGAGTGTAGTCTACCGGTAGCAAAAGCGGCGCGCGAACGCACCGTCCTTATGTGCTCACTGAAGTTAAGGTGTTCGTCGAGGATCACACCTAAATACTTGGCTCGCTTTTCCCAAGGGATCGGCTTGCCGTACATGGTGATCGGTCTGGGGAATGGGGCCTGGCGAGAGTGGGGCTTGGTGAAGAGAATCGCCTGGCTCTTGTCGGGGTTAACTTCGATCCTCCATTTCCTGAACCAAGCGCCTAATGCGTTTGCAGAGGTTTGGAGGGCCTTAGCTATATTGTCCCTGCTTCTGCCTGTGTAGTAAATGGCCGTGTCGTCTGCGAAGAGAGCTAACTTGGCCGATTTACTTTTGGGGATGTCACTTGTAAAAAGTGTGAAGAGCAAAGGGGACAGCACGCCGCCCTGAGGGACGCCGGCGCGGATTGGGCGAGGGGAGGAGAGCTAACTCCCCGGGCAATCCCACCCGGGGAGTTAGGATTAGCGGCCCTTCAGGCCAAAATAAGACAGCAGACCGTGCTGTGAGTTTGTTTGTGTGTTTCTTCTCACAGTTCATAACGGTAGGAAACACACAAGGGAAGGGTTCTTTTGGGGAGCTGTCTGCTCCGGGAGGTCGCGCTTGCGTGACTCCCCGGGGCCGGTAGGGTTAGGAGCTTAGTCTCCCCCCATTCCTCTTTCGTTCCTAAAAAATGGAGGCGATGATGGAGGCGATAGTCGCCCTGATCAAGCAGGCCTGCAGGGAGGTTCCTGAAATGAATGCCAAATTTGGCAACCAGTTCAGGGCCCTCCTGAGTGAGGAGCCTCTTCCCCTTCCGGCTGGGTCCCTTCAGGGCCCCACGCCACCTGCCCCCCTCGCCCCTCAGGCGACCCAGGACCCTACGTCCTCTACCCCCGCCGATCCATCTGGCGATGAAGCCGACCTGGCTTCCATGGACACCTCTCCGGTGTCCTCCCCCTCCTCCCAAGCCTCCTCCCTCTCGGACTCTGAGGAGTCCCAAGCCACCACCGAGACGCCAGAGACGTCTGACTCCGACGACTATGAAGTCGTCGGTCAGAAGAGGAAGAAGGGCAAAGCCTCACCAAATGCCTCTAAGGCAAAGAAGGTGGTTCCGTCCCCGCCCTCCCCCACCCCCACCTCCTCAGCGCAAGCTGACCCCTCCCCCCAGGCTAAACGCCCCGCCAGCCCCATGGCAGTGACCCCAGCCGTCACTTCCCCCAAACGTGCCCCCCCTCCTCCCGTGTTCATACACGAGAAGGACAAGTGGACATCCGTGTCCGCCGCCCTAAATGAACGCAAAATTGCGTTCACAAATGCCCGCTCTACCCAGCACGGCATTAAAATTACGGTCCCGTCCCCGACCGACTACAGGGAGCTGTCAAAGCTCCTTAAGGCTAGGAACATCTCGTTCCATTCCTACTCCATTCCGGAGGAAACCCCGGAAAGAGTCATAATTAAGGGCATCCCCCATCAGATCAAGTCCGAAGAGGTACTCGAGGACTTGAAGTCCCAAGGGGTCCCTGTGCAGGCGGTACACCGGCTGCATAGGCGTCAGGGCGGCGAGTATGACATGGTACTCGCCGTGATCGACCGCACCGAGGGGAAGAACCCCATATTCTCGGTGAAAACCGTTTTAAACCTTTCAGGGATCTCGCTGGAGAAGCCCTACAAGTCCAAAGTGGTCGGGCAGTGCCACAACTGCCAGTTGTTCGGCCACTCCCAGCGCAACTGTTTTGCCACACCTAGGTGCGTAAAGTGCCTAGGTGACCACGGCACCTCTGCCTGCCCCCGCCCAAAGGACAGGAACGCATGCTCGGAACCCCCGAGCTGCGTCAACTGTGGCCAAGCGGGACACCCCGCCAACTACAGGGGTTGCCCAAAGGCCCCTAAAACGTCCTCCCCGAAGTTGGTGAAGCGCGCCAGCGCTCGCCAACAAAGGGAGAGCCCCTCAGTGGCCCTCAAAGCACCTTCGGTGCAGATGCCCGAGCGCCTCGCTCCCCAGAGACAGTCCCCTTGGAACCGTCTCAACCACCAAAAGGCCTTCCCGGCCTTACCGACGCCATCCAAAGTCGCCCAAATCCCGGCGCTTATGGACATAGTCGTCCCCACACCCCCCCCCCCAAGTCTGGACCCACGGCTCAGCCCGCGCGCCCTAAGGCTTCCCCCGTGCCGGCGGCCCCAGCCGCCTCCCCCTCAATCCCAACCCGCTCCGCACAGGCGAACTTTGACATCGTCAGAGTCGCCTTTGACATCGTGTCCAGCGAGGACACCCCTCGAATGGCGGCCGAGATCCTGGCTTGTGGCAGTGATCTCAACCGCCTGAGTGCGGTTTTCCTTAGGTTCCCTGAGATCTCAAACGGTCTCAACTTCCTGAGATCCCAACGATGCAACCCATAATGCATCACACACCCCTTAATAGTACTCTCAAACCCAGATCCCTTAAATTAGGCTTCTTCAACGCCAATGGCGTTAATGGTCAGCGCGATGAAATAGATAAATTTCTCCGCGACCACTCATTAGATATCCTCCTCATTCAGGAGACCTTTCTAAAACCTCACCATCGTGACCCGAAAATTGCCAACTACCAGATTGTTTTCGAACATTTATAATTTATATGTATCACACTGTAACGAAACCATAGCGAGATCTAATTCGATCTCAACGCCATCTATCGAGCTATGAGACAACTCGGACCTCCGTAAATTACGTTATTTATTTTTAATCGACTTCCAAGGAAGAGCAGGTCCTGAAGTTGCCTCAAGCTTGTTTTTAGGGTTCCGTAGTTAACTATTAGTTTACATATTATTTAAGTATCCTGAAGGTATCTTCATTCAAATAAAATAATAATTATCAAAATCGGTTGATGTACCTAATGCAAAATTTCCGCCGAAAACCCAACATTCATACTTTTTTTTTTTAATAAACCGGTGCCCCACACTAGGAATTACTCCTGTATTGTGGGTGCGTTTATAAACATGAACACTTACTTACATACACAAGACGCCCAGACCCGGAACAACTATCTGTAGATCATACAAATATTTGTTCCGTACGGGAATCGAACCCGGGATACGCAGCACAGCAGTTAATCGCTTAACCACTGCGCTAACCATGCCGTTACGCTGTAAGATTTTTCCTGAGTTGATGGGGTCGGGGCAGGTTGGTGTCTCTTTGGCATTGCTGGTATTTCTTCTTGGTCGTTGTCTGTCGTTGATTATCCTAACTAATATTATAAATGTAAAATTTGTCACACAAAAATAAATTTGGTCACATTGCTCGTAGAACAGATGGTCGATGGGGATGGAAGGTTCTAGAGTGGCGGCCATGTACCGGAAGACGCAGCGTCGGTAGGCCTCCCACAAGGTGGACCGACGACCTGGCGAGGGTCGCGGGAATCCGATGGATGCGAGACGCGCAGGACCGGTCGCTGTGGCGACGCTTGGGGGAGGCCTATGTCCAGCAGTGGACGTCTTTCGGCTGAGATGATGATGATGATGATGATGAAAATTTGGCACGCATATGGCCTTTGACATAGAAAAAAAGGCTACCTTTTATTCCGATTCTTGAACACGCGGAAGAAGTGACGGAAGGGAAACTACGGAACCCAACACTGAGCGGTTTTTTTTGGTTAGAAAATCAAATTCCTTTTCTTGCTCTGGATGGAGCAAGAAAGCGAGTCAGACTTTTACTGACTAGAACCGAACTAGGTACGAGTAGCTGTGGTTTTTCATGCTGCACTTTGCGTATCAGAACCACAATAACTCTTTCGTATATTTTTCGTTGCGTCGGAATCAGATATCTGCATTCTAATTGAATTACGAGTATGTACGAGTACTTACCTGCATTATTGTTATACAATGAAAAAATTAATATGATATTGATACAGTCCTTATGATCCGTACAGTACGGCCGTTATAAGTTGGCGAGTCTGAAGTTAGGTTCTGCGAATTTTGGCGCTTGATAACTCGTACAAAAATAAAGGTTTTAAATTTTTTTATGCAATTTCCGGTTGTTATTGCTGTTAAAAACTGTTATTGGCATTTTTTTTTTACTTTTATTTTTATACGAGTTTTCAAACGCTAAAATTCGCAGAGCCTAACTTCAGACTCGCCAACTCATAACGGCCGCACTGTATTGAGGTTGTCTGGCCCAGCAGGGCCGAAGTCTACTGGAGCGATGGGTTGACTTCCGAAAGGGAAAACAGTGTTTATGGGACGTAAAGGCAAAGAAGGAACATAGGAATAGATTTTTGTCAGTAAAAGTCTGACACGCCCTCCCGCTCCGCCCTAGATCGGAATAATCACCTAAAAAGAATCCTAAGGTAATAGATATCACTGTCAGCGATTAGGCCCTTCGTAAGATTGTAACCATAGATTTAAGTTTATTTTTGACGAACAATAAAATTCTATTCTGTTCAAACAAGGATTCAATCTCGTAACAAATCAACGTTAATTGTACATCTGTTGCTGCATCTGGACTAGTCTTAAAGCCTTCAGAACCAGAGCTACAAATTCGAAAATTAAAACCCGTTTACACGTCTTAATACATTATAAAGAAAGACGAGGAGCTCGGTGCTAGATAATAACAGCCGCACGGGTCGATCTTCAAGGTTAAGCAACGCTTGCCAGGGTTGGTCTTTGGATGGGTGACCATCTTAACATACCGAGTTTCCTTCGTGCCTCGGAAAGCACGTTAAGCGAGTAAATCTGACTCCATCCTTGCCATGAAGCACCGTGTTTCCCCAGTTAATGGGTCGTGGAGGTCTGGAAGGCAGCTGTTCCTCGTAAAATACTGGTATTCAGCTAAATCTGGCTTGACTGGAAGCCGACCCCAATATAGTTGGGAAAACGCTAAGTAGATGATGAAATACATTTGAAAGAAGTAATAACATTTATTTAGGAATAACATAAAAGCCCACAACACTATATTTAATAGCCAGTTGTCCCCGTCCCCACCATGCATAATCCGCAGTTTTTACTCGATTTCCGCATTTCGCTCCCCATTTTTCGCGTGGCGAAAACTTTTGCTCATTAGTGTCAAACTTTACGATCGCGAACAGCTAACCAGTTATTAACAATACTATCTACAGTTATTGGGACTAACTGGCTGACTAACTCGAGTTTAAGTTATATTTAGAACGGTAGACTGTTCACTTCAGTGTTCTAGGAGTGAATGAAACCATAGATTCTGCTAATTGCTCGTTAGTTGGCTATGCCAGCTCGTGGTAGTCATTTGTCAGTTGTTAAGTTCTGTAGGATTATCGTTATTGTGTTTTAAAGTGTAACTAAAACACTGAATAGCTTTATTGAAGCACTAACTAGGTTCTAGTGTTTGAAATTATTTTAGTAAATCTAGCTGCTCTAAATATGAGAAATTATTTTTATGATTTCCGCCTCGCCAAAGGGCTACTAAACGGCCCAGTAGGACCGATGCTTCCTAGGGTTATGTGTACGTCGAAAAGAGTCACTACAGCCCTGGAACGTAAGGACAACTTAAGGAACATAGGTTGGTTTAGTCAGTAAAAGTCTGATACTCTCTCACACTCCATTCAGAGTGACAGGCGATACTTTATAATTTTCATCTTCAAAGAAGCTACGATAAGATGCTAAGATTAGAGAGTTTATTTAGTTATCATTCAAGTCCACCATTACCTGACATTTTTTTATGACGAATAGAACGTACTTATTTATTTAGGTAGGTCATTATTATTATAGTTTTTTTCATACAAGTCGCTGATACTCGGCGTGTTTAGTAAAACCCTATCTATTTATAGTTTCGAGTCATGAATCCTCATTACCTCTTTAAACAAAAACATTGTCGTAATTTTACGAGTATCGTAAAAGTTACTACAATGTTCCTGGTTCAACGGCTTGTTACTGAAACTCCATGCAAATTACGTTGACAACTAGTGACTGTCGCCGGCATAAAGCCGAGTCCAAACTGTGCTTCCTACATTAGCATAACTTATACCGTATAAGGAACATTCCTCAGGTTTCGACATGTACCATGCTTTCCTGCTTCACATAAAATCGTCATGAATAGAAATCGTTCATTAAATCCGTATATCCGCGGTTCGTGACGGTCTCGCATGTCGCGTCCGACTCGCGAACTTGCCGCCCATAAATATCGTTTTATGTCACGTGTCAAAGCCGCCATCTTGCTTAACCGGTAAAACGTAACAAACATAGCTTTACCGTTGCCATACTTCCGCCCCAAAATTGAAAATGCGTTACGCCCTTGACTTAGAGTCCAATTTTTGGACGTTTTCCTCGTTTTTTTTTCGCTGTGGTTTATAAAAATGGGAGTGCTCGTCTTCCTATCGATTGTGCCAACTGGTGCTTACCGCCGATCTCGATTCGTTGGCAATCGGTGGGCCATCGAGTAGATTACTCGAATTGTAACATCCAGTGCTGTTACAAGAGGTGTAACTTCAATCAAACACTTAGTTGAGTTGTGTTTCGTTGTTTCGCCAGCTCGAAGCAAGCAAGGGGTAATATTTTTGCAATTTTCCAGGTAATTACGGGCGTCATTTGCAAGTTGCAACCGCCTGTTTTGACTGGAACAGTTGTTTGTTGGACGGCTTGTCGTGAGCTGAGGTAGACAAATGAATGGTAACTTTTAGACATTTTGGACTATTACAGTAATAGAAACAGACTTTAGTCGCGCGTTCGTCATACTATTTATGACAAGTAGTATACTGATTTAGAACTTACGTTTACTTTTTGTAAACGTGCTTCACGATTTTTACTATGCGAAGTAGTTGAGCGTCGCGTCGTAGCAAATTTATCCAATGAAAAGATTATCCTACTCGCACGCACACTAGTTTACCTTATTGTCTGCGTAGCCGTCTCCGCTGTTGCTACGCCGTAGCAGTAGACTACGTAGAGCTACGTAGGTAATGTAGACGCCAGATGAATTGGCTATAAAATACATTGACCTTTTCTTAGTATCTTTGAGTTGATACCCGAAAAATAAACAATGTTTATCATTACTATAAAATGTAAAAGATCACGATAGATGTCGATTTAAGACAGCTTAATGTCTTTATTTCCGAAAAATGACAATTAATATAAAAGGGTCAATGTTCTTTATGGAAATTGATCTGACTTCCGCTTCTTTTTTGTACGTACCAAAAAGTATTATTCCACGTTATTATACATGAGCAACAATAATGTTGTTACGACTTTGTCATGATTGGTTTCTATAACAAAGTTGTGAAACTTTTAATACGCTACAAACCAGATATCGCACGCGTGTCAATATTATGCTCAAACGCGCAACATTTAGCTCTTACGCCGTCAGATACATGTCGCGCTTGGTTGTCTCTAAAATACACGAAATATTCAGAATTATGCCCAGTTATGCGGTTTTGACCTACAAAAACGATAGCAGAAAAAAAATTTATGTTCTGGAGGTGTATCGTATCATCTGTAATTACTTAACTTTGTTATTTTTTAATATATTTGATTTTAATGACAATAACACATTTTATGACTTCAATGCAAACTATAAACAGCCTTATGTCTACCGTAACAAAGTCTAAAACCACTTGGCCGTTATCTGGAAGATCAAAACATACATTCTAGTAACTTCGACGCTACTCAATTAGGGATGGGACACATCTGTAAAGAAGTTCGGTATCGATAATTTTATTTATTCCTAACTCTTCATTTTATGACTGACGGCACGGCAAAATATATTGATATACGTTTTCATCATAAAACTAAATGTAAAACAATCGAAACGGCAATTATTAAATAAATATTCAAGGTCAATAAATATTTTTACTCTCCCGAAATGTTTTGCAGCTTCAAAACTGCACATTGTAGATTTAATCAAATATGAAAATAAGGTCCTCCTTCACATACAAACATATAAATACCTCTTTAACATAGATTTGATAATTTAAAGATGATCAACCTTTTCCATTATTAAGCATTATCATACAAATGCTTATAATGGAAAAGGTTGATTATTGTTAACAAATTATCACATTGCTCACCACCCGAATGAAATACGTATCATCGATATTAAAATATCGAAATCTGTCTACATCTCTAAATGAGTAGCAAAACAGATAACATGTGCATGCGAATATGACATCTATTTCAAAGGTACTAACGTTCTGAATAGAATAAATTGGTTACAACGCCATCTAGCGTTGAGTAGCTGAACTCGTTGTAAACTAGTCAATATAAGGTTGTTAGACGAAAAACGTCTTTATTGTTTGTGTCATGTCAAAAAATATCAACTTTCGTCCGTTGTAATAAGACTTAATTTTGGAAAGCAATAAGAAAACCTTTTGTAAAAGTTACGTTTGTAATTTGTAGCCAATCATATCACTGTTTTTTATGAGTGTAATGGACAATTTGATTTGCAAATGTGTGAGTTTGGCGACACGGGTTTCCGTGCATAGCCAGTGTAAGGGCACTTATAACTACTTCTTTGTTCTGTGTACAAACCAATGTATCTTGCGCCAATTTCCCCAAATTACTGAAAAGCAATATTGCTGCTATGAGACTTACTTTCCTTATGTAAATTTATTTGCGTTTAGGACCATTCTGCTGAAATTTGATTGTCCTCTGCACGCACGAGAATATTGCACCGTACGACTTAGCAACAGACCAACAGTACTTCAAATTGTTTTTCTTTTATGAACTAACTTTGATAAACAATGTCAAACAATAATTCGGTAAGTTTGTACCTACTGCACGTTACGTCGCTACTTTAACTTATCAAAATAATAACATCGAGGCTTTTGTTATTGTACAGATAGTGGAGTACCGCGGATTACAGTAACTGTGGATGACATTAAAAAAATAGATATATGTTTTAATCATAGTATGTATAAAAAAGTATACCTATTAAAAAATTGGAAGGGCCACGTTCGGAGTTTCCTTGTGTGATCACATCAAAAATGAATAAATGAATATATCCGCCGGAGAAAGCAAGGTTACACACAGCCCGATGAATCGCCAAACGGGCAGGGAACATTGCTCGTAGAAGGACCGTCGGTCGATGAGACCGAAAGGTTCTGGAGTGGCGAACTCCAGACGTACCAGAAGACACAGCATTGGCAGGCCTCCCACAAGGTGGACCGAAGACGAGAAGATAGATAGAAGATGAGAGATACATGGGGTAGGCACGCGACTAACAGTGAAAGTTTGTCAATTAAAATGATGTTAACGATAAAAAAAAATATTTTGTCTGTAAAAAAAAAAGTCAAGTTCACCTACCTAGTACCTATCTCAAAAACTATAAAACTCGTTAGAATTAAGTTTTTTCAGATGCTTTCCACGGCCACGGTGACTCTATCGAACAACGCCGTTTTTCTAGAATTCAATACCCGGTGGTATTGAATTCTAGGAAAACGGCGTAAACACAACAAATGGCTGACTTCTTTCTTTTGAATTGGAATCATAAAATCACAGATATCAACAAAAAACAATACGCAAAAATGTTAATGACATAATTATGAATACAGCAAAGGGCCTCACTGTAACAAGAACCACCAATTTATGACATGCTACGACCATTAATTTTCTAAAATTTATGGCAGTACCTACCGTTCGGATTTCGGTCACCCTGTAGATCGTGATGTAGTAAGCCTAATGCCATGAATGTCATTGCAAAATTAATGTAGAGCACGAAATTAAAAAAAAAAACTGGGCAACTGCGAGTCCGACTCGCGCACTGAGGGTTCCGTATCAACTCACCTATGAAAACAGTTCAATTCTCGAATCGAGTCTTGAAGATTTAAAAAAAAAAAAAATCTTGTGACGTAACTACAAAGTTTCAGTTTTCAGACTTTTCCCTATATGAGTGCTATATTACCTTGCTTCGTGCCCAATTTTAAGATTCTAGGTCAACGGTAAAAAACGTACATTTCGACACCGTCAAAGGAATCAAAATTCAAAGGGTACTTCCTTTGAATTTTGATTCCTTTGACGGTGTCGAAATGTACGTTTTTTGCAACATAAACGGGTGTATTTCTTTTCCCGTCAAATTACAAGTTTAATTTTTGCACAGTTTCAAGGGACCGCGGATCTGCGTATATAGTTTTCATTTCAACTTGATACCTTCACGCGTTCTCAAGATAAAGGGTCTTGACAGACAGACAGACGGACAACAAAGTGATCCTCTAGGGGTTCCGTTTTTTCCATTTGAGGTACGGAACTCTAAAAACATGTATTTTTCCCCCATTTTTGAAGTTTATCAAGTAATCACAAAATGTATGTTATAGGTATATATTCCCCATTTCATTATATCTTAAAGGCGTTCGTTGTATGTGCATGTGTATTTTTAATACTCCTTTACGTGCAAATGGATGGATGGAAATTCTAATGGAATTTAGCACACGGGTAGACTTTGTCCTGGAAAAACACACAAGACCCTACTATATTTCTTCATAATTCTCTTTTACAAGATGTAACAGAAATGTAAGGTCATTGAATTCATAATTGGTCGTCGTGGCATTGACTATTACTATTTTATATTATTCTACTAAGACTATTATATTTTATTGACTATACTTCCAAAAGAAAGTTTTTTACAGAAATCGAGGGAACACACTTATATAGGTAGGCGGAAAGCCGGAAAATAATCAAATATCTCCTTCGGTTTTGTCTAGAGCGAAACGGAGTGTCAGATTCAAACTGACTAAATCCCACCTATGTATGTTCCATTAGTTGCTCTTTCCTTTCCAGGACCGCAGTGAATCTTTCGAACAATTACGCAGACACTTATAGACTTACGAGAATATTTATTTAGAGGCGTGGCTTTACAACTATAAACTAAGGGTTAGATCACACCGAGACGTGACGCGACGCGACGATGCAGGAAGAGCCTAGTGATTTCGCGGAGACGCATCTCAACGTCGCGAGGCCAATAGTAAAATCGTTGGCAACACGACGATATCGCGAATTTAAAAATGTTCAGCTGCGCAGCGAGGCGCCGCGCGGCGTCACAAGGCGCAGCGCTGCATGAAGCAACGTATTCTAAATTCTCACAATGAAATGTATATCTTTTCATGTAGTAAATAAAGTTCTATTTTAAGTCACACTATTAAAATGTGCATGCAGCGTCGCGTCGCGTCGTGTCTCGGTGTGAGCTGACCCTTTGTGAGCAAATCCGGTTAGGCCCAGTGCTCTCAATACGACGCTTGCATGCAGATATCATGGCTTATCAGACTAGTCTCATAGTTCAGCCGGAGGTCACTGATAGCGGCTGACACATGAGTTTCGCGCGTGAGGTGTGTCGGTTCGACGCCGCGTGGTGCCTCGTGGTTACTTCGTGTGGTTATCAGTGCTTATCAGCATAATCTGTTTGATTGCTGAACTAAGGCCTCCTAAGGCGTGGGATGTGGGATTGTTGCCGAGATGGAACGCAAATGATAACTGTAGGAAGCCTAGTGGGTTTTAGTTAAACGGGAGCCTCTGGGGCCATGGATTGGATTCCGAACGGAAGCTGGTCACCTCAGATCGAAGGCAACTAAGAAATGGGGTGAGGTTTAGTCAGTAAAAATTTGACACGCCCACCCGCTCCACTAAAAAGCGGGAGATTCTAAAGAATCCTCACTTGAAAAAAAGCCCAAAACAGGAGAATTTAGTGATTGGATGATTTTTAATTAACCGCCACAATTTAAAAAGGGCTTCTAAGACATGTATCATCATCATCTACCGAGCCTTTTTCCCAACTATATTGGGGTCGGCTTCCAGTCAAGCAGGATTTAGCTGAATACTAGTATTTTACGAGGAGCGGCTGCCTAACAGACCCTCACCTACTAAGACGTGTATAAGACAGAGATATAATAAGTACTGTACATCGCATAAGTAGGTAGGTAGCGTGTTGAATGGATTAGCTCGACAGTAGGTCATAGCGAGGTTGATTGCTCTAGGGTGTGACTTAGTAGGTGTGACACTGCCTTGTATCTATGTATGAGTTAGGCTTTTGCCATGACTGCCCAATAAAAGATGTGTTAGCGGTTAGAGAGTTTGTTTTGGCTTTCGAATGAGAATGCCAACTGAAAGATAACAGACGCCCCGGGCCTTGGGAGTCACAGGACGATTCCCGGCCACCGTTGGCGCGGGCTTGCGGACGGCGAGTAATAGGTGGTTCGCCATCCGGCCTTCAGGTAAGGACCAAGCCCTTGTCGACGGCACAGCGCGTTGTATTCCATGCGCGTTCAAAGGTTAAGTATCAAAATTGACGGGAACAGTTAGGGCCACAATTTGCCTGTAGGTTTTAGTCACTAAAAGTCTGACATGTCTCGAATTACCTATAGAGGGAGAAATTATTTCTTTATTGATTTCCCACGCAAAAAAATAAGAGATGGGACAATTTAATTATGGAAATTCATGTCATAAATTTCGAAGTAATCGCCAGTTCATAAATATATATTAAGAATTCTTCAGCCCACTTACCTAAAACAGTGCAATTTGGCGAATTCAGAAATAGGTAGGTACTTTATAGATATAAATAAGCACATTCCGTGATAGCGTCGTTACTTTCGAATAACGATGATAAATCGAACTCCACTTGACGACCATTTTTAAATAAGCCGAAAATAAAATGTGTCATCATTAACGAAGTGACGTAATTTTACTAATTCTTTATTGATTAGGCTTCTTTAGTGATTGATAACTTGTGAACTTTCACGTAGGCAGATAAATCATTTTTACTTCTTGTATCATGCTGAATGCTTTGTTGGTTGTCCTTAAATAAATAAATGCAATATTTGTTTAAATTTTTTTTCTATTTCTATTTGATTATTTAAAAATGCTCATCTATTGCTCATGTATTGTATAGGTTCTTTTGATGTCATGTGCAATTAGCATATTTTTTCTGACAAACTTAAGTACATACTTCTTGACCTTTTAAAAGTACCTGCAATTGGTTGTTTGCAATAAAATGCCTTGATTCTTGATTTACGTGTTTCATTAAAAGGAAAGAAGTTTTGTTTCGAGAATATCATAATATTTTTAAACACAAAAACATTCAGTTTCTAAACTTCTTCCTATAATATTAGTAAAGTTAAGAAATAGCCATAATTAATCGTGACAAACATCATTAACTAAACATCCAATTACTATAAGTAGAATGTTTACATTCCTAAGTAAAGGTAACATGAACTTGGCCTTAACACGTAGTGTCAGCGTGATGAACGATACGCTAAGTAGCTACACGATTAATTGAACCCCTCTAATTGCAATCGTTTACTTACTAACTATGTAGACTTATCAATTATTAATGGTGTTTACTGCGAAGTTATTTTTATAATATAATATTACTAGCGACCTGCCCCGGCTTTGCACGGGTGCAAATTTATTAGTGTTAGGTCCTGTTTCACAATGTCCGAGTAGCGACTACTTCCTGAATAAATTAAAAAATGGAATAGAATTTCTATGAAATTATCTGCCAAGTAAGATATTGGAAACTTAATCATAGGTGGTAAAACAGGCCCTTACTCTACAATATTATATATACATATGAACCATGAACCTTCCTCTTTGAACCACTCTATACTTATATTAAAAAAGACCGCATCAAAATCCGTTGCGTAGTTATAAAGATTTAACCAGACATAGGGATATAGGGACAGAGAAAACGAATTTGTTTTATACTATTTAGTGATTAAAATACTTGATTTGTTTGTCAAACCACCAGGGCCTCAAATCTGCTATTAGATTTGTATCAGAATTCTCGATCATTGGCTTCAATTTTGACAAGTAACTAAACTTTAGAGGTAGCGGAACAGAGAGTAAAGTCCCACATACCTCCGTTGAAAAGGGAGGATCCTCCGACCGGACGGGTGTTATGTCCGGTGGGCTACTGCCCGATGATGATTTCGGGCTGTTGTATCTATTCAAATCGCGCGGAGAACTTTGCTTGCGCGATGGAGGATTCTGTGAAGTCATATGTAGATGTCGATGATCGTAGTCGCTACAAAACTATCAAAATCACCAATTATGAAGCCAATGACCGACCATTCTGACACAATTCTAATAGCAGACTTGAGACCATGGGAGTTACTCAAATATACACTCAACTCTATCTCCAAGTTAACTAAATCTTCTCCTCAATGAAGAGTTATGTGACAAACACTGATAGAGAAAAATCCTATACTAATATTACAAAGAGAAAAGATTAATTGATTTTTTGTTTGTTTGTATGTTACGATTTAACTCAAAAACTACTTGACAGATTACAAAAAGTATTTCATATAATATAATTAATTTTGTATCGGGACCTGCTCTAGAAAAAATACCCCAGGACACGAGAGAGCAGCTCCCCTGAGTTCGGAATTGCATATGGCCCTGAAACCAAGTTAATGCGAAGATATGGAACACCCACAAACTGGGCCCGCGTGGTGCATTACGGCCCGGCCTACTCCTTCCTCCTTCGGCTTAACCTATCAATACCCGCGAAACGAGACACAATAGTAAGACAATAACAGCGCGGTCGCATGAGACCGGTCGGGGATTCATGAATTAAGGTAGTACCCTATTCGGACCTTAGCCACCGCGACCCGCGAGTCCCACTCGCGGGTCGCGGTGCTACGCGGTGCACTACTGCTTAGTACCTATATAAGTAGATATGAATAGCACCGGTCGTGACGCGGTCGTCTAGCTTGTTTAGTACCTACTCCATACAAATCCTAAGAACGCTGTCTTTACAAAGGAGAGGAAGTCACATGTCCCAGCTGTGGGATCTTAGAGTTATTAAATAGATACCAATTATATTTCACCGGTCAAAGTCCATATTGAAATGTATGGCAGTATGTTACACCAAATAAAAACATCTAAAAATATACAACACATCCTCCGATAGTGGACTATAAAGGAAATTCAGTTCATTGCATGCTTTCATGCACACAGTCACATGCAGTTCAGATGACCTTTATTTTTAAGGACATAAGAATGTTTTTTCTCCAGCTCAGATACATATTGTATCATATTTAGGTTGTAAAAGAATATATTCCGCTTTCCGGTGCATCGAACTTGAATTTATGTTAGAACTATTTGAGTGACTATTACGCAGTATTTTAGTAGAAACTAGATATTTACTTATTGATAGTGTGTTGTGTATAATTAGAACAATATGCGGAAATAGAATGGTGTTAACGACACTAAATATTGCATCATTCAATTAATTAAATTATTATTAACTAGCTTTTGCCCGCGGCTTCGCCCGCGTGGAAGTCGGATAACCAAGTAAATTCAGAAAAAGTAATAATATCGTAAGTGGGTCGCATAAAATATAGCCTATAGCACTCAGGAAGAAAGCAGCTTTCTATCAATACCTACATTTTTGTTGTCTGACCAGAATCTTCAGAGATTACCCCCTTCAAACAAAAAAACAAACTTTACCTCTTTATTATATTAGTATAGATTAATTAAATTAGATTGGAAAGGGCAACGGAATACTTTTTTTTAGGAGGTAAATCATTCACTTACTTCTCCTGCTCTTGGGCGGAGCGGCATAGCGTGTCAGACTTTTATTGACCAAAACCCAGAGTTCCTTCTTTGTATTCCTTTCAAAAGCGAACCCATGGCTCCAGTAGGCTTTGACCCTGCTGACACGCCCCAAGAGCGGGACAAGTCATTCTTATATGACTTCTCTACTAAAAAACAAGACATAGATACGATGACATGGTCAACATCCCACCCATTCGCATAAAGGTGGATCCACACATTGCGAGGCATGCGCTCCGCACGGCGCACAACGCATGCCTCGCCAAGTGTGGACTTGTATATTCGTGGCGAGGCATGCGCTCCGCACGCGCGGAGGCGAGCCAACGTATGTCGGCAAATGCTTCAAGATCAAAGTGCCTCAGTGCGAGCATTACGTTATGTGTGGACGTAGCCGCGCATGCACGTTCGAGGCGTGCGCCGCGTACAATATCAACGCACGCCTCGACTGTGAAAATGAAACTGCGTTTGCTCGGGCCGATCCAACCCACACAGCAGCAGTCAAGATGGCGCCTTTGCATCGCGTGCGCGTATCCGCTGCTGCTTTTATAATTATTAATTCAATTATTTATGTTTAATAATATTATGTTATTACATGTTATTATAATATAATAATATTATTATTTAATCATTTATGTTTAATAATCATTAATAATTCAATTATTAATCTATTACTTTCGTATAATAAAACTGCTTTTCTTAACATTTCTTTGTCATTCATAATTCGCGCGTACATCCGCAGCGAGGCGGATACAACCATCCAAACGCAACGCACTGCTCGCAATGAGCCGGCCGTCACAGCGCGTGTGCGCCGCGCACGCGCTCTTCGCTGTGCGCCGTGCGGAGCGCATGCCTTGCCAAGTCTGCGCGCCTACTTGCCTCGAGCATTTGCTTCGCACGCGATGGCTCGACCCGAGCATATGTTGGTATAATTTGTCAACACGCACGCCTCAAGCCGAGGCATGCTTTGTGCGCCGTGCGGAGCGCATGCTCGCAATGTGTGGATCCACCTTAAAACGGTTTGGGAATACTTTCATCCTTCGTAGAGCGTGTGCAGTTAAAGAGTGGAATTCCCTGCCGGAGTCTGTGTTTCCAGATAGCTACAACCTAGGGGTCTTTATGTCAAAAGTGAATCAGTCACTTCTCTACTCTACTCTATCATCGACCACAATCATCATCGCTTACCATAATGAGATGGTGATCAAATACGATAAAAGTCCAGCTATACATCTTTTATTTATTTAAACACAACAAAAATCGTCAAGTTCCACGCCTTGGCTTGGTATTTTATAAAGTTCACCGACCTTTGTTATCCTACGCAAAGTAAGCCGGTCTTAATTCCTTACCAATACGTAATTCAGTTAAACCGAATGTAAAGATTACAATATTTACATTGTTTTTTTAGGTAAATAACATCGTACCAGTACATTATTTTCGTTGGGGTACTACCTTTATTAAGATTTCTGTAGGTACTACCATTGACGGGGAGTAGGTACCTACATGCTTCCCTAAGTTGCTAGGTAAAGAGAAAATCCTATTTGTTTCAAGCTAAACCTTTATGGCTTATTCGTGAAGACGCCATAAAAAATATCAAAAGCTGTAAGCCCTCGATGTACTAAATAAATACGTACTGAAATAAAAAGCAGAACTTTTTGCAAAATGGAAGAAATCATCTCCGCCTTATTCAAGCGAAGAAAATATGTAAGTGATTTGGACAATAAATTAATTCATGAATCCCCGACCGGTCCTATGAGACCGCGCTATTATTGTTTTACTATTGTGTCTCGTTTTGCGGATATGTGATAGGGTAAAGAGGAAAAGAAATTCCTAAACTTTAATCGTAAAACATAAATACTGGTTGATCCAGATCATAGATTAGATACTTACATATATCTGCTTATCTAATGAACTAATTTGTTTTTTTTATTATTATTATTCATAGACTCACGTTTGAACACTATCTCATCCGATGGTAAGTGATGATGTGGCCGACGATGGAGCACGCTTGCCTAGAAGTAACCTATTCACTCTTAACTTAAAGACCCCTAAACTTTATGTATCAAGAAACACAGACTCCGGAAAGGAATTCCGCTCCTTAGCAGTACGCACAATAAATGCAGTTTGCCGTGATGGTTAAAGAGAAAAACCGTATTGGACAACCATTACACTGAGCTTAAGAAAAAGAGCCTGAGACCGTTTTCACATTTTCCAATCCGATATCGGTATCGGACGCCGATACGATATCGGGGTAAGTAAAATGTATGAAATTCCGTGCTCCGATATCCGATATCGGGCCGGACAATATGAAAGACAGGTACTAATTGTGACGGAATTGCATGGAAGATTCTAAACCAAAATCGTTTGCACAGGGTTTCATCGTCTTAACCTATCACATACCCGCAAAACGAGACACAATAATGTCAACTGTTCTGTGGCCTTAATAATATGTCTTTTATGACATAGATGGCGCTAGTATAGTAGTAGGATTGAAAAATATACATATCTCTTTAAAGAACATTACTTTGTTTTTTGCTATTTACAAAATTACTTAATCTTAACACAAAGTCTCCTACGACATTACAAACCTTATAAAGCAAAGCACGTAATAACTGGGATTCGAACTCGGTGGCATAAAATTTACCGAATCCATTAGCCACTAGACCATCGAGTCATTACGCAATGAGTTGAAATTATCCTACTCTTTATTATATTGAAGTTGTTTAGCGACTTTAGCCCGTATCATAAATCTAAAAAGAATTGAGGGTAGTTTAATATTAACTGTATAAAAATTAAATCTTTTTGTTCAATCATAACGTTCATTACAATCTTTGAGTGAGTTTAGTTACGATTGCGTTTAACAAGTTTTTAACATTTATTTTATCATGAGTTCGCGATCAAATATTGATATGGCTACGAGGGCCCAAATAATACCATTGCATAATCAAGACTTAAACGTAAGTAATATTTTAAAGTCACGGTTCGTTATTTATTTTATTATCCACGATTAACGATACACGAAAATAATAAATAATATATTATTATTTCCTTTATAGGTAAAGACTGTCACTTTTGGATAAAGCGGTTTCAAGAAGAGGGTTCGTTGGAACATCGTAGTAGATCTGGTAGAAGACGCCATATTGACTCAGACCAGCGTCAGGTTATGGTGCAAGGTTATGAGGGAAATGGCTTTACACCAACCAGATATTACGCAGAGTTGTTTGATACATCTTTGTGGACGGTGTATCGTGCTCTTTATAGTGAAGGGCTGCATTATCATCGACATGCTACTAAGCCATTGCTAACCGAAGCTCATAAAAGAGCACGATTGGAGTTCGCTAAATACAGAAATTTCGACTAGAGCAACGTCATCTTCAGTGATGAAATACTTTCAAATCCAGCACGGGCAAGTTAGGTTGTGGCAGCAATAAAACGCGTTATGACAGTGATCACGTTGTGCCTACCTCTGGATCCGGTCGTGTAACAGTGAACATGTGGAAAATGGATGAGTGCTGACCAGGAGAACTTACTGTAATACTCAGTCGTGCAAATAGTGCAAACTACATAGATGTGCTGAATGACGTCATGCTGCCAACCGTGCGGAATTTTTTTTTAGAAGAAATGCCTGTAGTGATAACGTTCGTGCAAGACCATAAAATTGTCCTATACACCGTTCCATAATTGTGCAAGAGTGTGTAATGTTCAGGGTTCCTGTTAAACCGAATAAAAGACGAACACGGTCAGTACAACCATTTATGCACAAACTCTCAACTAGATTAAGTTTAACAATCAATCCGCATAAAATAAACAAAGAAGCGCATTTCTTGTAACAAAAAGGTTATGTCCGTATGAGTCCGGATCGAACCAGCGGCATGTGCCCGCCAGACCACCGGCTGTGCCTCGAAACCAATCGCTCCGTTATAACTGCGGCGATTATGACGATGACTAGTTTGACAGACGGACATCAAATCTGTTTAGCCAGCAATCGGATATACGGATCATTCCTTGGCCTGTGAGATTACCAGATTTAGGGTCCGTTCACACAGACCGGCTCGGAGACGAGAGCAGATTTTTTGTCAAGTTGAAAATAAAGTTTTAAGTATTTGTAGTAAGGTTTATTTTTTGCATGTGCACTGCGCGTTCAAGCATTCTTTATGACAAAACAGTGCACATGCAAAAATAAACCTTACTACAAATACTTAAAACTCAGTTTTCAACGTGATAAAAAATCTGCTCTCCTCTCCGAGCCGGTCTGTGTGAACAGACCCTTAAACCCCATTGAAAGTTTATGGGGCGTTATAGTTCAAAGGTGGGACAATAGGAACGAAAGGACTTAGGAATCACTGACTTTACGGGGTCAAAGCTTATATGAATAATTAATAAACGGCGGACACACGAAATATTAAAAAGAGAATATAAAGTGTTGACTATTGGATTGAGTAATAACAAAGACCGGGGTAGCTATAATTTATTTGATAAATTACAGTGATCAAACTTAGTGTAAGTGGGATTCTAATCACTACTTTATAACAACAAAATGTTATTACACTAATGATTTTGATTTCTTATATAATATAAGAAATTAAAATAAAAACAATATAATCTATATTTATATTGTATTCCTTTCCAATATAAAAAAAATATTTATAAAAAATATATTTTATATATTATACAAATCAAATAAAAAAACAAGTTAAATTAATAATAAAGAAAGTCTATTCAAACAACAATAAATATGAAATAAATCAAATTATTAAACAAAACAAAATCAAAATTATATGCACAAATAATAAACCGAAACAATTGTATTAAATCGCTTATATTCTGCACTGTGGCGTAGGCCTTATAGGCACGCAGTAATCATTCAATTGCATCCTACCGTCATAAGTCAAATTGTTTTGCGGTTCCTTGTGTGAAACCTACCTTCTTATTTTTGGGAAATAAATACCTTAACCGTAAGTAGAAAACTAGTTAAATACACACGCACGCACACACCACGCATACACTATACATAAATTATTATGCACACCATACTTTTAATGCACAAACCTTCGCGCTAAGAGGCAAATTAGCGATTAGATACTAAATTAATATCTTGCCACAACAATTTTTTTGTTTTTAAATACATGTTATTTATATTCCTCGTTATGTTATACCTGATTCCGTGGGGTGAGGACCTGGTGATCTGTAATACAGGTTTACACCTATAATAGACACCAGCTCCGCACACTAGACTGAATTTGTTTTGTTATGTTAGTTAATTTTAATCATGTAAGTCTTGTTTTTGTGGGTGAAATAATGATATTATTATAAACTACTCGATCCCAAAATTACAGCTATAACCCGGTCTTACAATTTATTATTGTTATTGATTTGAGGTCAAGCTTCAATTTCTTCCTCGTTCTGGAACGAATACTTAAGCTATGAACCTTAGTCATAACATAATGCACAAATCAATCATTATATGTAGTCAATACCACTAACCATAATCATGCAAAACGTAATATTTTTATAATTTATGAGTGGGTAAAATATTTACAGAACTACCGTCTAATGACATTACAACACAAAAGAACTGGCATCATTCCTATAGTAAGTTTGACACTAATGTGTCAATTTAGTCTCAGGGTATAAACAACAGACGATAAGGTTGCATATTTATAGGGAAGGGTATTGTAACATTATGAATCAAACTAAATAATAGGAGAATGGCACAATACAGTTTTCATTTAGAATACTTATAATATCTACTACTAGTTTTATTTTTTTAATGTCTTCCATTTTGTAATAGAGTTATTCAGTTATAAATTTTGCTTGTATTTCTCATAACAAGTGAATTAAATAATTGTTAATTGGGTGTAAAACTGTTAAGTTAGGTTATACACTGTATAAATAAGAAAGAAGTAAAAATTGTATTCTTCTTTGAGAATTAAATGTCTTAAACTATAATATCACTAAAATAGTTTCATTTCTTATCCTTTACTAATTCTCGTAACTTAGTAAATCTTAATCTGTAAGAAAACTATTACTAATAATGCTAATACTTACCACTATTTATGAAAGTAAATAGTGTTAATATATAGTAGTATATGTATACTTGTGTATTATGCCTTTATTACATCTTATACCTCATATTTTTATATTATTTATAACAAAAAATAAAATAAAAAACGTTTAAAAATATAAAAAAGAGAATATAAATTATATTATACAATAATTACATTTTAAAAAAGTCGACTTAGAACTGGGATTTGAACCTGTGCCCTGAGGAACTAGCTTTGATATTCTGCCATGCTAATCCACCTGAGCTACCGATCTAATTATTAGAATATGCGAAAATGAGAGCTACTTTGTGAATGTAGGGATTTTATTATTTATGATCTACGCCACCTGTTGTCGAATTAAATAATATACCAATTGGCTTTTTTGCTTTAGTATAGATGGCGCTGTATTAAGTACTCGGAAATAAGAAAATAAAATCATTTATGTTTGTTTTTTATTATATTATTATTACTTAGTAATTATTTTAGGTATTAAAAACAATATTAAGTGCCACTGCGTAATAAGATTTTTAAGCTATGCTGTGTTTTTTAAATGTTTGAACAGCGCCATCTAGCCGTCTCATGAAAGTCATGAAAGGTTTTGCAAAACCTCACAGTCAAATGTCGACCTAAGGTCTGCCATGCAGCTTTGTCAATGTTAGTACATATTTCATTCATTTTACTTACCCCGATATCGTATCGGCGTCCGTAACCGATATCGGATCGGATAATGTGAAAACGGTCTTAGGGCCTGTTTCACTACCTATGATGTTTCCAATATCTTACAAGGCAGATAATTTTCATAGAAATTCTGTTCCATTTTTGAATTTATTCAGGAAGTAGTGGCTACTCGGACATTGTGAAACAGGCTCTTAATATAATAAAATCTTGAAAAAATTATTCCAAATAAAGTTTATCATACGAACAGAGCCGCGGGAACACCCTATTGACAATTAAAATCATTTCCAATGATTATCAAATACAATATTATCAACAATGATATTTAAATATTCTTTTATAATCAAATTGTTAATCGCTATTCGATGTAAAAACCTATCATGAAATCATCACGAGTGTCAAAGTCCGAGGGATATCTAAATGTGGCTAAATCTAAATTAGGCGGACATGTCACTCCGTCTAGGTGCTTATGTACCTTATTGATTTTCTACTAAATAGAGAGACCGATATAAGCTTTTCTGTTCTAGCAATGAAATATTATTGTCCAACGTTGAAAGGTTCAATAGTCGTAATTTCCTGTCATTTAATTTTCTGCACAAATTTCTTAATTTTCTTCCCCTGACACAAACACAAAACGGCTTGTAAATGTGGTCATCATCAGAAGGCTTAAAGTCACCTAGTAGACAATGGAAAGGGAATGGTCGGAATTTCCTTCATTTCTGATTGCATCAGAAATGAAGATAACCGTAGGAGAACCGAGGTTACCAACATGGCCCGAAGAATCGCTATGGGCAGGGCACATTGCTCACAGAAGAGATAGGGCAGGTTCTGGCATGGCGACCGCGCACTGGAAGACGCAGTAAGTGTTGTAAGGGCAGCCGAGCTGGAGTCGCGGGAGTTCGACGGATGCGAGACGCACAGGACGTTCCTTGTGGTTGGGGAAGCCTATGTCCAGCTGTGGACGTCTTTCGGTGATGATGAATTTTCTTATGATGAAACTTTTCTTAATTACACACTACAACCGTTGAATACCGCTCTACTAGTTAGATATCTATTAAAAAAGATGGTCTGGTAGATATCACTTAAGCGATAAAACCGCCATTGTACCCATAGATTTAAGTGTGTGTGTTATATTAGTACCACCTATATCAAACTTAAAGTATACTGTTCTATTCTATTTAATTAGATACGTTTTCGCGAAAGTGTTATCTCAGACAAACTGTAAACCCATTACATAACCGATTGACATAATAACTGAATGCCCAATTAACATTAATTTGATTAGAAACGAACATTTTGATAAATGTCTCCAAGCTGAAATTTGTTTTACTGTTGTTTGAAGATTTGTTCTGTAATGAAAACATCTTCGTGATAGTGTGTGTCCGTACACATAATTTATCAGAGTTTTATAATAAACTAGCAACCCGCGCCCCGGCTTTGCACGAGTGCAAATTTATCAGCGTTTACTCTACTATATTATGCATGAATTATACTCGTACATATATAAACCTTCCTCTTGAATCTATTAAAAAATACCGCATCAAAATCCGTGGCGTAGTTTTAAAGATTTAAGCATACATAGGGATATAGGGACAGAGAAAGCGACTTTGTTTTATACTATGTAGAGACAATTCATCATCATGATTTCAGCCGAAAGGTGTCTGCTGGACTTAGGTCTATGCTATAACGACGTCCTGTGCGTCTCTCATCCATCGGCTTCCTTCGATCTTCACCAGCTCATCGGTCCATCTTGTAGGAGAATGATTGTTCTTTATATCCTAAAGTTTGTATGTAGATATGGATGAATGAATGTTTGTTATGCTTTCACGCAAAAACTATTTAATAGATTTCGATGAAACTTGGTATACAACGAGACCATGTCCTGGAATAGCATATACGATACTTTTCATCCTGGAATTATGTTCCCTTGGGATCATTTCTTACTGTCACGCGGGCGAAACCGCTGGCAACAGCCAGTACCTACATAGAAAACTGCGTTCTATCACCACGTGATTAGACTCGTGTACCGAATAGACAACACTCTAGTCGTTGTCAGTCACGTAGTCAACAATATCGTAAGCGTTCACGGCCAAACAAATAGATAACTGTTTATTGTTTGCGGATTTCGGAACACTAATTAATGAGAGTCTTGTAATGAGTGTGGCTCCTAATCAGCTGACACGTGCTTCTGAAATGACCACCAGTTCAAATTATGTCATTAACGGCCAATTTTAGTCAGCGGATGATGATATTTGTTGTTTTTGTTTGGTTTTATAAGTGTTATTACTTAAGACTTAAGATGACTCACCCAAATGGCAATGGAGGTGTTGTAGTTTCCATCCGTAATTGAATCAGAATTGATGATATCTGCAGGAAGCCCAAAGTTACCCACAAAACCTGAAGAATCGCCAAATTTAAGGGGCAGCGGGGAGGGCACTTTTGTTCGTATGGCCGATGGAGGCAAAAGGTTCTGGAGTGAAGAAGTAGCGTTAGAAGGCCTCCCACAAGACTGGACGTTGACCTGGTAAGGGTTACGGGAATACTGGACGAATGGAATGCATGGATGTGAAATGCACATGATCGTCCCCATGCTGGGCATAGGCCCAGCAGTAGATAAAATATGATATTTATTTTGTAAGTAGGTTACAAACTCTTTTATGAGTATCAATTAATTTTTTCTTTCGTCATTTTATGCTAGATGACTACCCTGAGTAGACACACCGAAACAAACTCAGGGGGTCACAGTCTCTTTTGAAGTCTATACAAAATATAGATATTCAGGCTTTCGATTAAAATAGTAATAATGATGATGTCGATGATGATGACATTACGTCTGATTTATTAGAGCTCATATTAGAAACACAAAATCATACAATTTGAATATTTAGACAACGGTTATCACTAGACATTATCACAAAGTCTAGAGTCCAAGCAGACACCAAGGATAACGCATAACGCGTATCACAGAACCATAGTAGAGCAATAAAAAAGTTGCGCGTTTCGCCGGCCGTACCGTGTCTGCAGAACATTAGCACGTTGCGAAACAGATATGAAGCCATTCCAGCCCCTATCGCGTCAACACTAATCACTGCGTTTTTATACCGGATTGTTTCATTTGACTTGGAGAACTTGGCCCAGTTTTTTGATTATTTTACTGTGTTTATGGGTGCATTAGGACAGGTTTTTTGGGTAGAGAGATTTCTGGTGTAAGCTTTGCTATTAACCATTTGTATTTACCATTTTTTTTCCAATAGGGAATCATCAGAATTACTTCTCCCGTTCTTGGGGCGAAACAGATATGAAGCCATTCCTGCCCCTATCGCGTCAACAGTAATCACTGCGTTTTTATACCAGATTGTTTCATTTGACTTGGAGAACTTGGCCCAGTTTTTTTGATTATTTTACTGTGTTAATGAATGCATTGGGGCAGGTTTTTTGGGTAGAGAGACTTCTTGTGTTTGCTTTGCTGTTAAAAAATTAATAATCATGTACCTTCTTTCTTTTTTGGTGAGATCTAAAGACTTCTCCCGCTCTAGTCGTATCAGACTTTTACTGGTTAAAACCATACCAAAGCTAAGCTATTTGACGGCTTCCCATCTCAAAATAGTTCGCATTTTGGGCAGTTGGAAACAGTAGATTTGGGTTGAAAATAGTGAGTTGAATGTTGTGAGTAGATTTATAAATATTGCTTGACAAAAGTCAAGCAAAGCTAAAAAAAACATCCTTCCTCATCATCTCCCTAACCTTTTCCCAACTAGCTTAGGTCGGCTTCCAGTCTAACCGAATGCCACTGAATACCTGTGTTTTACATGGAGCGGCTGCTTATCAGACCTTAACAACCCAGTTGTACACGATACTCCTTAGATATACTGATCTAATTGACAAACTTTCTAAAATATAATACTGATTCCTTAAAAAAAAACCGGCATGTTCCGCCAATTACTCACGTTTTGAAACACGTCTGATACGCCTCATCTAGACCAAGATAATATATTAACGATAAGTTGTAATTGAGGCCATCGCCTATCACGCCAGAGGTAAACAAAATACAATCACGTTAGTTGCACCTGTCTACTGATACGTCGTTTATATCGCGTACATCGAAGGACTGGAACAATTTGCCTGCTGCGGTCTTCCCGTCCGATTATAATTTGTGGCGAGTAAATAGGCCCTTAATAAATTAGTGCACCTCACCAACAACGATTACATCACAGTTTACCATCAGGTGGTTCGCGGTCAAGCATATTAACAATTTAAAAAAAGTCCCCGTTACTCGACAAGTAATCGTGGTGGGTTAAATGTGGATGTGGTAGGAACGCCATTTAATAAATGTCATCGTATCTATGTAGACGATAAAATACCGCATCTGTTGAGTTTCTCGTTATTTACATTACATTACATTAGCAGCCTTGTAATGTTCGCACTGTTGGGACTCAGGCCTCCTATCTAGGAGAGGGAATGGGCCGTAATCCACCACGCGGCCCCAATGCGGTTTGGTGGATGTCACATGTCTTCGAACTTTTAATTCTAGGACATGCCGGTTTCCTCGCGATGTTTTCCTTCACCGTTTTGAGAGCAGTGGCGATGAAACAAACAAATTGCAAGGCGGGACAGTTACTAATGGGCGGATTATTGTACTCGTCACATATTCGATTCGTCACACTTTGCGCCGGCGCGAATGAAAATTAAGCGAAAATGTGACGAGTTTACAATAACCCCAATGGTCCACCACTGCTTTTATAATATAGTTATTCTAGCGACCCGCCCCGGCTTCGCACGGGTGCAAAATTATCAATGTTTCCCTACTATATTTTTTTTTTATTTATTTTTTTCTCCTGGCACAGGTGTTTTCACACTTAAAAGGAGAGGTCAACCTCAATATTGTTAAACCAAATGTGTTACTGAATAAAACATTTTTTATTTATTTTTTTGTTTTTTTTTATATATATTTTAGGTACATGTATTATACATATAACCTTCCTCTTGTATCACTCACAATATTATAAAGAAGAAAGTTTGTATGATGGATGTGGTGTGTCATATCGATGTTTGGATATTTGTTACTCTTTCAAGCAAAAACTAGTAAACGGATTTCTATGAAACTTAGTATGCGAGTACAACACGGCCTGGAATAGCATATATAATACTTTTTATCCAGAGAGTATCTTCTCCTGAGAAAATATTATACTATCACGCGGGCGAAACCATTGGCCGCAGATAGTGTCAAATATAATAATGTTTACATGGGCCTTTCAGAATTAGATGCCTATCAGAAGTGTTTACATGGGCCTTTCAGAATTAGATGCCTATCAGAAGCCTATCAAAAGGCTCAAAGTCAGCCAAAGGGCAATGGAAAGGGTTTCCTGTCTTTGTAATTAATTATCAAACGCTTAAAGGTTAAATAGTTTTCTGTAATTTTCTAATTTGTGTGCACATTTTTCTTAATTTTCTTATTCTGACAAAAACAAACAACACGGAAACGTGGTCGCTTATAATAGGCTTCAGCAGAAGGCATAAAGTCACCCAATGGACGGTGGAAAAGGCTATGTTCGGAGTTTCCTTGTGCGATCGCATCAGAAATGAAGATTTCCGTCGGAGAACCAAAGTTACTAACACAGCCCGAAGAGTCGCCAAACTTAAGTAGCAGGGGGTGAAAGGTGAGTGGCGACCACGTAACGGGGGACGCAGCGACGGGAGGCCTACCACAAGGTGGACTGATGACCTGATGAGGAAATAAATCCGATGGATACGAGACGCACAAGACTTGTCGGTATAGCGACACTTAAGGAGGCCTATTGCCAACCAGTGGGCGACTTTCGGCTGAAATGATGATGAATCTTTTATGAAACAAAGTCGCTTTTCGTGTCTGTCTGTTTATATGCGTACTCATCCTAAACAACACAACCGAGTTTGATGCAGTTTTAACTATAAGAAAGAGCAATGAATAAGAAATGTTTATGTTTATTTGCCAAAATACAAGTACGCATTGGTAGTAACAATTTCAGAAAGTGTCACAGTATTCGACTTTTAAGTCGTGTAAATATTTAAATTACTCGCATGGTAGGTTTAGCATACTCACATTGTAGAACTGGTGTCATTACTTATTATACAATATTCATGATTATGTGAGTATAATACAAGATATTACGACCGAAAAAGCCGAGATGGGTCACTAGCTCATTGCAAAATTAGATCAGCTTAATTTCTGAGCTGGACTAGGTATTATTTTTGGGAAAACGTACGAGACATTAGGAAAAGGGGCCTAGCCAATTTGAATATTTAAAGGATTAATTTTCTACATAAAATACACAATAAAATTTAGATCGATTCCTCCAACAATTTCCAGCACTCCCGGCTTCGTTTTAAACACGATCAATACCCAAAATGCACATAATCCAACTGCCGTTACTAAAGCCTATAAAATCCATGCATTACCGAAAAGCTATTGCAATAAATCCTCACGTAGTCCATACACAGCGAGCCAGGGTAGATCCCGCTCCCGATTAGTTCCGTAGTAGCATGACTATCGGTTATTCCCTGCATAGTAAGTACTAATGGAAGCAATGTTTACTGCCTTCAATTTCAACTCGATAACATCCTTCGCTTTATAGGAAAACTATGGAGCGATGTATGTGGGAAACAGACAATTAAGTTTTGTTTATCGTGCTAGAATTGCAGTTAAAAACTTTAGTTTGAAAAGAAAATTAATGTGAAGTTGTGAAGATAAGAAATCTTTGGGAATAGCAACGGAAAATAGGTCAAATTTGTTCGTTGTAAACAGACTTATATAGCTGCGAGTAATGTCTACTGAAAATTACCCAAGTTCGTGTTCAATACGAGACATAAGTCGTATAAATATTAGTTTAAATTCGTATAGTGTAGGTCATAAGTAATTAGGTGAGGAAGTAATAAGGATAATGAGTGCAGTAACTTACCGGCATGTCGATCCTGGCTAGCCCGCGTAGTCCGCCGTCCGCGCCCGCCGCCCTACTGCCACGAGGAGCAAGCCTCCACTGTGCCAGCTCGCCACCTGGCTCCATCTGAAGCCTGTTCGCGTGACTGACATCCTCAACTCCTACAATCGCAATATCAACTTTACTACCATCCAAATTTGAACCAATTTCCTTCGAACTATCACCGTCACGATTTACATTTGAATTTGATGTTCCTTCGACATTGTCTCCAGTTATAATAATCGTCGGTATTGCTTCAGCACTATCCCCTTTATTTACCTTAACTACAGAGGGCACATTCCTCTGTTGCAGTGGACCACCGAATTTTTCTTTCAGTGAATTAATAACTGCTTGCCTAGCTTGTTCGTACCTTGCTTTCGCTTGGTCTTCCCTCCATTTTTTCAATACTTTACCTTTAGGATCAACATTTTTCACAGTTCTGCCAATAAAGTTTGTGTAGAGTTTTGAAGTTAATGTTCTTTGTGCTTTTAAGTTATTGGATTCGAATGATTTGTTGTCATTGGTGTCCTTAGTTTTATCGTGTTGCGGTTCTTTGGCTTCGTTTTGCACATAGTATTCTGTCGGTTGATCTCGGTCGCCGAACATTTCCCACCATTTTGCTCCGGCTTCAGTGAGAGGAGCTCGTGAGCGCGCCGTATGAGGACATTTAGCTTCATCGCCCATTTAATTAAAATTTACGACCCCCAATTGTACGCACCTATGAACCTAATCCACGTAAATTCAACGTACTACTTCCACTAAGGTTTTGCATATACTGAACAGATTCAGGATTCGTCACCTAAATTCAAAAATTGCAAGTCAGGTAACCACTACAACCCCGTACCACGAAATCTTTCCAAAAAAACGTATATATTATCCGTCTTTATCACAGCATATGGCGTAAAAAGAGACAGCACAAAAACACGCACTTACATGTCGTGGCTAATTTAGCTTAGTAGAAGTTAGTGAGGCATCAACAATAGCTATTGTTACCCCTATTATTGAAAGTCTATTTTCGTGTATGTAGGTCAGTATGTGAAGCGTCGATTGCAAATCACTGCTATAGTTGTTTCGTTTTAACGTGGTATTAGCGAACATTGCCCTTTTCTTAATACCTTTAACAGGATCCGAAACAATAAACTAGGTATCAGTTTTACATTAGAAAAAATATTGAGGATCATTAGAGACGTCGATTTTGAATGGTAGATTATTCAAGAGCCTTTACTCTCATGGAACCCCTTTCACCCCCTTAAAGGTCGTATGTTGAAAAACCTATTCTTCTTTCTCGTCTCTCTAGTTTCTCTCTCAATAGTTTCTAGGGCAGGGTGTTGATCGAGTTAGTGAGTCAGGCCTTCTCTTTTTATAGATAAAGATTTTTGTTTTTGAAATAAGCACTGTTGCTAAAACAAAATAGCTTTAGCCAGAATTTTCCAACAAAACTATGAGAAAGATTGATAAATTCATTTAAAATCAATCCTTCACATAGTTTTGTTTTTTATGTAAGAAAACAAAACTATGTGACGGAGGTCGAAAGATGTTATTACGACAAAATTATATCCGCAATAAACGTTACAATAAAAAGGTAAGTATCATGCTTTTTCACACGCAACGCTTAAAACTTTTTACCAATCGGGCATGAACAGAAAAAAATGTAGTAACCTTAAAAACCACTTATTTCCGTACACATTGCGCATCGGTTGAATACATAAAGTAGGTAAGTGAAATAGTGCGTAATATCCGAATATTTCATTTATGAATGATGTCTGGTGATATCTACGAACAATGTTTTCTATCAATCTAGTTTTCGGCGAAACGTGATGTCTAGGAACAGAGATTTATATGAACTATGCTTTCTGTATGTAGTCGTATCGTTGAAGCGTGTTTCTGTATACATTCCGCACTCTTTATTTATGGCTGTTTAATTAGTCTAACGTATTGAAATTTATCCGCCATTCATTTCTACACTGAAGCTGTTCATTAAAAGTAATTCAGTCTAGTCGGCAGTCACTTAAATTATAAGTAAACATATCGCCCTCCTCCTGCTGTATTGATAAGTATTCCTCATTACTGAAGGTCGTATCGGAGAGTGAGGACGAAAGGTTCTGGAGTGGCGGCCACGTACCGGAAGACGTAGCATCGGAAGGCCTCCCACAAAGTGGATCGATGACTTGGTGAGAGTCACGGGAATCCGGTGGATGCGAGACACTCAGGACCGGTCGTTGTGGCGACGCTTGGGGAGGCCTATGTCCAGCAGTGGACGTCTTTCGGGTGAGATGATGATGATGATGATGAAGGTCGTGACAAAAACAAAGTTGTCAAAACCAACAATTATGAAGTCAATGATCGACAATTCAGATACAATTCTAATAGCAGACTTGAGGCCCTGCTTTGAGTTTGCCCTCAGTACAGAGTCGAGAGTCCCTCTCCTAGGGATGAGGCCTGAGTCCCAGCAGTGGGAACATTATAAAGCTGATGCTATACTATACAGAGTCGAGATGGCCCCGCCCACTCCTCCACACTGATACGACATATCCAATTACATAAATAGAGCTAATAACAATCAAAGTAAACAACAACAGTAATTGCGACACAACCCGTGATCCGTAATTTGTATAATATCACATATCAGCGATCGAAGTCCGCTGCGAGCATCCCGGATACGAGCTTATGTAGCGAAGTGACTTGTCTTAAGGGGACGACAGTTTACGAAAAGTCAGATATCAATTATTTTTTTGTCGCTTAATTCAGTTTATTAAAGTTTCCTTATATAATATTGTTGTCTCTGATGTAGGTAAATTAGTAGATTATGATACAAGTGTGTAATGTGGGTGATTACCGTTGAGGCGGTATTAAGACCCGAGCTATGAGCTATGGCGAGGGTCTTAAGGGAGCCAAGAACGGTATTCATTAATTACTCGCATGTTTCAAAAAACTTTTATTTTTATGGCCACATTCTATTTACTTAAGTATTTAGTTTGTGACTACAAAAAAAATGTTAATCTTGATTTTGTTTACCGAGAACCTGGTTAACATCAGAACACGTCAACCATTTTTTTTACTTTTTATTGTTGACCATCAAATAATAACCTCTCTCGCTCTAGGTGGAACGAGAGAGAGTATCAAATTTTCCTAACTAAAGCCCGTCTTAACTGACATACACACACGCACTTCTTATTGACTTATGCTCTATATGCACGCGTGAAAATAGAATATTCCTACAATTCTATTTTTACGCGGGTGTAGCCAACGGCAGGAGCTAGTATTACAAAAAAATTGAAGCGTTGAGTTCTGTGTGAAGTATTCCTATTTGACCACCAAAAATTTCGGCATCCAAGCTATTCCTGTTTCGGAACCAAAAGCACCAATAAGTATTTTGGATGGTAGTAACTTATACAAAATCCCAATCGAAAATACGTATTGGTGCCGAAACGGAAATACCTTGGGTGCCAAAAAGATCCTGAATAAGGAGTATTTTGGAGATAGTGGTGAAAAGGCAAATATTTAAAAATACAATTTACAATCATGTATTTGTATTTTAGTCAATTATTTTTGGTTTTACCTATTATAATAAATGATTCGGCATAATGTTTCTGTGGCATAATCTACCTAAATTTAGATATATATAAAAAAAAGTATAACAAATGTGTAACTAAATGTATATATGTGGAAGCTTTTAATTAGCAATTTTCACTACCTAGTACCTATGATAAAAAACAGTATGTTATTAGTCTGTATCTTTTTGTCTCCGCTAGTCGTCTCGTCACCGCCTTAACTCTGGAGTGTTAGCGCGCCGACCTTTCAACTTGATTACAATAATTAGTGTGTAACATTGCGTAATATTTTCGTGTTAATTAATAGACTTCATCAGATTTATGTGTCTCCAGTCTCGTCACATGATCTGAGGAGTCGGTAAATCCTACTAATGAGAAAGTTTGTATGTATGGATGTGTGTTACACTTTGTTGCAAAAAATACTGAATTGATTTCAAAGAAACTTGGTATACGTATCTATAAGTAGCCCATAATATAGAATATCCCCGTGATCAGCGTGCAAAGGTATAAAGTGTAGTGTATGAACAGGGCCGCCATTAACTGTCCAGTTTAGGTCGTCATATAGATCACGTCAAGAGCTCATGGTAAGAAGAACATTGTAAACTGTAATTTCGTTTTTTACAGAAAAGGGGGAAAAAAGAAAGAATAAGAATTTATTTGCGTCCGGCATGGTGCATAATTATGGGAAGATATGCATCACGGTCGCGCAAAAAGGCAGCGCTCAGCAAAATGCTGGGACTCGTGTGCAAGACAGAGCCACAGCGCTGATTTTCAGTGTTTTTTACTTTCCACATTAAAAGTATTTATGACTAGCTTTCCCCTGCGGTTTCACCCGCATTTTTCGTTACTGCTCCACTCCCGTGGGTCGTAGCGTGATGGCATAAAGCCTATAGCATTCCTCGATAAATGGGCTATCTAACACTGAAAGATTTTTTCAAATAGGACCAGTAGTTCCAGAGATTACCCCCTACATACAAACTTATAAATTTTAACTCTTTAAAATATTAGTATAGATATAGATAATGGGTACAATTCTAATATGTCAGTCTTATGTCAGTGGTTGTTCTTCCTAAAAAGGGTCGCTGTATTTATTGGATGTGTAATTTTGCCTTCAAATTAAAACATTTATTACTCTACTTACTAACATTAGACTACGCGAAGTCAACGACTCGAGATTGGTCCGGACGGTTACCAGACGGCCGGACGGTGAGCTACCCATTGCTCGCCATCCGCAAGCCCACACCTACGGTGGCTAAAATGAGGGTCGGAAGCCGAATACCAGCGGCCGGGGCATGAGGAAGTTCGTTCCCTCACGCGTGCGGCCTCCTCCTTTGCTAGAGCATTACTGCTTCGCAGCAGAAGGCGTCCGCTTGTCATTCCTCCTCTCTCCGGACCATAGTCTGTACCAGGGCGCGATGCGACAGGTCGTTGCGGCCGATGGCCCCATTGAATTGCGAGAAAAGCATTACCCCCATGAATTGCAGAAAAATAGAGCGATGGCTCCAATGAATTGCGGAATTGCAGTAGAGCATTGCCCCATGAATTGCAAAAAAACGGATTGCGTGAACCGATTTTAATAATTATTTTTCGACGACGACACAGCGCTGCTCCGTCCAAGCGGGGCAGCGACCAGCTTATAGTACACCCACGGTAAGCGCTTATCGTGTACGATATTAAATGCACCTCCGTGAACTAATAGATCAATTGCAATCTCCGTCGTCTCTCAAACCACAAGATAAACGACCCAATAATGATTGAAATAATATCTTAATTAATGCCAACCGCGACCTTTTCACACGGCGATATAATTATCGAACGAAGATGCTTAATTAAAACACAGACATTATTAAGTTAAATTTGATAAAAATGTTTTATACCGTCCAAAGGTATGCGGAAACATGCAACGGTAACGTGACATACACGACATTGCTAATTAACTTTTTATTGTGATTTGCAGTCATTATAATTATCTAGTTGCGGAGGTCTGGTAGGCAGCCGCTCCTTGTAAAATACTGGTATTCAGCTAAATCCGGCTTGACTTGAAGCCGACCCCAATATAGTAGGGAAAAGGCTAGGTAGATGATGATGATAATTATCTAGTTATAGTATAGCATAGTCAGCCTTGTTATGTTCCCACTGTCCACCCAGACCTCATCTCTAGGAGAGGGAATGGGTCGTAATCCTCTCCGCAAGCCCAGTGCAGTTTGGTGGTATCTTTCTTCGAATTATTGATTCTAGGATAAAATGCTTACGATGTTTTCCTTCACCATACTGAGAGCTGTTGTAAAGAATTAAATGACACTTATAACCTAATTCACCTGGCTGGTTCCGAACTCGCGACTTACAATTCGTAAGCTCTTGTAAGTCGGTACCGATACCACTGGGCTACTACTGCTGTCAATAATTAACGAGTTACCACGCACACAGACACACATCAGATAGATCATACTTCTCTTAATTAGAATTTTTTCTAACCGCTTGAACGGTTTGCGAATCATTGAGATATTATTATTATAAGAAGGCAAATTATCAAATTACTTCTCCCGCTTTAGGGTGAACCGAGAGCGGGCCTGTAAGACTTTTACTGACTAAAACCCACCTGGGTTCCTGCAGTTGTCCTTTGCGTTCGAGAACCGCGGCAACTCCTACATAGGTCTCTTTTCAAAAAGGTTGGTCTACGGTGCTACGAGGCTACGGCGTAGCACTACGGTGTTTACTAAAATCACCATACGTAGCGCGCGGCCGAACCCTTTGTAAGCTATTCTAACGCTGCCCGCCCACGACAGACTTTTTGTAGCTCCGATAATCGCATATTATAATCCTATAGTAGGTATATTCTGACCGACTTTTTGTAGGCCGTGTGCGTTGCAATTGCTATCAGTGTGTTATATTTTTCACCTACAAAAAATCGTCCACCGATTGTCGGTCGTGGGCGGGCAGCGTAAAGGTGTAATATGTGTTTTTTACTAATAATTAGAAAGTTCATAGCTAAGGTCATGTGTATTTAGTGTTAACTTCGTTGCTAGAATATCATGTGTCGATACGATTGTAAATTACAGTACGAATTCTTGTTCAGGATATTTTTCACGAGGTTTAAAGGATTCCTGTTGTCCAAATATTTCTTCCTATTATAATAATAATTTTATTTCAAGCATCACACACAGCCTTTTCCCAACTAGTTTAAAGTCGGCTTCCAGTCCAACTGGATGCGGCAAAATACCTGTGTTTTGCCTCCACAGCCCAGTCACTGGGCAACACGATATTCCTTGTATAAACTGATGGTCAGCTTATAGTCGTCTGACTACCTGTAACTACTGTCAAAGATCTAAGATGGACAACCGGGACCAACGGCTATATGTGCTTTCCGAGAAAGCATCATCATCTACCTAGCCTTTTCCCAACTATATTGGAGTCGGCTTCCAGTCAAGCCGGATTTAGCTGAATACCAGTATTTTACGAGGAGCGGCTGCCTACTAGACCTCCACAACCCATTAACTGGGGTAACACGGTACTTCATGGCAAGACTGGACTTTCCGAGAAAGCATCATGGACTCATAACTATAAAAAAATAATAGCCAAATTTAAAATCATCAATTTTAATTGGGTCTACCCTTTAAAGCAGAACTTTTTTCGTCATAATATTATTTTGCATAACAACGCATCGCATAATCTTCATTTCGCAGAAAGTTGTTTGGCATACACTCACTTGCCATAAATTCGAAACTCATAATTTTGATAGTCCGAATCATCTTTAGGCATAACTTTCATGGCCATAATAATTGAAAAGCAGAACAATCATATCGCAGAAAATTCGCAGTCAGTATATTTATTACCACTATATTTTTTTCGCCACGAATTTACGACAATAGCATTAATTGCTTGAGCATGTGACATACAAAAGGCATGCTGCATGAAAAAATATTCGAGTCGGGGTGCCCCCAAGTCGTGAGGTAAGGCGTAGTCAACGGAGCCCCGCTGCGCGGGGCTCCTACTTCTGGGTGGTTTAAAAAAAAATAACCTCGAAGGAGGTGGCGGGGTCTGTGTTCGCTCGCTTCGCTCGCTCACTACGACCCTGCCACCTCCTTCTAACCTAACCTGTCCGAGTCGGGGTGCCCCTAAGTCGTGAACTCGCTTCGCTCGCTCTTGCATCTTAAGTTATCCTAGTAACCGAAGAGAAACGGAATGAATCAGGATGAAATTAAATGAATGACCGAAACGAGAGTGGTATCGTCATAATCAGGGCCCAAGCCCTACCAGCTTTGACCCTTTTTAGTCCCCATATTTTGCGACACTGAACTAAAGTCAAGCCGTATTATTATGGCAATAGTTATTATGCCAAGTAAAGTTCTGCCATGTTAAAAGTATGCCGTTGCAAATTCGGGGATGTAAATATTCTGCCAATCAATGGTTATGCTAAATAATTTTGTATGCTTTAAAAATATTCGAATAAAGAAGATTATGCCAAGTGTGTTATGCCAAATGAAATTCGGAGTATCAAGTTTCTGCCAAATAGAAGGTACCCATTTTAATTGCAGGCAGGTTTAAAATAAAATTTTTATTATTTGAATTAAATCGTTATTTTGTTTTAAGTGACGTGATGACGGGTACGTGACAAGACTGAAAGGAAGAAAAAAACATGTTACGCCGACCCCAAATAATACAGGATAAGGGCAGGAAGAAGAACATTATTTCAAACCTGCCCTACTTTGTGACCATAATTACAAACCACTTTCTAACAGATCCATTTTATTATTATCCTGTTATCAACGAAGGAGTGATCACGTGACTCCGTGAGCCCACAGAGTTATCCTTGAATTTGTTTATAATATGAGTATGTTTACTTCATGTTTATATAACGGCAAGTGGGTCGCAGCGTCTGGACGAGTCGCACATTGGACGTCTGGGTGTAATGCACTCCGCAGGAAAATCACCGGTGACCTGTGACGACCCGTCTCGGCTCGCACAGATACTTTTTCTAGATCTTACTAGTAGAAACTACATTCGACAGTGCGGGTAAACTGGACAGAATCTGTCTATTATAGTGTTTGGGTATAATTCGTCTATAATATGTATGTATTTAGACTATTTAGAAATATTATTAGACTATTTAAAAGTTTATCAGTTGTCTTAGTACCCATACCACAAGCTCTGCTTAGCTTGGGACTAGATGACGTTGTGTGAAAGTTCTGGAAAAAAAATCTATATTATAGTACGAAGTATATAAATAATATTTTAAGTACATAAATACTAGTAAATACTTTAGAAAAGATGGATGCATTGTGTGAGAAATGTGGAAGAAAAGGGAGTTAGCGATAGCGTGACGAGTCACAGGACAGAATGGAAGAAAAAAACGTGTTGCGCCAACCGAATAAAAGAGGACAAGACAGGAAGATGATGATGATACCAATGACTGCCCATTTCTTGTCCAGGCAATCTCTGTAGGTACATTGCAGGTTGCCTGGAAGGAACTAAAGCACAGGATGTGCCTATGTTTTAGTTTTAGTTGGCCGCCCAACTAAAACTAAAACACAGGCACATCCTGTGCTTTAGTTCCTTTTTATGTATTTAATGGTGAAAAGAATATATGGTAGAAAGAATATAATAAATAAATAAATTATCCCAGCATAGTAAAAATATCCACGAGGTCATTTACCGAGGCCACCAACATTTGGCATAAACATTAAAAACCTTACGATAATTCCTGTAAAGTACAAATCCTCGATAGTACTAATTAATTCATTCGGCTATCTTATCGACAGTAGGTACAGGACAGATCAGGTGGAGATTACTATCACACAATATCACGTAACATCGGTGTGAACCACCTTACACAAATATGTATAATAAATTATTAGAATAGACATGCACAAGCGAAATCCTTGGAACAAGATTAGCTGGTCTGATCCGTATCCGCATGCCTTTTGATTGTTTTTAATCGGTGTTTTGTTTATATTTATAGACTAAGTTCGCATGAAAGTATTAGAGAGAAAAATTAATAAGAAAGGGAAAGAAAGATAAAGAAACAAAAATGAAGGAAAAGAAAGAAAAAAAATATGGTATCTCTCTATCACTCAAAGGTTTGCTGGGAGAAAACTCATTGTTGAGTTAAGCTCGCCTTTGTACATCCATTTTAAAAATTACTGTACTTAATTATAAGTTTTGTGTACAATAAAGAATTAAGAAGAAGAAATAAGAAGGAAAAGCAAGAAAAAAATAAAAAGAAACAAATAAAATAGAAAAGCAAGAAAGAAAAGCAGGAAAAGTAAGAAACTGGCGACTCGTCATCGTCCTACCCTAGTCTCATGTTACTTGGAGTCGACGCATCACGTAGGTATTCTTCCGCTGACAATACTGGGAACACATAGCTAATTAGACTGGGTTTTACCCCATCTGTTACTTTAGACTTTATATATCGTTAATGTTAAGTAATTAATTAACTATCGTTATAATATTATTGACCTACCCAGTAGGTTTTTCCATTAGGAATTTTTCTGTACCAACTCAAAATTTAGGAGTGAGAGACTGCGATACCTTCACGGTTACCTACCAGTTAGTTATACCTTCACGCTTAGCATTAGCATAGCATCATCAGCCTTATAATGTTCCCAAACTTCCCACTACTGGGATCTAGGCCATTAACCTGATCTAGGATGTCACCCGTCTTCGAATTTTTGGTCCTAGAACATGCCGGTTTCCTCACGATTTTTTCTTTCGCCGTTTCGAGAGCAATGGTTAGGAAGTAAATTACACAAAGTACTCGTAATGCTAATGGCTGGGTTTAAACAAGCGGCCTTTAATTTGTAAGTCGTGGCCATTCCTACTGGGCGGCCACTGCCACACTGGGCCACCACTGTCATACTGAGCCACCACTTCGTTACTACTGCACTCTATAACCTTTCTCCATCGACCGCCTGTTTTGCGAGCGATGTGCACTGACCACTGTTGGGCTATGGCGGTAACATTGGATAATCTGCGGATAACTTCATTCCTGATGCGATCACGCAAGAAAACTCTGAGCATAGCAATGTCCATTGGGTGACTAAGCCTTGTGATGAAACCTATTCTGAGTTACCACATTGAATGATGATGATGATGAATATACCTTCCTAAGAATAATCACACAGACTGAATATACCTTAATAATAACACAGACGAAGAGAAAGATTTCCAATTTATAATGTATCTTTGACTCTGTGAAAGACAAGACTGAAAATACGAGTATGTATTTAGTTAGTTATATGTATATGTAGTTAGTTTATATATATATTTAGTTTATAATTATAGTTAGTTAAGTATTTTTACTACGTAAATTCGTGTAAATAAATATTTGAGAATGAGAATTATCACAAAATTAGTCGCCATTTTACTTCAGTACCTATCTTATCTAATATCAAAGTCTGACCTATTATAAAATAATGGGCTAATTATAGAGATATTTATAAAGGCAAGGGCATCCGCCTCCATATTGAAAACTAATTGTAAATGTTATTGTTGTAAATTGTTCGAGAAGTACCAACAGTCAGTATTTTGTTTAGCGTGTTCTTGGTTGCTGAAACAAATATAAGTACTAGTCAAAACAAAATAAGGGCCATACGTTTTTATTTTAATGATTAGACTTAGTAAATTAATTGATTTTTATTGTAAACAGCATAAGTTAATGAAGGACTAATTTGAAACGATGAAAGGGATACGTGGAGACGTAGATTTGTGGGCCCAAATACGTTGACTTATGGTTTTGTATTTCAAAATACAAACAAAAAGCTATATCGCTCGAAATAGCTATACTAGCTCGAAATAGCTAAGTCAGAAATATAAGATATCTAAAAAATGAGGTTTAATTTATTAGTAACCTACTTTAGGGTATCTATCGGTTACTGCACCAAGAAAATTGAATACAAGTATGAGTAAACAACAACAAATGTAAGATTTTTTTTTATTTGTATTGCCAATGACGCAAATATTACTCCTTTCTACTCTATGTATGATAAGTCGCAGACATGGGCATTTATGGCTTTGAATACAAACCGATAATTATACGATATCGGACTTCAAAATATATTTTACGATTTTAGATACCCGGTTTCAGTAGCAGCGCCTAGCCTGACAATCACTACTTAGTATAAAACAAAGTCGCTTTCTCTGTCCCTATAACTCTATGTATGCTTAAATCTTTAAAACTTGATGCGGTTTTTTCAATAAGGAAGGTTTATATGCATAATACATGTATAATATTATAGTAGGGAATAACTGATAATTTTGCACCTGTGCGAAGCTGGGGCGGATCGCTAGTAAACCATAAAATAAAATACATCAATGCATAATTTTGCAAATCTAGCCCTAAGGCCTTAAAAATACAGATCATATTGTCTCTTGCATGATATTAGCCCATGCTCCTTTGTCATGTGTGGTATGTTCATGTACGCATCTAACTTTATTTAAACCTTTTCACGCGGGGGCAATTTTGCCCCCTAGTGGGCACTGAAGCTTTTCGCGGGCGGTAGCAGGTCCAAAGGCAGGAGGGGCACAACCACGACCTGGAGCGATTAAAGACAAAGAGAGAATTATTTGTTTATTTGTGATTCATCATCATGATCTCAGTCGAAAGACGTCCACTTCTGGATATAGGTCTCCCCCAAGCTTCACCTCAACTACCGAATTCCCGCAACCCTAGCCAGGTCGATTATTTGTGATTATTAATAGATAATAGACAGACATATAAAATTGGTATAAGTGAGTATTATTTAAAGGGGACCTTTGGAACTTCTTAAATTGGAACTTTGTTTTCTTGTAAAGGGAGCAGTAGTTCATGAAAAGGTGAGAAACTTTGAGCTAGTCTCACATAAAAGTCGTTCCTCCTCGAATATTCCTGTTCGTTATTTCTTCAGCAGTAACAAAGCCGATAGCGTTCGTAACACACTTATAAGTAGTGATAACGTCTAATCAACGTCTGCGATGCGTCTGCGCTGCAACCTTGGACCGTGGACACTACGCCTTTTTTATTTTATCACAATCTGTTTATAATGTTACTAATTTTGTCGCGGGTTTGGATTAAACATTAAAAAATAGAAGGCCGTTTACTGTATTGTATTTACTTCGAAGCTGACTGACTGATTAATATTTTATTTTGGTAATCAGTTTTTTTTTATTGTTGATAGGTTCGTGACTGTTTGTCACCTGATGGAAAACCGCATGTTGACGATGGAGCTCGCTTGCCTAGTAGTAATCTATTCACCGTTGACTTAAAGATCCCCAGTTTGTAGTTTCCAGAAAACAGTTGCTTTGAAGAAGAATTAGGACAATAAACAAGTATTATTATTATTATTCACAGACAAATAATATTGTCACGCCTAGGTGACCAACGACCCTGGGGCAAAAAAAAAACTGAGGCACCTTTTTTTAGATAGGAAATCATTAAATACCTAACCTTCTCTGGGTAGAGCGGGAAGGAGTGTCAGACTTTTACTGACAAAAACTAGTTCCCTTGATCAAAGTAATGTTGCAACCAATTTTATTTTTATTTAGATTACATTAAATTAGAGAGATTTCGAAAGTGGAATTATTTCTCGGTAGTTCAATAAGAGGGTTTGGTGGCCACCCGAGCTTGGGGCTCTGCCTCTCCTAGTCCTTCGTTAGCTACGCCAGTGTCATAATTAACATTTCACTTTAACACTTGAGGTAACTTGACCGTTGACGCTATCAAATCACTATGGACTTCGCTTCGCTATGAACTTTTATTTCTTATCCTGAGTAGATCTTTAATTCGCTGATTCGATTAAATGCGTTTTGTAAAAGGTTATTGAACTGACTTTGTGTACGAAAATTAAAAATAATAAACCCAATACTTTTACAAATTGTTACAAACGAATAAAAGACAATAAGCTCTTTCTGTATGCAATTGTTAAACGATTTCTCAGTTTTCAGTTCTTTTGTTCATGGCTGAGTAAGATTAAGGACTGGATTATAAATTCGATATTTTTCTATAGATTTACATATTTTTTAAATACAAACTATCAATAGTAACGAACATTGAAGGTCTAACAATGGCAGCAGATAGCGTCGACCCCGGTGGAAAATTTTAACTTTAACGATAGTCAGACATTACAACATGTAATTTTATCTTGAAGCCCTTTGTCCCTTGCGAGGTGAAGTCTGCACACATAAACATTGCAAATTACTATAGGACCTAATGACAGTAGTGTCGTCAATTTGCAAAGATTGTCCAATAGTTATCTGCTTAGTAACCATTACCTACCTCAATAATATTATTACGTTAGGTGGAAACATTGCGACCTTACTTGCTAGTTAAGTGATCTAAAAAGGTCATATATAGCTCGCAGTTAGGTTTACTAGCAGCTAGAGATTAGTTAGCATTATCGGCCTTGTAATGTTCCCACTGTTGGGACTCAGGCCTCCTCTCTAGGAGAGGAAATGGGCTGCAATGCACCACGCGGGGCCAGTGCGGATTGGTTTAGGGAGTTGCTATACAAATAAATAAAAAATTGATCGATTGGCCATCCAAGAGCTGTTACGACGTAAGTAAATGTAACGAACGTAAACGATATGTGATCCTGCTACATTTCTTGAGACCCTTTTTAACTTAACAAACTTACAAAACAGGATACAAACGACAAATCCGTGACACAACCCAACATCGCCGAATCCGTGTCATTGCTGGGTCAACAAAGACATATCACGCACCGGTTACCAGAACTGATACCGCGATACACTAATAATAATATTCCAATATGTTCGTTTCCACGATTATCTGTATGAATAATATTGTCAATTCGTTATAAATACACACGGAAGATTTCTTAACACGTTGACAATGGTGGATGCGAGACGCACAGAACCAGGGCCTCAATCTGTTATTAGAATTATATCAGTACTAGCTTTTACCCGCGGCTTCGCTCCCGTCAAATGACTACCCTACCTGCCCTTCAACGAACATTTAAAAAAAAGAATTGGCCAAATTGGTAAAGGCATTGTTGAGTTATGCGCTTACCAACACATTTTGCGATTCATTTTTATATTATAGACTAGCTTCCTAGAACATAGGCTACCGATAGCCTATGTTCTAGGAACAGTTTGATACTACCAAAGTTGTCAAAATCAAGCCAATGATGAACAATTCTGATACAATTCTAATAGCAGACTTGAGGTCTAGTCGTTGGGGCGACACTTGGGGGACGCCTGTGTTGAACAATGGACGACCTTTAGCTGAAATGATGATGACAGCGATACCCATCTTTATATTATTTCTATTATTGCGATACGGGGCGTTAGAGTCCTCGTTTAGAGCTTACCATTACGGTTGTAAGAAGCTTATTAGACCCCGAAACTATTCAGAAGCTAAAAGCATTTTTGGCTAAGTGTAATACGAGGTCAAAGTGACCCCGTATTAAAGTAGATACACCACTTTATTCTGTTCTTCTAAGGATTATAATTATATTCACCTCTTTTCTAAACTAAACCATATTAAAGTTACAGCGGCCGCTCCGCAGGGAAGACAGGACAGACAGACGAGGCTTATTAGACCTCGTTTGTCATGGAACGTGTTAAAGGAACATTCAAAGTAAATAACTGCAGTAGTTCACGTTTGAAGCGGATCTGTCTTTGAGGACATACGATAACGGATGTAGAGGAAACTCCCTCGATACCTAATCAGTCTGTACCTACTTAATTAATTTGGAATAGTACGGATGGCAGTGGTTCTCAAAGTTATATCTATACTAATATTATAAAGAGGTAAAATTTGTAAGTTTGTATGTAGGGGGTAATCTCTGAAACTACTGGTCCAATTTGAAAAATTCTTTCAGTGTTAGATAGCCCATTTATCGAGGAATGCTAAAGGCTATATATCATCACGCTACGACCCGCGGGAGCGGAGCAGTAACGAAAAATGCAGGTGAAACCGCCGGGGACAGCTAGTCGTATCTAATCACAGCTCGAAGCAGTCAGCAGACTACTGACGCAACAAGCTCAAGCCCAAATGGCACTACAAGCTGTATAAAAACTGTATAGGTTCCGGTGTACACTCTTAGCTGTATAATAAGCTCTATAAAGCCTATATAAGTGCTTATACAGCTTTTAAAACCGCAAAAAGGGTCCCAAGTTTGAGGAGACATCACGGCACCTGACAGAACCTAAGTTAGGGACGTTCCTGCACCTGATTTAAGCGGAAGCAACCCCGGGTTTCACCATTGTGCGGTCTGACCAGAGGACAAGGTAGAGGTATGCCCCGCTTGGGCGGAACACCGCCTTCTCCTCGTGGGAGCATGGCAGCAGTGTGATTTCGCGCCGGCCCCTGGCTACTGGCCATGGTCCGGAGCGATGGGGAATGGGTGGCGGTCGCCTCTTTTTGCTAAGCAATAATGCTAATGAAAGAGACAACCGCACGCGTAAGGGCGTATTCAGACGACACGCGCTGATCACGCACAGCACCCGCACACGCGTTGTGCCCGCTTTAAACCCGCACGTACGCGCTGAATCCGCCTCGCATCCACTTATACTACTAGTGATTGGACTACTTCGTTCACTAGGCATAGTGGCTTCCAGGTGTCACAACGTGAGAACGTGAGCGTGCAGAGCGCGGGCAGGGCGAGCGCAGGGTTTACGCGAGGCGGGCGCGGGTCGTGCGCTTGGCGTGCGCGTGTGGACCTCGTTAAATGCAATTTGAGATCTATTGATAGATTATAAGACTCAATTTCTTATTTAACAAATTTTAATGCGAGTTGGACGCGGGTGGCGTGCGCTGAGCGTGCGCGTGTCGTGTGAACGCGCCCTAAGGGAGCGGACATCTTCACGTCACAGCTCATTTTCACTATTTTTTGCTAATCCACAGTTCGACGACTAGATCCGCGTCAGTGGAAACGCACTCTAATCGATTTACTTAACAGAGATAATGAATGCAAAGCATTTGCTACAATACTGTTATCAAGTTAGCACATCTATCTATACATATAATAAATCTGTAGAAAAATGGTTTTTGTACATGAAAAAGAAATTAAAAAAAAATAGCTAGGGTGTTAAAGAACAACCAACAGAACCCATTTCCAGCATTTTTAGAATTTTTGTCTGTTTGTCTGTTTGTCTGTTTGTCTGTTTGTCTGTTTATTTGTTCGGGCATCACGTTAAATCTACGAAAGCAATGTAGATAATTTTTATACACAAGGATTAAGCGTAACTTATAGTAACATTTAGTTTTTGTTTCATTGCAATCGGTTCAGTTTAACAAAAGATATTTGAATTTAAAGATTTCCAGAAATAAAATTAGGGTTATGTGTACTTGATCTCATTACTTCACGTAACTTTTATACATAACAATAAATTGTGCGAATTGTAGTAATATTAAGTTTTTTGTTTCATCGTAATCAGCTCATACCTTATAATAAAATAAAAAAATTATAATAGTCTTTTCGAAGTAAAATATTAAAATAGCGCCATCTATCAAACTAAAAGATCAACTGCGTGCAGTGTATATAATATAATCAACGCTGATTAGTAAATCAAAACTGATTTTAAACCAATATAATTATCAATTTAATACTAATTTAATTCTTGATCCCATAGCACACTCATAAAGGCAAAATTTTGTGAACATATATGACAAAATTATATAATTGTTAACTTCTATACCGATAGATGGCGTTGTTAGTTGACACTAAATTCTGAATCACGATGTTAAGGCGCTCCACACACTGCACCACGTTCCGCCGTGGTGCGCTATCGCGCGCGGCGACGGAGGCGCAGATCTGCCTTACTTAGCGGTGTAATCTGCTCCCCCACGCGGTGAAACAGATTACGACGGCCTCGCGCTAAATAAATTCATATGTTCACTGTGCTGTCGATCGTCGTGGAGAATGGACGAAATTATTAAATTTCAAGATGTATCAATTATATTATTGTCAATTTAGTTTTGTGAATTAAAAGACACTGCATCCATAGAAGATTTTGGATATATCCCTACGAACGTCTTTACAATATCAAATCACGCGCGGGACTACGGAGCCAGTGTGTTTTACCGCGCGGTACGCCCCGCGCTCCCGCGCAGATGGGCAGAAACTGCGCGCGGAACGCTTTCCCGCGCAGATCCGCATCGGCAGTGAGCTGTACTAGGATTATGGTGATTTCTGTACAAATTGAGATACTTGCATACAACGGTAAAATCTGCTATCCCGCACTACGCGACGGGACACGGTACAGTGTGTGGCGCGCCTAAGATAACACGCTCAGCTAACAACGCCATCTATCGGTACAAAAGTTAACAATTATATAATTTTATGAACAGGTGTCTGGCAAGGGGTTTCCACTATGTAATGTGTGTGTCTGGCAATGAATAACGTGATTTTCAATAATAATATTCTGAAAGTAATACAAAAACATAAATCTTTATAATTCGTCGTAATTAGATCGGTATTTTACACAATTTTGGTACCGCGTACCTGCCAAAGCCACTGCAACCCAAACTTCATAATTGGCCATCGTTGTTAGGTCTGCGTTGGGACCATGCACTGACAAACTTTCAGCTTTTATAAAATAGATCTGGCGTTCACGGGCTCAGGTTATTAGGTGTCTAAACAGTTCTGTCTTTGAAAAGGTCTTGACTGGATAACATCGTTAAATCGTTCGATAAAAAGAGTTTTACATTCGATTCAAGTATTGAAGTGCAAAGTAAATTGTATCTTACAATTTGAGTCAAGCAAGATAGGTATGTTTACTTAAATTAGATGGTTGCTGCTGGTCTTTAACTTTATTCTCATTTTGAAAGTTTGTGCTGTTGTGAATTATTTGGTTCAATATTTTATTAGTATGAATCAGATTTTTTTTAAATGCCTTCTAGAAAAAAACAAGCCTTTTGCAGTGTAGCTGAATAAAGGGTGAGACTAAGTACATCCCAAGAATCAGAAGAAGATCGTGACGAGGGTATCAGCAGTTTAAGCTAGGCAAGTCAGAACTCTTGCGTCAGAAACGCCTACCCAACGTGAGTCACGACTTAGTATAGATAGAGAACGTTCTGTGATAGAGAAACTGCCGTAAGAGAACGCTCTTACGGCAGTTTCTCTATCACAGAAGAGTTTTTGAGGAACGCGAAGCGCGTTTATCGGCCGACCGAGAGCGTTAGACCGTTTTCACATTTTCCGATCCGATATCGGTGTCGGACGCCGATACGATATCGGAGTAAGTAAAATGTATGAAATTCTGTGCTCCGATATCCGATATCGGATCGGACAATATGAAAGACAGGTACATATTTCATATATTTTACTTACCCCGATATCGTATCGGCGTCCGATACCGATATCGGATCGGATAATGCGGAAACGCTCTTACGCCTCTCACGCGAGTTTGAGACTTTCACCGACAGGGAGTTGCGGTTAAATTTGCAAAGAATTGTTACCGCGACTTTGCGCTCCCAAGAAAGCAGCGAGGACCGTGAAGCGCGTTTATCAGCTGACCGAGAGCGTTCGTTTGATAGGGTATGCTGCAGTGTAGATAACGTCTCGGGTGAAATCCTGTTTTTAGACGCACCAGGCGGAACAGGTAATACTTTCTTATTCAAAGTTATTTTGGTTCGAATAAGGAACCAAAATAAAATTGTTCTTGCTGTCGCCTCTTCAGGGATAGCAGCCACATTATTGCCTGGAGGAAAAACGGCACACACAACATTTAAAATTCCTATCGACTTAGACCGTACGGAATGCCCGGTTTGCAACATATCGCGAAATAGCGATAAAGCAAGGGTTTTACGCGATTGTATGTTAATTATTTGGGTTGAGTGCACAATGGCAAACCGCAAAGCTATAGAAGCAGTGAATAGAACTTTACAGGATGTAAGGCAAAATTACGGGCCGATGGGAGACATAACGGTGCTGTTCTGCGGTGATTTTCGGCAGACACTCCCGATAGTACCCCGTGGAACGAGAGCCGATGAAATTGCTGCCTGTCTGAAGAGTTCGTAAATATTAACTGGTTGCGGCGCCGGTGATATAATTTTTATTCCAAGAATACTTATAATTCCTAACAACTTTCCTTTCTCTTTCAAACGAGTGCAATTCCCAGTTAGTGTCTGTTATACCATGACGATTAATAAAGTCAGGGCCAGACATTATCTGTTACGGGGGCAGACCTAAATATTGCTAATAATGCTTTTTCCATGGTCGTACGCATACGTAGCTCTTTCACGGGTAAACAACCCCAATAATCTTTTTGTGTACGCTTCAGATAGTTCCACAGCTAATGTTGTTTATAAAGAACGACTAGAATAAATAAATTATATTTGTATCGGTATCCTCCAACAGCGCTTCGCAATAAAAAATACATTGTTAACTTCCGACATCCACGCGAACGAAGTCGCGGGCACAGCTAGTACTATAAATAAATGCAAGGCGTCTACCGCCTATCAGCCATATCAGCTAAATCAAGCCTTTATTATTGGTGAGCCGGTTCTGTCTTACACCTGGGCGACAATCTCTTACCATGTTTCGTGGACCCACACTTCCTGCTTCCAATTCTACCGTAATACCGTTAGTCACGACATTTTCTTTATGGTCTACCACAGCCATGTCTTACCGTCTCAGTGCATCAATGTTGCACTAGGTACTTTACTCCACAGTTGATCTGGTATGCGGCAGACACATCCTGCCCAGTCCCCCCTGACCGACTTCTTAACAAGCCAAAAAAACTATAGGTACCTAAATTAAAATATATGTTTTAAAAAAAACCTAGGTAAAGTTGGCTAACTCGAGTATGTCATGTTTTGAGATTGAATCTGCTTCAGAATAAAATTATCTATTTGTTAAAATAGTTCTATAACTTAAGTGTGATATGTACAACCTTACCTCTTTACAATATTTGTTCAGAAAAACGTTGACAACCACAGCTCAGTCACTATCTGTCTAGACAGGATAAACTGTGGGCCAAACAAAATTAACCACCGGCAGTTGGACTTCAACCTCCGAGGCACGACGTCGCCTGCTGGTCTGCCCGTGACACATATATTTATTTAATATTTTCCTTACGCATCTGGGCCGCGCTGATAGGCTACGTGACCATGGGGGCGTAGCCTCGAGGGAGGGAAGTGCGAAGTACAGCCGTGGTAAGGACGTTGCTTCCACGGTTCCACCACTTCCTTAGGAAAAATTGCCGCTGTTTGTTTTTTTTTTTTGCAGAATTTACCGTGCCTGTGGTAGAAAGTATAGTTTCTGTATTTATCTGAAACAGAAATGTAAATGGAATAGCAAGTCATCTAATTCTAGTTTGGTTTGGTGGACGTCACATGTTGTCGAATTTTTAAGTTGTTGGACATGCCGATGTTCCCTCAGGATGTATTCCTTTACTGTTTTGAGAGCAGTGGCGGTAAAATAATAATAATATGCAAAGCAATGCACCTGGCTGGGTTCAAACCTGCGACCTACAACTCGTAAGTCGAGGTAGTTACTACCACCTTTGCTCTTCCTGCTGGGGATTATTCGAAAGAATTTTCGTGACCCTGAAATGAAAAGGGTAACAAAAGAAAGACGGGTTAAAATCAGTAAAAGTTTAACACTCCCTCCACATGAAGTCATTTGATGATTCCCTCCCACAAAATGACGTCCGACCATAAAATACGATATCAAATCAAATGAAAGCAACTATTGATTGCGAGAAAGGCGTGGGAGGGAGTGACTCCATAAGATAAGCATTCGTCAATACATGATACAGTACTCATGAACTTTGAAAATGATGTTCAGCATGTGTGCTTCACGTGATCGCGGCGGAATCACGCGACAAACATAGTATAGTATTTATTATTATCGCTGTGCAAGTAGCTGCGTATATATACGTGTTTCTTGATAAATACTGTTTATTTAAATATAGTAATATCCGTGTGATATTACCTACATTTACTACATACTTGGCCTATTACTTGAAGGAAATGGAGGAACAAGGATTCAACGAAGTATGAGTAGGTACCGAACGAAAAATCTGTGGAAAAACGTTTGTCATTCTAATTACGATGTGAATTATGTAGTAGGTATACCGACAACATAATTTTTTTTAGGTTTACGCTATACGCTCTAGGGCGGACCGGGAGGGTGTGTCAGACTTTTACCGACTAAAACCCACTCCTATATTTCTTCTTTGCTTTCGTTTCAGGGCGTCGGGTTTCACGTCAGCACAACTCATAGCCCCAATAGGCTTCGGCCCTGCTGGAGCTGTACGATTTTGCTGACCGCGCGTGCTAATACTATTGCTCGAACTGTGCCCTATAGTCACTACCACTTAAGTTTGCCGATTGTACAGGCTATTTTGGTAACCTTAATTCTCCTGCGGATATCTTCATTCTTTATGCAATCAAGCAAGGAAACTTCGAGCCCTTATTTCCATTGTCCTTTGGGAACTATTTAGTAATCTGTGCTTTGGGTGACTGTAAGCGCCTATGTAACCTTGATTGTCATGTGTATTAGACCTTTTAGTAGTACCTACTTAAGATCGTTCTTATGTAGTTACTCAGATACCCGCGAAACGAGACACAATAGTAAAACAATAACAGCGCGGTCTCATAGGACTGGTTGGGGATTCAAACGTTAAAGAAATAAATAAATAGCTTCAAGGCCATGTTTTGTTAGGTATTCTCATGATATTTAATTACTTATAGGTATTCACTTAACTCACACTCACTCACTCACTCTCACTCGTGGCTAAATAATAACAGCCGCACAGATCGATCTTCAAGGTTAAGCAACGCTTGCCAAGGTTGGTCTGTGGATGGGTGACCATCTTAACATAACGAGTTTCCTCCGTGCCTCGGAAAGCACGTTAAGCCGTTGGTCCCGGCTGTCATTTGTATATCTTTGGCAGTCGTTACGGATAGTCAGAAGCCAGTAAATCTGACTCCAGTCTTGCCATGAAGTACCGTGTTACCCCAGTTAATGGGTTGTGGAGGTCAGGTCGGCAGCCGCTCTTCGTAAAATACTGGTATTCAGCTAAATCCGGCTTAACTGGAAGCCGACCCCAATATAGTTGGGAAAAGGCTAGGCAGATGATGAGGTATTCACTTAACAATTATCTAATATCTAACTTCAATTTACTTAGACTAAATAAAAAAAATTAAGTTATAATTAAAACTAAAGATTCTACACGTGGATTTAGATTGGTGAATTGTTACATATGTTTTCCAAGTTTTGGTTTTAGAACATGGCGGTTCCCTCACGATGTTTTCCTTCGTTTATGAGAGCAGCGGTGATGAAAAGGTTTCCGAGTATGTAATACCCTACTTCATGAACAAACTCCCAGAGGAATTGCAAGCTAAATATAAGGAAAATTCGAAAAGTACGAAGTATAAGTGTAAACGTTTCTATACTAACATATAGAAACGCTTACAGTTTGCTGCATCGTTCGTATCGTATTGCATTATATAATGTGGGTAGGTATGTTACTGTATTCTCTCTTTTTATTTGATTCTGTTGCTAGTGAGGAATTCAAATAATTATGCGGCTCGCCAGCACACAGATAAGCCCTAAGAGGCTTTCGTGTATGGCAAAACCATTACTTATAATTGTAAAGGTTCTTGGATAAAAAAAAAATAAAAAAAAAAAAAACGATGGATGGAAAGATGGCTCATATTATTATCTCCTAGAGAGAAGGTTTGAATTCCAGTAGTGGGAACATTATAAGGCCGATTATGCTAAAGATAATCTAAAATATGGCGTCGAGTGACTCTTCAAAACGCTGTCGGCTGGTAATTTAATTACTTAAAAGCCATTCATAATATTATTCGAGGTAATTACGCTAAAAATACCGCTTCTCTTTGCGAATGACTCAGTGTTTGCCCCAGTTTCCCTCAAAATAACTCTGCTTTGGTTTACTTTTTTAACAATAAGTTTTGCATCATTTCCGAAATTGGGACTTGCTTTATTCGCCTTTCTAAACATCTTAACGTGCCATTTGAAGGATAATTTGCAGAGTAGGTATAAAAAACGACCAAAGAATAACGTTGTTAGCTAATTACCCACGTATCCTAGCAAAATGACCGTACATAGGTATACATAGGAATGTACTGTCATTTTGCTCTTATCTCTTCATCATCAGCCTAGCCTTTTCCCAACTATATTGGGGTCGGCTTCCAGTCAAGCCGGGTTTAGCTGAATACCAGTATTTTACGAGGAGCGGCTGCCTACCAGATCTCCACAACCCATTGACTGGGGTAACATGGTATTTCATGGCAAGACTGGAGTCAGATTTACTGGCTTCTGACTATCCGTAACGACTGTCAAAGATCTACAAATGACAACCGGGACCTACGGCTTAACGTGTTATCCGAGGCACGAAGGAAACTCGGTACCTATGTTAAGATGGTCGCCCATCTACAGACCAACCTTGGCAAGTGTTGCTTAACATTGAAGATCGACCAGTGCGGCTGTTATTAACCAGCTGAGCGTCCGCATGTCGCCGCAGGGATCCAGCAGAATACCAGCGTCAGGTACTTTGCCTGACACGTGCTGAGCTGGACTCCCATTTGGTGCAGCACTGAGATGCACACCGCACTATGGCTGATAACTGTGTACTTGTTTGTTTTCTTTTTTTGCGTACCTTCATGTGTCATTATTATTCTTTTTTTTAATTTTTATTTTTGTTGTATTCGTGTTCTTAATTTTTTAAATTTGTTTGTGCTTTGGTGTGTGTTCTGTGTTGTATCAAATAAACGTTTATTCTATTCTATTCTATTCTATTATCTAGCCACGAGCTCTTCTTACTTATGTATGGTTATTTTGCTTTTATCGACTGTATATAAATCAACTATCTCCTTGGTCTCGCGGTTGCAAGCGCGACTGCTGAACGTGAAGAACTGGGTACGATTACCGGGTCGGGTCGGGAAAATGTGCTATTTACTCTAGCAGTCCGGAGTTTGGAAGTTGGTGGTGTGATACCCCATGCCTCAGAATACATTTTTTACATAAATAAATTAATAAAAGATACAAGGGCAGCTTTTTGCCCGTAAAAACTAAATAGAATAGCTCAAGCATCTATTTGCGGGACTAAAACAGTTGTCAAGCCACGTTTTAAATGACACATAGTTAGACACATGATGTGACCCCTGTACGGATTGATATTGGTGGCGCTGATTTCCCCCACTGTTACAGGAAAGACTTTTTCTTTTTGTTTCGCAATGTGTGTGCATTTAGCCAGTGTCAGTTCAGAAATTACTTATTTCATTTTCAGTCACTTTGCATTACTTTGAGTTCCATTAAACCGGATCTAAAATATTCTAATGTTTTTGCAGCTCTCGGCAAGCTTCGCTGACGTAGTCAGTGCTTTTATATCATTCTCAGCGTCATTTTACCGTAGTCAGGTCTGTTTCAATGATTCCACCTATTGTCCAGCGGTGTAGACACTTGAGATACAAAAGTACACCAATTTTACATCACAACATCCACTAGAAATCAATTTGCCAATAATCAAAACAGACACTGAACTTCACTCGGAAAAATTCCACCTAAAACTTACAAGGAAGACTTTAATCAACTTCTCGTATCTTCGAATTTTAAATTCCTTATTCCTTTACTCATGTAATTTCTTTCCAATTAATACAGATAAAGAAAGTCATAATTGCACGAAGAAATTCTTATCTGGACTCAAAGTTCTTTAAAGATTACTTAGTGAACAAACAAGTAGCGGTATTTTTCTGCTTCTTTTAGATAAGGAGTACTGTGTAAGCCTCGGACATCACGTAGACACATAAACATTTTGCTAGGAAAAGTATTAATATCTCAAGCGATTAAATAGGCGGTTATAGGAATATCTGAGGCGGTGGGATGTGCCTGCGTGTGACTCAGAAGCCGTTGGCACTGCACCTTAAAGACATCCATAGCTGGACATAGGCCTCCCCCTAGCGTCGCCACAACGACCGGTCCTGTGCGTCTCGCATCCATCGGATTCCCGTGGCCCTCCCACAAGGTGGACCGACGACGGTCCACCGGAGGCCTTCCTACCACCGGAGGCCTTCCTACGCTGCGCCTTCCGGCATTTGTTCAGACTATTAGATTACCGTTTTATCAGAATGGAAATGACCAAAACGATAGAGCTTCTTGGGATTGACAATCATCCATGCCATGCCTAACAATAATCAAGAGGACCTTTTTTAGCAATATCGGCCTTGTAATATTCCCACTGTTGGGACTCAGGCCGCTTCTCTAGCAAAGGTAATAAACCGTAATTCACCACGCGGGCCCAGTTTGGATTGGTGGATGTCACATGTCATGTCTTCGAATTTTTCGTTCTAGGACATGCCGGTTTCTTACGTTGGTTTTCTTCATTGTTTTGAGAGCAGTGATGATCAAATAAATGACACAAATTAATGTGTCTGGTTGGGTTTGAACCCCCGACCTACAAGTCGTAAATCGGGGAAGTTGCCACTGGGCCACCACTGCTCTCTCAGGATGATTTATTCGTATTTATATGCAGGTAAATAACCTTCTGAGAATCCAAACATTACAGTGCAAGCTCGGTGCAAAAACTCGGATGCCGAATTTAAAAATAAAATGTTCCGATCGTTCGCCGTTGCACGCTATTTTTACTTCAAGATGTCTTTGAAATGAGTAATTTGTCTGATGAAAACAAAAACGAAATTTGCTTGATAAAGAAAAATTTTATTTTCGTAAGCATAGGTAATCACTTAACCACTGCGCCAACTGTGCCGTCAAAAATGTGCTTTTGCTATAGGTGCCTATGTTCGTCGTGTCAAGTGTCAAGTAGGTACTTAAGTACATAGCTGGATTCAATGAAGATTGTTAGGATACTGACCCTTCTCACTAAAACCTGTATTGGAGGTTCTCCTCCATAGCTGAACACCTGTAACATTGCTAGTCACATCTTACTTAGGGCTGGTGTTTGTCAGTTTAACGCGATAAGTGGCAAGTATATTATTATAAATGTCAGACTACCTAAGTCTGACATTTCCTCTCGCACCACTCAAAGGGGAAGAAGAAGTTATTCGATGATTCTCCACTCACGCACGCCGGGGTCGAGGTCGCGGCAGCTGTGGCGTGAAGATGCCCGTTCCCTGACTCATATGGTTATCTCCTTCGCTATCATTACTGCTTCTCAGAACGAGGCGACCGTCGTCCATCCCCCCTCGTTCTGGACTTTATTATGACCTGTACCAGGGCCCCGCGTGAGAGGTCGCCGCCACCAATCGACCCCACGAAGACATAGTAATAGTAGTAGTAGTATATAATGGTAAAATATAATGTCAAATATGTCAAGAAAATGATAGTGATGCTCCACCCAAGCGGGCCACACCTCCAACGTATGCTCCACTGTCTTCTGCGGTGGTTAGTTTTTCTAGTACAGTTATTCTTTTATACTTAAGTATATTCTCGTATTGTTGAAAAAGAATAAAAAATAACATTTTCAGTGTCGATCAAAAGCACGCATAAGTAGATAGACTATCACTACTCTGTGCATCTAGTGCAAAGTTCGTAATTAGGTAGATATTTGTCGGGAAACAGGAAAATCAAGAGCACAAGATCAGTTCAGATTAGTTAGTAAACTATTCAGAGTTATGATTAACATAATTATGTTTGTTAAATTAATGCAGAGATCAGGGAGTTCAACATAATAAGTCTGGTTCCGCATTGACAAACAAGTGATCTATCGACTGAAACATAGTATGTAGATCTACACGCGTAGGAAGACTGTAAGAGGAGTTTAAGTCAGGAAAACGGTAGTGCAGAGTTTTTCAATCATATTAGGATTTCGATAAATAAAGGATAATATACGGTACCCTACTATCAAGACTTCACTGTCCGTCCGTCTAGTCAGACGCGTCTGACTGTCACTGGGCTGTATCTTAGCTGAACCGTAACAATCGTTTTCACAGATGATGTCGCCATTTCTGTTGCCAATATAAATAACAAATACTTAGTAAAATTACCTACTATTCTAATTTAAAAGGTTACCTAAATATGCCACTTTTTTAGGTAGGTACATTTCGACACTCAGAGGAATCAAAATTCATAGGGTCGTAAAAAAAATTCTATTCGAAAAAAATCTTCAAGATCGATTCGAGAATTGAACTGTTTTCATAGGTAAGTTGATACGGAACCCTCAGTGCGCGAGTCCGACTCGCACTTGCCCAGTTTTTAGAAGTCACTTGATGAATCTTGGGCCGAATGGGAGGGCGTGTCAAACTTTTACTGACTAAGGGCCTATTTCACCACCAATGATTAAGTTTCGAGTATCTTACTTGACAGATAATTTCATACAAATTCTGTCACATTTTTGAATTTATTCAGTGAGTAGTGCCTACTCGGACATTGTGAAACAGGCCCTTAAACCTATTAATTTGTATTCCTTCTTTGCCTTCGTTCCTGGGCACCGAGGTTCTCTTTCGCGGCACCCAGGGCCCCAGTAGGCTTCGACCTTACTGGACCCCTACGATTTTGCTGACATATCCTAGAGGCGCGCGTGGAACACTACGCGCCTAAGACTCATCTAAAGGTAGCCTACCTAGTGAAAGGACACAAGTAAAATTTAGATGGTAGGTCACTTCCTTTCGCCCCACCTAGAGCGGGAAGAGGCATTTGATGTTTTCCCACATAAAAAAGCATCCTAGTAAGTACCTACACTTTAATCTGGAATAGGATTGGAAGATAATAGGTATTTATCTAACCAAATAATATGGAACTTTATCAGGAAGAATATTGTAACCGACATTTTGCGTTTTTGGCGGGAAGGGATTTCCTAATTTATTTATCGATCTATCGTTCCAATAATATTAAGGGCCTATTTCACCACCTATGATTAAGTTGCCAATAACTTACTTGGCAGATAATTTCATACAAATTCTGTTTCATTTTTGAATTTATCCGAGAAGTAATGGCTACTCGGACATTGTGAAACAGGCCCTAAGACTCATGAAACTAGAATAGGCGTTATTGATGATACACTTTTTAATTAGGAAAAAAAACCCCTTCCAACATAAGAACTGTCGCTTACGATGTTCTTCCTGATTACAGAACAAAGTCATATACCTACCCATATGTGTTCTGTAATTTTGTAGATAGGTAGATATAATTTCTTAACATTACAAGATTTACACATTCTTCTCTTTGGAATAACTCGTGTCGTGAATGTACTCATAAATATGAAACACCTATGCATCTGTAGGCCATACAAGTAGGCATTTACTCCGTGCGAGGATCAAACCTGGCACCGCACGACAACCAATCACTTAACCACAGCGCCAACAGTGCCGTCAAAAATGTGCTTTTGCTATAGGTGCCTATGTTCGTCGTGTCAAGTAGGTACTTAGGTACATAGCTGGATTCAATGAAGATTGTTAGGATACTGACCCTTCTCACTAAAACCTGTATTGGAGGTTCTCCTCCATAGCTGAACACCTGTAACATTGCTAGTCACATCTTAGGGCTGGTGTTTGTCAGTTTAACGCGATAAGTGGCAAGTATATTATTATAAATTGTAGTGCACTTGAGGAGATAGCGCTTATCTCGTCCGGGTCACTGGGGGCGCCCGGCCATAGATCACACTTTTCTCCGCAGATCTTGTGGAAAAATAACTTCTATCAACATGTCTGCTGATAATAAAGCAGTTGCTTGGCTGTTTTTTTTTTTATATATTTGAACTATCAAGAGGTTGGTTTAATAACAAATTCCCAGATCAAACTTCACTTGGTGATAAAAATAATGAAATGTGTTTACGTCGTAGATGGTATAATAATAAAAGTATGTATTTAAAAATATCGACTTTCTTTTTATTTCTTAAACCTAACAATAATGTAGGCATAACATTACATTTTGTAGGTACACAATTACTTATAATATATCTACTTAGTAGTTACAACATATCGTATCGCCTCTCGATCATACACTTGCACACAAGCGAGACGAGCAAACAACACACAGAGAGCGCGACTTAACTATGGCACACGCCGAGAGAGCTCCCACTCACGCACTCTTCAGGTACTTGAGTGTCTTTAATAAATAATTCCTAAGACGTCACTACTTCACACTCAGAGAGGAACATTGGGCGGCGTCTTGCACGGCTCCGGGGGAGGCGGCCTCCGGTCGTCTGGCGTACGCGACTGGTAGTACGCGCAGTACGGGAGCGGGTCCCAGAACGTGAACAGAGCCTCGCGAGTGTCCAGCACGGTGTCCAGCAGCTTGCCCACCGTGGCGGCGTGCCCGCAGCGAGCCGCTCCCTGGCACAAGTACGGCAGGGACACTCCCACTCGAGCTCCAATAGCCACCAGTTTATTAGTATGACCATTCGTAGTTTGCTCTTCGCGAACAAGCCTGAATGACACGTGTCCAGTCATAGGCCTCGCTGGTGCGAGAAATGACACAAATCGCTGTACCCAAGCGTCAGCCTCTTCATCCCTTTGAGGCACCAGTCCTTTCCTCGCAGAGTCTACTCGGCATGAAACATTGTTAACAGCACGCGACTCTTTCAAAGTAGTGCACGTCACAATCCTCTCTCCCTTTGGCTCCCGAACAATAACCCACGGTTTCTCCGCGCTGATTTCCCGTGGGAATCTGAATTGGGCTTTGTCTTCAGGCATGACAAAACGCAGTCGGTCCCTGGCTCCACGTGCGCCAGCACTAGCAATGAAATGTCTTCCCTCCTTGGAAGCTCCGCTATCGTACCAAGCACGAACATCTTCGTCGTTGGCCACCACCCAGAACTGTGGCGTCGCTAGGCCAGCAGCGCGACATACCCTCATTAACTCTAAAGGGTCATCTAATGTAACGACGTCGCGAGCGCAAGGAACAAAGCACTGGCATCCAAGTACTTCCAAATGTGATTTCGCAAGTGCATCGTAATACGCCGGTGTAGTGGAGCTCACTGGCACATAGAACACCACTGATTCTCTTTCCACAATTTCTCGAAGTGCCCGCGCGTAGGCTAGAGGATCTGCCGGGTTCGGTCGCGGAACTGTGTAGAATTTATGCACCGCAGCAGAATATTTCAACAACGCAAATTGTCCTTCTATTTCAAACGCTACAACTCTTGCACCGGCTGAATGAAAATTTCTCGCCAGGTGTAAGGCTTGCACTGAGCTTCCTCCACTAATAAGCACGGTACGTGGTTTCTTTTGGTTTTTGGAACTAATTGCACGTCCAATCATTTTGAGAACTCCAATAGGGCACTGTACACACTTCCAGAATAGGAATAACGACGCGGCGATCCATAACGTAGGCAGAACGACCAAAATTTGTTTCCAGGCGGGATGGGCGATGAGACTTAGTATGGCGAACAGCGGTCGTAGCATGAGCCGTGGGCCCCATGTGATGATCCTGATGAAGCGCGGCAGCGGCGGAGGACGCTCAGGAGAGATGGCGCGCTCCTCGGGGATCAGGGAGAACGTGGAGGAGAAGGATCGCCGCAAGGCCGTGAAGGGCGGCGGCTGGTGCGAGCATCGTTTGACTCGCGGAGAGAACACTAGCTCGGTGTTGGAGCGCGCGAGGCGACTGTACTCGGGCGCGCAGGCCGGCATGGCGGGTGCGGCTGGCGGTAAGACTGGCGCGCGCGCGCCCTCGCGCTGCATATAAACAGCCTCGTTATCACCGCGCCGGCGGCGCCCCGCACTTTACGATCCATCATCTTTGTACCCAATTAACGCTTACCTAGTTAAAAAGTAAACAAACTGAGAAATACATAATTATATGACAAATAAATAACAGAGATTTGATTACTTTAACTAGATTTTCAATGCTTTCATGTGTGAGAGGATTCAAATAATACATAACTATAAAATGAAATAATATTTTAATGATCTCTTCAACAATTCACTACCTAAATAAATAACAATGTTGAATAGCTACTAACATTATGAAGTCCTAAAAAAGAATATTTAAATTATTGTAATAAAAGAATAAGGACTAGCAATATTGAGACATTATGGTACAAGCAAATACAGTAATGTCTGGAACTACAAAAATAAATGAGCTGAGACAATCTCACAGTGCAATATCAGTTGACTTTACTTCAAATTAGTTCAAATGCAGGTTATAAATGCATGAAAAATATGTATGCTAATGCAGTAGATAGGTACAAGTTGCATTACACAAACATTACTTTGGCAGTAGTTGTAGTAGTATTCTTACTTTATATCTTACTAAAGAAAGATACAGTAATACATTACAATAATCACTTACAATGTGATATATACATGAATGATACATCCTAATTTATTAATTCTGGTATGGTTCATGGAAGACCAATGATGATATTAGATTTAACATTCCACATAGTTACACTCCATTAATATAAGTATGACATACTATGTGATAATACTTCATATTAAATTACATGATTTTGATTTAAAAATGAAATTTATGGTAATCAAAATTATAATAAGATGATCGCTACTCAAATAATTTATCACCAAAATGATCAACACATTAAAAAATTAAAAATACATTTAATAATTATAATGAATGTTTGGTTCATAAAAAAAATGTAACAAGCAGTTTTATGAAGATAGATAATATAAACTCCAATATAACCTAATGTACATGTTTCATATCAAATAGATTAGTTCACTACAGATAAACTGGTAAGTCTGTTTCCTTCAACTCAATTGAGCCATTCTTACAAACTACGTGCAACTCGTGACGGGGCTCCTTCTCATAGCGGAACCTCTTCGGGTGGGAGTCATCCATAAACCGGCCGAGCTTCAGTATTTTGTCATCAACTGTTATTTTTTCTGCTATTAAATTAGTTGCAGGTAAATTTTTTAATATGTCTGGCATTAGAAGCTCAACTTTGCCCTTCTCATGTATGAATATACTGCTCTTCTCTGTAAACTGTGTAGCATGCATGAAGACATCGCCGCTTTTCAGAGAAGCCATTAGGTTTCCTGAGAAACCTGTGATGTGCAGATTTCCTTGCTGAATAACATCTATTGTAACTGATCTGTGCAGGCTGTGTAGTTTCAAATTGCCCATTAATGTAGTAAAATGAGATTTGTCACTATAACAAGACTTTACAACTATTTCACCAGCATGTGTTGTTGCATTGAAGCCATTTGCCATAATATTGTGACAGCTAATTCCAGAATTCAGTCCTGTCTTTAAATCTATTTTACTCGCTTGTAACCTTCCCTCAGACTTAACTTCCCCTTCAATACTCTCGACCACAATATTCTGCGCTTTCAGGTCAGATACATTTACTGATCCTTTCTGCGTTTTAACTACAAACTCCTGTCCTTCTAGTCTAGCTAAATGTACTGAAGCGTAATCGGTTGTTGTGACCTGCACATTCAAATGATAAGGTACCTGGATCAAGCAGACGTCGTTTCTGTCTGATGCAGTATTCTTGTTGAGTAATTCCAAGCGTTTGGATGTCTGCTTTACTTGAAAGTCACTAGTATCTTTGCCCTGGCTGTACAATGTCATGGTCAGTTTATCGTGGGCTTTTAAGTCGTTCACATCGATGGGTTGAATTTTAACATGTATAGGACTTTCAATAAAGATGCTTGTGCTTTGATCTATTGTCTTTTCAACAGTTCTAACCGCAGTCAATTTCTTGATATCGGGCAAGTTGCAACTGAAATCTGCAACAGATAACCTCAAAATCTTGAGGCACTTATGTAAGACCCGCTGTCCCACCAAGGTAAACATTTTGGGAGTATTTCTAACACTTTACAAAATCATAAAAACATGATTAAATCTAGGGTAATTTAATTATATATTCGCATTCTCGTTTTCATTCAATTCAGTTTGACACTTTGACAGAGAGCAATTAACACCTGACTTTGACAATTCTTCGTTTGAAATTTTAATACGTTTCATTCAATGTTTCATTCCAGTTTTGTAACATTTCAAGAACATGAGGTCAATTATACAGAAAACTTGCTTGTGCAGCATTGTGCAGTACTGTTGTATATCCTGAAGAATCCTTTCACACTGTTTTTAATTTCTTAAATTAACAACGAATGTACATATCTTTTTGACTCGGTTCAATCGGTACTCGATTCACCTACTGGCAATTTTTAAGCAAAGGCTCAGCTGGTACATAGCAAAAGTTGAGGATTCTAGTGAAAGTGAGACAGTACTTCACGCCGGAACAAGTGCTCAAACTGCATTAAGCGCAGGGTCGAAGGTGTGTATGCTTCAAAGTTTTGAACATCAACTCGACGTTGAGTTGATAGCGGAATCGCAATATAATTTATTTCCTTCAAGCTTGCAAAAAATATATTATAGAGCCCTGTCCATCATTATCCCACTAAAAGTACGGTGATGCACGACTGGTACATTATGATCATTATGTTACCACCTATTCGCACAAGACGTACCTATTGAAAACGTCACGGATTTATGGAAAACGTATCCGTCGTGAAAGAGTGAAATTCCTTGCCGGAGTGTAATATTTTACTTCAATCAGATGAGATACTGGACAAGCACGAGCCTATTAATAATATAACTTATGAGTATGACTAAGACTCAGATGTATGAGTAAAAGAATTTTCATAAAGACCCGCAAGATGGGCTAAAATCGATAATAATCATCAGATTGGAGTGATTGCTTATTGCAACCAAAATATCCAATGGCCTTATTTGGGCCGGTACACCTTACGGGCCAAGCTCAGCCTAACGGCCTAAATGTGGAAAGATATTCAGATTGAGAATGTTGACTTGTTGATTGAAAATTTGAAAGAATACATTACCTATTTGATTTTTTTTCATTAGATCTTTGAAATCGAGTGATATATTATGTGGTCTGTGGTCATGTTGAAATGTCAAATAGGGATGGCAGTTCTTCCTGTACAAGATTGATCAGTAATAATTAATGGAGTTCTCGTAGATCGATTACCTAATGATGGATGCTTTAGATACACTCTGTACTGCTCTGTACACTAGGTGACAGGAGTACAGGACCATGGCAAGGACTGTGAAGCAGAAGGTGGGCGAAATTCGCGCATGCTTCACTTCGTGCAAAAAAATTGGTTGTCTACTTTTAGGATTATTTTATCAGTATGTATGTAATGGGTATTACCATAATTTATTGTTACCTATATAAATGTTGTAAAAAAGTTTATTACCTATACTTACAACAATAATAATTATTTTGGTTAGGTTTCTTAGGTGGAACACAAAAGGAAACGTAATTTTAAGGATTTCAATAACAACAGTTCATTACACATTTTAACCGACTTCAAAAAGGATGATGTTATAATTATGTTCAGTTGTAATATATTTTCCTACGAAAACCTAAGTCATGATTATTTAACCTTTTTCAAAGTTTTTGTGTTGTGAGCAGCCCTTTATTCGTTGCTAGCTGAGTCGACAAACGCTGTTCTGCCATATAAAATTATTAAAATACATTATTTGATCATTCCGAATATTCCGATACTTTGGGTTACATTGTTTTTAACATGACTTTTATTTAATCTGTCTTGTAACGTCATTAAGGGGGATGTTCCAGGTTGGCCCGCGAAATTCAAATTTTCTTACGTTTTTTGCAATTTGAAAGCCAATGGTAAGTTGTATGAAGTTAAAAATACTTAAGCGGCTGTGAAACGCAACTAGTTACATAATTATAAACATAAAAATCACCAATAGAAGCCTCCAAGCTCACCTAAGTGCAGGAACGATTTTTTCGAGGTCAAAAAGTTCCTGCAACTAAATGAGCTTGGAGGCTTGTATTGATGATTTTTATGGTTATAATTATGTAACTATTTACGTTTTACAGTCGCTAAAGTATTTTTAACTTCATACTACCTACCACTGGCTTGCAAATTGCAAAAAACGTACGAAAATTTGAATTTCGCGGGCTACCTGAAGCATTCACCTTAAGAGTATACTTTAAAACTGAAAATGATCGTACAGGGTATAGTATACAGGGTAAGTATTATGGACCGACACAATTTTTCCAGGGATTTGGGAGGTAATTAGCTAGGTTCTACCAATACAGCCGTTGTCCCAAATATCACGGTTGGTTACATATGATTTTTGAAAAAAGTACCCAAAATGTTTCCTTTATTTGGAAATAACTTTTTTTTTGTGGGTGGCACAACCTAGCTAAGGACGTATCAAATTCCTGAAAATATTGTGTCGGTCCATGCACCAAACCGCCTTTATACAGAGATTCAGAATATATCTGTTGTATAAAGGAATAAAATCGAATAAATCCATTGCTTACAATCAATATAACCGAAACGATTTTATAGAGCTATACAATCGATTCTTCGATTGTATATCGTCCTCTCTTCTAATGTCAAATGGGAGGAATAAAGAATGAATTTCTCTATTGTTGTGTGAATATTAAATATTTGGTATTTTAAATAAATGAAATACCTACACTAAAGTTTTCCGATTTTTTGAACAAACGAAATAATAAAACTTGTTGTGGAACCGTTGAACTCTTTCTACAATCATGGTAAATAGCATTTACCTGCTGTGATAGGCGTATAATGCAAACAAAGATGATTGGCGAAGTAAAAGAATCATTTTCGCTCATTAAACCAGTGTGCGATGCTTTGATGGTGTGTCCTACGATGCAAAGCATTGATGTGTACCATAATCAAGTATCAGAATTAAAAGGCGAAGTGGTCCAGGAGTTACAGCAGTACTTACTGTTTCCACTCATCACACACTTGAAGTCAAGTGAAACTGAGTAAGCAAAACCTAAATATATAAATTAATACATTTTTACCATTTTACAGCCAAAACAAAAATCTAAAAAAACTTCGGATGGCCGAAGTCCGGCTTTAATAAAACAGCCGACCCTCAGTAAGTCCCACTTAATATCAGGCGATCATTATAGCAAAGAGCAATATACGCGCATACAAGAGGTGTGCCACGATCTCATGGTGCGCCCTACGAGGGAGTGCATCACTGCTTATAATGATTGCATATCAGAGTTAAAAGGCGAAGTGGTCATGGAGTCACAGCAGTACTTAATGTTGCCTCTTCTCACGCACTTGAAGTCAAATGAAACTGAGTAAGCAAAATCTAAATGAATCGGTCATTTCAGAAACAACATGAATCAGGTTTCATTTAAAATTTCATTCCCTATCGTTGAAACCTACTTTGTTTCTTTTAGGAATAATCTTGTTTGTTGTTCATTTAAAATTTGATTTCATTATTATTTAAGATAGTCAATACTCTAACTCAATACTTTATTGCATTTCATATTATGTTAAATACATAACATGAAATGCAATTTTTTTAAAGTTTTCATTTTTCATTCTTCACTTCAAATTAGTCTAGTAACTAACTACCCTCCAGTGCAACAAAATAATAATATTAACCTATCACATACCCGCAAAACGAGGCACAATAGTAAAACAATAACAGTGTGGTCTCATAGGACTGGTTGGGGATTCATGAATTAAATAGGTACAGGTCTCTCAAATTGATAATAATGAACATACATAGAAATCTTCATCACTGTTTGGTAATGGTTGTATTCCCCCTAAGTGCATTTCGTTCATGCATAATTTAGAAGAATTATGTGCTTTGATTTGGGTGTTTCCGGGAATACAACAATTAGTGTGAAGATCTGCATGCATATTATTCATTTAGGAATACTGTACCCTGTTTGTCTATTAGAATTGTATAAGAATTATCGATTATTGGTTTCATAATTGTTGATTTTGACAGTTTGGTATTACCAAATTTGTCAGACTTGAAACCAATGATGGACAATTCTGATACAATTCTAAAAAAAAAAAATAGTAAACTTGAGGCCCTGACAACATACTTACTGGCACAACCTCTCAATAATAACACTAGTTTACAAATTTTTGTTTTTTCTCTTACCCATTTCCAAATTTATATCAAACCTGTTTTGTCTAGTGTTCTTATCACGAAATTGTATGTAAAATATTTTTAACACGTCAAGTTTTTTAATTATTCAAGAAGTTTTTGAAACAACAATTTTGGGGCGTATCGAGAGTATCAAACGTTATAGTTGTGTTTAATTAGTAAAATTACTTACAAAAGAATTGTTAAAATGTCCTCAAGAAAGTATTAATTTAATTCGAATAACTTTTGCTAAGTTTGTGGTAAAGTTATTTTGGCAAACACAACGACACCAACTAGAGCAGCAGTAAAACAGGCGTATTTTCAATACTTCCAAATTCCCGTAACAAACATTGAAAATATTGGTTTCTGAGGTGATATGTGAAAATAATAGAAGCATATTAACTAACTGGGCTACAGGGAATAATATAAACTTGCCTTTCATGCCCGTCATTGCTTGCAGTTTAAGTACAGAAAATGACTCAAAGCACATGGACTTGTTCATGAAATTTTGCATATTTAAAAATCGTCTGTCCCAAACTCTTTGATACTAAACTTAAAGAAAGAATTCTCGTAAGCCCCCAAATTAAAAAAAAAATAATAATAACCATTTTGATTGCCATTTATTTAGTGTTGAAAAAGATGCCAGAACCAGTAGTTTTGCTTTCTTGGGCCACAATAAAACTGAGGAATATGAATAAATTGTATCTTATTTATTGATTAAATATCTTAAAATGAGTGTACATATGTCATTGAAAACCTTTTTTTTACATTCACACTTGAATATTTTTCCTGAATACCTGGGAAGCGTGAGTGATGAAAATAGCGAACATTTTCATCAAAATTCAAAGTTATGGAGAGAGATATCGAGATTTGTGGCATAAGAATATGGTAGGCGATTACTATAGGAGTACCAAAAAAGAAATTGACACTAATTAGTATGAAAGTTGTGCCAGTTATTATTTTTTTAAGTAGCGGCTATGTAAGAAAATCGAAATATAAAAATATTAATATTTTTAAAACTTGACGTGCTAATTTTTTTTTTGCTTCCATATCGAACTAAGGATTAGATACCCTAACCATTTTCATTGGTTTCATGTATGGGTATAAAATCTTGTAAACTAGTGTAATTTATTATTATGGTGACTTCTGGTATATGTGAGCACTGTGCATGACTGATATCAAAAATTTTAACAAAGTCAAGTGAAAATTCAAAATAAAAAGACACTAATCTCTCAAGTACCTTAATTAACTCTATTATAGGCTCTTAACCTATCACATACCCGCAAAACGAGACACAATAGTAAAACTAAACAGCGCGGTCTCATAGGACCGGTCGGGGATTCATGAATTAATAAGCTAGTGCGCCTCACCATCAACGAATGCTTACCATCAGGTGGGATCGCAGTCAAGCACTAGTTAGAGACATAATAAAGTAAAATAGAGACATAATAGAAAGACAACAAGCATGCGGATGCCGTGACCACTCGGGGCAAAGCATTAAACACCCTAATAATAATAACCCTGCAACGCTGAAAGGATTGTAGTAAAGGAATAAGAATTAAATTGTGTTTTGTTTTTTTCTGTTCTGAATTCTTAACTGTTATCAATTGTTATTATTTGAAATAAATTGTTTTTATTTATACTTGTATTTAACTACACATACTATATGAAGTAAATTGTGATGTAAAACCAAAGAATGTAAAAAAATAATCATCACCTTTTAAAAATATTGAACAATTCTTATTCAATATTTAAAATATATTGTTTTCCTAAGGGCCTGTTTCACAATGACCGAGTAGGCACTACTCAGTGAATAAATTCAAAAATGTGACAGAATTTGTATGAAATTATCTGCCAAGTAAGATACTCGAAACTTAATCATAGGTGGTGAAATAGGCCCTAAAATTTATATTTTTTGGGCATTTATAACTATGAAATACTCGTGAAAATGTTGATTTCTTTGAATTATTTTGAGAAGCAACATAAGTCAAACTTTATTTGTATTATTTTCTTTTTTTTTATTAAAAGTTTCTTTTTGACAAAAGTTAAAATATAATAAATAAATCTCATATGGTTTTTATAACTAACCGCTGGTTTTCTGAAAAATTTAAGTCATCTGAGTTATGGTGTTTCTTAAGTGACCGATTCATGTATGAAATGAAATTAATAGTTCTTTCACCATTTTACAAAATAATATTCTTTTTTATACTTGAATCAAGCTTCAAGCATAAAAAATTATTGATCCTTAGTAAATTACTTAGTTATTTTTAAGTGCCATGTAGTAAGTGTTATCCAAAGTCCAGGTCAAGAGAATCTTAATTTGGAAAATCCGATAGGACTGCCCAAGAATTTGAATAATCAGCGAGCCCTAAGGGCCCTATATAATAATAAAAATGGCCAAAAAAAGCCCAGTGCTAGTTGGGTCCCAGTATTTCATAATAAAAACAATATCCCTTTTATATTGTTTTTATTACAAAATAAACCCAAGTACCTACATTACAATTCGGCAATTCGACAAGCTAAAATCCTGAGAGCATTTGTGAGAGAGTTTTTGAGCAGTAATTTCTTGCTTCGAACTGGGGCTCCTGAAGCCTGGTGGGGGGGGGGGGGGAGAACCGTATAATTGATACAACTAATACGGCGGTAACTACGTCCCTGCCTATAATGAAGCTGTTTTGAATATTCCCATTTCATCCTTGCAAATGTTGCAAAACATTAATCTAATATAGTAGTTTATTTCAATTCAAATGAGTTTCACTCGATTTAAAAGTGGGAATGCCTTTCAGGAACAAACATGACATCCAGCAGAAGTTGGTAGACTGCATGCAAGCGCTGCTGAACCGAGTGGTCGTGAACAGCTTTGAAATGTGCATGAAGATAGAGATCGGACTCCTGCAGATTGTGTTCGATCACAAGAGGCCCGGGATGAGTAAGCAACAGCTTCCAGTCTTGTTTAGTATAATACCCGACAAATAAGTTGGCAAGTTTCGCGCATGGTGCACAAAAAAGCCAATGAGCGAACGGGACGTAACGCAGTGCGGAGGCAAAAGTCGTCTAACGCACCAATCATAAACTACTATTATAATACTGCACCAATCGCGCGCCGGATCGGCGCTACCTCATACCCCGCGTCCCGCTTGACCACCAAATAGATCTAAAAAACGATTTCTGCGCATTGCCAAGTTATGTGCCGCCGGTTATACTATAAACATTTTGTATTTTCATGATTTTTTTTGTATTTTTATGATATCGCACCCCGAACTTTTTTCGTTTCAACTCGAAAACCTGGATTTTTAGAAAAGTGAAAATAAACTCGCGGATTTATTGATCAGAAAAAAAATGAAGTATTTTCTGTAATAATTATAAATTTATGTTGTTTTAGGCTATCACGGTTTGTTTCACAATTTAAATTGTCACTTACGGGATATCTTCCCGCGATCATGGCGCTTGCAACAGCGTGGAAATATCGGGAACTCAAAATAATTAAAAATCACGGAAGATATCCCGTAAGTGACAATTTAAATTGTAAATTTATGTTAATAATATAATACGTAAATTTAAGTATTTCTGTATTGTTAACTCAAATATCGACTTTTAAGTTGTAACCCTATTTTATCAGAGGTGCGATATAATATGAACTTACATGATGTTTATGGTTATTTATGAATTTTTAATGGATTTCAATGAAATGAATTTTCATGATAGCTTCTCTAATTTATTGTTTCATGCGTATGGTGTTCACCATCCTGTAAGTGATTTTTATTGAAGTTTAATTTTATAAATGTTGTTGTATTCAGTGTGTACATAAACATAAATTAAACATTGTACTTCAGTGCCTCTTCTCCGTTTCTAGAGATCATCTTCAATTGTTCCTGCTGACAGGATGTGGGTATTTAGCATTTTTTTTAATGGCCCAAATCCATCTTTACTTTGCGCCTTTCTAATGAAACAACATCGGCTCCAGGGTTTGGGAAACATTGGTTGGATGGCTTCAGGTGGACATAAGTGGAAACATTTTTGTGTTTTATAAATATATAGGTAGACTAGCTAACTCGGCAAACATATATCAGTAGTTTTTTGAAAAGAGTAACCATGGAGTTTCTTACCGGTTCTTCTCCATGGGAAACGACCAATTGGAACTGTGCACTAGCTTCTAACGTTTTATAAGTGGCCATGTAGGCCTATGTCAAATAAAAAGATTTTGACTTTTGAAACAATATTGGTGGGAGTAGGATAGTAAAAAATTGTCTACGACCTATTCTCAGTCCTAAAATTGGTCAAGCCCTTTCAGAATTTGATAAGAAACACTGTGACACAAGTAATTTGTTTGTTGGTGTGCCCTAAGTACCCATATACCTGCACTTTGGAGGATTTAATGAGTGCCACATATGCTGCAGTTAATATAGCTACCTATTGGCCTCAATAAATTAATGTGTTTACCTTCAATTCGAAAAGAAGAAGAAGAGTTTGTGCATTAGAAATTCTGTTTCTATTCCAAGTTTAATTTATTAGCAGGTCTAAAGTGCAGTCTCGAAGAACTAGTGAATGAAAAACATATAAATACTTGTGTTTATCATCCCAGGCAATCTTTGCAGCCGACAAAGGTCAAGTGATCAATATTATGATACATTTGTTTAGTTATTGATTGTCTATCATTTGACCTGTTGCAATAATAATTTCTTGGCTGTTGCAATTTTAACTAAACATAGTACTAGGTCAGAAAAAGATAATAGAAAAGGAGAATTTAAAAAGTTAACTGTCAAGACCTAACAACTAAAAAGTTCGATAAACGTCGCAACTTACGTAGCAACTTTATTAGCATTATCGACCTTATAATGTTCCCACTGCTGGGACTTAGGCCTCCTCTCTTGGAGAGGAAATGGGCCATAATCCACCAAGCGGGCCCATTTCGGATTGGTACTTTATTTTATACTAGTTTCCGCCCGCGGCTTTGCCCGCGTGGTGTGTTGATAAAAAGCAGCCTATAGCAAAAATAACAAAATCGAAAAAATAAAAAAAGTATGACTAAAAGTAGCCTATATGTTAATCCAAGGTATAAACTATCTAAATACCAAATTTCAACCAGATCGGTCAAGCCGTTTTTTCGTGAAAGAGTAACAAACATACATCCATCCTCACAAACTTTCGCATTTATAATATTAGTAGGATTGTATAATTATTGTTATATCTAGCCTATACTGTCTCTCGTTATCTTCCGGCTCTGGGCCACTTCTTGCCGATTCTTGAGGAAGACATCTGAGTCATTCTACCACTGTTACTGTTTTCGCTAATTCTTTTTTTGCTGTGTTTATTATTGTCAGGAGAAGGTTCTTAGGTAGGGTAGGGTTAGAAAGGGTAGGTAGGGTAGGATAGGTAGGTTAGGGTAGGTAGTCAGTTAACGGGAGCGGAGCCGCGGGTAAAAGCTAGAGAAATCAATTTTGTAATCGCGCCCTTAAACAGACCATTAATTTTCAGTAGCCGAGATTCCCGAAGAGCTGCAGTACAGTGTGATGACATGCTTGACCACGTTACTGCTGAACGTGAACAGCAAGTTCCGGGAGACAATGATGAGGGCTCATGTGCCTCTGATGGGGAAGGCCGTCTATGTGTGCGTGCACATCGCCAAGATGGAGAGGCTGAGGGCTCTGAGGTAAGTGTTTGAACCGGAAGCCGTACTAGGACTTTTATAAAGGAACCCTAAAAACTGCACTTTTTAAGGTTCCGTACCCAAAGTTTAAAATGGAACCCTATTACTAAGACTAAGTAAATATACTCTAACCCAGGGGTCCCCAATTAGTTATGCTCGGAGTCCGTTTTAAGAAATGAAATGACCATCGCGGTCCGCACATTTTATAGAAAAAAAAATTATTAAAGAAATGTAGTTACGGAAATAACAAAGATAATTTTTTACTTTTCAATGGGAAAAATGATTTTTTCTGTTGTCGACTATCTGTCTGAAGTTTGGAGTATAATTGGTGCATGCTATTGTCATTAAATCCTGGAGATGTTCATTAGTAAGTTGAGATCGAAATTTATTCTTAATGAAATTCATCTTTGAAAATGCTGCTTCACAAATATATGTTGACCCAAACAAAGTAAGAAGTTTCATAGCAATTTTTTTTAGTTCTGGATATTTATTACCACACACAAATTTTATCCAGAACTCTTCACAGGAAACTTCTGCATGTTTGTGTTTTAAAACTGTGTTTTCTTGGAAATCGATCATTTCTATCTGCAGAGTAGCTTTATCACTCCCGAAAACATTTGCAGCTTCGTTGCTCCATTTACCATCAGGATGCAGAGAGTAAATGCTGCTGAGGATTTCTACAACATTCTTAATTTTCTTAAAATCTGCGAACCTGTTTTCAAATTCCGATTTCAGATCTGTAATGAACGCTTTGTATTGGCCGACATCTGCTGATTATTTTATTTAAATTAGGGAAGTGTAAGCGTTCACTACCAACATCATTAATAAAGAGATTAAGTTTTCTCGTAAAACTTTTGACTTCCGACATGAGCTCCCATACAAGCTTTCCCTTGCCTTGAAGCTTAAGGTTCAGGTCATTGATATGTTTAAAAATATCCGTCAAAAAAGCAATGGCAGCTACATTTTCTTTTTCTTTTAGGAAACTTAAATAGGCGTTTGCGCTCCGACCGCGCGACGCGACGTCCCGCGCGCTTCCCCGCCCTGATGATAAACCGTTAACAATCCGCCAACTTGCATGTTTGTCGAAATTTGTCGAATTGACGTTAACAAAGATAGTGCGGGAGATACATTTTTATTAAATTTCGTGCTCTGTAGTGCAAGTTGCTGTGTTCTTGCGGTCCGCACAAAATGGGTTGGCGGTCCGGATGCGGACCGCGGTCCGCCATTTGGTGACCCCTGCTCTAACCTATTCCAGTTTCTACTGATGAGTGAATACAATTCACCAGGGTTAACTTACCTTCACGAAACAAATCAATAAATACTCCACGTACGTTTAGAACAGTTTATTTTCGAAGCATAAATAAATATAATCGTAGAGACCTTTTTACAAAAAAATCGGGTCAAAATCAAGAGACAAAAGTAGTAATTTTCAAAAGAGTTTCAGACAAAAAATTAAATAAAAACATACACATAATTTTAAAAAGCAAAGCTCAAAATTAGGGTACCTAATTGAGACAAATTGTAGTTCCTAAAACCTCAGATACCTTTGCTTAACGGGACAAAATGTGTCACAATATGACGCGCAACACTCGATCTACGCGACGCTGCGACGTTGCCCAGTGTCCCGCAACTTGCCTACAACATTCTGCAACGTTCACGGTACACAGGATACGGTATTGGACAATTTTACAGCGTCGCACGTCATGTTGGAAGACAGTTTGTCCCCTAACGTATCTGAGGCTTAAAGTTCCACCGTATTCCCTGGCAAGGTTACCAAGCTGATATAATCCACCTGAAACGTTCATACTCATTGTACACAGTTCCGTTGTGGCCCCAAAGTAGTCTGTCTCCAATATTATCCGTACTCGCATCTAGTTTCAGTCCCTGCCCATACTTATAATTTATTATGAAGAACACCAGAGTACCATTATGTGGACTAATCATAGGTTCCAAATAATACCTGTGTCTGTCTTCATTAGAATTGTTCGATCCCCAAGCTTGTCTGTCACCCATACTGTCCACACTTGCGTCTAATTTTAAGTACATGTTGCGATGAACATTGTAGAGTTTAAATGTCAGGCCATCTCTGTTCCACATTGGAAGAATCTTCCAGCTCAATCTCTCACTAGTTATCTTACATTGATTGTGGTCGCCCCAAGCGAGTCGGTCATTCATTGAGTCAGTGTTCACATCGAGTTTCAAAGGCTGTTGGTATTGCTTGTTGACTATAGTAACAGCGTCTTCATTGAAGATGTGTTGGAAAGCCTTAGGGAAATGATTGCGAACAATCTCTTTAGCGCCACCGTGCCATAGTTTATACGCAAAAGACATGAGTTTTCGTGGAAAAGCGGTCATCAGTCGCGTTACTATTCTGTTGGTGAATTCACTGTTACTCGCCACTCCGTAGCTTTGGGCCATATTCACTGCAGCGTCGTAGTCACCATTAATGACACTAGTGTACAGTTCCTCCTCAAAGTTGTGGGTATCCAAAAAAGCCACATGACTATCATAGTAAGTCAATCCTTGAAGTTCGCGGGGCAAGACAGCATTAGGACTAGGGGTCAGTCCTTTCTTCCTCAATTCGACAGCGAGTTCAGAGATCTCCTGGGAGTTGCCCTGCACTCCATAAACGATGACCTTGCCGTGGTCGCTGTTGATGATGCGTGCGATGTCCTTGGCACAGCTGCTGGTGATACGTGACGCCTCCGCCACGGTCACGGTGAGCACGGAGTTGTCTTTGATATAGCTGCTGGTGTCGCAGTCCTCGTCACTTCGGACAGGAATTCTGTTCGGTATCTTCCTGTCTTTGTCCGGGCCACTGCTGACCAGTTGGTACTGATGGTTGACATTATAACAGTTTAAGAAGCCTCGAACGCCTTCTTCGGTGACCACCTTGCCTTCACCCCAGTAGTCAACGTGTTGAATGAGATTGTTGAGGGAGACAGGTATTTTCTCCAAGTAGTAATCTCCTTGGTAAGGGGTCTCGGAGTAAGGAAACTGCTTGTTAATGTTTGTGTTGAAGTTTGGCCGTTTAGCAAGCTTCCAGATAGTTAAGGACCTCATGTTGAAGTTCAGTGTGTTGAATGATCTATAAAAAATGAAAAAAAAAAAATCAATTAGAATACTGATAATTTTGAGAACTACTTTGCACCTAGCCTAGAAACGGTTCTAAAAAACGAGTCTAGGTGCCAGACTAATAACTAGGCGGAAAAAAGCTACTTACCAGCACAGTATACACGAAACTATATTTGTTTAGTATTTTAGCAAGCCGCGGGCTCTTTTATATGAAAATTTTGTTTCGATAAGCACTAACATAGTATTTATCACTGGTGACCGCAACTTCCATACAAAAATGACTATTTCGAGAACATCAGCCGCAAAATGATAAGCTTTTTGCCTAAAGATGCATAATGATAACAATGCTGTTTACAACAAAATACCGCTAGGTATACTAAAAGGGACTAAACCTAAAATGAAGGGACAGTAGGATCGATACCTGCTAGGGTTACGGGGACGTTTGAAAGAGAACCCCGGGACCCTCGAACGAAGGCAAAGAAGGAACAGGAAACCTTTTACAAAAAAAAACTTGATCTGCAGTAATTGTTTTTTTATGGTTCCGTAGCCCAATGGCAAAAACGGAACCCTTATAGTTTCGCCATGTCTGTCAATCCGTCCGTCCGTCCGTCCTCGCTTAATCTCTGTGACCGTTAGCACTAGAAAGCTGAAATTTGATACTAATATGTATATCAATCACGCCGACAAAGTAGTAAAATAAAAATTGGAAAAAAATATTTTATTAGGGACCTACATGTAAAGTGGAAAGTATTTTTTTTTAATTTCAACCCTAACGTGTGATATATTGCTGGATAGGCATTCAAAAATGAATACGGGTTTATTAAAATATTTTTTTGATAATATCAATAATTTCGGAACTAATTGCTCCAAAAGTAAAAAAAACAATGTGTCCCCCCCTCTCTCTAACTTTTGAACCATAAGTTTAGAAAATATGAAGAAATCTGGCAAATAGAGCTTTATAAAGACTTTCTAGGAAAATTATTTTGAACTTGATGGGACGAACAGTTTTTAAAAAGTTGGGTACACTTAATGTGGCGGACGGGAATCTACGGAACCCTACACTGAGCGTGGCCTGACACGCTCCGGTCAGGAATTAATGTGACTAGATTGTACCTACATATGTATAAAATTTCAATATGTCAATATTGAAATTTTATACATATGTAGGACAATCCAGTCACATTAATTTGACGCATCTCTGAAGTGCGAGCATCCCCCTGCTTCCCCCCGCATTCCCTTAGCTCACCCGGCAAGTATCAGGTATGGCCAGCATCTTTGTTATCGATACGCGTGTCGATAATTTGGCTAATTCTCTGTTATTGTTATATTGTTTTTGGACAATATTTCATCGACGTCAAGCGTAAAGTTAATGTGACCGGGTTGTATGTATCATCTCATCTGCCTAGCCTTTTCCTTACTATATTGGGGTTGGCTTCCAGTGAAGCCGGATTTAGCTGAATACCAGTATTTACGAGGTGCGGCTGCCTACCAGACCTCCACAACCCATAAAATGGGGTAACACGGTACTTCATGGCAAGACTGGGTTGTATGTATAAAATTTATTTATTCCTTTCCAGGCTAGCAGCCCTGCAGTGCGTGACAGCGCACACGGCGACGCACCCCATGCTTACCACGGAGTACCGTATCAAGAACGAGGTGCTGGAACAGCTGGCCGTGGACATGTTGTCTCTGATCCTGCCGGGCGTCATGTCGGCGTTGCAAGATGTTGCCAACTGCACCGAGAACCCTGGCCATGCTGTCATTGTGGTGAGACTGACTCAAGCCCTACATTTTTAGGGTTCCGTACCTCAAAAAGAAAAACGGAGCCCTTCCTTTGTGTTCTTGTTTCCGCACTTAGTCCCGTTGGACCATTGTGCGTGAGTCATACCGGCCTTTACTCCAAACGGAACCCTTATAGGATCACTTTGTTGTCTGTCTGTCGAGACCCTTTATCTCAGGAACACGTAGAGTTGTCAAATTAGAGGTTAAAATTTAGCCATACATAAGTGTGCGATCCCTTGAAGCTGTGCAAAAATCAAACTTGTTTTGGTATGTTTTTAGATCGTTCAAGACACATTTATATACCATACTTTGACTTGTAAGTTTTACGAATATCTTAGCTGTATGTTAATTACGTTCAGTTTTGTATAAGCGAGTGTGGCCTAGCGTTTAATAGAAATATTCACATTACAATAATATCATAATATTACTATAATAATACTACTACTAATTATAATAATACTTAATGTAAGATACCATGCAAAATAGCATGGATACCTTAATGTCTATTTTCCCGTGAACGTTTGAGTTCAAGTGTTCGAAAAATACTCATCGCGCCATTTCTCGCATCACACGATTTTTTCCAGTACTATCCATGCAATTTTGCACCTCACTGTACATTAAGTAAAAATAATCTTCATGTTGGGAGGCTGCATCAAAATGGAGCTACAAGCAGGAGCTGTTTTGTTTCTTATTAGTAAATTGCGAAATTACTAGTAAGCTGGATAATTATGCATCATTGCTGAAGAAAACAAGTGAGCGTCAAAATAATGTAATCATAAATAAAAGGTTAGCCTTTAATTATGCGCTTTTCAGATGAAGTATAGATGACAACACCTTTTAAAAAAAATGATATAGTATCTTCTATTAAATTATTAATATCACAAATCAATTTAAATTAAGAAAGGAATAAGCCAAACTACAAAAAGCGTAAACTATCGCTTGTGAATTTATTCCAGAAAAAGCTATTTAAATCAGATAATTACGGCGATGACAGATGTCCACCAAAGCGTTTAGCTCGTCGACAAACTTGCTCAAGTTTGTGTATAGTTCAAGACTATACAACATCACCGGAAAACATCGTACTTGCCCGTACATCATCCGTGGTCATAAGCTGAATCTTTTGAGCGGCGTTTTGTCACTTATCACTTTAAAACCTTAGATATATTCATCATCTGCCTAGCCTTTTCCCAACTATATTGGGGTCGGCTTCCAGTCAAGCCGGATTTAGCTGAATACCAGTATTTTACGAGGAGCGGCTGCCTACCAGACCTCCACAACCCATTAACTGGGGTAACACGGTACTTCTTGGCAAGACTGGTGTCAGATTTACTGGCTTCTGACTATCCGTAACGACTGCCAAAGATCTACAAATGACAACCGGGACCTACGGCTTAACGTGCTTTCCGAGGCACGGAGGAAACTCGTTATGTTAAGATGGTCACCCATCCACAGACCAACCTAGGCAAGCGTTGCTTAACCTTGAAGATCGACCTGTGCGGCTGTTATTATCTAGCCACGAGCTCTTAAACTAAACCTTAGATATATTACGGGGACAAAATTCCCCCTAACATGACGCGCAACACTGTCAAAGTGTCCAACAGCATGTCCCGGCCGCGTCATGTGAATGAAAATGATGGGTGTAAGTTGGGCAAGATACGGTTTTCCCGTCCGATTATAATTTAGGTGTCTTCAAGGCTAGAGTGAATAGGCTCTTAATAAACTAGTGCACCTCACCGTCAACGATTGCATCACTGCTTAAGTGCTTACCATCAGGTGGGATCGCGGTCAAGCGCTAGTTTATATCAATTAAAAAATAATAATTGCGGGACACTAGGCAACGTGGCAGTTCACTTTTTTTTTTAAATGTGCGTTACGCGTCATGGTAGGCGATATTTTGACCCCTAATGTAAGGCTTAAGACCTTAAGTATACAGTTTCTCAGTTGAGATTGATCCAAATAATAAGTTTGATGACTAACAACTGAACCTTATTCACACACAAATATTATCTTGATACAATAACTAAACAGACAGTGATGTTTTTTTATTCTAGATAGCAATAGACGCGATGCATCGCATATTGTGTGTCGCCATGAACAATAAGTTCATGTGCCAGGCCGAACTCAGTGTGGAGGACTTCGCAAATATGTTCAAAGAGAAGGAAATCCTAGAAGTAAGCAGCAAGGGTAATTAGTTATTTTAGAGAATATAATTAGTAAACTCAACTACAACTTCAATTGGCATTTTGAACCAATTTTTTGTTTTTTTGATTTGAAATTTTGTTTTTGAAGATTTGGAAAGTGGTGACGTGATTTTTTTTGCTCTAGAGTATGGTTTCCCAACCTTCTTCTTCTTCTTTTCGTATCGATGCTCTCATCAAACTTTTTCTGCCCAGTATTTGGCAACCTGTATGGCTTTGGCATTGGCCTCGTTTAGATCCTGCAACCTTTTATGAAGTATTGTGCCCCCTTTACAAGAAAAAGAAAACAAAATACCAATGCCGTGTGTGTTTTGCAACATAATGAAATGCTTCGCTTACATAATTTAAATAAAAAATAATTACTTATACAATTTTTATTTTAATAATTACAAATTAATTATCTCTTTCTGTAATGATGCTACAGTACGGCCGGCTTAAAAAAATAAATACCAATAAGTTTTTAACAGCAATAACAACTGCAAATTGCATTTATTTTTTTAAAACCTTTATTTTTGTACGAGTTATCAAGCGCCATTCGTAGAGCCTAACTTCAGACTCGCCTACTTATAACGGCCGTACTCTACTTGTGGTTGTGGTTTGGACCCGCTGCCGCCACCCATGAAAAACTTGTTGGGACTCTATGCCCTAAAGTATCATGTCGACACTTTCTCAACTCACGAATTATTTTCATTTTCAAAATTTTTCTTCTCGTTTTTAAAGCGAGACTTTTTTATCGCATTGCCGTCACATTCTGTTAAAATTTCCCCGCTATATTCTCTTTCAGCTGTAGATACCAAAAACTTGCCAGTTAGGAGTCCAGAATGGTTCAGTGTGGCCAGCAAGAAGATATTAGTGGTCACCCAGCATTTAGTGGCTCTGAGAACACATGAACATTTCAGGGTCAGGAAGGAACTCGCTATTTATTGCGCTAGGCTGATGTTTGAATGTGACATGTAAGTATTGCAAATTGTTTTAATTGTTTAAGATAGCTTTAATTATATAACTTTATTTACTTTACCGATCGAGCGGTGGGCCAGTAAAACACAAGGTTGGTGCCCTGAAATCGCGCGATGGGGTCGCGGCAGACCAAGAAGGAGATGGCGGGACGACTTGGATGCTTTCCTTGAGAATTGGCAAGAAGTGGCTCAAAGCCGGGGACGATGGAAGGAATGGTGGGAGGTCTTTGCCCATCAGTGGAACAGCATAGGCTAGATATAATAATGTAATTTACTATACAAAAAGGTACTCGTTTTAGTGCGAAAAATCGAATACACTCTCCAGAATTCAAAACCTCTTACTATATTGTTTGCTTTTTAGGGCCTGTGCACACCTTTTTTCGATCTACCACATGTCAGAAGATCAATGTTATGTGCCAAATACACAACCCGATGCAAGGGCCTGTGCACACTACGTTTTTCAAACGCGCCAGTAACTCGTGTTTAGAAACGTTCGTCAACGCGACGACGCGCTTTTATCCTACATATGGTCCACAGGCTGCGTCTGACTCACGTGCGTGTTGCTACAAACGACTCGTTTAAAAAACGTTGTGTACAGGGCCTTAGACGGACGCGTTGGGTTGTGTTTGGCCCATTGATCGTCTGATGTGCGGCAGATGAGTCCAACCCAGTTACTTTGAATGCCAATTGAAAATGTGCTTTATTCCCAGCGTGCTAGCGACGACAGTGCCGATAGCGCTGGACACGCTGATCGCGCTGGCGCAGGACCCGTACCCCGAGGTGGCGGAGTACGCCGGCAACGCCATCCGGAACTACTTCGCCAACGCCAACGATGACGCGCGGACCAGGACGCTGGACTCGCTCTGTGAGAACTTCTTCTCCACCATCAATAGTCTGCCCAGGATTATGAATAATATTGGTAAGTTTAGTTCCAATATTGTTAAGCGTAACCTTTCCCTGTTTATCTGATAATATGCACTAAAAATGCTACTGCGTACTGAAAGACGCAACGTTAGAAGGACAGACTACAAGGTCAACCGATGATGTGGTGAGGGTCGCAGGAATCCAATGACAACTTAAGATTTTTTTTATTTATAAAACTAGGGCCTCTATTTATTGAAGACGCGTGCGATGGGGACAGTGGGTATACATCAATTTGCTTTATTTCCAGATTCTACCCGTAAGCTGTCGACCCTCGACCTGCTGCACGGCTACGTGTCGGTGCTGGGCAGCGACCGGCAGGCACAACGCCTCACGGCGTCGCTGAGCGTGCTCGACAACGTGCAGGCCGTGTGCGCCGCGCTCGTGCAGTGCGTGGCTGTGCACGCCGGCCTCACCATGCTGACGCAGCACAGCGGCAGAGGTAACAGACTCCACCCGCAAGCTGTGTCCCCTCACCTGCTGCACGGCTACGTGTCGACAACGTGCAGGCCGTGTGCGCCGCGCTCGTGCAGTGCGTGGCTGTGCACGCCGGCCTCACCATGCTGACGCAGCACAGCGGCAGAGGTAACAGACTCCACCCGCAAGCTGTGTCCCCTCACCTGCTGCACGGCTACGTGTCGACAACGTGCAGGCCGTGTGCGCCGCGCTCGTGCAGTGCGTGGCTGTGCACGCCGGCCTCACCATGCTGACGCAGCACAGCGGCATAGGTAACAGACTCCACCCGCAAGCTGTGTCCCCTCACCTGCTGCACGGCTACGTGTCGACAACGTGCAGGCCGTGTGCGCCGCGCTCGTGCAGTGCGTGGCTGTGCACGCCGGCCTCACCATGCTGACGCAGCACAGCGGCAGAGGTAACAGACTCCACCCGCAAGCTGTGTCCCCTCACCTGCTGCACGGCTACGTGTCGACAACGTGCAGGCCGTGTGCGCCGCGCTCGTGCAGTGCGTGGCTGTGCACGCCGGCCTCACCATGCTGACGCAGCACAGCGGCAGAGGTAACAGACTCCACCCGCAAGCTGTGTCCCCTCACCTGCTGCACGGCTACGTGTCGACAACGTGCAGGCCGTGTGCGCCGCGCTCGTGCAGTGCGTGGCTGTGCACGCCGGCCTCACCATGCTGACGCAGCACAGCGGCAGAGGTAACAGACTCCACCCGCAAGCTGTGTCCCCTCACCTGCTGCACGGCTACGTGTCGACAACGTGCAGGCCGTGTGCGCCCCACCTGCAAGGGCACACTATAATCATGCCAGTAAGTTCCCTATTTGAGGTATGCCCCGCTTGGGCGGAGTACCGCCGTGTCCTTGAGGGGGTGATCGGTAGCAACGACCTCTCACTCCCGGCCCTGGTACAAGCCATGGTCCGGAGCGAAAAGGAATGGCTGGCGGTGGCTTCCTTCGACAAAACTTCCCACGCGAGTGGGAACCGCATTTCCTTACAGCCTAGCCGCCCGAATCCTAAGGTTTTTTAAGGCGAGAGTGAATGGGTTACTTTTATGCAAGCGTGCTCCATCGTCAATTCAACTCGAATTGCGCGATGCAGAATTTTGTGGTTTATGTCATGTCGTTTCATAGATGTCGGTACACAATTTTAATACGAAATTTTATTCCAGACGTGACGTCTCCACCACCCACTGGTTCGCCATGGTGCAACTTCCGTCACCTGGACAACGAGGCTTGCGCCGAGCGAGTACAGCAGATTTTGTGCCTCCTCGGCGGCGCGGAGTGCGCGTCTCTGCTGCTGGACCGACTGCTGGAGCTGTTCCAGCAGGAGCGCGGCTGCGAGCTCGTGTACATCTGCAACTGTATGGCGTCAGGTGAGCTACTGGTCACAGTGGAGTGCAGCAGATCCTGTGCCTCCTCGGCGGCGCGGAGTGCGCGTCTCTGCTGCTGGACCGACTGCTGGAGCTGTTCCAGCAGGAGCGCGGCTGCGAGCTCGTGTACATCTGCAACTGTATGGCGTCAGGTGAGCTACTGGTCACAGTGGAGTGCAGCAGATCCTGTGCCTCCTCGGCGGCGCGGAGTGCGCGTCTCTGCTGCTGGACCGACTGCTGGAGCTGTTCCAGCAGGAGCGCGGCTGCGAGCTCGTGTACATCTGCAACTGTATGGCGTCAGGTGAGCTACTGGTCACAGTGGAGTGCAGCAGATCCTGTGCCTCCTCGGCGGCGCGGAGTGCGCGTCTCTGCTGCTGGACCGACTGCTGGAGCTGTTCCAGCAGGAGCGCGGCTGCGAGCTCGTGTACATCTGCAACTGTATGGCGTCAGGTGAGCTACTGGTCACAGTGGAGTGCAGCAGATCCTGTGCCTCCTCGGCGGCGCGGAGTGCGCGTCTCTGCTGCTGGACCGACTGCTGGAGCTGTTCCAGCAGGAGCGCGGCTGCGAGCTCGTGTACATCTGCAACTGTATGGCGTCAGGTGAGCTACTGGTCACAGTGGAGTGCAGCAGATCCTGTGCCTCCTCGGCGGCGCGGAGTGCGCGTCTCTGCTGCTGGACCGACTGCTGGAGCTGTTCCAGCAGGAGCGCGGCTGCGAGCTCGTGTACATCTGCAACTGTATGGCGTCAGGTGAGCTACTGGTCACAGTGGAGTGCAGCAGATCCTGTGCCTCCTCGGCGGCGCGGAGTGCGCGTCTCTGCTGCTGGACCGACTGCTGGAGCTGTTCCAGCAGGAGCGCGGCTGCGAGCTCGTGTACATCTGCAACTGTATGGCGTCAGGTGAGCTACTGGTCACAGTGGAGTGCAGCAGATCCTGTGCCTCCTCGGCGGCGCGGAGTGCGCGTCTCTGCTGCTGGACCGACTGCTGGAGCTGTTCCAGCAGGAGCGCGGCTGCGAGCTCGTGTACATCTGCAACTGTATGGCGTCAGGTGAGCTACTGGTCACAGTGGAGTGCAGCAGATCCTGTGCCTCCTCGGCGGCGCGGAGTGCGCGTCTCTGCTGCTGGACCGACTGCTGGAGCTGTTCCAGCAGGAGCGCGGCTGCGAGCTCGTGTACATCTGCAACTGTATGGCGTCAGGTGAGCTACTGGTCACAGTGGAGTGCAGCAGATCCTGTGCCTCCTCGGCGGCGCGGAGTGCGCGTCTCTGCTGCTGGACCGACTGCTGGAGCTGTTCCAGCAGGAGCGCGGCTGCGAGCTCGTGTACATCTGCAACTGTATGGCGTCAGGTGAGCTACTGGTCACAGTGGAGTGCAGCAGATCCTGTGCCTCCTCGGCGGCGCGGAGTGCGCGTCTCTGCTGCTGGACCGACTGCTGGAGCTGTTCCAGCAGGAGCGCGGCTGCGAGCTCGTGTACATCTGCAACTGTATGGCGTCAGGTGAGCTACTGGTCACAGTGGAGTGCAGCAGATCCTGTGCCTCCTCGGCGGCGCGGAGTGCGCGTCTCTGCTGCTGGACCGACTGCTGGAGCTGTTCCAGCAGGAGCGCGGCTGCGAGCTCGTGTACATCTGCAACTGTATGGCGTCAGGTGAGCTACTGGTCACAGTGGAGTGCAGCAGATCCTGTGCCTCCTCGGCGGCGCGGAGTGCGCGTCTCTGCTGCTGGACCGACTGCTGGAGCTGTTCCAGCAGGAGCGCGGCTGCGAGCTCGTGTACATCTGCAACTGTATGGCGTCAGGTGAGCTACTGGTCACAGTGGAGTGCAGCAGATCCTGTGCCTCCTCGGCGGCGCGGAGTGCGCGTCTCTGCTGCTGGACCGACTGCTGGAGCTGTTCCAGCAGGAGCGCGGCTGCGAGCTCGTGTACATCTGCAACTGTATGGCGTCAGGTGAGCTACTGGTCACAGTGGAGTGCAGCAGATCCTGTGCCTCCTCGGCGGCGCGGAGTGCGCGTCTCTGCTGCTGGACCGACTGCTGGAGCTGTTCCAGCAGGAGCGCGGCTGCGAGCTCGTGTACATCTGCAACTGTATGGCGTCAGGTGAGCTACTGGTCACAGTGGAGTGCAGCAGATCCTGTGCCTCCTCGGCGGCGCGGAGTGCGCGTCTCTGCTGCTGGACCGACTGCTGGAGCTGTTCCAGCAGGAGCGCGGCTGCGAGCTCGTGTACATCTGCAACTGTATGGCGTCAGGTGAGCTACTGGTCACAGTGGAGTGCAGCAGATCCTGTGCCTCCTCGGCGGCGCGGAGTGCGCGTCTCTGCTGCTGGACCGACTGCTGGAGCTGTTCCAGCAGGAGCGAGGCTGCGAGCTCGTGTACATCTGCAACTGTATGGCGTCAGGTGAGCTACTGGTCACAGTGGAGTGCAGCAGATCCTGTGCCTCCTCGGCGGCGCGGAGTGCGCGTCTCTGCTGCTGGACCGACTGCTGGAGCTGTTCCAGCAGGAGCGCGGCTGCGAGCTCGTGTACATCTGCAACTGTATGGCGTCAGGTGAGCTACTGGTCACAGTGGAGTGCAGCAGATCCTGTGCCTCCTCGGCGGCGCGGAGTGCGCGTCTCTGCTGCTGGACCGACTGCTGGAGCTGTTCCAGCAGGAGCGCGGCTGCGAGCTCGTGTACATCTGCAACTGTATGGCGTCAGGTGAGCTACTGGTCACAGTGGAGTGCAGCAGATCCTGTGCCTCCTCGGCGGCGCGGAGTGCGCGTCTCTGCTGCTGGACCGACTGCTGGAGCTGTTCCAGCAGGAGCGCGGCTGCGAGCTCGTGTACATCTGCAACTGTATGGCGTCAGGTGAGCTACTGGTCACAGTGGAGTGCAGCAGATCCTGTGCCTCCTCGGCGGCGCGGAGTGCGCGTCTCTGCTGCTGGACCGACTGCTGGAGCTGTTCCAGCAGGAGCGCGGCTGCGAGCTCGTGTACATCTGCAACTGTATGGCGTCAGGTGAGCTACTGGTCACAGTGGAGTGCAGCAGATCCTGTGCCTCCTCGGCGGCGCGGAGTGCGCGTCTCTGCTGCTGGACCGACTGCTGGAGCTGTTCCAGCAGGAGCGCGGCTGCGAGCTCGTGTACATCTGCAACTGTATGGCGTCAGGTGAGCTACTGGTCACAGTGGAGTGCAGCAGATCCTGTGCCTCCTCGGCGGCGCGGAGTGCGCGTCTCTGCTGCTGGACCGACTGCTGGAGCTGTTCCAGCAGGAGCGCGGCTGCGAGCTCGTGTACATCTGCAACTGTATGGCGTCAGGTGAGCTACTGGTCACAGTGGAGTGCAGCAGATCCTGTGCCTCCTCGGCGGCGCGGAGTGCGCGTCTCTGCTGCTGGACCGACTGCTGGAGCTGTTCCAGCAGGAGCGCGGCTGCGAGCTCGTGTACATCTGCAACTGTATGGCGTCAGGTGAGCTACTGGTCACAGTGGAGTGCAGCAGATCCTGTGCCTCCTCGGCGGCGCGGAGTGCGCGTCTCTGCTGCTGGACCGACTGCTGGAGCTGTTCCAGCAGGAGCGCGGCTGCGAGCTCGTGTACATCTGCAACTGTATGGCGTCAGGTGAGCTACTGGTCACAGTGGAGTGCAGCAGATCCTGTGCCTCCTCGGCGGCGCGGAGTGCGCGTCTCTGCTGCTGGACCGACTGCTGGAGCTGTTCCAGCAGGAGCGAGGCTGCGAGCTCGTGTACATCTGCAACTGTATGGCGTCAGGTGAGCTACTGGTCACAGTGGAGTGCAGCAGATCCTGTGCCTCCTCGGCGGCGCGGAGTGCGCGTCTCTGCTGCTGGACCGACTGCTGGAGCTGTTCCAGCAGGAGCGCGGCTGCGAGCTCGTGTACATCTGCAACTGTATGGCGTCAGGTGAGCTACTGGTCACAGTGGAGTGCAGCAGATCCTGTGCCTCCTCGGCGGCGCGGAGTGCGCGTCTCTGCTGCTGGACCGACTGCTGGAGCTGTTCCAGCAGGAGCGCGGCTGCGAGCTCGTGTACATCTGCAACTGTATGGCGTCAGGTGAGCTACTGGTCACAGTGGAGTGCAGCAGATCCTGTGCCTCCTCGGCGGCGCGGAGTGCGCGTCTCTGCTGCTGGACCGACTGCTGGAGCTGTTCCAGCAGGAGCGCGGCTGCGAGCTCGTGTACATCTGCAACTGTATGGCGTCAGGTGAGCTACTGGTCACAGTGGAGTGCAGCAGATCCTGTGCCTCCTCGGCGGCGCGGAGTGCGCGTCTCTGCTGCTGGACCGACTGCTGGAGCTGTTCCAGCAGGAGCGCGGCTGCGAGCTCGTGTACATCTGCAACTGTATGGCGTCAGGTGAGCTACTGGTCACAGTGGAGTGCACCAGATCCTGTGCCTCCTCGGCGGCGCGGAGTGCGCGTCTCTGCTGCTGGACCGACTGCTGGAGCTGTTCCAGCAGGAGCGCGGCTGCGAGCTCGTGTACATCTGCAACTGTATGGCGTCAGGTGAGCTACTGGTCACAGTGGAGTGCAGCAGATCCTGTGCCTCCTCGGCGGCGCGGAGTGCGCGTCTCTGCTGCTGGACCGACTGCTGGAGCTGTTCCAGCAGGAGCGCGGCTGCGAGCTCGTGTACATCTGCAACTGTATGGCGTCAGGTGAGCTACTGGTCACAGTGGAGTGCAGCAGATCCTGTGCCTCCTCGGCGGCGCGGAGTGCGCGTCTCTGCTGCTGGACCGACTGCTGGAGCTGTTCCAGCAGGAGCGCGGCTGCGAGCTCGTGTACATCTGCAACTGTATGGCGTCAGGTGAGCTACTGGTCACAGTGGAGTGCAGCAGATCCTGTGCCTCCTCGGCGGCGCGGAGTGCGCGTCTCTGCTGCTGGACCGACTGCTGGAGCTGTTCCAACTGCACTGACCTGATAAGATAACTTTAAACAACCGCCTTAAAACAAAATGCAACGTTGCTATTTTAGAAGAAACTATCTCATCCTAATAAATCCTTATTCTTGTCACAGCACATAATTCATCTGAAGACTTCGTGAAGCGCATCCTGAACATCTACCTAGAAGAAGACGTGTGGTACTTGCCTCTGGAAGTGGCCTCCGACGACCCCGCGCTGACGGACCAGGAGACACTCGACGTCTCGGTGTACAACCCCAGGGCTTGGGACAAGGATAGTGTTCCTGGTGAGTACTGACATTGTCTAGCTATTTCATCAGCTGTCATAATAATTTTTTCAGCTGTAAGACGTCCAATATCCCGATAATGACGGGTCCTAAGCGTCTCGCTTCTATACAATTTAGATTTCTGCGGGTAACAAGGGACTACTAACTCGCTGACGCTCTGCACAGGGCTGCTGCCCAGGATCACAATAGAAGCGACAAGAATGATGTAACTAAGATTTATGTGACTTGTGATATGATTTAAAAGAGTGTCCATGGAGTTTCTTGTACGTTTTTCTCCATAGAGATCTACGATTTGGAAAGTGCAATTTAACTTCACTTTTTTTTTGACTGACAGACCTCTTGACTTTTCAAAAGTTGTGGGTATTGATTTACTTGAAATAAATGATTTTGAGTTTGAAGGACATTTGTGGGGGGTTACGCGTGCGGGGCAAGCCCGCATGCGTGATGATCACAGCACGATATTAAAAACACCCTAACCAGATTGATTGATTAAGTGAATGATAACGATCGTTTCTTCTTCTTAGTCGTGCGCTTTTCTTGATGAGCACTTTGGTCGTGGTCATGTCTCGGTCTAGTGTTGCGCCACTGCCTCTCTCGCGATACGACGCCACGCAGCTCTATGTTTAGCGCCTTGGGAGTTGTAGTAGTAGACCGTTTATTAATTAATTATCAAATGACATTTGTTCAAGACCTATACGAGGGCACAGTGGAGACGCGCTACACGGACATCAGCTACCGCACCCCCCGCCCCGCCGCCCGTGCGGCACTAGACAAGTGCGCCACGCTGGGCCAGGCGCAGCGCAACATGCTGCTGTCGTGCCTGCTCACCGAGGGCGTCGGCGTCGTCGCCAAGAGGCTCACAGACAACTACCAGCCCTACTTGCTGAAGACTCTGTGTCTGGTGCTGGAGAGAGTTGGTAAGTGCGCCACGCTGGGCCAGGCGCAGCGCAACATGCTGCTGTCGTGCCTGCTCACCGAGGGCGTCGGCGTCGTCGCCAAGAGGCTCACAGACAACTACCAGCCCTACTTGCTGAAGACTCTGTGTCTGGTGCTGGAGAGAGTTGGTAAGTGCGCCACGCTGGGCCAGGCGCAGCGCAACATGCTGCTGTCGTGCCTGCTCACCGAGGGCGTCGGCGTCGTCGCCAAGAGGCTCACAGACAACTACCAGCCCTACTTGCTGAAGACTCTGTGTCTGGTGCTGGAGAGAGTTGGTAAGTGCGCCACGCTGGGCCAGGCGCAGCGCAACATGCTGCTGTCGTGCCTGCTCACCGAGGGCGTCGGCGTCGTCGCCAAGAGGCTCACAGACAACTACCAGCCCTACTTGCTGAAGACTCTGTGTCTGGTGCTGGAGAGAGTTGGTAAGTGCGCCACGCTGGGCCAGGCGCAGCGCAACATGCTGCTGTCGTGCCTGCTCACCGAGGGCGTCGGCGTCGTCGCCAAGAGGCTCACAGACAACTACCAGCCCTACTTGCTGAAGACTCTGTGTCTGGTGCTGGAGAGAGTTGGTAAGTGCGCCACGCTGGGCCAGGCGCAGCGCAACATGCTGCTGTCGTGCCTGCTCACCGAGGGCGTCGGCGTCGTCGCCAAGAGGCTCACAGACAACTACCAGCCCTACTTGCTGAAGACTCTGTGTCTGGTGCTGGAGAGAGTTGGTAAGTGCGCCACGCTGGGCCAGGCGCAGCGCAACATGCTGCTGTCGTGCCTGCTCACCGAGGGCGTCGGCGTCGTCGCCAAGAGGCTCACAGACAACTACCAGCCCTACTTGCTGAAGACTCTGTGTCTGGTGCTGGAGAGAGTTGGTAAGTGCGCCACGCTGGGCCAGGCGCAGCGCAACATGCTGCTGTCGTGCCTGCTCACCGAGGGCGTCGGCGTCGTCGCCAAGAGGCTCACAGACAACTACCAGCCCTACTTGCTGAAGACTCTGTGTCTGGTGCTGGAGAGAGTTGGTAAGTGCGCCACGCTGGGCCAGGCGCAGCGCAACATGCTGCTGTCGTGCCTGCTCACCGAGGGCGTCGGCGTCGTCGCCAAGAGGCTCACAGACAACTACCAGCCCTACTTGCTGAAGACTCTGTGTCTGGTGCTGGAGAGAGTTGGTAAGTGCGCCACGCTGGGCCAGGCGCAGCGCAACATGCTGCTGTCGTGCCTGCTCACCGAGGGCGTCGGCGTCGTCGCCAAGAGGCTCACAGACAACTACCAGCCCTACTTGCTGAAGACTCTGTGTCTGGTGCTGGAGAGAGTTGGTAAGTGCGCCACGCTGGGCCAGGCGCAGCGCAACATGCTGCTGTCGTGCCTGCTCACCGAGGGCGTCGGCGTCGTCGCCAAGAGGCTCACAGACAACTACCAGCCCTACTTGCTGAAGACTCTGTGTCTGGTGCTGGAGAGAGTTGGTAAGTGCGCCACGCTGGGCCAGGCGCAGCGCAACATGCTGCTGTCGTGCCTGCTCACCGAGGGCGTCGGCGTCGTCGCCAAGAGGCTCACAGACAACTACCAGCCCTACTTGCTGAAGACTCTGTGTCTGGTGCTGGAGAGAGTTGGTAAGTGCGCCACGCTGGGCCAGGCGCAGCGCAACATGCTGCTGTCGTGCCTGCTCACCGAGGGCGTCGGCGTCGTCGCCAAGAGGCTCACAGACAACTACCAGCCCTACTTGCTGAAGACTCTGTGTCTGGTGCTGGAGAGAGTTGGTAAGTGCGCCACGCTGGGCCAGGCGCAGCGCAACATGCTGCTGTCGTGCCTGCTCACCGAGGGCGTCGGCGTCGTCGCCAAGAGGCTCACAGACAACTACCAGCCCTACTTGCTGAAGACTCTGTGTCTGGTGCTGGAGAGAGTTGGTAAGTGCGCCACGCTGGGCCAGGCGCAGCGCAACATGCTGCTGTCGTGCCTGCTCACCGAGGGCGTCGGCGTCGTCGCCAAGAGGCTCACAGACAACTACCAGCCCTACTTGCTGAAGACTCTGTGTCTGGTGCTGGAGAGAGTTGGTAAGTGCGCCACGCTGGGCCAGGCGCAGCGCAACATGCTGCTGTCGTGCCTGCTCACCGAGGGCGTCGGCGTCGTCGCCAAGAGGCTCACAGACAACTACCAGCCCTACTTGCTGAAGACTCTGTGTCTGGTGCTGGAGAGAGTTGGTAAGTGCGCCACGCTGGGCCAGGCGCAGCGCAACATGCTGCTGTCGTGCCTGCTCACCGAGGGCGTCGGCGTCGTCGCCAAGAGGCTCACAGACAACTACCAGCCCTACTTGCTGAAGACTCTGTGTCTGGTGCTGGAGAGAGTTGGTAAGTGCGCCACGCTGGGCCAGGCGCAGCGCAACATGCTGCTGTCGTGCCTGCTCACCGAGGGCGTCGGCGTCGTCGCCAAGAGGCTCACAGACAACTACCAGCCCTACTTGCTGAAGACTCTGTGTCTGGTGCTGGAGAGAGTTGGTAAGTGCGCCACGCTGGGCCAGGCGCAGCGCAACATGCTGCTGTCGTGCCTGCTCACCGAGGGCGTCGGCGTCGTCGCCAAGAGGCTCACAGACAACTACCAGCCCTACTTGCTGAAGACTCTGTGTCTGGTGCTGGAGAGAGTTGGTAAGTGCGCCACGCTGGGCCAGGCGCAGCGCAACATGCTGCTGTCGTGCCTGCTCACCGAGGGCGTCGGCGTCGTCGCCAAGAGGCTCACAGACAACTACCAGCCCTACTTGCTGAAGACTCTGTGTCTGGTGCTGGAGAGAGTTGGTAAGTGCGCCACGCTGGGCCAGGCGCAGCGCAACATGCTGCTGTCGTGCCTGCTCACCGAGGGCGTCGGCGTCGTCGCCAAGAGGCTCACAGACAACTACCAGCCCTACTTGCTGAAGACTCTGTGTCTGGTGCTGGAGAGAGTTGGTAAGTGCGCCACGCTGGGCCAGGCGCAGCGCAACATGCTGCTGTCGTGCCTGCTCACCGAGGGCGTCGGCGTCGTCGCCAAGAGGCTCACAGACAACTACCAGCCCTACTTGCTGAAGACTCTGTGTCTGGTGCTGGAGAGAGTTGGTAAGTGCGCCACGCTGGGCCAGGCGCAGCGCAACATGCTGCTGTCGTGCCTGCTCACCGAGGGCGTCGGCGTCGTCGCCAAGAGGCTCACAGACAACTACCAGCCCTACTTGCTGAAGACTCTGTGTCTGGTGCTGGAGAGAGTTGGTAAGTGCGCCACGCTGGGCCAGGCGCAGCGCAACATGCTGCTGTCGTGCCTGCTCACCGAGGGCGTCGGCGTCGTCGCCAAGAGGCTCACAGACAACTACCAGCCCTACTTGCTGAAGACTCTGTGTCTGGTGCTGGAGAGAGTTGGTAAGTGCGCCACGCTGGGCCAGGCGCAGCGCAACATGCTGCTGTCGTGCCTGCTCACCGAGGGCGTCGGCGTCGTCGCCAAGAGGCTCACAGACAACTACCAGCCCTACTTGCTGAAGACTCTGTGTCTGGTGCTGGAGAGAGTTGGTAAGTGCGCCACGCTGGGCCAGGCGCAGCGCAACATGCTGCTGTCGTGCCTGCTCACCGAGGGCGTCGGCGTCGTCGCCAAGAGGCTCACAGACAACTACCAGCCCTACTTGCTGAAGACTCTGTGTCTGGTGCTGGAGAGAGTTGGTAAGTGCGCCACGCTGGGCCAGGCGCAGCGCAACATGCTGCTGTCGTGCCTGCTCACCGAGGGCGTCGGCGTCGTCGCCAAGAGGCTCACAGACAACTACCAGCCCTACTTGCTGAAGACTCTGTGTCTGGTGCTGGAGAGAGTTGGTAAGTGCGCCACGCTGGGCCAGGCGCAGCGCAACATGCTGCTGTCGTGCCTGCTCACCGAGGGCGTCGGCGTCGTCGCCAAGAGGCTCACAGACAACTACCAGCCCTACTTGCTGAAGACTCTGTGTCTGGTGCTGGAGAGAGTTGGTAAGTGCGCCACGCTGGGCCAGGCGCAGCGCAACATGCTGCTGTCGTGCCTGCTCACCGAGGGCGTCGGCGTCGTCGCCAAGAGGCTCACAGACAACTACCAGCCCTACTTGCTGAAGACTCTGTGTCTGGTGCTGGAGAGAGTTGGTAAGTGCGCCACGCTGGGCCAGGCGCAGCGCAACATGCTGCTGTCGTGCCTGCTCACCGAGGGCGTCGGCGTCGTCGCCAAGAGGCTCACAGACAACTACCAGCCCTACTTGCTGAAGACTCTGTGTCTGGTGCTGGAGAGAGTTGGTAAGTGCGCCACGCTGGGCCAGGCGCAGCGCAACATGCTGCTGTCGTGCCTGCTCACCGAGGGCGTCGGCGTCGTCGCCAAGAGGCTCACAGACAACTACCAGCCCTACTTGCTGAAGACTCTGTGTCTGGTGCTGGAGAGAGTTGGTAAGTGCGCCACGCTGGGCCAGGCGCAGCGCAACATGCTGCTGTCGTGCCTGCTCACCGAGGGCGTCGGCGTCGTCGCCAAGAGGCTCACAGACAACTACCAGCCCTACTTGCTGAAGACTCTGTGTCTGGTGCTGGAGAGAGTTGGTAAGTGCGCCACGCTGGGCCAGGCGCAGCGCAACATGCTGCTGTCGTGCCTGCTCACCGAGGGCGTCGGCGTCGTCGCCAAGAGGCTCACAGACAACTACCAGCCCTACTTGCTGAAGACTCTGTGTCTGGTGCTGGAGAGAGTTGGTAAGTGCGCCACGCTGGGCCAGGCGCAGCGCAACATGCTGCTGTCGTGCCTGCTCACCGAGGGCGTCGGCGTCGTCGCCAAGAGGCTCACAGACAACTACCAGCCCTACTTGCTGAAGACTCTGTGTCTGGTGCTGGAGAGAGTTGGTAAGTGCGCCACGCTGGGCCAGGCGCAGCGCAACATGCTGCTGTCGTGCCTGCTCACCGAGGGCGTCGGCGTCGTCGCCAAGAGGCTCACAGACAACTACCAGCCCTACTTGCTGAAGACTCTGTGTCTGGTGCTGGAGAGAGTTGGTAAGTGCGCCACGCTGGGCCAGGCGCAGCGCAACATGCTGCTGTCGTGCCTGCTCACCGAGGGCGTCGGCGTCGTCGCCAAGAGGCTCACAGACAACTACCAGCCCTACTTGCTGAAGACTCTGTGTCTGGTGCTGGAGAGAGTTGGTAAGTGCGCCACGCTGGGCCAGGCGCAGCGCAACATGCTGCTGTCGTGCCTGCTCACCGAGGGCGTCGGCGTCGTCGCCAAGAGGCTCACAGACAACTACCAGCCCTACTTGCTGAAGACTCTGTGTCTGGTGCTGGAGAGAGTTGGTAAGTGCGCCACGCTGGGCCAGGCGCAGCGCAACATGCTGCTGTCGTGCCTGCTCACCGAGGGCGTCGGCGTCGTCGCCAAGAGGCTCACAGACAACTACCAGCCCTACTTGCTGAAGACTCTGTGTCTGGTGCTGGAGAGAGTTGGTAAGTGCGCCACGCTGGGCCAGGCGCAGCGCAACATGCTGCTGTCGTGCCTGCTCACCGAGGGCGTCGGCGTCGTCGCCAAGAGGCTCACAGACAACTACCAGCCCTACTTGCTGAAGACTCTGTGTCTGGTGCTGGAGAGAGTTGGTAAGTGCGCCACGCTGGGCCAGGCGCAGCGCAACATGCTGCTGTCGTGCCTGCTCACCGAGGGCGTCGGCGTCGTCGCCAAGAGGCTCACAGACAACTACCAGCCCTACTTGCTGAAGACTCTGTGTCTGGTGCTGGAGAGAGTTGGTAAGTGCGCCACGCTGGGCCAGGCGCAGCGCAACATGCTGCTGTCGTGCCTGCTCACCGAGGGCGTCGGCGTCGTCGCCAAGAGGCTCACAGACAACTACCAGCCCTACTTGCTGAAGACTCTGTGTCTGGTGCTGGAGAGAGTTGGTAAGTGCGCCACGCTGGGCCAGGCGCAGCGCAACATGCTGCTGTCGTGCCTGCTCACCGAGGGCGTCGGCGTCGTCGCCAAGAGGCTCACAGACAACTACCAGCCCTACTTGCTGAAGACTCTGTGTCTGGTGCTGGAGAGAGTTGGTAAGTGCGCCACGCTGGGCCAGGCGCAGCGCAACATGCTGCTGTCGTGCCTGCTCACCGAGGGCGTCGGCGTCGTCGCCAAGAGGCTCACAGACAACTACCAGCCCTACTTGCTGAAGACTCTGTGTCTGGTGCTGGAGAGAGTTGGTAAGTGCGCCACGCTGGGCCAGGCGCAGCGCAACATGCTGCTGTCGTGCCTGCTCACCGAGGGCGTCGGCGTCGTCGCCAAGAGGCTCACAGACAACTACCAGCCCTACTTGCTGAAGACTCTGTGTCTGGTGCTGGAGAGAGTTGGTAAGTGCGCCACGCTGGGCCAGGCGCAGCGCAACATGCTGCTGTCGTGCCTGCTCACCGAGGGCGTCGGCGTCGTCGCCAAGAGGCTCACAGACAACTACCAGCCCTACTTGCTGAAGACTCTGTGTCTGGTGCTGGAGAGAGTTGGTAAGTGCGCCACGCTGGGCCAGGCGCAGCGCAACATGCTGCTGTCGTGCCTGCTCACCGAGGGCGTCGGCGTCGTCGCCAAGAGGCTCACAGACAACTACCAGCCCTACTTGCTGAAGACTCTGTGTCTGGTGCTGGAGAGAGTTGGTAAGTGCGCCACGCTGGGCCAGGCGCAGCGCAACATGCTGCTGTCGTGCCTGCTCACCGAGGGCGTCGGCGTCGTCGCCAAGAGGCTCACAGACAACTACCAGCCCTACTTGCTGAAGACTCTGTGTCTGGTGCTGGAGAGAGTTGGTAAGTGCGCCACGCTGGGGCAGGCGCAGCGCAACATGCTGCTGTCGTGCCTGCTCACCGAGGGCGTCGGCGTCGTCGCCAAGAGGCTCACAGACAACTACCAGCCCTACTTGCTGAAGACTCTGTGTCTGGTGCTGGAGAGAGTTGGTAAGTGCGCCACGCTGGGCCAGGCGCAGCGCAACATGCTGCTGTCGTGCCTGCTCACCGAGGGCGTCGGCGTCGTCGCCAAGAGGCTCACAGACAACTACCAGCCCTACTTGCTGAAGACTCTGTGTCTGGTGCTGGAGAGAGTTGGTAAGTGCGCCACGCTGGGCCAGGCGCAGCGCAACATGCTGCTGTCGTGCCTGCTCACCGAGGGCGTCGGCGTCGTCGCCAAGAGGCTCACAGACAACTACCAGCCCTACTTGCTGAAGACTCTGTGTCTGGTGCTGGAGAGAGTTGGTAAGTGCGCCACGCTGGGCCAGGCGCAGCGCAACATGCTGCTGTCGTGCCTGCTCACCGAGGGCGTCGGCGTCGTCGCCAAGAGGCTCACAGACAACTACCAGCCCTACTTGCTGAAGACTCTGTGTCTGGTGCTGGAGAGAGTTGGTAAGTGCGCCACGCTGGGCCAGGCGCAGCGCAACATGCTGCTGTCGTGCCTGCTCACCGAGGGCGTCGGCGTCGTCGCCAAGAGGCTCACAGACAACTACCAGCCCTACTTGCTGAAGACTCTGTGTCTGGTGCTGGAGAGAGTTGGTAAGTGCGCCACGCTGGGCCAGGCGCAGCGCAACATGCTGCTGTCGTGCCTGCTCACCGAGGGCGTCGGCGTCGTCGCCAAGAGGCTCACAGACAACTACCAGCCCTACTTGCTGAAGACTCTGTGTCTGGTGCTGGAGAGAGTTGGTAAGTGCGCCACGCTGGGCCAGGCGCAGCGCAACATGCTGCTGTCGTGCCTGCTCACCGAGGGCGTCGGCGTCGTCGCCAAGAGGCTCACAGACAACTACCAGCCCTACTTGCTGAAGACTCTGTGTCTGGTGCTGGAGAGAGTTGGTAAGTGCGCCACGCTGGGCCAGGCGCAGCGCAACATGCTGCTGTCGTGCCTGCTCACCGAGGGCGTCGGCGTCGTCGCCAAGAGGCTCACAGACAACTACCAGCCCTACTTGCTGAAGACTCTGTGTCTGGTGCTGGAGAGAGTTGGTAAGTGCGCCACGCTGGGCCAGGCGCAGCGCAACATGCTGCTGTCGTGCCTGCTCACCGAGGGCGTCGGCGTCGTCGCCAAGAGGCTCACAGACAACTACCAGCCCTACTTGCTGAAGACTCTGTGTCTGGTGCTGGAGAGAGTTGGTAAGTGCGCCACGCTGGGCCAGGCGCAGCGCAACATGCTGCTGTCGTGCCTGCTCACCGAGGGCGTCGGCGTCGTCGCCAAGAGGCTCACAGACAACTACCAGCCCTACTTGCTGAAGACTCTGTGTCTGGTGCTGGAGAGAGTTGGTAAGTGCGCCACGCTGGGCCAGGCGCAGCGCAACATGCTGCTGTCGTGCCTGCTCACCGAGGGCGTCGGCGTCGTCGCCAAGAGGCTCACAGACAACTACCAGCCCTACTTGCTGAAGACTCTGTGTCTGGTGCTGGAGAGAGTTGGTAAGTGCGCCACGCTGGGCCAGGCGCAGCGCAACATGCTGCTGTCGTGCCTGCTCACCGAGGGCGTCGGCGTCGTCGCCAAGAGGCTCACAGACAACTACCAGCCCTACTTGCTGAAGACTCTGTGTCTGGTGCTGGAGAGAGTTGGTAAGTGCGCCACGCTGGGCCAGGCGCAGCGCAACATGCTGCTGTCGTGCCTGCTCACCGAGGGCGTCGGCGTCGTCGCCAAGAGGCTCACAGACAACTACCAGCCCTACTTGCTGAAGACTCTGTGTCTGGTGCTGGAGAGAGTTGGTAAGTGCGCCACGCTGGGCCAGGCGCAGCGCAACATGCTGCTGTCGTGCCTGCTCACCGAGGGCGTCGGCGTCGTCGCCAAGAGGCTCACAGACAACTACCAGCCCTACTTGCTGAAGACTCTGTGTCTGGTGCTGGAGAGAGTTGGTAAGTGCGCCACGCTGGGCCAGGCGCAGCGCAACATGCTGCTGTCGTGCCTGCTCACCGAGGGCGTCGGCGTCGTCGCCAAGAGGCTCACAGACAACTACCAGCCCTACTTGCTGAAGACTCTGTGTCTGGTGCTGGAGAGAGTTGGTAAGTGCGCCACGCTGGGCCAGGCGCAGCGCAACATGCTGCTGTCGTGCCTGCTCACCGAGGGCGTCGGCGTCGTCGCCAAGAGGCTCACAGACAACTACCAGCCCTACTTGCTGAAGACTCTGTGTCTGGTGCTGGAGAGAGTTGGTAAGTGCGCCACGCTGGGCCAGGCGCAGCGCAACATGCTGCTGTCGTGCCTGCTCACCGAGGGCGTCGGCGTCGTCGCCAAGAGGCTCACAGACAACTACCAGCCCTACTTGCTGAAGACTCTGTGTCTGGTGCTGGAGAGAGTTGGTAAGTGCGCCACGCTGGGGCAGGCGCAGCGCAACATGCTGCTGTCGTGCCTGCTCACCGAGGGCGTCGGCGTCGTCGCCAAGAGGCTCACAGACAACTACCAGCCCTACTTGCTGAAGACTCTGTGTCTGGTGCTGGAGAGAGTTGGTAAGTGCGCCACGCTGGGCCAGGCGCAGCGCAACATGCTGCTGTCGTGCCTGCTCACCGAGGGCGTCGGCGTCGTCGCCAAGAGGCTCACAGACAACTACCAGCCCTACTTGCTGAAGACTCTGTGTCTGGTGCTGGAGAGAGTTGGTAAGTGCGCCACGCTGGGCCAGGCGCAGCGCAACATGCTGCTGTCGTGCCTGCTCACCGAGGGCGTCGGCGTCGTCGCCAAGAGGCTCACAGACAACTACCAGCCCTACTTGCTGAAGACTCTGTGTCTGGTGCTGGAGAGAGTTGGTAAGTGCGCCACGCTGGGCCAGGCGCAGCGCAACATGCTGCTGTCGTGCCTGCTCACCGAGGGCGTCGGCGTCGTCGCCAAGAGGCTCACAGACAACTACCAGCCCTACTTGCTGAAGACTCTGTGTCTGGTGCTGGAGAGAGTTGGTAAGTGCGCCACGCTGGGCCAGGCGCAGCGCAACATGCTGCTGTCGTGCCTGCTCACCGAGGGCGTCGGCGTCGTCGCCAAGAGGCTCACAGACAACTACCAGCCCTACTTGCTGAAGACTCTGTGTCTGGTGCTGGAGAGAGTTGGTAAGTGCGCCACGCTGGGCCAGGCGCAGCGCAACATGCTGCTGTCGTGCCTGCTCACCGAGGGCGTCGGCGTCGTCGCCAAGAGGCTCACAGACAACTACCAGCCCTACTTGCTGAAGACTCTGTGTCTGGTGCTGGAGAGAGTTGGTAAGGCATTATCATCTTTTGAAAGACGTCCATTGCTAGATATAGGCCGTCCCCAAGCGTTGCCGCAAAGACCAGTCCTGTGCGTCTCGTATCCAACGGATTCCTACACCCCACGCCAGGTTAACGGTCCACCTTGTAAGAGGCTGCGCCAACGCTGCGTCTTCCAGTACGTGGCCACCACTCCAGAACCTATTACAATCAGTAATTATTCCAATTTAAAATATCAGATTTAGAGCTCAATACACGCATATTGCTAACGGCAGAGATAACTACAGTAGTCAGCATATCAGCTGTTGACGCTCAACGGCTTCCATCGACGTTCTAACAAATGATCAGCGGCAGCCGTCGTGTGTGTCAAGTATCACTATAGGTCAACAGTTCTTAGACTTCTAAATTGTAAACAACATGTTCGCTTAGTAGAGTAGCTCGTGGCTAGATAATAACAGCCGCACGGATCGATCTTCAAGGTTAAGCAACACTTGCCAAGGTTGGTCTGTGGATGCGTGACCAGTGACCATCTTAACATAACGAGTTTCCTCCGTGATTGGAAGCCGACCCCAATATAGTTGGAAAAAGGCTAGGCCGATGATATTCGCTTAGTAGGTACTTAATCGTCTTTTTCAATATTTTTAAACAGCCAAGTTAGTAATTAAATAACAGAACCACGCGAATCATCACTTTTTTACCTGGGTCTCATGTCATTTCGGGTCGACGCAACTAGTTTTTTTTTTCATTCTACCCTGTCAGGCGTCATGCTATCCATTGACTCCCTTTTCTTTCATGTCAATCTTCACACTATCCATCCATCATTTCTTTGGCCTCCCTCTCCAACCATTCACATAATATATTAGTAACATGCATTTCATCCCTCCCAAGTAAAATAATAGTTTGTAATAAACATCCAATCTTTATTTGCAGGCAGTAAATACGAGATGCTCCACCTAGCGGGCCTGAAGGCTATCCACGACATAGCATACGCGTGCGGCCACGCCACCGTCGCTGATCTCATCAAGCACAATGCTGATTACTTCACCAACCAAGTCACTGTCCGACTCAAGAAGGTATGGCCTTTAACTTACTCTCTCTAGTAATACGAGATGCTCCACCTAGCGGGCCTGAAGGCTATCCACGACATAGCATACGCGTGCGGCCACGCCACCGTCGCTGATCTCATCAAGCACAACGCTGATTACTTCACCAACCAAGTCACTGTGAGACTCAAGAAGGTATGTCCTTTAACTTACTCTTCCTAGGCAAAAAAGGAACGGGGTGGTTTGGTCAGTAAAAGTTTGACACGCCCTCCCGCTTCGCCCAAGAGCGGGAAAAGTAATTCCGATGATTATCCAACTTAAAAAAAAACTTACTCTCTCTAACTACCCAACCAGCACGTCTACCATTAGGGAGGACAACTCAACCAGCACGCAAGCGTTTGAAACATCAATAAGCTGATTTGCAGCTTAGAACTGTATAAGTGCTGTACAAGTGTGTAAAACACAGGTTTTAGCTGCATAAAGGCATCCGCGTACGCTTATGGTTATATAGTAGAGTTATAATATTCTAAAAGTGGGATTACTTTGGCTCTGTGGTATAACTATTACACAAGCTTATTAACCAACAAGAACACAAGGAACTGTATTTACTGTTTCTATTGTTTATACCCCAAAGCCATAGTTACCCCACAACACTATAGTCTATCGGTTTAGGTAATTAACTAAATGTAAACAATCTTGGCATGTCTTTTTATCTAAAAGTTGTCTAAAAATTGTGTGTAAAAATCTTTGTAACTAGGTATTTACCTAAATCGATGTTAGCTTATAAACTAAATTTAAATAATCTTTGTGTATATTATATACGACCTCTTTAATATAAAAAGACATACCAAGATTGTTTACCTTTAGTTAACTACCTAACGCCCGTTTTCAATAAGCTATCTATCATATATCGGAGATAGAAAAACAAATGAAACAACAGAAACATGTCAAATTTTTGTATTGGATCTTTTGTTTTACTGTCTCCAGTATGCCAAAACCGGAGGTAGATAGCTTATTGAAAACGGGCGTAAACCGATAGACCATAGCTAAAAAAATATAATAAGTATAGTATTTTTTTAGCTCGTGTATTTTTGTAAAATAATCTGTTGCATAATGTTTCAGGCTTGGAACTGCCAGTCAGCGCTGCAGATCCTGTCGGTGGTGATGGAGTACAGCGACTCCACTATACTGAACTATCTCTACGGGATCGTTCAAGATGTGAGTACAAATATAAACCAACTTGACTTCCAGATTGAAAGACTATGTATCTAAATTCGAGCGAATACTATTTAAAACCATCGGTTGAACGTTCTTTAATTAAGAAGGGCTTTTCTTCTTTGCTATTAAGTTCCTCCTTTCAAAAATATTCGACCGAGTCCAACAAGATAATGTATTTTACGTGCAAAGTCACTCGCGCGTTATAATTTGTATTGCGTCAAAGCTGCGGTAATTTCTTCGAAGGCAAGCATGTAGCGCCAGTATCTCGAGAACGCGCGTAAAACGTGCTGTCTAGACAGACGCATAAATAGATGCAAATTTTCGAGATAATGTCGCAAAGTTTTTTGACTACCATACAAAATGTAACATAATTAACGCACATCCTCATTGAAAAAAATACTCAGCTGTTCCATACATTTTGACGAAATAAGCGAACATAAATGTAGGGAACAGCTGCAACAACATTATTTTTTCTCGATTTCAGTTTTCGTGCCATAATATAAGTTGTTCATAATGATGAGTACAATGACCCCCAAAGAGGATGTACGTTAAATATGTTAGTATATGAATAAACCAATGAAATGATTCATTTTATTACAGGTTCTAGTCCAAAGTTGTGATAAATATTACGAGAAAGATCTCTACGCGTACTTACAAGTATTCCTGACATTCGTGGAATGTATCCGCAAGTGGTACCCAATAACCGATGCCTCGCCAAACACAACTGAAGAGCAGCTGACCATAGACGTGATGAAGGATCTGGCCGTATTCGTGGAGAATAAGGTGGAAGCAGAGAGGCTGTTGAACGAGATAGAGTTTGAGAAGGAGAGTGGTAAGAGTGTGGAGGAGATGTATAAAGAAGATCTGAAGAAGAAGGAAGATGATGTTTTAGATTATGATGAGACGGTTACAGGTAAGAGAACAGAAAAATATTGTTTACATACTTTCTGCTTTCAAACGGTGAAGGGAAATATCGTTAGTAACCCGGCCTGTCCTAGAACGAAAAAAATGGAAGATACAGTTCGCTTCAACTAACTTTGCCGCTCTGAAGTTGGCTACAATCACTGCGCAGTAATCAATTTTACGAAAAAAGACAGCACTGCGCATGCGTTATTTTTCTATCTCAGTCGCTCGTATATGTCGGCGCTTGATCGCCATCGAGGTTGACGTCACACAAAATACACAGACACAGTAATATAGAACGACAGGAAAAGTGAGTGATAATAAAGAAATACCTTACATCAGTTCTGGTCTATTCCACGGGCGGCGAAAGAGTGTTTTTTCTATATTTGAATTACATCGGTTTTTATACCCAGCAAATAAGAGAATTTAGGCGGGAAAACATTACACTAAATAAAATTCACTATGAGGGTAGAAAAATACTTAAAATAAATAAATTAGAACGGAAGTTGTCACAGTAGAATTCACTGTGACAATTCTATTAAAGAGAGATTCTAATGGAAAATACTATTTAAATATGAGCAGAATTAATCATTTAAAAGGAAGTTGTTTCATATTAATTTCAACAAGATTTTGCAATATTTAAAAGAATTCGAAAGGAAGTTGTCAAATTAAATCCTCATATTAATTCAAGAGGGTATTTGCAACATTTACAAAAGAATTGGAAGGTAGTTATTAAATTCTCATATTAAGTCAAGAAGGTATTGCAATATTTACAAAAGAAATCGAAAGGTAGTTTGGTTTTGCGCCCACACGGCCATTCTGATTTCAGCGCGCTCTCTGCGCTGTACAGAACTTTACATTAAGCTAGCATCGCTCAATAATGGGTTAAGTTTTCATTATAGAGCATCCGAAATTTTACATGAAATCAGCGTCACCCTCGTCGGGTTAGCCCAAAATTACATAACATCAAGCATTCTGTGTGAGTCGCCCTCGTTACAAATATCAATTATTATATCGACGTCACCCATATAGGGTTAGTCTAACATCAAACAGTATCTAATATTATATTGGCGTTACCCATATAGGGTTAGCCCAAAATTAAACAGTATCAAATATTACATCGGCGTCACCCATAAAGGATTAGCCCAACACCAAACAGTATCAAATAATTAATATATCAGCGTCACCCACATAGGGTTAGCCCAACATTAATCAGTATCAAATATTATATCGGCGTCACCCACATAGGGTTAGCCCAATATCAAACAGTTTCAAATATTACAATATTTAAAAAAAAAATCCTTCAGAACATTCGAACTGTTATTTTTTATATATGTTTATACTTTTTAATCAAGCCAGGTGATCCAACAAGGTTGTATGCACCTTTAAATCATATTAGCCAACAAGACTCTTATTCAGATTGCTCGAATATTCTGACCCTACCTGCCTGAGCCTAACTGAAAGATTACCCAACGGTGGGAACTCATTTACAATTTACATGGTTAGGTCTTTCTCTTGCAAGAGAAGGCTTAAGAACAGGACGAACGAATCGCGAAAGTCTGACACTCCACTAAGTGTCAACCAAGTTAAGATTTAATATGCCATCATGCATAAACAAAATAATCGTCGTCATGCTTAAACCTCATCATACCAAAACCACCGGAAAAGATATGATGAAGCCTACTAAGACAACATATGACGTGAAAAATCACATCCACCCAGAGGGGGTTTACCAGTGAGAACTCAACATCATAAACCTTTACTCCATCGGACGGATATCGCGTCAAACGGAACAAAAGCCCAGGAGGCATGCGTTCAGGTGAAAGTAGAAAATTAAAAGTAAAGTTACAGGATAAAAATTTCAAACATTAAGTAAATCTCAAACATTTGGTGTGAATTTCTCAAAGATTTGGTGTGAATTGACTGATTAGCATTTTATTAAGGCATCATCCGTCTTGGATTATAGCCTCCTAACTTGGCATCACCCGCCTAGGATATAGCCATACCAAATGGCGTCACCCGCATAGGCTGTTTGCCCTACTCTGGCATCACCCGCCTTGGATATAGCCATACCAAAATTTGGTAATGGCGTCACCCGCATGGGCTATTTGCTCCGAATTCAGGCATCACCCGCCTAGGATATAGCCATACCAAATGGCGTCACCCGCATAGGCTATTTGCTCCGAATACAGGGAAAAAGGATACACTGGTGATCAGTCAATGTAATAGGTGGGAAAGGGACTAGTTAATATAAGATTCTAAGTTCGCTGTTAAAACAGAATGGTTTGGATAGGTTCAAACAATAAATCAACATTTTTTTTTTTTTAACGCAAAAAATCAATAAAAATCAATAAAAACGCAATAAATCAATTCACATCAAAAATACGGCATCACCCGCCTTGGATATAGCCATACCAAATGGCGTCACCCGCATAGGATATAGCCCCCTAATTTAGCATCACCCGCCTTGGATCTAGCCATATTCCTTCATGGCGTCACCCGCATAGGATATAGCTCCGAATTCAGGCTTCACCCGCCTAGGTCACCATTGGTATGGCTATATGCCATACCAAATGGTGTCACCCGCATAGGCTATTGGCTCCGAATACAGGGAAAAAGGATACACTGGTGATCAGTCAGCGTAATAGGTGGGAAAGGGACTAGTTAATGAAATTAATCTAATTCACAAGCTCTCCGCCCACACGGTCGGTTAATTATCATCAAATACTCAATATCATGAACAGCGATTTTTTCAGAACATCATAAATTTGAGACATTTAAGTCCATCAAACCGATTTTTAAAGCAGTTCAACGACAACTATATTTTTTACTTATAACAAGCTTAATTTGTCTCGAAAACATCGCTCGTCCATCCTTATTTTACATGAAAGCTTAACACACAGTGGTGACACGTAAATGCAACAAGCATGGGGAAGTTTCAAATATGTTTTGATGGTAAAATAAATGTAGTTAACTGCAAATGTCTAATAGTATTGCCACTGTTTACCAAGCTCTACAAATGTCAACCTGACAGTTTGCCCGACCAGAAATATTTAACTAATGTTGAAGGTAAATGGGATTTTTTTAATTACGTGACGCAATCAAGTTTACAAATTTGATTTTCGATTCCAATTTTATCAAAGCAGCTTATAAGGCGCAAGTATCAGTCATGTCAACAAAACCGAGTTATTCGTCAATTTGTGATTTCGAGTTATACAGAATCGATACATTACTTAAGAACGATATAACTGAATTCAAATAGGATCCCCAATCAATACAGCACCAATAATCGAATAAATCTATACAATAATCAAATCAATCGATCTAACAATCGACTCAACAATCGATCCAATAAACGATCTAATCGCTCCAATAATCGATCCAATAAACGATCTAATCGCTCCAATAATCGATCCAATAATCGACATAACAAGCGAATTAATCGACACGACAATCATTCGATTGTTCACAACAAACCCAATCGATGCAACAATCCTAATCGATGCAACAATCGAACTAATCGACGCAACAATCCAACTAATCGATGCAACAATTGAAATAATCGATTCAATAATCGACACAATAATCGACTAAACAGTCGCTCCAACATCTGAATGAATCGATCCAACAGTCGCTCCAACAACGGAATAAATCGACCCAATAACCGAATGAATCGACCCAATAATGGAATGAATCGACCCAACAGTCGAATGAATCGACCCAATAATCGAATGAATCGACCCAGTGATCGAACTAATCGATCAATCCAACCAACCGATCAATCGAACCAGTCGATCAATCGAACCAATCGATCAATCAAACCAAACGATCAATCGATTAACCGAACAAATCGAACGCCTAAATGAATCTATCCAAGAATCGATACAATAATCCAATTAATCCATCGTCTGAACTAACTGATCCAACAATCGAAATGCCGAAACAATAATTGAACCAATCGATCGCCCGAATCAATATTCGATTCAATAACCGAACATTCAATTCATTCGGATTCAATAAAAAGTAGATTCAATTATCAAATCCAGAACTAAAAAAAGGACTAATGGGGCATTTGAAACATTTAAAAAAAAATCTAAAATATTTTTAAGGTAGAAAGGGAAAGACCTTTTGTTTAGTGGGTATTTTTAAAATACGAGTAAAAGTATTTTCACCCAATGATATAAATTATTATTTGCACTCCGATATATCGCGCGTCACGAAACAGATCATGATATGGCATAGCATTAACCTTATAATGTTTCCACTGCTGGGACTCAGGCCTCCGGCTGGGAAACATCATGCTTGACACTAAAATCTTGACTTTGTTTTGTTTGTCTAATAAAATGAGCAACGCATATTTTTGCTTGCATTCTAAATTAAAACAATTAAATCCACTAGGAGTCGAACCAGTAGTAACTAAAACAAAAGACAGAATTGAAGTCATTTCAATTTTGACAGATGTTTAATTTTAACTCAAAATATTAACTTTGGACGGTTGATTTCATTCTCACCATATTTTGTCTACGGCAAGAAATAATTTCTGACCTACCCTTTTTATAGCAATATTTATTTTTAAATTACTAACTTGCGGTTTTCCGGAGACGGCTCCGGAAAATATTTGTAGGTTTCTTTCTACAGTCATGGATAACACAACCAGGTTTCTTTACATAGAAAACGAATGGGAGACGGACCCGAGAAGTCAGGCGTTCAGGACTGACAAGGACCATGACAGCTACTGACAAAATGACAATGACAGCTACTGACAATGACAGTGACACGACAGCTACCACCCACGACAGTGACATGACAGCTACCGCCAACGACAGTGACATGACAGCTACCGCCAACGACAGTGACATGACAGCTACCGCCAACGAAAATGACATGACAGCTACCGTCAACGACAACGATATTACAGCTACCGTCAAAGACAATGACATGACAGCTACTGTCAAAAACAACAACATGACAGCTACCGTCAAAGACAACAACATGACAGCTACCATCAAAGAAAACAACATGACAGCTACCGTCAAAGACAATGACAACTACCGTCAACGACAATGATATCTACCGTCAACTAAGAGTGATTTGAACTAATTGTGTTTACCGTTATTTTTAGTGCGTCAAATTAGTCACGTTTACAAAAAAGTATTCAAAATGGAAACTAGTTTTGGGCAAAGAGTCAGGAAAATTACACGATACACATTTCATAAAATCAGGAAACCAGTGATTACAGAGTAAATTATCTCACCATCCGCTGGTTCTAGCAGCACTGTCTTGAAGAGCGTCCATTCCTTGCTTATGTGGTCAGCGTAGCTACATGCCTGCTCCGATGTGTAGTCACGTCAACACTGGACGTCGTCAGCATAACGGAACTCTTCAATGTCTGGATCATGTCCTGCTTGACTTGTCTTCGGTCTTCTTCAGTTCGTAATGGCTTCGTCAACATCGGCACACTGGGGTTCTTGATATGAGAGCGCACTTCAGGATCGAATGGCAGTAGGTAGGAATTGCCATGATCTCATGAAGGCGCAGGGTAGCGAAACGTGCTGGAGTCACGGCTTCAGTAAGAGCGGGCTGGATCCCACCGCTGCTGTCGGCGCTTGATCGCCATCGAGGTTGACGTCACACAAAATACACAGACACAGTAATATAGAACGACAGGAAAAGTGAGTGATAATAAAGAAATACCTTACATCAGTTCTGGTCTATTCCACGGGCGGCGAAAGAGTGTTTTTTCTATATTTGAATTACATCGGTTTTTATACCCAGCAAATAAGAGAATTTAGGCGGGAAAACATTACACTAAATAAAATTCACTATGAGGGTAGAAAAATACTTAAAATAAATAAATTAGAACGGAAGTTGTCACAGTAGAATTCACTGTGACAATTCTATTAAAGAGAGATTCTAATGGAAAATACTATTTAAATATGAGCAGAATTAATCATTTAAAAGGAAGTTGTTTCATATTAATTTCAACAAGATTTTGCAATATTTAAAAGAATTCGAAAGGAAGTTGTCAAATTAAATCCTCATATTAATTCAAGAGGGTATTTGCAACATTTACAAAAGAATTGGAAGGTAGTTATTAAATTCTCATATTAAGTCAAGAAGGTATTGCAATATTTACAAAAGAAATCGAAAGGTAGTTTGGTTTTGCGCCCACATATACGTCCGATACCAGCTTGTGTTCCGCTCGCACAGTACCGTACGATCGTCGATGCGAAAAGTGCTACGCGTATAATTATTACCTACCTGTTTTAAGTTTGTTGTTTTTAGGGTTCCGTACCTCAAAAGGAAAAAACGGAACCCTTATAGGATCACTTTGTTGTCCGTCTGTCTGTCCGTCCGTCTGTCAAGACCCTTTTTCTCAGGAACGCGTGGAGGTATGAAGCTGAAAATTATATCAATTACTCAAGTCTACTGTCCCTTGAAGCTGTGAAAAAATCAAACTTCTAAGCCAACGCAATCAAAAGATACAGCCGTTTATGCCGCAAATTTTCGACACTTGCAAGGGAATCAAAACCTACAGGGTACTTCCCGTGAACTCAGAATCTTGAAATTTGGTAGGTACGAAGTAACGTCTTATAGCATAGATAAAGGAAAAATTACGAAAACCATAAATTTTTAGTTACATCACATAATATTTTTTTTTTAATAATTTTAAACTTACTACCCATTTCCTCATAAACGCGTAGAGGTATTAAATTGAAATTCATACCAAATACTCAGGTCTATAATACCTTTAAGCTGTAACAAAATCAAACTTCTATGTCAACGCAATCAAAAGAAACAGCAATTTAAGCTGCATATTTTGAAACTCGCAAGTACTCGCAAGGGAATCAAAACCTAAAGGGTACTTCCAGTCGACCTAGAATCTTGAAATTTGGCATGAAGCAACGTTTTATAGCACTCATATAGGGAAAAGTCTGAAAACTGAAAATTTGTTGTTACGTCACAAGAATTATTTTTTTGAAAAATCTTCAACGCTCGATTCGAGAATAGAACTTTATTCATAGGTAAGTTAGAGGTATTGAGTTGAAATTAACACCATATAATTGGGTCCGTGGTCCCTTGAAGCTGTGCAAAAATCAATTTTCAATTCAATTGGTAAAGTGACGGGAAAAAAAGATTCGTCCGTTTATACTGCAAAAAACGTACATTTCGAGACTGTCGAATTGTTCGATTGAACTGTTTTTATAGGTAAGTTACTACGGAACCCTCAGTGCGCGAGTCCGACTCGCACTTGCCCGGTTTTTTGTTATTTATTCTTATAATTACGAACGAACGTATTTTCTTTCTTTCTCCTTTTCTTAGATATATAAAATCAGGTGATTAAAAAAATACACTATTTATTTTCATTATAAAATAAAACAATTTAGAAAATTTCACGTCAGTGAATACTTTTTACGCGATAGTACCTGCGCCGTTGTTAGGAAAGCCTAGCTTCAGAGCGGCATAGTTATTTGACGCGTACTGTATGTTTTTTTTTTTTTTTTTTATGGTAGGGGAATCATCAGAATGACTTCCCCCGCTCTTGGGCGGAGCGGGAGGGCGTGTCAGACTTTTACTGACTAAACCCCTACCCCGTTCCTTCGTTGCCTTCGTTCTGGGGGGGACTCGGTATCAACCGTTAGGAATACCACATGTTCCCCCCAGAGGCTTCGGCCCTACCGGGCCCCTACAGTTTGCTGACATCTCCTTGAGGCGCGCGTGGAACAGAACGCGCCGTTGACGACTGGGCTCGGTCCAGATTATTTCCAGACTGCCGGACAGCGAGCTACCCAGTGCTCGCCGTCCGCGAACCCGCGCCTACGGTGGTCGGAAATCGGGATCGGGATCTCGGCGGCGGCGGCGTGAGGACCGTTCCCTCACGCGCTCGCGGTCAGCAGCCTCCTTCACGAGCATCACTGCTTCGCAGAAGGAGGCGACCGCATGCCAACCCTCCTCGCTCCGGACCATGGCCTGAACCAGGGCCCGGCGCGAGAGGTCGCCGCTCCCGATAGTCTCCACGAGGACACGGCGGTGCTCCGCCCAAGCGGGGCACACTTCTACCGTGTGCTCCACCGTGTCCTCCGGGCGGTCCATACAGTGGCGACACCCGGGCGTCCTCTCCTGCTTGATTCGATGCAGGAACCTCCCGAACTTACCGTGTCCGGTGAGGACCTGCGTCACACGGAAAGAGAGGACGCCGTGACCTCTTTCCAACCACTCCTCAAAGAGGGGCCTAACCGCCTCAATGACGGCGTGCCCAGCACTGGGTTGCGACAGTCGCAGTCGCCATGCCACCCTGAGAACGCGTACTGTATGTGAAATCCACCAATCCGCACTGGGCCCGCGTGAGTCCCAGCAGTTAGAACATTTTAAGGTTGAGCATGCTTGCGCTTATGTACTTTTGTCGTTGTAAAATTGTACAAATTGAAGCAGATTATAATATATATTTTATTTATAAAAGATTAAACTTGCCCAACAAACCCAATTTACCGTTACCTTGCTTGTATCTTGATTTATTGAATCCTAATATATTCCATTATTAACTTAAACAGACGAGAAGCCCCCACCGCCCCAATACGTAGCCGTCATAGTGACGATACTGAAGCGCTGCCTGAACTACGTGACGTCATCGCAGCGCGACAACTCCATCCTGGCGCTGCAGGTGCTCACGCGCGGCTTGCCGCTGCTGCGCCAGTACGACGACGAGCTGCTGCCTCTCGTGCACAAGTGCTGGGGGCCGCTCGTCACCAGGTTCCAGCAGGAACCCGCTGTCATGAAGCGGGCCTTCGATTTGTTGGTCACTATGGCGGAGCTGGCTCGGGACTTTATTAGGAGCCGAGCTGTGAAGTGAGTTTTGTTAATTTAATTTTTGTGGCTAGCAGGAGCTAGATAATAATTATAGGACTAATACTACTTCTCGGATAGAATGGAAGAAAAACATGTTAAGACTAAGGAAATGTGTGATAAATGGGCGTAATACAGAAGTAACATGTCAAACATACTTTTTTATGTAACATAAACTAGTGCTTGCCCACATTATTTATTTATGCCGAAGCCATTTATATCATTTAAATAAGAAGAAAGAACAATAAGTATGGAACAAAAAATTAAAAACGGACACGTCATAAGCCTCGCAGGATGTTTAGTTACCTGTTTAACCTACTGTAATACACATTCATCTCAAAATTTAATACATTCTGACCATGAAGCAGATAACCGGTGGAGTGCGCGTACGATGCTATTGCGCTCACCAAACATATGCTAAAACTAGTAGAAGCGGCAACCGCAAATGTAGTACGCAGGTCACGTGCTCCCGATTTTTAAGCGAATCAAATTAAAGGTACACGACTTGACCTTGAACGGACCAATAGCAGCCGCGCATTTTTCTTCGTCCCCCGGCCCGCCGTGGTAAGTTGTTTACTTAGAAGAAATCGGAAGTGGTTATATTCTCTATGATTCTGACAGACTTATCATCTTCCATTCTTCCCCAAACATATCATAATCACTTGAATACTTGGTCCCGCAGAGACGTGCTCCCGCAAATATACACCTTCCTGCACAAGTCGTCAGCGGACAGCTACCTGAAGGACGTGGGTTCTGCCTACCGTAGCAGCCAAGCTTACAGCCTGCAGCTGTCCGCCCTGCGCGCGCTGCCGCGCCTCGCCGCTGATCTCATGCTGGAGGACGACGCTCTGGTCGATGCCATGAACTGTGTGCAGCCGTATCTGTCCAAGAAACAGCCTAAGGCTTTGCAGGTGAGAGAAATAAGCTCTAGATCATAGATTCCGAACGGGGTCGGTTCCGCCTATCGTTTACTAATGGGCACTGAAGCATTATTTCGTGGGGGGAGGTAGCAGGTCCAAAGGCAAATGGGGACGATAAAACACAACCCTCAACCACAACGAGTAATCTGCATGATCATTATATGATTTGACAATTACAATATGTCTACTGTATGTACTATGGACTTTAGAAGAGATTTTGACCCTTGAGTTTGTTTTGGTGTTTCTTCTTAGGGTAGTCAGCTAGGAAACACCAGCTTCATCTAATTAAAATTGACGAAAATATTTGTAGTGTTTTAATTCATGAATCCCCGACCGGTCCTATGAGACCGCGCTGTTATTGTTTTTCTATTGTCTCGTTTTGTGGGTATGTGATAGGTTAAAAAACTTATTTGCTTCTTCTTCTTATCGTGTCGATGTCTTTAATTAGCAACCTGTATGGCTCTATCATTGGCCGGTACTTATTTGCTAAATATTTTTTATTCCAGGCGTCGGCAGTGGAGTTCTTCACCGCCATGTTAGGCTACGACTACGGCGCGGCCTGGTACCACCTGCGCGAACTGTGCGACAACGACGCCGTGCTGGAGCCCCCCTCAGTCAACCACGTGCATTTAGAACCCGTTGTAGGCACCCCCTTCGAACCCAACGATAAGGACTATCAAGCTAATGTTAAGATAATATTCATTAATTAAATGTTTAGTAAATGTATAATATGGTATCGTAATAAATGTCGTAAATTATATTTTGTTTTATTATTTTAACGAGTCTTTTTCGCATCGTTACATATTTTGTTGATTTCCAAACTACAAATTCTCTATGCACTTTTGGTCTATGGTTTTTTTTTGTGATCACCTGTCAGATTTTGACATTGACCCGCACTCTAGAGTCCGCGCCACGACTCAAGTCCGACGGCGAAAAGTCGAACTAAAGGTGACAGCTCCGTCATCTTGTCGTTTGTCAGTTATGAACGTTACGAGTGTTGTTGATAGATTTGTGTTGTTTTTTATTGGAAGGAGATTGATTACGGAGTGTAAAGTCATAAGAAGCTCAGCCAGAGAAATAATTCTTAAGGTGAAAGGGTTTTGTGAACTGGAGAAGAAAAATAACGAAGTTTTAATCCCTTTACAAAATATTCAAATGCGAGTCGCTGTTATGACAGGTAAATTTTAGGGTTGCAAACTCATTGATGTGTACCTTATTTTATGGAGTAACACAAATCTGCCTGAAAAATTTCTTTTGGTAATGGATAATTCTCTGTATCATTGCACTCAAATTAACAAAGCTCCTACGATGTCAAGCTTAAAATCACACATGCAGGAGTGGTTAAGACAAAAACAAATTTACTTTGAAGAAAGATGGACTAAACCAGTGTTATAATAAATAAAGAACCACCACTATTTGCAGTTGATAAACTACTGAAACAGTATAATTACGAAGTGGTAAAATTGCCTCCGGTACCACTGCATCCTACCACACTAACCTAAATACCATTGAAAAAAATTGGGGTTTCGTAAAAAGACGCGTTGTTGAAAAAAATGTGACTCAAGATCCAAAAAAATAATAGAACTGACAGAAGCTGCTTTTGCTAGTATTACGCCAGAAGACTGGATTGTTCAGTGTAACCACGTGGAACATCTTGAACATGAGTATTTTAAAAATGACGGAATAATTGATGTGGAAATGGAGAGATTCATAATATCAACAGAGAGTGATAGTGATACTGAATCTGATCCACCATCCACCGACGAAGAATTGAGTAACAGTGATTGCGATATATCTCGTATAAAAGAATTATATCATAATGACCACAACTATTGCATTAAATTGTATTAAACTTTATAATATTGTTTTAATGATAAAAATTCTTTGTTTTATTACTTGGGCAACAAAAAATATGAAAATCCGAGAATAACAATAGTTTTGGGAGTAACGGAATGTGGGAGAAAATTTCTTCTAACTGGCAACATTTTATTACGCTACTGGGGCGCCGCGCCTATCGGCCATGAGTGGTGGCGCGGACTCTACACCCTACGAAGGCGAGCAAAATAAAGGCTCCCCCACACAGGCGCGTTATTATCGGCCGATAATATCGCATGCGGTATTGCGTTAATGCGTCCCGATTCCTTGCACACAGCTGCGTTTTTATCGTCCGATATTTCTTACGAGAGAGCGCCGTTATTATCGCAGATGTGTGTACGGTCGTTTGCGTCCTGATACAAAACATTCTAGAACTTATATCGGAATATCGCAGGACGGAGAAACGCAACGTCCTACTTCCATTGCAGCGTTATTATCGCAGCAGTGTGTAACTATATGACCATCCTAATACAGAATGTACTGAAAACAGATATCGCAGTAACGCATGCGATATTATCGACCGATAATAACGCGCCTGTGTGGGGGAGCCTTAACACTTCGTCGTATAGCGTTTGTCAATACATCAAACTTTACCAAAGTTTACACCGTTTTTCTCAAATCTAACTATAAAATTATTCAAAACGTCGAGCAACGGCGAGTGACAATGTTCGAAGACTCACCGGCGACGCACAGTTGCTATTGCTACTGTGCGTCACCGGTTGTTTGACCTAAAAGTCAAGTTATCAAGTAGGTAAGAGAACTATAAATTATGATTTCTAAACGTATAGGGATCATATATAACTATAAAGGGGTGTCTAAACGGGCTATATTTCACGACAATTTGTGGCTGCAATTATTGGCAAACATTGCCCAGCCATCAAAAAAACATTTTAGTGCATTTTATGGCTGAGCAATCAATTGCAGGCAACATGTTGCAATATGGCTGCAATGGTATGGCCTTTGATTCAGAACCCTTTAACGTTTGAATCCCCAACCGGTCCTATGAGACCGCGCTGTTATTGTTTTACTATTGTGTCTCGTTTCGCGGGTATCTGAGTAATTAATGACACGCCGGCTACACATAAAAATATTTTGACATACCAAAAAATATGTGACTATAATGCCGGGCCATCCTTAAAATATTGCATAGTGTAGCTGGTATTGCTAGCAATGTTGCCGGCCACAGTATTGCAGCCACAAATTGTCGTAAAATATAGCCCGTTTAGACGCCCCTTTAGTGAAACATGAACTACCCTCTGTCATTCAGTAATGAGCATTCAAAGTGGGTATGTCATGCGGTTTGGATTAAAAACTTTACTCGATCGCATTTTAAAATCTTGGTGTTTTTAATTATTTTTTATACTTCTAAGTGTTTAATTGTTGTGAAAAAAAATGGGAAAACAAGGTGAAGGTGAGTACTTACTGGCATATTTTTCTGAGTCGTTGACTTGTCGCATCTTTGTTTAATTATGTTTCAAAGAAGGCACGTCGTACTATATGTTTTATCCAGCGGGGCCCCTTACCCTAGACCAAAAAAAAAACTAGCAAAACTGCGCAGCTGTACATAGTCGAGGGTCATATTCGTGTACTCCAGTGGAAACGCGTCTACCACCCACGTCGACAGGGTTGAGCTAAGTAACCGCCTATTCGAGCAAGCCACGCATGTATCAATGACGTCAATTCATGCGTAGCCTCTCCGTGGGTTGCAGTGGACACAACCACATACATTTTCTTGTGCACCGCAGTGGGCCCGCACTTTAATACACGATCAGTATTATATATATATATTATATATATTAGTAATAACTTGTACCAACGTACCTCTCGATTCATAGGAGTTCTTCACTTTTACCAACATTTTTTGCGAGTTTTCTACATTTTAATACAAAATTATCGTAATCGTAGTTTACCCTCATTGTGGGAACAACATCATTGTTGTGTTGATCTTATCTTACCGAGCGCCTACTAGTTTTCCTACAATGAGAGTAGTATGAAGGCTACGATTACAATTGTTTCGTATTTGAAGGACTTTTATTAAAACACATAAATGGCAGTAATTACTTCAACTTTATTTTTTACAAAACACATTGGTCACAGAAAACAAATACCCATTTTAAGTTACAGTATATAATATTATAATTATGTATTGCAACCACTCTCACATCTTAAACTCAGTCTAATCGAAGTCACTGCGTTCGACGCATCGCTCTAGCGGTCGTCCTGCGCACGCGCTCGGCAACTTGCTAACGCCGACTGATTAACATTCATTTATAAACGTACGTACCACTGGTACTATAAGAAAGGGTACAGTTCGACAATACTTCTACAAGTCATTTTATTGCTGTTTAGAACGATAATAACAAAAAAAAATGTTAAGTTAGTGTCTCGTTCGTTTCACAAAAAACATTTATTCTCGACACACTCGCATATTCAAGCAATGTCTCTAATCGAACTGTACACTAATCCTATGACTTACGATTTCCAAAGTAGCTTATCTAGACATGAGTACTAGAACAATAACATAATCTTCCAAATATAATGATATTTTCATCCGCACCACTAAAATTAAATAATGAAATGGTAACATTCCGACGTACTAAAGAAATAAAGTTTCAATTGCGTAATTAAACTTGCCAAATAAAGAATAAGTAACATAATTTATTTCATAAATAATTTTAAGTAAAATAAAAAACTTTTATTTAGGTTTTCAGGCCTTTCAATCGAATCAGGATGATGGAAAATAGGTCTTAGGCTAATCGATGCTTACGTTAAATATTTTAGTGGAATACAAACTCTTTCGCTTAGATCAAGTAGGTTATTTTAGTCGAATTAAGAATTATACATCACCGCAAAGTTATTTACAATGTATTACTATTACACTTCATCATTAGAAGATGAAAACACATGTGATCCAGTTGAGGCCTAGTTCTGTGTCAAACGAGAAATATTTGTCTATGAGTGTGGTTGCAATGTTTACCTGTCACTGTTCATAAGCCACCATTGCAACACATTGAAATAACAAAGAAACGTCATAATAAACAAAGAAGAAACGGTAAAACTTTAACCTTACCTGCTAATTAACAACTCGTGTGAGCAAATACTTTTAAACAAAAATCCTCGCTTACATTAACGTATTTATCTTTCTCTTTATTTAAATTAATAATTGTATATTGCGACTCATTTCAAATGCACAGTAGGTCTCGATTCAATTGGCTACCAATTTTAAAATTAGAGCAAATATAAATGCTCTTTTAAAAATTAAGCCTTGACGGTGTTATTGAAAGAAAAATATGTGAAATGAGTTTCTATAATACTTTCTAGTCCACAGCAATGAAACTTAAAATTAACTGAGATTATACAATGCGTAAATCTTTCGAGGAAATTGCTTTAAGATTAACAAAAGTTTCTTGCACAGGATATAAATAACAAAAAAAAACCTGTAGGAACAAATGCCTAAGATAAAGACTTGTTTCAGTCACCTTACACAGACTTTAGAATAGATTTCAACACGAGAAAAATAAGTATAATTTATTTAATTTACAATAGAGTAAATGTTAAAATTGATGAAATGTAAGGTGACAAATTGTGGAATGGTTTAAATATAATTAATAAATGAATTTTATAATACAAACCACCCTTAAATAAATAATATATCTAAATTGCACTAGCTAAATTTTACAATAAAACGTCTCAACAGTTTAACATGGTCCTCGCGTATAATGACGTCTGTAATTTCACTGCAGAAGATCTCGTGTGGATAAGGTACAAGTTAAACTGCATAGACCTACTATTTGAACGAATTTGATCACTGAATTGATTCAGATACACCTGTTTTACTAGATATGACGTGCTTGCGTTCCGTTGTAATAGTATGGATGCCTAGCTCAAACCTTAAAAATTACCCATTGCTTTAATCGTAACATTTCAAGGATCGCTTGCTTAGAGCCTATTCATAAGGCGTACAAAAAAATGTACGTGAAGTCGACATGCACATTCGGTGCGCCAGCGCAACTAGAATATTATAGCGCGCTATTTGCCGTCGTCAATTCGCGAAACTCGAAACGGTCTTATTGACAATAGTCTTGTAAAGCCGACTTTATCTAGCCGTTAAGTTAGGAGTGCGGTCCCTACTACCTTTTTACCTCCTATTTCCATAATTCTACAACGGAGCGAACGCTTAAAATATATATTAATGTGTATGTATTCATTTACTTAATGTGAACACTCACTATGCACGATCACGAAACTATTTTATTTTATTTATTTATTTAAAAGTCCATTAAAGTAAAGGAATTTGGACTGCGTCTGGAAATATGGCAGTGGAATATTGTTTCCGATTACAATAAAAAGATTAGATTAATGTTTTACCCATTATATTAAAAGATGTATTTTCAACCAAGTAAAAATGATGTCTATATCTAACCCTTACTTAGTATTTGACATACATTTATAAAAAGAAACAGAATTATTATCGTATTGAATTGTTTAGTTTAAATAATATTCATGCTGTCAAGAAAATTAAATGAATTGGACAGAACTATAGGAAGGATCGAATCTTTTCTTATGATGTAAATAGACTCGCGATTGATCATGGCACGTTTAAAGAGATAAGGAGTATTCTAGTTTGATATGAAATTGAGGTTACAGCTTAAATAGATTGAATTTAGGCAAGTAACATTATGTAGAATTTGACGATAAATATTTTATATGAATAATTTCAACAGCTTACACTAACATTACATGTATCAATCTTTGATATTTAGCTTTCTTCCGTTCTATCAGCTACATTACTTGTGAAATCAGTAGTTATTCTAAATTGCCCTATTAGGCGGCAGGCGAAATTCACATAGCGAGCGTGCTAAACGAGAATGAACTTTATTTCCGACTGAGAACACAGTCCAAATTCCCTTGTGGTACGCTAGACGGCGTACTTGCATCACTTCCACGCCTGTTTGAGCATCTTGCGCGAGGCGAAGTACTTGGTGCTGTAGGTGGCGAGGATGAGGCCGGCCAGCACCACCGTGATCAGGTAGTAGTCGAAGTCGTCCTTCAGCAGGTCGAAGGTTTTTGATGGCGCTACTCGAGTGTAGAATAGATCTGTGGAACGATGACGATAATTTAGAATATTATTTTTATTTGACATGCGTTTTGACATGGTTTTGAGTACTGACGTGTATGGTTAGACCAAAGAATCACTGAATATATTTTGTGAAAAATGTTTTATCTCCAGAAAAAGGTTTTTCTCTGAGATAATGACTCGTAGATAACTACGGAAGAATGCAAGTTGCGCATAACTCTAAATAAATAGTTATAAGAACAACCTAATGATAATGAGTTTTACGCATTGTAAATACATCTAATCTAAATCGTAACGACGAGAAAGACGAGAACGATGGTTGGACTGAAAAAAGGATATGAGTGACAGTGGAACTGTTGGTTGACAGAACAGAATGGAAGACTTTATCACCGTCCCCGCGTAAATTTAACATGGGCAGGAAAAGGTGACAGGTTGTTACCTAGGCCTGTAGTAAGCACAAGGCTGGTAGATTCAAGACCGGCGGGCGCGGCGTGTATGTGCGTGGGGCGCGCCAGCGTGCGGTTGTAGTTCAGCCGCGCGTCGCCGCCCAGCGGCAGCTCGGGCGCGTGCGCGGGCAGCACCGCGCCGTCCTCGCCCGCGCCGCCGCGCCGCGCCTCCAGGTACACCCACGGCACCTCCACCACCGCGCCTGATGATAACGCCACTGAAAAGCAAAAAAAAACATCAATCAGCATAATGTGAACAATCATCTGACCCTTTTGGAGGAAGCAAAGATATAATTTCTAAGAAACATTATTACATTGTATTCGCATTAAGATAGTAAGTATAGTCGAGTCTTTTAACATTTTAAAAAACGAAAGAAAACTTCTTAAAAATAAAAGTGAAAAAAATTCAATTTTTTTTTTAAATACATAAATATATTAATATTTTTAAAAATTACTTCATATTAATATTTAAAAATACTTGCTTTAATTTATAACCCACTATGAATACACCTTTACAGCTGTATTGATGACTCACTATTTCCTTAACGCGCTTACACTATAATACCTTCGTAGTTTTCATTGTGTATGTTTTAAACCCTATTTTGTACCATCATTTAAAACGGTTTATATTCTTCTGATGAATAAATAAATTATTGATATTTATAGTGAGCCAGTGCTTACCAAACTAAACTTAAAGTGACTACACGCTAAGAGGGTGCCCACCCTCTGGGGTATGGACCTCAATTCTGCATTCGGTGCGGTGCGTGAATTATTTATTTAGTACCCATAACAAAAGCTCTGCTTAGCTTGGGACTAGATGGCGTTGTGTGAAAGTTGTGGAATAATATTGTATTATATTGTTGTCTCTACTCTCAAAAAGGAAAACATCGTGAGGAAACCGGCATGTCCAAGAACCAAACATTCGAAGACATGTGACATCCACCAATACGCAAGGAGCCTGCGCGGTGGATTGTGGCCCATTCCCTCTCCAAGAGAGGAGGCCTGAGTCCCAGTAGTGGGAACATAAGGAACATTATATGGCCGATAAAGCTATTTTTTTTTTCCCAGTAATACTCACGTAGCACATGTTTGTCAGTGAGCGAGCGCTCGGTGACAGTGGTGGCGGCGGCGGTGGGCGCGCCCGACAGGATGAAGGCCTGCCGCTCCACGCTGGGGGCGCGCTCTGAAGATAGCGAGCTGAAGGCCGCGCCCGCCGGCAGCCAGCGCGTCTTGCCCTCGTATAGCTCTAGCGTTGCTGTGGAGAGAAATTTATTTATTTATTGGCACACTAACGACTTGTTGAGAATGTATCGTCTGAATTCATTCAGGCTGTTCGAAAATAATATGTCCAGTTTGTTAGTACGCGTGCTCAGCTTGTTGTAGCTAGACAGAGACCGGTATAAGGGAGCTGAACGACCAAGATTAGTTCTATTTTTAGGCATTTGAAATGTTAGTGTTAAACTACAACTCGGTCACATTAACTTGACGCTTCGCGTCGATGAAATAATGTTTAAAAACCATATAACAACAACAGAGAACTAGTCAAATTAACGACGCGCGTTTCGATAAAAAAGATGCTGACCATATCTGACACTTGCCGGGTGAGCTAAGGGAATGACGGAAGTAGGGGGATTCTCGCATTTTCAGAGATGCGTCAAGTTAATGTGATGTGATGTGTGAAAATGAGTTACTTACCGATCTCAGTCCTGCGATGCTTGTCGTTGTAGTAGAGGTAGGCTAGATAGTGCTCCGTGTGCACGGCGTGAGGCAGCGCGCGCGCGCGCCGGTGTGACTGCGCCGCCACGATGGCGCCTGAGGCCGCGTCCACACATGTTGCTACTACTATGTCTGGAACATTACATTGAAAAATTGGGATGAAGTGTCTGAAAAGTTGAACAGATTTATTCTATAACTTAATAAATCAGGGCATTGTTCGATAGAGTCTTCAGAAAGTATGGTAAAGTGCGTCTAATGAAAGTGCGACATGGAGTTTTTTTTTTAAATTTAATTGGCAACATTATTGGTAGGAAATAAAAAAAATTTGTGAAGTGTCAAGACATGATTCTCCTACTAGTTAGTAATACCACTTACAAAATTTTTCGATTTAACCTCTTTTTCTCAGGTCGCGCTTTCATTAGACGGACTATAGTAATTCAGAGGTTTTTACCAGGTTATACATTTTGATTTCATAAGAAACCTAAGTGAATAAGATCAAACCTAGATAATATCTACATAACATCTGTTCCCAAAATATCTAGAGAAAGATGTATAATAACGACATAGTCACGTATAAACGGTTGTATGAAAATGTGTTGTGTTTGTGTGTATGTATGTGTGGTTATAGTGTATGTATGTGTGGTTGTAGTGTATGTATGAGTGGTTGTAGTGTATGTATGAGTGGTTGTAGTGTATGTATGTGTGGTTTTGTGTGTATACATGAGTGGTTGTGTGTATATGTATGGGCGGTTGTAGTGTATGAATGTGTGATTGAGTGTGTATTAGTGTGTGTATGGATGTGTGGTTGTGTGTGTATGCATGTGTGGTTGTGTATGTTGGTTGGATGCTCTTAAGTTTGTAGTATTTAATGACGAGCTTGTTTCAAAGTCCAAAATAAAATAGTCGTACCTTTGTGCAGGGGGTCGGGTCCCTCGGTGAGGAAGAGCACGAGGTTGGGGTTGACGTACTTGTACAGCACGGAGCGGTCCGGCAGCACGCGGCCCGGCGAGTGCACGCGCTCGCCGGGGGCCTTGCCTAGCGCCACCACGATGCGGTGCCCCGCGCCTGCTGAGCCGCCCAGTTGCACCAGCCATGTGCGGATGGCTTCTACTTGCTGTGGAGGATATAGAGTTGTAAACTGATGCTAAAAGGCTTATTGTCCACGGACGCATAGCTTCAAGATGCGTATTCGTCAGTTTACGCTTGGTATACTCCTGTGTGAAGCTTTCATACAAAAATATTAAACTCTGTCGATGAAACGATCCGTTGGTTCGTGAAGAATACACGTCCGTAGACAGTAAACCTTAGACTAGGAATGTAACGAAAGCGATTATGTAGAAATCGAATTCGAAATACAAGTTTAAAAAAATTGAAATTTTCAGAAGCGGAGGCGCAGGCAGAAGTGTCAAATGACACACACCAAATGAAACACTACTAAAAGTAGGGTGGCGCGACAGGCTTAAACTTGTTTGTAGTTCCAATTAAAAGTTATCAAATCTGAAAAGAGCCTGTTCAGTCCTTGAGCCTAGCACATACATTAAAATGCTATGTCTTACCTGTCCATTGAATACAAGCGCGTATCCCTGCACTCGCGCCGTATTCCTCTCCGCGACATACATAAACATGTTCTCTACGAGCGGCGCCGCTGAGCGAGGCAGGACCTGCAATGTGAGGGAAACATAGTGGTTCGTTTAAATGTTGATATAAATTCACTGTTTTTATTTGGGATAGGGACTAATTACCATGTAAACAGTTTTCTAATTCGACTGGAAAAGGTGATTCCAAAAATCCTTTTTATCAGTTGTTTGATTGAGATATACTATTGCTTGACTGCAATCCCGCCTGATGGTAATCAATGATGAAAATCTGTTCTTGTTCTTGTAGTTTTTCTACTTTTGTTTACATATTTTGTTTGTCTGTCGGCCCCGGCCAGGTGCATTGTGCTAGGAACCACAGATTATAACTTGCTATAGACCAATATACTATAGACAAAGCCTGCACAACTGCGTTTACTTTAGTGTCTATGGTGCTGAGTTATGCCGGGTACACACATACCCCGACAGTTAATGTATTTATTGTGCATCCATTCGGGCAAATAAACGTATTTTCTTTCTAAATCGTTGACGTTGAGGCGCACTACTTTATTAAGAGCACATTCACTCTAGCCTTGAAGACACCCAAATAATAATCAGACGGTATGTGGTTAATGAATAACTATGGTCTATCGGTTTAGGTAGTTAACTAAAGGTAAACCTTGGTATGTCTTTTTACATCAAAGAGGTCGTATATAATATACACAAAGATGATTTAAATTTAGTTTATTAGCTAACATCGATTTAGGTAAACACCTAGTCGCAAAGATTTTTATATATAATATAGACAACTTTTAGATAAAAAGACATGCCAAGATTGTTTACATTTAGTTAACTACCTAAACTGACGGAGTATAGAGACTTGACGTCACCTGCACATTCTCCTCCTTGTCCAGCAGTATGAGCGCGTGCAGCTTCTCGTTGTCAGGCCGGTGCAGCAGCGTGCACTGCAGCAGTTGCACGTCCACTGATGACTAACTAAACACTACTTCACGTCACCTGCACATTCTCCTCCTTGTCCAGCAGTATGAGCGCGTGCAGCTTCTCGTTGTCAGGCCGGTGCAGCAGCGTGCACTGCAGCAGTTGCACGTCCACTGATGACTAACTAAAGACTACTTCACGTCACCTGCACATTCTCCTCCTTGTCCAGCAGTATGAGCGCGTGCAGCTTCTCGTTGTCAGGCCGGTGCAGCAGCGTGCACTGCAGCAGTTGCACGTCCACTGATGACTAACTAAAGACTACTTCACGTCACCTGCACATTCTCCTCCTTGTCCAGCAGTATGAGCGCGTGCAGCTTCTCGTTGTCAGGCCGGTGCAGCAGCGTGCACTGCAGCAGTTGCACGTCCACTGATGACTAACTAAAGACTACTTCACGTCACCTGCACATTCTCCTCCTTGTCCAGCAGTATGAGCGCGTGCAGCTTCTCGTTGTCAGGCCGGTGCAGCAGCGTGCACAGCAGCAGTTGCACGTCCACTGATGACTAACTAAACACTACTTCACGTCACCTGCACATTCTCCTCCTTGTCCAGCAGTATGAGCGCGTGCAGCTTCTCGTTGTCAGGCCGGTGCAGCAGCGTGCACTGCAGCAGTTGCACGTCCACTGATGACTAACTAAAGACTACTTCACGTCACCTGCACATTCTCCTCCTTGTCCAGCAGTATGAGCGCGTGCAGCTTCTCGTTGTCAGGCCGGTGCAGCAGCGTGCACAGCAGCAGTTGCACGTCCACTGATGACTAACTAAACACTACTTCACGTCACCTGCACATTCTCCTCCTTGTCCAGCAGTATGAGCGCGTGCAGCTTCTCGTTGTCAGGCCGGTGCAGCAGCGTGCACTGCAGCAGTTGCACGTCCACTGATGACTAACTAAACACTACTTCACGTCACCTGCACATTCTCCTCCTTGTCCAGCAGTATGAGCGCGTGCAGCTTCTCGTTGTCAGGCCGGTGCAGCAGCGTGCACTGCAGCAGTTGCACGTCCACTGATGACTAACTAAAGACTACTTCACGTCACCTGCACATTCTCCTCCTTGTCCAGCAGTATGAGCGCGTGCAGCTTCTCGTTGTCAGGCCGGTGCAGCAGCGTGCACTGCAGCAGTTGCACGTCCACTGATGACTAACTAAACACTACTTCACGTCACCTGCACATTCTCCTCCTTGTCCAGCAGTATGAGCGCGTGCAGCTTCTCGTTGTCAGGCCGGTGCAGCAGCGTGCACTGCAGCAGTTGCACGTCCACTGATGACTAACTAAAGACTACTTCACGTCACCTGCACATTCTCCTCCTTGTCCAGCAGTATGAGCGCGTGCAGCTTCTCGTTGTCAGGCCGGTGCAGCAGCGTGCACTGCAGCAGTTGCACGTCCACTGATGACTAACTAAAGACTACTTCACGTCACCTGCACATTCTCCTCCTTGTCCAGCAGTATGAGCGCGTGCAGCTTCTCGTTGTCAGGCCGGTGCAGCAGCGTGCACTGCAGCAGTTGCACGTCCACTGATGACTAACTAAAGACTACTTCACGTCACCTGCACATTCTCCTCCTTGTCCAGCAGTATGAGCGCGTGCAGCTTCTCGTTGTCAGGCCGGTGCAGCAGCGTGCACTGCAGCAGTTGCACGTCCACTGATGACTAACTAAAGACTACTTCACGTCACCTGCACATTCTCCTCCTTGTCCAGCAGTATGAGCGCGTGCAGCTTCTCGTTGTCAGGCCGGTGCAGCAGCGTGCACTGCAGCAGTTGCACGTCCAGCTTGAGGAGACGCTCGCCGATCAGCGTGCCGGTGATCGGGTTCAGGCTGATGATTAGGCCGTTGCCTGTTCCCTGTGAGGGGGTGATTAGGTGGTTAGTGGAATTATATGGACATAGCTTATTTGGGGCTAGAATAATAGTATGCTATCTATTTTGATAAGGGTTTTTGGCTTGGCTTTTAAGCCACGTCTTCGTATGAATAGTTTATTAGAATGTGGATGCATTCCAATGCTTTTGCAGTATTTGGCAGCAAATGTATCATTTTCACAATACACCCTGTGCTTGTTGGAACTATGATTTAGTTGCAGGTTTGAAAACAGTGCACAGTGAGTGAGTTCTGAGTGAGTTTCTGAGTTTGTTTCGGTGTTTCTTCTCAGGGTAGTCAGTTAGGAAACACCGGCCTCATCTAGTAACAAAAAAGAAAAGTCCAAATAAAAAAAATTGACGTGTAAAAGAGTTTGAAAAAACCTATTTGCAAAATAAATATCATTTATCATTTAGTGTATCGAATTGGTTCTGAAATAGTAAATTTTGATACATGTGGAGAAAATTCGTCATGGCCATTCCACCAAGGCGACATTCACCAGAGCCTTGGCGATGTGTTACAGAGCCAAGCGCTGCAGTAACGCTGGAGGACTGTAGTAAGTGTGTTAAACGACGTTTTTCATTACGAAGATCGAAATAAACGGAGGTGACGCGCGCATCGCAGAGCTCGACGTGCGCCTCAGGGGGTCGCAGACGCGCCGCCTACACGCCTACACCGACTACACCGACTACACGCCTACACCGACTACACCGACTACACGCCTACACCGACTACACCGACTACACGCCTACACCGACTACACCGACTACACGCCTACACCGACTACACCGACTACACGCCTACACCGACTACACCGACTACACGCCTACACCGACTACACGCCTACACCGACTACACCGACTACACCGACTACACGCCTACACCGACTACACCGACTACACCGACTACACCGACTACACGCCTACACCGACTACACGCCTACACCGACTACACCGACTACACGCCTACACCGACTACACCGACTACACGCCTACACCGACTACACCGACTACACGCCTACACCGACTACACCGACTACACGCCTACACCGACTACACGCCTACACCGACTACACCGACTACACGCCTACACCGACTACACGCCTACACCGACTACACCGACTACACCGACTACACGCCTACACCGACTACACGCCTACACCGACTACACCGACTACACGCCTACACCGACTACACCGACTACACGCCTACACCGACTACACCGACTACACGCCTACACCGACTACACCGACTACACGCCTACACCGACTACACGCCTACACCGACTACACGCCTACACCGACTACACGCCTACACCGACTACACGCCTACACCGACTACACGCCTACACCGACTACACCGACTACACGCCTACACCGACTACACCGACTACACGCCTACACCGACTACACGCCTACACCGACTACACCGACTACACGCCTACACCGACTACACGCCTACACCGACTACACGCCTACACCGACTACACCGACTACACGCCTACACCGACTACACCGACTACACGCCTACACCGACTACACCGACTACACGCCTACACCGACTACACGCCTACACCGACTACACGCCTACACCGACTACACGCCTACACCGACTACACGCCTACACCGACTACACGCCTACACCGACTACACGCCTACACCGACTACACGCCTACACCGACTACACGCCTACACCGACTACACGCCTACACCGACTACACGCCTACACCGACTACACCGACTACACGCCTACACCGACTACACCGACTACACGCCTACACGCCTACACCGACTACACGCCTACACCGACTACACGCCTACACCGACTACACGCCTACACCGACTACACGCCTACACCGACTACACGCCTACACCGACTACACGCCTACACCGACTACACGCCTACACCGACTACACCGACTACACGCCTACACCGACTACACCGACTACACGCCTACACGCCTACACCGACTACACGCCTACACCGACTACACGCCTACACCGACTACACGCCTACACCGACTACACGCCTACACCGACTACACGCCTACACCGACTACACGCCTACACCGACTACACGCCTACACCCACTACACGCCTACACCGACTACACGCCTACACCGACTACACGCCTACACCGACTACACGCCTACACCGACTACACGCCTACACCGACTACACGACATAACATTGTGACACGGGTGAGCATAACCACTGCAACGTACAGTCAATTGTACGCCTAAAAGCCATTGTTTTTCCATTGATTAAGAGCGGATTTTCGAGTAGACGTATTGTGAATTAGTGAAAAAGAATATTCTTACCTCTTGTTTACCGACCACAGTGAGGTACGCGTCGTGGGGAGGATGCCTGGCGGTCCTCCGCGTGAACACAACCACGCCTTCAGTGTCCAAGTCAGCCTCGTAGTACTGCCATAGAATCGCGCCTGATAAGTTGTCCATGCCGAAAATCTAGAAAACAAAAATAACACATTTTAGTCCGAGTTTGACTCGAAGTGGAAAGAGTTATGTTAATAGTTGTTATGAGTGTAATTTTATCTAAATCCGGCTTGACTGGAAGCCGACCCCAATATAGTTGGGAAAAGGCTAGGCAGATAGATGAGTGTAATTTTATTAAACCAAACGTCTTACAGCACATATATTTTTTTCTTGCAGTTCTATAATAAGCATAATCAGTTTTATAATGTTCCCACTGCTGGGACTTAGACCTCCTCTCTAGTAGAGGGTGTATGCGCTGTGAAATCGTTTGAACGGACAATAAAAAGGTTTGTTTAAAAATCTACGCTTGCTAGGAATGGTATGTAGTTTAAAAGTTTTTCAGTAACTATGGTAAAGTAGTTTTGTTGATCTGACAGTCTACCTTGCCCACATCTGTGACCAGCACAATAATCTTATGGAGTCCGAAGTAGTCGCGCACGAGGGCGGAGGGCGCGTCCTCCTCTAGGCCTTCGCCCCTCTGTATGCTCTGTACCAACGTCTGCAGCTGTGTGAACTGCGTCTGAAGGCGCCGGGAGAATGCTGCCCAGATCGAACCTGAGAGGAAAATTTTAATGAAATCGAAAACGTTAAATTTCATGTAGAGAAGTCAGGTATAAACTATTGCGCTTAAACACCGAAAACCAGTGAGGGTATTACCTATATCTGTTGGACGCTCAAATGATGATCACTTGTTATCGTGTTACCCTGCGTTTCACGATACGATATAAGTGATAATATCGCGAATCTGACCAACGTACAATGTCACTATTATTACTCAATAGCGCTAATTTGTGACTATTAAATTTGGTCGGGTTTGCGATATAATCACTTTTATCGCAATTCGGAACGCTGGTTATAAGGAGTGTTTTGAGCTATCAACAGAGACAGGCCATACCCTCGCTGATCTCCTACATGCTTTGTCGTAAAAATCTGTGCTTTATAAACTGCGTTGTATCAATCGGAAGTTTTGAACTTTCGGAATCGAACCTTCGAATAGATGTTTATTGTGATCCATACAAAATAGCAGTGCGAACGGCGAATCGATCGTCGGGTTTCACGCCAGAAAAATGTGTGTTTCAAGTTACAGATACAACTACGCATGCAACTAGTTAAATAACAATCAATAATGTGTTTTATTTCTTATTCATAGCAGCAATAAAAGTAAATACGTGACAACATTATTTTCAAACTAAAACGCACATGATGATGGATAATAATAAGAAACTACTGCAGAACTAATAACAATATATCAATAGATTGATATTTCTTATCAGCATGTAGATCTTTCCTTTTTACAATCATATTCGTTATCAGATTTTTCTTTGACAATACCTACAAAAAATGAGAAAATGGTAGTTGCATTCCACATGTAAAAAAATCTAAAACAGCATGCAATATCCCTTACATAAAGATAGTAGGACAATCTAGCTGAACTTTTTTCGACTAGATGAGCTCGAAAAAAAGAGGCAAAACAATCATTGAAAAAGAGTTTTTGTAAACATTTTGCATGTAGCATTGCCAGTCAATTTGGTTTCTGCTTTCCAGCTAAAAAGCAGATAACAAAACTTCTCAGGATCATCGTCAGGATCTCAATCAAAACATAAATATGAATATTTCAAGCAAACAATGAACAAATTAAAAGTTTAAAAATGGTTTTTCAATTTAAACTTTTAATATGCCAAGACACACACTAGAAACACTATTATTTTTGTATAATATTTTTTTATAAATGAGGTGTGAGGGCTACACAAAACTGCGATGCGTTGCGTTGCAATGCCGCATATTAGGAACCTGCGATACGAATGGCTGCGATGCGAATCAATTCGCAAGTTCCTGCGATGCGTCGTTCAAGCTCGTAGATTTTTGAGACGCGACACGTCGCATCACAGTTTTGCGTTTGTGCCCTAAATTCGAAGTTTCTAAACATCACACAACCACACATCTACAGTACTTACTATACATCTTGGCAGCTAGAAAATAAGAAGATAAGTATAAATAAATAAATAAAATACATAGGTAAAGAAAATTGTTAATTTGTGATTCAGGTATATATTCCAGCTTTATCAAGTAAGATCAAGGACATACGAAATCTTTAAATTGTCCGTTATTATCCCCAGCTCGAAGAATAATCGAATAGTTTATCCTTCTTCTTCCTGCCCTTATCCCATATTACTTGGACTCGGCACAACATGTTCTTTTTTTTTCATTCTGTCCTGTCACCCGTCATACTATCACTAACTCTCCTTTCTTTCATATAACCTCATACAATCCATAAATCTTTTCTTTGGCCTCCCTCTTCCTCTCCACCCAACTACATGTGAATTCACAACTGTTTTAGTAACATGCATTTCATCCCTCCTCTTCACATGACCATACTAAGACAAACGATTTCGTTTCAACTTTTCAGTCACTGGTGCTACTTTCAAACTTCCTATAATATACTCGTTTCTCACTAAAGATACCAAAAACAGTAATACACTACCTTCTTTCTGGTCGAACTCGGACTCGATGGCGGCGTCAAGGTCTGACACAGGCAGCTCCACGAACTCAACGGCGACGACGTTCGCTAGCGCCTCCTCACGCGACCATAGCACACGACCTGATGAAGAAACATATAGGCTATTACTTATAGAAAACTAGTTTACTCGAAGACAGATAAAAAATAGCCGGGAATATGCTACTTCCTACTATCCTTTTAACCGTGAGAGCGTAACAGACATACCGACAGAGTTACTTTCACATTTGCAATATTATAGTATGGATAATGAAACTCTATGAATGTGAGTTAACTATTTACCTTAGAATTGATAACAAATGATTTCCTTTACCTTATGATGAACTAATTTCAGAGACAAAGCAACTGAATAACAAGTTCTTCAGTGTTAAACTTAGCAGATTTTCCTATGGCGGTAAGTACGCAAAATACGCGCTTTAGTCGTAGAATTGCAGATAGCAGCCTAAGCACAACCTACCTACCCCTTTTTAAATTTTTTTTACAGTACTTTTAAACATACCTCCTTGTTGCATGAGATGAACGGAGTCATCACCACTGCTGATCAGTACTCTACAGACGAGCTGTTCCCGGTTGGACTTGGTGCAGACGGCTGAAGACACCTCAGGGTCTGGTATCTTCAGGTTGCGGTCGGTCACGCGCAGTTCTGGCAGCTCTGCGCCTGTTGCCACGCTGTGAGCTGTCATTGTGAAGCCCTGGAGGAGAGTAAGAGCACTAGTCGAAATCAAAAGTATAAGCATAAGCATAATCAGCCTTGTATTGTTCCCACTGCTGGGACTCAGGCCTCTTCTTTAGGAGAGGGAATAGGCTGTAATCCACCACGCGGGCCTAGTGCGGATTGGTGGATGTAACATGTCTTCGAATTTTTGGTTCTAGAACATGCCGGTTTCCTCACGATGTTTTCCTTCACCGTTTTGAGAGCAGTGGTGATGAAATAAATTACACAAAGTAATGCGCGTGGCTGGGTTTGAACCTACAACTCGTAAGTCGGGGCCATTGACACTGGGCCACCACTGCTCTCTCTCAATCAAAAGTGTTTATTTCAAATGGTATAAAAAACATTTCCACAGGAACTTTTCAATAGTGAAACTGTCTGTCAGTCAAAATAAAAAGTGAAGCTAAATTTTAATTGCATGTTCCAAAGCGTAGATCTTTATGGAGAAGAATGAGTATCTGTGTGTTAGCCCTAATTGGATTAGTCGCCGATGGTACCTACAAACGGCATAATTGGGTATTACCTCTCACATTAAAACAATTTTGATATTTGAAGAGAAAACTGGTATACAATTTCCTTAGGTATTTGTTGCCTATAATAAAGGTTTAAAAAGTTATTACGTACATATAGCAAAACCACCTTACCTGATTATCATCCATCCAAGCTTGCAGCACAACTGGCCCATTCGCCATATCTATCAGCGCGACACTCGCCAACGCGTCGCCAACATTCGTCGTCAACATCTCAAACTTGTTGTTCTTTATCATAATAATCTTCTTATCATCAACAGTGAAGGCTGGTATAACACAGCTGCCGTCAACAGCTCCGATACCACCGTCGTACGTCTCCACGTTGACGTATTCGGAAAGTGGTCGGGTTATGAGTTGAACGGCTTGAGATGTCACGTCCATTGAGATCAGATTTTCACTGCCTCTCTCGCCGGATATGCAAGTGTAGTATGGTGGAGTTAGTACGCAGGTGCTGGAATGTTAACAAATAGTTTTAGTCATGAATTTTAAACATGTGCTGCAAGTGTCTGATAGAAACTGGCTTTCACAATTGATATCGAAACGGAATCTCGGTTTTGGTCTCAGTTTCGGCTGAAATCGAAACTTTCATATGAGGTTATGTTTTTGCAAAAGAGTTCAGTTTCTGCAAAAAACTAGACTTTTTGCCCAAACATAAAATTCGGTCGGATGCTAGCTGGGAAATTGTCTAAAAATGTTTCTACCAATATAATCAGGGCCCCGAGATAAACACTAGTTCGGAAATACGAACATTGCTATTGCCAAATGGCAACCACAAGAATAAGGGGAGGGGTCAGGCCTTCCCCCACCCTTACACGTCTTTGAGTATGATGATCAAGAATGTTCCATCGATATATTATTATGCATTAGCATTAGCGATCTTATAATGTTCCCACTGTTGGGGAACATTATAAGGTCAGTGTCAGGTCACTGTTCCTAGAGAGGAGGACTGAGTTCCTCTCTAGGAGAGGGAATCTAGGAGCATCAATATATGGTCAAAACTAATTACAAAATTCGTAACGAAGGATATAATAATAATAAGTAACCAGTAGAGAAGAATGGGGCTCATTAAAATGTTATCTAAAGGTAAATAACATCTGTATTTCATCTCATTAGCATTATTATGTACTCATGAAACAATAACTATGAATAGTTAACACTTTAACAACTTATATCTCGCGAAACTGATGTTTAATAGTTAATACTAGCTGCTGCCAGCGTTATAGTATAAAATTATTCTAAGGGAACATACTTCCAGGATAAAAGTATACTATATTCCAGGATATTAAGTATGGTCTACCTCTATAAGTAAAGCAAATTTTATCGAAATCCATGTAGTAGTTTTTGCGTGATAGAGTAACGCACATCCATACACCAATCTTGGTAACTATATTTTTTTTTGTTGATGTATTTTGTATAGACTTACCTTTCTCTGGTCCATGAGGCAGGTAACTTGGAGGTGTAGCCCCTGTTCTGTCCCGTAGCCAGGTGGTACATGCTGACCTCGAGGTGCGAGCCGAACACGGGCAGCATGTGGATGAGCAGGTCATTCTGCACCCACCACTCCGAGAAGTCTGCTTGCTCGTCGTTCTCGAGTGATAGCGACCATTCCCATTGGAGGACGCCTGTAATAAATAATATTATTCCATAAGGCCTCTTGTAAACGAGTTTTTCGCAGTGTTTAGGCCTAGACACGGTTAATAAAACGTACCATGTAGGTACAAGAGGCCATAGACTGAAATATAACACTGATGAAACACGGCGGCGCGGCGGCGGTGCCTTGCCGTAGGGCCGTTTATGTCAACAAGCTCCCCTAGTCATCCATACAACACTGAGAACCGTGCCTACGCACGACGAATTAACTGTGTCTTCGTGTAGACGAGACCTAATATAGGCATGTAAATTGTGTAAAAGTAGCTTCCGCCCTAAAGAACCAGAGATCGGAGCAAGATAAGTGTGTCAGACTAAATCTGCTATAGATTAGAGTAGAGACCATAGTCTGTGCGCCATCTACATCGCCAAAGATAAGACCACACAGCAAAATATAGGCCATAAGAACGTTTTCACATTATCCGATCTGATATTGGGGTAAGTAAAATGTATGAAATGCCGTGCTCCGATATCCGATATCGGGTCGGACAATATGAAAGACAGGTACATATTTCATACATTTTACTTACCCCGATATTGGATCGGGGTCCGACACCGATATCGGATCGGAAAATGTGAAAACGCTCTTACAAAGTTCTAATTTAAGATCGCTACCTTTAGCACGGAGGACGCAAGGAAGAAGAGCTCCTGGCGGCGGCTCTGCATGCTTTATTTTAAGTTTTAGTCCATACCTGTAGCAGAGTCCCATCCTCGTACCAAGTAAGGGTTGGAGCCGGACACCGTGACCACTTTGTCCGTTATCGCAAGGAGCTGGATGTTGCCTGTAGAGGCACTTTCGAACACGTGACGCCATACCACTTGACCTGCAAACAAACGTAATGGTTTATATGATTAATGTTGGCAAAACAAGAGGGATAGATAACTCTTATTAGGACTATTTTTGTTTAAAATTTAGTTTTTTAGTTTAAAAAAGTTCTTTTCAAACGAAACAAAAATACTACTTCATTTGCAAGGTAGACAGCTCATTGAAGATCAGGGAACCGCTTGCTAAACAGTGTATTTCGATTGAAGTGGAGCTGGGCGAAGTATAGCATAGAAGAGCAGTGAAAAGTGTTTCTCCTCCTCTTAAAATTGCTATGCTAAACAAGGTCTATGTGAACTTTTTAAACTATTTTTAAGACCTTATAAAACACATGATTCGCAATAAAGATTAAATTGAATAATAAGGAAAATTGTTAAAGAAATATGCATTGGATCTACTTTTGCACAGTGATTTTTACCTGTGCATAAAGTTTCAATTAATAAGTGGAGTATTAAAACTGACTATATGTTCAGGCCTACAAATATTATAAATGAGGAAAATCTTTTAGTGAGCAGAATGCAAATAGTACCTTTGGCACATTGTTACAGTATTTATGAGTGTCATGTTCAAAAGTGATAATTTATGGGAATAAAGTCCTTTGACTTTACAATACCATTTACACAAATGATAAATAATTGACATTCATGTGTAAATATGACTATTACTCTTTGTTTCTTTTTTTATCTAGAATTTTTATGTAGATTGTTTCTTAATTCATGAATCCCCGACCGGTCCTATGAGACCGCGCTGTTATTGTTTTACTATTGTGTCTCGTTTTGTGGGTATGTGATAGGTTAATAGAAACACATTAAATTATTATTTTTGCAGTATACTCGGAAGTTCTTATGATTTGGAGTGTGTTACAGATTCTCAGAAGATCATTGTGTGAGATACAACTGTAATAATGCTATTGTTTGTCTTTGTTTATGAAATCTGAATAAACAAGCAACAACTACTACCTATGTGTTGGCATATATTATGAATGATCTACAACAAGTTTAGTTTTATTAAACTTTTTTCATAGTTTAACTTATTGAATTCAAAACATGACTATGCAATTTATGAAGATACTTATACATATAGATAATTCCATTGATCAACAGCAAAAATTTCAATAATTTGATAATTGAATTAATTCCCAAATTTACTCAAATGTGACGAGTGTAAGGCGATTATCATAGTAACGCCGGCTTCCTTCATTTAAAACGGATACACTCAATAAAATTAATTTACCAGTCTTCAAATTCAGTGCGGCTAAAACATTCTCCTCGGTGGCAACAATTATCTTCTTGGCAGTCGATACAGTATCAAATTGGGAGAACTTGATCCTTCCCACGTATGTTTGACGCCTGAAAATCATAATTTCATTAAAAATTCAGTCAACTACGAGCCTACAATGACATAGAAACACTATAACCTAAAATATACACTTACCAGTCGAATTTTCCTATCTGGTCCTCGTAAATGCATACCGATAAGTTAATTAAACTAAAGAACACAATAAACCAATTCAATTTGTTTAAACATTTCAATAAACCCAAAAAATTGGATTTGAAATAAATTGACAGCAGCCCCATTTCTGAGTGACTGAAAAACTTAGTGTTACTAGTTTACACTTTGACGATGCACAGGAAAAAAAATAAGAATAATACCAGATGAGAAATTGTCAAAAAAAAAACAAATCTTTCTAATATTGTTATATTAGTTAATAAGTTTATAATTAGCTAATAATTAAATACAGTCGTATAAATATAACAATACCTCAGATAAATAAACCACGTAAACATTTTTAGTCATAGCAACCTTATTTAGCACGTTTCTTCTTACGCAGAAATTGCTAACACTAAAACGATCTTGATGATTTGAGATTCTGCGATAACCTTGATTGAGCACGACCATGATTCGACGTTATCTTTCCAATCAAGATCTTTATCTATTTAATCATATGAACCTGGTTTCTGGTTACCTATAACTTCGCGCAAAACCATTGATCATAAAATGCTTTCAAACGTGATTCTCGCTACCTACCCCAATATTTTCATTTGGTAATTTAAATAACTTGTTATATATAGAAGTAAACAAAGTGCACCGTGTGCATATTAATCATTACCAACTAAAGGTACTGCTTACATTTTGTAGGTATTTAGGTACCGCATTAACTGGATACCTATACTCCGTCGGTTTAGGTAGTTAACTAAAGGTAAACAATCTTGGTATGTCTTTTTATGTAAAAGTTGTCTAAAAATTGTATGTAAAAATCTTTGCACATAGGTATTTACCTAAATCGATGTTAGCTAATAAACTAAATTTAAATAATCTTTGTGTATATTATATACGACCTCTTTAATATAAAAAGACATACCAAGACTGTTTACCTTTAGTTAACTACCTAAACCAACGGAGTATAAATTACTTTTCAAGTACCTACCTAGTAAAACACTTATGAATAAGAACATAGGTAATGTTAGTGCTTGGCGAATACCTAACTACCTAAATATTATAGTTGCGTAGGCATACAAAGTCGTTTAATGAGGTAGGTAAGTCATAATCAAAGCGTCAAGGGCTGCTCCGGGCTCCGCTAGACGGGGCAGCTTTCACCGTTGCTCACATACATAAATATTCCAGATGCATTTGCCGGCAGGCTGCATCTATAGAAATATGAGCCTAGTGCTTCAATGTAAAGCATAACTTAAACGAGATTTTATAGCGGAAAAGTGCTTAACTTTTTTCTTAACTAGTTTGTAGGCGGTATGTACTTGCCTTTGCGTAATTAATCGCACTTTATTTACTTAAAAACTAAATGGGCTAGGTACATGGGCGTAGCTACGAAAAGTCTAGCAGGGCAGTGCCCCAGGGCCTCAAGCTCGGGGGATTCCAAACCTCTTATTGACCTAACGAATAATTCTCCCATCTTCAAAATCATAATAAAATAGGTTACGATGGACTGGCAACAACTGGCGGGCTTATAGACAGTAAAAGTCTGAAACTCATCCGGTGCAAAAAAAGTTATTTGATGATTCTCACGTAAAAAAAGGGGCTCCAGTTTTTTTTTGCCCCAGTGCCGTTGGTCGTCTAGTTACGCCACTGGCTATTATACTAGTGTATGTAGATAGCTGTATAACATACTTTAAACAGTGTGGTTAGTTAGGTACCTACCTAATTTAAAAAGACCTGTAGAAATTTTAAGACAAGATTCTAAACCAAAATAGAAAGAAAAACAAAACACGTGGACAAAAACGTAGTTGGTAATACCTTGAGCAAATAAATCTTATAAAGGAATAAGATCCTTTAGGTTTCACTAGGCAACACGCCCGTGGGTATTGATGTAGAAACCGGTCAACTGCGCGTGCAATTCACAGAGGGTGCCATCGGACAGACGGTGTCTAAAGTTACAAATAATGCACTACTTGTCTGTAGGTAATCTTCATTTCATAATATAAAGGAACTTTTTTTATTCGAACTTTTACTTACCCTAAGAGCGTTCGCGTTTTCTTCCCATGGTCTTCTTTAACAGGATATAGACTTATTAAAAGTAGACAGACAAACAAAAAATAATAAGTACGTTTAAGAGCGGTCCTAGCCAGTGTAACTTTGACATAGCTGAAAAAAAAATTATAGTTATACTAGCAGTAAGTAGGTACCTATACTTACACAATGTGTCTGACATCGACGCACAAACGAATAGGATTCATTACATGATTCTGGACACCCACCCTAGTGGAATTTTTCATCAGCTATTTCTTAACTTTAATCGTTATTATAATCAATCTCGACGACATGTTTAATTAAAAAGTAATTAATTCATTTTTTTACCAATAATGTCATCGAGTTTGATTAGAGTAACGAATTTATACAGTTTAAATTAAAAAAAAAAACATTCCACCACTGGAGGGGTCCAGAATCATGTGTTTGATGCTTGGTATTCGTTTGTGCGTCAGACACACGGTGTAGCCGTGTAGGATATCCGAAATCTACCCAGCCATGGAAACTTTACAACTCTTAATATTCAGCAACATTTGAGCTGGTTTGAGCTCTAGCCTCACTTGGGATTAAAAGTTCAAAATAGCACACTAAATATTAACCCTTTTTTGTATTATCGGCCTTGTAATGTTCCCACTGCTGGGACTCAAGCCTCTTCTCTAGGAGAGGGAACGGAATGTAATCCACCACGCCTGCCCAGTGCGAACTTTTGGTTCTAGTTTAAGTATTTAGTAAGTAGTTTCCTCACAATGTTTTCCTTCACCATTTTGAGAGCAGCGGTGATAAATAAATAAACAAAATAATGAGCATGGCTGGGTTTCAACCCGTCACCTACAACTTGTAAGTTGGGGCAGTTACCACTGGGCCACAACTACTCCTAACCCTTTAGTTTTTTTTCTTCTGGTAGGGGAATCATCAGAATGACTTCTCCCGCTCTTGGGCGGAGCGGGAGGGCGTGTCAGACTCTTACTTACTAAACCCCTACCCCGTTCCTTCGTTGCCTTCGATCTGGGGGGGACTCGGTGTCAACCTTTCGGAATACACTCCTAACCCTTTAGTAAGAAGTAGGTATAAGTGGTTTCGTACGGATCCAAGTAATGAACCCTGAGGGATACCATTAAGGTACACGTGCATGTTAATGTACCTAAGTCTCCTGAAAAAATGTCAGGTAGGTAATGAAAACAACGCAATAGCAAGGTAAATTCCCCGAAAGGCAAAAAATCAACGCCTACGTAAGCTTCACCGGCAGCCGTGGCTCTAATTAACAATTTCGTATTTAGGCAAGAAACGCTAATATAGTTAGATACTTACTAATTTTTTTTTGAAAAATAGACTTAGTACTTTAATTCATGAATCCCCGACCGGTCCTATGAGACCGCGGTGTTATTGTTTTACTATTGTATCTCGTTTTGTGGGTATGTGATAGGTTAATCTATCATATACCCACAACACACCATGGGTGTAATTTATATATAATATGTATTTATTTAGAAATATATAAGTATGTTTATCAGTTGTCTAGTACCCATAACACAAGCTCTGCTTAGCTTGGGACTAGATGGCGTTGTGTGAAAAAGTTGTGGAACATATTATTTATTACATATTATATTAATTACTAGCAGCCGGTCCCGGCTTCGCACGGGGTAGACAATTATTTATTTTTGGAAATTTGGATATAAAACACTTTTTTTAGTGCCCCCTCCACCCCGCCCGCCGCGATGCCCGGCGCGCTTTTCAGACTGCATCGCAAACAACGGCCACGGCGCTATGGCGGTTTTGTTTACTGTTTGAATATTTTAATTCGTAATATCTTTTGAATGGACAGTCCAATTTAAATAATTTGAAAACTATTTTATAGGTAGTTAAATGGTCTTGACCATAAAATAATTTATTTGGATAAGGATTTATATAAACACCTAAATAGCATGGTTTGATTTAGTTAGCATTTTCATTAATGTTTAAAATGAAAAAAGTTGTTATAGTGACATAACTACAATAGTTGGACATATGCTACCGCGGAGTTTTTGTAGATGTCGTAGGATAATTTGATACTTCGAAACTTCGCGAAAATCCTAGGGGTTTTGCGAAAACGCGGATAATTAGACATAGGCGAAAAATTATCAAATCTTACTGGACAAAGTCAGGATTTTTGCGAAAATACTCGTTACTATAGTAAGATTTGATGTGCTCAACACTGATTGGCTACAATTTTGCTGGCTGACTTCTAATTGGTTCCTAGTAGGAGTGAGGCATATTTATCGTAACAGATAAAAGTAACAGATATTTACAAATAACTAATAACAATTGTTACTGCCAACATATTTTATCTGTTATTTTAATAACAGATCCTCAAACACTGTTACCGCGGCTGTAACTGTTATTCATTGTACCAGTCTGTTAGTTGTTACCATAGGTTACTACGTAGGTACGGCTGTTACTTCGATGCACGTACGTATTCAATCTCTCTTTTCCTCATTAACGAATGACCTTTGCGAAAAGAGACACACCTATTATTTATTTCGGAACATGTTTACTTCTCACTCTTACTAAAGCGATTAAATGACGCTAAAAAGAGAAGCAGTTAGTATTTACTAGTCCTAAAATATAGTCGGTGGTCTTGCAAGAACAAATAGCAAGGAAAAAGCGACTTCTAAACTTAGTTGTATTTACCTGATAAATGACCTGTTACTGACCAGTGACCATTGTAAAAAATACGTATAATTTATTTCATTTTCTCTATGGCAATTTCATATTTAGTCTAAAAATAATAGGTCCATATTAAATAGCAAATTGTTTTAGACCAGCCAACAACACGCAACGCGAATGTAATAAAGAATTGAATACTTAAAAAAAAGTGAAATTTTGATCGTATCTATCTATAATGTAACTAATTCTTTGATTTAACGGAATTCGTGTTTAAAAAAATTGAGTTTTACGATTTTACTTTTTTGGCCAGCCAATAAATAAATCTAGTAAGAGTAAAAGTAATTTACCCAAAATTGGTAAGTTTACACAAAATAATATTATATAAATAATAATGTTTATTTAGATTTGCACGGCAATCAGAAACAATAATATTGATTGTGTTAGGACTCCCTTATTATCTTTGGTTTGACATTTGATGGGATTGGTTGTAAAATATTTTAAGTATTTACGACTTTAATGCTATAGTAATAAAGCTGACTTTCAATTGAAAGTTATTTAGCTTATTTGTTTGTAGGCATATTTAAAATGTTGAATTTGAAAATTTGAATTTTTCTTATTTAATAATCTAGAACGAAAGTCAACACTTTCGTGTATTGTACTTTCAAAATTATCTATTTTCTATACGATTTTCAGCTTTAAAGAGTACTAAATAAAGAAGATATTCAACTGAGATTTAAATACGTTTTTATCGTCTGTACAAAAATAACAGGCTGTTATTTATTAACAGGTATTTGGATCTGTTATTTTTATGTAACAGTAACAGTTATAACAGATATCGTGTTTAACCTGTTACAACCCATCTCTAGTTCCTAGTTTGCCGATGATTAACTTCAAGTATTGTATCATAGAGATGACAAACAAAACACCGCTAAACCAATCTCGAAAGCATTGTTGTTGTTGAGTGGTTGACTAAGACTTTTATGATATATGACACTATGTACATCCGTGTAGCACTTTTATTTACCACTTTATTTAAGTCCAAGTAGGTACACTATTTACGATAAAAATCAAAACACTTCTGCAATTTAACTCAGACACAAACGTAAACAAATAACGTGCGGCAAAAAATGATTGACATTTAAGACGTCAACCAATCAGAGACGATCTCTTATTGAACGCGCTGACCGACCAATCAGCGTTCTTATTTCATAACAGCCAGCGTTTCGTTTCGCAATATTACTATAGTAACGAGTATTTTCGCAAAAATCCTGACTTTGTCCAGTAAGATTTGATAATTTTTCGCCTATGTCTAATTATCCGCGTTTTCGCAAAACCCCTAGGATTTTCACGAAGATTCGAAGTATCAAATTATCCTACGACATAGACATAATGATGTTCTTCAATATTGTTTTACATTATTTTGTTCTATCGCTAATAGTTTCGGCAGCGCATTCGACGAAAGACATTTTAAGACTCATTTTTCCACACCTTCGGTTACATTGTTCAAATTTTACCAAGGATCCCTAATTTTTTCAAAATGAAATGTAGCCTATGTCAAATTGGAAGAACGTAGCATTCTATTGGTGAAAGAATTTTTTAAATCGGCCCAGTACTTTTTAAGCCTATTCATTACAAACATACAAAAATAGGTACAAATCTTTCCTCTTTATAATATTAGTATAGATATAGATGAACAAAATTGGAGTAAGATCCTTCTGAATATTTATATTCAAGTTAGTTTCAAACGACCATGTGTGAGGCTCTAGACTTTACAGAGGTTTACACATTTATGAAAATGCAGGGTTCGGTCAACAATATAAGTCCCCATTTTCAGAAGCAGTTGCAGGCGTCACGGCATCCTCAATTTCAGCAAAACGCAGGTTCTCACTGATGGGTTTTTGAGCAGGCATAGAGAGTGAGAGATAATTAAAAACTGTTTGAGTATAAATTTATAGTGGCCAGAATCATAAGCAAGTCGAATGAAGTTGTGGTGGAAACAGACGCTTTAGATTGGTCGAGCGATACTAACACTATGGACTTACGTCTGAAATAAAGAATTTGAATTTGAATTTGATACCTAAGTAAAAAATGTGTAAATAAATGAAGAACTTGACTCCAAAAGTGCTCACCACGAAGTTGTCAGCCGCTACCATTTCGGTATTGAATCGGTCCTTATGGGAACTCCCCTGAAAACATACGGCGATTAGAGCTTACAAACAAGCGGTACAATATGTATGTATAATATGTATGTTCCACAACTTTTCACACAACGCCGTCTAGTCCCAAGCTAAGCAGAGCTTGTGTTATGGGTACTAGACAACTGATAAACATACTTATATATTTCTAAATACATACATATTATAGATAAATTACACCCAAACACAGAACAAATGATCGTGCTCATCACACAAACATTTGTCCTGGGTGGGAATCGAACCCACGACCCCTGGCATAGCAGTCAGGGCCACTGACCACTAGACCAACAGGTCAGGTCAATAGGAGCCCGCAAATGTCTTGAAAATCATTTCAGGATTATAAATCTGCCGCAGGAAATGCGCTGGGCTTCGAGAGTCGTAGAGCGTCTCGGCCACAGAAGGCGCAAGCTTGCGGACGGCGAGTAGTGGATACGTCACGGTCAGATTGAAGGCTTGGGTTAACGGCGCGGGCCTTAAAAAGATGTCTGCTTAATTTACGAGCCTGTGAGGGCCGTTGCCTCCCACCCAGGGGTGCGGCATTATTCGAAAGAGTTACCGCGGCTTTGGAACATAAAGAGCAATAGGAGGAACACAGGTGGGCTTTAGTCAGTAAAAGTCTGACACTCCCTCTCGATCCTTTTAAAAAAGACGGATTGTATACCTATCTCATTCTCTCCTTTTAATAAATTAATGAGAGATATTTCCTAATTTGGAAAAGCCGAAAACATATTTTCCAACTTGTTTTGACCAAAACAAAATTCTTAAGGCATTGGAATTTACTTACTACCTAGGTATACTCGTATTTAATACCAATTTTATATGTTTGTCTATTATCTAATAATAATCACAAATTAAAAAAGAAAAACAAATCTCTCTCTGACACGTGCTACTCGTGGTCCTGGTTGAGGGTCGTGATTATTATTTATAATGCTCCCATTTGCCTTTGGACCCAATACCGCCCCCACGAAAAGCTCTAGCGCCCACTAAGAGTCAGCTCACACCAAGACGCGACGCGACGCTGCGTGCACATCTTAATAGAGTGACTCAAAAAGTCAAAATAGAACATTATTTACTACACGAAAAGATACACATTTCATTGTGAGAATTTAGAATACGTTGCCTCATGCGGCGCTGCGCCTCGTGCCACCGCGCGGCGTCGCGCTGTGCCTCGTGACACCGCGCGGAGTCTCGCTGCGCAGCGGAACAATTTTACATTCGCGACGTCGTGTTGCCGACGATTTTATTATGCGCCTCGCAGCGTTGCGATGCCTCTTCCAGCATCGTCGCGTCGCGTCGTGTCTTGATGTGTACTGACCCTAAGTGGTAGTCCGCCCCCATTGGGAATCTATGCCCTAAAACACATCACCGTTATAGAAAGATGCTTTAGCGGTGATGATGTGTTGACCCATGTAATAGAGAGTGAATGTACCTATTAGGTGGGTCACATCAGCTGCATGCATGATGAGTGATGACCGCTAGGCAAAAGTCCCACATCCACGCAGATGGTGACAGAAGAAACATTGTCTATTTTTTTAATAAGTAATGTAATCTAGTGCATGACTGCGATCGATTTTTCTTATTGTGTAACTACTATTTTCAGTTTTAAGACTTTTCCCCGTATAAGTGCTATAAGACCTTGCTTCATGCTAAATTTCAAGATTCTAGGTCAACGGGAAGTACCCTATGATTTTGATTCTTTTGACAGTGTCGAAATGTACATTTTTTGCGATATAAAAGGGCGTATCGTTTTTTCCTGTCAACTTACAAATTAAATTTTTGCTCAGCTTCAAGGGACTGCGGACTTGGGAATATGGTTTTAATTTCTTCTTGATACCTTTACGAGTTCCCGAGATACAGGGTCTTGATAGACAGACAGACAACAAAGTAATCCTATAAGGGTTCCGTTTTTTTCCTTTTGAGGTACGGAACTTTAAAAATAAAACCAACTTCTATAAAAAAATATACTGAGATTCGAAACTATATAAAAAAGAGACTTCCAACAAAGTCTACCTCTACGTGGATTATAAATAAACAAAGCTTCAGGATACAGCTTCATAGCTGCCGTGATTTGTGCTTGTGATTGTGAGCGAGGCCGAATGTGTTATGGTAATAGAGCGAAGAGGTGCAGTAACAAACCATGTGTATCAAACGACGTTTTTTAATATACTTAGCGGCCATTCGTACGAGCGTTTTTTTAATGCGCGGTAAAAATACGTCCAAATAGAACAAATGCATCCCCATGCAATCGTTCGCACGAGGGCGTTTTTTTAACGCCCGGCGTTGTATTTCCGGGTTCCGTACCTCAAAGGGAAAAAAAACCGGGCAAACGCGAGTCGGACTCGTGTACTGAGGGTTCTGTACCAACTTATTTTTTTTCTTGTGCCGTAACCCCAAATGTTCAATTTTCAGACTCTTTCCTACATTTGTGCCTGAGACCTTGCTTTAAAGCAAATTTCGTAATTCTAGGTCAATTTAAGAAAAAAGGATAATTTTTAATAGAGGGAACACGGCCTATCGTCTAAATTTCTAATAATCTCTGGTTTCGCAGGTCTGCTGGTAGAAATTTCTTTTGAAATGAGCAGCAGGCACTTTTGTATTTTTTTTATTAAGTATAATATTTCCATCCGTGTTTATGTGTGTACATAAATAATAAAATAAATAAATAAACTGTCCTTTTGAATATCTCTTTTCATTCAAAGGATGTACCCAGATGCCTTTTGCTTTTTTTTCGTCTCCTAGCAACACAAATTGCCATGGCTATTTGCTAGTAATTTAGTAGAAACCATTTTGACGTCTTACTAAAGCGACAGAGTGATTTTAAAACGTTGGTATGAACAGTCATTTCGAACGCGTTAAAAAAACGCCCGAATTTTAACGCGGCGTTTTTTATACGCTCGTGCGAACGGCCTCTTACGAAGAAATAAATAAACGCGTTTTGAGGTTTAGTTCCTATTTGGCGTCATAGATGCCGCTACATCGCTTTCCTCCGGAGATTGATGATTTCTTTTTTGTACGACAGCGGGCCGCGCGCTAGGAAACTTTTAGTCAAGAGTGAATAGATTACTTCTTGACTCTCACTATGCACTGCTATCTACGCACAAGTTGGACAGTTCCTTATACACAAAAAATCCAATAGGTCAGATATCTTATTGGAATCTATTGTCTATAGTCTATCGGTTTAGGTAGGTAGTTAACTAAAGGTAAACAATCTTGGTATGTCTTTTTATATTAAAGAGGTCGTAAATAATATACATAAAGATTATTTAAATTTAGTTTATTGGCTAACATCGATTTAGGTAAATACCTAGTTGCAAAGATTTTATATACAATTTATAGACAACTTTTAGATAAAAAGACATGCCAAGATTGTTTAGATTTAGTCAACTACCTAAACCGACGGAGAGGTGGCGGTACCGCCCCCATTGCCAATCTTTGCCCTACAACATTAAATACCTAGTTGCAAAGATTTTATATGCAATATATAGACAACTTTTAGATAAAAAGACATACCAAGATTGTTTACATTTAGTTAACTACCTAAACCGATGGAGTATAGTACAAGGTTTCAACCGTACGCAGGACTTGTATTTTGTTTAGATGTCAAGACTCTTTCTGTCCTCTTTTTTCGGGGTAACAGTCCAGAGCCCCAGAAGACATTTTTGGCGTTACAAAACTACACCACAAATAAATCTATCCCGAAGATTTCCGAGGAAAGATGTAAATCTATCTTTTTTTAAATATTAGTGAAACTGTATTTATTGGGAATATCTTAAAATCCATCTTCCTTTCGGATATGTTTTGGGATACAATATACAGGGTTTGTCAGACATCGAAGCAACAGATACCATGGATTCAGTACACAATTCTGCGCCTCCCCAGTGGTGTAATTTTCCGATCGTTATTCATATAATTATAACTCTGCTTATCTTGAACCATTACCAAGGCATTGACTTGTATGTAGTTCGTTTTATATTCCTCCAAAACGTCATGTTTGCTGTGCTTTTTGATGATAACTGCCGTCCCTGCATATGCTGTGCCCTACGGTCGTAAGGTACGATGCAAAATAGCATGAATACCTTAATGTCTATTTTCCCGTGAACGTTTGAGTTCAAGTGTTCGAAAAATACTTATAGCGTCATTTCTCACTTCACACGATTTTTTCCTGTAGGTACTATCCATGCAATTTCGCATTTGACTGTACCTAATATACATTTTATACAACATAATATGATTACATATGAGCTTGTTGCTAGATGATAACAGCCGCATCGTGAAGGTTAAGCAATGCTTGCTAAGGTTGGTCTGTGGATGGGTGATAATTTTAACATACCGAGTTTCCTTCGTGCCTCGGAAAGCACGTTAAGCCGTAAGTCCCGGCTGTTATTTGTAGATTTTTGGCAGTCGTTATGGATAGTCAGAAGCCAGTAAATCTGACTCCAGTCTTGCCATGAAGTATACCGTGTTATCCCTGTTAAAGGGTTGTGGAGGTCTGGTAGGCAGCCGCTCCTCGTAAAATACTGGTATTCAGCTAAATCCGACTTGAATGGAAGCCGGCCCCAATATAGTTGGGAAAAGGCTAGGTAAATGATGACAATATAATATGATCACATTACATGGAACATACAGCATAACAGCGTACTGCGCCCTGTCCACGAGGCGTGCTACAAGCGAACGTTTTCAATTCATTTGTGACAATGCTATCGGACGACGAAGACGTATCCAGCAATAAACACGTTGAAGTCCTACCAATAGCGAAGCCTGTCGTAGGCTTTTAGAGCAGGTTTTTACAGTCTTAAGAAGGCTTGAAGATTCTTAGCAGAAATAGTGAAATTGAAGCTGACGCATGCTGAAAAGTTTGAAAAATTATGAAAGTATAAAATGCTAGAGCAAGCGCGGAGCGCAGTGCAGAACTAGAAAACTTTTGGGGCCCGACTAAAACTAGGCTGCTTTGTAGGTACCTACTAACTATATAGGCTTATAAAAAAATAATAAATAAAAAGTTTCTTGATGTTTAAGTTAACTATGAAGATATTATTTTGCGTAAGTACCTAGCTACTAAATAAGTTCAGCTTTTATGAGCAGTGGTGGTCCAGTGGGAACGGCTTTGATTTACAAGTCACTTTGTGTAACTTATTACATCACCACAACTCTAAAAACAGTAAAGGAAAATATTTTAAGGAAACCAGCATGTCCTAGAACGAAGCCTAGAACCATACATTCGAAGACATGTGACATCCACCAATCCGCACAGGGCCCGCGTATTGGGTTATAGCCTATTCCTCTATTAGAAAAGAGGCCTAACAGAACAGTGGGAACATTGCAAGGCTGATAATGCTAATGCATCAGACGATGAAGACGTATCCGCCATCAAACATGTTGCAGTTTAACCAATGGCAAAGCCAGTCCAGGTTTTTACAGTCTTAAGAAAGAAGCTTGAAAATTCTAAGCAAAAATACCTACCCAGTGAAAGTCAAGCTGATGCTCTGAAAAGTTTGAAAAATTATGAAAGTATAAAATGCTAGAGCAAGCGCGGACCGCATTGCAGAACTAGAAAACTTTTGGGGGCCGACTCAAACTGCGGTTTACTGACTAAAATATTATATTATATTATATTAAATAGTTTATTGATGTTATTTTGCGTAGGTACTACATATAGCTTTTTTGAGCTAACCTAACCTAACCCAACCAGGCCCATTGCATTGTGTAATTTATTTCATCACCATTGCTTTCAAAACGGTGAATGAAACGGGCATGTCCTAGAAGCAGTTATTCGCATGTGAAATCCACCAATCTGCACTGGGCCTGCGTGGTGGATTACCATTCCCTCTCCTAAAGAGGAGGCCTGGGTCCCAGCAGTGGGAAACTTATAAGGCTGATAATTTTCGATTAGTATGTGGTTGAAGCCGCTGGCAGCAGAGTATCTAAATAAGTAAGTAATACCTACCTAAGTCAGATATAAATACTAAAATAAAAAGTTTATAAAAAACCGGCCAAGAGCGTGTCGGGCCACGCTCAGTGTAGGGTTCCGTAGTTTCCCGTCCGTCACAATAAGTACCCAAACTTTTCAAAAACTGTTCGTCACATCAAGTTCAAAATAATTTTCCTAGAAAGTCTTTATACCTAAAGCTCTACTTTCCAGATTTTTTTCATATTTTCTAAACTTATGGTTCAAAAGTTAGAGGGGGGACACACATTGTTTTTTACTTTTGCGAGCGATTATTTCCGAAATTATTGATATTATCAAAAAATTCTTTGACTAAACCCATATTCATTTTTTAATACCTATCCAACAATATATCACATTTTTTTTCACCTTTCACCCTAATACATTTTTTTTCCAATTTTTATTCTACTACTTTGTCGGCGTGATTGATATACATAATGGTACCAAATTTCAGCTTTCTAGTGCTAACGGTCACAGAGATTAAGCGAGGACGGACGGACGGACAGACATGGCGAAACTATAAGGGTTCTGTTTTTGCCATTTGGCAACGGAACCCTAAAAAGTAGTGCACGGTTAAAAAACCGTACGAAATATAACAAAAAAAAAATGTTCAACCTGAATAAACCTAGGTACATAATACCTAGTACTACAGACTAGAAGGATAACGTTCAGAAATCACTTATAACTACTAGACCGAGACGGGGAAACTATACCTAATTACCGACATATTTTTAAGCCGACTCACGATTATCAAGTTAAAACTGTTACTATGAGGAAGCGTACTACTTAGGTCCCTACTTCATCACTACATAGTATAAAACAAAGTCGCTTTCTCTGTTCCTATATTCCTACAGTACGGCCGTTATAAGTTGGCGAGTCTGAAGTTAGGCTCTGCGAAGTTCGGCGCTTGAAAACTCGTACAAAAATAAAGGTTTAAAAAAAATTAATGCAATTTGCAGTTGTTATAAACTGTTATTGGCATTTTTAGGGTTCCGTACCTCAAAAGGAAAAAACGGAACCCTTATAGGATCACTTTGTTGTCCGTCTGTCCGTCCGTCTGTCAAGACCCTTTTTCTCAGGAACGCGTTGAGTTATGAAGCTGAAATTTATATCAATTACTCAAGTCTACTGTCCCTTGAAGCTGTGAAAAAATCAAACTTCTAAGCCAACGCAATCAAAAGATACAGCCGTTTATGCCGCAAATTTTCGACACTTGCAAGGGAATCAAAACCTACAGGGTGCTTCCCGTGAACTCAGAATCTTGAAATTTGGTACGAAGCAACGTCTTATAGCATAGATAAAGGAAAAATTACGAAAACCATAAATTTTTAGTTACATCACATAATATATTTTTTTTTAATAATTTTAAACTTACTACCCATTTCCTCATAAACGCGTAGAGGTATTAAATTGAAATTCATACCAAATACTCAGGTCTATAATACCTTTAGGCTGTAACAAAATCAAACTTCTATGTCAACGCAATCAAAAGAAACAGCAATTTAAGCTGCATAGTTTGAAACTCGCAAGTACTCGCAAGGGAATCAAAACCTAAAGGATACTTCCAGTCGACCTAGAATCTTGAAATTTGGCATGAAGCAACGTTTTATAGCACACATAAAGGAAAAATTCCGAAAACCTTAAATTTTTAGTTACATTACAAGATTTTCTTTTTTGTAAAATCTTTAAGACTCGATTCGAGAATTGAACTGTTTTCATCTTGATAAATTGGTACGGAACCCTCAGTGTGCAAGTCCGACTCGCACTTGCCCGGTTTTTTTTTTTAAACTTTATTTTTGTACGAGTTTTCAATCGCTAAAATTCGCAGAGCCTAACTTCAGACCTCCCAACTTATAACGGCCGTACTGTATGTATGCTTAAATCTTTCAAACTACGCAACGGATTTAGATGCGGTTTTTTTAATAGATAAGAGGAAGGTTTATATGTATTATACATGTACCTATAGGTAATTTATAGTAGCTAGGGAAACACTGATAGTTTTGCTCCCGTGCGAAGCCGGGGCGGGTCGCTAGTATATTTAGCATTAGCATTATCGGCCTTGTAATGTTCCCACTGTTGGGACTCAGGCCTCCTCTCTAGAAGAGGGAATGGGCTGTAATCCACCACGTGGGCCCAGTGCGAATAGGTGGATGTCACATGTCTTCGAATTTTTAGTTCTAGGACATGCCGGTTTCCTCACAATGTTTTCCTTCACCGTTTTGAGAGTAGTGATGATGAAATAAATTACACAAAGTAATGCGCCTAGCTGGGTTTGAACCCGAAACCTACAACTCGTAAGTCGGGGCTGTTACCACTGGGCCACCGTACCTATTTTATATACTTAGCTATATCTACAAGACAAGTGAGTTGAGCCAGGCCGCACACAGCCCTCGCACGCATTCCTAGCGCACATTCCTCACGCGCGTCCCTCGCACACATTTCTCAAGTTACTTGTTTTAGATCTTTTTCTACCAGAGGAAATTATATAATATACTAGCTTAGCCAGCGACTTCGTCCGCGTGAATGTTGGTTATTACGGACGTGAAGTCCAATTCAAAGACAGATAAAAAGTAAGAGGAGTTCTAGTTTGTTACGTACCAAATGTTAATTAAAATCAGTTCAGTGCTTTTACTGCAAAAGCGTGACAGACAGACAGAAGTATAATATTATATTTTGGTGGTAGGTATGGATTAGTTCTCGGTATCACACACATTATCTAGTCGCTACTTTGTTGGAAAACACCATAAGGTGCTCCAGGGCTTAAACACAGTATTATAATATTCCATAGGGAATAATATTCCCTAGGGAATAATTTCGAAGAAAGAATCGCCAAACTTAAGTGGCAGTGGGCAGGGCACATACAGGGCACAGGGCGTAGAACAGATGGGCGATGGGGACGGAAGGTTCTGGCCACGTACCGGAAGACGCAGCGTCGGAAGGCCTCCCACAAGGTGGACCGACGACCTGGCGAGGGTCGCGGGAATTCGATGGATGCGAGACGCACAAGACCGGTCGCTGTGGCGACGCTTGGGGGAGGCCTATGTCCAGCAGTGGACGTCTTTCGGCTGAGATGATGATGATGATGATGATGAATAATTTCTCTATTTAATCTGTGTCCTACCAACCCACGGAACTCAAATTTTCTCTTTTGCAGGTTACTCAGGTTCTTTGTTCATTAAAATATGATTTGCAGCCATTACAAATACAACTTTACTGAGTAATCATCATTAAAATCAGCAATACGTGCATATGATTTGCGGCCATAACAAATATGAGTTTACTTAGTAATTAAAATTATCCATTATGTTTTATGGTCACAAATCATATTTTAATGAACTAAATAGACCCTGACTTTGACCAGGTAAATGCAAAATTTTAATTCGACGGGCTATCCTGACGAACATTCACCTTAAATTCGTTCGTCTTTCTACTTTTTAGCAAATATCTTAATAATGAATCATTTAAATTTTAGTTACTTATTATTAGTAATGTTTTAAGCAAGTTGAATACCATGAATAGGTACTTACCTACATAGGGGAAAGGTGTACAAAACGATCCCCCTAAGGGAAAATCCTTACTGTGTCCAAAAAATTGTATTAACGGCGAACATACTTCAGATAAACTGCTGATACATTAACATGCCGTTCTGTTTCAATTTGTTTATACTTTCCAATTAATGAGGCGTTTTCTACGTGTTTACCAAAGGATCATTTTGTACACTCAGGTTTATAGAATGATCTATAGCGTAGGGACAAAATTATCCCAGGAATCATTTTGCTCTTCCAGTTTAAAAATAATCATTATTTATTTCATATTAACTCCAGACTGCGAATGATTCCTATAGAAATCATTTAAGCCAGTCAAGACCAGCTTTTTCTTTCTCAGCTGAAAATAGTTAATATGTAGGTACCTATGCAAGAGAAAGGATGCCCTGCTTTATCAATTCATACAATCAGAATTTCATATCCTTTTATTTACCAGTTCATTTTATTTATGTATTTATTAAAATTGTATGCACTGTACGAAGGCGGAATTAATGCTATAGGCATTTTCTTCTAGTTGTGCAGAAACGGAATATTCATGAATTCGTAATCAACCTTGACCACACTACCTAACGTTTAACGCGATTTCATTTTGACTCGTAGCTCTTCTTTTCAATACCATAACAATCACAAAACACTCTGTTGCCTGTTCTAATTAAGCTTAGCTACCAGGGCAAAAAATAATGTAAGTAATTGTTAATTATACACTGAATCTCTCTCTCGTTCCACCCAGAGCGGTCGGAGTTATTCGATAATTTCCCACCAAAAAAGAGGTGGTTTGCGTCAGCGTATCAGTTTTATTTGCAAACCCTATGGGGCATGTAAGTCGGCGGGTCAGTCACTTTCTCAGCGACCAGGTCTACGCCTCTTCCTGGAGCTCCGTAAAAGGCCATAGACATCACGACCCTGCGTAGACCCTCCAGCAAGAGGCGTCTGGACCCCCAAGATAAAGCAGGAACTGATTGCGCGCAGCGCCGACCAGCTCGTCTGGACAGACGTCGGAAATGCTCCATGAAGTACCACAGGTCGTCGAGGATGAGTTCCAGGTACTTTATCGTCGACTAGAAGCCGATGTGAACCTCTCCTACCATTATCGCACTACCGGCTTACCGCTGGGATCTTCGTTGTAGCGGCACGTTCCGAGGAACTTGAAAACACATGGTCTCGGACGTGCTTTAGCTTTAAGCCTTCGTATTACCCCTCCCAGTTCAGGAAGAACTGTCACAGTCCCCTCCAGAATGCGCTTGGAACGTAACGCCTCGTCGGTCAACTCAGGTCTGGTCCTAGGACGCGGATTGTCCATTACTCGTTGTCTGCAAGCATGCACCAGTGGTGGCCGGGCCTTAAAATTGCGGCTAACTAACAGACTGAATGTGAGAAACTTATTAGGAAATTATTTCCCATACCATATCGTTGTCATTACAAAACTTAGATTGTATGACATGAGTCAACTAACTTCTGCCAGCGGCTTTGCCTTTGTGAAAGTAGGTTTGTCGATACAAACAGCAGCTTTTAACTTCTGTTTCATCCACTTAGGAGATGAGTTTTGGAAAATCCTCCGTCATAAAAGAAAGCCTTGTGTAAAATTTACGCTGCTAGTTTGTAATTTCGGCTGTGCGGTGATATTTCAGTCAGTCAGTTTTTCCTTTTACATACACAGACTAACTTGTGCCAGCGGCTTCACCCGCGTGAAGGTAGATTTCTCTATATAAACTTAGAAACTCTGTTTCAATCCCTTAGGGGTGAATTTTGTAAAATCACCTCTTAATTGTGAAAGGAAGGCTTGTACAAAATTTCACGCTGCTAGTAATTTCGGCTGTTGATATGTTAATCGGTCAGTTTGTCCTTTTACATTATATTCTTCTTATTACATATTATATTTACATATTATGTAAATATTATAGAGATACCTACTGGTATAATATGTCTTAGTCACGCTCAACCTCTAGCTATGCATATATCTGAACGTAGGTAAGTAGTATCTAACACTGAAGCAAATTCCTGGATAAATTATTCTTACTTGCGATTTAAATTGCCGTAAACATCAATAAACAATAAAGTGCTTCTTCCAGTATAGTGCCGCAGTAATGTCTGAATAACTCAATGACTTTCAAACACGCTCAAAATAATGGAGTCCATCGCTCCATAGTAGGCGGCGACTAGACGAGGACGAGGATGAAATGGCGGGAGTTTCATTCTAAAGCCTCATACTTGCCTAAGCAATTGTGATATTATCATTTAATTTTATAGCTTTTACAAACAGCTATCCTGAATAGTATAGTAATTCCTGATTGCTTGGAGTTGAGAGATCGCGGAATGAGATACAGGTCGCTCATTATATAGGTACACAACCTATGTGTTTTAGTTTTTAAATGTTTGCATTTGTAATGGTTTGGATACATAAAGTATATAATAATACATAAATAAATAAAGAGTAGTGTAATATTGCTCGCGGTCCATAAACCTGCACGGTGCACCTAAGTTGGTAAATTGTTTCCCATACCATATCGGTGTTATATGTATTTCACTACATAGTATAAAACAAAGTCGCTTTCTCTGTCCATATGTTATGCTTAAATCTTTAAAACTACGCAAGGGATTTTGGTGCAGTAATGGGTAGTGTAATAGTATAAAATTCGTTTTGCCGTAGGCAGAGTGAAATATGCAGCTAAACTATTAGTTACATGTCTCTATAGCTGTCTGTATACCTAAAGAATTTCATATTAAACATTTAGTTTAATAATTGCAAAGTATGATTTCAATAACTTTCAACGATATTTAGTAGTTAAATATTGATTTTTTCATTCATACCTCGTAGGTATCTAACATTCTCTATCAAGCCGGCAGGACGCTAATCGCTCAAGTTTAATAAGATAGATAGTTCAAAACAAAATTATGGTATTTTCGCGTCATTTGTGAAGTTTTAATACAGGCGTGGTGCGTGCAAGGCTGCAGACAGATGGCGGCGTCCCACATGCATTAGCGGCATTGCATGTGTTGCGACGGACGGACGGTACTCACTTTTAAGGCTTCTATTTTGTAGACAACAACCCGTCTGCAGGAAGTCTTCATTGATCTAATCAACTTGTCCCACTGTTCGACGTGCAGTTAGACGCAAACTGTGAATTGTTATAAATTAGTGTGCCATTGTTACTATGGCAGTGTTTTCAGCACTCGGTTTATTTAGTACACTGCTTAAAATATTTTCAGCTTTCTTTTTGTTCTAAGGTTGTATATATTTGGTACCTATGCCTATTAAATAATGATTTTGATATCGAATAAGGTCGTCAAATGAGTACCTAACTATGTGCGATAACAGTAATTTAGTTTTGCTGAGAGATTGATTCTTCACCTACATATAAATATGTATTTCCCCTAGGTTTTTTCCACGCTAATCATTAACGACAGCTAGTGGTGGAAATGTACCTAAGTACAAAGCGAATATAATTCCTTTAATTTCTTGAGCAATTTAGGTAGGTACCTACTTAATGAATGATTTGCTACATCGCTTCCAAAACATCACCAGTGGAAAAAAATACGATGACGTCTTGCAATAAATTATTTATTCATCAAAAAACAATCTTATGCGCGGTCCTTTGATTGGGAGTTATCAGAATCTGGCACTCCTACAGTCCTACCACCGTATTACCGCAACTTCTTTTATTCCTCATTCATAATCAAATCACTAAACGTATCTACAGCTGAATAAAGTAATGAACGGTCTTTAAAGCAGGGATGATGCATCACACACTAATTTAGTTCATGTATTGCTTCCTATCAAAATTACCTACTCGGGTAAGGACAAATTAAGGGTCAAATGACTTGACAGCTGCTCGTTAAAGTTCCAGTTGTTAATTCTGCGGATATATAAAACATGCCACTGTACTTACTTGGCTGCAGTCAATTCGCAATCCCAACTAGGTCGAAAATCGATCGCGCATGCTATGCATTCCTTCGTAATGTTTGCAACTAGTTTCTACAATAAGTATCATTATTTACATGTTTGAATGATGCATGCAGGTCTGTATTTAAATTATTGTGATGCCAATTGCGTTTCTTTCCAAGTTTTCGGTCCAAAATATGCTTGAAAGTCAGCTAACTTGAAGGTACCTAGACTAGTGTTTTCGGCAGTTTACCATTCTTATTTTAATGCCATTGGTCTGTAAGAGTGCTGGCCATTTTCCTTTCGAAGTAATTGATCTTCTTATGCAATCAGGAGGGCCCACCATTTGGGTGTTTACCCAAATGATGGGTCACACTCCTTAAAAGGCACTCCATTAAGATGGCAATGCAAAGGATCCAGCTCAAGCCAACCATATCATTGCTGATGCTTAATCTGTTTGGTGGATCACGCTATAGCGATCACAGAACTGTACGAGGGATACCTACATAAGGAGTTCAAAATTATCCAAACCAGGTCTTTTTTTTATAATTTTGAACTCATTATGAAATTGCAGCATGTAATAACTGCCAAGAACGGTATCAACAGTAACTGCTTGGAGTTTAGTTCACCCGGTATGGGTAAATAGCGTAACGATTCATACATGCCGAGCCTTTTAATTACTTGCACATCTTATAGATCTCAACGGTAGAAAGGCTAGATGACATGCCATACGTACGCCATTATTACCTATCTAACGGCTTTAAGAGATTCTAGTACTACTGCAGTAAGTTTATAGGAACATTTTTTTAAGGAGATCCTGAAAATAACTTTTCCCGTTCTATGTGGAGCGGGAAAGCGTGTCAGACATCTACTGACTGAAATACACTCCTGTTCCTTCTTTGCCCTAATTCCATACTTCTTTTTTCTATGACCCCGGAGTTCTCTTTCGTCAAGCCAGGCCTCAAGTTTAGAGGAACATTGTGCATTCTATTATGTTACCTTCTATAGTGTCCAACATCGCCTTTCCATCAATTGGGCCAGTATCGCGTGATGCGGTGATTACGGGTCTTCGAAAGCAATTGATTGGCGTGCTAAAATTGATTCTATTTGCTTACTGTTTCGATTTTGAAGAAAGATTTTTTTTATTGTTTTAAAAAGTAATTTACTTTTTCTGGCTAGTTGGCTACCAAAACTAAAACTGTTTTTTTAATGGAATCTGTTAATTTGGTGAGTTAACTGTAGTGTAAAGGTAAGGTACTTAGCAACAGTTACCGGCGGAAACCGTGTCGGTCTAGGTAGGCAATGCCATGGCAAAGTTGCTAATAGTAAAAATGGATCAGTATATTAGACTTCCCAAACCAGGAAACTATATAATAGGTATTTTTATGACAAAAACCTACTCACTAAAAATACGGGGTCGCAAAGATACCAAAAACAATAGATAATCACATGGCACGTGTATTAAAATGAAATACAAAGAACTAAATTCTCATACCAAACGTTACTTATCTACAGTAAACTAGATTATAACAAAACGAGTGAGCTCGATCATGCGTCGCGGCCCGTTATTTATTCTCACAGTTCTAGGCAATGATCAGACCTAGGCTGCCTATTGCGACATTATTAGAGTCTAGACAAGACTGGTGTGAAATTCGCACCGGCCATAGCTTTCGCGATTTCAATGGCTGAGATTGATCAAGAGAACCGGTCGCGTCGAGGTGTGTTGCACATTCGACCATATTCCATTTGGGAATACAAGAATATTTTTATAAATCAGTATTACACTTATATGACCAGTCTGATCTTGAAATATAGGTATTACGAGTAACGTTATTACAGCCACTTAATTTAACACTGCATTATCGGTCTTTACTCTTCCCGTATCTCTATAACCTAGATTTTTAATTTTATTTTTAGGTATACCTACTTAGCATATCTTTTATTATAAAAGTTGTTTGCTGGTGACCAAGCACTGATAACTTCAGATCCACTGAAAACATTATCTACAAACTTTACCTAAATGTAGATCCCCTTTTAATATTTCGAGTCTCGAATATTTTTATCGATAAGGTAATTTTTTAATAAAAATGATCTTGAATATCACAAGATGATATATCGAAAGGAGCATGAGCCGAGACGACCGACACCGTCAGCCGGCCGCAAGGCGGCGAGGGGGCGCTCAGACCGGATCTCAGACCCTAAAATAAAAACATCTATCGAAATAATAATACGCACTGCTTACCCAGGACAAGTACGCGAAACGAATGGCGTTGACCCCCTGAACATTCCCATGCTAAGTTGCGGCCCAACTGGATTTTTCTTAATGGTAGGGTGGTACTACGCTTATAGAACTGAATAGGCCTTTCAAACGTGTGTTTGGACTTATTAGCTTTTATTTCTAAGACTAGCTTTCATGGGAGCTTCGTTGCGGTCGGTATCGAGCATCTCAGAAATTGATGAATGGCTTTCTAACACAAGTGGTGACACTTGAAGTTTTATAATAAGATTAAGTTTGGCCATTGTTTACGTGTTGAAACATTAAAGGAGGGACGTAAGTATGTCTGCTTGCTATTAGGAAATATTAAACAAAAAATGTAAATACTTAATTAATACTTAAGAAGCAGGTATATCATGTACTTAATTAATGAGTCGAATGTAATTTAACTTGTATCCAAGGGCAATAGCGCAATTTTTTTAGTAGTCTATTAACAGGTTTGCACCCTAAAAAGTAAGTTATAACAGGAATCACTCAAAAGAATCCCTTTCATCTTGTGAGAAAGTTTCTCATCAATTTCGTTTTGAAAAAAAAAGGATTAAGGGCTTGCGAATAATCAAAAGATAGATACCCCCTACCCAAATAATAACCTAGACACATAATAGACGGATAGGAGAGGTCAGATGTCACAATGAATTTAGACCTTTCACCCTTCTGTCTGGATAGGTTCCTTTCGAACTTTCCATACATCCGTCCGGACCCGTCTTATGAATTGTATAATTTAACCGTGCCGTCTTTTCATCCATTATGCTTTTGTTCGAAGAGCAGACAAACCCGTTGCCACGGCATAAAGAAATAAAAAAATTAATGGATGTCCGAACAATGGGGAGAAATTGTGATAGGTGAGAGTAATCTTTTACGACCAGTGACAATTCTTGTTCTTTTATTTTCCGCTAAGAAACCCCAATTGTTGAGGTTAAATAGGGTCAGTTCTACCTATGGGACGATCCAATTCCAATTTTGAATTGTAAATTTTGTTTGGCGCAATAACACTTTCTTATTCACAATTTTATTTTAAAGTAGATTGCCAAATGAGAGTGACCAACAGAGGTGGATCCAAGTTAGAATTAAGTTTTTAAGTTTTACTGAAATTAAGTTTGCAGCAGTCTATCGCTTTTTGTTATTTCGTAGTATTAAGTGTTGTAAGTAAATTACAAGTGAAACGGTAGTGCAATTTTCAGTGCAGGACGGTAGCTATCATACTTTAACAATTGGTAAGGTGAGTGATTTAAAAGCCAATTAAACGGATTCTTTTTTGTTTGATCACCTTTAGTTTCTATGTGGGCTGTAGTAAGAGCCACAGACGACGAAGTTTATTGGTGAAAGTGGCGCCACTGTCGTGTTTTGTAAACAAACCACTGTGTCTGTCTGGAACTCTGGATAAGCTTGTTGTGAACGAACTTTGGTGGCAGTCTGCAAAATTTTCTGTTAACCAAGTTATTGTTAAATCTGTTAGATTAGTTTGACGTCTACTTTTTTAATAGGTATATTTTATATAACCGGTGCAATATTTATAATGACAACGAATCCTCTAGAATTCGCTGAATTTTGGTAGCAGATAATTATGTCGAATGCCTAATTGTATCAGTTATAGCTTGCTCTATATGTTAATTAGAAAGACAATCTGCCGATCATTGCGAAATCTAATACTACATTCCTCTTTGATCTATTTGCGATAAAACACAAGCAGAACTTGGTTTTTCATTCAATTATTTGTAATTATTGCCAGAAACGCATGGCGGTGGAAACGTGCAGTCTTGCGCGGGAAACTAGCGTTTACTCCCAAGTCTATGTAGATGGAAATAGAGATACGTACATTCATCTTTACATGCCATACGGCGATGCTCGAGTAATTTCGTTAAGGAAATCACAAATTGCGTCGATAATTGTGCACCTGTTGTTGGCTACTTACGTAGTTTTCTTCATTCGTAGTCAATGGGTTTGATTTCGTACTTTTGGAAATTGTCTGAAGCAAGAATTTGAGGACTATACGTGCTGTTCAACTGTTTTTTTAGGAGGGACTTGTTAATTCATAAATGACGTGCTTTGTTAGTAAGTCTCGTGACATTTAAAGTTCTTGTTAGAAAAACGCGAAAAATTGCAAAATAAATTTAATTTCGGATGTTGTTTATTCTGGGTTTTTTAAACTTTTGTCTTTTTTCAGCTGTGTTATGTGGCTTCTGGTATTATATTAGTTTTGTAAAAACAATAATAATTTGTGACTATTATTTTGTATTTCCGCAACTAAACCTAAATAGTGTGCAACCATTAAAATCTCATGGCAACTATTATTCCAACTAGACTTCCTAAACACTGTTTTACAACAAAATTCCGGTGTTTATCTTCTAGCTTCATCATTAGATCAGATCGATAATAATGTGGTAGTAATTTGATCCATTGGGGTGTGTATGGGGTCCGCTCAGACCTTGAGGACCCAAGCCAACCTTACCTGCTAGCGGTGCACCCTGCTGACCAACGGACAAGGCTCTGGCGAACCTGGTTTCCCTCTAGTAGGGTTGTGGGGGTCAGACGGCTGGTCGCCCCACGTAAAACCAACATCAGTCAAATAATATGGAAAAGAACAAGACGAGATTGGGTACTTGGGCTAGGGCGTCGCCGCACAACGACGCGCAGGCACATCGCCCTAAACCTGCGACAAGTGGGCTAGGGCTACCGTGTCAAGTACGGGCACGGCTAAAGATGCTAGTACCCAAAAGGAAGCTCCGCTTTGCCACCTGGAACATTGGCTCTCTAACTGGACGTTGCAGAGAACTCGCGGACGTACTTGCAAAGCGTCGGGTCCAGTGCGCCTTCCTTCAGGAGACGCGCTGGAAGGGGAATAAGTCCCGTGACATCGGGCAGGGGTACCAGCTAGTGTACACCGGATCACCGTCGGGTAGGAACGGAGTAGCCGTCGTGTTGTCTAAGGACCTTCAGGATGGACTCCTTGAAGTAGACCGATACAGCGACCGCTTGATGAGAGTTAGGGTGCTGATTGAAGGATCGGTTACGAACCTAATCAGCGCCTATGCTCCCCAAACTGGTTGCTGTGAGTCTGAAAAGGAGGCCTTCTGGGAAGAGTTCGAGGACGTAATGCGCGCTATTCCGAATTCCGAAGATGTTTTGGTTGGGGGGGATCTCAACGGCCACGTAGGTCAGTCTGCTGGAGAGTACGGACGTGTCCACGGTGGTTTTGGCTATGGCCAACTAAATGCAGAGGGAGTCAGTATACTCAGGACCTGCGCGGTGTCTGACCTAGCCATCGTGAACACATTCTTTCAGAAGAAGCCCCAGCATCTCATTACGTACCGTAGTGGTGCCTACTCAACCCAAATTGACTACCTGCTGGTGCGACGGTGCCACATTGGCAAGGTTACCAACTGCAAGGTCATCCCAGGCGAAAGCTTAACGGCTCAACACCGCCTTCTGGTCCTGGACTTGGCAGTCAGGCCAAAGAAGAAAGTGACCGAGAAACGCAACCCCCGCACTAAGTGGTGGTTGCTTAATGGGCCTAAGCAGTCAGACTTCATCGCGGAGGTCGAGCATCTCAAAATCAGTGCTCCGCATGAGTCTGCTCAAGATATCTGGAGTAGGATCCACTCAGCAATCACCGCTGCGGGTAAGCGCGTCCTTGGCACTTCTCGTGGTGGCCGCACCATAAACAAGGAGACGTGGTGGTGGGATGACGAGGTGCAGGAGGTGACTCGGAAGAAGAAGGTTTTATTTAAACAGTGGCAAGGGTCCAACTCTCAGGAGGACAGGGAGGCATATGGAGCGGCTAAGCGCGCTTGCAAAAAAGCAGTAGCCAGAGCCCGCAGCAAAAGTTTGTCGCCCTTGTACGACAAGCTGGAAACTGCGGAGGGGCAAAAACTTATTTTTAAGCTGGCGCGTGCCCGGGAAAAAGCAACACGGGACATTAGTAAATGTCTCTGTGTAAGGGACGCCCAGGGTAAGCTGCTCTACGATGCCCCCTCTGTTAAGGAGAGATGGTGTACGTACTTCACGGAGCTGTCCAACAAACAGCATCCCCATAACCTTCCTCCCGAACCGCCTCCTAACCTTGGACTTATTTCCCCTATTTCCCCCGACGAAATTCGCATTGCTCTTCGCCACATGAAAAACCGGAAATCGGTCGGGCCTGACAATGTGCCAATTGAGGCGTGGAAAGCGATGGGCCCACATGGTGTGGACCTATTGACAGATCTTTTTAACCGCATCCTGACCACCAAGGAAATGCCAAACCAGTGGCGACTAAGCCTGATTATCCCGGTTTACAAAGGCAAAGGTAGCGTACAGGACTGCAGTAACTACCGCGGTATCAAGATCATGTGCCACACCATGAAGCTCTTCGAGCGCATAATTGACACAAGGCTCCGTAGCGAGTGCACTGTCTCTGAGTGTCAATATGGCTTCCGGGCGGGTAACAGCACCATGGACGCAGTGTTCGCCTTACGGACTCTGTCTGAGGCTTACAGAGAGAGAAGGAGAGCTCTGCATATGGCCTTTTTAGACCTGCAGAAGGCCTTCGACTGTATACCTCGGCAGGCTATCTGGTGGGCACTCCGCTTCAAGGGTGTTCCCGAGGCCTATATTGACATTATCAGAGACATGTACCGTGATTCCGTGTCCTCTGTCCAGACCGCTGTTGGCGAATCCAGTGTTTTTCCAATATCTGTTGGCGTTCACCAAGGTTCGGCTCTAAGCCCGTTCTTGTTTAACGTTGTGCTTGATGTAGTTACGGCAAACATCCAAGACCAGCCTCCTTGGCTAATGATGTATGCCGATGACATCGCCCTCGTTAACCAGAACAAAGCCCATCTTGAGCGCAAGGTCAAAACTTGGAAGGACACGCTGAAAAACGGCGGTCTGAGACTAAATGTGGCGAAGACCGAGTACATGTCCTGTGGCGGCACGGATTCAAACACTATCCGAATAGGTTCGGATCTGGTAACAAAGACCGATAAGTTTCGGTACCTTGGATCCGTGCTGCACGAGTCTGGCAACGTGGATGACGATGTCCAAGCACGTATAGGCGCGGCTTGGGCAAAATGGCGCGAGGTAACGGGCGTTTTATGTGACCGTAGAATGCCCCTGAGGCTCAAAGGGCAGATATATAAATGCATCATTCGGCCGGTCCTCCTGTACGGTGGCGAGTGTTGGCCGGCATTAAGCAGACACACTCAGGAGCTTCGTGTCACGGAAATGAAGATGCTGAGGTGGATGTGTGGCGTAACGCGATCCGATCGCGTGCGCAACTCATTCATCCGAGGTAGTCTTGGTGTCCGTGACGTGGGGGAAAAACTGCAAGAGTGTCGTCTGCGATGGTATGGCCACATCATGCGTCGCCCTAGGGAGTACGTCGGCCGGAGATGCATGGATATGGCTGTTCTTGGGGCTAGGTCCCGTGGTCGCCCTCGCAAGCGCTGGCTGGACGTCGTCAAGTCCGACATGAGAGCCAATGGCCTTACTGGGAAGGATATTGAAGATCGGGCAAAGTGGAGTAAGCTTAGCAGGAAGGCGGACCCTGGTAACGGCCGGGACTGACGCCAGGCAGAAGAAGTAATTTGATCCATTACCAGAAGCACCATTTATTTAAATTTGCTTTATCATAGGCATAATATTTTATTGCCACTCACGAAATACTTATCGATGGGGTGTTTCGTTGGCCATCTGTGGTTATTTTCAATCCACATCCCCAAAGTATACACTTTGAATGCAAATGTCGCTGTATATGTGCTTATAATATTTATTTACAAGCACATTAGCACTACATTACCTACAGATTAGAAAATCTAAAATGTTGTACAGGGGCCCTACCACTAGTTCTTTACGCGATCCATTTAACGACCTCAACTGAACTGTTATATTATAGGGATGGCGCTATATAGGGTGTATAGCTCAATCCCTCTTTCTAGCTCGCATGCCCGAAATTTTAACACACCATGGTAAGGCCCCAGAGCATTCTAAAATTGTATAGCAATATTAATATATAATCTAAGATTAATATGAAGACTTCACAGAACATATAACTTCCTTTATATGTTCTGTGGAAGACTTCCCTCAAATCTTCATTGTCAATTTCTGATGGTGGGATACCATCAGAAATTGATTTTGATGATAGTAATTAACGTTTGAATCCCCAACCGGTCCTATGAGACCGCGCTGTTATTGTTTTACTATTGTGTCTCGTTTCGCGGGTATCTGAGTAATTAAAATATCCAGGCCAAACTTTCCTGAAATTAAACAGATCTGGCACAGATTAGAAATTTTGAAAATGTAGTAGTAATAATTCCTAATCTAATTAAAAAAAGTATGGTACTAACCACATTCTCGGACCTTAGAAATAGAAATACCCTGCTAGCTGCGGGATTGTCCGAAAGAGTTAACTACCGTCGCCATGGGTACCTAAAATCTGAGCCCTAGTTTTCCTATTCCTGCACTGTAGGTCTTAATCAGTAAAAGTCTGATATAGCCTCACGCTCCATCCATAGCGAGAAAAGTCTTGGTTTTCAACATAAATAAAAAAAAGGAATTTTGTTCGTTACACACACGAAAACATTAATATTATTACTGTACCTATGTATTCAATAGAAATCTACATCATTTTATGTATTGACTTATCGACAAATAAATTACCTACCAGAAATACCAGGCATACAGCGAGTGTTTGATTGAAAAAGGTTTACAACTTTACACCTATAATAATTACTAAGAAATATCAAACTACCTGCATGAATTATATAAATATTGTGGTTAACTGGCGATAAGTCAATCGTAATAGGTACCTGGAAGGAATCGAAGGATTAAGCTAAACCAGGATGTTGATAACTTCCCGCTCTAAGAACTTATCTTACGCAAATTCGATTTTCATTCATCCCTAGTTTGTAAACATGTTATGTAGGCACCTTTTTTCTAATGCTATACGCTTTACTCTTCCTGTATCTTAGTTGCCTATAAATATTCATTGATTTGGAATACATTAAAATTAGTCGAATAATAACAAAACAAGTCGTTTACTATACCAGACCGGAATAGGTCTCTAATGGTCTCCGGTCATGGATTAAAGCAATTTTTAGTTTTGACTTATTGAATTATAGCAATTTATTTTAAACAAGAACATTTACCGGTAAAAATGTAAACATTAACTCAACCGTCTCTAACAAATAGTGTGGAGAAACGCGCACACTACAAGAGTAGCAGCATGGGCTTGCTAATACGTCATCATTACGTTTAATTGGCAACGCGCTCAAACAAACGCCCCCAGTTAATGATCTACATTTTCAAGAGGCCGGTCTTCGACGCACTATGTAAACGTTAGAAAATTAGAAATGAGGAACTCAACATTGATTCACAACAGTGCAAGTGTGCGTGCTACAGTGTTATTCGAATTACGTAACTATCATGAAATCCATGGCAGCAACGTGAACTTGGCTGCGTACTATTGCTGCAGTGATGCTGCACTGAAGTAAAACCAAGAATTTAGGACACCAAGCTAATAAAATAATGATTTTAAATAGGTACGTTTACAAGTACAATAATCTTATCTTTATAACAAGGAACTAAGTACCAACTAATAGACCGGGCACGTCATTAACATAATAATAAAAAAAAAAACAAAACTTAACACGCGTTGCGAATTTCAAATAGCGCGCTACTTGCTTCAACACAGCATTTTATAATAGGCACACCACATCTGTGACACCAGGGCCAGCCAGACGTGTCTATAGTAAAAAAAAAACAATTTGTGGTCTATTGAATATGCGACGCGCCGCGCATTTTGCAAAGGTCGAAAACCTCAGCGACAATAGCCAAGGATGGTCCACGATTTAATTGCACTTCGTAACTAATGCCCAATCAAATGTTTCGGTGTTAGAATCACAGATTTGTAGAATTTCGTACCACGAGGTATACACATACGATGCAACATTATAAAAACATAATAAAAATATTTGCGACGCGACGCGTCGATGATTACTCGTGCCGGCCGCGAAGACGCCCTTGAATTAACAAAAAAATAAACAAATAGCAATGACCTCGGCACACATGATAGACACGATTACTTACACTATTATTCAAACGGAGTCAGGTCAGATTAGGGCGGCTATTATAATTCGTAGTACTCGTTTTGTGAACACGTTATTATAAAATAGAACTAGAATCACCGGCTAGTTTAATTTGATAAGGTGACGTCATCGTCGTCTGGGCCCCCAATTTGACGTCAGCTAGTACAGTGACCCACAAATCTACAGACACAATAAATTCAGCAAGCAACGTACGATGCGAAACCGCGCGGGGGTCAATGAACTGTTGACGTATTTAAAATACGCACAAGTAGGTACCTTATCGCGAAATGTAGTACGCGGCGCGGCAAGCGGAGCGAGCTTGCTGTGCTATGTGTTTGCAAAATGGTTATTTATAGATGTGAGTGTCCGTGACGGATGGTTCGAGCTATTTCTAAGGTCCCGAGAACTGGTGAGTAATATTATTAAAATGACGTAAGTATTCATTAATTCCCATCAATGAAAATCAAGCCAAATATTACTTACAACAAGTTGCAATCTCCCAGATATGTCCAAAAAGTTTTTATTTATGTTGACTGAATGATTTAGAAAGAACTGGTTGACTTTATTCAAAATAATTCACCAAAAAGGATAAAATGACACAAAATTCTTAATTTATTTGTCAATATTCAAAAATAGTGATGTCCCTGTCGCATTTATCGGTTTGTTCAGTAAAAAATAATATATCGGTTTTTAAAAGTACAGTCTGATTGTCATAATTGTTTTACCATGAGATATTAATTAAAGTTATCATGTGAGCGTAATCTTTTTCTCAAGACTTTAGCCAACACGCCGGAAACTCTGTGAGAGTTCGTTTTGCTGCTATATTTTAACGCTATTGATATTAAGAAAATGTGAGAAAGGAAGTGTGTCTGTCGTGGTGCTACAAGACACACTACACCAGAGTTCTTTCTTTGTAAAGAAAGGAAGAGTCTGCATCTAGTGTATGAGCTATTTTCAACTTCATGTTGCCTGCCTTTAGGATTCATATTTGCAGTAAAAGGACCGCATTGGAACCTTGTCCGTTCAAAACGAGGCACCCGCAGTAGCTGCCCTACCTACCTACCCACATAATGCGACGGATACAGATCCGAGTTTCTTACTTACACATACACGTGAAGTACGAAGGCCAGTTTTAAATATGTGTATGTGTCGCGAATACATACGGCTTCGATGATCAGCAGGTGTAAGCGAACTAAAGGCGAGGGGTTATTGCGATTAACTCTTTTATCCCTTCGTTTCCATATCAAAGAGTAATGAACCTTGTTCTACTATTGGACAACGTCGATTAGTAACCGTGTGATTTTTTTATATTGGATGAGAAGCCGTATTGCAATATTTTTATTTAAAATCTTAATAGAATTTTCGATCTAATAAGTTTTAAATAGAATTTATGCTAGCATCCCAATTCGTTAGGTTCATTCTTTTGTTTTAATAATGTTTGTCTATAAATGAAAATATTGTAATCGTAAGGTTTTAATTAGAGTACCCAATATTTTTTTATTTAACTAGACGCTTTGTTTGGTATCATTAACCTATTGATGGGTGATGTTGTTTATTCTAATGATAACCAATTCTAACAAAGTTGTTATAATTGTTACAAGATTCTAATTAGAAGACTATTTGAATATATATCATGCATAATTGTAACATTTTGTCGCATGATTATTATTTTTAGGTATAAGATTTGTTTATTTTTATATAGTCAACGCAAAGAGACAAAATCAAAGTACCTACGCAACTAATTGTAACAACAAAGACGAAACTGGCAGTGAATCGATTGCGAGTAACGAAGGTCAAAGGGTTTGCAAGTGTGCGTATGTATGCAAGTATGCAGGCGAGCTCGGTGCGGCGTCGCTGCTGCACGCCTGCACCGGCGGTTGCAACACCCTCCCCCCTTCATTCTCGGCTTCTCGCTCGTCGCCGTCTTGCCGCTAGCCTGTCTCACCTCGCGGCCGGCAGCCTTGCGCGACGCGCCGCGCTCTTTCACATTCAAAATTATTCGCAATCGCAACCATTGCAAAAACTCTCTGTGCAATAAAATACTTAATATTTCGATGCGTTCACAATTAGTTTTAAAACAGAGAGGTAGTTAAAAAGTTAACAAAGAAATTAAGTGCCTTTTAAACTTTGAATGCACTCCTCGTTGCATGTCCCGCGCGTCGTTATGAGAACCCCGTACTGGCGGTCACGTTGACGTCGCGCCGCCATATCTGTCTCGGCCACCAACTAGCAAAATTAATAGGTAATTATTTTCGTGTACAGTGCTTTTGATTGATTTTGTCGTTCAGTGATTGTGTATTGAAGTGTTTTCCATCTTCTGGCATCCTTTCTGGTGATTCCAACTGGATTCTTTTTAGAAATTGAGGCGCGCGCCGGCCGGTTCTTATCGGGTGCAATGCAGTTGCACTCTCAACTTATTGCAGTTTTGCATTCACCAAAGTTTAATGCGTGGAAAGTTTCTAGTGTTTATATTCTGCTCCAAGAGGATTGTAAATGTGTTCTAAAGTGATTATTCGTTAAAAGTGATATGTGAAGCGGTTTCTAAAGAGCTGTCATAGTTTGCTGTGTTATTTCGGTCATTGACCGCCGGAATTCGCATCTCCTTTATATTAGTGGTGTTGTTAGATTTTTTGACATAATTCCGATTTTCGTTTTTTAGGCCCAAAATTGTGTCACTTCACTAGAAGAATGCAATGACACGCGCATTCGCTTTTTGAAATTTCACCTTCACCCGGATGGAATGAGGAGTGCACAATCCCATTGTTTCACAGTTTCATATGTTTGAACATCATTTGTTTTTTTGTTTTTCGGACGATTAGAGAGTTATCATTTTCTTCCAAAATTACAAAAATTACGAAATAAAGGTAAATATTATTCTTTTCCACATGTAAATATGAAAATATATTGTTATCCAAAAAATATTAGTTGGCATTGCTCACACGCGTGGCTTCCTTGAATCGCTGCTGGGTGACATCATCTGTACTGTAGGCAAGAGCCATAAGAGATCCCAATTTCTAGTGCACAAACTCTAGTAAAGTAAAGTTTACTCTAAACTTTTGTCTAATATCATAAAACAGCAGCAGTTGAGTGTAGTGTGTGTAAACTGTTGATGAATGTGCAGAATGGCGGAGGGCAATGGAGAAATACCCATTGAAGAGGTACCTGGGAAGGACTCCGATGTTGGCCGAACACCGGATTATCGCAAACTCATTGACTACGGCTTGGATCCTAAGGTAAGCATATGATTCCTGTAGTAGCCAATATTCTTAGTTATTTTAGTGCATGGCCTGCTCATTTTAGGTGTATTAAAACATAGTAACTCTTTGAAAGAAAAGAATTTTTTGCAAAAAAATTTTTGCCGATATGAAACTTATACTTGCCCAACTTCAACAACATCCTCACAAGTCCTTGAGTTGTAGTAGTGTTAATTAGTACTATTTCTATTATATAGTGTAGGTAAATAGTCTAGAAGTATATAAGTACTAGGTACTTGTAGAAATAGTTGGCCTGTTGTAGCATTACCCGTCTCGATGAAGCTCCATAGTTTGTTTCAAATTTTAGAATGAAAATTCCTTTAGCTTCATAGCAAAGCTATATTATAATCTGTAATGTTGTGTTAGAGTCCAAATTTGAAAATTTAGAAAATATTGTGTATTAAATAAATTAAAATATTCTTATATGAGTCTTGTAAGACTCATAAAATATACACAATAGTATGCCTATTTTCTTGTTAGACAATTCGGTCTATTTTCTTATTGGAATCTTATAGGAATGTATTATTAGTGATTTTATTGTTTTAATGTCCATGTAATTAATAAGATTTGGTTTTTAATTACATCATTTATGACCAAAAAAAAATTAAAAAATGAGTAAAGATCACCATCATCATTTTTGTTGTAAAATTCACTATAGAAAAGGCTGACTATTCAAACACCTACCTAGTGTTTATTCTGTAGTCTTTATTCTAGATAAAGACTTTTTTCTAAGCTTTATGATTTGTTCCTAGGCCTTAGTAAATCTAGAATCTAGAAATCTAGAAAAATCTGAGAAAAATCCTCAGATATCTAATTTACTCAGTAGCTTGTAATAAAAAGTTAGTCAAACATCAATATATAGGTAATAAAACTGGTTTAGTGCTTACTAGGTAGGTACAGGTGATTCATAATTCTTATCTCAAAGTCTAGTATTATTTCTTAGAAACTCATGTGGGGATTCCTGTCTTCAAGTTGCCACAACTGAAAAATTAAATGCTTGAAAGAAAACCTATTATGTTGGTAGCATTTACTTGCACTTTCTCTCTCTGATAATGTTGACCTTTGCCATTTATTATCTGGGCACCTGCAGTGCAAGCACACAGGCTTGCATGTTTTTAAAAAATTCCTACCAGAATGCTATTAAATATACATAAACTGTTTCACTTTATTTTTGTGCCTTTGCTCATTTTTTTTTTAAATCTATGTAAAGCCAGCAGCTGTCTTCTATTGTGAAGCTTTATCAATTACTGCTATTTCATAATAATGCTTCAATACATTTTTTTAAATTAAATAGTAGATAATGATAATGATGAGTAGCTATGCAAGCATATCGTCGTGTCGATGTAATTTTCGCCAGTTGTATGCGTCTTAATATTTCGATAGGCGGTGTTCACACTAGTGGTGTTTCAATAAAGTTTGCCAACTCGCTACCCACGGCCCTATATGTAGATACGTTATATGTTGACAAATTTATCATTCGAAAATCCTTATACCTACGCATGAAGCCAGTGCACACTGGTATGCGTCGAGATGGGCAAGGGCAGCGGGGGGCGGCACTGAGTAATTTTCCTCGTCACTGTCCTTTGCAACTTATATCCTTTTATTTCGCAAGAAACCACTCCGATGCATGCATGTAGATAGCCTTGTAGACTTGCCAACATAGTGGCGCTTCGGCACCCCTTATTTTCACGTAAAATAATTATTAACCAACTTGAATTGTCAGTCAGTGAATATCTACATCATTGAGGGAAAGTCAAGTGATATAATCTAATATCTATTACGATATAATTTATTGCAGTTATCTTCCGATGACACATAATCAAGAATTGCATTCCTAAGCTTTGAATCCTTTCGTGGGCTTGACAATAATAAAACGAATATGTACTGAAATTCATACGTAAAGGGTCCCCGAAACGATCACTTGTGATAGTCAATGCTTACGTGATTGATGCCAATTGATGCAAAAATTGGATCGTTTACTTTGAACGGTTGAAGTAATTGCCAATAGATTTTCATTGTGATTTTCGTAAATATTGGCAATCACAATTTACTGTTTCGGTCATCCTTAACGTCCTCTCCCTTTTTGTCTACCATCTTTAAAACAGGCCATAATAGGAAACTGCTAAAAGCTACCTCAGCGAAATTGTTCCAATAACAATGGATTATAGAGTTATTTAAACTCAAGACCCAAGAGTCGCCTTTACTGGTAACCACATACATACACAAGCGTTACTAAAAACGGTACAGACAATGATGTGCCTGCCTACCCACACTCCAGTAACCTCCGTGCGAAAGTCATACTCTGTGATTTCTATATCGGTAGAAATTATTTTTAATGGTGAATATAATGTCGTTTCCAGGTAGCAGCCAAGCTCGACGACATTTATAAGACTGGAAAGCTAGCGCACGCCGAACTGGATGAACGTGCGTTAGATGCCTTAAAAGAATTTCCATCCGACGGTGCTTTAAGTGTTCTTGGACAATTTTTAGATTCAAATCTCGAGCATGTATCTAATAAAAGTGCTTATTTATGTGGAGTCATGAAGACCTATAGGTGAGTACCCACCGTTGTGTTATTTCGCATAGCAACACGATCAAAATATTGGATGATTGCCAAACTGCCCGTTATATCTGGGTCACAATCTTGAAAAATTGATTTGACATATTATAGGCCGCGATGCGGACAACCGTTGAATTTAAATCTCGCGGCCCTCTGCCTCAGCAACTAGGAAATGATGCGGTTTTATATACTGCACGGCCTTGTCTCGAACGGCAATGCGAAAATCGACGCACAATTTAAAAATACCTTTTTTGCACAACATCAAGCCTGACAAAGCCAGTCACCGGTTAGGGAGTCGCGAGCCAATCAAAGTCATTGTTCCTTCAGTCTGCCGAATTAAATATCTCGTGTCGAACTGCCGACCTTTTCGAGAAGAGGTCACTTCGATACCGACCATTAAAATGCAATAAAAATGATTGCCGCGTCTGAAATGCCCTCATAATGACCCTAGGCAGAGATGGCATGTTCCGCAAAGTTTAGCACTCGTATCTAAGTAGCATAATCGTGCCTCCGAGGCTGGCAGTTCGAAGCCAGCATTAGTGCGCGTTAGCTCTGATTGGTAGGTAGCAGTGGCTTTTGAAATGGCTCTCAAGCTGTTCTGTTAATAGGTATAATTGTTTGCTATACCGCGTCTACATTGTGCATAGGTAGTTTGATTTCTACTGAGTAGAAAGATGCGTTGAGAATATCTGTCTGTAGCGCTTTCAAATCGCGAGATTTTAATTCGATCACATGGCGGTCGTTGGTTTTTAATTCTCTTGTAATAAAGGCAGCGAGAGTAGGTTCATTGTTACCCGGCGCGACGGTTCCCTTGGAGTTTGAGATCAAACGGTCGATGAAGCGAGAAAGTGAGTCGTTAATTGATACGTGACACAGTGTTGGTAGCTGGAATGCTCGCTCCGTGACGGACTGACGGATCATTTTGCTTGTGTCCTCGTGTTTATTTGCGCCGCCCGTCGCAAGATTAGATTACGGATGGTCATTAGCCCCTGTGCAGTCGTGATGCAGGACCTGTTTGCGAGATTTAATAAAATGCTAATTGGAATCACCTTTAGTGACTGTGATTTCTGGTTTTCAATTTAAATAGCTACAATTAGACCTTAAATTGAGTTTGTACCAGAAGTATTTGTGAGTCATCCGTGAGAACGGCTTCACTATAGCCTAGTAACATGGCTGCTGAAGGTTCGATTCCTAAAACAATTCCTGTAAAGTAATTGACGTTCATTGCACAATGAAGTTTTATCACTTTTAATTGGGCCGCAAGTCCTGGGAAAGTTTTATCGCTCAATAGAATTCTATCGAGAAAACTCGTATTTGTACATCAAAGATTTCCCGCCTATTTCTCGGATTCGTTTCGTTCTTATGCGAAGTGCCGGCGGACTTTGTTCCCCAAGACTTAACAAGTTTTCGCGCAACATTATATAGAAGTTATACACAAGGAACTTTGAGAAACTTTGCCTAACCTTTTTGAACGGTGAGCGACGAAAGTTGCTTATTTTTTTCTGCCTGTTAAATCGCCTTTCGTTACTGTGTATAGTCGACCTCAATATGGCTTTACCCCTTTTATTAAAAACTCGCAGACACTGCACTAGGGGCAGATTTTTTATTGTAAGGTAACTTTTGTCTGTGGCTTAATATTTCAACTCCGCCATTTATTCTTCAATTTCAAGATGTCTGATGAAAGAAAGATCTGTTCTTAACAAAGCAAAGGGGCCGATTTTTCAATAGTCTGATAACTTTTGATTGAGGAATAAAAATGGCGATTTAACTGTTTATGTAAAGAAAATGTCAAGTCAAACAGCAATATTTATTTTTCTGATAAAAGTTATCGGACTATTGAAAAATGGGCCCTTAAAGTAACATTTAAACTTAAGATGGTAAAGCAATTTCGAGTTCGATCATACCTCGACCATGTCTACTATGTCCAGTAAGATCTTTGCAAAGGAATTGATCAGTGATGTGTTGTATTTCAGACAGAAAAGCAGGGCGGGCGTCCAAGGAGCGCCCGCGCTGTCAGCCACTGTCCAGGTTAAGGGGCCCGACGAAGAGAAGATCAAACAAATACTGGCCCGGACCGGGTACACGTTAGATGTTACCACAGGTCAGTTTAGTCGCTAGTCGCTAGGCACGCACGAAGACCTTTGACACTAGATAGATAGCTCTGTTTAAACAACACTACTTAGTTACACGCTATCTGTGTTGAATCTGTAAATAGATGCATTTAGTTTAATTAGTTAAATATCGACGCATTCCATTAGTTTGTGAGATATTGTTTTACGCAGCTAGAGAATAAATAGCGCGCGATATTCATGTTTTTGTAGAGTTTTATGAACTTTGCAGATCAGTGTCTTGCCATTTCATGAAAATTTTATTCAATAGGGCTAGCTAAACTGCTAGGGGGGGACTGTATTGGCCCAAAGTTTTTAAGTTCGCAAGTTGTGTAGATAGAACCAGGCAAATGGCAAAGTACAAAAAAATAATGATTGAAAATGTGATTTTCGAGGGCTACCTTGGTGCGTTCACCTTAGAGCATCTGCTAACTGTGTAGGATCTTTCAGATGTCGTCTAGACGTTACTTATTGATAGTTCGGAAAGTTTACCGCGTTAAATGTGGAGAAACAAGATTGGAGATCTTGTTTTTCGACATTTATCTTCGTAACCTTATAAATACATTCGTTCTTAAAATAAAACAATAACATGAAATTGTGAATGCAATACATTGCACACACATTGTAGGTATGTGCGAATAAAGTTGTCGAGTTGTGCGTGCAACGCAGCGCGAAGGACATCGCGTACTTCATTAGTTTGTCCTTTCATTAATTTGTGGATATAATTACTTATGTATATGTGGACATTATTGTAGTTTCATGTTTGTGTTGGACTAGCATTCCTTTGTATCCCTGAACAAGGATTAAATAGAAGATCAACACAATACATTTTCACTTTTTGCTGTTCGCAGTTTCAAATTTTTTTACAATAATAATTAGATGTTTCAAAGTACTGAATACCGTGGTACCACGTAAAATATTGTGCGAGTTTTCTTAGAAAGCTACGGGTTTGTACTAAAATTAGCGAGAGTGTGAGTACTGTTACTCAAGCCTGTGCTTTTACTGACTAAAGGCCAACTGTCTTCCTCCAGTTACCATCAGGTGAGGTAGTAGTTAAACGTGAGCCTATCAATAATAAGAAAAGAAGATGTAAGTGACCCGCCCCAAATTCTCATCAAAATCCGTCACGTAGTTTAGGAGGAATGAGGGTGACCAGGAAAATTCACATTCATCCTTTGAAAACTTATACATGACGTTGACGTTGTCATTAACAGAGTTTTGACAGGTGCCTGGACCTGACGCCTCACCTAGTGAACGTCATTTTAGAACCCTCAATAGCTGATGAACAGACTGACGCCAAAAGAGACTTATACTGAGAATGTGTACCCCTATTAGATATTAGATACAGTCAAACGGGGTGAATAGAAACGCAGGGGTGAATAGGAACGAAAATGGTTACTGGATTTTAACGTTATTTAACAGGTTTTTCCAGCATTTAATTACTCCTATTTATCCATTAATTGTAATAAAAGGCGATGCTTATACAGAAATGAAGATAAAATATTTAACCAAAGTAAAAATTCAAATCAAAGTTTTGTTCCTATTCACCCCTGCGTTCCTATTCACCCCGTTTGACGGTACTATCGAAATCTGATTCGACTAAACCGAATTCGATACCCCAGACCCAAAGGAATCTGAATTCAAAACAATCGAGTCAGTTATAACACAATAGTCCTATCAGATAATTTGAACCCGTAAATCAATTATTTGTATCAGATTCGTATTGAAATTCATAAAATATTTTCGAAATAATTGATATCAAAGTCTAGAAATCTGATAAATCTAATCTTTTCGCTGGAAACTATTATAATTTTATAGCCGGCGAGCCTATTTGCACACCGATACGCTAAAGAGTTAATAATGGTCTTCTGATTTAGCCAAGTGAAGTTGAACCTTATTGTCCAGTCGACAAAGTTCATATTTCGTAAAAAAAAAGTTGGCTGACTTTCGTCCCCACTGGTCATAGATGTCGCCACAAGGAGACCAGTTTCTCCCCTTTGTTACGGCGTGGAGTGCAGTTCACATATGCCTTGTAATTTTTTTTATTGTTGCTAGGCTCGTTTTGGTCACTATCTCACTTGGTTGGTGGTAAGCGATGATGTGGATGACGAAGGAGCACGCTTGCCATAATGTAACAAATTCATTATGATATCCAGGTTATAACTATCAGGAAATACTGATTCCGGCTGGGAATTTTCCACTCTTTGGGCTATATGCACATTGAATGTACATAATTTCCAAAACAAGCGTGTATAGGTGGGATATCCACTACATACCAGTGGCGCTTGCGATCGAGCGAAACGAGGGGCAAAGACAAGCGGATGATCGAGGAGACCGCGATCGAACAATTTTATAACATCACCATTGCTTGGTCATCGCTTCTCGTCGCTTCGTTTCATGTCCGCAGGTCTCTGTAACATGTAATGTAACGTTAGCATAAGGCACGTGGGCACGCGCAAGATAGGCACGCATTTAAATAAGTTGCCTTATTGGACGCCCTGCCATACTTGAACGGCAGTTCCAGTTCTGTGTGAACTTGCACTCTTCGTTCGTGTCAGGCATTCATCATTTTAAGAGACTTCTATTATTCATTGCATCTAAATACAGATACCGGCATGGATCTTGAGCGCGGAGTTCTACTTACGCAGAAGTGAAATATCGGGTCTTTTTAGTAGTATGGGGATAGGGAAGGGAGTACAATCCCCTTGTACAGTGATTGGCTCTCTGATGTGTATATCTCCGTTTATCATCGAGCGCTCCAGATTCGTGCCGGTATCTGTATTTCATATTAAAAGCGAATTGAGCCAAAAAACTGAATGCGTTTAAGAGTCTCTTGACTATTCATTGTTATTAATTGTTGACATCTTACATGTAGTTCTCAATTTGAACCTATTTTTGACAATGGTGACTGGTATGGTCCAGGTCAACGGAAGTACGGCGGGCCGCCGCCCGGGTGGGAAGGCGGCACGCCGGGCGCCGGCTGCGAGGTGTTCTGTGGCAAAATCCCCAAGGACATGTACGAGGACGAACTGATCCCGCTGTTCGAGCGCTGCGGCACCATCTGGGACCTGCGCCTCATGATGGACCCCATGACGGGCACCAACCGCGGCTACGCCTTCGTGACGTTCACGACGCGCGAGGCCACGCAGCGCGCCGTGCAGGAGGTGAGCGCCCGCCTGGCGCCTTGCGTGACACGACACGGCGCCACGCGTCTCCCATACTCGTCCGGGGGACTGGTCATTCGCTAAGTGTTAGAGTAGCTACTGCATGTTACGTCATGTTCTATGTCTTTTTTTTCCGTTTCTATAATTTCAAAAGTTCATTTTTATTTTCGATGTCGCTCTTGTCTCTTAGCTGGAACAAACCTATGTTTCACTCGATGTTTGCTCAAGCAATGATGAATGGAAATTACCACTCCCTCGAACTTTAGTGTAATAAGCCGTAGAGTTGTTGAACAAACATTGCTACAAAGATTGGTGCCCTCCGAGCCACGCGCGGCGTCCCCGCAGCTTGGACGATTGCAAACATGTTGATAAGCAGCAGCCGATAGTGCGGCAGGCGGCACCTATCTTTGTGCGATACATGGATGTTATCGAGCACATCTGTACCCAATAGCCAACATTACAGCACACTGTGTTATCGCAAAACTAAAACAATGGTGCAATTGTTCATTATCAGCTATCACGATTGGTAACACAAAATTGTGTCAAAACTCTAAAGCTTTAATAAGGATGATTTTTTATATTGATTAAAATTGGTGTTATTAATTTGAAACAAAATTTATTCTAATTTGACGTCTACTTTCCAGGTGACTCGCCGAATGTTTAAGTATATTTCCCTTGAAAGATTAACAGTATCACAGCACTTAGCTGCCGCGCGTTTGGGCACTTCCGGCCGCGCGGCCCCTCCTGGCGGAACCATCACGTTCCTAGTGCGTCACACTCGCTCTTGCCTTGTTCTGTACGTTAGAGTCACCGCAGCATCCTGATGGTTCCTCCGAGTGCGGCGGAAGTGACCAAACCGCGGCCTCACTTGCAAGACTACTCGTTCTCATCAGCCAGTAATTTTGCAAGTTCCCAATCATTTGCCTGTCGACTATATTCACAGTCACACTTGGGAGATTTAGATTTAAGCTTCTTCTATCATTTAAAAAGCATGTCATTAATATCCCGCTCACGGCGGCCATTTGCACCCCATTCGCACTAAATTGTTCCCTTTTGTAAGCTATATACAGTAACAAGTAATGTTGATGAACTTGAACGCTTCGTGGCAAGCAGCCGCCGTCCATTAATATGTATAATCACTGAATTTGTGTAAATGTGCAAACATAACACCTATAAACTGATCTAGCCTCGCTTGTCCTGAGATATCATCCCGTTCTTTACTGTTGCACCTCGTTCAATTTTAAGTTGCTTTAATTTTATTTTATTTTTGTTACCATCACACGTACTCGCTTCTTTTATTTTCACTTCATCAAACGGTCCACTTACAGGGTTAACTTTGAATTGGCTTCAAAAAGTTCTCCAACTGAGAATTTAATATATCTCAGGCTCTCCTCTTTGCTCCGTACAACACTGTCGGCTTATCATCCAAATTCAGTTAACTCATTACGATTGGCTCTAACCGTCATCAGCACGCGCGTCGCTCGTCGCGCGTCGACGAGGCCAGCTCGCTGGTCCGGGCCCGCAGGGTCGACAACGACGCCCTTTTTCAAAATTGTTCCCTTGTTATTTTTCCCACAGCTCGATAATCACGAAATAAAACCAGGGAAGACTCTGAGAATTAAGATTAGCGTACCGAATCTGCGACTTTTCGTCGGCAACATTCCCAAGTCTAAAGGCAAAGAGGAGATACTGGAAGAGTTTGGTAAATTAACAGGTAAAGTGTCACTCGAATGAATTAAGGAGTTTATAGAGTTGTCGGGTTGAGTGCGTGGGGCTTGGTGTGGACCGGCTCGGGCTCCCGCTTGCGTCCCGCTTGTCCCCTCCCGCGTCCCTCCCGCGCGTCCCTCCCGCGTCTCTCCAGTCATACGGCCGCCAGCCGGGCGGGCGCACCAGCGACCCGGCCCCGGCCCAGGCTATTCTCCCTCGAATTGTTCTTGCAGCTGAATGATTATGAAATTCGAAAGGGGAAAAAGATTGGCGTAACAGTTTCCTTTAACAATCACCGGTTATTCGTGGGGAATATCCCTAAGAATCGAGATCGGGACGATTTGTTTGAGGAGTTTACTAGGCACGCACGTAAGTCCTTGTCGAATTCATAATAAGTGCTACTCGGTTGTTAACTAAAGCGCGCCGCGGGGCACCGTGACCCGCGCGGCCCGGCCTGGACCCACCGGGCGGGCCTGGGGGCCGTGGCGGCCCGCTAGGGGCCCGCTCGGGGCCCGGGGCCCCCCTCGCGCGTCACCGTGGCCCGCGGCCCCACCGACCGTAAACCTTTTGATTGGCCTTGCCTCGAGAATGCTCACTGGTCATGACTGGAGAACCTTGCTGTTGTTCTCTAGAATAGAATTCTTCAGTACCGTATATGTTCTCCTGGAATATCGTTTGATTTGCTTCATATTCTGTAGCGTTGAATGACTGACTTTTGCGCGTCGGGCTCGAGGGAAGCTTTGTTCATACCGTTAGCGTGCCTGCGCCCCGCTTTTAGATCCTTATCCATATTTTATGATTGCAGCTGGGCTCGTCGAAGTAATAATATATAGTTCGCCCGATGACAAGAAGAAAAATAGAGGATTTTGTTTTTTGGAATACGAGTCTCACAAAGCGGCGTCACTAGCTAAACGTAGACTGGGCACTGGTAGAATAAAGGTAAATGTTTATACTGGCATGTCACTTTGTGTTATAAACCAGTGTTGTTTTGCTCCGGACAGAGTAATAGTGTAATGTTCATTTGTATTTTGAGCAGGTATGGGGCTGTGATATAATAGTGGACTGGGCGGACCCACAAGAGGAACCTGATGAGCAAACAATGAGTAAAGTAAGTTCACTGCATTTTCTCTCATTCTTCTACTTCGCAGAGATTACCCAAAACGGTAAAAAATTTAGCAGAGTAGCATTATGAATATTAAAATACTTGACCTAATCAGGGTGCTTTAAAAAGCCCAGGACACGGTTTAAAAACTATCTAGGACATCACATGACACTACAAAAAATAGGCATGTCGTGGGAAAACAGGACGGTTGGCAACTCTACTATAGACTGTCATCATCGTCATCTCAGCCGAAAGGCGCCCACTGCTGGACATATTCCTCCCACAAGCGTTGCCACAAGAAGCGCCGGTCCTATGCGTCTCGCATCCGTCGGATTCCCGCGACCCTCACCAGATCACCGGTCCACAACCAAGTTTACTAAAAATTAAAACGCCTGCAGTTATTTTCCTAGCACTATACTGATTGATACAAAAATGGTGGTTACTCAGGTGAAGGTGTTGTACGCGCGCAACCTGACGCAAGAAATAACTGAAGACGCACTGAAAGAAGAATTCGAGCGCTACGGAACTGTGGAACGAGTCAAGAAGATTAAGGATTACGCGTTCGTGCATTTTGAGGATCGGGACTGTGCAGTAAAGGTGAGAAGATAATAATACATGTTACACGTGTTCTTCTTCATTATTCTGCAGGGGCTGATGTGATGCGCTCCCCAATCCTTCGCCTCTTCTGTCTGCTGGCTATCATCCTGGTGAACTTTATCGGTCCATCACAAAGGTTTCCTGGCCCTCTGGTACCCCCCCCTTCCACTTTCACCGCACCAAATAGCGGTTGATGGAGGATGCGTCCAAAGAAGTTGCTCAAAAAATTGTTGGTGCAAATTTTGGTATTTGAGACTCCTTACATTCTTCGTCAGCATCACATTCTTCTCCTCTATAGAGCATCAACTCGTCTTCTGGTCTTTTCGCAAAGTCCACGTCTCTGAAGGCTTCTCACGTGAGGAGTACCTACATGTGCTTTTTCATAAAGACTGGCGTGTAAACTTTAGTAGCCTATTTTCACGATAGATGGCGCTACAATTTTTTAAGGTAATGTACCGTCAATCACTAAGTACCATTAATTTCAAACTTTAAGAATATAATTACTTACATTTTCATAGCCCGATTCCTGGTTTTTAGTTTCGGCCTCTTCTAAGGTATTTTAGCCACTTGAATCTCTCTCTCTCTCCTAGCTCTTTATCATCTTGTTCTTAAAAGGTTTTGTCCACGGGTTTGACGTTCTAGTAGGGCAAAGCCTATTTTCGAAAAATGTACTTTCGGAAATTTCATCTAAACATACCCACATGACCATTCCAGGCGATGCAAGAACTAGACGGAAAAGAAATGGGAGGCGCGCGACTGGAAGTGTCGCTAGCCAAGCCGCCGTCGGACAAGAAGAAGAAGGAAGAAATACTTCGCGCCCGCGAACGACGCATGATGCAGATGATTCACGGCCGTGGCGGGTGAGTAGCAGCCTTTATGGCCTTTTGTTCTGAGGAGCTGACTGACAAAATTATCTTGTAGATCCATATCGGTATGAGATATTGATGTTTAAGTAGCTGAGGGTAGTCTAACTGCGGATAATTGTCTTTTTTTGACAGTGTTTATAATTTTACAAGTTGTCAAAAAATGTATAATTTTTCTAATAGACTATGGGCCTATTTCACCACCTATGATTAAGTTTCGAGTAACTTACTTGACAGATAATTTCATACAAATTCTGTCACATTTTTGAATTTATTCAGTGAGTAGTGCCTACTCGGACATTGTAAAACAGGCCCTTAGCATAGCCACTTATATTTCCACTAGGTTGTGACTGACAATACTCTATATCGGAGACTGAATAGTTATAGAGGTCACTAACAGTTTCCTAGCACTTCGAAATGTAACGTTTCGAAGCCTCGAGCGTTTTAAAACAAACTCAAAAAAACAAGGTATTTTGAAACAAGCACTAGTTTATAATAAACCTTCTGCTTACGATCTAGTTCAGCTGACAATTCGAGCCATTTGAAATCGGAGCGATCCCACTTGATGGTACGCAGTGATGCTATCGTTGATGGTGAATCGCACTACAAGTCTAGTTGCCAGTTTGAAATTTTCACTCAAATATAGCTCTTTACAGAATATTTTTATAAACAAGTTTGTCGAAATGGATTTACTACATTTTGTTCGTTAGCTCCTCGTCTTATTTAAATTGAAATATATTGTTGTATTATCCCCGACGTACATTTCTACTCAGAATATCCTATTTTGAGAATAAACGATACTGAATTGTTTACGTGAACCTACTAGAATATTAATTGCTCAAATTGCAAAGTTAAAGTTAATTTCTCACTTATGCCTCTGTAAACTATCAAACGAGATGGTTTGGAACTGTCTTACGAAAAAAAAAAAATATATATAATAAATAAAAAATAAATAAAAAAATCATCATCAATTGCCCATCTTCAATTTTTTAATCCGTTCAAGTGCTTCAAGTTTTAAAGTAAACTTCATTTCATGTAAACTGTAACAGTCATATTTATCTGCACCAAAAAATTATTTTTACAATCAAACTTTTCGTAGGAAAAAGTTATACCATTCTTACTTATTTCGTATTATCAATCCCTCTCTTAGAGGAGGCCTGAGTCCCAACAGTGGGAACGTTGTAAGGCTGATGCTATGTTATGAAGATTGACAAAATACTACTCGAAAAAATCATAAAAATTCTGATATTGTTAGTTTTCTTTTGAATGGCGATGAAAATTGAAGATAATTTGCGCTTGTACACACATTTGAGTTTACATTTTACCATGTATTGTATGTGCACACATCAATATTTACTCTGCTCAAGTGTTTCAAAACAACTGTTGGACCTGTTGGTGTCAGTTTATATTGAACCACTAATAAGCACATACAATGTTGACCATGGTATTGACTAGCTGAGTAGTTACTAGCTGCAACTGAAAACGAACGCCATAATACAAATTCTGAACGGCGTCTTTTGCAGTTCGCAACGGGTCGTTTTAAAAACTACTCATGTTGCAAGCTACAAGAAAAGCTTAAGAATTCCGTTGCGACCAGTTTGCCAGCCCAAACGTATTTGGGAAAAGATGATGAACCAACTAAGATCTTATACTGGCTTCCAGGGCCTTAAGTCTGCTATTAGAATTGTATCTAAATTGTCGATCATTGGCTTCATAATTGTTGGTTTTGACAAGTTTGGTATTGTTTGTTTTGTATTCTAATAGCAGACTTGAGGCCCAGATGAGAAACTGAGTTGTCTTTGTGCGTACTTGAATAGTGTACAAGCGTAGGGCTGTTTGAGTGTTTACCGAGGCTTGGTAGGCACGTTCACGATGTATGTAACGTCGGGTGTTAACTGTTAGATTCGATTGGTGCAGCTGCTCGCCGGTCCTGCGCGGCCGCACGCCGCAGCCGCAGCCGCGCCCGCCGCAGGCGCGCGGCGACTACGGTCAGTATGCACGCCACGCCCACCGCCACACGTACCACACGTACCACACGTACACGCCACACGCGCGCGGGACACGTCCACACGGAGGGCCACGGGGACGCTCGGCCATGTGAACACCACACCACTACACGGCAAACTGCTGCTGTTTCCAAATATTGTTACTTAATTTTAAAATGGGCCGCTAATAGGCTGTTTGATTTCAAGTTTTGTAACTTAATGTTAAGTTTTAGTATTATTAAATGTAATGTAAGATTTGAAACATCTACCGAGCCTCCAGCGTACCACAAAACAGTACAACGTGACAGCACACAGAGTTAGGTGGAGGGAAATATGTAGATACATTGACCGTACATACATACCAAAGTATCATATCATCAATCATCATGTTAATTCTAAAGTGCAAAGAATGAGACGTTTCCCTCCGCCTGGCTCCACCTCCCTCACACGAACAGAGATGTGAACACGGTGTGGTCTCCACGCGCACACTCGCACAATCCGCTACTGTCCCTTACTAACAAGATGGCCGCTACTATACACTCACACCGGCTCTTCCCGCCAGTGTTGCCAACCTTCAGTTATACTACCTCATTGGGAGGTTTCTATCCATAGTGTATCGTTAAGGCCACAATACATGTTTCATTAACGCTACTACCTAGGCTAGTTATTAATGACAGCTAGGAATAGGTTCGATGCATGGTTTCGGAAAAGTTTTGATCTATCGAAGAATCGTGTAGCCCACACATGGTCCATCTAAAGTGTAATAACAATATTAACAGACAGTGCATGCTACAATCTGAATCATTGTGTGCTCGGGCGGCGGCGCGTCCGACGCCCGAGCACGGCGACGACGCTTAGGCAGTCCGGTGATGGGTCGATACTATCAGCATACAGTCATTATCTAAATCTAAATTGCCATTTACAATGTTTATTCATCAGACAGTGGACATGAACAGTTAGACATATCACGATGCATGTTTTTTGTGTCGGTAACGTGAAGAGCTTCGGTCGGTTCAGGACCCAGGAGGAGCAGAGGTGTTGGATTTAACCCGTGTGCTGTACCATACATACCTGTACTGTACCCCGTGTAACGTGACAACAGCATGTTATAATCTTTTCCCGGTACGAGTGTCGTGGAGGCTCGCTATCCGCAGCCGACATCGGTAGCTTGTAAGTTAGAGTTAGTTTAGCTTAGCCTCTAAAAGGCCTGTGTTGTGTGTTTATAGATTATGATTACGACTATTACGGGTACGGTGATTACCGAGGTGGCTACAATGAGCCATTTTACCGGTACGATGAGTTCTATTTTGATTACGCGGGGCCACCGCAACCGTCCGCCGTCCGCCAGCCTCCCAACAGACCGCAACCGGTGGGTCCCACACACACTCACTAATGTATCACTCTTATTTACTAGTCACTAGTCGCTGTACTCATTATTGTTCTATCGATTTTGATTTGCCAAATTTTTATCATCTACTGTTTTATTTTTATTTTTTGTTTAATCCCATCCTCGAACGGAGTTAGTGACTCGGTAAAGACGGTAGTGTGTAGGCCTGACGGTGGTGATTGCACTGGGCGGGCGGGGCCTCCGACTTGTCACTGATTGCCGGGAAAAGTGTTAGTGGGCGCGGGGTGGCCGTCGCCGATCTCACCATCAGGTCTATATGGCTGCGGCCACTCCGACTAACATGCCCGTCTCTCATCTGTACCTGTTGTTTTCAGTTGCCATTTCACATTTGCACCGCTTAACGTCATTCCGCCGCGCTTTTCACCCCCATGTAGAGCTTCGCTTCGCTTATCACTAACCGATAACACGCTCGAGCTTGGCCACCCGCACCCATCCCGTAGGCGAGGACCGTAGCGTGCCCCGAAGCTTTGGAACGCCCGAGTAATGTTGTAATATTTCTCGTTGTTGTAACGAGGTAGAGAATATGTTGAGAAGACTTACTGACCCGCTTGGTAAATGCCTCACTCAGGACGACGAGCTCGGTCTCGGGCCCAACTCGCTTTACTACGATCTAACCGGAGGCATTCAGGTACCGCCCCAGGGCGCTCACTCTATTCCAAATTATATTGATGTTTAGTGGATGTCACTTAGTTGATGTCGTAGAAATTATAGATTTTTTTAAATATTTTAATTAAAGTATTAAATTTCGGTAGGCAAAGTATAAATAGCGACATTGGTTACCCTATCCTAGAATGTATTTATTAAATGATTGTTGGACGAACTTAGAAAGCTTCAGTAGGTACCTGATTGTTTCATTACTCTTGACACTGTAATTGGTCGAGCTGGTTATTGTGTGGCGTTCCATGGTAAAAGTGTTCTTTTTCGTAACAATGCTTGTGTCGTTGGCACTAACCATGATTGATGTGAGCTCATCACAGGTACTTTTATCTCGAAAGCCACAATATATGTTGATATCTCATGAACTTGCACACGTTGCTTAAAACTTTACTTAATCAAAATAACAACTTTCGATGGAAAAAATGATACATTTAAACAGCGTTTGTAAGTTTAGTATTTACATATATTTTAGTGTAATGATATTTATTTGGTAATTTGACATGGTTACATAATATTGTAATGCAATAGCGAAATACTTTGCAGCATGATAGTAATTTATTTCAACTATTATTTCAACCATAAACGTATGTATCTTAGTAGAAAGACATTTAAACAAAATTATTATAAGTAATAGCTTTCATGAATAGTTTTATAGTTGGAATGATTAGAGTACCTGTTTATTTATTTTTTTAATTTTTTGGACCGAGTTCTGTATTTGAAGTGAACATAATTTAATTTCAATTAAATCCTAAGCACATTGTGACATGTAATTAAACTAGAAAATCAGTAAACTTGAAAATGTATGCATGTTAGTATTAGGTCTGCTTATTTCTTACAAGTATAATAAGAATTTGTCTGTTATGTGCTTAGGTTTTTATTTTAGCTTAATTTAACAAAACTCAATAAGCATTAAGTACATGAGACAGAAATCGGTCGTTGTTTTTTTTTAATTACTCGCCACTGCAGCACCCTCTTGCGCGTCATACCCTGGAAGGTTTCCTACGACGTATAGCGACCTGGTGAATGAGGTTATCGGTAGTAGCGGGTGTAGGAGTAGTTCCAGGGTATGTGCGTGGGGCGGGTGGTGCGGGGTGGTGTGTGACCGTGCGCCGTCAGCAGGCTGGGTCATGTGGGACGGGCGGGCGATGGGCGCGGCGCGCGGCGGCGGCGCCGGGCCCCGCGGCTGGGGCGGCCCGTGGTGGTGCGCGCCGCGTCGCGCGTGGCCGCCGCACGCCCAGCGCCATGCGTGGCAATCCCCGCGCCAAGCCAAGTTTACCAGGTCAGTGCACCCACTAGTCTACTACACCACACACCTACACTGTACATGTCCACCATCGATCTCTACGCTAGTTTCTGTAAAAGCCTTGTTAGGGCCAGGAATATAGGTTATTTGTGTTTCAGATTTTATGACCGAGTGATCACAGTATCGTCTAGGTTCTCACGGTATTGTACTGCACTTTTTTTTGCACTGTATAGATAGCTGAGATCAAACTGTAACATCTCACTGATGAAAATGTAAAAAAAGTGTGATCTAAGCATTAAATGTAATGCAAATAAACGTGCAATACAATCCCGTGTGTGAACCTAGGCTTTTGAAGTCGTCCAAATTATGATCACGTTGGAATTAATTCGTTCTTGATTCGTGTTCGATTTTTTTGATGACTTATATTCCTGGCCTAAGAAAGTAGACCCTGAACCGCACGTCCCCACGAGTCGGTGCTATTGCAACTGTAGTGCATCTCTTCTTGTGTCGGTTGTGCGCTAGAGATACTCTGGAATGGAAGTTTCGCTCTATGCAGAACGATTCTACTAAGAGAAACTGTCGATACTTAGTACATCATATCTCTCTTTGTCTCTCCATTTACTACACATTAACACATCTCTTACATCACTTACGTTTATTTCTATAATATCTCCATTATTATTCCTCACTCTACCCACTCCTGTGTACCTCTCCTTCGGCAAAATTCTAAATTACGAATGAATGGCATTGGACTCTCTCTCGGTCGACCTCGTTGCTCATTGAATAATGTCCTGAAACCTTTTCCTTTTATTTCAGCATGTTTGATGGTTTGCGTGTAATCTGGATTTCGATACATTCTATATCGGTAACTATCCACCTCCTATATCGGTCCTTAGTCCTTAGTCCTAGGGCTACCACAAACTTGGCCAAAATTGTAGAGCTCGATCGAGTGACGAGTCCATTGTTTCCTTTCGAAGTTTGTGGAAGACCTTACGTTCCTACCTCTTCCTTACTGGAAGTTGTTGTTGTCGATATTAGGCAGCTGTTCAGACCATTAGGGTTAGGTCCTTATTCCAAATTCGTAATGAATTTCCTATTCCGTATCATCCTTTCTATATTATTCCCACTTCAAATTAGGTTGTTTGTGAGTAGGAGCTTCAAATCCGTGTTACAAGTTTGTTGACGGAGGAAAAGCTGTTGTTGCGTGTGATGGGTGGTGTATTGAGGGTGTTTTGTATGTGGCAGGTAAACGTAAACACGACGGGGGCCACCAGAACGTCGGGGGGGAGTGCAAGCGGCGGGTGGGCGCGGGCGGGTGCGGCGCGGGCGCGGGCTGGGGCGGCGGCGCGCTGGCGCAGCAGCCGCTGGCCAGCTAGCGCGGGGGCGCGGGGGCGCGGGGCGCGGGCGGCGCGGGCGGCCGGCCCCCGCTAGGGAGGCACTACAAGCTGCGCGGGGGACTCACCGGCCGCCGCCGGCGCGCGCCTGCGGCCCGCGGATACGTTCATGTCCGGTCCTCGCTGCGTGCCGAGAGGATCGCTCTACTTTTTTCTATATATGTGTTTTTTTATTTGATTTTCGAGTTTTCGATTTTGTATCGCATCGATCCGAAAAAATCTTAAAGTAGGACGTTATGAAATGTTTCGATTGTAAGTTTCCCGTTATGCTTATGTTTTTCACTGTCGTATTAGCCGTATATATATTTAATATATACTTTATTTGAGGGGAGCGCGCGGCCGCGGTTGCCTGTTTGCGACCGCGCGCTCGGGTCGCGGACCCGTCGACTGTCTGTTTTTTTTTTAATACATGTTATTCGATATATTTTATTCCTGTGAACGCATTTTGCGATGTGATGTGTATTTTAGCAGTAATTATTATATTGTAAGGAGTTTGACTGTTGTTTTTTGACATACTTACAACTTAGGATACTTGAATGAATTTAATCGGATTCTTGAATGAATTGACTCTCCGACGACTAGCGATTACGGCTAAAATAAAACCACCCCCTGTACTCGAACATTTCCCGACTGTGTTCCTGCTTTAGTTTTTTTGCTTTATTTTTATTACATATGTCCCTTAAAATACATTAGTGTGAGGCAGTAGTATTGTAAAGTTCAGGATTTCTGTAATGTTTATTGCTGTACTAGACTTTTTTTGTATTCGACCACATAGCATGACCCATACTGTTAGAACTCGACTTGTATCAATCTTGTATCAGTTTAATATGTGGAATAAATTTGCAAAACTGTGTTTGCCTTATTATCTGCTTGTTTCCTTTCTCTCTTCACTTCGCCTTATGTTCGACAACACTTACACACTAACACTTGAGATTATGTGCTCATACGCAGTTTTAATGACACAAGTTCTTAACTTCCAAATTATTAAGTTAATGCTTGTTTAGTTTCAAATTCAAACTTAGTTTTCAAATAAATGGTAGGTAGTTCAATATTAAATTCATACTGTTTAGAAAAATGGAATTCTAACTTCAAGTCGTTGGTTTCGAATTTGAGATTTATAATAAGTAGGTACAGTACCTAAGATTCAGCTAGATTACCTATGTACATAGGCGATTCCTACTAAATACCCCAGCATGGGCAGAGACAAAATTAAGAATTCTATATTTTATGTTCGGTAACTAAGGCCCATAGACAAAATTAAACACGTACACACGTCTGGCCAGTCCGCTTCAATTTTTTTTACTGGCATCACTGAGTGTTATCGACAATAAATAGAAGTAAACACCCACAGCACTTACATTCATTGCCTAACAGCAGCTGCCATAAAAAATGATAATTCTTGTCAACAAAACAGTATTCACATAACAACCAAGCCCAAAAGACCGCCTCGCTACGCAAGCCCTTTAGCTACGAGTGCTACGCGCTACGCAAGTCCAACGCTGCGTGCTACGAAACTCCATGAGCGCTGCGTGCTACGCATAAGGGCGCTACGGGCTACGTTATCCCTTAGGGATCTCGGTGCTACGTGCTACGAGTCATGTCTACGCCAGCACTTGAACGCTACATAGTTCGACTTTCGGAAGCCCTTGAACGCTTTATGCTGCGTGGATCGCGAGGCCTTGAACGCTACGTGTTACGCGTTACGGGGGCCTTTGAGCGCTGTATGCTACGCATTATGCAAGCCTTGGAGCGATGTATACTAAACGCTTCGTATCGCCTTGAAGGCAGGGCTAACGCATATGTTTCGTAAACCCTACATATAAAATGTTAACGCTGTATTGTCCCCCGATTTTTTGATTAAGAATTTGAGTATGTATGGAGTATCTAATTCCAAATATCTACTACTACTTCAGTAAAATACCTAACTGCTCCTACTAACGACTTATGTTTGATCACAGACGTATGTTTGATTAGTTATGTACCTCAAATGAAAATATTTGATCGGCTAGAGCCCAACTATGAATAAATTCGTTAAATTCCTGTACAAGTTCTTTTAATTTGTTTCTCTTATTTTTCGTAATAATGCATGGAAAGTGCTGAGATAGGAAATAGTGTCGAACATAAAATCTATACCTAACAAACAAAAACTAAAATCAATTAAGTGTATAAATTAAAACACCAACAATTCTGTCTACCTATGTTCATTCTAGACTTCAAACCATCCCACCGATCTCCGTGTGCATCTGGATTGAGGGCCCATTTTTTAAATCCTTACGAAACGAAACCAAATTTACAGGGAATTTAGTAAAAAATTAGTAAAACTTAGAGCACTAATCCATAAATTTCTAAAACAAAAACTAAAATTTTTATAGCTAAATAACGTGGGCCCTCAATCCAGATGCTTCGTAAAGAGGCATAGTCTAGATCTCGGAAAGTACTATGTCTGGGTTAATAATGTTTATTTAGGAATTTAGTAAAGAATTTCTAAAATATTTTAAGAAATTCCCAAATTTCTAGAATGTCGCATTACAGATTTATAGCGGTTTATCTTGGGCCCTCAGATCGTAAATGTCATTTCTCGAAAACTGAATTTATGTGACGAAATACATATCTACGACTTTAAAAGATGTTAGTTAGATACCTCTCTGAATTCGTAAAAAAGAAATAGTGACCCAAAAGTTAATCGTTAAAAAGTAAATTAAAGTTGAATTTTACCGAAACGTCTGAACTGAGGGCCCAAGATTTTCGGCTTTTTTTGCTAGACTTAACCTCATAGATAAACGCAAACTAGACTAAAATGTTCTACTATTTTTTACTAAATTTTATCGTATCGTCCGTTTTTCTAAGTGTTATACTTTAAGAGAAAATTAATTTTCAATTTTGTATAGGAAGATGTCTTGTAGGGTGACCATAATGTTTTGAATATCCTATACCTAGGAATATACCCCTGGGGATTGTACGAGAGGATACATACTGATCAGTCCAAAAAAAAATGATTTTGTCCAAAATTTATTTTTGGAATCTCTGGTAGGTACTCCAGATCTTGGCCATAGATACGACAACTAATTAAAACATTTATTTATTTATCTTTATCTTCCATCTATTTTTATAGGTTTTATTTAACCCTCAATACGATAAATGCACCCCCATATGAACTGACGGACTGTGCGAAGAATAAAACCCAGGTTTCTATAAGCTCTTCTTTTACAGCACCGCGTGACGTGATCAGGTGTTAAAACTTAATCCCAGGTCCTTGACTTCTGTGAGTCGTTCCATAGGCAACCCGTCAATATGGTAACTGCTCAAGATGCACGAGAAAAAGTGATTGTCACACACTTCGTACATACTACATACCAGTTGACCACTTTATCTTTATTTTACGCTACCCGCCCATGTCCGATAATCGGTGACCGTTTTTTTGTAGGTGAAAAATAGAACACACAGCGATAGCAATAGTGCAACGCACACGGCCTACAAAAAGTCGGTCAGAATATACTATAGGATTATAATTTGATACGATTATCAGTCCTACAAAAAATTTGACTCTATGCAAACATTATTAAAACTAAATAAGTGTTCTTTTTTATTTATTTGCTTCAGGCAACTAGGCCTATATTATAAATCAGACATATAACAGAGATCTGATTCCGATTCAGAAAGGTAGGAACTTCTGATTGATTTTCCACCTCCGATTCCGATTTTTAATCGAAACTTGTATCGGAGTTGCAAACGGACACATAAAAAACACCGAGCATAGCCCTTTCCATTGCCCTTTGGATGACTCTAGGAGCGTTTTCAAATTATCCGATCCGATATCGGTGTCGGATGCCGATACGATATCGGAGTAAGTAAAATGTATGAAATGCCGTGCTCCGATATCCGATATCGGGCCGGACAATATGAAAGACAGGTACATATTTCATACATTTTACTTACCCCGATATCGTGTCGGCCTCCGACACAGATATCGGATCGGATAATGTGAAACGCTACTTAGCCATTTGAATGCTTTTAGTGTCATTATGTTATCACTGCCAATACGCACTTGTTATTGACTTTTGTCTTGAGAAATTGTGGTATTATATGTTGGACGAAAAGATACTGCGAAGCTTCCCGAACGCCGCTCCGCTGCCCAGCCGAGACGGATTCGGGCCTATTTCTCTTGACTTCTTCCACTATATTCCCTTATATCAGTATCCCTAGGTACGAGTATAGGATATTCAAAACATTATGGTCACCCTACAAGACATCTTCCTATACAAATTTAAAAATCAATTTTCTCTCAAAATATAGCACTTAGAAGAACGGACGATACGTTAAAATTTAGTAAAAAATAGTAGAACATCTTAGTCTAGTTTGCGTTTATCTATGAGGTTAAGTCTAGTAAAAAAAGCCGAAACTCTTGGGCCCTCAGTTCAGACGTTTCGGTAAAATTCAACTTTAATTTACTTTTTAACGATTAACTTTTGGGTCACTATTTCTTTTTTACGAATTCAGTGAGGTATCTAACTAACATCTTTTAAAGTCGTAGATATGTATTTCGTCACATAAATTCAGTTTTCGAGAAATGACATTTACGATCTGAGGGCCCAAGATAAACCGCTATAAATCTGTAATGCGACATTCTAGAAATTTGGGAATTTCTTAAAATATTTTAGAAATTCTTTACTAAATTCCTAAATAAACATTATTAACCCAGACATAGTACTTTCCGAGATCTAGACTATGCCTCTTTACGAAGCGTCTGGATTGAGAGCCCACGTTATTTAGCTATAAAAGTTTTAGTTTACGTTTTAGAAATTTATGGATCATTGCTCTAAGTTTTACTAATTTTTTACTAAATTCCCTGTAAATCTGGTTTCGTTTCGTAAGGATTTAAAAAATGGGCTCTCAATCCAGATGTACACCCGATCTCCAGAGTTGCCGCTAAAGATGTTAATCTTATTAGTGCCACGTCTCCTGGCTAGTGATAGTGTGCAAGGTACGAGGTCGTAGTTGATAATATAAAGGCATTGATTGGTTTTAGGTAGTTTATTCTAAGTTCTTCAAATGTTATGTTAGGTACGTTAAAATATTTTGTTAAAAATGCACCCGGTCCGTTTGATGTCTCGCAATGAGCTGATCTTAAAGTACGATTGTAGTAAATTGCTGCGTTAGCAGATGTTCGGTTACTTGGACTAAACAGATAGCAGTAGCATCGAAGACTTGAGACTCGCCGACGCATACCTGCCTAGAGTCCTCGCTATGGTCTATACCTTACCCGTGTATAGGGCATTCGAACTTGCCACTTGCACCTGACGAAAACTATGGTGGTGCCAATAGTGAAAAAACCAGGGTCGTTTGTGATGTCTTTACAAGCCGATTTTACTTGATACTATTATTACGAAAATATTTATTAGTTTGCTTAGGCTCATACACACGAGCGCCATGTTGTCAACGGAAGAGATAACTGCAGCTGTCGATGTGTTTTGTCGATGGCAGATTGAGATAAAGCTATATACTGAAATGAGAGTTGTTTGCTCTCATTTAAGAGTAAGGGCACTAAGAGTAGATCACTGGGCCTACGTGTTGCATACTTACGGAGGGTAGGCTAGTGTCTCAGCTTTAGGATCGTTATAGCCTGAATGTTATGTACTATCGAATATAAGAAGGGAAGATGAGGTATAAAGAGAACTGTTGTATCACAGCAGATCTGAGGAAAGTTCTCTCCTTTCAATAAAACAAAAAGTACGTTAAAGTCGTGTAATCAACTATTTAGTGGTGCGTGTGTCGCCGTTGCGGCGCGGGCTCGTCGTCATACGGTGTCGGGGAGCGCGGGGGGCGCGGCCAGGCGCGCGGCGGGGGCGCGGCGCGCCAGCGGCGGCGGGCGCGGGGGAGGCGGCGGGCGCCGCACGCGCGCGCCCCGCGCCCGCCGCACGCGCCGCACCCACCACGCGCCCAGCGCCGCCGCGCCGCCGCCGCCGCCGCACACGGCCCACCACCACGCCAGGCCGCCGGACGCGCCGCTCACTGCGCTCTCACCGCCTACGAATATGTTACGCCTACAATCTCGCCCGGGCGCGGTGGGTCGACTCTACCAACCTCCCGGAACTGGCGCTGGATCTTCCTGGCCCGATGGTGTATAAGGGGCTCAAGACAATGAGACATTCTAATGGCGAAAGCGTTCCTCGAAATGCCAAAATCTTTGGATTTCATCGCGTGACATCTCTTTAGTACATTTCAATTCCTTTTTTTAACTTTTCGTCAGTCTCATAGAATGTCACTTTGCCAAGAGGTTTAGGAGAAGACAGATCGTATAATAAATTGATGATCAAAGAGCCTATTCCAACTAACTATATAGTAATAGGGACATTATCTTCCAAGTAGATGGAGACGGACCAGAAGACCGTTCACGATGTGTACAGTACTCGTCCATCCTGTGGTCGCCCTCTGCCCCAACTAGGGATCGTCGATTTAGCAGGTTTGGTATGGTAGTGATGAATATACCTATGGACTGAAGTTATTGGTTTGTTTCTACGGATTTTAGTATCAACTCTGGAGTATGGTTATGGAACCAGACCCTCCAGGCGGCCCCTCTAGGCTCCGGGCAGTCATCACAATGGTGACACCCGAGCGTTTTTTTAGCACGAATCTGGTGCAAAAATCTCCCGAACTTACCATGACCAGTGAGGAACTGCCTCATGTGGAAGGTGGGAACGCCGTGACGTCTTTCCAGCCACTCCTCAAAGAGGGGACTTATCGTCATAATTATTACGTGCCCAGCACAGTTAAGTAAAGGAGGCCACATGTGATTGGATATAAACACTTCAGTTAAATAATGAATATAGAGACAATTATACGATCTGCCTTTAACAAAGAGAATGGGTGGAGTCGACCTTCCGCTCCTTTTAGGTAAATACAACGTTTTTCAGGAAGCTTTACAATATTCAATGTTATGTTTTTTTGTCTTGTAATACTGGTAAATATTTTTTTTACTGAAAGGTCATTGTTATCCTATATGATTTTTGATTTTTTTTTCATTTAAATTTTCAGTTTGTTTTTCAGTAAGTACTCGTATATAAATGTGTGTTGTTTGTTCAGGTGGGTTGTGGTTCAGTTACCTAAACAACTAATGCTGTAACCACATAGTATTTCACTTTTCTTGATTACTCAATGAATATTGTAAAGCTTATGTTTTAGTTTAGGTTTATTTTATTTTTTTATTAAGTACTTGTTAGTTTAGGTAGACAGTTTTACAACATGCAGATTTGTACGGTTTATAGAAAACGTTATAAAGTAGTAAGTTAGATAGGGAAGCAGAGAATGATGTGTGGTGAAGCGGTCTCGGATGTCATTAATTGCCTTTTAAGTAATTCTAACTTGCTAAGTTTCCCTAAACACCTATAACCAGCTGACCCATTCTGAGAAAAAATAGTAGGTAGAACTGCTCCTTCAAGCTAAAGCTACATCTACTAACTTGGGAAACTTAGGATTGTTAGCCGACGCCCTGGAAGGCCAGATCTTAGTTACTTTTAACTAGGGGAGGGCTTTAGTCAGTAAAAGTCTGTCACTCTCTCTCGCTCTGGCCAGAGTGGGAGAAAAGAATCTACACCTACAAAAGCCTTTATGGACTAACATATGGGCATCTGCCCGAGATATAACGGCGGGCTGTTGTATATGTTCAAATTGCGCGGAAAATTTTAATTGCGTGATGTAGGATTTCGTAGTTTAGTTCTTATACGGTGGCATAGATGTTGCTACAATATAAACGTAGCTAATAAATAGATAGTTGCCAACTGTTCTTTACTTTTATTAAACGTAGTACGTTTAATAAATAGAGCCTTTAGATGTAATCTTTCACTAACGATACAATATTTCTACCTACTTGAAGGTACTTAATTTTTTTTAAGTAACGTAATACGTGGAAAGGTAATAAGGCAATTAATTGATCCTGGACCAGAATAGCACATGACAAAGCGATAGCACAGCGGAAGAGATTAGAGTTACTACAAAAACAATCGCGTAGATTACCAAAACAGTGTTTACAAAGGCTGCAACAAAAACACAATAGGACACAAAGATAAGCAGATTACCTGACTACAAATTAAGCTTCTATTATCCGTTTCTGCACCTAGATAGCGGAGCATTTTCCTTTTAAAGTAAATACATTGCAAAACTGAATGGAAAACAGACAGACAACATCGTTTATGGAGTCTTAAACCGTCAATATTTATCATAAAATATTATGTTATACGAATTGAAATACCTACAGTTTGTGAAAAGTTAACGGTTTTTCTATTCCAAACCTTTTATCAGTTTCTGTTCTTGACTTTTCAATGAGTGACTTCACGCTCTATCAATGTATCAGGCGCTTACGTATGTAGGTCCCTATTTAACGTCATCTCTTCAAGTTTTTGTAACTGTCTACAAGATGAGCTAAAGAACCTTCATGAAGTTTTAGGATAGTTGGGTAGCCTTATTTATATACAAGCACTTGCACAAAATGATGGAGTATGTCCAAGTCCAAGGATGTCTTATGTATGTGTGTTTGTCTGTTTTCCCTGTTCCGAAGCAGCAATGACGATGGACAGAGAGGAGGAGTCGGGAGCAAGGAGCGGCTCGGCGTGAGGGGCTCGTGTAGTATAGACTCACTCAGTGCGAGGCGGCGAGCACAAGCGACAGCGCGACCAGAGCGGCGCGCGCCGCCAGCCGGCCCGGCGCCGCGCCGCCTGCGCATGCCGCGCCGTCAGACCCAGGGGCCCGGACCCGACACTCTCTGCTGGAGCACTTGCGACCACTCAACACGAAACATTCGCAACGCTAACTTAACTGACCACAAAAAGATCTTAAGATTTGAAGAGGATTGACGTCAGTGCTCCACCAGAAAGTGCCCTGTTCTAAAACAGCTGTCGAGGTACCCCGGGCCCCATAGTGCGATGACTCAATGCAAGCTTTGTCCCATTGGAGTAACTACTTTATCAATTTCAACAAGTTATTATTATCAATGCGCAAACGATCAAAAACATATAACAAAAATTTAGACTTAGGACAGATCAGAGATGCAACTCTCCTGAGTCATCACAGTATTTGAAGAAAGTAAAATAAAGATAGAGTATTTAAATGGAGCAGAAGTTATGGATGCAAGAATGAGTTAACGTGAAGAACATTTAAATAGTTAGATTTAAATTATACTAAGGGGAGCCTTGGTATATAAATGAAAAAGTCTGTAATCTTTGCAACATATTCAATATATTCTGCTAATTCACCAACAATTATATGATATTTTATCGTTTGAAAGTGTCTAAACACCTAGACCCTAGAGTACAGTAACAACATCCTTAGAGACAAAGATTGCATTGAACCATCTGTATACTGAGAAAGTACAGTGAACATAACATTATTGGTATTTGTTTAGAGTTATTAGTTAACAGTGCTACAGTGTTTAGAATACAATATTTTACAACGATTTAGAAGATAAAAGCAGGAGTAAGCAGCGAATGTACGACAAGCTTCGTGTGGCAACGTACGAGTAGTCGTGGGTAGGTGGTCGTTTATATTATTTTCAGCGTACCGGGTGCTCAGGGCGGAAATAAGTTACGAGTAGAATATCTGGGGTGGAATTTTCTAATGTATACAAACCAACAAAGACATTTTATTCTTTTTATCGTAGGTAGTAATTCATGTCACATGTCATATGCACATCCGGCTCGAAGGACCAAAAAATGGAAAAGTTTTGGTTACACTTAAATATTAGGCGGGGTCTAGACAGGCATCCAACCAAGTGGTGACTTATCATTTTAAATTTTTAAATGGTCTTCTAAAAAATATGTTTGTAAGTGACATTCTACTCTAAACCCTTCACCATTTTAAACCCAGCGAGTGAGCGTGTTAAGCAAACAGAAGCACATAAATTTCTTGGTCAGTAGTTCATATACTGCTTACTCCGTAAGTATTCTCAACAAGCTACATTATCATAGTTTTAATTTATATAGACTTGATTAATTTGTAACCCCTAAATGCAACGACAAAATGCAACGGTGTAAATACATTTATCAAGTGGAAATGCAAAGTGCGGTAAAGTGCCAATTGGAATATACAGTGTCTTCAAAATCAATTAAAAATTTGGAAAAAGTTTTAGCTTATTCAATTTAGACTTAGTCGTAAACTAGGTTAAATATATCGAAGACGAGGAGTTTCGTTAAACACCTAGAAGAGAAAGTCATTAGATATGTACGAGTTAAGAGAATAACATCTACTGTTATAATAATATTCGAATAGTTTGTCGAATATTCGTCGACGTCCGATTCGAATCTGTCGGGAGCGGTCAGTGTGGACCGTCCTGTGGGAGCGTCGCTGTCGGATGGAAGCGGTGCATACTAACAGTGTGTGGGCTTGGTGTCGGGCATGAGCGCGCAGTGCTGCAGGCCCGAGCAGGCGGCGCCGGGCGGCAGGCACGCGCCGCCGCAGTCGGCGCCGGCGCCGCAGCCGCCCGCCTCGGCCGTCGTCACCTCCGTCCACACGGCGCGCCAGCCCATCGCGCCCACCGCCTTATCCGCTATTATAAACCTGACACACCGAAAACACTGCTCTAACTAACTCAACCACGGTATCATTACGTCGAGATGGTTTCATATCCTATAAGTTGTTGAATATGAATGTGCTCTCGTCAATAAATTTTTATCTAGTCTGAAATACAGGTCCAATCTAGGTTACGCAAAAATGCAGCTGGGTACTTTATAGTTCATTTTATGTATTTTACTTTAAGTGCCACTTTTTTAAATAAACGATATTCTAGCCTATTCTGATCAGGGCACGAATGTGTTTTCTCACCATCCCAGAAGAGCAAATACACAGCATTGCGCAAAGTTTCTTTTACTTATCAAATTATAGTGATGTGCTTATGAAACATCCGCAGCTACGGTGCTATAGTACTAAAACTTTTACAAACTAACGATGTTTTTTCTATTCTAATTAAAATGTGAAAGTTTATTCTCACTATTCCAGGAGAGCAAATGCACAAAATTGCGTAATGTTCCTAATGATCAAATCTCTGTGACGTGCTTATACCGTAATTACAGAAGTGCTAAGTGCTAAGTGCTAAGACTTACGACAGTCGTATAGAGTTGGAGGAGGAGAGGTACTGTCGGTGGGCGCCTTCTCCCCGCACAGCTCGAGCGGCGGGCCCGGGCTCTCGTACCACAGTGACGTGCTTATACCGTAACTACAGAAGTGCTAAGTGCTAAGACTTACGACAGTCGTATAGAGTTGGAGGAGGAGAGGTACTGCCAGCGGTCGGTGGGCGCCTTCTCCCCGCACAGCTCGAGCGGCGGGCCCGGGCTCTCGTACCACAGTGACGTGCTTATACCGTAACTACAGAAGTGCTAAGTGCTAAGACTTACGACAGTCGTATAGAGTTGGAGGAGGAGAGGTACTGCCAGCGGTCGGTGGGCGCCTTCTCCCCGCACAGCTCGAGCGGCGGGCCCGGGCTCTCGTACCACAGTGACGTGCTTATACCGTAACTACAGAAGTGCTAAGTGCTAAGACTTACGACAGTCGTATAGAGTTGGAGGAGGAGAGGTACTGCCAGCGGTCGGTGGGCGCCTTCTCCCCGCACAGCTCGAGCGACGGGCCCGGGCTCTCGTACCACAGTGACGTGCTTATACCGTAACTACAGAAGTGCTAAGTGCTAAGACTTACGACAGTCGTATAGAGTTGGAGGAGGAGAGGTACTGCCAGCGGTCGGTGGGCGCCTTGCGGTCGGTGGGCGCCTTCTCCCCGCACAGCTCGAGCGGCGGGCCCGGGCTCTCGTACCACAGTGACGTGCTTATACCGTAACTACAGAAGTGCTAAGTGCTAAGACTTACGACAGTCGTATAGAGTTGGAGGAGGAGAGGTACTGCCAGCGGTCGGTGGGCGCCTTCTCCCCGCACAGCTCGAGCGGCGGGCCCGGGCTCTCGTACCACAGTGACGTGCTTATACCGTAACTACAGAAGTGCTAAGTGCTAAGACTTACGACAGTCGTATAGAGTTGGAGGAGGAGAGGTACTGCCAGCGGTCGGTGGGCGCCTTCTCCCCGCACAGCTCGAGCGGCGGGCCCGGGCTCTCGTACCACAGCCGCAGCACTGCCGCTGGACATCCGCGCTCTGGAAGGTACAGACATATAATGTTACATATCGCACACACTTTTGATTATGCCAAGAAAAGTATCTGCTGTATAAATTAGCTAAAATCTTCATCGCATTTCAATAGGTACATGATCAATACATCAAAGGAATTTTAGGTTCGACTTTATCCAAGTCTAATCTATCAATTGGATAATTGTATTTTCTAAAATCAATATCCCATAGCCAGGAAGCGATGCCACTGATTTTGAAACAATAAAAACTTATGCTGTTTTATTACAACATTCAATAGTGTCGTAGATTGCTTTTATTTTATTCTTTATTGTTTTAGTCAGTATTATTTCCCTGGCATGCTATTTCTGAAATCCCGATTTTCGGTACCTATCTAAGAAATTGATCAGTACAGTCCTGTTTTGCCTTTGGTGAAAAGCAATTTATAGGTATTATACATTTAAAGAAAAGAATTGTTTTTTTTTTTAATATTCAGTAAATCTTAGTAATACTACATAAGATTCAGCTATAACTGAACCTTGATGAAACTTACCAGTAAGATGTCCCTCGACAGCGAAGTATTCAAAATTGAGCAAGAGTCTCTTCCCGGGGCGCGCCGTGACGAACCAGTTGCAGACCCTGGAGGCTGGCCCGTTCTTGGGCTGCTCGTAGTTCTGCGGGAAGTTCGGCGACGTGATCACGCCCCACTCCGCGCCCGACATGTTGCCGCCGCAGTCGCCGAATATCGACTTAGCCGGCTGGAAGAAAAATAAATAAATAAAAACCAATAGCACCCATACAGCAATTAGAAAATAGAACACATACACATAGGGACGCTTTAACATCATACAATACATCAACATCACTCGGTTATCAGACACAGCTAGCAACATGTTTGCTACAGCAATGTCCGATATAAGGGCAATCAAGTCTGCCGGCAATCATCGCCAGAACAGTATTGGAGCTGCCCCTCACCCTGCGCACCAAGGACGCGCACCGCTTGCGCATGGCGGTGTGAAGAAAGACAAGTGGCTGGAGCTTAGCGATGGGCCATTCAGAGATGCTTTAATAATTGAAAGAATCGGAGTCGTTAAAATAAACTATCGAGTCAACCATCGACTCACCGTTCCACAAAATAATCGAGATGATGTTCGATTGTTTCGAATAAAATAAATGCAATAAATAATCAAATTATGTAGGTACTCTTTCCCTAGACTCAAGACAAGTAATAATACTAACCTACTGTCTCACTGCAGGACATAGGTTTTAATTTGACAAATTGTGATTATAATTGTGATTATTTTTGTTATTATTGTTGGTTTTGACAATGATACTTGAAATGAATAAATTATTATTATAGGCATCTTTTCATACAGAGAAGTAATAAGAGTGGAAGATCATATTGAAATGTTGTTCATTAAATGTTCTGTTTCTTACTCCAGCAGCAATAAGATACAAAAACTTTTTTTTACATAGGCCTACATGGGCACTTATAAAACATCAGAAGCTAGTGCACGGTTCCGAAAGGTCCTTTCCTATGGACAAGACCGGCAAGAAACTCCATGGTTCGGCCTCTCGCATACCCAGGTTTTATTGCCGTGTTATAAGCACGGTTAATTCACTGTGTGTAGGTACGGTTGTCAATGTTATATGGATCATTGGGGTAGCTTGTTTTCATGGCGCTACGGCACGGTACCGCCGCCGTGCTTCATCAGTGTTGATTTGCAGTCTATGGCCTTGAGCAACAAGAGGCCTTAGTCTTTCCAGTTACCTCAAAAATATATCGAGCCTTGAAGCCGGAGGCGACGGCCTCGGCGTCGGTGTGCAGCGCGATGACCAGGCCCGTGGCGCCGCGCGGCGAGTGCATGGGCCCCGGCGTGGCCAGCCCGCACCAGCGGCCCAGCGGCACGCGCGCCCCCTCGCGCCCCACCCACCATGCCTCCACCCAGTCTTCGCTGCAGGTTGCGCCACTGGAAACAAGACAAGGTTTTTATTCTAGTGCGCCTAACCGTGTACATCGAAGGACTGGAACAATTTGCCCGTTGCGGTTTTCCCGTCCGATTATAATTTAAGTGTTTTCAAGGTTAGTGTAAATAGGCTAGTGCGCCTTACCATCAACGATTGCATCACTGCTTACCATCAGGTGGGATCGCACTGAAGCACTAGTTTATGTTACATGAAAATGTGTCCTAAGACATATTTCAGTGTGTCCTAAGACATATTTCAGTGTGTCCTAAGACTGTGGTAGGGGTGTAACTATATCATCTGAGGCCCGTGGGAGATTCATTGGATCAGAAAAATCGTTACGTTGTGATTTTTTTATATGTTGTGTTATTTCTTTTGAGCTCGCAGTGTCTCGAATTGGGGGTCAGTGGCATTTTGCCAGCCTTGCCATCCTATAGTTCCGCTACCCGACCGTGGAGTCCAATCTTCTGACCTTCCTATGGCACAGTATGCAGCCCTATGTAACGAAACAAATATGAGCCTTGTATTCTATTGAAATTCTGGACTGCAATAAAACAGTGTAAAGTCAGGCGTTGTCTTTGAAAGTGTTTGCAATGACGACGTGTGTTTGCGTAGGTACATTAAAATTTAAATAAGAACCACTGGACATAGTTCCATCACACAGAACCAGACCGACAAACAATCAAGACAAGTCTTTTTGTACCATATTCACTTTGTGTTAGTATACAAGTAGGACAGACAGAAGTAACCTGTAACTTGTTTACTAAAGATTTTTAGGTTGTAGCTAAGTATAGTTTTACCAAATTTTCGTCAGTGTCGTGTCGTTGCAGGTTCATCGACAGAGTTTCATAGTTTTGTATGTAAGCTTCACGCAGGCGTAAAGCAAGCGGATAATGATGAATACGTGTCGGCATGACGGATAGTGGACCTTGTCCAACTCACCTATACACGCCCGCAGTAGCATTCCAGGCATCAGCTCTGACTTTAAAGTGGTCGAACACCACGGTGACCTGCTCGCTGGGCGTGGCGGCCAGCGTGTAGGTGCAGTTGGTGTGCGAGGGGTAGTTGGAGGGGTAGCGCGGGCTGTTGAACTCGCCGCGCTTCTTGGCTTCGCTCCGGTACGTGAAGGCGCACTCGCCGCCCGGCGCCGCCGTGCCTGGCACTCGATATTCTGGAACATATGGTAAATGATAAATTAAATTATATTTATTTTGCAAATAGGTTTTCACAAACACTTTTCTTCTTCTTCTTAGTCGTGCACTCTTGACAGAGTGGTCGTGGTCATGTTTCGGTCGAGTCCTGCGCCACCGCCTCTCTCGCGATACGCCGCCATGCAGCTCTGTGTTTGGCGGCATGGGAGTTTTGGTATATGCTGCAGTGTGTAACCGACTTGATCAGGTCAATCCACCGTGTTGGAGAGCGTCCACGTGATCTTTTGCCCTCAAACAAACACTTTTACACGTCAATTTTTTTACTAGATGGAGCCGGTGTGTTTCCTAACTGACTATCCTAAGAAGAAACACCGAAACAAACTCAAAATGGTATAAAGATAAGAAGAGAATAGGTTACTTCTAAGGTTTTTAATTTTTGAGACTAAAATGACATTACGTGGGTTGTCATACTTGTCAAAACACAAAAGAACTGGCATCATTACTATTGTAAGTTTGACATTTGCCTGTGTCAATTTAGTCTCACGGTTTAAAAATCAGATTTTAGGTAAGCGCACTCCATCGTCGACCGCATCGTCGCTTTCCATGTTGTGGTCATCATTAATCCGAAAACCACTGATGATGAAAAACGCGCGCCATTCATCTACCTTTTTTTAGGTGAGTAATCACTAATCATCCAACGATTTCTCCCGCTATAGGGTGATTAATACCACATCTTTGTCTAACAGTTTTCCTTTGCGTTTTAGGCCCAGGATTGCCTTTGTAGAAATTCCTCGCTGACCTAGTGTAGGTCTTTTTTAATTAAAAAATAATCATCAATCAATCAATCAAATTTAGTATGAAAATTGGAATCCTAAAATATAGAAAGCAACCGGACGTCTTTTATTGCTATCCAGACATGCCATGCCATTTTGTATCTAAGGACCAATAGTCCTTACATACAAAATATTACGATATGACATGTCATATCCTCACACTACGACCCTTGTTTGATTATTAGAGAATGTCTAAGACATAAGGGTCAGTTGTACTAGTATGTTACATAAAGTTTTAACAAATAAAAATGAAACACATACTCGTACATAAAGTCCCCTACAAATACCACTCACCAGTCTCGAAAGTATATTTGGCTTTAAATCCCCTGCCCTGCAGTTCTCCTGAGCTGAAGACCATGACAAGGCGAGGCCCGTCGGAGAGGAGCGGCGGAGGGAAGGCAGGCTGCTCGGGAGTGGCAGGCGCGCCCTCTCCGCACAGCTCCGCGTCGTGCTTGTCGTAGGAGTCCGTCGCCTCCTGCCCGCGCAGGTATACCTTCAGGTAGCCGTCGGGACAGGAGCTGGAAATTGTAGAAGGAGTTATGAAAAACTGAAACTCTTTGTAAGGCCATGGTCTAAAAATTTTAATCTGTGTACCAAGCCTTTTTCTAACTACGAAACCGACTAGATTTCTAGTGTGATCGTATGCAAAGAGAACCAGTACTACCTATTCAGAGATTTTTTGATGATTGCTAGATTTTCTAAGTTATACACATTTTACAAAACACATATTTGTATTTGCATTGTAATGTAAAATCCATCTTTCACGTCAAACCTCTGAAGGTTTGCTGTAAGGAAGCTTAAATTCTGGGCTTAGCTCGTTGTATCTGACCCGGCAAACATTGTTCTGCCACAAAAGGTATTAAAATAAAATGGGGTCGGGGAGGAAGAGTTAAAAATAGCCTACGACGTATTCTTCAATCTATGAAAAATTTCATTAAATTCTGTCAAGCTGTTTTGGAAGAGTTCCATTACAAACACAGTGACACAAGATTTTTAGATTAGATGTTTTGTGTGTGGAGGTCTGGTAGGAGCCGCTCCTCGTAAAATACTTAAATCCGGCTTGACTGGAAGCCGACCCCAATATAGTTGGAAAAAGGCTAGGTAGATAGATAGATAGTTTTGTGTGTAATAAAGATTGCCTAATAATATGATTATGTAGTTGGGGGATTAGTAACTTCAGAAATCGGAAAGAAGAAAACAAAGCAATAACAGTATTAAAAGTCAGTTAATATGAAAACTTACTCCGGTTTCGGATTCTCGCCCTTCGGTATAGAAAAATTCTGAAACTCTAATCGAACCCTTTCCAAATTCTGTGAATCTTGCATACCATATATAAAATATCTGAAAAAGAAACAACACATAGTTTTGTTAATTCATTTTGCTCAAAAGGAGAGGTATTATATGCAAAACATGTAAACGTGGTCGTGGTTGTGTAGTCTGTCTAAAAAGTCAACCGACTTGGGTGATTATAGGTACTTGGCTAGGGGGATTAGGATACAGTACAATGAAGTATGATATGGGTAATACTGGTTGAATAATCAAGCAAGTTTCATTAAAAAGTCTTGAGGGTTTTTGATGATTCAACCAGTGTTCCCTATATCAGATTTCATTCTACTCTAATAATTACTTCAGTCGGTTGACTTTTTACGCCCGAAACCAATAACCTATCTATCACATATCGGAGATTGAAAAACAAATGAAACAACAGAAAACATGTAAATTTTTGTATGGTATCATTTGTTTTTCAATCTCCGATATGTGATAGATTGATTATTAATTTCGGCCGTTAGATAGATTATACATATGAACGTTGAAGACTGGTCGGATTTACTCACCTACAAACAACTTTTTGTATATAGGGGAATGGATAATTTGGATGGTACACGAAACCCGTCGATTCTTTTTTACTAAGAATCTTCTGGTCACACTCGGAGCCCCTAATGTGCTCGGCGTCGTGTTTACTTATAAAATCTGAAAGCCAAAACAACCAAAGTAATAAAAAACTTTCTTCTCCAACTTCTTAGGGTAAGGGAAAAAACTCTTTGTACGAGGGGTGTAATAAATTACGAAGTTTTGAATGTGCCCGTTCAATGGATTACTGTAATAACTTAAGTTGCGACAGTAATTCAGTCAAAATGGGAAGTGGGTCCCGTATTGTAGAGCTTTATTTGTGAAATTATTGATAACAAGTACGACAAGTATATTATTTTGCAGTTGTCAATAATATTAATTCCTACTATTCACCTTAGTTGTAGCAGGTAACTTTGACACGGTTTTATTTCAATGTGCTAGTTCAATGCAATAATGAAAGAAAGACTAATTATATTCTCGATACAATATCTAGTACTCGATCGATACTTCTTAGAAACTAACCCATATTTTAGGGCAGTCCCGACTGGTTACTGGTAAACTCCACAGACAGAACCAACCAACCACTCAAGCTGATAGTATTTCTTTAATTTACTTGTTTAAAAGTCATTGAATAGAAAGATTAGAATAGACCTTGGGTGTTCCTGAAGCTTCCTCGCATTTTTACATTAGACCTTGAAGTTAAGGTCATTGACCTCGAGGTCAAGGTCACATTCAGGGTCTCCCAGGCTTTCCCCACCAACACCCAGACCCCACCGGATCCCGAGTGTTTGATTAGGAATTTGTTGGTTGAAATTTTTCAGTCTTTGCGTTTTTCTTCAGAGCCCTGCTACGTAGGTATAATACAACCACTCTTAAGACTAATCCAAATTTAAGCTATTTTAAAGTCAAAAGCCCAGTTAGGAATGTAATGCTTTGAGTCAAAGGTAGTAAAGTAAGCTAAAAGTGGTGATGATAATGCCATCTAGCCGATTTCGGCCACAGCGACGGCATTCATTGTCTTCTCATGGTGGTTGTGGGGTAAAGGTAAATGTAGTAAGGTAGCGTCACTTACCTAACTTAACAAAACTCTCTGAAAACTCGAAGATACCCTTAAAGCCGCGGTTCTGCGTGCTGGCGGCGCGCGGCAGCGTGGAGAAGGTGACGAGCAGGCGCTCGTCGCTGGAGTACAGCACCAGGTTGCGCTGCTGGCCGCAGTACGTGCCGATCACCGCCGACGTGTTGTCGGGCCCGTCGTACACGCGCACCCAGTCGAACGGACAGCTGTGGACAGGGATGTTACTGGTATTATAAGAAGCTTACAGTGATCGGTACATAAACTCGGTCTTTATATAGTCGTTATGAGAACAAACCACTGAATAAAATGTTGTTTTCGTATAATAAAGTTAGAAATCAAGATTTAGCGCAGTCTCCGATAAGAAGACGTGGTGGACAAGCCACTACTGTCTGTGTTTCCAGATAGCTACAACATAAGGGTCTTTAAGTCTAGACTGAATAGGTTACATCTAGGCAGGCGTACTCCACCGTCAGCCACATCATCGCTTACCATCAAGTGAGATAGCGGTCAAACGCGAGGCTATGAATAATAAAAAAAACTACTGTTGAAGAGTAAAACTCTGAAAGTCCGTGATGAGACCTGTATGAATCAGAATATTAGGCTGTGAAAAGGACGGATGCAAAAAGATGTGTGGTGTGACGAGAATGGATAAAGTAAGAAATGACGATATTAGGAAAAGTTTGAAAATGACGTTAGTGGTTGAAAAGTTTAAGAAGAATCGTTTATCTTGAATTAGAGAAAGTATGAAAGTGGCGCCAGTGATTGAAAATTCAAATGAGTAACTTGATATGGTCATATGGTCAAGAAGAGGGATGTACCACATGTTCCTAAAAGAGTTACAGCCCTTACAGTTGAAGGGGAAAATCAAAAAAAATTTAACACCACAAAAATAAATATAAATATAGAATATATATTACTCACTGAGGTCCGCCGAAAAACAGATCGAAGTCTCGGAACTCTAGCCGTATCCTCTGTCCCGGCTGACCCTGGAACAGGTAGTTGCAGACCATGTCCTTGGGGTAGATGCCGGGGTACGTCGGCGACAGCAGGAAGCCCGTCTTGCGCTTGCTGGCCTCGATCACGAACGAGCACAATGTGTTTGGAACTGGGGTGCCCACTTCGAATTCCGCTGTGGATAGATGAGAATAACATTAGTTAGGAGTGAATAGGTTACTTCTAGGCAAGCGTGTTCCATCGTCGGCCACATCATCGCTTATGATCAGGTGAAATATTAGTCAAACGCGAGCATACCCGTAATAATAATAAAAAACATAAATTAATGTGAAAGCGTTTGGTTTACCCGAGAAATTAATTTTTTCTTGGTCTTTTGGTTGGTCATTGTCAGGTTTCTGATTCATTGAAATATGATTTGCGATCATAACACGTATAATTATTAACAGAATTATAATCTTAATATATAAAAGGAAAAACTGGCTGACTGGGAATGTAAAATTGCACAGGTTTCTTTTTATGACGTCCGTGAGCACTAACGGCCGAACCCAATAACCTATCTATCACACATCGGAGATAGTAAAACAAATGATACAATACAAAAATTATACATGTTTTCTGTTGTTTCATTTGTTTTTCAGTCCCCGATATGTGAAAGATAGGTTGTTGGTTTCGGCTGTTAGAGAAGGTTTTCCAAAAGTCACCTCTATGGGTATGAAACGGGGATCCAAACTATATATAGAGAAACCTACTTTTACATGAGCGAAAAGGCGTCAGATTGTAGTTTATAGTGTAGCCAGAAGTGCTGTGCACTCCCTGAGGTATGTGCGCGGCGAGACGGGGGGGAGAATTGACTGCTGCGCTCTGTCAGTGCGCCGTCAACGCTCGTGGCGGCAGGTAGTGTCATCTGTATCGGACTGTCTATGTCAGACGCACATGGGATAAATATTCAAAGATGGGTCGTGCGTTATCTCGTGATATAAAGACTGCCATTTTTAAGGTGGCTGAATATTTTATGAAAAGAAAAGCAGACAAAGAAAGCTTTGAATTTAAAAATGATGTGAATATTGCCAAAATCGTTGCGGAGGCTACGGGGTACAGCAAAAGAACCGTGCATAATGTGATTTCTGCGGGTTATTTATCAATTGAAAATTCAAGCCAATTAAAATTTCAATCGCCAAAAAAACCAAAAGTTCTAAAGAAAAAACACGTTGTGGATGATTTTGACCTTGGAGTTATCAGAAGAAAAATTCATCAGTTTTACGAAGTTGACAAAAAAATACCAAGTGTCCGTAAGTTACTATCAAGTTTGAGAAAGGATGGCATATTGACTTGTGAACGGGAATATTTAAGACAGCTTTTACACAAAATGGGCTACCGTTTCAAAAAATGCAAATCAAAGAGACTTCTTCTTATAGAGCAGCCTAATATTACAGTGTGGCGGAAAAAATATCTAACACAAATCAGAAATTACAGAACGCAAAACCGCAACATATATTTTCTTGATGAAACATACATCAACGCCGGTCACCATGCCAGCAAATGTTGGCAATCATCGTCAGAACCCGGAATTCATGCTGATATTGGGAAAGGACGGCGATTGGTAATTCTTCACGCTGGGTGTCGAAATGGCTTATTGGATGATGCATTGACTATATTCAAATCAGATGCTAGAACCGGTGACTATCATGGAGATATGAGCGGACCTACTTTTTATAAGTGGGTAGATGAAAAGTTAAAAGATAAGTTGCTGCCGAATTCTGTAGTTGTAATGGACAACGCGTCTTACCACAGCGTTCAGGTTGAGAAGAAACCAACTATATCAAGCCTCAAAAGTGAAATGCAGAACTGGTTGCTACGCCATAATGTAGAATTTTCAGGAACCATGACAAAGGCTCAACTGCTACTTCTTATCAAAAATACACAAAAAGAACCCGTGTATAGAATTGACGAACTCCTGAAAGCCAGTGGACACACTGTTCTGCGTTTACCTCCGTACCATCCGGATTTAAATCCAATTGAGTTGGTCTGGGCTGATATTAAAAACAACATAGCCCAAAACTATATTAATTCTTCTCTAGACGAAAAAATAATCTTATTGGATAAATTGTTTTCGGAATTCACGGCGGAAAAATGGCAGAGATGCGACGATCATGTCCAGAAAAATGAAAACGATTACTGGAGTCGCGATAGTAGGTTCGATAATGTTATCGATTCATTCATAATAAATTTGCAAGACTCTGATTCAAGTTCCGGTGGCGAAGTGGAAGATGAACATGATGACGAAATCGAAGATGAAGTTGAAACGGAATCTATGTCAGAATAACTTTCGTTAGAATATATAATTGTTTATTTATTTATTTTTATTTATTTTTTTTATTTAACGGTTTATGTACACACAAAAGAATTATAAAAGAAAAAGGAGACAGACAATAGGTACAACGGTAATGCTTATTTCTAAAGAAATCTCTTCCAGCATACCGCGAAAGGAGAGTTGGAAGAGAAAGAGAAGTAGACACCGTGTGTGACAGTAAAATGACAGTAAATATATTATACAAAAATAGTTATTAATAAAATGATAAAACATGCAATTAAAGATACATATATATATAATAATTATATACATATTATAATAAATAATACAAAAATACATACTAAATAATACTAAAAAATACATACTTATTTGCAACTATGATGAAATTGACAGATAGTGTTCTTTCACTCTACTCTTAAAAAGAGCTAGGGTTTGACAGCCTCTAATGTCAGGCGGCAGTGCGTTCCACAAACGTACGGCGTGCGAAGTAAAGGAATAGGAATAGAAATCGGTGGAGTGGGGAGGGGATTTAAGGAGATTCTTTAGATGCGACCTGCAAGGTGCATCGGAAGGACGTGAAAAGGAAAATCTTTCCCGCAAATAGGAAGGCATTTTCGGGTTGTGAAGGATGTTAAATAGCAGACATAACAATCGAGAGTTCCTGCGAAGTCGAATAGGGAGCCACTTGAGTACCTTGCGAAAGCCGGAGACATGATCATACTTTTTAAGATTAGTTCTTATTTGTCACCTGCACATTGTAGCGGCTCGTACTTACGTAGTCATTCTAATTAGAGGAGCGCACAGCGACCGTACGCCACCGCGCGCCCGCGCATACTAAGCTAGCCGAGGTGGAAGGAATGCGAACTGGCTGCCTGTATCATCACGCTCGAACAACATAGGGAGCGCGGCACATACTACCGACATTACCAAAATGTGTTAGTCTTAAGTTTATTTAATGTACCTTATTTATTTCGATATATTTAAACTAGTACTGTATATAAGCAGCGTTTCCTAATAAATGACACAGATCGTTATTCGCCTTCTTATTCGCAACAACCTCCCCTAAAGTGGTGACCCCGCGTTCGAAATGTCTCCGCCCGTCACGGAAGCAGACAAGACTACTACGCCTGAAGACGTCGAAGCAATTAGCGTCCAGTCACGCATACCTAAGTTCTGGAGCAACAGACCTAAGCTTTGGTTTGCCCAATTTGAGGTTATAATCCACAACCAGAAGCTCGGCGATGAAAGCAAGTTTGCACTTCTTGTGGCTCAGCTGGAAATCAAGGACATCGACCAAATCAGCGATATCATCTTGTCACCGGCCAACTCCGGCCGATACGACGCAGCAAAAAGAAGACTGTTGGAGGTTTACGAAGATAGCGAGGGTATTCAGCTACAAAAACTGCTGAATGAAATGGAACTTGGTGATCAACGACCATCGCAGTTGCTTCGCCGAATGAGAAACCTTGCTGGGAAAAAGATGCCAGATGACACCCTGAAAATGTTGTGGCAAGGACACTTACCTGCTTCTACCCGCACAGTGTTGGCAGTGAGCGATGAATCCAAGCTGGACTCGTTGGCCGCCATGGCAGACAGGATGCAAGAACAGCTGAAAGAGGTAAACGCCGTGTGTTCCTGCCAGTGTCAACCTACCACGTCAAAGGCCCCAGCGACAGCGGCGCCAGTCGAAATAGCGGCGACATCTGATTCTGCAGACCAGAAGCTCTACAGCATGATTGAAGCCCTGACGAAGGAGGTCGCAGCGCTAAAAACGAATCGATCCCGCAAATTTCAACGCCGATCCCACAATTTCAGAAGCCGTTCTAGCTCGAAATCTCGGGACAGATCAAACGCCGTGTGCTATTTCCATAAGAAATTTGGAAAAGCAGCATACCGATGCAGAAGCCCGTGCTGTTTTAAAGAAATGTTAAAGGAGAAGCCGGAAAACTAAAGAAGACTCAAGCCGTGGCGGTGGCCGAAGTCGACGATTTATCCACATACCGCCTATTTTTAAACGACAAATCAACCGGACAAAAATTCCTAATCGACACTGGTGCAAATGTTTCCGTTTTACCCGCCACTGCACGAGACAAACAGCGGACACCAACCAACTACTTGTATGCAGCAAATGGTTCACAAATACCCACATACGGCGAGCGAACCATTGTTCTCAACATCGGAATGCGGCGTGCCTACAGTTGGCGATTTATGGTTGCAACAGTCAGTCGGCCGATATTAGGCGCTGATTTTTTGCACCACCACGCACTTATGGTGGATCTCCATGGACGACGATTGGTGGATAAAAAAACCAATTTGTCGGCACGTGGTTTCCTGTCACCCACGGCAGATGGAAGCATCCGAACTATCGATGACAAGCTTCCCTACCACGACCTGTTGGCCAAGTTCCCAGACATCACGAGACCAAACCTAAAAAAACTGGGAAATAGTGAAGTTGAACACTATATCGAAACCACCGGCCCGCCGATATTTACAAATGCGAGACCACTACCGCCGCATAAATATAACGCTGCAAAACAAGAATTTCAACTGATGATGAACCAAGGAATTTGCCGACCATCAAATAGCCCATGGGCTAGTCCATTGCACATGGTTTTGAAAAAAGACGGTACCTACAGATCCTGCGGCGACTACCGTAGACTCAACGCAATAACCACTCCCGATCGCTACCCGATACCACGACTGCATGACTTTACACATAACCTCCAAGGCAAGAAGATTTTTTCAAAAATTGATCTTCAGAAGGCCTACTACCAAATAAAAAACAGAGAAGAAGACGTAAAGAAGACAGCCGTGATTACACCTTTTGGCTTGTACGAGTTCACTAGGATGTGTTTTGGTTTGATGGACGCAGGCCAGACATTCCAACGTCACATCGACAACGTGCTACGCGGCCTACCCGTCTTTCCATTTGTCGATGACATTTTGGTAGCTTCTGAGAACCAAGAAGTACACAGAAGAGAGCTTGAAGAAGTGTTTAAGCGACTCAACGACAGTGGTTTAAGAATAAACGTCGCTAAGTGTATCTTCGGCCAGTCAAAACTCGATTTCCTGGGATACACAATAAGTCCAGAAGGCATTACACCAACGGAAGAAAAAGTACAAACAATCCAGTCCTATCCATTGCCAAAAACGATCCAAGATTTACGTCGTTTCGTCGGGATTCTAAATTTCTATCGTTCGAGTATACCCCATGCGGCTGAACATCAAAAAGAATTGAGTAAATACTTTCACAACGCCAAGAAAAACGATAAAACAAGCATACAATGGACCGAAGAGGCAAAAAAAGCATTCAATCATTGTAAAGAAGATATCAAGAATTGCGCATTGTTGTGCTATCCATCACTGAGCGAACCTTTCGCATTAATGACAGACGCTTCAAACACATGTGCTGGTGCCGTTATACAACAAAAGATCAACGGCAGGTGGAGACCACTGGGATTTTTCTCAAAGAAGTTCAGTGACGCTCAACAAAAATACAGCACGTACGACCGTGAGTTGCTATCAATCTACATGGCAATACGTCACTTCCGCCGTGTGTTTGAAGGACGAGATTTAATCGTTTACACGGACCACAAACCGCTGTGTAACGCATTGACTTCAAATAGCAAGTCTGAGACGCCCCGCCGAACAAGATACCTTGAATATATCGGACAGTTCACGTCTAATATTCAACATATAACCGGCCAGGACAACAAGGTCGCAGACGCATTATCACGAATTGAAACAATAACATGCCCGACACCACTCGATTACACCGAGTTAGTAAAAAAACAAGACCAAGACGAAGAATTTAAAATGCTAGCGAACAAAGGAAAGTACATATTTAAGAAGATCGCCATTCCCAACTCAACCGCCAAACTCGTAACCTGTGAGATGTCATCAAGCACTGCTCGTCCATATCTGCCACTAGACTTTCGAAAAGCAGCTTTTCGAGCGATTCACGACCTTAGCCACCCTGGCATAAGGGCGACAAGGAAGCTCGTCACTGCTCGCTACTGGTGGCCCTCCATGAACAGCGACGTAAATGAGTGGACTCGAACGTGCGACGCGTGCCAGCGTGCTAAGGTGCAACAACACACGAAAACACCTATTGCGAGTTTCCAACAAGCAAACAGACTGGAGCACGTGCATATAGATATTGTTGGCCCGTTACCTATTTCAGACGGCTTTCGATATCTATTGACCATGATAGACAGGGCTACCAAATGGCCTGAAGCCATACCATTAGAGGACATAACCGCAGAAAGGGTTGCTAATGCATTCTATGAGGGTTGGATCGCGAGATTCGGTTGCCCAGTAACCATAACCACAGACCAAGGGAGGCAATTTGAATCTGACCTATTTAATAAACTGATGCAACGCATGGGAATTCACCGCACCCGCACCACTGCCTACCACCCGCAGTGTAACGGCGTGATAGAACGATGGCACCGTTCACTAAAGACGTCACTCACTGCAAGACTAAAATCTACAACATGGTCACATGAGCTACCTACAGTGCTGCTGGGACTGCGCGCTTCGATAAAAGAAGACGTGGGCGCAAGTACTGCTGAACTAATATATGGCCAAACGCTGCGATTACCCGGAGAATTTTATGAAGAATCTACAAAACATCGCGATACGATTTCAAACTTCATGAATAAGTTGAATGGAGCGTTAAAGAAGGCCCAGGTGCAACGAAAATCTAACCAATCCCGAGCGACATTTATTCACGATGATCTATATAAATGTTCGCATGTTTACCTACGCAATGACGCATCAAGCAAACCTCTGACGCCGACCTACACTGGCCCGTACGAAGTAATCAGTCGTAAGGATAAATATTTCACTATCCAGTTACGCAATAGATGCACCAACATCACTGTTGACAGACTAAAGCCAGCTTTCCGGATCAACACTGAGCCAGAACCACCAGGCACAGATACGCACGCATACGTCACGAGAACAGGAAGGACATCGAAGCCCTGCGTACGGTTCACTAGCGGGGGAATGATGTAGCGGCTCGTACTTACGTAGTCATTCTAATTAGAGGAGCGCACAGCGACCGTACGCCACCGCGCGCCCGCGCATACTAAGCTAGCCGAGGTGGAAGGAATGCGAACTGGCTGCCTGTATCATCACGCTCGAACAACATAGGGAGCGCGGCACATACTACCGACATTACCAAAATGTGTTAGTCTTAAGTTTATTTAATGTACCTTATTTATTTCGATATATTTTAACTAGTACTGTATATAAGCAGCGTTTCCTAATAAATGACACAGATCGTTATTCGCCTTCTTATTCGCAACAACCTCCCCTAAAACATTTTTAATAAAATAGGAGTATATTTGGGTTATATTTTAATCAACTAAGTAAGTATAATATATTACAGATAGCCTCCGACCGTCGTCCCGCCCCAAGTCTTGCTTTAGAAATGCACACTGAAATCGTAAGATCTGTCCGACATGTATCGATCTCATGTGAACTCATGCACTTTTTTCTTCGCCTCCCACCTCGCCGCGCATACCTCAGGCAGTGCACAGCACTAATGGTCACACTATAGTAATAAAATAACCAATTACCTACCTACTCCATAATTCCCTGACAAAAGTTTTCAAAGCTTTATATATTAAAACCTGAGTTCTTTTTGAGTACTTTTTCTTCATCTCGTGTCAAGTAAGAAAGGTAGGCATGCAAGAGACGTCTCGTCATATTGGAAAATGCTATGGGAAATAATGTCAACACTTTTCGTTGTCCAGTATAGACATGAGTATTAATATTTTATTTTATACGATTATACAATCTATGTATACTAACATTATAAAGACAATTATTGGCTGTTGAGCTGCGTGTCACGGGTTTGATCCCGCACGGAATTTTCCAGGGGCGCAGTTACAGACACAGGCACCAGGTGTAGAAAAGGCATAGTTACGGCCCAGATGATCAGTTTAAGTATATTGTAAGTCAGGAGTTATTTTTTAATATGTCTACTAGATCAGAAGCCGAGGACTGAACTAGTTGTGGCAGTTCCAACTGCTGGACATTAGTTATGCGGGCGCTGCGCGGCTAACTTTGACAGGCGCCTCAATGTTGTTCCACTAACTAAATATGTTTCATAGATTGCTGCTTCATTGGAGGTGACGTTCTATTTCGTGTATTACATGCCACAATCTTGGAATAGTTTGATGAAGATGTCAATTAATACACAAGTTCTCGATCACTTGTTTTTGCATTTTCTGTTTATAGTAATGTCTGCCTAGCCTTTTTTCCCAACTATATTGGGGTCGGCTTCCAGTCAAGCCGGATTTAGCTGAATACCAGTATTTTACGAGGAGCGGCTGCCTACCAGACCTCCACAACCCATTAACTGGGGTAACACGGTACTTTATGGCAAGACTGGAGTCAGATTTACTGGTTTCTGACTATCCGTAACGACTGCCAAAGATTAACGTGCTTTCCGAAGCACGGAGGAAACTCGTTATGTTAAGATGGTCACCCATCCACAGACCACACTTGGCAAGCGTTGCTTAACCTTGAAGATCGACCCGTGCGGCTGTTATTATCTAGCAACGAGCTCCTCATCCTCTCCGTTTATAAATAGTAAAGTAAACTATTAATATTATTTAAAAAAGTAATAAAACGATTAAATAGTTTGATTTTTAATTCGAATGCTAGCATTCTTCTATCAATTAAACTGATAATTTATAGTTTGATTGACTGTTAGGTTCAGGTGAAGAGCGTGGGCGGCGTGTACATCTTGTCGGTGTAGAAGGACAGCGCCACGGCGCGGTGCAGCGAGACGCGGCGGCGCGGCGGGATGGGCCCGCAGTAGTGTACAGATATGTTATGATCTCACTCACTTGCGTTGATGAACTGGTAGGTTCCGGTGAAGAGCGTGGGCGGCGTGTACATCTTGTCGGTGTAGAAGGACAGCGCCACGGCGCGGTGCAGCGAGACGCGGCGGCGCGGCGGGATGGGCCCGCAGTAGTGTACAGATATGTTATGATCTCACTCACTTGCGTTGATGAACTGGTAGGTTCCGGTGAAGAGCGTGGGCGGCGTGTACATCTTGTCGGTGTAGAAGGACAGCGCCACGGCGCGGTGCAGCGAGACGCGGCGGCGCGGCGGGATGGGCCCGCAGTAGTGTACAGATATGTTATGATCTCACTCACTTGCGTTGATGAACTGGTAGGTTCCGGTGAAGAGCGTGGGCGGCGTGTACATCTTGTCGGTGTAGAAGGACAGCGCCACGGCGCGGTGCAGCGAGACGCGGCGGCGCGGCGGGATGGGCCCGCAGTAGTGTACAGATATGTTATGATCTCACTCACTTGCGTTGATGAACTGGTAGGTTCCGGTGAAGAGCGTGGGCGGCGTGTACATCTTGTCGGTGTAGAAGGACAGCGCCACGGCGCGGTGCAGCGAGACGCGGCGGCGCGGCGGGATGGGCCCGCAGTAGTGTACAGATATGTTATGATCTCACTCACTTGCGTTGATGAACTGGTAGGTTCCGGTGAAGAGCGTGGGCGGCGTGTACATCTTGTCGGTGTAGAAGGACAGCGCCACGGCGCGGTGCAGCGAGACGCGGCGGCGCGGCGGGATGGGCCCGCAGTAGTGTACAGATATGTTATGATCTCACTCACTTGCGTTGATGAACTGGTAGGTTCCGGTGAAGAGCGTGGGCGGCGTGTACATCTTGTCGGTGTAGAAGGACAGCGCCACGGCGCGGTGCAGCGAGACGCGGCGGCGCGGCGGGATGGGCCCGCAGTAGTGTACAGATATGTTATGATCTCACTCACTTGCGTTGATGAACTGGTAGGTTCCGGTGAAGAGCGTGGGCGGCGTGTACATCTTGTCGGTGTAGAAGGACAGCGCCACGGCGCGGTGCAGCGAGACGCGGCGGCGCGGCGGGATGGGCCCGCAGTAGTGTACAGATATGTTATGATCTCACTCACTTGCGTTGATGAACTGGTAGGTTCCGGTGAAGAGCGTGGGCGGCGTGTACATCTTGTCGGTGTAGAAGGACAGCGCCACGGCGCGGTGCAGCGAGACGCGGCGGCGCGGCGGGATGGGCCCGCAGTAGTGTACAGATATGTTATGATCTCACTCACTTGCGTTGATGAACTGGTAGGTTCCGGTGAAGAGCGTGGGCGGCGTGTACATCTTGTCGGTGTAGAAGGACAGCGCCACGGCGCGGTGCAGCGAGACGCGGCGGCGCGGCGGGATGGGCCCGCAGTAGTGTACAGATATGTTATGATCTCACTCACTTGCGTTGATGAACTGGTAGGTTCCGGTGAAGAGCGTGGGCGGCGTGTACATCTTGTCGGTGTAGAAGGACAGCGCCACGGCGCGGTGCAGCGAGACGCGGCGGCGCGGCGGGATGGGCCCGCAGTAGCGCCCGCCGAACGCCGAGTTCACCAGCTCGCCCGCCTCCAGGGACGCCATCTCCGAGTAGATGTCCATTGACTCGTGGTTGCATCTGTAGCATGGGGTTTAAGTTATCATGTGACGGTTAGAAGAAGCGGGTAAGATGTTGAAGTGAAGATCAGGTGAGGATAGCAATTAACGTAACATAAGCAGCCTATAAATCCTCTCTAGGATAGGACCGAGGAGCTTAAGTTTCAGGCCACTTGGTAAAGCCTTTGTTATGGTAAAGGACCAAAAGAAAGAAAACTGGAAATACTTTTTTCGCATTAAATTAAGTAGAAAAGAATCCTGCTCTCAGCCAGTCCTAATTTAACTTGTCTTAGATGTTTCTCCTTTCAACCGACCTCCACCGAGTGGCGGTGCAAAAAGAAGATATGACGCGCTGTCAACGGTGAACAGCTCTCTTTCTGCTAGGCTTCCGAAGGCGACGCACAAATTTTAAGGACGTTAGGTCTTGATTAGGGCCATGTTATATAATTCTGCTGTATTTATTATTTAACTATGCACTTGAGTCTGATTAAGGATAATTTTGTAAGAAATATAACTTTTAGGTTATTAGTGTTTCGTTTTTTTAAGTTAGTTCCCTTCTGGTCTCTAAGATCAGAAGTGGGATAACCACGCGTTCAAGGCCGTTCGCCATATAGTGCTATTCATTAATAATATTAAATAGAGGTATTGTGATTGTGTGAAAACATCTAAACCGTAAGTACCTAAGTTCTGTTTCTTACAAAATGTCAGGGCGTTCGTCGCGACCTAGAGGACGTAGACATTCTCGTGAGCGACAATCTAGTGGCGGTTCTCGCAGAAATAATCGCGATAATTAGGATGATCGTAATACGCCCCCGATTGTGGCACGCGACGGTCGAAACAGTCAAACGGATCGTAGAGATAAGTCGTCTAGGCGTCATAGTGTCTTGCATAGCTCACAGAGTCGCTCTCGTGGTCGTAGATATCGTGAAGATTCGTATGATTGCCGTGACAACTCGCGCGATGTAGCCCTTGATCGAATTATTACGAGATTAGAAGAAATTGAGCGTAAATTGCCAACAACATTAAGCAGTGATAGTCCATTGCACCCAGCAAGTGAAAACCGGTTATTATCCTCTTTTCCGGTCGTACCAATCCCTGCTAGCAAGCCAGGTTCACGCATAACCGAGACAATAACCGACGAGGTTACCACAGAGAATAACTTGCGTACAACAGATGTGCATAACGAAGATAATGTAACGAACAGTATTGTTAGAGCCTTCAACACGCTTTTAAAAACAAAGTCTCATAACTACTACATATCACCGTTTGATCCAAATGTCCAAGATTTTGATGTTTGGTGCGCTGAGGTTGATCGTGGCCGAATAATAAATAATTGGGATGATCGCGAATGCCTAGGACGAATAGGTTCTTGTTTGCGTGGTGAGGCAGGATCGTGGTCAAATGATTGGGTGACAAGTGATAGATCCTGGAGTAACTTTAAGGTTGAATTTAGATCTCCTTGTCCCCGTAGCATTGATAGTGCGTCCATATTATTTGAGGTTATGTGTACGAACTCGAACAAGTACCCAACTTATGCGGAATACGCGCGTAAATCCTTGTTGCGTCTGAATATAGTTCAACGTTTATCCGACGAGTTAAAATCCGCCATTGTTGTTAGAGGCATCAGCGATCCTCAAGTTAAGGCTGCGACAAAAAATGCTAAGCTTGCATGTAAAGATTTGGTAGAATTTCTATCAGTATACGTAAAACCCAAACACGACAATAATGTTGCTGTTGACCGTGCCTCCTCTAATAGCTCGTCTAACCAACGTAAACGTGAGGCACCTAAGTCAAACAACAGCAATCTTACTTGTCACAATTGCGGCAAAACGAGTCATAAAAAGTGGTATTGTCCAAAAAATCTAAAAATTACAATTCGGTTCAGGTACCTCTACATCTAAGTCTGCTTTACCGACATCTAGCGATAAAACCGATAAGCCCGTCCAACGCTGTACTTTTTGCAAACGTAAGGGGCACTCGATTGATTCGTGTTTCCAAAAACAGCGCTCTGAGAGTAATAATAAGATAAAGAACGAAGTAAATTTTTGCTCAGAATCGACCCCAGACAAAAAAATGTAATCTCAGCCGTTGTACAGATGGTGCCTGTTGATGTTTTAAGAGACAGCGGCTCTGATATATCTTTAATTTCGGAAAAGGTGCTAAAATATTTTAATGGTAACCGTAAGCCAGTTTATCGCTTGATGCGCGGGATAGGAAGTCAGATTATCGAATCGACCTCCGTCATTACAACGGTTGTAGAGTTCCCAGAAGTATCACTGGAAATTGATTTATTTCTTGCCCCTGCTGAATGCATAAATGCACCTATCCTAATTGGAACTGATGTCCTGAATCGAAAAGGGTTGATTTACACATGTACCCATAATGAGCAACGGCTTACCAGGTCGGACAATCAGTCAACCGTGCAACTTGTGAATACTGTAGAGGATGAGTGTATCAAGACTTCATTAGTGGGTGCCGATAAGGACCGGTTGTTGGAAATCATCAAAGAGTTCTCTGATTTGTTTATTTCTGGTACGGCAACCTCCACAGTGAACACGGGTAGTATGGAGATCAAACTAACGACTAACATTCCGATAACCCACCGTCCTTATAAGCTTTCGATAGATGAAAAAACAGGGTTCGAAATATTGTTAGTGATCTTCTCAGCAAAGGAATAATTCGTGAATCACAGTCAGATTACGCCAGTCCTATCATCCTCGTTAAAAAGAAGGACGGGAGTGATAGGATGTGCGTGGACTATCGAGGACTTAATGCCATTACTGTTAAAGAGAGATTTCCCTTGCCATTGATTGATGACCACGTAGATAAACTTGGTAGCTTCAAAATCTTCTCTAGCCTTGACATGACTACTGGTTTTCATCACGTGCCTATGAAAGATGACGATTCAATAAGTAAAACAGCCTTTGTAACACCTGAAGGACAGTATGATTGATTATGTCCAATTCGGTAGATGAAGGTCTTAAGACGTTGAGAGAAGTTTTACAGATACTTAAAGCCGCTGGATTTTCTGTAAATTTAGAAAAGTGTACTTTTCTTCACGTAGAAATAGAGTATCTAGGGCGACTGATTGGACATGGTCAGGTACGGCCGAGCCCAGGTAAAGTAGACGCTCTTGTACGTTCTCCGAAACCTACAAATGTGAAAGAAGTTCACCAGTTTCTTGGGCTGGCAGGGTATTTTCGCCGCTATATTGCTGACTATGCCTCTAAACCAGCCAGTATAGCAAGGCTGTTGAAGAAGGGTGAACCTTTTTCATGGGGCTCTGAGCAGGAAGCTGCTTGCTACTATATTATAAATTGCCTAACGAATGAACCGGTTTTAGCAATATTTGATCCACAGTTGCCTACGGAGCTTCACGCAGACGCTAGTGCTTTGGAAGGTGCAGCTCATCCTCAATATCTGTAGACAAGCCTCCACCCAGACCTCACCACTTCAGCTGCTGGTAGGCATAGACGCGGCTACCCCCGTCATCAGATCCTTGGTGTGAGACTTGGCGATGGAGGACGCTAACCCAAACCACGAGGCTTAGCGTGAGATTTTCAGGAACCGCGTGAGTGAGCTCCTAAAAAGGTATCGAGACGAACCAGATTTTCGTGTTAATTGACACCGTGGACCTTCTAAGGGATTTAAATTAAATGACCTAGTGTTTGTAATCAAGTATTCACAGAGCACTGCAAAGTTGGACTCCGGGATGAAGGGTCCGTACAAGGTCACAAAGATCTTACCAAGTGACCGATTCGAGCTCAAATTACTGACCGGTGCTCGAGGCTAAACAACCCAAGCTGCGGCACAATATATGGTGCTGTGAAAAGGAGAATGGTGTCCTGACACATGTTCAGCCTTTTTTAAAATGTGCGTAATTTTTTGTTGATCACAGATTGGTTCGTGTATGTGATGCTTTTCGTCGGCAGTCCTAGCGGAGCTGCGATGAAATGGCGCGAGTGCGAAGCTGGTAAACTATTAGTTTGGTGCACGCTGCGGTGTGAATACTCAGCCTCGTCGCCATGTGTGGTGACTGGCACTGCGGTGCTGATTGAGAAGACCGATATGTGCTGCGGTGCTTCTATCTTACGTACTGATGTTGGATTAGTGTTGCCACATTACCGCTATGAGCTAGAGTTACTAGCAGGGTCTTATGGCAAAAAGACTCAAGCCGCCGCGAGCATATGATGTTATGGCGTGGCGAGTGGATGCCGGGATACGTGCTCAGCTCTCAAAGAAGAGAGTGGTGAGAAGTGAGTGAGCATGCTAACGTTTGGGCCTCTGCTCTGTTTCGTGGTCATAGTAGAGACATGCAGAACTTTTGGGCCTCTGTCTCAATGATCTGTTTCGCGGTCATAGTAGAGACATGCAGAACTTTTGGGCCTCTGTCTCAATGACGCGATGTGTCACAAATGCATAATAAGCATAACCTTTGGGCCTCTATTATGTATTAGTGAAAACGACAAGCAAACGTTTGGGCCTCTGTCGCTAACAATGTATGGCGAGTGGTGGAAATCCGGATTCTATCATTGGCGATGCATTGAAACTCTTGGGTTTGAAGCTGATTCAAATTTAAAAGTCACTTTTGGTGGTCTTTGTGGCTGGTGCTTGAGTGCACGCTTGCGCCGGAAACACTGATCTTTGCAAACTCTAACTTTTGAAATTACTTCAGATTGAATAAGCTTCAAACCATAGTGGTCATTTTATGAATTATTCATGTGCTTTTATGTGATTTCAGATAATTATAATGATCAAAATAATGATGATGGACTTGGACAGGTTGAACAAAATGGATCTAAAGTAAATGATGGGAATGATGCTGCGGTCGAGGACGCCACGCTGTCAGGAACGGCCGTCTTAGATGTTTCTCCTTTCAACCGACCTCCACCGAGTGGCGGTGCAAAAAGAAGACATGACGCGCTGTCAACGGTGAACAGCTCTCTTTCTGCTAGGCTTCCGAAGGCGACGCACAAATTTTAAGGACGTTAGGTCTTGATTAGGGCCATGTTATATAATTCTGCTGTATTTATTATTTAACTATGCACTTGAGTCTGATTAAGGATAATTTTGTAAGAAATATAACTTTTAGGTTATTAGTGTTTCGTTTTTTTAAGTTAGTTCCCTTCTGGTCTCTAAGACTTGTATTATAATGTTACTGCTATAAACTTTTTGTTTGATTTTTGTTTCAATAAAAAAAATTAGATTAGAATCGAAAATAGATAATTACTTACCTATTATTCCATGAGCTAATTTTACTTATCAACTCAATATTTCTAAGCAACTTCGAAAGATTAAAACATTTCTACCCGATTGCAGATAAATTATATTAGATCAGTAAATGTAATATTAAACTTTCTGTTACATCACAAAGTCATCAACGAAACGAATATTTCGAGTTTAGCGGAATACATCAAGCGAACTTTATCCAGTCAAGGTTCCCCCCTACCCCCCGGGAAAGTTTGACCTAATTCCTAAGTCTATGCTTATGCACATAAATAATGGCATTGGTAGAAAACATATTGCCGTCTCAAGTAATGAAGGAAGAGTGAAAGGGATGGCTATACTTACGCTGGTAGCTCTCCCACAGCGGCTCCACTGAAAAACAACAAATTAGTGAGCGATAAAGTCGAATAACTTATAATATATGGTATCGGAAGGTGCCGTGTTTGTACAGGCAGCAAAAGAGATTAGTCCTTAATTTATAGCACTTTCTTCTCAATAGAGATATTTTTAGGTGGGAATTCATCAATATGATTTCTTCCGCCTTTGGCGAAGTGCTAGACTTTTACTGACCAAAGGCTCCTTTTTAGCCTTCGTCCCAGGGTCCTGGGGTTCTCTTTCGTTCAATCCAGGGCCCAGTAGGCTTTGACCCTGCTGGGCCCCTACAGTTTCTCCTATTATATATTTTGAATCAGGGAAATAGCTTTAACTTTCTGATTAACTAATCGACTCCTTGACAATTCAAAAGTAATTACCGAGAAGAAATGTATATCTTGGCGCCATTGATCGCCAGAACGATGCCGAATACGAGGCGATATGGTTTTAAAGGATTTCTAGTTGTGTATCTAGATACTAATCTGTTTTGTAGACTGTACTCCTGCACATATGAGAACCGCGGTTTATTTGATTTACTTTGTTGGAGTTGCTGATTGGAAATACTCGAAGTTCAGAACTTCTGTTCCAAAGTAAAGTTATAAATTGATTCGAGGAGTACCTAGGCACTGAAGTTTAATGATTTTACTGGAAACGTTGAACACAGTCGTTTCTTGTTATCTTACAGTGTTTTGACTTTAATTTATTGTTTAGAAAGTAAAGCTTTCTGTTTAATATTTTCTTCCATAGGAGAAGTGAAAGTTAAAATAGTGGTTATAGTTGTATTGTACAAAATATACAATACTTGCAAGAATACTTATACACGACGTAGCTAACTAGTTGTTAAAATCTATGGAGTTACTCTATATTCGTCACGTCAGCCGTACAAATATTTAGATTTTACATCTTGTACAAATTTAGTAATTAGCAATCTCATAAAAAACCAATAATAATTTCATCACTTCCGATTTAAATGAGAATCCAACGTTTAATTGAAAGACATCCAATGCTAAACATAGGCCTCCCTCCAGCGTCGCCACAACGGCCGGACCTGTGCGTCTCGCATCTATGGATTTCCGCGACCCTCATCAGGTCATCAGTCCACCTTGAGGACTTCCAACGCTGCGTCTGCCAGCACTTATTTAAATATATAAGCTCATAGCTAGTGACACGGACATATTCTATTGTTCTCTGAGTGAATTCACAATTAATGCCTTATTTGTTATAAGTTATAAATTAATTTTATTAAGGGCCTGTTTCACAATGTCCGAGTAGTCACTACTTCCCGAATAAATTCAAAAATGGAATAGAATTTGATTAAGATACTCGAAACTTAGTCATAGGTGGTGAAATAGCCCCTTAGTCTACTTATTAATCTTAGGGCCTATTTCACCACCTATGATTGAGTTGCCAATATCTTACTTGGCAGATAATTTCATACAAATACTGTCAAATTTTTGAATTTATTCAGTGAGTAGTGCCTACTCGGACATTGTGAAACAGGCCCTAATAAGGAAAAATACTCTATCGCATTAGGTTACCCTGTAAAGATAGTTATAAGTTGGAAAATAAATAAATAAGTTATATGGATACGAGACGCACAGGACCGGTCGTTGTGTCGACGCTTTGGGGAGGCCTATGTCCAGCAGTGGAGGTCTTTCAGCTGAGATGATAGTGACGATACTTAAGTTGTCACTAACTACACTGTGTACACTAAAACTCATGCTCTAAACTAAAATATGGCGTCAAAAAATTCCTCCGCATCGCTGTCGACCGGAAGTGTGCCCAAAAGACTGGCAGCATTGCCACGTTGTATGGCAATGCTTAATCTCTGACCTAGGTAAAAGCCAGCCATTGGGTTACGCGAAGTGTCAACAAGAAATGTATATGTAGTTTTAATTAGTTAAGTGTTTTTATTTTTTTATGTTTTTTCTCTGCATAATAAATGAAGTGGCACGTACTCTGGCGGCTTGCCCCTGAGGTCGAAGGTGCGGAACTCGACCTGCACGCGCTGCCCCGGCGCCGCCAGGAAGGTGTACAGGCACTGGCGCGTGTGGTTGTTGGGGTTCAGCAGCTCGGGCGCGTGGAAGCTGCCGTTGCTCGCGCCGCCGCGACTCACGAATGTGCGGTCGCACTCTGTGGGGAAAGACAGTTGTTAAGATTTTTGTTGTGATACCTACGTAAATCTGGCGAATTTGCGGTGGAAAAGAGATGCTTTTAGGATCTTTGTTGTGATACCTAAGCTGGCGAAAGTGTGGTCGCACTCTGTGGGGAGAAACAGGCTTTTTAGATTTTTGTCTTGTAATGTTACGTAAATGTAAAGCACAGCAAGATTGACGCAGTGGTTTTGATACTGTTGATTTTTGACTTTCTTAGTAGATGTGAAAAGTAGAGTACTCTTGGAAACAAAGTTGCCTTCGTCTTAAGATAGTTTGATTTAGCAAGCGATTCGCCATTGGCCTGTTCGTCGACAGGATGATTCATTTATTCCCTTTCCAGCTACAAAATGTTACACCGATACGACGATAAACCTATAACTCTTTTAATAACAGACCTTTCCATATACGACGGAGAATTCGCCGTCAACTTAAGACAAGCAATATTACCAAAAAATCACATTGTACATATCTATCTACAGCTGATATGTTGAAGTTTCTTTATAGGTTAACAATAACGTGGCTTTATAAAAGTACATAAATATCCTGATTCACTCACGTATCAGCGCCCAAGCTAAGCCCTCGGTCCTAAAAAGTTGATATTTATCACAGATACTTCTCTTATGAATTATACAAGGAATAAGGGATGCGTGTTTCAAAACTCAACCCCTAAGAGGGCGAAAAGGGGTGGCAAAATTTATACGAAACATTTTTGGTTATGATCAGAATAGATTTACTCGTAGCGTGGTCTAAATGCTCTTTGTTTTAATCAATAAAACGCTAATTTCAGTATTTGGAACCCTTAAAAGGATGAAAAGGGATACCGTGACGGACTTGAAGTCTAGATGTTCATTAATCTCTTATTGCCTGAACTGGCGAATGGAAAATTCCGTTCGCCAGTTTATAAATTTTGTTTATAGCTTGGCGTACGGGTAGGGCATGACCTTTGTGGGGACATAGGATACTAATTATCGTGGTTTAATGTTGCCTTGGTATCACAGTACTACCTATCTAGTCTCTCGATCATAAAAACTTACATACTATAATCTATACTAATATTATAAAGAGGTAAAATTTGTAAGTTTGTAGGTTTGTAAGTTTGTATGTAGGGGGTAATCTCTGGAACTACTGGTCCGATTTGAAAAATTATTTCAGTGTTAGATAGCCCATTTATCGAGAAATGCTAATAGGCTATATCATCACGCTACGACCCACGGGAGTGGAGCAGTAACGAAAAATGCGGGTGAAACCGCAGGGGACAGCTAGTATTAAAGATAAACGCAGTTTTAATACATAAACTATTTAATTAGAACTTCTAAAATATTAAAAAGTAAAACACCGCGAAAAGGGCGCGATATTATGTAGTATTTGTTTCGTGTTATTGTTTAGTTTGCTATATTTTCTAATTTGCGATGTTTACCTTCATCATACTTAAAATTTTCTCATATCTCCTCTCCGTCACTACTTGGGACTTAGTTCGTACTTCCCGTAGAATCCGTACAGTCAGTTCGCATATTTTCATTCCTCTCTAAACTTCCATTGTAGTTCCTCGCGAAAGATGCAATCATTCCAACTTCCCTGGCTGGCCTTACCACAGATTGCATAGCAGGATAAAATCTCGAATTTATTATACGTGTGTGTCGCTTCACAATTTTTTACTTTGTGTGCAAAGATCTGAGTATAAATGTCAGTGCGGTAGATTTTTTAACTAGAAGGTTCTTTTATTTTTTAATGGTTGCTAAACGAGAGGTTGAAGGTGACCTCTCATTTAGTATCTACTCACCAAATTCGATAATGTACCTAATGTTTAGTATATTGCTTTGTAGGTCCTATGGAAAGTATGTATATAAAGAATTTAAATAACTTCTCAGGAATCAGATATTACATGCATTTTATTACATTACGCAGCTCATTGTAATAATTCATTTCGAGAGAGTTATTAAAGAAGATAAAATTTCATTCTGTTGTGTGTGCCAAGTTAATAACGCTTTATAATAAGATGTATAGTTTAAACAATAAATTATCGTCACATTCTCAACTGTATTAGGGTCAGCTTCTGCTCTGACCGACTGACTTCTGATTTGACCTTCATACCTCAGTAACAATCAATTTTTATTTTATTTGAAAATAAAATGTTATAGACGTAGCGACCGACAATGTCGCTGCTACGCTCGGCTACGACTGCTACGTTTTCGTAGCAAATTGGCTACGACAAAGTTTATCTAGCTGGTTTTACAGCATTTATGAGTCTTGTTCATATTGTTTTCCGCTTCAATGAAATACAATCTGAATTAGCATAAGCCATAGCATTCAGCTGTATAATATTCCCACTGCTCCCCCCCCCCTCTAAAAGATGGAATGGGACGTAATCTATTGAACGGGCACAGTGCTTGGTTCTAAGTTCTAGGACATGCCTGTTTTCTGGTTCGAGAGTAGTATCATTTTACAAAAAGGGGTTTGTAAATGGTAATCTATGTAAGTACTGCGATACGAAAATTCCATCTCTGATCGCAAGCTACACTGGCACTGAGGAAAGTATGCTATTTTCTATTCCGGACAATGCACGGCTCCTATTATATAGGTCACGGAAGGAAAGGTAGCTGAAAATGCTAGTTTTTAAATAATATTTTCAAGACTGTATTTTCTTAAAGTGATAAAGATCTGTAACACAACTTTTGCCGCTCCGGGTGGAGCGAGAGAGCGTGTGACACTTTCTCTAAATAAAACCCACTCGTGTTCCTTCATTGCATTTTTTTTTGTTTTTATGTTACATTTCTGTCTTATTTTAAGTTATTTATAGTTTCATTCATATTTTTTTGTTAGTGTCCTCTACGACTCAAAAATAAATATTTTCTCTCTTTCTTTTTTTAGTTGCTGTCTGTTCCAAGGCAACGGTAACTCTTTCGCCCCTACATCCCTACATAAAATTAACATAAAAGCGTGTTGTTTGTCCAACATTTGTATCACACAAGTAGCTTGATCCCCGTCACTGGAACACGTCACGGCCAGCCCACATTGCTGAAGGGTCGCGTCCCAAAATGTCCCCTTTGTTAATCCGAACGTTCCTGAAAAACCGCGATAATATACGAGGGAAGGCTTTGTTCATTTACAAATGAGCGTGGAATAACATTGATAAACTTGGGGTACAATGAGAGATTGCTTTGTCAGTTTTTTCATGTGTTTTTTTCTTTTGATAGACGTTTAGAGAGAGACTTTTCATTTTTTAATTATTCTTTAACCTATCACTTACCCGCAAAACGAGACACAATAGTAAAACAATAACAGCGCGGTCTCATAGGACCGGTCGGGGATTCATGAATTAAACTGTTATGACGTTTTTGTTTGGTCGCTGTAAAAATAATCTGGTCAAATGAAATCCCATTTGACCAGATTATTTTTACACCTCTCACCATCTTAGACCCATCTTTGACACAGTACCAGTGATGTGTAGTCACAGGTTATGCATCAACTACTGTATAACCGAGATATACGGGTTACCAAATACTGGTGAGAAAAACAATTAATCGACACGAAAAGAAGAACAATTTTTAATTACTGTTACCTGCATGACCATTATGATTATAGGTAATCTAAGACAATGGATAAGAGAAAAAAAAATAGTCTTGTAAGTTCAATTTAACATTTCTCATCTCACAACATAGACTTACTACCGCCTCAGATAAATATTGTAATTAGAAGTTTATTATTATTTAAATATTGCTTTATATGTGTGTCTGCAAACGCAACCGTATCTGCTTATTAATACGGTCATAACATCTATACATATAATAAAATCGTAGGAAAGTCAAAACTGTACATTGAATATTTTTTTAAAAGAATACTTGGGGCGTGATCTACAATCGATACCGAAGCCAAAAATATAGTTTTTAGAATTCATGTCTGTTTGTCTGTTTGTCTGTTTGTCTGTTTATCTGTATGTCCTGGCTAAACTCAAAAAGTACTGCATGGATTTACTTCAAATTTTGCATGAATATTACTGAGAGGTCGGGAAAACAAATAGGCTACATATTATCACGCTATCACCTACGGGGGAGGAGCTGTGAATCTTTATTTTTCTTACGCAATATGTGGCAGCGTGTAATCTAACGACGCATATACAAATGTTGTTTTTGAGTAAGCCATGCTATTATTTAGCTTTACAATATAAAAACTACGCCATTTGAGTAACTTGGGCAGAAAAACATAATTTAATGAATGTTAGTAGTATAAAGAAAATTTTAAAGCAGCGCCATCTATGACATTTCATAAAAATCAAATCAAGTTACATATTAACACTTTTTGGAAATTTATAATTTAAATTTGATCATGTTGGCGAGGTTAGTAGTTAGTTATTCTTAAAATTCATAGATGGCATTTTGCATTTTCTTCATAACAGTTGTATCGTATAGTTCGTTTGACAATTACAAGTTCCAACAAAACCCTCAAAATCTTGAGCAGAGTTGAGGAACAAAATTAAAAACGAATGCGTTGTTAAGTATTACAAAAAAGTGATGTTCATTGATGATGAAGTGACATTGAAGCTCATTTATCGCAAGAACGTGACAGAATCCAAGAGAACAGCGTGCGGCACAAATAGAATAAGATCGCCTGTGTCGTGACATAAATCAACTTTCGACATCTGATGATGAATCCACGGTTTACGATATCGAAGAGCAAACGGCTAAATAAAGAAGGAAGTGGATTTATCTACAATATCGTGATTAACTACGCCGCCCATGGAGATATGGTTGCCTTAGAAAAAGTTTGTACCCACTGCCAAGTCCGCAAATGGAAAAGGGGACTACATGGCGAGCATTCGAAGATCAGCCATTTTTTGAAATACATACGAGCTTATAACAGCCCCTTCCAGATGACTTCGTTTGGTGAACAACAAGCAAAAGTTGAAGTAGACACATCCTCAATTTGGTCTGGTCTGTTCAAAGGATTGCAAAGTATGTTGCATAACGTTAATCCGCAAATTAGCAACTTCAAAGCAGTGCCCTCGCGTCGGTGCCTGAGAACGAGCGCAACCACTTTAAGTTTGTCATCAGAGCAGATAGAAGGCCGATCACAGCCCATCCAGGGTGGTATAATGCTCCAACGACGAATGAGGTAGCTGTTGTGTTAGTCGATCAGGAGTGTGATAAAAGAGACATCGTTTTACGCACGCATGATGACCGGCTTCGAAGGATCAGCGAGACTCACCGTGCGTACGATTCTCATCAATATACTCTCATTTCAGTTCTGTCGCGGAGAGGTTGGCTACCATTTTACCCACTATAATGTAGACCCCCAGACAGGCACCCCAAATCATAAAAAAAGCATTTCTACAGCTTCTTGATCCAGCTGAGGGTAAACAATGGTTCTTATCTCCGCCATTATCGTACGCTCTTTACTCAGTTTCTTAGGACATGTACGCCAAAATTGAGACAGAGCGTTTGGTATTTATAAGGTCCAACTAAAGAAAGCTCAAAGCTGAGAACTACGTCTATCTCTATGCAGAATAATACAAATGCTCATTCATGGTCATTCTCCCCTCCACCTTCACAAAAGGTCCGTGCTACATGGACGAGAGGACCCAAGATGCATTTTGTTACGTGCGAAAGTTTGGTCGCCCGGACCTCTTCACTATCATCACTACCAACCCAAAGTAGCCTGAAATAACAGCTCAACTCCTTGCAGGGTAGGCTTCGTACGACAGGCACGACTTGATCTCTCGCGTATTCCACCTGAAGTTAAGTTCAATTAGAAATGCTAATTTTTAATGCTCAGCTTGGAGACAATGCACGTGTTCTGGAATTTTACGATGTCCTTCTAAGTCATGGCAAACGCACACAAGAAGAGAGAGGTAGACAGGTGGTGCTGCTAGAGTCAATCGCTAGAGTGGTACACTCTCTTGGTAGTACAGAAGCGGACTTAATGCCTTAGGCATTTTCTACCAGTCAACCTTTGGGTGATACAAAAAAATAGTATCCAGCGTAGAAGAACTCATTCGCTGTGTGTACGGGGATGTCAGTCGTATACTGCACCAGTAGAATTCTTGGGTGTGTGAGTAGGCCATTTATATGCCCATAAATGATCAGGCTGCAGCAATTAACGAATGCATTCTCTGGGAAATTGAGGGGAATGATGTGGTCTACACCTCGATAAACACTGTTGTCGAGCAAGGTAACGCTACACAATATCCCGTGGAATTTCTGAACACCCTGTCAGCAAGTGGACTTTCAGTGCATATCATCCAGCTGAAGGTCAGTGTCCCAATTGTGCTTCTTCGGAACCTATCTCCTCCAGAGCTGTGTATCGAGATTCGCCTTAAAGTCGTCTCACTCCACAGACACACCATTGAAGCAGAAATTCTTAGGCTGCCTGTCCACCGGAGCGGAGCTAGGCTGCGGAGTGGAGAAACTGAGAAATATTAACCAATAGGATTGCACAAAATCTCCGCTCAATCTCTTTTGTGCAATCTTATTGGTTAATATTTCTCAGTTTCTCCACTCCGCAGCCTAGCTCCGCTCCGGTGGACAGGCAGCCTTATGGTTGTGGCATCGGCGAGGCAGCATTTATACCACGCATTTCCCCCTACCTTACAACTTCCCGTTCCAGTTCAAGCGCGTACAGTTCTCAGGACGAGTTGCTTCTCACAAAGGCTGTACGGTGCTTGCTCCCGCGTCACCAGTCCTGATTCTCTTTACATTTTGGCACCTGGCAACGTAATTTATAGGGAAGTGTTGTAAGGTACGATATCTTTGTACGTATTTTTACACTTTTGTGTCCTGGAATGGAATACATTCCACACATACATCACCATCATCATCTGCCTAGCCTTTTCTCAACTATATTGGGGTCGGCTTCCAGTCAAGCCGGATTTAGCTGAATACCAGTATTTTACGAGGAGCGGCTGCCTACCAGACCTCCACAACCCATTAACTGGGATAACACGGTACTTCATGGCAAGACTGATATTCCACACATACATCATTTTCTCTATTTCCTTCATTCACAACTTATGACTGAACTCAGCAGGATTCCCATATAATTCTCTAAACTTGCTTCGCTTGCAAAAAAAACATATATTTTAATGCTATTTTAAAAGTTGTTTACTTATAATGCTATAGCGACATCTTAAGTATTTTTGGTGCTGCCTTCACGCAGACGACGTCGCGGGCAGCAGCTAGTTTTAAATAAAAGAGTACTTTAGAACACGCAGTCGTACACACACCACCACAAAAACATTCACTAAACCAAATTATTCCGTGTAAAGTGTGTCACGAAAATAACCTTTTATAGAAAAGTTACGTACGCCTTACATTTTAGGACCAACCTTGCTCCAACGTATTTTAGCCCTTAAGCGTGTTAAAGAATAGCCGTACCACCCCAACAGAAAAGCTTTTTACCTTCTCGTCTGAAAACCTGTAGAGATTTAGTACCGAAATAGCCGTCTTTAGCGACGCCGCTCGGGGCACTAGGTAAGAACTGTATTCTGGAGGAAATAGCGCGAATTCAAAGGCATGTTCACGACTGGGTGGGTAAGGCCTTGTACAGGGTAACAAGCGTGAGCGTTAAGCTTCATGTACACGGCACGTTTTTTGCTTTTTCGCTGTGTGTAGGCATGGTTATGTGTTGTATGGATCATTAGAGGAGCTTATTGACATACACGGCGGCGTTACGGTACGTCTTCGCCGCCGTGTTTTATCAGTGTTGTATCGCAGTCTATGACCTCTTGTAAACGGTACCTTTTATTAACTGTATCTGCACATGGCGAAAAACGTGCCGAGTATAGGCCTAAAAGATCTGTTCACATGTACAACAACCACACCACGTAGCAAAGACAAAAAGTGGTTAAATGTAAATGTTGGCGCTGCAGTTTCTTGCAGATGCGTTGTAATTACTGTAAATATCCGTGATTGATGTTGTAGTTACGTTGTAACCAGTGTTTCGCTGGTGGTAGCACTGCGGTTACGATGTGTTAGCCGTGCAGGTGATATCAACTACATGGTTGCGTTCAACGACAAGATGTTGTCAGTGTGAATGAAACCATTTTTGTTTGTATAAAAACTAGTGCCCAACCACGTTTTTGTTGTGGTGTGGTTGTGGTTTGAGTAAATAGACCCTTAACATACCTTTACGAGTACTTAAAGCCACCATTATGGCGTGCACCTAGTGCGTTTTATTGTGCGGAAACATACTTATACTTTACTATCTATTTCAGCACTGGCCAATCCATCGCGCTCACAATCGCTCCCGTACCACGCGTCCACTCTGCACCAAGCCTAAAGTGTCGTCAGACGTGCGATACGATGCAACAGACAATATTCTTTGTTAAATGTTCGCGTACGAGGTATTGTTGCAACACTTTGAGCAAAGTCGGCGCGAAGTAGGCTACCGTGCAGATTATGTCCCGGTTCTTTCTTAATGATGTCGTCGCTGTCATGAACTAATTTTGCAGTAATTTTTTGCTGTGACTTGAGTACAGTAGACATTATCAAAACGGTTTATGTCAAAAAGCTCTCTAAGTGATCCATACAAGACTGACAACAGTGCCTACTGATGGCGAATTAACTGTATCTACGTACGTGCCGTGTACAGAGGCCTAAAAGGCGTTTATTTAGTTTCATAATGTTAAATACTTACAGGAAGGTTCACCTAAAAATAATACCACAAAGTCAGTTTAATTTTAGACCCTTTGAATAATTTAAACCCATTCATTTTTCTCACAAACAATGAACAAAACCCTTCAGAGAAACTACTAACCCGTTTTACGAACCCGTGTTTTATACACTGCAAGCCTTTGTTGCTAATAGTGGAGCCAAGTGTGGCATACAGTGAGTTCGTGGAAATTCCCGTTTCGTTACCCAGATTTTTTGTATCAAAATTTTCGGCACCCAAGGTATTACCGTTTCGGCACCATTAGGTATTTTGGGTTGTGATTTTCCACCAAAACCAACAAACCAATAAACCTATTGGTGTCGAAACGGGAATAGCTTGGGTGCCGAAACTTTGGGAGTCGTGACAGGAATACTCTGAGTTCGTATCATGTGGTAAACGTCACAAACACTCTCCGAGTCCGGTCAGTCCCCTACCAGGGGGCAGGCCCGGCTGCAAGTCGTTTCATTGCGAGCTGTGAGCGGGCCCATTAAAACTTTTCCTGCCGCAACTTGGTACAGGCTCGATTAAGAACATCATTAGATGGGGTTTCTTTTTGCAAAACGGTCTATGGACTAAGCATTAACGCTTTTTTTAACGGCAGATTAAGAGCGTAATTGAACTACAATTAATTTTGTTGCCAGTCAGTAGTTGATTTTTGATAATAAGTAGCAGAAGTGTAAATATTTCTGAATTTTTCGTTATTTAGAAAACTAGACTGATAAACTGGCCTAAATGTAAGTTTAATGAGAAATGCTGAACTCATAACGCTCTGAAAATGAACTGTTGAACACTGAAATGAACACGACAATGTAGATCAACACACAAGAATTATAATTCACGATGCCAACAATCACAGTCACAATCAGTACATGCTCGGGTTTCACATTAAAACAAAACAAATGTAAAGGACGTTAACATTTCCAAATCGCATTCGATGGGAACAGACAGCAGAATGGAGTTAAATAAACGTAAAACGTAGGCACTGTATCGAAAATGGGATGTCTGTGATAGGATCTACATTGTGCGGGGGTGTTGCACCTATTGTAAATACACCAGTTACAACGTTTTTTCCCACTCTCTCTTTCCTATCAATTTCAATTTTATTCTCTGACGTAATTTTTTACGAAAATGTGACGTCGAAAATTGAATTTGATGAGGACTTTTCGGCTCGCTGGATCAATTTGCGCGGGTGAAACGGTAAAAGGATTTGGTAGTGACTGGGTGTGCGGTACTGGACATACAATCGTGCAGTATTGCGAACGGGTGACACAGCTATGGGTCGCTAGAATAAGATCTCTTGACAAAAAGGTGTAGTATCATGATAGATATATTGTGGCACACATGATAATGATGAATAGTATGATTTTTTGCTATTTTCTAATGTATTTGTGTGTATGTTTAGTTTAGTTTGTGCTTATGCTGCTTCTTTTTTTTTTGTAAAATATATTTTCACTCTTGTATCTGTAAATATCTCATCAATCAGCAGACATTATTTATTTTTAAAAGCCTATATATAATCAGGATGTTATCTTCTAATAGAAATTCACAATATTTTTTTGCTTCGAGATCTTATTGTAGCGTTTTTTTGTTAATTTATTATTAGAAGACGTACTTGGAAGTTTAGTAGGCGAGGGCTCTGCGAGCGACGCGCGGCTCGAGAGCTCCGTGGTCTCTCCCGCGAGCACTGCACAGAAATAACACCCAGTTATTCGAAGAGACCGAGTGCACTGGTAGACTATTATTATTCCACGGCTGGGATAAGGCCTCCCCCTATGATTTCCAGCTTACAACTACCATTATAGGTCCGAACACACGAGTGTTTATGAGGATCATGAACCAAACCATTGACCATGAGACTATGATGATTAATTTGTCTAGTTCTTCCTACAAAAAAGTAGGTCTGGGCTGGCCACATCCACATCTACTTCATAGCTATTGCCTGCTAGGCTTAGCTTCGGGCTTAAATAACCACAATGTGAAGCCCTTAAACAGTCAGAATACGCCTCTGAATGACTAGTGAGTTAACCGCATAACTCACTACTTTACTAAAAACCTCTACATAAGCTGTATGTCTTAAATTTACTTTTAATGAAGAGACAGCTTTGGAAAGTTTACCAGGCTTTTCTACTTAAGAACTATTCCCGTTCCCGGCTGGCAGTGTGGACGTGTATAATTAATTCACAGGCGCCGTACTCCCGACCTTCCGCACTTGACGCCACTCCACGTAACTTGATGAAGTACCCTCACACGGCAGTTGTGAAGAATGCACAAATATGAGACAGTGTATCAACTTGAAGGTGCTTTTTTAAGTTTAAGTTTTGTGACAAAGTTTTGTTCACATTCTCAGAAAAAAAAATATGTTAAGTTAAAGACACATATTTTTATTATATACACTGGTATATCCTGCCACATACGGGTAGCAAGCGGTTTTATTTTAAACAATAATAATATCTTACATTTAAGTTTATTTTCAGCTGAGATATACTCATATCCATCTAGTGGTGTCATTTTTATATTTTCTTTGCAAATCTTGTCACAATCTGGTGTAATATTTTTCTATGGGCAAAAGAATTTTAGACTGCTCACTCCCTCTGCAGTTCAGCAGGAAAAATCAGAATTAATTAGGTCGGTACATTCTACATATTAACATTGATATATGAGGGTCTAATGTCGTATCGAAAACAACGACAAACATTTAATGCGACATATCGTGAATAATTTTCCTTACCAAGATACTCAGTTCGAAAAATATTCTTATCTCTTTACATTTAGAAATGTAATGTGAGTGGAATACACTTCTTATTTTAAAACGAGATTGCGTACGAGTCGCAATATGGTTTGCTGAAGACTTAACTTTATTTCTCGAAGTATAACATTATTTCTAAAAGGAGTAGTCTAGGTTTCAGCAGACTCAACTTTTACGAGAATCAGAAAAGCTACTCAACTGAACAGTTGAGTAATACTATCAATCATCTGCTAGGTCTCAAGACGATAGACAGATATCATATAGAGACAAATTCTTATAAAAGTAAATAGGCTACCTAAGTTTAAGAAACTAAGTAGGTATAGTTGAATAAAATTTTTGGTGGTTTGGGTAGATCTGAGAGTAGGTAGTATAGTAGGGTAAATAAACATTTTATTTACCCTACTATATTTTTTCTTTGATTTTTTATTTTACAGAGCATTGTTTCACCGGGTCAGCTAGTAACATTACGAAGAATAGAAAGGAAGAGAAAATAGGTGTATTGTGTTTGTAGTGAATAAATTCGATTTCAAAAATTCAATCGTAGAATATTGCTTTATCAATAAGTAACAGGCATATATTTTTTACTGTTACGTGGGTGGAGTCGCTAGCACAAGCTAGCTAGTATACTACATTAGTATCGTAGGTCTGGCAAGCGGCAAACTAATCCCACTGTGTCCGGCCGCAGCTCAGAAACTTCGCTAATTACTGAGCCGAATGTATGGCGAGACCGCAAATCCTCAACTTTGCGAAAAAACATGTATAATGAGTACGAATTAAAAGGTTTGTTGCGAACTTCAAAGCAACTTTGTTAGAAATGGTAAGCTACTTTAGATCTGATATCTTTTCATTTCACTTTTGTGTAGTTCTATTAAATGAAATGTATAATGGGGTTTTTTAAGGTGTGGGGTCATCAAAATGAATTCTTCTGCTCTGGGCGGAGCGGGAGCGTATCAGACCTCTACTGACTAAAACCCACTCCTGTTCCTTCTTTGTCCTAATTACCGGGTCCCGGAGTTTTCTTTCGTCAACCCAGGCCCCAGTAGGCTTCGACCCTGTCGGGCCCCTACGGTTTGTTAACATCTCTTTGAGGCGCGCGTGGAATAATACGCGACGTCGACGACATGGGCTTGGTCCGGACTGATACTGGACGTCCGGACAGCGAGCTACCTATTGCTCGCCATCTGCAACCCTGCGTCTACGGGTTTCCTAGCTGACTACCCTGAGAAGAAACACCGAAACAAACTTAGGAGTCAAAGTATCTTTTAAAGTCGACGATTTTAATTCGATAATGTTGATAAGATTGTTTTAATACTATTATAAATAACTCCAAGATAGATTACATAATTAATTAAAGAGTTAATAATCCGGCTCCTCTGAATTATTCGGAATAAAACAATTAATGAATATTCAGTCGGCTCTGTTAAAACTGTCGTACAGCATTTGGGCCGAAATTCAAGATATAATTCATAGTTGTTTCAGTATTCTAGCGCTATAATATTTACATTTCAGTTCATTGATATTCTGTATACAATTTAATTTTAAATACTAGTTTAAGTATTCCCGGATAGACTCCAATTGGTGGAATAATCAAATGATGGAAGTTTTCAAACAGAGGAGGATGACGGTAAGCCACTGTGTATTATTACATTATTGCATTATCGGCCTTATAATGTTCTCACTGCTGCGACTCAAGCTCTCTTGGAGAGGGAACACTGAGCCACTGTGTATTCAATGACAATTCCACATGATCAAGTTAAGTAGAATTGGCGAAAATATGTTTTTTTTTAATAAGTAATTTTTAGGTTTTTACCGATAATTTCCAATTCAAAATTTTACCGCTCTTGATGGACATCAAGAGCGGTAAAATTTTGAATTGAATTAATGATTTTTCACACAATACATTTTTTCATAAGAATCTTAAACTTGATGAACGAAATATGTAGTTTATCTAAATCGGTCCAGTCATTCTTGATCTCAAAGCTCTTCGTAACACATTTTGTATCTAGGTATTTTGTTTTTTCCTCTGGATGTAACTATTCTCTGTTTTAAATACATAATTAATACATTATTTAAATACAGTATCACACGGCGAGGTGTTGAGTGTGAGTGACGCAAGCAGGCCACGTCTGCATTATACAACACAGATTAATAATTTAATTATTGTTTCGGCCGATTTCACCGCAATCCAGATAATTTTAGCTCAACAATAATGAGGTAATATTTCAAACACTTTTTTGTTTTAAAACATCCAATGATATCTTTTACTAACGGCCGAACCCAATAACCTATCTATCTCCAGTTCTGTCATACTGGAGCTAGTAAAACAAATGATACAATACAAAAATTATACATGTTTTCGGTTGTTTCATTTGTTACCAGTATGTGAAAGATAGGTTATTGGGTTCGGCTGTTAAACCACAACTCATGTGTCGGAAACAGGGCCCAGCGTGAAAGTTCGCCTCTCCCTATCGCCTACAAGAGGACACACCAAAGACAATGGTAATCGAGACAGGCATTTTTACAATTTGCACCATAGATCCGCATTTTTTTTAAATTGTTATAAACTAGTGCTTGACTGCGAACCCACCTGACTTGACTAGATCGCATCACTATGCAATCTTGATGGTGAAGCGCACCAACTTATTAAGAGCCTATTCAGTCTAGCCTTGAAGGCACCTAAATTATGATCGGACGGAAAAACAGCAGGCAAATTGTTCCCAAGCATTTGAGCGTTTACCCTGAATTTTTCCAGCAGCTATCTTAGTTACAGATTACAAATACTGATAACTTTTCAGCTTCTGGTATAATCGATGCCGCTATCAGTGAACTATAACGGGACAACAGCATAATAATATCATAAAAAGTCATATCGTAAAAAACAAAAACCCTGTAGGTCAGTTGGAAATATTATTTCCATATTTTTGCATTGTTTTTGTAAGTCGATTCAGAAAGCAACTTCAACAACTTTTTATTTGTTGTTCCCCACAGTTATAAACTAAATAGTAAGCAAGTTTTATTATAACTACAGAAATAACAAAATGCCTATAAAGACTTAATGTACCCATTGGTACTGTTTGGCAGCCGCTCCTCGTAAAATTCAGCTAAATCCAGCTTGACTGGAAGCCGACCCCAATATAGTTGGGAAAAGGCTAAGCAGATGATGATGATGGTACTGTTTGTGAAACAAGGCTGTACCAGAGTGAACTACAATATTCGTTTACTCCCTCATTGCGTGATCTTAATCCTAATGGCGTGATGTTATGTTATGGAATGGTGTAAGCAATACATAGATATACTATCGCAGCAATCGCGGGTCATTTGCTGCCAGTTATTGAAGAGTTCCATTGTTCATCTTCGAAGATCTTCATCAGGTCCAATATACTTAAATCTTACTTAAAAAGTATTCATTTAAATAACGAAAACTCAATCCAAACCAGAACAATAGTTTTAGTGAAAATCGCGTATACACAAACATACCTACGTTTATAGGTCGAATTCAGAACCTCCTTTTTTATTCAATTAAAAAGAGACAAGTCTTCTTCAAATTCGTATATTCACAATGATTGATGATTAGCTAGGCTATGACGTCAACGTCTACACAATGATTATAGACGAGGTAGACGCTCGTAGCTTTCAATTTTCGATGTCAAAGCAGAGCTGCCAAATGTTATTTAGTGGCGCCGATGATTCCTCTGTAGGCTTTGATGACTGGCCGGACCTTTATGTGAGCAGGGAAGACCTCGTGGCTAGATAATAACAGCCGCACGGGTCGACCTCCAAGGTTAAGCAACGCTTGCCAAGGTAGGTCTGTGGATTGGTGACCATCTTAACATAACGAGTTTCCTCCGTGCCTCGGCAAGCACGTTAAGCCGTAGGTCCCGGTTGTCATTTGTAGATCTTTGGCAGTCGTTACGAATAGTCAGAAGCCAGTAAATCTGACTCCAGTCTTGCCATGAAGTACCGTGTTACCCCAGTTAATGGGTTGTGGAGGTCTGGTAGCCGCTTCTAGTAAAATATTGGTATTCAGCTAAATCCGGCTTGACTGGATGCCGACCCCAATATAGTTGGGAAAAGGCTAGGCAGATGATGATGATGACCTTTATGTGAGCAGGGAAATTATCAAATAACTCTTCTCGAGCAAGTGTCAGACTTTTACTGTCTATAACCGATCCGTGTTCTTTCATTTACCATTTGCGTTAGGATCGCGGTAATTCTTTTGAATTATTCGGCAGCCCATTCTTTTTTTTTTGGAAGGGGAATCATCAGAATGACTTCTCCCGCTCTTGGGCGGAGGGGGAGGGGTGTCAGACTCCTACTAAATCCCACCCCGTTCCTTCGTTGCCTTCGATCTGGGGGATATGGTGAGCATCTTTCGGATTTTCCGTGTTCCCCAGGGGAGGGGTTTACTCCTCCATAACTTACCTACTTTTAATATTATAAATGTGAAAACCTATATGTTGGGATGCTTAGACATGACGTATCAATTTGGTAACGTAGACACAGGATACTTTTATCCCGATAATAAGTTCCCGAGAGATAACTCGCGACTTTCATACTATCCAAAGCTTATACATTTTGTACTAAGTATTTGCGTAACGAAAATATCTTTTTTAACTATATAAACTAGTACTTGACTGCGATCCCACCTGATGGTAAGCAGTAATCCAATCGTCGATGGCAAGGCACACTAGTTTATTAAGAGCGATTATTTACTCTCGCCTTGAAGACGCCGAAATTATAATTGGACGGGAAGACTGCAGCAGGCAGGTTGTTTCAGTCTTTCGATGTAGGTACGCAGTATAAGCGAGAAGGCAAAACGCTTAGTCTGGACCGTAAATGTTACAATAAAGTAAGGGTGGATACTCGCCATTCGTCAGGTTGTCCATATCATCGCTTACCATCGGGTGAGATAGTGGTCAAATGCGAGGCTAGGCATAATAAAAAAATGCCATAAAAAAATCCACGCACACTCTCCAACATACCTCCTGTAAAACAACAATAGACTGGGCCTCAATGACTTCAAGTCAAATCAACAATTATGAAGCCAATGATCGACAATTCTGATACAATTGTAATAGCAGACTTGAGGTCCTGGCAGGGCGCCGCTTGTGCTGCCTGCCTCCGCAGCCTGCAGCCAAGGTTCAAATGGCACCTTTGCATTTTCATGCTCTTTTTTGCCCTTCAAATTCCAGAAGCACGACCCGAATAGGCTTCCGCCTTATGGTAGTACCTTACCATTTTGCTACAGGGCCTCAAGTCTGCTAATAGAATAGTCTCAGAATTACTAACATTTAGTAGACTGCCATACTAGTCAAAATCGACAATTCTGATACAATTTTAATAGCAGGGTTGAGGCCCTGGATACACAACACTTGTGCTCGAAGCTTTCCAACAAAGTAAGTCATTGGAGTTGGCATATGTACTCAAGTGTCGTCATTAGAACGATGAGCAATAGTGCATGCCGCTTGTAGGAGTCAAGCACAAAAGAGATAGGTACAGTTGACAATGTACATACAAAGCGCACTCGAGTAACGCACACATCGACACTGCTCACAGACACGATGTCTCGGACCACACGTGCTTGGAATGAGCTCGGACTAAGCGGTCAACGCCGACCCTAGCGCGATCGCCGATTGAAGGTATGAAAAGTGAAGTAAGGTACGATGCAAACTAGCATGGATGCCTTAATGTCTATTTTCCCGTGAACGTTTAGGTTCAAGTGTTCGAGAAATACTCATCGCGTCATTTCTCGCTTCACACAATTTTTTTCCTGTACTATCCATGCAATTTTGCATCTGACTGTACATACTAGTATATGAGATTGCTTTCTGTACCTATCTGTTTTGTGACTCAAATGACGTTAGAACTACATACGTTGTTGTGAACCATAATGTGACTAGACAGGTTGATAGCGACGACACACTTCATCTGGCGCTGGGAAACTACTGTTGTGTCATTTGCAATATGTCTGTACTTACAGTGTGCGCGCCTCGTTGCAAGTTAGCGACAAATCTTAGTTACACTAGGTACTTGGTTACGCTAACTTATTGCTTTAAAATAATTTGCAACAAACTTTTACGTAGCGTAAATAGTTCTTGCTGATTTCATTGTTTCAAAACCATTCTTAGGAAATCAAACATAATGAATTATATTATCTCAAGCAAACAGAATGAACTACTTTTAAGCATAGACATTCTTAGGATATTTGAATATCGGACAATAAAATTGGGTTACATGGCAAATAAAATATTGATTACTAAATATTTTACTGTATATTACATTTTATTTACCTAATCTATACTTGATTCTATTTTAAATTCTACTGTTTATAATTGCGTAGAACAGACTACACTGTGGTCGCACGGTATGATATTTTAAACCTAAAGGTCGATTAGTAGAGTATACCTTGCATTATGCCCGTCTACTTTCTAACGTGTCTCAGTTCTACGTTCTTAAACAATAAAGTGAAAACGTTCAAACCCAAAGCACAGACATCTCTCCAAAGTTATCTAACTTTAGCTAGTACCTAGGTCAACTAATAGTGTCGTTCGATCGGCTCACAAGTGCCGAATGTTAGTTAGTGACAGAAGTGGGGCGCGAGATAACACCACAACGCCATCTAGCGGCCTACATTCTGACACGGCTATTAGTTGCAACTTTGTTGTGATTACAAGATAATAAGTTGTTCTTAGTATCGATCTAAGTTATTTTTGGGTCGTTTGTTGATAAGATAGAGTGGTTCGTTTCGTGCAAACTTTTATATCGCGGTGATTGTTTTTTTAGGTCGTATGGTACACGGTGTGTTTTAATCTCACGAACATCTTTTATTAGTGCTTCTTTTGAGGGTTTACATTAACCTAATGGTACTTATATTGTAAATCACGCTAATATTATTTGTAAGCGGAAGTTATTTGTTACTTCTTCACGCTCAAACAGCTGAATTGATTTAAAAGAATTTTGGCACACAGTTAGACCACGTTCTGGAATAGCACATAGAATACTTTTTTTTATCCCGGGTGTATTTTCCCTTAAGACAATTTTGTACTTTGAGCTAGTAAGAAATAAAAACTAATAAATAAATAATAAAACGAAAAAGTTCAATAAATCAGGCCGATAGGCACGATCGACCGTCGAATCGAATAATGAAGTAAAAGAGGAATTTTGTAGGAATAAAACCTAATTACACGTATACGCCTTTATTTTTTATCTCCATTTCCTACAATATGTGCATATACAGAAGTCATAAATACTTATTGTTGAAGGCAGAACAGAGCATCAGAATGAATATTATTTCAGTAGGATTAGCTAAAAGCCAAAACCATATCCCAACCACCTATTAACGTAAAAAAAAAGAATAAAAAAGGAAACACCCTCAAAAAAGTATAATACCTTAACACTGGCAGCTCAAACTTTTCCCGCGTCCAACTTCGAAGTTTAAAAAGTGAATACAAAGGGCACTAATGGCCTCATACACACTGGAGGTACGCCACGCCTGTACGGTGACGTCACGGCTTCCTGCTTGGGACAACCGCGCTAACTTTGTTGTCGGACGTGCATCGACGTTTCCGCGGTAAAAGCTAGCTTATAGACAACGTATGTGGCGTGTGTTTTCAACGTTGTTTAGTGATTTTATTTTAAATTTTATGTCAGGATTTATAGAAGTATAATGTCAGATTTATTTCAAATAGACTATTTACAGGCACTGTTGAATTGTCAAAATTTCGGCCATCGAGACGAAAAAGAAAAGTGAAGCTAAATTGCACGATCCAAAGCATAGATTTTTATGGAGAAGAACGTGCAACTCCATGGACTTATATAAATAGAATTTTCCGGCTCAAACCCAGGCAGGAGCTCTACTTTGTGTAATTTATTTCACCTACCCGCCCTCGCGAAGTTGATTAGACGGCCCATTTCCTCTCTTCGAGAGAAGGCCTGACTCTCAGTAGTGTGAATATTATAAGGCTGATTTTGCTGTCAATTTAAAAACGCATATGTATAAAACGCGAGAAGTTAATGCACGGTTCCAATTGGTTGTTTCCCATGAAACAAGGAACAAAGTTCACGGTTACCTTTTTAAGAAAAATTGTTGTTTTCATCAATGTAATTTGGATCCTTGCAACATAAGATATGTAAGAGTAAGTAAAGAGACATCTTTTCTAGTCATCAACATTCAAGCAGTGCACACCGTCAAAGGTTGATGACTCGAAAAGAAGAAAGGAATGCTGGATGCTTCCAGCTTTACTAAATGTTATCCACTTCTTACACACATATTTGTATTTAAAAAAGTGACCAATATAGTTTTATTTTCTTTTCGTATTAATTCCGTGAAGCGAGATTATAATATCTAAAATCAACCATTACGAAATAGGGGTCAATTGGCTACTGGTCAATCCGGCTACCCTGCTGCAATTTACGCATAATAATTATGCTTTTTTTGCATTATAATATACGAGTATGTCTAGACAGGGACACCCGGGGACAAGTGTAAAAAATACCAGTTTCTCCCCTCGGTAAGTTTGAACAGATGGTAGCGACCAATATCACAGCGTGCGAAATAGTTCACACGTTCTAGTTTCTTTTATATGTCACTGATTAGCGCATATGACTCTTTCATAAAAAAATATTCATTCAATTCATTCCGTAAGGACTTGTAATTGGCTTTCTAATGATTATGGTTTCTTTTTTTGTGTTTTAATAGCTGTAATCCTCCATGTACTAAATAAAGAAATAGAGTTTGACGAACTGAGAGAGTTGTATTGATGATTTTTGTGATTATAATTCCGTAAATAAATACTGTTACGGCCGCCAATTATACTTTTTATTTACACTATATGTATAAAAGGAGAAACTGACTGACAGACTTATCAATGCACAGCCGAAATTACTGGGACTAGGAACTTGAAATTTTGCGCTTTGTTTTCTTTAATGCCGTAAGCAAGCATTCAGAGATAATTTTTCAAATATCTCCCCATAAATGGATCAAATGTTGGTCCACAGATTGTATGGAGAAACCTACATTTACGTAAAAAAGCCGATTGCTTGCTTTAAGGTAGTTAGAATACAACTTGATACAGACCTAGGCGAAAAAAGGAAATTGGAATTTCCTACAGTAATATCATTAGTAGCTTTCACTTTAAGCACACTGAAATTCTGTTGAAATTGCAACTCCAATCAAACGGCGCATCTATTCAGTCAACACTCAGAGCAGTAATTAATGAATCTTCAACTTTGCTGCGAAACCGGTCATTTATCATGATTTGCAAGTTGCAATGACATTTATCTCGCGGCCATTTTAAAATGAGGGGTCGGATTGAGTGAGATGATTATATCTTTGAGTAAATTAGCAGTTCACATTAATTCAGGTTCTTTTAGGTAGGATTAAATTCAATAAAAAATGAACGGTTTTTGCACATTAAACTATGTTCGCTACAATTAGTTTTTAAAATGTGTTTAGAGTGTGAAGTCCAGCAAATCTTCTGAAGAAAGAGGATCTACCGTTCAGACCGATGTTGTGTCTTTTCAGGGCAACTGTCTGACAGTTTGATTTGTTTAAAAAAAATGTTGTTTTCTTGATATTGTAAATGTTCTAATCGCGCGGAAAACTCTAATACCAAGATCCAGAATTTTTGTCTTCTAGTTCCTATTGTATATGGCATCATAGATGTTTGCCGTGTTGTACATTCAGTTCCCATACGAATCTATGTAAGCTTTCCTATTTTTGAGGTCGGCAATCACCAGACTTTACTCGCTCTAGGGTGGAACGAGAGGGCGTGTCAGATTTTTACTGACAAAAACCTGTGCTTTTCAGTTGTCCATTGCATTCTCGGGCCACGGTCAAACTTTCAAACGTTCCATGCAGCCCTAGCAGACGACTTAAGCTCTATAATTATTGGCGTTGCAATAAACACAAAACCCTACCTATACTGCGCTGCAGTCGGAAATAAAACTGTTACTTTTCAAACATTTTCTATTGTGCCAGTGTGTGCTCGGTTCAACAAAGAAAATGAAGGCAAAAAGATATGATGCCCTATATTAAAAAAAAAAGAAAATCTCTATGGCACAGCTGCGGCTGCGATGCAGTCATTTACTAAAGTGTTCCAATTTCAAACTTTTTGTTGTCTTTTATTCTGTAATGCATTTTAAATGGTCTGCTGAATGGGATACTTTGTAACCACTGACGCAAAAAAGGAGGGTTTATTCGTTTAAACGCCACGTATGTGTGTTTTTCTGTGACACAGATCTTAAACGCATAAACCGATTTTAAAGCGGGTTTTAAGCAATAATCCTTAGATGTTTTATCAAAATCGGTAGTCTTTATGATTCCTTTTTTAAATCAATAAAAAATAGGTCAACTTTTTTATTTTGAATATATTCGACATTTTTATCTATTTCCACTTTATTTGTTTTGCATACATTATGATCAGTCTTATCGCTGAATACTCGTATATTACGTTGAGAGTCTGCTTATCTGTTTTTCATAACATATAACTTTGTACCCCTTGGCAAGACCATAGTGTCAGGTCCCTGACAGTGTAATATTATTATGTTCCCTTACTCTACAAATTCCAATCGAACCTTCTATAAATACCGAAACATACAGTCTCATCCCTTCATAGACAAATATATAGTGACCCCCCACCCCCCTCACTTAGATGATGACAGCAAAATTTTAACAAATATTTGCTACGGGTTCACGTGATCGAATTCAGGATGATTCGGCGGTCTACGAAAACCCGGTCTTATCAGCCTGTTTGAAGGGTTCCGTGGTATCCGGGCACGGAATGACGTCATATCCGCTAGTAAGCAAGTTAGTTTGGGACCAGATAAGAGTTTCAAAAGATCTCTATAGTAAATAGATTTTATGTTGAGCTAGCATTTTGTTGCTGGTTTATTAATAATGCTGGTAATAAGGAGATTAGAAGAATGATATTGTTCGGGTTATTTTTAAGTTTATTTTAATACTCGTCATCGTCCCGGGTTCGTGAAACTTCAATTCACTTCTCCACATCAATCATTGCGTGGTTTAAATAAAGTAATAATAAGTATAAATAATAAAATTCAGACCATTTCATTTATTACTTTGTTGACGGAAACTTAAAATATTCAGACGTATATATTTAGTCAATTACGAGCATTTCATAAAAAAAAATTAATCATTCCATTCAATCTTACGAGTTAGCGGATAAACAGACAGACGAGAAAAGCGACTTGACTGAGAAATAGCTTTTGTTCATGATTTAAACCGTGTGAAAGAAAATTATCCCTAGGGAAAATAATGGCTAAAAAGTATTCTATGTGCTATTGCAAGACATGTTCTACCTGTTGGCGAATCCGTTCAAGCATTTGAGCGTGAAGGAATTACAAACATACATACACACGCATGTATATACACAAACAATTCTCTATATAATATTAGTGTAATTCCTGTGCACATAACTACTACCAATAATCTAAACAGACAATTCGTAATCCATCTTTGTACTACAGACTAAACTTGATTGATCATACCTACTACAGTGAGACAATAATCATAATCGTGCTTGCATCAATGTATTGTGTTACAGACAGATCACACACAGCATCCATCATTGTCTTCTCGACAGCCGGCGTCCCGCATGCCGATCACACAAGTTATAACAATACTATAATACTGAGATTTTGAGACAATGCATGGAATATGTTGCTACTAATATTAGTTGTGTATTTTAATAACATTCGATTATCTTTAGTTTCCGACCGACCGACCGAGTTTAGAAGTCACGACCTGGCGAGGATCGCGGGAATCCGATGGATGAGAGACGCACAGGACCGGTCGTTGTGGCGACGCTTGGGGGTGGCCTATGTCCAGCAGTGGACGTCTTTCGGTTGAGATGATGATGATCTTTAATTTAGTGGTTCCCACCATTTTTTGATCGAGGGATCTGTTTACAAAAAAGAAACCAAAGAGGAAGGAAATTCAGAAAAAATCAGGTTATCATCAGCATCTGTTTAGCCTTTTCCCAACTATATTGGGGTCGGCTTCCAGTCAAGCCGGATTTAGCTGAATACCAGTATTTTACGAGGAGCGGCTGCCTACCAGACCTCCACAACCCATTAACTGGGGTAACACGGTACTTCATGGCAAGACTGGAGTGAGATTTACTGGCTTCTCACAATCCGTAACGACTGCCAAAGTTGTGCAAATGACAGCCGGGACCTACGGCTTAACGTGCTTTCCGAGGCACGGAGGAAACTCGGTATGTTAAGATGGTCACCCATCCACAGACCAACCTTGGCAAGCGTGGCTTAACATTTAAGAACGAACCGTGCGGCTGTTATTATCTAGCCACGAGCTCCTCAAACAGATCGCATTAGTACCACCAAAAAAAAAAACAAGTAGAAATAGGGCGTCCTTTTTATCTCGAGACCTTTAGACTTTATTTCCATTTTACAAGGTTTATTGTGTTATTAAAAAGATATTGTTAGTAGGTACATGTAATTAATTTGTGTTTGAAACTGGTAAAGTACGCTGGAGGCGGTAAATATGTAAACATGAGCCTGAGTCCCGCAGTGAGGACATCAAGAGGATTAGCAGAATTATACCCGTGAAGGCAAGTATTAGGTACTCGGCGAATTAATTTACAAGAAGCTTCTTTCTCTTTTATAATGTGATGTAAATAGTTAAATATTAGATAAGTAAGTACTAGGCCTAAATGTGAATAGTGTAGGTACGTGGGATGTCGTAGAGAATGCGTAACAACACATTCTCTACCAGTATTAAGTCTAAAAAATATTTTTTCATCATTATTTTGTAGGTACATGAAGTTTGAACAAAATTAATGAAATGTTTTACTTTTGTTAACTCCAACTTGCCCCAATTTGGATAAAAGTTCTCACTGCATCACCTTCACCAACTTTTGAGGAAGTCATTATTTCACTTAATTAAATCTATATGCAAAAAGGGAGAAACTGACGGAATGACATATTATTCACTTCACTTATCATTTCAACAATAATTCACATTCAGTTACAGTTACATTGCGTAACTGTAACAAACCATATTTTAAAAAATATCTGTTACTTACTAGTATAGTATTTTAGTTTTCAAAACCCTTATATAAACTCATCAAAATGTTAGATCAGTTTAATTAATTTTATTTATCTCTTATCACACTATCAGTTATTGCTACAACATTACAACCAAATAGTAGAGGATTATGTCCTCCAACAGGCCAATAGCCACATTTCCCGGTATTCGGTAATAGGATTGATAACACAGTAATATGCATGTAGATTGAAGGTAAGTAATATTGCTTCCGCTACCGGCCTAATTGGCAGCCAAGTGTAGTATTGATCGCATTGGGAGTAGCAAGGCGATTCCCAGCCACTGCTGGACGTAGAGCAATGAGTAGCTCGCCGTCCGGCTGTCTAGTAAGGACTAAGCTGACGTCGACGGTGCACTGTATGTCAGGGGTACCTTTAAAAAGAGATGTTATCAGAACCGTAGCGGCCCAGCAGAGCCAATGCTCGCTAGGGTCACGGGTGTTTTCAAACAATTACCGTGGCCCTTAAATGCAAAGGGCTAGTGAAGGAGTGAAGGACACAAATAGTAGAGGATTATGACCTCCAACAGGCCAATACACACGTTTCCCGTTATTTGGTAATAGGATTGATAACACAGTAATATGCATGTAGGTAAGCAATATTGCTTCCGCTGTCGGCCTAATTGGCAAACAGGTGTTGCAATGATCGCGTCTGGAGTAGCAGGGCGATTCCCAGCCATTGCTGGAGCAGAATTGCGAACAGTGAGCATTGGGTAGCTCGCCATTCGGTCGTCCAGTAAGAACTAAACCTGGGTCGACGAATAACACATAATTACGCGTGTAAGTAAGCAATATTGCTGCCGCGGTTGGCCTAATTGGCAACCAGGTGTTGCATTGATCGCGTCTAGGAGGGCGATTCCCAGCCATTGCTGGAGCGGGATGTGAATGGTGAGCAATGGGTAGTTCGTCGTCCAGCCTTCTAGTAACAAGGAAACCTGGCTCAACGACGCGTTGTATTTCAGGTGCACCTTAAAAAGAGATGTCAGCAGAACCGTAGTTGCTCAAGGTAGATGCCTGCTAGGACCACAGTGTTTATTATTTTACTAAAGAACTACCAAAGGAGCGAATATTGTAAACTCGTCACAGTTTTGATACGCAAAAAATGCACTAGTCAATGAAAATTGAATAAAAATGTGACGAGTTAACAATAACCCAAAATTATATAGGTGAGTTTTAGTCAGTAAAAGTCTGACACGCCCTCCCGCTAAACCCTAGAGCGAGAGGAGTAATTGAATGATTTTCAAAGCCAAGCATATATAACCTACGTCCTGTAGGCTTTGCTAGGCTTTATGCGAAGACAAGTGTCGCCGCATCGACCGGCCCAGGGCGTGACTTCTCAAAATTATCATAAAGACGATGTGAGATAGGGATAGTACGACCTTTATAGCCCCGTCTCTTTCTCACACCTTAATTTGATGAGGCTTCATGGTAGTATAGTCCGTCTAATGAAAGCGCGACCTGAGAAAAAGAGGTAAAATCCAAAAAAAATGTATGTGGTATTGCTAACTTGCAGGAGAATCCTGTTTTGACACTTCACAATTTGTTTTATTTTCTACAATTGCGGCTGAATAATGTTGCCAATTAAATTTTTTAAAAATACTCCAGTTCTATCCGTAATTTTCATGTTATATCGGACTCATGTGTCCATTTTTTCCTAAACATCGAAGTTTTTAATGCGTCATGGTTTTCCCTTGAGGTTTATGATGCATTGAACTACCACGACCATTTTTATACTTCTTTAACATCGAACGAGAGGACACGAGAAGGATATTTGTAACATTTTGTGAGTCAAGCACACTTTCTTATACAAAATACCACCCGGTGTCGTACGGAAAACTGTCACACAAGTAATTTATTGCAAAATAAAATTATACGCAGTATCGTTCACGACGTTTCGAGCTGGCAAACTTAGATAAATTGGTTTCTCTGTAAGAGCCCCTAAAAAAGGGTATAGAGGTTCAGCGATTGTCTGTTGCGTTGCGTATCGTGGGTTCGATTTTCGTGTGAGTCTACCTGCTTTTGGGGCTGAGGTGTTTTTTAAAAGAACCACCAAAGCCCTGGAATTTAAAACGTAACCACGTTAACGGCAACTGAAGGAACACCCACCTGTGTTCATTTGGTTGACAAAAGCCTGACACTGCCTTTCGCTCTTCCCAGAGCGGGATACGTTGTTTTATGATATCCCACTTAAAAAAAAGATTCGACTGAGGTGGACCTATTAGTACATCAAAACTTAAGTTCAATTCATAAAAACGATTATATTTATCTCTTAGTCCGAACAACGCAATTGGATTTTCTATTTCCCATTTTCCGTTTTCCTTCCTGTATTGAACAAAAGCGTATTGTATTTCTTACTATTACAGACATTTATTTCTAGAGGACTATACTTAACAATAACTGTTCGTAAAGCTTCATAAACAGCAGTTGTAATCAAAACCTAGATTAGTTTTGTGACAACAATGGGACATAATAGTGATGTCTTCGCGAGCCCGTCCCCGCTACTACACTTATATTTTTTTGACAGAATTTCTTTCATGGACTCAATATAAGTTTGCACATAAGCAGGTATGTTTATTGCAGGGATTTGTTCGGAAGCTCAGCCAAAGTTTCAATGGAATATGTGGATTATTTTTGTTTATCACAAAGTTAGATGTCGATACGGAACCGTATGGGCCCAGCAGGGTTGATGCCTCTGGGGCTAGAGTTGGTTTCTGAAAGGGACCTTTGAACTAAAGCGAAGAAGGAACGGAGTGGGTTTTAGTCAGTAGTCCCAAATTGCTACAATGCGTTTGCGTTTGGAAAATCATTGTTTCAGGTGACCATAAAATGGGCGATGCGAATCAATTCTTCTTTTGATGCATCGTGTGAAGTTGAAGATTTTTGCGATATGACATCGTATCGCAGTGTTGTGCTTTTTAATGGGTAGCTTGTCATCTGGCACTCTGGTAATCATCCGGACCCAGCAGGGTCTAAGCCTTTGGGGCCATGGGTTAGCTTCTGAAAGGAAAACCCGAGACCCTGGAACGAAGGCAAAGAAGGAACGTGGTGGGTTTTTGTCAGTTAAAGTCTGACACGCCCTCAAGTTCCGCCCAGAGCGGGAGAAGTCATGTTGATGAAATCCCACCTTAAAAAAACCATACAGTACGTATGGTTTTTTTAAGGTGGGATTTCACTTGGGACTTTTTTCTCCTACAAAGCACGCATACACTCACGCTCAAAGCCCCATGAGCCCATAACTCGAGCACACAGCTGCTATCGAGCTGACGCCGAACGTGGTGGTATCACCGCTAATCCGATGAGCATCATAGCTTAAAGCCTGTACACACAACGTTTTTTCAAATGCGCCGTTGCGTTGTCGCGCTACTTGTATTATACCTCGGTTTCCCAAAGTCCTAACTTGTAAAAATCGACGATTGACGCAGTTACGATTTTCTTAGCCTGCAAGTCAGCAATTGTAATATAAAATACTCCTTTTAATCAATCAGTTCTTCTACGATTTTAACGAATTCGGTCGCAATGACAAACTTTCTCCACTCCACAAAATGTAATATTTTTTTATTATTTATTTATTTAAACTTTATGTACAATGGTGGTACATAGGCGGACTTAATGCATCAAGGCATTCTCTACCAGTCAACCTTAGGGTTAAAAAGACAACGCTGTGTGTTGTGTATCGTGGGATAGCTTGAAAAACTCCTTAATACTTTAGTATTCTGTTAAGTATGTATTATAATGTAAGAAAAGATGCTCTCATCCCTTTGTCGAGGGTGTGCGAATGAGTAAGGCTGTCGCACACAGTCGCGACTCCCACGGAAAGTATGCGTGCCTTCTTGGAAGAGTTTATTTTTACGGTGTCCCGGTTATTTTCATAGCGTTTCTCACACAAGTTTTTTTTTTCATTTAAAAAAAAGTAAGGCACTGAAAACTTGTGTTCTGTAGTTAGGTGAGGATGAAACGAATATTATAAACGCAAAAGTCAGAATGTATGAATGTTTGTTACTCTTTTAAGCAAAAACTTCTGAATGGATTTATACATATACAGGTATATAGATAGACCAAATCCTAGAATAGCATATAAGAGACTTTTTATCCTAGGAGTATTTTCCCTTGGGATAATTTTTTACAATCACGTGGGTGAAGTAATAAGACTAATATACACTAGAGGTGCGTAGCGTTACGATGAAAAAAACGTCAGTTTGTACTCTCCTAAAAATGTAAGTACTAAGTTAACTAATGTTTAAAGGATTGAAATGAATGAGGCAGCAGCTTTGTTTCAGTCTCGTCTAAGGAAGGCTATAATTAACCTAAATTAGCAATTTGTTTTGCCAACTGATTCAGGCGTTTTAGGTAGGTTGAGTAGTCGAAACTGTGGTCCGCCTCTGTACATAAAGTGTGCATAAAGAATTAAATAAATAAATAAATACCTACTCTCCATTCAAAATAGCTTAGCTTGTGTGACAGCAGAAAATAGTTCCATGGCAACATGCTCCCAGTATAAAATCATATGTGCTATTCCATGGCTTGGTCCACCCTTGTGCCAAAGGTCAACTAAATCCTTTCAGCCGTTCAAGAGTGAAAAAGTTATAAACAGACTCGCAAACTTTCGCCTTAACAATATTAGTTCACGAATCCCCGACCGGTCCTATGAGACCGCGCTGTTATTGTTTTACTATTGTGTCTCGTTTTGTGGGTATGTGATAGGTTAATGTGAAGAACCAAAACCTCCTGACCATTCCTAAAACGTTAAAAAAGATATCGGGATAACATAAAAATAACTACAAGAGCCTATAAAGTAATAACAAACAAATCTGAAGCCGCGTTCTGACCTTACATGAAACCCTTAGCACAAGTCACCCCTCTCGAGCAGTATCTTACAAGACTAGCAACTTTCCACGCGCAGAAATATCATATTGCCGAGAACCTTGAACGGAATGGAAACCGATGCCGGAGCCGGATGAAACCCGACGGGTAAGGTCTGTTGTACACGGTACGTTTTATTAATCGTACGGCTAACGCGCTTTAATTCATGAATCCCCGACCGGTCTCATGCGACCGCGCTGTTATTGTCTTACTATTGTGTCTCGTTTCGCGGGTATTGATAGGTTAAATGGTCATTCTCCATTTCGCCGTCCTTTGCCCAATTACTGTAACCTTTTTTATTTTTCACTGATTTGGTTTAAACACATTAAATTATGAAATATAACAATTATCATTAATTATTGAATTCTTATCTTTACAAGACGCTATAGACTGCGATACAAGACTGATGAAGCACGGCGGCGCGGCGGCCATGCCGTGTCGTAGCGCCACCGTGTATGTCAAAAGGCTCCCCCAGTGATGACAACCGTGTTTACCCACGGCCAATTAACCGTGGCCTACCCAAGGCAAAAAACGAGCCATACTGTACACGGCATCACGCGTACCAGAGGTATGGCGTGGATGGTGTGTTAGGAGTATATGGATCACTAGGGGAGCTTGTTGATACACACGGCGGCGGCGCTACGGCATGACACAGCCGTGTTTCATCACTGTTATCTATGGTCTCTTGAGCACGGTACGTTTTATTAACCGTGTCTACACCGGGTAACAAACCTGCCGTGTACAAGAAGCCTAAGTCGTGCCTTCAACAAGTATTTATATCGCGTACCTATACCTGTAAGAGGTACCTGTTACTGTAAAAGTGTTCTTTGAGCCATCACGCCTGTTATGACCTGAAGACACGCCCTAGAAACGTTTTACGGTATTAATACGAGCAGTTTAAATATAGGTTAGTTGTGGGTTGGAAGTGTTTTATACGTACTAAGAAAGTTGGTGTCATTACTTTATATAGTCATTTTTACAGGGTCCTCTTAGAACCAGTGCCTCAAAGTAGATACAAATGTAGTTAAGAATCGCAATTTTTAAAATTTTTGTCTGTTTCTTAACTAAACTAATCTCCGAATGGCCTGGACCGATTTAAACGGCGCTTTTACTGACTGATAGTTGATGTTACAAGGAGTAACTTACTCGTAGGCTTTATTTTCCTATGGGTGAACGACTTAATTTCCGGGCGGACACCCCAAATTTTGACGGGACTTTCACTGACAGAGAGTAATGTTCGAAACTCCTCGCGAACGCAGTCACGGATAACAGCTAGTCGAAGACGTGTGTAACAACTAAGTTCATAAATAAGAAAAAATATATTTTAATTATGTGTGCAACCTTTCTTTTCGTGTCGATAAACTCAGATTACCTAAATTTTCACTGAGCAGTATTTCATATTTGGCAGCCTGATAGATTCATCATTGGCCCCCGCATAAATCCTGGAAGGTGCAGGTGGTTATGCAAGATGGGCGGTAAGCAGATAACGACCTGTAAGTCACTCCACACTGATAGTTTTAGAGATGGGCCGAGGAAGCCCCATTTGGTCAAATTGTCTGTGTAGCGACCAACCCGGGTCCACAGTCAGCCAAGAGATTTCCAGATTAGCCACTGCAGTTCAGTTCGCGTTCAGAGAATTAAAAAACCTTAAAATTGGTGCACAAAATTGATTACCCATAAATATGAAAAACTTACTGCACAACCAAATGGGTAAAAATTTAAAATCTACGATCGAGGGTTTGTAAAACCTCTGGCAGAAAGCCAGATTAACAACGAGGATTTTTAATATTCCTCCATTTATTATTTTCGATTATTTTACACCGGTTTCCAATTAATTTTTCGTATGGAAAATAAAATTTACGCCATAAGTTTAATAATGTTATTTATTGTTTTTAAATATTCCAGCATACGCTAAATCCGGCGCCTTTTTAACCTCACACAGTTTTGTTAAACTTGTGAGGAGCTCGTGGCTAGATAATAACAGCTGCACAGGTCGATCTTCAAGGTTAAGCAACGCTTGCCTAGGTTGGGCTGTGGATGGGTGACCATCTTAACATAACGAGTTTCCTCCGTGCCTCGGAAAGCACGTAAAGCCGTTGCTCCCGGCTGTCATTTGGAGATCTTTGGCAGTCGTTACGGATAGTCAGAAGCCAGTAAATCTGACTCCAGTCTTGCCATGAAGTACCGTGTTACCCTTGTTAATGGGTTGTGGAGGTCTGGTAGGCAGCCGCTCCTCGTAAAATACTGGTATTCAGCTGAATCCGGCTTGACTGGAAGCCGACCCCAATATAGTTGGGAAAAGGCTAGGCAGATGATGATGATGATGACAGTTTTGTTAAACTTGTATTGTTAATTTGAACTTTTAGTGACAGAGCACGAATAAACTTGTTTTTCTTTTTCTCTTTTATTTTTTCATTTTCTTACCTTTGGTATTTATGGCAAAACATGTAGAATATTGTTGTAAACACCACATCTTGCAGATCTAATTTCAATTTGTACATAAGTACCTACCTACTTATGTTTTTACAAATAAAATATCCGTATCTCTTTATTCTTCCTCATGGTTTTCAGTAACTATAAAAGTACAGTTACTTAAAACATTGAAGAGCAAATAAATGTTTGCTATTGTTTTCATTTCAAATAATATTTTCGCCATCTATAGTTATCTATTTCAGTATAAAAATAATGAATGGCACAAGCCAATGAATTTAACTATGAATAAATTTACTATCTAACAATTAATGCTAACATTCACCATTATTCATTCATAGGATATGAATTCATTGGTCTAATCTGTATCTAAACATACGCCAGACTAATCCTACACATGAATTAATAAACTAACCCTATCTAATGACTAAAAACTTCGCATACAGGGTGTAAACAGTTTGGTGTATCGGTGTGACGTAGCAGCATGGCCGCCGGAAGCCGCGCCATCTTGATTGTGCTCTCCGGATATTGGAGATCGGCGCTCGGCTGTAATTGCCGAGATATTGCATCGACTTGTTTGTTTATCATGTCCGTATTACATGTGTTTATGCGCCGTTCTATCGCTGGACGGTATTCGGGGTGACAATGTTTGTTAACGATGTTCAGATAAGATGATTGTTTTAATTGAAAGTGAGTTTTTGTGAGAACGAGCGCTCGGACAAGCGATTTTAACATAATTGGATCTTGGTTTTTGGCATCTGAGTAAGGGTTCATAATAATAAAAACCGCATCTTGTCTAATATAAACTTCAACTTTACAGTCAATAATACTGTCATCTTCAAAATCCAGATGAAGTCACACACTTTTACTTATTAAAAATCACTCGTAAATCTTCCGTTGATATTACAAAACTTCATATTGATATTGCATCGACTTGTTTGTTTATCACGTCCGTATTACATGTGTTTATGCGCCGTTCTATCGCTGGACGGTATTCGGGGTGACAATGTTGCAGATAAGAGCTTGTAAGGTGGTTGTTTTAATTGAAAGTGAGTTTTTGTGAGAAGGAGCGCTTGGACAAGTTATTTTAACATAATTGAATCTTGTTTTTTGGCAGAGTAAGGGTTCATAATAGTAAAAACCGCATTTTGCCTATATAAACTTAAACTTTTCAGTCAACAAAATTGTCATCTTAAAAACCCAGATGAAGTGTCACACTTTGACTTATTAAAAATCACTCGTAAACCTTCAGTTACCTTTTATATTGATATTGCATCGACTTGTTTGTTTATCATGTCCGTATTACATGTGTTTATGCGCCGTTCTATCGCTGGACGGTATTCGGGGTGACAATGTTTGTTAACGATGTGTGATAAGAGCTTGTAAGGTGATTGTTTTAATTGAAAGTGAGTTTGCTTCGAACTTTTTGTGAGAACAAGCGCTCGAACAAGCGATTTTAACATAATTGGATCTTGGTTTTTGGCATGCTGAATAAGGTTTCATGATAATAAAAATTGCATTTTATGTAGACTTCATCGTACAGTCAAGTAAATTGAAAAACTGTTGCATTAATTAGTTTTATCGTACTTATTTTGGGATGTCAGGCTATTGAATAAAGCGGGAATTACATTAGACCACCGCACACGTGGGTGACGCCAGAGTTGTACGTAGAACCGCGTCGCGTGGCGTGGATCTAATGTAGCTTTACAAGTCTAGTGGCCATATAAAAGGTATGGAGCTCGTTGCGCTCAGATTGGAGCACGTGGCTCATGTCGGCGCAATATAGTTCTACCTTAACATTTTCGTCCCTGGGTGGAACCGGATGGAGTGTCACAATTTTACTTACTAAAAATCAGCCGTGAATCTTCAATTAGTCGTGTTCAAGGGCCGATTTCATCGTAACTATAGTCATGTACAGATTCATGAAACCAATTTTTTTTTACTCAACCGGTGTCTTCCTTGATTATTTAGCCCCCTAACCATTCCCAGTATTTTCACTTACAAATAATAATAAAAATACTAATATGCAATTTATTCGTACGACGTCACAAACATTCTCAAACAGGATATCAGTAGTACGCAGTAAATTATATTGCAGTAGTAAGTGGCGCCATCTGGTGGCAGTACTACCATCCGGTAGCACCGGCGCCTCTAATCAGATTCGGCTCAAGTATGAACAGATTGAGTTAGCGCTAATTATACCGGTAACCGATTTAACTGCTACGTGCGTTTAATAAGAAATGACGTCATAATTTGTTGTTTATGATCCCAGCTTTTGTGGAGTAAATAAGGAAATAACAAGCCGATAAAAATAGATTTCTAAAGCATTTTTTAATGGTGTACGAAAGCTTGGATTTTTTACGTATGTCAACACGTCAACAACATGTAATCCAAACTAATATTATAAATGCGAAAGTAACTCTGTCTGTCTGTCTGTCTGTCTGTCTGTCTGTCTGTCTGTCTGTCTGTCTGTCTGTTACGCTTTCACGCTTAAACCGCCAAACCGATGTTGATGAAATTTGGTACCAAGACAAACTAGAGCTTGAGAAAGGACATAGGCAGCAAATTATCACGCTATTCGCTTTGGGGGGTGAGTAATATTGCATTTTGTCCGCACTCCGTGGACCGTATTGAACGTCATTGGTCGTGAGTTCGAATCCCTACTCCAGCTATTCTTTTTGTGTTTATTTTATCTTCTTTTTTAGACATAATTTAGAAAGACAAGTCGATTTTAATACTAAAACTGATTTTTAAATGTTTTCAACGTAACTTCGACATTTTTTTTCAATAAAGTAATCAAAACATAGAATTTAATCAATTAGGTGCAAAATACATTTACTAAGTCTGTCTAAGAACGCTTATTTTGAAAATATGTCATAGAAGACATGTAGCACATTGGTTTGGTGACTAGATTTGTAAGTCGGTTAATCATGGTTCGAATCTCAAATGTTTTTTTGGGTGATAGTTTTTTTTTTTACCTTTTAGCAAGATAGTTTTTTTTTTAACTGTTAGCACAAATTGATATAAATTCACAAGAACACAATGTCTGTCATTTAAATAAATTAGAGTCAGCCAGGATTAGCAGATGAGGTTTTAACCCTCCAACACAAATTTCTGACATATTTTTGCATTCTTACTACTTTTTTTATTAAAACGGTTTTTTAGATCGAGCATGACGGACTTACAATTTTATTATTGAACGGCCAGAGCGTCTTTAACAATCATACTGTCTATTTTTATTTATTTACCAGAGGTTGTAACAAGCTAATTGACCGTGATTCGGCAAGGCATACCAACCAAAGGCGATAAAAGTAAATACTTAGATGAGTTTTACTATTGACAAATTTATAGGAAGGAGTTGCACCATGCAGCCTAATAATTGCGTGTATTTGCGGTTACTGTTTCATATAGTTCGGGGCTGAATGTAGTTTGCTTTTCTGAGGACAGTTTGATAAAGTATGACGTATCTCACATTTCTAGCAGCCTTAAGTGGTGAAGAACACTGGAACAACCCTCTGACGGAGGCAATACTCAGGAATAACCCCAATCGACTCCTACATTGGTTTACCATCATTTCACACACACACACACACACACATCATTTGACACAGTGGAGCATACGGTAGAAGTCAACCCCGTTTGGGTAGAGTACTGCCATGTCCTCATGGAGATAATCGGCGGCGGCGACTACAGTCCGCGTTTGGCCATCAATAAACGCTACAACAAGATTTCGCCGAAATTCATTTAAAAGTTGGACAAACTTTATAGGATAGTTCCCACTATGGAAAAACATTCATCTGATTTACGAGGACGTTAGACAAATATACACCAAAAACTACTACTGGGTAAATGAACAAGTAATTTAAACGACAAAAACGTACAATTAATGTAAGCATGATCTCAAATTCTTTACGAGTGCTGTTGTAAAGATGTCTTTCTTTACAACTACACATGGTGTAGTTTTTGGATTCGCTTACGGCTTTGCGCTATCAGAAGGTCAGTTTCCCGATTATGCTTCTTTATTTACCTCTGCCAAACTTTCCATATTTCGTTGACACCACTTGAAGTCGCGCGGATTCGGGCTTGCTTTCACTCGACGGCCCGATGGTACAATCACAGGCGTGCTTGCGGTGTTTGGGACTCTCCCTAAAGCTTGACACCCGGAGCGTCACGGAGCGAGAGGATATCCTATCCCTCATATTTTCAGCAACCTCCTTCGCTCGCATTGGCGTTCCGCATAAGCAGGGCAGACTTCCAGCGCATGCTCTATTGTATCCTCCAAGTGATTTGCATAATATTACTATCAAGGTACTTCCAGCCAGATCCGAAACTGAAACCTTTTGAATCACTAGCTATGGTGGCGTGCTTGCTTGAAACGCAAAGGGCAACTGACGTAACACAAGTGGGTTTTAGTCAGTGAAATTCTGATAGTCTCTCTTGCTCTGCCCAGAATGGGAGAAGGTATTCGTTCATTTATCTTAAGAAAAAGGTGCAGAACTGCAAGCCCTAGAGGTTGCGGGTGCCCATCACAGGATCAACTTCACAGATCACTATTTCTTTTACAGCCTACATTAAAAAGCATTTATTTGTTGTTACTAAAATTACCGCGTGTATATCCTTTTTTTGACGAACAAATCATTTAAAAATCTTACAACGAACAACAAAAGAACACGAACGAGAAACGTACATAAATTAATTTTGGGAAATCATCAGAATGACATATTCTGCTTTTGGGCGGAGCGAGAGGACGTGTCAGAATTTTACTGACTAAAATCCACTCCGGTCCTTCTCTGCCATTGTTACAGGGTCCTGGGTTTTCCTTTCAGAAGCCAATCCTTGGCCACAGAGGTTTTGACCCTGCTGGGCCCCTACAGTTTTGCTAACATCTCTTTGAGGCTCGCGTGGCCGAACGCGCCGTTGACACCTTGGGCTCGGTTCGGATTATTACCAGACTGCCGGACGGCTAGCTACCCATTGGTCGCCGTCCGCAAGCCCGTGCCTGCGGTGGTTGGAAATCGGGATTGGAATCCCAGCGACGGGAGCAGGAGGGACGTTCCCACTCGCGTGGGGCCGCCACCGTCGCTAGCAATACTGCTTCGCAGAAGGAGGCGACCGGACCATGGCCTGTAGCAGGGAACCAGCGTGAGCAGTCGCTGTCGCCGATCGCTTTCACGAGCATACGGCGGTGCACCGACCAAGCTGGGCAAACCTCCACTTTATGTTCCGCCATATCCTCCGGGCGATCCACATAGTGGTGATACCTCGGTGTTCCTTCCGCCTGAATCTGATGCAGGAACTTTCCGAACTTACCATGTCCGGTGAGAACCTGCATCATACGGAAGGTGAAGACGTAACACACCGTAACATCTTTACAACCACTCCTCAAAGAGGGGACTTACCGCCATAATGATGGCGTGCCCAATATATAAACTAATGCCTTTTCACTCGGGCTAGGCAGAAACGCCAACTGTTACGACCCTTACAAATACTCTTTCTGTTCGTACATCTGAACGTAAAACATTAACAAAACATTTCCTCAAGGTAATTTGTGTTTTTACTTTTAACCGGTTTATGGGAAAGTTAAATAAATAATTTCGAACCTTTCGAAATGAATTGCAAGCACAGAATGATAGTACTGTTTCCGAACTTAACGCGGACAAAGTCGCGGGTAGCAGCTAGTATATTATACGGGTATGCTCATCTTGAAAGTAGTATGTTTATAATCGGCCACCTACGGCATAGTTTTTTTTTAAGTTGGGTGGTATCGCATCGGTACTTTTTGGTACTTGCAGCGTGTTTGTATATAAGGTACGATGTAAAATAGCATGGATACCAAAATGTGTATTTTCCCGTGAACGTTTGAGTTCAAGTGTTCGAAAAATACTCATCGCGTCATTTCTCACTTCACACGATTTTTTTCCTGTACTGTCATGCAATTTTGCATCTGACTGTACCAATAAGGCCCATGTCCAGCAGTGGACGTCTTTCGGCTGAGATGATGATGATGATGTCAACGCAGTACGTCGAGTCCCTTATTATTTACCTTTTATTAGGATAACTTATTTCTAAAACACATTATTGACCTAAGTTTGTGCATTCATGTAAAATTTCAGTGCTTGAATCATGATTGTAATTTAGTTTTTTTATTGGCGTGTAGTATAAGTAGGAGTATGTGCATTAATCTACGTTATATGTTGTAGGTATGTATGTAAATGGCGATCCTTGGGGGTATGCTTATGTGTGTACGACAAAGGCCGTTTTTGATAGCGATGATATAGGTGTATTTACCTGTCACACCAAAGCAGCTACACTAATATGATGTTTACTAACATGGTCTCAAACAATTTGACCTTTTAAGCACTGTAAAATGTTTTTCAGAGATGCCAACAAACAGAAGTTGGATGAAGCAAGGAAAAAATCTTTAATAGCCGATGAAATAAGACTTATCGTCTATATCTCCATTCAGAAGAGGTCTGTTACAGTCTGTGGTTACAGTTGTTAGTAATCGATAAAAGGAGGGCTAGCGGACAATGGAAGAAAACAGAAAGGAATATATTTCTTTATGAAACTTATCACTGTCTCTGCTTCCCTGAACCATTTGGAGCGAAATTATTGCTTGCTCCTATAGTATGTAGAGTAAAGAGTAAACCATTTTTTTTAATTAAAAAATGTAAGCAGTTTTTGTTTTAATTTGTGTTACTAGCTGCTGCCATAGTGATAGTAGAAAATTAGCTCAAGAGGTAAACCGCAATACAAAGTATCTATTTGTGTACCAAGTTTCATCGAAATCCGTTGAGCCGTTCGAGCGTGAAGAGGTAACGAACAACATACATATGCACTCAGAAACTCTCGCCTTTATAATATTACTGTGATCAGTAGAGCAAGAATAAATGCTTTTGATAGTGAGGAGTGATATAAAACAAAAGTGAGTTAGTGATAGCGTGACGGGTGACAGGACAGACTGGACGAAAAAAACCTGTTGCGTTGACCATCCTACTTAATATTATAAATGCGAAAGTTTGTGAGGATGGATGTATGTTTGTTACTCTTTCACGCAAAAACGGCTGGACCGATTTGGTTGAAATTTGGTATGTAGTTAGGTTATACCCTGGATTAACATATAGGCTATAGGAAAAAAAAAGAAGCGTGATCTTATTTATTCTTCGATTTTGTTGTTGCGGGCGAAGCCGCGGGCGGAAGCTAGTAAGTAATAAAGGAGAAAGGCAGGAAGAAGAACAAGAGTAGAGCCCAGAGCGGGACACGTTTATATTTTCAAGTATTTAAAAACTAATTATACTCTGACCTTTTGTAATAATTAAGTGAATTAATTTTTTTTTTTTTTTGTATTTGTGAGTACAACCTGTGTTGGAACAGCTTGATAAATCAAATCCCGCTCTGTCTAGAGAAATGTAATTGTAGCGATATATTTTTATTTATTTTACAAGTCAAATCACTAAACAAAGACACAGTAAAAAAATACAGACATTTATATCAAATTAAAATTTATTAAGTTGATGTGGATTGGGTCGATCTTCACGGCTAAGCAACGCTTGCCTAGGTTGTTCTGTGGATGGGTGACCATCTTAACATAACGAGTTTCCTCCGTGCCTCGGAAAGCACGTTAAGCCGTTGGTCCCGGCTGTCATTTGGAGATCTTTGGCAGTCGTTACGGATAGTCAGAAGCCAGTAAATCTGACTCCAGTCTTGCCATGAAGTACCGTGTTACCCCAGTTAATGGGTTGTGGAGGTCTGGTAGGCAGCCGCTCCTCGTAAAATACTGGTATTCAGCTAAATCCGGTTTGACTGGAAGCTGACCCCAATATGGTTGGGAAAAGTTGATGTGGATTCCAATTTTCGACGGAATTCTAGAACGTAGTCCAGTCGATAAAATTACTTGTTACTAAGAGGTAAAGGGGATGCTTTTGTGGAAGGTAGCTCTTCATTTACGAAAGAGCAAATTCAGAAAACGGATACAAATAGTAAGCAGTGGTTAAATTGCGTTGACTTAGGTGTAATGTTGCGTGTAATCGGGAGGAAAGCCACTGGCCGCCCCTTTGATGAAAGTAATTCAACTGAAAATTTTAGCGAACTTCATGACACTTCAGGTAGGCAAGATAAAAGGCTAACTATCTAGTCAGACGATTAATATTCGGCAAGACTTTCCAACAAATAATGACGAAAACAGATAAAAAATTATACTTAAAGATTTTCGACACCATTTTCAAGATTTTCTATTGTCAGTTTTAATATTTTAAAAATTTTTGACGACTTGGATGTCTTCCTTAAGAATTGGTAAGAAGTGGCTCAAAGCCGCGAGCGATGGAAGGAATGGAGGGAGGCCTTTGCCCAGCAGTGGGACAATATAGGCTAGGTATAATAATATAATATAATTTAAAAAAATTGATGGTGCGATTGGCGCAGTGGTTAAGCTATTGACTGCAGAGTGGTGTGTCGCGGGTTCGATTCCCACACGGAACAAATTTGTGCCTAGAGACAGGTATTCCGGGTCTGGGTGTGATGTGCATGTGAGGATATATATTTGTGAACGCACCAACTAAATGGAGTATTTCGTAGTGTGGGGCGACAGTTTTTTTTTAATTTATTTGGTTTTAGGGTGTAAAGTTAATTAAACGCTTTATAAGTCGGTAAATTGTTACATAGATACTGAATAAAATACTTTATTAAGTTGAAGATCTTAATTTAAAGGAAAACTCCTGCAGGTACTCGTAGGTATAAAAGAACAAAAAAAGTTATAAAGCACTAAGGAAGGTTCCAAGGGCTCGTTTAATAGTTTAATCTTTATCTAGAAGCATTGGAGCGAGATAATTTAGGGTCGAGAGTAAAGATCGGGACCGGCCACGCCCCTCGATTATGCCGACAAAAGGATCGCTCCCTATATTTTCAGCAAAGTTTAATTTACAACTTCTTTTGTTTTATTTTCGTAAAGGACCGACACCGCGAGAACAGATAAGAATGACCCGTTTTAATATCATTTTGGTTACTTTTCATCCTCTTTACCATTTTAGAGTTACTCGTATTTTTTTTTTATGAGCCTATTCTGAGCGTATTTATTTAATTGTGAGAATTTTGTTGGAATGAGCATCGGAGTAATGAGTTTAGTACAGTAGCTGCGAGAGGGAATTTCATGAAAATAAGGTAGTTTAATTCATGAATCCCCGAGCGGTCCTATGAGACCGCGCTGTTATTGTTTTACTATTGTGTCTCGGTTTGCGGGTATGAAATAGGTTAAACTTACTAATGCCTTCTTTTAACGATGGTGGAAATGCTGCATATCCCTGCATCATATAACCTAAATCGAAGGTATTTGGGACGGAATCTACATTATCGTAGATTTTATATAGTTCCGCTAAATTGAGGCATACAGAAACAGTTATTGTTATGGTCTAACAAGAAAACCAATACTTGTAGTTGAACTTATCCCAAATGGACTAGAGGACTACGTACTACTAAAAGGAAGGCCGATACCTGCCAGGACTGAAACATTGTTAGTTATCAGGCGCATCATTGGTTCAGTATTTCATAATGAACTTAAGTTCTTAAAGGTAAGTTTGCCTGTTTTGCTTTGGGAAGTTGAGCCTTTCGGACATTGTATAAAACTGATGAATGATGTCAGAGTTGCTGCAAAATCTTTGGAAGAGTTACCACCACCACCTTAGAACACTAATGGCAACTGAAAGAACACGAAGTGGCAGTAAAAGCCTGATACTCCATCCCGGTCCGCCCAGAGCGGGGAAGTGATTTCTCACCCTTAAAAAAACTAACTTAAGTAGCAGCATTAATTTGCACTGATGGGATAGGGATGATCCTTTTTTAGATTTAAGCCATTCTATTGCGATGAGTTTAATTTCCTTTATCAGAAACGAAAGTGGGTTAAGCAGTACTTAATCCTTTTAAAATATAATTGGTAGGATGTGATGGTCAGTTGCAAGGTTGGTCTGTGGATGGGTGACCATCTTAACATAACGAGTTTCCTCCGTGCCTCGGAAAGCACGTTAAGCCGTAGGTCCCGGCTGTCATTTGTAGATCTTTGGCAGTCGTTACGGATAGTCAGAAGCCAGTAAATCTGACTCCAGTCTTGCCATGAAGTACCGTATTACCCCAGTTAATGGGTTGTGGAGGTCTGGTAGGCAGCCGCTCCTCGTAAAATACTGGTATTCAGCTGAATCCGGCTTGACTGGAAGCCGACCCCAATATAGTTGGGAAAAGGCTAGGCAGATGAGATGATGATGATGGTCAGTTGCAACTTCGCTATTTACGTTTAGTAATATACCTATACGGTCGGGACTAAGCGTTTCGCTTCGTTGTTTATACCGCGTACATCGAAGGACTGGAACAATTTACCTGCTGCGGTCTTCCCGTCCTATTATAATTTGGGTGTCTTCAAGGCTAGAGTGAATAGGCTCTTAATAAACTAGTGTGCCTCATCAACAACGACTGCATCATTGCTTACCATCAGGTGGAATTGCGATGAAGCGCTAGTTTATATCAATAAAAAAAGTAATCAAATGGTGAAAGCACTTCTGCGTGTTTCTATTGATAATTACAAAAAAATAAATTTTTAGATGTAATAGCGAGACTATATACTATGTATTTTAAAGAAGGGATTTAGATAGGTCTATATTTCTAATTTAATAAAATGAAGAAAACGGAAGGGGGAAGACACCTGCGCCTTTCTGAGGGTGCTGTACTCGTTTGAGTTAAAGACAGGATTTTAGTCCCAATTTAGTACCTATATTAATAGTGATTATAAATTGAGGAGCTCGTGGCTAGATAATAACAGCCGCACAGGTCGATCTTCCAGGTTAAGCGACGCTTGCCAAGGTTGGTCTGTGGATGGGTGACCATCTTAATATAACGAATTTCCTCCGTACCTCGGAAAGCACGTTAAGCTGTAGGTCCCGGCTGTCATTTGGAGATCTTTGGCAATCGTTACGGATAGTCAGAAGCCAGTAAATCTGACTCCAGTCTTGCCATGAAGTACCGTGTTACCCCAGTTAATGGGTTGTGGAGGTCTGGTAGGCAGCCGCTCCTCGTAAAATACTGGTATTCAGCTAAATCCGGCTTGACTGGAAGCCGACCCCAATATAGTTGGGAAAAGGCTAGGCTGATGATGATGATTAATAGTGATTATAAAAAAAATCGATTACGCTTTAGATCATACTTAGGAATCAGTTTTGTAACTTTACATACGACGAACATACGAGAAATAAACAAAATTAAATAGGTATAACATCAACGCGCATTTATTTTGTGTATACCAAGTTAAATAAAACCCTTATTGCCTTCAGTTCTGAAATTACCTTCACTTTAAATATTATAATTTTAATAAACTGCTAGAGTGCGTGTAATGAAAGCGCGACCTAGAGTTTTTTTTTAAATTTAATTTCCAACATTATTCAGCCGCAATTGTAGGCAATAAAAAAAATGTGAAGTGTCAAAACATGATTCTCCTACTAGTTAGTAACACCACATACAAAATATTTTGGACTTGACCTCTTTTTCTCAGGTCGCGCTTTCATTAGACAGACTATATCACTTGAGACGCGGTGAATCATAATCAAAGACTTAAAAAAACTAACTTCAATTTTTTTGCCGTACTCATTTGTGCACAGCGTCTTTAAACGGGTTAGCATGGAAGACGGGCCTATCTAAGGCCGTCATCATCTGAGTCAAAAACAATTAATAAGGTGTTAAGGTAAGCACAGTGATTTGTGTACTCTATCCCCCTCCCCCCCCCCCCGTCACCTACCTGAGCACAGCTTAGAATAGGTTAGCGAGAGCAGACGCGAATAAATTATGTAGGTTCATTAATTTTCATTTACGTGTGCCTTATTTTGTTCGAGGTTCTCAATCTAAACCATGCAATATTGGATCTTTGTTATGAAGAACGATTGGTATATGATTTGCATTTAACCTACACAATTACAATACCAAATTTGATACTGTTACACGTCTGTATAAAGGCTATCTAAATTGTTCTTATTCAACTTATCTGTGATCATCTTCAAGGAGGAACTGGCTCCTGAGATACAAGTATTTATTTTACTTAGTTTAGGAGTCACATGTTCATTAAATTTGCATCGGCGTTTGTACAACTAATGTATCTGCTTGTCCTATATTGTTACTGTGTGTGTTAAAATGTACAAATAAATAAATTATTATTATTAAAAAAAAAAAAAAATACTCGTACGGGTTTAATCTATCACATACCCGCGAAACGAGACACAATAGTAAGATAATAACAGCGCGGTCTCATACAATCGGTCCGGGATTCATGAATTAACATTACTTTGTTGTTGGGTAATAAGTAACATTATTAGGGTTCCATACCTAAGTTGCCCTATTCGATCATTTTGCTATCTGTGTGACTGTCAGATTGTCTGATCGCCAATTAAAACACTTTTGCTCAGGAGTTGTTGAGGGATTAAGATGAAATTAATATCAAATTATACTCAGAGCAGTGACAAAAACAGACTTCAAAGAGAACGCAATCTAAAGATAGGGCCGTTTATGCTTCGTTAGAACTTATAGGGGTCTTCTTGTGGACCTAGACACAAGAAAGGCAAAACACAATACCTACCATCTTGCACAAGTCTGCCTGCCTTGCCTTTTCCCAACTACATCGGGGTCGGCTTCTAGTCATGCCGGAGTTAGCTGAATACCAGTATTTTACGAGGAGCGACTGCCTACAAGACCTCCACAACTCATTTACTGGGGTAACAGGATACTTCATGGCAAGACTGGAGTCAGAATTACTTGCTTTTGACTATCCATAACGACTGCCAAAGACCTACAAATGACAGCCGGGACCTACGGCTTAACGTGCTTTCCGTTAACCATATTGCACAAGTAAAGTGAAAAAAAAACAGAAATGTTCACCACATCATCGCTTACCATCAGGTGCGATCGCGGACAAACTTCAGCCTATTAATAATAAAAACAAACCCCTATCTTTGTAATTATTTCACAAAATAGGTAAGTAAGTTTGAACGGACCCCACACTCCAACTCGCACTGGCCGATTTTTTTTAGGTTTCCGCTAATGTAATCTAAAAGTACCTCTTTCTAGAAATCAAATTTTATCCATCGTCTTATACGTAGCTGCAGAACGAAGAAAAGTTATTATGTTATGTTTTATCAAAACATTTTCAAACATACTTTGCAGGAAAAACAATGACATTAAAACAGAAACAGCAAATAAACGCGACCGACATCCCAAACACGGTAAATTACACGAACACCTCTAATTACTCCAAAGGATTACTTACACTTTTAATTGCTACAACAAAGACGGCCACGGTTCAGACGAAATAAAAGACAATTAAATCGGACTCGCAGTGAAATAGTAATTAATTCAATTAAGTCGATCGAATTCGACGGAATCGAACTATTGCGTTGAACGCCGGTAATTGAATGTCCTCGTTCTCATCTTTCAGAGTACGACATAGATGGGTCTTGTAACATAAATATTCACAAGTATTATTTTTATTATAATTATGGTAAGACACACTAGCAGCCAATAGCTTATGGGTTTTTTTAGGTGGGGAATCATCAGAATGGGGCATCTTTTTCCAGGCAGAGCGGGAGGGCGTATCAGACTTTTACTGACTAAACCCCACTACTTCCTTGCCTTCGTTCTAGGGTCCCGGGTTTTCCTTTCGGAAGCACACCCATGCAGCCATGGTCCAAGAGTCTTCGACCCTGCTGGGTTCCTACCGTTAGTAGTTAGTTCGATTCGGTTTCGTTGGTATTAGCTGATGAATGTGGTTTTCAGAGTTTGGAGACGTATAGTATGTCCAGCCGATTTTTAAATCAGTTCAATGTGAGAACTTTTACAACACTTTCCGAGAGCTTATTCCATGCTGTTACAACTCGATTAGGTAGAAATTGTTTCAAAGACTTTTTACTTTATGCATTTCACCATAACTTAAATGTTAGTTGGCATTCAGTGTGTAAAGGTCATTTTGAGTACATCGTAGTATTCTAAAGCTTTTTTTTACTTTTCAACTTTTTCATAAAAGTTTCTTCAAATGTTCTGAAAATTCACGAGTGGATGCATAATCGTGATGTGCTTGCGAAGGGCCGCCATTTTGTAATGCGAGGTGCGAATTAAGATGGCGGTGAGGCTCTCATTAGCGCGGCCGTTGCACTAATTGCAACGCTACTCGGAACAACTTGGGCGTACAAAAATATTTTTTTTCTTCGCTTCATTCATACTACACTTCACATTTGATGCTTGAAAGATTTATGATGGAGACTGAAGTAGCCTAGATGCGCAATTTTGTGAAGACTTTACTTTGAATAAAATGGTTTTTACCGTGATTTTTATCTCGGTAATTTAATTTAACTTTCACCTATTTAATAAAGGCAAAAGTTTGTATCTAAGTATGAGTGACTATGTGTATATGAGTAGAATAGAATAGAATTTTAATTTTGTAATATGGGTAATTCACAACAGTTGAGTTGTATGTTTGTTACTCCTATAAGATCATAGCTTTGCTTGTTTTAGCACACAGGTTTACCATGTCCTGGAACAGGACATAGAATACTTTTCATCCCAGATATATGTTCTCTTGACTTAATTTTCGACTTTCCAAAGGCAAAGCCCTTAACACAAGCTAGTTAAAGATCCTCGACGAAATTCTCCAATATGAAGGTATATCTATACATTATTCTCCATCTACCCATTGATTTGAAAAGCAATAAAAGACTTTGACTAACAAAAGCCATTGCCTCCCAAACATTATCGAGCGCTGCGGCTGTTATTGTCCTGCCTACATTACGACATGACTTTAATAACAATATTCAGCCACGAAAATAATATTAAAGGACCTCTTATTTGCATTATTCAGTTCGTTAATCGTTCTCGATAATGGCGGCCATCGAATTCTGTGCTATCGTTATGGTAATTCTACGTACTTATTGTTCTGAAGTCTGCATTGTTGATGTGCTTACCTGGGGAAGAGAAAAAACACATTTATTATTTTGAAATTTATTATCATTTACATAAAATTACGATTTATTTGAATTTTATGTTTACAGAATACGATTTTTTTAAGTGGGGAATCTTCAAAACACTTCTCCCACTCTAACGTGGAGCGAGAGTACTAAAACCCACTCTGTCCGTCAACCATCCTTGGCGTTCTAGGACCACGGTCAGGGTCACTCTTTCAAATGTTCCTGCAGCAGAATACGGCTATCTCCTTCAGTTTCCAAGGTATTGGAACGAATATTCTAAATCTTTATTTAATTCATGAATCCCCGACCGGTCTCATTGGACCGCGCTGTTATTGTCTTACTATTGTGTCTCGTTTCGCGGGTATTGATTGGTTAAAGCGCCAAATAGGCGATCAGTAAAATAGAAAAAAACACTGATCGCCTATTTGGTCTGAAGACAAACTCTACCCTCTGTCTAGTCTATTTTAAGAAATCTTTACTAAATGCAAACGTATTACAAATTCCAGACAGCCCTATAAACTGAAATCTCGTCGAAGCCTTTAAAAATAGTATTGAATGGATTTATTCGAAGCCTAGAAGAAAGTATCTAGTCTTGTGAATGAAATGGCACCCGTAGTGCGACTAGTCGTGACGACTAGATACTATTTATTGCTTCATTTCCATTTTCCCGTTGACGCACCGGAATGAGAAACTTTTTTTTATTATGAGCGCTAAAATCTTCTTTATTCCTTCGAAACCAGTATTCGAGGTATTGAAACCCAGGAATTTGCGGGAGTTATTGAAATTGAGGTTACACGTAGTCATATTCGGCTTTGAAGGAAAGCTCTTCGCATTTTTATGCTTTTGACTATTTGCATAAAGTATAAACGAGAGGGATATTACAGTAAATATCGTGAAGTTTTACTGTAGTTGCTGCCGTGCCAAGTTTTTAATAACTCACTTCACGCTTACAATTTGCGCGGCAATTTTACTTTCTTAAATGGCATTTAAAACTCCTTAGGTAACACTTTTTAAATATCCACAAAGCATATAAAGTCTGTTTTTGACTTTTTTTGTCTGAGACTAAATTGATAAAGGAAAATGTTAAACTACAGTAGTATTTTATGTAGTGACAAGTTTGAATAAACACGTAATGTCATTTTAGTCTCGAGAGATTAAACAACAGACTATCTACTGATGTTTTGTACAGAATTAAATAGAAGAAGAGAGACGAATTATTAGAGCTTTATTTTCAGAAAATTGGAACAGACAAGCAATTTTCATCAATAAACGTAACTTTTTTATGAGTCTTGCAGCGTCTATAAAACGTCGCGAATAGTCTGTGGTTTTACTATGGTCGTTGAGTACAAGTCTATCCGAGTCGATCCGAGTGGTTCCGAGTGATTCCGAGTGAGCGGCGAGTGGCGTGCGTCGAGTGATCGGTAATCACTCGCCTACTCGAGTACCACTCGCGATGTATCGAGTGTCAGCATTCCGATATTTTGTACGTTTCAGTTTTTATTCAGTCGGAGGCAACTATTCAAATGGAGTAAAAAATGCTATTCTTTCCAGTGATTTTTTAATTACGGTACGATGTTATTTAAAATGGCTGAAACTCACAAAAAAGGATATATGTGTAGATAAAAAAATACATCCCTTTAATTAGTAAGTTTTTAAATCCACTGAATGAGCTTTGTACTGAAAATAAGCCAAATCACAATAGGTACTAAGTCATTGACAATATTTCGGATAGTGAAAAAAGTCATAAATCTGAACAACTTCCTCATCGAAAATTCTTATGTCACGAAAAATAAAGCATTTTTTGAGAAAAAAGATTTTCGCATCCACATTCCATTTCTTTAAGTTATCAAATATTCAACGCAGGCTCACTCATATATCTACATAAGCTAGTGCCTTCCATTCGCCGTTAACAACCGCATTCCTTTTCAAAGCCGAAAGGAAGTCGTCTCGAAGAGTTCGCGCGTTTTATACAAAGTAGGCGTATAGCCGGTATACCCGGTTGACCTATAAACATTCTGCCACATAATCGCGCGTGTGTGGCGGAACAAAAGACGAGCAACAATGGCCAGGCACGACCTTGGGTCAGCGGGGGTCAAGTCCCGCCGAGCGAAGCCCGGAAAACGACGGTGTATGAGCCACACTCCATTGTGAATGGAATTACCTCACTTGTTTATGCAGAAAGGTTTTTAGGTACTAGTCATTTTTCTAGTGGGGAATCATCAGAATAACTTCTTCCGCTCTTGGGCGGAGCGGGAGGGCGTGTCATACTTTTACTCCACCTCGTTCCTTCGTTGCCTTCGATCTGAGGACACCGAACTTCCCTTTCGGAAATCCGATTCATGGCCCCAGAGGCTTCGGCCTTGCTGGGCCCCTACAGTTTACTGACATCTTTTTCAGTCAAAGAGATGTCAACAAAACCATAGGAGCCTATTAGGGTCGAAGCCTCTAGGGCCATGGGTTTGCTTCTAAAAGGAAAACCCGGGACCCTGGAACGAAGGCAAAGTAGGAACAAACGAGTGGATTTTACTCAGAAAACGACTGACTCGCCCTCCTGTAAAAAAGTAGCTTTTCTGCTGCTTTAGAAAATACAGCGAGAAATTCTCCAAAACCGTGTTAAAACGTATATATACTCTTCTACATTTAAAAGTTCCATTTCGTCATCTCAAAAGAGTTATGGTGATGAAAGGGAACGAGGACTTTTTTACACAAGCGATTTTTTTAGGTAGAAAATCATCAAATAACTTCTCCCGCACGAAGTGGAATGTGAGAGCGTGTAAGACTCTTACTGACTAAATCCCACCTGTATAATTTAGTTTACCTTTGTGATCTAGAACCAAGGTCCTATAAATTTCGAATATTCCCAAAAGATTGCATTGCGGGAATGTTTTCAAAGGTACTTTCACCGGTTAATTTAAAATACAATCAAAGGTATATAAATTCAAAGATTATTCTAGGTAAAGTCCAATGAATAAATCGCAACATACAAAATGTGGAACATAAAATGAAAATTTTTCAATGTAAGTACAATTCAAAGTGTGTTTTATCTCTTTTTGGGCGGCGTCACGTAGGTAAAACACAGCTGGTGTGGGCGACTTTAAAAACCGGCACTACACTCGAAGCCTTGATTAAAATATAATACACTAGCTTCTGGCAGCGGCTTCGCCTGCGTTAAAATAGAGAATAAGTATGTCTGTGATAAAGTAGCATTCTACTGGTGAAACAATTTTTTAAACTCATAAACTACTATATCAGTAGCTTTGAGTTTATTTGTTACAAACAAAAACATAAATCTTTCCCGATTATTCTATTACTAGCTTCTGCCAGCGGCTTCGGCCGCGTGTAAGTGGCATTATTTATAGAATTTACTCATATTTATTTTCTCTTTAGTGTAAATATCGTACAAAAACCCAAAAGTCACAACAGTAGAAAGCTACACTTTACTTATGAAAACTCTTTTTGTTTGAACGTCCGATTGTTGTCGATGTAGATTTAGATCTATACTGTAATTATGTTGTATACGAGCACCAACTTTGTTTGGTAGTTTGTTTAGAAGGTACCTCAATACACGTTTATCCATAATTTTGGAGTATTGACTAATAACTTCGATAAACTATGTTTATCGGTAGAGCTTAACGAACGTATCGCTTGGGCATAAAAAGTTACACATTCTTATGATTTTTATTGTAGTACTAGCTGCTGCCCGCGACGTCGTCTGCGTGAAGGCAGCACCAAAAATACTTAACATGTCGCTATAGCATTATAAGTAAACAACTTTTAAAATAGCATTAAAATATATGTTTTTTTGCAAGTTTAGAGAATTATATGGGAATCCTGCTGAGTTCAGTCATAAGTTGTGACTGAAGGAAATAGAGAAAATGATGTATGTGTGGAATATCAGTCTTGCCATGAAGTACCGTGTTATCCCAGTTAATGGGTTGTGGAGGTCTGGTAGGCAGCCGCTCCTCGTAAAATACTGGTATTCAGCTAAATCCGGCTTGACTGGAAGCCGACCCCAATATAGTTGAGAAAAGGCTAGGCAGATGATGATGGTGATGTATGTGTGGTATGTATTCCATTCCAGGACACAAAAGTGTAAAAATACGTACAAAGATATCGTACCTTACAACACTTCCCTATAAATTACGTTGCCAGGTGCCAAAATGTAAAGAGAATCAGGACTGGTGACGCGGGAGAAGCAACTCGTCCTGAGAACTGTACGCGCTTGAACTGGAACGGGAAGTTGTAAGGTAGGGGGGAAATGCGTGGTATAAATGCTGCCTCGCCGATGCCACAACCATAAGTATTTCTGCTTCAATGGTGTGTCTGTGGAGTGAGACGACTTTAAGGCGAATCTCGATACACAGCTCTGGAGGAGATAGGTTCCGAAGAAGCACAATTGGGACACTGACCTTCAGCTGGATGATATGCACTGAAAGTCCACTTGCTGACAGGGTGTTCAGAAATTTCACGGGATAATGTGTAGCGTTATCTTGCTCGACAACAGTGTTTATCGAGGTGTAGACCACATCATTTCCCTCAATTTCCCAGAGAATGCATTCGTTAATTGCTGCAGCCTGATCATTTATGGGCATCCAAATGGCCTACTCACCCACCCAAGAATTCTACTGGTGCAGTATACGACTGACATCCCCGTACACACAGCAAATGAGTTCTTCTACGCTGGACACTATTTTTTTGTATCACCCAAAAGTTGACTGGTAGAAAATGCCTAAGGCATTAAGTCCGCTTCTGTACTACCAAGAGAGTGTACCACTCTACCGAGAGACTCTAGCAGCACCACCTGTCTACCTCTCTCTTCTTGTGGGCGTTTGCCATGACTTAGAAGGACATCGTAAAATTCGAGAACACGTGCATTGTCTTCAATCTGAGCATTAAAAATTAGCATTTCTAATTGAACTTAACTTCAGGTGGAATACGCGAGAGATCAAGTCGTGCCTGTCGTACGAAGCCTACCCTGCAAGGAGTTGAGCTGTTATTTCAGGCTACTTTGGGTTGGTAGTGATGATAGTGAAGAGGTCCGGGCGACCAAACTTTCGCACGTAACAAAATGCATCTTGGGTTCTCTCGTCCATGTACCACGGACCTTTTGTGAAGGTGGAGGGGAGAATGACCATGAATGAGCATTTGTATTATTCTGCATAGAGATAGACGTAGTTCTCAGCTTTGAGCTTTCTTTAGTTGGACCTTATAAATACCAAACACTCTGTCTCAATTTTGGCGTACATGTCCTAAGAAACTGAGTAAAGAGCGTACAATAATGGCGGAGATAAGAACCATTGTTTACCCTCAGCTGGATCAAGAAGCTGTAGAAATGCATGATGGATGGCTTTTTTTATGATTTGGGGTGCCTGTCTGGGGGTCTACATTATAGTGAGCAAAATGGTAGCCAACCTCTCCGCGACAGAAATGAAATGAGAGGATATTGAAGAGAATCGTACACACGGTGAGTCTCGCTGATCCTTCGAAGCCGGTCATCATGCGTGCGTAAAACGATGTCTCTTTTATCACACTCCTGATCGACTAACACAACAGCTACCTCATTCGTCGTTGGAGCATTATACCACCCTGGATGGGCTGTGATCGGCCTTCTATCTGCTCTGATGACAAACTTAAAGTGATTGCGCTCGTTCTCCGGCACCGACGCGAGGGCCCTGCTTTGAAGTTGCTAATTTGCGGATTAACGTTATGCAACATACTTTGCAATCCTTTGAACAGACCAGACCAAATTGAGGATGTGTCTACTTCAACACTTGCTTGTTGTTCACCAAACGAAGTCATCTGGAAGGGGCTGTTATAAGCTCGAATGTATTTCAAAAAAATGGCTGGTCTTCGAATGCTCGCCATGTAGTCCCCTTTTCCATTTGCAGACTTGGCAGTGGGTACAAACTTTTTCTAAGGCAACCATATCTCCATGGGCGGCGTAGTTAATCACGATATTGTAGATAAATCCACTTCCTTCTTTATCGTAAACCGTGGATTCATCATCAGATGTCGAAAGTTGATTTATGTCACGACACAGGCGATCTTATTCTATTTGTGCCGCACGCTGTTCTCTTGGATTCTGTCACGTTCTTGCGATGAATGAGCTTCAATGTCACTTCATCATCAATGAACATCACTTTTTTGTAATACTTAACACCGCATTTTTTTTTAATTTTCTTCCTCAACTCTGCTCTGCAAGATTTTGAGGGTTTTGTTGGAACTTGTAATTGTCAAACGAACTACTTATACGATACAACTGTTATGAAGAAAATGCACAATGCCATCTATGAATTTTAAGAATAACTAACTACTAACCTCGCCAACATGATAAAATTTTAATTATAAATTTCCAAAAAGTGTTAATATGTAACTTGATTTGATTTTTATGAAATGTCATAGATGGCGCTGCTTTAAAGTTTCCTTTATACTACTAACATTCATTAAATTATGACGTTTTTCTGCCCAAGTTACTTAAATGGCGTAGTTTTTTATATTGTAAAGCTAAATAATAGCATGGCTTACTCAAAAACAACATTTATATATGCGTCGTTAGATTACACGCTGCTACATATTGCGTAAGAAAAATAAAGATTCACAGCTCCTCCCCCGTAGGTGATAGCGTGATAATATGTAGCCTATTTGTTTTCCCGACCTCTCAGTAATATTCATGCAAAATTTGAAGTAAATCCATGCAGTACTTTTTGAGTTTAGCCAGGACATACAGATAAACAGACAAACAGACAAACAGACAAACAGACATGAATTCTAAAAATTATATTTTTGGCTTCGGTATCGATTGTAGATCACGCCCCAAGTATTCTTTTAAAAAAATATTCAATGTACAGTTTTGACTTTCCTACGATTTTATTATATGTATAGATGAGTAACTAAAATGATATTAATGTATAAGTAGAGTGCGTCTAATGAAAGCGCGACCTGGAGATTTTTCAAATTTAATTGGCAACATTATTCAGCCGCAATTGTAGGAAATAAAAAAAATTTGTGAAGTGTCAATTTTTTGGATTCAACCTCTTTTCTCAGGTCGCGCTTTCATTAGGGGGACTATATACCCATACATTACAAAGTATTAAACCAGACAACAAAAACCCTTCACTACATCATTCAATCCCACATCACGTCCATACATAACTCACTAAAACGAAGCTCGTCGAAAAAATATCCGAAACATTTTACCCTCAGCTGAAAAAATCACGAAGAAAGTGGGTCACTGAAAAAATATCGCGGCCACAGCATCTTGAGATGATATCGAAGATGCCACCTTGTACATGGATACCCTCGTTTTGTTTAACACTTGACGTTGAAGCGCCCTCTCGCGGCCGTCAAAGGAACGACCTACTCTATGGGTGTAAAATTAGGGATTAGCGAAGTGGGATGTTATAAAATGTAGATAAAATCGATATTGAAATTTTATCGGTGGTTAGTATTGTAGAGTTTCTTTTAGCAGTACCTCTTTCGATAGTTTTGAACTGGTACATGATAAATAAAAGAAGAAAATACTAATTTGAATCTTCTTCTTCTTTTCGAATCGAAGGTATTAGGGGTTAAATTGTTTGGGCCCAGTAGTTAGCTACGTTAATTGCAGCATTGGTGGCACTCATCGAATCCTCCAAAGTGCAGGTGGGACTTGGGACACTAATTTGAATTAAAATATGAGAGAGATGGTTAAACGAAATTAGGACGGCTGAAAAGCCGATTGGTGTGTTTAATTTTGAATCATTAATACATTTAACTCATCCAAGCCTATCACTATTTTATAGGCCTATCACAGCGTCAGCACACTTTTGTCTTTGCAGGCCGGTTTCCGGAGCACCGTGTAAAACTTTATTAGGTTCATCAACCACATGCACGATGCCCATGTACAAACCGACCGGCGTACATACGCTCATTTAGATTATTGCAGCATTTAAGGTTTTAGAAATCAATGTAATTTCAATGAAAACTTGCCGGTTTATCGTATTTTGTTGAGTGATGCTTACATAAGTCGTCTTTAATATTTATTTCAATATTTTGTCAACATTTTCATAAGTTTCAGTCAATTCACATTTGAATACATTTCCAATACGAAGGCGATGTTTTCCAGATAATTTCGTATTTTTTTGTTTCAACATCGTCGTAAAATTTTACGTCGTCCGCTTTGAATGAAATGGTTTTATTCTCGGGACGTAAAATGTTTTATGAAATGATAAAACTAATTGAATAATTCTCTATCTGTTTTATTGAATTGATTTTTATAAGTGTTCGTAAGTGAAAGTATATGTAGAATAATATCTTTGCTAGAATTTGTAAAATAGATGTAAGTATTTGTTTGATAAGGTTTTTTGAAATGAATTGATGCAAAAGAGTGAAGTGAAAAAAAACAATTATAGTAAAGTTGATAATATATAGACGAGTAACAAAAAGTAATAAGTTTGGCCCTGGGGTTTAATCTTGGTTCTATCCTAGTTTAACCAATAGAAACAAGGTCCTCCGTCTTCCTATTATTAATAAGCTTAGGCCAAAGCTATATTCCTGAGCCAAAGTAATACGACTACATTGTATTTGATAACTAATACTTGTGCTAACAAACAACCAAAAATAGACCCTACCAAAGCGGAAAACAAACCGAAAATAACAAAAGCACGTTCAAATTAAATGTATAAATACGAAAAGGCAAAAATGATCGCAAACAAAACGAGTCAGACTTATCGGAAAACAATCGGGAAACAGGAGAAATACACAAGCAAAGGGAAATGGAATATTTTGTATAGAAGACGAAGAGTGGAGGTAAGAGAGAGTGAAGCCGTGACGCTAACTGTCAAACCGACGCCATCTTGGAACTGTTTGCTTTCATACTTCAAGTTCGCGCCACTTTCGTCTTGTCACTGTTATTTATCGAGTTTATTTACTCGACGATGTATCGCGAACGAATCTTGATTTGAAAACTTCTCCAGTAAAATACTCTACAGTCTGTTTTCCTTGATTATTATAAAACGTAAAGAGGATTTCTTTCTTTTTTTTTACGTTGTAGCTTCCGCAGTGAACAGTGCAATCCATTATTTCCCTCGAGTGCTGTAGGATACGACTAAGCACTAACGTAGTTTTTTCTGTTTTAATCAAAGTAAGGTACTACATTTAATTATACGTTTAGTCTTAAAAGGTACATAAGTTCTTAAGGTCAAAAGATCAAGGGAACATTAAGCAAATTCCCTTTATTGCCACTAAGAGAACTCTGAAAGTAATTGGAAACGGTCGAGCAAACATTAGCTCAATATGAAACAAATAAAGTACAATTGCGCAGTTGTTGTTCTGCCAAACGTGGGAGGCACAATTAAAATCCAATTGCTTTGGAAGTTCGGGCAGGCTAACGATTATGAACCAGACAATACGATGTAGGAACTTGCAGAAGTATCACACCTGGGAACGGGTGGTATTTTTACAGTTTTTTACAAATTCTCTGTATGATAAAGAAAATTGCAGCCGTGGAAGGCCTTCCACAAAGTAGACTGATGAACTGGTGAGGGTCGCGGGATGTTTATCATCGATGTTTGCTGTAAGGATTTCCATATTCAATTCTGTAGAATGGTCAACAAACTAGGTGTCCGACAGGTCCTTATAAGTTTACCTGTGATCGTGATATATGTATTTACTTGATTTTTTAATGTTCTTCTAAAGATATTTATTTATTTATTTCTTCATTTTAAATCTATCTTTACAGGGTTTTTTTCGATAGTTTTTAAATATCTTGTATTTTCTGATACTAACTGTGAGTATAGACAATCATTATCACTAATGAATTCTTGAAGAATGTTTTTCACATATGAAACTTCTTCTCACGTCGATTTCATGTTGACAATGTTTGCTCCTCCGAATGAAATTGTTTTGTAAACACGAATACGAATGATTCCCAGTAATGCGGTTTGTCGCTACGTGCTACGAGCTGCTACGACCGGCTACGAGCGGCTACGAGCGTGCTACGCCGTAGAGCGTTGATAGGCAGTTAACGCCGCCGTGTTAATTGGTTAACGTGTCATAATTACCTTGTTAAATATTGTGCTGAGTTTATTTATTTGGCTTATACTCGTATGTACATTTAGCCAGCTCTGAAAAATATGAAGAGTCCAAAATTTTACGTATTCATGACGTAAATGCTCTAAAGTCATATTAACTGCCACACAAATAATTAAAAAAAGGCGATAAAATCGTTTGTTTGTACTTTGTACGAGGATATTTAGAAAACTCTTCCACTAATAAAAAGCTACCCTCGATGAAAGCACAATGCCAATATACTTGTTGAACCAAAACAAAAATACCAAAAAAAAAAATGCAGAAACAATTCCACGAGAAAACGCTAAAACATTAATGAAAAAATTTCGCTAATATTGACTTAAGCCAATAAATACAGAGCAACAAATACTAATCAAAGCAAAAGCATCCACGTAAAATATGTACACTAGATCCTGCCCTCGAATGTGATATCTCTATGTTACTCAAAGGTTTGCTGGGAGAAAACTCATTGTTGAGTTAAGCTCGCCTTTGTACATGAACTGTAAAAATCACTGTACTTATATAGTTTTTGTGTACAATAAAGAATTAAGAAAAAAAAAACATAAACAAACAATTTCAAGAAACACACTTCTCAAAGAAGCCAGCACTCGCCAAACATCTTCCTGATTCCTTTCTGTTTGAGTTGACGATACAGCACATAGCACCGATACTCGTTACATAGCCTATATTTATTCCTCTTTGAATTCCCCCCGTGCGCCTTTGAATACGGCTTGCGTACCGCGGCCTGGCTTACCCGTACGTGCATGAAACTAGAAATTTTCTACCTCAGTAAGGAGTTATGTGGGAAATGAGAGAACGTATTCAAGTCAGATCTAGTGTGGGAAACTTTAAGAACTAGTGTATGAATGTAGGTTTTGAATGAGAAGTGTTTCATTTGTGTGTTCCATGGTTGTGCGATTAAACTGGGAACTGTGTGGAGAGAGGACCTTTACTAATGTTGATTTCTGACAAATACTTTGAAAAGTTTAGCAAATTCAGGATGAATGACGCACATTTAAATGATTATTTCAGGATAGATGATAAATGTTTGATGATGGATGGATGTAGTAGTACTTATATAATTAACATACTAGCTTCTGTCAGTGGTGAAAGTTAAAAATTGTCTCAAAAAAATTTGCTCTCAGGATGTCAAGTTTCCTATGACCTAATCTTATATGTTCCTTTGGGACAACCTTCTGCTCTTATGTGGTTGAAGCCAAAAGTGGCTACTAATATTCGGTGTTATGACGAATAACCTATTCTCCATATTATGCTAATCTTTAAAATTTCACCGAATATTATGATCAACCAAACAGTGGAAATGAAAACAACATTTAAGAATTACTACATCACCCAAAATCGGGCGAAAAATACAACCTCCTGACCTATCTTGTAGGTGACAATTGCAACATGTTTCATATAAATATTTCCAACGATAAAACAAACAAACATTGACATTCAGAAAATGGCCCAAACAGGAAGCTACGGGACATGGCTCCCCAGACGACCCAATTCCTTAACAAAATATTGGTATAAATAAAAGCCAGTCTCTCTCGTGACGTTTGCGGAACAAGTGAAATGTATGACCAACATATCCAGAGCTCCCGCACTTCCCTGACAACAGAAATCAATCTTGTATTGGTCGAGTTCTCGTTAAAATACAGTATATGGAAAGAAAAAGGTGGGTCACAAGTTTTGGGAACAAAAACAAAAAGGATACGTTTGACTGATCATAAAACATTATCTTTATTAGTTCGAAGTGGTCCTACAGCTTCGATTCTCGATTCGATAAAAAATTAAGGTTATATTCTGTTTTTTGAACGGTATTTACAAAAAGACAACACTAAACTACAGGTCGCGTCTAGGCAAGCGTACTCCATCGTCGACCACATCATCAGTTACCAACAGGTGAAAGAGTGGTCAAACGCGAGCCTATCAACAATGAAAAAAAAACTGTTATGGACGGCCTGGAGAGGGTTACGACTCGACTGAAGTAACAGAGGTGGGTTTTAGTCAGTAAAAGTCTGAGACACTCACTCTCAATCCTTCCAAAGCGGAGGAGTTATTTAACCTTTCACACGTGAAACAATAACAGCGCGGTCTCATAGGACCGGTCGAGGATTCATGATTTAAAGATTTTGTTCCTCAAAAACAAAGAAGCATAATTATACTAGAAGCTGCGGGTATCAACCTCAAGATTAGTTCCGTACTGACTTTTATATACCGTCAAACGGGGTGAATAGGAACGTAGGGGTGAATAGGAACAAAACTTTGATTTTAATTTTTACTTTGGTTAAATATTTTATCTTTATTTCTGTATAAGCATCGCCTTTTATTACAATTAATGGATAAATAGGAGTAATTAAATGCTGGAAAAACCTGTTAAATAACGTTAAAATCCAGTAACCATTTTCGTTCCTATTCACCCCGTTTGACTGTATTTTGGCAACTGAAAACTGCTTTATACACTTTTTTTACAGATCACATTAAATAGAAATTATTAGTAGTACTTAGAACTGCTTGGAATTAATTTTGTTAATATAGTTAAGTTTAAATTTTACAGTTTTTTACATAGTTTGTTACATTTAGGGCCTGTTTCACAATGTCCGAGTAGGCACTACTCACTGAATAAATTCAAAAATGTGACAGAATTTGTATGAAATTATCTGTCAAGTAAGATACTCGAAACTTAATCATAGGTGGTGAAACAGGCCCTTAATAAATATTTTTTTTATGTAAGTATTTTGTTAGGTAAAACAAAATAAATTAGGATGTGGAGATTTTTCCTGCTTCATTCAAATTACTTTACCTTCTCCGCGGTCTAACACAAGATCCTGTACCAAGGTAGCTAAAAGAGATCTCAGGACACCACTCCAAAATATATTAAAATTTATATTACTTCCTTCGTTTATTAAATATATTGCGCGTTGTATAAATTACGAGCTTATTACACAAAAGTTTGTTGTTTGCGGCGGTTTTACTAAATTTAGATCCTGTCTGTGCTTCCCGTGGGCGCTGTAAAGGCAACTAAGTGATTATATATAAAGTACACGGTCCTGTGGGGTATATTGAAGAGATTCTTGAGATTGAATATCGTATTTATAAGTATTGGTAGGATATACTTTCGTATAGCAGAGAATTAACAGTGAGTTTATAAGATTCAGATATTAAGTTAACGCCTGATTTCATAAGAGAAGAGGCTAAAGCACTAGTGGTAAAACTCTTACTAAAAAAATTTGGTAGGATTGGAATAGTACATTATGATACAAGTGTGTAATGTGGGTCATTATCGTCGCGGTGGTATTAAGACCCGAGCCATAGCGAGGGTCTTAAGAGAACCAAGAACGATAATGACTAATTACTCACGTGTATCGTACGACGTTTTTCGACACACTTGTGAAGAAAATAAATTAAAAATCAACTTTATTTAGTAGGTATATGAAAAGTCTATTTAAAGAAACTATTTAAATGTGCAGACAGTAAAGTTATAATTAACTATTTTTGACTGTTAGTATACTGGTCCCATGACTTAGATTTTCTACTTGAAGGCGTACAGCATAAATAATTTTCCTCATAAATAGTTGTTGTAGACATTTTTGTAAAATCTGTATTTTATTTTTAAATATGGCGGCAAAAAAATGACTTTTCTTAAACGCGCGCAAGCGCGAAAAATGGCGGCCATAGACTAGCTACTCTATCTCTTAGTTTAGAAAAAATAAGAATGAGGTTGCATATAAACAGAAAATACAAATTCGATGAAAGATTTAATTAATTAAATATGTACAATTTTAAACAGTTTATTTAAACACGAAATTGCATGAAATAAGTAAGTAAAACACTAATTCATGCTATTGAACGCAATAACAAATTTTATTATTCTTTGTCTTAAAACTCTTTTTGACAAAAAAGAGGTTAAACAAAAAGGTTCTAACTACATTACCGCACATGTGCATAATAGTAATCAAAATGTCACAGTTTAGTAACGAGCCCCTTTATGTACCTAAGTGCAGTGCAATAACAGCCACTTTATGAGCAAGTGTGTCAAAAATAAACATATTTTGACTCCCAAAAAAAGACAATAAAAATTAATCTCCACGCAAACCCAAACTGGCCTGCCTAAATAATAAATAAACACGCGGAATCAACTCAGACACAATAAAACCTACAAATATATAACCTCAACGACCGACGCACATACGGGCCATTTTAAACCCATAAAATCTGTCTTATTGAGCCGGCGACTTTGAGCCGCGTTGTGGCTTTGTACGCCAAGCGGATTATATGCCACCTCATGCATATTTCACGTGCCTACCCCGTATAACATAATCTACATTATTTTAAAATGTATTTGTCAGAGAGGTGCGTGTTGGGTCGGGAGGATGCGGAATTTGACCCCAGCATATGGGGTCCGGCTGGTTTTGGACAAAGAGAAATGCCAGCAAGCAAAAGCAATCAATTTTTTGTTACAATAATATTTTATTTAAGTTTCCTCCGTGCCTCGGAAAGCACGTTAAGCCGTAGGTCCCGGCTGTCATTTGTAGATCTTTGGCAGTCGTTACGGATAGTCAGAAGCCAGTAAATCTGACTCCAGTCTTGCCATGAAGTACCGTGTTTTCCCAGTTAATGGGTTGTAGAGGCCTGGTAGGCAGCCGCTCCTCGTAAAATACTGGTATCCAGCTAAATCCAGCTTGACTGGAAGCCGACCCCAATATAGTTGGGAAAAGGCTAGGCAGATGAGGCAGAATAATATTTTAAGATACATGATTCTTTATTTATTTTGTTAATAATAATATTATTTCACTAATGTCGGAAGCAGAGTCCAAGCCACCGGTGATTAAGGCTCGAGAGACAGAAACCGCTCACAATACGAGACAGATTGTAGCCGTTGTTGGTAATGGTTAATTGAGTAGAATAACAATACGTGTATTAACTCCCTATTGTTATTCTACTAAATCAAGTTACCAACTATTTTAGTGTCCTATTATACAATTACAAACTAGAATCTCAATAAAGATTAAAATAAATCCATATTGTAAGAACGACTTCTTTATAAAAACAATACCTACTTTATTTCAAACCAGTGGGTTGTGCACTCATTGCGGAAGAACGAATCGAATTCAGCCGAGCATTCGAGTCTGATTCGATTTATTCGACTGTTTGCCGAGCTAAGAGTCCACTGGCTGTGGATGGATGTTATGCTCAACTTTTACGGGTCAAAATATAATAAGTATAAAAATAACTGCTGGAAAAAGCATAAAAATTATTATAGGATTCGCCAGATCAATTAGCAATAGCGGTCGTTGACTCACCTACAGTTATTGACAGGTTTAATTTCAAAAATGTAAATGATGACCTAAAGCTATTATACTCGCGATTTGTCAGCCTTACTATTATTGCTGTTTATTTCTAGTGAGAAGTCCTTAAATTACTTCTTCTACTCTTGGTGGAACGAGAGAGTATGGCAGACTTTTATTGTATAAAAGCCAGTGTTCCTCCAACAGCTAAATCGATACTAATATAATAAAGAGGTAAAGTTTGTTTTTTTTATTTGTATGAGGTAATCTGTGGAAGTACTGGTCCGATTGCTAAAAAATTTTCACCAATAGAAAGCTGCTGTAATCCTGAGTGACGTCGGCTATATTTTATGTACGCGGGCGAAGCTGCGAGCTAAATCTAGTATTTTATATACCAAGTTTCAGGTAAACCTACTCCAATTAACATCACCACAATTTCAGTTGCTCTTAAAGTCTGGTTTCTAAAACCTAATTTAAGGTCAAGGCTGTCCAAAAGTAAAAATAGCGTATATTTCAGTTCCCAGACAGTCACATTGTCGGCTGAGAACAAATCGTAGAGTCGCTGGAGCGGTCTGATTTGATTTTATACCGATATTTGCGTGGCCAGTCAATTGAGAAAACAGGGATCACTGAGTTGCGGGGAAAATGCTGGGGCGGTACTCACATACATATAGGTTAGCAGCATATTATTATGGTGGGGTTTTAAGATTTACTACTCTATGTAAATACTAATAGTTCTGCTTATGCGGGGTAGAAGGGACGTCACACAACTTTATTATAGTGAAATATGATTCTGGAACCCACTTTTTTGGTATAGGAATTAAATAAATCATCACCCTCTTCACGGTAAATTGTTCTGGAATTCCCAATGTTGAAATTTTCCTTAGCTTTTCCTATTTACTTTTCTACAGTAGGTTTTGTTTAAATAAATTTGATTTTTCATTTTATTGACCATTTATTATTCTAGCAAAGAAATATTTTGACTGACAAATAAACTACCAGATCAGTTTATTTTTTAGCGGTAGTATTTTTTGAACCCACATTACACCATGTAGATAGGACAGTCGAATGAAACGTTACCCTCGACTCCGTAGTGTAGTCTTTATCGGGCAAACGACCACTAATTCAGAGTCAAAAGTGTCTATCGTAAAACGTGATGACTTTAGCCTTTGTATGCTAAGAAGTTACAATGTAGACCCGTCAGTAAAGACATGGTAAATAGAGCAAGCTGTCATTACATCCACAGATAAATTTTAAGTCTCTTATGTTAAAAAGGTCTAGATGGCCATCCACGGATCAAAATACCTAGTCCCAAAGGGTTTTCAAAAAATATTCCGTATCTTACAGCTAACAAAAAGAAAGAAAGAAAAGTCAATTTTATTCTTTATTTTTTTTTAAATGACAAGCGTCATTTTGCGGATACGACGCCTGCACGAAACATAAATTTATAATATGGCTTACACATAGTTGTTCTCATCAGACATGTGTCCTTGAGTTTACATCTTTGTTAACGCACCCACGATACAGGAGTACAGACGCACGCGTGGGCGACGCCTAAGTTGTACGTACAACCGCGTCACGTAGGTTTAATGTAGCTCTACAGATCTAGTTGCCACATAAAATGTACGGAGACCAACGCGCCCAAATCAGCGTACTTGGCCCACCTAGGGCACAGTGTGGTTCTGTCTTAATGCTTGGTGTGGGGAAATATTTTATTTAAAAAAAAAGACAAGAATTCCCCAAATGTATTTTTAGAAATTCCACGTTTCAAAAATAAGTAAAATCATACGACAAAACGGAGGGACCATGAAGCACTCGAAGATTGCAGCTCCCACTTCCATCCCACTCCACCGACATTCAACGACTATACAAACACGAATTAAATACAGCTTTGATTCCCGATGGAGCGAATCCTTCAGTATCTACGTAAGAAAATGTGTAAATATAATAAATTTCAAAGGCTTTTCTACCTAACTACGCTTCTTTTAAAGGATTACTGTGGTAAAGAGACGAGGCACAAAGCTATCTTCGTAAACACACAGTTTAGGACACTAATCTCTCTCTAGCCCCGTAAACATGACTATGATGTTCAGCTAATTAAGGCTGTGGCTCGCTTTTCATCTTACGTGTATTTAGCGTTTGTTGTGTAACGGTTTATTAAAGGGATTATATTAAACTGTTATTAATATAGAGCAGTGAAGTGAAAACGTTCCTTAGAGTCTCCAAGGTCCGTATAAGTATATATATCATATCTAAACTAACGTTATAAAGAAGAAAGATTGATTTTTGGGTTATTTTTGATTGATTTACTGGTGAATAATTAGATTTAATTGAGGCAAATTAAATAAGTCTTAAATAAAAAGAGGCATTCAATACGCTTTTGTTTTTAGTCCGAATTATTCACGAAACCTTGTTTTTACGAGCTCATTGTTACTGTAAAATGCCGGAGAAATGATATATTTAGATAATGTGTAGTCATATAATAATTGTCAGTAATTGTCATTTAGTACTTGTATGTTGCATGAAGTTTAAATAAATAAATAAATTGTTCCTATTTTTCATAAATAACATTAATCGAAAACTAAAGACAGAAAACTGCATAACAACTTAGCAACCCGTTAGCAACACAAAACGTAGAGCAAAAAGCACGTCCACATTATAAAAATGTCGTCATCAATAGCAAGATATAGCAAAAAGACAAGAGACAGACTGAAGGTAGGAAGCTGCGCGATGTAGCAATCCGGGGAACCGCCTCGCTCCATTTCCGGAGCACAAATGAGGGAAGCTCGCCTTGCTGCCGAGAACTCGGAAAAGGGGGGAAGGCGGGAGGGTACATGAGCCGATTTTATTGCGCCATCAACGTGTTTGACAGCCGAATAGATAAAAGTTTAATCATTCGAAAGCAATGTATGACAAAAATGTGCGGAGTCATCAAATAATTTTCGCATCTTGGTCCATATTTTTCTCGGTATTACCCATCGATCAATTTTACGCGCAGAGCAAGGAATTGGGCAATGACTGGAGAATCGTTATATTTGTCTGTCTTAAAATGTTCCCTTTTTTTGGTGGAAAATCATGATGTATAAAATAACTCCTTCGTGATCCAGTGTCTAAATTTGTTCCTTCAGTTACGCATTGCATTCTTTCGAACAATATCGCAGGCTTGGTAGACGTGAAAAACGATGAGCCACCTCGGGACTCGTCATTATGAGACGGTGAGCTATCTAATGCTCGCCGTCCGTAAGCCCGCGCATACGGTGTTTTAATAATAAAACTAAAGCAGGTTATTTTGATGATAAAATATTAATATAAGTAATTCAAGTTAAACGACTACGTAAAAATCAACGTCAAATACTTCAATGTTTCGTTAAAACTTTTCAGACCACGTAACTTTTCAGCCCTGAGCAAACTCACAGACTTCTTATACACCGTTTTATCGCGAATCATCTAAATTACAGCGTACTTACAAACTTAGGGGCTCAATATTTGTGTTAAAAGTATGATAATAAGGTAAGGCCAGGGAAAAACTTTCGGGTCTTTATTTGCCTACCTGAAATTGAAACGTGTCTGGGTAAAATAGGCTCAAAGTTGGAGTACTCCTGTTTTGGCACCCAGATTTTCGGCACCCAAGCTATTCCCGTTTCGGCACCAATAGATATTTTGGATTGTAGTAACGTATACAGAACTAGCTGTCGCCTGCGGTTTCACCCGCATTTTTCGTTACTGCTCCGCTCCCGTGGGTCGTAGCGTGATGGTATATAGCCTATAGCATTCCTCGATAAATGGGCTATCTAACACAGAAAGAATTTTTCAAATCGGACCAGTAGTTCCAGAGATTACCCCCTACATACAAACTTACAAACATACAAACTTACAAATTTTACCTCTTTATAATATTAGTATAGATCACCATCCAAAGTACCTTATCATCATCTCAGCCGAAAGACGTCCACTACTGGACATAGGCCTCCCCCAAGCATCGCTACAGCGACCGGTCCTGTGCGTCTCCATCTCGTCATCCATCGGATTCCCGCGACCCTCGCCAGGTACCCCAGGTAGATAAAGTACCTATTGGTGCCGAAACGTAAACAGCTTGGGCGCCAAAAATTTTAGTGCTGAAAATCCGTGTGCCGACACGGGAATACTCTCAAAGTTTAGGTTTGAAAGTAATTGCGTGGTTCTAATCATATGTGGTTCGTTCGGGAACACATCTGAGCCCTAATTGTGTGGGTTCCGTAGGTAGATACGATCTCAGTTTCCAGACGCCTCGGTAGGTATTTAATTTTGGGTACCGTGTTGTTTGTTGAAACTTTGCTCATTGTAACTCCTGTAATGGGTTCAGCGTCTGTTTTTAGCGTTAAATTAACGGTTTTGGCTTTCATGTTAAACAACATCAAGCTTGAATACTTTTTATTTAAAGGAAAGAAATCATCTAATTACTTCTGCCGTATCAGACTTTTACCGACTAAACCCTCAGAGACATTACGGGACAAAATATCCCCAAAATCAAGTTTTTTTTTATAATATTCCACAACTTTTCACACTACGCCATCTAGTCCCAAGCTAAGCAGAGCTTGTGTTATGGGTACTAGACAACTGATAAATTATAAATTACGAGTTTAATGTTAATATGTGTTTATATACGTATGACTCGACGCGTCAACCCCCATTTATTTATTTCTGTGTTCTTGTATTGAAAAACGTCGTTTTATACACGTGGACATTTGTCACTCGATTTCATATTATCATGGATTCAGCCTCAGTCGCATTGACAAACTTTCTCCACTTGCATCAAAACAAAATATACTAATTTATCTCAACAGCAGTTCCCTTGAGATGATCTACTATCGCACGAGCGAAACCATTGACAGAAGCTACTCAATCATAATCTAGACTGCCTCACAAAATCTCAGTCCGAACAATTAAACAATAACTGCCGTGTACACTCGCAATGAAAGTCTATTATGCATATCAGGCTTAGTTACGACGTACAACGGTACAACTCGTAATTGTACAATCGCGTACAGTGCAACTTCGAGCCTTCAGGGACCGGATTAGTTCCGATTGCACGCAGACGCAGCGTCTAATTGACGGCGGCGCTGTACTCGGCTGTACTATAATTCGTACTTTGTAGCTTTTGTATGTGATTGTGACGCTATATCGCGAGTGTGGATAGTATAGAATAAACTTTATTGTTCACCATACAACTAACTTTTGATTTCGATTTTATACTGTTTAAGTTTTCCATTTCAGTTGTCCTGCCCAACTGAGATGGGACTGGGCAGGACATGTCTGCCGCATGCCCGACAAACTGTAGGCCAAAGTAGCACAAAGTTGACGGAAACAATTTGCCTGCTGCGGTTTTCCCGTCCGATTATAATTTAGGTGTCTTCAAGGCTAGAGTGAATAGGCTCTTAAAAAGCTAGTGTGCTTCACCATCAACGATTGCATCACTGCTAACCATCAGGAGGGATCGCAGTCAAGATCCCTCCTGATGGTTCTTTTTTTTTAAATTGTAGTATACAACAATTTAAAAAAAAAAAGTTAGTGCCCTGAAACAGTACTACGGGGTCGCGGCAGACCACAAAGGAGATGGCGCGACGAATTGGACAGATTCCACCAGAACTGGCAAGAGAAAGCGCGGGCCCGCGAAAGATGGAAAGAATGGAGGGAGGCCTTTGCCCAGGAGTGGGACAGAATAGGCTCATAAAAAAGGTTTCAGTTGAGGATCCAGAATCATTTTACTGGATTCATGGTATTCGTTTGTGCGACGATGTCTAACATACGGTGTTGCATATTGCAAAAAAACAAAACATTAAAATTGCTAAATAGCTTTTAAATCGGAAGTCCGTATCAAAAAAAGAAGAAACAACTTTAGAAACACCGCCTTCCGAACTTAGTTATTACAATTCTTAGTTTTTTGTTTAACGCGGTTGTATTTTTTTAATGAAAATATTTTACGCTGAGCAAGTTTCATAAGAAAGAGAAAAATTATATTTAACCCATCATAAAATAAATCTTACCAACGCTGGCATTGTTAGATTAGACTTCAAAAACTTCTGTGCATCGAAACATTCGACCCACAAAATCTAAACTCCAAACAAAATAATGCTTTACATTCCTTTTTATTTCCCAATATAATTGCTCAAGTATCTCTCCGACTCGGAATAACTTTCTAAATAAACCGAAGTTGCTCGTAATAATTCCAGCATTATTCCATTCTGGTACACTCAGCGCCGATAATAACTGGAAACCAATAAGAGTTACCGCGGAAAGTTTCCTTGTAGCACCATCATCATCTATCTAGATCCAACAGAGATTTATGTACACGAAGATACCAGCTAAGTGAATAAGTTTTAGAGTAATGACTGAGTAACTTTTATCATTACCATTTTCGTAAGAAAGACAATCTGCCTGGTCTATTTCAACATTGTGTAAAGGTTTCTTGTCTCACCGGATGCAGCTGAATAATTTTATTTTACACTAGCTTCAAACAATGGCTTCGACCGCATCTTTAACATTCTACTGGTAAAAAAATCATTGAAGTCAGTCCGATACTTTTAAGTTTAATAATTACAAACAAAAATGCAAAACTACGAGTATAAGCAAAAGTATGACTAACTTCTGCCAGTGGCTTCCCCCGCGTAAAAGAAGAAAATATCTATATTACTCAGTGATAACGTAGCATTGTACTGGTGAAAGAATTTAAAAAATCGGTTTTGCAGTTGTGGTGTGTTCAGTAGGTGAGCAACGACTGTCAAAACATCTATAAATAATAAATAAAAAATGTTTTTATTTTACATATGTAGGCCTACATGGGCACTTATAAAAAGTCGAAGCTAGTGCACGGTTCCAAATTGGTCGTTTCCTATGGAGAAGAACCGGCAAGAAACTCCATGGTTACTCTTTTCAAAAAAAATGATTGGGTTTACAATACTTTCATATTTCAGCAACTCTGTAAACGACTCCCGGGATCAACAGTTTTTTTTTATCTTCGATAATTATAGCAAAAAACATACCAGGAAAGTACCTTTTCCCTATAACTGTAACTTATCTGTCAAACGTTTTTATGATCCTCAATATTTTATATTCGACATTTACGTACGCTTCTATTCGGAATTTCGGATATTATATTTGTGAGTGTGATGGAAAAAGTATGATGTAAACGTACCTACTTTTAAGCAAGCGTGCTCCATGGTCGACCATATGTTCTGTGGTCGACCACATCATCGTTTACCATCACGTAAGATGGTCAAACGCGAGCCTGTCCATAATAAAAAAAATGGCAGGAAGAGGTATTTATGGTATTCAAATGGTAACATTCACGTGGTTCAAACTATTTAATAAAACAACACACTTCGTTGTCACTCAATTAAATGGTCACATCATTAAAGAAACCTCTGTGCAAAATTCCAGCGTTCTATAGGCTCAAATACTTTTTTCAGGTGGGGAATCATCAGAATGACTTTTCCCACTCTTGACCGGAGGGCGTGTCAGAATTTACTAACTAAACCCCACCCCCTTTCCTTCGCTGCCTTCGATCTGGAACACCGAGCTTAACTTTCGGAATACCGAACCATGTCCCCAGAGGCTCAAGGGCTGAGCATGATAAGTCAGTGAGAGAGTCAAGATGTAACCTTTTATCCAAAAGATAACAACAATAAATTCATTTCCCCCTCTAATATTTCCTGACACTCATAACTAAGGCTGGAAGATAAGCAGATGATAAACGAGTCGCCAATTATTTACTTTCTTTCCTGGTCGGGTCAGGAAACACATTGTGTCTTTATTAATGCTGAAGTGAGAAAGAAAGATGACACCTTTAATAAAATCTTCTGGAACATAGCTTTGTTTATTAGTAGACTCATTAATATCTAAGCATACATAAATACTGTTATTTAGCTAAATCCGGCTTGACTGGAAGCCGACCCCAATATAGTTGAGAAAAGTCTAGGTAGATGATGATGATGATGATGATTAATATCTAAGCATACCTGGTCTTGTAATGTTCCCACTGCTGGGACTCAGGTATCCTTTCTAGGAGAGATAATTGGTCGTAATCCTTCACGCAGGCCCAGTGCAGATCAGTGGATGTCACCTACTACATGTCTATCAATTTTTGGTCCTAGGACATGCCGGTTTCCTAACAATGTTTCCCTTGACTGTTTAAGAGCTGTGAAGAAATAAATTACACAAACATTGCGCCTGACTGGGTTTAAACTCGCGACCTACAATTTGTAAGTCGTCATAGCACACTATTAACAATTAATTGAATACTTGTTCTTTTCATTGTAACAATGAAATGAATGAATTTTATAAAATGAAAAGAAACAATGGAAATTATTTCAGTGTACTCGTATAATATGGAATCGAGTGTAGGTTTAAGTGTATGGAACAAAATAATTATTACATGATTATATTCAAAACTACTATCGATTCTTTATTCGATAAATATACTCAGAAAATATAATTTCATCAATATTTATCTAGCTTTGAATCAAGTTTCTTCTATGGTCTATCGGTTTAGGTAGTTAACTAAAGGTAAACAATCTTGGTATGTCTTTTTATATTAAAGAGGTCGTATATAATATACACAAAGATTATTTAAATTTAGTTTATTAGCTAATATCGATTTAGGTAAATACCTATTTGCAAAGATTTTTATATACAATTTATAGACAACTTTTAGATAAAAAGACGTGCCAAGACTGTTTACATTTAGTTAACTACCTAAACCGACGGAGTATAGTATCAAATAAAAAATAGAAGCTTTTGACCTTTCCGTCTATTTACACTGTGAAGTAATCGTATTCATAAAAGTAAATGAAATTCTATAAAATTACTATTACTATTTGATACACTGAAATCAAAATGGTAAATGTTAATAGCATCTGACTTACCACATAATCCGACTCTATTTGACAAAAACTTCTTTGGTTTGGTATCAAAAACGAACAATAATATATCACCATGGAACTTCCACTGTTTAATAACACATTCCGTAATTTCTTTATTACATAAAGATTAACGACTTCTTGAATTGAATAATTAATAACGTACCTTTGACAGTAATTTGTAATTACATATCTACCTAGGTACTTTTAATTCGATTGACTTTTAATGTTTGAAAGTATGATAATACAAAATTAAAAATTAAATCGTAATATTGTAAGCACATGTCATCATCTACTTAGCCTTTTCCCAACTATATTGGGGTCGGCTTCCAGTCAAGCCGGATTTAGCTGAATACCAGTATTTTACGAGGAGCGGCTGCCTACCAGACCTCCACAACCCATTAACTGGGGTAACACGGTACTTCATGGCAAGACTGGAGTCAGATTTACTGGCTTCTGACTATCCGTAACGACTGCCAAAGATCTCCAAATGACAGCCGGGACCAACGGCTTAACGTGCTTTCCGAGGCACGGAGGAAACTCGTTATGTTAAGATGGTCACCCATCCACAGACCAACCTAGGCAAGCGTTGCTTAACCTTGAAGATCGACCTGTGCGGCTCTTATTATCTAGCCACGAGCTCCTCTAATATTATAAGCACATGTAAGCCTGTTTAATAAAACAGCAATTTATTGTTAAATTAGAACATCTGTTAATAACCTATGCCCACAACAAAAAAATGGTATTCTGATTCTTAAGGATGGAAGACTTTTCGTTTGAATCCCCAACCGGTCCTATGAGACCGCGCTGTTATTGTTTTACTATTGTGTCTCGTTTCGCGGGTATCTGAGTAACTACGAGCTTGCAGCCGATGATCATAAGGGTTGACATAAACTCGTACATACATCGCACCGAATCGCCAAGTCGATTCTTTATGTCCGTAAGGATTGAGGAGCCACATCAGATTTTTTAAATCTGATCTCACTATTATTTAGCAGCAGTGTAGATTATTTTGCAGCACGAATTCTAGATTTAGCAGCAAAATATATCACTAGTTATTTTAATGCAAAGGTGGCTCCTCAATCTAAACGTCTGGATTGAGGAGCCACCTGAAAACTCGTTAAGTAATGGATGCACATTTATGAAAATTGTCAATAACTGTTTTTAACAGCAATAAGAACTGCATATTGCATTTATTTTTTTAAAACCTTTATTTTTGTACGATATTTCAAGCGCCAAAATTCACAGAGTCTAACTTCACACTCGCCAACTTATAGCGGACGAACTGTACACACAATAATATTTCAAATCTGACACAAAACCAAAGTCAATCCGCCAAAAGCGGCTGAATAATGTTGCCAATTAAATTGAAAAAAAAAACTCCAGGTCGCGCTTTCATTAATCGCACTCTATCAAACTGCACTTAATTATCAGACACTGCACGATATTATTATCCCCACAAATTAATTATGATGACAGAAATATTATGATTAACTTTATAATATAAGAAATCCAAGTTAATTATTTATTTCGTACATTAAGGATTGAGAACAAAATCATGTCGCATATATGGACCAAAATGCTAAACGTAAACATTTACCTATATAAAAAATAAAATAACAATATTAACTTCTGTTACTTAATTATAAATCTTATGGAACAATTATAAACTTTAATATCGTTTGCGTTATATTTGTATTTAAGACCTTCTATATTTAGATAGTAAGTAGAATCAGTCAATTTAAAAATGACATTCGAAATTCAAACCTCATTTTTAAATGTGTTCAAAATTATTTATTCCAAAATTAAATCTAATTGTATGTAATAAGGTTTAAAATAAAATGTCAACAATGGTGTTTTTTTTTTGTTAGCCTGTTCTGTAGCACTCATGTTTCAGGGTACCAACTTTGTGTTAGTTTGTTTATATTTTTTTACTAGACTGATGTAATTTATAAAACTTAGAACAGAGTTTTAATTATTATTTTTTATCGAAAGTACTTTCTTTTTTGTTCAAGTTGCAAATATTAACTTACCGGTTTAAATAATTTAAGGATTTTAATGATTTTCTTTTTTGTTTATCTACATATAAATAAAACATCTGAAGAATTAAATGCAGCGTCTTTGTAATATGAAAGTCTCCGCCTGTTCCAGCTAATTTCCGAAACGGCTGGACTGATGTTGATGGAAACATAGCTGATATGTTATAAGGAGTACATAGGCTGCGAAAAAGAATTGGGACAAGCACTGCGGTGAAACAAACGCATTTTATTGTTCCATTATATCCTGTCAACCTTTACTAAATAAATATTATTGTGTGTATGCACGTACGTAAGTGAAATATTAATTTGTAGGTACCCCCAAAATGTGGTCACCCTACACACTGAATTTACAAGAAAATAGTTTGATGGTTTTTTCAGAATCTAAAGTATATACATTGCTGAATTGTGCTGGTATATTTAGCAGAAATTTCTGCTAAATGTTAGTATATCTGGCTTTAGATTCCGTTGAGATTTCAGGTGGCTACAGTCAAACATATATAATTAGGACGTCAGGATTGAGGAGCCAAAGAAAATGTGTTCTACTATTTTATTCTATCTGTTTTACTATTTTATTCCTATACTGCAAAAACAAACACTACACCTGCTAAATGATCATCATGTCGAATATATTAATTGATCGCTCACATCCAATAGAAATTCACCTCTTGATTGAAACCCACCGTTTAGATTGAGGAGCCATATTAAAAGTATTGTATTTTCTTTCATTTTAGTGCTACAGAAGCGAAATTTTTAGACGGTTATGTGCTAAATAGCTGCTAAATGCTGCTAAATTTTCATAAATGTGCATCCATTACTTAACGAGTTTTCAGGTGGCTCCTCAATCCAGACGTTTAGATTGAGGAGCCACCTTTGCATTAAAATAACTAGTGATATATTTTGCTGCTAAATCTAGAATTCGTGCTGCAAAATAATCTACACTGCTGCTAAATAATGGTGAGATCAGATTTAAAAAATCTGATGTGGCTCCTCAATCCTTACGGACATGATTCTTTTACGTCGTGAGATCTAACTCCCTTCTACGTTCTCGATTTAGTCACTGACGAATACGGTTGTAAATAATAGAAAAGGATAGAATCATAAGAAAGTGCTATCCTAAGGCTTCTAGGCGAGCGCTTCGAGCCACTCGTTAAGCTCGCTCCATTGAGGCTGACTAAGTATTTACCAGACGGTGCATTCGACTGGCAGCCCCCGACGACCCAAATCATTCCATATTTATGTAGACGGCCTCTTAATACAAGTTCTGAGAACAAACAGGGACTCGAGTCCCCAAGGTAAGATCGGTATACAGTTTCAAAGGAGTTAAACTGTCGTTATTTTGTGCAATTACTGTAGGTAAGTCGTAAGTTTCGTCAGGGACTGTAATTAAGATCTCGAAGTTTCTTGCTTCTTAATTTCACTTTCAGAGATCCAGGAAAATCGAAGTCGAAGCAGAAAGTTTGGTTGATAGTTAGGCGGAAACTATTATAATTAAATCAATGTTTAAACATTTTAAACACTTAAATTGATCGCAAATAAATTCGAAAAAAGTTGGCAGTAATTCCCTGGCAGTATAAAATATAGTATTAGTAGTAGTTATCATGTTTAATACCTACTTAATATTGCACGTTCACTTTAATAAAACTTGAATATAAGTTATAGTTTAGAAGGAGCTGATATAAACCTTCCTATGCGGGGATTTTTTTCAAAATTCCAAACCCTTGCACATCTCAGTCGATTTCTTCAGCAAAAGCTCCATATTAGCCTCAAAAATTAGAATAGCACCCCTGCTTCATTAATCAAACGTCAAAGTTGTCGAAATATAAAAAAACCTGTTTTAACATTTGTCTTGGCAAGAAGCATATTTGCAATATATTTCATTTTTCATCGTTTTATTTAACGTACCTTAATTTTTTTTTATTGCTTCTTTCAGTTTCGTTTCGAGTTAATTCTCAAAAGTCAAAACGGGCCAATTTTTGACAACTTTGTCTTTGTACCTTTATCTTTCTTTAAGAACAAATTTTCTGAATAAACAGATACCATATCGGAAAAAAATCACAAACAAAACCCTATCTCGCAGCAAATACATTTGCAAGGATCACCACAAAAACCTTACCTCGTCGTCGCTAGGAGCCGCCCTTAACCTCCATATTCTGTCCCACCACAATGATGAGTATGATGAAGACGAGCAGCAGCACGAGGATGCAGCAGATGGCCACGGCGAGCATGGCGGCGTGCTCGCCCAGCTTGGCCGCGCCCCGCGCAGCCTGCGCGCGCGCCGCGGATAGCGTCGCCGCGCTCACTCGCGCGCTTATATTGACGACGCAAGGTGCCGACGGAAAATTTAATGTGATGTCACGCGCTAGTGTTGTTAGTAATCACTGGTAGTGCCGCGTTTGGTAGAATTTTGGCGGTTTCTTTTGACACGACGTAGGCTTATGCGGCGATGTCACGCAGTAGTGTTGCGAGCGTTCACTAGTAATGCCGCTTTTGGTAAAATTTTGGCGGTTTCTTTTGACACGACGTAGGCTTATGCGGCGATGTCACGCAGTAGTGTTGCGAGCGTTCACTAGTAATGCCGCTTTTGGTAAAATTTTGGCGGTTTCTTTTGACACGACGAAATCTGTAGGTTTACTCCAGTGTCCGATGTCACGCGATAGTGTTGCTAGTAATCACTGGTGGTGCCGCGTTTGGTAGAATTTTGGCGGTTTCTTTTGACACGACGAAATCTGTAGGTTTACCCCAGTGTCACGAGTGTTTAGCGATGTCACGCGCTAGTGTTGCTAGAAATCACTGGTGATGCCGCGTTCGGTAGAATTTTGGCGGTTGCGTTCCGTACGATAATTATTTATCGAATTTGTAGGTTTAGTCCAACGTCTCGAGCGCAAAACGATTGATTTTTGCGTATGGAAGATGTTGTTTGTGATCGTAGTTTTTGTTTTTGGTTCTAGATTTATATAAGGAGGTAACACTATTTTTGGCACTCAACTATAACAAGACTAAAGTTTCTAAATCGCTCTATATACGTTGAAAACACTAAGTTGAACAATAATAATTTACAATATATCGTATACCACAGTTCACCTAAAATTTTGAGCACTCCGATACCTTGTAGGTTTCATTTCTTCGTTTAGATCGTAAATCAAAATTATTGTCAAATCTGGTAAATTACAATTTCAGGCACCGACGGCACTCTGCCTAACTTTCCGTGAAATATAAATTCCCAAGTTGTTTATAAGTTTATCGCTGACACGATATAAATTAAAATGCGTGGAGCACCAATTCCTCTCGCCATTACCTCGGGGGCGTCGTGTTTTGTATTCCAATTCCAATCAGAGAGAAAAGCTAAAAAATACACCGCGTACATGAGCGGCTCTGCAGCGAACGAAGAGGGAAATAACAGAGAAACGGTAAATAAATCATTGCAGCAATATTATAAAAAGGAAAGTTTTTATTGTTAGGGATCCGAACAAAACTTCTAGCATAGAGGCCAGCGAGGGTCCCTTCAAATATAAGAATGATATAAATCTTTTATCAAATAGGGTAGGACATTACAGGAAATAAAGTGCTTGGGTTACTCACATTTCTGTAGGAAATGAACGTAAAAATGGTTAATAGAAAGAGAGGCGAGATCATTATCGACAGCTAACTAGGCACATCGGTAACTAACGGGAAATAGAAAACTCGGCACCTACAAGCATTACGGGCTCCCGCCATAAATATCCTCCTACTAATGATTTACCTCCTTACGTTCTAATCGAAAGATCTTCTTTTTTCTTCATATTTTTGGCTAGGATACTAAGTCGTTGCATCGTCGTCGTCGTATCTTCGTACAAATAGTTTTAAGTACCTTTAGAATATGGATGTACACATTCTAATATTTTTGTAGTATTTGGCAGCAAATGTATTGAGTCAACCTTTCCAGCTCTGCTTTTACCGAAATCGCACCTGTTTCAATGACATCACATATTGTCCAGTTGGGTAGACACTCGAGATAGAAAAATACCTCAATTATATATCACAATTTTCACTGGGAATCAATAATTAAAATATTTAAAACAGAAACTAATCTTCACTAGAAGAAATCTCGGCAAATCTCCAATCGAAAGATCTAGGTACCATATTTACCTGCCACAGAGAAATCTACTGTCTAAAGACAACAGCTCTTCAATGTCTAAGGTAATAGTTACTTAGTATCCTGTTACAGAACATATTGCTAGCTTTAAATTCATGAAATTGAAATATGCACTCGTAGGTAATGCATAGAAATGTAAAACGCGTTTCTTATTTTACGTAAAATGCACCCGCATTTTTCAGGTGACAAGGCTGCATGGGAAAAACCTTCTTTATTGTTTATAGCAGATATTTTAAAATCTTTAAGAATTATTAAATCAAATTCTACGTTATCTCTTAAGAATGACGCGTAAGCTTCGAAAGGAAGCTCTCGTTGTGTGTATAAAAGAATGTATTATAAACTATGTCAAACATATAACTGTAGCACACGTTTATTCATTAAAAATCCTGCAAACCAACATTTAACCTTATCGCTTTAAAAATTGAGAAATCAAAATCGTCCGAAATCGTAAACCAACTCAGAACCGCTAAATGAACGATTGATTAAAAGGCCTTTCCACATAACAAAGATTGAGACATACATACAATATACAATGCGAGCCAGTTCTCAATACTCATCCCTCTCCAACTCGACTCTGCAATCACAAACTTGACAATATCAATTGTAACCTTTTTTCTCAACGAGGTCGCGTCCTTATATACGAGTATATATGTATTGTGGAAGTAGCGTTGCCAGACGTCCGGGTAAAGCCGGACACGGACAGGCTTTTTGGTTGTGTGTCCGGCGAAATTAGGCGGAATACAGCCTGTCCGGCTTTTGTTAGGTTTTTTAGTTCATGAATCCCCGACCGGTCCTATGAGACCGCGCTAATATTGTTTTACTACTGTGTCTCGTTTTGTAGGTATGTGATAGGTTAAATTTGGCCTTTTTTTTTCTATATTTTCATGTGTTCTTGCAATTGCAAGCGTTTGCAGACCAGCAATTACTTGTTATAAAATTAGAGTGTAAAAAGAAAAACTTAAAACGGTTTATAAAAAAATGGCCTTGTTAATCAAATGTCCGGCTAAACTGGCTGGTTTGTCCGGTTTTTGGTTCAAAGATCTGGCAACCCTATGTGGAGGTCGGTCCGTAATGATTTGTGAAATGAAAAACAGAGCGGGCCGTGAAAAATCATCAGTGGCAGCCATCTTTCTTTTTACGGGTGACGTCACGCAATCACAAATAATGAACGAGGGCTATTTTAGAATTGTTTGAGGTATTCTATTCATGTTTGTGTACAATGACAAAGAATTGAAATATTTTTGGGCTTGAATATTTTTGATTAGCTATTGAAAATTGGCTTATGACAATTGAAATACATTTAATATGTTTGCAGTTAAGTTTAGAACTAAAACTTATTAATCACACTTTACGTTAATATTATAAAGAAGAAAGTTAGTACGGCTGATTGAATATAAAAAGTCCACTGTGTTAAACTTAACACACTGGACTTTTTATTCCGAGATTATATTCCCTTGGCATAATTCTCTACTGATTTCGGTTGACTTTACCGTAATCACAAGTGTCAATTAATTGTAAACAACTGTGTCGATGATATGTAGGTATATTAAATTTACCTAAAATAACCTTAGAATTATTATTATAACCATACTAGAATTATTTGCAGCCACGGCTTAGAAAAACGAGACAATCTATTCAAAAAAGGTCTAGGTCTGGTCTCCTTTGTTTTCTTCAGACAGCGTGACGATTGGAATCAATAAATCCCCAGCTGCTGCTGACAAATGGCACAGAGACTGTCTTGACTGAATTACAGCCAGAAATCCTTCGGCCGAAGGAAATTCGGTAGACGAAATGAACTTCGACAATTTCCTCCTTCGTTTATTTAAAAGAGGCTCCGTTTTAATGAGTATTTACTCAGAGTATCGATGTAACGTAACGAGGTGACTGAAAGAATCTCTGCGTCTTAGACCGTTTTCACATTATCCGATCCGATATCGGTATCGGACGCCGATCTGATATCGGGGTAAGTAAAATGTATGAAATATGTATCTGTCTTTCATATTGTCCGACCCGATATCGGATATCGGAGCACAGCATTTCATACATTTTACTTACCCCGATATCGGATCGGCGTCCGATACCGATATCGGATCGGATAATGTGAAAACGGTCTTATGCTAATTAATGTGATGTAGGAAGTTGATGCTATCGGTGTATTTTGTTACCCATTAAAATGTTCGATATTTAAGGAATGTTGTTCTCGAACTATGAACGATGTTCTCAGTAGCAACCCGGTGTCAGGATTTGAGCCTGATCGAGAAAAATAAGCTGGTGCTCTACGTGAAATAAGAGTAGGTATACTGAACTGGTACCTATACTACCCTAGCTTAAGCTTACGAGAAAAACTGGTTTAAAATATCTGCTGTAATTTTTTTAAACAATAAAAGGCATTGATTTTTATAGGCGAGAACAGTAATCGAATAGTTTAATTTATTTATCAAACTATCTAGTAGTGTAGTGAGAAGCAGCCTAGGCCTTTTCAACCATCTTTGGGTGATACATAATTACAGTTAAAGAGAAAAAAGGCAAATACAAAGAAAAACTAGCATATCAAATCGAAGCCAGATAAAAGTTAGCCCATGTCATTTCTTGAGTTTCAAGCTCCATCGAAATTGGTTCGGTAGTTTAATTGCAAAGGCGTAACATAGGGACATTCACATTTATAGTGTAACGAGTAGTTTGGATATACTTATTATTATTATGTCTAGCCTATGCTGTCCCACTGCTGGGCAAAGGCCTCCCACCATTTCTTCCATATACTTAAAGTAAAAAAAATCAAGTGATTTTATTTACATTAAAAAAAACAGAAGTCAGCAAAACCGTAGGGAAACCCAGGGCCCTAGAACGAAGGCAAAGAAGGAACAAAAATTCACTTCGGTTTTAGTCACTAAAATCTGACATGCTCAAGAAAAGAAGTAATTCTGATGATTATGACCTAAAAAAACTAGTACCTAGATACTAACGATAGTAATCTGTTTCAAACACATCTCAGTTTATTACAAAATGTTAGTAAAAGGCACCTAAGAGTATTAGGTGCCAGTGGCTGTCTGTAAACTCTCATCGCTTACAAAAAACCTATCGAGATAAGGTGAGCGCAGAATGGATGAGCCTTATCAATGTGGTGCCGGTGAATAGTGGATGATTTACGAGCTCCGAACAAAAACCCGTCTGTTCGACAATGCCGGGTTTTTGCGGCGTGTACTACATCATACGTCACGTAGAGGTACACAGTTAGGACAGTGTGGAGGAGAAACTACAGTTTTTATCAATTAGCCAGCCAATAGTTTTGTTTTTAGCAATATTCATCATCTGCCTAGCCTTTTCCCAACTTTATTGAGGTCGGCTTCCAGTCAAGCCGGATTTAGCTGAATACCAGTATTTTACGAGGAGCGGCTGCCTACCAGACCTCTACAACCCATTAACTGGGGTACTTCATGGCAAGACCGGAGTCAGATTTACTGGCTTCTGACTATCCGTAACGACTGCCAAGGATCTACAAATGACAGCTGGGACCTACGGCTTAACGTGCTTTCCGTGCTGGAATAATACACACAACAATAAAACAACAACCATTACACAACAATTCTTTTTTTTAGTTGTGCTTTCATCCAATGACTTCTTCCGCTTATGGCGGAGCGAGACCATAGCATACCATCACCATCATAGCTTTCCATCAGAGAAATAGTAGCCAAACGCGAACCTACGAATAATTAAAAAACATTCTCTAAAGTCAAAAAATATCAATAAGGATCTTTTGTTATATGTTTGTTAAAAACCTTTTTCTCAGGAACATGTGGAGGTATTAAGCTGAATATAATATCAAATACTCAAGTCTGCTTCCGTTAGGAGCAGTGAAATCAAACTAACTAGTCAGATACAGTATTGTGGAGGCCAGATTAGCTCAGTTACTATGTAGATGTAAAACTACTATTTGAATCGAGTAAAAGTAGAAAACGACGGAAAAGGCAAGGCAGATTTATTTTTTTAGGCTGGTAGTATCTTAGTAGGTACCTATGTATCTGTAATCGGCCTGACTTATTCACTGACGTGTAGCTAAGCACGTAACATGGGCGAAAGCACTCAGTGCGGGTGAGTAATTGACGTTCACAATATGCTCTACATACTGATATACAATTTGGGGAAATTGCATTAGAGATGTTAATATATTCCACGCATTGTGGCTCGCAGAATCTGGGATTATCATCAAAGCTAAGGGTTGATTAAGCACTTTCTCATCTGTTAGCTTAATAAAATGTCTTATAAGAACTTTTAGGATACTGAAGAGGGCCTTTCCTGGACCGTCTATAGTCAACATGAGCATGGTTTGAAAGATTTTTATTTCATCCAACGAAATGTAATGCAATGTCTGGTAAAAATGCAACGCGAAAAAAGAGCGTCTGAAAACTCGGTAGTAACGTCTGTAACTTACTCAAATATTGCACAAACCTTGATTCAGGAACTTTGTGTATTTTTTTAAGGATTTTTTGTCATTTCGAATTTTGAATTTAGTTTATACAATTTTTTTTCCTTTGTGAAGCACCAAAGTTTTCGTAAAATTTGTGCAAAATGGCAGATTTTCGAAGTGTTTACTTTTAAACAAATTTATGTTTTAATTTCAATACAAACCTAATACATAGTATCATCAAGACATTGTTGTTTTCAAAATATCTAGAGAAAGACAAATACTTTTACCGTATCATTTAATGTTTTTCAGAAGTTTCTACACGAAGCGGGCGTGCGAAAAGAATAGAATTCTTTTAAAACACCATAAAACAATCTCGCCTAGCTAACGAGAAATTCTTTCATCTTTATTGCAAGCACGTCTTATTATAATGTGACGAGAATTGAGCGTGTATTATAATCTGGCGAGAATTGAGCGTACACAGTTTTCATAACCATTCTCTGTGTCATAAGATGTTATGAGATCTTTAACCAGCGGTTTCGCTTAAGTGAATGTTGAAAATTAGACCAGGGAAACATTTATTACTTTAGTAAAAAAGGAAATTGTGTATACTCATATCACACTAATATTATTTCATGAATCCCCGAGCGGTAACCGGCGACCGCGCTGTTATTGTCTTACTAATGTGTCTCGTTTTGCGGGTATTTGATAGGTTAAAAAAGCAAGTTTATATGTGTGTGTATGTTTGTTACCCTGAAACAACTAAATGTAGGCCATACAAATATTAATTCCGTGCGGTAATCGAACCGGCGACGCGTAGGGCATCAGCCCACCGCTGAACCAAAGCACCAACCAAGCCGTCTAACTACAGAACCGCCTTAAAAGAATACAAACTTAGTTGGCTTAAATATCTGCTAGAATAAACACAACAGAAAATATGATGCTGGCTAACAAACTAAAACTAAACGAAAGCATATTCAGAGAATAAAACAAGTCTTGAAGATTGCTAAGGGTTACCTCTACTTGATAAAACCGTATCTTTAGAAAAGAAACAGCGCAATAGGTAAACCAAGTCTTCTATAGAAAACTGGCCAGCTAGGAAACGGAGTTTTTCAAGTAGGTAGCTTTGTTCGCATTGTTAAACATAGTGAAGCAGAAACTGCGAAGTGTGCCAATTTCTCGCAATCTGCTCACAAGTACGAGATCAAAAGCAGGACAAACTAACCATGAGAGTTCTTTGTATAATAATGATATATGCAACTAGTATAAAAATGGTTCCATATACTTTTTTTGAGTTCGCTCTGAGTTGAGCGAGAGGACATGTCAGACTTTTACTGACTAAAACCGCACGCTCCACCACACACAAAAAATCTACGCGAGTTCCTTTCGTTGCAATCTGCGGTTTAAGCCGCGGTAAGTCTTTCGAACAACATCACTGCCCAAAAGATACCTATACCACAGTAAAAGTTAAAAACCGGCCAAGAGCGTGTCGGGCCACGCTCAGTGTAGGGTTCCGTAGTTTCCCGTCCGTCACAATAAGTATCCCCAACTTTTCAAAAACTGTTTGTCCCATCAAGTTCAAAATAATTTTCCTAGAAAGTCTTTATAAAGCTCTACTTTCCAGACTTTTTTTCATATTTTCTAAACTTATGGTTCAAAAGTTAGAGGGAGGCACATTTTTTTTTACTTTTGGAGCGATTATTTCCGAAATTATTGATATTATCAAAAAATGTTTTGAGTAAACCCCTATTCATTTTTGAATACCTATCCAACAATATATCACACGTTAGGATTGAATTTAAAAAAAAAAAACGCTTTTTACTTTACATGTAGGGGGGCTACCCTAATACATTTTTTTCCAATATTTATTTTTGCACTTTGTCGGCGTAATTGACGTACATATTGATACCAAATTTCAGCTTTCTAGAGCTAACGGTCACAGAGATTAAGCGAGGACGGACGGACAGACATGGCGAAACTATAAGGGTTCCGTTTTTGCCAATTGGCTACGGAACCCTAAAAACGAACGGATACAATGAATGAATGTTTGTGAAAAGAAAATGATTGCAGAATTTCCGCTGAATATCTGTCATATCAATTTGGTATGATGGCTAGTCAAAATAACAGAAACGTCAGTATAATTCGTAACGGATTTCCTGTCAGCAAAAGAAAGGAAAGAATTTTTTTGTTTAACACATATCATAGGAATTTTCATACAAACGATTTATTCAAGAAAGAAAGAAAAACTTACATAAAAGAAAAGTCAGTCCACGCAAAACAGCCTACAGCTCAGCATAATGCAAACTTAGACACAAACTTTCAAACTCTATTCTCAATTAAATCCAGCATTTTAAGATTCTAATAAATAAACGAACTTAAACGCTAAAGACTCGAGTTTAGAACTAAACTTAATTATTCTACTCTAGTATTTAAGCATCACTTAAAAGAAGTGTTCCATGAATAGTTTATTACGTACTAATTTTATCTGGAAGTTGTTCGCGAAGTATGCGAGAAGCGAACTCACTACATTAATTCAACAGCGATGAATTTCAAATTGAGCCCCTCGGTTTGATGCAAGTTTAACTTACTAACGAGTTACCGGTGTTTTTAATCGATAGAAACTTAACAATACTAGTTTATACATTCAGATTTTAGGTTTTTTTATTTCATTTTTGCTTCGCTTCTGTTTTTTATTTCATTTTCGACTCACTTAGAAAAAATGCGGAAATTAGCGCCTTATGCGGAAATTAGGAGCGAATGCGGAAATAAATCGTTTTATGCGGAATGTTTTACTTTCACTCATTTCTGTACAGCCTACTTTTTCGCTATGCTATCTTCTGTGTTGTTGCTTTTATATACAAATAAATTATTATTATTTCGTAAATTAGTATCTTTAAACTTTTCTTATAAAAAGCTTATAACAAAAGCTTTTATTTTTATTTCATTATTTATTATTTTTATTTTCTGATAACTGTACCCAGAAGTGCAGGATGATTTCTGGTAACTATACCAAGTAAGTGTGAAATAGTTGTAAAAATTAAAAACGGAATACTTGTAAAACATTCTTACCCAACCACCAAAATGAACTACTAAAATCCATCCGAAAACATGAGAATACTACTGGAACGAAGACTGGAACGGACAGTGAAAATGTTGATACCATTGGTAATAAATCATACCTATCTGGGTACTGCGAGCTGTCACCATGAACACAAAGAACGGAGCAGTACTCATTCATAACTATGAACGAGTACATTTCGACAGTATTCGGTATGCAATACGAGTCTCCTAGGAGTATTTTATAGACTGGTGGGCTCTGGTGGGAGTATAGGAGTACGGGAAAAATATCTAAAAATACCTATGCATTTTTTACGTGTATCAAACGTCTGCTTGAAAGTTCGCTTTTAATAAACATTTTTTGTGCTGGAACTATTTTATTGATTACATTTTTTGGTCTGATATCATGGTAAAGCTTTTATCCGCCGTAATGGCTTTATCGACCGTATCATCGCAGGATAATCGAATGTGACACATTGGTAAGTGGTTCCTACTAAGTGCATTAATATCCCCGTGATTAACACTGAAAACCTTGAGACTTCCTTAGAAATGTGAAATACAAAAGAGAATCGCACATAACGCCGAAAAAAGTCGCATAACTCATACACTGATTAAAGATTTATTCAAACGCTTAGTCAACACTTGACGAAACTAAATGACTAGCTATTATCTCGGCTAGAGATTGCCATAAAACGTGGCAATGCCGTAGGACTTTCGGACAGATCCCCAGTCGATAGTGTCAAAGGACTTTTTAAAGCCAAAATATAAATATATACTTACATACTAATACTATAGCTTCTGGCAGCGGCTTCGCCAGCGTCTAAACAGGTATATCTCTGTACAAAGTTTGAACCTTCGTTTCATTCCCTCAGGGGGTGAACTTTAGAAAATTCTTCAACAAAAGAGCTCAAAGATCAACTGAAAGACAACAACGGGAAAAGAAATTTGTTGGTTTCCTACATCATAAAAAGCTAAGTAAGAAATATATGCAACCACTGACTGGATCCCGAACAGCAGGACTCGGCGACGCGGTAGGCCCAAAAGGAGATGGCGTGACGATTTAGACTCCTTCCTAGAAGTTTGGCCAATAGTGACTAAATACAGAAAAGACTGGAAGAATGGAAGGGAGGTCTTTGCTCTGCAGTGGGACACAACAGGCTCATAATAAAAATAATTCGAACGACAGTGCAGTGGATGAGAGATGCGCGCTGTGCAGACAGAAACACCTAACTTCCCCGCACTTTATCACCCCATCAGAGTATCTCCCTCCTGGACACGAATTGCAGTGGCCAATCTGGAAATCTCTTAACCCACTGCGTTGCCAGGCTGGCCGCTGTAAAAACAATCTGGCCAAATAGGCTTCCTTGACCCATACTTAACAAAGTGTCAGTGTGGAGCCGCTGCGCAAGATATGCTATAGCTGAGCTGCCAATCCTGCACAACCACCTGTACTTTTCGGGATCTATACGAGGCCAATGATAGAGCCGTACAGATTGCCAAACACTGGTCGGAGAAAATTTAGTTAAAGGCATCGACACGAAAAGAAGAAGAATAATTATAATCAAATAGTAAACAACCATATTGGCCTCCAACTGACGCCCCCTGCTGCTTTATTAATAACCCCAATCAGTCACGACCTCATCGAGCCCCACACCTCCAGAAAAGAAAATAAAACCCACTGGTATTGATCTCTCACATACGAATTTAGGTCGAATCCAAAACTGTTCGCGAGTTTCACCAAACCGGATTACGGCAAGCCGATAATTGGCCTAATTTGGGCCCTGACATCGCATTAATATCATAATTAGATTTAGTAACATATTCGGGAAACAATGACTCATTTTACGGTTAATATTCGACATTATTAACATTAATTTCGGTAAATTCACAGCTATCATTTTTTCAGCTGGATCCGTAATTATTTTTGTATCGCTGTAAATTTCTAAAAATATTTATTACTTATTTTAACTTCATGAACAGTAGTGGTACATAGGTGAAATTAACGCAACAAGGCAAGGCTAGGCGGATTTATATCTGAGAGCAGTAGTGGCCCAGTTTTAAATGCCCCGACTGTGTATAATTTATTTCATCACCGCTGCTCTCAACACGGTAAAGGAAAACATCGTGAGGAATCGGACATATCCTAAAACCAGAAATTCGAAGACATGTGACATCCACCTACCCGTACAGGGCCCGCTTGATGAATTACGGCCCATTCCCTCTCCAAGAGAGTCTCAATAGTGAAAACATTTCAAGGCTGAGAATAATAACAAAATTAATAAATATTAACATTTTAAGTTACATGAAAATGAACAGAATGTATTGTTATCATTATTAATATTTCGTCGAAAAAATGTTTCAGTAAACTGAACAAAGCCAATCTATTTGTAACCGTCGACTTAATTCACTATAGTTAATTACACAAGCATATTGTTTGAACTCGTAAAGCAACAAAAAATTACTAACATTATTTAAACAATACTTAATTATGGGCCTTGAATAATTATTCAGCCAATTTTAATGCCTTTCTGAATTGTCTTGTATATGGAAAATATATCTTTCCTAGATATTGTATGACCTTTTTAATTGACTTCAAAAAGTAGGAGGTATATTTTATTTTTTATTTCAAAAGTCATTACATAACTTCTCCTGCTCTGTCGAGCGAAAGTGTCAGATTTCAGTGACTTTTTAGCCACCCGCACCCGTGTTTATTTAAGGTATTTCTGAAAATAAACTCCAGGATCTTAAAAATCAAAGGGCAACTGAAGGAATGGAGCAAAAAGCAACTATAAGTGGGTTTCAGTCATTAAAAGTCTTAAACGCCTTCTCGATCCACACTAGAACGGGAGAAGTTATTATATGACTTTCCGCCTTCTAGTAAATATTAATGACGGAACAAAATATTTTACAAACATAGCTATACAATTAAGGCACGAATTACGTAAGCTTATTTTTCGGCAGAAAATTTGCAACGAACAATGAAATGAGTACAAGCATACAAAACATAATTAAGTAAATAGTTACTGTGGTATTATAAAACATATTTATTTTTCCCATAACTATCTAACTTTATAGATAGTTATGGGAAAAATAAATATGTTTTATACAATGAATGTTTAGTAAGCAAGGCCTCGTTGCTTCAAGATGCACGTTCATAAGTAATTCACTCTCATTATTGTGTTACTTACTAACATGGCGCCGTAATGGGTTTAGCGTATGAAATAGTGGCCTCGCTTCTCTGTGTGCTACGGTAGAGAGAGGGTAGTGGCGTCTCTATTGTATTATGTAATGGAGTGAGTATGACATCAAGGTGTATAGGGTGGGTGGTTAGTGACCGCTACGTAAACAAGTAATTGTACACATAATAACAACCAACTTTTAGGACAAAAAATAAAATTGTGAATCAGCAATGAAAGAGAACTATAATATGGAACCCTGGAATTAAGACAAACAAGGAACAGGAATGAGTTTTAGTCAGTAGAAGTCTGACAGGTCCTGCTCCTGCTCCCCCAGAGTGGAAGAAGTCGTTTTGATTATTTCCCAGCTTAAAAAAAAGCCTCAAACAAAAAATTATCAAGTCAAGAAAAAGAAAAAATATCAAGGACCTGTAATGTACTTTTTAAAAGTTGAAAGTTCTCAAAGGCTGTCCACAAAAACACGGTCCTTCACTGATAAAAATCCTCCAAACATTTCGTCACTTTTAAAGTCATAATGCAGGTCAAAACATGGCTGGTCTCATCACCATAAATCAACCTTAAGTGACCATTACTGGGGACACGCCGTTACTGACCATCATAATAAACGCTCCGAGGAGTAATGAAGACACATTCAAAATCAGGTTCTTGCAGGAAACATTAAATGAAAAAATTCATTGCAATATTTAAGAGTGTGACGTTTTTTTCAACAACCAATGACTCGACGTAGACAATTCTAAATTGTTATATTTCGAGGGCATAGCAAAACGAATTAAACGCTTTAAAGAATAACGTCCCTAATAACATTTTGGAGGGAGTTGTGTGTCTTGCAAGTATTTTTCATCCAAATCCTAGTGTTTTCGGAGTTTTCTCCGAGTTTCACTAATCAACTCAGTATTAAAATTCCAAGTCAAAAGAAAGAAAGAAAGATGTAGCACTCAGATGTACACACATGAAGAAACAAGTATAGTTAAACAAAAAACAAGCAACAACATTGGGAGCCTCACAGCTGCGCCAAATAGGTCCAGTTCAGCATAATACCAGGCAACTACTTAGCAGTTAGAAAGTGATGAAGCAGGTCACGACCTCAGCATTGAGGAGTACGACGGAAGGAGGGGAGGACTTAACAGTCACCAAGACTGTCACTTGATTTCAACTGCACTGATATTTTTAGCACTTTCTGTTTACTTCTAGGAATATCATAGAAAATATACTCGTATGTTCTTCATAAAATGACAATATAACCAAGATTTCCCTTTATCCTTTTTAATTCTTTATTGTACACAAAAACTATATTTAAGTACAGTGATTTTTATAATGCATGTACAAAGGCGAGCTTAACTCAACAATGAGTTTCCCTTCGAAAAGACGTAGATATAATTACATGATTTCATCTGAACTGAAGTCAACACATTGTACATTCATTGCCTCCAACATTTCACCTCGTTCATGGTTGCACAAGGGATATTGGCGTCAAATGAACCCCGTGGTGCGTGACTCAATCTACATTACATACAACGCATTAGACAAGACAGAGTGTGCACGTGTCTCGCGTGACTACGCCCTAATGTTCCCGAATTGACGAGTTTACGTCAAGTGAATCTGACGATTATCGGGTTTAGGGGGAGTGAATCTGGACGATTTGACGACTGTGGGTTGCTTTTTTAAGGTGGGATCATCAAAATGACTTCTCCCGTTCTGGGCGGAGCGGAAGGGCTTCTACTGACTAAAACCCACCCCTGATTCCGGGGTTTTCTATCGTCAACCCAGATTGTGGGTTTTCTGTGAGTATTACACAATACGAAATGGTGTGAAAGTTGTGGAATATTATTATTATTATTACTTACGTAAAAACGTGCATCAATTGGTTACTCCTCTAACTGCCCTAAGGGTCGAAGCCTACTAGGGCCCTATGGAATGGCTTCCGAAAAGGAAACCTGGGGTCTTGAAACGCAAGAAAGGAGTATTGGAGTGGGTTTTAGTCTGACATCCGCTGCCAGTCATTGGATGATTTCCCACCTAAAAATAAACCCAAAGGATATGATGTATCTAAGTATAATATTTAATAGAGCTTCGAAACGAAACTTCCAGAACCAGCTTCCGCCCTAACTTCACCAAATCCCGAATTCATAAATAAATTGTTGCCATCCGGTACTTAAATCGATTTCCCAATTCTCTGGACCATAATTCGAGTAAACTATTCACGTTGACAACCTTAAAAGCGTTTCAATTGGGTTGGGGGCAATCGGCACGCGGCCGCAATCGGGGACGGTCTAATTTGTGGCCACTAATGTATGCGCAGGCAGCCTTTAGCGTGCACCTGTTTAGAACGCATTCAAGGGCTAATTGACTGGGATTTGATTGCTGTTAGTAGGTACGAAAGCTTACGGCCCGACTCAGGGACATTCATTAACGTAAATCATCACTTAAGAAATTGTCACATTGACAGTTTTACACAGTTTTTCAGTGAAGGTTTGACAATACTTAACTTTAATGGACGCTAATGAACCATTAGCTGGACTATGCGTTCGGCCGATAGTTAGTTAACTTAATGAAAATTGTAACGACTTGCTTTGATTAAAAACAGAAGCATAACTATATCACCTAAGGCCCGTGGCAAATCTTCTCATTGTGTTTTAATTTTAATACATTTTGTAAAATATATTATAGTAATTACTTCTTTTGAGCTCGTGGCCTCTTGGGAGTCTCGTCAGAGTGAGGCAAACAGTTTCGCCCCTGCTTAAAATACTACTTTTATTTTCTACTGAATACAGTTAGCAATACATACATCGCGCCATAATTTACGAAAGGACGGCCCATATCACACAGATTAAAAATAAAGACTTCGTGTTGCCATAAACAATTTCTACCAAATGGTCAGGGAACATGTTACCGATTAGAGCAGTGAATGGAAAAATGAGAGGGCGGCCTATATGAAAAAAGCATGAAAAATAGACGAAGAGGTTTCTGAAAACATTACGTAGAAAAGCACTTACATTCTTCGTTCTACCAATACGTGCATTTACGTACTTCATTTAAGTTGCCAAACTTACTAAATGCTCGTAAATCAAGAGTGAATAGGTTACTTATTTACTTCTAAGCCATCGTGCTCTATCGTCGACCATACAGTCACTTTCGAATAGGTGAGATAATATACAAGTATTAGCCTAACAAGAGTAATAAAAAATACGAAGAAAATCTCTATATATAGTTAGCACTCCAAAGACTAAAAAATACAATTTCATTCGTATTTTCAGGAATTCTTCGAAATGTAAAACAGAACGAGGTTATGTTAATCATTCCATCAACATAAAGAGCAATTTAATTACATCTAGTAAGTCTTAAGAGCTTTCTGAAAGCCTATTACTATGCTAAGCAACGGCCGGCTTCAGTTGAGGAAAATCTACCTTTTGGAAGTCGAAGTCGACGTGTTATTGTACCGAAGTCGCTCTTACTTCAAATCCAGGAGGCATATTAATGGTGTTCTGAATGAAAATTAATTTTGAGTGGTCATATGATATACACATACATATACCAACAGTCTATTCATGTTAACAAAATAGTGAGTCATCAGTGCAACAGCTATAAAGTGAAGGCGTATTGATACTGTAGAAGAAGGCGTATCTATTTATAAAAATTAGACCATTAATATTAATGCAAACGGCTTCTTCTATGTGCATAAGCATAGCATAATCAGCCTTAAACGTTCCCAATGCTGGGATTCAGGCTTCCTGTCTTCTAGAGAAAACGGTCTGTAACCCACCAAGCGGGCCCAGTGCCCCGCATGTCTTCATTTTTTTTATTCTAGGACATGTAGGATTCTTCACGACGTTTTCCATCACTATTTAAATTACAGACAGTAATGTGCCTGACTGGGTTTGAACTCGCGATCTAAATCTCGTAAACCAGGATCGTTACCACAATGCCACCACTGTTCTTAGTTCCATCTACCAAGATTTATAGTTCTATTTCATATATTCTAAAAATATCAAATAAATCGGGTGTTCTTAATAAAATCATAAAACAACTAAGATTTTCCTTGAAAAAGACGCAGATATAATAACATGACACGCTAAATTCCCTTTGAAATACGCAGCCAAAGAACGGCATGAAGAAACGACGTACAACATCGTATATAACGTGTATATTACAAGAAGGATTATCATAAATACTTTTAAAGCAAAGAAAACGTGTTAAGATATACTCTCCAAGAGGCACAAACATATTTAGGAACGCAAAAAGAACTCGCTTGTTCATGAATATTCTGCGAAAAACCCCGGAGCAAGGAAAAATAAATTAGTACGTTTCTACAAAGGAAAGTAAATATGAACAACAGTTAATTTAGAGTTAATTAAAGAAGATAATATTTGGAAACCATTAATTTTTGACCTTGTTGAGGACACACGTATATTCTTATGTTTATTGGAATAAATACAAGAAAATCTGACTCCAGTCTTGCCATGAAGTACCCTGTTACCCCAGTTAATGGGTTGTGGAGGTCTGGTAGGCAGCCGCTCCTCGTAAAACTGGTATTCAGCTAAATCCGGCTTGGCTGGAAGCCCACCCCAATATAGTTGGGAAAAGGCTAGGTAGGTGATGATTGGAATAAATACAAGAAGTTTCTAATGGTGCGTTCACAATGGTGTTACCTATTTTTTAACCTTTCTGACGTCTGAATACCTATAACGACTGTCAAAGATCTACGAATGATAACAGGGGCCAACGACTTTAGTTGCTTTTCTAGGCACGGGGTGTCAATAATATCCTAGATAAACTTAGAAAAATACATATGAAATGAAAAATTCACATTGATATTTACTCGATTTCGAACCCGTAGCCCCAAATATAAATACCGGTACCACTAAGCCACCTACGGTCAATAACATTGATACAATGTTATACTATGAGTCTTAATCGATAGTTACTATTTCATGTGAGGTGCGGTTACATTAGCAAATTAGTATTAGTACTCGTAATACCTGAACTTTATTGCTATAATAAAATATTCCATTACCAATTTTATATTACATTTACAATAATTAATAGAGGAGCTCGTGGCTAGATAATAACAGCTGCACAGGTCGATCTTCAAGGTTAAGCAACGCTTGCCTAGGTTGGGCTGTGGATGGGTGACCATCTTAACATAACGAGTTTCCTCCGTGCCTCGGAAAGCACGTAAAGCCGTTGGTCCCGGCTGTCATTTGGAGATCTTTGGCAGTCGTTACGGATGGTCAGAAGCCAGTAAATCTGACTCCAGTCTTGCCATGAAGTACCGTGTTACCCTTGTTAATGGGTTGTGGAGGTCTGGTAGGCAGCCGCTCCTCGTAAAATACTGGTATTCAGCTGAATCCGGCTTGACTGGAAGCCGACCCCAATATAGTTGGGAAAAGGCTAGGCAGATGATGATTTACAATAATTAATACCAGATAGAGCAGTGATGGCCCAGTGGTAACTGCCCCGATTTGCAAGTTGTAGGTTGCGGGTTCAAACCCAGTCAGACGCATACTTTGTGTAATTTATTTCATCACCACTGCTTTCAACCGGCATGCCCTAGAACCAAAAATTCGAAGACATGTAACATCCGCCAATCCGCACTGGGCCCGCACGGTGGATTATGGCCCATTCTCTCTCCTAGAGAGGAGGCCTGAATCCCAGCAGTGGGAACATTATAAGGCCGATAATGCTAAAATTAATACCGACTTTCATACTACCTGCTGCGTTTAATGGAACGATACAAGTCTATAGATACATATATTATTTACTGTACAACATACTAAATTACAATGGGTGGTCTTGTCACCAGAAGAGATTCTTTACAGACAACATTTGAATGGATTTAACAGAGAAGGAAAAAGATACGCAGGGAATTCGTCGTTGTGTAGGTGCTTATTTTACTACTAATTTATAAAATTCAACTACTTCTTTTCTTTCATTAGTTTCATTTCTTACTAATTTTGGCTGCTAGTCCATACCATTATTTGAATCAATTTCTTGTATTAAGGCAGATACAAAGATCCGTCGAAATTATCTCTTACATAAGAAATTCTTAATTAATTCATTTTGGTATGTAGTCTTTGCAATTGTATATGCTTTTGTTGTTATTTAAAAATATGTGGGTTCTATAATACTTTGTAAGTCGAATTAAACGTATTATAATTTCAAAATGCTTGCAGTCAGTGGAAAGATTAATTCAATATGGACTAACACGATGAGAGGTCTAAACTAATGGACCATTACGGCATTAAACAAGTGCCAGTTGCACCATAAAAACCAAAACTGAATATAATTTTAAAGCAGAAACAGAAAGACCTAGAAATAACTCTTCATAATTATACTTCTCTTAGTCTTTCATTTTGTTTAAATAAATACTGTTCCCAGTATATAAGCTTCTCCTTTTTCGCCTGTGTTCATTAAACTAAGAGGGAGTTAAAAGCAATCTTAATTGCGTCAGTTTTAAGAACAAATGTGAGCAACTTTGGAGATTGCGATCGGTGGGTTTCGAGGTATGTGTTACGACTTTTAACTTAAGAAATTGAAATATAGAATTTTTGAAAATGAGAATTATCAAATAACTTCACCCGCTCTGAGTGGAGCGAGAGGGTGTGTCAGATATTAACTGACTGAAACCCACCTGGGTTCCTTTTAGTTGCCCGTTGCATTTCATGGTCACGGTGTTTCTTTCGAACATTCGCGTCTACGGACCTATTTCATCAACATACTCCAAGAAGTATCATTTAAATAAAAAAGCAACACTAAAAAATCTGCATCAAATTGAAAAATTCTTCCAGGTAAATATCGGACACCGCAGCCAAAGCTTCAAGAAAAAAAAACATTGAGATGATATCTATTTTTGAACGCAATCAGTATTCATAGCTGACGTCAAGATTCTAGGTAAATCGCCGAACACACCAATAACACCGCGAATTGATTATGTTATCGCAACGAAATAGCAAGCCATGTGGACTGCAAAAACATTTATGCTCTCTTACTGTAAAAAGAATATAAATCAATGGCTATTATCGCTGCACCAAAACAATACTGAACTAAACTTAAACATTCAGGAGATTATTTATCAATATACAACAACGTCGGTACATATTAAACGATTGTACGATAACTGTGGGAAAAGGCAGGTGTGCTCTCAAATAAATATTTAATCAGCCACCAGTTATTAATATTTGGAAATCGAAACATAATTATATCAAGTTTTGTGTTACGTTGTACACGAAGGACTTACAAAATGGCTCTTTTTTTGGTGGGAATATAAGAATAAACTTATTATAGTTATAATTTGTTTATTAGTTAAGTTTTCTATAAGAGGCTGGTGGTTTCTGTAAGAAGCTGGCGCTGGTGTTTACCAGCGCCACACAGGTTGTCAAATACAGTGCAGAAAAAAAAAATGTGAGAGTACATCAACACGAAAACAAGGAGAATAAGTTTCTAACATATCTGAAGCTAAATATAAGACAGATGGGTTGTTGGGTTAGCTGAATAAAATTATATGAAAGAAAACAGAGATAGTAAAGGCATAACGCTTAACCGGACGGGTTAAACTATGAAAAAGTGTTGCGCCGACGCGACGCTGAGTAATTCTTTTGTTGTGGAAAATCATCTATGTCTTAGCCCGCTCTGAGGTGTAACGGGAACTGACTGAACCCCACTCCTACCTACCACTCTTACCTTGCGTTCTAGTACCCCGGTTTTCCCTTTCAAAAGCGAACCCATGGCCATAGTAGGCTTTGACACTGCTGGGTCCCTACGGTTTTTCTTTTATCTCTTGCGCGTAGAACACTACGTACTGTCGACGACTGATACTCGATCCGGACGGTTTGATGATATTCGAAGAATATTTTCCTTTTTGTTCTGTGCAATTTTGCATGTCTGTTTCTCTCAAACAAAGCCGAATATAAAACAAATACCGGAATTTTTCTAGTAAATACTTAACTACAGACGACTTGGGTAAAACGGATATTTTTCTAACACAAAGTAGACTGGAAATAGGCCGGGAAACCTATTGACAAAGAAAGAAAAGTCTTTTAGCAGTGTACAGCCATTTTTGTACTGCCTACATATCTTGAGAATGCCTTCACTCACGAAACAAAGAATTTCTAGATAAACTGAGCGTTATCTGAATCTTTTTAGGACTTTAGCTAATCAGTATTGCGAGGTATTCCCACGTTTGGTTTTTAATTCTTCATTTTCTTCTTTTCAAAGTCACTGGCACGATAGTAAGAACGTCTAACTTATATTATTTACCCATTTTACCGCAGTTGTGATTTTTAATGTTAATTAAAAAAAAAACTTAAAATTATGCTAATTCATGAAATGATGAACCCATAATAAGACTAGCGTTGAGTTGAAAATGCTTTGTTAATCTGGTTATATAAATGGAGAAACGGACTAACTGACATATCAACGCACAGACAAAACTACTGGGACTAGAAGTATGAAATTTTGCACAAGCTTTCCTTAGAGATGAAGTGAAAGCTGAAAGTTTGTATGAGGATACATATATATACACGCGAGTGAAGCTGCTAGCAGAAGCTCGTACGCTGTAATTTTATTAATATCCTAAATATTGATAACTTTTGTCCAACAATCTTTAATGTTTGAATCCCCGACCGGTCCTATGAGACCGCGCTGTTATTGTTTTACTATTGTGTCTCATTTCGCGGGTATGTGATAGATTAACCGAACTAGTAATAAACCAAAGTCGTTCACGACAGAAAACATACAAACAGCCAACGCTCAGGTTCACATTCAGTTATATACAGCTAAGGAATCCCCACTGGAGTCTGTGTTTCTTGATAGTTACAACCTAGGGATCTTTAAGTTAGGAATGAATAAGTTACCTCAGGCAAGTGTGCTCCATCGTCGGTCACATCAGGCGGGATAGCAGTCAAGCACAAGTTTTTTATATAAAAAAACATCATTGCTTACGATCAGGTAAGGAGGTGGTCAAAAGAGAAATTATCAAAAAACCACTTCACTCAGGACTCATCATACAAACAGCAAAGCCTATCTTAGTTTCGACCCGATAACCAACAAACAGGGAAGACTCATGTCTACATTTAACTAGCTCTCCATTTACCAAATTATATAAACTTTAGTTACACAAACAACACAAGGCTACCGAGACAGCTGTAATTTGACGTCAATCAAACTATTACCCAACAAGGGGTGTCTTTGTTAAGTAATAGTTTGACCCAAGTTAAGTTAATATCAATAGTTCCTCTCGAGCCCCTACTGGCCAATCAAACACTTAGTTGCTTATAATTATGAAACTCTGACACCAAATCCCTGATGAGATCAGCAACATTAAAATAAGCGAGACTGGTATATTTTACTGTTTTAGATACGAGAACTATATTTTCTTTGATACCGAGCGTTCCTGAACTTACGTACGCAGAAAAAAAAGTAAGAGAACTTACATACGAGTCATGAGTGACTAACATATAAACGCACAGCAGAAACTACTGGTACCTAGGAGCTTGCAATTTTGCACTAGGTTTCCTTTTATGTCGAAGACAAGAGAGACTAAGAGAGGATTTTTCAAAATTCGCTCCTAAGGGGATGAAACGAAGGCGCAAAGTTTGTATCAAGAAACCTAATTTCACGCAGGTGAAGGCAGTCATTTCATCTTCATCTCAAAAACTTTTATATTAAGAAATAAAATACCACTTAATACAAAAAGTGCAAACTGTCGGTAACGATGTTCTTCCTTCCTCCTCTCAGTGACACAAAACAACTATATAATAACGGACTAACGTTCCCCCATGGCGTCACCAGATCCCATACAGAAACATTTTTTCCAATCCGACTGGTAATTACAAGTATTAGCGCTTATAATTAAAAATCCACAACGAAACCTATACTTGTTTCTACCACCTACTTCAACCGTGTGAAAGTAGGTTCCTCCACACAAACTTGGACCCCGGTTTCATCCCCTTAAGGGTTGAATTACAAAATAACCTTTCTCACTCTTTGTATACATCATAAAAGGAACCTCTGTGCAAAATTTGCGCGTTCTATATCAGAGGGCTTGGGAGGGCGTTGATGAGGCAGTGAGTGAGTCAGGAGTTCGCCTTTATGTGTAAGGAAAGATATGTTTTTGAAAACATGTTTTTTTCCCTTGCCGGATTTGCCTTTCCCCCACCTTGAGACCCTCAAAGAAAATAAGGTTCGGATCCCTGCTAATGAGTAAAAAATATTATGTCCCTCAATATTTTACTTTAAATAGTGTTAGGAAGTGAATAATTAAGTAACATAATAGAACCAAATTTTAGTTTACGCAAAATGCTTCAAAACAATTATCTACTAAAAGATAAAAAGCCTCTTCCTGCTCTCGTTTCATGTTACTTAGGGTCAGAAATTTACGTTTTTTTCATCCATTATATCCTGCTATTTTTTACTCTTGCCCATCTAAAAATAAATTGGACAAAGATAAACCTTTTTTTTTCAAATATCATCTTACTGATTAAATATTAAAACTAGCAAACTCGTCATAACGGGTGAAATAGTATTTATATCTAATATTTTTCATCCATTATATCCTACCGACTCTTCTTCTTCTTCAACTTGGCGTTAGTCCCGGCTTTTGCCAGGGTCCGCCTTCCGGCTTAGCTTGCTCCATTTTGCCCGATCTTCAACATCCTTGGCAGTAAGGCCATTGGCTCTCATGTCGGACTTGACGACGTCCAGCCAGCGCATGCGAGGGCGACCACGAGACCTAGCGCCAAGGACAGCCATATTCATGCATCTCCGGCCAACGTACTCCGTAGGGCGGCGCATGATGTGGCCATACCATCGCAGACGACATTCTTGCAGTTTTTCCCCCACGTCACGGACACCAAGACTACCTCGGATGAATGAGTTGCGTATGCGATCGGATCGCGTTACGCCGCTCATCCACCTCAGCATCTTCATCTCCGTGACGCGAAGCTCCTGGGTGTGTCTGCTTAGTGCCGGCCAACACTCGCCGCCGTACAGGAGGACAAGACGTATGATGCATTTATATATCTGTCCCTTAAGCTTCGGAGGCATTTTGCGGTCGCATACAACGCCCGTAACCTCTCGCCATTTCGCCCAAGCCGCACCTATACGTGCTTGGACATCGTCGTCCACGTTGCCAGACTCGTGCAGCACGGATCCAAGGTACCTGAATGTATCGGAGCTTGTGATCCGGTCCGAGCCTATTTGGATGGTGTTTGAATCCGTGCTGCCACAGGACATGTACTCAGTCTTCGCCACATTTAGTCTCAGACCGCCGTTTTCCAGCGTGTCCTTCCAAATGTTGACCTTCCGCTCAAGTTGGGCTTTGTTCTGGCTAACGAGGGCGATGTCATCGGCATACATCATTAGCCATGGAGGCTGATCTTGGATGTATGCCGTAACTACATCGAGCACCACGTTAAACAAGAACGGGCTAAGAGCCGATCCTTGGTGAACGCCAACAGATATTGGAAAGACTTTGGATTCGCCAACAGCGGTCTGGACAGAGGACACGGAATCGCGATACATGTCTCTGATAATGTCAACATAGGCCTCGGGCACACCCTTGAAGCGAAGTGCCCACCAGATGGACTGCCGAGGAATACAGTCGAAGGCCTTCTGCAGGTCTAAAAAGGCCATATGCAGAGCTCTCCTTCTCTCTCTGTAAGCCTCAGTCAGAGTCCGCAGGGCGAACACTGCGTCCATGGTGCTGTTACCCGCCCGGAAGCCATATTGACACTCAGAGACAGTGCACTCGCTACGGAGCCGTGTGTCAATGATCCGCTCGAAGAGCTTCATGGTGTGGCACATGATCTTAATACCGCGGTAGTTACTACAATCCTGTACACTACCTTTGCCTTTATAGATAGGAATAATAAGGCTTGATCGCCACTGGTTCGGCATTTCCTTGGTGGTCAGGATGCGGTTAAAGAGATCCGTCAGAAGGGCCACACCATGTGAGCCCATGGCCTTCCACACTTCGATTGGCACATTGTCAGGCCCGACCGATTTCCGGTTCTTCATGTGGCGAAGAGCAATGCGAGTTTCGTCGGGGGAAATAGGGGAAATAAGTCCAAGGTTAGGAGGCGGTTCGGGAGGAAGGTTATGGGGATGCTGTTTGTTAGACAGCTCCTCGAAGTATGTGCACCATCTCTCCTTAACAGAGGGGGCATCATAGAGCAGCTTACCCTGGGCATCCCTTACACAGAGGCATTTGCTAATGTCCCGTGTAGCTTTTTCCCGGGCACGCGCCAGCTTAAAAATAAGCTTTTGCCCCTCCGCAGTTTCCAGCTTGTCGTACAAGGGCGCCAAACTTTTGCTGCGGGCTCTGGCTACTGCTTTTTTGCAAGCGCGCTTAGCCGCTCCATATGCCTCCCTGTCCTCCGGAGAGTTGGACCCCTGCCACTTTTTAAATAAGGCCTTCTTCCTCCGGGTCGCCTCCTGCACCCCGTCATCCCACCACCACGTCTCCCTGTCCATGGTGCGACCACCACGAGAAGTGCCAAGGACGCGCTTACCCGCGGCGGTGATTGCTGAATGAATCCTACTCCATATCTTTTGAGCGGACTCATGCGGAGAACTGATCTCGAGGTGCTCGACCTCCGCGATAAATTCCGACAGTTTAAGACCATTCAGCAACCACCACTTGGTGCGGGGATTGCGTTTCTGGGTCACTTTTTTCCTTGCTACGATCGCCAAGTCCATGACAAGGAGGCGGTGCTGGGCCGTTAAGCTTTCGCCTGGGATAACTTTACAGTTGGTAACGTTGCCAATGTTGCACCGTCGCACCAGCAGGTAATCAATTTGGGTTGAGTATGAACCACCACGGTACGTAATAAGATGCTGGGGCTTCTTCTGAAAGAACGTATTCGCGATGGCTAGGTCCGACACGGCGCAGGTCCTGAGTATGCTGACTCCCTCTGCATTTAGTTGGCCATAGCCAAAACCACCGTGAACACGTCCGAACTCTCCAGCACACTGTCCTACGTGACCGTTGAGATCCCCCCCAACCAAAATACCTTCAGAATTCGGAATACCGCGCAGTACGTCCTCGAACTCATCCCAGAAGGCCTCCTTTTCAGACTCACAGCAGCCAGTTTGAGGAGCATAGGCGCTGACTAGGTTCGTTACCGACCCTTCGATCAGCACCTTAACTCGCATCAACCGGTCGCTGTATCGGTCTACTTCAAGAAGTCCATCCTGAAGGTCCTTAGACAGTACTACGGCTACTCCGTTCCTGCCCGATGGTGATCCGGTGTACATTAGCCGGTACCCCTGCCCGATGTCACGGGACTTATTCCCCTTCCAGCGCGTCTCCTGAAGGAAGGCGCACTGGACTCGACGCTTCGCAAGTACGTCCGCGAGTTCTCTGCAACGTCCAGTTAGAGAGCCAATGTTCCAAGTGGCAAAGCGGAGCTTCTTTTTGGGTACTAACGTCTTTAGCCGTGCCCGTACTTGACACGGTAGCCCTAGCCCACTTATCGCAGGTTTAAGGCGATGTGCCTGCGCGTCGTTGTTCGGCGACGCCCTAGCCCGAGTACCCACTGTATTCTTTGCCATCCATGTTTATATGACTGTGACTTGGTTTTACGTGGGGCGACCAGCCGTCTGACCCCCACAACCCTACGAGAGGGAAACCAGGATCGCCAGAGCCTCGTCCGTTGAACAGCAGGGTGCACCGCTAGCAGGTGAGGTTGGCTTGGGTCCTTAGGATGTAAACGGACCCCAATCACCCCATTATATCCTACCGACTGTCTCCCTATAACTAACTTCCTTTTCTTTCATATCACTTCTCACACAATCCGGCCACGTCTCAAAAGCCTCGAATGTACGAAAAAGAGTTCAACGAGACACACAGTCACAGTGGTTAAGCGATTGACTGCTGGGCTGAATATCGCGGGTTCGATTTCCTCAGGGAAAAAAATATTGTCGATTGTTGTTGATTGTAGCCTACATATATGTAGTGGTTCCGGGTCTAGATGTATTGTGTATCTGAGTTTACATGTGTGTGAACGCACCTACGACACAAAAGTAGCTCTATATGTGGGGAAATGATTAGAAAAACAAAGTCGTTACTTGCAGATTTGCTCAAGTAGTCTTCAAAAACTGGTGCAAATAAGAATTAAATGCAGTGGAGAAAATGTGGAGTGGACCAAATCTCATTCCGAATAGAATCGAAAAGTCCCGTTTTTAAACGTTTTGTTCGTTTCAAATTCATCGAATAAAATTTTAGTTTTGAATTGTTTGATTCGCTCCGTGTGTACTGTTCCGAGAGACTGGACTCTATCAATGTTCACGAATATCGTTTTAAAAGGCCGAGCATTTGTTTTTTGAATGTATTATAACATTTTTAAAAGGGCTCCATACGCATTTCAATTTAAATCATTGTACACGATAACGATTTCTTTTAAATGGTAGTCAAACATATACACGGCACCTTTTTATAAAAATTAGACACCACTTCAAAAAACTACAATTTCAAAAATCTTCAAACACTAAAACATCGACACTAAAAACACGAAATATGTATACAACACTAAACTGATTAGTACTAAGAGTTGATCCGAAACACTATATTAGGGAACAGCACTAATCACTATTTCAAACTTCGAATACAAATTCGTATTTTGAAATTGGCGGTTATTTTCAGCGCGAGTGATGTGGGTGCTGCGTTCGCGAGGTTCGGTCGCCCACTGACGCGTGACGCGGGATGCGGGATGACAGGGCGGGCGGCGCGGCGCCTCCGTCACACGGCTCGAGGAGATATGCCACAGATTAGCTAGAACACCTTCCCCGCCAGACTTTTAATGGATCGGACGTATTAACTCTCACGTGGATCGCCGTAATGAGAAAGTTTTAATCGACTCTTTTAAGGCTTCAGTTGGATTTTTAAGTAGTTTTTTTTTAGGTTGCGGCCTACAAGTAACTTCGGATTTCGCTAAAAAGATTAAACTAGATATAGTTTTCTTGATAGCCAGGATTTTACCACACTCGAACATTTTCAAACTGGATCAGAAGAGTTTTTTTAGAACAAAACAACTAATTATTTCTACCTTTTTTGAGATTACAATACCTTTTTATCAGTAAGGTAAAATTATGTAATAATGAGGAAAGCTTTCTGATTTTGTATTTTTATTTGTTTTCAATAAACTCAAATAATACTGGAACGGTTAAGCAAATTCTTTCAGCAGTAGTATTCTAAATTATCATTGAGTGACGTAGGCATATCATAAACGTATTAATATTATAAACGCGAAAGTTTGTTTAAATTGTGTTTATGGATACGAGCATATTGTTTGTTACTCTTTCACTTAGAAACTTCTGAACGGACTTCATCGAAACTTTGTATACAGGTAGACCAAGTCCTGCAATAGCATATAGGATACTTTTTATTGTGGGAACATGTTCCCAAGGGATAATTGTCTACTATTGGCTGGCAGCAGCTAGTTTTGCTATATTCACGCGGTTGAAGCCAATGGTGGAGACTAGAACTAGGACGTAATAGTCAGGGAGTCAACAGAGTTAACTCCCATAAACAAGACACCCAGATCCGGAACAACTGTCCATATCTATAGGTCATACAAATATTTGTCCCGTGTGGGAATCAACCCCGCGACCCGCAGCGAAACAGCTAATCGCTGAACCATTGCGCTAACCGTGACAAAAATTTGATCTCCATGTCACTATTGTGTACGTAAATGTCAACTCATGCAAAATACGAAAATATATCATTGTTTATCTAGTTATCAACGAGCCATAGCAGAAACTAACAAACACCATCTAGCGTTTGAATCCCCGACCGGTCCTATGAGACCGCGCTGTTATTGTTTTACTATTGTGTCTCGTTTCGCGGGTATCTGAGTAATTAAGCGAGCAAGCGTGGCTAGAATAATAACAGCAACACGGATCTATATCCAAGGTTAAGCAACGGTTAACTAGGTAAGTCTATAGATGGGTGACCATCTTAACATACCGAGGTTCCTTCGTGCTTCGAAAAGTGCGCCAACTTTCCCGGCCATCATTTCCTCAAAAAGCACGCTAAGCCGTTAGCAGTAAACTGTAGGGCTGTGACAGTTATTAGTATATTCGTCTCTTGACGGTGTATCGTGTTACCCAATTACTGGGCTATGGAGGTCGGAGTCGCTCCATGTAAAATACTGATATCCAGCTACCTCTGGTTAAACTAGAAGCCGAAGCCAAAAAGGTCCAGCTAGACTATAGAGCGGGAACTACATTGAACCGACGCGCACGAAGGCGACCCATGATTTGTACGTAGATCCACGTTGCGTGGCGTGAATATAATGTAGCTAGCTCTACGAGTCTAGTTGCCATGTAAAATGTATAGAGACCGACGCACCCAGATCGGCATACGTGGCCCAGCAGGCCTAGCCAAGTTACGAACGTCGAACCGTTTCCTGCAATTGTTAACGCCTTAGCGTAAGCGATTTTAAAGAACATTTATACTATAAAACTACACTTAGGCCTGAAACTGCGTGAAGCGGGCACCCGCGCGGTTTCATACAAAAGTGTTCCGTCGCGGGGACCAGCGCGGGTGTCCGTCACGGGGAGGCGCGTCCCACATTTGTTTTGCTACGTAATAATACATTAAGTAATCCATCGACAAGACTACATGCACACCGTTCAAGTTGAACAAGCTTCATTGCGAGGAGAATAATTTGGTTTCTGCGACGAGGACCGTCGGTATGAACACACGCGCTTTGTTACGCGACGGTTGTCCGTCGCGGGCGCCCGCTTAACCTATCAATACCCGCGAAACGAGACACAATAGTAAAACAATAACAGCGCGGTCCAATGAGACCGGTCGGGGATTTATGAATTAACGCAGTTTCAGGCCTTACATTTCATTCTATCATTTTGAATGATGCGAACTTGGCTACGAATGTCCTATTCGTTTGTTCTAACCACGTGACTTAACGTTGAGAGGAGACGTTCTAATAGCATTGACGATTGTAGATTATCAACTTGGCTAACGGCTGAACCCAATAACCTATCTATCTTCAGTTTTGACATACGGTACTGGAGATAATAAAACAAATGATACAATACAAAAATTGTACATGTTTTCTGTTGTTTCATTTGTTTTTCTATCTCCGGTATGTGATAGATAGGTTATTGGGTTCGGCTGTAAGCCTGCAGGTGTACCCAATGCAGTTCTACCATGAATCTAGCCACATAGTTAACTTCCCCGACTACTCCGACCATTTCTAGATTTTACTATTCCGAAAGCGACAGAGATGACGTGACTATATGTGGTGCGATCTCCATGGGTGGGATGAGTAAGTGCAGAATGAAGTTATTAACACAGAGATGAATCATGGCTATGATACGACCTCCCGTTTAATCTTTGACCTGGTTACAGGCTTCTCTATGGCGTAGAGTATGCAAATGATCGGAATACTTAATGTTACCAATTTAGATTTCAAGTGCCTCATCATCTGGGACGAAAAAAATGTAACGGAGGCGTATTTCGTACACTCTATCACGTTAGTACAAGAGTACATTTTAATACCAGTGGAGAAAGTCATTGTGACCCGAGACTTGGCGAGGGTGTTATAGAGCCGAGGGCTGTAGTGACAAATTTCTATTCTCGGAACTTCAATGTCACCTTGTTTTTTGAAGCGGTTAAATTATCATTAACCTATCACATACCCGCAAAACGAGACACAATAGTAAAACAATAACAGCGCGGTCTCATAGGACCGGTCGGGGATTCATGAATTAAGCGCTAAAATAATGCACCTCACCATCAACGACTGCATCACTGCTTACCATCAGGTGGGATCGCAGCATAGTAGAAACTAGTACTTGACTAGTTTCTAGTAAAAATAGGTAAAGTACTCGAAATTTTCCTCAATATAAAAGTCGTATGTTAAAAATGTGGAGTCACCAAGGATTATGCGAAGCCGAATAGCCCCGTCCCCTAATGTGAGCCGATACGGGATCGCGGCGGGGGAATTAACATCCTTAAATCGAAATCATGGCTCCATTTCAAACTGAACGGATTTCAACTATCCATTTTTGGAAGGATCTCTTCAATAGAAGTTGTAGAACCAATTTTTGTATGTTGGATTTAATATTACTTTAAAGTTTGATCATATTTACTTAAATTAAGGTAGATAATGCATTTACCTTTCAGTTTTTCAGAATTCTTGTGTCATAGTTGCCTAAATACTCGTTAAAACACTGACTTCCAAAATTAAAGTTATTTTGCACTTTACAGTGTTTTTTACATTGAAGTCGGTTGTATTTCTTTTTCATATTTTCTTGTTATTTTCCTTTTTGTAGCCAGTTAAAAAATCTACCACCACCACTTTAATTCTGACTAAGGTCTAAATATCAGTATAGCTTATTTATTTATGTATAGGTTTATCGTCGCATCGGAACGCCTTATAGCAATTACACCAAAGGAAAAACAACTATATAGTTCAGAATTTACCACTTTCTACCAGCTGAAATTTACTTATATAACCATACATGAGATTGTTCCAACTGTGATTTTGCGAGACCCAAAGATTCCTCTCTACAATAGCCAGCCTTCCCTAAACTTAAATAACTTTAGTTCTGACGTAGAAAACTAAATATAAACGGATCACATACTTAATGTTTCACGTCGGCATGTCGAAGATATCTAGGAATTAGGTCGAAGTTCTATCTGCGCTCTATATCAGCCCCTGTGTCCAATTTGTTGTTCTATACTTAGCTAACAGGCCGTAACAGGGCTATCTATCTTCTTCCGAACTATCTTCTTCCTTGTTTAAAATCATCTTCCTTCGTTAGTATCTATGTCCTTTCGTCACGTCGTGTGTCATGTTAAAAATGCAAAAAGATAATTTATAAGTAGTTTTAGTGAGCAATGGGTAGCTCGCTTTCCGGCCGTTCAGTGAACATTCGCAACGAATCCGAATCGTCGATGGCAAGAGAGAGAAACGAACGTGAGAAGATATCCAAAGAAATTATCGACCACAGACTAATACCACAAAAAAATCCGGCCGGAAATCGCGGGACTTGCAAAATTCCGTAATCCCGGCAAAGAGGGGGAGAACCGCGCAGTTTTATTAATTGCGGGCTCCGTATTGGGCTTTTACCCGGGATTAGAGATGAGCCGCGCTATCCGACGCGCAAACAGATTAAGCACTATACCGATACTTCACACATCCGCTTCGCTCGGAGACGGCAAGAAGGCATGCAGTACCGCAACGGTGTTTTTTAAATGAGGAATAAAATAAGATGTACTCTTAACTTATAAACATAGGGGAAAACTGCTAATGGATGCGCGAATCTGTGCACTTATGATTAGTCAGATAGCAAGTTTCATGATTTTTTTTAGTTGTTTAAAATTAGTATTTTTACTGGCCATCGTTGACTTTTCTTCTTTTGTTAACTTTTGTTTGCAACAGATTTATACACTAACCATAATTAACTAGAAGACAGAAAAAAAGGAGATTAATACATTACATAGACATCCAAAAAAGAAATTGGAGGAAAAAACCGCGTCAGTAACCGCAGACAAGCCATCAAAACAAATGACATGCATATTTCTTGCTCCACAAAGCACGAACAGTCAGCAAAATCAATTATTCGTAGAAATTTATCACATCGCCGTACCGTGGTATATTTTGAACCTTTTTTTCTGCGTCTTCATCCAGTGAGTAATATCCCCACGATTACTCTTGAGCTGCCGACGTTACATTTTGATTAGGCGGATGTGAGCTGTTGTTTACTTAACCTGTCCTCCTAATACCCTAGGATTCAGCATAAAGTATAAGGAAAAACTGCCTTTGTTCTCGGCCGATAAATTTTATTTGGAAAATGTACGGTTCAGTGTAAATATCGTGTAATTTGGTTGGGTTTTCCTACTATGTGTGGGATTTTATGAAAGAGTTACTGTGGCCCTGGAAAATGCAACTGAAAAGTAAAAGTAGGTTTTAATCAGTAAGATTCTAAGACTCTCTCTCTCGCTCCACCCAGAGTGGGAAGTTATTTTATGATTGCCCATAAAAAAGGTTTCCCTTCCCTGCCTTTCGTTAGAGTTTTGTATGAGAAGATACATACATTATCGTCTGTTTATTATGCCCGGAGACTAAAATGACATGACAACACAAAAGAACTGACATCATTCCTATATTAAGTTTGACATTACCTGTGTCAATTTTAGTCTCAGGGTATAAAAAACAGACGATAGATGGAATTAATACTTACTGTGTTTCTGCATTACTAATCTGTAAATAAAATTCTTATTCTTGTAAACAAAGCCTGCACGTTTACAAAGACATGATAAAACTGTTTCCATCGCCTTTACTAACAGCAGTAGTACTGTTACGATCGCGACACGTGGCGGGGCACAAGGGTTAATGATGTAAGGAGATACTACTATATAATTAGTGTTTATTTTTCTACCTCAGAATCACACTTCCAGCTGCAGTAATGTTCATCATCATCTATCTAGCCTTTTTCCCAACTATATTGGGGTCGGCTTCCAGTCAAACTGGATTTAGCTGAATACCGCTATTTTACGAGGAGCGGCTGCCTACCAGACCTCCACAACCTATTAACTTGGGTAACACGGTACCTCATGGCAAGACTGGAGTCAGATTTACTGGCTTCTGACTATCCGTAACGACTGCCAAAGATCTACAAATGACAACCGGCTTACGCTTACGCTACAGTAATGTTATGAAGGCGAAAAATTGAATGTATCTTCATGCTCAAATTCAAGTATGTTAACCCTTGAAATAAACTACGTCCAAAGTGCCTGGAAAAAGTTAGTGTGAAAAAAGCTAGTTCATACAAGGTTACAAAGGGGTTCCTAAGCGTATGTTTGTAGAGGGCCCAGTTCCCACTACGTTGGAGGACGGCGGGGGAAACTGGTCCTTATTCAGAAGCCGGGGTGCTCTACTGATTCTCATCATCCACCTAAGGAGAGAAATTGCAAAGATCCTCATCGGGCCGCTGAATTGTAATAATATCACTTCGTATTATAAAACAAAGTCACTTTCCGCTCTCTATGTGACTGTTCCTATGTATGCTTAGATTTTGAAAACTACGCAACGGATTTTGATGCTGTTTTTTTAATAGACAGAATGATTCAAGAGGAAGTGTTTTGTGTATGTACAATACATACATGCATAATATAGAACCCGCGCGAAGCCGGGACGGGTCGCTAGTTCTTTATAAAATCATCGTCATGGACAGTCGAGTAAGAAATCACTTTACAAGCCATGTGATCCTGAATCTTTCACCAGGATAAGTCACGAATATGGAGGAGCAAATGTGACCCAAATAACAAACAAATTCATTCAGGATGTTTTGTCGCTACCCAACGATTTTATTTCGTTACCTTACCAAAAATTTAATAAACAACGGAAAAGTTTGCTTGCGAATTTTTCTTCCTTGCAAAAAGTTTGTAAGGCTAAAGTTGTAGTAGTTGTTAAATTAATGAATCGTTGTGACAAACAATTGGGTGATTAAACAACGAAACTATGATATAAAAAATTAACTCTTCAATACACTTATTTGTTCTGATTCATATTGTCCCAACTGTAAGATCACTTTAAACGCTGGATTCTAAACTTAGGTGTAGAATCAAGTTTTTTTTATACATATCAATTTTTAACTAGATCAGATAATACAAAGGAGTTGACGGGGGGCTATTTAAATCCTGTCTAAATACTGAAAACATAAAATATAAGGTAAGTAAATAACACATCTTTTCAGGCGCGTTTTCATAAATGTTAAGATCGCTTTGAAGAGTGCCAGAGCCACGAAGAGCGATATTTGAACAATGGTATTTTCAAAAAGTATTTTCCCCGCTTCCTCAGTTTCTAATTTTGTAAATTAACGCGTATATACATATAAACATATTCTTTGGTTTTATAAGCGTCTACAGAAGCGAGTTTTTTCTGTGGTACATTGTAATAACGGATTTACTACACTTCCAGTCAAACTCTCTTAAACAAGAAATGCATTTCAGTAAGAGTAACAACTCCTCCAACGAGACCTGAAACGAATCTATTCCTGAACACTCTGATATTCTAGCCATAACTTTACAAACACAGCTTTACCTTCCACGAACTAACCAAACAAGCAAACTTCATCTTACTACCAACGTAATAAAGTCTAAACTAATCCTGAAGCTACTTTTTCAACGGTAAATACACGTTTGTAGGAAAGCATGTGATTTATCTTGCTCGAACTCGAGTAGAATTCGTAATGTTTGACGTATGACAAGGATAGAAATATTTACTTTGCTTCATTGCAATCGTTCGAGATGAATACTCGTGATCGTATGGAGTTTGTTCAATGAAATATTGGTTTTGTGATCAATGTTTCTTTTTTCATCAAAAAACTCCTGTGGTTATGACTTTGTCATCTTACCCGACTTAACTTAGATGGTACATAAGCATAAATAAAGCATAATCAGCCTTGTAATATTCCTAATGCTGGGACTCAAGCCTCCTCTCCAGGAAAATAAATGGGCTGTAATCCATCACGCGGACCCAGTGCAGGTTTTTGGTCCTTGGACATATCGTTTACTCACGATGTTTTCCTTCACCGTTTTGAGAACAGTGGTGTATAAAATAAATTACACAAAGTAATACGTCTGCCTAGGTTTGAACCCGCGCCCTACAACTTGTAAGTTGGGCACTTACCACTGGACCAACACTGCTCTACTGGCCACCGCTGCTCTCGCGTGAGCCAAAACATTTGATTTACTCACTCGACAACTTAACTGAATAAATTCATTACTCAGATTCGCGAGAGTGGAAAAAGGCATCGGTCAAGAAAACAGGAAAAACCCATCTGGAGAGTCACCGCAATTCACCGCAGTGACGAATGATGTCGACTCGGTTCGAAAACAATCGACTATTCGTTTTAATTTAGTCGTTAGTGTTCGTTCCCGGTACATCACTATCAAGAACACTTAACACCACAAGTGTTGACAATTGAGCCGTAAAAGATTTTATTACATTCGGTGTAAAAGTAATTGAGAGAAGACCGTTCGTAGCAATTAAAGGAAATAACTAGACAGTTTTACGATTGCTTTACGAAGACATTTTTATAATGAAAAGAAAGTGGAACACTCCGGTCTGTGCCGTCTCCAAAGGGCTTATATCCAGTTATGCGGCGGTTGAGTTGAAATTTCAAGATTAAAGTATGCGCCGGTACTTCAAACAAAAGATACGAGACTGAATTCCACCTCCATTTTTCCTTTGCCCTTTAAAAATTCGTTCAAACGACGAAGAAATGTTTTAGAGGCGTGTTTATGAGAGCCAACGTAATTATGCTAATGACTTTGCTGCCAGAAATGAAGAAATTCGAGAGAAAAAAATGCAAGAACAGTACGCGTTGACAATAGACGGCGAGATTTGCATCGAGCCTCTTTGAAATTGAACTTAATTGAATGAAAGCTCTTACTATGATTGTCACGTTGTCGCGTTGTACTCACTTGACAATCTGAAGGACGAGATGTGCAGCTTTGAACATTCATTAGTCCTGATAATATTATAAACGCGAAATAGAACATCTCCTCGAATAGCATATTATATATGATACTTTTTGTCCTGGGAGTATAGGTACTCCCAGGTTCCTTCGGATTTTTTTTTTCACATTATTTCACAACAATTTTCAATGTACACTACCTGCTGTATATTCCATGACTTAGTACTTGTACTAAAGTAGGATCTACACTACAAAATATATCTATACTATAATATAATAAAGAGGTAAAGTTTGTTTTTTTGTTTGTATGAGGCAATCTGCGGAAGTACTGGTCCGATTGCTAAAATTTTTTCACCAATAGAAAGCTGTTATATTCCTGAGTGACATAGGCTATATTTTATGTACGCGGGCGAAGCTGTGGGCTAAAGCTAGTCTTACATAAATGCTGCGGGAACGTTTGAAAGAGTTACCATGGCCCTAGAACGCAAAGAACAAATTAACGTTTGAATCTCCGACCGGTCTCATGAGACCGCGCTGTCATTGTCTTACTATTGTGTCTCGTTTTGCGGGTATGTGATAGGGGAACATGAGTGAGTTTTAGTCACTAAAATTTTGACACGTCATTTTGCTCCACCTTAGAGAGAGAGAAAGATGTTGAAATGATGCTTTCAATTTAAATTCGAAAAATAATATATTAGCCTTTTTAGTACCTCTACAAGACACTACTTAAATTCTCATCTGTTTTACTGTCATTTACCTAAAAACGATATAATTACAAACTGTCTAAGCTGTTAAAACATTATTTATTACAAAAATGTTCCTCTCTCCAACCGGTATCTTATTCGAATTTGGAATCCGAATCCTTATTGATCGCTTCCCTACGCCTGAAGAAAGGGACGAGTAGCATTTTAGCATATGTTAGAAAGGGATGAGTGTATATTTCTCAGCAGTCCCTAAGCCCAAAGAGGATATCTATGGCGCGGGAAGGTTGTAACGGGATTTTCGATCCTTGAAGCGGCTTGGGGATACATGATTTTAATAGGTGTGGAGTACAGTTTAGGGACATTTTACTTGTACATTTATTTTGCAAGCACTGATGGTATTTCTTTTTGGAATTGATGCTCCCTATTTTACATGTATTGCTAAACAGTGTTAAACAAAACTGAACAATTAATGTGCGTTTTGGGAGCTAAGCTTCCAGCTAAGGAGTCTATAATTCCTCATAGCTACAACCTAGGGGTCTTTAAGTCAAGAGTGAATAGGTTACTTCTAGGCAAGCGTGTTGCATCGTCGCCGCAGACTATCCCCTGTATTATTTTTCTTATGATCCATCCTAAGGTTGTCTGGTAGTTATCGCTGTCAGTGATAAGACCGCCATTGTACCCATAGATTAATTAAGCTTCTTGATAATTTGTTACTTCTTTTGGTATACAATAAAGTTTATTCTATTCTATATCGCTTACTACAGTACGGCCGTTATAAGTTGGCGAGTCCGAAGTTAGGCTATGCGAATTTTGGCGCAATTAAATTAATAAATTCAATTTGCAGTTGTTATTGCTGTTAAAAACAGTAATTGGCATTTATTTTTTTAAAACCTTTATTTTTGTACGATATTTCAAGCCCCAAAATTCGCAGAGCTTAACTTCACACTCGCCAACTTATAACGGCCGTACTGAATCTCACAATACTTATAAACGCAAACCTATCAATAATAAAAATAAATAATTACAAATTACCGATCTTTGGAAATGACGGTGAAGATAATAAGTATGTACCTACCTATATTCTGTTCAATAATTCCGGAGACTAAAATGACATTTCAACACCAAAGAACTGGCGTCATTCCTATAGAAATTTTGACATTACTTATGTCAATTTAGTCTCCGGGTTTATTGAACAGAATATAGCTAATAAATTTTAAAAGGGACACAAAGATTCTGTGGTATTGTGGAGAAACAACAAAAGCATATGAATTACGTTGTAATGTCTTTCCTTTGTTCCAGCACTGTTTGGTAACACTAATGGCCATTCTGCTTCCTGAGAGAGACAACATATTAATAACGCCGCATGCATCTGCATACATATCTAACTTTTATTATTAGATATTAAATTTCCTAGCTGTTTCTGGCAACCTAACCTGGTTGTTTTTGGGGGGAACACGTGGTATTCCTAAAGGTTGACACCGAGTTCCCCCCAGAACGAAGGCAACGAAGGAACGGGGTAGGGGTTTAGTCAGTAAGAGTCTGACACGCCCTCCCGCTCCACCCAAGAGCGGGGGAAGTCATTCTGATGATTCCCCTACCAGAAAAAAAAAACCTGGTTGTTTATAGTTTCAACTTATCCTTGTCGCTTCTTCGCATTGCAATGTTAATGTTTTGATTTAATAATAATAATGAATAATAAAGCCTTTTTATTTCTTATAAACCCTAAAGAACATTGACATGATATTTTTTCTTCTGGGCACGTTAGCAGTAGGCAGCGGTGTGGAAGAGGCTGACGCCATATTTTACGTAGTTTGTTTTTAGTAATTAAACTGAGGAGCTCAGTCTAGATAATAATAGCCGCACGGGTCAATCTTCAAGGTTAAGCAACGCTTGCCAAGGTTGGTCTGTGGATGGGTGACCATCTTAACATAACGAGTTTCCTCCGTGCTTCGGAAACACGTTAAGCCGTAGGTCCCGGTTGTCGGTTGTAGATCTTTAGCAGTCGTTACGGATAGTCAGAAGCCAGTAATTCTGACTCCAGTCTTGCACATGAAGTACCGTGTTACCCCAGTTAATGGGTTGTGGAGGTCTGGTAGGCAGCCGCTCCTCGTAAAATACTGGTATTTAGCTAAATCCAGCTTGACTGGAAGCCGACCCCAATATAGTTGTGAAATGGGTAGCCATTTCACAACTATATTTTATTTTATTTTTTGTTCTGTGTAGACAGATGATGATGTTTTTAGTAATTAAACTATGTCCATGTTTTTATTATTATTATTTTATTCTACTGTAGTTATAGTTAGTATACCCATAGTTTTGATGTAACAAGCTTTAATTTTACTTATTAGTTACCGAGATCTTTATAATACATAACATGACCGAAAAGAGTATCCATGGACTTTCTTGCACATTTTTCTCCATAGAAATCTATGCTTTGGAATGAACAATTAGCATATTTTTTTAACATACTGACCTCTTTAAAATGTAAGGGTGTCCACTAAATAATTGAAGTACTTGTTGGTTTCAAATTAGATAACTAACCCCTAATATCTGATTTAAGAATTTGAAGTTAAGTATTTCTTAAACTCTACTTTAGCCTGAAAACCTGTCAAAAATTCAAGTAGGGTTTGCGTCGTTCATAACTCAACATATTCAATTGAGAAACCCGCCCAATGCCCGGTGACATCAATCTAAATCCAATATTTATTTTACTTTTTTACATTAAAATGTATTTATTTATTTACTAACAGCCTGTCCCGGCTTCGCACGGGGTAGACAATTATTTATTTTTGGAAATTTGGATATAAAACACTTTTTTTCACAAATATTTTTATTTATTCAAAACATATTATTTATTAATTATAATTATATTATCAAGCTCCTGTATTTCAGTGCCCCCCGCGATGCCCAGCGCGCTTTTCAGGATGCATCGCAAACAACGGCCACGGCGCTATGGCGGTTTTGTTTACTGTTTGATTTTTTTAATTCGTAATATCTTTTGAATGGACAGTCCAATTTAAATAATTTAAAAACTATTTTATAGGTAGTTAAATGGTCTTGACCATAAAATTATTTATTTGGATAAGGATTAATATAAACACATAAATAGCATGGTTTGAATTTGGTTAGCATTTTCATTAATGTTTAAAATGAAAAAAGTTGTTGTAGTGACATAACTACAATAGTTGGACATATGCTACCGCGGAGTTTTTTGTAAACATTATGATGTTCTTCAATATTGTTGTACATTATTTTGTTCTATCGCTAATAGTTTCGGCAGCGCATTCGACGAAAGACATTTTAAGACTCATTTTTCTACACCTTCGGTTACATTGTTCAAATACCAAGGATCCCTATTTTTTTTCAAAATGAAATGTAGCCTATGTCAAATTGGAAGAATGTAGCATTCTATTGGTGAAAGAATCTTTTAAATCGGCCCAGTACTTTTTGAGCCTATTCATTACAAACATACAAAAATAGGTACAAATCTTTCCTCTTTATAATATTAGTATATATATAGATATAGATATAAAACACTTTATGTAAATAATTATTATTTTATTGTTTCTTTCAGTTTCATTCCAAGTTCTATTCCAGGATCTTTCTCAAATGAAAAATGGGCGTTTTATTTTTTAACAAACTTAATTAAAGGGTGCACCGAAATGCTTGGTTCTCCTCACTTAAGTACATATTTGTGTCGTTTGACTCAGCTACGTAATATATAAAAACAGTAACGTAAGCACGGGATAACAGGTACTTAGTTTCTTTACTTTTTCCTCGCAGTTATCATTCGAGTGTATACGCAAGATTCTACAATCCTTCGGTCACATGGCAAGGAAAGACGGTGGTAACCTCGAAAGACACATTGTGACCAGTAAAGTGGATGGGAAAATCCTCGTGGACGCAGCCCAAAACGTTGGTCCGACCAGATCCGCACCGCTTTTGACTCTACGGTATATAATGCCCTTCACACTGCCAGAGACAGAAACAGATGAAGGAATATCATCATCATCATCATCATCTGCCTAGCGTTTTCCCAACTATATTGGGGTCGGCTTCCAGTCAAGCCGGATTTAGCTGAATACCAGTATTTTACGAGGAGCGGCTGTCTACCAGACCTCCACAACCCATTAACTGGGGTAACACGGTACTTCATGGCAAGACTGGAATCAGATTTTACTGGCTATCCGTAACGACTGCCAAAGATCTCCAAATGACAGCCGGGACCAACGGCTTAACGTGCTTTCCGAGGCACGGAGGAAACTCGTTATGTTAAGATGGTCACCCATCCACAGACCAAACTAGGCAAGCGTTGCTTAACCTGAAGTTGCGTTGCTTAACCTTAAGATGAAGGAATATCATACGAATGAAAGTGACGAAGCAGGGAAGTCACGACCCTCAGCTTGAGGAGTACGACGCAAGGAGGGAGTTTCTTTATTAATCTCCTATATTAACGTTTCGGCCTGTTGTCAGGTTCAATTTTGTTTGGAGCTCGCGTACTCCCAACCTTCCTTCTTTTAATTAATTTCAACTTTCCTTTACACAAAGCGCAATTAGTTACTTTGTATTTACCTTCAGAAAACAATATTTGTACAAAGGAACTGCCACGCGACCCTGTACGATGGTGTAAAGGCGGGTAGATTAAGATAGTAATGATGCTAAAGTCTATTTTTTAAACTCTGAGACTAAATAGACACAGGCAAATATCAAACTTACAATAGTAATGATGCCAGTTCTTTTGTGTTGTGACAAGTATGACATCCTACGTAATGTCATTTTAGTCTCAGAGATTAAAAAACAGACTTTAATGTACAATAAGAGCTTTGTCAATTTATGCGCTTTTGGGCGGCCTGCTACAGTCTGTACATACGGACTTTTTTTTTTATACAAAGCGCGCGGTGCGGTCACTGTGTGTTGCCGGTACTGCGGACGCTTGACAAAAGGACGATGCGATTTTAATTTTTTAAAAAATGATACGTGATAGACGCCCGTACACAGTACGACTAAAGTCCCGCTTCGGCACCGCAGCAAACCGTCCAAAAACGCATAAATTGAAAGCGCCCTAAATGTCATGTCACATGTCACAACTCCCTATTACCCAGCTGTCACATTTCGGTTAATTTGTTTCAAAATAGGTGCGAAACGGTGTTGTTGAGTAGTAAGTAAGGTAGTAAGGCGTCATCATTATAATTTTATTTCGAACATAATCCGTACTATAATAATGTGAAAGTAACTATATCTTTTACGCTTTCACGGTTAAACTACTAAACTGATTTTGATAAAATTTGATACGGAGTAAGCTTGACCTCCGAGGATGCAATACAACATCTTAAGTTCCCGAGCCTTCTGCATAAATCGACAAAGGCTCTACATTTGTATGCATTGGAAACTGCAAGTTGTAAAGTCCTACCATATGAACACCCAGCCCAAACCCTTGGACTCCTGTTATGATGTATCAAAGGCTAATTATTTGTATATAGTATTTTTTCAAAATTTACTCCATAAGGAGAAGAAACGGGGTTCAAAGTTAGTATAGACAAACCTAGTTTCAAGCGGGCGAATCCGCTGTTAGAAACATAGTCCTATAATATGTGAGCTCTGATGCTGAAGATCCACCCTGAAAATAGTCCCACCGGCCACCCATATATGCAGAATTACAGTAGTAGTAGCAGTATAGTGTATTAATGGTCTAGTGGTTAGTGGCCCTGACTGCTATGGCGGAGGTCGTTGTTTCGATTCGCTCCCTTTACAAATGTTTGTGTGATGAGCGCGATCATTTGTTCTGTGTCTGGGTGTAATTTATCTACTTATAATATGTATGTATTTCAAAATATATAAGTATGTTTAGCAGTTGTCTAGTAGGTAGGTACTCATAGTACAAGCTCTGCTTAATTTGAGACTAGATGGCGTTGTGTAAAAGCTGTGGAATATGATAGTAGTACACTTACTGCGAGACCAGCTATTTTCCGCCTCCGACCACCATACAGACAGCTGTGTCTATTACAATGGTAACTTATTAAAATGATTTTCAGAACGCTGAATTCGCTAACGGTACAATTTCCGCCAAAGATAGTCGGGAAATGGAATTTTTCAGGTGGTGTTTCTAGTTTTCGTTTCTTATTTTTCAACATTTAGACAGTCTAAATCGTAAATTCTCTTCATGAGTTCGATATTTTCATTTCAGAATGGCGAGTAATTTTTTTTTTTATATAAACAGCCTGGTTTTGGTAAAAGCCACACCAATTTTTAATTTTTCTGAAATGGTCTAAATAAGTGGTGAATTGTAATTTAGATAATCGAGTGTATGTAAACGTTATAAACAGACAACTAGATACCTTTTAGATACCTTATCATTACCTCTGGTAAATGATTAGCTAAATAAATAATTATATGATGAACTGGAAATAAATGCCGTATGTAAGTGAAATGTAATTAACACCCTAGTGGACGGCATTGCCGTGGCCGAGTACTGGGCCAGGCAAAGTATCTGACTGGTTTTGCCATCGACACGCTAAGAAGAATACCCTACGGGAAATAATGATATCTCACACTTCAGATTTAACAGATCGAAATCTTAATACATCTTTTTTTGATCCTGCTGGAGGAGGTGATCCAATTTTATATCAACGTTTATTTTGATTTTTTACCCTACTATAAAGGCATATAGGGGATAAAACTTCAACGCTACAAAATAAATGCCGACCTACCAAAATCTTAACCATAAAAATATAATATCTTGATGTCCTTGTGTAGCGACATCTATCGCTACATAAGAACTACGAATCCTGTATCGTGTAAGCAGTTCTCCGCGCGAAATCATCTATCGGGCAGTAGCCCACCAGACAAAACACTCGTCTAGTCAGAGGATGCTCCCTTATCAGCGGAGGTTTGTGGGACTTTACTTACTGTTCCACATACCTCTAAACCTGTATAATAAACAATTAATGTTCTATGTTACTGAATGCACTCACCGCTTGTGACTTGAAGAGTAGTTGCGAAGAGACATAGCAGCGACAGCGACAGGCATCCGAGCGAGTTGAGCCAATATGCCGCGGCCATACTGTACCCTGGGAAAAAAAACATTTCTCTTACAGAACCTCACAGAGAGGACGCTTCTGTTCTCGCAGAACAATAATTATAAGGTATGTTTAAAGTATGGCTACTATCCGCTCCTCGACTAAAGCGCGTATTTTGCGTATTATGTTTAAATTTAAGTAATGAATGTGGATAGGTTTTCATTATTTTAATAATCGGTCTAAAACTTCCTGATTCTTTATTGTACACAAAACTTAAATGAATACAATGATTTGACAATTCATGTACAAAAGCGAGCTAAACTCAACAACGAGTTTTCTCCCAACAAACCTTCTCCAAACCCATCCCCTTCCTCATGCAATGATGAAAATATTCAATGTAAATGCTTATTGTTTGAAAATATTTTGCATATTAAACATTAAAAAAATTGTAGTAAAGTAAACTACAACTTTACTGGGAATCGCTGGATAACCGAATATTTAACTGGACTAGCACATGCAGCGCCATCTAGCGGGAGGCACTGAAACTAAGTGCTAAGAGAAAGCTCTACGTTTGGAAAGGCTTTCCACAGCCAGCCAACTGAGTCCGTAGTACCGCGCGTAACGACTAGATGGCGCTAGTAAAGAGAAATTAAACATTTTCCTGAACGAAATATCGAGAGATTTTTTCACAAGTATATAACCAACCAAGCCAACCAAGTATACATAAGTATATCTACTGGTAGAGAATGCCTAAGGCATTAAGTCCGCCTATGTATTTTGTGCATGAAGAATAAATAAATAAATAAATAACAACGTTTAATATAAACACATTTCGTCAGTTATTTTAAATCTATATTTCTATTCGAAGGAGGGAATAAAAATGTTTTATTTGGCACACATAGATACACACAGTGTTGGGAAAACATGTACTTAGAAAGAAACACAAGATTAAAAATAAATAAACGTAACATTGTGTGTGTCACGGTTACGCCAAAGATTAAGGTAAGATTTGTATTTTTTATAGGTTTGTATTTTTGTTTGTGATAAATAAACTCAAAACTTTTGGATTTTTTCAAATTCTGTCACCAGCAGAATTTTATTTTATCACCGAGTAACAGCGTTTTCACATTATCCGATCCGATATCGGTATCGGACGCCGATCCGATATCGGGGTAAGTAAAATGTATGAAATGCCGAGCTCTGATATCCGATATCGGGTCGGACAATATGAAAGATAGGTACATATTTCATACATTTTACTTACCCCGATATCGTATCGCCGTCCGATACCGATATCGGATCGGAAAATGTGCAAACGGTCTACCATAGGCTATATACATATTTGATACATTCACGCGGGCGTAGCTGCTGGCAGAAGTTACACTATTTTGATAGCTAAGAGTGAGGATTTTAAGAGTAAGTATTTTGCAGGTCACATATTCGGATTATGGGCTCCTACTGACAAATAAACAATTACTAATAAACCCTAGAGTGTAACTTGGAACAAACCTGAAAGAAATAATAAAATGATAATTAAATACATGAAGTGTTTTTAACAAAATGCATTTTTTTGGTGCGTCCGAATATATTGCGAGTATTGTTTTTGCGCTTTCTTTATAATAGTTTTCGCGATAGCAAAATACCAACAATGAGTGTTGGTTAGTTAACTTACCCCCGATTACTGAATTAAGTATTTAAAGTAGAGTAACTTTACTTTAGCTTAAAAACCTGTCAACATTTTGACATTTAAGTAGGATTAGAGACGTTCTGAATTCAAAACCTCAATTCAAGAACCCGCTCTATAAAATCATTACAAACAGCTCAAATATCTATGTAAAATACCCGGAAAATACGTTGACAAGTTTCGCGCATGGTGCACAAAACAACCAATGAGCGAACAGGACGTAACGCAATGCAAAGGCAAAAGTCGTCTAACGCACCAATCATAAACTCCTATTATAATACTGCACCAATCGCGCGCCGGATCGGCGCTACCTCGTACCCCGCGTCCCGCTTGACCACCAAATAGACCTAAAAAACGATTTCTGCGCATTGTCAAGTTATCTGCCGCCGGTTATACTGGCCGTAAAAAAGTGCGTTGCAATTGAAATAGAACTTTCTTATTTGCAATACAAGGTTTAATATTATTTAATACTTTGTGGAAACAAAACTATAGAGGCGGATGATCTTTGGGGGTATGCAGAGAAAAATAGTGATAGGTGCAATAAAAGAGAAAAGGCAAATAATAATGGATATTTTACTAATAAACCATAAATATCATACAAGCATAATATGTTGTATAATATGAGTTCCATGTATAACATAATATGAGTAAACTAATACCTACACTCATATAGTCAAACAATTTGCTCAAATCGACAATTTATTGGAAAACCTTTCAACGCTAGGCTGTGATGATACTACTACCAATTATTCTATTCTGTACTGTAATATTTACATTTGCGATTGTATTTTTAAATTTTTGTTTATTTAGACTTTTAGTTTTGTAATTTTATTGTGCTTTTGTGTACTGTCTGTCCGTTAATTTTCTGTTATATGGATTGAATATAGTATAGTCCATCTAATGAAAGCGCGACCTGAGAAAAAGAGGTTATATCCAAAAATTTTGTATGTGGTATTACTAACTAGTAGGAGAATCATGTCTTGACATTTCATATTCTTTTTTATTTCCTACAATTACGGCTGAATAATGTTGCCTAGTAAATTAAAAAAAAAAACTCCAGGTCGCGCTTTCATTAGACGCACTCTATCTGTACATCTAACTTCTTACGAATTAGCACGCGAGTTTCTTGTCCAAAAACAATTGTTATGTGACACATTCATCAGATACTCTATGGTCTGTTTTTTAAACCCGGAGACTAAAATATTTCAACACAAAAGAACTGGCGTCATTCCTATAGTAAATTTGACATTACTTGTGTCAATTTAGTCTTCGGGTTTAAAAAACAGACCATAGGAGTAACCATTTGGGACTCACCATATCGTCAGCATGTGTGTTTGCGACGCGGCCGTCCGCCCACCATAGATCACCTGAAATAGAAATCAATCTTAGACCTTGTTACATAGACGTAGTTACTTTTCGCATTCTACTAATATTATAAATGTGAAGTTTGTGAGAATGGATGTGTGGATGTTTGTTACACATTCACGCAAAGACGGCTAGATAGGTTATACCCTGGATTAACATATAGGCTACTTTTTATCCCGGTCAACAGGAAAAAAAATGAAACGTAATCTTATTTATTCTTCGATGTTGTTATTTTTGCTATAGGCTGCTTTTTATCAACACACCACGCGGTCGAAGCCGCGGGTGGAAGCTAGTTTCTTATAAGTATGTCTTATTGTAGTTGTAAGTGTATCAGTACAGAATGGAAGAAGAAAACGTGTGGCGTCGACCCCAAGTAATATGGAACAAGGGCAGAAAGAAGAAGAAGTTTATCAAAAATATATTTTTAAGAATCAGAGATTAAAATTAACAAGTGTCGTTCGAAAACCCGTTTTTAAATATAGCTGGCTACATAGCGCGCTAACATCAGATAACCCATAGCCAATTTTAAAACATAACCTGTACCTTTAAACTAACAAATACTATAAAAATGGTTAAGGAACAATAAGTACCGTTCACTATGATTTTCGATAACATGGTTTTTAATTTCTTCTTTTTATTTAAAGACTCGCGCTTGACCACTATCTCATCTGAAGGTAAGCGATAATGTGGACCACGATGGAGCACGCTTACCTAGAAGTAACCATATGTACTCTTCACTTAAGTGCCCCCAAGTTGTTGCTATCAAGAAACACAAACACGAAATAAACAACCACGTACGTAAGTTAACCTCAATGTAAAATTAAATAATAATATGCTTCATCAAATCAATATTTATCCTACAATTTTAATCATTTGTCAGACTCTAACGAATTATATTCATTGCATGGTGATGCACCATGCAATGAATATAATTCGTGGCGCGTAGCTCCGTAGCTTCGTAGCACCGTAGCAGTGTAGCAGCGTAGCTCCTGGCTACGAAGTGGCGTACACACAATTTATTGGCCAAATAAAATTGGCTGCAACGCCAAATTCTCTTGTCTTACAAGAACAAGAGAATTAATCATCGCTCAAATAAATGCGTGTTCTATTTAAGAAATAGCTCCTACCTATATTTAACTATTGGTATGGAGTACGTATTTAAACATTTTTTTTAAATGTTACTTGTCAAACACTACAGCATTTTAAACATAGCTTCCTGGGTCCGAAAATTATGATATATGTGACAATTGTTTTTTTTTCTCTGTTTGCTTTAAACGTGCAAGGTTTTCATGCTTAAACTGTTCTCACACTGTCAACTGTTTTTGTGCTTAAACATAATTATCGATACCAGAAGTATGAATTAACGTAAGGGACATTTTTACGTTTGAGGAAAAAGGCCCTTACGACTATAGCCGTAAGGACACTTACTGTTTTGGTAAACGTCCCTTACGTTATTTCATATTTCCAGTATCGTTACCTGTGATCCAAAAGAACAATGACGTAATAGCAGAAAAACCATATTTCTTTTATTAGAGTCCCGTCGGCAAAAATTAAGGGAGATTATTATTTTTTTATTTTTATTTATTTTATTTATTTATAGTCTATTAATTCATGAATCCCCGACCGGTCCTATGACACCGCGCTGTTATTGTTTTACTATTGTGTCTCGTTTTGCGGGTATGTGATAGGTTAAAAATAAAACTTAAACATTAATAATATTTCTCTCATTTAATAAAACTTTTTCGAATTAATAATCATAAAGTTATAGATTTACAATATTACAATAAGACATATTCCTCATAATTTTTACATTGCACAAGTAACAAAATACAAGCTCCATACACTCCGATACCGTAATACCACCTTACAAGAACCAATGAATAAAATACAGATGATCTTTATAAGAGACATCTCAAGCACATGTTTCCTCATAGCCTGTCCATATTCGAGCACCTTCAAAATGTGCCCATAAAACGAGGAAGGGGAGGCTAAACGTGACCCCCTATTTACCCCCATAAAATACTCATGCAAAATTAAAGGGGAGATCCTTCAGAGGCGTAGAAACACGGAATATTCGATAAAAACGTTCTAAATAAAGTAAACAGACAGACTTGATTGGCGAACACTTTGTTGGATTTTTTGAAGAAAAGAGGGTCACTGGCATTTGAATTGAGAGTTTGAGATAATTATCGATTTTTAGCACAGAAACCTGTATATCATACGAAACTCGCAATTCGGCAATCTTTTCTTTGGCCTGTCCCTCGTTTTTATCCATGTAATACAATTTGAGCATTTTCTACGGCCTAACCAAATGTCCTTTCCTTGGTATTGTTCGTCTAGTCGTTGAGCTCCTTAGTAGTCCTGAGTTGAGCTTTACGAGGAATGACAAATGCTTGCACTGACTGGACAGGTCCACTCAAATCTGCATGGTTCTTTCTTCAAAAGGCCATCTCAGACACTACTCTGCATGGTTCGCATATGATTAGACCAATACGTTTTGTATGGACTTTCAAAGAGACTGTGACCCCTGAGTTTGTTTCGGTGTTTCTTCTCAGGGTAGTCAGTTAGGAAACACCGGCCTCGTCTAGTATAAACTGACAAAAAAATTGACGAGTAAAAGTGTTCGTGAAAACCTATTTACAAAATAAATATAATTTATGATTTAGAACTCGTTTAGTAACATGCGTTTCAACATGAGCCACACGTTGGAGTGCCCCAAGTGCCAAACACCTATACTTTGGAGGATTTAATGAGTGTCACCGATGCTGCAATTAACGTAGCTACCTACTGGGCCCAAACAATCTAAAGAGTTTACCTTCGATTCGAAAAGAAGAAGAAGATACCTTCTCTTCACATGACCAATGATTCCGTTACCAAGACAAATGATTCCCTTTGAACTTTGCACCACTTTAAAACTTCCTTCCCAAACACCTTCAAATATTCACTTACTATAAATAATTATATTAATGCCAACGTTTTATTTATATGAAGCAGTGAAGTTATATCTTATCTTATTATATCAATTTTTATTTTTTAAACACTGAGCGGTTTCTCTTAAGAGGAAGTAAAACAATAATATTATAATAATAAAAGACAATAATAAAAACGCTGAACGACGAGTATATCTTCCGATTTTCCGAGATTCGTTTTATGATTTGCGTCCCACTACGAGTATATAAGCCAATTTTCGAGGTGTACTCACGAGAAAATTATCCTATTTATTGTTCCAGGACATAGTCTACCCCAGTCTACCCATATGCCAAATAGTGCCAAAAATTCTTTAGCCGTGAAGAAGTAACAAACATACACTCACATACATATGTATATTATAAACTTTCGCTTTTATAATAATAACGAGAAAACCTTCAAAAAGGTAATAATTACTTTTTACGAACATGCAAAATAATGAGTTTCCCCCAAATCCTGTTTTAATTACTTTTGACTTTCGCGGGGAAATATAATTTAAGTGTAACATAAAAATGCCCAGGGCTTGTCTGATTAAAACGTCAGAATAAACCTTACGCAAAAAAGAATTTAATATATATATATATATTTTTACTACATATCCTTTTTTAGGTGACGCTTCAAATAACTTCTCCCGCTCTAAGTAGAGCTATCAGACTACTGATTACTGACTAAAACTGACCTGTGTTCTTTTAACAGTTGCCTTTTGTTTTTACAAATATTATTGCAACCCTAACTGACATTGAGACAGCCTACAACCATCTTACTGCATACCCTAAAAGTATTTCATAAGTGCACGGAACACCAATCATAACAACCACGCGAAAGTAACCGCAAAAATAAATATATTTTCATAATAAAAGCAAGGAATTTCTTCGTTCATTTAAAATGAAAGAGAGAGAAGCGCGGAGCCATAAGAGTGAATTCAAGTGAATTAAATTAAACTACTGAACAAATTACGCCGGTATTTTATTTAACTTTTCACGTTTCCCGATGTTTGGAGTACTTTTCAGTGGCTGTAGTCTTTCAGACGCGAAACTGTTGCATCAAAAATGTTTGTATTTTATTTTAGTTACAGTTGTTGTATTTTTAATGGGGTGTTGATGATGGAATACTGAAATAGTGATTAGATTCAGTAGTTTTTGCGGTTGTGGACCTTCTCTCGCTCTCGGCGGAGTAAGAGGGAAATAATAGAACAATTCTGCAACCCTGGCAAGCATCGGCTCCAGCAGACTCCATAAACCAGTGCTTATTTTAATGACTCACTCTTAACATTTGGCAGTAACAATCCACGAAACCAATATCTATTAGTTGCCAAAGTAATTAATTAAACCAAATCTTCCAGTAAAAAAGCCAATCGCCTATATACTCCCAACTTTCCCAATACGTAATGAACCTAAAACTAAGAAAAACTCATCGTACGAAAGCTCCTTAATCGAAAATCACCAACTCGAGGCGGAAGGGGATGAAAGTCGACCTTCTAAATTGGGTCACTCAACGAACCACGGAGCCTTTATCGAGTTTATTTCACATGGCGACCCCTAGCGGCGCGCCGGAGAACATAAAGTTATTCGCAACTACGTGGAGTAAACTTCGCCTGGAACGTCGATGAGTAGGTAAATATTTTAAGGGAGACACGTCCCAGTATATTTTTATGCGATTTTTAAGGCGGCGACAAGCGCGGTAGACGGTCCTTCGGCGTATTGTGAGAGTTTTTTATGTATTGCTATCTTGTTCAGGTGGTTTTTGACGGGATATCGATGAGATAAAGGGATGAAGAGGTATAGACAGACTCCTCTAGAAGCAATGATCGCCAAATATGGAAAATACTTTCTTATAATACTTATTTTGTAAATCAAACATAGATATAACAGTTAGGGATATGTTGGCTATATGCAGAAGGTACGTAATCGTAAGGAATCAGGCTTCCTTTCTGGGAGAAGGAATGGCTCGTAATTCACCACACGGGCCTAGTACAGGTTAACAGTTGTTTTTGAATTTTTGGCTCTAAGACATACTCGTTTCCTTACGATGATTTCCTTCACCATTTTGAGAGCAATAGTGGCGAAATAAATTACACAAAATCAAGGCGCCTGCCTGGGTTGAACCCACGACCGGTCTCCTTATCGAGGCCGTTTCCACTGGGCCACCACTTTTGCTGGCCCAATCCAATAAGGAATATAGGGGTAAGCAAACGCAATTAGGATGAATAATTCAAAGAACGTGGTTTTCTCGTTGACAATAGTTTTCCGTTTTGTGCTCGGAGTTTATCGTACAAAGTTGGATGACAATCATATGAAACGTATAAATATACGTATGAAATTGAAAAGAAAAAGAAAACACAAATACTACGTGAAGACAGAAAGAAAGAAGAAAAATAAAGAAAATATATTTTTTTAGCACACAGACACAATATAACTTAGTTAAAATTAAACAAAATAAAAACAACAACACTGTGCGCCAAATAAGTCCAGTTCAGCATAATGCCTGCCTGGCTTTATGAGCTTTCCGAGGTACGGGTGTAACACACCACCAACTTCCAAACTACTGGCAACCACAGAGTAATTTCTAATAGAAAAACCCTTTTTGCACTTTCCTTAGTGCACTTTTTGCCTGATTCGAAAATCATCATCGTCACACCAGTAATGTAATTTCATAAATTGACTACGAGTATGTTAAGGGATAAACATTGTTCTATTATATCTGCAACACTGCAGACTGCACACAAGACAACGCGAGCATTCTCAACAAACATAAACGTCCTAACTTAATGCATGAACCGTGTATGAGAATAACTGTCTTGTGCAATGAATACCTGTTCTAGTTAGTATTTAGTTTGTTGTGTTTTCCTACTAAATTACTAAAAGCCTTGAGGAATGAGGACCAGATCCGAGTGACGAGATCAACACAACATAATTAAGTCAAAGACAATCGATCAGTGCATCATCATCAACTGCCTAGCCCTTTCCCAACTATATTGGGGTCGGCTTCCAGTTGCCGGATTTAGCTGAATACCAGTATTTCACGAAGAGCGGCTGCCTACCAGACCTCCACAACCCATTAACTGGGGTAACACGGTACTTCATGGCAAGACTAGAGTCAGATTTACATGAGAATGAACGAATCGATCAGTGCAAAGTTGATTAATTTGCTAACAAGGTAAATTAGACACCCGGTTTTTGAATGAGAAGATAACCAATACCTCAACAGCTTGCAGCTTTATTTTGTACCCAAGTTATCTTTTATTATTTTTTGTCGTGTACCTACCATGTTGTCTCTCTACCGCTTTCGGTTAACTGGTAGAGAATACTTAAGTAATTAAGACCTATTCCTTTGTACGTTTGTTTTGCATGCTTGTCAAATCTCTGGTTTAGCGAAGTAATAAGGAATTAAGAGGATTAATAATATAATTGTTTATCCAATAAAATTGTCTCCACATTAGTCTTAAAATTTTGTCAATCTTTGGCACCTAAAGCGTTGATATGTTCTTCACTGTTAAATTGTCAATGATGAACACCGGGTGTTAGTCACACTCGTTTATTTGGCTTGTATAAACAATTGTTTTTGACCCAATTTTGAGCTACATTGAGTATCGGACCAAAAACATTGATTCAATTTGGATCGTGCATAACTTCACGGCTCAAAATTCAGGTTGGCTTCCAAACACATTCGTATACAGTATATTTACTGTCAATACAAAGTTATAAAGCAAAATAATAAGAGGATTAAAAATGTGTATATTAGATTGTTTAGAACAAATCTCGAAATATTTCACTAACGAAGAAAACAGACTACAAATACAAAAATGGCATAAAATTGCATTCGGTGTGGCGTGTCTTACGATTATTGCAATTATATTCACCTTAGTGATGGTGCTAGGGAAACATTCAAATAATAATTTATAACTGAATGACCAAGAGGATTTGAAGATCACATGCAGGATGAAACAGGTCGTTCATCACATGCAGTTGAAATGACAGAATGATCCAAGGAATCTATTGCTGCCCTGGATACTCTTTACAGTCCAAGATAACAGTATAAAGTTCAGAGGGAATTTTCAATAGCAAGCAAACAGGAACAAATGTGCTAAAAGATCTCAATCCGTCGACATTTTGCAGTTTGGAAACACACTGGATAAGAAGAAACTTAAACCAATGTGAATATCTGTTTTAAAATGAACATACATACATCATCTTGACTCTGACTTAATATCTGATCGTATTAAACAGCATTTAATGTGTGTAGATAAATGTATTAGTTTGCATAAATCAACAACATTACAATTTAGTTGTGACACCCGATCATGAAATTAGCGAATAGCATTATCCACATATTAAACCCAAAGGAACTTACCTAATAAATGCACAAACTCTGTCTACAAAATCCCAACTTGGCACAACACATTAGAAAATCAATCATATATTTTACAGCTTAAGAGTCAAATTAGCATTTTAATCAGACGCTTGAAACTTCTCTATTCTGATGCCTGTACTAATTGAAATCAGCAGTCGGCGTTTACGTGCGAAGTTGGGAGGCGCGTTATGTATGCAGGCCACACCTCGCTGGAGTGCCTCGGAGGTTCGAGTGGCTGTTGGTACATAGTCAACATTACTGAGTAACAAACTATGTCGGCTTTTAGTGTTGTTGTTAACTCATCAATCCACTTACTGTTGATGATGTGAAGGGCTATTGATAGTGTGGAAGTACAATTAGAAAAGTTTGTTGAAAGAAAAAAAGAAAGAAAGAAAGAAAAATTATTTATTTGGTACAGCACAAGACACAGAAAATCAAATTAAAAAAACGAAACAAAAAAGAAAAACAAATAGTTTATATTTTGTTTGAAGATTGATACGTTGCGGGTATAGTTTTTTTTAAATTAAGCCTCAGTGTCTTCAAGACTAGAATGAATAGGCACTTAAACTAGTGTACCTCACTAGCAACGATTGCATCACTACTACCATCAGGTGGGATCGTAGACAAGCACTAGTTTATATCAATTTTAAAAGGCAACGCTCAATCTACTTTTTTTTTTTTTTTAATATACCATAAACTAGTGCTTGACTGCAATCCCACCTGATGGTAAGCAGTGATGCAATCGTTGATGGTGAGGCGCACTAGTTTATTAAGAGCCTATTCACTCTAGTCTTGAAGATACCCAAATTATAATCGGACGGAAAGACCGCAGCAGGCAAATTGTTCCAATCCTTCGATGTACGCGGTATGAACGACGAAGCAAACCGCTTTGTCCGGACCGTGCAGGTTTCGACAACGTAAGGATGGATACTCGCCGTACGACGGTTTGTCCGATGGTAAAAGCGAGATGGCGGAATTAACTCATGTAATTCCTGCGCACACTCTCCGAAATGCATCCTGTAGAACACCGATAGGCTGGCTACCCTACGCCTGTGCTCTAGGCTTTGCAGATTGGATTTAACCAAATCAGGGTCTCCAATTAGCCTCTTCGCACGCCTTTCCACCGAGTCCAAAGCCGCTAGATGGCATTTTGCAGCGCCAGCCCATATGTGGCTGCAGTACTCCACACACGATCGGACCTGTGCTTTGTATAGCATAAGAAGCTGTCCCGGTGTGAAGTACCGCCGGACCTTTGCCAGAACGCCGAGTTTTTTTGCAGCCACTTTGGCTTTGGACTCAATGAACCGCCCAAAGTTAAGGTCTGAAGAAACTTCAACACCCAAAAGCTGAAGACGGTCGGTGCACTCCAGTGACACATTCCGGAAAGTAGGAGTCAAGGTGAACGGACTCCTTTTTGCAGTGACTAGACACGCTTGTGTTTTGGCAGCGTTGAATTCTACCAGATTGGCTTCACCCCATTTGGAGACTGCCTCGAGGGAGACATTCACACGCTCTACCATAGCCTCTCTTTCGGACTGGATTAGCTCCTTACTAGCCCGAGCACCCGGCAGGTATCTCTCTACAACTGTGCTGTCATCTGCATACCCATAGATACCGGGCATTAGCAGATCGTTGATGTGCAGCAGAAAGAGAGTTGCAGAGAGAACAGACCCCTGAGGAACCCCGGCATTCGTTGTCATGGGTTCCGATGAACATCCATCGATAACGACTCGGAGAGACCGTTCACTCAGGAAGTCTTTTACCCAGGTAATCAGACCAGGAGAAATGCCATACGCTGGAAGCTTACTCAAAAGGCTTGCGTGCCATACCCTGTCGAAGGCCTTCGAGACGTCTAAGGAAACGGCAAGACCTTCCCCATTCTTCTCGAGGGCCTCGCCCCACAAGTGAGTGGCATACACTAGTAGGTCCCCAGTAGACCGATTGTGGCGAAACCCGTATTGTCGGTCACTGAGGAGATCGTTACCTTCCAGGTATGCCATGAGGCGCGAGTTCAATACACGCTCCATAATCTTGCAGAGTATGGAGGTTATCGAAATCGGCCGATAGTTGGCAGGATCGGCACGACTGCCCTTTTTTGGCACGGGTTGCACGTTGGCAAGCTTCCAGGACTTGGGCACTATTCCAGTCCTATATGAGAGGCGACACAAGCGTGTCAGAACAGGAGACAACTCGGGCGCACAAGCCTTGAGAACTATCGCTGGTACACCATCTGGGCCACTAGCTTTATTCACGTCTAGACGACACAGCGCTCTCAGAACCTCTTTATTCCTTATGCGAACTTCGGACATTGAAGAGTCGCAATGAGGCAAACTCGGTGGAGTAGCACTGCTAGTGTCAAGACGCGAATTATGGGCGAAGAGAGATGCAAAGAGACCTGCCTTCTCTCTCGCCGTATGAGCCAGTGTTCCGTCAGGTTTAACCAGCGGAGGCAGTGTGGGTCGACAGAAGTTCGCTTCGACCGATTTGGCAAGGGACCAGAATGCTCTGCTACCAGATGGCTGTGCAGAGAGTTTTTTGCCAATATGAGTAATACGATCGAAGCGAGCCCTCCTTAGTGCCTTTTTGTAGGACTTGGCAGCATGGTTAAAGGCTCTCTTCTTTGAGCTCAGATCCGGAGCTTTACGATCACGAGCGTCCGCCCAGGCAAGAAACGCCGAATGCTTACGCTTTTCAGCTTCAGCACAATCGGCGTTGAACCATGGGTGAGCTGAGCCACCGACGGGTACGTCACTATAAGGAATGTAATACTCTTTTGTGTGCGTGTGGTGTGGTGTCCTTGGGAGTGTGTACGGAGAGAAATTAAATCACTTTTTACTTGAACATGTGTTTACTTTGGAAACGAATTACATTACAGATTGAACTTATTGTTAAGCGCGTCTATAGGTGGTCGTTGTTACGGGCAGACTGGCCCAGGCGCTGCGCACCTCAAGGAACACAATATTGCTTGCGTCAGCGCCGCTACATCATTCCTCCCCCTTTTTTTTAAAAAAAAAAATATTGATATTGTTTTTTACAAAAATGATTGAAATCTAAAAATAGTAAAGAACACTTATTTGTGTGGTTGACTGTACTTTATGTTACAATGAATTTGCTTATACATCACTTAGGTACTTTAAACAATGTTGTAATCAGACATCTGTGCGCGCCTGCGTCACTTATGTTAACAAAGCGCGACTTATGCTATTTATACAATGCTTAAGTTTAGCTTTAATAAGTTCTGAACTGAATTGCTATGGAATAACTATTTCGTATATAATCATTTTACATTTTACGTAATTAAACGATTGTTTTACACAAAGTTTTATACAATTATAATTTAGTATGTAAATACAGTAGTATTTAGATTATTTTTGAACAGTTACAATATTAATGACACATATATTTTTTCTTATGCTACTAGGTCCTTAATTCTATGTGAATATCTCACCTCTCTTTCACAATAATGCGGTAACCTTCTATTGAGGCACCGTCTTGAATTTCGTAAGTACATATATATCGTAGGAAGATATATGTATATTTAAAATATAATAAAATTAAGGGTAGTCACCATGATGACCTACTCTGCTATAAAAAATTGGCACCCCTTAGAGTCCACAGTATTCATCATGGTGACGCCAGTGAAAAACACATTCATGCATTTGGTACACATAACACACATTACACAAGTCTAATTCACTTACACATACTTATATATTTCAAATTACTTGACTTGGATAGACGAAGAATGCCGATTTTTGAGCTTGTTATCTTAGTAAACAACTTTAGGAGTAGTTGAGGCTTGTGGTGGTTGCATAGTTTCCACCTTAATGCTTGGTAAGGCTATAGAATTGGCCACCATTTCTTTCTTTAACCATTTCCGTATACCTCTGACGCATTTTCGTTTTCCCGTGTAAATTATAACTACGGCCAATAACGATATCGTGACTATCATTATGATACCGATAATATTTAATTTACTTTCCACTTGTGTTACGTTTGCCAAATTCTCGTTTACGATCACGTTTTCTTTTGTCTGGTTGGAACCCATTTTTTATCTTTAATTTTAATGTAAAATGTACTTTCTCGAGAAGTGTCAACTATGTATTGGCTAATATTTTTCTATACAATGAACGTGCGTTTGTTTGACCTCAATTACTATATTGCTAATTTAACGATATTTTATTGGTTTTTTGCTTATCCGTCCTGTTCGCGTTGTATATGCATTGTTACTGGGTTTGCTTGTTTGAAACGTTACTTTCTTTTGGATATTTTTGCCCTTTAAACTATCGGTTTTATCCTCTATTTGTTGGTCATTTTCTTTTGATGTCGATTTGCTATCTATTAATAAGTATGCTGGTTTTAAACGATCTATGGACACATTAGTTTGTCTGTCTGGCAACTGTACACGATATACTTTATCCTTTCTGCTGATGACGCGGTATGGTCCATCGTATGGAGGTTGTAATGGTTTCCGTACTGCGTCATTCCTAATGAATACGTAATCACTTGTATGTAAATCTTTGTGTACAAAAATCTTACGGGGTGACTTGTTTTCTCGACAAGACGGTTTTAATCCGTCTATTACGTCCTTTAGTTTCTGTACAAAACTGTTTTCATCGTACGACTTTATATTACTAGCGTCGTAAAAATCACCTGGTACTCTAATGTTGCTGCCATACAGCATTTGGGCTGCAGTTACGCCAGTGTCAGACCTAACTGTAGTGCGTAATCCTAGCAAGACTGTTGACAATTCGTCTACCCAGTTTTTGGTATCTAAACGTGCTTTTAACGCGGTTTTTAACGATTTGTGCATGCGTTCCACAGACCCATTACATTGCGGATGATATGGGGTGGTCCGCATTTTATGAATTCCCATTAATGACATTAATTCTTTAAATAAACTACTTTCAAATTGTCTTCCCTGATCAGTTGTGAGTTTGACTGGACACCCGTAACGACTAATCCAGCCGTCATATAATGTTTTGGCTACTGTTTCTGCCGTTATTTCTTTTATGGGGAACGCCTCTGGCCAACGCGTGAACCTATCTACTATAGTCAAACAATATCTATATCCTTCTGGGGTAGTATTTAATGGACCAACAATATCTGTATGAATTACTTCGAATCGTTTGCTGCTGTCGAAAGTCCCTAGATCAGAAAATGTATGCTTCTGAATTTTCGCTTTCTGACATCTAATACAAGTTTTGGCCCAGTTACCAACGTCTTTATTCATATTTGGCCAAAAATATCTTTCGCTGACTAATTTCCTACTCGTTCTTATACCTGGGTGGCTCAAGTTATGTATCGCGTCGAATGCTTGACGTCGGAATTTTTCAGTTAAATACGGACGTGCGATATCGGATGACATTTCACACACTACGTGTTTGTTCGTTCCGAATAAAAGAACACGTTTCAATAACAATGTGTTATTGTTATGTGCTTCACCTTGTAATCTTGCTAACTCGGCGTCCGTTTCTTGCGCGGTTGCTAGTTCTGAGAAATCTAGCGCCGTGGGACACGATATAGTTGCTACTCTGGATAAACAATCAGCTACTATGTTATCGTTTCCGCTGAAATGCCTTATGTCTGTACTGAATTCACTGATGAACATAATTTGCCTAGCTCGTCGTGAGGTTTCCCTATTTGTGCCTGTTTTATTAAACGCAAAAGATAAAGGCTTATGATCTGTGTAAATAATCAATTCTTGACCTTCTACCATGTTACGAAAGTGAATTACAGCTAAATAAATTGCTAAAAGTTCTCTATCATACGTACTATATTTCATTTGAGCTTCTGTTAACTTTTTTGAATAATAACCTAAAGGTTTCCACGTGTTGTTAACGTTTTGTTGTAATACTGCGCCTACACATTTGTCTGACGCGTCGGTCATCAATGCTAAAGGAGTATCTGTCGATGGATACGATAATAAAGCTGCGTTTTTTAGGTCTTCTTTACATTGCTTAAAATTGCGTTCTGCGAGCTCTGTCCATTTAATTTCTGTTTTATCTTTACGTTTAGAATTTCCCAAGTACTTATTTAATTCTGCTTGGTGATCAGCTGAGCGAGGTATGCTAGCTCTATAAAAATTCAACATTCCCAAAAACCTTCTTAGTTCCTCTACGGTTCGTGGTTTGGGGTAATTTAATATAGCTGAAACTTTATCTTCTAAGGGTCTAATACCTTCTGCAGATACTTCATAACCTAAAAAATCTAATTTTTCTTTACCGAAACTACATTTAGCGAAATTAATTGTTATACCGTATTCATTGAATCGCTCAAAAACTTTCTCTAAGTGCTTATGCTGCGTTTCGTTTTCTGATGCTATTATCACGTCATCAATATAGTTAAATAAGAAATCTAAATCTTTTAATACATTTTGTTGCATGAAGCGCTGAAAAGTTTGAGCTGCATTACGTAATCCAAAGGGCATGCGCATGAATTCAAATAACCCGAAAGGTGTTATGACAGCAGTTTTTTCAATGTCATTCTCCGCGACCGGTATGCAGTTGTATGCACGATTAATATCTAATTTCGTAAAAATCTTATTAGCCAAAATATACGTAAAATCGTGAAGACGGGGCACGGGGTAACGATCCGGTTTGGTGATCGTGTTTAAACGTCTGTAATCTCCACATGGCCTAATATTACCGTCCTTCTTGGGTACGACATGCAGGGGACTTGCCCAAGCACTATGGCTCGGCCTGCAGATCCCAAGCTCTTGCATAACCCTAAATTCATTTTTGGCTTTTACGTACCTGTCCGGTGGGAGCTGTCTGGCTCCTGCGTACAGTGGAGGGCCTGTTGTCTCTATATGATGACATACGCTGTGTCTAGGTGTCTCCTTATATGAAATGGGTTTAGTTAAATCTGGGAACTTACACAATAAGTCGTAATAGTGGCAATTATCAACAATAGTTTTTACAGTGGGCTCAGTTGATCTGGAGAGATTTCCTCTCGTACTTAAATTAGTTACCTGATCCACTAGCCTTCGTCCGTTCAAGTCAATTAACAACTTATGATTAGCTAAGAAGTCAGCACCTAATATTGGTTGCTGAACGTCCGCTATCGTAAATAACCAACGGAACGATCTTCTAAGATCTAAGTCTAGTTCTAAAATATGTGTACCGTACGTAGTAATCTCGGTACCGTTCGCTGCGTACAACTTATAACTAGCACTACTTGCGTTATCACGTTTAAGTACGGCCTTTCGAGGTAGAACTGACACATTTGCACCACTATCTACTAAAAAGTTCAAACCTGATTTCTTGTCCTGGACACATAGACGGTGATTTACATGCGCGCGGTCACAGCCTCCCGTCGCTGACTGCGCCGACTCTAGTTTTCCGACGGCTTGGAGTCTTTCTTCTTCCAGTTGCACGGCGGAACACACTTTCTTGCCCTGTTGCGGTATCTGAAGTGAAATTTACACAACCAGTTGGGGTCATCTATGGGTGCGGTCGCCTTCCTTGACCTTGAGCTTGATCTCGAGCTTGATCTCGAGCTTGATCGAAGTCTTCTGGATCCGTAATTTCTTGATCGACCTCTGGAATCTGTCTCGATCTTGCTTAGTCTGTCACTTAGCTTGTTTATTGCCGCTACCATGTCATCGTTCGCTGGTCCCCTTTCTTCCTTCACGGTTGAGACGCTGTGTATTGGCGTGATGGTCTCTGCTACTTTGTCTGCGATTGACGCCAATTTTTCCATGTCTTCCTCGTCTGTCACTGCCAAGACGCCACGTACCGATGGTGGCAAATGATTTTTCCACATCACCTTGAGCGTTTCATCGGTAACTTTCCCTCTGGCCAGGTCGCGCATTTTTCTTAATAGGTACGATGGTCGCTGATCGCCTAATTCCATTTCTCCGATGAGCTTTTTGATTTGACGTTCCGCTGACTCTTTATATACCGAAATTAATTTTTGTTTCAAGGTCTCGTATTTTTTTTCTTTAGGCGGATTTAGTAAAATATCCGCGACTTGTTCGGTGACCTCGAGGTTCAATTTAGACAATATTATCCGATACTTGGATTCGTCGGACATCTTCTGCGGATTGATGATCGCTTCCGCTTTTACGAACCATAATTCCGGTGACCTCGGCCAAAAATCTTCTATTTTGTCAGTGATGGAGACGGGTGAGAGAACATATTCGTCGGTAGTCGCTTTGTCTTCCATCTTACGTATCACAGAATATATACGAAAGTTTCACACACTATAGAACGCGAGAAGTTGAGTCGCCCGGTCTCAATCGACGTACACACTCTATGTCACGGCACAGTATTTTTGAATCACGTCGGGGTCACCAATTTTGTGTGCGTGTGGTGTGGTGTCCTTGGGAGTGTGTACGGAGAGAAATTAAATCACTTTTTACTTGAACATGTGTTTACTTTGGAAACGAATTACATTACAGATTGAACTTATTGTTAAGCGCGTCTATAGGTGGTCGTTGTTACGGGCAGACTGGCCCAGGCGCTGCGCACCTCAAGGAACACAATATTGCTTGCGTCAGCGCCGCTACAACTCCATAGCTTGACGCACCACGTCGGATATAGCATCCGCACAGCTCGACGGATCTTCTGAAGAGAAGCAGACCTGCTGCCAAGGATAAGACGCAAAGAAATGTCGCATCTCATCCCAATCTGCTGATTTGTATCGCCACATTCGCCGCTCACCGCGAGAGTCGCAGTCAGGTGGGGAGAAGATCGACACAGACTTCACCAGACAGTGATCTGAAGTTCCTATAGGCGAGGAGACTGTTACAATACATCTGTCCGGGTCGGTAGTCAGCAGAAGGTCCAGACAATTGGCGGTATGACCTACTACATCGGGCACCCTGGTCGCTTGCTTAACCAGCTGGGAAAGGCCCATCGCTACTACAAAGTTTCGCGCTTCCCTCCCAGCGTGGTCGGTCCTCTGGTATGGGAAAAGCCAGTCTTGATGGCAGGCGTTAAAGTCCCCCAGAGCGACGAATTGCGCGTCAGGGTGCCGATGCAGAGCCATATCGGCAGCCTCACTGAGGTGGTCAAACAGCCGAGTTGTCTCCTGATCCCCGCTGTGCGATCGGTAGACACAGGCATAGACAATTTTGTCCATACCGGTGTCCACCAACAGCCATAAGGTGGATAGTGACTACTTGACGCAGCAACGTTGCCCAGTGTCCCAACTTGCCCTCCGACATTATACAATGCATTTATGTGACTCGGAACATGTTATTAAACAATTTGAAAGCGCTGCGCTTCATATTGGGGGACATTTTATCCCCCAATGTATCTAAGGCTATATTCTACGATTTTCACGAAGACGACACGCGCTTTTGTGTGCGTGATTCACGTAGCGTTAGCAAGCTTATCGTTATTAAACAAAAAATAGTATGAAATAAAAATACAGGGTTTTCCAATAAGAGGTGTTATTGTTATTTTTTTTTATGACATTTTGATTATTTTATTTTAATATTGATGACTGTAATCTTCCTGAAATTTAAATCTTTTTTACTTAACTTTTAAAGATTACAGCATCACAATTTTGTATGCCTTTCGGCGGAACATAGGTTGGACCAACACTATTATATATTCACAAGATCATTGTACTTACCCTATGTTCACAAAAATAAATGAATTTTGAATTTTAGGAAAACCCGTTATTTTTGTACTCAATATTTGTTTACATTCGTCAACATTTACGAATTAAAAACTGGGTGTAAAAAAATGCATGCAGACTCTTCCGAATATTATGAGTAAGATTTGAAAGGCTAGAGAAAAAGAGGTTAACCAAAGAAAAGATGATTGGATTATGTGAGAAGTAATCAGAAAGAAAAGAGAGTGATAGCATGACGGTTGACAGGATACAATGATAGCCAACAATATATATCGCGGACCCCAAGTAACATGGGACAAGGGCGGGAAGACGACGATTAAGACTCTTCCGGAGTTAGTTTCATCGTCACTATCATATTGCAAACTTATAACAACAAACATCAGTGTAAATCTTCAACTCCTACATACTTTAATGTCTTTGTTTCTCCGGTTTTTCATCGGCATAGAAAAAAGCTAGATACAAAGCCTGTAACGATGTAAAATCACTTATTATAGTATATTCTATCAGTTCTAGATTTAATAATCTAGCCGTTAAAGATTATCCACTTAATTCACTTTATACAAATTTTATCCGTTAAAATTTTAACTTGATACAACAAGCACCAATTGAACGGCAATTCGGGCAGTGCTGAGTAGAGATGGGTAGCAATTTTAATAACTAGCCTAATCGCGGCTATTCAACAAATAACTAACACTATGTTATTCATCAACACGATAACTGACCCGGACGGTTCTGATCTTCAGTGTTTGTGCAGCATCTCTCCACAGACCATGTCCCACCTCCCATCCCTGCACCACGTGCCCTACTGCCTGTTCTCGCGAGGACAGGCATCAGTGGACGGCATTGCTGTGGCCGAATACTGGTCTAGGCAAGGTATTTAACTAATTTTGCCGTCGACACGGTAAGAAGAAGAAACAATAGCTGGCTATTGACTAGCTAGAATAATCGACCGGTTTACGACGCAACGCTACGAGTAGCCGCCGCGGCCGTTTGGTAGGGTAGCCGCTGGTAGCTACTCGTACGTTGAGTAAAATAGGGTTGCTGACGGTACTCACATATAAAGTACTAGCTGTCCCCTGCGGTTTCACCCGCATTTTTCATTACTGCTCCGCTCCCGTGGGTCGTAGCGTGATGATATATAGCCTATAGCATTCCTCGATAAATGGGCTATCTAACACTGAAAGAATTTTTCAAATCGGACCAGTAGTTCCAGAGATTACCCCCTACATACAAACTTACAAATTTTACCTCTTTATAATATTAGTATAGATTTTACTCCATTTTCCAAAGGAATACTTCACAATTTACAAACGCAATAATCGTAATCTGGGTGGAGCGAGAGGGAGTGTCAAACTTGTGCTGCCTAAACCCCACCTGTATTCTTTTAGCTGCCCTTTACTTTCCAAGAGTAAAGTAATTCTTTCGAGCAGCCCTATCAATACAAAACAAAAACAGATTATTTCGTTAAAAGTAGTGTAAATGCATCTTTTTTTTCTAATGCGTACTCATAAAACCCTACTATAACCAGATATACTCTATTTCTTCTAACAATAAATTGGTAACCCTAAGAATAGCTGATATAACTAGTCATGTTCAACGAACCGTGCGCGTTCACCACTAACTTTATCCGCATTTATCTTTTTCCGAATGGTACAGAGATGGGAAAATATTTGATTAACTTGTATTTAGTTTCAATCATTTTATTAAGAAAACTTACAATAAAAGAAATTAAGTATTAATATTAAAACGTATTTATCATTACACTAATCCTGGGGATATTATTAAAAAATGAAGTTCAAGAACAAGGATGTATTTTAGTCAGTAAAAGGCTGATAATCTCTATCTGCCCATCCAGAGCAGCAGAAGCTATTGGATGATTTCCCATACCAAACCTAAAAAAATATATTTTTGGTTTATAGCTATCCCGTTCTCTTTGTTGTGTCCCTGTGCTGAGCAAAGGCCTCCATTCTCTCCAACGATCACGATTCCCCGCTTTCTCTTTCCAATCCTCAAAGAAAACATCCACAGGTCGTCCCGCCACATCTTTCGTGGTCTGCTGTGGAACCTCGTATCGCTGTGTCTGGGCACATAATCCTGTTTTTTACCAGACCACAGTTCGTTAGATATGCAGCAGACATGTCCAGCCCTCTCCCATTTAAGTAGGGTAGCATTTTTAAATACCTCATAAAAAAAATAGTTTTAGTAATTTAGGGGTATACGAAACCGAGTGATGATCCTCTGACCAGACGGGTGTTACGTCTGATCTAGGCAACTGCCCGAAAGATGATTTTGTATGTTCAAATCGCGCGAAGAATAGAATTTCGTATGTTCGAATTGTGCGATGAAAGATTTCGAAGTTTAGTTCATATGTGGCGCCATAGTTAGGTATCACAACAGTAATATTAAAGAACTTTTAAATTGATAGTTATTATTATTCACTTTTCCAAGCCCAACAATGCAATAAAATTCATGCACCGTCACGTTCAGCGCATAATACGAAACTAACTTCATTTGTTACCCAATAAGGAAATGATTGGAGCATTTTTCACTCAATCCCCCTCGCCGGCCATTGCAGGGGGATCATTAATCGTGCCACGGACAGCGCTGGCTACCCTGCTCGGTACATCGCTCGTTCGTCTCGGGAATCTGGGTTGAACTGGGGAATTAGGATGATGGTTATTTGATAAAGCTCATCATCTGCCTAGCCTTTTCCCAACTATATTGGGGTCAGCTTCCAGTCAAGGATTTAGCTGAATACTAGTAGTTTACGAGGAGCGGCTGTTTACCAGACCTCCACAACCCGTTAACTGGGGTAACACGGTACTTAATGGCAAGACTGGAGTCAGATTTACTGGCTTCTGACTATCCGTAACGACTACAAATGACAGCTGGGACCTACGGCTTAAGGTGCTTTCCGAGGCACGAAGGAAACTCGGTATGTAAAGATGGTCACCCATCCACAGACCAACCTTGGCAAGCGTTGCTTAACCTTCAAGAGGTCCGGTACCTTGAAACGGAGGCAATCTGAACCGTACAGTTCTACAGGGTTAGGTTTATTGTGGTTACTAGTGCCCAGCCCCGGCTTCGCACGGAAGCTATTTTACGCATGTTTTATACATATAAACCTTCGTCTTGAATCACTCTATTTATTATAAAAACGCATCAAAATCCGTTGCAAAGTTTTTAAAGATCTAAGCATATATAGGGACAGACAGGGGGAAGCGACTTTGTTTTATACTATGTAGTGATAGATTCATACATCATCATTTCATCCAAAAGACGCACACTGCTGGACATAGGCCTCCCCCAAGCATCCCCTCAACGACATGCCCTGCGCGTCTCGCGGTGATTGTCACGGGAATCCGATAGATTAGCATATGGATTTTTTTTTACATTACAAATATTTATGTACACTAAACAAATATAAAAAAAAACCCTAAAGAACTAACTAAAAAAAAACTAAAGAACAGCATCGAAAAACTCCGCATCGCTGTCGACTGGTAATGTACCCAAAAGGCTGGTAGCATTGCCACGCTATATACATGGCAATGCTTATTCTCTGACCAAGATAAAAACTAGCCCTTGGGTCACGCGAATACATGGAATAATTTATTTACAAAGTAGTTCCGGGGTTGGGCGTTAGGTATGTTATTTGTATGTCTAACATATCGTTTATGAATCTGACACACAATACAAGAGACAGCGTCTCTTCTCACGGAAGTCAGCAGATACAATGAGTATTGTCGGGCACAGGAAACAAATCACTGTGGACAATTATGGGCTTTATAGCTGGCGCCCGTACGCATTTATGGTTGTACTAGCTAATGTCCACGATTTCGCTCGAGTTCATTTCTAACAGTTGAGAACAGTACCTTTTTTTTTCTGTATCCTTAACATCTTCTACCTAGCCTTTTCCCAACTATATTGGGGTCGGCTTCCAGTCAAGCCGGATTTAGCTGAATACCGACCAGTATTCTCCCCTCAAAGTTTTTGTATCCAGTAAATGGCCACGTTTATTGCGGTGTAAGTCGCATTTATAGGTTCTCCAAAGTCAGATGTAGGGACAATTTGGGCACTCCAATTAGTGGGCCATCGTCTGGTCCGGGGAATCGAAAGTTAATTATTGTAAATGATTGGTTTGTGTGTGTCTACTGACACCACAGTTTTTAGTTTTGCCGCCGATCGCCCCCACGACGACACGGTGGACCGCCGTGTCCTCTTTTCTTTTCTATTATTTATTTAGGTTTTGTATTTTCTGAAAACTTGCAATAAAGTTATTGGTTTTTCAAACTGCATATTTTGAGCGTCAGTTTAAAAAAAAGACAAGTTAATAGCGATAACCTAATAGCAGAACAAACACAACACTTCGTAACAAAGACATTTCCTATAAAACGTTTGCGGAAAACACAAAACAGAATCGGATTCCGTACCCAATTGTGTTCTACCTGTACATTACGGCCTCCCAGTTAACGAACCATCTTACCACCGTCTTACATTGAGATAAGAGAACCAATTTGCGGTACCTATCTACGATTGCAAATCGACTTTCATTTGAGAAGAACAATAAAAGGGTCTTTGACGATAAATAAAGGACTTATCTTTAAATACCTGAGGAGTGTACTTGAGAGGCTGAATTTGGTATGACCCAGTGGAATTTATGATTTAAGAAATGTTAATATAGCTACCTACGTTAGGTTAAGTTCCTACAACTGAAAGAAAAGTTAATCAATGAAAATTAACGCGTAAGTATAACATATCCAAACTGCCTTTAAGATATGCTTCCTAATAATTTACAACAGCTATAACTCCGATATTTTATTTTTTATTATTATTAATACTACAATATACAATATCTACAACACAAGAACCCAGAATCCGTTATCGAGCAGTTGTTCTTAGCTGATATTATCCATTGGGTCGGAGGACTTAACACTCTAAAAATGGTCTAGAAATCCCAGTCCGTTTACTTCTATTATCTATCGTTCCCTCACTGCTAAGGCTTGTGCCACATTTTAAACGTCTCCAAGTTACGCGGAGATCTCGATGAAACGTGGTATACTGGTAGACTATGGCCTGGAATGTCATATATGATTTAGGATACTTTTTATCCAGTAGAGTTAAAAAATGGAAAGGAGGCCTTTGCCTCGCATCGGGACACAAGAGGCTTATAATAATTATTATTTATTTAGGCAGTATATTCCCTGATAATTTTCTATTATCACCAGGGCGAAACCGCTGGTAAAAATGCTAGCTATTTAATATAAATATGTAAATACCGATACGGGTGGTCCCTACATGCACGTGATCCTATCAAACGTTGCGACAACCGTAAACCCTTGTAAGCCGCGGTACAAAAGTGTCAAAAGACGGGCCCGTCAATATCGTAAGAGGAGCATTTCCTCTCCCTCCCTGTTGGGAGGTGATAAGCGACTGATTAAACGCGCTTCGCTTTTAATTTCGGAGCAACTCGCGCTGTTTCCTTCCTGTTCAGTCATCTTTGACTTGAGTGAAACCAAGGGAATGTTAACTATTGTAATATTGTTAGGTGTCTAGGCATAAGGTCTAGATTTAGGATTTAGTTAGTAAAGCCAATCTGTCGCATTGGATCATAGATCTGTAATGATAGTGTAGGTAAGATTGTTATAAATAAATAAATAAATAATTGTCATCCATGATTTTTGGAACTTTTAGGAGGATAAATATGCACGAGTTGCAGACCTTCCATTAATATCAATTTGCTGGAGAAAGTTACTCTCCCCATTACAAAAAACTTGACTTTTTAGTTTTCAACTTTTTAGTTGTGGTAAATACCCCTCAGCTAAACCTAAATAATGTGCAAGTTCTATGGTAAGGTTACCTATAAAATATAACCATTATAAATATGCCTATAACATTTGAATAGTTCCCTTAATTTCTTCAAAATTTCATCATTTGATCCTGACCTGACCAGACCGTCTGGAAAGTATACCCGTTCAAACAAAAAAATAATTTTCCAAATCTGTGAAAACGTCTTCGAGTAATCAGGTGGCGTACTTGTATACCTATTAGAACAAATTATTCTTGTGAATTAAGTCTCTTCCTTTTTTAAAATCGTTTAAAAAACGTCTTCCTCGCAAAAACTACACAATATTTCTTCAATAACTTTGCGGTACCCCAGTTCCTGCGGAGAGCAGCCACAGTGACGTCACACGATGGAAGACCGTCATAAATCAAAAGTTGCCAAGTTTCGGCTGTCCCGCCAACGCATCCATTGATGCCCTGACAGTACTGAATCCCACGGTCCTATTATGAACTTCAGCGAATTGTTCTTCAAGAATAATCTTCAAGTTTACGGATCTGAGTGAAAAGTACGACTACTTAGAAAATGTTAGTTTGAAAAGTGAAATTATTGTAGTGTCATGGTTACTACCCTACATAGAGTCTGAGTGGTGGTATACGAGCTTACGACCCATTCCGACTTAATAGAGGAGCTGTGAGTCCTAGCTGAAGGAACTTTACAGGATGTGTGAGTGGTCGTGGTCATCATTGTGAATCACGATGATTAATGAACTTTGAATACGGCACGATGAATGAACGCGGACTACAGCTTTCCGGGAACATTCGCAAACTTAGCACTTAGTTACGGCCTTGATCTGGTATGTCCATCTCATTGGCGATCTACCACGTGCCCTGGTGCCTTCAACTTTGTCCTGCACTACGAGTCGTTTTATGGAGTCTTCACCACGACATGCAAAATGTGAGATACATGGCCAAAGAATCAGTTTTTACGACCTTATTAAACTATTTCTACTGGAGAAGGAAATACCTATATGACCGAAAACAAGACAGGCGTATACCAAGCAGTCGGTGAGTCCAGGCTGAATAGAGAAGTAAAATCCATAGTACTTGCATACTGGCCATTGTAAACATAGCGACTGACCTGTTACTGGCCTTATTTAAACAGTATTTTAGTATATGCTCCAAATTAAATATAGAATAATCAATGCAATAGATAAACGGTGAAGGGATACATCGTGAGGAAACTGGTATGTCCTAGAACCAAACATTTGAAGACATGTGACATCCATTCTAGGCACACGTAGTGGATTACGGCCCATTCTCTATCCTATAAAGATGGCCTGAGTCCCAGCAGTGGGAACATGACACGACTGATGCTAATTCTATTGCAATAACTTTTTACGCTACTGCACTGCATTAGCGATCAATACTTAAATTCTAATTCAAAATGTTATCGCAACAAAACGTATAGAAAACGAAACGGCACCGTCTCTATAAACTGAATAAATAATATGCACTGGCGGCTTGCAGAATAGATCGAACCTCTATTTAGTTCAATTACCCTCTAGCCCCATTTTCAGCATAAACCACGGAATACTAGAATAGCTCGTAGGTGCCTAGGTATGTGGTGAAACTTTCTATCGTTTCTATCCAGGCTTAATTAGTTTCTAAGCCTCATTTTTTGAGTTCCGTAGCCAAATGGCAAAAACGGAACCCTTATATGTAGTTTCGCCATGTCTGTCTGTCCGTCCGTCCGTCCGTCCATCCGTCCTCGCTTAATCTCAGTGACCGTTAGCACTAGAAAGCTGAAATTTGGTACCAATATGTATATCTATCACGCCGACCAAGTAGTATAATAAAAATTGGAATAAAATGTTTTATTAGGGTAGCCCCCCTACATGTAAATTGGAAAGTGTTTTTTTTTTATTTCAACCCTACCGTGTGATATATTGTGGGATAGGTATTCAAAAATGAATAGGGGTTTACTAAAATATTTTTTTGATAATATCAACAATTTCGGAAATAATCGCTCCAAAAGTGAAAAACAATGTGTGTGTGTGTCCCTCTAACTTTTGAACTATAAATTTAGAAAATATAGAAAAAATCTGTAAAGTAGAGCTTTATAAAGACTTTCTAGGAAAATTATTTTGAAATTGATGGGACGAACAGTTTTTGAAAAATTGGGGACACTTATTGTCACGGACGGGAAACTACGGAACCCTACACTGAGCGTGGCCCGACACGCTCTTTGCCGGTTTTAACATTTACTTTAGCAGTCGCGATGCTTCTTCCACGAGGCTAAAATCACATAGATATGTGAAATGAAAAATTCGACTTGCATTCGATTCATTAAATTACCTCACCTGCTCTGCGTGAATCGAGAGGGAGTGTTAGACTTTTACTGACTTAAGACCCACAGAGTTCCTTCAGTTGTCTTCTCTTTTGAACAGTCCAGATACCTTAAATTGCCCCGTCAGTCTTGCGATATCAGCAATGTCTTTGAGACATTACCAAAAAAAAAAAGAGTCTTTATAAAACATTTAATACTATTCGCCGGTAAGCGCATCACTGGAGAACGGTTAAACCGATTTATCAATGTCTTTTTAAATTAAAATGACCTAATTTCCTTCCCCAATCATTTTTTAAATTGCGGAAAACCCGTAAAGAGGGTTTTTTTCTATGCGATTTTTAGACAGACCCAGAAACTTTCTGTGTTTTGTTGGTGTTAGTTTTAAATAATCAAAGCTTAGTCACCTTTGGACCAAGAACGCTAAAACTTAAACAACTTACACAAGAGTGCCTTTTATGATGTGTGCAAACAATAAGAAAGAATTTTCTAAAATTCACTCCTAACTAAGGGACGAAACAGGGCTCCAAAGTTTGTATGGAGAAACCTGCTGGCATAAAAGATCAATCTTGATACTTTAAAAGAACTGTTGTTCCTTTTCTCGTCTTCTTTTTTATACAACACACAAATTATTCTTAATGCATGCGAAGTTTACCTATAAGTGATTGTCACTCTACTGTACTCTAATTCTCACATTCTCTAGTTCTCACACTAAGGGTCAGTTCACACCGCGACCACGACGCGACGCGACGATGCAGGAAGAGGCCAGTGTTTTGTCTCTAACATGTTACCTTTAGCATACCTAATATCATTGTAAACAATTGTTAAGTAACCAATAAATAAAAAACAAATATAATTTTTCAGCAACACACGGAGATACCACATTAAACTCCCTACCTACCCATACTATAATCCTTTTCTCCGGTTTACGAGAGTCATGGGAAACTATAGGGTGATCCCATATCTCGCGCACGGGCACGCGGCGTACTAAGTGTGATCGTGGTTTATCTATATTACAACCTGTGCAACCCGACTTGATATATGGGACCATTCGCAGTTCGTTTCCTTGAAATATTTTGCTTCCTCGCTTAAGCTTGCGTTGCGGAGGATATTTTTACGGGGTACTGCAGTATTTTCTTGGTAATAATCTTAAAACGTGGTTGCAAACCCTGTAGTTTTGTCATGTTTTCGGGTTTAAAGTAACACAAGTGTAATACTATTTTTCTGTTTCATCATAGTTGCATGTATTTTATTTTGTATATAATTTTTGATATCTACTCCTATTTATTTGACATACTTTACTATGTGTATCTATATAATTACAATAGCACTAGCCTTCTGCCAGTGGCTTCCCCCGCGTGTAAGTAGATTTCGCCATACAAACTTTCGACTCCCGTTTCAACGATTCCCGTTTCCTTCTTCTTATGTGTGTACATATAAGTATTAAAATAAACTGTGTTTATTTTAATTTCTTATTAGGGCTTTATTGAATGGTTGACCCATTATACACAACACAACATACATTCATCAAAAACGCACAATTCCATAGAATGGAGAAAAAAATAAAACATAAAGCTTATTAAAAGATCAAAATCAGTTTAAAACCTTCAAAATAACTAATAAAAGTGAACCGTTTCCAAATACCTAGGCCGACACAAAGATCCAGTTCGATGATATCTGTGGGACTGCGCCAAAAACTACGTTAGTCCGTCCTCATTACACCTTGTAAACTCAAGGCCTTTCGGATACAATTTACAACTGCAATTTCCCCGGGTATCTAATCTTCGTGTTGTGTTTAAAATTTTAGCTTGCACTCCCCGTCGGTTACCTACGCGAAACATTCCCGTTTCGACTTCCAGATTTTCGGCACCTAAGCTATTCCCGATTCGGCACCAATAGGTATTGCGGCACGATAAGCCGTAGGTCCCGGCTAACATTTGTAGATCTTTGGCAGTCGTTACGGATAGTCAGAAGCCAGTAAATCTGATTCCAGTCTTCACATGAAGTACCGTGTTATCCCAGTTAATGGGTTGTGGAGGTCTGGTAGGCAGCCGCTCCTCGTAAAATACCGGTATTGAGCTAAATCCTGCTTGACTGGAAGCCGACCCCATTATAGTTGGAAAAAGGCTAGGTAGATGATGATGATGACGTCTTTTGGATTGGGATTTCGTATGGGTTAATAGCATTCAAAATACCTATTGGTTTAGTACCTTAGGTGCCGAAAATCTGGGTGCCGAAACGGGAATACGTCGGTTACGCTCCAAAATGTCCGACCGACGCCATGTTATTAAAATTTCAAATAATTCTTTGCAATTTATGCGAGTAAACAAACGCGTTTGCATATAGACGTATGTGTTAACATGAATAATATAAAACATATCTTTACAATCTGCACAGTTGCTGTGTAAATAAAGTTAAAGGAAATTGTTGAAACAACTGAATCTAGAAATATTCGTTGTTATTGCTCTTTGAAACATTTTTTCTTAAGAAAACTCTTCGCAATATCTTTCAAATACCACTGTGTTTGAAAGATATTGCGTACATACAGAGTTGAGTTTTTTACGTAAACTTGTATTTGTTGGTTGAAAAAATCGGCCAAGTGCGAGTCGGACTCGCGCAATAAGAGTTGGTTCCGTAGCAAAAAACCGCAAAAAAATCACGTCTGTTTTATGGGAGTCCCTTAAGTTAGTATTTGTTATAGTTGCCGTTACAAAAATACATAATCTGTGACAATTTTAACCGCCTAACTCACGGTTCATGAGATACAGCCTAATAACAGTCGGACAAACAGACAGACGGCCAGACAGCGGAGTCTTAGTAATAGGTTCCCCTTTTACCCTTTGAGTACAGAACCCTAAAAGAGCAAAAAAAGTACTTGTTATGTTTTAAATGAGAAAGAAAATACCACGAAAGAAGAGACGTGTGTCGTATCTGACATGACTTGTTCTATGGCCGCCACTTTATCGCAGTGGAATCACGTGCGCTTGTAATTCATGGGCCCCGTGAAATGTGGCGCCGCTTATCGTGGCTCCTTGGGCCGTACACACCATTCGAAAGGCTATAAACAGCTCTATGTAAGCATGTACGAGCTTAACTTTACATAATCACTACATAATATAAAGCAATGTTGCTTCCCACTGCCTATTTGTATTTTTTTTTTATACAACATAAACAAGTGCTTGACTGCAATCCCACCTTATGGTAAGCAGTAATACAATCTTTGATAGTGAGGCGCACTAGTTTATTAAAAGCCCATTCACTCTAGTCTTAAAGATACCTAAATTATAATCGGACGGAAAGACCGCAGCAGGCAAATTGTTCCAATCATTCGATGTACGCGGTATAAACGACGAGGCAAAGCGCTTTGTCCGGACCGTGCAGGTTTCGACAACTTAAGGATGGATGTCTGTCCCTATGTATGCTCGCAACGGATTGTGATGCGGTTTTTTTAGTAGATAAAGTGATCCTAGAGGAAGGTTTCTATGTATAATACATGCATGATATTGCACCCGCGCACAGCTGGGGCGGGTTGCTAATCATGTTATATTTAGATTAGTTCTAATACAGACGATGAAATTAACTGCAAATATTCTATTAATGAAAATATAGGTACTTTTTACTGGTTAGTGTATCCTCTTTAAAATCAATATTCATTTCAATCAATCGGATTCTGACCAGGTTTAATCATCTTTATATGATGAGGATGAGTCGAGAGGAATAGGGAGATTAAAGTACATGTGGATGGACCGAGAGCGATAGGGAGAAAAAGAAAAATGGATGAATATGAAAGGAGTGATATGAAATAATAGGGAGTCAGTGACAGCTAACAGGATAGAGTGTAAGATTAAAACGTGTTGTACCGACCCCGAGAAACATGGGACAAAGTCTGGTAGATGATGATGAATAGACAAAACAACGGTTTCAAAGCCATCGATAGCGCACTGCACATCTCTACAGTTGGGCCATCAACTGGATGTAAACCAGGTCGAAGATGAAGAAGCTCCTTTCTAATAAATAAAAAACAAAACTTCGGTAATTTAAATCAAAATCATTATCACACAAGGGGTTGGATACGAAAGGTATAATACGATGAAGTGGATATGGTAGCAAGCAATGCCGTAACTAGCCTTTTATGCGCCCGGTGCGAGCTTTCAAAACTGCGCCCCTAAAAATGCTCTAACTAGGCTCTGAAAATAAAATGGACAAATGTGAATACAAATAAATCTACCGTAGGGGAATCATCAGAATTACTTCTCTCGCTCTTGGGCGGAGCGGCAGGGAGTGTCAGACTCTTACTGACTAAACCCCTACCCCGTTCCTTCGTTGCCTTCGATCTGGGGGGGGACTCGGTGTCAACCTTTCGGAATACCCATGTTCCCCAGAGGCTTCGGCCCTGCCGGGGCCCGGGGAGCTCCCCTACAGTTTGCTGACATCTCCTTGAGGCGCGCGTGGAACAGAACGCGCGGCTAGCGACTGAGCTCGGTCCGGATTATTTCTAGACTGCCGGACGGCGAGCTACCCAGTGCTCGCCGTCCGTGAACCCGCGCCTACGGTGGTCGGAAATTGGGATCGGGATCTCGGCGGGGGCGGCGTGAGGACCGTTCCTTCACGTGCTCGCGGTCAGCAGCCTCCTTCACTAACATTATTGCTTCGCAGAAGGAGGCGACCGCCCGCCACCCCTCCTCGCTCCGGACCATTTCCTGAACCAGGGCCCGGCGCGAGAGGTCACCGCCGCCGATAGCCTCCACAAAGACACAGCGGTGCTCCGCCCAAGCAGCCACACCTCTTCCGTGTGCTCCACCGTGTCCTCCGGGCGGTCCACACAGTAGCGACACCCAGGCGTCCTTTCCTGCTTGATCCGATGCAGGAACCTCTCGAACTTACCGTGTCCAGTGAGGACCTGCGTCATACGGAACGTGACCTCTTTCCAAACACTCCTCATAGAGGGGACTTACCGCCTCAATGACGGCGTGCCCAGCACTAGGTTGCGACAGTCGCAGTTGCCATGCCACCCTGAGATCCCGCCCAAACTCTGTCCGCCATACTGCGATTTGTCGTAGCAGAGGAATTTCGCCCCGGCGTTGCATCTCCACGCGCAAATCGTGCAAGCATGCAAGGACTGTTGCCTCCAGATCCCACGGTGGCAGGCCAGCAAGGAGGCTCGCCGCTTCGCGGGAGATCGTGCGGTATCCCCGCACCATCCGGATGGCCATGACCCTCTGGCAAGCGTTCAGTTTGGCCGCCGGTCGCTTACCTAGCGATGGCGCCCAAACCGGCGCCCCGTAAAGGACCACGGACCGAATGATCCCCGCGTAGAGCCTCCGGCAGGGGGCGTGTGGACCCCCTAGGTTGGGTAGGAGCCGCTTCAGAGCGGCCCCAAACCTGTCCTGTTTGGGGGCCAAACGTCGGAAATGCTCCTCGAAAGTCCACCGGCTGTCGAGGACGAGTCCCAGGTACTTCATCGTCGACCCGACGCCGATGTGGACCCCCCCTACCGTTATTTGGAAACCAGGTGGTGGCGCGGTCCGAGGGCCATGAAAGCACATAGCCTCAGACTTGTGCAATGCCACCTTGAGTCCTAGTTGCTGGATCCTGTCCACGACTGTCGCAACCCCGCGTGTCGCTGTTTCGGCCGTCGTCTGGTACGACTCTCCCCGCGCCAGGACCAGCGTCCTGCTGCTGACCAGCAGACCACGCTGACCCCATCGGGGAGGTCGCCGCGCCGCACGTAGTCGTATCCGATGTTCCACAGGGACGGTCCTAGTACCGATCCCTGCAGAACACCGCACGACAACTCTCACCGTCTCCACTCTCCCTGGTGACCGGGATAGATGATGAACCTATCCGACAGGTATTCCTCGATCACACGAGGAGGTTGGCGGGCATGTCATGCTACCGAAGTGCCGCCCCGTTGCAACTCCAGAACTGAAGGCATTGGTGATGTCCAAAGACACCGCCAAAACGACCCTGCCCCGAATCACCGCATCCCCCGTCGTGAGGGCCCTCACGCGCGTGATGGCGTCTACCGTGGAACGCCCCCTGCGAAAACCGAACTGACCGTTCGGGAGATCCGGCCCCACCCGCGCCAGATGCCCGACGAAGCGGTCTGTAATTACTCTTTCAAAGAGTTTGCCCACCTCGTCGAGCAGCACGATGGGCCGGTACGCGGACGGAGAGTCCGCGGGGCGCCCCGGCTTCGCGATGAGGACCAGTTTCCCGTTCTTCCAGCGAAGGCGGAACTGGCCTCTCTCCATGCAAGCGCTAAAGAGCCCTCGCAATCGAGACCCGAGAGCCTCCATGGCCAGGATCCATACCCTTCCGGGCACGCCGTCCGGTCCTGAGGCGGTGTTCTTGACACTGAGTCTTCGTACCACCGCCCTCATTTCTACCTCTGTCACCTCTGGAGCGTCGTCCTCGTCGTCGCTGGTGTGGTCCGCTACGGGCACCGCAGGTGGCGGAGCCGTGAGCGGGGGAGAGTGCTCCCCTCGCTCAGGGAACAGATTGGCCACCACACCCTCCACAGCCTGGGGCCGGAGACTCTGAGTCAGCAGGGGAGCCCATGGGCGGAGCTTGTTCCGCACCACCTGGTAAGGGCGTCCCCATGGGTCCCAGTTCAGGGTCCCCAGCCACACATTGCGGGCCTCCAACTTGGCCCGCTTTATCTCCGTTCGGAGGGTGCGCCTTGCCGCTCTGTACCCTTCCTACAGCTCCGCCTCTCTGGCCTCCGCATCCGGCGGGCGAGTGCGGCGCCTGCGGAACCTGGCGTACCGGCGCCGCGCGGCGGTGCACGCCTCGCGCAGAGCCGCAATCTCCGGCGACCACCAGTACACCTGGCGCCGAGCACGTCCTGGATACCTTTACATGTGTTGTTGTTTCAAGATTGCTTGAAAAATGCGATATAGATATAACTATAGATAGTACAGTAGGGCGCGTCTACACCATGTTCGCAATAAAACAAAATGTACCTACTAGCTACCATGCATGAGGTCATTTCTGCGCCCCTCCAGGGTCTGCGCCCTGTGCCTGGGCACCGCTCGCACCGCCCTAGTTACGGCACTGGTAGCAAGAGAGTAGACATAAAGACCATGGCCATGTTGTCCCTCCACCACCCTTACTTGACTGGTAAAGAATGTCTAAGGCAATAAGTCCGCCATTGTACATTTGTGTTGCATTCAGTTTAAATATAAATAGAGAAGACATTGAGACTGTACATCAATGGAGTTAAACAAGTAATTTATTGATTGATTGAACATGAAAATTTGTAAACGAGCTGCTTACGCATATACGAGTAAATGAAACGTTTAAAGGGAGAAAGTAGACTTGCTATAAGAGTAGGAAAATATCTAATTATAAAGAAGAAAGACAATACCAATAAATATTAATAAAGAACCATTTGTCACTTACAAATAGACACAACATTTTAACTTCTCGGAGACTCGAGCTTGACAAACTGGGATGTGTCAGAAACCGGTATTTTTCAGTCAGGATTCTTTTTCTAGTTATTAATAACGCGTTTGTTATATTTGAAAATGTCGTCAGAATTAATCTAAAAGTAATATGAACGGGTGTCTTTGAGTTGCTCAGCGATCAGGCGACGGTTGAAGGAACGTTAGGAAAGCAATTATGGGGGGGAACCTTTCGATTTGTCGGGAACTTTTAGGAGATTTACTGACTTCGTTTTAATGGAACAGCCCTTTTGCTTCTTAGTTAATGTTACGTAGTTTAACGGCGATAGATACAGCACTGACGAAAAAGGAAGAAAGTGATTTATGGCAGCAGAAACTATAGTAGGCCTCGTGTCATAATTATTGCATAAGTGGTAACAGGCAACTGAAAGTACACTGGTAGGTTTTAGTCAGATACTCCCTCTAGCTATTTGATGACTTCCCGGCACCACTTTGATGAAGTTCGATCCATCATTGGACCACTAAACGTACGGCGTTGCGTTACCTGTACATGATGGACATCCCACCCATACTCCGATAAGTGTACTAATAGTTTTGGGAACACATTTTACGTATTTAAGTAAGGAGAGAAACTCTCTACACGACTCTGTGTTTCCTGATAGCTACAACTTAGGGGTCTTGAAATCAACAGCGAACAGGTTACTTCTAGGGAAGCGTGCTCCATCGTCAGCCACATCATCCCCTACCATCAGTCGAGATACTGATCAAACGCGAGCCTATCCATAACTTAAAACTATGGTATACGAATTTACTATAAGTTGCAACAGCACAGCATCTGTCTTATAGTGTTCCCACAGCTGGGACTCAAGCCTCCTCTGTAGGATCTATTGCGCCGTAATCCACCACACGGTCCAAGTGCGGGTTGGTGGACGTCAAATGTGTTAGAATTTTTAGATCTAGGACATGCCGGTTTCCTCGCGCGAGAGCAGTTTAGTTGTAATACGAATCTTTAAATAGTTTACTTCGGCATTATAAAAATTACCCACAAAAAAAAACATTCACAGTAAACCTATAAAAAGGAAACAACAATTCATATCACCGCATTCGACTCCAATAAACAATACTAAAGACGGTTACCAACATTCCTTAGATATCTCCGCCAATGCCGCTCTTTCCAGCAACAGTCCATTTAATATCCGCAGACAAGGCCCGCTCCCCGGCGTCGCCCACGAATTATCATATAAATGGAGAAGGAATCGCCGCCTAGTGTACTCGCGGGACCGGCCTTGATAACACGGCCATACTGTGGCCACACTGAGCCACGGATAGGGTTGCCAGATCTTCACCGAAAACCGGACAAACCAAACAGTTTAGCTGGATATTTGAGTAAAAAGGCCGACATATTTTTTTATGCTTTTACGGAAATTTTGCTTTTTACATTCTAATGAAATAACAAGTCAATGCTGGTCTGCAAACGCTTACAATTGAAAACACATAATAAATCTAAATAACAAGCCTAACAAAAGCCGGACAGGCCGTACTCTGTCTAATTTGTCCGGACACACCACAAAAAAGCCTGAACATGGGAAATCCGAAAGGTGTCCACCGTGTCCCCCAGATCGAAAGCAACGAAGGAATGGGGAAGGGGTTTAGTCAGTAAGAGTCTTACACACCCTCCCGCTCCGCCCAAGAGTGGAAGAAGTCATTCTGATGATTCCCCAACCATAAAAAAAAACCTCCAAAAAGCCTGACCGTGTCCGGGTTTGTCCGGACGCCTGGCAACGCTTGCCACGGATATCTATTCAGTGATTAACCTCTGGGATATATTGAACAGGACGCTATATTTTTGCTACGGTTTTTCTCTTGGGAATTTGAGAAAATGTGTGGTGGATTTTTTTTATGAGTTGTTTTTTTTTCCATACAAACTGACAAGTCTGTTATATTATCATGTCGATAATTTGATTTGATGTTTTTTTTTCTCACGCTGTCCGCCCACGACAGGCTCCGATATAATCGTCACATATTATAATCCTATAGTATATTCTGACCGACTTTTTGTAGGCCGTGTGCGTTGCACTATTGCTATCAGTGTGTTCTATTTGTCACCTACAAAAAATCGTTCACCGATTATCGGTCGTGGGAGGGCAGCGTAAATATGTGACATTTTTTTGTGGCTGAGAATATTGCATTACCTACTTATTTATGTCATTTTGTTTATTATTTAACATTTTCTTTAACTTATACAGAACTAGCTGCTGCCACTAGCTTCGCCCGTGTGGTGATAAAAAATATCCCAAGGACATAGAATATCCATAAACAAGCTTTTGAGATAAAAAGTAAGTATTCTATATGTTATTCTAGGACATGATCTACCCGTGTTCCAAGTCTTATCGAAATCTGATCAAGCATTCGAGCGTGCAGAAGTAAAAATCATACACACACTATGATTTAGCTAATATAATAGGTACAAGTTTCTAACATTTATTTCATTTAATCGATAGAAGTAGCACAGACCCGGGTACGTGAAATTAAATGGAATTTGGTGCAGATGAATAGATTGGACTTTGTGGGAGAAGAAGTTTGTTCATAAAACGATTGTTATAAACAAGGTTCTTTAAAAGAAACTTTCATTTTTTTTTATCTATACAAATATAATAAAGAGGTAAAGTTTGTTTTTTTGTTTGTATGAGATAATCTGTGGAAATACTGGTCCGATTGCTAAAATTTTTTCACCAATAGAAAGCTGCTGTATTCCTGAGTGACATAGGCTATATTTTATGTAGGTACGCGGGCAAAGCTGCGGGCTAAAGCTAGTAAATAATAAGTTTGTAATAAGAATAATAAAAATAACTATTATTATGCAGATAAATAACATGAAAAATAAAAACACTTAACTACGTATACACTAACTCTTACTCTAAACTAAAATATGGCGTCAAAAAATTCCTCCGCATCGCTGTCGACCGGAGAAGTGTGCCCAAAAGACTGGCAGCATTGCCACGTTGTATGGCAATGCTTAATCTCTGACCGAGGTAAAAGCCAGCCCTTGGATCACGCGAAGTTTCAACAAGACGCTTCGAAAGATCTTTAAAAAGCGAATAAAAATTGAATAAACCACATATAGGATAGCTTTCCTCATACACAGCTCATAATATATTACATCCAAGATTACGTAGCTCTATAAATAACACTGATAGTTCAAAATGCCTTTGTATAATAATTATACAACATAGCGCCACGCTAGACGTTCGAAATTCCTTCTCTAAGCTTAGCTACCTTAAAGCATGTGATACCTTCGACATAGCTTCTCGACATAGCCCGTCGACTTCTCGAGACAAGTCGTCGCGTCCCGAATATCCGACATAACTTGAAGCAAACAATTCCAAGAATTTCTTTATGAAACCAAAACATTCTCAAATTGTTTTCGAATTTGAATTTGAGTTCTGGCACTTTGTGATGTTTAATTTATTGTTTTATGAGATTCTTTTTAGGTTAAAGTTTGGTTTTTTTAATTAATTAGATTAAGGGCCTATTTCACCACCTATGATTAAGTTGCCAATATCTTACGTGGCAGATAATTTCATACAAATTCTGTTCCATTTTTTATCTTATTCGGGAAGTAGTGGTTACTCGGACATTGTGAAACAGGCCCTTAGATTATGTGTTCTTTGACGGTACTTAGGTATAACTTATAAGTATCGACAAGGAACATTTCTTTTCAACATGCATTTTAAGTTATAAGGGATTACGAAACTCACACCACGATGGTATAAGATATGATAAATTAATAATAAATAATATTTATTTTGCAAGTTGTTTTTTACAAACTCTTTTACACGTCAAAAAATATACGAATCTAGAGAACTTTTTTTACTATGAATAAGCTCGCGTTTGACCACTATCTCACCTGATGGTAATAAGATGCTGTGGCCAACATTGGAGCGCAACTGCCTAGAAGTAACCTATTCACTCTTGACTTAAAAACTCTACTTTTAAGGTATATAAATATTTAGTTTGACAGCCTTCCAGGGCATCAAGTCTGCTATTAGAATTGTATCTGAATTGTCGATCATTAGCTTCTTATTTGTTGATTTTGACAAGTTTGGTATTGTTAACTTGTCAAAATCAACAATTATGAAGCCAATGATCGACGATTCAAATACAATTCTAATTGCAGTCTTGAGGCCCAGTTTGACTTATTAACAGTTTAAATAAGTACATAAGTATAATAAATATTCTAGACAACTTATCTGTCTTCTTAATAAAATTAAGGAAGTAATTATTTATTGCGCAAAAAGATTAGCCTATAAGCAACATCAGTACTTCAAAATTGGGAGTGTCTTGTTCACACAAATGAGGCCACTGTCCTCCAAACTATTAATCATGTATCTTGAAGAATAATGTTTCAACTTTATGTGGTTAGAATATTATAGAATAGAATAAACTTTATTGTACACCAAAAAAGTATCATATTTTTTATTGGACGTAGATAGGTAATAACTAAGCCAAACATTGGATTTTGGGAAAATTGCTTTAGAAGTTTTTAATGTCTCAAATTCATGGAATATTAACACAAAAAAAGAATAAGTATTCATAAATAACCATATCTTGTAAGTGTAACACTACAGGGCTAAGATCATATAGAATGAACACTCACTACGCTTAAATCCTACGTATTTGCGCTTTTGAACTGGACCGAATGTTACTTGCTATATTTCTAATCTTTCCTGCTTGAGAAACAGAGTCATTCTACCAAAAATTCACATCAACTAGAGCACGCTGTAAGTAAAACATAGTACCTACCTAAATATACGGTGTGTAACTTAATAAGATCTATTAAATATTAGTCCTATTGAGGTTTCCCCTTACTTATTATAATTTGGCACCCGAAACTAGCCAAAACCGCACATTATTCATGTCCACTCGGTCAGGCCATTTTAGCTATCTATTTCGCTTAAAATATCTACGAAACTATATGTCAATATAGCAGGCAATTAAAGTAGTTTACAGGCATTCTAAAAAAGAATAAATACTGGAATAAATACCTTGTTGTTTGCTGTAGAAGGACTTAAACATCGTCCTACTACAGCAAGCTCATTTATCTTAACAACTGTCTACACGACTTGAGTCTAAAACGTGGATTATTAAAGATACATAACTGCTAGGTAGGTACTTCACAGCCAATTCGCACATGACAGAATTAAGCAGGGCCTAACCGCAAAGTCACCACATGTCAACAAGAGTAATGAGTATCGAGTAGCGCGTGTATCTCGGAGCGAGCTCTCGGAACCTGACTCAGTGGCGGAGCGACAGTTCCGCAGCTGAATGCTAAAGAGGCTGCGACAATATATCTAATTGTGTCTCAGGCAACAGCCGCAGAGTCTCCGGAACGCGAAGCGAAAATCAATAGATACACGTCTTCGAGATGACTCTCCGCTACCACTCGTTTTTACGCTCATTTATAAGTGCCCAATGTTTTATATAATGTAAGGGTTTGTTGACAGTGGGAGGGCTGCAACCTTATCAGGCGGCGCGCTATCGCCAACACGCCGACTCCGTGCCCCCTCCCCAGTCGATGCCCTACCACGCCCTCGGAGATCCTCGCGGATGCTGCGTCATGGACCACTTGTCATCTCAAGGACGAATATTATTTTTTTGATGTGATAATTTGATTATGTAACGAACTTACCCGCGTGAGCGAGGTCCCGGTTTGGGCGCCATTTAGCGCGTGGTGGGAGCGCGAGTCTGTTTTCGCACGTGCGGGCGCGGCGACGGGCGGCGCGCGACTGCCGCGGCGCGGGGCGCGTGCGTGGCGCGAGCGGCGCATGTGCACAGCTACCCGCTATTTGTTTTGCTCTGCGACTCCGTATCGGGCTTTCGTTAAAAGCCGCAGAAAACGAGATTATTCTCTCGTATAGATACGGTACGCGTTGCGGAGCATTCCAATGAACGTCGGCTAAAGTTCTCTGAGATATTGTCAGCTTTTATTCACGTCGCTTGACATGAATTGCAATGGACATCGCGCGGATTTAAAAGCCGGGTAAACGTAAACAACCTCTTTACAGATGATAGAGAAAAAAAGTTTAACTGGATTTGTGCAAGTTTAGGGGATATCGTTTTTAATAAATTCGTAAGTCGCCCTCTGTTATTCTTATAAAAACGAGTGTTGGAAGTAACACCAACTTTAATCGGAATTTCTTGCGCTTACAATGAAGGAAGATTTCTCACGATTACGGATGAAAATAGGAAGCAAAAGTCTCCAGCAATTTGAATACATTAATGTCTCACTGTTTTCCGAATTCTTTTTATACATTACGAGTATGTCTACATAGTTCTCAAAACTTAACTACTTATACGATTTTTAGAACATGTGTGGACTACACATATTTTTTTACAGTCTTATCGACATATTGATAAAAGTAAACGAAACTTGGCACGACAAATAACAATTCTCAGGTTGAGCCAACTTAATTGTCATCAAACTAAGCCGATATTATATCATATATCAACAAACATTTGTAAGGTACTCCTAAAATAAAATAAAAACTGAGCTTTATGTATAGTAAAAAGAATAGTAAAATACATTTGAAGTGCTACGCGCCTTCTTGTCTACGACAACAGGCGTAGTTCGTAGCAAGCTTACTACGGCGTAGCCATGTGTAGCTGGGACCTACGGGGATGGTTTCAATGTACTATGAGTTTCGTGGACACTGCTTGATTACAAAATAATAATAATTATGGTTCTCAATATTAATGGTTCCTTTGCAAATCTGAGTGGATAATAGGTACGAGGTTTGTCAGACTGTTGAGTAAAACAGATTTTCAGTGACAAATTCGTCGACCACATTAACACTTATCAGGTGAGATAGTGGTCAAGCGCAAGAATATCAGTAGTAAAAATAAAAAATATTTTATATATAGTGATAGCAACCAAGTCTACCATTTTCACCAATCCAGATAGTTAGACCACCAAGAACTAAATATTCGCCGCGAAGCCAACTATAAGCGACTTAGAGAACCATATACAAAAAAATTGTTTGTGTAGTTTCGATACTGAGATTAATTCATGATAGCACACGTTTAAACCTTAGGTTTTTGATTACTATTTAACATATATAATCCTGAATTCTTTTGTATTAATGATAAATAAATAAATAAATTATAATGAAAATAAAGTTAACGGTTTACGTAATCAATCTAGGGCACTTATACAAGATTCTTGTGTTAGTGTTAATGTTTGTAGCTTAGCTCTAATAAGATTTTAACGCACTGCGTGCTTCAATTACAAGCTTTTTCAAAAACAGTTGGTAATATGTAAATTTTAATAGCGCAACTGAGTATGTTTATGGAATTAGAAACGAGGATCAAATCGTTTAAAACACTCTCACAGAATATCCATTTATATTCTGTGTGGATTACGAAGTTCCTAAGAATATTAATGTAAAAATGTGCACAGCAGAACGAATGAGCAGGCGCGCCTCAAAGAGATGTCAGCAAAACCGTAAGGGGCAGGCCAGACAGAAGAGACGTAAGACGAGGACGCATCGCGGACAGGCGCAAAAGTACCAGCGTTGCGCCCGCGCTCTGTCTATTCTGTATGTTTTGAGTCGCGACGCTTCTATACATTTTGTATGAAAGAGACGCGGTAGAGACAAATGCCCGCGCCCCGTCTGCGTCTTACGTCTTTTCTGTGTGGCCAGCGCCTAAGGAACAACATTGAACGCCACTAAAATAATAGCAATAACTTGCACCAACTCTACACAGCGATCTCAGAGAAAATGATCAGTTTCATTTTCTCCAAACAATTTTTTAAAAATTTTATAAAAGAAAATGTGAAAATAACTCTGTCTATTTGTTACGCTTTCACGGTTAAACTACCGAACCGATTTTGATGAAATTTTGTATGGAGTACCTAAGTAAGAACCTCAAGGAAGGATATACTTAGGCTACTTTTTATCTGGCTCCGACTACGACTTAGCGTACGCAATAACCGCACGACATCCACTTGGACCAAGTAGCGGATAAGATAGTAATATTATCGACAGGTGGTATGGACAGCAGGCTTTTCTTTTTTAAGGTGGGAAATTACTCAATGATTTCTCCCGCTCCACGGCGGAGCGAGGGTGGCCAGTTCAAGCGGGGCACACCTCCACCGTGTCCTCCGGGTGGTCCTCATAGCTACTCGCCACACCTTAGGTGCAATAATTTTCTGAACTTGCCGCAAAAATCCCACATAATACACACTCTGATGTCTCTCCAGGCACTCTTCAACACACGCCGTATTTATTCTACATAGCTTGATTTATTTTTAAATCTTCTAATAAATAAAATCTCTTGTCACAGCGAATTTTATTCAGTTCCTCCGAAACGGCTTGACCAGTTTTTATGACATTTTTTGTGTATATTTGGTAGGTCTGGGAATAGTTCGTAGGCTATTTTTTACTCTCGTAACCCCAACCCCATTTTCTATATCATAATTTATGTGGCAAAACCAACTTACTAGAAATACACATGAGGTGATTAAAGTTAGTTTAAAATAAAAACACCTTCACGTCGCGATCCATTAATTAACCCTTCCCTTAACGTCTTCTCCTGAAGCCCTTTAATTTACTGATACAGGAAAGTTATTTTAAGCACGAAAAACTTCGTCACGTAGAAGCACGAGTGCTTTTCCCAATTCTGGAGGTCGCGCCGTATTACTGGTCACGTAACCATGTACAAACGACGAAAAATAAACTTCCATATTTCTTTTATAAATTGACCTGTCATAGTATCCAAATCGAATACATTGCCAGGTCAATGTATACTGGAATGACGTTGCTTGTTAAGTCGTCGCCAGTACCTACCCTCGTACGTGATAAATGTATCAAATGTCAGACCCTACGCCGTATGGACGTATGAAAGTTAACTCATATTTTCTTGCGTCGTAAATCTTAGTCTGTTTTGAGATGTTCGTTTGTTGGTATGATAAAGTTATTGTTAGTGTCTCGTTTGCTGTGTAGAAAATAAAAATAATATAGAAACGTACTAGCTAACTAAATTACAATTTAAAGATCGTCTGGACTACCTACCGCTATTCTTTTTGTGGGAAATCATAAATTGATATCTCCCGCTCTACGTTGAAACGAGAGAGCGTGTCACTTTTACATTTTAAAAACAACCTGTGTCCTTCAATTGCTGTTTGCGTTCTAAGACCACGGTCACTCTTTCAAATGTTCCTGAAACCCTTTTGGACACCCCACCTAAAAAAAAAGGCATTACGAGTAGCCCCACTGGGCCCCTTCAGTTATGGTGGCATATCTTTTGGGCGTGTGTGTAACTGGACTCAGGCCTGGCGTTATAGGACAGCCGGACTGCGAGCTACGCATTAGGTACCTACCTACTTATCGTCCGTAAAGACGCGCCTATGGACTATGGTGACCGGAAATCACCCTGTGACTCCCGACGCCCGGAGCATAGATATCCAGCACTTACTTTATTTAGACCTCTGCCTATACCTTTGAAACATGAAAGCGTCATGTTTAATTCACATGAAGCCACAAAGCACCGATAATGACACGTAGGTAACTAACACGTACTTTCTATAAATGTATAGAACCGGTGTGAAGAATAGGGGTGGAAAGATAAATTATTTAGAATTTTACTGGGATACACATGGCATGGTCATGAGAAAAATTACCGCATTCTCACACATCAAAACGACCTTGAACCGTGTGTTGCTACATTAAATGCTTAATAAAAAGGTGGCTCAGGATGTAATAGAAAAAAAATCATTGAATAAAACAAAAATTGCATCGATTCGACTGTCGATTTACATTACTTCATTAAAAACTTCATACTTTTTTTATTCTAATTTAACTACTGGCAATGAACATAGAATTGTCATTTTGTCATTATTTATTTTATAGTTGGCAACATTGAGAGGTTCTTCGAGAATCAAAAAGTGTGACGGACGATTATTTTATGAATTTTGTGTTAAATTTCTATTAAAAATGTCGACACTCGCTCAAGCTTTATCCGTCGCAGGGACCAGAACATCAGGGGCGTCAGTCAGAAGTCAAAATGGTAATGTTCATGCGATATTTCACGTTTATTCACATGAGGTTTGTGTGCTCCGGTAGATCACATGCACCGCGACTTATGGTTACATTTTTGTAAATATCTTGATAAAGAGATGAAAATGTGTCAAAAAATGTGTGTGATATGCTTTTTTGTCATGTAAACTACTATTTGAGTGCAACTTAGGGTCCGTTTAGCAATATTTTTGTTTCACTAAAATAACCTATGCAGTATTGAGTGGGAGACAATGAAAATTCTGATGAAGATGAAATGATTCACAGTAATGGCAGCGGCAGCGATAGCCAACATTGTAAAAAGTTCGCTGGGGCCCGTCGGACTTGATAAAATGCTTGTTGATGACATTGGAGATGTAACAGTCACAAATGATGGTGCCACTATTCTCAAGTAAGTTCTACAACTACTTTTAAACAATATTTTAGCCATTCTGAGTGTAATGCTTAGTATTAAAAAGAAATCCTTTACAAATATCAGTAATATTATTATATACTAGCTGCTGCTAGCAGATTCATCTGCATGATAATAGAAAATTATCTGAAGGGAACATATTCCCAGGATAAAAAGTATCCTATATGCCAGACATCATCAGGTCTATCTGTATATCAAGTTTTATCGAAATCCATTTAGTATTTTGTGCGTAAAAGACTAACAAACATTTATAAATACAAACTTTTGCATTTATAAGTATGATTTTACTTTTGAACAGATAATTTTCTATAGAAAAAACTTTGAAATGAATCACTCAGTCCAAGAATCTACAATTCAATATCAAATGCTTTTAGGATGTTGGAGGTGGAGCACCCTGCCGCTAAAGTATTGGTAGAGCTGGCACAGCTTCAAGATGAGGAGGTCGGAGATGGCACCACATCCGTTGTAATCATTGCTGCTGAACTATTGAAGGTAAAAAGTTTGTTTTGTTACCCTGACAACCATGTAAACAATTAAAAATCAATAGGGTTAAAACACTATTTAAGGATCCAGCGGAGATCGCTCGCTACTTCGAGTTGAGATGAAAATAAAATACGTTCGCAGTATATTGCTATCTTTGTTTGGCAAAAACAAATGCGAAATTGCATATGTGTGTGTACGTGTGAGTTGGACAATCTTCACAGCACAATATGGAACAGTTTTGAACTTGACAAAATAATTCCATCAAAAACACAGCTTGTAAAAAACTCAAGTCTCGCAACACTACTCTTCTACCGTAAAAATATGTGAGATCCATGTTATACCAAGTCAAAATATCTTGCATGTTTTAAATAAATGAATTTAGCTTTGTAATCGCATGAAAACACAATGTATCTCAAAAGTAATTAAGTAAATCGTTTAGTGCGATTACCAAGTCAAATCTTAAAAATGAAACTTTGAAATCCTATACATTTATATGGGATTACTAAGTTATATATGCAGTTGGTGTATCTAGAAAACTAGGCCGAAATTGCAAAATATTTTAGTTTTCCCTTGGTTTGTACAGTAAACACTAATTGTAATCAAAATTTGAAACTTCTATCTCTATGTCTGCTAAAAGTACCTTAGACTTTTTATGTTCGTTCATTTAGTGAGTGACAAAATTTAGAAACTTTGATAAGAAGATACAATGAGATTTGAAATATATCGTCTTTTTAAGAAGCCTGCTTGACCTAGTTTCGTCCACAACAAATTTATAAGAGGTTGAAAATGGCTCGAAATGTTTCGAGAAAAGGATGCCACATTTTTGCGTGACTTGGTGGGTGGGACACTACCGTGCCCCCAGATTACCTATGCTCCATTCGTTCCACAAGAAATAGGGTCGCCACTTTTAATGTTATCCTAAAAATAAATTTAATGCAAAAAAAGTGTTCTGTAGTGATCAATCTATCGAATGGAAATCAATAATATTTTTATTTTACGTGGGCCTACATGGACACTTATGAAACGTCAGAATCTAGTGCGTAGTTCCAATTCGTCGTTTCCTATTGAGAAGAACCGGCAAGAAACTTCATGGTTACTCTTTTCAAAAAAATATTGGGTTTACAATATTTCCATACTAGCTGTGTCCGCGACTTCGTTCGCGTGGATGACAAAACTTATCAATAAGTTTTTAGTGTAGTACCTTCACTTCTATGTATATCAATAAATAAGCAAAATGCCTAAAAAATAATATCTACATAATTATACGAATGACTAATCTTACCTAAGAATACTAAAATACCCAACGTTACCTACACGCTGTCAAATATACTACCTACACTTGAAATTAAAATCTATACGGTCTGCGCCCTATAAAAGTAAACCTAAGTACCTACCTAATTAAAAAAAAAATGAGTTCGGTGTCGGTCTCGTAACACCCGGTGCCATTATTTTTTTTGATATTTTCAATGTACAGAATTTATACTTCTACAAATTTATTATAAGTATAGATTACAATATTAACGTTTGAATTCCCAACCGGTCCTATGAGACCGCGCTGTTATTGTTTTACTATTGTGTCTCGTTTCGCGGGTATCTGAGTAACTACCAGACAGATTAAGATTGATAACCAAAAGTACAATAAAAATAATAATATATCAATCTTATCAAAAAGCTGTCAAAATAGTAGTAATCAAATCGTAGTCTAGTGTTCCCACATTCACACCATAAGAGAGAATATATATATAAGAAAAAAGAACAAACCTATTAATTACTCAGATACCCGCGAAACGAGACACAATAGTAAAACAATAATAGCGCGGTCTCATAGGACCGGTTGGGGATTCAAACGTTAACATGAGATGTAACTAACAAAAATAAATCACGACTTAATGAATCTATGGTGATTAAAATCTAAATAATATAAGAAACAAACGCTCGCAAACCGCTTGTGCGATATGACCCCTACGCTAGTGTGAATGCCTATAGGAGGGGAACCGATTTTCTAGAGGCGTAACTACAAATTTTCAGTTTTCAGACTTTTCCCTATATTTGCTATAAGACCTTTTTTATGCCAAATTTCATGATTCTAGGTCATCGGGAAGTACCCTATAAATTTTGATTACTTAGAGAGTATCAAAACGTACGTTTTTTGCGATATAAACGGTTGTAACTTTCAACTAAAGCTTCAAGAGATCGCGGGCCTATTCTCGAACTGGACAACTCCACGTGTTCCCGAGATAGAGGGTCTTGACAAACAAAGGTTTCGTTTTTGCCCGTTGAGGTACGAAACGAAACGATAATTGTTGAAAAGTTTTATAGGAAATGAATTTCGATCAAATATTTTTCGAACCTATGATAAGTAGGTAACCCTGTAGGAGCGACACACACGCAAGGACTTTGTGTACCCTGGAATGATTACGAAGTAATATCACACAATCTGAAGTGTACTTCATTTTCATTGCCATTAAGTTCATATTTTTGATTGACAAGCAAAAATGGAAAAAAATGTACCCAGCAAGACGGAGCACAGAAAGAGGTTGCGTGTCCCTTTCTTACTCGTCTATGGACACCATGGTAGAAAGAGATAAGATACCCTTTTGTGAGTACGTTTTTGAGGTTGACGTAATCAATCCAGATAGTATAAATAATTCTGAGACACACTGACTGAGGTAATGTCATACCCACACACTGACATTTGCCTGCTGCGATAGCAATAAAAACTATTGAAAATTTGGGAGAAATTTGGATGTGTACCGTAATACCAAAAATGATGAATGAAAAATTAATGATTTTCCAATTTCTTTTCGTTTCTTCATAACTTGATAATAATATCTGTGTTCCTACGGAGAGATATCTTGAAGTATTGTTGTTTATAATATAGAAAAAAACAAATAAAAACATGACATTTTCGGTGTAAAAATGTGCAAAATTAAATTCGCTTAAATTTCGTTTGGGGTAAGTTTTTCAACAGAAAGACGACGTAGGAACCTAGATAATTATTGTCTGAATCCGAATAACATCATATTATGGTGTAAATATGCTTAAACTGCAAATGATTTTGGTATTACGTTTGTATGGAAAATTGACACTTCGCGCCAGCCTTAAATATATACATTATTTATCTAGGTTTTGCCCAACCTATTTCAGCTCTAGATAATCTTAAAACATCAAGAATCTAATATAGGTGCAAAATATAACTATATTTTTACTCTGTAAATTTTTGGTTGTTTTTAGAATGCAGATGAACTAGTGAAGAACAAGATCCACCCTACAAGTATTATCTCTGGTTACCGTCTAGCGTGCAAGGAGGCCGTCAAGTATGTGCAAGACAACCTCACAGTCACCGTGGAGTCACTCGGCAGAGCATCCATTGTCAATGCCGCCAAGACCACCATGTCTTCTAAACTTATTGGAGCGTATCCTTTTTGATAAAACAAGTAACCATACTTTTAGAGAACAAAAATTATTTCTACATGCCCAAGTTTGACTGTACGACTCCCCAGTATATAAGTTGTACAATCATTGCAAATTCTAAGTTTAAGTTAACCATAATTATATTAAATTTGTACATATTATTCATTTACTGTACAATTTTACGTATTACAACGACTTGGGAAGCAGGTTGTTGGTGCCAAAAGAGTAAAAATTCTACCATTGGTAATGAATTTGTCGTATCATTTTTCATTTAATATTATTTTAAAATAACATGGTTATTATGACTTTATAACACACTGTATAATGATGTTGAAACAGATAATCATGTTAGGATTTTACAATTATCTTTATACAATAATAAAACCTTAACAACAAACACAGTGATGCAGATTTCTTCTCCGAAATGATTGTGGACGCAGCACAGGCTATCAAAGTAACAGACTACAAAGGAAACGCACAATACCCCATTAAGGCTATCAATATTCTTAAGGCCCATGGTAAGAGTGCCCGGGAGAGTGTGCTAGTCAAGGGTTATGCTCTCAACTGCACCGTGGCTTCCCAAGCCATGCCCAAGAAGATTCTGAATGCGAAGATTGCCTGTCTCGATTTCTCGCTACAGAAGACTAAGATGAAGATGGGAGTTCAGGTAAGATATTTTGCTTTAGAATAACTTTTTAAAAGACCATCATCAACCTTCCTTTGAATCACTCTGTTTATTGGTGAAATCATTTCAGTAGTTTTTGAGTCAAAGATCACATTCATAAAGACAAACGTGATTTCCTGTGCCAGAAAGAGATGAACCCATAAATATAGTTTAATATAATACCCGGCAAATAAGTTGGCAAGTTTCGCGCATGGTGCACAAAACAGCCAATGAGCGAACAGGACGTAACGCAATGCAAAGGCAAAAGTCGTCTAACGCACCAATCCTAAACTACTATTATAATGCTGCACCAATCGCGCGCCGGATCGGCGCTACCTCGTACCCCGCGTCCCGCTTGACCACCAAATAGACCTAAAAAACGATTTCTGCGCATTGCCAAGTTATCTGCCGCCGTTTATAGCACTTGCATTTGCGAACTGGTATACTGCCGTCACACAGTGAAACTTCCCTAAGGCCCTACTCTAACTCAAAACAACAATTACAGGTCCTGGTAAGCGACCCCGAAAAACTAGAAGCCATCCGCGCCCGCGAGTTAGACATCACCAAGGAGCGTCTACAAAAGATCCTCTCAACCGGAGTCAACGTGATCCTATGCTCAGGCGGTATCGACGACCTGTGTCTCAAGTACTTCGTCGAGAACGGTGCCATGGGTGTCAGGCGGTGCAAGAAGGCGGACCTGAAGAGGATTGCCAAGGCTACTGGCGCGGCCTTCCTGACTTCTCTGACGAACATGGAAGGAGAAGAAGTGTTTGAGGCCAGCATGATTGGAGAGGCCGCTGAAGTTGTACAGGAACAGATCTGTGATGACCAGCTTATTCTTATCAAGGGGTAAGTGTGGTTGCTTGTTTAGGGCTTAATTTTTTGTAAATGTTTTATTTATAATTTGGTAAATAATAAATTATATTATAGCTTATTTGTATTATACAAAAGATAACAAGTTAACCATGTATGTATAGCTGTCTATTTCAGTGCAGACTACAGCCTGTTAAAGTTCACTGTAGCAATTACTACGTTTTTTTTTAAGTGATCATACAGTATACCTACTTGTTAAAAAGTGCATTCAATACTTGTGAAATTGAAAAGTGAACATATGCTAAATTTGACTAGCTTTAAGTAGGACATTCCCAATAATACTATCTACATATATTTTTATATTTATCTGAAAAATGGATAGATTCATCTCCAGTCTGGTGATTCTCAGAAATCTACCTATACAAAGAATGAATTCACGATATTGCATCAATTAATCTTTAATCATGTTCTCCTCCAGGCCCGTAGCCCGCACGGCGGCGTCGATCATCCTGCGCGGCCCCACGGACGCGTACTGCGACGAGATGGAGCGCTCGGCGCACGACGCGCTGTGCGCCGTGCGCCGCGTGCTGGAGTCGGGGCGCCTCGTGCCCGGCGGCGGCGCCGTCGAGGCCGCGCTCTCCATATACTTGGAGAACTTCGCTACCACGCTGGTATGTTTCAATTCTCATTTGTATCTTTTTGAAATCGAAGTTGAAGTAAGACTTTATTGAAATGAGTTCACGCCACAGATTTCTGTGAAATTAAGCAAATAGATAATTTATGACTTGGATGTTTTAATCCAAAGAACACATTCAGAAGCTAATCACAAACGAAGAAGCATTGAGGTGTTCATGGGGCCATAGGTTAAACGATAGAGAATCAAGAGACCATGAAAAGAAGGCAATGAAGGAACAACAGAGTGGGTTTTAGTCAGTAAAAGTGACACGCCCTCCCGCTACGTCCAAGAGCGGGAGAAGTCATTCGGATGACCACCTAAAAAAAATGGTGTGTTCATTTTGCTAGGACAGTAACCCAGATTTTAGCACAATCACTTTGTCATATCACTCTATGACAAAGTGATTGTGCTAAAATCTGGGTCATCATTTTGATGCATCCATTATCATCTCTGGATTTTCATCTTTCTGTGAATGTTCCAGAGTTCTCGCGAGCAGTTGGCGATCGCCGCCTTCGCACAGTCGCTGCTGGTCATTCCGAAGACGCTGGCCGTCAACGCTGCGCGGGACGCCACCGACCTAGTCGCCAAGCTCCGTGCTTACCACAACTCATCACAGACCAAGGTAAACCATTCATTGTGTCTTCATCATCATTTCAGCCGAAAAACGTTAGCTAATGGACATAAGCTTCCCCCAAGCGTCGCCACAACGACCGGTCCTGTGCGTCTCGCAGCCATCGGATTCCCGCGACCCTCACCAATTAATTGTGGTTATTATTATTTACATTAGGATCTACTGATCTGGTTTGTAGGGGGGTCTTCCTAACTACCAGCTGTGATCCTTTATAGTACTTTTATCTTTCTGTTTGATCGTAACATAACACGTAAGATCGAATACAACATCAAAGTGAAGAATATAATCGAATACTGCACATCTTTAAACCTTAAAAGATATAGAGCAGATATGTATTTAGTGAATAAATCAAAATGAGTTCTTATCACAGTATATTGATCATCTCCCTGCATCTTCCTCAGGTTGAGCACGCGAACCTGAAGTGGGTAGGTCTAGACCTAACAGAAGGCGTGTTACGCGACAACCTAGCAGCCGGAGTCCTCGAGCCCGCCATCTCCAAGGTGAAGTCTCTCAAGTTCGCCACCGAAGCCGCCATCACGATCCTCCGTATCGACGACATGATCAAGCTGGATCCCGAGCAGAAAGGCAAGAGCTACGAGGACGCCTGCCACGCCGGAGAACTATAATTAACTTAATAAGTAACGCTACACTTGCGACTAACGTAACATTACCAAACAAACTCCTATATCATGATGTTATGTTAGGTGTAAGCTCAAAGGCGATCTCAGTACTGCACTGGACTGAATTTTAATACACTATAGACATGACGTCGTGTTTGGAGGTCTCTATGTGTGCGTACACCCGCCTTCCGCCGCTAAATTCCCGTCTTGTGTAAAGTTAGCACTGCCTCCGATATCCTAAGGTGCTAATCATATTGTTCGAATTTGCAGTTAATCACAAAGACAAAGATATTTTTATTATATTAATATTACAAAGAACTAGCTGAAACGTGCTGAGATCAATCTATGAAATAGTAGAGGATGCTTGAGGTGCCTGTATGTCGACATACTGTTGACTTGCGTGTTGGAGTGTATACTAACTGTAGGTACACTCCACAGAAGTAACACAATATCTCCAATGCCTTTATTATTCAATCGTTTTACTTGTAAGCTATAAAATAGTATTATTGTTCATTTTGTTTCTTCACTGTGAATAATTGTAGTCGGGAGCTAATTTGACGGTTTGCTGTCTTTCTTGTAAAGGCGCTTTCGTTTTGGTCAGTGAAAAGTAACCAAAGCTTGGTTGTATAAGTATTCCTTGAAAGAAGTGATTATTTTATTGTAAGCCACATTGCGAGAGCTGTATATGGTCAGGAAATTATTTCGTCATCTGTATCCGTGCAGGGTTAACCACCGTCACAATATTTTGCATCAATGGAAGATTAATTTATTTTAAGAAACCGTCTTTGCTTTTAACATTTAATGCTAGTTTATTTGCTAGGGCGTGTTGTGCGTCACACTGATAATAAAATTTTAATACTATTTCGTTGTGTTATTTGATCTGAACCTGTCCTCCCAAACTTTATCATTAGATAGGTATATAATTTTTTTTTTTTTTTATTTGGTCTACTATTTCTGGAAATCTTTATCCAACCCCTTCCTAGTTAGTTCCTGTGGTCACGTCTCCTTTTACAAAAATGTGGAATTTATTATAAATTACAACAATAGCCAAATCCTACAGAAGGCTCTTTGTCTAATGATGCCATGAATTTCTATTTCTCATTTATGTTAGTTGGATGCCTGGTTCTCGCAAGTATAACTTTCACAACTCAAATTTTTTGCTGATATTCGATTTTGAAACCTCTGCCAGAGTCCATCAGCTTTCCACTCTGTATATTGTAGTATAGTCAAAAAGTTGGATGAACATACCAAACCCCAGTAACAACTATTACTGCACTCTTGCAGAATTGGTTAATATCAATTCTGTTTTAATATTACCAATTAGCACCCTACGCATCGAGGCGCAGTGGTTGTTGAGCAGCCCTAGCCAGCTTATAGAGCTAGGATCATTACATTACCTACTCAGCATCTAATGTATAAAAATAGTAGACACATTTTGATACAAGTGGAGAAAGTTTGTCATTGCAACAGGCGGAATTCACCCAATTTGCAGGCGAGGGTATTCTGGAGCAGAGTACCGCCGTGAAGTTTCCACGTGTATCAAAATTAGAATTAAATAAATGGGGCCAGGGGACTTACGATGGCGGGGGGTGAGCGATAGGAATAGGTTTTCAAGTAAGTGTATGGAAAAATCTTTTGCATGTAACGATTCGTGAATAAAGTATCTGTGCAACTTTAGCATCTCTATATGCGTCCTTTTCGCTCTTTTGTACATAACCTATTGCTATCCTGCTGTCACTGTTATCAATCTGCCTCTCTGTCATTTCTTACGTCGGTGATAAAAATTGGATTTTCACCTCCAATTTGAACTGATAAGACTACAGTAATATTCTGTTTTTATTATTTGTAAATATCAACCAGATAACATTGGACAATACGTAAGAACAAATGATCTTAGTGTAACAATAAAATTGCTTAGATAAATCGCAATTTACTTTAAAAAAAAACATGTTGCTAAGAAAAATAACTTCACCGGTAACTAATATAAGTAAAAATGTTTGTCGCGCTCTTTCTACGGCGGCAGATGTAAAGGTAACTTATTTTTATTATCATTTTCTGTTAGGTAACCAGTAGATTCTGTTATACTTTTTTTGTGGTGAGCCCACCTCATCTGTTTACTTTTTAACAGTTGAAATTTTCATTAAAACTGCTTTAATTATTTATTCCTTGAATCGGAATCGTCAACCCAATTTATATGTAATTGTTGTTTAGAAAGAGCACAATGAATCAGCTGTTTTGTAGCGTCAGTCACATTATAACTGAACTTTATTTTTATCATGTTGCAGGAAGAGAAAAAAAAAGTCAATAATTTAAATATCAACTATGTAAAAGTTGGTAACGGAGCCCACCACGCCCTATTCTTGCCAGGTGCCTTGGGCACAATATGGACTGAAGGAAAACCTCAAGTCGAGGGATTCAACCGGGAGAAATTCACTTTAGTAGCTTGGGATCCTCCAGGCTATGGGAAGAGCAGACCTCCTGAAAAGACATTTACTACTGACTTCTATGAAAGGGATGCAGACGCAGCTTATGAGTTTATGAAGGTAGATATGAAAGAAATTTTTCTGCTATTTATGTCACTCAAAAAAAAATTGTGAGGTGTTTATATCGAAAAAGGCAATAGTCCATAATAGCACCAAAATGCCTATCAAGTAGCAGGGGTAAAGCCCGTAACTGAAGTTTAGTAGGTTTAACGTTTGAATCCCCGACCGGTCTCATGAGACCGCGCTGTTATTGTTTTACTATTGTGTCTCGTTTTGCGGGTACGTGATAGGTTAATAATTATAACCAATTTTCCTCAGGCATTAAAGATTCCCAAGTTCTCTCTATTGGGATTTAGTGATGGTGGAGTAACAAGTCTGATCCTGGCTGCTAAATACCCAGATGCTGTGAACAAGCTTGTGGTTTGGGGCAGCAACGCTTTTATCTTGCCTCATGAACTGGAAATTTTAAAGAGTAAGTTTATTTTTTGTTTGAATGCAATCCCACCTGATGGTAAACAGTGATGCAATCATTGATGGTGTGGTAAACTAGTGTATTAAGAACCTATTCACTCTAGGCTCTATTTGAAACTCAGTAGCCCTAGCCCTTATACCAATTTGATTGGGAATAGTACAGCATGCCCATTTCTTTAATTAAAAAAAAAACAATTGTTATAAGTAAACAGTCCCAATGCATCAACACACGTAATTCCCGCCCTTAGGTCCAATATGAAAAGTGTTGCATCCTTGCATCAGTTAAATCCTTCTTTTAAAAAATGTGTTTATTTCTTTACAGAAATTAGGGATATAAATAAATGGTCAAAAAGGATGAGAGAACCTTTGATTGAGATTTATGGAGAAAAGTTATTTGCCAGATACTGGGCTGAGTGGGTAGATGGAATGGAAACCATAGTCAAAACTAAGGATGGCAACATTTGTTCTGAACTTCTAAAACATATAAAATGCCCTACATACATACTGTATGGGCAACAGGATCCATTAGTGGACAGTGTTCATGTCTCCCACTTGCATACACATATTGAAGGTTCAAGGTAAGTATAAAGATCTGAAGAACAAATGATTCATCTCACAAAGGGTCAGCTCACACCAAGACGCGACGCTGCGCGCATGTTTTAATAGAGTGACTCAAAATAGAACTTTATTTACTACGCGAAAAGGTACACATTTCATTGTGAGAATTTAGAATACGTTGAGGCGTCTCGCTGCGTAGCGGAACGTTTTTACATTCGCGACGTCGTGTTGCCAACGATTTTACTATGCGCCTCGCAACGTTACGATGCGTCTCGCGGTGGCGCGGCGCAGCGCGATATCGCTGGCCTCTTCCAGCATCGTCGCGTCTCATCGTGTCTCGGTGTGAACTGAACCTAAAATGTCTCTGTAACATTTTTTAAACTGTTTACTTTTTGTAGGATACATCTGTACCCAGAAGGCAAACATCACATTCATTTGAAATATGCTGAAGATTTTAATCAAAGAGTTCAAGAGTTTTTATTGAAACCGTAAGGAAAATTAAGAATAGTGTTTTGAGCATACTGCCATGTAAATTGAGCCTGTTATAAAATCATTTATTCTGATATTTTATAATATTTTTTTTTACATAAGGATTTAAAAACAACAAATAAATGTTATATTTTATTTTGAGCATGAATTATTTCAGAAAATAAATATCATTTGGTAGATGTTGCTAGTACAAGTTTGGTAGCAATTTAAATATAATATGGTACATAATCATCCTGACCGAGACACAGTCGTCAACGGCGCGTACTGTTCGCTTCAAAGAGAGGTCAGCAAAACCGTATGGGCCCAGCAGGGTCGAAACCTCTGGGGCCATGGGTTGGCTTCTGAAAGTAAAACCCGGAACCCTGGAACGAAGGCAAAAAAGAAACAAAGGAGTAGGTTTCATCAGTAAAAGTCCAACACGCCCTTCCACTCCGCCCTAGAGCGGGTAGTCATTAGCTAATTTCCCACCTAAAAAAGGGTCCTTCACATTGTTTAACACAACATTAATATTTTTATGTTGCAAGTTTCAAGAATCTTAATATTTGTATTTGTATCCTTTTGCAATTGAAGTCGGAAAGACGTACCCAAGTTTACGTCAAAAACTTTATCTTTGCCTCTCTCGTGTAGATAGTAGCTACCATTGTCTTCTGGTTATCATTCTAATCATTCTGTTCTAAAACACTGCAATGAAGTTGGATTTACACCTCTCATTAGTGATAAGGCTGCAATACCTACTGCATTATTATATTTTTATTAATTTTAAACAAGATAAAAAACCGAGCAAGTGCGAATCAGGACATGCGCACCGAGGGTTCCGTACCAACTTATTTGCGGTTTATGACTTAGGGCCTGTTTCATAATGTCCGAATAGCCACTACTTTCCCGAATAAATTCAAAAATGGAACAGAATTTGTATGATATCTGCCAAGTAAGATATTGGGAACTTAATCATAGGTGGTGAAATAGGCTCTTAATATAAAAAACTACTTCCTAGATCTCGTTCAAACCAATTTTCGGCGGAAATTTGCATAGTAATGTACACACTGTACACAGAACAGTGTTCTGTGGTAATGTACATCATATATTTTTTTCAGTTTTTTTATTCTTATTTTAAAAGTAACAGGGGGGGGGGGGGGGCATTGATTTTACCACTTTGGAAATGTCTCTCGCGCAAACTATTCAGTTTAGAAAAAAATGATATTAGAAACCTCAATATCATTTCTGAAGACCTATTCTATCCATAGATACGCCACGTACGGGTTTCTGAGTATGGGGAACCCCAGGCATTTTTCTAATTTTGTATGAAAATTTTAATTCGGTTCACAAAATACATCTACTGACCAAGTTTCACCAGTATAGCTCTTATAGTTTCGGAAAAAACTGTGACATACGGACGGACAGACAGGACGAATCTATAAAGGTTCCATTTGTCTACGGAACCCTAAAAAGGTGTCTGTCACTGTTGCTAGATATATTTTTATATATAAAACAAGTGCGATCAGACCTGCTAAAACAGCATGTTGAAGATATCTCAGGGCGCAGGTGTGGCCTAGTGATGGCCCCGACTTACGATTTGTAGGACGTGGGATCAAACCCAGACAAGCGCATTACTTTGTACCAATGTTTTCAAAACGATGAAGGAAAACATTGACCGAGACCGAGGAGCACTACCTGCAATCGACGACTTGGGTTCGGTCCGGACGGTTACCGGACGGCGAGCTACCCATTGCTCGCCGTCCTTATTATACAATTTCTATATACAAGGATTTGAAAGAAAAAATTAACAAAAATTCCCATATTTTATTTTCATTCACTTATAAGCATGATTCATTTCAGAATAAAACAATTTACATTCAATAACACATAATTTAAAATTGAACTGACTCATATTTTACTGTACAAGTGAAAAAATGGCGTTTCTCTTATAACGAGCACAAACAAGCAGCTTGTTATTGTACGGCGGCTAACGCCTTTTGTTCTCATTACTTTATGTTATTTACTTTGCGACTATATTGGATATTGTTAGTTAAATGGTAGTTACAAAATCTTGCATATTTTAAACACGAAAATTCGACTCAAAATGTGCTCAACTAAAATATAAATCGAAGTAAAACTTCAACAACAGCAAATGAAGTATGCATCGACGTTTGTTTCGTTAATAAATATGTATTGCACTCAGTACATATGTCGAGTTCTAACTTTATCTACTATGTCGTAGTCTACGATCGATCGACCCATCACAATTCTTTACATACACTTGTAAAAATGTTAATATTGAAATTCTAAGGCACACATTATGAGCTAGTGTCCTGTAGACAAATGGAAGCACAGTACGTTTTTACTAAATATGCCAATGTTTGTATGACATTATGAATCATAAGTAAACGTTTTACACGTATATAAACAAACACACATAAGCGACCTACCTCGATAAATACATAAGAAAATATAGTGACAATCATTCGCTAATTCCAGTAAGCTTGTTCTTATCTCATAAATAATTTCTCTAGTTACAAAAAATAGTATACACTGAATGGACATTAGATTAGCGACGCGGGCTCGCCCGGCCGCTTACAGCACCATAGTTAGGCTATGCACTACTGTGATCCATCCGTTACATATATTACAGTGAAATAAGATTACTCTTACAAATACATAACGATACAATATTACAACATTATCACCGGGATTATTAACAATACGGCTTTTAATTAATTTTAAATACGTTATATTCGTTACGTTTACAAAAACTAATGTTTTAATAGAGAGAGTCAAAGGCACACACTTTGTAAAAAAATCCTACAAGTTAGTCTCAGTGTCTCTTTTATCACTGTCGGCGGTCGCTACACGTACACGGGCCCCTGGTTGTCGTTGTCGTCGAGGTTGATCTTGTTCGTGTAGCCGTCGTCGAAGAACCTCCGGAACGTGAACTCGAAGAAGCCGTGGAAGGTCTTGCCGTTGTCCAGCAGCTCGCTGTCCGACTTGTTGGAGTCGGAGCTGCCGGAGTTGCGCAGCTTGTCGGGGTCCACCGGGTCGAAGTTGGACGTGTCGGTGGCGTAGTCGATCCGCGGGATGTAGGGCGCCACCTGCCGCCGCAGCCCCTTGTCGAAGTCGATGCCGTGCAGGAACGGGTGGTTCTTCACCTCGTTGGCGTCCTTGCCGAGCCGAGTGTCCTGGCCGGAGCACAGCTGCAGGATTAGATCCTTGCTCTCGGGGGACAACTTGGCAGCGTCCGGAATATGAAGAGTGCTTTCCCAGTTTATAACCTGCGAAACAAAACAAAATTTGGTAAAAATAATAATATCCAAGTTAAGGTTACAATTTTGCACGCCACAATGATGGCGCTAAGTCTCCTCTTTGAGGAGTGGTTGGAAAGTCGTCACGGCGGAAGGTTTCTGCTCGAGATTCAGGTGAAAGAAACGCCAGGGTAGATCTCTCGGTATGGGCCCTGGGTCAGGCCATGGTTCGGTGTGAGAAAAAATGGCATGCGGTCGCCCGTTTCTGAGAATCAGTACAGGTAACGAGGGAGATTGTAGCACTCGTGAGGGAACGGACATCCTCAAGTCCCACCCGCTACGTTAGGAGACGCCCCGGGCGTCGGGAGTAGCGGGGCCATCCCCGGCCAGCGTAGACTCGGGCTTACATATGACGAGCAACAGAAGTTAGTCATACAGCCGTCCGGTTAACACGCGTAGTGATTAACGTGCGCCTAAAAGCTATATGAACAAAATCATAGAGTAAAGGCTCAGCTGGGCCCTTGCCCACTAAGAAGCCCTGGGTAATTACTGAAAAGGAAACCGACAGACAGCCCTAGAACGCAAAGGGCTACTAAAGAACACTGATTTGATTTTAGTCAAAAGTCTGACTTCCCTAGAAAGGGAGTAGTCATTGGATACTTTGCCACGGTCCTACCTTAAAAAATTAAAAGGTTACAAGTAAACAATAAAAATCCAACCTTAAGTTGCGTTTCGGCGGGCGTGGAGGCGAGAAAGGGCGGCGAGCCGACGAGCATCTCGTAGAGGATGACGCCGACGGACCACCAGTCGCAGAGCTGCGTGTAGCCGGTGCGCGTGAGCACCTCGGGCGCGATGTAGTTGGGCGTGCCCACCAGCGAGTGCGCCAGGCAGCGCTGGTGCTCGCGCTTGCGCCGCCTCTCCAGCGGCTTCAGCTGGTGACATCTGCACTCGCCCATGGCACCCCACTCGCCGTCTACTGGATCCATCGAGTCTTGCCGACCGTGATCTGAAATTTTAAGTGTATAACTAAAGCTGACGAAATCCAGGTTGATGATTTTGATGAAGAGCTGCTAATTTTGCTTGAAGGATTTATCTACAGTCCAGACTAGCATATCTGTCTGTTAATATTGTAATATGGAAATATTGTAAACCCAATTTTTTCCTTGAAAAGAGTAACGATGGAGTTTCTTGTAGGTTCTTCTTTATGGGAAACGACCAATTGGAACCATCTTCCGATGTTTTATAAATGCCCATGTGAAATAAAAACATTTTCGATTTGATTTGATGAGACAAGTGCTGCAAGCTACAAGAATTTAGTCAAACAAATACAATTTAAATTTATTATTGAAAAATATGCTTACCATTTCTCTGATAGTATTTCGAATTATGCGTCCACCTGAATCCCGTACATAACCCGAAGTCAGTCAATTTAATATGGCCATCACGATCTATTAGAATATTATCGGGCTTGATGTCCCTGTGGATGAAGCCCATCTTATGGACGCTCTCCACAGCGCACGTCAGCTCCGCTATGTAGAACCTGGCGAGGCTTTCCTCGAAGATACCCAGCTTTATTAGTAACGACATCAGATCACCGCCGGGTATGTAGTCCATCACAAAATACAAGTTGTCTTTATCTTGGAAGCTGTAGTAAAGCTTGACGACCCACTCGTTGTCAGCCTCCGCTAGGATGTCCCGCTCGGCCTTCACGTGCGCCACCTGGTTCCGCTTCAGCACGTCGGCCTTGCGAAGGGTCTTCATGGCATATAGATGACTAGTATCAATCTTCCTTACTAACGTCACTTCCCCAAAGGCGCCGACACCGATCGGCTTTATCTTCGTGAACATAGACTTGTCCATTTTCGCTCGCTTTAGTCTAATGTAATTGGATTCCTTCTGAGACAACATCTTCCTCATTTGGCACTGTGCTTCCGCACTCAGACCTATTTTCGTCATTTCTTTCTCCAATTGCATTCGTCTAAAGGTTCGCTGTTTATAAGACTTCAATATGTTCTCGACATGCTGCTCCATGAAGAATTTAAAAGCTTGAGGCGAATAGTTTCTGACTTTACAATCTCTTCTTTCGTCTTCTTTTTCTTTGCTAATATTCTTTCTTTCTGGTATAGGTGACTGATGCCTTATTTTTTCTACACCTTTAGGCCGGCGCTCTGAGGAACCGTTCGAACTTTTGTCCGAGCTGGAAGCCGCCACACTATCTTTTAGAAGGTTGTTCGTGCAATTTTGGTTCGGACATTTAATTTCTACCTGGGAAGCTTCACCCGTATTGGAGAACTTCTTATGTAAAGGTGAGTGGTGGGAGTTGACAGTAGTCGTGTTGTCGTTTTGATTACCATAGGGCGGCGGTGGAATAGGATGCATTCCTCTCTGCACGGCCAGAGCTTGCATGGTGATCGCGTAGCTCGGCGGCTCTGTGGTGGGGACGGTGGGAGTGGTCGCGGTCGGGATGACTGGCGGCGTGGACCCGGGCGACGACGGCTTCGGGGCCAGCGGGTAGCTCGGCGGCGTCTGCGCCTGTTGCTTTTGCTGGATAGAACTAGCATATGAAGGTGGAGGCGGCTGCGCGGCCGAGCTCGCGACAGGCGGAGGAGCAACAGGCGCTATGGCAGTCTGCAGGACCGGCTTCTGGACTTGTGTACTTTTGACGGACTGCATTATAATGGGAGGTTGCACCGCTTGTCTCGCAGTCCACGCCTGAATAGGCGTAGGGCGAGTCATCCCCGACGCCGACCCGGTCGATTGCGTCACCGTAATCGGGCTCGGCGACCCGGCGGAGGTGCCTCCCGAGTAGATCCCCGACGACGGACTTTTCCTGTAGTCCTGCGACTGCGTGGGACTCTGGCGATTCTGCATGGAGACCGAATACGACGGGGGAGGCGGCACGCCTGAGAGAGGGTAGGGAGGCGGGAGTTCTGCGCCGCCGCCTGACGATTGATAAATGCTGAGGGCCTGGATCTGCTGCGTCAACTGCTGTTGCACTTGAGGCCCGTTCTGCACGATCATGGGCTGGCGCGCGGGCGGCGTGGGCGCGCCGGCCGCCACGGGGCTGGTGCCGCGCGCGGGCGGCAGCGGCGGCGCGGGCGACATGCGCTTCATGAGCTGCTGCACGGACGGCATCACGGGCGGCGTGGACGGACATCGCGGGGGCGGAGGGGGCGGCGGCTCGGAGAAGCCGGACGGCGAGTACTGCCTGCTCAGCTTCTCGTGAGGGAGGGGAGGTGCGTCCGACTGTCGCGGACTGTCGGACCGAGAGCTGCCCGCACCAGAGTCGAGTGCAGGACTGCCTCTATGAAGGTTAATTTCACGCTCTAGACTAGGTTTTCTTATAAGCTTGGAGTTCAGGGCATTTAAATTACTTGTCTTGAGGACTCCATTGATAGCTTCCTGTTGCTTTGACAGGTAATCTAATGCTGCATCAAATCGCCCTCCAGCATATTTTAATGCTCTTACAGCTGGGTCCTGTAAAGATAAAGCAAGTGCTCAAAATGATATCTATTCATATGTAAAAAAACAGATTTATGTTTACCACAAAACATAAAGGTAGTCAGTAAAGATTCTGAGATCACTACTATTAAATAAAAGGCAAAATTTCGCATTAACTGCGGCTGAGAAAATCTTTATACTATCTTCTACCTGCGACTTCGTCTGCAAGGACTTCAGAAAAAAAAAAGAATCGGGATAAAAGGTAGCCTATGTTCTTTTCCATGTCAAAGGCCATATGCATGCCAAATTTCATCCAAATCCGTTCAGCCGTTTTTGCGTGATTAAGTAACAAAAATCCACACTTTCACATTTATAATATCAGTTAGGATTACACTGCTTGGGTGTGACAATTAATTAATATTTTAAACCATCAAAATGCCATTAAGTTGATTGCAGTTAAATCTGGTCACATAGACTCACTATTAACCCTTTCACAGTTTTATTCTACTATTTTTTAATTATTATAGGCTGACTCATTTGATGTTAAGTAATGATGTGTGAAGTTGAAGCATGCTTAGAAGTATTCTTTTCACTCTTGACAAAGAACCCCAGATTGTAACTTGAATGAAACACTGGATCTGTGTGACCTCATATGTGACAATATAATACAACTTGATTATGTTATTGTTACATGATGTGACCTCATATCAGTCACATATCAAGGTGGTAAGTCCCCTTTTTGAGGAGTGGCCGGAGAGCTGTTATGGGGCCTTACCAGACATGAGAAGTTTGGGTCAGTCCCTGCACCTAATTCAGGCGAAAGACACGCCCAGGTGCTGGCGCCATGTGCTGGTTCGGGTCATGGGGTCAGGGGCGAGGGGAAATGTGCGGTGGTAGTCTCCTTTTACGAAGCAGTAATGCTAACGAAGTAGACGTCCACACGCGTGAAGGACCGAACTGATGCCTTAGCTGACGGGAACCCGACCCTGATTACAAATCACTGTATGCTTATGCTTGCGGACTATGAGCAATGGGTAGCTCACTTTTCAACCATCCAGCAATTGTCAGGATCGAGCCCGTACCGTCAGGGAGAAGTCAACAAATCCAAGAGACCCTGCAGAGCCAAAGCCTACTGGGGCCATGGCAACTGGAGGAACATAGGCGTGGTTTTAGTTAGTATAAGTCTGACAGTTTCAGACAGTCAGGCAGTACTTTTGGTTGCCATATCTTACTGGTATATACAGACGAAAATTTGTATGTATGGATTTTTGTTACTCTTTGACATGAAAACAACTGAATGGATTTTAATGAAACTGTACAATTATAGAAAGATATTCTGTGCATTGTCTCAAAAATCTAATCCTGCACAGGCACTGTTATGGACACCAGCTAATCTTTTATAGAAGAATGAGTATAAATCCTTAGATATAAAAAAATGCCCTATGGTATCTGTCTGTATCGATGGTCCCTAAGTAAAGTATCGAATCAATAAAATAGCAATTTTTATTATGACTGTTTTGAGCTCTTTTTAAAGGATGTTTTTTAATACCACTTCAAATATCGGGAAACTTAAGAGTTTTCCTAATTTTTGAAGTTGTATTAAAAAAACATCCTTTTAAAATGAGCTCAAAACAGTCATAATAAAAAATTGCTATTTTTTTGATTCGATACTTTACTTAGGGACCATCAGTATGTCTGTTCACAATAAATTCAAAACTCACTGGACAGATTTTCATTTGGTTTTCATCAATAGACAGAGTGCTTCATAAGTTACATTTAGGAGTATAATACATGCAAATTATTGTCAAGATTTTCAATGATTGATGCTGGTAATAAATGATAATGATAAATGATATTTATTTTGTAAGTAGGTTTTTACAAACACATCAATTTTTTCTTTCGTCATTATGTACTATCTCTTTTGATGTAAATGAGTGTCTGTGATAGTCTTTTGAGGAAAAAACCATGCAGATTTGAGTAGACCTGTTCAGTCAGTGCAAGCATTTGTCAATATTCATAAAGCTCAACTCAGGACTACGACTCAACGCCTTGACGAACAATACCAAGCTACAAGGAGCTCAACGACTTGATGAACAATACCAAGGAGAGGGCATTTGGGTCGCAGAAAATACTCAAATTGCCAGACATTCGTTAAAATTAATGAAGAAAGGAAAAAAAGAAAAAGGAATCCGTGCTGCTGCAGCAGGTCATTAGTGGTAAATAATCTTAAAACAAATCTCTCCAAATGATCTTTATATAATTGACATCATTAAATGAATGTAATAAAATTAGTCTCTACATCAATTAAACATAGCGGTCTCATAGGACCGGTTGGGGATTCAAGAACTAACACTTGGACCTAGCAGGTGCTTAGTTATTTTTTCTCAGCAACTACGCTGACTCTACACAAACAAATGTATTGTTTTGGTTCATCTTGACAGTTGTATGCTTGGGAAACTTTATTCAGTTTTAGCAGGTATGATATCTGGCCTAGTGAATTCTACTCTTCTGTCTGCACTGAGTAGATGTGGTTTTAGCATTCAGACATACATGGGTTTTGAAAGCATTAATCTTGTGTTTATAGTTTATTGCTTAAAAACATTTTCTCAGTGCAATAAATATTCAATGATTTTGAGTTTAGAAGTAAACAATAACACTAGTTACTTACCTCATCAAATCCCAAAGCTATCAGTTGATTTAAGGTCTGCGGAAGTGCAGTTAAATCTTTATCAAGACCATTTCCTGACGACGAGCTGAAGCCAGAGCTAACACCGGAGCTGACGGTGCTGGCTGCTGACGAGCCAGGGGGCTCTGAGTTTCCATTGTTAGCAAATGGTAGTAGTGAGTTGCGGATCTGGGCTAGCGCCTTTTGATGATAGCCGGAGCGAGCGGCCGCCTGGCGGGGCGCCGGCGGGTTCATGGCGCCCGCGCCCGCGCCCGTGCGCCTCACCTCTCACCCGACCCCTCCCATCACATGAGCACACACCACCTTCTGACCACACTCATGTTCACTGCTCACGATTGCATTTATTATACACTAAAATATTGTCTGTCAACTTGTAGTCCAGATGTGTGCAAATTCGTTTGTTTAACTTCTTTTCAATGCCTGGTTTTTGTCAACATAATATGAACATCCAATGTTTTGAGAACTTGTGTAATGGACTGAAAAAAAAAAACAATCATCTTGTATCACAATAAATAAACACTAATAGACTTCTAATAAGTGGTGATCTGATAAAAGTGAACTCTTACTGGATTGTTATGTGCCATTTGACATGGATACAATTTCATCAACATGAATAACAATCTCTAACAAATACATACAATATCATAACCAAAAATTACGTGTAGTATGAATAAAACGTTACAAAATAACATTCTGAATTAATATTCGTCCAGTCAAAGCTGTTGGTTCATTACAAGCCAGAAGAATGTTCAACACGAATCAATCATGACATAGTACTGTGGAATGCCAAAATTAGAGTCAGCTTTGTTTCTTATGTTTAACTAATTACAGGCACTGTTTTAAAATATATAATAGATTAACAATTTACCAAGAGATTTTTCACTTTCTGCAAATTTGATTCGGAATCACAAACGTCATAATCTCGTAAAATAAAAATTCTTTCGGAGAGCTCTCACATTACCGATGACATCTTTCTCGTACACCACAAATTATGATAACAATGTCAATGTTCATATCCGTACTAAACAACTGAGAATTTGCATAAACTTTTCCATAAATGTAATAATATCCAATGAATTACGAAAACAAAGAACTCTGAAACACAGACATGCAAGTTGGCAAACCATACAAAGCGACCATTTTGAAGAATTACCACATTCTTTTGTATGTTCATAAAAGCTACGGCATAGTGACGTTTGTCGATGCTCTGTATTTTATTTTGATTCTTTTTTAAATTTAATTACTATAAATCGTATTCTAATAATCAGCTTGTTCAATTTCTGTCTATTACAGTTTTTGAACTGATTTAGTTAGTACATTACTATTTATGAATAAAACATATAAAACTATAATTTATTTTAAATTGTGTTTGTTACGTGAATGGGAAACTTTATTTAAAAGTGGCAAAGTGGCCAATGAATAGACAGCCTGCGAGTATTGTCTATGAAATATCAAAGAGCGAATGGATTTTAAACACTATTATAAACATATCGATTTCTTGGTGATATTATCTGTGGTAAAAAAAATCAATCAATTCATTTGATTTGTTGTGAAGTGTTGATTGGTGTTCGTGCTCATCACTTTAAAAATATTTTTAAGCCAATTTCTTCAATGATCGCATTTTATAATCAGCTACATAACTATAAAAACCTTAAATACTATTATTAGTATATTTTCCAAAATGCTGCGGCGACTAGTGCTGTTTTATTTTCTATTTTTACCTTACTTTGTTGCACTTGAAGAAAGTTCAGTGTATGAATACAATGCAAACAATTTTAAATTTCAAATAGAAGAAATGGACGGGAATTTTGTAATGTTTTATGCACCCTGGTGAGTAACTACATACTTTTTATGAGATGCACATGCACCTACCATTGTAACCTTAGCCCTAATAAGTTGTACACTCACTAGCTCGAATTTCAAGTTTGTAAAGGTTTTATCCTCTGACCAAACAAACCGGTAAACAGTATTACTATTGGCTAATGTTAATCTACTTTCAGGTGCCGCCACTGCACAGAGTTCCATCCAATTTGGTCAGAACTAGCTGAGCTAGTGAATACAAAAGATTCAAAGTTTGCTATTGCCCAGGTTGACTGTACAATACACTACAAATTATGTAACGAGAACGACATCACAGGTACTCGGCGATTTATAATTAGATTACCTACACAAGTATGAAGAATCTACAGTTCAATGTTTTTTATATGTCTGTTATGATGAAACTTGACATTATTTATTCTGAGCTAAACCACAACAGCTGGTCTTCTAATCTTATCTCAGTTCCAAACTTATAAAAAGAGTCTTGTAAAGTAAAACAACATATTAGCATAATGCTATCCAGCTGCTTAATCTTTCGGTCCATTTTTGTGCTGCATTTAGAAAGAATATAACATTCCCACTAAGACACCAAGCTCTGCTAAAGAAAGAAATTACTTAAATTCTCATTAATTTCCAGGATACCCAACACTACTATACTTCCATAAGAATACTTTTTCACCAGTAGAGTATAAGGGAACCAGGGACCTGCCTTCCCTGACATTATTTTTAAGTGAAGTCTTTACTATGAAATCAGAGGTAAGCATTGTATCTATCATGATTAAAAGCATAGACCTTAAACTTAAAAATATTAAAAGTTAAAATTCTTTGTTTGTTTATATAAAAGGTAAAAAAAAACCTATCTGATTATGAAAATCTTATCTGATTGTGAAAATCTAACTCCACTATTTACCTATAAGTTTTTTTTAAATTTAGTTTATCCTAATCAACCCATAAACATGACTGCTACCCAGAAAATCAACATCAACATTTACACTTAAAACTCAATAACTTTTCAGGGTATGGACTATGAGAAGGAATCCAGAGAGGTGAAAACATACAGCGGTATGGCCTATTTAAATGACCAAAACATTGAGAAATTTGTATCAAGAGGACAGCACTTCATCATGTTTTATGCTCCCTGGTGTAAGGCATCACAGGTGACTGATAAAATATTTTTTACCTCATAACTTGTGTTATCTATAAATAAATTCTTCAAGGCTAAAGTCATGTCATGAAATTGCAATTCTCTACAGTAAAATGAATGCTGCCATTAAAGTATAATGCAAGACAATTGAATGCAGCTATAAATATAATGGATAATGCAGCCATAAATAATTGTAATGAAAAATTCTTTCACAATGCTACTTTTTAACAAAACAAATATTTACTTATTTTTTTATATAACATAAACTTGTTCTTTACTGCAATCCCACCTGATGGTAAGCAGTGATGCAATCATTGATGATAAGGCACACTATTTCATTCAGAGCCTTTTCACTCTAGCCTCGAAGGCACCCCAATTATAATTAGACAGGAAGACTGCAGCAGGCTGACTGTTAGTAAAATAATAAATTGGTCTTATTAAAAATTTCATAAACATTTCCAGAGACTGGCACCAATATGGGCAGATTTAGCCGTCCAGTATGCACATAATGAGTACATCCAGATTGGCAAAGTGAACTGCTTGGACAATGAGATGACTTGCAAGACTTTTGACATCAAACAGTATCCATACCTTATGTGGATTGTCAATGGCAGAATTGTAAGTTTTTTTTAAATATATTTTTGGTTTTTAAGCCAGTAAATCTGACTCCAGTCTTACCATGAAGTACCGTGTTACCCCAGTTAATGGGTTGTGGAGGTCTGGTAGGCAGCCGCTCCTCGTAAAACATTGGTATTCAGGTGGATGATAGATGATGATGACTGGTTATGGTTAATTAATTTCACCAAGGTTGACCACGGTGAAGGTGGTATTATCTGTTCATGTTCACGGGAGAACTTGAACCAGAGGGTTTGAAGGAGTAGAAGAAGTCCTTTGTCAAGCAGTGGGACACATTACATAGTTAAAAAAATACTGGTATGTTAGTTGCAAGACCCATTGATGATAAAAATAGCAGAATACTCAAATGATGTTGCATAAGGAAGATTAATTCAAGTGAGTTGAAAAGGGAATGAAAGATAGAGGAGAATGGTATATGAAAATCCATGGCCACAAAGCTAATGTTGACTTTGATGATGATGGAAAATATTACTCCCTAGATATTATGGCACATTAAGGTTAAGTGATGATGCTTTAGATTGTTTGTGTAGAAATAACATCAATGTAGAACATACTAGAATAGAGGTGAAGCAGCAACAAGTAAATAAAACTTAATTGGATGGCATTATTAACAGGTGTGCAAACAAATGTCTGAAATTCTTTCTGTATACTTATATTTAATTTACAGATGGGTGTAGCTGAAGCTGAAACAATAGATGATCTTAAAGGATATGTAGAAAAAATGCTATTAACTGAAAATCATGACCCTGACAAATTCTTGAAGAAAAAGAAAGCCCTGCCAGTGGCTAGGATATCAGAAGAAACTTTCGAGACCTTCCTGGAGAAGGAACTAGTATTTATTAATTACTTTGCACCATGGTAATCATCCTATTAAAGTTTCTCCCAATATACAGTTCCTAAGGCCAAATGAAATATCACAAGACTTTTTGGTGTCTGTGACAAGTAATAAGATACCTTGTGTTAACTCCTAATATTTACCTATTGATAAATGAATTCACACACAAGATAATTTTGTAGGTAGTGCATATAAATTAAACTGGTTGTGACATAGAGATAAGGGCATTGTGGTAAAACCTACAATGACACAAACTATACTGGGTTCAATAAAACACCTTTTTTTAGGTGGGAAATCATCAATATGATATGATACTCCCGCCGCGCTCTAGTGAGAACGCATGTCAGACTTTTACTGACTAACGGCCGAAACCAATAACCTATCTCCAGCTTTGGCATACTGGAGATAGTAAAACAAATGATACAATACAAAATTATACAAGATTTCTGTTGTTTCATTTTTGTTTTTCTGTCTCCAGTATGTGAAAGATAGGTTATTGGGTTCGGCTGTAAAACTCCTGCAATTTGCCGACATCTCTACGAGGTGCGCGTAAAACAATACGCGCCGGCGACGACTTGGGCTTGGTCCGGACTGTCACCGGACGTCTGGAAGGCGAGCTACCCATTGCTAGCCGTCCACAGCCCCATTCTATATAACACCTAGTTTACAAAATTAAAATCCATTTCGTTTTAAAGAAGTATTTTGAATAATGATCTAGTTTTATTTTCCCTTTTCACAGGTGTGCACATTGTATGCAGTTAAGTCCACTTTGGCTGAAACTGGGTGAACGATTTCAAAATGAAACTCGTGTCATAATCGCCGATGTTGATTGTGTGCAATCAAAGCCAATATGTGAGACAGAGAAGGTGAGAATGTGAGATATATAAAAATGCTGCATGTTGTGGAGTAAATGTTAAACTTCTTATCACGAAAGTTTTGGTTCAAAAAAGATGTAATCTAATCTAAGCATGGTTGGTATTTATGTTGTGTCTATTGGGGGCAAGACCTTACATGGTAACTATACAAGGCACCAGATAAGCTTGGAATAAAATACATTGACCTTTTCCTAATATCTCTGCAAAGGTACACAAAAAATAAACAACAGCTGTTTTATGAGTAGATGTTGATTCAAGACAGCTTTATGTCTATTTTTGTTTTTTAAATTAAGAATGTCAATGAATGTAGGTGGGTCAACAACCATTATTCTATGTTTATCTGGCATGGCCTATAGAATCCTCTTATCACGAAAGTGTTAGTAAAAAATATATATATCAGTAATCTAATCTAACCATGGTTGGTATTTATTTTTTGTCTATTGGGGGCAAAAGCTGACATGGGTTACCAAGAGATACTACATGCAACATTATTATTTTGATATCTAGTTTTGATGTATATATCTAGTAACATCAAACCTAGATATCAAATAATGTTCTTTCTCTAGGGAACCACATTTCCTATTCCATATTTCTGCATTTTTATGTAAAATCCATTTTCTTTTAGATCAATGGCCTCCCCACACTAATATTATACAAGGAAAAGAAAATAGTGAATGTAGAACACGGCGGGCGGCCGCTGGAAAGCCTAATAACTCTAGTCACAGAACACCTTCAGGATACCAACACTAATACTGCTTCACAAGAGACCACAACCATTGAGGAGGACATCATGAAAACCAAAGACGAACTATAAATTATGTTAATAGGTAGATTAATAAACAAATTTGATAAGACTTTGTTTTTTCCTATATTTTATTATAGAAACACGCTTTAACACTAATGTTTAACATGCATAACATCATCATGCAAGTTATAATAACCATGCAAGATATGCAACATAAAAACCTCAAGTATGTTCAAGAACTAATCAACCAAAAAGGTTATGTTAATTTTTCTAGACAAATACTTTGGACAATCCGGCAATCCAAAGGTTGTAAGTTGACCTCTTCAGAAAACGACCATAAGGATTGCAGCTAAAATAGCACTAATAAAGAAAATAACATTTTAAAGCAGAAGTTTTAACTCCTAAAAAGGTACATTTAATTATTAATTTGAACTTACAAGGATAGGTACATATTCAAGCAGATATCAATATATCTTGGTGCATGTATCATAGTGGTTGCATTTTTAGAAATGCATAAACAATTAATATTATTAGTAACTCTGCAAAGCCATAGCGATCTGGGATGTCAATGACCCAAATCTCTGGTAATCCAAATTCTTCTCTAGAGCATCTTTTTGTCCACAGTCTGTGACTGAAAGAATGCTCCGTCAGCGTGAGTAGCCTGTCTGTTAATCTGCTTGTGCCTGTCACGAGACACAATTTCTTCTAACACCTCTCCATCACCTTTAATTAACCTGAAAACAAGACTCAACTGAGGGATGGTAATAACATTAATTTGTAGAGGCAAAAGTAATATTATTGGTATGTAGATTTTGTCCGTAGGCAAAATACTGCATTAGAGATGCAAGTTGTGGACACCAGCCTGGCCACATTCATGTAGATCTTGAACTTGTGTCTGCTGCCATTGCCTTCACCCACAAGAAAGTAAAAAATAATCCTAAGAAACTATACTCCCAATTTCAAAAGTATGGCCTATTCCAGAACATGGTCTACCCATGTGCTGATTTTCATCCAAATCCATGCAGCTGTTCAATCGTGAAACGGTAACAAACATACAAATGTTGGCCTTTATAATATAAGTGTGATAAACATAAGATATTAGAGGGATAGGATAACCTGTATCTGCCTGACTCCTCATCTAGCACTTTTCTAACTATGCTCTGCCGTTTCTCCCACTCTTCTTTGGTCATTGGGGCCATCGCTTTGGACTTTTCCATCAGTTCTGAAGACAATTGAAATTAATTTTAATAATAGGTTCATAAAGTAATAATCATAAATATATAAAAAATACTGCATTATTGTGACATTATAAACAAGGTTATACAAATCTATTATAACAAATAAAAAACAAAACTATAATAGTAAGATGATTTGAAACATTGCTACACTTTCCTATCGGAATGCTGTCAAGCTAAAACGAACACCACGTTTCGATCGATACATAACTACAATCAAGTGGGTTCACTTTTAACATTACAGACATACCGAGAGGTATGTCAGCCGAGGCGGCCGCTTCCTTCGCATTACTCCCGTCGCGACTACGACTTGTACTCTTGCTCCTCTGCTTCTTCTTTAGCCTCTTCTTTTCTTCTTTCAACTTCTTTTTCAAAGCTTTTTCAGTCTTCTTTTGTTCCTTTTTGAGCTTTTTCTTCAATTTGCGAAGTTTCTTCTTCTCTCGGGAAGCATCAGAGCTACTGGAGCTCGAACAACTTGATCTTCTTCGTTTCTTAGATTTTTCCTTGCCCATATTATGGTTTTACTTGTATTTATCAATACAATTTAAATCTATTTACATTTCGTCAACGCGCCGCAAAACGCCGTGACATTTGTGAGTTGACATTAGAATTTGACATTGACAAGATATCACTAAGACTTTGGCATATTTTTTTTCTTTTTACGTGAAAAATAAAGCTAAGGTTTGAAGGGAAGCTAGAAAAAAAATATTTTAACATTTTGCAAGTTTTCTTATTCTTTTTCCTAAACTTTAAATTCCGCATCCACCCTGCAAATGTCTTCTCATATAACATATAAGACTCTTGCTCCAGCTTACTTGAGTTTGACGACATAACTTGTCCCATTCACGCGGTGCCTAAGAAGTTGTATACCCTACGTAAGGTACATGTTTTTGCGTGGTGTATATTTTTTACCCGACTGTGGCGAAGCCCAAAAGAAGGGTAATGATTTTAGTCATAGACAGTCACATTATGCTCTGTTACAGTTTGGCAACATCTTCTTTGAATGTAATCTAATGTTCAAAAGTAAAAGCTCTACTTTTTTATCTTGAAGCTCACCACTATCACAGTTTCAAAGAAAATCAGTGATGTACCAAATAACTCTGTAATGTACCTATAAAGATAAATTGACCATAAAGAAAGCAAGGACCAACTTCTATTAATCTTATTATTAAACACCGATAAAATTTTAGTCATTGAAAATGATTATGATTTTTATCTCATCATGAAATATTTGTTAATATGAACAACATCTTTGTCATTTATTATATTATAGATGATGACAATGACATAGGTTAATATTTATATAGGACCATGAAAAATGTGGTAGCAATGGCGACTGCAAACCCGTGAATTACACTTATGCTTGCAGCTACCATTACCTACTAGACAAGCGATATATGCATAGGTTGATTCATGATTGAGCGGTGGGTGACACGATATGGGAGTCCCGATGAATAATTGAGGTGGTCGTAGAGACACGCATGCGCGTGACGCCGGCTGAGCGAGACGCAGCCCCCGGCATATCTATTCGAGCTCAGTGCCGACACTAGCACCCTGTATGAAGTTATATTTTTGCTGCGCTCGAATGTTTCGCGTCGCTTTTATATACCATAAGCGTTGAAGACTCGGAAATGTGCGAAGTCACTTTATTATAGGCACTTAAATATTATTATAGTATTCGTCGCTGAGTTGTTATTGAGACTAGAGTGCGCACGATGCAAGCCGGGGGGCCGGATAGCGCGGCAGTGTCGGAGGCCCCCAGCAGCGACAGCGAGGACTCCGACTGCGAGCCTGGCCCGGAGGCCGACGCCGATGCCGCTCTCACCGAGGAGTGGGCCCGCGAGCTCTTGGCAGGAGCGGGCGTGGCCGCACCGAATGAGGTTCGTCTCGGTCGTACTCATTACTACCTCATTATTTACCGTTATTTTCTAATTGAACTATTTATTAACTAAAAGATTTACACTTTTATTTTATGCTTATAAAACTGTAGCAGCACGTGACTAATGAATATACCTACAGTATTTATTTTGTTCTCAGTCGAGCATAAAAAAAATGAACCTGTGAATCATGAAAATGGAATCATAAGTTTTACTTGTTTACCACCCACTTCTAGATATCTTATTGTTAACTTCGGTAATATTTTATTCAATTGTTATAATTCTTCTGTACCTAATATTGTATGTCATACACTTATTGACTTGAATGTCCTAGGTTCATGTGGAGTCACGCGCAGGAGTAGCTGGTGCTCTAAGTCGCGTTCTGGCTGTGACAGTATGCTACGAAAGCAATGGCGAACGCAGGGCTCTGCCACTCGTCGTTAAACTGCCTCCGCGTGACCCCTTCGGGAGACTGTTCGTGGCGGAAGCTCAGTTTGACACCAGAGAGATCCTGTTCTATACTGAACTCGCGCCAGCTCTCAACAAGCTAGCGGAGGAAGCACTCGGTCCTGGATCGGGTCTACCTGTACCTAGATGCGTGAAGGCCAGACTACCTGGTCAGTATTCTAACTTGCACACATATTCCTATGCATAAAACGTAACTCGAATGTGATGTTTAATCTTCAGTCATTTGTATGCATCGCGCGTAGTTTATCTCCAGTCATTGACTCAGACAATTTATTTTTGTCTTCTCAAGGCCTTGGTGAACTGGTGGAATGTCTCAAATACCTATGCATTACGATAAAGTCATATATATAAGCTTAGCTATATTTCGGTAGGTACTTACAGTTTGTAATGAAGTGACTAATCCATCTAAACAATTTGTCAAGTTACATTTTTTATGATCTCTCAATTGACTTTTCACCTTTGCGCGTCACATGCGACATTCCCGCCCCTTTCCTCCCGGTGCCTACCCCGTTCTCGCCTGTGTGACCTGTTTCTAGGTTTCATTTTTCATAGTTCAAAAATTAGGTCAGGCTATTCAGCCGTAGCAGGCTGTAGCTTATAGGCTTCGTTAAAAACATGTGTTGTTGTAGGAGGTATGTACGTCTATCTAAGTTATTCGTATCTCATAATTAGGATCTGTCTCGTCTTAATTATGTTTATAAAATACACTTTTCTTATATTTTTGAATTATCCTTCCAGATGAAATTGGAGGTGACAGCGAGCTTGTTCTAGAAGATGTCACGTCGATGGGTTACGAAGCGGCTGACTTTGCTGAAGGGCTGACTGAAGAGCGCGCGAGATCGGCACTCCATGCTGCGGCGAGACTCCACGCGCTGTCACTTGCACTGCGCGACAGAGAAGGACCTTTAGACCAAAGATTTGATTTTCTGTTTCCGTGCGAAAGAGCGGCGGCAGGATACCTTCGCCTCGTGAGACGAGGACTTCCACAACTAGAAGCATTCCTACGAGGTCGCCCGGACTGTGTTGAGGAAGCGGCCGCCGTGTCTGCTTTAAGTGCTCGAGCGCCTTCCTTACTTGAAACATTATTGAGACCTGCAGAGCCAGCACCGCTCGCACACGCAGATTTTTGGAGTGGGAATCTCCTGTTCCGTGAAAGAGAAGGTGTCAGCGAGTGCATAGCTCTAGATTGGCAAATGGTTTCACTAGGAAGACCGATGGATGATGTTGCATTATTGCTTCTTTCATCTTTGACACCTGAGCTAAGGAGATCAGTGGGCGACTCATTAATAGAGGAATACGGAGATCGATTAGAAGCTGAGTGTGCGAGATTAGGTGCTGCTCCTGCTGGAGTCACGGTGAGACGGGGTTTGCGGCCGGACTGGCCCCGGGCAGCGCTCAGAGCACTGCTGCTGTGTGCCGGGAGCGTTGACGTCGCATTGGGAGAGCCTAGAGCGGAGAGACGACTATTAGAAGCGGTCCGAGATCTACATTCTCAAGGCGTCCTCGCCTTAAGACCCGACAATGAAGCGTGATAGCTCTCCAGAACGTGTGCCAAAAGCGTGCTGAGTATTTGAAATCAACCGTTCATTATTTAACTATGCAGTCCAATTACATAGTGTATCGATAATTATTTATTTGGGCATAATTTGAGCACAAATTAAAATTTACTCGTGTGTGTATAATGTGACATTATTACTTGTCTTAGTTAACAACGATCGGATTCGACGGAGACGCCCGTGGCCTGAGCCATGCGCTGGCAGCCATGCGTGAAGCCTAATCAAAGACTGAATTTACGTATATCTACATCGTGCGTACATGACGTATCGTATCTACAGTAGGTGTTAATATCTCATCGTATCAAAAGCTAGAAATTCATTGCGGTCTTTTGACTATTATTTAAAAACAAAAATAAATTATTGACAGTATGTAGCGACGTTTAATTTCCTTGTGCCTACCTACCTTTAACCCACATCTAAAACAAATGGCAGACAGCGACAGAGCATTAGTCACTGCTCTGTATATGCGATAGAAGTACTAAAAAATCTATTAAACTTCTTATAGGCACATATATGTACATATAGTTTGTGATAGTTTCATTATGAGATAAAAATATGTATTTTGAGTAGCCTACGTCCAACAGTGGACGTCTTTCGGCTGAGATGATGATGACGATGATGATTGAGTATATCGAGCGCTAAGCTACGTGTCGCGGGTTCAATTCCCGCACGGAACCATTATTTGTATGGCCTGCAGATAAGTGCTTCGGGTCTGGGTATTTTGTATACGGAGTTCATGTTTGTGAATGCACCAACGACACAGGAATAATATTCTTAGTGCGTGCGGGGCAAAGTTGTTTGCCTCTTTTAAAAAAAGTAAAAACTCACATATTTTGGATAAAGTTACTATTTGGTACAAATAATCAAGAAAATTCATTGAAATCCGTTCAACTGTTCGAGTGTGAAGAAGTAACAAGCAAAGGTTCTAGCAAACTTACAATTTTTAAAAATTAAAATATAAAGTGGAATTATTTGAAAGTTGATTGTTTAGTGTTAAGAGGATTTCAATGAAACTTGGTACACGAGTACACCATATCTTGGAATAGCACAAAGGATGCTTTTTATCCTTGGGACAATTTACTATGTACTCTCAAAAATCAAAAAATAAATCTGAAGTTTCGATCTGAAGTCAAAGAAAATATTTGACGTGGACAAGAATGTACAAATAAACAAAATCTTTGAATCTGGTATTATACAAGGTTTACCATGTTACTTTGTCCTCCACTCTATTACTTATTCTTGCTCCTATTTTTAGGGTTCCGTAGCCAAATGCCAAAAAACGGAGCCCTTATGGATTCGTCATATCTATCTGTCTGTCTGTCCGTATGTCACAGCAACTTTTTTTCCGAAACTATACTGTTGAAACTTGGTAAGTTAGATGTATTCTGTGAACCGCATTACGATTTTCACCCAAAAGTAGAAGAAAAAACAATAAGTTTTTGGGTTCTCCATACTTAGAAGTAAATTTTTAAAAAAAAGTCATCAATCCCATACGTGTGGGGCTTTCACGGCATCTATGGATACTCAATACTAAAAATTCACCTATAGAGTCGGTTAACTATGTTAATGATTATTTTGCCAGTGTCGGCAAGTGCCTGGCGGAGGGCATCCTCAGTGGGCCTTCGCATACAGCTGGTAGCCTAATAGCTACTCCAAAGTCACAACCATCTTCTTTCGTACTTCTGGAGACTGACCCGTGGGAAGTTGACAGAGTTATATCATGCTTAAAAACTGACAGTGCCCCCGGCTGGGATGGTATTCAGACTAAATTCATAAAATTGGTGAAACCACTCGTCGCTCCCATAATAAGCCATCTTGCCAACCTCTGTTTCCGAAAAGGTGTATTCCCGATATTGCTTAAAAAATCCATTGTGACACCAGTCTACAAGGGTGGCGATAAAGGTGATATCAATAATTACCGGCCTATTTCCGTCTTGTCAGTTATCGCAAAAGTTGTCGAAAGGCTTATCAATTCACGCCTAATTACTTACCTCGAAAAATTTAAAATTCTATCCAGCTCACAATTTGGATTTAGAAAAGCAAAATCCACTGAAGATGCCATATCGGGACTAACCTCCTTGGTGACTCAGTACTTAGACCGTGGAGAAAAGTGTCTTACAGTCTTCTTAGATCTGAAAAAAGCCTTCGACACTGTATCAGTTCCCACTCTTGTAAAAAAGATGGAGTCTATAGGAATGAGGGGCATGCCACTAAAACTTTTGACAGATTATTTAAAAGACCGTACCCAAAGTGTGAAAATGGACAATTACATTAGTTCGGACATTAAAATTGAATACGGCGTGCCCCAGGGAAGCGTTTTAGGTCCCACGTTATTCCTCATATACCTAAACGAACTGACTAATCTCGAGATTGAAAGAGGAAAAGTATTTTCATATGCGGATGACACTGCCATAGTATTTAATGGTGGATCTTGGAACTCTGTCTTTAAGGCTGCCGAGCTTGGTCTGCGCAAGGTTGCTCACTGGCTTAAATCTGCCCTTCTTACCCTAAATATAGCCAAGACAAATTATATTTGCTTTTGTATAAATAAGCGTACACTTCCTCCTTCACCCTCGATACTGAGAATTCATACCTGTGATTTCACTGATACTACGCAATGCGGTTGCGAAGAGATTGGATGTGTTAAATCCAGTAAGTACCTTGGAGTAATCCTGGATTACAGACTTTCCTGGCACCCTCAAATTGAAGCTATAAATGATAGGATACGTAAACTCATATGGGTCTTTAAAAAATTGAGACATGTCACCTCTCATGACCTCTTAAAACGTATCTACATAGCATTGGCACAATCGGTCATGTGTTACTGTATTTCCATCTGGGGTGGTGCCAGTAAAGTTAAATTCCTGGAAGCAGAAAGAGCCCAGAGATGCTTGATAAAAACAATGTTCTTTAAGCCATTTAGATTTCCTACTGACGAACTATACCAAATACATAAAATATTGTCACTACGAAAACTATACATCGTCAACTCAGTACTTAAACTACATAAAACCTTACCTTATGTACATAAGGATCAAAGAGGTAGAAGAAAATACCCCTTCCTGTAGAACTCTCTTTGCTAGGCGTCAATTTCTTGCTCACTCTGCATACCTTTACAATAAGCTTCACAACAGATGCGCAATACACAAACTACTGTTCCATAAATGTAAAAAAACAATTGTCCAAGAACTTGAGCCGCTTGGGTACAGCGAAATAGAAAATATATTATTTAAATACGAACTTTAGGCACAGTTAATTATTTCTAGTGGTACGTACCAAAGTTACCGATCCCAAGATATTACATCGTAGGGCTAGATATCTTCGAGATATCTTCTTCGAAATAGGGAATTTTAACACGGACATTGATAAGCATCAATTTGACACGGATAAGTAAACACACAGACACATATGCACACACACACACACACACACACACTCACACACACACTAAGCCATACCAGTATCTTTACGTATTATTTACATGTAAATGCTTAAAATAGTTTAGTATCAAATTAAGTACCGCAGTATTGAGCATTGTTCCTAAGGAAGAGCGGAACGACCCAATACAAGCATGACTACATGCTTCCTGGGTAGTTCTGGCAACTAAAATAATATTGTAAATTTTGTTGAAGAAATAAACTATTTTGTATTTTTGTATGGATAATCTCTTCAAAAATTATAATAAGATTTCTAGTACCTACTTATATATTTTTTCTAAACTGAATAGTTTGCGCGGGGAGAGGTAAAAAGTGTCCCCGTCCCCTGTAACTTCTAAAATAAAAGAACGATAAAACTAAAAAAAAATATATGATGTAACTTCCACCGAAAATGTATCATCATCTGCCTAGCCTTTTCCCTTTTTCCAACTATTGGGGCGGCTTTCAGTCAAGCAGGATTTGGCAGGATACCAGTATTTTATGAGGAGCGGCTGCCTACCAGACCTCCAAAATCCATTAACTGGGGTAACACGGTACTTCATGGCAAGACTGTAGTCAGATTTACTGGCTTTTGACTATCCGTAACAACTGCCAAAGATCTACAAATGACAGCCGGCCGACCTACGGCTTAACGTGCTTTCCGAGGCACGTAGAAAACTCGGTATGGTAAGATGGTCACCTATCCGCAGACCAACTTTGGCTAGCGTTGCTTAACCTTGAAGACCCGTGCGGCTGTTATTATCTAGCCACCGAAAATGTAGTTTTTTTTAATACCTCATAAAACGATTTACGAAATCTGCAATTAAGTTGGTTCGGAACCCTCGGTGGGCGAGTCTGACTCGCACTTGCCCGGTTTTTTTTTGTTTACGACGGGTAATCTTCAAAAGATTTTAAGGGAAAAGTGTGTGTGTCTAAAACCACCCCGGTGATTATGGGCTGACCATTCCGGAACCCGCTCTGTGCAGCGCCTGTTAGGGCACATCCCTGAGGAAACTACAACGATCTCCTCTGAATTTCATTGTGCACGGCATCACGTGATGACTGTGCCACCGTCTTCCTTGGAATCACTCGATAGGCGAACGGAGTCCCCATTCTGAGCGACCACTTATTCTGTACCCTAGTAATCAGGCATTATTAATCAGGCAACACGGACCGATCTATCAAGATTAAGCGCTGCTTACCGCTGCCAGCACATCAATGGGTGACCATACATTTCAAATCGATACTCTTTCGTGCTTCGAAAAATATGTGGTAACGTCGGGCATGGCTATAGATACAAAAAAAAAATGGTAAATCTTTGACTTTCATTACGGCATGGTGGTTAATCTAGATGATCAATCTTACCAAGGTGTCTATCACTTTGATTGATTTGGGGAAGTCAGACCCATATACTATGCTTCAGCTTATAATAGTTTTATAATATTACTAGCAGCTGCACGCGCGATATTAGAAAATTATCCCAAATGGACATACCTAACCCCGGAATAAAGAGTAACCTATATTGCTATTTCAGCTCATGGTTTACCCGTGCGTCAAAATTCATTCATATCTCCTCAGCTATTTAGGAGTAACGAAGTAACGAATGTTTGTAACAATCGCCTATATATATAAATTATTAATTAGTGTTATATTCTTGCGAACGAAGTTGCGAGCAAAGTGCTTTGTCTAGCAATTTGCTCGTGATTTCTTTTGCAAGTAGGTATATTATTTTCATAAAAACTAATAATCTCTCTCTCTATAATAAGAGGGTAGTTTTGAAAACGAATAATGACAGTCGTTATAATTAATTACGGTTAGAATTTGTACAAAGTTTCATGTTTGTCAAACCAAGAAATAAGAATCTTGCCCATAACCAGTCAACCCCAAATGGTTTGACGCAACACCGTTCCTTTCTTTCATTTTCTCCCGTCTCGTCTCATCAAGCTATCAATAACTCCTTGTTGTTAACAAACATTTAATTTTATATAATTTTCTTTTCTAGATATTATAAAAATCTATTTTTATATTATAATAAGAAACTAGATTTTTTGTAAATAAAATAATAACGTAAAAAAAGAGAATTAAATTCCATGGATTTATTCGAAAACCGTTTCTGAACCGATTCTTTCATTAATATTTGCCAGTCAGATAGCCTTTTTGAACGAATTTCAAACCAAACGTCAGTCAAGAAATGTCAAAATAGTTGACCTTCGTACGATATGCTCATAAATATTTGGAAATGATAAATTTTGCTTCAAGATATTATAATAAGCCACTTTTGTAGTGTAATAGTTTACAGTGATGGCTCAACCAAACCAAGTGAATGTCGATATAGAAGACGACGAGCCTGCGGAGGCGGTGCCGCGTCACAATGCACTTCACAGACTCGATTCAGTTAACAGGCCTCCAGTTCCTAACAGAAATAACCTAGGACTTGGAGATCGCCTCAACAGTGTGATCAGAGAAATCAGACCGCTTGTGGAACAGGCGCGTATGGTACGTAACACGTATATATTTCACACATTGACTAATTGTTGTGATGCAATAGATAGCAACAAAAAATTATAGCCTTGATAATGTTTTTTAGATGAATACTCATCATAAAATGTACTCTGTATAATACCACACTATTTCTTTCTCAACAGCAAAGCAATAACGCTCGACTATCGCTTCCAATATGGATGCCGAGGACGCCAGCAGCAACGCATCTTTCAGAGATCAGTCAAAGGCCTCAGAGCTCCATAGCACACGTAAACTTGGGGCCAAATGCTCAAACATACATAGTGAACGACCGAGGTACTCCACCGACACACCGGTCACAATCTACTGGGATGAGCAACAGTGCCTCCAATGACTCCAACTTGTCTGAGCCAGAGCAGGAGCACCCAGAGATCAATGTGTCGGTGAATCCGGCCAACAACAACAATATTCATGATAATGCTGATAATGACAGCCAGAGTGATGATGGGCAGCAGGTCAGTTATCATCTTTTTTTATTCTTTTTCAGTCTACAACACTTGTGTTGTGTGTAACTTTGACATATGCCTGTGTCAATTAAGTCTTAGGGATTAAAAAGCAGTCATTAGAATGCCACTTAGTTCATGAATCCCCAACCGGTCCTATGAGACCATGGTGTTATTGTTTTACTATTGTGTCTCGTTTTGTGGGTATGTGATAGGTGAACACTGAATGAAGCCAGTACTTAATAATTTTTTTGTTTATAATTTGATTCTCTATTATTAAATTCTAAATAGGTTTTGGTCAATGCCCATAGATAATAAATTTGATTTTCTGTTAATTTGAAAAACTTGTAAACACCTTTCCAAAAGTATACAATAAATTGTGACACTGACATAATAAATTACAAACGTAGTTACTCAGATACCCGCGAAACGAGACACAATAGTAAAACAATAACAGCGCGGTCTCATTGGACCGGACGGGAATTCAAACGTTAATTTTAATACTTTATAACATCAATATATGTATAGATTATTATTAAACTGTTGAACACCGAGGGGACACCGGCGTCCGCACACCTATTGTCTTTGTATTAATATATCTCTAATTACGGTACTCAAAAGATTTATTAAAATTCCAGTACTCTATGAGATTCAAATAAGAATAGGATTGAATTAGCATAATGTTGTGACATCATAGCTATCAATTCAAATCTGTTTGGTAGGGTGAACAAAACAAGATTTGTTTTTTAAATTAAATTTATTTACAAATCCACTTATTTCATCATCGTTATGTGAAGTGCGTGAGTAATGGCCAATGCGAAAAGGTGAATTGTTGCCAACAATTAAAATAAGATTCTTTTTTTAGCTAATTTGTATTAACGTTTGAATCCCCAACCAGTCCAATGAGACCGCGCTGTTATTGTTTTACTATTGTGTCTCGTTTCGCGGGTATCTGAGTAACTACACCATAAGCTGTTTTCTTTATTTTGATTTAACTAAGTAAAATAACCATTATTGATATGCAAATTTCTTTGCAAACAGTACTTTTCAAGTAACATTTGACAGATAACGGTCATTGTCATTCCTATTCTTATTTGAATAGGACTGTGTTCATATGATAATGCCTCTTAAAATACCCTTATTGGTAAGGAACATTTTTAAGATGTGTTCTTGGGTAACTAAAGTTTTACTATTTCAATAACATATTATGCGCCACAATTGGACAAGTATTGTACAAATATTTTACCAAAAATAAATGAATTCTTTATTGACCTTCCATGTGAAGGATACTTTTACCCAGCTGTGAGATGATATAGGTTGATAAACAATGCGTTCCAAATCAGAATACGATCGATTTCTCGCCATGTAGTGACGTCATAGCTGTCAAATCAAAGAATGGGTAGGGTGAGCAAAACAGGACTTTTTTAGCATAAAATTTATTTACAAAAATCTTAAAAGAATTTAGTTATTCAATTCTGCTTATGTTTGTTCACTGTTTGAGTGGTAGTCATCGTCGTTATCACCATCATCATCACTGCTGCTTTCCCCTATAAAATAAAGCATGCATGGTTTTTAATTTTTTTTTCAACAATGTTTTTTATTTCATTTTGATTTAACTAAGATATGGCTAAACAAAAAATAATATTGATACGCAAATAACTTTTCTTTGCAAACCGTACTTTTCAATCAACATTTGACAGATCGAGGTTATTGACTTCCCGATTCTTATTTGGAACGCATTGCACATGCGAAATGAAATTCCGTATTTCGCCATCCAGAAAGATTTTTTTTTTAATCACACCGCGTCTATCTATTCGCAATAAACTCAAAGCTACTGTTTGCACCGATAAGCAGAGTAATTCATGAGGAAGGTTTAGGTGTATAACACATAACGTTAAGTCAAGTTAAGTATATTATACATATACTTAGGTAGTGGAGAAAAGCCGAGAATTTCAAAGATTTATAACCCCGTGCGAAGTGGGTCGCTAGGACCCACCCCAACTTGGCGGCAACTCGGTGTGTTTTGATAAAACATACATTTTAACGTTTGAATCCCCAACCGGTCCTATGAGACCGCGCTGTTATTGTTTTACTATTGTGTCTCGTTTCGCGGGTATCTGAGTAACTACAGGATACTATTATCGCTTAGTTTCGCCATATCCAAATAAATACGCACAAAAATGATTATTTAGGTTAATAGTTTAGCTTATCGTTTTTTTGATAAAATCACGCAAATGTCGAATTCTGTCATTTTTACGATTGCAGTATAGTTCGCTCAGTGGCTATGTAAACAATATATAAGCAAAGCGTCAGTGTTTGTGTGTGTTTTATATGGAGCAATATTATGGGCCAAGTAGATTAACGAGCGGGCGATACATCTTCTGAATAAAATGGTTCTGTGGTTAAAAGGTTTGTACAAGTCTGAGTTTAGACTGCAGATAATGTGTGCTGAAAAAGTTAATGTTGCTGATGATGGATAAAATCGATGTTTGACCCTAGTATATGTCGGAGAATACCGGGGAGTCAATTTTGGCGTGTGTCCTTTCCCTTACGGTAGCATTCGGTCCTTAACGACCGCGAACGGGTCGCGCGACCAACTGCTTTAGTATGAATTTGTATGGCAACGTTGTGTTTGAATTTGTATGGGGGTTATATAGTCAAAGTCAAAATAGTTTTTATTTCACATAGGCCTACATGGGCACTTATAAAACGTCGAAAACTAGTGCACGGTTCCAAATTGGTCGTTTCCTATGGAGAAGAACCGGCAAGAAACTCCATGGTTACTCTTTTCAAAAAACTATTGGGTTTACAACATTTCCATATTACAACACAGACACTTATGCGAGGACAGTGTAGACCAGTCAATATTGCACCCAGAACAACAACAACTAAAAAGGTAGTAATTAAAATCTGTAGTCTACAGTGCCCACACATTCACATTATACGAATGAAGCTATATAAATATAAGAACAAAAAAGAAACAATTATAAAACTTATCAACAAATGAGATGTAAACACAAAAAAAAATCACGACTTAATGAATTTAAGGTGATTGAGATCCGAATAATATAAAAATATTGCAAAAGCAAGTATAGTATAGGGCTCCATAGTATGCAGTGGTTCGCGCGACACGGTCGCGTCCGCTAAGAACCGAATACGCTACCTTTACGCTTTCCACTACATCCTTCATTCGTTGAAGGTGACTGATTCCCTCTCGCTCCGGACCACAGGCAAGTCGCCGTCGTCAATCGTCTCTATGAGGACTCGGCGGTGCATACGCTCTAAAACAGTCGGCTTATCGACCGACTTTAGACTTCCTGCGTGAGACTATGATCTGGTCACTTAGAGTATGCCTGGAATAATCCTGATGTTTTGCCATGTTTACATATTTTCGCAAGAATTCCGAATTACTATAGAAAAATATCAAAATATTATAAAATCATAATTGACGTTGTTCATTTTCTCATGCTTCAAAACTTGTTCAAAACAATGAAAACTTAACTATTCACAGAAAAGCAAGCAAAACATTAGCAAGAAGGTCGAACTCATAATTACATATTTTTTATTTAAAAAAAAAGTACCTACTGACAGTTACTAGCGACTTGATTTGGCAGAATGGCGGATATCCACAGGGGCTTTATAAAACGCAGTGCCGAAAATGCTGGCAATGTGCCGATGCCGCGGTAGAATCAATAAGATACCCTATGTGGAGATGAAATGGTTTATAAACATAAAAACTTCCTCACTCATCCCAATAATATCTTACTTACCTAAATGTGAAAGTTTGTACATAAAAACGCGTGTTTACGGCTGGATGAATCGTGACGGAATTTGACAGAAACATAGGCCTTACCCTGGTTTATCACAGGTGATATTTACAAGAAGTTTCTTTAGAACCATGGACAAGTTATTATTATTTATCTATTCTATTTATTATAGCCTTTTTTGACCCAGTGTTGGATAAGTAACACAAGTTTATGTTGTTTGTTTCAGGTAGTGGACGTGAGGGCTACTCTAAACCTGCTCATACGATACGCGCCTTTCTACTTCCTCTTATTTATCAAATTAATGTACGACAGTCGGGAAGGCATCTTCACGTTCGTCGTACTGTTCTGCACGTTCACGCATAGCAATAGTCTTGTGAGGCGGTAAGTGATACTTTTATTTAGTATAACTTGACCGGAGTCTGTGATTTCTGATGCCACGACATGATGGAGATATTGAGCCAGGGCTGCGGGAATGTTAAAAACAACCGCGTTTGTAACCTTGGCCCTAGAATGCATAAGGTAACTGAAGAAAACAGGTGGGAGTTAATGAGGAAAAGTTTGAAAAGGCCTTTTGCTTCATTCAGAGAAGTACATAATTTGATGATTTCCCGCCTCAAATAAAAGGAATCTTAAATCAAGCGTGAATAGGTTACTTCTAACTTTCTAAGCAAGAGCACTACCGCTCTTGGCTGGAGCGCAAGGGCGCGTCAGACTTTTAGTGACTAAAACCAACTCCCGTTCCTACTTTGCCTATATTCCAGGGGTACCCCGGGATAAACTTTCGCACAACTCATGGAGAACGTTGGGTTAGAACTAGTTAGAAGTAACCAGGATTTTTAACGAGACCAAGTTCTCGACGATCTTGTATTTTTTTTTTTTTGTAAAGCCTCCCCCTTTTTCCTTCCAAACCTCTCTGTCTATAGCGATATCAGGCCAAGTTTTCCCCGACGATCTTGTTATGTGACTAACTTCTCTATTACCCACCTTTTTTCTAGGGAACATGGCAAACAAATGAACCGCAGCATCCTAGCGCTGTTCAGCGAGCTACTCTTCACGTCCAGTTGTATCCTCATGGTGCAGTACTTCCTGGGCCACGGCAAGTTGCTGCCCAACGTGGTGATGTTCCCAGGGTACACGGAGCTGGACGTGTGGGAGCTACTGTGGCTCGTCGTACTGACGGATCTGATCGTGAAGATTATTACTGTGGACATTAAGATATTGGTCACCATGATGCCTGCTTTTATACTGCCGTTCCAGAAGAGGGTAAGTTTACTTGCTAGTGCTTCGTTTTTTTAGCATTATCGGCCTTATAATGTTCCCACTGCTGGGACGCAGGCCTCCTCTCTAGGAGAGGGAATGGGCCAGTGCGGATTGGCGGATGTCACATGTCATCGAATTTTTGGTTCTAGGACATGCCGGTTTCCTCACGATGTTTTCCTTCACCGTTTTGAGAGTAGTGATGTTGAAATAAATTACACAAAGTATGCGCCTGACTGGGTTTGAACCCGCGACCTACAACTTGTATGTCGAAGCAGTTACCACTGGGCCACCAGTGCTTCGTAGTTTCCTGTATTATTATTGTCTTTTTAATGTAATTTATTGCTGTATATCATACGTTCATTCAGCTCCTTAATAGTTGTTAGGGTCTGGACGTGGACTTGAGTAAAAGACCCACTGTAAAAAAAAAGAAAAAATTTACAAGGCGGACGTATGTCATCGGTTGTTCTCTCGCTAGTGAAGTGCTGGGCCCGCTTGCCCTGCTTGGTTTGCGGGCCGTCGTCGCCCGCGCAACATCCCGACGAGTGGCGAATATAGCCGACGGCGGCGCCCGAAGTCCTTAGTTGAACTTTTCGAATACTGACAAATGTTTGCAGTAATTGGACAGATCCACTCAAATCTGTGCAGTTCTTTCCTCAAAAAGACCATCTCGGACACTAATCTATAATAATGGTTCTCATATGATTTGACCATTCAATATTTGCTGTATGGACGTTAAAAGAGTATTTGTCCCCCTAAGTTTATTTAGGTGCTTGTTCTCCGGCCATCAGCTAGGAAACACCGGCCTGATCTAGTTAAAACTGACGTATAAAAATGTTTACACAACTTGAGAACCGCAATTCTCGGTTGTTGCTAGACAATTATACAGGATTTTATCCAAGCAAACTCATTATCATTAGACAAATAATATAGACTATGAATTAGTCATTTTCTTGTTTCGGCACGAGCCTTTTAATAATGACTCACAATACGTAGAAAAAATACCTGCGCAAGTTTAACAGCCTCTACGAGTACCGAGTAGGTACATTAGACAGACGCACGCGTGGGTGACCCCCGAGTTATGCGGAGCGTTGAGACACGTGTGGGTGTAATGTAGCTCTACAAGTTTAGTTGCCATGTAAAATATTATGTACCTATGGAGACCGACGCGCCCAGATAGGCGTACGTGGCCCATGTGGGCCCAATGTAGTTCTGCCTTTAGTCGTGAAGTCGTGATACCGATCTGATCCACTGCTTTAGCCATGTACCCACTTTCTGATTGGGTAGGGAGTACTGCTCTCATCTTTGGGATGGATCTGCCAAATACCAGTTTAAGGCGCTAGAGTCGATAAAGAAGCGAGCCAAGAATATCACCAGTCAAAGCCTCAAAGTCTTAAGCATCGACGACGAGTTGCTAGCTTGTCGGTTTTCTATCGTTTGCATTTCGGAGAGTGCACAGGAGTTGCACAATTTCATTCCTCCAAGCCCATTTCATCGCCATCGGTACATGGTGGCAATTCCACACGTCCCATACGTACAAAACGTTTTGGGAATACATTAATTATACGCGTACAGCTAAAGAGTGGAATTCTCTGCCGGAATCTGTGTTTCCTGATAGTTACAACCTAGGGGTCTTTAAGTCAAGAGTAAATAGGTTACTCTTTTTTCTAGGCAAGTGTGCACTAGGGCTTTCAATACCGGTATTACGGGATCCCGTAATACCGTGATCACGGATATATTTTGGTCTTTTTTCAATACCGGTATTGACTAGCCAATACCGTGATTACGGTATTACAATCTATACTAATATTATAAAGAGGTAAAATTTGTAAGTTTGTATGTAGGGGGTAATCTCTGGAACTACTGGTCTGATTTGAAAAATTCTTTCAGTGTTAGCCCATTTATCGAGGAATGCTATAGGCTATATAACATCACGCTACGACCCACGGGAGCGGAGCAGTAACGAAAAATGCGGGTGAAACCGCGGGGTTCAGCTAGTATTTAATATATGTACTGGACGTTTGGGTGTGCGTCAGAATGGCTGGTTGTGTGGCGTTGGTCTATGAGAGTTGATTCGAAAATCGTTACATAATTGCTTATATTTGCTACATATATAATAAATAATTGCTACATATGATATATATTTAGGAGCACCAGCCATTCTGACGCACGCATGTTTGGTGTGTACCAAATTAAAATGGTTCATCTCCTATTCTTTCAGGCCGCCTAAACACTACACATGCCTTGTGGATTTTTTTTCATCGACATTTTAGTGTTTTTTGAAAAATAGACGAAAATTTTACATTTAAATTCAAATATTAGAAAATGTGTAAGGCGTAGACTCTGAATTTTAATTTTATTTAGACGTGTATTGTATAAGAGTACTTTTAAATCCAAAATTAGTAACATTAGTCTTCTAGATTTTTTTAAATTTACTCGCAAAGTTTCGTACTTAAATTCAAGCTGGTCATGTTACAGCTATTTACATGGTTACAAAAAAGAACCAAAAGTGACTGGAATCTTCAAACTCTCTCAATAATTCTCTAGTCTATCCTCTTGCTAGTCATGTGCCACATGCTACAAAAATATATTTACAACTTTGTGGATTCGTTAGTTTTGTGAATCGAGTTAAGTACATAAATTTTATACTTATTCAAAATGATGACTTGAAATAGTATATTTCATTACGAGTGCGGAAAGCCTGTCATTGCAAAGAGTTCCGACAAATGTTACCCGAGCCGAGGCGCAGCCGAAGGTGAGGGTTGACAGTCGGAAAAAGTTGCAATGACGGTTCCGCACGTGTACTGAACGACTATTTTTAATACAGTTGCGAAAAAATGAAGCAATTTAATGAAATAATAAAAACACAAAAAACTCAACTAACTAATCAAAATGGCGCCAACCGTAAAAGAATATAAGCAGAGATTTTTTTTGTTTTCTTCACCCATTCTGGTTAAGCAAAGGGAACTAAGCTCATACAGCCAAGTCTTCAGTCGATTTTTTTTATTAATATAAAATGAAAATGAAATTTAATGAGACGAAATGAAATGAAACCTAATCTACCTCATTGAATCCAATCATCAAATTTGATATTGAAACAAATTAGTAGCTTCTTTTTAGAAATATTTGCACTAAAAACTTTTTTTCGTGGTTGATTTTTTCTTTTTAATAGACATTATTTTGACAGTTGGGAAAGAAAAAGCACGAGTTCGGGAATGGTAAAGAAAAAGCACGAGTGTGTAATAGCCCACTTCCCGAACGCTATACGTCCCTGTAATACGCCACTTTTTGAGCAACTGTATTAAAAAAATATTTTTGCTTTAATGGTACCTGAAACACCTATTTATCTGTTATATCACTCTTATAAGGTAAAATCTGTCTCGTATCTCTCTTTTCGTGGGTTTTATTGGAAACAAAAAAATAAAATTGGGTTTTTAACCAATAATTTCATTATTTATTTAAATATTATTATGATTCGAAGAAGAAGAAGAAGCTCTAGTTTAAAAATTAAAAAAATAAATACAAAAAACTTGAATTCAATACCGTGATCACGTGATCACGGTATTGAACTATTCCAATACCGGTATTGATACCGGTATTCAAAAAATCCGGTATTTGAAAGCCCTAGTGTGCACCATCGTCGACCACATTATCGCTTACCATCAGGTAAGATAGTGGTCAAACGCGAGCCTATCAATAATCATCATCTATCTAGCCTTTTCCCAACTATACGTATTGGGGTCGGCTTCCAGTCAAGCCGGATTTAGCTGAATACCAGTATTTTATAAGGAGCGGCTGCCTACCAGACCTCCACAACCCATTAACTGGGGTAACACGGTACTTTAGGGCAAGACTGGAGTCAGATTTACTGGGTTCTGACTATCCGTAACGACTGACAAAGATCTACAAAATTACAGCCGAGACCTACGGCTTAACGTGGTTTCCGAGTCACGAAGGAAACACGGGATGTTAAGATGTCAATAATAATAAACAAAAACCTTTCCAGGGTAAAGTGTACCTGTTCACGGAGGCGGTATCCCAGCTGTACCGCTCGCTGCTGACCATCCAGCCGTGGATCTTCTTCCTGATGCAGTCGTACGAGGGCTCGGAGAAGATGGTGGGCATGTTCCTCACCTCCATCTACGTCATCGCGAAGGTCATCGAGGTGTTGGTCCGGCTGAGGCTGTTCAAGAATGCCACTTGGACCCTCTTGCAGAGTGTGGTGAGTAACATGTCTATATTTTTTTTAGTGGATTAAATATTTACGTTTTACAACCGCGGCTTTGTTCACGTGGCTTATGTAACCAAATTCCTTTGGGTACAAATATAAAAGCCATGCACGCACGCATATTCATTTACCGAAATATTGAAGCTTCCAATCTCTGAAAAAAAAAAACATCGTATACGTTCAGTTTTTCTAGACTTGTACTTCTTGACCTCTCACAAACAATTTTACCTCTTAATTTTATTTAGATGTCTTTTATAATTGTGTTGATTAAGTCATTAACTAAAAAGATCCCAAACAGTTAAGGAAAAATTTAAAGATTGACCACAATTGTCTTCTAGCTAGACCACTATACTATCTAGGTTCCCGCGCCATTACGGTCGTCTGTCGACATAAGTAGATTTCAACAGTTTATCTCTCTTACCAACAGAACCTCGGCACAAAACCGACCTGCGAGCAACTGCTATCAGCGGGCGACTCGTGCCCGATCTGCCACGACGACTACACGACGCCCGTGCGGTTAGGCTGCAGCCACATCTTCTGCGAGCTCTGCATCTCCGCCTGGCTGGACCGCGAGCACACCTGCCCGCTCTGCCGGGCCAAAGTCGCCGACGAACCCACCTGGCGAGACGGCTCCACCACGTATGACTTTCAACTCTATTAAAAGGGACGCAAGGCAGTAAATGGTGTAGCCGAAGAACATGACATCACAGATTTCTACATAACATACCATAGCATCAGCCTTATAAAGTTCCCGCTGCTGGGACTCAGGCCTCCGATCCAGAAGAGGCTCTAATCCACGCGGGCCCAGTGTGGGTTGGTGGATATCACATGTCTTCGAATTCTGGGTTCTAGGACATGCCGGTTTCCTCACGATGTTTTCCTTCACCGTTTTAAGAGCAGTTGTGATGAAAGCCAGTCGCATTACAACCCTGAATTTGAACCCGCGAGTTATAACTTGTAAGTCAGGGCCAATACCATTGGATCACTACTGACTGCCCTTAAAGATTTCTACAGCCAGATTTTAGCTTGGTCTGTCTTTTAAAATGTTTCTTTATCAATCAGTTGGTGAATATAACGAAAAGCATTTCACCGACTTAGCACTTATTCTGGGGGTAATAAAGCATATTTTCTCCCTTACAAAAATCAGCAGTTGGTAATGCATGGCAAAGATGTTCGGCTCTCCTTTCCTGTCGATTTATGGTAGTATTATTTATACTTGTGATGTAACACTATGGAATGAAAGACTTTTTTTTAATCAGTTCTTTGTTGTTTTTGTCTGAGAAAAGACTCGATTGATGAGAGTAACGCGTGCTGTGACAGTAGTCGTAAGAGTGAAACAGATCTTATTCCGCAAGCTAACTGTTCTTCTCTTTGTTAATGTACCGATTGGTATCAATTGGAGTTACTTAGTGTCTGTAAAGCGATCACGTATACTGTCTACCAGAGACCAGTTAACAGCTTAGCGATTCTTCCTTACAATTCATTTTTTAATTACTAGAAATTCTTCTCCGAAACTTAGGTTACGTCAACATTAAAAAATAACCTTATATTTGTTGTAAATATCGTTTCATTGGGTTTAAGTCCAAGACTTAATTTAAGAATGAGACATTTATTAACTAGTAACAATAATTCAGGCCTAAATTAGACTTGCTCGTAATTTCCTTGAAGGAGGAATTATGTACATAGTGTAAGTACATGGTAATCAGAAACATGGCCGCCGAATTATTTAAATATGTTTATTTTATTATTAAATTATGTATTATAGAACATGTAAATAGGAAAATTAAAACTTTAAATCATGATATTATATTAACTGTGTAATTAATGTTTTTACAAGACGTTAAATAATATTAAGCAACATGTAACATCTACTAGCACCTTTGGTAAAACAAGAACCCATTTGTCAAAAATCTCAAAACATACTTAATTATGTCAAAATGCAGAAAAATACCTTTTGAACAGGATAATTATAATAAAATTCCACCAAACACCACCAGAGGGAAATAAGTCTTGCCTTTATCCTGTTTTTACCATCTTCACTATTGCTCACATTTTGGCATAAATAAGTCACTTTTGCAATTTTTGACAAATGTGCACTTATTCTACCAAAAGTGCGTACTGACATTGTTAGTCGTCCACTAAACATTTTGTTGTGTTAATATAAAGACATATGTTAACATAAATAAAATATATAAATGTTCAATTTAATTGTTATCTCTAAAATAACGTGCTTTTAGCCAATATTATGCTTTTAATATGTTAAGTATAAAATAAGCCAAATAGCGTAGCGTACAATATGTGACTACGACACAACATGACTATTCCATTCTGTAAATAAACATAACTTTAAGTTATATATTTATAAGTGTAATGTGATAATTTAGAACAGCCGCAAAATTGTGTGTATGAAATGAATTTGGAAATTCTCTGCTTAAGACAAACATACTAGTAATAAAACAATCTTTCTACTAACATTACCCTAGGACAATCAAAAGCTAGGTAGGTAAATATTTTAATTTCAATAATAAAAGAAAGCTTAGTTCACCTAATTCCGATTTAAGTGAATTGACAATATTTGTAAAACGTTTAAAAAATACGTGAAAAATTAGATGTAATTGTTTCGCTCTCTGTTTCGCCACGAAGATAAGATCACTGGTTGTATACAAGGTTATTATGAGTGTCAGGGCAATTACGCTTTTGCTAAAAGGGAAACTGAAAAAAGATATATGTAATGAAATGTAATAAAAGAATGAGAGTAAATTCCTACAAACATGTTTGTCTAGATAAAGAATTTGCACAAAATAAACTTTTGGATTGCTATTGAGATTGGTACGGTGAAACAGATGTCCAGCGTTACGACCCTTTAGGAATATTTCGGATAAAATTGTAATTCACGAGCTATTCTTGCGTCCTAGATCATTTCACCTTTTGAAAAAACTACGTATTGACATTCCACACCTTGTTATTGCATTATTTTTAAATAATAAATTGTAATGTATTTTAAAATATTATTATGATGCGTTCTGTTGGATCTGTAAAAATGTCTTGAATAAGAGTATTTTATATATCGACCCTTTTTAGGAAGAACATCACATTTTATTGCATGAATTAGTTTTTTCTTCCTAATTAAAAAGTGATTATGAAAACATGCTCATCATCATTTCAATATAAATGATAAATGAAATCTCTTTTCTACAAAAAACCGTAAATTGTCGCTTACGATATTCTTCTTGAAAAGGCTCGATATGTTGCCAGTACAAGTGAACTGCTCTCCAGTTGAACATCAATGTGAAATCCATAGTGTACCGAAAAGCTTCATCGCCCACTGCTAAAAACATGTCAAAATTGTCCATATAAAGCCAAGGATACACTAGGGGACAAATGGAGCAACATGTTGCGGAACATGTTGCTCAACAACTAGGTGGAACATGCATACTGACGCGGGACTCGTGCGCTCGCTCTCGAGGCGGGAGCAAGCAACATGCCCCGCGTCACGTACTATGTTGCGGGGCATATTGCAGGACAATATGCAACGTTGCAGCGTCACGTAAATTTAGTGTTGCGCGTCGTGTTTCGGGACAAAATGTTCCTAGTATATCCCAGGCTTAAACCGAACGTCAGTGTCAATTTACTCATTGAAGTCAACTGTGGTATTCTGAAATTCTGACTATGCATGTTCAATTCAGAACCGAAACTTTTCTTAGCGCACACTTTTTGGGCTCGTATATTGGCTGGCGTCACATCGCTTGGTTGGCGGTGTAGCGATTCTGTACACTGTGGTATTGTAATAAATGTCTAATTACCATAAACTTAAGATTTTCTTACCTACCCTCAGTGTAAAAGTTCGCACTGGTAGACCGAGTTCAAGCGTTTTTAGTTCATCTTTGCGATAAGCGTTACTATTGATTGACACCGCTAGAACACACAACGCTTGAACTCGTTTTATTTCGACGCGTTCTGCAATAAAATATTTGTCTTTGGACTATACAGTGTAAAGCAATAGAATAAAAATAAATATTTCAAACCGCTCTATGGAGCAACCTAATCTATGGAATGAGTTTAAATTCGTTGTGATTAGTAGTGATATTATTAAAGGATATGTACTGGTTTGTTTATAAGTGTTTTTTCTTTATAATGCGAGTGCCTACAAGTACCTACAGTAGGCGGGACATTACGTTACAGTAGTTGATGAGTTAATAAAATATTATGCGTATAAAAAAATAATTTTGTTTTTTTTTTATCCAGTGACTCGCCTTCTTCGTTTATTTCTCTTTCTATTAGCCGGGGTTTATAGACCAATTGTATAAATTCAACTCTAGCAACATTGTGAGGCGCCATCTTGAATAACTATGGTAAGCATAGATAATATAGACTCTCGTGATGTCAGTTGGCGCGAACCATGCTAAGAACGGCATGGCGCCATCTCTAAAAGTCGCAAGCTATAGTGAAAAAAGTGTAGTGTGATAGCTCACATGTGGTGTACAGACCGTGAATTATGTTAAAGACTTTTAGTGCCGTGTCTCGAAGAACATGTATCAAGATTTCGAATGCATGAAAGGTATATCTCAGTCAAGCTCAATGTGCTTATTTAGTGATTTGGCGCAATTATTGGTATAAGAACTTTATTTTTCTCATCAGAATTAACAATAATTCATTTACTGAGAACCTAAATACAATAAAAAGTTATTATGAACGCACAGAATCAAGTAAATAGTTATTTGTGCAACAAGAGAGCAAAGTTGGCTTTTGCCGCGAGTGTTGATTTTGAATCCCGAGTAAGCGAAGGATTCTATATTTGGATCACGAGCGTAGCGAGTGATTCTAGGTTAGAATCCTGAGTGCAGCGAGGGATTCAAAGACACGAGATGCAAATAACTTTGGTCTCGTGTAGCACATACAACTTTTCACTTCAGCAGCGAGAACAAATAATGTAAAGGTAATAAGAAATACAACTTGGTAATACTTAAACCACATGTATATTTGTAAAAATTAAAAGTAAAATTATTGCAGTTTTGCAAATTAAAAGTAACAGTTTTATTTGGAACCGATATTGTTGTGTTAGCGACTTGCGTTTGAGTATTCGCTGCGGTTTCAGCTTTCTTACCTACTTGATTTGATTGTGACGGGAGGATAGTGAAAGTAGGTGACTCAGCGCCGGTATTCGTGACTCTGGAAGTAGACGGGCGAGACTAAGGATCTGAGGTCTGTTTCAAGCTTATGGTCTCTACTATACGCTTGGGTACAGATTTTTGATTTATTTTGGATCGAATCCTCAATATACCCTTCCGCGACCGTATTCGACCTCCATCCGCCGTGTCGTTTTAATGTAGTGAGGTCGGCTCCTGAATCAGCCAAAAGTGTGGCCGAAGTTCGCCGAAAGCAATGTCCAGTGTAAAGCTGAACCTCAGCTTTACACTGGACATTGCTTTCGGCGCAGACATCATCACTGGATTCACTCATATTTATTTATTATTATTTTAATAATATCCAACGTTTATCGCACTTTACCTAGCGAACAGAAGAAGAAAACAATAAAAAATTAAAGCCCGCTATTTTTTAAAGATGCGTTCGGAAATTGCACTATTACTAAATTATTCTGTCACAATAAAGATTGTTAAAACTTTAAATAATTATGTAGATACAAGATAAACTTCGTATTTTTTAATTCAACATCTCTTTATTTGATCATAAAAAAAATATTATTCGATTATTAAGAGAAAAGTATAATAATTACATTTAAACCTTGATTTGAAATTTTATAGGTGACGTGTTTCCGAACGTTTTATTGTTGGTTTCTTTTTTGAGCCTATTATATATCGAATTTGAAAATCGAACTTTGAGTCGACTTGTTTCTATCTCTCGCTCTTTTTGTATCGAAGTGAAAGGGACAGAAAAAAGTGAAGTTCAAATCTTTCGAATGTTGTGAGTAGACCCAGCACTGACTCGGCATTTAAAAAAAAAAATTAAAAAGTTACTTTGTCTCACGCTCGCAGCAAAATCGAATTTTGCTCACTGTCTTTAAACTGCAAAACATACTTGTTTGAGGTGCTGAGGTGAAAAAGTAATTTTATACAAAAAAAAAGAATGTAGGTAGGCGATCTTAAGTGTTTGTCATCAACCGAGTAGGCAGCCTCTAGTCCCATGATATGATAGGAGTTTGTGACGAGGACTAGAGTGCTGTGTTCCTCCGGGAATCCGACCTGATACATAACGGAGTAGGCAGCCTCTAGTATGGTAGGGGATTGTGCCGAGGCCTGGAGAAGTCTGAGCCTCCGGGAATCCGACATAATGTACATGGTAGTTATATATTACGGAGTAGGCAGACTCCAGTATGGTGGAGGTTTATGCTGAAACCTCGAGATGTACCTACCTATGCTCCAGTTGGATTCCGGTCTTATGACTCAAGAGTATTAGGTACTTGAGGTCTTGCTCGAATACTTGTAATTTACCCGAGTGGTCCCACAGTCGACTGTTCTGTAGCTTGGGTATGTAGAAACCGAGCTTTTTATCTTCCGACGTAATAGCCGGGGCAGTCAGTCTCGCGTTGTTGCTCGAACATGGGATACTAGACGACGATTCGCGGGTTATAGAACCTATACTCCGTCGGTTTAGGTTAGGTTAGGTTAGTTTAGTAATTAATTAAAATTTTATTTTACTACTAATTAATAAAATTAAATTTTATTAATTAGTAGTTAACTAAATGTAAACAAACTTGGCGTGTCTTTTTATCTAAAAGTTGTCTATAAATTGTATATAAAAATGTTTGCGACTAGGTATTTACCTAAATCGATGTTAGCTAATAAACTAACTTTAAATAATCTTTGTGTATATTATATACGACCTCTTTAATATAAAAAGACATACCAAGATTGTTTACCTTCAGTAACTACCTAAACCGATAGACCATAGTACAGTCAGCATCAAAAGTCGCTGAACACAATCAACATAACAAAACACCTCGTTCGTTCATCTGTTCACAATAAAATGTTTTGTTATGTTGATTGTGTTCAGCGACTTTTGATGCTGACTGTACCTCCTAACCGTATCTACTAGTATCTACCCTCAAGTTGAATAGAACGATGAATCTGTTATTATGTCATATTCGTCGTGGCACGGCTATTGATATAATTTTGGAATGATGTTCTGTAGATGTATTAGTATGTTACTTACACTGTAAGTCTAGGGTTAATTGCGTTGATACATTCATGTTCAGTGCGCAATAACTTCTACAGGTGGTAAAATGTCAAACATAAGCGAAGCAGACGGATATAGGTATAAAGGAAAAAAATATACTACAAGGATTATTTAGCAGTTTAATCAACAGGTATGTGACGCATTTCCTAACCCACGTACGTCGGACCGGTGGCCCCAGATCGAAGGCAAGGAAGGAACAGGGTGGGGTTTAGTCAGTAAAAGTTTGTCACGCCCTCCCGCTCCGCCCAAGAGCGGGAAAAGTCATTCTGATGATTCCCCTGAAAAAAAAACGTAGGTATGTCGGACATACACAGAAAATATTTGTTATCCGTAAATTATATTTAATAAAGTGACCTCAGACACCATAACTAATTTTTAACTTTATTGACCCAATTCTGGATACTAAAAAAAAGTCCATCATTGCCGGCGACATGATAAACTTTATTACGTAGTCTATGTTTGAATTCGGCTATGTCATCCAGAAGCACGTTTGCTTCATGATTAGATTTCGACCGTATAGAGTCTACCGATGGGCGATTCTGAGATGTTTTAGTAATGGAATAAATTGGAGTTGTTAAAATAAACCAAGGAGTCAACCATCGACTCGCCGTTCTACAAAATTATCGAGATGTTTTTCGATTGTTTCGAAAAACCGGAATCGGCCGCTGGTTTTCTATTGTTCGAATCACTCACTATCACCCGAAACTCAGAAACAACTCGCGAATTATCGCGCCATGCGCCGTCGCAGTAACAAACAGAGTCGGACTCGACTCTCGACTCCAAAGAATCGAGTTCAAAAGGCATCGTTCGATGTCATAGATGTCTGCATGATCGTAAGCAGTCGTTTCACAATGCGCAGTCATGACATACGGCTTCGAAACGTGGCAATGAACCTCATCAAAAGGCTTCAAAAATTGGAAAGAGGGGTTTTTCCCGTTCGTCCACACCCCGTCGTCCACACCGCGGACGACTGGGAATGATGCGTTCTGTTCGTTCACAGTTTAGATTTACTAGGTACCTATGTACTTTTAAAGTATTTGCCTTACTAAAGTAATAAAGCTAAGTACATAATATTTTAAAAGTATGTTTGTTATATAAGGAACTATCATCATATTTTCTTTTTATTAACTCTTAGACAAGACGTGAGATAACGGGGTGTGGACGACTGGGAATAATGCGTTCTGTTCGTCCACAGTGTAGACGAACAGAACGCAACATTCCCAGTCGTCCGCAGTGTGGACAACGGGGTGTGGACGAGCGGGAATGACTCGGAAAGAGCTGTGCTGGGAGATTCATTGCGCTTCACATGAGAAATGGAGATATCTGCAAGAGAACCAAGGTTAGAACATAGCCCGAAGAATCGCCAAACTTATGTGGGCTGGGCGCATTGCGCGTAGAACATAAGGTCGATGGGGATGAGAGGTTCTGGAGTGGCGACCACGTATGACAGACGCAGCGTTGGAAGGTCTCCCACAAGGAGGACCGATCGTTCTGGCGATACTTGAGGGAGGCCTACTATGTCCAGCAGTAAACGACTTGCGTTCAATTGATGAAGTGACATGTTAGCAGGTACTTCACTTTGACATTTTAGTACTGTAGCATTTTAAATGTAAACGATGTAATTTTTTTTATACATGTATTTTATTTTCTGTTTTTATTATATTGTAATTTGTTTTTTCATGCAAATACTGCACAAGTCTATTATATTAACATACACAAATACACACTAGTATAAGACCTTATAAAATGTCTGATGATTTCCCACTTAAAATAAACCTTTCGAGTTTTTCTCAAAGCAAAATTGCGCGCAACTGTTACAACAACTATTGTTGCGCTTTAACAATGTACTTAAGTTTATTTGCGAAAAAAACAAATGTCTTTACAAACAAATTCATGAAAGTCCATGCAAAGCCCAACAGTAGGTATTTATTTGAAATATAAACAACAAACAAATTTAAATCACATTTTAATCATAGTTTACACTTTATAGATTCACATATAACATAATTATTATCACTTAAGATTAGTTTTCGCCTACAAACGTGAAAAATTAAATAATTTAGATCATTAATAGTAATTATTATTCAAAGTATCACAAATATTGGATAGAGTAACACTGCTCTGAAAGCGCGAAGCATCTATCGTATATGTAGGACTGTCACCCTCCCAGGTTCGCATACATGGACTCTGGTTATTATTTAACTTCGAAACTCGCTACATTTATCAAATAATTAAATCACAGAGTCGCTTCAAAGTACTAGATAATCACACGCGATTGGCACAAATCGTTAAACAAAGTCGGGATAGGACTGACGCCGGACGGACAAGTGCGACTACACAACAGTGGCGCGATACAGAGCGCCCTGCGTACGCGTCGGCGCTAGACGAGCGGGTGGCGCGCGCAGCGGGGCGGCGGCCCGTCCGTCTGGCACGACACCGTCCTGCGCTCGCGGGGCTATGCGGCGCCCGGCGGCGGCGACGCGCCCGCCGAGCGCGACTCGCACGCCGCGCCCAGCTCCAGCGCGCCCGCGCCCGCCGTGCCCGCCTCGGGGTCGGGCGGCGGCACGGCCGAGCCGTACAGGAACAGGCTGCGCAGCCGCGCCGAGCGCGACGACGTGGACGGCAGCTCGTCGGGCCACGACGCCGCGCTCGTGTTGTCGGACGCCGCCACGTCGGCCGTCACCTCCAGGCGCAGCGCGGCCGGCGACGGCGCCTCGTGCCCGCCCAGCGACCCCGCCAGCGCCGCCAGCGACGGCGCGCGCACCTCCGCGTGCTGCGACCCCGCTGACAGGGACGCGTCGCCTGCGGAAACAATAGATACTATGTCACGAACAGTCAAAAGGTATGTGGAATTAAGAATTAATCATGCCATCGTAAAGATCAGGGTTAGCAGTCAACTATCCAAACAGCCTGCTTATAATTGATTTAAAGATTTGATCGCAAAAAGTTAGCAAAGAGAAAAAATAAAACTCACCAATACTGGGTTCAAGTCTTCTGGAAGCGGCGTCCTGATCGGGCGCGTGGTCCCTCTCGTCGTCGAAGTGCGCGGCGGGCGGCGGCGGCGGGCCGCCCGCGCAGCCGCCGGCGCGGCACAGCGACACGGGCACCACGCCGTACACGTAGAACAGCAGGATGGGCACGCCGATGCCCACGGCCAGGCCGGCCACGAGCGGCGACACGAGCAGCGCAGCAGCCACTGCGGCGGCCACGGCGGCGCGGCGGCGGGCCGGCGTGGCGCGGCGCAGGCGGCGGTGCGCGCGCCGGCCCGCCCACAGCGGCAGCCCCACCAGCAGCGCCGGCAGCGCCACGCCCGCCACCACGGCGATGCCCAGCGGCGCGCCCGCCAGCGTGCCCAGCTGCCACAGCAGCTTCTTCTTGCGAGACCATGGTTTTTTGCCCCAGAATGTACATCCGCTAGGGCTGGAAATTAAATTATACTTTAGAAGTAGTTCACAACAAAACATTTTTTTAAATAGCCTTACATCTGTTTTCCCCACAAGGCTATATAATAAAGGACAGGACTCCAGACAAAAATTCTAAAATAACGTTCAAGTAATTGCATGTAGAACAATTTAGTTTAATGTCTTTATTTTTTTAGGATACTTTATAATCAACTTAATTTACTCTCTAGTAGAGTCAATATCTTAATGCCTTTAGCCTCACCTCAAGTAATGCAAGTCGGAGACCTCCTTCATGCAGAGCCAGCAGAACTCTGCGCCGCAGACGCAGCACACCATGTGGTTGCAGGAGCCGTCCTCCACCTTCACGATGAGCACGGAGCAGCGCGGGCACGGCTTCACGTCGCCTGGGAACGACAAGTTGTCTGCTCACGTTAAACATTGGATTTGTTGTATTTCTCCATCAAGGAACATTCAAGGGTGATTACACTTTAACTTTTGAGGTGGGGTGGCTTGTACCACACCACCTTGGATGGGGTAGGTGTGCACAATAATAGTATAAGTAAGAGCGATGCGCGATGACGAAAAGTTTCTGATGTTGGCGAGTTGTTCCTCAATGATTAAGACTAATTTAGAGTTTCGAGTGAGAGTGACTGATTCGAACAATCAAAAACGTCGTCGGTCGTTCCGTCTTTCGAAACCATCGAAAAAAATCTCGATTATTTTGTAGAACTGGGAATCGATGGTTTATTTTATCGACTTCGATTCTTTCGATTGTTGAAACATTTCGGAATCGCCCATCGCTAGTACGGTCTGTGCCAGTTACCTGACCCATCTTGGAAAAATATAAAGAGAGAAATATGTGTCAGAAAACTAAGAAGCACTGACAGTATAACACGGTCACATTAACTTGACGCTTGAGGTCGGTGTATAATGTCCAAAAACGATAAAACAACAACAGAGAACTAGCCAAATTATCGACGCGCATATCGGTAACAGAGATGCTGATCATACCTGACACTTGCCGGGCGAGCTAAGGGAATGCGGAGGGAAGTTCGCATTTCAGTTTTTTTTTCTTCTGCGATCAGTGTTTGACACTATAAGCTTTGGTGAGTTCGCTATGTCAGTGTCAGTGCGCCCCCTATTGGAAACGTCTCCTTATCGTGTATCTAAGTGATATCCTTTCGCTTGAAGCGCTTTATGTAGCTATGCATCGTGAGCTGTTTCAGAGATGCGTCAAGTTAATGTGACGGGATTGTAGATGATTGCACAGTACACACCATGGTCGATGTCGGTGTGCGAGGGCATGGGCGCGCGCGGCGGCGGCGCGCGGCTGCGGCGGGCGGCGTCGCAGGTCTGCGTGGGGTGCCAGGCCGCCTTGCAGTGGTAGCAGAACGACGCGCCGCAGCCCGGCGCCAGGCACGTCAGCTTGGGGCACGACGCGCAGCCCGTCGCTACTACCGCGAAACTGGAAGACAGAACAAATAACACATGAGAATTGAGATAAAATACCCAAAAATTAGGAAGTGCCATTGGTCGCCAGGTCAGAGCTCATACACACGAGCGGCATGTTGCCAACGGCAGAGGTAACTGCAGCCGTCGATACATCGACGTCAGTCGTGGACACTTTTGTCTTCTGTCGGCGGCTGACGTCGACCCGTTTGCTCTCCTAGCCAGCGAAATTAAATTTTACTTAAGTACGTTTTTTTGCATTTTGCAGGTCAGTGTCAGGTTCTATCCTACTGGCCCTTGCCAGAAAAAAAGGCAGATGTCACCAACCTTTGACCTAGTGGTCTAGAATAGAGAAACTTCAAGTTAGCCCATTTGCCAAAGCCAACAACCCAGGATCGAATATCCTGGCGCCGTTCAAGGAGGAAGCTCGACCCCAAATAATGGCAACTGGAGAGGGCAAAAAGTAAAGAGCAAAGAAGAGGGGTGTAATTTCTTTCAAGTCAAGAGCGAATACGTTATTTCTAGGTAAGCGCACTCCATCGTCGGCCGCATCGTCGCTTTCCATCAGGTGAGATAGCGGTCAAGTGCGAACCTATAAACGATAAAAGAAAAAAGTATCCTGCTGGCCCTTACGTCATGTAGTATAGTGAACCCCTCAGTCATCTCACCTGCAGTCCGGCGCAGGACACCACCGGGTATCAGGGTCTGCGGCGAGCGCGCGCCGCACTGAGAACTCCTCGTACTTGTCGTACAGCACTGGATTGTCCACGATGCGACGGACGTCTGCAACAAAAGGTAAAACCAATGAGTATTTTACATGAAATTCGGTGTCCGAGGAGTGTAGTGGTAGTCAAGTTGTAGTTCTGTCGGATCAGGAGTGCAAACGCAGCCTTAGAAGGCCTCCTACAAGGTGAACCGATAACCTGGTGAGGATTACGGGCATGCGATGGATGCGAGACGCACAGGACTGGTCGATGTGGCGACACTGGGAGCAGGCCTATGATCAACATTGGAAGTCTTTCGGCTGAATGATGATGATGAAGTATTACGAGGGAGCCAGCGAGAATTTCCAAGCTCACCTTGATCCTTCTTTCTCAGGGCTACAAAAGCCAAATGCCCCGACATACTTAGTCGGTCATTGGTTAACTTCAACGTCTCAAATAAAGAAAAACAAAAATTGTTAGTTAAAATACATTATGTACTGTTTATTTATCCCAAAATTATCCAAAAGTACTATATTTTTTGCAATCATTTATAAAAAGTACTTTTTTCCCAAAACAACGAGGTAACTTTAATTGGGACACAAAAGAGTAGATGACAGCGTAATTCCTCCAGGACTATAATACCTACTCGTACATATCCACATAATATATATTATGTTACAGTATATTGAACATGGAAACGTATGGCCTGATTCGAACCAGCCCGATTCCCGGAACTTTCAGGAACAAAGACTATCGATTTCCGTTTATTCTGGGAACTTTGTTATTATTGTGCCTTGTCCTTTATTCCTGCTGTTATTTACTCAATACTACCGTATATGTATGTATATTGCTTTTCCTTATGAAAGTGAATATATGTAATCTCAACCCCTTCGCGATAATGTGGCTATATTCCGTTTGTTTTTCAAATTCAAATTCAAATACTTTATTGCCTTAACACATATCAGTGTCATGTGTGTTTTTAATCAGTACTAGTCACTAGCTCCGACTTTACTCGGGTTTAGTCAATCTCAAAATTAATGACCAACCCTTGCACGACCCGGGTACCAACAATATACATACATAAACCTTCCACATTTATTACTCTTTCCATTAATGGAAACCGTATCAAAATCTGTTGCGTAGTTTAGGAAGAGTTAGCTAATAAACCGACAGGCGCAGAATGCTTTGTTTTATACTCTGATGGACCTCTCTGTTCTCCGTAAAGCCGAGGAAATCCATGATTTTCATAGGACTAAAGTTACTTCACTAGAAAATTGAATAAAGTAGTTGGTCGTCATTAAAAAAAAGCACAACGTAAGTACCGTCAAAGGGAGTGAATAGAGACAAAAGTTTGATTAGGATGTTCACTTTCGTATAATATTATGTTTACATTTTTAATTTCTATTAATCATCGACTTTTATTACATACGAGTATAATGAATAAATTGGAGTACTTAAATGCTGGAAAACTTGATAAACAACGCAAAATTACCTTCAAATTTATGTTTCTATAGAACCCTACGTTCTTATTCACCCCGTTTGACTGTAATTAAATTTTCTACCTTTTCTATTAAGCGAAACCTAATGAACATTACATGAACTAGCAGCTCCTTTGATACTTCATTTTAACGTTTAATTAGTGAAGCCCTTTAATTAGTTTTGAAATCAGTTTCTTAATCGAACGAGTCAAGACTGTTTACAGTAAGGTCAATATAACCGCTTAACTTAAACTTATATTTGCTGGGGAAGGCTGTGGAAATGTTCGAAGTTACCCTTGAAAGCAAAGGGCAATTGAAGGAACACACATGGGGTTTAGTCTGTAAAAGTCTGACAGTCTCTCTCGCTCCACCTAGAGTAGTGATTTGATCATTTCCGACATCAAGAAAAAGGAAAACAGGGATAAAATCGAAATTAGAAAGCGGTAAGATATTACCAAAAATTTCCACGAAAAGGGAGAAGCGTGGGCGTTGCTGTAAACATGTCCTTGTAGGAAAATCGTTATTACTTGGTATTTTTAAGGTATGATTGACATCTGTACTTATGTTCTCGTATCGTAGCAAGTCACGTATCACTTTTTCAATTATTTCTAGTAGCTACCTACTGTCTAATCTAATTTCTTATTTATCCAATGTAAGTGTAATTCCAAAGTGATGTGTTTTTGTATTTTCAATTACTATTGTTTACCTTATTTCTTTACATCGTTCTTACATTCACATATGAAATATGTAACCGAGATATTTGTATTGTATTATGATGAATGCGAATGTACTCTGTAGATATAAAAAATCAGAATTTAAGTATTTGCTTAACAAAAAATACAGCAAGATTCTGGATACGCTCGTCAGAGCCCATGCACAATCTTCTCCATTTTGATCTACGTTTTGGAATGTACAATAAGCATCATTTTTGTGGTTGACTTCTTGACAATTTTAAATGCCTGCATATGGTTCATATGAAATAAATGTTTTTGAGTTTGATGTAACTTTAGTTAGTAGAGTACAAAAAACCTTGTTTGTTTAAAACGACTAGGGAAGCATACGAATGAGTTTATAAGGAAAATCCTTGCAACAATGTTTGTTGATCAGAATGTGATAATGTGTGAACGTTAAGTTCAGCCACGAGTATACTTTGAGCAATTATTGCAATAAACTCTTGCGACACTCACTTGACACAGAAACACTTTTTATGACTCGTCAGCTGCCTTTACGCTTCCTATAATTATAATTTTTTATCGTTCTCAGAACGGTTATTCTTCGTAACTGCATTTATATGATAAATGGAAGTTGGTGTGTCATCCTGACTGTTTAGGCTTTTATGAGGATAAACGGTAAAAAATCAAGAGGAGTAAAACCGTTCATTTACCATTAGGCACATAATTGACATACTTGCGGTTTGTGACGAGAAAAGTAGGTATTTCTTTTCAATTATAGTATTACTGGCTCGTGGTTACACCCGTTTTTGATTAGCGCTCCGCTCCTATCGAATGTTATAATAGCCTATATCCTGCCTCAAAAAACGGGCTTTTCAAAACTAAACAAACTTTTCAAATCATGAGATTAATGCGACCAAATTCTTCAGCTTTATAATATCAAATAAGTACAGTTTGTTTAGCAAAAACCTTTCGTGGTTAGCAAGAAAATTTCCTATTACCACACCTTAAGTTATGCAGTTACATAAATAGTAGAGCTCCTTGTTATAAAACTTAATCCTAAGATGCTCTAGTCTAGTATATCAATTTACACGTCTATCTCGCTGCATACACGCTCGCGTCGCCGTTGAATACTTAAATATTGTACTCAGACGTCATTGCAAAGGGAAAACATAGGACAATATGATAATCAAGTTAAACCAGGACTGTGTAGGATATTACTGGCTATTCAAGCCGCCTTTAAAATCAATTTAGAATTCCAAATATAAATCGGTAAATGTGTAGGCACGTGTAAGTCACATTTTCCTTGTAAGTGATGAAGTGGCACGCTCTATGCCTTTAACAACAGAATTCACACCTGAGGAAATCAAACGTACATTTAACATAGGACCACCACAGTACATAGTAAACCGTTATTACACTTTATAGTAGAGTGTGATAAGCAAAGTTCGTACAACTTCGTAGGAAATGGCGTCGAAGTACGTCAGCCAGTCGAATTAGCGACGCACCAACTTACATTGTGGTGATTTAGAGGAGAGACGAGGAACAATGTTACAGGATTCATTTCGAAATGCCTCGTGTAGAGGAACGATCTTGGGAATGTTGAATATAAATTCCTAGCAGCTATAAGCCAGGAGGAACTTTCTGTCATTATGGGGTGAGTAGATAGATGTCCTATATGTTGAAAGCGCATGGGGACACATCCAGTTTTAGAAACAACTTTTGCTTTGAAAAGAGAAGACGTTCTAGTTGCTAATGTTTGTGATAGGCTCTTTGTAAAGCTTGATTATGTGTAATTAATACTTCTAATGTAAATCTATGAATTTGAGAAATGCATACCAACGACATTCAGATAAATCTCTTCTTATAGCTTAGGTATACACCTATAGCCGGTTAATCTACATTAGATGATGAAAGTCATTTGAATTTCGTAGGCGCCACATGCAAACTAGTAAAATTAAGGCCACCCGATGAATCTATTACATCAATCAATAGAATTTCAATATTTATAGGTAAGACCGGCTTTCAAACTGGTATGTAGTCAATCATTATGCAAGACTATAATATCGTTGACATTTCCTGTTTAGAAAAGTTATACACGCATGAAACTTATTAAAATAATGAGCCATCATATTATTCACGCTGTGTAGTGTGTAATTGTGTATACAGCTGTATTTTATGGAGCAGCTGAGTAAAGATGACGAAAAAATAACGCAATTAACTATCACCAAAAACTTGATCGATTGCGACGGATTGCAAAAGAATTATTCTAAGAATTAATCACATGATAATGCCTTTAGTACACTATCATAAGTGTGTTAAACAATGGACATACAAAATCATGACGTCAAATACATAAACTAAACATTACAACTTGTTTATTTTTCTCTGTCTACCCTTACGCACCTAAATATGCTATATATGTATTTGGACCTGGGGCCTTACTTCGACTTCTTAAACCCAACATAACTCTAGAGAAAGATAGAGACGGAGCTACATAGGACATATTGCACTATCCCTTGTCAATGGATTCAAAATGGCAATGACAAATCTTATTAAAGACATGTAATTGATTTTAAGATCGTTTCTGATGATGGATTTCCATCCTCGTGTTTGTGTATTTTCCTTCTGATATTCTTGTTTTTAATCTACGCACATAAAAATTAGGTCATACCTGAGGGATGCATGCTCTCATGGCACACAGGGCAGTTGACGGGGACCCTCGCCTCGAAGATCTCGATGGCAAGGTACTGTCGTAGGCAGGGCTCGCAGCATCGGTGCGAACACCACGCCAGCCGCACCATCGATGGTGACGCGAACATTGACAGACACAGCGGGCATTCCAAAATATCGCACTGCAAAAAAATGAAAAGCAGTTTAATACAAAGCTGTAAGGACTAGAGAATCTGGTGAGGTAAGAAAGTCATCGCCTACAAAATTATCTGCACCTTCCGAAACCGCCGAAACCAACAGCCGAAATTATTATATATTATAGTTATTAACAGCCGAAACCAATAACCTATCTTTCACATATCGGAGATTGAAAAACAAATGAAACAACAGAAAACATGTATAATTTTTGTTTTGTATCATTTGTTTTACTATCTTATCTATTATTATTATTATTTTTGATTTATTATTATTTCGTTATTATTGGGTTCGGCCGTTAAACAAGGCCAACGACTGTCCAGGTGGCTAAATATTGGTCGACAAAGTTTGAGTCAAACCGACACGAGAAGAAGGAAGGTATTTTACATGGAGAGCCCATGTACTTAACCTACTACATACCTACAAAACGAGACACAATAGTAAAACAATAACAGCGCGGTCTTATAAGACCGGTCGGGGATTCATGAACTAAATACTGATATAGCTGCATCTAGTAAATGATGAAATGAAAGCAAATTCCAATATAGCTAGAAAAAGATGAGTCACTATTTTCTTAACACGTCCATTCGCGGTAATGATGATGATGATAGGAGTACCTTGATGGGTACTTAGGCAAAATGTTCAACAAGACAAAATTTTTGAAGCTAAATTATTTTTTTAAGGACAGCTGTCAAATCGAACATCTGAAGGTGAATATAAATATATCAATTAGCGGTATATTATGGGCGTGTTACACGTGCGACACGAGTCAGCTATCAACGGAACAATACTTGTGGCTCCCCAGTTTTCGCAAGGTCGATTAGGTTTCTCATCAGGCAATCTGCCGTTATTTACCGACATAAATAGCAACCTATTCCCTCTCCTAGAAAGGAGGCCTGAGTCCCAGCAGTGGGAATATTATAAGGCTGATGCTATGCTATAAATAGCTACAATAAATAGATGTGAAAACAAATCAAATTGCCTTGGTAAACGGATGTTAGTTTTGTCAGTTTTCTGTTCATTAGCATTGTAGTTAAAATTAAAGGTTTGTCATCTGCTAATTCGATATTAAAAGGTCTGTCAGTGGCCATGATGCATGGCTGGCATTGCACCCAGCTGCCATGTTGCGTCACACTTCATGCCCAGTGACTTATGAAGCAACCCATCACCGTGTTTATCGTCAGATATTACAACAGCGTATAGTTTCAGTAGCTACGTTGGATTTTCTTGTTTCATAATAATCTGTTCCTCAATTTATTTTTTTGTAATGTCTAAGGGCTTTTTCGTAGAATGGTAAAAGGAAAGTTGTTATAAGGGGCACTCGGTGATTAGACCAATCTGGTTAGAAGCGAATTTAACGAATATCTATAAAACACAAAACCTGTATGTAGATGAGGCAGACAAGTATAATAGTCAAAAAAAGATGAATGAATACTAAATTGTAAACATAGTTATTTCAATTCAAGGCTTCTGAGATCTAAAAGTGATGCTGTATTCAGTTGTTTAGGCAGAACTTTTGAAACGCCACGTGGTAAAACGATATTTATAACTGTTTCGCTGGCTTAGTCATTGATAGCTCTATCTACATAAAAAAAAAACGAATCAAATAATAAAAGCTTTGCATTTTTAGCGTTTTTAACAATGTTTACTACAAGATCAGCATTCAGAGTTCCTAACAACAACTGTAGGGACAGTAATTTATCACTAAGTAGTCACAGGATTCTCCATTTCTATGGGGAAACTTCAAGAGTTCGTTCCGGGTGTCCTGGCCACCTCAATAAACAAGGAAAAGGCTGTGTTATTCAACATGATTTACATAACTAGATGTACTGCGTTATCCAACGACAAAATCTAGAACATCTTGTTATAAAACCGACGCAAGATTTCAAAGTTGCTCCGCGATGAGAACTTGTATGGTCTGCAAGAAAAGTTTTTCTACCGACAAAATACTATTACTATAGGTAGTTACATACTTTCCCAGTTCCTGATCGAAGTTACTTACTTTCATAAGCATCTTATTGTATGCAAATTTGTTTTTCACTGCAGTTTTTTTAGCTGACTGTACGTTTTCTACATATTCGTCATCACAAATGATGTTCCACTTTACCTATCGGCAATCCTCGCCGTGATTAAGTAATAAATTCAGAATATTCATGTGTTTTTTCTTAGAACTAGTCGATCACAGCGAGAGTTACTAATTGGCGGTTTGACAAGTCACAAGTACCCTCTCGTTCCGTCTGAGTGACGTCATAGAGTGACAATTATTGCTCAACACAGTCTATACGTATGTATATGGATGTGATGAATAGAAAATGCGTCATTGATCAGTTAAACAATGTGTTTGATACGCCGCCGCGCCGCTAATACCAATCAATCAACTGATCCAGTGGAATTTCATTCATCCTTTTATAATGATAACTAGATTTAGGTAAATGTCAAATAAAATACTCGTTATACAAATACTAATTTTTGCTCTAAAGGTGCATGATTTTCCTTGTTTTTATAATGATGTTGGTATTTCCCAGTTTGTGTAGAATCAAAACAAAACTTTTCCTCATTACGGCGCGTGCGCAGATACCTATGTATACATGTATATAATCTGCCGCAATGTCTGACAAGAGCGAAAACTTAACAACCGTTAAACGGGTTTATTACAAAAAAAAACATACCGTAAACCTTAATTACATATGGCAAGACTCAAATACCAGAAAAAATATACCGTTCACTATAAGTAAATGTAAGTCTACATGATAAATTAATAATAACTACTAATTAAATTAACGGAAAACTAGGGTTTTTTCAACTGATTATTACTTGCCATAAAGCCGCTATATTATAAACATGTTTATTATAAATAGCTGTTCTTATTTTAGGCTCCGATTATGTCCTCAATTTTACAGAGTACTACAATCGTATTTACCTATATACCTATATATGAATTTACTAGCTTCTGTCAGCGGCTTCGCCCGCATGAAATTAGGTTTATCCATATAAATTTTGGACTTCCGTTTCATCCCCTTAAGTAGTGAATTTTGGGAAATCCTCTCTTAGGGCGATGTTCACCGACACCAAATCGACTGTTTTAATATTAAAACGGCTGTTTTAGCACTATTTCCTGTTCCTTATCGTCGGTTATTGACGTTAATCAGATGGTTATCTTAAACTTATGTCGGTGCACATGGCCCTTAGTGCTCGCTCGCTTACGTCACTAAAGGAAGACTTGTGCAAAATTTTACGCTCTCTGTCATTTCGGCTGTGCGTTGATACGAGTATGTCACTCAGTTTCTCTTATTATATAATTATATACTGATTACAAAATACAAATAGTTTACAAAATAGATTAGGCACCTTAGCAATTAAAATCGAAATAATTTTCATATTATTATTTACAAAAAGAAATTACCAGGTCAACTACCATAGCTCCACAGCTAAGAATAAGTAAAAGTTATAAGACAAAGGTTTTAATTCTTTTGTTACTTGACCTCTTCACCTTGAGCATACTTACAATTTGTTTCATGGTTTCTTTTAGAACCTCCCCGTAACTCTCTAGGTGACCTCTGAACGCGAATTTGCTAATTTTCTAAAAGTGGAAACGTCCCACTACTTTGACGTGCCAAAATCTCACAAATATTCTGTTATTGAAAATGAAAGTAACACGTAGAAAAAGATTTAAACTTTTCTCAAATCCTGATGAATACGTCTTCTCCGAAAATACTTTGACAAATGAAGTAGTTAATGATGTCGTAGAAAATCTATGTTCGAAAATCATTTGCAGTTCGTTAGTCTCGCTAAAACTAAAAAAACGACTTGACCGATTTGAATATTTTTCTGGTTTTTTTTGCAATACCAACACTATTTTTTTTAACCCAGACCTGATTTAAAAGGAAAAACCAAAACGGATAAAGCAGTAAAAAACTTGCAAAAAATAAGATTGGTATTTTCATATTGCTTTTTAAAAGTTGGAAAGGTTAGACTAATTTCACGGGAGGGAAGCCCCGGATATTATTTTTAAACAAAGCGTTACCCATATTAGGAGTAACTACTTCTATACCGAGGATGCATTTACAAACATGTAAACTCGAAAACACCCATACCCGGAACACCTATCCGTAGCCCATACAAATATTTGTTTCGTGCAGGAATCGAAAACGAAATTTTAGTCTTGCCATAAAGTACAGTGTTACCCCAGTTAATATGGGTTGTGGAGGTCTGGTAGGCAGCCGCTCCTCGTAAAATACTGGTATTCAGCTAAATCCGGCTTGACTGGAAGCCGACCCCAATATAGTTGGGAAAAAGGCTAGATACTTAGATGATGATGCAGGAATCGAACAGTTATAGTTAGTAGTACCTATAGAAAAAACATTTTCATAACATTGCTAAAACCAAGATACAAGTACGTAAAGACGCTGGCACAATGTCAGTCCTAAGTGGCGCAGGTCAGTTTCATCGAGTCGGACCTAGTTGACAAAGAACAGCTGCTCTTTTCGTCAATCAGGAAATTTTCCGCATCACTATGACTAACCATTGCACTCAACTGTTGAAAACACGCGACAGCAAAATTATTTGTAACGATAATCAGCAACAGCACAGCGATAAGCGAAAACAAATTATTAACCTATCACATACCCACAAAACCACAAAAGACACAATAGTAAAACAATAATAACACCGCGGTCTCATAGGACCGGTCGGGGATTCATGAATTAATTTCTTTCCCTCAAAATACTGTAGGAAATCTTTATTAGTCTTCAACGATGAAAAATTTAAAATAATAATGAGAATAGGAAACGTACCGAGGCAGCCGGAATGTAAACTGACGGCTTCAAAATACCGTAAATCCGACGTTATCTATTATCCGTATTCGAAGCACTCAATCAGAGTATTTAGGGCCATTCACTATGGCCGTTCCACTGTACTACTGAATACGGTCAATGTTTCAATTTATCGTGTAGACCTTAATCTAGATTTATGCGATATTGATTATGTAAATGAAAGGTAAACATAATACCGCCGATGTTAATCGTTGTTTGGATTTTGGTGCACGATTTGTATGAAAATATGGCCAGTTCAGTTAGTTAATCCATACGGTTTAATTAATGCTAATATACACCATCTCTCAAAGCATTTGATCACTCAGAAAGATATTTTTTAATTTGAATAAATGAAACCACTTAATCAAAGTCTATCTGTCTGTATGTTGGCAATAAACTGAAAAACTATTAAAAGGATTTTTATGCGGTTTTCTCCAACAGGCAGAATGATTCATCAAGAAGGTTTAGGTGTACGTATTATGTTTATAGCGGAGAAAAGCAAAAAAAAAATCTAGGACTTTTCTGTCGCATGAAGCCGGAGCGGTTTTTAGGGGGGCGGGATTTTTTAGACAAAATAACAAATAATATGTTTAAATTTTCGACTCATCTATGTGGCTTGACCTTTGAGTTTAATGAAGTCCTCACATAGCGGCAATCGAGCACTGATTTGTTCAATGTCGTGTTCATTATTTTCTGGCATTCATCTTGCAGTTTTTAAATTAAGGAACATTGTAGAATATTGTTAGAAAAGCGGTACTGGTCTCCGTGTATTTATATTAAAATTCCACTAGGTCGCGGCAAGCCGCAGTTCGTTCCAAGCATTTTCCAATAACACAATACACTTGTAGAGTGTTGTTAGATTAATATCACACTCATTAGCAGTACGAATACAATTACACTACGCTTGGAGCTCGAGGAATTGGATCGAATCAATTGCAACGCGTTGTTGTAATAACAATAATAATAATTAATGAAACGCGTTTAGTACGCAAGTTCGTTACCCGCCCGATACGATCAATGCACTTTTTATCGACTACATTTAACATTTTTTCTCCTTTGAAATCTGGCAATTCATGTTATGAGACAGGCAGTTATAGGTAGTCTTCTGTAGAATCGTGTGCATTGAATATAAAATAGCACCGTCTAGACGGCTACTTCACACGCGAGGCGATTACACGAAAGTTTCCCCCCGAAACCCCGCCTTACAAACTCGAATATAATATAAATTTTATGGAAATCCACCAGCAGTTGGCTGGCGAGACTGGACAGAGGGGACTCATGTTTTATTGCTATGCACTTTGTGGATTACAACTGAGCGTCTTTTGTTTACGTCTCAACCCTACATTAACGAGTTGGCACTGACGCAAATTGTAAACGACACAAAAATCCAAACAATATTAATGGAAAGCGCCTTCAGTTTCTATTTAAACCTATTGTAGAAACTTTAGTATCAATTTGCGACAAATAACACGGGGCGTAGCAATTACGGCCTAAATTGAGAGTAATGGAGTCAAACAGGCCCACTTCGGAGTTGTGGGACCGGGCTCGGCAACCGTGGAAGACGTTTAGCGGAGCGGAGAGGCGAGGCTTCGTCACTAATTACTAATTTACGGGCTGTTGACATCTCTTCGAGTTGGAACGGATGGAACAATGGAGGTCGCTCACCCGGCTGAAGAGACGCGGCCTAACGCGAAAGATGGAACGCCACACCCTGTAACTGTACTTACAATTACATGCAAACGTGGAGACTCGATTTGCATGTATGATGTAAATTCGCAATGCAGTCAGAACTCAGAAGTGAACGCATCCTTTGAAGTCGGAGACTGGACATGCATAAGAAGTAACAACATGAAAGAAAGTCTCGCTGTAATCTAAGTTGTATTGTTACTAACTTGCAAATCTTAGTTCCCAAGTTGAACAGAGCTTTACTAGTTTGGCACTTGGCACCGAGTCTGAAAATTTCTGGCGAATTTAAGAGTGGTAATATTTGAAACGACAGAAGATACGAAACTTCTTTTCTAATTGAATATTTGTATAAAGTTTAAATAAATTACCGGAAACGAAAATATAATTATGTAGAATCTTGTTATTTGGAAATGTCAGAACCTGAAGCGACCCTGTAACTGTGAACTTTACTATAAGTATTTCGTTTCATCATAAGCGTTCGAATTCCATTCCAAGTGTGTCAGTCAGTCACAAATCTGTGCCACTGGTATATAAAGTGTAGCTTATGTAAATATTACAGCTTTTTTATACAGAGACGAACGTTTCACAGATTACGGCACGACCATTTACATGTTGATATGGAAACGCCAAAGAAACATATCGACTGTCAGTCATTTATCATTGGCAGTTGTAAAAGCTAAAGGGAAATGGGCGCAATATCGTCGCAGTCGCTACAAAAGTCAATATACGATGTTTTGCTTGTTATTCATGAATTATGGCAATTTCAAAGCCCGATGCACACGAGTTCGTTAAAGCTATGTGACACAAACAATTCTACGTCAAAGAATGTTTTATTGTATTACATAAAATAATGGAAGCGTAACAGTATGATGTTTATAAAATAAAATTGACATCGGTATTTTTTACGTCAAAGTTCTATTGTAAAACCAGTGACTCAGTCAATAAGAATTTTTAAATTGTCTTGAATAAAACCGTAACAGCATATAATTATTTGGTTTCGATATTGGTGTTCATTATTGCTTCCTAGTCGGTGATGAAAGTGAAATATCAAGTGATGCATAACGTATTTTCATGCTCTTTTTCCTTAGAAAGGTAAACTGGTGGCCGAGGCAGTACCCTCATTGCGGCAAGCCGGGTTTGGTAATAAAGAAAATTTGCCAATTGCTCTTGCCGCTTTTAGAGAGCCCCTAACTTAATTCGGGTTGTACGTGAGCGGTGGGATCAAGTGAGGTGCGACCTAGGACCAGTTTAGTTGGGTTTACTACGAAAGTTGGAGCCCGACCCCGACAGTGGCAATGAGCCTCACTATAAGAACAAAGTAAGTTTAAAGTTGTACAACCTGAAAGCTGTAAAGGCTACGAAAGGACCAAGTTAAATTGAATCTGCAACAACACAATGTTCCGAGTATAATAATACAACATCAACACTTACGCTGTTTTGCTTGCTTATAGAACTTTATTATTAAAACTTAAAAAAATCACTGTACTATAATAGGGATGCCACAGATTTTATCTTATAAGTCAGTCTAGCTTTACTGAAATGTTGAAAGAGTTACCCGGGTCCTGGAACGCAAAGGGCAATTATATCAACACAGGCGAATTTTTGACAGTAAAAGTCTGATACGTCCTCTCGCTTCACATAGAACGGGATAAGTTAAACGATAATTTCACACTATAAAAAAATTACAATATAGCTTCATTATTTTTAACACAATTCTTTTTAATATGTGTGACAAGTTCCACGCTAGAGGACAGCGATCCTATCCCATCCGTCAATCCATCTAGCAGCGATTAATACTAGGATTACATGGCTAAACCGAGCTCGGGCGGTGACAGACCAAACTTACACGTCATTAATTATACGCTCGCCGATATACATGGCTTTGTTCACACGACAATGGATGAAGAAACCCGGCCATTTTAGCTTTAAGACGTGTAGGAAATCAACTCTTTTAAATCAGTATGTAGCCGAAAAGAGAAAATTTTTAGCAGTAAAAGTACTAGAAAATTTTTCTTTGTGTAGTTGACGTTTGACGAACCAAAAAATCAATACACACTTGACATTGAGTACCTATGTTGCCTGCAATGCTAGTTTGTAACGAAGTTTTGCATACGACAATATTTCGCTCATTAAAATTTGCGACAAGGCTGACATAACTGAAAAATTGAGGAATTGAAAAATTGTTTATACATAAAATATATGTATAAACTGCAACATTTTTTTTACATAGAAACCTTTAACAGTGACCTTTATGAAGATGTATTTATGTATTAAAACTTAAAAATGCTGTACTGTAAAATCATAATTCTTGAGTTAAGTATGCCATGCCATAATATTATAGAAACTGAACGTTTTTTAGCTATAAGATGAGATATTATTTAAATAACGCCTGTAAGTAAAGCTTTGCGCAAAATTATAATTTAATAACATTGTCTTTCATTTACCTTTCTCAAGTTCACACAATGCATATTTAATTTTAAAGGCTCCACTTTAAAACTAAATAAAAGCTTCATTCTGAATAGAACAAAGCCTAAATAAGCCACTTCAAATATGAACGCAATATATTATCTGTTTGCTGAATAATAGAAGGTGTTGGGTCAAAGGGCCACCTGAGGTTATCAGACCTAATCAAAATTGCAAAAAGCCACAGCCGTGCCACAGATGCGGGTTGGGCTCGTAGGATCAAAAAATAATCTGCGCGTGATTTACCTTTATAGTAGTAGTAGGTTTAGAGTGTATTATTTAGTAGATAGTGTTTATTTTTAGACTCATCTTTATTTGAATTATTAAAGCTATCGAATTAACAAAAAGATTAACACGTTTAACCAAACATAGTATAAGTCAGGAAAATCCGGCTCGAAGCACTGAGTCTAGTAGACGTGAAAGCATAAAAAATAAATTTAATGCCAATAATTAAAACTGCACTGAAATGTCATGGTCCCAATAAATTGTATTACGATAATGGAAATGAATGCACTTTCGTTTGCAGTCCGAATGCCAAGGAATAAGATTGCACAACATACGGATTCGGACCGCTGCATCAGCATAAACGTAAGGGTTCATTTCAGAGATAAAAGATTCATCTGAGCAAGCAAGAATGCATGAGAATTTCCCTAGACGAATATCAAAGTGAGCTTTGATCGTAGAAACGCAAAAGACTGGAATGGAGGGAAGGTTTTGATGTTACTTTTCTTGCAAGAAAAGCCCGGGCAGTTTAGGGATCGATGTCTTAAGTCTAGACTAGACAAAGCGCCAACTCGCTACCTTAAACTAACAGATTTTCAGATATCAACAAATAGCTTTAAGAATCGTTCGTTGGAGTTAACGTTTAAGTTGCCATTTTAAAGCTTACTCAACATGAATAGGTCATGGTCAGGTTCTAAAAGAGCCGACTATCGGATGACTACATTATTTATTCATTGATCGGGGATTAAGAGCTAAGTGGCATTGCCAGTATGTATCTATTTTTGATCTCTACCAATTTTCCTTTTCAGTGGTATGGACCACGGTTTACGAATTCTGCGTCGTGAATTCAAACCCAGGCTGGCTGTTTACTTAATTTATTTCATCACTGCTCTCAAATCCTTTCATCCTAAAGAAACATACCCCTTCCTTTAAAATGTTTTCCTTCACTGCTTCACTTTATCACTTAGGAGTTAGGACAAAAAATTCGATGACATGTGATTTTGTGACATCCAATACTCACTGGGCCTGTGTGGTGAATTACACAGCCCATTTCCTCTCCTAGAGAAAAGACATATGTCCCAGCACTGGAAACAATACAAGAACATATAAATGCTATTTCCCAAATCATAACAAAAACGAACCAATCCGACATTTGACAGAGCACGCAATACATATCTGTTTATCGAACAGTTTCTCTCGTCGAGACGTTTTTCATAGTCATAAAACATTTTATTGGCGTGCTTTAATAGAGAGAGTACGGTTTCTAGGAAAAATCTATTATTTACGTAACGTACGTAGATTGTACCGTCACGTATTTATATTTACGTCACTACCGTATTACTTAGATGGAACGTTTTACAGTGATCCTATTATACTTTGGAGGTATTAAAACAAGGTGTTGGGTTCAAAGGGTTTAGCTTGGGTACTAGACAGGTCGTTACCCTGTCTCTTGGCAGCGGTAAGCCTTTGACAAAAGCAGACCATTGCCCTTTAGGTGGACAGAAAGGGGGCTGGTGACCGCGGCTAGTCCCATCGTGCCTGGATATTTAGAATATTGTTTAATTAAAACAGGACCGATCGTTGTGGAGACGCTTGGGGAAGGTCTATGTCCAGCAGTGGACCGTAGACGTCTTTCGGCTGATATGATAATGATAAAAAACAGATTACTTATGCTTATGCTTGCTAATTGTGTCACCGGCGCTATAAAAATTCAAATGGATATTCAAATAATTGTACGCAACAATCGCAGGCTGGCACAGGGCCATCCTTATTTAGCCCGATGAATATATTCTTAGCAGCATTTTAAAAAACCGACCACAAGAACCGCTTAAGAATAAGAGGCGTCGACAAAAAGAGTCAAATACTAACAATAGAAAACTATCAATCTAAAGACCTGGACAAAAACTAGTAATGTTTAAAGTTCCTAATGCTTTGTTTTCTCGACAAAAGAAAAACTTTAATGCTGGCAGAGATAAAGAGCCGATCTTCTATACCTGTAAATAAAATTGAAGTGTCTGTTTATAATATCAAAATATTTTTTTTTTTTTATTAATGCATAGCATATGATTGAAAGTTTATTGGATACGTACCTATAACCAACGTCCAAATTATGAAATTGTCCATCTTTTTTTTGTCCGAAACTGTTGAACCGATTTAGTCGGGACTTCACCAGTAGATGTTGATGTTATAAGAAGTAACTTTAGACGACTTTTTTATTTTAGAAAAAGTATTAAGGATCTTTGCAAAAAACTTCTCAAATTAGTAACAAAATGGCATTGTGCTGCGGACGACGAGAGCGAGGACGAACTCTGTCCGGACGTCCGGTAACCGTCCGGACCGAATCTGAGTTATTAACGGCGCGTAGTATTCCACGTGCAGCTCAAAGAGATGTTAGAAATACCGTAGGGGCCCAGCAGGACCGAAGCCTACTGGGGGCATGGGTTGACTTCCAAAAGGGAAACCCATGGTCCTGGAACCGTTGCGGTAAGAACTAAGTCCAAGTAGACGGTGTGTAGTGTTCCATGCGCACCAAAAAGACATGTCAGCAAAATTGGTCGACCCCAGTAGAACCGATGTTAGGGCTGCTGAAACTTTCGAAAGACACAGATTGGTTTTAGTCAGTAAAAGTCTGAGACGCCCTCCCGCTCTACCGTAGAGCGAGAGTAATTATTGAAGTAATAACTTTAAAAAAATGGCATTGTGCTGTTTTACGATTCTGTCGCGGGCACCAGCCTTATTACCTACTAGATAATAAGGCCGACGACAAATCGGCTAATACAGGCAATGCAGGCCAAGCCGCCGAGCGAGAGAAAGGTGGTTTTGTCTAGATTCGAGATCTTACGACACGCCGGGCTAAGGCTAGCCGGTCGGACCTAATAGCGTTATGTAGCATCACTAAAGATTATAGCAGAATTACATTTACATAACTGTTATAAGATTGTTTTTATTGACCTGTTGTGCCCCCATTCCGTCTTAGGTTTTTGAGATCGGAAATCATCAAACAACTTGAGAGCTTTTATCAGACTTTTACTAATTAAAACTCTTTCTGTCGACGAGCTACACATTGCTCGCCGTCTGCCAGCACGCGTCTACGGAGGCCGGGAATCACCCTGCGATTTCTGCGGCGGTGACTGAGGCGTGAGGATATTCTCTCCCACACAGTTTAGCGACTGCCTTCGCTCGCATTACTGCTCCGCAGAAGAAGGTGACCGTTTCCCATTCCTTCTCAGCCTGTACGATGAGCCTGAACCAGGGCAAGACGCGAGACGTTGCCGACGTGATTGCCTCTACGAGGACACAGTGGCACTCCAGTCGAGTGGGGTAGACGTCCTAGCGGGGTAGACTCTCACCGTATGCTCCACGATGTATCTACCTGTTCAGTCTAAGGCATGAATTTAAATTAAGTCGTTCACAGTTCAATTTATATTGCCAATTCGGCGAATTCACTTAAACGATACAATTAATTAATTGTGAATTGACAATACGACTAACTTTAGTGTTAGGCGACTAAAATTATCACCTCCTTTTAAGAACCTGTTGTTTTTACAATTATAATTAAAATGTCCAAATACGATGCGAACGTTATTTTTAGACGCAAACCTCATTTAGTATGTACCTTATTTAAAAATAATGCATCGAATATTTGCTAATAGAAACCAACGAGTTATTCTGAGGTGAGGGGCTTTACCATGACGTAAAATGACTGTCGTGAGAACGATAAAGAGGGATGGAGCTATACACTCTATATAACTCCAACCCTTCAACAGGTTTAGTTGTTTATAAGGTGGGAAATGATCGGTACGACTTCTCCGTCTCTGGGTCGAGCAGGAGACGTTTGACTTCTATTGACTAACCCCCACCCCTGTTCATTCTTTGTCTTCATTCCAGGGGGTTTCTATTGTATAACCCAGGGATCCCTTTAACAGTTGCGTTTAGGTCGTCAAATAGTTCGTGTTAAGAGCTCGTGATATGGCGACTGGTCTGTCTACATTATAGCTTATTAATTTTTTAAGTTTTAAATGATTTGAGCCTCAAAGGCAAATTGTAGGTAGGCCATGATAGTGAAATATATTTTCTCAAGCATAATTTTGCGGAAACCTCTTCATATAGAGTATTAAGAAAATAAAGTACCTATGAGAGGTTTCCGCAAAGTTCTGTGAATCACAGATTAATGCCCTGTTGACTAATGTTTCGCTGTCATTGCACACGGTTGGTCTTCAAGTCACATAAATATTGAATTTAGCAACGAATGTAGCTAAACCTGAACTCATAAAAACCCCTGGTTTCCCACAACAAAGCTTCAATGTATTATTTTGATTATTACGACTTATGAAGCGTGTAACTAAAAAGAAAGCTTGCCCATTCTAGGAATAACTTCTGTATAGTAGGAGCGATCACAAACATGTAAACTCATATAATACTCAAGACATCCATACCCAGAACTACTCTCTGTAGGCCTTAAAAATATGGTTCCGTACGGGAATCAAATTCGCGACACGCAGCGCAGCTGCTAATCGCTCAACCATTGCGCCAACCGTATCAATATACTATAAACCCAACAGAACCGCAGTTTTCCAACAACAATCTCAGTGAAGCTAATTTTAATTTAGAACAAAGGTAGTTTTTCGAGGAAAACGCCGCTCCAAACAATAATAATGCCGGAGTAGGAAGGCATAAACCCTCCTCCGGTTGTTCAGAGCCGACTACCGCGTATTTACGAGTTCAATTTAATGTTTGACACGTCTCCACAATATTTACTAGCAGTTATATCCTTAGAATAAATTGTCTACACACATTTTATTCATTACAAACGCGTACAAACTATTAACAGAAATAAGATATCATTTGAGCTTTAATAACAAAAGTTAAATCCTCATTCGTCAAAACATCAATAATAAGTTGAAGATAAATAATCTTAGATGACCGATGTGTAAATAATTATGTTAAAAATGATGTGCAGAAATTTCAATGAAGATGTTAGGTACTCACAAGTCAAAGTTTATACCGTAATTTATAGCTGTAAATATGAAATATTATAAATCAAAGAGAACTAGAAATATGACGATGAGTCAATCAGCTTAGCTCAAGGAAATTCTATGCACTGGTCAAGCCAGTATTTCCAAACTAACGCAGTTGCGGAACATTAGAAATTAGATGCTTTCTGAAAAGCCAATGTCTCGGCTACAAAAAAATTGCCCTTTTCATTGAAATAAAGCTTGTATTTAACTAAGTATAACATACATAGAGCTTACAAGAAAAACGATTGAACTTAATCCTTTTTTCTTTCTTTGTAAAAAATTTTTCACCTTCATTCATATGCAAAGAATTGTTCCTTTTTTCTTCTTTATAAAGGCCAAGAGGTTAGACTCTTATTTGAGAAGGTTTTGTACGGTGGGTCGCGGTCCATTCAACTTTGGGATAGATCCACTGACCTAGATAAACATATATTATAGTTCATATTATACACCTTAGGATCGTCGCAAACGGACCACACACGACAGCCACAAATGCCCGCCGCTTCGAGAAGCTAGAAGCTGCCATAAAGGTAGATGAAGCGTTCGACCGCCACTTGTGACCGGTGGCTGCTACTGTTTTAACCCTTGCCACAGATTAAGTACGTCCATGCTCACAGTATCATAATGGACTCCGACGAAGAAGGTTTATTTGCGCAACTGATGTAGCGTTTTGTGTCTTAGTTTTGGGTCCGGTACGGCCACAAGAAGCGAGCAGCGACAATTTGTAGCGTGTGGCGACCACTGGCGTCAACTGTGTGCGGCGAGTCTATATAAAACTACAGGAAATATGATGACGGCGTTTTGTAGTTGCGGCTGGTGGTCCCTGAGCGGTGATCCTTACCAAAGAAATTAAAGCATAATGATAGTTATTCCATTCTCAAAACATGGTCTATTTCCCACACGATGACATTAAAGAAACTTTGTTTCGATCCATCGCCTAGTCCCCTATATGCTTACTAATACATAACATTATCACCCAGTAACATATTGTAATAATGGGTAACGCTTCCACACCATGTTATGTAAGACGGACGTGTCTGGACTCATAATATAGAAAGTGCTTGTACGTGCATGTTTATACCATCAATTTCTCCTTATAGGAATTGCAGCATAGAATGAGATTACCATGCTGATTTGTGGCGAAAGTAGAAATGTCAGTTACATTATTGGGTAATTACAGAACATTTAAAGGTAATTTAGAATTATAATCTTGAATAATAAAACTTCAATTTCACTTTAACAATACCTTGGACAGCGAATGACAGCCATTATTCAGTTCATTCAACAAGCTTCCATTTTTTTTGGTAGCAATAGCAAATCATCAAATAACTACTGACCAAAACCCACTCATGGCTTTTCAGTTGCTCTTTTCTTTCTAGGGACGCGGTGACTCTTTCAAATATGAATTATTTGAAAGAGTCACAACCATTCAAACATGCTTGCTTCAATAGGGTTTTAAGAAATGATCCAAATAAGGTTTAGTTTCCTTATGGTCAAACATGAACCAAACTAAGCTGCTTTCAGAAATCTTGTCTGGACTCCCCGGCCACTTTGCATGCACTGATTGAATCTACGTATACTAGATATATCCACGACGCGGTAGATCGCCCAACGCGACAGAAGATAATCCAGCCGTCGTTTTCTAGACGCCAGCACATGCTCAGAATATATAAACATGTGGATTTCCTCATCATTTTTCAATCGTGCACATATTTGAATAATACGAGTCATGCCTCGGACACAGGAATGTTAGTATCTTACGCGTAGGTTAATATGCCCGAGCTAAAACCCCTCGGCTAGAAAATAGCTTTGTTCATATGAAGAGGAGGGATGATACGCTTGGTGCTAGAGGAGTTATGCATGTGAATTGATGGAAGAGAGGGAGGCAAAAGAAAAGATGGATGATTGTGTGAGGAGTGAAAGAAAAGGGATTTAGTGATAGCGTGATGACAGGACAAAACGCACCAACCACAAAAACATGGGCAGGAAGATGATAATGATTACAAAGCGGCCTTGCTTTTCGCGTATAACTCATTATCCGCTAACTCTTAAATCGCGCAACGGATTTCGACGCAGTTTCACTAAAAGATGAAAATTTATGTATTTAATTTGCACCTGAGCGAAGGCGGGGAAGGTCATTAAATTCAATTAAAGTTTATATTTCCAAGGAATTACAGAGTCACGTGAGAGATCTTGCAACAACTAGCGTAGCAGAAATCGGGAGCAACGACACGCTTACTTCTTTGATACATCGAAATATGCGTCAGCATTGTCACTACACTAAGATAAGATAGAAAACCAAGATTAAAACAAGTCCAGTACAATGCGATAGCTTTATCTAAAGAGCTAGTACAAGAAAAGAAGAAAACAAACATTTTTATTTTTCATAAATAAATAATTCGGTATACTCGAATAGTTGGCACATCGCCGGGTCTCTCTACTACTTCAGTAGAGTAAATATTTACGAAGTGTATGGCTGTAACGACTACTTTATTTCTTCCTGTACCTATCATAATATTGAGAATGTAACGTTTCGATCACTTTATTGATGATACAAACTATTGTCGCTAAAAGTAATCTAGATAAGATAATAAGATTAGAAAATATCTGATAGTGTTGTGAGTCACCCAGTGTATAATAAAAAAACTGATGAAAGTGCTATAAAGATTGCGGGTTACTCCTGAAGATAGTGAGATACTTTATCAGTACCTTACCAGAAAACTATACTTATTCAGTTAAAAATGGCTGAGAAAAGTGAAAACCGAAAGGAATAGCACAAGCAGGCATAAAATAAGATTTGTGTAACTGCCAAAAGGACCAACAAACAGTGGCTTTGAACCGACACAAAAAACATTCATATAAAAGAGCGTAATGAAGATAAATGATAAGACCACCATGGGTTAGCCGAGATGCTTGCAGCATTAAAGCCGCTCGTTCGCCATGATGCAGCTCAATTTGTGCTCCGTAACGGAACATAGATGACACTCCTAAGAGAAACTTTATAGCTTCACACGATTTAAATTTAATAACATAGTTACGCACAATAAACAGGAAATTACTTAGATCAATGATTATCGTGAAAACTATAATTTTCATTGTTTTCCTTCATGTTAAGTGAGTCGAGTAATTGCAAAAAGAAATGGCTGAAAATATTATTCTTGGAGCAGGAAAATTAGTTGAGGAAAGAAGGTAAAATGTGATCCCCAAATTAAGTGACGCAGACGCTATTGTTTCTAAACGTGCACGTTCACCTACGTCTTTATTCTCAGAGCTTTCGAACACGAGACGTCCCGCTGAATACTAAAAGACCGCTTTGTTTCTGCACGTTCAGAAACAGAAGTGTTTATATTGTGTTTGGTCGAGTTTTGAATATGTCAGGTTATGTCGCAATTGACACGAGTTGAACGCGTCCACTACATGTAGTAGAAAGTGTTTAAGTTCAAGTATATGCAAGCCACGGATTAAGGCATCAGACGTGACCCGGGCACCCCGCTCTAGCCTTGCGCTCACCGCTTGCACAATTTTATTTTGTTGTTCGGTGAGCATTATGACATTAGCAACGCTATCAAGGTCTTGCTTGGCTACGGTTAAACCGATTCACCGCGACACATCAATCGGGCATTTAAAACTTCAGTCGTTAAAACAAATTAAGCGGTCGGCGACTGGAGCCAACAATTTTATCAGCTCCATCTCGGGTCCCAGCAGACTACGTAATCGCCAATTGAAGTGAAGTGAGAATAAGACTTACGGCACCGCGCTAGACATATCGATTACTTTCTCGCTACGTGTTTTCATTGTCGTGACAAGTGAGCACGACGGCTGACTAACCTTTTTCATTGGCCGTAAAATTTACATAAGACTTCTCTTATCTTGCCAACATTGCATTTGTTCAGTAAAAACCAAAATTCGGAAACAAGAGATTAGCCGCTTTTAGCCTTGAATTCGTTTGTTGTTTCAAGCAATACCCAAACATTTTTATCTTCAGTAGTAACAATAGAACAGCCGTAACCAGACCGGGAACATTGCAAAAATAAAGAAAGAAGTGTCTGTCTCACCTCTTCATCTTCGGCTATAAATTCTACTGTGGTTTGTCGTTGCTGTTCCACGTTGTTTGATTTCGCTGGCCGGCCGTCTGCTTGATCCAATACTGCAACAAAAGAACGCAAGTGAGTCATTTTACAAGACTTTCTTGGAAAGATCGGTATTACCCGTTGGAGATAATAAATGCTCGGGTGGTTTTGGCAAGGATACATATTTGGTACAAACGTATTCTAGCTTTACGATCGATTTTTAGATGTTCCCTTTAGGCATAACGCTAAATATAAAACAGTAGCTGAACCACAAGTTCATTACAACATAATAATATATGTCACAGCTAAATAAGCGTACAAGAACAGATCGACGTGAGTCAGATGCGATCGTGTTTGAGCCTAGGGCTGATGTTGATTGTGATTGTGAAAACATGCGTTAATCATCACACCGGCTACGACTACGTGCTCTGTGGGACGCCAAATACATAGGTAAACAAATCAAACAAGAATTCTAACTAAGAGGAAGAACGTGTCACGATTCCGAACACGCGAAGCTACGAGTGTTTATTTAGGTAATCGACACTATTTGCTCGAAATAGGTAAAAACAATGCTCTTGAATTTGTAGAACAATAAGTTTTTACTAGAAGTTTCGGATTAAACAAAAAGCCTACCTAAAGATTTAATCAAGATACTGCTATCATACTGGATTACACAAAAGCCGAGACCGTTATTTTATAATTTGCCGTCCTTTTGAGTTTGGTCCTTTTCATTCATGAAAAGGACCAAACTAAGCATAAGACTGTAAAATTAGGCTGGGTTATCTTCCCATCTAAATGTCCTTCCGGTTTCTTTTTCAACTTTAATCTCAGAATTCATGCATTTTTGTCAAAGGGTATAGCGAAGACGGTACAAAGAGAGGATATCCTCCAGGGACCGCAGATAACGAGGGTAATATTAAGGAAAAAAATGTTATCCTGGTAAAGTTCGTTGACGTGCTGCGTTAATAAACACCACGTCGTCATGACAAACTAGATTAATTTAATGTTTTTAAATATCATGTACATATTGGGGACTTCTCGTATCAAATAGGACAGGAAAACCCGTAAATACATTAATTGAACCGGCAGATTGGCAATTATGAAGTTATTTAAATCCAGTTATTTACGTGTCTCGTAAAAAAATGTTTTGATTTGTTTGTTTTTTGCGCATAAAATTTTATGCGCGGAGGTATGACGAGCACGCAATGCAATTCATTGGGTCTGTAGCGAGATTAATCAGTGCGAGTGATTTGCATGTTGAAAATGAAGTAAGTGAATGTGCTGAATAGCAGATTCTAATACTTATAACATGCTTAGAAAGCGGAACATGTAAACGCAAGTGTTTCATTGAAAACAAATTACTTTCTGATCAATTTTGCATGCATGCAAAACTAATTTTCTTGCTTCACTGAGCAGGAAGTAAGTTGCTGCTGCAGTTAGACAGGATGTCAGGAGCGACAGGATTAAGTTATTTTATTAGAATATTACCCTATTTATACCATAGGTGGAACAGTTTAAAAAGAAGAGTGTTCCACGTAAATGAACATTTGTGGTATAAATACGTTTCAACTATGACGATAAGACCAAATATGCAGTAAAATTTCTAAATCCTTCTATAGATGCCAAGCGTAGTGACCTACTAAAATAATTTAAAAGAGCCAAGCCTGAATGGAGGTCAAACTTTGTCAAGAGAAGCATCTCGAAGTTAGTTTCAGAAGATCATTAGCGGCCATTGAAGCCGTAAACAATAACTAGGGAAGTCCGCCATGACTAATAAAGGTGACTGTTCACGGTGTGCCGCCTCCCACGCCCGGCTTGCTTCAATGCAGCCATCTCTTATGGCTATCTACATTCCGATAAGCTAGTTTATTCAAGTCAAGCATAGAACATATTTTTACAATTTGTACCTTATCACTGGCAGCCTGAATTAATCGATGGTTCGATTTTTTTTTTTTAACAGAATTTTTGACGAAAAAAAAATTTGGGAAAATCCAACGTTGATACGAACACATTCCAGTATTAGAAACCTTGATATAATGCAATGCAATCTCTTTCGATATCACATTTTTTTGGTTTTATTTACTTTGCATTGTAAATCGGGCCGGTATCCGCAACTAATGCGCATATTTTGCGTACAGTATTATTTACTTATTCATACCTACCTATAGATGGCCTGTACCAAAGCTGGCCGAGTTTCCCTGTTTTGTAATGTATGCTAATGCCAATGTAGTCTGTGAAACGCCACGTGTTAGTAATAACTTGTTTCATATAAAATGGTTTAGATAACTTGACATTTTTAAACAATAATAAAGAACAATAATAATAGATTTGTATTTATATAATCCAAAGAATAAATTGACATATTGTTGAATTACAATTAGAATTGTACCTATTTAACACGATTTAAATAAATACAGCAGTTTAATTAATTTGACTTCCAGGTATATTATTAACAATTGATATATGATCATTATGAAGCTATTTTTGATTGAGCCCGTTTGGATAAAAGCCACCTCCAAGGTGTACCACTTCTCTCTATCTTTGACGGTGTTTAACCAATCTCTACCTGCTATTGTCGCTATCTCATCTGTCCATCTGACCTGTGGGCGGCCTCTCGCTCGTTTCTCCTCGCGGTCCAGGCCATTTCATAGACCTCCGCGTCTATCTCTTGCAACGATCTCTTGTCATTGTATCTAGCTATGTGATTATTTTTATAGTTCGACAACAATATCTGGGTATAAGGTTTCATGTAACATAATGTACCACAAGTTATAAACGAGCAACAAAATAGGCAATGGTATTCTTTTTTGAATTATCAGTAGATTTACTATGTCCAGATACCGTGACGAATTGCAGTACGAACCATGACAGCCAACAATCATTGTGATGTCGAATTCCTTGAACACGAACAGAACTCTTTAAAGTGCCTACATTAGACCACCCGTTGGAAATTCCCGATGACTTATTAGGGAACGTAAAAATGTAGCACGGGTTTACCCAGATTATGTTAAGAATATAAATAGGACAGCGAGCGGCTGGATAGTGGATACCAGGTCACGTACATCGAAAAAAAAAAAGGCGGAATAAAGTTACGCCTTTACGCAAACGTTGCCAAATTTGTAGATTTTGGCAAGGCTTTGGGTAGCAAAGCATGTTTCCCATAAAGGCGATATAAATTGTAATGGAAATGACGTACGTATTCTGATAACAAGGGTGTCAATTAACACAGCGAAGATAAACACACGTCCGCTCATTATCATTGACAGTGCCAGCGCAAGTGCACCTCGCCTCGTTATACTTTCCACCACCCGTATAATATTTTCGAGTGGCCACTACTATGAAGGTCGGAGGCGTCATTCTCATTCACATGACTGAAATCTAGCATAATAAACGTTAAACGAAAGGATTATGATGCGATTATTAAGGAAACGTTTCGAGGTAAAACAGCTGTTCACTGTATAGTGTCCGTACACCTTCTCATTTTTTTGCTACATAATCGACTATGATTCATTTTGTAGCAGAAAAGATGATACGATCATTCTGATCTGTTGAATAATTTTTCTTTTTGAAGTAAATTTTGAAAAGTGCGATTCGTATTGATAAAGCGAAACAGTGACTAATTTCGAAAGTCGTCGGTAAGAAATATTGGAACATGATATTTGATTAAATCATTAGTCTTGCAAGATTCTACAGAATACAGAGGTATCGTATCCGCGTTCGATAACATCTTATAATGACCTACAAAGGTTTTTTGTCGAATTAAATGGCGGAACCGTAGACGTAACGGTGACCGAGCATCCACGTTCATAAGATCAGATGGATAAGCCTCAAGGAGTCTTCCGATGATCGTTTACTGCAGGATCTGTGTCATGCCTTGGCACGGTTCGTGAGGAAGCCAGTTATACACAATACTCGAGAAGGCCTGTCTATGTGGCAAACTCGAAGACAATTTAAACGATTTCGGCACACCTGTCTTTTAGCAAGTTGCAAAATATCCAAAACATACAAATAACAAGAACATTTCAAGTCATTTTGTAGTGAAGGGAATTTTGTAAGTCCTACATCAGGTTATGTTAATGCTTGCTGGAACAATATTGATATTTTATAGTCCGCAGCTGACACAAGCGTACTGCCAATTAACACGATTAAATAAAAGTATTCTTAGATGCAATTAGCTGCGGAGCGTAAATGCAACCGCGCCGCCGATACATCTATTGAACAATGAGTAAATTGACATATAAGTGCAATAGAATGGTGGCTGGTTTCTTTCGAACTTTAGCTATATTGGAAGGGGAACGAGGACATGCCTATCCACACCGGTGTTCTACGCAACTACACGTCATTGAATACATTATTGTAATGCCATCGATAAGATACTAGCGACTCTACTCAGCTAAATGGTGTCTGATTTATTCTGACTAAACTGGAAACAAATCGGTAATAGGCGCCTGTCAATTGCTAATAGAAGCAATGCCGCCAACACAATCGGCAATAGAATGAATACCTACTACAATTAAAATATCATTCGAGAAACACCCGAGCCGCGAATGTGACCCAATGATTCTTTAATATGAATCCATTTAAAATAGCCAGTGTAATGAATGAAAATATGCGATGCGAAATCACTATCATTGGCCCTCAAAAACAACTAGACTGTGAAATTGATTGTGGCGTCAAGTTTTCTTATTGGAATGAATATTCAATTTGAAACAAAATTAGTGTATCGACCGCTGATTAGCCATGTCGCTAACCTTTGAGACGTTGATCTTAAAACGGATCCGCGCAAGGTTGTGAGTTTAGCCGGCGTTCCGACTGACCGCAATCAAATGCACGTCTACGTTATAGAGTAGTAAAGAGAGAACAACGAAACCCACTTCGCTGCAGACGTTAGTCAGCTTAATGTCAGTGCTAGATAGTTGTCACGGATTGCAATGTGAGAGGCGATCTACGTGATTGTATCTCGGGCCAATCTTAAATGAGCGCTGCTTCACTGGGTGCCGTGTTGTGGCCGCCGGCGATGCTCGCTCTCTATGACATCACGCCACATCCAGTCGGACGAGTGTTTGTGCTTCACATAGCGTGGCGTGATGTCAAACAACGGTACGCGGATTATCTCTAATCAAACCTTCATGCTCTGTCATTGACTGCACAGTAGCGTCGTCTGAATTAGCTCTAACGAGTATAATGTTAATGAATGGATCTTCCAGACGGGTTAGAATTTCATTCAATTTTGTATTATCAGCTTTGCTTTTTTTGTAGTCTGGAGACTGTATTAGTTTGTAAAATACGAGTAGGTACGTAGCCTGTTCTTTCCTTTGCTCAATATTAAGAACTTTGCAAGAAATTTAATTTAGAACTTTAGCTGCCTTTTAGTTGTAAATAGTAGACAAATCAAAAATAATGTGAAACATCTAATTGCTAATGACGAGGCTTCAATACTTTCAATACTATATAATATATTTGAATAATTGGGATTCAAATATATTCTGGCAATGACACTGTTTCCAACAAAACGGGGTTATCAAATTATATGCAAATGTAATAAAAACGCATTTACTTTTATTTATATGCGCTTGCGCAGCTCAACTTTTTATAACTTATCGATATGCGAAGGATGCAGTTATAATTAACGATGTATAATTAGCATTCATGCAATCTGTCTAACTAGTCCAGTCAAAATAGACATTCCAGTTTGCATTAATTCCCAACAAGCTGGATTTTTGTGCAGGCCTTGAATACGTCATTACGAATGTTATGTCAAAAGTCCCCATCGATCCCGCTTGTGCGTTGTGTTTTATTCGAGGTCAAAGGTCACAAATTAGCGTTTTTTGCGTATATCTCTGAAACTACGAGAGCTATCAAAAAATGATTCAGGCAAAGTTTGAAGACCGTAAAATTGTCTACAAAAAAGATCTAACACATTTTCTTCTACGGTGCACTGTTCTCGAATTATGGCTATTTTAAACATAGAAAATACGAATATGCACTCATGCTAAGGGATGATGGGTTCGATGAATATTTGAAGGACAAACCATCTGTAACGATACATAAGCAGTGTCGTAAAGCATACACCCGGAAGAGCAGCATCGCTGCAGCTAAAAGACAACGTGAGGCGGAGATAGCTACCACATCTGGGATTAGTCCTCCTCGTACTAGCACGAGGTAATGAATCGTCTTTTTGACGAAATACTGTTTGTTCTGTGGTAATGAAGCAGATAAAACTGCTGAAATAAAAAAAAGCGCAGCAACTTCGACCAAGAGTGTCCTCAACTTTCAACCCTTGACTTCAAGAAAACCATCTTTAAGGAAGCTCAGACTCGTTCTCATGAGCTAGAAAGTAGTGACATTGCCCGAATTCAGTATGAATATGACTTAGTTGCTGCCGAGGCTAAGAACTACAGTGATTGTTACACTTAAAATACGACTTTCCTGCGGTCTAAAGTCACGATATCTCGAAAGCGATGCTTTATAGAAGAAAAGACTTTTGGTCGAAGATGCTGCGCTTTTTTTTATTTCAGCCGTTTTATCTGCTTCATTGCCACAGAACAAACAGTATTTCGTCAAAAAGACGATTCATTACCTCGTGCTAGTACGAGGAGGACTAATCCCAGATGTGGTAGCTATCTCCACCTCACGCTGTCTTTTAGCCGCAGCGATGCTGCTCTTCCGGGTGTATGCTTTACGACACTGCTTATGTATCGTTACAGATGGTTTGTCCTTCAAATATTCATCGAACCCATCATCCCTTAGCATGAGTGCATATTCGTATTTTCTATGTTTAAAATAGCCATAATTCGAGAACAGTGCACCGTAGAAGAAAATGTGTTAGATCTTTTTTGTAGACAATTTTACGATCTACAAACTTTGCCTAAACCATTTTTCGATAGCTCTCGTTGTTTCAGAGATATTCGCAAAAAACGCTAATTTGTGACCTTTGACCTCGAATAAAAAACAACGCACAAGCGGGATCGATGGGGACTTTTAACATATCATTCGTAATGACGTATTCAAGGCCTGCACAAAAATCCAGCTTGTTGGGAATTAATGCAAACTTGAATAATAATTTAGTCTATTTTGACTGGACTAAACTAGATTTATTGAAAATCGTGAAAATAAAAATTTACTACCGTGCTAGTTGCGCACGGTAGTAAATTTTTATATAAACAGGTTTTTAAAATTTACGGATTTGATACTTACATAATATCCGTAAATTTATAAAACCTGTGATCCAAATGATTATACCAAAATATCTAAAAAACACAGTTTAAAAAATAACCCTTAGTTGTAATTAAGTACATAAATTTTTATAAGTTTATTTACTAAACTTAAGGAAATATTATTAGAAAACAATGCATTAAGTATAAAGAAGAGTACAAAAGAATTATATGACACAGAAACATAAAAACTACATCTAATTCATGTTAATAGAAACATTTAATCAGCATACTTAGAATGTACTCGTAACTAACATTTGATAGGTCACGTAACAGTGGACATCATTATCTCGACTGTTCTTGACCTGCGCCCTATCCCACGCTTTAAATGGTGTGAAAACATGGATTGTAACGAAAAATACAAAACATTACCTATTAATAACAATACACAAAGTAATTAAATTTGTTTCCTGACAACGTATTAGAGGAAAACAATGTGACGTCATCAAATCATTCAACACTAATGTTTGTTGAACTATCGAGTTGAACAAACGATTCAAACAGTCCATCCAAACAAAATGGTTATTAATCATAGCGGTAATTAATAAAATTGTTTACATCACTCACCCTCACTGTGACACTGCAAAGGTACTTGGGAATAAACATGGAAAAGATTCGAAAGTTATCCTGCTAATGTCATAACTTATAAGGAAGTCTATATTACATAATGTTTGCTCTTCATTCATGCTTTAACGTCTGAAAAGACTTGGATTAAATTTGGCACACAATGATCAATGATATGAATCAACATATTGGATACTTTTTATCCAATTTCATCAAGACGATCTTCTAGGATCCGAGTGAAAATGCAGGCAACAACTAGTGGTATATACCTGCCGTATTGAACGTGTCCTCGATCAGGAATACCGGAGTGGTGCTAGCGACCGGTTCTCTGACACTCCCACACTTTAATAAAGGTTAGTATTTAGTCCACCATTTGGTACCACGAAATTCTTGCAAGACACTTACTGACAGTAAAGTTATAGTCCATTTGAGGACAACGTAATTTGCGTTGGCGAATCGGCAACAATGTGGTCACATGACACATTTTACTAATATTTTTGTTACGTCATTCAGCAAACCAATAGTGTAGTACTTGTACCTCATTCAGCTCAAAACAAAAACAACCTAAGAAAGGTAGATGTTTGAAAAAACAGGCATCCGAATAACTGCCGAGGGCTAGTTGTACTTATGTTAATAATCTATTTTGCAAATATTGTAAGATAGACTGCCTTGTTACATGCTAAAAGAAATAGCAAAACAAACCGAAGACGAAGAATTTAATCATGAGAAGTTTCTCATATCATACACGCAGATAAACGACCAAGGTAAAACCAAAAAGTATTTGCGCTTTCTTAAATTACTAATTAAAATTCCTGTGAAAGAATGCAAAGGTTGCTTTTTGTTCTTTTGAAAACACTGGGAATGCCTGTTGCATCGCTAATTATGTTGTTTAGTTCCAACGAGTTAAATATGGCGTTAGTATAAATTACGACTAGTAGTCCGACACGTTAGGTTCCAAAACTTTCACGTCGGGCTACGTAACTCGGTACTCCAAGAAAATATTTCTAGCCATAATTTGTATAAAAGTTTGAAGCAAAGTTTTTGTGAAATGACAGGAAGGAATTATGTACTTTGGAAGTCGTGGTTTCAAGTAAGTAATAACCATATCGCGTTGGTTGTTTTGAGTATTTTCAATACTTGTGCAACAAAAGCTCTAGAGGTTGATCCATCAACCTTGGATGAAAACAAAAGGGTGAAGGAAACAGACGAAGAGGTTGAGAGTGTTACCAATACATTGATCAACACATCTAAGTAGAAGACAATCGAAATTAAATCAGACGCGTGACTCTCGATTAGCATACTATACAATGCGTAACGCATAGGTCAGTTAAATGCTACACTTTCGAGGCCAAGATACAATGTCCAGTATTTGTCGTTTCGAAATGACGTTTCAGATAATTGGTCAAGGGCATGATTTGAGTTCCTTTTGAAATTCCGGCATGAGTCATTTTTAAATTATTCACGTTTACCTTTAATCAGTCATCCTTCTGTAAAATTTTCTCATTAAGACCTGGTTCTAATAAGTTTATCAACATCCTCCACTTTATTCAGTGAATCCTTGTACCATGAAAGTTCATCTTCTTCATTACCAACAACCATATTAAAATTAAATTAGGTCAAGAACATACAAAGGCTTATCTATCATAGCCTTATAATGTCGATGTTAGCTATTGTTACAGTTATTGAAATTATTCAGGCTTTCGCAATATTGCACCGTTTTCATAATGATTGCATGAACATTCCACGCACACGCATTAACGTTAATACCTACATTTGAAAGGCCACAATGTGCAAATGATGCTGCTGTGGTACGGGTCAACGGAACGTTATAATTTAACTTGTATGTGCATAACGCAGCACGCCTCATAGCCTTTATATTTCCATTCTCATACAGAAATCAATAGTGACAAGATGACAGACCGTCATCATCTACCTAGCCTTTTTCCCAACTATATTGGGGTCAGCTTCCAGTCCAGCCGGATTTAGCTGAATACCAGTATTTTACGAGGAGCGGCTGCCTACCAGACCTCCACAACCCATTTAACTGGGGTAACACGGTACTTCATGACAGACGGTAAAGGGTAAAAACAAACGGATGGATCAACGTCTTGTTAATCACCAAAGAAATCTCTTCCTACTGTCCAAGCAAACAAAAAAGTAACATCCATTGTCATTTACATTGTACCTTGGATCTGCGGCGGCTGTGGCTTTATTTGCTGATTTATAAATCAGGTGTCAAATAATTGTAAAATTTGCACAGTAGAAGTTCTTAATAATATTACATATTCTCACGTCTAACAATTCAAAATCGGCATCGTCCTTATCTCAAACGATATTTCATTACTGTATCTATGTAGATCATTGTAATCACAAAAGATAAAAATAACGAAGCGTAAGGCTTTCCAAAGTTGGGATTCCCAAAGTGAAAAGTGATATAATGTTAACTGGTCGTAGTGGTCGTGTCCCTTTATTGTGTACTTAGTCCATTGTCTTGTTTGAGTTATTTTGATCCCAAATGCTGGCATTTGCTCACCTCGAGGACGGACCGTTGACTACGTCCGAGCGGTCCAACCAAACAATCTAACTGGCGCAGTTACTTATGATTAGACCGATATTTTCAATTACATTGACAATACACTATACTATGAGATTATAGACTAGAATCACAACATTTCTACAGAGTATGGTGTACATAACTCTCTGAATCTATTAATAGACCGAAGCAAGCTTAGAAACGGACCATCAATCACAATTTCAAGGGAGTTGTTTCGACGTGCATTTGATTGCTGTTACAAACTTCAAACCGTGGTTCTGGTTGGGTAATGGTCGACATGATCAGAGTGGGCGTACATGTTTGTCAACTAACATCATAAGGGAACTCCCACGCCCCCGTCATTCTCTCGCATTTCGTTACGTGATTGAAACTCTCAAACTCGTGGCGGGCCAGGCGACTGCTCTGCGAACAATAACTTGAATAACATCAACACAAACATGTTATAATCGTCTTTTAGATCTTAATTAAGATCTTCGTTGTTATTCGGTAGCCGTTTGGCCGTGTTAACCATTTGAACCAATTCGGGCTAACAAACCCTTCATTATTACATTTGCTATGAATTTCTCGCACGTTTTCGTTGGCTGTTCACTTAGGATTCTAACTATTAACAATCACGATTTCGTCCTAATGATCCTTATTGTTACTTAAACAATACACCTTATGTTTTTAATGAAGCAGTGGTATGTGCTGATCTGTATTCACTACAAAGGTAGCAAATAACAACAATATTCAAAGAATTTGCATGGCTGGTCACACGCCGAGGTCTAGCCTTGTCGCTGTCCGAACACAGGTATGTTGGTTTATATTAATGTACTATAAATACACTTGTCATTAATATTCTGTGCAATGAATTTCCTTGTCTTCTACGTGAGCGGTGATCATCTAAGTAAAGCGCATGAGCTGTAGGAAATATTAGCTCATTCCAATTTGATTGTTCGCCAGAATGTAAATCAGTTACAGTCCACCAACGCCAGGTTAAATTAAAAGTCTTTAATGAGCCAGAATTTCTTGTTTAACTATTCTCGTCCAGCAACATTTGTAACTAAAAAATGCAGAATTCTGTCGATGTTAATATTTATATTGTTAATATCATTGCAAGTCTAGTTTGATCGCATCTTTAATTCCATATTTCCAATGTTTTATTTAGGTGTTCTAAGCTCAGTAACATGTACAACAATACCTGACGTAATAAAATTGAGGCAAGTAAATAACTCAAGTGTTGTGTTGCGAAGCGCGAGACGATATGGAACTGTTATCAGCAGCAGACTTGGTAAAGATTTAGCAATCCGGAACAGTTTGATAACGAACGATAGTTCAATCTATACTTAAGCTGAAGAGTTTGTTTGTTTGATTCAACGCGCTAATCTCAGTAAATATTGGTTCGAAATATCAGTTTTTTTTTGTTAGGTTGCCCATTTTATCGAGTAAGGCTTATACCACAGATTACTGAATAGTTACTACGTAATTTATACGCTATATTTATAACATAACGCTACGTGTAAAAAGAGTGAAGTAGTAACCAAAGATGCGTATAAGATCATGAATGACAGCTAACTTATAAACTTATCGATTATATATTATGTAGTTTTCTTGCAAATTCTCTAGTTTGAAACGAAGAACATGAGCTTGTTTAGATATTATACTTATTTATGATAGAAAACCATCAAATGACTCCTCCTGCTCTGAGACTGAGAGAGAGGTAGTATCATAATTTAACTGGTTAATTCACCTTTGTTATTTCAGTTCTTCCTTGCTTTCCAGGACCACGGTAACTTTTGCAAACTTTCCCTTAGCCACCCTAGCCTGTTTAACTGCAGTTCCTAGCAGTGCAATATCTAAACATTCACGCCTTTTGACTGGGCTTTGCTTTAATTAGAGGAATGGGTCATGTGCTCATTAGCAAGTGATGTGGCGAGTTCTTTTAGCCTATATACGGCTGCGGTAAAAGCACAATATTTATAGCGCTTTCCATTTGACCTGTTCTTTTAAATAAATCTTTCTCAATATGAAGATAATATTTGCAAAATAAATATCATTTATTATAAACCTATACCTTCTTTTCTTGCAGTTCTTCCCTAATAAGATCGTAAACTAAGGGCCGAAGCCTCAGGGGCCATAGGTGGGCCAAGAGCAGGAGAAGGCATTCTGATGATTCACAGCCAAAAAAGAAGCAACCCTAGCAGGCATCGGAAATACCGGGCCTTTCAAAATGAATGACTGAGGAAACATTTTGTAACTTATAAGCAGGAATATACATATAAGCAAGAATTCCATAGAAACATTACCTAGTCAGGAAAGGTACTATTGCAAAACTTATCAAGTTTGATCATAAACTCTTGGAGCGTGCACGCCGTTGACAGTTCAGAAATTAATAATTAACATCCAAACGACGGAACTTCATAATACAACGCGAAGTTTATCTTGTTTTGTACTGTTCAACACAAAAAACTTCATAACAGAGTGTAAAATTGATAAACCATCTTGTAATTATAAAATGGCTGTATTACTTTATTTTCTTGTAATTATAAAATGGCTGTATTACTTTATTTTCGCGTGTATAAAGTGATTTCGTGACTAGATAATTAAACAAATATCTAGGTGTTATCTTGCTTAGTAGGTAGGTATTTAATGTATGTATCGTATCTACATAAATAAGTATACACACGGCTATTTTCTTTGCTATCATTAGTATTTGCAATGTTATCTTAGCAATTCGTATTGTTATAATGAGTTATTAATACAGAGGGTATTGTAATGTAAGTTTTAATACGTAATAAATCATTTCAATACCTAGATTTTATTAAATGAGTTTAAGAACATAAAGTAGTGATGTTAATATTAAACATCGGACAATTCCTTTACTTTCACGTCTATTGTTTAATTCATATGCAAAAGATCCATTGTACGTCTTCCGTACCATGAATGGAAATGTTACTGAAACCATTTACAATCCATAATATTTTTCTAACCGGCTTCCGTTACCGTCAACTATGTTACGGAAATTCAGATTATAATCTGGGGCTTAGCTATCGCCGTATATCTGCCGTGTCAACCTACCACCACATCAATGATATGGGACTTCACGTTACAAGGGCCCCGACTTATGCAAAAATTCGCCATATGTTGTCTACAACCTTCTCGTATGGACCCTCCATGCTCCAGCCGGTAATGTGGGGCACGTGTAAAGCTAAGACACGCATTTTAAATTACATGAACTATACAACGCAATACAGTGTAGAGTAATTCAATTCTCGAGCTTGATCCTTCATGCCATGATGATACAAGTAAAACCACTTATTCCATTTTTTTGCGGGCCCTCACTTTTTCTAGTTAGTATTTCCTTCATAGTTACTAGGAGTTCTGTGGTGGAAGGGCCTATTTTGTAAAAAAAAAAAAACTTTTTATACGAGCCCCTGTGGAACTAACTTCGCCACTGATTATAACATGTATGAGGTTACACACATTTGATTCACAAACTCCTTTTACTCATCTGACCTTAAACAGTCACTGGCCAGCAGGTAGTTCAAATAGCTAGGATGCTTCAGAACACAAAGGAATTCAACAATGACGTCATACTAAAATAAAGCGGCTCGAGATGTTAGCTATTTAGGATAAAGGGCGGGATAACAGACCGCAATCTTGTTAAAATATCTCGTTTGTTATGTAGATGACTCAAGAGTCTGGAGAGCTTGCGGAGTTGCTGTCTTGGAAATATGCGCGGTAGACGATCGAGTATGACTCAAAATTGACTGGTATTGTTAAAAGACGTCAGGTAGGGCTGCGGGAATATTTTAAAGAGTGACCGTGGCCCTAAAACGCTAAGGGCAACTGTTGAATACTAGTTTTTTAGTCACTAAAAGTTTGACACACCATAGTTTTTTTTAGATGGGAATCATCAAAATGCATTCTCTGAGGATGTGTCAGACTTTTACTAACTAAAACGCATTTGTTCCTTCTTAGCCTTGGTTCCAGGGAGTTCTTTTGTACAATCCAGGGAACATACCCTAGGATGAAGTCATGATTTCTCACCTCCAATAAAGTAAGTATTTTAAGAAGTCAGCGATATCAATATTGTTTATATTGCAGAGTGCAAAGGGCAATTCCGAGAAAAGCCCCGATATAAACTTGTCTTGACGTTTTAAAGATCGATTATTATCTGCGTATACTATACGAGACACGATCACTACTCTATGTAGTGTCTAAATAAGTGTATGTAAGTCTAAATCCGACACTATTCTATGTAGTTATTACCCAGACATTTATTCGCAGGTAAGAATTTATGTAGCAGACATGGAATTATTGACCTGTAACAAGTACGTATACACGCTGTGAACGTTAAACTTCATACATTATTGATATAACCAGCGTATCAGTACACTGCACTTTACGACTTGGACTTCTGCCTAATCCGTGACAAAAATGAACGGGATAATACGTGGTTGCCTGCGCCGTAAATGTTTTAATAGGAATTTTAGTAGAAGTGTTAATTTTGTAAGATTTTGAAGTAGTTGTGGTACCTAATAAACACTACCTTTACCTAAGATACATAAATCATGAATAAATAACGTCGTACTGGTCTTATTCATAATTTATTTGTTCCTTACACCGATTGTGTCATTATATTTTTGTTTATTGTTCTGTTGTAAGGAATGTAAGGACCGCTCTGGCGGGAAAACCCGCCTTCACTTTGCACCATCTCCTGTCAGTCTCTTCCAGGTAATTCCAGCCGAGGCAAATGTGTCATCACTGCACATCTTTTGAACGACCTTCCTTTACGTCTTTTTCTTGAAAATTATATAATAAAAGCATGATTTATCTTGAATGTAAGGCCATGAATGTAAGAAAAAATGAGAAACGCACACCAAATCCATAGAAAAAATTATTATACCTAATAACATAATATATACTTTATTGTACACCTCATAATGTGGACAGGATAAACATTTGTTAAAACAAGTGCACACTGGGCGGTCTTATCGCACAGGGCAATAATTTGCGGGAAGAAAATAATATTCCCAAGGGACTGGAATTTTGCTGTCAAAAGCAACGGAAATATCCGCTTACTGTGTTAAGATAATTTATAATTTGTTAAACAGGTTGAATTAGCCGGAGGCGCCTGCGCATTTCAGACAGAACCGGGTCAGTGTTGCCAGCTGATTGATAGTTCATTTGCTTCGTGTCTGCTAGAAAGTATGTACCTACTAAATATCTCGCCATTACATTTCGTCGTCTAAGTAGCTTATATTCACTTATACCTTATACATTCAGATATACGAGCACTCTTCGAGATATCTAGCCATTTTATTCAGTTTTACCTATAGGTTGCTGGGCCCCAACTTTAAACTTTAATAGAATCAGTTGAATATCAGCTAATTCCGCATCATCATCTTCCCTTGTCCCGTTTTATATGGGGTCGGCGCAACACGTTTTTTTCTTCCATTCTGTCCTGTCACTCGTCACGCTATTACTCACTCCCTTTTCTTCCATATAATAATATCAGCTAATTCCTAGAGATGAATTATTTTCTTCAGATATCATTTTGCTTATTTTTTTTTTCATTGGAAGTCGATACTCGAGACCACATCGACATGATTTTCTATTGAAATGCTGACGTAATTACCATAGCTTATACGGCAAGAAGATACATTCTTCATGCATCGCCTACGAGCCTATAAAAAACGATCCGTCTATGTTCGCTAAGTACGTCATAAACGGTATTTATGTAAGAATGGCTAATGATACATAAATAATTCATAAAGTACGTGATTTCACTAAATTTACAACTCGGCCTTGTAAGAAGACAGATTGGTGGATGCAGTAGTTATTTTAAATGAGCATAGTACGCTGTTGTTTGTTTGAAGACTTCGTACATGGAAACTTGAAGACGTGACGGACGACTCATATAAAAAATACAATCTGTAAATTCTTTGGAATTTAACGTTGACAGCTCAGGTACGAGCCTAGCGAGGTATCGACCTCATGAGTTTATTTTTAACAATTTCAATACGATAAAGGATTAAGTATTCCAATTCTTACACGTGGATGTTCTAAATGTAAAAAATACTGATATGAATTCGCGAATATATGTATATGTATATCTTATCAAATTCAATGAATCATTGCGATAGAAATAAATCCTTCGTAGCCAGGTAAATTACATACTGGGAAAAACAATATGGAAGTGAGTGTCGTGTGCGAAATATGCGACCTTGCGAACTCCGGCCCGAGCATATTGTTTTCACATTCATATTCAGCAGCAAACGTAAAACAATGAGCACAGCTGTTGGGGCGACGCAAACATTCGCACCGCACGATATTATGTGGATTACGAGAGAGCAAACAGAGGCATTATCACTGAAAACCGCCCGAACACTAACCGAGTAGTACCTTATACTAGTAATAGTTTCTGGTGAACTCCAGAATACGGGCGCAGCGACAAAACACACTGTGTCGAACTCACTGCTCGTGACGACGATGCGAAGCTGCCTATTGGAACAGACAGATGCACATTCAGGTCAGTGTGAATCGTTATCCACGATATAAACGGTTTGCACTCGATATTCATACGAGAACACATCTTTATCTCTCACAATTTATTCGATGTTTACATACTGATCTAGGAGTTAAGGAAAGGCTTGGTTTGTTTTGTGTTTGATTAGACCTTCGACCGCCTGTCACCATTTCCCAAAACGCCTAAAATGTCAAAGGATTTCGAACATTATAGACCTTTGGTGTTCGGCTGACATTTCGTACCTTTTCACATATGAACCTATGCGATATCATCCGACATTTGGGAAGTTAACTAGTGGAAAGAGGGGCTATGTTATGACTACCATCTGCCGTGATATTTTAACCACCACTAGGAGGGTTCCTGCAGGTCCTAAGAATAGAATAATTCATATTTATGCTTCGTTGAATTTGTTCAAGGGAGAGGGGAATATTACGACACCTGTCTAAGAAAACATTATCCGACTCTTGAATAAATATTTTGCTTCTAGTTTTTGTTTTGAATATCATTGTACACTGATTGCGCTGTATCGAAGTCCGGTTCACTGTAGAATGTGACAACGAGCTGTCACCTTCCGACGTCGTCCCCGAAGCCCACTTTATTTCTTCCAATATTTGTTTTACGTAAGAAAACACGTTTGGACCCGGCCACTCAATAAACCTGAACAAACTGTCGGCTACACTGTTCAGTTCCTGCTCGGTGACGTAAATATGTGTCATGTAGGCAAATTATATAGCGGCTCATATAATTACGTGTCACAAAGTGATAAGCCGGCGATTGTGCAGATTGCAGAATGTTGTAAACTTATTACGGCACTCGGCCTGAGCTCCGTATCTCTCTAGTGGACTTGTAAACAATACAATTGCTTTTCAAGTATTAGCAACTCAAGGCTCTTCAGAGTTGATGCGATCAGTTTTGAATGTCATCACGACTTTGGTACTGCAGTGTTGTTGCAAGGTTGCAACGTCCTTACTTTGGTAGTTGTGATTTATCACGGAGATCTAACTACACGCGTCAAACACCTCTACCGCTGACACAGAACCCAACAAAAACAAAACATTTACGTATATTCATTATAATATAGGCAAATTAGCCGTGATACAAAAAGTGCTGCTCATTATTTGTTGACAGATAGTCATCTTCACGCCGAAAATAAAATAAGCAGTCCTAATGGAGAAGTTTCTTTAAATTTTTACATACTTGCCGAAACAACCGCCGAAAAATAGTAATAATTCCACGTGAGACCACACACGTTATTGGAATGTGAAACAAAATGCATTTGGGATTGTCGTTAAACCAAAAAGTTAATTAGTTTCTGTAACAATAAGCTCTTAAAAACGAGACGTACATTGTAAACCAGTACGGCAGGCAGCGAGACGCGCAGATTGCCAAAACTCGAAGCAAGTGACCTACATTTATTTGGAAAGCACACACGAAGAGTGCTCGTGTATTATCGGACAAGGTGAAAATATTCTGCTAAGTAAGTTATCTATCTACGTATACACTGCAACTGTATTCAATAAAGCAGACCAAGTACTGCTCTAAGCGATTCAGGAGCATGTAGACCGTTAAGGCTCTAAGTAATACACTTTCAAGGATTTGTTTGCACTCCTCACAGCTTGAAGGACTTTGAAGATGAACTTTAGCGAGGGAGACGTGCTTAATTAGAACTATCAAACTTACAGCCTGATTAAATAGTCTCTCGACCCTGTTAAGGAACTCAACAGATGAAGAGCGACTGCCTCGACCCATGACAAATTACTCATGAAGTCATGACTCAATTGGGGTTACCCAGTTACAAGGCAACGGACAAAATATAGTTTTGAATTGTTCACATCACTTTCACCAGCATCCCACAACGAAACAACGTCTGAGAAGTCATTAATGTGAAACAGCGTCGTTGAGCCATCAACGCCAATAACGTGGTCACGTAACATGCTTGTTGAAACGTCATAAAAAAAGAAAAATAATACAGAACCTGCCTGATCAGACACTATTTTTAGTCAATTCTTTAGAAAAACTCGGTAGCAATACGACAAGTTTGTGAAGCTAGCGATATAATTGTACATTTGAACACTAAATGGTCATTCAATATTTAGACTTAATCATGATATTGGAAAACATACTAATGTTAGAGTCGATTAAGTATGGTGCAATCAGAGGCAGTTCTCTGCAAGCTTTCCTCTCACCCGGAATGGATAACGGCTGACGATATTACATACGTGAACTCGTATTGCAGTTGTAAAAGGCAATTCCAGGAAACGATAATGTACACAGCCGAGATACTCCACGGCAAGAAACCGGTAAACGATACGGCATAGCCGCAACAAAACACTGTCTATTATTCAGCGTGCAATAACGTTTTCGAGGCCGAAATAATTGGATGGCTCTTTCGAGAAAGCCCATATCCGTCAGATTCAATTGACCCAAAGACGCAATTCCTTAAAGCTTGGATACACACAATAATGAAGCCTTGGTTTTTAGTAGGAAGGTTAAATTATTGTAATCAAAATGGGAACGTAAGATTTTCCTTTTCTCCGAAGACGGTTTTTCCATTACCTTGGCACATTAGAATTACATAAAGATATATCCGAGAAGCAGCCTCTGCGCTTCACTTCCCGGTACTAAGATAGGATGTGATGTAAAGTGGTGTGCGTTCATCGCCTTGCGCGCTTCCTCTAGGTACTGACGGCACGGCACGCGGCAGGTGCTGCGAAGGTTTCCGAATTGTTTGAGCGCATCCTTGAAAGTAAACCTTTTCGACAATGTACTCACTGTGTTTGTTTGTAGGTCATACGACTACTCAAAGTCATTGACGCTGTTGATCATTAAAGTGTTTAGAGTCGTGACCTTGAGCATCTGGGCGGAGTTAAACTCACTATGCACGAGAAAAAATCATTTTTGGCGTTTTTTACTCCACTTAGTCGATAACATGAGCGGAGCGGAGGGCTTCGCAGTCTCTACCAGGATTGCGGGCTTTTTCGAAAGAACACAAGCAAAGGGTAACTGATGCGTTCCCGTCTCACTGCAATAGTACACGACTGCGGTCTGCGCCCACACAGAGCAAAGACCTTTATAAAATATGCTATCCCAAAATTGGACAGTTTCCTTTCCATATTCATATGATTAATTTACATAGTTATGATATGTACAATTTTTCGGTACTAAACGGGAGTAAGGACCTTAGCTTGTATGCTTTTTATAAGCAAAAATTAGGCGACCTCTACTGTTGCTATAAGCAGTTTATATATTTAATTAGTTTGTTACAAAAACTCGGTATTACCAGACTACTTGTTTGTTTTAATCTTAACTGTCATCTTAAGAATATTTATGAAAAAGAATCTGCAGAAATTAATTTTGCGTTTATTTTTGCCTACGCTGTATAATGCACAGCCGACTAGCTAGATTTTAGTATTATTCGTAAGTTAGATGACACACATTACCTATTATGTAGAATATCGAAAGTGCTGACATTTGGCCTCATCACTCGTCGTGTTTGCACAATACCATCATTAGCGTGTCAAATATGCATACGATATTGGTAAATATCACATTATGTAAATATTTTATTTCATATTCGAGTATTTTTTTGGTAGCAAAATATTTTCGTGTATTTATTTTTTAATAATTGTAATACGAGTATAGTTGAAGAGAAACTGTTTTTCTGCTCTTTTAGTAGGTACAAATCAAAATAGATGTGCAAGTTTACGACGCAATAAATTTGTTAATATTGTCAGTTCTTATTGGCCAAACAATGGAGCTTATTTGGCAATGTAATTGGGAATCCTTCTGCGGTGAAACTTCATGTCCCAATCCTTCTACCCCACAACAATAGGCAGTTCGTAAAATTAAACCCAAATATTTTGAATTATGGCTCTGCTTGATTTTCCTAATATGAAGCACTATGATTTTTGGAAGTTGTAAGTTGAACGTTTCTAAAATATTGTAAAAGGACGAGAGTCAGCTTAATTTGAATGAACGAGTTGAAATTTTGATTGACGTACCAAAAGTTCCTCAAAAGGCGACATAATTTGAAAAGAGGCGAAACAGTTACCTTAACCTATCACATACCCGCAATACGAGGCACAATAGTAAAACAATAACAGCGCGGTCTCATAGGACCGGTCGGGGATTCATGAACTAATAAGCAACTTCGTTAAAGACTATACGAAGTCAAAGTACGTAAGGTTCTACATAACACACACATTTCAACATACAATTAGTATAGTGAAGGCAGTAGCGTAGCTTCCATATGTAGCTGCATTAATCATTGTGCGGGCAATTAAACATTGTAATAATCACGATACCTTAATTGTAATTGGGTTGAAGTAACATAAATGTCGGCAATACGAATGTGTATGCGAGGTTCAACCCACATATTATGCTATAACATATGAGTTGAGGAGTAATAAATCAGTTAGTTGCAATGATTTTGTTCATTACAAATTCTAAGCTGATTGAATTATCACGGTTCACCTTTGATTTAATTTTCCATTAATATGTTAAGGTGAACTAATGACCCGGTGAGGCGGGTCACGGAAATCTGATGGATGCGAGACGCACAGGACCGGTCGTTGTGGCGTGGCTTGGGGGAGGCCTATGTCAAGCAGTGGACGTCTTTCGGCTGAGGTTCATCACCTCTGATGAAATATACTCGTATGTTAAAAGACATTTTGAGCGCCTGTGATGAAGTCCAACCTTTTTAAGGATTTATGTCAAAGTTACATTTTAATTAATACCTTTGGCTAGATTAAAACCTAGCTCAGAAATATCAGTGTGTTACGTTCACACGTTGAAGAATCTTTGTCAGCAGTATGTAATGCAGCTCAGACACATAATTACAGTTTGATTATAAGTAAGGAATGAGGAAGACACGAAGATTGCAGCGTCACGCCTAGAAGGTTAATCCATATTGAGAAGACACCTCCAATAAACTTTATGGTTTCCGCTACAAAAAACAAGTAGATACTAATTTTTGCTAGACGGAATCCACCTCGAATTGGTTAAATATTTATGTAGGAGTTCTAAACGAGATACTTGCAACAGTTTGCGTTTCATACTTCAACAGTTTACGTAAACTGAGTCAATAATATCGATTTACATCTCAAGTAGTAGAACCATGAAAGGAAAACTTACTTCTTAGGTCGCTTTAAAAGCCACTCGGTCCTTTCAAATGCGTAAATAAAACTACATAAGTAGTGTCGAAGTAACATTGCCATTTGCAATTGATAGTTAGACTTCACCGAGCTCAGATTTCACCAATTCCGCTAGCTCGCATGTACCTAGGCTATTGAACGACTATGTAAAACAATACGATTGTTTTGAGAGCGACCGCTAACTAGAAACAACACGTAGGTACCATTCAACTATTTAGTGATAATAATTACTAGCAACCTACTCTAGCTTTGCACGGGGTTTAGATTGAGAAATTCTCGACTTTTCTCTATTATAACATGCATGCTTTGTAACATCTAAACCTTCCTCATGAACGAGCCTTTCTAGAGGTGAAAACTGCATGAAAATCCGTTTAGTACTTTTTGAGTTTATCGTGAACAAACAGACAGATGTGATAGGCGACTTTTTTTGTTTAAAATGTAGTAATATGTATTCGTAATGCTGATATCAACTTCTGGACCAGATAATTGCTACTGCGCGACAAAATCTTATAGCTTAGGTTATCGCTCGCAGTATTTATAATTACGATTATACACTACACCTTTCTTATATCTAGTTTGTGTACGCATACGTAATTTTATATTTACAATTTAATAAATTTATGAACTGGTTTTTTACGGAGATAAGCGTAATCGAGTGGTAAACATATCCCGGCTATTACTGATTGCGTTATCATAAGGATAAGATATCTAATTTCTTCTTTTTATTTTGTAAATCCCCAATAAACATAGGCTCACCTTTGACCACTATCTCACCTGATGGTAAGCGATGATGTGGCCGCCGATAGTGCACGCACGCCTAGATGTAACCTATTTACTCTTGACTTAAATACCCCTAGGTTGTAGCTCTCAGGAAACTGCGTCAGGCAGAGAAAACTCCTTAGCTGTACGCACAATATACATATGTGTTCCTAAAACGCCTTGTACGTATGGGTGGGAACTGGGATGTCTACCACGTACCGGTGGTGCAACTAGGGTTGCCAGATCGATTCTTCCTGTTATCGGGATCAATAACCGATTTTTCGGGATTTTAGGGCTTTGGTCGGGAGAAATAAAAAAATAAGTTGTGTTTTTTCACTCTGCTCCAAGCGCCTAATAGTCCAGTGCCTGGGGGTTTTTACTCAGAACTTCGTTGACAGTGGATGGATTTTAAAAAGAAAAACTGTAATGTGTAGCTAATAACAAGTTTAAAAAAGTTTACCTATTTAAAAATATTGATCTTGATTTTGAAAAATAAAGTGAGAATTAAAATAGCCCAATTAGTAACTCAGGATCAAAATAATCCCTTGGGATAATTTTGTTGAATTAATACTTCACATATCAGTTCTTCTTTTTAACGTTTGAATCCCCAACCGGTCCTATGAGACCGCGCTGTTATTGTTTTACTATTGTGTCTCGTTTCGCGGGTATCTGAGTAATTAAAATCAACCCACAGTCAACGAAGTTCTAGCTTTTGATAATTTTAACGCCCCAGGCACCGGACTACAAGTGGTTTGCAAGTTTCATTTGACGAAAATGTAAACTTAAAATTATTGAACTTGTTTTTCGGGAGATTATTTGCTTTGTCGGGAGTCGGGAAGACATACAAAAAATCGGGAGAATCCCGCCAATTCCCGACCGTCTGGCAACCCTAGGTGCAACATCGTTCGTAGGTTTAGTAGTCCAATGATAGAACGGACTTCCTCTGTTTTAATAAAGATTCTATGTAGAAAAGGCAGAGGGACTGTCCCCGTCTAGTCAGCTAATATTCTATTAAATTATTTTTCATGTAGTTTCTCGTTACTCAATATATTTCCCTTGAAACTTCATAAAATCAATAAACGATTGTTCAGTTGTTTTAAATTATTAAAAGGAAATGAAACAATCACATCACACTAATATTTCAAAGGCGTAAGTTTGTGTATGTGTGTGTATATTACCCACGTCACACTGAAAGGCTGAATGGATTTGAATTTTGATTTATCCTATCACATACCAGCAAAACGAGACACAATAGTAAAACAATAACAGCGCGGTCTCATAGGACCGGTCGGGGATTCATGAATTAAATAAAATATGGTAGACCATGTCCTCGAATATGTTATTTGAAATATAGCATGTAGAATACTTTTTATCGCCGGAATATGTTCTAGGATAATTTTCTACTTTTACGTGCCAAGCCACTGGCCGAAACTAGCTAATCATACGAACAACGCCTTCGATGACACATAGCATTTATTGTAATTATAATATAATCTTCATTTATACATAATATGTGACCGTGCTAAATGGAGAGAAGTAATATAAATTAGGTGGTAGATTTCTTCAAATCTTAAGTTGTGTGTAAATCCTTTGGGTTAGAAAACGAAAAGGCTCTTTTTGTAGACTACAAGCACATGATTCACGTAGGGCGTAGGCGAAAACGGGTTTTGCGTGGGGGCATGGTTCAAGAAGAGCATAATATTTTACAGCCTGTCTAGAAAATGACTTCACTAAGCTCTCAACTTTAGAACGTCTTACTCTAGCCATTAAGACGTGCGGTCAAATACACATCGTGTCTCACGTTTACCCCGTATAGGATGGTTCGGGATGGTGGTGGCTCCGTTTCAAAAGATAAGTACGCAAAGTGCGTATATTTTGATACATTTTTAGTGATGGCGATTTTTATTTTTCTGAAAACGGTGTTTCTGAGGTAGGTAGAAACATCGTAAACCAACTCACGACAGAACTATTTCTTTGTAATCCAGCCACTTACGATCTGCTTTACTGTCAAGTTTGCAGCCGACTAACATGACGTTAGTCGGGTATGCATGAGCATACTTGACAGATCACTCATAGACACAATAGACTACTGATACTATACTGATAGCCACACACCATCAAGTTTACGGACGCGGCTTCAAGCGCGCCTCATACTTCACCGTATATGGCTGGCATAAGGGTTCTGGTGCCTAGGAATTATGTAGAACAGAATCCTTTAGAACTCAACGCGACCGCACAGTGCAGCCACGCTTTACAAAGAATATACAGTGGATAGATTAGTAGGAACGAACATTCGTGGCATGCCAAGTCATTAGGGAAAATGGCTGAAAAAATATGCAGTTGACTGACACGACATTCAAACACTGAGCTCAGAAAATTAAAACAAAATGTAGAGATAACAATGGGTGTGTAGTGTAGTACCTTGGTAGGTACACATACTTTTTCATGGAACTGATGAAAAATTACATCATTTGTCATGTATGTAGCTGCATTCAGTTCCTTACTGTCACATAATACAATAAGGAGGTATGCATATGGTCTGTAAGTGCCATTTTACATTTTCCATCATTAATTTTGTGTTTGTTTTGATTGTTTCAGTACATGAACACTCGTTAGCTTAAAACTATGATTAATGTGAATTTGTTTCCTGCTTCCATTTTGTATTGAAAAGGTATTTAACCGTTTTAATACAAACTTAGCCATATTAATTTTGAACTTATTACCTGTTGTAATCAATTAGTATTGTTTTAGACATAATACTATTTTAGATGTGTATTTATTTATTTGGTTTTTCAAAGACACTTATGGGATTGCTAATGACTAAGTTCTAAGAATAGGATTACTATAACTGGGAATTAGAATAGAAGTCTTGAAAATCAGCGTGTTTAAAAGTGGTTTTGGGATATCAAATTTTTATAGTGGTATTTAGAGAATTCTAGAGCTGCAGGGATCTATAATATTGGAATATCACATGGACTGCATATCTAATAGAGAATTTAATCATGTGTGTAGTTATGAAAGTTTGCATGTTTTGGGGCCCTTGTAACCCAAGGCTACCATATCATTAATGTTTGAATCCCCAACCGGTCCTATGAGACCGCGCTGTTATTGTGTTACTATTGTGTCTCGTTTCGCGGGTATGTGATAGATTAATAGAGGTAACTACGCCCCTCCCCTCCCAATGAATATTATTCATTATGGGCTCAATATATCAAAGATCAATGACAACAAAGAAGGTAGACATAGAACTGAGTAATCCAATTAACCACAACTCAGGTCAGATAAATCTTACATGATTGGAAATAAATCAGTTGGTTATAAATAATATTATAAACAAGGTGAAGCATAAACTTTAACAGGAAAGTCTTATTCAGAAATAATAACATTAATATTATACTTATCTCAGTCTCAATACATATCTGTATTAAAAAATAATGCAGAGAGATAGTTAGTGATAATAAAGATAAGAATTTGCCATCATTTTAAAATCATTGGACAAATAAACATAATGGGAAGAAGATAATGCATTATCTATCTTACTTACATCACAAATAGGTCAGTTTTATGTTCTAAGAATAGTACAGTAGATCATTTACTACACTTATGCAATAAAGGTCACATTCCTGCGTATTGGGCCCGTAACATTGACCCATATGATGGGACCTTAATATTCAGCGCCTCAATTGGTTGTGCTCATAAAAGTTTAATGATGTTGATGATTAATCAAATCAATTGTCAACATTGTATTTATACCTATTGAGTTCCTGTTTGAATTTAAAATTTCACTGAAATTTTGTTGAATAAATGTGTTGGATTTGTTTGAAGGAAGTAAGTATATATAGTATGATTTCTGTGATTTCATTGAGTATTAAAAATAAATCTGAATGCAAAGTGAACATGGAATGTATTCAACAAGAATGATTGTTTATTCAAAAAGGAAGTGTAAATTGTATTATTATATTCACAACTGTTCTGTCCTAAAGTCAAACCGAAATACCTACTTCTGATCTTTACCATTATTTCTAGCTACCTACTTTTGACCATTGTAACTAAATTAAAACTAATAAATTTCTGAAAAATGAATTGAAATTTCAATTTTTGTTTGAACTTTGAAAGTTGAATGGCCGTGCCATATCAATATGATGATGAAAACATGCCATAGGCAAAAGTATTGTATTTTTTAAATAAATCTTCTGCTTTGAATTCTGAGCATTTACCTCTTTGAATAGCTTTAACAGCATGGTTGAAGTGTAACTAATATTAACAGGCATGCAATTTTGTTGCTTAGCGTTTAGCAAGCTCTATTTAATCTAAGAGATAAGATATTCAATAAATTCTTAGAAGACAAGCAGGAAGACTTTACTTTTACCTTGTTTTTATTGGATATTTGTTTGTGCCTACATTGTCATAGTTTTTACTTCCAATAGGCAACTTGTTTTTGTTGACCCAAATGGAAGTAAAACTTTTTACCGTGAAAATTTAATAGTCGGTTGACTCAAATATCAAGCATCATAAAAGTTTTTATGATTCTGATTCAGAACAGTTTTTAGTGAATAATACTACCTAGTATACACTGAAAGCCTTCTCTACCCTCCTATGCCTTAAAAGTTACACCAGTAACTTGTAGGGCAGAGGACAGAGGAGAATAGGACTCGTACCTGTATGAGCTAGTCTCCTGCCGACGAGCGGGCTGTCGAGCAGCAGCCGGCGCAGCGACCAGCGGCCCAGCACGCCGCCGCCCCAGCCGCAGCCGCCGCCGCTGCCGCGCCGCATGCCCTCGCGTTCCACCATCACACCAAACTCATACACATTACACACCAAACACTGACTACGCTTGCAGCCTCACACGACCGACATCAATCCCCACAGATTAACTACTACCGTTATGAAATATCAACATCGACTCCACGACTCCGACCAGTCTTTGCACAACGCGGATTGAGTAACCGACTCGCAACGCATCAGCGAGAGAAAGTGCCGATAGCCAGCCGCACGTATGTGCTCGCGGACGCGCCACAGATGCAGCCTCAGGTGGGGAACACTCGCTGTTATTGAGTTCCCATTGTGCTGACTGGACTCACTTACGGTTACAAAACGAGATGAAAAACAATGCCGTCATAAAGTATTCCTCCAATTGTTTTGATGATTGTTAACACGGACGACGAGAACCAAACGCGGTTAAACTAGCAATGCCATTTTATAAAAATAAAATGAACAAAAATGAGTGTCTACGAGTAGGGAACGACAAACATATTCACAACTGTCAAAGCAGACCGGTACTACAAGTGTTCGACGTAATTCACAGCTACCAACTCACGGTACTCGAACATACTTAATACAACTCACACTTTTCTCGCAACCGCGCCCCAAGGACCGATTGGACTGGGACCATGGAATTTTTAAATACCTACTATAGTTGATTATTTGTATGTTAAAAAATGTATACCACATTAGTAAGCGAAATCTTTTCCAAAGGCTGAAATAGTTTTGCACGAAGTAGAAGCAATTGAGCTGAGTATTTTGTCACAGTTTTTACATATCAGGGAATTTGTTATAGGTACATAAGTGTTTTTTAATTAGAAACTTAATTTTATACTTCATTCTAATATAATACACAAAATATATATTAAAATTCATCTAACATTTGGTCTACCTTTCTTGGATAGCACATAAACTAAACGCGCATTCTCTTGCTCACTCAGACGCAATTTTCATAGTGACATCCTTGTCATTTATGACCTAAATGACAAGGATGTATGGAAAAACATTTGTTCACTGCATGGAATTATTAGATACATGGTATTGAAAAATGGATAAGAAAAATTTATTTTGCCAAATAAACAGAAAACCGCATAATACTCACAACCCACCATCGATAGGAACGATCCAGATGGCATGAAGTCATTGGTGCCACACCACACCCTTAATAGTGGCTTATTGACACCCTTGCCATATCGACGCTGCTGCTGTACTTACCGAGACCATCAAGCTGCCTATTTATAGACTTGTGTGCTACTTGAGGTCAAATGTTAGGGATAGAGGCTCTGCCTCTTTCAATCTTTTAACTCACACTTTGTGTAAAACGTTTTTTAGTTTACATGATTACATCTGTATTCTATCACTATCCTAAAAAAATCTTAATTGTTTTTTTTGGTACAAACACACGAACGCCCAGCATCTGTCGCCGAATCTCTGTATGTTTTTTAGGAAATATTTTTCAGGTTCATATATTATTTGCAGTGATTTACAGAATTGATGATACAATTACACAGGGGATTTTAATCAATGAAACATTTTTGATCTTTTTTTCGCGTCGTTTTGAAAGAGACAGATGACTTTATTCAAACTTGAGAAATTAAGGTACGTTTCGTTCATGAACCTCAAAACTTGGCAATATGGATAAAAGACTATAGCCTACTCGTGGATGCAACAAAATAAAACAACTGTCACGCAGGAATGTCAATGTCATATTGTCAGAATTCCGCTTCGTCGGCAATGAATCGCGTTGTTTTATTGATTTGAATAAGCAAAATGAATTTTTATTCACAAACTTTATTCTGTTTCTTGATTATAGTAACCGGTGCTCTTTGTGAAAATAAATATTCACGTTCCAACAATGAAAAGAAAAAAGGCGATGTAGACTTTAGAAATTTGGAAAAACCTTTCAGAATGAATAAACTTAATTTGTTGTGGACTAAAGCTCGACAGGTATTTATTCATTTATTTTCTTTCTGTAATCTCTTACTCCTATCTTCATTACTCTGTCCCTATCAGTGTCTTGCTAGGCTGTAATTTTTCAATGATTACGCCCCTTTTTCCTGTGATTTTATAGGCAACGTAAATGAGTAAGTAGGTCGAACTTTAAAGTTTTTAAATCTTAGCACAATTTTTCATGTCGCAGCGCCTAACAGAACCAAAACTGAAGTCCTTGTACAGTGATTTGATGATCCAAGATAAAGAAGAACTAATATTCAAGAGAATGAAAAGTGAAGGAGGAGATAAGGAGGGTTTAAAAGAGGCTGAACTGAGGCGTAAACTAACCAGCATCATGTCTGCTTATGGTTTGCTGCATCACTTTGATCCAGATGCAGCTAAAGAGAAAGATCATCCTGTAAGTACAGCTAGAAATAAGTAAGAAAAGATTGGAAGTGCAGGATAACCTTTAGATAATCCCATTTGATTTTTATATTTAACAAAAATAATGACCAAAGGTTTACTATTATTGTATATATAAAACGCTAGGCCTTTTACCTTAGTGTAGAAAACACTACAACTGGCACAAAATTGTCTTTTTTCCCCCACATATAAGTTCCATTGTTAAATATTTACAAACCAGCAGCTGGTCCCAACAGTTTCACCTGCATCTTTAGCTACTGCTCCACTCTCATTGGTTATAGCATGATGTTTTAAAGCCTATAATTGTAGTCTTTGTCCATAAATGGGCTAGCCACATTAAAATAATTTTTCAAGTAGTTCCTGAGATTAGTGCATTCAACCAAACAAACACATTCTTCAGCTTTATGATAAGAGAGATGTATCACAAGTATGTCATTATCTATTTTTTTAGTAACAAAAGAATATTTCTTTGCTTTGCATATTTTTTTAACACTAGTCATTATCTTAAGATAAAAATAATAATCTTTCTAGTGGCAAAGAAGATTGAAGACATAAGAATAAGAAAATACAAATATAAAAACATTGTCTGATAAACACATTGAGCTAAAATGTAATTACTTTCCCAGTCATTGACACAGCTGTTGTTTTAAATAGATAACTGCTGTAGCTTTGTTTAGAGACAAATAAAACAAGTCAGAACTTCAGAAGGTTATCAGTACATTGTCCTACAGGTATCAAAGTCCAATTTTCAGCTATATTTCATACAACTTTTCTTGAGATATAAATATTAGATGAGCAATGTAAGAAAACCCATCACTTTTTATTCAGGTTTATTGTGTTTATATTACCAACCCATTTAGGTTAAAACATAAATCTATAATTAAATAGCACAGTTCACAAATAAAAATTAAAATATCGTCTAGGGTTACAACTCTGCAATGGATGACTACATAAACAAGAGCATATTCAAAGACAAAAAGCTGAACTATCTATGGTCAAAGGCTGAGGCTTCAGGTTTCACTATGGAAGAACTGCTGGCCTTACGGGAGGAGTTCACTCATCACCAGGAGAAGATAGATCAGTATTATGACTTGTTTGATGATGACTCACCCAAGGATGATGCTTTTAAAAGTAAGAAATATTTTAATTTTATAATTCTAAGAAATAATAATGGTTGGGGCATAAAAATATACACTATTTATTACCAAAATAGTATGTATTTGCTGTACTATAAAGAATCCATGCATACATTTTGCAGTATGACACAACAGTCATAAAATATGATGACTAATACAGTCACAATGTTATTATAACAACTGCTATTACAATTTGAATTTGTTGCTCAATTTTCAGCACACTTCAATCACTGAATTAATTTGACCTAGATCAAATTTCATGATGGAAGTCAAGATATATTTTAAGATAAAACTGTTTTAGAATACCATTTGAAGTCTTTAGTAGGCATTGTAGGACTTGAAGGAGGCATTTCTTTTGCCCAGCAGTGGGATAGTACAGGCTAGGGAAAAATAAAGCAATTGTATAGTTGCTGCCTACCCTCTCATGGACACAGTACAAGTTTATGTACTCTTTTCAGATGTTATAAATGAAGAAGATTTGGACAAGTTTAATGAAATCAGTGCACACACAAATGAAATGACTAAGGACTACATTGATAAGGCTAATTTAATCCGTGATAAGCACAATGATTTGAGGGATGGCTACGACCGGCTACAACGGGTCATTGCCAAAGGTAAACAACTTTATCTACATTTTAGTTGAATATCAGTTGCTTTATGAAATTATTAAATAATATTTAATGAGGAAACAAAAAAATCGTCTTGATGGCAGAGGTTATCAATATCAACCCATGCATTGATTGCCACTAAAGTATATTTTTGAATAAGTAGATACTATAAAATGGGTCACACAAATTCATCAATCATTCTCTCTTGTTCAACTAAAAAGCTTTAGATGATTGATATTTTTCCTCACAATGCATTATAACAGTTGCTCCATTTGTAACATGTTAATACATATATGCATATGCGTGAGTATGTATATGCTCATGCATATACCGGTCAGAAAACATTTATAGACATTTTCCGTTGAAGCATTATGTTATGATTCCTAGAAACTGGGGCAACTGAACTAATTTCATTTGAGATACATTACCAAGAATTTGTGTGTACATCTAGTTTTGCTAAAGCATGTTTTTCTTTTTATTTTATAGCACCAAACAACAAAGAGTTCATTGAACCTAAAGTGCAAGGCCTATGGAAAATTGCAGTTAGTGCTAATTTTACTACAGAAGAACTGGCTTCATTGAAGGTAAGCTCTAGTTAGTTATGAACTTGTCCAGGAGAGGCCGCAGTTTGTCATAAATCAAATCTTGATGATTTTCTTGTTGTTGTTAGTGCTTGTTCACGTTGACTCCCGGGCGCGGTCACGAAATATCAAACATATGGCGGAATATAGAAGTATTCACGTACGAAACGCACGTGGGGTCTAACTAGCGGGCCAGCTAGCGAGTGGCGCGCGCGGCGTGCTCGCAGCTATATCAAACGCTTGAGGTGTGCGTTTGTGTTCACGTCGAACTAGCGGCGGAGTGCGCGATCCACCCGCGACGTCAGTAAGTTCAAACCGTATGAACTTTTCGCCACGCGTAAACGCCTGGCGGCCAATATGAACACGAAATCGCGACGTCTTCGCGACCGCACCCGCCACCGCGCCCGCGCGTTCCAACGTGAACAAGTACTTAGGCGACTAGAGGTTGAAGTGTTTCCATACTTCTCTATTAGTTTGTTCATCGATTGTTTCTTGTCTCTCCTCCTCTGGTTCCATTCACTTCATAAAGTCTAAACGTATACCAATAGAACAAGGTTTCCTATCAGGAATTAAATATTAGCAACATTGCAATGAATACAATGTCATGTGGATTGTGAACAGATTCGAACAATCGTTATCAAGCAGTCGATTCCGTTGAGGCGAAACAATCGAAAAACATCTCGATTAATTTGGGCGAATCGATGGTTTATTTTAACGACTCCGATTGTTAAAACATCTCTGAATTGCCCATCGCTAGCTTTCACGCCTAAACCTGCAATGAACAGACTGGACCCTGGTACTGTTTACCACAGTATGTTCCTTAGACTATAATCTTGAGAGTGAAGCCGTTGGTTGTGCCAACGGCTTCACTAGCTGGTATGTAGTAATAAGTGTGTATTTCATTCCTTCCCAGGTGGAACTGCAGCATTATGAGTCCCGACTGCTAAAGCTGCGTCACTTACAAGCAAATAACGTAAGCAATCGCGAGAAACATAAGAGCAAGGTTATTTTGTTTTTTTTTTGTTATTTTCATTTTCTTTTTTTCACTGTTTTCATTTTCTTTCTTTTTTATTTCAAATCATATTTTTTTAATTTCACATAGACCTACATGGGCACTTATAAAACGACAAAAGCTAGTGTGGTCTCATAATAGGAATAATTCATTACTTACCATTTATTTCCTGGTGTCAGTTTCTTTTAAAAAAAAATACGTTTCAATGTAATTTCAATATTACCAAGTCCAATCGATTGACAATTAGAATGTTTTAACTATTATTTTTTTACAAATTTTCGTGGTTTGGTTGGTCAAAATTCATGGTTTTGTACAAAACAAAACCGTGGGAAAATTTGTAAAAAAAAGTTAAAATTTTGACTTTTTAACCATGTTTGTCGTGAATTCAGGTGGCTGGTGCAGGCGACAAGATGAACCACTTCGAAGAACAGGAGCAGATGATCAAGAAGCACACCAGGAAGGTCGCGAAGCTGCACGCCGACCTCGAGAGCAAGATACTCGAACGTCACACTGAGCTCTAAGTAGCTCCTCTGCTGCCAAAGATGATTGTGTCAAAATTGTTTCGATTCCTTTCAATGTAATGCATTTAGAACAAATTGTGATTCTCTTTTTGTGGGTAGCTAGTTAGTGAATTGGTGTAATGTTCGTTACATAGTAATGATATAAAATCAAGTTTTCTGTAGGATATTTTACTAGTGTTAAGTTATAATAAAATGTAAATAAGAATGATGAATCTCAGTGATTTTTTTCTAATAAAACTAAGGTTTGTTCTCCTGCTGACAAAACTGTGGTTTCATTGTATTTCATGGTGCTTACAGGAATGCTGTTTTTAAAGTTAGGCCCTACTCAAGAACACACGCAAGTTACTTTGACAACGGTTTATTTGCCTAGAACTTACCGCATATCCTGCTTTTAATCATATTCGAGACAAAGTAAGTCCTCAATAATAATTTACTTATAAATATACACATTCCCCAAATAAACCTATTAAAAAAAGATATTATTGAAAAACAGGTGGTATTATTAAAAACACCAGTGGATACAGTGCATCAATATATCGATATTTAATCTTCATGTACAAGCAAATTTATTAATACATGTTTAATATTCCGTCTCGGTAAACGAGCGTACCAATCATCGAAACTAATATCGCATTATGCCATAATATAGTGTAAAATATGTATAATAGACGGCGGGCGGCGACCGCGCGCAAGGCAACTCAAAACACTCAGCGGCACTTCGGAATCACATTCCAAGCTACCTACTCTTACATTCGTTTACGCGTATATCTACATCAGATGAAAACGGCGACGCCGACTATAACATAACTATAATTCGTCTAAACGTAACGTCGCGACCGGCGAGCGGCAGTAACAAATAAAACTACATCCGACTCCCCTCACGAGTTTCATTATAATGAATCGTTTAATGCTCACTTCAGTCGATCGTACAGTATAAGTAGTTCTCTTCTCGATAGGACATTCTCTATTATGTATATAGATAATCTGTATAATATAATTCTTTCTCACTAATATCTACACCGTTTCCAAGGGTTACAATTATATATAATCCTGTGGGGCCGGGGCTCCGGACGTCCGCCGGCTCTAGTGAGTCCACTTGCTCCAAGCCTGCGACAAGAAGACATCAGCGGTGAGTCAGCGGGGAGAGCTGCCGGCGTAGTAGCGCGGCAGGCGGCCACCCACCTGCTTGTCGGCGTCCCACGGCGGCGGCTCGGGCGCGGCCGGCGGCAGGTAGTGCAGCGGCAGCGCGTGCATCAGCGACAGCGCCGCCGCCGTGGCGCCGCCCGCGCCCGCGCCCCCGTACGCGCCGCCCTCCAGCAGGTGCCCCACGCCCCCCACGCCGCCCACGCCGCCCACACTCCCCACGCCCACGTGCCCCACTGACCCCATGCCGCTTACCGTCTGAGACAAACAATCGACATTAGTTGAACAACTCAATACAAATACGCCTCGTCTACTGTCTGATAACCAACAATGTAACTTGTAACGCAAGTCAGTGCTTGTCTCACCTGGTATCTGTCATGGTCGGGCATGTGCTGGTGGTGCATGTGCGCGTGCGGCCAGTCGTCGCTGGCGGTGAGCTTCCAGGCGCGCTCGGTGCCGATGGGGCGCGGCTTGCGTTCTTCCTCCTCGCCCCAGCCTCCGCCTGAATTTACGTTCACGCCCACGCCGCGCTCCAGGAGAGACTGGAAACATTCATAAGAACGATTAACATCTTCGAATGGGTCTAACTACCCTTGCATAACATTCAACACAACGTATAATGTTCTCAGTGGACTCGGGCTTACTCCTTTTTGAAAGGAAAGGAAGTGGACCGTATAATCCATCACTGGTATGTATGATTTCAAAATTGTTTGTGTGTAAAATAGAAGCAAACTTTTCAATCTTTGAATTGAGGAGTATAAAAGCAAGAAGAATCTGAGTCATTCAAAGAAAACAAGTTATGGACAATGACGTATTTGCTTTTGTACCCCTCAATAGATCCAATCAACTTCAAGATCAAATTCACAATAGCTGATTGACAGAAGCCAAATAAGAAACCCATGGGCATCTTCATCAGGAGACTTATTATGATGGTGCTGAAATTTCTGGCATTTTATTTCTTGTTACCTGGTAAGCATGGTGTTGTTGCGGCGTGTGTTGCTGCATAGGTTTGGGTGACTGGTTCATAGGCTGCTGCTGATACGACATCAGCAGCGCGCTCAGGTTGCCCGCGTTGCTGGCGCCCGCGAACAACTGCAATTACAAACATTTTGCTTGATTAGACAAACCCGAAACATGAAACGAAGAACATAAAGTAAATTTACCAAGTCATATTTCTATCATCTCAATCTTAAAGTCAGGACTTTCGAGCAGAATCATCATCAGTGTGATTATCAATACTCATATGATATCTCTGGTTGTCACATTCTTTTTGAACAACTTTTAAATACCTGTGGTAATTGTTTAACACATTTGCATCTGTTGTAAAGCTTTTATAGTATCCAAACCGTTTATAAAAGCTGCTAATAATTCTTCGTTCGATATGTGGACACTACACTGTTTGATGAAACAGTGTTGTGGAAATGTCAATATGTGCATTCTAAAATAAATTTTCGCTCTCGCAAACTTCCCTCATAATATTCAAAACGATTATAAAAGCTTTATGAGGTAGTTGATATCTGCCTCGTCATGCAGCACAGTTTTTTGCTGCTAGCCATAGTGCCTAGTTGTTCATAATGTGGGTTTGTTTTGTATTATGCATAGGCTCGCGTCTGACCACTATCTCACCTGATGGTAAGCGATGATGTGGCAGTGTTATAAAAATACTTGCGTATAATATATGTATGGACGTTTCTCGGTTGATATGATGATGACGATGATAGTGTGTGCATGTTACCTGCGCGTTGTGCTTCTGCTGCATGAGCGGGTGTCGCTGCGCGAAGTCGGGCGCGCGCGGGTTGAGGCGCGACACGGTCTCTACGCCCACGTAGCCCAGCCCCAGCGACGCGCCGCTCATGTTCACGCCGCTCGAGATCGATACTTGTTGCTGGACATAAAGGAACGAGCTCAGCAAACAATGAGGTCAAAGTTGGGAAGAAAGCAATGAGGCTAATGTTGATCAGAATCAAAGATTAACGAGATAAAAGTCAGTCACAAATCAGTGAGGCCATAGACCGTCAGAAATCAAAAAGGTCACAGTCGGTCCGAAATTAAAGAAACCCGTTATGACTTTGCAGAGTCACGATAATTTTATTCCGTGTTTACCGTTAGTCGCTATCTGACGATAGCGACTATAATGCCCAGGTACACATATTTTTGGGCTTGTAAATCATCTAGACCCTAAGATTACCGTAGATATAGCTTCCGATCCGAAAATTGTAGTCACGGGAATATATGATTTTAGAAAGGTCACAATTATAGATAAGAAAGAGAACAGACAATGTATTCGACTCTCAGTATGGACTTGAATGAAGTTAAAGCTTTTCGACATAATGACTTACCATCATGTTGTGTCCGTTCCGTGAGTTATCTTGATAGATAGGTCCATTCCGGGAGAGCCCGCTCATGTCCATTGTGTTGACGTTGTTGCCTGAAACATTAATAATAAACTGTGTTACTAGAATTACACGTTATGCATCTGTTAGATGTTCGGAGTGTCCAGTGACATTGGATACAGGGCAAAGTACTTCATGAACCCAGGTACCCTCTGCAAAATGGTCAGTAACAACAAGTCATTGGCCTCTCTTTAGAAATTGGGATGGATTGAATGAGACATTTGTCCCACCTGTACGCAATATACGCGTTTTGAGGGTGCAGTTACAGGCACCAGTTTGAAATACAATTACAAGAAGTACAAAAAAGAGAAAGGTAGTGTAGTTACCAATGGGCATAGGTTGGTGGTAGTTCGGCTGCTGGTGGATAGTGGGCGCGTAGGCAGGCGGCGGCGTGCTGCCGTGTGAGGAGGTGCGCGAGCAGGGGCTGCAACCGCCACCGCCGCCACCGCGGTATCCTGGAGCCTTGCTGGCGTCCACCTGCCGAGGAGAACATTTAAACATTACAAACAATCGGTTACCTTTATAAAAACCACCGGTAAATATAGCATTCGGTTCCTATACATTGTACAGTGTTTCAATTCTTTTTTCTTTTATGTTGTATAAACTTTTCACTGGTTCACTTTTGATTGTTGTTGGTTGATTGGTTCACTGACATCCTGCATGATGGTAAGTATTGATGCAATTATTGATTGTGAGACGCACTAGTTTATTAAGAGCCTATTCACACTAGCTTTGAAGACACTCAAATTGTGATCAGATGGGAAGAACGCAGCAGGCAGATTGGTCCAGATTATACGTAGATCCACACCACGCGACTTGGTTACACGTACAAATCAGGCGTAGCCCACGTGTGGGCCGTTGAATGTAAGCAATGCTCACCACATTGAAGTGCGTGACCTGCGGCGGCGGCACGTCGTTGTTGTGGTGCGCGTCGCCCGCGGCGCCCCACACGGCGGCGCCCGTCGACAGGTCCTTGAACAGCGAGTACTCCTGCCCGCCGCTCGAGCCCGTGTGAGCCTGCTGCACAATACATGACAATCATACATAATGTAGCTGCTTTAATTAAAGAACGATGCGGGGGAAAGGAGAGGGAAAGTACGCTAAGTTATAATCTAGAAAACCGAGATAATTATGTAGAATTTAGAAGACAGAAAGACACACCATTTATTTACACGAAATGACGCAATCTTAAACAAACAATCCTTATATTATAGAGCGACATAATCATTAAATAAGCGTCACATCTGCGTAAAACGGTTAAACGCTCGCATAAAGCTGTGCCCTCATGCATAATGCGAAAAGGTCACAGCGCTGGTTTTCAGTGTTTTATCTTTATATTTATAGATCTAGCATTGGTATGGTTTGTAATATAAAATTATAAGATATTTTAGGTTGCTTTTTACAATACCAACTATTCTGTTAATTGTTGACACACTCGAAAGTGTTGTTCTGGGTTTTTATAAGCTAAATTTTACATAATATCAAGCTAACGTACCTGTGGCGTGGTGTTAATATGTAGTGCCGAAGACGTGTTCGGCGTATTTTCTTCGTTTGCACTCCAGGTGCTTGAATTATCAGGGCTTAGCTGTAAACAATATTAGGTAAGGTTATTTTTGGACTTGTATGGCAATTGAGTGAATGATTAGTTGATGATTAGAATAGAATTTTTATTTTGCAACAATAATAGCTTAGCCACATTGCTAGTTCACAACAGAATTACGAGTTTTCTTTTATCAGTACTTATACGTAAAACAAGCTATCTATTGTCCCATTGGTTGTGGAATTGCATCACAACAGGACTCCATATTGGAATCAGTTGAACAAGTTTTCTTTGCTTCGTCCAATCTGTGTCCGACGGCACGACATTGCTACTTCGTTGACACAAGTCCATAGTTTTGTACGTAAGCTTTACGCAGGTGTACGTACACCAAGTATACAATGATGAATACGCTTCTATGAAGCTGCTACGTGTCCCTGTACAGCAAGCCTAAGATAATAGATTTAGCTAGTTGTTACCTGCACAGTGCGTTCAGGCAGGCGGTGTTGCTGCTTGTCGCTGTCGTCCTGCTTGTGCTGTTGTGGCGTGGGCGCGGGCGCGGGCGCGGGGGAGGGCTCGCGCGGCGCCTTGAGTGGCGACGTGGCGCCCGGAGCTGTGCTGGAGCCCGGGCTGCTGCTGCTTGGGGCTGACTGCTGTAAACAAAACTTACATGCTCATTTCAAAATATTGTACTATTTTGTAAAATGCAAGATGATTGGTTATGCTAAAGTTATAGATAATGAGTTTGACGACTATTTTTCATCTGGTAGTAAGCGCTGACGGTGTACGCTTCTCTACTTTTATCAAGAATTGAAGATTGTAATTTCCCACTTTAGCATCGCAAAATCTCATTGTTGGGACTCAGTTCTCCTCTATAGGAGAGCGAATGGGTCTTAATCCACCACATGGACCTTTGTAAGTTGGTAGATGTCACATATCTTCGAATTTTTAGTTACAGGACTTATCGGTTTTCTCACAATGTTTTCCTTCACCATTTTAAGAACAGTGATGATGACATAAATTACACAAAGTATTGCACCTGGCTGAATTTGGACTCATGACTTACAACTTATAATAAGTCAGGGCAATTATCACTGGGTTACCAGCACTCTCCACAAATTTAAGTATTTGGAGGTTCCATATAGTCAGTAAAGATGTATTACCGGTTGCGGCGGCCTGGGTTTGACCTCAGCGATCGGTGCTGGGGCAGGTGCGGGCGCGGGCGCGGGCGGCGCGGCGGCGGCGGTGAGCTTGGCGGCGAAGGTGTGCGGGCGCGCGCCCACGATGGCGCCCGTGTACGACAGCGTGCCCAGCGCCTTGCTGCCCGCGCTGCTCGCCGCGTGAGCGCTCGACGCGCAAGACGTCGGCGCTCGCTTTTCCGCTGTGCCAGCTGGAAAAAAAAACAGATAATGTTTACATAATCTCACTAGACAAAAACGGTAGCTTCCAAATCTAATTACACTAAAATCAAATGATAGCCACATAACTTAATTGGCCATTTAATTAATAGCCAAACTGACCTATCAATACCCGCGAAACGAGACACAATAGTAAAACAATAACAGCGCGGTCCAATGAGACCGGTCGGGGATTCATGAATTAAACTTGCAACTAATAGTTGAATGGAATTGGCTGGTTTATGCTTAGGCCGTTCTAGTAATAGGGAGGCAATCTGAGACAGACAGGTTTGGTGTAAAGAAGTTGAAAGTTAACATGAAGGAGACATCTTAATAGGTTAGATTATGAATGAAGTCTTCATGTTAGGATTCCCTAACACTGCAGACAACTGTTTGATTAGATATCTGAATATAATTTGAACTGTTAAACACCATACAAATAATGACATTTAGTAATAAGACTAAACTGGTAAATTAAGCTAATTGGCAGATAACATAATTATATGTATTTGTAAAAACTCCGAAAATAAAAAGGTTACGAAGAAATTTGGAGCTCATGTTATGTTCCAAGACATTATTTCATTGATGAAAGCTAATATACTGTTGTATTAGTTTACATACAATTTGTATTTCTAACGGAAAACAATTCAGTTTAACTCTCGGACGAAACTGGTATTACCTTAGAAGGGCTATTAAACGAATCTCAAAGTTGTAGAACTTACTGTGTGTCTGTAGACGCGGCGGTGCAGGCCGCACGTGTTGCTTGGCAGGGGCCCGCGCAGTCGGCGTGGTGCGGCTGCTGGCAGAGCTACTACTGCTGCTGCTAGCCTGCTGCTGCAGAACAATAAAGACAGCATGTTAATCAACATGAAAGGTTAAAGAAAATATTTGTATAGATATCTTTTAGCGAGATCTACGACCTTACTAAATGAAATACGAATCCTGTATCGCGCAATTAGAATGGATACAACCACCCAAAAACATTTATCGGGACGTTGCCCACCAGACATAAAGCCCGTCTGGCCGGAGCATCCTCCCTTTTTAATAGAGGTATGTGAGACTTTACCCTCTGCTCCACATACCTCTGAAAACCCATTACAGACTTCAGTTTTTACACGATATTTTAGACCAAACAGTACAAAATTAAAAAGTGAAAATGGAGCTCGTAACATGCAGCGCAGTAGCCATAAACACTGCACCAAACGCGGTGTCAAATGAAGATATTTTGTCTGCAATCATCAGTATTTTTTTTTTAAATTTTAATATATTTGCACTTGACCGTTATCTCACCTGATGAAAAGTGGCGATGCGGTCGACAATAGAGTGAGCATACCTAGAAGTAACCTATTCACACTGGAGTGTATAGTTTAGCGTAGTATACCTTGGGAGGCGGCTGCTTGGGCGTCTTGGGCTGCAGCGGCAGCGGCTGCGGTGGAGGCTTGGCAGGCGCGCGCGGCAGTAGCTGCACGATGTCAGCGTCGGGGTCGCGGATCATGGCCGCGATCAGCATGCCCGCTTGCTTTGTGGCTTCCGCTGAGCCCCTGCGCAAAAAATAAACAAAACGTTAGATAAAATAAACAAATAAACGCAATCTTTCGGTAGTATCAGGTACAACAAATTTTAGTTACTTTCATAACTTCCGCGTCTCAGTTAATTATCTAAGGAGACCACGAGTTAATACTTGTATATTTGATAGCATATATCTATTCTTTGCTGGACAAAGGAATTATGCTGTTTCCCGGGAACGCAAGACAAAGAAGGCACATAGAAGTGGGGGGTTTTAGACAGTTCAGGATTTCCTGCCTAAAATATGCTGTTTAACTCGACCATTCTCATCATATGAAGTTTGAGGAAAAGGAGGAAGGATGAGAAACAGAGATTTAATTAAAACTTGTATAATTTCCAACAGCACTTACTTGATGGTGATGATACGTTCGCCCTGTCCCTTGCTCTGCTTGTCGACCTCGATGTGAGCGCCCGTGGCCGATCGGATCGCGTTGATGTTGCTGCCGGCGCGACCGATCACGCGCGAGATCGCATGCGATGCCACTGACACTTTCTTGCAGCTGAAATTATATCACGTCGTCAGTAATCGAAGTTTAGCGTATGACGATTCAAATTAGATCGATTCAAAATCGATTTGTTCGAATTGTATTGTTTACAATTGATATCAGTTGAGATTTGGAAGATGTTGTAGATTTGTAGATTTTATGTAGATTTGGATTTGCTATCTTAGAAGTAGATCACGCAGAAGTTGAGTCTCTTGTGTTGCAATTGCGGGACGACTGTGCTATTGGATGGGACGGCATACCTCCCGCTCTACTAAAGAGTTGTTGGTGCCGCCGCTTTCCCTTACCTTTTCAATTTATGCCGTAAGAGCTATGTTCGTTATAGTGCGTGTGTGTGACTCACCCAGGCTCGACGGTGGAGAGCGTCTGCACGCTGGACTTGCGCACGACCTCCTTCCAGCCCTCCTCGCGCCGCCCGCCCACGCAGCCGCCCTTGGGCGACGTGCTCTTGCCCTCCGTCTCCCATCTGTCATGTTCCACACTGTTTAATCATAATGTTCTCATAGGGTTAAAGTTACCGTGAGTTAATTTGAGTTCAGAATCTTAGATCATCTTGAAAATTGGGAACAAGTCAATGTATTGGACAATGACTTGTACCCATCATCAGGCGTTAGCACTATACTCTATCAGTTTAGGTGGTTAACTAAAGGCAAACAATCTTGGTATGTCTTTTTTATATTAAAGAGGTTGTATATAATATACACAAAGATTATTTAAATTTAGTTTATTAGCTAACATCGATTTAGGTAAATACCTAGTTGCAAAGATTTTTACATACAAATTTTAGACAAATTTTAGATAAAAAGACATGCCAAGATTGTTTACATTTAGTTAATTACCTAAACCGATAGACCATAGCACATTTATTTAGAATCGTTGAACTTTTTTCGATTGTTACGAGTGACGATTTATGTCCTTCTCGTGGGCCTAAAATGGCAATTAAAATTTAATTCAATTGTAGTTGCTATACAAGATTCTGAATTCAAATTTAATTGGATTTCTTTTGGGGTGTGTATTTGTATTGGTAAAGTTAGCATTCGGTTCTTAGCGCGACCCAATGAAGCGGTCGCCTGGTTTATTTAAAAAATTCCATACAAGTGCGACCCGCAAGCGATCGTGGGTACGGTTGCTAAGGACGGAATGCTACCTTAAAGTTTTAATGACATATTTGTTAGCAAATTGAAAAGAGATTGTTTCGAATTTAGTTATGGGATTTATTGTTTGTTTTTGCTTGGAATTTTTGTTATTTATTATATTTAATCGCATTTTAAGGCTGAAATCTATAAGCCTTAGTCAAAACTATGGAGCTAATTAATGAGTCAGCATTTTTGGTTAAAACAAATTAGTTTATATGACGAAAAGGGAATTTACAATCCGATCTAATTATTAACCTACTAGGCTTAGCGCTAAACAAAAATATACAAACCCTATATAGATTTCAACCCAAGCCACAGAGTATAAAAGTGTTGTTTCTCACTGTGTTACCATTTATTCGTAGTTCAATAACCCCAAACATAAATAAGCAATAAAATGATAATCCAAAAATCAATGTCATCGTGAGGCCAAGTATTAGAGACGAAGCGAATACGACCGGGGCGTGCAAGTACCGCGGGTAACACTGGGGATAAAACAACTTTGACACTGATTTTGTGTGTATCGTTTAGAATGGTGCCGCGATACGTTTACAGGATGATCGAACTTACTGATGCGTGTTGTGCGTCTTTTTATTTTTGTCGCTTGTGTCAACATCGTCTTTATCCACATTGTGCCTAGTGGATTCGAATACTTGACTCTTTCTAGAGTTATTCCCATATTTGTTAACATTCTGTACTGTAATGCTCTTAGGGTTTTCCTCTTCGGGTTTTCTGCAAGAACAATATTTACTACTTTAGCCCCCCTTTTGGTTGTTATTTTTATTGACTATATTGCTATCTGGGTTACGTGATTTATACTGTTGTTGCTGGTAAATAAATCAAAAGTAATCAAGCATTATTATTCACTCAATCAAACAGTAAAAAGCATGCACCTAATGTACAAACTGCTGAGCTGAATGGAGAATATGAGAACCTATTTTTCTCAAGGGGGTAACAATCGACGAGCTATTTTACTAATTACCAGATATATTTCTTTTAACACTCATTGTGTAGCGGCTAAATGGTTCTAAGACGTGCCAAAATTCACGCTCATTCAGTGTCAGCGTTTGCACAGACAACAAGGTATACCTAAGCATTTATATGACACATCAAGCTTTGAAAAGACTCGTACAGTAATGAGATTAATCAGAAGCATACAGTTAAAAGGTGATATGAGTCAACAAGCTTTACAAAGAGACTGTACACGGCACGTTTTTCGCCGTGTGGAGGCACGGTTGCCAGTGCTGTATGGATCACAGGGGGAGCTTGATTACATACACGGCAGCGCTGTGGCATGGCTGCCGTGTTTCATCAATGTTGTATCGCAGTCTAAGGCCTCTTGTACGCAGTACGTTATATTAACCGTGCCTACACATGACTTGTCAACAAACGATTACTTTTGTAGCTCCATGTATCATATGAACGCCAAAAAGGCTACTGTAGTGAATACAGCATAATGCTAGGCTCGTTATGTCAGTACTAACTTGTCTTTCTTCTCGGCCACGGGTCGTCTCTCGAGCGGCTGCGGCGCGGGCTTGGCCGGCGTGGCGGGAGGAGAGCTGGGCGCGACGTTCTCTTTCTCTTGTTTCTTGTCAGGTTTGGGGGTGGTTTCCTTCTCAGGTTTTGTCTCTATTTTAGGTTTGCTCTGTGGAAGAGGCTGAAGGTGGTGTTTGGTTAGAGGTCTGCCGCGTCAGTGTTTATTAAAATTATGAATTTAAAAACTGAACATTAATTTTATTGAAGTTGTCCAATAGAAAAGTTTATTTTAGTTTCGGACGGTTTGTGCATTTAGCCAGAGTCAAGTTAGTCAGTCGCTGGTGTCTTTAGCAAAATTACGATTTTGAAAAGTAGAATCATTTTTTGCTGTCGAAGTTCTTAAGAAGCTTCGCTGAGGTAGATAAACAATAATATACATTACACCTATTTTACATCACAATATCCACTAGGAATCTGCGATTTGCGAATAATTCATACACACAGTCACAGGAATGTGTTTATTATTCGTAAATCGCAGATGCAGCACTTTATTGCTTCCAATTTTTGGCTAGCCAATAACGGTAAATGTCCCCACAGGTCAGTGACAGTAAAATATGGACATCTGCATCACAGATGTCTCATCTGTATGTGAAAATAGATGAGCATTGATACTCTACTACTATACTCTGTTTACTATAAGAAAAGAAATTTAAAGAAACTTGTTTTACCATCCGTTCAACCGATTTTGACTTTTCTTGCAAAGTTGGTATTGTAACCACTTTTTTGCATCTAAGGATGCAAAAAAGTGGTTACAATATATGTCTATAATATGTCTACGCAATGGAAGTCAAAATCGGTTGAACGGAGAGTAACATAAGTTTCTTTTGTTTTCTTTTGTTATAGTAAATAGAGTATAGGAACTATCTCCGCTTTTGTGAAATTTTCTGAATCACTAGTGCATGAATGATAAGCTTCCTTACTTTGTCAGGTTGTTTCTTGATAGGTGGTGCGGGGGTGGGGGGCGGTGCTGCTGCTGCCTTCTCTTCTTTCTTCTTCTTTTTAGTCTTGCTTGTCTGCACTGGGGGAGCTTTTACGTCGGATGAGGAACAGGAGCCCTGTACACGACAAAACAATTTATGAAAAACAGAACATTTATTAAAACAGAGGAGAGCTATAGGCTGGCAGAAAACCCAGACCCATCTTGAAAAATTTGCAACTGGAAAGGCACTGAAGCTGCGCCAAACTAGTGTGAAAGCGTCACGGTCAATCTAAACATCGTATAGGTTTACGCTCCTACATGCCTGACATAGCTACCAATCGCAGCGTTAGATTTCATCAAGGGTGCATTATATCTCCACTTTCGTTTAACACACACACAGACAGAGCGCCATGGTAATAGAAGACAGAGATAAGTGGAAAAGGGTGAACTTAAAGGATCATCATCATCTCAGCCGAAAAACATTTACTGCTGGACATAGGCCTCCCCCAAGCGTCGCCACAACGACCGGTCCTGTGCGTCTCGCATCCTTCGGATTCCCGCGACCCTCGCCAGGTCGTCGGTCCACCTTGTGGGAGGCCTTCCAACGCTGCGTCTTCCGGTACGTGGCCGCCACTCTAGAACTTTTCGTCCCCATCGACCATCCGTTCTACGAGCAATGTGCCCTGCCCACTGCCACTTAAGTTTGGCGATTCTTCCGGCTATGTCGGTAACCTTAGTTCTCTTGCGGATATCTTCATTTCTGATGTGATCGCGCAAAGAAATTCCGAGCATAGCCCTTTCCATTGCTCTTTGGGTGACTTTAAGCTTTCTGATGAGGCCCATTGTGAGCGACCACGTTTCCGAGCCATATGTCATAACTGGCAACACATATTGGTCATAGACTTTTGTCATGAGACACTGCGGTAAGTTGGACGAGGAGATACCGTGCAGCTGCCTGAACGCTGCCCAGCAGAGACGGTTCTTCAGTGGGACAATATTAATGTATAAGCTAGTGAGGATCAGTAATATCGTACCTGCGAGTTGGCGTCGATGCCGGAGTCGCCCTCCTCCTTGGGCACGGGCTCGTCGTCGGGCTCGCCGCCCTCCGAGCACTCGCCCAGCGCCTTGTCCATGTACAGCGAGTTCTTGTCGTTCTCCGCCTGCAGCTTGCGCCGCTCCTCCTGCATGCATGACTGGAACAAAGAGTCATTTATTTAGTACATGGTGGACTTACAGCTATAAAACAGTAAAAAAAAGAAACCTTCGTAAAGTACTGCCATTTTTGTCGACTAAAGCGCAGGCCACACCGCCAGCTGGCGGGCGGGCGGGCCTGGCGGGCGAACATCGTTTCACCTCTTTACATACTTCGGTTCACACCGCGAGCTACCGACTAACCTGACGAGCTAAGCTAACGAAATATCCGACGATTCCAGCGAATCAACTCGTTCACCTCGTTGGCGCGCCCGCTCTTCGCTAGCTTAGCTCGCCCGCCAGCCCGCTCGCCCGGTTCGTTAGCCCGTCCTCCCCGTTTCGAGTAGACTAGTTGACGTTCGTCTTTCGAATAGCAGTGCGCCCCCCGCTTTGCCCGCTCCGCCCGTCGCTTGTCTGTCCGTAGTATTCGGTGTGAACCCAACCTAGTTTAGCTCACCAATATTTCGTGTAGTTTGTTTATTTTCCTTCGTTCGCTTCGCCCGCCAGCTGGCGGTGTGGCCTGCGCTTTAGGCCTACTATCCATGGACGCATATTAGTAGTTGCAGCGACCGTTGCCGCTTCATCGATTAGTTTCATAGTTTTGTATGTACAAAGTTACGCGTATGCGGAGGGTAGGCCTAATAAACTACTTATCGTCAGTATAAAGGGTTATATAGTATATGGGGAGACTAGAGAAACATGGGAAAAATGGATTGTATAAATAGCAGAGGCGCGTGTTTATTTGTATGTGTGGTTAGTTTTGTATATTGCAAGCCCATGTTATCCTGGAATGCGAGTTCGTTAAAGCGATGTCCGCAAATCTTCGCGATTTGAGAAGCTTGGGAAGCTCTCAGGAAGTTCCGGCCGGATTTAGGCTGAGCATAAAGAACTGAAGGGGAGTGTAAGTGCAGAGAACAAATCCTAAGACTAGAGTACAAGTGTGTTGTAGTACCTTCTTCTCGAGCTTCTTCTTCTTCTTCCTCTCGCGGCGGCGCGCGGCGGCCTGGCGGCGCGACTCCTCGCGGCAGCGCTCGGCGTCGAGCTCCTCGAGCAGGATGGTGGCGTTCTGGTTGGCGCGCGCCGCCTGCGTCTCCTTGGCCGCGCGGATCACGCGCACGCACTCCTGGCACTTCTCCAGCAGGTCCTTGTCCGAGATTGTACAGATGTACCTGCAAATATGCTTCGGTTAGCTCAGCTCATGTACTTCTCAACTACATTCAAAATTTTTATTGAAGTATTCACTGGCACTTGAGGGAGGCCTTTGTTCAACAGAGGATGTCTTTCGGCTGATGACGCACTGAAATGAGGATGATGCACTGGCATCATCTGCCTAGCTTTTTCCCAACTATATTGGGGTCGGCTTCCAGTCAAGCTGGATTTAGCTGAATACCAGTATTTTACGAGGAGCGGCTGCATACCAGACCTCCACAACCCATTAACTGGGGTAACACGGTACTTCATGGCAAGACTGGAGTCAGATTTACTGGCTTCTGACTATCCGTAACGACTGCCAAAGATCTCCAAATGACAGCCGGGACCAACGGCTTAACGTGCTTTCCGAGGCACAGAGGAAACTCGTTATGTTAAGATGGTCACCCATCCACAGACCAACCTAGGCAAGCGTTGCTTTACCTTGAAGATCGACCTGTGCGGCTGTTATTAATTAGCCACGAGCATAAAATAAAAGGATGATGCACTGGCAAATTGTGATAATATGAACAATAATGTTAACAGTGGAGCAAGAACTTGGTTACATTTTGAAAAAATCTAAATCGTACGTACGTATTGGCGCAACTTTAAAGTATAAAAATATTGAAATACATACCTTGTCATTTCCTGGTCTGAAGGGAACTGCGTAACTACACCAACCATCCATTTGACCACTTTAGTGTGGCCTTTACGGAAGGCAGCCATTAGGCATGATACCTAAAATTAAAATATTTTTGTTATTTAGTGCCTGATCTACGTTTAGCAGGGGGAACCAGCTAATTACAAAAAATTGTATCGTTGTAGTTAGATGGAATGGAACAACTCGCGACTCAAAACGCGACTAAGTCGGACTCGATTAAAAATCGAAACAATCGAGATGTTCGAATAATCGAATAAAACCTCTCGCCATCGCGCGTCGCTAATTACAACTGGGTCTAAAGTCTTTCTATAGTAAGATAAAGTTTGGTACGTACTTTTCTATTGTCCTGTGAGTCGATGTCGGCGCCGGCCGCGTACAACATCTCGACGACTGCGAGATGTCCGCCGTTAGCGGCCAGCCAGAGGGGGGAGTTGCCTTTCTTATTCTTTACTTCCACTGCCGCTCGCCTGTAATAATAAATAAAATACCGGTTAAAAGACTCCTGGATAGCTGAATGTCTCTGCTTTATAAATTAGACCATGTCACGTAAATTGTGTGTGTGTGATATACGGCTATGCACAACTTACAAGTTAGAAGACCATATAGGACAAAATTATAGATATGATAAGTGTGATTGCAATCTAGAACATTTTCCAGTAGGACAGTCGATCATCTGAAGTAATGCTTCAGGTTATAGGCGGATCCTAAGATTGACACGCGTTGCGGGATGTTCTGATGTGTTAGTCATTACTGCCGAGTGCCAACACTTTTTCCGCAACGCAACAATACCTCAGGTGTCGTCTCAGTACAACGGCAGGCTTGAGACTCAGGGGAGACTGTTATAGTCTCATGAGGAATGAGCTGTATACAGGCTTTGCATAGAGTGGTTTCGGAATGGTCTTTTGAGAGGTAACAAGGCCCCTTCTATATGCTGATAGTGATCACAGAGGGGTGGCTTTAGTGAGGTAAAAATCCCACATTCTCCAGACATATTTCCACTGGTGGGAACTGTAAGTACAGTTTCACATTATCCGATCCGATATCGGTATCGGACGCCGATCCGATATCGGGCTAAGTAAAATGTATGAAATGCCGAGCTCCGATATCCGATATCGGGTCGGACAATATGAAAGACAGGTACATATTTCATACATTTTTACTTACCCCGATATCGTATCGGCGTCCGATACCGATATCGGATCGGAAAATGTGAAAACGGTCTTAGGTTCAAGTCGGTAGGAGTACTCGATAATCTATAGATAGAAGACCTAGTATACTAACCTCTGCAGCAGCAGCTCGACAAACTTGGTGTGTCCCTTGTCGGCGGCGATGGTGAGCGCGGTGTCGCGCGAGGAGGGCACGGGCGGCGCGTTGACGTCGGCGCCCTTGTCCAGCAGCACGCGGCCCACCTCCACGTAGCCGCCACTCGCCGCCTCCATCAGCGGCGTCAGCCCCGTCTTCGCGCGGTGCTCCACGTTCGCCTTGCGGTCCAGCAGCAAGCTTACTACTTCGTGTCGGCCTGCGGAAGAGAATCGTGTAAGTAGGACGTCCAAGATTGGGTGATGAAGGGACTAGAGTTTGTAGGAATCAAATCAACACAGAAATGGAGCCGGTCTGTATTCTTAGAATCCCTATTGCAATGCACAGCTTCGTAACGGCATCGCTCCATCACGGGACAAGCTCGCGAACTTCAAGCTGTTTGCGTTCAGGTCGCGATCCTTGCGCTTACAGCCTTTCGTCACTTAGCTTAGGTCTTGCCAGCACCTTTGAGAGACGCTCAAATAGCGACGCCTACTCGTAATGGCAGTCTCGCCTAGCCGTAGCTTAGTCGATGTAGCAGGTATGCGTGTGGTAAGGTTCACGCCTGTTTGACGGCACTTCAGTGTGCGAAAAACATGAGAATGAAAGTTTTTTTTTAAATGTTATAAACTAGTCGATCGTACCTTGGAAGCAGGCGAGAGTGAGCGCGGTGTTGCGGTTGGTCTCGATCTGCGCGTTGATGTCGGAGCCGCAGTCCAGCAGCAGGCGCACGGCCGCCGTGTGCCCGTTCATCGCCGCCAGCATCAGGGGAGAGATGCCCAGCTTTGAACCGGTGCGGGAGTTGATTTCAGCCTGGGGAGAACACACATGTTTAGCTAAACTTGCAATAAGAACAAGTTACAACTCCCTTCGAGAGTATAGCTTGAGTTAATACACAAAGAAATTGTATATTTGTAGATATTTATTGCGCCTTACTTAGGCATCGCCTATTAGTTGACAGCATAGGTTTTCTTAAAACTATTTTGTCATTTTTTATAAATGATCTATAAGATTCTATAGTAGCCGCAGTAAAAAAAATCCAGGCAACGATCTAAGTGGTTTGAAACCCTAGGGAATAAACTCACTAAGCCACATCTTCATCAAAGGTTTTATCCCTGGGGACTCAGCAGTGGACACCAGTGGAGGTATCCCCAGAGGAAGGCCTTTAGTGGCACAAATCAGTCTTCCAATATGTGTCAGTGGTGCAGTGTTCAAACCCGCGTATATCGGTGAGTTTTGGTGGTCAATATAATATTGTTTGGAGTTGTAGGCTTGATCGAGTGTCTCGGATGTGGCACATACCTGATGCGTGAGCAGCAACCGGATGATATTGACGTAGCCGCCGCTAGCGGCCAGCGAGAGGGGGGTGTAGTCGGACACGTTGCGGTGCTCCTTGTTGGCGCCGCGGCTGAGGATGAGCTCCACGACCTCGTAGCGCCCGCCCGAGCACGCGAGGGAGAGCGGCGTGTCCTTCGTGCGCTCCGACTGCGCCTCGATGTCCGCGCCGTGGTTCAGCAGGATCTCCACGATCTTCTCGTGCCCGGCGGTCGCCGCTAGGATTAGCGGGGTGAAACCCTGTCAAAGCGATAACGATTAGTTTCCAACTTTAGTAGCAGAAAGGTAATAATGTTTTCTACTTTGTTCAGTCAAAGAATTTACAGCATAAGAGAAGTAAACACATTTTTATCTTACGTCTTTCTGGTAAAGTCAAGTCGGTGCTGGAACTTCATCTTGGTCTGTTGCGACATGCAGCAATCAACACATAATGTGGTGGGTGTGAAGAGTATTATTACCTTCTTGTCGCGGTGCTCGATGTCGGCGCCGCGGCTGAGCAGCAGCTCCACCAGGTCCTCGTGGCCGCCGGCGCACGCCAGCGTGAGCGCCGTGTCGTGGTTGGAGTCGGTCTCGCCGTCCACGTCCATGGCGCAGTAGGCGGCCGGCGCGGGCGCGGGCGGCGTGGCCGAGCCGTACGCCTCGCCCGCGCGCGCCCCGCGCCCCGTGCCCGCGAACCGCCCCTGTACATACATCACATCATTAATAATGACACCATACAACATTATCACAACTCTAAAGTGATCACACTGATGAGACTGGTGATTTTAAAGTCGCTGGAAACGGGGCTAACTAGATCGGAAGCCCAAGTGCAAGCTCCATGACATGGTCAGTAAAACTTAGGTTGCTGGATTTCCTTGATGATTTGGGATGGATAAAATAACATATTTGTCTCACCCGTACGCAAAATGCGCGCTTTAATCATGGAGTTGCGGAAACCAGACCGAAATATAAATGTTCTAGTTAGTGGTGTATGGTTTACCTTCTTCTTGGCGGCGACGGCGGCGTTGTTGTGGTGGTGCGGCTGGTCGCGCTTGGAGTGCTGCGGCTGCGGGGGCGCCGCGTGCGTCGCCGCGTGCTGCAGCTGCACCATGCCCGGCGCGCCCGCACCCACGGGCGCGAACGTCGCTGACCTGCGCACACATACGCGTTCATAAGTAAAAGTATACGCATCACCAATATCTGCGTGTTGGATCATGTCACAGTCTAATCATCAGTAGGTCGTATACGAACCTATAAATATTTTTTTTTTAAGTTTGCGCTTAGGGCCTGTAAACACCACATTTTTTAAACGCGCCGTTAACACGCGTTTAAAGTGATACGCACACGAGTCAGACATAGCCGCCAATGTGCCACGTTGCTAAAACGTGGTGTGCACAGGCCCTAAACGTGTAAATGCAACATTCGAAGGAACGACTGGTGCGAGTCGCGGGTTCCGTTCTCGCACGGTACAAATATTTGACATGACCTACAGACCTACAGAGTTTTGTGTAGGAGAGTTTAAATGTTTGTGAACGCATCCAAGATGTTACAGGTGTACAGGAGTAATTCCTAGTAGCCCCTGAGGCAGAAAGAGAGAAGTATTCATGCCTCGGCAAAGATAGTACGAGAGATGTGACCCACCTATAGTCCTCATAGGGCAGCGTGGGCGGTGGCAGTGCGAAGTGCGGCTGGAGATCAGTCTGTGCGGGCTGCGGCGGCTGCTGCGACGACACCGGCACCGTGATGATGTCGTGCTCGGGCCGCGTCACCAGGATGCCGCTCTCCAGGTTGCCCGACGGTGACGACGGACGAAGCCGGAATTGACAACCGCTGCTACTCTGTATATCAAAAACAATACAAGGTTATATATTTATTTCTAACCAAACTCCTTGGAGTTCAACTCCTTGCAGTCTTGACTGGATCGACATAAAACTGTTTAAATTTCTGATATCACGGGAGTGATGAGTCACTATTTTCTTGAGGAAAATATACTATAGTCACCTCAGAATATTTCTCTAGGGTGGAATAAAACTCGCAAAAGGACTCGGAAAGATATGAGTGGTTGGTGTACTAAGGTACAACTCTGCATTAGAGGTAAAATTTTTGACAGTCAGAAGCTCTGCATTACCCTTTGGGAATAAACGGAATAATAGATAAGGGCCTGTTTCACCACCTATAATTAAGTTTTCGATATCTTACTTGGCAGATAATTTCATAGAAATTCTGTTCCATTTTTGAATTTATTCAGGAAGTTGTGGCTACTTGGACATTGTGAAACAGGCCCTAACTGAAATTAGTCTCTGCTAGACAACATACGAAACTGTAGGAATTTTGTTCATAGTATAATATAGCATAGTGATTCTCACCGTAACATCGACATGGTGGTGATGATGGTGGTGGTGGTGGTGGTGGTCCTGGCGCGGCCAGTCGGCGGTGAGCGCCTCCTCGAGCAGGCGGCGCGCGTGGCGCTCGTGGCCCTCGCCCTCCGCGCCCTCGGCGCCGCCCTCCTCCAGGCACTTCGACGACAGGATCTCGTGCGACTTCTGCTGCATCACCTGCGCCGTGCCCTCATCATTCAGAGAATAAATGGACGAATAGACGACATTTATTCTATTCTATTGTGTTTAGTGGTTAAACCAAATCTACTACTACTGATTACAGTGTTACCGAAACCAAAAGCTGGTTGTGATTTTCATAAATTAGTGATAATTTATTCTAATAATAATTCTATCTTAATAAAAATCTAGTCTATGGAAGTGGTCGATTGTGAAGTACCGGAAAGTTTTTCTGGTGTTTGCCTTAATTCACGAATAACACCGTCCATACAGAACATACTAATAGGATTGCCGTAAACATGTTTGACGAACAGACTGTTCGATGTTCGTTAGTGGTTCGCACGAACTGAGTAGTTGCGTATCATGCAATGCAACAAATTTGTTTAACGTACGTGCGTACATGCGTACACGGCTTTGTCTGCCTAGATAGGCTCTGGCCTAGATGGGTATTTATAAAACGTCAGAAGCTAGTGTATGGTTCCAATTGGGCGTTTCCTATGGAGAAGAGCCGGCTAGAAACTCCATGGTTACTTGCCGGCTCTTCTCCATTTCCACCATTCTCCGGCGTTTTCGAAGCCGTGACGTCCTTGTGTAGGGCGGTACGTTACCTGCAGCACAAGCGAGCGCAGCTCGTTGGGCGGCAGCGCGACGAGCGAGGGCACCTCCCGCTGCAGGTAGGCCAGCACGGCGCCCAGCTCGCGGGCCTCCACGCCGCCGCCCGCGCCCGCGCCGGGAGCCTCATCGCCCGCCGGACCCTCCACCAACTGCGTGCAACAACCCATACGTTACAATACACCCACGGAGGACCCAGGCTAAATAGGGCTTCCTCGACCCATCCCTGACCCATCGCTACAAAGGACATGCGTCACCTGCTATGTTGCCCATCCTGCACAACCAAGTGCAGATGCACTTATCAGGATCGATACGAAGCCAGTAACAGATCCGTACGGGTTGCCAAATACCGGACAGAAACAAATTGTAAAAGTCCAAGGAAAATACACTACCAGCCTCTTTACCTTCAGTATATTGCTCTAATGAGGTGGTTAAGAGTGCTACGCTACATGCATAGAGAATATAACCACTAGAGAGCGCATAGCCCGATTTCTTCTAAGTAAACAACTCACCACGGCGGGCCGGGGGACGAAGAAAAATGCGCGGTTGCTATTGGTCCGTTCAAGGTCAAGTCGTGTACCTTTAATTTGATTCGCTTAAAAATCGGGAGCACGTGACGTGCATACTGCATTTGCTCCTGCCGCTTCTACTAGTTTTAGCATATGTTTGGTGAGCGCAATAGCATCGTACGCGCACTCCACCGGTTATTTGCTTCATGGCTACATGCGTAGTACTCTTGACCTTTCCTACTATTCATTACTTGATGTCCTACTATTCAACCCTATGACATACTGTTGGTTGGGTCATGGAAAAGTGGAGTCTCTGGTGGGTTGGGTCATGGACATAGACAGGAGGTAACTAACGTCTATCTGCAAGTACATGCAAGCGATCTGGTAGTTTATCTGCGCAAATTATTTCCAGGCAATCTATGCATTTTTTAGACTTAGAAAGAGATTTCAGACTCAAGACTAGATAGATTTTTACATTACAAATCATAATACAATCACTGAAAGGTAAAATGAATCTCACCTGCGCTGCAAATGTTTCAGGCCTCTGCTGCAACTCCTGAACATACAGCTGTTGTTGCTGCTGCTGTTGTTGTTGTTGTTGCTGCTGCTGTTGCTTCTTTTGTTGCTGCTGCTGTTGTTGTTGCTGTTGCTGCTGCTGAGCTGCTAGCTGCTGGAATTGCTGTTGTTGCAATTCCTGCAGTTGGTGCTGCAAAGGACGTTGAAAATAAGTTTGTGATACAATAGTCGATGATGGGTTCTAAACGGGGTGACTATTCATTCATTGGCTATCTTTCAGGAGGTCAGAGTATTCATGACTAGAAGTTTTAATATGGAATTCCAAAGAGTTACTCAGTACTTTTATGAACAAATAACTAAAAAATATACAAATGTGTCAGATGTATTGAAGGATAGCCAATGGAGTCCCCAATACGCTTTACATGGCAAATTATTGTGATGTTGTTCAACATAATATATTCTAGACTTATACATGGTAACAACATACTTGGCTTTTCGACTCTAACCACGATTCAACAATACACCTATTTACTTAGTAAATGGATCTAGAAGTGCTAGAATACCGACAGTCACTATGGAAGATACTTCGTATAATATAAAGGAGTTTCTAGTGGTGTAAACAACTCGCGAAGATTACCGCGACGGCACCCACTTCACTAATGTGCTGGCCGAGCCGTTGCAACGCGTCGAGCAGTAGGAACTTGCAACCAAACTTGGAGCATTTACGTGAAACCTTCGCGCGCGGACGCTCTTGTATTGGGGTGTTCTATAATGTGCAACGTGTTTAGTACTTCTGTAGACTATCTACTTTCGCCTATATTTACTTAACGGACACGACATAGGGTCCACGTCCACTGCGACTTTTTGAAGCGATGTTGTCGCGCGTTTGCATCGATACGGTCGCGGTCGCTAGCTGTTTGCCCTCGCCGACACCACGATTCTCAGTCGCGAAGCAAACGCGACACAGTGACGCTTGTCGCAATGCAAACGCGATACTTTCGCTCTTCTGTCTTGATGCAAATATGATGCGTTTGCATCAATACAGTGGCGATGATGTAGCGCGTTGGCATCGCTTCTGTAGCGCGTGGCAAATGCGACTAACGCACGACAGCATCGCTACAAAAAGGTGCCCTCGCACACGAGGGTCCATACATCGTTAGATAGGTAAGATATGGAAAACATTGAAAAAAATTGAATCCATGTTATTAAAGTATTGTAACTAAGCTATATTTTGGGACCTATTTCAATGGATATTTTACTCTATCTCGCCAAAATATTTACAAGGATACAGGAAACTTTTTACACGCACAAACTTACGAGTATTTTATTTCACTTACCTATCTAAACTAGTTATGAATTAAATTTTAAATTAGAATTATCAAAGTCGATATTTTAATTCCTGAGACTAAATTGACATAGGCAAATGTCAAACTTACAATACTAATGATGCGAGATCTTTTGTATTATGACAAGTGTGACAACGCACGTATTGTAATTTTAGTCTCAGAGATTAAAAATCAGACTTTATGTTATGTGTAGCCTTACATACTTGGTAGCATTTATACAGACCTGGTTGAGGTTGGTAGCTAATTGCTGCACTGGGAACAGTTGCTGGGGAGGCGGGTATGGTGGCGTAGTCGGCGGGTGGATGGTCGTCACACCTATATCATAAAAACTAGAATTACTACACTGCCCACGAATAACACTGGTCATATTTCACAAGGATGTGTAACCCACTTACCTGGTTAATACTTTTTTTAAAGGAAGTTACAAATAGATGGTATGCGAAATAGTGCCTAAAGCTTGCATGACTAAAGGACAAAGATTTATCTGCAGGACACTATTTCTTTTGATATTCTTTTGTTACTTTAATTCTCATTTTTAGAGTATTAGCTGAGTGTTACATCCAAGAAGCATACTTATTGTAGTTCTCTTGGATGAGCACAATAGTTTAGTAACACAGCCATGACCATTTAACAATTATCGTTTAGTACAGGTTAACTGTGTTTAACAATATTTTGTGAATGTTAACACCTATTTTATGTGAATTAGGCAACATCTAAAATAGTAAAATTAAATAAGATTCATGATAGAACGAAAAGAATGTGTTTTAAACATATATAACAAAACAAAACGGATTATATGATTAGCAACGACGCAATTTTGTAGCAGTAAACACGTATTTACATACACAGAAGAAGGTATGAGGTTATTGAGGAGTTTAACCATGATGGATTAATTTTGTTACAGGATCGCGACAGACAGGTTACCCAAGTGACACAGAACATTGAGTTGAGGATGAAATCATTACACAAACGGACCAGCAAGTCTCTGTTGTCAATGTTCCCTAGAACAAGTCCTCCCTAGAGCGAGAAGTCGCAAGCATCCGCACATCAACAGCATTTTTGCGCGTGAATGGACTTCTCGCTCGTGAATTTAACGTCTGAGTGACAGAAACAGACAATGAGACATGATTATGCATATCTGTGCATGCAAATTTAAAATTCAACCCTGAGCCGCCGTGTCTGCTTGCGTCGTTAACGTGAAAAAGAATGCGTGAAGCCAAACATAAATACAATGCTGTATGGGTGACGGGTGACGTTCGGACTTGCCTTGAGCGCAGAACTGTAGGTCCAAGGCGTGCAGCGCCGACGTGGCGAGCGTCGGCGGACCTTCACATACAATGTCACCGTTTTACTTTAATATTACTTAAACTTATCAGTTGTAAAGTCCTCTAGACATTAGTTTACATCCGTTTTTCATTGAAATCAGCTCAGCATAGTATGTAATATTGCGGGATTGCTATTCAGGCAGAACTTTCTTCAGATATTTGTATAAGATTGGAATCATTTAATAAACGGATATAATATTTTGATTTTGGCCATGTTATTGTATGTGTGTGGCATAATATCCTCTTGCGTTTTCTCAAAAATCATTGAAATAGTATTCCTGCACTTTTCCGTACTGTGATTTTATAATAACTTAGCCTATAATAAGAGTGTGATAGGTACCTGCGGGGTCGGGCAAATCGAGCAGGCTGCGATCGGCTTCGGGCAGGCAGTCGCGCGGGTCCCGCTGTAACAAACGCACGTCAGTCGAGGTCGCGCGGCGCCGCACTCCGTGCTACGTGTGGCCGCTACCAACGCCAGCGGGAGACCAGGCTCACGGCGGGGTTCCACCATGTGTATACAGGAATGGACAATATGCTCTACAGCTATCATATTTGCATTGAGTCGGTGCAAGAACCTCGCTGTGAGCTCTACTCTCCCGCTCGTTACGTTAGTCAGGTCTACGTGTGCGACGCCGTTGAACACAATTTACTTGAGTTAGGATAGTGAATGTAATTATAGTGTGACTCACGTTGCATTTATTTTTAATCTGGCATTTAATTTTAACTTTCTTGTTAACATCCTTCCACGTAAACCCCGGCGGGAGTGATACCTTAGCCATGGCGTGGTGGCAAATCTACACCGTGGGAAGCAAGCAAATAGAAATGAAATGATAGAATCGTGATATTAAGCCAACAATATACATATGTATCAATATTATACATTAGGTGGGGGCGCAATGGTTAATTTGGAAAAATTAATACAAATGAGGGGCTTATAGGACGTAAGCTTTACGATGTTAGGTTAACATACAACACAAATGTATAAACGATTATATTCTTTATTCATAAACTCTTTAGTCAAATGTTATAACATCTTCTTCCTGCCCTTATCCCATATTACTTGGGGTCAGCACAAATGTTATAACATCAGTGTATAATTGCTTTTTATTTATGAATAAAGAAATAACATCAATCAAATACACTAGCTGCATAGCTCCGACGGGGTTCCGCGGTGTTGTTCCCGAAATAATTAGTAACCAAAGAAGAAAAGGTTTTGTTATAGATTTCAAAGAATGAAGCCAGTATCCCGAGGTCGAATTTGAAAAGCAAGCGGTTCTAAACAAGTTTGATTTGAGGATGTTTTTATTATCTTGAGTAAATGATTTTACTTTCTCTCAAAAAAATAAATACTTTGTAAAGCATTGATATAAGTTGGAAAAATAAAACGTTAGTTATGCAACTAGAGTACAGCTTTGCCCTTTACCAAATATTCAGAAGTTTACATCAATCCTTGAGCTTTAAATATACAATAATTTTATTCTGTAGTTTTATTTGAAACTATTTCAGTAAACTTCTGAACAGTTTTACCTTTGTTTGGTTTTGTATGAAAAATAGGGGGTTGAAGCTAATTGCCAATATGGTCCCTAATTCATTATTTATCAAGTTAAGTTACATGTGAACGTTTTGACCTCTTTACAATATTTATGATTACAGTGAGATCCATTTGTAATGTAGATTCTATCATGATCATTATCATCATCTCAGCGGAAAGCCGTCCACTGCTGTATCCGATGTATGCGAGTCGCACAGAACCGGTCGTTGTGGCGACGCTTAGGGGAGGCCTATGTTAGCAGTGGACGTCTTTCTATCATGATGTTAAGTTATAATTTCAGGTTTGTGACAGCTCTCATTGTAAAACGATCAAAACGTCGGGAAATATTAGTTAGGTTATTTAGTTTAGCAATTGCACTCCAGATTACAAGCAATACATTAATACCATTGAGTATATTTGGTAATCATTTGCAATATAAGCAATAATTCACACTGAACTCTGTGGGAATATCTACATCTAGTTGTATAAAGTTGAAATTCCATACAAATCAATGGTAGGCGTTATTCCTGGTAATACAGTAATTGTCTGTGAGAAAACGGCATATGTGCGTAATATATGCATGCACGGAGTTAGTAAAGTTGCAATACGCACACGTGCGTTTTCCCACTAACAAATTATCCTATTTTTTAAAGTCCGTTCAATGTGAATTATAATGCTTTAAGTTCGACAGTTTGCAGTGTGACAGCTGAAATGGTGAACGATGTGTTAGTAGGTTAATGTTCGTGTCGCATTGCAATTTGTCGTGTACACCGACTGGTTTCTACCAAAACGGAGCGGTTGGGCAGGTGTTCAACACACGATAACGTATGGAGTGTGTACTAGTGCACTTCAATATAGACGTGCACTTTTACGTGCGTTTACAACTAGCAGCATTAGCAGCACTTATTGGTTGATTGACCCAATGGTCAATCAACGTAAATACACGTAACAAAGAAAAAGACATTAAAGGGCTTACAAAAACAACCAACATATAATACACACAACAGAAACATATAAACGTTTACTTTTGGCGACTGGCAGGTATACAAGTCAACTGCGAGTTGTAAACTGGCATCACCAACTTAGGGGCAATTTTGTAAAATAACTTAGATTGATTGGTAGACCAATTCGTAGCCTTTCCGTGTTGATGAAAACCTAGTGTTTTAAAAGCATTTTAAGTAGAGATTGTGGTCGTAGTGTGTGGTGTGGGGTACGTACAGCCTCGTCGAGTATGTCGGGCGGCGGCGGCAGGTGGTGGTCGGAGCTGGGCGGCGCCTGGCGCTGCTTGCGCGGGCACTTGTGCTTGTTGGCGTCCGCGCACGCCGCCGCGCCCGCGCCTGTGCCCGCAGGAGTCGCGCCGGCCGGGGCCGAGCCGCCTGCCTTCTTGCGACCTGCCACGCCACGCTCTGCGAGAAAGACCAGTTTTAGCACAGGGATACACAAAACCTGCTTCACGTTGCGCTGCGAACCACTAAACACTTAGGCCTACTGTCCACGGATGCGTAGCTTCATAGGCGCTAGGTGTAAACCTGCGTGAAGCTTAAGACTGTCGACAAAGCGGCAGCGTCGTACCGTCGAGTCGCTGTTATGAAGCTACTCGTCTGTGGACGGCCACGACGTGGACCATAGTTTTGTATGTAAGCTTCACGCAGGCGTATACCAAGCGTAACATGACGGAAACACGTCTATGAATCAAATGGAGTTGGACGCGACACGTCGGTGCCTGCAGCACATTTCCATATAAGTTATTGAAGATGGAAAGAGTTTGCGAGACTAGCTTACATAGAGATAGCAAAATAAATTAGGACATTCTGTGTGGATTGGTTCGAGAGAGAATATATAAAGAATAATTTAAAATGAATTGGAGAAGCCTTTGCCCAATAGAAAAGACACATGAACAAAAATGTTTATAGTAAAATAGTGTGGAGACATACCGTCAAGGTAGACCTTAGAGAACTTGGTGGGGAGGTCCTGGGGAGGATGGTGGTGCGGGGGGTGGTGCAGCGCGGGGTGCGCGTGCGCGTGCGCCGGCAGCAGCGCGCGCGCGCCGCCCGCGCCCGCCGCGCCCGGCGCCGCCGCGTGCGCCAGCCCCAGCGCCGCCGCCTGCGCCGCGCTCAGCCCGTGAGACTCTTCCGCCGCGCAGTTACCTGCAACCAACACACCATGAGCTCGCGCGAACATGCTACTATACACTTACATCGCTAAACACACGTGCAACATCGAACAAGTTTCGATCTGTACTATACCCCCACATTCTTAAAACAATCCTCCCGATCGATTTAGACGACCGATCTCAACAAAGATGAGCCAAGTATGGAGGAGATATTATTGTGCAGAAAACACAGGTGTATATAGATAGTACTATGGGTCTAAAAATCATAGAAAGAAAGTTGTTGTTATCATAAACAAGTAGTTACATAGTAACATAGTCATGAGAGGTTGCCAGTGTTTTACAAATAACCCTATATAAGATAACAATGTTGGGAATCGAACCCAACAGACCAACAACGCGGTCCGCACGCGCAGGTGGCGTGCACATGACGTCGTCGGCAGCGGGGGAATGAGGACGCGGGCGGCGAGTAGTTGTTACACCGCCGCGACGGACCTCTCGAATTACGAATTAATAATTACTTGTTTGTCCGGAATCGTTGTAATTTGGAATATTGGTTTTACGGCACTATACCAGCACTTCTAAATACAGTCCACTCATTTACACCCAACCCCAACAATGATGCTTACCTCTCGGCAACATGACCGAGTGCGGGTAGTCGAGCAGCAGCTGCACGACGGCGGTGTGGCCGCCCTTGGCCGCCTCGATGAGCATGGTGGAGTTGTCCTTGAGCTTGCGGAAGGGGTCGGCGTCGCAGGCCAGCAGGAACTTGACGACGTCCACGTGGCCGCCCGCGCACGCCAGCGACAGCGGCGTGTGGTCGCCCAGCGCTGTCATGCGGTTCACGTCGGCGCCCTGAACATAACAAGTTCATAATCAAACATAATTCTACCAATAAACTTTCGGGGAATACAAGCGTATTATCCTACGTAAATAATACACTATTAGTTTAATTGTCAGGACGTTTGTAACTATCGATTTAGTGTGAATTACAACTGCCGGAATCCAAGCTGTATTTTGCGCCGTACCCATTCATTAGTGATAGTTTGGGCCCACGGTCACTTTTACGCGCGTTTCGTAAACGCACGACGGCGAAGAAGACTGAACTATAGTGTGTGTCAGACATCGACGCACAAACAAATACCATAGATCCATTAGATGATTCTGGACCGCCAGTGATGGAATTTTTCGTCGGCTTGATGATAAAACGGGATCTACAGTAGACCGACGCACACGTGGGAGACACTGAGTTATACGTATCGTGCCCACGTGGGTCCAATGTAGTTCTACCTAGTAATGTATGTAATGTGACTGGCCTGTTGGTCTAGTGGTTAGTGACCCTGACTGCTATGCCGGAGGTCCTGTATCTGGTCTGGTCGTGTGTCTGGGTGTAATTATGTATTTAGAAGTATATAAGTATGTTTATCAGTTGTCTAGTACCCATACCACAAGCTCTGCTTAGCTTGGGAGTCGATGGCGTTGTGTGAAAGTTGTGGAATATTATTATTATTACCTTGCCGACGAGGAACTGCACGGTGCACACGTGTCCGGCGCGGCACGCCTTCATGAGCGGCGTGCGGCCGCCCTCGCTCTCGTGCTCCAGCTCGGCGCCGGCGCGCAGCAGCAGGTCGGCCACGTCCGTGTGTCCGTTCTAGTTGTAGCTAGTAATGTAGTGTGTGTACCTTGCCGACGAGGAACTGCACGGTGCACACGTGTCCGGCGCGGCACGCCTTCATGAGCGGCGTGCGGCCGCCCTCGCTCTCGTGCTCCAGCTCGGCGCCGGCGCGCAGCAGCAGGTCGGCCACGTCCGTGTGTCCGTTCTAGTTGTAGCTAGTAATGTAGTGTGTGTACCTTGCCGACGAGGAACTGCACGGTGCACACGTGTCCGGCGCGGCACGCCTTCATGAGCGGCGTGCGGCCGCCCTCGCTCTCGTGCTCCAGCTCGGCGCCGGCGCGCAGCAGCAGGTCGGCCACGTCCGTGTGTCCGTTCTAGTTGTAGCTAGTAATGTAGTGTGTGTACCTTGCCGACGAGGAACTGCACGGTGCACACGTGTCCGGCGCGGCACGCCTTCATGAGCGGCGTGCGGCCGCCCTCGCTCTCGTGCTCCAGCTCGGCGCCGGCGCGCAGCAGCAGGTCGGCCACGTCCGTGTGTCCGTTCTAGTTGTAGCTAGTAATGTAGTGTGTGTACCTTGCCGACGAGGAACTGCACGGTGCACACGTGTCCGGCGCGGCACGCCTTCATGAGCGGCGTGCGGCCGCCCTCGCTCTCCAGCTCGGCGCCGGCGCGCAGCAGCAGGTCGGCCACGTCCGTGTGTCCGTTCTAGTTGTAGCTAGTAATGTAGTGTGTGTACCTTGCCGACGAGGAACTGCACGGTGCACACGTGTCCGGCGCGGCACGCCTTCATGAGCGGCGTGCGGCCGCCCTCGCTCTCGTGCTCCAGCTCGGCGCCGGCGCGCAGCAGCAGGTCGGCCACGTCCGTGTGTCCGTTCTAGTTGTAGCTAGTAATGTAGTGTGTGTACCTTGCCGACGAGGAACTGCACGGTGCACACGTGTCCGGCGCGGCACGCCTTCATGAGCGGCGTGCGGCCGCCCTCGCTCTCGTGCTCCAGCTCGGCGCCGGCGCGCAGCAGCAGGTCGGCCACGTCCGTGTGTCCGTTCTAGTTGTAGCTAGTAATGTAGTGTGTGTACCTTGCCGACGAGGAACTGCACGGTGCACACGTGTCCGGCGCGGCACGCCTTCATGAGCGGCGTGCGGCCGCCCTCGCTCTCGTGCTCCAGCTCGGCGCCGGCGCGCAGCAGCAGGTCGGCCACGTCCGTGTGTCCGTTCTAGTTGTAGCTAGTAATGTAGTGTGTGTACCTTGCCGACGAGGAACTGCACGGTGCACACGTGTCCGGCGCGGCACGCCTTCATGAGCGGCGTGCGGCCGCCCTCGCTCTCGTGCTCCAGCTCGGCGCCGGCGCGCAGCAGCAGGTCGGCCACGTCCGTGTGTCCGTTCTAGTTGTAGCTAGTAATGTAGTGTGTGTACCTTGCCGACGAGGAACTGCACGGTGCACACGTGTCCGGCGCGGCACGCCTTCATGAGCGGCGTGCGGCCGCCCTCGCTCTCGTGCTCCAGCTCGGCGCCGGCGCGCAGCAGCAGGTCGGCCACGTCCGTGTGTCCGTTCTAGTTGTAGCTAGTAATGTAGTGTGTGTACCTTGCCGACGAGGAACTGCACGGTGCACACGTGTCCGGCGCGGCACGCCTTCATGAGCGGCGTGCGGCCGCCCTCGCTCTCGTGCTCCAGCTCGGCGCCGGCGCGCAGCAGCAGGTCGGCCACGTCCGTGTGTCCGTTCTAGTTGTAGCTAGTAATGTAGTGTGTGTACCTTGCCGACGAGGAACTGCACGGTGCACACGTGTCCGGCGCGGCACGCCTTCATGAGCGGCGTGCGGCCGCCCTCGCTCTCGTGCTCCAGCTCGGCGCCGGCGCGCAGCAGCAGGTCGGCCACGTCCGTGTGTCCGTTCTAGTTGTAGCTAGTAATGTAGTGTGTGTACCTTGCCGACGAGGAACTGCACGGTGCACACGTGTCCGGCGCGGCACGCCTTCATGAGCGGCGTGCGGCCGCCCTCGCTCTCGTGCTCCAGCTCGGCTCCAGCACGCAGCAGCAGGTCGGCCACGTCCGTGTGTCCGTTCTCGCACGCGTACGTCAGCGCCGTGTCGCCCGTCTGAGTCTGAGCGTTCACGTCCGCACCCGCGTTTAAAAGGTACCTGTACACAAAGGGCATGTTCAAATTATAGTTAAAATTCTACGCAACATACCAGCCAGACAATGAAAAAAAAAAAAAACAAAACCTAGGTTTTTAAGGAGTAAAACCCGGGACCCTGTTACTAAGGCTCTGTCACCAGGGTCTATCTCATAACCATGATAGCTAGACAGTTGTTTTCATAGATTACTCCCGCTATAACAATTGAAAAGTGGAGCTCCAACTGCTATGGACAGTACAGAAACCTTTGTGAGTAAATCCGACCCGTACCACTCCGTTTTTAATTGTTAGTGGATTTACTAACAATATTTTGGAGAAGACTCTTAGCAATGGACACATCATAACGCTGATTTTACTGTATGGCCAACAAGAAATAAATCATTTGGTAGTTAGCCGATGTCGATTACTGCCTATAATATCCATATCGAATAGCAAAGGAGCGTTCCAAATATGTTGCTATTGACAAAGTGGAAATCTGTTTATAGCCCATTAAAGCTGTGTCATATATGTTTTTAATTAGTCTATTCTTTCCCACAACTGGGCAAACTTTTTTCGAGTCAAGCGTAACAGACAGAGTTACATTCAAATTTATAATATTAGGAAGTAGGTAAGGATCAATTTTGTGAGAACATTTAAAAAATGCCGTTGAAATGTTATGAGCCAATGGATTGATGAGGATGTAAAAAAGTAACAAAAATTGTGTAAAATCTCCAAAACGACGTCGGTACCGACAAAGCTCAATTACCGAAGAGTTCTATAAGAATTTGTAATTGATTTATTCAGTGGTTGTTTCATAAAACTAATCGTATTGTTTTACGTATCACCTAAAGTCGTACGACATACGTGCTTGCCGTACTAACCGTACGTGTATGCGTGCGCGCGAAGAAGACGTTGTGCGAATAGACTAGCGTCTAGCAGCTCATCATTGATACAATCTCTGTCGTACACCATATTAATTTAGACAGCGCTATTTTGACCACGCCCGTAAATTAAATTTGAGCTCGCGACTAGTTCAGCCTTTACTATGCAACACAATGATATACACAGCTTCTTTGTAATGAGAACATTGTTTACTCTTAAGCTTTTGTTCACGTGGGCGCTCTAAAACACGGCGGATGGCCCTCATCAAATCAATCACACACTGCAGTATTAACGATAACTCCCAAGCCGCCAAACACAGAACTGCATGGCGTCGTATCGTGAGAGAGCTGGTGGTACAGGATTCGATCGAGACATGAACACGACCACTCTGTCAAGAGTGCACAACTAAGAAGAATCTTTTGACACAATAAGTGACCAAGTCTAAAAAAGATCAACGTTTCTATAAAAATTCTGTATTTAATTTGATTTGGACATATTTTGACATTTATTTTAATGAATTAAATTTGATATTGATTAATCTAATTTGCGGTAACATTTTATGATTTTAAATAGGATTATTGTAGTGGTGTGTATATTATTTTGTATTTTTATGAGTCTATGATACTTGAAATAAAGCTAATTATTATTATTATTATAACCAATGTGAGTACTCGCCATTGTACCGATAGATTTAAGTGTTTATACAAACTGTACTTTTACTTTTTGGTGTACAATAAAGTTTATTCTATTCTATTATAATTCTACTCACCGCACAAGTTCAAGATGTCCCTCCTGCGAAGCCTCCATGAGTGGCGTGGAGGCTCCTAGCTCGGCGTCAGCCCCTGCCTTGATAAGGAAGTCGGCGACCTCGAGGAAGCCACCGCAGCACGCTAGCGTCAGCGCTGTCTCTTGGGTCTCCTCCGTCTGTGCGTTGATTGAGGCACCCTGACCCAGTAGTAGTGCCACCATCTCCTCATGACCTGGGAAGGGAGAAATTATTTAGGGAGGTGGACTTAATGTAGGCAACCTTTAAGTTGTGATTGGTATCCACCAATCTCTCTAGCCCCGTCTTCCGAATTTCGACTTCAGCGTTATAATCGCATCAACAAATCGCTTGATGTCTGCGTTTACGGTTACTGTTGGCACGCTAACTTCGAAAATATGTGAATTCGGAAAGCAGGGTAGTTGAATGGAGTTCTCCATGCTAACATTTTTCTCTAAATTGCTCTTTCTTATAAACATTTGGGAGCAACTTATATGATTGTTAAAATTTGACATTATTAAACTACTTTTACAACACTAATGCAAGTACAATAACAAACAAAAGAGGCTTGAAAAACGCCCAATCAATCATATTTCAGTCTATAACATTTTCATTAGGCGTCAAGTCACCCTCCTGAATAAATAAACAGAACACTGCATACCCTCTCTAGCGGCCTCCATGAGCGGCGTATAACCTTCGTCGTTGACCTCTTCGATGTTGGCCCCTCGCTCGAGCAGCAACATTGCTAATTCAACGTGGCCGCCACACGCTGCCAATGTTAGCGGTGATTCAAAACTGTCCGTTGGCATGTTCACCTAAGAGAGGAACGTTTAGTTAGTAACAAGTTACGAGAGCTTAACTAGAAAAAGTATTTTATAAAGTCTGTTTTTTAATCCCCGAGACTAAATTAACACAGGCAAATGTCAAACTTACAATACTAATGCTACCAGTTCTTTTGTGTTGTGATAAGTGTGACAACCCACTTAATGATATTTTAGTCTCAGAGAATAAAAACCAGACTTCAGAGAAAGTTCGGCCACACAATATGTTGCCAGGATTTCCAGCAAAAAAAGAAAAAACATATTCAGGACCCAACAATATGACGCTTGTAGCCAGTATTATAGGTAGAGTACAGTTCCGGATGCAACGAGTTGAAGGGTCCTTAAATTGAAATAGCCAATCAGTTAAATCGAGTGTGAACACGATTTCAAGGACCTTCGTGCGTCACGTAACTGAGGCTGGATAGATCTTCGTATTTTATTATTATGATCTTTACTTCTTTTCCAAAATGTGGCTCAAGTACAGGGTACAAGACGAAAATAGTGTTTAAAACTATATTAAAAAAATAGTGTTTAAAACTATATTAAAAATCATAAGAGCTTTAGAGTTAACTCCGCCCATAAAAATAGACTGACAATGTTGTCTTATTTCATACATGGATTAGGACAACAGTGCAGTAGATCTGAGATTCCTTGACTCCTCATAGACTCTTCATAGAGGTTGTATCACTATGAGAAGTCAAGGAATGCGGTCGCTGTGACTGTAATCAGCTAGATAGCATCACCATCATCATCAGGACGACAGTAAAAGCCAACTAAGGCGATTTTCTTAAAGCTAATAATATATAAAAGTAATGCTCACACTAACCTGCGCCCCAGAATCAAGCAGTAGCCTCGCGACCTCGACGTGCCCGTCCATGCTTGCCTCCATGAGCGCAGTATGCATTTCGTCCGTCTTGTGCTCTCTGTCGGCGCCGGCGGCCAGCAGGAAGCGCACCATGTCCAGGTGGCCCTTGTAGCACGCGAGCGTCAGGGCCGACTCCTTGAACTCGTTCGAGTGCGTGTTGATGCCGGCGCCATGCTCCAACAGGATCTTTGCGACGCCAACGTGACCAGCTGAAGCCGCCTGGTTTGAGAAGAAGTCTTATGTTAGCGATGTCATAAAGTTACGTGCTTCTTGGTAGGATACACCTTTAAGAATAATAGCTGCACTTATCACCGGAAAAACTTAATGCCAAGTGAGCTATCGTTGTTTGTTTACAAATAAATTATGCTGCGTCTGATAAAGATTAAATAGATATTAAATTCAACACAATACGTGATTGATAACATCGAAAAAACCAAAAATTGACGGACGAAGAAAACGGTTTTTGAAGGTTATTGATTACTGGGTCCATAAATCCTTTTAATCACAACCAAACCGGTTTTCAAAACTAAGTATTTTGTATTTTCTCGCACCGAAATGGCTGCACGTGTAAAACTGCTCTTTATCTCACAAATCACTTACAAATTATATGTAATCTTTAATACAAAATATCTGTGGGAAAACACGTCATGTTGTAACTTATGATTCATTGGAGCGAGATTCGCGATAAACACAGAATGTAACTATGCAACGGTTATCTATGTCAATACATCGTTTTGTTCAGATTAATGTCGAGTAGTGCGTCTATCGTACTCGATGTAAAGTCTAGTTTAGCTGCAGAGCCTGAATGGAGGAGAACGCGACAACAGCTCATATGCTTCTAAGCTGCCCAGTGATCGCTTGACACAGGGCCAAGTACTTCAAGAATCCCGGTATGTACGCTCCACGAAATGGTTAGTAACACTATGTCACTGCTGGCCTTTCTTGAGGAGCTGGGTGGATCGAATGACAACACATTTGTCCCACCCGTATGCAAAATACACACTTTAGATGTTGGTGTTGTGGACAAGAACCCGATATACATCTCATGTGATTTGACCATTACAAAGCTGTATGGACTTTGACCCCTGAGTTACTTCTCAGGGTAGTCAGCTAGGATACACCGGCCTCATCTAGTCTAAATTGACGAAAATATGACGTGTAAAAGTGGTTTTTAAAAACCAATTGAAAAAATAAATATCATTTATACAAAAACAACATCTTGTTTAACCAAATTCCATGGACAAAGATTTTCAATTCTGATAAATGATGGAATAGCAAGTAAAAATCCATAAGGGAATCCGAGAGTAGTGACCTTTGGACCCTCAGCAGAAGAAAAAATCTTCAGTTTGCGGCAGTTTATCAGTAATACCGAAATAAGGTGGTAGATATACGGTGACGCAGGCAGTACACAGACGGTGACGCAAGTTTCAGTTACACGATTACGCGCGTCTATGCGAAAACCGTGGACGACACGAATTACAGTTTAGTGCCATGTTGTAGCTTATTAATGTTCCAAAGCAAGTTAGACGTCTATTCTGATACAAGAGAAGGCATAAGCAGCATAAGGAGTGATCGGAAGGTTTCCTCGCTGTATTTTTCTTTTGTAACGTTACTTAAAATCCAAAATGCCGAGAGGAAATATCCTACTAATGTCACGCCCCAACAGCTTTACGAATTGGGATGCAATCAGAACACAGTAAGAACGAAAAGAAGGATAGGAATCTTTATATCTAAGTAGAACATTCTTGTGAGATCTAAGAGACAAGAACATTCGTTTCGTAAGGCTTTTCGATCTAAGAGACTGGCAAAAACCCCTTCCCCGTTCCTTTGTTGCCTTCGATCTGGGGGACACGGTGACAACCTTTTGGATTCCGTTCCCCAGAGGCTTCGGCCCTACCGGGCCCCTACAGTTTGCTGACATCTCCTTGAGGCGCGCGTGGAACAGAACGCGCCGTTGACGACTGGGCTCGGTCCAGATTATTTCCAGACTGCTGGACGGCGAGCTACCCAGTGCTCGCCGTCCGCGAGCCCGCGCCTACGGTGGTCGGAAATCGGGATCGGGAGCTCGGCGGCGACGGCGTGAGTTCCGTTGCCTCACGCGCTTGCGGTCGGCAGCCTCCTTCGCTAACATTACTGCTAGGCGACCGCCTGCCACCCCTCGTCGCTTCGGACCATGGCCTGTACCAGGGCCCGGCGCGAGAGGTCGCCGCTGCCGATAACCTCCACAAGGACACGACGGTGCTCCGCCCAAGCGGGGCACACCCCTACCGTGTCCTCCGGGCGGTCCACACAGTGGCGACACCCAGGCGTCCTTTCCTCCTTGATCCGATGCAGGAACCTCCCGAACTTACCGTGTCCGGTGAGGACCTGCGTCATATGGAACGAGAGGACGTCGTGACCTCTTTCTCACTCGTCAAAGAGGGGACTTACCGCCGCAATGACGGCATGCCCCGCACTGGGTTGCGACAGTCGCAGTCGCCATGCCACCCTGAGATCCCGCCGGAACTCTGTCCGCCATACCGCGACTTGTCGCGGCAGCGGAGTTTCGCCCCGGCGCGGGTGTTGCATTTCCACGCGCAAATCGTGCATGCGTGCAAGGACTGTTGCCTCCAGATCCCACGGTGGCAGGCCAGCAAGGAGGCTCGCCGCTTCGCGGGAGATCGTGCGGTATCCCCGCAACAATCCGGATGGCCATGACTCTCTGGCAAGCGTTCAGTTTGGCCGCCGGTCATTTACCCAGCGACGGCGAGATTTTCTTATGGTGCTTTGTTTCCCCAATGTCAGTGATTTCGAAGATGGTGAGAGGATGTATACAGATAGTGGTTGTTACCTCCATAAGCGGTGTGTGTCCGTTCTCGTTGTGGTCCTCGACGTTGGCGCCGCTGTCGAGCAGCGCGCGCACGGCGTCCTCGTGGCCGCCGGCGCACGCGTACATGAGCGGCGTGTTGCCGGAGCCCGACACGGCGTTCACGTCGGCGTGGTGCGCGATCAGCAGCCGCACGATGTCCACGTGCCCGGCGCTCGCCGCCTCCATCAGCGGGGTGCAGTCGCCCTATACAACCAAACAACACAAATTAACTCTTGTTGACTTTGTCATTCAGGTCGTACACTCCCAGCTACAAGTGGACGACATTGCAGTGGCCGAATACTGGGCCAGGCAAGGAATTTAATAAGTTTTGCCAGCGACACGCTAAAAGAAGAATCTACAATAGTTTACTACAAAGTCGAAGGGTCTATCTTCCGGAAAGAATCAGTACTTTCCAAAGTCAATAATTGATGAGCTAAATATAGTTATCATCTTTTATATAGCATTAGTAAACAAATACAACAATAAACTTGTTGCGTGACATGTTGCTAAGTATTTTGTCAATCCATCTCTTACTCAAGGTTTTCAAGGACATTTTACGCAGCTTTTGAGATTCTAAACTGACTTGACATTAAGACAGTTAATGTAGAATGATAAACAAAATATAATTGTATAGTAACCTTGATGCCGCGGTCTTCCACACTCGCGTGCATGGCCAGCAGCACCTGAGCGAGCTCGTAGTAACCCGCGGAGCAAGCGAGCGAGAGCAGGGACTCGCCCTCCTCCGTGGTCTCGTGCACGGAGCGGCCCTCCGTGAGCAGCTTGCGCACCGTGCCCACGTCGCCGTCCGAGCACGCCTCCGCCAGCGACGGCGCGCCGTCCACGCCCACCGACGACGCCACCGCCGCCGTCGTGCCCGTCCCGCTCGACCCGCATTGTTGACTACAACAATCACAAACAATATTACTACTCTACAAAGACAAAAACACAGGTAGGAACTGTTCAGCAGTCCATCAGATAAGATCAAAGCTTCAAAAATCACTGTCACGAAACGGTCTCATCGAGTTGACGCAGCACACACTTGGAAAGCTTCAACTCGAGAGGCTTCCCGCTCGCACGTAAGTTACGTTACTCAATTCTCGGAATATCATCATTGGAAGTTAAGCCTACCCTTTACACGCATTTAACTTTAGAAAATGCGCCGCACTTTTACCGAACTTTTTGAAGAAAGAAAATAACATAGCACGTGTCCCGCAGACGTGGTGTTCTCTGTGTTTACGTATACTGTAAATAATAGATGACGGTGCATTATAACATTCACTCGATCAATACTACTACTTACTAGAAACGGAACGAGTTAGCAAGGTTTCATTAATATTTTACTCATAAAACCGATAGAAATATTCAGCCTGTTTTCGACAACAATGTTTTAGTAATAACGTTATGATAATTATGTGTATAACAGTAAATAAATACTGTGTAGTGTGACGTAATAGGAAAAATGAATATGTTAAACAGGGAAACGGTTTCAATGAATGAAGTGAAAACCTTATGGTGAAAGGAGAAATCGTGACGTAAGGCTTGGTATTTAAAGATCAAATGCTGACCAAATTAGGAGGCTACAAGATGTTGATACGGCGGTAATCATAATGACGTATATTCAAAGCGATGACTAATGAACAGGTAGAATTTGATGAGATATTTATATTCAGAGTCGGCGCTCTGATATTCGTGTAAGTTACAATGAAATAATCGCTCAGATTTTTTTTATTATAGCTTTCGTGAGACACATTCATGTTTATTTTTATAAGAACTTACTCACACGAACGTTTTGGGATTGCCCGAATAGATACGAATGACTCGCGTGATTAGTTACGAGGTTGGACAATTCAGAAACGTGCAGATAAATGAGATGGTAAACATTACAAAGAAGTTATAAAAATGATCACTTTAGACTAAATACAGTTAAAATATCAAGTTAGTTAGGACATAATATTGTGGTTGATAAACATGCTAAATGTGCGTAGAGCGCAGCGCCCGCATCGCCGAGACGGCGAGCATTCTTCAACTGTTTACATGGTAATGCGTGCGAGCCATGTGTAAAACGTGAAAAGCTCTCATATGCGCACATGTCTTAATGCGCTTTTAGCGGCCTTCGACTGAGCTCAAGTGATCTTACTGTTTAACACACATATTATACAACGTTTTTTGGTTCAGATTAGATATCATCTATTTACTTGATTCGCTCTAGGTTAGAGCGGGAGGGCGTGTAAGACTTTTACTAGCTAAAACCACTCCTATGTTACTACAGTTGCCCTTGGCGTTTTAGGACCACGAGTTTAATTTTCAAAATTTTTCCCATAGCCCTAGTTGGCACCGACCCTGTTGGGCCGCTACGGTTTTTTTGTTGACATCCCTTTGAGGCGCACATGGGTCACTATGCGCCGAAGAAGACTCGGGTCCGGTCCGTTTATAACGAACAAATGGCGAGCCACCCATGACTTGTTGTCCGCAACATAATTATTATGCAAAATTGGCATAGTACGTATTTCGAGTTCCATATTCTATGGACTACTTTCTGAAAAGGGTCATTGATCTCAAGAAAAATTAGTTGTTCTAACTTTCATTCGACGTCTGATGGCAAAAGTAGTATACAAATATTAATTCTGTTTCCCAGTTAAGTGTCACCCCTCTATTCTATTACACCCTTTACAACATCACAGTAAAGATATTGCAATAAATTAGAATAAACCGAAGTTATTTTTAGACGTCCTACTTTCCATAGTTTCACACTTCACCTTTTAAAGGCAACTAGGTTATACGTATATCTAGTACTGCGCCAAAATTAGGGCAGGTCGACTAAAAGAATTGTTGAATGTGAATTCCAGACTGATATCACAGACGACAGGCCCTAGACGACTAAGAATAGATGTTACGGTTTTTATTTACAACTTTAACAGAGATTAGATCAATATAGCTAGCTACATACTTGATCGAGGCTCATTACAGCGGGATTTAGTGTTTCAATCAAATTATCGACATCATCTAGCTAGCCTTTTAAACCTAACTATATTGGGTCTACTTCCAGTCAAGCTGGATTTAGCTGAATACCAGTATTTTACGAGGAGCGGCTGCCTACCAGACCTCCACAACCCATTAACTGGGGTAACACGTTACTTCATGGCAAGACCGGAGTCAGATTTACTGGCTTCTGACTACCCGTTACGACTGTCAAAGATCTACAAATGACAACCGGGACCTACGGCTTAACGTGCTTTAAGTTTTTGTTAAGATCCGAATTATCGTATAGAATCTAGATGCAAGGACAGTCTAGAGCTCTAGACAAGGATTTATGTAACACATGTGATTAGTCGTGTGTACTCACGGGATGAATCATATGCAGTGAACTTCGCCAGTCAACGTGTTAGATGAAAACATGCATAGCAATATGGCATTGAAAGGTCTTATGTGATTAAGAATGCTGTGTCTTCCCATCAAGATAGATTCCACTAATAATTATTATGGCTTATTTAAATTAATAGAACACCGCGTTGTCGGAACGTAAAATAGATATTGAAACAGCATGATTATGCTCTAGCAAGAATGATTAGTTTTTTTTTTGCATACTAATATTAAGATTGAATTTCTACATTTTATACATAATTGAAGCTTTTCTATGGAAAACTCAACTTATTTGATTTTGACTAAATTTAAATATGTGGTGCATTGATAGCAGAAAGTTAGAAAATGAACTTAGATCTTCCCATGCCTGCTTTGAATTTGTGTGACAGTGACAGGGATAAGGCTTAGCCAAATTTATTAACAGTTCGCATGTGTTATTAGCAAAATTGTGGTCCCCTTCCACAAATAATTTTCAAAAAATTGGCATTAATAGAGTTGAAGCTACAATAAGCTCGTATGTCTACATGCTGATCTCTGCGTCAAATTAGCAAGCCAAGGGATCCGCCCATTTCTACTCAGTTCTGTGTTCTGCTAATATGGGCTTCCAGAAGCAGTCTCATTGTGTTTACCACAATGTAGTTTGACGTTTAATAGGACCACAAGCCAAACCCCAGATTTGATGATCCTTTTAGCATATTTCCCATCTGACATTCGACAAACATATCCAACCCAATCCCAGTTATCTATAGTGTCTTTCTTCAAAACGTTCATTGCGCAGCGAGAGTATAGCTAAGAGCAAGTTAAACCAAGTAAGTAAAGCAATCATACTTTTTGTCCTGGTGATGGTGTCGGTGATGTGGCGGCGGCTGGTCGCTGCGCATCCGCGTGAGGGCGGCGGCGGCCTCGTCCAGCGCGCAAGACACCGACGACGTTAGGCGGCGGAGCACCTCCGGGTCGGCGAGGTGCTTGCCCTCGCCGGATAGCTTGCCGATGCCTGTGGGAGGAAGAACAGGAGTCAATTATTGAATACTGTCATAGTAAAAGTGTGTAACATCTATGACGTCACACAAAAACAATGAATCCTGCATCGCGCAATCAAAGTTCTCCGCGCGATCGGAATAAATACAACAGGCACTAGCCCACTAAACATAATACCCGTCTCCTCGTCCTGTCTTTTCAGCGGTATGTCTGACTTTATTCTCTATCTCGGATACCTCTAAAAGTGGAACTTTGAACCATTGCATACATCTTATAGACAACAATCTTAAACTGTGATTAGAAAAAAAAAAGTTGTAGCGAGTTTTATTTGGTTGGTCTGGTTGTTTAGTATGGTAGGTTGGATGGCTTGCTGGATTGTTTCAATGAGGGGAAGGAACAGGGGTGGTTAATAGTCAGTTAAAAAGCTTGATACCTACTCCTTCCCGCTCTGGGTGTCGCGAGGAGTTATTTGATAACACATTAAGCTTTAGAGAGACTGTCGCACAGGAATAGTCAGTACTCTGCATAACCTGACCTCTCTTCTTATTATTTTTATTCTAAGGGAGTTAGGTAATGCAAGGGACTGTAGCTATGCGTGCAATAGATGATATTCTAGAAAGCTGGTCTTTTTCTAACACCCGCGATGTGCAATTTTTACAGCCGGGTTTCGTTCTTTGTACATAGATTTTAACACAGAATTACCCAATAGCTTGTGTTGTGTAAAACCTCAAACGACTGAATAGAAGTATAGTCATGACACTTCAATGATAATAGAAACTATAATCCAACGAAAGAGAAACCCTAAGTGCCTGTGATTACCATTAAAATTACATGATTAGGCCGCAGATTGCATTGCAATCAATGGTTGCGATACGACCACTGCAGATGTTTCTCAGCTACAGTTACATTTAGATTCATTATAGGCCAACAAAAAGTACAAAATGAATGAACTTATAACGGATAGGAAAGATCATAACGCGATCAGAGCTTCAGAAAAAACTCAGCTTTATCCAGCGTCCGATACATCCCGTATTACATTTTAATGCTCAAGTACAGTCCTAATTAAAAGAAGTTTCCAGTTACTTTACGAATCATTGTCACAACTGTAAATTAACAAAACGAAGGGCGAATACTGTGACAATAATAAAAATGGCATGCTAGAAAAATATGGTCACGTTTTAGTGCAGACAAAAGGTTTTATTAGTACTTAATGAGTCAGATCGGTTCACAAAGGATCGCGAATGGTAAAGCTTAAGATGTTCTAAATGATTGCGGCGCCAATATGTACATAGATGCATCAATATTAGATGGACGATCGTCTGCCGAACAGCTTAGCATTATCTAACAGGAGCCAAATGTTCGCACAAAAAGCAAGGCCACTTATGTCGGTTTTCTCAGAAGAGGCGCGTAAGATGTAAGTTGGATGAAAGGATAAAGTGTTGCATTGAACCATATTGTGGAGTTTAATGATGGCAATACCGTTTAAAATTATTTCGATCATAGGTAAACTCTTCATGTTGCGCCGACCCCTAGTAATATGGGATGAGGGCAGGAAGAAGAGGAAGTGGGACTCTTATTATTTAATTAATTGATTTATTGTACTTGGTATGAGTGTGACAGCAATGCACCTTAAACAAACAGCAACAACATTCCAATTCCCCTAATTAGGACTCACGCTTGACGTCACTTGACACTTTTCTCCGATCATTCAACGCATAAACAAAACATCTATCGCAGCTCAATCTGTTATCTCACGCTCCTCAAGAAGTATCTACTTAAGCTAATAAGGCGTCAGAATGTAAACTAATATCAATTAAGTATTATGGATCGTGGGAGCTTTGATTAATGTTATTACATTACTATCCTTAGTCTAATTGCACAGCAAGCAGAGCATTCATGTCTCAAACTTAGACGCTATATATGGCTAACTTTATAACTCAAATTAAATTCGTATATGCGGCTAATTGACTAAATAGCTTAACTTCAAGTGACACAGACCACATGTGGTATTTAAATAGTTTTTACCATACATTACTTCAACAGTTTTTTTTCGTATAGAATTCTAACAGAATAAACTTTATCCCCAGTTCAATTCAGTTAAATTACATGGCATGTGGGTATATTGTGCAAGTTCCGAAGATTCCTCAGATACGTAGTGTTAATCCAACTCCTAACGACATGGATACGTAAACTTGCTCGTTCGTACTTTTAACATAAAGAAGTCAAAGCCCTGAGGATGCTGTCTGAATAAGTTGGTTCTCATGTATTCGTAGCAAGAATATTCGTTAAATAATATGTAATGAAACAACTTGGTAATTAGATAATATGTATACTTGGGAGTGAGTACCAAACTTGAAGTATGGATCTAAACGTAACATATTTTTTTTTTGTAATTACGACTTGATTAAACTTGAATAATTACCACTTACAAATTATGCTCTTACAAACTTTAAGTTTACGATAAAATAATTATTTTTTTGTTATGTAAACTCTTTCTTATTTATTACTCCGCGGCTATCAAAGCATTGGAATAATTGGGTGCATACCGTTACCACGCGGGACGTTATGTGGAATCCCTAATTTAGGAGCCAAACAATCAAACAGTTGTCCGCAAATGAATACTGAATGAACAGGCAGACGGAAGCAATCATAACTGTTGCCGGTTTAGGCAGATTCCATATTAATAAGCCTTATTATGTAACAGTACTAAACTATTAATAAGTTCTCAAGATGTTGTTTTTGTGCAATTGTTCGTGTTCAAGGAATTCAATGGAGTACAAGATGGCACAATGGGGGTACAAGGAATGTTACACATTTCATTCAACACCAATCGCACCAGTTTCTCGGCGATTTCCAACTGATTTCTTTCTGTGATTGAATAATTTTAAATGACGATGAGCACTTCTAGAGCAATCATACATATTCTATGGGTATTTAATAGTTTTCGAAACAGTTATTGTATCTGAGAACATTTGTTTATTAAATATCAATTAATATTAACTATCTTTCACTGATACTTCAAGAGAAATGTGTGTTATCGATTGCCGTAAACGACGAAGCTTACATAGAGTCTCAGTCTGCTTTCAAAGCATGCTTTTGAATAGCACCTTTTAGCACAGATTCATATATGCAATACTCTCATAAAGAATGGACCACGAACATTAGTTACGAGTTGCATAGCAGCATTGTGAAGTATAAAGTAGCTTTTGCCTTGAATTGCTATTTTTTTTAACACTTCAATACTATCTATTTATCTTGAAATTGTCAATAAGCTACGATTCTTCGCACCAATATTATTGACGTTTGGAAAATAGTTAACTATTTATAGGTCTAATATCTCCAATTCGGAGAAAAGAAAATCATGGTGGGCGTGTTATTACGGGTATCAAATCCCGTCCCACTTATAAAATAATTTCACCAGGAGACTTCTTTGTGCGAGCCAGACATTAATGAGCGTGTACCGCAGCTATTTATAAAGAACAGGGAAGCCTTACGAATAAATCGATCCATCAAACGAGCCCTAAATTCCTGTAAGCGTTCCCTTATAAAACGACACATTTGAATAGGCCACGTCCGCGTGTTGCGCTTCCATTTGCGGCCGTTAGGGAGATGTTTTTTCGCGGCCGTTCGTGCATAAGTTACGTCACAACCGCGGTGCTCGGGTGGTGACTGGCGATTGCCCGCCATGCCGATACTATAATGAGATGCGAAATGAGAAGTTCCCGCATTTGCAACAGAACAATACCAAGATATTCCTGCTTTGCGACTAAATTCATACAATAAGAGATCCCGACCTCGATACCATGGGTTAACTAACCACCTATGAGTAACACCACTATTAATTATATCGACAACAAGGGCATTCCAACTATTTCAGAAATGTTTTCTCAAGGGCGGAACCACAAAACGCTGTTTATTTGCAAGAAAATATAACATTTTATCGGTGTGAACAGTTTATGTTAAACAAATTCGAATATTTTATGCACTTTTACGGTAAATGACAAGGCGTAGAAACTACCGTGTGGGCAGATTAATCATAAAGGTGTGTTCAAAGTTTTTACTTTTAAATTCTTTCTAGGCAACTATGTACACACAAGGTCGTATCCAAGGCAGATTTTAGTCCGTACTATTTATGCGATGTTAAATTATTACATGATCAACGAAACCTATGGTACTTAATCCTTTGTGTAAGCATCTATTGGAAACTACTACATTCATACGAGTTAAAGAGTTTGTGTGTTAAAGTTAGTGTTAAGTTAGCCTTTGTGTTCGTGGCAGACTGACGAAAGTTATCGATTTATTAAATACTTACTCAGACAAATAGTGAATGCAGCTGTGTGCGAAGAGGTCAAGGCGGGTTGTGCTTTATTTTACTAGTCACACTGACGCTCATTATTTGCTAATACATATTTTAGTTACTCCACAAGTCAAGTAACGTTTTGATTGACACTGGGGTACCTTCAATTCCCTAACGAGTCATTTATTATAAATAACTTAACCTTTATTTGTCAAGTTATTGTAGTTAAATATCTACTCCACATCGTGTGTATCAAGCGACAACCTTCAAAACAAACTATATAAATAAATTAAAAATAGAACCAAAATTAATTAAATGATAGGTATTGTACATTGTTCTTAAACGATATGCAAATACTATGTCCTCACAAACACTGCGCATAAAATGTCGAGCATTCGACATAAAGAGCACAGAGCATCGGAGCATTCTCACATCACTTTCAACTATACTGTTACTAGCAATAACAATTTAAATTCATTGTATCAAAAACTGATTGTTTACGAAACAGATAATGCGTGGATCACGCTAGCATCTGGCCGCGGAGTCCCGACCATGAGTGTAGCGTGCGCCACAATCTAACGCGCGCCAAGCTTATCAACTGCCCCATGGCGGGGCACTGGCCGTGCTGTGAGTAAGCAGAACCCGCGTACACATGACGTACACCGATTTACTACATATTTTATTAGTTGACGAGGAGTTCACGCGCATTATACCGCGATATCATAAAATCAATCGCGTTTAATATTACTCGGCTGCGATTTCTCTAATCTAACTGGTTTTAAAACAAAAATTGTGCATTTTTTGGATAGTGCAACCAATTTGATAATAAAATAGGTTCAGTAGTGTTGTTATAGAATGAGTTGGTGGGAAATAACGTGGGTATTTTGTTGTTTTATGTCTAACTTATTATACATTGTAGTGATCAAAGTCGCTGTCGCTTTCATATTGGGCTAAGCCTCTCGTGCGTAGAGTGGCGCGTCTTCTTACAAGTGACGTTGCACATTTCGGATGTCAAGTCTACCAGCACGGCGAGCGGTGCGTTGGAAATCGTGTTCGAGTCCAATTCATGCAAATCTCTTTGTGATTTAGTATTAGCAGGCATGAGAGTGCATTTATGCGTTGTGAATTATTAAAACTAAAACATTAACATAATTAATGTTGCCCATCACTTGCAAATAATATACGGTTCAATAGTTAACTTGAAATTGGTTGAATATATTATATTAATTCTAACATATTATTGTCCTCTAATTAAGAAACTGTTGTGCGAAAAATAAGGAGCAAAGTATGAACCATGACAAGAAAATTTGATCAGTGACACCAGTCATCCATCAAAATTTTATCGCGCGCAGTAGTTTCCTATGAGAACGCTTTAATGATTTTGAAGGCATGCAATATTATGTAAAGAGTAGGCAGACGCAGGCGCGAACGCAACCTGAACAAGATTGATAAGTGGCTTACATTATAAAAGGGTGTGAACATGATTGTTGTGATTTAAATTGCCTTTATTATAAAGCTGAAAATTGTTTGTTTGTTTCACCAAGTTAAACTGACAATCTCTTGGTTCAAATTGTTTTTTTTTTAGTGTTAGATAGCTCAAGTATCGAGGAAGGTATAGTCTATATTATTATAACATCAAGGTTTCTCCTATAGGAGCGGAGCAGTAACCAAAGACCCGGGTGTAACAGCAAGGGACAGCACGATGACAAATGTCTTAGGATGCTAATTAGAAGGCGCGGGTCAGCGCCGTGACGCGTGTCAACAGCAACAGCTGCTCATAGATAAGTACCGCGCGTTTACTTAAACCGGTAGTGCTAAATGGCCGAACAACCGAACGCTGCTTCCTGACTACTCGAATATGCATACCATGACCGCAAAGAGGTGCGTTCGTAAGAGGAAAATTCCTTTTCCTTGATAAAACAATCTACACTAGTTCATAATAATACCTTCTCAAACATAAAACTGAAAAAGTGAGTCTTTTTAATGATGTGAAATTTGATCATGTGTTAGTTGTATAAAGATGTGAAAATTAAAAGTGACATGATCTCATTGGTGTAAAACTGCACTATCAAGTATGCAAATGATAAAAATAACTATGCAAAAGATAAAATGCAATATTTACATAAGTCTTGTTGATCAACATTGATGTGATCGGAGGTAACTAAGATGTAGCAACTTATTTGTTGCCGATTGTATATTAGATACAAGATGTTCATTTGCTATTAGTAAAACATTAGGCACTTGACAATAAGTTATAAAATAAAGAACTGGATCCTGCCCTCGAATGTGATATCTTTCTGTCACTCAAAGGTTTGTGTGACTGACCAAAAATGACTACCACCGTGTGACAAAACACATTGTTGAGTAAAGCTCGCCTTTGTACATACATTGTCAAAATAAATATTGAATTATTAACTTTATGTATACAATAAAGAATTAGGAAAGAATATTAGGTATCTCTTATTTATTTATTGTGCAGACCTACCACAGTGTTGTCTTTTTTAACCCAAAGGTTGACAGATAGAGAATGCCTTGAAGTAAAGTCCAGCTATGTACCATCACTGCACATGAAGTTTAAGTAAATAAAATAGTATTTAATCTGTTGAGCCCCAAGCGGTTACCGATGTCCACACACCTATTGTCTTTCTATTAAGTCTCTAATTATGGTACTCGAAGGATTAACATGAAAATTTTAAGATCATATAAAGTAAAATGAGCACATCAACACATCTCAATATAAACTAATAATAAGTACTGCTATGTTCCCTGATATTATTGTTTGTTTATATACAGCTAAACTAATATGCAAAGTTCATTCAACTCCGACTGGAACAACCATTCATTTTGATAATTGTACAATTTTTGTATGTTCAAAAATGCAATCAAAGAGACAATTACTGAAAATATCTAGTTTTGGACACAAATATCATGTAATTAATATGTGATCAGTGGCTTTTAACTTAATTTTGTTGTTTACCTTAAAAAGCTCTATCACAGCCATTATCATTTTGTTGTTTATGGTAATAAAAATATTTTGTATGTTTCATATATTTTATTATATTATTAATGTATATTTTTTTTTACTAAGAACAATGTTTATTATGTCAACAAAACTCACATTAATGCTGAGAAATGCAGACAAATGTGACTAATATCACACTGTAAGCCAAGCACATGTTTCTGGCGGTAAATTATAGAGGTTACCAATGAAACAAACAAGAAGAACAATGCCAAAGTATAATATAACCTTTAAGAATTAAACTCATTGTATTATAACAGGATAACAAATAAATATGCAAATGAAAGGTTAGGGACATTAGACTCGCAGTAATTCATGATAATTAAAAGCATTGATTTTGAGTTAAGTGATATACTGTTTGGCAGAACTAACAGTATTGAAACTAAGGTTAGATATCATCTGTTTGTTTTAAAGAGGGAGTAAAACATAAGATTGTCTAAAAATTCCAATCAGTACCTACTACTTATATTGTTTATAATTTCAAGTCAATGAGCATAATGTTATTAACATAGCATGTGAAGTTAGTAATGTGTAAAAATATGTAGATTTTGTTGTATGTATGTGTAAAGCAAGTCTATAAGTACCTGCATGAAGTTTTGTAATGTTAACAGTCAATTTAGTAGTGTGTGGGTAACATACCAGCTGCCTCGAGCAGAGCTTCAAGGCGCGCCTGCATCTCAGGGTCAACGGCCCGCTCCGGGTCATCGTGGGACAGCAGGAACTTGGATGGCTCTGCGCCACCGCCTTCTTCTTCCATCTCCGCCTGATTTACAAACATCAATTAATGACTTATAATAAAAACAATGATTTATTCAAAGTATTTCAAAAATAGAATTAGAAGTACTACAATTTTGTGTAAAAAAATGTTATTTTGTGTAATATAGACTTGATTTTATGTAAATAACATAAAGCTATGCAGGAATATTACTGTTGTTTATCTTTTTAATTCATATTCAATAATAATAATTGGATTCAATGGTTAACATTCAGTAAAGCAGTTATTATGGTACACTCAAGTTTCACAACACCAAAAGCATTTTAGGTTAGTTGTAGTGTTTTAGATCATTCAGCTTCAGGTTTAGCACAAATACTGAATCGTTTCAAGACATGTTTAGGTCACAGATTAGTAATGTTAACATAGATTGGAAATATTGAGCGTCAGATAAATAGTATGTTAGAATCACAAGGACCATTCAACATAAAGAAAACAAATATATGTGGTAATTGTCCATAGCACACACATTATGCAGGTTAACGGTAAGAGTCACTCAAACTGCAACAGCTATTGTTGTTGGTGAAGCTGTAGCACTGGGCAGTGGGCACTGGCACTCAGTAATGTTGTCTTCGACTTACCAACAGGTCTGGCCTGCTAAGGCACAAACAAGCCAGCAAGATCTATAACACCAACGAGAAACATGTGAGATGTACTGACAATGTGGTGCATAAGGACGGGTTTACAGCTAATCATTACTGTCAATGGTCCTTGCAATTCACCAGTAACCGTAGTTTTTGCGCGAATATCACTCGACGTTTTGTACGACTTGGTGATTTGTGACGACACAAAACATTCCATTATTGATGATTTTTATGATGAATCCAATAGAAAATTATATAATTCGCACATTCATAGTAAAATAACGTCATGAAAATCCATTATTCAGAGATTTACATCGACTGAATGCATGTGATCCGAGAAACATGGCCACCGCACATCAATCCTTATCCAAAACACAAATAGACAATGAAAACTCTCTTACGGCGGATTAGCCCTAATACATCGTAGAATTACAAAGAATCAATTGAATACTGTCTAGGAGCGGCTGGCATAAATAATTTCATGCATTACTCAGTAGTACGTATGTACTTATGACTTTCTGACGTTTTACGGAATATTTGGCAAGCGACGTACTCTATTCAGAATGTAAAATAGATTAGTCCGTTTCAGCGTGCTACGCACGATTTCAAGCAAATATTGCTGCTAGAAGAGTAGTTTCGGTAATAGAAGAAACTGTACGGTTAGAGCAGACATGTACAAGATGTCTCTTGCAGTATTTAGAGCGGTACAGATAATCACATTCCCTCACTGCCACCGCCTCTGTCGAAAACAAAACACGTTTTACCTCGGACACAGAGTCATCCTCGCTTTCCGAAGAGTCCGTCATGTATTTGGCAGGCGCTCCTGAATACGTTTCGGTTTCAGATTTGGCCGGACTCGAAGCCGAACTTTGAGGAGTGGACGATTTTACCACATCAAGTTGCACATTCACCTTATCGATATTTCGGTTTTCAGACTGTCCAACATTCTGCATCTTTGTCCTAATCCAATATAACTTAATTAGTCTTTTAGTATCAACACTTTTTCTACGAAATTAACACGATCTTATATTACCAAACAAAATTTATTTCGTCATTTAGCCAGGTTGATACCCGCCATGTCTACTACTATGGCGAGGTTCCCGGATGCTTCAAGTAGGCTAACCAATTACCTATCTCCCTCTGGTGTAGTAATTTTGAACTTTTCATGATGCCATCTACCACCAAAAATGCGAAATTCTACTCATAGACAGTATTTTTTACTTTTTTAGTACTATGTAATAATATAAACTGCCAGTAAAAACAAGTTTATTTTATTTTTTACTTACTATTCCGGGTAAAAAAGGATTTTCGATATGTAATTAGTTATCTTATTTGTAATGCAAGAGAAACTGAGTGTGTTTGTGACCAATAGAACCTATATTTCACTAAGCTTTATTATTGTCAGTTCCATAGACAATAATAAAAAGGATTCCTGTGAAACCTTTTCAAAATAACATGTACTTCCTGGTAAATAATCATGTTAAATACGAAACCGAGTACTTTATTAAATAATTGCATTTTAATTTATATGTATATATAAGATTTCAGTTGTTAATTTTTCTGCTGTGCGTTTTTTTCTAGATTATGGCAACATTTTCAATAATCACCAATCAACGTTGAGCTAGGTTTGGTTTGATTTGCTTTTCGGCCAATTAAGTGTGATTGACATTTTGACAGTAATTAAATGTTACCATGTCAAACAAAACAGAACTTTCCGCGTGTTTCGTAACTAAATTATTTATTGTCTGTGAACTTTTATTTAGTTTGCAACATAAAATGTTGCCAAGTAAACAAATGTATGAAAATCTTTAAAAACAAGAAAAATGAATGAAAATACTGGTGTGAAAATTGTGGAAAATAATCGTCTTGAAGAATTTACGACTTCGTTAGTTTACCGGTCGCAATGTTATGATTGAGGAGCTATTAATGAATGTGCGCTCATGTAGTGTTTTATAGATTCAAGACTCTAATTGGAAAATGATATCCAAATTAATTGAAGAAGTTCAGTGAATAAATATTTTTTGAATAAAAAATGGTTGTGGTGGATTTGCATTATGTATACTTGGAAATGAACTAAGCAGGATGGCGCGAGACGGTGACCTGCCCACTATTTTCAACCCCAAGAGAGTGCGAGCTCCTTCTGTGATAATAACGAGCGAAGAGGTGGTGGAAAGTGAAAGGGGGGGTGGTGACGCGGACAGGGATCGCCCGAATGGTCCACCGACACCGCTAAGTCCTCGGGCTCCGCTGACTCCGCAGGCATCAGTGTGCTCGGCGCCTCCGCTGACCACCCAGCCGTCGCTGCAGCAGGCCTACAGCGAGTCTGCTACTAGCAGCCAGGATGAAGAGCGTCAGCTGCGTGACAAGAAATGCCCTCGATCCTGTTGCTCAAAATTCGCCAAAAAGGTAAAGTCTAGCTAGCACTTTTATTTTATAGACCTAACTGAAGACAGCTGACTGATTACAAATATGTTGTTCTGATAATCCAGAATTTATTTGGTAGGTCAAGTTATAAAGAGTCAAAGGAAAATAAAATGAGTTACAGTTCTGACCTCACTGTGCCTGAATGACTGCACATGGCATTGTAAAAAAAAAAAGTTTTTTAAGTAATAATAAAAACTCCTTGTTCCAGATTTACTATGGTATTTGTGTAATGTTAGCATTGACTACCACCTGGGTGACCTCTACCCACTGCATAAAGCACATGTACCTTGAAGAGTACCCGCCCATCAGTAATGGCATAGTCTACAGCACCGAGACTTCTCCCTTGGTCAACAACTTCACTAGGCAACATACTAATGTAAGAATCATATTCCTATTAAAATGCTTTTCATCATGCGATTCCAGCCTTCTGCCCATGGTACTATCAAGACTAGTCTGCCTTGTCCTCAGTTACGGCTGTTGCAGGACATGAAATAACTATGTTAGTTTCATAAAGACCTTCTGAATCCATCTATATACCCTTAACTAATAACGTCTGCAATGCACCACTTTAAACATTCTTTTCTTCTTGGTTCAATGTACATAATACATTTTATGTTGGAGTCCTCAACAAATACATCAGTCAATCCTGATCAGTGGCATAACTATATCATCTGAGGCCTGTAGCAAATTCATTAGATATGGTCCCAGAGAAATCATCACATTGTGATTTGATTTTTATAATTATTTATAAAAATAAGTTTGACTACTTCTTCTCAGCTCATGACCTCTCAGACCGGGGGCCTGGTCCCAGGGCCCATTGAATTTAGCAAGTCTTGTCCCCCTTGTCAATGGTCCTAATCCTAATAAAACATTCACTATTCACATAATTATTATCTTGTCATTATTATTCTGTAGTTTATACAGCCATATTTATAATATTCAGCACTATTTTCAAAAATTCCCTTTGTTTCAGCAACTCTACAACGCGCCATTCTTTACAGCTTGGTTCTGCACCAACTGGTTGATATTATTTTACCCTCTATACCTGATAGTAATGCTCATACATAACAAGTGTAAGACTCCCAATGACATTGTGTTCGATGCCTTCAGTGACTTCAAGGAGAAGGGTTTCACTTTTGGTAAGCATTTGGAACTATATTCAGTACTTAAAAGATTGCAATAAGACTAGTACAATAAAAGGATGGTTATGAATCAGGTGGCCAGCCTTAACAAATAAGCATTATCTGATGATCTGATGGTTTGTCTGAGCAAGGTGGCCAAGGTTGGTTGGTAGGAATCTAAAAAAAATCTTCTTTTGTTATAAAACATTGTGCCAGGCAAGTTCCTATGTTCATTCATCATCATCTCAGCCGAAAGACGTCCACTGCTGGACATAGGCTTCCCCCAAGTGTTGCTGTCGTCACAACGACCGGTCCTGTGCGTCTCGCATCTATCGGATTCCCGCAACACTCGCAGGTCGTCGGTCGACCTTGTGGGAGGCCTTCCAACGCTGCGTTTTCCGGTCCTATGTTCATTGATTATTGGCAATCAAGATAACCACAGAGTCATTTTTGGCTGACATAACTTTTCCTAGCGAAAGTCTTGAGTCTTCAAATCATTCTATAGTAGCAGTGACTGTGAGAAACACTCTTGGAGATTGATGACCCGTTTTTGATTCAGTGGCTGCTGCCAAAACGTGTTCCACCACCTTGGCGCCTTGATCCGTCTGACCATCAAAACATAGAGCATGTATTAGTAAAAACAATATTTTTCGAACAGCACGCTTCATAAGCCGATGCGGGCTTTTCTGTCTGCTCTGGACGGTCACAATCTACATGTACACATATGCACTGAAGATCTTGCTCTCTACCGATGTGATGGCACTGTTTGCCACCAATGTATCATGTATCTACTTACTGTCATGGGTCATTCTACACGAGCAGTTTGTTGGAGTCAGGGTGAGTGATGGAAATAGCTTTACGCAATTAGGATATAGTTATTGCGTGAAACTCTAGCTCCAAATGTATAAAAACCGTATAAAAGTCGCGTGCAGTTTCATACGCACGTAAAATTGTACGATTTAAATGCGTTTGGTGCTGGAGTTCCACTTTTACAGTAACCTTTTTTTATAAGTTTTCTTATGCGTTACATTACGGCAGCGAATGATACGCCTGGTGTGTCGTTTTATGGAAAAAGCGATTTCGGTTTCATATAGCCAATATAACGCACGCCGCGCTGCACGCATCCTGCCATGTTTTACAAGCCGAAGTATAAGAACTTACGACGAGATTGGGGCAAGGACTATTCAATGCCGATTACGTAAATTATTCCCCCATTCCTTTTTCATAAGAATAGCTCCGGCCTATCGACCGCTTGAGAATAAATTTAGAACAGTGGTTTGATAAATTATAGCCTTGCGGGAAAGCGGCGGCTATTCGAGGGAGCCTCGTACCGTTGGGTTCAAGTAGTTCATCATTTGATTTAGTGAGGTCTTAGGTTCTCTTCGTCTTCTCAAGGAGGGTCACTCTGAGTGTCGTAGACCTAAAGCCCGTCTGGCGTGGTTGCGTGAGCTCAGTTCCACTATCGCTTTCCATCGGCCGGAAATAGAGCCGTTTGTTCTAAACTTGTACTTTACTTTACCATTGTTTACAATCATGAATCGTGGTCACGAATAGGCTCTTGGGATCGTGTCGCCCGATTTGAGAGTTAAGCTTTAATTAATGTCAATTAGCACGGACGAATTTGGAGCCGTTTGCTATTGCTTAACATAGCTTTAAGAGATGAACAGTTAAATAAAAATACGCAAACGGGGCAAGGAGTCATGCCGTAACGGCATGCCCGTTATGGCACGTTTCGACCCCTGGCCTATTGTCCTGCCCAAAAATTCGACATTTATCAACCCGTATATAAAACACCACGCGGGGCCTCCGCGTGGTGTTTTACGGCCCTTTCAGAGAGCGGAAGACCCTATAGACTGACTACTATGCTATTCCAACAGGGCATTTTTTTAGAGACGAAGAGACCTACATTTACAGACAAACGTCTATATATTACTCCAGGCATTGGCACTGTCCCACCGAAGGGCCAAGACCTCTTTTCAATTTCTACATAATTTTGTTCGCCACTTATACAGGTCAGTCCTTTCGGTCTGCCGCCCTTACAACACCCTTACACAATATTTTAGATTGTAGCAGCAATACTATGCGACACGGGTATAGCTCTTCTGGCATACATGGACGGCATCACAGGTAGCTCAACTCTTGGAGGCGTCGTGCTGGCTGCTTGTGCCGCTGCTGGATTCGCCATATTTCGGGTAAGTTAAATTTTTGAAATGTACAAAGACAACAGCCATATTCCTCTTTCGTTCATTACATTAACTTATTGTATTAACCAAATGCATTCACAGATCTCAATCGCCAAATACAGCATGAAAATACAAGGTGCATAATATCATAAGTGTTTAAACGGATCTTACAGTCACATAAAATAATCCCTTAATCGCATTAAACGTCACGAAGCGACATTTTTCTTAGTGGACGCGCAGACGACCTCCTCCTATCGGACGTACGGCAGACGACCGGAATAGAAAATGTAACATACAATATTCAACGCAATCTCCCAAAAAGGTTACAAGTCCGCAAACTTTGCGCATAGTGTCATCGTTGAGGCAACGAAAGGCATAAAAGTATTACGTACCTTCGTAAGTTTAAACACATACACTCACAAAATTGGTAGACAAACAAAATAGGCCGCCCAATGTGTGTGATTCCTATTGATAAAATTGTTGGTGTCATGTGTAGGGCAATCGTTCTAATTGACATAGTACGTAAATAGGTACCTATTATTGTGATCGGTAACACGTGCTTAAGTGAGTGATCGATGTACGAGCCTATACCGCGGTTTTAAAGAATGCCGATTTTACTCGTGGCTCGTTGGTGCTGATCAACAAGCGAGTAAAACAGCGTAGCAGTTATTAATAATAATAAAGTTTATTTTTCTCCACAATGTTACAATAGCTATATTTCTACGGAAAAATATAGTATAGACAACATATTGTGGGAGACTGCCTAAGTTAGGCTCAACCTGAAATACAGGCCGTATTTCAGGTCACCAGGACTCGTCCATTTATACTTTACAAATTAAGTTGTGAAAAGTTATTGCAATGATTTGATACGCCGGTGAACTCTACTAACGAGCCCACAAAACCGCGGCTTTACTCGCTCGTCGATTAGTCCCTACGCCTGAAACACTTCTATGTATGTCTTGGTCCAGGTGTTGTTCAGAAAAGTGATGGGTGACGTGAACCCTGGTCAGCGCGCCCTGTTCTTCTCGATCTTGGGCATAGTGAACGCGTCACTGCTGTGGCCCCTGTGCCTGGCGCTGTACCTTACTGGCTCCGAGATGCTGCCTGCTCATCGTATGCCCTGGATATACCTGCTCGTTGCTAGCATTTCATTGCTCAGTAAGTACCCTAATGGTTTTTAGTATTTTTAACCCACGCTGCAAAAAGGATTAAAAATTTTACAGCTATATCAGACAGACATGTTTATAGCACCGTAGCTCTTAGGTACAACGGGTGAACCTATTTGTATGCAGTTTTTAGAGTTCTGTACCCGAAGTGTGCTAACAAGAACCTATTACTAACTTGGAGTCCTATTTGGGCGATTGAAAGCGAACGCGGCCTCGAAGCGATCCGATGCGGGCTACGCGAATTCAACGCGATGCGGCGACTATGTCCTACCTGCGAGCGAAGTTACCACAATTTATTTAAAGTCACCGCAAATCCGTCTGTCTGTCCGTTTGTCAATGGGCTATATTGCTATATTACATAAACCGTAAGAGGTAGGCATTGTCGGTTTGGGTCGATGTTCTGTTTCAGAGCATCATAGATCAAGCACCTAGCAATTCCGATCGCACGGGTTAATTTTAACAAGGTCAAAAGCTCTTTTTGAATTCAATAACTGATTATGTGTTTCCTTTTCAGTTTTCCACCTGGTATTTCAGTTCGGCAACACCATAACGTACAATATATTTGTTTCGCTCTCTCTTATCACGGCAGTTCCAGTTTCTGCAGGTAAATCGAAAATATCAATCGAAATTATTTTATTCGGTTCATAAGACAGCTGAAATTTTTCTTTTTTTTTTGTAGCTTTGGACGTTGTCCTGTACGGAGTACAGTTTGAGGGCATGAACTTAGCTGGCCTCATACTAATAGGGGTCGGCTTCTTCCTAGTCATGTTCCCGGATAACTGGCCCGACTACATCATGAGACTTCTGAGGTAAAATTCTTTAAATGACGAGTTTCTTCTTATTCTGACCTTTTGACTTTGTACCTATCAAGTGGTCGGCTATAAAACTGTTGAATATTCTGAGCAGCTACATTTCAGATGAATATCAAAAATTCAAATCTGTCCTTTCATTTTCCTAGCTTGACTTTTATCCGCCCTTCCCTCTGCGGAGTATCGCTAAATAATTTAATTAATCCCTTACGGAAGCAAAGTTACCCCGTTTCAGGATCACCTTGTTCCACACATCCAAAACTAAGCATCACAATCCTCCCACCAGATGGAGCCGCAGTCGCAAGCGGGGCAACAACGGTAATAGTCGCAACCGGGATGCTATGGACTACCGCACCGGGTACATACGCTCGCACCTGCGCTCGCCGTCCGGGCGCGTCAGGTGACCGCCCGAGCCCGCCCCGACCACCTAGCAGCCGCTACTCGTGGTGTCCTGCGAGCCAGGCTACTACGAGCACGCTGTCAGGAAGTCTGTGTAGACACGCTTAGTGTGAACTCTTTTTGCCTGTTTGGGCTTGTATCGGTAAATCGCTTTCATTGAAGAACTGTCAAAGAGAAGTCTGATGGAAAAGAAACGTTGCGTTTAGAAATCGCAACTATCTGGATGTTTTGATTGGCAATCCGCTACCCGAAAGCACAGGAACCAACGTGCCAAATTTGAACACCTCAAAATCTAAATGAGATGACAGAATCTCTGAATTGAAAGTGATTTATTCATATACGGGCTAGGTCAGTAACTATATCGGAAAGAAAAGTGAAGGACAACATCGTGTGGAAAAGTGAACTATAATGGTTTGAAATCGTCAACACGCTGCGAGCAAGCGTTGTGATCAATATGCATATCTTCTCTATATGAGAAGAACTTGCAGTGGGACAATTACAGGCTAGTATTATGTGTGTAATTGTATTGTTGTTGTGATGTATTGTGTACGGCTTCACTTGTATATTTCGGAAATAGACGTGTTTCTTCGCACTCGGCTCTCGATATCGCCGCGTCATCAGTCGTCTCTCGGATTACTGACTTTATTTAACTGGCAAGTAGAGCTCAGATTAGGCCTCAATATTCTTCAATCGATATTATCTAACTTTTGCGCTTAGACTAGTGGTTACGTAGTTTCGTGCGCGTCTTGACACGGTAGATAATCGATTGACATTCGAAGTTTGCGCGAATTTATTATTGATGTCGAATTAAGTTATTTTTATGATGACGTGTTATTTATTATATTAGGTCCGAGCTGGGCTGCTTCTAACGTCTCGTTGCGACGCTATGCATCTCTCATAAATTCGGATATCGATTCGACCTTCGTAAGTACGACAGTCGCTACGAATCCTCGCCCGGCTATGGCCAGACCTTTGGATTTTATGACAAATAAAATCTAGTAGTAAAATAAAAATGTAAGCAGGTTTTCGTAACTTTAACAAATATGAATTTATAATATTGATTACGATAGCGCAAACTTATAGAGTACTCTTGAATCACATTCCAGCTATTTATTTCCTTTCCTGTAATAGGACCAGCTACTGTCCAAAATGTCCAATATCAATATTCCAATTCGATATCTACAAATGTAAGATATTTTTAAAACAATTCCTATCCCTCTATGTGACTAACCTAACTAGTTTCCTAGCCAGATTAAGTTGTAACTAACTACATGGCACTCGTAAGTAACTATTCTTATCTAATGGTACTTGCATACTTATCTCGGTGTTGTGATCCACCCGTAGACTTAGAGTAGGTAAAGGACCATTTAAAAGTGTGAAAGAAGGACAAAAATTAATACTTATAGAGAAAAGATATCAATAGTTTTTAAATGCAACATAAATTAAAATTCATAATTATTATTCTTTGTATAATTATTCGATGACAATAATAGGAATATAGAATCGGATAATACAATTATTTAAAGAGCTCAAGCATTGGCGAAATAGACTTTCTTTCATACCTTTAAAGATCCTCGGGATTGGCTTCCGAATTTATAACTTATTACTCGATCTCAAAGAATCTAGTCAAATATTATAGTCAGGGTAAATTATATACTTAGTAATAACGGTAATTATTTATTACTATGAAGGCTATCATGCCGAAATGTAGTCGATCGATGCTGAAACGCTTATATATATATACGCGTATTTCGCATGCTATATGCAAGTAGGAAAAAGTATGGGGAAATCGTAAAGAGGAACTTTCAAGAACAAATATGGAATATGAATGTTTAGTAAATAATATTTATTGGACAGCTAAACTAATGGATATTGCTCATTGAGAGTCGTTTCCGTGTAACAAACCTTTTAAAAATATTTAATAGTCTTAGTACAGTCCTTAGTATTAGGCTGTTCAGTAAATAGGGCAAAAAAAATCTCAATCAACATTGTATTTATAAAAATCTTCAATCTTATCTATTCGTCTTTATCAAACACTTTAGTTTAATTCTCACGTTTCCCTATACATTTAATGTAAGTATTACAACCGCCCCAATGTAGTGTTAATTCATATATCGTAGCACTTTATGAACTATCATAATAATATGTAAACCTCGTAGAGTAGTGGTTAGAGTCACATTGTCCGTTTTCGGATGTTTTACAGATGCGTTACGATGTTTTATACGGATTCAAGATTGTGAGCTTAGTTGTCGATCGAAGGCACAGCTGATCATCTGTTGTTATGTCATAGTAAGTACATGTAAGAAACGCTAGGTAATACGCGGTATCTGGGCTACCCCGCTCATGAATACGATTCTTTGAACTCGCAAGGCTACTCGTTAAAATCGATAACAGTCCAATACAAAGACGTTTCGAAAGAATCGATAAGTTTAATAATAAAAAGGTTTGTCGCTTAATTTCTTCCATGTACTCACGATTGACGCAGATTGTTGTATTACCTACGTCTACGATATCGATTGTTTGGTGTCGTTCACATGTTACTCAATGACGATAACGCAATGCCGATTCGTTATGCGTTGCATAAGTGAGCATACCTGACCTGATGACGGAAGCAATAGGCGTCACTGTTGCTTCTCGCATTACGCGGATATTATACCTTGAAATTATTTCACGTTAACACTAATAGAATTAGGTGTTAAGTCAAAAGTCACGGAGATTTAAGTAAATGAAGTAATTACAAGTTCAAGTGGTAAATGTTTATCGCATTCGCTGGAATGTTGGGTGGGCAGTTGCCACATTTGCTGGGGTAATTTCCCATCTATGTCTGGATTAGAATAATCTTGAAGTAGACATGCCTATAAACAGGCTTAATAGACGAAGCTCATGCGATGTTAAGAATTGCATGACTGTTTGTCAAGCTGATCAATAGTGGCCTGGTCATTGATCTTCATTTATTTATTAATCTGTGTGCCTATTTAGCCTGAAAAGCTAAGTTTCCGACTGACTAACTATAAATTTTATTCGTGCCTACGTAACATGTAAACGACTACCATTTGTAACTTTGAACAATCACAGAAAGTCAAAAGCGCTATTAAAATTAATGACATTAATACCTTCAAGTTAAAACAATAATGTAACACACATGTTAACCATTGTTTTGAATGGTTTGTTTATATTGTAGTTACGTGCCTTTACGAAGTTGAAGAGTATGTACGTACCTTTGTTAGTTGTTGGTATTTGTTAGTGTTCGCGTCATTGTTTCGTAACAAAGTCGGTAGTATTATATTGACTATTAGCATTGTGTTCTAATTAATCCTACTTCGATATAAGTTTTATGATACTCACGTAGTGTATTCCTACTTCGTACTATCCCATGACTATCCCTTTGCTAACTATTTTTATGTGTCGTCGTATACCTTTGTCAAAGTTTGGAGTCGGTACATGTGTACTGTGTTCGTTGTTCTTATGATTGGCGTGTGTGACTGTACTTCGTATCGTCTTAGCTCAATGTCTCTGTTGTGACTGATGTTTTGTACCACGCTTACTGTAGATACCTATATTATTTTTGTACCGTCTCGTTATTTTAGATAATTGTAGTTCCGTGATTTGTATTCCAATTATCTAAATAATTATAGAACATAAAAAATAAAATAAATAAAAAATTTAAACTCAAAAATTTTGTAATTTGATGATCTCAAATGATTAATGATGTTAAAAATTTTGTACATTGGTTATTGTTTCTACAGTCTTTAGTGCTCGTTTTAATTGTAAAATTTTAAAGACTGAATTAAATGGAAATTGACTAAAATTCAATTATGCAGTCATGGATGTTAGTCTAGTGTTAGTTACTAGGTATTACTGATGATAATGTTTAATTCGGTACGTAGAGTACGTAGGGTCGTGTATATCGGTGTCTAGATTTAGGTGATAACGGATTACTTGTATTTAGGTCTCACCGTGGTTAGGTAGTGCAACCTTGTAAGTGTCATTAACTGCGAGTAGCGAACACGAGATAACACCTTGGCCCCTGTGATTCATTTTGTTAAATAAAGTAGAAGTAATTTGTTGGTCATGAAATAAAAATTTTCATAAAACCTTTTTCGTTTTATTCCATATACCATATACAGTCCTCAAATATTTATTTTGCAAATAGGTTTTAAAAGCGTCACTCACCGAGGTCCTAACCCGGGCTCGCTCCACCCTTTCCCCTCCCCTCCTTCAAAGATTACTAACATTTTTCCGTCAGTTTTATCTAGATGAGGCCGGTATTTCCTAGCTGAATATCCTGAGAAGAAACTCCGAAACAAACACAGGAATCAAAGTCTTTAACTCCATATAGAAAAAACATAATGGTCAAATAATATGAGAACAATGCAGAAATGATACAAAGCTTACATTGACTAATGCCAGTCTTGTTTTATTGTGATCATCACGTTGTATCAAAATATAATAATCCTAACAACAAAAGAACATTCAGTTACAATTCACATTATTCTAGATTATATTAAATTTGATAGTCCATTTTATGGCGGCGCCACACATTGGATATATTGGCTCCAAGTTATAGCCTTGGATCCAATAAACCAATGTGTGGATCGGTCTTTTTATGCCCAGTATCGGGCCAAGACCGATCCACACATTGGTGTATTGGATCCAAGACTATAACTTGGAGCCAATATATCCAATGTGTGGCGCCGGCATTACACATAGATGCACTTCATTTCACTTCGCTTTAGTTTCCGTAATCACAGACGCTGCTTGATTACGAGTCTTGGATCATATGTTGCTAGTGACCCGGTCCCAACGCCAGATGGTGCCGTCGTCGCAGCAAGTCAACAGGATCTTGCCGTTGCGGGACAGCGTTACCTGAGCAAAAGAATTATGATCAGCCAGTTACCAGTGGGCTGTCTCCACTCTGCAGAGCCTGCATGGAGGACGACGAGACAGCAGCTCATCTAGGTACTTCTAAGTTGCCAAGTGGACGCTGGATATAGGGCAAAGTATTTCGGAGAGCCAGGTATTCTCTTTGAAATGGTCAGTATGCCAAAGCGCTGTTGGCCTTTCTTAAGGAGTTGGGATGGATCGAATGACACATTTTGTCCGACCCGTAAAATAAGCGCATCAGTCGTGGAGTTGCGTATACCTGTTATACAATACAATACGATCAGCATGCTTGTGACCTAATATTAGCTCCTAAATAGACATCTGTGCAAACAGCATTTACTTACACTTTTTTTTGGTGGCGTAACGTCAAATGAAACGGGTACGTACCGAGATGGTGTCAGATATTTTCTGACTAAAAGTCACCTGTGTTCCTTCAGTTGCTCTGCGTTCAAGGGGCATGGTAACTCTAGGTACTACGGTAGAAACGCAACGCGCCGTCGTCATAATACTTGTTTCTTATATGGACGGCAAAACATGCATACCTGTCTGACTGCCGCTACGCATCTCGGATGCACGAGCTGCGACACTCGCGAGCCGCCCGCCACGTTGCCGAGTTCCCACACCATCGTCTTGCCACATTGATTGCCCAACGCTATCACCTGTAACGGAAACAGTTTACTAACTCTGAATAAAGAGGGATCTGCTAAGTAGCGATGCGAAATGGCAAGAGGTTTTATTCGATTGTTCGAACATCTCGATTGTTTTGAATTTGACTCGAGTCCGACTCGGTCTGTTATTTCTACTGGCGCATGCCACATGGGCGCGTTTGTTCATTCGCGAGTTGTTCCTCGATAGTTTAGAGTCAACAATCGAAAAATAGCGTTCGATTCCGTTGACTCGAAAAAATTTCAATTATTTTGTAGTATGGACTATGGAGAGTCGATGGTTGACTCGTATTATTTTAACGACCGATTCTTTCAATTGTTAAAACATTTCCGAATCGCCCATCGCTAATATTAAGGAGAATCAGTTTGGAAAATATGTTCACGTGTCTATAAGAAATTCCGAAGAGAAATTCATTCTTTATACTGTGCTGTGTGTGTTGTTCATTTGTAGAAACCTTTTGACAGAAAATCAAAAGAGGCCTCACCCTTTGGCTATAGTCCACTGCAAAACGTATGAACCATATCTCACACTCCTTGTAGTCAAACCGATGTACAATGGTGACTGAGTTGTCGCCGGGACGTAGTTCTGGGTCCTCGAGTCGACCTGGCTTCCAGCAGATGATAGCATTCTCGCACGACTGGAGAATAAAATAGAAACGGTATTTTTATGTAGGTAGACAATTCAAGTAATACATTAGTACAGATTTTAATAGTTACCTTAGACAAAATGAGATCACCCATCCACCTAACACAATCCACATAATTCCTGTGGATATCTCTTGTAGAAAAGTCAGGGAAGTGTTCCTTCAATGAATTGAAAGGCCTCAAAGCTCTGTGAGGATTGAAGCTGTAGCTCTGCTTGATAGCTTCATGCATGGATGGCTTGTCGAGCCGCCACAGCTTGAGGGAATGGTCCATGCCGCATGACATGATCCTCTCGCCTTTGAGATCGAAATCAGCACTGAGTACTTCGTCCCTGTGACCTTCAACACCTCCAAAGATAGCAATGCATACGTCTGTCATAATATTCCATAGTCTTAACGCATGGTCTTTGCTAGCTGAGAGGAGTAGGTTGGGGTCCCTTGGATGGAACTTGACCTCGTTGATGGCATGACCGTGGCCGATGTAGTGCTTGATGCAGGTCTGCGTGGAGGGTTGGAAGACGCGCACGACGCCGCGAGAGCCGGCCACTGCTAGCAGAGGGAGGTTGGTCTCCTCTTCGTATGACCAGGCACATGTGTAGAATGTTTCTTCAACCTGTATCAAGAAGTAATTTATGAGACCAATAAAAGTCATGTATTCAATAGGTAGTGAATTAGCAGTTTATAAACATCAAAATGTAAATACATACTACATTTCATGCCACCATTTATTTGCATTTTAAGTGAAAATTCACCAGGTTTTTTATCTAACAAATAGTTTTAATTCATTCTCTTTCAAAACTAGTGAAGTTTATGATAATATATTAACAAGAATTGTTATCCACTTTGTGGTAAGTTTACATTCCTATTGTGGACATTCGTCTGGTGAAACATCTCCTTTTTATTAATTTTTATACAGCTCTCTTTTGTCTAAGACATGTTCGCTTTATAATATTTTAATATAAACTAATAGAATAGGCTGAAAATAAAGATAGAAAAATGAAGCAGTATCACTGTACGATTAACGTTTGAATCCCCGACCGGTCTCATGAGACCGCGCTGTCATTGTCTTACTATTGTGTCTCGTTTTGCGGGTATGTGATAGGTTAATAGTTGACTCATTATTAAAAAATAATTTCATCATTAATCTGTTGAGCCACACACACTCACATACATGTCTTTCTATTATGTTTCTAATTACGGTAATCGAAGCATTAATACTTTGTATCAAGTAGTATTTCAAAGATCACATAATTAGGACTTCTCACATAACCCATACATATCTGTTAGTATAATACAAAAACTGTTTTCTTCTTACATCAGGATCGGCATAGCACTGCAGAAACTTGAAACCTCCGGAGTCAGGGCATTCATATATGGACACTCTATTGCTGCCAACCACTGCAAACACCTGTGGTTGTCCTTCTCCCAAGTGGTGGTTGAACTGGCAACCAAATAATGGTTGGCCATGATCTTCTTTTGCACTGCAGCTGTGGATTTATTCTTGTTAGTATGAATCCACAAAGGCTTGTTGTATCATCATTGTTTGACATGGTTTTTGCTGTTTACTTACTTGAATTTGTACGGCGGTTTCACTTGTTTGGTATTCTTTTTCTTGCCTCGTCTTCGTTTCTTCACTCGTGAGTTTGTTGGAGTTTCACTACGTGAAGTATTATCGGTGTTCGAGGTACTTTCAACACTTGAAGTGTCGTCCTAAAACACAAGGTAATTTCAACTATAGCAAGACAATGACCTCTAACATAAAGTCATTTGTAAGTTCATTGCTATACAAAGCACATATGTTGCACAGAAAGAAGGCAATCACTGTATAATTACAAGTCACATTGTCAAGTTATTTACAACAAGAAAAAAAGCTTATACTCACGGCCTCATTGTCTGAAAAGTTCATTTTAGTAGCAATGTTTATTTAGAGTTCCGTCTTACAGCTTAATTATACTAATTTCATACAGATATTGAGATAAATTTGTAATAAATTCCTATAGAGATCGTTTATCAGCTGACAAAGCGTCTGAAACGTCAAATGTCAAATTTTCGCGGGAGCCGAGCCATAGAGCCATCGCCTATAGAGTGAGGTGCGTTCACAGGGATCTATAATAATGCGTTTAATTTCATGTTTTTTTTTATCTTCTTTGTTGAAATAGTTTCAATGCATAATTCAAATTCTTTATTCCTTATAATTGAATTAGTTTTACTATATAACTTTTGCATTTATCGGTGGCACAAAATCCTTATACTGGCAGTAGTAATCGTGTTCTGGCGTTACAGTGTTGCCAGTAATATAAATTTTTAGTGCTAACTAAAATTATGCAGGGGAAAGAAGGGGTAAATGGTAAATAAATAATAAACAAAATAATATACAACCGATTTTATTAAATAGATGTTCTCACTTTTTGTTTAAATGGCGAAATATTTTTGCACTTTGCTTATTTCATAAATACAGTTAGGTCTAACAATTAAAATCTTAAAGTAATCACAGCCATAATGGTTTTTAGATACCTAAAATTAAACCTACATATTATATAATATCTACTTTAATACTGATGTTCGCACAAGACTGATTAGTTATTCAATCGTCGTTGATATTGTTATCGCTGTCAAAAAAATCTACTATTTTTTTTATTGATGAACAACATCTGTGCTTTTGCCGTTACTATGCGAAATTAAAACTATAAAACGAAGACTAAAAACGAAACCATATTTATCTACAAATAACGTTTAAGGCGGCCTTAGTTTTAAAAGTTAATAAACAATAAGTACATTAATTCCGTAAGAAACCACAAATGAACTGCTCAAATACTGATGACATTGTCAACTACAATCTGCAATGGCAAAATTGTTTATCTTAGAAATAGAAAATGTTCATGTAACCTTAATAAAAAAAGTATGAGATCTCTACTTATTCCATACTTTCAGCAGGCATCATCATACCAACGCATTTGAATCCGTAGTCATATTAAACTGGCCATGTTTGCAAATATAGGTTCCACAAATAACGTCAATCAGTCTGTCGGGAATATCAACCATAAGCTGGAGGCTGGCAAGTGCAGGCATGACGCAGAGCTACACGGAGCCACGGCAGGAAGCGGCCTACGCGAGCGTACACGCCGGGATATCCAGGTCTTGCACATCCGCGCCCCCATGATACGATACCTGTAAAAAGAAAAGGAATGTTCAACTTTTGTTGTTTTTACGTAATTTTAACATTAGGATTTGACGTAAATCAATCAGTATAGTAGGTAATTTCTGAAATTTTGTAGCGTCATCTTTGCTGCCACATACGAACTAAAGTGTTGACGTCACACAAATCCTACAACCTTGCCGTAATCAAAATTCTTCGCGCTATTTGAATTCATACAATAGTCCGAAAAAAAACAACTATAGGCAGTTGTCCAGATCAGACTCCAAACCCGTCTGGTTGGTGACGGCGGATCCTCCCTTATTTATCGAGGTTACGGGGATTTACACTCAATTCTACTTATTTTTTATACTTTGTTGGGGTTGCTTTCCCTTAGTTTATAACATATATGGCGAAATTATCATTTATTTATTTATTAGGTATACCGCTTATTATTAGTGGTTATTAAAATTCCATGACGGTGGTGGCTAGGTACTTACATAGACATCGCTTTCAGTAAATTGTTTCCACACATCATTATTCCGAGGAGGCTCAAACAAAACACAATACAATAAAATAACTGACCAACAAGAGTGAAGTAGGGCTGCGACACCAGCAGTGGGCCGCCGGAGTCCCCGGTGCACGCGTCCCGGTCAGGTGCGTTGGCGCACAGCATACGCGGCGTCACCTTCCTGCGGCCGTAGCCGGCGCCCGAACACTCTTCTTGTGCCCAGATTCGTACTGCAGACTGGAAAATATAACATTTGTAGTTGAGTATTTTTTAAACTTGGTAGTTGAGTATTTCTTAAACTCGAGACAGAGAATAAGTAATAGTACAAGTCTGCGCCTGTTCGGGCGGTGTTCACTCTTCTTGTGCCCAGATTCGTACGGCAGACTGGAAAGTTTAGCATTTGTAGTTGAGTATTCTTCATATTGGATTGTTGAGTATTTCTTAAACTCTAGACACATAATAAGTAATAGTACAAATCTTTAGACAAGACTAAACTAGAAAGCCTGTCAAAATACCGGCCGGATGGCGAGCTACCCATTGCTCAGCATCCGCAAGCCGGAGCCGGAGGTTTTGGATGAAATTTGGCACATTGATAAATAATGTACTGGAATAGCGCATCGGATGCTTTTTATCTCGGGAGTAGGTATATTCCCTTGGGAGTTTTTTCTACTTTCTTGCAGACAGGCAGCGTTTTTTTTTTGCGCAACTACGATATGGTTATAGACGTTATGGTAAGTACATACAATAAAATTAATAAACAAACAAACTTACAATACATGCGCACGCGATCTGAATGAGATAGGACCCATTTAAACTCAGGAAATAATTACAAACTAATTACATTTTTGTCATAAGTGCAGTCACATTGTAATGCTAGTTATGACGTCCGTGTCACATTCAGATCACGCGCTCACTTCCTTACTTTCATCGGGATGTTGGAAGCAGGCCCCTTCTCAACTGTACTGCCCCAACCGGTAACTATGGCTTCTTCTCCTTCGAGACCGTCTAGGTCTTCTGCATCTAGAATTTTATAATGGTTCTAAATATTGAAACTGTTAAAAATTGTCGTTGATGTCTTTTGCATGTGGAAAAATTCATTTATAAATTCAAGTTTATCGATAAATAAGTTCGGTAAAAAGGTTTCATATTTAAGCAAAACATAAATGTTACTGGCAACTTAAATCGAAAGAAAAAGAAAAAAGTTTATTTTACTTCTTTTTTAATTTAATGGCATAGAATTATTTTTTCCTGACATTTCAGCCAGGCTTTAGGTTTTTGACATCTAATCAAAAAAGTTTCTTATAGATAGAGATCTCTTTGCTTTGTAGTGCTCCTCACCATCAACGATTGCATCACAGGTTACCATCAGGAGGGATCGCGGTCAAGCACTAGTTTATACCTATACAAAATATATCTTACCGGGTATACAGGCAGGTCTAAACAGATTATCAGGTAGTGGATCAGCGAGCCTTAGAACTGCGATATCGTAGTCATAAGTGTATCTGTTGTAGTCTGGATGCTGTACCACGTGGATCACTTCGTATCCGTCAGACCTCGTGTTGTTCACGTCATATTCTCCCACGAGGACTGAGAGACGATCTGCTTCGATCCTGAAAAAAGGAAAAAAAAATGTTAATCCATTTAAGGGTGTTTTTGTCCGAAAGAGTCTGCAGTCTGCGGCTTTACTGTAACGCAAAAAGAAACTGAAGGAATACGGGTGGTGTAGTCAGTAAAATTCTGACACTCCCTCCCACAATCAGAACTTACGTTCCACCCACACTGGGAGACATTATAATTTTAATTACCCACTCCAACATAAGGTGCTTAATGATAATCCTCTGTTTTTAAATCAAATTGTGGATAGTTCATCAGAGACAGGTACAGATGATAGAACCTTTTGATATTCTTGTAAACGGTACTTACATTTTTAGGCTATTAGCTTGCATAAAAAATTGATCTCAAAAGAACATTTTGAAAGTAAGTTAATCTGGTCATCCATGTATTCTGATCATTACTGTTAGTTGCATACTTAAATGAAAGGGCATTTATTCAGATTAGAAGGTAGACAGAATAATTTATGGGAGGAACATCAAAATAAAATTACAGCCCAACAGTACTAAACCAACTGTATTCACATCCAATAAACGTTTGTTGCTAACTGTACCTACAAGCTCGATATACAGTTACTATAACATTATAAACGAAATATTTATTTTACCAAAGTACCCTAGTACTTAATTCGACGTTTATTGGTAATAAATGTACGATATAATCTTTATATTTGCACCTACAGCTTCACGCTTTGCTTAACATATTACATTCATTTATCGATCTCTCGTTAAAGTATCGATTAAAATTCAGCACACATCGTTAAACGATGCGAAACAATCGATCCGCGACACTACGTGGCTATTGGAGAGGACAAAACCCAAGTAACACATCAAAGCAGCATAGCGGCCGACTTACAGCATTTCTGTATCGTTTTCGCTTTTTGAGTTAGTTCTATAGTAGCATTACAAACGTGTATAGGGCTACTGCAATGCTTATTTGGGCACAAATTATACGGCTTTAGTTCCTAAACAGGTTCACAACAGTTGTTTAATTGCATTACAGGCGCATTATATTAGCATTATTACGGTCAATGAAGTTGCCAATGGCATTAAAAAAGCATTATTACGGTCAATGAAGTTGCCAGTTGCATTACATAAGCATTATACTAGCAATATTATTGATAATGAAGATGTTAATTGCATTACAAAAGCATTAGACTAGCATTAGAATGTAGTAAAAGAATTATTGGAGTTATTTAAGTGTTCACAGTTAGAACTTAAATAAATTCTAGATCATTGCAAAAACATCTCTAATACCACGGTACAAACGTTATAATACAATTAACGTTATAATTTAACTAGTTTATCTCGCAATTTATGGATGAAGATGCAGAGTGGCAAATATGTCATTGTTCGCATCAAAACAAAATTTATAATACTGGGTAAATTTTTGACCCTTTCGTTATTTCATGCCTTCAAATATTACTGCGCCTTTTAGTTTACTGTAAATGTCTATACAAGTTTCATTGAAAATTTTCACGCGCCTTCGATATTTTGTGGTTTTGGTATAAAATGTTATTTATAGTATATGCGTGAAATAACCAAAATAATTCTGTATTCCTAGTTTATAACGAATTTTGCTTAATTACATTATAGTGTTTGTTGGGCAGTATTCAATTAAGTTATATCATTATTTTATAGGTCTATTGCTTTTATAAATAGGTACGAATGATAATATTTTTTGGTTATAAAATATTTACAAAATGGTGTCGGTATATAGCAGCCTTGTGGGCCTATAAAAAGGCTAATTAATGCCGCCAGCAGTATAAATACTCACGAGTGAACAATTATTAAGCCAGAGATCAGAGAGAAGACTTTTGATGAACCACTGTAATGCCATTCTCTACAAAGCAGTTCTATATGGGTTCACCGGTATACCAGTAGACTTGATGTAGACTGAAATAGTGCCATTACTTGAACGCATTTTTGGGGTTCCTTGAGCATAACAATATACCCCATTTCAGAATTTTTGTGCAACTTGAAGAGTGGAAGGCTTTATGCATATCTATTCATAACCGTACGAACTTTTACATTACACACACAGTTACATTAATAATAAATAATGTCTATAGGTACCTTAAAAATTGCTGTTGCTGTGTTGATCATAGAATATGTTCTTTTCCCCAATATGGCTGACAAATGGTTTTACGAATACAGCAAAATGAATGTATATACAGCTTTACGCATTACAATAACTCACATGTATTTGATTAGAGATCTGTTAGCTATACAACAGAACTCAGTTGATATCTAAAAATGCAAGCAATACATTGATTCACGTTTATGCCGTTTAGCAGTACTAGGCTGTTACTAACCACTTAAAAGTGCTATTACACAACAAAAGGCACTACAAACAGCTCAAAGCTGTATATCGGATTTACGGAGCATTATAATAGTACAAGTATATGCTATTAAGTAGCATTAGGCATTATCTTAGTACTTAAAAATGCTATTGTAGACTCTAAGGCACTAAACACAGCTAAAAGCTGTATAGCGGATTTACGTGTCATTATAATGGTTCATGTTTATGCTATTGAACAGCATTGAGCATTCCTTTACTACTTAAAAATGCTATTGTAGATCTAAATGCATTAAAAACAGCTGAAAGCTGTACAGCTGCGTTGTGGTTTGCTGCACTAAAACTAAAGGCTTTACAAAAGCATATTGATATGCCATTAACCAACTGTTTTACAGTGTAAAGCATCATAATGGTTTTGAAATGCTAATATAAAGCGTCAAGATGCTTGGTGAACTTACATAAGAGTATATACGGACCTTAAGTTCTACATAAGTTTACTATTCGTTTCTTAAAATGCTTCCTGTGTTACTTGGGAAGGATCGCGAGCGCATCCAACGCGACCTTCACCTCATTGGAGTGATGTAACCTTACTGGCTGTATACCTCATATTCCGTTGCTCACATGTGAGATCGCTAGTAAAAAAAAACGTAAATTAAAAAAAACGGATTCTATTTTCATTTTGCTCTCCATCCCCATAAGTGTTTTATAAATTAAAATGAAGCACTCGGCACGATTTTACCCCTTCTATATCATCGACATGGAACACAAAAATATAATTTTCTATTTTTATTGCTACTTTTAAGGAAAATAAGAATGCCGTACCGATTGAGCTACCAAAAATAAAAGTAGAGCTTACTAATAAATCGAATTTTATGAGCTATGAAATTAACTAAATTAAGTAACTGTTTCATATTTATCAATAAACTAGCTTTTACCCGCGGCTTCGCTCCCGTCAAATGACTACCCTACATATCCTACGCTACCCTACACTACCCTACCTACCCTTCTTTACCTGACTTTTTTTTTTAGAATTCTTCTCTCCGTAAGAACCATCATTGAACTTCAAGGAACATTAAAAAAAAATCAACCAAATCGGTCAAGCCGTTTTCATGTTATGTCGTGACAACGGAAAACGGGTTTCATTTTTATATATATAGATATTCAAATTGGGTTTTTTAATTCACTATCTTTTAGGGAAGGAGGAAATTTTTAAGTTGACTCAGCATGTCAATGATAAGTTCATTGACATGCTGAGTCAACTTAAAAGTTTTCAAAAAAACCTAATTAGAAAACCGTTAAATATGAGCAACATTCGATGATCTTTTACCTTTATTAAATCTATATATTTTACCCAGGTATGCGTGTATGATATCAACTTCTAAATTTTTTTTTGTCTGATGTATAATGTAATGTACAAATAGGTATAAAAAGGGCGAGAGGACGAACTAATTAGGCATCAAAAAATTAAAACACAATAAGTCCAAAACATTGACAGCATTGCCATTCAACCTCGATTCTTTGGCCGAAAAATGGCCAGGTCACTTAAAGATTCGACTAACGCTTGCAGATGTCAACCATAACTTGATGGACACTCTAGTCTTTTGTCAAAGAAAATTATGCACTCGTCAAGCCAAAACTCCAAAGTCTTGACCTTTGACACTATGTTGCCCTGAACACATGTTGATAAAAAAATGGTTTTCTTCAAATAATAAACACAAGAGCCTTGACGGAGAGAAAACCCTTTCCCATTCCATGAGATACTGAAGTAGGTATGCATGCATCTGTAACCTACACGGGCAAAGTGCCAGTCGTAAATCAATGCCTCGACAGGCCTATACGTAGGCCATGCAACGTCAAGGTAACTTCGTCATCGCTTAACATTGGCCTCTATACTCATACAAATGTTTCAGGTCGTGGCCGGTACTAAATCAGATCCTATAGGTAGGTATGCTAGGTACTAGGTACATTGTGGTTATCTCGGTACTCGTATATTTATTTTGATTTGAATACGATATCATAGTAGACCTTATAGTTATATGTATTTGGGTTAATGTGATGACCTCATGATTGTAGTATCTCTCGTCTCCCATGTCCTGCGATAATACGAGAGAATCTCACTCGCGTATAGCTCGCGGGGAGGACGGATTTGGGACCGAAAGGTTACAGTGGCAACCGCGTACCGTAAGACGCAGCATGCAAATCCGATGGATGCGGTGACACGCGGGGAGGTCTATAAAGATGGATTAGAATAATGATGATGATGATGATTGTCACGTTGACGTAACACATCGGATCAACGCAGGATGGATGAAATGGCGACAGGTCACGGGAACAACCTGCGACCCACGGATGCCCCTCAAGCTGAAGGATAAAATTTACAAGTCCGTAATAAGACCTGTCGTACTGTATGGATCAGAATGTTGGGCTGTGAAAAAGACGGATGAAAAAAGATTGCATGTGGCGGAGATGAGAATGTTGAGATGGATGTGTGGTGTGACGAGAATGGATAAAGTGAGAAATGAGTATATTAAAGGAAGTTTGAAAGTGGCACCAGTGACTGAAAAGCTGAAAGGAAATCGTTTGTCTTGGTATGGTCATGTAAAGAGGAGGGATGAAACACATGTTACGAAAATGGTTATGAATTTACATGTAGACGGATGAAGAGGAAGAGGGAGACCAAAGAAAAGATGGATGGATTGTGTGAGGACTGATATGAAAGAAAAGGGAGTTGATGATAGCATGACGGGTGATAGGACAGAATGGAAGAAAAAAACATGTTGCGCCGACCCCAAATAATGTGGGATAAGGGCAGGAAGAAGAAGAAGAAGATGATTGTCACGTTGGTAAAATACATTAAAAATCTGTTTAGCAGTTTTTGAGTTTATCATAAAGACAGACGCTATTTATAATATTCTTCGCTGTTTATTTGACTTTGTTTTATAATATGTAAAGATAAAAAGATCTTACTTCACTTTGTTTTACAAATATTTCTTTACAAGACTTTTAAGCAACTTTCGAGAACTCCGGAAATTAGGACATTCACTGCAAAATTTTTGAAAGCACCTAACTCGAAAATACATTATTCGAGTTACCGAGTATTATAATGTAATTCCACTTATAATTTGAAGACTGGAGATCTTCTAGTACTTAGCTAGAGTCGAGATATCAAGTGTTTGGATAGCACGAATATATTGAACTGTAATTTGCACGAAACAAAGACGTGAACACTTAGCTTGCTTGCACATAGCGGATTTAGGATACCCCCAGAAGGGATACTCCAAATCTGTTAAGTCTTCGTGTTGTATACCTAGTAACTTTTAGTTTTGATAAACTTAGGTATAGTTTCGGGATACTTTTATAAAACTTAAAAAGATGGCCAGTTTCCTGGCTTCATGTATAGAACGACTTTTTTTGCAATTGGCTGCGCATAAATGATTTTTATGACGAATGCGTATTGCCTATTTTTTCAAGTAGGTTTTCGTAAATTTCGGAACGCCATTATTCAGAGTGGGGCACATATTTTGACCGTACTGTACTTAGTCATCTTCGTATTTTATAGATCTACTAACTTCTGCCAGCGGTTTCGCTCATGTGAACGAAATTTTTTTTTTATACTATCTTTGGACTCCCGTTTTATTCCACATTTCCCAACTAGAAATACATTGTCAGTAGATAACACAAGTTCGCATTGGTTTGGGATTGGGACTAAATGTCGTTGTGTGAAAATGTTGTGGAATCTATGTATGCATAGTCAGTGACTCCTTCAGGATATGAAAAAATAAGATTTTACAGTTTAGCAATATTTATTCGAAATGCAATCCCAAAAGTTGCTTAAAAGAAAACCGCCTTTCAAACAATTAACATGTTTTTTTTTTTAAACACCAACCAGGGTCAGCTCAGGATATTTTTACAGCGCAAATATTTTGTAAGTTTGCTAATAAAAGGGTCTTTACGTAACCACAGAAAGTGTGTCGGTAACGTTAAAGGTCACTTTTGTATTGTTTTGGAGTCTTAAGGGCAATGTTTTGTACTCGTTATGTAAATCAATATTGAGGCGAAATATTCCTTTGTGTCGTAAGAACGTTACCTATGTTTTGAGTCCAATTTGGGGTTTTAAAATTGGGTATTTGCCTCACTCCACTACCTTGTAGGAGACTTTCCAACGCTTCGTCTTTCGGTACGCAGTCAAGAACCTTTCAACTGCATCCAGTTAAACTGGACCCCGACCCAAGCATAGTTGGGAAAAGGCCATTAAAGGCAGTGAACAAAACAGTCACTAAAGGTTTCTTTTGTAAAAAATTTGGCGGTTAGTAAACAGCCACGAGACAATATAGCGATTTCAGTGATTTTACGATTGTCGAAAATCGAATAAGAAAGTAAGAAGTGGCAGTCGCAATAAAAATGCTTAAGGTACAAATTGACATAAAAAAAAATATTTGTGCGGTTGCAACAGTACTTTATTGCCCCCGCTTAATGTAAGGAAAGCAGGAACTTTTTGAGGGTCAAATGCGAAGCCATAAAACATATCCCAAAAGGAGGCAATGCTCAGGACCATACACACATGCACGGACCAAACACGGGCGGACATACACACGCGCCCTGTTATCAGATTTTAATTTTAACAGTTATCTGGATTGCACGGAATTAATTAAAACATAACTAAAATCAAAGGCCGTGAAAAGATTAACTTAACTAAATGCATTGCCTTCAGCGTGTGTAACTGTTTCTTCAACTTTAAAAAAGTTCTCAGGGATCTGTAGGGTTGTGGAAGCATCTAATTAGAAGACAAATATACGCATAACATACTTGTCCTCATTTTTCATGATCTAGTAAGTCAGGGGGCAAGTCTGATAGAATTATATCTGAATTGTCGATCATTGGCTTCATTTTGACAAGTTAAAAATACCAAACTTGTCAAAATCAACAATTATGAAGCCAATGATTGATAATTCAGATACAATTCTAATAGCAGACTTACCGCCGCAGAGCATGTGTAATTATTTCATACATCTGTCATTCCCAAAGTCTAAAGTTTCTGTACTAAGCGATCAACATAATTATTTTCTGATAAATTGGCAAGGCATTTGGCCAAATTAATTGACATTCACCTGCGAACTGTGAAATTATTTCCACGGCCCTTCGAGGAACGCTAAGGATTACTCAGAGCTCGTCATAAAACATGACGAACGGCTCTGGACCCTGAAACGAATTTATAAACAACCACTAATTTATTTGAATAACGGAAATATCTTCCTTATGGTCCATGCTTACACAAGCAATTAGTTTTTATTTGAAATAAACGTTAAATAAGCCCGAATTACGCCATTTGCAAACGGTACTTTACATAATTTTGCACATCCAGGAAGAAACAAGTTCGGTCCTAATTATGTTCCTTACGGACCCCTTGCGGGACATTCCGTCGTGTACCGGTTTCCAACAAAATCGTTCGTGGTTAACAGTAGAACTTGCTTTACCCTTTGCTTATTAGTAACTGGCAATGCAGTCAATATATGTAATCACTTGTCCCTGTGCAAGAATACCGGTAAACTTAAAAGGATCGAAGCTTGACACTCGAAAACATTCCTTCCGAGCCTTTTTTCTGCATATATCTATATTTTGGTATCTATCACAGAAAAGCAGGTGAGGTGAGAGGTCAAAATTAAAAATTATAGTACATACTTTCATTCATGATTCATATCAAGATGGCACCAATTAAATTACTTTTTACGGTCAATGAAAGTGACTGTTTCTTTCGGGTTAGTCACGTTAACAGTTAGATTAGAGAAAAGCTTTTGAGGTGCCGTTGGAAGTATAATACAGCATTAGACGAAAATGATCATATTGTGCGTACGGTGACAAGCCTCGTCAAATCCCAGCACACAATAATTAAGCTTGACCTCATAAAGAGTTGAATGGAACTGTTAAGCTCCCCGATGACTTCCGACAGGCGACAGGTGCTCGCCCGTCTCTCACCACAAATTCTTTGATGACATGACTGGCTGAAGCCTCTATTAAAGTCAATAATACACTTTCACCAATTAGAACGTACCTACATAGACTATTGTTTGCAGATTGTCCAAAGCAACGGAACCATAAAACCATTATTATCTTATGATGAGATATTCATGTCAGTTGTATGACTAATAGTTTGATTTGCACATGTAAATTGTTATTATAGAAAGCCATGAGTCAATAAATCATTTAGTGGGCCATCATCGAGTCTCCTGAGGCAGTAATGATGAGTGTAGGCTAGACGCTAGGTCGTTGTATGGGTTACCGAATGAATATGACCTCGTTTTTGGTGTCTGAGAAATGGCACAAAAAAACCATTTCATAGACGAGCGTTCTCATTACAGAAACCAGACGAAATATCCTAATTAAAAAAATATATTATCAAGACCTTGATATCATATTTACTATCTACTTGGGTCTTGATATTATATTATATTTTCGAGACGAACTCAATTCAGAAACGAGTACAATAACAACAAGCAACAAAAATGCAGCATTGTTTTAATAAAAATACCCAAATACAGTTGACTTCAACGTTCTGTAATGTTTTCTACTTTCGATTTCCACTTTTCGATTACTTTCTCATTTCCAAACATCGTGTGAAAATAACGGTATTCACACCAAATCTTTAAATAAAAATTTAGAGAGTATAAAAATTACAAATACAGTGTTATTGTAACACCTTGTGAGGAGTTAGCGATGCGAGAGGTCAATGTTGATATCAGATTAAGCTTCTGGTTTTAGTAATACGATATTTTAATATCTACATATTGATCTTTAAAAGGTGTTGAGAAATCTGATGGTTCCTGTCGCAATTAAGATGTTAATAAATATAAAGCTGCATTTTTAGGGAGTGTAGAGTTGGACAAGGTCAAAGCTGTTATTGTTGAAACTTTTACTGTTTTATATTTTGTAGTATACATATTTGGTTGTTGCAAAAGCTTTATATAGCATCTTATTATCTAACCATACCCCGCAAGGTGTAATGTGAAGACATCTGGCAAACTTTTTTTTATTTCGACTTCTATACTTAATAGCTTTTTCTAGATATTGATAGACTTGTTTTTTCTCTTAATTACAATAATTGCACATTTAATAGTTTCAAAGAGTTCTTTTCAACCTTAGGTTGACCCCGAACTAGCGTTGTTTTGAATGATAAGCCACGGAGTTACGCACATTTTGTTACGAGGTCAAAGTCATAGTATCGATCAAGGTTACGGGACCTTTACCTGATAGGATTGCATATGACTCGCGAAAACTTGCCACGTGAAGTATCGGATTTATTTAAAAGTTAAGTGTTTTAGGTCTCTTTAAGGAAATTAGCATTGATAAACTAAATGAAGAGTTTATTGTTTTTATGACAAAGTTGTTTCAAAAATAAACAAATGCGTTATAGGTATATCTGTGTAAGCTTTTGCGATTTTCGCTACATGTATGTCTAACGAAAATAGGACTCCTATTTTCGTTAGACATACATGTAGCGAGAATTTATTTAGAGGAGCTTATTAGCTGTTAATTGAGAACCTTGATTATTTTGTCGGAAGATTATTATTCAGAAATGAACGAATTCTTTCTCCAAAACTTCAATAAGATTGCACTAGAAGAAAAATAAGCTAAGTATACCTATCTTTATTCTCTTCTTTATTTATTATTTATTTATTATATTCTTTACTTTACACCAAATCACCTATACATACTTTTATTTTCTTAGTATTGCTTAATCGCTTTCTGCACCATGATTCTGAGCTTAAGCAACTTACCCATGGACACAGTGTGCAGCGGTGATGAGATGATCCCTGGCAACAATGGTGGCTCCGCAGATGACCTTGCCGTCTCTCTTGAGCGCCGCCAGCCAGGGGAACTCTCCAGGGTTCACAGCTTCTCCACCAACCACTCGGGCACCGCGGGCCACCCCGCAAGCTGGAATACGAAGTAAGAATGTTAATTCATGAATCCCCGACCGGTCCTATGAGACCGCGCTGTTATTGTTTTACTATTGTGTCTCGTTTTGCGGGTATGTGATAGGTTAAGCTTCGTAATTCACGAACTTAGAGTTATTTTAAGGTGGGAGAGTACTGCGGGAGGGCGTGTTAGACTTCTATTGGCTAAAGCCCACTCCTGTTCCTTCTTTACCTTAATTCCAGGGTCCCGGGGTTCTCTTTTGTCTACCCCAGTAGGCTTCGACGATGTGGGGCCCCTACGGTTTGGAAGAATTGGAGTACGTTTATTTCAGCGAAGCTATAAGATGTTAGAAGTAATATGGGTAATATGAAGTAATACAATCATGAACACAAGGGTTCAGCTGGAAGATGAAAATGGATTGGTTGGAACCTAACTGGACTGCACGGAATTCTGTCTAAGCGGAGAAGATAGAGCTGAAGCCAGATGATAATACCGATTAATTCAAATAAATCCGGAGCTGTACAAAAGTTCCTGTTGATCCTACAGGAGGATTGAGGCATCCACTTTAGGATAGGTGGTACTGACGTTCGATCAGATTAGATTCGACAATTTTATAACCGGATACTAATGCGAGCATCGAGGTAGTGACATTCAGTTGATATAATATCATCTAATCAGTAGTAGGTCTTGGGGAATTACGCCTGTTACGAATTACTAATTATTTAACCGAAAATAAGTAATGGTGTTATAAATGCATTACATAAGCTAGATTTGACTTTATTTTTTTTCCTGTCTAGTAGTTTTCCTAAGCAAGCAGGTCAAGTCCTGTTTACTGAAGATAAGTCATGCAGTAATTGAATAGTTAAGCAATTGTTATGAACGTAAGACCACGCAAACAACAAGTGACACCTTAGACTTGGTTTAGCCGACAGTATTTGACCTGTGACATTTATTTCTCACTGCATTTCATTTTCGAAATTGTCACTTTGTTTTGCGTCAAATTTTTGGTGAATCTTTTGTTTATTAAACTGCTCATTTATTTCATATAGACCATTTACAGGCAATACTCTGATATTATGTGTTTACAGTATAATAAAATAATAATTATAAACTAATTAGAACTACCTAAAAACGAACTACAGTATGGCGTCAAAATCTCCTCCACATCGCTGTCGAATGGTAATGTACCCAAAAGACTGGCAGCATTGCCACGCTGTATGGCAATGCTTATCTTCTGTCCGAGGTAAAAGTCAGACTTGAAGTGTCAACAAGGCGGTCATTTGTGTATATTTTCTGCCTTTTCCTAATTTTCCCCATCGTCTCTCTTTTCGTTGAGAACCCGTTCCGTTCTTTCTTTTGAAAACTTATTAAAAGTTGATGCAATATCTTAGGAATGCACCATAAAAGTAATTTCACTTTGAATATTAATATAAAACGTATTTTAATTCATTAGTAGCCGCCGTACAAACGATTCGAGTTTGAATTAGCATATTAGAGAACGCAATGTTAGTAAACAAACGTTCGCGCTAAAATGATCGCGTTATACTTGCACTAGAATTCATTAATATTATCCATGTTGCATTTTACAACACTGTACACATTTTTCAAAAGTACATCATTAACATAATTTACTATGTCGAACTGGGTCGCGAATCGCGATCAAAAATACGATAAAGATAAGGCCTTTTTTCTTCGCACCAATTTCAACGGTATGCTCACGTATCCGAGCGCTTTTAACACTAAAGTCGCGGATGTAAGTAATTGTTAATCGGTAACAGACAATAAATTTAACATTTCGAAGACGTTATTTACACATCCGGGGCACTTAACATACTTGTGAAAATATCTCAAAGGTTTTATCTCAACAGGCTTATATGCCAATAAGCATTGCCGGTAAGTGTCCACTCTCTAAAAGCACTTCAAACTATTAGCACTTATTTTGTGACATAACCAAAACTGAAGTAATGCCTATTGAATAAGAGATTAGAAATTAAAATTTGTGTAAGACTATCCTCTTGTCACAATACAACAAATACTTCTGAATGGAGATGGCAGGTTATGAAACCACTCATTGACTCAAGTTGGACATTTTTAATTAATTTTACTTACCGAAACTGTTCAGATAGGTAATTAATTTTAATTAGAAAAAGAGCACTGTCTTAATTAGCATACAGAAGCGTGAAAATATATATCAGGAAATATTGGTCAATTTCCAAAAATTTTCCAACTGAAAAATCACTTCACTTAAACACAAAAATAATAATGAAAGCAGCTGAAACAAATCCCGATGTTAATATAATAGGTGTGTCACTCACTGCAGGGCCGGCAGGCGGCAGCCGCGGCGACGGCGGCGAGGAAGCAGAGGACGCGAAACATGTCTGTCGGAGTCACAGCCCACTCTATAGTCAGGGGGAGACGCCGGCCCAGCTATTATAGGCCGTGGGCGGCGCCTCCGATAAGGCCTCGGGGCCAGTGTGACAGACCAGATCAGGCCAAGTTCACGGCAACGCGGCGACTGAGCGAGTGACGGCGGCGGCGTCACCCCACCGCGCCGAGCCCGCGGGGATTGTGGAAGGACCAGCGGATTAGATAATGACCTTGAAGCGATGAGCAGATTGAGCAACCCGTTGCAGTGGCCGTCATTGATTCTTCTAATCTGTTCTACTTTTGAAAATATATGGCCATGTGCATACATACGTGCATATTGTGACTGTGTTTACTACTTCAGGCTGTGCATGATGCAATGTATTTTGGACTTTACTATAGCTGCACTCTATGAATCAAATTTAAAGCAATTGATGTAATTTTTATAGATTAAGGACTGAAAGTTCTATTAATCAAGGTAGCTAATTTTTAGTATCATGATTGATATTATAACAATTAAAGCTGATCGGTTGAATTAACAAATATTTACTTAAAATGAATGTGGTAGCGACTTTGTATTCATCATTCGATCGCCTCTTACAGGCTTGCACGGCCGAGAGACAAGCCCCCTTCTTAAAGATGCATATACAACGCAAGGCTTGCCATTCACGTGCGACCGGTAGCGGAAAATCAAGTTCCGTAATTAGTTATGTCATATTGTTACTCGGTAAAGCTGTATTTTGTTACTAATTAATAGGGGCACCCTTAAACGAACACGGGTCCCGTTGCATTCCGTATGAGACAAGACTGCACATATATAATAATGAATGGGATCGCTTTCACGTTCAATTAGTTTAATTTATCGCCTCGAATTCTTTAATGTGGTCGCGGTTATCACGATGCCAGCGATGCTGCGACGCGTTTTGGTTAAATTGAGTTACTACCGCTTGACCACACATTTCTTTCAGTGCGAACGGAATGTGCAGTCATTATGATTTTTTATTTACCCAAAAATAATCCATAGAGTGTAATTTTGTATTTTCTTTCAAATGTTTGACGGTTTTGTGAGTTATCATCATACATATGCATGATGCGTGTGAACTTTGTTATGCTTACCTACGTGTCTAGTTTAGCATATTTTTAAGAAGTGCGTCTCAAAATAACCTGGTATTTGAGCATTGTGTGTATAGAAAGGATGTCGCGTAGTCGTCCGTGAGTGGGTCGCGTGTAGTGCGCATATATCCTTGCAGAAAGTCGAGCTTGAGCGTTACGCAACGTGCATTTAATTTCACCCTGTGCCGGATGGCTCGAGTGGTTCAATTTTATTCTTTTATATTTGGACAATCTTACTCAACTTTTTACGTAATGCCAGGATTAAAGCGGTGTATTTTGAACGTTTTGCAATTTTTGATATTTCGGAACAAACGTGAATGCAGGGGCAAGCGGCTGCGCAGTGGCGTCGGAATAATACACCGGCGCCATTTCACTTTCTTGTTTACGTTGTGCGCCATGGAATTGTACTGTAGGTAATTGATTATGATTTATCCTGTGCGTAATGCCAGCATTTGTAAATACCGTTGTCATTATTTATTATCGCGGTAACACTGAGCGTCGTGGTCGCACTAGAAAAACATAAAATAAATATTGGTTGATTGAAAACCGTAGCCTAATCTTGATCACTAAATCTCTCTCAACTCACCAACCGTGCCGGTTGGCGCAGTAATTGAGTGATTAACTGCGAGTCGCAGGTTCGATTCCCGCACGGAACATTTAGGTATATTTACATGTATAGCTTGGTCGATAGGTTTTCCGAGTGTGAGTATCTTGAGTATGTGAGTTTACATGTTTGTTAACGCATCTACGATACAGAAGTAATTACAAGTATGGAGCAACGTTTTACATTATAAAAGACAAACAAAACCACCTAAACAATTTAACAAATAATGGAAGAAGACGCTACCTTCTGAAAAAATCCAAATAAAACATTGATACTTAAACCTCGAATCTCGCTATCTTAATTATTTATTGTCCCTGTTTTAGGAAATTTTTATCAAAGGGTGAGCCAACATTAGTCTAGACAAACATAGGTGACCTTGGGAGTATTTTTGAAGGTTAATTTCATGGAAAGAGCCGCGTGGCTGAAGATTGTGTGTAACGGTGCCAAGGCGACGGGGCACCCGTATGTCGCCGATAACGATGCACGCCTACTCACTGCATCAAAACGAATTACTATTGTTACACAATTCATTTTCATTTCGAATTGTAATACTAATATTTTTTTAGATGGACGTATGGATCTGAAACATGGTTGTTCACAATGGGCCTCATCAGAAGCCTAAAAGTCACCCAAAGGGCAATGGAAAGGGCTATGCTCAGAGTTTCCTTGCGTGATCACATCAGAAATGAAGATAATTATCCGCAACCAAGGTTACCGATATAGCCCGAGGAATCGCCAAACTTAAGTGGCAGTGGGCAGGGCACATTGCTCGTAGAACAGATGGTCGATGGGGACGGAAGGTTCTGGAGTGGCGGCCACGTACCGGAAGACAGCAGCATTGTAACGCCTCCCACAGGGTGGACCGACGACCTGGCGACGGTCGTGGGAATCCGATGGATGCGAGTACCGGTCGCTGTGGCAAATTTTGGGGGAAGATTATGTCCAGCAGTGGACGTCTTTCGGTTGAGATGATGATAACGAATCATCATAATGACTTCTTTCCCAAGTGGAGTGAAGGAGTGTCAGAGTTTTACTAACTAAAACCCATTCCTTCCTTCTTTTTCCATCGTTCCAAGGGCTCAAGGTTCTCTTTCGTACTTTCCGTTTATGCTTACTAGGCATAAAATTTGAATGAAAGCAAGAGCTTTTATACGATTAGATTTTAAGGAGTGGTAATTTAATTTAAGTCGTTTTTGATGCTGCTTTGCCTATTTTGGGAAGGTAAAAGTTCACTTTCATATAGTAGTTCCTAAAAGCGAATGTAAATAACTTTAGAGCGTGGTTTGGGTTCAACGGTTGCTTAATATTATTAATAAATCCAAGGTTTTTGTCATGTGCAGTTTATTAGTCTGTTAAGATAAATAAAATGTCTTCGGCTTTTGTATTAGAAGATAGATTAGATTTACTTGAATGTTTTCTATTGCGTGATGCTGATGTATTCTTTTTATTTATTTCTGGTCTCAAGAAAGTATAAATCACTTTCTTGTCTATTTTCGTAATCAATTTCGTCATGGAGTTATGTTATCTTTTTGCCGTATTAGTTTACCTATTATACACTTTCTCTTATATAGCTTTTTATAATGTCCATTTTCTTTTGTATCTGAGAAATCATTTTTGTAAAGTTAGTTAGTTATTTTTATTCTTTTATTTTTTATAAAGCGTGACGGAGGTGAATATCGTACACACTGTAAAAAACAAGCGTAAATATAAACATAAAAACAAGCCATTATAAGTGACAGCCAAAAAGGAAGGAAAGTCTTTTTTTCGCATTTTTGTCTAGTTCGACGATCTCGAATTTATACATTGTTTTTTTTTTTACAAAATTAGTTAGTAATAAAAATATCTAATATATATATAATATTTTAAGAGCGAAAATCGAAAGTCAGTGAATAAGAAGAACGTATGATATACGAATAAGGATTCCGTAGTATCGCATCAACAGAAATCCTAATAATAAAATTTCTGTGATCGTATTCCTTCATCATTTTAGCCGAAAGATGTCCACCGGTGGGCATAGGCCTCCCACAACGACTGGTCCATCGGATTCCCGCAAGCTTCACCAGGTCATCGGTCCACGTTATGGAAGGCCTTCCAACGCTGCGTTTACCGGTACGTTCTCAAAACCATAATATCTTTGTTTTCCATATTTCACCAAAGGCTTCGGATTCTCGTACACCTTTCAAAGGTCCTGGATACCAAGATCGTGAGATAAATAAAAACAATATTAAAAAACTCGAACGAAGTTTTCGCCGGAATTTTTACAGTTGGATCAAAACCATTGGTAAGAACAGCTTTATCATATTTATTGATGCCACCATATCTGAAATAAAGTACACCCTATGCAGTGACACACTTGGCTCAGCATTGGCCCGCTACGGCCCGGTATCGGCCTGCATACTCTTTGACCATGTAATGTTCCACTTTTTGATTTCATTGTAACCTCTCTCACTGAGCTTGTAATCTCTCTTGCAACAGTTTTAAGGGCGATCTTGTTATTTATCTCTTTGTGTGTGGAGACATTGTTGCGTGTAAGGCAGTTACTGTTTGCTCTTGTTACGTACATATCTGATGTCGATATTTTAGAATGTTATGGATTGCAGGGTCAGAAAGGATAGGAAATAGTAAAAAATATGTCTAACTTTTTAAGTTAGTCATAGGCGTATATAGGAAGGGGGACGGACAGGGCGTGAGACTAAGAGGGTCGGGGAGCCTTACTATTACAGATCTTACCCCCGATTTCTTATATAAATATTTGAAGTTGAGTATTTCTCTAACTTTACTTAAGCTGAAAAGTTGTCAAAATTTGCCTTTTAATTTTAGTTTGACACGTGTTCAACACAAAATACTTAATTCAGAACTATATGGGTATATTACATATTTACTTTTCGTGAACGCTTCCAAATATCTTCCAAAAGTGTCAATTTGTCACTCTTTATGACAAAATTCTGTGCATATAAGCAATTTTAGATTTCTAGATGGTGAGTTTGCCATTTAGGGATCTAAATTCAGGAAGCCTTTGGGCAAAGCTTTACATCATACTTATATGAAATAAATTTTACCCATAACATTTTTGTGAATCGTTCAATAAGTATATTTTGTACATTCATTTATTTTTATCAAACTGGTTCGACGTGATCGATCACGAAGTAGATCACGGAGGGTGTTGATTGACTTAAGAAATACATTCTGTGTTGTATCCATTCTCTTATGACTTGTATGTATATCCTGAATTAATAAAAAACCGGAAGATAACGTTAAAGTTCGACTTCAGTTTTCACAGATTTAATGAGGATGTCCCTCAGGGATCTATGCCGGGACCATTACTAAAAACCTAGATATTATATGCGACATATAACTTGAACGTAAATGGCGATCATTGCTATTGCTATGCACTTTGATTGAGGCTCGATAATCTGTTACTGCACATTAAAGATCATAGTTCAATTTATGTGCCACTAATAGGTAATATTTGGTTTATAAAACGACAAAACTTCTACAACTAGATTAATATACGGTTAGAAGATAAGATTTATACATGATGGAACTTTGGGATACAAGGACAGGGGTCACGCGATGTACAGAAATGTTGCATCAGCTTCTTCAACATGATTCCCGTTGCAGTTGCAAGGAATGTTGTACAGGAAAAAGTGAACTATACAAAACAGCGGAATCTTGTTGGAACAAGTATTGAATTTATTGTTGTCTCGCCTCGAACTACCTGTTTGGCCTAGTTACAATCTGCGGCGCCTGCGCAGCGGGTAGAAAGGTAAAAGCCACTTTAATTCAACCAAAATATGAAGATAACGAAACATTTCAGTAAAAAGCATGAGTAAGTAAGCTTGTTCCCCTGAGAACAAAATAAACAGCAATGTCATATATCTCTGATAAAATCTTAAAAGAGTGATAAACTATGGTTTACGTTAAGACTGGAGGCTGATTATAAAGTGACAAATAAATCATCAATCATGGTTAATTTTTTTGAGGAATTTTTAATTTTGACGGTGTCATTGCAAGTGCAAATTGACTCTCTTTTTATTACGCTAAAACCGAAAAATGTAATTGAGGCTGCATCTAAATGAGATGTTTTAAATTAACTTCGGACCTGCATTATACCTACTTATTCTGATTCCCAAACTTTTGTGGTACTTGCACACTAGGACTGACGGTCAATACGTCGATAAGGGTTCCACCTCAGTGAACCGCTATGAATGAAAACTGCTTGAACATCTATGATTCATCAGCCTATGGACGGATGACCATATTCGTCAGTTTATCACTTACACAGACCGTATTAATATTTAATGTCTCTGGACAGACCTATTTGTGCCTCCAGAAGGGTTAAACAATAAATCTGAAACTGATGTTGATGAACTTGGATCAAGGTTCAGTTTGGTCACAAGTAAAATTTTACAATGTTGACCGATAGATGGCGGTGCTGACCTAGTAAGCAAACTCTTCCAAATATTTCATTGATGACATTTTGGTGTTTTATGATTAGGTTCCTAGCTTTTAGGTGTAGGTAAACTCATAACTAGTTTCTGGTAGGTACGCGAAAATTAGCACATAAATGCTTTAACAAATTCTTATCAAACACATATCGACTGTTGTGATTGGTTGACTTCAAATCACTTGACATTGATTATGTTCCAGAAACCAGGTGTTAAGTAGTAAAAGTTTAGTTTAGTAAAGAACTAAGAAAAATACGATTTTATCAGACTACGTAATTTATTAGAAGATAAGTTTTTAGTTTCAAACGTCTTTTTCTTAAGGTAAGAAATTTTAATCATCAAATGACTTCAGGCGCTCAAGAGTCCATTCTAGGTCCAGCTAGAGAGCGTATCAGACTTCTTGATTAAAAATCACCTGCTTCCTTCATTTACACTTTGCGTGTTAAAACCACGATAACTCTTCCATATTATTATATTCCAGCAACCCAGTTTTAAATGCCTGTTGTTTTCTTTAAAGCAAGAGAAATCTCAGCAATTGATTGCGATACAAAATGTCACGGCACTGCGTAGAATTAAATAACTCCTCCGTTAATTTCTTTTTACCGAACGATTCCTATAGACTTAACCCGTATGCAATTAGCAATTTTGCGACTATAATCTTTATCAGAGTTAATTTGCATACTATGTAGCTTCAGACTTAATTAGGTACTATAGAAACATAAAGTACTATACTTAATCTTTGTACTCACACCAACGTTCGGTTAAACAAAGATTTTTACATTGTGTTTTACTTTGTCAGAAAACATTCTGTCAATTTCACCAGATAAAAAATAATTAATCAATACTAAAAAATGATATTTGATCCAGTAAACCAAATCCAATTTTTGTTTTATATGCTAAATGAAGATACCATGCACATTTACACAGCCAACAACTATTTCTATCTGCTGAACCTGTGAGGGCAAACATTTCAAAGCGTGGCCAAATTTTACTATACTCCGTTTGTTTAGGTAGTTAACTAAAGGTAAACAGTCTTGGTATGTCTTTTTATATTAAAGAGGTCGTATATAATATACACAAAGATTATTTAAATTTAGTTTATTAGCTAACATCGATTTAGGTAAATACCTATTTGCAAAGATTTTTACATACAATTTATAGACGACTTTTAGATAAAAAGACATGCCAAGATTGTTTACCTTTAGTTAACTACCTAAACCGATGGAGTATAGTAATGTAACATCCTCGCTCCACCCTGACCGGAAAACTTTTATGGCATATGAAATTTTTTGGATTTAGGAAATTATATGCCCTGTTTACAAAATCATATTGAAACCGTACGTATTAGCGGCACATAACCGCTGCACCTAGACACACATAAAACACTCATAACAAGCAGATCACTTACTATCGCATGTAGGCATCTATTAGGATCCCTCATGATTCGCTAATGTTTCTAATTACACCATTACAGATAATTATTCCATAAAAATTGCTTATGGAATTTGTGACAACGTTACTGGGTTGTTTATAAGTGGTTGTGCGGGTGTAGGACCATCATACTGTGGGCAGGACTAAGTGGAACGTAGTGGAGAAAGTGTTGGCAGCCTGGGCTCTGGCTGTCTCGGATCTTAGTGCGACCGGCGCGGGCGCAACGTCAGCCGCCATTCGTCCTCCTCCTTACGCACTGCTAACTGTTGCCTCCTCGTGAGTTCCGATTTCATTTTTAACCTTGATTTTTTATTCGTGGTCGTGTTGTGCAGTGCTGTGTTTACTATCGAACGGTTAGTAATTTTGATTTGTTGATTTTTTTGTAGGAGAGGAAAATTGATTGAAGTTGGGGCCGCATTTAGCTCAATTAAGGTATGCGCGATCCTATGACTTTATCCAACATTTTAATATTATTAATTGAAACATTCATTTTTAAATTAAGAATATAAAAAAATGTCTGTAAATTCCCATAGCTTTTTCTTAAAATGTGACACGTTTTCCTATTCCATCGAAATTGCATACATACAACAGTTTCGTCTGTGACAACTGCTGCATTTTAAATTAACGTTCACGAAAAGACAGTTATTTCGAATAACACGTCTTCTTTTAGTTGTTTATCACAGCTAAGATCCTATTGTTTTTTGTGGTAATAAAATTAGAATGACTGTAATGTAATATTAATTTGAATGTTGGTATGGTGAAGCATGGTAGGTTCTTTATCATCTAACATGCAAGATTGATCAGCCAATCCGTTGTTCTCTTATACCGTGTACAATGCTCTAGGGCCTAGAAAGGGTATAACTACAAAAACATGACGAAATGACTTTCATTTCCGTGAAATAGTCGGGGAGCAGGAAAACCGACGGCTCTCTACTCGCTAGAGAGCCCCGGGAACCGCGGAGTCGCACGCTGCGCGCATACCAATCGGGAAATTTCAATTTTATTCTATCACTTACCATTCAACTGATTATTTATAGCCGTAAGTGTGTCGTAAGACGGTTTCTAGCGAATTACCAAGTAGTTGCACCTAAAAACTGGATACCAGTACTTTACTTGGGGTGATTGCCTATCTGATCTCCACAACCCAGGAACTGAGTAACACGACACCCTTTCTACAAAGGGCTACCCGTAGCCAACGGCTTGATATGCTTTCCGAGATACGGAGCCATCTCGGTATATTAAGTTGGTAACCCATCCACAGAACGCCCTCGGCAAGCGTTGCTTAACGTTGTTTATCGACTCGTGAGTCTGTAGTTACTTAGCCACGAACTCCTTTTCATACAAGAAAAAAAATCATGAAAAATATGATAATGTCATATAGTGGCGTAGCGTCCCGAATAGCGAAGCTCAGCATCAAAAAATCCCTCAAACATAGAACCGGCAGTACTGAGACCATGTGATGGAGTCTCGATCTACGACGAAGATGACCAGTAGATAACATGACGATGATGACATGATGAGGTCGTGATATCTGTAGGCCGAGGGCCCCGTATCATTAGTATCTGATACGGCAGTACCTACGCCACTGATGTGATGGCATATTTAAATAAGTCTTATTATGGTAGTTCTTATTATTACAAAGTGCGGTGAAAAATCACCAAGGTCAGAGGTCGTGACATTATGTTAAGCTGTTTATAGAAAACAAAATTCTCGCAACACTTTCAACTTTATAAAACATATTCAAATTGGAAGCAAAAACTTTCTTTACATCGGCAAAAAACATGTCGTGACCTCAACTGAGACACAAAGAATCTCGGTAAATGGTAGATTCTTGCAAAGTCAAACTTACAATATAAACGAGGGCCCAATGTAGTTCCTTGGGGGTCCCTCGACGTGATTTAGTCCCCGATCGAATTAAAAAACAAAATAAATGCTAATGGATGGTGATTTGATGAGTTAGCGGTACTCGGCAACCCGCAGCGGGTTTTTTGACCGGGTCACGGCGTGTCCTTGATTCTCCGTTGATGTTATCAGCGATGCAATTTCGCTGGAAACTTGATCATTATACTCGAAAATAAGAAATGAACTGTAAAGAAGGCGCCTGTTTAATTTTGGTAAGGATTTAAGTTGTGGGATTGGGCTTATTACGGATTTCTTGATTCAAAATTGTCCAAAAGTGCGCATTTTTTTTAAAACTCGCTTGTTTAGATGAATGGTCAATTCTTTATTATTGTTATTATTGTTGGACACACCATAGCTATGAGTCCTTCTTTGAAGAGTGGCTGGAGAGGAGACACGACATCCTCACCTACCGCATGACACAGGTTCTCTTTGGGCATGGTAAGTTAGGGATGTTCCTGAACCAAATTTTGTCGGAAGAAATACCAGAGTGTCACCGTTTTGTAGAGCGCCTGGAGGATATGGTGAAGCATACGGTAGATGTGCTGCGGAGCACCGCCGTGTCCTCGTGGAGGCGCTCGGTGGCGGTGACCTCACGTCGGCGCTGGTTCAGGCTGTGGTCTGGAGCGAGCGGAGAATGACATGCGGACGCCTCCTTCTGCGAAGCACTAATGCTAGCGAAGGTTGCTTTCGCTAGCCACACGCATGAGAGAACGGCTAGACTAGGCGCCGGCTTACAGTTGATGAGCAAGCGAGGGCAGCTCACCGTCCAGCCGGTCGGTAACCGTCCGGACCGAAACCAATTCGTGTAGCGTTCCACGCGGTGGTCAGAAAGATGACATCAAACCGGGCCCTGCAGCGCTGATGCCCGATAGGACTGTGGAGATTTTCTAAAGAAGAAAGTCGTTATCCTAGAACACAAAGGGCAACTGAAGAGTTGTCGTGAGCCGAGTGAGTTAGTCAGTACAAGTTTGACCTGCTCTCCGGCTCCAGCTTAAAGAGGGAAAAGTCAGTGGCTGATTTCCCGCTTTAAAAAAAACATCTCCTGGGGATCTATATTTAAATTATGATTTGATCATGACTCCATTCTAAGGTTGTCTGATAGATGTCGCAGTCAGTGATAAGACCGCCATTGTACCCATAGTTTTAAGTTTCAGCATGAATTGTTACTTTTTTGGTACTTATACAATAAAGTCCATTCTATGATTATTTTAAAACTTTTTTAGACCTTTTCTACAATGAATTGGGCGATCCTGCTGGTATGCCTTGTGGGCGTGACGAGCTGTCGAGCGGCGAGCATCGAGCCCCAGGAGAAGGAGAAGGGCTTCATCGAGTGGGTCAGCAACCTGCTGGGCGGCACCAGCACCACATCAAGCCCCATCATCATCCACGATCCTCCACCCAGCTGTCCGGCTTGCCGTAAGTAACAGCTGTTAATATGTTTGTGTAAACAAGATTTCCGTAATCAACCGACAAATGCTTCTAGTGCATAAAGTTTTAATAAATAAATATTAACCATCATTCTCTTACCTTTATCTCAGTTAACTTGGTTTAGGTGCAAAATATATTCATGAACTTCGCTATAAGTGGACATCTCAATACCTAGTTAGACCCCCTGTCTAAACCCTGTTGGCCCTTACAAATAAAAAAAAAACAGCGACTTACCTCAGCTTCGCACGGGTGTTAGGTATAGGTACAAACCTTTGAAATTAAATCTGCGTTTTCCTACTGTGATACGTATTTTACGTCTAAATCTTCAATAACATGGAATTTGATCTTATTTATAATACCGGTGTGAACTTTTTAAATCAGCTGCGGTACCCCTTCAGAGGATACTGAACTGAGCTAGTACTTCTTCTTTGTCGTTACATTCTTGGCAAAGTGGTCGTGGTTGTCATAAGTGCAGCTCCGAAAGCTGTCAGTGTACGCCGCACAATTTCGATGATCTGCCATGTGGCCTCGTCCCGTTCATAATAACAAGCCATTTAACATTTGTTTCACTTCCAAAATGGACTGGACCACTAGTCATGAAAGATGAATAATCCTCGGTTTCTGACACAAACTTGTCATTTTCCAGAATGCGGCGTGGCTCGGACGAAGCGCCGTATCGTGGGTGGCTACGAGACCAAAGAGCGCGAGTATCCCTGGATGGCGATGCTCATGTATAACGGACGGTTCTTCTGCGGAGGTTCCCTCATCAACGACCTGTATGTCTTGACTGCTGCTCATTGCACTGGGTAAGTGTTTGGTGAGGAAATAGATAATTTGTGGTAAGACCTTTAACGACTATGGTAGATTTAGCGACGGAACTACGTCACCCTACACCGTTACAAAGAACTGACTATTACTTATAATGATTTTCCCAGATGACAATTTTATCGATAAGTAACCCTTATTTGTTTATCAACCGGTAGATTGAGTTGGCTATACCTTTGCCACTGATGGCACAGGTATCTTCTTCTTCTTGCACTTTAAATCCCATATTACTTGGGGTCGGCGCAAAAAGTTTTTTTCTTCCACTCTGTCTTATCACTATCACTAAACTCCCTTTTCTTTCATATCACTCCTCAAACAATCCATCCACCCATTAGGTTACAGTTAGCCTAAATCAAGAAAATCTCTGGAATTCCAGGTTGAAGGCTACAAAAGTAAAAACTAGTTCCACTCTCTCAACAAAGTACACCTATTGTTTACTAACTCCTGCCAAAGACACAACGGCATATTGAGATCAAAAACACCATTGAGTGACTGGTGCCAATTTCTACCTACCTTCGTAGACGAAAAGGTGATGATCGTGCACTTGGACGCATGCCACTTGCATTCTGCCGTACGCATCTAAATGTTTGTGTTAATATTGAACAGCTGCACATTTCCACCACGATCTGGTTTGATAAGACTGCCGATGCCGTTGTCACCAGGTCGTAAACTGTAACAGTTTGTGGGTTTGGCCTCGATGTTGGTAAACGGGCACATGTTATAACTGCATCGTAGGTCTTAGGAAAATTGTTGATGCTATGCAATGAGGTGAAGAATATAAGTTTCGAGAAATTTCTAAATTACATACCTTAACTTACATAAAAGCAGTAGTTACAACTTCGAAAGAAATGAATAAACTCAATGTTCTTTTTTAAGACTAAACTCTTAACAATTTGTTTCTCTAAAAGGCTAAGACGGGATTATTCAAATCAAATACCGAGGGTCCGAGTTCCGGAGACAGATACAGAGGCAACATAATGGGCACTTACTTGGGAGGAATACCTACAGCTAGGTTTTAGTTAGAAAAACTATGACACTGCCTCTCGCACCACCTAGAGTCGTAGTTGACGATTTCTTACCTAAAGAAAAGCTAAGACATAAGCGTAGCCACTACTAACTCAGTCTCTGGTGTTAATGTCACTAACCAAAACCCATCTTACTTTACAGATACCGAAAGGAGCGCATCACGATCCGTTTACTGGAGCATGACACGAAGAACCCTAATGAGACGAAGACCATCGACAGGAAAGTGTCACAAGTGATACGTCACCAGCGCTACAACCCTGGCACCTATGACAACGACATCGCGTTGATGAGGCTCGATGAAAGGGTAATCTGGCACAGTTTTGAATTTAGAAATAGAACTACGGTTCGAAATAGAAACTGTCTGATGGTAAAAGAAACTGCAAGTGTTAGAAACTGTTTTAGAAAGAGGGCATATATGCATACGGATTACGGACCTACCGCTGCCTATAACTTCCCATAGGCGAATTTTCGCTCCCTCAATGTTTTTTTTCTATAAGTACCTACTGTGCATGTTTTATTTAATCCTTCATAATAACTACGAAAAGTAATAAGCTGTCCCCTGCATCTTTGTGACTGCTCCACTCCTATTGAACGTAGCGTGATGTTGATGAGAAGAGATTATCGAGGAAGGCGGGCCTTCCTCGATAATTGGGGTTTCCCACAATACAATAGACAGGTCAGTTAGTTTTCTTTATTTCAATAGACAGTTTTTCAATTCGAACCAGTAGCTCACCACCACCACCAATAACCATTCTTTACTTCTTTAGTTTTATAATCGAACTAGTTTCTGCCAGCGGTTTCGTCCGCGTGAATGTCGGTCGTAGCGGACGTGAAGTCGAAGCTAGATAAGTTAGTAGTTTAAGTCCTTCTTTGGGGTTAAGCAGTTTATTCATGAAAGCGTAACAGACAGACAGATTGATAATTTGTCTTTTATAATATACCTAAGTATGGATGTATAAAAATTTCGTGTCATAGTGTTTGTTATCGATCTCTTCCGAAACGGCTTCACCGAATTATTATGATTTTTTTTTGTGTATTTAGTAGGTCTGAAAATAATTCGTAGGTTATTATTCTTTACTCTCCTACCCCACCCTCCATTTTTTCCTTTGATAATTTATAAGTATGGCAGAAAAACATTCGCTTAGTCAGCTTGTAGGTAAAAGAAAAAAGAAAGAAATACCTTTTATATGTACTTATAGGAATTAATAATACCGTATAGAATCTATACGGTATTATTCATTCCTATACATCTGGCATCTTCTATACTATAGAAGATGCCAGAAGAATGGGCGACCGATTGAAACATAAAAGTTTCACTTGCTGATTTACTAATAGTAGAAGACAACTCATTTGAACATACCAACTTGCCAAGACAAAGTTTATGTCTCTATCAAGTCGTTCCGCTCATTAAAAACTTGAATGTGAACAAAATTATTAATTGGCAAACAGCTACTGTTTGTTTTGAAGTCGAATTGCGTGACAACGATGATAAATCCGCACTTTCCAACGATGAGATGAAATTCCTCATCGCTAACGAATTCTTTTACTTACACTCTTTTGGTTAGCGTGGACTATCCATTTCCATTTGGTGTTACGGCGGCGAAACGCACAGGATCGATCGTAGTGGCAATGCTTGATGGCCTATGTTGCTGGACATGGGCCACCCCCAGGCGTGGCCCAAGCATGGACGTCTTTCGACTGAAATGACAATGATTTATTTAACTAAATATGTACGTACCTAATAGCAGACTCACAATATTCGCCGTAATTCTAGACTTGCCGATGAGAACTAGACCTGCTAAATATAAATTTCAAGAAGGTTCGTTTTACATAACCGACTCGAAAAAACCCGTTTTGCGCAATCTCCGAGGGTCGCTTTGGAGACTGCGGAGGGGCTGGCATTGTGTTTTGTGTCAACTTTCGCTTTATCGTTTGAATCCCCAACCGGTCCTATGAGACCGCGCTGTTATTGTTTTACTATTGTGTCTCGTTTCGCGGGTATCTGAGTAACTACAAGGCGTCGAATCTCTTTCAATATTATATGAAAATATTCGGAACAGAGTCTAAAATCCGGCAGAAACCTCTGTTGAAAAGGAAGGATCCTCCGACCAGAAGTACGTTTTATCTGGTCTGGGGACCTGCCCCAAAAGATGATTTAGGGCTGTTGTACAGAGTTCTCCGGGCCATTAGAACATATTCAAATCGCACGGAGAACTCTAGAATAGAATAGAATAGAACAAACTTTAATGTACACCAAAAGAAGTACTCTAATTGCGCGATGCAGGATTTCGTAGTTTAGTTCATATGTGTCGCTACAATTATTTAAGTACATGAATATTAATTTTGTTCATTAGCTGGACCTAAGCAGTGCAGTAAAGCGCATACGCAGGGATGATGAAGAAGGTTCCACCACGAGTCCCAGTGGTAGTCCCAGTACTACTGAAGAAACCGCCACATCACCCACAGAGCCGGCTGATGATGACCACAGAGTGCGGCCAGTCTGCCTGCCAACCCCTGGCCTCTCGTATACTCGCCAGTGCGGTGTTGTCATCGGCTGGGGAGTCACTGATGAAGGTGGATCCGTCTCCAACACGTTGCAGGAGGTATGAAATTGTTCATCATCGAAATAAACTGATATCTTTTTGTAAATTTCAAAAGCTACTTCGAAGTGGGGTTTAATCTCTACGTGCAAGTAGAACTAGTCCAGTCAAAATAGACTAAATTATTATTCAAGTTTGCATTAATTCCCAACAAGCTGGATTTTTGTGCAGGCCTTGAATACGTCATTACGAATGATATGTTAAAAGTCCCCATCGATCCCACTTGTGCGTTGTTTTTTATTCGAGGTCAAAGGTCACAAATTAGCGTTTTTTGCGAATATCTCTGAAACAACGAGAGCTATCGAAAAATGGTTTAGGCAAAGTTTGTAGATCGTAAAATTGTCTACAAAAAAGATCTAACACTTTTTCTTCTACGGTGCACTGTTCTCGAATTATGGCTATTTTAAACATAGAAAATACGAATATGCACTCATGCTAAGGGATGATGGGTTCGATGAATATTTGAAGGACAAACCATCTGTAACGATACATAAGCAGTGTCGTAAAGCATACACCCGGAAGAGCAGCATCGCTGCAGCTAAAAGACAGCGTGAGGCGGAGATAGCTACCACATCTGGGATTAGTCCTCCTCGTACTAGCACGAGGTAATGAATCGTCTTTTTGACGAAATACTGTTTGTTCTGTGGCAATGAAGCAGATAAAACGGCTGAAATAAAAAAAAGCGCAGCATCTTCGACCAAGAGTCCTTTCTTCTATAAAGTATCGCTTTCGAGATATCGTGACTTTAGACCGCAGGAAAGTCGTATTTTAAGTGTAACATTCACTGTAGTTCTTAGCCTCGGCAGCAACTAAGTCATATTCATACTGAATTCGGGCAATGACACTACTTGCTAGCTCATGAGAACGAGTCTGAGCTTCCTTAAAGATGGTTTTCTTGAAGTCAAGGGTTGAAAGTTGAGGACACTCTTGGTCGAAGATGCTGCGCTTTTTTTTTATTTCAGCCGTTTTATCTGCTTCATTGCCACAGAACAAACAGTATTTCGTCTGAAAGACGATTCATTACCTCGTGCTAGTACGAGGAGGACTAATCCCAGATGTGGTAGCTATCTCCACCTCACGCTGTCTTTTAACTGCAGCGATGCTGCTCTTCCGGGTGTATGCTTTACGACACTGCTTATGTATCGTTACAGATGGTTTGTCCTTCAAATATTCATCGAACCCATCATCCCTTAGCATGAGTGCATATTCGTATTTTCTATGTTTAAAATAGCCATAATTCGAGAACAGTGCACCGTAGAAGAAAAAGTGTTAGATCTTTTTTGTAGACAATTTTACGATCTTCAAACTTTGCCTGAATCATTTTTTGATAGCTCTTGTAGTTTCAGAGATATACGCAAAAAACGCTAATTTGTGACCTTTGACCTCGAATAAAACACAACGCACAAGCGGGATCGATGGGGACTTTTGACATAACATTCGTAATGACGTATTGAAGGCCTGCACAAAAATCCAGCTTGTTGGGAATTAATGCAAACTGGAATGTCTATTTTGACTGGACTAAACGTAGACATTTAGAGATTTTCGAAGGATAAATTACCTTTTTAAATAATAATAATAAATTTATTGTTCTCTCTTCACAAAGGTGAAGGTTAAATGTTATATCCCAAAAGTTGATGACAAAGTAATGGTAATAAATAGGTAGGAACCTAATACAACATATTCGTCGTATCTTCTTCTACCTATATTACCTACCTACTTATAATGAAACACAAATTAGATATTAATACCCAATTGGTCTACTTGCTGTTTCAATAGTTTTCAGATTAGATACCTACCTTGCCTCATTTAATGAATTTATATCTATGGATTTACCCCTTTCATAAAATGGGTAACTTGCAGTCCGGCCGTCCGGTAGCCGTAGGTACGGACGGACCGAACCCAAGTCGTCGACGGCACCTTTTGTTGTGTCCACTTGTGTGACTCAAAGAGGTGTAGCATCAAAGCCCACGAGGGCCATGGGTTGTACGAAAGAGAACCCCGGTACCTTGGAACGAACGCAAAGAAGGAACAGGAGTGGGTTTTAGTCAGTAAAAGTCTAACACACCCTCACACTCCGCCCAGAGCGAAAGAACTCATTTCGTTTATTCCCCACCTTAACCTTTTGAACGCCACGGACGTTTATAGACGTCTAACGAAATCGTGCCAAACACGCCACCGACGACTATAGACGTCAAGAAAACGACATTTTTTAAATACAAAATAAATATACTAAATTAAGTTTTCTGTGTTTCTTTTTCCTATTATTTCAAACTACTTTAGTGAAATATTGTAAATTGACACAAAGATATATTCATTATTTGAATTCACAAGAAAAAACAATCGTCAAATATTGCTAATCGAAATCCGTAAAATTGTGTATTTCCCCACGCCACAGACGTCAAGACACGTCAGCTAGTGATGGGTAGGTAAGGTAACTTATATTCCAAATTTATGAAATATTTTATTGAAAGTAGCTTACTATTACTTTGACAATTACTTTTTACTGACAAATATTCGTATCTGAATATTCCTAATGTATAATATTTAAAAAAATGCGGAAAAGAACTTATAATTGATATCCTTAAATCGATAGTTTACTGTCCACTCTCGCGCATCCCTATGTAAGAGATCATAGACAGTTACCTGTACGCCACAGACGGGAATGGACGTCAAGCGGTGACGTCATTAGCGCTACGGGAGTCTGCTAGTGCTTTACTACATTTATTATTATGATCGGTGGTAATATTAAAATTTAAAGCATTATTATTGTGCGAGGCTATATTAAAAATGGCTGACAGTCAAATGAAGAAAAACGGTCAGTCACATATGTCAATATACTGAACGTAATAAGAAAAGTAAGACAGCAAAAGGACTTGGATGACATAAGTTTGCCAAGTTTCGAAGAATCCGACTAATAATTATATGTAAAATGATTAAATTGTTTTAAATAATAAAATATTATTATTTTTTATGTACCACAATATCACATGATCACATCCCTACTCGCATGCGAGAAAGTTGTCAAAAGTCGTGCCAGCCACGCCAGAGACGTGTCTTCACGTCGGCGGATGACGTCACGAACCAGATTAGTGATGTACCTTATTATTGATTTATTGATTTTAATGTTTGCTTTTAGGTTGCTTAGAACTTAGTAACTGCTGTTTAATGATAGTATGATACCAAATAGGGTCAAGTTAAATAAAAGACCAATGCAACGAATAATATTTATTTAAAAAATATAGAACGAAAAGCACGGATTCATTGGTTATCGATAACTTTTCGTTAAGATGTTGGAATCACTATTTTTTTTGTAGGTTTTTGTACTGAATTTGTGGCTTGGCGTAGAAGGGGCGCCGATGTGTTTACGCTCTGGCGTTCAAAAGGTTAAAAAACCCTTTCATGAATCATAATACTACTGCGAGCTAGATAAAAAATAAATAAAAATATCTAAATATACATATCTACATATATCTCTCCAGGTGAAAGTGCCAATAGTATCGAACGCAGAATGCAAGGACCGCTCCTACGGCAGACGTATCACAGACAACATGATGTGTGCGGGAGAGCCTGATGGCGGTCGGGATGCCTGCCAGGGCGACTCCGGCGGACCCCTGCATGTGTTCAACGAGACCACTGAAAAGTACCAGGAAGTTGGTAAGTAGTATCCTCATCATCATCTGCTTAGCCTTTTCCCAACTATATTGGGGTCGGCTTCCAGTCAAGCCGTATTTAGCTGAATACCAGTATTTTACGAGAAGCGGCTACCTACCAGACCTCCACAACCCATTAACTGGGTTAACACGGTAATTCATGGTAAGACTGGAGTATGGTAAGTAGTACCTATCCTATGCCTATTTTATGATTATAGGAACGAATGGGAAATAAAAAGTTCCAATCGTCACCACTGGGCAGGAACGAAACTTTTTTTTCACATTCGTAGGTACCCAGTGGGGACAAACGGGAATAAACCACCTTTTTGTGATAGAGTTTAGGATGATTGGTCATGTGTATCTCATAAAGTAAATCTAATCTACGAATATAATAAATTAAGTTCTCATATTAGTGTTTGAAAAAAAGACTTCTCCGAAACGGCTTGACCGATTGTTATGAAATTTTGTGTATACCTATAATATATTCAGGAGGTCTGAGAGTACACTACTTTTTGCCCTTTTACCCCTCCATTTTCTGTCTTTGTTTGTTTATATGGCAGAAAAACGTTTGCCGAATGAGTCAGTAACATTAGTATTAAATTATCTGTTTAGACGTGTTTTCTTATGATTACGTGCTTATATTGCAGACCTAGGTCAACAAGCAATTAACACTAATAGATAAATGGTCAAGTTCATTGCATAACTTTCTTTTTCCTTTTGTGAGATTTAAAAATTTGAAACGGATAGATCCCTATAAAATTTTAGTACAGCAAAATACCATTAATACGTTAATTTTTTCTCTGTCTTCTCACGGAAAAAAAAAAATCTCTTCTGTTTACCAGAAAAACAAAACCAATCCAGAGTTACTTTTCCCAAGTGCGTTGAGCGTCGTTACCATCCGCGCCATATAAAATATCAGTAATTGAAATTTCATATAACTGGTGGCTCTCGTGGCTAGATAATAACAGCCGCACAGGTCGATCTTCAAGGTTAAGCAACGCTTGCCTAGGTTGGTCTGTGGATGGGTGACCATCTTAACATAACGAATTTCTTCCGTGCTTCGGAAAGCACGTTAAGCCGTTGGTCTCGGCTGTCATTTGTAAATCTTTGGCAGTCGTTACGGATAGTCAGAAGCCAGTAAATCTGACTCCAGTCTTGCCATGAAGTACCGTGTTACCCCAGTTAATGGGTTGTGGAGGTCTGGTAGGCAGCCGCTCCTCGTAAAATACTGGTATTCAGCTAAATCCGGTTTGACTGGAAGCCGACCCCAATATAGTTGGGAAAAGGCTAGGCAGATGATGAATTGAAATTTCATATAACGCAGAACCTAGTTGATATTTCTGTGTTTAGTAATGGCAGTAATAATGCTAGACACAGTTCACTTTGAAGGCATTGACATCGCTTCAATATCACGCTACAGAATCATGTCTTGTGTTTCCAGGTGTGGTGTCTTGGGGCGAGGGTTGCGCGAGGCCTGACAAGTACGGCGTGTATTCGAGGGTGAACAGATACCTGACATGGATCAAGAGCAACACGGCCGACGCTTGTTACTGCAACTGAACGCGACCAGTAGAATTACACGCAAAAGTGACGCGACAAAGTTATGACTAAAATGTCTGTATTACGTTAAAGATAGCGCACACGAGCAACTTTAGTCTCCACAACTTGTTTCCCACATCAAGTCTCCCTTAGACTTGACATTGTATGAACGTGCAGTGACGCGACAGCTGGGACACTTTTGTACCTGGAATCAGCAACATGCTGGCGATGCAACTTAGATCTAGTTTGTTGATAATAATTTAAAAAAGTCGCGTCGTTATCGCTCCGGAGTGTGCAAGAAAGGAGACAGAGCCAGAGACAAGAAAGTTGCTCAGGTGTGCTGTCCCGTATTAGCAAATTGGCTTCAAATTTATGTGACACTGAAAAGATAAAATATCTTTCCTAAATATTTAATCTTTTAAGTGTGCATAAGCGTTAAAAAAAAGGTTTGCCATGTTTTCTTGAAATAAAGGGAGAGTAGACTATAGTCTTGTAGCATAAGCCTTCTAAATTCTGTACAGTTTATTCTGTACTTTTGTAACTTTGTCACTGACTTTTGAATAATAATTGCAAACTAAGTTTATTTTAATAAAAATATAGTATTTATTTAATAAATTATGTGGGATTGATTTTGGTATTTTATTGTTTCATAATATTTTAACACTGGCAGTGGCAACCATGTAGCAAAAGTAGCTAACGCTACAGGCCCCGCACGTTTACGGATGCTATATTTGAACCTAAAGAAACGTAGGTTAATTCATGAATCCCTGACCGGTCTCATTGGACCACGCTGTTATTGTTTTACTATTGTGTCTCGTTTCGCGGGTATTGATAGGTTAAGGAAAATAATATCTTTGTCCAAAATATTTCATATTATTTTAACATCTTCTTCTTGTTATTTATTTATTATTTTTATTATTATCTCTCTCAGCACTGGAAACATTATAAGGATCAGCCTTATAATTTTGCTATGCTATCAATCTTCAAAAAAAGGTCTATACAGGGTACTCCTCAGTCGAATTTGCTACACACCCCACATTGACTTGATCTGGCACTGAACACATATTTTATTCGCCGTGCATGGCCTTTTGGTGCCTCCACTATTAATAGGCGGCGGCGACCTCTCGCGCCGGCCGGGAGTGCGGGATTGGGATGCAGTGATATCCTTCTGCGAAGCAACAGCAAAGCGATCTCCGGCCACCATAGGCACGTACTTGCAGACGAAAACCAAAAGCTAACTAGTCATACCTACCTCTTTCGGTAAAAAAGTGGAGATAAGAAAAACACTGATTCTATTATGTACTAGAATATAATTCAAAAGTAGGTTGACATTTATTTGATCAATATTATTAATAACAGTTAGATAAGAGAATCCTATACTACCCAGAAACTACAGATTACTGAAAATATATTTGTATTTGAATCCAATGCTATACTACAAGTAAAGGATTATATTATTATCCATTTTATTTTGTAGTTGAATGTACATGAGAATCTAGAATAGACTTTATTTTATAATTAAACATCTATATTTCTGCAATATCATATGCAAAAACTATAATATTATAGCTGTAGCTATCAATTTCAATTTACTTCCTCTGCAAGAAAGAGAAAATACAATTGTTATCACCTTATACTAATATTTTCACAAAATGGTTTTACAACATACACAACTACAGAAATGGGAGTTAATATTAGTAAAAATTTCTAAATAAATTATATAGTTCAGAGACAACATGTTTGTAAATATAGCCGGGACTTGATAATTGATCCAAACCTGGTGTAAATGATGGTGGCGTCATCGGAGTCCCGGTGTCTGTTCCTGTGGATGTAGACGTGACAGTCTCTTCAATGACTTCATTGCCACTTTTCACTATTCGCCTGGTTTCAACTGATCCGTCTGGCTTCGTTACACTGGTTGTGATAATAGTTTGACAGAATGATCCACCCGGTACCAATGCTCCATTGAAGGGTGTCAAAGGTGGAGTGTCTCTCTTCTTTTTGAACAGTCCAGATATATCATTAGATGTTATTTTGCCATCTAAATCTTTGTCTTCTTTGAGGTGAGGCTCCTGAGGATGTTTGTAGCCTGGTTTCAGGTAGTAGTCTCTTATATTATCTCCATTATAGTGTTCCTGGTCACCGTGTTCCGGTGGTAATGTGTGGATGCTCGTGAAAGAATCGAAGGGGCCGGCGTCGTTGATGAATGATTTGACGTCTCCAAACATAGAACCGAAAGATCGGAGTACGTCGAACATCTGTCTAGAGAACTCTTCATGCATATTCAAAGCATCATTAAAATCTTCCATTTCGTGTCTGGTGTAAAGTTCATCACCGTCGTCTTCATCGTCGGAACTCCAAATCGGATTTCTAAAATCATTTTGAGGCGGATTCTGTCTTAATCCAAAAAATATCCTTAGTTTGTCCATGAAATTATTTCTATCCATTTTGAGTTGAACTTTATGATTTTTGGTGATGGTTAGCTGCTAATCCGGATGTTTTGGCTGGTGAATGTTGATTATTTTATTTATTGCGCAACAAACAAAAAATATTCGACAGCTGTTTTCTTCTTTCAATCCAATGACTGATATTTGCACATATGTAGCATAGCTGTACATCGATTATCTCTGTTTTCGTACTATTCACCTAGCATGGGTGGGTTCAGTTTAGATAAAGTGATGCTAAACATTTTCGTTTTCGATCGGTACAACCGGAACGTTTCTTCCTAGGGATTGGTAATGTCAATGTCGAATTTCCATTTCGTTTCTAGAAAGTACTACAAAATTAATTATTTATCATTTTCTTTTCTTTTTCTAGGTTCAGTTTGTGCGTAAACATAACGTAAGAAAGTTCTATAATAAAATTACTATAGCGAAAAATGGAACACTAATCAATAACAAAATATTGGAATAATTAGTTCATTCATAGTTTCAGAACGCTAAAAAGATTATAAATATAAAAGTTCAAGATTTGAGAATGAGTCCTTTTAGTTTTCTGTGTTGAATAATTATGAGATTACATAGTGTGAAAAATCTGTGAATGATCCTTTTGATTTCACTTGGGTACTAAAATAATTAAAACCCTAAATTTAGTATCCCTGCCTATTTGCCTAATCTGTGTTTACAAAATAATACACAGCAGTGGACATGAGATCTCTTATTGTGCGAGTTACTGAAAATAAAATCTGACAGGATAAAAATCTGATAATCGTTTATTTTTAACAAGCTTTGGTTTATTTTATTGAATTACTAATTCAACTACACATTACATTAATATTCATTTAAATATTACTATTTTTTATGTAAAACATATATAAAAATTAAAATACCCTGTTACACGATTTATTTTAATTTGTCTTGATAGTTTTTGTCTTTTTCTATCTCACGTGTATAAGGATTTCCCGTCCTGCTGTCAGTTGTGACATCGATTTATCTGATTAGTTTATAATGGTGGAACAGAGTGCTGAAATAGTTGGCAAGTAGCAAGTAGCAGTTGGCGGTGTGGTGTGCATGATTGTTGTATGTTATTTATTTCTCCAATTTAATAATTCAGAAAGACGATACATATACCCCGCAGTTCATATGCAGCACACAAATTATTTTTCAAATACAATTGGAATATGACACCGACTCTCCGGTAGAGAAGTTCGCTTCGTAGAATTTTTTAAAGGTATGTTCTAAATATTTTTTTATTCATCTTTTAACTGTAGAAGTTATCTATTTAAGTTCTGAAATTTTTGCTTAATTTATTTACCTCGGATATAATAATCAGTATTGTAAGAATAACTTGTTATTTATTAAAATATACAAGTAATACGTTACCGTGCGGAAGTACACCTATGCGACGCATGTTCACACTATAATGCATCAATTCGCATTGCTACACGCTATTTCATTTATTTGATAATATCATTTATTTCGCAAATTGATTTCAAGGTTTGTTTGCTCTGTCAACTGGAATAAATATTTAGATTTGTGGTATTTTTAGCTGTGTGAAGGTTCGGACGGTGGATATTTTAAAACCGGTTTCATATCCGCGCGTTAATACTGTCGACCAGTTGTGTTAAAACTTTACTGTTGATTACATACAATGCAAAGTGAAAATTATGGATCACTACTACGGGGCAATGGTTAGAAATCAATATTTGTTACTAATCCCATATGTATTGCTAATAAAATAAATACTGCCACAAATTAAAAAAAAAAGTTTCTGTAAAATTAAAAAAATAATAGCAAGTTTCTGAGGTGATGAGTGAACCTCTTTTGTCTTAATAAATTAAATTATGTAGTAAATTAAGACAAGAGGTTTCTTTCATCATCATATAAACTCATTATTATTTTTTATTTTCACAGAAAACGATTTTTTTACCATGTTGTAATAGTTGCATGCTAATTATAGTTGGTGTACAGATAATTAAAAAATAATTGTATCTAGAGAACATATTATAAGTTATCTTGTGTTTTTCATTTGCAAGTTACATGCTGGGCCACATCTAATTAAGTGTGGTGAGTTAAGTTTGCCAAGTTATGTTAGTGTCTGGTACTTAAATGTTTACTTGCCTTCAATTATGTTATTCTCTTATGGTGTACCTAAAAACAAGTTAATTAACTGGCAATTTGGTGGCTGCTGTTTTTTTATTTAATTTAAAACAGTCCAGTCACAGAGAATTTATCAGGATAAATTTTGTTTTGTTAATAAATAATGTTTTTTATATCTTTCCTAATACAAAAGAAACATAATTATGTTGTAAAAAGATTTACTGGGGTTGCAGGATTGTTCAAAAGAGTTTCCGAGGCAGGAACACAGATAGATTTTAGTAGGTAGCACTACCTCTCACTCCACCCAGAGCAGGAGAACTTATTTGATAATTTAGTACCTCAAATAAAAAGAAGATGCAGTATTGTTAAAAATTTTTACTGTGGTCCTGGAATGCAAAGGGTAACTGAAGGGTGGGTTGGCTTCAGTCAGTAACAATCTAACATAGGGAGTGTCCACTCACTTCACTCCGGAGAAGTTATTATATGATTTCCAGATTCCAAAAAAATAGTCAAAATTTACACCACACTGTTTAGTTGAAGTAAACTTTGGTTAAGCTTGTGAAACATTTTCCTAAATTGAAAGTATAAAGATAGACTGGTAGAGAATGCCTTGTTGCATTAGTCTGCCTATGTACCATTACTGTACATAAAGTTTAAGTATTTATACTCCGTCGGTTTAGATAGTTAACTAAATGTAAACAATCTTGGCATGTCTTTTTATCTAAAAGTTGTCTATAAATTGTATGTAAATAGGTATTTACCTAAATCGATGTTAGCTAATAAACTAAATTTAAATAATCTTTGTGTATATTATATACGACCTCTTTAATATAAAAAGACATACCAAGATTGTTTACCTTTAGTTAACTACCTAAACCGACGGAGTATAGAGATTGTTCTTAATTCTACCATAAATAATTGCAATTAACATAAACACCTTTAAAATAAACAAATAACAATGTTTTTATTTTTTTATCTTGGTGTTGCATGATAACTCAGACTCTTCGTCGCGCGTTGAAAGTCATCGCCCTTTTTATTAGTCTGAGTGTTAATGTTCATTACTCCATTATGTAATGAGACTTCAAGTAATTAGGGCCTTAACACACTAGCGGTTTGGGTGCGGCTGCGGGGCAGGCGCGTGGTGAATGTGTCGCGAATAAATCGAAGCTGCACAGCGAAGATGTCACGGACTCGTGACAAATTTGCAACGTTTTCGTAGCGTATTTTTAGGCAGGGCTGGCGGACGGCCACGCTTGTATTCGCAGCCATCTCGTTGCGAGTCCGCAATAAAATCGCTACGCATACGGGCGTGTTCGGAGCGCGCTCGTATCGTATTCGTTGCGCACCCGCTCCGCTTAGAAGACAATCTATTCGTATGATATGGCCCTAAACTCTTATGTCTTCACACTACTTTTGAAGTTGAACGTATTTACGTAAAAATAGACTTCGGTAATCGTTTTATGGTGCTAGTAAAATTGTGTAGGCTCTTCACCTTTATTACCTAACACAATAAAAACTGCTTCGACGTTTAAAGCAGTGTTTTCTTTACTTGTTAATGCAGACACGATAAGGGTGAGCCAGACTTATTCTTACAGGTTCTCATTTTCATGAAACGTCATTCCGATCCGTGCTTCTAATTGAGTGGTACAGTAGAATGTATGAGCTCAACCCTTGATTAGTGGATGTCTCAAAGTCGTCTTGATACGTATCTCGTAAATCGTCAAGTATGATGTAAGATGTAGGTAAATTGTTCCGACGGGAATCTAGCAATTGTTCGCATAATTTTTGCATTAGATCCGTTTTCAATCTTGATAAGCCTATTCCTCCTTTCGTTTGAAACTGGGGAAATGCTGAAATCTTGATGCAACTAACCTACAACTTATTCCCGAAAGGGTCTTGAGGTAGATCCAGCCAACTACAGGCCTATTTCGGTGGCGTCCATGTTTTGTAACAGGACTTAACATTAACCTCCTGACATACTTTGAAGCCAACAACGTCCTTGTTGCCTGTCAATTTAAATACCTTCCGCAGAAACTAGCTAACTTGGGATCTTCTAGCGAATGCTATTCACATACGTGGGAGGCCATCAAGAACCTTGGTGATGCCCTTGCCGTTTCCCATGAAATCTCAAAGTCCTGACATCGAAATCTCAAAGGTTTCATAGACTATTCGGCGGAGTCTAGCATGAGTCGAAAAAGAAAGCAAAGAAGCTTCCTTCTTACGGTGTACGGTTCCGTTCCACTGGACTATGTGATTGGATTAATGACTTCCCAGTCCTATTTCTAAGAAAAGGAATCAAAACAAAAGTATAATCCGCGGTTTTTATGTACGGTACACGTCTTCGCCCTCGTAAATATCGGTTCGATGATTGCAGACGCAAAGTCGAAGCCAGATCAAAAGTATCCTACCTACCTATACCTATTTCCTTTCTCGGTGTTCAAACTTACTCTGTACCAAATTTCATCAAAATCGCGTCTGTAGTTTAACCGTGACAGACAGAGTTACTTTCATATTTTAAATCAATGTTTTATACAATACTCAGAACTGATCGTGAAAACAATAACATTGTGTATAATACAATCTTACAAATAATACAAATTATTCATCACTTTAGTCATTCCTTTGACTTTAGTGGGTGGGTGACGCAGATCGGCTACTCACCACCTGTATTGCTGTTGTTTACAGTAGAACTAAACAACAGCAATACATTAGAAGTAGAACATTGGTCTTTTCCTAATATCTCTGTAAAGGTACCTACACGAAAAACAAACAATGAACTGTTTTTCATTACTAGAAAACCACCACACCACAGTGTTGTCTTTTTAACCGGCCTCATCTAGATTAATAATTATGACAAAAAAAAATGACGTGTAAAAGTGTTTCGTGAAACCTATTTGCAAAATAAATATCATTTATCATTTAACCCTAAGGTTGACTGGTAGAGAATGCCTTGATGCATTAAGTCCGCCTGTGTACCACCACTGTACATGAAGTTTAAATAAATAAATAAAACGTAAACGATCGCAATAGATGTCGATTCAAGACTGTTTTATGTCTTTCTTTCTATTCTTAAAATCAACTATGCGTTTAACAAAATTTGGTGTGCATAGAACCTAATTGTGTAAAACAAGACTATGACTCACGGTAAACGCACGGCAGATAAGGAAAGAATAGGATTTTAGTGAGTGTCCTGTACCGAACTAGAGGACACGATGCAATTTGTTTAATAATGCTAAGTGACTCAAATATTATGTATAAGTAAACCAATGTGTCCGTTGTTACCAGGTACTTAAATAGTTGTAACTATAGGTTATTCCATATAAGCTTGCAATAAAGTACATTGACCTTTTCCTTATATCTCTGCGATGGTACATGAAAAACAAACAATAAACTGTTTTGCATTAGTAGAAAACGTAAAGGATCGCAATAGATGTCGATTCAAGACAGTTTTATGTTATTATTTCCGTTTTTGAAATTAAGAATGTCTATAAATGTAGGTGGGTCAATCAATGACTTTTATTGCACGTTTATCTGGAATGAACTTTAGCGACCCGCCCCAGCTTCGCACGGGTGCAAAATTATCAGTGTCTCTCCACTGTATTAAGCATGTATTATACAAAATTATAAACCTTCCTCTATCTATTTAAAAAAACCGCATCAAAATCCATTGCGCAGTTTTAAAGATCAGCATACATAGGGACAGGAAGCGACTTTGTTTTGTAGTGAAGTCTTCCAAGATATCACGACTATGTGTCTTCGTGGTTGCGAGTTTGAAAGTATCGTGCTTTTTACAACTTTGTGTGTCTTGAACATAGTGATAACAACAAAATAACGTAAAATACACATTTATCGTATTGAAAAGAAAGCTACCAAATGAATTTTTATTTTCTAATGGGGAATCATCAGAATGACTTCTGCCGCTCTGCCCCGGAGTGTAGCGTGTCAGACTTTTACTGACTAAACGCCACCAAATGACTTAAAGTGGTTATCAAAATCCATTTACGGTAACTGTCACTGCCCCATCCAAAGGTATTGCTTCTAAAACAAAGTTAAAATTGAATAGGTAAATAAGTCTTTGATGTTTATTATTTTTCGTTCGGAAATTAATTTTCGATTACGGGCTGAATTACCGAAGAAACATCAAAGTAATATAGAAAAATTAATCAGTGGTTTCTTGTACCCATACAATGGCCGTTTTACATTGGGCTTTTTTCAGGATCACAACTCACTCTTCTAGAAAAGTCTATGTCTAAATATAGTCATCCAATGACTTCTCCCGCTCTAGAGTGGAGTGAGACGGTGTTTCAGACCCTGTGTTCTTTCTTTGCCTTGTGTTCTAGGGCCTCGGGTTTCCCTTTCGGAAGCTAACCCAGTAGGCTTCGGGCTCGATCATCTACATCACTTCATTGAGACGTAGATTTACTACACATTCAGTAAACAATTCGCCTCCAAATATATAACTACATAAGTCCGTAAACAATTGTCTTGTGTAGTCAAACAGTGTCCCGCACAAAACGTCGCTCGCTTCTACAAATGACCCTATTGTTGTTGCGAGCATTCATTGTCATTCGTCTTAACCGCCATTAAAGTTAACCGCCCGTGCAAGTCCACTTCTGGACTTTAGACAGGACTCCCCTCTCCGACTATAACTCAAATCTATTAAAAATATTTACAGATATTCTATTTCATGGTGGTGGGTTTGGCCTAGATTGTTTCTGGAGAAATAGAGAAATAATTTTGTACGTGTTAGGTATATCTATGACAACGAAATCTCTCAGAAATAAAGTGATTTTATGCACACATTGCACACGTCCCGGTAAGGTAGAACATCTATTTCTGGGGTTTTCTTTTACCGAAAGTATATCCTTATACGACATACGCTTGATTTTTTTAAGTTTCTCAATTTAGCTTTTGCTGACAGATTTTGATAATGGTTTGCGTATAATCTTTGAGCCCTCGTTTCATATGCTTAGGAGACGGATTTTCGAAATCATTTTTTATTCTTTGTATATGTTACCGGCCAAACCCGATTTCAGGACAAACTAAAGTACCCGTCACGAGAAGCTATAAATTATGTAAACAAACATCTTTTACTAAGTAAACATTTTCAATCGACATGAAATAGAGACGGGTTATATGAAAGTAACAACCTATTTAATTTAGTCGGATCATATTTTAACGACGCAAAGTGCTATCGTTTTTTGTTTCTTGGTCCGTCGCAGGGATTGTAAACTATCGGGACACCATTTTGAAATAAACGCGTCATTCGAGTTTCGAATGCCTACGAGTTTGTTTCATTGCTTTGCATATATCGCGGATCTGATTGTTATTGTTATAAATCGATGATATGATTGATAAAACTGTAGACAGCTTCGTGATACATGTCACTGATTCTGACACAGAAATGGAAACAACTGAATCTGACGAATAATTATTCTTAAATAATATACATATGTTAATTAATATTGTTACTTAATAATTTATTAAATCTTAAACAAATTCATTTTTTTTTGTTGGTCCAAATGTTGTGAACTCCTGAACACTTATTTACAAAATTTATAGCTTCTCGTGACGGGTACTTTAGTTTAGCCTAGGCTAAACTAGTTCTTCAGGAAGGATCAACTAGTTTGGCCTAGCCTAAACTGGTTTATCCTATCGGGCTTAGGACAAACTAGTTTAGCCTAGGCTATACTAGTTAATCCTATCGCGTATAGGAAGAACTAGTTTAGCCTAGGCTAAACTAGTTTGTCCTGAAATCGGGTTTGGCCGGTAACATATACATACATCACAAAAGTAACCACTGTACCAGCTAGGTTCGAGGGTTTAGGCTGGGTTTCACCGATTTATTATATTTTTAAACCCAAAACCCTACTTAATTCATGAATCCCCGACCGGTCCTATGAGACCGCGCTGTTATTGTTTTACTATTGTGTCTCGTTTCGCGGGTATGTGATAGATTAAAACCAAATTGTCACAGATTTTTGGGATAAAGACGTATAAAGTAGAACTTGAGAAATACCACCAACAACTACCAACTCCAATCAACCAATACGCCAACTTCAAAGAAATCATGGTTTAGTCTTGATTCGGATTTATTCTCAATAGCTACCTTTTACTCGTGTAGGTAAATCCACTTATTTTAAGGCGAACCTAATAGATTGCTACGTTCTATCGAGTACAAATCCATAAATAAATGTCAGTAGGCTAATGTTGTAGGTCAATCGTTCAGTATTACCCAGGTAGGCATTTTATTGTCCTCCCTCACTAAGAATTAGGTCACAGTAGGTATTGCAGGAATTTATTGGAATTCCACGTCCTACTGGCCGTTATATCGGACGATTCGTGACTTTTTTCATAAATACGAGTATGCACTTCGAGGTACTGATATAACGAGGATTATTAAATGAGAAAAAAACACACAAATATTTTTATAATATTTGTGTGTTTTTAATCCTTCGTACACGTTTGTATGATTATTTTGTTTTGATACTGCTGACAGATGTTTGGTTAGTCACATTATTGGGTTTTCCTTCTTACCATGTTGTCTGATTGTGGTAGTGAGCAATAGCCCTTCTGAATTTGTGGTGTGAGTCAACCCGTGATTGACTTGGGGCCATGGGGTCGATTTGGGCCATGGGTTGACTTTCAAAAAGGAAGCCTAGGGTCTTGGAACGCAAGGCAAAGACGGAACATTTGAGTGTTTTAGTCAGTAAAAGTCTGACAGGCGCCCACGTTCCGTCCTAGAGTAGAAGTGGCATATATACGAGTATATATTTCTTCGTATATTTTATTTCCAATCTCATTTACATAAACAATATCTTGAGGAGTATAATCAACAGTGTTATGGTTGACTGTATTTGTAATTCTTATTAAATATTATTTTATCAACCATTTGCTTACGTCAATGTATAAATAATAAACAGGCTGTTCTCCGAAAATAACCTCCTTTGCATTTTAAATGGCTCAAGTGCCTAACACAAATCTTCTGTTTTCCAACTTGTCTTTAACTTGAAAACAAGAAACAAAAACTTTGTACCTGTAGGCAGTAGACAGTATTTAAAAAAATAAAAAGTAAAGACCCTCTTTGATATTTTGTAAACCATTTAAGTCATCGAAATATCTGTTTTTCTTAGCACTAAATGCGCATATTGAGTTGTCAGAAAGGCTCGAGGTAGTAGCAAATCACATTTCTATCAACTGTTCTGCGGACTCCAGTTCATCAGTATTTTAAAGGGTACCGAATTTTAAGTCTTCTTCCAGCCCTTATCCTGTATTACTTGGGGTCGGCGAAAACATTTTTTTTCTTCCTTTCTGTCTGTCCTGTCACCCGTCCTATCCAACTCAAATTTTAAGACTACGAAGGGAAAATGTTGAGATGAGAGGAGAGAGAACCATGTTGCAAAATAGCCGTTGATGTCAGTAAAAAATAATAATGAAAATCCAATTTCTATGCAAGCAGACCATAAGTTAATCTAGTTAGTCTCACCATTATCATATTGGTATTATTCGAAGCACGTCTCGGGCCGGTATGTGTCGATTACATCAGTGACGCAGACTGCCGCTGCGGCGCCGATCTGGCTTTCTCTAAAGTGTTAGACCGTGTTTACACTTTTACTTACGCTCTGGGTACTTATTTGAATCTGTATCAAATTGCTTTCCGGTCATAAAGAGCATTGAGCTATTGTTGACAAAAACTTTCCACGTACATAATAGATGCGGCATTCCATTGGAATTCGAAAGTGATTGAATAGTTTGATGGTAGATCATGCGTTTTAAATTGTACCAATCTTCCAGTAGCCTATCTCGTGTTTGCATAATCAGCCTTATAATGTTTCCACTCCTAGAACTCAGGTCTTCTCGCTAGAAGATTGAATAGACAGTATATCCACTATGCAGGCCAATGCGTGATAGTGGATATCACACATTTATTTGAATTGTTGAGAGTAGTGGTGTTGAAATAAATTACACAAAGTACCTACCTAAGGAACCTTTCTGGGTTGAACCTACTACGTACAGCTCGTAAGTTGGGACTGTAACCACTTGGTCTTCATTGGTCCCTGTCCTAACCCATACGAACTGAATTTTTCAAGGATAGAAAGTGTAGGTATAGTGTTACTCTGCGACATAGTAGTTCTTCCTTCCATAGATAAACATTTAAGTCTTGTTATGTAAATATATCGTTGGTTTTGTATACATACCTATACAACATGTAACATAATTAACGCACATCATCTGGGGGGGTCATTGTACTCGTCACAACTTTTACTATGGGACCAAACCTAGAATCGAGAAAAAATAATCAGCTGTTCCCTACATTAATGTTTGCTTTGTCGTCAAAATGTATGGAACAGCTGATTATGTTTTTTCGATTTTAGTTTAATTATGTTACATGTTGTATAAAACTAAATAAGAAAGAGATTCCGAAGAATTAAAAACTTCCTTTTTGATATCGGTTAAAACTGGAATCTAATTTTTCGGTCAATAAGAAATTCATTGAGGTTATAAATAAATCTTTAGTATTCCATATTAGATTTTAATCTACGGTGTAGTTACTTAAATATTCATAGTCTCTTACACTGGGGGATACTAGATAATAGGAAAACCTTATTTTGCCTGGCTACATAATGATTTTATTATGCACTTTGGCTATGTCGTTAAAGTTTTATGTGTCTTGTGTAATTTTAGTCGTAGGTTGAAATTGTTTTTTGTTTCTTCTTTTTTTTTAACGATAATCACTTGTTCTATAATCACTTGTTTTATAAAAAAATAACGTAAATAAATCGTCTTGCTTGATATTTTTGAGTTTATTTGTTGCATAATATTAAAAATTCATGAATTTTCAACTAGGTACTCAGAAAGAGTAGGTGCGCCGGGCAGGACAAAATATACCTCAGTCACTCTTTTTTGTACTGACCGTTTGTCGATAAAAAACAGGAACGTCCCAAATACATTCGCGTATTTTGTAAACCATTTTTCGCTTACTTAGAATGACCTAACTCAAAATACCGCTGAAGCTTGTGCTGTAAACTGCCAAAGGTTGCCCGAATTTTGAGTAAAAAAATAAATTTCTAAAAACCCCATGGTTATTTAGTTATTTCCCTCTTAATTTTTGAGTTAGATCACTTTCATTCTATGGGTGCGATTTATGATTATCTTTCAGAATTGATTTTCGTCTTCAACATCATGTACCTACATTTAAATAATTTCCATTGTTCGAATTACCTTCCTTACTTCATTGACAAATCATTATTGAACCGATCGTAAATACGAGTACTTACATTTACATAGAACCGATTTGTTAATAAACCGAAACTGGTTAGCGGTAAATTAAATAAGTTTAACCTGATAAATTAGCTTATTCATACACTATATTGTGGTGAGAACTGCGGCTAAGCACGCGCGTCGTCGGCTGTGGGGTACGTAAATAGTGGGGAAAACCGTGGGAAATTACGTCTTTACCTCGAGGGTACGAGTACATATAAATTACTTGATTATTGATCTTTTGCAACTTACCTAGACCATATGTATACAAAGTAACATTAAGTTAGTGCGTACGATAAGGAAGGAAACAAAAAAACAAAGAACGCTCTTTGATTTAAATGATGTCATACTCTTTGGAACCTGATTGTTTTTCAACTCGGTTTTTGCCGAAGATTAAATTATTGTCAGAGTTAGTTATGGTATTATTATTAAATCATGTTGTGTATTAAAAATATGTGAAAACAATGTACACTATATAGTATACTTAAAATGTACTAAAAACAAAGACGCTTCCCGCTATCTGTCCCTATGTATGCTTAGATCTTTAAAACTACGTAACGGATTTTGATGTAGTTTTTTTTTAATAGATAGTCCGTTATAAGTTGGCGAGTGTGAAGTTAGGCTCTGCGAATTTTGGCGCTTGAAATATCGTACAAATAAAAAGGTTTAAAAAAAATTAATGCCTATAACTGTTTTTAACAGCAATAAGAACTGCAAATTGAATTTATTTTTTTAAAACCTTTATTTTTGTACCATATTTCAAGCGCCAAAATTCGCAGAGCCTAACTTCACACTCGCCAACTTATAGCGGACGAACTGTAATAGAATGATAGGAAGGTTTTTATGTAGAATATTGTAGAGAAAGACTAATAATTAAAAAGCGGGTTTAAAAAATCTTAATACTTATAGGAAGTAAAAGAAACCACTGGCAGCTAAAAGATGACCAGTCTCAAAGTCTCAACTGACAGCGTCCTAAACTTTGGATCTAGATAGCCTAGCTTTATACTTATGAGTCATTGCCAATACTAAGTAAGCATAGATACATTGTACTGTAACGGAACGGATACGTCCATTGAAGGTAATATTGTAATGATATTATTTTGCATTCCACGTCTCTAGTTACATAAACAAGATTCTTATTTACAAAATATGATAACGTAAAATTCTTTTGCTGTTATGTTTACTTACTGTAAGTCGCCATTCATCACACGTCCATTTATTTTGGCATTCCTCATACTTTCTAAGATTATACATATAAAACACTGTTACACAAGCTTTATTTTGTGATTTTAACCATATACAACATGTAACATAATTAACGCACATCCTCTGGTGGGGTCATTGTACTCGTACGAACAACTTTTAGTATGGGGCCAAACCTGAAATCGAGAAAAAAAAGTCAGCTGTTCCCTACAATTATGTTTGCCTATGTTTTTACAATGACCCCCCAAGAGGATGTGTGTTAATTAAGTATGTTACATGTTGTTTATGTAGTAAAATAATAACCATATAAGTAAATTAAATGTAGTTGTAGTAGTAGCGTACGAGTATTTCAGTGTCTGTTTCCTATTTTTTTCAATTTTATCTCAAAAGCCGTTTTGTTCCCTTGGGATTTTTTTTGTCTTACACGCGGGCGAATCCGCTGGCAGAAGCCAGTTTAGAAGAGATATCTGGAATGAGCCCTTCTAAAAATAAATAAATAAATCAAAACGAAAAAATACCCGAATTGAATTGATTTTTTCATGTGTTCATTATGAATGTGAAAATAACTTTGTCAGTTACGCTTACACTGTTAAACTACTGAACTGATTTTGATGAAATTTAGTATGGAGTAAGCTTGAACCTCAAGAAATTGCATAGGCTACTTTCATCTACCTTCCACTTCGTCTTCTTCTGACATCTTCCTTCTATCTTCCACTTTACTAAGCATTCGCAATGAAGCCTCAGATACATTAGAGTCCAAAATATTATCATGACATGACGCGCAACGCGCAATTTACGTCACGCTGCATCATTGCCCATTGCTCAGTGTCTCGTAACTTGCCCCCCAATCTTTTACAACGCATTCACGTGACGCGGGACTTGTTGTTGGGCAATTTGTCAGAGTTGCGCGTCATGGTGGCAGATATTTTATCCCCCTAATAGATCTTTGGCTTAACCTATAATTTAGGTGTCTTCAAGGCTAGAGTGAATAGGCTCTTAACCTATCACATACCCGCAAAACGAGACACAATAGTAAAACAATAACAGCGCGGTCTCATAGGACCGGTCGGGAATTCATGAATTTGCGCCTCAACAGCAACGATTGCACCACTGCTTACCATCAGGTGGGATCGCGGTCAAGCATTTTATGACAATAAAAAAAAATATCCCAGCATTTTCGCGAAAGAAGCCATTGGCAGAATCTAGTATGCTATACTTTTTCCTCCGACCCACTGAAATGACGAGAGTAGAAGAGATGTGTTATTTTCCGCCTGAAACCTTCGCGTCGTTATTTGGGTTGAATGGACGTGATTAGTGTGATTACTATGATAAAGCCTATTCATACTATTTGTTTCCGCGTAGAAAAAATAATGTATAGCTGCTCATATGCGTGCTGTATATGAGAAGCTCGTGGCTAGATAATAACAGCTGCAGTCTGCACAGGTCGATCTTCAAGATTAAGCAACGCTTGCCAAGGTTGGCCTGTGGAAGGGTGACCATCTTAACATAACGAGTTTCCTCCGTGCCTCGGAAAGCATGTTAAGCCGTAGGTCCCGGCTGTCATTTGTAGATCTTTGGCAGTCGTTATGGATAGTCAGAAGCCAGTAAATCTGACTCCAGTCTTGCCATGCCATGAAGTACCGTGTTACCCCAGTTATTGGGTTGTGGAGATCTGGTAAGCAGCCGCTCCTCGTAAAATACTGGTATTCAGCTAAATCCGGCTTGACTGGAAGCCGACCCCAATATAGTTGGGAAAAGGCTAGGTAGATGATGAGCTGCTCATATGCGTGATATTTATTTCTTTGAAAGCCGTAAGGGTTGGGCCTTCCTTTCAGGGGCGTAGTTACCACCATATCAGCTGTATCAATGATACGGGTTCCCAGGGTATACGGGCACAGGCGTGTGTCCAACTTTGTAACATGTTTTCTGGGCTAAGGCGTGTGTCAAAATTTGTAACGTGTTGTCCTTAAATTTTTTATTGATAAGTGACCAGTAGTAGTGACTTAATAATACTTAACTAAGTAATTGAGTTCCAATTTTGTAACTCGCATCGCGTGTCTTTTTTATACGGATTTCCTTTTTGTAAAAAATACTAAAATAGGTCTTCAGGTGAGTTAGGTTGAGTAGTGCTACGAGATTCTTCGAAATAGTTACCGTCACCTTGGAACGCAAAGGGCAGTCTTTCAGGAATGTAGGTGGGTTTAGCTTGCTCAGTCTGGGTGGTGCATTCTCAACTTAAAGGTAGAAGTACATTACGCACATGCGGGCCATGTAGGCCGATTTGGGCGCGTCGGTCGCTATACATTTTATATGGCAACTAGACTAGTTAGAACCACGCCACGCGACGTGGTTTTACGTACAAATCAGGCGTGGCCCACGTTTGCATCAGTCTTATGTAGTTCTCGCTTTATGCTCGGTTAAATAATGAAAGCTAGTTGATAGGTGAAATCAATACCCGCGAAACGAAACACAATAGTAAAACAATAAGCGCGGTCCAATGAGACTGGTCGGGGATTCATGAAATAATAAATTAGCACCTAAGTAGTCTCCAACGTTTTAAAATCATATAGTTTCTTGTCTTGCCAAGGTCGACATGACTACCTCGATGAATTAGCAAAAATTATGTCGTGAAACAAAAGCGATATTCACTGTGACACACTGGGTACGACAAATGCCTTGTTAGCATACTTCTACTCCATCATTACTTGTGATTTTTCTTAGTATCTAGGACCGTAGGCTATGATTACCTTCTTTGATGCCATCGACTCTGTGATTACGAAGTTGGCACAAGCATATTTTAGTTGGAAACCTGCTTTTTATGAAGTAATTTCAGAGTGGATTAGAGGTATTTTATCTGTTTTTGTATTCTGTTTGACCGAAGGAAAGATTTTAAACCAATTAAACTTATATGGTAATAGGAACTTTTCATAATAGAGTAATAATTTACTAAATATTTAATTTTATTTGCAAGTTTGATAGTTACGTTTATGTTAAAGTTTATATGTGTATGTTTGTTACTCTATCACACTAAGTGCCTGAACGAATTTAAATGTTTAGTACACGGGTAGACTATATTCCAGAATAGGCCATACGGTTTTTAGAATATGTTTCCTTGGAATAATTTACTACTTCCACGTGGGAAAAGCGGCGTGTAGAAGCTAGTTTATCAAAAATGTCCAATTGGAAGTGCAGCTTTCACCACTGTTTTGTAATACAAAAAAAAATTGTATAGTTACAAATATTTCATGACTCATAAATGAGTTGATGACACTAAATTACTATAACAAAGTAGAGGCAAGGCCAGCATACGGAAATTCTGAAACTATAAGCAAGTTATAATGGCAATGGATCGGTCAAAATTGAGGTAAAACCCAAGAACCTTAGGGGTAGACGTGTTTGTGAATAGAGATTGCGAGTTGGGAAACGTAGATATAGGACACAAGCACGCCCTTAGGATATCTTCAAAGGTTACTAATGCTTCGGGCTGGTTTGGAAAGTCACTGCAGCCCTATAACGGAAAATGCAACTCAAGGAACTATGGACTATGGTGGGTTGTAGTCAGTAAAAGTTTGGCGCTGCCTGTCGCTCCACTCAGACCGGGAGCAACCTTTGATAGGAAAGGGCACTAGTTTTATTAAGAGCCCATTCAGTAGTAGACAGGTGACGATAAAATGAGAAGAACCTTAAAACCATACTATACTTGCTTACTGCTACTGTTCCAAGCATAATTCAAGTTAAAATTTTAATATAACGTCAATAATGTATCAATGATTGATAATACTATCCACTGTTTATGTCCTACCAAAGAATACTACAATAAAGTTATGATAATAAATATAGTTTATCATTTTGTTGATATTCCGTGACCTTGCATTCATAACAATGCCTCAGATGGTTCGTGGGAACTAATGTTAATTATATACTATGTAGTACCTGCTGCACCTAGTAATCGTAGTTAATGTACTTTGAAAACGCATAGTTATAAACATCGGCGTTAAATTGTAGACGTATTGTTAGAAAAACACATAATTATTGAAGACTAGCCTTTTTTCCCGCAACTTCGTTTGCATGGGTGTTGGTTATAGTGGACCCGAAGTCGAAGTCAGATAAAAGATAACCTATGTGCTTGAAGTTTAAGTTTACTCCGTACCAAATTTTATCAAAGTCGGTTCAGTAGTTTAAGCGTGAAAGCGTAACAGACAGACAGAGTTACTTTCACATTAATAATACATAAATCGATAGTTTGGCTGAACTTTTGGTGATACATTAGCGTTATCTTTATAGAATTTAACAATATCATAAAATATTTCTGCAACAATAGACACATTGCATTTACTTTTGGTCGCTAAGTACAGAAATTAGTTGTGTAAGTCGATTAAGAATTAATTTGCTCATTTTTTTATAATTCTTAAGCAACTGTATCGATTGGGTTCTGCTACTAGTAAAAAACTCAATAATTACGTTTAAGCCTATAGTTACTCTACGATTTAGTTTCACATTTATACTATAAATATGCTAATCTAAAAGCATTGCAATCTATTATTACTATAATATCCGCCGTCACAGATTGTTACTTCGTAAAAACCGCAAGTGCCATTTTCACATGGCGTAGTTGTTTTTTACAAATCATCTAATCTTTCATCTCAAAGCCTTGTTGATAGAAAACAAGCATGTCAACATGGCCATTACTTCCCCAGCACTAAATAACCATATTTATTCAATCTACAACGACACATAGATATTAATTTGTCTTTGTATTTACATAATCATCTTAGCAATCTACCACGTGGAGCGTTAAGCGTGATTTGAATGTCTCAATGCAAGTTGGTTGTAGGTTGTATTATGTTTAAGCTTCACGACAGCTGCTCCGTAGTGCACGACCTCAACTGCAGTCAGTGTGTTTTGCTCCGTCGTCTCAACTACACTCTTTTTACCATCGCCAGTGTTAACGTCTGTCTCTATAAAATTCTGTGTCTGTGCTGTTTTTATTAACGTATTCTTTTGGATTTTTATCTGTTTTGGTGAGTTCTTATCTTCCATATAAATTTTTTGTTGTTTAACTAGTTGTTTTTGAACAGAAAAGTGTCTCGTCACCTACTTTCAAAGTCCTTGTATCTCTGTTCAACCTTGTTGGTATGTTATGGTCGCTGATAGTTTTGTTGACACTAATAATTTATTTTTTAAACTTTATATCCAGTTACGTTACATGTTTATTTGCGATTATATTTTTAAACATGATGTCAATATAAAGCAAGTTAGTTCTACGCACACTATCAGTCACTTCATTTCGTTTCGTCCCGATGCCAAAATATTTGTTCAAGCCGTATATTGTTTGTATACGCTGATACAGACCATAATATTTTAATATTCATCATTCTTCACATAGTTTTCGACAGTTTTGCTTGTTTATATTATCATTTCCATCGTATAATTTCTTATTGCTTGAGGCTATGTTTTGTTTTGCCAGCATCCTTTTGAGAAATATTTTTGTAGATCTCTTGTATTTGGTATATTTCTAACTTTCGCTATCGCTTTTACTTTTTGATGGTTAGGCATCAATCATGGGGAATCTGGAAAAAAGATGTTAAATGACGTTTTGGGAAAGTATATTGGAGATTTTTTGTGTTAGTTAAACTTAGGGTCTTAAGTACTCGTATATTTTAATAACCTTCTTTATAAAAATAAAAGTCATAAGTATAAAGTTTTATAAAAACACACCATATTTTACAAAATAAAGCTAACCTTCTTTATACCGAAAATTTAAAAAAATGAAATAAATGTCATAAGTATAAAGTTTTATAAAAACACACCATATTTTACAAAATAAAGCTAAGTTTTTTTAAGTGCTCCACAATCGTAGAATTGTAAATGAGACGTTTTACTCGACGTTGACGAAAAAATACGATTAAATTATCATTGTCGAATGAGTTGAGAACAGATAAGATTTGAGCGCAGTGGTGGCCCTGTGGTAGTTAAATGCTGCGACTTACGAGTTGTAGATCATGGATCCAAACCCAGCCAAGCGCATTACTTTGTGTAATATAATCCTCACCACTGTTCTCATAACGGTAAAGAAAAATATCGTGAGGAAATCGAGATGTCTAAGAACTACAAATTTTAGGATATTTGACATCTACCAGTCCGCATTGGTAGGTCACGAACCATTCCCGATCCCTCCCCCAGAGAGGAGGCCTGAGTCCCAGCAGTGGGAGCGTTAAAAGGCTAATTAGACTATGCCAGGACAGTATGTCCTGGGTTCTCAATATGGTTTGACAGTGTCATAAACTACTACTTGTATTCAACATCCTATTACCTACTTACTATACACTCCGTCAAGCGCAACGAATACCCTGTTTTGTTCAGCCTTGTCACTTGTTTCTTACATTTAACTGTTTCGACATCACAAACTCTGTCTTCAATATCACCAGTTGCTTCAGATCTATTTATTAGCAGATAGTAAAAATGCAATTGTATTGTAAAACTGATTTCTTTAACGTTAAATCTGTGTTGCAATTCGTTTTCTTGATTGCAGTAAAGAGTGATAAAGATCTAGTACTTTGTTATCAGTTTAGCTGACTAATTGGCAAATACGAGGTTCTTTAGAAATCACTAATCAACAACATATTTTTTACTATGAACATGTTATTGAATAATTTTTTTGTGACTTGTACACGGAGAAATTTATTTGGAAATTAGGTATTCCATATTACATAATAAAGTATAAGGCCTGAAACTGCGTTAAGCGGGCGCCCGCGACGGGCAACCGTCGCGTGCCTACGCGCGTGGACACGCGCGTGGGCTCCGTGGCTACGCGACGGTCCCCGTCGCGGGGACCCGTCGCGGAGACCGATTATCGCAGTGTCGCTAGTTCAATTTTAACGGTGTGCTTGTATAGTCGTGTCGATGGAGAACTTAATATATTATTACATAGCAAAACGACGACTAGCAAAAAAAAACTGTCCCACTTTGGAAGCGAAGACAGTTTTTCATCCATCCTAGAAATCAAACTAGTGCACCGCCATCCACGAGATGGCGGTGCACTAGTTTTCGATGCAAAAAAGGGTCTAGATGACCATCACAAGGAAATGAATTCTAATCGATATGAAGATTGGTTAAAAAATATTCTTCCAAAATTAAAACCGATTGCAGTATACAGTACAGTATAACTGCATTCTGTTTCAATTTTGGGAGAATATTTTTTAACCAGTCTTCATATCGATTAGAATTCTGAGTTTGTTTCGGTGTTTCTTCTCAGGGTAGTCAGTTAGTAAGCACCGGCCTCATCTAGTAAAAAAAAGTCCAACAAAAAAATTGACGTGTAAAAGTGTTTGTGAAAACCTATTTGCAAAATAAATATCATTTATCATTCATTAAATATTTTTTAAATGCTTACTGTATTTTTTCATTTTAAATAGCTATCTACTATTCAGGAAAAATTATTATAAAAAACGATACTACTTGATTTTATTAACGGCAATTTACGGTTGAGGTACATCACTATTTAAGAATTGCAAAAAAGTGGCAACATTCGTTATGTCATTTTTGTCAAATGATGAAATGACAACCCTGAACAAGCCCGTGCGTGTGCCCTGGCGGGGACCGCGCGTGCCCCCGCGACGGGTTCCGTCGCACGGAGGCGGGCCCCGTCGCGTGGGTGCGGGGCGCGCCTCCCCGTGACGGACACCCGCGCTGGTCCCCGCGACGGAGCACTTTTGTATGAAACCGCGCGGGTGCCCGCTTAACGCAGTTTCAGGCCTTATGGTGATTGTTGTTAAGGAGGAATTACTGTGTCTCAATCTTCCGTCAGTTTAAAATTAAGTATACACGATTTATATAAGGTTCCAATAACTGTATTTAGCATAATCAGCCTTATAATTAGTGTCCGACCAAAGGTGCAATTCTGGCCGAAGCCGAAGCCGAAGCCGATTAATCGGTATTCACCAAAACCTTCGGCCGAAGCCGAAGGTGATGATAAAACACTAAATAAAGGAGTCTACACACCAAACCCGCCGACCCGCCGACACAGCCCCGGCGGCTTGGTGTCGGCGACCCAAACCCGAACCAAACCCAAACCCGACACCAAGCCGCCGGGCTGTGTCGGCGGGTCGGCGGGTTTGGTGTGTAGACTCCTTTAGATTCGCGCTCTCAAACTTGTTTCGACTTGTTTTGTTTACTAACTGCGATGCGCTCGGGCTGGTGCGGTGGTGCGGCGAAACGCTGCTCTGCTCTGCGCACTCTCCGTCTCGCTCTAGCATCGTTCAGTAAATTTCAAATTTTGACAACTTGCAAACCTTCGGCTTCGGCAAAAGCTTCGGCTAATTTTTGGCCGAAGCCGAAGGTTTGGCCGAAGGTGATTTTTTCGGCCGAAGGTGGCCGAAGCCGAAGCCGAAGCTTCGGTCGGACACTACTTATAATGTTCCCACAAGGTGTGTGGGTCATAATCCACCAAGCGAACCCAGTGCGGATTGGTGGAGGTCGCATGTCTTCGAATTTTTGGTTGTAGGACACGCTAGTTTCCTCACGATATTTTCCTTCACCGTTCATTACTGTGTTTTACCAAATTTGAGATTTGCAAATGGTTGTGTAAGAGGCATCTGATAATCTTCCTGACGTTTGTACTAATTAAGTGTAATAAGTAATAACACAGCGTAAACTTCACGTAAAGGTTCCCTTCCCGTCTTCTTATTTTCTGCTAGCCTATCACATACCCGCAAAACGAGACACAATAGTAAAACAATAACAGCGCGGTCTCATAGCACCGGTCGGGGATTCATGAACTAGACGGGCCACTACAGACTGAGAAAATTATGAAGTAAATTTTAAAATTCGGTAGATGTTCTTCGGTATTATGTCACGGTAACTTCTGACTCAGTCTATCTTATGCATTAAGCTGGTCTATCAAGGCGAACCAGACATTGTATTTGCAGACGTTTATAAGGTTATGCGTATTTCCAGATACATAAGGTATGGAAACTTCTCGAGATATGAAGAAATCAATTTTATCAGTTTATCCTGTTTTTATGAACACTTTTTACTATAAAGTTTTTTGTATCTTCACACATTACTAATAAACATAAGTACAAGAAAAAGGAAAGAAGTACAAAAATAGGTGCAAAGGCGAGTTGGAAAAAGATAGACCTAGACACTGATGTTTTCTCAGACAGAGTTTTACTCAAATAACTTCACTGTATTTTGTTTTATCGTTTTTTTAATTAAATCAAGCTTCCTTAGCGTAGGTCTTCTAGTTGTAATAAGATATAATCATATTTTATAGCAACCAGAAGATTATTAACTTCCTATTGTTTCATGTGGTTTAGTTGTAACAATTCATTGAGAAATCTCTTAGTAATATTTTCTCATTGATTTATTTTCACATTGTTTTCAGTTATAAAAGATACGTCGTGAACACCATAGTACTTACTTATTATGATAAATACTATGATGTTTACGACATTTCTTAACATTATTATTTATTAGTGGTAGCATCTAAGCATCTGAGAGTATATTACTCGTAACTGAATCCAACTTGTAAACAAAAATATAGTTTTTTGTCGTTTTTCGTCGTAATTTAGAACCATTACTTACTATTACTAGAGCGGAATGCGGTTGCACGCGGCGGCATCGACAAAGCGGTCGGTAACACGCATCCTTTCGTCAACAATGTTAACTATGTTGTCAAACAACCTATACGATGGAATTTGTCCTTAGACGTCTTATGTAGGCCAGTCTGTATTCCCAATCCTTAGTAACAATGCTATCTATGAAGTCCAAATATTATTATTTGAAAATGCGACATCATTTAATAATTTTTATCTTACATTTTATCTCGAACGTAGATCAGATTTCTTATCTTTATTGATTGATAAAGACAATATTTCGGGGACATAACTATTTAGTACTTCGACCCGATACGACTGCACGTATTCTGCAATGAGCTCTTCCGGTAAGCTGAATTAAATTAATTTGATTCAATTATTGTAAACTTTTGTAATAATGTCAAAGAGTACGAAATAAAAAGACGGGAAAATATACAGTACTTCTAAGTTCTAATAGACATAACACAAGAGCAAAAGACCTTTTAATTTTGTGTAATCTTCGAACGAAAAAAGCAAATTGACGCGGAAGACTATAAAATGGTTGTGATTGTTGTGAAAAAATGTTGACTGTGTGCCAATCTTACGTGAATTCACAAAATAACTTGACAATTTATACCATCAAGACCAAAATAGATATTGTCTCTTGAAACATATCACACTTGTTATACTTATAAGAATAGCAGAAATTCTGGAATTAGAGCAATATATTTTTTTAGTTCTGCTATGAATAGTGTTCTATATAAAAATGTTTATGTCGTGCTCAACAAACACAAAACCCTTTTTATACCAACTCTACGAATTAGGCGGAGGTTTTTAAGTCACGCTTCTTCATTAACTAAGTCATTATCACTGTGTTTAACAAACATAAATACCTACGTAATTCGTTTGTAATGTTTACAAATTGCATTCTGTTTCTAATTGAGCTTTTCAAATTATCTAAAATATGCAAGTGTTTCGTCTCGCTCCGAAGATATCAGCGTGGTTAATCCTTAATAGGTACTATTCTCATTTGTTCTAATGTTATTAGTATTACATGCTCGTCACAAACAAATATTGTAAAATTGGCGCAGATATACTCGTATTATTATTGTCAAACATATGAAGGTCATTTCGTTAAATGTTGAGTTGAAATTCTGGGTTTTTCTCGTTCCTAAAAAAATAAAAATAAGCGTGACTATAATAATTCTGCATACCTACATATGACATCTTAGATCTACATACTGATGGGTATAAATTGTGATAAAACAGGTTTTTCAGAATAATCTAGATAGTATCGTTACATAAGAATGCGAATTGTGTTCGATTTACGAGATTGGATGCAGTTTTATCTTTTATCAAAATGTACCTAACACGTTTACTGCTACTGATCACTTCACATCTCTGATCTTATAGGATTACATCTGTGTGTAAAAGCATAGATTTCATGGTATTTCTTGTTGTGGTTTCAGAATCTTCGAAGCCGAAGATGTCGGAGGGTGGCGTGACGGGCGCGCTGCTGTACGCGGTGAGCGCGGCCGTGCTGGGCATGCTGCAGTTCGGCTTCAACACCGGCGTCATCAACGCGCCGCGCCCCTTCATCGAGAACTTCATCCTCGACCAGTACGAAGCCAGCCCCAGTCTCGTCTTCAGTATCATCGTCAGCATCTTTGCCGTCGGAGGTATGATCGGTTGCCCCTTCGCCAGCTGGATGCTAGAAAAATACGGCCGCAAAAATGCCCTTCTCGTCAACTCTGTGATCGGTGTCCTCGGCGCTGTGTTCATGGGCTTCAGCAAACTGGCTGACTCGGTCGAAATGATCATCATTGGTAGATTCATTATAGGAGTCAACTGCGGGTTTGCGACTACTGCTTCACCGACCTACGTGTCAGAAGTAGCACCCGTCAGGTTGCGAGGAGCATTTGGAACAGTAAACCAGCTAGCGGTTGCATTTGGACTGGTCGGTGCACAGATCTTAGGTATCGATATGATACTAGGAAGTAATGAAGGCTGGCCATGGCTACTTGGACTCGCCATTATACCGTCAGCCCTTCAGTTCGTGATGATCATTTTCGCACCTGAAAGTCCTCGGTATTTGCTACTTGTCGCCCGGGATGAAGAGAGATCAAGGGCAGAGCTAGTTAAGATCCGTGGCACGAGCGAAATTGATGATGAGATCAATGACATGCACGTGGAGGACCGCGCTGCCAGACAGGAGGAGAAGTTCACCATCCGGGACTTGTTCGTGATCAAGGCACTCCGAATGCCTCTCATTATTGGAATCGTGATGCATCTGTCGCAGCAGTTGGGAGGTATCAACGCGGTTCTGTACTACTCCACGACGATATTCGAGAGTGCTGGATTAACGCAAGAGAACGCGAGGTTGTCTTCTATCGGTGTCGGCAGTATGTTGTTTATAATGGCTTTGGTGTCGATTCCTCTGATGGACCGCCTGGGCAGGCGTACGCTGCAGTTAGGTGGTCTCGCTGGTATGGCGGTGTTCTCTGTGCTCATGACGGTGGCCTTCTTCACGTACGAGAACAACACGACGATGAGCATCTTCGCCGTGATCTTCACGTTCATGTACGTGGCGTTCTTCGGCGTGGGCCCGAGCTCCATCCCGTGGATGCTGCTGTCGGAGCTGTTCGGGCAGGGCGCCCGCAGCGCCGCCGTCAGCGTGGGCGCGCTCGTCAACTGGTTCGCCAACTTCATCGTCGGCCTCACCTTCATCCCCATGTCCGAAGCGTTCGGCAACTACGTGTTCTTGCCTTACACTGTCCTCCTCATCTTATTCTTTATCTTCACCTATTTCAAGTTGCCAGAGACAAAGAACAGAACAATCGAGGAGGTCACAGCTCTCTTTAAAAAGTAATCTTTTAAAAGGACTAGACTTAAGCTACATTCCTTAGACCTAAGAATAATTATTGCGTCACTGCAATGTCTTTACACAGCATTATTGTGATAGAACTGTATGTAATTCGATTTACTAGAATATATGTAGATGAGCGAGTGTTATCTATGTCCTTTCAACCAGATTTGTATAAAAAAATCGAAAGACTGAACACCACACTTATATTAAATGGAGTCGTTTAAAGATTCTTCATACTTGATATACCTTTGAATAAAGTACTTATTTAACAATAAAATTAATATTGTATAAATATTTTAGAAGATGATTATGCATTAATTTGATTTTAATATTTATTCAATATTATGTATCACTATTTAGAAATCATGATATAGGTATTATACATTGTACTAAGATATTATAAAGGTTCATATAAATTTTCACTTAAGTAGCTATTGAACGAAAAAGCCGTAAGTAGTGATATACGGTAATGTCAAGAACAACAATTTACTATTAATTTATTGATGAATGCATTATACATTGTTTGATATTATTGTTGTATTTCCAAAGGTTCGAGGGCCAAAACTTTGTTTTATGTATGTTTTATTGTTATTAAGATATTGTTTGTTAAGTTCTGGTGACAGCGAATTTAGATCAACATTTATTTTTAATTATTTTTGGTGCTTTTTTTCGATTGTCTATTCTAGTGCCTTAACTTTTGTGTTACAGTGAAATGGTTAGAGTTAGAGCAGGTTCAAATGCCTAATTTTCAGTATCCAGTGTAAAAGAGGTCAATGAAAGTAGGTAGTAATGTAAAGATACATAGGGTGTGCCACAGCGCGGGTAGATAGAAGGAACAAGAGTTTGAAATTATTCTTTTTTTAACTAAACTTCAGAATGAAACTCTCGTTAGGACTAGAAGCAATACTATAACAAAAACTCTTGTTCCTTCACGAAAGAAAAAAATCTTTCTTCCCGCGCTGTTGCTAACTTAGTATCACAATTATTATGCCAATACAGGCCAGATACCATTGAATGTTCGTCAAAGCATTATTCTCAGTGAAGCATATTTTTCCATATGATATTATTATAATATAAAGTAACGTGTTAGTGAATTGTATACAATATTTAAATATTTACACTTTCTATGATATAGTTAGGTAAACGCCGCTCACAGGCGAATAGAAAAGCAGATTTTAAAAAGCTAAGTACCCATTGTTGGACGTCATTGACACAATGTGACTAAGGGTGTGTTTCCACTGAAGCGGAGCTAGACGGAGTGGAGACGAGCCGGCCATAAATTGACCAATCACAGTGCTCGGAATCTCCACTCCGTTTCAGTAGAAATAATGTGGGGAACGGAGCCGAGCTGAGCGGACTTAAAACATGTGAACGTGCCGTCGACTTGGATAAAACGGATTAGAGCAGGCTGTAGTGCCAAGCAAGAAGCGTAGCTCACCGCCCCATTCAGCTTCAACTGAAATACTTGCCATTTTTTACTGTTCTTCTCCGCTCTACTCCGTCTCTGTGGAAACGCACCCTGAACTTCAGTCCTCCGAATCCATTTTACATCAACTATGGATCAACATCAATAAAGTGGGTCAACACACATTAGAAAGTTTAAAATTCCATGCCCATAGAAAACTAACTAGTTAAGTCAAACGTGCTATACCTCAATAGTTGATAACGTAAGAAAATGCACATTTTTCTAATATTCAAAAACATTAGAAAAGTATTTTAAAGTAAACTTTATTATTCATCAATTTATTCATTAAGTCGTTCATGAATATAAAAATGTAAAAATAAATAAACCCAGTCCACTTTTGTTAGAATAATTTTGTTGGACTACAGACTAACACTTTTGCTACTAAATGATGCGTTTACCCTACTTGTTTATTTCCAATTAGTCAAATTTACGTAAAGTAATTGTAGTCGAGGGAAATTATAAAGATCTAACCGTCCCAATGTACCTTGGTGCCAACTATGTGTTTGTACTAGAAATTTCATTTTCCTAATGAGAGAGAAAGTTAAATTGTCACTATATACATAAAACAATTTGAATATTCAATTAGGAAAACACAGCTCAATCTTGACAGTATTTATATATGTATATTCATATCTAATAATAATATATTTTTGTTTAACTAATGAAGTTCTAAAATGGCAACACTACCTTTTGCGTCTCGCTATATGAACGTGTGTGCGAGCGAGAGAAATATAGTGGAGTTGCCATTTCTATTACTTTATAGTTGCTTGTTGTATATTATTTATTGTTTGTATGTATTTATATTTATTTGTTGTATTATAGCTAAGTGTTAAGTTTGTTTACTTACAAGTGATGCTCGAAGTCAAAGATGACACAAAATGGAGTTATTTAAATATCACAGATTTACTATGAACCAGAGAAGATAATGGTTTAATATTAAAATCAATTATTGGATGAGCTGAGAGAAACTTCAATATTTTAGAATTTATCTACTTTATTTTGACAAGACATTTTTATGTGGTTCCAGTTTAGGAGTTGATAATAAAACAAACAACTTTTCGTAATTCCAAGTGATGATATTATTATAATATACATATATTAAGATATAGTATTGAAGTAAATATTCTAATATTGAGACGTCAGAAAAATATGTACCTTGTGAGATAACACAATTTAACTATGTACTTGTAATTTAAATGGAACTCTGTCTTTATTCTTTAAAAAGTGGATGTAATTTGAAGCTTTGCTTTTCCTATTATAATTATGCTATAAAAATATCTTACAAGCTACATCTAGGAAAATCAAAATTGTTCTAACTGCCCATAATTTTTCTTTAACATTTAATATTTCAGTACTGTATATAAAATAATGCAGGGTTTTTTTTATAATTTTTATTTTTCTATACTGTACCTTTTCATACAATCATGCACAGTAACTATAAAAAATGTTATACAATATTTTCTGGATTGTGTAAATATTTTTTTTCTACACTTTTATTGTGATGTTAAGAAATCCATTTTATAAATAAATATGCTATTATTAGTAAGTTTAGCTATCGGGTCAAGACAAGAAATAAATTGCCTTTTGGAACAGGCAACATTAAAAAAAAACATGGATAGCCATAAACTGTCAATCAAAGTAGCTACAGAGTAACATTTTTTCTTTCTTTTAAAGTTGAAAGTTACCCAGTTTTCCGTTACTGAATTTAATTGTTCTGTTTTACTGCTTATTGCATATTATTGTTATTAATACCGGTAGCTGTTATTATTGTAGCCTAGTAATAAGACACAATATTGTACCTAATTAAATCAAATGAGAAAAAAACAACAAAAAAGAATACGAATTTAATTCGTCTGTTGATATTAAATTATTACTATATTAGCAAAATGTGTTGTTTTATTATTATTTAAATAATTTAAGCTGCCATTTCTGGTACAGTATAGCCAAAACGTGTTGGCTACTCGGATCTTGGCGTTCCGAACGATTGCGCTTACTCAAAAATATACCTATGCATTCGCCATTTATAATTCATAAAAAAAAGTACTGCGCAGCCAATTAATTGTTCGAAGTTCGAACCGGTCAAGATATTATTTCGGCTGTAAATCTGTATTAAATATTTTTTTATAAATCTTCTTTTGTAAGACCATAACTTTACCGCTCTATATTTTTTAATTCAAAGAAAAGTTGTAGACTAAAGAAATATGTTTAGGCTTTGCGCATATAGCTTTTATTCTTCAAAAAGAAGGTACTTATTACTTACACATGCCTATACAAATGGTGAAAATCATCAAGATTAAAAAACTAATTCTTTTTTATGTCATTTAATCACGTACACGTGATCCATATTAAATTGATTAAATATAAGAAATGTAATCAGTATTGACAATCAATTGCATTCAAAGCTGCCATACAGATAAAGACAAATCGATTATTTTGATAAATAGGCATTGTAAACGATAATTTAGTCAGGTATTTGGATTTATTCAGATATATTGATCGGTTTGTCTCAAAGGTGACAATTGTTCTAAAGTTTTGTCACAAATTCCATAGTTGGAGACAAAAATGAGTTTGCATGTGTCATAAGCAGTGACTTTGAATCTTTTAACGTGGGGACCCCATTCTTGTAAAATATTAGCATAGGTAGGTACCTAAACTTGCGACCCTTAGGGGTTACTAGACCCTAGGGTCTTATGAACAATTTCTGAATAATTATGTCGCTTTTGTTTCAAATCCCAAACTGCTCACCCTCACTGGAATTGAAATATACTTTTATATTTCAATAGTAATATAGTGTAGGGGACAAGTAACTTTCGCTTTTTTTTCTTTTTCCAGGCTTGCGATGGTCTCCCACTAAGGGTTGCCACCCACAGGTACTAAACATACTGCTCTTTAGGATAGACATGCGCAAAGTAGGTATACACGTAGGTAACTTTTGTACCTAAAATGAAACACTTTAATTGGTACACTGATCCTATCTTGATATTTATAGGGTAACAATGAGGTATGGTAAAAATAAGCAAATTATTCTGCTGTCCTATACAATGATGTTCAGTTATCTCCACACAATGCTGAGAACAGCTGTAATGCTTCATTTTGCTCTTCCTCCTCCACTTCACCCTCCAACCAGAAGGTCTCCATGGTGCCTTTACCCTGAGAAATTAAAAAAAGTAATTTATTTACGAACAATTATTCTTTATGCTTTTACAATGAATAAGACAGAGCAAACTAAGTTAATCATTGGGCTAAAATACAAACTTTAAATGTTGGCCTTTTTGGAGGAATGTGGAGCAGAGTGTAAATTCCCGCAAACCTCCATTTAAAAGGGAGGATCTTCCGATCAGACAGTGATATAGACACTAGGCGGTGGGCAACTGCTTTTTATTGCGCAATGTAGGATTCGTAGTTCTTATATGACGTCATAGATGTCGCTACATCTTCATAAAAACGTTTTCTGGGGGAAGCGTCAGGGTAGGTAGTCCGCGAAATTCAATTTTTCTTACGTTTTTTGCAATTTGCAAGCCAGTGGTAGGTTGTTGTTGTTGGTTGTGGTTGTGTTGTTATCAATACAAGCCTCCAAGCTCACTTAGTTGTAGGGTCAAAAACGTTCCTGCAACTAAGTGAGCTTGGAGGCTTGTATTGATAATTTTTCTGATTATAATTTTGTAACTAGTTGCGTTTTACAGTCGCTAAAGTATTTTTAACTTCATACAACCTACCACTTTCGTTGTTTGTCAACCTACCAATTTGAATTTCGCGGGCTACCCTTTAAATGGTTAATATTTGGGTCTCACCTTGACTTTGATGAGTCCTCTTGATCTGAGCCGGAACCTCCCCGCTGGTAGCTGAGCTGCCGCGACTGCTGATATTTGGACACGACCAGGCTGAAAAAAAAAGCGAAGCATATTAAAATTTAAAATGGAGATTAGTCTCACTGTGTTGTTGCCGTTGCATTGCCTGTGATGAATAAACTCAATTGTGTTGTACGACTCGTACAACACGTACAGTACGAGCACACACTACCAGGAGTGTGAAATTATTCTCAAAGGTCAACCTAAGGAAAACAGGTGGGTTTTATTCAGTTAAAGTCTGACTCACGCGCACAAAAAAAGGGTTAGTCCGACTTAACGGCAAGCATATGGACAAATCCATCGTACCTCAGAAGATGTCTGCATTCTACTAGCGGTGTTGACGGTGTCTCCCACGAGGCAATACCGAGGTAAGCGCAAGCCGAGCACGCCAGCCACCACTGGACCGGTATGGATGCCTGTGGAGATACACAAATAAGAATAAAAGTCCGATATACTACACTTCTAAATGATCAGGTTTCTCCTAAGTCCTGTACCTATATTCGACTGCTACAGTGAAGGATCATGAAGAAAAATATATTTTTTTTTGCAATATAAAATATTCGAACTTAAATATTGATAAGGTATTTGTTATTTTGTATACACCTACGTACTCGTACCTATCAGCATAATCTTTTCTCAACCCAAAGTTATTGTCTTGTAAGTAATTAGATACCAAAATATTTTTGTTAGGCCCGTATTTGAACTCTATATCACAGTAAGCGGTATAATAGTTTCTGTCTTTACCTATAGTGAGCGCAGGGATGGCCCGCGAGATGGCGAGAGCAGCGCTAGCCGCGGAGCCCGCGTGCGCGCGTCGGCGCTCAGGCGCTCCGGACACCAGCATGTACACTGTGCCCACTGTCTCCACCTAAACATATAATAAAGTACAGTGCTTTAAAGCCTCAAATACATGAAGAGACAAAATGTCCCTCAACATGACGTGCAATGCTGTAAAATGATCCAAAAACATGTCCTGCGTCAAGTGATGCGTTGTAAATGTTGGATCGCAAGCTTCGGGACAATGTATACAGTGGCCAGGTAATGTTAGAGGACGTTTTGTGTATCCAGATATAAATGATACAGGATGAATAGCAATCTCTCTCTTTTTCCCAATGGTTTCTTGCTGTTAATGACAGGTAAGAAGTCTGAAAGGATATTTAGCAAATAAGAAAAATAGTGTCGTACCTTATAAACGCGATGTGTATCAAGCAACCTGTCGATCCTAGAGTACACGTCGTTCATATAGGCGACCACCTGCATGACGTCAGCGCGGGTGCCCGCCTCCGCTAGTTGTACGGCGCAGAAGATTATTGTTACGTTTTCGAAAGCCTGAAACAAAGAACAAAGTAACGAGTGGTGGAACGAAAGTAAAGAAAGATATTTATCAGGCATCAAAATTATTTTCACAGAACTTGATTAGGATAATTTTGAGTAAATTCGTTTATGCAGCTTATTAAGTTTCACTTAACAGAAAAAAAACAGAACAGGTATGAGTAAAGTTTGTCTGTCTTATCTCAGTAGTAATTCTTTCCTCAAATTGATATCAGTAGCATTTTTGTAGCATGAATGTTACGGCGCGTAGCGTTACGTAGCACGCACGGAACAGGCGTAGCGTTTTCGTAGTGTGTCGTAGCAAGCACGTTACGGCGTAGCGTTTTGTAGCACGGACAGTGTAGCGTTTTGATAGTGTGCCGACTCGTAGCAGGATCGCTACAGCGTAGTGTTTTGGGTGCGAGGTCGTAGTACGATTGCTACGGCGTAGTGCTTTGGTTGTGAGGTCGTTATACGATTGCTATGGTTGCGAGGTCGTAGTGTTTTGTTAGCAAGTTCGTAGCGAGACACACTACTATTCGATGAGATACACTACTAAACGATGCGTGTCCAGCGTGTTTTTGTAGCAGATTCATATTGTGTTGTGATTTTACAATGGCAGTTGATTATAAATATATTTGATATTAATTTCCGGTACTACAAAAACTAGTCGACAGCTAAACATAGATGTTACTAAAAGATTCGAGCATTAATTTAACCGTCGTCAGCGTTAGTGAAAACCAATATTGGTCTTTACCTGACAAGCAGCCATAGGATCCTTCCCGGCCCTCAAATGATCAGCGATCCCTTTCGGTATCATAGAATATAGCAGCTGATCTCCCCTCTTCTTCCACTGATCCAGAAGTCTGCAAGACTTCTCTAACGAAAGACTCCTGCTTTCTGCTTTCTCGAAGAGCAGTTCCAATCGGGAGAGGTGCTGCCATCCTTGGAGGAGCATTTCTTTGGAGAGACCGTGGCAGTTCATGTCGGCTAGGGACAGTCCAGCCTGACGCAGTTCATCCAAGTCATTGAAACTGAAATAAAGCGTTCATAAAAGTAAATTATTGATTTATCGACAAAAAATAAAAATAATTAACGATGCTTGATGACTAGTTTATATTTTTTCAATTGTTCATCATCATCATCACTTCCACAAAGTGAATTGATGACCTGGTGTGGGGCACGGGAATCTCATGGATGTGATTCACACAGGACCTGACGTTTTGCCATCACCATTTCAGCCAAAAGAAGGATCTTTTGGCTGAAATGATGATGATGAGCATCACGCCAGCCGATTAGAGGATACTGCTAGACAGCAAAGGTGCTGTTTAGGGCAGGGACCGTGTACAGCACCTCCTCGTGTGTCCTCAAGCGACACAACATAAACTGACCTCGTACTCCTTACATCCATAATCGTAAGATTACGTCCGTAATCATAGAATTCGCTCAGCCTTCGCCAGTTTTAAAACTTAGTTTAACAATATTTTAAGAACATTTCAAGTGTCACTCACATTGGACTACAAAGAAATATAAGGGCATCAATCTCCTCCAGGAGATAGATGGGTCCTCTCAGCAGGATGGAGCGAGCTCCCTGGGAGCCTCGCCTGATCTCAGACCCACATCGAGCGCCGCGATACCGGAGCAGTTCCAGATCGAAGATCATGGTCTGCATGCATACTACCTGAATGAGAAAATATACATTTACACTAATGCCTTTATCTTTTAGGAGAATGTGGAAATTACAACCACCTGGGATGATTTCATGGTGAAGGATATCAAAACAGTTTCGGTGCGCTGAATGCGAGTTGTTTTGATGTTAACGCAACAAAACAAGTTTAATCAAAAAGTTTACCGCGTTTGGCCCTCTAATTGAATAAGAGTTTGAAGCGGGCCAATATCAACCGTCTTAAACGTATCGATTGCGTTAACGTAAAACAAATTCGCACTAGGTACTCAGATCAGGGGATAAATCGTGTTTTCGTAATGTTTTGGCACTTTGGCAAGTTTATCTGGAAGAAAACATTTTGATAATATCGTTCATACTCGCAAAGACCAGTTTAACTGAATTTGAGAAACAGTAAAAACTTACCTTGTCCCATGTAAAAGCTACTTTAGGTTTCCTCAGGCGTAATATTTCAGCGATAGCAGATTTTTCTATGCGGTTGAGGGGTCCACCCCATGCAGCTACCAACTGAAAAATACGGACACAACATATTAGTTTGGATACTGTGCGGTTCGTGGCTCGACAAGGGAATCAAAAAGGAATGTAACTACTCGTAATATTACATTAGGTCCGAAAGTTCGATATCGCGAAAATTAGTGTTTCGTTTAGTTATTTTAGGAAAACAAAAAGGGATTTCTTAAAGGTTCTACAAAAAAAACTTAAAAAAAAATTGATATAAACTGGTGCTCGACCGCAATCCCACCTGATGGTAAGCAGTGATACAATCGTTGATGGTGAGGCACACTATTTTATAAAGCCTATTCACTCTAGCCTTGAAGACACCTAAATTATAATTGGACGGGAAGACCGCAGCAGGCAACTGTTCCAGTCTTTCGAGGTGCGTCATAAAAAGCTTACCCTTTCTCCAGCTTTAAGGATCTTCATTCTCCTGTCGAGCAGCACTCCGAACGGGAAGAGCTGCAGCAGCAAGGAGGCTGGTACCGCTGGCAGAGGACACGGCAGACTCTTTCGCAGCATTAGAGATTGGACCTGAGATAAAAAACAGCTTGTGACATTGCTTGGTGAAATATTGAGCATGAATTTGTAGGTTTTATTTCCCGAATTTCTATAATTTTTGAGTTAAGTACTGATTTAATAGATTTTAAATTATTTAACTACTGTAATTTTCTTAATTTATTACCCTAAAATTGTGTTTACGAATTGTATAAAGACCTTTCTAAACGCTTTGTTGATACTTCATGACCTATGGTCGGGTTTTTACCTTGGACAGAGAATAATCATTGCCTTACTGCGTGCGTGGCAATACCGCCAGTCTTTTCGGGACATTATTAGTCGAGAAAGAGTTTTTTGACACCATATTTTACATTGTGTCATATCATTTTTAGTTACTTTTAATAAATAAATTATACTATTTCATACATACCCTATACAATCAACACATAACACAACGAACAACTCTCATATTCTGTTGTACTCCATATATTCACACATTCACATTATATTCCTATTTACATTTTATAAACAATCAACACTCATCACAACAAACAGCACTCATATTCTATTGTACTCCATATACTAATACACATAATAACATATTACATAAAATGCACATAACCCACGTAATAACTGTAATGAATGACTCCAACCTTAGAATTATAATTTACTGTGTACTGGCAATTAATAATCACTTACATTTAAATACATATAGTGCAATTAAAACAAATTCAGATATTAATAATAATCTACATAAGAAATACAAAGCTTCCAATACATTTACGCCTGCGTTGCGAACGTGGAATATGATTATTTTCAACAATGGGTCATCCTTTTATAAGTCACTTCAATTCATAAATAAAATTCGATCATAACTCTGATATCTCCATATCAGAAGATATAGACATGTCAGAACAGATTGAATGTCTATCACTTAGTGAAACAAGTCAGTGTTCGAAACTGCTTGGCTATGACAAAATAAATCGCGACAAAATAATAATGATTAGTCTTAACATTAGAAGCATTAACTGTAACTTCGATCTTCTAGTTGCCTTTATTGCTGCCTTAAATATGCAAGTTGATGTTATTGTGCTGTCTGAGTGCTGGACTAATATGAACAACTCCCCTCCCAATTTGGATGGTTATAGCAAGTACTGGACTAAGAATTATCTTAATCAAAATGATGGTGTTGTCGTATATGTGCGCATTGACCTCATATCATGCGCCTATGAGCCCAAATTACAAGAAGGAAACTGTTTAATTGTAACTATTAAGCCTGATTATACTATCATTTGTTCCTATCGTCCGCCAAGCTTCAAAAATCCGAGTCGTTATCTGGAATCACTTGATAGAGTGTTATGTGATATTAACACAAAACATTTAATTTTTACCGGTGATATAAATATTGACACTATACCTGAAAATTTGTCTAATATAGCTCAAGATTATTTAAATTTAATGGCAATGCACGGTCTTAAACAAGGAATCAACAAACCAACACGCATCAAAACCTGTATCGACCACTTTATGATTAAATGTACAAATCCATGTAAAACTATCGTATTTGAACAGCCAATAACAGACCACTGCCCAATTCTATTAAGCATTAATCATACAAAAGTAACAAAAAATAATGCAGTACAGAGTAAAACAGTGGTAGACTACAAAACAATACAAATATTACTCACAAAAGAGTCCTGGGATATTGTCTTTGCAACTAATGATGCTAATATTGCAGCAGAAATAATAACTACTAAACTTTTAAACATTATTCGAAATAACACCAATATGGTAAAAGTTCCTAATAGATATAAACCACTGAAACCATGGATAACGAAAGGTATAGTGAAATGTATCAGAAGAAGGGACAAGTTACACAAAGACGTAGTAAAGACACCTAATGATATACTTCTACTCAATAAGTACCTGAAATACAGAAATAAATGTAATTTTATCATAAAAAACTTAAAAAAACAATACTATCAAGAAAGATTAGATCTAAGTAAAGGCAACATCAAAGAAACATGGAAAATTATAAAAGAAGTCTGTGACATGAAGAAGAACAACGAACCTACTGCAGAATTGTTACATATCTATGCCTCGCCTACGGAGTCTTTGAATAAGGTAAATAATTATTTTACTGGTATTGGAGGTACTTTAGCAAAGGATATACTAAGCAGGATGAATAAGACTGAACAGGAACTAAAACGAGAAACTGTTATGAGTATTTCTCCTCCTAATTCTATGTCGTTTACCCCTACTGATCCTTACGAAATTAAGGGTATTATTTTGGGACTGCGAACCCAAAGTGCACCTGGATGGGACAAAATTACTGCAGAAATATTGAAGCAAAATATTGAAACACTTGTACTACCTATTACGTTCATGTGTAATTTGAGTCTACAAACCGGTACTTTTCCAAATATATTTAAAAGAGCTGTTGTCTGTCCAATTTTTAAAACGGGAAGCAAAATAGAGCCGAATAGTTACCGCCCTATTTCTCTCCTCTCAACCCTATCTAAGATACTGGAAAAGACTGTTAATAAGAGAGTGAAAAAATATTTGGAAAGCAACAATTTTTTTAGTGATTCCCAGTTTGGTTTCCGAGAAAATAAATCTACGGAGGATGCTGTATTAACATTAACCTCAACCATAGTATCGTATTTAGATAGAGGCGACAAATGTTTGGGGGTCTTTTTAGACCTCCAAAAAGCATTCGATACAGTGTCTATTCCTATCTTATTAACACGTCTGGAGAATGCTGGTATGAGAGGTGTAGTCCTAGATTGGTTCACAGATTACTTGTCCGAAAGATACCAACGTGTTAGGGTGGATGGCTATGAAAGCATTGACTCTGTGTGCGGATATGGCGTTCCGCAGGGTAGTACACTAGGTCCTACGTTATTCCTCATATATATAAATGATCTATGCAAGGTGGCTACCCTGCCATATTTAAAACCGCTTATGTTCGCAGATGACACGGTGTTGATCTTTCATGGCCAAACCTGGAATACGGTGTTTGAATTAGCTGAGACCGGTTTAGCTAGGGTAACAGCGTGGTTAGAAAACAGTCTCCTATCGTTAAACGCTAGCAAAACGAAATACGTCTGCTTCAGTAAAACATCTGTGGGTAAACCTTCTGTATCGTGCAATCTCAAAATACATACCTTCCCGTGTAACCGAAGAGAGCTCCACTCGAATTGTAACTGCGCGGCGCTTACTAAAGTCGCCAGTATAAAATACCTGGGAGTGACGCTAGATGATCAACTTACCTGGACTACGCACCTACAGTCGACTATAGCTAGAGTTAGAAAATTGGTATACATATTTAAAAACTTACGCACAGTAGCCAATCGCGTACTGCTATTACAGACATATCGAGCACTGTGCGAATGCATAATTAGGTATTGTATTTGTGCTTGGGGAGGAGCGGCAAAAACTCATATGATTGGAGTTGAGAGGGCTCAGCGTATGGTGCTAAAAGTGCTTCTATACTTACCGTACCAGCATCCCACTACTAGCGTATATGAATTGGCAGGAGTACTATCTGTGAGAAAGATATACGTATACGAAACGTTACGCAGATATCACAGAAAAATAGTACCATACTTACCTCCATCACAAAAGCGTGTAGTACGCTGCCCTGTACCTCGTGTTGAGTCGGCATTTGCTAAAAGACACAACAATTTTCTAGCTCCCCATATATACAACCAATGCGACAAGATTCACAAAGTAAAAAAACTAAATAATAACAAGTTTAAAATGGTTCTAAGTACTTGGTTGAAATCAATGAGTTATGAAGCAGTTGAAAATCTATTGATAATGAGTTAAATCTTATCCACTTATAGATACATCCACACACGAAACACACCATCACACACACACACACACACACACCATCACACACACACGCCATCACATACACCCTCACACACACAGACATACTAGCATGCAAACAAAATTGTTTTTATAAACGTTTGTTTTAAGTATTTGTGTTCTTTTAAAATTTTTTTTATTTTTTCTCTTCTTTGGTATTCTGTTTTGATATAGAATTACAATAATGTCAACATACACAGGGGAAGACACTAACACCTGTAACACAGTTTTCACTAGCGCAGGTGTTAGGGGATCCTACGAACTTGATGTACCACTTTTATATCAATAAAGAATTTTATTATTATTATTTATAAAGGGTTATCATGAAGTTCATACAGTGTTAGTGTATAATTATGTTTGTTTTAATAAATTCCGGTTCGTTAACGAAAAAAAAATGTCATAACCATAATTGAATCCCATCATCTTGGTACATACTTTATCATACCAAATTATTATTTCCATTCTTACACAACATGTTTTTCAAACACATAACTTCTGCGTATCATATAAGTATTCCAAATAGAAAACAGCTCATATTTTATTCATGTTCAACCTTTAATTAGCTAAAGTAAACAGTCTGTTCAGAGAAGATCCATGTAGGATGTAGCTACATTTATGTGCTTCGTTTATGTGTATGCCAGCGGGTGGAGTAGTAAAACTCTCCTAGAGAGTATGTAAATGGAGTCGGAACACTATCCTTTTAGAGCTTCTAGTTTTCGGATGAAGGTGGCAGGTAGATTTGTACGGTTTTTGTAGATGTTATGTACATATGCGGTATGTAATAATCGTAAAGTAATTGTAGGACCGTAGCCAGTAAATTACTTAGTTGTAATGCGCATTCGCTGTTGTCACTGACGTGACATGACATAGTGCTGTGCGTAACATTTTTTCCCTCACCATAAATTTTATATTACAGGTTCGGGCATTTGGTGGTCTTCTGGTTGTCAAGTTTCTTTACATACACTGTGTGGGCGCAGATAATACCTTTTATGCGCTCATTGACACTATTCTTGTCAAGGGGTAATCTCCTTCTTCTTTCTGCCCTCATCCCATATTATTTGGGCTCGGCGCAACATGTAACTTCCAATTACTGGGTTTTGGAGGTCAGATTGGAATTTGCTCTATGTTAAATATTGGTATTGGTTGGTTCTACTGCATACAATTAAACTGTTTACTTTCTTTCTTCCTATTCTAGACAAATATTACTGTAGGAGTGTAATAAAAATGATTGAGTACATTTTTGCCTTTTTAGAAAGAAAATATGAGGTATAGTAATCCCTAAAGACGCGCCTGGAAGAAAGGTTTCTTTATAATTTACGTGAGAAGAATTGCTAACCAGATTAGATGAGAATGAATTCGCTTTGTTACAAAAACATATCGTAGCTTTCTGGAGGTTACCATTTATGAAGTAGAAGATATCTTGTCTTTTATTTATTTTTTTAGTCTATTTAAATGTGTATAAACAAGTTTAATTACAGTAAATAATATAGATATACTTCAAAACAAAAGCTTCACAATTTTGACTGACGGTTGGCTTAGTGGTTGAACGATTGACTGCCGCGCTGCGTGTCGCGGGTTTGATTCCCATACGGAACCAATATTTATATGACCTACAGATCAGTCTTCCGGGTCTAGGTGTCTGAAGATTTTACATGTTCGTAAACGCATCTACGATACAGGAGCCATAGTTCCTACTGCAGTAGGGCAACGATTTCTTTTTTAAGGTTTTTTCATTATTGTAATTTTTTAATAATTACTTTTTATGCTTGTAAATAAATATTTTTTTAAGGTTCTAATGCGATGTAAGTAGGTACGCCAAGTAGAGTGTTATTAGTTAACCTCTAACTCATTCACTCAAATCGATAAAGCAATTTGGTGTAAGCGCAATCATTCCCCTGACCCAGCCGCAGAGATCAACCGATTGGAAAAATAAATATTAAAATTCTAATCTGATGGTCCCGACACGAGCCGGAATGTCCTTTGGGATCAAAATCAATCTGTGTCGGGAGTCTGGGATTGTCACGAAATCTCGCTTTTTATTTTGATTCCTTTTTGTTGTGGAACCGAATGAGAGGCTAAATTTAGAAGCCTATAATAGAATGCATAGTCCGGAAAACTATTTGTGATACAAGGATAGTCAATACCAATTGGCAAAGCTGCCTGGCTCACATCAGTAATGAAGATATCCCCAGAAGAACCAAGGTCACTGAGATTGTCCGAAGAAAAGCCAAACTTAAGTGGTAGTGGGCAGGGCATATTGCTTGTAGAACGTAAGGTTGATGGGGCTGGAAGGTTCTAGAGTGGCGACAGTGCATCGGAAAATACAGAGTTGGAAGATTCCCGCAAGGTAGACGATGAACTGGTGAGAATATATAGAAAAGCAGGATTACGATGGATTTGATAAATCGAATAATTTCTTCAGTTTTTAACTATTTGGTTTTCTCTCCTGCCAATTCAAGGATGTGGTCTCGTAACCGTAAAATGTAAGTGTCATAAAGGACAAGGTCTCAAGACAATGGCGAAATCAACAATGGCCCGTCAACGCGACACTTTTGGCGCAAATGATTTCGATCAATATACAAGGTGGTCCATACAAGGTGGCTTTATTGTTTGTTGGTAAATCTTAACTGGGTTTTATTGCCAAGGATGCGAGTCGTGTGGTCTTACATGCATGAGATAAGAATAACTTTAGGTACTAAACGAAAGAGAAGAATTAATATTATTGATGCAGGTGTTATTTAGTTTTTGTTTCCAGTAATGACACTATTGATTATTTGAATGCAAATCTAGGTACAACAACAATGTAATCAGATTTGGTACAGATTTCAATGTAGATAGTTGTATTAATTTAAGTTGAAAGGAGACTTTTCCTCAAAGAGAGTCTTGCTTTCCCTTCATAACTCAACCGCAATGGCGGCGAAGGAAAGTCATGGTGGGACAGTTTGAAAGATGTGGCAGTTCTTTATTGACACTGGAAGCGAACAACACCTACTGGTTTTAATAGCAAGAAAAATCATAAAGTTATAACGTATGGGTAGCCATGGTTATACCTAGCTTCATCATCATCTGCCTAGCCTTTTTCCAACTATATTGGGGTCGGCTTCCAGTCAAGCCGGATTTAGCTCAACCAGTATTTTACGAGGAGCGGCTGCCTACCAGACCTCCACAACCCATTAACTGGGGTAACACGGTACTTCATGGCAAGACTGCAGTCAGATTTATCGGCTTCTGACTATCCGTAACGACTATCAAAGATCTACAAATGACAGCCGGGACCTATTTCATAATTAATTCATGAATCCCCGACCGGTCCTATGAGACCGCGGTGTTATTGTTTTACTATTGTGTCTCGTTTTGTGGGTATGTGATAGGTTAATATCGTATAAGGAGAAGAGAAATATGGCTCCAACCGATCCTATCCTATGATCAATATGTACAATGAATCAACGAACATCCCTAAGAATATTTTTTCCAATTTTCGATTCTTTTTAAGTGAGGTAAAAGGCGTAGGTATTTCGGCGGCACACATAAAACCAGCTGAAAGCCATTTTAGGAACAAATAAAGGAAGGCCAGAAAAAGTCATCCCTGGAGGTAATGTAGCGTTAAAGTACTCTAAGTACGGTCAATGCGTGTGAGACAAAACCACTTAATCCAGCCAGTTAAACTGGTGTCTATTAATAGTACCGAGAATAGTAGGGAGCAGTCATCTGTGAACTAATGTTACGCGATCAATGCCAACTAAGCCTCCAAAGCCATGCTATTATCTAACTGTTCACTGTACTAACGTATTGTAAATTACACTGAAACACCATTATCTAGTTTGTAATTTCACGTTCGCACATAGCGTGGAAACATTGCGTGGTCTGCAAAACGCAGATCTAATCATCCTGCCGAGTGAATTTCGATTACGGTGGCCAATCTCAACACAAATTCTATCAGTTGAGTACACAAGTGTGTACGCAAATACAGGTGTACTCTCTGGTCGTTTGCTCCCATAGTGGTAATCGCCCAGATCAGACTGATTTGAGAGGGAGAGTACGACACTGGCCTGTGTGTGACTCGTGGTTGCAATTGCGACTTATGAGTATGAGGTTCGATTGCGCAAAGTGTCATTAGGTTTCAAAGAGAAAAAAAATGGACCCTTAAAGATCACTTCGTTGTCCGTCTGTCTCTCTCGAAGTCAAAGACAAATAAATAATAGCCCATCTGAATCGTCAGAGTTAAAATTTTATTGAAATTGGTTCAGAAGTTTAATCGTTAACAGACACACAAATAGACAGTGTAACTTTCGCTTTTATAATAGTATTAATTTTGGCAAAACACTACGAAATAGAGCCCAAATAAAACAAAAATATAGGAGCGCTATAGTAAGTCACAAAAAACGAACGAAATTGGGGACTGATGGCAAGAGTACCGCTAGTGGATTACCTACGTAGGTAGATTGCCTAGCTTTTACCAAAACATTTTATACTTTGAACTTTCATATTACGATCTTACATAAATGGAGATGATAAGTAGGCACTTTATTCATTCTAAACAATGATTTGTCACGTGTTTTATTAAGGATCGTAACGCCAGATTTTATGTCTGCATACTACAGAATTGGGGCAATGTTCCATTACAAGCGCCGTTATTTTAGTACTGCAAGTGGCCATTTTACGATCTATTCGAGTTTCATCTATTTTGTCGGAAATATCTCTTGATTAGGCTCAATTTAGTTTTGTTTCTTTAGTATTTGGTAGATAGTCTGGTAATCAACTAGGCTAAATTTTGTAACGGTCACCAACCCATAGAATTTTCAGCTTTACAATCAGTGAATCAGAATTCATCCAGCTCAAACCCCTTGAAATAACTTACAATAACATCTGGCTAGCTGCTACCAGCCGCTTCGCCCGCGTGAAATAGAAAATGTTTGAGTGGAGTTTCAAGAGAACACACCATCTCCCAGGATGAAAAGTATCCTATGTGCTATTCCAGAAGATCTGGGCTACCCGTGCGCCAAATTTCATCCAAACTCGTCCAGCCATTTGAGCATGAAGAAGCAATAAAACTTTCATAATATTAGTTTGTTATGTAACCTGTTATGTACGGTCTATGTACAAAATACAAGTAATTCGTCAGATCGATCACAATTTGACCGTAATTTTCTTCTTTTTCCTGTTAAACTTATTTATGTGTCATGGTTATTACCTACATTATATTATGGATTCGTTACCAATTTATTGGCGATACTCTTATAGTTACTCTTATATAGTAGTTGTTTACGGAATAAGTTCCACCATATCTACACACAAACACGGCTCATTTAACACCTTGTAGCAGATTCAATTTACTTGAAACACAGATAGTTATCCAGTTTTACAGGTTAATAGCAATTTATTCATAAGCTTTGTACCGGGCTGGGAAGTAGCTGGAAGGGGCTGAATACAAGGGCAGGTGCCGTAACCGGTAGAAGGACAAATAGGCTCTCTAAATAGGTAGTTGTTTACAGCATCCACTCGTTTCTCGATATTGTTTCATTACAATAACCACAATAACAGCCGCACGGGGCGATCTTCAAGGTTAAGCAACGCTTGCCAAGGTTGGTCTGTCTGTGGATGGGTGACCATCTTAACATACTGAGTTTATTTCGTGCTTCAAAAAGCACTTTAAACCGTAGGTCTCAGCTATCATTTGTAGATCTTTGGCAGTCGTTACGGATAGTCAGAAGCCAGTAAATCTGACTCCAGTCTTGCCATGAAGTACTGTGTTACCCCAGTTCATGGGTGGAGGTCTGGTACGCAGCTGCACCTCGTAAAATACTGGTATTCAGCTAAATCCGGATTGACTGGAAGCCGACCCCAATATAGTTGGAAAAAGGCTAGGTAGACGATGATGTTTCATAACAGAGAAATACCAGACATATATTCTGTATTTCTTTTTCCATTTAGCCTTTTGTGTTGTCAATTTGCTTGATCTGTTAAGCAAGGTCTTTGAGACTTGAGTTCTGAGAAATAACTCAAAGATGGAAAATAAATGGTTTGTTTCTAGTTATATTTCCTCACGCTTCAGTTTGCTTTGCTAACAGATTGTTTATCGCAAAGCTTGTTGATTTCCAAGGCTTCCGAGACTCCTATATTTATGACGGGTGAATGAACGATCATATTCTGTAACCCCTATTAAGACCTGTCATGTAGGATGGATTATATTGACGGATCTGTCGACAACATTCGTGTCTGATCCTTTTGTTTGTTGGGATAAATGAACTTAAAGATTAGCGAGGAAGCGAGGATTTGAGCTCATCGTCTTTATCCGGTAAAGTGATCCCGGGTTTCTGAGAAATTGTGATCAAATGGATCATTGGAACTCTCTATGGGATTTAAACGTTAAGCTGCCGTTTGAACGTTTTGTTGTCTGTTCTGCTGGTAGCTAAAATAATACCGTTCAATTCTGTTCTTTATTCTTAGTATTTTCTTGTCAATGGTCAATTGTCCTTTCTCATCATTCTCTTTAGTTTTAAGCACTGTTCTTATTCTATTCCATTAACGTTATTTTTAGAGCCTATTTAACTTTCTCTTAGGCTTAAAGAATTTATTTTCTCGTAAAGTACGGTTTTACTTTAATGAGTTTTCATTACTATCTTATCTTGTTACAACTTTGTGTCAGATGGGTTTTCTTTTTATTACCGTCCAAAATAGATCATCTTTTTTTAACACATTTTTAAATCCGAACAACTTGCTATCTTTTGATTTGTCAAGGCCATTATAGAGTTGTGCACCTTCCGACATAATATTCCTCCGCATCGCTGTCAACCGGAAGTGTGCTCAAAAGACTGGCGCCATTGCCACGTTTTATGGCTATGCTTAGTCTTTGACCGAAGTAAAAGCCACCCCTTGGGTCATTCTTTTCCCATAATTTTTGTTCTAGGTTTCCTTAGTTCAATGTTTTTAATATTTCTCAGGTTTTGATGGTATGTTCTTTTAGTGAATTTTAGTTTAGAGTGTATTTTGCTTAATAGAATCTTTTTACTAGGATACATGTAGTGTTTACGACCTTGTATCTCCTGGAAGATGCAGCGTTGGAAGGCGTCTCTAGAGGGTGCACCGATGACCTGGTTAGAGTCGCGGGAATATGATGGTCGTGGGACACACAGGACCATTTGTTATGATAACACTTGGGTAAGGCCTATGTCTAACAGTAGAAATCTTTTGACTAAAATGATGATGATGTGGTGTTTAAATATATAAAGTTTTCGTAGATTATTATGTGATTAGTGTTTTAATGTACTTGTAAGATCAGTGGCGTAGCGTGCCTTGTCGGGGCCCCGTATAAATTTGTTTGGAGGCCCTTATATGGGGGTAAAGATTTTCCAGAAAAGAAAAAAAAATATTATGAAAAGAAATATTTATTTATCATAACAATATAATTTAACCATTTTACAAATAAAAATCAAATTTTAAATAATTACTCTCCTTGCCTTTTTTTCGGCAAACTGATTTATTAAATCATTCATGGCTGATGATGATTTTAGTTTTTCTAAAGTTTCTGCCTCCATGGACAATAATGAGAGGTCTGACAGCCGTTCTTGTCCCATCGAAGTTTTTTCATTTGTCATCATCATCATTTGCCTAGCCTTTTCCCGACTATATTGGGGTCGGCTTCCAGTCAAGCCGGAGTTTTTTCATTTGTAAAATAAAATAAATTAGAAAGTTTTTATTTTTTTTTCCTTACACACTTTGGGGGCCCCCGTGGCCCGGGGCCCCGTATAATTGATACGGCAGATACGGCGGTAGCTACGCCCCTGTGTAAGATAGACACAGTTACACAATGTCTATATTTTGATAGATTTGTCTTTGATATGAAATATGGAAGTTTCCCACTGACCCTGGGAACAAAATTTAATTAATGGACGGTCAGCACATGTCAATATCATGTTTTATTACCGAGTCGTATGTCCCACATAACTGCCCCTAATTATGTGTGAAGCCGGTAACCTTATACAGCGCTTAATTGGAAAACACAACACAATTGAATAAGCCACAGAGAGAAGATTTACTAGAATAGGTATTACTCATTCAGCTTATACCTACTTTATGAGACGTATTGTAGAAGTCACCACTAGATAGATATTCGAGGGGACCCGAAATAATGCTCCGTAAATCAAGACGCTCATTAGACTTCATAAGTCAAAGACAAAAAATACAAAAATAAAAAGAATTGGAAATATCCGACCGCTATTAACTTGGCTGGAGTTGGTTTGTGACTTTATGTATATATGAGAACAAGATAAAAATAAGAGTAATTTGTTTGTTGTTTGCTGAGGGTATTTAAGGAATTACTCGTACTTTGACAAATATAGACCACTAATAGACGACTACATTTTCGCCGATTATCCTAGACTTTTAAACCCAGAAGCTCAGAGTCTTGTGGCATAGGTCACATGAGCAAAGATGCGAGAAAATAACGTTAGTGCTGGTAATATAATAAAGAAGAAAGAATTTTTAGAGGACCGAGTGTAGCACCCTGCAGAACACCTTCGGTTTACAGTACACATCCTTCGCCCTATGATTGGGAATGCTTCTTAAAAGATGTGTACTTACATAATCGCTGTTGTCAAACTCGAGCCTCAGTACAGCCACGTAATAGTTCCCTTCCATGCTCTCCTTCACCACGGATACCTTCAGCTTCAGCGAGAATATGTCTTCTGCTATCTCGTATAGCTGACCTGAAATGTGATATCATTGTAGTATCTGGACTCTCATTAAAACTGCATAGTGCCTACATCTTCTCGGATGCAATCATAGCCATACACTTCAAAGACTTTCGCAGAGGTATGAACAATGGTCTGGAGCTTCTGCGAAGCAGTACCTAATGCTAGCGAAGGAGGCGGCCGCATGCGTGATGGAACGAACTTCTTGCATGCTTGATGCTTCAGCCACGGGGATCTCGATACCGATTTCCAGTCACCGTAAGCGTGGACGGCGAGCAATGGGTAGCTCGCCGTCCGGTAACCATTCGTACCGAGCCCGAGTCGTCGACGGCGTCTAGTGTGCCGCGCGTCAATAGTATTGGGATTGTTTCTGAAAGGAAAACCTGGAGTGCAAGAAAGCAAGGCAAAGAAGAAATATAAGATAGGGTTTGAATGTGTGAGTGACAGATAGAAGTTGAAACTATACAGAGTTGCACTTTCTTCAAGTTTATATGCCCCGATACAACAGATAACTGCGATAATTTTACTTACCCATAAGATAATGCGTAAACCCAGTCCTGCCGCTGCTGTACACGAGTTCAGCGCCATGCCGGTGCGCACGCGTGAGCTGCATGCTCGGCGAGCGCATGCGCGGGAACGTGAAGCGCATGCGCTGGTGGATGTTGTCCACGGACTGCAGGAACGTGCAGAAGTAGCGGCCGGTCGCGCGGATCATCGTGTCGTAGCTGGGGGCAAAATAAATCTATACTTATAAAAGGAGAAACTGACTGCCTTACATTTCAACGCACAGCCTGAACCATTGGGATAAGGAGCATGAAATTTTGCACATGATTTCCGTGTATGACGTAGCCGAACACTAAGAGGCGATTTTTCAAAATCAAAAGGATGAAATGGGGTTCCAAAAATTGTACGAAAAAACTATTTTAGAAGCTAGTTGAGTATTTTTTCTCATTGAACTAAGATTGCTGACATTGATCGATTATTCAACAAACTTTAGTGGTAGTGGGTAGGACACATGCTTATTTACATATTCTGATTTCGGGATACTTATTGCTACCCTACTAAGAATTTCTTAAGCAAATACCAAGTCCCTCTTTGTTCAGGCTTAATATTGTTTTATGCTCGGTTTTTTTGCTGACCTTTGACAGTGTTCTTGACACCTGAAGTTAGATCGTGCATAAGTATTTTGATTAAGAGGGTCCTTTCCGACCCGTCTAATGTCAACGTGAGGTTTAGACTTTTAGAGGCATTTGGTAATCACTTAAATATTTCACAAATGCGGGAAATACGTGTTTTTTGTCACAAATAATAAAAGATTTTGGAAAAAAAAAAATTTCGTCATGCTACTCTGGACTGCACGCGTTACGGAAATAATAAGTTGAATTTAATTATTTAAAACCTAAGTTTATTTAAGTGAACCAATCTCAAATACCTATAAAAAACCAAAACAAAGCATAAAGGCTGGCGAGGCTAAAGGCATTTTTATTCTGGCTAAAGCCTTATTTTATGAATATATGCCAGCCTTTACGTATCAAAATCGGTACCCGGTGGTTGGAACTTATTGACTAGGCATGATTTGAATCTTTGAGCCTCTAACAGTTTGAATGACAGCTCAATATGTGCGGGTCTCGGATAAATTTGTTTTGGGAGCATAATGTTACTTTATGTAACGAAAAAGATTTGGCAAAACCATTTTGTGATAGGGATATTGCCTTTAACCCTGAGATAAGGCCTTTTGCGTCTATCTTTAAAGTAAAGAACGATGTTAACATAGCTTATTACATTTTGTTTTGTTATAAATTGCAAAAAATTGGTGCAAACTTACCCATAATTACTGAAGAATTTCACGAAACATCTGCCAAAGAAATGCATCACTTTCTCAGGAGTCCCGAACTTCTCCCTCATATTGTTGAGTTTGTCTTCGCTGACCAGGCTGAGGCTATTCATACGCGGCCGAGCAGGAATGATGGACCCTCGCCGCTTGTACACGTCCAGAGCAACCGTGCAGCTGGTCTTACGGGCTGCAGTCGACTTCAATATAGAGCTCTTTTTAAAAGCTTCAGAGTCTGGGGAAACTGGTTCGGAAGCAGGAACCACCTTCTCCAAAGCAGCAGCTGCTCCCGCGACTTGGCATTTAGCTGGTATCTCCGCGTCATCCGCGTGACTCGTTTCAGGGATAGGCTCTTCAACGGTGTCTTTAATCTTATGATTTTCAAACTTGAAGCCCAAACTCCTTCTATGAAACTCTCGAGCTACGATTTCAGCTTCTTCTCTGATTCTGGTTTCATTGATTCTACCTGTTGACGCTGCTACTGATGGTCGTATCTCCTCTGATGAATTGTATGCATCAATTTCTTTTTTGGTGACGTTTTTCAAGGCGTTGGTGGCTGTAAAAGGGCATTTGTAGCTCTGTGTCCTGTTGTCGGTGTGGACCGAAGCGCTTCTCCAGCTTGGTTTGACTTTAATTGATTGTTTTTTAGGCGCTGGGCTGCTTGGTCTGGAAGGAGCTGGGCTGTTCGGGTCCTTTGTGATCAAACGAGCGAGAGCGCTCGCCAGTCGCAACATCAGAGCATCTGGATATTGCTGGACAAAAAATAAGTATTGATACGATACATTATAATACTGTTCTTTGGTTAAATTATTTACATCAATTATCTTATTTATTCAGGTTGTAATTTATTTATTATGCAAACCTACCACATGTTGTTTATTTAAACCCAAAGGTTGACTGGTAGAGAATGCCTTGTTGCATTAAGTCCGCCTATGTACCACCACTGTACATGAAGCTTAAATAAATAAATAAATTTGATTAATACCTGTGTGGCACTGAAGACAGTATTCCTTGCACCCGACTCCCGGAGAATCGTTTCCCATATTTCTTCCCCGCATTCCTCCTGTGACAATACCATAATTTTTTAGTTATTAGTTAGACTCGGTAAATTAATTATCACTTTTAGGTTGAATCTCACTTTCATGCCATGAGTCGAAGTCTATTTGTTTACGTAGCAGTGAGATAGTAATACCTAAATGAAATAACATTATTCTGAAAACTACCAAGGCAAGTGGTAAATAAAATAACCCTGGATCAGCAGTCTAATTAGAAAAATGCTGGTTATGAGGAAAAAAATTAAAATATAACTTGAAAATTATTGGGTTTCCACGAAATATGAACAGAGGCAACGTAAATTTTATCTTGAAAACACAATTTTTCATACTACTTTTTTTTGACATCTCGAGCTCAGCTTAGTAGATGACTGGATTAAGTCGCTACGATAATGCGGCAAAGGAGGCAAACTTTTTTACATAAACGTTGTACCTACTGCTAATGATGACCATAGTCACTATAACTAATTTGATGCTTTGTTAGAAAACAAATATATACATATAATAGTCTCAAACAGAAAAGCCTATGTTTTAGGCTAACACGGTTTGTTTCACAATTTAAATTGTCACTTACGGGATATCTTCCGTGATTTTTAATTATTTTGAGTTCCCGATATTTCGACGTTGTTGCAAGCGCCATGATCATGGCGCGAGTCATCCCGCGATCATGGGGCTTGCAACAGCGTCCAAATATCGGGAACTCAAAATAATTAAAAATCACGGAAGATATCCCGTAAGTGACCATTTAAATTGAGAAAAGCCTATTTCTATTTTGTTTCTATTCACCACTTAGCCTTGACTTGACGCACTTGAATGGGAAATTCACCCTATTTGTAAATAATTGTAGGTAGGTGGGATCTTATGTCGGCTTCTGAAAATGTCGAGACTAGCAATGCAACGATATCGAAATTTCGATAATCGATCGTCGAGACTGCAGGCCTTATTTTCTAAGTAGCTATTAGTCCAAATCACAATGTGTCGAAATAGCAGTACCATCTAATTTAGGTACCTAGTGGGTCCTAAAAATAATAATGATAACTTAGTATTCCACTGGCGTAGTCCCGCGGACAGTTAATATTAATTACGTAATAGGTCGTGTGACGCAACGGATTCGCCATTTTTATTCGCGGTGGTAATGTTTCTTGTTTGCAACAATGATGGCTGGCCAATGTTGTGTCCAGCTGTGAAATATGTTTGTTGTTCTTTATTTTGTGTCGTTGGCGGCACGTTTGGTGTGTTTCACACGGTATGAAGTGAAATATACGTAGGTAAGTACTACAATTTTCATCCGTATATTAGCTGATTTGGCAAACGTTATTTTGCCGTGTAAATTACCATAGAAAAAAGGGGTGTGTGTGGTTTCATACCCTCCTACACTTATTGGTTAAGAACTTAGAGCCTACCAATTGGAGCACCGAACGTCTTAAACATGTCGATCGCGTAAACGTAAAAACAACCCATACTAAGCACTCTGATATTAATTCAAGACCTATCAATACCCGCGAAACGAGACACAATAGTAAAACAATAATAGCGCGGTCCAATGAGACCGGTCGGGGATTCATGAATTAAAGAAACCTACCTATCATAAGATTGTTATCAGCAGGACGAAAATATGTATATTTAAGATGAGAAAGGATAGCCTGGATAGGTAGCTACAGTGTATGAATCTGACAGCTGTCACCCGCACCATCCTACAATTGTAATTGTAGTAGTATTACACTACAGTAGCCATAGGAATATGATGTAAAGTTTATATACAATTGTGAAAGTTACACTAAAAACTTTATTTAGGTACTTAAATTAAAACTAAATCTTACCGCAGTTTAAACCATTACAAAGCCAAATCCAATTAATAAGGAATCCGAGTCTTATCTTGCTTAAAATGGAGTTGCAAGTGCTCGCGAAGGAGACAAAGTTCTCGGAGTATTTCATTTGTCTTACTTAAACGTGTTCTTGGCATTTTATTTGAGACTAGCTTCTGCCAGCGGCTTCGTCCGCGTGAATGTTGGTTATTGCTGACGCGGCGAAGTCACAGACAGATCTTTTTTGTTCAAGCTTGCTTCGTACCAAATTTTGTCAAAGTTGTTTTTTTTTTACATATGTTTACACTGATGACACTCAAAGTAAGTATATAATATCTAAGGTTAGTATAACAATTAATTACAGTTTAGTAGATTAACCGCCGTTTGAGCGTGAAGAAGTAACAAATACGGTCACAAACTTTCGTCTTTATAGTATTAGTCATCACATCATCGCTTACTAAACCATATAGTGGTCAAACACGAACCTATTGATAACAACAAAAATAATAGTAACAATCTGAATTACTTGGTTCTCATTACGCTTTGAAGTACTGAATTATTTTTTTGGCATTGAAAGGAAGTAAAGCGACAAAATATAAAACTATAATGAGACATTGAAATTAATAGATTTAATAGGTTTCATTAAAGAATGCTCAAACTGTTTTGATGGCCAACCTCAAAATAAATTATCGTCACTCAAAATATCAATAAGTATTTAACTGGACCCGATGAGGGTCGCGAGAATCTGATGAATGCGAGACAAACAGGGCCAAACCTTGGTTGTGGCGAGTTGGCGACACTTAGAGGAGGCCTATGTCCATAGGAGCAATGTTGCATAAATCCTGGTTGGGTTTTGTGCTAAAATGTTAGTTTCGCTAGAATCATAACACCTTTACTTCTTACAACATAATAACATATGGCCCTTTCTTCCAAATGAGAAAACTACTTCCCGTTGTCTTAGAATCCTGAAATTTGGCATGAAGCACGATCTCAGAGTACAAGTATAGGAAAAAAATTGAAAACTGTAAATTACGTCGCAACGTAAAAAAACCTTTTTTTACGATTTGAAAAAGCCTTCGAGTAAGTTTGTACGGAACGCTCGGTGCGTGAGTCCGACTCGCATTTGATCGGATTTAAAAAAAAAAACATTTTGCGTGATGTCTTTTAAAAATTATATTAACTTGATATTAAACTCACACATTTTAGGTGGAAAAGCAATTTCAATTAGGCAATTTTTAATACTCAGACTCGTCTTAGTTTAAAAGTTTCCAGTTTCAATTTCCAGGCACAAAAGTATGAAAAATATATCAGCTCAGTTTTAATCTAAAAGTTAGTCGATGCTATTCCAAAAACTTAAACGAATGTAGGTACATTTAGTACTAACTAGTACGTGACTTATATTGGCCCCAACATTCTTAACACTCCAACGAAGTATATTCCTATTTATGTACTGCTTTCTATCTATATAATAAACCCCTTTTTTTGTATATATATTTACGTTTGTACATACTTTTATCTTTAGTTTGTTTGTTTTATCTATTAAGTTATTAATATTTAAATAATATGTAAATATCTTTTTACTTAAAATATTTCTGTTACACTAGCGCAAAAAAAGATTTCTATATAATAATATCTTGAACACAAACACCGATCAATTGCGAAAGGGTTCCGTACGGTTTTTATTATTTTTTGTCAAAGTGGCAAGGCAGTTTCAGTTACAATGTGGTGTCAATCGACGGTGAAATACGAACCTTGGGAGAACCAAATTCACACATAGAGCAAACTAAAAACTGTTCTGCGTTTCTTTTAGAAAGAGGTGAACTGGCTGATATGAAGACCATCATGGCACACGTATAATGGTCCACCATATACATATAGGATAATAAAGCAGCAATAGAAACACACAATCTGTGAAAATAGCAACTGTCAACCTTAATAGGTTAATGAGAAACTTCGTGTGTCCGCTGACAGACAGAAGAGACTCACTAATAAAGCTCAGTTCGCGGCACCGTACCCTTAGCCTTAATTAAAAGTAAAAAAACGTCTGACACTCCCTCTCGCTCCACCCAGAGCGTAAGAAGTTCCTTAAACTTTCCTAACCCTCAAAAAAGGGTACGGAACCTAACAATAAAGTTTCCTATGAAAATATATCTTGAAGCTATAAAGCAGGATGCGGGCTTCTGCGCCCTTGCGTTGTTTGTAGAAGTAATTAATTGCCACCCTTACGATATCCACAACAATAAAAACAATTAATTTGTCCCTGTAGACGTTCATTCACACGTTTCACTTGCCTGTTGGGGAAAAATACAGTATTACTACTTAGGTCTTTTTGTTGTAATAGTCGGACGCATTATTTTGTTACATACTGGTATTCAGTTAAATCCGGCTTGACTGGAAGCCGACCCCAATATAGTTGGGAAAAGGCTAGGCAGATGATGATGAGTCGGACTCATTTATTATATGATTTAATTACGTCATAAATAATGTTGAATCCACGTTGCCTTTCTACGTTGGGTAAAGCAGGAACTGCATAAGACCGAGGCACGTGTGGAAGACGACTATGTTATATGTAGAACCGCTTCGCGTGACGTGGATCTAATGTAGCTCTACAAGTTTAGTTGCCATATAAAATGTACGGAGACCGATACGCCCAGATGGGCGTGCGTGGCCCACGTGGAACCAATGTAGCTCTGTCTTAACCGTTACGAAGATCGTTCCGAGAATGACCACACTCTTTACCCCGGGATTATGATACCTTGGAATAATTTTCTACTTTCTCGCGGCTGAAACCGCAATCAGAAGTGTATAGTAAAATAATTCAAATAAAGTCTAATACAGACCAGAAATATTCGGCATAGTACTAAGCCTTAGGTCATAACGTTCGACTTACGGCTAAAGAAGACGTGTTATGAGAGCTTAGCCCGGATTTTTTGAGTAAACAGCCTGCAGACGTATCATCTCCCCGTACAGCAGCCTTTATTACTTACTTTTAGTATATACTCTATCTTATAGGTATAGAATTTCCCGCAAAGTACGGAGTTGCCGCGTAGCGACGATATACGCTATTACCATATTCATGTCCGCGCAATGTATGCTGAGAATAAGCTTTGGCTGTCATAACCAATGTAGTCAGAATTGTCGCTGGGCGTCAATTTTTATGAGTAAACGGATACACACACTGTGGAAGTGTGGAAGCCCTAGAGTGCTCGCGCGGTGAGTAATTTGCCGCCACACGCGATCTGTGGGTCGAAATCCTTTCAACCTTTTGCTGCTCAAACTTACTATACCGGGTAGTTAAGAGATGGGGAGCAAGCTAAGGGACTACGTAACTCTACTTTTGACCATGAATCTTGCATAATTTATAAAAAAAATAAGGTTCATTTTTTGAAGGCGGCAAAAAACTCTCAGCGCCAGCATTCTAGGGTTAGCAGTGAGGACTCTTGGCTAGGTATATATAACAGCCGTACCTATGGGTCAATGTCCAAGGTTAACCAACCCTTTTCAAGGTCGGTCTGTGGATGGATGATCACAATTCGTTTATTTTAAATATACTATTTTCATGCACTTTTAGATTGTCGAAATGTCAGTCAGTCAAAAAAAGTGAAGCTAAATAGCCCGTTTGATATTATAGCGTAGATCTCTATGGAGAAGAACGTGCAAGAAACTCCATGGCACTCTTTTAAATTACCAGAATAATATGAGTTACATAAACCTTGGTTATTATAATTATATGAACACAATGTAGATAAATAATAATTAAACAAAAAGTAATTAAAAACTGTATCATTTCAAGATATCGAGATTCATCCCTAGGTACTGCAGAAAGCTCGCTAAGCCTTTAGTCCCGGCTGTCACTTGTAGATCTTAGGAAATCTAATACAAGTCTTTCTAAGGCTTTTCTATATATTAGGTTGAGCAGATCTAATAGGCAGTCACTCCATGTAAATTGCTGAAGCCTGCACTGAGTCTTACCGCATCCAGTATTACTGGAAGCCAACGAAAGCAAAGAAGGAACTGTTGTGGGTTTTAGTCAGTAAAATTCTGACACCCTTCCACTCCACTCAGAGCGGGAGAAGTCATTCTAATGATTTTCCACCTTAAAAAAAAGACTTCGCCTATGTGTGCGTCGCCATCGATTTAATGTAGTTCCCGCTTTAGTATGTAAGCTCTGGGTGGAAAGAGGGGGAATGTCAGACTTTTACTGACTAAAACTTACCTGTGTTCCTACAGTTGTCCTTTTTAGCAAAACCCATTTGGATAAATGCTAGGCAATTCGTCTCTAACAGTGCAAAAGAGGTGACTCAGCACCATATTTCTGTGCACAGCACTCTCTGGAATTACAAGTATTTTACGTCGAAAGAAAAACTGCTCGCAACTAAATTATTACTTCGTGAAACAATCTTTACGTTTTCCTGATGCTGTAAAATGTTTGTGGTAGTCAAGGAATACTTACTTATGGATTTAATATTCTTTTTTTTATTGTTTTGTTTTTCACTAGTTATAAGTTCGAAAGAAGCTATTTTATGTTTGTTTTTCTTGTTGAAATATTATTCGAGAGAGTTACTGTGGATTACACCTTTGTAATCTGAAGAAACATAAGTGCGTTTTAGTCAGCAAAAGTCTGACACACCCTCTCGCTCCACCTCTATAGTGGTAAAAGAAATTTGATGATTTCTCAAAAAGTTGAGGCCCAGCGGGATATAAGCTTACTGGGGTCATGGGTTGACGTCCGAAAAGGAAAACCCCCTGGGTTTCATGATTACTTGCGATTTTTTACCAGGTTCTCATGAGCTAAGTACCTATCTTTGAAACTGTTACAGGTTATTAAACATTTTTGTGTGAAATTAAAGCGCGTCCTGTTTTTCTGTTTTTATTTCTAAAAATAAAAATTACCTAAATCACATTTTGGAAGTATTTGGAATAGAGCGTAAGTCCCGCAGACCTCCGTTGAAAACGGAGGATCCTTCGAACAGACGCATGTTGTGTCTGATCGGGCTGCTGCGTATTCCGGCTGTTGTGTATGTTCAAATCGCGCGGAGAATTTTATTTATACGTTTCGTAGTTTACTTCCTATGCAACGTCATAGATGTTCACATTTTCCGTTTTCGAGCTTTTAGTTTTAAAGTGACGATAAGTAACTAGTTTATTACAACAAAGCTGCTTTTGTTGTTTGTCTTTCTGTTTTATCCGCTAACTCCTCTAAAACTACCCAACGGTTTTAGTTGCGGCTTTAAAGACATATAAATTTATATACCTACGTGCAAAGCCCGGGAGGGTCGCTATCGTCAGTAACATTAGAAATACAAAAGTTTGTATGTTTATTAATATCATGCCTTAATGACTGAAAGGATTTCGTTGGGTACATATACATAGTGTAGTCTTGTGGTAGGTATGGTTTGCGACGTGAGCAAAGACCTTATAAAAAAATAATTGAAAAAAAAACTGTTTTCTCGGAATAATCTGTTACTAACAGCCTGCAAAACGACAAATAACATGACTGGTTTAACATTGGATATGCTTGTGCCTGCTGAAAAATATTGTATTAACAAATATGAATTTAAAGTATAATTATTTAAGTAGATAGGTACTGTTTTGAACTAGGTATTTGAAATCTCAACACTTATATATTTTTTCTGGTATTGATTGTGATCACAATGTACTTAGTTTCATTTGGTGTAAGTAACATATTATTGTCTATCCACTAGCAAGTAATGAACCTTAAGTACGGATTTAAGTGTCACTGGCCAGATCGTTATATTAAACCACCGTGTGAATAATCTAACTACCTAGACGTTCTTCTTAATTTTGCACTTCCGAAACTCTACTACTTTGGTAGGCCTAACAGATAAAATGTACCCAGGTGCTTAGGAACAGGCACTGTCAAGCAAATTCAGGAAGAAAATTGCTGTTAACAACTAATCTATTAAAACTTACCTGACATATTAGTCGCCGAATAAACCAATGGGAAACATCAAAGCCTAGCAGTGGGAACTTTAAAACTTACAAGTATTTCTACTAGTACATACATGAAGAAAATAAAACTAGATACTCACCACAATAAAATGCTGAACACTCTCTAATAACCATCCATACATCTTGGAGATCTAAAGTTAACTAATCTATATTTGGATAAATAATTTTAGTTATTTATCATTACAACTTTTACAGATCAAAGGAACTAATGAAAAGAGCTTTCAACAGCAATAAATATTTAACTATATTAGTGATAATTGAAGATTAAAATTAACGGATTAATAAGACAGATACTTAATCCTTAAACAAAATTTTTAAACCCAACAAAACCAAACAAAAAACTTGTCTAATTTAACCCGTTCATTAACCTAAATAATAGCCAATTAAACACATTGCCTAAAGACCAGTGTACACTGTACAAGTTACGACACACGGAGTTTAGTTGACGTCCTTCGCAACCTTGAGGCGCGTACACACGGTGAGGCTTTCGCGGGACTACTGAGCGGATAAGGGAGCGAAGTGATCGGTAGGTACTTAGTATTCTATAGCCTGCCTGCAATGTGCCAAGTGAAAAGAAATATTTAGAGTTACTTGACTACCGGAGGGACTAGCTTGCAGTGGCTGAAGATAGGCGTGTGTGGAAAAAGGAGAGGGAGGCCTTCGCCCAGCAGTGGGACACAACAGGCTAACTAACTAACTAACTTGGCTAATTACTTAAGGTTACAGTCAAAGTAAAATAGGGCCTACCAAAGATTATAAAGTCTTTCAATGAATGAATGCTTGCCCAACTTAGTAGGTAACTTGTGTTGAAAATGGAATCTAAATATAAATTCAAAGGTGTAAGTAAGTACCGAATTAGAGCTTAGACATTTTGTTATTATCATACATTAATTTCCGTGAATAAACCACGAAAAAAATGTTCAAAATATCTTATTTGTAATAATTTTTAGTAGTTAGCAAGTCGTACTCGTAACTAGGGTTGCCGTTTTTTTATAGACGACATAATTATAGTTTTGTTTTTACTGCTGAGCGGATAAGGGAGCGAAGTGATTGGTACTTAGTATTCTATAGCTGCCTTTGATGTGCGAAATGAAAAGAAATATTTAGAGTTCCTTGGCTAATTACTTACTTAAAGCTACAGTCAAAATGAAATAGGGATAAAGGCTTAGGCAAGCATTCATTTATTGAAAAACTTTATTCTTTCAATGAATGAACGCTTGCCTATCTTATTAGGAAACTTTAGTGTCGAAAACGGAATGCCTAAAATATAAATTCATAATTAAGTACCTAATTTGAACATAGACATTTTCCCAAAATATTACTCAGGAAAAAATGTTCATAATATCTTGTTTGTGATGATTTTAGTAGTTAGCGAGTATTACTCGTAACTAGGGTTGCTAATTTTTTTTAGGAGACATAATTATAATTTGTTTTTACTACTTGGCACATCAAAGGCGGCTATAGTTTTATTTCTTTATTTTTGGAAATGTGCAAGACTCTACGCTACTCTACGCTGTACGCATCACCTTTCATGTTGTAAGTTTAATCAACTGCGAAACGAAAGCGTGTCGTGAAGCATTACATTTTGTACAATAATGTTTTGATAATATCAATAATTTTGGAAATAATCGCTCCAAAAGTAGAAAACAATGTGTCGCCCCCCCCCCGCTAACATATGTTTTGAACCATAAGTTTAGAAAATATGAAAAAATTCTGAAAAGTAGAGTTCTATAAAGACTTTCTAGGAAAATTATTTTGAACTTGATGGGACGAACAGTTTTTGACAAGTTAGGGACACTTATTGTGACGGACGAGAAACTACGGAACCCTACACTGATCGTGGCCCGACACGATCTTGTATTTGAATTGGCACATTTCACTCTGGCATACATTTTGTTGTATATAATAATAATAATAATAATAATAATAATAATAATAATAATAATAAGACCCCACGATGACGAATGATAAATGCCGTAAGTGTCACACTCAGCCAGAAACTATTCAACACATTACAGGGGCATGCACCACACTCACACAGACAGACTATACATATAGACATAATCAGTTAGCTAACATCATCCATCAAAACCTTGCACTTAAATATAAGCTCATACAGGACACAAATACTCCGTATTACAAATATACACCACAGACAATTCTAGAAAATACCACTCACAAGCTGTACTACGATCGTGCAATATTGACTGACAGAACCGTTCACTACAACAGACCAGATATAACTCTACAAGATAAAATTAATAAAGTCACATACTTAATTGATATCGCAGTCCCTAATACACATAATTTACAAAAAACAATAGGTGAGAAAATAAGCAAATATACTGAACTAAAAGAAGAAGTGACCAGAATTTGGAGGCAAGAAAAAGTGTACGTTGTGCCAATTGTTGTCTCCACCACGGGCGTCATACCTCACCATCTCCACCACAGCCTCAAAACAATAGATCTAAAGGACTCAACTTACATTACCCTTCAAAAAGCTGCCATTTTAAACACCTGTAGGATAGTAAGAAAATTCATGCAGATCGAGGAAAATGAAATTTCTGCACATAATACTCATTTACTACATTAATTTACTCACAACACGCTACATTGACTTGGCTTGGCCCGTTAATGTAGCTTAAAAACTAGCCTAGAGCTAAGAAAAACTATAAGTTTCCCAAAATAATAATAATAACCCCATCGTCGTATCTCTACGTTGACGCCGTGATGGGGCTTGCGTGCTCTGAGCCCTGGGCATGGGACGACAAAGTTCACTTTGTCGCGACAGGCTTAGGGTGAAGGGCCAGACTAAGAGAGATACAATCCAAGCCAAGGTTGTACATGCCGAGGGCTGCATGGCTAGGGGAATGCGCTAGTCGCTAGTGTACAAACTCTGGATAATAGGGGACCTCCAGTTTTATTCACCCTTGCCACAGTGAACGCAGGGCTCTGCTGTGGTTGACTTCTTAAGTCCCTAGCTACTCGTGGGAATATTATGAATACTAGATCCAAAACGAAAAAACAACTTCTGGCAAGTGAGCCACAGATAGATGACGAAACCTCACAATTTTCTTCGTTATCTTCTTCATCTCTTTTTTCATCAATCCCCTCATCATCACAATCTTTTTGCGTCACTCCAACGCCATCTTCATCATCAATACAGTCAGCGGATGTTGTACAGGAGACAAATTCTGTCGATAATACTGTACCCACTGCAAAGACTGCAAAAAGTCGCAGGAAATGGAGTATTGAAATGAATAAATTCATCCTGCGCACTTATCTTTATATTACTAACATGGACACAGATAGAAATGCATATTTACCACCACTTCACACTAAGTTTTCAGAAGCATATCCAGATATGCAAGTTAGTCGACAAAGAATAGGCGACCAGCGTAGAGCCATAGTTCAGAAGAAATTGCTACCACAAGACACAATTGATCAGATTTATGAAGAAGTCAGGACTGAGCTACACATGTCTCATACTCAAATACAGCAACACTCCACACAATCTAACACCCAGTCTAGCCAGCGCATGAGATGGACGAACGAACACAATGAAGCTATAATTAGAATATATTATACTGTCACACAATTAGAAACTAATAAAACAGCCTATAGGAAAAATTTACGTGACGAATTTATAAATATATACCCAGATTTAACACATTTAACGGAACAAAGATTATCTGATCAAGTGAGAGCAATTATAAATAATGTATACATAGACACCAAACGATTAAAAGAAATTAGAGATCAGGTAGCAATAGAATTAGAAAATTCAAGCACCAACAACCTAAATACTGACGAAACAAATGGTGACCTTTTGAATACACATGCACAGACCGAGATAGATTTATCTGGTACTAATGCTAACTTCTTTGACACACCTACAAATACTCTCACATCAGACGTTTTCTTAAACAGCGCTGGCTCAGATTTTGTTCTTGAATCGCAAGTAAATACAGAAGATAATCCCTTAAACAACATCGATATTGTACAATCTGAGCCTATACAACCCAATCTTAATTCTATCTTAGAAAGTAGTCCAGAAATAGAAGCCATATTTGAACAAGCTCAAGTAAATTTTAATAATACACAACCCACTAATAGGCCATACATTCCGAAGCAGAAGACATCTAAAAAGTTTTCTGCGATAGTGTCGTACATAAATACCGTAATTCTGCCTAAACATGTAAATGGCGATACTGAGTTTACTAACTTGCAGACAATAATTTACTGTGCAGCATGGACGGCAGCTACATGTAACGGAGCCAAAATATTGAGCTCAATACAAACTGAACATCGCACATATACATTTAAAAAACCAAAGTGGCAAATTAGATTAGAAAAGAAAATCCAACATTTAAGAGCAAATATAGGTAGGCTGACACAGTTTATTAATGGTAGTAGGAGTCAAAAATTAGTAGCAGCAGTTGAACAAATAAAATTAATATATCAATTACACGCTCAACATGAAAATTCTAATACACAATTGCAACACTTTTTGGACACTCTAAAACAAAAATTAAGCGCAGCATCCAGTAGACTTAAAAGATACATAACATGCACTAATCGTAAAGTACAAAACGCAAAATTTAAAAATAACGAAAAAATATTTTATAGGAACCTTACGTCTAATAACAGAGACACGACTAACCAAACCCTAGATACACCTTCATCTGAATCACTTCGAGCATTTTGGGCCAATATTTGGGAAAATCCAGTAAACCATAATGATCACGCAGATTGGATCAACGATACAACTTCAGACATTCCAGATATGGAATTTGAGTTTATACCCATAGACACATTCATAGAAGTCATCAAGCGCACACACAACTGGAAATCGCCAGGCACCGACAACATCCACAACTACTGGTATAAGAAATTCTCGAGTATACATCCCTTTTTATATAACCACTTAAATACATTCATAAAATCACCACATTTAATTCCAATATACATCACACACGGAGTTACTTATATGATACCTAAAGATACAAATGACACCAAAAATCCCGCGAAGTACCGACCAATTACTTGCCTACAAACCTTGTACAAAATACTTACAGCCTGCGTAAGTGAAGTAGTATATGAACACTTAACAAAGAATAACATTCTAGCAGAACAGCAAAAAGGATGTCGTAAACATAGCCAAGGATGTAAAGAACAACTAACCATTGACGCGATAACTATGAACAACGCCGTTAAAAGTAGGAAGGATATCCATACTATGTTTATTGACTACCAAAAGGCTTTCGATTCAGTTCCCCACAGCTGGTTATTACACGTCCTAGACTTATACAAAATTCACCCAACACTTAAGCAATTTTTAGAAATGTCTATGCAGAACTGGCAAACCGTTCTTAAAATTAACTCATCTTCAGCGACAGTAGCTACTCAACCGATTCATATTAAACGTGGAATTTTTCAAGGAGACGCTTTGAGTCCTTTATGGTTTTGCATGGCACTCAACCCGCTATCACATTTGCTAGATAAAGCAGACGTAGGATTCACACTGACAAACAATAATACACAATACAGCCTAACACACCTAATGTACATGGATGACATAAAGCTATATGCATCTGACATGGAAGCACTTTTCCAACTAGCTGATACAACACAGATATTTTCTGATGATATTTGTATGTCATTTGGAGTGGATAAGTGCAAAATCTTGTCAGTTGTGAAAGGTAGAGTTCAAAATAATAGTTACTTACTTAGATCTGGTCAATCGATCGAGCCAATGGATGAACACAGTACATACAAATATTTAGGTTTCAAACAGTCCAGACAGATACAGCAAAAGCTGTCAAAAATAGAACTGCAGAAAAAATTCTCACATCGCCTCAACCTCATTTTAAAAAGTAATTTAAACTCTAGAAACACTTTTAAAGCCATCAACACATTTGCAATACCTATACTCACATACTCTTTTGGAATTTTACACTGGTCAAAGACCGACATTAAAAAAATACAGCGCACTGTCCATACACTCCTAACCAAACATAGGAAACATCATCCAAAATCATGCATACAACGACTTACACTACCACGCCAGGAAGGAGGAAGAGGCCTGATAGATATACTCAACTTACATAACAAACAGATACATTCCCTCAGAGCATACTTCCATCGCAAATCAGAAAACTCATTATTACACAAACAGGTATCAGAAACAGATAAAAAATTAACACCATTAAATCTCCAAAATAGGAACACGCAAATAAATGAACACATTGTAAGTCCACAACAAAAAATTGCAGCATGGTCTGCCAAAGCCCTCCATGGAAGACATCGAGCCTCCCTGAGCCAGCCACACGTCGATAAAGTAATGTCGAACGAATGGCTCAAACGAGGCGAATTGTTTCCAGAGACTGAGGGATTCATGTTAGCCATACAGGATCAAATAGTAGCCACTCGTAATTACAGAAAATACATCATGAAAGACCAGAATCAGCCGACTGATTTGTGCAGGCATTGCAACAGTGCCTCTGAAACCATCCAACATGTAACCGGAGCATGTAAATCGTTAGTCCAAACTGATTATAAACACCGACATGACCAAGTTGCTGCAATTATACACCAAAATCTAGCATATAAACATAAACTGGTAACTGATATGATACCGTATTATAAATATACCCCAGAAACAATTTTAGAAAGTCAGGATATCAAAATTTACTGGGACCGGACAATCATAACAGACAAAACGATACATTATAACAGACCCGATATTACCGTTCACGACAAAACCAATAAAACAGTTTATTTGATAGACATAGCAATACCTAATTCACATAATATTCAAACCACAATATCCGAAAAGCTTAGTAAGTATCAAGATCTCGCCATAGAAATTAAAACCCAATGGAAAGCTCGAACTGTCCATATTGTACCGATTGTTCTTTCGTCTACTGGCATAATACCAAAATCATTAACACAAAGCCTCAACACTCTACAGATACCAGCTCACATACACTACATGCTTCTTAAAGCCACAATCCTCAACACCTGCCGTATCACCAGAAAATTCCTGACTTCTTCAACACTCACATCTACCTTTTCAATTTAAACTGCACCTTATATACTTGGTCCCGACCCGTATATAAGGTTTATCTCTCTTAAATGAGAAGAAAAGTATAAAAATAACAAATAATAATAATAATAAGCCCCCTAAACAACCACACGTCCTGATTGACCATCTAATCACGTGGGGGGCGGACACACGAATGAAAAATTACTGGCGTGGCTAACGTGGCTCTGGAAACCCATTAAAAATATGGAGACACGTTCAAAGAAAAAACGTATAGGACCGCTGCCCGGGGGCGATCGCCGGGGCGCACCTGGAGCTGACGCTGGGTGTCACAGCATGCGAACCGTCAGCGGTGAGGAGTTGAGCAGGCGGGCTCCCACCGACAAAGATACTACAGCCGAAATCACTGACGATGGTGACAGACTGACGGACAGGACAAACACCCCTGTAGAACCGTACAGTCCTAGTACAGTATCATATGCACCCTCTGGAAGGTCAACACCATCCATACCATCGTCACCACCTTCCAGTATTAATCTTAATATAGTCCGACCCACCCCGTCCTTGAATGTTGCGCGGGAGGTATCTACCTTCTTACCCGCGTCCACCAAGGCGGGCAAAGCAAGAGTTCGCATGAGATGGAGCAAGGAAGTAAACATATTTATCATGCGAACTTACCTATATATCACAAAATTAGAGACCGATATGACAACTTACAGGCGACAACTGCATGAACTTTTTACACAACAATACCCAGAGGTTGCTGTTACAGAGCAAAGGATTTCAGACCAGCGTAGAACAATAATTAGGAATAAACTTTTGTCACAAGACATATTAGATCAGTTAAGAGAAGAAGTTCGAACACAATTACAAGTAGAAACAGAGAGTATTGAAAACACTATTAATTTGGACGTAGCACAAAGCACAAAGGAAAATATTCAACAAGAACTACAATTCCACGCTCACTCAGATTCTAACACACAATCTCAAACATTCTATCAGTCACATGCACTTTCACAAACCACACATACATCTACACAAACCGAAAGTATTACTGTAACACTAGAAAATGATGTTGAAATTCTCGCAAACATCGACCAAAATCATCTTACAGACCCGCATATACAAGAAATACACGACAAATTTAAAACAGCTCTTACTCAATATTCCGGGATGGATCAGGCAGTTCGACCAAAATTGCCCAAACTTAGGTACACACCAAAACTAAACCAGCTTATTTATTTATTTAACCAAAATATTCTCAACCAATATATTAGCGAAGAAACTCAACTAATAGACTTGCACACTTTAGTATATTGCACAGCATTAGTAATTTCTGAAGAACTTAATTATAAAATCACAGAACACACAATAAATACAACACCAAAAAATAATAATAAACCAGCTTGGCAGCAGAGACTTGAAAAAGATATAGAGAAACTTAGAGTAGATTGTGGTAGACTAACCCAGTATATTAATAACAATAGATCACACAAGGTAGTTAAGAGAGTAGAAGCATTATTTAAAAACATGACAGTCCATACTAAACATGAAAATGAAAATAGGAAACCGGAAGAATTCTTAGATACTTTAAAACAGAAATTAGCACTTAAAGCTCATAGGTTAAAAAGGTATAAGAAAGCCCAGGAGCGTAAAAATCACAATTCTCTATTTGCTATGAACGAAAAGAACTTTTATAGGAAACTACAGACTAAACCACAAACCGACACAATACTTGAGGAAAATATAGAATTACCAACAGTAGAACAACTTGATACATTTTGGTCTGGTATATGGGAAGAGCAAGTACATCACAACGATAAAGCAACTTGGATTTCAGAAGTAGAAACAAAATGGGGCGAAATAGATGAAATGGAATTTAAAGAGATAACTGAGTCAGATATCACAAATATAACATCTAGATTACATAATTGGAAGTCACCGGGTATAGATAAAATTCAAAATTTTTGGTTCAAAAAATTAACGATACTCCACAAGGCCATAGCAAAAATTTTTACAGATATAGTACTAGGAAAACAAATTATACCTGACTTCATTGCGACAGGAATAACGTACATGCTACCTAAATCTAAACACACATCAGAACCTTCCCAATACAGACCAATCACATGTCTACCCACGATTTACAAAATACTAACATCGGTTATTACTAACAAAATCAACTCACACATAGAACATCATAAAATAATAGCGGAGGAACAGAAGGGGTGCAGACGGGGCCACATGGGGTGCAAAGAGCAATTAGTTATAGATTCGACTATCCATAAACATGCCACTACAAAAAATAGAAACTTACATTGCACTTACATAGATTATCAAAAAGCGTTCGATAGCATTCCACACTCTTGGTTATTACACATTTTAAAAATATACAGAATAAATTCCAAAATAATAGAGTTTTTGCGCACTGTGATGACACGATGGAAAACTACACTACAGATAAAAAGTCATCTCAGCACTCTTGTAACTCGACAGATACATATTAGGAAAGGTATTTTTCAAGGCGATTCACTGAGCCCTCTCTGGTTCTGTCTCGCCCTGAACCCTTTATCTCATTTACTCAATCAGTGTCAAGCCGGATATAATTTTAAACATAATTCGGAAGAAACCACTGTCTCACATCTCATATATATGGATGATATTAAGTTATATTCTAAAAATGAAAAAGAAATGAAAAATCTTATACAAGTAACAACAACTTTTAGTCACGATATTAATATGCAATTTGGATTAGATAAATGTAGGACATTACACATTATAAGAGGCAAAATAAAACCCGGAAATTATATAATTAATGACACCGACACAATAGCAGCTATGGAACCAACAGATCTTTACAAGTATTTAGGATACAAGCAACTTAAAGGACTAAACCACATATCGATCAAAAAAACACTTAACACCGAATATAGGAGACGAATGAACGCAATATGTAAAACACAGTTATCAGGAAAGCACCTTATAAAAGCCCTAAACACTTTTGCCATCCCAATATTGACCTACTCATTTGGAGTTATAAAATGGTCAAAAACTGACATCGAACAATTAGAAAGAATTACACGCACCACACTAACAAAATATAACTACCTACACCCTAGATCCGCTATCGAACGACTAACCATTAAAAGACAACATGGAGGGAGAGGCCTAATCGATATTCATCACTTGTGGCAAAAACAAATTTCTAGGCTTAAAACATTTTTCTATTCCAAAGCTCGCACGAGTGACATACATAGGGCAATCACTTGTAATGATTTTAACTTCACACCGTTAGACTTAAGTAATCAAAGCTCACCAGATACAAACGACTCTAACCCACAAACTAAAAAAATAGAAAACTGGAAGAAAAAAGTACTCCATGGTAGGCACCCTCACGAACTAGAACAATCACATGTCAATATTATAGCATCTAATAAGTGGTTAAAAATAGGAAATCTGTTCCCAGAAACCGAAGGTTTCATGACAGCCATACAAGACCAAATCATTAACACAAAAAACTACAGGAAATATATTATTAAAGACCCAACCATCACAAATGACAAGTGTCGCAGATGTCATATCCAATCAGAAACCATACAACACATAACCGGAGCATGCACTACACTTACACAAACAGACTACACTCACCGACACAATCAAGTCGCTAACATAATCCATCAAAAGCTAGCAATCATGCATAGTCTTACACAAAACACCGATACCCCTTACTACAAATATAAACCAGAAACAATCCTAGAGAATGACGCTTACAAACTTTATTACGACCGCGCTATACTTACAGATAGGACCATCCATTACAACAGACCAGACATAACACTTCAAGATAAAATTAAAAAGATCACTTACCTCATAGACATCGCAATTCCCAATACCCACAACCTACAAAAAACTATAACCGAAAAAATCAGCAAATATGCTGAGCTGAAAGACGAAGTAACAAGATTGTGGAAACAAGAAAAAGTTTACGTTATACCCATAGTCCTTTCCACAACAGGTGTAATCCCCAACCATCTTCTTCGAAGTTTAAAATTAATAGATTTAAATGAATCAGTTTACATAATCCTACAGAAAGCTGCCATATTAAACACATGCAGAATAGTAAGGAAGTTCATGCAGTTGGAAGACGAAAACACATCCCCTTAATAAAAACACTATACACGCTGCATTTACTTGGTTTTGGCCCGTAAATGTAGCTATTACCAGCAATTAGCTGAGAAAAAGAACACTTCTGAATAATAATAATAATAATAATAATCGTTTATTTATAAAATTGGGCATCTTTACAATACAGTACATTAAATAATAAAAAGAACACAGTTGCTTATTTGCCTGAACTAGGATGAACCTGTGCTTCAGGCTAGAGAGAGCTTAAATACAAAAATATAAATTAACACTAAATCTGACTATTATGAAAATTTAACTAAATTTAAAGATATAAAGATACGGCGTGTATTATTTACTAACAGTAAGAAGGTTTTCTGTCTCTACATAGGATATGCTTAGTAAATATTGGAGGATCCTCTTTTTACAGTTATACTTATTTAATTTATAGATACTTAATTTTCTATTTAATTTATTGTACAGAAATGGACCTAAAAAAGTGAAAAATCTTTTTACAAATACATATTTTGACAGTTCATTAGAGTGGCAAACAATATCGTTTCGTCTCTTATTAGTGATTTCGGCACTATAGGTAAGCATGGAGTGCTGTTTTATTACTAAGTGCATAATGAAAAGCTGGCGAACAGTAAGCACGTTACAGGATTTGTACAGCTGATCTGTAGGATAGAGAAAGGGGAGGAAATTTACAACTTTTAAGATGGCTCTCTGAGCTCTTTCAAGAGGCAGTAAGAGAGATTTTAGTGCTCCACCCCAGGAGGTGATACAATATTGGATGACAGATTGTCCTAGGGCTAAATAAATCTGTGTCACCAATTTTGAATCTGTGATCGCTCGCAATTTCTTAAATACATAGATTAATTTACGCACTCTTTTAACTAGACTTTCAATATGCGGTCTAAAAGAGAGCGTTTCATCTATTATAACCCCGAGATATTTGATTTCGCGTGTTTTATTGATACGGGGGCAATCACACATGCTGGATGATTGGAATCCACATTTATGGGCAAACAAATGAGAGTAAGCAGTGTTAGATTGAGCGTTGCGCATGCAAAAGTGAATATATTTTGTCTTGTCAGCATTTAATGTTAGCAAATTACTTTGAAGCCAATTAGTCACAGTGTTGAAACCCAGTTGAGCGTTTTCGTATAATTCAGTGCTGGTTTTAGCGGTAAAAATAAGGGCTGTGTCGTCGGCATATGAGACGATTTTGCCTTGTTTAATATTAAGGTTGCATAAATCGTTGATGTAGATCAAAAATAGGGTAGGGGCCAGGATACTTCCCTGGGGAACACCGTATCCAGAACTTATTTGCTCATCACTTGTAATATTATCTATTTTAACACATTGATATCGACCATCTAAGTAGTCGGCAAATAGTTTTAGCGGCGTTCCTCTTATTCCTATTGCCTCTAATTTGTTTATAAGCAAGGGAAGGGACACCGTGTCGAAGGCCTTCGCAAGGTCAAGGAACACCCCCAAGGTCTGCTGTCCTTTGCCGAGTTCTTCGGAAATATAATCTGTCAGGCTGTGCACTGCATCAGCTGTAGATAATTTGGCTCTAAATCCAAATTGTGCCGATGATAGGAGTTTATTTTTTTCTAAGTAATTAACTAGTCTATTGTTTAAAATTTTTTCTAGTATTTTTGAGATTGAGGAAAGTATCGATATAGGCCTATAATTATTTACTAATTCCCTATTTCCGGATTTGAAAACAGGGATAACCACTGCTTTTTTTAGAAATGAAGGGAAAATTCCTTCGGAAAGACAGAGTCGAAAGATATGCGTCAAAGGCGGAACTAGGATATGCTTACATAGTTTAAGGATCTTATTACTAATATTATCCCATCCTACAGCAGAGTCATCTTTTAGTCCACAAATGATTCGAGTAACTTCGTCTTCGTCCGTATCCAGTAAACTAAAAGAATTTAAGGCTCGCCTGTTTCTTAAATCAAGCGAAGGACTTCGGACACAGCCTTGTGTTGGAATCTGTTCGGCAAGAGTCTTCCCAATATTTACAAAAAAGTTATTAACATGGTTAGCTGATGAAAGAGGTGAGGGATTAATAAGCAATAAACACGAATTAGATTCACGCTTTTTTGCCATATAAGTGACATTTTTGATATGTTTCCACAGTTGCTTACTGTTGTTTCCTGCTCTACTGAATTCATTTTTATCGTAGCTATTTTTTATGTTCTTTAAGAGGTTATTACAAAAATTCCTGTATCTTTTGTACGTGATTTGAATGATAGAATTGTCAGGGTTTTTTTTAGCTTTCTGGTGAAGTTTATCTCTATGTCTGATACATCGAATCAAGCCCGGAGTAACCCAAGGTTTAATGTTATACAGTTTTTTGTTTACGGAAGAAATAGATGTGTTACGTAATATTGCAAGTTGAACATGTTTTACTAAGTACGATAAAGCAAAATTAGCGTCAGCAGTATTGTAAACTGGGTTAAAGTCAAGATTGCGTAAATCATATTCGAGTTTCTTTGTGTTTAATTGCGTTTTGGTCCGAGGTCGATTCTGCTTAGGCAGCGTTAGGTTTAAGTGCAGTAGGACAGCGTGATGGTCTGTAATTGTCGAGTTAGCAACAAGTGTAATATACGATAAACTGGATTTAATCATCATATGATCGAGACAGGAACCGCTTTGATGAGTTGGCAAAGAGTGAGCGGGAAGAAAACCGTGGAATGAGCAGATATTTAGATAGTCTTGGGTCCCTGCATCGCAGTTTTCAGACTTTATGTTTATGTTAATATCCCCCGTTAGAATAACATTCTTATATGTGCACAGAGTTTGAAAAATTTGATTTAAGGAAGCGTGAAAAGTCTCCAAGTTTCTAACAGAAGGTGATCTATACATAGTGATTATTGCTGTGGATGTCCCAAGTTTAATGATCAAGCAATTACTCATGCACTCCTTTAGAGTAAATTCTTCGACTGTGACCTCTAATGGTTCCTTGGTATAAACAACCACACCATCATTTTGGTTGTTGTTTATTGTGGTATAAAATAAGTTATACCCCGGTATTTCGGGGAGGTAGGCCTGGCGATCACACAGCCAGCACTCAGTTAGTACCAATATATCACACTCAAAGTTTAATCTATGAAGAAGAATGTTAAAGCCATCCATATTTTTATAAATACTGCGAATATTTTGGGTTAGTATGGTTAATGACTTTTGAGTGCCGGAAAAATATTGTCTGCACTCCTCGACCTCACATTGCTTTGAAACTGTTACAAATGTATCATCTATATCAGTTATTAAATTACTATCCATAAAATAATATAAACAATAAATTAAGTCTAAAGAATAAAAATATATGTGGCGCTCCTAGGCGCCTTCATAGTCGATCGAGTTTATGTACCTGTTTTCGGCAAATTTTTTTGCAGGGCACTCTGGATCTCCCGTCTTGTGGTTGGCAGGTTTTTTGAAACGCAAACATGTTGCGCACTTTGGCGTGTCGGCTTTTTTTGTGCAGTCTTGGGTTGTGTGCCCCTCTTCACCGCAATGCCCACATGTAGGGGCAGCGACTTTGCACGTCTTGGCTGCATGACCGTACTGCTGGCACTTGTAACATCTCGTTACCAGAGTGAAGTCTCGTACCGGGCAGGACGTCCAATTCACAAATAGTCTATCCTGCACGATGAGTGCCTTCCGAATCGTAGCTGGAACTTCAATGATGTAATTACAGTTCTCTGCATCTTTTCTACCAGATTTACTCGTATGGCTAAGTTTGATTGAGGTCAAAAATGCATCTTTGGACATAGAGGGCAATTTGTCGGTCAAGTTTTGGTCATAAATACAGTTGAAAACCTCATTTTCAGCCAATGAAGCAGGAACTCCTAGAACTATAATGCGTGGTTTGCGCTTTTGGGGGTCATCGATGGTGAGGCCTGAAGAAGCTAGTTGGACTGTTTTCTTTAATTTATCTAGATCCTCTTTGGTTTCGGTGCTTATAATAAGTCCTCCTTTTCCTATTTTGCGAACGCCTCTCACTTTTAGCTTCATCTCACTAGGGCAAACGATTTTCTGGACGATGTTCTTGGTTTCGTCACTGGTCTTTGTATTGTCACGAGGATAGATCGCCACAGAGCTAAAAGTATTAGGACGGACAAAACTGTTGGAACCTTTCTTAACCATGTCGGCAAAAGAAGAGGTAGCGGTTGCCTGCCTTCCACAGGATTCTTTAATAGTCCGGTTTACTTCTAACACACAATCCCTTAGGTCTCGGTCCTCCCTTAACATTTTCAGGGAGTTATGGGTCATCACGGCATTAGATTTCAGTGATTGGTATTTGACGGCCAGTTGACAAACTCCATAACCAACTTTTCGGCATAGATTGCTGATCTTTAGTTTCTGTTCCGAGTTCAATTTCCCCTCAGAGGAAATAGCGCATACCTCGGCCAGGTGCTGCTCAATAGAGCTTAGCCAGTTCTGGATCTCTGGAGTCGAAACAAGCTCCAATTTCTCTTCTTCCTGGGCTCGTTCACGACTGGGTTGCTGGGGCTGCGTCGGTGTAGGTGTTGGAGGAGGGCTGCGTCGCGTTAGCCCGCTTCGATTGAAGGGACTGCTATCCATATTTTAGATTTTAATATTCCAATTATTTCATTTTCAACTTGTCAGCACTTACAAAGTGTGTCTGTATAACACGCCAGTATACTAAAAACTAGGTCAACTATTTTTCGCAAATGTTAATTTATTAAAATATTGTTATATTATACATTGATGAGCACGTCTGATAGCGTTGAGTGCGTCTATATGACTTGATTTTAATCTTATGCCCTTTAGAAACATTTTTTTTTCACTTCAAATACCTCTTCTCGGAATAGTCTTGATTTTAAGACTCACACTTTCTATTTTTAAAATAGGTAAAATAATTTTGGATTATTTAGGATAAAAAATTACGTCACTAGAGTGTATCTGTGCACGTGTGTTGAATTAATACTGATGCTCTAATACCATATAGGATTAGGTATTTGTCTACAATTAGGATAACTGATTTCTTAAAAAACACTAACAAAGGGCATTAAATAAAAATTCAGTGTTTGAATTATGATTGTTACTTTCTTTCCTTGGGTTATAAGGGTGTGCATTATTTCAATAATATGTTGTACTAGCTTCCGCACGCGGCTTCGCTCGAAAAACAATATCCTATATGTTAATCTAGGGTAACCTATCTACATACCAAAATTCAACCAAATCGGTCCAGCCGTTTTTGCGTGAAAGAGTAACAAACATCCACACATCCGCACATCCATTCTCACAAACTTTCACATTTATAATATTAGTAGGATAAGGGCCTATTTCACCACCTATGATTAAGTTTCGAGTATCTTACTTGACAGATAATTTCATACAAATTCTGTCACATTTTTGAATATATTCAGTGAGTAGTGCCTACTCGGACATTGTGAAACAGGCCCTAAGTAATACTCGTATACACAGAATTCATCTATCTATACTAATATTATAAAGAGGTAAAATTTGTAAGTTTGTATGTAGGGGGTAATCTCTGGAACTACTGGTCCAATTTCAAAAAATCTTTCAGTGTTAGATAGCCAATTTATCGAGAAATGCTATAGGCTATATACCATCACGCTACGACCTACGGGGGCGGAGCAATAACGAAAAATGCGGGTGAAACCGCAGGGGACATCTAGTAAGGTATAAAAAAAATTGCCACTTCGTTGTTAATAGGAGAAGTGGCCAGAATGCTGGCAGCATTATCACGTTGAATAGCCATGCTGGTTCGTTGACCAAAGGAACCTATGCGGTCGCTCGGCCCTCTGGTCACTTAAAGAAATGGTATATTAAGAAACCTGTGCCTAATTAGCAATATACCTAAATATTCAGACGATGACGTCATGAATACGACTGATCAATCAGCAAGTTGGTAGTGAACTGAATTGGTTCGCTTCGGCGAAGCGCATTGAGGCCAATTGAGTGTTAGGCCGCCCTTTGAAGGACGAATGTTTCTGACCATTCATGCGCCATTTATCTTTATCAACTATTTGTAATGACTGTTATTATACCTATCTATTCTCGAATGAGACACACATTGATAACGTAACCACTAAAGGTTGAATTACGTCTAGTCGCACCAGCAGCGTGATACAGAACGCCGAGTAAATGACGGCTTTTTTTTAGGTGGGGAATCATCAAAATGACTTCTCCCGCTCTGGGAGAAGCGGGAGGGCCTGTCAGACTTTTACTGACTAAAACCCACTCCTGTTCCTTCTTTGCCCTAATTCCGGGGTCCCGGGGATCTCTTTCGTCAACCCAGACCCCAGAAGGCTTCGGCACTACCGGGCCCCTACAGTTTGCAGACATCTCTTTGAGGCGCGCGTGGAACAATACCCGCCGTCGACGACATGGGCTTGGTCCGTACTGTTACCAGACGTCCGGACGGCGAGCTACCCTAAATGACGGCTCTAAGTTACAGAAAAGAAAATAGAAAAGGACAGAAGCCAGTAGAATCAAGATAGAACGATTCGGTGTACCCAGCCCTAAAACGTTACCGTTGTTGAGTTGATGTGTTCGTCATGAGATCTTCTAATGATTTTAAATGTTTCTGTACTGTCTTTCTCAGGTATCCTTACTCATTATAAAACAAAGTGCCGACAGACAAACTCGGCGCGTGGTCACCGCGTATGTGTCTAGCTGAAGGTCGGTGTTCCAAATATGCTTCTTCAGAAGGTTATTCTTCCATGTAGTGTACAACACAAACAAAACAACTAATACCAATTAGCAGTTACCATACTTCAAACTCTAAAGTTCACCGTGCTACATGGTGGAAATACCTGTCCCCATCATCTATCTGATTTGGAATGATGACTATTGGGGTGAGTGCCATGAGAGATTGTATTCGATGGAGGGAATCGCTTTCTCAAACAGTTACATTATTCAATTGTCACCAGTTGGTACCAACTGTTCATCAGTGGTCCAAGCCTGAACAGGAGGATATGGAACAGAATCCTTGTCTACATTGGAGATGATTAGGACGCCAGCGGCTACATCAATGATAACTTCGTCCGCAGCTTAACCGTCGTGTCATCATCACCACCAAAAAAGTTGTGCTAAAGAAATTGCGAGCATTGTCAATAGTATTCTGGTGTGAGGACACGGTGGAGCTCACGGTAGAGGTGTGCCCTGCTTGGCCGGAGCACCGCCGTGTCCTCGTGAAGGCTATCGGTGACGGCGGCCTCTCGTGCCGGGCCCTGGTACAGGCCAAGGTCCGGAGCGAGGAGGGGTGGCGGGTGGTTGGCTTCTTTTGCGAAGCAGTAATGCTAGTGAAGGTGCCGGACGACCGCGAGCGCGATTAGTAAACTTTCTTCCGAACAAACATTATGAAAATTATCAATTTTTCATAACAAATTACGCATTTGAAGTTAGAAAACTGAACAAAACGAGCGCCTCAAATACACAAGCGTGCGGTCGGTTCAACGACCAAGCGCGAGCGGCCGAACGCTCAGCTGATCGGAATTATTATTAACTTATTATTTTTTAAAGATGAAAAAAAAGTGTTTTCCCCGGCAATATTTTTTGGTCAAACTTGATTCCATGTACAGAATGTTTAGTTATCGGCTTTGTGATCGGTCTTTTTACACCCTGTATAATAAATTGTGCGTAAGGTCTTCGACTCAGACTACATGTGAATGATAATACTGTAGATAGAATACATATGGTATTCTGGAGCCACAATGAGGAAGTTTCAAGTGGGTTATTATAGCAGCTTGGTTAAAACTGTATGCGCCAATTAAGTATGGGCCAACTATTTGTGCCAATGTCATGTCATGGGAATATTTAATGTCTTTGTGGGAAACATAGTTTATCATCATTTTAATACTTCATCCCTTAATTCTTCTTTAATATCTTTAGAATTAGGTACTCTTGTATACTGGGTGCGTCCAAAAACATGTAAACTCACATAATATACACAAGACACCCAGACCTGGAATAACTATCTGCAGGTAATAGAAATATTTATGCCATGTGGAAATCAAATCCAGCGCAGCAACCAAACGCTCAACCACTGCTGGTATATCTCTATAAAAATTTTGTTACAATAATTTTAAAAACAAAATATTTTTAATTGCCTTGGATATTGCATGGAGGGGGGACTGTCAGATAGCTGTGTCATCCACATAATGAGACTATTTGTTATAAAAACGAATTAGGAGTTAAACAATAGGGATGATTTCTGGTTGGTGGACCAATAAATCAGCCCCATTGTTAAACTCCTAGTTAGATTACCAACAAACATTGCGACAATAAAAATGTACAAAGGTGAAATTCATTTCAGTTTAGAAGTGAAAGCTTTTTACGACATTTCTAGGTAAAATGGGTTTTGTTTTTTTCTCTCCAATGATTTCTCCCGCTCTAGGGCGGTGCGGGAAGGCGTGTCAGACTTTTACTGACTAAAACCCACTCCAATCTTACTTCTTTGCGTTGCGTTCCAGGACCCAGTGTTTTCCTTTCAGAAGAGAACCCATCGATCCAGTAGGCTTCGACCCTGCTGGGCCTCTACGGTGTTGTTGACATCTTCCTGAGGCGCACCTGGAACACTACGGGCCGTCGACGACTCGGGCTCGGTTAGGATATCGAAAAATTAAAAAAAAGTGTATTACTTAGTTTTACTACAAATCAGCGACAAATCCTTAAAAACTAACTGTTCTATGTATACACACTCGTAAGTGCAATAGTAAATTAAAATTAAATATTTAAATGGCCTACAGATAGGTGTTTCAAATCTGGGTGTCTTGTGTATATGTTATTATAGTAAGTTTATATGATTGTGAACGCACTCACAATACAGGAGTTATTCCTAGGGTGAAGTAACTTTTTTTTTTCGCCTATGCGTACTTTATGTACAATGGTGGTACATTGTACATAAAGTTTAAATAAATAAATAAAAATAAAATATTTAAAAGAAATATCCGTGTATGTGTTTTAACAGTTGCTTTCTTATTTCTCAACAAAATTAGCTTTGATGCTTTTCTACCACTGTACAAATAACATCCATAAATCATAATTATAATATCAAGTCAGAGCTTTTCCACAAGTGCGTCGGGCAACCGTTACCAATCTAATGGCGCTTAGCAATAACAATCGGCGCGTGCGCCGTTGACCTGTGAATTAAAAAGCGGTCGTTTGCTTTAAGTATTGGTGCGTTAGTGATCGCGATAGAATACACCACGCTAAACACATATTACTTCGCGGCCTAGTTATTTACTGAAAATAGGGGTTCGCAACATTTTTAGTTATTAGATTTTTAAATGGTAGGTGGAAATATATTTTATAACACGCTCTAAAATTGGCCTCTATTTTACCTCTTTTAGGGTCGTAATGATGTATCAGACGCGGATTGTTGGGGTTGTTCAACCGATAATAACTGATCATCGGGTTTTTTTTGAGTGCCGTGTTCTATTTTTGCTTAGGCTGGCCGAAAAGCCTAAGCAAAAATAGAACACGGCACTCAAAAAAACCAGCGAATCATTTCTCACAAAGATTAAAAAAAAAATATTCTAAGATATCGTCTTTTGTTAGAAGAAAGATCAATAAGTACCATTTCATAAACACGCGTGTATAGAAAAATGTCGTTTGATATATGGGCAATTTTCATTGCACATCTCGGCTATGTAATGCCTTTGACTCTGGCCTCAGGACTTTTTCAGTTGGAATAACAAAGTTTGCACACTTGCACCAAAATGTAAATTGTAGAACTTTACACCCTATTCTACATACTCGTACATCTAAAAGTTTACAAAATAAACCAATTTCATAAAGCAATCCCTACATTGTTACAAATTGCTTTTTTGTAAAGCTTGGAAATGTGGTTGGAAATCATCCAATGATTTCTCCCGTTCTAGGGTGGAGTGGGGCGTGTCAGACCTTTATTGACTAAAACCTCACCTGTGTTTCTTCTTTGACTTGCGTACCAGAACCCCGGGTTCCCACTTCGGAAGCTAACCCATGGGCCACTGTGGTAATTCAGTATTTTTTAAACATTCGCATTTTTAACTAATGTCTCAATCTATGGTTTCTAACCAGAGAGGAAATTGCGACTACACTCTGAATATTTTCAACCACAAATTCTTATGTTCTATCAACCAATGGTTGCGGGTCCCAGTGCTCATAGACGGCGGTGCTGGCGGGTCAAGCGTAGGCGCATATTTATTGGTATCCCGCCCACAGGCTGCGCATTCTGGCGGCGCGGGCGGGCCGCACAACCCCCTGTCGATCTCACCAACTACACAGGTATGTTACTTTGCTTATTTCTTTTGCATGTTAATTGTGTGTGTTTAAAGGGTTATGTAAATAGTCTTCGAGTCGTAATGTCTCAAAAGCATTTTTTTTTAAATGGTCGTATGTACAGGGGGTACTTACGCCCATTTTCAAAGTATACAAGTACGGGGGGTACATAGGCAAATTTAAATTTTTAATAAAATTATTGTTGTCATGTAGAACAATGTCAAAGAAAAATATTTTGTAAATCATTGTCTTATCGCGTCGCCCCTTTCTGCACAACATTTTCCCAGTTTTTAGTTTTGCTATATCGTATATATTTAGTCCTCATAAAATTGACCTTATGAGAGACAGTTTTAAATATACATAAGTACAAATATTTAGCCAATTTTTGTTTCTGATTATCTGTCTAAGCAGACATGTAAAATTCACACTATATGACTACTACAAAAACGGAATCTTTCTAAGTACATTTATGTCACTTGAGCTCTTTTTGTAAGTGAATATAAGATTATACTGAAGACTCGTGTACCTATCTAAGAATAGGTTCTCGAACTGAACTTCAGCCAGTAGAGCTGTGAAGTTTCGACTAGGTAACTAAGTTACTATTAGCATAACGATACTTTGAGTAAATTCGTACTTTTCCGTTCGAATCGACCTTTTCGATCGTCCATAAATATTTTATTTAACTTGCCGTAAATTATACCCTATAAGTTATTCTGATATCTTAGGTATATTATTGTAAAGTTTCATTAAAATTCGTACAGTAGTTTTTGTGCAAAAGAGTAATAACTATTCATAGGTACATAAAAACTTTCACATTTATACCTAATACTAGTAGGATTTCAACCATGTTTTACAACCCTGAGAAGCAAGGAAGCCTGAACAATTCTAAGTTCAACGTTATAAAAAACCTTACGCAAGTATTCAGTAAAATCATGCATTCATAGAAAACCGTTTTGCAATTAATAAATTATAATATTATAATCGTCTTGTGTGTGGCATGTTTTATCGCAGCTCAAAATTTCTCGAAGATTTTCAATAAAAAATAAATTTTGATTTGTTGGAAAATATTTGTTTGTAGGCGGAACTCCTGCTAGATAGGCCAAAATAAAACATCTAAATATAAACACGCCCCTTGGTATAAAGATAGAAAAAGAATGAAAAACGGTTTATTTACACGGATATATCATATATACCTATATGCCAACTGGTATATGTACTGTTTCCACAATATAGACCATTCTACACCTGTTGTTCGATAACCTGCAACGCTTGCATCGCAACTATTTGTATCTGTTAGCATAAACCAACAGTTTTATGTAGCCCGATCACTTAGCTTGTAAGCATATACTCGTAGGTTCGTTTAAACATAGCCACGTTATGTGGAGCAGCCACTTACATTCATTGCATCTTGCATCACGTCTAGATAGAAATTTAACGCAAAACCGGGAACATGAAGTTTCCCGTTGATTTTATCTTAGATTCCTTAATCTACATACAAACAGTACATAAACTAAACTGCAAACTCACCAGAATGTAGAGATTTTGCAAAAGCTTCATGAAAAGATTGCCATTTAGAGATAAAATAAAATTTGATCAATTGGTATTTCGATATATGCGAGCAACATTCGTTTCTTGGAGGACAGGCAAACTGCATAGTCTTATGCAACAAAAATGTACGAAGGCGGACTTAGGCATTCTCTACCAGTCAACCAAGGGTAGTAGAGACAGCATGGCAGGTGTAGTAAACTTAGTGTTTGCTAATTAATTACTCAGATACCCGCGAAACGAGACACAATAGTAAAACAATAACAGCGCGGTCTCATAGGACCGGTTGGGGATTCAAACGTTAAAACATAAAATGTGTCCAAAAGACTGCCGTTATCTTTAGTCCAAGATAAAATTTGAGTCAACAAGTTGTTTTTTTGAGTGATAATTTCAACCCCTAACAGATCGAAAATGTACCTACCAAAAAGTTTATTATATTCCCGCCGTTTGAGGTTCTCCATAGCCACGCTAAATTCGACAGCGTCAACACAGTACGATGAACAAGCAACACAGGTTATGGCGCGGGTATCGATAAAAGTAGTCCTTCATTAAAGCCTTTAGACCCACCCGTCTCTTCCATGGAGGTAAAGAAAAGAAGTATCGTCCAATCTCTTGCAATGGTCTCGAGCCAAGCCAATACAGCTCGAACGAGTGCTAAGAAGAGATGTTAACGACATCATCCGACAAGCTCTTCGGATTCGCGTGGCAGCTGCATGACTGCAGACCATGGTTAAAGAGCCTGTAGAATAATTTGGGATGAATTTCTCAGAAAAGGCCTTCTCACTTCGCACCTATCTGCAACTTCAACTAGATAGAAATGCGTCACAACGTCCTTTCAAGGTCTAAACTTATGAGTTCACATTCCAAAAACTAACTCTAAAGAAGTCTCAAACATTCCTGTTGACAGCTGGCGCCAACACTTTATTAAATTTAATAACAAAGTGTCAACGACACTGACCCCAACAATTCTTTAAAATAATTAGAATGCCGAAATCTCAATAAACGAAAGTGGACTTATAAACTATTCTGTTTAATAAACAAATTGCTGAGTCCCAGAGTTGGTTGCTAAAATTAATTATTATATGTAGTTGCCAATTGGTGGTTGTCATCTACATACAGACAGATGTGTTTGTTAGAAAGGTTACTGGAGCGGCCGCTACTTGCTCATGACATCTTTAGAGATGGCTTGATTGGAGAATAGGTCGGGTGGAGTCGACGCCCTGGTTCGATAGCCTTGGACCATCTGTGACGCTGATGTATCGTCTACATTGATTTACATTGCCGTTTATGAAGATCTATAGTTTGAATATTTTAATATATGGGCTATGTACATTTGTTTTCGAGATGGCGTTGTTGATTGTCAGGAATTTGAGTTAATAGCATCCAATATAAATTTTATTGGGCAATTTTCATTGTGAATTTTGTTTCTAGAATTGAGTGGATGTTGCATAAAGGTTCAGATACTTAACTGTATGCAATTGATTTGATCTAGATTTAATTTAAATGGATTTTTTTGTAATTTCATGAACCTTATTAGTCTCATCGATAGATTCATCGCAGTTAAACATAATCCTGTCGCATAGATTAACGTTGTTTGGTTTTCACGGGATTTCATTTTAGACATACAGCTCTTGTACGAATCACCAGTTCCACACATATCAACTAAGTGAATAACTTTAAAAAAAAATTGCTTTTGGAGGTATGTGGAACAGAGTGTAAAGTCCCACATGCCTCCGTTGAAAAGGGAGGACTCTCCGACGAGAGGAATTTTTGGTTTTTGATGACTGCCCGATTCGGGCTGTCGTATCTGGTCAAATCGCGTGAAGAATTTTAATTGTGCGATTCTTATGTGATGCCGTAGATGTCGCTACATTCTTCTTAATTTCCCAGGTAGCTATGCGGTGGCTGAAGGCCGCCTGGTTGGCGCTGCTGGTGCTCCCAGCCTCCAGCAAGGAGCTCTCCGAGGTCCCTCCTCGCGAGGACATCACGCAGGAGCTGCCGCAAGCTCAGGAACCCGATCTCATCAACTATGACGACTACAATCCCTTTGGAGAAGACGAAAACGGTAACCGAGTTTTAAATTAGAATTTCATCATCATCATTTCAGCCGAAAGACGTCCACTGCTGGACATAGGACATTTAGAATTTGATTAAAACCTATTGAAGATAGTCTCTGTTGAATATGTTTCTAGTTTCTAATTCTGGTTTTGCTAGAGCTAGAACACATTATTTATAAGTGAGAAGAATTTGTTTTTACTTATTTGATTTTATAATTTATGTACACACAATATACACATAAAAATGCTGTAGGTACTAAGGTACTGCTTATTTCAAAAGAAATTTCTCCCAGCAGACCTGTATATTTTTATATTTTTTTGTAGTTGAGAAAGACTTTCTTGTTTTCTTATAAAAATTCTCATTTCATCAATTTCGTGTGTTTACCTCGTACAATACTCCATGAAACATCCTTCTTTTATCTTGTTCCAGCAATACCTGAGAGGGATTTTCGTGGATCAACCGACAGTAAGTTTTTTTTATTTAATTTGGGACTTTGCTCTTTGCAGCGAAGTTTCTTTATATCCTCAATGAAGTTTGTACGTGTTTAAGAGTGGTTTCATGTTATTTTGTGGTGATATTGAGTTTTGTTATAGACACCCCGACGTATCGGAGACCGACGACACCCAGAGGTAAATAATTTTATGTTTTTTTTACTTGAGCTTTATAATACGTATTGGATATTTTTTAAAAATCCCTATGTTCCACAATAAACACGAATTGAATCAAATTTTTTGGACTGATTCAATTTTCTTGTAACTTGTTTGTGTTAGTAATTTTACCTTTACTTCATTATTTAAGAATGATAATAATAATATGCAGGTATAACCAAAAATAGTGCATGGGGTGTTAGCCGATAATTAATTGCTTTTTTGAACGTACGTCCCGTTATCAATGTAAAGTGTGAGTAGTTGTTGTCTAATGAAATAAATAACTCCTTAGAATTTATTTATTAATCAATTTTTTAATGTGATGCCTGATGCTTAAAAGTAGTAAACGTCCTTACCCGCTCTATAGTAAGGGTAGCTGTATGTGTATTACATATTTTGATATTCCGTTTGTTATTTCCACGAAAAAGATAAAAGAGAATTTGTTCCGTGGTTAGATAATCCAAACTGCGGTTTTGTTTGTTAGGTACCTATGTTACATTACATACAGCTTTATAATATTTATGATAATGTTGCCTACTGTCCTAATGCCTGTAGTGTTTGCGTCGAATAAATCTTATTCTATTCTAATAGAATTCTTTTGAAAAAAGTTTTGGTTATGATTAAAATATTTTTCTATCACTAATTTACCATTAAATGATTGTTCATAGTTCCACCAGCACCCAAGTGCGTAGACATCGGTAGTACTTGGTCAGAAGGGGAAAATTGGAAGCGCAATAACTGCACCCTCTGCCACTGCCACGCTGGGAGAGTCAATTGTACCACTGTACCTGATTGCCTTACTTCTGGTAAGTTCTCTTTTACTCTTCGTAAAATCATCACCGATTTATCTCCTTTACTCATTTGCTCAGAACAGTTTTTAACTCGGTTTTTAAGTCCTACTTTTTCTCGTTCTTTTTATGTGTACCTATTTTATGCACCCAAGTCTTCTTTTTGAATAAGTTAGAGAAACGTTCGACTTTGTTTTCTACAAAACAAACTTACTGTCATCTCATACTGAACAAATGTCTCTTTCTATACCTCGATGTGCTATAGCCAACCTTTTTTTGGCAGCCCCTACCCGTCCAGTGTTCGTCGGCGTATCTGCACAGCCGCAGACTCCAATCCGCGGTGTCTCTGGCTTGCAAGGGGACGAGGGCCCGCCCGGCCCGCAGGGGACCCCCGGAATGAACGGCATGCCGGGGGCCCCAGGCATGCCTGGACCCACCGGCCAGTTACCTGATGTAAGTGACCAAAAATACTTAATACATGTCATGTTTTTTTTTGAGTTCGAAAATCATCATCACCCGCTTTAGGGTGATAGATTGACTTAATAATGACTTTGCGTTTACTCTTACACCGACTCCACATGTGGAATAAGTGGTTGAATTTCGCCTGAGTAGCTTACCTTGATCCATAAAAACTGTGTTACTACGAATGAATCAAGACACATTGAATACTTGGGAAGATAAAGCATCATTTACAGAATTCTCGGATTGGAGATTAGTCCGAGTCTTAAACACCAACCTTTCATTTTGTATTATTCAACAAAATTGTTCTCACCCAGGTGAACGCATACTTGGCTCAACTGGCAGCCTCAGCTGGAGGTGACAAGGGCCCTCCTTTCGACCCGTACCAGTACATGCAAGCTTCCGTCGGTACACCTGGCATCAGAGGAATACCCGGTAAGAGATCACAACAAAATACATTTTAATATACTTACTCGAGACTCTCGATTTTATTATATGCACGGAAAAGTAAAATAAAATAGTAAAGTCAAATTAAAATAAATTATTTGAATAGACCGAGAGCACTGGTGGCCCAGTGGCAACGGCTCCAACTTACTTAGGTCGTGGGTTCAAACTCTATACTATCTATAATTTATTTAATCACCAATGCCCTCAAAACCGTAACAATTCGTACTTGGCCCACGTGTTGGATTACGGCCCATACCCTCTCTTGGAGAGCAGGCCTGATTCCCAGTAGTGGGAACATTTTAAGGTATACTAATATGCTACAGAGGACACTTTCGATACTGCGAAAGACTTACTGAGTAGTAGAGTCGGCTGATTGTACTAATACTTACAAACACATTGGTTTTCTCCTAGGACCACAAGGACCGCCTGGCCCGCAAGGCTTCCAAGGTCAGAGAGGAGAGCCAGGAGAACCTGGACTGCCTGGACAGCAAGGACCACCCGGCGAGAGAGGACCCCAAGGACTGCCAGGGAAAGATGTAAGAAAACATATAGCTATCGAATAAATAACTGCACGACAAGAAGACACGTTTTGTCATTATAGTTCCTAAAATGATATCATAGGTAGATGTTATATTATGAAAAGTATACAGAATAAATGGGATATTTTTACTGGGCATCAAATCTTCATATTCATCTTATTCTTCACTAAAAATACTAGTTGTACACAAATTATTAATAGACTCTTACAAAGACTAGCACCCTGACATAACAGGTGAGGTTAGAAAGGGATGGCGGGGTAGACTTCCTGATTTTTTTGTAATCACGCAGTAGAGTGCAAATTTTAGTGCAAAATTGATAGTTTTGGTGTAATAAAGGCATAATATTGTGTGGTAAAATAAGCCACTATGATAAAATGAAATCTTAAAACTTTGTGAATTTGTTCAGGGATCTCCCGGAGAAGATGGCGAACCCGGACCTTCAGGTGCAATAGGCCAGCCAGGACCTAGAGGAACCCCTGGAGTACCTGGTATTCAGGGATTGAAAGGACATCGCGGTTTCGACGGCAGGGATGGTGCTAAGGGAGAACAAGGGTTGGCAGGAGAGAAAGGACCAACTGGAATGCCTGGTCCAATGGGACCGACTGGGCCTGCGGTAATACATTGTTGATATTTTTTTTAAGTAATGACTTTTTAAGTAATTAAATATTAAAGATCAGTAAAATTGGATTAACTTAAAAATCATAATCTAAAACGACTTCTACACGTTTTTTTAACAGGGTCCTGTGGGTGCTAGGGGCGAAAGAGGTCGGGAGGGTCCTCCCGGACCTCCAGGTGTGCGAGGCGTTGATGGTGCACCAGGACCTCAAGGATTAATGGTAAGAATTTTCCTTACAACCGCTTTACTGAAGGTGCTCAACCTACAGCCAAAGATTAACAGTTGTGTAATATGAAAATATTGTAAACCCAATCATTTTTTTTGAAAAGAGTAACCATGGAGTTTCTTGCCGGTTCTTCTCCATAGGAAACGACCAATTTGGAACCGTGCACTAGCTTCGACTTTTAATAAGTGCCCATGTAGGCCTATGTAAAATAAAAACATTTTTTATTATTTATTTATTTTATTTATTAGTTATTAAAAAAAGAGTTGGTCTAGTGGTCAGTGGCCCTGACTGCTATGCCGAAAGTCGTGGCTTCGATTCCCACCCAGGACAAATGTTTGTGTGATGAGCAACGATCATTTATTCTGTGTCTGGGTGTAATGTATTTAGAAATACCGTCAAACGGGGTGAATAGGAACGTAGGGGTGAATAGGAACAAAACTTTGATTTTAATTTTTACTTTGGTTAAATATTTTATCTTCATTTCTGTATAAGCATCACCTTTTATTACAATTAATGGATAAATAGGAGTAATTAAATGCTGGAAAAACCTGTTAAATAAAGTTAAAATCCAGTAACCATTTTCGTTCCTATTCACCCCTGCGTTCCTATTCCCCCCGTTTGACTGTATGTAACTTTGTTTATTAGTGGTCTGGTACCCATAAAACAAGCTCTGATTAGCTAGGGATTAGATGACGTTGTGTGAAAGTTGTGGAATTATTAATCTAATAACTTTTACTCCCAGGGAAACGTCGGCAAACCAGGCTCACCCGGATTCCCAGGTGCGCCAGGTCTTAAGGGTGAACAGGGTGTTTCTGGACCTAAAGGAAGCCAGGGTATGCAAGGACCGCGAGGAGAAGCAGGCCGCCCCGGACAACCTGGTGAAGTGGGAGCCTCTGGTATTCCTGGCCGCGATGGAACTCCGGGAGAGAAAGGTGTGCAGGGGCAACCGGGAGCTTCTGGCCCACAAGGGTTCCCTGGACCTAGAGGACTGCCAGGTGTAGCAGGAGATTCAGGCTTGCCTGGTTCTAAAGGAATGCCGGTAAGATAATAACGCAATATTTATTTTATTCGTTCATCAATATTTTGTTTATCTTTGTTGTCTGATTTACGCAGTCAGTTCTTGGTGGACATTTGTCGTTCTATATCTGAAGTTGTGGGTAAATTATTGTTTTATTTTAAGGGTCAACCTGGCGAAAGAGGTCAAAAAGGTGATGGTGGAATCAGAGGAGAATCTGGTGCTCCAGGACCACGTGGGTTGCCAGGAAATATGGGTCCAGAAGGAAAACGTGGAAAGCGAGGCCTTAGAGGACCTGCTGGCAATGTAGGACCCCAAGGTGAAAGAGGATTAATGGGCATGAGAGGTCTACCCGGCGCTGATGGACCCATGGGTTCTAAAGGACAACCTGGAGAGAGGGGAGGTGTTGGGCTACCGGGCTCTAAGGGAAGCTCAGGAGACCCTGGTAGGCCAGGACCGCAAGGTCTGCAGGGACCACGAGGATCTGTTGGAAGGCCTGGAATGCCTGGAAAGACTGGTCCTCAAGGAGAGAGGGGTATACCAGGAGCTGATGGCAGACCTGGTGAACAAGGATCTCAGGGTATTCAAGGACCACCAGGTTTAATGGGAGGCCCAGGCGAAAGGGGACTGCAAGTAAGCTTTGTTTGATGTTCAATATAATTTCTTAAAAAAAAAATCTGCAAATTCCACCTAATTTTTTGTCATAATCTACAGGGCGAACCAGGAAAAGACGGTGATCCAGGCCAGGCGGGACCACAGGGGCCTAAAGGAGATGCCGGACGCGATGGTGCAACTGGTATCCAGGGACCTCAGGGTGTCGCCGGACCAGCGGGTGAAAGAGGACCATCGGGTCCGGCCGGACCAACTGGATTCCCTGTAAGTATTCCCGGCGATAAGTAATGTTTTCCCATGATCGTCTCAGTTAAGTACCCGAAATATCTATATAACGCATAGGGACTTTAGTTCCTTTACTTAAAAGTATACAATGAATCCAACGTGCCACTTGGTACGAGTAAAGGCCTCTTCTAGCTATTTCCATTGTATTCTATCGCGAGCTACTGTACTCCAGTTAAAGCCCGCTGCAAGTTTTAACTCATCTTTTCATCGCCTTTGTTGTTTTTTACTATTTCTGAGAATTTGTCTCTATTTTGCTCCATTTTTAGTCTTTTGTTCTCGTAATGTAGCCAATCCACCGCCCCTTTAGGCTTGATGTTACCTTCTGGTACATTTTTCGCACGTTAACAATTTGGACAGCACTGATCATTTCATCATCATCATCATCTACCTAGCCTTTTCCCAACTATATTGGGTTCGGCTTCCAGTCAAGCCGGATTTAGCTGAATTACTGATCATTTAAAGATTTTAAATTTTGAAGCGTTATCACTTATGTTATTTTAATCCAGGGAATGCCAGGAGCAGCAGGCTTGCCAGGCTCACCAGGAAAGGAAGGAGAACCCGGTATGGCTGGACCTGCCGGCCCCCCGGGACCCACTGGACCTCGCGGGGAAAGGGGCTTCACTGGAGATCGAGGACAACCTGGCCAGCCTGGAAGCCCAGGGGAGAAGGGAGATTCTGGTGCTCAAGGGCCTGATGGACCGCCGGTAAGATAAACTACTAATTTGTAATAAGCTTTTCACATATGTTTAAAAAAAGCTGTTTTTTAGGGTTCCGTACCTCAAAAGGAAAAAACGGAACCCTTATAGGATCACTTTGTTGTCCGTCTGTCTGTCCGTCCGTCTGTCAAGACCCTTTTTCTCAGGAACGCGTGGAGGTATGAAGCTGAAATTTATATCAATTACTCAGGTCTACTGTCCCTTGAAGCTGTGAAAAAATCAAACTTCTAAGCCAACGCAATCAAAAGATACAGCCGTTTATGCCGCAAATTTTCGACACTTGCAAGGGAATCAAAACCTACAGGGTGCTTCCCGTGAACTTAGAATCTTGAAATTTGGTACAAAGCAACGTCTTATAGCATAGATAAAGAAAAAATTACGAAAACCATAAATTTTTAGTTACATCACATAATATTTTTTTTTTAATAATTTTAAACTTACTACCCATTTCCTCATAAACGCGTAGAGGTATTAAATTGAAATTCATACCAAATACTCAGGTCTATAATACCTTTAAGCTGTAACAAAATCAAACTTCTATGTCAACGCAATCAAAAGAAACAGCAATTTAAGCTGCATATTTTGAAACTCGCAAGTACTCGCAAGGGAATCAAAACCTAAAGGGTACTTCCAGTCGACCTAGAATCTTGAAATTTGGCATGAAGCAACGTTTTATAGCACTCATATAGGGAAAAGTCTGAAAACTGAAAATTTGTTGTTACGTCACAAGAATTATTTTTTTGAAAAATCTTCAACGCTCGATTCGAGAATTGAACTTTATTCATAGGTAAGTTAGAGGTATTGAGTTGAAATTAACACCATATAATTGGGTCCGTGGTCCCTTGAAGCTGTGCAAAAATCAATTTTCAATTCAATTGGTAAAGTGACGGGAAAAAAAGATTCGTCCGTTTATACTGCAAAAAACGTACATTTCGAGACTGTCGAATTGTTCGATTGAACTGTTTTTATAGGTAAGTTACTACGGAACCCTCAGTGCGCGAGTCCGACTCGCACTTGCCCGGTTTTTTTAGTTAGACGTAGTTAAGCGAAAAGGATCAAGTCCATATCCAGTTACTTAATTTTATATTTGTACTTTTTTAAGTTGTATTTGTTTTAAATAACAAAAAGTATAATTTTGTAGGTACATTTATTTCCACGTTTTTGGATAATTTTGGATTAGTTTAGCGAATTTAATTCTTTTTTTTCCAAGTTGTGGATTGGATCCTTTTTGCTGAACGACATCTAATTGCAAGATAGATCAATATAATATTCATACTTCCTAGAAACGTAGTGACACTAAGATTTCAAGTTCCAGTTAAAATAAAATATCCGATTTGATATCAGTTGCCCCCCTCAGACGACACTACTGTATTTTTTTTAAGCTTCTTTGTTATTACTTCAAAAGGGTCCCGAAGGTCTCCGAGGAGCTAAAGGTCACCCCGGATCACCCGGAGCAATGGGCATGCCTGGACAGCGAGGACTCACCGGAGCCCCTGGAGAGAAGGGCGAGAGGGGCTCTGCAGGCCCACCTGGCAATGACGGATCACCTGGTAAGTTTGTTTATGTTTTAATCTGAATACGTCTTTGCTTAAAAATGGGTAAAAAAAATACACCACTGGATCGTTATCTCTTCACAACTGCTCTTGTCAAAATCTATCAATTGAATTTTTTTAAGTAGTTTAAAAATATAAAATGAACATAACATCAAATGGAAAAAATACAATAACCCTAACAACAACACTCACGTGATATAGTGAGTTTGTTTTTTCATTTATAATGCAGTTTAAAAGTAAATATCAGATACAGACGCGATGTAATATTATATACGAGACAACATATTAATAAAGAAAGTCCAAAATTATAACTATAACTGATCAATTACTATTGCGACATCTTAAAAATAAAGTATTCCCACAGGTCGCCAAGGAGAACAAGGTCTGCAGGGTCCAATTGGACCCGTCGGTCCTGCTGGAGAACCTGCTGAGAGAGGAGAGCCTGGAGCGCCTGGTATTCCTGGAGAACTGGGGGCCCCTGGGTCCCCTGGAGAACGAGGACAGCCCGGACCTCAGGGTGCCCCAGGTCTCTCTGGCCCACCTGGCCTTACTGGCATGCCTGGTCTGAAGGGTGAACGAGGGTACGCCGGGTCTAAAGGACAACAAGGGAATACGGGAAGTCCAGGTAATCAACTGTTTTATTCTTGATCCATAGTATGTATGCACTTGACTTGCACTTGAGTCGATTGAGAAGCGAGCCAAGAAGATCATCGGTAATGATGCACTTGTTGAGTCGAAACTCCAAAGTCTTGGACATCGGTGCCGAGTTGCTAACCTGTCAGTTTTCTATCGTTTGCACTTCGGGGAGTGTGCACAGGAATTGCACAATTTAATTCCGCCAAGTCCTTTCCATCATCGGACCACTAGGCGTACGGCGATGCGTCACCGGTATATGGTGAACATTCCACCCATATGCACAAAGCGGTTTGGAAACACATTTATTATGCGTACAGCTAAGGAGTGGAATTCCCTGCTGGAGTCTGTTTCCTGATAGGTACAACTTAGGAGTCTTCATGTCAAGAGTGAATAGGTTACTTCTAAGCAAGCGTGCTCCATCGTCGGCCACATCATCGCTTACCATCAGGTGAGATAGTGGTCAAACGCGAGCCTATGTATAATAAAAAAAAAATGTCGTCATCTTAGTAGTCAAAACATAAGTGCAAATGATCTTAGTCACGATGAAGTTACACAAGTAAAACTGGATCTTAATATTTTCGTTATTCTTGGTAAGGTGTGCCTGGTGAAACTGGCCCACGAGGTCTGCCTGGCTTGGCTGGAGCTAAAGGCAACCGCGGTGATCATGGACCGAAAGGTGAAACTGGACACGTTGGTTTACCTGGAAGACCTGGCGATTTGGGACCACCTGTAAGTACATTAGATACATTTTGCTATTTAAGTAGTTGAGAGCAGTGGTGGCCGAGAGCAGTAGTGGCCCAGAGATAACTGCCCCGCCTTGCAAGTTGTAGGTGGCGGGTTCAAACCCGGCCAGGCGCATTACTTTGTGATTAATTAATTTCATCACCGCTGCTCTCGCTGGTGAAGGAAAATATCGAAAGGAAACCCGCATGTCCTAGAACTAAAAATTCGAAAAGACATGTGACATTCACCAATCCTCACAGGGCTCGCGTGGTGGATTATGGCCCATTCCCTCTCCTAGAGAGGAGGCCTGGGTCCCAGCAGTTGGAACATTACAAGACCAATAATGATAATGTTAAAAAATTTAAGTGGTTAATGAAGTATCTTTAAAATTCTTGTATTTTCGCTTAGGGTCCTCAAGGAAGCACAGGCCCAGCTGGTGCGCCTGGTATCCCCGGTGCCAAAGGAGCTACAGGAGACTCTGGCAGGCCAGGAGCCCCAGGTCCTATGGGACTGACAGGTCCTCAAGGATCCGAAGGACCGAAGGGTGAAAGAGGCAGCGAAGGTGAAGCGGGGTTGCAAGGTCCTAGCGGTCCACCTGGAGCAGCTGGCGAGAGAGGCCCGGTTGGCTTACCAGGCATTGTAGGCCCTCCTGGCCCACAAGGACTTCGAGGTGCTCAGGTATGTTTCCTGCGTATAATAACTACGTAATTAATTGAAATTTTTCAATGAAAAAGATTTTTCCACAACAAGCTTTTATCCCGCGGTTTATAGTACTCATCAAGACCTTACCAAAGAACTCAAACACTATTGGTTAATCTGGTTTCGCTCAGTAATTCCTATGGCTACTATACGACTCGATAATCAGACCAGCTCTATGGTACCATAATTATAATTAATGCCTTATCATCCAAGTTACATAAGTATACCAAATATCAGTTCAAAGGTTAGGCGTAACAGTTTCTAAATCCGTTTGTTAGATTCGCCTCAAACAAACATAGAATATACAAACATTACAAGTTGAATAACTATTAGGATACCTATTTAGATTTCTGTGGGATACCTACATACTCAAAGATTTCTCTAAGGGTTAAGTTAATTTAAGCCCTAGCAGCGATTGTTCTATTTAAAGTGATTTGCCCCGGCTTCGCACGGGTGAAAATTTATCAGTGTTAGGGCCTGTTTCACAATGTCCGAGTAGGCACTACTAACTGAATAAATTCAAAAATGGAACAGAATTTGTATGAAATTATCTGCCAAGTAAGATACTCGAAACTTAATCATAGGTGGTGAAACAGGCCAACTCTACTATATTATCCATGTATTATACATATAAACCTTCCTCTTGAATCACTCTATCTATTAAAAAAATCGCATCAAAATCTATTACGTAGTTTTAAAGAATTAAGCATACATAGGGATATACAGACAGAGAAAGCGACTTTGTTTTATGCTATGTGGTGAAGATGATTTCATTACATTTTTAGGGTGAAAGTGGTGCACCAGGGAAACCAGGTGCGGATGGTGCTCCAGGCCAATCAGGTACTCCGGGCCTGCAAGGCCCTCCCGGACCGATGGGCGAGCCAGGCCCAGAGGGGCGTCCGGGCAAGCAGGGCCAACCGGGTATCGCTGGACGACCCGGTGACAAGGGACCGCTTGGACCTCCCGGCCCGTCAGGACCAGGGGGACCGCCAGGATTACAGGTAAATTGCTAAACTTTCCGTTTGGTATTTAAAAATGCGGGTGCAGTGAATGACGTTAAAATCAATAAAACAGTTGTTTCTTTTTTAAAAAATACAACTGACTTCATAAAAAAATAATAATAATAAAATGATTGATTATTAAACTGTTTTTTCGCATTTCTTTTGTTTTTGCACCCGAGTAATTCGCGAACTCCATAAGGGCGTTCCTATGGAGTTCGAGGACTTAGGCTGAGGCTACAGTTGCCAGCGATTTGCGATGCAACTGGAAGAGCGAATCAAATATCACTAGAAAAATTTGGCGTACAGTGTAGCCGTAATCATGAATTTCCATTATTTGTTTTAATCGCTCATGAATCGCCAATCGCGTCGCGGTCTAATGTAGCCTCAGCCATAGGGCTGTAAAACTACGTCAATTTCTAAAATTGCTTATTTTTAACCGATCTAAAAAAAAAAGAATGAGCTTCCAAGGGTTATTTTTCACCTAATATCAAAAGTACTGTGGTGTTGTTCTGTCAGAAACTTTATTGAATTATTGTTATCAGGGACCCCCAGGCCCATCTGGACCTTCCGGACCAACTGGTGAACGAGGACCTCGAGGTGAAAGCGGACCACCTGGAGTCGATGGACCACAGGGTCCTACCGGCAAAATGGGACCTCCTGGCTTGGACGGAGCCAAGGGAGAGCGAGGCGAGTCTGGTGCGGACGGGGCTAAGGGTCATGCCGGCCTGCCAGGTCTACCTGGAATGATTGGTGCCCCTGGAAGAGCTGGTGAACGAGGCTTACCTGGACCAATGGGACCGCCAGGAAAGGATGGAGATGTTGGATCACGAGGTGATTATATTCCTACTAATATTATAAACGCGAAAGTTATATGTATGGTTTGTTACAGTAAATGTGTAAAAACTACTTAATTACTCAGATACCCGCGAAACGAGACACAATAGTAAAACAATAACAGCGCGGTCTCATAGGACCGGTTGGGGATTCAAACGTTAATGAAGCACCTCAGAAAAACACATAGGCTATATTATTATATACAGATATTGTGTAAATTGTTTCAATACTAATCCAACGCAAACGAAGTCGCAGACACCAGCTATTGTTATGGCTTATAAACCAGCAATTGCCTGGAAGAGATCGCGGAATGCGATAAGGCCGCCCATTGCTTGTACCTATTTCATAGATAAATAAATGATCACAAAAACTGTTGTGATTACTTATTAAATTTGTTGGTCTGGTTCTTTTAAAGTGCAGTAAATAACAATAAAGATCATTGTTGGGTTTTTAACCCACAAAATGATTGACAGAGAATTCTTAATTATAAGTCTTCTGAGGCTACAAGGACTAAGTTTTTTGTTTTTTCGCAAAGGTACTCCTGGCCGTGACGGAAATCCTGGCCAGCAAGGGCCACCTGGCGTGCCCGGAGGCCGCGGTCCTCCCGGAGAAGCTGGTAGACACGGAAGCCCTGGACCCGCGGGTTCACCTGGACCTCCCGGCCCGCCTGGAGAGGGCCTGGCTTATGACGCTGCTGCTTTGGCTGCCATGTTACAACAAGGTTCGTGATACATGACTTGTAATGGTTTTTTTTTAAATTTTATTTATCTTTTCCTGTCGCAAACTGCATGTGTGCTATTTCTTATATATTTACTTTTTTTTACGGTCTGTAGGTACCTACTTTATGACCGCACAAACAAGTGTTTTATGACAATATTGTTAATTATTTATTTAAGCTTCATATACAGTAGAAATGCATAGACAGACATTTAATAAAATCTTTTATGACCAGTTAATATTATAATCTTAATTTCTTTTCTTTATAAAATTATACTCTGCCAGTCCACTTTAACTAGATTCTTATAGATTTGAGATACCTTCAAGTGACGGTCCAATTTCCTGTCTTCTTTGTATGACCCGTCATAAAAAGGTTCCACCGACATAGTTTACATAGATTTTTGTTCTCTATATGTCCTAAAAATTTATAATATTTGATCCATTAAATATCATATTCTTTTTGCTTCAAATAGGTTCAGTGAAAGGACCAGATCCATTAGGTGATGATCCCAACAGTCTTCCTCCTCGGTTCTTCAAAGACGACATGACGGCAGCTGAGCGCAAGGAGGTTGTGATGAAGGCTTACGAAAGGTTGAAGGTGTCGCTAGACAAGTTCCTCAAACCGGACGGCTCCAAGGAAGCACCAGCTAAGACCTGCGGCGATATCAAGTACCACCATCCTGAATTTGAAACAGGTAAGGAATAAAGTAATATGATCTAATTTTGCGGTTGATTCTGGTGGATTCACAGATAATAAAGTCTTGGTTTCATTTTTAACAGGGTCCCTAGTTAATTCAGAATAACTTACGATTTATTTATATATTTATATTGGTGTAGAAAAGTTATGTTTACTTGATTTTACGGCTACATTCTAATCTCTCATCAGAAAGTCTGACCGTCAGTCTATCCAAAGAATTTCACGTTGCCTAGTTTGGGTTGTGGACGTCTGATAGGCAGTCACTCCATGTAAAACAAGGGTTTTCAGCCACATCCGGTTAGCCTGAAAGCCAACCTCAATCTAGATGGAAAAAGGTTATAAAAGTACCTAGCGAGCGTCACTGCGGGGTGCCAGCTGAACAGCGCTGGGTGTCTGACGCCCAACAATTGCTGAGCTGCTGCGACCGCACGCTCAGCTGTTATTATGTGTTGTTGCCTATTGTAATGTCTGCGTCGAATAAAACCTTATTCTATTCTATATCTGACCCTTTCCCCAGGACAATACTGGATCGACCCCAACGGCGGCGACATGAACGACGCGATCGTGGTGCACTGCGACATGGAGACGGGCAGCAGCTGCGTGTTCCCCAAGCCCATGACGTCACAGGACATCAAGTACGACGGCCAGGAGCACGAGCCCTGGCTTAGCGAGATGGATGATGGCTTCACGGTGAGTTTGAAGCTTTAAAAGCCTTTCAGGTGGACGGTTCTTTGCGATTAGACTACCATTTTAGTCGTAGAGTTAATTTTTTTTCAACTATTGTTGTATTTTTTCTAGTAGCAATTTGATTGTAATTTTCTCATTTAAAATTGACAAACCTTACTCTACGCACAAAGGGCTTGTTGATGATTCTAAAACTTACAAAGAGCACGTCATATAAATTGTTATACATCATCGTGTCTGATTTCTGAGTTTTCCTCCCATTTCTGGGCAAAGCCCTGCCCCTTGTCTTTCTAGACTTCTCTGTTCTCCTTCTGGCAAAGTTGGGCCCGCGAATATGGCAAAATCATCATACCACCTGCGCCACGCCACTACCTTGCGAATTCGAGGGACTGAGTTCAAATTTTTATTAACTCCTCATCAATCATGAGTGTAAAAATTACGTGTCACAGTGCAGCTGTGCTAACCGCCTCTCAAACCCACAGATCACCTACAAAGCGGACCACACACAGCTGACGCACCTGCAGCTGATGTCCACCAAGGCGGTGCAGAACGTGACCCTCCACTGCCGCAACACCATCGGCTACTACGACCCCGCCAGCAACAACTACAGACGAGGCATCAAGTTGTTGGCCTACAACGACGCTGAGATCCTGCCGAAAGCCAACAACAGGCTGCGGTATCAGGCCGTTTTGGATGAGTGTCAGGTTAGTGTATACTTTTATTGAGGTGGGAAGTGATCTTCTACTGCCGCAACACCATCGGCTACTACGACCCCGCCAGCAACAACTACAGACGAGGCATCAAGTTGTTGGCCTACAACGACGCGGAGATCCTGCCGAAAGCCAACAACAGGTTGCGGTATCAGGCCGTGTTGGATGAGTGTCAGGTGAGTGTGCACTTTTTTGAGATAGGAAGTGACCTTCCACTGCCGCAACACCATCGGCTACTACGACCCCGCCAGCAACAACTACAGACGAGGCATCAAGTTGTTGGCCTACAACGACGCTGAGATCCTGCCTAAGGCTAACAACAGACTGCGGTATCAGGCCGTGTTGGATGAGTGTCAGGTGAGTGGGCCCTTTTTTTAATGAGGTGAAATATCGACAAAAATCTTCCCTTGCTTTGGGAGCGAGAGAGCGTGTTTAAATCACTTTAGGAAAAAAAATAGTACCCAATTATTTCATCTTCATTTTTAATAATTCGGCTGATGTACATGAATAATTTCAATTTAGTCACATATACAATGTAGGTGTACTGTACAAGCGTCCTGTCAAAATATCTCAAAAACTTCCTTTAAAAACTTGAGCACCATATCTTCCATTCGCATAGTTAACCAACGAACTGCGTTAAACTGATAACACAACACCCAACAAAAACCAAAAGGACTTATCTAACAGTATCATTAATCAAGTACAAAGTTGATTAATGATAACTCAGCCCTAAATACTGTCTAACAATAGGTATAGTTTGTCTAAAAAGTGAAACGACCAAGGTCGTTGTTTACCACAGAACAGTTGAAAGAGGTCTTCTTATTCAATTGTTCTGTGGTGTTTACTAATAGAATCTTATAAATGTTTTTTTTTTTTATATCAAATGTATTTTTTAATGATGTAATAATACATATAAGGGGTCTTTAAAAAAATAAAAACACTTAAATTAGATACGATTTATTAAGTTGTATTTGTAATCAATGATCAAGACCTTTTAATCAACGTCGATTATTCAACCAGGTTTCCGTCCATCAGATTTCATTGTACCCTAATAATTACTTTGACTTCATAGACTATATCTAATAAAGATATTTTTTCCCACAGTACAAAAAACCAAGCTGGGCCCGCACGATCGTTGAGTACCAAACTGATAAGCCGAACCGTCTCCCACTCCTCGACGTGGCCGTCAGGGACGTCGGCAGACCAAACCAGATGTTCAGGGTTGAACTCGGATTGGCTTGCTTTACTTAAACACCAGGTAAAACCACGAAGACAAGGAAAAGATTCCGAATAAACGGCAAAACTGGCTCAAGATTATAGTTCAAAAAAAGAAGAACAGATAATGTCCCCATTTCTAAACTGGAAGATGTCAGATCAAATAAATATCTGATGAATTCTGGCGTTTTAAACTTTTGTTGGCTGTTGACCGAAATAGCAACAGCTACTCAAATATTTGACACAGGATTTGATTAGAGAACAAATTGGCAACCCTGTTTACTAAGGGTCAAGCCACATTAGCTTGGCACGATGTCGTTAACGTGAAACGGCACGGTGCCTAACTGCGTCACATTGCAGTGTCAAACAGATGAACGGTGGCAAGCCATGTTGACCGTGGATGCACGGTACGATGTCGCGCCGAAAACACCACAAGGCAACATCGTAACACCTTTAGTTGAAGATTGATCACGAAAGTTTTTGACGATGCAGCGCCTAATCAATAGGCTCGGCGTATATCATAGTGCCTAGTGCGAGTTTGTTTTACGTTAACGCGATCAATACGTTTATGATGTTCGTTGCCCCGATTGGGCAGCTCGAAGATTTTAACCAATCAGAGGATTGGCTAAAAGCATTTTCATTGGGCATTAGCTTCGAGCGGGCCAAACGGAGCCTAGCGTGGTAAAAGTTTCCTTTGCGTTAACGTAAAAACAACTCACACTAAGGCATCTGAACAACGTGCCGCAGAAAAGCACCGCACCGCTTCACGTTAACGAAACCGCACCGTGGTAATGTTGCCTGGCCCTTTCGCTTTCAGTAGGAGTATGATGTCAGAAAAAAGACAGAAGTAAGCTTATGAATTAACCACCGGACCGTATTATTACTGCCCTAATGCATTTATATTCATAATATAATTACTCATCCTTCATAAGTTTATTGTTTACGTGTTAAGATCTCAAAAACATTGCAATTTACTACTTTTAAGAACACTAAAAATTCGTTTTCTATTATATTAAATACTAATTTTGTGCAATTTAGTTAAGAATACTGCCATAATAAGCATTTATTATAAATATTTACTAAAAGCCAACAATGTACCTTTACACATAGAGTAGAAAATAAAACACATAATATTAAAAAAATAATAAGTACTTTAATACTTATAATCTTTCCTATTAACGTGATTTACTATTAATAAGACAAAATTTTATTATACATATCTTTAAGTACTTTAAGTATAATTAGGTCGTCACAGCTTAGTTTAAATATATAATTATTTTTTTACAATAATTTAAATTACAAAGGTCCTCTTAGGCTGTGTACTTGTACATAATGTAAATATCCTTATTTTTAAATAAATGTCATGTGATTCCTATATTCGAATTTAAGGTAGATCTAATTAATTTAAGTAATACTTATTTACAATATAAATAAATATTATTAGCTATAAGCAATGTATCAAACAATACAATAAATATATGATATATTTTTAAATAATTGTTTTTTTCTACAAATTTATTTTTCTCGCTTGCAACTTAGAGTAACCAACATAAGCAAAGTTACTACTTAAATTGGAGGCTCTATTAATTTTGAGTACTATTTTTGACAAGCTTACATATAATATTTAAATGATTTTTCTACACACATACCTAATAATAAATTCCCTAATAAAAGAATCTCTTCACTTTGATGAAATTATTTAATATTCTCATCTAAAATCAAGACACTTTTTCGTCTACATTTTTTTCCTATAGAAAGTAAATACCTACACGTAACATTTTCAATAAAAAACGACTACCTAACAATCTTTTATTTGACAAGCACTATTAATATACAAATATCGACAAACTTTTTTCATTTCCCATCCTTCTTACGAAGTATTCCTGTCTCGGCACCCAAGCTATTCCCGTTTCGCCACCAACAGGTATTTTGGATTGGGATTTTGTAAAGGTTACCGAAAGACGCAGCGTTGGAAGGCCTCCCACAAGGGGACAGACGACCTGGCGAGGGTTGCGGGAATCCGATGGATGCGAGACGCAAAGGACCGGTCGTTGTGGCGACGCTTGGGGGGGGCCTATGTCCAGCTGTGGACTTCTTTCGGCTGAGATGATGATGATGATGAAAGGTTAATACCACCTAAATTCCCTATTGGTGTCGAAACCTTTGGTGTTGAAAAACTTCTTGTCGAAACAGGAATACTTCCCCTATACTTACTCTACATCCCCGTTCAGCTTCAGTCTTCCAAACTTCAGTTTACTGAACAGTAGTATCGCAGGAATTCTTCCTCATGCAGGTGACGAAGGGTGGTACAGTGCAGGTACACTTGGTACAGTTGTCATCGACGGTAACTTCGTCACCGACGATCAGCGTGGTGTTGCCGAAGACGCACGAAGCTGTCAGGTTGCGGATGTTCAGACCACGGACTACTTTCGTCTTTGTAGTTTCTGTAAAGGTGATGTCCAATAAATGACCCAGAATCGACAGAAATGAAATGTATACCAGTGGATTGGCATTTAAATATAATATTATGTTGCCAAAGTGGCAACCCTGAAATCGTTGTAGTATAGGAGCTAAGAGCAAAATAAAATAAGTAAAAAATTCTTTTATTTTTAAGGGTTTTTCTTTTTTATTTGGCCCATAGATACTACAATCGTTATAGTACTGTGTGTATTATTGGTAATTCTGTAGCTAAGGATTGCAAATAAAAAAATACGAAGGTGATTTGATTCAATCTGCGAGATTTTTAGACTTCGTATGTTTGAACATAGAAAATAATAAATAAATAAAAGAGATTACAGTTACAATTACAACAAAACCGCGTACATGTTTTTAGTTCGTGTATAGTTTGTGTAGGTATAGTTCCAAACTGTATTTTCTTTGATTATTTGGCCAATAAAGTTTTTATGATAATAATTTTTGATTTTTTTTTTATCCAAAGCAACATAATTACCAATAACACACAATACGTTGATTGTAGAATCTATGAGCAAACAAAAATAAGTACAAAAGTTAGAGTATTTCTTTTGCTTGTATATTCATGTGTAACCGAAGTTATTGTGGGTTAGAATGTCGTTGTTGTTATAGGAAATGTCATTAGAACTTATCACAATAAGACATACATTATGAAAATAAATGATTAACAACGATATTCTCACCCACAACATGGCTCTTAGCTCCTATACTATACCAATTATTTTTATATTTGCAATCTTTAGCCACAGAATTACCAATAATACACACAGTACTGTAACGATTGTAGTATCTATGGGCCAAAAGAAAAAAAAACACAAAAACAGAGTGTTTGTTATGTTGTGATTTAATATGATGTTGTTATTATGTTGCTGTTGCTTGTGAAATGTGTTGATGATAATTATCACAAGTGATACAACATTAAAACAACGTCATATTAAGCCACAACATGACGTACACTTTTTTTATTATTGTTTTAAACGATTTTTTTTTCTTATTTTATTTTGCCTAGCTCCTATACTATAACGATTTCAGGGTTGCCCCCTTGGTAACATTATATTATATTTCAATGTAAATCCACTGGTATACATTTCATTCCTGTCGATTCTGGGTTTTTGGTCCATACATTTATGGACATGTCCTTTAAATATAGTTAATAAAAATTTGATATTGCTTAATAAACACAGGGAATGGACTGTTTGGTATCATTATGTCTATACAGAAAAACTTGACCGATTTCAAAAATAATTTCACCATTCACTATTTCACTATTTTCTACATCCATGCGGGCGATGCCACCTAGCAGAATATAGTCATTCCTTTCCTAGTCAGCCTTTTTAAATTTACAGTACAAGATCAATGGGATAATAACTACTGTGGTATCGAATGGAAATTCTAATTGGTATACCTACTCCTACGTATAATTTCACGAGCGCCACTTCCAACTTCCAATCTTGCTCTAATTGATAGATATTTATACACAAAACTACAGCAAAATATATATGACAGTAGAGAATTACCGTATTTGAACTTTTATTTAACCATAACAAAAATATTAATATTTAAACAGATGCGTTTTTGAGAACTCCTAACCAATTGTTCCTACAGATCGGAGAATAGCCTTAAAATAAGATTAGGGTATGATATGGGAATTCATCAAAAAACTATTCCCGCTGAGTGAAGCGAGAAATGACTCCAGCACAAGGTAGCTCATGTTTATAAAAGTTTACAGCAAAATTTTTTTTTTTATTATTGATTGGTTCGCGCTTGACCACATCTCACCTGAAGGTAAGCGATAATGTGGTCGACGATGGAGCACGCTTGCGTAGAACCAACCTATTCACTCTTGACTTAATTACTCAGATACCCGCGAAACGAGACACAATAGTAAAACAATAACAGCGCGGTCTCATAGGACCGGTTGGGGATTCAAACGTTAAACTTACGGCACTCGAAGCCAATGGGACAGCCGCGCATATTCCCGGGGAACACGGGCGCACAGTTCTGCAGCAGATCGCTCTGGTAGTGGATCTCGATGCCGCAGTTGATGTCCCTGCAGTTGGCCGCGTTGTCAGTCGCGTTGAAGTCCTTCGTGCAGACGCACGTCTTCCGCGTGTTCTTGGGCTGGTACGTCTGGCCCTCGCGGTACGTCTGCCCGTCGACCTCGCAGGTAGCTAACTGGGCTATTGCGTCTTTGCCTGGAAAATATAGATTAATAGCCTATTAGGTCACGGCTATTCAAAGACCACCATGCGTAGAAAGTTGCTATTCACGTTGATCAGTCACGGTCGATCAATTTCTACTGATAAGATAGAAAACGAACTATCTAACTTAATCTAATGGCTCCGCATGGGCATATCCAGCATTTGCTCAGGAGTAGGGCAAAAGTATGGAATATCTCGGCTGCAAAATTAAGTAGGGCGCCCTGGTACCAATAAATCTCGTTTAGCTATAATATCAAACGAAATAGCGAACCAAACAAACTCCAAGATTTCAGGTCTTATTCTGGGTCTATTTGACTGTTAAAATCAAATTGTTTAAATTCGGTTTACACAATGAAGATATTCGATTTAACGACTACAAATAGGAGGTTCTGTGTTTGGAGATTCTGAATGTATAAATGGGTCTGTCCGTAATTTTCTCATAAACTATTGATCCACTTTGAATGGAATTTGCGTTTTTAGACTATCGTCTTTCATTTATACATAGTATAACGTACAACTATAATTTCTAGAACACAGCTTTGAAGGAATACCACTATGCAAACAGCCCCTGGAGCAGTCTTAAATTACGCAAAAATACGTCTTCAATCATCTGTTGGTTCATTGCAACATCCGATGCATGATCTTTATCATCTCTGTAAGGACCATTACCGATGACTGCAACTTCACCAAGAAGATCACCTTGACTTGGTCGTGACTCGCAGAGTCGTGTGTTGTTTACATAAATATGCATTGTTTACATAAATATTTATTATAACATATTGAGAGGTTCGCCTTATGTTTGCGAAATAAACTTATTTGGCAATGTTCCAACATGTAATATTGTGACCCCAACTTTATGAATATTTTTGGCATCAATCTTAACATGGATTTGTAAATTTTTCTTGGACTTAAACGTTTTTTTTACGTAAACCTTCGAGTACTGGGGGACATGGCGTACCCAGGCTAGGCCAGCTCCCGCTCAAGACCAGCTAAAAGTTTACATGTAAATACGCATTACATTTTCAAGCTCGCTTAACTCACTTATTTCCTGCATTCTAACAGCAGGTTGCTATCCTGATAGCAGGTAACAGGTAGTTTTAGCAGGATGGAATATCAAGAATAATTTAAAAGTTCATCCTTAATTTATTGTGTTTATTTATTAGCACCAGCTACCTGGAAGTGGAAACCATCGTCATTATCAGTAGACAATAGATCGTTGACAGTAATCATAGCACTGCGCCGATCTTTATGAACACCTATAAGGAGGTCCCCATTGTGTTCCATAGAGTTAAAACCATTAAAGAGTGTGTCATCTGGAAATACGACTGATTAACAAGCAATAGATGTGTTTTGATAGAACAGGTGTATGTTAATGATCATTGGAATCTAATTACGTTTGATGAACTCATAAGTTACTCTGTTGATATTTCATGACCGATTTTATTTGGTACAGGACGTAGTTATTAACTCTTTTGGGAAACGAATGTACAGTACGGCCGTTATAAGTTGGCGAGTCGTAAAAAAATAAAGGTTTTAAAAAATAAATGCCAAACATGTTTTTAACAGCAATAACAACTGCAAATTGCATATAGCAATAGCTTCAGTAATATCCTACCTAGGTATTAACTCCTTAACACTTTCGAGGACGCTACCACTTGAGACTGTGTACCAAAATGACACAGTAAATGTCCATACAAATTGTACGACGTATGAGTACGTAGCCTCCCAATATATTGTTTTAAAGACATCATGACACAACCGTTTTATCACGTTATCGTATAAATACGTGATGTGACGCCGCCGCACTAAATGTAGGAGCGCGGTAGGCGCGCGCGACGCATTTACACGTTGTGCGTAAAAGTGAGTACCGTTCCCGCCCACTGTCAACGGCACTTATTTGAAATAGTTTAAAACTTACTCTACGTGACAGTAAAGCTTCGGGTATTTTAAATGTTGTGACACAAGACACATTCAATAGGATTTTAACTTGAACGTTCATCGGAAATGTACGTTCTGTCGTAAAGTAAAAAAAATATTTGGACGTCATTGTACGTTGTGCCGTATCAAAATTTCGAACGATGACGTATAATCTCGTTCTGTCCTCGAAAGTGTTAAGGGAAACAAATGCACGAGTATGTTTTGTTTATAGATGGAAAAACAACCTAATTTTTTTAACAACCTATGTAAATTATTTATCTTATGATATTTGTATTGTTCCACTTAGATTCCTACATACAGTCACGAGAACCAAGATTGTCACAATGTCAGTGTCACATTTTCATTCTAATTTAATCTCTGCTATGCAAGAAATTATAATATTAATTAATAGACAATGTATTTATATAGCTAATTGCTTGTGACTGTACCTACTATCTATAGATTGACTAGGCAGATGTTATAAACATGATGTATTGGGTTTAGTAAAAGGATTTTATACTGCGAGATTTTTAAAAAAATAAGTATTTAAAAATGTAATTGATTTTTATCGTAGAGTAAATAAACGAAATTATGACTGAAAAGAAAAAAAGTAATTAAACACCTTACCCAATAAAACTCTTGTAAGAGCAGAAAAGTCTAAAAGGACTAGTCTCTACCCCTCTTGCAATTCCAGCCACACCTTCAACCATTACTTCAAATACTTTATCATCTGCACACCAGCGACACTTACCGCAAACCGTGCCAGTACTGCAGCACGAGTCAACCTCATAGGTGTTAATACATTGCTGCTGCATATCGTTGTCAAAGATCTCGACGCAGTCCACGGCCGCGCAATTGAACTGCGGCTCCCCGGAAAACACAGTGCAGCTGCAGGCTTGGGAACACGGGTTGCTGATCAACGACTGTGGTATCGGGGATCTGTCGCCGTACGACACGCCTCTGGAATAGACAAGTATGTTGACTCTTTAAATGGAAGAAGTAGGTTGTAAGAAGGGACGTGAAGAAATTTGTTGGGTTTGTACTGGTTTTTAAGTGATTTGGCTCCTTTTAGGTGTTTGAATATCGAAGAACGTAACTCGCATTCTTAGCATGGCCACAGTCAACAGTGGTTACAGGAGAAACTAAAAGTAAAGGATCGATTTGTTCGGCTTGATTACAAAAATTAAAAAAAGAGTGTCCTTTCTTCATTTATTACGGAAAGTGATTATGGTAAGCGTGCAGGGTTTTCAATTGTAAGGAAATCTGTTTGATGTTGTTTTAATTACTTCATTAAATTACGTGACTTTTATTTGCTACATTAATAAAAAAATCCAACAACTATTTTTACAAAGTTGTTTTTCGAAACGGTTAATTCACACATTATTCATACAGATATTTAAAAACAGAAAAATTTATATAAAATGACAAAATCCGAATACAAAATTACATTCCTTTTTGTACTTTGAATATTTACAAATTACTAAATTCCGTGGACACAACCAAGAACAGTTACAGAAAAATGAGATAACGTTGAATTTAGTGTTAAAAGCAAAAAGGTGTTATTCCGAAGTCCTTGTAAATTTTATCGCAGTCATTACTTTCTCTCAGAGATAGCCTGGAAGATACATAAAAGAAAGTGAATATTTTTGTCCTAATTATCTCCAGACTTTTTAATGTAACTTTAGAAGCTATAAAACGAACTTTCATCTCGGGACAATAGAAACATTGCTCTTTATATTTGCGGATTTTCCTATAAGCATGAAAAATGCTACAACTAATCTACACCCGGTGAGGATAACGGGAATCCGATGGTTGGGAAACACACAGGATCAGTTGTTATGGCTATACTTAGGCCTATGTTCAAAGTCTCATTTCAGCTATATCTATCGAGTCACAGAATGAATCTAGACACATATCCAATTGATGAAACATTGTAGAATCGGAAGAAGATCTTCCTTTAAAAGCCTTGAGTGTTTGAAGAGCCTTGATAGAAAACACATAGACAAGTCTTCAATTTAACTGTCAATTAACTAAAACCAGAGTATCGCAAAGTACTCGAAAGTTCCAACAATAAAGTTGTTTAATTAACACAACCATAAAGTTGTTCCATCCGTTTTACGCAGTTAATTAAAAGCAATGAAGTTTAGGCGTGAAAATCGGTTATCCGACACACAAAATTATTCCAAAAATTACCTACAATTGGAAGATTTTTTATGGACTTGTTTGATTGGCTCATTACCGTTATAGTATTGGGAACTGCCTCTTTAGTCTTGTCGCAAGAGTGTCACTTGAGCGTGGGGGTCTTGTATTCAATTCCCGAGGCGGACAAATAGTGCTATTGGGTTTTTCTATTAAGAATTACTCTGAAGCTGCACGGAGTTTGAAAGTTGATGGTGTGATACCTCCGTGCCTCGGAAAGTAAAGAGCCCTTGGTCCTGCACCTGATCTCTCTCCCAGTCCCATCGGACTATGAGAGTAAAGGAACATAAAGACCAATTGTGTTTGCGCACACACTTTTCGGTCGGAAGGGTTATTATTATAGTGTTGTACATGTCTGATAAAAAACCATTTTACCTTCCTCAGGGTAAAATGGGCGTAGCCCTACTGATAATAAAATAAACGTAGTTAAATTCTAAGGCTGGCTTAAATTAGAATGCCATTGACACCAATAGAAGAAGATAAAGACAAAGGCTTGCCTGAAATAAATAATATACACGGAATTATCCTTGGAGCGAAATAATATAATCCAGAAAAGCCCTATAATATAGGCAGGCACTCTCATGGGCATATACTCGTGGGACAGAAACCCTGCTGAAAGTAGGGATGTAACATACGAGTAAACGTAAAGTTCTGGAGAGATGATTGCGTACCAGAAGAGACAGAATTGGAAGGCGTTTTTGGTCAAGGTGGACCTCTCAGGTCATCCTGAGAGGGTCGCGGGAGTCAGATGGATACGAAAAGCACATGACTGATAGGTCGTTATGACGATTCTTGGGAACCTACGACCAATAGTGGACGTCTTTTGGCTTGATGATGATTGGCTTTTTAATGATGATGATGATATTTTAATTATTTTACCCCACACATGCATAGTTTCCATGGGAATTTTACTCAAATATGCGGAATTAAACTTCAATATACAATAGGGGATGTTTCACTTCCAAAGACCGTCCGGAAATAATTAGTACTTTACAGTTATAAATAAAAATATTAAGAGGAAAATCGAGCGACTATAAACATCCTACCTATGTTTACCTTATTAGGCAGAGAACTATTATATCATTTTATCAGCATTAACTTGATCAAGCGCAAGGTCGCGGTATTTCCCTGCGCAGGCGCCTCGCGCGACGGCGGCCGCGCTAGAGGTCACCGTCTTTTTGTCCATTGTGAGTACGAGGTGCTTCTGAGTATTCCACGAGGTCAGAATTTTGGTGGGTGCCTGTTTATTCTTTTATTGTGTGGCATTGTTGACATTTTTCTTCTTTATTTTAGGTCTTAAGGTTATTTGGTGTGATGAGTGAAAAGTAGAGACTTTTGTAATAATACTGTGGTTTTGGATAATATTCAGAAACAAGGTGTAAACAGCGTTTTTATTTTTATAGATGTTCAGAAATTGAAACGGATGTGACTGCGGTTTGGGACTACGTATAATTATTGTTTTTTTCACATTCATAATTTCAGCCGTAAGACGTCCACAACTCTCAGTCTCCTGCAAATTGTCCCCATAACGATCGATCATTTGCGTATCGCACGCATCGGACTTCGGAGTCCCGCGACCCTCACCGGGTCATCGTTCCATCTTTAAGGAGGTCTTCCGAAGCTGCGTCTTCCGTTAAGCGGTCGCTACTCCAGAATCTTTCCCCCCATCTACCGTCTGTGCTGTGAGTGTGCCCTGCCCACTGCTACTGAAGTTTGGTGATTCTTCGGGCTGGCGATGAATAAATAGACATTCTCTTGCATTCTTCATTTCTGATGCGATCACGCAAGCACACCGAGTGTACCTGTTTATCTCTTTTCTAATTATGTGTGTGGTTTTATAAATAAATTAAATTAAACTAACTTATAGTAGCACATAGTAGGATCAGGGTGTAGATCAGGACAGGTGAATGCTTCGGGACACAGGCCGCCGTCCTCCCGGGCCACCGGCGTGCAGCCCAGCTCCGTGTAGAAGCTGGCCATGTCGCACTCGCCCGCCATGTCGGTTGACACCGCGCCCAGCACTGGAAACAAGGAAGACATGGTCTTAAGTAAAGTTACTAACAAGAAAATCAATCTCGTTATAAAATACCTGTAGCGACATCAATGGTCAATCATCATCATCATCTCAGACGGAATGCGTCCACTGCTGGACATAGGCCTATCTCAAGCGTCGCCACAACGACCCGTCGTCCTGTGCGTCTCACAGTCCAGTGGGTGTCACATAGGAACTACGAAATCCTTCTAGCCAGAAATCATCTACCAGGCAGTTGACTTTACACCAAACAAAACACCGTCTGGTCGAAGAATCCTCCCTTTTCAACGGAGATTTGCGGGGCTTAACACTCTGTTCCCAATACCTATGTATTGGTTCGGTATATCAGGAATTTCCTCCAGAGAATATATTGTGTAGGTGATAAGTTTTCAAAAGTAAAAGACCTCTCGGTTGAGTTCCCCAAGTGGTGGTGTGAATTTTCCTGAAAACCCTGATTATTTATAATGGAATTTTACCACAAGCTGCGCGTGACTCTTAATATTATTCTACTGAAATGAGTTCGGTCTGAGTAATGTTCAACGAAACTGAAAGTAAGCAAAGTAACTTTCATCTGAAACTTGCTCGTAACTTATTTCATGAGAAAATAATAAATTAATGAGATATGGACATTTGTTTGTCTAATACAACTTTCTTGGCAGCAAACAAGAAAACAGTTCAGCACAGTAAGTATATTAAAGATAGCTACAAACATGGGCGTAGCTACCGTTGTATGGGCCGTAAATTTTTTCGGGGTGCCCTGGTTTCAGAGGTTCCAACTAATAAAAGTTTAAAATCCATGTTGATCAGAAACTCAAATTCTTCTTAATCAGAGGCTCTCTAAATCCCTTGCCATGACAGTTCAGTGCTAGTTGTGCGTGATTTATAATAAAAACCGTAAGAGCGTTTACACACGAGCAGCATCGGCATGTTCCCAACGGCAGAGGTAACTGTAGCCTTAGACGCGCGTCGACGGCAGCCGTCGACATTTCTACATCGAAGATCAGCAGCCGTCGTGTATGTCAAGTGTCACTATAGGTCGACGGCTGCCGCTGACGCGTCAACGGCTGCCGTGGAAGTGTTGACGAGTGCCGTGGAAGTGTTGACGGCTGCCACCGCGCCGCCTCGTGTCGTCAGCTGCGGTTACCTTTGCCGTTGGCCACATGCCGCTCGTGTGTATGAGCTCTAAGTATCGCTTTTGGGCTTTGCTGTAGTCGAGTAAAAGTGAGGCCTCCCATGTTTTATTATACAGGGCCCCTAGGTTTAGCTACGCCACTGGGTACGATTTGCGACCGTAGCTTGTCTTTTTAACGGCGTCGTAGAATAGCACGTTTTACTTCTATAGTCGTAGTTGCAGACAGTTACCTAGAGCTAGGGTAGCGCGTGGCGCCCTTTCCTTAGTACATAAATCGACGGGTGCAAATTGAAAAAAGGTAGCTACAATCTTACGATTTCTGATACTTACAAAAAATATCATCTATATTACTACATGTGTATATGTAAAAGGAGAAACTGACTGATATCAAGGTACAGCCAAAAATACAGGGTCTAGGAGTGTAAATTTTTGCACAAGGTTTCCTTATATGGGTACCATAGGTGAACATTAAGATAGGATTTTCCAAAGTTCACCCCCCTAAGGGGTTAAAACGAGGGCCCAAAGTTTGATTGGAGAAACCTGCTTACACGACGGTGAAGCCGCTGGCAGAAGCTAGGTTCCATAAATTCATATTTATCGCCTTTCTTTTAAGAAATGAAAAAAGATTTGCCATGTGTGGAATATAATATTTCTTGCTGCTTAATGTTAGAATCCCCAACCGGTCCTATGAGACCGCGCTGTTATTGTTTTACTATTGTGTCTCGTTTCGCGGGTATGTGATAGATTAAGTTACTGTAATTATCAGAAAATGGAAAAATTGCAGTAACTTTTTTAATTTTGCACCATTCGAAATTGTATTGCAACATCCTTGGTTAGTATCCGATGTTGCACACATCTAGTTAACAAACAGCAATTTTCTAAATTATGTTTGCTCCACATTTTCCTGAAATTATGTATTGCTGTACGTCCTTTATAAGTAATTTGTTTATTTTCAATCTCATACGCGGAATCGTTGTGAAATTTTACTGTATTCTTGAATGAATGGACCTCTTTGCAAATATTAGATAGAAATATACTGACAAATGAATGTGAACAGTGAAAAATGTGAGCAGTGGTGGCCCAGTGGTAACTGCCCCGACTTGCAAGTTGTAGGCCGCGGGTTTAAACCCGGTCAGGTGCATTACTTTGTGTAATTTATTTAATCACCACTGCTCTCAAAACGGTGAAGGAAAACATCGTGAGGAAACCGGCATGTCCTAGAACCAAAAATTCGAAGACATGTGATATCCACCAATCCGCAATGGGGCCGCGCGGGGGATTATGGCCCATTCCCTCTTCTAGAGAGGGGGCCTGAGTCACTGAGTCCCAGCAGTGGGAACATTATAAGGCCGATAATGCTAATGCTAAAATAGAATGAATAGAAACTCTCTTTGCAAATATTAGGTAGATATATACTCATAAGTAAAAAGACTGCATTTGTTGCATTAGATCAATTTCATGCATTAGGTAAGCAATGCCTTACATTTAATGCGATTACAGTATCTACCTATTCAATAAAGTGAGTGTACTGGAAGCAGACGGAAAAGCCTTGACCCCAGTCTAGCCAGATGGACCGGCAATGTACAGCTGAAGAAATGTAGTCGCGTAACAAGTAAAAGTGTAGTAAAAAGATTTATGTTGAAAGGGAATGGAGATTTCAATCGTCTTTAATGGGCACAAGCCCAGGTGGCTATTACTTACGCCCGAGCTGAAGACGAAGCTGTTTTGGAGCCGATAACTGCCATGACAAGACAATTGCTCTTGTTTATCACATGATGCTTTTAAACCCACTTACTCGAAAATAAACTGTAAACCTTCATAAACATAATACTTATTTAGGTACATAATATTTTAAGAAATTTCATGCGCATTTTTTTGTGAAAATAGGTAAGAGCATCAGAGGAGCTCGTGGCTAGATAATAACAGCCGCACAGGTCGATCTTTAAGGTTAAGCAACGCTTGCCTAGGTTGGTCTGTGGATGGGTGACCATCTTAACATAACGAGTTTTCTCCGTGCCTCGGAAAGCACGTTAAGCCGTAGGTCCCGGCTGTCATTTGTAGATCTTTGGCAGTCGTTGCGGATAGGCCAGTAAATCTGACTTCAGTCTTGCCATGAAGTACCATATTACCCCAGTTAATGGGTTGTGGAGGTCTGGTAGGCAGCCGCTCCTCGTAAAATACTGGTATTTAGCTAAATCCGGTTTGACTGGAAGCCGATCCCGATATAGTTGGGAAAAAGGCTAGGTAGATGGTAGATGATGGGTAAGAGCATCCCAGTGCCAAGCCAAGGTTGTAGCCCGCTATACTTTTCCGTACTAGTACAAAAACATTGCTTGATTGGGTGCCAAAAAACGTTAGACAGAAGTGTGGGGTTTCGCTACAAGTAAAGGAAAACTGCGCATCTTGAACCTTATTTAAAAAATATGAAAGACAAACAGCTAAAACCAGCAGGATTAACGACTACATTCTGCAATTGGTTTCTTCCACGTGAAGATAGAAAATTATCGCAAGGGAACATACTAAGTATTCTATGTGTCATTTTTATTAAATCAAAATAAAAGATGTGTTATTCCAGGACATGGTCTACTTGTATGCAAAAACATCCAAATCCGTGCTGTAATTCAAGCGTAAAGTGTGACAAACATAAACACACATAATTATACCAACTGATTTTCTGAGGGGAGAATGTGACTGTCTGTCACTTACTCCAAATTAATAAGAAAATATTATATTTTATCTTTAAACACAACGAATAACGCCGGGCTACTTCGATACTCATAAATTGTACTTTTAATGGCAAAGGAACAAAAACCAAGGGTCAAGCCAAAGAAGTAGGACATGACTGACAACTCGTACTTGCGAACTTTCCCCTTTATAATAGTTTTAAGTATGATAATGATAAAGGTTTATGATCAGAACTGGACAAGACCAAACCGTTAACCGCCGGTACGTTAAATGCGCAGAACCTCAGACACCCCAAATGATTTTAATTCAATTGACCTAACGCTGAGAAAAAAATCGTTTATAATAATTTAAAGGATTTGTGTTCTGTTTTAGTTTGTTTGATTCGTATCTATATTGAAATAAGAACTATTATATTATTACTGTACTATAGAAACTGTACATGCGCACTGAAGTTCCCAAACCACAATCATATGATTTCATTGTGGTTTCTGTATCAGTTTGTGGTCGGATTTAAGAAATGGATAGGACCTTCTCGAATTCCTCAAAATTTATCTTTGAAGGTTACATACTAAGGTATGAAGGAACACTGCTACAACATTCGAAGCAATTAAAATGATTGTTTACGGTAAGAATTTAATGAAGGCATTGCTTAGTACATTCGTTACATACTTTAAATTTCTATCTACGAATTTTGTTTTAACTGTGAAAATATCTTCCAAGAAAATCCTTTGTACTGAAGATCCAAAAAGAAGAGAAAGGAACTAGCATTTGAAGGCTTACAAACAGAAGTACCTATTGTACTAAACCTAAGGAAGTCAATACCAGCATAAGAAAAGCAAAGAAAAATAAAAACAAAACTTACTGAGCATCACAAAAGCGATGACAGCCTTCATAGTTGATTGGTTTTTTGGAATAAAAACAGCCAGTTACAAACTACACTTTTTTTGTTTACAATAGTTACCGAAACAAATCGATAAACAAAACACACGCGTGGCTTCGTCGGTGGCTGATCTCGGAATGAGCTCTACGGGCTACGGCGTACTGCATGCAAATCGACCTGCGTCTGCGCGTATCGGTTGTCCCACTATATTGTGATTCATCGAATCTGTCATTCATGTGATTATGGATATCTCATACTGGGTTACCTTGGGAACCAAATCATTCTAGTATCTGAATTATGTTTATTTATTCGCTGTTTTTTTAACTACTTGGTTGAAGGTTCGGACTAAAACTTAACATGCTTTTACTTAGGTAATTCTTTAGTTTTCGATCACGGTAGGAATTTCTTTTAAATATTGCTTTCAATAATAGCAAAAACTTAATTTAAACCTTTACCAATATTATATCAAATGTTTATAATCATTGAGTGTGTCAATTTTTGGTAATAATGGCATATCTAGCGTGTTGTCATATTATCGGCGACCTTTCGCACCTGGCCCTATTTCAGGCCATGGTCCGGAGTGAGAGGGGATAGAATGCGTTCGCCCCTCGCAGTAATGCTAACGAGGAGGTGTTCGTAACCGTGAGAGGTACGGACATCCTCTCGCCCCAGCTGCTGTCATAGAACACGCCCTAGGCGTCGGGAGTTTCATGGCGATTTACAGCTACCGTAGGCGCGGACTTGGGGACGACGATCAATGGGTAGCTAGTCGTTTGGCCGTCCTGCAGGGCAGGTGGGTGCAAGGGGGTCTACCTTTTAAAGCAGAACTTTTATCGTCATAATATTATTTTGCATAACAACGCATAGCATAATCTTCATTTCGCAGAAAGTTTTTTGGCATACAGTCACTTATCATAAATTCGAAACTCATATTTTTTTTTAGTCCGAATCAAATAATTTTAGTAGGCATAATTTTCATGGCCATAATAATTGAAAAGCAGACCCAACATATCGCAGAAAATTCGCAGTCAGTATATTTATTAACACTATATTTTTTTCGCCACGAATTTACGACACTAACATTAATTGCTTAAGCATGCAGCAGGCAAGAAGCTTGATGACAGGCATGCAAGCAAGCATGCAGCATGTATACAGACATGCAGCATGCATACAGGCAGGCAACATACAAGCGGGCATGCAGCACGCAACCAGACATGCAGCATGCAAGCTGGTATGCAATACGCAAGCTGGCATGCAGCACGCAAGCAGGCATGCAGCATGCAGCAAGCATCGTTCTGCCACGGCTCTGGCGCTGCGGGGTTTAAGCGGCCCCACGCGAGCTTAACATCGCAGATGGTTTCAACCACATGTTTCAATGCTCACCACCGCAGCTTCGGCTTGCTGACCGGCTTGGCCGGCCAGCCTCACACGTGGCCTTCAAACCACCTGCTCCTCAGTTCGAGAGTCACCCTACCCCTCCGTGCCTACGCTATTTTAAATTATACTCTAAGGGTAGGCCAAACAAGACTACGTAAATTCGGATTTGCGGCGATTCGAAAATTGCTTAAAAGTCGTAGTCGACGGGCTACTACTTCTAAGTGGTTTAAAAAAAATGATCGAGTTGGGGTGCCCCCAAGTCGTAAGGTAAGGCTGGGTCGTAGTCGACGGCTGCGCGAGGCTCCTACTTCTGGGTGGTTTAAAAAAAATAACCTCGAAGGAGGTGGCGGGGTCTGTGTTCGCTCGCTTCGCACGCTCACTACGACCCCGCCACCTCCTTCTAACTTAACCTACCCAAGTCGGGGTGCTCCTAAGTCGTGAGCTCGCTTCGCTCGCTCTTGTATTTTAAGTTATCCTAGTAGCCGAAGAGTGAAACGAGTGACAGTGACACAGACACAAACTGTAATTTTTTTTTGTCACATCCTGCCGCGACACTGAACAAAAGTCAAGCTGTATTATTATGGCTATCGTAATTATGCTAAGTAAAGTTCTGCCATGTTAAAAGTATGCCGTTGCAATTTCGGACATGTAAATATTCTGCCAATCAATAGTTATGCAACATAATTTTTATGCTTTAAAAATATTCGATTAAAGAAGATTATGCCAAGGGTGTTATGCCAAATGAAATTCGTAGTTTTAAGATTCTGCCAAATAGAAGGAACCCGGTGCAGGGACCACGGGGATTTTCTAAAAACTCCTAAACGCAAAAGTCAACTGAAAGACACAGGTGTGATTTTAGTCAGCAAAAATCCGACATGGCCTCTCCACCCGTTTCGCCTCACCCAAAAGCGGCAGAAGCTATTGTGAAGCTATATAGATGATATGCCATGTCAAATTAAAAATATGTTGTCAGTTAAAAATAAATGCACTTGATGCAATATGTGCAATACTATTAAGTGAGTGCTCACGCGCATCGATAGGCATGATATTGGCTAATAATTGTTATGGGAAAGTATTTTCAAGGTTTCCTCCAATCCTAACCATTCGCTGATCCTCTATTTGGCAATAAATCAAGACAATATATCGACACTATCTATTTTGGTGAAGTGCATCAGTCGCGATAAGATTATATTTATCAGTATTCCACTTGACAAAACATGCTTGATTCATATAAGCAACACAAAATATAAGTAACAAATTATAAATATTATAAGTCAGCCAATAAATTGGTCTTCGCTTATGATAAATAAAACCAAAAGTTTTATCTTGAAAATTCTGGGCCTACAGATAAATGAAATAACGAATGTCGAAATAAAAAGGAGTTGGGCTAGGTCGCGATTGCGCAGGAGTTCGTAGTTTAATTCATATATATGACGACAAAGATGTCGCTACACCTGCATCTTTAGGTAATTACAATAATTATATCAATAACCAAAAGAAAAAAAACTAATCAAGACAATTATAAAAACACAGAAAAATTAAGCACCTACTTAAGTAAAATTAGGAAAATATCTGAATCTCTGCAAAAAGCTTAAAAGAAATTAAAAACAAAGTAAAATAAATCTTCTTCTTTTTCTTTTCGAATCGAAGGTAAACTCTTTATATTGTTTGGGCCCAGTAGGTAGCTACGTTAATTGCAGCATCAGTGGCACTCATTAGATCCTCCAAAGTGCAGGTGTTTGGGCACTTGGGGCACTCCAACGTGTAGCTCATGTTTTGTACAGGAGCACCGCACTCACATTGGGTATCCGACGGATCTTTGAAACCCCATTTGGCCAAATTGTGTAAAATAAATCACTTTGGTATTTAACAGATATTATTTCTTCCATAAACTTTTTATTTACTTAATTCACTTTACAAAAAATGTATACTAGTCAGTAAAAATGAATCTACGTACAATATACTTAATCTATACCTTACTGTAAAATTATGGCATAAAATCTGTTGTTATTGGAATGATTACAAATACTCTATAAGATTTGAATATAAAACACGATGTAACTTATGTAATTATTGGTGTATTTCTTAAAAACGATATAAATGTACAACAAAACGTTGTATCAGAAGAAGATAAAAACTATGGTAGAGGCACCACAATTTTGATTACTACAGGTAAAAAAAGGTTGTAATTCAAGTTGATGTGGTACACAATATCGTTTATTTATTTTATTGATATGTTAAAGTATAAATAGGTAATGTTAGATGTTCACATGAGTACGAGGACCTCGTATTCGGCTGAGCTTCTCTCTTCACCGTCGAAGGGGTAGTAGCAAGTGCCGTGGCTTGGCTGGATCTGAAATAGTGGAATAAAAGATTATTATTTGGTGCTCAATAAAATAAAAGATTATTCGTGTCTCACACAATCGAAATTTAAAATATAAGGAAAAGGAAGAAAATAAAAATCTGTGCGAAACCAAAAAGGCGTCAAACTTAGCATTGCGGCAATATTTGATATTTTAGATAACGCGCAACGCTGATCTTCTGTAGAGGCCTGCTGTGAAGTCACGGATAAACTCTGAAGATGACCATCAGTCCCTTCAGGAAGTTACATGGATTATCATGAATTTTACAAATTGACAAACTGCTGTTCTTCAACAAAACTACTGCGCTGCAATCTCCTAAACTACATTTTAGGAAAATGTAGTGTTAGAAAATTGCAGCTGTGTGGAAAAGGAATACAACTATCTAAGCTAATGAACTTTTGGAATAAAAAATGGTGAAATTAACAAATATAAGCTATTTGTTATTTTCACCACTTCTTATTCCAAAATTTCAAATTTACTCTCCTGTCGCTTACGTTAAAAAAATATAAATTAGTCGGTAAAGCGAAAATATTTTGATTACTTAGATTATTTTATCACATTAGTTGATTTTATCACATAAATATATCGCCGAAACAGATTTTATTAAAAAAACCTTTGATATAATCTAGAACAAGAGTGATATACTGTAAACCACTTTTTATGTTCTAGACAAATGGAGTAATAACGTTGCTAAATCTTAAAAGCTAGATAATACTAGGTAACTAAATAATTCTATACCAAAAAAGAAACACCACTTTGTGCCTTCTCCACTTCCTAGTTATTTGTGAAGAACTGACACAAGAAACTCTACACAAAGCAACACGTTTCTGTCCATTCTTATACAGAAGGTTGTAAATCTAAGAAGGTATAGCTTCATTATCTACGTATTTATCTTAACAATGAGTCGTCCGTACCTTGCCGGGAGTGGTGCATCCGTCGTGGGTGACTCTGCCGAAGTACAGCTTCTCTCCGTCAGCGGTGACGCCGGCGGCCACAGCGCCAGGGGGCACCGCGCCTCCTGTCGAGAACTGCCACGAGAACATCGCGGGGACCAGCACCTGGAACCAGGGTTATGCTTTGTTAGTTTACTTATAATTTTTCCTCATTCTCTAGTCTCGACGAAATCATCAGGAGGTTTAAACATCTCCCGCACACAAAAGCATGCAGATGTACAAAAAGCGGTTTGAAGCGCTATTCAGGTAATTTTCCGGTAACTAATCCAAGTGCATGAAAACACTGAAACCATTTTTTGTGATATATAAAAAACCGTTTCAGTTTAAAATAATTCAGACGATTACCTCGAACTGGTCCTTGACTATTTCCTCGCCTCCCCAGGCGACGTAGCAAGCGTTCTTGTTGGGGATGACCTTAGCGGGCAGGATGTCGCCCTCATGGGGAGCCCTGCCGGCGTAGATCTCGTCTCCGTCGGCGTCGGTGCCCACGCGCAGGGCGCCGGGGGGGATCGAGCGCTGGCTCAAGCATGCTGGGACCCAACGGTATGTGCCTGAAGTAGGACAATATGAGTTAATAATTTATTATTACCTAAAATAGTATGTCTAGTGAAGTTGTTATTATTACAACAAAGTCTTCTGTAGAATGAATCCAATAATGAAACCAGATGACAACAGCTTAAAATCAACTAAAGAGATAGATTGTGTAACCCCAATACACAATCTATCTCTCCAGTAATAGCAGAAGCAGATTTTTTTCCTCTTTATGAGCGGAAGTAAGCTTCTGTACGCTTACGTAAACTTGATAATTTTGAATATATTCAAGTTGCTTCGTTGTCATGCAAGACAACAAACAGGTAAATCAAGGATATTCTATTTCTGTAATCGAATTTAGGTTAAAGTAGACTTTAGATAGGTGAAGCAACCCAAAGTGCAAAGATTACCCAAGATTGATAAAAATTATATAATCAAGTCGCGTATACAAGATTATAATATAATGAGAAAATGGTAAGTAATGGAAAAGACAAGATGAAAGAGAAGACAAGAAGAAACCACGCAGAATAATGACAGTGCCAGAATGAAGAACATATAGGAGATGTCGGTGAATGTCTTTCCCCAAAATATTGACAACACAGAAGCTACGGCCAAAACTCTAAATGGATGAAGACTTCTAATTCCAAACACTAACAAACAAAACAATGACATGGTGAGACGTAAGTCTGGATTGGACAGTCACCATAAAGAGGATTGGCCCAAACATGGCGTACGAGACATTACAGCTACAGAGTTAACACCTTCAGAACATTCCTACATTAATGTGTGTGTGAGTGAGTGTATAAGGAAAATAAATATGAAATTTTCAAGTAATTCTTATCGATTCGGTTGTAATAATATTTTACAATGTTGGTTTCCACCGATTCATTGCGAAATTATTGTTATCGATCGTTTTTATCGGTAAGACCAAAATGTCCCGGATTAGATTAATGATATTATTGATGCGATGGTGTTTCTTTGTAAAAATGATGTGTAAGTATTGATTATTATTAGTATCCATGTCACTACAGTGATTATAACTGCTTTTAATAAAAAGTGTTTCAAAGCGTATGTAATTTTGAAGTATGTAGTTCTAGGAAATAACATTTCTAGATGACTACCGTTATAAGAAAGAAGGTGCTATCTCCGGCAACCCAATCCAGACTTACTCCACGGCAACTCGACAGTCTCCCCGGGCAATTCCGGCTCCGAGTTATCGACCACGGTGACTTCTCCGCCATCATGAGGGGGAGGCATCTGCCCCCCCGGGTAGGGGTAGAAGTACGCTGGGTGCACCGGGTAGTAGACTACCCCGGGGGGACCGGGATGGTACCCGGGATGACCGGGTGGTGGGGGGGGATAATGAGGCGGTGGTGCGCCCCAACCATAATACGGCCGATCTGCACAATTATGCTTTGGTACATTCTCAAGATAAAACAATAAAATTAGAAAAGTATAGGACTCATTTTGTCAATGATCCCGTAGCAACTATTACTATTGAGATGTTTATTATTAATGTCGTACTAATGTGAACTTAAATAAAGATTTGAGGAACTAGAAAATATTAAAAAAAAAAAATTGTGAATTATTAAAGAAATACGTTTATCGTATCGTTTATTTGGCCAGCCCAATAGTCACGGTGATTTACGTGGTCAATAAAACTGCTATTGATTAGCCACGAGTCGTTGCACCGATTGTAGTAGGTAATGCACTACTTCGATAAATTGAGTACCTCACTCAGGCAGGTTTAATCAAGTGCCTTGTAAATAAGAACCGTCGTAAGACAAGCCCCAATTACCGATATACAATCTTGGTATATAATCTCTATTATAAGAATCGATGATTCTAGGAAAAAATATTTATTATCACGAGTCTACAATTTTTTACGTTTTTTCAATAACAATTTTTTGTAATTCCTATTTTTATAGAACTGGGTTCAATTAGTATATTTGAAGTATTTTTTCCTTATTCGTAAATAAGATTTTCTAATTGCAGTTCTTCATACATAATATAATCTCTTTTGAAGCTCTTGAACCTACAAATGCTTCAACAGCGGAGTCAATTGCATCATCATCATCTTCAGTTATATTTACGTTATAATTTAATGATTATTACGTTTACACAAGTTTCATTTGTTGAAGACACTTTGTCATATTGTGTTAACTATTGTTTATCGATGAAAAGCACCTCTGTCTCATAGATTAGATACAAGTATTGAATAAGTGCCCGATATATCCTGTACACACATTATTTATCTACTTATGAAGTAATCACTTTGTATTAATCACTTTAGTCAATATTAGGTATATGACATATTTTGTTATTTACGTAATGATTTAGATCTTTACATATTTAAATTTTATATTCTAAAAAATGTAGGGCCTATTGTTAACCCTTGGGGCATTCCTATTGACATTGGTCAGTAAATGTTTTCAAGGCTAAAAAGATTAGATTAGGGCTTTAACATTATTTCTAATACGTAGTTGTTGTTACTATACAGCTATCTTCGTGTTCAAAATCGAAACTTAAACCGGAAAAAAATACGATACCTAAACGCATAGGGGTCTCAAACGCCTTTTACGAGTCATCAATTTCTACATTACGACGCGCTTTCTTTCAGATACGATGATATGATATTTTTATACAAATAATGGCTAACAAATAAACAGAAATGGATCAGTATTCGTCTTAGTCTACATCGCAGTCTCTAGCTGCATTGTTTCAACTGAAAACAAATGCGGCAGAGAGTTATTTACATGAATTGTCATGTAAATAATTCACACGGCAGTGCGAACACAGCGGGTGCATACCAAATTGTATATCTAGAACCTTCTGTTTTCATAATAGATAATAAGTATACGTTGATATATCGATAAGTATTGAAGGAGTTTTTAACCTATTTCAAATAGTACCGATGAGTGGTTTGGATACAACAATTAAATAATGAATGGATGTCTGTTTTAAAATTACATCTGTTCAAACTAATTTCAATAATATGAAAAGGTTGAAAGTAGATAGAGACCTACGCAATTAATTGATGACACAATTCCTAAGTATAGCACTTTCTAGTGTTTTAAATGAAGTACTCTAAATTCTACACTTACTAAAAAATATACTTATTGTATAAGTATTTGAATCTCATTCCTCCATTATCTCAAAACAAGTTTTACAAAAATACTGAACGCTTAACAAAATTACAGACGCTGACAATTTGTCACATTACGAAAAACAATAAACTAAATATGTCACGAGAAATTAAGGAAAACGGTACGTACAATTATTTGAGGAGTGTACAAGTGTACATTCTAGCAAGTATTATTATCATGATCTATCTTATCACATGTTATCTTACTCACCTGCCATGTTTTCAGTGCTCTCGCTCGCAAGTGACTGCCTTGCCTTCGCCGGTTGCTGGTATTTTATTGCAAATGTGAGTCATTAGGGCATCACATAGATAACGAGGTGGTCCTTCTTGTTCTCTGATAACTACGTCGACTCGATCAATTAGCTAAAGAAAGTATAATTACCTTGTCGTATAACTTTTTGTTTTTGCAATGTAGCCTATTAGGTATGTGCACTGTGTTACTTTACAGCAGAAAATACTTCTTCAGATGAAAAAGAAGCAAGAGATCATTGATTATCCTTTTTTTCTGACAAATAGCCAGCTTTCAAGCAGGACAACGTTTGTCGTGACCGATAGTTTGTCTTTGTTTATGATTTTTCTGTACGTTTCTTTGTTAACTAAGTCCTGTTAAACGTCTCTTTACCGGTTTGGATGACATGTTGTGTATATATTTGAGTAGCTCCCTGGATGCTTTAAAAATATAATTGAACTCGATAGATGACACTGCATTCGGGTTCTCATTTCTTTTCTCACTACTTAGGTAGATGTCCGTAAGATTCGGATGTTGTCTAACCATTCATTGATTCATTAGTATTATCGGCCTTATAATGTTCCCAATGCTGGGACTCAGGCCTCCTCTCTAGGAGAGGAAATTCGCCATAAATCACCGCGCGGGCCCAGTGCGGATTGGCGGATGTCACATGTCTTTGAATTTTCATTGTTTCATTATCATAAAATCTAAGAATGTTAAGTAGGTTTTTAATTGAAATTCGTTCATTAAAATTAATTAATGTTACTTAATTTTAATTTATTAGGTACTTATTTATTTTGCTGTCATGTTGTGTCTGTGTCAAATAAATAACAACTATCTAACGTTAGAAATAAGAAACATCTATATGGCACATAAACTGCAGTTACCTATGTCAAACTGGAGACCGTTGCATAAATAAACGTGGACCTCTATGGTGCCCAGAATCTGCCCAAATAATACAAGGGTCAAGGGTAATCGATTCGAGAAGAAGTTGATTTAATTTTTATTCTTTACCGCAAATTATGATTTATCGATTACTAGTGTATTTTTAGTGAAATATGATTCGTCACCATCAGTACGATACGCTGAATTAAATGATACATCATAGTGAATGTACGTACTAAGGGGCTTCATAAAAATCACATTAAATCATCAATACTTTTAATGAGTACAAGATTTCAGAGTTTTCATCACTATTTTAGCAATGCCTTTAAATTCTTGCAGTGAATACTCAGAGTTAGATCTCCTGAAGTCCTCCATGGCAGCGAATGCCATAACGAGGTCCTGAAGGACGCGGTGAACAATCTCAACCATTACTTTGTGTGTTGTCCTTTGTGTAGACTCTGCGACGATCAAATAAGCCGTAACCTGAAAGTTGTTGACAAAATATATCTGTGCTCTTCAATATACCGTTCACATATGCAGCAAGTTTTATGCAAACGTACCTTAGCTTTCCAAGTATCAATAACTTCCCCCATAACTGAACTCCTATGCTTCACTCCTACATTCTCAAGATCACGACGTAACATTACCAAGTGGTGTCCTCGACAAATGTCTGCAAATGACACAATAGATTTCATTGCAATTATCAACAGTGCATAAGTAGTGATTATTAATATCGGCCTCATCTGGTATAAATTAAAGACAAAATTGAAGCATTTTACGTTTCGTATTATTTATAATCTTTTTGCAAAATATACATATCATTGCTTTTTCCTTACCCTTTGTACAATTTCTTTCGTCTTCTTCACTAGGACAATTTTTTACCCCGTTACAAACTGATTCAAGAGGTATAGTAAGGTTCTTGACATCATTACATGCAAATTTGGTCAGCAAGGGTTCCGCCAAACAAGCCTGAATGCAGTGCTTGTTACACCTGCGAAGAGCACAATGTCCATCTCTGCAGTAACACCCTTCTGCTGATATTAAATTTTCATTACCGGTGTTAGAGCCTTTAAGTGCTGTAACCAACTTTTCGTTAATCGTCAGTAAAATAAGATAGTGATCTTCTAACTCATCTAGGCTGTCTGTTTCCAACAAATCATCATAAATTGAGACAAGCATCCCGAAGGCTTCATCCCTCAGGGTCTTTACAGTGTGGCTGTCAGTATTCGTTCTGGTGGTGTGCTTTTGCAGCGAGCGAACCAAGTTGTGTAATGCGAGAAACTTGCTACGGCTTTTAAAAACTTTTGATTTTGATTTCGTTGACAGTAAATCTAATAAATTGCTGTACGATTTTGCTGCTTCAAATTTACTAGAAGTACTACCTGAAACAATAAATTATTCAGTTTTGTTTTGGTTTTGTTACCTCGTCAACGAATACATCAACTACATACAAAGGTGATATATACCTATCGCACAGGAATTTTCATCGGTTTCATCAAAACAGTCCAGTTTCCCGTCGCAAATGACATCCAGAGAGACGGAGGTAGATCCACTGAGAGCCTGGCACCCCCAGTGGTTCAGACTGTGTTTCTGCCAGCAGACACGTTTACAAGCAGCCTCGCATGTTGGTTGAACACAGAACTGTTTTTTACATTTACATGACTTCGGGGACCAACCGACATCTTGAGGTATATCATCAAGTTCTTCAATTGCATCCACTTCAATGTCATTAAATTTTCGAAAATCTTTGCCGTAATTTTGTGAAACGGAAGTACGTGCACAAAGCGACCCATCCAGAGCATAAGACAACGAACTCAATATCTTAGTTACGTCATTTACAGCCTCTTTAACAAACGTCTCATCAAGGACTTCAGATCTTCTTTCAGATGATGGTTTAACGTGTTTCTTTAAAAAATCCATTTGAGTATATAGTACATCTCGTAATATTTGATTTTGAGACATAAGAAGACTCTCTTCAGTTGTTGTAAAACATTTACGATTTATAGATGCTTCAACCTCTGCCATAACTTTCGTAGCTTTTCGCACCAGGTCCATTGCTGTAATTGTAATAAAAAGTCGTTGCTACAAATATAGGTTAGGAAAGCGTACCTAGTAGGTAAGTATATCTATCTAAGTACATTTGTGTTTATTGACATACTAGTCCAGTCAAATTAGCTCAATTAAGGTAAGAATCTCGGAATTCGAGATACCCAGCTGTAAGTTTGTAAATAGTTGTATATTGACACCCTAAAAGTTGTCTCAAAACCTACATATGGTAGGGTGTACGCAACTATTAAATTTCATGGTCGGGGGTCACAAAAATCGGGTTTTTGCGCTTTTTTTGTAAATATCTCATTTCCTATAGGTTTTTTGCTATTTGTATATTTAACAATATTGTAGAATATAAAATTCTCTACAATTTTTGCATAGAAAACTTTTTCCTACGGTGAACCGTTTTCGAGATATAGGGCGGAGATCGCGCGGTCACAGCATCACTTTAGGTCAACTGGTGCCTCCGGTCGAAAACGCGCCATATTATAGTTAATGAACTATCGATAAATCAATGATTATAAATATTTGTCTGAATAGTCGTGACTATTCGGAGAAAAATACAAAAAAAAATATCACACAAATATTTTTTAAGTAATAAGTGAAATAACACAAATAAATTCTTTTAAAATTTAGATCTGTTGTGATATTTTCCTCTACCATTACCACAGTTGTTTAAATATTGCTGTTCTTTTTTATGTAGCGACAACCTGAATAAAACTGCTATCTACTGCTATTCTTAAAAAATCCAGAATTCCTCTAGATTTTTCACAAAAATGAATGAAACTTATGTGATTACCCAAATTTATTGAAGATTTTTACTTTTAGCCAACTTTAGCTAGTCCTTGTGTAAAAAAAAGTATGAACACTACTATAGCAAGTTTTTTAAAAAATTGGTGCAACTAATCAAGATTCCAAAATGGTATACTACTTTATTAAAACCAGCCACAAAAAAAATAATATCCATACAAGTTCAAAACAAGAAACTAATTTCTTAAATTATTGTTAACAGTAATCACTTTTCCTACGTGCCCAAAATAGGTTCTTGCTACAATTTCTATTAATGAATGACATACCCTAGTTATTATCTTTGAAATTTAAAGAAAGATAGAAATATTTAAGTTAAAAAAAAGCATAGCATAGTAAGAGAAACTAATTATTCTCAGTAAGTGAGTTCAGTTCAGTACGCACTGCTCCTTTCCATCGTACATCCGTTCACAAGCCCATGCTGGCGACGGCGGACGGTGAGCAATGCGTAGATCGCCGTCCTGTCGTCCAATTACCATCCGGATTGCGCTCAAGTCGTCGACGACGCGTAATGATCTATGCGTACTTCAAGAACATTTCAGAAAATCGTAGGGGCCCAGCAGGGTCGAAATCCACTGGGGCCATGGGGTATGTGAAAGGGTACACTGACTGGGGCCCTAGAACAAAGGCAAAGAAGGAACAGGAGTGGGCTTCAGTCAGTAAACGTCTGACACGCCAGGTAAGTGTTGTTAAATAAATGAATACTGAATAAAAAGTGGATAGGTTAGAAAAAAAAATCATGAAATATAATATAATAGTTAATAAAAATTGACAAATATTTATAATCATTGATTTATCGATAGTATCAACTTATATGGCGCGTTTTTGACCGGAGGAACCAGTTGACCTGAAGTGATGCTGTGACCGTGCGCTCTCCGCTCTCTATCTCGAAAACGGTTCACCGTAGGAAAAAGTTTTTTAACAAAATTTGTAGAGAATTTTGTATTCTACAATATTGTTAAATATACAAATAGCAAAAAACCTTTAGGAAATGAGATATTTACCAAAAAAGCGCAAAAAAATGATTTCTGGGCCCTTTAACCTTGAAATTTCATAGTTGCGTACACCCTACCATATGTAGGTTTTGAGACAACTTTTAGGGTGTCAATATACAAGTATTTACAGACTTACAGCTGGGTATCTCGAATTCCGAGGTGAAAGTACTATAATGACTGGACTATACATGTAGTAGTATGCTTATATCTATAAACATTTTTCTTACACAAAAAAAGTTACCCCACACTAGGAATTACGCGTGTATTGTGGGTGCATTCACAAACAAGTAAACTCATATACTCGTACATAAGAGATCCGAATCAACTGTCTACATACAATGAGCAGTTTTGAAACTGTATGGCATTTCGGGAGGTTAAAAAAGTCACAAATAATCATAAAAAAATACAATAATGACCAAGTATTGTTTTTTTATAATCAATTACACGTACATTTTACTTTATTTTTTAAATTTTAGTTGGTTTTCAAAATAACTCTCTAAACAAACGTGCGGGAAGTGCTAGTGTGCTTTGGATCAATGAAATAGTGTTAGTGTATGTGAAAGCGCAGTTATAGGGCGAGTATCAGACTGGTTGCATTTTAATAAAGGTAGTTCACATGTACCGATTTCCATTATAAAAAATAAATAAAAAATAACCCACTCATACACCCACGTATTACTTGTTTTAAACACGTTATTACCTTGGCTAACACATTTCTCCTCATCAACACCGCTTGAGCAGTCGGAGACATTATTGCAAAGATTTTCTACGGGTATAAATTTTCCCTCACCACATGGTATTTCATTAATTGATTGTACACTATTACATGTCTCTTCTACAAGTTCTTTACAGTGTTGATCATCAGAAGCGCTTTTAAAGGATTGGTCAATAAGGTCCCTGTATTTATCTATTTCTTCAAGATTTAATATAGTCATGGTTCTATTTAAAATTTCATTTGCCACTTTCATTTTGTTTTCTGGTTTATGTTCCGGTTCTGTTATGATTTCTGAATCTGGTTTTGGTAATGCTTGGTCCATACGCCGTCCACTGGTTTCATTCTCTAACATCCTTCGCATAGACACTTCGAGGCCCTGTGCTATGAGACCGCTATAAGTTTTTAGCTCCGAATGCTTGTTGTGAAGTTGAATATGTTTTTCTTTAGTGGAATCCATAATTCTTTTTTTAATTTTTTCCAATATCTGTTGCTTACTTTCAACTGTTTCGGCACGTTTCATGAATCCTTTTGCAAGAGTCTGTATTTTGTTTGCTATATCTTTTACTATTTCTTTTTTTGTTTTAGGATCTATTGGTTTTACAGCCTGACCTTCTTCTACTTTAGTCCTACGAATTAAACTATCATTTTTTTCCACTACGATATCTGAACCGTTTACCGTTTTCGTTAAGGGGATTGCGTCAGATATTTTCGATTTAAACTCTTTCATAAGTAAATTAATATATCTGTCTGCAGAAGGACCAATAGCGCTAGAAGATTTTCTCAATATATGTTCGATTTTATTTAAGATTGTTTCCTTGGTTTCATGAGGTGCTTTTGACAAAGCACCCATTGTCAAGTTGGATACTTTTTTTATAATATCGTTAACAGCTGCTGATTTTGCGAAGTTAGGTTTATTCGGACTTTCCGCTGAAAAATTAAAAACGGTGAGTGCAAAGATAAGTAAATTACTGTCGCTAAAATAAATAATTAACCTTCTTAGGAGAATTTAATTGCCACCTTTGACGTAACTACTAAGTTTTTACCTAAACCTAATTTTGGCGGGTGTAGGTTTTATGCCAAATCGAATTTCGAACAAACGCGATCGACCTCTACACTAAATACTCGACCAAATTCGAGTTCTACATCTGTTTTTCTTCCAACTCTCCTTTCGCGATATGCTGGCACTGGCTGGAAGAGATTTCTTTAGAAATAAGCATCACCTGTATAGGTACCTATTTTCTGTCTCCTTCTTATTAGCAAATACTTTTGTATAAAGTGTTAAATAAATATCTAAATATTCATTCAATCGAAATATTATACAGCCATATACTGAATACTTTATCTAAAGAAAAAACACATTTCAATCATTAATTATTACCTATTATTTTTTTATAAGTGGATACATTATTAAATGCAGTACACGGAGAAATTGATAAATCCATGTGATTTTCATTTAATTATTTGCTCTTTTTTTAAAAAGTTTACGTAATACCAGAACTCGGAGACACTAAAAATAATATCGGATGCGTCTGAATTCGACGCACAAAGGAATACCATGGAACCAGTTCGTGATTTTGTACCCCCTAGTGGTGGAATTTTTCGTCGAAATTTTTCCTAATTTTTTCAAAATAAATCTGTATTTTTTTTTAATTTAAACTGTTTAAAATCGTCATCTAACCCGATGACCGTTTTGGAGAAAAAATGTATTAATAACTTTTCAATTTATTTTTTTGAATGAGGTCTTTAATTAGAAATACTTTTAATTAAAATCGTACTTTTAATAAGCCATTTAATTTGTCTAAAAAAGTTAGAATAACGATTTTAAACGGTTTTTATTTGTGCGTTCGATGTCTGACCATCCTGTATAGGGTCTTAAAATCAATAGTGTAAAATTCTTTGTTTCTGCATAGGTGCCTAATTTAATAAAAAAAACTTATTGGTGTAGTCTGTAGTGCTTCTTCAATTTTTACCTTAAAGATGTTTGTTAGGTACCTTTTGCCAATAATAATAAGCAAAACAAAGTCTAATTTTTTTTATTATTTTATTTTTGTATGCGTCTTTCCGTACAATTAAACCGTTTTTCTTTCTTTCTTTCTTTCAGGTAGGGTAGGCATAGCCTAGGTAGATTGCTTGAAACTGCTCGGCAGGCCTCATAGGATCAGCCCCGGCACTTTAACCCGAAAACTTGAAAATATCCTCAGTGTCTACCTTATCCTTATCATCTGTTTTTTATACCCTGAGACTAAATTGACACACGTAATGTCAAACTTACTATAGGAATGATGCCAGTTCTTTTGTGTTGTAATGTTATTTTTGTCTCAGTGTAAAAAAAAACAGACGGTAGGCGCATATGGTTACACTATCACCCTGACTTTACATAGACCTTTTTTTGTTTTCGAGGTAAAACCTTCAAAAGGCGCCCGTACTTTGGAGATAAGTCTGGGGTGTTGGGGACTACTGCTGGTAGAGACAGATCGTACCCGATCCTGGCGACCAGGACTCGTCGCTCATTCTCCCACGCTGGACATTCTTCCAGCGTGTGTTGTGTAGAATCCATAGCGCCTCCACAATGGGGCTTTACATAGGGCTACCTACCTACTAATAAAAACGCGAAAGTAACTTTCTCATGTAAGTGACAATTGTGTTTTTAGTGAGAATAAAGATATTTTTAAACCGAACTTTGCCAGTTTCATCCAAATCCGGATTTGGATGAAACTTGGCACCCGGATAGACCATATCCTGGAATAAGCCATAGGATATTTTCCATTCCGGGAGGATTACCTTTTTATAATTTCTTGGAATAATTATCGATTTTCACGCGGATGAAGCCGGCTGGTAGAAGCTAGTTTACAATATAACAAAATGAACATATTTACCATGAATACAGCATGTAAAGGTGAATAAAACCGCAAAAACCAAATAAAGCCTCATGGAGTTTATTCCTTTACACAAATCCATCGCCATGTCCTTACCGATTCATTCGAACAACCTTAAAACATCTGTAAAATTGTCGTTAAACAACACGTAATGTAATTGATGAGATATGAAAATAATTACGAATTTTATTAGTAGTATAAGTACCACAGTTTGATAAAGATAATTAGGTAAATCTTAGAAAACACATGCTTACATGTGGCCCTCTATGACGGATTATGACCCCCTCCTCGAGAAGTGGTCAGGGTACACAGTAATGAAAATAGGCCGATCTAACATAGATTAAGCTATCCATATAGTTTGATTGTATTTTTTTGGAGTGGGAAATCTTCCAATGACTTCTCCCGCTCTAGGGCAGAGCGGGAGGGCGTGTCACACTTTTACTGACTTTTACGAGACATTGCAACTACCTATAACATTAAACCTCAAATCTTTATTGCATTCTAGGTAGGTAAAATTAAAGACGGTAAACACTAATAAATAAAAAAAAATATGAATGCTGTCGTGCACGGCTTAATAATAATAGGAAATAATTATGAAGGCTTTATAGTTAAAGATTAAAGCATCTAGCATTTCGAACATTTAGTGGCCGCTGCCAATAACATAAAAAACGACACTTACCATCTACGTTTCTGTGATAAATATAGTAAGAATATGTAAAAAGCCCATGGCTTTGATATTGTTTGTTGCTGTAATAGTTATGCGTATTTCTATCCATTTCTGATAGACAGATAGTAATAACAAAACGCACGTTTACTGTCAATGTCATTATGACAACAGACCGTCATAATCACAATATAACCTCAATTTCGTTTGTATCGTATGAAATACTGAATTAAATATTTTGTACTAACCAATTAGAAGTTAAAAAAACGAGTATGAATTCTTCTATAATAAAACTGGCTCAGGTAAATTGATTTCTGTTTTATTATTCTTACATAACTTGCCATTGGTTGATTTTTCATGTTGATTTTATGTTTGCAGTCCAGCTTTACTGCAACTGGTGTTATAGCGAAATGTTCGCCAGTACTAGCGTCTCAGCTTCATACGTCGGCTCCGCTATGCAGAGTAGTGTCAGGGAAATACAGAATTACGAAGAAACGGGACAAGCCGCTAACATACGAGATGGCAAACCCTCCACATTACATCGCTCATCGTAAATCGTGGAACTCGTGGAATACCTGTAAGTTGAAACGAACGAAGGATTGATATAACAAAAACCTTTAATGTTTATATATTTCGATATACAATAATTATTTTTCTCTAGTCCTCTTACCCAAAATATTCTTTATCCCTGCATTCTGCATTGCATACCGAGTCCTAATATTGAATTCCAAACTTTTCTGAATTAACTCAATTTTAAATCACTGCTAGTCTAATCTGACACTCATATTTCTTTTACTACTTGCATCTTAATACAGATTCAACAAGTTACTACAGAGATAAAGTAATAAAGTATTGAGTATTCCATATTGAGATATAGTGATAGGTTTAGTACAATTATGAGATTTTATCATTTTTAATAACCACTGTGAATGATGAGCATACCTTTAATTAATTTGTTTACACAGAACTATCCTCTGCACATGCAATGTAGATTATTTTTTAAACAAGTTTATGTGCCTATTATTAATAAAAATAAAATAGGTAATTATAACAATAGCTAATTTATTAATTTTGTGTTTCAGCTACTTTGCAAGGTGGTCTCAGACGGTCTGAGACGGCTTTGGAAGATGAATTCATTAGAAGGTTCATGACTGGCACCTGGCATGGACTTGTTTGCAGTGAGGTATTATTACCTTCCATATTCCTAGAATCTTCTTCATGTTACCAGTGTCAGATCCTTAACAGTTATTACATGGATCACCTTTGGCCAGTAACCATCTTCCGTGACAGACTTATCTTTCAAATTCAGTCTGAGACTGAACACTTTTGAACTAACACATACTCAGTGCTATATGGATTTGTAGCATCCCACTTGAAAGTGTCATGGAAGCGTCATCCTATATTGATGATCATACCAACATTTTTATTTAGTTAATATATCATAAATGATGCTATTACATCCACCTTTCAAATAGGTAGCATAATGTGCTGTGTACAATTTGAAATAACACTGGGCACAGAGTAGTGCGCCAGACATAATTTTTCTCAGCACATTGGGCTGACCTGACACTGAGATGATATTGAGAAATTTTAAAATTTTTGGAACAGTATGAAAAAAAAAAAATTAAAACCAAAAAAAAATGTTGATTTTTAATTCCATCGATAATTTTAATTTTATTACGAGGCCTAATTACTTCCAATCATTATGGCGTTCGTTTCGTCGTGATAGATCATATAATTAAAAAATTACACAGATTCGTATAATATACTGGGATCACAAATTTCAAAAAATTCCATAAAAAATATAAATACATATTTTAGATTTTTTTAAATATTTTTACCATTGATAAAATTAAGTACAGATTCCCTCATTTCGATATGTGCACATTATAAAGACTCACACTGTATACCACAATTTTTTTGTTTCTAGGTCATTATCAAGCGTCAGTTCAACCACATAAGAGTAGCAGCCATCATTAGGCGTGCTGTATCGCCCACAAAAATGTATTTCCTCCTTGGCTACACTGAAGAATTATTGGCCAACTGGCTACAGTGCCCTGTTACCCTCGAGTTACAAACCGTCGACAGCTTCAAAGATGTTGTGTTCAAATATATTTAATTTTTTAACTTTATTTTGTAGTGAAATAGTGTAATTTATTAGGATTATTAATAAATCTGTACATAAAATTGACAGCTTCTATTATTATTTTTTGAACCTTCTATGAAGGGCAAGTCAAAGTCTGTAGTAACCAGCCCTGCCAGCCCGCAACCATACCCTCTACTGGCTTTTATGTAAGAATAAGCTTTAGCCAGTGGCTTCGCCCGCGTGATAATACGTTTCTCCATACAAACTTTGAACCCCATTTCACAAGTTAACCCTGAGCGTGAATTTTGGAAAATCCTTTCTTGGATTACCTATGTTATAAAAGGAAACAAAATTTCACGCTTTTAGTCTCAGTAGTTTTGGCTGTGCGTTAATATGTGGCTAGTTCAGTTTCTAGTCGTATCGAAAATTGATGACAACATATACACACTGACAATACTATAAAGCTTTAGGTGTAAGGTAGAGTATTCAGTGTCATCTGAAATTCCTCTGTTCTATGTTAACCATTTAGTGGAATGTAAACTCGTTAGCCAAATTTTGTATTTTTGAGAACAAATTCGAAGATGAGGGGAAATTTTAAACATCATTAAAGGATAAAAATAAAAGTCAAGTAATAAAATTCATCTTATAATTTTTGATTCCTTCAAATATACATAATGTATCAACAAACAGAACAGCGAGACGCGGGCCGCGCGGCCGCACTAACAACTGCCGCAGCCGGCACATACAAGCACACACTCTTGCGCACGCACTTACCGCTCGAACACCGTGTCGAGCCGCGACCGAACTTCTGCACATACGCTTTGTACTTTTAAAGATCTTTTATTACACTTATACAAGAAACAAACACCGATTGTTCCTGTGAGGCTGTGTGTATGTTTGTCAAGTGTTAGCATCGAAATTAAAATGTCTGCCGGAGTCCTATGTCAGTGTCGTCATTAAGAGTCACAAATCCAAGCGGTGTCCGTTTCTAGAACTGAGAGTATTTTTGTTACATTCCATCTCCATATGACAATTTTCTCTAAATTTCTCATAAAATGCCTATGGTGTCTGTCTCTCTCAGGTAAATTTGTATTGTCTATCACAGTGTCGTAAAGCATTTGTCCTTACATACTAGTGAGTTAAACATTGCGATCTTATCATTAAATCACCATAAAACACATTTTGTAAACTCGTTAAGGTGCTTCAGAAAATATTTTTAATTATCATGATATCCTTTTTTTAAAGTCTCAAACAGTCTTTCATATTGAGCTAATTCGGTGCCTGTGGAATGTCTGTCGTGTGAAGCTAAGTGTTCCGTAGCTAGTGGTTGTGTGCGCAGAAGTCCAAACGGCTGACAATATGCGACGGCTCGCTCGTTGTTTAGCATTAATTGTTATCGAAATTACATATTTACAAATTAAATATACACACAACATGAAGGCTTCTCGTGGTTAATTCGAATCACTATCCAAAACTTAGAGCATCGTTGAAGCCTCCCGTTGAAACAAGTAACAGGATTGTACAAACACCATGACTGAATATTTACACGAAAAGAATGAAGATATGATACAAATATGTACAAATAAAAGTGATTCCAAAAGGAATAATCAATAGCACGATATTGAAATATGTAATAAAAAGACGATTCAATAATGATTAAGCGCGGAGAGGTTTCAACGACGCGAACAAAAAGTGCTTTTCACAATTCTGGATGGCATCAGTTTTTGTAAATCAATAAATATACTTACAGTGGAATATAACAAATGTAATGTGCGATATAAATTCCTATTTCAACGCTACACACTGCTACAACTATTAAGTAAAAATGTCCATCAAAATTCTATTAAAAATAAAGAGATCATATATGTTCTACAAATAAGATAAACTTGTTGCAATAAAGCTCTAGATTATTCAAAAGCGATACTTACGCATCGTGGTGTTCTCTTGGTTTGTTTGAATACTGTAAAATGTATGTAAAAGACTATAACTTGCATTATATTATGATATTCATGTGAATGAGCGTGTCCGGTCGGTCACTGTTGCATATTTCTTCATTCAAAGGAAAAGTTTACGAGTTCCTGCTCAAAAACTTTTCATGTGAATGTTGGTAAAGTCAGACACGAGACCACCATTATATGCGTACCAGTAGACGCGCTGTACACACTCACAGACATGACTATAGGTGCTATTAATAATTATTGAGAGGTGCAAACAAGTTGCACATAACAGCAGGAGTTGTATGATTGTTCCACGTAAGTATAGCTCAGAATTCAGAATCTTGGTAAAGCCAAATATTAAGATAAATTGTTGTCCTATTGTATTGCTATTGTTCCGAGGTCGACTGTACGTAGCCCTATATAGTATTAGTTTATTATGCTTCATAAGATATTGTATCGTATAATTACTGACAACACGGTAAATGCAAAAATACTCACTACTATTTTAAAAATCTATATGTGGATATTTTAAAAGAGAAAAACATTAGATCGTTTCGAATACTCATGTCAACTTAAATTTAACATTTGAAATTGTCGCGTGCGATGAAGGCAAATTGGAAAATGTACGTTGGAGCTGTTCCGCCGACAACGTGACGGAGAGAGGTAACGGCTCTCCGGTTTGTGCTCGAGCGCGGCGGAACAGGCCCAGCGCGTCACGTCACAAGTCTTACAAACCTACATTAATTTACACGAGTACTAGAACAAGATCATCATGATATGATTTTAAATCTACTGTACTTAGAAAAATGATACAGCGTCAGTAGTAAAATTTGATTCATATAAAACTTCATTTTAACTCCATTTATCCTAAAAGTAATAATTCAATATACCCTTTTTATGATTTGGCTTAATTTTTCTTCACAATACATCAGATAGATTACAAGAGAGACGTATCCCTATCACAATCACATTAGTAACATTAAAAATTAAATACAACAGCACCTGTCGTTTGATATACATAATAATATAATATACTGAATAATAAAAATATTCAAAATCAATTATTCGATATAAATAATTCCGATGGAGATGACAAAAATAAGCGTAGATACAACTATGCAGTGGTCCAAATAGTTTTTTGTTTATAATATAAGTGATTTAACGTTTTTTTTTGTAAATATCACTACTTATTCCGATGAAACAACTAACGCTTCACAACGAGAACATTGCGCAAGAGATCGATCGATCGTATACGGCTGGCTAGAACGACGCGGTTTTGAATGTTCTTACATGATCTGGTTTCAAAATCGTTCGCTCTGGAGCGAGTCGGATGCGATTCATCAACCTGCGCCGATGACTAGCTTATATACAGCGCCCTGACCGACGCAGCCCACACACCAGCGGCTAGTGGCCTGGCCCATGAGGCAGGCTTTTGGGACCATCCGACCCTGGTTACAACGGATCATGGAGACCAACGTCGCTCTATCGTGCGTAGGGTCTAGGACGCACGCCGACCGATCAGAGGCTTCAAGACACGTGACGCAATAACCACGCCTACTATACTATCGACACTCACACAAACATTTGTACTACGCCAGTATGCTATACCCGCTATTACTAAAAGTGTAGCGGTCGCCGTCGGACGCCTCCGGAACATCAATTGAAAAAACTTACTAAAACTAAAAAATAAAATGCATCTAACATCGTTTCGCAATTTTTGATCGGACCTCTCAGACGCGAATACTGAACTGTTTCGAAAAACCGAATGAAACAACTTATCAACTAACGATGATTAATCATTTGTGAATAGAGTATCTAATAATGATACGTACGTAATTGAAAAATGGGGGGAGGGTCTCGATCGTCACATAACATAACCTACTTACAACTAAGGGGGGGCGTCCGGTGGCGACATACCGCTGAAGGAGACCATTCATAAAAAAACTCAAGACTTAGACTAAGCTACACACTCTCGACTTACAGAAGTGTACAAGTGACTTGGACAGGAGGGTACGGGATACACAAGTCTCGCTGAGTAGTTTGTTGCTACACTCGATGCCACATTAACCTAACTCCGAGTAAGCGGCCGCCACTCTACTTTGTTCGACGCCGCCACGCGCGCCTGCTCGCCGACCGAACCGAACGTCACCGAGCCTACAGTACCGATTCAAATGCCGTCTAATACCTAAACCACCTAATAACACTTACCGATCAGTGAGACAGTCTTCACGACAACTTTACGTAACACGCACTTACTAACGATACGCCGTACATTTGGATTAACTATGTTCCGGGAAGCATGCTTCGTTTTCTGGCTATAGACGAGGGCGTTAACTAAATCTGTACCTAAATAAAGGGATGCAAGTGTGGTGTGGAGACGATGGCTCAGCACCTCACTACGAAAGGCACTCAGCAGACATTACATCTCTACAATGTCCTTATATTGACCGCTACTAATATACTATTGCTTCGAGTTGCTTCAGTTTTACCACAAACTTGTTGTTACGGGCTGTGCATTGGACGCGCAACTATTCAAATAAAATAGAATGAACCTAAACACCACTATGTGCACATCGTTCCGCAGTACCTCCGTGGAAGCCTGTAACGCCTAGTTGTTTGTCCCGACACAGAAACGTTCGCGTCAGATAATATATTTATGAAACAACACTATATCACTTCACATTATCACTTAGATATTTAAAATTTATTGCACACACGTGATGTCACTTTGTAGGCAGTGTTAGATTTAACAATGGTTTCTATATAAAACTTTATAATAGTTAATTAAGTATCAAAAATAATTCAAATATTCTATTACATTATTAAAGATTTATGATAGCTATCTTACAACCCGGCCCTGGAGGTGCCAACTACATCGCACATGTATATGTATAACAAATACGTAAGTACAGCTCGTCGCGACGTCGGGCCCATACACAGAGAAACTAACTAATGGAATGCTAAATCACATTACTCCATGGACTCAAAACTCAACTTGATTAGTAGGTGTATGGAGATAGTGGAACGTTTGGATTGGTTGTCTGTTTCACAAGCACATTAGCAGTTCATTTTGTCGTTACTCTGTGTTCGCGTTCCAATACGTGCTAAGACTGTAAGGCTGCAACACAAAGCGTGTCTACACTTAGAACACTAGTCTCACTGATCCACGACGAGGAGTACACAGACACGCACATTGCATTAACATCCCGACAATATTACCTACATAATATACAGTGGAGGAATTTAGATCACTAATTGGTAAATGGACGTTAGAAACACTCTCACATCTGAGGACTTAGACGTCAAAATTAATATTATTATTTGTTTATTAGACTGCATTCTGTATTATCATAATCTTGCGCGTATTGAAAAATAAAAAACCACAGCAACGCCGTAGAATTAAATATGCAAATACAAAATGAGAAACATCTAAAATGGCGCCCTAATAGGTATTTTATTTTTCAGCGCAGACAACAGTAATGTAGCTGTAATGTATTCCTCAACTGTATAGTATAATACATCGAAAAACTAAGCGTAAAATTGCTGTCGAAATCGACTGAAAAAATATGTATCTTTACAATTCTTCCGTACAATTTTATTGACACAATAAGCGTAGGTCTCATTTAGTTCATTCATATTTTATTGAATCAATATTTAAAATTACAACTACATAATTTTAATCAGATTCGTTTTAAACAATTGCACAGTCATTCGCCACACACTAGACTAAGTTACGATCACTCGTCAAAATTTGAAAGGCTTCTGTAGAAATCTTCATGCATCTAACTAATATAATACTTAGACTACGGTCCGTTATCTGTTCACTGAAACGTAAGAGTTCAACTATGTTAGGCGCCAGATAAATCTACACTAATATTATAAACAGCTGAAGTTTGTTTTTGTTTTTGGAAGGTAATCTCTGAAAGTACTGGTCAGATTGCTATTTTTATTTAGCCGTTAGAAAGCTGCTTTACTCCTGAGTGACATACATAGGCTATATTTTATTAACGCGGGTAAAGCCGCGGTCAAAAGCTAGTTTAGAATAAATTAAAGGATTGCGATAGAATTATGTATTTATTTCCTTCTATAAAATTAAGAATCTCAATAAATGTAGGGTAGTCAATGACCGTTATTTCAAATTTATCTGACGCCTACCCAAGTTGTTGTGTAAGATCACGCTCGAACCAATGAGCGCACACTCTGTACTTGAGCTTTACTATGACCTACCAAAGCCATCCATTATTCCATTGTGAAAGAGAGATAGTGCTATTGGTTATGCCCTATCTCTTTCTACCACACTAGAGCAATGTCAGTTTCAACGCATCATAGTCCAGACCCCGATGTACAAGCGAGCGCACCGCTTTACTTTGCACTTTTCGAGGTTCATCACACATTGGCAGTGCTACAATATTGCCTACAAGTTACTTTATAAAAATATATCATGTTGCGACACCTCTCAAGCACAGAAATTCAGCGGTATTAAACAAAGGGGAATTGATTATAATATATATTTCTCTAAAATATTTCGTTCATTTAACTATTAGTAACAATCTAATTCGCTTTAACTAATCAACTTGCCAAGCCGTCTAAACAGGGTAATGTTATCATCTAAAATATTGAGCAAAATAAAATTTCGAGACAGTAGTTAAGTAGTAGGATAGGGAGTACTACAGTATTAATAGTCCAGTGAAAAGAAAACGACGTTCGGTATCATCTGTAACGGTATACAAAATACATTAAACTCCATTCGCATTAACATTAGACGAATAAACATACGGTTTTTACTGTCCGTCCAACCGATTTTGTCTTCTATTCCGTAGGTAAAAGGATGGTATTAAAAGCAAAAAAGTGGTTACGGTACCATTTATCATGCCTCCAACGCAATAAAGGTCAAAATCGTTTGAACAGAAAGTAAAATAAAGTTTGTTTAAATATCTAATCATATTGCGTATGAAGTATAGATATTATTAGCTAAAGTAACGTCGAGTCGGGAGATGTCCAAACCACGCGATATAACAAAAACAACGCAGAGTATACTATGAGATGATTTTAAGTAAGTACTTAAGTCTAAGTTATTTGTACATAAACGATTCATAAGCTAGTTACTGATATTTGTAAAGATTATTTAGAGTGAACTTTGATATTAGTGGTTGTAGTTTGAAATATTCGACCGCGGTACTGTACTACGGACTGAAACATGAATTAATTAGTTTAAAAGCTAAATTCAATCGAAACTATGAACATTGCGTTTTTTTCTACCAGTTTAGAGTAACTACCTCGAATCGTGCAAGAAATGTTTGTTCTTTATGAGAGTGAGTTATGAAATAGAATAATAATGGTGACAAATGTACACGCTTGAGGTAAATCACTGAAAACTAGAGCAATGTTGAATGTTTCAAAAAGCGTTCAAGACAATACGAGTTGGGAAAAGTAATTATTATTTATGTCAAGATTCCACTTTTTCCAACACGCATTGACTTCCCAACGCCATATATAAAAGTTACAGATTTCTATTTTAAATATAATATAGACTAACGCTTCCATAGTGCTCTCGTATACTTTGACAGAGAACGAAACATAGAATAGAATTGGTCACTTTTATTGCTGTTCATACGCTATCAACTGTCAAGGTATACAAGTGGCGTATTTTGACGTTTTAATGGCATCATGATTCCATGTACTGAAAAGGGGTAGTGGTATTCTTTCTCTGTAGCTCTCCGAAACAATCAAGTCAATGAAACAATCAGTCAATGTCATCATGATTCGCTGTGAATAAGGGATAGCACTATTCATGAATAACTGTCTCTCTCGTAAACTGGCTGGAACAACAATGGCTTTAAAACGTCAGCTTCGGTAGCAGAAACATTGTCATGTCATTGTAAAAGCTGTAAAGTTCGGTTCTTATTTCAAAACTAGCAATCACTGAGCGTGGTTGTGTTGCGTCGCCTGTGGCAGCTTCGGGCAGCTTCGGGCGGCTTCGGGGGCGGTCGGCGGAGGGGGCGGCGCTACGTGTGGTGGTGTCGCTTGGCGCGGCGCGGCGCGCGCGGAGACGCGTGCTACCTGCGTCCGATCAGACCGTTGGAGTTCGCGTTGGCGGTCGGAGACATCTCCAGCTCCACTAGCAGCGGGAAGTGGTCTGCAACATGTAAGGTCAATCATTATTATAAGGTCACGTAACTTAGTTTCAAATTGTACGGAGGCAATCTCGATGGCCAGGGTATGATCCAGTTCTAGCCTATAATGTGCCATGACTTCTTTTATATAAATGGCGGCTGAAGCGGCAGCTTCGACAAAAACACCGCGTCGCGTTGAATTCACGTAAACCGCATTGGATCGCTTCGAAATCGCATTCGTGTTGAATTGCCCACTAGGACGCGCGTTAGTTTTTTTACTTATTGGACGTTTTTGGTGCAATAATACTTCGGCAAGAGGCAAATATTCAGCGCTTTGTTACGTTTACGTTGCCAATAAATTAACAACCCCATTTTGATTTTAATCATGGAAGTGAAGAAGTTTTGGTTCAAATGGACATGATAATATTGATATTGTTTGTTAATATCAACATTTCATAACGAAGGCTATCAAAAAACAACAAAGTGGTCGTCATCAAGGCACTATCAAAATCAAACATAATAAGACGTGCATAAAGACTATTTTCGTTCGTATGATCTCACCTGAAGGTATGTGCGGATGCGGACATCCAACGACTTTGTGCTCTCGGAACCAGTCCTGTGACAGTGGCCCCAGCAGCCCGAGGGGCGTCATTGATTGCTTGCTATAGAATATGTAGTCGATTATGTTCTCACCTGAAGGTATGTGCGGATGCGGACATCCAACGACTTTGTGCTCTCGGAACCAGTCCTGTGACAGTGGCCCCAGCAGCCCGAGGGGCGTCATTGATTGCTTGCTATAGAATATGTAGTCGATTATGTTCTCACCTGAAGGTATGTGCGGATGCGGACATCCAACGACTTTGTGCTCTCGGAACCAGTCCTGTGACAGTGGCCCCAGCAGCCCGAGGGGCGTCATTGATTGCTTGCTATAGAATATGTAGTCGATTATGTTCTCACCTGAAGGTATGTGCGGATGCGGACATCCAACGACTTTGTGCTCTCGGAACCAGTCCTGTGACAGTGGCCCCAGCAGCCCGAGGGGCGTCATTGATTGCTTGCTATAGAATATGTAGTCGATTATGCCCTTGAAGTCAAACCTGTAAACCAGAAAAAAATAATATTTATTTAGTTTTTACGACCCATTTACATTTTTAAACATATTATGCCCGATTTTTCGACAGTCGGATAACTTTTAATTGAAGAATAAATATGGCGGTTTGACAGCTTTTGCATAGAAAAATTTCAACCAGCCATAATTATTCGTCTGATAAAAGCTATCCCACTATTAAAAAATCGGCCCTTAATCTGATAATAGTGATTGAATTCAAAGAAGCAAAAGAATTGAAAGTAGAATCGGAATCTCAGGGAGAAGCGTTTGAACTGTAAGTAAAAAAAGTGGTCCAACCCATATTTGGGTTGACCAAATTTAATTTGTTTTATAAATTGGTTATTATGTCCAAAATACACCTATTAGTTTGACCTTAGTTTGTTTAGACCTTAAACTTGTTATTGTGTTTTTAAAATGTAATTTCGCTTTGCAAGAAGTGTATTACGATTGCAGGGGACTAAATAGAAAAATAAAATTATTTCAGATTTTTGTGCCTTTTCTTTCATATTCAACCCGACAATACTGCTGTCCAGCCCCTAAAGCGCAGTAAAGAAGCGTAAAAAACCCATGTTTTTACTGCAATTTAGGGGTTGGACGGCAGAATATTTCGAACTCCCCTGCCTTGTAGTAGTTGCAGGGTGAAATCAAATGTCTTCTTCTTCTTTTCGTGTCGACGCTCTCACAAAATTTCTTCTGCCCAGTATTTTGCAACCTGCAGGGCTCTGGTATTGACCTCGGTAGCGCAGAGTCTAGCTTACTACTCCTTTCACTACATTGTCTCCCAAACTCAAACTAAATGGCGAATGCTTTCGTTTCTTATGGCGCTTCAGTATTCCCTCGTAAAATTTCACGCTGTTGACGCACAGTATACTCACGTATAGTTAGTATAGGGCATGATATCCTCGCTGTAGGCGGAGGCGAGCTTGAAGTTGTGCGTGAACTCGTGTTCCGAGCCGGGCATGCGCCGCAGCGAGCCGGCGTAGCCCAGCTCTTTGAAGTCGCGGTGCTCTGATGACACGCGGCCCGATGACAGGAACTCTACTACACCTGGAAAATACAATAATGGAATAAGAAACACTCTTAATTCATGAATCCCCGACCGGTCCTATGAGACCGCGCTGTTATTGTTTTACTATTGTGTCTCGTTTTGCGGGTATGTGATAGGTTAATAAAATACGTAATGACATTTACGAGGTCACATAAGAACTCCGAATCCTGCATCGAGTAATTTAAATTCTCCCCGCGATTTGAATACATACAACAACCCGAAATCACCTAGATATAACACCGGTCTGGTCGGAAGATCTTCCCTTTTCAACGGAGCTCGTATGTAAGATTTTACTCTCTGTTCCACATTCCGAATGATACCAAATGTACCTTGCTAATAGGAACGGCAACATCCCTTCGTGCGTGTACGCATATTATTATTCAATTGCGCGTGTTTTACTCAAATCCCCAAATGACAACGTTTTTGTAAAAAAATAGTTTTGGGTTTCCTCTGGAAAAACGAAGACAGAAACGAAACTTTCGGTCGATCAATTTCGCACACCCGTGTCTACAATACGACGCTTAAGCGTATTTCAAGGTCATCCAAGTTGTACAGAAGTACGTAACTACGTACATTCGGCGTGCAAGGAGTTATTCTATGTAGAATAGAGGTCGAGATCGGACCACAGACGGTTTTGTTTGACCCCAATTGACACCACACTCCTAAATTAAACGTTTGACGAATTACCTTGAAAGTTGACATCCTTCATCCAAAGTCTAATTATTATTTCAATTGCATCTGGCAGTTTGAGTTCTAGTCTTAGGCAAGATCCATAGGGATAAACCCGTGCTTTAGTAATTAAATCGTTCCCTGTGTCAAGCGTAGACGTCATTTACAATAAACCTTTTAGATAAAGACCATTTATGACTCTTATGCAAATATTTAATGGCTTAATTCATGAATCCCCGACCGGTCCTATGAGACCGCGCTGTTATTGTTTTACTATTGTGTCTCGTTTTGTGGGTATGTGATAGGTTAATTGTTAGCTGCCAAACTAAAATAGAACATGGCAGGTCATATTTCCCGTATGTCGCAACAAAATGGGCGAAGCCAACCCTTGATTGGATCCCACCGGGTCCGCGGCAGACCTTGAAGATAGCATGACGAGTTGGATTACTACCTAAAAGATTGGTCAACTACCGACATTGGTCAAATAGGGACAGAGAAAAGTAGAAGAAAGGAAGGGAGCTCTTTACCCTACAGTGGAACACAGCCGCCTCATAACAATACCAATAAAAAATAAAAGGTTCTTGACCCACTAATACAATCATAAAAATCGTTTTTATGTTACCAGTGCTTAAGCCAAAAAGAACAAAGTAGAAAATTGAGCAATTGATTAGTAGGTCTACAGATGCTATAAAGTCAGCCATATATTGTGTCCAATCTAGTAATCGAAGGCTTAGCAAACGTCGTAAAGTCCATATCGGCCGATCTTTGTTTTGGGCACACTCGTAAATGACAAACAGTCGAATAAAGTGGCCGAGTTACTGGCGTACTGGGAGAAAACAGATCGATATATCTGTCTAGTTTGTTGTGGAATATTCTTTGTTTGTATCTATGTACATATTTGCTTTTTTTTAAGGATTCATAATTTCATCGAGTAATTTTTCAAATGTAACTTCCTAATTAAATAGCAGCGCTGTATACATAATTATTATTATGGTCTCGCTTTTTGATGCTTTGAAATTGTCTCAAGAGAACATACTACCGGGACAAAAAAATAACCTACCTAACTGCTAGTATTCCAGGACATGGTCTACGCCAATTGTATCTAACCCCTACCTAACCTATTAAAGAAGTTACAAACGTACACACTTAGAAACTTTCGCCTTTATAATAGTACTAGCTTTTCCCCGCGGCTTCGCTCCCGTCAAATGACTACCCTACATATCCTACGCTACCCTACCCTACCTTCCCTACCTACCCTACACTACCCTACCTACCCTACACTACCCTACAGTACCATACACTACCCTACCTACCCTACACTACAGTACCCTACACTACCCTACACTACCCTACACTACCCTACACTAACCTACACTACCCTACACTACCCTACACTACCCTACACTACCCTACACTACCCTACACTACCCTACACTACCCTACACTACCCTACACTACCCTACACTACCCTACACTACCCTACACTACCCTACACTACCCTACACTACCCTACACTACCCTACACTACCCTACACTACCCTACACTACCCTACACTACCCTACCTACCCTACTTTACCTAACTTTTTTTTTTTAGAATTTTTGTCTCCGTAAGAACCATCATTGAACTTCAAGGAACATTTAAAAAAAAGAATCAGCCAAATCGGTCAAGCCGTTTTCATGTGATGTCGTGACAACGGAAAACGGGTTTCATTTTTATATATATAGATGATAGGCTCGCATTAACCACTATCTCACCTGATAGCAAGCAACGCGACGATAAATGATCTAGGAGGAAGCACGTTTACCTAGTACTAACCTGTACTCTCTTGACTTGAAAAAACCCCAGGTTATAGCTATAAGGAAATACAGTACTTGCGCAGGGAATGCCACACCATAGATGTACTCACCATAAAGTATTCCTAAAAAATTTTGTGCGTATGGCTCGGGGCCTTACCATGACGTGTCTGTCTGGCATGCGAGCGAGAAAGATGGATGGGAGCTATATAGGTATCTTATAAGTATCCCTTTAACAATTCAATGTGTCTTCAAGGATAAAGTGAGAGTGGCTCTTAATAAACTAGGGTGACTCACTATCAACCTTACCATAAGGTGGGATGGCAAACACTAGTTTACATCAATTAAAAACCAAATTTGTCAATGAATTTTGTACGGCGATGCGTCTCCGGTATATGGTGAACATTCCACCCATACGCAGAAAGCGTTTTGGAAACACATTTATTATGCGTATAGCTAAGGAGTGGAATTCCCTGCCGGAGTCTGTGTTTTCTGATAGCTACAACTTAGGAGTCTTCAAGTCAAGTGAATAGGTTACTTTTAGGTAAGCGTGCTCCATCGTCGGCCACATAATCGCTTACCATCAGGTGAGATAGTGGTCAAACGCGAGCCTATGCATAATAAACAAACTAACAAACAAAAATGGATCTCGTTAAGACTCTCGCGGCAGGGACCCTAAATCTGTATAACTTACCACTATCAGGCAGCGAGTTGAAGTCTCCGCACAGCAACAACTGGACGTTATCCCGCTGTCCGGCCAGACGCAGCGTCCGCGCGGAGTCGTCGAGGATGGAGCGCAGCTCGTTGCTCAGCATCATGGTCTGGATGAGGGATCTCTAAAGCTGTATAACTTACCACTATCAGGCAGCGAGTTGAAGTCTCCGCACAGCAACAACTGGACGTTATCCCGCTGTCCGGCCAGACGCAGCGTCCGCGCGGAGTCGTCGAGGATGGTGCGCAGCTCGTTGCTCAGCATCATGGTCTGGATGAGCTTCACGTCGCAGAACTCCGGGTCCCAGTGGATGTGCGCCGTGCACACCAGGATGGGCTGGCCGAGCATCGATGAGTCTGTTGGTAGGCCTGTAATGGGGAAAAAAATTGTCAGAATTTGATTTGATCCAAGTTGGTACAGATCCCTATAGGAGTTTGGGCAATCTCTTTTCAGATAATGGCATTTCATCATCATTATAATTTCCGCCGAAAGACGGCCACTGCTGGACATAGGCCTCCCCCAAGCGTCGCCACAAAAACCGGTTCTGTGCGTCTCGCATCCATCGAATTCCCGCGACCCTCGCCAGGTCATCGGTACACCTTGTGGAAGGCCTTCCAACGCTGCGTCTTGCTGTAGGTCATCGTGGTCAGAAATTATGTTCAAAGTAATTCGAAGTAAACTGCTTACTATCAGGTGGAATTTTAGTCAAGCACTAGTTTATGGTATATAAAAAAAATGTAATTAGTTTTAAATTGTATTTAATTTCAATTTTCTTCTTTCTGCCCTGGTCCCATATTGCATGGGGTCGGCGCAACGTGGTTTTTTCTTACATTCTCTCCTGTCATCCGTCATAAGCGCCCTGCACACGTACAGTTCGAACCGCGCATCTTGGACTGCGTTCCAAACCGCGGTTAGATCTGTACGGTTTGGACTGCGGATCAAACTGTTTTACTGATTACGGTTAAAAATGCATTCACGGTTTGGACTGCGGACGAAACTTACATATCTAGACAAACGTTCCGAACTGTGCGTGTAAATTGATTTTCAAGAGTTTGGACTGCAGTTTGGAATGGCGCGTGGAACGTTATAACTTTTAAAAGTTTTTGTTCCGTGTCTCCGTTACTTTCTTCAATTCTTTGCGAAATGCACCTCTTTTTTATTGTAGGGGAATCATAAGAGGTTTAAAAATTTTATGATCTAAAAATGTGAGTTTTTAGTTCATTTGAAGCTGTTGAAAGATGGTTTTGCTTTATCAAATTATTTCTCCCACTGTGAGTGGAACGAAATTGTCACTCTTTTAAGAAACTCTAATGTGTGTACCTTTAGTTCCCTTTTACGTACCAGAACTGTAGTTTTTTTTTCGGGTAGGGGAATCATCTGAATGACTTCTCCCACTCTTGGACGGAGCGGGAGGGTGTGTCAGGCTCTTACTGACTAAACCCCTACCCAGTGCTCGCTGTCCGCGTCACGTTACTATACTCCTTACTTTTTATCTTCCAGAGACACGGATGTTCACGGAACAAACGAATGAACTCTGTGATAGCTTGGACGCTCCAAACCGCCATTTTTTGTAATTTACGTTTATACGTGATGCGCGCGTAAAACTGTGAGACATGCGTTCGCATCGATCTGCCAGATCGGACTGTTAGACCCGTACATCTACACGTACAGTTCGGAGCGCGGGATGGAACGGCGCGTGGCGTTTCCCGCAGTCCGAACTGTACGTGTGCAGGGCGCTATACTATCACTGACTTACTTTTCTTTCATATCCCTCTTCACACAATCCATCCATCTTTTCTTTGGTCTCCCTCTCCATCAGTCTACATGTAAACTCGGTCTTTAACAAAAATAAGTTTCATTTCCTCTTGGAATAGTTTTAAATATGTAATTAACCAGATTATGTAAATCATACTCAAGTTTGCGCAGCTTAAAATTTTAATTAACAACCCCAGCTTAACAAGATATCAAAACTACGGAAGTAAAATCCAAGTAATTTACCTACGCGTGTTCACTAGCACACAACCTCGTGGAACGAAGTATTCCTGCTTCGGCACCAATAAGTATTTTGGATAGGAATTTTATATAGGTTACTACCATCCAAAATACCTATTGGCGCCGAAACAGGAATACTTCCATGTAACATCGCATAAATTATAAATTTTTAATCCTACATATAAATAAAATTGAAGTGTCCGTTTATAAAATCAAAATAACATTTTTTTTAACTAAATGTATGACAGTATATTCGATATTAAAAAAAATCTTTTTAATGTTTTTGTTTGTCTGTTTGTTCCGCCTAGTTTCCGAAACGGTTGGACCTATTTGGTTTACTGATGTAACAGATGTCTGATGTTATAAGGAGTAATTTAGGCTACTTTTAGAAAAATAAATAAAAAGGTTTCGCGCAAAAAACTTGAAACTGAACCACAGCATTGTGCGGTTTTACGAGTTTAACGCGGACAAAGTCGCGGGCATCAACTAGTTATTACATAATTCTCGAGATTATTCGCTAACATAACATAATTAAAATTAAGTGCAGACCACGCAAGATTTTTTTCCATAGAACTGATTTTTGAAGCACGGACCTTTTACCTCAATGGCACTTAAATTATCAAGAGCTATTGGTTCAAGATGGTAGGTAAGAAGGTAGGTAAAAGGGCTTCATAAAGCCAGTACATTCCAATGACTCCTTTTCGTTACGAAGTGATAACTGAGGTCCTAAGGACGGCACAGTTGAAGGTAGAACTACATTGCATCCATATGTGCAACGTACGCCGATCCAGATCGATGCGTCGGTCTCCATACATTTTATACGGCAACTAGACTTGTTGAGCTACATTAGACCCACGACCCAGGCGGTGCCCACATGTGTGTCGATCTAATGTAGTTCCCGCTTGACTGTTAGACCGTTTTCACATTATCCGATCCGATATCGGTGTCGGACGCCGATACGATATCGGAGTAAGTAAAATGTATGAAAAGCCGTGCTCCGATATCCGATATCGGGCCGGACAATATGAAAGACAGGTACATATTTCATACATTTACCTTACCCCGATATCGTATCGGGGTCTGATACCGATATCGGATCGGAATATGTGAAAACGGTCTTATGCTGCGTCGACTCCCGCACGGGACAAATATTTTGATGGCTTACAGAGAGATCTTTCTTTTTTTTCTACTTTATAGTTGTTCCAAACACATATCATAGGTGTCTCGTGTATGTAAATTTACATGTTTCACATCCACGATATAGGAACAATTCATACACGGGGATTTAAAAAAAAAAGGCCTGCGAGCGCATCCACGAGGCTGACAGCGTCGATAATCATGCACTTTAGAACGCACTTTACTTAATAGCAAATATCTTACTTTCATGTCTAACTGGGAGTAAAAGTAAATGTAATGTGTAATGGTGGCTCTAGACTTCTAAAAGTGCTGGTGCGTGCACACTATGGAAGGATATAGATATCGGGAGTGTCTGTCATCGATGCACAAACGAATACCATTACTTTTTTCTCAAAAAATGTCAACGGAGTTGATTAGAATAACTAGTAATAAAAAAAACCGGGCAAGTGCGAGTCGGACTCGCGCACTGAGGGTTTCGTACCAACCTACCTATAAACATATCTATATACAGTTTAATTCTCGAATCGAGTCTTGAAGACTTTTCAATTTTTTTTTCTTGTGACGTAACTAAAAATTTTCAGTTTTCAGACTTTTCCCGATATTAGTGCTATAATACCTTGCTTCGTGCCAAATTTCAAGATTCTAGGTCAACGGGAAGCACCCTATGAGTTTTGATTACTTTGACAGTGTCGAAATGTACGTTTTTTGCAACATAAACGAGCGTATCTTTTTTTCCCGTCAACTTACAAGTTTGATTTTTGCACAACTTCAAGGGACTGCGGATTTCAATATATGGTTTTAATTTCAACTTGATACCTTTACGCGTTCCTGAGAAAAAGGGTCTTGACAGACGGACGGACGGACAGACGGACAACAAAGTGATCCTATAAGGGTTCCGTTTTTTTGCTTTTGAGGTACGGAACCCTAAAAATAACTATAAAAATACAATAAAAATTTTTTATCAGATTTTTGTTGGAAAAATTAGGAAAAACACTGTTTTAGGCTATCACGGTTTGTTTCACAATTTAAATTGTCACTTACGGGATATCTTCCGTGATTTTTAATTATTTCGAGTTCCCGATATTTCGACGCTGTTGCAAGCGCCATGATCGCGGGATGACTGGAGAGTGCGGGTGGATGGAAAAAAATGCTAAGAGCAGACAAATCTGTCTACCGTGTGATTTAACGTTTGAATCCCCAACCGGTCCTATGAGACCGCGCTGTTATTGTTTTACTATTGTGTCTCGTTTCGCGGGTATCTGAGTAATTAAGGCTCCCCCACACAGGCGCGTGATTATCGGTCGATAATATCGCATGCGATATTGCGTTAATGCGTCCTGATTCCTTGCACACAACTGCGTTTTTATCGTCCGATATTTCTTACGAGAGAGCGCCGTTATTATCGCAGATGTGTGTACGGTCGTTTGCGTTCTGATACAAAACATTCTAGAACATCTATCGGAATATCGCAGGACGGAGAAACGCAACGTCTCACTTCCATTGCAGCGTTATTATCGCAGCAGTGTGTAACTACATGACCGTCCTAATACAAAATGTACTGCAAACAGATATCGCAGTAACGCATGCGATATTATCGACCGATAATAACGCGCCTGTGTGGGGGAGCCTTTAGTGTCGAGTTGCAATAGTGCGCGTAGCAAGAGACATAGGAAGAGGGTAGACAGATTTGTCTGCTCTTAGCAATTTTTTCCATCCTCCCGCACTCTCCAGTCATCCCGCGATCATGGCGCTTGCAACAGCGTCGAAATATCGGGAACTCGAAATAATTAAAAATCACGGAAGATACCCCGTAAGTGACAATTTAAATTGTAATTAGGAAAAAGCCGACGAAAAATTCCATCACCGGTGTTTTCAGAATCATGTACTGGATCCATTGTATTCGTTTGTGCGTTGATTTCTGATACACCCTGTATACCTAAACTGTCTGTATAACTATCACTATAACAACGCGTATATCATATTTATAGCAAACTAGCTTCTGCCTGCAGTTTCGTTCACGTGAAAATTGTTTTCTCTATACACATTTTGGATCCCCGTTTCATCCCCTTAGGTGGTACATGTTGGAAATTCCTTTCTTGGTGCTCGCCTACGTTTTAAAAGGAAGCCTTGTGTAAAATTTCACGCTCCTAAGTCATGTAATTTCAGCTATGCGTTGATTGAGTTTTTTTTTATGTGGTATAAGCTGGTGCTTTTCTGCGATCCCACCCGATAGTAAGCAGTAATACAATCGATGATGGTGAGGCGCACTAGTTTAATAAAATATTAAGATTTTTTTAAATTACTGCATATTGAACCCGCATATAAAATTGCTAATCAGTCAAACTATTTAAAATATTACTAATAAAAAAGATAATAAATTGTAAAATAAAAAAATAAATAATGCAAAAAGGTAAAAGTGCAGCGAGTCATGTCATGATATCGCTCGAGTCTATAACCCCCATAAAGTAAGCTGCTTATCGACTAGTGTAAGTAATAGTCGATCAAAGGTAAGTATAAATGCTGGCAGAGTGGATAGGCGACCTGCGTCTACTTAGTGCACTATTATCTAAACTCACATTTACTGAGGACGGTATTTGATATATTGCCTGCAGTTTATTTATTTTTTTTAACTTCATACGGTTTGTGCTTTTAGCCAGTGACAACTTTAGAAAGTATTTCGTTTTTTATAGTCACTTTGGAGTTCTATTAGAATACGAATGACACATTCTAATATTTTTGCAATATTTAGCAGGAAATGTAGCCAATCTTCTAATGTATAAAATTCGTGTGTCACAGTGTTTGTTACAAAACTCCTCTGAAACGATTGACCGATTCTTATGAAATTTTCTGTGTATATTCAGTAGGTCTGAGAATAGGACATACTTAAACTATTTTTACCCTCCCGCCATAAAAAAAACTTTGCCTCTACCATCCCCATTTTTTACTTTGATAATTTATAGGTCAGAGCAAAGTTTGCCGGGTCAGCTATTACTACAATAAGATTCTCAGCTCAATTTTACCTAGATCACGTCTATTTCAATAATTCCACATATTGTCCAGATGTAGTGTATATTGTGATGTTGCTGACGATAGACATAAAAAAACTACACTAATCAAAACTATATAATAATATCTACTAGGAATCAATTAACACAGTCACTGAAGTTTGACTCGTAAAAATGCCGCGATAAACTCACACACTTTATTGATTGCAATCTGCCTGCAGGTGTAGAATCTACATGACGAGGTCATAGTTTGTCACGAACTCTTAAAATTCAATCAGCCCATTCAGCCTTTTCCCAAGTTTTTTTTTAATGGGGAATCATCAGCATGACTTCTCCCGCTTTGGCGGAGCGGGAGGGGTGTCAGACTTTTACTGACTAAACCCCACTCCTGTTCCTTCTTTTCCCTAATTCCAAGGTTTTCCGACGTTTGATTCGTCAACCCGGAGACAACAGTAGGTTTCGATCCTATCGGGCCCGGTTCCTTCGTTGCCTTCGATCTGGGGACACCGAGCTAACCTTTCATGCTGGGTCCCTACAGTTTGCAGTCTTTTCCCAAGTATGTTAGGGTCGGCCTGCAGTTTATCTCGATATATCTCAGTAACAGAATTTTACTGTCTAACTATCCTGCCTTGGTAAAAATGGTGTTTTCCAAAGTTGTGTGGATCTCAATTACTCTGAATCGAATGTTGATGTTGATGTGAATATATTAAATTTTGATCGGATATACAGTGAAAAATATTTGCGAAAAAAAAGATAAGTTGTCATTTTACACTAATACGAAGATAATTCTAATGATAGGCTTTTTTTATTCTTATTTCATTTTCCGACGATAAAATCTCTATAAACAAATAAACCTCGTTATTTTATTTTTATTGGCCAATGCACGTACGTGTTTCGCGTGCAGAGAAAGTACTAAGAAATCGATTGCTGAGTTTTTAGGTTAATAGACACCTGATAATTACGAGACAGAATGACAGAAAAAACCGACACGGTTTTTATCGAATACTTTTAGAAATTCGCGACGCTCGAAGCTTCTACAAATATTTTTTGCAAAAACAAAATTATGCTAACAAATTTTATTTTTAGGGGTCCGTACCTCATAACGAAAAATACGAAAACCTTATGGGATCACATAGTCCGTATGTCTGCCAAAACCCTTTATCTAGGGAACGCTTAGATCTAACGAATTGAAATTAAACCTCAGGTCTGTCGTCCCTTGAAGCTGTGAAAAACCTCCAAATTAACGAAAAAAAATACGGCCGTTTCTGTCGCAAAAAACGTATATTTCGAAACTCTCAAGGAAATCAAAATTCATAGGCTATTTTCCGTTGACCTAGAACTTTGAAATTTGGCATGACAAGAGGTATTATAGGACAAGTAAGTATAGTAATAAATCAGAAAACTATTTTGTTGTTACGTTACAAAAAAAAACTTTTTTCGACTCAGTAAAATCTTCGAAACTAAATTCAGGAATTGAACTATTTACTTATAAGTTTATTTGTACGGAGCCCCTAGTGTGCGAGCCGGACTCTTACTAGCCCAGTTTTTTTATTAATAGTGTGATCTGAATAGTGTGCATAGTTTTTGGGCTACAAAACGAGCGATGACTTGACGAGGTCGAACGGAAAAGGAAGTAGGTACCAACATAATGCGATGACGTTGAAATTTCGCCTGTTACTTAAGTTTTTTGTTGGTTCGCTTCCGCAGGGCAGTGGCGCAGTGGCGTTATAAATTTATGAGGATGAGTGGCAAAAGAGGCCTTATAAATTCATATTTAGATTACAACGTTCGCGTCAGCGGCTCAATTAACGGCTAAGAGCGTAAGCGGCCGCTCATACTTTATTTAATGTTAAGAATTTACGAATTAGGTGGGTGCTTCATCCTTTGAATTGTTAATGGGAACGGTTTGCTATTTTATTTATCGTTTCAAACTTGAACGTGAATGAGTTGCTGTTTTTAAATTTGGGTTAATATTCATTGGATCGTGCTCGTGTAAGCACAACCAATATAAAATAAATGAAACAATAAATGAATCTGAATCTGAAAATTTTATAAACACTCAATGTTCTACTGGATTTTGTAAAACCATGTCTCAGAAAGACATCATCTTCCTGCCCTTGCCTCATGTTACTCGGGTTAGCTCAACACCTTTTTTTGTTTCAATCTATCTTTCAACCGTCACGCTATCAAGGACTCCCTTTTTTTTCATATCGCCCCTCACACAATCCATCTGTGCTTAGGCCTCCCTCTCCCCTCTTCAGCTAGCCACCCACAAATAGAAAACATGCATACAAAAGCACGCAACGACCCATTATCAAGACTTAGCATCACCTTATCACCGCTGCTTTCCGAGCCACACCCACTAAGGTGTATGCTATTCTACTAGAAATGACTTTCTGAAACTCTGTCACAGAACAGTCATCATCTTCCTACCCTTGTAAAATGTTACTCGGGGTCTGTGTAGCAAATTTTTTATCAGCCATCACTCTCTTTCATATCATCCCGCACATAATCCATCCATCTTTTCTTTAGCCTCCCTCCCCAAAATTATTATATTAATATTATACTTAACCTAAGCAGTCCCACTGCTGGACTAAGGCCTCCCTTCATTCCTTTCCTCCTCAAATAGAAAACAATTATTAAAGCACGTAGTAAACCATTATCAGGACTTAGCATCAACTTATCACCGCTGCTTTCCGAGCCACACGCACTAAGGTGCACGTTATTCTACTAGAAATGACTTTCTGAAACCCTGTCTCGGATTCTTACCCTTGTCCAATGTTACTCGGGGTCTGCGTAACAAGTTTTTTCTTCAGCCATCACACTATCACTGACTCTTTTCTCTTTCATATCACCCCTCAAACAAACCAACCATCTTTTCTTTAGCCTCCCTGCCTAAAATATTATATTAGACTATGCTGTCCCACTGCTAGGCAAAGGCTTCCCTCCATTCTTCAAATAGAAAACAATTATTCAAACACGTAGCGACCCATTATCAAGACTTAGCATCAACTTATCACCGCCGCTTTCCGAGCCACACGCACTAAAGTATATGCTATTCTACTAGAAACGACTTTCTGAAACTATCTCAGAAGAGTCATCATCTTTCTGCCCTTGTCTCATGTGTTTATTCTTTAGCCATCACGTAATAACTACCTAACTGCCTTCTCTTTCATATCACCCTCCACACAATTAATAATATAATAATAATAATATTCCGCAACTTTCACACAACATCATCTAAGTCCCAAGCTAAGCGGAGCTTGTATTATGGGTACTAGATAACTGATAAACATACTTATATATTTCTAAATACATACATATTATAGATAAATTACACCCAGACACAGAACAAACGATCGTGCTCATCACACAAACATTTGTCCTGGGTGGGAATCGAACCCACGACCTCCGGCATAGCAGTCAGGGTCACTAACCACTAGGCCAACAGGCCAGTCAGATCAGATCAGAGAATTCATCCACCTTTTCTTTAGCCTTTCATTTATTTAACACTTACACATATAAACGCACGCAGCAAACCATTATCAGGACTTAGCATCAACTTATCACCGCTGCCTTCCTCGCCACACGCACCGGAGTGCATGCTACAATTATGTACTCACCGTTTTCCCATGCCGCCTCCTTCGTCTTGATAAGGGCGGCGAGTCCTATATTGTCCTTCGGCATGACGCGATTTAACATATTATCTGATCCTTCGCTGTTAGCCATCGCCAGTTGGTTGAACTCAATAAGGTGTTCCTTCACTAAGGCAAACCTGTAAAGTTGATATAAAGCTCGTGAAAAAATAAATCAGGGAAACTATATTTGAATATTGTATTATTTGGAATAACCAGCTCTATGTTAAACAAGACAAAGTTTAAATTTCATTGCTAACTTTATATTATAAATTTTCAATTAATAATCAACTTAAAATACTTCAGTCATAACTTCAGTGCTTCGAGAAAGACATCGTTAGTGGCGATGAATCCTTATTATCTCCAATTATAACTTGAAATATAATTGAAGGGTAGGACAAAAAACAGGGGAGGTTTGTAAAAGATTCTATTCTAATGTCAGTTTTTTTTATATTGTTGACACATATTATGTACTAGGTAATTTCATTACAAACTTAATTTTTTCACAAAATTACATAAAACATCCAAAACAAATATTCCTTCTTACAGGGTTGGGCAGTATTTGAATAACTTGTAATTAAAATATGTAATTGAAATACAAATACGTATTTGGTATTTGTATTTCGTATTTCAATTAACAATAGCTAAAATACTTTATTTTGTATTTTAAATACTTTACTTAAAGATAGTTCGTATTTCAATTACTTGCGATAGAATATTTTGTAATTTGTATTTCAATACAAGCAAAGCATGTATTTTGTCCAGCCCTGCCTTCTTACGTACGTGTTGATCAAAATCAGTTCATTACGACATTCCCCGTTCTTTGACTGCACCCTTCAATATTACCACAACAACAATTTCTCAATAAGGTTGAAAATACAACCTGACTCAGAGAAAAATATCCCCTGTCGTTATATGACTTGCCAGTGACATTTAACCGGGTCATAAAATAAATATCTCAGACTGTATTAACACATTTTATAAACGCCGCGAAGGAATGAAGTCATGAAACTTTTTCATTTTTTTTTCTTGCCCAGTAAGCGGGTGTTGACTTATAACCTATGCGTAGGGTTGCCATCCGTCTGGGATTCCCCAGATTTTTCGCCCTTTAAACTAGTGCGCCTCGCTATCAACGATTGCATCACTGCTTACCATCAGGTGGGATTGCAGTCAAGCACTAGTTTATGTTATAATATAAAAAAAAATGTCCTAGTTTAAAGGGCGTTGGGGATTGTACGGGCGCAAAAAGTCTGACACTCCATCTTGTTTCACCCAGAAATGGAGGATTCATTTGATGATTTCTCACGTAACAAAAAAAAATCGCTGATAGCATATTGATTGAAAGATGCTATATTTCGTTAAAGAATGTCTAAAAATAATTAAAAAGTGGATTTATGACAATTAGAACTACATTTTTTTTGTACTATGCAAGTTTAAAATAATACAAATCCGGAGATTTTTCACCATTTGTGGAAACGCTGTCCCGTTAATCAACCATGTGACCCTCGAAGTAACGTTACGGACCCGTTGTGGGCAGAGCAGGATGGCGTGTCAGACTTCTACTGACTAAAAGCCACTCCTGTTCCTTCTTTGCCTACATTCCAGGGTCCCGGGAGTCTTTCGTTTAACCCAGCCATTTCTGCTGCCTGCCCATTTTTAGTGATGGCAACCCTAAGTTTGCGTATGTCTCGTGGGGGCGTATCGACATCGTCGCTGTTATGAAGATAAATCTAAGAGCTCATGCACATTATTTAGTTTTATATTGAAAAGTTTTTTACTACACTTGACGTTAGCGTGTTACAGAAAAAAACACGCAGAGCTATTGACGTGTTTACCATAGGAGTAAATTATATCATGGTTGTAAACTTGCTGAAAACTGTTTTTGATCGAAAATCTTAAATGTTCGGTAGTTTTGTTGATCAATTTGTTTTGGTGAACTAATTAAATTGCTAGTTGATTTAAAAAAGGAGTGGTTCATAGACCTATATGTTTAGTTTTGTTACGCCAGGCTCATGACCACGCCATAACAACATATAATTTCCCTGACCACTGATCTAACGAGCCACTGTCTTCTGATCTGTTTTGGTCCTAACTAAAGTATTTCTCCACGTAGAATCATTCGACCACATCCGTAGAGAATTAGAGATCCCAATCAAACCTGACGATCGGATCTTCTCGAAGAAATCGATTGCAATTCGTTGTGAAGACAAAAGAGAAGAATATGCCACATAAGACTTATCCCACTGGCGTTTTACGAGCATCGGCGTCACTCGAACGTCTGCGCAGCGTCGACGCCGTGCAGACGCAACGTTGACGTCGCTTCGTGACAAGCATTAACGTCCTCTGAACGCGACGTTAACGTCGCCCACATGATACTATTGCCATAAAACGCGACGTTAACGTTGCGGAAACGCGACGTTGATATCAGCGGACGTAAATGCTTCACGCGCAGACGTGCAAACGCGACGTCAACGTCGCGTCGGCGCACCGTTGACGCTGCGCAGACGTTCGAGTGACGCCGACGCTCGTAAAACGCCAGTGGGATAGCGACCTATGTAATCAAAGGCCTACGAATCCTCTTTACACAACCTGTGATATAACCTTAAAAAAACAATAATAATAAAAGGCAAAAAAAAAAAAATGAACATACTTAGCAGATCTGAAGAAGATAGCGCAGCCGTCGACGTACTTCCTCTCGGACTCGCCCATGGTCTTGGCGCGCGACTTGGGCGAGAAGATGCCGTCATACCCATCCTGCTTCAGCTCGGGCAGGAAGAAGTTGTAGAACTGGTCTGTTTCCACTTCCTGTGCAAAGGTAAAAATTCCGTTAGAAAAATTCACAATATGCAATACCAAAGTCTAGACCGTTAGACGGAATGAAAATCGAAAGAGAGCGGGAGACAGGGTACTGTGTCAAAAGAAAGTCATTGGCACCAACCTTCGGCAAAGAACTGTAATTATCTAATTAAAAAATGTACTTTTTAATTGCAATAAATTCAAAGCAGCCTGATAAAGCTATCCTCTCACTCTTGGGCATAACCCCTTCTCTCTTCTGTCATAAAACAATAAGTGGGCTTGTGGTTTTCACCTCTACTTGTTCTCTGGTTTTCGAAGGAGTTCGAAAACAGATAGTTGGCAGTATTAGCTAAGTACCGACTTGCACGATAGTACTGCCATGCGTAAATCGTATTTCTGTAGGTGTGGGATTGCTTCTTTACAAAGATACATCTATTATATTATGAATCAGTACAAACCTGTAAGCTGATGATGTCTGCGGAATAATGTCTGATCTCATCGAGGATGCCCTTCTTCCGGTAGTCCCATTCGAGCGCCCAGCTGGGGCAGTAGCCGTACATCTGTCGCGTGGCGTACTTGTCACATAGCACGTTGTAACACATTACTGTGAATATACCTGTCGACGAAACACACATTATTTTCTATGACGATAATTATATAGAAGAAATTTCTCTGTCAAAGTGTCAGGTGACTAATCTACTGTCTTGAAAGGGCCTAATTTATCTGAGAATATAAGTGGAGCAGTCTCCGATGGCGTGTTTAAAACATCATACTTATAATCCAAATAATTAAAGTGTTGAAAGTGACGACAGCCGCCAAGGGACATGACATGTGTGAAAAGTGAGCGAGTGATTATCGAGAGCACAAAATAATGTCCCTATAATTTTAAGCACTGGTACGGCTGCTGGTTACATGAATACATGGAGCCTTTTAAAGAAGAATATCGTAAGAGACAGTTTGTGTTTTTGCAGGAATGGGTTTTCTCTTCCATTATTAAAAGCATTCGTAATAATATTGTTATCATTTCAGCTGAAAGACGTCCAATGTTGGACATAGGGCTTCCCGAAGAGTATTGGTTTCTCGCGACCTTCATCAGGTCTTCGGTACACTTTGTGGGAGGCTTTATAAGGACGTGACGTGTGTGAAATTAAATTATTATTCATATAACTGCTGATCTAATACAATACTATAGTTAACGACATATTATCATAAATACTTTTTAATTATAGAAGACAAATCAAATCTCTACAAAAAAAAACTTAAATTGTCGCTTATTAGCATAAGCGACAATTTTTAAGTTTTTCTTTCATAAAAGGGTCGACATCTAGGCCGATGTCTGGAAGAGATTAAAATTCTTAAGTTACGATGTTTACGGAGAGCTGTCCTAATTTTGGACTGGAGCATATATCGCGTCACTTTGATGATGCTTAGCTACGGCAGCATCTCCACATAAACACGGAACGTGAAGACGCTTCTGAATAAGTTGTAATTCTTTCAGCGCCGGTGCTGCCGCGTCGTTTATCTCACGACACCATGTTCGGTGAGCATCAGCGCCAATTAGCAGCGTCCGACACTCTGTTACCAGTGTCCGCACAACTCGCGTGACAGATAAAAAATGTTCCAATTAAAATGAGACTCGTATTACGCTCCACATGCGGCAGGCACGCGACACAATGGCTTTGCTTTTTCTAATCATATCTCACAGGAGGCCGCGCCGGCCGATGCTCCGACCACACTTGATTATTCTCAACGCTTGTTGTTTTAGGTCGCAGAATGAAAATAGTCTCATTCCCAGATTTTTTTGAATACACTTTAAGAAACTGATCTGAGACGTACGATCTATGCGTACGACAAATTGAAGTAGAACTCTCATACATATGTGATGAAGCCATTCTACACAATGGAGACATTTATGTAAAACGGAAATGTTCTCATTCAATCTGGTTGGAAGGCTGGAACAAGGAAATTGGGCATCATAAGCGTTCCGCGAGCTAACAGCGATGGATTCATTTCAACGTATCCACTTATTACGTAAACTAAGGTGGCACGAGCGTGCTCTCTCACGCTCCACGCCATTATCTCAGATTTATGCGGACGCGGCGCGCTCGCACCCGTCTCATTACGCGAATCAAAAGGCGCGCGGCGCAGGACGATGAGGGCCGCTCGTCTAAATGTCAACTTCGTGGAAGACCTTGGCGAAGCAATTATCTAGATTTAATCGAGCCGGTCTCAGTCAATCAACGGACAAAGAACCGGGAGTGGAGGTTGTAAGACAAAGCGGCGGTGACGGGCACACGACAGCTGGAAGGACAAGACAATGCGCCGAGATCGTCTGCGAAGCCGTAGTCCGGACAAATTGATAAGAATCGCGCGCTGCGCTCGCGCTCATGCTAATCGACACAAAGTCAAAGTCACCTGGCGACACTCGGCGGCGATCAATACGGCCGCAGCACGTGCTTCAAATACGTCCATTGTATGCCCGATGCGAGCGCGCGAGACGCGGCGCACATGCCAAATGTCGCGAAACAATACACGCATCGATAATCGCTCGTTGTTTAAGGAACTACGGACGAAACGAAAGCTCCACACCAACACAATAATAAATGGTAATGTTGTCGAACATGTGGACGCGTGTCTTCATTTCAAATAAATCGACGACGATGATGAAATAGTACGTGTACGAAGCACAAACAATGGGAGAAGGTGACACTAACTGCGTGTGGTTACAATATCCCTGATAGCTACGACCATTGTGCGCTGTACGTTATGGTTTTAGCGCCTAAGCGTGGGCATATCAAAGATGTCATGTATACGTATTGTAAAGCAAATTTACTAGTGCGTGTAGTAAAAATATAAAAGTAAAAAGGAAAAGGCGTGGCGACGGAAGTCGGCCGACTAGTGAGGTATGTCACGACGACCCGCTGGGTATTTGCACCGCTCGCGCACTCCCGCAACACTTCGCTTTTACACGTTTATCCTGAACAACGTAATGTTCATCGTGTAGAGCGCTAATGCCTACACGAGCACACAGATCATACATTATTGTAAACGCTCGAGTCCGGAGCAGTCAAATCTTTGGAAGCAATGGGTACCGTTAGCGTGCTCGGTTATAGTCACGCACGCGTAATGATTTCTAATATCAATACGATTCGTGAGAAATCAACACATGCTTTTTTTGCGCAGTGGACGCAGGTCATTAAAACCGATTTAAGTATGCAAAGATTTCCATTTGGATTGGCGTTGTAAAGAACTCATTAGATCACGTTCTGTCAGAGCGCGGTGTGATCGACAATATGACGTAAGAAGTCTCAATAGGTGCTAACAAGATGTTGTTAGTGGGAGTTGAGACGTAACATGGGTACTTGTTGCCGACCGCACTGCTTCATGGATTTCACCTTCAGGTAATGGGAGCGAATCATGCGATTTCGCTCAATTTATAATTTAATTTCAGCCAATATAGCTCCAACTAATGGTAAAGTTTTAATTGGGATTAATTGCTATATCAGTAAAGTATTTAAAATTATTAACAGAATAATAATTACAGTAATCAATGAAGCAAAGTTAGTAAGGACAAAGGAATGATTGAATTCAAAAAGGTGAGTCATTACAATTGAGTTCACATTCATTTGCATATGAAAGTTTACAAGTGCGTTGTGTCGTTGAATCGAACTTGACAATATCGACATCTAGCAACAATACCATGGGAGCGTCCTTCTGTTGTACTTAGCTCTTTACCTACAAAGCCAATTGTACTTTCTGACAGGTAGCTCGACAATAATTTAATCATTAGTGAATAGATTTCTTTGATTCAATAACAATCTTCTTCTCTTCTTCTTCTGCCTGGCGTTAATCCCGGCCATTGCCAGGGTCCGCCTTCCGACTAAGTCTCCTCCACTTTGCCCGGTCGAAAACATCCTCCCCAGTAAGGTCATTGGCTCTCATGTCAGACTTGACGACGTCCAGCCAGCGCTTGCGGGGGCGACCACGGGACCTAGCCCCAAGGACAGCCATATCCATGCATCTCCGACCAACGTACTCCCTAGGGCGGCGCATGATGTGGCCATACCATCTTTGATTCAATAACAATGAAGGCAGTAAACAAAGCTAATGATATCTGCACAATGACAATAGTTATTAGCAGTATTTAATGCAATTACTGCTGTCGATGATTAGAACATTCTAGAATATTATACTAGTGGAAATGACAAATTGCATAGAGGTCCCTAGTTGGCAAAGACGCTATGCATCAAATCGAATGTGTTGAGAGTCAGAGATTTCTCTTAGAATTGCTGACAGGTGTAGAGAGCAAAGATGCATTCGCTAAATCATGAAAACACATTAATCAAACAAGTAGGGGTAACGGCTAGCTAGCCTCGCAGTCTGAGAAACGCGCATGATTTAAGAACTGGGAGATGGTGTGAACAGTTATTACGTTGCGATGCTGTGTCGATCAGAACATCTCACTCCAGTGTTTATGTCGGCAACAAAAAAACGAAATAAACCAGTTAGCTATCGCGTCTCATCTGAATATAATGGGGGGAGGCGCACAGCCGTCTGTTTATTGGCGATGCCATTACGTGGGTATTCTGTATCACGACAGACATACGAATTATTTATTCAAGTGTTGTAAACGTCCATTGTTTCATGAATTTTTACATAAGCTGACTTAGAAAGGTCACCTATCAGGTTTAAGAAAACAAATGGTGAAAACATAAAACTTGGAAGTAAAAAAGACTCGTGAACAAAAGCGACCTTACTTTGTGTCGATTGTAAACAAGCTATGTAGGAATACAATCTTGGAGCAATATACCTCGCAGCCATCAATTGATTTTTATACGTCGCATTTATAGGAACGAAGGAGTCTCAAGGTTTGTCAGCTGTCGTCTACGAGGCTTGTTTACGTCTCCATGTGATTTATTCACTGTCTGAAGAGAGTAAGATATCCAATTTTAATATAAAATTCGCGCGATCCGCGGGTTCACGGATGCGAGGAGGTCGCAGCCAATGTCTCTCATTGTGCATTGTTTATCCGCGAATGGCGAGACGAAGGGCATTTCCTCTCTTCCCGCACAATCTGACCATGAGAGCGACTAAGCGCGATCGACTGAATCGGTTTCTAGGCGTATTGTAGATTGCTTCCTATTTACGGTTGATTGGTTCTTAAGTAAATACGAGTAGTATACGATAGTCGCCATGTAACAAGAAGGTTGAACGCGTAATGTCGTTGTATAATTGTCCAGCGACATGGATGGCTGGTCGGATTTACGCAATGAGGCAGAAGTCCATAACCACGCAGTTGTTGCAAGTATTTGAACAAATCAGGAATGTGGCATGTGCAACGATATTAATTATTATTTGCCAATAGGTGTAAGGTGTTCGAGCGCCTGCCAGGCTCGAGCGTCCGCTTTGATTTATGTAAATTGGGTACGCGCATCGTGCGTCGGGAACTCGGGAAGCGGCATGAGTGCCGGCCAAGAACGCGTGACGGGATCTAAACTCCACCGGCACACTCTTCACGATTACTTGTTACTTAGAAATGCAAGCTAAAATAAATTTCAGAGAACTCCATAAACTGCTTTGCGAGGAAACGTAAGAAAATCTATGCTTTACAGGCGCATTCAATAAAGATTTTCTATTGAGTGTGTTTATCTCGATTCTTGACAGATCATCTTGATATAATCACATTGCATCTTGCTTAGCACATGGGTAATGCTGTTGGACAAGTAGCAATAGATTTAAATAAAAGAGTAGGTGTACTTTACGTACAAGGTTTTTTTAATTGAGACATAATAAATGTGGGTATTTATATTCTCGTCAATTTATTATGTTGTAACAACACTCGATTTATATTCTCCAGTTAGTAGAGATAGCAAGGTTTAGATAGGACATTTCTACGGCAATATGGAAGGCCTAAGGGTCGCACTTGATTAGTGAAATGTTAAGATAAATCTATGGTAGACAAGGAAGCACCACCTCTCGGAATTATTCAAATGTCATGCAACGTTAACTGTGTAACTGTATTGGATGAAAGACTACAAGTTGGGAACGAACCAGGATCAAACTAGTATCCGTGGGGGTCTCCCACGGGTGGAAACATTACCGTTGCAATGGTAGGGCGGGCTCTGGTTGATTATTTATGAGACGGGCCGCATGCGCCTCGCCCATACGTGCCACTATGACACTTTATTAATGACGAACTTGTTGCTAAGCTTTTTGTTATCGCTATTAAATAATCTCGCACCGTTCTCGGCTATGAATCGTATTACTACGACGAATAAAAAGGCACAAGCTCGATGGTATCGTTAAAATTAATGTTTGAACAGTAACTGCAGACTCATGTTGTTAATGTAAATATTTGTTTTAGGAAACTAATTGTGTGGTAAATATGGTAGAATACTTACAAGTCGGACGAGTTCTGTTCGGTCGGGTCAATGGTATCCAAGGCCTCTGTGGCGGTAGAGTGGCAGAAACTGAAACAAAATAACAAAAATAAGTTAATATCGAGAACAAGGAGGAGAGATCTAGCACCTGAAGTGGACTCAATTTTCGATTTTGATTTGCAAAAACAGATCTGGAACTGATTGTGAAAGGAATAAATCATTTGGATGCATTCGCAAAAAAGTTGGCGATATCATTTCAAATTGCAGATCGTGCATGTATATTCATTACCGAAAGCTATCAACAGTGGTTGAAACTTTATAATATTTCACGAAGGCGGGAATGAAACTGCCGTCCTGAAGCTATACAGCCGTTATTTGACAAAATCACATTTTGAGTTGAGCACAAAAAAGCGGCGTTGAATTATATAAAAATCAAGGGTATTCAACGTTGAGTTTATTTATATATTTATCTCGGAATCTATTGTTAGCAGTGAAATACGGCTTAGATAGATTGATAGAGACTTTTTGCATACTTAACGAGGTATCCAAAACGAAAGCTCATAAAATGTCAGACAATGGCATTTCATTATCATCATCATCATTTCAGTCGAAAAACGTCTACAATTTATTGGACATAGGCTTTCCCCAAGTGTCGCCACAAGGAACGGTCTCGTGCGTCTCGCATCCATCAAATTGCCGCAACCCTTACCAGGACATCGATCCACCTTGTAGGAGGAGACCTTGCAACGCTAAATCTTCCGGTATGCGGTCGTCACTCCAGAACCTTTTTGTCCCAATCGACATTTTAGCTGATATGATTATGCGACTTTTTAAAATCTCATTTAAAAAATATATCATCGGTACAGACCAACCAGAGATGTTACAGAGATTCGATTCCTATTCCGAAAGTTTGAAACTTCCGATTGATTTTACACCTTTCATTCCGATTCCGACATTCGGTTTCCGACAAATTTTGATCGGAATATAACTTCCGATAAATTTTATTTTTTCCAATTAAGATTATACGGAGGTACAAAGGCTACAAACAAACTTAACTTTTCGCACGTGGAACCTTCATACCGTGTGCCTTTAGTCAATTACTCTTTTAGTTGTTGTTTTGTATTCAGTATGTTGTGAGTTCACATGTTCGAGTTAATTGATATAAACTAGTGCTTGACTTAACCGAGTTTTTGATTAGTTTCAGTAGTGTAATTGGTAAAAATGTCTAATTTATTAATTTTGGTAATGCAGTCATAATGTCCTCTCATGAATAGGAACATGACGCAAGACGAAAGGAAGCGGAAGTTCGGAGTCATCCAAGAACCCCACATGTGTATGTTGCCTTTACTGCGGTTGATCTGAGTCTGGAGTCAATTTAGAGTTTTCCAGGTTGGCTTCGCCAGCGCATGCATAGGTGGAAACCATACATTATTATTATTGTAGTCTACCGGTAGTAAGTGAGTTTTTACAGCTCAAGATTTTAGCATTTAGCAAGTAGCATTAGCTGACATAGAGAAAAATAAAAATACTAAAATGTATTTTCGAATCAGTTTTACATGATGACGCTATATTCTTGAACTTTCCGCTTGAAATGTTACGGGCTGCAATGTGCTCGTATTTAAGCACGCCTTTCGAAGAATCTATTATTGTTAAAGATCAGATGACATATAGCACCACAATAATAACGGTAGAAAAAGCCCCTGCTTCATTTGTCTCGTCAGTTAACATCTTCTATCTACATAACTGTACGAACAAAGACACCTAAAAAACTTGTTCTATTGTTCTGTTCAGTATACGCAACGAAACATCAATTCGAGCGAAAAATCAACAAGCGTGCGGTGGTCTCTACCACAACGGTACCGGAACCGCATTTGCAAATACGGCGTCGGGCAAAAACTTAATGACTCGCCTCGGAAAATCTATGAAAATAAAACAAACATGCCTGAAACCTATGATATAGAACAAACAACGGAACTTGTTAACGAGATCGAAATGCTCAGGGAAATTGCTTTACATAACGAAGAGTAACAAGCTGAAGTAACACAAACTTGAAACTTAAGACTTCAAAACTCCAACAGAATTATTATTCATAATTATATTGAAACATGGCTTACATATTCTATACATATTTTGGAAACTCCTTTTAAATTACATCATTTTCATTTTCTACTAGTTAAACCATTTTTAATAACGACTTACAATTTAGCGCTAAGAATCCGTCATTTTGATTTTCTTTTTTAAACACCCATCTTAGGGTGCTTGTGTTTTAAGACGAATCTAACAATTTCCGTTTAGAAGATACGAGATAATAAAGAAATTTACAAAGAAACATACATACAAAATACGTGCGAAAACCATTATAATCATCAACATAAATTCAACCGAAGGACGTCCGCTGTTAGATATAGGCCTCCCCCAAGTAACACCACAACGAACGGTCCTATGCGTGTCGCGAAAACCATAACCCTTGCTTAATTGCCACTCGGGTAGAAGGACTGTTCAAGATATTAATTTTCCATCTAAATTAAAAACATAAGCTGTCACTGTAACGAGTTCAGTAATTTCATTAACATATTGATACTGTTGAAAGAAATTAATAACAGCCGTCGGGACGTGTCAAGTAACTTGTCCAGATGATCGAAGTATTTCGTACCATTCAATGGAGATTAATAGAACAGAATTTTGTATGTCCATCACTTACGACGTGACGACATTTGGTCACGTAAAAAAAGATCGCGATTTACATAACTTGATGTATGATCTTGGCTCGTTCAAATTGCTCTCCGACGAGCGATAGTTATCTTACTTTGTTTTTGATTGATTGTTAAATGGGATATTGATGACAATGTAAGTTTGCTCGCAGCACGTACGTTAAAGACTTGATTATGCATAAAAAAGGCGGTGCAAAAGAAATGGCTGTCGAAAATCGCTTGAGATTAGTTCGACATTCGGATGCAAAATTAAGTGGAATGGTATTGGCGAGTGTTTTTGCCAAAGTTGAGGCGTAGCAACGGACCGCGGCCACTCGTGCGTAAATCATAATATGAAAACGCCCGTCGCACTGTAATTATGTAATGGGTTATACTCTAACAGTGTGCTCGCTTTTTGATGCTCAGATAACTATCCATTGAATGTTGTAATGAAAATATTAATTTGAACATAGGTTTCGTGATCTTTTAGCTCATATTTGTGATTTGATTCTAGATAAGATAAGGATAGAATACTAAGGAGGTTCTTAGCCAAAATTGTACTCAATATTGCGTACTTTTTCTCTCGATAGATAGCGGTCAGATTATTTTTTTATTAAGTCATGAAATATTTACTCCTGTGCTAGAACCTTCACTTAATTTATAATTTGTAAAGATTTTACGTCCAGGAGTTTTATGCGTGCGTTGTGTTTATTGCGTGTTTATACCCTTTACCCTTACATGAAAGTATGAAACAGTTATTTTTTGCGGTGGTTTTATGACTCTTGACTCCTGTGCTTTGAAGTTTTATAACTTTAATTTATGAACGTCATTTCTCAAATATATTATGGAGAAATGAGACGATGTAAAAGTAGAAGAGGCGTGCTTGGTATTGTCAGCTCAACAAGTTAGTTATTGTCTGTCGGGCGGCGTCAGTGCAGTCGCGGGCGGACGAGAGCGCGGGCGTACTTGTCGCCTCATTACACTTTGTAATTAGGCCCGTGGGCTGCGTACGCGCCGGCCCTGCACTAAATCACGACAGGCTCGCTTTAACATGCGCGACCGACGCAACCGGCGCGCGGTGCGGCGTCCCCTAACACCCATAATCCATTCCAACACAATGGACGTGTATGGATGTGTTATTGAATATTAAACGCTAAAAACGCTGTTCCGTCTGCCGTTGTAGTGACGCACTTTACATATTTTGAGGTAAACAATGTTGTAGGTACTTATCTCGAGCTGCGTGCGACTCGACGAGGCAAAAAATCAAAGATTCGTGCTGAAACACTTTCACGGCAAGTCATCGATTCTCGTCAGATCGTCACAATTTCCGACAACACTAACAAGACAGACGGGCACAAACAAAGTGGTGTTAGGAGCGACACGGCAGCGTGGCGGCGGCGCGAGTGAAAGTCGAATGCACTACAGCCAGATAGGCTGGCGGTGATAAGCATCGACACGCTCTTCACATTGTTCGCGCTCCGATACATGAGATAAGGCTTTCTCTGTTCTTCTCTCAAGAGCTACCGTGAGAACGCCCCTTGTATCATACGACTTGACATTTGCAAAACAGGAGCGTTCTTTATCTGATCAAATTAGCATAGCAAATAACTATCTGTCATATCAGCAGTTTGGAATATGGAATGTGCTCGTGCGGGTCATGAGCGACCGTATATGGTAAAGTTATTTTTCAAGACAGCAGACAAGGCTGAAAACACGCATAAACTTAGATGGAATAAAATAAGTAAAAAAATAAAGCTAAGTGTAAACATGCTAGTAAAACTCCAAGGAAATAAAATATTTTACCATAAAAGCAATGCTTAACAAAAAGATAGCACGAGATATCAAAGGCGCCGAGGCCACGGGGTTAATCAATTCCATGCAAAACATTTTCAGTCCATTGACTATCGTATCTTCGCTAGACGCCGGGGAGCCGACAGAGCAAAAACCGGTATCCCCTGTTGCATCACATTCTGGAGCAAACATTATATTGGAGCCTGTTTTCTGTGAAAATGAAAAATATTTGCGAAATGATTTTCAATATTTCGCGCACGCCTCGAATAAAGGATCTGTTAAGCACATACGTGACTGAACCGTTTACTCATCGGCATTGTCTCTCAGCGTTATTTTATAAGCGAGGATACAGAGATACAGTCCGCGAGCATATCATGTCGACTGCGTGATCTGACTCCACAACTCCGGTAAGTGCTGTCACTCTGGACATTTATATGATGCTGCTGCATTTATCCATTTTCGTAATGTGACATTAATGAATGATATGTTTTGTGCATTCAATAGGCGCGTAAGACATTTTATGCAGGACAAATTCTCCACTAATCCATCGCGCGTCGAACTTGGAATATATAGCTATGCATTCTCGTACTTTTACGATGCATATACATATAAGTTTGTGTTTACTTTTAGGCGTGGTTACAAACAAATAAAGTGGTATAAATAAAGAGCTGTTTTAGCGGAACGAGAATTACATTGGAATAGTCTATTGATTCTGTTGCGGGCTTGGATATGTTCGGGCAAGGCTTTCATCAAGTGATTTTACGATTATGTTCACAGACCGTGCTCTGGTCGGAATCGCTTAGTTACATGTATTTGTGTTGTAGAACAAATACTAAATATTTCTGTGCTTATCGAGGAAAAACACTTTGCTGAAATAATTATGAGATTACTCTGGAAAATCATTCATTCGACTTAATGAAGTTTACACGTAAATTCTGTGTCGTTTTAACGACCGGTGCGATGACCTCGCCAGTGATTTTATCACAATAAGGCGACGACATCGTAAAATACATATTTTCGCGAAAAGCGCATGATGTCACCTTAAGAGTCTCCAATCCATCTATCGTCAACGTGAGCATGGTATAAAAGCTTGCTGTTACATCCAACGCAATGTTTGATAAAGATCCCGAACACGAAAAAAGGGAGATAATACCTGAACGCTCTGTTGGTATTCGGCAATTCCGTCAAAAACCTTAAAAGTTTTTGGAAAAACATCTTGCTTAAATTTGCAAGTTTTCTTTAAATATATATTTTTTTTCTTTTTTAATTTATTGGCAAATTATGAAAGACCAAAGTTTACGCATAATGCACATTTTCAGAGGATCTCATTGAATTAATTTTACAAAAATGATGTTTTGATTTCAATAGGAACCAAGATAACATCCACAAGATATCTGTATTTCCAAAATGTCTAAAGAAAGATGTGTGAAAATGTCATAGTCACGAAAGAGCGGTTGTATAGAAATGTATCTTTGGTTGGGCGCTCTTAACATCATTATAACGCTATAAACAGAATGTATAAAACTCCAACATTCGATGAAGATAAACTCAGATATGACGACATATAGAAAGATACTTAACGCAAGGAAATGGAGCTTCCTTACAAAGATGAACAATCTTGAGTGAAGCACACATTAGTATACTTCAAAGGGCATACACAGCGCAGTGCGTGTAGCAAATAGCTGTTTATTGCGCACATATTGTAAATAATTGCATGTGGGGGGTGTACGGGCGGGTTACGTAACTGAAGGAGTAAGCAAATGTGTGTTTATGAGCACGCCAACGGATGCGCTATCGTCGAATGGGTCGGCTGGAACACGCCGACGACGGTGGGCGGACCTAACGACCTGCCTAACCTACCGATTGTCGCAATTGACCCAAATGGACCCCGTTCAACTGTGAAGTGCTAATCTAAAGAACTTTCAGTAGACCACGGAAGGTGTTGCAGGTAAATCGCACTTGCCTGCTGGCTTTAGGATTATTGGAAAGACTGACCATCAGTCGCGTTCTCAAAGGATAGATACTGGAAGAACACAAATTGGTTTTAATTTAAAAATATCTCTCATTCTGTCTGTCTCTAGGGATCGAGAGGTCATTTGATGATTACCCACGTAAAAAAAAGGTAAATCTGAGATGATCATCTTCAAAAATATTAAAGAATTGACATATTGTTTTTCCCTTGCTAAATATAATATTTAAACTTTAGAAACGTGTCCTACACATGAATCATACATGTATGACGTTACTGTTTATTATTGTAGACACAGCCATCACTTAGCTCTAACATGCACAGCGGGGGAGCCGGTAGACTTATTTTTGTTATACTTCATCCAACACACGTTATTCTAATGCTAAATTAATTTCTTCGAATAACAACATAAAAACTAAAAGATACACTCGCGTATATTTATTTTTAAATAGGTTTATTATTCTAACTACGTCTAAAGATGTGGTATTTTAATTTAATATAGGTAGTTTTTTGCTCAATGTCAAGTAAAACATTTCGTGGTATGGACACAATGAGTTTTTTTACTGCGTTGATTCAAAATTCTGCGGTACGCTGTGTAGCCACCGTATTTGCCCACGCGCAAGTGTGTCCTCCTGCGCGACCGTTCACGGCCAAGGCCAAACAGATAATAAACGCGTAATGACGAACGATCTGCTACCGAGCAAAAAAGCAGCGCGCGCGCATGTCCCACGTGGGGAGTCTTTATGAATCTCTCACAAGATTTAATGACTTGGAAAATAACATCTACTAATAAACCTATTACAAATGAAAACTATTGCGTGACACTAGATTTTGTAGAGTTACACTAAAAGAAGGAAACGTTTTCAAAATGATTAGTGCGGTCGTGTCATCCACCTAAGAATTCAAATGTCCATCAGATAAATGTTAGCCGTAAGTGGCTGCTGGCTACTGTATGAGTGTTTCATTTCGAGATACGAGGAGCCATCACGGAGGGCGATGGCCGTCGTAAATCACAGCCGCGCTCACCTCTGTCACTAATGGACTGCCGTCAACTAGACAATCGTACAACACAATTATTGTTAAGTAAATTGAACACTAACCAAGAGCGTCTGAAACTTTTATTAGTTACAAGAAGGGAACGATTAAATCTCTACGAGATCACTATCTGATTATTGGATTACCGTCTATACTGGGTGAAGTATGTTCTGTCTAAAACAATCAACTTTACCGGTCTGCTATTTGCGCACTTTATTATAGTTTGATGGTCCACTGTGAATACTTTGTTATAAAAGTGATTACACGGCTTTGTTACGGGAAAATTCAATTTGTCCGCACCGTTTCACGAGGGTGTGGCAGGGTTCTCGGGAGGTTTTTACGTACTGATAAAATCTACACTGGCAAGATAATCGCTAGTGTATTCGTATCACGCGCTCTCATTCCTCCAACCTAGTGCATCGTACTTGGAAATGTGCATAGTAGTGCGTGTGTGGGTCGCCACCGACGCTAAAATAATGCACGCTTGGACCTTGACAGGCGAGGTGAACGAACCGACACACTAGTAGGTGAACATTGTGTTGATTGATTACCAAATACATCTAATAGTGTTGCTCAAGTGAAAACTTACTTTGTCTAAAGCGTCAAGATCATATTTCATCTGTTGAAGTGATCTGTCAGTTGAACACGCTTCATTTGCTATTCCTTTCGTAGAAACAATACGGAATGGAGTCATGACCGAAACGGTGCGTACTTAAGATGTACACATAGGATAAGTTGTATAAATACACGCAGGTTTCTAGAAGGTGGACGTAGACGTCCGTATGTAAACAGAACAATCTACCATCAAATTGTCACAAAGACGTCAGTGTATCCGTGTCCGTAGGGCCAGCTCGAAAACGGCTCGCTCATGTCATTCCAGCTGCGATGCTACGGCTGACTGTGTATTACCCACTTTACCGGACCTCCCCAGAGTTAGGAATCTAGACATATAGTATGTGCCCGGTGAATAATATTGTGAACATTTACAAACGAGGGACATTTAGAACTGCATACATTCACGTGCAGCACGCATGAGCGAATTCTTATCTTCGTATTCGTAACAGCATTTGAATAACAGTTACGGACAAGCTTTTTAAACTAAACGTTAGCATAAAATAAACTTTTAGACCTTAGGTACATGAGCTTTACGTTAAATTGCTCAAGTATCGTTTACCCGAAAGCGATAAAGATTATGAAAGTGGGAGGCCTTCATTATAATAACGAGGTTAACGATGGACAAAACGAAGGGAAGGCTCGAAATATAAATCGTGGATTATATTAGTGGTAATCGCAGGATTTAAAACGAGTATCATAATATTTAGTGACAGATGGGCGCGCAGTTATCATGATATCGGATATAATTGCCAGGAGCGGTCAGGTGGTGCAGGTGTGGATAAAATAAATCGTCAGCAACAAATTGCCGCCTCCAATCGCGTTGGTATCAACGCAGCGTAGTAAGGCTGCGTCTCCGGCCGACAAACAAGGCAATTGCCCGCTCGTTCAGTCAGATCGCTATCGCACACGCCACGGCAAACAGCCGTCGACCAAATATCGCCTGCGTACCTCGCGTTATCTGGGGGCCAATATGTCCACGTTGAAGTCATCCATTCAATTTGTATACCTACTCTTATTTGCATATCGCTACACATTTAAAATGAAACATCTTTGTGTCCTTATGCTCATTTTGTGAGATGTTATCGTTTCTCTAACGTAAGTGCTTCGTCTGGTGTTTTTGTTGTTTATTTATATTTATTTGTAATGTTATCTATCATAATAGTGTATGCATATTTGGGTGAAAACATTTAAAATGCAATAGAACAGTAATGACACATAAATATGCAATAAAACCGTGACCAACTTGAGGAATTAAGTTCAGCAGTTGAAACTGAAAACTAGCGCAGTAGTATTAAAGTTTGTATTATAAAGAACATTAACTTCCATACACAAATCGTGTCTAATGCGCCGTTACACTAATGTCTCCTCGTACTCTACTAAAAGTGTGTACTACGAGAGACAACATGAAATATGAAAGCAAATATTGAAACAATGATCTGAACGGAGTATTCTCGTTTCGCCACCAAAATTTTCGGCACCCAAGCTATTCCCGTTTCGGCACCAATATGTATTTTCAATTGGGATTTTGTATACGTTACTCTTCATCATCATCTGGAGCTCGTGGCTAGATAATAACAGCCGCACAGGTCGATCTTCAAGGTTAAGCAACGCTTGCCTAGGTTGGTCTGTGGATGGGTGACCATCTTAACGTAACGAGTTTCCTCCGTGCCTCGGAAAGCACGTTAAGCCGTTACGGATAGTCAGAAGCCAGTAAATCTGACTCCAGTTTTGCTATGACGTACCGTATTACCCCAGTTAATGGGTTGTGGAGGTCTGGTAGGCAGCCGCTCCTCGTAAAATACTAGTAAGTATTCAGGTAAATCTGGCTTGACTGGAAGCCGACCCCAATATAGTTGGGAAAAGACTAGGTGGATGATGACTACCATCCAAAATACCTATTGGTGCCCAAAACGGGAATAGCTTGGGTGCCGAAAATTTTAGTACCGAAACGGGAGTACTCCATCTGAACGCTTTCCATTCGCAGTCGGGACCTATTAGTGTTTCGATTTCGACCTCCAATCACATTTTATGTAGGCGCTACATTATAACGACTGGGTAGAAAGTAACAATGGGGCATTAGTATGCATTTGCAACTTTTACTTCATCAAGTCTCGTTAGCTATTGTTGGAATATTGTATGAATGGTAATAAAATGAGTTGTAAATGACATTTTGAGTAATGATGACGGGTGAAAAGTGCCGTGAACACTTGTATGCTGTTTCGTGAAGTTGTTGGAAATGTTGATTTTACTTAGAAAGAGGTGTGTAACGATGCAATAATTTGTCGTGGAATTGAGGTTGGAATTCGATGACGTGCAACTGAACTCATTATTAGTAGATTTGTAAATTTTACCGAGAACATGTTACATGAGGATATAATATAGTATAAAATTTATATGACATATTTGTTTTCTTCTTGAACACATTTTTTGTGACGCTGAAACCTATCAAATGATTGAAATAACATTCATAGCTTAGAAAGTTACCCATGGATATGGGTTATGTGAAAAAGATCCCAGAGGCACTGGAACGAAGGCAAAGAAGGAAAACGAGTGGGTTTTAGTTGTAAAACTCTAACACGGAAGAGTGAGAGAAGTCATTCGATAACCCAACAAAAAAACCCCTAAAAAGCTATTTAACTTTTTAAGTACAATATTATCAAATTACTTCACTTTGAGTAGAGCGACAGAGACCTAGCATCAAACTTTAGCCTATCACATACCCGCGAAACGAGACACAATAGTAAGACAATAACAGCATGGTCGCATGAGATCGGTCGGGGATTCATGAACAGACTAAAACCAACCTGTGTTCCTTCAAATTCTTCACTTTCCCGTGCAACGATAACTCTTCCGCACAAACCCGCAACCCCGGAGAGACATAAACCTATGTACCAGCATGAGTCGAGCCCGCCGCACACAACTCGCACTCGAAGTAATTTAAAGGCACATAAATCGAAATACATAAAGCATTTTCTCAAGAGTTACAGGTGAAACCACATGACTCATGTTATTGCTAACCAATTTTGCAACAGATCAAAAGATCACCGAAGATAACTCGATATGAAAGTTGTTGCAGGTCTGACGTGCAACTAATCACAACAGTAAATGGTGAAATAGACGGAGAAAACAGACAGTGTTTTGATGGTTAATATTAAATGGGTGCCCTTTTTGAAGTGGTAAAACATCCAATGACGTTTCCCGTTCTTAGTAGTAGCGAGACCACGAGCGAGTTTCAGACTTTTACTGACTAAAATTAATCTGCGTCTTTCAGATGGCTATTGCTGTTATGGATCACAGTATCCCTAGCAGAAATTGGTGTACGCACCGTCAACGAGTCGGGCTTGATCCTTGCCGAACAGCTGGACGGCGAGCTACCCTTTCCTCATCGTCCGTAAGTCCGTGCCTATAATGGCTGGGGATTGCCCTGCGACTCCTAATGGTAAATACCTTTAGAGCACATTTACACTGAAGATTGCATCACCGCTTACCATTAGGTAGGATCGCAGGTAAGCACTAGTTTATATTAGCTATTAAAAAAAATTGAAGGGATCACCCAAGAAACGTGCAAAGAATTGTCTAGAATGAAGAGAAACCTTAATCATCTTCACAACACTGCGCGAAGTGTGTAACCGCTGTTAAAGCTGCCACTAACTTTTACTATCTACAAAGGTTGCAAGGTAATTAGTATCTAAATAAGCGGTAACGGCCAATGAGTGGCATGTTTATACCGCATAGAGACATCGTCCCACTTACGCCAACATTACCGCGAATATAATTACTATTTAGTTGCTGGACCATTAACAAGTGTGACATGGCAAAGGCCAAACTATGAAGTGAGAGTAGTACTGGCTGTATGTTTATGTAAAGGTCAATTGTAAACTTTCCCGTATCGTTTGAATACCAGTGGCTAAGGAGTCTGTGACGATCGTGAACTATGGCCGGTCGTGACCAAGAAAGGCGAAAGTGAACCGGTGAGGTGTATTGTATCAGTGAGCTAATGTACCCGGCGCGAAAGTGCTTGCCGATCGATTTTCCATTCTCGCGCATACAACATAAATATGCGCGTGTCATCGCCCGTCTGTTTATAAATAACGCGATGATGAATGGTAACAGATGCGATCGCATCTACATTTCAAATGACAAACAAACATTAGTTCATGGAAAAGTTGATAAATTCGTTCTAAAAAGTTACACGTGTCTAGATTCTGGAATAATTTAACTTGTAAAACGATTTGTATTATTTTTGTGTAGCCTGGGGTGTTATGGAGCTCCGTAACTGTAACCAAAACTATCTAATATTCGAAATAATAAATCTGTTAACCGATATCAGTATTGTTTTGGATAAAGACCGAATATAAATGTTAGGTTTTTGTTAGTGTTGCCTGGCCAAACAAATAATAATCTAGACTTGAAATCTAAATCAAATCTTTTATTATACACATATTTTTTCTGTACCTGTGACCTGTACACGTTCAGAAAAATTAAGTGCGGCACTAAACTCTTCCTAAACGGCTTGACTGATTCAGATAACACTTTGTGTTTATATTGGTATGGCTCCCTGGATGGTTTGAAAATACAATTGAACCTGGCAGGTGGTGCTACAATCAGGATCTAAACTTTATTTTCTAACGAAAAGTCAATTTTCGGACAGTACAAAGTCTGCCGGGATCGCTAGTTACTATAGTATTGAACTTAATATATTACAAAATCTTATATCTGTATCCGGAACTATCCGAAACTAGCGGATAATCCAAAATATTAATTATTCTTTTTATAATCCGTATCCAAAGCCAGTAAAATATTATTCCAATATGCGTACCCAGATCCAGGATTTCACATTCATAACATTCCAGACACTTCGGCATAGTAGTTTCAAATGTACCTACGAGCTAACAGAAAAACAAACTATTTTGAAGCGTATAACGGAAGCTCAGAGGAGCGGGCTGGTGTAGTTTAGTTTTTACTTCATAAAGCATATCACCGTGTGTTATCTGAACTTGTTATAAGCGTTGTTGTAAATGTGTTGTACGACTCTTTTTTCTGCCTAGTTGAGGCGATAATGCGAACGGAAGCCCGCTTAACACATTACTAGGATGTTTATAGGCTGGTGCTGGTATGTTCGTTTTTACAAACTTTTAACTTAATTAGGTACAGTTGTCGATAGATACGTGCCAGGTCTAAGTCGTCTGCGCAGAGATTTCCTTATCTGAATCCAATAAAACATCCATAACATCTTTTGCTTGAGTAATTATTGACGTGTTGTGATTACTTGAACAGCTAGATCGAATTGATTTTTTCTAGTGTTGGATAGCCCATTTCTCGAGGAAGGCTATTATGGCATCACGCTACCAAATCAGTAACCAGAGACGCGGGTGGAACTGCGGAGGACAGCTAGTAAACCATTGTGTGTATGACGTCGAATCTATACCAATATTTGATTGCTTGAACAATTTTAGAAACAGTTAGATCGAATTGATTTTTTTTTTAATGTTGGATAGCGCATTTATCGAGGAAGGCTAGGTTATATAGCATCACGCTGTTACCTACGGGAGCGAAACAGTAATCAAAGACGATGGAAATGCAAAGGACAGCTAAAACCACAGAACATATAAAGGAAGTTAGAATGGCCTTGTAGGCGGGACAGGCGTGCCTCAATGTACGACATTTTGTCATAGTTCAATTTTGGTTCAACCGAAATTTGATTGACACCGGTCGTCAATCGCGATCTTACTGTTATTGTGTATGAAGCTCCGTTAAAAATATCAGTTATGCCGACTTGCGCTATCGCAACGTGTCGTAAAAAATACCAAGTGTGTAATGTAGCCCAAGAAGGGATTTATTTTCACCGGTTAGTCTAAAAACCTTTAAATACAATTGATATTTATAATTATAATGATAATATTATGGAATTTGTACATTATAACGATAAAATCGCAATGACATGCAAAATTATACATTGTGTGCAATTCATTGGTATAATCTTGTACTGAGTAAACAAGCGCGCAATGTAATGTGTTCATTGCGATGTCACGTGTGGAGAACTATGTCTTGAATTTGACAACTTCACTCCATGGACATAGTGTTGTACCAAGTTGTAACTGTAACCATTATCGATCTATTAAAATAACTTGGTTTCTTGTAGCAGTTATTATTTTTTAAATATTTTATTATTAGAGCTATAATGTAGTGTAACGGTTTTGTTTCCCCTATTCGTCCTCGAACAGAGTTTTAACACTAATCAATAGGTTATTTTTTTTTTATCTTATTAGCAATTTTTCATGCAATTTCGTCCAGTTTAATACAAATAAAAATTGTTTCACTTTGTGGTCTATGGCCGCCATTTAACGTTTGAATCCCCAACCGGTCCTATGAGACCGCGCTGTTATTGTTTTACTATTGTGTCTCGTTTCGCGGGTATCTGAGTAACTACGAATGCCCGTGATTTTTGGCGTGATATATTTGAGCGAAGTTTGGCGGCTGTTTTAATTAAATAGAATAACATACAACAAAAAACTAGTGCGCCTCACTATCAACGATTGCATCACTGCTTACCATCAGGTGGGATTGCAGTCAAGCGCTAGTTTATGGTATGTAAAAAAAATACATAGAAAATGTTACGATTTTATTCTATTGTCACTCTGAAAGACGTTAGGTAAGATAAAAACTTTTTACGCAAGTATAAACGTAAGACTTTAAGGAGATTTCAGCAAACTGTAGGGGCCCGGCAGGGTCGAAGCCTCTGAGGGGAACACGTGGTATTCCTAAAGGTTGACACCGAGTCCCCCCCAGAACGAAGGCAACGAAGGAACGGGGTAGGGGTTTAGTCAGTAAGAGTCTGACACGCCCTCCCGCTCCGCCCAAGAGCGGGAGAAGTCATTCTGATGATTCCCCTACCAGACAAAAAAAAAAGCCTAGGTAATATAATCAAAAGACTATATCTTAATTTTGATGTACGCATAAGAAAACAAATTTCATTTTTTACCGCTATGTTACAATTCTTTATACTAGTTTTACTGTTGTGTACCTAATGTAATAGTTAGATAAATTGTTTTTTCTCACAAATGTGTTGAAAAACGTCGTATGATACATGTGAGTAATTGGTGATGGCCGTTCTTGGCTCTCTTGTGGTAATCAACAGTATTGTATTCAACACACTTGTATTTTTAGCAAAAAATATGTTTATCTGTTAATATACTACCTATATAGGCTACAACTTGTTTGACATAAAAAAGGCATGGTAATTGAGAGTTTGTTATGCTCACTCAAATGTCTCGGAGAGACTGGATCATTCCATCGCTTTAAAAAGGTTGAACAGAGTGTGCCTGAGCATGCGTCTTTTACTTTTTTTAAATTATTTATTTACATAATAAAAACCACAAAAGAGAGTAACCGAGATTACGGAGATACGGAGTTTCATCCACGTTCTTCTCCATAGAAATCTACGCTTTGGAATATGTAATTAGCATCACTTCTCTGACTGAACAATTTTTTGATAAATAATTCAAAAGTGCCTGTAAGAGATTTTTCAGAACCAAATGTTTTAATTTTATAGTTTTGTTTTATTTTATTTTTTGTTCTTAATATAACATTTATATTACTTTTATTTTAAATCCATCGTATTGGTACACCACCTTTAATTATAACGATAACTATACTCCGTTTGTTTAGGTAGTTAACTAAAGGTAAACAGTCTTGGTATGTCTTTTTATATTAAAGAGGTTGTATATAATATACACAAAGATTATTTAAATTTAGTTTATTAGCTAACATCGATTTAGGTAAATACCTATTTGCAAAGATTTTTACATACAGTTTATAGACAACTTTAAGATAAAAAGACATGCCAAGATTGTTTACCTTTAGTTAACTACCTAAACCAACGGAGTATAGTCGACAATATTATACGTTATTTTTAAATTTCATCGATATGAATTATCGACCTTTTAGTCGCCCTAAATTGCTTTTTTGCATGTGTGCTACGACCAATAGCAAACTTGCGATCTAAGTGTGCGTTGTCTACTAGTGTGCGTAATGCGCGTCCGTATAGATTTCTTGCCTGTAGTGGAGTTAAAGAGTGGGAGACAAACGGCGATACGCGTTCCGATACAAATCAGGAACTACATATTTCCTTTCTAACTTCCTTTATATGTTCTGTGGCTAAAACCATATGCATAGAGTTGGGTGTAGATAATACACAGAAGTAAAAGTGTAATCTAAAATCGAAACTCTAAAAATAAGCGTCGCAGAGGCACTTTGAAGTCTACCTAAAATAGAAACCCGTCGCACGTCGAATCACGGTCTATCTGTGGTATCTCTCGCTAATGAGCACAAAATTAACCAAGAGGATATCTAATCAATTACCTATGGTAATGATGCACTCGTCAAGTCAAAGCTTCAAAGTCTTGAGCATCGACGCCGAGTTGCTAGCCTGTCGGTTTTCTATCGGCTGCATTTTGGGAAGTGTGCGTCGGAATTGTATAACTTAATTCTGCTAAGCTCGTTATATCATCGGATCGCCAGATGTAAGGCGTTACTCTACCGGTACATGACATCCCGCCCAACACTAAACGTTTTGGGAACATTCATTGCGCGTCAGAGAAGGAGTGGAAGTCCCTGCCAGAGACACATTTCCTGATAGCTTAAACTTAGGGGTCTTTACGACAAGAGTTCATAGGTTTAAGCAAGCATGCTCCATCATCAACCACATTATCGCTTAGCATTAGCTAACATAATGGCCAAGCGAGAACCTATCAACAGAACGCTAGTTAGCTAACAATTTCACAGGCAACGAGGTGATAATAACTAGTGAACTTTAATCCTTTAACACTGTAACCTTTCACTCCGGGCCAGCTAGCGATAGGCGAAGCTTAATCAACCGAACAGAACACGCTACACCCAGCTTCCGTTACTAATCCTACCTATGTTTAATTATTGTGTCGTACTTTGGTTTGGTCTTGTTTGAATAACACTTTGGCAACTCATTCTGTATCGAATAGTTTTATTTGCCGTGAACAAGCGTGTTTAATTTTCGCTCAACATTTTTTTTTCCGGAGTAGGGCATCGTGTCAGTATTGGAGCAGTTTCCATGGTGATTGTTCTGTTCTGTAGATTGCTTTTGCTAAGCTTATGGTATTGGATGGAGAAAGGTAACTCTGAGCAGTAGAATTACATATTATTTTTGCTTATGTTGCATGTCGAGAAGTTTCCATTTAGTATACCTGTAGTAGAGAAGACTAGGTAAATAAAAGTAAGCATGAAAATACGATCAATTGTATATGTGTGTGTGTTTTGTGTAAAAACAACCCCTTGTTGTGTAAATTAAACCCTGAACTTTGACTAGGTGTGGTTTAGAGACGTCTAGTTTTCAACATTATTACGTAAATAACCGACTATTTGTCTAGATATTTATTCAACAAGTAATAAATAAGGATGATATTGACAGCTGGTTGTTTTTTAGACGTTTGGTTGCCATATTGTATTACATAATCAACACAATTTAGTAATGTACAATAAATGTGGATGCCAATTGTAAAACCACACTATGTAAGTATGTGTTTAATAAATGTTAGTGGACAGTAACGTCGACAAAAATTCGATTTTATATCAATAGAAACTTGCGAAAGAGACGGCCGCATGTGTGAGAGAACGGACATCTTGACGCTCCAGACCCCGACTACCAGCCACGATAGACGTGGGCTTGAAGACGACGAGCAATAGACAGCTCGCCGTCCTGCCTTCCAGTAATGGACAGGACTGATACCAGATCGTTGACAGTGCGCGCGTGGAACACTTCCACGCGCTCCTCAGAGAGAAAAAGAAGTCAGCAAATCAACTCTTAAAAGTAAACCCGTGGTCGTCGACCTAAATTTTATAAGGAACTAAATTAAGCTACACTACACACTACTACCAAATAACCGACATCAAAGTGAAGAATAAAATAAGAATCTCCGGAGAGCGACTATTCTAATGTGATAATTCATTATTCATATTATAGCAAAAGCTGATAGATGATGATAGATCACAGTTAGTCTTAGCACTGAATAATTCAACATAACGTTGACACATTTAGGTTCCAGCTAATATAGAAGGAAAGCATAACTCGACGGAGTGTTGGAAGTATCATAAAAACGTAGCAATTACTTAGTTCGCGTCATAGAGCTCATAGATAAGGTTAGTGCGTTGAACTGCCTCGTGAAAGGCTGCGGGCCGCAGAGGCGCAATACTTGTTCAAGATGGAACGCGCGGGCGCGGTAGCGGGAGCGGTGATGGGCGCGGTCGCGAAGACGTAGCGTGGTCGTGTATATATTATATTGGCCGGAAGTATTCCTGTTTCGGCAACCAAGCTATTCCCATTTCGGCACCAATAGGTAATTTGGTTTGGTATTTTGATAATGACCAATAAAAATGCTCTAATGCCGAAACGGGAATAGCTTGGGTGCCGAAACCTTTGGTGCCGAAATAACTTGGTGCCACAAGTTCAGTTGGCGTCAGTAAGTATGAACGTACTGACGTCGCGGGTGGTTCGCGCGTTTCACCGGTACTTCGAGGTGAACACTCACAAACACGTCAAGCTTTTGATATACCCGCGAACTTGCCGGATACGCCACTCGCTACTAGCTTGCCCGCTATTTCTTTTTAAATATAAAATAAACTAATGCTTGACTGTAATCCCACCTGATGGTAAGCAGTGATACAATCGTCGATGGTGAGGCGCACTAGTCATTCTAGCCTTGAAGACGAATTGTTCCAGTCCTTCGATATCGCGGTATAAACGACGAGGCAAAGCGCTTATGTTTGCCCGCGCCCGCCACTGCGCCCGCGAGTCAACGTGAACGAGTACTTAGAATATTCCGCAGCGAGTGCAATAGTTCAGCACCCTGCGTGCAGAGGTCGCCCCGCGCCGAGAAAGTGTCGGATGCGTCAACTGCGTTTATGCAATTTGATTTACGACCAGTTAAACGGCTAATTGGTTGCTTGTACGACTTGTTTTGAAAGAGGAAGCACTGTATGCACTATCAAACTTGTTACTTAGCTTGAGAGTTATTCTCATTAACATTTCATTAAAATTAATGTTGGCTCGTAATTTAAGACCTTATTATGGAGCGTTTACTTAATAGTTTAGGAGTTTTATTTTATTAAAGCATTAATGGTAGAAATCAATGGGAGTGTACGTGACTGTTGATTATGTGTTGTTTTAATTACGGTCAGCTAACTAGCACCATTTAAATGTCAGGTAAGTAAACTAAGACTGTTTAGTGTTTACTTCAATTCCCACAGTCATACGGATACGATGTAACGAGCAATTATCTTTTCTAGTTTGATTAGGTTCTGTTAACATAAAATTGCGAGAAACTTTACTTACAAGTTATACAAAACTTAGTAGCTTACTAAGGCTTAACCTCATAAGCAGAAGAAATAAGACAGCTTAAGTAGAGTAAGATCCAGCAATCTAAAATTCGTAACCTTTTCGCTACGAGGTTACGAATTTCGTAGCAACTTCGTAGCGATCAAATATTTCACGAACTATAACTTTTTAAAAGCAAAAAATTATTTTTTGTAGGAAATCATCATATAACTCCTCCCGTTTTTGTTGGAGTGCCACCTGTGTTCCTTCAGTTACCCTTTGTGTACTAGAGCCGAAATAATTATTTCGACAAATCCCGAAACCCGGGCAGGCATCCACAATTTTGCTGACATCTCTTTTAAGGCGCGCTTGGAACACACTGGTCCCAATCGTACGGCGAGCCATATCCACCCATTTGCTCGACGATAAGCCTGCGGCTACAATAATAATAATTCCTTTATTTCAGACATTTCCATATGTATAATTTAACATTTAAAAAATAGGCTATGATGTTAAGACATTTGAGAAAAACATGGGAGAAATTCTGCTAACTTTAAATTTACTCCCTCCCTTACTTCGATTTTCTTTGAAATGCTAACATTAAATCATAATACTAATAACGTAACTAATGCCACAAAAGCCTTGATCCAATTACATGATCGACGGTAGGGTTGCCACCTGTACTATATTGTAGAGTATCGTACAATATTGTAGGTATGAAAGAAAAGTATGCAAATACTATATTCGAGGGTATAGTGCTCAAACCCAATAAGTACGAAATTTACACTTTTGAGATATTCAATATTTAAGTTTTATGGGCAAAAATACCTATGTTATTCAAATAATATCATTATAATGAGTATTTATGATAAAAGTGGATACGTTGAATTAGTGTTAAACAGTATTATTAAGTTTCTGAGGTAGTCCATTTTGTAGTAATAAAAATATAAGTTACAAAGGGTACCGACTTATTGGGTTTTAGATCTAGAGAAATTAAACATGTTATGTACTTTACCTATTTCGAGGAGCTCGTGGCTAGATAATAACAGCCGCACGGATCAATCTTCAAGGTTAAGCAACGCTTGCCAAGGTTGGTCTGTGGATGGGTGACCATTTTAACACAGCGAGTTCCCTTCATGCCTCGGAAAACACGTCAAGCCGTAGGTCCCGGCTGCCATTTGTAGATCTTTGGCAGTCGTTACGGATAGTCAGCAGCCAGTAAATCTGACTCCAGTCTTGCCATGAAGTACCGTGTTACCCCAGTTAATGGGTTGTGGAGGTCTGGTCTGGTAGGCAGCCGCTCCTCGTAAAACACTGGTATTCAGCTAAATCCGGCTTGACTGTAAGCCGACCCCAATATAGTTGGGAAAAGGCTAGGTAGATGATTGGTGTACTTTACCTATTTCGCCGAAATTCATTTTTAAAAGTTGGACATACTTCATACTTCACACGTCAGGCAAATATACACCAAAAATACTGGGTAAATTAATAAGGAATTTAAACCCTCCCGCATTTTTTTTATGAGTGCTGTTGTAAACAAATACGACGTTTGTAGTTTTTGAATTCGTCTACGATCTTGCGCTATCAGTACACTTTATCCAGCTGAAGGTTGGTGTCCCGATTTTTTTCTTTTATTGTCTTCTGCCAAAATTGTGTAACTCTGCAGAGAAATGTTATCGGAGCTAAAATTCTTATGGAAAGTAACTCTGTCAAAAGTCTCGCAGTCCTAGCAGACATCGGCCGTAGAGGACCTTATCATTTGCTGACTTCACTTGGAGTCACACCGTTGACTTGGGCTTGCTTTCACTCGACGGCTCGATGGCACCATCACAAGCCCGTGCTTGCGTGCTTGGGAATCTCCCTAAAGCTTGACACCCGGAGCATCACGAAGCGAGAGGATATCCTATCCCTCATATTTACAGCTACCTCCTTCGATCGCATTAGTGTTTTATTGAATGAGATGACAGGATGACATTTTCTCCGCCTTTGTTCCAGGGTCTCAGGTTTTCCTTTCAGAAGCTAACCTGTGGCTCCAGAGGCTTCGATCATGGTGTGCACACAGCTGTACAGTTTTGCTGACATCTCTTTGAGGCGCGTGCCGATGACGACTTGGGCTCGGTTCGGATTATTACCGGACTGCCGGACGGCTAGCTACCCATTGCTCGCCGTCCGCAAGCCCGCTATGCTGATTGGAAATTGGAATTGGAATTCTGGCGGCAGGGGCAGGAGGGCCTTCCCACTCGCGTGCGGCTGCCTTCTTCACCAGCATTACGGCTTCGCAGAAGGAGGCGACCGCCTGCTACTCCTTCTCGCTCCGGAACTTGGCCTGTACCAGAAAACCAGTGCGAGAGGTAGCTGCCGCCGATCGCCTTCACGAGGATGCGGCCGTGCTCCGCCCAAGCAGTTCCACCATGTCTTCCGGGCGATCCACATGGTGGTGACACCCAGATGTTTCTTCCGCTTAAATCTGATGCAGGAACCTTCCGAACTTACCATGCCCGGTAAGGACTTGCGTCATAAGGAAGGTGAGGACGACGTGACGTCTTTCCAACCACTCCTCAAAGAGGGGATCTTACCGCCATAATGATGGCATGCCCAATAGATTAACCTAACCCTTCACTAAGGTTAACCAGAAACGCCAACTGCTACGACCCTTGCTCTTTCGGCTCATTGACGTTCGTACATCTGGTCGTAATACATTAGTACACAACATGTTTCCTCTTGGTCATTTGTGTTTTTTCTTATAAACAGTTTTTATCAAAGTTAAATTAATAATTTCGATGCTTTCGGAATGAATTACAAGCACAGATTGATAGGACTCTTTTCGAACTTAACGCGGACAAAGTCGCGGGTAACAGCTAGTACCCTACCATATAACTAGACATAACTTTTTACTTTTTAAATATAATCGAACAATAAAACCCGACAAATACATTTGTTTTGATTTAGCTTTTGGTTTTTGTTGTTTTTTTATCGACGTATTTAAAGGTAAAACCCGATAAATACAGATAGTGATTATTGCCTCGAAGCCGTTGGGTGATTTTAGTTGAAATTCTTGAACACTCAATGCCAATAATAAGCTTTATGTGGTTTAAGCGTGAAATAAAAATATTATTTAACAAGATAACACGCTTTATAGGGTACCAGTTTTTAAGTATTGGCTAAACACGGTGACTTTATTGGGTTATTACCTAACGTAACTTTGTTTCTACTGCGAATTCCACTTATTGGATTAGACCACTGGAAAGAGCGTAAAAAATGCATCAAGATGCACTAATAAAACGATTTTTGATTTTTCGACACTTATTGGGTTTGAACACTATACCCTCGATATTTTCATTGCTAACTCGGAAAAAAAGACTAGTTCCTTAGCACAACGCACTTAAGTGCATCCTACATTCTTATCTTTCTCAAACTTTTCTGCAAAATGAACCACTTAAATCCTATTTGTATATGAAAGGCCAAATATTTTCCCATTCCGTGGCTGTAAGATGTCTAGTATTTTCGAGCTAGCTTCACTCACACCAACATTCTAAATTCTGTTTTCTGAATACTAGATCGGCAAAACCAAATATCCCCAGAGAAAAAGTTAGCCCGCTGCCATAAAATGAACTAAAATAAATGATGAAAATCAAAATCCACATTAAAATTAATGTATACTTTTATTTTTCCCGATACATATTCCTAAAACTAAGTAGGTCTATACTAAGTACCTACTAATTTTTTTGCAATAATTTAAAAAAAGGTATTATATATTTTGTACTGAAATAAAGTGGCAACCCTAATCGAGGGGTGGGTGGGTTAAACTCTCGTCTGATGTAAGTGATTGTTCAGTCTGTTAATGGTGCAACGTTCCTAATTAAACGAATATAGGCGCAATATCATCTATTGTGTCACCCACGCTCGATTCAATTATTATTTTAACAAGATACGCCAGATAATTGCTTGTAAACAATAGCAGGCCAATAACCTTTTAATATTACCTACAGTCATTCAGAACATATCGTTAAGATTTATACTAAGATAGTTATTATTGTAAAGCAGAAATATTAGCTTGTTATTTTGAACCAAATTGAGTAAACTGGTACAGAAGCGGAATTGGTTTAGCATCTGTCAATGACAGCGAAATTTTTGTCAGTTCCCGTTTGACATAGAAAAGCGAGACAATGGAACCAGACTGATGGATTATTGTAAAATGTGAGTCTCTCAGTGACCTGCTAATGTTTTGTTCAGACACTTCCAGACCCGACCGACATAGATTTTTATCGTCCGAGTGAAAATAAAGAGGCGTAATTGACGCTCTGCATTCCACAAAACACAGGTTTTATCCAAAGCCATAAACGTCAGGCACAAAGCCTATTTCTATTCAGCAGATGTAGATGTAGTGGAGCGAAATGCTTACTTAAACACGTTTCGAATAAATTCTTTAGATAGCGAATATCAGAAAAAAGGAGTAAAATGGAGTCCCTTGACACAAAGTAAGTACAAAGTGCGCAATGTATTTTTTAAGCGTGACAGTCGAGATTGATAGTTCGCCAGTGAAAGTGAAGTCGTGAGGCGACTGCAAATACGCGATAGGCTTTTGAACAAATCCGGAGTCGGAACTCGCAGCTAAGCCCGCTTTTGTTACTACGCTTTATATTTTCGTCGGGACTCTGTTGGTTTGGTAGCCGAATTTGTTATTCAAACGAATGGATATATTTTCTTTTTCTTGTATTCAAAAAAATGTTTATTTACTCGCCTTTTTTCTGTTTCTGAAGAAAGATCGTTGACCGTGTATTTCAATGAATTATGAAGGTTCTGTTCAGTCGTATTTTACTTTCGTGATTTGGTATGCTCCGAAAGAAGTTGACAAAGGATAATGTATACTTCTAGACATGTTAAAACCTTTCAAAGATGCGTTATTTACAAATGATTCAGTAAACGTATTTTTAGTGAGGGACAGAAGCTCGCATTTCGAAATCCAATTTCCCCAGCAATCGATCACGATAAACTGGCAAGCCGTATGACGAGCTTTACGGATATCGAACGCACACAAGGCTCAGCTTGTACATAAAGTTACAGCTGTCTCTTTAGTCATATCATTTTGAAAGCTGCATCGTCGGTAATGCAGCCGAGGCGCAGTTCGTGATAGCTCATGTGTAGGATTCTTGAACTCTGCGTGCGGTGTCCGATAATAAATAACTAAATCATTAATTATTCCTACGCCGCAGCGGCGACGTGAAATATTTAGAAAACGTCCTCCTACGCCCAATTTGCGTGAGAAAGCTGCTAAAGAGCGGCGCTAAATTAACTTTTGCAATTAATGTGGATATTCGAGATTACTCAAAGGTCCTACACGCATTTGTGCCGTAGGCGGTGCACGTTAATTTGTTTTTAATTAAATCCTTAAGAAAAAGTGTCTGAACCTTTTGAGATATCAGCTAATAGTCTCCGACATTTATATCGCACAGGAGTAACCTTTCACACATTTGTAAAGCTGAATATCTCGTTTCTGCTACATCATTCGCTTGACTGGCAAGTACCAATCATCATTTATTACGACTGTCGTGTGGTTTTCTTGTTTTATAGGTCTAAAATTACCAACACAGTCGTCTGTTAGTATCAGTGGGATCTGAACCACATCATGTCGTAGCAATAAATCTCCTACTTTGAATATTTATACGTTGGAGGGAGCTTGCCAACGAATGTTGCCCTCCTTGCCGTAACTGTTGAGCGTGTATCAACGTTTTCCACTCGTAAATATATCGGAGCGTTCACAGAGCAAGCGTCCGTGAACTGTACCTGTACTTTGTACTTTTGGCTTTCAAATTAGGCGCAGCGCTGAACGTACTCATTGTATTTTGTCATGCGATGCTCTAAGCAGTGTGCGTCGTGAAAGGTGAACAACCTAAAGTTGTCGTTATCTCGACGAGTAGACACACTACATTAGACATGTGACATCATTATAGTGACAGCGCGGTAAACATTCGTCCTGTTTGTTGTGGACTTTGTTTATCAGCTCGGACGTAACAGAATCTTGTCATTGCCCTTTGCGGAGCACGTGCGGTATATTAATTAAACTTTTTCTTTGTTTTGTATGGGGCGTAAGTATTCTATATTCTTCTCGCTCTTCACACTTTTACTGACTAAATCCCAAAAAATGTGTTCGTTCCTTCAGTTGTCTTTTTATTTATTTAAACTTCATACACAGTAGTGGTACATAGACGGACTTAATGCATCAAGGCATTCTCTACAGTCAACCATTGGCCTAAAAAGACAAGACTGTGGTAGGTCTGCACAATAAATAAATAACAGACGATATATTAAGTTGTTTATAATAATAAAATACGTCCTTTCGTTCCAGGGCCGTGGTAACTCTTTTGAAAAATCATGGCATATTCATTGAAATTAAGCGAAGTAAAACAAAGACAGCCACATTAACGTGCCACAAATAAAACGTTTAAAACGCCCACAAATAAACACTTAGCACCATATTGTTAAATCAATTAGTGCAGAATGTTAATGTTGATAATAAACGGTGCAAACACGTACATCAAGAAGTCAATAGACCTATCAGTATAAAATATGGATCTCACGAAGTAATTTCTCTACAATGAAACCGCCAGTGGGTGTAATGTAACCGACTGTCACGTTTACCGCCCATTAAGAATCTATAAGACGACCAGTGAAACTCTCAGTAATGAAGTTGTTTGAAAGGTTTTGGCAAATGACGTTGGAAGCAGTAAAGACGTCGGTATTACCACTATCTCGTACAGGATTTGACGAGGGTTCAATGTCAGCCAAGTCACCCAAGAAAATACTACAGTGCGTTGACTTGAACAGTCGAGCTTCAGTTCAAACTGATGTCTAGTGTTGACTTGTCTCAGCAACGCGAACAGTTGCTTGGTAAAGCGATTTGAACTTTGATCTCAACAAAACGTATTTGAAATGAATGGGAGGTAACGTTCTAGCGGGACATTCACATTTATTTTAGAACTTGTTCATTGTTGTCTCAGGCAACATTATGCATAGTTCAGGGTTTTCATGTTGAAATCATTTACTGCATGTGATATCCTATAAACAGCCAGGCTATTAACAAAGCTTCAAAGTAAATTACAGCGAATCTTTGACCGTCGAACAGCAGGCAGTCAGTCAAGACACTACAAATCATTATAACTTTATGGGCATAATAAAATTAAATTACTGACGATTTACAAAAATGGTTCCCGGACCACTTTTCTTTGATCCAAATGCATGTGTTCGGAAATCGATCGAAAGGACATTAGTTCGCAAAAAATAATCTATAGAGGAAGCTAAGCCGACGTTTTTGCGGCTTGCTATTAATCGTGAGGCATTGATTGCGGGCGACGACGCGTCGGCTGGCAAGGAATGACCATTGGCGCAGGTGTAGGCAGGAAATAACGCCATTTACGGGCAAGGCAGCCGCTCTAGAAAAAATAACCTGACAGTACCTACACATTGACTAAACTCGTGATGAGAGAAAAACTGATAGTAATAGTTTATCGAAAAAAAAAATTAAACATGCAAAATCGCTGGCAATTCAAATTGAAAGGCGAGTTGAAAGCTTATGATTAAATAAAATTTTCGGCGAGCACCGTGAACGGTGTATGTTTTTATGAAGTAACAAAAAACGTGACGACTTCAATCTATAAACGTAAGCATTGCACAAAAAACGTACGCGTCGATTCTATGGGAATTTGTTTATGGGTTCTGATGAGTTTAATTATTCCTCGGAGCGTTTTTTGGCAGTAAAATTTAATCCAGTAAGCCAGTTAGACAGCGCAATCAGATAGCAGTTAAGTGTGCTTAGCAACAATCTCCTTGTTACTGTGTTACGTTTTTTGCTGCTATCAAGATTATACTCATCTCATATTATATTTTATGAATTCCTTGATCTTTGTACAAATGTCTCTAGATATTTACGTGTAATAGTTTTATTTACGTACAATAAAGCATAGGTAAAGGCAGCGGTGTGTTGTATGATCTTAACTGTCGTAAGATGCAACCTGAGATTATAGAAGGAAAATGTCAGCAGGCCATACGCAGGTATCACAAATTTCCAGAACCTCTTTGTAGGTTTATGAGAATGTGTCATATCATAAAATTAAATGGACATTCGCAGTCTGTGATGCGAATTTATAAAATTAACTCTTTGACCGCTTACGTCGGATTAAACTGTCGTGTCCTTTTCGCCAGGGCCGTATTTTTACGACCAAATACTCCATCTCATCAGTTCTTGTTTACCTATGGGAATTGTAGAGAAACGAGGTCAAGTATTTGATCGTAAATTAATATAACTAACATACCTAATGAGCCTGAGAATGTTGAGATGAATGTGGTGTGACGAAAAACTTGACGAAATGGACACAAAAATATTTTTCGGTATAATCCAACGTAATCTGTTAAAGGGTTACGACGAAACTACTGCAGATTTTCACTGCAGCACTGCAGACTCCTAAAAGACTGGCTGTTAAGCGAATATTCAAATAAATTTAAATCGTGTATGTACCCACTTATCATTGCGCGTTGTAACCTCTTAATTTTGGCAGCCGCACACTTCAGAATGACTATAATCACCGCGAGAGTCGCCTCGTAAATCTTAGTCTAAATTACAGGCTAGCATTTCACGTCACGAACGACTCGTCGTTACCGATGACTCAGTCCACATCTAAAGCTGCGTTTAGATAAGACGAGAGCGAGTACTAAAGCTAGAACATCAGATACGAAATACACTATCTTTTCCGTATTTAGGTACTGTGTTTAGAATATTATGGTCCTGAGATTTTAAACAAAGTTAAGCCTTCATAGCTTCTATATTTTACTTCTAAGGTTCGCAATATTGCGAGAACTGCGGAATAATTTGGAGCAGTAATGTTTCTTATTCTATACTCGCTTATTCTAAACGCACCTTTAAGCTTTTACGACTTGCCTACTTATACGAATTAATTAAGTCCTAAAGAGTTTATACTGAGAAAATAAAGCTGTTTCAGAAAGTGTAATTTGTTCAAAAATTAGAATGAGTTACGGATCCATATCGCGTTAAAAGTAAATTAAAGTGCTTAATTGTTATGAATCGTTCTTTTGTACTTCATACGTTTTATGGCTGAATTCTCAAACAACAACATTCAAGCTTACGACGTCAAGTATTGAAACGTTAAGGTTATACATAGTAGCGACAAAGAGACTATTATAGAACGTCTTAAATGAAGTAACGTACAGATTTGATTGTTAGATGTTGCACCTACTTACGGATGCGACGTACAGTTACACGATCTATTGGAGAAGTGGAGAATGAACAATTTTGCTTCATAACGACGAATAAGTAGTAATAAATGCCCCAGATACGACGACGTCGATACTGAATAGACTATCAAATATTCCGCAGCAATAATGTAAGTCGGTGTATCACGACACGGGAACATTGCGGTAGACATGGATGCAAGTAGCGAAGTACAATCTCATGTCTACTTAATAGACTCATCAAGAGAGAATGTTATTTTACAGCGAAACAGCGGTATTGTGCCAAATACCAGATAATAAATGTACCTTTCCAGCCGCTTTGCCATCTAGGCCCCAGTAACGGGTGAGGTGAATTCGCTAAAATTATAATGAATACACAGTTTACCTTTTAAGATTGGAAATGTGGACGGTGAGAATTCCAATGAGCGTAATCTTATGCTGACTTGTTATCTGATGTCATAAAATAAGACAAGTAACTAGTAGAAACCGTTGAGGTTGCAATGACCTGGCAAAAGGGACAATTTTAAGGTAAACAACAACGAATTGGAATGCTCTAGTATGTGAACTTTGCAAATAGGGGTGCGTATAATACACGTAGACAAACCAGTAAATAGATCAGCTATAATTTTACTAGAAAGCATGTAAAAATTAAGTTAATTGTCGCTACAACTAATAAACACGCATTAAAACGTACAAACAGCTGCATCAATTGGGTAACCCTGTCATTAAAATAAGGAAGTATAGGTCAAATGCGAGCCTACCCATAATAAAAGAAGTAGCTTAAAAAAAGGGACAACAGTCGATGACGTAATCCTTTCTAGTTGTCGATATTTAAATTTACGTCTACCTCTTCGCAAATTCTGATTAAGCTGAAACGAAAAGCGAAAGTTCAACGTTGACTTTACGCTTTTAGCAATTTCCCAAAGACTGCTTTTCCATAATACTTTATAAATATTCATTTCATTAACGGCCTTTTTGTTATCTCCGGCTTGACCTTTTCTAACGAGGAAAAGAATTGAAATATACTCGTAAACTTGAGGTTTATACTTAAGTTAATTAGTGAGTGTGTCGTGAAGGCCTCGGATTCGCGGCAGACGTGAGCAGAACGAGGCTGCACCGACTCTATCGTATTGTCACCGCGAATCCGAAACGGGGTTGTCTTTGGGTCACGATTTTAATGGAACGACAAATTTCAATTAGGATTCTGCGTGCAACTCAACTAGCGTATAACGCGTTTAAGTTGAATACCGAACAGTGAAAGGCTGTAAAAGCTGAAAGATGATAAAGAAAAAAAATGACATTTTATTACAAAATTCATAAATTAATCCTGTGAGAAGGGTCTCTTGTGTCATATTCTAAGTCCAACGCTTCAGAGTTAATAAATTATTTCGAGGAACGTCTATTCCAGAAATAGAGGCATAAGTAAACAAAACAAGACGGTGGGCACTCCGCAGATAGGTCGTCGACCCACAACAGCTGTGGATCGAAAATACTATCGGAGAGTAGTCGCCGTGCATCGGGCACCACACACTCGTTGCCTACTTTCGAAGCAGCAGTTACAGGCCAGACGTGCCAGCGAGCAGCCAGCCACCCGATGGAAGATAATTAACAACGAAATTGTCCGGAGACAGCTAGGCGCCTTACTTCTGTGGCCCGCGTTGCATTACGCTCCGCAATAATAACATACCACACAGCCGACACAAGGCAATTAAAAAAGTTGGAACGCCCATTTCCCACACATTACTGGGTGAATGCTGCGACTGTATTGCAATATGAGCACTTAATGCCACAGGGTACGGCAGGACCACGGATTCTGAGCCGGGGGAAATTGTTTGAATTGAGGTGAAAGCAGCCGCGGTGAATCCGACAATTACCGGATAGTAATGACTGTAATGACAACAATATTGCAGAAACCGAGTGCAGCCTGCAAAACGACGACTCGATTAGGCAGTTTCCAAACAATTTGATAGTGTAGGCGCCGACTGACTGCCCAGGCTCACGCTCTGATTTGCATATCGTCAACGAAAGTGTAGCGTCTAGTTAGATCGACCTACATATTCGCACCGAAGCACACGCCGTGCCCGCGCCGGTAGCGGCTGTTAATTATATACATGCATACTTTTAAATACTTTGGGTGTCTTACTTTGGTGAATAAAATATGAATCGTATATTTCAAGGTTAAATTGTAAACGCACTAGAAAACTAGTAGTACAAGCAGAACGGCGTCGGTCCGAGCAACAGGTATTAGATGATCTTAAACCGGTCCATTTGAATATTAGTCGCTCTAGTTATAGCGTCGCGCTCCCGATTGTCGTGCGAAAAGATCGCAAGAATTCCCGTCGCGAATCGGCAGCTCTCTAATGGACCCTCGAGACGGCGTGGAAATCATCTTTTATTGATAAATGCGTTGCTAATCGGCAGCAAACAAATTATAGATTGGTAAATTCAACAGCGCGCAGCGGGGTAAAGTGGGCCGGTGAAAAAGTGAAGTTTCGTCAAATGCACCACTTACCTAATTTACGAGAGCGGAACCGAAGCCGACGGAAGCATTGTGTCGGCGCGCTCAGCACTGATCCATTGTGGGAAGTGTATTAGATAACGTGCTCGCGAGAGCGCGCACAAGACAATCACAACGATTTCGCGTTCGAATTTGAAGAGTGAGAGCGATTTCTTGTTAGAAAAACAGAGCAACAAACAGACGCATCAAGTACAGTACTTATCGTAAGTATCCACTTCAATATCGGAGTAGCCAACGAATAGCCAAAGTGTAGTACACCCACAATTAGTTGTGCATCAGAAACTTAACTCCGATAGCAAAGTTAGAACTGCACGCTTAGCAGATGCTTTTTCAACTACGAGGATGTTACATTTTCATAATACTTTCCATTAGACACGTAAAGATCAATGATTAGAGGAGGTCGGAACTCGGAACGCGAAGCCAGATAATATCAGTAGTGCGTGAGACCGATACATCGCTGGTAGTCTTCCCAGAGCAGATCACGGTTCACACGCTCTTGAGATTCGTGTTCTGTCACACACCTACGCAAATCTCATGTTTTGACACCGGTGATTCATAGTCCGGAATGCCTTGAAAACGACTTGTTTTTAAAACAGTTAAGCTTTAGCACAACTGGTCTTGTGCAGAATTGTTTGTCTATAAATCATCAGCGCATTCAAGTAAACGTTTGATCGTACGGCTCATAGGTAATCCTGTCAGTGGTCCATTAGGTCCGCGCGCAGGGCCGGCGTGGGTGCCACAATGCCACTAACGAGAGGCCCGATATCATCTGACAGACAGGGGACATTAGTTAATGCTCGAGAACCAACACAAAGCGGGATAGATAAGAAAAACCGTACAAAAAGTTCAACTGTGGTCTACAATGAAAGAATGATGAGTTCTGGCTTGGCATATACAAAAGATTGTGAAACGTCATGCGCTGCACAATAGAGAGAGCGACACGAAGAGCGAGCATCATGCATTACTAATCATGGTAGCATGCGTCTCATAACAACCTCAGCCAGCCTCGATGCACCGCCTGTGCGATAAGCATGCCACGACACTACGAGACGACCGGCCACACATCTTTTTATACTTTTTCATAATTTATTTATTCGATAAAAGAAACGTTTCCTGTTTTTACCGATAATCGTTTGTCCTACTCGAAAAATTATGTAAATATCGTACCTATTTACATTTTTTTTTTTAATTTCTCAATGTTATTAGTAAATCTAGCTGTCCCTCGCGTGTTTCGTTACTGCTTAGCTTATTGCCCGCAGCACGATGGTATATGTACAGCATATAGCCTTCAATAAATTAGTTATCTAACACTGAAATAATTTTTCGATTTGAATGAGTAGTTCCAGAGATTAGCGCATTCAACTAAACAAAAAACTCCTAAGCCTTATAATAATAGTGCAGATATACTCTTAGATACGTTTCGATTCGATAGTTCTTATATCAATCGATAGAAAAGAAGAACGTCCGGCATCTTTATTCAAGTCATCTCTATTCAAAAACAATTTCAATTGCATTCAAAATTCTCATGATCAGATATCATTTATTCGCAAAATTATCAAACGCAAAATTTGCTCACGTCTGTTTTAAACGCTGTTAGGACATACTTTGAGGCAGCTCAATAGATTGCACTAAATGAGTTCCATTCATTAGCATAGCTATGTGGAACAAGAATTTGGTTTATTGGGAACAGAATCTAGCTTGTATTACTACGGTCTACGTAGCCTTAGGCGTGGCTAAGCTTTAATTGGAATTGTCGGTGCAGACAAATAACAAAGATAGAATTTACATGACCATCTTTCTTCATAAATTGAAGAGCCACAAGGCGTTATTAAGTTCAAAACTTGCTTCTTCATTCTAACGTACCGGAGCACTAACTAAATTACTTAGCACGCAGCGGCGATAATCTCATACAAATGGGACATTGTCGCCGAGTACAGTTGACAAAATGCAATTTGTTGCAACATAATCTACATTTAATTCATATTCATGGGGTATTATACAAACAAGTTGAGCGTTTAGCGCACGCGCCTGAAAATGATAGCATTCGTAGAAGCGTTTGTAGCGGCTATTACGACACATTTCATAGTCGCTTTCGACAATACAATGTCTAATGTAAAACAGAGTGATTCTGAATTGTCTTGGAACGTTCTTTCCATCTACGAGATTGCTGTTGTTAGGAAACAAAAATTATTTTGTGTAGAGAAATGTTTTGAACAAGGATAGCACATTGATAGCGAAAAGTATTTTGGAATATAGCGATTTTTGAACTTTGAATATTGGATGTCATGTTTACCTAAATCACATATTTGTCATTAACTCTTATGATCTTAAAGAAATTGTTCAATTAAGAGGAAGCCATGAAATAGATAAAAACTTTCAAATCACAGTCAACTTATAAGTTTAACGCGCGGAAATATCAAATTGTGAAACTGTCGTGATTAAAGCGATATATCTCGAAGCGGCCATTAGAGATGCTAAAATATTATCTGTTTCGCCACACTTCATCGGCGAGAAGGATGCTTTACTGTTATGGAGGTCGCATCGCAACGCATCGATTGCGGTACAATTACATGACTCGACACTGCGATAATTTACTATCATTATTCCGCACTGTACATATTTATGTGTCGCATGCATTTCGAAAGCCTTGCTTCGAGATGATTTAAGACAAATCTGGGCGTATTTCGATCGGAAACAACGCAATAACAATTAATCGATGTCAGAGCCCGGATACTGAATGCTGCTGGAAAACTAAGATTAATGTTGTAGGTAAACACGAAATATCTCGATACGATTAAGTTAATGACTGTCTTCGATATAAATAACGTCTATATAAAATAAATAGTTTTACAAGTCATTAGTGTACTTACTTATAAAACGATTCAGTTCGTATAGTAGAGAAGCTTGTCGTAGATAATAAACATGGTAGCTTTAATGTGGAATCAATTAATTGTAAAAGCAATCAGCTACAAAACGGATAACACAAACATACCAAATTAAATATATTCAATTAACCCGTGAGATTCTTACTTATCAATTTGTTTTTAAAAAAACGAAGATCTTATTAAAAAATTCATTAACGGACATTGCATTAACTGCATTCTATTTAGAAGAGGCATGTTGAGAAGTGACGTTTCCAGGTTGGTATAATATAGGATATGATATGTAAATATGTGCAGTCGCGTTGAGGTCGGTTGTACGTCGGTGCACAGACAACGGCCCACCACTGCGCTCTAGATACATTATTCGCGAGCCTCGTTTACTTTTTCATCTCCTCTCGTTATAGTTTAAATCGTGACTGTTTTATAATTTAACTGCGACATATACAGAGTTACTGCTCTAGCCTAGATTTTATGTGGACTTGAATCTTTAAAGGATTAGAAGTAAATGGATACTTTGCTCGTAAATACTGAGGTCAAATCCGTATATAACAATTTGCAGTTGCTAAAATAATCACTAGAAAGTGGCGTAAATTGAGAATAGTAAGTCTTTAAAAGCAATATCAGTTTAATGACTAAGTAATAAATCTGAAAAGCGCAATACATATATGGTAGGTTTAGTAGACAGTCGTAGCTGCGGTGTGCAAGCGCATTCGCCTCACTTTCACACTTTCACTGGGGCGACGCCCCCGCGGGCCGCACGCGGTCCGCAACAATGCGACCGAACGTTGCAAAACTGATTATTCAACAGTCAACACACACGTCAACAAATATCCAAGAAATGGGACCAATCAGACATCGATAAAAAGGACTTGAACCTCGAAAGTCATCGCTAAACGATTTTTTTAAAAACTCAGCGTGAGATTCTGAAATCGCAGAGTTGAGTCACGACCTTTCTTGTAACAAGAGTAAATAAGACTAATCCAATTTAGATAACTGCGGATTGAATTTTTGGAGATGCTCTTAATGCGAGCGCAGGAAATAAATATTGGGACCGAATTGTTGACTTGTTACTAGTTGATATAACAGTACATGCTCGTGATGGCCGAGATAAGTATCATTTGGAATTACACAAAAACAACGACTTCGACAAAAGGTACAAGCACAGAGTAGACAATAAGGTTTTACAGTGAATGGGACCATTGAGCAATCAACGGTAAAAATAAGCGAGTAACGCAACGAAGAACAGATTGAACGGTAACAGGGGCAAATAAAAATAATTTGAATCCTTTGTCTTGAGTACTGAGAGCGCACATCTTGCGTATGGTAGCAATTACGTTGTAAAACGAACCGTATTTTGATGTAATTAAAATCAGCATTTATACAGCGAAACCACGAGGATACGCCGCACAAACAGAAACGCACATGGCGCGCATATTACAGATAATCGCGGTGCATCCGAGTGAACGTCGAATCACGGCGTGTCTGAATCATGCCCCCTATCCGTATGTAACCTTGTTTAGTTCGAAGGCTTTTTGTGTACCTATTTATTTTTACTGCAAGTCGGCTGCGGTCGGCCGGAGCGGCGTTGCTCAAGGCCCACTTGTCCCTTCAGTTCTGAATACGGACCCGGTTTACCTCCAAACATACAAGTTTTTCAATGCACTACAGTAGCTCTTTGAGTATGATTATACAAAAAAGGACCACGCTATGAGGAAGGGCTCGGAATGAGAAGTTCTCAGAGGTATAATTGCATCCAGTTCCAGAGTTCAAGTTAAGATTACAGAGATGCAGTTTTAAAAATGTTAAGATCAACTAGTCAGTATTTCGAGATGAATTTACTGAAGACGAGCATTTCATGAACTTCTTTTGCGAGAATTTCGTGATACTTTTATAAATGAAATCAATTACTCATCAGCTAATTGTAGTTATAACTAAAGTAAATAAGAAACGTTTTTAGAAAGTCCAGCTATTATATTATCTAAACTCGAGTTACGCGCAGTAAACGCTTTCGTTGCACCTGAATTGGAATCGACTTTCAATTACTACGTAAATTGCTGTCGCCTCTTAGACTTTCCACTTCTCCATAATGTAGGAGTATTTTTTTTTTGTTTAGATGCTGCTGGTCTTTTGTTACGACATTGTTAGATTTGCTTTCAGTATTGTATTTTATTCAGACCGCCCACTAAACTGGACCAGCTTTACTTGCTAAGATTACATTTTTGCACTGTTTACTTTATTATCAAAGTTTTCTTTGAATTCTAAATGACTTAAATCTCGATTTTCATCTTTGTATCGTAAGTTTATTTTTTTTGTAAAGACAAAGACATTGTTTTCATACGAATGCGGCTTGTGTTAGTCATACTAACGTACGCTTTCTGTGAACTATAACCGCCAACCATTTCTTTCTGCTTATCGATCCTTGCAGTTGAGAATTCAGCCACATGCCATTTTCCAGTAATACGTTCTTGTGGTGCAATACATAATTTGCCGTCCGTCTGTGTGTTAGAAAATACGCGTACATTTTGATCTTAATTAGATAGTGCAAGATAAGTACATTATGCAAACAGGTCTTTTGTATACAGCCGTGGCACAAGGACAATAGTGGTATGAATTGGTTAAATACAGATCATTGTGCTGGCACCGGCATCAAAAGGATCTCTTTGTATACGGAAAACAATAACACACGTCTGTTTTGGGCCACATGAATGCTAAACAGATGACTTTAATAAATAATCTTAATAGTTCATCGTGTAACAGAATTTCTTGTATACTATCGGATCTATCAGTTCCCAATTTGGTTTCTATTACAAGTTAGTTAGCATCAACATCCCGTTCGACATCGGCTACAAAAAGTCGATTGTTTTGCAATAGTTTCGATACTTGTGGGAAATCGCTTTTGACAATAGTCTCGAGGCATGCAATAACGAGAATTGTAACCGATTTGTCATAGAATATTGATGTTGCAGCGGTGTGGATATTTATCGTTCTAAGTACAACAGTTCCGTTAACCTGTTTATGTGAATCTTTTTCTTTCGTTTTGCAAAAACCGATTAACCTACGAACTGTCGAGTTTCCCTAAGGGGTTCTCTGGGGTTCAACAATAGCATTATATAAAACAGCACTTCGCGGATTCATTAGCAAGCGCTCGACCTTTTCCCTTAAAACAAGACGAAATCAGAATATAACGCGAACGCGGGTGAGGCGAGGGTGAAGAATAGTTCTACCTATAGCCTTGCCTCCGGAGACCGACCTTGTTACATTGACAAGACATATAGGGTAAACAAATAAAAGAAAAAACCGGCCAAGTGCGAGTCGGGCTCGCGCACAAAGGGTTCCGTAGCAGCAAATATAATAACTTAACCAAAATTACAGTTAAATCAACCTATCTCAAAAACTATAAGAGATACTTTGATCAAACCAAAAATCGTTGAAAGAGTTAATTAGCATGCATCACCTCTATTTTTTTTAGAATTTTATACCCCGTAGTTATAAAAATAGAGGGGGGGGGACATACTTTTTACGACTTTGAGAGCTGATATCTCAAAAACCGTTCACTTTAAGAAAAATGTTTTTTAGAAAACTTTATATCATTTTAAAAGACCTTTCCATTGATACCCCACACGGGTATGTACATCGAAAAAAAAATTTTCATCCCTCAGTTACATGTATGGGGGGCCCCACCCCCAATTCTTTTTTTTACTATTTAGTGTCATAATTTTGTAGCGGTTCATACAACACATATTCCCATCAAATTTCATCACTGTAGTACTTATAGTTTCCGAGTAAATCGGCTGTGACAGACGGACAGACGGACAGACGGACAGACGGACATGACGAAACTATAAGGGTTCCGTTTTTGCCATTTTGGCTACGGAACCCTAAAAAGGGACAAACACTATTTAAATCGGATCAAAAGTAAAAACAGTGTTCTCATTTCAAAAATTGGACTCGCCTGTTCACTTAATGGTTTAGCCGGACGATGCTAATTGCGTAAGAGGCGTACGTAACGAGGTCTTAATTGGAATGCGCCCCAATTAATGTGGACTACGTTCGTTCCGTGCGAGTCCATTTTGGAAATTGGAACGTATGTTTACGCGCTGGTTCCCGGGTGAATGGCCGCCGGTGAAAGTCGGGACGCGGATATGGGTCAGGTGGTCATTTACCCTCAGGTAACAGCCGATGTCGCGTCTCTTTTATAAATACTCCACTAAAGTCGTGGAATGGTGTCACATTATACCAGCCCTGGGATCGAGGTAAAACTTTTGCCTCGTCACAGTTTATAAGCGTGCCTTTCATATCATACTTAGCAACTTGTCATTTTTGTGGTCAGCTGCCTTTGAGCATTCAAGCATCTCATTTTCATTTATTTTGATAAAGGATGACAACTGGCAGCTAGTAATGTATTTAGCCAGTTACCAATAGTTGGGTACATACGTTTATATGCTGGTTGAAACTAATAAACACTTTAACAACACAATAGTAATGTTAGCACTCGCATTACTGCATTTAGTCCGACTTTACGGACCGTATCGCTGGCCGGCACTAAAGCTTTTCGTAACAGTAAACAACAATAACGGTAGATATGTATTACCATTTATTTGATTTTCAGAAATCGACCCCATTAATACGAAATCGTCCTGCTTTAAGGTGACTAATATGAAAATCGCGATATCAGCCTGTGACAACGGAATAAGCTACTTTACTGTTTCTTTCTCGTTTGATAACGTTTTTTTAAACGATCAAATGCGACAGCTGTGCATAATTTATCGTTATTTTTAAACCAGTTGTGAAATAACTATTATAATGGGTTGTCTCAAATTTCGAGTGCAGCTCCAACTTTGGCCCCATGCGGCGTCGTTAAAAGAATTGATTAACATAATAGTGATGGTAATTATTCTTTCTGTCCGGTTTTGGATCCCTCGACCATGAAAGTGTATGTATGGTGAGGCCTTGGTGCAAGCTATAAACGTCAAGCAGCTAATGGTTTTTTTTAATGCTTTGGTCGCTGTCCATTGTGCTGCTTAATTCTTTACCTAAAAAATCCTAAAATAGAATCTATTCTTTCGATTAACACGGTGGGAAGAAGTCCCATAAAAACTAGATACTGTTCCCGCAGCGAGTTTCTAACTTAAGTTTAGGGACTCAAGGACAAGTCCGTCCGACTTTCACCTCCCACAGAGATACAAGAGAAAGCCCGTTTTTTCGGAGCCAGTTTTTTCATCCTCTGACCTCTTTCATAGTGTGGGCTACGTACACGACGCGGTGCGTCAAGGACGCTAACAAAAACGTTACTAAATGATACTGACCAAATTGAGTAATCGCAGTAGGGACGTTTTGAACTGAGACACGAAATAAAGCAAATGGTAGGCTACCTTTGAATAGCGAGTGATCAAAGGATAGATAAAAAGCGGATTCCGCGTGAAGGATCGAAAGGATTTGAAAGCACTCGTGCGTGCGGCGATCGCTGTAGATCTCGGATAAGGATACATTCAATACATCGAATGATGTTTATCGTTAGACGTAGCGTTTTAATGAGCACGATGACTGATAGTAAAAAATCTGGTCTCGTATGTACGCTCTCTTGGTACAATCGGATCAGTGCGGATTTAGTTTATTCAAGGCCGTGAATACGGTCGGTTCATTTGACCAGTTGATTTTAGTGCAGATTGCCACCGTATTCGGATGGAACAGCGATTTTATTGTAGACATAACGCCTTCCTTATTGCAGTCACGTATTGCTCGTATTACGACTCGAGTCAAACGTAGGGTCACCATTTTATGTATTTTCCTCATTTTTTTTTTATTGTAATCGCTTTGTAATTTTGTTTTTGCATTAAAAGATTTCGTTTATCAGGAAGTCCTGATAACGATTTAGTCAGATACTTATCGTTTAATGTCAATATGGAAGTGTCGTCCAATGCAACGCCTATAATAAATCGCTAAGCAAACGAAGCAATTTAAGCAATATAAAATTCGCCAAACAAATAAAAAATGCAAATCAGAAATAAATTGAAGAAGAACAGGAGGGGACGAGGATCATGTCGAAAACGACTTTAAAACAGAAAATGCAAAAACAATTGCGTGAACTAAAGCAGGAAATAATTTTCCAAGAAAACCTGAAGCGCGGTATGTAATGGAACTTCGGAAAATCGATTCAAAACTCGGTTGAAGCAAAGAAACGACACAATTTGTTGGAAAGTTAATAGTAAATAATCGTCTGTTTGGCGCCAAGAATTAGAAAGCGTGTTTTCAACCACAGGCGGCATTGAGATATAATGTTTTCTTAGTTTATCAATAGTTTCTATAAGGATTAAGTAAGTAATATGATAAACCAGTCCAATACTAAAAGTCGGACTATCCTATACACATAATATGACTGAATAGTTAGTATTGCGTATGCGATGCACAGGTGCCATTCGTATTCAACGACAAAAACGTAATTACGATCAGACACAGTAAGACTTGTCTTAGAAGAAATAAACGACAGTCATAAAAATACAATCACTTTCGAATAGCATACCGTTCGAGTTGAATGTCACTTTTTGTATGCAAATGAAAAAAATAAACACGATAAACAACCAGTTTAAAATACGAGGAATTGATACAGAGGTAGTTTCATACAATGAAATGAAGACGTTACTTTTAAAAATAAATATTCCCCGAATGTCCACCGCAGGTAACTACATACAAAATAAGGTAAAAAAAGAAGGTCGGGCTATAATAATCTATAACATGGCGCCTTATTTTGTAGTAGATGATAGGTTTGTACGAAGCTCTGCTTACCGAGTCCAAATGCTCGAGTCCCATGGGCTTACCTGCAACAAAATAGGGATTATGTAATAAAAAATGTTAAATGTATAATCAGATACGTCGGAATTATGAATGGGTAGGCGATTGTGGAAGCTAAAAGGAAATAAACGAATCAACGCGCTAAATATACAAAGTCACAGCCCTATGTTAGAGGCAGCGTGGGAACTTTTATCAATATCATTATGATAGGTCATTATAATGATACAAATATATTATTTGAACCAGATATATAAGTAAGCAACTCACGCTTCGATTGATTTATGCAATATAAAACTCAGGCGCTTATTGGTTTAGTGTGTCAAGTCACGATGTGGCAGCCACTACTAAGGATACGGGCTAACGAGAGACAAAAACTTTTGACGTATACCTAACTATTAATTATAGGATCTGTATCAATAATAAAAGAAATAAATCTGAATATTAAGCACACTTCTAGCTCAATAACTATTTTTTTTTTGTATTGTAAGCAAAACATTTAACAGGCTATGGAAACGAAACACATCTGCGAAAAAGGTCCCGAAATATTATAGAACAAAATCTTTACAACATAACACTAGTTGAAAAATAAACCAGCTTTTTTATTATCGAAGTAAAACTGTAGAATCCCAGCTAGCATGTAGTCAAGAGGCAGAGCAAACAAAGCAATAATTCATAGTAGCCGTTCGGACATAACAATAACTTGGTCAACAACTCAGCACTCAACACTGCGAACGTCCGCTTTCGGAAGAGTTCGGCTTAAATCAACGTCACAGCGTCCAACGACAAGAATAATGGTGACCATTAACTTTCATCACTTCACACACACGCGAATATTTCAATAAACCCGGATTTGAATGGGACAATGGTTGAAGCATTGCTTTATTGCTTTTCGAACGTAGGAATAGCAACCTTCGACAGTCAATTTGTGTGTGATACGCTTTGCTCATACTGATGCGAACAAGTACATGTATTTAATTTATCATTTATAGAGCAGACTTACGGCGGTTGTGGATTCGTAATATATTGTTTATTGTTTTTATATACTTAGTGATCGAATAAACCCCATTGATGGGATTGATGTGTTTGTGTGGCATATAGATGAATGAAGAGGAAGGCCACAGAAAAGATGGATGGATTGTGTGAGGGGTGATATGAAAGAAAAGGCAGATAGTGATATCGTGACGAGGTGACAGGACAGAATGGAAGAAAAAAACATATTGCGCCGACTAATATGGGACAAGAGCAGGAAGAAGAAGGTGGGATTGGTGTCCTTTCAATCAATTTACAAATTCCATAGCTTCAAACGAAATCTGTTAACAATGTTTCGAAGAATGTAATTGGGCAGCCTTTATTTTATACTTTATATACAAAATTAAGCGAGTAACGGTGGTAATTTAAAAGAATAACTTCGTGAGCTAGCTGAATGAATATTCATGGAACGAACCATTTGCATGAGTAATTGATAGAAGTAAAACATTACAGTGACAGGTTAATCGTGCTAATTGAACTGGGCGACATTATCTTGGACCAAGAAAATGTTGTATGCACACATAGCGTCAAATGGAATTGTATTAACGGTATTATAATGTTTTACTTATCTCGAAGTGGACACATGAGATTTTTTTGTAATTAATTGTCAGCTTTGGCGGAGGCGAGAAGATAAAGAAACATCGCTACTCGGCCGTTATTTCATTAAGAAATCGATCAATAGTTGGCCATTATCATAAATTATATACTTCTTATCATCTTATTTTGGCTTCTGGTTCTTGAGTAGATCACCTCATTTCTTTTCGGCACGTATCTTGCAAAAAACAAACTAAAAAGTGATCTAAATCAAATTTTTGATAAGTCACTCTAACGTGAAAGAAGACTTGTCCTATTGTTGAATATGATATTTTCAACAAGTACTGCAATTTATTAGAAAATCACAAAATTGCAGATAAATTTTCACTTTGCTTCCGTCGAAATGGTTCAGACATACGGAACGTAAAGGGGTTAGCAAGTGTTTCCAACTGCATGTTCTAAAATTAGACTATCGGTCTGTACGGTACATATTCGAATTTGATCATGAGTTGACCCAAAATCAGATTTGAAATTTAATCTTAGTAAAGACTAGGTAGCTGCTGCATGTGATTTCGGCCGCTTCAGATTCGACGTGCAATTTGAAAGTGAAAATTCTGTCATAATCGGTCTAGGTGTTTTAGAGATTAGAGACAGACACACAAACATTAAAAAAGTGGATAACAAACGATAAGTAGTATTTGGTAAAAAAATGTTGAGAACAAACCGTCGCTTCTATTTTATTTATATCTTCAACCCAATACAATCTTCAACTTCTTAATTATCTTGAAGATATAAATAAAATAGAAGCGACGGTTTGTTATATTCTTATTGACTTTAATAATACATAATTATGTATGTAATATGTATACAGTAACTCTTTATTTTAAGTGCGCATCATTAAATACCTCTTTCCAGTCCGGATGGAGTGAGTGGAAAGAGGTATTTAATGGAGTGGAGTAAAACTCATCTGTGTTCCTTCAGTTGCTGAGTTGCTCTTCAAGTTTCAGAAACAAGTAGCTCATCTGAACAATACCACTAAAGTGCATAGGTAGTAACTCTAGACTCACATTACATAATCTAGTCTATAATAGGTATGATTATGTTCCTAGACAAAACTTCTTCCTATCACAAGACGAGGTATTAGATGTTATTAATTACTATACGTGGACGTCAATCAAAGACATTTACCCTTCGTATACTCGATAGGTATTATTTAAATTCTTCAAGTTTATCTTGAAGAATTTAAAAGATATGTAATTTTATTTTGCAAATATGGGTAACAGTGAAAGATGACAGAAGTAAAGAATGTATAGTAATTTTACGTTTCAATTTAGTTTGTAAGAAAGACACAACTCATAATGTCTTGTTGCGTTGCTAGGTTGCATGGAAGACAATGAAGCAAGCAATCTCATGAGTTTACATAATATAAGAGGCTGTGGAGACATAACCACCGCTAGATAGACAACAACGGCAGATATAGGATATATCTGTTGTTGTTCTTTCAAGGAAAACTTATATAAAGCCGGTACGTTTATTGTTAGCTATTATCTTTCGTACATCTGTGTTGAACGCGTGTGAACGACAACATAGGAGTGCATCGCATGACTAATCTACCCTCTTAGCATTCACACAGCGAGCTGAACTTTACCGATAACATGAATCACATGCGTCGCGGTACGAGTGACAGACAACCGGCACTGCCGCTGCTGCATAACACAACTTGTATTCACTATCTAAACTGCTATTCTAAATATCGATCATCTGGACGCAACATTGCATTGCACGCATTGGCATCCAAAGATACATCCTAATAACAGACAGGTGAAGTGACTTTGAATTGCAAATGAATGGCGTTCTGAAGGCTTTTCTTGAATTTAGCTCCATTATCTGACCTAGACTAAGCATTGAAAGTGACATTTTTACGAGTTGTAAAGTACTGACCTCAGTCGACTACTAATCCACCCACTCGTTGAGCAGGCTGCTAAATTATAACCGAGTACAAACAACATGCAATGCTCTTATTCCAACAATGACTTCCTTACGGGTCTAGGAATTTATCATTTGTATTGTAAGCGGTTAGGATCAACTAAATCTGGTTGTAGCGTAAACAGGAAGTTGCGAAGTCTGAGGTTGATACGCGTTGGATAAATCCTGTTCAAACAGAGCATTACCAACAGATACGGCAAGTTACTTTCTAGTTGCTTGCTCCGTAATTTTATTTATAGTCTGCATCAAAAGGTTGGTTTATTGTGTGTAAACAACGTAGGTACCGGCGCCAACTAAGTTGAAACACCTGAACATTGACTCGTAAATATACATTTAAATGATCAACTTTAAAACCAATAAATCATGCCATTTATATTATCAGGCATTCGCAATTTGTCAATGATGCGCGTCACGCAAATACCGAGCTGTTCAACGAACAACAATACGAACCAATAATCTCGTTTTCCCCAACACATGGTTACCCGTACGCACACTAACACAGACCCGCTACAGTATCAGTACGTTGACCGCCCCTAGTAAACATGGTTTTAACAAGCAAGCGATAAATATATCTGACACGCTCACACTTAAGCATTGACACGCTGCGTGCGAAAGAGATGACTGTTCGACTGGATATCTGCTGGTTACTGCAACGCGTCGGAGCGACGTCACACCGTACGGCCGCGTGTTCAGCCAGCGGCCGCCATTTTGTACCCAGTGTAGCGTTCGCACGAACCCGAAACGACGCGTGTCTTGTTGCAAGTTTTAAAATATGGCGACAGCATTAACAGACGATTGGACTGAACAAAAATGTCTGCAGCTGATACGAGAGTTTAGAGCAAGACCTGTTCTGTGGGATCCAAAGGATCCGTACTTTTTCAAAAAGAAAATGAAACCTACGGCTTGGAAAGAGATCGGAGATAAAATTGACATTTCTCCGGACAGATGCAAACACAAGATGATAATATTAATGTCATCTTTTCGAAGAGAAAAAGCAAAAATTATGCACAGCCTCAAGAATTCAACAGGTGACTATAATCCTACTAATATTATATACGAGAAAGTTTGTATGTACTTAAAGATGTTTGTTACTATTTCACACAAAAGCTACTGAATGGATTTAGATGAAACTTGGTACGCGGGTAGACCAATTTTGGAATAATTTTCTACATCACCCGAGTGAAGCCGTTGGCAGTAGTTAGTTACATGTAAAACAATTGCGTTTTATTTTACAGTAAAATGAATAATACCTACTTTAATTTAAATAACAATGTGAATATATTTTCTTACAGATGAATCTCAGTGCTATAAGAGTACGTGGTTCGCATTTAGAGACATGGCCTTCTTGATGGATAAAGAAAGTGAAAGAAAACGAAGATTGAACGTAAGAATCACTTTTTTTTTTGTTATAAATGCAAATTGCAGATTACAACATCTGTTGATATGTCATCTGTTTATCTATATGCAATTTATTATCTAGGTACCGTATGTGTACGCAAAATACGCGCTTTAGTCGTGGAGTTGCGGGTACTATACGCTTAGTATCATTGTATAGGTTACCCTCATTAATTCGACTAGCGTTTTGCAAGCCGGTGACGTCCAAATCGCCTTATAGAAAGGAACTTTTTGAAAAGGATTACCGAACGAGTAGTAGAAAGGGGTTGTTGATTTTATTGTAATTGAGTATGTCAAATTAAATGGTCACATATTTATAAAAATGGTCAGAGATGGGGGCGTGTCAGACTTTAGACTGACTAAAACTCACCTATGTTCCTTCATTTGCCCTTTTCGTTCTAAGGCTACAATAACTCATTCAAACCTTCTGATAGGCCTAGCAGGCATGATTTATTCCTTTTCAATAAGTACCAACGAATCAACAAACCAATTTGTTTGAACAAATTTTTATTATCTACTCTGAACGGATACCATTGTTCAAACGCTTGGTTCTGACCAGATAACCGGACGGAGCGCAACTTATTGCTCGTCATCCGTAAGCCCACGCCTACGGTGGACGAGAATCGCTCTGCGACTCTGACTTTTGTTATGAAATGTTGATTACATAGATACTGTTATAGGCATATTAGATTATTTATTTAGTAGCACTTGGCCCGCGATTTCGTTCTCGAGAATGTTTTCGTGAAAACTTTCAACACCCAAAAACAGAATTTCGAAGGTAGAATTGAAAAATTAATAATTTATATTATCATTCCAGTGTGGAGATGATGACGATGAAGATGCGGATGATTCTTTTGACGCGCTACATAGCAAAATATTGAGAAACCATGTCGGCACACCAATACCAATGAAAACATTTCGTCGACATTCAATGACCGTCAAGAGAGAAGTAATCCAAACATTAAATGAAGATGGAGAAGACGATGACGTCATCAGAGTCTCTCCTCAACCCCATCCGATGCCAGGTCCTAGCCAAACACCAGAAGAAAGAGACGAAGAAATCAAATCATTTGCGGCATTCATAGGAAACAAAATGAAGAAATATTCAGATGCTACCAAAAATGCAGTGCAACAAGCTATCTGTGAGATAATATTCAAAGCTGACCAGAATGACTTGGAAACTGAACCTCATTGTTTTGAAAAGTTTACTATTATAGATGATGATGACCCTCTAAACAAAGAAATTTATGACTCACAGTTCACGACAGTGATTAAAGTACAACATGATTCCGATGACAGTTGTTAGTTTTAGAATTAGTATAAAATGCTTAGCTGATAAGTTTTGACACAGCTGTGAATAAAGTACATTATTTTTAATACGTGTCTTTGTTTTTGTGATTAAAGTACAATATAATTCCAATGGCAATTCTTCTACAATTAGTATAAATGTTTATTTAGTCAGTAAATTTTGATACAGCTGTGAATAAAATACACTATTCTTTAATATGAATTTGTGTTTATTTCCCCTTCGTTGCTAAGGTTTATATCTAATCTACATAACATACATGCGTGTATATTCTGGTGCCAACGTTAACATGCAACACAGAATGCCTTTAGGCTGTGGTAAATTTGTAGGGCAAGGGACGGGCACATTGCGGCCAAGGATAGCACGTATTGAATAGGGGAATCTATTTAGACTTACTAATAGGCAGAGCTTTTGCTTTGCTTTAGATTGTTTTTTATAGAATACATCTTTGAATTATATTTCATATAAATGACCAGGTATTATACTAAATTTGTTATAGGATGGTTTCGGTGACAGCTGTCAGATTCAAACAATGTAGCTGTCTATCTCTTTCTCTCATCTTAAAGATGCATATTTTTGTCCTGCTGTCACCCAACCCATGATATATAAAAAAGACTACAATATTACTGAACAATGAGACATCCTATTCGAGTAATTCAATATTCATTGTAACGGATTTCTCATAAGTAATATATCAATAACAGATTATCTTGAGATCATCAATAATAATGTTAATTGACAGTGTTGAATATGCGTTCAGACCGTTTCAATGGAACTATTAGAATATGACACAGTGCTTCTTGTAAAGTATAAGTTAATCGTAATTTGATCTGACGACTTCTATATAAATATACATATTAGCTTCTGCCAGCGGTTTCACTCGCGTGAAGGTAGTTTTATTCATACAAACTTTGGACCCCCATTTTTACCCATCGGGGGGTAAATTTTGAAAAATTCTCTTTTAGAGTTTGTCTACGTCATAAAAAGAAACCTAGTACAAAATTTCACAAGCCTAGTCTTAGTAGTTTGGAACAGTAGTGCGTTGATATAGTCAGTCAGTTTCTCTTTTTATATTAGAGATAACTAATTTCTGCCAGTGACTTGGCCCGTAAAACAGTTACATTTTTTTTTTCGTGCGGGATTTCAAGTTATGCTACCTATAACCTATAGCACTCAGGGATATTGCAGCTATAAGTGAAAGAATTTTAAGTTTCAGAGATTATCCCCTAGATACCTATAAACTTACAAATACCTTTAAAATATTATAGTATCTATATAGATTCTATAACCGCGTCGCTGTAGAGTTAGTGACAAATTAATAGCTTCCTTCATCATACTTAGTTTATTAGGGACGAGTTTGTTTGTAAAGGCTTTCAGTAAATACATTTAATCCGATTAATTCTAAGCCAACAGTACTAACAGTCTATCACAGATTAGTTAATAGTTTCTTACTTACATAAAGTGAACGCATAGAATATTCTTGTGAAGTGGGTTCCCTGGGGTTCGGCAAGTGAATTATATTTTAGTATCTATACCTTTGAAAGTTCACTAGAGCTTTCTCATAGTTTCACCTGTGTGTAACATAAATATTAATATCTTTTTTCGGTAAGTAGAACTTTAGTATAGATATAATTATGTATTTTTCTATATTCCATGTTATCTAATTTCACATAAAAACAAAATTAAAAGAAGCAATCTGACAGAACTTTTTTTGGGAAATCATTAAATAAGCGAGAGATTGATTTTTATGATTAAAACTCATCTGTTTTCCTTTAGTAACCCTTTGCATTCCGGAGCCGCGGTAATTCTTACGTGTAATCTCGCATTCCCTTCAGGAATCGGGATCGTGGCAAATCTAGAGGTTGTGTCATCATAAGCGTAAAGGCTTTATAGATTTAGGTACGTTTACATTAGGAGAAAAGCTGCATCATTGCCAAGTATAGTACGATTTTATAAAGATCGATATCATGAAAATTTATACATACGTATACTTCAATTATATTGCGTTATTAGTGACACGCCGATTAGACACGGTAATGTAGGGTTTTCAAATAATTATATTTAGGGGCAGAATACATTTTTCTTCACAACTCACGAGTCAACAGTACAATGACCTCACTGGATGATAAAAAATTAGGGTTAATCGATTTTTAATTAGCTTAAATAGTTGATAAAAGAAAGATGAGAAGAATAAAACGTTCATATTCTGAACAAAAAAAAAAAACTTTTGAGGTTTCCTTACCTGAAGGTACCGAAGGGCACCCTTTTTTTTACGTGATATTCCACCTCCAAAAAAGGTACCGTAGGACTACCTAACTGATACTAAGGTAAGTAGGTAATGCCTTTTACCGTTCTGGGGTGGAATGAGAGGGCTTTTCATACTTTTGCTGACTAAATACCAGCCTGTGTCTTTCAGTTGGCCTTTCTGTTCTGGGGACACGCGCGCGCGACACTACACACAGGTCGGCTTTGGCCTAATCCCTACCGGACGACGAGCTACTCATTGCTCGCCGTGTACGGTAACCTATAAGATATGGGTGTAATAGCAGTGAGACTGTTTACTGCTATAATACCAATGGGAAATGAGAAAAATCTAGATACTTATCTATATATATAAAAATGAAACCCGTTTTCCGTTGTCACGACATAACATGAAAACGGCTTGACCGATTTGGCTGATTTTTTTTTTAAATTTTCCTTGAAGTTCAATGATGGTTCTTACGGAGAGAAAAATTCTAAAAAAAAAAAGTTAGGTAAAGTAGGGTAGTGTAGGGTAGGTAGGGTTGTGTAGGGTAGGTAGGGAAGGTAGCGTAGGATATGTAGGGTAGTCATTTGACGGGAGCGAAGCCGCGGGTAAAAGCTAGTACCTATATAAAGTACGTGTCTGAAAATTAAATGAATAATACAAGAAAAATCTACCGATCACTTAATTCCGGCATAGTCGTAATTTAGCTGTTAATTGTTAGAGCAGTAAAGCTATAATTAATTCATAGACACTTGGCGTTTACGACTGCTAATAAATATCATATTATGACGTTTCTTTCAACAGACCAGGATCCGTACAAATATAATTGATCTTTCGATTGGCGCGACGTTGGGTTTTAGTGTCAGAAATCAATAGCATAAGATGAGTAGGTCGAATTGTAGAGGTATTTATGATGGGACACACCTTGTAAATGCAATATTCAGTTTCCTACCTAGATTTTAATGAGTTTAGTTAATGTCGTTAGTTTTAGTTAGGCTGGATTGTGTAATTAATGACTGTTTGATGATAGCAGCAGAGAATGTCACAGAACCCAAAAAATTACAGACAGTAGCGGTTAGTTGTATTTAAACTTGTTTATTTATTTTATTGTAGTTTTTTATTTTGTATTTTGTATTTCTTTATTTTTGTTGTTCTTTTCTGAGATCATTTCTTTTAAGTGATTGAGTCTATAATTCGTATTTATGCTGTGTACCGTAATATAAGTTAGTTCTTTGAGAAACCATTCATCTGATGTGCCCTAAACCAGTTTTATTAGAAAAACAATCATGCGAAGGCAGTTTTAGACCATTAAAAAAATGCTTTCAATTTATTGCCACACATTTTTATCCAACAAATAAACAAAATTACCATACCTAGGCTATCATAAAAATAAATAAGTAAGAAGTAAACGCAATGATCTCCTATTAGCTACGATGCTTTGTTAGAACCGTTCTGTAAGTGGAACATGGAATCGAAAGTCCTCCAGTGAGTCAGTTGGGGCATTCTGGCTCCCCTTCATTACTTACTAGTCCCGCATTCAAGTTACGCGGCTCATTAAACAATTTCAATAGGACTTTGAAACGCGGTTTCCTATAGATCTACTGTTTCTAGATGGGACATGTTGTGTTTAGATGTTTATTAGATGTAAGTACGTGCAAATGTTAAAGAGTGAATAGTTTGAAACATTTCTACGTAATTGCCTCCATGGTGGTTTAATGTTTGAATCCCTGACCGGTCCTATGAGACCGCGCTGTTATTGTTTAACTATTGTGTCTCGTTTTGCGGGTATGTGATAGATTAATAGGATATGAACTTCAAGGGTTTTTTTTTAATTGGGAAATCATCCGATGTGCCTTGTTATCTATTTATTTTTTTTGTTAAAAATTCGTGAAAACACAAAGGTACAAAGGCGGACTTAATGCCTTAAGCATTCTCTAACAGTCAACCAAGGGTGGTGCAGAGAAAACTGCAGATGCATTAAAAAAAGATTATTAAGAAAACGAGGCTACAAATGTCTATTATGGTGGAGCGGGAAGTCACGTCAGAATTTTACTGACTAAAACCCATTCCTTTTTTGCACATAATTATATTCATGGTGTGTGTGACACTGAGAACATCGTCAAATTAACGATAGTTGTAAATTTTAAATAAACAACAAAGCCTTGAGGACTAACTACGGCTATTAGGATTCTAAAAATAATATCCATTAAACATTTTTCCACCATTGTCCAACGAAAAGGGTTAATCGAAACAACATAGCCTCAGGGCACGAACGGATACAGGATCAAACTTTTAGCAAACACAATTTTAAAATATTCGAGGTTTAAAACCGGACGCCGACCAGACACAAAAAGTTCCTAATCCGATTTAGAAATATACCGAGTTTCCGATACTCCTTCTAGAAGAGCGTAGGTGTTTTATATCTTTGGAAGTACCTCCGACATTTTCTCTTATATTGAACCCAATGAAAAGGCATCGGGGGATAAAGACAACGTACCGCACCAAAAACTGAAATGGTCTCAAATCCAGAATGTGACGGCACGTATTTAAAGGTTATTGATGGTAGGAGTTCCAGTGACTTTATTGCCATAGAAAAGCACTTTTATTGGTTGGTGTTTTCCTCTGTAACTAATTATTACTTATGTCGATCCTCTTAGGAGGGATAGAATGACCACGGGCTTACGTACTACGGACCGATCCCGCCCAAGCGCGTTGTGTTCCACGTGCTCCTTGAAGATATGTAACCGCAAAACCCCAGTGGGGTAAAGCTCGCTAGGGCCACGCGAAAAGTCTGACAATTCCTGTCGCTCCGCCCTAAGGCTGGAGAAGTCATTGGATAATAACCCACTTCAAAAAAAAGAGGGATAGAATCGAAACTAAATTAATTAAAACGATTAGGTACTCGTATACCGGATATGGACTACGGAAGTAATCGTTTAAGGGCTTGACCTCTATTAGCTGATACTGCAAAGGTGTCGCTCCCAAATTCTGTACACCTACACACACGTACCAACAGACCCGCCCTTCAAGGCCCACAGGTGTCCGTTATATAACGTCTATGGCCAAAAAAAACCGGTTATGTAATAAAATGTATTGAATAAATTAGTCTTTAAATGTACCTATATATGGTACGTAACCAAGAGATGAGGACGACGCCCTTGCATCAACGAGTTGTCATGCGCTTCTACAGAAACGAGGTTGCATTTATTTTGGTTCAAGACTTCTTGACTATAAACAGATGGTCAGCTTCGTTGACATCAATTACATGTCGTTAACACTAGTTTTAATCCTCTGTTTTCTTACACACCAATAAAGGCTTTAAATTCATTAGATGTAATTATATCTAATGACATAATAACAATAGCAATGTCCACTAATAAAGCTCCATTTTTTATTAGACCAGCCAATTTACTATCATTATTCTTACAACAACAGACTGTATGGGCTCGTAATAGGCTATTACTTTAGCGAAACAAGACCAATTACGAGCTAATAAAGAGAATTACCTCGACACAGAAAAATTCCTTTCTTTAAATGTCAGCGCGGTCAGGTCGCCGCATAATATTTCCGCAGGGAGTCGTATCTCGTCAAAAATCTACAGCAATCCAGTTGCTAGCAGGACACGCCCAGTCTCGAATATGAACTGGCGACGTGCACGATCTTCATTACACGCACAAATAACCCCAACACATAAAGGTCACGAGGTAAACGAGTAATGAAAACAGACTTGAGATCTAACAAATGTAACTTATCGTGACATCGCCCACGCATGATAGCATCGCGCCGACGACAATGGGCCCAAGGAATTGGGCCTTCGGGGACACGTATTCTACTCGGAAACAATTTGTGTATGGGTTTTTATCTCTACTCAGATGCAATCTTAAAACCATTTGAATAATGTACCTATTGTTAGAACCTGCTTGCCCGAAAGGTCTAGGTTATGAAGTAAACGTTAAATACTCATATATTTTCATACAAGAAGCTGAGGAAAACACCTCACTGTTTGATAAATGAAAGTGTTTTATGGGTACAGCACTCCCTGAAGAATTAATCGCGCCATTACGCTGTGTTCTGATATCCTAGACGTCAAGTTATAATAATGGTATAATTTGTTGTCATTATTTTATGACGCAGTACCAAGGGCGGAGTCGAGTCGGTCATCTATCATAATTTATGAGTCAGCAAAACAATGCGAACTGTTTACATGTTAGACAGTAGGTAATAACGATTGTCTTATTGATCATAAGCTACGTGTTAGGCGTCTTGACGACGCATTTATTGCGAGTGAATCGAATAAGTCATTCCTGATGAATCAGCAGAACTTGTCATCAGGGGGCGATGGCGAATCCAATCTTTGAGCACGGTTCTAACTTTACCTACAAATTATTCATACGAGAAGATTGTTAGAAAACTGAGTTTAGCCGAGACAGAAGCAGAATTGAGGTCCAAGTGGGATTACGTTAACGAGCTCATAATAGGATTACGTACGTCGATGTGTCCCAGTTTCGAGGCGCACCGTTACCAACCCACACCCGTCGGCAGTCTGTGACAATATAATGATTGTGTGTTTATCGGTACAACACACGATGAGTGCAATAGCTATGACTAACAACCTTAGACAAAGTCTAGAGATCAAACAGATACTGCAATGGCATCAATACCTACGAGTTTATCTGAGATGAAACGCCATGTCGATCGTGTTCTAATCATAGTTGCGATTGTCAATATTTTGATAGAAGGTGAAAGCTCGTGAATCTGTTATGAAGCGACGACAAATTTGAGGCGAGTACAATAATTTTCAATTCACATCACGCAGCGTAATTGAATGAACGGGCGGCGCGATCATGGACCGCGTGCCATTTCACTCGGCCGTGACTCACGAATTAGAGCTAAGTCGAGATCGTAATTATGCTAGAGTTATTTCGTGCACACCCACTCACCCAGACACGGCTAGATAACAAACGCATCATAAAACACGGTATTTTAATCAGAGCTCAAATTAAGGTCAATAATGAAGAGTCCAACGTTGAGTCGAAAGTCCGCAATAATGCTGACCGCGCTTCTGATGCAGCAAAACGCATCTATTTGTTTATTATATGAAATTTGCGTGAATCAGATTAATAATATTGGCAAACAAACGTAAACAAATATTTACGCGAAAAACTTAGCAATATTCTTTTATTTAGTATGTCGTCAAATTACTTCTTCCACTCTGTAGGCGGATTGAGAGATCGTCTCAGAATTTTACCCACCTATATTCCTTAATTTGCCATTTACGTTCTAGGGCCGCGGTAACTCTTTCAAGCGATACCGCAGTAGGTTAATTATCTATTTGAAGTGTAAATAAAATACAAGACAAGGCGGGGAAACGTAAACGTACCGCATAGTAAGTATTGTCAGCTAGAGATAAATTTAACACTGAATACGAGAGTGCCAATCAAAAGGTACTTAAGACATTCATGCAGTACGAGTGTACGACACGGCTTAAGCGATAGAGGCTTAAAAGCTCAGGCCCTACGTCATTAAAACTAGATATGAAGCAGAGATTAGTTTAGAAAGTGTCGTGTCTCGAACAATGGCCAGAAGTGGAGCAGACAGCGACAGTGTTGCTCTCCAATTAACAAGATAAAGCGAATTGAGAGAAACAGCAGCCGAGCACAAAGATCAAACTAGTAATGAGGTGTTAGAAAGCCAACAATCGCTCGATGCCATCTTTGATATGTGACGCGTAGGATGATCAAGCTTTACCATGAGGTGAGCACTCAAGTCTTAGTAATATCAGATAAATACCAAAGATTCATAGGTCTCTATGTGGGCGGCAGTAGTTATCTATGACGGAGCATCGACATTTGAAAGAAGAATTGAATTTAGTTTTATGTTCAGTGTCTTAACCATTTATTCAGATAATGTCAAGACAACATCGAATAAAAACGACCAAATAAGGAAGGAAAGCTATGATTAGATCAATATAATTCCTTTATTACCGATATAAAGTTGTATAATACACGAGCCTTTCTTTATGCTGTTGTGGACACAGCAAAAGCGACAGCGAACTTTCTCGACACACAGTTCATCTAACTTGTAAAATTATGAATAATGTGTCGTCGTTGAACTAAAACGGTACAAAACGTATGGCTGGTAAATGAAATCAATGCAGTCGGTCATTTCACTTTATAAACAGCATATTGTTATACAGTTGGGTGACCGTTGCGCTCGCGCATTCGCTAGAGGTGCGCCGTCACCGCGCGGCACGCCTGCGCCTCGCTGCACCGCCCTAATTATTTTCGGTGCATGACTGCCTGACTTTGAACGTCCCACCCCGTATTGACTGAACGGATATTTGTATTGGTATTCACGTACGTCATTAAGCAATATGACACAAGGTACATGACCCGATACAATCCTCAAAACATTGTAAACATTTATGCATGACTTCAAACCATAAAAGAATTTTATGCATCCTGTCCGAAATTGTACTGAGGCTGACACTGAGATGTCCCAAAGTATTACGTAAAATGTTGCCCAATAAACTAAGGTTGTCTTTATTACAGCAATAAAAATGATCCCCGGTATTGAGTATTGTCCCATTACGAAATACCTATAAATCGGATTTGGTCTTCCTTATGGCAAGACATTGCAAATCTTATTCTGACCGGAAATCATATAAAACCAGAGAACATAAAACAAAAGCGGTGAATATTCTTTTTTCTGAAGATGCTACCTCATTTAAATAGGTTACTGAACTAGTTTGACAGGCTATTTTAAAATACGGTTTAAAAAACTCATCACCCACGCTTATTTTAATTTGAAACAACAATTTGGACGAAGTCAAAGAAACGTGTAATCCTAATAAGAAGTCGTAATTAACTGCCTTCGTGAGCATGATCTCCTGGCACCATGCCCGCTCGATGCAAAGTGACATTTTTACAATTTTTTACACAGAGTTGAACCACTACTTGTCACAGAGAATTTATTATAATTGTCCGCATATTAAGCAAGATTTTAATTTATATAAGTTTTTATAAAACCTTTCATCTCGAATGTTTCTGTTCATCGTTATGACAATGTAGAGGAAAATACGCGGCTCAAATAATAGCTGTAATTATACCAATATTAGGTAAGGTCTGGCTGAGATGATTATACAAAATTGATTTTGACAATCATAATCAGTGAGGGATCATAAGGATAATTTTAATTCATGGCAAACTTTATCCTCGAAAATGGGTGGATATTTATCACGTCTAACGCAAAACACGGAGCTGAGGATCAACAAAATGAACATGATGTCACACGCAATTTGTAACGACCTTCCGCTGTGGTCACGCCCTTCTAAAAACCTCCACGTAGCGGACAACATTAAAATATAATTTGTTTTATGCTCTTAATCAAATTCAAAATTCATTCGACGATGCAGAAAACACAACTTTTTTCATCACAATGTCGGGCGGGACGGCAGGTACGAGAGTAAATTTGTTCGCTGCCGGAGAGTAAACGGAAATTAATCAATCTGCTTTCAGTGCAAGCGCCAGCGTTCGGCCAGACGCGAGGCGAAAATTCATTAGCTTTTAAAACAATGAGTGAAACATGCGATGGGTAACATGTTAATATGCTAATATCAATAATGGAACATGGCTGCACCCCTAAATGAGTGGGAGTGTATTTGTCTCTAGACTACAGTTAAAGCGTGCAAATAACGTGAATGCATTTAAGTTATGTGGGCATGTCACAGGATATGCGCTCCGTTGCGCCTGCCTCATCAGATGTCCCCTTTGAAAGTCCAACCAAACGAATACCAATTTCACCGCTGCCAACTGGCGCGTACGATGAAATACTGCGAGTACGATTCAAAGGATGAAATGTTTGATAAAACGTGACATGAGTTGATGACTTCTCGTAGTACACGGCGCGCTCGGGTGTTTCATAAGCGACGAACACTTTCACTATGCGGCTTCATAAATCCAGCAACCCGAATGGCTACGCAAAAACCTCATGGCGCATCGAGAGGCTTAGGAAATCGAGCGCAACTGAAACTGGTTGGGTAATCGTGCCCCTGTGAACAGGCACACGGCCCGGCTCAGCACATCGGCTTGCACAATGTGAACGATGATACAGAGACAGGAGCTTTGTCACGATTCGTGACACAAAGACTGTGAAATATAATACAAGTGGGTTATTTAGAACGTGACCACACCGCGATACATTACCTGCCATGCTGTGTGGCTATGCGCCCATTTTAGGATAGAAATGGACATAAAGACCAAACAGATAGATTCCTATGTCGGCCACCATTTGTATCGTCTATTTATTGATATTCATGCAGAAGAACTACAGGAAACGCGATGAATGAAATCAATTTATTTCAGAATATTCGATTAAGTTTGGAATAATTTAATTTGCGCCGTTTAGAGAGTTCCAGTGCGAATCCATGGAATTCCGATTGAGAGGACAAACCGGATTGGACCTCGTATAAATGGGTAATGGTATTTAGGTGCTTCTGGTTTTACGCCAGAAGCTATATTACCTGCACCCATAAACGATTTAAATAGCCGTTTTGACGAAAAACGTTAAGCTTAGTAAGGATACCATAACAGGTAAAATATTTATTCAGATGGATCTTTTGTTGATATTTATTTTGGCAACAAAACTGCAGTTCTTACTACGTATATGGCGTACAAGCCAATGTCAGTAAATAATTTGTTGAGATGTAGTAGATAACCTTATACGCAGCCAAAGAAGGAAATAAGTCATCGTGATAGAAGGTAGGATTTACATAATAAGTGCGCTGACATCGGTTTCACCTTGACTGTTCAACGAATAAAAAAATCATTTTCATTCATAATATAGAATTTACGTACCGTCTATTCTAATGCTGTCATGTATTATTGAGCGATCAACATAATGCGGCGATTGATACCTTTGATGGCACATTTATTAGTGTCTGTATAGTAATTTGTTTAAATGAATAAATATTAGGTAAAACAGAATATGACGTAGAATATTCTGTTAATAAATGAGGAGCTCGTGGCTAAATAATAAAAGCCGCACAGGTCGATCTTCAAGGTTAAGCAACGCTTGCCTAGGTTGGTCTGTGGATGGGTGACCATCTTAACATAACGAGTTTCCTCCGTGCCTCGGAAAGCACGTTAAGCCGTTGGTCCCGGCTGTCATTTGGAGATCTTTGGCAGTCGTTATGGATAGTCAGAAGCCAGTAAATCTGACTCCAGTCTTGCCATGAAGTACCGTGTTACCCCAGTTAATGGGTTGTGGAGGTCTGGTAGGCAGCCGCTCCTCGTAAAATACTGGTATTCAGCTAAATCCGGCTTGACTGGAAGCCGACCCCAATATAGTTGGGAAAAGGCTAGGTAGATGATGATGATGATGATGATTCTGTTAATAAATGTGAAAATAGAAATAAATAAAATAAATAATTTTTTAACGTAGAGTTTGAACAGAAACATGAGGATTGTATGTACTCTTTTAAATAACACTTGCGAACGCGAACCTTTCATGGTGTTATAAAGCGCTGCAAGTAAAGTAGAGTGCGCAAAGGTGCCGCATTGAGATACAGATCTATTTAAAACAGGACGGAGCACAGGTGCCGCGGTCGCACCTCTCCTTACAAACAACTCCCGGCTAAGCATGCGTGCTCAAATCAATAAAATAACGAAACATCTGGCCACGAGGCGACTGTACTTTTATATGTCATTACAGGTTTTATTACTTTGTCACCAAGTCGATCATTTGTATTCACATTCAAAGCCCACGAAAAGCTGTGGAATGTTACTCAACGTCCCTTCTCCAGTGCGATATCCTTGGCCGCAGCGACCCGGCCCATGCCCTACAGAAATATTAGCATATACCCACCAACTAATGCGCTACTGCTTGCATAACTTAATACTGCATATTATGCAACCTATATTATTGTGCTGGTATTTATATTAAAGACATATTAGATATGGATGTGTATGATTTATGGTCCTTCGATACGCCCGTCATATGTCCTGCTAGTGTGATTATATTTCGTGTATGCTGAATGTCTGAGTATGGAAAAAGGGTTTTCGAACATCTACAGACAAGAACCCCAAGGAAGTTACCCCTCAGCACCCAAAGAAGGGTGTCTAGGACTTGGAGACCTAACTATATGTACGATGGAACGTACCTTGCGACGAAGAATGACGACATCGTCTGACCGGTGTGTAAGGTCATACGAAACAGTATATATACATTTAGGGCTATAACCCTTATTATGTAACCAATATGTGACAATTATTTTCATTTAGAATGTTGGTCAGTTTAATAAAATTCATAATTGGTTTATAACTAGGATATTATTTTACCAAAATACATAGTTTGATCTACTTACAGATATTTTTTTAAGAATTTTGTTCAACTATGAAATTAAAGTAACAAGAAGAAAAACAGTTGGGATTGGAAATCATAGAAGTTACCTTCTACCAATCTGCGTGGAGCGAGAGGAAGTGTCACACTCTTAATGACTAAAATATACTTGTGTAAACTGTGGTCGCTTGCAGATTGCATACAAAAGAAAGAGATGTATAAAGACACAATTTTTAGCGATTCACTAAAAACTACAAATTTTATTATAAAATATAAACACTATCACGTTTAACACGTTGTTTGTTGAAGACTTATTTACAAACAGAATGAGTACATGTATATTAATTAGTCCAGTTTTTAAACAATTAAGTAATTTTTAGAGGCATCTTCGTAGCTTTTTGCCGTCGTAACCGTACAATTTTATTTTATTTTTATACAACATAAACTAGTGCTTGACTGCGATCCCGCCTGATAATCAAAGCATTTACTTCCAACACTCAACTAAATTGATTCATTTTAATCAATATTCTATTACGTAAACCGTCATAATTCGTAAGGTCTACGTAATAAGTGTGGAAGAATTTATTGCGTCCTAGCGTAATGGGATGGGTATGAGAAATAAGCAAAACTACTCAATCCCAACGACTATAATGTAATCATATAAATTGATATTTATTATACTCCAATGTGTTGTTTCATAGCTATTGGTGTGCTATTGGTGTTTATCTTATCTTAATATGCCATTATAAAGTCATTCTAATACAGCTACCAGTTAGAATAGGCAGGTAAACAAATCCGTGATATTTTGGCACTACAGTGTTAAATTCTTTCGTAAAGCTTGATAATGTCCGAGATGAGGATGTTGACATTAGATCGTTCTACGGAGATAAGTATAAAAATACACATCGCTATAATTATAAATCAAAGCAAGAAGTAATTTTGGGCACACTTGCACGCTCTTACAAAGACTTTATGGAAGTTTATTCTTCTTTTGACGTGTCGAGTTACGCAATTACGTCCGCACACATTACCATTACAAGTTGTTAATTTAAAGAGCCAAGTCGGCAGCTTTGATTTGTTTTCCTACTTGCCGTAATCTTCCACTAAGGCAGTAAACAGACTAGGTATCTCATCAGACTTCTCAGACACATTTGATTATACTGGCGTCCGTGTACGTAATCCTGTCGAGTTAGCCAATTTGATATGCCTCCAATAGATCTGTGTGTCGGATTGGGTGTCTCGTCGCTTGTACCTCGCCTCGAACGAGTATTCCCTTCACATCTACAGAGTATTCAGCACGTCTTTATCAGCCTCCCCTAATACAATTAAACTTTACTGCTCTAAGCACTTCTTATATTAATTATCCGAGTTCGTCTTAATAGCGGTACCAAGTATGTTATAGTTCCACTCAAGTTGGTAATTAGTAATTACCCTAATTGTCATAGAGAACGTTCTTGTTATGGCACTGATCAGCTTTATTTATTGCGTTTCTGGAGTATTTAATGGTGTTCTTGGTATTTTTATAAGATTTTATTTTCTCTAGCACGACTGGAAGGAAGGTCGTGTCTATTTCTAGCAGTGCTTTCATCAAGCAGGTTTTATGTGTTCGGATAATGTTTGCCTTGTTGTGGGATTAAATGAGGTTTCTACCTTCCTGTTGCCCCGTTTTGTGCCGGCCCCCGCCGAGGTTATTGCTGTTTAATTGACTGTTTGTATGTTAGTTATGAAAGTGTGAATATGATTTCATTTTTTTTTTAGATTATATTTCTTCGTATGTGTGAACCACTATGATATGCCTAAGTGCATAAATACTTCTTTGGAAAATAAACTCTAAACATATACAGTGAGTGCCTTTTATGGGCATTTAGGATAATGCACTCGTTTACGTTGCAATGTTTTGTTACAGTATAACGGTAAAGTCTTGCAAGCAGCAAAGCGTGGGCCCCGCTGAGCGGAATTCGTGAATTTAAGTATACCGACCGATATTTAAATGTAGATATATTTATAGAAATAGGATCATGTTCTCAGTAAACCAAATCGTTAGATTTAGTTATAACATAAGCAATGTCTTTGAGGAATAATCGGTGCATTCACATACGAACATTCCGAAACAAACGATAACCTGCTAGAGAAAATTGAATTGGTTCGATTCTCGAGGTATAAGTATTCCTAGTATTGCACAGGACTCTACATGCCGAGGTAATGGAAACTGGAGTTATAAAACTAAACCTATTGCTTACTATTATGGTGACCAGGAAAGGTTAGATTTAAAGCTCGTATAAGCCGACTGTAAAATGAAGTTTAGAATGTTTCCTTGTAACACAACTCCATCCTTCTATGTTTTTATGTGTTTCATCCGTTTAGATAACGAGAAAGTGCAGAATCGATTAGATTGGTCGCACATTTTATTGCCAATATATTTTGTTTATGAGAGCCCTGTGTAAATCGTGTTGAATACATTTACAAAGCACATGACTTTTCACCGAACACTGCCGGCTATCTTAACGGAAATCGTTGCTTCGGAAACACCTAGAATATTATTCTGTACCTAGGTACAGACAGCAACTTAGATTGGATACTCTCTCACATTAAAACACTTTCGAAAAGGCGGTCAGCAGTTGACAACGCTGCCCATACAATTTTTTTTTCTAACTTAACAGATAGGTAGGTTTACTTATCCTTAACTTTTCTTACAAAGAAAATTCCCCAACAAGTCTATCTGTTCGCGAGAAGCTCAAACTACAGAGCAAATTTTGATTCGGTTTTTACCAACGGACAGAGTGATTCATGAACGAGGCTTCACCCGCATCCGCTAATAGAACCTATTTACACATAAAATCAAATTGAACAACTTAAAGCAAGCAAGAAAGTGCACCGTACAAGACAGTGTTGCAGCCCTAAGGAACAATAACAGCTTGTTAATGCCTTGCTCCTGAGTAATGAGCTTCCTCGTTATAAAGCCAGGCAATTGGTTAAATCGCCACGCAACCACAAAGCAACTACTCACGGTACCAAATTAAAGGCGTGTAAATTATATGCGTATGATTGTAATTTTCATATAATGGTCGCAGATTTAGTATAAACCCTGAGGGCGGATAATAACTGACTCAGATGAAGTAATCAAAATTATATCAATGCCAAACGAATTAGATGCTATTTTTCTCAATGTTATACAACACAATCTTAATACCTACTGCTAATTCTACTCGCGAAACAAGGTTAAATGCTACTCAAATAGGGAAGGTCTGTTTGTGTTATTCCTCAATAAACAAACTTTCGCCCGGCAACATATGTAAGAAGATATGATTACACACATAAAGAAAGGGCTGTCTTGTATATCGCAGGTCTGCTAACAAAACAAACAGAGTTGAGAAATGAGGCCACACGAAGGGCCATACAGTCGAGTACGAAAGTGAATTACACGGCCCAAGGCTGACCGGTCTCTCCTCAAACCAAGTGACCTTTACCACTCCAATATCCTCGTTCCCGCACCGCCATACTATATCGAAATACCAAATTATGTTGACAATCACTGAAACTAGCTTTAGAGTATCTTCAGCTTTATTTTTAAATGCAATAAATGTTTGCACAACCGCAATAATAAGTTGGCGGTTTACAAAATTATATTCAGCGTATGAGCATTTTTATAGTTTTGAATTGTATTATTAATAGATGTTCTGAAGGTCCTCCTCAGATCTCATTAAAATAATCATCAGTTTATTACGGTCCAGCAAGCAAGAAGATTTTATTTGAACTTCAAAACTAAAATTCATTAAGATGATAAATATGTCATCAACCTAAGAAGACGCTTCATTGCCAGACAATACGCTAAATTAACTGGAGAAGGCAGGAGTATTATATATCTAAACAAAAAACTGACAGATATAAAAATATTAATTATAGTTTTGAAGAAATATGACCGTCACAGTTTGTCAGTCAAGATGTGTAACTTAATAATGATCGTCTACAAAAACTGAATGATCTGGTATGAAAAAATCCGCTTGAGGCTATCAAAATAAATCGACTTTTTATTGCAGAATGATTATTTGAAAAATCTATAGGTAATTCAATTGAAGTTGGGTATAAAAAACAAGATGAACAGTTTACCATGATTTATTAAATGTTTGACCACAAGATTGGCACACATTCTGCTAGCTGTTTGGTTTTTTCGCTGCAAAAGGAAAATACCACGATTTGTTGCTAGTCAGAGGAATAAGAGAAATAGGTATAGAAGATATAATACTACATGGCTATTATCTAAGTAATGGTAACGATGACGATTGCGTTTTCAGATATTTTGTTACGAAACACTTAAGACCGAAATAGCACTTGATAGGTATGAGCAATAAAGTTCATTAAAGTTGAAAAGTACGCCCCAAAAGTAATTATGTTTTTCGAATGAAAAACACGAGCGAAAAAGCGAAACAACATTTTCCAAAGAAAAAACTTGATAAATAGGTCAGAAAGCGTCTACGAAAAAGAAAATTGTTCTATGAAAAGCTTATGTTTAAGTTAAAAAGAAATGGCGGTAAGGCAAACACGTCATTCCTACGAAACGGAGTTGAAACGAGCGGTGGGAATTCCGTTGCATTACTAATAAAACGAGCCTACACACGGACAGACACGCAGCACTTTAACGACACAGCTCCCTACGGTACACAAAGCTTTTTGGAACTGTTTCACGTGGAACCATTCGGAATAGTGCCTTCCTTGATTATGCATGAACATAATAATGCATGTTGATGACAAAGTTATAGAATACGCCTTTCTTTGCTTTACCATTCCCGTTTTTAACTTGTAGAACCCCGTGGCACAAAAACGTGCCAGTAAACAAGTAATTACCTTTTAACTTTGAGAACCGCTGGAAAAAAATTGTGCCACCAAAACCTGACCGATTAAAAATTATGCTCTAGTAGTATAATTACAGAAGCAACAGAAACCGAGCAATAACAGTTTATATTATTAATATTATTTATATTAATTTATTAATATTAAATAAATAAATAAATAATAAAAAATGGCGGTCCCCTCGGGGCGCCACAGGTTAATTTAGTCGTCTGTATTATAAAAACGTTCCCTGTTTTTGATAGCTTAAATTGTTTACTTCTAGCGTCGATGAATTATTAGTTTTGAGAAACGAAGTCTAGGTACCTAACTAATATTTTAACAAAATAAGCTTGTTGTTTTGCGTTCAATGTACTCTTATATCAGTATAATCATTTAGCAGTATAGTGCTAAATTCTAATATAAATATTATGCTAGAACAATGAAAGCATCATCGGCAAACTGCAAGCCGACGGGTGCAAATTGAAACAAATTATCTACAATAGACTTTGAAACCACACAACCGATGTGCACCAAAGCGTCTTTTCATTAGAAATACAATAATGCGAAGTTTTAATGGTTATAATAAAAAAAATAAGGTTTAATGCCATTTAAAAATACATTAAAAAAAAAACATGTAAATACAAATTTCCTTTTTTTTCCTCAAAAAAAACAATAAGTATTTGTTTCTTTTTTAACGTATCTGCTACTCAATTTAAGAATTTAAATGTTTTCATAGATAAGTTTATACGAAACACTCAATGCGCGACTTCAACTCGCACTTGTCCAGTTTTTTTATTGTTTTCGTTTTATTTTTTGCTCTTTTACCACGTGAACGAAGATTTATGTACGAAATAATATGGATAAGATTCTTGAATTCCTTCCGAAGTGCTTTTCACGCAAACGTAATAAAATAAAAAGATTTAGCCAAACCAATTAAAATGTAACTAGGCCAGCCACATCTGCCATATGTCAGACGATCAATGGACTACACTCAAGACCCAGTGAGTTCCTGTAAATGGCAAACGACTTGACAGAGATTCAGATGGAGTTGGCGGAATGAACTGGACTCCTTTAACAAAGATTGCTCCTTGGTAACAGTTGACATAGAGGAGTAAGAAGAAGAGTAGAACGGACTTATGAGAAGCGAACAAAACAAGAAATAAGGTACGGCCGTTATAAGTTGGCGAGTCTGAAGTCAGTCAGAAGTCAGTTGTTATTGCTGTTAAAAACTGTTATAAGCATTTATTTTTTTTAAACCTTATTTTTGCACGAGTTTTCAAACGCTAAAATTCGCAGAGCCTAACTTCAGACTCGCCAACTTATAACGGCCGTACTGTAACAAAGTAAGTAAGATTTTCTTTTTATATAACGCAGCGTTTTCCATATTCTGATTTCAGGAGCAATAAAAGGGGTTTCCACTTTACAAACATAAGACTGTTCAGAAATGTAAACGGCATGCGTTAGCTATAATAGAAATATTATTTATTCATTGGAAGCAGTGATCCCGACGCATCGGTTAACCGAATATGCCTTCAGGAGTCCCGTTCGCTTTTGAGCATAAACGATCTTAATCGAATTTAAAATTAGGTACTTTGGGAATGAATAAATCATCGAATCAAAAAAGCTGAAAGTCATGGAGAGAGGACTTGGCCCAGCAGTGGGATGATGCAGAAAACAGTAAACAACAACCAGTAATGAATAAATCATTGCAATCGTCATTGAGGAAAACTTCGTTGCATACATAATATATTCTAGTATTGTTACATAAATCAATTACACTACCCATATACATAAAGAAGACGCTTACATTTAATATTTATGATTTGTGTATTAAAATCATCGTTTATCTTTATGTTTATTGCACATATTAAATAAATATGAAAACATACATTGAAGCTTTTAAGTTTTACAGTTTAATAATGGCAATTAAGAAACACTTTACCTACATGTGATGTAATAGAAAGCTGTCTAATGAGTTTCCTTTCCCAAGAGACCCAGAAAACGTTATCCGATATGTGTAGTCAAGCTAATAAATTTAGAATCGACACGTCACCTCATTAATGGTAGTATGGTAATATATTTCCGAACACTAATAATATAATTAGTCAAGTACCTTTTAAGTTTATAACACCGTCAAACGTTGCCTTATTAATTTGTATTATGGTTATACACTTCCGAACTCTAATATGTAATTAAAATTAGTGCCACCGCTTTATTTGTTACAAAGAAATCGGTTAAACAAACCTGAACTATCACGAATCTCGGTAACGGGGCGGCCGAAATACGTCTCTCAGGGAAAACATTGATAAAACAATATTTCCAAAGCATGAAATAATAAGATAACATTTTGGTGCTCCGGTAAACTAGTCACCTAGTTTTATTGAGTGCGTATCAAAACAATTCCGCGTTCTGAATAAATTTATTTGTGTGTTTTTTGGTTTTTCTTTCCTCGTCTTTATTCACTGATAATAACGTTAAGTGAAACGTGGATAAGCTTCTAATACTAACAAATGATACATATTCGATCAGGCAGTGTTGCTTTCCGAACCTATGTCCATATCTTGTTTGGAAGAGGAATGGTAATGCATCTATCATCATAATGGATCGTAACTGTCCACTTTAGTGGTGAATATTTCCCTTCCAATAGGCCACGATAACGTGGTCAACGTCTGTATTGGAAAATGTTATATTTTGGATTGAAATTTTGAAGAAATATTTGTCTTTATTGCGTTGAGATTGACGATTGAGAATGACAGGACAGAATGGAAGAAAAAAACGTGCTGCGCCGACCCCAAATAAAACGGGGTAAGGGCAGGAAGATGAAGATGATTAGTTAGGCGTAGATGTTATCAGCATGCAAGTGGCTGTTAATACCTGTGCCGATAGTTTAATAATCAGCTCCGGATGCGACGGGTGGTCTTTTCTCAGTTAAGATCTCACGTTACATTTAAATTTAATCAATCCATCGTAACCCAGAGGCGGGTTACACCCATTACTTATCTGCTAACCTGAAATGGATAACGGGAAGGCGTGTATTGGCGCTACATAAACTACTTAGCAAATTATAATGACATAAAATCACGTGTGTGATTCAGTTTCGCGGAATAACCGGGTCGTTTCAATAACGTTTGTCAGGTTACACGTAGATCTTGATTAGTGCGGAGTTGCGGACACCATAAGGAAACTGATATATGGTTAACGTGTGTGTTTTCCTTCTAGGTTGCGCACGCTAGAAAAACTACTGCTAGGGGACACGAAGCTTTTATAACCTGTGTTTAAAGTTGCATTTAGAGGAAGGGTGAATGTGCGAATGTAACCCTGTTTACAGAATATTAAATTTTCAGGTAAAGCACCGCAGTGTACGGTCTACGAAAAAGAACAAAACAACACCAGCTTTCCGTAATCCATTTATTTAGGAAAAGCAGGTAGACTTTTTTCTTTTTTTATTTAGATCGGCTCGCGTTTGATTACTATCTCATCTGATGGTAAGCGATGATGTGGTCGACCATGGAACACGCTTGTGTAGAAGTAACCTACAACAAGACTAGGTTGTAGCTGTCAGGAATCACAAACTCCGGCAAATATTTTCACTCTTAGCACAATGAATGTGTTTCAAATCGTTTTGGTATGGGTTTTTTTAGTGGGAAATCAAGGATGTCCACCGATATACGTCTGGTGGTCCGATGATGGAAAGGGCTTCGCGGAATTAAGTAATGCAATTCTGACACACACTCCCCAATGAAATACAACTAGTAGAAAATCGACCAGCTAAGCGTCAGTGTTCAAGACTTTGAAGCTTCGAATGTATTTACCTTCAAAATCCACGAAGAATTTAATCATGGAAATGATCGATGCTATAAAAATAACTAAAACGCTTTCAATTTTAAAAAAGCTGCTGAATAAACCTGTTCTAAGAAAATCTTATCGGGCAGGCGGTAACTTAACTAACAACCATTATTATGTAAGTTTTCTTCGGCTTAGGTAGCGACTTGGATTTTTTGCCATAAAATCGTGCGAAATAAACGTGAACTCATTATTATGCAAGCGAGGCGTGTCTCAGACGGTGAAAATAGTTACGTCATACGCAGTCACGAGAGCATGCGAATGAGTGACGAGCTATAAAGAAATTTAACAAGACTTGTCAATTTGAAAGCCGTTGTTCAGACGAGTTGTGTTTACTAATGCAGTCTAGAAATCGAAACCATTACCGAAACCCAACCACAATTCTTAAGTGGTCCCAGAGGGAGACAATTTACATTAATTCCACTTTAAAACATAAAATTCTGAATAGAAATTAAAACTGAATTAGAAACTAACTAAAGCTCGTAGTTTAATTTTCGACTTCGTAGTCCTTGTCCCAAAATTGGAACTAGTTCTCGAGACTGAATTTGAAACAAGTTTAACTACACCTTAACGTCCTAATTTGAAAGTTTTATCAAGATGAAAGAGAAAATGTAGTTTTAAAATTATTCAGAGCACATTTAGCACGTTTTGAATGAAAGTGGCCTAACTTAAAAGTTGCCTTTTGTGGAAAATGAGATAAAAGTCTTCAAAATAAATAGAGTTGACAAGCGACCCGCCCTAATTTCACACAGGTGTTACAAATCTTTGAAAATCTCGGTTTTTTCTCTACTCAAATAAATATGAAATATGCACTTAAACCTTCATTACAAATCACGCTGACTATTGGTAAAAACCAAATCAAAATTCGTTCGGTAGCTTTTGAGATTATTGCAACAAAAGGACAGATGGTGACCTGGTGGAGACTTTCTTTTATAATAATATGTAAGAGAAGGAAATGACCAAATCTAAATGCATCGCCATGTTCTCTTTTTACTTATTAATTACTTACTCATAGTAAAATTATAATTTCCAGGAATTTTCATTCAGGGTGCGATTTGCCGTGTCTTGCTAAGTAGAGCTATAATTATGAACCTGCCTTAAATACATCTAAACTCGATATTTTATTTTGATACTCTCAGCTCTCCGACTACAACTTCGGCAACATTAACAAGTACCAAGAAGGTTATACAGCGACATAATTTTTAAACTGACATTTTAATTACTGAAGAATCCCTTAAATGCTATGTGTAATTGAATCTCAATGCGTTAAGACCAGCCATTGAATTATTGCAATGGTAATTAACCACGTCTGGGGTGTATCTCACATTTTCAATTTGAAATTGACTACATTCATCGTGCGTGTGGTTGGCTCATAATAAAACTTTAACTAGCAACACTGAGATAAAAATGGTGGCTGAAATATATAGGATAACTGTCATACTTGTCATTTTGATTGAATGTTTATACTTTGTTACTGCGGATTTCAATTGAAGACTAGAAATAGAACGACTTAGGTACATCTGGATTTCTTTGCATACAAATTGCTTTTGGATTACAGTAGTTTTTTTTTATTCTTACACGTTCTATATTGTATGACACATTTGTGCGCCTTGATTAGTATTATTAATATGTTTAGTTTATTTTATTTTTGTGCGTGAAACTCTTTACTTTTTCTGGTTTTATTTTTTATTATTTCTATTCATTTATGCATGCAGCCTAGCAATTTCAAATTTACTCATTAGTGGTAATCCGTGAACAGCGTGGCAAGCAACATAATTATTTAAGATATTATGTAATTATGTTTTTAATATAACATAATGCAGCTGTTTGCTTCTTATCAATAAAATAAAGATTATTTTATAATCTGCAGGTATTACAATATTATATTTCTATATTAATGTATAATTTTATAGGTATAAGGTAGGTGTTCTGACAAACTGGTACAGAAAGTCGTATATTCTTGCCAATCTTGTAGAAAAAAAAAAGATACCATGTAAAAGATAATCCGTTAAGCTTTTAATGTGCGCAAGTGATACAAGTATTTAAATTACAAATTACACATATCCATTAGCTACTTGGCTGGCTCATAAAAAATAAGAACACTAGCCATGAATTCTGTTACGCACGCGCATATATTTTAGTATGTTTTTAGATCAAATGATGACTGGTTTTTGAAGGGAAACTCCTAATTTTCCAATTGAAACTAGGATATTTTTTAATAACATTGAATAATATATTTATATAAGTAATATTAAAGGACGTATAGGTACACACTTACACTTACTTATTATAAAAAATGTCTTACCATGTCTGTCTGTCGGCAATAAACTCAAAAATGACTGAAGGAATTTTGATAGGGTTTTCAGCAGACAGTGTTATTCGAGAGGAATGGTCATATTATAACAGAGAAAAGCAAAAAAAAAATCAGACATTTCTAATACTCTGCGAAACTGAGGCGAGTACCAATATTCTTTTGCGATTGTACAATGTACAACGGTCAGTTATATAACTTTTCCTCGTAGTACTTACTTTATGTATCGAACGCAATAAAAGCCACCCACCTGCGGTAAACTCATCGGAAAATTCCCATGTTTCAGGCTGTGTTTGTGTCAATGTTCACGACACATTCTACAATTATGATAATTCTGTAAATAAATACATTATTACGCTTGCCAATCATATTTTAAACAACCAACAACTCAGCAAATCGAATTTTAAGGGCTATAAGTTGTTTTTTTGCAATTATTGTTCGACTCACATGACAATTAGTCCTTAGCAACGAAAGTGTTACCTGCAAAATGCAACTATGAATTTAAATTTTGCGGGCTACCCTATGGCACATCTTGATCGGGTTCTGATTGGTATGAACGCAAGTCAGCAATAACTATGTAGGTACTGTACAACAATAACTCGGAAGGCGGGTGGTGGGCAGCGTTCTTGGCACCAAAATTGTTGAGTAATATTCAGCTATCTCTCAGAAGTAGTACAAAAGTCTACTAGATTACCTACGTCTGACGTACACTCACTCAGTTCAACTCACGTGTACTGCAGTCTGTACATCTGACATTAGTGCAGTTTTGACGAAATGCGTAATTGCCATGAAATCTCCGGCGCTTAAGACGTTTTAGTCGCGAGATGTGTTCCCTATAGCGCTGTATGTTTTAATAGTTTTGTTAAACGATGTACTGCCAATTTAGTGCTGCAGAGATCTTTTTTTTTGTATTTTGACAAATGGCTTCTATGACCGTTCTTGTCCATCAGTAGACATCAATGGTCAAGATCTTTTGACGAATGTTCCCAATCAATTCGCAAGGACATTGCGTGATATCCCAGCGTTGCTCCATGTGCTTAGACGGCTAATATTTAGTTCGCACATCATAACACAAGGCTACACGCAGCTTACATGCGAAGTTACCATTAACCTCGCAAGGGTAAAATGTCTGTCAATTTAATTTTACTGCTTTGACTGTAATCAAGACGCGGTGCCGCGGGTTAGCCAAGTCGCAGGTTATAATTTTGTATTTAATAAATGGCATTAAACATGTCTGATACTTCAGAGCCCACACAGATGGAGTTGTATTTTGTTGCAGAAAAATGACAGAACAGCTTACAGTAATAAAGTATGGATTCATCGTATTTGCAGTTGTATTTATGGGGCGACGGATAGTAAATCAATTTGTGGCTCGTGTATTTGGACTTCGTTTATCAGCTTAACAGCTTTTTAGCAACTTACAACACCTTCGTCGACCGCAACTTCGCTTACAGGTAGTCCAAGCAAGTATCAAACACTAAGGGCCTGTTTCACCACCTATGATTAAGTTTCGAGTATCTTACTTGACAGATAATTTCATACGAATTCTGTCACATTTTTGAATTTATTCAGTGAGTAGTGCCTACTCGGACATTGTGAAACAGGCCCTAAGGATAACGTTTTATTAATAAAATTACCCACAACTGATGAAACTTCCGCAAATATTTTCCGTTACTTTTACTTTCCTCCTGGATCAAAAATCACCTTTCACACGATTGAGTCATTTACAAAGCTCAAACCGGACGTAGATATCATGGCGTTTCATCAAATGAATATTTTAACAGTTATAGAAAAAACTTCACGTCACGAATGATACCGATAAATGTTAAATAAGGAAATAATTATAGAACAAGGCCCATGAATACATAAATGCATATAAATGTTCGCTATCGAACCAACAAATCCGTAACACCACATAATGTTATTCATGAATAATCAATCAAAACGTCTAATATTGAGTAAGTAGGTGCATTTGTAACACTTCAATTTTATATATTAAAGTACACGTCAATCAATAAATAATACTGATAGCTTTGAAGCGAAAAAGACGACGTAAATGCAAGGAGTGACTAACATTATCAATGAAGATAGACACCGACAGTAAGTCGATAAAGATTCAATTCTGCTATAAACCGAGCGTTCTCAACGTGTTTACATTTTTTTTACTTCAATTCAGTTTATAAAATGCAAATACAAACCATCAAACAAAGTTATAATGACGTTTCATCGCAGCATCAACTTTCTGCTAACAAAGATAAGTAAATAAGGGGAAAGGTCGGTCGAAACCTTGCTTCAGAAACGAACAAGCACTGGGTTCTTAGAAAACAATTGCCAATTATCCGGGCGTATATTCCCAAGCGCTAGGTTTTTGCAAGAGCTCATACAACATGTCATTCTTGGGCAACGTGCGGACAAATGAAGGGGGTAAACAATAAACAATGTCAATCACAGTCCACAGACGTCCTTGGCTCAGTGGTTGTGACACCGACACTGGTGGATTAGCTGGCGAAGTCGTTAAGACGATTTTGGCACTGACAAACTGACATGCAGTTATTGTTACCAAAAACTGACTATCCACTTCTTCAGTTGCTAATGAGTTCTTCAAATGAGCACAAGCGTAAAGGATTTCAAAATTTACGTAATCTTGATCTTACAAATAAAGTCTTTCAGTAGCAAAATAATGGCTGGGAGGAGTATATTCTCAGTGACATAGATGAATTGTACATTTATTCAAAAGACGTTTACTCCAGTGCCGTAAGCTTCAGTGGTATTTCGCCTCGAGGCGTGACCTCTAAGCCCTATTTACCTTTGATTAATAGCGTTATTGAAATTCAACGACGACTTTAATGACATTAACACTCAAGTACGGTCTAACTACTCGATTTTGTTTATAAGTGACGATAAGATCATTAAAAGCCCCATGTGTGTTGAAGCCTGTCAATCTTCAGTAAATTCAACATAACTTGTTGTCGGACCCAAATCAAACAAGAAGAGTTTACATTAGTCGACATTGAGTCTATTCGAAGGAATCGTTACAGGTTTGCAATCAGGGTACAGTCCATTGACTTTCATACCAGCAACGACCATTATTAAAACGGTTAGTGTACATACCCGGGTCCAATTAACCGTACGCAGTTGTCCGATGGTACATACCTGAAATGAAAAAGAACCAGTTTACTTATCGATTCCCAGTACAATTACAAGGCTTCGATTACAAGTCAATTACAGAATGCATAAAAAAACCATGACAATGTTGATATAATAACGCATCAGAATACTTAATACCGATCAAGAGGAGATTATGTGTTAAGGACGTCCAGATTTTCAAGAACGCCGACATATAGAATTCATGAAAACTGTATTTGTGTCGATATTCGCATTGTGCAATATCGTAATCGTAATATTTCGTTGCGAAATCCGCAGCGAGCGGTACGATACTCTTCGGTGTTGCGGCACAGAATCGCGCCCGACTTCGTGAGAGGTTAGATTGGTTCGAACTTGCTACTCGGCAGATTCAATTATATTTAATCGTCTCGAGATGACAAAACTCCTATTACTACGGCATCGCACTCTAATATTTTATCGATATCGATGACGTTTTCTATTATCGTTTATCTATTCAGACGTGTAATTCGACTGCGTATTAATACAAATTCAATACAAATTATTAAAGTCGCAAGTATAAAATGTTAGGAATATATGTATAATGAGGTTTGTAGTTTTGTTATGACGATTCGTCGTGGTCATTACATTTGCATAAATTAGCTAATAACCGGTATTTTGATGCGGCATCCGACGACTTTAATACTGAGTATCGAGATGTAGAAATCGACAGGTGCGTAGGGACGTCACTACCGGTCGGCGGCTGATAAGCGAATGTATGCCGGCCGTTCACCTGCGCCCACTGACACACTGTTTCATCTCTCTCGCTCTCGTTCGGTAGGATGTACAATAAAAAGAGACACAAGTATGCATGCACGTTCCAGTGTAGAACAAAGAACTGCATGAAACAATCCAAACAATACGTCATGCTACATTTTCAATTTGTGCAGAAAATGGTTGTATAGTGGTAATTAAAGTGACGTTATCCCACGATATAACAATGTATTCAGTGACATAGTACGACTTTAATTCGGTATTGTACTCAGTGAAATCTCATTTACAGTTTCGAATGGGCATACGTCAAAATAATTTGAATATAAACAGTATGCCAAACATATCAAAAAGTATTGTATTATAGAAGCTCCATTGTTTAATTTATAATCAATCGTCTTTAAAGAATTATTTATTATACTATTTTCAATGTCTAGGCAAGTCTAAAGGAACTCATAACATTAGTATAACAATGTGCATTAATATTTTATGTTTCAAGGAACGAAACATAATTGAGCGTTTGTTATGCAGTTCTGCTATATAGATTATCATATTACTACGGTATACAATACTCTAAAACCTAACAAGCTGCCAGAGAAGCTAAACACGTGCAGTTTACCATAATGGGCTAACAGCCTCATCCATCTTTACGTGAAATTACAATGTTTGAACTCAATATCTGATGGGTGCATGCCAGGGTAAAAACGTGTGAGATAGCTAGATAGATATGCAAGTATTATATAAAATATCGTAAGTATTACATGGAGCAAAGAAATCCAATACTAAACCGATGTAAAAAATACAAAAGACACGATAGTAGAACGTGAACGAACGCAGCAAAGGCGCTTATGTAAGTTATCTGGCATCTAGACTGAGATATTTATATCGCTGCCGAAATAGGAAGTAAACCGACACTATCAACTAGTTTAATTATCGACGTTAAACGATGGAGTTGATTGTAGCTGATCAAGCTCGCAAATTGATTAAATGCATAAAGGAATAATGATCGCTTGAATAATTATGACTCCGATATAATTAGGCTACGAAGAATCAATATGATATCATTAGTAGGTAATTATGAAGACACTAACCTCAAATGTTATACAGTGGCTACTATTAATCTTTTTCATTAATCGCTAATGATTTATTGATAAAGAAAATGTTACTTAACGCATATCGATAACGCATATCGATAACGCATTTAATTGCATTAAGTAAATAGCGATAATTGAAAGTTGTATACTAATTAAATAATATTGGCGATAATCGCATTTGTGCATACTTAGCGGATTTGCGCAGTCGGTTTCCTAAGATGCATATTATTTATTGAATTATTTCTAACTTCACATACAGTAGTAGTCCGTAGTGCAGTTAAGTCCGCCTATGTACCAAGGCTGACTTAATACAACAAGGCATTTTCTACCGGTCTACCTTTGTGTTAAGAAATACTACACTATGGTAGGCTGGTGTGCACAATAAATAAATGATAGATATTTCAAAATATAATGAAGTATCATTAAATTGAGTTGCTTACATATATGTGTTTTACAAAAATACACAACATATTTCAAATGTGATTATAGGCTAAGATCAACTAAGATGTCTATAGACTTGTATTTAATCCTACACGCGTTGTAAAGATCCGTGACATACTAGGCTTAAACAGCGTAGTCAGATTGTCACACATACGTAAGCTGTAGAAAGCTCAGTAGCACAGATTACTTAGTAATTACTTCGCAGCCCGTGGATTAAACACTCGCTTCACTACATATGGTTCAGGACATGTAAAAAAGCTTAGTTTTTAGTATAATACAATCACATTTGCGCTGGATTACTTAGTAATTACTACGTAGGCCGTGGATTTAACACTCGCTTCTTAATGTTTGAATCCCCAACCGGTCCTATGCGACCGCACTGTTATTGTTTTACTATTTAATTGTGTCTCGTTTCGCGGGTATGTGATAGATTAACATACAGTTCAGGACATGTAAAAAAGCTTAGTTTTTAATATAATACAATCACATTTGCGCTGGATTTCAGTGTACAGTGGTTTCGTGTTGAAACTTGGCGAGATTTCAAAAGTGAGTAAAGGCAGTTGATTTTTTTGTGTGCACATATTTCAAACACCAGATAAGCCTTTTTAAATTTCCTTGTTTGTTTTTTAGGTTAACTGCTACTGTATTTACGTTTACAGAAATGCAGTTTCCATTTACGTAAAATAACAGGTAGAAACTAGGGCTTTAACATCTTGTAGATGAAGGTGAGTTACTATCAGAAGATTCCTGATTATATCGTGACCTACATCTTTTAAATTAGTCCAGAGATCTTCAATATTCAACACACGAATCCTAATTTATTATCAATATTCATGTCAGTTTTATACTTGTGAATAAAATTACGATTATTTACGATTATTTTTTGCACAAACTCGTCAAGTCGTGCGGTATTTTATTAAAAACTAAATTAATTGGGATACTTTTTGCAAAGAAATCAAATTCTGAAGTCTCTATTTTTTCCGAAGTCATTCTCGTTTTAGCAAATAAAGAGGACACGGATTTGAAATAGATTTTGTACAATAATATTTCCTCAATAACCCGGCAAGGTCACTTGTTTATAGAACTATTTGTTTCTTCATTCGAGCCACACTTACTAAAGACGAGGAAAAAGACACAAAATAAACAGTAAAAGTACGTATTCAGCTCAAGTTCAGTGTTAACTACTGTGAAAATGGATCATTCACTATTGAGAGTCGCTCTAACCGTTTAAGATTTCACTTTTACAATAGCCCGAAACAGTTCCAAATTAACGACAATCGAGGGACAGTGAAAAGCGTTTACGGAGGTCGCATTCACTCGTTGTGTTGTTTGTCACCTATTTGTGCAAACAATAGTCGAAGTGAGCAACGGAAGCGTTTACAGAGCTGGCTTGCGTTGTTTGTCTTAACAATTCCGTGTGTGTAGGCAAATAAAGCCTCTGACGTGCGTAGGTTATGATTTATGAAGCGGACGGAAAAGTATCGGGACTTTCTTCTTTTGTACTATAGGTTTATAGGTTAGAAAACAACGCTGTTGGCTTAGCTTAATCAGGTTAATTGCCTGAGCTGTGACTGGTTTATCTAGGAATGATGGATGATTGTGCGAACTGCGCAGAAGTCTGCATACATGAATCAAACAACTTCGTTTATTAGGTACCACCGTTAGATAGCAAACTCTGGAAAGAAACGAGGAACTAATTTTACAAAGAAAACAATACAGTAAACTTTTAGTAACAACGTCGCTCTCTACTTATCAAGCGCATTCGTGCAAAATCAAGATAAGATCAGATAAAAGCTATTTCATGATAAATATTAAAACACGATCCCAATTATAACAGGATCTTTTCTTTCTAACGAGCAACTTAACGGGTTCAAGTGATTCGCTGTAACTTTAATCAGCATCCAACTGACCTGCATTAAGTTGGCTATAACAAGTTTTGGTCTAGGTAGCCTAATTGTTGCGATATATTCAAAATTAACGTTTGCTAAATTGTTTCAATAATTTCTTGTAACTGTACTCGTCTGCCAGCGGAGCATTAACGAGGTGCGCAGTCGCAAACGCAACCGTTTTCGAAACTTCAGTTGGTTGCCGCGCCGCCGCCGCCGACCGGTGCGCTTGCGCAACTCTGGTGCCGCGGGCGCTCGCCGATTCCCACGCGGATTTCGTATAAACAGGTGGTGTTCAAATGCAATCATTATACTCGACAAATGTTGCCAATTACAGATTCCTTTGTAATCTGCTATCGGCTAGAGAATAACAAACTGTTGAGACTACAATAACGTTGATTGTTAACGTTCACAATATGAATCCAAACGCATTAGAGCTCAGTAGACACAAAGCTGTTACATTACTGAAGGTCAAATAAGAGAATGCGGTTATTTAAATTATCCAAGGAACAGATAGTCGTTATGTATTGCATATAAATATTGTGCCAAGCGAAAACAAATACAGCTTTGCATTCTATTGGATTTTATTTACAAGGTAGATAAAGCAAGAACAGTAGTAAATCCAACGGCAGAACAAGAAAACACGCTGTCTCACACGTTGACGATGATTTACAGTGCGTGTATTTGTACGGAGCTACAATAGAAGCCAGAAGAGGATTGGATGCAATAAATATGCAAGCTCACGAACTAAACACCTAAGAGGTCACCTGCTGTGCCTACAGATATATTTACGAGTCCGAAGCACTTAATGCCACGCCTTTGCCCTTTAAGATTTACATTACATCTAAATAGCTTCGTGAATACCGCAGATGCAAGGCTACTTTTTGTGTTCAATCAAACGTGTTTAATCTCGAAAGAAATATTGGAGTAACACATCATAAAAACACATCATACATCTTTAGAATTAATTATAACAAGATGTCTTATTTACACGAGAAAAACCTAGATCTGACGCAGACCGCGACCGTTATTGCCATTAAAGTAATTTAAAGCAGGACAAATTCTTTACACGTAAAAGGTTAATCGAATAAGTACGGCATGTAGATTAATGTAGCCGGTGTATTCGATGCTAGTCTAATTATGTCTTACAGTGAGATAGTTAAGGGCTGGAATGCAGCGGCAGCGTAAATTGCACGTCCGCAGCGGTAGGTGAGGTGTGCCGATCGACAACCTTCCATTCTCTAGCAAGCCTGACACCAATGCCGATGGGGCTATTAAATATTAACTAGTAACAATCGCTACCTAGTTTACACTGCAATTCAAACCAGAGGATATGATTAAATCGAAAACACTTCATACATATATTACAGCACCCGCTGAAGCTGATAAAGCAATTTTAATATTTGTCATCCAAGTAAATACGTATAATTTTATGATCCACAGCTCATCTTTATCTTGAGGCTATTTGAGACTAGCTGATTGAGTTAATAAAATGGGAAGATCGTTTACGAAATGGAATTCTATATTTACGGCTGATAAATAATTTACAACTCGTAAATCGAATGGCACTCCGAGATTATATGACGCAAAGATGTGCATTTTCCCTTTAAAGTTCTCAGTAGGAATATAGCAGTGCGAGTTTTATGGCAACATAAAACGGTTTCCAAAATCAACAAGCGCAGCAGTCGCGGAGCGTGAGTATTAAGACGTATTGAGTGAAATCGTAAACCTCGTGACCTCAATGAAGACAGTTCGGAGACGATCTTCGCTGAGATTTCGGGCAGATTTCGAAGGGAAGCTAACGGAAACCGCAACGGTGCACCTGCTCGTATAACTTTACCGACAACACACGAGCTCCCTGTGATAACAGTACTACGCAGTATGAGCAGTGGGAAGACCGCGACCTTGGACCACCAGCGACAACGATCGCACGTCAATCACGTTCTATTAGTTCAAAGCCACATCTATAAAGTTCATTACCTCAATAGAAGGAATGATTTGCGTTCATTCAACGTGACCTTTTAATCTACAGTTTGGTTCAAGTCGAAAATATAGAGCAAGACGAAGGTACTTCAGAGAACGATTGAAACAGTTTGAAATATTTCTTAAATTTCAAATTTAGAAATTGGTATAGGAATGTCCATTATAAAACCGGCATCTAATATGAAATGCTTCAAAGCTCTGCCTTGACACATATTGCTACATATTGGTAAACGCAAGATTATCAGCTATAGACATAATCTTGGCTTCCGTCCAACACAATATTTCAAGTAACATCATCCAAACGACGCGATATGATTTTGAAATATTGCATTTTGTAGTGTTTTAGTACAGTAAAGTAAATAACACATATTTTCATATGTACTTATTGAATAATCATCCAAAACTTGTTTTCACTGCAACCAGGTGAACCAAAATTCTTACACAACGATAGTTTACAAAACATTCAAAATTCATACTTACGACAGAACGTAGAACAATGGTTAGTCTTGATAAGGTTAAGTGTAAACGAAATCACAAAGAATGTAGAAGAATGGAATGCTTTTGGATGTTGCATCATTAAATAGTAGCAATCAATTATATTTTCTTTAATTAATTGTGTATTTATATTTGAAGTGATCTTACGCAAGAGCCTGTAGTGGCGTGTAATATGTCAAACAGAGCAAAGGTTACAGAACACCCACGCTTTTCTCTTATAACTTGTTCGTGTCGTATCGTGGTTCACAATCACCTCGCCCTCGTCTCGATTGATAGAAAAACTAGTTCAATCTTGGACAAGGCTGGTAACAACCCCGCCGATGGAGCCATGGCATCGCCTATTATGCCTGACCTACATACACATCGCTATGGCTAAGTGGACGACCTGATATATAATGTATTCTTGAATTATGATTCATGTTGAGATTTCGCAAAAGAAAATTAGTTTAAGATTTTAAAACGTGAACTATTTTCAATACTCAAGTAAGTAAACAATGTTACAGTATTGTTCTACTTTTTATCAGGTAATAAAATAGTCATACTCATAAACTTGAGAAGCTATAAATATTTCAATATATTTTTTCAAAGTTTTATGGTTCAGTTGTAGACCTTGAAGACTTTGTCTCACGAAATCACAAATATTTTCCAAGTTACGAATAAAGACGGTCAAATATACAAAGTTCCACACAAAGTTTGAACAATAAACATTTCTTTGCAGTTTGTACCTACTCGCCAACCTTGGTGGACAATGGACGTCTATTACTGTAGGGCCATCATTCAACGGCTCCATTGTGATACTAATCATTGAAATCAATTAACAATAAAAGAAATTAACATTAAAAAAAAATAAGCCGTTCACATCGGCTGACCTCATAATGCTTTGACTTTACAACATAAATGAAAATAATATATGTATCTGAGTTACAAAACCGCAGAAGGTTGAAATTACTTTGCATATGTGCTTGAGATAGATATTAATTACGAAGGTCAATAACACAAAGATGGTTTAAATCTGGAATGTAATAAATTAATAATGAAACATTTAAAGATCAGTTGTACAATGCGCAAGATCAGGTTGGTATGTTATACTAAATTTGTTATAGGATGATTTCGGTGACAGCTGTCAGATTCATAGAATGCAGCTATCTGTCCTTTTCTCTCATCTTAAAGATGCATATATTCGTCCTGTTGTCACCCAATTCATGCTATGTAAAAAAGACTATAGTAATCAATAAAACGTTTCGTCATACAGAGGTCACAAACGATCGTATCGCGTGACCGGCAAGTTGACATTTGCATTTTGGTGTGACTAATTACGATTGATCATCATTGTAACGGTTATCAAGTCAGTCGGTCATAAATAGAATGATGTTACGTTGTTTTCACAATTAGGATTTGTTCACTGGTTCTGTGTAACCATCCAAATAAAATTGTATTACAGATATTATATTTTATGCCGAGGGGCACGTTTTAACGACGACTACAGATTGATATTTATTTCTATTTTTAAATTCGATATCAGCACTTTAAATCTTTTGATTATAATATAGGAAAGTTTGTTAGATCCCACTGTTTTTATAAAGAGCTAGTTAAGAAAAATATTCCAAGATGCGTTTGCGCAGGTAGCTGTGAAATGGAACAAGTTAGTCGTACAGCACCATAAGCGACGGAATATTAATAAAATTTATGCGGTAGGCGTTCAAAAGACAGTTCAATTTTATAATGAAGTAGTTCGTGGTCCGTGTTAATTATATTTTCAATTTCACAACGCGCCCGCTACGCCCGGGGCCACACGTAACTCGAACCAATTTTGTAAGAAGGAATATTTGCAGTAGCATTTAATTGTATCGCTTCCCGACGCACAGTGTGGTATTAGGCCCTAAAACTTGGTCGAAAATATTTTATGACTCGAACGATGATTTTTAGAGTATATAAGTTAAAATAGGTAATAAAAGACTTACTACAGTTAGAAATATATATTTATTCGTCACTATTATATACATTTTCATTGGTCAGGTCACTCTCATTAAGGAAATTGAATACGTCTCTACGCAATCTTTCTATTTTTCTTAAAATATAGATTCCGCAGCTTCTTCAGAAAGTTTACCGATTGGAAAAATTGCGTGTTGTATCACTTAGCACCTTTACGAAGTACTTTATGCAGTGTTGAAGACACAGCGTAGGTAATACCCATATAAAGCCACATACATCTCACCAGTTTTATCGCAGTATTTCTGGGTAACGAATGTAACGATATTGATCCGGATAGGCACTCTACGTTATTTTCTTCGAATCTTCCTTGGTTTAATTTTTTAGGGTTCCGTACCTAAGAGGAAAAAACAGAACTTCAACAAAGGAACAAGATCCTTTATCTCGAGAACGTGTGGAGGTATCGAGTTGAAATTAAAACTATATACTTAGGTCCACGGTCCCTTGAGGCTGTGCAAAAATAAAACTTGTAAGTTAACGAAAAAAAAGATACAGCCGTTTATATCGCAAAAAAAACTTACATTTTGACACTCTCTAAGGAATCAACACTAAGGGTACTTCCCGTGGACCTAGAATCCTGAAATTTGGCATAAAGCAAGGTTTTATAGCACTAATATAGGGAAAAGTCTGAAAACTAAAAAAATTCTAATTATGTCACTTGAAAAAAAACATTATTGATTCGAGAATTGAACTTCTTTCATAGGTAAGTCGGTACGGCACCCTTGGTGCGCAAGTCCGACTCGCACTTGGCCGATTGTGTTTTTTAAATGGTTAGCAGTACAATAGCTACTTGAAATTGCGTTATACGAGGGCGGTCCGATAAGTACTTAGCCTACGAAAGAAAAATAAAAAAAATGGAAATGTGGCGATGTATTTCTCAACATAGTCTCCTTATAGCTCGATTCACTTAACCCGTAGGTGCTCCAACTTTTTTAACCCGTCTAAAAAAAATATTTTCTAGAGGTCTGAAAAAAAGGCCTCCATGGCGACGACGATCTCCTAATTCGGTTCATATTTTTGCCCAGCGAGTGGCTTTTTCAAGTTTGGACACAAAAAGACGTCGCACGGAGCCAAACCTAAAGAATAAGAAGGGTGGAGCAACAGTTCTTAGCCTAATTCGATCAGTTTGGCCGTGGCGAAGGAGGTGTGTGAGCCGGTGTGTTGCCATTGTGAAACAACACTTTTTTCGTCACCAAATGACGTCGACGCCGTTTTTTCTTCAATCCGGCGTCGAATCGACCCTATTTTTCGGCATAGTAGAGCCCTGTTATCGTATTGCCCTTCTTTAGGTAGTCGATGTAGATAACTCCTTGCTTTCTCCAGAAAACGGTGCCCATCACGTTTCCGGCCGGTAGGACAGTCTCGCCTTCTTCCGAGCACGTTCACCGGGTGGAATCCACTTTTTTAACTGTTTCTTGGTCTTTAGTGTGTAACAGTGGTTTCATGTTTCCCTGACAGTCACAAAATGATGCAAAAACTCCTCCGTATTGTGCTTAAACAGCATCAAGCAGTGATCTGAAGTGTTCTTACGGTTGCGGTTGTTGTCTGAAATGAACAAACGCGGCAGCCATCACGCAGAAAGCTTTTTCATGACCAATAATTCATGGAGCATATGCCCTACGCAGTTTTTTGAGATGCCCAATATCTCAGCTATCTTGCGCACTTTCAATCGATGGTCTACCAATACGAGATCATGGATTTGTGCCACTTTATCCTACGTGGTAGCTGTTTTTAGGGGATCTGGGCGTGGCTCCTCAAAAGCCGACGTGCGCACACGTTAAGCTCAATACACCAATTTTGACAATCGCCATCGAAAGAGAAGAGTCACCGAACACGGTATCCAAGCGCTCTTTGATTTTGCTAAGCGACTTCCTTTCCAAAAACGAGAATGGAATCAACGACCGATATTGTTCAATTCCATTTTTCTTAAATACGTCGACACGTCAGTTTCCAGACGCGGTCAAAAAAAAACTACGAGTCCGATTTGGCTGAAATTTTGAAAGGAGTCCTCTAAGGGAATGCACAATACGATAAAAAAAAAATCTTGCGATAGTGGCGCCATGGGGCGGAGAGGCTAAGTACTTATCGGACTGCCCTCGTATATTAGCGATTTTTTGCTTTATATCATGAATTCTTATATCATCATCACAGTAGGATCTTAGCAGTCGCTGTTTCAGAAATGTCAATTTTCCGTCAAATGTTGACTCATCAGAACCTTGCATAACAGCATACAACTCAATCCAAGTCATAAACCTCAATTCCGAAGTCCCTGTAACAAAATAAGACTAAATTTTATGAACGAATATTTATACAAGATTGTTAGGTACAAACGAAAAAAAATCTCAAAAAAAAAGGGGGCGGGTACGGGCGGCTGAATTTTTTATAAATCTGTTCTGGACTGTCTACTCTACAAGAAACAATAGCATTTGTGATTAAAGAGTGCTAAATAATATAACGAAAAGTCTCTTAAACATAGAAAAGTAAGAATTTTTGCAATAATTTATGACAACTTACTTTTGGACCTATATATTAAAATCGATCGAGACTTTTCTAGAAAAAAAACATTTTCCATATAGTTCCATACCTGGCTGAAAGGAATCCATCACAAAATCCACCACAAAACCGTTTGTTTCTAAAATATTACGTTTTAAAAACAAGTAAAATTTGAGCGCATCGAACAATCACACGATTACTTACGCGAACGGTAACTTCCGACTGAGCTAGCGGCTCGGGATGATAAGCTAGCACGGAGTTCTTTGGCCATTTTGTAGACCAACTACTTAACTTTTGAAGGATCGACAGAATGAAATAGTTTACCAAAAATAAAAAAAGTCATTTTTGGCCAACTTTTAGGGCCCAATACCACATAGTGCGACGGTCAAACGAATTTATTAATCAATTAAAATATTTATTACTTGTTGGCTTTAATTGTTTAGTGTAATCAAACCATGGTGAGATTTATTCATCAATTTCGGCAGAACTAAAAACATCAATTTAAATGCGAGTGGAAAGTTTCCTGAAAGTTCTCGAACATCAACCTCATGAAATAACAGCTACAGCAATGAAATCGACTTTCTGTAATACAGTGGGCGCTCGTAAAGTTCCGAATTAATCTTCTATTTTGCAAACGATACCTACAGTTCACCTGACACATTTCGTTCCCCGACCTCGGAATTATAGATATTTATAGCTAAACAAATGTCACTGACTTTATTACAAGCGCAGCACATCACGGTCGAAAACGTGACGTAAGAATAGCGTGTATGGAAGCCAGTTAACCGATCAGATGCTTAACTACAGACTATAAGTTTGGTCGTCAACCTACAGCGCAAAAAAGGATAAATTGCATTAAAATTGGTAGCGCTGTTAAAGTAATCGCTGTCAACTCATAACAATGTTTATTATTAGTGAAGATCGGACGGACGTATAAAAAAGAAAGGCTTGGACGTTAGGATGAGCATGAAATTATCGAAGAACAAAAAATCTAAGTAGAAAATAGCCTAAGACCGGTGCGGAGGCGAGGCGACGCTTCGGCTCGTTTTTCTCTTAATTGGAAGAGAAGCATAGCCTGTTTATGCTTGTTAAACCGGGGAATTCGTTAATTGTAATGATAATAATCAGTGATAAATACACATACGTGGGTAAAAACAAATGGAGAGATTCACAAGGCATTTTAATCCAAGAATTTGCCGTCTATAAATTACTGAACGCTATAAATAATAATATTGTCAGCGGATCATTAGGGTCGAGCAGATGTGAAAATAACAATTTAACAGCTACGTCTATATCTACCAGTGTTACTCAAAATAATTCTAGACGGAGTGAACAGTTATAATCCTTAATGACCCGGAAGCGAAACAATAAAGTTGTGCTTAAGGATTGAGAGGCTTTGATGTAAAGAAAAAGACTTATAAGGACCGGATACCACTGACCATTATAAACAACGTTTTGTCTGCGGTTTCGCTCAAGCGATATGCGAATAAACGGCAATGTTTTAATTTCTACTGTCTACAAAATGACTTTAATTTGTAGATGCTTTCGGGAGAAGCAACACAATATCTGACATTTACATGAAATCGAATCTTAGCAACTGCGGTGTTGGTTTGTGAATGTTTACGGCTAAAACCACTTTCGAATATGCCCGTGTTTACGTTCCAGCTACAGATTTAATGCTTACATATACACTAAGGGATAGTAACGCTTATAACAAGACCGCAGATCACGAGGCGACCGGCGTGGTTACTTTACCCTATTTCGTCAACTCACGTTCTCATCCAGCTGCTAAGCCACGTGACCGTGTGACGCATTAGAAGCCTGGCTGGTTAGGTTCCCTACCTAAAACACGTTTCAGTTAAATCGGGAACTGTAACGACCAAAGAAACATGTGATGGTCACATTGCTCACCGTGAGACCTGCAGAAAGAGTAGAAATGAATTCAAAGAAGATAATGTTAATTCAATATAAGAAGATAAAAGCAAAGAAGTCTTGTATGAAGGCCATGATATCACCTAAAGCGCGGTCACTGTTCGACTGCATAGAACAGAAAGAGATGCGTGACGAAGCAATGATTGCAATGATAATTATTTTACAATTGGTCATAAATATAATTACACGTCAATCATTTCGTCAATTTAAACTAGACGAGGCTGGTGTTTCCCAGAAATACACCAATACAAACTCAGAGGTCAAAGTCTCTTGTTAGTTCGTTTAGTAAACATGTAATGGTCAAAATTCAGAACTAAGCAGTTTCGTGGCTGACATGGTTATATTATTGTACTTATAGTAAATATATTGCAAATCATAAAACATTTATTTACAAATTTGTTGAGACGGCCAAGTTTTGCATTAAAATTCAATTAATTATTGTTTTTTATTTCATCGGCTGACAACGTCTAGGAATACTCGACGATACGATCATTTCGATCGAGAATTAAACGAAATTTTGAAACAATCACGTTTTCACAACAATAAAAAATAGTCGAGGTTAACTTACAATATTTTCCGCAGCCTCAAATTAAATAGATTAGGATAAAACATTTTAGAAAACTAGCAATAAGTTTTTGCGAATAACGCAAAGCGTGTCTTAATGATGTAACCGAATAATCCCCGCAGTGTAATTGTGAAACAGTTGCTTAAGCATGAATTAAGAAAAGTTTAGATGTGCAACTGTCACAAGGTTTAAATCGATCAGCGATTCCGTTGACACTCTCATCTAATGACGCTATGTATCTTGAGTAAGTGCTGAGATCACTGCATGCCATTCGAATGCAAAGGAAATGCATTGTCGATTCAATTGTTTGCACCGTGCAGTTCCTAACAACCAATAGGTCAGCTCCTTTATTCTCGTGGGTGTCGCAAAAGGCGAATCATGTCAATCCGTTATGGCGAAATTCTCATGCGACCGTTCATCGTAGCTGACAATTAGGTGGTCCATGTCTCGCTGTGGATTACCAAGCTAACATGACAATAATGACAATACTGTTATGTGCCCATCATTAAAAACAAAATTCCCGTTACCAAGCAGTACAAATGGACAATTTCAGTTTGTGACAAATTGTCGCTCGATAACTTCCACTTACGAATCAACGACAATACGTCTGTGGGCTTCCGATCGCACGCACATAATGTTAGGATTAGCTGCACTTCTAGTTTCAGGATGAGTAGTTTATAGTCGCAATCAGGCCAGCACGCAAGCTTTACTGATCTAAATTTCCGAGATTTATATGCTAAGCTATCATGAGATGAAGATTTAGATAGACAGTGTCCGATTATAAATAAAGAAACCCTCTATAGCTTAAATAATAAATCCGTTAGAGGATTTATCTCTGAAGGGCATGCTGTAATGTAAAGAGGAGCTTTTGTGTTGTACCGGCAATTCACGACTGTGGGATAACAACTTATTACGTCTTATTTCAAGTTGTGTAAATAAACAACAAGGCGTAATTCCGCTATTACTTGCTTCGTATACTCACAAATTGCTGCAAATGTTCACATTCCGAGTAACACTTGCAAATTCTGCTTTAACATTAAATAGCATTAAAGTAACCCGACGCGTGAGAAACAAAGCGTTAAGTTACAAACAAGCCCGGGCATGGGATGGTCTGACTTCTTAACGTTTCGAAGCCCTGCACTTGTTACCGGACACACTTAACGGTGTCAAGCCAACACGTGAACGAAACGCGATACATGTACACGTTATGCAACCACTGACACTGATTAAAAGCTTGACCCATTAAACACTACGGTATAGAACAAAGTTCGCGGAACGGCCCGCTGGCACGCTGCACAAAGCAATACAAATCCATTCGAAAATGATTTATTTACAAGTAAAAGAAAACTACAAAAAGGATCGTTGAACGGTCGTTCAAAATAAATGTAGGTGCACACATTTATCACGGGCTCGATCGAAGGGTAACATTGTTCATCAGAGGTCAAAAGCTTTACAAATGATCGTCTCCGCGTTAACCTTCAGGATCCCAGCTGTAGAACTGTTGTTACAATGCAGCTAGCGTTTTGAACGGTCACGTCTAAAGCATCGTGTTGTTCTCCGTCCAATGCTGGTAAAACAATCGTAAAAGTATTAGCTCGTGAAATTGGACATCGATGGAAATGAGATAGACGAAAAGCTACAGGGAAAAGTAAGGAATTGACGCGAGAGCATTTGCCGGTTGAAGAAGCTGATTTATTGTCTCACGTTAGACGTGTCTCATTTATCACGAACAGTTTTAGCGGTTAAGGCACACAAAGGATAATGCATTACCGATTTAGTAGAATCGTTTATCGAGCTGACATTGACGAATCCGATGAGAGATAATACAACTACAAACATTCCGATCACATGTTGTATCAAAAACAGTTCAATGAGTGTCTCCCTCGTCGATAAAAACTTCGATTATAAGGGAGCATACAATTTATTCGTCTGCTGTACTATCCCTAGTAGAAACTTTTTATTACTTTCCTTTAGTTTGGGTACCAATAGCTTTTTACCCCAAAAAGAGGGTGTTGCCACTGTAATAACCTCAGTAGTATAAACAGTAAATAAACTTTTTTACTATGTCGTTTCTACCTTGATAATTTGTGGCAGTGATAAATTCAATGGAGGACTTAATGACCACGTTCGTTATTTCGTCGGCGACGTACTAAGAGGTTTTTTAGACGAACAATTTATAAGGTGTGGCAATCAGGACCACTAGCTAGCTATTTTATTAATTCCAGTAAAGTTTCTTGGAACTGTGACGCAATCGAATAACAAAGATTCTGGTTGTTAAAAACAAAAATTATGATTGTTGTTTATCTCGTCGGGTTATCATCGGTCCTCCAAATAACTATGTAAATGAAAGAGTTAACGATATAATAAACAAAAACAAATAAAACTTACTTATTCCTTTTACGTTAACATTATTTACGTTCGTTTTGTTCTCATATTAATGAGGCAGGCTAGACTGTCGATGGAACAGCAAAGATTCGCGGAAGTATCCTGATTTATATTACACATTTGCCAATAACTTTTCCTGTCTTCGTGTTTTGGGGATATTAAAAGTTAGAGGAAGTTTGGGAAGTTTGGCTAATGGAAGTTTAGCGGTTTGTAAAGGACCGATGTAGAGGTTTCGCTGAAGGGAAGCTAAAACCGAATGATATGAACGCAATGATTTGCTGCGGCGATAAATCCACGCGGTAGACGGGGACAGACCCGCCCGCGGCCGCCACGATAAGTGTATCCAATTACTAAGATACCCTACACCGATGTTATACCATCGTGATGTATTACACCATAAAGTTTATCGTTAAAAATACTATTAAAACTATGAGCTGATTCCAATACTATGCACTTTTATTTACTTTATAATAATTATTTGAACATGCTGAGAAAAAAAAAGCTTCATAAAATGAGTATCGATGGTACGGTTAATGTCTAACAGCGTTTTTAAAAAAAGAATGCAGGTGGCTATTTAATCACCTACTTCTTCACGCTCGAATGGCTGAAAGGATTTTGATGAAACTTACTAACACGAGTAGATCATGTTCTGTATTAGCACATTGATTCTTTTTATCCCGAGACAATGTTCCCTTGGTATAATTTTGTACTATCACGAGGTTGGAGCCGCTGGAAGCAGCTAGTAAATCATATAGCACCAAAGGAAATCGTAGATTTAATTGACTAGTCTACTGGCCATCCGCATGCTACTAGAAAACTAAAAGACTTTCGAACATTCGTACAAGACGGTGTTTCCGTCTTGTCCACAATGTATGCATAATAATATGCAGTTAACCTTTTTCCCATGGTGAGTCTCGTCTCGTTTTACACAAGAAACCGTTGAGCACTTCTACCCGTCGATAATTAATTCTGTCCTGGGCTACTTATGTTACCGACCGAGTAGAAACCGCAGTGCCCTGTAGTGGTCAAAGAACATGTTCGATCGCTCTCGTATCAGTCATTTAACTTTGCTCCAATTTCACCGACTACTATTTTCCAATACAACCGCAGAACTTCTTGCTAAGATGAAAATTAATGCGTTAATGGCAGGGAGCGGCCTGGATTCCCTCGTTCAGTAAGTACAGGTCTCGAATGGTGTATTTTTCATTGATAGTAGCTGCGTATCTCGTGTCTAGCCATCAATTTTACAACTGAACGCCACGTACAATAATGGCACATAATCAGATCGTAATACCACTCATATCTCATTGTGTGGAACTGTGAATTACGGTACGAATATGCCACCCTCGTTTGACAAGAACATCTATTACTAAGACTCTGGGCGTCTTGAGATTAAGGTAATGTAACAGGTATAGTGGAAGCCTTACGAAACCGGAAACACGATGCATGAATATACTTACACAAAATAACCGCAAGTCGTACGTCGATAGTATTAAGTAGGGATTTACTGGCGGTTTTAAAGGGCCCATCGAGATCCGTGCGGTTACCGTCAGCGGACACCGCGGAAGGGCTCCGGTATCGAGCACTCATAAATCAAGCAGCACATCGCCCCCGGCACTCTGCCCTGACCCTGCTGCCTTTGTTTACCCACTACGTTACTTTACTGATCACCTTCAGATAATACATGTTTAAGAGCATACAATTTAAACGATATCCTGCCGAATATTTATGTTCGTCCGTATCTACTTGGACTATCGATAAAAAACGATATACCCTTTTAACACATGAATGGATTCAAAGAATTTTTTTGTGAGAACTGACCTCGGCGCGTTTTCGATAATCGACGTCACAATTGATACAATCGCCACGTAAAAGGCCATAATGGGAGTGCGGCGATGCAGCGTCGCGATCGTAATCGACCGAGGCCGGTCGGCCGGTGTGTTGCTCCAGCGTCGTTCGCTGTGATGTGCGTTTCCAACTTGGTCAGATTGTACTGTTCGCTGAATCGGCCGCGTGCTGATTCAGATCGAGGTCTGCCGGGTCGCTGGGCATCGCAACTCGCTAGTTTGCGATGCTCGCGGATCGATTATCGCGCGTCACGAATTGCTGGCGAATCAGGGTATGCACCACACGCAACGACGATTGTCGCAAATGCTATTAATGCTGAAGAATTTTAAATCTGTATCGATTATAAATAGCATCATAGTCATCTAATTTGCGGTACATCGTTAAAGAATAACCCTCAGGCCCATATAATAACATTAACCATTTCGACTTTTCATTTGCAGTAACTTAACTGCTGAGAATACTATAATGAAACATAATTGCAAGCCCGAGCTTTAGATGTTTTCGTTCGAGCAAACTTCCATTAGGTCGCAAACACTAAGGCAGTAACTTGAGAAAGAAACCTCATACGGTCAAATCAATCAAGCAGATGGAGCACAGACCTCTATGCACGGACATTCTCTGCCCAATAGAGGCGATCACGTAACAATATCCATTAACAATCAATCAGGTCCACTGGATAGCAATTACAGCCCACGGCAAATACATCTTTATATTTGTATAGAACCTTGCACCAGATTATATGGCAAGAGAATGAAAATATAGTGCAATCATAGACTGATGTCATTTCAAATTGCTTGGCCTGAGGAGGTGAATATCGTCGATTATTACAGGGCTTCGATCAGTCCCGTGTGTGTCCGGTATCACTGATACGTCGATTCCCCGAGGGCCAACATATCCGTTTATTGTTGTTCGCAAATAAACGGTTTAGTCCATCCATGAGACGCAGAAGTATGGAAGTAATGTTAGCCGTCATGTACGGTGTCAGCTCGGACGGCTCGCCCGGGGGGTTGCGTAACAGCGTAACAATAGTCATTAGCAATCAATCAGGCCGACTCCGGTGGGTGGCTCGGAAGGCTCGGCTCTGAAATTGGCCCTTGCGGTAACATGGAGAAACGTTGTTTGCCGTGCTATAACGCGATATAGACATATACTTAGTTACATGCTCGTGATCGATTTGGTACTTTCAATTTTGGTCAGCATAAAACTTGAGCGCCAACCGCACACCTCAACGAGATGATGTGATGAACACAGGGTTTTATCGAAATTGTGGGCAAAGATACGTCGATAGCTGTGGTTGGCGGCACGCGTTCTGAACACGTACGAGCAATTGAAAAGAGCTCCGGTTATTGCGGGAAATTCAGGGGAATCGAGTTGCAATTGATGCTGCCGGCCATACTGCACAATATATTAGTCTGGAGTGTCGCTTCTCACGTCACGCCTTTGTGCCGCCCGAGGTGTCAGATGAAATGTGCCGATAACCTGAACGGAATAGCAATTTCGTCTTGTGAATCCAAAAAAATGCCAGAAGTTGCCAGTAAAGTTTGTACTCGGAGTCTGGATCAACATTTCACGGCGGACACAGCGACCACAGACGTAATTAAAGAGGACGTGGCGATATAATGACAAGTTTATTATGTTAGGAATCTCCCGGACCTTATGTACTATGTGGGTTATTAACCTGACGCGTTCATTATAAACGTCCGGTGGTCACGCGTTGCGTATCGAGGTATATGGGATATTGCGACACAAAACTGTACATGTCCACAAGTACATTTACCGTAAAAAACAACCAGTCAACGCTTAAGAAATATGTCAACTCCCAAAAATGGAGGATCGCGCCGTGGAATTTTAATCGATGTCATGCTTCGAATGTGGTCGATTCGAAAAAAAAGTTTTGGTCCCTTGGCGCTTGGCGTCCGGCATTATCACGCACCAACCAATTCAAAGGATTACCTGTCGAATTGTGATGGCCGAATTAAATAGCTGATTTATTAAATGAAGCGTGTATTGTAAGACTTCTTTATTTGGCGCGACGACGAGCGATTGCCTCACAAGACTTTCTGATTGATTATGTACAATTAATTTGTGGCATTTGACGTGCCGCTTTTTTGTTGAATACAATCAGCGATTTTCCTCATCATCATTAACAATATTTATATTTTTATTCATGCTGTGTTTTAAAAGGCCCTAAATGGCCTGTTCTTTTTATAGGAGGGGCTTTAACAAAAAGTCATGAATGATGTATAGCGTGGCACGGTTATCGTTGTAATAGATCCATCCTATTAGTATTGTTTTGTTGGTAGTTTCTTTCGATATAATATCAACGAGAAACAATAGGGCGGTTCAGGCCGTCCGTCGCGCGTCGCCCGTGGGAAGATGCGAGATAACGCCACAATCGTACTTTCATCCGATCACGCATGATTTAAGTGCGAACAACACTACAATGGTAGCAAACAGGCACGTATGTCACTACATAGTAATGTTTGATCTTTTTGATAAATGTGGCAATATTTGTGAAATGGTATTATTTACCGACGTAACGAATGATATTGCCAGAGTGAAATGTCATGTTATTCTTAGTCTAGCTAGGACAAAGATGAGAAATGTCCTTCAGTGTTCTTAGGGATGCCAATAAGATACAAAGAAAAGCTCGTATACCTACGGAGCAAAAATATAAAATACTAGTTGGCCCGTCAGACATTCTTCTGTCTAAGCGAAGAATATTCTGTCAAGCGCACGAGGGTTAAATAGTTGTTAAGTTTTCGGAATTCTATTTTTCTGAGCAATTTTCATTGTTTTTTTTTTTATCGTAAGAACCTTCTACAAAGTACTTACTTAAAAGAAAATTTAAAAAAAAATTGAAGCCGTGCTCAGGTTATGCCGTGGCCAAGGAAAATAGGGATTAATTTATACCTATACTAGAAATATAAATGTGAAACACAACGGTACGATTTTAATAAAATTAATAAGCTTTGAAACTCAAGGAAGGAGATTAGATAGGCTAATTTTAATTTGGCTCCTCTTCGCGTTATAATCGACATTCACATGGACGAAGTCAGAGGCAAAAGTTATTTTATATATCTAGACTCTGTACTACAACTCAGTTGCAGAAAACAGCCAAAAACCTTGACACACCTGAGATTTTATTATTCAAAGCTGAACCATTTCAGGGACGCGAGCGCGGCAGCCCCAAGTTGGCTTACACTCCTAAAGTTATAAAAGTCGTACAAAGTAGAGGAAATTCGGTGGAAACACCTACATGACATAGCTGCCGTGTGTTGCCGGAGATATCGCCGGGGTCGCCGACAACCCCTCGGCAACAGCAGAATTGTGACGAGTCACGCCACTGCACGCTCCGATTTGTCACTGTAAAACGCGTATTACATTGATTTTTTGATGGTGTAAGGCGTTGGATGTTATGTGATGTAATGCGTTCATTGTTGTTCAGTAAAAGGCATGGGATGCGATGGAATGGAGAGCACTTGAGGAAGAATGTAAAAAGCTGTAAGGTCCGTGGCTCACTGAAACGCCATGGCTGCCAGTTCGCGTTGCTAAGATATTGCATACGCCTCTATGGTGGATATCTCATCTGGCAACCATACTTGGACGTTATGAACTGGCTACGCCATCATGGGATCCCTGTTGAAAGTGGCTTAAAACCAAGGTTAATAGCATTGACATCATGGCTATGAATGCATGCTGCGTAGCCCCTAAATAACTTGTAATAAAGGTAGAAGGATTTGCTAGGGTTACGGGATTTTTTGAAAGAGTTAGTGTGGTCCTGAAACTTAAAGGACATCTGAAGAAACACAAGTTGGTTTTGATAGATCTGACAATAAATGATTATTATAATAATTTAATCAACAAAAGTCTAACACTCTTTTACTCCACCTCAAAAAAAGAAGAGGGATTAACAAAGTAAACTGACCACGTCAGTCTGCCAAGTAAAGAAGATACTCCTATGATAATTAAGGGCTTTTAGATAAACCGAAACGCAACGACAGAATCTACCAATAAACGTTATAAATAATGTCGTCTCATTAGTCTAGTACCGACACACGGACGAATTGAAAATGTTGTAACAGAGATAAAACTGGAATAAATTGTGAAAGCTGACAAACGTGAGAAACTAACACGGTATCTCCGGTTCGTTTAGAAAGAATTTCTGTATTCGTATGAATTCCTCGGGTAATCAGTAGCTAGCGCTCTGCTTGATTAAGGATGCTTTTCCATCAGAGATGCGATATGCTGCGTTGCTGCTATGGATGCCTTTGATACGCGCCAATTATATTCATTGGTCTATATAGCTTAGTAGGTACCTAATGTGGAAACGGCTTCAACTAAGGTATGTTTTCAGGATAGGATGCGTGCTATGAACAACTTTCCTACTGTCCATACTCGTAAGTACATCGCATAGCTCGAGCTGCGCTGGAAGATCCTCGCACAGTACCTCGCGGCGACACATATAGCACCTAGCACATTTTACTCGTCCCGCTACGTAGCTTAACATCAGTCGAAACCGTCACTTAGTTTCGTAGCGTTTTTTTTTTCACTGTAGGAAATTATCCAATGCACGCTCTACGTGTGACACTTTTACTGACTAAAACTACATGCGACCCCGTGTCCTTCAGTTGTCGTTTGCATTCTAAGGCTACGGGTTTCCTCTTCAAAAAATCCCCGCGGCCCAAGCAAGCATCAACATCTCTTTGAGGAGCGCATGGATCGCAACACGTTGTCGACGACTTGGGCTCGGCCCGGTCAATTACCGGACGGCCAGACGGCGAGCTACCCACGCCTCGACGTCCACAAGCCCGTGTCTATCGTTAGCTGCTAATACTTTCATAGCTTAGCTTTCACATCTTCGCAGTGTAAAAGTACCCTAAAACTGAATAAATCAAATTTATAGTGCACATCCTTTTGCTTACAGCTATTACTACTACTTACGAGATAAAACCCTTTAATTGAACAAATTAAACTTAATCTACTACTTTCATACATTATCTCTCACTGGGTAAAGAGTGTGATAAATAATCGTTAGTAAGTTAACAACTTCATAAATAAAAAGCAATCGGGCGATCTAGATGAGCGTTTAAATGGTGAAATCATCTAGATATAAATTAATTATCTTGGTCAATCCCCGGGCATCTGAATGAGCAATTGTCCTTATATATATGACTCTACGTTTAATCCAATATTTATGGCCATGATTTCGAATACGGTCGTATGAAATGTATTTACAATCCTTTTTATTAGTTTATGCTTGCCTACGTTTAATACGCATGATGCATATTTAAAGCTAAGGCAAGCTTGAGAGACGTGAATGCTTATCTGATTCTGTAGCTAAAACAATTAAAAAAGAAAATGTTGATGGAGTTTTTTAACCTTGGCTCGATGTTATTTTTTCTAATTTATGGGTCTGGGGTTCGAATATCTTCTATGCGCTTAATTAAATTGACTATTGATTAAAATAATAAAAAAAAACTTTGAGCTGTTGATTAGTTCTATTTGAGACTCGTCTAAAAACTCAAGACGGTATGAATTGTTTACAAGACTTGAAGTCGTAATAACTGAGAGGCTCGCGAATATAAAAGTTCTAAAGAAAATAAAGGATAAGAATCCAAGGAGAGAAAAACTCAAAGAACAAATATCTGAGCACGTAATGGAAACTACTATCAACACCCACTTTTATGTACCGTTGTTACGCTACAGACTTCTGCCATTAGAGTCTTTTTTCTCTGTCCTTTTCACCCGACATACTGACTCCTTTTATTTTCCTCAATTTGTGAAACTTTTTGCTGATAAATGCTTTCTTTTACTTTATCAAAATTGCTGAACTCAGATATTCCTTTTCCGAATATGAGATGTATTTGGAAAGGTTATAAAAGATTGAACATATCACGTTTGCAATCATGAAACATTTCTGCACGTGGTGCACAAAAATAGATTTTGTGCGCTTTTGCTCTAAGAATTTGTGTGTATGGAAGCGAGGGTTGGTATATTTTATTGTAACGTTCATAACAAACATTTTAGTTGCCAGTAACGAGCGATAAATCTAGTTTTAGTGCGAGGTCGATCAGTACGAAATCGCTACCGGCTGTGGTTTCACTAATGCGTGACACTGCGCAGTAACCCGTTTGACCACAAAGCGCCAATGCTACTCCTATCTAAAAAAAAATAAGACCATGTTTTTTTTTAATATTGGTCGCCTTTATCGACAATGTTAAAAGAGGCGCCACTTATGAAGTTTTTTTATTGGTACAATATATTTAATGAGTGCTAAAATTCCACATCGTATTGATGAATGGTATTCCAAAAGAAACAACAATGTTTTAGTTGAATACGTGACTTCAAGTCCAACTTCCGCCTGTATTACTTGGAAGAGCTTGAGAGCAATAGGTACTTGCCAACAAAATATTTTTTAAAGTTATTTCCTAAAAATGTCTCAATTTTGGCTCAGCCAATAAAATCTGACCGCGCTCAGTGTCGTAAAAAATAAGCTATTGCGTTGTTTCGGGAACGAGGTTGTCGTAACAAAAATCTCAATAAAGTTTTGTGACTATCGAGTATTTATAACAGTGGTCCAGATTTGTGTATGGGCGAACCTCCCAAGTCGTTACTTAGGCAAATGGGACAGCGGTTACTAACCTAGACACAGTGGCTCGACCTGAGCGGCGCGTATCACGACATTACTCACTTACATTGACATTTACGAGCGTGTTTTGATTCTGATCACATAAAAAATTCAGACGGCTATTTTTCAAGAGAAAGAGCCGCTATGTAGGTACATATTACATAAAATACTATTCAAAAACATGAATAAATATACAAAATTTAGTAACTCATTGACACAACAGCGATAAGATTGTGTGCTCACTTTATTGGTATTACGAAAAGTTTTCATTGCACGCACTTCAATATACGGATGAAATCACCGAGAGACAGTGCGATCGAAACTCGTCCCAAAATCCATTATGTTTAGGGTTTGAATTTCCGTTATGTAACTGTAAGCATTGAACTGTTACGTAACGTGTATGATATCACGTTGCGGGGTAAACGATCCGACCTTCCACACGCATCGGTGGACTTTCCCGCAACAGACTACATTGGGTGCCTACTTATGTTCATAACAAATGCTCGCTATCTACATTATCATAGATAGCTTTTGCTCATACACCACAAGTATCACTTTTTATTACTCACTGTGTACACTAGTTGTATGATAATTTTATGCTGTAGTGTTATTGCTAATGTTTACCTGACTGTTATTTCGTGGAGAGCTATATTGATTTTTCTATTGAACATTAAATTTGTGACATAATATATTCCACTATAATAGCTTGCTAGGGTAAAAGGAGATGGATACGTTTTTATACCATCTCGACCAGGTAGTAAAAAAATGAAAGTGGTGGTATATAGATAGTGATGCACTCTTCGATTCAACACTCCAGGCTTGAGCATCAACGCTGAGTTGCTACGCTATGGGTTTTCTATAGTATACGTTTCGGGGAGTGTGCATCGGAATTGTACAATTGAATTCTGCCAAGCCCGTTTCATCATCTTACTCGATGTACGCCATGAAAGATGTACGACGTACGAATCTCACCCATTTTTTTATATTTTTCGAATTCTGGATTGGGAGTTAAGCTCGTTTTTTGTTAGTTATGGTAACAGTCCTTGTGTCAACATAAATTAAAAAAGTAAACTGATGAAGTACTACTTAATTATTTTTTACTAGATTTTTTTACATTCTGGCTCAGAAATCCCAGTCTCTTTTTTATAATTAATTTATTAATTTGATTACTACTATTACACTAATGATATTAAAATCTTTTCAATAAATAAGGATATGCGTTCAAAGTAAAGTAACTTTCTCTAAACGTCGTATTTATACGGCTCTAACAGCGATACGTAATTTTCTATTAGAGATAACTTGCACGAAGGTTCTTCTGCCGAGGCATTTAATTATAATTCGAATAATTCCCGACGATGCGATATTAAATATACATGGAAGCAATTGGATGTAAAGTTTATTATACGTCAAGTCATGCGTTTGTAGGTCGCACACGCAACGCTGAAAGCAATTCAATTAAAACATCTCATTCACACTTGTCATATGTTAGAAAGTCGTCAATGTAAGTTGTTGATAGAGCCATTTTGCAGAATGTAAAATTGTCGACTGTTATTTCTTGTTCAAACAACATTTCATGCGCTGTAACAGAAGCTATCAACGCAAACACATTGGAGCTTGTTTCTATATGTCTACCGTATTATACGTGTCCTGTTAACATTTTATTTTTTATCTTCTTTCTATCTTCATGATTTATGATTATAACTATGAGTAATGCTTGGTAAAAGTCAATTTCATTGAGAAACGAGTAGCAGAATATAACAGGCTTAGTATAGAAGTAAAGAGCAGCCATTTTTTCCAGTAAACCGAGATGAAAGCCTTTTCGGTATGAGCATGTTCGGCGCGATTTTGTTGTATAATTATCACGTTATACTGTACATTTCATCTTTTACTTTCTTATGCTTGTTACTGTTATCTTAAGTCTGAGTCAAATAAATATTTTCTATTTAATCTATTCTACTGATTTTAAATTTCTAAGTAGCCCTAAAAACTTGAATGCCAGCTAATATTACGAGAAACATAATAATACCTATTATGTTTCTCATAATTATTAGCTGGCAGACATAAATAGACCTTTTCAGAAAACCACATGACCTGTCTAAATTAAAGAGAATCGTTCTAAACTTTCCACAAAGCGTTCCCAAATAGGAATCACGTGTCGTCTAAGCCCCACGTGTAGGATATCTCTCCTGCAAAGTCACGTGTGCCCAATTAGGAAGCAACAGCCAAACCGCAGCTAGGGCTGCCAGATCTTCAAACCAAAAAGCCGGACAAACCAACTAGTTTAGCCGGACATTAAATTAAAAAGACCAAATAAAAATTGTTTGACGTCATTTACAGAAATTGTACTTTTCACATTCTAACGAAATAGCAAGTAATTCCTGATCTACAAACACATTAAATCTATAAAAAATATAAAATTTAAAAAGCCTAATATAAGCCGCACAGGCCTTACTCCGCCTAATTTAGTCGGACACACAACCAAAAAGCCTGCCCGTGTCCGGCTTTATCCGGACGCCTGGCAACGCTAACCGCAGCTATTCCCGTACCAAACTCATATTTCTCAATTCGTTTTCTTATTTATTTATTTATTATATACTTTATTGTACACCAAGATTACAATAACAATAAGGAAACCTTATGGTAAAACACATACAATTGGGGGCCTTATTGCACTTGGCGATTTCTTCCAGGCAACCTTGAATGGACAGAGACAGACTGGACACAAAATGGGGTTGCACTTGGTGCATATATAAAAGCTTACAAAAATCCTCCTTGTTGGATAATACCGTCCTCTTGATAAACCATAATGATTCAATCAACTGTTTCGTTGCGACGTTGATTTATTTAACTATGTGCAATGAAACAATGAACATAATTGCTCGTAGAATGTATTATTAGGATGTTTAATTCATGTAATGGTAATAAGACATGGTGTATTTTCCATAGACGCATTGTTAATTAATCTATACAAGTAACCCACCACATATATGTATAAACATTGGGTATTGTAATATATTTTATAGTTACATCACCATGCTGAATAGAAAAAAAATATTAAATTATGTCGGCGTGTATCCACAGATTTTTTTTTGTAAATACTCCTTATTTAGAATACCTGAGAATGCTTTAGAATAGTCACAAACATTTCTCATTTATCGCTCTTTTTATTAGTAAAAACCGTATCAATATCCGTGGCATAATTTAGGAGGACTAAGTTGATAAACAGACGCGAAAAGCGACTTTATTTTATACTATGTAATAAAAGTTGATACGTGACTTGCGGTGCAGGCAATCAATCATTCAGTTACAGTTTACAGCCTGAAGCTAAGAAGATTATACCTAAATAATGATATAGTCTGTTAATTCCATTAATGAAACAAGTACTATTACTATAGCCCACATCAGGTATTTTATGGTATCATTTAATACGGGTGTTACAGATATCTACGAGAGTCTCGCATCTAAATCTCAAATGACCTGAAACACTTAACGTCACAAGGCCAATCGTTTTAAAGTGCTTTATCAAGCTCTTACGTCCCCGTAACGTATGAAAACCGCGCCAGATCAAATAAGGAAGAAGATAACGGTGACCTCTCAGCATCTTTTATCGCGTGTTGTGTCTTACGATGATACCGACGTAATCTCGGAACGGTTTCATAAAGCTCCCTTCTTATCTGCCCTTGCCTTCCGACTGTTTGATATTCGTTTTAGTAAAGCCTTGATAAAATTCTCCTTTTAATACCGGCGCGGCGACGTACAACTGTTACTGGTTCTTTAAATTATTACTTTTCTTATTCCGGAATGGAAATTTCGTCGAACGGTCTCGTCTGTCATAAAAGTTAAAAAATATAGAAAGCTAGGCGAATTCTAAAGTTTGTCTAAGTCATTCGACTAAAAACTAACAGTCGAGTCAGAAAATACAATTTACATTTCGAATTCAACAAAACTAAACCACTCGACATTCAAATTGAGCATCGATTTTGAATACTTTTGCTCCAAAAAAAGTTGGGCCGAAAAACTGTTGAAAAGAGATCAGACATGGAAATAAGGCTATGAAATGAATATTTTGGTAGTAGGTAGTTTGAGTGGTCTTTGTTCAGACTTATTGTGTGTGATGTATTTGGAAAGCTCATTGACTGGTCGGATCGGGGTCTGCGTCAGACGCAGTGGTCCCGGAGGCATCTGCTGCGCGCACGCGAGACAGAATCAATCGCGCCGAGAGAGCAGCTGAACAACTTTCTCAGCGCTGGCGTATCGACGCGAGACCGGTGCGTACGAGTATGGTAGGCGACGCGTGACGCAAACTAACAGCGTTTAGCGTTACTGAGAAGCGTCCTGGAGGATAGCGCTTGAGTCGGATTTTTTACGGCTCTGAGTACCAAAATGATGAAAATATATAATCTGTCGAATCAAAAGAATTCCTAAAAGAAAGTGGGGTGATCAAGTAGTGGATTTCGATAGGTTAAGTTGATCATGATTCGATAATGTCTAAAAAACTCCAACGTTATTTTTTAGTCGAGAAACAAGCCCTTGCGAACATAATACATATCTTTGTACGATACTAGCTTCTGCCAGAGGCTTCGTCTGCGTGAAAGAAGAAAATATATGCCTATACCACTCAACAGCAATGTTACTGGTAAAATAATTATTAAAATCAGTCCAGTAGTTTTTGAGTTTATTCTTCACAAACAAAAACACAAAACTTTCCACTATATTACCTACACTAGTAGGATATATTGCTACGCTAAATATATACGGTACCGTAGCAAAATAATAGTACAATAAAAGCATGAAGGTGTTAAAATAAAACCAGTTGAGAAATTCATTCTTGACTACACTTCCCTTTAATAAAAACATGGTTAAACGCATTAGTGTTCATCGCAATAAAGAGAAAAAACGTTGTTTCCTATTCATTGGTTTTCACGTTTTCACATTCATCAAGTGATCAAAGAGGTACGAGGACCCTTTGATCTGAATGCTGAGCTGGACCTATCTTTAAAATGTCTTCTATTTTTAAGCAGTGTGTCGAATGTTTTTAGATTTTATTTATAGCAGTTTAAGCAAACTCTGCTGGAAAGGGAGGGTAATATCAAAGCTCAGTGTTACGGAAAAAGGTTGAAATTGAATGTTAATGTCAATAATGTACGGCGAGTGTCGGTAAGCGTTTCGCCTCGTCGTTTATACTGTGAATATCGAAGGACTGGTACAATTTGCCTGCTGCGGTCTTCCAGTTCGATTATAATTTAGGTGTCTTCAAGGTAAGAGTGATTAAGCTCTTGATAAATATAATAATAGGTACCAATCAACGATGTTTTTTTTTCTTAATTCATGAATCCCCGACCGGTCTCATAGGACCGCGCTTTTATTGTCTTACTATTGTGTCTCGTTTCGCGGGTATTGATAGGTTAAAAAACAGGAATGAACGTGGGTGCATTCACGAACATGTTAACTCACATACACAAGACACCCAGATCCGGAACAGTTATCTGTAGGTCATACAAATATTTCTTCCGTGCAGAGATCGAACCCGTGACAAATAACACAGTAGCTAACGCTCCACCACTACGCCAATCATGTCGTCTTTGCATCGCTGCTTACCATCAGGTGGGATCGCAATCAAGCACTAGTTTATATCAATTAAAAATAATGATTTTCGCTCATCGCTTGGCACACACGAACCAAGTGCAAGAACATCGGGAAACGCAACACTATATCGGCTTTCTCTTGCGACTCGAACAGCTTTATCGGCTCGCGCCCATAGAAAACTGCCAGGAGAAAATTATGAAATCACACCATCGAGGCGCACCGAGCACTGCGCCCGTCGCAGCCTTACACAAATGAAACTTTATTTGCTACGCCCGCTTTATATTGTAACGGTTTACTTTCATATATTTATAGCGATATTATTCGACTCTTCCTTAGCGTGGGCTTCAACAGATAAACTTTCATGAACATGCAGATACATCTCGCGATTCGAGGAAGTGATCATGTTAAAACGAACAAGCCAGATTGTTATTACAGTGTGGTGGCTGAATTTAATTACTTCTTAATTAAAATGGGAACCCACAGCTATAGAAATAAACAAAGAAAACATGCACAAAGATTGAATCGATTCATCTTGAATTTACGTAAATGCTTTTATGAATAACGACGAATTCATTGTACTTACATCGGCAGGTTGAATGTACTGTTAATGTGATGTTTTTAAGATTCAACTACACAAGACAAGATAAATTCATGTCGAACGATTTATTTCTCTCGTTTGTTATTAGGCTTATTTTCGTAGACAATAATAAATATAACTTTATCTAAAGAAATTCAGACAAGCAAAGATAAAAAAATGAGAACGCCCAAAAATATTATTATTGTTGTTGTTGTGAGATAGGTAGAATACGATATGAATAAATCAGAAATTACGATCATGTTGTAACGTTTCGAAATAAAACGACACACGGAGGAATGGTAATGGAAATCGGCGTGTAATTCTCTGTAATCCGTACACAATGGTAAAGATGATTTGTTATTAAAACCGGACCGAGTTGGATGCGCGGAGACCGCACGACGTTCAGTCCTGAATACTTCATTAGATGACTAAACGGAATCGTTAATAAACGGCAGAGAGGTGCAATATATAATCAGACACAATACATTTGCACATCATCCAAGGATCTTGTTTGATTTGACGGTCAGCCACAATTTGCTCTATAATTATTTGGAGCACTCGGTTCCTTTCAGTTTTTATTGGAACTCAATAAATGTGTAGTCTGTTAAAGGTTATAAATCAGTAAGTATATTGTAGATATAAAGAAACGATGCAGTCTTTTTTTAGTTTGATAGTCATCATAATGATTTTTCCTACTTTGGATTGTGCTGGAAGGCGTGTCAGACTTATACTGAATAAAATCCACTTCTATTCTTTCTTCGCCTTCGTTCCAGGGAAGAGAACCCCCGGGGAGTTCTCTTCCGCACAACCCACGGACCCAGTAGTATTCGTCCCTGTTGGGCCCCTACGGATTGCTGACATTTCTTTGCGGCGTCAAACACTGCGACGCATTTCATTATTATCCAATTAAAAACAACTTAAATGAACATCACCCAATACTTCATATCAGTCAATAAATATAATTTATTCAATTACACACAGCTAAAACGAGCCTTCCGAACTCGCGTTATGTGGAAGCAAAATGGATTTTAATTTTCACCGTAACATAAATCATTAAACATTTAACATTAATCGCGTGAAGACATGCGATTTAACACTGCGCCGATACAAATCGTTCGTACGTACGGTCATAAGAAAAAATGCCTTTTTTATTCCAAATATAACGACGATTTGCGCGATCCTCAGGCAGTACGTCGACCCAACTGCAGCATCGCGTACGTCTTTCAAATTAAATTGTTCATCGGATAGTCGTTTGTCTTCAAATATGTCTCGGCGTGTGAACAAATGGGGATCGCTCATTGTTTCTTTTTTGTGCTAAAAAGGTTCATTAGCACTGTATAAAAACAAAGCATTGAAATCGTCTTTAATTTTGTTCAGCGAGCTTGATTCATGACATGTTCAGCCTCCCTAATGACTGCAGGTAGTTTCTTGACTGCGGGAACGTTTGAAAGAGTAACCGGGGCCCGAAAACGCAAAAGGTAAATGAAGGTACCTCCTACATAATTGGATTTTAGTCAGTATAAGACTGACTCGCTATACTACAGAGCAGGAGAAGTCATTTGATGATATCCTAGTTAAAAATATGATTTGTGATCAGGAACTAGGAAGTCATGACTCAAAACCCACGAAGTATAATGCTTGGAAAACCCGATCTAAACCGCATTGAGAAAGTATAGGAATGTGTAATTAGATACAGGAGGCAAAATACCTTCTCCAGAATTTGAAATATAGTATGATAAATTATTATTTTGTTTAGACATTTAATTTGAGCTTTTGTTCATAAAATTAATGGTACCAGCCCGACATTCTGACATTCTACAAAGGAACAGGACACAACAAATCTTTTTAAGTATGCAACTCGTTTATGAAGAATATAAACAAATTACTGGTTATAAATCTTTCACTATCACCAGCATCATAAAGGCTTCGATCTCCTTTCCCATGAGAACGATATTTTCTATGGAAAGGAAGTCAGTTTTCTACATAGTACAGATCGAATCTGCTCAGGCATATAATATTAATCCGGTGCGGTAAGGCGTCATATCTGGCGAGTGAAAGCGGCGTGAAACTTCCGAACGGAAGCCAGCCGGCTTTCTACCCCGCCTCCTGTCGCGAGCGAAGAAAACTAACCCTGTGCCACTACGTGCCGCATAGATAGGGCGTTGACAGCTATGCGGTTTACGATCCCATTTAAGTGTAAAATGTAATACAACACTAAACTTTCTACGGTACAATGTTGCGAAAAGTGTAGGAACTGGTTCGTAAACTTAATATACGACTGCTGAATCTGCTGCTCTGACTTCCTGGATATATTAAAGTTGGATTACATCTTCTGCATTATAAATATGTAGTGTAAAGAAATTCATCATCTTCCTGCCCTTGTGCCGTTTTATTTGTCTTGTCACTCGTCACGCTATCACTAACTCCTTTTTCTTTCATATTCCTTCTCATATAACCCATCCCTCTTATCTTTAGTCTGCCTTTCCCTCTCCATACATATTTTATGTAAACTCATTAGCTACATGTATTTCATCCCTCCTCTTCACATGACCGTAACAAGACAAACGATTCCCTTTCAATTTATGCAGCATACGTTAATAAGCTGTCATATTTCAGTCACCTTATTCAATGTCAGCAAACAAAACATCTACAAAGTCAATTCTGACTACATTCAGCACACTTGAATAAACATTTTCGAAGTTAACAATGCATATCCAAAATAATTGATGGACACTTGATGGAGCAAATACGTATTGACGATGTCAAATAGAATTTTCAATAATCTGTAAACTGCAACAGACATCTAATTGCTGTACGAAAAGAGGTATACGGAAACTGACTGCAAGCCTAATGCATATTTAATGGATGAGAACACCGATTACAAATTCGGGCCCGAGCGCCACGTCCAGTACCGAAGACTTCGAGGATGCCAATTATTTCTAGCATATTTCAGAACTGGCAGACTGATGTCATGGATTTCCGATTTCATTTGTTTAGCAAGTCAATTATTTTACAAGTAGAAATGCATCCTCTACTCTAGAGTATCGGTTACATTGTTCGTACCATAATTATTCAAAAACGGAACGGGCAACGTTATTATTATTTATTATTATTCAATGCGGTTTTGTTTCTTCTTAAAATTAAATAGATCACATATTATATATACTCCATTGCGTTGTTCGCAAACTTAAAAAACTACTGAAGTGATTTTCATGCGGTATACACGATTAGACAAAGTGGTTCATGAGGTGCACCGAGAATTTCATTCGACGTCTAACAACCGTGCGAAGCTGGGTCGGGTGCCTAGTAAGAGAGTCGATAAATCTAAAACAGCATAAATCACACCACATATTACATAAATGCACTTTTGTTAGCTAACATATTATCGACTAAGAACCAAACTCGTGCGCGGGCGCAGCACCCTAATAGAAAATAAAGCCATAACATAACATTACAAGCCATAAAGCATTCGCAAATCCCTTACACGACAAGGCAACAGCGCAGAACCAACCATCGTATGTTCCACGGCTATTACGCGTAACATTGTCTACAATTGACTACATGGTGTTATGTTTACCTTACATTGTGGAGACTATAATATACAAGTGGCGATTTCTACAGGCGAGCGAGCAAGGTCATCCGCCACGTGCGATCGGCCATTGTATTGTGTGAACAGAATTGCTTGATTTAAATTATTATACACACTCTTCCATGCGTGTTTGATGTCGACAGAAATAATTTCCTCTACAATTGGCCTTTGAGATAATTATTTTGGTCATGTGAATATGTAATGAAGTGGACTAGCGATTTGTTTGCGAAAGGAAATGTCGTGTTTGATTGAACGTCCGTGAACGTTTTTTTGTAATCCGTATAATGTGCTTGATTTTGGGTTTTGCAATTTCAATCATAAGCTGAATCATAAGACATTTAGTTAAGGGCAGTTGACTGACCACTTCAATGATGCAAAAATGAATTCATTTGCATTTACCAGTCCCGAATTTCAACATTCGGGGCTAAATATTTCAAGTACAACTGAGCCAAATTCCTGCAACATTATCAAAAAGGTCAGAGAGCGGAACCTAAGTTGGGAATAAATATGACTATATCCGCAATAGCCTCACATAACACAAGTATTACAAAGCTAAGCCTTGTCGCGAGTGTCGCAAAAGGCAATAAAACAATAATAATGTCCGCGCAGAAACAGTAATGCGCGGTAATAACGTGTGATACGTGAAGTTGCGTAAACAAATAACTGAATGTACGATAGCACGCCGACATTTACGAGATCAACTCAAGTAATGCTCCAGATTCGTGGATTACGAGGTGCGTGAACAATCTGCATTCGATATAGTTCATCATACCGTAGCAATACGGTGAACTATATACAAATTCGCACATCGTACATTGTTAAAAGTGATCTACGTATTAGAATGCTGTATATGTATAATGCTATAATTTATGGAATTAAATTTTATAAGTAAATTGATTTATGAATGAGGAAAATGTAGTGAGAAAATTTTTGTATATCAATACGAATGGCTTTATGAGTAGGGGAAGCCATGAAAACGATGGATAGAATGTGTGAAGGTTATTATCGCTAGAAAAGGGGTGGCCCATGGAAGATGACACTGTGATTAAGACTAATGGAGACATACCTATATGGATGAAGAAGATATGTTGCGTCAACCCTCAATAAATTTAGAATAAATAGAGAATGATTATCAGCAATTTGAATATAATAATCTTACGATCATCCAAAGTTATAAAGTGGATAAAATCAACACAGAAAAAACGTTCCGCCTCTGAATTCAAGAAATCCATCATAAAATCAGTAGGTACAAGAATTGGTGATATTGTACGAGCAGAGCGTGCAACAAAACATCAAATAAAACGTAGAAACTCGTGTTCACACTTCACAAACTGCAATTTAATACGTGCAAAAAATGTAACTTTAGTCATTTTCATAACGAGCGTTAAAGACTATGATTGACAGCGTCTCGAGGATACGTAGAGGTTAAATTTTAAATAAATAAAGACTGGACAAGAGTATGTGAGGCAAGATGACAGTCACACCTGATTAATTGACCATCATGAAGCAAAAACACTTCCAGTGTGAGCATACTCCTGAATTAGCTACACATCTCTAATATCCACGTATTGCGTTGGATGTGGTTGCCAAATTGATTATCCAAAAAAAGGAGGCGTATGATGTATTGTACAAAAAGTTTCTTAGAATTATCCACAATAGGTGTACAGACAATAGAACATATCAGAATATTAGTTGGCAAGGAACACGTGTTGCGAATGTAATTATTGCAGTTTCATAAAAGACGTATAACAATAAAACTGTTAAAGCAAACATTGACATTGACCAAGACGTCCTTGTAAACATTCTATTGAAAACAGAAAATGGTTTCACGTTAAATGCACATATTAATGCAAATGGACAATGTTTTGTTGACACATCACAAACAATAAGATCGCTTGATAAGACCGATATTAAATTTTCATAAATTTTTAGATAATGCTGAATAAACAGTGCAAAAACTTGTTTAGATTAATTTATATTTCTTGAATTGTTCTTTTAGATGGCTAAATATTTGTTAATTGTTTTATCCTTCAAAGGAGCGTTAGAGGGCAATACGATGTTTTTGAATAAAAAGGTTCCAAGAATTAAATTTTTGAAACTACTTATAATTAATCAACATTTAGTAAGATAGTATTGTGACTGGTCTTAACATATCTGTTATATCTACAGGACGTTCTTCTACAAATCTACGAGTAATAAGAAGTTTTCATCGATTACATAATGTATCTCAGACGTGGCCAGTGAGTGTTTTGTTAACAATTTGCACCCAAACCGTGTCCGTTGCAAACGAGAGCACAATGGTACATGCGTAACCGACTACAGCTGTAGTACCACAATAGAGAGTTGCTGTGAAGAGTTACGCAAACACCTCTCGTTTGTTTACAAACTATGTTTTGAGTTTTCTAACGCCAGCCTCTTTAATATCGACAGTTTCCTTATTGTGTTGCTCGTAACTATAATCCAAGTCAATAAAACCTTTATAACGTAACGCGGATAAGTTTTTATTTATCTTTTACCTACATTGTTGCGTGGAACCTTGTATAACGTGAAAACTTCACTCGAATATTATACAAATATATCAAAGCATGATATGCCGCAGGTATATCGAGAGCCTAGTGTATGATATGGTAGGTAATGTCGACCGTTCAAGTACACGTGTATAACTAACTACTATATCGAAACACATATCAAATTGAAATAAAACAACCACTATTACATCAGGACATGGTAATTTATTGTACAAAAATAGTGTGCGAGCGTGAACTCATGCCTCACAACATACACAAACAAATATTAAACCTAGGTTTTTATGTATAAAATGCATTCACTCAGTATGTTAGACATAGCCTATTTTTGTTTACAATATAGTGAGGTGTATCGTTGAGTTTTACAACCACGTTTGCCACGCCCCATATAAATCCCAACACAGCAAACAGACTCATGGGCGTATAAGTTTTCGATATACACGTCTATCGACGAGAGAGTTACAACACATTTAATATTAGATTAGACGTAATAACAACTTGGGCTATCTAATCCGATTACTTATCGTTTATAGTCAAGGCAACATCACTTGACGTGTCGTCACGTAATAAAGAAGCTATTGCCCCCTTCCCTTTCGATAAAAAGTTTACATTGAATGAAGGAGACCCAACTTCATAAGATCGGTTACTGCATATTGCACAAATAACAAAGGCAGCGATAAATAAGGCAATCGTAGGGCTTGCGCTAACACGCATTAATCTGAATGTAAAGAAGACAAGGCGTTGTTATAACTCCTCGTATTCGCCCGAGTCTGTCGTAGAGATAAAAAAAGTGAAGCAAAAACCAATTTATCATGTCGTCCCACGCACGCGCCGAGCAATATAAGCAAACACACATAAAAAAAAAAAAAACGTAAAACATAGAAACAGCCCGTAGAGTGTAAAACCCAACGATAGAGACTGCGAACAACTGTACAGTCCATGAATAACTTAGTTATATTCACATTATCTACATTATTATGGAACTTTATCTGGCATCACTTATACCGCTGGACCCTAGCATAAACATAAACACAACAGACATACGGAAAAGGGAGATTTTAATTCGCCGTTTAGCAATGGACTTTACGATACTTTTTACAACTTATACTATATGATAATACTATCACGTTGTTAATTTATTTTATGACGGGACAATAAAATGTTCTGTTACTTGGGATGTGGACCTTGACAATCTCGTGCCGTGTATAAAATACCTATTGGTAACTAAGTACTGTCGCAAAAACAATCCTACAAGAATTCTCTGACTAACTCAGAGCACTGTTTTTTATGTTAAAAACGTACAGATTATTTTATACAGTCTGTTTTTTTCCATATCTCGTAAAATAATCTTAAACGGCCCCTTCTGTACACAGTTTTAACAAATAAAGATAGCAAACTGGTATAAGAAGTATAGGTATCATGGTATTTTGTCTACAGAGCACCTGTTATATAACTATGAGGAACGTACAAACGCGATATTAACACACTTAGTAAGTTAAGTCACGTAACTGCAGAAAATAATAGTAATTTCAACACTAACAAAGATTTGCGATCGCGGCGATGAAACGTGATGTAAAGTGCAAATAATGATAAAGATGATGAGCAGTGTTGACGATAATGACTTCAATGACTATCATAATGATACTTTCGTGAATTTTATGCTCGGACGTGATGGATGCAATAGTCAAACGTGCTCATCGCTTACGATAATATAAAAACTTTAATACCTAACTCTTCGATAGTCCAGTCGTGACGAATGCTTGTTTTATAAAAGTTTTTAATTAGAAATACTGATACGTATATGGGATCGATAGATAAGCGTTCGGCATTACCTGCCAGTTTTGATTTCGTTTTTGTTTCAGTGAAATGAATATTCATGTAAAACATAATAGTCGGAGAGAGCCAAGAGTTAGTTGGAATGAAAAAAGTCATTAGTGGTATGAACCGGTGTGCGCGCACGAGGCGCCACCCGGAACGGCGCGCGCGGTGAAAACCGCGGGAAACCGCAATAGTGAGCGCGCAGCCACAGCGCGAGAACCGTGTCAGTAGTGTGAAACGCTAATTGCACACGGCGAGTTATGGCGCGCCCGGCCCGCAACATCGCTGCAGCCGCTCGTTTCACTAAATTGCAATTGATTTATAATATATCATACATTGCGATCTTGACTCTACGTGCGCAACTTCGACAGAAACATTTCTGAACCACATTCAGTTACTAACTGTATGCGAATCCAACGATCGTACATTTACAGCTTGACATCGCGCCTACTCACAATTCCATAGTAACGTTCAGTAACTCATCCGTTATAACTTTGAATAAACTTTCTACGTTGATGAACACATCTGACTTTTCCGCCTAACAACAATATTATGATAAACGGCGAATAAACCTTAAAGATTTTCCAGATAAAGTCCCCCGTCAGTTTCCTACGCTATTGTTATCAATAAATTAATTATAGAATCTACAGGAAACCGATTCGGAGATCTCAATTTTTAGTGGGCCTTGGTGAGACGCTCCGTGCATGCCTCGTTGAGACAATTTGAGTCCAGCTCAAATGGCGAGCGTGGAGCCACCTGGACTGCTCGACAACACTAAAGTTCCACTTAACATATCGCGCTACTCGACCACGAGTACCTCAGGCAGTAACTAAGGCTAAATCACAAATGTTGCGCGAGGGCTCGCCGGCCACCAATGCCGCTAAGCACCCCGTATCAGACACATCCTCACTGTTTTTGCCATCTTGTTTAACACTAGATTCGACTCTGTTGTTGTTATTCACCGCACTATTCACTTTTAGATCTTTGCTCGCGATACATCTGTTCACAGCACTTTCACTTTTATCGGCGAAGAAGGAGCGACGGTCGGAGTTCGTAGCCGGGGGCGAGGTCGAAAACAACTTGATTTCCAGGTCACGGTGGCCGTTCATCGAGGTGACAATCTCAGAGGATATGTCTAGAGCAAGAGGAGAGCGAGGTTCCGGCGAGCTAGCCCTTCTCGTTGGTGGGAACAATGAGTAAAGATTAGGGGCGGAATATGTTTCGCCGGTATTAATCTCTCGTCGTTCCGGAACCCTCGATGAAGGATCGCTCCAGCTGCGTCGCAACGTCGTGTCTGCTCCCCTTTTACCAAGAGGTCCGACCACTTTCATAGACTCTTCCAATTTCGTCGGCGCGAAGTCACCACAAGAATTTTCGTCGAGCAAATCTGCGATGGAATCGGCATCCCAGATTTGTCCCACAGGGTCACAGAGACGACACTGACACGAACTAACCGCGGACTCGACAGGTGAAGCGGCCTCGGCTAAGCCAAATCGGGTCGCTTCTAACGCTTCCCCTAACGCTGAAACTCGATACGTTTCCGGCACTGGTTCAGGGTATTCTAACACTTTTACATCCAAACGATAAGGCAATGACATTTCTCGACAGTAAGTATCTTCATATACGCCATGTGACGAGGTTAAGCCTGAAACCGCACAATGATCGACATCACCGAGGTCCAAAGCACCTGTTGTTAAATCGTGCGGTATGATATTATTAGGTTTTCTATCCTTTTTGCGTCGTTTCCGCGGTTTGATAATCCTGGGCAACATAGTCTCCGAGTTGGTCGAGCCGGAACTTTCATCGCTCGCGACACTGACCGCATCCGTGTTGTTGTTACGTCCGCCTCGCGTGGAGCGCGCCGGCTGCTGCTGGGCGCGCGGCCTGCTTCCCTCGGGTGCATCACACCGGTCGCGCGCGACGTGCTCCGCTTGTGCGAGCGGCCGGTGGTTGCGCTGCTCCGGTGCCGCGCTGTACTTTCGTCGGTCGTGCCTATTTTGTATGATGAGGGGTGCTCCTTGTGCGTGCATAGCTAACTTGGACACCGGCGTGTTCCGGGACTGTGGTGGTGCACGTCCCGCCATCGATATGAGCGGGGCGCCGAGCCATGCATTCGGGTGCGGAACGCCATAGGGTGGGTAGTAGGGCGGCGGGAAACCCGGTGCGGTGGTGGCATACTGAGGGCGAGCGGGTTCGCGGCGCCCTAGGGCGGCGCGCTCGCCCGGACTCATCACGCTTAAAGGGGTGTTTAACCCATATTCGTGAAAGTACGTTTCACTGTCACGGTAAAAGTCCGAGTTGCAACGCGATGTCGTAATCGTACACTAACATCTGAGGCGAGTAGCGGGTAGCGCGCGTCGTATCGCCGCGACAGTCGGCAGAAGACTGGAGTGAATGAGTGCGGTGCGAGCCGGCGGCGGGCGCGAGTGTTGAGTGGGAGCGCCGCTGACTCGCCGCCACGCGACTATCGCGCCGTCGATGCACCGGAAAACTTTACAACCCTAATCGCTTTACAATTAAACCGCTCGACATTGTTTACTTTCCTTGCGGTGTACAGAAAAAAGAAAACAACGTTTGTAATTGTTCATTTAAATGGTAACGAAGCAGATAAAACCACAGCTCCGTTTAATGGTTGAACGGTACCATTTATTTGTTTGAATATTTTTACTTTTTCACGTGGTAAGAGGAGAAAATTTTCATGCATATTATACAGTTTTTAAATAATAGTTTGTATCTTGTCTTTACAGTAAATCAAGTTAACGTTATAAAATAAATCTTGGTAGGCGCACTTACCGCTTTCCCCAGGCACGGGCACTAAAGGGTCTGGCTTGAACTTACCTGTCAGAACAAAATAACGAATAGGTATTAAAGTGAAACACCATCACACATAAGGAACTTAGGGAGTCTTAAAAGTGACATTATAACTTTAACGCTTCACTAACAAACAACGTTAATAAAATGCATTTATTGGGCTGTAAATTGTTTTGAAATCTACCTGAATGGCTCTTTAATGGCACACTTTCTTGCCAATGGTGTGGAATAAAAATAAAGTTATAAAAATCGGACATTATGTTCATAACTTTTGATTTTTAAGCATCAATGGGCAAGTTTCGACTACTCGAGAAAAGATTTCCTGGAATGATTGGGGGAAAGCTTTTGCCTAGCAGTGAGACAGTAGACGTAGACCGGTATTTGACGGACAAGTATTGTTTTTTAGACGTATTATATTTTAAATATTTTGTAATTATATGTATTTAAATAGGTATTATATTTTTTAAATATATTACATACTTACTTATATTTTATTATTACTAGCTGACCCGTAAAATATTCTGACATACAAATTACAGTAGTGTACATTTTTTAGTTAAGATTTTCAGCTGCATCTTATTAATTTTATTTTTGTAGTAGGTAGTTTTTTTGTGAATCTCTGCCAGGCCTCTAACGAAGATGTTTTTTAGGAAACTGCATGGGGCTTTATCCACCTCGTAGGCAGTTGGTGGATATCACGTCTACGAATTTTTAGTTCTAGGATATGCCGATTTCATCACGATGTTTTCCTTCACAGTTCATACAAATGTAAAGGAATGTACTTAATTAAACTTCTATATGTTAATTATTTGTGTAATGCCTTTATTTACTAGTGACATTGGAAAACTGCTCATTAGCCTAATTTTGCAAAAACTTGCCAAATGAATAACAATTTCGTAACTGTGGCTAGAATCATCATAGGAATTCCTAGCGAAATTTTGGAATTTATTTATAAAATAACATAGAATAAAATTATATAGGTAAGAAACACGTTTTCGATATTCACTAAAATAATTAAAAATTCTGTCGTATTTATTATAAATATATTTTAAAACCAAAAAATGTTTACTCATTTATACAGATGTTGGTGAGGGTCGCGGGAATCCGATGGATTAGAGATGCACAGGACTGGTATTTATGGCGACACTTGGGCTTCCCCAGCCTACAGTGGCCGTCTTTCGGCTGAAATGCTGATGGTGACTCAGTTTCTGATTCAACTAAAACTTAAAGTGAAAGAGTGAATAGGCTAGCGTGCTTCCTTGTTCGACTACATTGTCGCTTTCCATCATGTCAAATGGTGGTCAAGCGCAAAACCTTTAAGAGGGTCGCTCGGATCCGTGTATCGTGTATGTAAGTATGGTTTTTTAATAAGCTGGTTTCTTCATCCAACGCAATGTTTCATAAAGAGGCAACGCGAAGAAAAAAGAGTGAAAGGAGTGTTCACGCGTTATCTACGAGGGTGGTCCGATAAGTACTTAGCCTACGAAAGAAAAATAAAAAAATCGGAAAAGTGGCGATGTATTTCTCAACATAGTCTCCTTATAGCTCGATTTACTTAACCCGTTGGTGCTCCAACTTCTTTAACCCGTCTAAAAAAAATATTTTCCAGAGGTCTGAAAAAAGCGCCTCCGTGGCGACTATAATCTCCTAATTCGGTTCAAATTTTTGCCCAGCGAGTGGCTTTATCAAGTTTAGAAACAAAAAGACGTCGCACGGGGCCAAACCTAAAGAATAAGAAGGGTGGAGCAACAGTTCATAGCCTAATTTGACTATTTTGGCCGTGGCGACGGAGGAGTGTGAGCCGGTGTGTCGCCATTGTGGAACAACACTTTTTTCATCGCCAAATGAGGACGTTTTTTCTGCAGTTCGGCGTCGAATCGACCCAATTTTTCGGCATAGGAGAGCCCTGTGATCGTATTGCCCTTCTTCAAGTAGTCGATATCTATCACTTCTTGCGAAAGCCAGAAAACGGTGGCCATCACGTTTCCGGCCGATAGGACAGTCTCGCCTTCTTCCGAGCACGTCCGCGGGGTGAAATCCACTGTTTCAAATGTTTCTTGGTCTCCAGTGTGTACCAGTGGTTTCATGTTTCCCTGACAGTCACAAAATGATGCAAAAACTTCTCCGTATTGTGCTGAAACAGCATCAAACACTGCTCTGAAGTGTTCTTACGGTTGCGGTTGTTGTCTGAAAATAAAAAACGCGGCAGCCATCACGCAGACAGCTTTTTCATGCCCAATAATTCATGGAGGATATGACCTACGTGGTTTTTTGAGATGCCCAATATCTCAGCTATCTTGCACACCTTTAATCGATGGTCTACCTATACGAGGTCATGGATTTTTGTCACTTTATCCTCCGTGGTAGCCGTTTTTGGAGCATCTGGGCGTGGCTCCTCAAAAGCGGACTGGCGCACACGTTCAGCTCAATAAATCAATTTTGACAATCGCCATCGAAAGAGAAGAGTCACCGTACACAGTATTCAAGCGCTCTTTGATGTTGCTGCGCGACTTCCCTTCCAAAAATAAGAATGAAATCACCGACCGATATTGCTCAATTCCATTTTTTCTAAAATCCGTCGACACGTCAGTTTCCAGACGCAGTCAAAAAAAAACTACGAGTCCAATTCGGCTAAAATTTTGAAAGGAGCCCTCTAAGGAAATGTACAATATGATAAAAAAAAAATCTTGCGATAGTGGCGCCATGGGGCGGTGAGGCTAAGTACTTATCGGACTGCCCTCGTACACCTGAACACTCTGTTAGCATTCGATTATTCCGTCACTCACTCGAATATTTTACAAAACTTGTTCCGAGAATTACTTTTCTAATTTATGACTAGGTAGATACATTATGAAGGGCCAAAGTTCACGCAAAATAGCAGATTTTCAGAGGTCTTTACTGAATAAGTTTTAATTTCAATAGAAGTAGGATAATATCTACAAGATATCTGTGTTTTCAAAATATCTAGAGGAAGATTTGTAATAAGTAATAATTTTAAAAGGTAAAGGGTTGTTTCCACAGAATGGTTATTTCTATTGCCGCTACAAAAAATATTACAGTTAAAACTTACAGGTATCCCTTTTAACTATACCTACTCATACAAGAAACGTCAGTTTTTTTTTTGCTTGATTTTAATATTGTAGTACCCTTAGTAGGAACCCTTCAGCTGTGTGTCCGATTCACCCTTAACCAGTTATTTTTGTTAATATTCGTCGCGTCCCGTGACCTGCCTATCGACCACTGAGACTGATGAGCGAGACCCATGAGTTAGACCTTTCTCTATATAAACGTCAGCTTTATGAATATTGTCGTGCGTACGTCTTTTCAATTTAACCAGTGTAGATTGGTACAATTGAGTTCTTAAAGGGTGCCTCTCTTTAAGAATCATACCCCTACAAGAAACTTCAGTTTTTTCTCATTTTAATGTACGGAACCCTTCGTGTGCGAGTCCGACTCACACTTGGCCAGATTTTCGTCGTGTCCCGTGACCTGCCTATCGACCACTGAGACTGATGAGCGAGACCCATGAGTCAGACCTTTCTCCATATAAACGTCAGCTTTATGAATATTGTCGTGCGTACGTCTTTTCAATTTAACCTGTGTAGGTTGATACTATTCAGTACCTAAATAAGGGGGGGGGGGGGGGTACTCCCTTTAAGAATCATACCCCTACAAGAAACTTCAGCTTTTTTTCCATTTTAATATTGTAATACGGAACCCTTCGTGTGCGAGTCCGACTCACACTTGACCAGTTTTGTCGTCGTGTCCCGTGACCTGCCTGATGAGCGAGACCCATGAGTCAGACCTTTCTCTATATAAACGTCAGCTTTATGAATATTGTCGTGCGTACGTCTTTTCAATTTAACCCGTGTAGGTTGATACTATTCAGTACCTAAAGGAGGGGGGGAGGGGTAACCCCTTTAAGAATCATACCCCTACAAGAAACATCAGTCTTTTTTTGGATTTTAATAATGTAGTACGGAACCCTTCGTGTGCGAGTCCGACTCGCACTTGACCAATTTTTTCGTCGTGTCCCGTGACCTGCCTGATGAGCGAGACCCATGAGTCAGACCTTTCTCTATATAAACGTCAGCTTTATGAATATTGTCGTGCGTACGTCTTTTCAATTTAACCTGTGTAGGTTGGTACTATTGTGTGCTTAAGTGATTGTTTTTGAGATGAGGATTGAGTTTTTTGATTACTTGATGTTTTTTATTGTAGGTGGATCTTACAAAATGGATTCTGTATTTATGACTAGCTGTCGCCAGCGGCGTCGCCTACGTGAAATTAGTACCTCCCATTTATAAGAGGCGATTCCCATTCAAAATTATTCATTAAAAAATTTCTATAATTTTTTTTTTTAATCATCCCTACGTTAAAACGCATAAAACAAAAGAAAACATCCAAATCAGTCAAACCGTTATTGAGTTTGAGCTAGACTACCGAACAACAATTGATTTTTATTTAAAAGATGTCTTATAAGTAAGTTACTGGTAGGTACTTGGTTGACAGTATTTTTTCATTAGGTAATGTTTGATTGCCCATTATTTTTAGTAGTCATGCAGACGAATTTTTCAAACGTTTACTATAGGAGCAAAGGATTACAAATGTCCTCCAGAATCCTTCGCTTTGTAATAGAAAGTTTGTAACGCTTACGCAACTGGAGTACCACAGTTCCAAAGCCTCATATTTTATGAATATTCAAATAGTAAAACTACGCTTCGACCCCGAAACTACAACAAAAACTAAAACTCAAATGCTCAAACTCAATCAGTTCAGAACAGAACTCATTAAAACAATTTATATTCACACTTAGCACGCGACAGTACAATACCATATGCAGATACGTATACTAAGTTCATTTAGCATATTCATATATGAATATATGATATATCATAACAACAAGAACTTTCATCGAGTCGAGGCGAATAATGAAAGTCGATGTACACGATACGTTGTGTCATTATCGTAAACATCTGTTTATTATTTTGTATCCTCTTTATACAAATTATAACCTCGCTGTGTTTGTCTGATTGCGTAGAATTAAAAAAAAACTACTGAACGGATTTTCATGCGGTTTTCATTATTAGATAGAGTGATTCATAAGGTAGATTTAGATGTATGTATAATAAATGTTTATTATAATAGAAAAAAGTGGACACTTTCGAAGATTTTTAACACTCATGCGAAGCCGTTACCATTGGTTTCGCCCGTGTGGCAGTAGAAAATTGTTCCAAAGGAACATATTTCTGGGATAAAAAATGTATAATTATGTGCTATTCTAGGACATGGTCTACCCATGTACCAAGTTTCATTGTTTAATCGTTCGAACGTGAAAAAGTAACAAACGTAGGTACATACACAAACATTATTCACAAACCTTCGTCTTTATAATATTAGTATGATAATATATAGGCATATATATTATAATATAGTGTGATAGTATCTTAAAGTTAGTAAAAGCGAAGGAATTAATTTGTTACTGTTAGCAGATTCGCTTCGGGCAATGCTAAATTGTTGATACTATGTGTGTTCGTAGACCAAGAAGCCTCGGAGCACCGAAACATCAATAACTAGAACTTCTTTTATTTGTATCTACAACACTGTTGCAGCGGCCATTGAAATAGATTTAATTTTATAACGCCTCGCTCATGCTTCGATTAAGATATTTATTAATTGCCTGTCTCATAAAAAAGGCAGGTAACAAAGAACTTTTCTTTCTACTTTATTCTTTACAAGTGTACCACGTTAAATGTTTTTTGTTCTTTTTATGAAAAGAAACCAAAAAGATTTTACATCTCTATTTTATTTCTGAGAACATACAATAGCTAAGCTGAATGTAACTAAGTATTTTGTCAGTAATTTGATATTATTTGTTCAAACCCAGTAAACCGGACAAAGAGGTCAAACGTTGTCTGAAAGTCATATATCATTAATACTTTTGTGTCTGTCATTTTCACAGGAAAAGAGCCTCGTAAAAATGTTTGATATCACGCAAATGACGCGCCGACCCCACCTTGAGAGGGTTGAAATGAAATAAAAAATGTATGATTGTTGATTTTTGTATTTTTTATGCGTGTGTATTAAAAGGGGTGGCTCGCCTATCTGTTTGGGCTACGTAAATAATGTGATAAAGAATGAATGAGTTACTTTACGAATGTCTGATGTTCTGTGATTTAATTTAATGTGTAGTTTGATTTAATTTGTAATTGAATTTGTAATTTAATTAGTAATTTAATTTGTAATTTTACTTGTAATTTGATTTGTAATTTAATTTAATTGTTATTATTATGTATTATTATTTGCCTCATATAGATTTATAAAACTTCCTTATACTACCTAAGTGGCTTATTTTATGTATGCATGTAAGATTCACATCCAGTAGGTGTCAATCAGATATTTTATGTTGTGATTTATTTTTGTATATGCGTGATTGTACATCAGTTTTGTGAATTACAAATAAAAAAAATAAATAAAAAAAATGTCAGCTCAAAAGGGCGGATTGAAACGAAAATGAGGCTTGGCAGTTAAATTTATTAGATCACTTTCATAATGGGACTTGATACAACTTCAAGAGAGCTTTACAGAAGACTTTGAAAGTTTTAGCCGCACTTAGCTATTTTCAAACCCCACGATGATGGCTTAACTTTTTACTCACTTTCCATAAATGACTTTATCCCGGCGCCAATTTGCTGTATGCACAAACAACTTTAGCTCATATTACATGTGGCGAGAGACAATAATAGCGTGCAGTTAGTGTCACGTAACATCGCGGTGCATCGTACAGATCGTTCACGGCGGATCAGAGAAAGTGTTCAGATTCGTTGACCCTTGCCGTCGCGTGCTTAGACAAAATCAATTTAGCATCCGCTCTCGCTCTCGGATAGATGCGTTCACCGACTAACACCGCGGTTATTACGTGTTACGCTTGTTACGAGAGCATCGGTGATTATATCTCACTAAGAGAAAGTTATTAGCCGTACCAAACAGGTCTTTGGACTGTGCGCTACCCCGAAGGCGTCATCATAATTTGATCGTGTCAGCTTTCTCTTGAGCCAAGTCTCAAGTTGCAGTAATTATAAATGCTGTTGCGTATTATCTCTTACTGTAATGCTAATGACACATACAGTTGGCCGTTTTAATAGTGCTGTTTCTTCATCCTAGCATATTCCGAGGCAATTGCTCTAATAGCTACGTTTACTTATCTCAATCTGTTATAATTAAATAATTATATTGGCCCTTCCTTCACTAACTGTCTTATAAAACATTATTTTATGAGGTACCTACGTCAGTGTTGCCACTGTAATCGTATAGACTTTCTTCATCGGCAATTAAATTTTGCAATAAAATGAAGGAAAATTGAAGGGTCGTTATTTTTTGCATGGAAACCACTCTCGGTGCTAATTGCTTCCAATATAAAAACGTCAAATAAAAGCTACATAAAAATATTTACGTACTATTTCTCGTTGGACACATAAAAATATCGAAAACATTGTCGTGCGCTAAAACGATGACTTTTATAGGTGTTAAATAACCAAACAGCCTGCAGTTTAGCGACCGCAACAGAAAAAAAAAGTATTACCGACCATTACATTCGAAAGTCACCAAATATTTTACATATTTGCTGGTTAATTATCACTATTACCGGATACACTTTCCATTTCCATACACACATGCATATATTTTTATCAACAGTAAGTAGTTATGTATTGGATATTATTTATGCGTGTCGATGTTATCAGTAAGTACTTCAAGTTCAAGCTTCTAATCATTACGATTTGAATGTCTAGGTTACGGTATTACCGCATTCCTTCAAAGAACAGACTAATAAACTACATTATATTTTTTCAGAGACAGCCTATCAAAACTACAATAGGCATACATAAAAAACAAGGTTAGTACATGGAGTATCTACATACACGTTAGAAATATTAAACATAATTTAATTTTCTGATCGCGTCCACGCTATATTAACGCTAATTCAAGGTTAGCAACACAAAGCAAATAAACTGATGGATGGATTATTTTATAGAGCTGACGTGTCTAGACAAACAGACCAAAGTTCATCTGTCACGTATTATTTGGATAATATCTAGAGCAATTTTCGTATAACCTTTAAAAAGGAAATCGAGTAGCCAAGCAAAAAGGTTATGTTAGCGGTAAAGGGCATTTCTGTCATCGTCTGTCAACAAAACCTCCTTTAATTTAAAAGTAAAACTTGTCTTCCATTCTTTATTTAAAAATTTGAATTTACAATCGGCCAGCATTTGCATTTAGCGCTTTTTAGCAGTCGTTTGCGCGGGCACAACGTCTTCCGGTGAATGTTCACGTAATTGCGTTTCCGTCAGTTGCAGCTAGCGCCGCCGGCGCAAGTGTTCGGCCCGTTTACTCAATAACTACCTATTGTTTACGCTAATCATCGATGTGTTAATTGCTATTTTAAATGGGCACTCTATATTATGCGACATTTGTTAGCAGAACGCAACACTTAATGTAACTGGTTAGTGAAGTGCAACGAAACGATCAGAGTGACAACATTATCAGTGTAACTGAACGTTTCTTTATGACTATACAACGTTATTTTTTAAATAAGTATACAATGGAACTTGATGATACAACGCTGGAATAAAGACAAACGGTCTATTTAAATTCCATTTTGCGCAAAAGAAATAAGTATTCGTTTAAAAACAAAACAATGTTGTGATGTGGCTGCGTTGTATCGAGGCCTAATGCGATTTTGATTGGCGCCGCTCAAAGCCTGCACTTTCACTAACGCGTGAAGCGTTTACGTTATGGTTTCTTTATAGTCTGTATCTTTTACATTCACTAAACCTCGTGTTTTGCGTTTACTGCCATTAGTCTGTAATACGAGTTCTCGATTGAAAATCACGACGCGAATCGCATATATCTGAAACTAGCGCACATTGAATCGATTACACACTTTCACTACTTTTTATAGTTAACCGACTAAATTTTAATGTCCTTTTATTTAACTTTGCCAACCATTATTTTATGTTGTTGTATTTATCAAAATTTCGGAGGGAAACTGTGGATAAAAAGCGTGTTAAAAGTTTATAACGGTTTAAGACCAGTTTTAGGGTTTATTGCGAGAGTAGTGTCTAGGCGTACACTGTATAATGGATGATCTCGCCAAAGAAATTGTAACTTAATACAAAGTTATGCGTTTTCGCGGCACGAGCTCACTTTACGAGGCTATAAACCATGACGTGTCGAGCCTCTATGACTGAGCAATATTAAGAACTATGCCCAGCCTCATTTGTATTCCACTCAACCATAAATCGGAAGATTGTTGTATCCAAGTATCTGTACAGTTGTCATTACGTACAGATCTATGGCACTAACTCGGGCTCTGACTATTAACTAAGTATTAAGATCGTTGAATTTCAAAACTAAATTCAAGTCATCACCTTAAGTGTAATAATGTATGGACTTTGCAATCAAATTAGCTGAAATATGATCCTCGTAAAATGAAGATTGTTTGCAAAAAAAAAAATCGTAGATAAACAAAGTTATTTCAAATGCCCTGTTTGATTAAATGGATTTATTCAAACAACAATACTAACAAACTACTACAGTTTTCGACTTTTACGAACAACTCCAATAAAATGAAGACCTTCTCAAGGGTAAACCTTTTAACCAAATAATATTCATGATATTCGCTGCATGATAAATGTAGGTACACGAGACAGCCATCTAATTATATGCAAACGTAATTTCTAATGGAAATTATTCACTCAAAAGTTACAACACGTCACTTTTTAAGGTTAGCGGGACGAGTTAATGGGCCTCCGTAAACATTAAACATAGCTAAAAGACGATTTGTCATTGGTCATTGTAGAGTGTTTACAGCAACAACTCTTAACCTTCTTGGCCTTGTCAATAATTATTCAATAAAGAAAAAAAAACAAACAATTGATTACAAAAGGACACATTTTCAATGCGCTATCAATTGCGTGTGAATAAAGCCGGTTCCTTGATCTTGGCGTCGTTGCCTTCTTCGGAAAATGCTGCCATAGGCAAAGAAGCGAGGGTCATGACGTCATAATTTAAATTTACTTAGATACATAATGGCAACGGGTTTCTAACTTCCCGCCAAGCATCACTGCACTTTATATATTTAAATCGACTACTTTATGTTTCATTTGGCAACTTACCAGAAATCCATGGCAGGCAGTCGAGTCCAAAGCAGAATGTTTTAACTTTTTTGCAAATATAACTGGGGTTAGCATTGAAAAAAGTAGTAGAGGAATAAATGGGAGGGACGATACGGTACATATCGACCTTCAGACTTGACGAGGACAAGGGCGTTTCGCCCTTGCACTTCACCCGACGTCCGCCCTCTGAGAGTAGCGCGCCCCACGGTTAGAGGTTTGATCAGACTAGCTTTGTGGCAATAACAAAATTATCAAGTTATCATAGTCCGAGTTTGTGGCAGGAAAGTTAGTGTTTAGGGACGAAGTAAGGGTACATCCGCGACCTCCAGACTGCGCCCCAGTCCCGACAAGGGCGTCTGCGTGCCCTTGCATTCCGCCCTTAGCCGTGTTACGACAACTAACTCAACGGATCGTTTACTAACAAATTGTATGGGCCAAGGTAGCCAATCTACCTAAACGGACGCTTAGTTTAATTAAGTGATGGAAGAAATTGCTTTGGATAGAGAAATGAATTGGAGTGAACATGGGAAAGTTTCAGGCTGTCGTTATTATTATTTCAGTAATAAACTAGGGTGACATAATGATCATCATCGAAGTTATGTAGGTACGTAGATATATATAAAAGGAGACATTGCCTTATCAGCGTAAGTTAAAACTGCTGGGAGTAGGATCGAGACATTTGGCGATATGAATTAAAAGTCCAAAAGGAGAATGCCCGTTTTGTAAGGGAAGTTGGGTCCCAGTGAAAAATGCTTGTGCCCTGAAGATTTTTATTTTACCTAATAGTAAAAACATAGCATTTTCATAATTGGAAACCTTTTTTCAATGTGCCACCCTGGTTCAGGAGATATAATTATGTTTCTGTTTTAAAAATCTAGGTTATAATTACAAATTGACAGACTAAACATCACCATGAGCATGGAATTATGTCTCTTTTACTTTAATTCCATTAGTTTATGAAAAAATATATAAAAAATAATTTGCAGACAAATAAATTAACGATATTATTAAGGTTACTATTCCAAACAGGTACACGACAGCACAAAAGGGACCTGCCCCGTGGCAATCTCCTTTGCGTGGAGAAGTCCAAAATTTGCCTACTTTCACGCGGCTGAAGCCGCTGGCAGAAGCTAGCCTCTTTATATAAAAGGCAAAGTCCTGACTCACTCACTGACTCATCAACGCCCAGACCAAAGCTTTAGACCTAGAGCGTTGAAAATTTGCAAAGAAGTTTCTTTTATGATGAAAATATAAGAAAAATTATGAAAGAACTTTCCAAAATTCACCCTATACGTGTATGAATATATTACTATTGGTTTCTCCAAATGAACTTTAAAGGGAGGGTTCAGAGGAACGTTCGGAGAAACCTAATTTCACGCGAGTGACGTTGGCAGAAGCTAGAATCAAAATACAAATGGTCTAGATTAAAAGCACTATATTATAAAAATCTAGTTTACTTAGAAGAAACTAGATTATTTCGGAGTTGACAAACCAGCTTCAAAGCTAGTTTAGATGCTGTTTTTTTTTTTTCTAGTGTGCCTACTTTCGCGGTAGGCCATAAACTATCCATCAGGTTATATTTGTCATAATTTTGTATTTTTAGAGCACGGTCTCTTTATTAAGGAGGTCTAGGTATTTCTTAAAGCAGGGACATACTCAGTTGCCGTGACTCCGCTGTCCATCCGTTTGTCACTTCACCAGGCTGTACCTCATGAACCGTGATGGCTAGACAATTCAAAATTTCACAGATGATTTATTTCTGTTGTTAATATTTGTAAATATTAAAATCAGAATAAAATAAATATTTCTGTGGGGCTCCCCTACAACAAAGTGATTTTTTGCTACAAACGACAGGTACGGAATTCTTCCTGCGTGAGTCCGGCTCGCACTCGGCCGGTTTTTTTTAAACAAAAAAACGAACGTTCGAACAGTTTCAAATAACAGTCAATTATTATAATTTAAACGTTAGTTTTGTATTTATTTTCTTAACAACACAAACATGAGTTAGTAATAATTATTGTGCGGAGATAATTGAAACTTTATACGGTTTATTTTAATGAGCAAGAAATACTTTAAACCTAAAACACACAAATTTGAGTCATCTCACATCTAATCCCTTCGATCTGGCCGAAGCTCGAGCAATCCCTCGCGTAGCAACGCGATAAAATTTACAATTTGTCTTCGAGCGCTCGCCCCTTATCCAACCTAATATCAAAATTTATTATCTCTAATAGGTACTTTAACAGGCTTTTTGTTAAAGTTAAAAACCAGACACGTTTAAATTTCCAGACTCTCATTTTCATTGAGAAAGTTGGCAATTTTTCTTGTAAATTTATATTGTGAAGGGAAAGTTTTTCCACGTGGCGTATTATCCATTTTAATCCCTGTTTCAATTGAGCACCTGACGCCATTAATATTCAATTGGCTGTTTGACCTCGTTGGGGTGGCAACAGCTCGTAAACAGGTACTTTAATCTTAGTTTATATTGTATCGCACGTTATCACAAACTGTGTAGCCGTACCCTAACTAATATAGCAGATATGAGTTTTATCAGACATCAATTTCAACTAGAGAAGGTTACGTTACATTACGTTGGTAGTGTTGGCTTTATCGCTTTCAGATATCCAATACAATGTTAATATCGAAGAGAAAAGCGCCTAGGATTTTTACGAAAACTATTTTTTTTTATTTTACTTAGGCCTACATGGCTACTTATAAAACGTCAGAAGCTGGAGCACGGTTCCAAATGGTTGTTTCCTAAGGAGAAGAACCGGCAAGAAACTCCATGGTTATTTGTGTGTGTAGTAAAATATACTGTTTGGACGGCAAATAAGGATGACCCCTTTAAATTGGCATGATACTGTTAGGTCAAAAACTCTAGATTCAAAAATAAAAGAGCAGATAATGGCAACAAAGTAAACAGCCATCTACACAACAAACTTAATCCAAAACTACTAGCTAGCACCTTCATTAATTCACTAACAAGTCCTGAAACGCAGTTACAGAAGTTTCTCCAATGTAATTTATTCTTGAAGGTGTCCAGGACGAATACAACATTTACTTACTTTGACAGCTTTTTTTTAGGTAGGTAGATCATCATCTTGCTTTCTGAGTGATACAGCGTGGCAGACATTTCGACTAAAACCGCCTGTGTGCTTTCAGTTGACCTTTGTATTTCAGGGCCACGAGACCTCTTTCGAATATTCCCGAAGATCAATGTTCAAGAAAATTCACAGCATCAGTTGATGCCACTTAGCCGTCAGGTCTTTTCCTTTGTAAACATATACAGACGTTGACGTTTAACTAATGTCATTAACATAAGCGTTTTGACAGATGCTTGACGACTCCGTGCTGCCATCTGGTGAACTTCATTTTACAACAACTTCATTAACATAAGGCTGTCTACAAACGCTAGCTACAAAGCCGTGGCTGTATTAATCTCCAGATGATACAACTTCTACACAAAGTTTTAATTAAAACGAATTTATATTTCTGCCCGGTCTCTGTTGCTACGTGAGAAGTTTACTAATGTCTACTCCTGATTACACCCGATCGTCAACGAGCAATAAAGTTTGGGCAAAAATCGTTACGGCAAAGCTCGAACGTCCATAAGTGTGGGACTAACGAGCTATACTCGTGACTCGTGATCAACATATAGATTTGATAAATTAAGGATGAGGATATCGTATGAAGAGAGGATATTAATTTAAGTGTTAAAATTACTTCCTTTGTAAATAATCAAATAAACGTCTGTGGGAAGTTCGACAAAAGTGTCTAAATTGATTTATTGAAATTCATAACACATCGTGAGCGAAATAGACGTTATTTAACACAATATTATTTGTATATTTTACTTATTTTGAACAAAGAAACAAGTTAATTTGCAGATTAACTGTTCTTGCACAAGTGTAAAACCTAGAGTTCACGGACGCGTCGTCGACGGACGATTCGTCATTATACGCTTGGAGTACACCAACGTGAAGCTTACATGCAAGACTATAGAACATTGTCGTCGAAGCGGCAACGACCCAACGGCACGACGCTGACATTTCGTGGACAGAGTTCCATAGTTTTATAAGCAAGCTTCACGCAGGCGTGCAGCAAGCGTATGACGAATACGCGTTTATGAAGCTACACGTCCGTCGACATTAGGCCTTACTCGACACACACCAAGCTTACTGCGACCCCATTCAAACTGCGCAGAAACCTACTAACACTAACAATAAATGAAACCTAATGAAAATAATTTTTCAGCTAATGTCGCATTGTCAAACAATTTCTCCCACGAAACTGCAATATAATAAGATATAATCGCTGCTTGACACTATACTGATGTTCTAAAATAGAATGAAACGATGCGACTGAATCGTCGTTTTACTTTTTCTTTCCATTTTTATGATCACATTATTTCTTATTGTTCAGCAGCACGAGTGAGAAATAATTAAAAATATTCCGAGAAAGCCGAAGAAATCTTACGCTTCTCAATTACTTTAGTAGCGGTTGAATTCAGATGTCTCAATGGTCTTTCTAAACAGTGATGTGTAGTGTAATATCTTAACATAAAGGCGTTGCATTGAATGGAGCTGCTAAGTCCTAACAAAAGACGCTCGTGTATAGTCTAACAAATGACTATAAACATTATTCAAGACTCATTACTAGAGCTTGAATAGCCAGAATAGTATTACACAAGCGACGTAATTTAGTTAACAAAGTAACGACACAAAAACGAACGTATCCTCAACAATACGGAGGAGGTTGGTAACATTTCGCAACGGCGCACCATAGCCGGGTGCTCTTGCGCAAATCGCAGTGACGTCAGCGCGTTTGGTTCCGGCTTCACTTTCGCGAAACACTTTCACCGGTTGGGCGAGGCCTGGCCGCATGGCGCCGGACGCGACGTGTGGCGGCCGGCGATACCCGTCCATTGTCATTCTACTCGTGACTATCAATGACCGCTTCAAAATCAACACCATTATTAATTCGAAAAACACTATTGACGATGTTACTATGTGTCGCGCGTATTGAAACTTCTTTTCTTGAATTAAGTGAATTGATTGATAAATCTTATTGAAAGTTAGGTTGTATTGGAAAGGAAGCATGTAAACTACAGTAATTATTGGCTTCATGTACGTTTCGCATTATGACTGCCAAGACCGCGGGATTTTTTTTAAGGCTTAAGGAAACACGGAACCAACCCGTATGCATAGGCACTCCAGAGCTAGTTTATTCAGTAAAAGTCTGACACTGCCTCTTGCTCCACCCAGAGCGAAAGAAGTTATTTGATCATCCTCCACTCCAAGAAAAGGTTCGTACGGCGCTTATATTAAAATACAGTCTCATTTGAATAAATTCTTGAAACACATGGCGAAAAGACAAATATATCGGTAATTTTTTAGAGGACCCATAAATTAGAGAAATTTATGGGACCTCCAAGATTTTAAGACATTTTTTTCGAATCTCGTTTTTCTCGGAATCTTAAAAGCAATTTCTACGCATACTTATCCTAATAGCTGCTTAAAGGTCACCTATGTCAATAGCAGAAAGATAGATATCCGCGAGCAGAACTGACACAAAAGATATTTGTGCTCTCTAATTTAGTAGCTCGCGAAAGGCGAATTTCACCTTACTCGTGCGCGTGAGTAATACATAAGAAACCATTGCATAACCGAGAGCCGAATTTGTTTAGCTATTTTGATCACGTAAAGCAATAACAACGATCATTTTTTGTTTCACATTGATTACGTCTAACATAAACAGAACGTTATTCGTTTACCGCCAATCAGAAAGTTATAGATATCGAGAATTATAGAAAAGCTGCGATTACGAGTCGTTGATTTTTACTACGTGAATATAAAAACAATATAAATTGAGAGAAACGTTTAGAATATGCTAAGCGCTATAAAAAGTAACAACGTGAAACTGCCACAAATGAGGCAATTTCTCTTTACAAAAATCGACACTTTCAATGTCGTTTCAATATGACCCGAAGAGACGAAATAAATTCGTGACAAAGCAATCAGTCGCTTAACCGATTTGTCCGATAGACGACCACTTTCATAAATATTTCACTAGTTTGACAACAGTTTTAAAAGTAAAATGTGCCAAAAGTTAATTTACTGTGGGAAATAAACGTAGAGAGTAAATAAACATCATCATGAATAATACTCGTTTTTTATCACTATACCATCTGGTAAGCGATGATGTGGTTGACAATGGAGAACGCTTTCTTGGAAATGGATAACCTATTCACTTTTGCCTTAAGATCCCCCAGTTTGTTAGTTAGTTATCAGAAAAGAGTCCTGCTGGGAATCCACTTCTTCGCTGCACGCATAATGAAAGTTTTCCTAAAACGTTTTCATCGTGCCGGAATCTCTGGTATGAGGACATCGGCTTGGCAAAATTAAATTGTGAAATGCTGATGCACAATACTTTGGAGCTTAACTTCGATGAGCGCATCATTGCCGTTGACCCTCTTGCCTCGTTTGTCAATCGACTCAAACGCATCAAGCAGGTATCTGACAGATCCGTCCTAAAGATGTAGGCAGCTGTACTTCATGCGATAAATTTGTGCTTGATTGCATGAAGTGCCGTCTCATCTTTATTGGGATTCCAAAGTTATTGGTCTAGAAATTCTTCTATCGTAAGAATTTCTTCTTTTGATGAATCTACGGCTTAGCAAGCCACGCAGGGGTGAATCTAAAAAATAAAGTTCTTTTCAGAACATTAGCCAAATCCAAACAGATGGTATGAAAAGAATCTAACTCTGTAAAGACGAAGAATTAAAATGCTTACAGAAGAGAAACCATTAAGATGATCAATTCAAGCAATCAACTAAATTCGAAAATGCAACATCACGAAACACAAAAATAAATGGCCAGAATTAGAAACTACGCATCACTTTAGTGTCTGCAGCATGACACGGCAGTTAGTTCTGCAGTAATCGTTGGAAATAGTGCTGTGACATATAAAGGAAATGAAGTGTCATACAATGTAAACGCACCCATCTTTCGAGTGCATCTTTCTAGTACACGGACATAAAGTAATATGACCGCCTCACCCCGATAGTTCTAAGACCGACAATTAATATTATCACGGCTTCTCACACTTTCTAGCTCCATTGTACTTCATAGAAACAATCGCATCTCTTCTATTAACTGTCGTACACTGATGAAATCACGACTGTATTATTTCTTATAGAAATGTGTAATCTAGATATTGCACTTTCTTTTGTGTACGCCAGAAATATATCAACGCCTACTGCATTGTTTGCTGACATAAGTGGTATTTCTTTTTCTTATATGGGTATGTGATTCTGTTAAAATAAAAAGAGTTGGTGTTTCGACATTTTGTGACATCTTATTTAGGTAGTTGATTCGAGTAGGTAAGATTTCTTTCCGTCATCTTTATGCCTTTGTGTTATGTTGTTTGGGGTTGGCGCAAGACTTTTCAATTCTAACCTGTCTACCGTCTAAAGCCAACACTGATTCCCTTTTCTTTCATATTACTCCTGACACAAGTCATCCATCCTTTCTTGATCTCCGTCTCCCTCTCCATATCCAGATGTATATTCAAAATTCTTTTATTAACATGCGATTACCGTTAAGTTGGAAGGTGGGTTCGATGGTATATGGTCTTAGTCTGATAGAATCTGAAATGACCCTTCGTCAGCCAAAGGGCAAGGCATTGTCTGTAAAGTGCTGACTCATCAAAATGAAGTTATTACGACCTTACACAAGGTCAGGCTTATTCTTCATTTGATCGTAAAGTAAGTAAGACGCCATTTCGACTGTTATTGTTACCACGATAGCCTTTTATTTTCTAACCTGCTTTTTCCTGTTGACTATATCTGGATTTAAATTGGTATTTTTTAAATCATTTCTACTTTAGTTTCCATTTTTTTTTTTGCTAAATTTATTTTACGGGCTTTATAGTTCTATCGTGTTCAAAAACACTCGTTTTTATATTTATATTTACGTACGAAAAGAAAAGATGCAAATGCAACTACGAAAGGCAACTTTCTGACTGGTACCGATATCAGGTTTAAAGTATGTCGTAGTTATCAGTACCAGTTTCTTTTTATTTGGATGCGTCAATACCTACAGGCTAGCGGTGTATTTCGTTTTCAAGACACGTGTGGGTGTATATTGTATTTCGTACCATAATGTAGAGTAAACAAGTTCTTTTTCTTTTATTATAGAGAATTTTAGGCAAGCTTTAATAGCTCAGTTTTTTGCATAGACATTACGAAATGGCTAGTTTCTAAATTTATTATTATGTAAAATTTAGATGACTCGACGATCAAGTTTTTACTTTTACAAATTAACATTGTTAGGATATTTTGTGCTAACTTGTTTAGAGCGACTTCGTATGAAACAGTCATTTTGCTTTCGTTCCAAAGCCCTGGGGTTCTCTTTCCCACAAACCATGCCCCTAGTTAGGGCTGCCATCACCTAAATCGCCGACGCCGGACAAAAACTTCAAAAACCCCGGACATTTAGATGAAATTCAGTTTTTTCCCCGGACACCCAGAAAAAAATATTACAATAAAAATAAAATGTATTCATTTAAACAGCTTGTTTGCTAGTTACTTAACAATGTTTGACACAATCATCTTAAACTACAGCTTAACAAATAAAATAGTAAAAATTTTACACTCTTCTACTTCTGAGGTAATTAAAAATATCTTTTAATTAATCGGGAATGACCCTGACACTAAAAGCGTCCGGGTTTCACCCGGACACTTTTTGACAACCCCGCCCGGACGCTCCCCGGACGCCCTCTAAACTAGGACAAATCCGGGGAAACCCGCACGGATGGCAGCCCTACCCCTAGTAGGCTTCGACCCTGCTGCGTCCCTAAGTTTGCTGACATCTCCGTTAGCGGACGGCCGGATGTCTAGGTACCCAATGCTCGCCGTCCGAACGACACAAGTATAGATCAGTCGTATCGTCGGTCAATTGTCCGTGTTATGTATCAGCAAATAATTAAGTTACCACTATGCAGGCAATGTTCTTGTCTATTTAAAATTATTTGCTTTTATTGACTGTATGTGCAAATTATAATTTTTCCTGTTAGGTACATATCTCCATGTATGATGCTATCCAGCGTTTGCCCACAAAATTATGATTAGTTAACACCAAAGTTGATTGCACTTATGTTTGTTATTATAATTTCAACTCGTACTTCCTTAATTAGCAATGTTAACATACTTCCTATTAGCAAATATGAGGAAAGATCTTTTATCATTCGTTACAGTATCTAATAATAAGTAACCACATTGTTTGATATTTTTTGGGCTAATTTGCCGATGTTATTTGGGCTTACAACGTTATTTGATAAAAGGAAAAATAAAATCCTTTATGAAAGAATTATTTTGACCACGAAGAATGGAAGAAAAATACATGTTGCGTCGACCCCAAGTAACACGGGATAAGGGAAGGGACGAATTATTTTGACCACGTGTAAATACTTAGTCTTGTGATCAAATATCGTAAACTTGCGTGTATTTATTGATATTCAATAAAGAACACCAGTACATTTCTAGGAAAAACCAACTCAGGGTTGTGCGAAAAGGGAATTAAGCCCAAGAGGTTATGAATAAGAAAAAAATACAGATAAATTAGGATAAAACTGGGCAGGTGCGAGTCGGTCTCGCACACTGAAGGTTTTTGAGGTGCTCATGTTGAGGAAAAAAGACTCGACTCGAAAAAAGTCTTTTTTGTGATGTAACTACTTTACTGTTTTCAGATGTAAGTATTCCTATATTTGGGCTATAACGCTTCATACCAAATTTTAAACGACCGTATCTTTTATTTTTTGGTAACTTAGTAAGTAGTTTCATTTTTCACAGCTTCTAATGATCGCAGACCCTGACTATGGTATATTGTATGGTAATTTCAAATTGATACTTTCACGCGTTCCCGAGATAAAGGGTCTAGACAGAACAAAGAACAAAGTGATTCTATAAGGGTTCCATTTTTCCTTTTGAAGTACGGAACCCTAAAAAGACAAATAAATTAATATAATTATGATATTTATAACGTCTCAGCTCAAAGCCTACACAGATCTAAATCTAGATGTTCTTCAATCTGAAGAAGTTTTTATAATCTATCGACTTAATACGATTATGTCTAAGCATGGAGATCGAACAAGAAAATCTATGGACCCGTGAATCATTTTTATGACAGGTCGAAAAATATTTGTTTATTATACCTACTCGTATATGGACCTATGACAGAAATTATAATAATAGAGGTCATAAATCAACACATCGGATTTGGTTATTCACGAATGTATTGTGGTATGTTTTTAAAAATATTTTGATTCTAGAAACAAATATAATTTTGCATAATTATCATTCTTGCGTAAATGGAACATTCCAAATACTTAGTTCAGACTTCAGATCTATGAATTATATTTTTTAAGTTTAATTTTTTAATCGTTTTCTGTATAAAATATTTTACATCACATAAACCTATATGGGCACATAAAAAACGTCAGAATCGTGCCTATACCTGTGGAGAAGAACCGGCCATAGAAACTACAAGGCTATTCTTTAAAAACTAAAATTTATTGGTTTTACAATATTTCTATAGGAAGTTGTGAGAAGGCAGCGTAGACCAGTCAACATTGTAATCAAAAGAAGAATAATAAGGATTAGCTTGTCTTTATTGAATAGAAAGTAAGGCAACCCGTTTTCAGCAGGACGATTAAAAATTCAAGAAACGTAATATAATCTAGCATCAAATTACCGCTCGCTCTTACATAATTCTATGAATACATTTCCTGTTTGCATTAGAAAACATTACGCAATCTTAATTTAATCCAACTTTCTCTAAACCAGAATCTTTCTAGTGAAACTTTTAAACGAAATCGTGATTGTCTTAACCTATCCCACTGTTACAATGAGCATACCTTTTTGAAAACTGGAGCACAAAAAAATAGAAACGCCACTAACTTTTCTTCCGTGACAACCTTCTTAAATAAAAGATTGTCCAACAAAAGAGTAAGTAAATAAAAAAAAGCGTGAAATAAACGCGGCGTCACGGTGACCTTTCCATTTAAATTAACTTAACCCAGTAAGAATTTATGGCGACTTCAAGTCTCGAGGATGAAATCAAGTTTTAATTTACTATGTAATTAGTGCTGTAGCTATCAGAGTTTGAACGCTACTCGTAGCGACATCTAGCAGCGAACGCGAGCACTAAAATAGTGTTAACTCGCTTGGATAGATGGCGCTGACTGTCGCGAAATTGATGCGGGGAATAACGTAAAAGTAAACAGATAAGAATATTGAACAATGTTTTGTTTACAATAACATCGTATCGCATTTAAATATGTTTAACTTAATTATAGCTTCTGTTTATTAATTATATTATTATGCTTATAACGGAAGATATTTTTCCATTCCATGAAATGGGTATGCGCGTTGGCATTTTATTAGTGTCCCAGGGGAGCGACCCGGATCACCCCTAACGTGTGGCCTTATCTAATTTAAACAGCGTAAGTTTAGTTTTATCTAGTAGGAGTATTTACACGGGACATAAACCCTTATTTGCTCAAACCCCTCTTGTCTGACTCAGGGGTAAACGGGTAACTTATATTTGTATTTCAATATATCGAGCCTTTTCATGAAGAACATCGTAAGCGACAGTTCTTAACTTCTGCAGGAAGGAGTTTTTACTTTCCTTAAAACGTACTAAGGTAATATGTCAATAGTGCCATACTCCAATATTATATCAGTAGTTTTATGAGAACCATGTCCTAACATTTTAAGAAAGTTATTATTATCATAATACTTTTACATTAGGCTTAAATAAAATTTGACTTTTAATAAATTAATTTAAAATTTAATAAATAGAATTAAATTTTAGTACATTCTAAGCTAAGAAATAAAATACGCCGTTACGACGCGAGACGCACAGAACCGGTAATAGTGACATTTGGGGGATCCCTAAGTCCAACAGTGGACGTCTTTCGGCTATAATGATGATGCCGAGGGAAACTCCAGAGCGCGATTGATCTTTCCACCCTGTAGGTATCTATCTTTAGCTGAGGCCTTTTTGGCGTCACTCAAGTGTAATTTTTGTTTAATTTTAAAGCGTTTCCGTTTTTTGTTATGCCTATAAACGTAATTTTCTTTCTTTTTAGGGTCTCGTGCCTCAAAGGTTGGTACGGAAACTTCCTTGCCCGATTTTTTTCTTATCTTTTAATGGCTGACGATAGACGTGTGTAGAAAAGGGAGAGGGAGGCCTTTGCCCAGCAGTGGGACACAATGGGCTAACTGACTAACTTTAAGCGTCACTTACCTTGCAAATTGTCGAGCATATAAGTCAACAGCTTGGCGGTCCCGTTGTTGTCGTTGTATATCGAGAGCATCTCTTTGCTGAGGGGGTTCCCTCCCAGCCCCAGGAGTTGCAGGTGGAACAGCTTGCCCAGCTCATAGGGGAGCACGCGGAGGTAGTTGTTGTGCAGGTGCAGTTCTCTGGAATGGGAGGCGGTTGTTATTTAAGGTTGGATGAACATATACGGTACTAGGTTTAGCCCGCAGCTTCGCCCGCGTACATAAAATATAGACTATGTCACTCAGAAATACAGCAGCTTTCTATTGGTGAAAAAAATTTAGCAATCGGACCAGTACTTCCACAGATTACCTCATACAAACAAAAAAACAAACTTTACCTCTTAATTATATTAGTAAAGATAATCATTATTAAGTACTAGCTGCTGCAAGCGACTTCGTTCGCAGTCAATTAGATTCAGGGAACCGTTTAAGGGTACACTTATAGACACTGTATTTTACCCGATGAACAGATTCCACTTTTCAGCCTTTAGTAGATAGATTGTTGGCTTGCTAGTATGCACCAAAGTGTATATTGTAAGTATAGCAAGCAATTTATTATAATTAAATGAATAAATAATATCTACACGCACACACAAACTTTCGCCTATATAACATTTGTGTGAAGTGTGAATTTTATGGCTATGAGACCACGGTTTCACCTGCTACCGGCAGGCATGTAAGTTCTTTACATTATGAGCTACCAAAGTGAAGTTTTGGAGGTATTCGAAAGATAAATGATAAATGATGATAAATGATATTTATTTTGCAAATAGGTTTCACGAAACACTTTTACACGTCAATTTTTTTTTGTCATAATTATTAATCTAGATGAGGCCGGTGTTTCCTATCTGACTACCCTGAGAAGAAACACCGAAACAAACTCAGGGGTCACAGTCTCTTTTAAAAAAAAAAAAATCCATACAAAATGTATTGGTCAAATCATAAGAAAGAGAGTGTAGTCCCGAAATCCTTCTTTGAAAAAGGGAGGATCTTCCGACCAGATATGTAGATGTTTTGTCTGACCTGAGCAAGTGGTCAAGAGATGATTTCGGGCTATTGTATATAATGTTCAAAATTATGCATAGAACTCATACAATATTTCGTATTTTAATTCATATGTGGCGCCACAGATGTCGCTACACAGTCATAGATCACGCGATCGTGCCCGCAATGTAATAAAACTTGCATGCGAGTCGCATGCAGGTGGAAACTCGGCTTGAGAGTGAGGAAAGAGAGAGTACACCTGTGTTCTAGCACATGCTAGTGCGCTATTGTACATTATGTTCAAATTGTGCGTAGAACTCATACAAGATTTCGTTGTTTAATTCCTATGTGGCGCCTTGGATGTCGCTACATAGTGATAGATCACGTGATCGTGCCCCGCAATGTAATAAAACTTGCATGCGAGTCGCATGCAGATGAAAACTCGGCCTGAGAGTGAGGAAAGAGAGAGTACACCTGTATTCGCACATACTAGTGCGCTATTGTATATTATGTTCAAATTGTGCGTAGAATTCATACAAAATTTCGTAGTTTAATTCATATGTGGCGCCATAGATGGCGCTACACAGTGATAGATCACGCGATCGTGCCCGCAATGTAATAAAACTTGCATGCGAGTCGCATGCAGCTGGAAACTCGGCTTGAGAGTGAGGAAAGAGAGAGTATATACACCTGTATTCGCGCACATGCTGGTGCGCTATTGATTTACAAGCACTTGTACAACGTTACATGCTTGGACATGCTCATGTCCATGGCGTTGAACAATGGAAACTGGTTAAGTAGACCCAGGAGCTGTAAGTGAGTTACCTTTGCTACTAATAAATTAGAATGACTCCCATAAAAAAAAAATCCTAAAATATATTTATTATATCTTTTCTATATTCACTTCCATAGTATTTGTTAAATGCGGAAAATAAAAATCTTAAATCTAAAAACCCATACTAACTTAGCTTATAATCACTTTGTAATGTAAATACAAAACAGTTTTCAGACTTTTTTCCTTTACTGGTACAACATGGCATTGCGCCTTTCACAATTTTAGGTCAACGATAAGTCCTCAATAGAATTGGATTCCTTCCCAAGCGTTAAAATATGCACCATAAACAACTTATTTTTAGATTGTGTTGACTTAGGAGCTCGTGGCTAGATAATAACAGCCGCACAGGTCGATCTTCAAGGTTAAGCAACGCTTGCCTAGGTTGGTCTGTGGATGGGTGACCATCTTAACATAACAAGTTTCCTCCGTGCCTCGGAAAGCACGTTAAGCCGTTGGTCCTGGCTGTCATTTGGAGATCTTTGGCAGTCGTTACGGATATTCAGAAGCCAGTAAATCTGACTCCAGTCTTGCCATGAAGTACCGTGTTACCCCAGTTAATGGGTTGTGGAGGTCTGGTAGGCAGCCGCTCCTCATAAAATACTGGTCTTCAGCTAAATCCGGCTTGACTGGAAGCCGACCCCAAAATAGTTGGGAAAAGGCTAGGCAGATGATGTTGACTTAGAAGTTTTATTTTTTTTACTAGGTACTCCATGGGAAAGCAGACTTTAGTACGGTATTTGATATTAACTTCACCTTACTACGTTTAAGCGTTCTTGAAAAAAGGATCCTGACAGAATGACAAACGGACAGCAAAGGTCCGGTTCCAAAAAGGATTCAGTTTTCGCCGACTGAGGTACAGAACCAATAAAAACAATACTATGCGTGTTTTATTTTCACAGTTCCGGGAATACTTTCCGGGTAAATTTAACACACATTTTAAAGGAAGCGTGATAAATATACTCGTAATTAAACCGAACTAATTTCCGGACCGATAGCGATATTAATTACTACTATAAATATAATAAATAATTAATAATAACACTGCGCCATAGGTTCATGTTTGGGTTCAATGACTTGCCAGATGTTAATTATAAATAACAGAAATAATTGAATTACTCGTTCAAGCATTTTACATACAGCCAATTGTACATTGCTGTACAAAAATCACCCTTATTGCAACGATATAGGAGCGAAGTTGCTTCAACCTCTTGTGCTACTGGGTTTGCCTAAATATCTATGTCAAGTCTTGAATTTTTTTATGAAACTAACTAATTTACATCAAGTTTGACTAGAATGTGATAAGATCAGTCAGTCTAGATATGTTAGTAATTGACTATTTCATACCATGTGACTTCTTTAATTCCCAAAAAAAAGGAAAATATGTCAGTTGGCCGTGAATATTAATGGCCTATATGGAAGTCACTAATGCCTGTTTTCAATAAGCTATCTATCTACAGTTGCAGCTACTAAAGATAAACAAATATATCCTTTTGCCCTTACTGGTTTTCCTATAACCTACCAACGGATAGCATTTCCTACAAAAGTTGTGGACGGATAGATAGAATCTTACTGTTTATCAGGGATAGCTATCTATCTATGAACTGCGGTAGGTTATTGAAAACGGGCGAAAATTGGTTTCGCTGCCAGATAGGCGCTCCTAACACAACTTAGCAAAATGAGGTTTTCTAGCCGCGTCGGATATGCAATGTGTCTCTGAAAACCAGCGGTGGGCCTACCCTTTCGGTTCGGGCACGTTCGGCCCAGTAATTTTATTTTTTTTAACTTTTCGTTTGCATTGTGCTTTCTTCCCCGAAAAAAAGTGTTTCTATTTAGTGCCCATACGACTGTACTTCGGACGACCTTAACATAAGAAGTTCTGAGCTACGTGTCACGGGTCCATTTCACGGACGAAACAACTGTACTAAATTGGTACACTACAGCCTTTATGTTCGGGAAATACTGTAATATTACATTATGCGTATATACATATGTAAGTATATCAGCTCGATATGTCCCTACTGCCCAGGCGCTCAATCTGTTGAAGAACCTGATTGCTCAAGAGTCAGAATGCGACATATTTGTAAAGCTATAATAAATATTTGTACTAAATTTTAGTTTGTAGATTGTTGACTTGCTATATGCTTTGGTGCATATAATAATATGTTTGATAGTAAGCAGTAGCAAACAATTGATCAACAAATAAATAATATAATCTATACAACCAACCGTATCACAGCCAACAAAAAGAAATATCCTTCAAAAAATTTAAATTACAAATAAAAATGTAAACGAGCCTTCACACTCAGTGTTTACAAATATATACGTCAATGACAAATACACGCGAGAGGTCAACAACCTTGGATCTTTACATACGAGCTCCACTATACATACTAAATTCAACACAAAATAAAACAAATGCTAATATACTTGTTTTATAAACATGATTACTATCGACAGATAAAACGGAATGTTTTAAATAATATTTATTATCTTTAGATCACAATATACATGAGGTATATTGTGATTACATCCAGTCACATTGTGTTATCAATTTGAACTCTTACTTGATAAGGAATAGAAAGTAACCTTAAGGTGCCTTAAGTATTGAAATATATTATGTAGCTGTGTAAATATTTTTCTTTTCTGATAGGTACAATCAAAACGTCATTCATGTTGTTTATAAAAGACAAGTTGCGTATGAACAGGAAAAAAACATGGTCAGCACGGCTGCTGTGACGAAACTCACGAGTTCGATTACCGCACGAAACAAATATTTAGATGACCTATATGTATATTTGGATGACTATGTTTACTCCAGGACACAAAGTTCAGTTGGGTACATCTAACTTCGAGAAAGAGGTCAATTCTCGAATCCGACTCGGCTGGCAGGCGTTCTGCAAATCTCAAGACGAAAGTCTAGCCTATGAACTATTTTATTTACGTACTAGAGCATAAAGTTTCAATAAATAAATAAAATGAATTGAAAGAATCATTATTTCATACGGTGACTCCTTCTTCTTCCTGCCCTTATCCCAAATTCCTCGGAGTCGGCGCAACTCGTTTTTTTCTTCCATTCTGTCCTGTCATCCGTCATACCATCACTAACTCCCTTTTCTTTCAGATCAGTCCTCACACAATTCATCCATCTTTTCTTTGCCTCCCTCTTCCTCTCCATCCGTCTAATGTAAACTCATGACTCTTTTAGAAACATGCCTTTCACCCTTCCTCTTCACATTTCATACGGTAACTATTTATTTTAAATATTCACAAAATATAATCGTACTAGCTGTTGCCCGCGACTTCGTCCGCGTTAAGTTCGTAAAACTGCACAAAAGTAATCTAAGTATCTAATCCTATACTTCCGAAAAGATCTGATTAATTAATTTTACATAAAACTGTTTAAGTTAAAACTCCAATTAGTACTTTTTTTAGTTGGGAAATCATCTAATGACTTTTGCTCTTGTGTGAAGCGGAAGTGCGTGTCAGATTATTACTGCCTAAGACTCACTTCTATATTCCTTCCTTGCCTTACGTTCCAGGGTCTCCCTTTCAGAAGCGAAACCATAGCCCCAGTAGGTTTCTTGTTTAGGTTTTTTTATTCAGATGGGTAATCATCAGAATGACTTCTCCCGCTCTTAAATGGAGCGGGAGGGCATGTCAGACTTTTACTGACTAAACGCCACCCCCGTTCCTGTGTTGCCTTCAATTTTGGGACACCGAGCTTACAGATCTTTTTCGGAATACAGATCCACGTGCTCAGAGGCTTCGGCCCTGCCGCGCCCTACAGTTGCTGACATCTCCTTGAGGCGCTCGTGGAACAGTTGACGACTTGACTCGGTCCGGGTTATTACCGAACTGCTGGACGGCAAGCTACCCAGTGTTCGCCGTCCGCAAGCTTGCGCCTACGGTGGTCGGAAATCGTTCTCGTGATCCTGACGGCGGGGGCGTGAGGGTCGTTCCCTTTCGCGCTCGCGGCCGGCCGCCTCCTTGGCTAGCATTACTGCTTCGCAGAAGAAGGCGACCGCAATACCTCTACCGTGTGCTCCACCGTGTCCTCCGGGCGGTCCAGACAGTGCGCCCAAGTCTGGCTGGGGCGCCCTTTACCCCTGAATCCGATGCAGGAGCCTCCCGAACTTACCGTGTCTGGTGAGGACCTGCGGCATACGGAACGTGAGGACCTCTTTCCAACTACTTCTCAAAGAGGGAACTTACCGCCGCAATGACGGCGTGCCCAGGTTTCTTGTTTAGGTGGAAAATCATCAGAATGACTTCTCAGAGGGTGAGTTAGACTTTTACTGAATAAATGTCACCCCGTTCCTTCTTTGCCTTCGTTCCAGGGTCCCGGGTTTTCCTTTCGGAAGCTCACCCATGGCCCCAGAGGCTTCGAACCTGCCGGGCACCTACAGTTTGCTGACATCTCTTTGAAGCACGCGTGGAACAATACCCACGGTTGACCGTCTGGATCATTATCGGACAGCCAGATGGTAAACTACCCATTGCTCGCCATTCGCAAGCCACTCCTACGGTGGCTCTAAATCGGGGTCGGAATCCCAGCGACTGGGGCGTGAGGGGACTATTTGCCACTACTCCTCGCTCTGGATCATGGCCTGTACCAGTGCCCAGCGCGAGAGGTTGCTGTCACCGATCGTCCCCACAAGGACACGGTGGTGCTCCGCCTAAGCGTGGCCCACCAGTGCTTTATGATCTAACGTGTCCACCGGGCGATCCACCCAATGGTAACACCCGGGTTTTTCTTTCGCACGACGTCAATTGCCTTAAAAACATCAACGAAGCACAGAGCCGCAGAGTTCACGTTCTAAATAGTTAATTGCCTACTCTATGGGTAAAGTCGTTAGTTTACTTCATATTGCGATAAAACCAAAATGAAAATGATTTGTTCTTCAAAAAACCAAATTAGGGCTGATAATCGCCTTTAGTATTTGCCTCTTTTTTTGTTGGGTAACCACCTAATACCTTCTCCCACTCTAGGTGGACCGAGAGAGAGTATCAGACTTTTACCAACTAAATTCCACAGTGTTCTTTTAGTTGCAATTTACATTCTAGGGCGACTAATATTGGCACACCATGATTATTACTATGATAAATTCACTCTAAGCGCAAGCGCTTTACGCAGGTCCTAACCGAACATGAGTGTTTCGGGAGGTAGATGTTTTGGATTCGGCGGGAAGACACGGTGGACCTTACGATCGAAGTTACCCCGCTAGGGCGGATTACCGCCGTACTGTTTGCGGGTCAAAATCAGAATCCTCCTACCCTAGTTCAGATCATGGTATGAGCTGGGAGGAGGAATGGAAAGCAGTCACCTCCTAGAGTGAAGCAACGTGGCTGAAACCGTGCGAAACAGGACATCCTTAGACCCCTCCCATCGCCACTTGGACACTTCCCAGGTGTCATATGTATAGGGCGTTTACCGATCACCATCATTTTTTTGTGTTTATATTACCTGTTTATTCAGGCAGGAATTTTCTGGTGCGGTGCATATTTTTCTTTAGTGAGAATAATAAACGAATTCTTGTGTGCGAGTATTTTCACCTAGTCGACTTCACATGCTGATGATCGAACGCAGTCTGTAAACTCTCAATTTTTACGGGTAGAGCATGCAGAGCAGTAAAATATACCCACTTTGTTCCTTTAGAATACGAACAATTTTCCAGCTATCGAAGCCCGTTAGGGCCGTTCTCTTATGCGTATCTCTTTTAGGTGCGCGTGGCACATAACGCAACGTCAGTCGACTAAGACCAGTCTTTATTCAATAGCGAAATGCCAATAGTGCACCGTCCAAAACTCCGCGCTAACGGTATCATGGAATCGCCCTGCGACTCGTAATGCCAAGGGCATCATCTTTGCGCTTTCTGCTACCTTCTTCGCTTCATTTGCGGAAGGAAGTGATGACTGCTTTCCATACCTTCTCTCTATATACCAGGACCGGACGTGAGAGGTCGTTACTGCTGATCACCTCCACCCGGAGTCCTGGAATGCAAGGCGAAGAAGGAACATACAAAGGTGTGGGTTTTGGTCAGTGAAAGTCTGACATCCCCTCGTGCTCCTTCCTAGAGTGGAAGAAATCACCTAAAATATAAATCGCCTTTAGTTAAAAAAAATAAAATGGATGTTTGTATTTTGAAAGGAAATCGTTTGTCTTAGTATGGTCATGTGAAGAGGAGGGATTAAAAGCACGTTACCAAAAGAGTTCTGAATTTACATGTGGATGAATGGAGAAGGAGAGGAAGGCCAAAGAAAAGATGGATGGATTGTGTAAGGACTGATATGAAAGAAAAGGGCAGATGATAGTGTGACGGACGACAGGACAGAATGGAAGAAGAAAACGTGTTGCGCCGACCCCAAGTAATACGGGATAAGAGCAGGAAGAAGAAGAAGGATGTCATTGTTTGTATTTTGAAAACGGGGTGCAACTCCGCAGTTGTAAAATTTGTCACCATGGTTTTTTTTTGGTTAAACAATAATAATAATGTTTTTAGGTAATATTTTTGTTAAAAAAATTGTGAGAATGCAAAAATATGTGAAAAAAAATATACAAAAATTAAAAAAATCTAAAACACCTCCTGGGATTCGAACCACCACCGTGTTACGTCCCAGTCTAGTCATTAATCAATCACGCTGCAGTGTTCGATGAAAACCAAGCAAAATAGACGTTCTCATATAAATGTCATAAATGACTGCCCCGCTCTTCGTCGATGATAGCGTGATGATTTTCATTTCAGTAGATAAATTTGCAGCTAAATGGACTAATGTAACATTGTAGTATGTGAATTTCGTGGACGTTTGGATTTTATAACATGTTTTGATTAGTTTTTACAAAATATCTGGGAAAAATCAAATAGGAATGTTGATTTTTTTATGAAAAAATGTTTAAAGTATTTTTTTTTTCCAAAAACAATAAGATAAAACATTGACAGAAATATAAATTGTAGGTGGGATTCGAACTCGGGGCAGCTCGTTCAAAACCGACAAAATGCAATATTGCTCACCCCCCATAGCAAATAGCGTGATAAAATATAGCCTAAAGCAAAAAGGGTCCTATAAGGATTATGTATGCAAAATTTGAACAGGATCGGTTCAGTAGTTTTGGCGCCATTTGCGGCAAACGATGCACAATTTTACTGTTTTATTATATGTATAGATTTCCAGCAAGTTCTAAGTTAACTGCAAACTATACTAATAAATCCGAACGTATGTTTGTTACTCAATCATGTCTTAACTGAGCAAGATATGGCCGTGACACGGACGAAATTTACATTGTGGAATATGAAATAGGATTGTATACTGTATAATCATCAGGTATATGAATGTGACTAGTTCTTTAGCGAATTGTGGATCAATTTGCGTGGCCCTATTGTGAGGTCCTGGACCATTTTATGTGCCGTCCCATCGAAAAGTAATTATGAAAGAAGAGAGAGCGTTTACGCACATACTTGTGCAATATATCTTGAGTCAATGGGTTGCCCCATGTAAAATTGGCCGCTATGACAGAAATCAATCAGATAATTGACACGATAAACGCTACCATATGAATTATCAAAGAAAAAAACGGAGAATGTTGACACAAGGATATACCATATCCTAGAAAAGTACATAGGATACTTTCCTTTAGGATAATTTTCTACTTACACCGAGAAAAAGCGCTGGCAGAAATGACAATACAACAAGTATTCTGCAGATGCAAAATCAAATAAGATAACACCGTTATCTTCTGATATGAATATAAAATACTAGCTTTAGCCCGCAGCTTCGCCCGCGTACATAAAATATAGGCTATGTCACTCAGGAATACAGCAGCTTTCTATTGGTGAAAAAATTTTAGTAATCGGACCAGTACTTCCACAGATTACCTCATACAAACAAAAAAACAAACTTTACCTCTTTATTATATTAGTGTAGATTTATTTTAAGGTACAAAGCTGGTAATAAATAAAACCATCAATGTTGCGCCAAATTAGCAGAAAAGGTCGCGAGTTAGCAACTTAATGAGTACGTTTGAGATACCAAAACGAGGTCACAATTGCTCACTGATCGGAATTAATGTGTACGTACAGGGCAGACAATCTCCTCTTTGTGACCATGAACGACAATAGCAATGGTTCATCATTATCATCTCAGCCGAAAGACGTCCACTGCTGGACATAGGCCTCCTCCAAGCGTCGCCACAACGACCAGTCCTGTGCGTCTCGCATCCAGCGGATATGGATAGGAATGGTTAAGAAACCTTAACTTTTTCCCATCACTACTACATGACTTTTTGGAGGTATGCGGAATAGAAAGTAAATTCCCACATATTTCCGTTGAAAAAGGGAGGATCCTCCGATCAGGCAGGTGTTATGTTTGGTGGGCTGTATTGCCTGATAGATGATTTCGGGCTGTTGTATCTATTGAAATCGTGCAGAGAACTTTAGTTCTTATGTGAGGCCATATATGTCGCTACAGCTTTTTTTATGTGGGACATTATCAATTGGGCATGACTCAATGTTTAAAAAAAAAGTCTTTTATTTGGCCTCCCTCTCTATATATCCACATGAATAATTATTACTGTTTTACTGCCAATTTCTTCATTCAAAGTAACAGCCAAAGTAAAGTCATAAAGTAATAATAACGGTTAAATTCGTTTCTTCACAATTTTTACTGTTAGTTTTGTCCGTAGTTACTCAGATACCCGCGAAACGAGACACAATAGTAAAACAATAACAGCGCGGTCTCATAGGACCGGTTGGGGATTCAAACGTTAACTTTATCCGGTCATTGAAAGGCTGTGAAATCCAAACTCACTGTCATTTTGACAAAATTGTATAGGTTTCACTGCGTTTATCCCGACATTTTATTTTAGTCGACTTTTAATTTAGCTGTCACTTGGATGAAAATATTGACAAGATGACATTTGCTATTGACAACAGTAATGGTCAAGGAAAAGTTATTACTTTAGTTTTAGCTTTTATGAAGAAATTGGCCGTTAGTAACATGCGTTTCATCCCTTCTCTCCAATGTACCATACCAAGACAAACGATTCCTTTACAATTTCTCAGCAACGCCAAAAAATTCTGGGCCCTTCCATGACACTAAAATGTAGGGTGCCCGAAGTTAACCAATATATTACGATGCCTATGTTTGCTCTTGAATTCGAGAAGAGAAACTCGTGATGTAATTGATGAAGAAACTGGTCACGGTGATTACCGAAACCGACCAATTTACTTTCCGCATTAAAAACGCCAAATCAAAATTTAAAAAAGCAACCGCAAGTTAGAAGAGTTTTGACAACTTTTGCCTAGTAGACAAGTGATGTTTTATTTTAGGAAAAGAATCTAAGTTTTAGAAATAAAATGTGTCCATACCCCATTGTGCTGTTTTACGGACGAAGACCCAGGCACGAGCTAGTACCTAATATAATAGTAAAAACACTTGCTTTTCCCATCATCCTCTAACTCCTCCTAAACGACCGCAACGAATTTTGATGCGGTTTACACTAATATAAAGATCAATAAGAGGAGAAGGTTTATATGTATAAGTATATCATTTGCAGCCGAGCAGAGCAGATATGCTCGCCTTTGACCACTATCTCACCTGATGGAAAGCGCGCTTGCCTAGAAGAAACCTATACACTCTTGAAGAAACCCAGAATCCGGCGACCCAGAAACGTTTTATGCGTATAGGTGGGATGTCAAAATTCTATTTTGGTCCAATATCCAATATCTCGTTGAAGCGAAGCTCGCTCTTAAGAACCATTAAGGTCGGTAACCGATAACGGACATAGATACCAGATTATCTTTAGATGTGACATTGTAAAAAATATCTCCGCATAGATCTGAAGGTCATCACTACGTACAAAAGGAGAAACTGAGTGACTGACATATCAACATACAGCGTACTGTAACTAGGAGCGTGAAATTTTACACCAGGTTTCCTGAGGTATTCCTCGAAGCGCACCCAATGAAGAGCGCGTGGGTGCGCTTCCAAAACTGTTGCGCTTCGAGGAATACCTCGGTTTCCTTTATGTTTCCTTTATGGCGTAGGCGAGCACTAAAAGAAGATTTCCCAAAATTCACCCCTCAAGAAGATTAAACGGAGGACCAAAGTTTGTATGGAAACACTACTTTCACGCGGGACAAGTTGCTGGAAGAAGCTAGTATAGTAGAAGATAGATTAGGCTTTTTTTATTATTTGCATAAAGTATCTACATTTCTCATCCGACTCTCCGGTCGTAGATCTGCTGGCAGAATATTCATTTGAAACAAGCAGCAACTCTGTGCTCTTCTATCTGTTTGTTCTTTTCATTTTAAAGTTTCTATGTGCAAATAAATAAATAAGGTCACAGTACAAAGTAACGGATAACATCGAACGAATAACTACCGTATTTCGTACATTTCACGAAGAGTTTCGCTCCGACATTCGTCCATGAACATTTTTTTTCCCCAACAGTAACCGTTTCGAGAAACCTTGATCTTAATTTTTACACTTATTTACAAACTATTACTTAAGTTGCCGAGTCTTTGATACTGAATAAACTTGACACACATTATTCTCGCTTTTGAAGAAGTTTATTTCAGAAAGAAAATGTTAGTAAGTGTAAATAAATATTTTTGGCGGTACAGTTGGAGCTGTGGTTGAGCGTTTGACTGCTGTGTTGTGTATCGTGGATTTGATTTCCGCATGAAACGAATATTTTTATGGCTTACATACAGCAATTTCGGATCTGGGTGTCTTGTATATGTGAGTTTACATGTTTGTGAACGTTCCTGGCCTTAAGTTGTACAAAAGAGATCCCCGGGGCCCGGGACGAAAGCAAAGATGGAACAGGAGTGGGTTTTACTCGATAAAAGGTTGGCAAACCCTGCCGCTCCACCCAGAGCTGGAGAAGTCATTTTGGTTTTGACTTCCCACCTAAAAAAACCTAAAATACAGGGGTAATTTCGTGAAAAAAAGCAATCTGAGGACAGGTCAAATCAAGAGATTGGATCTTAAAATATTAGGAACAATATCTTCATCTTGACCTTTAAAATAGATAAAACGGAGTTAAATCTACGTATTTGTATAACCCTCGTAGCAACCGCAATAAACTTTATTTATAAAGCCCTTGGGTACTCAAACGGATACGTCAATGATCGATCATTCCGTTCTATATAAAGGTTTTATCAACAACTGAATATATAATTCTGTATATCATGTAGGTTTACTAAAACCTATAACTTATAGGATTGACTACAAAAAGACTAGGGGATCGTACTACCCTCACTTTTTTGTGGAATTACTCAAACTCTAATTTATTTATTAGAAGAACTCCATGGACCATGGAACTCGTAACTTTTCTGTAGAATTTATATGGAAAATAATTTTGTTTTCAGTTTTTGTGAAATATATTTTAAATTTATATTTTGTAAACTGTACTGTATCGAATCGTATTTCGGAAACTGTACGGATCTACACAGATTGCTTAAAAGCTACTTGTTCAATAATTTTTATTCAGAAATGAGTAATCATTTTACTTTTTTTTTAATTAACTAACCAAATAGGTATTTTAAAAATCTCCATCCCGCAAATCTCACAGCATTTATGACTTCAATCTCGACTTTGACGCGTAATTAGATTATCTAGCTATAGTAAACAACTAGCTATAGTATAGGTAACTGCATGTTTGATTTGAGAAGTAAACAATTAATTAAAGAATTTATCTGTTGTTTTTCAATATAAAACAATGATAAAATGAATCAATTCATTTAAGGGACATGACATTATCAACAGTATTTTGCACACACGAGATTTTATTAGCTTGCCAACAGAGATAGCTCGAACGCTATCATAATACTACTCATTAAAAAATCATTGACCTATGGATATTGAAGTAAGCTGTCCTCTAAGACTTTAAAGTCGTTCGTATAATAAAAAACGTTAAGGCTGTTTTCTCACTACGCTATAATATAATAGCATATAGTTCATAGCACGAAAATATCGCTCGCCATAAATTTATAATAATATACTGGGTGTAAGGGACAGCCCTCCACAAACTCCAAGGGCTTTCTCAGTAGACGAATCTGAACATGCCTCTACAATTTTTTTTTTTCAGGAAACGATAAAAAATTTCAGCCTCACCATAAAAAATAATTAAATTTATCGGACTGTTTGTATGGAGAGGTCGATTTTTTTTCGTTTCCTGAAAAAAAAAATTGCGGTGAAATATTCAGATTCGTCTACTGAGCAAGCCCTTAAAGTTTGTGGAGGGCTGTCCCTTAACAACCATTTTTTATTTTATTTATTTATTTAATTACAATTTATAGTATAGCAAAGTCTGAACTTGTTCTAAATAAAATGTATGGCGAGCGATATTATTATGCTATGAACTATATGCTACTATATTATAGCGCTATCTGAAATGAGCTTAAAACAAGTCGTTGGCGATTTAAAAAACGTTAATGTCAAACAAATCACAGCGTGTACACCACTAACGTCGATTACGCGAACTTTTCCTTAGAAATCGTTTCTTGAACGAAAGAGAAAGTCGAATAAAAATGGCAATACTTTCGTGTACCTACTGTCAGAGTGAATTTTCTTGGAAGGTAAGAGAAACGCAAATAATTCGTGAACGAAACGTTCATTCGTGAATGGAACTAGGAACGTTCATTCGTGTACTTATGGTGTAACTAGCCGTGGCTTCGGCCGCGTGAAAGTAGAAAATTCTTCTAAGCGAATATACTGAAGGAATACCGGAAGACGCAGCGTTGGAAGGCCTCCCATAAGGTGGACCGACGACATGGCGAGGGTCGCGGGAGTCCGATAGATGCGAGACGCACAGGACCGGTCACTGTGGCGACGCTTGGGGGAGGCCTATGTCAGTGGACGTCTTGCTGATGATGCTGAGATGATGATAATGATGATGAATATACTGCCGGGACAAAAAATATCCAATATGCTTTTCCAGGACATGGTGAGCGTACAGAGTTAAGTATAATTTATTACCTAATAAATGATACTTATTTTGCAACTAGGTTTTCACAAACACTTTTGCACGTCAATATTTTTTTTGTGTTTTATTGTAGATGAGGCCGTTTAATTATAATTTATCTAGGTGTCTTTAAGGCTAGAGTGAAATCAACCTAACAATCAACGATTGCATCACTGCTTACCATCAGGTGGGATCGCAGTCAAGCACTAGTTTTTATCAATAAAAATAAAGTAACAAACATAAAAACACACAATTTCGGCTTTATAGCGTTTGCATAGCAACAGCTTAATAATCCCACTGCTGGGACTCAGGCCTCCTCTCTAGGAAAAGGAGTATAAAGTCGAGTGCTTGAATCGAATATAATATTATTGTGATCAATAATACCGATACCATTATCTTGTTAATGATGCCATAAAATCGGAATGAAATAATGTAGCACATTCATAAGTAGAAAGGTTACGCATTACATATTCAGTGACTAACAAAGACGAGTCATACCTACTATAGTCATGACATTTGATTAGGCCACCAAATATTTTAGCATTTATCTGTAGAAAAACTAAAAAATCTGTATATTTTTTAAATTTAATCATCAAGTAACTTCTCCCTCTCTGAGTGGAGGGCGTGTCAGAGTTTAAAACTCACCTGTGTACCCTTTGCGGTTCAGGGCCACAATAACTCTTTCAAACCATCTCGCAGTAAAAAGCAACCTTCTAGGACATAGTTATATCGAAATCATTCTAGTTGTTCGATAATAAAGAATTAACAAACATACAAACAGATTTTTTTCGGGTTTATATCATTAAGTGTGATCAATAATACCGATACCATTATCTTGTTAATGATGCCATAAAATCGGAATGAAATAATGTAGTACATTCATAAGTAGAAAGGTTACGCATTACATATTCAGTGACTAACAAAGATGAGTCATAGTCATACTACAGTTATTTTATGACATTTGACTAGGCCACCAAATATTTCAGATTATGACTGCAGAGAAAACTACAACAATTCTAATTTATTTCCCGCTCTAGGTGGAGTGAGGGCGTATCAGAGTTTACTGACTGAAACGCCTGTGTATCCTTTGCGTTCAGGGCCACGATAACTTTTTCTAACAATCGCGCAGTAAAAGTGTCCTAAATGCTATTTGAGGAGATGGTCTACACCGCTACTAAGTTATATCAGAATCCGTCCAGCCGTTCGAGCGGAGCGTACTGAAGTAGCAAACATACAAACTTTCGGCTTTATTACATTAGTGTGATCAATAATACCGATACCATTATCTTATTAATCTATACTAACATTATAAAGAGGTAAAATTTGTAAGTTTGTATGTAGGCGGTTATCTCTGGAACTACTGATCCGATTTGAAAAATTCTTTCTGTGTTAGATAGCCCATTTATCGAGGAATGCTATAGGCTACTATACCATCACGCTACGACCCACGGGAGCGGGGCAGTAACGAAAAATGCGGGTGAAACCGCAGGGACAGCTAGTGATTCTATAATTTTGGAATGAAATAATAAATTACATTCATAAGTAGAAAGGTTACTCATTACATATTTAGTGACTAACAAAGATGAGTCATAGAAAGAAAGAAAGAAAAACAAAAAAAATCAATACAAAAAGAGTAGGTTGGGTACTACAAAATGTTCTGACATTTGACTAGGCAACCCATGTGGATAGAATTGGAGAGGTAGAGGCAGGCCAAAGATAAGGCGGATGGAATGTGTAAGAAGTGATATGAAAAAAAGGGAGTGATAGTATGACAAGTGACAGAACGGAAAGAAAGAAAAAAAAAACACGTTGCGCCGACCCCAAATAACATGGGACAGGAAGATGATGACTAGATAACCAAATGTTTTAGAATATGTCTGCAGAGAAAACTAAACATCTCTATTTTTTTGAGATTTTAATCATCAAAAAACTTCTCCCGACGAGAGAGAGGGCGTGTCAGACTGTCAGACTTTTACTGACCAAAATCAATTGTGTTACTTCAGTTATCCTTTTGCGTTCCAGAGCAGCGGTAACTGTTAAGATTGTATTGGGTAATGTCTTTGAAGGTCATAGGTGATAGCCACCAGGAAATCAGCAAAGTGCGAGTAATATTAGAAACAATCAAATCATTGTGCGAACAGCTAGGATATCTGTTGATAGTTTTCCTGATAGCTACAACCTAGATATTTTTTGTCATGACTGAATAGGTTACTTCTAGGCAAGCGTCCACCCCATCATCGCTTACCATAAGGTCAGATAGTTGTTAAACGCAAGCCTATTAATAATAATAATAAAAAAAAAACTCCTGGAGTCCTGACCGCCTGTAGCTTGGCCCTGTTTCCGATACCGGTGCGTTACTATTTTTTATATTTTTAAATGCTTTTTTTAAGAAATAATTGAAAATGTAACTGGTATGTTAAAAAGATTAATAAACGGAATAATAAAAATGTGAAGGATATGGTTAAAACGCAGATTCTGTAAGACAGCTCAGAACACAATGAAAGTATGTTGTTAAATATTCACCTGAGCTGAATAAGGTCTCCAAGCTCAGCGGGCAGCGACCTCAGCTTGTTGTTGGATATATCGAGGGTGTGCAGGTTGGCCAGCTGGTTGATGTCGGGCGGGATCCTCTGCAGCGAGTTGTCGTTGAGGTAGAGCGCCGTCAGGTGCGTCAGCTGGAACAGTTGGGGCGCTAAGGCGCGCACACCTCCTGTTACCTGGAAATGGTGGGTTCGTTGTTAGAATTGTACGATTATAATGAACTAGGGACCCGCCCCAGCTTCGCAAGGGTGCAAAATTATCAGTGTTTTTCTACTATATTATGCATGTATTATAAATATAAACCTTCCTCTTGAATCACTCTATCTATAAACTGCATCAAAATCCGTTGCGCAGTTTTAAAGATCACGCATATTTAGGGAGAGGAAGCGACTTTGTTTGTGATTGTAATGTAGTGATAAAACCATAACTAGTTACAGCCTGGCTTCACTTAATGATAGGATTAGAACTAATTTTATGAAGAGGAAAAATTTTATTTTTTTAAAGACACGTGCGGCATTTTGCTAACGACAGGGGTCCACGCGCTGGCGGTAGCTGTTGACGTTCGGCGGCTGTCGACATTCCAACAAATGAAGATCAGCGGCAGCCGTCGTGTGTGTCAAGTGTCACTATAGGTCGTCGGCTGCTGCCGACGCCTCGACGGCTGCTGTTTAAGTGTCGACGGCTGCCGACGCCCCGTTTCGACGGCTGCAGTTACCTCTGCAGTTGGCAACATGCCGCTCGTGTGTATGAGCTTTAACATAACTTAAGCCGACCCATAATACTCCAATTGCTGGGACTTAAGCCTCCTCTCTAGGAGAGGGAATAGGTCGAAATACACTTCAGACCCAGCGGGTGTGGGTTGGCAGATGTTGCATGTCTTTGAATTTTTTGTTCTAGGACATGCCGATTTCCTCATGTTTTCCTTCGCCGTTTTTAAAGCGGTGGTGACGAAATAAATTACAAAAAGTAATACGTGCCTGGCTGGTTTGAACTCGCTATACTTACTACTCGTAAGTCAAGGCCGTTACCGCTGGGCCATCACTGCTCTTTATATTTTTATTTCTAATTAATTAATCCAAAAATCTTGAACTAGTTTTACCACTTAGTGACAAAGGCATATATTTTCTACATAACGCGGGCAAAGCCTCTGGCAGAAATTTAGCATATCTTATAGATCAGAATATCATGTAGGCTATCTTCATAATGTGGATAAGTAACAATTCCACGCGGCCAAAGCTAGTGGTAGAAGCAGTATAATATAATAACCACTTTATCATCACATTGTACTGGTATCATTTCATCATCACTGACAGGACCATTATGGCCAATAAGCCTGATATAGTGGTGGTGGACCGAATCGAGAGGCGTTACAACAAATATTGCATGCAGCGACAAGTTTCTTGACTTTTCTAGCGAGGTTATCGACATGTGAGATGTGGACTCAACGGTCATTGTACCGATAGTCGTGTCAGCCACTGGCTTAATAGCCACAAGCCTCAACCTTAGGAGGTTCTCGTTAAACGTCTGGATTAAGGGTTTGATCAAGAAAGAGGTTACTGCTTGATGCGATTTGTAATAGTAAGGCTCCTCTCCCTAACCGAGTCTGTAGTTTGAACTCGATACCGGTTTTTTTTTTTAATGGAAAGTCATCCAATTATTTCTACCGCTTAGGGTGGCGCGAGAGAACGTGTCGAAATTTTACTAAACAAAATCACGTCTTTGTCCTTCAGTTGCCGATTGCGTTTCACTACCTATCAGAAATGCCCCCCGTGGCCCTAGCGATAACGGGAGAACCCAATACAGGTGGTCTACTATTTAAAAAATGTTTTTATTCAAATATTCCATATTGTATTTAAGTTATACAATAAAAAAGTTAGTAAACGGTATATAATACTAATAGTTACTTATTGCGAGTAACAATGGCGCTCGTAATTTTACAAATGAACAAAAAAAAATCAATGAATGCAAGAACATTATTTGGATTTTGTTTGCAATCGCTCGCGCAATGGTTCTTGACGACAAGTTAAGGAAAACTTTAATAAGTAGGTAAGCGTTACGTAGGCGCATCTTGACACTATTGCATAAAATACAAGTGTACGCAAAGTGACAATTTATGTATGCTTACACTGTGCTTATGTACGACAAGGGAAATCGATTTGTCATTTTTGTTTATCATTTTAAAGTTGGATGTAACTTCACGTAACATGCTCGTCATCTATAATTCTACCTTCTATAAATAAAAGGAGAAACTAACTTACAGACATATCAACGCACAGACGAAACTACTGGGACCAGGAACGTTAAATTGTGCTCAAAGCTTCCTTTTATGATGTCAGCGATCACTAAGAGACGATGTTCCAGGAGCACCGAAGCGCAAAAAGAGGGATTTTCCAAAATTCCGAAAGAATCTTGCAAAACCCTTTTTCGGAATTTTGGATAAGCCTCTCTGTTGTATACCCTAGTTTGTATAGAGAATCCTACTATCACACGGGTGAATCCGCTGGCAAAAGTTAGTGAAACTTTTGTCTTTCGTCACCAGTAAAGTTACAATTTCTTGAGCATTGTTATCAAAAGTGGTAAACCCATTAATTTCCCCTAAGTGCACATGAGATCAACCTTCACCCAATGCTAAATTTAGCCTAAAAGGATAATTTAATCTTTTATTGAGGCCAGCAAGTAAATAGCCACTAATTTACCTTAAATGCTTAGTTAATTTTAATCAAATGTAATCTTCAATGCCATGAAAATATATCGGCTTGATCTAAAATGGTCTATTAACCGAAATATGAGTAAAGCATTAATTCATAAGGATAATTGTTGTACTCAGAATAAATCATTATGAATATAATTAAATTCGGGATTACTATATTTTGGATGGAAATGACTTTACGTGGGTTACCACACTTGTCACAACATAAAAGAACTGGCATAATTCTTATTGTAAGTTTGACATTTGCCTGTGTCAATTTAGTCTCAGGGATAAAAAAACATACTTTAGTAGTCGGCAAAAATGTATTATGCATAAGAATAATCAAGCCTTTCAATTTTCCAACCGGTGGGACTCAGGCCTTCTCATTAAATATTTTCTTTTTATTTATAACGAGAACTTAACTGTAACTTAACATTTATGTACTTGGTGTACAATAAAGAAGTAAGTATATATAAATAAATAAACCTGTCGCAGGCGATAGGTGAAAAGGGGTTAAGTACTTGGCACACGGGTACCTTTCCTATCCAGGGTACCAAAAAGGTTCTCTCAAGGGAGGTACGACCATTCCAGCCTTAGAAAAGCCTATTACATACAGTCCCTACATGTTTGTATTTAGTTTTCATGAAAATAAATTGATATCGTATATATTTAGTTTAACTGTATGTACAGTCGTACATAAGCAGACTTAACGCAACAAGACATTATTTACCCAATTTTTGGGTTAATAACCTCCTTTTAAAAATCGGTTAAAAAGACTACACCATGAAAGGTGTGTAACAGTGAATGAATAAATTATAGTGATAACCTTATCAGTTAGTAACAAAATCAGATAACTTTGAGAAAGTTTTTGCGTTATCTTTTATAATGGATTAGTTAATGGTCTTATTCATCATGGTATTCATCTTTTTCCCTAATTCATTCGGAAAGTGATGACGCTGTGGCGCCTCTGTAGCCTCAAAGAAGGGTCGTACAGCCTTGATTGTGGCTTGCCCAATTAAGCTGCACCTACTAAGTTCTGTTTCAGCAACACCTTAAGGTCGACTGGTAGAAAATGGCTAAGAGCTCAAACATACAAGTGGCATGTTGCCAACGGCAGAGATAACTGTAGTTGCCGTCAACGCGTCTGCGGCAGCTGTTGATACTCGACAGCAGCCTTTACTCGACCTTCCAACAAATGAAGATCACCGGCAGCCTTCGTATGTCAGTCAAGAGTCACTGTAGGTCGACGGATACCGTTGTGTCGAAGGCTGACGCCGACGTGCCGTGTGCTACCGCTGCCTCGTGTCGACGGCTGCAGTTACCTCTGCCATTGGCATCATGCCGCTCGTGTGTATGAGCTCTAAGGCATTAAGACCGACTTTGTACAATGTTTCTTACTAGCGAAAGTTTTAATAAATAACTGACCACGCTTCTGCAAGACCATGCTACCCTGACAGTCTCTCCACCTATCTTGCTATTTAACTACGACTTGATCTATTTATCATAATAAATCGAGCCGACATGAGAAAATAAGTGATGCAATATATCGCGTGACTGTACAACCAAATTGATTAAAAATCGCAAGTTTTTTTTTGGCTTGTTTGTTCTCAATCAAGCATAAATGACTGTCTGTACAGATTGGTTTCACATCTTAATCGATCTAGTCTCAAAAAAATGGGCAGCCTTTTTGAAGTGGTTCTAGCTCTGAGTGGAATGCATCTGTATTTGGGCACAAACTTGTGCACTATAATACCTCCTGTGTATTTTGCACTGTTGAGATTGGATCCATGGATCCAACTCGATCGAAATTCGGCAAGTAGGATTACTATTAACGCTGGGACTGAATACCTGAACGATAGAAGTGAAGGCCCTTAATTCACCGGTCTACACTGTAGATTAAAGCTGTTCCCATTACGTTATGTGAATGTATCAGAAAATGGATTTGCTTAAAAGCTAATAAATAGGTTCTTTTTTTACATGGGAAATCATCCAATGATTTCTCCCGCTCTAGGGCGCTGGGGAAAGGCGTTTCAACCTTGTACTGACTAAATCCCACTCCTGTTACATCTTTGCCTTGCGTTCCAGGACCCCAGATTGGGAACCCGAATCGTTGAAAAAAGGGAATTAGGTATATTTTAAAATATAGTTCTTACGGTGAAAGCTGCAGGCATCCGATTCTAACTATAGTGCCTTATATGTACTTAGTGGAATTTTAGTCGAGGTATGTTTGGTGAATTAGATGGATTTTGAAACAATTATTTGGTTAAGCTAAATTAAGAGGAATATTCGATTTTAGCAAGTACCTTTCTCTTGATTTATTATATTAATGCTCCCATACAGTAAACCAAAATTATTGAGTAGTGCTTTTCAGTGCCATCTACCGGGAACGTCATCATACTCATAGTCTCTAGCTTCCATTTTAAGAGGGATCCTTCAAACCCGGCGAAATTTCGCGTGAAACAGACATTTAATAATCTTAGACCAATTGAACTGGCTTTTCCATGAGAAACTTATTCAATAGGTTTGACTGACCTGAGAGGGTTGTCATCGTAAATAAATTCGTAATAATCACCTCAAGCGTGGTCCAGCCCCCGCGGCGGCCGGACGCTCGCTCCGCTTCCGACATGATGTGGTAAGTGCGCCCGCTAGCGCCCTCATGCTTGTCTTTGTTGCGAGACATTCTGTCACCTGCAAGACAAAATGGTTGTTATTATTCAAATCTTAATTCTTTATTGTACACAAAAACATATCATACAACATGGTGATATAGATCACCACACACACACATCACTCACACACACCCCACACACATATTGTGGAATGCAATAAACGTATTGAGTAGATAGATAGCCCATGTACAAAGACGACCTTAATTCAGCAATGAGTTTTCTTCCAGAGAGAAAACCAGACAACACTTGATGTTCGCAACAGGCTTCTTCTTTTGGTGCTGACATAGTACAGCATATTATCATATTTGTTCAGCAGGTACTACATTAGACCGACGCATACGTGGACCTTCGTCCACGTATGCGTTGAGTGAGTAGTATCTGAGTTGTAACTAGAACCGCGTCTCGTGGCGTAGGTCTAATGGAGCTTTACAAGTCTAGTTGCCATATACCTAAAATGTATGAAGGCATTCGCGCCCAGATCGGTGTACCTACGTGGCACATGTGGGTCCACTGTTGTTCTACCTTTACTATTGTCGTCTTACCTTGCAATTATCATTCTGCATTCTTGTTATCTGGCTACTTTGGTTACTGACCAATTCATATTTCTAAATCTTTAGCAACAATTGATCATGTATTAAGTTATAATTTTTCAAGTCTCCATGTGTAGACGGTAAATGTTTATTTCTTGGCTGGTCATTTATCTCTTTTTAAAAACATTTTGAGATGAAAATCATTGGATTTGGGGAAACTTTTATTTGTAACTTTTCAAATCTGTGAACTAGCAACATTATTTTTCAGAACTAAGTACTTTCTAAATATTACAACTAGCAACATAAGTACAATATACCTAATACAAATGATCATACTTACAAGTTAAGTACATTTTTTATCTAAATTTGAGCTTAACAAATATTAAGAGTACATTTTTTTAGTAATCTATCAAAGAAATTAATTGCATGATATGTATACTTTACGCATTTTGAAAAGAAAATTAGTGGAATACATTATGATATTTTAATTTTTCATTTTGTTAACAAGGACCCAGAAGTGGGGACACAAAAACCTTAAAAATATATATAATTATATTAATCTGTTGAGCACCGAGCAGCAGCTGGCGTCCGCACACCTATTGTCTGTCTATTAGGTATGTCTCTAATCATGGACTCAAAGAATTAAGGATATTTTTTTAGAGGTAAAATCATTCAATGACCTTGCCTGTTCTAACACTTTTAGACTTTTGCTGACTATAACCACCTCCTGTGTTCCTTCTTTGCCTTGCATTCCAGGAGCCCAGGAAGAAATGCCTCTATAGTTGGGCACTGAGCATGAACACACAATAAGCCGGTAATTAATAGTTATATACTCATACATATAACAATGACCCAGAAGGAGAGTTGTTGGGCACACAATCAAATTGTTGTATGTTCCTAGTATTGAAAGTCTGCTTTTATGCTTACACATGTGTTATACTGAGAAATATATGAAGTGTACACTTTTAAAACAAAGCAGTATTAATATTACAACTAGCTGACCCAGAAAACATTGGTCTGCCATATAAATGATCAAAGAACAATTGGGAGGTGGAGTAGGAGGGTAAACAATAGCCTCAGAACTATCAAACATGCGACAAAAAATTCGTTAAAAATCTGTCAAATCACTTTGGAGGAGTTTGTTAACAAACACACATTCCTAACATTCAACATTTCATACAGATACTTATTATACTGTATTGGATTTGATTTGACAAGAAGATTAAAAAGAAAACCAATATCATTCATGAAAATAAAAATCTTTTTCAGCTAACCAAGAGAACATGTATGTAACTAGGACAACCCAAGTCCAATTAGCATATAATAAATCACCCTAGAATTTGACTAGCATACTTAGAATCTGATTAGACTCAAAAAATATGCACAAAAGTAATGGAAAACCATTGAAATATCCAAAACAGCGACTTAGGCCACAAAATCTTGAACAATGATTATTTTCATGTAACTAGGTCAATTTCTAATCCATTAAAGTTGGATCTAAAATTTCAGTTTTGAATAGAAACTGTTTTTGTTTCTTTTGTGTTAAACATGTTTGGTTAGTTTTTATTGCCCATTGAACTGATAATGAGAAAATGCGTTCCGATATCACTTATTAATTCATGAATCCCCGACCGGTCCTATGAGACCACGCTGTTATTGTTTTACTATTGTGTCTCGTTTTGTGGGTATGTGATAGGTTAATTGATGAATTGATTTTATATCACTTGCTAGTTTAGTAATGTCCAATATAGGGTTGTGGGATTCTTTGAAAGCGTTACCGCAGCCCAGGATCGCAAAAGGCAACTGAATAAATACGAGTAAGTTTTGGTAAGTAAGTGTCCGACACTCTCTCTTGCTCAACCTAGAGCCGAAAGAGTTAATTGATGTTTTCTCACGAAAAAAATGTAATGCCAAATATACACATCAATGCAACCTAGGAGATGCATATGTCCAACCATGGGCAATAAAAATACATCCGAATGCACATACCTATACCCGTTTTAATCAATATAAACAATATTAAATCAAATGGGGAGGGAATCAAGGGTGTGTCCAGTTAATGATGATCCGTACAATACAATAATTTGATATTAAGCATAAATACACACAAAATGTAGTTTTTAATTATTCAGAGGATCCATGGAGTATCTAACTTATGAGAATGTAATTGAAATTTTTGAAAAGGTATATCTAGCACAGTGAGTAATGTTCTTATTAGTGTTATATGTACTGTTGGATCATATTTATAGGTTGATATTATTATAAAAGCCACAAATAGACGACTTTTCAATATCATTTTGTTCTTATTAGGTTGTTTTAATTTCTGCTAAGTATTATTGTGTTCCCACAAACATTTTATCAATTTACCCTAATTTGTAATAATTGAGTTTTGACAGGAAACAACAAGATAGACAACTATTGGTGTTTATGAAATAACTTTACGTTGAATATTTATACAGCAATCACAGTTTTAGAATGTAGAAATAGCTAGGTACTACCAAAATACGTGAGCTTGACACTAATTGTACGAATTGTATTGTGAAAATTACATGTCATGAAGAGTACGCTATTTTACATCTAAATTACGACAAATATTAGTCAACCAGGTGACTAAACTAAAACTGCAATGATTTTTCAGAAACGTTGACCAACACTTCTGCTAAAACAATCCATATTTCGTACTTATCTACGTAAACACTGATATGATTGTTTTCATACAATATGGACTCAAATCTATACGCTATAGGGATACTTAGTGATAAAAATGTACCTTTATAACACCGCGAGGGGTCATTAGGTGTGATAGAACGACTTTTTTCGATAAATTATCTTCTTTCGAAAAATAAGGACAACACAAGTCCATAACCTCCGTAGTACGGCGGATAAACCTAAAGAATATAATTATTACGCATGCTTAACAGGTTCTTAACATCGAAACAGGGCCTATTTGCTAGAAAAAGTACTGATTTAATTCATTATTTCCACGATTACTATGTAAATGCGTAGCATCTTTGTGTACAGCTGACATGAAAGAGATGAATCGACTCGAACCATTTCAGTCCCCAAGCGCCAATTCATTATTCACACTTCTAACCACTTAACTTACAAAATTACTGTAGAATCAATGAATACACACCTTCATCTACTCCTTAAAACCTTTAACTTCAATTAGGATTAGAGTTATGGGAAATAATTCACTGTAAACAGACAATGGGACACTCTTGACAAACAACCACATCAAACGTCCATTTACCGACTGCAGCGACAATCGACATTAGCGGCAAATTCAAGAACTTTCTTTGGTGTTGTGGCGACCATAGATAAAATATTCTCTGTGGCGCAAAGTTTGAATTACGCAATTTTTTGTTTGAAATACTTAACTTCTTTAGGTAATATTATTCTTTAAGTAGAGCCATATCATTTCTCTATTATCTTATAAATATCTATTTCGCACGGCATGATTTTAAATAAAATACAATAAAAATTACAAATACAATTGATTATAAGAATCACACAATTAAATTCAATGTCATAATTATGAAAATTATCCAATCACATTAATTTTTAATAATAACAATAATACCATTGTTATTATTTTAAATCATTGATATGTCATCGTCGACCGAATATAAACATTTCTCCAAAAGGAAAGCTTTGAGCTTTGACTTAAACGAGCTCGTGTAGATTATACTCTTCAAGTCCAAGGGCAACCTGTAAAAATTCGCACTGCTTGATATTGAGGACTTTGTTGAACACTGTTAAGTGAGGTATTATTTTGTTTTTTAAATCTTTCCTACGCGTACTTTCCCTCAACTCTCTCTCCTCATCTGTCTCATAGTGATGTAGGTATTTCTTAAAATTCGCTAATAACACTAAAATATAAAGACTTGGCACAGTGAGAATCTTCAAAGTAAAGTGTTGCCGACAGCTCTCTCTTAGTGATATCTTAACCTAGATTCTATTAGAGCATAGTATACCATTTTGAGGTGTTTCATGTCTATTTCATCACTAAGAGTACGTAAGGCATAATAACACGCTGAAGAAATATACGACTCCATAGCTTGCAATTCTCTTTTCCAATTTAAATGTTTGTCCATGTAAACCCCTAGAAACTTTACCTCATTCACTACGTCAACTTTAATTCCATTAAGGATGATCGTCATTTTGTCTTTATTTCGTGCTGTTTTACTAAATAACCTTACTGTGTTTTTTTCAATATTTATTATGAGTTTGTTACTCTCAAATCAAGAACTAAAAACTGATAATATAGCATTAACTTTAGCAGAAAGCTCTTGTATATCGTTAGCTTCAACTATTGCATTAGTATCGTCAGCAAAAACCGTCAGTTGTGTATAAGGAGTTAATGTAATGAGTTAATGTAATTATTTAGATCATTTGTAAATAATATGAATAAAATAGGTCCTAGTATTGACCCTTGGGGTATGCCCGCTGCTATATTTTGCATGTACGATTTATGGTTTGGTTTGTTCCCATTAGCTTGCGTACTATTAATATCTACATACATTTTCCTGTTCTTTAAGTATGAAGAGAAAAGTTGTAAAATATTACCTCTCACACCATAATGTTCCAATTTAGCAATGAGTATATAAGTTATGGTCAATTGTATCAAAAGCCGAGCTCAAATCAAGGAAAATGCCTGCTACCCTCATTTATTCCTCTATTCAATTTACTAATATCTTCCAATCTCCTGTGTCGACATTTTTTTGGTAACCAAATTGTATTGGATGCAAAATCTTATTCAAATTTAGATGAAGCGATGAATTTTCGAAAAATTATTAATTGTTGTTGTTGTTGTGTTGTATTGTTGTTGTTGTTGTTAATTGTTGAATGGGGAGCAAAGAGATAGATCTATAGTTTTTCGGATTTGTTTTGGAGCCTTTTGTGTGCAGTGGGATAATTTTTGCTATTTTTAGCTGTTCCGGAAAAATACCTTATGATACGCTCTTATTGCAAAAATTTGCCAAAGGTTCAGCTTATAAATCTAAATTTTCTTTACCCGATGCTATTGGAATAACATCGTAGCCACATGATTTCTTATTTTCCATACTATTTACTATCTTTACAATCTCATTTGGAGTCACAGGCGCAAAAACCATGTCGATGGAAACTCTTTTAGTGATTTTTAACATCACTTACAATGCATTTATAGTTAAATTGATCAGCTAAAACATTTGCGAAATCTGAGGGATTTTCTATAATCTTACCGTCAACTTTAAGCAAGAGACTTTCAGACTGTGGTGCTTTTATTTTATTCCTGCTTTTATTTACAACGTTCTATACCTCTTTGCATAAATTACAAGAATTGTTAATTGTTTCCGATATTGTTAACTTTTTGGCCTTAGATAGTAGTACCATTCTGTATATTCTTAAATCATTATTTTTATAATTCTGAACACTATGTTCTATCTTATTAGAACTACCTGCACATAGTAAACTTCATTTGACTTGATGTTTTTAAATTAAAACCCTTTTTGAGTCGATTTTTTTGTGTGAAATGATCGTAGTCTAAATTAAAAACAATAAATTTATCTCATTAAAAACCAATTAAAAATCAGTTTTAAAACTACAGTGTCAACGACCGCAGATATTGATATAAAATAATCGTAACTTAGTCTAGGTCTGTAACTATTGGCAGGCTTGGGTGTGTATTGAGTCAATTACGGTGATTCCCAAACTGGGCGGTGCCTGTATCTTAGACCGGAATTGAGATACATAATTATGTAAAGTTGCTTTTTGCTACTGCAGCAGTTAATATAACAAAAGATAGATATGACTATAAATCTAAAATCAAATAAAACAAATAATTGAATTGGAATAAATATTTTAGTAAACCCCTATTCAAAAATGAATAGGGGTTTACTAAAATATTTTTTTGATAATATCAATAATTTCGAAAATAATCGCTCCAAAAGTAAAAAAACAATGTTCCCCCCCCTGTAACTTTTGAACCATAAGTTTAGAAAATATTACAAAAATCTGGAAAGTAGAGCTTTATGAAGACTTTCTAGGAAAATTATTTTGAACTTGATGGGACGAGCAGTTTTTGAAAAGTTGGATACTTATTGTGACGGACGGGGAACTACGGAATCCTTTCCTACCTACGGTTCTTTTTCTACGAAAAAAAAAGAATAACAATCAGTAAGTTATTTTGCATAATTTAACCGCGCATTTTTTGCAAATTATATACTACATAAAGTTACTTGCATATGCACATTATTCAGTTAATTATTAACACAGCTATTGAATTTTAACCAAGTGAATTTTAAATTAAAATTTTAGATGAACTTTGTGCCTTCAGCACAATACAACTTTGTACGAGTATGTTACATATATTATAGGTTGATCGATACATTTGGGTTGAATTAGTAGTCCCGCCGAATTCACAGGAGAATATTGTTCAAATTCATCTTTTTTAATTTAATCTATAGTGAAAATGGTGGAAGTTAGTAAGTTTATGGTGCAAAATAGTGATCTAACGAAATTATCATGTCACCAGCTTGTGCATCCTTGGACTAATAGCTGCTTAGATGCATTTTTAAGCATGTCTGTAAGCTGTGGGATAGGGTCTGTTATATTTTACACACCCTATCTAGCTTTATTTACCGTAAGTACGTTTACCTATTTAATTTATTATGTAATTGCAACACCTGTCAATGTAAGTTTACACGTTTGACCTATGGGAGTAGGTAGAAGAGAGTTGCAAACCCTTAGCTTATAAACGCAATGAAGCAAAAGTGATGTGAAAGAATTGTAATATTTCACGGTAACTTGAAATATTACAATACTTTTGTTTCATTACGAGTATGTGCATCCATATTGACATACACGCAAGAATTTGAGAACTAGGCAACTGTTCTTTCTAAAGAAAGTAAATGACTGGATGAATATTCGCAGTCTTCTAATAAATTATTGTTTCTGTAAGTGAGATTTTTATAATTTTGCAAGTGCTGGCAGAATGAAGGACTTCAGAAAAAGATCTCAATTGTTCATATTTTTTTTATTACTGATAGCTCGCGTTTGACTACTATCTCACCTGATGGTAAGCGATGATGTGGTCGACAATGGAGCAAGCTTGCCTAGAAGTAACCAATTCATTCTTGACTTGAAGACCCCTAAATTGTAGCTATCAGTAAACAAAGACTCCGGCAGGGAATTCCACTCTTTAGCTGTATGTATAGTAGATGTATTCCCAAAATGCTTTGTACGCATGAGTTCACCGCGGTGTCGCATCGCCACTCGTCTGTGGTCCGATGATAAAACGGGCTTGGAGGAATTAAATTGTGTAATTCCTGTGCACACTCTCCGAAATGTAAACGATAGAAAACCGACAGGCTAGCAATTCGTCGTCGATGCTCAAGACTTTGAAGTTTCGACTCTACGAGCACATCATTACCGATGGTCTTCTTCGGCGTCACGGCATCTCCACCTTCCTCATAATGCAGCTCGTCACTAGCCATGGTAAATTCGGGAGATTCCTGCATCAGATTCACGCGGAAGAAAACGTGGGGGTATTTTATGTAAGATTGCGGGGTTGCAAAAAACAAATCTATGCAAAAAATCGATTAGTCTATTTTTTTCGTGTCTCTGACAAAAACACACAAAATAATGTACGGCTTACACTGGCTTCGTAGTCACTTCCTGAAATTGAAAGGTCAAAATGAGGAATATAATAATGATAGAATTATATTTTATAGTGACTTCTTTAAAACCATTCAAGTAGGATTAAAATAAGCGAATTTAGATTTATTTATTGACTACTATTATTATTAATCGTACGTTCGTACCCACATAATATTAATAAAAACAAAATATATACTCCGTGGCCATAATCCGATTACCACTCGTTCCGGATTTTGACCTGAATCAGAGCTCGGTGCTAGAGGCCACACTTCGATACATCATCATGACCGCACAATGGTGACTTCCCGGCGTTTCTTCCACTTCCGTTGAATCCCGAAACAGAACCGAACTTGCCATGTTCGGTGCGGTGCTGCACCATACGAAGATGAGGTCCCCATGGTGACTCTCTAGCCACTCCTCCTACTCCCAAAGAGGGGATATACCGCCATGATTCTGACATGCCTAGTGCTGGGTTGCGACAGTCGCTGTCGCCATACCACAATGAGAACCCATCGGAAGTCTATGCCGCGATTTATCACAACAGCGGAATTTCCTTCCTCTCATCTCCATGTGTAAATCGTGCACGCGTCCAAGAAGTACATATGTACGCAGAGTAATAAGAAGTTGGGTATTAATATGACGAGGTACGTCTGTGATGAGAAGGGCTCGACAGATACTATCTTTGAGGCTGCGACAAGCCATGGTGCTCAAAGCTATCGACAGCTTCATTGCAGTGGCAGTGGCACTGATGTGAATCACACAATGCTCATGCATTGCAACCTCCTGTAATCCTACTGTTTTTATTAACGCGCATCAAAGAAAAAAAACAGGGTTTCAAATTGAGCATGGGAAATATAAAAATAACTAAACATCGGAATGTTACCTCCAGTAGCAGTAAATTATACCTAAATAAGACAAAAATCAAATGGTCTCTCGATGATTATGATTGCGTTCCGAACTTCCGAGTAGCAATATTGAAATTAAAATCGATCAGTGTGCATACCACCACAGTCGTGGCGATAAGCTCATATATTTTGAGGAGTAGCCTCTAAAGAGATGTCACCAAAATCGTGGGGCCCAGTAGTGTAGAGACCATCGCGTTCACGACGCTTTCGAAACGGTTTTAACTTGTTTCAGAACGTCCGGAATCAAGATGAACCATAGATTTAGATAGGATTTATACTACATCTATGGGATTCTAAGATGGGAATGGGATTAGCCGTATTCGGTTATCTTTTCTTTGACAAAAACTAACTAATCTTTTATTCAACATTTCATGAGGAAATAAACTTTATTACTGAATAAAGAATTGAATACTTAAATCAATTTAGATTAAAAAAAAAACAGAAAAAAATTGAAATATAAATTTCGATAGATCACTCACAGTAATACGTACAATAATAATACCTAGGGGTTTTAGCACTGTTATTAATATTTGCAATTTACTTAATGACGTCGATGTTGACTTTACTGATGGCTTCGTAAGGTCAATCAATAGCCTGATGTGATTCGGAACGGGACATTCCCATGTGTCGTTGTGTCATGTCATTGTCAAGTTGTCATTGTTGTCAAATGTCATAGATAAATGTCAAAGAGATTATTATTGTTCAGCACAAAACACGAATGAATATTATTTTGCCCAGTTCATTTTCGGTCTTATTCGTGTGAACTCCGTTGATTTCGTATTGAAAATACTCGTTAGTTTAATGAGTGACACAATATTTTTACTGTAAACAATATATTTTTTAAGTGAACAGTTTCACTATCGTCAGTATTAGAAGCAGTGTGAAAAGTATAATCTAAAAATGGTTGAAGCTAGTAAACTTTGGTTCGAAGCTGCGTGCAGTGATTGTAGATGCCATGAACTCATACACCCGTGGACGCATCGATGTTCGGATGCTACTAGGACCATGTTGATAAGTTGTATCAGGGGAAGTTACAAATTCTATGCTATGGTCTATCTAGTGAGTATTTAATTATGCACCTATTAACTTAATAATGTTTACAATAGTGCGAAGTTTCATACCTTTGACCTGCCAGTGTTGTTCTTTGAACAATCATTTTTTAGATGATGCCCTTTGAACTTTAACAGCTGTTAGATAAAGTTTAAAATGTACTGTTGTAATTACATGATATCAAATTAACGAGGTCAGTTAAAAGTATCTTTCCCAAAAAATCGACTTAAAAATGTAATTTTACTTTCATATTATTGAAAGTAAAAGTAATGAGTATGATTTTTTTTTTTGGATGCATAAATGTTTTTATTTTTTCTGTTTGTCTATCATGATTCTTTATTAAGAAAAACCTCTTCTCTTGTGATACTGGTTTTCCTAATTAAAAAGCCAGAGCACCACAAACTCTGTGTCAAGTTAAATAATTAATATTATTACTTACAAGCAGTAGATAATTGAATAAACAATTACGAGAACCATAATTGTTGTTTTCTGTATCAGCACCTTGTTTCTCTATGCCTAGGTGCTCCCTATTGTTCTTGTCATTGCTGCCACTGTGGTGGGTCAAGGTATTAATTAATAGCCTCATTTATTACTGCCTGTTATGAAGCCAAATGGTGGGCATATAGCATGGGATACAAATATAAACAACTGGCTTTTGCCAGCGGCTTTGATTGTGTGAAAGTAGGTTTCACTGTACATACTTTAAATGAACCCCTGTTTCATCCCCTTACGAGATGATATTTGGAAAGTCCTCTCTTAGTGGTTGCCTACGTCATAAAAGTAAACCTTGTGCAATTTTTCACATTCCTAGGCCCTGTATTTTCTAGGCTGTGTGCTCATATGTCAGTCAATCAGTTTCTATATAGTAAATTAAATCCTCTAACAAGTTCTTGTCACAGTCAGCCTACCATGTTGTATTGTTGGATCCCCATAGTAAAAGGTGGTTTTTATTTCCATGGAAGATGGGCAAGTTTTTAGTGATAGATACTTCTTCTTTTTTAATAGGGATAGACTCTCGTTTGATCACTATCCCACCAGATGCAGATGGTAAGCGACAATGTGGTTGAGAAACTTTTGTTTATAATCTTGCACCACCCCATCTTCCAGCTCATCATGCTAAGCTGGAACTGTGGAGCAATAGAACATCCTCAAGTAGGGGAAAAACATCCTAATTGGTAGTTTCATTTTCTAGCTATTTGAGTTTTAAACTTTTGGGCCTAATGCTCATAAATTATTTAACCTATCACATACCCGCGAAACGAGACACAATAGTAAGACAATAACAGCGCGGTCCATGAGACTGGTCGGGGATTCATGAATTAAATATTTATCTAAATGCCATCTTGACAGTTTCATGGCATTTATCTCAGTCAGAGATTATTGGGTGCATTTTTAGTCAACAGTGATGCAGAGGAATTTTTGACATCTAAGATTATTATTCTATGAAGTTTTTATTTTTGTATTATAATTATTTATTATTGTTATTTATATAATTAGTTAAGTTTTTTTTTATTTTAACCTATCACATACTCGCGAAACGAGACACAATAGTAAAACAATAACAGCATGGTCGCATGGGACCGGTCGGGGATTCATTAATTAATAATATTAAATTATTTCTACAAAAAATAAATATTCATAAAATATTCTATTCAATCTTGTTGGATTTCATATATCTAGTAGGAAAACAGATGTGAGTAACTCTTGATAATGCAAATAGGTATATAATATACATATAAACCTTTACCTCTTGATAGGATAACTCTTCATCTGTTCATGTTACATTGTTAATTTCCTCTTCCTGCTTTATTTTTTAGTTTTAGGCATAAGTGTTCCTATATGTATGTAGGTCATTTTCTATGGTGCTGAGTTTTATGAGCTTACGCATACAGAAACAAGTGTATCCATGTGAATCACTTCCAAGACTAAACTGCCTTTGTGATATAGAACTACTTTTTGCTGTGAATTAAAGTATTATTCAAGGGTGAATTCAATATTTTTGCACTGTTGGTACCCCCCGCAACCCTAGTATCTATATACTCGGGTTGCGGGCGTACCAACGGCCCACGCGGGCCACGTACCGATCTGGGTGCGTCGATCATTATATATTTTACTTGACTCACGCCGCGCCACGCGACGCACCCTTATATAAACTCAGGCGTGGCCTTCGGTTGCGTTGTTCTTATGTAGTTTCCGCTTCATTGAAGTTCCACCGGCGATCATCTCCGCAAGGACAGTGCTCCGCCCAAGCGGGGCAAACGTCCACCATTTGCTCTGCACTGTCGTTCGGGCGATATTCCCGTGGAATCTGACCCAGGAACCTCTCGAAACAGCCGTGTGCGGTGAGGACCTGCTGTAACCAAAGACGACCTGCTGTAACCAAAGACGACCCTTACTGCCGCGATAGTGGCTTGCTTTAAATCAAAATTTGTATCCTGACTTAAAAAGCTTTAAGTCACGGTTTTAAGAGATCGAAAATCTAGCGACTCAAGCATGAATTTGTTTTTTCTTTGAGTGTCACAGTTACAGCACTAATAGCATTACCAAGTAAAATCGCATATGTAGATTTTCTGTTGCTAATTATGGAATAATTTGATCCTAAATCTCTAAATACCTATTAAAACACAGCCACTGATGAAATCATGAACGGTTTTGCAAAAAAAACAGAATATAAATAAAGCCTGGATTTGTTATTTTAGTAAGCACGACCATAATGATAGGTATTCAGTGTAAAATCACCAACTTATCTATACTAATATTATAAAGAGGTAAAATTTGTAAGTTTGTAGGTTTGTAAGTTTGTATGTAGGGGGTAATCTCTGGAACTACTGGTCCGATTTGAAAAATTCTTTCAGTGTTAGATAGCCCATTTATCGAGGAATGCTATAGGCTATATACCATCACGCTACGACCCACGAGAGCGGAGTAGTAACGAAAAATGCGGGTGAAACCGCAGGGGACAGCTAGTACTTAGATATGATAATTATGCTATTCAGTGTTCGCCTGCGGTTTTTCCTGCGTGAACATGACTGTCATTCTGTTAACTTCTCCTTTGTAGGCACTCTCACAATATTCATTGCATTCCGATCAATGAGCGAGAGTACCTAAGTTCGACTCGCATTTGGCTGCTTTTTCTGGCGACCGTGACCAAAACCTCTTACTAAAACTAGATCCGCCTTAGTTTAGCTACATTGTTAATTTAACGTTTGAATCCCCAACAGGTCCTATGAGACCGCGCTGTTATTGTTTTACTATTGTGTCTCGTTTCGCGGGTATCTGAGTAATTAAGCGGTAAAACCTTAATATAATTATGGTTGATGGGGACGATAGGTTTTGGAGAAGTAACCACGTGCCAGAAGACGCAGCGTTGGAAGGCTTCCCGCAAGATGGACCGATGACCTGGTGAGGGTCGCGGGGATCCGATGGATGCGAGACGCACAGGGCCGGTCGTTATGGCGACGCTTGGGAGAGCCCTACGTACAGCCGTGGACGTCTTTCGGCTGAAATGATGATGATGATGATGATTAATGAATGTTAAAGTTTTTTAAATATTACTGTTTGTTTCAGATACAAATATTAATGAGAGGAAAGAAGCTAGGGAAAAAGGAAATGCTGGAACAATTCAAGCTATATTTAAAATCAGGCATATTTGGGCTGACTGTAGGAAGCTCATTTGTCACGTTAAACTGCATATTCAGGTAAAACTCCTTCTTCTTTTTGAACCGATGGTATAGTCGTAATATATTTTGGGCCCAGTAAGTGGCTACGTTAATTGCAGCATCGGTGGCACTAATTAAATCCTCCAAAGTGCAGGAATATGGGCACTTGGGGCACCTCTTAACGTGTGAACATTGAGTGTGACTATACTGACGGGTCTATAAAACCTATAGATTTATTCCTCTTTACTGTAGAATGTAATATTAAATAGCCTGCCACTACAGGAAATAAATTCTTCCCTAGCACAGAGATATTTAATAATACGAGATTTTTTAGTATCATGCTGCTATTGTGTCTGGGTATTACCAAATTATTATAGTTAAAAGAGACTACACTGTGGTAGATGTGCAAAAAAATATAAATGATAATAGACTATATTGTGCACCATAAAAATACACTAGGATTTTATAATTAATAGGGTGTAACAATAGGCGGCCATAAGGCTAAAAGTTAGATTTTTTCTGGAGGGCCAGTTAGATTTTTACTGACTAAAACCGCATCTATGTTCCTATGGTAAATTCCATGGTTGTAAGTCGGAAGAGTATTTAAATATTTCAATTTCGTTTTTTCAGGAAACTATTCTTCAGTGAGTTCTCATATTACACGACAGTATTGCTGCCATGCACAGTCAGTGGACTAGCCGTATACTTCGAGCCACCATACAGAAGAGTTATGGTTCTCAATCTATTTGTAAATTTGGTAAGTTCCATTTATATTACTTTAAATACGAGAAGGCAAATTAGAGATCCAGATACTGGGCAGAAAAAGTTTAATGAGAGCATCGACAGAAAAAGAAGAAGAAGAAGTGATCTAGATTTAGTTAAGGCCAATCTACAAAGTCTGGAGCAAGGCGAAGATTAGCCCAGCCTTATTGTATTCTATTGGATGCCTTTGAAAGGGGACGCACGGGAATTATATAACTTGATTCTGCCAACATCTTTCTACCATTGAACAAATCGACGTACGGTACGGCGAGTGTCTTCCCTTACATTGCTGACAGCTCTGTGGTCCGGACTAAACCCTTCGCCCCGTCGTTTATACCGCGTAAAGCGAAGGACTGAAATAATCAGCCTGTTTTCAAGGCTAGAGTGAATAGGCTCCTAATCTATCACATACCCGCGAAACGAGACACAATAGTAAAACAATAACAGCGCGGTCTCATAGGACCGGTTGGGGATTCAAACATTCAAACAAACTAGTGCGCTTCACCATCAATGATTGGATCACTGCTTGCACATAACTCCAACATGCGTTTCATCCCTTCACGTCACATGACCATACTGAGATAAACGTACAGAGTAAAACCATTTCAACATAAGGGCCCTCGCCCACGGCGACTTTTTGTAACGTTGCTGACTGAAGCTTGTCGTAAACGCACGACAGCATCGCTACTAACGCGCGTCAGTCACATTTGCTACGCGCTAAAGCGATGCTAACACGCTACTAAAAGCGCGCGCCCACTGCCGGCATAGCATGGCACAGCAGATTGTGCTGTGGTATCCCGCGTCGTTCCGTGGCATGCCGTGGCATGGCAGGTAGTGCTTCCGCATGCCACAGCATCCCGCGGCACGTCGCAGCATCATGGTATCGTGGTGACATGAACTCTATAATCATTGAAATAAGATTCAAAATAACTTGATTAGTAATAAAATACTTTGCCATGACATGCCGTGCCATGACGGCATTGGGCGCCGCGCGCCGGCCCTTACGCGCTACAGCATCGCGACTGTAGCGCTGCTAACGCGCGACCGTGTCGGACGACATTGGGGAGAGGACGGAAAGAGGGTAGCACGTAGCACGTGAATGAAAAAGAAAAACATTCTACTTACAAAATCTTTATTTTTGTGCTACTGTATCGCGTTTGCATGGCGACAGAAGCGCGATTTAATTGATTTATTTTACCTTATTAATTCGTAATCCTAATTAATTAGATATCTTTTATCAGGCTTTTGTGCTTATTGTAGTGTAATATGCTATCTATTGAGATACTAATAAATACATAATAGTTATGCTGAAGTAGCTCAAGGAGTTTTAGATAAGCATTGAGTTTTCATTCTGTTAAAAGAGAAACTAAAAATGGTCCGTGGCACGGTTCCTAAAACGAAATTTATCGCAAAATTAAAGGATGATATTCGAAAAAAAGTGTTTGGTACTAACCTGTCCGAGTCGGGGTGCCCCTAAGTCTTACTCACATATAATTAGTATGATTAGGGTAAAACCGGGATAGATGCCGCGCTAGGATAGATGCCTCGTTTCTAAAAACTCAACTACCAGAGAACGGAACAGCAAATTTATTGTTTACATACGTGCCACATGCATCCCCTGCATCCGTGACGTACGAGTTGCTGTGCTAGACGGACTTTTCTCGCTTGTGTGTCGAATTACATTCGCAGCAGATGCGAAGAACGCTTCAAAATTTCAAACGTAAGTATTCACTATTCCATATCTTTATAAACAGTTAAATGATTACATTTTATTTGAATTGTTTTAATACATTGGTTCTTTGAGAACACATTTAAGAGTCAATCACTGATATTTGCATTTGTTTTATTTATAAAATATTAAGAGGCATCTATCACTAGTGAAAAGGATAGTTGCCCCGAGTTTACAAGGGATAGTTGACTTTAGGGGCTTCTATCCCTCTATACTGCAAGAGCCCTATCAAAGTATTTATAAGTCATAGTCGTGAATATTTAGGGAATTTCCTAATGGATATTCTAATTCATGGAATATCTATAATTAAACAAATTAAAAAAAAAAACAAAAGAAACAATTATTGGTAGTGGTTAGGACTCCTAATGAAAGACTGTAGATAATTATATTTTAAATAATATTTTGCTTATTGTAGGTGAGTCATGCCAAGGAAATACAAAAGAAAGGAAAAAATAATAAAAAATACAAAAAAATACGAGCTCGAGTAATTTCTTGGACAACAGAGCAGCTACAGTCAGCTTTCAATGAAATGGATAAAAAAGGGGGATCAATGAACAATCCAGACAACTTGGGATTCCATCCAGAACATTACAAAGGCGTTACGCTATTAAAAAGAATGGGAATGTTTCGTTTGAGATGATTCTATGATAGTTTTAATGTTATCGCTTAAACAGCTTTTTTTTGTATTTTTTGTTATAGAGATGCATAAATAAAAATATGTATAAGCATTTTATATTACCTACACATGAAGATAATCAATAAATATTACATTGTGATTACGTATTCTTGTTGATTATTTAAAAAGGCATCTATCCCGCATCACAGGCATCTATCCATATAGGTAGGCATCTATCCCCAAAAAAGGTGTTTCGCAAGAATTTAATTTTTGCAAAACCAGTAATGGTTAGGTACATAAATACAGTTTCTAAAGCTCTATAAATGATTGAACTAACTATATTACAGGGACTTTCTATGCAAACATGTTTGGTATTCAAATAATGAAACACTTTCGAAAAGTGGGGCATCTATCCCGGTTTTACCCTATACGACTTTCTACTAAACAGGATATCTAAGATGATATAAAAGCAAACAACAAATACATGTAGTTACTCAGATACCCGCGAAACGAGACACAATAGTAAAACAATAACAGCGCGGTCTCATAGGACCGGTTGGGGATTCAAACGTTAAATTATCCTTTTTTACCCATATTTGGCAGCTTAAGAAAGGGACTTTTACGGATTAAAACGTGCCTCGGAAAGCACGTTAAGCCGTAGGTCCCGGCTATCATTATTTTGTAGATCTTTGGCAGTCGTTACGGATAGTCGAAAGCCAGTGAATCTGACTCCAGTCTTACCATGAAGTACCATGTTACCCCAGTTAATGGGTTGTGGAGGTCTGGTAGGCAGCTGCTCCTCGTAAAATACTGGTAATCAGCTAAATCCGGCTTGACTGGAAGCCGACCCCAATATAATTGGGAAAAGGCTAGCCTTTTCCCAACTATATTGTTATTATTTAAAAAATCATCATCATCTACCTAGGTAGATAATGATGATTTTTTTTAATAGAAAATGGGCTGAGCAGTGAACACTTTGTTTTTCTCATTTTACCAGCAAAGTTTTTGCCTTCCTTGCCTCGGCCAGTATTTTATTAGACCAGCTATTTCACACTTACCAAAAGGAGGATGTGTTGAAGGTTTACTCTCTCTAACGTCTACTCTTAAAAGTAAATTGTAAAGTTTAATAACTGAACGGGCAAAAATATTACGTCTAATGAAAGCGCGACCTGAGAAAAAGAGGTTAAAACCATATATTTTGTATGTAGTATTACTAACTAGTAGGAGAATCATATCTTGACACTTCACAATTTTTTTTCCCTACCATTGCGGCTGAAAATGTTGCCAACAAAATTAAAAAAAAAAACTCCAGGTTGCGCTTTCATTAGACGCAGAGTTTATGGAAAAGGACAATTTCATTCGTTTCTGATATGACAATATTGTAATAGGATAGTATTGAAATAGGATTGTAATTTACAATTTAAATAATGACAGTAATTCATAATTTTATTAAAGAATTTATGTAATGACTACTTTGACATTGAATTATATTTAAAACTTCATCTAAAACTATACTTCTTGAATTGTAATGATACTAAACTTTAATGATTACTTAATACCTAAGTATCTATATAATTTTGATGTATATTGTCATGGTTTATTTATTTATTTATAGAATTATTTATATTTATGCACTAAGTATATCTTCCTAAAAAATATTCATCTTATATTTCATTAGAACTCATATTTCATCTTATATGTATTAGGGCCTGTTTCACCACCTATGATTATGTTTCTAATATCTTACTTGGCAGGTAATTTCATACAAATTCTGTTCCATTTCTGAATTTATTCAGGAAGTAGTGGCTACTTGGACATTGTGAAACAGGCCCTTATTAAAATTATATTATCATGCGATTTATAATGTACAACAATTCAGTTTTCTTTAATACCCCACTCCATTTTAATTTCTTAGAAATATTCGAAAAAGAATACATACACAGAAATACGTCAAAATTATACAGTAATCAGTATTTCAATGAATCAACCTCGTTCCAAAAAACTTGCAAAGGAAAAAAAGATACTTTTTTAAATGTAACAAAATTTATGGCCAGGCTTAGTATTTTATCCTTATCTGAGTTAGTGATTATATTTTTGAATTCCTATTGCTAAAGTCCGTATCTTGTTCATATGTTAGTATATCCAAACCAAATACAGGTAGATATAAGATATTTCTAAGTAGTTAGGTACTCAATGACATCATGTCCACTTTAAAACGTGTCGATTTTACACTAGAGTATCTATGTTAAAGATACATAACATAACATTCTTGAGGATAATCAAACAAAAATATTCTTTATTCATGAATATTTCTCAGGTTTAAGAAGTGCGTAATTAAGACACATTGAGTGACTTAGCCAAATAATAAAAAATTGTAGTCGTCATCATCATCATCATTTCTGCCGGACATAGGCCTCCCCCAAGCATCGCCACAATGACCGGTCCTGTGCGTCTCCCATCCATCAGATTCCGCAACCCTCACCAGGTCATCGGTCCACCATGAGGGAGGCCTTCCAACGCTGTGTAAAATTTGTAATGAAACTAAAAAAATAATGTAAAATAGTTTGACGAAAAAATACAATCAAATAGCCGATAAACGAGTTTTTTGTTTACAAACAAAACGTGTGAAATTTAACGTTTACGACATTAGGTATTCATTCGTATTTGTTGACACCTCTTGATGTTAACAAATGTACCTACGTAGGTAATCCTCAACGTACTTAAAATGCCGTACTTAAGTTGTTGTAAGCAGTTTGTGTACTTAAAAATATTTTAAATTAATATGACAATATCTTAATCCTAATAAATGACTTCGGTACTGGACTGTTCAAGGTCCAATATGCCTTTACCGAATTGGATATTTTTTGTGTGTTTATATTTATACAATAAGTTTATGCAATAAGCCGTAGGTCCCGGTTGTCATTTGTAGATCTTTGGCAGTCGTTTCGGTTAGTCAGAAGCCAGTAAATCTGACTTCAGTCTTGCCATGAAGTACCGTGTTACCCCATTTAATGGGTTGTGGAGGTCTGGTACGCATCCGCTCCTCGTAAAATACTGGTATTCAGCTAATTGCTTGACTGGAAGTTGACACCGATATAGTTGGGAAAAGGCTAGGCAGATGATGAAGTTTATACAATAAATACAAGCTGGTTTTAGCGACTTCGTCCACATTAGACTCATAAACCCAGCACCATATACTTACCTCTTTTGGTTACAATTTCAAGAAGTTTTCTTTTTTGTTCGGATTCCTAATTCATTTTCTAAAATAAAAATATGCCCATAACATCAGCTGTGTACTGGTGAAAGTCCTGTCGTAATCGTTCCAAGAGTTTCAAAGATTTGCCGGAACAAGCATACCGGCAGATATTTTTTTTTAAGTGGCGTGGCATGAAACATCCTTTTGAAGGTGGAAGTTTGTAGGAAAAAAAAATGTTGAGTTCAGTGCCAAAATTAACGATTGGTTCCATTTTGTTTCAGACATTCGAATACTGGGTACGGACATTAGAAATGAAAGGCTGGCTTCGGCGGTCGCCCGGCAAAGAGACCCTCACCTTCATGATAGGAAGCGCTATCTTCTTCTATCTTATGCGGCTAGACAGAGAGAACGATAAACGGACGCCTTTGTTCTGGTATGTACTCTTATATTAACTAGGTACTATTCCATCTTGTTAACCATTACGCTATGAGCTATCTCTGTCTCTCTTTTCTTTGGTTCTTTGCGCTTTGGAAGTCGGCTTTTGTTGATTTTAAAAATTGCTGGCTTTCAGAATAATTTGAATAAATGAATTATAATTTTTTCATACCACTCATCACGCAATAATTTTGTATTTAAAAATATTAAATAATAATTCACAACTTTCACTTAGTACGCTATCTAGTCCCAAACTAGCAGAAAGAGCAAAGCTTGTGCTATGAGTACTAGACAACTGATAAACATACTTGAATATTTCTAAATATATACTTATTATAGATAAATGACACTCAGACAACAATTGACCGAACTCATCACACAAACGATTGTCTTGGGTGTGATCATCACCTCTAGACCAACAGGCCAGTCAAAGTCAAGGGGTTTCTATAATTGTTATTACACTGGTCCTGGTCTCAGTTCTGTACTTTGGTATCTAAATTAATTGACACCATTGTCTAATCTAAACATGTGTAATTATTAACAATTCACATAATTGTTTTTAAAGTCGTCAAAGCATGTGCGACGGTTGATATGAATGTTACACGTATTCTTTTTTTATACACAAATAAGTTAAGTTTTTTAATTCATGAATCCACGACCGGTCCTATGAGACCGCGATGTTATTGTTTTACTATTGTGTCTCGTTTTGCGGGTATGTGATAGGTTAAGGTGGGAAATCATCAAATACTTCTTCCGCTCTAGTGTGGAGTGACAGGGCGTGTCAGAGTTTTACTGGCTAAAGTCCACCTATGTTCCTAAACTTTTAATTAAAACCACTAACTACAAGAATTTTTCAGAATTACTTTTAACCAATTAAAACGAATTATAAATTACTAAAGATGAGCAATTATCTCACTTAACTATATTTTTTGTGACCCTTTTAAAAACATTTTTGTGGCAAACCAGCTACTTAAGATAACTAAAATTATCCTTATTTTTTAAAACAATAAAATGAACGCTTTTAATTTTAATTATTGTTTTATGTTTCCTTCGCTGTTTATTTGTGTGTACATCTTCTATACGAGTATATATATAAAAATGAAACCCGTTTTCCGTTGTCACGACATAATATGAAAACGGCTTGACCGATTTGGTTGTTTTTTTTTTCGTGTTCAGTTCAAGTTCAATGATGGTTCTTACGGAGAGAAAAATTCAAAAAAAAAAGTTAGGTAAAGTAGGGTAGGTAGGGTAGTGTAGGGTAGTCATTTGACGGGAGCGAAGCCGCGGGTAAAAGCTAGTAAATTATAAAATAAATATTGTTTTGACTGAAACCAAAATAATACAAGTATTTTGACTTGACCTGTTCATAATAATTATCAAAATGAATAAAGTTTATAAATATAACTTGTTGCTTAATTAGACCGAAATTATCGTCTATTTTAATTGAAATAATTAAAATACAACAATACTATTGTTTGAAGTTGAAAGGAAATCTTTTGTCTTGGTATGGTCATGTGAAGAGGAGGGATGAAACGCATGTTGCTAAAAGAGTTCCGAATTGACACGTGGATGGATGGAGAGGGAGAGGGAGGCCAAAGAAAAGATGGATGGATTGTGTGAGGACTGATATGAAAGAAAAGGGAGTTAGTGATAGTATAACGGACGACAGGACAGAATGGAAGAAGAAAACGTGTTGCGCCGACCCCAAGTAATATGGGATAAGGGCAGGAAGAAGAAAAACTTCTTCTTCTATGTCTAGAAGACTATGTTTTTTTTTTTATATACCATAAACTAGGTTTGAAGTTTGAAGAATGAAAAACGTATCTATGCACGTCTACTATAATTTTCTGTCTATCGGACTGACTGTTTGGATTTCTGACTGTCTGGCTATTTATTTGTTCCGGCTTATCTCCAAAACGGCTGGTTTCATTTTAACAGAACTTTTAATGATAGATAGCTGACGTTACTAGTAGTAACTTGGGCTAACTATAAAGAGTTACTTTTATTAAAAAAAAGAATTTGCACAATCAGTAAAAGTTGTGTGTCAGATACTCTCGCTCCACCCAGAACGAGAGAAGTCATTTGATGATTTCCTACAGTAAAAAAAGTTAAACCGCCGTGTACTAATTTAAACAAGAATCATCATAAATGAAACACAAAATCAACGCAATGTAGAAAACGTTTTAAATAGAAATCTATTAAAACGTTTTGTTAGTAACAAGCTAGTAGTGCTAGTAAACCGTTTTGGTTATTATTACTGTTTGTGAATATTAAACAACAGTGAACAAATACAAGGTTAAACTTTGTTTCAATTATTCATTTAACACTAACAACAGTTTAGGAACCTCAAACAATGCGAGGTAATTATAATTACTGATGAGGGCTAGATAATAACAGCCGCACGGGTCGATCTTCAAGGTTAAGCAACGCTTGCCAAGGTTGGTCTGTGGATGGGTGACCATCTTAACATACCAAGTTTCCTCCGTGCCTCGGAAAGCACGTTAAGCCGTAGGTCTCGGCTGTTATTAGTGTAGATCTTTTGCAGTCGTTACGGATAGTCAGAAGCCAGTAAATCTGACTTCAGTCTTGCTATGAAGTACCGTGTTACCCCAGTTAATGGGTTGTTGAGGTCTGGTAGGCAGCCGCTCCTCGTAAAATACTGGTATTCAGCTAAATCCGGCTTGACTGGAAGCCGACCCCAATATAGTTGGGAAAAAGGCTAGGCAGATGATGAAACAATGCGAGACAATTATAATTACTGACGAGGGTCACGATTGAGTACAACACTCTGTTTAACTGCGATAATAATCATTACTCCGAATCGCGTCCAATGAGGAGAAGTTATGCTTATGTATGGAACAAGTTCATACTGTGCATCAATTTGTCTAGTATCTTGCCTTTATCCAACACTAGCTTTAGCCCGCAGCTTCGCCCGCGTACATAAAATATAGCCTATGTCACTCAGGAATACAGCAGCTTTCTATTGGTGAAAAAAATTTAGCAATCGGACCATAGATAACCTCATACAAACAAAAAAACAAACTTTACCTCTTTATTATATTAGTATAGATTTGTTTACGGCGAGTAATGGGTAGCTCGCCGTCTGGGCGTCCGGGAAGGACTATGTCCAGGTCGAGGGCGCTCTCTGTTGCAATATGGACAAGTCATGTAACACTAGCTTTAGCCCACAGCTTCGCCCGCGTACATAAAATATAGCCTATGCCACTCAGGAATACAGCAGCTTTGTATTGGTGAAAAAATTTTAGCAATCGGACCAGTACTTCCACAGATTACCTCATACAAACAAAGACCAAACTTTACCTCTTTATTATATTAGTATTGATTTGTTTACGGCGAGTAATGGGTAGCTCGCCGTCTAGGCGTTCGGGAAGGACTATGTCCAGGTCGAGACGAATATGGACAAGTTATGTAATATGGACGGACCAATCTGGCTGATGTCTGTCAGGGCTGCTGGTAGTTCGAAGGAGTTACCGTAGCCTTCGCAATAAGGAACACTGTGGGTTTTAGTCAGTAAGATTCTGACACTCCCTTCTGTTCCAGACAGATTGAAAGAAGTCATTAAATGATTTCCCACGTAAAAAAAATAACCTTTATCCACCTATTTAGGGGTCATCTTTCAGTCTAGCATATGCTGTTAAAGACAAGTATTTTACATCGAGCAACTGCTTATCTGATCTCCACAATCAAGTAACCATATACCAATCTCGTTTTCAGGTTCTTCACACCTCCACGGGTATCGAAAGAAGTTGGTGAACCAGTGACTGGAATTGAGGGCAGGAGTCCCGCATGTCCACACAAGGGACCATGCATGAATTATATATTAAAGGTAAGGTTTCAAATATACAAGGCTGCTATATAAAATTAGGACGATAAGGACTTTGTCTTGAGCACCGTTATAAGATATGCCGCATCTTCTTGCCCATCGCGTACCATACCACAAGCTCCTCCATGACTTAAGTGAGTGAAGCAAACGACAGAACCTTCCAAGTCACTATGTGTAAGGTTGGATCAGATATTAGAAAAGTTAAAGCATATATAGCTAACGTTCGTGAAAGTAAGAAAGATTGAGTGGATAATACTTTCTTTCACTAAAATTGCTATAGGATGGTGCGGGTGACAGCTGTCGCATTTATACATTGTAGCTATCTATCCCTTTCTCTCATCTTAAAGATGCATATTTTCGTCCTGCTGTCATCCTAGCCATCCTATGTTAAACATACCTATAAATCCTGGAATCATAAAAGTGAAGATTAAATTCCGGGATTTAAGAATTTGTCAATTCTTGGGGCTGTGCCGGTTACCTTGGTTCTGCGGCGAATATCTTCATTGTACTATACGATATCAATTTCACTGTAATGAATGCAAATATATATGTACTTGTTTCGTCTAGTAGTACTACTTTACGTATCGTAATTATATCGTTTATTCGTTATTCGTTTAACATATTTTCGTAAAAAAATTCGAGGGTCACCATTGATGTCGTTTCAAAACGACATCAAAATACATAATTATGTTAGGTGGGCCAATGACCGCTCTGTCATCTCGTCGTTCTACTCTACCCTTTGTTACTGAATACTTTATTATGCGCGCTGTATAAGAATATTGGAATGTTTTTATAAGGAATCATAGCGACAGGTCACTGGAACAACTTGCTACCCACGGTCCACGAAAGCCTACAGGTAAAGGGGTAATCTACAAGTCCGTGATAAGACCATAATGCTGTAGGGATCAGAATGTTAGATTGTGAAAAACAAAGATTACATGTAGATGAGAATGTCGAGATGGATGCGTAGGAGACGAGATTGGATAAGGTTAAAAAATAAGTCTATTAAAGGAAGACTAAAAGTGGCGCCAGTGAGTGAGAAGATGAAAGGGAATCGTTTGTCTTGGTATAGTCATATAAAGAGTAGGGATGAGACGCTAACGAGTTATGTGTACTCTTTGTGTGTTTTTTTTCTTTCTACTTATTTGTTTTTGTTACATTCCAGGGTACTGCGCAACTGTTCGGCGTGGGTTGCGCGATGACAATGCTACGGACGTTGATACCCAGGATACTGACGCCTGCCAAAGCGTTCAAGTCTTTGAGGCTATCTCATATGAAGTTAGGATTGTTCTTCGGAGGATATATCGGTATTTATAGGGTGAGTTTGAAGTTATTTTATTTATTTATTTAAACTTCCCGTACAATAGTGGGTACCTACATAGGTGGATCTAATGGAACATGGTATTTTCTCTCAAGCAACCTTTGGGTTTAAAAGGTAATGCTGTAGGTGTGCTTTCGCGGGCCTGGAACGCAAAGAGTAACTGAAGGAACTCTGGTGGTTTTTAGATAGTAAAAGTATGACATTAACTTTCGCTCCATCATAGAGTGGGAGAGTCATTAAATGATTTAATGGCTGATTGAAAAAGCAGTATTTTACAAGGCGCGGTTGCGTTTCTGTACTTCCTAATCCAGGTTCTCTCTTCTTAACGCTACCTCCTGCCAATATTGGCTCGAGCTAGCTTTGTTGTGACTTATTGTAGCACAATATTTGCCAACCGACTAGATGGAAGCGGGGCAGCCATCTTTAGATGGCTGCAAAATCTAACTGTTGCCGTAAAAGTATACTATTTTTATAATATATTAATAATTTATGATTGCAGCATCAGGTAGGTAAGCCAGTAATAGCATAATAATCAACCTTATAATATTCCCTCGGCTGAGCGTCAGGCTTCCTTTCTAGGAGAGGGAATGGGCTGTAATACACCATGCGGACCCTGTCCGGGATGGTAGATGTCTTATAAATTTTGGTTCTAAGACATGCAGGTTTCCTCACGATGGTTTCCTTTATCATTTTCGATAGCAGTTGTGTTGAAATAAATTATACAAAGTAAAGTTTGACCCTGACTCGTATGTCTTGGTCGTACCATTGGGTCACCACTGCTCACTGTGATAAGTCAAACAACGCTGGTTTATTTCACAGACATACCAACAAAAAAAAAATGGACAAACCTACTTTTAAGCCATTCAAGAAAGTACATTTCAAGGTGTCAATTTTCGAGTAATATGTATTTTCTCTGATTTCAGTTAGTAGTATGCATACTGTGTCGAGCGCACGGCAAGGACAGCGCGATGTACGCGTTACCCGCGGGCTTCCTGTCAGGACTGGCGTTCAGAGCGGCGCCGTCGCTACCCATCGCCTTGGCGCCTCTCACTTCTGCCTTACAGGTAACTATCAGTTAGTAGTATGCATACTGTGTCGAGCGCACGGCAAGGACAGCGCGATGTACGCGTTACCCGCGGGCTTCCTGTCAGGACTGGCGTTCAGAGCGGCGCCGTCGCTACCCATCGCCTTGGCGCCTCTCACTTCTGCCTTACAGGTAACTATCAGTTAGTAGTATGCATACTGTGTCGAGCGCACGGCAAGGACAGCGCGATGTACGCGTTACCCGCGGGCTTCCTGTCAGGACTGGCGTTCAGAGCGGCGCCGTCGCTACCCATCGCCTTGGCGCCTCTCACTTCTGCCTTACAGGTAACTATCAGTTAGTAGTATGCATACTGTGTCGAGCGCACGGCAAGGACAGCGCGATGTACGCGTTACCCGCGGGCTTCCTGTCAGGACTGGCGTTCAGAGCGGCGCCGTCGCTACCCATCGCCTTGGCGCCTCTCACTTCTGCCTTACAGGTAACTATCAGTTAGTAGTATGCATACTGTGTCGAGCGCACGGCAAGGACAGCGCGATGTACGCGTTACCCGCGGGCTTCCTGTCAGGACTGGCGTTCAGAGCGGCGCCGTCGCTACCCATCGCCTTGGCGCCTCTCACTTCTGCCTTACAGGTAACTATCAGTTAGTAGTATGCATACTGTGTCGAGCGCACGGCAAGGACAGCGCGATGTACGCGTTACCCGCGGGCTTCCTGTCAGGACTGGCGTTCAGAGCGGCGCCGTCGCTACCCATCGCCTTGGCGCCTCTCACTTCTGCCTTACAGGTAACTATCAGTTAGTAGTATGCATACTGTGTCGAGCGCACGGCAAGGACAGCGCGATGTACGCGTTACCCGCGGGCTTCCTGTCAGGACTGGCGTTCAGAGCGGCGCCGTCGCTACCCATCGCCTTGGCGCCTCTCACTTCTGCCTTACAGGTAACTATGTATAAGTTATTATATTATTGTGATTTCTTAAGATAGCCCGCGAAATTTAATAGGTTTTCTGCAGCTTAATGTCGATTTAAAGACAATCCTTTCCCATAAAAACATACAGTCCGCTTATAATGAGATACAAAGTAATAAATTTGATAATACAGTACACAATCCAAATTGCCTCCAGAGTATTAGCAGTTAACATGTTTCTTAAGTTTATATTTAAAAGTATTCACGTTATTGCACTCTATAATATCGTCCTGTAATCCATTGAACAGGTGTACTCCTTCAAATAATATGGTCTTTCTACCGTAATTAGTGCGTACTCTGATGACTTGAAGTTTGTTTTTATATGTATTTCTCAGGTTATATCACCATTATGGGATGGTTTGGTAACAAAAATTAGGTTTGCGTAAGCGACATATTTATAATTACTCCATTATGGTCATTAAAACCATCATCATAGCTCTCTAACATAGTTACCAGGTAAAACGTCAAGTTTTATTAAACTGGCATATTTTACATAACGAAAGATGCAGCGTTGTAAGGCTTCAGGGGGGACGGATGACCTAGTGAGGGCGCAGGAATGTGATGGATGCGAGACGCACAGGTCCGGTCATTGAAGCGACGCTTGGGGGAGGCCTGTGTCCAGCAGTGGACGTTTTACGGCTGAAATGATGATTATGATGGTACATTTTAGTACTTCTCTTAGTTAGAATTATGTAAAAAGTTATGCTCAAATAGCTTCACGGCTTATTATCCAGATATCTACATCTAGTGGTTGAAGTGACCTTTTAGACAAAAATTGCCTGTGTTAGGGCACTTCGCTCTTCCGAAACTTAAAATTGTACGCTGTACATTACAAATCAATTTAGACATTAGTCTCAAACTTTTATAGTTTTACAGAGATTTTAAAATTTTAGATTAAAAAAAAAAGAAAAGATATGCCAAATTAAAAATGACAAAAATTAACAAAAGCTTAACTTACTTTAGCTAATAAAAATTATTATATATCACAGAGAACCGTCTTCTATTCCAGATCCTAGGCTCGTGGGGCTACCAGAAAGGCATGATCCCCGCCAACTGGCCGCTGGTCGAGATCCTGTACTGCCTCTGCCAGGGTCTGCTGTTCCACGCGCGGGTGATGCACGAGGACGTGTGTCCCAGATACATCATCAACTTGATGCATACTGTTACTAGTTCCAAGTAAGTTTGTCTTTTTTATTTGTATACTGTCAAAGAGCAGAATTAATTGTCAAAGCCATTTATTTGCATTGAATGACCACGATGAGTCACTATTTTCCTAATGTGAATTCACTATGATATTTTATAATAATATTTTTATATTATTTCTCGCGTAGAGGTACAAAGGTTGATAGTGAAATAATTATTTTGTATCAGTCTCTCTTTCGTAAGTGCTGGAGAGTGTTTTATTTCAACGTTAAATGACCTAGGCGGCCTATTAAAGTCGACTTAGAGTGAGAGTTAGTATAAGAGTCGCTCTATTCAAGCCTCGATTTTTCCGCGTTTATTGTTATTTAAAAGTTAATTACGGCTTTTGATTCTAATTGTAGGCTTTACTGAGTAACTGCTTTTCGAGATCATATCGTACATTGAACTAAGAGAGATAAATATATTTTTAATGCTATATTAAAATGACATTTCATGGTTTTATTGACACATTATATCTTTCTTCCAGGGCCGATGAAATCCAGTCAGCATTTATACAGAAGATGTTAAAGTTCGCATCAGCTTAGACTAGAATTTATATGTGTATTATAATTTATGAATCATTATATTTGTAAGGCAGGAATACTTACGTGACGAAAGCAATAAGTTATCGAAATGATAATAAATTTGATGGAGGTTATTTATTATTGTATACTAATGGTAATGGTAATACTCAGAATAATGTACAAAAAAAGGTTTGTGCTTAAAACCACAAAAGTAATATAAATACACTACGTTTTTACCCATTGGGTACAGAACCCTAAAAAGTCAATTTTTTATCGGGTTAGTTACCTACCCGGTGCTTTACTGTACTAAGACCAAAAGGTTTTTATTATTTATTTTTATTCGGTTCTTAGTGACCGCGATGCACGACCGCGACCGGGTTGCGCGGCCCACTACTTATTATAGATTTGTTTGGCACCGGTTGCGCAACGCCCGTCGCCTTTTTTGTTCAGTACCCCAATCCATACTAAGCGAGTCTGTTGCGGTTTCGGGTCGCGGACGCTAATAATGCAATGAACCTTTATCCTTTTGAATGCCTAACTCGCAAAACAAACACAATGTATTTTGAACCTACTGCATATGAACTTACGGCGGACGGCTGAAATTTCGAGCGTTGTCTCTTATGACCCTATCCTGTGTTATTTAAGACAAATCTCCAATAGAATAGCTTTCGTTAAGTATTCCCGCCCGTATTTTTATTTAGGTGCAAGTCTGTGATTTATGTTAAACGGATGTTTTGCGGTACAGGGTTTATTTTAAATGGGTATATATTTAAAAGGGTTGGTCTTTACTCTTATTAAGATTCCAGTACTTTATACCGTATCCGTAATTTATTGTGCAAAATAAAGAGGTAAAAATTTAATGAATTTAAAACTTTACTAAAAAATAATTACTTTCAAGGTTCCACTTTTATTTTTATTTCAATATTTTCATTTATTTTATTTAACTATAAGCTGAGAAAAACAATATCAGTTTTCTAAATCGATAGGGGGTGCGATATACCATCATATAGATCCCCAATGTCCCCTATATCATCAAAATAAGCAAAGTAAAAAAACCCCACTCTCGTTTGAAACTTTTGTAATAACCGCCCTTTATTTTATATTCACTCAAAAATATTCAAAACTTCGAAGCAATCAGTTTCAAAATAAAAAGTTAAAAGATTAGTGTTCATTCCATATTTAAACTGGATGACCCTTTACTTTAAAAATGGAATGAAAACTTAAACGCTTAGTAAACAGCATACAAAATGTATTAAAATATACAGTGAACCTCTACCTCTTTATTTTGTAGTATTCATACCAGAGTGTTACTCCAGTGAGTGCAAAGTTTCACTGAGCAACATCGTAGCGTAGTGTAATAGTTACTCATTTTTATGCTTTATAAACACCATTCCGCGCCTTCAAGGCTTGGCAAGGGTTGTATGGTGAGCGTTTCATACGAATATAAAACTTATTATAATAAGAGAAAGGTTCATATTCCTTTAAGAGCGTGTGTTCAAGTGTTTCATACGAATGTGAATATTAATTTCTCACGAATAAGGTTTACATTCGTATGGAATGCTTATTGTTGTAAGCTTAAGTAAAGTGTAAGACTTTATAGTTTTCAGTCTCAGTACAGTTGACCCGCGTTAATTCGACAAACCTTTTGTAGAACGGTATCGAATAATCGATTTTGACGGACTATGGTGCTATCAACTCCTTGTCGTACGCAACATTGTGAAAAACCTTGCCGATACGATCAAACGGGCCTTATTATCGGAGGTCAACTGTATTCGGGGTAATGGGCCCGGATGGCCGGGTGTTGTAATGACACCCTTATGAGCAAAGACTAAGATAATATTTGCAGTTCAGTAGAATATTGACATCACAGATATTTTCAATACAATTATTTAGATACAACATTGATAATATTGTATCTCCCCAGGAAATATAATTTAATTGAATTTATATTTTTTTGTACTTCCGATATAAGTTCTATATCGGAATTAGAATTGCAAAATCATTCGGAAGCTTCGGAATTTCGAAATCGAAATCAGACTTCCTTAACAACTTTTGCTATAATATGTGTCTTGACTAAAGTATCTATCATTTAGGTACCAAGTAAAGATCAAGCCATCAAGTAATTGCTCTTAGACAGTTTCAATGCAACATCAATTTAAAATCAATATGTATAAGGTTGAATATTGATTACAAATTGATGATTGCAACAAATTTATCGAACAAACTAATTCTAGGATATTACCCGGCGAATAAATACTTAGAATAGTAATACCAAGCGTATTTCATGATTGACAGAAGTTTAAATGTGTAGAACTTCTGTCTGCCTCGAACAAACTGAGAATAAACCAACAGTGCTACCAATTGGTATTAACGCATTCCTAAGTGCTCGGCAAGACTGCAAACGCGGGTTCGGCATGACTAAGGCCCACTGTCTACGGACGCGTAGCTTCATAGACGCGTATTTGTTATTATAGGCCTGCGTGAAGCTTGCATACAAAACTATAAAACTCTGTCGATGAAGCAATACGTCGTGTCCCGTGTCTTGCCGCTTCATGAGGCTTCGCGTTCGTGGATAGTAGGCCTAACTCAAACCATGAGAACTTCTTTGGAGTGTTCATATTGAGCTCGCAACGCGGAAAGCGGCGCGGGAGACACGACGCGAGACGAGTGCAGGCAACTCTATAGCTCGTTCATACCACGTGGCTTCAGAGAGTACGCGAGTGGCGAGTAAGGGTCATCTCACACCGAGACGCGACGCTGCATGCACATTTTAACCTATCACATACCCGCAAAACGAGACACAATAGTAAGACAATGACAGCGCGGTCTCATGAGACCGGTCGGGGATTCAAACGTAATAGAGTGACTCAAAATAGAACTTTATTTACTTCACGAAAGGATACACATTTCATTGTGAGAATTTAGAATACGTTGCTTCACGTAGCGCTGCGCCTCGTGACGCCGCGCCGCGTCTCGCTGCGCGGCGGAACGTTTTTACATCCACGACGCACGACGTCGTGTTGCCAACGATTTTACTATGGGTCTCGCAACGTTGCGATGCGTCTCGCGGCGGCGTGCGGTGCAGCGCGAAATCACTGGCCTCTTCCTGCATCGTCGCGTCGCGTCTCGGCGTGAGCTGACCCTAACTCCTGCTAGTTTGAGTGCTGCTAATTGCGTGCGTTTTTATGATGGCTCGACTGCTGAAAGACAACGCCCGCGTTCTCGAACCCGCATCACGTTTCCAATCTGGCCGAGCACTAAAACTCTGTTCTAGGCGATGCTGTGATCAGAAGTTAATTTGAACTTTAAAATATGTACATTAAGATATTAGGTCGCGTAGCAAAGAACTAGTGCTTATAAATCGAGTGCCTGGGTCTGGGGATAATAATTGTAATCAGTTTAAGGAAATGTTACATTAACATCGAATACTAGTAAATGTATAGATATTTATTTATCTTGCACTTGTGAAAAATGTAATATTGATAGGTATATTCCTGTGCGTCTCGCATCTATCGGGTATTCACGACCCACACCAGGTCAATCGGGCCACCTTGTGAAAGCCTTCCAACGTAGCGTCTTCCGGCTGATATGATGATGATGATGATAATGAAGCATATTCATCTTCATCTATATTCTATGTCGTCGACGGCGCGTATTGTTCCACGCGCGCCTTTAAGAGATAGTATCAGCAAACTGTAGGGTCCTAGGTTGAACAAAAGAGAGCCCCGGGACCATGTAATGAAGTAAAAGAAGGAACAGGAGTGGGATTTTGTCAGTCGAAGTCTGATACGCCCTGCCGCTCCGTCCATAGCGGGAGAAGTCATATCGATGATTTCACACCAAAAAAAAATCTTATCTAAGATTTGATCCAAACAAACAAATATACAAAAAAAGGAAATTGCCACGGGGCAGGTCCCTTTTGTGCTGTCGTGTACCTGTTTGGAATAATAACCTTAATAATATTATTTATTTTTTTGTCTGCAAATTATTTTTTATAAACTAATGGAATTAAAATAAAAAAGACATAATTCTATTCTTATGGTGATATTTAGTCTGTCAATTTGTAATTATAACCTAGATTTTTAAAATAGAAAAATAATTATATCTCCTGAACCAGGGTGGCACATTGAAAAAATGTTTCCAATTATGAAAATGCTATGTTTTTACTATTAGGTAAAATAAAAATCTTCAGGGCACAAGCATTTTCCACTGGGACCCAACTTCCCTTACAAAACGGGCATTCTCCTTTCCCCACACGTGAAATGATTGTTCTGGCTGCGGATTGTTGGAGAAAGTTATCGCGACCCTGAAACGCATAGGGTCGGGTGGTCTTGCTTTACCCAGAGCGGTATAAGTCGTTTGATTATTTCTCATCAAAATACTTCTTTCTGCGTTCTCTGCTTTCATAAATATCAGTGTATGTGAATACACAATTGGGTGATTTCGATAAGAGTAAAAGAATGATGATGATTATTTGAAATAATAATATTAATTTTTCACAAGTGTCGAGAGGTATATTATTAGGCACAAATTATCATAGTTACCTATAGACTTCTTTATAAACAATTATGTAATACCACTTAGATAATTATATTATTTATTACTTTGTAGAACTTTATTCAATTGTTTAGTTGTTTGTTGAATACGAAGATGTATCTAGACGTTTTATTATTTTTAGTATATGGCATTTAAGTAATAGTTCAAAAATAATATAAAAACATATTGTTACGAACGTGAGTAATTAAATGCCGGTTTACTAGCAGAGAACTTTATTCACCACAAAACAATGACAAATTAGTCCAATCAACAAATAACCAATCACTATAAACACTCAGAGTTCCGTTTAGTATCGCTTAGGTCGCTAGGTATCACTTCACACACTTAGGTAGTTCGCTCTGTTTCGCTGACGAAATCAAACTGAACTCGCTTCTAGCCGGGGGCCCGTATTTATATGCGAAGTCATCGAAATTTCTCGATACCGACGTTTCAAGGACATTCTAGCACAAAATAGTCGCATCGGGAGGCCATAAATCATTATTATTACTCTCGTAAGTAGGTACTTATCTACCACCTTACATGCGAATTTCGACTCTATTGCTAATACCGGAAGGTACAAATTCCCTTATCCACCCACATAACTACCTACTGAATCTTATGTAATAATAATAGTGTATGTCGGACTTTTCTAGAATTTGCCAGGCCTGAGTATGTACTCCTATTCTCGAAGCTTCGCACAGCAATGCGTTTTAATTATTTGATGCTACTCTTGGTTTCGTCGAAGATATAGCGTACTCCAGTTTCACGGCGTAACAGTGCCCCCCTCTTAGTCATGCTCGTCCCGAGCATTATTAGATCCGTGATACGGCGCCAATCTATCAACGTGGACTACCTTAGGTTTCCCTCGTAACCCTTTCTTGATGCGGTAGGTAACGTCGTTGATCCTTTTTATCACGGTGTAGGGTCCCTCCCATCGAGCTTGAAGTTTCGGCGACTTCCCTTTTCGTCGAAGTGGGTTGTGGAGCCAAACCAGTGCACCTTCCTCAAATCCCTTGGCGTTGGCATTGCGGTCGTATCGAGTTTTCATTTTAACGCTGGTGTGCAGGCTATTCTCACGCACTCGTTTATGCACTTCATCCAATTGATCTTGGAGGTCACTTACGAAGTCCGTAACTGGCTTAGTCTTGTCAGGTGGTACGCCGGTTATGGTATCGACTGGAAGTCTCATCTCCCTGCCGAAATTCACTCTTGCTGGGGTATGGCCCGTGCTATCATGCACTGCTGATCGATAAGACATCAGAAATAGTGGAATATACCGGTCCCAATCTTTCTGATGATCATCGACAACCTTAGCCAGGTGATTCTCCAGGGTCTGGTTAAACCTCTCCACCATTCCGTCCGACTGTGGGTGCGCAGGTGTTGTGCGTGTCTTGTAAATCCCCAGAAGAGTGCACATTTCCTGGAACAGCGCAGATTCGAAGTTGCGGCCTTGATCGGAATGGATCTCCAAAGGTGCGCCATACCGACATACTACTTCTTCGACCACCTTTTTCGCCACTGTCGTCGCTTCCTGATTGGGTATGGCGAAAACTTCAGGCCACTTTGTGAAATAGTCCTGTATCACCACTATGTATTTATTTCCGTCATCTGTCACTGGGAAAGGTCCAGCAACGTCGATGGCAATGCGTTCCCACGGGGCTCCTACATTGTACAACTGAAGCTTGCCCCTGCTCCTAGTCTGTGGTCCTTTCACGGATGCGCACGCTGTACATTTCCGACACCATTGCTCTATGTCTTCTCTACAATTGAGCCAGTAATACCGCTGTCTCACTTTCAGTAGAGTTTTCTTGATTCCCAGGTGTCCACCAGAAGCGCCATCGTGTATCTCCTGAAGCAGGGGGACCACTTCACGTCGCGGTACTATCACTTGTGTGGTCACCTCCTTGCCATCGTTCGATTCCCATTTCCTACAAAGCACGTCATTTTCTAGGACTAAACTGTCCCATTGTGCCCAGTAGCTCTTTGTGACAGGACTATGTGACGATACTTCATTCCACTGAGGCCTAGTTCCACTACGCTTCCAGTCCAGTATAGGTCGAATATCGTCATCTTCTTCCTGGGACTTCTTAAAGTTGCCTTCAGCCCTAATTAAGTTCACGTGTTCCCGGGCTTCATTTTGCTGGCAATGTCTACAGTCCTCATTACATGGACGTCGCGACAGGGCGTCAGCATTGTTATGCCCTTTTCCACTACGATGTTCCGTCACAAAGTTGAACTCCTGCAGCTGCTCTAGCCATCTTGCAACTTGACCCTCAGGGTTTTTGAATTGTAGAAGCCATTTCAATGCAGCGTGGTCCGTCCTCAACGTAAACTGTCTCCCTATGAGGTACTTGTGGAAATGTTGCAAAGTTTTTACAACAGCCAGTAGTTCTCGTCGAGTCACGCAGTAGTTCCTTTCTGGTTTTGAAAGTGCCTTACTGAAGTAAGCGATCACGACTTGCCTATCTTCTTGCACCTGCGACAGCACTCCACCAATTCCTGTGTTGCTGGCGTCGGTATCGACGACAAATCTTCCATCTCTGCTCGGATACCCCAGTATAGGCGCTTCACATAGCCGTTGCTTTAGTTCGTTGAATGCTGACTCACAGTTCTTGTCCCAGATAAAATCTCGTTTATCCTCAGTCAGCTGATGTAAAGGTTTTGCAATGACCGAAAAACTCATAACAAACCGTCTGTAGTACGTGCACAACCCTAGAAATGCACGTACTTCTGTTTTGTTCTTTGGAGCCGGCCACTGTTGGACAGCCTTTATCTTCTCAGGATCGGTTCTCACTCCATCGGCGCAGATGACATGTCCTAGGTAGCTGACCTCCTTCTTGAACAGGGCACACTTCTTTGGGCTTAGTTTTAGGTTAGCCCCCCGTATCCTGGTGAATACTTTCTCCATATTCCTCAGGTGTTCCTTAAAAGTGCGGCCCATTATAATGACGTCATCCAAATATACCAGACAGACGTCACCAAGAAGGCCCACCATGACTCTATCCATGAGGCGTTCAAACGTCGCTGGAGCGTTGCACAACCCAAAAGGCATGACGTTAAATTGCCACAGGCCGTTGCCAATTCCTGTACTGAACGCTGTCTTTTCCTTATCTTTCTCGCTAATTTCCACTTGCCAGTAGCCACTTTTCAAGTCAATGGTCGAAAACCACTTCATACCACTGAGCATATCCAGTGTGTCGTCTATCCTAGGCAAGGGATAACTGTCCTTCTTCGTTACATCATTCAGCTTTCTGTAGTCTACACAGAATCTGGTACTGCCGTCCTTCTTCTTCACCAGAACGACAGGAGAAGACCATGGGCTCGTAGAAGGTTCAATTATTCCGCTATCAGCCATATCCTTTACCATTTCTGCTACCTCAGTTTCTTTAGCCCAGGGTATGCGGCGCGGTCTCTGTTTAATTGGTCTAGCATCACCTGTATCTATCTCATGCTTGACGAGACCTGTTCTTCCGCAATCTTTTCCCGTTGCAAAGATATCCCGGAACCGTAGCAGAAATTCCTTGGCTTGCTGTAGTTCCGAAACTGATAAATTACTCTTAGAATTTTCCAGAAGTTGCTGGATGTGATCAGGTTCACCTTTTATTGCGTCTTGTTTTACTGAAGATGTGTTGATTTGGCGGAGATACTTCACTTCTTCACATCTTCCAACAACACTGTTTTTCTTCAACTGGATCTCCTTTTTCCCAAGATTTACAATCCTGACCTTGGATCTTCCTTTCGTCATAACTAATGTCCTCGCGGTGATAAGTTCCGGGTGCCGGCCAATGTCTTCAACCATAACACATCTGCGTTGCCTAATTTTCTTAGGAAATTTAACTTCGACTAAGGTTTCCGTTCTTGGAGCCAATGTGGTATCCTTTAAGCAATAGAGGTTGCATGTGTTAATTCCTTGCAGGAAGACTTCTTGGTCTGGGAATTTCAATACTCCTTTATCGATATCTAAAACACATCGGTAATTCCGCAGGAAGTCGAGACCCAGTATGCAATCGTCGGTAATATTCGCAATTAACGCTGAATGGGTGTACACTTGATCACCGATTTTAAACTCGATTTCTGTATCACCGAGGACGGAGACTGGCTGGCCGGTGGCTGTCTGAAGTCGGTAGGCTGGGGTTTCTGTTTGCCACAAGATGGTGCGTTTCAGCAACTCAGGTCTTATAATAGTCCGTGACGCCCCGGTGTCAACGGTGAAATTGCAAGCACGTTGATTCAGCGTTCCCTCGATGATCAAACTATTTCCGTTGTGGACTTGATTGATGGTGATGGTTGGGGCCTTCAGTTGACCAGCCAGCACCCGCCCCGCGGCCCTGGCGACATTTAGTTTAACGACTCCTCGTTAACTTGAGTTCCGGAGTCCACACTTCCCCTCTTCCTCTTGGGACAATCGGTACGAATGTGCCCTTTTTCTCCACATCCATAACACGTCGGAATATAGCGGGACTTTGCCGACGAAGCTACTTCTCGGTGACGTGGTTGCACTGAAGGTGAGACCACCACTTCCCGAACTCTGTGCGTACGTGAGTCTTGTCGTACGGCTTCCACTTCCAAAGCGTGGGCCATCGCACTCTTCAGAGTTTGGTGGTGTCCGAGTCGCACCGTAGCCCTGACTTCAGTATCCCGTAGACCGTCGATGAATGCTTGCACCAGATTTACTTCCACCATCTCCGGTGTCATCGACATGTATGCCCGCCGGACCAGCCGTTCAACCTCTACTCCCCACTGCTGAAGGCTCTCGTTCGACCTCTGCGTTCTCTCGCGAAGTTGCGCGCGGAAAACATGTTCGAGGTGCTTGTCACCATAGCGAGTGTCTAGTCCCTCCATTAGACGCTCCAACGTCCTGCCGTCTGAAGGAAGGTTCTCTAGGACCAGCAGAGCGTCGCCTCGTAGGGCCAAAGTTAACGCCGCGAAAGACTGGTCATCATCCCAGCGGTTCGTCTTGACCAGTGTTTGGAATTGGTACTTAAAAGCCGTCCAGGACGAAGTGCCATCAAAACGCGGCATATCAAATTTTGCGGCTGATGCACAGTGGGTGTGCGCTGGTGCGCTAACAGCAACGGGTTCGCGTGCTTCGAGCTTGACAATTTTCTTGTTGATGTCCAGCAGGCGATCTTCGTGGCCATCAATTCTGGTTTCGAGGCTATCAGCTCGGGCGGAAACCTCCTTGACCTCTAAGGTGAGATTTTTCACTTTCTCGCCCAACGTGACGAGGCCGTGATCTATTTTTTCGAGGATCAGGTTCTGCTTAGCCTCTTGATCCCGGCGGGCTTCCTCCTGTTCGCGGCGGGCTTCTTCCTGGTTAGCCGCGATTAGGTCCTGGAGCTTACGTTGGTTAGCCTCTTGTTCGCGGCGGGCAGCTTCCTGTTCGCGGCGGGCTTCTTCCTGGTTAGCCGCGATTAGATCCTGGAGCTTACGCTGGTTAGCCTCCATACTAGCTTGCATGGCGGCCAACACTGCGGCGAGGTTCATTTCCGAGGATGGCCCTGTTGGCGCCTCAGCAGCTGCCGTTGCTCCCATACCAGCCCGATCTTCCGCTTCCAGACGTTGACGTGCAGCATCCATCTCCACTTGCCTCCTTGTTCGTGGTCCCTGTTCGTCGTCCCTCTGTAGTAATGGCATCTCACTTCTGACACCAGTTGTTACGAACGTGAGTAATTAAATGCCGGTTTACTAGCAGAGAACTTTATTCACCACAAAACAATGACAAATTAGTCCAATCAACAAATAACCAATCACTATAAACACTCAGAGTTCCGTTTAGTATCGCTTAGGTCGCTAGGTATCACTTCACACACTTAGGTAGTTCGCTCTGTTTCGCTGACGAAATCAAACTGAACTCGCTTCTAGCCGGGGGCCCGTATTTATATGCGAAGTCATCGAAATTTCTCGATACCGACGTTTCAAGGACATTCTAGCACAAAATAGTCGCATCGGGAGGCCATAAATCATTATTATTACTCTCGTAAGTAGGTACTTATCTACCACCTTACATGCGAATTTCGACTCTATTGCTAATACCGGAAGGTACAAATTCCCTTATCCACCCACATAACTACCTACTGAATCTTATGTAATAATAATAGTGTATGTCGGACTTTTCTGGAATTTGCCAGGCCTGAGTATGTACTCCTATTCTCGAAGCTTCGCACAGCAATGCGTTTTAATTATTTGATGCTACTCTTGGTTTCGTCGAAGATATAGCGTACTCCAGTTTCACGGCGTAACAATATGTAATTTTCCATAAAGTAAGGCAGAAGGCAGATTAATATTGCTTCCGATATTTGAAACTAGTGTTACATTTTGTAAATGCTAAGCAGCGCATCGCATTAAAATATCATGTTTTTAAAGAAACACTTGACTTAAGGCCGAAATAAACGTGAACTTACACATAAATAAGTATGCAGGTGGTGGCATGTGTGTTTCGACCTTAACGCATATCTGTAAAAGTTCCTGATCGCCCGTATTTCAACCTCATTGCTAAGGGTGAAAATTGTTTGGGTGGATATTTTGGCTGTAGGTAATTTGGTGGGTTCACACGGTTACAGACTTAAGAGGCCGGCGCTATCTCGAGTTGAGACGAAAATAAAATACGTTTTTGAGGTTGATGGAATCAATCCAGATAGTATAAACAATTTTGGACACACTGACTGGAGTAAAGTCATCATCCACATACTGACAGTTGCTTGCTGTGATAGCAATACAAACTATTGGATTTTAATGGGAGAAATTTGGATATGTTCCGTAATACCAAAATTGATGAATGAAAAATTAATGTTTCCAATTTTTTTTCGAGTATTTATAACTTGCTAATAATATCTGTGTTCCCACGTAGAGATATTTTGAAATGTTGTTGTTTGTAATATAAAAAAAAAACAAAATAAAAACATGACATTTTCGCTGTGACAATGTGCAAAATGAAATTCGCTTCAATTTCGTTTGGGGTAAGTTTAAAAAAAAGACGTAGGAACCTAGATAAATATTGTCATCTGCCTAGCCTTTTCCCAACTATATTGGGGTCGGCTTCCAGTCAAGCCGGATTTAGCTGAATACCAGTATTTTACGAGGAGCGGCTGCCTACCAGACCTCCACAACCCATTAACTGGGGTAACACGGTACTTCATGGCAAGACTGGAGTCAGATTTACTGGCTTCTGACTATCCGTAACGACTGCCAAAGATCTACAAATGACAGCCGGGACCTACGGCTTAACGTGCTTTCCGAGGCACGGAGGAAACTCGTTATGTTAAGATGGTCACCCATCCACAGACCAACCTTGGCAAGCGTTGCTTAACCTTGGAGATCGACCCGTGCGGCTGTTATTATCTAGCCACGAGCTCCTCACCTAGATAAATATTGTCTGAATCTGAATAACATCATATTATGGTGTAAATATGCTTAAACTGCGAATGATTTTGGTATTACGTTTGTATGGATAATTCACATGTGGCTGTCACCTTAAGTAGATTTCTATAGAATTTGTCAGTGCAAAAAAGCAGTGCATGTCGATGTATGATTTACTTAAGTCTGTACCAAAGGTCTCTATCGCGTGGACGCAACATAATACTGAAGATTATGATGCTTTGCTTAGCATAACCGAAACGCAGAGAATTATTTAAGACATTAAATAATCCACTTTATATTTAGTGCCTTAAAGTGCAAACGCGTTTCTATGAAATTGCACCTAATCTCATTGAAAATAAAGTGTATTTTCATCTGTGTCACATGTTACAAATAGGCCTTCTGTTTTTTTCTTTATCTGTGGTGGGTTATTTTTTGTAATTCCTTGTGATTAGAGGAATGATAATATTATTGTTTTTTTTTTTAAGAAATTTTATTACGTGTCGTAAATCTTTTTAGTAGAATTAAGAATTAAGTGATGGTGTGAAGTTTCCATAATGATTATAACCAAACGAATAATTTGCAAGATTTTGTTTTGCGATTATATTAATTGATTGAAAGATACATAAATATTGGTAGACATTTATACACTCACTTGAAAAAAATTGTTTAGAGCCCACATTCTTCTCCAAATAATTATAATTATGAATGAAATGCACGACATTATTGTTATATTTTTGTAAAATAAACGGTTTTTAACGTATTTATACTCGTATCATTTTAATAAAACAAAGATTATGTGATGACTTGTATTGCCAAGACCATGATGTGTATTAAAACTTGATTCTTTTATAAAATAACAACGATATTGCATTAGTATAAAATCGGTCCTGTGCGTCTCGCATCCATCGGATTCCCGCAACCCTTACCAGGTCATCGGTCCACCTTGTAGGAGGCCTTCCAACGCTGCGTTCTTCCGGTACGCGGTCGCCACTCCCGAACCTTTCAGCATCAACGGTCATCTGTTCTGCGAGCAATGTGCCATGCCCATTCAGTCAATCAATCAGATTTCTCTAAATATTACTATACTCCGTTTGTTTAGGTAGTTAACTAAAGGTAAACAGTCTTGGTATGTCTTTTTATATTAAAGAGGTCGTATAAAATATACACAAAGTTTATTTAAATTTAGTTTATTAGCTAACATCGATTTAGGTAAATACCTATTTGCAAAGATTTTTACATACAATTTATAGACAACTTTTAGATAAAAAGAAATACCAAGATTGTTTACCTTTAGTTAACTACCTAAACCGACGGAGAATAGTTTCAGAATTTAGTCCTAAATGGACACAATAGTGAATTCTGAATTTAAAAAACAAGTGTTATATCATATCTCGAGACATTATTTCAAGACAATCTCTATCAACATAATTATCGACTTTAGTAATGTGATTATTAAAGTGATTTTTAATTTACCATTTTTATTAAGAGGGCCGCGACTATCGTCTGTTTTTTAAACCCAGAGACTAAAATGACATTTCAACACAAAAGAACTGGCGTCATTCCTATAGTAAATTTGACGTTACTTGTGTCAATTTAGTCTTAGGGTATTTTTATTGAATTATTCCCATTTGTCTAGCCCTGTCCTCCGGGGTGACAGCTGGGAATTTTCTTCCCAGTTGTCACCGGGGTGACAATTTGTGCCATTTGTCCCCTTTGAAAACTGACTAGAGGGGACAAATGGGAAGTTTTTTTCCCAGTTGTCACTGTGACATTTGCTACAATTCCTTCCTTCGATTTCAAATAAACATGCGACTAATAAGCACGTGTAACTTTACCCTTAGTGATTATCTGTGATTATACGATTAGTATTAATAAAAGTTAATAATCTGTGATTGTATCTATTAAAGGAAACGTAATGTTGATTTTTTCTCATTTGATTCTATATATGTTTTTTATATTTTTATTTACTTAATTAATAGTTAATATTTTTCTAATGTAATTGTCATAATGATTGTATGTAGCATAAGAAATAAAAAAGGCGAAATCTATGGCAATTACATTTTTTTAAGTTTATAATCTGTGATTGTATCTATTAAAGGAAACGTAATGTTGATTTTTTCTCATTTGATTCTATATATGTTTTTTATATTTTTATTTACTTAATTAATAGTTAATATTTTTTTAATGTAATTGTCATAATGATTGTATGTAGCATAAGAAATAAAAAAGGTGAAATCTATGGCAATTACATTTTTTTTGTGGGAAAGAAGTGATCGTAGCAAATGTCACCCCTCCCCCCGGTGACAACTGGGAAAAAAACTTCCCATTTGTCCCCTCTAGTCAATTTTCAAAGGGGACAAATGGCACAAATTGTCACCCCGGTGACAACTGGGAAGAAAATTCCCAGCTGTCACCCCGGAGGACAGGGCTAGAAGGGACAAATGGAAATAATTCTAAAAAACAGACGATAGAGGTCCAGTAAATCAATGCAGCAGACTCTATGTAACTGATGGAGAGATCGGGAGGCTAGTTGCACTACCAGCTACTGGACCAAACTTGTTAGTGACCGCACTCCGCTTTTGACTGATTGGAACTGTCAAGAGTAAAGCAAAGGAGAAGAGAAAAAGGATGTATTATGACGGAATTGGAACTTTATCATGTACAACATAGAGTTCACTGTTTGATAATTATCTCGAATTTCAAAATTCATTCATAAGGCTCTGGGACACTGTGACTAGGTCCTCCCCCGCCGAAGCCGCCGCCACCGCCGCCGCCGCCGCCGACTCCATGCAATTTCATCATGGAGGGTTGACACACCGACTGGGCGTCCCTTAAACGTCTTTCTAGCTCTTCCTTGGGCGCGTCACCGTGAACCTCAAGCCAGAGCAGCTGGTTGTTACATTCTGTACGGACTGTGTTCTTCTCCTCTTCTGTTAACCTGGTACCCGCGTTGTCTACTGCCTGTATAGAAAAATATATATGGCTATAAGTGTAAATTATTGAAATAACATCAAGATTGCATTAAGAATCGATTCTAATGTGAGAGCTACTGATAGGCCCGACTATGGACATTGTTTCGCTAGATGACGCTGTACTAAATTTTTTGATTAAATTTGATTTAGTTTTTATTGTATGAGTATTATTACATCACAATGATGAAATGCTATACAGGGCGTGTTGGACATCGACGCACAAATGAATACCATAGATCCAGTACATGATTCTGGGTCACCCTGTGATGGAATTTTTCGTCGGCTTTTTCTCGTTTTTCGGCTGAAATGGTGACGGATGAACCTACCTAGTAATACATACCGTCTTACACCCAAAACAGTAGCCCTCCAGCTGGTTCTTAGCCTCCACCCGTTTCTTGGAAGCTTCATCTTCTGCTCTGAACTTCTCCGCGTCACTGAGCATCTTCTCTATGTCTCTGTTGCTGAGGCGCCCCTTGTCGTTGGAAATCGTGATGTGCTCTGATCTCCCGGTACTTCTGTCCTGGGCCTTGACGTCCAAAATGCCGTTGGCGTCAATGTCGAACGTTACCTGTGAATTTTCGATACCTACATCTCAGTCTGCCAAAATCTATATTAATATTATAAAGCTGAATACTGTTTGAACGCACTAATCTCAGGTTCGATGTGAAAAAATCTTTCAGTGTTAGATAGCCCATTTATCGAGAAAGGCTATATGCTATATATTATCACGCTAAGACCGATAGGAGCGAAGCACCTCACCTATATAAACGAAGTCGTGGGTTAAAGTTAGCGTTAGCCCAAAGTAACAATTCCACGCGGACGAAGTCGCGGGTGGAAGTTAGTAATTTATATTTATAACAAGAATACGATGATTTCAGACTGTTTGGCTTCACACTACTAAAACCATTTAAATAGTTAAATTTGCTTCATTTTAGTCACTTAACTTTGCCGGTAATTTTGAATTTAATATCTTCGTTTTTTCCAAGATCTACGCAAAACTTAAATATTCAACCAGTGTTGCCCACATCAGATTTCATTGTACTTTAATAAACCTACCCGAGTCGGTTGACTATTTAGACCGACTATACCTCTTATGTGTTGTAATTTGGACCAAAATAGTGTATGAAACTTACTTCGATTTGGGGCACTCCTCTTGGCGCTGGTGGGATGCCGGACAAGTTGAAAACGCCCAGCAAATTATTGTCCCTAGTCATTGCTCTTTCACCTTCGAATATCTGAATAAGATTAAAATGTCAAAAAAAGAACATGAAATCGAGCTGAACCTACCTACAATTAGGAATTTAGAGGTGTTTAGTTCAAAATCGAGTATTGAAAATTCATTTGATGGGGAAATAAACTTTGCTGACATCTCTTTGAGGTACGTCTCCTAATCCACGCGTCGACCCGACCTGGGTCTTATTGGACGGCCAGCTACCAATAGCACGCCGTCCACAAGCCCGCGTCTACGGTGGCTAGGAGTCGCCCTACGACTCCAGACGACCAGAGCGTTTCCAGTGGGGGCCGGGGCATGACTATTGTCTTCTGAAGTTTTCAACCGGACCCTTTACTTGCGTTACTGCTTCGCAGAAGGAGGCGACTGCTTCCCATTACCTCTCGCTCCGTATCATTGACTAGGCCAGGGCTAGGACCAGTTGAATTATATTGTGTTCCTGTTGTTCCCATTTAGCCATTCTACCAAGTCACGACTAGTGATGACATAAAGATCATAACAAGGATGACAAATTAAACTGCATTGACAGCTTCGCAGATGGATGTTGAACCTTATGTCGTTAAGTCTTCCACTCACTTGGATAGTGACAGCAGGCTGATTATCTGAGTAGGTAGTGAAGATCTGCTTCTGTGCTATTGGAATACGAGTGTTTCTCGATACCAAGCGGGTCATCACTCCACCAGCGGTCTCAATGCCAAGGGACAGCGGAGTTACATCAACCAACAAAACGTCAGTAATGCGATCATCCTTATAACCACTGAGGATAGCTGCCTGCACCGCCGCACCATATGCTATTGCTTCATCAGGGTTAATAGATAAATTAAGGGACTTGCCGGCAAAGAAGTCCTGCAATGCATTAAAAAGAATCAATGTAATATAAACATTGGTTTACAAACAATTTAATGTTATATTCGCTACCTGTAACAACCTTTGGATCTTCGGTATCCTTGTAGAGCCACCAACCATGACAACATCATGTATTTCTCTGGTGTTTAAATTAGCATCCTTTAAGGCTCTTTCAACTGGCGTCAAGGTTTGCCGGAATAGATCCGAACATAATTCTTCGAAACGTGCCCTTGAGAGCTTTGAGTAGAAGTCGATTCCTTCGAATAGTGCATCTATTTCGATACTGGCTTCAGAGCTCGACGACAATGTTCTTTTCGCTCTTTCACAAGCCGTTCGAAGTCTCCTCATGGCCTTTGGATTCCGCCTCAGATTCTTCTTAAACTTTCTTTCAAACTCTGCACTAAAGTGATCGACCATTCTGCTGTCGAAGTCTTCTCCTCCTAAATGGGTGTCGCCAGCTGTAGATAGAACTTCAAACATGGATCCTTCAGAAATTTGTAGAATGGAAACATCGAATGTTCCACCACCTAGATCAAAAATGAGGACGTTCTTTTCGCCAGTAAGATTTTTATCTAGGCCATACGCGAGAGCAGCAGCGGTAGGTTCATTAAGGACTCTGAGGACATTGAGCCCAGCTATCACACCCGCATCTTTAGTCGCTTGGCGCTGGGAGTCATTAAAATAAGCTGGTACAGTAATAACAGCGTCTTTTACAGTATCTCCTAGATATGTTTCAGCGACTTCCCTCATTTTACTAACGATCATAGACGAGATTTCTTCAGGCGTAAAATGTTTCTTCTCCTTTTTGTATTCGACGACAATTTTTGGTTTTCCACCTTCAGAAATAACTTGAAAGGGCCAATGTTTGATGTCTTCTTGCAATTTAGGGTCATTATATTTTCTTCCAATAAGACGTTTTGCATCAAATACTGTGTTGGCTGGGTTAATCGCTACCTGAAGGTAAATTAAACTGTAGTAAATTGCAATGAATGACTTTAAAAATCTAATTTATTCAGATATAATATTAAACAATAGGTACATTACATTAGCGGCCTTATAATGTTCCCACTGCTGGGACTCAGGCCTCCTCTCTAGGAGAGGGGGTCCAGGGTAATCCACCGTGCGGGTCCAGTGCAGATTGGTGGATATCACATGTCTTCGCATTTTTGGTACTAGGACATGCCGGTTTCCTCACGATGTTTTCCTTCACCGTTTTGAGAGCAGTGGTGATGAAATAAATTACATAAAGTAATGCGCCTGGCTGGGTTTGAACCCGCGACCTACAACTTGTAAGCCGTTGCAGTTACCCACTCGGCCACCACTGCTCTTTAATTCATGAATCCCCGACCGGTCCTATGAGACCGCGCTGTTATTGTTTTAGTATTGTGTCTCGTTTTGTGGGTATGTGATAGGTTAATAATAAACAAGTATGTACCTATTTATTGATATTTTGTAAAAACTAATGAACAACAGTGTTGAACGCAACGTAGGTAGACTTTGTTTACGAAGAAGATTTTCAAGGGATGTGTGATCAACGTGGTGATCAATGTACTCAATTCCTACTAACTTTTGCCCCGACTTCATCCGCGTAAATCTCATAAAACTACACAAACTTTTCTTTGGCTTGCAAACCTATCTCAACACCTGCAAACTTTGTAATTATATTAATGCAGTTTCTTGCCGGTTCTTCTCTATAGCAATTATTACCAATTGGAACCTTGCACTAGCTTCTGACGTTTTATATGTGCCTATGTAGGCCTATCATCTGCCTAGCCTTTTCCCAACTATATTGGGGTCGGCTTCCAGTCAAGCCGGATTTAGCTGAATACCAGTATTTTACGAGGAGCGGCTGCCTACCAGCAGTGCCGTAACTAGCCTTTTATGCACCCGGTGCGAGCTTTCAAAACTGCGCCCCTGAAAAATGCTCTAACCAGGCTGAGTCTGGTCATTTCTGCGCCCCTCCAGGGTCTGCGCCCTGTGCCTGGGCACTGCTCGCACCGCCCTAGTTACGGCACTGCCTACCAGACCTCCACAACCCATTAACTGGGGTAACACGGTACTTCATGGCAAGACTGGAGTCAGATTTACTGGCTTCTGACTATCCGTAACGACTGCCAAAGATCTACAAATGACAGCCGGGACCAACGGCTTAACGTGCTTTCCGAGGCACGGAGAAAGCTCGCTATGTTAAGATGGTCACCCATCCACAGACCAACCTTGGTAAGCGTTGCTTAACCCAGCAGATCGATCCGTGCCGCTGTTATTATCTAGCCACGAGCTCCTATGTAGGCCTATGTAAAATAAAAACGATTTTGATTCGATTTGATTAAAGTAGGGTTTGACATCTCTCTCTCCCACTTACCTGATTTTTGGCAGAATCCCCGACAAGCCTTTCAGTCTCGGTGAATGCGACATACGAGGGCGTTGTTCTATTGCCCTGCTCATTCGCAATGATCTCCACTTTACCATTCTGGAACACAGCCACGACGGAGTACGTGGTCCCGAGGTCTATGCCTACAGCTGGCGCCATGCTCAGGTACTGAAGAAATAATAGGATCTTTAAAAACTATTGGTGGGCAAAAACATGTACCGATCAAGTCTAAAGGGTGTAAAAGATCCTTCACGAAAAACGAAAACCCCATATTCTACTCATCACTGGGATAGTTTTATTCTTCTAGACCATACCTGGGAATTCACTGGTTCTGGAGATATTGAAGGTAAAAGTGAAAAAAAAAATTAGTTTTATTTCAAAATCGTATTCCAAGTATCATTAACGTTTGAATCCCCAACCGGTCCTATGAGACCGCGCTGTTATTGTTTTACTATTGTGTCTCGTTTCGCGGGTATCTGAGTAATTAATAAACTTCTTCAGAACAAACCTTACCAAAATTATCAATTTTTTATAACAAATTACGCATTTGAAGTTACAAAAATGTAATGAAAACTATACAAAACGAGTGCCTCACACACACAAGCATGCGGTCGGTTCAAAGACCAAGCGCGAGCGGCCGAACGCGCAGTTGATCGGAATTATTATTAATTATTTTTTAAAGATGAAAAAAAAGCATTTTCCCAGCGATATTTTTTGGTCTAATTTACTTAATTACATGTACAGAATGTATAGTTATCGGCTTTGTGATCGGTCTTTTTACACCCTGTATAGCTACCTACCTAGATTATTTCCTTGTACATGACTGTTGGCACCGCATATTGAAATTAGCCTCATAGAGCGCTCTAACTATCCATTAGTTGTCCAAAAGGGAACCCCTGGTTTCTGGAACGCAAGGCAAAGACAGAATATACATAGAGTGGGTTTTAGTTAGTAAAACTCTGAGGCACCTTCGTGCTCCACCCTAGAGCTCCCGCTCTGATTGTGCGATCAATTGGAATGGGGATCATTGATCCCACAATCAGTTGAGATGATTTCCCATAAAAAGAGCTATATACTCGTATAACCAACCAGTGCTTGTCTGCGATCCCACCTGACGGTAAGCAGTGATGAAATTGTTGGTGGTGAATCGTTCTAGTGATATGTTATGTCACAACTTGATATAGGTAGCTTTGCAGACTAACGGCCGAAATTAATAATCAATCTATCACATATCGGAGATTGATATACAAATGAAACAACAGAAAACATGTAAATTTTTGTATGGTATCATTTGTTTCTAATAATTGCTAAGATTTCTAAGCAGTCTTGGTCTCTGAGGAATGGTAGCTTTCCGTTATTGTAAGCTTTAATAATACCTTCGGGTTTTCGATAGACAACTAGTTTTCCGAACATTAGTTAAAGTTTATGAAGGATCTCGCAAAATCTGTTCAACGCTCTTCAAAGTTGAGATGGGAAGGTAACTTCGATAAATAAGTAAAACTACTAAAGCCTCTTATTAACTTCTTCAAAACTTAGGTACTTCTTCCTCCTTCAATTATCTTATTTCAATTAGAACGTACCTATTCCTTTAAGGTTAGGAATCCTAGTAAGGTTGAGGGTCTTCACGCCGAAATATCTGCTCAAACTTTATCAAGCGTAAGTTCGGTCGTGTATGTAGTAGTACTCCTATCTTTGGGACTGATACGCTTTGAGTCAGTTGAGAAGCGAAGCAAGCGGATCATTGCTAACGATGCTCTCGTCAGGTCGAAACTTCAAAGCTTTGAGCATCGACGCTGTTTTACGCCCAAGTCTTTGCGGTATGTAAACAAAAACTGTTCCTACATGAAACTTTCACTTTTTACTAGTTATTCTTTGCCATGACAATATCCTGAACCTAACAACAAAAGAAATACGACATAGGTTTTTAATCGGTACCTACACTATAAATACGCTGAACGCATGCTAAGACATTTTCAATTACCAACAAAAACTATTTGCTATGTTTCAGTTGTAGGTACTTTGGGGATGATAGTTTCTTTTCAAATAAGATATCCTGCTCCGCAGAAGTATCTTAACGAGTCATCAGATATCGTTCGATTACGCGAGACTGTTCAGTGAGACAAAATGAATGATATTATTGCCAGTAAAATTATATTCGTCCTCAAAATGTTCCCAAAGATCTCAAAGCAAATTGTTATCACAGACCTCTTCAACACAAAACCAATAAAAGTGGGCAAATTGTAAATGTCATTAGGGAGAGACGAGCAATAAACTTCAGGGAAAGTTATCGTCAATTTGAGAGGCCCAATGTTTCGAGTAATCAAAGCAGGCTGTCCCAATTGTGAAATATAAAAACGTTGCCAATGTATTCTCGTTTAAAGGCCCTAGCCCACGGCGACTTTTTGTAGCGCTACAGTCGCATTTGAAATGCGCTACTGCATCGCGACTGTAGCGTTACTAACGCGCGACCGTGTCAGACGACAGCGGGGAGAGAACGGAGGGAGGGTGGCGTTTGAATGAAAAACCAAAACAACCTACAGACAAAATCTTAATTTTTGTTTTATGCATCGCGACTTTAGCGCGTTAGTAGCGCTGCTGACGCGCGTTTGCATCGCGAAAGAATCGTGGCTCGGGCGGAGGTAAGCCGCTAGCGACTGCATCGCGACTGTATCGATGCGAACGCGCGTCAGCCGCGCTACTGCAACGCTTGAAAAAGTTACCGTGGGCGAGGCCCCTAAAGGCCACAGAAACGTTTACTTCAGAAGACAATTTAAATCCAATTTATGTTTGAGTTGCGCACTCGATTGAAGCGGTAGAACGGAAGAGAGGGGAAACTTTTGACGATTTAGATGTAGGTTTCGTTTGCGGAGATTTGAATACAAATAAGGATTGATGCTGATGAGTTTATTGAGAAGTTATATGAAGATAGATTAGCTACTTTTGACCTTACGTAAAGAAATTATATAAATCAGTTTGTCTCCAGAATATTACCTAAGTAAGTAAATGAGGAATAGTAAAAGCTAGTAGAAATAAAAAAATAATGATCTATTTAGAGTTTTGTTTTAATAGCGAAATACTGTCTAATTGAATGATTGAGAATTTAAATGAAATAAAATCAAAGGATCGGGATAATAGACAAACATGATGAGACAAACGGCAATATAGTAAAACCAAACTATACAGACGTTTGATTCGATTGTAAAATCAATGATTGATTGTTAAATTACCAAAGAAAGATATGAGACACTGATTGATGAGTAAGGTCATGTGAAAACTACGTGTCGTACTCAAAGAAGGAATTACTTTACAATAGAATAGAATAGAATAAAGTTTATTGTACACCACAGAAGTTTATTAAAAAAATATTGTATTAAACATACATTCATCTATATTTTTTAAGTATTTATTGGTAGTATTGTGCTGTAAATACATATCTAAACGCCTTTTGACAATGCAGTCACATACATGGTGATATAGTAGGTAGGCTAGTTTTAGGGTCTGTTTCCCTTCCTATTATGAAGTTTCTGTTGGTTCAGTATTCAAATACCTAGGTACTCTTTGAGTATGGTAATATCGATGCACCAATACCTGTACCTATATAATAATAAACCAATAAGAAAATTCTAATCAAAGTTTTATTTCTATTCATGCCTGCGATCCTATTTATACTGTTTTTCGGTCATCAACACTTTCGATACACTGGTTTCAAGGAGGATCACACGTCTTTCACCTCAGCAACCGCAACCCCATCATCTATTTTGTTATTTCTAAATGCATGTACACAGCTTACAAAGCCTTACCTTATTTACTTGATATCAAACATGACTCGGTCCCATCATAGCATTTTATTTTCTTGATTTATTAACAACGAAATATGAAAACGAGATCTCTTTCTAAAAACGGTGGTGGGCATTTCTGGTTATTATCAATCACGTACATTTTTATTTCATTTTAGTTTATATTTTCATGATTTAATATAAGACAGGGATTTTGACATGATTTATGACGTTGAATCTAGGATTCGTGATGATAGTTTTTGACGTTATATAATTCAGCCAGTATTTCACGGTTCAAAAAAGCCGTTTCAAAAAATGCCACCTATGGATCATTTTTAGGGTTCCGTAGCCAAATGGCAAAAACGGAACCCTTATAGTTTCGCCATGTCTGTCCGTTCGTCCGTCCGTCCTCGCTTAATCTCTGTAACCGTTAGCACTAGAAAACTGAAATTTGGTCATCTGCCTAGCCTTTTCCCAACTATATTGGGGTCGGCTTCCAGGCAAGCCGGATTTAGCTGAATACCAGTATTTTACAAGGAGCGGATGCCTACCAGACCTCCACAACCCATTACTGGGGTAATACGGTACTTCATGGCAAGACTGGAGTCAGATTTACTGGCTTCTGACTATCCGTAACGACTGCCAAAGATCTACAAATGACAGTTGGGACCAACGGCTTAACGTGCTTTCCGAGGCACGGAGGAAACTCGTTATGTTAAGATGGTCACCCATCCACAGAAAACTGAAATTTGGTACCAATATGTATATCAATCACGCCGACAAATTGGTAAAATAAAAATTGGGAAAAAATGTTTTATTAGGGTAGCCTCCCTACATGTAAAGTGGAATGTTTTTTTTTTTTAATTTCAACCCTAACGTGTGATATATTGTTGGATAGTATTCAAAAATGAATAAGGGTTTACTAAAATAATTTTTTGATAATATCAATAATTTCGGAACTAATCGCTTCAAAACTAAAAAACAAACCCCCCTCTAACTTTAGAACCATAAGTTTAGAAAATATGAAAAAAATCTGGAAAGTAGAGCTTTATAAATACTTTCTAGGAAAATTATTTTGAACTTGATGGGACGAACAGTTTTTGAAAAATTGGGGACACTTATTGTGACGGACGGGAAACTACGGAACCCTACACTGAGCGTATGCCGACACGCTCTTGGCCGGTTTTTTTTCTTGCTTGGCTAAAGCATTACCCAATTAAGTCAAGTTTAAAATATCTAAAACATTTAGTTGGATTGAGAACCTCCTCTTAATAGGGCAAGCCAATTTGTTGAATGTTTGTAGTGACATAATTTTTTTGTGGTCATAATTATTTTTCTCGTTGTGACTGATGCGAGAAGACCTGTTTTCCCTCGGTTGTCCTTTGCATTTCATGTAATTCTTTCGAACAATCTCTCAGCCCTAGCAACTGTGATTGTGTAACCTATAAGTTACGACTTTAGTACAAATAAAACACAGACAGATATTTACATATAATTAAATTAACATTTAAAATCACATAAATACATTATTGACAAATGTAGTACTTAAAATAAAGCACTGAATCACCAGCTGTGGTATCTAGAATCGGCAGTAAGGTTGGAATCGGTGGTCAAACACCAAAACCAGTGTAAGCACTATGTTGGCATCATTTACTTTTGAAACGCCACTCTACGCTAGACTAGTTCAAGGTTAAAGTGTTAGTGACTTAGGTATATAGCACAACATAGCATAGCACTTATACTACATACTTCAATCACGGTTAAACGTCAAGAGCATGTTTCTATACCTCATGATCATTTTCGCGGTGATATTCTTGGTTTACATCACTACAACAAAAATTCTTCTTGTAACACTTGGAACGTGTCTTCTTTGATTAACGTTTCTTCTTCTTCTTAACAAAGTCAGGAGGATGGAAGCCCCTCGCTGCCAAGAGCTCCTGTACATTGTGACATCCGTAGTACACATTGTCCATCGCCGCATCAGTTAACATGTCTACATTACATTTACCCTTATTCTTCCCTTTCTTTTTAGATTTCTTTTCTTCTTTCTTGCTGTCACCATCGTCGTCATCTTTACCTGGCTTTCCAGACATTTTTTCAGGTGTTTTGTTTCAGTAAGTATACAGTTTTGGTAACGTTAGCAACGGTAGGATGGTTATATTGATCTAACAAAGGCTTTGATGGTAGGTACCTACTGTTGGTTATATTGGCTATATAGTTGGCTATATAATATTTACTCGCTCAAGCGGAGTTCTAACTAACTAATGAAAACTTAAACTATCCAAGTACATATACAATGTGGATATGACAATACGACAATAAATGAAAACACTGGCAGTACTCATCATTATGAATAACTTTTAGTATGGGACCAACCCTGAAATCGCGAAAAAAATTTTAGCTGTCCCATACATTTATGTTTGCATAAGTCGACAAAATGTACGGGACAGCTAAAATTTTTTTCGCGATTTCAGGGTTGGTCCCATACCAAAAGTTATTCATAATGATGAGTACTGCCAGTGTTTTCATTTATTGTCGTATTGTCATAGACACATGGTATATGGTCCATTAAACTATTTTATTTTCAATCAAGAATTCTCCTGTCCCAGCCTGAGGAGTAACCTAATTCTATTTTCGAGTTCGGTTTTACATTTATGGCAAATCCACTCTAATCAATCTTTCAACAAAGAAAGTATTCTATAAAAATCCTATGTTTTAGGGTTCTGTATCAAAAGGGTAAAAGACGGGACCTTATTGCTAGGCGTCTGTTGTCCGTCTGTCTGTCACCAGGCTGTAACTCATGAACCGTGATAGACAGTTGAAATTTTCAGTTCACTGTACAACAGCTAAAATCTGAATAATATAAAAATTTTAGAGGGGCTCCCATATAACAAACGTGATTTTATTGCTTATTTTGCTACGGACAGTACAGAAATGTTCGTGCGCGAATCAGACTAGCACTTGGCCGGTTTATTTATACAAGGGCCCTTTAGGGCTAGCCTACCTCTTCTGTTCAGCTGTTTTCACACTTGCGTCGACTCAAGAGAGGAAAACGAGGTGAAAAAATTACCCTTATGTTGCTACAATGGGCTTTCGGGGCTTGAAAAACATTTCATACATTTGCAATTTTACATCCTGGGTACGCTGTGGTGTAGGATGTTCCTATATCTATTGATAAAAATAATCAATGTGATAGTAGTTAATAGTAATATGTGTTTTTAAACAATGGCAATGTTTTTAGAATTTCGTTAAACCTTCAAGATTGCGGCGATTGTTTATCTAGTATGCGATGTGCTTCCTAAATTTTGTGTACGAAAGGAGAAAAAGAAATATGAATCTATTGCACCGTTTCTTTTTTTTTTGAGGTGTCAAATCATTACCCAGAGGGCGTGTCTTCTCTCTTTCTTTCTCTTCATAATCTTGTGCTGCCACCCACCCACCCACTTGTGCCCTTAAGTTGCCTTTTGGGGTCTATGGCCATGGGAACCCCTTCAAGCAATGTTTTCGTCGCTTTAAATCCATTGTATCTGTGATTGTATCTAAGAGGCATAGTACCTACGTACCTAAAAATATTTTTAAGATGTATTTTTGTGTAGCTGGCCATCGCGGTTTCATCCGCGTCTTCAGTTACTGCTCCACCTCCGTGCGTTTTAACGTTTGAATCCCCAACCGGTCCTATGAGACCGCGCTGTTATTGTTTTACTATTGTGTCTTGTTTCGCGGGTATCTGAGTAACTACCGTGATTGTTATAATTAGAGCTTATAATATTATCCGGTTATTTTATCTTATTTATTGAATAGTTTTTCCCAATCTGACTGATAGTCACAGTAAGCTATAGATAAAACAAAGTTGCTTAGGTGTCCAGAGGAGTAGCGTGGGTTTTCACCGCCCAGGGCGGTTGAAAAATTATCACCCACTCTATTTTCTTTTTCAGTCAAATATACTTATTCTTTTTGCTTTTTTCGGGGTAAATAGTTTATAATTATATGCTTGTAAAAGCATAACTAATACAACCTTCTGCAAGCGGCTTCGCCAGCGTAAAAGTAGAGAATAATTAATTCCTCCCTCGCGATGCACGGGAGTTAATTAACTTAGTTCCTCACTGACGTTCGGGATCAAATTTTAGCAACCATCATTTAGTTCGGAATTCAACATACCACCTGCGACTTAAAGACACTGCTTGATCTCCTGGTCACATACTTAATCTACTATTTATCCCGGGAGTAGGTTCCTTTGGAATAATTTTCTATTATCACGCGGGCAAAACGGCTGGCATCACCTAATATATGTCGTAGGATAATTTGATACTTCGAATCTTCGCGAAAATCCTAGGGGTTTTGCGAAAACGCGGATAATTAGACATAGGCGAAAAATTATCAAATCTTACTGGACAAAGTCAGGATTTTTGCGAAAATACTCGTTATTATAGCAATATTGCGAAACGAAACGCTGGCTGTTATGAAATAAGAACGCTGATTGGTCGGTCAGCGCGTTCAATAAGAGATCGTCTCTGATTGGTTGACGTCTTAAATGTCAATCATTTGTTGCCGCACGTTATTTGTTTACGTTTGTGTCTGAGTTAAATTGCAGAAGTGTTTTGTTTTTTATCGTAAATAGTGTACCTGCTTGGACTTAAATAAAGTGGTAAATAAAAGTGCTACACGGATGTACATAGTGTCACATATCATAAAAGTCTTAGTCAACCACTCAACAACAACAATGTTTTCGAGATTGGTTTAGCGGTGTTTTGTTTGTCATCTCTATGATACAATACTTGAAGTTAATCATCGGCAAACTAGGAACCAATTAGAAGTCAGCCAGCAAAATTGTAGCCAATCAGTGTTGAGCACATCAAATCTTACTATAGTAACGAGTATTTTCGCAAAAATCCTGACTTTGTCCAGTAAGATTTGATAATTTTTCGCCTATGTCTAATTATCCGCGTTTTCGCAAAACCCCTAGGATTTTCGCGAAGATTCGAAGTATCAAATTATCCTACGACATATACAACCCATATAAATTAGATTTTACAACTTACCTAACAACTCGTGCGTACAAGTAGGTGTACCAAAACCACATCAAACTACAGAAATTCCGAAAACTAATCTAGTTAACCCTGTTTGGAAACTACCTAGAATATTTGAACATTCCTAATTCCGTTCCCCCTTCATTTGAGGGGGGAGGGAAGGCCCTCATGTCCTCACGTCCTACTTTCACAGTGGTTATGGTACGACTCTTGGCTCGTTTCCAGCTAGTCTGTTCACCTCCAGATCATAAGAGGGGTAATGATATATTTCTATTGGTCTGTCCTCGTAGCTAACGGGTTTTGCATAAATATACGGAAAGTTGGGAAAAAGTGTGTCACTTGTTTATTTTTTCTTCTTATTACACTTAGCGACTCGCTCCAGCATCGCACGGTTGTTATAGTCCGTCTAAAGAAAGCGCGGCAAAAAGAGGTTAAATCCAAAAATGTTGTAATTGGTATTACTAACTACTAAGAGAATCATGTCTTGACACTTCATAATTTTTTTATTTCTTACAATTGCGGCTGAATAATGTTGCCAATCAAATTAATAAAAACTTCAGGTCGCGCTTTCATTAGACGCACTCTAGTAATCTTCAAAATTCTCGGCTTTTCTTGTTATTTAAGCTCCTGAAGCCTGACACGCTCTGGGTCAGACTTTTACTGACTGAAACCCATTGTGCTCCTTCAGTTGTCCTTTGGGTTCCAAGGCCACAGTAACTTTTTCATACAATCCCGCAGTCCAGTGAGAAAAACTCTTCCACAGATCTAGGACCAATTTTGACGACCGATGGTTATCGCATTGGGAATGGCCACGGGAGACAGCTACTAGCCAGAGGGTAGCCGTTCTCTCTCTCTAGATGGCGCTGAAAACCCGGTATTCCACTTTATTGAGTTTAATAAAATTATTGCCTCAAAATCTAGGTACTTAGGTACCTAATTCTGCCTGTTCATGACTAAAAAGTCATGAACAGGCAGAATAAGCTAACTTATTTACCTAAGTACAGTGCTATGCTATACTTGAGCCTTAAAACAGATTTGATTCAGATTTAGCTTATATGGTGTGAATAGGTAATCTAAGATTTAAAGAAAGAGACATAACTTATAGAACCATTTATTAAATACGTTATGTTAAAATAAATACAATATTTTACAATACCACTTTATCCTATAACATAATTCGGCAGTTATATATTTATTTGTAAATGCACAGTGCTTATAAATTATTTACTTAATTAAATAATTTGTTGACATTGATAACATGATCAGTACCTAATAGGATATAATATATTTTAGAATCCAATGGATGCAAGGTGCACAGAACCGGTCGTTGTGGCGACGCTTGTGGGAGACCTATGTTCAGCTGTGGACGTCTTTCGGCTGAAATGATGATGATGATATAATTTGCATGACTCCCAAATTAGGTAATAGTCAAACAGAAACGTTCTGGAGCGGCGACCACTTAACAGAAGACACAGCTTCGGAAGGCGTTCCACAATATGGACCTATGACCTGGTGAGAGTTACGGGAATCCGATGGAATCGAGACGCAGAGGGCCGGACGTTGTGGCGACGCTTGTGGGGGACCTATGTCCAACAGTGGACGTCTTTCGACAGATTTTTTTCTATTTAATATTGTAAAGTGGCTCTTTCAGTATATGTTCAACTTCGGCTCGGTGCAGCACTGAGGCGCCCACAGCTGGAGTCGGTGCCTCTGCCCTACCAGCGTAAACCAACTGAAATGAAAAAAAAAAACTTAATTCATATTATGTAGCTAAGGTAAATAAATGCTCCAGGGACTCACCCTTGACCATTATCTCACCTAATGTAAAGCGACGATGGGGTCGACGATGGAGCACGCTTGTCTAGAAGTAACCTATTCACCTTACGAGTACATACCCAAAGGTTGTAGCTATCAGGAAGTACAAATTACAGAAGGAAATTCCTCTCCTTGAGTGAATGGGTTCTCAAAACGTTTTGTGCATGAAGACTAACCTTTTTTCTTTACTTCTAAGCGTGCTCTATCGTCGACGACATCATCGCTTACTATCAAGTGAGATACTGGTCAAACATGAACCTAAAAGTCAGCATTTTGGAATAAATAATACAGAAGAAAAATTTGTCGACTCAGGATATAGCCACTACACTTTTATACACGAACTAGCAGGCCGTCCCGGCTTCGCACGGGGTAGACAATTATTTATTTTTGGAAATTTGGATATAAAAAACTTTTTTTAGTGAAAAAATCAAATTTTACCAAGGAAATGTAGCCTATGTCAAATTGGCAGAATGTAGCATTCTATTGGTAAAAGATTTTTTTAAATCGGCCCAGTACTTTTTGAGCCTATTCATTACAAACATACAAAAATAGGTACAAATCTTTCCTCTTTATAATATTAGTATAGATGTAGCTATATATCGGCCGTATATCATATATGAAATCGTAATTCGTATCCAAATGTTCGTATCTGATAAAACTGTCTCCGATCATAAAAGCTTACGAGGTCAGGATCTAAATGATGTCATTTGCTCATATAAATTCGATATTAAGCGCTATCAGAAATCGTTCCTGAATATTTCGCGTCAAAGTAGGTTTTTTCAAACGAACTTTGAAAACCAGTTTCACCCCCTTAAAAGTTGAATTTTCAAAAAATCCCTTCTTACTCCTCGTCTTCATCTTAAAAGGAAACCTCGTGCGAAATTTCACAATCCTAGGCCCTGTAGTTTCGGCTGCACGTTGAATACAATCAGTCAGTCAGAGAGTAATACGTATCTATGTAAGTACTTCTATAAAATTCAAACTGACTGACTAACAGATCGACACATATCACAACCGAAACAACTGTTACTTTATGACGTAGCGTAGGTGATCACTAAGAAAGGGATTTCTAAAAGTCACCCCCTAAGTGGGTGAAAAGGGAGTTCAAAGTTCGAACAACTTTCGAGGAGCAGCTGACAAAAGCAAGGTAATTCTACTTAGTTCCTGATTCCCCGAAGGATCTCAAAGGTTTAAACATCATTTTACCTTTCTTCCTAGAAGGTTCTCGAATCGTAGCTTTACGAAGCTCCAGGCTCCCATATTCCGATGTTCTTCTTGACTCCATATAAATTCTGAAAAAGTTCATATTCATATTCATTTATTCATTTGTAGACATAGGTAACATTCAGGTCTTAAATCACATTTTTGCCGCTATGATAGCCAATAATAGCATACAAATATACCATAATTAGATTAATAAATTAGATTAATTCATAAATCCCCGACCGGTCCTATGAGACCGCTCTGTTATTGTTTTACTATTGTGTCTCGTTTTGCGGGTATGTGATAGGTTAATTAATTATAATTACAAAATGTCAATAAAATTATTAACAGTTACATTACATAAAATTATAAATTTGAAATGTCACAATATTAAACAATTACAATGTCATATAATCCACACACAATGTCAATACAGTTATTAATAATTACAGCACATAAAATTATAGAAAAAGTTTTTAACCTTATTACTATCAAGTGAACAAAACTCGTTACAATTTATGTGGGGGTCACATTAATATTCATGATTATATCTAAAACTTTGTAACAAACATTCTCAGTCATAAACTATTCTAATATTAGAGTTAGGTATTTAGTTTTCAAAGCAATAACAGTTCTAAGCTTTACCTATTTTGTTTAGAATAACATCTCGCATATGATAATATTTTCCATAAGGTCATTAAGGCGTTTCTAACCTGGGCATTAAATCGTAGTTTTGAGACCAATAGAAAGAAATATCGGGTGTGTCTGACATCGACGTACAAACGAATACCATGGATCCAATACAAGATTGGCCTGTTGGTCTAGTAGTTAGTGACCCTGACTGCTATGCCGGAGGTGGTGGGTTCGATTCCCACCCAGGACAAATGTTTGTGTGATGAGCACGATCATTTGTTCTGTGTCTGGGTGTAATTTATCTATAATAATTATGTATGTATTAAGAAATATATAAGTATGTTTATCAGTTGTCTAGTACCCATAACACAAGCTCTGCTTAGCTTGGGACTAGATGGCGTTGTGTGAAAGTTGTGGAATATTATTATATTATGCGGAATATTATTATTAATATATGATTCTGGTCCCCCTAGTGGAAAACGCCGAGAAAAATTCTATCTAGGAGGGATCCCGATCATATACTTAAACAGGCGCTGGACTGGAATCCCCATGGGAAACGGAAGCGTGGCCGTCCCCGCAGATCTGGCGACGCACCGTATTAGCAGAAGTGAAAGCCCCGATGGCTTTCGTTGACGTGGAGCGAGGTCAAGCGTAAAGCGCAAGACTGTTCGCGATGGGTGACTAGGTACTGTTCACACCTTCTGCCCCAGTTAGGGGATATAATAGGATCTTAAGGGCCTTTTCACCACCTATGATTAAGTTTCGAGTATCTTACTTGGCAGATAATTTCATACAAATTCTGTTCCATTTTTGAATTTATTCAGTGAGTAGTGCCTACTCGGACATTGTAAAACAGGCCCTAAGGCAGTCAGTAAATCAGAGAGTTTAGAATTATGTACTGGGTCCATGATATCCGTTTGTGCGTAGATATCTGACACATCCTGTATATACTTAAAACAAAGTTTATGACAGTGGCTTATCTAATCAACATATTCTATTTAATTCAAATCCAATCAAAATATTTTATGTTGCCATGTTGCAGTAGCATAGTGAACTGAACGTGATATGAAGTTTTTGTTTATACAGCACATTTGCATGTTACGCTTTCCCGGAACTATCTATATTAAAATACCAGCGTTGCGTTATTTTTATTATTTTTTCTAAATATTGCAGCATATTTTGTTATAAGAACCTTTTTGGGCTCGCACAGCTCTTTTAATTTTAGTTTTTTATTTTATTGTTTGTTCTACGAGCCAGAAATAAACGTCAAATTCTTATTTTTTTTAAATACCACAGAATATAAAATTATAGTGTCTGATAGTTTTACTGAAAAATCAAGTTGGCGTTGGGAAGTGATGTCCAGCTGTGGACCTCCTGAGAAGTTTGAAACAAAAATAGTGCATTTTGATGGAAATGGTGAAAGTTTGTCATTGCGACGGAGGTAGAATTCGCCTGAGCCGCAAACGCGGGTGTTATAGACCCGTTTCCTAAAAGCGGTAGGGATAAGGGCGGGTTTTTGACTAAGTGTATTGAAAAAGAAATTTTCCAAAAAGGACGAAACAACTATTTTATTGAGCGGGGAACATACAAATAAAATTAAAGATCGCAAGGAATTGAGAACCTTGTCCCTATTAACGTTTGAATCCCCAACCGGTCCTATGAGACCGCACTGTTATTGTTTTACTATTGTGTCTCGTTTCGCGGGTATCTGAGTAATTAAAGTCGTTTAAAAAGTTACTTAGGGCTTCTGCGATATAAGTTCGATGGCAGGCTTATCGTACTCGGAAACGCTCGTTTTGCCTTTATAGCATTCATTTCCTTATTAAAAGATAATCAACTTACTTCTAGCATTCTTGAACCTCGCGAGCTCCGTTTGCAGCTCATGCAGAGGGAAGGGCGCGAGGGCTTCCACCCTCACGATGGCGACGTCATCTATCTTGGCTCGGACCCTCTCCTTGTGCAGCTCGTAGTAATGCTTGCCGCATACTAGGATCACTCGCTTCACCTTTAAGGGGTCGACTAGAGGATCACCTGGGAAGGAAAGACGGTATGTTAAAAACTTTTTTTTTTATAAACTAGTACTTGACTGCAACCCCGCCTGATGGTAAGCAGTGAAGCAATCGTTGATGGTGAGGTGCACTAGCTTATTAAGAACCTATTCACTCTAGCCTTGAAGACACTTAAATTATAATCGGACGGGAAATTGGGGGATTTGTTACTTTTGTTGTAGTTCCCCGCCACAGCTTCAACAGGGTTTTAGGAATTTTTAAAAGTGGTTGTCGGCTTTTCTCTACTATAATATACATGTATGCACTTAAACCTTCCTCAAGAACCACTCTGTCTGTTGTTGAAAACTGCATTAAAATCTGTTTTTGACTTTATTCTTTTCAATTCATTACAGACAGACAGAATGATGTGGTGGGGTCTGGGGAAACAAAGTCTGTTTTAAAATACGAAAGGAAATGGCTCGAGAGTGTTGAGTTTTTTTTCTAATCCAGTAGTTGCACGAGGTCTCATGCAAAGGCGAGGCTTTGGGAGCTTGCCCTGCTCGCTATCCCCGAAGGCCACCACTGCATGGTGCCCCCCCCCCCACTACACCTTCGGTCTCAATTTCACTACTCTACTTTTTGCTTTATTTTACTCCATATTTAGTAATGGATTTTTAAATAAAATCCATGACTCTCCAACACGGTGGACTGACCTAATCAAGTCGGTTACACACTGCAGCATTAACGACAACTCCCAAGCCGCCAAACACAGAGCTGCATGGCGTCGTTTCGCAAGAGAGGCGGTGGCGCAGGACTCGACTGAAACATGACCACGACCACTCTGTCAGCCTTTTCCCTAGCCTTTTCCCAACTATATTGGGGTCGGCTTCCAGTCAAGCCTGATTTAGCTGAATACCAGTATTTTACGAGGAGCGGCTGCCTACCAGACCTCCACAACCCATTAGTGCACGAGCAAGCATTAGTGCACCCAAGAGTGCACGACTAAAAAGAGAAATAAATGTGTTTTTTAAATGTTTCATATCTGCTGGGCTTTCACTACCGGGCAAAGTTTATTGCCACAAAAGGAAATTCAAACAGATACAGTATCTATGAATTACAATAAGATAAATGGTTGGTTCCTTCTTTAGCTTCTGTTACTTACATTTCGCGAGGGACTCGTTTGGTCTTTGTATATTTATTCAAACATTTATAAATCAACTTGTTTGTTTGGTTGTAAACGTTTAGCAGTAGGGTTATTTGCAGAATTTTCGAGACATTTTCATAAGAAAATATTTACTGAACAGGAAGTACATTTTCCTACTTTTTCACCACTTTTGTCGTATTTGCTTTTTTCTTACGTTGCTTATATCTTTTCGCTGTCGACCAATTCTATCTACTATGGAGGAATAGAGTTATATATTATTCACGTTATAAAGACACTGAGTAGTTAGTAAGAAATGTGACAATGATTGGTATTATGAAGGTTATTAATAAAAATGCCTTAGTATTATTTCTCATTAAAATGATCACTTTTAGTGTTTTCTTACCTCTCTTTTTTTTTAGTTGGGCCAAAAATCATCAAATATTTTTATAGAACATTTCCATGGCCCGGAGCAGCGCTCGCCAAAAAGGGTAACTAAAGGAACTGTAAGCTTTAATCAGTAAAAGCCTGACACTCCCACTGTATCCAGAGCGGGAAAAAGAAAAGAATCCTTATTAACTGGTTTAAAAAAATAAAAACTATTCCCTAAACAAAGAATTACTCAAGTATCGTGAGTCCATTTACAAACCTGTAAACTTAACTATCTAGTTGTTACGGGTCTGGGTGGGAACAAATATTTACATGTGTAAGCCATACAAATATAGAGCGGGAATAGAACCCGCGATACACAGCGCAACAGCCAATTACTCAACCACCAACCGTGCCGTCAAATAAGCACAAGTTGAATATTTTCTTTCAGAAAAACTTACCAATAACATTCTTGAAGTATGTTCCGGGCGCGAACTCCGACAGTTGCGATACAGCGTCTCCTAACCGCAGCAGTACTTTCGGAGCCACCACTACTAAAGGCTTCCTGTAATTTCTTGCTACCTGCAAAGGTTAAGAAGAAAATAAAATGATATGAAAAGTGGGGCTAAAAGGATACTGTGGCATCGCTGACCAAATAATGCTTTACCAGTACTTATAGGTGCTATTATAGATAATGTGGTGGCTGAAAAACGACTCCAAATAATCAATAATTAAAATTAGGTAAAGTTTTTAAGGTAAAGGTTATTCTCAATAATAATTATAGAATATAATATCAGTAGTGGTAATGGCCCCGATTTATGAGTCCTGCACTTTATCTATATGACCCTGGCTCTCGAATAAGGATAACCGGCATCCACTATAACCAATAATTCAAATACATGTGATATCCACCAACCCGCAATGGGCCCGTATGGTGGCTTACCGCCCATTTCCCCTCATATATTAACGCTCGGCCGAAATTACTGGGCCTAGGAACGTGATATTTTGCACAACACAAGGCTTCCTTTTTTGTAATACAAGTTTTAAGGGGGTGCAATGGGGGAAGTTCGTTTGTATGCAAATTTAATTTCTTGGGCCCATATGCTTAAAACTTAGCATAAATAGTAACCCAAGTAATTAAGAAGATTATCATTATTCGTTTATTAAAACCTGTGATTAAAACTACCTAAACAAAACAACAAATCATTCTATTCATCCTGCCTGGCAACACTATCCTGCGTGTTTAGGCACACAGCAGCGATCTACAGAAGAGGTTCAATTAAGGCGTGACTTAAGTAAATGAAGTAGATTGAGACTCACTAAGCCGCTCTTGTTTTGTTGTTGTTCCTACTTTACTACTTACGGAGATTGAAAGTTTGTTCTTGAACTACTTTGCGTGTGTGTTTGGTTACTTTGCTCAAGAAATGTTGGTTGAATATTGTTTTCGGTCCTATTGGTTGGCGGTTTTTTGTTTTTTTTTTTATATTACCTAAACTAGTGCTTGACTACTGGTAAGCAGTTATGCAATCGTTGAAAGTGAGGCGCACTAGTGTCTCATTGTGGTCAAATATTTACATTTATTTACTAGCTACTGTCAGTGGATTCACCCGCGTAATAGCAGAAAATTATCCCAAGATCTGATTCCCGGAATAAAAAGTATCGTATGCGTTATTCCAGGATATCATGGCCATATCCATCGGATTCCCGCGACCCTCGCCAGGTCGTCGGTCCACCTTGTGGGAGGCCTTCTGACGCTGCGTCTTCCGGTACGTGGCCGCCACTCTAGAACCTTCCGTCCCCATCGTCCCCATCCCTGTGGCGACGCTTGGGGGAGGCCTATGTCCAGCAGTGGACGTCTTTCGGCTGAGATGATGATGATGATGGCCATATGTCAAGTTTCATTGAAATCCGTTCACCCGTTTGAGAATGAAGAAGTAATAAACATATGGATACGCACAGGCAAACTTTCCGAGTGTGATTGAATTCTTTATGTTCACAAAAGTTCAGAGACGCATTTAATCATCATCATCATCTGCCTAGCCTTTTCCCAACTATATTGGGGTCGGCTTCCAGTCAAGCCGGATTTAGCTGAATACCAGTATTTTACGAGGAGCGGCTGCCTACCAGACCTCCACAACCCATTAACTGGGGTAACACGGTACTTCATGGCAAGACTGGAGTCAGATTTACTGGCTTCTGACTATCCGTAACGACTGCCAAAGATCTACAAATGACAGCCGGGACCTACGGCTTAACGTGCTTTCCGAGGCACGGAGGAAACTCGTTATGCGCGCATTTAATGCTTTCTTAAAAAAAAAGAAAATTAACTACGAATTTCGAAGCGACGAAAATGTAAAAGTATAAGTAATAAATTAACTCTTGAATAGTAAGTTATGTAAAGTACTATGGGTTGAAAATAGGATTGATTGGAATGTCGTATCTCGGTAATTACTCGTAGCTAAAGTTAGTTAGTAGGCTTCATCTTGGCTTCATATTAATCTTACGGGATCATGATTGACTAACGTGGGTTGTAATACCTAGTGAAACGCTGGCATTAAGATCAACTGTATCATGGTTATCAAGTATATGTACATGTGAATGGATGGAGATGGTCAAAGAAAAGACGGATTGATTATGTCAGAAAGAGAAGAGAGTTAGTAATATCGTGAAGTTTAAGCCGAAAGAAAGAAAGCCAAATGAAATTGTACAAGGAAGACATAGCATAGGAAGCCTTCCCACAAGTTGGATCGACGACCTTGTGAGGGTCACGCGTGGGTCCCCGGAATCCGACGGAAGCGAGACGCACAGGACCGTTCGTTGTGGCGACATCTTACTGTCCCTTATCAACATCATCATTATTTCAAAGGCGTCCCACTTTTGGACATAGACCAGGTCATTGGTCAACCTGGTGTCAGGCCTTCCAAAACAGCAGTTAACTGCAATACATAGGCCTTTCATTTAGCTGAGCCAATTAGCTGGTCCCGATTTTTGAGCTGTCCCAATTTTCGCGCTATTCTAGAGAAGGTACTGTCAGCATCAAAAGTCGATGAACAGAATCAACATAACAAAACACCTGTTCGCAATAAAATGTGTTTCATCTGTTCACAATAAAATGTTTGTTATGTTGATTCTGTTCATCGACTTTTGATGCTGACTGTACTAAATTCAATGTGTCCCCCACCTGTCTCCTCAACAAATGGAAGTACTGCGCCGGCGTGGTAGGATTAGCCACATGTAGGCAGACGTTCTCGGAGTCCGGAGCCGCCTCCTTGCTGTCGGTGAGCTGCAGGAACCTCTCCATCCTGCAGGAGGAGTGTTCTGACGCGGCGCCGTCGTAGCCGTGCGGGAGCAGCATCACCAGGCCGTTGCTGCGGACCCATTTGGCTGAGCAGGAAATAAGATGAAGAAGGTAAGTAAAGTGAAATATTTATGCGTGTCTACATGGACATCTAACTGACTTAAAAAAAATTGGTCAGTTGCGAGTTGGACTTGTGTACTGTGGGTTCCGTACAAACTTACTACTTAATGTAAATAGTTCTGGTCTCATATTTTTTTCGAATCATGTAAAATTATTTATTTTGTTATCTAACTAAACCTTACATTTTTTTAGTAATTTTTTAGTTTTGGTTCCATATTTAGATACATTCAAGATAAAATGTATCTCTTTAAAAATGTAACCTGAAAAAGAACAAAACCTTCATCTTTTTTCTGTAAAGTCAAAAACCACACATTTCGTTGTCGGAATGCGAGAATTTTCGTCTACACAGGCGACGACTATTATAGAAACTCATTACAATACGATGCTACTCGTGCCAAAGCAATGTGCAATGAGCATAGGAGTCATATCTATAGTCGGAGCGCTAGCAGTAAATTTCTATGAATTACGGTTATTTTCCACCAGAGATGTGCAGCGAAGCGGTATGCTGACGCGTAGCGAAGCTGTGAAACGATTTATACCTAAGGCCTTTTATAGGGTTTTTTTTAAATGGCGTGGGTCTTGTTCTGGAAATACATTATAAACTAATATTACTGGCAGTACTATGAGCTTAAAATGTATCTATCTAAATAAATGTAACCTGAAAAAGAACAAACCCTCCATCTTTTTTCAGTAAAGTTAAAAACCACATTTCGTTGTTGGAATGCGATAGTTTCGTCTACACTAGCAACGACTATACAAACTCATTACAATACGATATTATTATGCTATCCGTGCCAACGCGATGTGCATTGAGCATAAACTTCAGGAGTCATATCCATAGTAGGAGCGCTAGCAGTAAATTTCTATGAATTACGGTTATTTTCCACCAGAGATGTGCAGCGAAGCGGTGTGCTGACGCGTAGCGAAGCTGTGAAACGATGTGTAACTAAGGCTTTATATAGGTTCTGTTTTAAATGGCGGGAACGTGTTCATTGTCCAACGGTATTGTCACAAATGGATTGTAAACGTAAGCGTGTAATATGCCTCGTGGACACAGCTCAGTACGCTGTACGGCTCAAACAGTCTGGCGTATTTTGAAACGTCCGTGGACAGTACAGTTATGATAGTATATTATATTATCTGTCGTACAGTACACTTTAGTGGTATACTGCCGTGCTAATTAAAAGTGCAGTAAGATTTAATTTTGGAGTAACATTTTATTTTATTTATTAGTAGTTTTGAATAATTTTAGCTATATATAAAGAACTCATTACGAGGAATTCGAATTTATGAGTAATTCAATTTTCCAAAAATCCGTACTGCTTTTTCAATTAATATGGCAGTATAGGGATGCGTAGCGGACTGATTTCAGTTGTAATAGTACAAACTCCTCGCCCGCATCCCTCGCACTCAATCTTTTCTCGTATCTTTCGGACACATCTATCGCATTTGTATACTTAAGAAAACCTAGCTCTGCTTATCTGCTAATGCTTTTCAATCATACGTCCTAAACCTGTCTGGGAAAATAAAGTAATGCCATTGGTGAATTTTATTTTCGCGTACGGCATTGCTATCTCGCATATCTTCATTTCAAACAGTGACATTTAATGACGTGCTTGGATTCTTATGAAAAGTTTTAATAATATAGGTATTCTAGTATTGGCAAAGAGTCAGAACTCTGAACGGGTGTTCGAAATCGTTGAATTTTTCGGTCTATCTCTATTAAACTACCTATGCTATGACCATGAGGAAGGATTACAAATCCTTCCTCATGACCACTTCGTTTAGTGGGTAAAATCCGTTTATTAGTTTTTGAGCTTTTCGCGAATTAAGAATCAGACGTCGTTTGATACTTTGTTTTATAATACGTAAAGATATCTCAACTAGTTCATCTTTACAGAAACGGTTTTTAGATTATTTTATTTGCGACCATTTTCTTTTAATTTTGAGGATATGCTAATAAAAATGTTGCAAGCCAAGCCAATATGTTTATACGATAATATTGCAAAAACCGGAGTGGAATTTCTTGTTTGTGCCTGTGGGTTCTTCCTGATAAATTTACTCTAGATTTAAAGAAAGTGGTCTTTAAGTCTAAAGTAAATAGCCCATGAGAAAAAGTGGTCAAACGCGCGAGCCTATAAATAAAAAGTTCGACGGCCCTTTCGTTTCAATAAATTAGTTAATTAGAAATCGTATTTTTATGTTACACATCCGATTAACGTTGCTGATAGCTCTAAAAAGAGCTCTAAAAGCCTTCAAGTTTGTTTTTTTCGCTGCTGCTTAGGACCTCATTATTTGATATTTTGTCCAGCTTCATTTTTCCACACTTTTCCGAGAAAAAGTTATTGACAGATGGATATACGGAAAACTAAATGATTCCATAACCGTTCCGTTTTTGTCAACGCAACTCTAATATTACCTTAAGCCCGTGAAAATCAGTGAAAAATCCGTAAAAGGTGTAGAAACCCGCCATGGATATTAAAATTGTTCCATTTCATGCTCCTATGCATTAACATGAAGATTGATATGAAAAGATTTATCGTTCTTATATTCACTTCAAAGTACAATTTTTTATGATTTTTCTTGCACAATTTTAATCCATCATAGATGAGTCGACAGCTGAAGAAAACATTAAAATCGATGAAATGAAACTTTATTTTATAACCTTCGTTTATAACGCTCGAGTTGTGACTATGACTTGCACAAATGAGGTTGTTGACTGCGAAAATGATATTCAAAAAATATTCTGATGTATGATAAAGTTATTCAATGAAATTGTTTAGATAAAAATTTATCGAAAGAATTTCATTGAAAAACTTTTGACCTTTTTTGTGACTGTTATGGAGACAGGAACCGCGTCCTTTTTACATTGGACTAGAAATAATGTAGACAGTGGATCAAATAAAGTAAAAGCACCGTGTCCTTCGTGTGGGCCACACAGTGGCGACACCCGGGAATTTCTTCCGCCTTTTTTTATAAATTGGTATAAGCTAGCGCTTGACCGCGGTCCCACCTGATGGTAAGCAGCGATGCAATCGTTGATGGTGAGGCGCACTAATTTATTAAGGGCCTTTTCACTCTAGCCTTAAAGACAACTAAATTATAAACGGAAGCGAAGACCGTAGCATCCAAATGGTACCAGTCCTTCAAATGCAACGAAGGAACCTTCCGAACTTACCATGTCCGGCAAGGAAGGACCTGCATCATACGGAAGGTAAGGAAGCCGTGACGTCTTTCCAACCACTCCTTAACCTATCAATACCCGCGAAACGAGACACAATAGTAAGACAATAACAGCGCGGTCCTATGAGACCGGTCGGGGATTCATGAATTAAAGAGGGGACTTACCGCCATAGTTATGGCGTGGACACGTATTGTACCACTTGTATCAAAATGTACTTGAAAAATACTTACATTCACCAGAAGCAATAAAAGCATCCACAATGATCTGCGCCCCGTTATAGAAGTCTCCAAACTGGGCTTCCCACAGGCACAGATTATCCGGAGAATCGTACGCCATGCCGTACTCGAAGCCGAGCACTGCCTCTTCAGATAAAATCGAATTGGCCACCTGGAACGGAACGTGCATTTGTATGATAACAAGGTATTGTTACAGGTCTATTTATACTAGCCGACGGGGGTGAGCAAAGTAGAATAAAATAGAATAGAATAAGATTAATTCGACGCAGGCAATACAATAAATAACAACACAAAGTACTTAATAAACAACAGAGAAATATATAATACGCTGGCTGGACGTTGTCAAGTCCGACATGAGAGCCAATGGCCTTACTGAGAAGGATGTTAAAGATCGGGCAAAGTGGAGAAAACTTAGTCGGAAGGCGGACCCTGGCAATGGCCGGGATTAACGCCAGGCAGAAGAAGAAGAAGAAATATATAATACGCTGAGCATGCTCAACCCTAGTTGTAGTGGCTTTTACAGTTTTTGCTTTGTTCTTTTTTAATAAGAATAGCAAGTGACAGTGAATGAAAACTTTGAAAAGAAAGCGTGTTTTAGAAAAAAACAAGATTATATCCAGTTATCCATCAACTAGCACTGCCCGCATACTGGGATATAGGTGTCAAGCTGGGAATGTAAGGAGTAGGATCACGGATCCTCTTATCTGTTTTTAGGAAATCTATGTTCCGTCCTTATCATTCAGTTTTGCGAAAGGTAACCAATAAAGCAATTTGATTATGATTGTATAATATAGTTTGGTAGCTTATAGCTGTAGCCTATTTAATGCTTTGTATTATTTTTATTAGGGCCTGTTTCACAATGTCCGAGTAGGCACTACTCACTGAATAAATTCAAAAATGTGACAGAATTCGTATGAAATTATCTGTCAAGTAAGATACTCGAAACTTAATCATAGGTGGTGAAACAGGCCCTTAGTCTACGGATGTTTATTTGAATTCCAATCAGGCAAATCGGACATGGTTATCGCACGATATCGCATCAAAGTCGGGCAGTCTAGTCGTGTCGGATTCAGTAAAAGTCTTTCTTCCTTTACATTGAGCATAAATCCAATAGTCTATAGCTTGCATTGTTGAAGGCAATGCAAAGCCTAAGATAGTGAAGACCAGTACTGACGTGATATGCTGCCTAGGAACAAACAATAGCTGATAGAAAATGGCTTAGTTCGGCTCCTACTCGTGCCAGTGTAACTTTTAAGACATATTTAATGTAAGCTTTTATATTGTGTTTTAATAGTAGGTACACAAAGTTTTGGTAAATAAATAAAAAACCGAAGGACTAAAAACATTTTATTCCATTTCGTGAAATCTTTCATGGAAAATTACTTCATATTTGCAAGGCGATACGATATTTAAGTTAAATAAAGTAAGCTCAGATTCTACGTGCACAAAAATCATAGGGCACAGTTACGTTGCGTAGTCGTAGCGCTGGCTTTATCCATCGGTAGTCTCAAACGCAATATAAACATCGGTAAACGAATGAAATGATGAATATGAAAGTTTCCATGGGCCCATCGTAAGTGAGACAAATGATTCAAGCGAGAACATTTGTAGGGAATCACAATGCCGCTTAGCGATGATGATCTTGTAGATTCGTAGAGCACCGCTACGCCGCGTAGCCCAAGTATAGCAGTTGATCATATCTTGACGATTGGTAGAGTTCCGCTACGCCGCGTAGCCTAAGCATAATAGAAGATCCTATCTTGAAGATTCGTAGAATATTGCCATGCCGCGTAGCCTAAGCGTAGCAGATGATTCTATCTTGACGATTCGTAGAGCTTTGCTACGCCGCGTAGCCTAAGCATAGTAGATAATCCTATCTTGAAGATTCGTAGTTTCGCTACGCCGCGAAGCCTAAGCATAACCGACTCATGATCCTATCTCGAAACTTCGTATAACAGATGATCCTAGCTTGAGGATTCGTAGAATTGCGGTGCACCACGTAGTAAGTAAACATTTTTTTCTTACTTCTAGAAATCCCTTCTGTTTTTCATGTATATGGTTGAGAGGTATATGGATGGCTTCAGTTTCTTGGTCAACCAGCATCACGTGGCGATGTGAGAAGGTGCCTCTGCCGACATCCTCACCACTCAGACGAACGTGACGACCCTCCATTAGCAGAGAACCTGTAGAAAAATCGAAAAATTAAAAATGTGTGTCCTTTTAGTGGACAACTATTAAATTTAGGCATACAACCGATTTTACAATACCCTAAAATATTAAATATCTGTATAAGAAAAGTCTCAATGGCTTTACTTAATGTGAATCGTATAGATCCAAGGCTAGGTATCTTATTGGGCTTATTGAGATCAAACAGCAATTATTCGAACAAAAAAAAGTGATAAAATTAACATTGGGAATTACGAGTACATTTTCACAAAGGCTTTGCTAAGGTGCATTTACTGCTCGTATAAATCTAAGAAAGCCTTTCAGATATCTGTTTAAGCTTAATTGAGACCTAACAGTAATTCTACGAACAAAAGAGAGTGACTAAACTAACATAGCAAAATGTAAGCTTAACTTTATTTGAGACAGATAGCCACATTTCCAACAGATAAGAGTATTCCCGTTTTGGCATCAATAGGTATTTTGGATTAAGATTTTGTATAGGTTACTAGATTGCGTCTAACGAAAGCGCGACCTGGAGTTTTTTTTTTAATTTTATTGGCAACATTATTCAGCCGCAATTGTAGGAAATAAAATAAAAATTGTGAAGTGAATTGATAAATTGTAAGTATTACTAACAAGTAAGAGAATCAAGACATGATCATGTCTTGATTCTCTTACTTGTTCGTAATACTTAATTAAAATTTATACCTATGTGGTATAAAATTTTTTACTTATGTGGTACAAAATTTTTGGATTTAACCTCTTTTTCTCAGATCGCGCTTTCATTAGACGGACTATACCATCCAAAATACCTAATGGTGCCGAAACGAGAATAGCTTGGGTGCTGACAATTTTGGTGCCGAAAATCTGGATGCCGAAACAGGGATACTTCAACAGATAGGGTTTCATTTAATTGAAAACTTACACAGTTCCAATTAAATGGACTGTGTAACTGTAATCTCCTGAGGTTTCTGTTCGACGCAGTAATGACTTAGTGTCGCTGTGAATTAGTGAGGCCTTCGTTTTACAACACTGACGCTTTTAATTAGAGGAACATTGACTTTGGAGATGCGGCTTTGAGTATTTAGAATCGTTGTTTATTTGACTGTTATGGTTTGTTACTTCTGATTTGTATAATTGGCAACAAAATCTAATATGAATCACTAGTACCCAGCTTCACATAGGCTTCCCCATTACCTACTGGTTAATTTGTTGTGGTTAATGTATAATTTATTTTACTATAATTACTTCGTGATGATAAAGTCTATCATTTTAGGTGTTAATAAGATCAGATCTAAGAATTTAGACATAAAGATTACCCACTAAACGTGGATGTCTCCTTTCGTGGTATGCTGGAAGAGATTTCTATAGAAATAAGCATCACGTTTGTACCTATTTTCTGTCTCCTACTTCTTATCATATTCTTTTGTTTGTGTACATAAACTGTTTAAGTGTTTATTTTTTCAAGGGTCTGTCAGACTTTTACTGACTAAAACCAGCCCGTGTTCGTTCAGTTACCCTTTGAATTTCAGGGCCGTGGTAACTCTTCCCAACTTTTTTCTTTACTATAGTCCAGTCAGAATTTTAATTCGATTCCAGATTTGACATTAGCTACTGTCATTTTGTGAAATAATGATACCACATATAATAGTGTAGTGATGAACACAAAAATCGATAAAAAATCAGTGTGCGTGCCATCAGTGTGCCAATTAAAGACTAAATTATTGATATTTATTTAAATAAATACATAATTATTCATAATAATTATTTATTCATTAGTAATCGCTGCTGTAGACGAAATGGCAGCACAACATGGGATCACGGTTTAAGACTGCCCCCTTACCATTGCGAGCTAAACCCTATCGAATTGATATGGGCGCAAGTAAAGGGGCATGTAGCTCATGTTCCTTCATTATCACATTTTTTTATTTATTACACACACAATTATAAAAGAAAATTCTCTGATCGTTAATTAATCGTCAAAACCCAATTATCGGTTCAGAAATATTTATTTTCTTGATATACTTACTTAGTTTACGAGAGTAAAATTATAAACGAGAAGAATCGATCCGGAAATATTCCATTTCCATAACGAATAATTTCGCAACGTCACTATTTAGTACTTGTCATAACGTTACAACACTGAAATTGTCAAATCTGGAATCGAATTAAAATTCCGACTTGTAATGAAATCGCGACCTGAGAAAAAGAGGTTAAATTAAAAAAAAATTGTGGTAACTTATGTGGTATTACTAACTAGTAGGAGAATCATATCTTGACACTTCACATTTTTTTTTAATTATGCTGAATAATGTTGGCAATGAAATTTAAAAAAAAAACTCCTGGTCGCGCTTTCATTAGACGCGCTCTACCCTCGTTGTACTCGTAACCCTTTAGGATGTTTATAAAAGCCTTAACTTATCTAATCTTACCGAACGCCAACGCTTCAGCGGTCGCCCAATCAATATCCCTCCCTTCCGTCAGCTTGGCTAACCGGTTCCTCACATGTGTCTTCGCTAGATGAGGGTGGACGTTCTGCAAACAGGAAGAGGATGGTTAGGCCTTGATTAATGATTGGAACAGATGGAAGAGGGTGTAGGGTAATTGGTTAGAGATATCTTTGGTAGGTACTGATGGGAATACTAGTTGGTTAATAGAGCAGCTATTGAAATTTTGAATTTAGTTAAAATTATTTATGAAACCTATAGGTAGAATAGAATAGAATAAACTTTATTGTACACCAAAAAGTAACAGTACAGTTTATACAATAACTTAAATCTATGGTTACAATGGCGGTCTTATCGCTGACAGCGATATCTATCAGACAACCTTACGATGGGTAGATAAGTTTGTGTTTATAAAAAACACAAACTTTTAAAAAGTGTCAATTTGGTCATAAAGATGGGAACAGTGTTCCCGAATTTTATGGCTCATTGTACAACGCGACGCCGAGGGAATTTAAGCGGTCAAAGCGTATTTTGTCCACGATCCTGACAGCGGTCGACCACAGTCGTGCGAGGTGCCAACGGCCTACCTGCAGCCTGCTTGTCTGGACTCCTCACATCTCTGCCGGTCGCTACTATTCCGGTGTGAATCGGCACTAAGTTAAGATTGGAGGGTATTGCAAATTTGCGTAACTAAAAGGTATACCTACTCGATTTTGAATATCGTTAAACAATTATATTAAAAAAAATCGAAAACATAACCTTCATTTTGGCGTAGTTGGGTAAAAAATAAATTATCTAGTCCGATGAAAAGTTTCTGTAATCTGGCGCGTGCGGGCCGTAGACGGGACCCGGGCGCCGCCGGTGTTCCGGCCGTCTAGTTTCGGCACTAAAACCGGTCTAGCTCGTAAACGACTTCCATACCAATTGAGAAACTTGGCAAGGAATACTCTATCTATATGCTATCAGTTGATATATGAAAAAATAATGGATATTAAAATGGTTCAACTTTGAGAAATACTATTATCAAAAAAGAAAATCTTTTAAAATGGCAAAGAAAAAATTGAAAGTGGAGCATACCTACTTCCTTTAATCAACCCTTAATAAACTAGTGCGCCTCACCATCTACGATTGCATCACTGCTTAACATTAGTTCATGAATCCCCGACCGGTCTCATGCGACCGCGCTGTTATTGTCTTAGGTACCATTGTGTCTCGTTTCGCGGGTAGGTATGTGATAGGTAGCGGGACTGCAGTCAAGCACTAGTTTATAAAAATTAAAAAAAAACATATTTTCAAAGCTTTCTAGCTCAATAACTAGGCTTTAGTCTATTGCAAAAATATTTTCAGTCTATATCGAGCCCATTTACACGTGCAACACAATCAAATATTACTGAAGTCGGAAACATCAACTATTTTTAGTCGTCTGCTTCACGTAATTGAATAAGCGCTATCTGGTGTCAGTATGGGGAAAACATTTTACTTTTCATACGATTTGACGTAACGTTAACACGATAAAGTACGTTAAAATCTCGAATGGAAGTGAATTCTACCCGTTTAGAATTGAATTTCGTACGTGACAGGGCAAAATGTGACGGTGAATGTTGGAATACTTGTATAAAATATTGAAAATACCTTTCAGCAACAGTTCTAGAAAAAAGAAAAATTGGAAAGTAAATTGATCCTTTTCCTAGAGTCCGTCTTGAGTCCCAATCCCAACAGTAGGATTACTACAAGGCCGATAATGCTAATGCTAAATTGATCTACCCTTAGAAGTAAATTGATAATAATTAAATAAATAAATATACCAAAACTTCCACTCAACGCTATCTAGTTCCAAACTAAGCAGAGCTTGTGCTATCGGTACTAGACAACTGATGAATATCTATATATATATATTTGTGAATACATACATAATTCCAGATGACAGCGATGTGGAGGAGTACTTCGACGCCTGAGTGTATATTTTATATTTGTATTATATGTACATAGCTAGGTTTAACTTAAGTTTTTTATTTAAATTGTTAGTATTTGTATATAAGATAAATTAAACCTAAACATAGAAGAAATTTTCGTGTTCATCATGACAAAACAAAGATAAAATTTATCTTGGTTGGGAATGGAACCGACGACCTCAGGCGTAGCAGACACTATGGATCACTAACCACTAGACCAACAGGCCAATCAATTAAGTTTGTGTGATAAGCACGAGACCAGTCATTTGGGCATGCACTGCCATACATAAGTAGATACACATTTCAATCATACTGTGAACAAAAACCGCTGCGGTTTCAAGCGTACCTATATGTATGGAAAATCAAACGATTTTGTGGCTGCGTTGTGTGAATGACGCATTTCAATCGTCGGTAACTGGATCACCATAGATTGATAGCCGATTCAATAATCGAAATGGCAGCGCGAACCGGATTGGAATCGAATTGCGTTAGGATTTGGTTTTTGAAATCCCTCGCACATTTTCTCGATCATTTTTCAAAATGACTTATTGTAAAGTTAACTTAAATCGGAGTTGTGTCGCTTGGCTCCGTTCGAAGCTTTGAATTTAATCTACATAAAGTGAGCGCTGCAGGTTAGCCCGTGAAATTCAAATTTTCGAAAGTTTTTTGCAGTTTGCATCTCAATATCGGATAGTATGGTAACGATATGTAGGTATTTATAAAGTAAATCCATCATACATAGAGACAAAGTAAAACATCAAGTCGTCAAAGTTTGTAAGTAAGTTAATGGGTTTATAGGGCACAATTGTCTAAATACACACATATCATTACCGGAAATATTATATCAGTTAAACGTCTATAAATTAAAAACAAGTCATTTAAAAATATAACAAACAGTATCTCTCACAGGTATCGGGAATCCAAGTTACTGGCAAGCAAGGCTCCGGGGAAAGTTTATTATTTTTATTTCCATGATACACTGGAACATTGACGTTAACGGAAAAATTATTTGGCTTCACATGCTATTAAAGCCAAATAATTTTAACCACTACTAACAAGTTGACATTTTGAAATCGTACGAGTATGAAACTTGACCTTATTCAGTGGGTCGAAGTTAGTTAGTTAAGTTTAGTTAATAACTTAGTTACATGATAGGAACTTTGAACAAGGTTCGGTTGACAAAGTTTTCGTGGATTAGCTTATTCACAAAATCTTGGCGATGTTGTAACAAGTTAGAAGTTAGTTTCAGACCGATACATTGTTCGCATTCTTGGCTAAATTGAGAACTAGGAATTTGACATTTTGATGTTTCGATTGAATAGGTTTAGAGTATTTTAGGCTTAGAGTTTGGTATTTCTTCGCACTTAAACTATTGAACGAATTTGGATGCGGAGCCTAGTCCTGTGTACATAGAATAATTTTTATACCGGGAGTATCTTCACTTGGTAAGTTGGTACCTAGTACCTATAATTTTCTACATCAACGCAGAGCCATTTATTACTTTTATGCGGGCAAAGACGTTATAGCTCGTTATCCATACTTACATGCAGGTAATAGGAGGGAAGGAATAAACCTTTTATTACGGATATAACTTCTTAAAACCGTCTCTCCCTATTCTTTTTTAAATTGTATTAACAGAAACATTTGAAGCGAAGTAATTGCTTGCTGAAAACCGTGATAGCTACGCAGCTGAAATTTTTACATATTATGTATTTCTTTTGCCGCTATAACAAAAAATACTTAAAACTGAATAAAACAAAAATATTTAAGTGGGACGTCTATAAGACTAACGTGACTTTTTATAGTTTTTGCTATGGATGGTACACAACTTTTCGTGCACGATTTTTATTTAGTTCCATATATCTCTACTTACATATAATATTGATTATATCTATCTTTTTTTCCTTGTGAATGGGGACTTTATTGTTATGCAGAGAAAAAACATTAAAAATAAAAACACTTAACTAATTAAAACTAACTCTTACTCTAACTAAAATATGGCGTCAAAAAATTCTTCCGCATCGCTGTCGACCGGAAGTGTGCCCAAAAGACTGGCAGCATTGCCACGTTGTATGGCAATGCTTAATCTCTGACCGAGGTAAAAGCCAGCCAGCCAGCTTGGGTCACGCGAAGTGTCAACAAGACGCTTCGAAATCTATCTTAGATATTATCTACACATATCTATCCTCCAGCACCCTCAGTTCAGCGATTATCTCCAGTCGGTCAGGCAGCAGCGTTGACCTGAATGCTGAAAGGCCTGCGGCGCCCCCTCATCCATCAAGCGTGACAATCTGTGCATTGTTCCTCCTTGATAGGTGGAGGGATGTCACTTAGGTATAGGGTATTATGTAAACTTGAATATTAATTATGAGTAGGAACTATTTAGAACGAAGATTCGGCAGAGTCTTCGTTCTAGATTACTACTAAGTCGTTCGAGATACAACCTAATTATAAGCAGCTAGTAGTAGTCTACATAGCTAGACAGTTGTCATTTTCACAGATGATGTTATTATTTTTGTTGCCGTTATAACAACAATGAGTACTAAAAATCGAATAAAACAAAAATATTTTAGCGGGGCGCTTACAAAACAAATATCTTTTTTACCGTTTTTGCGACGGAAATTTCATTCATTTTCACAGAAAGACATTTCATTCTTGCGTCCGATTCGCCATCGGTCAATTTTTATTTTGTTCCAAATCTACTTTAATATACTATCCGAGTACTTCGATTTTGATCACTGACATACATATTATATGTATATCGATTATATCTTAGATAATATTTCTCCAGTTCCCAATGCTCAGCGATTATCTCCAGTCGGTCAGGCAGCAGCGTTGACCTGAATGCTGAACAGGCCTGCGGCGCCCCCTCATCCATCACGCGTGACAATCTGTGCATTGTTCCTCCTTGATTGGAGAGGGATGTCACTTAGGTATAGGATGTTATGTAAACTTGAATATTTATTAGAAATTGTAAGACGTGGTTACATGTTCGCTACTTTTTTGGCGGTACACTGCGCCATAATAAAGTCGTCTCGAGAAGTCGAGATTGATAATATACACATCGGGTTTTGTGTGAGTTTCGCGGTCGGAATACGACATAAATGGCCGTATCTTTAGCTTCAAAGGATCGCAGACCTGAATATACATATGATTTTAATTTCAGCTCGATAAGGTAAGGGGTCTTGACAGACAAACAGACAACAAGTGATAAACGTTTCGTTTTTTTCTTTTTGAGGCACGGGACCCTAAAAAAGCCTCTGAGAAAAGAAGTGGCCAATGGCTGCTCAAATACGATATCAGCGATGAAATTCATGTCTGATTCATAATGAATGCGTCTTAACTTGCTGACTCACTCCATGAGCATGAAAAATTAAAGGGTGGTGACCCTTTACGCATATTAGAACTAACCTTGAAGGTTTTCTCTTTATTACTTTTTGATTTTCATTTATTTAAAAACATTCCCTTCAAACATAACTAGCGAATTGTCGGTCAACTAGAAGAACAGCCGTCAATTTTGAAAGCTTTTTTTTCTATAGACATTAAAATACAATTAAATCCTGTTTAAAAAAAACCACGAGAACAAAATTAAAATGTAACAAGCTACGAGAATCCGAGCCAATAAATAATAGCGAGTATCAAAATAATATTTACCAAATGTCAGACCAACGAGCCTAAATAGGTCACATTGAGCAATTCATCTACAAGCAAATCATATCCCGAATTTCTGGCAGATTATAAGCAGTTCTTCTAATATTCGTAAAATAAATGCACAAATTAGCTGAATCATACTGAATTCATTTCATATCAGAATCATATTCCGTGTAAATATTGCCGTATGAAAAAAAAAATGATTCATTTTATTATTTTACTACGATTCTAATAAAGTGGCCTTTTTAGACCCGCAGGACTAATACTAAGAATATGTTGCAAACAAAAATAACACAGGACTTAAATCCGGATGGGAGAATAGTTTGACCTCAATCAGAAGTAATCCTTGGCTCCGATCGTCGGCAAACAAGGAATTCATTGGAATCGTCGCGATCCAGTTTGTATGCTTCCAAGCTTGGTTACGAAGGTCGGTTAACAAACGCGTAGCTACCGCTGTATCAGCCGTGTTCCCTATACGGGGCCCCTAAGTTTCAGGGGCCCCCCCGGTTGGAAGCATCAAATTGTCCAAAAAACTTATAAAATTCCTATTGAGGCTCTTCGACAATTCGCCGAATCAAATTGCCGAGTTGTCATTATGTGTGCGTGCGTGCGTGTGTGCGTGTTATTTCGTAATAAAAACGATGTATTTGTAAGGGACTATAGCTGCCCCGACAGACTTCGTACAGCCAATTTTTTTTTTCGAATTTTTCTCACCTTTTAAACCTTCCCTAGACCTCCACGAACATTTCAACCGTTCAGTCGTTCTCGAGTTTTAACGAGACCAACGAACAGCAATTGATTTTTATATATATAGATTACCTAAATCTAACTAGCACTATGCTTTACCCCAATCAGATAAAAGAGGGGCCCTAATTTTTATTATTATGCGCGGCGTTTTGGAGACGAGCTACGCCACTGGGTGAAACCTTCGCATTTAGCTCGCGAAAGGATTCCTGGTCATTTAAGGCGAAGGACAAGGAATTTCATATACCGCATATTTCTTTAACAAATTCTTGATTGGGATATTAAGAGCCCCATTAGAGACTACATATAAAGACATTGTGGATATCACATGAATATTGTAATGGTGAAAGTTTGTGTATGTTTGTAACTCTTTTACGTTTAAACTTTTATTCGGATTTGGATGAAATTAGTTACATGGATAGATCATGTCCTAGAATAGCACGTAGGATACTTTGTATCCCTGGACTGTGTTCTCTTGGGATTACGTTGTACTAGAAAAATAGTACATATACCAAAGTAAATAAGTTTTCAATAGTAGTTTTTAAAAATAACCCATAATAAACGATTTACGGGTGTTTAAAGTTGTATGGGAGAATTATTATTCCTTCGGTTAATTAACTACTTACTGGGCATAAGTTCTAACCAAAATGAATAACAAAGACTGTCACTATTAGTTTAAAAACGGTAAACGAAGTCGATGGTAGCTGACTAAGCGAGTAGATACTTTACATAATCTAAATACAAGTTCAAAACGTATTAGAGAAAACGGAGGTCAAAAGTAAAGCCTTCAGCTTTAGTAGTAACCTCCAATTCTTTATCCATTCAAAGTTTCCTAAGAGTTTTTTGCTAAATCCATCTCGAAAGTCATTTTGGCTACAGTTTAAGCTGGTCTTCAGCAGTACCTTTCAAGAAATCAACTTCCAGATAAACAAAGTGTACTTACAAAACCATCGGGCATGCTGACTGATGCGTTTCCAACCACCTTCAGCAGACCAGTGTCCACTCCAGTGTCCCAGGTCTCCACAGCGTTGGGTGCCGCCTGCATACCTGACCACTGTTCCTGATAGTATGTCACCTGTAAAGGACGAAAACGTTTAAAAAAAATTGATAAGTTTGTGCTGTTTTAGAATTTTTATGCCACTTAAAAGTCATTAGTAAAGAAAGAAGAATTCTTCTTCTTCTTTTCGTATCGATGCTCTCATCAAACTTTTTCTGCCCAGTATTTGGCAACCTGTATGGCTTTGGCATTGGCCTCGTTTAGATCCAATAAAGAAGAATTAAAGATCATAATCATGTGGTGATCACCCAGTAGGTAAACTTACTTTTCCACTTCTTATGCCTATGCCTAAGTGGTGGAAAAGTAGGTAACCCTATGGTTGCGAGTTCGAAATTGGGCAAGTATCAATGTAAATTTTTCAATTTATAAGTTTTTCTAGGACATTATTGACACCCTGTGCCTCCAAAAGCGCGTATAGTTGGTTAGTTTGTTCGTTACAGACATCAGACAGTCCATCAGACTATTCACGGATCGTGTTACCTAGTCAGTGGGTTCTGGAGCACAGGTAGTTGGTCCAGGTAGGCTATTCACTCGAATCGTGTCTAAAACTAAAACCGATAATGATTGTGTGGGAAAGTCTTTCACCACAAAATGAAGCTTCTGTTTGAATGTACCACAAAATTATATCCTTTGATATATTAATTTGCTATTAAACTGAGTTCCATTCAACCAGTTTGTGGTTTGTGGGTTCCTAAATAACGTATCGATTGAAAACGTCAATAATGCATGAGAGTACTAATTAATATTTAGGTGACCTACATCAGAAAATCATTTTACCTACTGGGAATGAGAAATTCCCAACTGGAAATAGTCTGGAGACAGACGGGCGGCAGATAAATCAATCAATTGAGGTCATTACAGAAAAACCCAACAGAAAATACTCGATAAGAATTTCTACACAAATGTAATTTCAGTGTATAGGCACTTGCTTTATCTGTAGAGCAATTTTGTATAAAAATGTATCAAAACACGTTGCATTGTCTCGTCATTATGGCGATAAGAGTGAGATTATGTTTTGGCGTCCTTACCTTCCGTATGGCAGAAATCCTAACCGGATATAGTAGGTTCAGGATTCCTGTTCCGGATTCAGGTAAAAAGAAACGCCCGGGTGTCATCATAGTACAAACCGCCCAGAAGACTAAGGAGAATTAGCCATGGTATGGTCAGGCTCTCTGGAATGGGAAGTGATTACCTCCTTCTGCGCAGCAACTATGGCGAGCGAAGGAGATGACCATAACTGCAAGGGAATTAATATCCTAACTAAGATGCCGCTATAGGAGACGCTCTAGGCATCGGAAACCTAAACGCGATTCATGGCAACCGTAGACGCGCGCTTGTGGACGACCTGTAACGGGCAACTCCCCGTCCAGCTATCCAGCCGTCGTCGGTGCGTACCATTCCACATGCGCCTCAAAGAAATGTCAAGGTAAGAGAAATTTCTAAAAAAGAATATCTGTGCTCCTAGAACGCTAAGGGGAACTGGCGAGACGCTGGATGGTTTATAGTCAGTATAAATTGTAATGTATTGTGGGTAATTGTACATCAAACAGTCTCCAATATACGGTGCTAAGGAACGGACGTGTCATCTTTTATTTTCCCGGTTGATACGAGTACCTACACATATAACAGTGGCGACGAGGATTAATACGAAGAACAAAGAAAATACTTGTGGGGGATATCGGTGATATCAGTGCAAAAACTGTTTACGAGAACTGTGATCGTAACGTCAAAATGTCCATCGGAAAAGTGAGCGCTTTCGATATGAAAACGGGTGTGTGGTCATCATACATCGACCGTTTAGAAATGTATTTTACGGCAAATGACGTGTCAGATGACTTGAAATTACCTACTCTGATAGCCGTAATGGGGGACGAGCCCTATGAACTTCTAGTTAATTTGGCAAGTCCGAACAAGCCGTCGACATTATTGTATGAGCATGCGGTCAACTTGTTACGTCAGCACCTTCAACCGGAACCGTCGTCATTAGCGGAGCGATACCGTTTTAGACAAAGGAGACAGGGGCAAGAAGAAAATATCGCTACCTACACAGCGGAACTCAAGAGGCTATCTAGGTTTTGCAAGTTCGAAACTAGTCTAAACGATAACCTACGAGACCAGTTCGTTTGTGGGATACGCAGCGACACTATTCGACAGAGGTTGTTGGCGGAGGATACAATATCGTATGCAGAGGCAGTGAAACTGGCAACCTCTTTGGAAGCGGCGGAACGGGACGCGGCGGCTGTAGAAGTACCACACAGCGAGGGTATGGCGGAGGCAGCCGGGGGTATCCATGCGCTCAACTCGGCGGGGACCGGCCGGTCGGGGAGCCGAGGCGGTCGCGGCGGCGGCGGCCGGGGCGCGCGCGCTGGCTCGATGATAGCGCGTGACGTCGGCATGCGCAGCGGCACGAGTGGCAACATACGAAGCGGAGGCATACAGAAAAATTGTCGTGCTTGCGGAGCTTACAATCATGCTCAAGAAACGTGTCGTTTCCGGAGCTACGAATGCAGCAAGTGCCAACAAGTGGGACATTTGCGACGGGTGTGCCCGAACTGGGGTGCACCGCGAGGAGGGGACCGACACCGGGCGACAGCAACGGCAGGTCCGCCGCGGGGCCGCCTGCACTTCGGCAAGGCCGAGCAGCAGTCTGACGAGGACATCAGCGGGGACATCGAGGAAGAACTACATCACTTATGCTTGAACGACTACAAACCAGTAAGTATGTCTATTGAAATAGACAATAGAATTATACCGATGGAAATAGATACGGGTACTGCTATTTCATGTATTAGCAAGTCTATGTACGATAAATATTTTAGTTACTTGCCGATTGAAAAGCATAACTATATTTTTAAATTTTATGACGGTACAAAAATAAAACCAGTAGGTATAATTAAGCCAACAGTACGATACAACGGCCTTAATAAACGCTTAGAATTATTTGTCATAGAAGGCGGTACGACTTCCCTACTGGGTAGGCAGTGGCTGGGAGAATTAGGCATAACAATACCTAAATTTAATTGTGATTTACTGAATCAAGTGAGTTGTGAACATACAAATAAAGAAATCGAAAATTTAATCCACAGATATAAAGAACTATTCAGCGGCGGGCTGGGGCGGTACAGTGGCGGCAAAGCGACTCTGCGCGTGAGGGCTGGTGCGGTGCCGGTGTTCCACCGCGCGCGGCCGATGCCGTACGCGCTGCGCGAGCGCGTCGACGCCGAGCTGGACGCCATGCTGCGCGCCGGCGTCATCGAGCCTGTCGACTGCTCCGACTGGGCCTCCCCGCTGGTACCTATCAATAAGCCCGATGGCTCACTTAGAATTTGTGCAGACTATAAAGCCACTTTGAATCCGTCTTTACTGGTCGATCGTTACCCACTGCCTAAAATTGAGGATGTCTTAGTAAATCTAAATGGAAATATGTATTACAGTAAAATCGATCTCTCACAAGCCTACAACCAAATAGAACTGGATGAGACCAAAAAATATACAGTCATAAACACACACCGCGGGTTATTTCAATACAACAGGCTTGTTTACGGGTTATCCTCTAGCGTAGGAATATTCCAGCGAATTATGATAAACATATTGAGTGGTATACCTAACGTCCAAGTGTTTTTAGACGACGTGATCATAGGAGGGAAAACGGAAAAGGAACATATAGACGCACTAAAGTTAGTTTTCCAACGTTTATTAGATAACGGTTTAAAATTAAAAAAGAGCAAATGTGTTTTTTTAGCTGAGGAGGTGACTTACTTAGGTTATATAATATCGAGAGAAGGAATAAATGCTGATAAATCGAAAATTGAAGCAATTAATAACATGGAGCAGCCTCGTAATGTATCAGAACTAAGATCATTTTTAGGAACAGTAAATTTTTTCGGTAGGTTCATTAAAAATCTCAGTGCAACACTATTCCCTTTATATAATCTTCTGCGGAAGGGTATGGAATGGTTTTGGAGTAGGGAATGCGAACAAGCGTTCACCGAAGTAAAGAAGTCGTTAACAAGTGCTAATGTTCTTTGTCACTACGACCAGAGTAAACCATTGATACTGACTTGCGACGCGAGCGCGCGCGGGCTCGGCGCCGTGCTCACGCAGCCGGGGCCGCGCGGCGAGCGCGTCGTGGCCTACGCGTCGCGCACACTCAACGATGCCGAGAAAAATTATTCCCAGATTCATCGTGAGGCACTCGCTATCATTTTCGGTATTAAGAAATACCATCAGTATTTATACGGTCGGCGTTTTGTCTTACGAACTGATCATAAACCGTTGGTTTCCATATTCGGGCCTAACACGGGAATTCCTAGCATGACAGCTAGTAGGATGCAGCGGTGGGCAATAATACTATCAGCCTATAGCTATGATATAGAATATGTAAACACAAAAGATAATTGTGCGGACGCGTTATCAAGACTACCCGACAGTAGAAAAACAAAAAGTTTAGTAGCGGTTCCCGAACAAACGTACCTACATTTCGCGCAAGATGCGCTGTTATTAGATTACACGGAAATAAAAAAACAAACAATGACAGATCCGCTATTAGGCAGGGTTCTCAGATACATTAGAGATGGGTGGCCAACCGACTGCGATATTGAGGGTTTAAAACCATATTACAATAGACGAAAGGAACTATATGAAGAACTCGGGTGCATCATGTGGGGTCACAGAGTAGTCATACCGGAAAAATGTCGAGTAAAAGTTTTAAACATCATACACGAGCCCCATATGGGTTTAATTAAGTCAAAAGCAATAGCGCGAAGTTACGTGTGGTGGGGCGGCATAGACGAAGCGGTTGAGGCGACGTGTCGCGCCTGCGCGGTGTGCGCGGCGCAGGCGGACGCGCCGCCGCAACACGCGCCCCGCGCCTGGCCCTGGCCCGCGAGCCCCTGGGCGCGCCTGCACCTCGACTTCATGGGCCCCATCTACGGGAAAACTTATCTGGTAGTTGTGGACGCTAAGTCCAAGTGGATAGAGGTATTCCCAGTACCTAGTACGGCGGCGGTGACAACTATTGCTAAGTTGTCAGAGTTGTGGGGTAGATTTGGGATTCCGAAACAAGTTGTCAGTGATAATGGACCACCCTTTACGAGCCGAGAATTTAAGGATTTCTTAGAATTAGACGGTGTAGAACATATTTTTACAGCGCCTTACCATCCCGCATCTAACGGTGCTGCCGAGAATGCGGTAAAAACGGTAAAAAGAGTGGTAAAAAAAGCGTATAATGAAAATAAGAATATAGACAAAACACTCAACAAGTTCTTACTGTATTATCGGAACACCGAACATTGCTCAACAGGGGAAAGCCCGGCTATGTTGCTAATGGGTAGACGGCTACGAACACACCTGGACTTATTAATGCCAGATCAGACGGCCAAGGTACAGCGTTGTCAACAACGGCAAATAGATATCAAAGGATCTGATAGGAAGATGAATGTAGGGGAGGAAGTCTGGTACAGACAGTATCTAAAAGGGGAAAAATGGCAACCTGGGAAAGTGACGGGCGTGTTAGGTAATACGGACTATAAAGTCACGGATGACAGTGGTAACGTAGTACATAGACATATCGACCAGTTAAGGCGTAAGTCAAGGAGCTCGTTAGTTTGTCCGACAGTGAACAAAGATAATATTCTTCCTAAGAATAACATTCCGGTATCACCATCGGGTACGGTCCGGTCGCAGCAGTCGGAAGGGTCAGAACCACCGACGTCGGTGTCGCCGACGCGAAGCATGGCTGAAGGGGAGGATTGTCTTGTAACTCCGGAAAAGGAGATGAGTTCACCTAAGCCAAGCCCGCCCTCATTCGCAGACGCTGCACGCGCACTGCCGTCTCAGACCCGCCGGGTTAGACAGTGTAGGCTAGTCAAGCCTCCAACATACAAGTTTTAGAATAAGTTATTATGTTGTTTAGAATTAGTTATTATGTTGTTTAGAATAAGTTATTTACTAAATAAGTACCTACCATTTACTATTAATAAATTTAAGTACCTTTACTTCTATACTTTTGTTAATGTATCCAGTAAGGATTAGGTGATGGTTAAGCGTTTCCTTATGATAACATAAGTATATGTATTATTTGTAGGTATTTGGAATCATACCTTAAATTAAGTGTAGAGGACTGTAATGTATTGTGGGTAATTGTACATCAAACAGTCTCCAATATACGGTGCTAAGGAACGGACGTGTCATCTTTTATTTTCCCGGTTGATACGAGTACCTACACATATAACATAAATCTGACACACTAACGGTTCACTCTAGACCGAGAGAAGTTATTTGATGATTTTCCACCTCACAAAATGAAGCTTATTTTCTTATATATTAGAACCAAGTTAAACAAAACTTTAGTGCTGCTTATTTTCCTAACTTACCGTTATCTTTGTCTCCTCAACAAAGTTTAGGGAGGCAGACAAACGGTTAATTAAAAGCGAAACAAAAACTACAATAAGGACACAAGAGATAAGACCGAGTTGGCAACAATAATGTTTAGTATACAGGAATAAGGAAGGACTAACAAAAGGCCCGGGTAATAAATTAGCTACACTAAAACTTATCTGTGAATACTGTGATTGCAGAAATAACAAAATGTCCGGGATTTGTTGGAACACACAAAAATATCGCAGCTTTGAAAAGGATTTCTGTACTATAGTGTGGCCATTAGTGCTGTGCACTGCCTGAGGTATGCGCGGCGAGGTGGGAGGCGAAGAAAAAAGTGCATGAGTTCACATGAGATCGATACATGTCGGACAGATCTTACGATTTCAGTGTGCATTTCTAAAGCAAGACTTGGGGCGGGACGACGGTCGGAGACTATCTGTAATATATTATACTTACTTAGTTGATTAAAATATAACCCAAATATACTCCTATTTTATTAAAAATGTGCAGGTGACAAATAAGAACTAAACTTATAATTCAAAGCAGGACTTTCTTATATTAACAATCAATTATATATTCTAACGAAAGTTATTCTGACATAGATTCCGTTTCAACTTCATCTTCGATTTCGTCATCATCTTCATCTTCCACTTCGCCACCGGAACTTGAATCAGAGTCTTGCAAATTTATTATGAATGAATCGATAACATTATCGAACCTACTATCGCGACTCCAGTAATCGTTTTCATTTTTCTGGACATGATCGTCGCATCTCTGCCATTTTTCCGCCGTGAATTCCGGAAACAATTTATCCAATAAGATTATTTTTTCGTCTAGAGAAGAATTAATATAGTTTTGGGCTATGTTGTTTTTAATATCAGCCCAGACCAACTCAATTGGATTTAAATCCGGATGGTACGGAGGTAAACGCAGAACAGTGTGTCCACTGGCTTTCAGGAGTTCGTCAATTCTATACACGGGTTCTTTTTGTGTATTTTTGATAAGAAGTAGCAGTTGAGCCTTTGTCATGGTTCCTGAAAATTCTACATTATGGCGTAGCAACCAGTTCTGCATTTCACTTTTGAGGCTTGATATAGTTGGTTTCTTCTCAACCTGAACGCTGTGGTAAGACGCGTTGTCCATTACAACTACAGAATTCGGCAGCAACTTATCTTTTAACTTTTCATCTACCCACTTATAAAAAGTAGGTCCGCTCATATATCCATGATAGTCACCGGTTCTAGCATCTGATTTGAATATAGTCAATGCATCATCCAATAAGCCATTTCGACAACCAGCGTGAAGAATTACCAATCGCCGTCCTTTCCCAACATCAGCATGAATTCCGGGTTCTGACGATGATTGCCAACATTTGCTGGCATGGTGACCGGCGTTGATGTATGTTTCATCAAGAAAATATATGTTGCGGTTTTGCGTTCTGTAATTTCTGATTTGTGTTAGATATTTTTTCCGCCACACTGTAATATTAGGCTGCTCTATAAGAAGAAGTCTACCAACTAACTCCAAGGTCAAAATCATCCACAACGTGTTTTTTCTTTAGAACTTTTAGTTTTTTTGGAAATTGAAATTTTAATTGGCTTGAATTTTCAATTGATAAATAACCCGCAGAAATCACATTATGCACGGTTCTTTTGCTGTACCCCGTAGCCTCCGCAACGATTTTGGCAATATTCACATCATTTTTAAATTCAAAGCTTTCTTTGTCTGCTTTTCTTTTCATAAAATATTCAGCCACCTTAAAAATGGCAGTCTTTATATCACGAGATAACGCACGACCCATCTTTGAATATTTATCCCATGTGCGTCTGACATAGACAGTCCGATACAGATAACACTACCTGCCGCCACGAGCGTTGACGGCGCACTGACAGAGCGCAGCAGTCAATTCTCCCCCCCGTCTCGCCGCGCACATACCTCAGGGAGTGCACAGCACTAATGGCTACACTATAGCTGTTGCCAGCGGCTATGCACGTTATCTCAAGGGAACATAATCCCCAGATAAAAAGATATGCTGTTCCAGGCCATGGTCTACCTGTACTATCGAAATCCATTCAGTAGTTTGATGTCACTAGGCTGAGTTCAATCACACAATCACAAACATTAATTCATATTATAAAGGCGAAAGTTTGTGGTGTGTTGAAGATTACTACTTGCTCACGCATGAACGGCAGAACGGATTTGCATGTGGCACATCGGTAGGACCAGGCCCTGGAATAGCAAATAGGATACTTCTAGTTCCGGGAGTAAGTTCCTTTACTACAATAAGGACAATAGCTTTTCATCTAACCCCTTGCCGCCGCTTGCTTGTCTGCTTGCCGGATTTTGATGCCATTATAACGCGATCTCAGTCATCTTGAGAAATATGGATCGCCAAAGAGAAATCGGGGCTAAAGTTAAAAACAAGATAAAAACAACTAAGATTAACCACATCCGCGGTAATTCATTCACCTTATAAAGTTACTCTTAATCAAAAGTTAATGCGTTCTTCCTAGACTTGAAGACCGCACATTTACGTATTTCATGAGTTTAATCCCAAAGTAAATGAGAACAAATTTATTTATGCTGAGGCGGAGAACATAAAATGTCACGTTTTGGTAACAAGGGTTCTGGGTTTGATTTTTGGATTAAGATAATTTTATTTAGTTAGGGTTATTTTGATTGTTTACTGTGGTAAGTTAATTATTATTTGTCGTATAAGAATAATACTTGACTAGACACTTTTGTTGTACTAAAAAGTGATATCCGGGTCACACTGAAATCCAGCGCTGTGATGTCTGAATTATGTATGAATAATAACAAATGCTTGCACTGACTGTACAAGTCCACTCAAATCTGCATGGTTCTTTCCTCAAAAGGCCATCTGAGACATCTGCATGGTTTTCAAGTAATTTGATCATTTTGTATGGACTTTAAAACAGCCTGTGAAACTCAGGGGGAGTTTCTTTCTGAGCTAGGAAACACCGGCCTCATCTATTAAATATGTATAATATAGACTGACGAAAGAACATTGACGTGTAAAAGAATTTGTAAAAACCAACATGCAAAATAAATTTCATTTATAGCTTTAATTTTGCTTCATTTCATGTAAATATATCGTATTTTCTTTCTTTCAGTCAGGTTTCATAGCGGTAGGTACTGGTTAAATTACTGTTAATAATAAATATAAGTTACATCATCAAATATTTATCGAGGAAATGTTCATGAATCACAAAAAAACTATCGTGGCTACTGAGGTTGTTTTTAATAAATTGTATCTAACTTTTACCCTCGTCTAGACATGCCTTCTTACTTCAACTGTAATAAATAAAAGCTCCAGCGAGTCCAAGCCCATGTTTCTTCCGGTCTTTATGACAGCCATTTGAGTTCTATTATTCGATCTACTATTTCGAAAATCGTCAAGAAAATCAAAGACCTTTGGAAATCAGTCTACAAAGCATTCGTCTTCTTCTTCTTCCTGCTCTTGTCCCTTTTTATTTAGGGTCGACGCTACATGTTTTTTTTTCCATCCTGTCCTGCCACTCGTCACGCTATCACTAAGTCCTTTTTCTTTTATATCACTTCTCACACAATCCATCCATTTTTTCATTGGTCTCCTACTCTCTCTCATACATCCACACGTACAAAGCATCCTGCAGAACTTAAAAAAACCTAAACACTCATTACCTCAGGTTTGTAAGCAGGAATTGCTTCATACTGTTTCTGAAGATAGCTGGTGTAATTTGCTAATATGTCCTTTACTTCCTCTTCTTTCATCACTCCTTCTGACACCAATTTTGCAGCATACACGTCTGGGATAGATCTGGAAAAGATAGACTCATTAGATATCTATTATATCTATATCTATACTAATATTATAAAGCAGAGAGTTCGTTTGTTTGAACGCGCTAATCTCAGGATCTACTGGTCCGATCTGAAAAATGCTTTCACTGTTAGATAGTTCATTTATCAAGGAAGGCTATAGGCTATATATCATCACGCTAAGATTAAACTAACTGTACATGCGGGCGAAGTCGCTGGCAGAAGCTAGTCTATGATATAACTCATTAAAAGTATAATCTGAATTACTGGAAGAAAAGCCGAGATCTGACGGAAATTGCTCGTCTTGTGTCTAGAAAATTGCCTGATCGGAAACTGGGGAAATAAGAACTTTTGATGGAGATAATTCTTGGAAAAGTGAATCTATGCTTTGTTTAGTCTAGACTTTGCTCACGACTTTGAGTGATAGTGGATGCAAATGCAAAATCGAATCCAGATAAAAAGTAGCCTTTGTTCTTTTTTCTTCAAGCTTACTCCGTACCAAATTTAATTGAAATCGATTAGAAGAGTTTAACTGTAAAAGCGTAATAGGCAAATTTATAATATTGCTAAGTACTTGCGTAATTTATTTCTGTTTGAGATTGTGTCGTATGAAAGTAAATAATTGTAATATTGCTCTCTAATTATTTTTATTTTTTTTTAGACTTGGGCCACATGAGACAACCATAACCGGAACAACGCCATAAAAAAAATGTTGCGCCCAGGAATCGAACCTGCAACAGGCAGCGCAATAGCCAATAGCCTAACCACTGTGCCAACTGGGCCGAATGTAATCGACGGTACGGTTGGCGTAATGGCTAACTGTTCAGTTGCTGCACTGGGAGTCACGGGTTATGGCCTACAAAAAGGTGTTTCATATCTTAGTGTCTAGTGTATGTGTCTACGTGTTTGTGAGTGCACCCACGATACAGGAGTAATAACTAGTATGGGGAGAAAAGTAAAAAAAGCCGGCCAAGAACGTGTCTGGCCACGCTCAGTGTAAGGTAAGGTTCCGTAGTTTCCCGTCCGTTACAAGAAGGGTTCCCAACTTTTCAAAAACTGTTGGTCCCTTTAAGTTCAAAATAATTTTCCTAGAAAGTCTTTATAATAAGTTCTACTTTCTAGATTTTTCATATTTTCTAAACTTATGGTTCAAAAGTTAGAGATCCTTTTGGAGCGATTATTTCCAAAATTATTGATATTATCAAAAAATGATTTTAGTAAACCCTTGTTCATTTTAGAAGACCTATCCAACAATATCTCACAAGTTAGGGTTGAAATTAAAAAAAAAACACTTTCCACCTTTAAGGGGGCTTCTCTAATAAAGCATTTTTTACCAATTTTTATTTTACTACTTTGTCGGCGTGATTAATATACATATTGGTAGCAAATTTCAGCTTTTTAGTGCTAACGGTCACAGAGATTAAGCAAGGACGGACGGACGGACAGACATAGCGAAACTATAAGGGTTCCGTTTTTGCAATTTGGCTAGGGTTCCGTAGCAAAAAAAGACAATTCAAATCACTTATCAAAAACATACTTACTTCCTACTATGAATAGTTTTATAAAGCAGAGGGTTGGTGAATGTAGGGTCGTCGACCTCATTGTGGCCCCATTTCCTGAAGCAGTTGTAGTCTATGAAGACATCTTTACGGAATTTGCGCTGGTACTCGAACGCTATGTTCGTCGCCTTGACAACCAACTGTAACATAAAGTAAGGAAAACTTTGGTGAGTAATAGGCACAGAGTAACTATGGGGGTACAGTAGCATTTATGGGGCAGTTAAGAATGATTCTGATTCCAAATCTTGTAGAGATTAAGTTTAGAATTTTAATCGTGTTCTCGGAACGGAGACGTGGTTTGAAAATCCCTTATGGCGCAATTTCATTAGTTGATAGGGCCCGCATGCGGGGTGCGAGAGATTACTGGAACGCGTGTCACAGGGCCCGCATTCGGGGAACCGTAGACGGTATAACGAACATGTTACTTTCATTGGTTGTTATCTCGCCTGCGGGGACTCCCCGCATGCGGTATACCGAACGAGTTAACGACCAATGAAATTGCGCCATAAGTCCTTTTTGTAATTTAGTAAGAAATTGAAAAATACACCCACTAAGTTACAACAAGGGGTGTAATTTAGTGAGTGCATTTAATACAGATTTTGAAATATAAGAGACCTAGACACTACATCACTCTAATATTATTTAGGAGTGTATGTGTATGTTTGTTACTTCTTTATGCTGAAACAGCAGAACGGATTTGGATGAGCATACAGGTAGACCATGTTTTTAGCCATGGTCAGTGTAGACTTAAATCCTGCTGGACCTCTACAGTTTTGCTGACATGTTGTGAATACTACGCGACGTCTCTGTGGATGGCTACTAGACGGCCGAACGACGAGCTACCCATTGCTCGCCATCCAAGATCATGCCCAAGACCAGGTCTTGAAAAATACTTTTTATCCCGGAAGGATGTTCTCTAGGAATAATTTACTACATTTACACGTGTAGCTACAAAATTATTTACATCATCATCGTCATCTGCCTAGCCTTTTCCCAACTATATTGGGGTCGGCTTCCAGTCAAGCCGGATCCAGCTGAATACCAGTATTTAACGAGGAGCGGCTGCCTACAGACCTCCACAACTCATTAATTGGGGTAACACGGTACTTCATGGCAAGACTGGAGTCAGATTTACTGGCTTCTGATTATTCGTAACGACTGCCAAAGATCTCCAAATGACAGCCGGGACCTACGGCTTAACGTGCTTTCCGAGGCACGGAGGAGACTCGTTATGTTAGGATGGTCACACATGCGTGTAATTATTTTAATTTTCTCATGGTCGATTTCTTGTCTTACTCATGCAAAACAACATAACAACACAAAAACATATTATAATGACCACTTTCAGAACGAGCTAAATTCTATTCAAAATTGTCTAAGATATAAATGAACAAACATATAGAAAACTAGCAGCCCGTCCCGGCTTCGCACGGGGTAGACAATTATTTATTTTTGGAAATTTAGATATAAAACAAATATTTTGGCAAATTTAAAAACTATTTTATAGGTAGTTAAATGGTCTTGACCATAAAATAATTTATTTGGATAAGGATTAATATAAACACATAAATAGCATGGTTTGAATTTGGTTAGCATTTTCATTAATGTTTGAAATGAAAAAAGTTGTTGTAGTGACATAACTACAATAGTTGGACATATGCTACCGCGGAGTTTTTTGTAGACATTATGATGTCCTTCAATATTGTTGTACATTATTTTGTTCTATCGCTAATAGTTTCGGCAGCGCATTCGACGAAGACATTTTAAGACTCATTTTTCTACACCTTTGGTTACATTGTTCAAATTTTACCAAGGATCCCTAATTTTTTCCAAAATGAAATGTAGCCTATGTCAAATTGGAAGAATGTAGCATTCTATTGGTGAAAGATTTTTTTAAATCGGCCCAGTACTTTTTGAGCCTATTCATTACAAACATACAAAAATAGGTACAAATCTTTCCTCTTTATAATATTAGTGTAGATATTCATTCAGAAATTGGATTGTCTACAACATCGTTGGAACAAAGATTTCGATATCAATTTTATCGGATATGACAGGTATAAAAATAGTCAGTGTAACGTAGTAGATACAAGTGCCAAGGATCTTATATATAACCTACAGACTGGACTGATCACGAAGCGCAATATTACACATTCTGAAGTGTACTTTATTTTCATTGCCTTTAAGTTCATATTTGTATTGACAAGACAAAGGGAAAAATGTATCCAGCAAGACAACGAAAAAGAGGTAATGTGTCCCTTTCTTACTGTCTATGGACACACTAGTAGAAAGAGATAACATACCCTTTTGCATCGTAATTTTCGGTACGTTTTTGAGACTGACGTAAACAATCCAGATAGTATAAAAAATTCTTGATGAGTACTAGTGGAAATAGAAGATCATTTTCATTTTGTAGGTCCCAATTCTCATCATTGCAGTCTACTGAGTTGGAAGCCAGTAAATCGGACTTTAGTTTTGCCATGAAGTACCGTGTTACCCCAGATAATGGGTTGTGTAGGTCTGGTAGGCCACCGCTCCTCGTAAAATACTGATAGTCAGCTAAATCCAGCTTGACTGGAAGCCGACCCCAATATAGTTGGGAAAAGGCTAGGCAGATGATGCTGTCTGCTGAGTACGGTTTTTTGGTGGTATTTTGACAAGTTCTGCGTCTATTTAATTATTAGCAAATTCATTGTTACCTAGTTTAGGAGGCAGAGTCCCTTATATTAGAAGGTGAACTCCAAAATGAATATACCTACGCATGTAAGTCTTAACTTTGTGAATAAGGTTATTTGTTTCAATAAAGTTATTATTAGTATTAATGACTTTGTCAGTACCTCAGCATTTGTTGAGAATAATGTCTCGAAACATTTACTAATAAAAATTCAAAATTACGTGTATCATTCGTATTGTAAATTCACAACAGTGTAAGCGTGACACAGATGACAATGTATAAATGCACAAACCGTACAAAGTCATAAGAAAATAAATAAAAAAATATGTTCAGTATTGATGAAAAGAATGTTAGATTTATCACATTAGCATTATCGGCCTTATAATGTTCCCACTACTGGGACTCAGGCCTCCTCTCTAGGAGAGGGAATGGGCCATAATCCACCGCGCCCAGTGCGGATTGGCGGATGTCACATGTCTTCGAAGTTTTGATTCCAGGACATGCCGGTTTCCTCACGATGCTTTCCTTCACCGTTTTAAGAGCAGTGATGATGAAATAAATTACACAAAGAAATGCGCCTGACTGGGTTTGAACCCGGCGACCAACATAGATTTATCACATTCGCGAATATTTATTACATCACTAGTGCCGAGTACCAACCTCATCAAGTATAATATAGTCATAGTCTAGAGTTTTGTTTTAATACACTTTACCTCTGAAAATTAAGTACGGTCTAATTAGTTTGGGTAGAGTAAACATAATTATTTACCTATTATAAAATAAGCGTAAACATTTTAATAACGAGAAGCATTTTCCCCGTTTTGATAATGAAAACTCGTTAAGGAAAATATTATTGCCGTAATTATTTTCTAGAACAATGAATGGAAGTTGAATGGAAAGATCCACACAAATGAAAATTTCTGGGAATAAGCATATGGTTATGAATGAGTGTGAGTTTGAATGTTTTGTGTTAGTGCGAAATTATATTATTATAAAACTAAAATATGATAGGTTTATAGAACCAAAGCGTTACTCTAAATCTCATACTTTTGGATATTATCAAAATATAAAAAGCTAGGTCACATGTACGATTATTACTAAACCCATTAAAAAACTGTCGCCTTTGTAATGTTAGTTTTCAAGTATTTTTCTACACTCTATATTCTTCCTTCGTATTCATACAAACGTCGATTAGTAAATACCGGTTTTCAATTAGATGACTTAATAGTGATTGACTGTGGTCAATAAACCACAATCAATAATTATCGAGAAGAGCCATTTGATGATTTTCTCAAAAAAAAAATAGGTTCTGTAGTTATGTAATCAGAGTATCTCAAGAAAGGTTGCCTTACCTCAGGATGATCACCATTCACGTGTATGACTGGCACCGCTATGGCCTTGGCTAGGTCAGTGACATAGCGACAAGACCGACCGCGTAGCGCTGGCAGGGTGAAACCTACCTGGAACAGAAATCTATTGTTAAAAATATAGATAATAAAACACCTGTACTTTCTGAAGGAATAGGCAGGGAAAGAAAAATATTTTTTTTTTAATGTTTCACTGTGCAATTTTTAAAAATTGTTCTTTATAGAAGCTTTCCCGGCACATAATTCACGCGTTTTGCGCTTACAACACATTTAGCAATTCATTATCATCGATATCCGAGGGTTTGGCTAGAGACTCCACCTTGGTCCCTGGCTGTCATCTTCATTTCAACCGAAAGACGTCCAATGTTGGACACAGATCTACCCCGAATGTAATCACAACGACCGGTTCTCTGTGTCTCGCATTCATCGTCCACCACACACAGCCCTTTCAACTCTGCTCTTCCAGTACGTGATCGCCACTCTAGACTCTTTTGGCCCTCATCAACTTTGATAGGGAGATATATTGGTGATATAAGAAATGTGGAGATATTGTTTTCAAAACAGAATAACCACACAGTTCCATGCAACCACATTCATGAGACAGTGCTAGCGGGTTGTTGCAAGTGTGAGGAGGATAAATATCCTCATACTAGTAACACATTATGCATAGGGAACCGTATGGAGTTGTATTTAAAAAATATCACTAAATTACTTATATCACCAATATATCTCCCTTTACCGTATATGTTTTAGCGAGCAATGTGCCTTAAACAGTGCTACTTAAGTTAAGCGATTTTTCGGGTACTGTCGGTAACCTTGATGCTCTTGTGCATTATTCATTTCTCATGCGATTACGCAAGGAAACCCCGAGCAAAATCCTCTCCATTGTTCTTTGGGAGACTTTTAAGCCTTCTGATGAGGCATATTTTAGTGTCCAATGCCATCACTGGCAAGCCATTTCGTTTTTCAATTACACTAAGTTGAACAGACTTTTTATCAACGTTACATCAAAAATAATTACAAATACATTAAAAACGACACAGAAAAAAATATCCTAAACATTGTTTTAACAACACAAGCTTGATAGCGGGTGACAAATGGCCAAACCGTGTTCTTACTAAATGATCCTTCATGTAGCGACGTGCTTATATGTTATTTTATGTGCTAAATCTATACACATACGTAGATACAAAGGTTTATAGGATTTGGATTGCCTTTTCCTTTTTGGTATGTTATTCTATTATTGAGGGGAAAAGAATGGCTTATTTTTTTTACGAGCTTTTCTTGAGCTTGTAATGTTTGTGTGTGTGTGTATTGGTTAAGGTTAGGTTAAATTCATTTACAAGATTAAAATCTTGTAAATGAATTTTAAAACTGACATGTTCATTTCACCTGTACATGTTCAGTTTGCATGACAATGCATGCTTACCGAAGTGACGTCATTCTAAACCGGTCGGACTAATGTATTCATTAGTCCATATTTGGTGTAACTTGTCCGCCAAAGGTGAACTAGTTATTATATTATGCTCCCCTGTGCTATGGGCATCAATTAAAAAGGTTTGCATACGAAACAAAAAAAAATTACGTCACAATAATTCCAATATGGCGGACAATTTTTAAAAACTTGATAAAAAAAGTTTTTTATTTTATAACTTTTTTTTATAATCTGACCTCGAATGCTTATTCAGTTTTCGGGCCATTTGCCATACGTCATACCAATTTCGCCAGTACTTTGGGCACACTCTCAGTCTATGGACATTTGGACAATGTGGAGGAAAAAATATTTAACGCCGTATTTTTATGTGCCTGTCGAAATGACGCATTTTACGCGCCAACCCACTCGCACACTACTATTTCAATAGCGCCTATACGCCGCGTTTTACGCGCGTTTCTATGTACCAGACTAATGGAAGGAACTTGGTCAGTTATTAATATGGATCTAGATAAAGTGGCTCTGCTGTGGCTTGCACATATCGATAGAAATGAAAAAGGTAAATCAACACTATTTCTTCTCAGTTACTAGGTACGTTTTTTTGTTTCTATTCAAAAAATCTACGTCTAGATTGCACAGGAGAACCAAGGTTACCGACATAGTCTGAAGAATAGAAGTTATGCTCCATTTTATCGCCGCCGTTTTCAGTACATTAAAAAGATTTCCGTGGCCACCGCGGATACGCGCGTAGTACTGGAGGAGAGTGTCGAGAATGCGGTTTTTATGCGTGAGTAAGGCAAGGTGCAAGAGCGTTTCTAGTTTCCTTTACGCGCGTAAAACGCGTCATCTGGCTGGGTTCTAACTGTATTATTTAAATTCTGTTTAGTAATGTATTTTTCTTTAATCTACGTAACTCCTTGTAGTGGCACTATAACCGACGTCAGAGCCACCTATTTCAATGAACCTAATCTTAGGCTTTCAATTCATTGAACTTGCCTTTTTTACAACAAAGTCATTAGCTTAAGTGATTTATGATGGTTCAGCAGTGAGGATCAAAAATACAGGCTCGTAAAAAGTTACTGAACTTTTTGGAACGAGTTTTCAATTATCTTGATTACTGACATCATCCCTTATTTTTTACACCCTTATGTTGAAAATAACAGGCTGTAAGAATGGGTAATGGAATTGCTCGTAGCCGTGGCTCCGATAGGCAAAAGTCAATTGAAGGAACATAGGTAGGTGTTAGTAAAAAAAAATTCTGACATTTCCAGAGTGACAGACTGAGGAGATGGTGGAGAGACGAGCTGAACAACTACCGGAGGGACTGGCCTACAATAGCTGAGGATAGACGTATGTGGAAAAGGAAGAAGGAGGCCTTTGCCCAGCAGAGGGATATAACAGGCTAACTAATTCCAGAGTGGGACATTTAAAAAGGCAGTTCGCTCGGCATCTAGACTGTCGTGAGTCATTATGTCAGTGCGAATGATTTTCTACTACGTGACAACAAAGACATGCTTGCGTGTGGAATATTTAAACGTTGAATAAATACATAGTAATATTATTAATGTGAAAGTAACTCCGTCTTTCTGGATTGAGGAGAATTGCGGAATTGAAAAATTGAGGAGAAGGAAATTGAGGAGCTCGTGGCTAAATAATAACAGCCGCACAGGTCGATCATCAAGGTTAAGCAACGTTTGCCTAGGTTGGTCTGTGGATGGGTGACCATCTTAACATAACGAGTTTCCTCCGTGCGTCGGAAAGCACGTTAAGCCGTTGGTCCCGGCTGTCATTTGGAGATCTTTGGCAGTCGTTACGGATAGTCAGAAGCCAGTAAATCTGACTTCAGTCTTGCCATGAAGTACCGTGTTACCCCAGTTAATGGGTTGTGGAGGTCTGGTAGGCAGCCGCTCCTCGTAAAATACTGGTATTCAGCTAAATCCGGCTTGACTGGAAGCCGACCCCAATATAGTTGGGAAAAGGCTAGGCAGATGATGAACTCCGTCTTTCTGTGTTACTTACTTGATTATTCACGACAACATGTAAGGACCCTCCAACATTAAAATGTGGTGCTTGTGACAGCATCAACGTCTCCTGGTTCACTCCCTGACCTGTGAAGGCTGCATCACCGTGAATCTGTAAACAATTCAATTGAGTGACTCATCATCATCATTCCAGCTAAAAGAAGTCCACTGTTGGACATAGGCCTCCTCCAAGTGTCGCCACAACGAACTGTCCTGTGCGTTTCGCATCCATCGTATTCCCGCGACTCTACGCGACTCTAGTAAGTGATTAATAGTCTTTAATTTTAGCTTAACTAAAGGTCAAAGTAATTATTTATACGTTATACTAAAATCTCATTGCCTAAAAGTTGTCAACCTGTCGCCCGAAAACATTTATAATTATTTTTAACATTATATTGAACTTGATGTTTTTCTTCAAAGCTTGATGGGAAGTTTTAATAACATTTTTCTAATTTTGTTTTTTCTTTTTAAGTCGCTGTCCTATATTGGGAAATGGTCCTGTGACGTGGGCGCGTTCACAAACATGGCAACAAACACAAACAAACAGTCAGGCCAACAACTACATGTAGGCCCTACAAATATTTTGGTCATCATCATCATTTCATCTGCCTAGCCTTTTCCCAACTATATTGGGATCGGTTGTCCAGTCAAGCCGGATTTAGCTGAATACCAGTATTTTACGAGGAGCGGCTGCCTACCAGACCTCCACAACCCATTAACTGGGGTAACACGGTACTTCATTGCAAGACTGGAGTCAGATTTACTAGCTTCTGACTATCCGTAACGACTGCCTAATACGCTGTATATATTTATAAAAGTATTCAACGAAAGTTTGAAGTAATTCTAAAGTTGTCATCCTGTCACCCGAAAACATTTAGAATTATTTTTAACATTATATGGAGCTAAGAACTTGTTGTTTTTCTTCAAGATTTGACGAGAAATATCGTGGAAGTTTTAATAAGATTTTTCTAATTTTGTTTTTTCTTCTTTTTAAGTTGCTGTTTACAGATATTATGTAAACCCACATAAACAAAACACTTAGACCAACTACCTGTAGGTCATACAAATATTTTCGTAGCACGCGGGAACCGAATCTGGTACAAGCACCGCAGCAGGAAATCGCTCAACTAATGCGCTTAACCGTCAACTCTTCCTTAAGCCAGATTTTTCATTTATAATACAATACATACAAGTCAAATAGTCAGAAAGTTCTCACAAATAGACGAACACGATATCGACCATTCCTCGATATGACACACCAAAACAAGTAAATGTAGCTTCATGTCCTTAACACGGCCTGTAAATGTAGTTAAACATCAGCTTATGAGCTAAGAAGCATAAACAGAAACAAAAATAATAATAATTTGCACACGTACGAAGCAAGGCCAGGTCACTAATTGATCGGCGACCTTTCGCGCCAGGCCCTGGTACAGGCCATGGTCCGGAGCGAGGAAGGGGTGGCGGGCGGTCGCCTCTTTCTGCAAAGCAGTAATGCTGGGAACGAAGTAGCGAAGGAGGCTGCCGACCGAGAGCGCGTGAGGGAACGGCTCTCACGCCGCCGCCGCCGAGATCCCGATCCTGATTTCCGACCACCGCACCGTAGGCGCGGGCTCGCGGATGGCGAGCACTAGGTAGCTCGCCGTCCGGCAGGCTGGTAATAACCTGGCCCGAGTTCTGGCCGAGTCGTCAAAGGCGCAAAAAAAGGAAGGAAACTTGTTGATTAATAAAGTGATATTACCTGAACGTTAAGAACTTTGTCTCCCATCCTCGACGAGCCATCTTCCGAATAGTCTCCTTCTTTCAGGCGCAACTGCTTGGACCTCGTCTTACCCATTGACACTGGGTTGGCTGCCTAGAACGAGAAGTAACTTTGAAATTGATGAGTTTTTTTTGATTATCTAAATTTTGTGATAGGTACTTAAGCTGAAGAATTTGTTTTTTAAAATGTGCTAATCTCTATTTTAAACAACAATTACTATCGACTACCTTAGTGAAGCTTGTTAACAAGTCTGATTGAATATATTTGCTTCCAAATACTGCAAAAACATCAGAATGTGTACATCTATATTCTAATGATAAACCAATTAACTAATTCAAACGAATTTTAACCATGGAGTTTCTTGCCAGTTCTTCTCCATAGGGAACGATCAAATGGAACCGTGCACTAGCTTCTGACGTTTTATAAGTGCCCATATAGATCTGTGTAGAATAAAAACGAAATTTGATACGAAATCATGGCTTAAAGGATTTCATTAAAACGTATCCAAGCCAAGACATTAACAAAAAAAATATAATTGAGGAATGGGTTAGTCAATATTCCTCAAATACAAACACTAGATAACGAAGACAGATCAATAACAACTGGCAGGTTTACCCACCAGAATAGATTTTAAACAAGTAATTATCAATTCCCGCATTTGTCCCTTGTTACCTATCAACGTCTGTTACGGGTCTAATTAGCCTTGCAAATTAGATGGAAATTTAACGGACCTAATATTGACTACCTACCTTAGTGAAGCTTGCTGAGAAGTCTGACTCAGTATATTTGCTCCTAAATACTGCAATAACATTGCGATGCATATCCACATTCTAATGAAAATTAGAGGAACTCAAAGTGGTTGTAAAAACCAAATTATTTTTATATTTGACACTGTCTAAATGCATAAACCTGGAGAAACCAAAACAAAGAAATGATACGAAAAAACATAACACTATTTTTTTTATTCACCTCGATTTCATCTGATTGAAAGCAAGTAAGAGAGGACAAGTAAATACAGATAAAATTTGATTGAAGGAAATGTGATTGTGTGCCCAAAAAAACTATTGTACTTAAACACTCCTAAAATATTAAAAGAGTAAAATAAATGATTTACCTCCAAATGTGATGGGTTGTTCAACAAAGAGAATCTTACTGATTTGTCGTTAACGTAAACGTCCACTGAAGCACCTGAAAAATAAAATAAAAATATAAAAGTTAACGTAACTTCGTGCTAATTGGAATACGAACTCTATTTAGTGTTCCATATTTATATAAAAACCAACAGAGATAAAAAGCTTCAAAGGTAAATGCTCATTGGTGCATATCAGGTATCACTGAAATATGCAATTTCTGAAACACGCACAGTCGGTGGACACACAGTGCTCGTAATTATAAACAACTTTTACCATGGGACCAATTAGTTTTTTTAGGTAGGTGGTCAGTTTTGTGTGCAATAACCTGCCCTGTCCACTGCCACTTGAGTTTGGCACGGATATGTCCATGTTCTCATTCATTGTAAACTTTACGCGGGCGCCGCCGCGCCACCGCTAACAGAAGCTAATACAAACGTTGGGCAGTTGATTTTGGGTTGTGGTTGTGGTACGTGTGAATAGACCCTTACTTAAAATGAGGAGTATAATGCCACCTTTTCAGGAATACTTTGTTTCAGTTACAACTTGTACAATCACAATACTTAAAGCCTTGCAACACAAACCACAACTTATCAGCAAAACGGTGTGGCGTTTTGGTAAATAAAAATGTCATACGTTGTACGAGTATACTCACTAAGATGCGTAGAAATATCACAGGCTGAGTTTGCTTCGAGAGGAAATTCGGTTTGCCCACTGAATTTATGGAAAATCTTCACCGGTGGGCATTGAAGTACGCCAGTAAGAGCATTCAGTTTGCCTCTGTGGGCCATCGCTAGAACCACTTGTTCTACTCCTTCTGTAATTATAAAAAAACACAGATTTATTCAAAAAAGATTTAAGAATAACCAAGTAGAATAACAGCTTTTAGAGTCATAAATATTAATGATTCGAAAATCTCGAGCTCATAGTCAACTTTTCCGTTATTCTGCTAAAAGAATTTTGATGAAAAAGAGTTAAATAATACAATATTTAACACAGATCAAATAAAATAGGTTTTTGAAAAGCGCAGCTACGAAATCTCGTAGTAGCTATGAAGGTTGCTCCGCTACGAGCCTTGACACGCTACGAGCGTAGCAAAAGTCTTAGTGTTACAACACAATACGGGGGAAATATGCGTTTCGAATTAAGCTAAACTCTTTAATGGCGTAGGAGCAGATAATACGCTTATGCAGCCTTATAATATTCCCGTTACTGGAACTCAGGCCTGGTCTTTAGGAGAGGGAATGGGTTGTAATCCACCATGTAGGTGTGAGGTTTTGAATGCCTCATGTCTTATAATCCTTAGTTCTAGGATATATCGATTTTCTCACGATGTTTTTCACCATCGTTTTTATGGTGATGAGATAAGTGACACCTACGATCTATTCGTAAACTGATTTGTATAAATATCAGGAGCAGGTATGCTACTACATTAACTAATCATATTTCACTTCAGTGTGCTAAATTATTAAGAAAGTTTCAGGATGAATATTCAATTAAATTAATAAACTTAAGAAAGTTTTACCTAAATTTATATTAGCACATTACATTTTAACACAGGCTAGGTAAGTTCAAATTTACTTATTTCGCGGTTAATTACTACTAGACTTCAACACTAAGTTTCCTAAAACAACAAGTTAATGTAATGAGCTGTGAAATTAATAAACATTCATTAGTAACTTGTTTATTTTCGTCTCACTTTAATCGGATGGAAAAGCAAAAGAATCTTAAAAAAATAGCTTTGATTTATTTCTTTTGTATTATTATTTGGGTTCCAATCAAGCTTACGTAATGAGGCCAAGCTCTTAGCTATAGGTATATTATGATACATCAATCGTCCACCATCCACCGTTATTGTGTATCTTAAGACACTTCCGGATGCAGTCACCAAAAAACGATTCATCATCATCTGCCTAGCCTTTTTCCAACTAGCTTGGGGTCGATTTCCAGTCTATCCGGATGCGGCTGAATACCCGTATTTTAGATGGAGCGACTGCCTATCCTGCCTAGAGCAGGGGTGGCCCAGTGGTAACTGCCCCGACTTGCAAGTTGTAGGTTGCGAATTCAAACCCATTCAGGCGCATTACTTTGTGTAATTTATTTCATCACCATTGCTCTAAAACGGTGAAGGAAAACATCGTGAGGAAACCTCCTAGAACCAAAAAATCGAAGACGAGGCCTGAGTCCTAGCAGTGGGAACATTATAAGGCCGATAATGCTAATGCTAATGACTGCCTATCAGACTTCCATAACCAACTTCGTTCGAAAACGTCAAAATCTGAATCATAACATAGGCTATTTTAATAGAACCACGCTAGGCGTAGATCAAGTTTATATACCAATCTAAAGACTTATCAAACATCTTACCAGCAGTAGTCAGCCTAAATAGACTAGAGAAGAACGTAAGCAGAGATTCAGCTCCCTCTCCGCAGTACCTCTTGACCGTGGGGTACTTGATGCTGAGGAACTTGTCCCACGCTTGGGAGTGGAGTAGCTCCTTCACGATCTCTAGTCGACGAGCATGGTCTATGGAGTCGTGGCCGCTCTCTATGCGTTGGGCAAACCATTCTCTTTCGGCTTCTGTCTGGAAAGAAATAGAGTGGAACTTAGTGATATTGTTTTTATATTTAATTCTGCAAAATTTACTAAAATTCCAGTGATCATTCCTCGAAGTGTGTACTAATGTCTAACTTACCTAATCAAAATTATTTTATTACCGTTATCCGTATTTTCATACACGCGAGCTAACGTCATTAGTGTTTATGATAATTTTTTTTACTATAAGTTCTTAGGATTCATACAAAACGTAGCCTGCTACTTTTGGCGATAGAACCGCCATGATTATACCCCTAGATTTCATTTGATAGTTTATGTAACTAATTTGTGTATCGTAAAGTTTATCCTATTCTATAAGCTTGGAGAACTCTGGAACTTTGGAAAACTTGAGGGAAAGACCTATAAAGTAAACCTAACACCGTAGCACTAATCACTAAGGCAATATGTAGGAGAGGTCTATAAGCAAAACTGTAGATATCTTTAGGCAGGCTAGGAATATGAGGAATCCCTAGCGATCATTCTAAGAGTTTTCTAAACACACTCACCTCTAAATAACTGAACTCATAAGAGATAGGGCCACAGTAAATCTCCTCCAAAGTGTCCACAAGACTCTTGACGGACTGTTTGCCTTCGTAACCGTACAGCAATCCTAAGTCAACATTGTCCTCAGAACGAAGTCCGTATCTTGATATACTGAGCTCTTTGACACTTCTGAAATTATCGAAACAATTTTGTAAATAAAGTTTAATGATGGCTATTATTGGCCTATGTCCAGAAATGGACGTCTTTCGGCTGAAATATGATGATGGCGATTACTGTTAAGGGTCAACTAATCTAAATTATGTGCCCAAACTAACGGCAATAAGTTTGGGTACATAATTTAGATTAGTTGGTGTGATTGTAAGAAACCTTGAGTGGTTTTGCTTTTGGAAGTGTTTGTCATCTCTATTATTTCCGTTATCTATCTCAAGATAAGCAAGCGGGGTCCATCATCAACCATATCACCGATTACCATCAATTATGAAGCCGGAGGGTCAATTTTTTTATATTTCTAAAAGTATTTTTTTAATATATTTGGATACTACTTTAGTATTACGTTTCACCACTACATCAGCTGATGGCAAGTGATGACGTGAACGACGATGGAGCACGCTTACCTAGAAGTAACTTATTCAATTGACTTAGAGAGTCCCAGGTTATATCTATCAGGAGTCATAGACTCTGACAGAGAATTTCCCTTCTTAGCAGGCTCGTTACCTTCTGTCTTTATTCCAGTAGGAATTTATAAGTAGCAGCCCGAAGTTTGGAAGTAGCTGGTGTTATATCCTTGTGTCACGTAAAACCGTTGACAGACGGAGAATACACTTAACCCGTGTTAATATTTTCTGGTTACCTGTCTTCATTCCTATAGTCGACATTGTCTATAGTGGCCCTGAGATGTCCGTGTGTGCGGTAGGCCTCCACCAACCGCTGCGCTCGGCAGTTCTCGTTTCTTGTCGCTAGCACTGCCTCGGGGACATCTAAGAAAAGAACATATTTGATTGTATGAGGATTAATAAAAGTATAGTAGTTAGCTCATAGACTTATTGGTCATGCTACTTTTTTATTAAACAATTTCTCATCTTTCGCTCTGGTTGGAGCGAGAGGGAGTGTCAAACTTATACTGATCAAATAAATTTTATATAAAAAAATATGATATCACTACAAAACAAACTGAAACGATCAAAATGACTTTAGGAGCTTAGGAGCTGTTAATATTCTGGGTCTCTCCAATTCTGGGTGGGTCTCCAATTTCTACCACAACCAATTATTATTATCATTTTACTTTAACACAAATGCAGCAGATATCGAAACAGAAATTGCATGTGATGCGCGTATGTGCATGTTTTGAGTGTCAAAAGTCACAGCAGAAGATTGAAGATAAGGGTTATTATTGTTTTTGTGAACTTGTAAACTACTTTGTTACTCTACAATATCGTTTGCAATTCCAGTCAACCAAGCAAGGATCCAGTCTTCAAAAATGTAGTGGTCGGTTTTTTTTTAGGTGGCGAATGGGAGCGGGAGGAAGAAACAAACCCATTAATTTGTTTCTTCTTTGCCTTCGTTCCTGGGCCCCGGGTTTTGAGAGCATGAAATCGGTTATGATCGATATATTTAGTTCCATGTGGATAAAGCTGTGGGGCGAACACTAGTAAATTAATAAAGCTATCAAATTTTAGTTGTCTCGAAAGTAACAATTAAAAATACCGGTCAAGAGCGTGTCTGGCCACGCTCAGTGTAGGGTTCCGTAGTTTCCCGTCCGTCACAATAAGTGTCCCCAACTTTTCAAAAACCATTCGTCCCATCAAGTTCAAAATAATTTTCCTAGATAGTCTTTATAAAGCTCTACTTTCCAGATTTTTTTCATATTTTCTAAACTTATGGTTCAAAAGTTAGAGAGATATTATCAAAAAATGATTGTAGTAAACCCCTATTTATTTTTTAATACCTATCTAACAATATATCACACGTTAGGGTTGAAATTAAAAAGAAAACACTTTTTACTTTATAAGTAGGGCTACCCTAATAAAACATTTTTTTCCAATTTTTATTTTACCACTTAGTCGGCGTGATTGACATATTTTATTGGTACCAAATTTCAGCTTTCTAGAGCTAACGGTCACAGAGATTAAGCGAGGACGGACGGATAGACATGGCGAAACTATAAGGGTTCCGTTTTTGCCAATTGGCTACGGAACCCTAAAAAGGAGCATCATCACATTTTCAAGGTCAAGCTACCTTGAAAATGTGACGTAACAAGCCCATTAGGCTTATGATCAAGCCCATCGTGCGCACAATGGTGGATCCGCGCTTTCAACCGAATCTACGCTATGCCTAAGTAAAGATTATGAGACTTAAAGTCTATTTTATAAACCCTGAGACTAAATTGACACAGGCAATGTCAAATTTCCTATAGTAATTCTTTTGTGTTGTGACAAAAATGACAACCCACGTAGTGTCGTTTTAGTCTCAGAGATTAAAAAACAGAGTTCAGTAGATAATTGTGTTTTAAGCCTGGAGAAGACGGTGGAGGTGTGCTCCGCTTGGGCGGAGCCTCGTGTCCTCGTGGGGGCAATTGGTAGCGACTAGGGCTTTTAAATACCGGATTTTTTCAATACCGGTATCAATACCGGTATTGGAATAGCTCAATACCGTGATCACGTGATCACGGTATTGAATTCAAGTTTTTTGTAAAAAAAAAATATTTTTTAAACTAGTGCTTCTTCTTCTTCGAATCATAATAATATTTAAAAGAATAATGAAATTATTGGTTAAAAACACAATTTTATTTTTTTGTTTTCAACAAAACCCACGAAAAGGGAGATACGAGACAGATTTTATCTTATAAGAGTGATATAACAGATTAAATAGGTGTTTCAGGTACCATTTAAGCAAAAATTTTTTTTCAAGTCATAATATTTTGAATATAAAATTTATGTAACTCGATTCACAAAACTAGCGAATCCACAAAGTTGTAAAAAGATTTTTGTAGCATGTGGCACATCACTAGCAAGAGGATAGAGTAGAGAAATTTTGAGAGAGTTTGAAGATTCCAGTCACTTTTAGTCCTTTTTTTGTAGCCATGTAAATAGCTGTAACATGAACAGCTTTAATTTCAGTCCGAAAATTTCTTTACTAATTTTGGATTTAAAAGAACTCTTATACAATATACGTTTAAATAAAATTAAAATTAACGTCTACGACTTATACATTTTCTAATATTTGAATTTAAATGTAAAATGTTGGTCCATTTTTCAAAAAACTTTAAAATGTCGATGAAAAAAATTCACAAGGCATGGGTAGTGTTTAGAGCAGATGAGCCTTCCAGTCAACCATTTTAATTTGGTGATATGTATTTAGAAACAATTTTGTTTTTGACCAGCAATCCTGACGTTTGGTTGGCTCGTCACCTCCTTGTTTTAAGTCAAACATACAGAGTTTCCCGAAATGTATTGCGTCAACATATTTTTTAATAATATAATAATAATAATTGCTACATATTTATTTCATTACTCTAATTTAGTTGTAACTTCATACATTTGTTAAAGAATGTTATTTAGAGCAATTTTTTATTATATGTATCTATGTAGCAATTTGCAAATCAACTCTCATAGACCAACGCCATATACAACCAGCCATTCTGACGCACACTCAAACACCCCGTATATTAAAGATTGTAATACCGTAATCACGGTATTGGAAAATCAATACCGGTATTGAAAAAAAGACCAAAATATATCCGTGATCACGGTATTACGGGATCCCGTAATACCGGTATTGAAAGCCCTAGTAGCGACCTCTCATGCTAGGGCTTGGTTCAGGCCTTGGTCTGGAGCGGGTGGGAATGGGATGCAGTTACATCCTGCGAAATTGTAATGCTAGTGAAGGAGGCGGCCGTAAGAGTAAGAGCACCCTCAGCTCCCGCAATAGAACAACGACAAAGAACAACTAAAGGAACAGATGTGAGTTTTAGTTAGTAAAAGCCTGGCACTTCTTTTCACTCCTGCGGGAGATATCATTTGGAGGTCATTAGCGAAAAAATATATAGGAATCTAGTACAAAAATGATAACAGGCTGAGTCGATACTATATCAGTAGGTAAATAATCATAATCAACACACTGGGAGGTCAAGATTACTAAGGTTAGGAGCTCAATTGACGAATATTTTGATTTGTGTTGCAATTTGTTTCGTATTCAAATTCTAGAGTAATGTGCCTAGCAGAAGCATAATAATATAAATCTTTTAATTTATTTGACCTCGTAAGTACTTGTTTTTCCAATTTTACCATTTTTTCTGTTGGAAATCATCAAATTACCTCTCCTACTTTGAGTGCAGTTAGACTTTTTTTACTGATTAAAACCTACCCAGGTTTTTCAAATACTCTTTTCTATTTCAGGCCACGGTAACTCTTTCAAAACAATACCAAAATTCCTATTTTGCCTTAGCATGGCACAAAAAGACAGGATCGAATATCTTCCTTAGATATTCTAAATTGCTGGGAGTATTCTAGTTAGTTCTGAATATACATGTAGATAAATGGAGAGGGAGAGGAAGGCCAAAGAAAAGATGAATGAATTGTATGAGGACTGATCTGATAGCATGGAAGAAAAAACGTGTTGCGCCGACCCCAATTATTATGGGACAAGGGCAGGAAGAAGAAGAAGAAGTGATAAAAGAATACCCGGTCATAGATAATATTTTTTTGCTTGTTTTGGCTTCCCACGTTATGGTCATTTTGGAGTTCAATTAGAATTCGGATGCCTGTGTTAATGTTTTTGCAGTATATGCCAGCAATTGTATTAAGTTAGCCTTCTATATAAACTTCGCTGAGATAATATATAGCATTCTCAGCTCCATTTTACCAAAATCGTATCCGATTCAATGTTAACATATATTGTCCCCAACACTATAATGACAATTGTCTGTACGCTCGTCTGTTTACGTACCAACATCATTCACTTTCACCGGTCGATGACCGAACACTCCCACTCCTGAATGGTACTTCACACGATCGAGTTTCAGTTCCTTCCATCTCATCAGTTGTCTCGCTCCCACTTTAAAACTCAACATTATCACTGCACTTAACAACGAAACTTTTAAAAATAGAATACCATATTCAATTGGACGAAATAGTTACACGAACATTGTTCGATTTTTAAATGCTTGACCCGATTCAAGGTCGGCTATTTTCGGGCATGCTGCGCGGGAGTGGACGAAGCCGCGTTTCGACGCACACTGACAGCGACTGTATGATAGTGCCGTTGTTTACACATGGTTTAATATTTGACGTAATAATGCGATTCTGTGTTTGATAACTTCGATAGTAATGTTTGTAGATGAAATAAGTAATTATGTTGTTTTTGACATCTATGACTTTGGACTGATAAAATTATTTGGAAGGTCAACTTGTTCATTTGTTCCCTTTTCCTGCTTCAAATTATTCTGGATTCATGTATAATTCTATAGGTATTTACTATTTGTTTAATTGTAGACTTCATTCATTACTTTTAGGCGAGGTAGAGAGATGGGCCTTTTTAAAAAAATACGCTACAAAATATTGTGTCTTAATAAAATGCAAAGGATATGGCACTTTATATTAACTCCGTGCACAGGTGATGAAGATGATACCTCACTGCATACAGTGGTAAGTAGTGAGGGATCACGAAATTTCACAAGGGGATCGGATAGGGCACTTCATATCACATTTAAACCGGCTGGAATATGGGGAGTGGTTACTCCCCCTTTTCCAGCCTCGAGTGAATAATTGACGATCTCTAATTAAATGTCGAAAAACAGCGACCACCATTCTATTAACCGAGTCTCAAATTCAGTGAACGAAATCGAGAACAATTAATCAACTTGGCTTATCAAAATTCAAGGCAGGATATAAGCCCCTCCGTAGCTGTAGGTACCACTATACCAGTTCTGGATGATTCAGAACCGGTATAGTTGTTTGGATCCCTTCAATCGAAACCGGTACCTACATTTACGGTAGAACCTGCCATTTCATAGAAGAAGTTTTTTTGTATTATCGGCCTTATAATGTTCCCAATGTTGGTACTCAGGCCTCCTCTCTAAGAGAGGGAATGGACGTAATCCACCAGCCGGGCCCAGTTTTAGTTGGTGGTTATCACATGTCTTCGAATTTTTGGTTCTAGGACATGCCGGTTTCCTTCACTGTTTAGAGAGATACACAAAGTAATGCGCCTGCTTGGGTTTGAACCTGCGACCTACAGCTTGTAAGTCGGAGCAGTTACCACTGGGCCACTGCTCTCCCCTAGTCGGACAGTGTCATCGCTGCCAAAACTAGAAATAGTTATTATAAAAAAAAATATCTACTTTTCAAGAACCCCACATGGCACGATACGGTAGTTAAAAACAAATAAGTGATAACAAAAATAATGTTCCAAATTGATAACAATGATATGCCGTGTTTATCTTATCACTACAGCATGGCAACTCCGATGAGAAAATGTTTACTTTGAATGAAAATACCCCCAATCTTATATTTTTGTTGTGATAACAATTACTTTGTTCTTGACTTAACATGACAAATAGCGTGTTGGTCTTTTACTTTCTTGAAACTCAAGCAAAAAGAAGTACGAAACGTGGTTATTTATTTATTATATCCTATATTTAAACACTTCATAATATATCTTTTTTTTTTTTAATCTTAACCTGTCAATACCCGCGAAACGAGACACAATAGTAAGCGAGACACAATAACAGCGCGGTCATATGAGACCGGTTAGGGATTCATGAATTAAAATAATTTCTTTTTTCATGCTAACCAAAGTCCACCTGTCTTGCAGTTGCCTTTTAGTGTTTTTGGGTCACGGTTATCCTTTTTAAGGTTTCCGCGACCCTAGCAGGTGTTAGCCCTAGTGGGCCCCTACGGTAGAGCTAATATTCTTTGAGGTGCGCGTGGTACGTACACTACGCACCGTTGTCGACGCAGCCCTAACTAGAAGGACGAATTGCAAGCTACCTATTGCTCCTCATCCGCAAGCCAGCCTCTACGATGGCCGATAATCGCCCTGAGACGTGAGGATGCCTATTTCCTCACAGTTACGTCTCGGTCATCTCTTTCACTCGCATTGCTGCTTCGCAGAAGGACGTGACTGCTTCCCATTCCATTTCGCTCAAGTGCGACTACTGAGCGTAAAATCCTGGGTTCGATTGCCCGCTAGGAAACGTGGGCTACGGTGCCACAGGCAGACACACTTAAGTGGTCAAACCTTTTAATGCCTTCCTTTTGCGTAGGGAGTTAAAAATACAATAAATATTTTCGGTGCGCTATCATCATAATGACATCTTTGCATGCAGAACTGCTATATAAATGATGATTCTGTAAAAATATACTTATCTATGATAATGTTCAGGGTAAAGTCATCTTTTGGCTTTATATTCTGTTGATTGTATCCACGCGCCTTTTTACTAAATGATAGCAAGAAACGCGTTTATATGCTATGCTCGGTCATTTTTAAAATGGTCTACCTCTCCCTAGCCTTTTTCTAACTTGGAATCAACTTCCAGTCTGACTGGATGCTACTGAATACTTGTGTTTTACATGGAGTGACTGCCTATCAGAACTCCACAACCTAGTCACTGGGCAAGATGATATACTCCCTGGACGCACTGATGGTCCATCTTTCTGAAGCCTGGTATGGTGTGATACTGTATAAAACAACACATTCATATATTTACATATTGTAAGTGGCTCGTTAGTCTCGTGACTGCAAGCGTGACTACTGAGCGTCCTGGTTTTATTCCCAGGTCGGTTAAAAAGTGTTATTGGGTTTTCCATAAATTAGGAACTACTCTGTAGTTGCCTGGAGTTTGGAAGTTGGTGGCGTGATACTACCGTGTCTCGGGACGCACTTAAAGCCGTTGGTTCTGCGCCTGATCTCTCTCCGGATTGCCGTAACATAGGATTATGAGAGTAAAGGAACACAGAGTGCACCTGTGTTTATGCATACTCTTGTGCACTATAAGATCTCTTGTTGGCTTATCTCTGCTGAGATTGGCAACCGTGATCCAAATGCGGTCGGAAAGGTTTTTTTTAAAATACGTGTGACTCGCCCTCTCACTCCACAAAAGGACTTATTTTATGATTCTCATCATCTACCTATCCTTTTCCCAACTATATTGGGGTCGGCTTCCAGTCAAGCCGGATTTAGCGGAATACCAGTATTTTACGAGGAGCGGCTGTCTACCAGACCTCCATAACCCATTAATTACTCAAATACCCGCGAAACGAGACACAATAGTAAAACAATAACAGCGCGGTCTCATAGGACCGGTTGGGGATTCAAACGTTAAATGGGGTAATACGGTACTTTCAAGGCAAGCCTGGAGTCACATTTACTGGCTTCTGACTATCCGTAACGACTGTCAAAGATCTACAAATGACAACCGGGATCTACGGCTTAACGTGCTTTCCGAGGCACGGAGGAAACTCGTATGTTAAGATGGTCACTCATCCACAGACCAACCTTGGCAAGCGTAGCAGATCGACCTGTGCGGCTGTTATGATCTAGCCCCGAGCTCCTCTTATTTTATGATTGTAATCTCAAAAAAATGGTTGCATGCATGGCCATGGTATTCCTTTTAAACTTTGCTTGTCATAAATTCATAATGCAGCCAAACAATAACCCATTATATGAGTCGCGTGCATTCTTAATTGAGTTTCAGTGTAGCGTACACAATCAGTAATCAACATGGCTGTATCAAGCTATTAGCATTGCTAATTATAACACTGACTACCGAACAAACTTGCAGCCTAACACAATATTAGCATTACCTAACAGTGATTTGCATTTCAGTTGATTAGGGCGGTCATGTGATTAGTTTTCAATAATATTTGTATACACCACGATTTTTTATTAGTACGAAACTTAAAGGGATTATTAGAAAAGGTCTTGTTATTATAAATTTACTTATTAGTATTTAGGTGTCTTCAAGGCTAGAGTCAATAGGCTCTTAAGAAACTAGTGCGCCTCACCATCTACGATTGTACCACTGCTTACCATCAGGTAGTTTATCCCCTAGTTTATTCCAATTAAAAAAAAAATATTCATAAACAGAAAAGTTATCTATGTCCAAAACTCTCATTTATTTTATGGGAATATTGGGATTTCACAATGATATATACCTACCTACCTATGAATTTTTAAATAATATTTATTTTATATGACAATAGGTACAAGGTATTTACAGTATAATAAAAACTCACAATAAACTAATTAAAACAAACTAAAATATGGCGTCAAAAAACTCCTCTACATCACTGTCGACTGGTAATGTGCCCAAAAGACTGGCAGCATTGCCACGCTGAATGGCAATGCTTATTTTCTGTCCAAAGTAAAAGCCAGCCCTTGGGTCACGCGAAGTGTCAACTAGGCGCTTCGAAAGATCTTTATACAATTTGTGAGCACTCGGACCCCACAAACCAAGAGTTTCAACCCCAAACGGTTCGAAAATATAACTTCCCACAAGGTTATTATATTTCCGCCGCTTGAGGTTCTCCGCAGCCTCAGCGGCGGAACCAGCACAACACGACGAGCTTGGAAAATGGGATGGCGCAAGAGTATCGACACAGGTAGCATCCCATACTAAAGGCCTACCCATCTTCCAAGGGAATAACGACATACCGTCCGGTCTCTTGCCATCGTCGCGTGCCAGGCCATGAGGTTCTAATACAGCTGGAACGCCGACGGTGACAAGAGCGCGTCTGATTATGTCCTACCTACCTATGAATTGCAACCGAAATGGAAAAGTACTGCGCATAATATTTTTAAGTAAAAATTGTTATGAATGATTGATTCAATTATGAATTTACCAATTACGACAATGTTTTTGGAATTTCGTTTTTATTTTTGAGGACACAAATATGATCAGTACTCGGGTAGAGATAGAGTCCAATTTTTGTTGTACTAATTAAAAAATAGCGGTGTATATTGTTTAAAGTTAAAGGGTCGTGAATGTAAAGGCAAGATAGCACTATGTTATCAAAACTAAAAGACAAAGTACAGTACTTGAGTGATAAATGCAGCTTACAATGGCTCGGTTATGTTTTTACTCCGGATCCTACACCATTATTCAAAAGGTAATTACTGTTAAAGAAATAAATACAAAAAAAAAGAAAGTTAGCAAGAAAGCAAGAAAAAACCGGCCAAGAGCGTGTCGGGCCACGCTCAGTGTAGGGTTCCGTAGTTTCCCGTTCGTCACAATAAGTGTACCCAACTTTTCAAAAACTGTTCGTCCCATCAAGTTCAAAATAATTTTCCTAGAAAGTTTTTATATAGTTCTACTTTCTAGATTTTTTCCATATTTTCTAAACTTATGGTTCAAAAGTTAGAGGATGCGATATTTCCGAAATTATTGATATTATCAAAAAATAATTTTAGTAAACCGCTATTCATTTTTGAATACCTATCCAACAATATATCACACGTTAGGGTTGAAATTTAAAAAAAAAACACTTTTTACTTTACATGTAGGGGGGCTAATAAAACATTTTTTTCAATTTTTGTTTTAGCACTTTGTCGGCGTAATTGACATATATATTCGTGCCAAATTTCAGCTTTCTAGAGCTAACGGTCACAGAGATTAAGCGAGGATGGACGGACAGACATGGCGAAACTATAAGGGTTCCGTTTTTGCCAAATGGCTACGGAACCCTAGAAAGGATAGAAATATTAAGCGACACTTATCTATTCTACTCAGATAATTACCTAATATACCTGTATAAAACACCGAGACTTATAAATGACGCAGTTGAAACTACTGAGATCAGAGAGAGCGTAAAATGTTGCACTAGCTTTTGAAACGGGGTCCAAAAGTTTGTATGAAAAAAACTTTTACGTAGGTGAAATTGCTGATAGAAGCTAGTATTAAATAAAAATTGAGACGTTCTGAGTTGTACGTAGAACCACGTCGTCCCATGTGTTTCTAATGTAGCTCTATAGATCTAGTTGCCTTCAAGCCGTACTCCCATCGACGCACGTGGCCCACCTGTGTAAAATATTCATACATATATCGCGATATTAAGCTAGAAAGCTTGGTACCGGGATGCAGGATAGTTACTTTCCTTTCTGGCGACATAGATATCGCTACAATATATTTCATAAATATCATTTCTAGGGAATTATTACTTATTTTTAGTCAATCTCATACTGTGTGGTCTTGGGTTTCCGTCAATCATCCATCTTCTAAAACTGTTTCCAGGTTATTCTGGCTAACAACAATATTGGCTTGCTGTGCCTGCTCATACTTAGTACTACGAGGTGCCTTAGCGCTGTACACCTCTGATGCTGTATCGTACTCTGTGGAGACGGACTACCTGGAGTGGGACACGCCGTTCCCTGCCTTGACTATATGTGAGGAGGCAAACCCTACATACATCAAGAAGTATCTTGTACAGTAAGTATTTATTCTTCCTTCATTTTGACAGCAATAGCTGTATTAAGACTTCTATCTTCAAGGTAAGTGAAGAAATTTGATTGAATTGATGAAGATCGCCAAACTTAAGTGGCAGTGGCAGTGGCCACGTACCGGAAGACGCAGCGTTGGAAGGCCTCCCACAAGGTAGACCGGCGACCTGGCGAGGGTCGCGGAAATCCGAAGGATGCGAGACGCACAGGACGTCTTTCGGCTGAAATGATGATCATGATGATGATGAAGATGATTTTTATTAGAGCCTCTCGTTCTCTCTAAACCGCTGCTAGTCATTAACTTAAAACTAGGTGCCTAGTGAATGAGTTTGAAGTTTAATTATAATCAATTCCTTCTACATTAATTTCCAAGAATTAGGACTTTAGCGAGTTTATATAAAATACCGTGACGCGTATACGCTTTTAAACTAAAGTTATTGTTTATGCGATAGAAGAAAAAGGCATAAACATATACTACATAAATTATTATTAGCAACCCGTCCCACTTTCTCACGGGTGTTAGAAATGTTTAAAATTCTCGGCTTCTCCACCATAATATGCATATTTTATAACCCTTCAAACCTTCTTAATAAATCACTCTGTCTTTTGGTGAAAACTGGTGAAAACCATCATTGCATGAAAATCAGTTCAGTAACTTTGGAGCTTATCGCGAAAAGACAGTCGCGGTAGGATAATTTGTTTTATAATATGTGTCTCGCTTCCGGCAGTTGATTTATTGACAGCAAAACAAAGCATGCCATCTAGTGATAACTAGAAGAACTTATAGTTGGCCTGCTTTTGGCAGTCAGGTGTTTCCGTTTAGCTAGGAGGTTAAAGAGATCCTACCAGGATGGCGGACAATCTAAACCAGGTCGCCGCAGCGTGTAGGTCCGGCAGTACTTCACACCGGGACAGCTTCTAATGTTATACAAAGCACAGGTCCGATCGTGTGTGGACCTGCAAAATGCCACCTGGCAGCACCTAAACGGTGAAGGAAAACATCGTGAGGAAACCGAAATGTGACATCCGTTAATCTGCACTGGTCCCACGTGATGGGTTACGGTCCATCTAGGTCTAAAAGTCTCAACAGTGGGAACATTACAAGGTCGATAATACTCATGCTAATGCTAAAACCCACATAGACCCACCTGGTGGCTGACCGTAGTTTTAACATCCTGACCATCCACCATGTATGTAATTGAATTGTCTCCTTTACAGACACAATATACCAACAAGTCTGGCCGCGTTTAGTCAAGAAGTAAGCTTTCGCAACGTAAAGTTCTGTAGATCCTGCACCTCCTGTGAGATGGGCAAGACTTGTGTGCAGGACTTCCTGGAGCTCGTCAATGGGATCAGGAAGAAGTGCCCCGACCTGCTTACTGAGTGCTGGTGGGAAGGCCAGCCTTTTCCGTGCTGTGAAAGGTAAGGAATTCTCATGAACATACCTATTACTAGTTGTACCTGTGGTTGCACTCACGTCTGTGGTTACTGCTCCACTCCTATTAGTCGTAGCGTAATGTTATATAGCTTATAGCCTTCCCCGATAAACGGACTATCCAACATTGCACAACATTTTATTTTTTCAAAATCAAGATTACCTATTTTTAAATAGGTAAACTTTTTTATGCCTGTTATTAGCAACACATTACAGTTTTTCTTTTTAAAATCCATCCACAGTCAACGAAATTCTGGGTAAAAACCCCCAGGCACTGGATTATTAATTCTTTTATAGGTCTCTTCTACAAAATAATTATAAGCATCGATTAGATATTCAATTCTTGGTAGTTCAACTGCTGTTGGTGGTCAACTACCGCAAAATGCACAGCTTACAAAGAAAATGTGCTTCTAAAGTTTGGATCATTCTGAGAATATCCTCTAGTCTGCATGGTTAAGTATTAAATAATTAGTTCCAGTAATAAATCTAGCTTCATTTCAATTTTATTTCCATTTTGAATTTAAAGTTAGAAGTGAACAAAATGTCTTCTCTACAATGATGAGGTTGAGCCCTGTTCACAGTGTTCACATTATTATTTATTATTATTTATATACTCTTTATTGTACACCGTAACAATACATTTTTCACAAGAGCTTAGCATTAGTAGGGGTGGTACAATGGGCGGTCTGATCGCTAACAGCATTAGTCGAGTACTTACCTAAGACATAGGTAAACATTGTACGGGTAAGTTGTCGCTACGATAGGACTTTTTTCATAATACATTTATTGAAGGTGAAATTATCTAATGACTTCTCCTGCTCTAAGGCGTTGCGGAAAAGAGTTTCAAACTGTAACTAAATAAAACCACACCTGTGTTCCTTTAAAATTGTAAAAACCTACTTTAATGCCAAAGTTCTCAGTATTCAGAGTAAAGAGCCACTTGATTCTCAAGCAATATTCTTCTTTTTTTTAGATTTACTTATTAAATGATTATGGCTTACGGCTAGTTTTTTCATCAAACACTAAAACTATCAGTAAAACCATTAACATTTACATGACCATGGCTGTCATAATGGCAAATGTGTTTCTTCATCCAAATAACAGCTAAACTAAAAGTCAAAAGAGTTGCCGCTACGCAAACGTCGTAATTACCCCTAAAACACGTGGGGAGCTTTTTTTACTCATGACAACATCGCAACATCACTGTCCAGTAGTGTCATAAGTCAAATGTCATTTGTTGTTTAGGGTGAAGGCGGGATATATATTGCTAGCTAGTTTAATCCTTTAAATATTTTTGGACCTATTTTTAAAATTCTAAAAGCATTTGTGGTTTTAGAATTTTAACCCCCCATGGTATTTCTGTCCATTTCCTCGAAAGTTGACTGTAATTGCTCTGTATTCCATACTCTAACTCGAACATACTCTCATCCACCAGTCCACCCCGGGCCCACGTGGTGGATCATTCCTCTCCTAGAGAGCAGACTTGAGTCCCAGCAGTGGGATTATTATAAGGCTGATAATGCTAATGCAAAATGCTACTCGAACTCGCACTCCTTCCTTTCTTTTATATATTCATGGCATGGTTCTGCTACATTCGTACATATTACAAATAAAAAAGGGGGCAAGTGTGAGTCGGACTCGCGCACTGAGGGTTCCGTTTCCGTTTGTAATTTTTTGATAACAAGGCATCTATGCCACCGCGGCATTTATTCCCGCCTTTACCCTATTTCTTAAAAAAAAAAACTTTAAAATAAAATGTGTTTGAACGCATCCATAATGAACGCAGTGAAGTCAATACAATTTTGTCAAAATGACAGTGACTATAGCTTTAACAGCCCCTCAATGAGCAGTAACAGTCAAACCAACGGTTGAAATTGTGAAGAAACGAATTTAATCGTTATTATTACTTTATGTCGTTACTTTGGCTGTTACCTTTGATGAAAAAACTGGCCGTTAGTAAGTGTAAAGAAATGTGTTTAAAACAAAATATAAAATTGGAACATACTTCCCTTCAATGTGAACGCAGCTTCAAAATGTCCTAGATAGAGTCTCGTCGCTACAAAATTAAACGCTACACTTTACGAGTGAAAATGGTGATATTAAAGCCATCATGATCGAGTTTCGCGCCAAATTAAATTTTGAGCTGTATTCATGAGCTAAACGAATCTGCTTGAAGCCGTTTTAAATAAAATTCTTTAAGGAAATGGTTAAGTTGGAATAGTTATAATAGAAATAGGAAGTAATGAATACTTATCTAAAGATTTTTTCTTTTATTAGGCCATTAATACTATTGTAATGATGGCCATTGTAATAAAAACACTGATAGTTAATCTAAACTAACTAGCCCTTTATGTCTTTCTGATTGCTGTGCTAAGTTTTCCCTCTCCCTTTTGCATACACATCTATCTTCTACCACTGCAAACCAGTGCCCCTGTCCAAGTAAGCCCTTTATCTTCCCATATTTGTCTTTGTCTGTCGCAATGTCTTTAATGGGACCTAATAAGTGGTTCTTTTAGTGGCTCATTTGACATGCAGCCCATGTCTGGCCCCATGGGGCCTAAGGACCTAACTGGAACTTAAGTGGAAATCGGCTTGATTTTAAGTAGCTATTCGGGTAAATTTAAAATTAGTTCTCATCCAAACTATAACATCATTCTGGCAATTATAAATTTCAAAATAAAATTTTAAAAAATTAGAGGAATTTTGAGCGCGTAAGGTCCTTGAAAATGCGGAAATGTTCTGTTTTAGCAATGAAAGGTGTTTGAACAACCGTAGGCCTACTTAATACCTAAATCCTCTCCTTCATGTTGTACTTTAATAGGTATTTCTTGGTAATAATTCAGATAGTAATTTGACTTTGACAGTTCTTACTCCGTATTCTCAAACGACAGTCGTTATTTAGGCCCTAAACCGCATCGGTATTGCCAACATTACTCAAGCTAAATTAAAGATAACAACGGTATTGCCACTTTATTGCCTGTTTCGGACCCAAGCATTTATTGCTAGGTCTTAAAGGGCAAATTACTTTAGTTGTAAAGACTAATTTGGCAATCTAGTTGTAAAATGTGGGGATTTAATAGGTTTGTGTAGGACTTAACTGAATAATTGAAAAAGAATACTAGCAGAATCTATTTATCGAAATAGAATTGGTAGTTTTTTTAAGGTGAGAAATCAGCCGATGACTTTTCCCGTTCTAGGGTGTAGCAGGAAGACATATTAAGGAAGACTGTCACTGACTCAAACCAGCCCATATTTTCCATCCTAAAGTGCAACTGCAAAATACTGACAGGATATTGCCTTAAAAGTCTGACATGGTCTTTCATTCCACTCTACAGCAGAAGAAGTTATTGGAAGGTTTCTCAGCTTTAAAAAAATGTATTCTTAATACTCTATCACCAATTCTATTTTGGCATATGATTATGCCTTTTTTTGTGAGTTTGGCTATCATCAAAACTGGGTGAAGAAGTGCCAGACTTTTACTGACCAAAATCCTGTATTCCGTTAGTTGCTCTTTGCGTTCCGAGGCTTCGGTAACTCTTTCAATCAATCTCGTAACCCTCGACGTCCACATGGATCATGGATCATATCGTTAGAAGGTTACCTTTCAACATGAGTTTTTTTATTGTTTCTATATGAAGCTGCTGAGAGTCAATGTAATAAGTTCCTGCAAGCTAGTCGAATCAAATATAGAATTTATAACTTGTTTCTGCCAGCATAAAATTGGGACCCCTATTTTGATTGAGTGCGTCTAATAAAAGCGCGACCTGGAGTTTTTTTTTAAATTGGCAACATTATTCAGCCGCAATTGTAGGAAATAAAAAAAATGTGAAGTGTCAAAACATGATTTTCCTACTAGTTAGTAATATCACACACAAATTTTTTGGATTTAACCTCTTTTTCTCAGGTCGCGCTTTCATTAGACGGACTATCGGCCGAAATTAATATTCAATCCGTAACCCAAGACCGAAATCGATCGCAGACATACACCGATCTATGGATCGATCTCCAATCCAGGTCCCAATATCGAAAAAAGGCAATCCCGCTGTTGCTCAATCCGCAGATAAGTGGAAATCCATTCCCTCTTGCTTATTCCGTTTTATGCAATTGCTATGATTAAAATCATTGTTACTTTATACAAAATATAAAAGAATTATTTATAAACAATTGTTCTAATTTATTGTAGGTACTTTTTATTGTAGACATGTCTAATTGTATAAGACTCAAGCGCACATTTAAATGGTGACAAAATTCTAAATGTTTTTGTTAAAATGGAACGAACTCCGTAGAACGGACTCAAAAGGACCCGTTTTTTTAGCCTGTGGTAGTTTGACGGATGTTTGTTTTTTCCAAGTTGATGCCGCGTCTGGTCACTGCTGCCAGTACTAAAATAAGAATGAACCGGATCAAAGAAGGTCTTATTTAATTGCTTTTTTCGAAGTTCAATATCAAGCGATTGATATTTATATAACTATATTTGTGCCAATTGGTAGTGATAAGGAGCCACATATTTATTTTGCTGGTGATAGTGATGGTAGTGGTGATACCTACACCAAGAATTTATTAATTATTTACTTATAAGTATTTATATATAAATTATTCTTTAATAATTATTTATAAGCCGTTGAATGCAATGTAATTTAATGTAACCTTCACAGTTTCATAAAGTTAGTTTAGGAAATGGTAAAGATTATTATTTACTTTTGGATTTGTTGCTTAGCTCTTTAAGGGCTTGTCCAGAAAGGGCGAATCCGTCGCGATTTTCTCTTGCTTATCAAGCGCAACCGTTGCGCCCCGAAATAACGTACTAACGCGGGAGCATTCAACAATAAATTCCGGTTCAAAATTTTGGCGCTCAATTTCCCTGGATACGTGCACTCGCTCTGGAGTTCGCGCGTTAACTGGACGCAACAAGGGGTCCCTAGTATCTCGACTCGCGCGCAATACGCGCGAATCACGCGCGTGTCGAGGGTCTGGCGTTGTGCATACGATTTACGCGCGTATATTGAATTCGCTTCTTCTGGACAAGGTTTAGACTTATGTAGCTGAATAGATTTGACTGAATTTAGGATACTTTATTCCAGAAAACATTGCGTTACCTTGAAACAGCAGCTACTATCAAATCAAAATGGGGGCCGAGTCACCCGCGTCCGTAGGAGAATACCCGAAGCTACCCTACACGTGGTCCCCGGGTGGTGCTAATCAGGTGACACTAACTGGTGGTAGGTTTCGACCGTTGGCTTGCGACCACCCACTGAGCAAAGACATACCGCCAAGCGGCCTGGCCGTGTTCCGGTATGATGCTCAGTGTAGCCAGTCTAGAGGAGATGGGTCGAAATAGTTGTTCCAACGCATGCAGACCAGCCTGGCTCGTGCTGATATGAGGGTATCGGGAGACTAGTCGCGGAGGGTAGCGGGATCCGAGGCACGGTGCACCGCTGGCCGACCGCAGTTAGTTGGGGGCCCAAGTAATGTGCCAGCCACACATGAAAGGCTGCCCCGCCAACTGGCGAAAAATCCCGGAATGCGCCATCGTGCTGGTTGGCGACCAGACGAGAGGGCCCGATGGACATTCCCGGGGGGGCTCGGGCGTCCCCGCAGTCTCCAGGCTAGTCCCCCAATGATATCGTCCTTTCAGAGCGAGCCTGAAGGTTAGCAGCGTGGAACCTCATTTCACTTCCTTCTCCTCTCACCCATTCACCCAAAATGAAAAGGAATAAGAAAAAGAGTTTTGCAAAACAGCGGCAGCACTCCCTCTCTCACAAAGTGCACCTCACTAACATACGAGGCCTGCACTCCAATCTCGTAGCAGTCCACCACCATCTGGAGACTAATAAACCAGCTCTCTTATTCCTTTCGGAGACGCAGATCAAATGTCCGTCCGACGTGTCGTACCTTTTATACCCAGGGTATACCTTGGAGCACAATTTCAAACCACGTGCGGGTGTATGTATGTACGCCCGGGATGACATTTGCTATCGGCGTCTCCGTAACCTTGAGGACTCCAGGTTCTCGACGCTTTGGACTTTGGTGGACACAGGCTTGGATAAAATTATCTACGCTTGTGTCTACCGCTCGCACAGCGGAGATCAGGAGACATCCGGGCTCACACAGCATCTGAGTGAGGCAGCGGATGCGGCTCAGCAGCGGTACCCTTCTGCCCAATTAGTGTTACTGGGGGACTTTAATGCCCACCACCAAGAGTGGCTTTTCCCGTACCAGTGCACAGACCATGCTGGTCGAGAGATGCGAAAGCTAGCGATAGCATTAGATCTCACCCAGCTGGTCCAGGGGGCAACGAGGGTGCCGGATGTGGATACGCACACAGCCAATTGCTTGGACCTTCTGCTGACAACAGATCCAGACCGTTACTCTGTGTCGATATGTTCGCCAATTGGCAGCTCCGACCACTGTCTGGTTAAGTCGGTATCTGTCTACTCCCCGCCCGACCCCAGCCCTAGAGGCACCCGGCGGATTTGGCGATACAAGTCAGCGGATTGGGATGGCTTGCGGTCTTTCTTCGCATGCTATCCTTGGCAGCCAACTTGCTTCTCTTCGGATGATGCCTCGTCGTGTGCAGATGCCGTGGCGGATGTGTTGCGACGGGGGATGGAGTACTACATTCCATTCTCTGACGTAACGATGTCCGACCAAGCTCGTCCATGGTTTAGCACCGAGTGTGATCGCGCAGACGCGCTTAAACACGCGGCATACCGTGCTTGGTCCGACGCGCGTATATGCAAGGCAAGCGACGTGGCTCAAAAAAAGAAGGCCTTTAACAAGGCTGCCAAGTCCTGCAAGAAGGTGTTGTGGAGGTCTCGGTTTGACCACATTAGCCGAATAGGGAACAAACTTGCTTCATACCCTGCAGGGAGTAAAGCATTTTGGTCCCTGGCAAAGTCGGTTGAATCGAACTTCTGCCGTCCCTCACTCCCACCACTGCTGAGGCCCGATGGGTCACTGGCTCACACTGCGGAGGAGAAAGCAAATTTATTTGCCTCTCTTTTTGCGGAATCTTCGCGTTTGGACTCTCGTGGCGCGCGGCCCCCCGTTTCTCCGGATGGATGCGGGACGAGTATGTCAGACATACGCATCCATCAGAAAGACGTTCGTAGGGTCTTGCGTAACCTCGACGTGAACAAAGCTAGTGGCCCCGACGGGATACCAGCGGTCGTGCTTAAAACTTGTGCGCCTGAATTGTCTCCAATTTTGACTCGCCTGTTTCGCCTCTCATATGAGACTGGAAAAGTGCCGGTTGCATGGAAGCAAGCTAACGTGCAGCCTGTGCCCAAAAAGGGTAGCCGAGCCGACCCAGCGAACTATCGTCCTGTATCCATCACGTCCATTCTCTGTAAGAGTATGGAAAGGGTGCTCAACAGGAAGCTCCTGGCATACCTAGAAGCGAATGATATACTCAGTGACCGGCAATACGGTTTTCGACAAAATCGGTCTACTGGGGATCTTCTAGCGTATGCCAGTCACATCTGGAGCGAAGCCATCGAGAAGCATGGGGAAGCGCTTGCAGTCTCCCTTGATATCTCGAAGGCTTTTGATAGGGTCTGGCACGAAAACCTTATTGCTAAGCTTCCTTCCTTTGGTCTACCCACTGGCTTGTGTAATTGGATCGCCGACTTCTTGAGGGATCGATCCATCCGAGTAGTTATTGACGGTTGCTCTTCCGGACAAATGTCTATTAACGCCGGAGTCCCTCAGGGGTCGGTGCTCTCGGCTACACTGTTTTTGCTGCACATAAATGATCTTCTTAAGCCCGGTACCTTTGGGTATGCAGACGACAGCACTGTTGCTGAGAGATACGTGTCCGACGCACGCGCTAGTGGGTCACAGATCCAGTCTTACCGAGAGGCTATGGTTGAGCGCTTGAACTCGTCCTTGAAGGCGGTCTCTGATTGGGGCGATGCCAATCTGGTGAAGTTCAATGCTGCAAAAACCCAGGCGTGTCTTTTCTCCGCTAAACGGAGTCAATTCCACCCGGCTCCATCTTTCCGGGGTGTAACCGTTCCGATAACCGACCACCTTGAGCTTCTTGGAGTAACACTCTCGTCTACTCTCAATTTCGGCTCATACATCGAGGCAAAAGCCCAGCTGGCTGCTAAAAAATTGGGGATCTTAGCAAAGGTGAGACGGTACTTTACGCCGGAACAGCTGCTCAACCTGTATAAAGCGCAAGTTCGATCGTGTATGGAGTACTGCTCTCATCTTTGGGATGGATCTGCCAAATACCAGCTTGATGCACTTGAGTCGATTGAGAAGCGAGCCAAGAAGATCATCGGTAATGATGCACTTGTTGAGTCGAAACTCCAAAGTCTTGGACATCGGCGCCGAGTTGCTAGCCTGTCGGTTTTCTATCGGTTGCACTTCGGGGAGTGTGCACAGGAATTGCACAATTTAATTCCGTCAAGTCCTTTCCATCATCGGACCACTAGGCGTACGGCGATGCGTCACCGGTATATGGTGAACATTCCACCCATACGCACAAAGCGGTTTGGAAACACATTTATTATGCGTACAGCTAAGGAGTGGAATTCCCTGCCGGGGTCTGTGTTTCCTGATAGCTACAACTTAGGAGTCTTCAAGTCAAGAGTGAATAGGTTACTTCTAGGCAGGCGTGCTCCATCGTCGGCCACATCAACGCTTACCATCAGGTGAGATTGTGGTCAAACGCGAGCCTATGTATAATAAAAAAAAAAAAAAAAAAAAAAAAAAAAAAAATCAAGAATAAATAATAAAGAAAAAATAATAAAACTAATTTGTTATGTGGATACATAATGTTTTATTTGCTTAAGTAAAATAATTGGCAATAAGATCTGTTCTAGTTTGGATATCATGGTCATCTGTGTTCTGGCTATTATTGTCATCACTCGTATGTGTTGTATCCTTGACTTGGTTCCTCAGGAGGAACGTTTGCAATATTATTATTTCTACATATGTAATACTGCAGTAGCTGGTATATAGCCTGAACAACTGGCAATGATACACGAAGTGTGAGTGCCACAACTGGAAATCTACGTTTCCAAACACCAAATGTTCTGTAAACAAACATACACTTTTATTAGATCACTAGCTTTTACCCGCGGCTTCGCTCCCGTCAAATGACTACCCTACATATCCTACGCTACCCTACCCTACCTTCCCTACCTACCCTACACTACCCTACCTACCCTACACTACCCTATACTACCCTACACTACCCTACACTACCCTACACTACCATACACTACCCTACCTACCCTACACTACACTACCCTACACTACCCTATACTACCCTACACTACCCTACACTACCCTACACTACCCTACACTACCCTACACTACCCTACACTACCCTACACTACCCTACACTACCCTACACTACCCTACACTACCCTACCTACCCTACTTTTCCTAACTTTTTTTTTTTTAATTTTTCTCTCCGTAAGAACCATCATTGAACTTCAAGGAACATTTTAAAAAAAGAATCAGCCAAATCGGTCAAGCCGTTTTCATGTGATGTCGTGACAACGGAAAACGGGTTTCATTTTTATATATATAGATAAGTACCAAGGCAATAAAATGGGTACATTAAATTAATGCATTAGAAGGAAATACTCTGATATGGACTATCATAGTTAATGTAAGATTTGATCTATCTGCGTGCCAAATTTCATTGAAATTCTTTCACTTCATCTGGTTTCTGCAATCATGTTTACATATTTTTATATGTACTGTAATACAAATTTTCTATTTTACTAGACATTTTATATTGTTAACTATTGAACTCACCTTGATGAGGTTACACGGACAACCGGCATCATTTCAGACAACAAAAAATTAATGCAGATTTCGATAATCTGAACCTAAATGTAAAGTGTGCATCATCCAGACTCTGCATATAGTTCACCCTTTTCATCCTTCTTGAATTTACGCGTCGGCATCGCAGCTCTTCACCCGCTTCACTATCTGAGCTATCCCAATCGAATAACTCAAACAGGGCCTCCATATCACTGTCACTATCACTGGAGCTAGAGAATACCGACACTGCTATTTTTACAAAATTAAATGAAATCTGTACCTAAAGCAAATATGAAATCTGCCAAAATTGTAAGATCACAATTTGGATTGTTTTCATCGATCCAAGCAAATGTCAAATTCAACGGATTGGTTATTGACACGCTCAAACTGTCATTTCCGAAAAGAAGTCACTCTATATCAGTGATCCGACCTCTACAGGATTGCTTGGTTTTAAAGATTGCGCTTTCAGTTCGTGGATAGCTTATTGGCACACTTTATTACATATCGGGATTTTATTTTCGATCTTCAATCCAAAGATTTTAGATTAGATTGATTATTAATTTCGGCCGTATATCACCTTTAGGGGGTAATGTTAGAAAATCTTCTTTTGGTACTGGCTTACCTTATAAAAGAAAACTTTGTGCAAACTTTCACGCGAATAGTCCCAGTAGTTTCATTGTACTGTTTTTTAATTAAATGTGCAGGTTTCGTCCAGTACCTACGGAGTTCGGAACCTGCTTCGCGTTTAACTCTCACTGGGCTGATGATGAGACGAGCATCACGGTGAACAGGAGGAGTGGTCTTCCAACTCTGGTGTTTACTGCTACTCCGTCTGTCAATGTGAGTATAGACGAAAAGAATTCATCATTGTTACCATGTTCCTGCAATTGTCCCATTTTACTTAGGTCGGTGCAAAAGGGGTTTTTCTTTCCATTCTGTCCTGTCTCTAACTCTAGTTTCCTTCATATCACTCCTTGTACAATCCACATATTGTTTCTTTGTTATCCTACTCCCTCTCTATTCACGTGTATATTTTTATGTTTTTCTGTGACTTTCTTTTCAATCGTCATCTTCATAAGACCATATTAACACCAACGATTCACTTTTCAGTCACTATAGCGCTACTTTTGAATTTCCTCTAATAAAATATAATTTTAACACAGCGTTCGTTAGTTTTAACCAATAACATTCAAACAAAAAAAGAACTGTGATTAAAGGGATTGTGATTGGTGGTAGAATAGAATAGAATAGAATAGAATTGTCTTTTTTGTAAGAGTGTAAAGCGTTTTTTCTTTCCATGTGATTGTCTATGAGTGTGAATGATTTCTAAAAGTTTGTCAGTCTATGTACAATTGTACATATTATAATGAAACTTTTGGGACTGGTACCATTTAAATCAATAACTTTGTGGATAGGGTCCTTTTTGAAGACAGCACTTAATAAGATGAGAGATTATAGGTGAAATACACTTTTAAATAGGAGATGCGGGCTATGCTAATATACAACGATTTTAATTTTTGTTACAGATATGGATCCATTCGCCTGATGACATGATAACTATTGCTTCGGAAAACATACTTGGTTTCTGCGCCACTTTGCATCGCATCACCGATTTTGAAGTTACTTTAAAGGTACTACGTATAGGGTTGACTTTTTTTCTATTGAGTTCGTTCGTTTTTACATTAAGCCAGTGTCAACTATAGCGTTTCCTTAAGTTCCATTAGAATTCGCAAGTTATTAATAAATTCTAATGCGTTTTACAGTATTTGTCAGCAACGCAATATAATTCTCAGCCCCCTTTTGCTTCATTAATGATTCTACATATTTTCCAATTGTATAGATACTCGAGATAAGAAATTAAAATTTTAGCACACGTCAAGCGGCAGGTCGAGTACGTGTGACACTCTATTGAATTATCCACTTTGCGGGGCCTCGCGGCATAGATCGGTATATTTTTAACGGGCTTCAAAAACAGGAGAAAAAAGATAAAACAGGAGGTCCTGTGTTCGGCTGTAGGTATTTTTTATGCTTACAAAGCAGAGTGCGACTGGCCTGGCCAATATCCAATTTAGCATTTCATGATAACGATATGGTTAGAAGGGTTGTGACTATTTAGGTGACGTAAAAGAGAAGGCATGTTTAGTAGACGCGGGCTTGCGGACAGCGAGCAATGGACAGTTTACTGTAGGATAAAGGTCAGGCCCGGGTTAAAAATTCACTTTAACCCACTTCTGGGGACGCGGATATTCCAAAAGGTAAGCCCGTGTCTCCAGATCGAAGGCAACGAAGGAACGGAGTAAGGTTTAGTCAGTAAGAGTCTGACACGAAATTCCACTCCGCCCAAGAGCGGGACAAGTCATTCTGATGATTCCTTTTCCTAAAAATAAACTCACTTATCCTTTTAATTTCTATAGGCAGAACAAACAATAAGCGACGTGTCCGTGCAGCTCCTCTCGCCGAACAACCGCGACTGCCTCTTCACCTACGAGCGCCCAGGGTTCGCGCACTTCTGGCCATTTCCGCGGTACTCCTACAGTGCCTGCGTCATGTACAGCAGGGCTATCGTACAGGCAGAGGTCTGCAATTGTACGCACCATTTTATGCCGCAAATTGGTGAGTAGATATATTCCATGAGCGTTTGCGCACCTTGACCTATTGTGTAAAGGTTCAATTACACAACTCGATTGCTTATGAAATTCGGACTAACCACTAAATGTAAATGAACTGAGTCGAGTATCAACCATCAACCTTCATCAATCTACTGCTGGACAGGCATTTCTCAAGTTCGGAACGCCTGATAAACATCGCATAGCAACAACACGACAAATCACAGCAGTAATTAGCTGCTACGTAATGTGCCCGGTTTAATGACATCTCACTTGTTCATACACCTCAAACTGTTAACACCAATTTTTTCTTTTAACTTGCATTGAGCATCCAGAGTTTATTTCCACCAGAATATACCTTTACTCCCGCACAACTAATATTCCACCACTATCACTAATATTCTCTGCATTGCCCAAAGGTTCACTGGTAGAAAATGCCTAAGGCATTAAGTCCGCCTTTGCACCTTATGTGCGTTAAGTAATAAATAAATAAAACGCCCGTATTCGAACAGTTTTCGTTTTGGTTCCAACCCGAATGCAGACGCAGGGAACGAGAGTAAAACGATTAAATTAATGCATTGGGAGCCCAAATTCGAGTAACGTTTTTTGTAATTGCGCCATAAGAGTGGTAATAATAGCTTTATTCATGAGCTATACTTTAATACAACTATTAGCTTCTGTCCGCAACTTTACCCGCGTAAGAGGAGGTAGGTATCTCTGTGCAAATTTTGAACCCCCGTTTCAGCACCTTATGGAGTGAATTTTGGAAATTCCTTTCATAGTGCTTGCCTACGTCATAAAAAGAAACCTTATGCAAAATTCATGATCCTAGTCTCAGTACTTTTGGCTCTACGTTGATATGCCAGTTAGTCAAGTTCTTCTTTTACAACGCAGACGAAATGTACTTCTTTTTTATAAAACTGCAACAGTTTTGATTATTATCTCCTCTGTACAAGAACAGAGGGCCTTACCACGAGCTGTTGACGCGATCCATTTGACGCCTTAAACTGAAATATTAAAGGGATGGAGCTTTAAAGGGTGTACTGTATAACTCCATCCCTCTTTCTTGCTTGTACGCCTGTTAATACGTCATGGTCAGGCCCCAGGACTTTGTCCTGCAGTAAATCGTTTAGTAACAGGCTTGCATCATTGAATGCTCTTGTTTCATTTTCAGGTACTATACCGAAGTGTGCCTTCAAAGGTTTACTTTGTCTTCATAAGGCAAAGAGAGGTAAGTGCTTATTTATTGAATTCTTTATGCACACAAGAGTAAAGAGGCGGACTTAATGCCTTGAGGCATTCTCTATTTATTCTTATTGTTGGATCACATTGTAATTGCTATCACCTAATGTAATTGGCCTTTGGCCGTGTTATGTTAAAGTAAATAAATAAAATACTATTATTTTCTTATGGCGCAATTTCATTAGTCGATAGGGCCCGAATACCGGGTGCGAGAGATGTCTGGAACGCGTGTTCCAGGGCCAACATGTATCGACTTGTAACTTTCATTGGTTGTTATCTCGCCTGCGGGGACTCTCCGTATGCTGTATACCGAATGAGTTAACGACCAGTGAAATTGCGCCATGTCGTGCACTCTTGACAGTGGTCGTGGTCATGTCTTGGTCGAGTCTTGCGCCACCGCCTCTCTTGTGATGTGACCCCATGCAGCTCTGTGTTTGATGGTTTGAGAGTTGTCATAGATTTGAAATGAAATGAAATTTGTTTGCAAGAATATATGTGGTTAAAGTGCGTATAATGAAAGCGTGACCTGGAGTTTTTTTTCTTAAATTTAATAGGCAAAATTATTCAGTCGCAATTGTAGGAAATAAAAAATTGTGAAGTGTCAAGACATGATACTTATAATAAGTAAGTAATACCACATAATTTTTTTTTGGATTTAACCTCTTTTTCTCAGGTCGCGCTTTCATTAGACGGACTGTACATAATAACATGGTAAAATTATTTTAGACCCACTATGTTCTACATAACAGTCGTACAAATATTTCTAAAACATGTAAAACAGTAATAATCAAGAAATTAAATCAACCTCATTAACGAGGTTCGTCCACCGAGTTGAAGAGCGTCCACGTTATCTTCTTTTTTTTCCCTTGCACCACTAATCTTTCTATCAAGTACTCGTCACGGGTGACATTTTCGAAGAATTTGAGGATGCATATTTTCACAGACGACAAATCCTTTTTGTGTACCTACTTCGTAATACTCTATTGCTTTTGCACTTTTAGATGATTTGAGCACGGACCACTACCACTGTCCGATGGCCTGCGAAGAAGTTATTTACAAAGACATCCATGTTGCTTGTCCGTAAGTAAAAAACCACTAAAATTAATAACTAATTGCCCGTGCACCGTTCGTTGGGTGTTAAACATTTTTGGCGTAAAAAATATTATTCACCACAATCAAATATTCGCCTATCATCTCATCTTCATCATTTCAGCTGAAAGACGTCCTCGTTAGACATAGGCCTCCCGCAAGCGTCGCCACAAAAGAACAAAAATTCCCTATCCCTCATTTCCCTTCCCTAATTTTGCCTATCACTCCATAATAATTCTATTAAAAGAAACTTCTTTGGTTTAGTAGTTCTAAAGATTACTTCCTGCAAAAAAACACACATACCATATTCTTTTCTTGTAGTCGTCAATCAAGCAACGTGCCAGAGGAACTGTTACGTCGAGGTACACGCGGGAGTATACGCCTGGGCAGCCATCCTACCCTGAGGGTTCGTCGCCAGGCTATCAGAGAACTGCTTGGACTTGTCGGTGAGATAAAGTTTATTAATAAAAGCTACTCAAACCGTCAAGAGAAGGCTGATTTTATTCACGGGTGTGATTTTTAAGGCTAAGACAAGGATTCTGGATTAAGGGGTGTATATACAATATATGCATATTATATTTTTTTGAAAATATGTATGTCAAGCTAACATAAACTAATTATAAATAAAACTTCTGTTTGTCTATTATATTATATTTGGTTTCAGTATAATTATTGTCTTTAAATTATCTTACAGGTGTAAAAAAGTAGAGTACTGACCATGGAGTTAAAGCTGTTTTTGTCTTGGACGGCTTGAATTCCTCATTTCACACTCAAGTTTCTATATTAACTCCTTCGCACTACTCGGGAGTTACTTATATAAATCCCTTACTGCGTTCTGGATTAAAAATTTGCAACCTTCGTTTCATTTAGCATTTGTCCGTGCCTTTAAGACGCTGCTTTATCCCCTAGACACATAATCTATGTTCCTTTGGGATAATTTTTAATTTCAGACGAGTAAAGCCGCGAGCAGAAGCTCCTAATGCCATAACTTTACATTTGTGTTCCAGTTGATGTCGGCGGTGTCATCGGAGTGTTCTTTGGCGCTTCCCTCCTCAGCTTCATAGAAATCGTTTACATACTATTCATACGGAGATACACATAACTTATTTTTACTAAACCTAAGGTAAGTTGGTTCTCACTTGATGCTGTAACTACTTGGCAAATAGAGTACGTCTAATGAAAGCGCGACCTGGAGTTTTGTTTTAAATTTCATTGGCAACATTATTCAGCCGCAATTGTAGGAAATAAAAAAAATGAAGTGTCAAGACATGATTCTCCTACTAGTTAGTAATACCACATACAATTTTTTGGATTCAACCTCTTTTTCTCAAGTCGTGCTTTCATTAGATGGACTCTATGAGCATATGAACCTGTTGGGTCCTAATATGAACATGTTGAGTCTATTCAACATCGCTTAAGATGTTGTTCCTAACAAGGCTTTTTTTATTTTGTTATTATTTTCGGATGGGAAATCCCTCCACTCTGGAGCGGTAAAAATGATTGGATAATAACTTCTTCTGCGTGGTAGGGTGCGTCAGACTATAACTAACTAAAACCCACCCGTCTTCTATTAGTTGCCCCTTGAGTTTCAGGCCATTGCTACTTATTCCGATAATCTAGCAACCCTACACATTTACCTATATCTATAGAAAACCTCCCATTATAAGTATTTTTTATACTTTCCAGTAATAAGTTTCGATCCCATGAAAAAATCTATGATATAACCTCATTGCTGTCTTGATAAATCTGTAGTCGACACTTGACACAGCAAAGTTAAAATCCGAAACTCATTTGAAACCGGAGAAGCTGAAAAAGAATATTACAAAAATGACATTTGTAAAACAGCCTTATTCAAAATTGATTTTTAATTTTTGCCCAATTATTACAAATAATCAAGTTCAATGGCTATTAAATTATTAGCGGCCGTTTGTTTGGTGCAGGTAGTTATTGTAAATCTTACAAGTGCTCAATATCCTAAATTAGACTGGAGGGTGGAATCATTACTTCGGAACTTAAGTAAACCAGGTAAGCATCTCATCTGTTTGACCATTTTTTTATTTAAAAGTATAAGTATCGGACAGAGAAGAGCTCGTGGCTAGATACAGCCGCACGGGTCGATCTTAAAGGTTAAGCAACGCTTGCCAAGGTTGGTCTGTGGATGGGTAACCATCTTAACATACCGAGTTACCTCCGTGCCTCGGTAAGCACGTTAAGCCGTAGGTCCCGGCTGGCATTGGTAGATCTTTGGCAGTCGTTACGGATAGTGAGAAGCTAGTAAATCTGACTCCAGTCTTGCCATGAAGTACCGTGTTATCCCAGTTAATGGGATGTGGAGGTCTGGTAGGCAGCCGCTCCTCGTAAGATACTGGTATTCAGCTAAATCCGGCTTGACTAGAAGCCGCGACCCCAATACCTAGAGTTGGGAAAAGGCTAGGCAGATGATGGTAGATGATAGATTAATAGCGGACAGACTAGATGGTTCTTTCCTGAGTGAGACACTGAATTTCTCTCCACGTGTCAAAATGATTGTTGATAGGTAATTTCCTTTTTATCGTTTCGATATAAAATGTCTGAAATAAAGTTCTTATTATTTATCTTCACCTTCTCTCTATCAAGTTCTATTTATGTAGCTTTAAACAGGTTTCTATGTCAATAGATATTCCTATTCTACTTAAATCTTTAACTTCTTTTTTATATAACATAAACTAAAGCATAAACTAGTGCTTGACTGCAATCCCACCTGATGGTAAGCAGTTATGCAGTCGTTGATGGTGAGGCGCACTAGTCCTCACTACCCTACCTACCCCACCTTACCTTACTCTACTTTTGCCCACTATCCAAGGACGCGTATTCGTCGTCATACGCTTGGTGTTTTGTGCGTGAAGCAACGACACGACGGCATAACGCTACTTCCTCAACAGAGTTTCATAGTTTTGTATGTAAGCTTCACGCAGGCGTATAATGACAAATTCGTGTGTATGAAGCTACGTAACCGTGGACAATATGCCTTACCCTGCACAACAAAAAGTAGAAAACATATAGCCTATGCCACTGTGTTAAATTAGCATTTCATTAATGAAATAATGTTTTGAAATTCTTCTAATTTTTCTTCGTTGTAAAATAAACCATTATTCAACAGCTGAATTGGAGAACTGCGGGCAGACGATATGCAATCCTCCTTGTCCGGGGGCGTACCCTCCTCTGCGCTGTCCCGTCGACATCCCCCCCTGCCACTTCGGATGTGCCTGCTACACCGACTGCCGCAGGGGGGAGGTCACCTGCTTCCAGACCAAGCACTGTCTCCAGGGCGGCAGGTTCTTCACCGCCCGAAGGAGAGCAAAACTGGTATAATTCGGTTGTTCCCAGACGGTAGTGCGTTAAGTATTTGTGTTTCTCCATCTTCTCCGTTGTCTGTAAAATCGAAATAAACCGTCTAGTAGAAACCGATTGTGATTTGCTGATTGTACTATTGTTTTGTCGTGTGGTGTTCAAATATAAGTGTAATAGTTGCTTTTAAGTGTGTCAATTTTGTTTTTACGATTTTGTAGTGTCATTAAATTTTTGGAAACTATGGTTTTGAGCTGACTAGTGCATAGAAAATTACTAAAATGTCAAAAAAGCAGGCTAAATAGAAAATATTGGCAAAAATGGCATAAAACTTCCATCTATGTTTAGTTACATGAATCTATTTTTTTGGACTTTTTAGCCTTGGTAAAAAAGTAAAGCAGATTACATCGTGAATAGAATTATACAAGGCGCCAGATAAGTTTGGAATAAAGTGACCTTCTCTGAATATCTCTACGTACACGTACCTGTACCTGAAAAACAAGCAATGAACTGTTTTTCATTATCTTCTAGAAAATGTACGATAGATGTCAATTCAAGACAGCTTTGTGTCACGTGCGTTACCCAGGCAAAATGTTTTGCTTTAGAGAGATGAGACTTAAACAAATAATTAGTGTATCATGAGGAGCAATTTGTTTACTAATAGCAAAATTTGTTTGAATTGTAGTTTTTAAGTTATTTGAGAAAAACAAATTTTGCTGGAGTAACGTTTGAAACGTTACCCAGGTAAAATCGTCTTTCAAAAATTAGTTTCAGCACGGAACCAAATACATGAATAGATAGCTTTTGTTGCGTAGTAAATGTTTATAAATAGCAAAATTTGTGTGTGGTATAGTTCTTTAGTTATTTAAGATTTTGCTGCGGTAACGTTTTGGGATTTCCCAGATCTCGAAAACGGCTCAACGCAGAAGTTTGAAAAAAATACCAATAAAAGACCTTAATTTGTTTAAATTTGTTTAATCATTAGTTTTTGATTTGGTTGACGTAAACCAATGTAATTAAATGGTTTCAAAAATCAGAAGAAGCGGGTTTACATGTAAACCAATACACTTATAACCAAATAAACAGCTTTTAACAAATACCCGTGGTTCGACGCTCGTTTACATCAGAAATATTAGATTTCATACTTTACACATTAAGAAGATAAAAACAAATTTGATTTATTTTAGACTGGTCGTACTTTAGCTATCAAATACGCAGTTCCCATAACATTAAGAAACATGGCATACTTTAAACAAATTAAAATGATTCCTGAAAATTCCTTCCTGTTAATTGCAGCTTTGAATTACGGCTCTAATGAAAGTTATCTCAAAAACAAGATTATGTCAGCAATTCTCTAATGAGCCGACCAAATTGAAAAGGTCACATAAAAGCGACCGCACCATACATAAGCGCAACCATCTGAAATGAACAGGATAATATAGATGTTTTGTTAGTACAGTTGAATACAAAAGTTTTCTGGTCAGATTAGTTAAAATAATAAAATGGTTAAGATTCATTATTTTTATTTAAAAAATCAGTCTCATACAAATTATATGTATTGCTTTGCCTTAGCATCAACATTTTTAGAGAAAAATCACAGATAAGTTATAACCTAGTATATAATATAGTATAATAATACTAGATTCGTTAAAGCACTTGAAACTTTATGACAGTATAGCTTAAACGTATAAAAACTGTATCCTTTTTGTTTTGTTTACGTTAAGTCTAAGAGCAATATCACAACGCGATTGCCTAGCATGGCGTAGGTATAGAATAATTAAAAGTTAAAGCCTACCACTGAGACCGCCACGTTGTTATTTTAGCCAATAATCACACACACAGTTTTAAGCAATAAAGAGATGAGTCTGTCGTAAAACAATAATATTTCATATTTTGCGCGATATTCTGGTTCAACATTTCCATGATAGCCATTGAAATGATAAAAAAACTATATACTATATTTTCCTAATTGTAATGAAGAAAATGGCAAAGTTTTTTTTTGTGCCGGGGCTAATTGTGTTTTGGGTCACATTTGACGAGTTTTCTTTATTCTGATTCACACCAAAAAGCGTACATTAATATACGCTGAATGACTATTTTATACTGAAACACAACTGTACTGTAAAATAAAAACATTTAATACTCGCATCGTTCAAAGACTTCGTCGTACACACACACATAAACCACAAGCACTTCTCTCCAAAACACTTGGTTCACGACTGATTGTTTCATTGGTTCGGTCGGAGCTAGCGTACCCATAGATAGAGCGTACTCAACTACTCACAGCTAAAGAGTAAGTAAGACAAGGCATATAGCTGTTGCGTTGCAATGCACACAGCGATGCGCGCTGCTCTGACTAGCATCAAGAACGTTAAAACGTTTTTAGCGTGGCTTTGCGTTGTGGTATCAAAATAAAACATTTGGTTTAACAGAAACAACAAATTAAGTACTAAAAATATAGCTACATGTATATATGTTTGTATTGTTTTAAATCACACTATAAATTATACACTATGATATTACACTTTTATTAACTAGTAAAAATTGTGTAATATGGTACTGCACTTAAAAAATATTAAAAAATCGGCTTCACGAATAACGTTTTTCTGCTTAACTGTACAAAACATCGGTTACCAAGCTGCTAATTTGCGAAGATTACCCGTACGTACGGTGCAGTCGCTTTTACGTGACCTTTTCAATTTGGTCGGCTTATTAGAGAATTGCTGACATATTCTTGTTTTTGAGATAACTTTCATTAGAGCCGTAATTCAAGGCTGAAATTAACAGGAAAGAATTTTCATGAATCATTTTAATTTGTTTAAAGTATGCCATGTTTCTTAATGTTATGGGAACTGCGTATTCGATCGCTAAAGTACGACCAGTCTAAAATAAATCAAATTTGTTTTTATCTTCTTAACGTGTAAAGTATGAAATCTAAAATGTCTGCTGTAAACAAGCGTCGAACCACGGGTATTTTTTACAGCTGTTTATTTGGTTATAAGTGTATTGGTTTACATGTAAACCCGCTTCTTCTGATTTTTGAAACCATTTAATTACATTGGTTTACGTCAACCAAATCAAAAACTAATGATTAAACAAATTTAAACAAATTAAGGTCTTTTATTGGTATTTTTTTCAAACTTCTGCGTTGAGCCGTTTTCGAGATCTGGGAAATCCCAAAACGTTACCGCAGCAAAATCTTAAATAACTAAAGAACTATACCACACACAAATTTTGCTATTTATAAACATTTACTACGCAACAAAAGCTATCTATTCATGTATTTGGTTCCGTGCTGAAACTAATTTTTGAAAGACGATTTTGCCTGGGTAACGTTTCAAACGTTACTCCAGCAAAATTTGTTTTTCTTAAATAACTTAAAAACTACAATTCAAACAAATTTTGCTATTAGTAAACAAATTGCTCCTCATGATACACTAATTATTTGTTTAAGTCTCATCTCTCTAAAGCAAAACATTTTGCCTGGGTAACGCACACCTTTGTGTCTTGAAATTAACATTGTCAATAAGTGTAACAGGGTCAGTGACTGTTATTCCATGTTTATCTGGCGCCTATCTGAAAATACTCCAATAAAGACACTAAAGGCTAGTGACATGAATCAATATGTTTTTTAACGGACTGTCTTTTTTATCATCGGTAAAGAAGTGAAGCAGATTACATCATGCATGGAGCAAACTAAAATACTCCATGCCAGCGCCCACTGCCGGCATGGCATAGCATAGCACATCAGATTGTGCTGCGGTATTCCGCGGCATGCCGTGGCATGGCAGGTTGTGCTTTAGCATGCCGTGTCATGCCACAGCATGCCGTGTCATGCCACAGCATCCCGCGGCACTATGCAGCATCGTGGTATCGAAATAAAGTAACATGAACTCTAAACTCATTGAAATAAGATTCAAAATAACTTGATTGGTATTATTGGCTGGCGTGAATATGTTGACATGTCTAAAACAGCAATTTGTTGGGACGGCCATTTTAATGTTTTGAATTGCGTTCCGTGGCATAGCAGGTTGTGCTTTAGCATGCCGTGTCATGCCATAGCATGCCGATTCATGCCACAGCATCCCGCGGCACGTCGCAGCATCGTGGTATTGTAATAAAGTTACATGAACTCTAAAATCATTGAAATAAGATTCAAAATAACTTGATTAGTAATAAAATGCTTTGCTATGACATGCCGTGCTATGACGGTACTGGGCGCCGGCCTATAAGGTGACGACTTTGTCGTCATTGTCCTATGTCTAGTGACATGAATCTATTTTTTTTTAAGATAGACCTTTTTACGAGTACTATCGGTAAAGAAGTAAAGCAGATTACATCGTGCATAGAGCAAATTAAAATAGTACCGAAGGAGAAAACCTTTCTCCATTGTCCAATGACATTAATCTATTTTTTAACAGACTTCACGACTTCAGACATCATGCACGGACAAACTCAAATACTCCATGACGACTTTTGACATGAATCAATTTTTTTTAACAGACTCTATTTTATTATTGCTAAAAATGTAAAGCAGATTACATCAGGGATGGAACAAACTTAAAAGACTTCTTAAGGTGACGAACCTATTTTTATTGTGACTGCACGCTGTCACTCTTCGTATTTCTCATTCCAAAGGCCACGTTTTCGTCCGAGAGCTAATGTGCCTCGGAGATGTAATTCTTGCTGCATTGTAGGCCACGATCGAGCGATCGATCATTTATATTATTATCTCCGTATCAAACAATGTAATGCTAGTCGCTTGCAGGAAATGCGGCCTAAGTTTCTGTATTGACAACCGTGTTGGTATCTTGCATGACTTTCCATAATCTAATGCAAGATCTGCTTCTTGCACCTTTTTTCTATACTATTTGTTGAGGTCAACATGCTAACTTGCCGTCGCAGTTATAATTGTGCTCTGGAAACGTGGTTGGCCGTGGGTAGGTCTTGAATTAAAATTTTAAGGCGTGAGCGTTATAAACTACTCGTGGTAATTTATGCGATTACAGCAAATGCGTGATTCTTCTTCTTCCTTTAAAATCTTTCGAGTTTTATTTTTGCTGTGTACGTGATATGCCAATGCCTGTCTAATCGATACTGGTGAACGTTCTATACAAGTAATTTACGTTCTTGTATAACAATGTCTTGCACAAAAAAGAAGGTGATTATTATATATGCAAGATACCGTCATTTAATACCATACCATCAAAAGTGCCTGTATTTTTTCTAGTGATTCGCTTCTGTTAGCTAACGATTGTGCACCAGAATTATTATATTTATGTTCTTTCCATCGTTGATACTTTCTCAGTTTTTATGACCGACGATTATTTAAAATTAATTAATAGTTTAAAGTGTTTTGTCACTATTTTTCTTTAAGGACAATTTTTATAATAAATCCTGGTAAATTGTATTTATTCGTTTTATTCATAGTCAAATATCTTCTTAATTATGAATGCTTTAAATTACGTTTAAAAACCTTATTTACTAGTCGCACATTAAAAAGAACAATTAGGTATACTAAACAGGTATACTAAAAACTTTTACTGATCATGTCTGCAAAATAAATGACAAAAATATATTTATTTAAAAAATATAAAATCAAATCAAGTATACAATCTAAAACAAAACTAAAAAATTACTTTTCAGAAGTCAGTGTTTCTGGTTTTCTTTCTTCATTTTGTGACACCAACTGTATGTTATCGCTGAAAAAGATCACAGAAAATATCAGGCAACTTAAGATTCTCCTCGTTTTTTAGAAGTCTGATAACAAACATTGCGCAAAAAAATGCTTGTCAAAAAATCTCAATGAGTTTTCCTTTCTCTATCTCTTATTTTATATTATCTTTACGTTGTGCGAACGTCTGACTTGTGATGGCGTCTTTTTCAACTTGGGAGACTTCAAACTAACTCTCGACTCCTTATCTTTTAAAACTTCACTTGAGTGCTCTGCAAACTTCACGAGTCGCCTGTAATGCGTTTTTATTTCAATTTCAGCAATAACTAAATCGGTGGAAAAATATCCTAAGGTGTTATTTTCTCAGGATAAACAAAATGCCCGTTCAGCCGTTTGAGCTTCGAATAAGAAACTCGCACAATTTTAATATTTACTAGCTATTGCCAACGGTTTTGGCCCATGATAGAATTATTTCAAGGGAAAATACTTCCGGGATAAAAAGTATTCTTTGTATTCTTTCAGGACGTGATCTACCTGTATACCAAGTCCCATCGAAATCCATTCAGTAGTTTTTAACGTCTAACATCTATACACACAAAATTTCAGGTTAACAATATTGATGATTGCTGAACATGTTCTGTCCTACTGTAAGGTTTCTATGCTTATTGGGTGCATTTCTGCCGTTTTAGGCTTTAAATGAGTTAGAAAAAACTTCCCAAAAAATATTAGCATTTCTTTTTCCAATTTAATATAGAAGCTGGATAATGCTATTGTTTTGAAATAAAAATAAAGACGGTGCCACATACCATATTTCAATCCATAAGATTACGCTTATTTTCAATTTTACTTTTCCCATTATCGCACGGAAATTAAGCTGCTTCCTTACCGAGAAAAGTTAATTCATTAAACGGTGGTTGCCGTAAATGCTTCTAATAATCTGTATGATCTTTGAGATATAAGCTCTCTCCTTTGCAGGAATTTATTTTGCCCTAGTTTTATTATTGCGATAAAACGTAAATGACTAATGTTTTACCATTATACTAACCGTCCTAACGATAAGGCTTACCGTTTTAATTTTTCTTGTAGTGTTTAGAGTGAAATCATCTTGTGGTTTTTTCGAATCGATAACTTATCTTGTCAGTTCACAAAGTAATGACCTGGTCAACTGACTTGGGCTTACCATGACGTGTTAAAATGAAAGGCGTGGGTGCAAGAAAGAGGGATGGAACTTTACATTCTATATAGCTCCATCCCTTAACAGTTCAGTTTAGGTCATCAAATAGATCGCGTTAAGAGCTCGGGGTTCAGGGTCAATAAACTGAATCTCTCTTTCTCGCTCGCACGCTTGACATTTTGTGGTAAGCTTTTGCTGACCTGGCAGTGTTGGCTGACCTCGTCCCACAACATTTGAAATCCGTGCTAATAACAGGCGTGATGAAGTGGTTATGGCCGTGGTTATTGCATCGGTGCCGTCTATGTTTTTAAGTTTTAAGTGCTACGATTGTGTATACTGGCTAAAATCACACATTTAAAGATTTCGGCCAATAATCTCAGGATATTAGGAGTGGAATCAGAAATGAATGTGTCAGCAGAGGAACCGAAACTACCGAGACAGCCCAAAGAATCTTGAATTTGGCTGATGGCTCGGCACATTGCTGGCAGAATGGAATGTTGAGGCGGCTGAAAAGTTCTGGAGTACCGAAAGACGCAGCATTGAAAAGCCTTACGTCTTTTGTCTGATGGCAGATACTCTGTTCATAATTATTTTAGAAGAAAGACTTCCACTCCAGGACATCACCGTGCCCCAAGCTTCATTACACCGTCTGGTCCTATGTTTCTTGCACTTCCTTACTCCACTTGAAATAAATAACCGACTGCAACGAGTTTCTTTAAAGATTCCGCACTACGCAGATATTTCGATTTGAAATTCTAATGTCGTTCAGAATGTACTATCTTGCTGTCAGACTGTAAGACAGATAAGAGATTGCGCTACTTTCTATGCATCAAGATGCGCGGAAACTGGAACGCGTCAAGGAGTAATAACTATCTGAGCTGACGTATAAGCAAGGCAGATATTTTTTTTTTAAGCTACAACTCTTTAAGTACCTACGTATTTAAATTCCACTCTTAAGTTTGTTCTGCTCTGATCGAGTTCCGCTCTGCACAACCAATTAGTTGGTTTCGTTGGTCGGAGCGGAAGACCAGGATTGTAGTAGAGGTCACATAAGAAGTTGCTCCATATAATAGGTACAATAGTGTTCAGCTGCATCTGGTTCGACATGAAGCTGATCCTAACAAAGCTGGGAAAAACTTGGTAAAGGAAAATACTTAAAAAATTAATTCGCAATCTAATATACGCAATTGATCATCCGTTCACCTGCAGCTACTAATTGATTAATTAATCAATCACAAAATGTGACGACGATGGTTTTTCCGCAACCAAAGGGAGTACACTGAAAGTCCTTAAAACATTAATTTAATGGATGCCGTACTACTCGTACATAGGCAATACGGTCGACTGTACTACTATCAGGGGCACGTGAAAAATCATTTCTTTTTTTATTGCGCGAAAAAATACATGCCTCGCTTTTAACCAGTTCATGCATATTTTAAAACTAGCGGATACCTGACGTTCACGTGACGTTAAAAATAGATATACACTTTGTTTATTTTGGAGATAAATAGAAATTGTCATTTATTTTTTAATTTATCACACATTATTATGCTTTAAGGGGGCTTAGAACCATCTTCGCATTATTGCCTCTAATGAAAAGGTTTGGGGATTCAGTCGATACAATGTGTTTATGACAATACGAATAAATGAAAACACTGGCAATACTCATCAATATGAATAACTTTTAGTATTGGGCCAAGCCTGAAATCACCAAAAAAGGTCAGCTGTCCCGTGCATTTTGTCGACTTATGCAAACGTAAATGTAAGTGTTGTCGTATTGTCATATACTCTTTGTATATATACTCGTAGGCGGCTATAGATAGAAACATTTTATGTATTAGGATTTAGGCACTATCACCACGGCTCTGACCGTCCGTCCCATTTAACTCGATTACCTATACAATTCAAGTAACAACGGGCTCCACGCGTGCTCTACTGTGATTTCATTTTCTAAACTTTTATGGACTCCGTTATTGACTTTGAAAAATGGTTATATGATCGAATCCAAAAAAAAGAGGCTATTGCCTGTCGTCCTAGTTTTTTCCCACCTATAGGTTGGGGTCATCTTCCAGTTCAACTGGATGCAGCTGAATACTAGTATTTTACATGGAGTGACAGTTTGCGCAGCCCTGCTTCTGCTTGCTACCGGGCCCCTTCAGTTTTGCAGATATCTTTTTGAGGCGTGCGTCAAACATATCTCGCCCTCAACTTTGAGGTTTTTGAGTTTATTCGATTTATTCATTACAAACATAAATATAAACATACCTACTATTCTACTTTATTAAACATTTCTTTATGACAAACCTAAACCAGTTGATAAAGTTGTAAGAAAATTACTAAAGTCTTCTAACCAAAACTTTTTTGTTTACTGTTATGTATTCCAAAAAAATAACTGTTAGAAAGCAATCTGTGAAAAAGACCTAGTTAAGTATTTTCTCGAAAGTACTTTAGCACTAAGAGTTTTTACGGAGATAATGTCTTCTTATTTTCCTAGGCTTTATATTTTTGACAAAAAAGTAATTGTGAAAGTTTTAATAATATTTGCGAATTGGTATTATGCGCAGAGTTGGTTTTTATGGGAAGTGTGTCGAATATATGTAATTAACGTTTGAATCCCCAACCGGTCCTATGAGACCGCGCTGTCATTGTTTTACTATTGTGTCTCGTTTCGCGGGTATCTGAGTAATAATTAAAATATTAATCTATATACTAGGTCAAATTATAATAAGTTTAGAAGCCTATAGATGCAGGTACTCCAGAAAGTAGGAAAAAAAACAAATGCTCAATTCGTGCCTCGGATATATATTTGCTTTCAAGATATAAATGGGCCCACGTCACATAGGTTTTAAAATATCAGCTCTCTAATTGGATTTCCTGCCAGTTTGCAATAACGATTGGTTTTACTGCGTTATTTGTAGGTAGTTTTAATGAAGGCGCTAGGTAAATACTGCTTTTATTTTTTAAGGTGGGGAATCATCAAAATGTCTTCTCCCGCTCCGGGCAGGGGCGTGTCAGACTTCTACTGACTAAAACCCACTCCTGTTCCTTCCTTGCCCTAATTCCGGGGTTCTCTTTCGTCAACCTAGGCCCCAGTAGACCCTGTCGGGCCCCTACGGTTTGCTTTATAAACCTTTCTCTATTCGGTCAGGTCTTTTTTGTGAAACTAATGTCATGCAACTAATTTCATTATGTAAATGCGACGCGAAACTAGTGTCGTGACAGCACCTGCGATTTTAACAGGGCTACTACATTATCTCCGCGATACTGATAATTTCACGACACTATAATTTAAACGAAAGAAGTTTCACATGTGCTGAAATTAGTTTTACGAAACTAGTTTTATCATGCATGACACTAGTTTCGTAATGTAAATCCGGCTTTAAAGTAACGTCGTTTAACATTTTCTAATAAAGAATACTTTTATTAATACCTATCTCTTTTATTCCAATTAAAATGTATGTTATCTGCTCATAACATTACCAAGAGCTTTTTAAACTACAATTTCAGGATATGAAGACGCATTTAGAACGTAGTTTTTCTCGGAAGCAGGTAATGTGTGTTGGAATAGAAAAAGTAGGTCAGAGTGAAGGGAGAAAACTAAAAATAGAAACACTTTCCTTTGATATAAATTTGATAACCTCGGCTATAAATATAGTCCACGGCCTGAAAGGTATCTTATCGTCTGTTTTTTAAATCCTGAGACTAAAATGACACATTTCAACACAAAAGAACTGGCGTCATTCCTATAGTAAATTTGACATCACTTGTGTCAATTTAGTCTCAGGGTATAAAAACAGACGATAGGTAATCATAAATACTAGGAACCTTTTTTACTCCGGATGTAAATTAAAAAGAAAATAATTATGATATATGAAGCTAATAATAAATATATCAAAAATATCAACCGTTCGAACGTGAATAAGTAACAAGTAACAACCATACAAAACACCCTCACTTTTTGCCTTTTTAATATTATAGAGCAAAAGTTTGTCATCCATTCAACAATAAACAATTCACTTCACAATTTCACTATATTATGGTTCTGGTACAAAACATAGAACCTTTGAACACTGTTAAGAGGAACCAGGGTAACAGCTATTAGACGAACAGAGATTTGTATTGATGATTGTGATGATCATAATAATTCCATAAATGAATACGTGTTACGAGTGCCAATTCATATTGAAATGAATACACAACTTGACACTGCATTTTAACCTGTAAAATGTAAAAATATAACGCGATTTAAATTTCGCCGGTTACTTTTTAGTATCCCTACGCGACGCGACGTGACGCTGCGTGCAGATTTTAATAGAGTGACTCCAAATAGAACTTTATTTACTACACGAAAAGATACTCATTTCATGCAGCGCTGTGACTCCGCGACTTTTTGTAGGACAGATAATCGTAATAAATTATAATCCTATATTATATTCTGACCGACTTTTTGTTCTCCTACAAAAAATCGATCGCCGATTATCGGACGTGGGCGGGCAGCATTAACACAAAACGTTGTTAGTTCAATTAATTCTTCAGTGTTTGTTTGCAAGTATTTGTTTGGTTTGTTAATTAATCAATTACTTACTGCAGATGAGTACGAGATGATTAATGATCAACTGCGAATATTTGATTTCGAATTAATTGTTTCAGTACCTCCGTTTTCACTTAGGCTTTTTCCAACTAAGATTTTTTTGACGTGGGTCATTCATTGACGTCTCTCGCTCTAGGGTAGAGCAAAAGGGCGTGTTAGACTTTTACGGACTAAAACACCTGTGTGTGGTTTTAGTCCGTAAAACTAGTAGCTCTTAAATGGGTAAACCGATTTGGTATGCGGTTTCTTTTTTTGAAAGCAGGATTTCTAGTGGTGGTTTTGAAATGTTTGGTAAAGTAGATGTTTTTTTTGGTTTTAGTTTTAGTGGTGGTTTTGTAGTGATGTATGTATAATTAAATTCAGTTTGCCTGTTTTCAAGTTTATGTGAATGAGGGATGAACAACGGAATGTTAGCAAAATATGGCCAAGAGGGTTATCCAATGAAAAATATAATATTTCGTAGTTTCAATTTCGATATAAATACAACAGGTAGTCTTTTGTCCTGCAAAGCAGCACCACTCAGTTATTAGAAGTAACTTACAGAGATTTTTTTTTTTAGGAAGGGTAATCATCAGAATGACTTCTCCCACTCTATCTGCGCTTTGGAATGTGCAATTTAGCTTCACTTGCATTTTTTGACTGACCGACATTTTGACTATTCAAAAGAGCCTGTAAATAGTCGATTTGAAAGAAAAGCATTGACTTTGACTCTGACATTAAAAATTCAAAATTTCGGATGGAATGGTTTTTCAAAAAGTTTAATACTATCAGCAATAAATGATTCCGGCGGGCTGATTACCTATGAAACAGCGATCAGCAAACAATTCGCAATCATCGCGCAGTCGACGCGCGATCAATCGCTTAACGTCAAAAAGATCCGTATTATCTAAAAATGGATTGCTGATCGCTCGCCGATTGTTACCATGCACTTATTGCTGCGACCCTAGCGCCAACAGCAATTGAGTAACAATTTAGAGAACTAATTTATTGTCAAACTACGAGTTAAAAATCGGCCAAGAGCGTGTCGGGCCACGCTCAGTGTAGGGTTCCGTAGTTTCCCGTCCGTCACAATAAGTGTACCAAACTTTTCAAAAACTGTTAGTCCCATCAGGTTCAAAATAATTTTCCTAGAAAGTCTTTATAAAGCTTTACTTTCCAGATTTTTTCATATTTTCTAAACTTATGGTTCAAAAGTTAGAGACACACGGTTTTTCACTTTTGGAGCGATTATGTCCGAAATTATTGATATTATCAAAATTTTATTTTAGTAAACCCCTATTCATTTTTGAATACCTATCCAACAATATATCACACGTTAGGGGTGAAATTTAAAAAAAAAAATCGCTGTTTACTTTACATGTAGGGGGGCTACCCTAATAAAACATTTTTTTCCAATTTTTATTTTTGCACTTTGTTGGCGTGATTGACATACATATTGGTACCAAATTTTTGCTTTCTAGAGCTAACGGTCACAGAAATTAAGCGAGGACAGACGGACAGACATGGCGAAACTATAAGGGTTCCGTTTTTGCCAATTGGCTACGGAACCCTAAAAACTTACAGCCGTAAACCAGAAAGATGTCGAACAGATGTGATTGTTTTGGAAAAGAAAAAAAAATTGTACCTAACTTAAAATTCACTTCAATCCACTTGAACTTTATTAAAAACAGCTTTGTGTCGACCATAAGATGGATAAAGGAATTAAATCAGTGTTTATTTGGACTCCAAACGATATTCTACTGCTATGTCAACAAGCTTTAAAATAATATTATTTTATTTTATATGTGTTAGTGCAATAAAGTTACTTTAAAGAGTAAAAGTAATTTATCCTGTTTCAGTATAAAATGACCAACCGAGAATCCAATGAGCTTTTGAACTGTCTGGCAGAACATACCACTTTAGCCAAAGGTGTTGGCCTTGGTTCAAGGTCTAAGTTCAAGGTCTAAGGAAACTTAAGATAGGCAAATGTATAGTATGTTGGCACTGAATAAAGTCTTTTAAAGCACACCCAATAAGTTGAAATGTTAATTAAACACACGCTGCAGATATAACTACACAATTTAACTAATAAAATACTCGATATAGAAAGCTAATTTCTATTGGCAATCAGAGAGCGATAAGCAAGCGATCAACAATCAAAGAAATGGTTAACGCAATTTGACAGCTAAATTTGCTTGCCGATCGCTGTCGCATCGCTGTCAAAAACCATACGTAATACGAAGTAAAACGCTATCGGTAGGGATTCGAGTGCAACAATGCACATTTTAGTTAGTCGATTGCTCCATAGAGGCAGCACTGTCGCTAGATTGCTATCGCGTGGTTTTCGCTAATACGTAATACGAATTAGCGATTGAAGAGCAATTTTCGTGCAATTTTTGCTATCGCTTGGCTTTTGCAAGATACATAATCAGCCTGCGGGACATCATCTTAACGTTTGAATCCCCAACCGGTCCTATGAGACCGGCAGGCTGATTATGTATCTTGCAAAAGCCAAGCGATAGCAAAAATTGCACGAAAATTGCTCTTCAATCGCTAATTCGTATTACGTATTAGCGAAAACCACGCGATAGCAATCTAGCGACAGTGCTGCCTCTATGGAGCAATCGACTAACTAAAATGTGCATTGTTGCACTCGAATCCCTACCGATAGCGTTTTACTTCGTATTACGTATGGTTTTTGACAGCGATGCGACAGCGATCGGCAAGCAAATTTAGCTGTCAAATTGCGTTAACCATTTCTTTGATTGTTGATCGCTTGCTTATCGCTCTCTGATTGCCAATAGAAATTAGCTTTCTATATCGAGTATTTTATTAGTTAAATTGTGTAGTTATATCTGCAACGTGTGTTTAATTAACATTTCAACTTATAGGGTGTGCTTTAAAAGACTTTATTCAGTGCCAACATATTATACATTTGCCTATCTTAAGTTTCCTTAGACCTTGAACTTAGACCTTGAACCAAGGCCAACACCTTTGACTAAAGTGGTATGTTCTGCCAGATAGTCCAAAAGCTCATTGGATTCTCGGTTGGTCATTTTATACTGAAACAGGATAAATTACTTTTACTCTTTAAAGTAACTTTATTGCACCACATATAAAATAAAATAATATTATTTTAAAACTTGTTGACATAGCAGTAGAATATCGTTTGGAGTCCAAGTAAACACTGATTTCATTCCTTTATCCATCTTATGGTCGACACAAAGCTATTTTTAATAAAGTTCAAGTAGATTGAAGTGAATTTTAAGTTACAATTTTTTTTTCTTTTCCAAAATAATCACATCTGTTCGACATCTTTAAATGGCTGTAAGTTTTTGGGGTTCCATAGCCAATTGGCAAAAACGGAACCCTTATAGTTTCGCCATGTCTGTCCGTCCGTCCTCGCTTAATTTCTGTGACCGTTAGCTCTAGAAAGCTAAAATTTGGTACCAATATGTATGTCAATCACGCCAACAAATTGCAATAATAAAAATTGGAAAAAAATGTTTTATAGGGTAGCCCCCCTACATGTAAAGTAAACAGAGATTTTTTTTTTAAATTTCACCCCTAACGTGTGATATATTGTTGGATAGGTATTCAAAAATGAATAGGGGTTTACTAAAATAAAATTTTGATAATATCAATAATTTCGGACATAATCGCTCCAAAAGTAAAAAACCGTGTCCCCCCCCCCCCCCTCTAACTTTTGAACCATAAGTTTAGAAAATATGAAAAAATCTGGAAAGTAAAGCTTTATAAAGACTTTCTAGGAAAATTATTTTGAACCTGATGGGACTAACAGTTTTTGAAAAGTTGGGTACTCTTATTGTGACGGACGGGAAACTACGGAACCCTACACTGAGCGTGGCTTGACACGCTCTTGGCCGATTTTTAACTCGTAGTTTGACAATAAATTAGTTCTCCAAATTGTTACTCAATTGCAGTTGGCGCTAGGGTCGCAGCAATAAGTGCATGGTAACAATCGGCGAGCGATCAGCAATCCATTTTTAGATAATACGGATCTTTTTGACGTTAAGCGATTGATCGCGCGTCGACTGCGCGATGATTGCGAATTGTTTGCTGATCGCTGTTTCATAGGTAATCAGCCCGCGGGCTGTTATTGCTTTACTATTGTGTCTCGTTTCGCGGGTATCTGAGTAATTAACAGTACCTAAAGCATATAAACTACAGTACTAATCCACAAAATAACACTATAAAACCTTAAAGGCTTTAGTTACCCGATAAAACGATAAAATAGAAATCGTTTCGCAATATTTTATTCGCTTCCAATTACGCCATTTGAGTTTTTATTCGATTTGAACGCGGCTCCGACCATTTGAATCGTGATCGCACCGTTGGGTACTTCAAATAAGGTTTTATTGGTATTTTTTTAGAGTTGTTACCTACGTATATATTTTAATATCAAAGCATTATCTTCCTGGTTTTAACCCTTCCGCCCGCGGCTTCGCCCGCGTGGTGTGTTGATAAAAAGCAGCTTATAGCAAAAATAACAAAATCGAAGAATAAATAAGATTACGTTTCATTTTTTTTCCTGTTGACCGGGATAAAAAGTACATACCAAATGTCAACCAAATCGGTCCAGCCGTTTTTGCGTGAAAGAGTAAAAAACATCTGTACGGCGTGATCCCAACCTTAAGCTGAGATCGTACTGTACAGGACTACCTAACTAACGCTATCCTACACTATCCTAGATAATCTAATAACTATCCTAGATAATCTAACCCTTATAGTATCCTATCCTAGATTCCCCTAAGCCTAATTACCTATATAACCTAGATCCTATGTTGCCTAGCGTACAACGCGTATAGGCCTGGTACTTCTGTGGTTTCAGACCAGCACTTCTACGCGCCTACTTCTAAGGCCTAAACCTAAGGCACGTACTATCGTGGTACACTGTGGTATACTGTGATACAGACCAACTCTAGTACGTCCCTGGATGTCCTAGCCCTACAGTCCCTAGACCCTAGCCCTACTATACGTATTTATATATACTTATATAGATAGGTGCTGGATATCTGCCACCTGAGACCTATGATGGCAGACGGAATGTGGGTAGGAATTGGGGTATGGTGTTGAGGGTTTTCTCACTGCCTGTCGAGCAGACTCACACGACAGATCGGTTGATGGCTAAAGGTGTCTTGGCCACAGTGAGAGGTGGAGGAAGGGTATTGAGTCAAAGTCGGAATCAACTTAGTGACTGGTTTATTCCTTATTCTACATGATCTTATATACTAGACTTATCCTATGCACACATATACGTCATGTCCGTATGCTACGCGTGCAATTGTGCCATCTCAGCGCTACATACCTTATGTGATTACGTGATATTTCCCTTAGCTCTACACATTCTTAATGAATAATATGCTTTCCGGCATAACATCACGTAAGATACGTAGGATTATCTCGCTGAAATGGCACGTTCATGTGTGAACAACATCCACACATTCATTCTCACAAACTTTCACATTTATAATATTAGTAGGATTTAAGGTTGTCACATTATTACCTCTCATCTCACCCTTTAAAAATACATCTTTCTCACAATACAATTCATTGCTTCTTGACTAACCTCAGACAGGGACTAAACGTGCTTTATAAGATTAGACATAACTGTGTCTTGAGCTACAAATGAACTAACGGATGGAGCAAAGTAGTGGGTTTAAGTCTGTAAAAGTCTGATACGCTCTCCTGCCCCGCCCAAGAGAGGGAGAAGTCATTCGATGATTTGCCTCCAAAAAAAAAGCATGGAAGTAGATAATAAATGTTACTAAGTGAAGATGTAGCTTTCTATTGGTGAATAAAAACTACTTTATCGATTTCAAAAATTCTTGTTGGAATCGATCAAGTAGTTTTTGAGTTACCTACATCATAACATTCAAACAAAAAATCAAATCTTTCCTTTTTATAAATATTAGTATAGGTAGATTGCCACTTCGCCGTCGATATGACGTTTTCAAAAACATTCATCATTCTTGAAGAAGCGGGGCATGTAAGCATGATAAATGTATGTTTTGCTGCACTATTGAACACGTGAGCGGAAAAACCCCGAGATCTCGACACACAACTATTTTCATAACTCACAAAGCATATTTCTTTCGCAGAAACGCGAATATACAAGCAATTTCATATGTAAACGATGGAACACTTCTCACGAATTCTATTTGAGAAACATTCCACCTATAACCACGGAGGTAGAAATGCTATTTCTATTTACTCACGTGTAGTATGTAATCATATATATATGTATGTATGAAATCATAACTATATGTACCTAAACACCTCGTGTTCACGAAGAGAAGTGGTGGTAGCTCAGTGGTAGCGGCCCCGACTTCAGAGTAGTGTGGTTGCGGGTTCAAAACCAGTCAGAACCCCCTCTCAATCTAACCAGGGTGGAATGAGTCATGCGATGATTTGCTACTCATTAAAACAACCCTGTAGCCTCTTACACAAATTTTCTATTTTCCTGTGTCCTACCATTTCATCATGATATTATTTTGACATACTCATAATATAGTCCGCTGTTTCGCAGCCAAGATTTCAATATAAATGTAGATTTGGAACGTGGGTACTAGTTTATTGAATAACACATACACACAGCTTCCTCAATCTAAATATAGAATTTTCACGAATTATCACTGAAAGCCTGAAAGGTTTCCGCTGTCCGCGCTAGTTTTATTCTTTTACCGGACGATAAAGAGAATTTATATTGTCATACACGTTCGGCTTTTTCGTTGTGAAAAAGTGGTTGGTCAATGGTCACTTTGTTTCGAATGAAAAAGTTAAATTTCTTTTGGAAGAGGATATAATTTGTATTTTGTTTTTCCTTCTTTTGGCAAAAGTAGTAAGGAAACATTAAAAAGCTATAAATTATGCGAAACAAATAGGATTATTTTTAAGCAAAGCTTGCTTTGAGGACTAATGTTTTAAAAGCGACTTTTACCACTTTTATGGATAATTGCATAAGTATGTAAAAATTTTATTACGTGTGTTTATTTTTTACCATCTTTGGATTTTCAAAAATTCATCCCTAGGGAGATAAACAGGGGGTCCAAAGTTTGTATTAGACGCATACTTTCACACGACCAAAACCGAAGCTAATTGTGGTATTAATAAAATCGCAAACCATTTTTCTCAAGAAAATGTAATAGACAAGTATCAAGATCAGCACCGTTCGTGTTCATAATGCCCATAAAGACATCACTAACACTATCTTTTGAGAACATAACATGGTCCATTGAAGCCTCCATAAATTATTTACGGTGTGACAAATTTGGTCGTCGCCAAGTTCTCAAGTTTGGCCAAAGTTTTGGACAACTTGGTTTGGGTTTGTACACTTGAAAGCTATGTTTACATGTATTTTGGGGAAGCAGTTTTGGCTTTAGTAACTACGAGTAATTTCGTTAATTTTGACCCCTGATACTGATTAAGGTAGACTGTGGGTTGTGGGTACGATTTTTACTCTTGACTCTTTAAAGTGTGCACAATTTTGTTGTTAAAACAGCTAATTAATATGTTTGTGTGAAGGGTTTGCGTGTATGTTAAGTGTGGGAGTGTGAGCATAAATTCGTATGAGCTTTTATTAAGAGTCAATTTCCAATAATTTTTCTGTTTCATTGTAGGTATCATAAGGACACCAATGTGGTTTCTATTACTTGACAATTTCCAACAGATTTCAATGTTTTCTAACATACCTAATTTTGAAATGTTTGAAAACAAAAAATACTTCTGTACTTATTCGATTTTGTGATCATCTTCTTCTTTTTGATTTGACTGTAAACTCGTTAAACTTTACGGGCCCAGTAGGTGGCTACATCGGCACTCATTAGATCCTCAAAAGTGCAGCTGTTGGTGCACTTGGGGCATTCTTTTTGAACAGGAGCACTGCATTCACATAGATGCAAACTAATGCCAAAGTTGTTTTATTACATAATTTATTTTGCTGTGCATGCAGACTGCATGAACGATATATCTTTTTAATTATTAACATGTTGAAGAAAACAGAAGTATAAAATAAAGCATGTTTAACCGACTCCAAAAAACTGACGAAAGTTAGTGAATGCTGATTTTGTTTATTTGTAGGCACTCTGCTTATAGCCTATGTTACTTGCCAATATACGTCAAACAATCCGAAAAAATCAGTTGGCTTTCTGGATCAAGGTATAAAAAGAAAACTTACCACTAAAGAGAAATATAACATGTTTACGTCACGTTTTGTATATAATATACACTTTGGGCAAAATCACGTACCCACCAAAATATATCCACATTTTTCACCCAATATTCCCGTGTACTTTTTCTGGCTACATTCACACGTAGCTGTTTCATGTCAGTAATATTTCATATTGTTTCAACAAAATGTCCGCTGCAGGGTGAAACAGTCCCCATAACCGCGATGAAACATGGGCCAAATTCATCAAAATGAGAATGGACTTTGATTTTATTCTTTTTTTAGAGGATTTTTATTTCCCACTTGTTATTATTTACATAAATGTAACTTTGAATTTTGGCGTTGGTATTATTTGGTTATCATGAAGGTGTGATGTATTTTTTTCTTTTTATTTTATTTATTATTTTTTTAAATCCACTTTTACGTTGGATTTTTAGCAAGATTTTCTCGAGTGAAGTTCAGGGGGTATCTTATTATACTTAGCATATGCTGTCCTATTGCTGGGCAAAGGCCTCCCTCCATTCCTTCCATCACTCCAAATGGATGAATATTGTTTATGTAAAATGGTTCTAGTTTTGTATCTCAAGTTTCTACAGAACTGGGTATCTCAGTGAAGCTTCTGGAGAAACCTGACATAGAGGACTGAGTATTAAATCCAAAAACTTAACTTGAAATCAGTCAATGTCTGGATGGAGAATCAGGTTTGATTTCATATTTGGAACTTCACGGCTAGATTACGTTCGATGATCAGTGACAAAAATAGTATCCTTTTATCGAGCAAACAACTAAAACGCCTATCTATTTTCTTTAGTTTTATCTACGCAATAAAAGTCAGATAGAGTCATTTGAGAGGTCATTAGGGGTACTCATTAGGGGCTCAATTTACGACCCCTATCAATAAATACTTGGAATGATCACTCGCTTACCCATCACAGTTTTTTTGTTAGCGTAGATTACAATATCTCAGGACTGGGCAAAGACTTAAGTACTTGGGTGTGGAGCATTAATGTCCCAATGTGTTCCCAAAACGTTTTATGCATGTAGGTGGGATGTCCACCACGTACTGGAGGCGCATCACTGTACATCTGATAGTCCGATGATGGAAAATTGACGAAGTCTACCTACTAGTTTTGCTGTGGAAGTAATAGTTAGATTGTTTTTCTTCGCGATTTCGTTGAAATACGTCGTATGATACATGAGAGTTTTGATGATTACCGTCTTCGGCTCTATTAAGATCCTCGCCTTTGGCTCGAGCCTAAAGTCGTTGGTCTCGGGCCGGCTAAGAATATCCACTACCTAGCTCTTTTATTTTTATACAGTAAAAAATTTAAGGTTTTTTAGCACGCAGTACCTACCTATATATCGTTCCAGATCAAGTCATTAGAGGTTAGCCTTACGACCCTAATCAATAAATTCTCCTGAGTCTCCTCACTAATGCGGATAAATCACTTGGGGCTAATTGGGCATGTTTTATTATCTACCTCGATTAATGTCGAGCATAATTAGCCGGGATTGAAACTCATTAGTACGGGAATAATGTATGCTGGTCTTTTTGTGTACCTTTCAGTGTTAATTCTACTGTTGATCATGATAGATCTTTCCCAAGTCCTTCCAAGAACTCCCTTAGTATCTTAAGATCCACCCATCCACAGGCTGACCTCGGCAAGTGTTGTTTAACCTTGGATATCGACCTAACGATCAAGTGTTTTTTTGGATCTGGTTTTTTATTTGTTAGCTCTCTCTGCTAAGCTTAGTTTGCTAAATACAAATGAATTAAAAACAGGGCTCTAGTATTGACTTAAACAGAGTAAAAGCATTATAGAGTTACTTTGTGCTAGTCTTAATGTAGCCTTTTAATCTAGTTTCAATTTCATATTGTATTTGTACATAACCAATTTTATGAATTGGTTTTATTGTAACCTATTTTATTATATTGTAATCTAGTTTATTTTAATGTAGATAAATTTTATTTTAAGGTAATTATTTATTATCGTCAGTTGTCAATGAAGTGCGTGATTGATATAATTTCTTGATTGTTGCAAATAGCGGTTAATTTTAAGTTGTACTTTTGTTTGTTATTCCATAGAAAAACAATAAATATATAAACATAATTCTCTGTAAGTTCTCATCACAATATAGCACTAAGTACCAGGTATCACATACCATTTCTCATAGGACTAACCTATTTTCCTTTGAGCACTAGCTCCTAACACCAACAATAATGTAACACGCAGCGTTAAGCACCATGCTACACTGTTTTGCTTTTATACTATGGAGGTCAGAAATATATGGATATTGCTGTTCCAGTTACCGATTGGATTAACAATAATCTTATTTATTAATCGTAAAGAAAGAAAGAAAAATATTAATTTGACACGCATAGACACACACAACGTAAAAGAAAAACCAGGCAAGTGTGAGTCGGACTCGCGCACTGAGGGCTCCGTACCAACTTACCTATGAAAACCGTTCAATTCTCGAGTCGAGTCTTGATGATTTTAAAAAAATATTGTGACGTAACTACAAATTTTCAGTATATATGCAAATATAGGGAAAAGTCTGAAATTTTCCCTATATTTATGTTATAATACCTTGCTTCGTGCCAAATTTCAAGAATCTAGGTCAATGGGAAGCACCCCATGATTTTTGATTCCTTTGATAGTGTCGAAATAGCTATGTTCACACTGTGCCCTTTTTTGTTCAACAAGGGCATGCATCATAGCGCAGTCAACAGCGCAAGTCGGGCATGCCTTTGACGCATGTGCAATGACAGTTGAAAGTGTTGCGCGCGCAGTGATACATGTCATTCCACGTCAGATGGATAATGCGTTCCATAACGCATTCAATTGTTGAAAGCAACTAACGAAAGTTTAATAGAAAGATGAAGACGAAAGTTGAAGATGATAGGGCATAGTGTGGACATAGCTAATGTACGTTTTTTGCGACATAAACGGGCGTCTCTTTTTTTTAAGTCAATTTACAAGTTTGATTTTTGCGCAGCTTCAAGGGACCGTGGACTTGAGTATATAATTTTAATTTCAACTTTAGACCTTGACGCGTTCCCGAGATAAAGGGTCTTGACAGACAGACAGACGGATAACAAAGTGATCCTATAAGGGTTCTGTTTTTTCATCTTGAGGTACGGAACCCTAAAAAAGACAAAAAAAGACACTCTCTTTAGCTCCATCCACACCACTCAGAACGAGAGAAGTTATTTGACGATATCCCACCAAAAAAAATATTTGAAATAGAATTAAGTATGATTAAAATTAGATACTTACCTACTTATAATAATAAAGACTAAAAATTTATTTATCTTTGTCATAATAGACTTGAGTTTCTGAACACTTCTCTGGAGGCACTTAAGGCAAATTTTTGGTTTTAAGAATTCTCATTAGAACTAAAATAGCAGTTCACAACAAATTAGATTCCAAATACCTACTTACGTCTAAAGTTTTGTTTTAAATGTCTTCACACCACCACACTGCTTCTAATTCTTCAGTAAGTCATTGAATTTCATGATTGAAATTTAACGTGATCACATCTTCTTAAGTCCAATTAGTAATTGTATTCAGAAACTTGAGCGAGGAGAAATGGCAGGCTGTCGAAGGAGGCGGTGGCACGCGCGAGGGAACGGCCCTCACGCCCCAGCCGGTGGGATTCCGACACCGATTTCTAGTCAACGTAAGCGTGGGTTTGCGTCGCTATCTGCGGTATATTTATCTATTAATCTCTCCTAAACTACGAAACAGATTTTGATTCGATTTTGACTAAAATAAAGAGCGATACAGGGAATGGTTTTTGCATATCGAGACGAGTTACTAAAAGGCCTAATACACCACCCGTTTTTACGACCGGTCTGTGTAGACTGTCGTTGAGTCTACGTACAAGTAAGACCGTCATACCCTTATTGTTATCACACTAGCTGTCCCCTGCGGTTTCAACCGCATTTTTCGTTACTGCTCCGCTCCCGTGGGTCGTAGCGTGATGGTATATATAGCCTATACATTCCTCAATAAATGGGCTATCTAACACTGAAAGAATTTTTCAAATTCGGACTAGTAGTAAATTTTACCTCTTTATAATATTAGAATAGACTACGCGACGTAGACTAAGACCGTTCGTAAAAACGAGTGGTGTAATAGGCCTTTAATTTATTAGTAAGCGCAATTTTTTTTTATCCATGTTGATAAGCTCGCGTTTCACCACTACTTATCTCACTCTCTCTCTCTGGTAAGTAATGATGGCGATGGAGCACGCCGGCGCCTAGTAGTAACCTATTCACTCTTGACTTAAAGACTCCCAAATTATGTAGCTATCATAAAACACGACTGAAATGCCATTAACTGTACGTATACCTACTATTCTGCTTCTAAAACACATCAGCATATAAATGAACAAGGTACAGTAAAGTATGCAAACCTGTGGCATGTTGGTAATATCGTTAGTTTGTCTGCGGCTAGTGACACAGCATGATTGATGGCGGCACATCAATCATGGCGCGAGTGACGTTGCTCACCAATCAGCTGACAGCCTCGCTCAGCATCGCATGAGTTAGGAGACTCGTGCCGGTACTGGAGAGGAGTTACTAGATTATGCTTACATTGTGTACTGTAGATAGGTTAGACAACACATAGGCAATAGACAGTAGCCCTATTCAAAAACCGTAACGATATCGTACCGACTTACGACCGTTTTCAATAATCTACCGCAGTTCATAGATAGATAGCTAACCCCTATAAACAGTAACACAAATTTTGGTAGGAACTGCTATCCGTCGGTAGGTTATAGGAAAGCAAGTAAGGGCAAAAGGATAGATTTGTTTATCTTTAGTAGCTGCAACTGTAGATAGATAGCTTATTGAAAACTGGCGTTAAAGACCCCCAGGTTTTGTAGCTATCATGAAAAAGCAATGGAGTGCCATTATCAGCTGTACATATATACTGTTCGGTTTCTAAAACATATCAGCATATAAATGAACAAGGTACAGTAAAGTATGCAAACCTGTGGCATGTTGGTAATACCGTTAGTTTGTCTGCGGCTAGTGACACAGCATGATTGATGGCGGCTCATCAATCATGGCGCGAGTGACGTTGCTCACCAATCAGCAGACAGCCTCGCTCAGCATCGCATGAGTTAGGAGCCTCGTGGCGGTACTGGAGAGGAGTCACTAGATTATGGTTACATTGTGTACTGTAGATAGGTTAGATAACAATAGCCCGATTCACGTAATCAAAATCTTAACGATATCGTAGCGACTCAGACGTTTAGTCCATTATCGTAGTCACAGATTACGATCTACGTCACATTCATCATTCGAGCTTGAATGACACCGATTTTTATGTCATTCGATCGTAGTGTCGTTGACGCCGCGACGCGTATTCAGTTCTGTCAATCATTATCCTGGTTGAATATGTATAATAATGTAAGGGTCAGTTCACACCGAGACGCGACGCGACGCGACGATGCTGAAAGAGACCAGTGATTTCGTGCTGCGCCGCGCGCCGCTACGAGACGCATCGCAATGTTGCGAGGCGCATAGTAAAATCGTCGGCAACACGACGTCGCAAATGTAAAAACGTTCCTACTCAAAATCTGTATTCATATGTTCCACGAGGTTCCATAGAATATAATAGATATAGATAGAACGATAATTCAATTGGCTTGAAACTAAACAATCTATTAACGATTTAGTTAGGGTAAGTTCATAACGAGACGCGACGCGACACGACGCGTCGCGACGCTGCGTGCACAATTTTACTATGCGTCTTGAAACGTTGCGATGCGTCTCGCGGTGCAGCGCGGTGAAGCGCGAAGTCAGTGGCCTCTTCCTGCATCGTCGCGTCGCGACGCGTCTCGGTGTGAACTGACCCTAAATGGATTTATCGCGCACACCTACAGCAATTTAATTGTTTTTTATCCCAAAGTTTGACTGGTAGAAAAACCTTGTTATATGTTGCACTACTGGTAAGTATATAAAGTATCAATAAATAAATAAAGTTGTTTTAGATGGATAAGTTGAGCTTTAATAACTTCTCTCTTATAAATATTTTCTCAGAAAGAAACACAGCGTTCATACATGTGATTACGGCTCAGTTGTTTGGACAAAGAAGGGATCCGATATGTACTTACCCCTGTTCAATATTACGTATGATTATGTTTCCGTGTATCCCTAAGTAAACCTTTTTGATGCAAGAGCGCACTCGAATAGAAATAACACAAGTATCCGTCGACCCAAACCAATATTAATGTTCAGAGATATCTTTTAGTTACTTATGAAAAGATGGAGAAAATGTACTGAATGAAAAATACGTTATATAGTATTTTAATTTTGGTATCAGTTTTAGGAAACCATATCGCCTGTAAAAAGACCCTTCACTTTAACGAAAACCATATTCTACTCATCACTGGGATACTTTTTTTCTTCTAGGACATACCTGGGAATTCACTGGTTCTGGAGATATTTAAGGTCAAATTCAACGTTTTTTTGTTTTTTTTAAATCGTATTCCAAGTATCATTAGTAAACTTTCTTCCGAACAAACATTATCAAAATTATCAATTTTTCATAACAAATTACGTACCTATTTGAAGTTAGAAAAATGCAACGAAATGTGTGAGGCGCTCGTTGTGTTTACACAAGCGTGCGGTCGGTTCAACGACCAAGCGCGAGCCCGAACGCTCAACTGACCGAAGTTATTATTAATTAATTATTTTTTAAAGAAGAAATAAAAAAGATTTTTCTCAGCAATAATTTTTGGTCTAAGTTGCTTAATTACATGTACCTACAGAATGTGTAGTTATCGTGTCGTCGGTCGGTCTGATATCAGTGATGTGATCCGTCTTTTTACACCCTGTATATGACCAATACCATATCCATTTCTTCGCACACTGGCGTTGAGGGCTGCGGTTGCAGTATGTCTTCCGGTGCCCTAGACAGTAGTCTATCTAAAAGAGGCGAACTAAGTCCTCCAAAAAGCTATATATACTAGGTATGCTAATCTTACACACCCTGCCCTCCTCCCACTGAGGTTCTCTCCTAAATAATTGTCCTTCCTAAGGTATCGTTTCCTTTCATGTCTTATTTAATTTTCCAACCTTATAAAATTCAGGTATGCCTAAAAAGCTTTGACGCGTAAAACAGATCTAATTAGATTTAAAAACGAACGATCGTGAATGTTTTTTCCATTATAAAGGAAAAAAAAAACTGAAAATCTTAAAATATAGGTACCTGAGAAAATTGTCATCATCATCATCTACCTAGCCTTTTCCCAACTATGTTGGGGTCGGCTGGGGTAACACGGTATTTCATGGCAAGACTGGAGTCAGATTTTACTGGCTTCTGCTGACCATCCGTAACGACTGCCAAAGCTCCACAAATAACAGCAGGGACCTACGGCTTAAGGCGGGCGCGACGTTAGAATTATCCATACAAACGTAATACCAAAATCATTTGCAATTTAAGCATATTTACACCATAATATGATATTATTCGGATTCAGACAATAATTATCTAGGTTCCTACATCGTCTTTTTGTTGAAAAACTAACCCCAAACGAAATTTAAGCGAATTTAAATTTGCACATTTTCACAGCGAAAATGTCATGTTTTTATTTTATTTTTTCTATATTATAAACAACAATATTTCAAAATATCTTTTCGTAGGAACACATATTATTATCAAGTTATAAATACTTGAAACAATAATGGAAATACATTAATTTTTCATTCATCATTTTTGGTATTACGGAACATCTCCCAAATTTCCAATAGTTTGTATTGCTATCACAGCAAGCAACTGTCAGTGTGCGGATGATGACTTTACTCCAGTCGGATTATTCCGATCTGTCACCCCGCTTTGTCCCCTCAGGGGGACAGATCGGACAAAAAAGTTTGATCTGTCCCCCTGTTAGGAATGAGGGGACAGTTCGAACTTTATTTTTTCCTTAACAGTTTCATCTGTCCCCCTATCACTGCTAGGGGGACAGAAGAAACTTTTTATTCCTGTTTGTCCCCCATAGAATTTTAATGAATTCTTAAAAGTAATTCTACACGTTATAAGCTTACTTTCAAGAATTAAATAAAAGAACAGTGGTTTAGGTTTATAAAGGTTGCAAGAATTATATGTAAATAAAATATCTATCGCAACTTCTCCAACAAATGACCAATAGTAATTTTACCACCTACAAACTGCATTTGACAATTATGTACGAGTATATATTCGTCTTTCATAATATTTCTCTTTGTGCGACAATTTGACGTCGGAGGTAATTGGTTTTGGATCTGTTGTGTTATGACTCTATAAAAAGCTGCATAAAATTACTATTGGTCATTTGTTGGAGAAGTTGCGATAGATATTTTATTTATATATAATTCTTACGACCTTTGGAAAAGTTTTAAAATTGGTTATATTAGTGATTTTCGTTTATTTATGTTTTGAGATTATTTACAACTTTAAGTTTATTATTATTTAAAAGTTTTCATTTGTAACTAGACTATATGAAGTCAAATCAGAAGACTGATAAGTGTAATATGTACAATACTTACTGTGATTTATTGGACTGTGACTGATTCTATGAATCAATAACAAAACAAAATATTCTTATTATTAGTTAGTAGAAGGATATAAGACTGATTGTAATTGTATCTACTATACGTACTGTGATTTATGGGACTGTGGCTGATTAATAGATAATAAAAGGAATATTTGTAACTTATTTAAAAACAGATGATTATAAACCTAAACCACTGTTCTTTTATTTAATTCTTGAAAGTAAGCTTATAACGTGTAGAATTACTTTTAAGAATTAATTTAAATTCTATGGGGGACAAACAGGAATAAAAAGTTTCTTCTGTCCCCCTAGCAGTGATAGGGGGACAGATGAAACTGTTAAGGAAAAAATAAAGTTCGAACTGTCCCCTCATTCCTAACAGGGGGACAGATCAAACTTTTTTGTCCGATCTGTCCCCCTAAGGGGACAAAGCGGGGTGACAGATCGGAATAATCCCTCCAGTCGGTGTGTCCAAGAATTGTTTAAACTATCTGGATTGCTTCCATCAACCTCATAAACGTGTTTTATTTCGTCTCAACTCGAGATAGCGCGCGGTCTCCGCAGGCCTCTTAACGTGCTTTCCGAGGCACGGAGGAAACTTGGTATGTTAAGATGGTCACCCATCCACAGACCAATCTTGGCAAGCGTTGCTTAACCTAGTAGATCGACCCGTGCGGCTGTTATTATCTAACCACGAGCTCCTCATACCTGAGAAAATTGCAAGGTAAAAAACTAAAGTTATAGTTCGTATGCTTAGATGGGGCGAATGCAACATGTAGTTAAGTTGTATTTAACTACATGTTGCATTTCTCAGTGAAAACAGGGCGTTTTGATTTATAGCCAATTAGAAACGAGATACCAGCTGAGTCGTTAACGGTTAGTGACATTGTGTCTACTGGCTGCTGGAAAGAATTGATGCAAACAAACCGTATTTTCGAGCAAGCTTTATGATTCTAAACGAAACACAATCACAACTAACAAGCATGAAACCATATCTCGTCTCTTTTGTTCTTCATTCATGTTTTCTAATTGGGAATATACCTCAGTCAGAGGCTTCACGTGTGTTTATTTCCTATGTTTTCCATGTTTGATAAAATGAAATATTTAGGATGATGGCCTTCTTAAAATTTACAGCATGGCGTCGAAGTGGCGTATCGAAAAAATTAGTGGTATTACCACGCTGTATGGCAATATTTATCCTCGTGGAAAAACCAACCTTTGGGTCAGGTGAAGTGTCAACAAGGCGTGTTGACATATTTTTGTACAATTTGTGGGCATTCGAAACAAAAGTTTCAACCCCAATTGCTATTGCAATATTAATATCACTTTTGTAAAATGTTTTATAAAATAAATATTTGTTATTTATTTTATAAAACCATTTCATAAAAGATTTATTTCATGAAATATTTTATGTCAAGTCGTCACAAAGAGTTAATACTCTCTAGGTACTTAGTGAATGTAGCTAGATTTCATTATATAAGTAGAAATGTAATATATCAAACCTTTTCACGTACGTTTATCTCACGTCAGCCTTTAAAAAGGCTTATAAAAGGTAACTCACCTCACATCAAAGGATTTTAAAGGTACCTAGGTAAAATCCTCAAAATTACTGAAATATCAACTTATATGCGTCAGCACGGGTTTTGTAAGAATTAATGTTTTTGTTGTTTAAATGTTCATAATCTTTTGTAATTTAGGTATATTTTGTGCTTCTTCATTAAGAACTTTAGGGATAAGCTGTGATTAATGCTGGAATAGGTTTTGCTGGAATGGTAACAGCACCTATTCTATCAGTTCATATAAATAATAAGTTATGTAGGTTTTTAGAATTATACAAAATAATACAATAATAATATATGAATACTTTTTAATTATGTAGGGTTGATTTGAACATCTTTGACAACCGTAACGCGTAGTCAAAAGCCTGCAAATGTTACACCAGTATTGCCAAAGGGGGTCATGGTGTCAAGCCTACTGTGCACGGACGCGTAGCTACATAAACGCGTACTCATCATTATCTTACGCTTGGCGTATGCCTGCTCACAGCTTACATACAAAACTATGAAACTCTGTCGACGAAGCGTCAACGTAGTGCTTGCGTCGCAGCAAGCGAAAGCACGTTTTTATTTTTCTAAATGCGGCGGGAATGTCTTCGTCGTCTGAAGACATTGTCACAAAAAATGATCGAAAACGTACGAGTGTAATATATACACGCATCGTAGACAGGGTTCAGTAATCTGTGCTGCTCAATCTACCTGGCGTTTTTTGAAGCGGCTATGAAGCTATGCCTGTGACGATAGAGTAGGCCTTACTTAATAACCGCCTTACTTAATAACCGGGTTGTGAACATCAGATAGGCATTCTTTCTTTGCAAAAAAAATAACAGCTAGTCATCTAGCTAAACTGGAAAGCAACCCCCACACTAAAAAGTCGTCATTACCTAAGTTGTCAAAGAAGAAATAAACCCTAAAACTTATACTAAAATACTTACCATATTCGTAACAAGGGGTTCAAATCTTGTTTGTCTAAAACCCGTCTTGAGCCGACGAGGGATTCCTCTCACGAAGGCTCTATTTACATATCCTTCACGAATAAGAGCCTCATCTATAAAGATTTATGTTCCGAACAAAAATATAATAAGAGTATGATGACTATGTTTTATAGTTGTCCCCTTTTCTATGTAAATATGTCGTAATATGTTGTACAACAAGATAATATTAAAAAAAAACTGGCCTAGTTCGAGTTGAATTCGTGCACAAGAGGTTTAGTAAAAAAAACACGTTTATTGTATGGGAGTCCTAGTCAAATATTAATTTTATTCTGTGAAAATTTCAATTGTCTAGTTCACTATTCACGATTCATTAGATACAGACTGGTGGCATAAAGAAAAACAGCGGAGTCATAAAATAGCAATTGCGTCCCGTAGTTACTTGAAAACTATATTTTTAACAACCAAGCTTTTAAAAAATTATTTGCCTTGTTGAATTTACTGTAGGGTACTTTATTTTACGTATTTTGCTTATCCCTTTCAATTAATACTAGGACACTGGTCACTCCGAGACCCGTGGTTTCCCCACCAAACCATTCCTTAGTATACGATGACCACACTAGATTCTGTCGACTAGTTTTAGGGTGTATCTTTGGAGCTCCGAGCACACAGGGCCTCAAGTTCCTTTTAGAATAGTATCAGAATTGACGATCATTGGCTTCATAGTTGATTTTGACAAGTTTCGTAGTACAAAACTTGTGATGATTGACAATTCTGATACTATTCTAATAACAGACTTGAGGCCCAGTAGTTGCCCCAAACCCCTCTTTTCTTTGGGGGTTGAAAATATACTCGCACTCCCTAGTGCGAGTTTGTTTCACTCAGTAAGCGATCAAAGAGGAAGTGTACATAATTTGCAACTGCGCAGTCCTCCCAGAGGTCAGTTGTGACTTTGTGAGGATATAAATTGGTTTTAGTTCAAAATACTCAAGAATTTCTTTTCACGAGGAAATGGTGAACTAAAAAAACATCTGTAGTCCTTGTTTTTATTCATATTTTCTAATAATATTTACATTTACGTACACTTATATCGTTTATATTACAAGTCTAATACATAATCCATCGTTTAAAATAAAAATATTTTACAAAAATAAGTACATAATTTTAAGCTTAATTTTTATTATTTAAGTACATTAGTATTTTATTTGCAAAATAATTGTGACTCTGGTACTGGTGATTAATTTAAATATAAAGCAAGTATAAGGCCGAAACCCTTTAGTCAGTAAAAGTCTGACACTCGATCTCGCTCCACCTAGAGCGAAAGGTACAGTCAGCAACAAAAGTCGATGAACAGAATCAACATAACAAAAGCATTTTATTGTGAACAGGTGAAACACATTTTATTGGAAACAGGTGTTTTGTTATGTTGATTATGTTCATCGACTTTTGATGCTGACTGTACATTTGATGATTTTTCAACAAAAACAAACACTACTAAGATACCTTCGCTAGATGGGATTTTTAAACATATTATAAAAAATAAATAGTTATCAGTTTGCATTACAAGTGAAATATTAGTGAAGTTTAAATACATTCTACAATGTCCAAAAATCAAATAAGATATACAATTAAACACAGATTTAATTTGAAATTTTTAAAAAAAGCTAGCAATTTTCCCGAGAGAAGTGTTTACCTATAAATGTGTGCACTTTCGAACCGCTAAGCATCGTTAGGTACGGTTAGCAAATAAAGTTCAGAGCTAACACAATATTGCTCTCTCTTAAGTTGTATAAATTGCAGAGAAACACACTTTACCGTTTTAAAGTCGCATTTTCCCTGCAGAAAATAGATATCGTTAGATTTTCTCTCTCCTTAAGATTTTTTTTCTTTAGAATTATACTGAATTAATAGTAACCAATTCCAATAATATAAGAACACCTTTATATATTTATTTATTAGATTTATTTATGTAAGTTTATGTTGTACACTGGATCCTACCCTCGAATGTGATCTCTCTCTGCACCAAAAGGTTTGCTGGGAGAAAACTAATTGTTGAGTTAAGCTTTATTTAAATTGTCAAATCGCTGTATTTTGAAATAAGTTATTGTGTACAATAAAGAATTAAAAACATAAACATAATGATTTTATTAACTTCTAAAGAATAATTGACTAGAATTTTCAATGTCTCGTTGTATTCCAATTAAACAATTATATAAATGTGGTTGGACTTAGATAGTTGTCCTGGACTTGGATGGTTTGTGTGTAAATTTACATATTTTGAGTGTACCAAAACACATGATTAAATCCTACTAGCATGGGACAACGAATTTCATTAAATAGAAAGAAGTCCATCAATTTTAAAGAGCATATTCAACCGCATATATTGCAATTATATTATAGAAAAATCATTTATCTAGAAACCACCATTATGAACGAACTACTTAAGTTAATAGGACGGCAGCTAGAGAATTGCAATCAATTTAATTAAAACAGAAGTGAAACCACACCTAGCTACAATAATCAAGCATTTTGCGACACAGATCGTACATACAAACTAGTTACTTAAGTAAATTAAAATAGCCTTGAATATAAAACTATGGCAGCTATAGAATAAATTGTAATCGAAACATAAGTGCTACACACAAATTCCCTTAACGATAAAATGCTAGACAATGATTTGCATAACAATAAACATGTCACTCAAATGACCTTAAACAATGAATATAAAAATGGCCATAATAGGACGGTTTTATAAAGGTGAAATGAAGATCAAGAGCAAAAAGGTGAATACACAAGATTACAACATAAATATACTCGTAAAAATAGAAAATGTCTGTCACTACTACGGGTCGCTACTCTGATTTAGAACGTCAAACCTTCACTCGGAGAAGAAATCAATAGAATACATTAAAGACGTGAATAAGAGATGTTTCAGCAAACCAAAAAGAGCCTATAAATCTGTTCTATACAATTATCAATATACACCAGAAATATTTTGAGTGAAAATTGATGCTATATCTTCGTGAAGTCGAAATGTAAACCGATGAAAGGTTCAATTAACTATGTTGATTTTAATGGTACCGATGAGAAGGAACATTACCATTGTGGATGTTTCCAATTTAGAATTGAGAAATTTGGATCTGAAGGCCAATTTCCCCACGATGATTTGCCAAGAGGCAAGGTATAAAGTAAACCAACAGAAGGAAATTAGTAATTTCCTATCGTATGCAGGATTGTGGCTGAAATATTGTCAAAAGCAGAAGAAAGTTACGAGCAAAACGAAAAGGTTTTGTCAATGCGAAAGATTTTTTCAAAAATCCTCTGGTATTAACCAACACCCCTTTCACTAAAACATCCGTTTTGTTGTCATTATTTACTAGATTACACAAAAGAGATGTAGACGCTCTTTCCACATAAAAAAAAAATAGGTACTTGAAAAGGGTGAATCCAATTAAAATATTTCGATTGAGGAAATACTTCCAAAGTTGTTCGGGAGTATCGGATATTTTTCAATTAGACCAAGACTTTCTATTTCTGGACGGACATTAATAAAATGTCAATCACAAACAAAATATTTGTAAGAAAACTTTTAGACCAAACGACTGAGAAAATTCATCTTACTTAGGAGTATCAGATTGTCTATGTGTACAGATTTAGCCATTCTTTTATAGTTCTATTTTTATACATCAGAAAATCTTGAACATGAGGGTCTTACTCTTGCTGCAGTTCTGTGTTCATTTGATATAAACCTATCTTTATGATAAAATCATACAAAAATAATTGAAGCTCCACAAATAGCATGATCTAGATGATCTAGAGTAGTGTTCCGCAAAGTGGGGTACCTTGGTAAAAAGTTGGTGTACTTCGGGAAATATACTGCTGTCTCTAAATGCTAATAGACAGACAGAAGATAAATGTTGATCAATCTACCTATAGACTAGGTTTGAAATTCATTCTCCGAGGGCATTCCGTTTTGCCATTCACCAATTAACGAGCAGGAAGAACTATTGGAACTGAAAACGGAGTGCACATAAAACTTTTTCAATTTTTGTTTCGTTGATGGTAGAAAAGACTTTCCATAAAAATTTAGCAATTTCCTAGATGTAAACTGAACACAAAAAATTGCGGAACACTGATTTAGAGAAGATTCTACTATCTATATAAAGTACGTATGAAAGTCACTCAGTACATTAAAAGTCTGTAGAAACATCAGTCACACAAAACTTCAGTCCATCAGTTCAGGCGGCGTCACTGCATCAGGTGGGGGGATCTAGGGGGGGAGGCTCCTTCTCCTTGCCCAGGGGACTTCCCCCAGAGTCTGCTGCGTCACTGTTACCGCTGTTGATTGCTACTGACGTCAGAGGTACCTGTAAGTTAATTAATTGGTTAGTTTTTAGTTATGTAGTTAGTTGATTGCGTTCCTTGAGTGATTTTAATTAAGACTTCATTAGTTTTCTTTTTAGGTACGGATGGTGAAATAGTGAACTGTTGAGGTCGAGTAAATAACAAAAAAAATCAAAAGACTTCATTGGATAACCTACATCATAATAAAGCAATTGCGCGATCTGGAACAGTTTATTTATTTGCTCGTTACCCACTTATCACCCACATAACATACTCTGGAGGAAATTTCCGCTCTAATCGGCTTCCTGAACCGATACATTTATATTTTTAAACCTAGCCTGTCTTACAACTGGGTAAAGGCCACCCTCTATTTTTCCATGGTTCCCGGATCTGTGCTACTTCCTGCCAATTCCTCAGTAAAACATCCAAACCATCCCGCCCACTTCTTGGTCTGATATAAATTTATACAGCGTACAATAATAATAAGGATATTTTCAGGCTTTATTAGCTTACTAAATGACTATTTGGCAGTGTATACTGGTTAGCTTCCATCTCCTGGGAGTCCTAAGTTCCTAGTACATTGGTCTCGTGTAGTAAAGCTGCTTTCTTGAATTTGAATGTAATGGACTCCGGAGGATTGCTATCTGCAGCTGTTTTATTCACAATCCTGATGCTGGTTTCATTTTATCCTTTTATACAAATGTCAACTTTGGTCCTTTGGGTAAACTTACTATTTTGGACTACACTGTTTAGCAGTATTCCTTTATAAAAACATTTGTGGCTTGGTAATGACTATTATAAAAATCAGATTATCGTTGCATAGTTAAAAAAATATATATGACTATTTCGATGGTCCCTAGGTAAAGTATCGAAACTGAAAATCACTACTTTGCAAGAGAGCGATTTAAAGTTTGTTTTTGCATAATTTTGTCACGGGTGAATAAATCTTTATAAAAATTAGGTCTCTAACTATCGGGAAACGAAGTTGTATTATAAAATATCCTTTAAAAAGAGCTCAAAACAGTAATAATAAAAAAGTGCAATTTTTTTGATTCGATACTTTACGTAGGGACCATCGATTTGTAATATGATGGAAGGGATGGAGGGAGGCCTTTGCCCAGCAGTGGGACAATATAGGCTAGATATAATATAATATATAATAATTTGTAATATACATTGAAAATCATGACTAAAGAGGGCCCTTCCCAACCCATATATTGTCAGCGTGAGCATGGTTCAAAAGCTTGTTGTTTCATCCAACGCAATGTTTATATTATATCTTATACTAGCTTTTACCCGCGGCTTCGCTCCCGTCAAATGACTACCCTACATATCCTACGCTACCCTACCCTACCTTCCCTACCTACCCTACACTACACTAACCTAAACTACCCTACACTACCCTACACTATATTCTGTTCAATAAACCCGGAGACTAAATTGACATAAGTAATGTCAAAATTTCTATAGGAATGACGCCAGTTCTTTGGTGTTGAAATGTCATTTTAGTCTCCGGAATTATTGAACAGAATATACACTACACTACCCTACACTATCCTACACCACCCTACACTACCCTACACTACCCTACACTACCCTACACTACCCTACACTACCCTACACTACCCTACACTACCCTACACTACCCTACACTACCCTACACTACCCTACACTATCCTACTTTACCTAACTTTTTTTTTTAATTTTTCTCTCCGTGAGAACCATCATTGAACTTCAAGGAACATTAAAAAAAAAAACAGCCAAATCGGTCAAGCCGTTTTCATGTTATGTCGTGACAACGGAAAACGGGTTTCATTTTTATATATATAGATAATAAAGGAGCAACGCGAAAAGAAAAGAAACGTCTGAACGCAGTGTTGGAATTTGGTAATTTTTTTAAAACTTTAAAGGTTTTTTTAAAAAAAACATAATTCAGAATCTCGACATTCCAAATTCAAATCAAATTATTCCAGGGAAAAAATCTCTGAAGCTAAATTTGCAATGGCTTTGCGATTGAAAATAGGTCACACAATTACGTCCTGGCGGGAATACGTCGTACGAGTATTACCAATAATCCTGAGTACCTATCAAGTAGAATATAAGCTTTCTATACCATAATAATATTAAATGAATGTATGAAAACCGTTTTTGATAATAATAGATAATTTAACTGCATGAATACTGCACGCATTTTTGCTTGCAAGACGAATAGAATGATTGTACGTAACATAAGATCTTCCTTATAAACATTTTACATTTTGATACAAGTGGAGAAACTTTGCTTTGCTTATTTTATTTAAGAAAAAATATCATTGTTCAATGTTACTTATGCTGATATCATAAAAAAAATGAAACCCTTTTGATAAATGCAAAAGACGAAAACAAGGGTTGATATGTATATACTACTCTGTCAAGAAAGTACCGGGAAAAGATCAATAATACACAAAATGTCTGTTATTCATCCAAATTTATTTTATCACCTTCAAAGTATGCTCCTTTAGAAACGATACACTTGCGCCAACGAATAATCCATTCATCAAAACATTTTTTAAACGCTGCTTCCGGAATTGAGTTCAGTTCTCGCCGCGAATTCTCCTTTATGTCTTCTATCGATTGAAAACGGGTGCCACGAAGTGGTAATTTGAGTTTAGGAAAAAGAAAAAAGTCAGCAGGAGCCATATCTGGTGAATATGGTGGTTGCTGGATGGTATTTGTTGAGTGTTTGGTCAAAAATTCGTTCACAATGATAGCCTTGTGCGAAGGCGTATTGTCGTGGTGCAAACCTACCAGAGCGAGGCAAATCTTCCATCACATTTCGACTGCTTTTGAACGCTTTGAACCACTCATAAGCACGAGTTTTTGATGAAGTCGATTCACCGTAAGCCTTCTGTATCATTTTCAGTGACTCCGAACACGAAATTCCATTGGCGATGCAAAATTTAAGACAAACTTTTTGTTCGATATTTTTATCCATTATGTTACAGACATCGGGTCCTGCATATTTACCAGCTTGACATGTAAACTCCTTAATGAACTAAATCCTGTTTAACTCTTTGGTCTCTTGACATAAATAACCCTTGTAATAATTTAAAAATAAAAACATTGACACCTTCCGCTTGTCAGCTTCCGGTGTCTAAAATTATTGTTAAAAGTTAATGATTGTGCAGGATTGTTTGATTAATATTATTGTTTAATGATTAATATGTAATTAACCATTTTATTAGTTAATTCAGTTGTATAATATTAATAACTTATTCATGTAGCTTTAAAAGACTATGTGTTGACAACTTCATTCTTGAGTTATGGTCGTAAATCTAATATGGCGGGAATATACGAACTGATAGACGCACGACATTGTAAAATTTGTTAAGTAAAATAAACTTTTTAAAAGACCACTTGTTTTCTGTTCTGTGACCATCCTGACCCAAAACCAGCTGGTTCACAATTATGATATTACTAAAACCAGCACTGTATTTAACATAAATAACAGATGCAACTCAAACTCTGCGCCAAAATGGAAAACAGTTGTGCCAATCTAATAACTACAAAAAAACAAAAATTTGAATATGGAACCACAAACAAATCATCCATTCCCGATACTTTTTTGACTGAATGTATATACATTGCAAGTTGAATCAAATCGTTATGCGAAAAGAGTTTTTGAGGAAGTATATTGAAAATGTATTATCAGCTTTCTATGCAATCCTAGAACTTTCACATGAGCTTCCCCGCGAAGTATCGATATTTAATTACCAGGAAATCTAATTATACAGTTTGCAAACTAACCGCGAAAATTCGCTCAAACTGGGTCAGAGCAGTTACTGCAAACTAAATATTTAAATAACACCCCAATCATGTTGTTATTGAATTTTCACTTGAAAATATTATAATTGCCAATTTCAGTGTTGATAAATAAAATTCTATTGGTTAAAACTTTAAACCATTACATTTTATTTGTGTGTTTTTCAATCTTTTTGTATCGGTCCCTTTTAAAATAAATAAATAGTGACGATTCCCTAGGACAATAATAATATGATTGCGGTGAGTGGACGGATGCAATGCGCTCTTGACACCGCTTTTTTTAAATCTAGATATTTAAGTCGAATTTGTTTCAAATCGAACCTTTGTGTGGTTAAAAAAAGAACCAAGATCACAAAAAATTTAAGCATAAACAGGCACAGCTTTATTACTGAATTGTTGCACTTTAACGTAGCGTAGGATTTCATTCATCACACTCATTTTTCACTTACTTACCTAACTCGCGATTGTGAATCCCTAAGCATGGATTTGTAACCTACCTGGGGGTCAGAACCCACAAATTGAAAAACACTGGTTTAAAGCAATGCAATTGATAGTTTTCTAAAAAAACACCTCAATTTTAAAATTTAATACGGGGTATATTTCGATGGAATGCGGGTTTATTTAATCCCAAAAGTATTCCAATACTGTCCCGTGGATCCTTGTGGTTTTTCAGGGATCGCTGTGTCATATTTCTTTCACAATTTTAATAGAAACATTTTTGCTTAGGCAAAATTCCTCTCATCCTGTTTGCTTTCGTCGACTTTGATAAATTAGCTGAGATGAGACATTTTTAGAGAAAAACGGTCCAAAGAAATCATTTTTTATATTTAATTATTTCCTGTTATATTTTTGTCATAGCCTTTTATTTTTATTCCTGTCTGAATAATTTGAACAGATAGAAAGTCTATACATTATTTGTATTCAATTAGGAGTATGAAAGGAAATAAAAAGAAGAAGTCTCTCAAAGGCAATGGACCTGAACCAGTGTATAAATATTTGCGCTGAAATAACACAACATTTTTCTCTCACTCCGCTTTTAGTCTTTCGAACTTTGCTTCAATCAGAGGACCAAGTTACTGTATTTTTAATAACCTTCATTGGAGGGAAAAAATAATTCTCTACCAGCCAAATGTGCACAATCAAAATTAATAGATATCTAAACTAATCTATATCTATATTTATATTAATCTATATATATATATATAAAAGAAAGTCGTGTTAGTTACTCCACTTATAACTCAAGAACGGCTGAACCGATTTAGCTGAAAATTGTCAGGGCGGTAGTTTAGAGCCAGGAGAAGGACATAGGATATTGGATACCATTAACCCGAAAAATTCGAAAAAAAAAATTAAACGAGGAACGGCTGAACCGATTTAGCTGAAAATTGTCAGGGAAGGTAGTTTAGAGCCAGGAAAAGGACATAGGATACTTTTTATCCCGAAAAATTAGAAAAAAAAATGTACAAAACTTTTGGGTAGTGTTGGGTAGAGTAGAGTAGTGCAGGGTAGTGTAGGGTAGTGTAAGGTAGTGTAGTGTAGGGTAGTGTAGGGTAGTGTAGGGTAGTTAGGGTAGGTAGGGTAGGTAGGGTAGTGTAAGGTAGGTAGGGTAGTGTAGGGTAGTTTAGGGAAGGTAGGGTAGGATAGGTAGGGTAGTCCTTTGACGGGAGCGAAGCCGCGGGCAAAAGCTAGTTATAAATAAAGAGAAGAGATTCGATTTTTGTTTGTTTGTATGTTTTACAATTTAACACAAAACTTTATCTAGTCCAGTGCTTGGAGCGTTAAAAATATCGAAATCCATTTTTTTTATCTGTGGATGAATTTTAAAATTAATATTTGTTATGTGCAGCCCATAATAACACGAAGAAAAATGTTTGTGATGTTGATTTAGAAAAAAAATATGAGGTTTACAATAGTCTAATTATGTAGTACCTCAGGACCTACTAGTTCGAATTAGAATGTTGGACAGACCATCTATTGATGCATGCTACTTATAGCTTGCCTTAGCCTATGCTTTAAGTTCTAGGTAAAAAAATAGAAAACTACATTTTCTACTTTCATGCGGGTGAAGTCACTGGCAGAATCTAATTTGAAATATAAGATTAGATACGTAAAAAAAAGTAACAAATTGCTATGATATATATTTAATCATTGTAATTAACGGATTTCAAAATAGAATTAAGAATATTATGTCGACCAAACTAAAGGGGAGAGACTTTTTTTCATACATTCACATGGTCGACCTGGGAAGAGGTGACGAGATGACCTAGACGCCCACAGTAAGGAAGGACTGGTCAAGGTGGCTTAAGAAAAAAATACCTGGAAGAAGTTAAGGGAGGCCTTTGCCCAGCAGTGGGAAAGTATTTAAGTAAATTACATACCATAGAAACTGCAGTGCATATATGCGTATCCGACTGCCTCGGAGGAGGTGAGAGAGAGGCATCAAACCGCAGGTCCAGCTGGAACATGAAGACTGCTGCCCCCAGGGTCGCGACGGAGAGTGTCAGCTGCGCACTCGCCACGCCTATGCAGGTGGTACTGCCGCACCTGGAAAGAAGAGTTCTTGAACTTGGGAAGCAAAGCTAGAGGAACTTAAAGTTATGTTTTTCAATATAATATAATATCACACTTCCAAATTTTTTTTAAGTCGGAAAATCATCAGAATGACTTCACCCGCTCTTGGGCGGAGAGGTGTTAGAGTTTTACTGATTAAAACCCACTCCATTCCTTCTTTGCCTTCGTTCTAGGGTCCCGGGTTTGTCTTTCAGAAGCCAGCCCATGGCCCTAGAGGCTTCGACCCTGCTGGGCCCCAGGGTTTTATTCAGTAGAAGTAGGTTTCTACTAACTAAAACCCACGCCCTCTCGCGGGAGAAGTAATTTTGATGATCTCCCACGTGTACACATGTAATTTACATGTAATGTAGGTATATAAAGTTTATTCTATTCTAGTATCTGTAGTTTCGACATATTTAATGATCACGTATCGACTGAAGTTGGTGGCACAAGGAGGCAAAACATTTTGTGTTCTGAACTTTCGTTTAATAAAAAAACTTTCAAACGGTAAAGTTCTGCCAGCCTGTCCGTTCGACCGTTTTATCGATTTAATTTTATAATTGGATCGAGAAACAATGCTAGTGTGCTAAAACTAGGTACATTATAATGTACATTGAGAAAACATAACCCGTTGCAACACATAATATACACCAAAGCACAACTATACAGAACTAAGCAATTAGGACATAAAACAAACTAGAAAAATTTATAGTTAAAGAAATTTTCGTCGCGTGAAACATGAGTAGCACTAGTTTCCGTATCCACAACTCTCCTGATATCTAGTATCGATTAACTAATTTAACTAATTTGCAGTCTACCAATTAATGTCTACGCTCGTGTGAGTTGGATCCACCTGATACTCGTATCATTGGATGGCTTATTTAATACTGATTGCTGATATACAAGTATATTGTTAGGGTGTTCGTTATATTCCTGCATAAGAAATTATTTAACTTTAAGAAATTATTTGGACAAAAAGAAGCTAGTTTGAAGCCTACAGCGAAAAATAAATTATTATTATTTTTTTTTAATTGTATAAGCTAGTGTGTAGTGTGTGTGTGTGTGTTGTGTGTAGTAGTTAGTTAAACAATTATTTTTAAAACCGTAACTGTTTTTTTTAATATTTTTTTTTCAGCGTGAGTACTTGGTTATAAGCGGTACCTACTGTGTCATACTTGGAAACAGTTTAATGGGTAGGTATGTCTGGGCTTCACTGGGTCTAAGCCTGGTCAATGTCCATTACGGATAAATTATTAAAACTTAATTTTGATTCTAACAAAGAGGAACGAAAATATAGATTGAAATCGTAGAATTTTTATTACGAATGGTTTTCATTAAAATTCTAGTCACAGGCTCAGAGGCAACAGATGTGACGCGATTTGATAAAGATTTTATGATTCTTATAAATACTAGTAGGTACTAATTTCTTCTTATTTTTTGGACATTTGTCATGAATTTTATTGTATTTTTAACGATCTTAAACACATATTATGTGTGTGAAAATTATAAATTTTTTATGGGTCTAGTTACTTGAAATAAAAAAGATATTATTATTTGTAGAATTTGTATATTTGGGTATTTTGATAGTTAACCACTATTCGAATTTAAGGGTGTGCATCTGGATTGAGGGCCCATTTTTTAAATCCTTACGAAACGAAACCAGATTTACAGGGAATTTAGTAAAAAATTAGTAAAACTTAGAGCAAAGATCCATAAATTTCTAAAACGTAAACTAAAACTTTTATAGCTAAATAACGTGGGCTCTCAATCCAGACGCTTCGTAAAGAGGCATAGTCTAGATCTCGGAAAGTACTATGTCTGGGTTAATAAAGTTTATTTAGGAATTTAGTAAAGAATTTCTAAAATATTTTAAGAAATTCCCAAATTTCTAAAATGTCGCATTACAGATTTATAGCGGTTTATCTTGGGCCCTCAGATCGTAAATGTCATTTCTCGAAAACTGAATTTATGTGACGAAATACATATCTACGACTTTAAAAGATGTTAGTTAGATACCTCTCTGAATTCGTAAAAAAGAAATAGTGACCCAAAAGTTAATCGTTAAAAAGTAAATGAGAGTTGAATTTTACCGAAACGTCTGAACTGAGGGCCCAAGATTTTCGGCTTTTTTTAATAGACTTAACCTCATAGATAAACGCAAACTAGACTAAAATGTTCTACTATTTTTTACTAAATTTTAACGTATCGTCCGTTCTTCTAAGTGCTATATTTTAAGAGAAAATTGATTTTTAAATTTGTATAGGAAGATGTCTTGTAGGGTGACCATAATGTTTTGAATATCCTATACCTAGGGATACTGATATAAGGGAATATAGTGGAAGAAGTCAAGAGAAATAGGCCCGAATCCGTCTCGGCTGGGCAGCGGAGCGGCGTTCGGGAAGCTTCGCAGTATCTTTTCGTCCAACATATAATACCACAGTTTCTCAAGACAAAAGTCAATAACAAGTGCGTATTGGCAGTGATGACATAATGACACTGAAAGCATTCAAGTGGCTAAGTAGCGTTTCACATTATCCGATCCGATATCCGTGTCGGAGGCCGACACGATATCGGGGTAAGTATTATGTATGAAATATGTACCTGTCTTTCATATTGTCCGGCCCGATATCGGATATCGGAGCACGGCATTTCATACATTTTACTTACTCCGATATCGTATCGGCGTCCGACACCGATATCGGATCAGATAATGTGAAAACGCTCTTAGAGTCATCCAAAGGGCAATGGAAAGGGCTATGCTCGGTGTTTTCTTATGTGTCCGTTTGCAACTCCGATACAAGTTTCGATTAACAATCGGAATCGGAGGTGGAAAATCAATCAGAAGTTCCTACCTTTCTGAATCGGAATCAGATCTCTGTTATATGTCTGATTTATAATATAGGCCTAGTTGCCTGAAGCTAATAAATAAAAAAGAACACTTATTTAGTTTTAATTATGTTTGCCTAGAGTCAAATTTTTTGTAGGACTGATAATCGTATCAAATTATAATCCTATAGTATATTCTGACAGACTTTTTGTAGGCCGTGTGCGTTGCACTATTGCTATCGCTGTGTATTCTATTTTTCACGTACAAAAAAACGGTCACCGATTATCGGACATGGGCGGGTAGCGTAAAATAAAGATAAAGTGGTCAACTGGTATGCAGTATGTACGAAGTGTTTGTCACATCACTTTTTCTCGTGCATCTTGAGCAGTTACCATATTGACGGGTTGCCTATGGAACGACTCACAGAAGTCAAGGGGATTAAGTTTTAACACCTGATCACGTCACGCGGTGCTGTAAAAGAAGAGCTTATAGAAACTTGGGTTTTATGCTTCGCACAGTCCGTCAGTTCATATGGGGGTGCATTTATCATTTATTATTTTATGAGAGTTAAATAAAACCTGTAAAAATAGATGGAAGATAAAGATAAATAAATAAATGTTTTAATTAGTTGTCGTATCTATGGCCAAGATCTGGAGTACCTACCAGAGATTCCAAAAATAAATTTTGGACAAAATCATTTTTTTTGGACTGATCAGTATGTATCCTCTCGTACAATCCCCAGGGGAATATTCCTAGGTATAGGATATTCAAAACATTATGGTCACCCTACACGACATCTTCCTATACAAAATTGAAAATTAATTTTCTCTTAAAGTATAACACTTAGAAAAACGGACGATACGTTAAAATTTAGTAAAAAATAGTAGAACATTTTAGTCTAGTTTGCGTTTATCTATGAGGTTAAGTCTAGTAAAAAAAGCCGAAAATCTTGGGCCCTCAGTTCAGACGTTTCGGTAAAATTCAACTCTCATTTACTTTTTAACGATTAACTTTTGGGTCACTATTTCTTTTTTACGAATTCAGAGAGGTATCTAACTAACATCTTTTAAAGTCGTAGATATGTATTTCGTCACATAAATTCAGTTTTCGAGAAATGACATTTACGATCTGAGGGCCCAAGATAAACCGCTATAAATCTGTAATGCGACATTCTAGAAATTTGGGAATTTCTTAAAATATTTTAGAAATTCTTTACTAAATTCCTAAATAAACATTATTAACCCAGTCATAGTACTTTCCGAGATCTAGACTATGCCTCTTTACGAAGCATCTGGATTGAGGGCCCACGTTATTTAGCTATAAAAGTTTTAGTTTTTGTTTTAGAAATTTATGGATTAGTGCTCTAAGTTTTACTAATTTTTTACTAAATTCCCTGTAAATCTGGTTTCATTTCGTAAGGATTTTAAAAATGGGCTCTCAATCCAGATGCACACAATTTAAGGTGCCTGATGTTTTTTAAGGTAGGAAATCATCAAATAACTTTCCTTACTCTAAGTGGACCGAGAAAAATTTGCAGATTTTTACTGGCTAAATAATAATAATAAATAAATCGTTCTTTGTTCAGACTAATCATAATTATGTCCATATATTTTGTTAAAAATATTTTTTGCTAAAACCTACGTGTGTCCCTTTAGTTGCTCTTTGTATTCCAGGGCCGCAAAAACCCCTTCGCACAATTCCGAAGCTCTCTCCATAAGTTTCCCTCTCAATATTATTTAATTAAAACTTCCCAACAGTCACCAGTTTTAGGAATCCTATTAAATTTTGTTGCTACGTCCATAATAATATACGAAAACATCATACTAATAAGAATTTCCTTTGTTAGTGCCATAAAATGGACTATTTTAGCATTTCTAAAAGCATTTCAAAGCGATTTGCATTCATTTCGTTAGCACCGAGCTCTGAGGAAATTTTTAGATTGTTAGTGAAAGAAGAATGTGTGGACTAAAAGGATGGAGCGCAATAGGCGGGTTCTTTTGTTGGGAAATATGCGTTGTTCACTGTCCTTTAAGGCGCAAAAACGTTGGATAAAAGGACCTACAAACCATGCCGGGTTTTTTCTGAATCAATCGCGCGTGTAGATGCTGAATATAATATAGTATGCGCGATTATCGCGATATTAGTAACTAATAAGATAATTGCGCGTGCGATTATCTTTTTAGTTACTACACATAATTTATTTCTTTATTGGTATTTATAAATTTGTAATGAAATTCCTGTTTTAAGTTAATTAATATTGCATGTATTATTACATTGTACGCCCTAGAGGCAAAGCATAGCGCCCTCAATATATTATTCAGAACTTATTATGTACCTATGTTTGACAATTAATAAATGAATCTTGAATCTTGAATCTTGAATCTTGAATCTTGAATCTTGAATCTTGAATCTTGAATCTTGAATCTTGATGGTGAATGGTTTTATTCAATTGTTGCGATTGTTCGAACATCTCATTGGTTCTCGATTGTATCGACTTTGAATCGAGTCCGACTCGGTCTGTTATTGCGACTGGCGCATGGCGCGTTCATTCGGGAATTGTTCCTCGATGGTTTTGAATTTCGAGAGAGTGTGACCGATTCGAACCATCAAAAACTAGTGGTCGATTCTGTTGACTCGAAACTATAAAAAAGCCATCTCGATTATTTTGTAGAACGGCAAGTCGATGGTTTACTTGATGGTTTATTTTAATAACTCTGATTCTTTTGATTGTTAAAAATCTTGGAATCGCCTATCACTAACATAACGTAGTGTACCACGTCAACTCATTTTAGAAATTAGAACAATAATGAACATATTAGTACAAAAAATATTGTAAAATAAGGACCATTTTAATTGGGCTAATCATTATCATCATCATCATAACTTCAGCCAAAAGATGTCCACTGTTGGACATAGGCTTCTCACAAGTGTGCCATAACGACATTAATATTTATTCAATTAGTGAGAAGTATCAAAATAGTCTCCCAATATGAAAAACACAAATACCAATATTGAAGTGGGCTACATAACGTTTGTTATTTGTTTGGTTTGCCATTTTGTGTATTTCGGTACACAAAATATTGACATAAAATATGTAGGAACACGAATACCCATTGTCATATCGATAACGTCAAGATGACAATCAACTGCCACATTGCGGTTACCGATACTTTTCAAAGATAAAGTAAAAAAATATTTGTTGGAACCGGCTACCCTGTGCGACTACCAATGTACTTTTTGATTCCGAATGATTCTACTTTTAGAGGGACTATTTACAAGTTTGGTTTTTTGGCGGTGTGACAGTAGGCATCACATCATCTAACTAGCCTTTTCTCAACTATATTGGGGTCGGCTGTCAGTCAAGCCGGATTTAGCTGAATCTCAGTATTTCACGAGGAGTGGCTGCGTACCGACCTCCACAACCCATTGACTGGGTAACACGGCACTTCATGGCAAGACTGGAGTCAGATTTACTGGCTTCTAACTATCCGTAACGACTGCCAAAGATTTACAAATGACAGCCGGGACCTACGGCTTAACGTGCTTTCCGAGGCACGAAGGAAACTCAGTATGTTAAGATGGCCACCCATCCACAGACCAACCTTGGCAAGCGTTGCTTAACCATGAAGATCGACCCGTGCGGTTGTTATTATCTAGCTACAGTAGGCAACACATTACTCGCAGAACAGATGGCCGATGGGGCCCAAGAAGAGTGGAGTTTAATTTATCTTTTTGTAAGTTTTCACATTTTAGGCTACTTGAGAAGAGAAGGATAACTATGAACTACTAGTCTTACTGATTTTTTTTTTAAATATGAAATTAACACAACCACATTTTGTCGTTCATTGTTAACGACACCCCCAAAACGACACCCCTGGGGTGTCGTTAACAAAAAGCATTTGTTGACGACACCACTTAACAATAGTGTTGTTACCCTGCTGTATGTTCGTACCTATACCAAAATAATAAATAAAATAAAAAGAACCTGTACAGATATTTTTATTTAACTTGATCGAAGCTCAATAATCCTTATTATTTCAAACATTATCTGTCTTCTTTTTACGACAGGTACGTTGTTAAGTTCTTGACCAATCAATTCACCGAATTTACGATTTGCTTCTTGCAGGCTTGCTTTATTAGCCATTTCAGGAGTTTGTGTACTGACATTGTTGTCCTTTCCCCAATTATAATTGTCAGATTGAATGCCAACTTCTTTTTTGTTCTGAACCCTTTGTGAAGTTGAGGGATTAACATCAACAGAACAAACATTTACCGTTCATTGTTAACGACACCCCCAAAACGACACCCCTGGGGTGTCGTTAACAATAAGCATTTGTTGACGACACCACCGTAATGTTGGGATAACTTATCGCTTAAGAATTTATTATCGAGCTAGTATACTCTCAATGGTTAATAAACATATGCAATTGTATCTTTTTATCTCTTTCTCTAATGCACTGGCTGATAACGTTTATGACGTTCAAGAGATAAATTATGTGTCATTTGTGAAGTTAATCAATATATTGACATTTCTAACATTTTCAATAACTTTCGAAGAAAAGGATAACAATGTCCGAATTCAGATTAATAAATACCAATGGCGGAGTGGCCTTACTTTTAGGCAAGTATAAATATCATAAACATAAAAATTATGCAGATGGATCAGTATATTGGAGATGTTCCTCTCACAAAAAGTTGAAATGCCATGGAACAGTTACTACTAAGGTAGGTATGCTATAGATGATGTAGGCCACAATTCGTCAAGTGTCAATTCGTCAAGCGTTTTTTTTCCCTCCAATTATCGTTCATTGGTCAAGCAGTTGAATGGTGACGATTCGTCAAGTCGTTCATACGTATCTATTAGTCAAGTCTTTCTTTTGTGTCAATTCGGTATAGGTACGAACATACAGCAGGGTAACAACACTATTTGTTAGTGGTGTCGTCAACAAATGCTTTTTGTTAACGACACCCCAGGGGTGTCGTTTTGGGGGTGTCGTTAACAATGAACGACATTTACGTCGTGATATTGCTCATAGAGCATTTGGGGGTGATTGGGGTCCGTTTACATCTTAAGGACCCAAGCCAACCTCACCTGCTAGCGGTGCACCCTGCTGTTCAACGGACGAGGCTCTGGCGATCCTGGTTTCCCTCTCGTAGGGTTGTGGGGGTCAGACGGCTGGTCGCCCCACGTAAAACCAACCTCAGTCACATATACATGGATAGGGCAAAGGATGGAATAGGTACTTGGGCTAGGGCGTCGCCGAACAACGACGCGCAGGCGGGTCTCCCTTGTTTTACCAAAAAGAAATTGCCAAATTATCACTTCCCAAACAATTTTTCGCATAATTTCATTTGCCAAATTATTACTTAGCAAATAAACTCTTCACAAATAAATGTTACGCAAACCTAATGTTTGGCAAGTTAACGTTTCAGCAATAATTTGCTTACCAACTAGTTCTTTTACCAATTTTTATATAGTCAAACACCCAAACTAACCCATACCCAAAATAAAATTAGCCAGATTTTGGTATCTTCAGTTTACTGTTTCCGGTTTTACATATAAAAATATGCTTCTGGCACTCGCCGGCCGCTGCCGCGGCACCGCTCGCTTCGCTCGCTCGGCTCGTGCGTGGTTTGGTCACTACTCTAACCTAACCTAACCTATAGTTCTGGTAGCAGTTCGTTTTTCATTCGTCGTTTATAACCAACTTTATTTTTTTTCATAGCAATTAATTTGATAAACTGTTCATTTTCTAAAGATTTTTTGCCGTAATAAATCATTTGATTTAAGACCAAATGCCTTAATGAAATTATTCTAGATAATATTCTGCCGAAGTAAAAATTTGACCAAATGAAAATTTTCGAACTAAAGTTTTTCCAAATATTGCATTGGTAAAATAAAAGGTTTCGAAAATTGCTTTGGGTAATGAAAATTTGGCAAATTCTTTTCGGCAAAACGGCAGACTCCCCGCGCAGGCACATCGCCTTAAACCTGCGATAAGTGGGCTAGGGCTACCGTGTCGAGTACGGGCACGGCTAAAGAAGTTAGTACCTAAAAAGAAGCTCCGCTTTGCCACCTGGAACATTGGCTCTCTAACTGGACGTTGCAGAGAACTCGCGGACGTACTTGCGAAACGTCGGGTCCAGTGCGCCTTCCTTCAGGAGACGCGCTGGAAGGGGAATAAGTCCCGTGACATCGGGCAGGGGTACCGGCTAATGTACACCGGATCACCATCGGGCAGGAACGGAGTAGCCGTAGTACTGTCTAAGGACCTTCAGGATGGACTTCTTGAAGTAGACCGATACAGCGACCGGTTGATGCGAGTTAAGGTGCTGATCGAAGGGTCGGTAACGAACTTAGTCAGCGCCTATGCTCCTCAAACTGGCTGCTGTAAGTCAGAAAAGGAGGCCTTCTGGGTTGAGTTCGAGGACGTATTGCGCGCTATTCCGAACTCTGAAGATATTTTGGTTGGGGGGGATCTCAACGGTCACGTGGGTCAGCGTGCTGGAGAGTACGGACGTGTTCACGGTGGTTTTGGCTATGGCCAACTAAATGCAGAGGGAGTCAGTATACTCAGGACCTGCGCGGTGTCTGACCTAGCCATCGTGAACACATTCTTTCAGAAGAAGCCCCAGCATCTCATTACGTACCGTGGTGGTGCCTACTCAACCCAAATTGACTACCTGCTGGTGCGACGGTGCCACATTGGCAAGGTTACCAACTGCAAGGTCATCCTAGGCGAAAGCTTAACGGCTCAACACCGCCTTCTGGTCCTGGACTTGGCAGTCAGGCCAAAGAAGAAAGTGACCGAGAAACGCAACCCCCGCACTAAGTGGTGGTTGCTTAATGGGCCTAAGCAGTCAGACTTCATCGCGGAGGTCGAGCATCTCAAAATCAGTGCTCCGCATGAGTCTGCTCAAGATATCTGGTGTAGGATCCACTCAGCAATCACCGCTGCGGGTAAGCGCGTCCTTGGCACTTCTCGTGGTGGCCGCACCATAAACAAGGAGACGTGGTGGTGGGATGACGAGGTGCAGGAGGCGACTCGGAAGAAGAAGGTTTTATTTAAACAGTGGCAAGGGTCCAACTCTCCGGAGGACAGGGAGGCATATGGAGCGGCTAAGCGCGCTTGCAAAAAAGTAGTAGCCAGAGCCCGCAGCAAAAGTTTGTCGCCCTTGTACGACAAGCTGGAAACTGCGGAGGGGCAAAAACTTATTTTTAAGCTGGCGCGTGCCCGGGAAAAAGCAACACGGGACATTAGTAAATGTCTCTGTGTAAGGGACGCCCAGGGTAAGCTGCTCTACGATGCCCCCTCTGTTAACGAGAGATGGTGTACGTACTTCACGGAGCTGTCCAACAAACAGCATCCCCATAACCTTCCTCCCGAACCGCCTCCTAACCTTGGACTTATTTTCCCTATTTCCCCCGACGAAATTTGCATTGCTCTTCGCCACATGAAAAACCGGAAATCGGTCGGGCCAGACAATGTGCCAATTGAGGCGTGGAAAGCGATGGGCCCACATGGTGTGGACCTATTGACAGATCTCTTTAACCGCATCCTGACCACCAAGGAAATGCCAAACCAGTGGCGACTAAGCCTGATTATCCCGGTTTACAAAGGCAAAGGTAGCGTACAGGACTGCAGTAACTACCGCGGTATCAAGATCATGTGCCACACCATGAAGCTCTTCGAGCGCATAATTGACACAAGGCTCCGTAGCGAGTGCACTGTCTCTGAGTGTCAATATGGCTTCCGGGCGGGTAACAGCACCATGGACGCAGTGTTCGCCTTACGGACTCTGTCTGAGGCTTACAGAGAGAGAAGGAGAGCTCTGCATATGGCCTTTTTAGACCTGCAGAAGGCCTTCGACTGTATACCTCGGCAGGCTATCTGGTGGGCACTCCGCTTCAAGGGTGTTCCCGAGGCCTATGTTGACATTATCAGAGACATGTACCGTGATTCCGTGTCCTCTGTCCAGACCGCTGTTGGCGAATCCAGTGTTTTTTCCAATATCTGTTGGCGTTCACCAAGGTTCGGCTCTAAGCCCGTTCTTGTTTAACGTTGTGCTTGATGTAGTTACGGCAAACATCCAAGACCAGCCTCCTTGGCTAATGATGTATGCCGATGACATCGCCCTCGTTAGCCAGAACAAAGCCCATCTTGAGCGCAGGGTCTGCATTTGGAAGGACACGCTGGAGAACGGCGGTCTGAGACTAAATGTGGCGAAGACCGAGTACATGTCCTGTGGCGGCACGGATTCAAACACTATCCGAATAGGTTCGGATCTGGTAACAAAGACCGATAAGTTCCGGTACCTTGGATCCGTGCTGCACGAGTCTGGCAACGTGGATGACGATGTCCAAGCACGTATAGGCGCGGCTTGGGCAAAATGGCGCGAGGTAACGGGCGTTTTATGTGACCGTAGAATGCCCCCGAGGCTCAAGGGGCAGATATATAAATGCATCATTCGGCCGGTCCTCCTGTACGGTGGCGAGTGTTGGCCGGCATTAAGCAGACACACTCAGGAGCTTCGCGTCACGGAAATGAAGATGCTGAGGTGGATGTGTGGCGTAACGCGAACCGATCGCGTGCGCAACTCATTCATCCGAGGTAGTCTTGGTGTCCGTGACGTGGGGGAAAAACTGCAAGAGTGTCGTCTGCGATGGTATGGCCACATCATGCGTCGCCCTAGGGAGTACGTCGGCCGGAGATGCATGGATATGGCTGTTCTTGGGGCTAGGTCCCGTGGTCGCCCTCGCAAGCGCTGGCTGGACGTCGTCAAGTCCGACATGAGAGCCAATGGCCTTACTGGGGAGGATATTGAAGATCGGGCAAAGTGGAGTAAGCTTAGCAGGAAGGCGGACCCTGGTAATGGCCGGGACTAACGCCAGGCAGAAGAAGATTGCTCATAGAGCATTTGAGTATCTTGAGTATCCCAGGTTTGACTATAGGAAGCGTCAAAATCAGCAATATATTGATTAACTTCACAAATGACACATAATTTATCTCTTGAACGTCATAAACGTTATCAGCCAGTGCATTAGAGAAAGAGATAAAAAGATACAATTGCATATGTTTATTAACCATTGAGAGTATACTAGCTCGATAATAAATTCTTAAGCGATAAGTTATCCCAACATTACGGTGGTGTCGTCAACAAATGCTTATTGTTAACGACACCCCAGGGGTGTCGTTTTGGGGGTGTCGTTAACAATGAACACATTTTGTAAAATCAAACAGTTTTCGAAATACGATAGAATTTTGCTAATCACTGTTTACTGTAATGCCGTGCATACTTTTGAGAAATAAGCCTTCTTAAAGGATTTCTTGGCGGATTTTTTTCGAATGAATTTCAGTGACTCTTTATTTTATTCGAAATTGATTCTTAGTAGATATTTTTTTTAAATCTTATTTTATTTAGGGGCTTTTACCTGAGTATGTCAGCCCCATCGTATCTGTATTTTATGTAGATATGAAATTGGTGTAGCTTTGTATCTCAAGTGTCTGTACGATCTCGGTAACATGGAGCTGACAGTTTCATTATGATAGTGACTGTCTTAGTGAAGCTTGCCGAGAGAGCCTACTCTATACATTTACGACCAAATACTTAAAAACATAAGTATTTTTTTAGTTGGGAAATCATCAGAATGACCTCTCCCGCTCTTGGGTAGAGGAGGTCAGAATTTTATTGCCTAAAAACCCCACTCCTTTGTTCATTCTTTGCCTTCGATCCAGGACCCCGGGTTTTCGTTTCAGAAGCCAACCAGACCTCATGGCCCCAGAGGCTTCGACCCTGCTGGTCCATAAAATTGTTTTACATCCACGTTCTAATGAAAAAAAAAATACAAGACTGTATGTCGTATCCAAACTATAAAATTTAACTTGACACTGGCTTTATGCACACGCTGTAAAGCCAAATGCAATTAAAAAAGAACTTTACCTTTTTTCATAACAGCAAGTATTTAAAAAACCAATTACCTACAGACACACAGGGATTTTGTCCGTCGAAAAGCAAAGTAACTTTAGCAACATATACATATATGTAAAATTTACCGACCATTCTTGGAATTTTGGAGGTTGACATGAATGCTTTACAAAAACTCGTTAATTTCACAACAGGAGGGCGATGTATCTTGAATATCTTTTAAGGACTTGTCAAAAGCACGTTAGAAAGAAAGCTCTAACTTGGCTGATCTGGGTCTGAGATTTTCTATTCAGAGATTTTTTCTTGCAAATATTCATATATATGGCCTAAAGATAGTTGTTCCGGGTCTGGGTATAAGTATGTTAAAATGTGTGTGAACGCACCCACCATGTTAAGTCGGTTTTTTAATCTCTGAGACTAAAATGACATTACGTGGGTTGTCACACTTGTCAGAACACAAAAGAAGGCATCATTGTTATTATAAGCTTGACAGTTGCCTGTGTCAATTTAATATCATATGTAAAAACAGACTTTAGGAGTAATTCTTATTTTCTTTTTATCAATGTTGACTACATAAAATAAAATTACACATAGTAAAAAAAGTACAAAGCTTTTCGTTATTTGTACGGATTTAAAATTCAAATTCACACAGAGATTGAAGTTTAATTCCATTTGTGTAATTCAGAAGGGATCAAAGTGAGTATCATGTGAAACGTGTCACAAATATGTTTTTAGAATTTGACACGTATTTCGTTACGATTGCTTTTTTGAGGTAGGAAATCATCAAATAACTTCTCCCGGTGTAGGTAAACCGATAGAGAATGTCAGACTTTTACCGACTTTTTTTTATTACTCAGTAAAATTCTGACATGTTCTCTCGCTAACCTACCCGTGTTACTTCAGTTACCCTTTGCACTTCAATTGTGTGCCTCATGGCTGTACCAAAATAGGTCCAGCTCAGAAAGAATGATGCTCAGACATCTAGTGCTTGACTGTGGAATGGAAACAGCACGCAATTTCTACCAATGAAACTAAAATGACCATCCCCAACATCAAATCCGTGCTGCTTTACGGGTGCGAAACGTGGAAGGTAACAAAAGAGATCTCACACCAAATTCAGGTTTTCGTGAACCGATGTCTCCGTCGTACCTATCCTCGGGATTTACTGGCCTGAGACCATCTCTAACGTGGAACTGTTGGAGAAGTGTCACGAAAGGTCGATCGACCACCAGATGAAACGTCGCAAGTGGGGTTGGATTGGTCACACGCTTAGGAAGGATCCCGATCATATACCTAGACATGGAGCGAGGTCAAGCGTAAAGCGCAAGACCGGTCGCGATGGGTGACTTCTGTCGACGCCCTCTGCCCCAGCTAGAGGACATACTCGTAGGATTTTAAGTCAAGTAGTGCTTGACTGTGGAATGGAAACATTGCACGCAATTTCTACCAATGAAACTAGAATTACCGTCCCGATGAAATTAGACGATATTAGAAGATATTGCTATCACCTAACGTGAAAACGGCTATATATAAGCGCGCGACATGACAACCGTAGTTGCTAGTTAGCCCGGAGCAAACAGCAAGCTAGCGTAGTTCTGTCATCAAAGGATTATTGTTCCTTTGTAGAAAATATTGTGGGAACAGAACAAGTAAGCAGTAACAATTTATACTTCTTTTAATATATATATTATATAAATCATCAAGATTTCGTTGTTCTATTCAACACATTTTAACTTCGTATTTTGCTGTATCTACCTACGCCTCAACTACTTCTAGTACCTACGTTTTCGCTCCCGCTCCCTCCACTATTGTACTATCGACGTTGTAACATTTAAAATGTTCAATATAAATATTTTTATTTTTGTATGAAAATATGATAAACTAAAATATGATAATTTTTAAAAGTCATAGAACAAAAGTTGTTGTTAGTGATGATAGTAAAATAGTCCTGAGAGGTAGTCAGTGTTTTACGAGTACAAATAACCATGTATAAGTGTATCTCACTCACCCAATATTCATGAGCGACCTGATACAGAACGCCAGCATCGCCACATGGGCTCCTATAGCTGCTGCCCACAGCATGGTGAGAGGCACCGCGGCACAGGGCGAAGGCCCCAGGGCTCTCCATGGAGCACCCCAGGTCCTGCTGGCTCTTGACCTGGCGGAGACCCAGCCGCCGAAGCCGCGGCTGTAGTATATTGATATTGCTGAAACAAGGGGCAGGGTTTAATAGTGTGACCAAATACAATATTATACCTTTTTACCATTTTGCGAAAATTGTTCTTGGATGCAGAGCCGTGTTGTTGGGAGCGTAAAAAGATGTTCACCAGGTGGCAATACTGGGCCGTCAATTTGAGACATCTTTCAAAAGCCTTGTGTTAATGACATTACATAGTTAGATTTCAACGTCAACATAAACCTTAGATGTCAACGTCATGTATACGTTTTCAAAGAAAAAGACTTGGCCGTTAAGTGGTGATCAAATAGGCAGTTAAGCAGTCCGTAACCGTACCGTTTCGCTTTAAACAAAGTACATCGAAGAACTGCTAGAATTTGCCTGCTGCGGTTTTCCAATCCGATTATAATTTATGTGTCTTCAAGCACACCTTCAAGACCAGAGTGAATAGGCTCTTAATACACAAATTCGCTTCATAATCAACGATTGCATCACGTGGGATCGATGTTAAGCACTAGTTTATACTATCGAAAAAGAAGCAATGAGCAGTCCTTATAATTATTATTTAGTGTGATAAAGGCTTAGGTAATTAATGAACCCAAATAAAAATTTCGAGTAATGGATGATCTCAAGTCTTTCTCAACTTAAACAATACAGACCATAACAAAAGAGAGAAAAACAATAATAAAGAACAAAAGAAAATAATAGTCCTTCGTCAAACGCTACTCCATTCTCGTCACGTTGAAACAGAAATTAGCAACGGAAGGAAATTAAGAAATGAATCGATTTGTCAACTTGTCAAATCGACAAGCAATAATTTGGATACAATTGCCGTTGTCTAATTTCAAAATGTACGGAACTGAACAAGTGTCAATTTAATTAACAAACTTTGGACACCTATTTCATCCTTAGAGGATGAATTTTGGAAATTTCTCTCTTAATGCTCGCCTACATTATAAAAGGAAGCCTAGTCTAATATTTCACGCTCCTAGTCCCAAAAGTTTTTGCTGTGTGTTAATATGTCAGACAGACAGTACACACGGGGAAACAGTAATAAATAATCTCACTTCATACTAATATTAAACAAAAAAAAAAACAAAAGTTTATAATTATGTATAACTCAGTCACATTATCTTGACGCTTGGCTACGATGAAATAATGTCTAAAAACTATATAACAACAAAAGAAAACTAGCCAAATTATCGACGCGCGTATCGATGACAAAGATGCTGACCATACCTGACACTTGCCGGGTGAGCTAAGGGAATGCGGTGGGAAGCAGGGGGATGCTCGCATTTCAGAGATGCGCCAAGTTATTGTGGTGACCAGATTGTATGCTTGTTACTCCTTCATGCTCAAATGGCTAGATGGATTTGGTTGTCAGTTTCATCGAAATCCTTTCAGTCATTCGAACGTGAAGAGGTTACAAACATACATACACACACACACACTCACACACAAACTTTCGCCGTGTGACGTATTGCTCCATTTCATTGGAAAATTCTCAGTTCTATTTATTGCCACGTTTCATCTGAAGGCATTCAGTGTGCACTCACACATTCTATTGTATTTCTTGTCTTTTATTTTCATTTCCTTGAAAACTGCATTTAACGAGATTTTCTTTTGACTTCGCTATCGTAGAATTTTTCCTGAGAATTACTCGATACCTATTACCTATATAATGATGGCCACACTTAATTACTACTTTGTGATATATATCGATACATATTATATACATATATGATTTAGGAACTAACTAGGTGCAACGATTGAACTAACTAACTTTTATACTGAAATCGAAACTGCTGGATTTTGAAATTTGTCTGAAGATATACTACTATGTAAAAACGTATTTATTAAATTAAATTTGTTATTTGACCCCCACAGACGCGTTCCAAGCAGTGTTTTGGCACTAGGAACGAGGTCTTGCGCGGTTATAGTTTGTAAATCCATGAAATATCCACATGAAGTATACTCCGGTGTATTCAGGACAGTATTACACACAAACTTGATCAGACTACGAATTTGATTCGGTTCCAAACCAAATCAGTCCTTCCATAAAGCAGTTCGGCGACCATTTATTTGATACCGTGTCAGTTCGCTAGCGGACACCATGCATTTGACGTCGTACACAAAGCAACTATCGAATCTGATGTCAATGGGTCTGATCGTCTGTTGCGAGAACGGACTTGATCAAATTCGAGCGCTGCCTAATGCTTCAAAGTTTGTCACCAGGATTCGGATGACTGCCATCTCGTGTCGCCCGTTGCTTTTTACTTTGAAACCAATCTAGCATTCTTTACGTACTTCTTGGTGTTCCTGCTTCTCGATCTACGTTGTGTGCTTGAAGCATGTGCTGCCAATCTGCATACTGTCAGTAATAAGTCCAGTTCTCGTAATAATCGTTCCCTGAGAGCCCTGTCTCTAATCCCTCATATAGTTTAATCGCAAACTATGTAGTTCACTGCACAACTCATTGAACTCGCACTAGTTGTTCTTTTATTTCATTCGAATACGGATTACTCGTTCGATGCTAATTCATGTTGATTCCATATTGTAAAAAATCCGTGCCTTTTCATTGTTATTTTTTGCTTCGGCAGAAAAAATGCATCGAATAGCTTTAGCAAGTATTCCACAGTTCTGTATTCGTTAGTGAACTGTTCATGAATGAATTCCTCGATATTTTTCTCCAAACTCGTGTTACAAAATATTGATTTGCACCTTTTATTTTTCCTGGATGTGAGCTTTTATTCTTTTTTCTTTTCCATAATACATATTAGATATTAATTATAGAAGATTGTCCACGTATTCCACGTACAGTTGGACTAGAATCTGAACATAACAAGCATTGCGCAGTTTTCTTGGTATCACCTAGACAGATTCCATAATGAGAAATGTCACCCTGTCCTACCTACATACAGAAAAATATTACAATTTTTTGAGGAAATACTCTGTAAGGATATTATTTTATTATCTACTCTTTCACACAAAAACTGCTAGTCGGATATTGAGGACATATTAATCACAATCATTTTATCTAATGCATCAGAATAACAAAATATTTAAATAAAAAGAATAAAGATTCATATTTTTGTTTTTTTAATGAAGAAACTGAAAATCTATCTCTATCTATTGAACCGATTTTAAAAGTTCTTTGACTAGTGCTGCTGTATCATAATGCTACTTTATATATAGGCTAAATATAGTTATTTTCTATATTCAAGTGGACGCAGCCACTGGTAGTAGCTAGTATTGACACTAATGAACTAGTGGGTACTAGGGTGGGATGAAAAGGTCTCGTGATGGTACTCCAATCAGCAAAATTTTGTTTCTGCCTGGGTGCACTTTTAATTTGTTCATATGAGAAGTATCCACGTGTTCTTTCAGTTAGAGTGCAAGAATTGTTACAGTTAAGGTCTTGCGTGTTATTTGTCAAAATGGTTAAACTTGAATATCGTACGGTAAACAAATTCTTCGTTTTGGATAAAGAAAAAACACGGGAATTTTATCAAATGTTGATAAAAGTTTCGGAGACTGCTCGTTCCATGTCAACCGTTAAAAAGTAGGCAGCTGAATTTAAACATGGTCGCAGAACCCTGGAAGATGACCCATGCAAAGGAAGTTCAAAAACTGCCACCACACCGATAACAATCGACAATATATTGAACGACATGCAAATGAAGGTGAATGAGACAGCTGAGACATATCAAAGGAAAGGGTTACAAAGAACTAGGGAAGCAAAAGTTTTGTGCTAGATGGGTGCTGCAATTGCTGAATAAAGACCTTTGCATCAATTGAAAAAAAATCCAACTGTTGAGATATAAGTCGATCGTCAAACATGAAACAGTATTCTGTTCCAAAACTTCAAGAAATACCTATCTTCCTGGGAAGCGTTCACATCGAAAGACAAAGTGGAGAACGCCGTAGATGACTATTTTCACAGCCTTCTAGGCTCGCACTTCCTGGAAAAAATTGTGATGATGGAGAAATACTAAGCCAAGTGTGTTGAGGTAAAGGAGAGAATATTTATAGAAAACTTCATTATTACCGGGGTGAGAACTTTCCACCAAGCGCTCGTAGGGCAAGGTTTAAAGAGATTATAAATTAATGAATGTCTTTGGGATAAAGTAAAAGTCAGATAGAAGCCATAGGGGCGTATAGTTATCTCGATTGTAATTAATCCTCTATACGGGATAGATGCACTAAAAATATTGGTGTTCAGCTAAATCCGGCTTGACTGGAAGCCGACCCCTATATAGTTGGGAAAAGGCTAGGAAGATCAAAATAAAAAGTCCGCAAAAATTGCTAAGACACGGAAAAATCAAAGATAATGTTTTTTACTTTTCTTTTTGTACATTCAAACCTTTTTTTTTTAAGTTATTAGTTTGGCCAGTTTCCCAAAAAAAAATTTGTACATTTTGTTTTAAGAGCATAGTGATTTCAAAACTACTATCCGGCTTATACCCTAGATGAGGCTATGAAACTTGAACAGCTTTTATCTGCAATTTACTTAACCAACTTTTAAAATCGATGCGCACTGATGGCTAGGTATTAAATTTAATTTATACCAGCATCAACCCTGAGGTTAGTGCTTACTATAAATAACATCTGCTTCACTTTCAATATAAATTAACATTATATTTGTAACGTGATGTGTTTTTGATATTTAAACTTTGTGACATTTCATATTTATTTTAATACTAGCTGACTCGCCAAACGTTTATGTAATGACTAGCTGTCCCCTGCGGTTTGACCCGCATTTTTCGTTACTGCTCCGCTCCCGTGGGTCGTAGCGTGATGGTATATAGCCTATAGCATTCCTCAATAAATAGGCTATATAACACTGAAAGAATTTTTCAAATCGGATCAGTAGTTCCAGAGATTACCCCCTACATACAAACTTACAAACTTACAAGCCTACAAACTTACAAACTTACAAATTTTACCTCTTTATAATATTTGTATAGATTAGCTATTACCAGTGACTTCGCCCCAGTGAAAACAGAAAATAATATAGCTTATGCCACTCAGTGCTAAAATAGCATTCCACTGGTTAAAGAATTTTGAAAATCGGTTCAGTAATTCTTGAGTTTATTCAGTCATATTCATATTCATCAAAGAAAAAAATTAGGGCTGGGTCAAGAGAATAAAAAATAGCCTATTACTTATTTTCAGACCTACCAAATATACCATTTTTTTTATAAAAATCGATCAAAGAGGAGTTCAACAACAATACTGTGACAAGATTTTTACATAATATATTAGATTACTTTGTGTGTATATTTTGAAATTTCAAGTCATGATGGAAAAATGGTAACACTGGATTTTTATAATCTCTTGAGAATTTTCTAACGAGAAGAAAAAATAATAAGATTCACTTTTATAGAAATTAGCGACCCCTGGACGCCAGCTCCTCACGGGTGATCTTGGGAATTCTCGGCTTTTCTCTACTACGATAATATCCCTCTTTTCTCGCTTCTCTACTCTTTCTATGAATAAAAATTGTATGTGAGGGACTTTATTTTATGCTATAATGACGGAAGGTATTAAAAACATTTAGTTTACCGAACAAAAAGAAGATATCGCATTTTAATGATGTGTCGTTAGTTGACATCACTCATGGCTTTTTCCCTAACCGTTACTGCCGCACCGCTAGGCAAAGGCTTCCCCAAGTACTTTCAAACATTCTTCTCCCACAACGTATCGAACCAGTCTTCGTGATACGCTCTAGATCATTTCGACATCTCTTTCGAGGGCGGCCTCGCGGGCGCTTCGCGTCTGCAGGAACCCATTGCATGACGAATTCAACCAAGTCTTGCCAAACGGCTGATATGATCCGTTCCTATATTAAATTCGCTTTTATTTAATCTTCGTCTTCTTCCTGCCTTTGTCCCATATTACTTGGGATCAGCGCAACACGTTATTTCTTCCATTCTATCCTGTCAGGTGTCTCGCTCACCTAACACAATCCATCCATATTTAATTTGGCCTCCCTCTTCTTTTTTATCTGTCTACAAGTCTACATGATAGCTTTTATTTAAGTAAAAATATTTTTTTTCTAGAACCTAATTTCCCTTAATTGGGCAATAGCCTCTTCAGACTTCTTCCAGGTATTCTTCTTTCGAACCACCTCGAATCAGCCCTTAGCGTAGGCATTTAGGTTATCTCGCCACCAGTTTCCAAATTGTCCATACTCAATCATACACTTTGCAAAGACTTGCCCAGCGGCAGCGGTCAATCTGCATGCAGCTGACGCGCCCAACCCAATTCCATTTTAACCTAGCATCCTTTTTCCCACGTCTACGAGTATAATCCCCATTTTTAAGCGCAGCGTAGTGAAAAAATGAACCAGTATTTTTTACTTAGCTAATAATCTAGGTATTAACAACGTTAAATCCTTTTATAAAGTCCTCGCGAAAATGTCATTTACATAATGATCCTGAAAACTTTTCTCGCATAAAATTTCGAGCGAATTTAATGTTAACAAAACGGAAGGTTTATTTTACGCCACTTTACGATGTTTATTAACCTACGCCATTATCGTTATCTACGCCATTTTCTTGGGGTAATGAAACGTCATATTGTTGATGTGGCTAGATACTGCTTTTTTGGGGGTGGTGGGGTGGGAACTCATCTTCAAATGACTTTTCTTACTCTGAATGGTGTGAGATTCGTGATGATTTGCGATTCGTTTTCGAACCAAATCAGTCCATCTATAGATTATTCTGGCGACTATTTTTCGTTTTTGAACCAAATTAGGCCATCTATAGAGTATTCTGGCGACCATTATTAGACCATGTCCTGGTCTTATCATCGTCTTATCTATACTAATATTATAAAGAGGTAAAGTTTGTAAGTTTGTATGTAGGGGGTAATATCTGGAACCACTGGTCTGATTTGAAAAATTCTTTCAGTGTTAGATAGCCTATTTATCGAGGAATGTTATAGACTACTAGCTGTCTCCTGCGGTTTCACCCGCATTTTTCGTTACTGCTCCGCTCCCGTGGGTCGTAGCGTGATGATATATAGCCTATAGCATTCCTCAAAAAATGGGCTATCTAACACTGAAAGAATTTTTCAAATCGGACCAGTAGTTCCAGAGATTACCCCCTACATACAAACTTACAAACCTACAAACTTACAAACTTACAAATTTTACCTCTTTATAATATTAGTATAGATATACCATCACGCTATGACCCACGGGAGCAGAGCAGTAACGAAAAATGCGGGTGAAACCGCAGGGGACCGGGAATATTATATTCCTTCTAATTATAGTGTCACTGTCGATGGCAAAACCTGCAAAATTCCTAGCCCAGTATTCGGCCACGGCTATGTCGTCTACTGATGCTGTCATTAGTCCCTACCTGAACGAGTAAACAGGGCAGTGATACAAGATGGAAGGTGGTATTATTTGCGGAGGGACGCCGCACCATCACTGAAAATCGGATAAGTACGTCTGACAACTCCCATCTGTGGAGATTTGTTCCTATCAGACCCATTTCTACTATTATGCAGACGAAACCGTGGCAGCAGCTAGTAGAAGTATAGACTAAAAATTAAGTATACAACATTAATACCTGCAGCTAACACTGTGATAGCACCAGCTGGTACTCCTAGTCCCAGCGCTGGCTTCTGCCTCTCTTCCAACCAGCCTACTGCCCCCAACACTAAGCCGCCGATACCGCAGACAATCTGTAACAATGATAATATCTATTTTTACACCACCTGCTCAATAATGACCCTATTATGTGTCATGTAACCTGCACTTAAAGCAACTCGTTATCACCTAGGGAGATAATACAGTATGGCCGATCCCTAGGGCATAATGGTTTTTTTTTAATTTAGAACAACAAATACGCCTTCAGTCATTTAAAATGTACGTGCATCAAACAAATTTATTCAAAAATGAAACTGGCCAATAACAAAAAAAAAGAATATTAAATGTGGTTACATACTGAAGAAAAGGTTAAGGAGGTTCTAAAAAAGAGTAAAGTTATAGAGTAATATTGAAGAATTGAATTTTGTTTGCTTCTAATTTAGAGTTAAGATTAACGTGTAAATAATGTTGCATATTTTTTAATTTATTTATAATTTGTTTTATACGATATATAGTACCAGTAAATCTGACTCCAGTCTTGCCATGAAGTATCGTGTTACCCCAGTTAATGGGTTGTGGAGGTCTGGTAGGCAGCCGCTCCTCGTAAAATACTGGTATTCAGCTAAATCCGGCTTGACTGAAAGCCGACCCCAATGTAGTTGGGAAAAGGCTAGGCAGATGATGATGAGTACCTAGTTAATTAATCGTAGTAGACTTGTAATTATCTCACAGATGGTGTAAAAAGTAGAGTATCCAACACGGGAGTAAAGCTGTCTTTGTCTTGGGCGGCTTTAATTCCTCACTTCACTCAGGTTTCTCTATTAACTCCCTCGCGATGCTCGGGAGTTAATTATATAAACCCCTCACTGACGTTCGGGATTAAAACTTTGCAACCTTCGTTTTGTTCGGAATTCAACATGCCGCCCTCGCCTTAAAGACACTGCTTTACTCCCTAGTCACATAATCTACTATTAGAAACCTCTTCGTCATTAACATCCAGCATTACTTTACTGTTGAGCGCAGACTTCCCTTTCCATGTGTTCTAAGCTAGCGTCATCCAGGTTTTTAGTTTATTTTTTTGAGCTGGGATATCATCTTAAGCCGTAGGTCCCGGCTGTCATTTGTAGATCTTTGGCAGTCGTTACGGATAGTCAGAAGCCAGTAAATCTGACTCCAGTCTTGCCATGAAGTACCGTGTTACCCCAGTTAATGGGTTGTGGAGGTCTGGTAGGCAGCCGCTCCTCGTAAAATACTGGTACTCAGATAAATCCGGCTTGACTGGACGCCAACCCCAATATAGTTGGGAAAAGGCTAGGTAGATGATGATGAGCTGGGATATCATCTTATTACTTCTTCCGCTCTAGACCGGAGCGGGATGTTAGCCTTTTACTGATTTAAACTACACCTATATTTCTTTAATTATCTTTTGCTTTCTAGGACTATGAACATATCCTTTTCAGAACCAATACCATGGCCCTGATCTAGAATCTACTAGTAATGGCAATAATGGCGACCGCTTGACTCGCCGTCGTTGGGCGAACAATATAATTCTTTTTCTTAAAGGTTATCGACTTACTCAACCTATCATCATCACCGTAATGTCATTATCATTATCATTATCACCTTTGCATTAAAATAACTAGTGATATATTTTGCTGCTAAATCTAGAATTCGTGCTGCAAAATAATCTACACTGCTGCTAAATAATGGTGAGATCAAATTTAAAAAATCTGATGTGGCTCCTCAATCCTTACGGACATTCACCGTACCTTGCCCGGTGTCCTACAAACAAGAACAACGTAAATAAAAAACTGACAATTTAATGTGACTACAATGGCAAAGAGTTCTACAAAAGAATATTTTAAACAAAGACAATTAAAGCGAACAGGCGACAACTACTTCTCAGTAAAAACAACGGTCACCTTAGTCCCTCGGGGCTTATAAAATTATTCACAATCAGAAAAGTATCAGAGAATACATAAACTTTCTAGAATATTTTTTCATTTAATTTCAACACAGAATAATACTGTTACTTGTTACAAGAAATTCTTAATTGAATTCTAAAATAGTAACAAAATTAAAATAAAGTTAGAGGGCTATGTTTCTCCCGAGAGGCAGCCGATTACAAAAGAATATTATTTTCTATACATTTACTCGAAAACCCGCTCTTGTCTCTATCGCTATGGGGCACGCAAATTACTGTTTGTCGCACTAGTGCGGAAAAGTACGCGAGTTCGCCCCGACACAGTTGTATTCATCGTATCAGGCTGAGTGTAAAGCGACCCTCACGAATCACCCCTCGTTTATTTTTTCGTAAGTGTAAAAAACGACTTTTTGATACACGTGAAAAGACACTGCAGCATGCGGCACCGAAACATCATGACAATTTCACCTCAGTCGCAATGACAGACTATCTCCACATGTATCAAAATGTGGAGATTATTATTATTATTTATTTTTCTGTAGTGGTCCTCTCAAGACACTGTAGTACGGTAAGTAGCATGTAGGTACTGTACTATGTAGTAGTACTAAGTTTAGGCTTATATAAATACATAAGCAACTTAATAGATGACCGAAACCTAATGGCTTGGCACGCGACGATGGGAAGAGGCCAGACGGGATGACCATAATGCCTTGGAAGTTGGGTAGGCCTTTGGTGTGGGATGCAACATGTGTCGACACCCTTGCGCCATCCCATGTTCTGAGTACGGCGGGCTGTCCTGGAGCTGCTGCTGCAGGCGCAGAAAACCTCAAGCGGCGCAAATTTAACAACCTTATCGGGAGTTATATGTTTGAGCCGTTTGGGGTTGAAACATTAGGGCCGTGGGGTCCGAGTGCTCATCGAGTTGTTCGGGATATAAGCAAGCAGCTAGTCGACTCTTCACGTGACCAGAGGGCTGGGCTGTTTTTCGGCCAACGAATCAGCATTGCCATCCAACGTGGCAATGCTGCCAGCGTTCTGGGCACTATTCCTGTTGACATCGACGTGGATGAGTTTTTTGATGCCCAATAAATCCCTTTTTATTTTTGTATATATATAGGTTTGTATCTTTAGTTTGTATATGTAAATATAATTTATTAAGTAAACTATAGATGACTATATTATAAAATAACAAACACTCGATTCAGCTTGCTTAACCTTCGATTACCAAAAGCCATTATTCAATTTAAACTCCTGCTGTGAAATCCCACGGGATTGTGATTTGATTCGGTTCGTCACTTCAGCCAATCGATCACAAAAGCTCAAATGAGATTTGGTAGCTGGTTTCGACATTATTCTGAAACGTGGGTGGGTCTCTGATCATACTTTCTTGCAGAAAAAGAAAGAGACATTCGTACAGTGGTACTATGATATCGTAGAAGATTGTATGAAGAACGCACCTTCATCATCATCTGCTTAGCCTTTTCTCAACTATATTGGGGTCGGCTTCCAGTCAAGCCGGATTTAGCTGAATACCAGTATTTTACGAGGAGCTGCAGACCTCCACAACCCGTTAACTGGGGTAACACGGTACTTCATGGCAAGACTGGAGTTAGATTTACTGGCTTTTGACTATCCGTATGAAGAACGTACCTTGATACTTTTAAAATAAGATTTGACTTTAACAGTCGACAACGATCTGGAACAGTTCTTTGACGACATAATTATTTAAGTTTAGTTAATTGTAATTACTTTAGGGTTTTTATTGATTTTTTTATTCTACTGTAATTATAGTTAGTTAACTATGTTTTAAATGTCAATTATCTGAATAAAGGAAAAAAATACAAAAAAAAACAACCCATCCTTATGAAAGGGTTCAAAGTGAACTGGGTTTTAAAGGTCTGAATTTAAATACTAAATTGGCATGAAGTCAGCCACACGATGACATTTTCAAATGCTTTATTTTCCAATACAAAAGCAATTAATTTTCCGACGACACGGATTAAATATCACTGCAGCTTTTAACGTCATATCGCGGTTGAAAAGCATTTATGTTCGTGGTGACAGCGTCGAAGTTTCATAGAAATTTTCGACAAAATTACTTTCTGCCACAATAGTTGGGAAGTTGGGACTACTGGTCTGGTTAGTGCCCTTTACTGCTATGCTGGAGGTTGTGGGCTCGATTCCCACCCAAGATAAATGTCTGTGTGATGACCACGACCATTTGTTCTGTATCTTGGTGTACTTTATCTGTAATATTTTATACAGTCGTTAACACACATAACAGAAGCTCTGCTCAGTTTGGGACTAATTGGTGTTGTGTGAAAGTTGTGGAACATAAGCTCCTAGCGTGGACTCTGGTACATGATACCAGTATCACGTAGTGGGTAGTAGATCACGTAGTGGGTACATAAAAAACCCATTTTTATACCTTTTTGTTAAACAATTGTACAAAATGTCGACACACAGTACTTCTGAAATATTAAACCCTTATGAATTATTAATTTACTACAAAATAATCCTTTTATCAAACTCGCACAGCGGTAGCACGATAATCAATTCGCAATCAGCAGTTACCTTACCGCTCCTCCACCCCTTTCCGCCTTACATACATACGTCTCGGTAGTATCGTCACCCAAACATCAGTGGTATTCGATACTCATAGCACCTTTCTGTAGGTACAGGAAGTACGTTCCTTGTAGTGTTTTTATCGCATTTAACACAAAACGGGACCAGCTCATTAATACGTTGTTTATTGTGCATTACAATGAGATAGTCGTCTTTGACTGACTTTGACTTGACTTAAAAGAAACCCTATCGACCATTTGTTCAGTGAGCAATGTGCCTAACTCACTGCCACTTAATCTTGACGAAAGAATCGCCAAATTAAAGTGGCAGTGGCTATACCTGTAATCTTGTATCTCTTGCTTTTCATATCTTCACCCCTGATCTGATCACGAAAGGAAACTCCGAACACAGACCTTTCCATTACCATTTGGGTGTTTAGTTACCTCCTCTTTTTGGCCTCTTGTGAGCGTAGTCACAATAGGCTTCATCAGAAAGCGCCATCACTGACAACATCCCCAATATTCATAGAGATTCGTATTGGGACATTGTGGCTTGTCTGGCGAGAAAATACTGCGCACTTACTTCATTAATTTCTGCAACGAAATTAATCAGAAAAGTACCGTGAAGAAAATGCTGGTGTAAGACGGTGCACCTATCTGTACCTAACTAGAAAATTAGTATGTAAATTCCGTCACGAAGACGGGATAATGTTTGGCTTATCTCCGACAGTAAGTTAAAGCCTAGCAGAACTCCTATATGTGCAGAGTAAGCAGAAAAAGTGGGACCGCACGCCTCAGGGCTTAGCTAAGTAATTACTCGTGGGTATGCGCAAATGTGATTTGTGATAAGGTTGCTTTGTGGGCTTGGCTTTGCAGACCTGCTTTGCATAGGTGAGTAAGACCGTTTTCACATTTTCCGATCCGATATCGGTATCGGACGCCGATACGATATCGGGGTAAGGTAAATGTATGAGATATGTACCTGTCTTTCATATTGTCCGGCCCGATATCGGATATCGGAGCACAACATTTCATACATTTTACTTACCCCGATATCGTATCGGCGTCCGATACCGATATCGGATCGGATAATGCGGAAACGCTCTTAAAGATAGTTTTTTGTAGTTTATAGATGACCTCTAACCTTTGCGTCCCAAGAATTGGATAGTTGACTATTTTATCTACACTATCTATCTATATATATAAAAATGAAACCCGTTTTTCGTTGTCACGACATCACATGAAAACGGCTTGACCGATTTGGCTGATTCTTTTTTTAAAATGTTCGTTGAAGTTCAATGATGGTTCTTACGGAGAGAAAAATTAAAAAAAAAAAAAGTTAGGTAAAGTAGGGTAGTGTAGGGTAGTGTAGGGTAGTGTAGGGTAGTGTAGGGTAGTGTAGGGTAGTGTAGGGTAGTGTAGGGTAGTGTAGGGTAGTGTAGGGTAGTGTAGGGTAGTGTAGGGTAGTGTAGGGTAGTGTAGGGTAGTGTAGGGTAGTGTAGGGTAGTGTAGGGTAGTGTAGGGTAGTGTAGGGTAGTGTAGGGTAGTGTAGGGTAGTGTAGCGTAGTGTAGCGTAGTGTAGGGTAGTGTAGGGTAGTGTAGGGTAGTGTAGCGTAGTGTAGGGTAGTGTAGGGTAGTGTAGGGTAGTGTAGGGTAGTGTAGGGTAGTGAAGGGTAGTGTAGGGTAGTGTAGGGTAGTATAGGGTAGTGTAAGGTAGTGTAGTGTAGTGTAGTGTAGTGTAGGGTAGGTAGGGAAGGTAGGGTAGGGTAGCGTAGGATATGTAGGGTAGTCATTTGACGGGAGCGAAGCCGCGGGTAAAAGCTAGTAATATAATAAAGAGGTAAAGTTTGTTTTTTTTATTGTATGAGGTAATCTATGGAAGTACTGCTCCGATTGCTAATTTTTTTTCACCAATAGAAAGCTGCTGTATTCTTGAGTGACATAGGCTATATTTTATGTACGCGGGCGAAGCTGCGGGCTAAAGCTAGTTTTATATATGTCGCCAGTCTTTTGGGTACATTAGCAATCGACAGTAACGCGGAGTAGCTATTTGATGGCATATTTTGGACTATTTTTAGTTAATTTTATGTACTTCAAAATCAGTCAAGACAGCAACTGAAACGACTTTATTTTATACAGACATGTAACCAACATAGCTCGAAGAATTGGCAAACTTAAGAAAGGGCACTGCTCAAAGAACAAATGGTCGATAGGGCCGAAAGGAGTTGCGACCGCGTAACGAAAGACGCAGCTTTAGTAGACTTCTTGCATGGTGAGCTGATGATCTGGAGAAGATTGCGGGAATCTGTGATGGTACAGGAATGGTCATAGTCACGACACTAGGGGAGGCATAATGTCTAACTGTGGACGTCTTTTCGCTGAAATGATCAGAAATGTGTATATTTTGAAGCTGCTGTGACCTGATCCCGTAAGAGCATTTTTTCTTACATTTATGTAAAACTGTCTAGTATGATACACTTAAGCACGTAAAAGATAAGAGTAACACTGTACCAACCTGTCAGGCACATAAAGAGCTACTAATTTATCAAGTGTATGTGCGAATAAATATTATATATTACATACTCTAACCACGCTTACAGAAATGAAAGTCGTTTATCAAGAGTCATGATTTGTTCATTTGTACAGTCATGAAGCGATTTATAAAAGCTTTCCGTTTGCTTATGTGGGAAGAAAGTCTAGGTTTTTTCTTTCTTGGTAGGAAATCAGAATGATTTCTCCCAATCTAGGGAGGGCGTTTCAGACTTTTACACTTTTACTGATTAAAATCCACTCATGTTACTTGGCCCCAGTACTGTAGGCTTCGACCCTACCGTTTGCTGATATCTCTTTAAGGCCCGCGTGGAACATTACACGCCGTCGACAACTTGGGTTCAATCCGGACTGTTACAGGAAGGCTGGATAAGTAGAGTGCCTTAAACTTTTTTATGGAAAAGTAATCTTTCTATTTCGGTATGAATCGGCCAGGCTTTTGTTGTTATAAAAATCGATAAAAAGATAAACCATTTACGATTTTAACGAAAACAATATAATTTTAATTTACTATTTTAAGAGTACTCCTTCACTTTTGTAAAAGCGATCTGGTAGATTAAATTAATTACAAAACAAATTGTCGTTTCAAGAAATCAATCTGTATCCCTTTTCATTATTAGAATTCCTTAGAAGAGACTTTTTTATTTGTCCAAAAGCAAGAGAGACTGTTTGATGTTTATCTTGGTTGTCATTACATCCGGGTAGTATTAACAACAAGGGTTCGGACAGTTACAAATTGCTGTTGGTAGAAAGTGCGGAGAAAATACGGTTACATTTTGTGTATGAACTATGAAATATTTTGTACCGTGAGAGTTGTTTACTTATTATTTTAGATGTTGGTGTACCAGGTAACTCGTGGTATTGAAATTAAAAAAAAAAATGAACGGGTGGTCGATGGAGACGGAAAGTTCTGGAGTGGCGGCCACATACTGGAAGACGCAACTTTGGAAGGCCTCTCACAAGGTGAACCGACAACCTGGCGAGGGTCGCGGGAATCTGATGAATGCGAGACGCATTGGACCTGTCGCTGTGGCGACGCTTTGGGGAGGTCTATGTCCAGCAGTAGGAGTCTTTCGGCTGAGATAATGATGGTTAATAATAATCAATTCCTGACCTGTAGTAGCTTGGACCCTGTTCCCGAAACTGCTGTGCTACTACCATTTTTTATATTTTAAAATGTTCTTTTTTTATTTTGTATTGAAGTATTTTAAAATATAATTTATATATGTACTTAAATAAAGAGAATAGTAATATATTGCGGTGAAATAAATCTGCATTTAAATACCACATTATAGAATTGAAATTTCATGGAAATGTCATACAATAGCTTTACTAACTAAGAGCGCTTTATTGTGTAACTAGCTGTTGCCCGCGACTTCGTCCGCGTTAAGTTCGTAAAACTGCACAAAAGTTACTTATAACTAATCCTATACTTCCGAAAACATCTGATTAATTAATTTTACATAAAACTGTTTAAATTAAAACTCCAATTAGTACTTTTTTTAGTTGGGAAATCATCTAATGACTTTCGCTCTTCTGTGAAGCGGAAGTGCGTGTCAGATTTATTACTGGTTAAGACTCACTTCTATATTCCTTCCTTGCCTTACGTTCCAGGGTCTCCCTTTCAGAAGCGAAACCATAGCCCCAGTAGGTTTCTTGTTTAGGTTTTATAATTCAGATGGGTAAACATCAGAATAACTTCTCCTGCTGTTAAATGGAGCGGGAGGGCATGTCAGACTTTTACTGACTAAACGCCACCCCCGTTCCTGTGTTGCCTTCAATTTTGGGACACCGAGCTTATCTTTCGGAATACCGATCCACGTCCCCAGAGGCTTCGGCCCTGCCACGGGCCCCTACAGTTTGCTGACATCTCCTTGAGGCGCTCGTGGAACAGTTGACGACTTGACTCGGTCCGGGTTATTACCGGACTGCTGGACGGCAAGCTACCCAGTGTTCGCCGTCCGCAAGCTTGCACCTACGGTGGTCGGAAATCGTTCTCGTGATCCTGACGGCGGCGGGGGCGTGATGGTCGTTCCCTTTCGCGCTCGCAGTCGGCCGCCTCCTTGGCTAGCATTACTGCTTCGCAGAAGAAGGCAACCGCCATACCTCTACCGTGTGCTCCACCGTGTCCTCCGGGTGGTCCAGACAGTGCGCCCAAGTCTGGCTGGGGCGCCCTTTTCCCCTGAATCCGATGCAGGAGCCTCCCGAACTTACCGTGTCTGGTGAGGACCTACGGCATACGGAATGTGAGGATCTCTTTCCAACCACTCCTCTAAGAGGAAACTTACCGCCGCAATGATGGCGTGCCCAGGTTTCTTGTTTAGGTGGAAAATCATCAGAATGACTTCTCAGAAGGTGAGTCAGACTTTTACTGACTAAACCTTACCTCGTTACTTCTTTGCCTTCGTTCCAGGGTTCCGGGTTTTCCTTTCGGAAGCTCGCCCATGGCCCTAGAGGCTTCGAACCTGCTGGGCACCTATAGTTTACTAAAATCTCTTTGAAGCACGCGTGGAACAATACCCACGGTTGACCGTCTGGATTATTACCGGACAGCCAGATGGTAAACTACCCATTGCTCGCCATTCGCAAGCCACTCCTACGGTGGCTCTAAATTGGGGTCGGAATCCCAGCGACTGGGGCGTCAGGGGACTACTTGCCACTACTCCTCGCTCTGGATCATGGCCTGTACCAGTGCCCAGCGCGAGAGGTTGCTGTCACCGATCGTCCCCACAAGGACATGGTGGTGCTCCGCCTAAGCGTGGCCCACCAGTACTTTAACCACTCAAACGTCCATGGTGACGGGCGATTTGGCGGCATTACGTCCGCGCATTAAATGTTAATTGCTTTTTTACGACCAAACGAGACTTTCTCAACAAAAACGATTACTACTGAAAAACTACAATAGCTACATTCGAATAAAAAATACTCACGGAAAGCTCAAAGAACGTAAAATTTAATTTGATTAAAAGTAAATTACTTTAATTAATAATAAACGATGAAAATAAAGTGTAAAGTTGAGAATATCGAAAAAATGTTTAAAAAAATATCGTAATTATTTTTTAACAATTTTTTCAATTTTTTCGGTAACAATGTTTTTTTTTATTATATTAGTACAAGATATACTCTTTAAAATGATACCAATATCTTAATATAAATATTTAGTTTTCTGTCATGAAAAAATAAACAAAGTTTCGTATTTCTCAACGGTCACTCGGCCTCGGGCGACGTAAACATTTATTGTATTTATGTATTAATGTATTTCGTTTGTAAATGGCCATTAACGTGCTAATAGTGAAGGATTCTCGTATATTTTGCATTTATTTAACAAAAATAACCAATAGAATACACTGATGCACTGTAAACAATAAAGAATTATCAAACGATGATCGTGTTAACTTTTCCAACTAAATTACACTATGTAAACGTTTTGAAATTGTCGTAATAATACTAATTTCGTAAAGGAAATTTCTTCACGTTTATTTTGATATAAAATACCAATATAAATAACGAACAAAACAATAAACATACCACATTTTTGTTAGGAGCTTCACACACAAAAAAGTCACTTGTCAAAAACGACGAACTGTCACTTGAATATATTTTTTTTAAAAAATTTTGTTGCCTTTGCACGGAAAAAAATCACACTCACTGATGACAAACTTCATAACGCGCCATCTAGTATTAATCAACTACACTACTATCACCTGACTATAGCGCTGTACACGTTTAAACCGAAAGATGTCGTTCGGTGACTGTAGTCACCATGGACGTAAATAGCAAAAATGTTTTTGGGGACTGTAGTCACCATGGACGCTCTAACGTGTTCTCCGGGCGATCCACCCAATGGTAACACCCGGGTTTTTCTTCCGCACGACGTCAATTGCCTTAAAAACATCAACGAAGTACAGAGCCGCAGAGTTCGCATTCTAAATAGTTGCCTACTCTATGGGTAAAGTCGTTAGTTTAGTTCATATTGCGATAAAATCAAAATTAAAATGATTTGTTCTTCAAAAAACCAAATTAGGGCAGATAACCGCCTTTAGTATGTGCCTCTTTTTTTGTTGGGTAACCACCAAATACCTTCTCCCACTCTAGGTGGACCGAGAGAGAGTATCAGACTTTTACCAACTAAATTCCACAGTGTTCTTTTAGTTGCAATTTACATTCTAGGGCGACTAATTTTGGCACACCACGATTATTACTATTATAAATTCACTCTTTAAAGAGAGACTACAGAGTCATGACGTCCTCACCTTGCGCTTTACGCAGGTCCTAACCGAACATGAGTGTTTCGGGAGGTAGATGTTTTAGATTCGGAGGGAAGACACGGTGGACCTTACGATCGAAGTTATCCCGCTAGGGCGGATTACCGCCGTACCTACTGTTTGCGGGTCAAAATCAGAATCCTCCCGCCCTAGTTCAGATCATGGTATGAGCTGGGAAGAGGAATGGAAAGCAGTCACCTCCTAGAGTGAAGCAACGTGGCTGAAACCGTGCGAAACAGGACATCCTTAGGCCCCTCCCATCGCCATTTGGACACTTCCCAGATGTCATATGTATAGGGCGTTTACCGATCACCATCATTTTTTTGTGTTTATATGACCTGTTTATTGAGGCAGGAATTTTCTGGTGCGGTATTTGACTGACACCCTAATACACCAAATAAATGATTTTTCTTTAGTGAGAATAATAAACGAATTCTTGTGTGCGAGTATTTTCACCTAGCCGACTTCACATGCTGATGATCAAACGCAGTCTGTAAAATCTCGATTTTTACGGGTAGAGCATGCAGAGCAGTAAAAAATACCCACTTTGTTCCTTTAGATGCCCTATACGAATAATTTTCCAGCTATCGAAGCCCGTTAGGGCCGTTCGCTTATGGTATCTCTTTTAGGTGCGCGTGGCACATAACGCAACGTCAGTCGACTAAGACCAGTCTTTATTCAACAGCGAAATACCAATAGTGCACCGTCCAAAACTCCGCGCTAACGATAGCATGGAATCGCCCTGCGACTCGTAATGCCAAGGGCATCATCTTTGCGCTTTCTGCTACCTTCTTCGCTTTATTTGCGGAAGGAAGTGATGACTGCTTTCCATACCTTCTTTCTCTATACCAGGACCGGACGTGAGAGGTCGTTACTGCTGATCACCTCCACCCGGAGTCCTGGAACGCAAAGCGAAGAAGGAACATACAAAGGTGTGGGTTTTGGTCAGTGAAAGTCTGACATCCCCTCGTGCTCCTTCCTAGAGTGGAAGAAATCACCTAAAATATAAATAGCCTTTAGTTAAAAAAAAATAAATGGATGTTTGTATTTTGAAAGGAAATCGTTTGTCTTAGTGTGGTCATGTGAAGAGGAGAAATTAAAAGCACGTTACTAAAAGAGTTCTTGAGAATGGAGAGGGAGAGGAAGGCCAAAGAAAAGATGGATGGATTGTGTAAGGATTGATATGAAAGAAAAGGGCAGATGATAGTGTGATGATAGTGTGACGGACGACAGGACAGAATGGAAGAAGAAAACGTGTTGCACCGACCCCAAGTAATATGGGATAAGGGCAGGAAGAAGAAGAAGGATGTCATTGTTTGTATTTTGAAAACGGGGTGCAACTCCGCAGTTGTAAAATTTGTCTCCATGGGTTTTTTTTGTTAAACAATAATAATAATATCTTTTGGTAATATTTTTGTTAAAAAAATTGTGAGAATGCAAAAATATGTGCAAAAAATGTTACAAAAATAAAAAAAAGCTTTTTCTAAAACACCTCTTGGGATTCGAACCACCAACGTGTTACGTCCCAGTCTAGTCATTAATCAATCGCGCTGCAGTGTTCGATGAAAACCAAGCAAAATAGACGTTCTCATATAAATGTCATAAATGACTGCCCCGCTCTTCGTCGATGATAGCGTGATGATTTTCATTTCAGTAGATAAATTTGCAGCTAAATGGACTAATGTAACATTGTAGTATGTGAATTTCGTGGACGTTTGGATTTTATAACGTGTTTTGATTAGTTTTTACAAAATATTTGGGAAAAATCAAATAGGAATGTTGATCTTCTTATGAAAAAATGGTAAAAGATATTTTTTTCCAAAAAGAATAAGATAAAACATTGACAGAAATATAAATTGTAGGTGGGATTCGAACTCGGGGCAACTCGTTCAAAACCGACAAAATGCAATATTGCTCACCCCCCATAGCAAATAGCGTGATAAAATATAGCCTATATCATTAAGGGTCTTATAAGGATTATATATGCAAAATTTGAACAGGATCGGTTCAGTGGTTTTTGCGCCAATTAATGCTAACAATGTACAATTTTACTGTTTTATTATATGTATAGATGATTATAATTCCGTAAATAAATACATGTTACGGTCGCCAATCATGTTTTAATTAACAGCAATCATTGTTTGAAATAATTAAATTTTCAAAAATTCATTAACGTATTTCAAAAATGTACTCTTTGAATTCTATAATTTAATTACATAAAGATAAATAAATATGATTTGAATAACATCATAAAATTTCTTCATTCTCTAAAGCTATAAATTATAACTAAACCACAACTATTATACAAAATATGGTTTAAATGTGGCTTGGCTCCGCTACAGCTATAAGTTACTTAAAATTTGGCACTAAATGTCAACTCCCACTTAAATAACTTATACCACCAAAAATTAGGGTCGCTTATAGGTATAAATTGTGATAGTTTCTTAAATACATAAGATGAATTCTTGAATTTACTCAAATTGCACCTCTAACATTTCTATGCGTATCATATTAGCGCCCTTGTGGATCTTCTTTTTGAGCTGGGGAATTTTAAAATAACTAACTTCTATCTTCTCCAGGTGGAGTGATATCACTCCAATTACAGTGAAACGGGGACACGGTGAAACATACGGTGGAGGTGTGCCGCCGTAGGTAGCCTGTCATCCACCCATCCGGTAAAAGTCTGGATTGAGCCCAAGCTATCGACAGCGCCTAGCATTCAAAAACTCAAGTCAGCAAAACTGTAAGGGCCCAGCAGTGCCGAAGCTTACTGGGGCTATGGGTTTACTTCAAAAAGGGAAATCCGTAGTCCCGGAATGTAAAGGGCAACTAAAGAAACATAGGTGTGGTTTAAGTCCGTCAAAATCTGACATGCCCTGGCATAAGATAATTTCCCAGTCGCAAAAAAAAAAAACACCATTGTCCTGGCCCTTTATTTAGCGGGTGTGATCGTCAAATAGTTCTTTCTACTCTGGGTGCAGTGAGAACGAGTGTCAGACTTTTACTTACTAAAATCCATCTGTGTTTTTTCTGTTATGTGACTCTGACAATGGCTTTAGTAACCTAAATCTATACTAATATTATAAAGAGGTAAAATTTGTAAGTTTGTATGTTTGTATGTTTGTAAGTTTGTATGTAGGGGGTAATCTCTGGAACTACTGGTCCGATTTGAAAAATTCTTTCAGTGTTAGATAGCCCATTTATTGAGAAATGCTACAGGCTATATACCATCACGCTACGACCCACAGGAGCGGAGCAGTAACGGAAAATGCGGGTGAAACCGCAGGGGATAGCTAGTCCCATACAAAATGACACTCATACACGCGTAATCCCGAATCCGTTGAGCCACTTAAATTAATCGAATTCGTTTCGTATTCACCGAATTGGCTACACTGATCCGTATCGGCTATTATGCCCGATCCCTCAATTTCCTCCCTAAATTAATTTGGAGGCTTCCAGCTCCTGGGCGTAATGAAGTTCACTGAAAGCTGGTCTGAAATTATTAATTCCATTATTCGTTAGTATATGATACCCTAATTGAGGAGCTCGTGGCTAGATAATAACAGCCGCGCGGGTCGATCTTCAAGGTTAAGCAACGCTTGCCTAGGTTGGTCTGTGGATGGGTGACCATCTTAACATAACGAGTTTCCTCCGTGCCTCGGAAAGCACGTTAAGCCGTTGGTCCCGGCTGTCATTTGTAGATCTTTGGCAGTCGTTACGGATAGTCAGAAGCCAGTAAATCTGACTCCAGTCTTGCCATGAAGTACCGTATTACCCCAGTTAATGGGTTGTGGAGGTCTGGTAGGCAGCCGCTCCTCGTAAAATACTGGTATTCAGCTAAATCCGGTTTGACTGAAAGCCGAGCCCAATATAGTTGGGAAAAGGCTAGGCAGATGATGATATGATACCCTAATTGTGTTGCAGTAAGAACCTACGAAATCTTTTTGAAGGTAACGTACCCAAAGGGTAGAATTGCTGTCCTTCCATCTGTCTGGCTATCCTTCTGTTTATATGATTACATTGTTCTATGTCTGGAACAGAAAAAATGACCGGCCTCATCACACTAACATTTGTCTTGGGTGGAAGTCGAACCCGTAATAGTCAGTGTCACTAACCACTTTACGTGCAGCAAGTCAGTCAAACATACCTCCGAGATAAATGGTCTACCCATGTGCCAAATTTTATCTAAATCCGTTTCAGTCATGGAATGAAGTAACCGTAAACAACATACTCACAAACTTTCAATTATAAAATACTAGCTATCCCCTGCGGTTTCACCCGCATTTTCTGTTACTGCTCCGCTCCCGTGGGTTGTAGCGTGATGGTATATAGCCTATAGCATTCCTCAATAAATGGGCTATCTAACACTGAAAGAATTTTTCAAATCGGACCAGTAGTTCCATAGATTACCCCCTACATACAAACTTACAAACATACAAACTTACAAATTTTACCTCTTTATAATATTAGTATAGACAAGTCTAATTCCTCTATTTATATAAAAGGAGAAACTGAATGACGGACATATCAACGTATAGCCGAAACTACTGAGACTAGAAGCCTGATTTTTTGCAAAAGATACCCTTTTATGATGCAAGTGAGTACTTAGAAAGGATTTTTCAAAATTGACTCCCTAAGGGGATGAATGAAAGAAAAAGATGTATCTTTAGACCCCAAGTTTGTATGGAGAAAGTTTTTCTTACTTTGGACCCCCGTTTCTTTACTTTCACACGGGCAAAGCCACTACGAGAATATAGTGTGCAATAAATAGAACCCTCGCGCCTTAATGATCGATTACAACCTAATTCAATGATGTTCCAACGCCAGCATACCTGCTACTAACATACCTACACGCTACGTTTAGCTGGAGATCCACTTGATCACATTACGTACGTGCTCTGATTCAATGAGCTAATTTCAGGGGCTGTTCCCAAATGGATAGCTAATCTGGTTTGGAGATAGATATACCGTTTTAAACGTAGCTATTTAAATGAAACTTTGTTGTACAAGTAACGATTTTATAAGCAAAATCACTTTTTTTAAGGTGAGAAATCATCTAATGACTTTTCTCTCTCTAAACGTAGCGGGAGGGCGTGTCAGACTTTTCCTGACTTTAACACATTTTGGTATTTTTTTCGCTTTGTTAAAAGACCCTGGGTTTCTCTTTCACACAAACCATGGTGTGGAACGCTACACACCATTAAAGAATCGGGCACCCTTCCAATATTACTGGGATTCATTTAAATTTGCAAAAAAAAAGAACAAAAAATTTAACCCCCTTGATGCGTTTTGGAACAAATAACTATGTTGTTAAATAAAATGTAGGTTTGTGTCTTTGGGGTTCCTACTCCTTATATCAAGCAGAGTCGAAGCCTACTGGGGCCATCGTCTTCATTTCAGCCAAAAGACGTCCATTGCTGGACATAGGCCTCCCCCAAGCGTCGCCACAGCGACCGGTTACTGGGGCCATGGGTATTGCGATACAGAAACCCTGGGGCCCTGGAACAAAAGCAAAGAAGAGACACAGGAGTGAGTTTTAGCCAGTAAAAGTCTGACATGTCCTCCCACTCCGCCTTAGAGCCGGGAAGTACTCCGCCCTAGAACGGGAGAAGACATTGGATGATTTCCCACATAATAAAGACTTCAGCAGGAATCTAAATCTCTGTTTTTGGTTAAATTGATATAAACTAGTGCTTGACTGCAATCCCACCGATGCTAAACAGTGATGCTATCGTTGATGGTGAATCGCACTAGTTTTTTAAGAGTCTATTCACTCCAGCCTTGAAGACACCTAAATTATAATCAGAAGGGAAGACCGCAGCAGGAAAATTATTCCAATACTTCGATTACGCGGTATAAACGATGAGGTGAAACGATAAAGTACGGACCGTAGTCATATTATTATGTTAACAACGTAAGGGTGGATACTCGTTGTACGGCGGTATGTTCGAAGGTAGACAGGTGATGCCAGAATCAAAAACAGGTTATGTGTTGCCTAAAAACAACCTATTCACTCTCGGTGAACACAGACTCCGGCAAGGAAACCACTCCTCTCTATTTTAATGGGTTTTTGGGAGCTGATTCCGATTTTTAGTAAGTAATTTACACGTGGCAAGTTTTATGAGACTTAATGGTTTGTAAGCAGACATTTTTAATGACGATAATGGCCATAGTTACACTCAAGTATAGAGATCCGATGGATGTGAGACGCACAGGACCAGTTGTTATGGCGACGCTAAGGGGAGGCCTATGTCCAGCAGTAGACGTCTTTCGGCGGAGATGATGATGATGATAAAGATACTAGATAGTCAGAGGACTATGCTTAAATTCTTTGACCAATTTAAGAATTTACAACTCCTTCATAGCTCCATTTGCTCCCTATTTGATGGAATACAAAAATAAGCGCCTTACAAACTCTTCTAACTCTGGCAATACCAATTATGATGATGAAAATTCATTGTCTTAAGCGAGACTCTTAAACACCGTAGCGAAAGAGTAGATACAACTGTACTGGGGTACATACGTACCCTAATTGATGATGGGTTATCCCATGGCGAATCAGGGCCAATTGGGGATCGTTGGATATTCCATGTGAGTGTGGTGCTTCTGTTCAGTTAACGTAGCCACCTACTGGGCCCAAATAATTGAACTCGTTTGTCATCGATTCAAAAATAAAAAGATCTAGAAGTCTATAAAAATTACATCTAAAGTAAGTACAGTATTCCCAAATTAATAATGCGCATGCAGATCTTCGCTACACAAAACACATCATTCTACTAAATTATGCATGAAGAAAATGCACTAACCACTCTATATACATATCGTCTTTCGACGCTCGGGGAATACGACCGTTGCCGAACAGTGACGAAGATTTCTACGCGCATTATCACTTTGGAAGACCTGTACTCTTATCTTTCTTACCTACCTAGCCTATCTAGCCTTTTCCCAACTATATTGGGCTCAGCTTCCAGTCAAGTCGGATTTAGCTGAAAACCAGTATTTTACGAGAAGTGGCTGCCTACCCGGCCTCCACAATCCATTAACTGGAGTAACTTCTTGGCAAGACGAGTCATATTTACTGGCTTCTGACTAGCTGTGACAACTGTCAAAGTTCTACAAATGACAGCCGGGACCTACGGCTTAACGTGCTTTCCGAGGTACGAAGGAAACTCGGTGTGTTAAGATGGTCACCTATCCACAGACCAATCTAGGCAAGCGTAGCTTAACCTTGAAGATCGACTCGTGCGCCTGTTAGTATCTAGCCACGAGCTCCTCTCTTATCTTTCTCACCTGTAAGACCCTAACTCTAAGGCCTATAGCGAAGGGGTACAACTGCACCCCATTGCCGGGCTGTTCCACCTCATCTCCTCGGGAGACACCGCTGACTGCGCTGCAAACTGACTGCTTTCGCGACCACATCGCCGCTTTTGCGTGGAGAACTGTGGGCAAAGAGAAATAAGATAATCATTATATTCATGTATTCTTCTGAAATACACATAGGTAGCAAGCCTACACGAAGGAAACTAAACATGTACTTCAGTTAAACATTTTGTTTATTTTTATTTACACACATACATTGATGTTATTAGTAAATAACATAAATCGATAGTTACAATAATTATGTAAATGTATGTACAATAGTACATTTTGTAGTTTGTACATCCTTAGACAGCCCAACTTGAAAATTAAGTTACAGTTACAGTCAAATTTTCCGCTCCACCCTAGATCCTTTTTAGGATTCCGTACACAAAGGGTAAAACGGGACCCAATTACTAAGACTGTCGTGTCCGCGTGAACTATGATAGTTAAAGTTTAATTTTTTACAGATGATGCATTTTTATTACGATACTAGCAGCCCGTCCCGGCTTCGCACGGGGTAGACAATTATTTATTTTTGGAATTTTTCCCGTCAAATGACTACCCTACATATCCTACGCTACCCTACCCCACCTTCCCTACACTACCCTACACTACACTACGCTACACTACACTACCCTACACTACCCTACACTACCCTACACTACCCTACACTATCCTACTATACCCAACTTTTTTTTTTTTTTTTTTTAGATTTAAACTATCCTATCTCTCAAGTTGGATCGAACTGCACATGGTGTGCGAATTTTATTATAATCGGTTAAGTGGTTTAGGAGTCCATTGAGGACAAACATTGGGACACGAGATTTATATATATTAAGACTAGCAGCCCGTCCCGGCTTCGCACGGGGTAGACAATTATTTATTTTTGGAATTTTTCCCATCAAATGACTACCCTACATATCCTACGCTACCCTACCCTACCTTCCCTACACTACCCTACACCACCCTACAGTACCCTACACTACACTACGCTACACTACACTACCCTACACTACCCTACACTACCCTACCCTACACTACTCTACACTACCCTACACTACCCTACACTACCCTACACTACCCTACACTACCCTACACTACCCTACACTACCCTACACTACCCTACACTACCCTACACTACCCTACACTACCCTACACTACCCTACACTACCCTACACTACCCTACACTACCCTACACTAGCCTACATTACCCTACACTACCCTACACTACCCTACACTACCCTACACTACCCTACACTACCCTACACTACCCTACACTACCCTACACTACCCTACACTACCCTACACTACCCTACACTACCCTACACTACCCTACACTACCCTACACTACCTACTACTACAAAAGTTGGGTAAAGTAGGGTTACTTTACCCAACTTTTTTTTTTTTTTAGGTTTAAACTATCCTATCTCTCAAGTTGGATCGAACTGCACATGGTGTGCGAATTTTATTATAATCGGTTAAGTGGTTTAGGAGTCCATTGAGGACAAACATTGGGACACGAGATTTATATATATTAAGATAAGCCCGCTATAAAAATAAAGATTAAAAAACAGAATAAAACCCATACAACAAACATGTTTTTTTGTCGTTTTGTGCTATGAACGGTACAGAACCTGTCTTGAGTCTGACTCGCACTTGGCCAATTTTTTCTAGGTGGGAAATCATCCAATGACTTCTCCCGCTCTGTCGCAGAGCGGGAAGGCGTGTCAAACTTCTACTAAGTAAAACTCATCCATATGTTTTTTTTTATCCCAGAACGTGAGAAGTTATTGACTAATTTCCCAACTCAAAAAGAAACCTACGATACAGGAGTAATTTCAAGTATATGGCAACGGTACAAACAAATTGTTTAGGTTTCTACTATAAACCACCTTCAGATCGACATAGCTAAAATATTAATAATATTGTGTAGCAGGCCTAGTGACCTAGTATTAACAGCTGCTAACAACTACTGAATTATGGAATATCGCCATAATGTTATGAAGATTTAGTTGAATGGTTTACCAACCTTAACCTTTAACCTATTGGGTAAAGTTTACTACAATTTACTTATATATTTTTTACATTGATTATACGACTGACTGAGCAGTGGTGGCCCAGTGGTAACTGCAGACTTGTAAGTTGTAGGTCACGGGTTCAAACCCGGTCAGGCGCATTACATTGTGTAATTTATTTAATGACCACTGCTCTCAAAACGGTGAAGGAAAACATCGTGAGGAAACCGGCATGCCCTAGAACCTAGAACCAAAAATTCGAAGACATGTGACATCCACCAATTCGCACTGGGCCCGCGCGGTGGATTATGGCCTTCTCCTAGAGAGGAGGCCTGAGTCCCAGCAGTGGGAACATTATAAGGCTGATACCGTTAATGACTGACTTTAGAGCACGCTTGTCTAGAAGTAAACTATTCACTCTTGACTTTAACACCCCCAGGCGAAAGCTATCAGTAAACAGAATCCGCCAGATTATAATTATTAGCTGTACGTGTATGCACAATGTATGTGTTCTTAAAGCGTTTTGTGAATATGCATAGAATGTACACAATGGGTGATGCATCGCCGTAAATGTAATAGTCTAATTATTGAATGCGCTTAGCAATTTTCAACAATGTAAATTAGGGCGGGATTTGTCCACAATAAGACGCAGTTACTGGTGAAAATGGAGTATATTCATTTATTCACAAATAGGTAATAAAACTACGTAAAGTTACAGACTTATGGATAACACTCAATAAACTAGCTTAGGGCTTAGGATCACTTTTGGCGGGACCGTGGAGCGTTTTTTGTACGCGCCCGCTTGCGAAATATAGTTGATAGAAAACAGGCTAGCAACTAGGCTTCGATGCTAAAAACATTGGAGGATCTTTGACTTGACGAATACATCATTGTATTTGATCCATCTTGCTAATTTCTCCTGATTATTTTCTTAAAATGAGTAGCAGATCACAGTGAAGCAAGACTTTTGCTCTTATCCCTATCGCTTTTAGGCACGCTATCTATTTTTTTTATACTAGTGCGGAAAAGTGCGAAAGATAGTTCCCTAAATCCTCCAGCTCTCAGTAAATCAAGAGAGATTGTCAGACATTTACTGACTAACACAGTCCTTCTGTGTTCCTACAGCTGCTATTTGCGTCCCAGAGGCACAGTAACTTTTTCAAATAATCGCGTAGCCCTAGAAAGTATACTTGATAATCTGGCTGACATATTTTTGAGGTTGTAGGACAGTACGCTTCGTCGACTCTAGTTTGTTCTTCATCGGACGGTCGGCTACCCATTACTAGTCCACAGTCCTTGAAAAAATTGTCTCCTCCTCTTTTCCATCTTCTTCTTGACTCACATTCCACTTTTTCTATATAATGCAATATCATCTCATCATCTGCCTAGCCTTTTCCCAATTATATTGGGGCCGGCTTCCAGTCAAGCCGGATTTAGCTGAACACCAGTATTTTACGAGGAGCGGCTGCCTACCAGACCTCCACAACCCATTAGCTGGGGTAAAACGGCATGGCAAGACTGGAATCAGATTTACTAGCTTCTGACTATCCGTAATAACTGCCAAAGATCTAAAAATGACAGCTGGGACTTACAGTTTAATGTGCTTTCCGAGGCACGGAGGAAACTCGTTACGTTAAGATCACCAATCCACAGACCAACCCTGGCAAGCGTTGCTAAACCTTGAAGATCGACCCGTGAGGCTGTTATTATCAAGCCACAAGCTCCTCTTATATAATGCAATATAACACCCAAAAATCCCACAAAATAACGCATAAAGTCACATAATGACATTTTTATCGCGAAAGTTATCAGATTTCAGCAACGAAAACATGCATAATATCACATGGGACCTTATCACTACATGGTGGTATATCTATAAGAGATTATCCCTACTTGTGGATGTAATTTCGCACATTACTAAAGCCATGTGAGCTTGTGGGTGTTTAATCTGACTTATCTTTTTTTTTTTTTTTTTTTTTTTTTTCTGGTAGGGGAATCATCAGAATGACTTCCCCCGCTCTTGGGCGGAGCGGGAGGGCGTGTCAGACTCTTACTGACTAAACCCCTACCCCGTTCCTTCGTTGCCTTCGTTCTGGGGGGGACTCGGTATCAACCGTTAGGAATACCACATGTTCCCCGCAGAACCACATGTTCCCCCTTTGAAAGCTTCATCAATATGTGATGAATGTGTGGAGTTGGATTTTTTCCAGTACTATCGTCAAAGAGGGTGAACAGGAACGCTGAGTTATGTGAAAATAAAGACTGGGCTCTGATACGAAGGCAAAGAAGGAATAACGGAGTGAGTTTTAGCCAGTTGACACGCCTTCCCGCTCCATTAGAGCGGGAGAAGTCATTCTGATGATTTACCACATAAAAAGGGGTAAATAGAAACAAAACTTGCGTGCTCACCGTTTAAGTTCAAAAGTCTCATTCTTAAGGAATTTCATAAGTATTTATTTATTTATTTTTAATTATTTGTTTGTTTTTTCTCTCTTTCTTCACTTTATTTTTCTTCTATTTGTATTTGTTTTATTCATGCCCGATAGTTAATTTATTTTATTTATTATTTTATCTGTCATACTAGCGATTTTATTTTATTGAAGTATCCCACAGTTAATCTGTGAGTAGCGCTGTGGGCTACAATATTGTTTATATGTTTTGCATACCTGTAGTACCTAAGTCTTATATTGTAGCTATTTGTTGTTCCTATCTATAAAAAAAAACTTTGATTACGATTCTACGAGTTTTTATATTATTAATTTCATTAAAGCATCGATTTTTATTATAATTAACAAATTAATAGGAGCTATGTGCTAGGTTAAATTGAAAAAATGCCTGTATATTTCAATACTCAAGCATACTGAGAAATACAGTAAATTAAAACTGCAGCATTTCATTTCTGAAAGATAATACCTTACCAGCAATCGAGGCTGTTGATTTCCGCAAAAAAGCCCTTGGTATTTTTTCGTTCTAGATTTCTTGTTAGACTCGTTTTTCGTTTACGTGAAATTCAAACAAACAATATTTATCTACATTTCCTTTTTCCACGATCTGAACTGGAAAAACATTTGAATTGTTAAATTGAAATTTGTAATTATCATAATTCCTTTTAGTCCAGAATCTATTAGGTATTTCAACAAGGCTGAGGATTTATATAATCACAGTAGAGTCTGTTTTTTATACCCTGAGACTGAATTGACACAAGTAATGTCAAATTTACTATAGGAATGATGCCAAGTGCTTTGTAAAGTCATTTTAGTCTCAGGTTTTAAAAAACAGACGATAGTTAAATGTTGCGTTATTATTTGAAACAATGGTTACAAAAGTTGTGGAGAGAGGTCAGCCAGACCGAAGCCGCTTACTAGAGTATATTATTATATTGTATGTTTGTATTATTCAGTCGCACCTGCTACCTACAAGTTGACTTAGAATAATATTGAGCAGTACAATACCTTTTAAAATATTTTTTCGGAGATACAAGCTTACCATTTTTTTATTACTTTTCTTTTTTATATTTTTGCTACCTTCTGTCAGTGGCGTCGCCCGCGTGTAAGTATGTTTTTGCATACAAAGATTGGACCCCAGTTTCAACCCCTTGGGGATGAATTTTGGAAAATCCTCTCTCACGTTACAAAAGGAAACTTTGTGCAAAATTTCACACTCTAGAACACAGTATTTTCGCGTTGCACGACATTGGACCAGTTGGTAATTCGTCAAATACGCAGTTCGTCAAATTTGATATTGGTCAAAGCTGTAGTTCATCTAATCGTAAATTTGCCAATTATGGAATTTGCCAAATTCGCAATTGGTCAAGTCCATATACATACAGTCGATCAAATGCGGAACGTGTACCATCAAACGAACGTGTACACAGGAACGCAGGGGTGAATAGGAACTAGCCTTTGATTAGGATGTTCACTTTTGTATTTATTTATATTATTATTGATTTCTATCAATTCAATTTTTATTTATTACCAACTTGACCAATGTCGTGCAACCCAAAAATACTGTGTTTAATATATGATAGATAGTCATTAAATGGGTCAACGCACTTGGAATCACTCCTGTATCGTAATACTTTTTTGAATTGAGAAAATATCATCTAATGCTGCTCCCGCTCTACCATTTTTAGACTTTTCATCCTACCACTACAAATTTCCTTTTCAGAAATTCCCCGTAGCCCTAGCAGGTATCGGGTATTAGGTAGTGGTTTGGATTGAAATACCATATACTCGTATTAATGTTGAATAGTCCATTTATTCAGGAAAACTGAGGCTATAATAATATCATACTACGATTCATGGAAGCGGAACATATTGAAGACATGGTTGAAACTAGTCAGGAATAGCTAGTGTTCATATAACAGGCAGACAGACATCAATTAGTAATAGATCTCGGTTGAATTTCATTCCCGATGCATCGAACAAGCGGCCGGACTGACAAGCGATGCAGTAATTACTTATTGACCTACAGCCTTCAGTTTGTGCTTCAGTTATCTTAGCGGGAGATACTCGTAGATTAGCTATGATATACATAGAGAATGAACTGAACTCATCATCATCTACCTAGCCTTTTCCCAACTATATTGGGGTCGGCTTCCAATCAAGCCGGATTAAGCTGAATACCAGTATTTTACGAGGAGCGGCCGCCTACCAGACCTCCACAACCAATAACTGGGGTAACACGATACTTACTTACTACTAGAGAATGAACTGAACTGTACCGTCATAAAATAAATCGCTCTTTAGAAAGAAATAGAGACTGCGGCCAATACCTCACTCTTTCCTGCAAATCTTATGAAGTGTTTGATTTATTATTGTTGTGTCTAGAGATGGGCAAAATGTGTCATTGAAAAGAAAAGATAGATATGAATCTTTCAATCACTTGGATATGAATCACACTTTTATATCTTTATATCAGTATGTCTCAGTAGCTCATTCAACTCACAACGCGTGTGCGGCTCACTCATTTCAATAGATCAATGAATGACAATATAGTGATAGGTTTGTTATTTGCATCTTTCTGATATATTGCATATTTTTTTCTTTTCATGCCAAACAAGTCGGCAATTGAATATAAATTTAAAAAATAATTAAGGTTCTTATGACTGTAAGTACAACCTACTTCTTTTTCAATATATTAATTAGTTCAATGAATAGTTAATCGCAATCTAGTATTGAGCATAAGCATTAATTCAGTTAAGTACTAGAAAATAAAATAGAAATAGCCTTCTGATTTCCTTTCATACTTTACACAGGCTTAGGACCTACCTACGTATTTATGTGAAAATTAAATTTTAGTTGAAAATGTGTACGCCCGCGCCGCCCGATCGTTCGGAGCAATTCGGCTTGCTTCACGTTCAACCAATGGCGCGCGACGAAGCTATCCGACGCGATGATCGACGAGTGAGTGAGTTGCAAAGAAAGATATACTGAACTACTGATACATTCGGATACGAAAAGATATGAAGAGTGATTGATTGAAATGGAATGATTCATATCATTTGTATCTATCACTCCTGAGTTACCCATCTCTAGTTGTGTCATTATGCATGCTGTTTATGGAGTACTCCTATGTGGTTTTGGACTCGAATTTTTAGAACTCTAAACTTTAGATGACAATATCAAATGTTTTGATTAGCTTAGACACTTCTTTTATAATTAATTCATGAATCCCCGATCGGTCCTATGAGACCGCGCTGTTATTGTTTTACTATTGTGTCTCGTTTTGCGCGTATGTGATAGGTTGAACATAAGGTACAAAGGCGGACTTAATGCTTGGTGCTTAATGCACTTTCAATATCAAATAACTGATCGGATGCTCTTTCTTAGGTTACTTCTAGGCAAACATGTTGTATCATCGAACACATCGTCAAATGCAAGCCTATCAATACCGTTGCTTATCCTGCTTAAAAAAGCAAAGTCGATACCACTTTCCAATCAGAATTCTATAAAATCACTATTACTGAGACTACATGATCGCTTTGTCTCTCTCACACTTTTCTCTTTGTATTTTTGAAAGCCGGATACAAGTCTCAATCCATTCCTCTAAATTTATTTTAGCTACTGGCTTCATAGAACACATCGCTATTAACTTAGTTTGAACAAATAATATTATACATTAACTTGACCTAGTTATTATAACAAGACAAGTAAGACACACTTGACATTTAAACAGTGTTTAAACAATCGTAAAGTGAACCTAAACAGAAACACATTATACTGAGTTGACTTAAAGTTTGCAGATCCAACAACAGTATACACACAGTTATTTTGTTGAAAAGTTGTATTACACTCAGTCTGGATCTTGAGATAAAAAACTTAAATGAAAAATGTACATAAGGGAAAAATCCCTCCCATTCCAGTAAAAACTGTATATACCTAATTTGTTATAGTATGAACGCAGCTTTTATTTTTTTAAACAGATTGAATTGATAGTAGCGTATGAAAGGAAGTGTTTTTTTAAGGTGGGAAATCATCGATATGACTTCGCCTGCTCTAGGCAGAGCGGGAGGGCAAACTGCTACTAACTAAAACCCACCCACTACTTTGTTCCTGGGGCTCTCTTACTTTCAACTTGGGGCCACAGTAGGCTTTGACCTTGCCGGGCCCCTAGTTTATGTATGTAAGAATTAAAAAATAAAGCTAACCAAAACGAATTTCATCAGCCTGCTTTTTGATCAGTCACAGTCACTTTGACTGTGTTCTGTATGTTTACTAAAGTATAATTATTATTAGGCAGAAATAAGTTTTGAAAGTAGGTACTTTCAAAACTTATACTTTAACCTAAATACACAAACATTGGAAAAGTGCGAAGAAAAGAAAAAGCCGCGTACTACCGAAACATCACGTGGCCTCTATGCCAATCATTTTAACATTTCGATAGTCTATGAAATATTACTTTATCTAAATCTTTTGCTAGATAAAGGTTCCATGTTGAGGATTCACTACCATCGTCATCGTCGATCATTTTGTTCTGTGTCTGGGTGTAATTTATCTATAATATGTATGTATTTAGCAATATTTAAGTATGTTTATCAGTTGTCTTGTACCCATGACACAAGCTCTGCTTAGCTTGGGACTAGATAGTGTTGTGTGAAAGTGGTGGAATATTATTATTATTATTATTTATTATGATTATTATAGTCATTTCATGTCACTTGGGGTCGGCGAAACACGTTTTTTTCTTCCATTCTATCCTGCTATCACTGACTATAGTTTCTTTCTTATCGCACCTCTCATAATGCATCAATCTCTTCTTTGGCTTCTCTCATCTTCCCCCATATATCCACATGTATATTAATAACTCTAGTTACATGTGTGTTCGTCCCTTTTTTTCAAGGCCGGACCAAGACAAACGATTCCTTATCAACTTTTCAGTCACTGGCGCCACATTCAAAGTTCCTCTTATATTTAAATTTTTATCTTGACCCTTCTTGTTACTCTACATTTATCTATCTCATAATTTTTATCTCCGCTACATTTAATGTTTTTCAAAGAGTCTTCTACCATCAATTGTTTAGGCATTTAGGTTTCAATTACTTAAATGTTTATGCCACAAAACATTTTGCAGAGAAACACTTTACCTACCAATATAATTAAAGTACGCAGCCATTTTTGCCACTTCAAAAATATTTTCTCTAATAAAAACGACGAAAGTTATTTTAACGTACTTTCGTTTCTCTTTTGTAGGCAACGGTACGCAGGTATTCTTATAGACTTAGGTACATAAAATAAACGGTAAGAAACCAATTAAATTGAATTTGTTAGCATCCCTGAAAGTCCTGAAAGTGTTCGTTGGACAAACAAAGGATCGCTTGACAAAATGTAAATGGGTTTTTGTAAGTATTCGCAAATTTTGAAAGGTTTTTACGGTGACTGTACATGATGAGATGTCAGTCTGTTTTCTTTGAAAGTAGGTTATTTAAATTTTTAACCGTTTGAGTTTAAAAGAACTCGCGAATTGTATCAAATTGTATGTAATATTTTATTTTTAGTTGGTTTTTGAACTGCCAAATAGATTTTAAGCAACAAAACCATAATAGAAATGTCGTTTACGAAAAATATGTTAATCAAACTGTCATATTGATTCTTTAGTAACTGACTATTTAAAAATTCAGTACCAAGTTGTTTTTACTTAATACCTGTAGCGACAACTATGGCGTCACACAAGATCTACGAAATTCTGCATCGCGCAATTAAAGTTCTCCGCGTGATTTGAACAGATACGACAAACAGGAATCATCAATCGGGTAGTTCAAACCAGACGTAACATCCGTCTGATTGGAGGATGCTCGCTTTTCAACGAAGGTTTACGAGACTGTACACTCTGTTCCGCAGACCTCCGAATACCCAAAAGTAAAATTAGCATTTATTAATATTTTACAATATCCACGTAGGTTGACTAGTAGAGAATACCTATGGCATTACGTCCGCCTTTGTACATTGCGTTGCATAAAGACTAAATAAATAAATACAAGCTGTAAGATGTCCATTGCTGTACACAGGTCTCTCCATGCGTCGCTATAACGACCAGTCCTGTGCGTCTTGCATCCATCGTATTCCCCTCACCAGATCAACGGTCCACCTTGTAGGAGGCCAAAGAGATGAAGAGAGATAAAGTTGTAGTTCTTAGTCCACTGTAGAGCAAATTATCAAGCTTAACTAAGACAAATTAATTAATTAGCAAAGTCCGAAGCTACAGTGATGTTAAGTTTTACTCAAAGAGAAATTACACAGCACTCTAAGTGAAATTAGTTAATATTTCTACCCTTATAAGAAAGACCGACCGACAGTTTGCAGTTAGTTTTGATTTCATAATTCTTCTTCTTATTCTTGTTTTGTGATTGAAATCAAATTTTGTCCGACCAATATTCAGCCATCTGGACAGCTCTAACAGCTCTATCGTTGGCCTCGCATAGGTCGTTGAAGGTGCAGGTAGTTGTGCATGCTGGGCAGGACAGGAGATGACGCATATCCTGTGAGGGGGCTCTACACTGGCATGATACTTGCGATGGGTCGAGGAAACCCCATTTGGCCAGATTATCTCTGCAGCGACCAACCTGAGCCCGCAGTCGGTTCAGAGATTTCCAGGTTGGCCGGGGAGATGATGTTAGGAAGATAGGATTTCATAATTTAAACTCTACGATATTTCTTTTTATTTCAGCATTTAGCCTGTTTATCTTGCCGCGTATTTCCTTTTTCTTTGAGAGCCCCGTCGTATTATTTTTATGCAAATTCCGGTTTAAGTTAAAATTGACATTGACAAAAGTTTTTTGTGGGATCTTTAAAACCTTTTAAGATGGACTATTTGGGTTTGTGAATTAATTAACCTTTGGTTTTGAAGGTTTACTTAGAATTAAGAATTATAATGTGCATAGAATTATTTATGAAAGCGGTTTTGGCGGGATTCTTTCGAGTGAAGTTCAGTGGCCGTTTTAATTACTCGGACAATTGATTCTAGTAGATGTTGTGACGTGGAATTGTAGTTTTATCTCAAGTGGACATTAATAAAAGTCATTGAAACAAGTGTGATCTTATAAAATGTAACTGAAAATTGTATTTGTAGTAGTAACATCCTACCTCAGGAAGATAGCCGTGAAGGCTGACTCAATACATTTGCTGCAAAAAACCACAAACATATAAGAATGTGTAACACATTCAAATGGTTTACGAACCATATTCAGTATGAAATATTGACTACTTTCTAAACTTAACCTTAAATGCTTCTGTATGTCAAATGTTTCTGCAAAGCAAAAAAACAATATAAAGAAGGTTTTTTCAAAGCGAATGTAAATTTATGATTACAAACTTGCTCAGAAAGAACTGCACAGTTTAGTCAATAAGCTTTTTATTAGCCAGACAACGAAGTCTATATTCAATGAAACTTGTACCGAACCTAGCTACTCTACCTATGAACATCGCAGGGCGGTTGCGTACGAACCCTGGAAGTGATTCTAGAACACAAAAGGCAAATGGAGGATCTGTTATATGGTTTTTAGTCATTAAAAGTCATACACTTATAAGATTGGATGAAATCTAAAAGAATATCTTACAGAAAACAATTATTCAAAATCCATACAATTTTCGGCTGGAAATAACTATAGCAGTCGAAATTCTTGTAACCTGTACTAGTACCTACCTAGTTAATTAACTACATAGTTCCACCCGCTTATCCGACTGTTTGCTCCCTCAAAACGAGCTCCAATCTCGAAATTAGCAGAGTAATTCATTACCGTGGTTTTAACACCAACCCGCACTGGGGTCGTGCGGTGGAATTACGGCCCATTCCCTTTGCTAGAGAGGAAGCCTGAGTATCAGCAGTGTGAAAATTGTAAGGCTAAGGGCCTGTTTCACCACTTATGATTAAGTTTCCGATATCTTACTTGGCAGAAAATTTCATAGAAATTTTGATCCATTTTTTAATTTATTCAGAAAGTAGTGGCTACTCGGACATTGTGAAACAGGCCCTAAGTATAATTAGATACATAGAGGGAGAGGGCTGCCAAATAAATACGGGCGTACCATAGTCATAGCGGGAAGTAAGGAGTGGCTGGAGAGACGTCATGGCGTCCTTACCGGACATGGTAAGTTAGGGAGGTTCCTGCATCGGATTCAGGTGGAAGGAACGCCCAAGTGTCACCATTATGTGAATCGCCCGAAGGACACGATGGAGATGTGACCCGCTTGGGCGGAGCACTGCTGTATCCTCGTGGAGGCAACTAGCGGTAGCAACATCTTACGCCGGGCCCTGGTTCAACTGTGGCGTGGATTTTTGACACTCACAAGGAAACCATGGTCACATTGCACAACTGTGCAACATGAACTCATGAACTCATGATAAAGTCGGAATGCCGTTTGAAGTCACACTACAAAATAATTACTTTTTGACGATTTACAAAAATTTCCGAGACTCGATTTCGGAATCGAAACATTGTACTTATAAAGTTGACGAACCTAACCTGACCTTTTCGAGCGACTGTATAGAGTAAACACAGTTTATGAGAATAAACTACGAGGCAATAAATGCAGAAAAAAGTTTTTAAAAGAGTCTACAAGAGCAAAGGGATTTGTTTATTTTCCGGTTTGTCCTTAGACAACTTTTCTTTTTTTGCTTGTTGGTTATGTACGAGATTTATTCGAATCAATACAGTTGTGAATATGTTAGCTAGTGTGTTTACTTGCCCTCATTCCATTGTATTTCGAGTCAGTGTAACATGAGTTCGATATCCGCACGGAATTATTGAGTTCGATTCCCACACGGAATATTTGTATGGTCTATAGATATTGTTTCGGGTCTGGGTGTTTTATGTAGGTATGTGAGTTTGTAATCGCATCCACAATACAGAACCAATTCCTAGATAGGTGCAAGTCATCTTAAAAAAAAGAGAAATATGTAGGTATAATATATTTTTATCCACACATCGCTAAGTCGACAATTAAATAATATTTCATATTTACTGTCACCAACATACACCATATTTACTGTCACAAACCAACTAGTAATAAAGTAGTTTTTTAAAATCGTAGGTGGTTTTTTATGGTTAAATATTTCTGGCAAAAGACCTCCACTGCAGGGCATTTCCTAAGCTTCATGATACGACCGTTGTATGAAAATGTATTCTGGGTTAGTTGTTTTGCAATTCGTTTTAAAGTTTTGGTAGATATTTACGCTCGTGACTGTACCCAATATCTCCAGATTTACAACGAAACGTATTACAGAGCTTTCAATCTTATGAAGCCACACGCGTTCTCAATCAATTGTTGGGTTATTTCCAATACCTACCGCCGGCGCTTACGAGCCCTGGCAACATACGAGTATTATGATATTGAGTTATAGTGTGGGTAATTGCCTGAAAATAGGTCGTTATGCAATGTTGTAGTGGTGATTCTATCCGGTAGTATTTCAACAAGTGGTTATAGGGCAATTACACTAACTATACGTACTGGTTTTACAGTATTTAATGAAACGCAGAGTCCCGGATCAAATATATAGATTTGTTTATTTAACATAATGTAGGATACAGACATTGTCGCCACAAATAAAACAAAAAAATAAGACTTCTTCTATCAATCATGAACGGTCTTTGATCAAACCTTTGGTTGATTCAATTTTTTTTGTACTCTATTAATGACCAAATATGCAGATTATTTTAAGAACATCAATTGAATAATCTGCATTATTTGATGTACAACTATCATGTTGTACAGTCTGATTGAACAACCCGTTTACTAGTTGTCACAAAATTCACAGATAGACTTCTGCAGCACTCGATACGTTAGCGAGGATGAAGATATTGATAATAATGAAACGCCGATAAGTTTTTTGAACCGTGTATTAAGCTCATTTTTGCATAACAAAATATCACCCTAGGTAATTCGGCGGCGAATCTTAAAAGCGTGATTCAGAATTTGGCGCTCACCTAACAACGCCATCTATCGGTAGCGAAGTAAACAATTTGCTCGAACATACCGCCCACCAAGGACAAATTTTTAAAATTTGGCCTTTTTACATTATTTAGATATAATTCCGCCCACCATGAAACAATATGGTTTTGATAATAGAGTTAACAATCTTATTACTAATTACAAACTAATTACTATCTTAAATTATATAGCTGTTTGTCTACGTGGACATTACAGGTAAAATGCAAATCTTAGAAATAGACCTTTTTATTACAGCATTTTTTGTACGTAGAGATACAACTCGAGTGATACCATCGTTACCAGGGTGTTTTGCAACCACACGACCAAGCAACCATCGAGACGGCGGCAAGTCGTCCTCTTTCACTAACACTAAGTTACCGATACTTGGTTCAGGAGTTTGTTGACTCCACTTATATCTATTTAAAAACATAACTAAATATTCCTGCGACCATCGTCGCCAAAATTGTTGAGTCATCCGTTGGGTCAGTTGCCACCGGCGTAGACTACCTAACGTACAAGATTCAAAGTTGTACTCCGGTACAGCTATCAACGGCTCACCGACTATAAAATGACTTGGCGTCAATGCTTCTAAGCCGTCTGGATCATCGTCTATCTTCGAAAGCGGTCGCGAGTTGAGGCAGGCCTCAATTTGAGTTAACACTGTTGATAGCTCTTCGAAGGTAAGGGTTGATTCTCCGACTACTCGCCGAAGGTGGAATTTAACAGATTTGATCCCAGCTTCCCACAGACCACCAAAGTTAGGCGAGTATGGAGGGATAAAATGCCACTTTGTTCCCTGGGATGCTAGACAGTTAGCAAGGTCCTCTGGTAGATTTGCTTGCTCCGCCGAAAATAGTTTCTTTAATTCATTTGACGCTCCCACAAAGTTAGTGCCATTGTCCGACCAAATGTCCGAACAATGACCTCTGCGGGAGACAAATCGCCTGAATGCGGCTAAGAAGCCTTGAGTGGTCATGTCACTTACAGCTTCGATGTGTACGGCCTTGGTAGCCATACAGATAAACAGGCAAATATATCCTTTGTAGGCATGATGACCCCGACCTTTGGAAGTTCTTATGTTTATAGGACCTGCATAATCTATCCCAGTACATTTAAAGGGTCTAGTAGGCTTTACCCTAGCAGCTGGTAGTTGCCCCATCAACTGATTTGATATAGCTGCCGAATGCCTGACACATGTAACACACTTATGAACGTGTGATTTGACCAGTTCCTTGGCCCCCAAAATCCAGTATTTAGTCCTCAGATACGCTAACATGAGTTGAGGCCCCCCGTGCAAGGTTTTGTTATGAGCATCTGCGACGATCAATTTTGTAAGGTATGTCTTTTTTGGTAACAATATTGGGTGCTTTCTATTTTCACTAAGTTCCGACTTCTGTAGTCTACCTCCTACTCTTAACATTTTATTTCCGTCTATGAACGGGTTTAAAGACTTTAAGGATCCCTTTAACTTAGCTGAACTACCCTCTTTTGATATCTTGTCTATTTCTTCCCCAAACCCTTCTGATTGACACTGTCTGATACAAACGTGTAACGCGTCTGTAAGTTCTTGAGCTGATAACCCTGATTTTTCACCTTGATCCATCTTCCGTTTTATCCACATACGTCGACAATACGCGATCACTCTAATTAATTTCGTTAAATTTGAAAACCGTTCCCATAAATTTGTTTCAGAGCCCGCAAAGTGTACCTTTTTTATAGCTTCTAAATCTGTATCCATGTCTTTAGGTTTATTGTAAACAATTTTCTCTGAATATAAAAAAGCAGGACCATTAAACCATGATGTTTGTTTTTTGAGATCTGACGGGTTGAGCCCTCTTGACGCATAATCAGCTGGATTTACACCGGACCGTACATGAGACCACTGTTGTGCGTCCCAAGTAGTTAAGATCTCCGATACCCTATTCGCTACAAATGTTTGCCACCTATTTGGGTGACTATTAAGCCAGGCCAGCACCACAGTAGAATCACTCCAGGCATGTATGTTCTCCTTCGGAATGTTCAATGTGTTAGCTACCTCAACCAACAACCTACTCAGAAGAACAGCTCCACAGAGCTCCAATCGTGGAATCGAAACTTGTTTGATGGGTGCTACCTTTGTTCTTGATGTTATCAAGTTTACAGACACCTCACCCTGGTCATTGATTGACCGAACATAGACCACGGCGGCATAAGCCACCTTAGATGCATCGCTGAATCCATGCAATTCAACAAGTGCGTTATTACGTTTTGTTTCAATCCAACGAGGTATTTGTAACTCCGACAACTGACACAAGTCGTCACGGTAAGTAAGCCATTCTTTTAATATTGTTTCGGGCACTTCATCATCCCAGCCTATACCTGATAACCATAGCTTTTGAATGATTATTTTTGCAACTATGACACTTGGTGATACCCATCCAAGTGGATCAAATAAGCGTGATATGTCCGATATAATTATTCTTTTTGTCACAGGTTTTTTCGTCGGTGGAAGTGTCACTGTGTAGCGGAAGGTATCTACTGTTCGATCCCAGGTAAGTCCCAGTAATTTCATAACTTCATCTATTTTAATTTTTCTTCCTTCTTCTTTAGTATCTGTATCTTTTGTTTCCAGGTGTCTCAACAGTTCCTCACTATTACTTGACCACTTTTGTAACGAAAACCCTCCTTTTTCTACTAACTTATTCATTTCAGAATACAGCTTGGCCCCCTCCTCCACCGTTTCAACGCCCGTAAGTAAGTCATCCATGTAAAAATCTTCTTTAACCTTTACAGCAGCTGTCGGATACTTCTCCTTCTCATCTATGGCTACTTGCTGAAGTACCTTGACAGCAAGATATGGAGCACATGCTGTACCAAAAGTAACCCTCAACAAACGGTATTCATCAATTTGAAGATCTTTAGCTCCCTTCCACAGGATTCTTTGAAAGTCCACATCATTGTCATCGACCTTGATTTGACGATACATTTTAACTATGTCCGCCGATAAACATATTGGATACGTCCTCCATTTCATTAAAATATGTCGTAACGTTGGCTGTAAAGTAGGGCCTATCATTAACAATTCATTTAATGAAACACCGTTTTCACCTTTACAGGATGCATCAAATACTATCCTTACTTGCGTGGTATCTTTGTCCTCTCTAATAACCGCAAAATGAGGTAAGTAAATCCCTTTTGAATCATTAATTTCTTTTTTAGGAACCTTCTCCATATGTCCTAGCAGTAAGTATTCCTCCAACACCTTTTGATACTTTACTTCCATGTCCTTATTTTTATTTAGCTTGGTGACTAATGAAGACAATCTTTTTTCAGCTATCTTTTTAGAACCTTTCACTGTAACTGTCGGGTCTTGAGATTTAAATGGTAACCGTACGATATAGCGCCCGTCACTGTCCCTTCGCGTTGTTTCAGTGAAGAAGCGTTCGCACTGTTTCTCTTCCTCAGATAACATATTGTGATCGTTCATCACATTATCTTCCAGTTCCCAGAATCTCTTCATTAGTTCTCTTTCCTCCACATGAGAATGCATAACTAAAACATTGTCATGAGATTGATGTGATTTTTCCACCACACCTGATAAAATCCACCCAAATGAAGTAGCTTGCGCAACCAGATTACCCTGAGGTCCTTTCCTAACTCCTTCCTGCAGAACTTGCCCATAGATTTCTGCCCCCAGCAACATGTCAATTCTGTTCGGTGTGTGATATTTTGGATCAGCTAACGGTAAGTCACATACCCAATCCACAGGTATAATTTGTTTGCCAGGCAAAAAGGTTGTTATACTTTTCAGTACGTATGCGGCAACCGTAAGCTGAACGTTGGGGTTGTGTATAGACTTTAAAGTCACTTCCACCATATATTTCGATACAATTTTATTGTTCCCTTCCAAACCTGATATATATCCCCTTACTGGTGTCTTTTTAAGACCTAAGTACTGTGCCGTTGCCTCAGTTATAAATGAGGCTTGAGACCCTTGATCTAACAACGCCCTAATAGAATGATAACTTCCGTTGTAGGCTGTGGCGTTAACTAGAACCGTTGCCAATAAAACTTGATTTGTTCTAGGTCTTTGGTTTGATGAGAAAAACGTTGCCACTGTATCCGAGTTAGTCGATCCGGATGATTTAACGTTTCGTGTCGCGTCACTCTCATTCCGAGGAGCGTTGTTGTCTTTGCTATCGGAACTGTCATCGGTACAACCTTGACCCGCGGGATGAAGCAACGAATGATGTTTGCGTTTGCAAACCCTACATACGGCTGAACTCAGACACTGCTTGGCCGAATGGTTGTTGCCCAAACAGTTAAAGCATAAACCGTTTTTTTGGACAAACTCCCGTTTGGCATTTACATCAACTTTAGCAAAATTCTTACAGTTACTAATTTTATGGTTTTCTTTACAAAACTTACATTCTAAAGTGGTACTACTAGACGCTGCGTGGAAAGCTTTTGGCGAGTCCATTTTACCTTTACCCGCATTAGAGCCCGCGGTCAAAAATTCCAATGCGCGATATCGGCTAGTTAAAAAACTTTTGAATTGCTCAAACGTTGGAATTTCATCGCTACTCGACTTTTCATTGGTCACATTGAATTCCCACTGTTTTCGGGATTCCGGATCCAACTTCAAGGATATAATGTGAACAACAATGAGATCCCAACTACCCACATCGATGCCTAGATTAGCCAAAGCTTCCAAACAGTCGCTAGTGTTATCGATCAGTTCCTTCAGACCAACAGCCGATTCACTATTTAGAGTTTTTTGGCTGAGCAACCTTTTTAAAATATAGTGTGATAAATATCTTTTGTTACTGTATCGCGCATTAAGTTGCTCCCAACAACGTTCGTAATTAGATTCCGATATAGGAATGTGTCGAAGCAACTGTTCCGCTTCCCCTGATAAATAACCTTTCAAATATTGCATTCGCTGAACATTATCTATGGACTTATTTTGATGTATAAGTGACAAAAACAAATCCCGAAACGTTACCCACTCGGTATACTTTCCGGAAAATGTTGGGATAACAATTTTAGGTAATTTAACTTGACACTGTTTAAAACTACTTGTTACATGTTTAGGTTGTTCTGCATGACTTTCTACAAATGAGTCTAAAATGGTTTCTAATTCAGTTTTATATTGAATATAGACCTCTTCGGTCTGATCATAACAATCTTGTTTTACATAAATACATGTTTTTAAGTCCTTTGGATCATATTCTTCGTATAATTGACCATGACTGTCAGATAACTGTTTCCACAATGTCTCTAAATTTTCTAGTCTTACTTTAACATATGGACGGGTTATTCGCTCCTTAGGAGATTTTCTAAAGTTATTATAAGCTTTAACTATTCTAGAACAAGTGTCTTCTAATTTGTTACTTAACGATTCCATCGTTTTATTTTGAAGTTAAAGATGTTAATTATCTACAGATAACAGTACGCAACTTGAAGTTATCAAGTTATGTATCCAAACATAAAAAATACAAGAATGACACAGAACTATCAATTTTAAAACCAACAATCAGTTGATAAAATTGCAAGTGTTTTAAACACAATTTATACACTAATCTAAAACACACTTTTATACGGTAAAATTTTAAAGTTCTCAAATAATAAAGTTCCAAACTTCGAAGAAATAAAGATGTAAACTTTGAACTAATAAAGTTCCACAAATTGCACTAAGTTATTATTGAAAGGTCACTCACGGTTTTAACTTCGTTTGATACCACCTGCTGAGTCGCCTCCTGGTAGATTGACGTTACGTGACGTCCCGCACGTCCCACACCTCCTCCAGAACACGAGGTCACCCTGCTGCCGATTCCTGACGATGTCGTTCACCCGGCACCGTCTGCAGTAGCCCGCTTCACGCGCTGCTGCTGCTGTTCCCAGAGTTGCTGCTGAATGTCACCGCCACACTGATGCTGCTTCCACTTAGCACTGCACTGATGCTATGATCTTGGTCAGCTATCGCAAGCGATCCACTTGCCCGACCAAGGTTGAAACACAAAAACTTCACAGATCACCACCGAATATATCGGACCCGGCTTCGAAGGACCATATGAACAACCCGTTTACTAGTTGTCACAAAATTCACAGATAGACTTCTGCAGCACTCGATACGTTAGCGAGGATGAAGATATTGATAATAATGAAACGCCGATAAGTTTTTTGAACCGTGTATTAAGCTCATTTTTGCATAACAAAATATCACCCTAGGTAATTCGGCGGCGAATCTTAAAAGCGTGATTCAGAATTTGGCGCTCACCTAACAACGCCATCTATCGGTAGCGAAGTAAACAATTTGCTCGAACACTGATGCAAAATAGCATTGTTAGTACAGGAAAAAAATCGTGTGAAGCGAGAAATGACGCGATGAGTATTTTTCGAACACTAGAACTCTAATGTTCACGGGAAAATACACACTAAGGTATCCATGCTATTTTGCATCTGACCTTACCATGAAATAATTATATTCTATTCTCTGCTGAAGTTTCATTTCAAGAACCCGACCCCTACAATGGAATCCGACTTACTGCAACTGATTCGAACGGCAAACCAATTTAACTGGAAATCCAATTTCTACGATACCAATTTCATATTTTACATAATGTAATTGGATACTCACTGGCTTGCGACATATTTACGGCATAAAGCCATTGAAAATATATTATTTAATTAAATAATAGATTATGTGACTAGAGAATAAAGCATTGTCTTTAAGTCTGGGGCAGCATATTAAATCCCACACAAAAGAAGGTTACTAAGTTTAAATCCCGAACACGAGGGATTTATATGAGTAACTCCTGAGCATTGTGAGGGAGTTAATATAGAAATTTAGTGAAGCGAAGATTCCAAAACAAAGACCGCTTTATCCCATTCCATCATATATTGTGTGAGACAATTTACTAAAAATGAATTATATTTTAGAGTAATACAAGTATTATTTACAAGATAGGCCTACTGTCTACGAACGCGTTGCTTCATAGACGCGTCTTCGTTATTATAATAATATTCTTGGTCTACGCCTCTGGGTGAAGCTTCCATACAAAACTATGAAAGTGTGGAGACAAAGCGGCAGGGGGGAGCCTGCCGTTTTGCCGAAAAGAATTTGCCAAATTTTCATTACCCAAAGCAATTTTCGAAACCTTTTATTTTTCCAATGCAATATTTGGAATAATTTTAGTTCGAAAATTTTCATTTGGTTAAATTTTTACATCGGCAGAATATTACCTAGAATAATGTCTTTAAGGTATTTGGTCTTTAATTTTGATTTATTACGGCAAAATATCTTAAAACAATAAACGTTTTGTCAAATTAATTATTATGAAAAAAAAAATAAAGACGGTTACAAACGACGAATGAAAAACAAACTGCTACCAGAACTATAGGTTAGTTAGGTTAGAGTAGTGACCAAACAACGCCAAATGCCAGAAGCATATTTTTATGTGTAAAACCATAAAATATTTGGCTAATTTTATTTTGGGTAAAATATGTTATACCAACTGAAATATTTGACTACAGAAAAATTGGTAAAAGAACTAGTTGGTAAGCAAATTATTGCTTAAACGTTAACTTGCCACACATTAGGCTTGCGTAACACTTATTTGTGAAGAGTTTATTTGCTAAGTAATAATTTTTCAAATGAAATTATGCGAAAAATTGTTTGGGAAGTGATAATTAAGAGAGACCCTAAAGCGGCAACGTAGTGGCGCATGCCGGCCGGTCGTCATGTTGCTACAGCCAAACTTTTAGAATAAAGTTCACTACACCTCCTCTGTTCTCCAATTTTTAAAGACAGTTATTATTTTTATTTTCGATAAAATCCGTTGAATTTTCAAAATTAATTTCCGTTTAGCTTTCACACTTAATAAGTATTTATGTTATAATTCTCTTACTTTTTTAGATCAAATTTCATGTATTTTCACCGCTCTTTCCCTTTCTGGAAGCAGCCACTACTGCTGCACCAAATTAATCAAATAATTTGGTGCACTCTAACATCCATCTTAAATTAGCTCTGGATGACCGAGCGTGGTTACAAGCTATGCTACTGCTTTAGAGTGCTCGGCATCCGCGAAATTTCTAGTGTAAATAAACCGGCGTTCCTACTTTCAGTTCACAGCACTCAACAGTTAACCGCAAGAATTTTAATCCCATCACTGGTTAGCTGGTAAGTGCCGTACTTGACTGATGCCGTGAGTGGCTGGAAAGTGGATTACCTGCAGTGCCGGATTAAGCCAGTGTAGGACCTGTAGCAAATTTTACCTAGAGCCCCCCTTCTAAATCTTTAGGTAGCGATGGGTCTATAGGTACTTTGCTTTTATAGAAAATCTATATAGTGTATGTGTGTAGTGGTGAGAATTAATGTGACACACATCTTTATTTTTATTTTCACGTTCATGCGGGCCCCTCTAAGCGCGGTGCTCGTAGCATTTGGTACCCATTTTCCCAGAGTGTTAAGCCGCTCTGGAGATTAGGATGGACTAACTTCATTATATCACATATACCTACTTGTACACACATATACTACCGTTTCCATAAGGCCGAATGTTCTTCGAGTTGTTCGTGGTATCAGCTAATAGCTAGGGGAAACTTCACGTGACCACAGGGGTGTTTTTGTTTAGCCATTCATTTGGGTGTTTGTGTTTTTTTTTTCATATTATTGTTGATTGGTACATCTAAAAGGCAGATTTTCGAAACGGGTTCGTTTTCGAAACGGGAACTTGACAGATTTTGGAAAAATATTCAGTCAGCATAAAAAAGCTATTTATTTGGAACATATTGGACCAAGTTTGTTTAGTCATTCTGTCATTAGCACTATGTATTGCCAAACCGTAGGGACCCAGTAAGACCAATACCAACTAAGACCACGGAAAATTTTGGAAGAGATATCATGGTCCTGGAAGGCAAAGGGCGACTGAAACACATGGGTTGACTTACTGACTTAAGATCCTATATCCCCTAGCTGGGGCAGAGGGCGTCAACAGTAGTCACCCAACGCGAGCGGTCTTGCGCTTTGTGCTTGACCTCGCTCCACGTCAGTCCGATGTCTTTCGCTTCAGCCAAAACGGTGCGTCGCCAGGTCTGCCGAGGACGGCCACGCTTCCGTTTCCCTTGGGGATTCCAGTCCAGTGCCTGTTTAGGTATATGATTGGAATCCCTCCTAAGCGTGTGACCAATCCAACTCCACTTGCGACGCTTGATCTGGTGGTCGATCGGGCTTTCGCGGCATTTCTCCAACAGCTCTACGTTAGAGATGGTCTCGGGCCAGTAAATCCCGAGCATACGGCGAAGGCATCGATTTACGAAAACCTGGATTTGTCGTGAGATCTCCTTTGTCACCTTCCACGTTTCGCACCCGTAAAGCAGCACGGATTTGACGTTTGACCTGAAGATTTTTAGCTTAACTCTTCGAGTCAATTTCCGTGATTGCCAAACCGGTCTCAGCTGTGCAAAGGTACCGCGGGCTTTGGCAATTCGAGAAGCGACGTCTTCTTCAGTTCCACCAGTTTCCGCCACGACACTTCCAAGGTACGTGAATTTCTGGACGCGTTCCACTGCCTCAGTGCCGATTAGCAGCGGCGCAGCATTAATCACCCCTGTACGCATCTCCTGGGTCTTCCGCGAGTTAAATTTAAGCCCAGTTTTCGCTGCCTCCTGACGCAGGTCGTTCAATTTTGCTTGCATGTCGGCGTGCGTATGACTGAGCAGGCATAGGTCATCGGCGTAGTCCAAATCTTCTAAAACGCTGGACAATCCCCACTCTATCCCGCGGCGCCTCTCATTGAAGATGCGAAGCAAAATTCCGTCAAGAACGACTATAAAGAGAAGAGGCGAGAGGAGGCAACCCTGACGAACACCCGCGTGCACTGCGATGTCCTCCGAGATGAGGCCGTCGTGAACCACTCTGCAGGAATATTTCCGATATATGCTCTGTAATAAACGGACCAATTTTGGTGGTACTCCCATTTCCAGCAGGCGAGACTAAATGCTGGACCACTTCAACGTATCGAAGGCTTTTTCAAAGTCCACAAAAGTGAGATATATCTCCCTTTGCCATTCTGATGCCTGTTCGAGAATTATACGTAGAGTGTTAATTTGGTCCGTGCAAGAACGACTCGAACGGAAACCAGCCTGCTCCTTGCGTAGTAAGGGTTCAAGGGCCCTCGATAGCCTATCCAAGATTATCCTGCAGAAGACTTTAGAGGGAATTGACAGCAGTGCAATGCCTCTCCAGTTATCGCACTGACTGAGATCACCTTTTTTAGGCACGGTAATTACGAGCCCTTTGTTCCAGTCGTCCGGGAGTTCTTCAGCAGTCCAGATCTTTTCAATTAAAGGCGTCAGTACGTCGACGGCGAAGGTCAAGTCGGCTTGCAGCATTTCCGCAGTAATCAAATCGAATCCTGGAGCCTTCCCTGTCTTCAAAGAGAGGACTGCTTCAGCTACTTCCGAGTCTGACGGTGGTTCCGAATTGATATCGAGGAGCCGGGGTGGTGAAGAACTAATCGACAGTGCCTCAGGCGTCGAAGTCGCTGACAATCGGAAAACCTCCTCAAAGTGTTGGTGCCAGAGTAAAAGTTGCTCTTCCGACGTCACAATGAGCTGCCCCTCTTTGGATCTAAGTGGTTTCCTTTTGCGCCTGTTGTCTCCTACCAAGGTCTTTGTGCTTCTATACAGCTCCTTAAGGTTGCCGGTGTTCGCAGCGTGTTGAGCACGATCAGCTATGTCATCGGCCCACCGCCTTCTATCCGCACGCGTGCTCCGATAAACAGCCTTGCGTATTCGACGATACTGTAAAATGAGGTCGGCTCGCTCGTCAAGATTACGGGTCTCCAGAAGCTTTAGGTGCAAATTCCTTCTGTCGTCGATAAGACTCCAGGTGTGTTGAGACATCCAGTCCTCACGAGAGTGTGATGATTTGTGCCCTAGAATGACGGAGCTGGTCTCTGTGTAGGCCATTTTAATGCGATTCCACTCCTCATCTAGTGAATCCGCAACTTCTTCGAGTCCGGAGAATCGATTTCGCAGCTCAAGACGAAAAGCCCTACGGGTGTCCAAGTCAGAAAGTTTGTTCACGTCGAACCTCCTTCCCAACCTGCCGGGTCCTCCAGTTGCACGGGCTACTGCAACCTTGAGCCGAACTTCAGCAACCACCAGATGATGGTCGCTATCTATATCGGCGCCCTTACGGTTGCGAACGTCGAGCAGTGAAGAACGCCATTTAGAACTAATGGCAAGATGGTCAATTTGGTTCTTTGTGACTCCATCGGGTGAGTTCCAGGTGTATTTGTGGTGGTCGCCGTGAATGAACAATGTTCCTCCGATGGTAAGATCATGGTTCTGACAAAAATCGATAAAACGATCCCCATTATCGTTACAAACTCCAAGACCCTGAGTCCCCATATGCCGCTCACGGCCCGCATTAACCCTCCCAACCTTAGCATTTAAATCTCCCATGACGATGACGATGTCTTGCTTCTTAATACTCCTAAGGGTGGCGTTCAGGGCGTTGTAGAAATCGTCTTTGGTATCCTCAGATGATGCGTTAGTTGGGGCGTAGCACTGTACGATGGAGATCTTCCGTACTCTTGAGTTAAAGCGAGCGTACATGATCCGGTCTGAGATCGGTTTCCAATCGACAAGGCTTTTCTTCGCTACATTAGAGAGGAGAAGCCCCACGCCGTACTCGCGCACATCTTCCTCATTTTCTTTACCTGAATATAGCAAAGTCAAGCCCCTAGATGTTCTCAGCTCACCAAAGCCGTGTCTTCTCACTTCGCTTAGACCCAATATCTGCAGGTTGTAACCAAGCATGACTGCTTCTGCCTGTGCTAGTCGGCTGTCATCACTAAGCGTGCGCACATTCCAAAATGCAATTCGTGTCCGTATTTTCATGCCAAAAGTCGTCGGTAAAATATCGGTTCGGTTTTCTACTGTTTCGGTTTCTTGAATCTGTAATTGTCGGGCAAGCGAGTGATTAGCCCACTGTGCCTTAATCCGCTAGCGGGGCTGCCGCTTTAGAGCCTACGGATGTGCTCGGGTTTCTTTCGGGTTCTCTCCCTGGTGAGACGATTCTGTTTTAAGGCGCAGAATACTCGCCCTTCGCCCTGCATCCGTTAGCTCAGCTGCACCACGAGGTGGCGGACGCGCGGCGGCGCGGGTGCAGCAGGTCCCAGGGAGGACGGCGGGGACGTGGATGGCTCGGACTGGCTAGGGCTCTGCTTCATACGGTACTCCGCCACGAGCACAGCAGATGGTTTCTTGACATTTTATAGGTAATGCTGCCGTCACCTACAGCGATTCCCACTAAGACCATACCCTAGCTTCCCCCCCCCAAACACATGGGTTGCTTATCATTATTAAAAGTCTGACACGCCCTTTTTTTCTACCATAAATATACCAGGAGAAGTCATTTGACGATTTCCCACCTCAAAAAAAGGGAGCGATTGCTTACGTAATGGTGTATCTGGTGTGTCACTGACAAGCATAGTTTACTCTTGAAAATAGATCATTTGGCTCCTACGATATCATTTAAGTTTAAAGTGCTCTAATTGAGTAAATTAACTTGAAAATGTATTCCTTTGTAAGTTTCAATTAAATCTATTTGATCTAAAATTAATAACCGTGTTCTACTAAACGATGTTGATAAATTAGATCGAGCGAAAATCAATATTAGTAATCCATTAGTTTCCACTCAGCGTTTGGTTTACTGTAATCTATGTGCATAATGCCTTATGCAAAGGTTACTTGTGGTCCTAGAACGCAAAAGCAACTGAAGCAATATATGTGTGGTTTTAATCAGTAAATAAAATCATTAAAAAAGTAATATTATTAGAATAGAAAAACCATCATAGAAGAATCATTTGATTATTTTCCATCTTAAACAAAGTACATAATTCCTATTGCCGTTTTTGTATTTAATTTTGGCGATTGCTAGGATAACTTCTTTTTAGGTTTCCGTACCTCATATGGAAAAAATCGGAATCCTTATAGGATCACTTTGTTTTCCGTCTTTCAAGACACTTTATTTCGAGAACGTGTGGAGGTATCGAGTTAAAAATAAAACCATATCTACGGTCCCTTGAAGCTGTAAATGTTATGTATCTTCAAAGTTCAACGCCAACGTTAAACGGCAACGTCATGTATACTGGTTCAAAAGTAGAAGACCTACGAATATAAACCCTCATTCATCCTAGCTTTAAAAGTTTTACTAGTTTCTATGTAGGTGATTTTTTTATTGTTTTATAAATAAATTTCTAAACAACAGCTAGTAGTATAGGATATTATAAAAAGTATACGTTTTCAAACAAGAAAAAGGGTACAATTAGAACAATATTCAGATGTAAAACCGCACAGTTGTGGACGACAAAGACGTTAATCTCGTTAACGGACACCATTAAGGGTTGGAAGAAATTAGTACGGGAAAAACGGGGCCGGGGGAAGCGAGAAAAATAAAGTATAATTAATTGCGACGGCGCTGGTACTTGTGCTCTTTGTTATTTATTAAGAAAAATTGTTGTTGCAAACAATTGATATGTTTATTATGAAAGATTTCAAAAACTGTTAAACCTACGAGTAAGTTCAATCGTATAGTATAATATAATTTTTAGTAGGAACCTAAGTCGGCTAAAACAGGATCACTTTGTTTAAATTACTTCTATTAAGGCCCTTTTTCTGAGATGTAATTATGACTCTCTGTCTATCAAGCCCTTTTACTTAGGAATTTTTAGAAGTATAAAGCTGAAATTAATATCAAATACTCAGGTGTTAAAAAATCAAACTAGAGAGCTTCCTGTTGACCTAGAAACCAAAGTACAACTGAAACCACAAGTAATTTTCTTCAGTTGTTCAGGCCTCCTTTCAAAAATTCCCCGTGACTCTAACGGGCATCAGCTCTACTGGGTTTTGCCGACTTTTCCACGAAGCACGCGTAAACATTACGCGCTGTCGACGACTCAAGCTCAGGCCTTATCGGACTAGATGGTGGGCTACTCATTGCTCGTCGTCCACAAGCCCGCGTCTTCGGAGGCCAGGGATCGTCCTGCGACTCCCAAGTCCCAGGGCGTCTACAGTGGCGGCGGCTGAGACGTGAGGTCACTAGCATTACTGCTTCGCAGAGCGATGCGGCCACATGAGGAGCTCGTGGCAAGATAATAACAGCCGTACGGGTCGATCTTCAGTGACCGTCTTAACATACCGAGTTTCCTTCGTGCCTCGGAAAGCACGGTACGGTTGTAGCACTTTGGCAGTCGTTACAGATAGTCAGAAGCTAGTCAATCTGACTCCAGCTTTGTCATACTCCAGATAGTGGGCTGTGCTAAATCTGGCTTGACTGGAAGCCGACCCCAATATAGTTGGGAAAAGGCTAGGTAGATGAGAAGGATGCGGCCACATCCCATTCACTCCGAACCATAGACTATAACAGCGCCCGGCGCGTGAGGGTTTGTAATCTTATTTTCCAATTTGAGCAGCACTTTTTGTCACACGCTGACTATCGTATTCAGTAAAGTAATTGAATATACCGGACAATACGGAAAGCCGTCTTTTGATTCAGTTTTGAGCACCCATCACGCTCACATTTTGCAACTATTAAATTGCAGCCAGTTTTCAGGCGCAACACTTATTAATTGTATTTATTTATGTGTTAATAATGAAAATGGGAACTCTTTTGTAGTTTCCGCTAGATTTGATAAATATAAAGATGAAGCAATTTATAATATACTATTATTTATCACCAGGCCGCGAGGAAGATCACCAATGAGATGGACGGACCAGATCAAGGCCGCAACTAAGTGCTCGGTTTGCGAGTGTACCAAGAAAGCTGAAATCCACTATGAATGGCGCCGTATTACCAAGGTCATCACTCATCGTGATCTTCAATGATGACCACGACTACTCTGGCAAGAGTATACCAACTGAGAAGAAGAAATAGTTGACAGCGGCGTTTTGGCTAAAACATTGACTAAAAGTATCATTGTAATTTTGTTTTCACTGAGATTTTGAGATCGGACAAAGTCACTGGCTGAAGCTAGCATCCAATTAGCAATACCGAGAAACTGGACCAACTTTTTGTTTGATATTAAATACCAGACAACGTAATACAGTTATATTGTTACGAACGTGAGTAATTAAATGCCGGTTTACTAGCAGATGACTTTATTCACCACAAAACAATGACAAATTAGTCCAATCAACAAATAACCAATCACTAAAACACTCAGAGTTCCGTTTAGTATCGCTTAGATCGCTAGGTATCACTTCAAGCACTTAGGTAGTTCGCTCTGTATCGCTGACGAAATCAAAACTGAACTCGCTTCCAGCCGGGGGCCCGTATTTATATGCGAAGTCATCGAAATTTCTCGATACCGACATTTCAAGGACATTCTAGCACAAAATAGTCGCATCGGGAGGCCATAAATCATTATTATTACTCTCGTAAGTAGGTACTTATCTACCACCTTACATGCAAATTTCGACTCTATTGCTAACACCGGAAGGTACAAATTCCCTTATCCACCCACATAACTACCTACTGAATGTTATCTAATAATAATAGCGTATGTCGGACTTTTTTGGAATTTGCCAGGCCTGAGTATGTACTCCTATTCTCGAAGCTTCGCACAGCAATGCGTTTTAATTATTTGATGCTACTCTTGGTTTCGTCGAAGATATAGCGTACTCAAGTTTCACGGCGTAACAGTGCCCCCCTCTTAGTCATGCTCGTCCCGAGCATTATTAGATCCGTGATACGGCGCCAATCTATCCACATGGACTACCTTAGGTTTCCCTCGTAACCCTTTCTTGATGCGGTAGGTAACGTCGTTGATCCTTTTTATCACGGTGTAGGGTCCCTCCCATCGAGCTTGAAGTTTTGGCGACTTCCCTTTTCGTCGAAGTGGGTTGTGGAGCCAAACCAGTGCACCTTCCTCAAATCCCTTGGCGTTGGAATTGCGGTCGTATCTAGTTTTCATTTTAACGCTGGTGTGCAGGCTATTGTCACGCACTCGTTTATGCACTTCATCCAATTGATCTTGGAGGTCACTTACGAAGTCCGTAACTGGCTTAGTCTTGTCAGGTGGCACGCCGGTTATGGTATCGACTGGAAGTCTCATCTCCCTGCCGAAATTCACTCTTGCTGGGGTATGGCCCGTGCTATCATGCACTGCTGATCGATAAGACATCAGAAATAGTGGAATATACCGGTCCCATTCTTTCTGATGGTCATCGACAACCTTAGCCAGGTGATTGTCCAGGGTCTGGTTAAACCTCTCCACCATTCCGTCCGACTGTGGGTGCGCAGGTGTTGTGCGTGTCTTGTAAATCCCCAGAAGAGTGCACATTTCCTGGAACAGCGCAGATTCGAAGTTGCGGCCTTGATCGGAATGGATCTCCAAAGGTGCGCCATACCGACATACTACTTCTTCGACCACCTTTTTCGCCACTGTCGTCGCTTCCTGATTGGGTATGGCGAAGACTTCAGGCCACTTTGTGAAATAGTCCTGTATCACCACTATGTATTTGTTTCCGTCATCTGTCACTGGGAAAGGTCCAGCAACGTCGATGGCAATGCGTTCCCATGGGGCTCCTACATTGTACAACTGAAGCTTGCCCCTGCTCCTAGTCTGTGGTCCTTTCACGGATGCGCACGCTGTACATTTCCGACACCATTGCTCTATGTCTTCTCTACAATTGAGCCAGTAATACCGCTGTCTCACTTTCAGTAGAGTTTTCTTGATTCCCAGGGTGTCCACCAGAAGCGCCATCGTGTATCTCCTGAAGCAGGGGGACCACTTCACGTCGTGGTACTATCACTTGTGTGGTCACCTCCTTGCCATCGTTCGATTCCCATTTCCTACAAAGCACGTCATTTTTTAGGACTAAACTGTCCCACTGTGCCCAGTAGCTCTTTGTGACAGGACTATGTGACGATACTTCATTCCACTGAGGCCTAGTTCCACTACGCTTCCAGTCCAGTATAGGTCGAATATCGTCATCTTCTTCCTGGGACTCCTTAAAGTTGCCTTCAGCCCTAATTAAGTTCACGTGTTCCCGGGCTTCATTTTGCTGGCAATGTCTACAGTCCTCATTACATGGACGTCGCGACAGGGCGTCAGCATTGTTATGCCCTTTTCCACTACGATGTTCCGTCACAAAGTTGAACTCCTGCAGCTGCTCTAGCCATCTTGCAACTTGACTCTCAGGGTTTTTGAATTGTAGAAGCCATTTCAATGCAGCGTGGTCCGTCCTCAACGTAAACTGTCTCCCTATGAGGTACTTGTGGAAATGTTGCAAAGTTTTTACAACAGCCAGTAGTTCTCGTCGAGTCACGCAGTAGTTCCTTTCTGGTTTTGAAAGTGCCTTACTGAAGTAAGCGATCACGACTTGCCTATCTTCTTGCACCTGCGACAGCACTCCACCAATTCCTGTGTTGCTGGCGTCGGTATCGACGACAAATCTTCCATCTCTGCTCGGATACCCCAGTATAGGCGCTTCACATAGCCGTTGCTTTAGTTCGTTGAATGCTGACTCACAGTTCTTGTCCCAGATAAAATCTCGTTTATCCTCAGTCAGCTGATGTAAAGGTTTTGCAATGTCCGAAAAACTCATAACAAACCGTCTGTAGTATGTGCACAAACCTAGAAATGCACGTACTTCTGTTTTGTTCTTTGGAGCCGGCCACTGTTGGACAGCCTTTATCTTCTCAGGATCGGTTCTCACTCCATCGGCGCAGATGACATGTCCTAGGTAGCTGACCTCCTTCTTGAACAGGGCACACTTCTTTGGGCTTAGTTTTAGGTTAGCCCCCCGTATCCTGGTGAATACTTTCTCCATATTTCTCAGGTGTTCCTTAAAAGTGCGGCCCATTATAATGACGTCATCCAAATATACCAGACAGACGTCACCAAGAAGGCCCACCATGACTCTATCCATGAGGCGTTCAAACGTCGCTGGAGCGTTGCACAATCCAAAAGGCATGACGTTAAATTGCCACAGGCCGTTGCCAATTCCTGTACTGAACGCTGTCTTTTCCTTATCTTTCTCGCTAATTTCCACTTGCCAGTAGCCACTTTTCAAGTCAATGGTTGAAAACCACTTCATACCACTGAGCATATCCAGTGTGTCGTCTATCCTAGGCAAGGGATAACTGTCCTTCTTCGTTACATCATTCAGCTTTCTGTAGTCTACACAGAATCTGGTACTGCCGTCCTTCTTCTTCACCAGAACGACAGGAGAAGACCATGGGCTCGTAGAAGGTTCAATTATTCCGCTATCAGCCATATCCTTTACCATTTCTGCTACCTCAGTTTCTTTAGCCCAGGGTATGCGGCGCGGTCTCTGTTTAATTGGTCTAGCATCACCTGTATCTATCTCATGCTTGACGAGACTTGTTCTTCCGCAGTCTTTTCCCGTTGCAAAGATATCCCGGAACCGTAGCAGAAATTCCTTGGCTTGCTGTTGTTCCGAAACTGATAAATTGCTCTTAGAATTTTCCAGAAGTTGCTGGATGTGATCAGGTTCACCTTTTATTGCGTCTTGTTTTACTGAAGATGTGTTGATTTGGCGGAGATACTTCACTTCTTCACATCTTCCAACAACACTGTTTTTCTTCAACTGGATCTCCTTTTTCCCAAGATTTACAATCCTGACCTTGGATCTTCCTTTCGTCATAACTAATGTCCTCGCGGTGATAAGTTCCGGGTGCCGGCCAATGTCTTCAACCATAACACATCTGCGTTGCCTAATTTTCTTAGGAAATTTAACTTCGACTAAGGTTTCCGTTCTTGGAGCCAATGTGGTATCCTTTAAGCAATAGAGGTTGCATGTGTTAATTCCTTGCAGGAAGACTTCTTGGTCTGGGAATTTCAATACTCCTCTATCGATATCTAAAACACATCGGTAATTCCGCAGGAAGTCGAGACCCAGTATGCAATCGTCGGTAATGTTCGCAATTAACGCTGAATGGGTGTACACTTGATCACCGATTTTAAACTCGATTTCTGTATCACCGAGGATGGAGACTGGCTGGCCGGTGGCTGTCTGAAGTCGGTAGGCTGGGGTTTCTGTTTGCCACAAGATGGTGCGTTTCAGCAACTCAGGTCTTATAATAGTCCGTGACGCCCCGGTGTCAACGGTGAAATTGCAAGCACGTTGATTCAGCGTTCCCTCGATGATCAAACTATTTCCGTTGTGGACTTGATTGATGGTGATGGTTGGGGCCTTCAGTTGACCAGCCAGCAACGACTCCTCGTTAACTTGAGTTCCGGAGTCCACACTTCCTCTCTTCCTCTTGGGGCAATCGGTACGAATGTGCCCTTTTTCTCCACATCCATAACACGTCGGAATATAGCGGGACTTTGCCGACGAAGCCACTTCTCGGTGACGTGGTTGCACTGAAGGTGAGACCACCACTTCCCGAACTCTGTGCGTACGTGAGTCTTGTCGTACGGCTTCCACTTCCAAAGCGTGGGCCATCGCACTCTTCAGAGTTTGGTGGTGTCCGAGTCGCACCGTAGCCCTGACTTCAGTATCCCGTAGACCGTCGATGAATGCTTGCACCAGATTTACTTCCACCATCTCCGGTGTCATCGACATGTATGCCCGCCGGACCAGCCGTTCAACCTCTACTCCCCACTGCTGAAGGCTCTCGTTCGACCTCTGCGTTCTCTCGCGAAGTTGCGCGCGGAAAACATGTTCGAAGTGCTTGTCACCATAGCGAGTGTCTAGTCCCTCCATTAGACGCTCCAACGTCCTGCCGTCTGGAGGAAGGTTCTCTAGGACCAGCAGAGCGTCCCCTCGTAGGGCCAAAGTTAACGCCGCGAAGGACTGGTCATCATCCCAGCGGTTCGTCTTGACCAGTGTTTGGAATTGGTACTTAAAAGCCGTCCAGGACGACGTGCCATCAAAACGCGGCATATCAAATTTTGCGGCTGATGCACAGTGGGTGTGCGATGGTGCGCTAACAGCAACGGGTTCGCGTGCTTCGAGCTTGATATTTTTTTTGTTGATGTCCAGCAGGCGATCTTCCATTCTGGTTTCGAGGCTATCAGCTCGGGCGGAAACCTCCTTGACCTCTAAGGTGAGATTTTTCACTTTCTCGCCCAACGTGACGAGGCCGTGATCGATTTTTTCGAGGATCAGGTTATGCTTAGCCTCTTGATCCCGGCGGGCTTCCTCCTGGTTAGCCGCGATTAGGTCCTGGAGCTTACGTTGGTTAGCCTCTTGTTCGCGGCGGGCTTCTTCCTGGTTAGCCGCGATTAGATCTTGGAGCTTACGCTGGTTAGCCTCCTGTTCGCGGCGGGCAACTTCCTGTTCGCGGCGGGCTTCTTCCTGTTCGCGGCGGGCTGCTTCCTGTTCGCGGCGGGCAGCTTCCATACTAGCTTGCATGGCGGCCAACACTGCGGCAAGGTTCATTTCCGAGAATGGCCCTGTTGGCGCCTCAGCAGCTGCCGTTGCTCCCATACCAGCCCGATCTTCCGCTTCCAGACGTTGACGTGCAGCATCCATCTCCACTTGCCTCCTTGTTCGTGGTCCCTGTTCGTCGTCCCTCTGTAGTAATGGCATCTCACTTCTGACACCAGTTGTTACGAACGTGAGTAATTAAATGCCGGTTTACTAGCAGATGACTTTATTCACCACAAAACAATGACAAATTAGTCCAATCAACAAATAACCAATCACTATAAACACTCAGAGTTCCGTTTAGTATCGCTTAGGTCGCTAGGTATCACTTCAAGCACTTAGGTAGTTCGCTCTGTATCGCTGACGAAATCAAAACTGAACTCGCTTCCAGCCGGGGGCCCGTATTTATATGCGAAGTCATCGAAATTTCTCGATACCGACATTTCAAGGACATTCTAGCACAAAATAGTCGCATCGGGAGGCCATAAATCATTATTATTACTCTCGTAAGTAGGTACTTATCTACCACCTTACATGCAAATTTCGACTCTATTGCTAACACCGGAAGGTACAAATTCCCTTATCCACCCACATAACTACCTACTGAATGTTATCTAATAATAATAGCGTATGTCGGACTTTTCTGGAATTTGCCAGGCCTGAGTATGTACTCCTATTCTCGAAGCTTCGCACAGCAATGCGTTTTAATTATTTGATGCTACTCTTGGTTTCGTCGAAGATATAGCGTACTCAAGTTTCACGGCGTAACAATATCATACAACAAACATCACAAATAAATTAAATTGCACATAATTGAAACAATTAAAATTAAATGAAAACAAGGTTAAATTGCGTGCTTGTTAATTTTACGGTTGAAAATTATCTGAAAGTACTGATTTGATTCGAGAGCGTACTACTAAAATAAATTAAAAAATTAAATGTAATAGTTTAAATACGTAATAATTATGCTATAATTACAAACGTAACTAATAAATAACTTATGAATAGTGATAAAAATATATATTATGTAGGACTTAGGTATTCGATTATATCTTTTTTCGGGTATATCGTGAAAAAAATGTCCGGTACCTGCATAACAACAAGCATATACAGTCTTATAATGTTCCCACTGCTGGGACTCAGGTCTCCTCTCTAAGAGAGGGAATGTACCGTAATCGTTATTTTTTTTGTCTTGTATTTTTAGTTCATAAGTTTGTGAAATTTGTTCTCAAACTCGACTGAAGGAGACTAGACTCCACGACACAGGGAATTCTAATGTGGGGTAAAGGGATTATATCCAGGAATAGGTTTGTTTTTATAGCAGAATAAATTATGAAACTAAAAAAAAAACTACCATGCAGGCCCAGTACGGATCAAATTGACGAATGTCATGTCTTCAAATTTTTAATTCTAAGACAAGCCGGTTTCCTCACGATGTTCCACGCGATTGTCCTCTATAGAAAACCCGTGATTAATACAAGCTAAATATATCAAACCGCCGCAAACAACACAATGCACTAACGAGCAAAGTAAAGCAGATATATCACAGCAGGCTTCAGGATACAGAAGATATACAGCTACTCGTGCTCCTCATTATTTAACAGACCTTCTGATCCTACTAATTACGCTGAAAATAGTTCAGTGTTGTACGAGCTTACCGTATTTCAGTGGTGGGATTAATTGTATTGGATTATGTCTTTTTTCCGACGAATTAGAAAGAAAATGATCAGCACTTATGCAATTACATAATAATAAGCATAATCAGCTTTATATTGTTGCCATAGCTGGGACCCTCTCTAGTAGAGGTAATGGGCCATCCCACCACGAGAGCCCAGTACGGATTGGTGCATGTGCACCAATTTTCGAATTTTTGGTTTTAAGAAAGTCGGTCTCCTCACGATTCGCCTCGAGAGAAAACCCGTGATTAATACAAGGTGAATTTATCAAACCGGTGCAAACAACACAATGCACTAACGAGCAAAGTAAAGCAGATATATCACAGCCGCCTTCAGGATAAAGAAGATATACAGCTACTCGTGCTCCACATTATTTAGCAGACCTGCTGATCCTACTAACTACGCTGAAAATAGTTCAGTGTAGTACGAGCTTACCATATTTCAGAGGTGGGATTAATTGTATTGGATTATGTCTTTTTTTCGATGAATTTGAAAGAAAATGACCGGGAAGTGCGGTTGTATAATAATAAGTATAATGAGCCTTATAATGTTTCCGCTGCTGGGACTCAGGACTCCTCTCTAGGACAGGGAATGAGCTGTAATTCACCACGCAGGCCAAATACCGATTGATGAATGTCTCGTCTTTGAATTTTTGCTTCTAAGACAAGCCGCTTTCCTCACGATGCTTCAAGCGACTGGACTCAAGAGAAAACCAAGCTAAATTTATCAAACCGCCGCAAACAACACAATGCACTAACGAGCAAAGTAAAGCAGATATATCACAGCTGCCTTCAGGATAAAGAAGATATACTCGTACAGCTACTCGTGCTCCCCATTATTTAGCAGACCTGCTGATCCTACTAACTACGCTGAAAATAGTTCAGTGTAGTACGAGCACCATATTACAGTGGGCGGATTAATTGTTTTGGATTATGTATCTTTTCCGTCGAATTTGAATGAAAATGACCGGGTCCTGTGCGGATGTATAAGGATAATCAGCCTTATAATGTTGCAATAGCTGGGACTCAGGCCTCCTCTCTAGGAGAGGGAATGGGTCATAATCCACCACGCGAGCCCAGTACGGATTGATAGATGTCACATGTCTTCAGTCCGCACCAAGCTCATGTCATCCACGGCGCGTATTGTTCCATGCGTACCTCAAAGAGCTGTCAGCAAACCGCAGGGGCCCGACAGGGTCGAAGCCTACTGGGTACTGGGTCGACGAAATAGAACCCCGGGACCCTGTAATAAGGGCAAAGAAGAACCAGGAGTAGGTTTTAGTTAGTCTGATACGCCCTCTCGCTCCACCCAGAGCGGTAGGAGTCATTCAGATGAGCTCTCACCTTAAAAAAAACATGTCTCGAACCTTTAGTTCTAAGACAAGCCTCACGATGTTCAGTGCGTTTGCACTAACGAGCAAAGTAAAGCAGATATATTACTGCAGCCTTCAGGATAAAGAAAATATACAGCTACTCGTGCTCCCCATTATTTAGCAGACCTGCTGATCCTACTAACTACGCTGAAAATAGTTCAGTTGTACGAACTTACCATATTTCAGTGGGCGGATTAAAATTGTCAGTTAGTTAGATAAACATCACAAATAAAACAATTAATTTGCACATAATTGAAATAATTAAATTAAAACGAGGTTAAATTGTGTGCTTGTTAATTTTACTGTTGCAAATTATCTGAAAGTTCTGATTTGATTCACGAGCGTACTACTCAAATCAATTAAAAAATTAAAGGTAATAGTTTAAATCCTACTAATATTATAAATGCGAAAGTTTGTGAGGATGGATGTATGTTTGTTACTCTTTCACGCAAAAACGGCTGGACCGATTTGGTTGAAATTCGGTATGTAGATAGGTTATACCCTGGATTAACATATAGGCTACTTAGTTTTTATTTTTATTTCTTTCGGGCGAGGCCGCGGGCGGAAGCTAGTACGTAATAATTATGCTATACATGTAAACGAATAAACGAATAAATAACGTAAAAATAGTGATAAAACTATGTAGGTATTCGATTATATCTTTTTTCCGGTGTATCTTGAAAAATATGTCCGACACCTGTGTGATTGTATAAAAATAAGCATATGACAGTCTTATATTGTTCCCACAGCTGGGACTCAGGTCTCCTCTCTAAGAGAGGGAATGTACTGTAATTGTTAATCTTTGTGGAATTGCGTTATTGAGTGGCTAAAATATTGTTGTTTAGGTGATTTTAAAGTTGGTAGCAGGTTTTCTTGTGTTCAGAATAAAATAAATTTAATTTAATCAAATATCTAATATATTATATAAGTCTCGTGTCACAGTGTCTGTGTGTGTTCACACATTGAGTCTTCTCGAACTCAGTGGTATATTTCTCTTTGGTATAATATTTGGTTAGTCTGATAATAGGTCGCAGGCTATTTTTACCCCTCCTACCCCACCCCCATTTTTAAGCTAATAAGTAGAATTGGCATCGTTGGGTAAAAAATATCCAAAGACCTATTCTCAGATCTACCAAACACCTACACATACATTTTTTTAAATTAAAATTGTAACACGAGATTTTTATTTATAAGATTAATGAACTAAACATTTCCGCAGTCCTAGCTTGTATATCAACAGTTCAGATTTATAGACCACCTGTGTACGAGTGTTGAAATAGGGGTAGTAAAATAAAATGCTTCTAGTTTTCTAAACCGTAAATCGCAAAAGTATTTTATTCACTACCTGCGGATAGCGGCTTAGCCCGCGTGAATGTAGGTTTCTCCAGACAAACTTTGAACCCCGTTTCCAGAGAGAAAACGTCTTAAATATTTTTTCATTAAACAGATAAGTTTAGTCAGTAAAAGTCTGTAAGGAGGATTGAGGAGCACGTGGCTAGATAATAACAGCCACGCGGGTCGATATTCAAGGTTAAGCAACGCTTGCCAAGGTTGGTCTGTGGATAGGTGACCATCTTAATATGTAGATAGTTGACCATCTTAACATAACGAGTTTTCTCCGTGCCTCGGAATGGACATGAAGCCGTAGGTCCCGGCTGTCATTTATAGATCTTTGGCTGTCGTTACGGATAGTCAGAAGCCAGTAAATCTGACTCCAATCTTGCTATGAAGTACCGTGTTACCACAGTTAATGGGTTGTGGAGGACCGTTAGGCAGTCGCTCCTCGTAAAATACTGGTATTCAGCTAAACCCGGCTTGACTGGAAGCCGACCCCAATATAGTTGGGAAAAAGGTAGGCAGATGATGAGTAAAAGTCTGTAAGGGTCTATCGTAAACCGAGTGAATTCATTTGATAATTCCCCATCTCGAAAAAAAGTTTAATTTTTAATTAAACGCTTAAAAAAAGTGACACCACGAAAATAATCTCAAGTTATTCCTTTTTCTGAAAAATACTCATCATCTCCCTAGCCAGAAACCCATCACGCGGACCCAATGCGAGTTGGTGGATATCTGATGAATTTCCACGTAAATAAAGAAGCGTTATCTGTAGGCCACAACTGCTCGCAATCAGAATCACACAAAACACGACTCATATTGAATTGTGCACGAGTATTATATTTTCTGTCGAGATGAGTCTTTATATTTCAGATTTTGTGCCAGATTTATTTCGACGTTCACAGGAAAGCTTTTGAAAGCAAAAGTGAAGTGTTGAATTATTAAAAAGTCTTTGTAACATTTACATGACGACATCTACGTGAGAGAAATATGATGAATATTCATTGGAAACAAAAATTAATATCCAGGTATATACATATAGCTGGTTATAAATTTACCTTTTACCCTCAAAGCAAAAGCTCACACCTTTTGCTATAGGGGTTAAGTTAGAATATTTTTCTTGGTATGATTTTTCAAAGTTGACTGTATCCTACAGTGCTTATCGTCAAGAAAAGGGTTAAATAACCAGAACACACGATGCTCGTCATCATCATCACCCTAGCTTCGGGGTCTTCCAGCCTAACCGAATGCGGTTGAATACCCCTAATTTATATGGAGCGACTACTCCACAACCCATTTGCTAAGCAACACGATACTTCTTGGATAGATTTATGGTTAGACTTTCTGGCATCTGACTACCTATAACGACTGTTATAAATCAGATGGCAACCAAGACTAACGGCTTTACGTGCTTTCCGAGGCACGGGGTGTTAGTAATTTCCTAGATATACTTACAAAAGTACATACAGGTAAGACAGTGGTCAAACGCGAGCCTACCAATAATAAAAAAAAAACATGAATTGAAAAATACACATTGGTACATGCCCAATTTCGAATCCCCAACCTCACCACATCATCATTTGCCTAGCCTTTTCCCAACTATATTGGGATCGGCTTCTAGTCAAGCCAGATTTAGCTGAATACCAGTATTTTACGAGGAGCGGCTGCCTACCAGACCTCCACAACCCATTAACTGGGGTAACACGGTACTTCATGGCAATCCCCAACCTCACACATGGTGCCTTAAATTATATTGGGCTATCACAACATTGTTTCCGAGCGAGCGATGCCGCTGTTACAAACTAATTAGGTATCTAATAAATCATAGCCCCACTATATTGCACACCACACCATCATCAGCCATCCAATATCGTAATGGAGGGTGCTCTTAATTGCCACACGATAGGAGTAAAAACCCCGCCCTACCCTTGTCAGACTAATTAGGATGAAACAGTTCTATCTAGAGCAGTGGTGGCCCAGTGGTAACGGCTTCGGTATACGAGTTGTAGGTCGCAGGTTCAAACTCAGTTAAGCGCATTACTTTGTGTAATTTATTTCAATATCAGCCAGCCATTTAAGTAGTTGGTTCCGGCTATCACATGAAGATTTTTGACAGTGTGTCGCCAGACGCCAGAAAAAATCTGCCAAGCGGTGTCACGCCCAGTGACATTTATCTCCACTGCTCTCAATACAGTAAAAGAAAACATCGTGAAGAAACCGGCATACCCTCGAACCGAAAATTCAAAGACATGTGACGTCCACCAACCCGTACAGAGCCCGTGTGGTGAATTAGGGCCCATTCCCTCTCCTAGAGAGGATGCTTGAAGTTCAGCAGTGGAGACATTACAAGGCTGATTATGTTATGTAGTTCTTTCTAGTTTAGTCAGAAGGAAGATAGTTGCCGAATGACTACCAGCCGAAACCAATAACCTATCTATCACATATTGGAGATAGAAAATCAAATGAAACAACAGAAAACATGTATAATTATTGTATTGTATCATTTGTTCTACTATCTCCAGTATGCCAAAACTGGAGATAGATAGGTTATTGGGTTCGGCCGTTAGTCCCTAGCTTGTCTAACTTCTGCTCAGTTAAAACAAAACTACTTTTTGGAAGTTTTACATAGATTTTTGAAACTAGAAAAGGAAGAGACAAATGTCCACTAGATTTTTTTTGAGGCGTGTTTGTTTATTGCCTCCTCTCGCTCTATGGTGGAGAAAGAGACCGTGTCAGACTTTTACTGACTAAAACTCACTAGTGTCCGTTAGTTGTAGGACAGGTTCCTCTTTCCGAAATCCCCCGTGGCCCTAGAGGTATCAGGCTTCAAATATATTCTGTCGTATATGTTTCTGTAACTAATCAAAAAGTAGAATTACAGTGTTCGGTCCTATAGTGAAACTTATCCATATTCAAAAGTACTTTCACTCCTGAAACATAAGCAATGAATTTAAAGTACCCTTAACATACTCGTATACCTAAACAACCAACGCGGAGGAAAACTATAGCCACTAAAAGCTATTTACTTTCCTAAAAATAAGTTTGATAATACAACAAACAAAAACCTTAGTTAAAACTGAGTAAAGAAGAAATAAGGGTGGTAATGTCGTTGTGAGAATGTTCGAAAGGTTTATTTAATGTGGTCGGAGAACGAAATGGCCAAGTAAAGAAGTACAGATGGTTTTTTTTCAGTAAAAATTTGACATTCCCTCTCACTATCTATAGTGAGGGTTTTTAGTTGGGATTTTAGATAGTACTTATTTTTAGGGTCTCAGAAGACCTTACTTTTAACCATATTCCAGAATTCTAGATCAACGAAAAGCTGTTATCCTATAGGTTTTGATTTCCTTACGAGTGTCAAAATAAGTACCTTAACCTGCGCATAAATCATATCTTTACATTGTTAGAAGTTAGATGTCTTCACTGCTCAAAGAGGTTTTGAGAAACGGACAAAAACATAATCCCATAAGGGTTCCGTTTTTCTGACTAACTTACGGAATCCTCACTAAAAAGGATGGTAAGGTACAAATTACTTGGCTTTTAAAAACAACTGCGGTAATAGATCTCTAACTAAAACGGATGGTAAGGTACAAGTAAGTTAAATCAAATTCAGTGTAATCTAAAATTCTAATGGTACCAAACTATGTTATGTGATGGGTTCCGTTGAGTATTTATTTGTTAAACTGACAACCGAACTTTGATTGGACGAACAACTTCTCTAAAAGGTCTGTTCAAACTACAGGTAGCTAATACATAGTAAATCCGTTCAGCCATTTGAGCGTGAAGGAGTAACAAACATGCGTAGATAAATACAAACTTTTGCCGTTTTTACCTAATACTAGCTTTTGCTAGTGGCTTCACCCGCGGTAAAATAGGTTTCTCCATACAAACTTTGGATCCTCATTTTGAAACATCATTTCTTAGTGCTCGCTGATGTCATAAAAGGAAACCTTGTGCAAAATTTCACGCTTGTAGTCCCAGAGATTCGGCTGTACGTTGATGTCAGTCAGTCAGTAGTTCCTCCTTTATCTATGTCACCGTAAAATTGTAAATACCGTTAAATAAAATAAAATAAATAAAAACAATAATATATTGATCTCAAGAGGTTGTAAATTGTCAAAAGACTGTGAACCGTAAGCGTTACTTTTCGGTCGATTATAATCTATCGAAGTGAAACTGTCAAATCACAATCTATCGCGCTAAATTGTCAACTATCCGTGTACCAAGTTACCTCGTTATCCGTTCGACCTATCGATTGTGAAGAAGTAACAAACTTTCGCGTTTTTATATTAATATTGTGATAACTCTCGAAACTACAATATGTTAGGAACTGATGTGAAACGTGTCATATCGCAACTACTGATAGATCTGTGATAACGTCAAGCCCCTAGTAGCGATCTAATAGATAACAGACAGAAGAAAACTATAACTTTTTCTATTATCGGTAGACTCATGTTCGATGATGTGGCTGACGATGGAGCATGCTTGCTTAGAAGTAACCTGTTTACTTTTGATTTAAAGATACCCTAGGTTGTAGCTGTCAAGAAACTCAGGCGTTGGTACAGAATTCTCCTTAGCTGTACGCATACGCACATTGAATATGCACTCTGATAACCCCTTGTTCGTATATCGAGGGATGTTTACAAACAATACTGGTGAAAAACATTCTCTAGCTTTATAAGTTCGATAGTCAAACATTGAAATAGGTGTTAGGGTCAGCTCACACCGAGACGCGACGCGACGCGACGCTGCATGCACATTTTTATAGAGTGACTCAAAATAGAACTTTATTTACTACACGAAAAGATACACATTTCATTGTGAGAATTTAGAATGGGATTATATTTTCTGTCACCAAACTTTATATTTGTCATCAAGTTGTATTACCTAATTAATAGATCTATCGCCACAAAATATTTTCGTTCTCAGATAAACAAAAAGTGTATCCAGGTATGAATTATCAAAAAATAAGAGATGGATCACCAATAAAATAAAACTTCGTTCTTATAATAATAGTTTTATTACAAAATTAATAGCTTTGTGCTCAGAATGGTAGATCTGTCGCCAAAATGGTAGTTCTGTCGCCAAAATGGTAGATCTGTCGCCAAATAAATCGATTAATTATCAATTCCTGACTGCAACTCCTTTTTATTTGTTATTTTGTCACCAATAAAGTAGTTACATTTTATTTCGTTCGGTTATTAAAATAATAGTATTCCTTACCAATTTAATAAGTACATCAATTTATAATTTTGTTGAAAATATGTTCAAAGAGGCGGAGAGAAATTGGCGCGCTTTCCATCCTGAACGATGTGTCGTAGGTACTCGTAACTACCTACGATGATCATACGATGCCACGAGATGTCAGCAAACTGTAGGGGCCCCGGTAGGACCGAAGCCTCTGGGGAACACGGAAAATCCAGAAGGTTGTCACCGTGTCTCCCAGATCGAAGGCAACGAAGGAGCAGGGTAGGGGTTTAGTCAGTAAGAGTCTGACACGCCTTCCCGCTCCGCCCTAGAGTGTTTCAAGTCATTCTGATGATTCCCCTAACGAAAAAAAAAACCATAACGACCGGAGCCCGGGAAGGCGCTGCTGGCCTTTCTTGTAACACAATATGGTTTATTGGTGATCTCTTTCAATTAGTTTGCTTAAATGCTTATTAGGACAAACCTATTATAATATGTATAAAAACAATTATTTAGTACTAGATCCTATATCTCCATGATTTTAGATGATTTATTGGAGAATTGATTTTACATTGTTTGGTGACTACATTTTGGCGACAAATCTACTATTTTGAGGACAAAGCTATTATTTAGGAAACACAAAACGAATTAAATTGGCGACAGCTTAAATGATACCCATTTAGAATACGTTGCTTCATGCAGCGCTGCGCCTCGTGACGCCGCGAGGCGTAAGACCGTTTTCACATTATCCGATCCGATATCGGTATCGGACGCCGATACGATATCGGGATAAGTAAAATGTATGAAATACCGTGCTCCGATATCCGATATCGGGTCGGACAATATGAAAGATAGGTACATATTTCACACATTTTACTTACCTCGATATCGGATCGGCGTCCGATACCGATATCGGATCGGATAATGTGAAAACGGTCTTACGCTGCGCAGCGGAACGTTTTTACATTTGCGACCGTCGTGTTGCCAACAATTATTTTACTATGCGCCTCGCAACGTTGCGATGCGCACTGCGGCGGCGCGCAGCGCAGCACGAAATCACTGGCCTCTTCCTGCGTCGTCGCGTTGCGTCGCGTCTCGGTGTGAACTGACCCTATGATGGACCGCCCGGAGGACAAGGCAAGGTGGAGATCTGTCCTGCCTGGACGGAGGTCCGCCGTGTCCTTATGGAAGCGATCAGTGTTAGTATAGTGACCTACCGCACCAGGCCCTGGTACTGACCATGGTACGATGCGAGAAGACCAAACCGAATACTATAGGCACGGGCTGATGACTCGGCTTTGTAGCAGTTATTTGATGATTTTTCGCAAAAAGATGTTTTTATAACAAGATATTATTATCGTGTAAATCATTATCTTGATGTGTTTATACCACACATCAAGATAATGGCCTCAATGCCGAAGAGCTCAAACATGATGAATTGATCTTATTGCTTTTAGTAGTTCTTATGGTTACTATCCAACTCTATCATAAGACCAGCTTCATGGTACTGTAAGGAGTTATTACTAAACCTTTTGAGAATTAAACTGCTGGCTGAATTAACAGCATGATTGTTCAAATATTCATATGTATCATAGATTCGGTTTTGAAATCTAGACAGATATGTCATAGTGGAAGAAATCTTATAAAAATATAATGATTATTGATTTGGCCCGCGTCTATGTAGCTACTTCGCCTAATAAACGATCCATTAAGTACCAAAGCCCTATCGTTTGAGTCTCGCCTTCTCACTGTACCAAATTATATGTTGTCATCCACATATTATACATTGCCACGTTGAATGGCAATGCTAATTATTTAGCTGAACCAGCCCTCTAGTCACGTAGTGTCTATCAGTCCGTGTATTTCCTTGAAAGGGAGACGAGCACTCGGACCCCAAGACCCAAGCGTTTCGACCAAAAACAACTTCAAAATTGTAATCACCAATAAGTATTTGCGCCACATTGAAATATTACAAAAGAAATTAGTGCATAGTCCAATTCTTCAATGATTCTACAATAACAAGAATACAGTCTAATAAAACCTCTCAGAACAAAATCCTTTATTCCATTGCAAACTGAAAAGAGAAAAACTATCGGCAATTAACTTTCAAAGTGGCTAAATGGAAAAGTCAAGTAAAGTCGGTTTGCGAAGCTAGTTAAGACGGTTGAGTCAATAAGAAAGCCATTTCCGTTAATCCCGAGACGTCGGGGCCAATGCAACGGAAAACTTCGATCACGATGGCTCGTGTACAACTCCGTGAAATCTGGAGATCTCCAGCCAGTAAACGGTTGAGGAAACTTAAGTATTATTTTGATTGAAAAATGAAGTAGGTACTATTTGAGCGTCATCAGAGGGTTCAAAGTCACCTAAAGGGCAAAGGAAAAGGTTATGTCAGAGTTTCCTGGCGCAATCGAATCAGGAATGAAGTAATATATTCTTAGCAGAACAAAAGTTACCAATATAGACCGAAGAATCACCGTGCAAGTAGGCAAAGCACATTTCTCGCAGAACAAATAATTCGATAGGGGCAAAAAGGAGAATGCCCGTTTTGTAAGGGAAATTGGGTCCCAGTTTAAAAATGCTTGTGCCCTGAAGATGTTTATTTTACCTAATAGTAAAAACATAGCATTTTCATAATCGGAAATGTTTTTTCATTTTGTCACCCTGGTTCAGGAGATATCATTATTTTTCTGTTTTCTAAATCTATGTTATAATTACAAATTGACCGACTAAACATCATCATGAACATGGAATTATGTCTCTATTACTTTAATTCCATTAGTTTATGAAATATTATATAAAAAATAATTTGCACACAAAAAAAATATTTTTAGGTTATTATTCCAAACCAGGTACACGACAGCACAAAAGGGACCTGCCCCGTGGCGATCTCCTTTCTGGAGTATCGACGGCATACTGGAAGACGAAGCGTTGGCTGTTCGCAAGGTGGACCAGAACCTAGCGAAGGTCGCGGGAATCCGGGTTATAAAAACACGAGATCTGCTCAAGATGATTTTGGTCTAAGAAGCTCGTGGACAAATATAGGCAGCCACTTTGATTGAAGGTCAAGCTACATTTGATAAAAGACCTTACCATGACGTGTTAAAATGACAGACGTACGAGCGAGAAAGGGTAACACTTTAGTAAAGGTCGACAAATGGATTCCGTTAAGAGCTCGTGGTAGGGCCTAAGGTCGGTCTGTTTATTACACACACACACACGCACAGAAGTATATCTCCGTGTCTCAGAAAGCACGTTTGACCGTTGGGACCGTCAGACGTTACGTGTCTGACATACGGTTAGTCTTGCCAAGATGTATAGTGTTACCCAGTCGCTGGGTTCTGATGGTCAGATAAGCAGCTGTTTTATATAAAATACTGGTATTTAACGACAGCTGGTTAGACTGGAAACCTTAAAAAAACCTATAGTTAGGAACTGCGTATGTAAGAATTTTAGAATTGGTCAAGAGTGAATAGGATGCTTCTAGGCAAGCGTACTCCATCGTCGACCACATGATCGCTTGCCATCAGGTGAAATGTGGTCAAGCGCAAGACTATCAATAGTAAAAAAATAAAAAAAATCGTACTAAATGAGACTATACGTGGTAGAATACAATTACTTTCACAAATTAAGTATTAAATCTAGTGCTTGAAGTGACCTTTTAGACAAACATTGCCTGTATTAAGACACTTCGCTCTTCCGAATCCTTCAAACACAAGAGTTGCTTCCGCCATTACAACGTATATTAATGAAACTGATGGAAACGGACATAGTGCATGCTTAAATATAAAGAGCTTACCTTAAAAATAAAAGTAAAAGTATCGGAAATCATATTTTCAAAAACAAGGTTGAATATTCAAATTAAAAAAATTAGCCTTACTCTCTCGCTGTGTTCTATACTTACCTGTTTATATTGATTATATTTTAGGATTAGACCCATAATAGTGCACGCTAACCCATAAAATACTTCAAAAGTTATTTACCATCGGAGACTCAACGGTGGATATTTGTAAACGCTTCCCAAATTAGAACCGTTTATTTTCGCACCGTGGACTGCATACAGACTAGCGCTAGATATATAGTTAGTTCAAATCGTTCGTTCTGAAACCTTTCTACCTTGTCATACGCGACCTCCGGAAGTAGGTCACTCCCTGTTTCCGAAACTGCCATTCATTCGTGAGCTTTAACGTAAGTGTTCTTTTTTCGAATTGAACTGGACTTTACGAGTATGTGTAGAAATGTTTTTTCAGTTTCAATGACTATTGACACGACTCGGCTCTCCATTTTGATGATTTGAATGTGTAATAAAATTCTGCCTTTTTTGTGTTGTTTTGGGGCGGAGGGGGAGAAGTCTGGGTTTTTTACTTCACTACCTTGTTTCCTCAAAAAGACAACACCAGAACCCCCTCTGTGCAAGGCCTTTTAAGAAAACATTAAGTCAAACACCTTGCTCAAAATGGTGAAAGAAAACATCGTGAGGAAACCGGCATGTCCTAGAACCAAAAATTCGAAAACATGTGTCATCCACCAATCCGCACTGGGCCCTTTCTCTCTCCTAGAGAGGAGGCCTGAGTCCCGGCAGTGGGAACATTATAAGGCCGATACTTAATGCTAATAATAATGCTAAACACCTTGTTTATGGTAGGAAATTATCAAATAAATTCTCCTGCTCTAGGTGGAGCAAGAAGGAGAAAGTATTGTTAAGACCCACATGTGCTGCTCTTTGCGTTCCAGGGTAACTCTTTTAGACATTCCCGCAGTCCTACCACAAATTGGCCCCTGCGGACGCCGTCACTTAATTACTCAGATACCCGCGAAACGAGACACAATAGTAAAACAATAACAGCGCGGTCTCATAGGACCGGTTGGGGATTCAAACGTTAAGCTAACATCTCTTTAGAACACAATGCACCCTCGAATCAGGCCTGGTTCTTATTGACGGTGAGCTACCCATTACTCGCCGTTAGTACTACTTCGTAAGTCCGCGCTTCCTTAGAATAGAAGTAGTTCTATCCCTTACGCTTTCCAACATCATATTTGTTCGCATTACTGCTTCGCAGAAGAAGGTAAATACTTCCCATTCCCTCTTCTTTTGAACCATGGCCTGAACCAGAGACGTGCGCTAGAAGTTGCTACTGCCGTTGAGCACATATTTGAGGGTAAGAATTTGCCTAGCTTTTTCTTAATTGGAGTTGGCTTCTAGTTTAAGCGGTTACAGCTGAATACCAGTAATTCACGATGATGTATGTGCATGTATCTGTAAGTAGGTACCTTCTTTATTTAGGAATGCGAGTAGCCAACTAGAAAGTTTCGGATATCCAACGCGTAGATATCATCATAACAGTAAATTCATTTGTAAACAGCGAAGCTACGGCTTCGGACGGAGCTAGACTGTCAAGAGAAGAAAAAGATCGCCACATACTACTGACCTATTGCGAGTCTATGTAAGCTTGGGCACAGATATAATATAGCATAATACATAATAGCTTGGGTAATGGAACCCATTCACAACAAATCTTCTTTAAAACAAATCTGAAGATGAAATCGTTGACCTATTTTTTTTTAAACCTTGGCCATGTTTTTTTATAGTTTGAAGTGTAACAATTCACTTCACACATTGTAACAATTGCTTTGAAGTTTTCTGAACATCAAATAAGATGACTAATAAAGTAGTGTGAACTCCACTGACAGAGTTGATTGGTTAAGTGCAGACTTAGATTTAATGTAAAATTTCTAGGAATACATTTATTATTTAAACTACTTACTTAAATGATCCACTTCTTCTTCGTATTACTACTAAGTACGAGGTTACGGTAGGGCCTACCTTAGGTAATTAGCTTATTTTGTTAATAATATAGATATAGGCCTCCCCCAAGTGTCGCCACAGCGACCGGTCCTGTGCGTCTCGCACCCATTCGTCCATCATTCATCCGTTCCCGCGACTCTCGCCAGGACGTCCAGTGTCCAGCAGTGGACGTCTTTCGGCTGAGATGATGATGATGATGGATAGATATAGGAAAAGATCAAGTTTATTATCGGCCTTAATAATGAGAGAGATGTTGCCACTGCTGGGACTCAAGCCTCCTCTTTAGGAGAGGGAATGGGCCATAATCCACCGCGCGGGGCCAGTGCGGATTGGCAGATGTCACATGTCTTCAAATTTTTGGTTCTAGGACATGCCGGTTTCCTCACAATGTTTTCCTTCACCGTTTTGAGAGCAGTGGCGATGAAATAAATTACACAAAGTAATGCGCCTGACTGGGTTTGAACACGCGACCTACAACTTGCAAGTCGGGGCAGTCACCACTGGGCCACCACTGCTCCTATATGCTGTTAACTTATAAATAAACATCCAATAAAAAGCAAAAAAATATGCCTGAAGATGATAATTACTAAGTGAAACAAGAAAGAAAGAAGAAGAAAGAAAAACTCTTTATTTGCATGAAACAGTGGCAAACAAGTGTAACATAAATAGTAAACAAATCCCGTAGTTTTAACCCTATACAAGTAAATCAATTTGTACATACTCGTAGTTACAATACGAACTAAGACAACAATCATGACGAGATGCGATCAACGCTATTATATATTACTAGCTTTTACCCGCGGCTTCGCTCCCGTCAAATGACTACCCTACATATCCTACGCTACCCTACCCCACCTTCCCTACCTACCCTACACTACACTACCCTACACTACCCTACACTACACTACACTACCCTACATTACCCTACACTACCCTACACTACCCTACACTACCCTACACTACCCTACACTACCCTACACAACCCTACGCTACCCTACACTACCCTACACTACCCTACACTACCCTACACAACCCTACGCTACCCTACACTACCCTACACTACCCTACACTACCCTACACTACACTACACTACCCTACACTACCCTACACTACCCTACACTACCCTACACTACCCTACACTACCCTACACTACCCTACACTACCCTACACTACCCTACACTACCCTACACTACCCTACACTACCCTACACTACCCTACACTACCCTACACTACCCTACACTACCCTACACTACCCTACCTACCCTACTTTGCCTTAATTTTTTTTTTTTAGAATTTTTCTCTCCGTAAGAACCATCATTGAACTTCAAGGAACATTTTAAAAAAAGAATCAGCCAAATCGGTCAAGCCGTTTTCATGTGATGTCGTGACAACGAAAAACGGGTTTCATTTTTATATATATATAGATAGATTATGATATACGTTTAAGATAATATCAATCTAATTGCACATACATCATCATCTGCCTAGCCTTTTTCCAACTATATTGGGGTCGGCTTCCAGTCAAGCCGGATTTAGCTGAATACCAGTATTTTACGAGGAGCGGCTGCCTACCAGACCTCCACAACCCATTACGTGCTTTCCGAGGCACGGAGGAAACTCATTATGTTAAGATGGTCACCCATCCACAGACCAACCTAGGCAAGCGTTGCTTAACCTTGAAGATCGACCTGTGCGGCTGTTATTATCTAGCCACGAGCTCCTCCATCTAATTGCAGATACAAGCTACTGATATCCTTTACTCTCAACTAATATAGATACGTATGGGCCGATTGACACTGGAATTGGATTGACACTTATACGTGATAAGGATTTATTTTTTACATTGTAGCATCGTTCTGACAAACTGTACCCTTGTAGCTAAAAATTATAAAAAAGTAGGCGAGTCAGAGCTGAGGATGAGTATGGACTAAGCCAGATTATCTCTCAATGATTTCTGTCATGACGTTTATTTTATGAATTTGAATAAGTTACCAAGTTAGTTTTCGAGTTTAGTTTAGTAGTTTTACTTTCATATTATCGCAACCACTTAGGTGCCTAATATTTAATTATTCCTTTCCATAAATCAGGATTTCAAATTTTAATCCTAATTTGAATAACATTTATTCTCATACATTGTGATGCAAAGTCAACACACATTGTTTAAAGATATTAATAATTTAATAAATCTCTCCCTTTGTGCCTCCTATTTTAAGCGCTTCGTACGTGCTTGAAGGCTAAGTACAACATATTGATCGATAAAGATCATTCTTGATAGATTTAACGTTTGAATCCCCAACCGGTCCTATGAGACCGCGCTGTTATTGTTTTACTATTGTGTCTCGTTTCGCGGGTATCTGAGTAACTACGATGGTAGACATGACTGGTACAGAGTGCCTCAAGGCACTAAATCTGTTGTGGGCTAAAGAATCAAAAAAATAAAATATCTTGAAATGCATAGTTTTGAACAATAAACAATCCCCACTGGATGTAGCGATGTGTGGCCTATTTTTTTTTATCTGATATAAACTAGCGCTTAAGTCCCGGCTGTCATTTGTAGATCTTTGGCAGTCGTTACAGATAGTCAGAAGCCAGTAAATTTGACTCCAGTCTTGCCATGAAGTACGGTGTTACCCCAGTTAATGGGTTGTGGAGGTCTGGTAAGCAGCCGCTCCTCGTAAAATACTGGTATTCAGCTAAATCCGGCTTAACTCGAAGCCAACCCCAATATAGTTGGGAAAAGGCTAGGCAGATGATGATGAAACTAGCGCTTAACCGTAATCCCACCTGATGGCAAACAATGATGCAATCATCAATCACAAACTTTCGTTTTTATTGTAGTGTGAAAAACATTTGCTGGGTCCACATAATTACAGTAGGTCCTGTATTTGTTGATAACCCCTTTCATCAAAGACCTTTCTTTCTTATTCCAATAAACCACAAATGATAAAGATTAGTAACTATGACATATATAACTTTCACATAAATATACCATTTCAAAATCCAAAAAATAAAAACAGTGAAAGAAAAATCCTGTAAAATTAATAAAAAAAAATATTCTTACCAGGCATTGAACTAGACAAAATATCCAAAACAAATCACATCACACCAACTTTGAAGCACTTTCGAAAAAAACACAAGAAACTATTTACAAAACATTTTCCGTAGAGGAAAAACTTCGATGTTACGAGCGTTCGGAACGAGACGAGGCGCGAGCGTCCTCTCCCGCGCGAGGTCTGGAGAGCTACTGAGGACTGAGGGAAGGAACTTGGAGTATGTGAGTGAACTGAAATTAATATTGTTCCCAGTGTAATGATATGGGAGTGATGATGGTGGTTATTGATATGTTATTGTGTTAGGTGTAATGGAAAACTGAAAGGATGCGAATGGATAGGTTTATTTTTGTTATATCGTTGAATTAGGGAAAATGGGAAATTATTTAATGATTTCTCTCTCTAGAGAGGGAGAGGGGGACACTTAGAACAACACACTTGGAATATCTCCTGTATCGTAGGTTTTTTTTTGAGGTGAGAAATCATCCAATGACTACCTCCTACTCTATGTTGAAGACTTTACTGGCTAAAACCAATATGTAGACTTTAGTTACCCTTTTTGTTTCATTTTAGAAATTCCCCGTGAACCTAGCAGGACGAAACAGCCCTCAGGCTACACTTCCCTTTTCGTAAACAAGATAGTAAACGGAGTCAAAATAAAACAATAAACAAGTATTCATTACATTTGATAATATATACCTCAAAAACCCACATTTTCTGAGGAAAAATTGTGAAAAATTTCTCACCACATCTCAGTATCATTGGCCTAAAAATAAAATGTGTTAAAAGACCTTACATTACGTCACTTATCTGTGTCTATGCATCTAAAGGTAAACTGAGAGAAAAGGGTCTCCTCAGAATCGGGGTCACTAAACTCCACTACTTAGAGAATACTTTACTGAAAATGTCCCACTTTCTTTCCGAGGAAATTCACGTCAAAAAGATTTGTAGAAATATTTTTATGATATCTACCCAGATACCTGGACGCATTCAGAGAGGCTGTAAGCATTTTTTTTAACAGAGAACTCATGAAATAACTTCCATTACTTTGAGTGGAGAGAAAGGGAGTGTCAAACTTTTACTGACAAAACCCCGCCCTTTGTTTATTTAGTTGCATTTTGTCTTAGTTTCACATCACGTCTATCTCTTAACGCTTCCGAGGCTCAAAAGAGTTTAGGAATGTAATGAGCGGTCACCCATCCTCAGACTGGCCATGGCAAATTTTGACTAACCTTGGGAATGGACCTGACTAACCTGAGGATAGTGCCCTTTAGAACCTTCTGAAGGTTAATTCTCCAATGACCATTGTAATTTTAAAAACAAAACATGCCTATTTATTCCCCATGGTTAGACAGAGGTGAATAATAATAGCGGCATTAAAAGGGTTCGTAAGTGTACCTATGATAATAATTATGACCGAATAATAATATAATTATTCGGTCTTCTCACGAAGAGGTGGTTTGAGTCCCAGCAGTGGGAATGTTATAAGGCTGATTATGATTACGCTCAATATGAAAGCGTTAGAGTAGCCCGCAATCACATTTTTTTAAAGTTTCAGCTTTTTCAGGTTCGAATCTGGCTTTACCGAGTTATAATAAATTGTAAACAAGTTCTGTCCTTATTTTTTTTTCATTGCGCTATACTTTGATTAATTAAGATATCGTGAGTGCATTCACAATCACAGTCACGTATACACAAAACCTCTAGACCCAAAACGACTATCTGTCATCACTTGTATTTTTCTTAATAAATATATAGCTGTTGATGAACCTAATGGCGCAATTTCACTTGGTCGTTAGTTCCTATTCAATTGCCTACGGAATAGTACGGAATTCGGACAAACGACTTAGTGTAAATGAATGTGTGTAGGAGCTCGTAGCTAGATAATAACAGCCGCACAGGTCGATCTTCAAGGTTAAGCAACGCTTGCCTAGGTTGGTCTGTGGATGGGTGACCATCTTAACATAACGAGTTTCCTCCGTGCCTCGGAAAGCACGTTAAGCTGTTGGTCCCGGCTGTCATTTGTAGATCTTTGGCAGTCGTTACGGATAGTCAGAAGCCAGTAAATCTGACTCCAGTCTTGCCATGAAGTACCGTATTACCCCAGTTAATGGGTTGTGGATTGTGGAGGTCTGGTAGGCAGCCGCTCCTCGTAAAATACTGGTATTCAGCTAAATCCGGCTTGACTGGAAGCCGACCCCAATATAGTTGGGAAAAGGCTAGGCAGATGATGATGATGACTTAGTGTAAATGAATGGAGTCGAGTTCGCTCGTATTCGAACAGCTCTCGTTTTGATTACATGACTCCGTTTTCTTTTCAATAGTTATAAAAGCAGTACGTTGCAACCCAGAATTCACGGAGTTGTTTGCCCGTGTTCCAGTAACCAAACATGAGCAAAACAATGTAATTAACGCATCGGGTGCCAGAATTCGGGTACTTAACGTCTTTCTTGCACTTGAATACAGGCTAACGACCAAGTGTTGCGCTGTAACTTAACCTAATTTCATCTCTAAACTGCGTTAAAAGACAGGTGATCGTAAGTTAAGGGATTTTTTTACTTTGCCTTAATTTTTTTCATTTTTATAAACTAGTGCTTGAACGCGATCCCAGCTGATGGTAAGCAGTTATGCAATCGTTGATGGTGAGGCGCAATAGTTTATTAAGAGCCTATATTCACTCTGACCTTGAAGACACCCAAATTATAATCGGACGGGAAAACCGCAGCAGGCAAATTGTTTCAGTCCTCCTTTTGCCTTAAATTATTTCTGTTACAAAGGCATTTCTCAGTTCTAAAGCTGTCTGATCTTCTATTATTAACATCTATTCATCATTCATAACTTGTGAGTTGACATAGTTTGGAAGTTTCCTTTGTGCAGCGGTCCTTTGACTTCCAGGTACCTGTTATAGGTGACTTGAGATAGATAGACTAATTATTTATTACCACGCTGACCCCGTCTAAGAGATCGCCGTGCAGTACGTAGCTGTACCCGATGTTTCAGAAGGGTGATCCTAGAACAATGCATGGTCGGAGTTAAATATACCTTGCGTGATTGGATCAGAAATAAAGATATCCGTAGGAGAACCAAGTTTTGGATATAGTCTGAAGAATTGGCAAACTTAAATGGCAGTGATAGTTTTATACATTGCTCGCAGAACAGATGGTCAATGGAGCCGAAAGGTTCTGTGTGGCGACCACATACCCGGTGACGCAGCGTTGATAGGCTTCCTGAAACGACGACCTGGTGCGAGCCGCTGGACCCCTATAAATACGAGACGCACAAGACTGGTCATTGTGGTGGCAGCTGGGGTAGGCCTTTTCCAATAGTTTTTTTTTTATATACCATAAACTAGTACTTGACTGCAATCCCACTGATTGTAAGCAGTGATGCAATCGTTGATGGTGAGGCGCACTAGTTTATTAAGAGCCTATTCACTCTAGTCTTGAAGAGACCCAAATTATAATCGGACGGAAAGACCGCAGCAGGCAAATTGTTCCAATCCTTCGATGTACGCGGTATAAACGACGAGGCAAACCGCTTTGTCCGGACCGTGCAGGTTTCAACAACGTAAGGATGGATACTCGCCATACGACGGCTTGTCCGATGGTAGAAGTGAGATGGCGGAATTAACTCTGTGTGAGAATTAACTGTGTGATGGGAGAATGTAATTCCTGCGCACACTCTCCGAAATGCATCCTGTAGAACACCGATAGGCTGGCTACCCTACGCCTGTGCTCTAGGCTTTGCAGATTGAATTTAACCAAATCAGGGTCTCCAATTAGCCTCTTCGCACGCCTTTCCACCGAGTCCAAAGCTGCTAGATGGCATTTTGCAGCACCAGCTCATATGTGACTGCAGTACTCCACACACGATAGTGGGCGTTTTCGGCTGAAATGATGATGACCTGTGTGTGATTAACATATACGAGTATGTAGGTATGTTTGTTATAAAACGGCTGAAAAGATTTTAATATAATAAAAAATGACACCCATGAATCATTTTCAAAAAATGACACATGGATAGACCTGATGTCCAGAAAAACGAAGAATAAACCGAAATTGAACATAGGCGACTTTTTATCTCAGGGGTACGTTTTATTGAAATGATTTTCTACTTTAACGGGGGCGAAGCCGCAGGCAGAAGATAGTTCGAAATATTACTAAGGATTAACTACCTGTTGTTTGAATAGACCTTTCAGAGTGAGTTATTATTTGCTAAAATAAAGTTCGGTTGTTAGTTTAATAAGCAAACACTCAACCATAATAATATACTAATAGTTCATACCAAAATATAGTTTGGTAGGTACAGTCAGAATCAAAAGTCGATGAACAGAATCAGGGTCTCCCTTGTTTTACCAAAAAGAAATTGCCAAATTATCACTTCCCAAACAATTTTTCGCATAATTTCATTTGCCAAATTATTACTTAGCAAATAAACTCTTCACAAATAAATGTTACGCAAACCTAATGTTTGACAAGTTAACGTTTCAGCAATAATTTGCTTACCAACTAGTTCTTTTACCAATTTTTATGTAGTCAAACATTTCAGTTGGTATAACATATTTTACCCAAAATAAAATTAGCCAAATTTTGGTATCTTCAGTTTACTGTTTCTGGTTTTACATATAAAAATATACTTCTGGCACTCGCCGGCCGCTGCCGCGGCACCGCTCGCTTCGCTCGCTCGGCTCGTGCGTGGTTTGGTCGCTACTCTAACCTAACCTAACCTATAGTTCTGGTAGCAGTTCGTTTGTAACCGTCTTTTTTTCACAGCAATTAATTTGATAAACTGTTCATTTTCTAAAGATTTTTTGCCGTAATAAATCATTTGATTTAAGACCAAATGCCTTAATGAAATTATTCTAGGTAATATTTTGCCGAAGTAAAAATTTGACCAAATGAAAATTTTCGAACTAAAGTTTTTCCAAATATTGCATTGGTAAAATAAAAGGTTTCGAAAGTTGCTTTGGGTAATGAAAATTTGGCAAATTCTTTTCGGCAAAACGGCAGACTCCCACAGAATCAACATAAAAAAACATTTTATTGTGAACAGATGAAACACATTTTATTGCAAACAGGTGTTTTGTTATGTTGATTCTGTTCATCGACTTTTGATGCTGACTGTACCATTAGAATTTCGGATTATGAATTTGAATGTGAATTTGATTTTAAAAGCTACTTAGCCTTAACTTCGATAACTTCTCTTATTCTCGGGCGGAGCGGGAGGGTGTGATAGACTCTTTAACCTACCTACTGTTCTTCAAAATTTAGATATTTATATTGAAAAGAAGTGGCCCAAGGTTTGATTTTTTTGTTAAAGAATTTGTTATTCAAGTAAGTACATCGTCGGTTCAAAACCCGAAGTATACAGAACTCCCTGAAGACAATATCATTGAATTAGAAATCAGAAAACGTATCTAAACATTTACGTTCAGTAAAAATTTTACGCTTCCAATATTATTTTAACTCAAACTGAATTCCAAGTAGGTTTTCGCTTTGGAATAATATTTCTAAGTAAGTTAAAAATATTCATTAAAATATTGAAATTACAATCACAATACCAACCGAAACATAATACTTGGGGTCATGGATTGGTTTCCGAAAGGAGAATTCGGGACCCTGGAACGAAAGCGAAGAAGAAAAGGGGTGGGTTTAGTCGGTAAAAGTCTGACACGCCGTCCCGCTCCGCTCAAGAGCGGGAGAAGCCATTCTTATGATTCCTCACCTTAAAAAAACGAAACATCGTCAAGATCGTCATCATCATCATCATCTTCCTACCCTTGTCCCGCTTTATTTGGGGTCGGCGCAACATAATACCAAGATGTACAAAATAAATATTTGTACAACTTCTAACCGAACTGAACTCCTAGTATCTCACTTTGGTTTATGTACATGGTGACCCAAAAATATCTGCCCGGATAAAAGCGTTAACATCCGTAGATCCGGACAGTATCCGGGTCAGTTTGTTGAGCTACCCGCATAGAATCACAAACGAAGGTCCATTTTGTTTTTCGTAATAGTAGAGGCGGAATTTGTAAGTGGATAATGTTATTTGTTCCGTGGGATAGATAGGTAGGAGGTACTTGCTATTAGCCGCTTTAGATTCAATACAAAGAGGATGATTGGTGATCCAGATTTATAGAAGTTTGACACTCCTCCTCACTTCCCAGAGCGGGAAAAATTGTTTGATAACTTAATGACTCGTACGATGATACGCCACCGGTGCAGGTGGTTGGTTGGGACTGCAATCATTATACATTCAGCAAAAGAGTGGAATTCCCTGCTCAAGTATATTTGTTGATAGTTACAACCTGGAGCCCTGTTAAAGAGCCTATTACATTACTCGATACGTCGACTCGATACGTCGACTCGGTCGAAGACCGTCTTACCTACGCGATGTAGACTTAGACTGTTTAAAGCGAGTAATAAAAAAAACTTACCATACAAAAAAAAAAACATATTATCTGCAGAACTACGTGACACCAGTAAATGAGTGTTGTAATCCAGAATAATTTTCAGGTTTCCTGTTGTGGTAAGTAAGATACGAAATCGTCGACGACTATTTGCAAATCTCTATATTTTTATTTGTTGTTATTAGTTTTTTTGTTATTTCTACATTGTGTGTGCCTATGTATGCCAATAAATAATTTTCAGTCTTGCTTCTTTCTTTCTTGTCTTTCTTCTACCAACAAAAATAAAGCAATATACAGTAACCGTAACTTGATGATAATTATGTCGATCTTACTCCAGTTTCCTTTGAAGCATTTCGTACCATTATTTTTATTTTTCGCTGCCAAATCTCATATAATTTTACGTTCGACCGTCATGGAGTCATATCTCAGTAATAAAAGAGTAAAGCCTACTTTATGCTATTTAAGTACTGAGTACGAATGGGAGGACCTCCAAAGAGGGAATCGGAGGAGGTTAATTGCCATGGACAAGGAGGAAATCGTAACCTAGTGCAGTAAAATCTAACCAAACAGTATTCGTATAGACTTCATTTACAACATACTGTCATGTAACGATGTTTTTTCCGTTTTCTTATGTTCAGTGAACCAAAAAAAACATTCATAAATTTATTTATTAACTTTTTATAAGTGAACTGGCAACCTACTTAGCAAGGGTGTAAGGAATTTTTGAAAGTCTCGGGTGAATCTGTATGAAAAGTCCGTTCAGTAGTTATATTGACTATTTTTTTCAAGTAGGGAATCATCAGAATGACTTTTCCCGCTCTTGGGCAGAGCGGGAGCGCGTCTCAGACTTTTACTGACTAAACCCCACCCCGTTCCTTCGTTGCCTTCGATCTTGGAGACACGGGCTCACCTTTCGGAATTTCCGTGTTCCTCAGAGGCTTCAGCCCTGCCGGGCCCCTACAGTTTGCTGACATCTCCTAGTAGTTTTATTGACTTGGACTTTCATAAAACCATAACAGAAGATGCCTGTTGTTCAAGATTATTTGAAAGAGTAACTTTGGCCCTAGAACTCAAAGATCAACATCAGTCTGAACACTGAGCTGGGTAACACGGGTGGGTTTTAGTTAGTTAACTTTTGACACTCACTCTCACTCCATCCAGTACGAGAGAAATTATGCGATGACAAGAGCCAGCAGTGCCGCAGTAGCAGCCAGTGGTTTCGCCCGCGTGTTAAAAGGAAGCTATCCCAAGAGAACATTTTCAGTATAAAAAGTGTGTGCTACTTATTCCAGGTAACCTTGTGATCGCTACGTGTGCCAAGTTACATTGAAATCCGTACAGCTTTTCGAGCATGAAGATGTAACAAACATACACACACTCTCACAAACTCTCACCTTTATAATATTTGTATGATACACATAAAAAAAAAACCTGTTCACTGTCCATATTTAATACTCTCGACAGACGGTTAATATGTTAGTGGTAGAGCGAACACAGACACCGGCAGAGCCTTCGTTCTAATTATAAATGTCTTGAAAAGCACTTTCAAACATCTGCGATGAATAAAACTTTTAGAAGTCGTATAGGAATGGGATGCTGCTCCAGTTTTGCAGTCAGGTTATATGCAAAACTGAAATGTGACTGAAAAGTCTCAAGAAATATCATGTCTTTACTAATAATAGCAATGTTACAGCTGCTGAAGCATTTTTTTTAAGTACATCTCAACTTTTACAGTAAAAGTGTGTGTTTTTTTACAGTAAAAATGTAGGTATCAGTAATTTTCGTTTTCGTTCATTTGTTCATTTATAATTTTACTTTTTAACTTTTGAAATTAAATATATCCTCTGTGCTATTCCAGGATATGACCTACCCTTGTGCAAAGTTTCAGCGAAATCTCTTTAGCCGTTTGAGCGTGAAGAAGTAACAAACATACACGCACTTCATCACACTCACAAACTTTCACCTTTACAAAGCGTGATATACCCATAAGAAAATACCTGTTCACTTTCCCCATTTATTACTCTCGACAGACGGTTAATATGTTAGTGGTAGAGCGAACACAGACACCGGCAGAGCCTTCGTTCTAATTATAAATGTCTTGAAAAGCACTTTCAAACATCTGCGATGAATAAAACTTTTAGAAGTCGTATAGGAATGGGATACTGCTCCAGTTTTGCATCTTATATTACTTTTGAATGCGAAGAAAGTCTGGAATTAATTTTGTTGAGGATGCAGACTATATGCAAAACTGAAAATAATGAAAATATGACTGAGAAGTCTCAGGAAATATGATGTCTTTACTAATGAAAGAAATGTTACAACTGCTGAAATACTTTGTTTACATCTTAATTTTTAAGGAGAAAGCTTCAGGGTATCCTCGTCATGTAGTTTTTAAGGTCAACATGTATAAGACTTTAAAAAAATCGTTCCTCGACTTATATGAACTAAGAGCGATGTATTGGTGATCGTTATGGTGTTGGTTGGTTAACTAGTTACGTTTTACCGTCGCAAATGATATTTTAACTTCATACAACCTACCACTCGCTTGCAAATTGCAAACGTAAGAAAATTTGAATTTCGCGGGCTACCCTGACGCTTCCCCCTTAATAATTGGATAAATCTACAGTATTTTTTATTTTTATTTCTCACTGGATTTTATTGTTTTAAAAGCAAGACGTACCTATCTAGTTTCAAAATTTTCATTTATTCCCTTCCAATATTATAAAGAAGATAGATATATACATTTTATTTGTAATAAGGATACTAACGTTTTTTTTGGGATCACTGAATAAACTCAAAAACTACTAGACCGATTTAAAAATATTCAAGTTTTACCAATAGGATGCTAATTTATACAAACTCGTGTAACTTTGTTGTAAAGTAATATGTAGAAACGAAGTGAATTGTACTTTAGCTGATTTATTGTTGTTCTTGACTATATATAATATTTATTTACAGTATAATAAAAAACTAAAAACTAACTAAAGTAAGGCGTCAAAAAACTCTTCCACGTCGCTGTCGACCGGTAATGTGCTACGCTGTATGGCAATGCTTATCCTCTGTCCGAGGTAAAAGCCAGCCCTTGGGTCACGCGAAGTGTCAATAAGGCGTTTAGAAAGATCTTTGTACAACTTGTGAGCACTCGGACCCCATCAACTTTAGCTTATTTTAAAATTTAATTAGATGTAAGACATGTAACAAAACCATTGCTTGACCTAGGCCTGTTCTAAGACTAGTCTTTTGCTCCGGATACAGAATTAATTAGAAATAAGTCGTAAAAACCACATTAGTACCGCAGAAGAGCTACAGTATGTCCGTTAAAATGTCAGAAATACAATTAAATAAAAATCCTTGAATTTTAGATACCACAATGTTATCCAAAGCATTCGCTAGTATCGGACCACTCATGTGTCCAAGAGATTGGATCAAATATGGGACGAGATTCAACGCGTTTCAACGGGTTTCAACGATTTTCCCTAATGTATCATTTCCCTGGGGACCGTTTGACAACTGATTTGATATCTTTCCGTTTCCGTAAACCGACCCTATCTGGTTTTATTGCCGTTTTCAACCGTTTACTTGAAAGAGGATTCGGACGGGAATTCTCGGTCCAGTTGCTCCGAAAACTTACGTTTGTAGAATATTTTGTATACTAAAATATTTCTAGAATCTCGTAGATTTTTTGCTACTGGGATTTTGATAAATAAAGGCCCGAAGCTATGGCAAATTTTGGGCCTATAAAAATTGGACAGTAAAATAAATCTTGTTGAAACAATAGACTGTTTCTAGATTTTATGACTTCCACTTATTTCAACGCAATACATTAATGGCACTGCGTCAGTAAATCGGAATAAATATTTTCACAAACATTTGCGTTTGCTACTGCAAAATGACAAATAATGTGACTAAAGCAAGGCTCAAAATGTTAAACGTTTCAGAACTTTAACTAACCACATAACGAGATCCTTCATAACATTTTATATTCCAGGGAATAGAGGTCAGCTTAAACTGGGCGATAAACTTTACAGCTTAGTGTGGACGTCCGCCCATTTCAAGCATGTCGTTTTAAGGTCTAACCAGATGTCGCTGGCCAGGCATTACTACTACTTATTTAAACAATGGTCATTGTGAGATATGAATTCGAATTAGCTGCCTCGTTTGCTTGGTCGTAAGTTCGTAACCGTCCATCTCTGTGGAAATTAGCCAAGACAATTTGCTCTCTCTATTGGAGTTTGGGTTCCGCATTTAATCCTTGGTAGACCGTTGTGCGTGGGTCAGGACAACCATCATTCCGAAGGCTGTTTCTCACTCAAAAACCAGAGTAGGCTTCTAGTGTTTCTGGTTTGTATTCGTGTGTCCAACCTATGTAGCCAACCGCTGGATTTATTCCTATCTATCAAATTAAAAATAAATTTGAGGTCTGTTCGGGTTTGATAGTCCACCCCACGAGGCGCAATTGCCATAAGGCTTAAACACATTCTTTCTACCGATTCTCCCACAGCCCGATGAGATGGTATGACAAGACCAGAACAATTAGGCACAGGACAGCTTAACGTGCTTTTTGAAACTCGTGCGTAAGAGTTACCGTGGCTATGGAACGCAAAATGCCACAGAAGGAACGCGTGGTGGGTCTAATGAGTAAAAGTCTGACACTCTCTCCAGCTCCAGCTAGAGCGGGAGAAGTTATCAGATGATTTCCCACTAAAAAACGAAATGGCATCAGCGACATCTCAAACGTAAGCATACTACTAAACTTAAGGCTCCGACTACAAAACGAGTTCAAGGCCCAAGAATAGTTGGAATGCGTCACAGGTACGTTTGAGCAAACAGAGCCCACCTAGGTAAGCTAACACGTCCGGGTATGTGTACTAACCTGCATAAATACGCTATGAATGCTTTAGGTGCGCTAGTCTTCGGTTACCTACACGGGCCACTTAAATTCATTTCTAGTGATCAGCAATTGAAGTTTTTCACTTTGAAACCATTTTGTTGCCAAATTCGGAAAATTAGCACGTAAACACAAGCCGTTAAAAGATTTCTGCAAGTCAGTAATGCGTACAGGGGCGTCTGAAACCGTGAGACAGAGACAAAACTCACACTCCTCCTTTTGGGGTTAGCAAAGGTGTGAAATTAACGATTTTCAGCTACCGTCAGCGCGCTTGCGGACGGCGAGCAATAGGCAGCTCGCCGTCCGGCCATTCCATAGAAATGAAATCATTCTTAATTAAATGTCAGTCATGTGTTTTTTTTTTAGGTGGAAAATCATCCAATGACTTCTTCCACACTTGGGCGGAGCGGAAGGGTGTGTCAGACTTTTACTGACTAAAAAACACTCCTATATTCCTACTTTACCTTTCGTTCTGGGGCAACGGGTTTTCCTTTCAGAAGTGACATTTATTGTGCATACAACCTAGGAGTGGAATTCCCTGTCGGACTCTGTGTTTCCTGCTAGCTACAACCCCGTGAGATAGCGACCAAGCGCGAACCTACCAAAGATAAAAAAGTGAACCCATGGCTATCGATGGTTACCGGACGGCAGGGTGGCGAGCTACCCATTGCTTGCTTGAGTATAATTCTTTCCAGCTGCCGTAACTCCTTCACGGGTTATGTAGGTCAGATAAGTAACCACTTCATGTAATGGACTAGTATTTTGCTACTTACGGTTAAACTAGAAGCTGACCCTTTTGGAAATGTCTAAGTAGGTGATGATTTGTTTTTTACTCGTATTTAAAAACTTCTAAACAAGGCAACTGACTATAAGTGTCCAAGAGTTGCCCGTATGCGGCCACTTTATTGCATTCTACGAGTATATTGATGTTCCCAAGTCAAACACTTAACGATATTGTGTAGGTGCAGTGGATATTAGTCTTTATACTCGTGCGTGTGAATGGTGTAGGTTACCTATAGGTTAGTTTCCATCAGACACTAGGTCAGTGTCAGACACACAATTTACTCGTAATTAATAAGTAAATATGTCCTTATGGAATACTGACAATATTTTTATGCTAATCTAAATGTGGTAGGTTAGGTTACTAAAATGGGACTGAGCAGGCCATATCTGCCGCATGTCGCAATAAAGTTGGGCGAAGGCGACAACTGACTGGGTTCCGAACAGCAGAAACTGGCGATGCGGCAGGCCCAGAAGAAGTTGGCGTGACGACTGACTCCTGCCTAAAGAATTGGCCAGTAGTAGCTTAAGACAGGAAAAGTGGGAAATTGGAAGAAAAGTCTTTACCCTGCAGTGGGGCACAACGGGCTTAAAATAAACTAGCTTTTGCCCGCGACTTCGCCCGCGTGAAAGCCGGGAACTAAGTAACTACTAACTAAGTAATAACTTTTTTTACATAAAATATAGCCTATAGCACTCAGAAAGAAAGGAGCTTTCTATCAATATATACGAGTATATTTATGTAATCGAACCAGGATCTTCAGAGATTATCCCATACAAACAAAAAAACAAACTTTACCTCTTTATTATGTTCAGCGTGGTCTGCTACGCAGACGACACGCTGGTCCTGGCGCGGGGAGAGTCGTACCAGGCGGCGGTCGAAACAGCGACACGCGGGGTTGCGACAGTCGTGGAGAGGATCCAGCAACTGGGACTCAAGGTGGCATTGCACAAGTCCAAGGCCATGTGCTTTCATGGCCCTCGGTACGCGCCACCACCGGGTTCCCAAATAACGGTAGGGGGGGTCCACATCGGCGTCGGGTCGGCGATGAAGTACCTGGGACTCGTCCTCGACAGCCGGTGGACTTTCGAGGAGCATTTCCGACGTTTGGCCCCCAAACTGGACAGGTCTGGGGCCGCTCTGAAGCGGCTCCTGCCCAACCTAGGGGGTCCAGACGCCCCCTGCCGGAGGGTCTACGCGGGGATCGTTCGGTCCATGGCCCTTTACGGGGCGCCGGTTTGGGCGCCGTCGCTAGGTAAGCGACCGGCGGCCAAGCTCAACGCTTGCCAGAGGGTCATGGCCATCCGAATGGTGCGGGGATACCGCACGATCTCCCGCGAAGCGGCGAGCCTCCTCGCTGGCCTGCCACCGTGGGATCTGGAGGCAACAGTCCTTGCACGCATGCACGATTTGCGCGTGGAGATGCAACGCCGGGGCGAAACTCCGCTGCCGCGACAAGTCGCGGCATGGCGGACAGAGTTCTGGCGGGATCTCAGGGTGTCATGGCGACTGCGACTGTCGCAACCCAGTGCTGGGCCCGCCGTCATTGAGGCGGTTAGGCCCCTCTTTGAGGAGTGGTTGGAAAGAGGTCACGGCGTCCTCTCTTTCCGTATGACGCAGGTCCTCACCGGACACGGTGAGGACCTGCGTCATACGGGGGGAACATGTGGTATTCCTAACGGTTGATACCGAGTCCCCCCCAGAACGAAGGCAACGAAGGAACGGGGTAGGGGTTTAGTCAGTAAGAGTCTGACACGCCCTCCCGCTCCGCCCAAGAGCGGGGGAAGTCATTCTGATGATTCCCCTACCATAAAAAAAAAAGAAAAAAACTCTTCATTATGTTAGTATAGATAACAAATAAATGTAGTGAATGTTTCGTTGATCTAAAGGTCACAAGCAATGAAAATGTGCAGCGATGAAAGCTACACTGCTGGAGTTATGGTTTCTATGAAAAAAAAATTGACTACAAGAAGTGCTATCTATGAACAGAGATTTTTGTCGACAGTGCTTCCTATCGACCGAGATATCTGCATACAATGTCTTCTATCCACAAAGTTTTGGGTGAAACGTGTTGTCTAGGAATAGAGATTTCTATTAACTTTGCTTTCTATAATTAGTCGTATCATACAAGTGTGTTTATACTCGTATACTCGTACATGTACTCGTATGTATCTATCTTCGGTTCTACGTTCGTCAGAATGCTGTGGAACAATTTATGCAAATTATAATTATCTTTAGAAGACCTTTTCCAGAATCTCAATGGCCAGTCATTATATTAATTGCTTCATACTAATGTTTAATTGCAGACAATTTAAATCTGGTCTTTTGAGAGTAAGTCGAGCCTATTTTGTCAGCTACTTAATATTGATAATATATTTTCATAGCATTTAGTATTATCGGCCTTATAATGTTCCCACTGTTGGGACAAAGACCTCCTCTCTAGGAGAGGGAATGGGCCGTAATCCACCGCATGGGCCCAGTGCGTATTGGTGGATGTCACATGTCTTCGAATTTTTGGTTCTTGGACATGCCGCTTTCCTCACGATGTTTTCCTTGTGATGTGTTCCAGTGGTGATGAAATAAATTACACATATTTTCATATGCATACGCAAAAGCACATTTTGAAGTTATAGTAGATTAGTTTTAAAACTTTCTAAGAAAGAAATGGTCTCGTATTTAGTGATACAGCTAAGAAACCCCTAACTTTAGTTTATAGTATAAAAATATCTCTAAAGTGGAAATGCGTTAATATCGTAATAATTAATAATAAAATTGGGAAATACTCTTACGCCTACTCCATCATCATCAATTCTGCTGACGCTAAATCATATGTGTTTACTAGAGAATAAAGTGCAAGTAACAGTTTTATTGTGTTCTTTTCTTTAGTATTTAAGTAAACTAGGTTTATAACATTATAATCTATTTTTTTTTCCATTATTTAGAGACTAAATATTAAATATTGATAGTGATTTTATTGTTCTACATAAACTATATTATAAGAGCTTTTATTGCCTGTGATACAGGTTTATCCTAGTACAGGCACATAACATACTCATACCTGTGTAATTATTTTTAAGATTTTATGTAACTATTTTACCACATTTTAATTCAGAATAAACTATTATTATTATATTATTATTATTTCAGCCGAAAGACGTCCACTGCTGGACATAGGCCTCCCCCAAGCGTCGTCGCAGCGACCGGTCCTGTGCGTCTCGCATCCATCGGATTCCCGCGACCCTCGTCAGGTCGTCGGTCAACCTTGTGGGAGGCCTTCCAACGCTGCGTCTTCCGGTACGTGGCCGCCACTCTAGAACCTTCCGTCCCCATCGACCATCTGTTCTACGAGTAATGTGCCTACCCACTGCCACTTAGTTTGGCGATTCTTTGGGCTAATGTCGGTAACCTTAGTTCTTATGCGGATATCTTCATTTCTGATGTAATCGCAAGGAAACTCCGAGCATAGCCCTTTCCGTACGACGAATGAATGAACAGCCAGCTGAATGATTCTTTAATATCAATTCCCGCGAAACGAGACACAATAGTAAGACAATAAAAGCGCGGTCGCATGAGACCGGTCGGGGGTTCATGAAATAACTTGTGAGCCCCTTCTATTGTGCTAAGGACAGCGACAACATTACCTACTTGTTTCAGGGATTCCAAATAAAAAAGCAGGACACTCTTAACAAAGAAAAACTTTACACATTCACACTCTTCACAAACAACTTTTCTCGTAAACAATGAGTTTTCCAAGCTAACTATTGCCCTAACAAAACCACCAAACTTGGAAACGGCTATTGAAACTCACGCCAAAGTTTTTTTATTACATCGCCCTTGTGCGAAAAGAAATATGTATTTCATCCACCGCGATAACGAGGTCCATTTGGAATAAATGGGCGTTGATGACGGTGGTAATCTAAGATAGGCACCTACTTATTATTTTTGTCTGAAATTAATTTCCTTGTGTGTCGACTATAATAGTAAAAGACAGTGTGCAATGGGGTGATTACCGTCGTGGTGGTATTAAGAGAACCAAGAACGGTAATCACCGATTACTCACGTGTAATCATACGACGTTTTTCGACACACTTGTGAAGAAAATAAATGAAATATCAGCTTTATTTATGAAATGTAAATGGAAATGTGCAGTCAGTAAAGTAAATAAAAAAATATGTAAATAAAACACTAATTCAACAGTAAACATTTAAAAATTATGGTTAAACCAATTTTTTTAATTCAATATTTGATTTGCAGTGTCGTTTCAGTTATAACAAAAGTAAAGTTCTAGTAATTCAAACAGTTTATCTTAAATGGAATAAGAATAGTATACACATTAATACAATAAAAATTTTATGGATTGACTATTATGACGGTGGTAAAAACAATGATTTTGGCGCCATCGCGATAAACCGCTCGAGTCTAAATGCCCCCGCCACCCCGCGCGGACGCTTCAGGCGTCTCTCACCTCGTTTTAGTTGACACAAATTGTGAGCAAGTTAGTACGTGTTTTGTGCGAGTGTTTTGTGGGACAAGAAAAATAAATTAAAAAGTAAGAAGGAAAAAATTGGTTGAATTTTTTTACTAACATGTGCAACATTTTTTATAATTTTAATTATTATTTCTTGTAACTGTAGTGAACTATTATTTATTATTGTCATAGGAGATAAAATTTATCTTTGTTATTGAAGAGAAACTAGGGATAGTATTTAAAAGGTTATTTTTCAATAACCGGCCAAAGTTTCACAGGGTGCTCACATAAACAACAACATATATAACTTTTTTTCGTGATTTCATAGTTGATCCCATACTGAAAGTTGTTCATATTCATGAGTAGAACACCCAGTGAAAATTGGGCCGGTCATTGAAAAATAACCACGTATACATTTTTCTTACCTGGTTATATAAAAATAACCAGGTAAGAAAACTTCTAAACTTTTGTTTTATGAGAGATATTTATGATTTTAATTACTGAGAAAAGAAGAAAATAAGTAAAGAAATGAAAACCAAAGAAACGGTCGTAAATATTTTAATTTTGTATGTGATTATTTTCAAAAGAATTTTTTTTATAGATAAACCTTTTTTTTGTAATTGAAGAGATTCTTATATACTTAAATGTTAAAGTTTAGAAATGAAGAAGAATGAGAATAATCATTCAGGAAATAAGACCGTAGGCTACGTAATAAAAATACTGCTTAACTTCTGATTCTTATACAATTGTGATAAAAACTTTAGTCGTTACCTTTTTTTTCTGGTAGGGGAATTGTCTGCGCCATTCGCATTATATTATCTGTACCTCATTATAGAAGCATAAACACATACTTGCAACATTATATTACACTTCACTCAATAACTCATTCGAGAAGGATTTCCTATCCAAAATCCATTCATTCCTTTCTCCCATTCCCCCTCTCTGTCCTGTGCGTTCATACTGGTGACACGTATATCTCGTGCGCCCGCGCTCCCTCTAAACAAAAACTCTAAAAAAAGTGAAAAATATCGGTGCTGCGTGGTGAACACCTCAAACCCTCGTCTCGCGTGAAGCTTGGAGGAAATATCGCCTGAACCGGCGCACTGTGAAGGCAGCTATCGAAGAACTACGCATTTTCCTGTAAGTCCTTTTCCTTCCAAGTTTTCTGGTCCTTCTCACCCAATAAAAAACGCAATATCTACTACGCATCTACGCTACACTCATCACACACATCATATTTATCATTTATTCGCATAAAAACGCTAAAAACGCACAATTACGCATCCGCCATTACTCGTCTACGTGATACACGAGGCGCGCCCAATAGGGCACATTTCCCGCTCAATCTCATCAACGCTTAGTTGTTTTTACAAAAACGCATCGTATTTCAATATAAAGACGCATTATCTAAAGTATTATAATTATATTTTAGTCATCTCACGCATATTTTCGCATACTTCTCAAAATACAACGCACACGGGCGAGTCCATTTTTTGCTCACGCACGCTTGCGTACATTCACTCACTCATCTATTTTATTACACAGTTAAAAACTCGAGTAGGTACTTCCTAACGCTAAAAATGACTTCTACGCGTAGTAAGGGTAGGGAATCTGATAAAGAATCCTATGAAGATCCTAAAGTTCTTCTATTAGAGTCTAAAAAAGAAAATTTATTTCATATGGTGCAATCCATTTACGATCTCGGCCTACAAGTTTCCGTGAATGGTTCATTAAAATCGCAATTTCTAGCTCGAATTGGCTCCCTTGAGCAAATTAGAACAAACTTTATGGAAACTCTTGATGCTTATAATTTAGCATTATTAGAAAGTGGTTCGACGACAAAACCGAATTACTCCTCACTATCCGCATTTGATGAAATCTATTGTGAAATAAAAGCAATAGAATCTAACATTCAGAAGTCACAAAATACGAGTAATGATAGCACTAGTAATAAATTCGAGTTTTTAAATCGTAAACTACCGCCTTTAAAACTTGCTTCATTTGATGGCACGCCCAGCAAATGGACAACTTTTCATGAAAACTTCAAAAGTCTTATTCATGATAATTCGCATCTTACTGACGCCGAAAAGGTTCAGTATTTAATAAGTTGTTTATCGGGCAAAGCATTAACTGTTTGCTCAGGTATCATACCTACCGCTAATAATTACCTACTCATTTGGAATGATTTAATAGAAAAATATCACGATACGCGCGTACAAGCTTCCATGTATTTACATCAAATGATTCAATTTAAACCTTATCAACCTATCGATTCGTTTCTCGAGCAATTTCATTCGGCACAAGCCGCTTTACGTCGCTTAGACATAAAAGATTTGTCAGATTTTATAATAACTGATATTGCACTCAGTAAGCTAGATAAAGAGGTCGTTAACCTTTTCGAACAATCGCATAGGCATATTACAATACCTACTTTCGATCATCTTTCGCTATTTCTAAAAGAACAAAGTAAAATAATAACGCTTCGTAATCACTCTAATCCCTCTAAAGTTCGTAATAATAACGAAAATAATAAATCCTCATTTAAACCTAGAAACAGTCAAGCCTTCGCGAGTACTAGCCAGAACACCCCAGTGCGTTCCTGCAAGGTATGTGGATCCCCTGATTCACATCCACTTTATAGATGTTCTCATTTTATGAATCAAAACGTAAAAGATAGATCAGATCTTGTAAACAAACATAAGTTTTGTCGTAACTGTTTAGGATTTCATAATATTGTTACGAACGTGAGTAATTAAATGCCGGTTTACTAGCAGAGAACTTTATTCACCACAAAACAATGACAAATTAGTCCAATCAACAAATAACCAATCACTATAAACACTCAGAGTTCCGTTTAGTATCGCTTAGGTCGCTAGGTATCACTTCACACACTTAGGTAGTTCGCTCTGTATCGCTGACGAAATCAAACTGACTCGCTTCTAGCCAGGGGCCCGTATTTATATGCGAAGTCATCGAAATTTCTCGATACCGACGTTTCAAGGACATTCTAGCACAAAATAGTCGCATCGGGAGGCCATAAATCATTATTATTACTCTCGTAAGTAGGTACTTATCTACCACCTTACATGCGAATTTCGACTCTATTGCTAATACCGGAAGGTACAAATTCCCTTATTCACCCACATAACTACCTACTGAATTATACCTAATAATAATACTGTATGTCGGACTTTTCTGGAATTTGCCAGGCCTGAGTATGTACTCCTATTCTCGAAGCTTCGCACAGCAATGCGTTTTAATTATTTGATGCTACCCTTGGTTCTGTCGAAGATATAGCGTACTCAAGTTTCACGGCGTAACAGTGCCCCCCTCTTATGCCCATTTTCACCAACAGCCCCTAAAATTTAAGTGTCTCTTAAGCCAATATAATCACGGTTTTTGCAAGTTATTAATAAGTTATTATTTTGAATTAAAGTATGACATCTTTAAAAGTGTTCGATTTCATACTTTGATTCAGAATAATAACTTTATAATATGCAAAAACCGTGATTATATTGGCGTAAGAGACACTTAAATTTTAGGGGCTGTTGGTGAAAACGGGCATTAGTCATGCTCGTCCCGAGCATTATTAGATCCGTGATACGGCGCCAATCTATCCACGTGGACTACCTTAGGTTTCCCTCGTAACCCTTTCTTGATGCGGTAGGTAACGTCGTTGATCCTTTTTATCACGGTGTAGGGTCCCTCCCATCGAGCTTGAAGTTTCGGCGACTTCCCTTTTCGTCGAAGTGGGTTGTGGAGCCAAACCAGTGCACCTTCCTCAAATCCCTTGGCGTTGGCATTGCGGTCGTATCGAGTTTTCATTTTAACGCTGGTGTGCAGGCTATTCTCACGCACTCGTTTATGCACTTCATCCAATTGATCTTGGAGGTCACTTACGAAGTCCGTAACTGGCTTAGTCTTGTCAGGTGGCACGCCGGTTATGGTATCGACTGGAAGTCTCATCTCCCTGCCGAAATTTACTCTTGCTGGGGTATGGCCCGTGCTATCATGCACTGCTGATCGATAAGACATCAGAAATAGTGGAATATACCGGTCCCAATCTTTCTGATGGTCATCGACAACCTTAGCCAGGTGATTCTCCAGGGTCTGGTTAAACCTCTCCACCATTCCGTCCGACTGTGGGTGCGCAGGTGTTGTGCGTGTTTTGTAAATCCCCAGAAGAGTGCACATTTCCTGGAACAGCGCAGATTCGAAGTTGCGACCTTGATCGGAATGGATCTCCAAAGGTGCGCCATACCGACATACTACTTCTTCGACCACCTTTTTCGCCACTGTCGTCGCTTCCTGATTGGGTATGGCGAAAACTTCAGGCCACTTTGTGAAATAGTCCTGTATCACCACTATGTATTTGTTTCCGTCATCTGTCACTGGGAAAGGTCCAGCAACGTCGATGGCAATGCGTTCCCATGGGGCTCCTACATTGTACAACTGAAGCTTGCCCCTGCTCCTAGTCTGTGGTCCTTTCACGGATGCGCATGCTGTACATTTCCGACACCATTGCTCTATGTCTTCTCTACAATTGAGCCAGTAATACCGCTGTCTCACTTTCAGTAGAGTTTTCTTGATTCCCAGGTGTCCACCAGAAGCGCCATCGTGTATCTCCTGAAGCAGGGGGACCACTTCACGTCGTGGTACTATCACTTGTGTGGTCACCTCCTTGCCATCGTTCGATTCCCATTTCCTACAAAGCACGTCATTTTCTAGGACTAAACTGTCCCACTGTGCCCAGTAGCTCTTTGTGACAGGACTATGTGACGATACTTCATTCCACTGAGGCCTAGTTCCACTACGCTTCCAGTCCAGTATAGGTCGAATATCGTCATCTTCTTCCTGGGACTTCTTAAAGTTGCCTTCAGCCCTAATTAAGTTCACGTGTTCCCGGGCTTCATTTTGCTGGCAATGTCTACAGTCCTCATTACATGGACGTCGCGACAGGGCGTCAGCATTGTTATGCCCTTTTCCACTACGATGTTCCGTCACAAAGTTGAACTCCTGCAGCTGCTCTAGCCATCTTGCAACTTGACCCTCAGGGTTTTTGAATTGTAGAAGCCATTTCAATGCAGCGTGGTCTGTCCTCAACGTAAACTGTCTCCCTATGAGGTACTTGTGGAAATGTTGCAAAGTTCTTACAACAGCCAGTAGTTCTCGTCGAGTCACGCAGTAGTTCCTTTCTGGTTTTGAAAGTGCCTTACTGAAGTAAGCGATCACGACTTGCCTATCTTCTTGCACCTGCGACAGCACTCCACCAATTCCTGTGTTGCTGGCGTCGGTATCGACGACAAATCTTCCATCTCTGCTCGGATACCCCAGTATAGGCGCTTCACATAGCCGTTGCTTTAGTTCGTTGAATGCTGACTCACAGTTCTTGTCCCAGATAAAATCTCGTTTATCCTCAGTCAGCTGATGTAAAGGTTTTGCAATGTCCGAAAAACTCATAACAAACCGTCTGTAGTATGTGCACAACCCTAGAAAAGCACGTACTTCTGTTTTGTTCTTTGGAGCCGGCCACTGTTGGACAGCCTTTATCTTCTCAGGATCGGTTCTCACTCCATCGGCGCAGATGACATGTCCTAGGTAGCTGACCTCCTTCTTGAACAGGGCACACTTCTTTGGGCTTAGTTTTAGGTTAGCCCCCCGTATCCTGGTGAATACTTTCTCCATATTTCTCAGGTGTTCCTTAAAAGTGCGGCCCATTATAATGACGTCATCCAAATATACCAGACAGACATCACCAAGAAGGCCCACCATGACTCTATCCATGAGGCGTTCAAACGTCGCTGGAGCGTTGCACAACCCAAAAGGCATGACGTTAAATTGCCACAGGCCGTTGCCAATTCCTGTACTGAACGCTGTCTTTTCCTTATCTTTCTCGCTAATTTCCACTTGCCAGTAGCCACTTTTCAAGTCAATGGTTGAAAACCACTTCATACCACTGAGCATATCCAGTGTGTCGTCTATCCTAGGCAAGGGATAACTGTCCTTCTTCGTTACATCATTCAGCCTTCTGTAGTCTACACAGAATCTGGTACTGCCGTCCTTCTTCTTCACCAGAACGACAGGAGAAGACCATGGGCTCGTAGAAGGTTCAATTATTCCGCTATCAGCCATATCCTTTACCATTTCTGCTACCTCAGTTTCTTTAGCCCAGGGTATGCGGCGCGGTCTCTGTTTAATTGGTCTAGCATCACCTGTATCTATCTCATGCTTGACGAGACCTGTTCTTCCGCAATCTTTTCCCGTTGCAAAGATATCCCGGAACCGTAGCAGAAATTCCTTGGCTTGCTGTAGTTCCGAAACTGATAAATTGCTCTTAGAATTTTCCAGAAGTTGCTGGATGTGATCAGGTTCACCTTTTATTGCGTCTTGTTTTACTGAAGATGTGTTGATTTGGCGGAGATACTTCACTTCTTCACATCTTCCAACAACACTGTTTTTCTTCAACTGGATCTCCTTTTTCCCAAGATTTACAATCCTGACCTTGGATCTTCCTTTCGTCATAACTAATGTCCTCGCGGTGATAAGTTCCGGGTGCCGGCCAATGTCTTCAACCATAACACATCTTCGTTGCCTAATTTTCTTAGGAAATTTAACTTCGACTAAGGTTTCCGTTCTTGGAGCCAATGTGGTATCCTTTAAGCAATAGAGGTTGCATGTGTTAATTCCTTGCAGGAAGACTTCTTGGTCTGGGAATTTCAATACTCCTTTATCGATATCTAAAACACATCGGTACTTCCGTAGGAAGTCGAGACCCAGTATGCAATCGTCGGTAATATTCGCAATTAACGCTGAATGGGTGTACACTTGATCACCGATTTTAAACTCGATTTCTGTATCACCGAGGACGGAGACTGGCTGGCCGGTGGCTGTTTGAAGTCGGTAGGCTGGGGTTTCTGTTTGCCACAAGATGGTGCGTTTCAGCAACTCAGGTCTTATAATAGTCCGTGACGCCCCGGTGTCAACGGTGAAATTGCAAGCACGTTGATTCAGCGTTCCCTCGATGATCAAACTATTTCCGTTGTGGACTTGATTGATGGTGATGGTTGGGGCCTTCAGTTGACCAGCCAGCACCCGCCCCGCGGCCCTGGCGACATTTAGTTTAACGACTCCTCGTTAACTTGAGTTCCGGAGTCCACACTTTCCCTCTTCCTCTTGGGGCAATCGGTACGAATGTGCCCTTTTTCTCCACATCCATAACACGTCGGAATATAGCGGGACTTTGCCGACGAAGCCACTTCTCGGTGACGTGGTTGCACTGAAGGTGAGACCACCACTTCCCGAACTCTGTGCGTACGTGAGTCTTGTCGTACGGCTTCCACTTCCAAAGCGTGGGCCATCGCACTCTTCAGAGTTTGGTGGTGTCCGAGTCACACCGTAGCCCTGACTTCAGTATCCCGTAGACCGTCGATGAATGCTTGCACCAGATTTACTTCCACCGTCTCCGGTGTCATCGACATGTATGCCCGCCGGACCAGCCGTTCAACCTCTACTCCCCACTGCTGAAGGCTCTCGTTCGACCTCTGCGTTCTCTCGCGAAGTTGCGCGCGGAAAACATGTTCGAGGTGCTTGTCACCATAGCGAGTGTCTAGTCCCTCCATTAGACGCTCCAACGTCCTGCCGTCTGGAGGAAGGTTCTCTAGGACCAGCAAAGCGTCCCCTCGTAGGGCCAAAGTTAACGCCGCGAAAGACTGGTCATCATCCCAGCGGTTCGTCTTGACCAGTGTTTGGAATTGGTACTTAAAAGCCGTCCAGGACGACGTGCCATCAAAACGCGGCATATCAAATTTTGCGGCTGATGCACAGTGGGTGTGCGATGGTGCGCTAACAGCAACGGGTTCGCGTGCTTCGAGCTTGATAATTTTTTTGTTGATGTCCAGCAGGCGATCTTCAATTCTGGTTTCGAGGCTATCAGCTCGGGCGGAAACCTCCTTGACCTCTAAGGTGAGATTTTTCACTTTCTCGCCCAACGTGACGAGGCCGTAATCGATTTTTTCGAGGATCAGGTTCTGCTTAGCCTCTTGATCCCGGCGGGCTTCCTCCTGGTTAGCCGCGATTAGATCCTGGAGCTTACGTTGGTTAGCCTCTTGTTCGCGGCGGGCTTCTTCCTGTTCGCGGCGGGCAGCTTCCTGTTCGCGGCGGGCTTCTTCCTGGTTAGCCGCGATTAGATCCTGGAGCTTACGCTGGTTAGCCTCCATACTAGCTTGCATGGCGGCCAAAACTGCGGCGAGGTTCATTTCCGAGGATGGCCCTGTTGGCGCCTCAGCAGCTGCCGTTGCTCCCATACCAGCCCGATCTTCCGCTTCCAGACGTTGACGTGCAGCATCCATCTCCACTTGCCTCCTTGTTCGTGGTCCCTGTTCGTCGTCCCTCTGTAGTAATGGCATCTCACTTCTGACACCAGTTGTTACGAACGTGAGTAATTAAATGCCGGTTTACTAGCAGAGAACTTTATTCACCACAAAACAATGACAAATTAGTCCAATCAACAAATAACCAATCACTATAAACACTCAGAGTTCCGTTTAGTATCGCTTAGGTCGCTAGGTATCACTTCACACACTTAGGTAGTTCGCTCTGTATCGCTGACGAAATCAAACTGACTCGCTTCTAGCCAGGGGCCCGTATTTATATGCGAAGTCATCGAAATTTCTCGATACCGACGTTTCAAGGACATTCTAGCACAAAATAGTCGCATCGGGAGGCCATAAATCATTATTATTACTCTCGTAAGTAGGTACTTATCTACCACCTTACATGCGAATTTCGACTCTATTGCTAATACCGGAAGGTACAAATTCCCTTATTCACCCACATAACTACCTACTGAATTATACCTAATAATAATACTGTATGTCGGACTTTTCTGGAATTTGCCAGGCCTGAGTATGTACTCCTATTCTCGAAGCTTCGCACAGCAATGCGTTTTAATTATTTGATGCTACCCTTGGTTCTGTCGAAGATATAGCGTACTCAAGTTTCACGGCGTAACAATATTAAAATGTGCAAGTCATTAAATACGTGTTCGATTTGCCACCGTAAACATCATTCGCTATTACATCTAGACAACTTTAACTTTTCCAACAATCGGGTAGTTGAACAAAATCATAGCTTCGCTCCGCCGTCGGTAGAGGACGGCGCCGGCGCGCCCCGCGTGCCCGCCTCCGCGCCTTCACCGACTGCCACTCCCGCGACACTCGACTCGCCACGCGTATCGACAGGTGATAACAATGCGCGCGAAAATTCAAACGCTCCTTATTTATCACTGACTTCGGCTACCTCGAGCGTTGAAAATAATACAACTGTTTTGTTGCCTACCGCTTCCGTATACGCTTATAATAATAATAAACCTTATACTCTCCGCGTTTTTCTTGATACAGGCTCAATGAGTCATTTTATTACTAAGGCTTGCTGTAAACGTTTAAACTTAGAAATTACTCCTGACAAATCTTCTATTTTCGGTATAAGTCAAGCAAAAATACCCACGTATGGTACTACAACATTTAAAATATTTTCTCGCTTTGATCACCGCTGTTGTTATACAATTCACGCTCGGGTTTTAGATCGTATTACTGACGACTTGCCCAACATATTAGTAGATATCACAAATCTCACTCCATTACGTAATTTACCTATGGCTGATGACGCGTTCCATGTTCCCGGTGAGATTGATTGCCTCCTCGGCAATGAACTTTTCCCGCTTTTGTTGGGAAGTGGAAAGGTAACTTTACCTGGCTCCGCGGTCGTCGCTGTAGAAACCACTCTTGGTTACATAGCCATGGGTCGGGCTGATTGTCAACCTCGGATAACTTCGCGCTCTCGCCCCGCTCAAATAAATAAAAATAAAAGCGAGCAAACTTTTCTGTGCGCTACTAGCACTCTCAGCTTAGACACGCTAACGCAACGCTTTTGGGAGCTGGAAAGCGTCCCTAATAAGGTTCACATGAGTCCTGATGATCAGGCGTGTGAACAAATATTTAATTCAACTTACTCTCGCGATGAAACAGGTAGATACACAGTGCAGCTACCATTTAAGGCTCCGTGTACCGACTTAGGAAATTCGTACTCAACGGCGATGCGTCGCCTCATTAATTTAGAAAAAAGGTTAGATTTTGATCCCGAGATCAGAACTAATTACAACGCTACGCTTCAAGATTATCTTGACAAAGGTTATTTAGCCAAGGTCAAAGATCCCTCTTTCAATATCCCGCATTATTATATCCCGCACCGTGCTGTTTACCGCCCGGATAAACAGTCCAGTAAAACTCGCATCGTGCTTGACGCTAGCTGTAAAACTAGCTCAGGTAAATCGCTAAATGATCTCCTTTACGTAGGTCCGAATCTACAAAGTAACATTTTTGATTTATTAATTAATCTTCGCATGTTTTCCGTTGCTGTAGTTGCAGACATCGAAAAAATGTATTTTCAACTTAATCTTCATTCAGATCATCACGCATTTCAACGCATTTTATACAGATTCGATAAAGATTCTGAGATTTCAACTTTTGAATTTAACCGCGTTTCTTTCGGTGTCTCAAGCTCACCTTATTTAGCTATGAGGATAGTTCGCCAACTCGCATCTGATAGTCGGGATAATTACCCGCTCGCGGCTTACGAGGCTGAAAACCATATGTATATGGATGACTACATATGTTCGCTAGATGGCGTTGACATAGCTGAGCTTACATATCAAGAAATGGTCGCCATGTTCAGGTCAGGCGGTTTCAACCTTGTAAAGTGGATCTCTAATAGTTCCGAACTCTTAAATAAAATTCCTTCAACTCATTTAAGTTCGCAAAATATTGAATTTGACGCGGACGCTAATAATAATACTAAAATTGTAGGTATGCAGTGGAATCCTGTAGAGGACTCTTTTCAATTTAAAATAAATTATAATTCTCTTAAATGTACGAAACGTACCGTTTTATCCGCAACCGCACGACTGTTTGACCCCTTAGGTCTTATAGGTCCAGTTACCGCGTTCATGAAAGTTTTAGTTCAGGAATGCTGGAAGCATGACCTTGATTGGGACGACGGTGTACCAGCTTACATTGAAAATAAATTTAATCAATTTCACAAAGAACTTTCCTATCTCGAACAAATAAAATTCCCGCGACATGTAGGTATCACCTCGGTTTCTCATATCACTCTCCTCGGATTCGCAGACGCCAGTGAGCGCTGCTATGGTGCCGCTGTTTACATAAGGGTTAGTTCCAATGACGAAGATAACGGATCAGTCCTCTTACTTACTTCTAAATCACGCGTCGCTCCGCTTAAAAATACGCCCTTAGCTCGCCTCGAGTTATGTGCTGCTCTTCTCTTAGCAAATTTAATTAACTCAGTTGTAGAAGTTTTAAGTAAACGCTGCAAAATTAATAATATTTTTGCTTTTTCTGATTCAACAGTCACGCTCACCTGGATCCACTCGCCCTCGCATAGATTTCATACATTTGTTGCAAACCGCATTGTTGAAATTAATTCAAAATTACCTGCTAAACATTGGTTTCACATCGATGGAACTGAAAATCCCGCTGATATAGTTTCTCGTCCCGTAACGCCTAAACAATTATTAGATTTAACTCTTTGGTTTAACGCTCCGCATTGGTTTTCATTCCCCTTAAATCAGTGGCCAATCAAGCCATTTAAGGTCAATTTAAATAAAAATACTTCGGAAGTAATGGAAACTAAAAATATCGCTCTCGCAGTTAAAGTTACGCAAGAAATTTCTCAACCTATTCAATCTTTAATTGACCGCATTTCTAAATATTCTATTTTACTACGTAGCCTGGTTTTAATATTACGTTTCTGCAAGATATTAACTTCGCATGGTTCCATCACCGTTTCCGATTTAGAAGCCGCGGAAATACACCTTATACGTTACGTACAAGGTAGATATTTCTCTGAAGAAATGAACGCTTTAAAATCAAATAAAAAAATAAATAAAAGTCTCGCTAAACTCAACCTCTTTCTGGATTCAAATAATATTCTCAGAGTAGGTGGAAGGTTAACTCATTCTCAACTTGATTATGGTCAAAAGCACCCCATTCTAATTCCAACTAAATCACGTTTTACCCAACTCGTAATTGACTTTTATCATGTAACTAATTTACATACAGGTCCCGCTCTTTTATTATCTATCATTAGACAAAAATTTTGGATTTTATCCGCTCGTAATATTGTAAGACAACGCGTGCATGGTTGCAACAAATGTTTTAAACTTAAACCTCAAAATACTTACCCTCCTATGGGTGATCTACCCGACTTTCGCGTTTCACAAGCGAAAGCGTTTGTTAATACCGCTGTGGACTATTGTGGCCCCTTTTATATTACTCATATCCGAAAACGCGGAATTAAGAGCCACAAAGCTTACATTTGTGTGTTCGTGTGTCTAACAACTAAGGCAGTACACTTAGAGTTAGTCACTGACCTTAGTTCAGATTTATTTCTCGCCGCTTTTAAGCGTTTCATTTCTCGTAGAGGTCCTGTTGCTATGATTTATAGTGATGGAGGCACAAACTTCATTGGCGCAAAGCGCAAATTGAATGAAATTTACGCCCTAATTCAATCCAAATCTCATATAAATTACATAGGTGATCAACTAGCTGAAAATCGCATACAATTTAAACATAGCTCGCCATACGGTCCTCATTTTAATGGACTCAGCGAAGTTACTGTTCGTTGTGTCAAAACTCATCTTTTTAAAGTAATTGGTTCTCAAATATTAACTTACGAGGAGTTTAGTACCGTGCTTGTTCAAATTGAATGTCTTTTAAACAATCGACCTCTAAGCATTTTAAGCTCCGACCCGTCTGATATTAGTGCTTTAACGCCTAATCATTTTCTAAACGTAACTCCGCTTAAGTATTTACCTGCTGAAGACGTCACAGACATTTCAGACAATCGCTTATCGCGTTATCAACTTCTTAATAAAATAACTCATTCCTTCTGGAATCGTTGGAGCCAGGAGTACCTCACTTCCTTGCAACAGCGTGAAAAGTGGAACACACCGTCAAAGCCTATTGAAGTAGGTACGATTGTTGTTATCAAAGACAACAACGCTCACCCGCTTTGCTGGCCTTTAGGTGTCATAGATGCGACTTATCCTGGAAAGGATAATATAGTTAGGACTGTGAAAGTTAGAACTGCTTCCGGTTCCTACATACGCCCGGTAGTGCGGCTTTGTCGTCTACCTACTCAATAATTACTTTACAATTGCGCTTAACTCTATTTTTAATTAAATTCATTTTTTTTAATTTAAGTTCTCATAAAATTGTAATTTAGAGGAAAACCTCTAGGCCGGGGGAGTTGTCTGCGCCATTCGCATTATATTATCTGTACCTCATTATAGAAGCATAAACACATACTTGCAACATTATATTACACTTCACTCAATAACTCATTCGAGAAGGATTTCCTATCCAAAATCCATTCATTCCTTTCTCCCATTCCCCCTCTCTGTCCTGTGCGTTCATACTGGTGACACGTATATCTCGTGCGCCCGCGCTCCCTCTAAACAAAAACTCTAAAAAAAGTGAAAAATATCGGTGCTGTGTGCTGAACACCTAAAACCCTCGTCTCGCGTGAAGCTTGGAGGAAGTATCGCCTGAACCGGCGCACTGTGAAGGCAGCTATCGAAGAACTACGCATTTTCCTGTAAGCCCTTTTCCTTCCAGGAATCATCAGAATGACTTCTCTCGCTCTTGGGTGGAGCGGAAGGGTGTATCAGACTCTTACTGACCAAACTTTTACCCCGTTCATTCGTTGCCTTCGATCTGGGGGGGACTTGGTGTCAACCTATTGGAATACCCATGTGCCCCAGAGGCTTCGGCCCTGCCGGGCTCCTACAGTTTGCTGATATCTCCTTGAGGCGCGCGTGGAACAAAACGCGCCGTTGACGACTGGGCTCGGTCCAGATTATTTCCAGACTGCCGGACGGCGAGCTACCCAGTGCTTGCCGTTCGCGAACCCGCGCCTACGATGGTCGGAAATTGAGATCGGGATCTTGGCGGCGGCGGCGTGAGGACCGTTCCTTCACGTACTCAGCAGCCTCATTCACAGGCTTTACTGCTTCGCAGAAAGAGGCGTCCGCATGCCACCCCTCCTCGCTCCGGATCATGGCCTGAACCAAGGCCCGGCGTGAGAGGTCGCCGCCGCCGATAGCCTCCACAAGGACACGGCGGTGCTCCGCCCAAGCGGGGCACACGTCTACCGTGTGCTCCACCGTCTCCTCCGGACCCACACAGTGGCGACACCCGGGCGTCCTCTCCTGCTTCATCCGATGCAGGAACCTCCCGAACTTACCGTGTCTGGTGAGGACCTGCGTCATACGGAACGAGAGGACGCCGTGACCTCTTTCCAACCACTCCTCATAGAGGGGACTTACCGCCTCAATGGCGGCGTGCCCAGCACTGGGTTGCAACAGTCGCAGTCGCCATGCCACCCTGAGATCCCGCCAGAACTTTGTCCGCCATACCGCGACTTGTCGTGACAGCGGAGTTTCGCCCTGGCGCTGCATCTCCACGTGCAAATCGTGCATGCGAGCAAGGACTGTTGCCTCCAGATCCCACGGTGGCAGGCCAGCAAGGGAGATCGTGCGGTATCCCCGCACCATCCGGATGGCCATGACCCTCCGGCCGGTCGCTTAGCTAGCGATGGCGCCCAAACCGGCCCGTAAAGGGCCATGGACCGAACGATCCCCGCGTAGAGCCTCCGGCAGGGGGCGTCTGGACCCCCTAGGTTGGGCAGGAGTCACTTCTGAGCGGCCCTAGACCTGTACAGTTTGGGGGTCAAACGTCGGAAATGCTCCTCGAAAGTCCACCGGCTGTCGAGGACGAGTTCCAGGTTCTTCATCGTCGACCCGACGCCGATGTGGGGGGTCCACATCGGCGTCGGGCCTAACCTAACCTACCGTTATTTGAGGGCCATGAAAGCACATAGCCTCGGACTTGTGCAATGCCACCTTGAGTCCCAGTTGCTGGATCCTGTCCACGACTGTCGCAACCCCGCGTGTCGATGTTTCGGCCGCCGCCTGATACGACTCTCCCCGCGCCAGGACCAGCGTGTCGTTTGCGTAGCAGACCACGTCCTCGTCCTCCAGCGGTCCTAGTACCGATCCCTACGGAACACCGTACGACATCTCTCGCCGTCTCTATTCTCCCTGGTGACCCGGATAGATGATGAACCTATACGACAGGTAGGCCTCAATCACACGACGGAAGTAGGCGGCACCTCATGGTACCGAAGTGCTGCCCCGATGTAACTCTAGGGCAGGGGTTTGAAGACGACCCTGGCCCGAATCACCGCATCCTCTGTCGTGAGGACCCTCACGCGCATGATGCCGTCCACCGTGGAAAGCCCCCTGCGAAAGCCGAACTGGCCGTTCGCAAGATCCGGCCCCACCCGCGCTAGATGCCCGACGAGGCGCTCTAAAATTACTCTTTCAAAGAGTTTGCCTACCTCGTCGAGCAGCACGATGGGCCATTACGCGGACGGAAGGTCCGCGGGGCGCCCCGGCTTCGCGATGAGGACCAGTTTCCCGGTCTTCCAGCGAAGGGGGAACTGGCCTCTCTCCATGTATGCGCTAAAGAGCTCTCGCAAGCGAGACCCGAGAGTCTCCATGACCAGGCCCCATACCCTTTCGGGCACGCCGTCGGGTCCTGGGGCGGAGTTCTTGACACTGAGTCTTCATATCACCGCCCTCATCTCTACCTCGGTCACCTCTGGAGCGTCGTCTTCGTCGTCGCTGGTGTGGTCCGCTACGGGCACTGAAGGTGGCGGAGCCATGAGCGGGGGAGAGTGTTCCCCTCGCTCAGGGAACAGATTGGCCACCACACCCTCCACAACCTTAGTTGTTACCTTGGTAAGCTAAGAAGTTACTGCTGTTCCTAGGTGATTGTCATTTTAAATAAAAAACTTGTCTTTAAACAATTCGTAATGCGTGTTTTATTTCTCTTTTCATAATTATTAACAAGATAGGTAGGTACACCTTATGTGTGTACCTTTAAATTTATCAATGTTTTAACCGCTAATTTCTGCAAACTTCATTATTCAAGTATGGTTAAGCAGTTTCGTGTGAACACGCACTATAACAGTACGCATACGCTCAAAAAAATAGATCGTCAACCTTTTGTCACGATTCATAAAGTTGCACATTTTTGTTGCCTTACTATATTTTAGTCACAATGAAGACGTGCGCAATCTGCAATGTTCAGTTTAACGACGGGGTACAATGTGGAAGCTGCAAGAAATTCCTGGATTTCTCTTGTGCAAATGTGTCCGAAGCGGGTTGGAGAAAACTAGGATCCGATCGAAGAGCGCAATGGAAGTGTTCTGCTTGCAAGTCATCCCCTGCTTTGCTTTCACCACAACCTTCTGCTTCACTGGACACAGTATTGGGTGAGATCCGTGAAATGAAGCAGCACCTACTAAGCTTACCAACGTTAGTCAGCGATATAAAATTGATCAAGGATGAGTTGACCGAGCTTAAGAAAAGTTGTGATGTGAAGTATGGTTAACTAACTTTATGGTTTGGTTACCATGGATATATTTCACTGTTAGAAAAAACATTTGTCAGATTAATAGATACTAATTGTCTTACGTATTTTTACCAAAAATAAAACAACACTAACATTAACTATATACTGCTTTATTCTTTGTAACATATGGTGATCATCAAGATCCACAAAATACAAGTTTAAGTATTTAAACTTTACATGGTAGCAGAGCCTTTGATGTTGCAAGAATACCAAATGTAAGTACCCATACAAAATGTCGAGTGCAAAAATAGACGCGCTCACGAAAGACAACTACGATACATGGGTGATACAAGCAGAAGCCGTCCTAGTGAGACAAAAACTTTGGAAATACGTTGAGACACCCTTGTCCTCGAACGCAACCGCCGACGACATAGATAAGGACAGATTAGCTAAATCTGAACTGGTCCTTATTATCGCTCCATCTGAGCTTAAACAAATTAAAAACTGCGGCACTGCCAAAGATGTTTGGGACAAACTGAAAAATACCTATGCCAGTAAGGGACCTGCACGAAAGGCGTCTCTATTAAAACAGCTGATCCTTACGAAACTAGAAGGACACGACGTACGCAGTCACCTGAACAAGTTTATGGATACAGTGGACAAACTGGCCGACATGAACGTTATCATCAACGACGACTTGTTAACTATCATGATGTTATACAGTCTCTCTCCTGATTATGAAAACTTCAGAGTTGCTATTGAATCGCGCGACAGTCTTCCGAAGCCAGAGGAGCTTAAAACCAAAATATTAGAAGAATTTGAAGCACGTCACAACCAAAACATAACCAATACCAACGAACCTCAATACTCATATGAAGAAGAAGCATTATACGCGTCCTGCCGAATTTGCAAACGAAGAGGTAACATTTTCAAACGCAAGAATCACAAAGTATGTACAAACTGCTGGAAGAAAAACAACGAGAGGTCTAAGAAACTAAACACTGACTCTCATCGAAACAATTATGCTACACAGTGCCTTCTTACACGCAACAAGAAGCCTGAGAACAATATTTGGATTCTGGACAGCGGCTGCACATCACACATGACTTTTCAACGAGATCTATTTAAAAATATCGAGAAATCATCCAGAAAACTTAACTTTGCAACTGAAGATTGCACTGCGGAGATTGAAGGAAAAGGTACAGTCTCTTTCATTTCGAAAAATGGAGACGGTGAAGCTCTCACTCACCTGAAGGACACGCTGTACGTACCTAGTCTGTGTACTAACCTACTGTCAGTCAGCAAGATGACAGATGCCGGCTGTTCTGTCCTCTTCACAAAGAACAAAGCGACAGTCTGCAACCCAAAAGCTGGAATAACTCTCACTGCTCATAAAGAAGAAGATGGTCTCTACCACATCAAACCAAACAAGTACGAGTGCAACAACCTGGCCAATGAAAAAGATGACGTAGCTCCGACATCCTCAAAGAAAATGGATTCGGCAAACATGAACATTTATGACTGGCACAGAAAACTTGGGCACATGAACGCCAACGATTTAAAACATGCACTCCAAAACCAAACACTACTCGGTTTGAACTTTAATGCATCAGAAACATTACCAGAATGTGAAACCTGCACTCTAGCTAAAATGCACCGAGTACCAGCTCCCCGTGAGAAAACAACTCAACGTACATCTGAACTCATAGAAATCATTCACACCGACGTCTGTGGACCTATCCGAACGTCCACATTAAGCGGAAATAAATACTTCGTCACCTTTATTGATGACTACAGTCGCTACAGTCGCGTGTACATGCTGAAAAACAAGAGTGAAGTCTTAGAGAAATTCAAAGAGTTCAAACAGATGGCAGAAACTCACACAGGGAATAAAATAAAAGCCGTACAATCGGATAATGGCACCGAATATGTTAACAAAGAATTCGACGCTTACCTGAAACGCTGCGGGATACAACGAAGGCTTAGTGCACCTTACACATCGCACCAAAACGGAGTAGCTGAAAGAAAAAACCGCACTCTGATCGAGAAAGCAAGAGCCTTACTCATCGATGCGAAAGCACCTTTAAAATGCTGGGGCGAAGCTGTCATGACTGCAAACTACCTATCTAACAGGAGTCCGAACAGTGCCATCCAGAACAAAACACCATTTGAAGCATGGGTTGGCAGAAAGCCGTGCATTAATCACCTTTATATCTTTGGATCTAAAACGTTTGTTCTTATCAAAGGCACTAGTGGTCATAAATTCGCACCAAAAGCAATTCCTGGCATGTTTATTGGATACTCTGAAACCTCAAAAGCTTTCAAAATTCTACTACCTTCCAAAAACAAAGTGGTCACATCAAAAGATATCCGCGTGATGAAATCCATGTTTTACGACGAAACAAACAAACATAATATCACCGATCTCTTCAACGATGAACCTCCAAAACCTTTGAAAACGTCAAAACCAGAACGTAAGCAAGTAACAATACATTTTGACGATATTGAAGATGGAGACGGCTCACCACTTGACAGCATTAGCGAAACTGACAATGAAAATCTCAACACTACGGTGCAACAAAATTTGGTCAACAGCACTGAAGATGTTGAACTAGCGGAACAACTGGAACACGTAAACAACGAAAGCGACTACGAGTCCCGCTACGATTCCCTTTCCAGTTCTAACCTTGTCGATGATGACGAACCTGTCAATATTGGTGCTGAGGAAACCATAACAAGATCTTTGAGAGACAGGTCAACAATTTCAGCTCCTAAGCGATATGATGAGTTTATCATGGCAGCTGCTGAAGAGATTGAAAACCTGTACAAGCCCATAGAACCTGACACTTACAAAGAAGCGATGGAATCTCCTGATAAACACAAGTGGCAGGAAGCCATGAAAAACGAGATGACGTCATTAAAGGACAATCACACCTGGGACCTAGTCGATCTACCTACGGGACGCAAAGCCCTACCAAGCAAGTGGGTGTACAAAATAAAAATGAACCCTGATGGTTCCGTCGAAAGGTACAAGGCCAGAATGGTCATTAAGGGTTATTCCCAGATACCAGGAGTGGACTATGACAGGACGTTCAGTCCAGTGGTTCGACTGAGCACTGTACGGTCGCTACTAGCAGTGGCTGTTCGCGAAAATCTAAAACTGACTCAGTTCGATGTAACCACCGCCTTCCTTAATGGCGAAGTAAAGGAAGAAATCTATATGAAACAGCCCGAGGGCTATCGAGATGGGACGAAACGGGTCTGTAAGTTAAAACGCAGTCTGTATGGCCTAAAGCAGGCACCACGTTGCTGGAACACATGCATCGCAGAGTACCTGTTAAAATCTGAATTTAAACAGAGCGACGCAGATCCGTGTTTATTTGTCCGAACGAAAGACCGATCAAAAGTCATTGTAGCTCTCTACGTAGACGATGGGCTTGTAGCGCACAATTCGACAACAGCAGGTGAAGAGTTTTTGAATGAACTTAGAGGAAGATTCAAAATTACTACCAAACCTGCCTCGTACTTCCTTGGAATGGAAATAAACGTGCGAAAGGATAGAACTATATCCTTGTGCCAAAATGCATACACAAAGAAAGTCCTAGAAAAATATGGAATGTCCAATTGCAAGCCAGCACCGTCACCTATCATTAAAGAAAATGAAACGGGAGTAAATGAAATTATCAAGACGAATTTCCCTTACAGACAAGCTGTGGGTGCTTTAGCTTACCTATCAGTAGGTACGAGACCTGACATCACATACGCTGTTGGAGTCGCATCCAGAAACCTAGCAGCACCTACTAAGGAGGACGTCATGCTTGTCAAGCGCGTCTTCCGCTATTTAAAAGGGACGTTAGATAAAGGCCTGACATTCTCGAAGAACTCACCATCACACTTGGTCTGCTACAGCGACGCAGATCATGGAGGAGAACAGACAACTGGAAGATCAACATCCGGTATAGTGTGCATATTCTCTGGTGGCGCTATAAGCTGGAGAAGCCAGATACAACCTACAGTGTCGATATCTTCAACTGAAGCGGAGATAATAGCAGCGAGTGAATCTGCTCAGGAAATTTTATGGCTGAATCGATTATACAATGATCTGACCAAAACAGAGAAACCTGTCTTGCACTTAGACAATAAGTCAGCCGTTTATCTGGCACACAACCCAAAGTACGAATTTCACAAACGTACAAAGCATATTAAAGTGAAACACTTCTTCGTTCGGGAATGTGTCGCCAATGGAGATTTTGTTGTCAATCAAGTTCCGTCACAGATTCAATTAGCTGATATGCTTACAAAGCCTCTGTTCGGTCCCAGACTATCAGATTTAAGTTTCAGAATGGGACTGAAGAATTTAAATTTAAATTCTTAAAACTTCCGAGGATGTGAAGTATGGTTAACTAACTTTATGGTTTGGTTACCATGGATATATTTCACTGTTAGAAAAAACATTTGTCAGATTAATAGATACTAATTGTCTTACGTATTTTTACCAAAAATAAAACAACACTAACATTAACTATATACTGCTTTATTCTTTGTAACATATGGTGATCATCAAGATCCACAAAATACAAGTTTAAGTATTTAAACTTTACATGTGATTTCTCCAGCGGCAGACTCGATGAACTCGATTCCAGACTTGATGCATTGGAGAAGAAAACCTTCGAGTTCGAGAAGCTTCAGAACACAGTGTTTTCATTGCAGACTGAATTAGCCTCATCAAAGCTTGAACTTTCTTCGTTTGATCAGCGGTCCAGGCTAAACAATGTGGAGATAAAAGGTGTCCCCTTGAAGAAGGATGAGAACTTGTTTTCAATTGTTGACGCTATCGGCAGTAAAATCAATTACAAGTGTTCTAAGACCCAGATCAACTATATTTCGAGGGTGCCTATGCATAATTCCAAGGAAAAATTGGTCATAGTGAGTTTCCTTAACCGGTATATCAAGGAAGATTTTATTGCGGCGGCACGTGCTGATAAGGAACTCTCCACCTTTTTTTTTTTTTTTTTTTTTTCCGGTAGGGGAATCATCAGAATGACTTCTCCCACTCTTGGGCGGAGCGGGAGGGTGTGTCAGACTCTTACTGACTAAACCCCTACCCCGTTCCTTCGTTGCCATCGATCTGGGGGACACGGTGACAGCCTTTCGGATACCGTGTTCCCCAGAGGCTTCGGCCCTGCCGGGCCCCTACAGTTTGCTGACATCTCCTTGAGGCGCGCGTGGAACAGAACGCGCCGTCGACGACTAGGCTCGGTCCAGATTATTACTAGACTGCCGGACGGCGAGCTACCCAGTGCTCGCTATCCGCGAGCCCGCGCCTACGGTGGTCGGTAATCGGGATCGGGATCTCGGCGGCGACGGTGTGAGTTCCGTTGCCTCACGCGGTCGGCAGCCTCCTTCGCTAACATTACTGCTTCGCAGAAGGAGGCGACTGCCTGCCACCCCTCCTCGCTCCGGACCATGGCCTGTACCAGGGCCCGGCGCGAGAGGTCACCGCCGCCGATAGCCTCCACAAGGACACGGCGGTGCTCCGCCCAAGCGGGGCACACCTCTACCGTGTGCTCCACCGTGTCCTCCGGGCGGTCCACACAGTGGCGACACCCGGGCGTCCTTTCCTCCTTGATCCGATGCAGGAACCTCCCGAACTTACCGTGTCCGGTGAGGACCTGCGTCATACGGAACGAGAGGACGCCGTGACCTCTTTCCAACCACTCCTCAAAGAGGGGAAAGGAACTCTCCACCTGCGACATCGGTTTCCAGGGAGCGCCACAACGTATCTATGTCAATGATCATCTAAGTGTGGAATCTAAAAAACTGTTGAGTACAGCTAAAATCGCAGCTAAAGAGAAACGCTGGGAATTTGTTTGGGTGAAACACGGCAAAATTCATGTACGCAAAAATGTTAATTGCAAAACCCTAATAATACGGAATGAGCTTGATTTAAACAAAATTGTTTAAACCGCTTTTATTTTCATCCTAAATTGATTTCTTGCTTTTTAACTTTTAAAATGTACCGAAGTTTGTACATCACTTTATACTTTCTCTGTTTTTGTAAAAGGTTTGGCACCCCTGCACTGCTAATGAGCTTCTTTTGTATTCCTCATCGCGCTGTTTATCTTCGAGTTCCAAAACTAATATTCATATGCGTCTCGCTTACTCACTTACATGTACATTGCTGCTTGCTCGCTCGCACCATGACTGTGTTCTTATTAGTATCGGATTGTTCATGCAATTTTACTTATTTTATTTACTTTTACCTACATTTTAATTTTACATCTCCGATACGCGTAGGTGATCATTATTTCGAAATGATTTGGCTAACGTTACTATGCTATTACGTTGTTGTTGGTGTTTATTCAATTTTTGTTGGATGTATGTGCAATGGCTAACAACAGTGATCAGTGTCTTACTGTGTTTTACCAAAACGTACGGGGATTGCGAACCAAAACGGACTCGTTCTATCGTCAAGTATTGCATAATTCTTACGATGTTATTATTTTAACGGAGACGTGGTTAATAGATGGTATTTTAAACTCAGAGTTGTTCGATGATCGTTATTTAGTGTGGCGCCGTGATCGGGATTATGCTTTGACTGGACAAACGAGAGGTGGTGGAGTGCTTATAGCAGCGCGTAGGGAGTTACCTATCACTCCTCAACCACTTTTACACTCCTCGGCGGAGGATCTTTGGATCAAAATACGGCTTAAAAACTCAAAATCACGAGAATACGTTAACCTTTTTATATGTACTGTTTATTTGTGTCAGCAAAACCAAGGGCTTTCGTTTTCAGAACAACTAAATAACTACTTGACTAAATTGAGTGATATAGCTCAAAGTAATACTTCGGATGTGTTTTTAGTTACGGGCGATTTTAATATGAGTGGAATTTCGTGGACTCCATCTAATATTAACTCTTCGTTAGTCCCGGTGAACTCCGTCACTAGTGACGAATGCCTGTTCGTGGATGAGTTGTGTACGTTGGATTTTGGACAGTATAATGGGGTAGCCAATGCGTACGGGAAACTGCTGGACTTAGTCCTCTCAAATAAGTTAGCATGTGTTAGTGAGTGTGGTGATCCTCTGGTACCCATTGATCCTTATCATCCTGCGTTGTTAATCAATATTGACATCTTCGAAATACCTCCCCTCGATCATGCGCCGCGCTGGCGATATATCTATAGCAAGGGCGATTTTGATTCTATACAGAACGAGATTTCTAGCACTAATTGGGATCGTGAATTTTCAAACAGATCTTTGGATGAGTCTGTTGAGTTCTTTATAAAAACTGTTGAACAACTTCAAATCAGGTATATACCACAAAAATTAGTACGTAATAAAAAATACCCAGTCTGGTATAGCCCATCACTAGTCAATACAATTAAAGAGAAATATAAATATCTTAAAAAATTCAAGGTTTACGGCAATAAATCTGATGAGTTAACTTTTACATATTTGCGTGACAGAGTTAAGACTATGGAAGCATCATGTTACAAATCTTATCTTATCCAAACTGAAAAATCCATCAAAGATAACCCTAAATATTTCTGGAACTACGTTAAAAATCGCTATAAATCCAATTCTATACCAAGTACATTAAATTATAAAAATGAATCTTTAATAACTGGAGATTCTATTTGTGAAGCTTTTTCATCCTACTTCATGTCGACTTTCCTTAACTCCACTTCTTCTTCTAATATTCCCAATCCACCTCCTTTTGTTCATTTAGATAATAAAAGTTCATCTGAAATTTGTCACATAGAGGTTAATGTTGATGTTGTGACCGATTTACTTCGCAACTTGGATCCAGCAAAGGGTGCTGGCCCTGATAACATTTCATCAACATTTCTAATCAAATGTGCGCCTTCTATTGCCATACCTATCTGTATTTTGTTTTCTAAGTCGTTATCTCAAGGTATTGTCCCTAAAGTATGGAAATCTGCTTTTATTACGCCTGTACATAAGAAGGGGTCAAAAACTGAGGTCACTAATTATAGGCCTATATCCAAGCTGTGCATTATAGCTAAAGTATTTGAGAGGATTGTCTATAATCAGTTATATCCTGCCCTTGCTAGCTCGCTCAGCCTCTTCCAGCACGGATTTTTAAAAGGACGGTCTACCACTTCTAATTTGATTTTGTTTAACGATTTCATTACGGATTCTATGGACAATGGAAGGCAGGTCGATGTTGTTTACACAGATTATAGCAAGGCATTTGATCGGATTGACCACGATACTCTGATAAAGAAACTTAGTCTCATGGGCATCCGTGGAGACCTCTTAAGATGGTTCTCTTCTTATATTAATAACAGGTCACAGGCAGTAGTTCTTAATAATTATATGTCTAGCTGGGTAGACGTGCCTAGCGGAGTGCCTCAGGGTTCGTTACTCGGTCCTTTCTTATTCGTTATCTATGTAAACGACATCGATCAGTGCCTACATTCAGCTAAACTGCTGTGTTTTGCTGATGACATGAAAATCTTTGCCGCAATCTCGAGACTAGAAGACAGAATAGCATTTCAGGCGGATTTACATCGGCTGGAAGAGTACTGCGTTGCTAATAAACTCGATTTGAACCCATCTAAGTGTTCAGTGATCACTTACACTAGGAAACGTGCAGTCATGGCTACTACTTATACTTTGGCGGGCCAGATCTTGCCAAGGTGCAATACTATACGTGATTTAGGCGTCTATCAGGACAGTAAGTTAATTTTTGATGAACACATTGATGCAATTGTCAAAAAGGCATCTAAATTGCTTGGGTTTATTATGCGTCTCTCTAAGTGTTTCGCTGATGCTAAAACACTAAAAATATTGTATTGCACTTTTGTAAGAAGCCATCTAGAGTACGCGTCTCAGATATGGAATCCGCGCTATCACAAATACATTGACCGCATAGAAAACATCCAAAGACGTTTTATTAAATATCTCTGCTTCCATCAAAAGATTCCATATCACTCGACTGATTATTTCGGACTCTGTAAGAAATATCATCTGTTACCACTAGTGGATCGACGTAGGATTGCAGACTGTTTATTCTTGCTGAAAATCCTCAATAACGATATTGATAGCCCTGAACTTTTGTCTAAATTTTATTTTAATGTGCCAAACAAAACATTTCGTTTTAATCCACCCTTACGTGTTCCTCACACGTCTTCAAATTATAGGCGGAACAGTTATATTGTGCGTGCAAGCAGTAATTTCAATGACATATGCAGAGAGTATGATTTAGATCCATTCACAATTAGTGTGAACTCAGCCAGACGGTGCTTAAGCCTTAAATTTTTCAAGTAGCATTAGGATTAATAGTAGTATTGAAGTTATGATGATGATGTATTGCATTTATGAATGATCTCGCTTAATTAAAATGTGAAGCTGTGTATTTTTGTGCTCACACCATTAATACCATATTTTAAGGCCTATACGTGAGGACTTGTAATTGGCTTCCTAATGCTATTTCTTTGTGGAATGCGCTCCCCCAGGAGATCAGGATGGCAACGAACCGATTAGCATTCAAAACCAAAGTTCGCGAGATGATTCGTAAGAAGTTGGCAGTAGTATCATCACAGCGGTGAAGATATCTAATTGTCGATTATAACCAATTGTTTGACTGTGTATGTATGTATATGTAGATATATGTAGTTTATTAATTTGAGTATATATTATGTATTATTATTGTATTTATGGTTTATTAGTATATCTATTCTTGTCTTCGCTTTTTCTTTCTCTTATTGCACCTACCACAATTTTTTCTCTGCATCACCCAAAGGTTGACTGGTAGAAAATGCCCAAGGCATTAAGTCCGCCTCTGTACTTATATGTGCATAAAGCATTAAATAAATAAATAAATAAATAAATAAATAAATGTTTATGGATTCTTTTTTTCTGGTTTTATTAGCTGTAAGTCTTCCATGCACTAAATAAATAAATAAATAAATTACAAACAATTTATTTTAAAAAAATCAGTCGCGTAAACTAATTAGCCGTACATTAATAAGTTTATGATATGGTATTTAAATCAATTAGCTTAGGTTTGAAATATGACCAAGTCTTTGATTAAAGCACTTAGCTTAGAGCCATTATTTGCATGCCTAGGCGGTTCAGTCATTTAGCTTGGAACAAGAAATAATAAACCTAGGCGGTTCAGTCATTTAGCCTGGAATAAGAAACAATAATCATAGGCGGTTAAGTCATTTAGCCTGGAATAAGAAACAATAATCATAGGCGGTTAAGTCATTTAGCCTGGAACAAAAAAAAAGTAAAATATGGGTCATTTTGTATGAAGCGACATTTATCTTCGTTAAAAATAGGAATATTAGAAAAAAAGATTAATCTGATTATGGCGAATATGTTATAAAAACAATAATATCCTTCTTTTTTTAAAAATAATGCGATTTGCTAAAGTTATGATTTTTTTTTGTAAAAATCGAAACTTTAAACTGCTCTGGTGTAAAATTTCAAAAATGTCGGTTAATACAAATAGCCCGGAACCCGTCGGTTTAATATTTTACATATTTAATTAATTAAATCTTTTATCAAATTTTTAGGTATTTATTTTTTGTTTATATGCAATCTCATTCTTATTTTTACTAAACCAAGAGCTAGAGTAGCTAGTCTATGGCCGCCATTATTCGCGCATGCGCGCGTTTAAGGAAAGTCATTTTTTAGCCGCCATATTTAAAAATAAAATACAGATTTTACAAAAATGACTACAACAACTATTTATGAGGAAAATGATTTGTGCTGTACGTCTTCAAGTAGAAAATCTATATGGTCAAAAATAGTTAATTATAACTTTACTGACTGTACATTTACGAACTGTTTCTGTAAATAAACTTTTCATATACCTACTAAATAAAGTTAATTTTTAATTTATTTTCATTACAAATGTGTCGAAAAACGTCGTATGATACACGTGAGTAATAAATTGGTCATTATCGTTCTTGGCTCTCTAAAGACCCTCGCCATGGCTCGGGCCTTAATACCGCCGCGACGATAATGACCCACATTATACACTTGTATCATAATGTACTATTATATCTATATTTACATTTTGTCATTTTTGGATATTCCAATTTATGAATATTATTTATTGAGACATTCCTTAAGTAAAGACATGGCCTTTTCTAATAAGCCCTTTAAGTATTTGTACTAGATACTATTAAAAAATTGTATTGTATATTATTATGGATTATTAGATATGTAGCCACCACCGATCACAGCACTTGATCATGTTTGCCGTTAAAGAAACATTGAAGCAAGCCGCCCTGAGAAGGACGAACGTTTTGTCATTCTGATAAAGATGGTCCTGAAAAGAACCGTTGCTTGTTTTCGACATTTATTCTGAATAAACAAATAGAGTGTTGGGAGCTTCAAGGCCATTCTTCAGTGTCCAACACGGTTTACATTAATTCACAAGACGTCTTCGCTCGACGATGGCCAGCCGACACTAAACGCGCGCGCGGGAACGTCACCTGTATTTACATATATTCTCGCAACATCGGAATGGTAGGTACGTGATTCGGCAGCCGCACGACACGAGCCGTACCTAACTTAAAAAATGGTTTTGTTAGATAACGGCATTTTAAAATAACGGCAGCATGGTTCTTTATAATAGGGTGAGTAAAAACTTTCGTTACTAAACTTATTCTTTACACAAAAATCACGCGTACCACAACCATAGTGAATATGGCATATTTGAATTGACAGTGATATTCAGTTTTGACAGCTGTAGCCAAGTATTTTTTTTGGCCAAATTATGATACACTTCTGGTAATATGGCAGATCAAGATGGAGGTAAGAAACCCGTCAAAAAAAGTCGCACACCTCCGCCGGCGGCGGATGAGCCACCAGTGGGAAATGATCCGCCGCAATCGACGGAAGCGGGTCCAGCACGACCGCCGCCGCAGCAGTCGTCAATGCTGCCGCCGGAGCCGCTGCAACCGCAGCCGCCTCAGCCGCCGCCACCGCCACCGCCGCCGCCCCTGACTCCGCCTCCACCAAAGAAGCATTTTCGTCCACCGCCTCCTCCGCCTCCACCGCCTCCAGAGCCTCCATCGCCTTCCATGCCTACAACATCCTTCGATCCAGGAACTGGCATGCAAGAACGTGAACCTTGTTGGGAGAGCTTTACAAAAGGCGTATACAATCGGCAAACAGGAGAAATTTTATATCGAACCCCCAAAAGCTGGGTTCAAATCCTAGCGTACACAGCTGTATATCTACTATTTCTTGCTACTTTCACTCTTGTATGTCTCTACATATCTTTGGTAATAATAAAGAAGGTGGTTGATTTTAATACCTTTGAAAATTTGAAGCTGCAATTACTAACGTATCCGGAACAAGGTATAGGACTAACTGCAACACCGACAGCTGAAGGCAATATGCCATTGATTTGGTACAAAAAGGGAGCGAAGGAAGACTATGAGAAATACATTCAGGCAATTGACAAGTTCCTTTCGAGCAATAGACGGAAAAGAGAAGTTAGTAGTTTAGGACCATGTGGAGAGTATCCATATGGTTACGGAGAAAAACCTTGTGTGATTGTAAGAATTAATAAAAACTTCAACTGGGCTGGCAAGCCCCTTCATTCCAACTCGACGACTGCAAATTTGGCGCCTCCAGAAGTTCAAGCGTGGATGAAAAAGGACGGAACGAAACTTTGGCTGCAGTGTAGCGGGTACCACTCTTATGATAAAGAACATATCGGTAAGATAAATTATTACCCTGATCCTCCAGGGTTTGACGCAAATATGTTTCCGCTTGACGCTCACAGGAACTCTCCTTTGGTTGCAATACAAATATCAGAGTTTACCATGGGTTTGTCGTTAGCTATAGAATGTAAGCTGTGGTATGACACTGGACCATCGAAGATCAATTTTATGCTTTACGTCGCACCAGGAGAGAAGTTAGGACTGAATCGAATTATGTCTTAAAACGACAGGTAATATGATATTAAACTGAAGGGGGGTGGGTACCAACGAGGGGAAACCTTATCGTTTAGGGATAGTCGCAATGTCCACATTTACCTACGATTTTGTATTACTGATAGGCTCGCGTTTGACCACTATCTTAGTTGGCGGTAAGCGATGATGTGTGGGGAATGTGGCACGCACGAGTACCTACCTAACCTATTCCCTCTTGTGACGATGATGAAGTAATTAACTGTGAACAAAATGATCTAACAGCTTTTTGCAGCGAGACCATTTTGATTTCCATTATGGTGTGTACTGCAATGTTTAATAAAGTAAAACAATTTACCATTTATCGTAACTTATATTATCTTAATTGAGTAAGACTATTTTTAAGTCTAATTAATATGTAGCGTAAAGTAAACATGTTTTCGAATAAGTGCAATTTTTTTCTTTCTACAACCTCCTCACGTTTTATTCTGTAGGTACTAGCAGTTCTTATTCTGTCAATGGTTTTGCCTGATTAAAAGTTGCACAGGCCATGGTCCGGAGTGAGGAGAAGTGGCAGGCGGTCACCTCTTGGTCACCCCAATGCTAGCGAAGGAGACGACGCGCGTCCCAGCCGCTGGGATCTGGACCTGGATTCCATTAGTACGAGTAGTAGTGGCGCGTATTGTTCCACTTGCGCCTCAAAGAGATGTCAGCAAACCATAGGGCCCTTCAGGATCGAGGCCTACTGGGGCCCTGACATCCAATGATTCTCCCGATCTAGGCAGATCAGAAGGGTGTGTCAGACGTTTACTGAATAAAACCCACCCCTGTTCTATCTTTGCCTTCATTCCAGGGCCCCGGGGTTTACTTTCACATAACTCATGACGATTTGCTTTGATGGTGAAGAGCACTAGTTTATTAAGAGTCTATTTTTTTCCCACTGTTAGGTGAATACCTCCCTTTCTTTCTTTTTTTTTAAATTGTTATAAACTAGTGCTTTACTGCGATCCCACCTGATGGTAAGCAGTGATGCAATCATTGATGGTGAGGCGCACTAGCTTATTAAGAGCCTATTCACTCTAGCCTTGAAGACACGTACTTATATACTTTCAAAACCAATCTTCTCCCGTGCTATTTCCACATAAGATTAATAATATAATTATTAGGTACACCCTCAATAATATAATACTAAACAACGCCATTACTTTGTCCCGTTTCATCCTATTCGTGTTTCATCTAATATTGTTCGCGGCAGGGCGCTCGATTCAATTACTGACATTGTAGTAGATTACCACAAATAGACTGCCATCAGAGGGCGCGACCTTTTTGTTGTGACCTTTGGGATAAAGAGGATAATGTATAGGTATAGGAAAAGCCACAGGAAACGAGTACTAAAGAAAATGTTGTCATGTTGTTGGAGGTTAAAGTAGGTAACTTTTTGAGAATGAGGATACGTAAACCTTTTTATTAACTTGCAATGTTTATTCGTACTAGGTGTCTTAGAAAAAAAACTTTGTGTGATGCACAAAAAAACTTTTTTTTTTTTTAAATGGTAGCCCCACACTAGGAATTACTACTGTATCGTGGGTCCGTTCTTAAACATGTAATCCGGGATCCGGGATAATTTTCTTTTTAAGTTGTCATACCTTCATAACTTTTCTATAACTTTCACCTTAAGCAAGTCCAGTCACCGTAAGCGTGGTATTATGGAGGACGAGTAATAGATGGCCGTCCGGGTACCGTCTGTACCAAGCCCGAATCATCGACGGCGCGTAATATTCATGCACGCCTTCAAGAGGTATCAGAAAAACCGTAGGGGTTCAGCAGGACCGAAGTCTGCTGAGGCCTTGCGTTCCTGGATCCCATGATCTTATCAGTCAGTAAAAGTCTGACACGCCCTTCCCGTACTGTCAAAGATCTATATCCTACTTGCTGACCTGGCAGACTTCGCACTGCAAACTTTTTGTATTTTCCCAGCAATTATTCGATTTTTTCTCATCTTTTAAACCTTCCCTAGACCTCCACGAATATTTCAAGACCAAGATAAGATAAATCCGTTCAGCCATCTCGAGTTTTAGCGAGACTAACGAACAGCAATTAGCTGCTCTACCTGCATGATAGTAGAAAATCATTCTAGGATCATACTTCCGGAATAAACATATGGGTCTACTCGTAAGCCAAGTATAATCGGAATTGGTTCAGCAATACTAAGCGTAAAGTAACAAAAGGGTTTTGTTAGCACATTTTGAAAACAGAATTCTATAAAGCAAGAACTAGGGGTGTGTCGCATCATATCTTTCGAATGCGCCACGAATCCGCCGCTAGTGAAACGCACGTGAAGTACCTACTCGTGCATTACATGCGAGAAATTACTGCAGTTGTTTGGTCAGTCTCTTTGGCGAAACTCAGATAAGGTTTATACAGTGGGAGACAGTACAATAATAATAATAATAAAATCATTTATTTCAGGCCTTTACAGCCATATAAATTACACACAATAGAATATAATAAAAATCAATAATCAATCTCAATACATTACAATAATTCAATTTAACTCATTCAACATTTATTAAAATAATATTTTTACATTAGTCAGCAGATGAACCATACAACAATGGTTCACGTACTGACAGTCAAAACAAAATCAATCACAAACATCATCAATGCACAGGGCATCCGCGCAATATTGTTGCGACGTTCCGTGCGCGTGTGTACTTAAAATGCACGCACACATTTCGCGAGCCTGGTCGCTAACGGTCCATTTGCTAGATGTGGACAATGGACTATTACTAGGTATGTGGGACAGAGGGTAAAGTCCCACATACTTACCTCCGTTGAAATGGGAGGATTCCCCGATCAGATGGGTGTTATGTCTGGTGGGCTATAACTGCCCGATAGATGATTTCGGGCTGTTAAGTATAATGTGTATCTTCTATCTATTCCAATCGCGCGGAGAACATTGATTGCAGGGTTCGTAGTTCTTATATGATGTCATAGATGTCACTACAGACATACTCTTAGAAGAGAAAACATCGAACAACGGGAGTTGATTGGGCAATTTCCGGCCACCGTGAAGATACAGGCTTGCAGACTGTCTGGCCATCCGGTAAAAACCAAGCCCAATTCGATTGAAGGTCGTGATCCACATGTGCCTCAAAGAGATGTTGCCAGTAAGATAGACGGTGCTAATTAATAACGATACCTTCCAGGACTGCGGATTGTTCCAAAGAGTTACTGCAGCCTTCGCAAAGGCGAACTGAAAGAACATTGAGGGTTTTAATCTATAAAAGTTTGATACTTCCTCTCGGTCCACCCAGACGAGAATTCATTTAAAAAATTCCACGTAAAATAAGAGAGGAGAAATAAAACAACACAGTTTATATTATTTACGCAATAATTTATTTTAATACGCTAATAATTCAATGATTACTTATTTTTATTTCACACTATTTTTTAAGTAGTGAAGACAAAAACATTCCTTCGTCCAACATTCCTTGAAATGATAACATTTAAATTCACTGAAATAGCAATGCGTTAGGTTTTTCATCTCAATCTCAATAGTTAAAATATTTTTAAAACATACTTTATTTACAGAGAAATGTATTTAAAACCGTATTGAGAACATAATAAAGCAGTAGCTTTTTTATAATTTTTATTTTACGATTGGACCATTTATTATTGTTTTTAAATAATTAAATATTTTTTATACATAATTCTAGGCAAGCGTACTCCATCGTCGACCACTAACCATCAATATATTGGTTAAACACGAGCCTATCAATAATAAAAATAAAATAAAATGAAAAAAAACAGTTTTTTTGTAATATTATTTATTTTCTTCATCTATGCAAACCAAATAATACTGGCAGATTTACCAAAGGCTCATTGCATGACATGTCCCACAGTTTAACTGTTGCACGATAATTTGACGAAGTCTGTGGAAACTCATTAACTTGCCCGATTCTCATAACATATTATATGGATAAACTATTGCACAACAATTAAGATGAGCATAAGCCACACTTAATACTTAATTTTGCATCTACTCAACTCAATTCTGCCACTTTTCACAAGACTCAATCGAGCATTTGCAATTTCCATCTTACGATTCCAATCGCAAAATAAAAAGTACATTTCTTAGAAAATGTATTTGTAATTTAAATACTATTCTTTGTAATATTGGCACTAGCTATTTCTATCACAATGGACCTTGCAGAAGAGTTATTAATAAGTAATTTGTAGTGTCTCGTAATATTCGAGTGTTTTTTGCTACAGATGGCACTAACAAGCAACGAAGTTGAGTCTTAGCAAACATTACATTGAGCCGTTGTAAAACCGGACAAACGATAATGAATTAACCATATTATACTTAATTAATATTACAAATATTCCGTTTCGCGTATTTTTTTTATATAACAGTGTCAGTTTCGTCACGATCGTTATATTGTAGTGAGAATATTCAAATAAGGGTCAAAATAACCGACCATCCCAGAATGCTTTTAGCTACCATTGGTCAGAAATCACATGATGCAGGGTCACTATTTAACTACATCATAAAAGTTAAGCAAGCTATTATTCGAATAAAATACAAGATTCCATTTAGTACCATCGAAGAAAAATATTTTATGTAATGTAACAATTGACGTCTCGGCCTGTTCTACTTTAAAGAGAAGCGGTAATATTTATTTTAATGTCAATTTTAATCAGCTATACAATTCCCGTTTAGTTCAGCAATATTCATTGTAGGCTTTATCAAAAATAGAAGGATTAGAGTAATATATATCACAAAATATATTCATTGTTTCAACGACATCCCTTTGTTTTCAATACCAAAATGAACGCCAACAGTGTGAGACTAAAGAATTGTTTTGTGAATGATACATTGAAATTGTGAACAGAATCGAGTGCACCGTGAAATGGCATTGAAAACAAAAGTCAACAATAGGCCTGACAGCACATACTGGACCACTGAAGAAGAGGTATTTAATTTAACTCACTCATTCATAGAAATGTATAAGAAAGCTATGAGAAACATGCATCTCTCAACCGACTAAACTATTGCTAGCGTGCATGTCTAAAGTATTAGTAGATAAATGATAACGTGACCAAAAAGTGAAGCAATGCAATAATAAAAACAAGCCATATTGGACATCATAAACAACATTTCTTACACGATAACCAGCGATATAGCTCCGAAACACTTAAATTCAGTCGATAAAATCCTAGTATATACGTACAATGATGTATATATTACAGCATGCTCCGATACAGTAACAGCTAATGACACATTTATTTATACATAATATGTTATAAAATATGTTTATCCAACAATAACAGATAGACTTTGTAAAGAGCTAAACAATGAAAAATATTAAAGAGTAAATAGAACAGGATCAAGCTTCCTTATTGAATATAGTGACTCTGAATATAGGCGTTATGGGAGATGAGTTTGAAACTTTATTTGTACAAGAATTTGTTACAATTTAAAATCATCGAATCGATGATTCTAAAACAACTACGTATTATGAAAGAAATGACAATGAAGAAAATGTTAAAGATAGTTTTAATAAGGAAATCTTTATAAATGATCTGATTAGTCTACACCTAAAGTCACCTATTACAAAAATGAATACATCTATAAATAATATTATTACTCTTAATAATGGACGAACACATATACCATTCGAGCGAATGCAGTCTACTTAGACGATCATAATTAAGTCATTGCTTTCGTGTGAACTTATCTTAATCGACGTAAATGCAACTTCTAAAACACATTAAGTGCACTTCCACACGTGGTTCTTAACAATATCGTGTAAGATCAGGCGCACCATACAAGTTGGACATACATTCTGGACAATAATCACAGAAAATTCGTTATGTAAGGCAGTGCACGAAATGCGTGAAATTTAGAAAGCAAAACCTTAAATCTACACACGCAAAACAGGTTTTTGGGGGAACGCAAACTGTGATTCACTAAAAATAACTACGAAGTTACGGTAACATATCCAACCCAACGATTCTGCTGAGATCACACATCTGCTTTCCATTTTTAAAACGATAAATCACATTTTAGTAGGCTTCACTAGAATTATCGCAATCACTTAAGTATACAAAAGTCACTTGTTCTCCATCTCCAGCGTCACGTCCTGACTTCAAGTCTTAAAGCATATACTTCCGTTTCACTAACACTAACTAGGATTTGGCTATTCAGGATCACCCTAGACCAAGACTCAGTATGTAGGCCAAACAGGTACAGTATGAAAAAACATCTCAATGCTATCTCACTCGCTTCTGGATATCTTTTCATCGAAGAAGATTCTTATGGTTCTTACAGATTGTATTTGATTTTATTTACATATTTTTTTAGCTGAACTATAAAAATCATCTTCGAATTTTAATACTACAATAGTTCTATGTTTCAAAATATCGAAAAGTTGGTAAGCATCAGAATTTAATTCTGTACAAAAATTGTTTTCTTCCTAATAATTATACGAGAATGTCTTGAGTGCGGCCTCTAAATGCTAGAATCATACACCCTTGCCAAAATAAGGTTGAATTCCTCGTATACCCCAAGTAGCCAAAACAATCCTCATATCCAGAGGCACATAAGGATGGACATGCCTACGACTATGTAGAAGTTGGGTGATCCCAAGAATCCTTTGTTCCATTCACAATCCAGATCTATCGATAGAACCTGAAACAAAACGAATCAAATGAAATGGATTTTCAAGTTAAAACATTCGTTGGTTGCCTGTGCTTTGTTTTGTATAAAATAACAAAAAACAAAAAAATAATAATTATCTTACAGCAGCATCAAAAAAAGAGCAATTTATACTAAAGTTAAAGAGAATAGAGTTAGTTAAGACGTTCCAAATATTGATTGAAGTTATTAAATATGAAAGCAACTCACGTCAGCAAAAGTTCTGTTGTCATAGGTGGGGCAGGTCGCGAACCTGACATCGTCACGCGTCGAGATGCACTTGGATGGGCTATCACAGAGGTACTGCCGTCTTTTACGATCCCATGCCTTTATCCATCTGTAAACAAAACAATTGGTGGTCATCTCTACTTCTTTGCTTTTTCCTTTTGGTGTTTTGGACATCATCATCATCACTCATCTTTATGACATGGGCGTTGATAATGCCATAGCATAACAGTGTAATGTAATTTTTTACGTAAAAATGATGGAGTACCTCAAGGCATTTTTATGATAAAATCATCAGTTATATTTCTAATTCAATCAGTTTTTCTTCACAATCGAACGGTCGACTGTATTTAAATGATAGTTGGTGCACGGGTAGACCATTTATATCCTGGAATAGTACCTACATAGGATGCTTTTTATATCGAAAGTATATTTACTTGGAATAATTTTCTACTATCATGTTTGTGAAGCCACTGGCAGCACTAGCTACTACCAGAAACAGAGTAAATGTCAAAAATACAAGCTCTTACCCAATTCCACAATCACAGGCCAGAGGATTGCCAGCAACCAGGATATCTTGCAGGAACACAGTGTGGGGGACCCTAGGCCAGGCCTTCTGCGAAGGATTCGGTACCCTCATGATGTAGTTGTTCCTTACGTCCAAGGTCAGGTTGGTGACACGGCCTGGCTTCCAGAACACTTCACTCGCTAACTCTTCGACGCTTGTGTTGCAGATTGTAAGCCGAAGGACTTTAGATTGGACTCCCTGAAAACCGTTAAAGGTGCTTTAAAAAATTATAACGAATAGATCTTTAACTGCGCTTGCACAGGTTCACAACCTTTCGGCCGATTCAATAACCGATAGGTAAAATAAATAAATTTTGACGTGTAAAAGAGTTTTATCAAACCTACTTGCAAAAATAAATATAATTTAAGTATCATCATTTAAAACCTTATTTACAAAAATTATGAATTTTTTCTTTTGTGTTGCACTAAATAAATAATTTACCGCACTATAGGTAATTACTTCGACGAAAGGAAAAACTTTTTAAATATAGTAACGATCTATCAACACACAGCTCAAATTACTGATCGGATTACATTGTTTGTTGTAGAAAGTCATAATGACGTAGGCATACGCAAGAAAATAAGATTTTCCAAATTTTGCACTCATCGTCTATTCTTTATACCCTGAGACTAAATTGACACATTTAATGTCAAACTTACTATGGGACTGATGCCAGTTCTTTTGTGTTGTAATGTCATTTTAATCTCAGGGTATAAAAACAGACGATAAATAGAATGAAAAGGGGTTTATGTGAAGAAATCTACTTTCACGCGAGCGAAGCCGATGGCCAAATACATTTGCTTATATTTGACCAAATTGTTAACCATGTGATTTAACCTCCCGTCCGCTTATAAATCTCCAGGAGATTTCTGTCAATTGTCTCACTATTGTGTCTCGTTTGCGGGTATGCGAGTACATAAAGAACTAATACATTAAAGTAATTTAATTTAATGGTAAATAGAAGTTACTAATACTTACACTCAACAAATATTGTGTCAGATACCTCAGGTATCTTCCAGTGATAGTGATATTATCAAGTTTAAGAGGCAGTGCTCCATACATTTCCTTGCCAAATTCCACTCCATCATAGTCGGTTTCAATATACAGGTTTTCTAAGCCAGCGTTGTAAGACAACATCTTTGGTACGTTGAAATCTCTCACGTTTGAATATGCAGTTATTTTTAGTGTTCTTAGTCCGTACATTTTGCTGAATACTCCATGCTAAAAAGATATGAAATGTTAGATGAAATGGCAAAATTTTATCGTAAGTAATTGGAATACACAACCGAAGAAAACCTAAATACCTAAACATAATTTTCAGTAAATAACTGCTGTAAACATAAGCCGTGAAGTTGTAGCGACATCTATACCGCCACGTAGGAACGTCTACATCGCGTTACAACGGTTTTTGCGATTAGAACGTATAAAACAGTCCAAAAAACAGCCCGGGTAACTACCCGGTAGCTGTTTTTTGTAACTACCCAGACCAAACACAACAAACATCAGGTCGAAAGATCCTCATTTTTCAATGGACAGGGCTTTACAGTTTGTGTACCGCTTGCTTACCTCTATAAATTATGGTTTAATTTTATTTAATTTTTTTTTCTGTATTTTTTTTAATTACTGTTAAGTTCCCGTACATTACTTTCCCTAATGGTAAGCAATGGTGTGGTCAACGATGGAATAGACTTGCCTAGAAGTAAACAATTTACTTTTAACTTTAAGAACCTATCTGGATCTAGCTAACATGAAAAAAATTCGTGTCTCCTGACAGTATGTTGAATTTTCTACAAGAGTTCGTAAAAGAAACTTACCTCAAGAATTCTCAGCCTCAGCCGAGTGACATCAAGATATTCAAGACGAGGCGATACTCCGTAAAGACTCGTGTTCATCAAGGCAGTAATAGGATTACCAGATAACGACAACCAGCGAAGATCACTCAATGAATGTGTTGCCTGAAAGAAATACAAATTAACCCGTTAATAAGACATAATAGTTCAGAAGTAATGAGGGTCCTCCTCTCCTGGAAAAGAACAATAATAAAAGAAACCTGAAAATGGCAAAGAAGAAAAAAGTAAGGGAGCGGACAGCTGAAAGGATAAGAGAAGAGAACGCCCCGGGCATCAGGAGTCACAGGGCAATCCTCGGTCAACAGAGGCACTAGCTTGCAGACGACCGTCAGTTAAGGATCGAGCCCGAATCGTCGACAGCGCGTAGTGTTCCACGCACGCCTCAAAGAAATGTCAACAAAACCGTAGGGGCCAGCTGATGTCCGCTAGAGGGTTACGGAATTCCTTGAAGTAATTAATGACTTCCGGCCTCTTCTTCTTCTTCCTGCCCTTATCCCCTATTACTTGGGGTCGGCGCAACACGTTTTCTTCTTCCATTCTGTCCTATCTTCCATTCTGTCCTATCGTGCTTCACACTATCACTAACTCCATTTTCTTTCATATCGCTCCTCACACAATCCGTCCATCGAACGGCCACAAAAAAAAAATGGTAAAGATAAATGCCCAGTTTAGTTACTTACCACAGGAACAGCAGTGAGGTCGTTGTAAGATAGATCCAACGCTCTAAGACGCGTCAGATTAGCCGTCGTGTCGGGAGGTATCGAAGGTAGGTTGTTGTATGACAAGTCCAGACTCTTCAGTTTCGATAACGACATCGAAGGCACCTGAAAAGAGATTTACGGTACCTATAGTATACATACTGAAAAAAAAATCTGTTGCTAACAGTAACTCAAATATTTCATAAAACTTGAGCCAGAAAATCGTATTCACTACATACATTTTATGTACTTTTTAATTTATGAGTACATTATGAAGGGCTAAAATTAACGCATTTGTGCAAAATAGCAGATTTTTAGAGGTTTTTACTGAATTAGTTTTAAGCAACTATGAGTTTTGTTTTCAATAGCAACCTAAAGTATAACGAGATAATAATAATATGTATTTTCAAAATATTTAGAGAAGAATGATGTTATTATACATCTTTCTCTACATATTTTGGAATAAACATGTAAGAGCAGTTTCTTGGGAAGTATCACAGGTTGGGTGCTCTTAAAGTAGCAAGGCAAACTGAGTCGACGTCGTTTCAAAGATTTTTTATTTAAAAACTTACAGAAACCAAGCTGACATTCTTCAGTCCCAAATGAGACAGTCTTCTCTCCAGTCCTTTGAAAATTGTGGTTCCTCGGTCTCCAGAGTTGAAAGGCGAATTATTGCTGAGGTCCAACCAGCGAAGTCTAGGCAATGCTGAGAAGGAACCACCTTCTATACGTACAAGATGGTTGTTCGATAGATCCAACCATGCTAAAGACTGAAAAATATGGAAAATAATTTAAAAAATGTCCTAAAATTTATGAGAGTAAAGATTGTGATCATTGCACTGTGATAAATAAAAATGATTCGACTTATGGTGAAATGTCAGGCAATACAATAAAGCCAGGTTACTTAGGCTGTACACTTTTGACTTTGGCCCAAGTTCATCAACCAATAGGAACAGAGCACACTGTGTTTCTATTAGTTAAGAGTTTGGGCCAAAATATTATACCAGAATAATCCAACTTTACGGTAACTGAAAAGTAAAAATTTACGAAAACAAAATTACATGCTAAATATCGTCAATGACTGAAACTTAAAACAAAAATCGATGATATACAAACCTCAACTCAAAGTAAACAAATAAAAAAGTATACAGCTGAAAATATAACCTCCTCCTTTTTTAAGTCGGATAAAAAGGGCAGAAGAACTACCATGAAAACCCAAAACCAAAACTAAAAGACAGAAAGAAGAGACAGTGCAAAAAAGAGTTTTAGATCTCTAACTACAAGGTTAGTAATGGCATGAACATCTAAATTACAATCTACCTTGTACAAAATGTTCTGCGGGTATTGTTTTTTTTGGTGGAACACTCTGGTGTGATCTCTCCTAGCCGTGTGATACATGTATTCGTCACTGTAGTCTGGTTCCTCGGGCCAGTATTCGCCCGTTTGTTCCTGGTTCTGGCGACACATGCACGATAGGACAACACATTAGCATTTAGCATACACACACACACTGGCGAAAACTACGGTAAAACTCTGTTAGAAAAATTGTGGGGAATATGATCAACCTGTTTCCTTAATGTTGTTTAAATAACATAAAAAAATAATAATATATCGGTGGACTACTATGGTTTTTTTGGATTTTTATGACTTTGGTTTAAATATATGTATTTAAAAATGTCAAAGTCAAATCTGTCTACAATGAGTAAAGGAAATAATAATATCATTTATTTTTAAACATTTATCATATTTTCTGCGGTAAACTGTCCAACCGATAAGCTACCGATTATAATTTAGAAGCCTTCAAAGTAAGAGTGAATAGTCTCTTAATCTTTTGAGTAGGTACCGTATTAGAGACATAATAGAAAGACCGTCCGCTCGGGGCTCAACAGATTTATAAATTAAAGCGCTTCACCATCAAGGATTGCATCACTGTTTACTATTACGATCGCGGTCCAGCACCAATTTATATAAATAAAAAAAAGTATTTTGAAAGTTTTGTGCGTATGCGTGGGATGCCTGCCATGTACCAGTGGCGCATCGCCTTACGACTGGTGGTTGGCGGAATTAAATTATTCAATTTCGACTCAGACTCACCAAAAGAGTCTTTCTCAAGTTTAAAGTATGTATAAAGACCTCCTTACCATAAATAAAGTTGATCATGTTACCCAATTACAAACTGCATTAGTAATAAAATACTCAAGAAATACAAAATTCAAACATCATAATTCAACTTTACAAGTTGCATTTCAAATGCTTATTTTATTCATCGAGCGGTTAGTTCTCAAAACTTCAAACGGATGCAAAGGGATTTTTAGTAAATCTATGTGTGATTGTATTTACCCGGAATCTCTGGACCAAGTCTCCTAGGGCCACGGCAGGGATGGTGTTGCCACTTAAGTCCAATTCTACTAAATTAGCAGACGCTGCAGGAGATAAACTGTTTGTTGGAATTCTTGACAGTAAATTGTTTGACAGGTCTAACCTAAAGATGAAAATGGTTGGTTAATGTTTAAATCGTAGCTTATTCAAATAGCTAAATTAGAGTTTTGGAGTTAGTTACAAAATATTGTTATAAAAGTACTAGTTAAGGTGAAAGCTTCTTGCTCGAGAGTAGTTTTGTTCTAGCTAGATGGCGTTGAACTCAAAGTTTTTAGGTTATTTTGTTGTAGTGTATGGGATGGGAAGGCGTTACTAAACTCAGGGGAATAGTAGGTAGTGCAAAAATCGGAGAATCCGGTTTATTGAATTAAAAGTAAAATAAATGAATTCAGTGCCATAGGGTCAGAATATAATTATCAACCCTCGGGCCTTAGCTTTAATTTTATTGCAAGAGAATTAAGGTTAGAGAATGCTTCGTTCTCTATCACTTTTGTTAAAAAGCAACCTTTAGTTTAAAAAGCAAAATTTCTCACTCCCGAAAATTTATCTTACCTTTCCAGAGCTGGTGATGGAATGAGATTGTCTGCCAAATTCTTGATGTGGTTGTTTGATAAGTCCACCGATGTTAAAGATGGCATGTCGTGGAATATTTCAACTGGGAGGTCGATTAAGTAGTTGTTAGATAAGTTGATGATCTGAAATTATAATAGTTTTTATATGATTTATCGTACTTAATATGTAAAATATAATAACTTAAAATAATTAGGCTTGTAACGTTCCCAGTGCTGGAACCCAGGTTCCTCTCTCTAGGAGAGGAAATGGGGTCGTAATCCACAACGTGGACGCAGTTCGGGTTGGAACGATTTTTTGTTCTAGAACATTATTATTATTTTAAGTTGGACATGGGGGCTGTTATCATTTAGCCACATCTGGTCTCAAAAAATAACGTTTTCATATTTAATTAAAAACCACATTTTTAAGAAAAAGTTATAGCTTATTAATTTTTCGAAACAAGTCGATGTGTATTATTTTCAGTATAAAATACTTTCATTGGCTTGGCAGCCAAATGAAAGTGTGTTATGTGCGGCCAACTTGAGGGCCACTTCGGAAATAATTAGCCAAATGGGGCTTCATTTACTGATCTCAAATACACTGTTAGTGTGGATGTAGAGCCCCTTCGAAGGATATACGTCACCTCCTTTCCTGTCCAGCTTACATAACAATACTTGTACTTTCCACGACTTACACCAGGCTAACGACAGAATTGCCCAGGTGGCTAAATACTGGTTAGACAAAATTTGAGTCAGATTGACAGGAGACGAAAAAAAGATTTGGCCATAAGCGTTAAGAAAATTTACGACAAATCTGGGTGACTCACCTGTAAATTCTTGACTCTCTTGAAGCAATCGTATTCCATATGGTATATGTAGTTATGCGATAGATCCAAGTACTGCAGCATATGCATAGACCCGAATACTTCGCGGGTAATATTCCTTAACAAGTTGTGGGACAGATGCAGTTCTGTAAGTGTTAAGTCTGCATGCCTGAAATGTAAAGAGACAATTTTCGTTTAAGTATGTACAATATCCTTACTTTGTTCTAAACTAGAAATTACTCCTGAGTACCTAGTGTGAGTTTGTTTGACGTTAACGTTTGAATCCCCAACCGGTCCTATGAGACCGCGCTGTTATTGTTTTACTATTGTGTCTCGTTTCGCGGGTATCTGAGTAACTACGGCGATCGACACGTTAGACGTATGGTGCTCCTTCAATCAAAGAGTCAAACGCAAAAGTTCTGATTGTATTAACGTAAAAACGACTCGCACTCTCTCTTTTCTCATTGTGGCTGCGTTTATGTCATCTCGCATACACAAGTTACTCAGTCACACCCGTCACAACTGTAGACTATACAAATATTTCGATACCTCTTACATAAATAAGCTTAGTCAAGAAATATGTTACAACTTTATGCGTAGGAGGTATCCATTTCTTTCATTCAGCAATCGAATTGACGCACCGAAGCTACCAATCGATCAAATACTGAGCCAATAGGTCAGTAAACTAGAAAACAATATAATGTGTTCTATATTTTAGTATCAATGTTACTTACCTAAAATAGTACGGTGCGATGTACGTAATATTATTATGCGAGAAATCCAAAACTCTGATGTTTACCGAGACCGTCCCAAGACCTAAAAAAATATTCTCATTATAATTCAGTTTTGTTACAATAATATTTTAATTCCTACAAAAATATATACTCGTATTATTAAAAGCATTATTATGTAAAGAAGGATGAAACGCATGTTACTAAAAGAGTTATGAGGATGGATGAGGAGGGAAAGGGAGAGGGAGGCCAAAAAAGAAAAATGGTAAACCACGCATACTTGCTCCTTGCCCTTGCCTTGCTTTACTTGTTTGTGGGGTACATTGCCGACTTGCAAAACTAAGAAGCGCATTTAAAATTAGTTTTACAAATGCGGCATTTTACCAACTGGGGCACGTATGCCTAGTTTACCCTAGATGAACTGTGTGACGAGTGATATATATAAAAAACAGGAGTTAAAGTGATAGTGTGACGGGTGGTGGATAGAATGGAAAAAAAACGTGTTGCGCCGACTCCGAATAAAAAGGGACAAGGGCAGGAAGAAGATGATGATTAAAAGCATTGTTATAAATGTCACCTTGAGTCAATACAAAATCTTCCTCGGTATCAGTGAAACCTGTGCAAAAAGCGAAGAGTAGAAAGCAAAACAAATATTAGTAGAAGCTTAAATAAAAAATATAGATACTCAAGAAATAAACAAAAATTACTAGTAAAAAAAATTGTAAATTTGTAACAGATAATTTCAATAAAGCTACTTGTTGATTTTGTAAAAAAAAAAAAAAAAAAGATCTACAAATCATAAATACAGTGTCAACTCTATATAGCTCACTTAATTTACTATTTAACGAACATCTCTTCAAAACGTATAAATTGTCAAAGTTGGTTCAGTTTATACTGTTGGTTGGTTTACACCACCCTCAAATAAAAAAATAATAAAATATTTAGAACCCAAAAAACAAAAACAAAGAAGTAAATTTTATTAAGCCCTAACCATATAACACACTTAGCTATTGGAAGGTGGGTTCAGTTTTTATGAAATCTTGGCATCATTAGTTAAAACCACTTAGATATAAAAATAGGTAAAAAAACTTTTTAAGTTAAACGGTTTTATGTTAAATATACATTGCAATGTTTAAGATAAATGTACTAAAAACCAAAAAATAATAAAATAGATACAGTCGTGGGAATTATAAGCATATGCATAGACTAGACTAAAATAAAACCGTGGGGCACGTCAATTGAATTCTATTGCATTCTATCGAATTCTATCGCACATTAAGTTGATAATTTGTAGACAATTGTCAAATGTATTTGTACTAATACATTTATCTTAAACATTGCAATGTATGTTTAACATAAAACCGTTTAACTTAAAAAGATTTTTTACCTATTTTTATTTTCTAGTTTTTAGTTTTTATTTCGTAATCTGTTTAATTCATTTCTTTTTTGTTTTATAATTGTATTGTCACCAAAATCCAAAGTGTATACAAAATTTCAGATTAATCGGTTGACAGGAAGAGGGTGAAATTTGAATAACTAAATTTGACCCAAGAATAAAAAATAAAACAAACGGGGTGAGCTAAATAAAACCGTTTAAAAAACACTATTTTAGTTTATCTTCTCCCTTCAATTTCGCTATATTAGAGTTTACACTATAATAGGTACAGATTCTAAGTTACTGTAGAAAAATAAAAGGAGCATACTTTCATACATACTGATGTTTGATGAAAAGTCTTGAGATCCGAAATGATATGACAGAGAAGTAGAGGAGATTAATGACAGAGTTAGTAAAGAAAGAAAGAAAGAAAAACATAAACAGAGTAAAAGAGATGCAAACAACAACACCATAACAATAAAAGATGATTGGTAGGTAACGAATCTTTATTTTCCATAATATCGTCGCTTAGGCCTACTGTTCACGAAGGCGTAGCTTTATCTTAGACCCGTATTCATAGTTATACGTTTGATGTACGCCTGCATGAAGCTTATCATTAAAACTGTAAAACACTACACTATAAAACTGTGCCGACGAAGTGGCAATGTTGTACCATCGTGTCGTGCAGGTTTATTGACAGAGTTATGACTAGGAAACCACAGTTTTGTAGAAGCTCCGCGCAACGTACACCAAGCGTATAACTACGAATACGTGTCTATGATAGGTACTAGAGTGCGTCTTATGAAAGCGCGACCTGGAGTTTTTTTTTTTAAAGTTGATTGGCAACAGCCGCAATTGTAGAAAATAAAAAAAAATTGTGAAGTGTCAAGACATGATTCTCCTACTATGTGTAATACCACATACAATTTTTTTGGATTTAACCTCTTTTTCTCAGGTCGCGCTTTCATTAGACGGACTATACGCGTCCGTAGACAGTAGTCTTAAGCGACGATATCGAATGCCTTCTAAAGGTCCAAGTCTCCAGGGTTCTGAGATAAATAAATACAAATAAAGAAGATGGCAAACACTTACTTTGAGCTTTGGGTGGTGGGTAGAAGTTTGATGTAAAGAAGCTAGGAGCGTTGGAATCTGTCAATGTAATGATTCTGTTGTACGAAGCGTTGACTTTCAGAGCAGTGGCCGATCCCACTTGGTCGAATATCGAGAATTTAAACGTGTCGAGTTGGTTGAAGGATATGTCCAGCCTGGAATAAAAGGAAATAAACCTTATTGCCTAGTAATACATTGTACACATAATTATTGTAACATATATGAACAACAAAGTCCCTTCACTGCGTCAGTCTGTTAGCGATAAATGTAAAAAATACAGAACGTAATTTAATGTGATTTTTACAGTAGAATAATGCATGAGAATGGTTCATAGTATATATTTATATAGTTCATATTATAGTAAACTAAAGCCCAGAATTTTAAAGATAAAAGATAAAAATCGGCTGATCCTTTCTTTTCAACGGAGGTTTGCAGGAAGAGATTATGAGCAGATGAGTTGATGGAGGATCGATCGATCTTTTTTTATGTGGGAAGTCAACAAAATTACTTCTCCCGCTCTGGGCAGAGCGGGTGGGCGTTCAGACATTTACTGACCGAAACCCACTCCAGTTCCTTCCTTGCCCGCATTCCAGTGCCTAGTGCAACTTTCTGCTTTGATTCTGCTAGGCCCCTACGTTTTGTTGACATCTCTTTGAGACGCATCTTTATCGGTCTGTTGTAACTAAAAACGTAACCAATCATTTCGTTAACTTACTCAGTAAGAGCAGGTATATTCTGGAACGCTTCCTCACTAATTTCATTGATCCTGTTTCCTTTTAAGTTAATAATCTTCAAGTTGTCAAGGCTCGTGAAAGCCCTCCTCTGTATCAGCTCAATCATGTTGTCCTCTATTAGGACCTCTTGCAGTTCCTTTAGACCTACGAACGCGTGTTGGACTATTTGTCTGATCTGATTGAGGTTTAGGCAGATGCTTTCTAGCTGGCCGTGGATGTCGCCCTGAAAGGAGAGAATGGTTAAAATTTCTTAGAACGGCTGGAGCTTATATTAGATTCAACAATAGGTTATATGCCTGCATTTTTTTATTTGCTAAATTAATGCAGTTTCAGCTTTAGTAGATAAATATGTATGAATTTTTAAAATATCTTTATCGACAATGAAGTTATAAAGCTTCAAAGCTAGAAAGAGAAATCTGAAATGTAATGTGACGTCATATTTCATTGCACCCGTTCGGCTGCTACAGAAAATAGCGTAATGGTGAAAGGGACAGATGTATTTATTTGAAACGGTTATCCCGTTTGCTTTTCTACTAATTTAGATTTGGTTTTCACAGTTATTATTCTATTTTTTTATAGAGATAGATAATAATAGAAGATATAGTGTTTCTAACAATTACAGTATCAAGTCTTTCACCAGTCATATCTCGTGAACTGTCAGTAATAGGTAAACAGTTGAAACCTATAACAACTAATACTAAAACCTTAATAAAATTAATACAAGTATAGCCGCACTTAGTAGGGCTCATTTAGTTTCAAATTATAACTAACTTACCTGCAAGGTCCCTTTAGAGAAATGATCGATGTAATTATCCTGTAAATTCAACCGTTTCAACTTGTACAGGAAGTGGAAGGAAGTATCGGGCACATTCTTGAGCTTGTTGTTGCTAAAGTCCAAGTACTGCAGTTCTATGAGAGCCTTCAGTGGTTCAAATGGTAGAATTTTCACGTTGTCTGCTAGACCGTTGGCCATCTTCAGTGTTGTTAGGCTGTGTAGCTGAAATTAAAAAAAAAATGTAATATTACTTTTTATTATGCCTATTTTTGGATTAAATGGTAGAAGGGCACGTAATAGACTTTTTGTAGATACAAGGATGCTATTATACCTGTTAAAATAAGGTCAGTGCTCTAAGGTAGCACAACGAATTCAAATTTTCCTACTTTTTTTTGGAATTTACAGTTGGGTGCCAGATATTATGATAAAATAAAATATGTTTGCGGTAGCGATAAGTCTATATTTACAGAATTATACACATTAAAATTATTAATATTACTCTCCAACTTAGAGAAGAGCTAAAATGTACTCTTATAAAAACTATTATACTGCAAAATTATTTTGTGTCTGGACCAAGGCCATATACAGGAGCGATTTCAGCTTTCTTTATCCGCTTCCCGTGAAAGCCCCTACGGCCAAAAGGTAAATAAAAAATCCTGTCAAAAACCAATATTATCCAATAGATACCAACCTCAGCAAAAGCAAACGGATCAATGAACTCGATATTATTCTCGGACAAATCAAGAGTCTTGATAGTCCTCACATGCTGGAAGGCACTAGACTCGATCCTGGTCACCGTGCTGCCGTAGATCTTCAGGTCCTCGAGCTCCACGCCAAATTCTTGGAAGTCCTCTGTTCTTATACTTTGGCGGAGGAGCTTGCTTACTGATAGGTAGCGGAGGGATCTCATTCTGGAAATGAGAAAAAGAAATATAATATAATCGACCTTATAACAGGAGGGCCTGAGTCCTGAGATTGGCTAATCTCAGGACTCAGGCCCTCCTGTCTATGAGAGAGAATGGGTCATGATCCACTACACGGGTTCTGTGCGGGTTGGTGGATGTCACGTCTTCGATCTTTTTTGTTATAGAACGTGTTGTATCTTGATAATATTTTCCTTCACCATTATATGATTAGTAAATGCCTAAAAAAATATTATATAAAAATAATTAAAATAACAAATTTTGCGCATAGAGCCCTAATATTATACGCTAAAATTTTATAGTATATGTTTTATTCTGCTTAAGATTCGTAAGCAAGACTTAACAGACAAATTAATGTTTCAATTAAATGAAAATTAATTAAAAGAAAAAATTAAATGTAATCAATTAATGAACAGATTAATTCATGAATCCCCGACCGGTCCTATGCGACCTCGGTGCTATTGTTTTACTATTGTGTCTCGTTTTGTGGGTATGTGATAGGTTAATTGGAAAATTGTATGAAAGATGTTACGCTGACAAAAGGCGCTGCAATGAGCACTACGTTCAGATCCCAATATTTAAAAAACTATACAAATATAAAGACACGAACCTTCTGAAATCCTGCAAGTTCATTTCAATGGAGCTGGCGCTGCTGATGTCCAGGAAGAACAGCTTGTACTGGAAGTTGTTGAACGACGTCTGCACGTAGTCCGACGGGGTGGTCGAAGTCAGGAGGTTTACGTCAACCTGAAAATTAACAAAATTTTTTTTAGAATAGAATTTTATATATCTATTCCCTTACCTATTTGTAAGGATCGTTTGCTATCCATCAAAGTTGCAAACTATGGAACAAACCCCTTTTTTCCTGACAGTATGGCAAATTTTTTACGTTGCAATGTGATTGTGACTTGAAGGTTTTTAAAATTAGTAGAATAGTCTTTTTGTTAAAATTTTAAAAGTCAAGGGGCAGAAACATGTAAAACAAAAACCAAAATTAATAACAAATCAGACCAAAATGCGAACTAAAATTAATATAATGCTTTACATACAACAATGCGAAAAGAGATGCACCTATCTTCTTCGATCTTGCACTGGACAAATAATGGACATGATTCACCCAAATACTTACTAAATACCACAATATGCTTCTGTTGCAACACATCCCACGTAACACACACATACAAACACATATTGGTGTACAACAAAGAATTAAAGATAAAATTCAGAACCCACCTTATTCTCCCTAAGATTCAAGAACCTCAAAGAGTCCAGCTTGTTCAGCATGAACTTGGATATCATGGTGAGGTTGTTCTCAGACAGGTCCAGACTCTGCAGGCTGTTCTCCAACCCAGCGAAGGAAGCTGGGGACAGTTCTGACAGACTACAATCTCGGAGCGAGAGAGTCTTGATCTTCGCGTTTCTGAAGGCATCTTCCTGGAAAGGTAAAGATATTTGTTGTAGGTTATTTATTTATTTAATACTTTTTGCATAAAAAGGGACAAAAGCGGACTTAATGCCTTAGGCATTTTCTACCAGTCAACCTTTGGGTAATGTAGAGAATATTAGTGGTAGGTAAATATAATTCAATAAAAGAGAGAAAAAAATAATATTGGAAGGTTCCGTAAAAGGAAAAACTATGGGCAAATGAAGGAACATAGGTGGCATCAGTAAAAGTCTGACACACTCTCTCGCACCTCCTAAAGCGGGAGATAACATTTTATGAAGTAAAATTTGCATTTTGCAATAGAATAACAATAATGGTCAACATTGGAGCAAAAATTCGAAGACATGCGACATCCACCAACCCGCACTGGGCCCGCGTGGTGGATTACGGATTACCATTCCCTCTTCTAGAGAGGAGGCCTGAATCCCAGCAATGGGAACATTATAAGGCCGATAATGCTAATGCAACATTGGAGCACGCTTGCTTAGAACCTATATTCAGTCTTGACTTAACCTCCAGGGCACTGACAGTAAATAAACTCCGGTCCAGAATTCCACTCCTTAACTTTACGCATAATAAAATTAAATGATTTCCCGAAATCTGTTCTAACACTTTGTATGTTCCACTGTTTGTTATCGTCCCGTCTACTTTTTGAACTTCGTCTAGAATTTAGATTAAGGTGAAAGCGTCAGGGTAGCCCGCGAAATTCAAATTTTCTTACGTTTTTTGCAATTTGCAGGCCAGTAGGTTGTATGAAGTTAAAATTACTACGAAAAAATCGTTCCTCGGGTTATATGAACTAAGAGGGATGTATTGATGATTTTTATGGTTATAATTATGTAACTAGTTACGTTTTACAGTCACAAATTAATAAAATCTTTATTATTTTTTATTTTATAGAGAGGAGGCCTGAGTCTCAACAGTGGGAACATTACAAGGCCGATAATGCAGTTACTTACACTAGCATTAATTGATGTACCTAAAACTGGTTTACAACCCCGTTCAACTTTCTTCGATCACACCCAACTCACGCTTGTGTCGACAAAAATCCACGATTTTATGAGCATCAGCTGCGCTTTTTAACTTATCCCGTAAGATCAATGATACAGTAAAACATGGGTGTGTATTTTTTTACGAGCCCGAACCTCTTTGCGTTATAAAACGTAATGCTGTACTGTTTTATGTGCAGATATACGCGCTTGCCGTTAATGTCCTCGTTTTTATTGGGTGGTACGCTCCGAGATCATCCTCAGTGGCTAAAGTAGGTTTTTTTTTGGTTTATCGGATAAGTTGTATGAAAATGAAGTTATCGGTACATGGTGGAAGTCCCATTCGTGCGCACTGAAAGTTTTGGAACATTTTCACTGTGCATTCAACTTGCACTAGTACTCAACCCAGACCTGAATCTCGTGGACCACAGAAAACACCTTAAAATAGAATAATTGATTGACAGTCTTCTTACGTAGGATTTCGCGGAGTCTATGTTTCCTGATAGCTATAGCGTAGGTTCTTTAAGTCAAGAGAGAATGGGTTACTTTTAGGCAAACATGCTCAATAGTCGGCCAATATCCCTTACCAGCAGGTGTGGTAGTGGCCAAACGCGAGCCTAAGCATAATAAAATAGATTATGTTTCCTGATAGCAATAACTAGTACTTCTAGGCAAGCGTGCTCCGTCGATGACTACATCATGACTTCTCATTAGGTGAGATAGTGGTAAGACGCGTCCCCATTAATATGAATAAGAAAATATACTCAGCTCCAAATAACCTACTGACAGAAACTCTAAATAACTGGAAAGAAGCACCATAACTTCAACAAGAGTTACAGTTATAATTTGTTGGGAACTTACTCTCAGCGCGTAAATCGTATTTCCATCCAGAGATGTCGAATTGAGGACGTTGAAGTACTTGAAGGAGCCAGGATACAGGATCTTAATGAGATTGTTGTCTAATCTGAAAAGATTTAAGAGTTTAGAGTCATGTCTTTGATGAATGGCATAAGGGAATAACGAAAACATTAATCCACGCGCCAATACGTTTACAAATCAGTCACTGCGGCTGAAACTGCGGTAGGAAAGACGCTAGATATCCTTGTGTATGAATGTATTCACGCTTAGAAAATAGTGACTCATCGATGCCCCTTTACCAATTAGATCATAATAAATTAGAAAGCCGTATCACAGTGACCAGTTGAAATACCTACTCTCTTCAAACAGTACGGAAGCTTTTGTCAGTTTTAAAAATGAATACTTCATCTATTTGTAAAAATATTAAATATAATTAAATTTTAAATCAATTACTATCTAGATTAATTAAAAATACCGTATAGTAGAAAGTTTGCTTAAATGTTAGGTAATCACTTAATTCTTACACCAATATGAATACACTTTTAATTTGCAGTTGCACTGATGAATCACTATTTCCTTAACGTGAATAGACTTTAGAAGTACAATAATATTTTTCTTTCATTATTTAAGAAGTCGTGCAGATGAAATTTACAAGACTTTAATATCAAAATCAAGAGCAGATAAAAAAAAAAACCGTTGAATCATGAACTCACTTCAAAGAATCCAAAGACAGTTTGATGCCATTCAGGTCATGTGCAGGCGGAACTTGCTTGATCAGGTTGTTGGAGAGGTCCAGGAACCGCAGCTGACGCAGCGGTGACAGCTCTTCGTAAGGAATGTACGCCAGTTGATTGTCTCCGAGGAGGAGCTGGAAATGAAGAAGGCGAAGAGTTGAGAATCTTATTTAATAAGATTATAATTTGGGTTTATTTTTAACATAGCTACTTGTTAACAATAAACCCAAACAGTTGGGTTTTTATAGGTAGGAAAACATCGAATGACTTCTCTTGCTCTATTGCGGAGCAGGAGGGTGTGTCAGACTTTTACTGACTTTAACCACTCCTATGATTCTTCAATTGCCTTTTGTGTTTTAGGACCTCAGGTTTCTTTTTTAGAAGTCAATCCATGGCCCCAGTAGACATCTCTTTGAGACCCTAGAGGAACACTACACGCCGTCAACGACTCAGGATCGGTCTTGACGGTTACCGGATAGTCACCTGACAGCCGGAAGGCAAGCTACCCATTGCTCGTCGTCTGCTAGTTGAGTTCTGAGCCCCGGTTTACTATGCCCGTTGAGACGTTTCTTCAGCCACTCCTCGTAGAGAAGATTTACCGCGATGATTATGGCGTGCCCAAAGCCCAAACAATGTTACGTAGATACCTACCCATTATGACCACTATAACTTTAAATAATAATTAAACCCTAGAAATACTTAATGCCTATTTTAGAAACATGCGTGACAGAAAAATTAGGTTATACTTAGCTGTAAACACTAATGTATTTTACTAATTAGTCTAATTTTTATTTTGCACAGAAGTTATAAAAACACGTACTTATGTACCGATATCATCACCACTTAATTACATTCAGGGTTTAAAGGCTAGAAGGCAACTTCTGAGCCTGTAATTAGGCCAAGGTCAGACCAGAGATCTAGATTATAGTCGTCAGCGTAAATATTATCTTATTAGCGACCCGCCCTTACTTCGCAAGGCTGTTACAAATTTTGAAACTCTTAGCCTTGTGGTTCGTGGCCTTGAGGTCCTGAGTTTGATTCCCACCCAAAACTAATGTTTGTATGATTAGCACGATCATTTGTTCTGAGTTTGGCAATAATTTATCAATAATAGTATGTACTACTAGCTGCCAGGGGCTTCATCTGCGTTATAATAGAAAATTATCTCAAGGGAACATACTCCTAGGATATAAAGTAACCTCTATGCTAGTCTAGCGTGTACCAAGTTTCATTCAAGTTTTGATCATAAGCGTGAAAGAGTAACATCCATACATAAAATTTTTTGCATAAATTTTGGGTAAATCGTGTCTTGGCATAGCACATAAGTTACTGTACCAACTACAACCAAAGATCACTTGGCACATAAGTTACTGAACCAGCTAAAACCAACGACCACTTTTTTATTTCAAGAAAGATCTTCTCACAATTAAATTAGAACCTTTCTCTGTCGAACAAGTCTAACATAAATAAAATCAGTTTGTGTTGACCCTTTTTTCCATTTAATTGGATCGTGGGCCAATTACATGACGGGGACCAAGTCAGAATTCGAAAGTACGACTGCGATACCTAAACAGATATTTTACTTTTTTTTTAGAGTAAATGGTTAACTTTTTGATTATTTTGGGCTGTAATGGCCGGCCACACGGCATTGAAGGTGCGATAATTTACTAATTATAGCATGACCGTTTAACACACGATTTAAATTTCGCTTCATCGAATTTTAATATGTGAAAATATATTTTAATATAACATTTCAAACAGTACGCCATGAAAGAACTGAGCAGGCCACGATTGAGGCGGCAAATCCCCTCTTTGAGGAGTGGCTGGAGAGGTGCTTGGCGATCCTGCCAACCTTTCATATGTCACAGGTCCTCACCGAACATGGTTAATTTAGTAGTTGGTGTACAACACCAGTAGGTGGCACTACAGTGACAGGGAAGATCAACTATCTCGTATACCTGATACACGATAGTTAATCTTGCTTGTACCTGTCGTGCAGTGATCACCTACTGCGAAAATTTCATCTTGAAGAAGAAGGCCACATCAGGTGCACCGGGTGCCAAAGAATTTCAAATAACTACCTTATCCCTTTAAAAAGGTCTAAAGTTGATGGATGCGGGGTCATCCGTTACCCCATCAATCAGAACCCGAAATAATAGCGCAGAGATTTTTACGCGCGCCTATTTTAGACGAGATTTAATACTTCACTCCCATGTTACGGGATTAGGCCCATGATGCCGGGGCCAGCACTACTCCAGGGCAATGAAAGTCACACTACACCTGCAGCCTCTGGCACTCGTTTTAGTCAGTTTGCACCCTGAGTACCCTGATAGAACTGGGGCGTTACCAAGACGTGTTAAAATGTCAAGCATGCGAGAGAGAAAGACGGATGGAGTTATACACCCATATAGTTTAATCCCTATAAAAGTTCAAGTCGTCAAATGGATCGCGTTAAGAGCTCGTAGCAGGGTGAACTTAATGATAGTTACAGCATAAAATTTAACTTACCCTATTCAATCTGCTCATCCCATCTCGAAAAACGCCACTATCGATGACAGACAGATGGTTTCCGTGCAAGTCCAAGGTTTCCAACATAGGCAAGCTGGAGAAGGCATCTAAAGGCAGGTTCGCTATGGAGTTGTCAGCGAGAATCAACGTCGTTAACGTATGCTCTAGTCCTCGCCAATTATCTCCCGATATGTCTGTTATTTCGTTTCCTGGAAATGTTGGAATGGAAATCATTAGTCTTGGTGGTAACAAAGGTAGGTAAGTAGGTAATCTATTGTTCTGGTAGCTGTGGCGAACACCTGCAGATTTATCACGTTAATAAAACGAAAACGAAATACAACTTTATCTTTTACGGTAAAATCTACCTGAAAAACAGCTCCTGAAATACAGGCACCTAAACTAGATCAAGAGTCAGGGTTTCACATATCAGTAAATAAGTACATTGCATCTCTGAACTAATTTTTTTGCACTTTCTAAGATTTTTTAATTCAATAATATTCTCTATAAAGGATCTTAAGATATGTGTTGTCGTCATTCATATCGATACTTATCACGTCTGCATAGTTGTGGTAATTAATTAAACTTCAGCTTGTAACTTTCTTTTACTTCGGTGCATTGAGTATCGGTTGCAATTTTCATGACATACTAATCTCTAGAAGAATTTTTTTCATGTAATTTTTTACATGTAGATACAATGTTGATATAATATTTGATGGTGGTAAAGGAGATAAGCGAGACCGCACTATAATAGGCGTACTACATGAAGATACAGAAGTCGTTTTATTAGACTTAACATCTCTATCTATCTTCACTACCAAGGTTAGTGCACCTACTCCAAAGAAGGTCTCACTAAGTAGCAATAAATCACCTGTCTCTTCACAAGGCACTAATATCCTTAAAAGAGCTTCTGGAGAGCCTTTTTGTAAGTAACTCAATTCATCTCAGTTCACATTGAATAAATCTTTACATGTGCGGTTCGTTAATTTATCACACAAACCCATTACCTACCGAAAATCTTCCGAACACATTTACAAAATTCGATACACCAATTCTTCAACCTCTATCCAATATTGGATCAAATCTTGTCCAAGTTTAGAATCTTCAACACAAATTCGATCATACAAAGTCTAGCGCAAATCTTGGCCCATAATTTGTACCAACAATTTATTAGAATCTCCAAGACAAATTTGATCATACAGAGACTACCGCCAATACTGGTCCAAAATTTGCACCAACAACTTAAATTTAACTAGAAATTCTAAGTATAAATTACCTGTCAGATCCAGAAGCCTTAGTTTCTGTAAGTATCTCAGTGACCGACTGGGTACGGCCGTCAATTTGTCCTGTCGCAGCTCCAATTCCCAGAGAGTGTTGTCGAGACCATAGAACGCCTCTTCATGGATACTCTCCAGAGGGTTCTCGTTGATTGCAAGACGGTACAGACCTGCAATTAATTGCTTCAGTTAGATTATCTTAACTAATACTATTGAACTGGTAGATTGAATGTTTGTACAAGGTAATATATGGAAATAGGAAATAGGTACAAATCTGAGAACGAAAACTATTTCGTTCAGAGAGAAAGTCTATTCCCAGGCTACTTATAATTTTGGACAAATAGACATTTCGTGAGAAGTCAGCAAGGAAGCGAAGCGTAATAATAACAAAATAGGAATAACATAATTTATAACAAAAAAATTAAACTGACTTCCCAATAAAAAAAAGATACAAAATTAAAAGTCTTCTTCTCTAATTATTTTTTATCAGAAGCACTTTCAAACCAAAAAAAAACCATCAAAATCGAATAACATTTGACGAAGATAATATAGCTGCAAATGATAAAAAACCATTCAGTCGAATACAAATCTCCGTTTTAAAGTCAGTGAAAAAGTTTGTATCAATCCGTGGTATCAACTTTGATACAAAATTTTTCACTAATTCATAGGATTACCTAATCCTTTCAATCTCTGACCCCTATTAAAAAATACGCTTCCTAACGAAAAAGCTACACTATAACCAAGTAACGTAGAATACTTTTACGCTAGAAAAACTCATGTTTTCTGTGAAAATTTCCACTTGAAGCAGAAGCAAAAATAATAACTGCTTCAATCGGCTCTTAAGATTTTAAGGACAATGTTAATTAAATTGCTAATCCTGTCTTAAAGGGTATTTTGTTTATTAATATGAATCCTTTGAAGTGTCTTTCCTTAAGATGGGGCTCCTACATTAATTTTGAGTACATCATTAACATTATCGTTAAGGGATAAAAAGATCTTCCCGTAACTACTATGCTCGAGGGCCAGGATAATAAGATGCGTAAAAATAAAAGTTAAAGAAAGCTAAGATCTTACGGCTGTGTACCTAATTAACATAATTCTTTAATTCAAATGTTTATTTTTTCAAGAGTTTTTTTTTTCATTTTGAGTCATTCTGCAAAAGGTCAGACTGAAAAGTTGAAGCTGAATCGTTTGTCAAGGTATGGTCATGTGAAAAGGAGAGTAGAAACGATACTAAAATAGTTATGATTATACATGGGGACGGAAAGAAAGGAAGAGAGAGGCCAAAGAAAAGATGATCAGATTATGTGACGAGTGATATTAAACTAGTGTAGTAGCGCCGACTAAAGGAGGTAAAACGGGTTGCATCGACTCTCTAGTAAAATGGGACAACAGCAGAAAGATCATGATGAATCTATAGAAGGCCTAACAGGGGAATTCTTTTGTCTAATATTATCCATAATTATTATACTGAGGAATGACTATCATCCATGTATTTCTCAACCACATTATTTGAGCCAGAACCAGTTAAAAAAAATTGAACACATATAAAAACAGACTTTAATTGGTCATTTGTTTCTGTGACATAATTATACGTCTGAAATACACAACTAATCACACGTGTGTCCATTCCTTGCTTACATAAGTTTTAATAAGTGTTAAGTTAAGGTTAAACTAAGTTGTCTGCCTAACCAAAACTTCTACAAAGCGTAGCAAATTTGTCAATGAACTGTAAGGGGAAGGCGCCTTTGTCTGTAACATAGTTTACACTAGCACAGACACCGATGTTCACTCGGTCTCAATTAATACACAGCATCATCATTTCAGTCGAAACATCGCTACAACGACCGGTTCTGTGCGTGTCGCATCCATCGGATGAATTGTAAGTATTCGACTTTTTTGAAATAAAGATATAATATACCTGACCTCCAAAAAATACGAGCAGTCTCCTGAAGTACCACTTTCTGAATCAGGCCCTTAATCCAGTCGCCTAACGAGAGCCTCTTAAGATATTAGTCGAGGCTCGTGGCTATTAAGCCATTGACGACAATCGGTACAATGACTGCCAAATCCACTTCCTACATGTCGACAACTTTGCGAGCTAATAAGTCAAGAAACTTAGTTTGGATATCTTTCTCAGCTTTCACGAGATTCTCGTTATGTAAGACAACTACGAGTATATCAACAACCATTGTGCGACAGTCTAGTCGATCTATCACAACTATGTATATCGGGCTTATTGGCAACTTATTATTATTATTAATAAAAAATCAGCTAATTTTTCAAACATTATTCACTCAAGTATTAATTTATACAAAATCTGCTTACTCTTCGCTCATCACAATAGGCGGATATACGCATATTTGGCTGAACGTCACATATCAAAACGGTTTACTTATTCAATATGAAATGTTATATAGAGGATTAAGACAAACTTTCCCTAATATTAACCGGTGTTACTCGCAAATGGTGCTCAGTCAGCACGAGGCGACGGACGCATGAGAATTTATGTTACTGATATTAAATATACATGTTTTCGCCGTAATCTAGTAGGCATTTGTACTTGTTTTCGTGTTTTCCTTATTTCTTGGGCGGGACAATGAATCTTGGAAGTTATAAAGAAGTAGGGTATCCTTTGGGGTTCAATTCGGTTAACAATGTTTCAGTATTTTTGTGATTTATAGGAAGGTTCTGAATGACAATGCGTCGTTCCAAATTCTGATTTAATTTTAAAAATGTGGGGACTTGAACATACTTCAGCTTTGGTTAGGCTTAGGGCCTGTTTCACCACCTATGATTAAGTTTCGAGTATCTTACTTGGCAGATAATTTCATACAAAATCTGTCACATTTTTTAATTTATTCAGTGAGTGGTGCCTACTCAGACATTGTGAAACAGGCCCTTATAGAAATATATTTTTTATAAAAAAAATAGGTACTACAGTTGACTTATACATATATTGGGAAAAAAAAAATTGTATGTTTGCCTATTTAAATATGTACCTACAATTAAATAGATACTATGGAACTACATATTTGATTTGCAATAATGGAAAAACACCAGATACAAATGCACACCACGAACTATCTGCGTACCTTTTCTCCTCTGTCAAATCCATCCAAAGGATGTCGATATTATGACCGTCCATTATGACACGGGTTTCACTCAGTTACGGGGTCCACTAAGAGCTTAAAATTAATAGGGTGACCTATTAATTTTAAGCTCTTAGTGGACCTAAATATTTAATGGTATGAGTACAATTTACGCCCGTTTTCAATAAGCTATCTATCTACAGTTACAGCTATTAAAAATAAACAAATATATTTCTTTTTTCCTTTTGGCCTAACTTGCTTTCCTATAAACTACCAACGGATAGCATTTCCTATCAAAAGTTGTGGATTGATAGATAATATATAATCTTACTGTTTATCGGGGATAGTTATATATCTATGAACTGCGGTAGGTTATTGAAAACGGGCGAGAGTATATCAATCTATCTATCTACAAGTGCGAATTCGAACAAAATATAAAGGTCCCGTTGCTATTTATTCTCTAGTTAAACTTTAAGCGAAAGTTTTACAGCATAATTTCTATTATGTGAAGCTGTTCCTGGAGGTTGTGTAACAAAGTTAGACACTAATAATGTAGGTTGTAAAGTATACTGTTATCTCTTAAAGCAATTTTATTGTCTGTTCTCTTAGTAACTGGAAGTTATGCGAGCTGTAAATTTTATAAAGTGTTATTTTAACTGCTGCCTTTTTTATTATTTCTAGACTTGCTTGACTAATAAATTACCTGATGGAAAGCAACAATGTGGTCAACAATACAGCCTGCTTGCCGAGAAGTAACCTATTCAATCTTCACTTAAAGATCCTCAGGTTATAGTTATCACAAAACTCAGACTCTGGTCTCCCAGTAATCGCAAGGGCGCCTGCTGAATTTAGGAGTCCTGGTTTCGGTACCCCAAACGGGAAAAAACTGCTATTGATTTTTTCAATTTAACATTGGCAGTCCAGAGTTCAGAAGCTTTCCGAGGCACGGAAGTGGTGTTACACCTTCGTGCCCCGACAAGCACGCCAAGTTGTTGGTCCTACACCAAATCTTTCCTACATTTGAGTTAAAAATTTTGTAAAGGCACCAACGATACAGAAGATTTAAAAAAAAAAAGAAAGTCAGACTCATAAAATTCAAGCGCATGCCATCCCAAAGCGTTATAAACTGATATTAGTCTAACCGTATGATATCCGCTATTGCAATGCAATATAATATTTCTGTATTCCGCTCGTGGTCTCGAGTCCATTCGCACAAAATATTTCGAACGTCGCCTTGGGATATATTTAATATTTGTAGCTATATGCAACACGATCCTGATGTTAAATATTATTTCATTCGAAACGATTCCATTTATTCTCAAATCTTTTACAGACGTAGACTTACTTGGAAAGACTTCTATCAACTAAACATTGACTTTCAATCAATCTACTTTATCTTTTCCCCACTATGTTAGGGTCGCCTTACAGTGGAAGCAACGGGATGTCAATATTTTAAATGGATCACCTGCCTATTTATTTTGATTTCCACAATATAGATAGGCCCGCTACACTGTCCTCAATCCTTGTTAATTCAGGAAACAATCAGTGCCTTAACTTGACTTAATGTCTTATATGACCTTAATAAACTAGTGCGCCTCACAATCTACGATACAATATACGAATACATCACTGCTTACCATTAGGTGGGATCGCAGTCAAGCACTAGTTTATTAAAAAAAAATATGGGGCACTCCGCCCCATTTTTTTTTCGGCATCCACAGTAATCCTCGATCACGAACGGGCTGAAGCTTCGCGCTTCACCTCGCTCTACGTTATTCCTAATACGGTGCGACGCCAAGTTTGACGGGGTCTGCTACGGTCTTTTTTCAAGGAACGTGGTGACCAGCCAAAAATACGCCGACGCAATAAATGTCGACGAATTGCGGAGAAAAAATCTTGGATCCTGCAATCGCAACCAGGTAAACTGTATAGTTATAGGAATACACTGACCTGTAGCTTGGAAGAACTGAGGCTCTAAATCCCTGATCCGATTGCCAGTCAGCTGCAGCATGAAGACTTTCGAACTGTTGATGGTACTAGGTACCCTCAGGATCGGTACGTGGTTGCAGGTCACGATGCCCAGGTCGCCAGCCGGCTTCGAACAGGAACATAGTGCTTGGAACAGGCATGGTGGGTGCCCTTGGTCTACGTGGAGCTGGAAGAAAAGAATTTGAGGGTTAAAAGGCCGTTCAGGTCAGGTCAGGTTGTATGGGAATGAATGAGCAAAAATTTGAATCAAGATTTATCTTAAAAGACGCCGATTGTACGCACGTCTGTATAATTTGAATGTAATTGAAAAAGGCTTAAGCATCGCGCGTCGTACTGTACACACGGGTATACGAAATTGATCGGCCGAAATTTGGTCTCTATATTTTCGTCTACCCAAAACATTTTTTTTCATCCCGGATTTAAGTAAAAATCGCACAATGATGTAAAGGTACGCGCGAGGGGTAAGACTGATCAATTCAGGGTGCTTAGTGCTACGTAACTCTTCGTCACCCTTTTTATTGAAGCGGGAAATCATCAAATAACTTCTGTTATTCTGGATGGAGATAGAGTTAGTGGCAGATTTTGACTAACTAAATCCACTTGTGTGTTGCCCTTTGTATTCCAGGGTAACGGTAACTATTCCGAATAATCACGAAGCCTTAATCCTTCATTTTACTTGAGATAAAGTTGTTTTTGGATTTAATTCAATACAGTTATATGCAACTTTTTGCGACTTTATGTGATAAAATTTCCTCGCATTTTAAAATATATGTACGAAAACGTTTACAGCTCGAAGTGAGCATCGTAGACCGTAATATACGATAATGTTTTGAATAATGTCACATTTTGTTTAGATTGTATGTTGTTGATAGTGGTTTTTCGTACGTAAGTGGCTATTAACGCAAAACATTTCCTGAGACATTGAGTAGAGATAGAGCTGTTTAGTATGAGATCGGTGGATCTCTAAAACGAAGTGTAGGTATTGACAATGAAGCGATAGCTATCGGTTGTCGTCGTAGATCATGGTCGTTTCATAGCTCGTTTTAAATTGAAATTGCACGTGTCAGCAAGAACAGAGAACACGGTTCAAAAGTTGCATATACGTACTGTACTCGTATACATGAAAATACTGGATTATTCTATCCACTTCATACTTCAACTAGATTTTCCCTGCAGTTTAACCTGCGTTTTTGGTCACTGCCACGCTCCTATTATCATGTTTCTCGATAAATGGGATATCCAAAGCTTAAATACTTTTTTTTGTATTCGGACCTGAGGTAAGCGCGTTCATTCAAAGAAACTTTACTTACAGCTTTATAATTATTCTAATATATAAAAATCTCCTGTAACAGTGTTTGTTATCGACCTCCTCCGAAACAGCTTGACCGATTTTTATGATTGTTTTTAGGGTTCCGGTTTTTGAGGTATCAAAAGGAAAAAACGGAACCCTTGTAGGATCACTTTGTTGTCCGTCTGTCCGTCCGTCTGTCAAGACCCTTTTTCTCAGGAACGCGTGAAGGTATCAAGTTGAAATTAAAACCATATATTGAAATTCGCGGTCCCTTGAAGTTGTGCAAAAATCAAACTTGTAAGTTGACGGGAAAAAAAGATACGCCCGTTTATGTTGCAAAAAACGTACATTTCGACACTGTCAAAGGAATCAAAACTCATAGGGTGCTTCCCGTTGACCTAGAATCTTGAAATTTGGCACGAAGCAAGGTATTATAGCACTCATATCGGGAAAAGTCTGAAAACTGAAAATTTTTAGTTACGTCACATGAAAAAAAAATTGAAAAGTTTTCAAGACTCGATTCGAGAATTAAACTGTTTTTATAGGTAGGTTGGTACGAAACCCTCAGTGCGCGAGTCCGACTCGCACTTGCCCGGTTTTTTTTTAATTTTATTTGTATGCATATTTACTAGGTCTGAGAATAGGTCGTAGGCTATTTTCTCCCCTTTTACCTACCTCAACGTTCCGTTTTTTCTCTGATAATTAATTAATATGGTAGAAAAACGTTTGCTGAGATAACTAGTTTATTATGATGTTAATGTTACATAAAAATACAGTGACATCGTAGAGGTAACGTTAAAAAATAAGTACAGCAGATCAATTTACCGTACAAAAATTACTTCAACAACAAACTAAACAAGGAAAAACAATTCCAAGACAATCATAACTGTCCCCAAATAAAACCCAATTCCATTAAAACCATCTAAAACGAAACAAACAGATCGCTATCCATCTCTTAAAGAGCCAAGTTAAATGTCCGCCATATCTTAACTTGAAATGAACGTCCATAATTTGTAGACGTTGTTGTTCGTAGGAATTAAGGCGAACGATGATAACTGTGTTACAAAAGATCCACTTTATTAAAGACTTGTCTAGTCATCAATCAAACTTTGTTATTGTTTGAGATGGCTTCGCCTTAAGAGGCGTTTTGTATGATCTTGAGTTTACAGCTGAAGTTTCGGCGACAGGTGCATTTTGTGGTTCCTTGCCAGTGTCTCGGGGAAGTATCTAATATAGTGTTGATAATACCTCCTCTGAAATCCCGGAATAATAAACATGACGATTAAATCCTGGGATTTAAGGATTAGCTAAATAGTACATGGACGATTCATAATACGTTTTAGAGTAGAATATTAAAACTGTTAGTAAAACAATCTGTTTAAAAATATCTCTTTATTAAAACAAAGCTCTTTAATTTAACGGTTTTAGTATGATGCTCTAAAAACGTAATTGGATTCTTCAATACAATAATTTACTTCAAATGTATTCAAAGCACAATAAGTGATTTGAAATTTCGTGTGTGGAGTACCAACTGCTCTCATCTTTGAGATGGGTCTGCCAAATATCAACTTGATACACTAGAGTCAATTAAGAAGCGAGCCAAGAAGATCATCGGCATTAAGCACTTTTTGAGTCAAAACACTAAAGTCGTAAGCATCGACGCCGAGTTGTTAGCCGGTTTTCTATCAATTATATTTTAAGAAGAGTGCATTAGAATTGCACAATTTAATTCCGTCAAGTCTGTTTCATCATTGAACTGCTAGATGTACAGCGTTGCGCTACCGGTACATGATGTATATTCCCACCCATACGTACAAAGCATTTTGGGAACTCATTTAGTGTACATACAGCTAAGTAGTAGAATTCCCTACCGGAGTTTGTGTTTCTTGTTAACTAAAATCTAGGGGTCTTTTAGTCAAAAGTAAATAGGTTACACTTACCATCATGCGAGATAGGGGTTAAACACGAACCTATTCATAACAAAAAAAAACATAAAGCCCGGAATTTAAACATAATGTTTATGATTCCAAAGTTTGGAAGACGAATTATCAATTCTATGTTATTTACTTCCACAAACTTTAGGAAAATATACTTTAACTATTTGAAGCTCTGGTAGCCAAACCATGGATCAAGCTTGACATGGAAGAGAAACTGACAGCTACATATTGATTATTATATAGAAGAAGAAGATTTATTTAATAGAAGTATTTGCTATCCATGGTGGATTTATGGACAGTCAGTCCTCTTTACATAGACAGGTGAGGTCTTCCATAGTCTCAGTCAACAGTATTAGAAGAAAGTAGAGAAGTATGTCTCAGTACAGTCGATTTCATAAAGACGTTTTCATAGGCAATTGATTTCGAAAATTAACGACCACAGGATCCTTCGCTGAAAAAACACTGTAGGTTTTAGTCAGTAAAAGTCTGACATTTCGTCTCGTTTTACTTGGAGTGAGAAATACCTTTTATACCCGGGAAATTACGCAATATAAGGAGTTAAGTATTTACAAATTATAAACATTCTATAGGGGAAATATGCGCCACGTCCACGAAAAACGTTCAGGACAATGCCGTGGCCACACGCAAACTGAATGGCATAACTTTTTTTTTTTTTTTAATATACGATAAACTAGCGCTTGACTGCAATCCCACCTGATGGTAAGCAGTGATGCAATCGTTGATGGTGAGGCGCACTAGTTTATTAAGAGCCTATTCACTCTAGTCTTGAAGATACCCAAATTATAATCGGACGGAAAGACCGCAGCAGGCAAATTGTTCCAATCCTTCGATGTACGCGGTATGAACGACGAAGCAAACCGCTTTGTCCGGACCGTGCAGGTTTCGACAACGTAAGGATGGATACTCGCCGTACGACGGTTTGTCCGATGGTGAAAGCGAGATGGCGGAATTAACTCATGTAATTCCTGCGCACACTCTCCGAAATGCATCCTGTAGAACACCGATAGGCTGGCTACCCTACGCCTGTGCTCTAGGCTTTGCAGATTGCATAACTGCCAATATGCGGAAACAATATTGAAGTTTTAATAGGTTCTGGAATATAATTGAAAATGTTGACACCATGTTATTTACCTACGTTATGTATCAATATTATGTTTTTTTACCCATATGTAAATAAAAACCTTAATAGTTTTGCAATTTACTTTTGCCACACTGAAGGCCAAAGATAAACGACATGATCGTTTCGACTGTAGGCACTTTCCAAGGTCCTACTAGACATACCAAACAGTCCACTACCTTTGTATTTATGCCACAAACATACCATATGCTAAATATAAATACATATGCAAATAGATATAAAGGTAGCAACACCAGTTTGTACAAAAAGTTAACAGCCGTACAAAAACAAACAAAATGGATTGGAATACGATCCAAAAGTTACATGTTTCGGTTTTTATACATATTGCGGTATCCGGTAAGTAATAGCCGGTTTAGGGGCGTGAGGATCCCTAAAAACCCTCCTCTCTGGGAGTTTTCGCATCAATTTAGGGTAACATAACACATGTACTTTTAGGGAACGGTATCGTTCATAATTTGGAGGGATCCATTGAGTATATACTTTTTTTTGTGACTTAGTCAAAAAGTCTGGTTTGCGTTTGACTAACGATGTAGGAATTTCGATTTTTCTTTGACAGTAGCATTATAGGCCTTGGTAATGTTCCCATTGTTGGGACTCCGGCCTCCTCTCTAGGAGACGGAATGGACTGTAATCCACCACGTGATCCCAATGCGTAGGTACTGGTCACATGTTTTCGAATTTTTGATTCTAGGACATGCCGGTTTCCTCACGATGTTTTCCTTCACCGTTTTTTGAGAGCAGCGGTGATAAAATAAAATAAACAAATGAATGCGCCAGGCTGGGTTTGAACCGGCCATCAGCAACTTGCAAGCCGGAGCAGTTACCACGGCTACTTCTGCTCTTACTATATGTTATGTTACTATAATTTATAAACCTACATACTAAATATTTGCGCGCTTGATACATAACGAAACATGTTTGTTCCTCTTTGTTTTCTTTTACCATCTTGTATACCGTGTTTCAGCAAATATATATATTTTTGTTTTACCATCCTACATCTAGAGCAAACGTTCAGCAATGTAGCTTTCTTGTTTGTTGCTATTAGCATTTTGCAGGCGCTTTTTAAAGCAAGTAAAATAGACATAAAATATCGATGAATTTATTACATAAAGTCAGTTTATTTGTAGTTTTATCAATACCATCATAGGTACTTAGAAAACTACAAATATTGTATTTACTTTCAAAAGATTTATACAGCGTGTCTCAGACATAGATACACAGATGTGTACAATGGATCGTCCACATGAATCTTGTCGCTCCAGTAGATGATTTGATCCCCCAGATCGAAGGCAACGAAGGAACGGGGTGGGGTTTAGTCAGTAAAAGTCTGACACGCCCTCTCACTCCACCTTAGAGCGGGAGAAGTCATTCTGATGATTCCCCTACCAAAAAAAAAGTAGGTGATTTTAAAAAACCGGAATTTTTATATGTGTAAGCGTATAAAATTATTATTCTAACCAACCAAAATAAGATTTTAAATTTAAAAGTAATTAATTCGTTTTTTTTATACTTAACATCTAAGCTTAGCTGTGCAGGTAGCTTTTTTACTGGCTAATTAAAAAACTGGTTTATTACTTTTATGTTATTGAGATTGATTAGGGCAACAATTTTATACAGTTGAAAATAAACAAGTAGGTAACGATAGTTTTTTTTTAATTAGAAAATCGTTGATCAAAAATTCCACCACAAGGGTGTCCAGAATCATGTACTATTCTTTTGTGCGTCGATGTCTGAGACGTGTAGCATCGTGTTGTTTTTATTATGCAAAATAGGGTGGATATTTCCCCATAGAAATTACAATGATCGCTTGCTTAACGTCCATCCGGATCGTTTGCCACCGAGTCCCAGCAGTAATTAAATTATATCGCCTTTCTAATGTTTGACAATAACGAGAGAACATCTTCAAGTGTCGTACGTGGAAGTACGGTATTAAAAATGACGCTAATATCATCCATGAGGGTTGGCTATGAAGCACTGTGTGAGTGAACATGTTGTGCAAGTTTTTATAAGTTCCTATTTAACACAGGCAATATCACTGTAGAATGCTCTACAGCCTAGCTTTTGAAGTTTTATACAAGATATTAATATCTTGTAGAATACTTCAAAAACTGAGTCCCGTACGGTATACCGAATTACCCTTGAACGATATAACTGTCTATAGAAAGCATGGTTCACCGACGAACGGTAATACGAAAAAAATATTAGTCGATACCATTATAATTACCGACAGAACGTTTCGCCGAATACCGCTACATAGAATGAATGGTTGGCCGATACCAAGGTTCAAAAGCTAGGTTCTCAAATGCAAGGTCTCTCAAAAGCTAGGTTTTAGGTACTGAAAAATATTGAATGCAAAAAAAAAGATTTTTTTTTAGGAAAAAAAATCGTCAAATTACTGCTCTCTTTCTTTGAAAAGCGAGATCGAGTGAGTGTCAGACTTTTGCTGATTAAAACCAACCTGTGTTCTTCACGTACCTACAACTATGCCACAGATTACAACGCCGTTCTTTTGCATCGAGGGTTAAATCATATAAACAATCAAAAGATTAATTTCTCATCATCATTGCCAGACGATGTTATGATTTTTAAATCAAAATCTGCACAAAATTCAAACTATTCGTAACGCACTAATAGGTCTCTTTGTCTCACAGTCTCCGGCTGAGTGAGAGCATATCTCCGTTTATTAACTTAATTGAACTCTGACATGTAGTCTGGTCATAGATTAAGCTATGTGTACGAGAGTAATTTCATTTGAAAACGTACTTAGTCTTTCAATTTAGCAAAATTCTTCGCCAGTTAAGCTTGGAATAAAGTAGAACGATCTAATATTTCTGCAAAGGTACCCAAAGGACAAACAATGAACGGTTTTTCATTACTAGTAAATGTAAAGAATAATGATAGCTACGAGTATGTGACTTTAAGACAGCTGTATGTCTTTATTTCTGGTTAAAAAATTAGGAATGTCAATAAATGTAGAAAGATCAATGACCGTTACTCCATGTTTATCTGGTAACCTTAGAACTTACTGAAATGAAATAAATATTAATAATTTACGTTTATTTATAGCCTATACCTATATTACATCATTATATAATTAGCCATCAAAATACCCCTCTACATCGCTGCCACCTGCACTCAGACACATGCCCAAAAAACTGGCATTGCCACGTGGAATGGCAATGTTAATTCATTGATCAAAGAACGAGCCAGCCCCATGTTCACGTGCTAACTACATAATTAAATCCTCTGCTCGGGGATCTCAGCTCGCATAAAATATTTTATAGGATGAATGCCATTTACGAGGTAACAATGTAACTGAAGTATACAGTAATTAAGTACGAAAGCAACATTTTATTGAAATCGATAGGATCTGCCTAGCCTTTTCCAAACTATATTGGGGTCGACTTCCAGTCAAGCCAGATTTAGCTGAATACCAGTATTTTATGAGGAGCGGCTGATATATATTTTATCGAAATCGATAATCTATGTAAATAAAAGAAGAAACTAACTGACTGACATCAACGCACAGCCATAACTATTGGGACTAGGAGCGAGAAATTTTGTACAAGGTTTCCTTTCATGAGGTAGGCAAGCATTATGACAGGATTTTCCAAAATTCACTCTCTAAGAGGATTAAACGGGGGTCCAAAGTTTGTATAGAAAAACCTATTTCCCCGCAGGCGAAGCCGCTGGTAGAAGCTAGTCTAGACATATACCTAAAACAAAGTCGTGTAAGCTACACCTTATACCATTTCTAACTCGCAAGAACGGATAGAACGATTTAATGGTATTTGCTTTGTTTGATTCTCCGCTCCGAATAGCAGAACAACCATTCAAATATTGGAAAAATTCAAGTGAAAAAAAAAACAAAATTAATTGACCAATGACAGCAACGGTCAAATACATTGCTCTAAATCACTCCAATATATTCATTGACTGTTAGACCGTTTTCACATTTTCCGATCCGATATCGGTATCGGACGCCGATACGATATCGGGGTAAAGGTAAGTATAAAATTTTCGCCAGAGCTTCAGATACACTAGCCGTTACAATTGGGCCTCAGGCGTGGAAGTAAGTGGCCTATTATTTAGCATAACATATAATATTCAGACTATATTCAGTCCTTTCAACGGGAATATTCAGCTACGGAATAATCCGTGAGAATAACAAGGTCATAGTCTTATTGTGGGACTGTTGTGCTTATAGTTTTAGTGTTTGGGAAGAGTTGTGGAGGTTTTTGGGGATTGCTTTGTCCATCAATCATACAATCCCATGCCACGTTTATCCGACTTCCAGTCTCTACTCGTAGACTTCGGTTTAGATGTGTCATTAGTTTACCTCCAGTCAGACACTTTGGTATCTGTCATTGGTTTGGCATGACCAACCTGCTGGAATTTAAAATGCCTTACTCTACAAGTTATATTGGCAACTCCAATGTTTGTTATTCTTGTTTAAGATTTGACGAAAAATGAGTGTCACCTATAACATCTTAGAAAGGCATCACTTTCTTAAGTTCAGTTTGACTTCACATTTGTACAGGTTTTAGGGTGTGAATTGACGCTGATGTGGGCCCAGTTCTATAAGCGTGCGTACAAAGCGTTTTATAAATACATCAATTGTACATACAGCTAAGGAATGGATTTCCTTGTCGGGATAATAATGTTTTCTTATTGCTAAATCTTTGTGTTTTAAGATGCAAGAGTCAATGCGTTATTTCTTCAGCCACATCATCGTTTATCATCAGGTGAGATAAAGTTTAAACGCAATAGCAACTAAAAAGTAGTTAGGTACGATAAAGAGAGAAAAGATAGTCTTTTCATGACCTCGTTTTTGGTTAGTGAACATTAAACTTCACTTAATTTTATGTCGTGAGAGTCATAAGAACTTGCCATCAATTTATGCCATTACTTGCAGTTTACGACCTGAAATGAAGACGTCACAGTATTTTTAGACCAATATTTTAGTTGAAGAATTTATTCAGTCATTGATATTTTAGGCAATAGAGATTTTGCAACACTAACAATTTGGCGGCGTTTCTGTTGCTATTTTTATAATCAACGTTTTGGGAACACATTTATTGTGCGTACAGCTAAAGTGGAATTCCCTGTCAGATTCAGTGTTTCCTGATGGCTACAACCTGGTAATCTTCAAGTCAAGAGTTACTTCTAGGCAAGCGCGCTCCATCGTCGATCGCATCGTCGCTTTTCTTCAGGTGAAATAGCGGTCAAGCGCAAACCTATCGACGTTAAAAAAAAACTAGCTGACCCGGCGAACTTCGTACCGCCTAAGACCGTTTTCACATTATCCGATCCGATATCGGTATCGGACGCCGATACGATATCGGGGTAAGTAAAATGTATGAAATGCTGTGCTCCGATATCCGATATCGGGTCGGACAATATGAAAGACAGGTACATATCTCAAACATTTACCTTACCCCGATATCGTATCGGCGTCCGATACCGATATCGGATCGGAAAATGTGAAAACGGTCTAACAGTCAATGAATATATTGGAGTGATTTAGAGCAATGTATTTGACCGTTGCTGTCATTGGTCAATTAATTTTGTTTTTTTTTTCACTTGAATTTTTCCAATATTTGAATGGTTGTTCTGCTATTCGGAGCGGAGAATCAAACAAAGCAAATACCATTAAATCGTTCTATCCGTTCTTGCGAGTTAGAAATGGTATAAGGTGTAGCTTACACGACTTTGTTTTAGGTATATGTCTAGACTAGCTTCTACCAGCGGCTTCGCCTGCGGGGAAATAGGTTTTTCTATACAAACTTTGGACCCCCGTTTAATCCTCTTAGAGAGTGAATTTTGGAAAATCCTGTCATAATGCTTGCCTACCTCATGAAAGGAAACCTTGTACAAAATTTCTCGCTCCTAGTCCCAATAGTTATGGCTGTGCGTTGATGTCAGTCAGTTAGTTTCTTCTTTTATTTACATAGATTATCGATTTCGATAAAATATATATCAGCCGCTCCTCATAAAATACTGGTATTCAGCTAAATCTGGCTTGACTGGAAGTCGACCCCAATATAGTTTGGAAAAGGCTAGGCAGATCCTATCGATTTCAATAAAATGTTGCTTTCGTACTTAATTACTGTATACTTCAGTTACATTGTTACCTCGTAAATGGCATTCATCCTATAAAATATTTTATGCGAGCTGAGATCCCCGAGCAGAGGATTTAATTATGTAGTTAGCACGTGAACATGGGGCTGGCTCGTTCTTTGATCAATGAATTAACATTGCCATTCCACGTGGCAATGCCAGTTTTTTGGGCATGTGTCTGAGTGCAGGTGGCAGCGATGTAGAGGGGTATTTTGATGGCTAATTGTATAATGATGTAATATAGGTATAGGCTATAAATAAACGTAAATTATTAATATTTATTTCATTTCAGTAAGTTCTAAGGTTACCAGATAAACATGGAGTAACGGTCATTGATCTTTCTACATTTATTGACATTCCTAATTTTTTAACCAGAAATAAAGACATACAGCTGTCTTAAAGTCACATACTCGTAGCTATCATTATTCTTTACATTTACTAGTAATGAAAAACCGTTCATTGTTTGTCCTTTGGGTACCTTTGCAGAAATATTAGATCGTTCTACTTTATTCCAAGCTTAACTGGCGAAGAATTTTGCTAAATTGAAAGACTAAGTACGTTTTCAAATGAAATTACTCTCGTACACATAGCTTAATCTATGACCAGACTACATGTCAGAGTTCAATTAAGTTAATAAACGGAGATATGCTCTCACTCAGCCGGAGACTGTGAGACAAAGAGACCTATTAGTGCGTTACGAATAGTTTGAATTTTGTGCAGATTTTGATTTAAAAATCATAACATCGTCTGGCAATGATGATGAGAAATTAATCTTTTGATTGTTTATATGATTTAACCCTCGATGCAAAAGAACGGCGTTGTAATCTGTGGCATAGTTGTAGGTACGTGAAGAACACAGGTTGGTTTTAATCAGCAAAAGTCTGACACTCACTCGATCTCGCTTTTCAAAGAAAGAGAGCAGTAATTTGACGATTTTTTTTCCTAAAAAAAAATCTTTTTTTTTGCATTCAATATTTTTCAGTACCTAAAACCTAGCTTTTGAGAGACCTTGCATTTGAGAACCTAGCTTTTGAACCTTGGTATCGGCCAACCATTCATTCTATGTAGCGGTATTCGGCGAAACGTTCTGTCGGTAATTATAATGGTATCGACTAATATTTTTTTCGTATTACCGTTCGTCGGTGAACCATGCTTTCTATAGACAGTTATATCGTTCAAGGGTAATTCGGTATACCGTACGGGACTCAGTTTTTGAAGTATTCTACAAGATATTAATATCTTGTATAAAACTTCAAAAGCTAGGCTGTAGAGCATTCTACAGTGATATTGCCTGTGTTAAATAGGAACTTATAAAAACTTGCACAACATGTTCACTCACACAGTGCTTCATAGCCAACCCTCATGGATGATATTAGCGTCATTTTTAATACCGTACTTCCACGTACGACACTTGAAGATGTTCTCTCGTTATTGTCAAACATTAGAAAGGCGATATAATTTAATTACTGCTGGGACTCGGTGGCAAACGAGAGAGAGTGTCGTTCAACTAATTTTGTAATAAAATATCCTACATTCAACTACAACGTTACAATCTCCATTTTAACGCACCACCGGAACTATTGAGACCTGAAGCGTAACATTTTGCACAAGGCTCCTTTTTCTAGCGCAGGTAAGAACTAAAAATATTTTTTCAAAATTAAACCCCTAAGGGGATGAAACAGGTGTCTAAAGTTTGTATGTAGTTTACTATCACGCGAACAAAATCGCTGGCAGAAGCTATGCTTTATCATGAATATGAAAGTGCGTAAGTAAAATATCAATGATTGAATAAATTCTTCAACTTATGTAGCTGGCACGCACGGCTATAAATAGGTAATTAAAAAGATTGTCTTCCGCTCCTTGAACAAGTACACAGACTGAGTATCTAATTTCCTCCCCTCAAGTCCAGTCTATAACAGAAAAGTGGAGGAAAATCAAAAGCGAGCTTGCCAAGCCACTTAGGGCACCCATAGTACGAGTATGTGTGCTGTTGTTCACGTCAAGTGTTTGTGTGGGTACTCCACTGTCCGTTACAGCGTACATCTCTCTAAAGTCTGTTTATTAATACCTGAGACTAAACTAACACAGGCAAATGTCAAACTTACATTAATAATGATGACATTACTTTTGCGTTGTGACAACCCATGTAATATAATTTTAGCGTCAGAGATTAAAACACAGACTTATGGAAGGAATTGTTTATGGTTAGAAGTTTGTATGGAGAAACTTAACGCAGGCAAAACCACCGGCAAAGGCTAGTACGGCTATAAATAGCTAATTAAAAGATAGTCTTCCCTTTTCTCAACAAGTACACAGACTAAGTATCTAATTTCCTCCCCTCGAGTCCAGTCTATAACAGAAAAGTGGGGAAAATCAAAAGCGAGCTTGCCAAGCCACTTAGGGCACCCATAGTACGAGTATGTGTGCTGTTGTTCACGTCGAGTGTTTGTGTGGGTACTCCAATGTCCGTTACAGCGTACATCTCTCTAGATTTCATAGCAGGCTGTGTAAACTGAAATTAGTGTTGGGTCTCTGTTTCAATTTGTGTCGCTGTGTAATCTGAGGTTATGAATTTATAGATTTCGGTACGTTGTTAGTAATTGTTTTTGATAAACGAGCTCTATAACATATGTTCTAAACGGAGGACAAAGGCCAGTGTAACAAACCCATTTCACTCTGTTGAGTGTATAGTTCATCCATTTTTTTTTTGGATGGAGAGGGTGCGGGGTCATTTCCTCTCCATCCATCCATGTGAATACTCATAACAATGTTTGGTCTAAATAAGATTTTTTTAACATATAAGTTAATACAATCCTACTCCATAACAACAGAATAAAGTACGCGTACATCACATAATAGATAAAAAAAAAATAAGAACACATTTATTGGGCATATTGACAGGGAATGTTCCTTCCGCTTCTATAGGGGAGAATGAAAGAAGAAACCGACAAGAAGATGATGAAGTGTTCAGATAAAATTATATTGATAATATAATATACGAGGTATTTGGAACAGAGTATAAAGTCCCGCAAACCTCCGTTGAAAGGTTTCTCCAACCAGACGGATGACTCTGTACGAAGGTGATTTCGGGGTGTTGTAAATCTGCAAATCGCACAGAGACCTCTAATGGCGCGATGCAGGATTTCGTAGTTTAGTTTATATGGATAGTCAGAAGCCAGTAAATCTGACTCCAGTCTTGCCATGAAGTACCGTGTTACCCCAGTTAATGGGTTGTGGAGGTCTGGTAGGCAGCCGCTCCTCGTAACATACTGGTATTCAGCTAAATCCGGCTTAACTAGAAGCCGACCCCAATATAGTTGGGAAAAGGCTAGGCAGACGAGGTGTGTGAGTTCATATGTGGCGCCATAGACATCACTACAATAAAAATAAACTTGGGAAGACTTTATGAATGAATTCAGATACTGGTACATTTTATAGAACTGTTTGAAGTATTTTCAATTAAAAATCTTGCAAGACACTGAATCTTAAAGTAAATATTGGATTACAACGGCCGAGCCCTTGTGTCCACTGGGACTGGCAAGTAGCGAGAAAACTTTTTGACACGTGTATCAAAACTTCTATTTACTTATTTGGTTTATCATCCTGTGGTTGTATAGACCTTAACTTTTCGAAGTTTATGACAGTTCTTTATTTTTCGATGATAAATAATACGTCAATTTATTTTTGTTTGATTATAGAATTTGGCGTAACAATGTTTAAAATGATTCTTTGAAGTTGTTCTTGTATGAGAAAACCCATGATCAAGAAGATCTACATTTGAATAAAAATATTTTTTAATTTTCATCCGCTCATAAACAAACTAGTGCGTCTGACCATCAACGATTGTATTATCAGGTGGGATCGTGGTCAAGCAACAGTTTATACCAATAAAAAAAAATAGCTAAAAGGAATATAATACAGCAATTCCCGGTGGAAATCATTTTCACATAACCCATAAAAATCTCTTCAGTCTGTGTTTGTACTTAATAATACCGATAAAAATTCTCCCAAACATCACAAAAATTACCGATACGATATAATATACAAGAAATTATCTAATCGCCATAATATTCATAAAGCAAACGCTCAGACTGCTTCAGACGGATAAAGTAAATTTTCTTTTATGAAATTTTTAGACCGGGATTGAAATTGCGTCGGATAAATACCGATAGCCCGAGCCCGGATCACATCGGGTTCTTATACCGACATTGGCAAACGATATACGATAGCATCCTTCGCCTTTCCGTTTAAAAGGGTGAATGGCGTCGTATATTATTATCGGCTTTTCTTTAAAAATTCACTGAAATATCTATATACATTTTTTTAGTAAATGACGAAAAAAGGAGGGGTTTAAGGGTCAGGCTAGAAAGATTCTTTGAAAGAGTTACCGTGGCCCTGGCAAGCAAAGAGCCTCTGAGTCTACGAAGTGGATTTTGGTCAGTAAAAATCTGAGATTCCCTAGCTCTGAATGGAAAAAGCGGGAGAAGTTGGGGTGATTTCCCACCGAAAAAAGGTTGGGTAAAACTGAAAGAAGACTGAGAGCGGTAAAGTGTTTTTGGATGTTATTTTTGTACGGTTTAAATGGATATTTAATGTAGTTTGCGGTAAATGATAAGTAAGGCTGACCTAATCATTCAGCAAGTGCCATTATAGATACTGGAAAGCATTGGCTGGTGCACTATTATACCTATTGTAGGAATTGCAAATTGAATAGAATTGAAATTGAATAGAAAAAAAATATATAACCGGAACAACACACAACACAACGGTTATATACACAAAGGAAAAGAAAAGAAAAGTACAGAATACGCTGAGCGTGCCCAAACCCAATGAAGAAGAATGAAAGGCCTAGCTTTTGTTGCATTAAACTTGAGTAAGCTGGCTCAGGCATCAGTCAGTGTCTTCAATCGCCTTTGGAAGTAAAAAATTATCCCAAACATACTCCCGGGAGAAAAAGACATCCTATATGCGATTCCAAGATATGGTCTGGTCTACCCCTGTATGAACTTTGTTTTCAAATCCGTTTAGCCGTTCCTGTGAAAAGAAGTAACAAATATACATACTTACTTAGACCTTCATGATATTAGTAGATAATATAATATGATGCAAGGTAAATTTTCTGTAATATATCATCATTTCCTTGCAAAACTCCTATCTCAAACTGCGATAGGAAAACTCGTTAATATCTTATTAAAGATGGTTTGTACCGCACCCTACTAAACTTCAAAGCCTGCGGTATAAGTCCTAACTCATATGTGTAATAAACCACTTTACTAATATCTCCTTCGGCTTTAAAACGCATTTCGGTAACAACTTCATCACGGCTTCCAAACTTACTAACTTTAGCGAGTGAGCGTGGTGGCAAATGTTGGACCAATATTCCTGGTATGGATAGAATTTTGGTCCAATATTAGAAAGTAGGTCAATGTTTTTACTGTTAGACTAGCACTTTGCCCGTGCTAGTCTAACAGTAAAAACATTGCAACGTTTTCATAAAAACCTCTAACACCCCCTAAACTGTCGTTTGAGGGTAGTTTTGAAAAACGAATAATGACGCCGTGTCTATTATTTTTTTTTTTAGAATTTGTGCCAACTTTCAATTCATGTTCATGTTTTAACATACTCTTAAATACGTAATCTTATGGGCGAAGTTTTAAAAATCCAATAATGACAATTTTGTCATTTATTTAGGTTACCTATTTGTGCTAAGATTCAAGGATCCTACGGAATAAGGTTTTGCATCCAATGAAAGGAGATTGCCCGTTTTGTAAGGGAAGCTGGGTCCCAGTGGAAAATGCTTGTGCCCTGAAGATTTTTATTTTACCTAATAGTAAAAACATAGCATTTTCATAATCGGAAACCTTTTTTCATTGTGCCACCCAGGTTCAGGAGATATCATTATTTTTCTGTTTTAAAAATGTAGGTAATAATTACATATTGACAGACTAAACATCACCATGAGCATGGAATTATGTCTCTATTACTTTAACCTATCAATACCCGCGAAACGAGACACAATAGTAAAACAATAACAGCGCGGCCCAATGAGACCGGTTGGGGATTCATGAATTAATTCCATTATTTTATGAAAAATTATATAAAAAATAATTTGCACACAAAAAAATAAATAATATTTTTAGGTTATTATTCCAAACAAGTACACGACAGCACAAAAGGGACCTGCCCCGTGGCATTCTCCTTTCCTCACAACACCATACAGGTTGAATTCCTTAAAATCCCTTCTTAGTGCTCGATTACGACACAACAGGAAAACTGGTGCCAAATTTCATATTCCTAGTTCTAATACTTTCAGCTGTGCGTTAATATGTCAGTCAGATAACCCTTTTATATACATATGTAGATTTGCCAATTCGTTAATCTGCTAAGCCAAATTCTGCCATCTTTCTCCGTGAACACTTGTTCCAGACATCACAATTTTGTAAGTCAGTATTTGTTAATTTTTGAGTGTTTGTGTGTACATAAATAAATAAATATACTCGTATGTAGTTCTAACAAGCACATGCACAGCTAGTTTATTACTTTCGTCGACTTTGGCCATACAAAACAAAAGGATCTCTCTCTTCCGAGGCACTCTACCAACATTTGTGCCAAAGTAAATACCTACCTCTGCAGCTTGAATGTTATTATGCAAAGCAGTAGCAATCGTAGCTGCGAACCACAAGAGGCAAGCATCATTCGGCTCAAGTGTTTGCTAACTCGTCTACAAACAACTAGTCTTCTTCGTTGAACTTTACGAAAATAAACTGATTACCGTGTTCTACGAAACTAAATTTGATAGAGATTTTGAATTTAGAATAGAATAGAATAAACTTTATTGTACACCAAAAGAAGTAACAAATTATGTAGAAACTTAAATCTATGGGTACAATGGTGGTCTTATCGCTGACAGCGATATATACCAGACAACCTTAGGATGGATCGTAAGAAAAGTAATGCAGGGGGTAGTCTGAGGTGTACAACGACCAAATGAAGATATAGATAAGCAAATATAATTTAGTTATAATATAATTTAGTTTGTTTTCTAAACATCATTTTGAAGCTAAGGCTCTATAAACATACACATCGCAACGGCAAAAAGTGGTTACGTGTGAATGTGTGAATAGTGTCGCTGCAGCTTCTTGCATTTGCTTTGAAGTAACTACAAATGTTGAAGTAGTTGCGTTCTGATTACGTTATAGCCAGTGTTTGTAGATAAACTAATTCGTGATGTCACTGTTGGTTGCGATGTGTCAGCGGTGTAGTCGATATCACGATTGCGTTCGATGACAAAATGTGGTTAGTGTGAATCAAATCATTTATTCGTATGAAAATAGTGTCTAACTACGTGTTTTTATTGTAATGTGGTTTTGATACATCTGAATAGATCGTTAAACGGTATCGTCAAGGTGACTTAAAAGAACAAGTTGCAACACTAAGATTAAACTAAAAAAAATCATGCCCAGAAAAATAGGAAATAAGAAATTGTTCTTAGACTTAGAGCGGATTTCTGGATTCAATATTTTGAGTTTTTTAACTCGTCTCAAGCCCTACTAAATTTTTGCTAAAATGCTAAATTTTTACAGCTTTTCAGGCTAACTACAAGGCTGAGAGAGTTTGAGAAATCATCATCACATACCTAATCATTACAGGGACATTAACATAAGACTCCCCCAAGTGTCCCCACATTGAACAGCCCCGTGCGTCTCGCATCTATCGGATAGCATCGCATCGGATCGGTCGGGTTTGAGAAATGTTGCGTAAACATGAAATCGAGGGATAGTGATATAAGGAGGATAGTCTTACATATTTGTCAAATTGTGACAGCCATGACTTAGTTGAACAAATAATAAACAAACACATACAAGTAGGTAATCGTATATTCGGGTTAAATTCATAAATCTCTTCTTGAGTTTTGAGGCTAACCCACAAGACAAGAGTCACCACGGAACGCAAAGGAACACGGGTAGACTTTAGTTAGTAAAAGTCTGTCACTCCCGCTCGCTCCACCCTAAGCTGGAGAAATCATTAAATGATCACTAGGTACACTAACCTAACACCCCATACATTTTTATAATATATACCAATTATATAATGCTATCAGGGCCAAAAATTTAATTAATGGTCAGTTGCCAACCACTAATTAAATTTTAATTTATTACAGCTGCCTGCAACGTCATTTCAGTTTCCGTAGTCAGCTTTATAATAAAATTATAATACGATCATTTATCCATTCCCCATGCGAGGCAAATTCTTTGGCATATTGTATACTCTATATTAAAACGTCTGTTAGGGGCCTCGCCCACGGCGACTTTTTGAAGCGATGTAGTAGCTCGGCTGCCGCGCGTTAGCAGCGCTACAGCCGCGACGTTAGCGGCTTACCCCCGCTCACGGCACGATTCTCAGTCGCGATGCAAACGCGCGTCAGCCGCGCTATTGCATCGTGCCACCCTCCTTTCGTACTCTCCCCGCTGTCGTCTGACACGGTCGCGCGGCAGCCCCGCTACAGACGTGATGCAGCAGCGCGTTATTAGCGCTGCTGACGCGCGTTTCAAATGCGACTGTAGCGCGTTAGAAGGCTTCAAAAAGTCGCCGTGGGCGGGGGCCCTTAAGTATTCTATAGACCCATACCTTTATACAAAGGGTCTTTCAAAGTCGTTAGTACTTCATTATTGAAAGGCAAAGTGGATCTTTGTGCGAAGAAAGAACCTTGACATTACCCACTTAAGAATGTTGAATTTAGTCAGGGGTCAATGTGCTGGAATTGATGTCTTAATAAGCATCGATATTACTGCAGTGCGTTTTGTTGTAGCATCTCTGACAGCTTTGCTTCATCAAGTGTTTTCTTTTAGGTGGGAAATCATCAAATCTGTCCAGCTCTGAGGCAGAACGGGGGGGGGGGGGTGCCAGACTTTTACTGACTTAAGCCTACTTCTATGATCCTTCTTTGTCTTCGTTACAAGGCCGCACAACTCGTGGCCTCAGTAAGCTTCACCCCTGCTGGGTCACTACGGTCGCACAACTCATGGTCTTACCCTGCTGGGCCCTTACTGTAAGTACTAATTTTCACCTTTTAATTCCTGGTAAGTATCTCTTCTTTCGACTAATCACATTAATTTTAGTAGTCTGTTCGTATTATTATTAGACTAACAACATAACGTAAAAGATTAGATACTGATTATAAAATTCAAGGAAATAAAAAACAACTTTCTGCATTGGTTCTTAAAAACCGATTGAAGAACGAAGAAGTTTTAAGAACCGATGCAGAAAGTCGCCACTTCTAAGTTTACGACGTCTCCTTTTCGTGTTTGATGACTAAAAAGGAGGATTTATAGGTATTAAAAAGCTACTTACTTCCAACGCTCTCGACAGTGATGCCCATATCATGAGCAGCAGCGTCACCACCACAAGCGCATACCCGAACTTAATAAACGCCATCAAATTCTGGAACAAGAAGAAACATTGTTAGAAATATATTAAAAACAGCAATCCTCCCCGGCTTCGCATGGGTACAAATATATATATTTTTTATATAACATAAACTAATGCTTGACTACAATCCCACCTGATGGTAAGCAGTGATGCAGTCGTTGACGGTGAGGCCCACTAGTTTATTAAGAGCCTATTCACTCTAGCCTTGAAAATAACCAAATTATAATCAGACGGGAAGACCGCAACAAGCAAATTGTTCCAGTCCTTCGATGTACGCGGTATAAACGACGAGACAAAGCGCTTATACTCGCCGTACGATATATATCTACGTACTTATATACGTATAATCAGGTATAGATATACCTCCATAAACTTTCCTCATTTATCACTCTTTTCATTTGTTAAAACCGCATCAAAATCCTTTGTGTGGTTTAGGAGTTAGTAGATTAATTGAAAGAGGACTCAGAAAGCGATTTTGCTTTACGATTGTATGTATAAAGGTATATATAGAAATATGTATGTATTGGGTTTTGTATTGTATGTTCTATATGTATAATAATAATATGTATTAATATAAAGCTGTGATGATCAATGTTGTATTTTTTTTTGGTTTTTTGATTGTTGGCTTTCTATACGCCTTGGTATATACTGTTAGTACAGCAAGAAATTTGTTTAGTAAATAAAAAATATCTCGTTAGTTTATGATAGCATTTCAAAACAAATGGAAACCGAAGTTTAATCTACAATGTACTAACTAGCGACTAGCGTATAATGAGGTGGATACTGAAAACATTCATTTAGCCTAACAAACGAATTGACAAAACCAAACACGAATAACAAAATTAAATAAACTGCTGAGCGTAGACCTGTCCCAAGTGTCCTGTGACTTTCACATCTATCAGTTTGATGAGATACCCGGCCCAACTTGTGGGAGACCTTCCAACGCTGCGGCTTCCGGTACGCGGTCACGACTTCAAAACTTATCGGCCCCATCGATCATCTATTCTGCGATCTATACGTATGTCTTGCCAACTACCACTTAAGTTTGGCGATTTTTCGGGCCATATTGGTAACTTTGCATGCTATTTAGCATGGATATTTATGAAACTCTAGCAATTTTACCACCGATATCATTTGTACTTTATTCATGAAATTTTTTTTAAAATTGGTCCATGAGTTTTTAAGTTTATTCGTTACAAACAAAAATATAAATCTTTTCTCCCTATTATATTAAGGAGGTATGTGTATAATCTTTTTATAAGTGTTCCCAAAATTGAACCCACACCAAATCTTACGAAAAATTATATTTCCATTACAGTCACGTTTTCAGATACACCTGTGTAATTGAAACCCGTAGGACTACGCATGATACGTACTTAATTAAAATTTTCTCTGAAATTGACGTGGGTAATTCCCTGGAGATGTAATGTATGGGAATTAAATATGATGTAGATGATGAATTTAGGCTGTTGTACTTGTGTAATGGCTGTCAAAATAACGGATGATTATAGCTTTACTTTATTTGATTGAGTAAGTTACCTTTGTTTACTGGAATAAATTATCTAAGTACTGCCGTATACGCAGGTAAATAAAAAAAGTAGAGAATGATTTAAAAATTTCGCCAATGACTTTAAAGATCAAGAAAAACAGGAAGGGTTTTTTCGGTTCATTCATGCCTGTGTTAAGGTTTGATAGTTTCTTGTCTGGTCGTCTGGTAAAGACCAAGCTAAAATCAAAGATGCATTGTATCCCTCAAAAAGATCTCAGCAAAATAGATGAGACCCACTAGTCTGCAAGGGCTGTGGGAATAATAATAATAATAATATTCCACAACTTTCACACAACGCCATCTAGTCCCAAGCTAAGCAGAATGTTTGAAAGTTACTGTGATCTTGAAACTTGAAGAGCAACTAAAGGATTTTTTCAGTTAAAGTCTGCCATTCACTCTCACTCTATCTAAAAAGGGAGATAATTTTGGACTTCAAAAAGAAAAGAATTTACTACTGCCTTACTACCCACATGAAAAACATTTTATCTAAGTATTTCGAGTAATCGAAGAGGAAATTGCTTCAATCACAACGCTAGATCGCTATTTCTTTGCTACAACAGTCATTGTATGACGGTTCGTGCTCAACAGTAGAAACTAAGAGGTTGATAAGGTGTGGATGTGGAACATACACCAATACCTAGAGGAGATAGGTAGGTATTATATACTTAATGGTTTCAGAATCATCAATAGCACAACGCATAATTAAAAACAATCGTCGCATTATACTTAATGAAATAATTAAACGAAACCACGAACGTGTCTGGTGAACTGCTAAAGCGAGAGAATTTAATGGAAATGCAGTCATATAAAAACCGCCAATAAGCCCGTCATTGTGCTTAAAATCATTGGTGCCATTCATTTTGTATTGAGTAAAGTAAACATGGGCCAAATTCACGGCTCAGTTGGCTCTTCTTCGTCATCATGACAGGCTTAAACGGAGACAATAAAATATCATTAGATGGCGAATGTAGAATGCGAAATTTTAACTCCTGATAAGCATATCAGGAGTTAAAATTAAAATTAAAGGAGTTAAAGGAAATTAAAGGAGTTAAAATTTCGCATTCTACATTAAAAAAAGAGGAACCTCCGACTCTAAGTGTAAGGTTATATAGATGTAGCTCCAATAGAGATTGGTCCTTATCAGCTCTAAAAAGAGAGAGAGGTAAAAAAAGAGAGTTGGTAAGTTTTTGCAAATGGTACAAAACCAGGCAACTGCGGTCGGACTCACGCAATGAGGACTCCCCAATGGAAACTGGTAGATTTTTTCACATCGCAAAAATAAAAATTGACGTAACCAAAAAAATAACAGTATTCAGTTTTTTCATATGCTTATGCAATGAGACCTTGCTTGATAACATATTTTTGGATTATATTTCAACGGAAAATGCCCTGTAAGTTTTAATTTCCTAGCAACTGTCAAAATATGCGCTTAAACGAAGTATAAACGATCTTATCTTAAGAGCGTTTTCACATTATCCGATCCTATATCGGTGTCGGACGCTGATCCGATATCGGGGTAAGTAAAATGTATGAAATATGTACTTGTCTTTCATATTGTCCGGCCCGATATCGGACTTCGGAGCACGGCATTTCAAACATTTTACTTACCCCGATATCGTATCGGCGTCCGACACCGATATCGGATCGGATAATGTGAAAACGCTCTTACATTGCATTAACTACAAAGTTTGATGTTTTCGCTGCTGTTTGGCAGACCGAATTATTATTTGACATTAATTTCAGCTTCATACCTCCACGTGTTGTTGAGATGACAAGTCTAGTCAAAGGGGCCAGATGGACAACAAAGTGATCCTATAAAGGTTCTGTCTATATTGACTTGAGTATGGAACGCTAAAAAAAGAAACGTGTTAAGACGTTTATCTCAGCAGGGAAATCGATAAAACTTTTTAACTTTGTTTCTGGGTGACGAGAGCAATGCAATGGCACGTAAGACACGTGCTAGGCAGACGTGACTTGGGTGCCGTAAGGTTTTGCAGTTGCGGGAATCAGGTGGGATATATAACGAAGAAAAAAACATACAGATATCGGTAGATAAAACCTTATTCTTGTTTCAATGTGACTTCTTGATGTTCTGATCATATGGGATGCCAAAATTATATATTAAACAATATTGAAAACAGTACATTGAACAGATTTTTCCGACCCAAACAATAAATAATAACCAGATAAAATAATAAATCATACCACGCATGACAAAAATGATAAAGGACGCAAAATATTCCCAACGAATCCACTTAATATTGAAATAGACGACTTTTATCAACGATATTAAAATATTTTCACAAGAATGAGCATCCCAAATTATTTTATCGGCACAATGTCTTCTTCTTAAATTCGACACTTCTCCCTTGAGAGCAACGGTTTGATAAAGCTTAAGTTTAACAATCAAAGCGGTACTTAAAGATAAATTAAACCTCTCCGGTATCTACATAATATATTCAGATCTCCGTTAATACCAGATACCAGTGAGTGTGGAGCCAAGCTTGAATGAGACGCAGCTGGTATCGATCCACCAGATTTTATGAATAACAAGGTTATATTCAAGATAAGTCTCAATGTTAAACGGTTTCGAGATATTGCTTACGTCTGCGTGGACGTAATTTATTTGACTGCTTATGAGAACAGTAACATTGGTAAGACAATTTATATTTATTGTTTCGTTATGACAAATATAAAACGTGAATTAAAGGGAATATACCATTTTGTTTTCTGGATCCCTACTCTTCTTATATCACAATTACCTCATTTATTCTAAAAAGTCTTCCAAATTATTATTAAATACAGTAGTCTTGAAGACATTTCTGACTATACAGATTTCCTATAACTTATTTTCAGAATGTAAGAATTAAATTTTCATTAAATATGAAGATATTCTGTCAAACATCAAGGGACATTACCAGACACTTTACACTTAGGGTATATTCATGTAGTCAATACATCAAGCAACCCACAAGAGGTATGCCTGTACATTAAGCTACAACTATAAATCACAGGCACTTGGGACCCAACCGATAATGCATCTCACAAGACGCCCTTTCTTCACCATCCCCTTTAGACAGACCGAATAATATTTTAATACCTCTCCGGACCGTTTATTGATCTTACTTTAGAAACGAGTACCCTTCTCGCCACATTTTCCTTTCTTATTATAGCTGAAAAGAACCTCTTTGTTACCAAAAAAGTATTTACACGACCAAGATAATCTGGGATTTAAAGATTTTTGAGGAGGTTTTCATGTGAAGGAAGATAATAGAAATGTAAATAAAGCCGCTTGTAGCAAAAATGTGAGAACTAACTTCGTCTTAAAACTGGATGTCATTTTGAAAACTAGATAAATGTCCTATACATTGGTAGACTGAATTGTTTAGGTAGATATAACATAGAACCCAATCTTAAACAACGAAATAAGACAACCAGATTTACATATAATATATTTTCAATATCAATGATACAATTTTCGAAACAGAACACGCCAAAACTCCTCCAAAAATCTGAAATAACAATTTTGCCATCAAAATCTAAAGCTCCCTTTTACGCCAACACAAATTGGGGTGAAAATATCCAGAGGTATAGTTTGTCCCCGGGCTACCTTATATTGCACCCCAAGTGCCAATGAAATACGGCGCATAGAAAATATTTCAATACGATGCTATCTGAATTTTTCGTTGACACGACCGCACTAGCTGTGCTCAAACAAATAGTAAAAAACTTCTAAAAACCAGTGGAGCTACAAACGTATGAGAGTAGTTGTGACATTTAAATTGGGCGAAACTAAAAATCACATTGATCGACCAAAATCAATATGATTTAGGTGAAATGGGAAGGCAGTATGCACCTCGTTGTCGTTCAGATTCTTATTTATTATTTACTACTTTCTGCCAGTAGCTTCGGTCGCAAGAACGTAACCTATGTTATATACAAACTTTGGACCTCTGTTTCATCCCTTTCTTATTCTTTGTCATTTGTCATTCATGTATAAGGAACCTCGGTACTAAATTTTAGCATACAAAGTCCAAAGGATTGGAATAGGCGTTGATAAATCAGTGAGTTTGGCTTTGATACTATACATAAAGGCTAGCGTTTCTCCACAATCCCACCTAAGTAATGCTAAGTGATGATGTGATCGATAATGAAACATGCTTGCCAAGAAGTACCTAGTCACTGTACCTTGACTTTTAATTATGCTCCCAGCCAAAACCAAACCTAGAACTGGACAGAATGCGTTATAATGTAATCATCCAGTTTAATTGTGTCTTCTCGAATTTACAAGCTTGGTGCTAGAGTTTTTGGAATTGGACCAACGAATTACAATTGAGCATCTTCCAAAAGCTAAACTTTTTGCCGTTGATAAATTAAATGCATAAACTAAGTTCCAACTAAATTGGCATCAGAATTAATAGTAAAGGATTTGCATTTAAGTATTTTGATACATATTCATGAAGCACGATACAGTTCTGCTAGTACATATCCAAAGGCTATTTCATCAATATGTAGCTGCATATTCGATAACCTGTATGAATAATTTCCTGCACATTTTCCAAAATAAGCTACTTTCATTTGGAATTCCACGTGCATATGCCTTATTTCCGTCAACAGGCGACCAATTGTACGCCGGGCAAGAAATTTTGTTTTGCACGTAGTATAGGAAATATGAACTTCCCACCGTTTTCCTCCGACATATGGTTGAAAATCGAATGTAAAATTATCATTTTCCAATGCGGCCAACACGATTCAATATAGTTATTTGTTGTGGAAATCGAGGCATGCGCTGCGGTCGCCATATTTTCCATTTCCCAGCGGAATGGTGGAAACATTACTCGTGTGTTAAAAATTACCACTGACTTAAGCCAGGTCCAGTTACCATGGACAATATATGGGTCACGTTAGGCCCAATGGGAAATACTTTGTAGAATTTTAATGCTACCGGCTGAGTTATAGGTACTAATGTTCTGGTAGTCGAGTAAAGTGAGTTTTAAAGTCGTAAGTTAAGTCGTTTATCTTAACTGCCGCTTTTGAAATAGGTGTAGCCCACAGGTTCTGGCGTGAGAAAAATCTGCGCCAAGGTCTTTATAAGTTTTAAATAATAACTCGTGATCGATCGTTCGCGCGGTACCCACCAGAATTTGCCTTAAGCACGATTGTAATCAGACTACAGCGACCATTATGGCGACACATAACACTAAAATTCAAAATCCTGCATCGCAGTATCTTTACGTTAGTTGACTTCAGTTCTATACCTGATTAGAACAGGCAGATACAATAACCATCTAGTTGGAGAATCTGCTTCTTTCTACGGAGATATGTGGGACTTTTTACCCCTTTTCATACGAGTATATCTCTAAAATACGATCCGTGAAATCGAGCAAAGCTTACAAAAGTTACGAATGATAAATTAAATAATTAATTATTTTATAAAGGACTCGTACCAATTCTATTTGGGTCACCCATTATTTCGGATTTTCAGCCAATCCTTCATTCATAAATCAAATTATAATTACTGGAATTATTGCAGGAACATAAAATGGAAAGCATCCGATTCATCAATCCACATATTATAAATACCAAACGATTTACGAGTATGTTACAATTTTGATAACGGTCTGATATTTCATCAAATAAAAGCTTCGTTAACGAGACTCATGTAAATAAACGTAGCTACAATAGCTGAAAATCGACCCAAATTCAATAATGTTTTTGATGTATGTATAAAATTTGTTAAATAATATTTTTTCCCGGTCCAGCATTTTGTTTTCTTTTTTGCACATCGGTAATAGATACACGTATGAGGTGATTTATTTAAGAGTGTGTGGATGATTAAATTCACAAGAAAGTTATGAAATAAAAGTAAAGGCAGATTTTTTTACTTTATTATACCTAATGATTGTAAATCAGTTTTCTCTAGCTCAAATCCAGTCATCTAGACAATAAAGAAATATTTCAGAAAATTCCAATTACATTGCACAATCTGGGGATTGCCTACAAACCACGCGTGAAGACTCAAATAATTATTTATAGAGAAAATCTTCAACATAACGAACTACAAAAGTACTAGCCTACTACACAACTCTACAATAAAAATAAAGGATCAAGGTCGAGCAGCACTAAACCGAGCCTAAAAACATTAAACCTGTCTTCGAAAGCACTTACCATATTTCTTCGAGTAAGTGCACTCTCCCATACATCACATGCATTTGGGTCGCCAAAAGATGGTCGGTATTCACTCAATTATAATAAAACACTTGAGCACTTTCGACTCAATTTGTGTAACAGTTAACACAGTTGGGTTCTGCAATGAAAAGTGTTATTGACTTAGTAAGAAATGTTGTAAGAGATGCCTATGGTTTTATTGGTGTTAAAGAAGTTTTGGGCTTTACCCTTTGTACAATAGCATCTACAAATGTTGTATAGCAGATATTTGTAACGGTCTTATGTATCTAAAGAAAATAATTTTATGTTCAATATACAATTTTAACTAGTTTAATTTCAAAATAGATTTTAGAGTTTCCAATTTCAATTCCCGGAAAATTCAGACAATATCTACGTGAAACCGTTTAAAATACGAGTATTAATCTATTCCCAGAAATTACAATTTGCAATAATGAGTTAGTTTTCAAACAAGTTAATGAATTTCTGGAATTATATTTCAACGTTCTGTTCAATAGCAAATTAAAACCTTTTACGACTCTACCTACATGAAAGTGTTCTATTTAAAGAAGAATGGGTAGTAGATAAAGTGGCTACAGGAAATATACCTATGTATATAAACGAGTACATACAATATATTTTTACTGCGGTTCTATTCCCTAAAAGTTTACTGCTACGTGCTCGACGTCGAGACAACCTTCAAACAGCGAAGAACTGTCATTGTCAATTGTAACTGTGAGTTGACAATGACAATTCTTCATACATTTGCGTTCGCTGTTTTACGGCTGTCTTGACGTCGAGCTCATCGCCATGAAAATGACTTTTAGAGAATAGTATAGCTGGATAGGCCTCTCCTTTCCCCTTTCAAATCTCTGTTCACGGCGATCTCAGGGCAAGTTTGCACTATGAACATCATCAAATCGTCACACCGCCTTCGCCGCGGTCAAGTTCCTTCAGGCGTCCAGTGCGTGGCTATCTTCGTTAATCTGTCCGTGTGTATTTTTTCATCCTCCTTTCATACACATTCATATTTTTACCTTATCGAATCACATGTTCCTTATCACACTGCAGCAATCGCAAGTTTCGGTTTCAACGACACTTCTTTCTTTATTAAATAAACTACAGTTCAGAGAGAAACGAAAGAGAAATGACAGGTAGACGAACGAATTGTTGCAAAGAAACAAAGGATGCTTTTTGGTAGAAGCACTATTTCGGTACATACTCGTCTGTTATCGCTCAATTTACATAACGAACAAAGAGTCCCGTTTTGAAACTTTTCAAACGTAAGTAAGAAACTTTCTGTTGTTCGCACTGCTCGACTGCCAGTTACAAGCAAGGCAAATTAAAGGATATTGCTAGTGAAGTTTTGTCACTGAAATTATTGTGGGGAGAAAAAAAATCACTAGATTTTTATTCAACGATAGTCTAATTTTCGTGGATCTGTTTTAGAACCATAATTGTCCAATTGTTACGGCTATGACAATTAATATATACTGAATGAATATACATATATATTTGTGAGAAATATCACCAGTATCGATTCTATAAACCAATTTTTCACTGAGACTGAGACAGAACATTGAACTTTCGAGGTTAAGGGTTAGCCTCAACCTCAGAAGTTCAATGTCTTGTCTGTCCTTTGTTTTCAGCATAGACGACTAAACACCACGCCGCATCCGATGAGACCGCACTTGACAGGACATCCTGGGGCAGGAGGATTTAATGGTTTCTCCCTTTATAGGGTAGAGCGGAAAGGGGCATCAGAATTACTGACTAAAATCACACCTGTGTCCTTGAGTAGCACTTTGATTTCTAGGACCACGGATTTCCTTTTCAGAAATTTTCCCTGGGCTTTAGCGTACTACTTATCTTCCCTACGATTTTACATCATTACATCACATCTTTTTCATCACACTATGCGCCGTTGACGACTTGTTCTCGGTCCGAATGGTTACCGAACGGCTGGACGACAAGCTGACTATTACTGATCGTCTGCAAGCCCAAACCTACGGCGGCCGGTAGTCGCATCCGATAAGACTAGAGACACCAAAAGTTTTGCCTATGACAGCGAGACTCGGAAAGGTCACGGGCTGTCAATTTCTATAAGTAAACAATGATGGCACTCATTAAAATGCTAGGTTCGTACGAAAAGTTATGTCAATGACATCTCCAGGAGTCACCCAAGCGTCTCTGTGTTCTCGTATTTCGAGTAACATAATGGTAGCATTCGGTTCTTAGCGACCACGACCCACTACTTGTACTATTTCTTATTCTGTGCCACTGCTTAGTATGAATATGTCTGCCTGCCTGCCTAGCCTTTTCCCAACTATGTTGAGGTCGGCTCCTAGTCAAGCCGGATTTAGCTGAATACCATACCAGTATTTTACGAGAAGCGGCTGCCTACCAGACCTCCACAACCCTTTAACTGGGGTAACAAGGTACTTCATAGCAAGACTGAAGGTCAGATTTACTGGCTTCTGACTATCCGTAACGACTTCCAAAGATCTACAAATGACAGCCAGGACCTCGGTGTAACGTGCTTTCCGATGCACGGAGGAAACTCGTCACCCATCCACAGACCAACTTTGGCAAGCGTTGCTTAACCTTGAAGATCGACCCGTGCGGCTGTTGTTATCTAGCCACGAGCTCCTCGCTTAGTATGAATATGTGTGGAGTACTAAACAAACCAGGCTACCGCGTCGCGCGATCGGTGCCATACAAGTCCATACTAAGCAGTGGGTCGCGCGACCCGGTCGCGGTCGCAGGTCGCGGTCGCTAAGAGCCGAATGCTACATTTACAAAACAAGTTCTGGTAAATGTTACTGCCCACATTTACGAGTCAATAGTTTATTTGTGCTACGGAACCTTTTCAACTACCGGGGTTATTGTGTTCAAAATTTCAATGGTGTGTATTTTTCGAAACGAACTGCCACTCATGTGTTGTAGTATAAAAAGGGTGCTTTAGATACAGGAACACGGCGGAAATGTTGGGCTGAACTGTGTACATTGTTCTTTTACATGGACATGGGTAGGTAAATACTAAAGAGGTTGGCTCAAATATTCTTCCTCTTTTTGGTTAATGTAGCGCTGTAAAGTCTGTATTTTAATCTCTGAGTCTAAAATGACATTACGTGGGTTGTCATGCTTGTCACAACACAAAAGAAGTGGCATCATTACTATTGTAAGTTTGACATTTGCCTGTGTCAATTTAGTCTCAGGGTTTTATAAACAGACTAGGATAAAAGGAAAGATGTAGCATTCGTTAACGTTCTTACAGAAAGATCAGGTACCTAAAACTTAGAATAAGCATGTGTTTCTGTTGATACACACACGCTAGTTCTATGTTGTACGTTAAGTGCCGGTTGTTTTTTTCGTTAACGCGATCGAAACGTTTACTGCGTTTGGCTCACTGATTGGTTAAATTCTCTTGCTTTAGCGATTGTGGTTTCGTTTAATTAAATATTTCATTAACTATAATGCAACGGTTTGTTACATTGTTGTGCTCCATGCAACGCAATGATTTTATTAATATTGTTGTGCTATTGATGATACTGAAACCATTAAGTAATACCTAGCTATTTCCCCTAGGTATTGTTGTATGTTCCACATCTAAACTTTATCAATCTCTTTCTGCGAATCAAAGAATCTCTCTTTACAAATATAGTATTGAACACGAACCCTCATACAATCACTGTCGTAGTATAGAAATGTCGAACTAGCGTTGTGATTAAAGCAATTTCCTCTTGATAAAATCTTTTACATGAGGGCAGAAGTACTTAATTCTACATTTTTTATTGTACACAAAAACATAACATACAACATGGTGTTAAAGAGAGTTCATTTACAAAGGCGAGCTTAACTAAGCAGTCAGTTTTCTTCCAGCTTTTGAGTAGTACTCATTTTTTGAATAGGGAAATCATCAAAAAATTCGCTATTCCTACGTGAAGCGACATGGAGTATCAGACTTTTACTGACTTTTACGTTACAGGACCGTAGAGACTCTATCGATCAACTTCGCAACCCTGGTATGTAAGGAACGGTTCTTATTAAACTAAACTAATTTTGCTTTGATTCCAGTTTCAGGCTACGTTCAGGATCTTTAACATGGCACTTTACTAGAAGACGTAACACTTTGATAGAAGCGCCTAGAAAAAATTTATGCCTAGTTTCTACCTTACAGCCATTAGAAAAAGGTGTGAACTTCTGTAGGTACACACGTATTGTATGTAGCATTAGTTCTATTTCCTGTATATGTATCAGAAGGAAAATCTTTGCTTTATTTGTTAGATAACGAGCAAAGTACAAACGTACGTGAGAGAATGCCGCAAAACTAGAATTAACTGCAGTATATAAAGGACAACAATGCAGGCAATTATGACGGTCGAGTCAAGGGCACAATTATTTAATAAAATTGCAGTGCGGAAAAACACTTACAGGTAGGTACCACATGCTGGATCTGGGTATATTTTATATGTATTGTTTAATTGACTCGGGAAAATGGGTGAAAAATAGCCACCACACACATTTTGCACAGACTTGCCAAATATACTCCTACAAAAAAATCAGTCATCCCAAGAGTGTCGTCTGCGATGGTATGGCCACATCATGCGTCGCCCTAGGGAGTACGTCGGCCGGAGATGCATGGATATGGCTGTTCTTGGGGCTAGGTCCCGTGGTCGCCCTCGCAAGCGCTGGCTGGACGTCGTCAAGTCCGACATGAGAGCCAATGGCCTTACTGGGAAGGATATTGAAGATCGGGCAAAGTGGAGTAAGCTTAGCAGGAAGGCGGACCCTGGTAACGGCCGGGACTAACGCCAGGCAGAAGAAGAAGAAGAAAAAAATCAGTCATCCCGTTTCGGAACAATTCTATAACAAACACTGTGACACGATATTTTTTTACATATTAAATTAAGCATAATAAAAGCATAATCAGCGTAATATTGTTCCCATTGCTGAAACCCAGGCCAAACCCACTCTAGGAGAAGCTAGGCCCACAATCCCCAGTGCGGGTTGATTTATTAGATTTGCCGACAATTTTGATTTGGATATATTAGATTTGCCAACGTAGGATAGCACTGTCTGTTTTGTTACAAAGTTACTGGACCCATCAATAAGAGCGGCTAAGTCAGTGTCACCCTGGCTAGCTCGCCATCCGGTAAGGACCGAGACCGGGTTGTCGGCGCGTTGTGTTTCACGCGCGCCTCAAAGAGTTGTCAGCACGATTGACGGGACTCGTTAGGGCCGATACCTGCTAGGACTGCGGGATTGTTCTCGCAAAAGGGAACTGAAGGTGCCACTGGTGACACACCTTTCGCACAAAACATAATAATAATAGAGCAACTTCTAAAGATGGCGAACGGTAACCGTATTTTTATTTCATGAAATGAATTAGGTAGGGTTGTACGACATTGGTCATGTTGGTAATTCGTCAAATACGCAGTTCGTCAAATTTGAAATTGGTCATAACCACAGTCAAAACTGTAGTTCGTCTAATCATGAATTTGCCAAATTATGGAATTTATCCTAAGTAGCAGTAGGTAGGGTACATTGCTCGCAGAACAGATGGTCGTTGAGGCTGGAAGGTTCTGGAATAGTGACCGCTTACTAGAAGACACAGCGTTGGAAGGCTTTCCAAAAGGTATACCGACGTCCTGGTAAAATTCAAGGGAACCCAAAAAATGCTAGACGCACAGGTTCGTTGTGGCGACGCTTGGAGGCCTATGTCCAACCGTGAACGTCATGCGGCTGAGGTGATGATGATGATTGGCCAAAGTAAACTCATAAAAAGAACAACAAATGAACCGATTACGGATCATTAAATGCAATAGTAATCAATGACCCAGTTTTGATTGAACATTATATCATATAAAATAGAATTATGTATCAAACATTAATGACCTGATTGCGAAGAAATTGCCAAGTAGATGGGTTTGAGAAATTGATAGGTACTTAATGTATGTTGATTGAGCACTTTTTTTTATTTAAAGTAAATTGAATGGATTGTATTTTGTTCGATTTTTGATGTGTTATTAAATTGATTCATGTCTGATGATTAATGTAAATAACTAAATACCGTTTCCGTCCCCATAGAACAGATGGTCGATGGGGACGGAAGGTTCTAGAGTGGCGGCCACGTACCGGAAGACGCAGCGTCGGAAGGCCTCCCACAAGGTGGACCGACGACCTGGGGAGGGTCGCGGGAATCCGATGGATGCGAGACTCACAGGACCGGTGGCTGTGGCGACGCTTGGGGGAGGCCTATGTCCAGCAGTGGACGTCTTTCGGCTGAGATGATGATGATACAAAATTAAAATTTTCGTGGTACCTGTAGATGTGAAAAATTTGCACAAAGCGCAGTTGGCCTTTATATTCGTTTAGCTCTCCCGTTTTTTGAAATTGAAGGGATACCTTATAAATAAAATTTAAGACATAGAATTCAATATTAGTAACAAACTCATTATGGCCTTATCTCTTCCTAAGGGAGAACAAAGAAGCGACCGACAACACAGTGACTTTCATAAAAACTACTGTTACTATTAAATTATTATTTATCCGAACTACGATATCCACATCCACAATATTAATAAAATTATTTTCTCTTTCATGCACTACATAGGTACCATATTGATTAAATTAAAAATTTATTACCTTTAGAGCAGCATCTTAATTTAATTTACAGCTTGTTTTCTCTTTTAGTCTTACACATTAATTTATTCTATTTTTAATAAATATTTGGCCAGTAAATGAAGCTCCGCTGGTCATTTTTTAATGGACCATCAAAAATTTTAGACGGGCGTATTAAATACTCTTTTGTTATAAAGTTTAATGAACGGAGGAGGGGAGGGTTTTCTCTTTGTTGTCTCGCTAGACAAAGAGTTCTCATATTGATTCCTGCACCGAACAAAATACATTTGCATTTAGTTCCTTTAGTTCTTTTGTCTTGGTTCTACGTGTTTATTTTGGAATGTATTTAATTTCACTATAGTACCTATAATATAATGAAAATTTTGTTTGATAATCGAGTTTACGAATAACTATATTCTACTAGCGGTTCCAACCGCATAAAAGTAGGTCTGTAAACAAACTTTGGACAACTGTGTCATTCCCTTAGGGGGTTGATTTTTGAAAATCTTGTCTTAGTTCTTAGTTCTCTAGTCTTAGCTCGCTCACGCCATAAAAGGAAACTTTGTGCAAAATTTGACTTTCTTCGTCGCAAAAGTTTCGGCTATGCGTTGATTATGTCAGTCAGTCAGTTTTTCCCTTTATATAGACAGATTAATAATGCAATGTACCTACGAGTATTTAACGATAATTTTTAATGATGTCCATAAAATTTAATGATGCCATTGTTATAATATTAAAAATAAAATAAAGTCAAAAATCATCATTAATCAAGGTATCATGTATTTCAGTGAAGCGTCACAAAATTTTCAATTCGCCAGCAATAAAACCCTTGGAAAATAGTCCCGAAATTCGCAGGACCAACTAACCGAAAACTGTAGGCCATCCGTCGAAATCAATTCAATTAATCCTTAATTAAATTAAACCAGTTAAAACACGTAGTTGACGCGGCCGAGGCCTAAATGAAGCCAGTGTGGGCCTCACTAAATCCGGATTAGGACGTCGCAATCGGAATTAGGTCGGTCCGAAGACTGTGACATCGATTTTAGTATAACTTGGTGTTCGTATGTTTATATTTTATCTTTTAGTGAGATTTAAACTAGTGCGCCTCACCATCAACGATTGCATCACTGCTTGTCATCAGGTGGGATCACGGTCAAGCACTAGTTTATACCAATAATAAAAAAATATATAGTAAAAGATGAAACTGACTGACATATCAACGCACAGCCGAAACTATTGGGACTAAGTGTGGAAGGTTTTGCAAAAGGTTTTCTTTTTTGATAAAGGCGAGAAAAGGGGGAAAATACACTTCAATTCTCATGTCTGACTTTTAAAACTTTTTAGTGCTTGGGGATTGGCAACATGAAACAAAAGGCCTTGATAATAAAATCTTAGATCTAGTGCCTGAACACCTGTAACACCAAGGGCACTGTTGATACCATGTAGACGAAGGAAAATGATACACGTGTCTTTTGTTATAAAAGATAGATCAGTTTAATTTTATGTATGTACAAAAGTGAATCTAATGACGTCATGCGTCATAAATTGATAGGGTAGAACGCATCAAAATCAAATTTGGATCTTGTAGGTCTATTTAAATCTCAATTTGCGTACGAAGGCTGCCATTATGGGTCTATATTATTAATATCTTTAGCTTTAGATTAGAATTTAGATTTAAAGAAAAAAAATGCGACCGTCTTTTTTACATAGCATGACAGCAGGATAGGTAGAGAAAAGGATAGGTAGCTAGCTACATTGTATAAACCCAACTGTCGATAAACTGTCACCCGCACCATCCTATATCAACAGAAGTCAGTTCAGTAAGTTTTTAATGAATAAGCCCAACTTCTTACTTATTCAGTAACAACTTACGAAATCTGATCCTGATAAATTGTCCTTAAACACAAGACGACAAGGATAATTTAATTCCCTGAAGCTTAAAGCAATCTAACTTTAACTTCAAGATCACGAACAAAACCCCATATAATTTACAAAGAAAAAAAAAAGATTCTAAAAAGGTTGCACATTATGCGCAAACTAGAGCAAAAAAAGAATTAGCTCGGTGTTCACGTGTCACCCTGACCCACAACTTTCAAGGCAACGAAAATTGTTTGCCAAGATTTACATCGCAGCTCCGCTTTTTCCAGCTTACGTATGAAGCCACACAGCGCTTGAATCGCTTTAGAATAGCTCACTTTACTCGACTTGGCGATTAAATTGGGTCACTTTACTCGAATCGGTGATTTAAAGATAGCGCGGTTTATTTTAACGCGGCGATTTGAAGGTTTTTGTTGTGATTATGTCTGCTGAGCGGATTTTCAAAATTGGATTTTTTTGGTTCACTTTTTGAGGGATTTAATCCTCACTATACACAATGGCTGCTAACTAAGTCCCTACTTTATATTCCATTGCAGGGTTTGGTTTTACGACTTATTGTGATGGGATTGTAGCATACGAATAGTGCGATTGAGGTCAAAAACTTCTAGCTTCGTGCATTGTGCAGAAGTCATTTCAATATCGCATTTCTGGAATGTTCTCTATTCGCCATTGGTCAATTTGAAATAGGAACAGTTGTGTAATAGCCAATAACGTCGCACAATCGCAATACATCCCCTTCATTCCGATGTTTCCCGACCTTAATAATGCTTCGATGTGATTACAGAATCAGTCATGCGCTTAATTAAACGGACATCTCTCATATAGTAAAAAAAAGATTAAATGAACAATCACGTTTACGTTATTTGAAGGGGCAAAAGGAAAGGCAGGGATTGTTGGATATGAATTAATAATTTAGAGTAGGAACTCATTAAAGGCCCGGGCACAAAACTGCGATGCGACGTCGCATCATAAAAATCTAGGTGACACAGTAGAATAGTTTAATACTAATTTTTTGTTAGAAATGTTTATAAAATTCGACTATACAATCGTAGTGTCAGTGCAGAATCAATATTGAAGCAAAATATATTTCCACAGATGTCAAAGTATGTTTGATTTCGATGAAAGCAAAATTCTTCGTTCCCCATTCGATACATCAGCCAGCAATGTTCACGTTAACACAAGTGATTACCCCAGCTTTGTCCATAGCTTCCTCTCTTTTCGCCCTAATCCCCGGGTTTCTGCCAAAACCCAATTGATCCTCACTAAATAGGTACCGAAACACAATGTGATAGGTTCCGTATTACGACTTCCATGTTACTCGAACACCAGATTTTATTTGGGACAAAGAATAAGACAAATTCTTGTGATCTTACTGTAGTAATAGATGTATGAAAATATTTCTCTGGTATTGTATTTCGAGGTTACATTTTTTCATGAAATGTAAATGGGTTATCAACTCTGATGTCCTGATTTATTCTGAAACTTTCAAATTTACATGTAGTGGTGCGGAAAAATAACCCAGCTTTGTCAATTCCTACAAATTGTTATTTTATTCACAAACTCATTGGATTGAACCTAATTGGCTTAGGGCCTCGTTCACCATCTCCGAGTAGGCACTACTCACTGAATAAATTCAAAAATGTGACAGAATTCGTATGAAATTATCTGTCAAGTAAGATACTCGAAACTTAATCATAGGTGGTGAAACAGGCCCTTATAAAACAAAAACGGTTAACAAAATAAAGTTCGAATCAAATTAATTCAATCGCTAATTAAGTTTATTGAACAATATAATTAAATTCGTTAGTGGCACTATCAATCAATAGATTGCTTTGGTTAAAACACCAGCTTTAAATTATCACACTCATTATTCAGTAGTCAATAGTTTAATTTAATGAGTAAACTGTGTATTTAACATAAACATAACATAATCAGCCTTTTAGTTTTTCTACTGCTGGGATTCTTTCCACTCTACGAAAGAGAATATGATGGAAGTTACATGCCTAAGATTGATTTTAGGAGGTGGCAGTTTCCTCGTTATGTTTTCTTTCGCCATTTGAGAGAAGTGGTGTTAAAATAAATTACACTAAGTTAAGCTCTTTGCTGGGTTTGTAGGTATATTTATTTAAAGGACAAATTTAATATTTGTTTTAGTAGGCAGCCGCTCCTCGTAAAATACTGGTATTCAGCTAAATCGGGCTTGACTGGAAGCCGACCCCAATATAGTTGGGAAAAGGCTAGGTAAATGATGATGATGAGTAGGTACTCGTACATTATTAAAGATAGTTGCAAAAAATGGATTATAAAAGCCAATTATTGGATCCTGTATGTGGGGCATGATATTGGACGGCGATGGCCTGAGTTAATTGAACGTAACGAAATTCTCTTCAGGGAAATGACATATAATAAAACGAGGTAAATGTTTAGTTTATAGAGCTATACGCTGTATATACAAATCCCATCCTTTGATCTAACATCGGGTCCAGTTTAACCCATGTCACGCGAATTTACAATTACCATAATTTGGAAACCTTCAATAGCTGTCGAACTAAATCTATTTTTTTAACGGCTGTGTAAATTATAAAAGGTATAGTTCAAACAAAGTGGGTCAAGTTTGACTTTCCCACAAACGCGGAAGGTAATTTTGGTGCTCAATAGATTTTTTCCGTCGTTCCCTACTCGAACGTGAGCCAATTCCAAATCAAAGCAAGCCTGAAACATTGGAAAATGAACTTTATTTTTATCACTCTTAAGTATTGTATTGTTTGGAGATAATTATGCTGAAAGTTAGAGTCGGGATTTTATTCCATTAGGATGTTAGTTAACAATCTATTAAATGTTGTTTGGCTAACTTTGTAGGGACTTTGAGGTCGGGGTTGTTCGGCCAATATGTTTTCGAAGCATGTACACGATTTATCACTTCGGTAAAGGAATACGTTGGGTAGCCCAGTTTTCTCGTAACAATATAGCGGGACTATTGTCCAGGGAATCTAAAGGAAACGCACGTAGATTGTCACTGGCTGTGTTTACTTTAACGGTGTTAGGAAAATAAATCAATGTTCCATTTTTTTCCGCCACAATATGGCCAGGTGGGCGGTAAATCTAGATAAAATGAGAAACTAAGGGACTAAGAGGGAGAAGTTTTGAAAAAGGTATTTTTATAACGTAAGCATTAGGAGAGGATTTCCCAAAATTCACCTAAAGGGATGAAACAGGGGTCCAAAGTTTGTATGAAGAAACTTATATTCACAAGAGCGAAGCCTCTAGGAGAAGCTTGTTTCCAGTCCAGAGCAAGAGGAACCTCAAAAAAATGGTTTGATATCTCACAACACCCAAGTTTATATGGCTAGGTTTTTTACCACACACCTAGGTACTTTGTAAATTCTTGTGAAGACACTCGTACATACAAACTTCCCATTTATATTCGTAGGTATCTTTACCTTAGCGTTACTTCCATCAGCTTCAGTTTTAATTAAAGCCAAATTAAACGAGTTGATAATTACTTTTTGTTTATGTTTGACTGTTCTTTGTTGATGCCTTAAAGCTTCGGATCTCCTGTTGAATGCAAATCGTGTGACATTTAATTATGCAAGGAGGTTGGTGCTGTTGTAAGAACGGTGGGTTAATAGATATTGGACGTGGTGTTTTTTTACGTCAATTATTAAATTATCTTGTCTATTTATCCGTATAAATAAATATGAATGTTTCAATGTATTGCTAAGCGTGAAAATCCAGAATGAATTGATCAATTTCGATAAACTTTTGGCAACTATTTTATGAAGTGTCAGGAAAGAGGCAGATTTTAAGAATCATCATCATCTTCCTGCACTCTCCCGTATTATTTGGGGTCGACACAACACGTTTTTTCTTCCATACTGTCCTGTTACCCCTCATGCGTTCACTAACTTCCTTTTCTTTCATCGATCCTCACAATCTGCCCATAATTTGTTTGTCCTCCTTTTCCCTTTTCATCCATCTACACATTGGTATACTTATCGTAACATGCTTTTCATCCCTCCTATTTAAATGCATATTAGAATGTACAACTAAAATGAATAATTTTGTTATTATTAGTTATTTTTGCATTATTCATACTAAATACTTATCTACCCATAAATTCTATAGGTCGGTAGGTAACATTCTTAAACTGAACGCTACAAACAAATCTACCAAGTCAAGACACCAGTTTTTAATTTATTTCACCGACTGTACAAACTTTCAAACGAACGGGACGAATTATTTCGAACAATTATTATCGCTGTAATTCCTGACATTTCAGTTTGGGACCCTCCGTTAACGAATCATTTTAATATGATTACAAATTGTGCGAAATTTGCTGCTAGCCATTGATAAAGTTTGTTTGAACACGAAATTATTATTTGGATTTTGGTTCGTAACTGTCTAAATATCGTGTCGTTTCTGAGCAACGTAAAATGTATGAAATGTCGCTAATTTGTCAATAACAGTAATGGAATGTTTCCAGATAGCTTGTGCTTTAACTATGATATTTAGAAGTAAGATCAATTGGTGTTTTACAGAAAAAGGAAGATGACGGAAGAAGAATGGAAGATTCAAACTGTTGCACCGACCCTAAGTTATAAGAAGGAAGATGATAAATATAGAAAACAGAAAAGATTTCTTTGTTTCGCTGGCACACCACAAGACAAAGAGGCTTGGTTAGGTTAATGTCACTACGGGATGACGCTAGCTGTCGGCGGGTCAACACTAGTACGGGGCAGTGGAAGCCACACCCATACCTGCAGCCCCTAATGTACTACTAACTGCGCGAAGGAACATCATCAGAGTGGTTTTAGTCAGTACGAATCTTACAGATTTCTATGCCCACTTCAAGTTGAAAGATTTGCTAGAGCAAAAGAGCTGGGGAGTTTCCACCCCGAAAGAAAAAAGTCTACTAATGGTAATGTCATGGCAAACCTAGCTTAACTACTCATTTAAGTGACCAAGCTTCATGAATTCAAAGACCATTACATATCATTACTAGACAAAACAATGCATAACCATACGTTGTACCTACTACGAAATTATTTCGAGGCAATTGCCGACCTACAGTGTAACGACAGCGCATTGTGAGAAAAAACCTTTACCTACAAAAACTCAACAAGCAATATTTAAATTGCTGTCATTTGCAGAGTTAGCAGTGTGCAAATTACGCTAGCGAGTGCTTATGCTGGCGAAAATGACATTAGGTTGTGAAGTACCTTTATTTTTGCACTTAAAAATGTATATCTTTTTAGATTAGTTCAAGAGCTAAACAGCTGGTTGGTACTCTGTTTTAACTCAATGGTTAATTGGTAAAGAATGCCTTATCGCATTAACCTATCACATACCCACAAAACGAGACACAATTGTAAAACAATAACAACGCGGTCTCATAGGACCGGTCGGGGATTCATGAACTAAGTCCGACTATGTACCCTTACTGTGGCGACTGCGCACCGAAAAATGCATTTTTGGAAAGCAGGGAGGACCACCTGTCTAGAGGATGATCAGGTGAGAGTTGCGGGACTGCGATGGTTGCGAGAAGCACAGGACCGTTCGTTGTGGCGTCACTTGGGGAAAGCCTATATCCAACAGTGAACGTCCTTCGGCTGAAATGATGATTATGAGTGATGACTCAATCATTATTGAACAGATTCATTGGTATGTCAGAAGTAACACGATCCACGGGATTTTCCGAAACAGTTATCTACTGTAGTCCTGGAACGCAAAAGGCAACTGAAGGACCTTTATCCGCCCTCACGCTACATGCAAGAACGCCAGAAGTCATTGGATGATATTCTACTTTAAATGGTAATCAATACAGTTTGCTGAAAATTGTCTCTTACGTTCCTCAATGTACATAAGTACTACTACAGCATGACAGTATCGGCAATACTGTAGCATAGTAGCTAGCGATATCTACGAGGTCAAACGTGAGTCGACAAATAATCGCTTTAGCAAGGTTCATGTCAAAAGTTCAAAACTGCAAATGCACTCGGAGTAGGCAATAAAATTGGCTAAAAGACTTGGAAACTTCAAAAGTCCGCCTACGTACGAGCGCACCGCAAAGTGTACGGAAAATGTAAAATTATACATTTATAAGATACGAATGAAACACGATATATTCCGTAGAAGTTATTTCATTTCTAGTTCACAAAGAAAGGTTTTGAAAGGAAAGCAACATGATTTTTGAAGTAACTTCCTTACATACGAACCACTGCGGGAGAACTTTTGTTTTGTTAGCACTGAATAATCTAAAGTATTGTTAAGAACACATTGTTTTTAGATGAAACAGAAAGAGATGGTGATGTATAAAAAGCCATCAATAATAACACCATACTCGTTTGCTTTTGTTTTCACAACTACGAACGTTCTTCGCGTTTTTGCACACTATTTTTGTTTCTACAAACGCTACTTAATTTTGAATATTAGAATGAAAAATATAGTTGTTAACAAAAATTTTAATCATTGTGAGTATATACATAAGCTTCTGCATTAATTTCCGTCTCCGCTTTTTCTTTTGATATCTATTTCTGTTTCTGCTTCTATTAAGACACCTTCGTTGCGTCACTACTATCAATTAAATGAAACTTGCTCTTTACAGGAGCAACTTTAAAATGTGCCAATTTAAATCATGCTGAAACTTTACGAGTTAAATTTACAACTCGTAAAGTTCATAACTCTAGTTTCTGTCTAATTCTTGTTTTGCCAAAATTACTTCTTATTTACGACATGTCTCATTCTCTTGGAAATTTTCAATTGTTTCATAATACGCCAGAAAATTTAATAGGTACAATTTTTTGCTCCATTTTGAGTTTGGTACATGACATCGTTGTTGTCTGTAGTTTATAAGACAGCGCTTTAAAATTTATTCGTTGGCTTCAACAACGAAATCATTTGCCTGATCTTTCTACTAATAAGTCTTTCATCATCCGATAACGGGCTGATTTTTGTTAGGCTTCCTATCGATTTTTGCATCACGTTTCAAAGTCGAAAAAAAAACCGTTTTTCTAGGTACCACTTCATCTTTTCTTTTGTTATTCTGTACACAACTCTGAACCCTAGTTTCCTTAATAATCATCATCTGCCTAGCCTTTTCCCAACTATATTGGGGTCGGCTTCCAGTCAAGCCAGAATACCAGTGTTTTACGAGGAGCGGCTGCCTACCAGACCTCCACAACCCATAAACTGGGGTAACACGGCATTTCATGGCAAGACTGGAGTCAGATTTACTGGCTTCTGACTATCCGTAACGACTGCCAAAGATCTACAAATGACAGCCGGGACCGACGGCTTAACGTGCTTTCCGAGGCACGGAGGAAACTCGTTATGTTAAGATGGTCACCCATCCACAGACCAAACTAGGCAAGCGTTGCTTAACCTTGAAGATCGACCTGTGCGGCTGTTATTATTTAGCCACGAGCTCCTCTTAGCCACGAGCTCCTCTGTTTCCTTAATAATCATTTCTTTTTTTTTGTTTCCTTAATAATCATTTCTTTTTTTATGCACATGCCATGTTTTCCGCTCACCACTTTATTTTTTGATTGATTTCGTTGACTGGTACAGGCATTTGTGTTGCATGAAGTTTTACCTAATAAATAAATCCGCCTTTTATTATAATTTTAAGAACAAACGTCTGATATATTTTCCTCTAATTTATTAGCTTTACCTACTTCATTTATAAGTGCCTCATCATCCAATAAGCAGCTGTATTTATCACGTGGCCGGGGAGTGGCACCGATGTGCTCGATTCGTATCCGATCTAATCGGGCCACTGCGCTGCAGTGTCTTCATTTCCGTGACACTCATCTGCAGTACTGTAGCTTTACGAGTGCCAAGATTTTTTAGAAGTACTGGGATTTCCTGCTGAGTTCTGTTTTCAGATGTCACAGTATTTTATTTTGGAATTTCTATCGCCAAATTTTATTTTGGTGTTCAATCTTTTTTATACTGGCTTAATAAACACAATTTGTGAGTATTTATTACTTTTTAAAAACATACAATATAGCTCGACTTCAGAAGAACTACCGTTGACTCGGAAAACTAAGTTTGCTTAGATAAACTACAGTTTGAACATGACAACGAACGATAAAGAAAAAGTGGTACTATTTCTGTAAAAAATATATCAGTCAAGTTTTATATAGTTAAGGAAACATTAATTAGCATATTATAATTCTTCTCTAATTCCTTATTGTCCACCGTAATAACTTATACTCGTAATTTAAGTGGATAGAGTTCATATATTTACATAGGCGAGCTTAACTCAAAGTCGAGTTTTCTTCCAACAAACCACTGACTGATAAATAGATCACAATAGAGAATATGATCTAACGTATAATTTCAGTGAATATTTTTGGTTTTAAATTCTAGTATTTCTTATCCAAAAGAGTATATTATTATATCCCAAAAAATTCACCGTACATTTCTCTTAGAAAGTCAATGCATAAATACTTAGATTGAAACAGTCAGAAAAAAGAAAGCTTTAAGAAAACTGAAGAGAATTCCTCTTCCATTCCTGGCTTATAACCCCTCGTTCAACGTTTACCTTCATGAATATTGTATGTATTATCAGTAGAATATTATGAATAAGTCTTACGTTTGCTTTCCAAAGTGCTTTCTGCTGATTGGGAGTGAAGTTTTGACAGTATAGACTTATGTTGTTTCTGTACAGAGTAGAAGGATATGGGTTGTGATATGGGGATTCTCAGTTATTATTGGTAGGCTGACTGGGAAGTTTCTTACACATAAATATACATAATCAGCCATTTAATTTTCTCACTGCTGGGACTCAGGCGAAAGAACACATGTCTTCTCATTTTTAATTCTAGGAAATGACTGCCTCACGATATTTTCCAGCATTGTTTTGAGTCCACAACGTAGGTACAACTTGTAAGTCGGGGCGGTTTTCACTTGGTTACTGCTCAATTGTATCTTATATATAAGAACAGAAAGATCTTGTAAATACACGTAGCGATATCGTTCCATTTTCTCGAAATTCTCTTAAGCCCATGTTTTCATTAAAGATAGCCAAAGGCTAATATGAGAACACCAGACTAAGTCATGTCTGTTAGAGTGCCACAAGGCAGAGAAAAATTTATTCGTAACAAAGAATTACTTATTTAGTACCTTATGATGAAGTAACGTTGTTTACAGAGTTATCTTTTGTTGAATAATTTGGTTCATGTTTGGCTAACTTATCATCAATTAGTTTTACTAGATACTAGCATTTATCAGCATTAAGGTAGAAAATATGTCAATGTCATTTAGTGCTAATGCATTTAGCTGGTTACTCTTCTTCTTCCTGCCCTTATCCCATATTACTTGGGGTCGGCGCAACACGTTTTCTTCTTCCATTCTGTCCTGTCGTTCGTCACACTATCACATCACTAGCTCCCTTTTCTTTCATATCAGTCCATACACAATTCATCCATCTTTTCTTTGGCCTCCCTCTCCCTCTCCATCCATCCACACATCCAATGCATTTAACTGGTTACATAATTTTAAAAATCGGTGTGGTTGTTTTTAAGTATGTTCATTACAAACATAAATACAAATATTTTCTTTTTATTATAGACAAGCATATTTTTTGTCTCTTCGTGTTCATTGGGTGATGCCAGATGAGATATGGGCTAAAAAAAAACACTTTTTGAGTCTCAAATGTAATGCTTTGTAGTAGTGGTGAAGATAAAAACGGCCATATGCAGAGTCGTATGACCTTGCATAGGGCTTTCGTTTGTGAAAATGGCCTTGACCTATTAACAGGACATAATAGAAGTATAATAAACTTCTATTAACAGCTTAAATTTTCGTAAAACTATAATACAATATATTGAAAGCAGTTTCGCAGCGATAGTTCATTGGGGTGTAATTTGAATTTGACCTCTCAATAGCGTTGTCACCGATGGTAGGCTATTATCGATAATAAATTGGTTTTAAGTCTGCCACTTACTTGATTTATCGTTTAAGGCATAGTGTGCATTGCAGCAAAATTTTTATGAAATAAACATTTATCAGTAGTAGAATTAGGCTTAAAAGTGATATGCTATGATTTATAAGAATTTTAACGAGATGTTATTTTTTTTCTCTCTTTTGTTTTCAATATTGGCTTTGGTTTGACCACTACTTCGCCTGATGGTAAGCTGATTGATGATTATGCCGACGCTGGAACACGCTTGCCCAGAAGTAACGTATTCACTCTGGACTTACAGACCCCGAGGTTGTAGCTATCAAAAAGCCCAGACTAATTTTCGTTGAATTGGCTAGCGTAAATAAATATGTTAAAAGAACATAACAGATGATGTCACGGGAATACCTACCTTACTTGAAACAAATTTAAAATAGGTATTTGTTATCATCAATTTGATATTCATACAAGGTTAGATGATTGCAATGTCACTTCAACGTCAAATTAAATTAATAATGAATCTCTGCACGTGTTGGTTTCGACCGTTAGTCTAGAGTGTAACTATAATAAAATAAAAGAAAGAGAAATAGAGACAGAGATAAAAAGAAAACCAAGAAAGAAATCAGCAATAAATAAAACTAAAAATTGCGCACTTAAAAAGAAAAATGGGAGTATATTTTGCTGAAATACAAAACAAAAAATAAATGATGATGATGATGTTGATTATTACTATCAACGGTTACAAGTACTAAAAAGAATTAGCATTCGAGTAAGACAGAACAGAGTAAAATGAAAACTGTTTCATTGATTGGCAAACCCGGACGTATGCCAATCAATGTATCAGTTTCTTTTGAGTTTCGAATGGACGGACACATTCGTAGGCTACAGAAAACTATTTTTCCCTTTTATGGCAAGCTTTTCCCTGAATATTGGTTGTTTTTTTTTTGAGTTGGGAATTCATCAAATAGCATTTTCCACTCTGAGTGGAGCGGGATGCCCTTTCAGACTTTTACTCACTAAAACCCATCAAATTTCCTAATGCTGAATCAAGCACGTGGCATGAGTAGCAAATGTTATAGGCCCCGCGCTAGAAGTCATTGACATACAAAAACAAGTAAAAATACCTGTGCCGATGCTTTAGGAAATCTAATCAATTTCACACTTTCCATAAAGACAATGGAGGCGACTGCCTATGGACCCAATCACTAGAAAAAGAAGTTTTAATTTGTTAAAAAAAAACACTTCTCACACAAACACACACACTCACGTCACACTCACTCTCGTTCTTCTCACTTCTTCTTCTTCTGAAATATTTTTTCTTTCTTTTTCTTTATAAACTTAAAGAGCTCTTTGGCAGAATTTACTACAGGCTCCACGTGTCAATTCAGTTGTTCTTTACGTTCTATGACCACGGTAACTCTTTCAAATAATCCCGCAACACAACCCTGAATATCGATGCTGTGGTGGGATTATTACGTTGCGGGCAATCTGTGGCATAACTTCAGGTATGCGGTGCTTCATTGTGTGGCTTTGGTCTACCTAGCCGCTAATGTAGCAGCGATTTATCGCTGAAAAACATCATGGTAATGGTATTTTTCTGTCTGCTACAATAAATGACGTATGTATATTGTATATGCATTTAAATGTGGCACAGTGTTGTTGAAGCCGGTTTTGAATGTGATTTGTTTTGAACAATTAAACTGCGCCTAAAATGAAAACTAAACGGTCTATTGTTTCTTACTTGACTTAAAATCCTATGTGGCTAGCCGGGGCAGAGGGCGTCGACAGTAGACACCCATCGCGACCGGTCGCGATTGTTTCTTAGGTGATTAGATATTATAGGTAGGTACTTTATAGACACATTTTTATACACTTTTTATTCGTCTCACCTTTATTTCTGATGAAACCGAAAGGTGGCGACAGTGCACCCGAAGACGCAGCGTTGGAAGGTTTTCCATAAGGTGGAGTGATGACCTGACTGGAGCCGTGAGAATGCGATGGATGCGAGAGGCACATTACTGTTCATTGTGGCCAAACTTTGGGGAGGTGTATGACCAACAGTGGACATCCTTCGGTTGAAATAATGATGACGATTTGTGTTATCATGTTATCTTTATAAACCAATCTCTGAGCTATATAAACAGACAGTAATTCAGTTCTGATTGTTGTTCGTTAAAAGGTGTGAAAATAAAACTGCAGCGATGCATCCTGCCGTTCAATTGAGTGCGGCTGCGCCTTGCGCCGCCAATCGCGTCAATTGGCTGGCGGGAACCTTGACATGACAATACCGGTCACTACGTCTACCTACGTATGTTGATGTTATATAATAAGTTGGATGTCATTATTATAATAATAGGTGCTAGTGACCAGATGTAGCTTTGCACGGGTGGTACATTAAAATTATCATTTTTTCTCTGACTACTGTAATGTACAGACGCAGATAAGTAAGTATAGTACTTTTAAAACCTCCTATAAGTCTATTGATGAAAACCGCATGAAAATGATTTCGTAATTAATCGCGAACAAACAGAAGTGGAATTTGGTATTATAATATAGAAAAAAGATAATGAAGATAGGGATAACCAGGGATAACCTATAAAACTAAAAAAATATTGAAACTTTAGACCGGCTAAATGGTTTTGTTTATTCAGGATACGGATATTTATATATTATTTAAATATTAATAACTTAATAGATATATATACAAACTAAAGATAAAAGTATGTACAAACGTAAATATGTATATATGTATACAAAAAAAAGGCATTTACTGGGCATCAAAAAATGCTGCCAGCGTTTTGGGCACTATTCCTGTTGACATCGACGTGGATGAATTTTTTGATTACCAGCTAAATTAAGTTTATTTTTTTATTCGTTGATACTTTTTGCTAATATTTATTTATTTTGTTACGACAATAGGTACAAGGTATTTACAGTATAATAAAAACTAACTCTAAACTAATTAAAACTAACTTAAAACAAACTAAAATATGGCGTCAAAAAACTCCTCCACATCGCTGTCGACTGGTAAAGTGCCCAAAAGACTGGCAGCATTGCCACGCTGAATGGCAATGCTTATTTTCTGTCCAAAGTAAAAGCCAGCCTTTGGGTCACGCGAAGTGTCAACTAGGCGCTTCGAAAGATCTTTATACAATTTGTGAGCACTCGGACCCCACGAACCAAGAGTTTCAACCCCAAACGGTTCGAAAATATAACTTCCCACAAGGTTATTATATTTCCGCCGCTTGAGGTTCTCCGCAGCCGCAGCGGCGGAACCAGCACAACACGACGAGCTTGGAAGATGGGATGGCGCAAGAGTATCGACACAAGTAGCATCCCATACTAAAGGCCTACCCATCTTCCAAGGGAATAACGACATACCGTCCGGTCTCTTGCCATCGTCGCGTGCCAGGCCATGAGGTTCTAATACAGCTGGAACGCCGACGGTGACAAGAGCGCGTCTGATTATGTCGTTGATATTCGCGTGCCGTGCTATGCGACCCGCACTTCGGCTGCATGATAGACCGTGGTGTCCGAGGCTGTTGACAACTTCGCCACAGTGGCAGCGATGAGGAGAACAACAAGGAGCCCCTAGACGTAGGGAAGCAGCGAGACGGAAAGTGGTATCATCGAGCAGGGTGCCTAAGTTCGATGACGGTAGTGCATGAAGCCAGAGACCCGACTCCCACTCCCCCACAGCTAGCAGGCGCGCACGCTCTGCAGGAGTAGTAGATGTTGCAATCAGGTTTTCCTGAACTACTCTGCAGAGCGGCTCATCCCACCGTCTTTGGGATGTATGGTCGTCGGGTGGATTAGAATTCGGGCAAGTGAGTCTCCAGGTATCTATAGCTTCGGTGAAGCACGGCACATTGAAATTGATCAGTGAGGAAGATAGGATATTCCTGACCAATTTCTCAGTGCCGTGAACCGAGGATATAAAAGCGGGTAAACTAATACTGGAAATTTTGCGGATACCGAGGCCTCCCATACGGATTGGAAGGGTAGCTTGACTCCAAGCTCGGTCGTCCATGGCCACGTTTAAAATTGACGTAAGGGTTTGTCGAATAATTTGATCCATTTTTTCTAAGAGTTGTGGATGTTGCCATAAGTGAGAAGCGCGGAGGAAATATGTTAATTTAGGGCCGAAACAGCAGAACCGAATTAAAGTGATGGCCGAATGCATATTAATTTTGAGCAATCTTTCCGAAATATCATTAAAATTTTGAATTTTTTCCTCAACGAAATTGGGAAAGGAATCCTCAAAAATAGGAGACCCAAGGAGACGAAGTGAACTTTTTTCAATAATTTTTATTTCTGGGGCTATTGTGTTAAATTTGGAAAGAGTCAGTTGTCTGTCAGTACTGTCGTTTAAAAATAATTCGCATTTTGAAAGATTAAGTTCGAGTCCTATTGAGTGAAGTTGATTTTTTAGGAATTGTAAATCATTAAAAACTATATCTGCTTCGCCTCCTAGGGTTCCATCGTCGAGGTACCAAACGTTAAATTTGGAATTTAACTGTCGAATAATGGGGTGAATGGCTAAGCTGAAGATCACCGGCCCGAGGGGATCACCTTGTTGACAACCAACAGCGGATTCCAAATGGTTGTCCCGATATAGTAATTTAGATGGTTTCCTGTAACATTGCCAAAGAAAACTAAAAATTTGGGGTACTTCTTTTTTAGCTTCTGCCAGCAAGGTGTCCCTATTCACTGAATTAAAAGCATTTTTTATGTCAACCTTCAGGATGACCTCTCCTAGGTTAGAATTTAAGTAGGTCGACAAGGCGTGTACGGCAGCCTCGCAGCCCCCTTTAGAGCCGAAACCAAGCTGTAGGGGCTGAAATTTATCCGAAACAGCCTCACCATAAAATTTACAGCAAATTTTGGCTGCCATACGCCGATAGGTAGTTCCCACAGCAATGGGTCGAATACCGCCATCTCTCTTGCGCAGAGCACATAAGTTGGCCCCGTACAGAGTCTCGATGACGGCTTCGTTCACTTTGCCCGAGAGCATGAGGTTAATTAGAGCCGTAAGCTCCTTCAAGAGCAACTCACCAGCTTCCCCGGCGCCCGAACAAATGAGGTCCTTTAAATGTTGAGGGCTTAGGCCGTCGAGGCCGCCGGCAGAGCCACTCCGGAAGGAGCAAACAGCTAACACTACCTCTCGACCTGTAACGGTGAGGGTATGAATGTCCGAATCAGGAGGATCAGGAAAAGAAAGGCCATCCGCTGGGGCAGGGTGTTTACTCTCCAGAGCTACTAGAGTAGCTGGAGAACAAGGAGCCAGCACATCACTACTGAACAGAATTCTGGCTGCTCCGCTAATGTCACCTTCCCCTAATTTAGTTTCGACCAGATGGGATATACCTCTAGAAGAGGTAACCCTCTGTGTCGATAATTTAGGGTCTAAATTAAGGGCCGAAATATTACAGTTTTCTTTAATTTGTGTAGTCAAAGACTTTTTGTTTGTCAAATCCTTTCGAACATGTAGTATTCTGTAAGGGAAGGTGAGAAGTTGTTCCCAAGCACTTAGCGAGTTCTCCCGGGCGGCAAGGCGGACACAACTGGCTAAATTTTGTGCTACTACAGGTCTTGCACCACGGGGAACTCGCTTTAAAACAGGAACAGAATTTTTTAATTTTGTAAGGGTTTTCCAAAGGGGGTCCGAAATTAAAGTAGCTGGAGTAGAGGATAATGGAGTAAGGACAGGGTCTGAATTGAGTGCATTTTGGGGTTTATGGGCCTTTCCAATATGCACATTCAGACCCCGCTTACCTTTAAAAAACCGTGCTTGGGTGCAGAGAGGGCACCTCTCCAGAGAACTCAGCGATGTTGAAGGTTGACACGCACTGTCCACCGTATCACTGCTGCCACTCAACATTAATATAATTACAAATAAATAGTCCACTTAACTATATATTACAAGAAAATAAACACCAAAAAAAACAGTCAAAAACACAATAAATGTCAATTGTAAACTGTGACACCCGTCAACGGTGTGGCGCAGTCGCTTTGGCGGCCTGGGGCGCCGCAACGCCGAAAAAGACATTTCAGCGGCGGCGCCCTGGCAACCGTTGCCCGGTAACTCGCGCAGCGTCGTCGTAGGCGTCGGCTTCAGACTGGACCAATTTCCCAACCCAAAAATTTATTGACGTGTTGCGTTGCAGATATTTGAATTCGTGTTTTCCATTTTACAGGTTATTTCTTAATGCAAACACTTCTTTCATAAGAAAGGCAGTTCTGTTTAAATTATTTCTGTTGTTATTGTTGTTGATACACGAAGGCTTATTTTTCAAGGATGAAGTGAAAGCAAAAGCTCCTTTTTGTTTATATTATCCTATTTATCGGTGATAAATATTTCTGAAACTCCCATAACTCTGGTTGCTAGTTATATTCTATATATTATTTTTAAATATAATTTGTGTGGAAGAGAATGTCAAAGGCGTCTGACGTTAACTTGAAAATCTAGCTTAAGCTTTTTGCTTAGTCAATAATTAGAGTAATGATGTGAATTGATAATAAAACATAATGGATGACATTTTACGTAAAAAGTGAGTCCACTCTCACGTATATATCTACGTAACACGTATTTATACAAATAGAATAAATTGAATTCAAACCGTAAAGATTTTTTTAAATTTGTCAACCATGTAACAACTTTTAGGTTTCATAGAATTCATAAAATATATATCTAACCATAACTAGCTAAGCACATATCTACAATGTACGTACATAACATATATGTATATACTAAATAATAACATAATTGCCGGTCATGGCTACCTTTTGTATGTTGCTGTGCGTCAACATTATCCATGCATATACTTACAATCACGCCATGTATATATTCTGTAATCGCACGTTCTAATCGATGTTCATTAACACCTATACCTACCGTATTTATAATAATTAATTATATAGGTACTGACAGCTTAAAAAATATTTCGTCCAAAGCCCGGACAAATTTAAATATTTGTCCTTTGATTTAAATGGGACAGCGAATTTTCAATCAAAACTCTGGCCAATACATGGGCAGGGAAGCGTGATAAGTAGCACAAATATTTGCACAATATTTGTTTGGTTTGGTTTTAGTCAGAATCAGACAGATATCATTAATCAGACAGGCACTCGCTATATATGTAGTCCGGTCAATTTAGGCATGAAAATAGTGGTCAAATAACAAAAATTCCTGGAAAGCCAAATATTGGTGGAGAGCTGGAGTACACCATGACAAATAAAGTTTTAAAAATCCATATCGATCCTATGTGTGCTACAAAAGTTATTCGGGTCGAAGGTCAAAATTTGAGATTTTTTTGGATTTTTCTCGAAAACTGTAACTTTTCTCAAAAAAAACTTCAGACCAAAGTTGTGGATCTATTCAAATGTCTATATTGACCAGACTAATAGAGATGAGTTAAATTTTCAAGGCGTAAAAGCAAAACTAACTGTTTTGCAACGAGACCAATAAGGGCAGTTATAATAGCAGTAGCTCCTTAAAATAATTAAACTGCTGTTAAAGGAGTACATAATTTTAGCCTCTGCTAGTAGATAGATAGCAGGGGTCCTACCGCAAATACCACTAACAATCCAGTAGCCAGAGTAAAAGTGAAATAGATCGCTCGTTGAGGCTAAAGCTCCGCAGAAATTCCTGTCTGTACTCGTAATAATTTCAAACTAGTTAGTGGTAGGAATAGTTTCTACCAAAAGGATGAAATAAGGTGCTATTGACGAATACGTAGTGTGCATCTCTTCAATACTGGCATTGCTTGTGAATTGTAGACATGCAAGCAGCCTTTCAGAAGAAAAAATATAAACAGGCGTATCGGAAAACATTTAATGTCTAAAGTGTCAAGAGATATACTCGTACATTTATATTCGATAAATTAATAAACCGCAGCGTTATGATTTTAAATTTTTGTTTGTTCATGACAGTTTGGACAAACCAGCAATACAAAGAAGCTGTAGATTGAGGAAATTATATACCAAATAAGTTTGGTACCATATGTGCAAAATAAAGCCTCTGTATTGTGTAGTCCACACAATCTATCTCGAAAGCCACATCAAATATAACTGGATTAAGTATAAAATTTTCATTGCCTTCAATTTCAAATTCCTCTTCGCACAAAGACGCAAATCCTATACAAAGTAACTTAGTTTCGCAATATACCGTTCATAAGCCTGCTCTGAGAGTGTGACAGTATTTAGCATAAGATTAAAGACATAAAGCGCAGAGTTTAACTGAGCTGCGAGACTCTATAGTATTTTATAAGCCTAATATTGTCTCTCAAGACTGTATCTTCTATCCTTATAATGTTCTGTATTCATTTCGTAAGCAGCCAATTATACACATACTTGAGGGCGTTAACTATCAAGTATAAAACCTTCAGTAATTCAGAAGATAAATACTAAGTAGCAAGAAATAGTAGGTCATAAACCCATATTCGATCTCAAATTAAGGACAGAGTCTCCATAACACTGAAGGCATTACAGTCAAGAACGGACACTACATAAACATGGTTTAAATTGCCTTCCTCAGTAAAATTCAATTTACACCAAGAAAATAAGTAGACTAACTAGCCGTACCAGGGACTCATAACTACGAAGTGGCTAGAAAATGAACGGCTGCTAACGAAGAAGGTTTCTTTAAGAAAACATTTCTACGTACGTATACAGTCGTTATTATCTACGGCAGGAACTGAATGGCGGCTCATTTTCCCCAACCGAAATTAACAGGAGTGACGACATGGAGGTAATTTACGAGTATTAGAGCTAGTTCAGCCTTTTGGGATGTTGGGGTTAGGTCCTAATGGCCGAAATGAGGAGGATCCTATTTACGGTGGGGTTAGCTCCGTGTACTCAGTTTAAAGATGGACTTAAGCAAGGTTGAGTTGGTCTGTCGGGTACGTTTTAAGAAAGAAAACGATCTAACCGGTTTTCTTTAAACTATTAGTTCGCTCTTTAGATCAAAAGATTTACTGCATAAAGTGGGAGAAATCCTGGACGCTGCACCTCATGAATACTGTTTTCATTCATAAAAAATATTCAGAGGGATTCCATTATGGAAATTGTTCGTTTTAAAAACAAGATTTAAATGTTTCTGAGTGGTCAATAGTGCCAAATGCAAAGCTGCAACTAAATATAAAAACAAGCCACATAATCCATCAGAAATGTAAGATATGAAAGTCTGTTTGAAGCTTTCTTTTTTTTCAAAATGTGCGGTTTCAAAAATAGCAGTAATGTATTAGACTGTGGCTGGCTGCCAGGATCTCTACGAGCATAACCTCTTATTCCGTTAGCGGGAAAACAAACTGCCAATATTACAGGTAAGATTATTTCATCCCCAAGGCAGGCCAAAAACCTCGCATTTCCCAAATTACCAACATCCATCACATCACAGAGGAAATAAAGCACCCAAATCTGTTTGAAAGAAATGCCTAATTAACATAGCTCATTGTTGGGAGTATTTTAAAACAATTCTTTGTAAGCAAAGAATTTTATACCTCCAACCAAAATGTGTAATGGTTCAAGGAGTGCGATAAAAATGATTTATAAGATGGTAATTAGGGACAAGTAAACGGTTAACTTCGTCATTAAAAGGAGATGTCCCCTCGATGGCAGTAAGGTTATATTATTTTCATGCTTTACTTTTAACGAGCTGAGGTTTACGCGCTGTCAAAGTTAAGTGCAGCGCTTGGAAGCGCGTTAGACATAGTATATTATGTCATATTCTTCTGCTTAATATCGCATTGCAAGTGGTTTATTTTCTTTGTTGGCATTGATGTGTTGTAATGAGGACTCGTTAGCGTTGAAATCAACACAAAATTGATGTTCAAGACAATTATATTTTACTTGCTTTTTACTACTGCTTTGGTGTCAATTACATTTAAATTAAAAACTCAACCAGTCTCTTCAAAAACAAGGCTTTCTATTAATCCAACTTCCAAGTTATGTCAAGATTTAACCTGTTGATTACCATAAGAGGTAATAATACCTCCGCCTGTTACCAGGCTTTCAGCCACATGTTACTTGTTCAACATCTTCGATAAATTCTTAATCATTATTCCCGAGTAGCTAATGTAATTGCTTAATTATAAGCAAATGTTTGAGGTTGAAATGGTGTGTAACTAGCTTCATTGTACGAGCCTTAGATGAAATTACAAGCTGTCGTCTTCGTTATGATTTTACTTCATATTTTATTTATGCGTCACATCTACACTTATCTAAAATTTAAGAAAGCATGTTTATTGGATATTTCATGATCAATGTTTTCTATACTTATTTGTTTAGCTTTAACTGGATTAGGAAGTAATTTAATAGTATCTATCTTTAATAGTTACTGGTGATCCAGCATTTCATTACGAATATGGCTTTGAGTAGAATCATCGGACTCACATTAGTGGCAACTGCACAAACTGGGACAAATATAATCGAAGTTTTCATCATCAAACATCTACTAAATAATTATTCAGCTATTAAAATTCCTATATCATGATTCATAGCCGCAGTTTATTCATTCTGCAAATTCCATGTTCTCTGTTAATAATTTTTCATTTATATTGATACCTAGCGTGCTTTAATTATTTATCTCAGATCAGCTTCGTAGGTACTTTGCAATATGCGTTATTGTCACGACAAGGGACATTACATAACATTGAGCAGTTTCCTCCTTTGTTCTTGTAACTTGTTGTTGATTACCAGCCTAGTGATTTGTAAGTATTTTCAATTAACTACTAAATTAACGTTGAATTTAACTGTTAGTTTTCCTTGTTGAGAGACTCACTAATTCTATGATTAGAATAGAACAGCTCACACACACAGATCCGAAATCAATTCTGTTACTGTAAGTAACTATGAAGGTTTTATAACAAAAATGATTCCTGCTGATTTTATTGAAATTATCTTTAAAACGAGGAAAACAGTTTCAGTTTTATTTTCATCACGTAAGTACCTTTAATTAAAATTTCTTCTGGAAATTCAGCAAATTAAACATAAAATCGTTGATAAATAAAACCTTTAATACGTGGAACTTACTTATTAACTTTTCACTCATTGCTTGCTTACAACGCTACCAACGAACCAACCCCAAAAATAATTTTTCATGAAATTCGTACGCAGAAGTTCGGCATAAATAAATGTTTGTACAAAGATTTTATTGTTCTTGTTGAAAGCGTTCACGTAGTGTTGTAGTACATATAAATTGTTGGTTATTACATTGCGAGATGTACAGAGTGCGTGCCGTTCTCAAGGGAATGAGTAGAGAAAGAAATGCTTTTGGTGAAAGATACAAATAACAATTCTTAACTGCTTGAAGAAGAAACTGATGCTTAGGGTGAAGAAAATGAAGGTTCAATAACAAGTATGGAGATACTACATGAACTAGAGCAAAGCAAAGAAATGAAAGTCTAGCATTTATCACAATCAGACATCGCTGTATTTATAGACTGTCGTCTAGACTTTTATTATCATATTGACCCAATATCTGAACATTTCCGCATTTGATGATGTACTGCAATAATAAAGATATGCAATAAATTTCAAGGTTACCAATAATATCTAAAAGAACTATGAAGTGTATGTACTTAACATTAAACGATTAAAAAACAGAATGCAAGAAAGAATTACGAGTATGTTTTGTTTTGAATATTTAGATAAAATTCTACGCCCGTTTTATTGAAAGCATGGAATAGGGAAAATAATTTTATAAAACCGAGATTCAAAAAGTATATACCAAATTGATTTATTACGGAAAATTTATTAAAAAGTTGTTTTAGCAGAATTGAACTGTGTTTTAATTCATGAATCCCCGACCGGTCCTATGAGACCGCGCTGTTATTGTTTTACTATTGTGTCTCGTTTTGCGGGTATGTGGTAGCTTAAGTAGTAAGTACAATTGAGAAATCTATATAGAAATCTTCTACTAAGTGGTTGTTATATCATATTGCATGTTTACACAGGGTATTATTCTAAGCCCTATTATATTGTTACGCCGTGAAACTTGAGTACGCTATATCTTCGACGAAACCAAGAGTAGCATCAAATAATTAAAACGCATTGCTGTGCGAAGCTTCGAGAATAGGAGTACATACTCAGGCCTGGCAAATTCCAGAAAAGTCCGACATACGCTATTATTATTAGATAACATTCAGTAGGTAGTTATGTGGGTGGATAAGGGAATTTGTACCTTCCGGTGTTAGCAATAGAGTCGAAATTCGCATGTAAGGTGGTAGATAAGTACCTACTTACGAGAGTAATAATAATGATTTATGGCCTCCCGATGCGACTATTTTGTGCTAGAATGTCCTTGAAACGTCGGTATCGAGAACTTTCGATGGCTTCGCATATAAATACGGGTCCCCGGCTAGAAGCAGTTGAGTTTGATTTCGTCAGCGATACAGAGCGAACTACCTAAGTGCTTGAAGTGATACCTAGCGACCTAAGCGATACTAAACGGAACTCTGAGTGTTTATAGTGATTGGTTATTTGTTGATTGGACTAATTTGTCATTGTTTTGTGGTTAATAAAGTTATCTGCTAGTAAACCGGCATTTAATTACTCACGTTCGTAACAACTGGTGTCAGAAGTGGGATGCCATTACTACAGAGGGACGACGAACAGGGACCACGAACAAGGAGGCAAGTGGAGATGGATGCTGCACGTCAACGTCTGGAAGCGGAAGATCGGGCTGGTATGGGAGCAACGGCAGCTGCTGAGGCGCCAACAGGGCCATCCTCGGAAATGAACCTCGCCGCAGTTTTGGCCGCCATGCAAGCTAGTATGGAGGATAACCAGCGTAAGCTCCAGGATCTAATCGCGGCTAACCAGGAAGAAGCCCGCCGCGAACAGGAAGCAGCCCGCCGCGAACAGGAAGCTGCCCGCCGCGAACAAGAGGCTAACCAACGTAAGCTCCAGGACCTAATCGCGGCTAACCAGGAGGAAGCCCGCCGGGATCAAGAGGCTAAGCAGAACCTGATCCTCGAAAAAATCGATCACGGCCTCGTCACGTTGGGCGAGAAAGTGAAAAATCTCACCTTAGAGGTCAAGGAGGTTTCCGCCCGAGCTGATAGCCTCGAAACCAGAATGGAAGATCGCCTGCTGGACATCAACAAAAAAATTATCAAGCTCGAAGCACGCGAACCCGTTGCTGTTAGCGCAACATCAGCCGCAAAATTTGATATGCCGCGTTTTGATGGCACGTCGTCCTGGACGGCTTTTAAGTACCAATTCCAAACACTGGTCAAGACGAACCGCTGGGATGATGACCAGTCTTTCGCGGCGTTAACTTTGGCCCTACGAGGGGACGCTCTGCTGGTCGTAGAGAACCTTCCTCCAGACGGCAGGACGTTGGAGCGTCTAATGGAGGGACTAGACACTCGCTATGGTGACAAGCACCTCGAACATGTTTTCCGCGCGCAACTTCGCGAGAGAACGCAGAGGTCGAACGAGAGCCTTCAGCAGTGGGGAGTAGAGGTTGAACGGCTGGTCCGGCGGGCATACATGTCGATGACACCGGAGATGGTGGAAGTAAATCTGGTGCAAGCATTCATCGACGGTCTACGGGATACTGAAGTCAGGGCTACGGTGCGACTCGGACACCACCAAACTCTGAAGAGTGCGATGGCCCACGCTTTGGAAGTGGAAGCCGTACGACAAGACTCACGTACGCACAGAGTTCGGGAAGTGGTGGTCTCACCTTCAGTGCAACCACGTCACCGAGAAGTGGCTTCGTCGGCAAAGTCCCGCTATATTCCGACGTGTTATGGATGTGGAGAAAAAGGGCACATTCGTACCGATTGCCCCAAGAGGAAGAGGGGAAGTGTGGACTCCGGAACTCAAGTTAACGAGGAGTCGTTAAACTAAATGTCGCCAGGGCCGCGGGGCGGGTGCTGGCTGGTCAACTGAAGGCCCCAACCATCACCATCAATCAAGTCCACAACGGAAATAGTTTGATCATCGAGGGAACGCTGAATCAACGTGCTTGCAATTTCACCGTTGACACCGGGGCGTCACGGACTATTATAAGACCTGAGTTGCTGAAACGCACCATCTTGTGGCAAACAGAAACCCCAGCCTACCGACTTCAGACAGCCACCGGCCAGCCAGTCTCCGTCCTCGGTGATACAGAAATCGAGTTTAAAATCGGTGATCAAGTGTACACCCATTCAGCGTTAATTGCGAACATTACCGACGATTGCATACTGGGTCTCGACTTCCTGCGGAGTTACCGATGTGTTTTAGATATCGATAGAGGAGTATTGAAATTTCCAGACCAAGAAGTCTTCCTGCAAGGAATTAACACATGCAACCTCTATTGCTTAAAGGATACCACATTGGCTCCAAGAACGGAAACCTTAGTCGAAGTTAAATTTCCTAAGAAAATTAGGCAACGCAGATGTGTTATGGTTGAAGACATTGGCCGGCACCCGGAACTTATCACCGCGAGGACATTAGTTATGACGAAAGGAAGATCCAAGGTCAGGATTGTAAATCTTGGGAAAAAGGAGATCCAGTTGAAGAAAAACAGTGTTGTTGGAAGATGTGAAGAAGTGAAGTATCTCCGCCAAATCAACACATCTTCAGTAAAACAAGACGCAATAAAAGGTGAACCTGATCACATCCAGCAACTTCTGGAAAATTCTAAGAGTAATTTATCAGTTTCGGAACTACAGCAAGCCAAGGAATTTCTGCTACGGTTCCGGGATACCTTTGCAACGGGAAAAGATTGCGGAAGAACAGGTCTCGTCAAGCATGAGATAGATACAGGTGATGCTAGACCAATTAAACAGAGACCGCGCCGCATACCCTGGGCTAAAGAAACTGAGGTAGCAGAAATGGTAAAGGATATGGCTGATAGCGGAATAATTGAACCTTCTACGAGCCCATGGTCTTCTCCTGTCGTTCTGGTGAAGAAGAAGGACGGCAGTACCAGATTCTGTGTAGACTACAGAAGGCTGAATGATGTAACGAAGAAGGACAGTTATCCCTTGCCTAGGATAGACGACACACTGGATACGCTCAGTGGTATGAAGTGGTTTTCAACCATTGACTTGAAAAGTGGCTACTGGCAAGTGGAAATTAGCGAGAAAGATAAGGAAAAGACAGCGTTCAGTACAGGAATTGGCAACGGCCTGTGGCAATTTAACGTCATGCCTTTTGGATTGTGCAACGCTCCAGCGACGTTTGAACGCCTCATGGATAGAGTCATGGTGGGCCTTCTTGGTGACGTCTGTCTGGTATATTTGGATGACGTCATTATAATGGGCCGCACTTTTAAGGAACACCTGAGAAATATGGAGAAAGTATTCATCAGGATACGGGGGGCTAACCTAAAACTAAGCCCAAAGAAGTGTGCCCTGTTCAAGAAGGAGGTCAGCTACCTAGGACATGTCATCTGCGCCGATGGAGTGAGAACCGATCCTGAGAAGATAAAGGCTGTCCAACAGTGGCCGGCTCCAAAGAACAAAACAGAAGTACGTGCATTTCTAGGGTTGTGCACATACTACAGACGGTTTGTTATGAGTTTTTCGGACATTGCAAAACCTTTACATCAGCTGACTGAGGATAAACGAGATTTTATCTGGGACAAGAACTGTGAGTCAGCATTCAACGAACTAAAGCAACGGCTATGTGAAGCGCCTATACTGGGGTATCCGAGCAGAGATGGAAGATTTGTCGTCGATACCGACGCCAGCAACACAGGAATTGGTGGAGTGCTGTCGCAGGTGCAAGAAGATAGGCAAGTCGTGATCGCTTACTTCAGTAAGGCACTTTCAAAACCAGAAAGGAACTACTGCGTGACTCGACGAGAACTACTGGCTGTTGTAAAAACTTTGCAACATTTCCACAAGTATCTCATAGGGAGACAGTTTACGTTGAGGACGGACCACGCTGCATTGAAATGGCTTCTACAATTCAAAAACCCTGAGGGTCAAGTTGCAAGATGGCTAGAGCAGCTGCAAGAGTTCAACTTTGTGACGGAACATCGTAGTGGAAAAGGGCATAACAATGCTGACGCCCTGTCGCGACGTCCATGTAATGAGGACTGTAGACATTGCCAGCAAAATGAAGCCCGGGAACACGTAAACTTAATTAGGGCTGAAGGCAACTTTAAGAAGTCCCAGGAAGAAGATGACGATATTCGACCTATACTGGACTGGAAGCGTAGTGGAACTAGGCCTCAGTGGAATGAAGTATCGTCACATAGTCCTGTCACAAAGAGCTACTGGGCACAGTGGGACAGTTTAGTCCTAGAAAATGACGTGCTTTGTAGGAAATGGGAATCGAACGATGGCAAGGAGGTGACCACACAAGTGATAGTACCACGACGTGAAGTGGTCCCCCTGCTTCAGGAGATACACGATGGCGCTTCTGGTGGACACCTGGGAATCAAGAAAACTCTACTGAAAGTGAGACAGCGGTATTACTGGCTCAATTGTAGAGAAGACATAGAGCAATGGTGTCGGAAATGTACAGCGTGCGCATCCGTGAAAGGACCACAGACTAGGAGCAGGGGCAAGCTTCAGTTGTACAATGTAGGAGCCCCATGGGAACGCATTGCCATCGACGTTGCTGGACCTTTCCCAGTGACAGATGACGGAAACAAATACATAGTGGTGATACAGGACTATTTCACAAAGTGGCCTGAAGTTTTCGCCATACCCAATCAGGAAGCGACGACAGTGGCGAAAAAGGTAGTCGAAGAAGTAGTATGTCGGTATGGCGCACCTTTGGAGATCCATTCCGATCAAGGCCGCAACTTCGAATCTGCGCTGTTCCAGGAAATGTGCACTCTTCTGGGGATTTACAAGACACGCACAACACCTGCGCACCCACAGTCGGACGGAATGGTGGAGAGGTTTAACCAGACCCTGGAGAATCACCTGGCTAAGGTTGTCGATGACCATCAGAAAGATTGGGACCGGTATATTCCACTATTTCTGATGTCTTATCGATCAGCAGTGCATGATAGCACGGGCCATACCCCAGCAAGAGTGAATTTCGGCAGGGAGATGAGACTTCCAGTCGATACCATAACCGGCGTGCCACCTGACAAGACTAAGCCAGTTACGGACTTCGTAAGTGACCTCCAAGATCAATTGGATGAAGTGCATAAACGAGTGCGTGAGAATAGCCTGCACACCAGCGATAAAATGAAAACTAGATACGACCGCAATGCCAACGCCAAGGGATTTGAAGAAGGTGCACTGGTTTGGCTCCACAACCCACTTCGACGAAAAGGGAAGTCGCCGAAACTTCAAGCTCGATGGGAGGGACCCTACACCGTGATAAAAAGGATCAACGACGTTACCTACCGCATCAAGAAAGGGTTACGAGGGAAACCTAAGGTAGTCCACGTGGATAGACTGGCTCCGTATCACGGATCTAATAATGCTCGGGACGAGCATGACTAAGAGGGGGGCACTGTTACGCCGTGAAACTTGAGTACGCTATATCTTCGACGAAACCAAGAGTAGCATCAAATAATTAAAACGCATTGCTGTGCGAAGCTTCGAGAATAGGAGTACATACTCAGGCCTGGCAAATTCCAGAAAAGTCCGACATACGCTATTATTATTAGATAACATTCAGTAGGTAGTTATGTGGGTGGATAAGGGAATTTGTACCTTCCGGTGTTAGCAATAGAGTCGAAATTCGCATGTAAGGTGGTAGATAAGTACCTACTTACGAGAGTAATAATAATGATTTATGGCCTCCCGATGCGACTATTTTGTGCTAGAATGTCCTTGAAACGTCGGTATCGAGAACTTTCGATGGCTTCGCATATAAATACGGGTCCCCGGCTAGAAGCAGTTGAGTTTGATTTCGTCAGCGATACAGAGCGAACTACCTAAGTGCTTGAAGTGATACCTAGCGACCTAAGCGATACTAAACGGAACTCTGAGTGTTTATAGTGATTGGTTATTTGTTGATTGGACTAATTTGTCATTGTTTTGTGGTTAATAAAGTTATCTGCTAGTAAACCGGCATTTAATTACTCACGTTCGTAACAATATCTTTATTAACATAATCTCAATTTTTACACTACATTTTGCATTTTCGCAAAATTGAACAGCCCAGTCAAGCGTGAATTCAGCCAAATCTTCCTATCCCATCAATAATATTTAGTACCGCGATATTTTAGAGAAATTATTACAGGTAATATCCAATAAAGTTCGCGTCATTAAACAGTTCGCGGACACAAATATTATTACCGATACATTACTACAGCTTAATTTAAACTGGCCGTTGGAGAATTAGGGTCAATTTATAGGGGTCGGCGTAACTGTGGGGGAGAGGCAAAGGTTAAACCATCTTAATTTAGATTACTCTAGACCTGACGAGCTTCTGCTGAGGTTGACCTCAGTAGAAGCAGTAGAAATATCGATCAAATTTAAAGTTCATGTTTCAATACCTAAATGCCGATATTTTTACATTTTAAATACTGCTGAAAATAGATTTGTTAGGCACAATAAAGAAAAATAGTTGAAGCTATTTGCACGTTCCAAAGTGTAGATCTGTATGGAAAAGAATATGCAATAAACCCCATGGACACTCTTTTAAATCAATAAATATGTACGAGCAGTTAGAAAAATTATGGTTACTTTGCTATTGATGATGTCGAATAGACGGACGATGCTTTAGGTACCTATACGACTACTCTGCAAAATCGAGAATTAAGCCTTTATTAGGGCTTAATTTTTATAGAGTACGTATTATTTTCACAGGAGCTCGTGGCTAGATAATAACAGCCGCACAGGTCGATCTTCAAGGTTAAGCAACGCTTGCCTAGGTTGGTCTGTGGATGGGTGACCATCTTAACATAACGAGTTTCCTCCGTGCCTCGGAAAGCACGTTAAGCCGTTGGTTCCGGCTGTCATTTGGAGATCTTTGGCAGTCGTTACGGATAGTCAGAAGCCAATAAATCTGATTCCAGTCTTGCCATGAAGTACCGTAGTTAATGGGTTGTGGAGGTCTGGTAGGCACCCGCTCCTCGTAAAATACTGGTATTCAGCTAAATCCGGCTTGACTGGAAGCCGACCCCAATATAGTTGGGAAAAGGCTAGGCAGATGATGATGACGTATTATTTTCACAGTATTATGAGTACCTAATGCTTACATTCAACATTATGGTCCCAAGAGCCTGAGTCATAAGTAGAGACGAACAGTTTATTTACCATTGTTGTCCTATCGTGCCAATGGCACGTGCCATTTTTTTTAAACCGTAAACTCTTCTAATTTAACGAAATTTAACTTATCAGTTTGACCCCACCCTGCAAATAACTTTTCTCATATTTTAGTATGTTGGCACTTGGATGAAGTTTTTAATGATTTCTACTTGAGGCATGCAAGTGAAGCATATATTATTTTAGTCGTGTTGTTCTCGTCTGAGGTCGAACAAGTCTATAATTGTACAAGGTAGTTAAAAGGTGCCACATACTGTAATTTAGGATAGTTCGGTCATTGACTCCAAACTGCTGTGCAAACATAAAAGGGTACCGAGCAATGAAATAGCATCGATTGTGGACATAACAAAACAATTTAGTGAACCGTGTGCCCTGAGTGATTCTGTTGAATTAGTACATAGGTACATAGTTTTTTGCTCTGAATACTTTGGTTACAAAATAGAGGAATATGTAATTTTGAAGTAAGAGTATGTGAAAAGAATGTTAAAAATGCCCCATCTCCTTGCTTACGTAACATAAGAAGTGACAGCTTAAAAATGATCTTTTGTATAAATAACTGGCTCCTCTTATATTTTATAAATGGCGTTTATAACCAGTTGGTATATTGTGATGAAGTGACTATGAATTCAAAAGCATTTTCAAACCTAAATCTATAACAGCCACATGTTTTCCAGCACTAAAAACTTATCTATTTTTCATAACGATTGAACGATTTTTTGCAACGTAAAACGCAGTGTGTGTTAGGTTCGTAGAATTGGAAACGTATTTTAGTTTTTATAAATTTTCTGAATAAACCCAATACAAAAACGGCTCTGTTTTGCTTGATTCCAGCAAAACCAAAGTCTGAATATTTTATTGTTATGTGGATAACCTCACAAAGCCTAGTCTTTCTTTTCCGTCGGATCGTAAAAAATGTATGAAGCGGGCGCAATGTAAAAAGCAATACGACCGTTTGGGCTACCTAATGTGTTAGGTTAGAGTACAGTACTGCTATTGTGAGGCGTACTTACTGGATGAACAATACTATTGTTATGTCGGTTGACTTAATTAATTAACCAATTCTGCCTAAGTGGTTTCCTAATTGTAAGGTTTAGTACAATACTGATGTAGTCCTTTGCTGAACAATAATATAGACTGTTTATAACAATTTGTGCAACAAAATGTCTTCCATTGATTGTTTTAATTGTTTTTACATTTGTTAATTATCTTTGTTTATTGAGGAGCTCGTGGCTAAATAATAACAGCCGCACAGGTCGATCTTCAAGGTTAAGCAACGCTTGCCTAGGTTGGTCTGTGGATGGGTGACCATCTTAACATAACGAGTTTCCTCCGTGCCTCGGATAGCACGTTAAGCCGTAGGTCCCGGCTGTCATTTGTAGATCTTTGGCAGTCGTTACGGATAGTCAGAAGCCAGTAAATCTGACTCCAGTCTTGCCATGAAGTACCGTGTTACCCCAGTTAATGGGTTGTGGAGGTCTGGTAGGCAGCCGCTCCTCGTAAAATACTGGTATTCAGCTAAATCCAGCTTGACTGGAAGCCGACCCCAATATAGTTGGGAAAAGGCTAGGCAGATTTTAATTATCTTTGTTTATTGTTTTATTAGTTTCCTCACTTTTTTCTTGCAATTCTTTAAGTATTTTCTTCCGAATTTCCAATTTTAGATATACGAATATTTACGGACGTATAATTTTGCACTAATAAAAATTGTTCACAGCTAAAATGGAAGATCAACTCTTCCTGCACCTGTTTTGCAGGAAATAAGGAAGCTGATTAATCATGTCGTAGTTCTAGGATGTCATCGACAACATTGTTGACTCACTGTAGGTAGGAAATTCACTTACGCAAGATGACAAACAGCCAACCGACACATAACGTGTTTTTCTTTCATTAGCGGCCAAGCGCCAATATTTATACCACCAGCAGCACCAAATGGTTTTTTTCCATGGAGGTCACTGAAGTTTTCAATTTTCTCGCATGTTTTTTCTGTGTAAAACTAGTAAAAGAAATGAGATTATTGTGACAAAATTGAAAAGTACTCGTAGTTATTGAATCATGTTCACAGAGTTTACCTTTCTTATCTATGTATATATGCAGGTATATATGTAGGTATAGGAATATGTTTTCTCTCTATAACTCAAAGGTTTACTGGAAGAAAATTCATTTCTGAATTAAGCTCGCCTTTGTACATTAACTGTTTGTATCATCATGATTTATGTTACGTTTTTGTGTAGAATTAATAATAGGTAAAATGACTGATTTTATTGTTTAAGATATTTTCGGTAGGTACTGAATGCGATAGATAGTGTGGTTACTTTATGTCTAAAATACTATATTCAATTATTAACAATTATTCGAAATTATTGCGAAATAAATCGAACTTTCTAAACATTACAAATTATAACAGAAACATGAAATCAAATAGGTATTTAATAAACCTGTTACAAAATGAGTAATGCCATAACAAAGTTTTGCACAATAACGTTGATAATTACGGTAATACGTCAATTTAGATTTAACGCAATAAACAACATCAAAATGACGACTATTGTGGTTTAAAATTACAAATGAATAATAAATAAATTGTGGTGCTTTATCGATAGAACGTCACTCTCAAGTCAGAGAGTTCTGAACATGGAGAAGACGTTTCAGAATATCAGTAAATACCTAGGTGCTTTTTATAAGTTTATATGTATTATTATTAGATTTAAATGCGATTAAATTTTAAGTTTATGTATTAAATATTGCATGGTTTTCTGCATCTTGGGGAGTGTGCATCTAAATATCTCGCTGCATCTAATCTTTTTTAATCTTATACTTGTTAATTCCTAACGCCTACAAAAATTATGGCTGGTTGCTGGAATATTACCTACTTGTAGATTATAACTATAGACTACCTAGGTATGTATCCATTTAACATGACAATAATATAGATATAAATCTATACTATTGTCGTGTTATATGGCTACTGTCATTCACGTAAAACAATCACGTGGCTACGAGAGTGATGCCGCGGACAAGAGCTAGTGTCATACACCTATATATTGTCAACCACAGAACACATTAGATGAGTCATAGTATTACTCGACGTGACGCATTAGTTTCCATGAAACTTAATTAGTTAGTACAAACTCTTAGGCTTGGATTACCAGAATTCGGCAGCTTTGAATATTAATTGGATAGTCTAACCGTACAGATACAACATGGGTCTTGTTGTTTCGATGTAAACAACATAATATTTCGTCGACAAAGCAGAATAAATTAACGCTAGTTAGGTAGGTTACTTCTAGGCAAGCGTGCTCCATCGTCAGCCACATCATCGCTTACCATCAGGTAAGATAGATATAAGATAGATAGTGGTCAAACGCGAGCCTATAATACATAGTTAATCAAAAGGTATATGTCAGACATCTTAGATAACTAAGGTCTAGTTACAGATGCCAAACCATTCTGTCAATTTTTACGGTAAATCTTTCGCAGTTCAAGCGATGCATCTGTGGAATGTTTTTCCCATGTCAGTAAGTCTATCACAAACTTTACTACTTCTTTTTTAAATATGGTCAAGCATCACTACGATTTCTATGCATTTATAAATTACATATGGTGTATGTTATTATTTACATAGTATATAGATACATGTAAATAAGTACACTACGAAGGAACTGCGTATTTTTTCTGGCTGTTTGTGAAATACATACATCCAAAGGTTGTCAGTAAAAACGCTATTAGCAATAAGACCACCCATTGTTATACCCCATTAATTTTAAGCTTCTACTGTATTTCTTTTACTGTGTACAATAAAGAAAATATCTGTCTATCTGTGTGAATTTGGAATAAAGCATAATGCTGACGCCCTAATGCTTCAAATATAAGGTAAAGTGCGATGAAGGACTAAACAAAATTTTACTAAAAATGACTGTCACGGGACGCGATACCTACTTAGCCTAAAATTAGGGTTTTACACACATAGGTATTATGGCCTCACACAAGGTTGACCAATGACCTGACGAAGGCCACGAAAATTCAAGCTAGGAGCGATTGACGTGGCGAATGGCGATGCGTGGAAGAGCTCCTAAATTGATGAAAATTATATAATCTTCATCAAATTATAGAGATATAGTTCACCATTTAAAATGTCACTTACGGGATATCTTCCGTGATTGTTCATTGTTTTGTTGTGAAAGAAACCGTGATAGTCTAAAACAGTGTTTGATATAGTTCACCGTCTAATAAGGTCCAGGCCAGGCCTGAGTTGTAGGCGTTTTTTTTTCACGCTCACCTCAAAGAGCTGTCAACAACATTGACGGACCGATGCTCACCGGGGCACGGGTTTGCACGAAAGAATTACTGTGGCCTGGGACGCATAGAGGAACAGAAAGACTTCGGCTGAGTATGGTATGAAAAGTATTGCTACCAGACTCTCATCAAAGTAAATTATCCTTAAAGAAAAACTACGCGTTGTTTTCCCAAACATAGGTAGTTACGTTCACATTCATCTAAACCCAACACAGATGTGTTAGATCGCAACAGAAGATTATTAATGCACGTTCCGATGCACCCCAACAGTTGTGCCTGTCAATCAGTCACAAACACTGACGCTCAAGGCCTAGGTTTAATTGAATAAGTCCATTATCCGATTACAACGAATATCGGTCGGTTTGTTTATGTGAAGCCAAAAAAATTTCGCTGTTGTTTTTTCAGCAATTAGTGTGTTGTGTTACATGCGTATTGATGTTCAATTTATAGAATGTAACCTACTCTTTTTTTTGGACAAAAAGGTATTTAACGTACGACTTTCACAAAACAGATGTGCTATACTGCCCTCGTAACAGCAAATGCAGTAATCGACATTTTGACGACTTTCCGTTTATCATAAATTACATAAATGGAGAGTCCAAGCTATATGTAATTTTTTTTCTTTATTGTTTTCTATGGTGGGAACAAAACATATGAGATTTATATCTGTGAAAGTAGAGATTTAATTAAAACACTTAGACGCGTTTTTCTCGAAACCGCCATTTTGCAAGTACTGCATTTGCTGTTACGAGGGCAGTATAATTCTTCTATATTGGGCAGATGTATCAATTCTCAGGCAGTCCTGCTAGAAATTTCTATCACCAAGAATTAATTGACTATTATCAGAAAGTAATAGAATGGTATAATTGAATTGGTACATACAACTTGTAATATTGACTTGTTGCTTTGGCCCATATTGTAAGTACTTATAGCAACCAGTAAATAATAATAATAAATCAAGCAAATTTGTCCCATGACTGATAATGTAGTGACCAAAATGTAATTAATTAGTACGGTGTAAGTTCCTTTATGTACATAATTATTACGATCTTAGTGTCAACTGAATTTATCTGTCGTTGACCTCGAACGTGACCTTAATCAATAATACCCTTGATACAGGTGTTTTTGAAAAAATAATTGAAGTTACCAACACAAGGGATTCCATAACAGTATAGTTTCATGTTGATTCCAGCAGCGCCGGTAATGGCTTAGGCAATTTGATATGGTTGTCGCACGCAACGTGCCGCTAGAGAACTAAACAATAAAAATAATAATAGTAAACTAGTTATTATGTGGGAACTGAAAACTAGTGGTTTAGCAGGTAGCTACGAAGTTTCAAGTTGATTGTAATATATGGATATTAGAATCAACTTGAGACTTAATATTACCTACTTATCAACACATAACACATCAAATAAGGGTTTATTTGGTGTGTGATTTGGGTTTTGTGTGGTGTGGTATCTACCCAGACAAGCTATTATTTTTAGTTCAAATCACAGAAATCTAAATATTGATTATTTAGATTTCTGTAGTTCAAATAGACCATTGCCGTCATTATATTAGTTCACATCTAGTGATTTTGAAGCCTTTATAAGGTAGAACAACTGCTATCGTCAAAACAGATTAGTAGCTTAGGTTGTTCATGGATTAAAAAAGGTAAAGGTTGCTATTAGAAACACTGATATTTCTAACCTAACCTTACTGAACCTTACAACCCAGTTTAGAATTTTAAGGATCAACAAACAAGAATTTAACCATTCTGACCACAGAAACCTGCAAATTAATAGCCTTAAACAAAACAATACTAAAAGTTCGAAATAAACATAAATTGAACGAAAACCTCTCACGGTTTTCAACTCCACACATTACAGAGAATTTATTCAAGAGCGAACAATTCCAACTTTTCTTCGGGATTCGTTTATTTTTTTAAAGTTCTTTTTCTTTTTCTCCCCTTATGAACTCCGCGTTTATTGTTTCGTTCTAATTTAGGATCGAAGTATTCGTCGAAAACATTTGAAAATTGGATGTTGGAAACTGGATACCGGTTTTTCTACTTTTCTGGTTGGCTTTTGTGTTTGAGTTGATTAGCTGACATCATAAATTAAGGCTTAGTAACTAGCATAGGTATATAAGTATTGTTATTCAAGTGTTCTGTTGCCCCTAAGGAAAGTTGTGAAAAGATCTAATGATTTCGAATAATAAAACACCAAAAAGAGATTAGTCATTGCATTAAAATTCCAAGTATCGTGCGTTTTATATCTGCCACCTAGCAGCCTTTTTGATGTGAGTAATGACTTTTCCTGCTATCAGACTTTTATTGAATAAAATCCAACTGTATATTTTAGTTAACCAATGCGTTCCAAGCCACAGCAACTCTTCAACGTTCTGGTAGAATTAAACAGCCTCCCATATGTATTCATTATTATCTATTGATCATTCATATAAGATTTGGTGATTAACACATTGTATGCCGACTATGGATAAATCCTTATATGGTTTCTTTACAGGATGCCAGTTGCGGGTATCTACAGGAAACAAGGAAGTTTGCGGGGCGAGTAATTGACAAGGATGCCGAATCTACGTAATTATACGTATACGTATTTATCCGTTTACTGGCAGCCAGGTGCGTATTTATTTCACTGATGCCATATATGGATATTCGCAAATAGACAAATGTATGATGGCAACCCACTTGGGCCGTGTATTCAATTTCGACATTCAATGGGTTACGGTTATGGTAATAATCGATCAAAGAAAAGAGACGCAGTCCATCAAATTACTGTGTAAAGGACGATAAGGGAAAAAGGGAGATGACTACTGACATGACGACTATTATGGAAGAAGAAGGCATGTTGCACCAACGACGAAATAAATCAGGATATGGTGTTGAGAATCATACTAACATTATTAAGCAGAATAGTTATATGTAGCATGAAGCAGTAGACTTTCTTCAAAAGCGCGATATATCGCGTTTTCGAACGATTATAGTAGCAATAATTCTCCTATAGTAGGTAAGTACATCACAATGATTTTTTCGTTAGTGAACAAAATAATGCTTTTAATGGACACGATTTTGCCTTTGTTTCAATAAAATGGCACAGGTGAGCTGTTTCAATGATGCTTCAGGATTAAACGCTTACTGATAGAGCTTTTGTTTTAGTGAGTATAACTTTTTATGGGCTTTTATTTTTAAATGGGTTTTTTAATGGAGGAAAAGATATATAAAGGCAGTAGGTTTTTGCCATTATTTTATCCAGAATTCCGGGCCGAAACATAGAATTTACCCATGAAAAAATTTAACAATAATTATATCAGGCCCCAGAACTGTACCCTGAGGAAACCATCAAAGAAATTTAAAAGCTAAGCTAGTAAAGGTCACAGCTAAATATAGAAACCGGCACGGTTTCTGATATAATTAAAGCGACGAAATTAGATATTGTAATTTTGATCAACTTTTTCCGCGAAATAAGCAGATATTTGTAAAATTATAAGCTAATGCTAAACTCGCGGAAAAAGAAATGAAATTGTTGGTTATAATGCTTGTAAAAAGTAATCAGCAAGCACTTTTTGAAGTGAAAAATCCAGACTTTGTGTGAGTGTATTTTTTTTAATCTTAATTTTCTCAATGTAAACAACATTACTACAAAAGCCAAATAAAACATTTTTATTTCTTTTTTCTTCTTTTACTTATCCACTGATTCAACTATAAAACATTTCGCTGGTAGAAAGCTACAATCTATCTTTGAGTATACTTTTAAAATATGTACTCGTAATAAATTCGACTATACGTATGTATAATTATAGTCTACGACCTGATGAGGGTAGAAATCAAATGGATGTGAGAAAAACAAGATCGGTCGTTGTGGCATGGAGCAGAGTATGCCCAGCAATGGACGTTTTTTACCTGAAATGATGATAAACAGCTCATGTCCAGTCAAGGGAGTAAAACCGCGACAAAAACTAGTATCCCTCAAATAACTTTTCACCCTAACACAATAAACATCTAAAATATTGTTGATTGCAAACGGCAAGGGTCGCTAGTTGACAATCCCTTTGGGACAGGAGCCTTGCGAAATTGGACCCTTCTTCTTACATGGATATTATCAAGGCTTGTATTTATCAATAATATTGGGTAAAACAGTGAAGGGTCTTAAATATAGGATTTATATATTATCTTAGCGACGGTTATCAATACTCTGGTGGCTTAGGCCGTTTCTGGAATAAAATTTATCGCAAAATCAATGTGACGAATCGCAAAATGTAAACAAACCCATTAATCGCTTTGATTGGTATTTGCTATTTAGATTTGCCTTGTGTGTTTGTGTAATGTATTAAATAAATATACAATGTGCACACGACGATACACCAATAAATTTAAACACTGGCAGTACTATTTTATAGAAATATGTTGAAACTATCAAATAAATTCTAACATAGAAATAAAACAAAAATACGGACAGCAAAAAACGACTAAAAAGTTTCAAACCAGTTACTTTATGTGATGCAGTTGGTGGCTTTTATTTTATTGGCTGGCTACGTATGTTGACAAGTCGAAACTATCGTCTCATAAATATGGAAATTTATATATAAGGAAATATTTTTGAAATCATCTATTTTATTTTAAAGAGTAACCGTCACCGCCGTGTATCTGTCCGGTTTTTCTATATAAGAGACAACCAATCAGAACCATGCGCAGCTTCTGACGTTTTACAAGCACCTTTGTAGACTTATGTAAAATTCAATATTTTGAATTGACTTGTTGTCTCTAAATATGAAGATTCTTGCAACTAGCCTCGAAGGACGAAAGCGAATTTACGACCAGTAAATTAAGACTTCACTTTGAAAGTATGTAAATAATAATTTGTATATGTATGTATATTGTACATTCATATACCAATTATTATTTTGCAAGGACGCCTCTAATACAGCGCTTGCAATAATGATTTTGTATGAAATTTAAAATTGGATGATGACACAAATGATCAATCGGTAGATTTTTTACCAATATGTACATATAAAGAGAAACTGTTGATGTTGAGCAAAAAGAACGTAATTATGCTTAAATTCCTAGTCTTAAAAGCGAAACAAAAACAAACATGCCTCAAGAAACATACCTAAACACGAAAAATTTGTTACTTCTTCATTTCGAGTGCATAGAACCTGTTTGCTTAGAACGTACGCTTACGTAAGACCCGTTAAGGTCGACCATTCTATGGTATTTGTAGAAACTAAGGCTGCAATTGTGACCCTTGTGACCGTGACCATAAGGTTCATTTTATCTAGATTTTGATGTTTAGTAGGTAGTATTTTTACGCTGTTTACGTGACTCAGTGGTGGATACGCATGGTTATGTATGTCAACCGTATTTAGATGTGTGTATTGGCATGTAGAAGCAGAGAAAGTGATAGTTGCGGATATAGACTCTTTTAATCAAGCTTTATTGATTATATTAGCGGCTAATTTGGCTAATACAGATGTGATAACAACTCAAAACTTGGCAGGATACATAATGGTATCCGCAACAGCAAATATTTCGACCAACTCTTTAAACCACCAAACAAAGGAGCCTATCTACATGGTCTGGATCAAGAAGTAAAGGGGTGGCTTTTTAGCCAAGAGTCGGGACCTCCCAAGGAATTACGACATACTTAACAGATTTAATCTTTTCCGCTTATGGAAACTTTCACTCACAAAGATTGAGAAGTTTAAGGGCACCGTGGAATGAGTTTTCCACAGCGAGTAAGCCGCTACAATCTCTGACATAATGTTATGGGTAAATGTAAGGCAGGATTCATTTCAGTTAGTAAAAATGTAATAGGAGGAAAAAAGAGGGAAATCTTTTTTCTTTGTCTTTTGTGACTGCTCTCATGTTTCGGTCAAGTCTTTGTTCTTAATTATGAAGAGTTTCAAGTAGTCTTGAGGGGACTGTCGGAAAATTGGTGACAAAAACGTAATTAAATTATGTGGTGTTTTATTTTAACTTAGTAATTGCGGTCACTGCCATTTTTCAATCAGTCTTGAAACTTGTAAATAAACTATTTATCATCACTCGATTTCTGCGTTCGGGAGTAAGGACGCGAAAATAAAACTACGTATAATTTTCAATTTGTAAAAAGTGTTGAAGATCAATAACAATATTATCAACTCTACTCTGGACAATTCGAATGTCTTTATTTTCGATTTTCAAATTAAGAAAGTCACAAAAAATACTCGTAATAAGAAGAATGCTATAACTGCAAACAATTTAAACATAATAATATAACGATTCTTAAAAGGAAGTTAAAAACTGATTAGTTAAAGAATTTTCCTTACATTTATACTTGATGGTACTTATCTAAAGTATTTTTATTAGAGAGTTTAAGGTTTGGTTATCAGTAGAAACTCCCAGTAGATTGTAAGCAGATATATGGACGCCATGATGTTTCAACCCATCCCTAACAAGAGATCCAACAAGGATTCGTCTGTAGATTTTTGCTGGAAATACCATGTAGTAACGTCATATTCCGTGTTGGGGCAGGATATTGATTTTCTGTATCTGAGTGATCTCATTCGCCAATAACAGTGTGTACTGGGATAAGATAATCGTTTATTTACTCAAATGTGTTTCAATAAAATACATTATGTCAATCGTTCTTCTTTTACTCCCCCTCTATTACGATTTTGTACCTAACTTTAGCACTAGTTAAATAGACTTTTCCCGTCAGTAAAAGTTACGGACCATTCCAAATTTTTTATCCTCTATATATAAAGTTCTATCGCTGTTGGGGATGAATTTTCAAAAATCCTTTTATTATTTGGTATATCTAAAAAAAGAACTTCTGCCAACACTAGTATAGCTAGAAATTAGTCGTTTAGTCCGTGCATTGTTTGATCTGCCAGTGAATTTAGATTTTTTACTTTATTAGATATCTATTTCAAATAAATTGTTTTTGCTTGTCTGTCAGCACCAGATGTCTTGTTAATAACCAACTCATTCATCCGAGGTAGTCTTGGTGTCCGTGACGTGGGGGAAAAACTGCAAGAGTGTCGTCTGCGATGGTATGGCCACATCATGCGCCGCCCTATGGAGTACGTTGGCCGGAGATGCATGAATATGGCTGTCCTTGGCGCTAGGTCTCGTGGTCACCATCGCAAGCGCTGGCTGGACGTCGTCAAGTCCGACATGAGAGCCAATGGCCTTACTGTCAAGGATGTAGAAGATCGGGCAAAGTGGAGCAAGCTAAGCCGGAAGGCGGACCCTGGCAAAAGCCGGGACTAACGCCAAGTAGAAGAAGAATATACCAAGATATGACCAAGACACACAGAGAGACAAAGAATACAAGTTTAGTTCCAAATATAAAGATACCTTTATCAATCAACAAGACATTCACATAACCCATTCCGAATTTCAGATCAAATGAAAGCGTCTGTACCTGAATGTATTGACATTTTATTTTAGGATTGTTAGAGGCAGGTAGTATGTCACATAATAGGTTTAGTCCCTCCTTCCGAAAAATATATTCTGCGAATCTATGACAATAGTTGCGGTTAAGATTATGAAGGTTGCTGCTATTTAGATCCTACCTTCTGTAATAATATCGGATAAGAAATTGTACCTTTCTATCTTACTTTTATCTTTTCCTTCATATTTCTTTTTATCCTTAATCTATAAATAGACACTTCTCGACCTGGAAAGTGTATTAAAGCCTTGATAAAAATAGATAAATTCTCGGTATTTTTATTTCTGCTGCTCAATATGAAGATTTATTAAATCATTTCCACCTCGCTCCCAGATATTTGCACGTGAACTTTTTCCATTTAGATTTCAATCCGGAATTACAATTAAAGAGCTGAAAAATTTCCAGGAAAATTTTTAATTGGAGCTTTCCACTAGCGTCGGCAGGGAATTGACATTTTGTTTATTTTAACAGTCCGTGGCTTTCCTTGTTTTATAATGTTTTACAAAGGGTACTGGGGTTTGAAATTTTGTAATTGCCAATCCGATTGGCTGTGTAATGATTATAGTTACAAAATGAAAACATTATTTACCTACCTTACGTTTTTATAAGCAAACATGGCTAATACAGCACTAGTGTAGGGCCCTTCACAGGATATACGTCAACGTCACGTCCTTTCTTGCTCGGCATGCACAATCACCTGCACCTGTCTTGACTTAGAAAAAGCTAACGACTGAGCTATTCAGGTGTCTACATATTGAGTCAAATCGAGATCGAAAGAAGACAAAAATGTACTACTTTATGCATGACCTCAATATTAAGGTACTCAATACGATCGTAACAAAGCCTGAAACACGAGAACTTATGAAAAATATTCAAAACCACGTATTCCCTATATACATGATGTCTTCATGAGGTTAAAGCAAAAGTAGCGTAAGCGACAGCTTCAATTCATATAAAAGGAGCTGTCGCTTACGCCTTTTTGCTTTATATAACAGTGACAGGATGAAATAACACGTCATAAGAGTAAAAGACGGAACCTTTATGATGTGACGTGGGTGTATAAGCCTTTTTATTATACTCTGATTGGCCCAAATCACACACTTTTGATATTTCCACCGTCTATTGATATGACCTTTGTCGCCAAGATTCGCTGGCAATAAGCTCGTAAATGATATTATTGTGACCAATAAAACATCATTTTATGTGATCTCTGGAGACAATAATGTTATAAACCACTTGCAGTTACTTTGAGATGACTGTTCAGAAGAAATAAGCACTTCTTCTTCTTCTTCTCGTGTCGATTTCACAAAAATTTTGTCCGACCAATATTTGACAACCTGGACAGTTTTGTAGTTGGCCTCATATAATTTGTAGAAGATGCCAGTAGTTGTGCATGCTGGGTAGGAAAGGAAGTGACGCATATTTTGTGCACTGTATTTGTGATGGGTCATTGAAACCAAATGTGTCCAGATTATCTGCACTATAAATGTCCTTAAATGTCCCAAAAATGGGTTTCCTCTCCAAACTGTTAAATTAATTACTCTCTACACGAAGATAAAGCTGTCTCCAAGAGAAGATAAAACTATATCGTAGACATCTATTAGGGAAAATAACATGTTTGCGAATGGACGAAATCGAGTCAATGCTCTTGTTTGAAATAATCGTATTGTATCAGATATTTTGAATACGGATTCCGATTCTGTACGTATTTAAATTTAAAGAAAAAGTGCAATAAGTAATTTTCGTTGTGATGCAGTTTGAGTTCACTACATAGACCTCTGTCTATGTCCAGAAGTAGACTGCGATTGGCCGAGTTAATTGAGTGTAATTTACGACAAGTTAATTTGACACTTCCTCTACTGCAATAAATACCTATATTTTGACTCACCGTAAGCCGTATAAAGAGCTAAGGAATTGTTGGGTTACGGGATTGTACCTAAAGAGTATCCGCAGCCCTAGAACGCATCGAATGTGTAGTCAGTAAAAGTCTACCACTCTCTGTCGCTCTACTCAAACCACGAGAAGTTGTTTATTACCCCAACAAAGAGAACCCATGAATCATTTTCTCTAATATAAAGCAATGCACCCAACCAGCCGGCAGATGGTCTAACCGACCAACTGCTACCAATAAAGAGGCCAAGCTCGGTTAATTTTTCACACCTGCTCAACTCCACCATTTTATCAAAATAGTAAATATATTATAGTGCAACAAATAATTTTCGTTATGGTGCAGTTTAGGCACACCACATAGACCTCTGCCAATGTCCAGAAGACAGCGATTTGCCGAGTTAATTAACTGTGATTTACAACAAGTTAATTTGACACTTCCTCTACTGCAATAAATACCTATATTTGACTCACCGCAAGCCGTATAAAGAGCTAAGGAATTGTTGGGTTACGGGATTGTACCTAAAGAGTATCCGCAGCCCTAGAACGCAAAGAACAACAGAAGAAATTCGAATGTGTAGTCAGTAAAAGTCTACCACTCTCTGTCGCTCTACTCAGACCAGGCCAAGTTGTTTATTACCCCAACAAAGAAAACCCATGAATCATTTTCTCATCTCTAATATAAAGCAATGCACCCAACCCGCGCCGGCAGATGGTCTAACCGACCAACTGCTACCAATAAAGAGGCCAAGCTCGGTTAATTTTTCACACCTGCTCAACTCAGCCCATTTTATCAAGATAGTAATTACATTCGGCGCCGTACGCGTTGCTCGAATTACTCGCAAATTGAGTTTAACTCACAACATGTAGTTTTCGCGTCGGGTAATATTAAGTTTTGTTTATTTAACTGTGTCTCTGTGAGATTGCTTTTGTTTTGTGTGCTTTAGGCTCTGTCTGGTCTTTAGTGAAAGACTTGTTACGTAATTAGGCGTTTCCGGTTTGATAGTATCTTTGAATTTAACGTTTGAATCCCCGACCGGTCCTATGAGACCGCGCTGTTATTGTTTTACTATTGTGTCTCGTTTCGCGGGTATCTGAGTAATTAATTAAAGTATTTTTTCCCATTGATAGTAATGCGAGTGAATTTTTTGGTGTCCAAAGAATTCTTTTTACACACGTTTGTACATATTTGTAGTATTATTTCATTATTTTATAAGTATCTTAATAGTCCTCTATGTTTTTTTTGCTTATTAATGAATTAAACAACCAATTGTAAATATGATTATATAATATAATTTATGTATTTATGTGTTACGTTGTTTGCTATAACTTGTAATATTATGTGTGATTTAATTACTTTATTTGAATCTATTTAAGTTTCCATAACTATTTAAGTATAATATGTCTGCATCTCAACCCAACTCTCCTGTCGCAAGTCTTTTGTAAGAAATTTCTTTTGAAATAAGAACCTTTCTTTGTACTCTCTGCATCTATACACGAATACTCATTAGTTTATTTTAAGGGGGTTATTTGTGTTTACATAAAAACAAATTCGTATATTACGAGTATCATAAGTTACTTAAAAAAATATTGAAAGTACAAACAAAAGCAAGCGTCTACCATCTTCAACCGTATATACTATCTCAAGTCTACACATAGTAGTGTGACGCAAGCCTTAAAAACAACAAGGTAAGTCAGCCTGCATATAAAAGCTAACAACCAAACACATAATTGTCCCATTCATAGGTCCAGAGCACACGATAAGAATGCCGAGCAATATCAACAATAGATTTTTTCGCTTTAGCAAACGCTCCAGTGCCTTTATTGTGGCATTGTCAGAACTTTTGTGCTCGTATCACAAAACGTGAGATTTGCATTTTCTTATAGCTTTTGTATGTTTGAGAGTACTTTGGTACTGATGTCATTAAGTTTTGCGATATGCTGTTCTTTAGGTTCTATAAAGGAATCCATAGGACGAGCATTGCAGCTGTACTATTCCATAAATATTTCAATATGAAAACTTAGGTTAAGTGAATTTGGACGGGGTCTAGTAGGGTCGATGCATGCTTGGGCAGCGGAATTTTTCGAAAAAGTTACCGTGACCCTAGAACGCAAAGGTCCATTGAAAAACACAGGTGGGGTTTAATCAGTAAAAGAAATTATTTGAATATGTCCCCTGCGGTTTCACCCGCATTTTTCGTTACTGCTCCGCTCCCGTGGGTCTTAGCGTGATGGTATATAGCCTATAGCATTTCTCGATAAATGGGCTACCTAACACTGAAAGATTTTTTCAAATCGGACCAGTAGTTCCAGAGATTACCCCCTACATACAAACTTACAAACCTACAAACTTACAAATTTTACCTCTATAAAATATTAGTATAGATTTTCCACCTTAAAAAAAGGCGAAGTGAACTGTTAAACCATATTTTCAGGTAGAAAGGTTCATTTCACGTTCACTTTACTTTAATTTGTGCATGCGTGTGTACGTGCGTTTTAACAGGCTTAGCTTTTGATGGCTTAGGATTTTAGTGCTTTATAAACAAAGTTGGTATAGTATGAGGATATATTTATACCCTTCCTTACAGGTTATAAAACAAACTGCCCTACCGACCGCTCTATCTGTCTGTTTGATCGCGATAAACCCAAAAGCTACTATATACTTACTGTATCACCAATAGACAGAATAATTTATAAGGGAGGTTTAGATGTATAACACATGCATGCTATAGTAGAGAAAAGTCGATAATTTCAAAGATTTGTAATTCACGTGCGATGCTGGAGCAAGGCTCTAGAAGATATTATTACTAAAATATTCACAAATATGCGTCATCGTTGCTTAAATTCTTTTTTCTAAGCCTACACAAACATATTGAGAAAACAGGTTACCTATAGTAACAGCTTTTTATGTTGATCAGCCGTTTGTGTTTCTTTTAATATTCTATAATAAGCGATGACCGTTTATTAACGAATTTTCGCCAACGTATTTTTTTTAATTTTATTTAGGTACCTACATAATCAACGATGTCCTAACCTTGTATAGGTACGTTCACATCGTTTGATATTTTATCTCTCTCAGGTATTTAAAAATATCTATCACGAGATTTTTTTTGTATTATTGATGTGCTTACCTAATTGTGAGGTAATAATAAGATTGAAGCTTTTTTATTTTTATATCTAAGTTTCATTTTAAATGTTTAGTAGTATTTGTTTATAGAGAGGGGCTCCATCTTAACATAACGAGTTTCCTCCGTGCCTCGGAAATCACGTTAAGCCGTTGGTCCCGGCTGTCATTTGAAGATCTTTGGCAGTCGTTACGGATAGTCAAAAGCCAGTAAAACTGACTCCAGTCTTGACATGAAATACCGTGTTACCCCAGTTAATGGGTTGTGGAGGTCTGGTAGGCAGCCGCTCCTCGTAAAATACTGGTATTCAGCTAAATCCGGCTTGACTGGAGGCCGACCCCAATATAGTTGGGAAAAGGCTAGGCAGATGATGATGAGTATTTGTTTATAGAGTTATACAAATTTACTGGTATGAACTTAAAGGCAGCAGTTTCCATATTTCTATAACTTCGCTTTTGCTTATGCTGTCTTTTCCTTTATTATTTATTATAGGTATCATGAGCGATGATTTACGGTTTTTTTTTTAACATATTCAAGTAGTTCTTTTAGACATTACACATTGTCATTTTTAACATTAGTAGATATTTGAGACATTAATTCATGAATCCCAGACCGGTCTCATTGGACCGCGCTGTTATTGTTTTACTATTGTGTCTCGTTTCGCGGGTATTGATAGGTTAAATTTCTGATATAGTAAAAGAGAGGACTATGACTAGCTGTGGCCAACAGGATGTGGATGATGATGAAAAAAAATGTCATGACGTTTCTCATAATGATATTAAATATGCAATGAGTGCAAGTCGTTAAAAAAAGCCGGCACTTATGTAAGTGCCATTACCTCGAGAATAACCACAGCCTAACGTAACTTAAAAATACAAGTTATCGGTAACTATATCGGTTTCATTTTGCTGCAACTGGCAGATTTGGGACACTAACTCCCAATATGGATGAGAGGGAATAAAGATACCTACTGTATCGGAGTCACTAAAAATATTATGCTTTAATTTATAAATAGAGAAACCACTATAAGAATCGTTTAAAAAACAGAATTTGCGTTGATAGTTTAAAACATAGGTAAGTCAATGCTTTAAAACCAATTTGAAAAAGTTTCAATCATTTTGTAATCTGCGATTTCTAAAAGTAGGACTATTATAGTTGCATTTGTATAGTTAGGCCTTTTGCCAAATTCTGAAACAATGCGGCCATTTTGTTCAGTTTTAAATAAAATATAACCACAGAACGTCTCTTATTGAACGTTTACCAAAACATTCCTATCTAAATTGTGAGATATCTTTTGGAGCTTGATTGACATTTCATTCAAGCACCAAAGATTTAATAGCACTGTGCACTGATTAAAACAAAATAAAAACATTAAAGCAGTTACCAATATTCAAATGAAGCTGTTTTAGAATATAAATGAAACGTCGCGAAACTCCGGAATGAAAAAAGGCGGAAGGACAAGTAATGGCATCTGAATTAAATGGAGGAATCGATTTGGACAAATCATTGCGTAAATTCAAAATGGCGGTTATGAGATATGTTTGGGCTTTATATTTTTACTCCTTTAATATATCTGTGTTGAAATATTAATTCGTTTGAGAGCGTATTAGGTATTTCTTAATAAGTTAATTATAAAATTTTCAGATACACGCCAAAGAAGTGAAATATAAAAGAACCATTGATATTTTTATCCTCTAAATTTTACCTCACACTTTAATGTCTTCTTACCAAAATACCTACTATGGAGCTTAATTTTATAACTGCGATATTACACTTATTATGATTTGACTTTAATATCTAAAGTTCGTCAACAATCATCATGCAATTATAAAGGCGAAAGTTTATACGAGTATGTGTGTAATGGAGAGTTTGGGTAAAATGTTGTACACAGGTAACAAATTTGATATTTTATTTAAACTTTAAAAACTCAAAGCATTTATTTCAATACAGGCTATTTTGAAATGTCGAGGTCGGTCAGTCAATGTGAGTCTAATCAAAAACAAATTAAGCTATTTGCACGTTCTAAAGCGTAAATCTCTATGGAGAATAACGTGCAAGAAATTCCAAGAACACTCTCTTAAATCAGTTAATTAGTATACGAGTATATATGTATGAGAAGACGTTCACGTTAAAACCGTCAAAAGTAAAAAAAAAACAATTGAATTTAAAAAAAAAAACAATATTTTGTTTACTTTGGTCGTCAAAGAAGTTTTACTTGGACGAAGCCGCTGACAGGCAATAAATGAGGTTAGTCAGGAAACAATTTGGTTAATCGTATAGTAGGTAGGTTCTGTTGACAAACCACCCCTATTTCCGTAAAGGCCATGGAAACGATTTAGATATTCTATCAGATAGGCGTGATACTGAAAGCATTTCTTTATCTACTTGATCATGGTAGAGATAGGGTAAAAGTGGTAACACACTGGTGAAACACTAAGATATATTTTATGGCGTAAGACTATATCCCATTATGGTCAACCTTCAAGGTTAAGCAACGCTTGCCTAGGTTGGTCTGTGGATGGGTGACCATCTTACCATAACGAGTATCCTCCGTGCCTCGGAAAGCACGTTAAGCCATAGGTCCCGGCTGTCATTTGTAAATCTTTGGCAGTCGTTACAGATAGTCAGAAGCCAGTAAATCTAACTCCAGTCTTGCCATGAAGTATCGTGTTACCCCTGTCAATGGGTTGTGGAGGTCTGGTAGGCAGCCGCTCCTAGTAAAATACTGGCACTCAGCTAAATCCGGCTTGACTGGAAGCCGACCCCAATATAGTTGGGAAAAGGCTAGGCAGATGACTATATCTCATTATGGTTTTCGCTGTATATAGCTATGGTTCCACGTTATAATGATATTATTATGCTAAATATGTAGGCTGATAGGGTACAAGTGATGAAACTGGCTGAGATATATGGTTTCGATTGGTGTGGTATCGGATCAATACACCACATGTTCAAAGGCCAGTCTATGTCCTTCTTCTTCTTCTTTTCACGTCGATGTCTTCTACTACATTTTCTCTGACTAGTGTTTGGCAACCTGTACGGCCCTTACTATTGGCCTTGTATATCCTGAAAAGTGCAGATGGTGTAATAGCTCTTAAATATGTGGAATCTTTAAATCCGTATGCATTTCTGGACCATTTTAGAGAAGCCTTGCATTTTAGATACATTTCAATCTGCTCTTCTTTGTTATTTCAAGCGCACAGCTGTTGTCACTACCAAAATAGTGTAATTACAAGCTCAAAGCTTGTCACTACACGGGCTACACGTTAATTTATTAGTTTTAATTACATCGGTGCTCGTTAGTGATGATCGGTGACGTGTTTACGACATGCGTCATCAGACGACCTGTCATAATAATTGATCAATAGGAGTAACCGCAAACGTTGATGATTTGTTGAATAAGCGAATGTGAATTAGAGAACATATTGGTTGAAGTCTCAGAATAATGTTGCTTGTTATCTGTTACTGTTGCTAAAAAAAAGAAATTCAATGGTTTTTTATTTATTGGAATTAAAAAAAGTTTTTTTTTAATGCTTTTTTTTAGTAGGTAGGTACTCTAAAATCATCTTTGATTTTTGGATGGTTTCAAAGTCTGTGTCATGTTGAAATATGTTTTTAAATATACTAATTCATAGATTGTATTTCTTTTGAATTCGATGAATAATCACTTATTTCTGCATTTGAGTAAATAACGAGACTAAAAACTCACACAGTATTTTACATACAGGTTGTTTAAAAAGTAACCACTAGTTACTTAACTATTCATCAAAATATTACACCTCATCATTACTCGACAACAATAACATAACAACTGCATTATGAATTAATTAATATTTAACAATACAATACAATAAAGACACGTACGACACAGGTTTATGATAATAAATAGTAAGTAATCAAACAATGGTACGGAATGTCCTATCGTATGAAGATTTTAGGTCAAGGAAAAAGGCCATACATGATGTTAACCTATTTGTCCTTATTGTAACGGGGTTAATGGTGTGACAATCAGTGCCAAAACCCTACTTGAAATACATAATGTAGCACTATGTCAAAAGGTGTATAAATAAAATAAATGGCTAGACCAATTTGGACGACCTTTTTTTGAAAGTATGTGTTGATATTTCAGGAAAGATTTTATAAAGAGAAAATTAGAATAATTTCTCTGTATATTTATTTCATCAAAACAGTACCTAGCTACCACTATTAGAGTTCTCAAAAAATAATAGGCTCATTGTGACATTAGAAGAAATTGCACGCTACTTAAAGTTAGCGAAAAGAATAGGTACTTGTTCTTCTTCTTCGTCCATCCCTGCTCCTACCATCTGGGGTTAGGTATTCGTGCAATATATTCCATCATATTATTTATATCACTAATTTAAATGTTATACTAGCTTCAGTCAGTAGCATCATCCCCATGAAAGTAGAAAATTACCCCATAATGTCCTTTTAAAAGTATGAATCTGTTTGTTATTTCAGGACATGGTCTAACCATATGCCAACTTTCAACCAAGCATTTGAGTGTGAAGAAGCATCAAACATACAAACTTTCTCCTTTAGATTATCAGTACGATAATATATACACCTGTATATATCTATACACATAATTTTCCATTCAATGTGGGTGCGTATTCCCAAGTTAAAAGGGGTACTTCAAACTTAGAGGTACGCATAAGTTTAAAAGCAATTATTTCTGTAAGTTAGTACTTATAATAATTGTTTTAATAGTTGCCTACGAGACTACGTTACTATGAGCGTGTCATGGCTAAGATGATAATTATCTATAATACCTGTACCTACAACTAACTGTATAATATAAACACCTATACTGAGATTGTATACTTCAACGAATATGAATAAAAAATTCATAAATTCTAGGTATTGATTGATACCTACAATCACGGATGCTAGCAAAGGGTTTTTTGTGAGCCATTATTTATTGCCCTACTGATGGGTATCTTCCTCTCCCAGACCCTTTCAAACAATCTTCTCCCACGTCATCTCAAATCAATCAAAAAATATTGTAAAAACGTTAAATAATAAACGTTAATATTGTAAGGTTAGGTATAAATCAATTTATTTGAAAACTGACGAATGTGTATGACTTCGAATCTATAATTTTTTTTAACTCAAACGAAAGAAAAAATAGTAGAACAAAACACGTTAATTTAGCATACCTACAGTGACAATGAAGAATGCAGTAAAGACAACGACTTCCAAAGGCACGTGCCTCTGAACGATTAGAAGAACGATTAGAAGACTACTGCATAAGAAAAATTAAAAAAGATTATGTGTAAGATGAATCATCATCATCATCGTTAAGTGTCCTTAAGACCTGTCCTGAGCATCTTGTATCTATCGGATTCTTGCAACCCTCGCCAGATCATAGGTTAACATTGTCGGAGGCCTTCCAACGCTGCGTCTTTCGGTACGTGGTCGCCACTCTAGAACATTTCGTCCCTATCGACCATCTGTTCTACGAGTAATGTGCTCTACCCATCTGCGACACTGATCAATTCATCAGAATCATAATTGCTATTAGACAGGACAGAACAACAGGGACATTATGTACTGTACCTTAATTACGCACAAAATTCCATATTGACTCACAGCTAATTAAGAATTTCTTGTTACTCCGACTAATTAGGTAAGTTATCAAACAATACAAGCTATATATTTATATTAATTCATATAAACAAACCAATTCACATAAGTATTTTTTGTTCTTAAACGCTTTAGCATATCGTAATTGTTTTGATATCAACCCAAATGCATAACTTGCAAAAACGGTCTCTACAACTTGCTGATGTGAACTAAACATAATAACATTCAGAATATCTAGAATTTTACGGAAACCTGCTGTGTAGTTGAGTCATCGATTTTTATTGCCATTACTATACTTATTCTAATTAAATTATAGAATTCCGTGAGGTCATTAATATAACTTCATTTTTACTATACAGCTTCTAAACTAGTACGCTTATAATGTTCCATATTAGGGCATATATACACGCTATGTTCAGCTAATCACCACACAAGACAGACTGCAGAGCAGGTTAAACGAATTAGGCATGTACCGAAAGACACATCGTATCGTGAATCATCCTTGATTAACAATTTCTCCGTGCCCTCACTGATTCAATTAACTAAGAAATAAGGCACGTGTAAGATATAGGTCGGTATTAGAGTACCTACCTACATATTTTCAACATAATATCTTAGAATATAACATAACGTCCTTGCAATGTTAATTCTGGAGTCAGTTTCTTCATCGTAAATACATTAAAAACTTCCAAAAATTTTAAAATCGCTAACAACAATTAAGTAAAATTAAAATAAAACCATGATATAGAAAAAAAAACAATAAAAACTTGTATACATTTCAGATTAAAATTAAAACAAATAAAGTCGATTAAAAATTTTATGCCAAAATAATATTTATTGTAACTAAAGCTGTATTTCTTGTAACTAAATATGAAGCTCTAAAGTCTAGCACGAGACTTGCTCGGAGTACCATTTTATCTCGTTACTGGGTTGTGAAGATCAGATGGTCCCTTCATGTAAAATATTGGTATCTACTACGAAGGATCTAGTTAGGTTGGAAGCCACTTCTAACATAGTTGAGGAAAGGATTGGCAGGTTGATTGATTTTACAAAAATAGAGAGAGACAGTTAAAAGGGGTATTCCAAGGACGGAGCGTTAATTAAAAATTTCGCATTTTGTAAGTCAGTGTCAAGTTGTGTGTTGATTAAAATTTGATTTGCGACAGTCACACGTGTTCATTCAAGAAATTATCGTCTGTTTTTTAAACCCTGAGACTAAAATGACATTTCAACACAAAAGAACTGGCGTCATTCCGATAGTAAATTCAACATTACTTGTGTCAATTTAGACTCAGGATTTAAAAAACAGACGATACCTGAACTAAGAAGGTTATATTGATGATATTAATGATTATATCAATATACAACTTAACACTAACCCGCAAAATGCAAAAAATACGAAAGGAAATTAGAAATTTGAGGTCTGTCAAAAATTTAAATTTCGCGAGTTAGGCTAGAGCATCCTTAAGGAAAGGATTGATGAAGGTACTGGGTGAAAGATAAGGTAACAAAGGGGTTGACTGACTGAGGTGACGAGTAATATAGAAGTACGAAGAAGAGATTTTGACTCTAAATAAATAGGGATCAGAATAGGAGAATATTTTATTGTTATGATCTTATTTGTTGTGCGTAAGGTGTAATAAGCAGTGTTTTAGTAAATTTATTACTATCTCTTCATTCACTTGACAGGTAGGTACTAGGTATTTATAAATCAAATTTTTAAATATTTCAATAATAATATAAAATAAACATTCTTATTATTCTTTTTTTATACCTACGCTCCAGGCTGAGATCGACTAGTAAAAAATATGCAATCAGACTTTGTATAATGTTTTCTTTTTATTACCAGTGCAAAAAATTAAAAAATATATTCCAAACTGTTTTTTTTTATGTTACCAGTACAAAAGAGTTTCAATAAATAAATAAATATTTATGAAACAATGACGATGAAGTAACGGCCGCACATTTTCGATTCCAATTTTCAATTTGCGAATTTTCAACCTGGATATACGCAGTAATTATTCAAAAATATACAGCTTTGATCGACGTGCGTTTTGACGGGTTTCGGTTATCTCATTTGAATTCTGGCCTATAACTTGGCACGTGTACTGGGTCACTCGGAACTACAGGCTTTATCTGCGTACTACGAGTTCTCATTGTTCTGAATAAATATCACTAGAGTATTAAATTTTTCTTTTAATCCTTTTATTTCATTGTCATTTTTTTTACATTATATCGAAATACGACACTATACTACAAAACAAAATAATAAGAATTGAATTGATTTTTATTAAACGTAGTTTTTGAACATTGATTTGAAATAAGAATAGAGGCCTTACCATGCGCTCTTAACGCGTTCCATTTGACGACCAAAACTGACCCGTTAAAAAGATGGATCTATAAAGAATGTATACCATTTCTTTCCATTCCTCTTCCTCACTCGTTCCACTGACATTTTAACACGTCATGGTAAAGCCCCAGAATCCCCCTATGTAAATCAGTTCATAAGTCCATTCTGCAGGAATCCGATGTCTAGTTGTAGGTAGAAATAATTCCACTATTTGATACCTATTTACTTTAGCTCTGTGACGATGTCAGATTTCTCAGTTTTTTATTTCGGTTTCTTATTTATTTGTTATGTGTGAATCAAGACGTTTGTGAATATTTTGATTAATCAGGTACATACACAAACAAGTTGTTGCTTCAAGATTATTTTTATAGCATCAACATTATATTTCAAACGAAAAAAAAACCCCAACTTTCCGATCACACTCAAACTCAGCACAAAAAATCACGGTGCATCTTAACTTATTCCTAACTTAAACCTAACTTAACGCCGTACCATGGTATCACTTACTCCAGTTGGTCTACCGTGAAGTTACTCGATGAACCGAATAAACTGCGAGTACCACTAGTGCCCCACTCCCATACACAAGCACCATACAATGTCAACATTCATTCATTACGCAACGAGACCTCGCCAAGAAAAATCGCTGCGTTTCTAAAACCGGTTTTTTTGTTACACATTATCTACTCTATTGTTATCGGAATAAGGATGAGAATTGATTGATGACTTAAGTAGGACTGGACGTAAGTTCGCGTTAAGTTATTACGACATTGTGCTAATGGTATATGGGAAACTTACCTGGCTATAGTTTCTATAGTATATTTCTAGATTATATTATATAAAAATATAGGTACTTTTATACTTATATCTAACTTGATTTATGCGTCATTCCGATTAAGTTAGCTCACGTCTTGATACAAGGATAAAGCATTGGTAATAGTTAAGCCTTGTTTTTTAAGGAAAATGAAAGTTTTATCTAGCGGTATATAAAATAAAAATAATATTACTTCAAAAAGGATTTAAATTCTGATAATGCATCGATTAATATAAATTGAAAAAGTTTTATCAATATAAAATATGTTCCCCCAACATTTTTTCTAAATCACAGTGTCTGTATCTAATACAATAATTACAGTCGATTCATTAACAAATCGAATTTTAATCGAACACAAATGCTTTCTCCAATTAAAATTCGTATATTACAAAAAAAGTAAAACCTTACCTTTATTTAGAGATGGTCTTAAATTAAACTCAGCAATCCCCAAAACTACTCATTATCGAGCGAAAATGCACCAGTCGCCCGTGAACTTGACGTAAATTCGTTGCTATAGCAATGCTCTCCCAGGGAAAACCTCCCCTAGCGAAATCACATCCAAAATACGCAGAAACGGAACAGGTTTAAAAATGCGTACAATAAAAACTGAGCACTGAATAAAAAGAAACATAGGCACGTCTCAATTTCGGATAATAAATACACAATTCGGATTATTTTTTGAAATTCGAACGCTGTTTTTCTAATGCGCGGGACGGACGCGCGTCTTCGCGGCGGTACGGAGCGCACTACGTAAATGTCAGCACGGTCGGCACATGTGCGGGCCGTAGTAAGGCCGCGTTTACTACGCTAGCGATTTTCTTTGCTATTTTTTTGATGATTGTGATTTTAATGTTATTTACTTGTGATTTTTGTGCTAAACAGTAGCTAAATTTAAAAATCATTGATGTTTTTGTTTTTTGTGACCTTTATGAATAAGTAGACTTCAACTTTGAACAGTAGTATGACAGATTATTTTATCTTTAAACATAATAATACACTTTAGTACCCTTATTTTTTTATAATTTTTTCTTAGTTTTTTATTTTTAATCAGTTTTTGATTTTTAATCAGTTTTTTAATTAAATTGATTTATAATAATGACTAAAAAGAAGCTCTTTTGGATTTTTTGCATAACTCTCCTAGAAAGAGTTTTAATGGTTTTTTAGTTATTAAAAATAATATAATAGGATTTAATTATCCATCAAAAAATTCATTCTTTATCTATTACTAAATAAATTGTATTAAACCTACATTCCGTACACTATCAACCTGCCAAACCAAGGAGTCGGTCAGTTAGTCAGAAAGTTGATCGGTATTCCAACAGCGCCGCGCGATGAAAGTGAAAGTATGTTGTGTCATTCATAAAGTGGGAAGGTTAACTTGCAAGTTGTTGGTTTGGTTAAAAGTGAATCTGTATTTTTATCAAGCTTTATAACGAACTTTATAGTTCATAAAGTAAATGAACTTTTTTAAATTTCTTAATTTACAAAACAATATATTATTTATTTTGAGAGAAAGTTTGCAAGTCTGTGTGTTTGATATTTCATCACTCATCAATTTGGCACACGAGTAGACCATGCCCTGGACTAGCAAATAGTATCTACTTTTTATCCTGACTGTATGTTCCCTTGGGATTTTTTTTTACTATCACGCGGGCGAAGTCGCTGGCAAAAGCTAGTGAAAATATTACATTTATAGGTCAACTCACCACAGAATAAGTAATAGTATAACCTATACTGAGTTACTCATAAAAAAAGAATTTGATAAGCAACTTAGTTGACTTCTTTAGTCAATTAGGTACAGTCAGCATCAAAAGTCGATGAACAGAATCAACATAACAAAACACCTGTTCGCAATAAAATGTGTTTCATCTGTTCACAATAAAATGTTTTGTTATGTTGATTCTGTTCATCGACTTTTGGTGCTGACTGTACCTAATCGCTGACGCGCGAATGACATGCGTCTTGAGTTGGTACCTCCGTTTAGTGGTCAGAGGGTCTCTTGTGTCACGTTCGATTATGACAAATCATACAGGTTTAGAAGAAGTTTTCCGTTATTGTCACCAGATGGAGCTTATTTAGCATACGAATCGATGAGCACTTTAACGTGCATGAGAAGTTAAAAAAATCGCACAAAGCCCAGTGGCATTGATATTTAAGTAGTAATAAGTATAAGAAGGCCATAAATATTTGACGTTAACGTTGAAGAGGTTGAAATAAAAAATATAATTGCATGTCTCCCATATTATAATTATCATAGCTAGTGGAAAGTATGGTATAAAAGCTTATTTGCACACGAGTAGTTACTAACTAAAATAGGCGACTTTTTATTTAAATAACGTTAAATTTTAGACTAGCGCATAGATAAATATTATTGCAAGAACCGCAAAGTAAATAATAGTACTCATTGTTATTTTTTTAAAGTGAGAATTTTGTAAATGAAATGGTCATTATTAAATAATGCACAAAACTCATTGTATAATTAAATAGATTCTGCCAGCGGCTTAACTAGCATGAAAGTAGAAAAAAAATCCCACAGTAACATACTTCCGGTAAAAAAAGTATCCCATGTACTATTTCAAGACATGGTCTATCTATGTACCAAGTTCCATAGAAATCCTTTCGGGCGTGACGCAGTAACAAACATAGATACACACATACAAACTTTAGAAATTTAATAGGATTATCAACTTTTAGAGTGCGTCTAATGAAAGCGCGACTTGAGTTTTTTTTTTTTAATTTAATTGGCAACATTATTCAGCCGTAATCGTAAGTAATAAAAAAAAATGTTAAGTGTCAAGACATGATTCTCCTACTAGTTAGTAATACCACATACAATTTTTTTGGATTTAACCTCTTTTTCTCAAGTCGCGCTTTCATTAGACGGACTATACCTCTTTACTATGCAACTAACTTAGATTGGAAAAACCAAAACAAAAATCGCAACCACATTTCCCACATCAAAAATCGCATGAAAACTTGCGCACGTCTAAACGCAGCCCAACAAAGTGCGAGCGAGACAGCATTCCAGCCAGGGGTTGTACATCCGCTTTTCTCGGCGTTATGTAAGCTACGGCCCTGGAGCCGGGCAGCTATCCCCCTCCGTCACCCCTCGCCACCCCGACCGGGGTACGGAGTACATAGCGGGGGTGAAGGCAGCCTTATGAGTGTCAGTTTTGGCTGATGATGGCGTCAGTAATTCTTGATGTTTGGTGTTTTGGGACAGCGTAGGGTAGGCCTGGTTAGAGGTGATTTGGGATGAGGTGGGCGTCAAGGTCAAAGGTGTAAATTTTACGGAACTTTTAAGTATTTAATTACTCAGATACCCGCGAAACGAGACACAATAGTAAAACAATAACAGCGCGGTCTCATAGGACCGGTTGGGGATTCAAACGTTAAGTATATAAATCAAAATAACTCGTTTACAAAGGTGGTTGATAGAGAAAGGTGGAAGGAGAATAGGGAGGTTTTTGCCCAGTATTGGGATAATACAGGCTACTAAAAAAAATATTGTCTGCCTACCTACTCTTTGTTTTTATAATGCATAGGCTCGTTTGACCAATATCTCTCCGATGGTAAGCGATGATGTGGCCAAGGAAGGAGCACGCTTGCCTAGAAGTGATCTACTCACTCTTGGCTTAATGACCCCTAAGATAATGTTAAAGATCTACAGAAGGTTTTACAAAACACGAAAAATCTCAGTTTGTTATGATGGTCACCCATCTACAGACTGACCTCGGCAAGCGATGCTTAACCAACGACATCGACGCACGTGTCAATCATCTAGGTTGTTGTCAGTTATTATTTTAGTTACGAGTTCAAAACTTAAAAAAAAATGAAGACTAAGTTCGCTGAGTATCGTCGGACCAGTAGACGTACGGCGATGCGCCATCGCTATATAGTATTAGGTATATCCACACGCACAAAATATTTTAGGAACACATTCATCGTACTTGCATACAGCCATTTCAAAGAGTTGAGTTCCCTGTCGGAATCTGTGTTTCTTGTTAGCTACAACCTGCTTGACCACATCAATGCTTGTCATCACGTGAGATAGTAGTCATGTGCGACATAACTATCAATAATAATAACAAAAATTCGTAAGCAGCGTTGAGAGGCAGACAGGTATTTTTGATCATTAAATCTAAAATTAGTTGTTTGTCTGAGCGCCAAAAATAAAAATACGCGAGGATTATTTATTTCCACAGAATATTATAAGTTACTTTTTCATCTTCAAATAATTAAGGAAATTAGAACACGCCCTTAGGGTTTTCTAATTATTTTCAAAGAATGTTTTCGCCATACCTAAAAACGTCTCACGGCTAATTTTATAAATAAATTAGCTACATTAAAATTCATAAATCTATTCATAATCAGAGTCTTCATCCGCTTGTAGCAGGATACATTATCAAACGTACTTCACCCCCTAACAATGGGTGCACACACACACTCACAAAGTACACGTGTAACATAACCACACGCAGTAAATACTGTAACGTAACGTAACGCAAACCACACGGTTCTTGTTGGAAAACGTTTGCAGCCCCTGTTAAAGGTACGCTTTCAATTAAGGATGACACAATTTGTTAGTACCCGAAAAAGTCGAATAACCGAAAGAATTCAATATTCGAAAATATCCGGACCGTACTAAATCAAAATTGAAATGATTTTTCTCCTTTTATGGCTTTTGATATGGGTTGCCAGTGTTTCCAGCTCTAAATTGCTCTGCATTATAAGTCATTCACATTCTGATTCGAGTAAATTTTAAGAATTCATATGGATTACTGAATTTTTATGTTTGAATCCCCAACCGATCCTATGAGACCGCGCTGTTATTGTTTTACTATTGTGTCTCGTTTCGCGAGTTAGATTAATATAGAAAGTTTCATATTTCTGAGTATTATTGATACTACACAGTATAAAAAAAACATAACTTATGCAAAAATCAACACACATAAAAAAATACATGATTGATACAAAGCTGATTGGAACATCATGCTATCATCACACAATAATTGGCTTTCAATTCATCAATAACAAAAAACCCTCTATGGTATTTTTAAAATTAGAACAAAGTCCGCTGATATTTTTTAATTAGATTACTTTTATTCGAAAATACCATAGCGGATATATCCGGTATCCTCGCCCAAGCACAACACTAGCAGTCCGAACTGGGTTACCAGTATTTGGACCACAGTGCTTACACAAATAAAACTCATTAAGCTGCCAATTTGTTTATCAATTTCACGGGGACATTCCCTTTTATTTTGCCGGTATGTTGACACCCCTTGTTTTTTGAACAATTCGTCTTCGTTTGAATTTCATATTTTTAGGTAGGTATGTGTTGAAAAATTTAGGATTATTTTTGTTATTACCTACGTGATGTAGATGGATGGAGAGGGAGAGGTAAGCCAAAGAAAAGATGGATGGATTGTGTGAGGAGCGATATAAAGGAAAAAGGAGTTGGTGATAGTCTGACGGATGACAGGACAGAATGGAAGAAGAAAACGTTGCGCCGACCCCAAATAATATGGGTTAAGGGCAGGAAGAAGAAGAGATCTACGTGAAAAATGACCCCTACTTTGTTTATAGGTTTATCTGATACACAAGGTAATATATCCTACTAGCTGCTACCAGCGACTTTGCCCGCGTGATAGTAGATAATAATTATAATTATCCCAAGGGAAGTTACTCCCGGGATAAAAATTATCCTATTTATTTATCAGTTGCTAACTATATTTGCAGTATGGATCGAAATGTATAGCAAGCCAAAAACATACCCCTATGTGCTATTTCAGGATATGTGTTAACGGTATAGGAATGAGGTTTCATGGAAATCCATTCTGTAAATTTTCCATGAAAGAAAACAAACATCCAGACACACAAACTTTCGCGTTTATAATATTAGTAGGATTAGGATGGGATGTTATCAGTTTAAATTTTAAGTAAGATATGTATGAAAAAGTAGAATCGCTAAAAATCGCTGTCGATTTTAGTTCCGTATCCGCAGTTGTCAGTGACAGTTTAAATTCTGTTTTCAATGCGGGTAAGCCCGGCTTTGGCTTTTTGCGGAAAAGCTTTACTGACACTACACTACATTTCTTCCATTAGACGATTGTTTACTTTTAAAGAAACTTTTTGATATGGTGTTAGCAATCGTTTTTGTAACGTTTCGCTTAGACAAGTTGGATGATGAATGTAAAAGTGTTACGAATTTGTATAGAAAGTGTCATCCCTTTTTAACAAGGGATTAAATGAAGGGAAATGTAGGGAATATTTTTTTTATTTTTTTTTCGGTACTTGTCTCTATATTTATTTTATCTTTATGCAATATTTAATTACTCAGATACCCGCGAAACGAGACACAATAGTAAAACAATAACAGCGCGGTCTCATAGGACCGGTTGGGGATTCAAACGTTAATGTCTATATGGACACAGATATTATGCGTTGTTGCTAGTGATATAACTTTTTATGTGAGAAATCTTCTAATAACTTTTGCTCTTGCGGGTCTCAGACTTACTAACCAAAACCTACTTATATGTTCCTCCTATGCCTTTTGTTTCAGGGCCCCGAGTTTGCCTTTCAGAAGCTGCTTTTCAATTGATTCAGGAGATAGTTCCTTGATCTTCCTTAAAGGTGGCATCACTCTACCTTACACCCAGTACTTTCAAATACAAATATAAAGTTTTAATTTATAATAAAACTTGTACAGTGATTTCCTGCAAGTTAGCAAAGTCGACATCATTAAGAAAATTCTCGAAAAAAGTGGAATGTATATTTTTTGTAGTTTGTTACCGTCAAGTGATAAAAAGCGAAGTAGGTCAATTAAAAACGAGCTGAGAGAATTTATTTTCATAAAGTAATTTTGATTAACACGCTGGGAATTTTACAATATTTTAACAATTCAATTTGATCCTACGAGATTATTTTCATTATGCAATTTATTATCCTAAAGGTACTGGTATTCAGCTAAATTCGGCTTGACTGGAAGCCGGATTATAGCCCAATATAGTTGGGAAAAGGGTAGATAGATAGAATTATCCTATACGTATGTTGTCTTTTATATACCGACACTGGACTGGCCTGTTGGTCTAGTGGTTAGTGGCCCTGACTGCTATACCAGAGGTTGTGGGTTCGATTCCCACCCAGGACAAATGTTTGTGTGATGAGCACGATCATTTGTTCTGTGTCTGGGTGTAATTTATCTATAATATGTATGTATTTAGAAATATATAAGTATGTTTATCAGTTGTCTAGTACCCATAACACAAGCTCTGCTTAGCTTGGGACTAGACGGCGTTGTGTGAAAGTTGTGGAATATTATTATTATTATTATTATTAAAATGTACCTACCTTTAGGGCGAAATAAATATGTTTTCTTTCTTTTCTTTCTTACTACCTAGGTTTTCGATTTTATGAAAATAATTCTATGCAATTAGGTTTTCGATGGGCGTCAATAGTGTGACCAACCCATACTGAGGCCGCGTGGTGGATTATGCCTAATTCTCTCTACTAACGAAGACGCCTGAGTCCTAGCAGTTTTTTTTTGGGTAGGGAAACCATCAAATAACTTTTTCTGCTCTGAGTAGAGCTAAAGGGGAAGTCAGAATTTTACTTTTGCTTTCGTACAATCCCTCACCGGTCAAAATATTTCATGCTAGGAGATAAATTGTACGTTCACGAATAACATGAGTAATTAAAAAATATAAAATTGGCATCTACAGTTCAAACCTCCTAACAAGCCTTGGATAAATTGCTTTTCTATCTCAACTCATCAATCTAAACAGTCAACGGCAAATGATTAGAGATCATTCTAAAGCCTTTAAACAGTCGATTAACGACAGAAGATAATCTTACGTTAAAGCTATAATAAATTCTTCTCCAAAGTTCTCCAAGTCACCATGAGTCGACGACGTCACACAAGTTAAATCGATACGTTTGAACGTTTTACAGTTTCTTCACAGTACAAGTTGTCTGGTTAAGCGGGCAACTCCAACGGGCTTAGGGATGCCATTTCTTAAGCCGAGATGATAGAAATGCATTTTTATTTTCATGGCAACAAAATTTTTGGCTTATTCATTTTATTGTTTTGTCGTGAGAGTTCTTACAGGGCAAGGCATTTCTAACTAAAAAATAGTAGCCCACCGGGTTCGGGAAGAGGGTCCAAGTTACCGGCGGTCAGGGCTCCTAAGAGAGGAATCTCCGGACAATACGCGCCGTGTCCAAGAGTACTGCTTTCTGAATCAAGCCCTTGATCCAGCTGCCTAACGAGAGCCTCCTCAGATGTTCGTCGAGGCTCTTAGCTATTAAGCCATTGGCCGTCACGACTATCGGCACAATGATTGTTGTATCCACTTCCCACATTTCGATAACCTTGCGAGCCAAGTCAAGTTACTTAGTTTGCTTATCCTTTTCAGCTTTCACGAGGTTCTCGTCATATTAATTATTATTATTAATATTGTAAGATCAACCATTGTTTTTAACATAACCATGGAGTTTGCTGCCGGTTCTTTTTCATAGGAAACGACCATTAGCAACCGTGCAATGGCGCCTGAATTTTCATAAGTGCACAGGCCTATATGAAATAAAACATTTTGAATTTTGAAAGTAGAAAACTCTTCTTCTCTTCTCATTTTTATTTTAAACACCGTTAATCTCAGATTGTTGATAGCCCTAACAGCATCCGTAAAGTTCGTCGCAAAGCGCGTAGTATTACATCAACTGTTATAACTTTGCAATTAAGGCTGAAAACTTTAGATTCGCATAATGTTAAACTTTATTTATTGTACGCGCGAATAATGAGCGATATAAACGTTCTCTTTAATAGTTTACCTCATAATTATTTTAATAGTCGGAAGAAACGATTCCTGAATTAAAGCCTTTGAATATAGGTTGAGTATTTGTCAAACTATAGCTTTGACACTTTTTAATCTTAAAATTCTCAATTCAAAAAGCTTAGTTACAGAGTACCTGTACCAGGGCCCGGTGCTAAAGGTCGTTGCTGCCGATTGCTCCCACGAGGACATGGCGGTACTCAGCCCTAGCGGGAAACATCTACAACGTATGCTTCATCATATCCTCCGGGCGATCCACAAAATCCACCTTACCACACCTGGGTCTTTTTTTCACACAAATCTAGTGCAAGAACCTCCCAAACTTACCATGTCCGGTGAGACACTGCGTCAATGGCGAAGGTGAGGACGCCATGACGTTTTTCCAGCCACTCTACAAAAAAGAGCCTTTTTTAATGTGTAGAATCATCAGAATGACTTCTCCCGTTCTTGAGCGAAGCGGGAAGGCGAGTTAGACTTTTACTAAGAGAGTGTCAGCTATACTAACAAAAATATGCTTGAATTAATTAGATATGCATTCACCCTTATTAACGTTCTGATAGAAATTACACACTACTATTCTGCCTAGACAACTTCAGCTGAATTTTTACGCTTGCTTGCAAAGTTGCAGTTTTCGCTATGCATTTCAGCTCCCAGTATCATTAATACAACTGTAAATTTAACAGTCGTGGTAGGTACGGCAAATGTTCCATTTTCTGTCTCTGAACCAACATCAGACCAACGTGCCTGATAAGCCAATATCAGCTGTAAAAAGTATAAAAAACATTTTAGGTATGAAGCACCCTTTTTGAATAAGTATATTATATCCAACATACTGTTGTATGTATTGTATGCCAATTTTTAGTTTACTTTTAGTTAGTTCTTTAGGGTTTTTTTTGTGTAAATATTTATTTGTAATGTTATTAGTTATAGTATATTTTTATCCAATTTGTATGCCATATAGCGTATGTTCTTTAATCGTAAGTATATGTTAGAAACAGTCGTTTACTTTCTGTTCTCTCCCTGCCTTCCATGGAAATGATAGCATTATCCTACGTTCTTGTTTTCAACATATTATATAGAGCAAGAATTTAATACGGGAATAGTATTACTGAAGTTTTATCTTTTAATACGACATGTGTAAGTAAAACAATTGTTATTTCAAAATAGGGAAACAATTTTTCATTTATTGTTCGTTTATTCACATGAATAAATAATCCATTTTGATCGGCTTAGCTTTTTCCAATTATGTTAGGTTTCCCATTTCACTGAATGTAGCTGAATAACCAGTATTTTCATGTAGCATTTTATTATTATTTGTATCAAAAAGTATCTTGATGCAAGATTGCAAAAAGAAAGGAATTCATTCTAAGGGCCTGTTTCACCACCTATGATTAAGTTTCGAGTATCTTACTTGACAGATAATTTCATACGAATTCTGTCACATTTTTGAATTTATTCAGTGAGTAGTGCCTACTCGGACATTGTGAAACAGGCCCTAAGTTAAGTAAGTATAATCAGCAAATTTAATGGAAGGTGAAACTGACAAGTAATGGAAAAGTGGTGACGCACCAAATTCGATATGATGTCACCGCCATTAGGTTTCGTACGTAGAAAAGAGGTAGTGATCCCCACACGCAAAAAATATCGTCAGAAGTAACTAAAAATCGAACTAGAGTTTTCCTCGGAAAAAGGAGAGAGAATTTTGTCCAAATAAAATCGTTTTGATTGCAATAATATATTTTTCCGAGTCAATTTGAGATAATTGAAAAGGAATATCAATTACAATTATAGTTTTACAAGTCGCCCCTTCAGTATGCTCTTGTAAATCAACAAGAGCATGATTGCAATTATTTAAATTGTACAGTAGCGACTTTAAAATGTTCTTGCCATTCAGAATGCTCTGCTTTACATTGCTGTAAAGTTCTACTCCTTTTCATAAAATAAACCATCCACGATAGTGGATGTTTTATTCTTACTAACACACTGATTCCTTTTGATGTGCCGTGCTTTTCCGAGGCTATGGATGCCTGGAGACTCGCTTGCCCGAATACAAATCCACCCGACAACCCCTCTTCCCAGAGACAGTGGGATGAGCCGCTCTGCAAAGCAGTACAGGAAAATCTACTTTTAACATCTGCTACTACTGCAGAGAGTGCCCGCCTACTGGCTGTGGGAAAGTGGGAGTCAGATCTTTGGCTTCACGCACTACCGTCGTCGAATATACGCACCCTGTTCGACGATACCACTTTCCGCTTAGCTGTTTCCCTACGCCTAGGCACTTCTTGCTGTTCTCCTCATCGCTGCCACTGCGGCGAAGTTGCCAACAGCCTCGGTCACCACGGCCTGTCATGCAGTCGAAGAGCGGGACGCATCCCACGGCATGCGAATATTAACGACATCATCCGACATGCCCTTGTCACCGTCGGCGTTCCGGCTGTTTTAGAACCTCATGGCCTGGCACGTGACGATGGTAAGAGACCAGACGGTATGTCTCTATTTCCTAGGAAGATGGGTAGGCCTTTAGTGTGGGACGCTACCTGCGTCGACACTCTTGCGCCATCCCATCTTCCTAGCTCATCGTGCTCTGCTGGTGCTGCCGCTGCGGCTGCGGAGAACCTCAAGCGGCGAAAATATAACAATCTCACCGGCAGTTATATTTTTGAGCCGTTTGAGGTTGAAACTCTTGGACCGTGGGGCCCGAGTGCTCGTTCGCTTTTTAAAGATCTTTCGAAGCGTCTTGTTGACACTTCGCGTGACCCAAGGGCTGGCTTTTACCTCGGTCAGAGATTAAGCATTGCCATACAACGTGGCAATGCTGCCAGTCTTTTGGGCACACTTCCGGTCGACAGCGATGCGGAGGAATTTTTTGACGCCATATTTTAGTTTAGAGTAAGAATTAGTGTATTTGTAGTTTTAATTAGTTAAGGGCCTATTTCACCTCCTATGATTAAGTTGCCAATATCTTACTTGGCAGACAATTTCATACAAATTCTGTTCCATTTTTGAATTTATTCGGGAAGTAGTGACTATTCGGACATTGTGAAACAGGCCCTTAGTGTTTTTATTTTTAATGTTTTTTCTCTGCATAATATAAAATCCTCCACGATAGTTATTTTACTTCAGTAATTTTTCACGCAGAGAGCTACACCTATTTGGTCTCTGAAACTTTCGCTCAATTGACCAACTTCTAATACATGTGTATATCAAGATATATGTATAATTATGTATATCATATAATATATAAGAGGATAAACTGACTGATTGACATATCAACGCACAGCCGAAACTACTGAAATTTTGTACAAGGCTTCCTTTTATGATGTAGGCGAGCACAAAAAAAAGATTTTTGGAAATTCAACCTTTAGAGGGTACAAAGGGGAATTTCGTTTGAAAATAAAAAAATATTGCGTCAAAATACTTGAAAGTTTGCATAAATAGTAAGTAAATAATTAAGGTTGACAATATTTGTTTTAATACCATTAGTTTAATGCCAATAAAATAATTTAGTGAGGTTTAAAGATTATCTGGAGGATTCTCATTTCTCTGGTTAATAACTGACTTTGCATAAAATCTAATCAAGACTGTCATTATAAGTTGGTTTTCAAACTGCCCTCAAAATACGGTTCAAAGGGTGTTCAAGTTTTTAAGAAAATATTCTCACAAACGAAGTCACTGTTAAAGTGCTAGTTACCTATAATAACTTTACTTATATACACAGGTATTATATAATAACTTGTGTACATCTTACGTTAAAAGCATCCACCAAAGCTATCAAGAAACTTTGATTGCTGTCGACTCAATTTTAAGATCAATTTCCTGTAGTTTATAGTTGCCTAGTAACCGAGGTATGCGCTTCGTACCTTTGGACTCCTGGCAACGAGGGTTTAATGCAAACAAGTTTCTGAAAGTTATTTGAAAACTTGATATTGCTAATGATTAAAATTTACTACTTACAGAGAATTTATTTTACTTGAAGAAAGAAATAGAAATTTTTAAACAAGGTTACAATTTAATTTGCCAACAGGATAATGTCAAAAGTCACTCTATAAAAGAATGCTCCTGAGTTTCAGGAAAGAAAGGAAGCCTTTGTTCAAAAATAAAAAAGGTTAGTATGTACTTACTGATTAAAATTGAGGATAGGAAAAAGGTTAAGGAAACTACTTACTTAAAAAATAAAAAGTGGCTTAGGTACAGGAAAAAAGCCTTATACAAGTACGTCGTAGGTAGGTACCACGATAAAAAAGAAATATTGATTTCCTTATCTGCCTCCAAAAAACTAGACACAGACAGTAACTTTATTTATTCACAACAATATTTACAGCAGCCATAAAAAAATATTCTAAACATAGGCTGATGTCAAAGCCATATTTTATTTACAGGTGTGACGGGACACCGTTTTCCCATTATATTTTAGATGATTTGTGCCCAAATATGCGAAATTGTCCATAACCCAACTGTCACAACTTTGTGCCTACCCAAAATTTATTGTAACTGACACCACTTCCAACAGCGGAGAAAATAACACCTGTGTAGTGAAATTAAAATAGAATACATTACGGGGAAATTCTGCTTTAAACTACTGGAGTTTTGATAACAAAATCATCATCATCATCATCATCTTCCTGCCCTTATCCCATATTACTTGGGGTCGGCGCAACATGTTTTTTTCTTCCATTCTGTCCTGTCACCCGTCATAACATCACTGACTCCCTTTTCTTTCATATCAGTCTTCACACAGTCCATATTATTCCTCTGTTATTTTGATAACAAAATAACAGAGTAAAATAGTTAAATGCCATGCACACATAAAAGCACTTTGCAGCGAAAATTCCGGGCATTTAAAAGGGCCCAAAAAACTATGCCCAGGGGGAATGGAAGGCTCGGATTCGGCCTGATTGCAACAGGTCCTAAATCCCCTAGGGGACATCAAATTACACCACAGAAAGGATCTTGTGTACCTTTAGTTTTACGCCATTATCTTTGTCGTTTGATGTGAACTTCACTCCTGTTTTTACGTTCGTTTAGGGAAAAGAGTGAATGCTTTCGTGAAAGGTGAGCTGAGGGAATGCCATCGGTTTGAGCACGACGGTCACGTATCGGTCTTCTCTTATGAATAAAATAGAACATCCCAATTTCTTTCCGAAGGTACTGACAGATTTTATGCTGTTATTTAGTTTTATTTTTTTTTCCTTGATTTTATTGAGACTGGAAATATTTGTCAGAGTTATTTTTGTTGCAAATACTTATGACAGAAATAGATTGTTTCGTCAAACCTTACATACTACCTATTGTTTGCCTGTGACGCTCGCCCGCTTTAAATTATTGCTCCCCATCCTTAGAAATCACGGCCTATGTGTTAATCCGGAATATAAGCTAGGCTTGAACCAAATTGAATCCATATCGATTCAGCCATTTGAGCGTGAAGGAGTAACCAACGTATGTACGTACATATACGTCAATATTAGTTCGATAACTGTTGATTCAACAATTCTATAAGAGTTTCTAGCCAGTGCAATTCAAACACTTCAGTAACAATAGGTGATTCTTCACATAGAAACCTATCTGCAAATGCAAGTCATCGACTCTAAAATCCTCTTACGCAAGTACGCGATGACACGACTCGACTAAACCTGAAACCATATCAATTGGTATCCGTAGGAAACAGCGTGCAAATCGAGTTAGTCAGAAGCCACACTTATGTCGGAAGTACCCTCATTTAAGTGTATAGAGAATATTGAAGTGTCCGCCTCTGTAATAGTTTCAGACTTTTATGTTGAAAGGAATGTCAATGGTTTGATAAAAATGTGTACGGAATTTTATTCTTTGATCTTTTGTCGTCTTTTTACAAAAATATGCTTTAGTACAGATTTTAGATCAAGACTTATAGGTCTAGACCTGTTGCAGTACTAAGGCTAGTACTAAGAATTAAATGTCTCTACGCGCGTCTCAAAGAGATGTCAGCAAACTGTAGGGGCCCAGCAGGGTCGAAGCCTCTTGGGCCATAGGTTGGTTTCCGAAAGGAAAACCCGGGACCCTGGATATTAGGCAAAGAAGGAACGGGGTGGGGTTTAGTCAGTAAAAGTCTAATACGCTCTGCCCAGGAGCAGGAGAAGTCATTCTGATGATTCACCTCCTACCCCGTGTTTGGCTTAGCAACTAGGTTGATTGAGGAGCTTGTGGCTACACAATATCAGTCGCCCGTGTCGATCTCCTAGGTAATGACTCCCGAGGCCGCTCCGTAGGATGACCATTCAATTCACGAATAGGTATGTGATCCGTTTGTGAGTGCCGTCTCTGACTGAAGCTATTTTGTGACTACCTTTTTTACCTTGGGTCTATACGCGTTAAAACAATGAGGGTAACTTATACCTGAAGTTGTGTCGTCTAACGTTTGATATTGACGTTGATGTCATTAACAAAGCTTTTTGACAGTTGTCTTTACCTTTCTTTTTTCAAGTGGGGAATCATCAGAATGACTTCTCCCTTCATGGGCGGAGCGGGAGTATCGGACTTTTACTGACTAAAACCCACCCCATTCCTTCGTTGCCTTCGATCTGGGGTCACCAGCTTCCTTTTGGAATCCGATCCATGGCCCCCAGAGAGGTGTCTTTACCTGACACCTCAGTACTGCCACCTAGAAAAAGTCATTTTAGAACACCCTTAGGGTACTTTTTAATAAAAAGAAATAAACAAAAAGCTCTTTAAATAAAGATTAAAAAAAAAATACATACTGAGAGTCGTCTATGCCTGATAGGCCATAAAGCCGTTGGTTCTAGCTGTCATTTGTCTTCTGACTAGGTACTTTAGATGCCGACTTCAACATAGGCAGCCAAAGTGTAGGTAGGTAGGTAAAAGAACTAGGTAGACCGGGTTCTGATTAACCAATAAACCAACGCTATGATCATAGTCTTCTCCATATAGGCATCATCCAATTGGTACTGTTGGTTTTCCACCATCCACATCCATTCTGGTCACGTTCATGTTTTAACTTCGTCGATTCATCTAGGTACTACTGTTGGAGTTATTACGGTATTAACCAGTCAAATGTCACGTTGTTTTACGTATGCAAAGCCACTTATGACCGCAAATGAGTTGTCACTTCTTTGTGTAATAGCTTTAAAGACACATGCATCTTAGGTAACTACCTTGATCAGCTGAGCGATCAAGGAAAACCAACTCTGCACGTCAATATTATGTGTCACCATTTACTAATTCACTATGACTAATTTCTGATTTGAATTTATTATATGAATACAGTATAATCTGACTCTGAGGAGGGACTGAGGAGCTCGTGGCTAAATAATAACAGCCGCACAGGTCGATCTTTAAGCAACGCTTGCCAAGGTTGGTCTGTGGATGGGTGACCATCTTAACATAACGAGTGTCCTCCGTGCCTCGGAAAGCACGTTAAGCCGTTGGTCCCGGCTGTCATTTGTATATCTTTGGCAGTCGTTACGGATAGTCAGAAGCCAGTAAATCTGACTCCAGTCTTGCCATGAAGTACCGTGTTAGCCCAGTTAATGGGTTGTGGAGGTCTGGTAGGCAGCCGCTCCTCGTAAAATATTGATATTCAGCTAAATCTAGCTTGACTGGAAGCCGACCCCAATATAGTTGGGAAAAGGCTAGGTAGATGATGATATCAATACAGTATCAATACTCAGTAGTTTTTGTACCGATTTTTATTTGCAATTCAATTCATAGTATTTTGTTTTTCTTAAAACACTATAGGCACTTGTAGCGACATCTATGATGCCACATTAGAACTAAACTACGAAATTGTGCAGTTCTCCGCGCGGCTTGAACATATAGAACAGCCCGAAATCATTTCTCAGGCAGTTGCCCAAACCAGACGTAAAACGTCAGAAGCGTATTTTTTTTAGCCTGAATTATGTTTGAAGATAGGTATTTGCCGTCCCGCAAAATCAACTGAAAGGTCTCTTGTATTTATTTACATTTTCGCAAGTCATATTAAAAAATAATCTTTTTCAGCACACATTTCACTGAATCATTTAACATATTTTCATTTAAAATACCTTTGAATCATTTAACTCTATAGATCGTTTAAGTATATACTTCTTTTCAATCGTACCTATTTCAAACGACCGAACCACAATAGATTCACCTCACCTACAATTTGAAATTAAAATGCGCAAACCTTTTTTCAGGCACGAAACTTTAACGGCATAGTTAGTCGGCCATTTTTTTATTCTATGTCTCTTCCACCATAATCTTTATTTATGACCGTGTTCGTGCTAAGCTCCTAGAATAGCTAGGTACAGTCCGCAACGTATAGGATCGACCGATTATAAGTTCACCGCAGTTTATCCATTTACCGTACAGTCAGTCTAGTTTTCTTTGTTCTGATTGTACTCGACATTCTAGAGCATGAATTGTGACACGTTTTCAAAGGGTCTTTTTTGGAAAATATTATGGCATGTAATGTAGCAAAGATCATGTTGTAAAATAAACCTAAATATGCCACTTGACACTGATCTGACCTCAAGCAAACCCAATTGTCAAAATCGACCACCTACGATAGATTGTTCTGGTGCATAATTGCAAGAAGACCCGATCCCGGATAATAGAAGAAAAGAAAAAAAAACCATAAACAGATGAACTTCAGGAAAAAATAACTGGTTTTCTGTCAAAAAATGATGCTGAAACAAAACTTTAGAGAAATGAAGTAACAAAATCATTAGACAGAACTTGTTGATGCTACCAATGTTTTAAACGTTCCCTCACCAGAACAGAACAAATCTCAAGAGCCTCATCTCTTATTCAATAAACAAAAGAGTCGTACTCAAGAAGCACTTCACGTGCAACAGTCCCCAATGACTAAGTAATTAATAGGTCCATTTAAAAACAGCTGATCGTTCCCTTGTACCGAAGTCCGTTCTTTCCTGTGCTATTATCTTATTACACTATTATCCACTTGGGTCGCAATTAAGAGGGGTCAAAGGTCCAATCGGCGCGGACACCCATCGGATACTGAGAAAATGTACTGTTTAGTTCACTTGTGTTTGAGATGAGAGATTAGATTTGTATTTTAAAAATAATGTTGAGAAAACTATTCTACCATTTATTGGGATGTTGATAGCAGTTTTGGGATTAAAATAATTGAATAACGTCTATAGTATGTACTGGTAGCAATTCACCTATTTAATAAAAGGAGAAACTGTCTGATTGAAATAACAACGTACTTCCGAAACTCCTGGTCTCTGGGCGTGGAAATTGGCACAAAGTTTTTGCAAAAATTTTCTCCTAAAAGGGGTTGAGAGTTTGTACGGAGAAACCTACTTTCACGAAGTCGTAGCCCCTAGCAAAAGCTACTACACGCTGATGTAATGAATGGACATGAATTAATATGTTCCATGCTTCTTAAAAGGATTAGTGTTAAAGTCGATAGAACACAACAACATTGCAGTTAGTTAGACAATATAGACACAACTTGTCTCTCAACGAATAAAATTAAATAGGTCACAGAAAATACCAATGAGGAAAACTAGAAGCATTCAACATTCGTAAACGCAGTCCCTTAGGTGTCGATATGTCAAAGTTCAAGGCTCCTGGCTTTGTTGACTTACAAGCTAGCAAATGTTTATACAACTTGATTGAACGATTTTATTCAATATAGATTTATAAGGAAACGGTTGGGTAAATCCTATATCATATTCGTACCTGCGTAGGTTAGAAAAGTTTTTAATACGAATGTAGTTTTTTTTTTAAGACGACACGACTGTTCCTTCTTTGCCCTAATTCCAGGGTCCTGGGGTTCTCTTTCGTCAACCCTGGCCACTATATCCTAGGCCCTATAGGTAGTACGAATGTAGTATGGTCTTAGCTAACAATAGTTTGCCATTATTATTATGATAGATAGATAACTACGAGCCTTGATAAGTTAGTTCGGTTAATTTCAAGTAAAATTATCTCCTGGATATGAAAAAGATATTGCTTGTTGGTGAGCAATTAATGATGAAGAAAATGTTAACCATATAAATAGGTCCCTAGTAAGTTGTACTCGTAGTTCCTGTTTCAATAAATTAAGTAGCATTGTGCTATTTTTAACTGACTTCTTAAAAAGAAGGAGGTTCTCAAGCTGAGTATTCTTTTTCTTTTAATTTTTGTATTTTTTTCAGCGATATGTTTGCTTTATCATGTATGTTTATGTCGCAGTAAGATAATATATATGTACAAAAAAATAATTAATTCTTTATTGTACACAAAAACTTAAATTTAAGTACAGTGATTTTGACAATGCATGTACAAAGGCGAGCTTAACTTGAGTTTTCTCCCAGCAAACCTTTGAGTGACAGAGAAAAAAATAATGAAATAGTGTACCGGTTATTGAAAAGCTTTAATAAAACAAATAAATAATAATACTAATAGTTATAGTGGCATAAACATATGGCACACAGTGTATTGAAAACTTGATGTTCTTTGACTGAAGCCAATAATAACAGTTCTGCATGTTGTCGCAGTATGTTCCCGGAAGCAAAACTTTGTGAAACTGCACGTAAAGTTTAGGTAAAGCTCAGTTTCTCTAGGAATAAACCCCATCTTCTGGGCCACCTATTTTCTGAATTCAATCAATACGAGATTTGAAACTTGGTTTCAATAAAACTTCATTTTAATAACGTCAGTTATATTTGAGCTTCTGTCTAAAATCACACAGGCCTTAGAGAGCATCTACTTAGTCTGTTTCAAGATTAAAGCTGATGATTTCAAACCTATTTCAACCAGTCCAATAGCCTAAAATGAAGGAGGTAATTCTTGAGTCGTTCTTCCGCATTGATGTTATTTAACAGATATTCGTTTTATTTTCAGTGGGCAATCATCAACAAACCCGAGCTTGCTGTGAATGGGTCTGACAGTCTCACCGTCTGATGTTTACTCACCCAAACCATCCTGTTTCAGTTGCCCTTAGCCTTCCAGAGACACGGTAACTCTTTCAAAGAATCCCAAATTTCTGGAATAGCATTAGCATTATGGGCCTTATAATGTTCCCACTGCTGGGACTCAGGCCTCCTCTCTAGGAGAGGGAATTTTTGGAATAATACAGGGCTAAACATTCAAAGTCAAAGTCAAAGATCTTTATTGTGAGACAGCGGTTTAAAAAGTTATTCTACAGATTGTTGTGCTCCTGCACTGCTCCACCATTTTAGGCATACAATAATTGTGACAAAATTGTTAATTGTTGTCAATTGCTAAATTATCAATTATATTTAAATTAAAAATGATTAAATACATTTAAAATTATCAATTCAAATTAAAAATTATTAATTACATAAAATTATCAATTACATAAAATTATCAATTACTTAAACTAAAATAAATAAATAAAATGTTTATTATATTTTGCATCAAAACATAAAATGGCAGTTTGGATCTAACTGTTCACGAATCTGTCTGACGTCATTCAGACTCAAAACTAAGTAGTATTCAGTCAGGCTCATGACCTGAACTAGACATAGATATGCCAAAATCTGCCGTATGACTCGTTATATGAGAACGATTCTTTAATATAGTGTGAGGTCATATGAGTCACATAATCCGGCGCGACGCGACCGATAGGTCACTCGGTCAGCTGTCTATGGCTTCTGCAGAGATGTCAAACTGATTAGATCTGTGATGTAAGACCGGTTGGTATTTTACACACTCAAGAATCAACTCTGCTCTTACGCGATGGGATTGTATTAGAGCTTCAGGAAAGAACGATTGAAATGATGCAACAGTCCAAAAGCTAGAATAACAGCAATTTGATTTTTGCAAATGTTTTAAGTTCCGGGGCGAACTGTGAGAAGTGTTTGAACAGTCTTAGTAGAGACTTATGGACAGCAGTATGCCTAAAACGAATTTGGGATGATTTCAGACATGCATGAAACACAACGGCTTAAAAAAATGAATTCCCATGACAGGCATTAAAAGAAAGAGTTATCGTGTCCTAGATTGCAAAGGGCAATCGAAGTACACAGTTGGGTTTTACTCAGGAAAAGTCTGGCACGACGCCCTTCGAAAAAAAAATAATGACGAAAGGCATCTTTTTTTGCTGTCTCATTTGTACAGCGTGTCTTCATACAAAGGCTAGCTATAAATAGCTTCACAAAGATAAATTTTTAACAGCCAAATATTGCTCTGGAATGTCAAAGAGCTATTTCTGTAAATGGAAGTGTTATTTTAAGGATTGTAATTGATTTAATTAAAAGTGAAGGCATACTTCTGTACCAAGTTTTACTAGTATATAACAAACAATCAGTCAAATAGATATTTCCTAGATGACTGAATATCTTGAGATAAAATCCTCACTATCCACTAGAGAAGGATGGTGGCAGTACATTGATCACAATAACCAGGGTGTGAATGAGGAGCTGACTCTCAAACTTGGCTCAGCCGTCTCTCTTACCTACTGTACGGCAGCTCGCCGTCCGGCAGTCTGGTAATAATCTGGACCCTGGACTGGCCCGGTAGGGCCGAAGCCTTAGAGGAACACGGAAAATCCGAAACGTTGTCACCGTGTCCCCCAGATCGAAGGCAACGAAGGAACGGGGTGGGGTTTAGTCAGTAAGAGTCTGACACGCCCTCCCGTTCCGCCCAAGAGCGGGAGAAGTCGTTCTGATTGATTAGCTCAAACTAATTTGGGCTAGCCCAAAACCCTGCCTGTTAGTTTCTTCGAGCCCGTCATGCTAGCGACACAAAGAAGAGTAGGATAACATAAATTAAAAAAACTGATCGATCTATAAAACTGGGACAATGCAAAGGAAGTGCATTGTGTCATGATATTTCCAATGCAACGATATGTAAGTGAGTATAGTGATCCGGAAGACATGAATTGATCAAGCTAATTAGAGATCAACGCCCTTGCGGTCAAAGGTCTGAGCAGCTGGTTATTCATGTGACTTAAGTGTGAAGATATTTTGTAGTGCATAAGTGTAAAAAAAACCGGGCAAGTGCGAGTCGGACTCGCGCACTGAGGGTTTCGTACCAACCTACCTATAAAAACAGTTTAATTCTCGAATCGAGTCTTGAAGACTTTTCAATTTTTTTTTCTTGAGACGTAACTAAAAATTTTCAGTTTTCAGACTTTTCCCGATATTAGTGCTATAATACCTTGCTTCGTGCGAAATTTCAAGATTCTAGGTCAACGGGAAGCACCCTATGAGTTTTGATTCCTTTGACAGTGTCGAAATGTACGTTTTTTGCAACATAAACGGGCGTATCTTTTTTTCCCGTCAACTTACAAGTTTGATTTTTGCACAACTTCAAGGGACCGCGGATTTTAATATATGGTTTTAATTTCAACTTGATACCTTCACGCGTTCCTGAGAAAAAGGGTCTTGACAGACGGACGGACGGACAGACGGATAACAAAGTGATCCTATAAGGGTTCCGTTTTTTCCTTTTGAGGTACGGAACCCTAAAAAGTGACTAAATAGAATAAAAATCTTATAAGCTTGGAGAAATTTAATTGCCGTGATTGTTGAAAGATGACAGAAGAGTAATTGTATTTATTTAGAATTCAATTTGCCATAAAAAAAAGAAAATGACGTGATCCTCTTCATCGGATTTGTGTTGTGTATTATGATTTTTACAATTGTTTGAAAAGGCAATTTCTACTTGTCATTTGTGGAATGAGACAATTTCATTTCATGTCATATACAATAATTAAGACATTGGCTGTTAAGGGCTCTAAAAATCTGTTTTTATCGTAACTTTTGTTTATTTCTGTTTTTTTTTTGCCTACAGCTTAATTTAATTTCTTCTTTAATTATGCACAAGATTTTTTGGATCTTTCACGTATGTAGAATGGTTTTTGTTTTGAGGTTCAAAACCATCTAATAGATAACTTCTCCCACTCTAGAGTGGAGCAGGAAAGCGTGTCAGACTTTTACAGACTAAAACTTCCTCTATGTCCTTCAGTTACTTTTTTGCGTTCTAGGACGGCGGTTTTCCTTTTCAGCAATACCCCGCGACTCACTTTCGTTACTACTTATAATAACTTAAATCTAATACTTGTGAAAGTAACAATCTAACTAAGAGAAAAGATCTTATTTTCCTAACCTAAAAAAACCGGCCAAGAGAGTGTCGGGTCACGCTCAGTGTAGGGTTCCGTAGTTTCCCGTCCGTCACAATAAGTAAGTGTCCCCAACTTTTCAAAAACTGTTGGCCACATCAAGTTCAAAATAATTTTCCTAGAAAGTCCTTATAAAGCTTTACTTTGCAGAATTTTTTCATATTTTCTATACTTATGGTTCAAAAGTTAAAGGGGCACATTGTTTTTTACTTTTGGAGCGATTATTTCCGAAATGGTTTAAGTAAACCCCTATTAATTTTTGAATACCTATCCAACAGTATATCACACGTTAGGGTAGACATTTAAAAAAAAAACGCTTTTTACTTTACATGTAGGGGGGCCAGGGGGGCTACCCAAATAATTTTTTTTTCCAATTTTTATTTTTGCACTTTGTCGGTGTGATTGACATACATATTGGTACCAAACAGCTTTCTAGAGCTAACGGTCACAGAGATTAAGCGAGGACGGACGGACAGACATGGTGAAACTATAAGGGTTCCGTTTTTGCCAATTGGCTACGGAACCCTAAAAAGGAACACCAAAATCATGCAAAAATATTTCATTTAAAAAGACGCAAATTCCTACAAAAAAGCTGCTCTACACAGTCAATACAGCGCGTTCTCTTTTTGTGTATTTTTGGTTCCATTCACCTTTGATCAACTTCATCCGCACTTTCAAACGCTGTGTGCTCAACAGAACGCAAAAGGTTAGTCAAAAGCTATAGAAAAACGTCTTTTATCTTTGGATTAAATTGTTCGCGTTTAAGTTCACAACAGTCTATCTCTGTATCTGAACATTTTAATAACTTTTCAGAAGTAAAAGAAATATTTGGAAAACAAAGTGATTTATTTTCATACTAGCGGATAACTGGCGTGTTTTATTTATTTTTTATCAAAATGTATGAAGAATAGGGATGAAGATGGCGAAAGATACTCATTTGTTTTTTTCGCAACTTTTAATCTTTCATGTTAAATACATGTAACTTTTAATAATACTTTAGGGTTATTTGAAAAATACAAATTTACATGTACAATACGCGTATCTTTCATAAATAACACTGTATATTTCATAAATTACAACTACCCACTTAGTAATGAAATAATTAGGAAAGCCTGTTATTCATTAAGTACCGTTAAAATATCAGTCAGTAATAAATAAATAAGTATTAATTGGGAGTTAATTTGTGCACAACAAGAACCCAACACCTTTGTATAAAACAATAGTGTTAAAAATATAAGTTCTTTATGTTATTAACAATTCAACGATTTTTAATTATATATTATGTAAACATGAAGCAAATAACCGGTGGAGTGCGCGTACGATGCTATTGCGCTCACCAAACATATGCTAAAACTAGTAGAAGCGGCAGTCGCAAATGTAGTACGCAGGTCACGTGCTCCCGATTTTTAAGCGAATCAAATTAAAGGTACACGACTTGAACGGACCAATAGCAGCCGCGCATTTTTCTTCGTCCCCCGGCCCGCCGTGGTGAGTTGTTTACTTAGAAGAAATCGGGCTATGCGCTCTCTAGTGGTTATATTCTCTATGTATGTAAAGGAGGATGCTGATTTAACCATAAAGTTATTTTATTATTATTAGTCATAAAAAACAGCGAAAAATACAATTCCGTTTTTTAGATGTATTTTACATGTAAAAAACGGAAACTAGCGAAAGATACTTTATAAGAAGTCATCGAAAGTTTCTGTATTTTATTGAAAAATACAAAGTCTGATTGAAAAATACATGTATTTTACTTGTGATTTTCAACCCTAATGAAGAAACCTATCACATACCCGCGAAACGAGACACAATAGTAAGACAATAACAACGCGGTCGGGGATTCATGTAACCCTAAACTTTGTAGAATAGAAGGTATGGCCCTACCTACCTACTATTCTACAAAAAATAGGTTCACATGCACAACGACCCAATCACTAAATCCATTTAACGCTTTATAAATTAGATGATTTTTAAAAACGTTTAGAGATTAGGTAGTAGCCCGGTCAAATTTGACGAATTATTAGGGGTAAGGTTCGGACGACATGACAGAATGGAAGAAGAAAACGTGTTGCGCCGATCCCAAGTAATATGGGATAATGGCAGGAAGAAGAATAGGGTAAGATTACAATAATTCGCACTCAGCTGCAAATTGGTATGATTGTTTAACACATCATCATAAATGAAACCTAAAAAGTCCTCATCGATCCGACACCTGGAAAAAAAATCCGGGTTAAAAGTGACAAAAACGATTTTATCGCGATTTACAAAAAAACGGTAAGTTTTACTCACATTTAGCCCAAACAAAAATTGTAGATCAGATAATTCTATATATAAATCTACAGGAATGTTTAATTTTTTTTTTCTAAGTGCCCTTATTACCGTATCTTTTTTTTCGTTAACTTCGATGTTTGATTTTTTCATAGCTTCATGGGACCGTGGACTTGAGTGTATGGTTTTAATTTCAACTTGATACCTTCACGCATTTGTTGTCCATTTGCCTGTCTATCTATCTGCCTATCAAGAACCTTTATCTCGGGAACGCGTAGATTGATTGCAAAATCAAGTCACGTAAATTTTTCAAATTGCAAAAAAGTTATTATTTTGCGATGTAACTACAGTTCTCAGACTTTATCTTTTATTTATGTTATGAGACAGCTTTTTACCAAATTTCAGAATTCTATATCAGCGGGAAGTACCCTGTAGCTTTTGATTTCCTTGTGAGTGTTAAAATATGTGCTTAAATGGAGCATAAACAATCAAAAGCATTAACTTTGACCAAGTTGAAATATTTAAGTCACAATGAATTTAAGAAAAGCATTGTTATAATATTACAATGTCATTTTGATACTACAATACTCGCAGTAGTCTTAAACACATTCTTTCACATCCCTTCCATCTTGTCAGCTGTCGCGTGATTATTGGTTTGACCAAAAAATAACCTGAGATACTATGTATTAATTCACTTTGTCGACACTTGGCCACATAGGACCCATATTAAAACGAGTCTATTTCCATCAAGAAACAGCTTTTGCAAGGCTTCATTCACGCTCAAAGTTGATTAATTTTAATTCTACGAAGTTAATTAATGTAGTGCCAAGTGTGGTTCCCTCTGGAAGTGAATCTTCATTCTTTATTAAGTCTCATTTAATTCCTTTCAATAGTTTTAGCTGTGCGCTTTGCAGGGAGAATTCTGCTTTTCAGCTGGTAATTATCTATTTTAATGTTAGAATATTGAAGTGAGCATCCCTGGCACCTATAAAACAAGTTTAATGAGTGTCAGAGGTCGTTATTCTGTGTTTTATTGGAATTTTTAATCGAAACAGTGTTTCTTCGTGTATAAGTGGGAGAAGTCATTCTGATGATTACCGGGATGACAGACGTTAACGTTAAAAACAAGAACAGAATGGGCATTTTTTTTGTTAGCCTATTCTGTTCCTCTCCTGGGCAAGGGCCACAAAATGTTATAAAAAAATATTACGTTTCTTAATTCTATCGTTAATTTTATTTAGCTTTTAATACTATTTATGTTTTTCCTATTTATTCAATCGATATTAGCTTGAAATCATGGAAACGAACACTATGATTTGTAATTTCGTCAAGGGTTAAAAGTTAAATTTATTTACAGTAAGTTGTTTGGGACACCGATGTTTTTACCTATATACAGGAGTAAATCCTAGTTTAGGAAATGCTTAAAAAATAACAGGACAAGGTTAAGGCAGAAGAATACTGATATTGGAAGTTGATGCCTTTTATTTGACAAGTAACATGTTCAAATGAGTCATGTCCGTATTATCGAATTTTGATTAGAGCGCAGGTGCTAAGCGTGAGTCACATTTGTGACCGAATCGGAAATATTGGCACGTACGTTCTTGTAGGTTTCATTCATATATTGACATAGGTACCTAAGTAAGTAGTCTTTACTTCATATTTGTAAACACCGTAAGCTTGTAATAAATCTTGCGAGTGTGAACTCTGTATATTATTTTATGTTGGCTGTTCTGAGTAAGTATATAAAATGCACAATCGCACATAACTATACGTATATATGAATAGGAATGAAGATAGTGGCAGTGGACAGGGCACATTGCTCGCATAACAGTTGGCCTGGAGCGGTGCCGGTAGACGCAGCATTGGAAGACCTCACACAGGGTGTACCAACGACGACGCAACGTGTTAATGGTTAGCCGACGCACCGGATCGGTCGTTGTGGCGACACTTGGGAGAGACCTCAATCCAACAGTGGACATTTTTCGGCTGAGATGATGATCCAGTGTTGCCATGAAGTACCTTGTTATCCCAGTTAATGGGTTGTGGAGGTCTGGTAGGCAGTCGCTCCACGTAAAATATTGGTATTCAGCTAAATCCGGCTTGACTGGTAGCCGACCCCAATATAGTTGGGAAAAGGCTAGGCAGATGATGATGATACAAAAAAAAACAAAACCTAAAGAAACATGAATAGCTAATTTTAAAACGAAATATAAGGTTTAAAACTTGCAATAACATGTTAACCCGTAGATACGACAATTTCATTGGTCACTTTATGCGATCGCGGTTATGAATACATCATCTGAAATATCTTCTATATATATAAAAATGAAACCCGTTTTCCGTTGTCACGACATAACATGAAAACGGCTTGACCGATTTGGCTGTTTTTTTTTTTAAATGTTCCTTGAAGTTCAGTGATGGTTCTTACGGAGAGAAAAATTCAAAAAAAAAATAGTTAGGTAAAGTAGGGTAGGTAGGGTAGTGTAGGGTAGTGTAGGGTAGTGTAGGGTAGTGTAGGGTAGTGTAGGGTAGTGTAGGGTAGTGTAGGGTAGTGTAGGGTAGTGTAGGGTAGTGTAGGGTAGTGTAGGGTAGTGTAGGGTAGTGTAGGGTAGTGTAGGGTAGTGTAGGGTAGTGTAGGGTAGTGTAGGGTAGTGTAGGGTAGTGTAGGGTAGGTAGGGCAGTGTGGTGTAGGGTAGGTAGGGTAGTGTAGGGTATGTAGGGAAAGTAGGGTAGGGTAGCGTAGGATATAGTCATTTGACGGGAGCGAAGCCGCGGGTAAAAGCTAGTGTACAATAATTTACATTGTAGCTGAATCTTAAAATATAGAATCTACAATATTTTATGATGGATTTTTTATAAAGTAACGGCTTTTGCAATTATTCGGTGACATTGTTACTTGTTGGCTGCTTATTATAAGTGAAGGCAGTATTAAATTTATGAGAATACTTTTACTATTTTTAGGGTTCCTTACCCAAATAGTAGGTATAAACGGGACCATCTATTGTTAGGATTACGTATTTATTTCATGAACCGTGATACCTAGACATTAAAATTTTCACAGATGATGTACTTCTGTTGCAGCTATAAAAACAAATAAAATAATATTAAAGTGGAGCCCCTTTAGAGCAAATGTGATTTTTTTGCCGTTTTGACTACGGACGGACCTCTTCGTGTCCGATTCGCACTTGTCCGATTAATTCATATTTGATAAATAGCTCTATATATACGAGTATACCTATCTATAAAATGAGTTGGTAAATGTTTTTCTCGCTTCATCGGTCTCGTGTTTATCCAACGAGAATCGTGCGTAACTCTTGAATTTAAAGTAGCTTATGACACGTACCAAAATAATAATATGTTTTATCGTTTTCTTTTACTTATTAGTAATTTTTAGGGTTTCGTACCTCAAAAGGAAAAAACGGAACCCTTATAGGATCACTTTTGTCTGTCTGTCTGTCTCTCAAGACCCTTTATCTCGGGAACGCGTGAAGTTATCAAATTGAAATTAAACGGGATCCCTTCTTTTCGCATAATGTTCTTTGACTTAATATACTTCGGCATAACGATTTTGGCACAATTTGTTTTGGCATAATAATACTTCGGCATAATTTTTTTAGGCATACCTTCCGTTTATTTTGGCATAATTATCTTAAAGACTAATATTTGTTTTGGCATAAATTTGATTCGCATAACGTTAGTAGGCCTAATGACTATTAGCATAACGTTAAAAAAATAATATGCTGTGCAACAAAAGTCAGTGACAGAACCGACTCCACGTAGTCTTATTTGTCCTACCCCTAGAGTGTAATTTAAAATCGCGTAGGCGCGTAGCGGGGTGAGGAACGGCCAACAAGCCGAAGCTGCGGTGGTGAGCAAAAGCCGTCTGCGACGATTAGCATGCGTGGAGCCGCCGCCGCGCCGGAGGCCTGCAGCGCCGGAGCCGTGACAGAAACCCTGCCTGCTGCATGTTGCATGCTCGCTTGAATGCTGCATGCTTGCTTGCTTGCTTTATGCTTCCTACAGCGAAAAAAAAAACCCACAAAATTGGTCAATACATATTATATTAATATGTTATAATTGTTATACAGGAAAAGTTTTTAACCACTGCATACATTTTTTTTGGTGGCTCAGTGTAATAGAACACAGATCGATCTTCAAAGTTAGGCAACGCTTGCCAAGGTTGGTCTGTGGATGGGTGACCATCTTAACATAACGAGTTTCTTCCGTGCCTCGGAAAGGTATATACGATATTTCTATTCGATAATTCCCAAAATATTTTATTTAAGCTGCGAGATCAGTTTGCGAAGTATCTTGCGTAAGAAGATTGCTATCGTAGCAAATATAGATTAATTAAAGCACAATGTATTCCAATACTTCTAAGTTTTATTATTTGCTTTACAACTAGACAGTTTGATGACGTATCTCATTTTCCTTGCTGTTTTACATCGACGCGACTGATTGACTGATACATGCATGCATGGAGACAACACTCTGACGGAGGCAAGCATCAGCGACAGTGCCAATTAGCTGCGATATATTATGGCCATTATTAAGTTATTTCGTCCAGTTCGAAACAATGCTGTTGTGGGTATTTTGAGGGGTCGGTTCAGTGGGAAGAAAGACCCGAATATTAACATTATATGGATAGCCCAGATGACAAATCGAAGATGGAAGTCTACGTCGCTTTGGCTAAGCATCGCCATGTTTTCGTGGAGACAATCTATATTTTAGGTGATTTTTCCCACTTTAGGGAGAAGTAGAAGGGGGTGTCAGAGTTTTACTGACTAAAACCCACACCTTTGTATGTTCCATCTTCGCCTTGCGTTCAAGGACTCCGGGTGGAGGCGATCTGCGGTAACGACCTCTCGCGTCCGGTCCTGGTACAGAGGATGGACGCAAGGACGAGGTCTCTTGGCATTACGCTTCGCAGGGCGATTCCAAGCTACCGCTAGCTATAGCTAGCGTTGACCTGGATTTTAGGATGGTACATAATTGCTCGTTTGCTCTCGAACAAAGACTGGTTTGAGTCAACGGACGTTGCGTTATGTTGTGCCAGTACGCGCGCCTCAAAGAGATATCATAAGCGATCGGCCCTAACGGGCTTCGATGGCTGTTAGGGATAAAAAATTGTACGTAAAAGGCTTCTGAAAGAAAAAGGTGGTTTTTTTTATAGCTGCTCTACAAACTCGACCCGTAAAAATTTAGCGTTTACAGACTGCGTTTGTTCATCAACACGTGAAATCAGTTAGGTGAAAATATTCACTCAAGAATTCGTTTATTATTCTTACTAACGAAAAACAATCATTTGGTGTATTAGGGTGTCAGTCAAATACCCTACCAAGAAAATTTCTTCCTGAGTAGGTAAACGGGTAATTTAAGCACCTAAAAATTATCAATTGTAATCGGTAAACGCCCTGTACTCATACATGAGGAGGGACCTAAGGATGTCTTCTTTCTCATGGTTTCAGCAACCTCGCTTCACTGTAGGAGGTAACTGCTTTCGAGGAATGGAAAGCAGCTACCTCTTAGCCCATACCATGATTTAAACTAGGGCAGTAGGATTCTGATTTTGACTCGCACGGCGGTGCTCCGCTCTAGCAGGGTAGACTCCGACCGTAAGGGCCACAGTGTCTTCCTGGCAAATCCCAAATACGAGTATCTACCACCCGAAGCACACCGGATGTTAAGACCTGCGTAAAATAGCGGATTTTACAAGAATAATAATTGTGGTGTGCCAAAGCGTAATTGCCCTGGAATGTAAATTGCAACTGAAAGAACATTGGTGGAAATTAGTAGATAAAAGTCTGACACTCTCTCTCGGTCCACCTAGAGTGGGAGAAGGTATTTGATGGTTACCTCAACCAAAAAAGAGGCAAATACTTAAGGCAGCTATCGACCCTAAATTGTTTTTTATGAATAGCAAATCATTTTAATTTTGTTTTACCGTAATGTAGTATTAGAAACACAAACTAATGGCTTTTCCCATGGAGTAAGCAAATATTTAGACGCTGCGACCCTTACATATTCTTTTTGCTCCATTGATGTTCTTAAGGCAATTGACGTCGTGCGGAAGAAAAACCCGGGTGTCACTATTGGGTGGATCACCTGGAGGACACATTGGAGCATAAAGAACTGGTGTACCACGCTTAGGCGGAGCACCACCACGTCCTTGTGGGGGCAATCGGCAGCAACGACCTCTCGCGCTAGGCCCTGCTACAGGCCATGGTCCAGAGCGAGGTGTAGTGGCAGGCGGTCTCCTCCTTCTGCAAAATAGTAATGCTAGCGAAAGAGGCATCCGCACGGGCGAGGGAATGGCCCTCACGTCCCAGCCGCTAGGATTACGACCCCCATATTTAGCCACCGTAGGAGTGGGCATGCGGACGGCGAGCAATGGGTAGCTTGCCGTCCGGTGGTGCAGTATCAATTCAGACGGTCAACGGCGCGTACCGTTCCAGGAACGCCGCAAAATGATGTCAGTAAACTGTCGAAGCCTCTGAGGCCATGAATGAGCTTCGAAAGGAAAACCCGGGATCCTGGAATGAAGGCAAGGAAGGAACAGGGTGGCGTTTAGTCAGTTCTCCTCCTACTCTACCGGTTTTCCTAAGAGCGGGAGAAGTCATTCTGATGATATCCCACCTAAAAAAAACCTATAGACATGGTTTCGCTTCTGAAAGGAGGACCCTGAAACGTAAGGCAAGGAAGGAAGACAGGAATGAGTCTTAGGCAATAACAGTCTGACACGCCCTCCAAACAAGAGCGAGAGAAGTCATTGGTCTCAACTAATAAAGAAGTACCGAACAGTTTTATGTGAAATGAATGAACTGGATGTTTTCGGAATTAATCGGAAGTATAGGATAATTGGTTACTTTTGTGCAGTTTTACAAACTTGACGCGGACGAAGTCGCGGGCAACACCTAGTGCGTAAATAAATTTATGCTTTAGGATATTATGCTTAAAAAAAGTTATGCTTAATAATTATTATGGGTAGAGAAATTATGCTTAAAAAAATTATGCGTAAGCTATTATGCGAAAATATAATTATGCCAAACAAAATTATGGTAAGTTATATAAGGTCTTAAAATTTTATGCAAATGGATAGGGAACCAAATTAAACTTATATACTCAAGTCCGCGGTCCCTTGAAACTGTGCAAAAATCAAACTTGTAAGCTGACGGGAAAAAAGATACGCCCGTTTATGTTGCAAAAAACGTACATATTGACACTATCAAAGGAATCGAAATTCATAGGGTACTTCCCGTTGACCAAGAATCTTGAAATTTGGCACGAACCAAGTTATTATAGCACAAATATAGGAAAAAGTCTAAAAACTGAAAATTATAAGTTAGGTCACAAGAATTTTTTTTTTTATTTGATTTGATTTGATGGCTCGATTCGAGAATTGAACCGTTTTCATAGGTAAGTTTATACGGAACCCTCAGGGCGCGAGTCCGACTCGCACTTGCTCAGTTTTTATTTAAAGCTTTGCCCCACACTAGGAATAACTCCAGTATCGTCGGTGCATTCACAAACATGTAAACTAACATACACAAGGCATGCAGACCAGGAACAACTATCTATAGGTTATACAAATATTTGTTGCAAACGGGAGTCTAACTCGTGGCACGTAGTGCAACAGCCAATCGCTGAATCACTGCGCCAACCAACTACTTATTAATGGGTCAATTTGATTGAGTTTCAATAATGTTCCATAATCTTTCCCTAACTATAGTAAAAGAAAATCAGTGTGAAACGTGAAGTGGTACCTACTTCTTAGATTTCTTGCCTTTGAATTCAAATAAATTGAAAAAAAAAATAAAGACTAATTTGAGACATATATTTTATTATGATAAATGATATTTATTTTGCAAATAAGTTTTTTCCAAACTCTTTTACACGTCATTTTTTTTGGTCTTTTTTTTGTAACTAGATGAGGCCGGTGTTTCCTGACTACCCTGAGAAGAAACACCAAAACAAACTCAGGGGTCACAGTTTCTTTTAAAGTCCATACAAAATGTAAATCATATGCGAACCATGCAGATTAGTGTCTGAGATGGCCTTTCGAAGAAAGAACCATGCAACTTTGAGTGGACCTGTCCAGTCAGTGCAATCATTTGTCATTATTCGCAAAGCTCAACTCACGACTACTAAGGAGCTTAACGACTTGACGAACAATACCAAAGAGAGGACATAATATGGTTAGGCCGCAGAAAACACTCAAATTGCCAGACATAAGTTAAAATGACTGAAAAAAAAACAATCCACATAGTCCTCACATTCACAAAAAAGAAAAAAATATATAATGTAATACTTAACAAAGTAAGCATTTATGTCAAACAAAATAAAATCATAATTAAAAAATGTAAAGTAAAATTAATCTACAATGTCAAATTGTAATAAGTAAATATCAAATTGTAAAAAAGTACAATCAAAAACAAAATAAAGTAATAAGATAAGACAACAGTTGTAGTGCGCACTGGAGCAGGTCAATCCCAAGCCTTTACGTCCTCAACGTAGTCCTTTACAGCGTAAAAAGCCTTTTGACAAAGTTTTCGCTTAACAAAAGATTTCAAATGATTAAGGGCCTGTTTCACAATGTCCGAGTAGGCACTACTCACTGAATAAATTCAAAAATGTGACAGAATTTGTATGAAATTATCTGCCAAGTAAGATACTCGAAACTTAATCATAGGTGGTGAAATTGGCCCTAAAGCTTAGTTCTTGCGTATGATTAGGAAGTTTATTATAAAAGCGTATAGGTACATTGACATCTAAATGAGCCCCCTATTTTTTTGAGCCTGGTTGCAGGAACAACAAAATTATGTTTTAGAACATTACGATATTAGTGCGTAATGATGGTTCTAACTTGCGAGGCGGAATTTCAGCCCGTTGCGAAGGCGAGGGCGTAACTGAGCCGAGCATGTTATAACCAATACGCACGTATATCGTATGACGTTTTTTAACACATTTGCGAGGAAACAGAAAAAAAAACATTTAAATAAACTAAATCTGTGAATGCACACTGTTGCTTTCCGCCATTTTAACAGCGCGCCAGTGCTGCCTACTGACTGGCGCCGCGCGGCGATTAGTTCGAAATTTGAATTTGCTATTCAAATTTCGAACTAATCGCCGCGCGCGAAATGGCAAATAATGCTGTTATGGAATTTGTATGGACTATAACTTAACTATTTGCTTTGTAACACACGCGTTTTTTATGACCCGCTTTACATATTTAAAACCGGTGGAATTACATCAGCTTTACGAGCAACGGTGTTAAAAGTTCCTTTACGTTATTGTTTACTTTACAATAGCATATAGTTTTCTTCATCTAGATCTGAGGTTGTTTGGACTTTTTGTTCGCAAATGAATAAGCTCTTCATATCGCAGCTAGTATTGACGAGAAGTCCGTTGAAGAACATTGAGATACACTCCTCATAGTTGTTTTCATCTGGTTGGTTACCATCAAACCAAAGCTCAACGTCTACGTCCATCGGGGTAGCTGGAAAAGATAAATAATATTAAACCAACTCATGACCAAAATCTATAACCAATTATTTTTTTTGAGGTTGATAAATCATCGTGTAAGTTCTCCCTGTGAGTAGAGCGACAATTCCTCTGATTCAGACAACTAGGTCTGAACTAGGTCTGTTGGTCTAGTGGTTAGTGGCCCTGACTGCTATGCCAGAAGTCGTGGGCTCGATTCCCATTGAAGACAAATGTATGTTTGATGAGCACGATCATTTGTTCTGTGTTGAGGTGTAATTTATTTATAATATGTATTATGTATTTAAAAGTATGTTTATCAGTTGTCTAGTACTCATAGCACAAGGTCTGCTTTGCTTGAGACTAGATGACGTTGTGTGAAAGTTGTAAAAAAAAAGTAGTACAAGCTTTGCTTAGTTTCGGACTATAGTTTCTGTTTATATTTAGGTAGTTATATTTTAGCCTGAGATACACAGTCACGTACCTGCAACTGTTTGCCAGCCTTCATTGAATCTGTTATGAAAGCCCACGTGATATAATCCTTTTTGGTATTTTCCACAGACCCGTGGTTTTGGTGTCGATTCCGTTAACCTTCCAAGGTATTCTGCTTCCATCCGATTGCTGATCATTGCCAGGGAGGTTAGTTCTGTTCGGCACGCTGCATATGCGTCGGTCCAGTTCATTGGAGTTGTGTGAACCTTATAGCACTTGCCAATATCCTTATCATAAGTATAATCTGAAATTATGAAACATCGGTATTTTTTCTGTTTTAACTAAAACAATGCGGATATATCCAAAAAAGATGAAACTGTATATATCGAAAGAAAACACGCAAAGTAAGCAAGAAAGAACAACTAGTTACTGAACAACTAGTTGACTGCCCTGTTGGTCTAGTGGTTAGTGGCCCTGACTGCTATGCCGGAGGTCTTGGGTTCGATTCCCGCCCAAGACAAATGTTTGTGTGATGAGCACGATCATTTGTTCTGTGTCTGGGTGTAATTTATCTATAATATGTATGTATTTAGATATATATAAGTATGTTTATCAGTTGTCTAGTACCCATAACACAAGCTCTGCTTAGCTTGGGACTAGATGGCGTTGTGTGAAAGTTGTGGAATATATTATATTATACAGGAGAAGATTTAACCACTGCGTAATTTTTTTTTTGGTGGCTCAGTGTAAATAATAGAACACAAGACGATTTCAAGTTTAAGCAACACTTGCCAAGGTTGGTCTGTGGATGGGTGACTAACTAAACATAACGAGTTTCCTCCGTGCCTCGGAAAGCACGCTAAGCCGTAAGTCCCGGCTGTCATTTACAGTCGTTACGGATAGTCAGAAGTCAGTAAATCTGACTCCAGTCTTGCCATGAAGTACCCTGTTACACCAGTTATTGGGTTGTGGAGGTCTGGTAGGCAGCCTATGCTTTCCGAGGCACGACCAGAGAGAGATCAAGTGCAGGAGTAGCGGCTTTACATGCTTGCCAAGCCACGGGTATTTCTCATCACCAATTTCCATACTCCGAGAATAGGATTCCCCTGAGTGTCGCCATTGTGGCGAACGCTCCTCTGCGTTTCGCATCCATCACATTCCCGAGACCTTCACCAAGTCATCGTTCCACCTTATGGGAGGTCTTCCAACGCTACGTCTTCTGGTGCACGGTCGCCAACTTTTCGGCTCCATCAACCACCCGAGCAATGTGCCCTGCCCTACTCGAATAATCGCCAAACTTAAGTAGCTGTTAGACCGTTTTCACATTATCCGATCCGATATCGGTATCGAACGCCGATCCGATATCGGGGTAAGTAAAATGTATGAAATATGTACCTATCTTTCATATTGTCCGACCCGATATCGGATATCGGAGCACGGCATTTCATACATTTTACTTGCCCCGATATCGTATCGGCGTCCGATACCGATATCGGATCGGATAATGTGAAAACGGTCTTACTCGACGATTGGCGATTATTTGAGTTAGGTCAGTGACCTTGGTTCCCCTGCAAATATCTTATAGAGTTACAGAGATTTTAACCTACCTAAATTGGGCATGTTGCAATTTTGATTCCACGTTAGTGACTGGAGACTCTTCTTACAGATGAAATTAGCCTGTGAATCGCATTTGCAGTCTCTCATAGTGCCTGCCAGGTCCATTTGCACACAGTCTTCGTTATAGTTAAAATTATCTGGCTGAGACGATTGCCATTTGCTGTAAACCTCAAAAATTTGCCGTCCTAAAACAATATTTTGTTTTTTGTTAATAAAATGTAGGTAAATCTGTATTGAAATTTGTTTTGAACTGGGTAAATCTTATAAGCTGTTGCATAAATCACCCTTTTAATGATCCAACTGCTGGGTCTCTTACCTCCACTTCAGGAGAGAAATATATCATAATCCACTGTAGTTTATAACAAATATATTAACGTATCCTAACGTTAGCTGATAAATATATTCAAAGTGTAAAGTACATACTTTTCTAAAAACTAACTTTCGAATAGTGATGGCCATTTTTGCACCCCGTATACATACCATCAACAGTCTCGAACAACCCTTCAGCCATTCGGTCTGTCAGGCCCACAAATATAAAACGACGCCACTGTGTTAAGTTCCTTAACGTTTTCTGCGTAGTACAACGTAGCTCCTTCCAGAACACACATTCGCTTGGCATCAGTAAACGTTCTTTTTATCGTGTGAATCTTATAGAAACTCTCTTCTGATCCTATGTAAGTGTAATCCTTTCGGAAAAACTTTTCATCTGTAAAGCCTGAGAACAGATAAGAGAAGAAATTTAAAACAAATTATTATGCATTCACAAACTACATAGGGCCAAATTCGTTCTTCCTTGGGTTTCTGTAGAAACTGTTAAACGTCAATTTAATTTTATGAATTAACCTATCAATACCCGCGAAACGAGACACAATAGTAAGACAATAACAGCGCGGTCCTATGAGACCGGTCGGGGGTTCATGAATTAAAGATATCTGACAATAGAAAAAAAGCCCTTTAAAATATAAACTAGTGCTTTATGAAAATTTTACCCCTGCTCGAGTTAAAGGTTGTAAAGTTCTAATTTAAACCAAAAAAGCAAGAATAAGTTTGTTAATGTTTCTCTAATTGGCGATAAAATTGCGAAATGACCTAAGTTTAATAAACAATGCTGTTATAATTCTGTGTTTATCTTTCTTCAGTCGACGAAAATATTACTAATTATATTCTGGTCAACTGAAAAAATAATACAGCCACAGAATTACATCACAGTAGTTGTTGAACCTTTACGGGGTGTATGGGCTCCGTTAACATCTGAAGGACCCAAGCCAACCTTACCTGCTAGCGGTGCACCCTGCTGTTCAACGGACAAGGCTCTGGCAAATCTGGTTTCCCTCTAGTAGGGTTGTGGGGGTCAGACGGCTGGTCGCCTCACGTAAAACCAACTTCAGTCAAATATTTATTTATATGGATAGGTATAGGATTGATTTGGGTACTCGCGCTAGGGCGTCGCCGCATAACAACGCGCAGGCAAATCGCCCTAAACCTGTGACAAGTGGGTTAGGGCTACCGTGTCAAGTACGGGCTCGGTTAAAGAGGTTAGTACCCAAAAGGAAGTTCCGCTTTCCCACCTGGAACATTGGCTCCCTAACCGGACGTTGCAGGGAACTCGCGGACGTACTTGCGAAGCGTCGGGTCCAGTGCGCCTTCCTTAAGTAGACGCGCTGGAAGAGGAATAAGTCCCGTGACTTCGGGCAGGGGTACCAGGTCCCGTGGTCGCCTTTGCAAGTGCTGGCTGGACGTCGTCAAGTCCGACATGAGAGCCAATGGCCATACTGAGAAGGATGTTAAAGATCGGGCAAAGTGGAGAAAACTCAGTCGGCAGGCGGACCCTGGCAATGGCCGGGATTAACGCCAGGTAGAAGAGTTGTTGAACCTTTATCAGTGCTTCATTGAAGTAGCAGTAACCTTTATAAGACGATAGTTTGCAGGCAAATACTGGAAAATATTATTTGGTTCAAATATGACATACTATTGTAGGTTATAACTTATAATATGATTAAATTTATCAACTTTAATAGACACACTTAGTAGTCAGGTGTGTGTTTATTGTATTTTTAAGATAAGCGCAGAAGTTCTATAAAAAGACTGCAAATCGATACAATCCTTATAGTTATCAAATGAAGCAACTCATTCAGAGATCAAACTTACTTCGATTGGCTTGCTTGGTTTTGCAGTCATTGTTCTCCTTTGGCGGTGGAAGATTCTTTTTGCAAATAAAGGCAAATTGATCTTCACAATTTATGTCATTATAATTGCCATTTTGTTGATTCATGTGTATACAGTCTTCATTGCCATTAGCGTTGTCCGGTTGATCTGGCCTCCATTTGTTGTACACTTCAGATATTTTCTTGCCTAGAATATGAAATATACAAATATTATTATAAGCATCTATGGTTGCCATATCTACTGCGTTACCTAGTATAGTATATTTTTAATTTAACCTGCCTTGTGTAATTCGCTTAAGGCTAGCATTAGTAAAACCGAGATCTTATAGCTCGTCGGTAAAGTTCGCCGGTGTATCATTGTAATATCGCAGTTTCATAATTTGTCGAGCTTGGCTCGCGGTTCATTATAATATTTGCTTAATGTTTTACTCGCTACGATAAGACTGTTTCACTCGCTAGTCGATCAGCACCAACGAACCGCGAGTAAAACCGACGTTCTTTAAAACTGCGGTATAGGCTCGTACTTCGATCACCCACGTTACTTGTGCTCGATTTATTAGGTTCAGCACCAAATCAAACTGCACACTTACCGTCAATGGTCTCATATATTCCTTCAGTGACTATGTCTGATATGCCCACATACATAAAAGTAAGATGAGGTTGCGTATTGTTTTGTTTCGATTTCCAAAATGATATCGTAGCGTTTGCTTCAACGCTGTTTTCTGGATAGAATAATCTGGCTTCCTCCATATCACACACTCGCTTGGCTTCACGCCACTTCATTGGTACGTCATGGAACTTGTAGAATCCTAATGCTTCTATAGGTACGTAACCGTAGTCACTTAAATTCGTTTCATTTGTTTGTCCATCTACGAAAACAAATAGTCATCAATATTTTTAATAATGTTATCTACAAAAGACTTTCTGTAGAATATATTGCGCTCTGAAAATCAGAGTAAACACACTTTACTAGTCTAGGTGTGGGTATGTTATACCTACACTAATATGCCCCCGAACCATATCCAATTAGATCTTATAAAAATCTCATAGTAAAAAGCACTTTCAATATTCTGGGCAACTTAACCAATTTTTTAAGTCTCTAAAAACTTTATATTAATATTGCTAAATATTATGAACAAAATAGTTAAGTAAATCGATTTTTCTAAAAGCCCTTCGCGCATACTGTCTTTTGATATACGTAAAATATCTTATGTACGTGCTTTTGTCACCTACTTCTCCTACACGGCTTGAACAATTTAAATGAAAGTTGTGTATATATTTGATGAGTCTCTGGATGGTTTAAAATACAACTTGACTCTATAAGCGTCGCTGCAAATAATAATAATAGAAATATTATTTATTCGGGATAGACATAGCTTGTAGCAGTAGGTGCTTTTTTTTTCTTTAAGTTTGTAACCGTTGCTGTTACAAACCCAAAGGCGAATAAATTATATGATTTGATTTGATTTGAAAAAAAAAAGTTAGTACTCAATCACTATCGTCAACACGCAACACGTGTGACGTGACGTCCACCGCTATTAGAATATATGTTCGCTGTAGAGGGAATTTCAATAAGCTTTTTATAAATGTATAATGAACAGATAATAATAATGAATTACTAACCGATTGATTTATCAATGGCCAGATATTATTTTATTGAATAATCGGGGAAAAAATCCGACGAATTCAAATCATCCTTCTTTTTTTAAGTTATTTATAAAATATCCCAGAATGTTATTCAGGTAGATAAAAAATTTGAACGAAAGATAGGTGATAAAAATAAATAAGTAGGTACGATCCTAGTGTGAGTAGAGAATAAAACAAATAAAATAAAAAAACAGAGAATACTCAATTACTCATGTGGGGTAAACTTGGCCAGAGATCGCCCAAGACAGAGAGGTATTAAAGGAGCAAGGGGAGGTCTTTGCTCAGCTGTGGGATACACAATAGGCTGTGATATAGCATACTCACATGAAAAGTCCGATAAAAAGCACATTAGGAGAAACAATGACAAAGATTTGGAACACATTTTTGTAACTACACGACATGCAGTCGTGACTATATTATCGTGAAGTGAACTTGAGGTCTAGCTCTCAGCTTTTTATATAAAGCAGATACGTTATCACAGGAATATTTACACACTGGGCCACAAAAAAATTGAGGTAAAAAAAACCAGTGACTAAGTTTCTTATCTAAGAAAGAAATAAATTAAATATATTTTAAAACTAGCTGCGCCCGCGACTTCGTTCGCGTGGATGACGAAACTTATCAATGAGTCTTTGGTGTAGTACCTACACTTATATGTATAACTAGGTATGCCAATAAATAAGCAAAATCTCTAAAAACTAATATCTATACAAATGACTAAGGGCCTGTTTCACAATGTCCGAGTAGGCACTACTCACTGAATAAATTCAAAAATGTGACAGAATTCGTATGAAATTATCTGTCAAGTAAGATACTCGAAACTTAATCATAGGTGGTGAAACAGGCCCTAATCCTACCGAAGAATACTAAACATAACCTACGTTACACGCTATCAAATATACTTGAAATTAAAATCTATCCGGTCTACGCCTTATAAAAGTAAACCTAAAATTACTCAGATACCCGCGAAACGAGACACAATAGTAAAACAATAACAGCGCGGTCTCATAGGACCGGTTGGGGATTCAAACGTTAAAAAAACCCTCAATAACAGAAAATAAAATACCTACCTACCTACCTAAATAAACCTATTTCTGATGATAACTAATCTAAACTCAATTAATAAGCAAATTCTCTAAAAACTAAAATCTATACGAATGACTAATCCTATCTTAACTTCCAGAAAGAGATCGTCGCAGCGTTCAGGAAGCTGCACGGTATCTTCTCGTCCAACCTACCACAGTGTCTCGAGACAAAAGTCTATGACCAGTGTGTGTTGCCAGTGATGACATAAGGCTCGGAAACGTAATCGCTCACAATGGGCCTCATCAGAAGGCTTAAAGTAACCCAAAGAGCAATGGAAACGGCTGCACACAATTTACAATATACATTAAATTAATGGTTTACTCTCAACCACAACTTTACTTACGTCTGTATTATTTACATAAAGAAGTATAATATTATTTTCTAAGAACTTAAATTTAAACAGTGAACAGAGGAAATATAAAAAAACAAATTAGAAACTAGATGCACAACCGTGTATTCCACAACTAGTGCGCCCTAACTATACCTGCAAGATAAAGTGTAATTGTCGGTCTCATAATCCGACAGGAACTCATTAATAGAGTAATATACATTTACGATCAAAAATAATTTTAGTTCCTTTTTAAATATTTTTAAATCACTGATTTCTCTTATACACTTGGGTATTGTTGTATATTTTTGGAGCCATACCAAGAATATTCTTGTCATATAAGGATGTGGTATGACTTATGGATTTAATTTTGTTACATTGACGTCTGCTGGTAAGTCTTTCAAATAATTCCGGATGGGACTTGACAAATACTGCTAATTCGAATATACAAAGATGGTAAAGTAAGAATATTTAAAGTTTGGAAATGAGGTTTACAGGTGTCAGGTAATCGTAGAGCTAATCGTTCTGAGCCCTAAACGCTTCCTCCCTATCTGTTGAATTTCCCCAGAATATGATGGCATATCTTAAGGTAGACAAGACATACGCATTGTACGCTGCTAAAACCGTTTTCTGAGAAACAACCTTGGAAAGCATATATAATGCATACGAGAATTTACTGATTTTCTTGCAGATGGCATCAATTTGTGTTCTCCATGTCATATTTTGGTCAATCCATACACCCAGAAATTGTATGGTATGGACTTGTTCTATATTTGCGTTTTCATAGTTAACCTTTATGTTGTCTGTTTTTACTTTCTGTTTGTAGTGTATAATTTTATAAGTTAATTTTCAGGTTTTTTACATTGAGCCATTCGATAATTGATTTGATTGCCTCGTTAACTTTCTTCTCATATGTTTGAATACTTTCATCTTTATCAATAGAAAATATTAGAGTACAGTCATCGGCAAATAGAACCAAGGAAGATCATTGATATATAAATAAGAAAAAGCAACGGACCTAATACACTACCTTGAGGGATACCGAAGCGAACCTCTCTGGGATCTGAATTGAAAAATGTTTCAGTTTTAGTTTTAGGACATAGTTTAGTGATTTGTGTTATCTGTTTTCTATTGCTTAAGTATGATTTGATTAGTTCAAGAATATTGTCCCTTATTCCGTATGCTTTAAGTTTTTTTTATCAAAATACTATGATCCACATGATCGAAAGCTTTACTCATGTCCATGTACAAGGCAGACACTGGTGTTCTATTTTCCATATTATTTAATATCTTTTTGATTAAGTCATGCACTGCCAAATTAATAGTAATATTTTTCCGAAAACCTTTTTGTTCAACTGTAAATACGTTCTTTTTTTCAAAATAATTGAAAATTGCTTTGTAAATAAACTTCTGAATGATTTTAGAGAAAATAGAGATTAGTGCCACTGGACTATAGCAGCTTAAATTATCCCTTTCGCCTTTTTTGAAAAAAGGTTTCAAAACAGATATTTTTAACAAGCTTGGATACATTCCTTGTTCAATGCAAAGGTTTACTATGTGGCTAAGTATAGGTGAAATTATGATGGAAACATGTTTTACGATATTGGTACTTATACCATCATGGCCTGTGCTTTGAGTGTTTTTTAGTGATTTAATAATTTCATACATATCTGGTGGCGTAGCAGGTGCCATAAATATAGAATTAGGATGACTAAAAGATAATGTTGTTTTATTAATTTACTTATTTATAATTGGCTGAACTAAATCAATATTAAAATCGTTAAAAGCTTGAGCTATTTCTTGGGGTTGAGTTATAATTTTGTTACAGCAGTGGACGTCTTTCAGCTAAGATGATGATGATGATGACGATGAATCCTATCTAACAGGAGTATAAAATAACCTACGGTCACTACGTACACTTTCAAATATACTACACAATCTTTAAAATTATAATCTATACCTACGACTTTTATAAAAATAAAAATAAATAAGTCTAAGGGGCGCTAGTAAACTCCACTGCGGGTGACGTAACATACGACAAACTAATTTTTTCGGTTGGTACAGTAGTCGAGTCTAGGGAAAGAACCGCAAAATTAAGTTTGTTTTTTATTGTATTTATTTTTCCGGGATAAAAAGTACCCAGTGTAGTGCCCAGGATATTAAAGAATAATTATACCAAGTTTCATCGTAATCGAACCGGTAGTTTTTTGCGGGATGCCTGAACAAACAGACAGACAGACAGACAAAAATTTTTTTAATCACATTTTGGTGTCGGTCTAGTAACACCCCCTGACATTAATTTTTTTGATATTTTCAATGTACAGAATTTTCCCTTCTATAGATTTATTAGGTATAGATATACTCGTAGATATAGATATATACCTATTTAGAATGTTTTTTATTGATATAAACTAGTGCTTGACTGGAGGAGCTCGTAGCTAGATAATAATAACCGCACGGGTCGATCTTAAAGGTTAAGCAACGCTTGCCAAGGTTGGTCTGGGGATGGGTGACCATCTTAACATACCGAGTTTCCTCCGTGCTTCGGAAAGCACGCTAAGCCGTAGGTCCCGGCTGTCATTTAAAGATCTTTGGTAGTCGTTACGAGAAGTCCGAAGCCATTAAATCTGTCTCGTCTTCTGCTAATCCGGTTAGACTGGAAGCCGACCCCAATATAGTTGGGAAAAGGCTATTTGTATGAAACTAGTGCTTGACCGCGATCCCACCTGATGGTAAGAAGTGATGCAATTGTAGATGGGGAGGCGCACTAGTTAATTAAGAGCCTATTAGAAGACCCACTTATTTACACATGAAATATTAAATAATGCATATGATATTACTTATTTCAGTTAAATACTTGGATAAAAAAAATACTAGGTACTAACTTGTGGCAACAAAAATATATACCTATTAAATATAAAAAAAAACTGTTTTGTCTTACAATACTTCGTATGATATATATAGCTGAAAAGTGTATTTTTATTATCATATGCTTGAAGTTTTATTTTCAGAATTTGATCAAACTAAAATTAGATAATTTACAAGAGGTGTTATGTGTTTTAATTTATGTATTGATCAGTCATATGCAAAAAACTATATCATAATTTATATGTATTTAAGAAACTAACACCAGTACATTATTATATACATTGTTTATCTCTATTTATACAATGTGGGGATGACAATAGGATCATAAATGCAGCTATCCTGTACATTTTGTCGACTTATGCAAACACAAATGTACGGGACACTTGAATTTTTTTTCACGATTTCAGGGTTGGTCCCATACTAAAAGTTGTTCGTAATTATGAGTAAAACCAGTGTTTTCATTTATGATCCTATTGTCATCCCCACATTGTATAATGATCTCGTATCGTCATGAAATGTACCTCTGATAAAGTGAGAAATACTCTGCAAGGGCCTCTCATTTGGTTCTGCTTTTACTCGCGACGATAGAATTCTGCTGAAAATAAATTTTCTTTCAAACGCTAATTCGGAACTACTACTTGAAGTTTTCTCAACCTTAGTTTGGTCTTCGTCACAATTATATTTTAAGATTGATATATATATACATATATATATATACCTATATAAGTACACGTATATTTATATAGTATTTATTAGATTATTTTAGCATATATATGTATTTTATTATTTTAAGCAACCTATTTGTGCTGATTGAAATAGTTGTTATTTGATTATTATGCAAACCTAACACATGTTGTCTTTTTAAACCCAAAGGTTGACTGGTAGAGAATGCCTTGTTGAATTAAGTCCGCCATGTACCACTACCGTACATGAAGTTTAAATAAATAAATAAATACTGAAGGATTGGTTCCTGATCTTTGATTGCCTCCTTCTGGAGGACTATGATGGCTAAGATCGTGATTACCAGGCTGATAAGATCTTACAGTCTCCAGACATACCCTCTTTTTTAGTGTATCCCCCTTAAGTTATTTTTTTTTCGTACCATTTTGTACCTATTCATGTGAAGATATTGATGTTGCCATTTAATAATAATAATAATAAGGCGCTGGTGGCTACTCTGGATTCGCAGTTAGTAAATTATTTTAACGACTGCGAAGATCTCACCGATACACACTCGATAATGTACTGCGCGGCTGTAGCGGCATGTGTAGCTCACGTCGAATTCCCAAGCAGTGACGTAGCTACACGACCGAAACCAGCTGTGCCAGCCTGGCAGTGCAGGATCGAGCGTCGTATTGGTGGGGCCAGAGTACTCATCGGTAAGCTAATCTGCTTCAGGGAGGGCAACACTCGCCCAAGGGTGATGCGCTTTGTGAGGCGGGCATTTTCGGGGACTGACATTAGCCCCCGAGACTACATATCCCGAGTCACAGAGCGCATAGACTTCCTGAAGCAGAAGGTGTATGCATGGGCAAGCCGTATTCGTAGGTATAAGCGGCGGGTGGAGCGATACACCCTGAATCGCACATTCCGGAGTAATGAGAGGTGGGTTTATAGGGATTGAGAACGATCGGGTCAAGGTGTGACTGACGTGAACCTCCCGGATGATGAAGCCGCCAGAATGAAGTCATATTCTGGCGCAGCATCTGCTCGGTACCTGTCAGTCACACCGAGGGTGACTGGACTCGGGAGGTCGAGCGTGCGTGTGATCCAATACCACAAATGGAGGCAATTGACATCAGCCCCCAAGATGTGGCTCGTGCAGTCCGTCCGTTGCCTAACTGGAAATCTCCAGGGCCGGATGGGCTGCACAATTTCTGGATAAAATGGTTCATAAGATCGTACGCTCGCTTGGCACACCAATTTCAGTCAGCTTTAGAATCAGGATCGCTGCCCCAGTTCCTAACAACAGGAATAACCCACCTGCTCCACAAATCTGGTAGCAACGCGGAACCCAAAAATTATAGACCGATCACATGCTTACCGACGGTCTATAAGGTTCTTACATCCATTTTGAGAGCTAAGATTAACAGTCATGTTAAAAATAACTCGATCATGTCTGCCTCTCAGAATGGATGTAGGAGTGGGTCTCGCGGTACTAAGGAGCTACTCCTCATTGATATGCCCATTAGCCAACAGGTTCGACGTTCCCGAAAGGATCTGTCGACATGTTGGATAGATTATAAGAAAGCCTATGACTCTGTTCCTCATACATGGCTCATGAGGGTGCTAGAGTTGTATAAAATTGATGCAACACTCTGCACCTTCCTGATGTTATGTATGAGGCAATGGAGTACGGTCCTTAGCTATCCAGGATGTCGATATATCCAAAGGAATAGCGAACCTGTAAGGATTAAGCGAGGTATATTCCAGGGTGATAGTTTGAGTCCGCTTTGGTTTTGCCTAGCCTTGAATCCTCTAAGCACACTGCTGGAGAATTCAGGTCTAGGCTACCGGTTGAGGAGAGGCGGTCAGGTTATTTCTCACCTCCTTTACATGGATGACTTGAAGCTCTTTGCCCCCAACAATCTGCAACTGATGGAGCTACTGAAGGTAACTGAAAACTTCAGTAGTGCCATCAGGATGGAGTTTGGTGTGGACAAATGTGCGGTCATGCATGTAAAGCGAGGGATGGTTGTGGAATCCGTGGGCACTCAACTCACGGAGTACATAAACCTGAGATCTCTCTCTTCAACCGAAACCTACAAGTATTTGGGTATGTCGGAAGCTCTAGGCATCAATATCACTGTCATGAAACAATCGGTGAGGGAACGCTTCTTTGGACGCCTGAAAAAGGTTCTCAATAGCCTCCTTTCAGGCGGAAACAAGGTGCGTGCCTTCAACAGTTGGGTCATGCCGGTATTGATGTACTCTTTCGGCGTACTCAAATGGACTCTAACGGAACTCGACGCCCTGGACAGGCGAGTTCGTACACTGCTGACTGCATACCGAATGCATCACTCACGATCTTCAGTGATGAGATTGTATATCCCGCGGAAGTGTGGAGGTCGAGGTATTTTAAATGCAAAGACCCTACACAACCGCGAGGTATGCAATCTCAGGGAATATTTCCTAGCTGCTGACGTGGGTATGCATCGAGATGTAGTGGCAGTGGACATAAGACTCACCCCGCTCTCCCTGGCTGTAGAGAACTGGCGCAAACCGGTAGTGCTTGACACTAACGATCGCAGGGAAGTATGGCAGAGCAAAGAGCTTCACGGACACTTTTCCGGGCCCTTAATGGGCCCGATGTGGATCAAGAGGCGTCCGTAGCCTGGCTACGTTTCAGTGACCTCTTTGGTTTCTCAAACCGAAGGTTTTGTCTGTGCAATTAAGGACGAAGTTATCATGACGAATAACTACCGGAGATTTATTGTGAAGAATCTGTCGGGCATGTCACCATCCGGGAGAATCAATCCGTCACATAATCTCTGGTTGTTCTAGTAATAATAATAATAATTCTAGCTAACGGAGAGTACTTGCATAGACACAACCTTGTAGCCAGGATTATCCATCAGCAACTTGCTCTAAAATACTCTCTTGTGGCATTGGAAGTGCCGTATTACAGGTATGTGCCCGACCCAGTTCTTGATAATGGTCATATCACATTGTACTGGGATCGGTCCATCATCACTGACAGGACTGTTGTGGCCAACAAACCTGATATAGTGGTGGTGGACCGAATCGAGAGGCGTGCAATCATTGTCGACATATCCGTCCCACATGACGAGAACCTCGTGAAAACCGAGAAAGATAAACAAAATAAGTATATCGATTCGGCTCGCGAGGTTGTCGACATGTGGGAAGTGGACGGCGGCGATCATTGTACCGATAATCGTGTCAGGGAATGGTTTGATAGCCAAGAGCCTCGACCAACACCTTAGGAGGCTCGCGTTAGGTGGCTGGATCAAGGGCTTGATTCAGAAAGCGGTACTCCTGGACACGGCTCGTATTGTCAGGAAGTTCCTTTCTTTGCAGCTCTGACTGCCAGTAGCTTGGACCCTGTTCCCGATACCGATGGGCTACTGTTTTTTTATATTTTTAAATGTTTTTTATTTTTTATATCAAATATTTAAAAATATTGAGGAGCTCGTGGCTAGATAATAACAGCCGCACAGGTCGATCTTCAAGGTTAAGCAACGCTTGCCTAGGTTGGTCTGTGGATGGGTGACCATCTTAACATAACGAGTTTCCTCCGTGCCTCGGAAAGCACGTTAAGCCGTTGGTCCCGGCTGTCATTTGGAGATCTTTGGCAGTCGTTACGGATAGTCAGAAGCCAGTAAATCTGACTCCAGTCTTGCCATGAAGTACCGGCTACCCCAGTTAATGGGTTGTGGAGGTCTGATAGGCAGCCGCTCCTCGTAAAATACTGGTATTCAGCTAAATCCGGCTTGACTGGAAGCCGACCTCAATATAGTTGGGAAAAGGCTAGGCAGATGATATCAAATATTTAAAAATGTAATTTATATGTATATATTAAGATGAATAAAGAGGAAATAATAATAAAAATCTTTATTTTCAGGTCTACAACATTTCAAAAAGTAAAATACAACAGAATTTTTAGTTTATTCATAAATGGATTGAAATGAAAAATTTTACTCAAGCTAAGATTAAACTTGTGTTATGGGTGTCAGGGCCCTCTAAAAGTTTACAAAAAATGATATCGAAAATGAACCCGCAACTTGTGCTCGAGAGGTTATGTCATTAATATAAACTTATCTTGTTTTTAAAAGTAAACGATATTTCCCGTAGTTGTTTCTCTTAAGTATTCGTGACAAACAACTGTATCGAAGCTAATTTATTTTACCTCAATGTTATCAATAACACGACCGATGGAAAGTCCAGAAACTTATCAGCGAAACCACACACACAACAACAACATTTACATTAATCAGCTCTTATGACCTTTTTTTTTCCGGTAGTGGAATCATCAGAATGACTTCTCCCACTCTTGGGCGGAGCGGGAGGGCGTGTCAGACTCTTACTGACTAAACCCCTACCCCGTTCCTTCATGCCATCGATCTGGGGGACACGGTGACAACCTTTCGGATACCGTGTTCCCCAGAGGCTTCGGCCCTACCGGGCCCCTACAGTTTGCTGACATCTCCTTGAGGCGCGCGTGGAACAGAACGCGCCGTCGACGACTAGGCTCGGTCCAGATTATTACCAGACTGCCGGACGGCGAGTTACCCAGTGCTCGCTGTCCGCGAGCCCGCAAGCTCTTATGACCTAGAAAATGTTTTTTTTTTTATTATACATAGGCTCGCGTTTGACCACTATCTCACCTGATGGTACCTAAGCGATGATGTGGCCGACGATGGACCACGCTTGCCTAAATACCTACGATGATCATAGGTTTATTCTTCGTTCGTCTCACTGCGTTCTGTCCCACATAAAAAAATCCTGGTTTGTCCCAACCCATATGCTTCGTTTGTCCCAAACTATTATTTTAATTATTTTATTCTCGATTCGACCCAGTTCATATTCCTTTTTTTGTATAGACTTAATTTACGTTTTTGTACAGTCAACCAAACGAATATCTAACCATTTTATTATTACTATAGCTTTTACCAGCAGCTTCGCCCGTGTGATAATAGCAAATATTTACCTATGTTTTATTACAACTTTATAATATTAATATAGAAATAAAGATTTAACGTCAATAAACTATTTAAATAATCGCTCCTCTCTCGGATGGCGGAAGTATACATTAAATATTTAATCTGTAATTTTATAAAATTCGTGGGTTGTTCTAAAAGTTGGAGTAGAAGTTAGCAAAAAAAAATTGTATAAAAGTAGGTCGCAATGATACCGAAGTGTATGAATAGATGTGTATGTATGTATGTTTGTATATATGCGTACGTATATAAGTGTAAAGGAGAGTATGTTTCGTGGAATGGTATCTGGTGATTTTTTACGCAGTGGATCGAAATAATAGTTCCGTATTGTCATAATTTAATTAATTTAGAAGGTTAAAAATTTCAGTTTTAGGAGTATGTTTATTAAGATGGCGAATTTGAGTCAAGTAGTAGGACTGTCATTACTGGAATCTGTGTAGAAGAGTTTACCTTCCCGAATGGTCAATCCCTTTTTTATTGCGTCCTTAGTTTTTTTGCTTGTAATGACTAATTTAGTCAATAGAGTGCGTCTAATGAAAGCGCGGCCTGGAGTTTTTTTTTTTAAATTTTATTGGCAACATTATTCAGACATGATTCTCCTACTAGTTAGTTTAGTTACTTTTTCTCAGGTCGCGCTTTCATTAGAGGGACTATAGTATTATTCAGTTTCAACTGAAAAGTGCTTCTACATTATGCAATATAATAATACTCTCAATTTAAAAACAAAAGTAATTGAGAATTGATCCAGGTTTTCTTAAATATGATAATATTCTTATCTGAAGAGTTGTTATTAATACAATGCTGCAAAGCTTCTAACGTTTTGAATGAAAGTTTATTTTTACGTAATCGTTATTATATTATTTACTAAAGCAAAAAAAAGATGCAAACAATTTAAGATACTTAAACAAATTTATTATCTAAAAATGTTGTTTGTACTATGTGAGTTTATGCCTACGACTTAAAAATCAAGTACCATAGAATTTGAATGTTTGATACTTAACACCCGCAGTGTTTAAAATAAGTGAATTTACTTGATTTTTCGTTTGAATCGGTTTATGCTTGTGAGGAGCTCGTGGCTATATAATAAAAGCCGCACGGGTCGATCTTAGAGGTTAAGCAACACTTGCCAAGGTTTGTCAGTGGATGGATGGCCATGTTAACACGGTAAGCCGTAGGTCCCGGCTGTCATTTGTATATTTTGGCGGTCGTTACGGATAGTCAGAAGCCAGTAAATCTGACTTCAGTCTTGCCATGAAGTAGTCTTACCCCAGTTAAAGTCATTCTGATGATTCCCCTACCATAAAAAAAAAACCCCCAGTTAATGGCTTGAGGAGGCGTGGTAGGCAGCCGTTCCTCGTAAAATACTGGTATTCAAATAACTTGACTGGAAGCCGACCCCAATATAGTTGGGAAATGAGAATTACAAATGAAGAGAGATGATGAAGAATTACAAATAAGTACTTACGTGTTTTTGTTGACTGTACTTTTAAAGAACTTGGAATGTGGGACGAAACACCACTTCAAAAGTGATGTGGGACAAAAGAGGATTTTTTTGGAATGTGGGGCAAACTTTCGGGACGAACGAAGAACAAACCTGATACGATGCCACGCGATGTCAGCAAACTGTAGGGGCCCGGTAGGACCGAAGCCTCTGGGGAACACGGAAAATCCAAAAGGCTGTCACCGTGTCCCCCAGATCGAAGGCAACGAAGGAACAGGGTCGTGGTTTAGTCAGTAAGAGTCTGACACGCCTTCCCGCTCCGCCCTAGAGTGGGAGAAGTCATTCTGATGATTCCCCTAACGAAAATAAAAAAACCATAACGACCGGCGCCCGGTCTAGTAGGTAACACAATATATGGTTTATTGGTGATCTCTTTCAATTAGTTAAGAGGCCTGGCATAAAATTCACTCGCTCGAGTTTAGGCACATTCGTTGCAATGCTATGTTTGTGTGCATCGCTCACGCAGCTGCTACGCACACACGCGTAAAATTCGTGCTTGGTGAACGCTCAAACAATTTTGATCTTTTGAAAGATTGTGTTCTCAGTTACAAAATTATATAGCAAATATGGTTAGTAAATAAAAGTCTGTGAAATGCATTCTCAGACTTTTATTTACTAACCATTATTTTATATTTGTCAAAATTCATACCAAAATTGTTCAATTTTGTGTTAGATGGATGTTGCATTTAACAAAAACATAAATAATGTTAAATATAAAATGACGATACAATGATATTTATTTATGTATAATGCTTTATTTTTATGTATTATGCTTATAAAAAAACCAATTTGCTTTCATCAAAAATATGTTAAGTTTACGAGATTTCTCTTTTAAAGTTCAGATGTACTTAATCTCGGTAAACGTGTGTGAGGACAGTGTAAACTAGTATCTGAGGAATTATTTTGAGGACGGAACTATACCGATTACAGTGGACCTATTCAGTCAGTGTAAGAATTTGTCAGTAAATGTATAGCTCAAGTCAGAAATTAATGAATTGACAAAACAATACCAAGTCGTCAAACGGTCTGGCCGTTGTTAAAAACTACGTGAAAAAAGAATGAAAAATTTACATACTCCGCTCATTCAAAAATAACAGATTTCAAACAACATAATCATAAAAATTAAAATTGCATAAAAAATATATTCGTTAATGTCAAGTGTTAATTGGAAGCAAAAATATCGGAATAAAAAGGAAAGCAGGTAAAATAACCAAAAAAATAAGATATTATATATTATACCTTATTTTTTAAATCCGATGTACATTTAAAAGATTTTAGTATTTACTGTAAAGGCACGTGATGGCTGTGTCGTTACGTTTATTACTACTTATACATTTCTTTTAATTTTTTTATTAATATCTAAGAAATGATCTTAACTAATATATACGAAAACAAGTTAGTTTGTTACCATTTTACGCCTAAACCAATGAACCGATTATCCTGAAATTATGCATATTTTATTATAATTGGTAATAACTTAAACTTACAACGCGTCCGTAAGATTTACTTAAGGTCTGACCACCCTAAAATATAAGAATAAATACGGCGAGTTGATAGCAGATGATGTGATGGTAATGCACGTCTAAACAAATGTTGGGAGCAGGACATATTCTAATGAACCAGCTTAGAAAATGAAATGTACTGATCACCTGCTACGACGGAAAAATCGGATTTTTCCTAAATGCTCTGCCAACCGTCAAAAGTGTAAAAAAGCACAGAATTGGTCTCCTGCAGAGCAGATTAAAACAAAGTATTTTAAAACAGTCCTATGCATATCATTGGTGACCACCACCAGATTGTAAGAACTAGATATTACTACTGTGAAAATAGGAAAGTAGAAGTAAATGTTCTTAAAAAAGTACACTATTTGGTTTATAAAAATGGGATTAACTGCACGGCTCATTTTTCACTCATTAGTCTAGTAACAAGAAATCTAAACAATTTTATCGATTGTGCGCAGCACAATTAGTGCACAGAAAGCACATGATAAAAAGAATCGTATCCAGCACGCTGTCAAATCACAGTTATTTCTTTTAATTCTGCACGACCTCAGTATGCCCTTTAGAAAACGGTCCAGGTATTCACCACAATTATATTAGGTTTATTGCATACAATCATCATCATCATCATCTCAGCCGAAAGACGTCCACTGCTGGACATAGGCCTCCCCCAAGCGGCGCCACAGCGACCGGTCCTGTGCGTCTCGCAGGCGTACAATAGTCCTGCCTGATTATTAATTGATCCAAGTACAATGTGATATTGTCATTTTGGAAAATAAGTAACCTGCAGAGAGAGAGTAACCTTAGAGCATACTACTGGTACGAGTATATAATCACAAGATTGTGTCTGTGCTCTCCGGTAGTTATTCATCATCATAACTTCATCCATAACCGAAAGAGTACATCAAAATCAGTATGACCCAACGGTTAAAGCCACATGGAAATAAGATCGGACTGTACTATGGTTAACGTTCAATTTATTTTGTTCATTTTCACAAGTATAATAATAAGTTGGGATCGAGCCATCATCACTGACATGACTGTTGTGGCCATCAAGCCTGATATAGTGGTGGTGATACTGAATCAAGAGGCGTGCAATGGTTGTTGATATAACCATTACGCATGACGAGAATCTATTATATTACTTGACTCGCGAGGTAGTCGAATGTGGGATGTAGACGCAACAATCGACCGATTCCGATGTACCGATAGTCGTATCCGTCAATGTCTTCATAGCCAAGAGCGTCGACCAACATCTCAGAAAGCTCAAGTTTGCGGCTAGATCAGGGCTTGAATCAGAAAGCTGTACTCCTAGACACGGCTCACATTGTTAGTAGGTTCTTTTCTCTGGAACCCTAATCACCGGTAGCTTAGTACCGGATTCCGTTACCGGTAGGTTATTATTTTATTTTAAGAAATATTTTAAAATTTAAATCTTCTTCTTTTTGTATCGATGCTCTCATCAAACTTTTTCTGCCCAGTATTTGGCAACCTGTATGGCTTTGGCATTGGCCTCGTTTAGATCCTTCAAAGTACAGGTGGTTGTGCAGGATGGACAGCATAGCAAGTGCCGCATGTCCTGGGTAGCTGCTCCACACTGGCACTGCGTTAAGGATGGGTCGATAGGTCATGGCCAAATGGGGCTTCCATTTGGTCATGTTGTTTTTACAGCGGCCAACCTGGGTCCGCAGTCGGTTAAGAGATTTCCAGATTGGCCACTGTTATTCGCTTCCAGGGGGGAGATGTTCTGATGGGGCGATGAAGTGTGGAAGAATTGGGTGTTTCTGCTTCCACAGCGAGCATCTCTTTTTCTGCACTGTCTTTTGAAGAGGTCATAAAGCGCAGTAAACTTTTTTTTACTCATCAATAAGAACAACTTTTACTATGCGACTAACCCTGAAATCACGAAAAAAAAAATCCGCTCCTCCATATATTTTTTCAAATTATGTGAACATAAATGTATGGAGAATCAGATTTTTCTTCGTTATTTCAGGGTTGGTCGCATAGTAAAAGTTGTTCATATTGATGAGTACAATAACTCGTTTCAAGGAAAGCCCCTCTGTCGTATCAACGTTGTATAAACAAATAAACGAAATAATAATAATATCTTTATTTCGCACAAATCAAGACTTACACGATTCAAATTAACTAATATAACAAAAACAAGTGTTTATTTCGAATCGACTTACACACATCTATTTTTGACGCAAATGTTCCGTTATCAATAGGTTTGATAACTTACACCCAAATCTATCATTATGATTGGAGATAGTTACCAATTGGTCAAATAAATATTGGAAATTGACTATTCTTTGCCTTTCAATAATAATAGATGATAATGATTCCTGAAAAACAAATAACATTGTTACTGACCCATATTGTATCTTACACTCGCACCTCCACACTCCACCTCATTAAATAAAAATACTTTTCAATAAAACTCATACTTCATTACCTCTAAATTGTATTGAAGTTGAAATAAATTTTAACAATCTTAATAACAAACATAGTACTTAAAATAAACAACAATACTTACTTGATCAAAATGTGGTAGTCGGCGTACAATCTCGGGAATATATTTACGTAATACTCGCGAGCGGCCGCGGAGCAAAGTGACGTGACCGCTCGCTGGGAGGACCCAAACGCGACTGAGCACACCGCGTTTGCGCGGTCGATAATATAGTTCAATTTGCTTGTCATTTACTAAATGAAGTTATTGTTTAATTTCAAAATAAATTTTAGATTCTATTAAAAGATTAACTTAAGATTATTGTATATTTTTTAAATTTTCTCTAAAGTGTTTTTAAGGCATAGAAAAAAATACTTTTTATCTAGATATTTTCCAAGAATTACGTTTTTTCATAAATTTTTTTCTGTTATGTTTCCTATTGAAATCGATAATGTTGTTAATACATCTAAGAGTGGACCATATAATGGTGTTACTGATATTTTTTTAAATGTTTTATTCCTTTGTGATTTTGTGTAACACTTAGCCAAACATCACTCGATTGTTATTTTTGCGATAAAAGGGTTTTGAATATGAGTAATTGCCATTAATATATACATTATTTTAAAAAAATCGTCGCTTAGTCCGCCAGAATAAGAACTTGACTTTCATAATCTAAAATAAAGAGGTTGAAATTCTTCTTATTTTTCTCACAAACAATGGTCAAAAATGACGAAAATGAGTAAATTTCATGCACGGCCTCTTAAATAGCAAACTAATTGAAAGAGATCACTTATTAGGACAAACCTATTATAATTTATGTACAAAAACAATTATTTGGTACTAGATCCTATATCTCCATGATTTTAGATGATTTAATGGAGAATTGATTTTACATTGTTTGGTGACTACATTTTGGCGACAAATCTACTATTTTGAGGACAAAGCTATTATTTAGGAAACACAAAACGAATTAAATTGGCGACAACTTAAATGATACCCATAAATTATCAGCAGTACCAGGAGAATGAGCAAAATGGTACCCGGCTCCAATAGATATGGTTGTGGTGTCGTTTAAAAGGTCTTACCGAGAGGAACAATATTTACTATAGCCGCCAGTCTCAAATCTGATTGCGTTTGGAGATTTATCTCCAAACGCAAACGACAGTCTTACTAACTAATAAAAACCCTATTCCTTCGGTTGCCATTTGCGTTCCCGGGTCACGGTAACCTGTTTAGACAGTCCCGTGCCCCCGGTGATAAACATACATATACGAGTATATTAGGTACCACTTACTCTACTTAAAAAAATGAGTAGGTACCAAGGTAATATTTTCTGCATTTTTCCGTTCATGTATTCTATTAATAATGTTTTTACGTAAGACTTCATCATGAACCCGGCCTCCTTTTAACTCGAGAGCATTGAGGGAGGCGTCGGTGTCCGCGTCAGTCGATCGTTCATATTGCGCTTGTGACGGCATTTAGCTGCTGTTTGAGTTTCTTTTGTGCTTTCATAACGTGATTTTACCACTGAACCACTGAACAATCCAACGAAGCTCGATCGGTAACGCTATGCCGGTGGGTTGTGGAAGTGGTAAACAAACGGCCGGTTTAAACTCTTGCGGCAAAAACATTTTAATAAGTCACTACCCGATATGTTCACCGATTTTAAGATAGCCGCAGCTATGACGAACCAGTTCCACCAAGCCAGCGTGGATAGCATACACGCAGACAAATTCGTCAATATTATAAGGCACAAAATAGATACCCCAAATCTTCTGCATATGTATGTAGAGAGAAAACGGCTTAATCACAGAAGAGTAGATTTTCAGAGGATAGAAGCGAGCCAGATAGAAAACTTCCCTTCAATGACGGAGGAGGATATAATTCTACTAGCGCTAGGTACATACCAACTCAAGCTGACAAGATCTTACTGTGCCGAGCATTCATCAAATGGTCTGTATATAATTGAAACGTACAGAGGGTACTCCCTGTACTTGAAGATCTGCCAGACTATGGTATACACGAAGATGCATGGCTTTTGTGTGGACGAATCCAGTCGCGACAAAAACATATTTTTGTTACATATTGATCAACAGTGCAAATATTATTGTCCAACTTTATTGCACATGTTTAACCGGGCGACGTACGATGGGCACTTGTGCACACATAGTGTCCATCGTATGGTACCTAGGCTATGCGAGGCATACGGGATTTACTGCTCTTTCCTTAATGCTGTTATAGTTGATGGCGATATGTAATGTTTTAAATCTACTCACTGATTGCTAAATATATGATTTTTATTTGAAGAACGCTTGTTTTCTTATTTCTTTTACCTTCTATCTCTTGTCAAACTGTCAACTGAACTGTGTTGTAATTTGTTGGAGATAAATAAACGTTTTATTATTATTATTTCATTTATTTAGCATTTTTACATATTTTTTACAATTTTTAAATATTTCCTTAAAAAACACAAAAAAAAACATTTAAAAATATAAAAAATAGTAGCCCACCGGCATCGGGAACAGGGTCCAAGCTACCGGCGGTCAGGGCTCCTGAGAGAGGAACCTCCGGACTATACGCGCCGTGTCCAAGAGTGCAGCTTTCTGGATCAAGCCCTTGATCCAGCTGCCTAACGAGAGCCTCCTCAGGTGTTCGTCGAGGCTCTTGGCTATTAAGCCATTGGCCGTCACGACTATCGGCACAATGATTGCTGTGTCCACTTCCCACATGTCGACAACCTCGCGAGCTAAGTCAAGATACTTCGTTTGCTTTTCTTTTTCAGCTTTCACGAGGTTCTCGTCATGAGGGACCGCTATATCAACAATCATTATGCGACGCTCTAATCGATCTATCACCACTATGTCGGGCTTATTGGCAACAATAGTCCTATCAGTGATGATAGATCGATCCCAATACAACGTGATATTGCCATTGTCGAGAACTGGGTCGGGCACATACCTATAGTACGGTACTTCTGACTCCACAAGATTGTATTTAAGAGCAAGTTGCTGGTGGATAATCCTGGCCACTAGGTTGTGTCTATGCAAATAGTCTCCGTTAGCAAGATGAGAACACCCAGAAATTATGTGCCGGATTGATTCTCCGGGCAGGTGGCATGCCCGACAGATGTCAACCGTACCATCCTTCACAATGTATTTCCGGTAGTTGTTCGTCATCATAACTTCATCCATAATTGCAAAGACAAAACCTTCGGTTTCTCCAAAAAGATCACCAAAGCGTAACCAGGATACGGACGCTAATAGATCAACATCGGGCCCATGTAAGGCCCGGTAAAAGCGTCCGTGAAGCTCCTTACTCTGCCATACTTCCCTGCGGTCATTAGTATCCAGTACTATTGGTTTGCACCAGTTCTCCTTAGCCAAGGAGAGCGGGGTTAGGCCCTTGTCCACCGCCACTACAGCGCGATGCATACCCACGTCCACAGCCAGGAAATATTCCCTGAGACTGCATATCTCGCGGTTATGCAGGGTCTTGGCATTTAAAAAGCCACGACCCCCACACTTCCGCGGGATATACAGCCTCATCACCGATGACCGTGGGTGATGCATCCGGTTTGCAGTAAGTAGTGAACGGACCCTCCTATCCAGGGCGTCGAGTTCCGTCTGAGTCCATTTAAGTATGCCGAAAGAGTACATCAATACCGGCATGACCCAACCGTTGAAGGCGCGCACCTTGTTCCCGCCTGATAAAAGACTATTCAGTACTTTATTCAGGCGGCCAAAGAAGCGCTCCTTCAACGATCGCTTCACGTCAGCAGCATTGATGCCTAACGCTTCCGACATACCCAAATACTTGTAAGTTTCGGTTGAACAGAGGGATCTAAGGTGTATGGAATCCGAGAGTTGAGTTCCCACGGATTCCACAATCTCCCCTCGCTTTACATGCATGACTGCACATTTGTCCACACCAAATTCCATCCTGATGGCACTACTGAAGGTTTCATTTACCTTCAGTAGCTCCATCAGTTGCTAGTTGTTGGGGGCAAAGAGTTTCAGGTCGTCCATGTAAAGGAGGTGAGATATGACCTGACCACCTCTTTTCAACCGAAAGCCTAAGCCCGAACCCTCCAGCAATGTGCTGAGTGGGTTCAAGGCTAGACAAAACCACAGTGGACTCAGACTATCGCCCTGGAATATGCCACGCTCCTTATCGGTTCACCATTCTCTTGGATTTGTCGACATCCTGGATAGTGAAGAACCGTCCTCCACTGCCGCATACACGACATCAAGAAGGTGCGCAGAGTTGCATCAACTTTATACAGCTCCAGCACCCTCGTGAGCCATGTATGCGGCACTGAGTCATAAGCCTTCTTATAATCTATCCAACATATCGACATATCCTTTCGAAAACGACAAACCTGTTGGCTAATGGCAATATCTATGAGGAGCAGCTCCTTAGTACCACGGGACCCGTTCCTACATCCATTCTGAGAGGCAGACATAATGGAGTTTGTCTCAATATGACTATTGATTTTGGCTCTCAGGATGGATGTAAGAACTTTATAGACCGTCGGTAAACACGTGATCGGTCTATAATTTTTAGGTTCCGTGGTACCTGATTTATGGAGTAGGTGGGTTATTCCTGTCGTCAGGAACTCGGGTAGCACTCCTGACTCTAGGGCAGACTGGAACTGAGAAGCCAAGCGAGCGTGCGATCCTGTGAACCATTTGATCCAGAAGTTCTGCAGCCCATCCGGCCCTGGAGATTTCCAGTTAGGCAACGGACGGACTGCACGAGCTACATCTTGGGGGCTGATGGTAATCGCCCCCATTTCTGGCACAAGATCACACGCGCGTTCGACTTCCTGAATCCAATCACCCTCGGTGTGACTGACAGGCACTGACCAGATGTTGCGCCAAAATGAACTCATGGCGTCATCATCCGGTGGGTGACTATCAGTCACACCTTGGACCGGTCGCTCCCAAGCCCTGTAAACCCACCTTTCGTTGCTTTGGAACATGCGATTCAGGGTGTATCGCTCCACTCGCCGCTTGTACCGCCGAATACGGCTTGCCCATGCATAGATTTTCTGCTTCAGGAAGTCGATACGCTCTGTGATGTGGGGCAGATAATCTCGAGGACCAATATCAGTCCCCGAGAATGCCCGCCTCACAAAACGCATCACCCTAGGGCGAGTGTTGCCCTCCCTGAAGCAGATAAGCTTGCCGATGAGTACTCTAGCCTCACCGATACGACGCTCGATCCTGCACTGCCAAGCTGGTACAGCTGGCCGTGCAGCTCTGTCACTATTTGGAAATTTGACATGAGCTACACGACATGCCGCTACAGCCGCGCAGTACAAGATCGAGTGAGTATCAGTAAGGTCTTTGCTGCTATCAAAACAGTTTGATAGTTGCGAGTCTAGAGCACACACCAGCGCCATATTTTTCTTGTGCATGGGCAAGCGAGGTAGACGAGGTCTAAGCCCAGGCGGGGTGGAGCGGTACTCCCGGAATGCCTCCTCCAAAGCGCTCCTCAATTGTTCGTTGCACTGGGTACTCACGGGTATAGTCGCGTCATCAACATCTTCACTGCCCTGGTCGGGTCGCGGTGACACACCAGATTGAGATTGCACCGCAGCCGGAGGTGCAGCTTGTGAGACACGACTACTCCGTGATTCGAGCCGTAGTCTATCAAGCACGGCATCATCCAACATACGGTTACGCTGGATGACCCGTACCTGATCCGACAGTCGTTGGTCCGAAACGTTGACAGCTGGCTCAAGCACCTGAAACAGAGAGAGCATCCGACCACGGTACGCAGTCAGGTTAGTTCCCCCCTCTGTAGCCCCGTAGTATGAGCGCATGACGTTTTCGTTCATGGATCGTGTCCATCGCATGAGCTGCACACTTCCACCGGTAGCTGGGACCCTGTTATTATTATTATTATTAATAATAGAATCCTAAGGGCGATGTTCACCGACACCAAATCGACTGTTTTAATATTAAAACGGCTGTTTTAGCAATATTTCCTGTTCCTTATCGTCGGTTATTGACGTTAATCAGATGGTTATCTTAAACTTATGTCGGTGCACATGGCCCTCAGTGTGTTATATCATCGTCTAAGTCAATCTTATCTTAGCTTTCTTTTACTAATATAAATATTTTTTAGTAAATTCTCATTTATAAAACTTAGTGACATTACTGCTTCACAAACGTGAGTAGCGACAAGCGCCATGGTAGATGTTTTTGTGCATCAAAATGTCTTTTCAATGATATATTAATAATGACTATTGGAGCGGGTACCACGTCCCATACATTTTTGCCCATTGTCCAAATGCATGCTTTTTTAGGGTTCCGTAGCCAATTGGCAAAAACGGAACCCTTATAGTTTCGCCATGTCTGTCCGTCCGTCCTCGCTTAATCTCTGTGACCGTTAGCTCTAGAAAGCTGAAATTTGGTACCAATATGCAAGTCAATCACGCTGACAAAGAGCAAAAACAAAAATTGGAAAAAAATGTTTTATTAGGGTAGCCCCCCTACATGTTAAGTAAAAGGGGATTTTTTTTGAAATTTCAACCCTGACGTGTGATATATTGTTGGATAGGTATTCAAAAATGAATAGGGGTTTACTAAAATCATTTTTTGATAATATTAATAATTTCGGAAATAATCGCTAAAAAGGTGAAAAACAATGTGTGTGTCCCTCCCTCTAACTTTTGAACCATAAGTTTAGAACATATGAAAAAAATCTGGAAAGTAGAGCTTTATAAAGACTTTCTAGGAAAATTATTTTGAACTTGATGGGACGAACAGTTTTTTTAAAGTTAGAGACACTTATTGTGACGGACGCGAAACTACGGAACTCTATACTGAGCGTGGCCCGACACGCTCTTGGCCGGTTTTTTTATTTTACTCAATAGTTTAAGGACCAAACTAGACTATAATATCAAAAAGTTAAACATGCTATATGTTTTATTTTTAATTGACATTTTTACAACACCACAAACTATAGTTTTGACGGGCATCCATGCTAAGCCCGTTCACTTCATCATTTTCAAATTGATTTTATTGTTATACGTTACAGGAAAAGGTATAGTGTATTATATCTTTCTGGAAACTTCGTCTTTTGAGGAATATTAAACATCTAATAAGTATTTAATATTATGTTAACGTTTACCTTAAAATAATTGCAAAACAAAATATGGTAAAAATAGAGATTTTTTTAAGTTCATCGAGACTTTTGACAGTTACAGTAAAAATGTGATAATAGTCAGAAAACGAAAAAACCGCTCGCTATGATATCAAATTTTGATTCATGGAGAAAATATCATAAAGCATTTTGCAGTACATCCTATTGGTCAACTTTCGGAAGATGCACAAGAATCTCGCAACAAGGCTTATAAAAAATTTTGTCTACATCATGCTAGAAAATGCTCAAGATCCAAGAAAAATATGGGATAGAATTAATAGCTGGACGGGCAGAAAAAAGGCAAATATAAAAGATATAATTAAAAGATACTTTGGAGGTAAAGATACAATGTATAATACCTATATGTAGTAAATTTGCAGATACATTTACTGATGAAATTGTTAACATAAAACATGAGTGCAATATAAAATTATTGGATAGAAATATGTATGTCAGGCCGAGTGATGTAACATTTCGCTTTAAACCAGTTTCTAGCAGCGGCAGCAGGGATAAGGCGCCGGGCCTTGATGGCATTCGAGTTATAGACCTAAAAACCATCAAAAATATAATCTCACCAGTCTTATCACACTTTGTCAACCTGTGTGTCTCGTAAGGAGTCTATCCAAGTTTACTTAAAAAAGCTTTAATACGACCAATATATAAGCAGGGAACACACACAGATTACGCTAACTATAGGCCGATTGCTATACTATCTGTCATTAATAAAATAGTGGAAAAAATTGTGGATAAAATAGTGGAAATGGTGTGGGTGTGGAATTCTTAAAACAGCATAATTTGCTGTCAGAAGCGCAGCATGGATTTAGACGCGGCCGTAGAAAGAGCTCTGCACTGTCGCAGTTCTCGGAAGACATGAACAGTTGCCTGGATCAGGGTCATCAGGTCAAGGCGCTGTTCATCTATACTTCTATACTAATATTATAAAGTGGAAAACTTTGTTTGTTTGATTGTAATGAATAGGCTCAAAAACTACTGGACCGATTTTAAAAATGATGTCACCATTCGAAAGCTACATTATCCACGAATAACATAGGCTAAATTTTATTCTGAAAAAAATAGGGTGCCGTAAGATATTTAGGTTTAGGTGTAAAAAATCAACCAGAAAAGTTACTTATTTTGCGTACGCTGCCTAAACTGTAAAAGATAGAACCATAAAATGTTCTAATTAATTGTAGATCTTATAAATATCTACAAAAAAGTCCGCGAAACACTATACCTATCTATGTCGAGTGAGGCACAACAACCATTTTTTTAATCTAAAAATCTTGAATTTTTTTGGACTACATTTAAACGCATTTATTTTACTCATGCTATTAACCCTTATCAAAATAAATTATTTTATCACTAAGTACAGTTTATGTAGATAATATTTGGTCTTTGAATGATTAAAATTGGACGTTTGGTTTTGAAGTTATGGCGAAATTAAAATATTACGATTCCTGCTGCACGGTCTGTTGCGAAGTCTCTTCCTTATGAATTGTGCTATCATAGTATAGGTAGGTAGAATTGATTTGAGAAATTGTTTACAAAGGGCACCTGAAGGAACATGGTGGGTTTTTTTACAGCTCTGCAAACTGTACCCGTTTAAAATCGCACCACAGGTTGCGGTTGACCATGTTTGACCATCAATAATGTGAAGTCTCAGCAGACTTCAGTAAAAATGCACGCACTCAAGAGTTAACTTAATTCATAATTTGCATAGTTAACTCTCGATAAAGAAAGTAGTACCCGCTGAAAAAAAAACACCGTATGATGTATTAAGGCATCAGTCAAATATCACCCCAAGTAAAAAATCTGCCTAAATAAACGAGTAATTTCAATAACTAAAAACGTCGGGAATCGCATTGTGACTAATGACATCTAAGAAATGTCTACACGACAATAGGAGGCTTAAGGATGTCTTTCTCACGATAGCAGGTTTATTCCATTGGCAGGGCAAGAGGAGGTCTTGCCCCATACATTGACCCAAACTAGGGCATTAGGATTCAGATTCTGACGCCAAAACAGTATGGCGGAGCGGAGTAGACTTCGACCGTAACGTCTGCCGTATTTTCCAGGCGTTCCGCAGAATGGTGACTTGGCCTTTTCTTCCCGCCGAATCCAAAATATTTACCTCTCGAAACACTCATGTTCGGTTAGTACTTGCATAATGCAGAAAGTGAGAACGCCATGACGCCTATATAGTTACTCTTTAAAGAGAGAATATACCGAAGTACCTAATAACTGAGGCGTGCAAAAGTTAGTGGCCCTGATACGTAAATAGAAACTGAAGGAACATGGTGGAATTTAGTCCGCAAAAGACCACTTGCTCCACCTAGAGCTGGATAACTATCTCAAATAAAAAAGAGGCAAATACTAAACCTTCTATTGACTTCAGGATCAGCTTTGTGCTGACCATTCATATATTTTGAAAACTAAAAACTACTTTATGCACTTTTTTTCAGCCTACATAAGTAAGTGCTATTTACACTTACTTAGTGGTGCTTTTATTGGAAGGAGAATCATCAGACTGATTTCTCACGCTCTTGGGCGGAGCGGGAGGGCGTTTCAAACTCTTACTGACTAAACCCCAACCCGTTTCCCTTCGTTCCTTCGATCTGGGGGGCACGGTGAGAACCTTTCGGATTTTCCGTGTTCCCCAGAGGCTTTGGCCCTACCGGGCCCCTACAGTTTGCTGACATCTCCTTGAGGCGCGCGTGGAACAGAACACGCCGTTGACGACTAGGCTCGGTCCAGGTTATTACCAGACTGCCGGACGGCGTGCTGCTCGCCGTCTGCGAGCCCGCGCCTACGGTGGTCAGAAATCGGGATCGGGATCTCGGCGGCGGCGCTCGCGGTCGGCAGCCTCCTTCGCTAGCATTACTGCTTCGCAGAAGGAGGCGACCGCTCACCACCCCTCGTCGCTCTGGACCATGGCCTGTACCAGGGCCCAGAGAGGTCGCCGCCGCCGATAGACTCTACAAAGATACGGCGGCGCTCCGCCGTGTCTTTGCGCCACCGTGTCCTCCCTTTGTGGGGGTCATCGGTTGCAGTGACCTCTCGCGCCGGGGCCTGGTCCAGAGCAGGGTGGAGTGGCAGGCGATTGCCTCCTTCTGCGAAGCAGTAATCCAGCCAATCTGGCGGTCGCATGGATGAGGAAATGGCCTTCACGCCCCAGCGTTGAGGAAATAAGATCCCGACCCCGATTTCCAACCACCGTAGAAGTGGACTTGCGGACGGCGAGCAATGGGGCGCCGTCCGACCGTTCGGTAACCAAATATCTACACCGAGACCGAGTCGACGGCGGGTAGTGTTCCAAGCGACGTGACATCTCAATGGGGCATTGAGATGTCAGCAAGATCATAGAGAACCATCAGGGTCGCCAAGCCTACTGGGGTCATGGGTTCGCTTCTGAAAGGCATTCCTGGGGCCCTGGAACGCAAGGCAAAGAAAGAACATAGGAGTGGGTTTTGGTCAGTAAAAGTCTGACACGCCCTGATGCGTTAGCTAAGAGCGGGAGAAGTCATTGGATTATTTCCCAACTAAAAAAAGGAATGAAGTTAAACTGTTTCATGTGAAAGTAAAATGAATGAATTGGATGCTTTCGGAATTATTCGCAAGTGTAGAATTATTGGTTACTTTTGAGCAGTTTAACGAACTTAACGCGGACGAAGTCGCGGGCAACAGCTAGTTAATTATAAAAAAGGCGTTCGATACCCTGGACCACGAAGTGTTGTTGCAGGCAATGGATGAGTGTGGTATTATGGGACCCACAAACAACTGGTTCAGGGACTACCTGAGTGGAAGAACTTTTTAGACCTGCATTTCAAGTGTTGTAGGCAAAGAAGCTAAAGTTAAATTAGGTGTACCGACTGATTCCGTATATGGGCCAGTTGGCTATGTCATGCATGTAAATAGTGTCAGCAACGTGGTCGAGAAGTGTCGTTCGTACATGTATGCGGACGACATGTGCCTAATGTAGGTACTCATCCAAAAATATACAGGAGGTCAGGGCTGTCATGCAGGCTGACTTTGGTAATATCACCAAGTGGGCGCACGATAACGACGATAAAGAATATCGACATGGATGATATCGGTATCGTGGGCCACACGTACGAGTGCATGCATGATGCAAATGTAAATTGCGTATGTCAGAAACTGGAGTTTGTTGATAAGTTTAAATACCTGGGTTTGTGGGTAGACCGCAATATGAACTGGAGGACACAGGTTGACACAGTGTGTTCAAGGCTTAGGTCAGTCTTGAGCAAATTTTATATTTTGAGGGCACCGTTGAGTAGGAAAACGCTACGTATGATTTATTTTGCCCTGGCCGAGTCTCTGCTAAGTTATGGTTTATATAGCTATGGACGTACGTTTGCAACATATTTAAACAGTATTAAAACATTGCAAATCCGTTTTATGAAATTCCTTGTGACTCCTAAAGGTAAACTAGCATGTAAAAAAGAGAATTACGAGCAACTGTTTGGTGTGTGTAAAGTACTTTCCGTACACGAAAAGGTCAAATACTTAGTGGCTCTCGAGCAATTCTATAACGACACATATAAAGTACCTATGCATAACTCATACAACACAAGAAGCGTTAGAGAACGGAAATTCGTACGAGCACCAGTAAATAATTACTATGGCAAGAGAACCAATAAGTATTTGACCCCTACACTATTTAATAACTACAGCTGCCTGAGAACGTACCAGTGTAATTTAAGCAAACGAACTTTAAAAAATAAATTCAGAGCAGTATTATTAAAAGTAGTCGCGGGCTTTCAGAACAGTGACTGAGATGTATGTATTGTATATGTTACGGCTAATACCCGAAGTGCGGCTACACCTAGTTTTAGCCGGTTAGAACTAGGTGTAGCCACTTACTCTTGGTTAAACCTAGTACGAGCCGATTGTTTTCGGGTAAAACTAGCCTTCATTATGCCGGCTACAACTAGGTCCAGCCATTCCCTGTTGGATAAAACTAGGTCTATCCGATATCATTCCGGCTAGAACTAGGTCCAGACAATCCCTGTTGGATAAAACTTAGATGCGTGTCCCGCTAAGCCTTCCGCCCTGCGTCACACTCATGACTCACAGCATCTGCAGCAGCGGCGCGGGGTGGAGGCCATAGCGAGGCACGCGCCTCTGCAGGCTGTGAGCGCTAGGTGCTGCTGATCTACTGCAGGTCTACTAGCGAGTGTGGCTTACAGCGTCTGCTACAGCAGAGCGTGTCTTAGTTTTATCTAACAGGGATTGGCTGTATATAGTTGTAGCCGGCATGCTATCGGCAGAGCTTTTTTAGATATTAAAAAAACATCCAATAAAAATAAACACATTGTAATAATTAACACAAATTATTAGTAATAATTTTTAATATAATAAGAACAATCAGGAACATTTTTTTAACAACAGACAATAAGTAGTTGCATATTATAATTTAAAGAATGTTATTATAATTATAAATCACATTTTTATAAATAACATAAACTATTTATTAGAACAACTTAAACTTGAGTGACATTTTGAGTTGTACGAAATACCAGCAGCTTTGCAGAGGCACTTTTTGTTGCCACACATGTCTTGAAGGGCACGTTCAACACTACCTTGTGACTGGCTGTGTGACGTGGAGCGGAAGGCTTGGCGAGACACGCATCTAAGTTTTATCCAACAGGGATTGTCTGGACCTAGTTCTAGCCGGAATGATATCGGATAGACCTAGTTTTATCCAACAGGGAATGGCTGGACCTAGTTGTAGCCGGCATAATGAAGGCTAGACCTAGTTTTACTGCTCGTACTAGGTTTAACCAAGAGTAAGTGGCTACACCTAGTTCTAACCGGCTAAAACTAGGTGTAGCCGCACTTCGGGTATTAGCCGTAACATATATACATACATCTCAGTCATTGTTATATATATATGAACAAAAAAGGTACTTGCTTGAATATGTATGTTTGTACCAGGTAGTGTAAGTAAAAAAGCGCTAATCCCACCGACAAACTGCGCAGCAAATTATTTGTTCCGTATTTTAACTATTCTTTAACTAAGTACATTAGTGAAACAACTTGGGCCATGAACAAGACTATATTAATACAAATTCCTAAAGATATATAAAGACTCCCCGAATAATGTCTCTATATTTGTGAGGAACACTGCTGCGCTAAGATTCCCATAACCCCTGAGCCCAAAGGTTATCGGGTGTTTACGTCTGGGCTCAGGGTGTCGCAGCCCGAGCACTTGAGCACCCTCGCGGCGACCACCATGCCGATGCCATGACGTCACGCAGCTCTCCAACGGCGTCGCTGATTCGGATGCCAATCCAGTGACATCACGCAGCACAGTGATCGCCAACACGTACCTGATTTATTCAAATAAAGGTTTTTATTATTTATTATTATTTATTTTTTTAGACCCACTACAAACGAGGATGTATTTCATACTCTTCTTTTCACTTTAGGTCCTTACGTAACCAGCATTAGAAAACCGTATACTAAAAACGTGAAGGAACTTGAAGAAGACACCTTAAGAGGCCTGCGAAGACCGCGCGCTATTTCGAGTTGAGACGCAAAAAAATACGTTTTTGAGGTTGATGGAAGCAATCCAGATAGTATAAACAATTCTTGGACACACCGACTGAAGTACAGTCATCATCCGCACACTGACAGTTGCTTGCTGTGATAGCAATACAAACTATTGGAAATTTGGGAGAGGTTCCGTAATACCAAAAATGATGAATGAAAAATTAATGTATTTCCAATATTGTTTCGAGTATTTATAACTTGATAATAATATCTGTGTTCCTACGGAAAGATATTTTGAAATATTGTTGTTTATAATATAGAAAAAAACAAATAAAAACATGACATTTTCGCTGTGAAAATGTGCAAATTTAAATTCGCTTAAATTTCGTTTGGGTAAGTTTTTCAACAAAAAGACGATGTAGGAACCTAGATAATTATTGTTTGAATCCGAATAACATCATATTATGGTGTAAATATGCTTAAATTTCAAATGATTTTGGTATTACGTTTGTATGGATAATTCTAACGTCGCGCCCACCTTAAATCTTTCATCACATATAAATTAACATAACATTTAGTAAACCTTATAATTAATTTTATTTAATCAGTGTTCGATTTTAATACTGTTTTTTTTTAATATATACTTAATTTAATATGTACCAAAAGGTTTTATTCACCTACTTATTAGACACTACCTGCAAATTCAACGGAACGCGTAGAATAGCTAATTGTATGTAAACACAAAATATAACAAGTTCATACTATTGAGCTAATAAATGAATCATACCATTCATGCATTGTTAAATTGCCATAATATATACCTACTGATAAATTCATATTAATGAGATGAATATATGAACAATTCATGACCTAGCTGTGGTAATGATTAAACCAATTAAAATAAGATTGTTAGACGACTAAAAAATTGATTAGATCCGTCATTATTTTTCTTATCACGTAGGGAAAAAGGAAGACCATAAAGTGTAGTATGTAGGTACAATTTTATGGTTTTGCTAATATCTCTTTAAGGAGGCGCACGTGAAACTGTAGCGTGAGGAAATCCGTTCCCTGACGCGTGCGGCCGTGTCCTTCGCTAGCATTACTGCTTCGAAGAAGGAGGCGACTGCCGCCTATTCCCCCTCGCTCCGGAGCATAGTTTGTGCCAGGGCGCGGCGTGAGAGGTCACCGCCGCCGATTGCCCCCTCTGGGACATGGCGGCGCTCCGTCTAAGCGGAGCATACCTCCACCGTGTTCGCACAATTTTGACACCCGGGCGTTTCTTCCGCCTGAATCATGTGACCCTCCCGTTACCATACCCGGTGAGGATCTGTCATCATCATTTCAGCCGAAAGACTGATTTGGTTAAATATTATAATATATGGTCATACGCCTACTCCAAGTGTCACCAGAACGAACGATAATACGGCTATTTTAAAAGTAGCCCTATGGAAATAAAACCATTTTGAATTGAATTGAAATTTCTGAAAGAAAGCCTTTCACAAAGAGCTCTATCACTTCACAAATAGCTATTTTAATTTTTATAATTACAAACTTTAAACTAGACACGCTCAGTGCTCATTAGTTCTTTTCATCTCCACGATGTAAGTACTCGAATAAATTACAACGAGAATTCTTTCCAACCACTCCTCAAAGAGGGACTTACTGCCGCAATGACGGCGTGCCTAACACCTCTACCTTATGCTCCACCGTGTCCCCTAGCGGTCCACAATGGTAAGACACGGGCGTTTCTTCAGGTGCAGGGATTTCCTGAACTTAGGTACCATGTCCAGTGAGGACCTGTCAGCATAATCATCATTATCATTTCAACCGAACGCTGCTGGTCATAGTCCTGCCTCAAATATCACCACAATGAACGATCCTATAGATCTACATCGTATAGGGCTATTTTAAGAGTAACCTTAAAAAAAAAAATTTTTTTGAATTGAATCTTCTGAAAGAAGCTCCTTCACAAAGAGCTCTATCACTTCACAAATAGCTATTTCAATTTTCATAATTACAAACTTTAAACTAGACACGCTCAGTGCTCATTAGTCCTTTTCATCCCCACGATGTAACTACTCGAATAAACTACATACCTACACTATGTATAATGAGAATCCTTTGATGACTCCCCCTTTGTACAACTTACTTCAAGTAGGATTCTTACTTCAAGTTAAGAACTCAAGAAAGGAAAACTGATGAGCATCTCAAGTTTAAGTAACTGTGTTTATGTGATTTTACTGGGAACCGTGAAAATGTTATAATATGTCGTTAGTAGATAGTGTTATTTTTTAATGTCAATTACAACTCAATTGTTCACTTCAATTTGCATGTAGAACTACACTACCCTACACTGGGTAAAAAAAAAAAGTTAGGTAAAGTAGAGGGTGGGTAGGGTTACCCACCCTCTACTTTACCTAACTTTTTTTTTTTAGAATTTTTCTCTCCGTAAGAACCATCACTGAACTTCAAGGAACATTTAAAAAAAAACAGCCAAATCGGTCAAGCCGTTTTCATGTTATGTCGTGACAACGGAAAACGGGTTTCATTTTTATATATATATAGATTTAAACTTCAAATGCAACATTAAAATCTTCATAATCAGACAGTAGGGTAGAGCGAGTGGGAGTATCAGACTTCTACTGACTAAAACCACAACTGTGTCCTTCAGTTGCCCTTTGCGTATCTACTGGAACGGCTACCCTTTCAGAAATTCCTTGTGGTCATCGCGGCCATCGACCTTACTGGTTCCCAATGGTAAGCTAATTTGGAAGGGCATGTATTTAAATCGATATCTGTATATTGCCTTTTTTCGAACAAAATATTGCAAAGTTAAATCAAAAATACTGCTACTTGCACACAAATTATGCACGCTAAATAAATCAAATTAAATATACTGTTTAATTACTCAGATACCCGCGAAACGAGACACAATAGTAAAACAATAACAGCGCGGTCTCATAGGACCGGTTGGGGATTCAAACGTTAATGGTTTTTGCAGAACTGTTTTACTGAACGAATAACAATTATTAAAATAGTATAATTATCTAAAATTTTCTTAGTTCAACAAACATTCTAAAACATTTTTACGGAAAACCATCACCTAATTTACTTATAGGAGCATATTCTAAAATACAATTTGAGAAGTAGCGTTCGCCGGGAAGATTGCAGCAGGCAAATTGTTCCAATTCATTTTTTTTATTATTATTGGTGGTAGATACATGAGCAACAAGGCAATCTCTGCCCGTAAAGCTTTGTTTACTTATCAGTTAGCTAGGGTTTGGCTAAACGGTTGCTAAGATATACGTACTGAATCGCCCCAAACAAAATCACACCAGAAATGGGTGTGATTTTGTGTGTCTTCACCCTAAAAAGATAAGAAGCTGAAATTAAAGAATGTATAAGTAAAACGAACTGATTCACTCCATTTCATTTCAACCCTCAGTAATTACCGCCCTCTTTATAAAACCAAATCCACAGTGCCTTTAAAGGCAACTCTAAATTTACTGAAACTCAAAGGTTCCCAAAATTAGAAACGGTAAGAGCAGCCTCAGCTTCCATAAAGTAAAATTTCGCTCGAAAAAATTCTAAGTACTCATTTTATTACTCCTGAGACTACCAAGAGAAATAATATTCCTTGAAAAAACGTAAAATCAGACGTGGCAAACGTTCAAAGTTGTCCAGAGCCTTACAGTTTCAGTCTAGCAACGTTTTAAGGCATTTTGCATATAATTCGTGCCTGCGACGTCGCTTGTTATAAAGTAGAATGCTAAACAAATTAAATCTGAAGAGGAAAGCCCGGGTAGGTGGAGTATTTTAAATTAATTTGTAAGTGTTTGAAGTTTGTCGGGTCGTTCGTGTAGTTAGTAATATTGTTGCTACAACCTGATTTTAAACTTCCATCGCTTTGCTAACAGACCAATATCGTTTAGTACTTTTGCTGTAACTTATTTATGCTGAAGTGATAATGAACTGAGCAACAATGATGTCTCAAAATCAACATAATTCCGGTGCATAAAAGAGATAGAGCTATTCTGATTGTATTTTGTTTCATTTTGTAAAAACTTAAGCCTACACGAACTATACCTATATCATGGGTGCGTTCACAACAATGCACCTAATCTCACATATACAATACAACCAGATCCAGAACACACATCTGTAGGCCATACAAATATTTGTTCGATGCCGAATCGAAACCACGACACCTAGTACAGCACCCAATCGATCAACCACTGTGCTAACTGTACCGTCAACCCCATTGCCCTTTATAGCTATGTCTCTCTAATGCACTGAAATCATGACGAATTTAAGATTTCATGGCAAGGCTTATAAAAACCGAAATTGAACCATTACCGAAGAAGTGTGCTTAAATGGAAGACCTATTTTAACGGACTCGGAAGGACGCGTTCAAAAGCTAGATTTAAATGACAGTAGCGAATTCAAAGATGAGAAAGATGGAGTTAAATTATACGTGACTGGAGTAGTAGAAGTAGGGATTCTAGAAGTTGTAGAGTGGTGTGTCCGAGGACGATTATAGACAGAACATATAAAGGCTGTTTTTTTAGAGGTATAGAACTTTAAAATTAAATAAAACACATTAAAATCATGAAAATGGGCTTGATATTGGCTTTATTCGAGAGACGGTTTTATGTCATTAATGTTAAAATATGATTTCGGGCATATGTGCGCCGCAGCTGGCTTCAATGAAATGTAATCTAGAAGTCCAGTATACGGCCTCATCTGCTCGAAAAAGTAATCGAAAATTGGACTACCAGATTACATTTCATTCAAGCCAGACGCGCCATATTTTATCTCATTTTAAAGTTCTATCCCCCAAAAAAAAACAACCTTTACTTTATCATCTGCCTATCTTTTCCCAACTATTTTTGGGGTCGGCTTCCGGTCAAGCCGGATTTAGCTGAATACCAATATTTTACGAGGAGCGGCTGCCTACCAGACCTCCAAAAAACACCCTTTACTTAAAACAAAAAAAACGCCGCCCATTGTATGTTTTAGTTTCATTTTCATATGTGTGTATGATGTACAACAAAGTATATAATAAATAAAGTTTTATTTTGGTTGCTTTCCTCAACTACATTCAGAGATACTTAACACATAATGCAAGATCTTTCTACAAAATGCCAGAGAGGCTTTTAAAGCCGTCCTAGCGTTCATTACATTTGAGATTAAAAAATATCTGTCTTTTATTTACCCGCACGATTGAGGACAGTAGGGCATAGCACGTAATGGACTGCGAAGCCTTTCTGTGCCAATATTTTAAATTGTTACACAGAAAAGTGAATACAGTTGCTCGCTTTTTAAAATGCTCTAAAAACCTAGTGATTTGAAATGAAAAAGATGACGTTGATCATTTGAAGTCATCGGATTGTATAGGTACTTCGTAAGATTCAATTTGTATTTTTTTTATTTCGCATAGTGGATGGGTAGACAACAGAAAAGAACAAAAAGAAATTCCACGGTAACTAAAAAATGATTTTAAGGTTCCGTACCTTAAAGCCATACGGACGACCCAAGGGTAACTCCAAGGAGTTATGCAAAAATCAAACAATATACGGCCGTTTATGTCGCAACAAATGTACATTTCGACACTTTCAGAGGAACCAAAATTCAAACTTGCCGTTAAGCTAGAATCCTTAAATTTGGCATAAAGCAAGGTTTTATGGCGCAAATATAGGAAACAGTTTGAAAACTGACCATGTTGATACATACAATTTGTATTCTAGTACAAGAATACAAATCTTTTGTATTAACATGGAACTATCAACCCTTGCTGTGAATTTTGAATATTCTAAACCCTATCAAAATTAGATACTTTATAATCTACAATATTATGTGGCTTACGTAGCACAAAAAGACAGGTGGCGCTAGTTGTTACGTCAACATCCAGTCCGTATTTGAAATTTATTTTAAAATAGTTTAAGTAATAGTTAATTAATTCAGATTTGCACGCAATTTTATACAGCTCTATACTCAGATGACAATAGCAATTTCCAGCTCGCAGAAGAAGAGTACTCATGTCCAGAGGATATCCCTGTGATAACTGGCTTTGAAGTTCATAGGGCTCTAAGCGCCATGAAGTACAATAGAAGTCCAGGAGAAGATGGCATTACGACCGACGCACTGCGAGTAGGGGAACCATTTCTATTACCACACATTTGCAATTTATTTAATACAATTTTGAAAACAGGCGTATTCCCAAGCTGCTTCTGCCACTCCAACATTATTTTACTCCATAAAAAGGGAGACAAATCAGATATAAGCAACTACCGACCTATTAACCTTGTCTCGCATCTGTATAAGGCTTTCATCAAAGTCCTTGAAAACCGTATTTCTGGCCAGCTGGACCTCCACCAACCTCCTGAACAGGCTGGTTTCCGCCGCGGCCTATCCACTACCGACCACCTACACTCCTTAAACCAATTATTGGAAAAGCACGAAGAATTTAATTTACCATTATACCTTGCGTTCGTAGATTACTCCAAAGCTTTCGATAGTTTATTACACAAAGCCATATTCAGCACATTAAACAAACAAGGATTAGAACCAACCTACATACAATTATTAGAGAGAATCTACCTCAACAGTACAGCAGCTATACACTTGGATACCACAGGCCAATCCTTTCCAATTCGAAAAGGAGTCAAACAGGGCGATCCGCTATCGCCAATACTCTTCACAGCTACGCTTGAAGAAGTCTTTAAAACTCTAGATGAACACTGGAGGGACAAGGGCATAGTCGTCGACGACAAAAGATTAACTAATCTACGCTTTGCCGACGACATTGTCCTTTTCTCTTCTTCAGCGGCTGAGCTAAGCCTTATGCTCGAACAACTGAGCCATGCCAGCCTCGAGGTCGGACTCAAAATTAATATGACGAAGACGAAGTTAATGACGAACAGCACGAAACGTAAAGTGGCCATCGAGGGTGTGGAGGTTGAATATGTCCGTGAGTACATATACCTCGGCCAAATGGTCTCTTTCCAGGCGCGGCAAGATAAAGAAGTTGCTAGACGCACCGCGAACGCCTGGAAGAACTATTGGTCGATGAAACACCTGATGAAAGGATCACTCCCACTTTCCCTTAAAAAGAAACTCATGGACATGTGCATCCTTCCCACTCTCACTTACGGAGCGCAAACGTGGTCATTAACTAAACGTCAAAAGTCTGCACTCGGGGTCTGCCAGCGAGCAATGGAACGAAGTATTCTGGGGGTCAAAAGAACAGACCGCATAAGAAACAGTATACTTCGTTCCAATACAAAAATCGCAGACGTAGGTTACTCAGCCGCTAAATTAAAATGGGACTGGGCAGGCCATATCTGCCGCATGTCGCCACAAAATTGGGCGAAGGCGATAACGGACTGGGTTCCGAACAGCAGGAACCGGCGACGCGGTAGGCCCAGAAGGAGATGGCGTGACGACTTGGACTCCTTTCTGAAGGATTGGCCGGGAGTGGCACAAGACAGAGAGGTGTGGAAGAGTGGAAGGGAGGCCTTTGCCCTGCAGTGGGACACGACAGGCTCATAATAATTAAGTAATAGTTAAGTGATAAAACGTGTATTCGTGATAAGACACATTGATAAAGCAGACATATTGTTATCAGGAGAACGTATAAACAATTACTGGTGCAGTAAAAATAAAACAAGTTATATAACGCGGAATAATTGTGTTAAACTGTTGCAAAACAATTAAAAACGTATTATAAGTTCATTTCTTGTAAATATTTAACTTAAAGTAGTGATAAACAGCGATTGTTCGTATAAAATATAAACAAAAAGTGATAAAAACTGTGACTGTAAACACAAAGACATTTAAACCGATTCGTACATAGCAAATCAAAACAAAGAAATTGGGTTTTGAACCTAATTAACACCTCTACGGCTTGCGCAAGAAGCATCTTGTATTGTAGTTAATGGGCACCATTAATATAATAATTATTTCGGCAAGTGCTACTAATGATCACTTGGCCGAGCGGCTAAGGCTTACGCTTTTGACTCGTGCGCCTGTAGGCACTGTCACAGATTACTAAATAGTTACTACGTAACAGATACTTCACTCAGTAGAAAAATTACAATACCTACTGCTATAATAGCCTACTCCGTCGCGTCAGCAACCATTGCATGCTAAAATGTGCCTAAATGCTCAAGCGTACAGTTGTGATTGCTTCGCACCGCGCGAACCCGCAGCAATCGCAGGGCTGCCTCTTCGATAAAATTAAATTAACATGACTTTTTGTGTTTATGTTATTCAGAACTGTGAATGTTCTGACTTATAGTTACAATTTATTTATAATTAATTACAGTTTAAAATTCTATCGTTTATAAAATATTTCTTTTAAAATAAGTTTCGTCGTTCTTTGACAGGTAAAGGGAATAATGTTAGGTGTTTATCCCTTCTTTTGCTTGATTTACACCCATCTACAGCACATAAGGCACCACACGGCATCGTAATACGCGTACGAACGAACAGCACTATTAAAATTGAACGGCGTGAAAACCGCACTGAATTTGATCCGCTGGTGGACCGAGACCGCTCGGCTGGGCGGTAGGCACTTATAGCGCGCAAGTACATGGAGTGACGGAGGCCTGGCACTGTGTTCGATCCCCGCTAACAACAGATTCTTTTTAAAAGTTTGCTTTCTTCATTTATTACAACAAAAATGAATTTCTTCGAGAACATTACTCTGCGACGCAACCGTACGAAATCATTGTCAGAGACGACAGATGTCAGTACTAAGGACGTAAGTTGTATCAACACCACACTAGATGGCACCACTAACAGCATGCCTAACATATCAGATGACGAGGAGAATGATACAATACAAAACTTACAACAAGAAATCAGAGAGTCACAACTATTGGCAGCCCACGACGAGATCAACAATCTGTCAATAGAGAATAGTGACTTAAAACGGACCATTGATATTTTAAATAATAAATATCTACTAGTGAAGAACGCAACAGGGGTGTATGGGGTCCGTTGGGGTGTATGGGGTCCGTTAACATCTGAAGGACCCAAGCCAACCTTACCTGCTAGCGGTGCACCCTGCTGTTCAACGGACAAGGCTCTGGCAAACCTGGTTTCCCTCTAGTAGGGTTGTAGGGGTCAGACGGCTGGTCGCCTCACGTAAAACCAACTTCAGTCAAATATTTATATGGATAGGAATAGGATTGATTTGGGTACTCGGGCTAGGGCGTCGCCGCATAACGACGCGCAGGCACATCGCCCTAAACCTGTGACAAGTGGGTTAGGGCTACCGTGTCAAGTACGGGCACGGTTAAAGAGGTTAGTACCCAAAAGGAAGTTCCGCTTTGCCACCTGGAACATTGGCTCTCCTACCGGATGTTGCAGAGAAAAAGGTTTTTAGTAATGAGTAAAAGGGGTTTAGGCAAAACATGTCACCCAGTGAGGCCATTTATGATTTTTTAAATACCGTTATGACAAATATGGACAAGAGAATCCCAGTGTGTGCTGTTTACTGCGATATGACGCAGGCTTTTGATCACGTTGACCATAGTATTTTACTACAGAAATTAGGAGCTTATGGCATTAGGGGAAACGTAGTAAACCTTATTAACTCGTACCTTACTAATAGAAAACAGTATACAGAAATTGAAAAAATTAATGTTAAGACAAAGAAAGAAGAAATTTATGTATCTAGTGAACGCACTCCTACATACAGTGTTCCCCAAGGTAGCGTACTCGGGGCTTTACTCTTTATAATACAACATGTAACATAATTAACGCACATCCTCTTGGGGGGTCATTGTACTTATCATTAGTATCAACTTTTACTATGGGACCAAACCTGAAATCGAAAAAAAATAATCATCTGTTTCATACATTTTGACGAAATATGCGAACATAAATGTAGGGAACAGCTAATTATTTTTTCTCGATTTCAGGTTTGGTCCCATAGTAAAAGTTGTACATAATGATGAGTACAATGACCCCCCAAGAGGATGTGCGTTAATTATGTTACATGTTGTATACATCAATGACCTGCCTAGTGCTATTGAACAACCCATAACTATCTTTGCTGACGACAGCACTATGACTATAGCATGTAAAAATAAACACGAATATGAAATTGACATAAACGAATCTTTGACATCAATAATATCATGGTTAAACAGGAACAACCTAAAAATAAATCTTGATAAAACAACTATTATGCATTTTAGGCAACGGACCCAGACTGGATTAGACATTAACGCAATTTACGCATAGTCGACGCTACAAAATTTCTAGGAATTATTATTGACGCTAAATTGAACTGGAAGGCACACATTGAATATCTATGTAAACGACTAAGCTCTGCTGCGTACGCCTTATACACATAAATTGGCCCCAGAGCTAAATACAGATGCCTTAGTAACCGCGTACCATGGTCTAGTAGCGTCGTTATTGCGGTACGGTATTATATTTTGGGGAAACTCCACAGATAAAGCAATAGCATTTAAGGCCCAAAAGAGATGCATCCGGGCGATGTTCAATTTGAAATCGACCGACAGCTGTACGCTGTGTGTTGACATTACCATCTCTGTCATCATCTCATCTGCCTAGCCTTTTCCCAACTATATTGGGGTCGGCTTCCAGTCAAGTCGGATTTAGCTGAATACCAGTATTTTACGAGGAGCGGCTGCCTACCAGACCTCCACAACCCATTAACTGGGATAACACGGTACTTCATGCCAAGACTGGAGTCAGATTTACTGGCTTCTGACTATCCGTAACGACTGCCAAAGATCTCCAAATGACAGCCGGGACCAACGGCTTAACGTGCTTTCCGAGGCACGGAGGAAACTCGTTATGTTAAGATGGTCACCCATCTACAGACCAACCTAGGCAAGCATTGCTTAACCTTGAAGATCGACCTGTGCGGCTGTTATTATCTAGCCACGAGCTCCTCTATAAACTGAACATGACATTACCATCTCTGTATATTTTTGAAATTGCGAGATTTGTTAGGTTAAACCAGTATCTATTTCCACGGCTAGCTGACATCTTCTCTCGTAACAGACGTGACAATTGTCAACTTTGTTCGCATTCATCAAAGACTGCGTTAATGAGCAAAAGCGTTTTCTGTATGGCTCCTAAACTTTATAATAAAATACCGCAATCATATAAAACATTACCAGTAAACTTGTTCAAAAAGAAGATTCGAGATTTACTAACAGACAAGTGTTATTATAAGTGACTTTTTGACTGACACTATTTGACATTATATTGATTTAATTGTTATGATAATCCTTAATTATTTTGTTATAAATTTATATAATTTATGTATGACATTTTTTATTTTACTCTGACATTTTTTGTTAATGTATTTTTGCGTTTTAATGATAATCAAGAGATTTTTTTATACTGACATTTTTTAAATTAATTTATTGACAATATGATTTTATTTTTATTTTTATTAATGCATTTAATGGAGATTTGTTATTTTTTATTTAATTCAGATGATTTTTTTAAAATAATTTCTTGATTACTTAATTGGTTTCACTGATTTGAAATGCCATTTGTAATGTTGATAAATGATTGTGATGATTGTAAACTTTATAAATTTGCACGCCTTAAGGGTTAAACATGGACGGACAAATTATTTTATAACAACCTGCATGCTAAATGTATACCCATGTTTTGACAAATAAATTTATCTTTATCTTTAAAAACAGTCCCTTTCACAAACTAGTGCATACCAACAAAATAACAAAGCGTTCACGCTTTTAAAATAAAAATAAGACATAGTCAGCAGCACATCAATTTACACTGTTATTTACTCCAAAAGGCGCGTGAAATATTCTATTCGCTCGACAGTGAAGATCCAATACAAACAATACCGCATACCAACAATTCTATAATCAAAGACTCACCGTGAGTCAAGCCGTACACATAGAGAATGGACTGACCATTAATATCCTAACACAATTTACTGCTATGTAGAAAGAGATAAAGCGAGTATGGGGCTAACCCCACACTCGCTTTATCAGTCACTCCAGTCCAGACCACAGTCGCTGTCAGTCTCTTTTCTGTAGGACGTAATGTCAAAAGCATACTATCTTGCAATGTGGTTCGAATCGAATCCTAAAAGGCAACGATTGACCACAAGATTGCTTTATGTCTTTCAGACATTTCTGACAGTATCTATACTAATATTATAAAGATTTGTTTTTTTTTGTATATTACAATTTAACTCAAAAACTACTTGACCGATTTCAAAAATTCTTTCACCATTAAAAAGCTACATTTTCACTGAGTAACATAGGCTAGTCGTTTTCTATTTTCATGTAGGCTAAGCTGTTGGCTGAAACTAGACTATAATATACTAAATACCTACGGAGTTAGGTAAAGCTCACTCCATTATCCATGTTTGCGCGTCAAACGCTTCTGGAATATATCAACGCCACACATTATCAGGAAGTTTTCAATAGACAAGCCGAGCTTGCCGCTGTCAATTTGTAGCTAATGCCACGCTTTGTGTTGGCTTACTTTAGTAGCATTGAGCTTTTAGTGTTAGTCACTATTGAGTCATGAAATAAGTACTCAAGTCTGCTAAACAGGTCATAATCATCAACTTTCAGGAATTTGCACATACTGAATATAACAATTCATATTCATTTATGAATTTGTTGACACAGGTAACATTAGGTCTTAACTAACATTTTTGCCGCTATGTTAGCCAAAAACAGCATACAAATATATCATAAATTGATTAATAAATTAACAAGGGGTGGGTAAATCAAGCTACAAGCAATTAAAGTTGTTGAGATATTTGAAAATGTTGCTAATTACTTGCTTAACTAGTACCTAACAGATTGGAGTATTTTTTATGGATAAAACTTTTAATACACGCTTCGTAGTTAATAATTGAGGTGCTCAAAAACCATTTCAGATTGAGGTTTCTGTACCTGCATCAAAACAAAATGATACACTAATCTTCAAAATCTTTTAGCTAGGTCACACCAAAAGATTTAAAATTTCGGTCATAACTCTTCATTAATTAAACATTTTGTCAACTGCCAAACTTCCGGGAAAACTTTAGACAGAAAATTACCCTTCATTTTCAAGAACAATGTATCTTCCTCTGGTTGACTTACTAGAAGAAAGAACCAAAGTGTTATGAAACATATCGAACTTCCAATAAAATACGGTTACCACTCGAAAATTCGGATTTTTAGAAAAGTGAAAATAAATTCACAGAATTATTAAGCAGAAAAAAAATAGGTAAATTAATAATATACTTTAATTATTTCTATATTGCTAACTCAAAAATCGACTATTCAAATTGTAACCCTATTTTATCGGTAGTACGATATAATCTTATCAACACCGAAAGTAAAATAAAATAAATATTCCACATATAAGGCGGATACGTCATTATCATACGGATTCTCAGCAACGGTTTTCCTCATCATTAAAATTTCAGCCCACACTTTATTACCGGTGACGCAGTGTGGGCGTCTGATTTCTGAAATATGTATTTCCGTACGCGTCGAATAAATAATTCATTTCCAACTAAATTATTTCGATATAGATTTTCAATTTGCTTCAACATCTTCGTCAAACCTGGTAAGTATTTGAGAATCTTTAGGTTGGTAGGTACCTAAAGGGTTTTTGAATTACTTGTAGATCAAAGAATTCAACGAAAAGGAACTTTAAAGTTTCAAAGTTCTTAAGTATTTAATGGGTACCTAACGTAAAGAGTTGATTCGAGACAGTAAAGGTGCAGGAAAAAGGGTAGGTAGGTTCGCAGTAATGACCGACGATTAAGGTTCATAAACAAATGGATAAATCGCCAAGACGCGACGCAATGAATAGGAAGCATGATAAATGCTCCCGTCGTATTTGTATGAGACTAAACTTCATAAATTATAGCATAGCATAATCAGCGGTCGTTATGGCGACGCTTGAGGGAGGCCTATGTTCAGCAGTGGACGTCTTTCAGCTGAGATGATGATGATGATAAGCTTTATGATATACCCAATGCTGGGACTCAGGCCTCTTTTCTCGAGGAGGATGTATGGATTGTAATCTACAACGCCAGCCCAGTACCTACGTATTGGTGGTGGGGTGATTTTTGGTTCTAGAACATGTCGGTTTCTTCACGATGTTTTTGTTTACCTTTTTGAGAGCAATAATAAAGAATTCAATTATACAAGGGGTGCCTGCTTGGGTTTAAACTCGTTAACTACAACTTGTTAGTCAGGGCCGTTACCACTGAGGTACCATTGCTCCCTCCCAAAAAGTACCAATAGGCCAAAATATAATATAATCTAAAAACCACAGAGTACAACATTCTTTCCCAAAAGCCATAATTTACAAAACCGCAACCATCCAAAATTAATATTTTCCGCACTGCAAAAACAGAAGTGCGGATTAACTTTTTCCCAGAAATGCGCTGTTGCACGGCTACCAAGCTGGTAGGGTCGTAACACAATCTGTTGAAATGAGGTCGTCGAGACGAGAGCCGGGATGTATTCAACCTGCCCGCTAATTAGTTTGTATTCTTAACCACGGCCATGCGTTTGGGGCAACTGTTTGTGCTCCAGATTAGGTACGGACTCGACTGTCTGATGCTGTTTTGTTTTTAAGATTTCGCGTTGTGTTTGTAGACTAATTTGGCGGCTATTATGTTATATAGGCTATATTATGTGGACTGAGCAGATATAGCTCTATAATAGGGATGGGCAAATTGATTCAATCCATGCTCTATTGTTTATTAACTACTTAGTTACAAAACCAATTTATATAAGCACTAGCAGCCCGTCCCGGCTTCGCACGGGGTAGACAATTATTTATTTTTGGAATTTTTCCCGTCAAATGACTACCCTACATATCCTACGCTACCCTACCCTACCTTCCCTACACTACCCTACCTACCCTACACTACCCTTCACTACCCTACAGTACCCTACACTACACTACGCTACACTACACTACCCTACACTACCCTACACTACTCTACACTACCCTACACTACCCTACACTACACTACGCTACACTACACTACCCTACACTACCCTACACTACCCTACACTACACTACACTACACTACACTACCCTACACTACCCTACACTACCCTACACTACCCTACACTACCCTACACTACCTTACACTACCCTACACTACACTACACTACCCTACACTACCCTACACTACCCTATAACACTACCCTACACTACCCTACTTTACCCAACTTTTTTTTTTTTTTGATTTAAACTATCCTATCTCTCAAGTTGGATCGAACTGCACATGGTGTGCGAATTTTATTATAATCGGTTAAGTGGATTAGGAGTCCATTGAGGACAAACATTGGGACACGAGATTTATATATATTAAGATTGAACAAAAAGTTAGCTCAAAAACGAAAGCACAACGCTTCGAAAAAGTAGATAAAAAAAAAACAAAATCGTAAAAAAACAATCAGATGAAAGAAAGAGTGAAGCAAGCTCAAAAATCTTAGTAACCAGCATCGACTAAGTTTTATTTTGATTAGACACCAAAAAAATACGGTGCGATAATAGTACAGGGCAGAGCAATGGTTTCTCCGTCCACCCGCCGTAATAAACTTGTGCTTGATTGCGGCCCCATCTGATGGTAAGCAGTGATGCAGTCAATGATGATGAATCGCACAACTGAGAGACACAAATGTTATTTTAGTCAGTAGAAGTCTGACACGCCTCTTCGCAATAATGACTTCGTTAATGAATGAAACCAATGCGACATGATAATAGCTATTACATACCAGTCTTCTTGGCCCAAAAGTAAATATGCTACTGCTTGCCAGCCGAGATCGACCGGTTAGCCACCGCTACCCTTTATGAAGAAGACGCAGCGTCGGAAGGCCTCCCACAAGGTGGACCGACGACCTGGCGAGGGTCGCGGGAATCCGATGGATGCGAGACGCACAGGACCGGTCGCTGTGACGGCGCTTGGGGGAGGCCTATGTCCAGAAGTTGACGTCTTTCGGCTGAGATGATGATGATGATGATGATGATGACCCTTTATGATAGTCTGTCCAAATGACATTAGACACTAAGAACGTCGATTTACCTACCTACTGAAACAGATTATGAAAGAATATAAATGATCAAATGAAGCACACTTATCAGGATTATAAAGAAATGATTGCCAAAAGCAACAAGTATTAACATGGTCATTAATTTTGCATTGAAGGAGATCAGGTGTGACTCGTATACTGTACTGTTATAAAATGACTCTCTTTTAACATTTAAAAAACCTGAGAAGATAAATAAAAGCTCCATAAAGGAGGCTCTTTGAAGACTGAATAGGTAAAATTTGTGTAAAAACGATTATTGTGAACGACTTTCAAAGATTTCTAAGAAATATAATTTCCAAACGTACTTATCGAAAAGAATAAATAACAATGGTAATAAAAATGTTCTATTGTTCGTTAGGTATTGAATCAAAGGCCAAATGTCAGCTTCCGATACAAATAAAAATATCAAATTGACCTTTGAATGTCTGGAGGCAAATTATTGAGTAAAATTCAATAAAAATTGTTCGCAACCCACCTGAATTCTACAACGGTCGGTCCTAAACGGTCCTAAACAAAGTCCAACAATCTCGGGACGAAAGGACATTGTTAAACAGACCGTCGAAATTATAGATTCCGTTAAAAGTTACAAAAAAGCTAACTTTCTTTAGCTGAAATGAGGATTCAAAGGCAAATAGGTAGATAAAGATAAAGTTAGCTTGCGTCAATGATTTAGCGGACATTAAAGTTCGTTAAGTTAGTATTATTTTTTATTTTAAGGTGGGAAATCATTAAAATGTCTTTTCCCAGCGGAGCGGGAGGGCATGTCAGACCCCTACTGACCCACAAAACCCACTCCTGTTCCTTCTTTGCCTTAATTCCAGGATCCCGGGATTCTCTTTCGTTCAACCCAGGGCCCCAATAGGCTTTGACCATGCCGGGCCCCTACAGTCGTTAAGTTAGTACTTACCAATAAGAAATTAAGCATTGTTTTTCAATACGTTAGGTACTTATGATCGCACGGTCATAATAATAAAATATTAGAATCAATAGGTATAATTAGTACTCTACAATTATTCTTAGCGTGTCAATGGCAATATACCAATGGTCTATGACCCTGAATCCGAACCCATCAGTAGCGTTTATCAGTTCCTGAAACGAGTAATCAACGGAACACGCAGAATACAGTAGTAGACAAGTAAATGCCATATAAGCTAGAATAGCACAATTACTGACACTTTTAGGCTCAACTCACACAGCCGCTGAGTGGAAGCGTTTAGTTTTTAACTAAATAAAACGCGGAGCTCGTGGCTAGATAATAACAGCCGCACAGATCGATCTTCAAGGCTAAGCAAAGCTTGCCTAGGTTGGTCTGTGGATGGGTGACCATCTTAACATAACGAGTTTCCTCCGTGCCTCGGAAAGCACGTTAAGCCGTTGGTCCCGGCTGTCATTTGTAGATCTTTGGCAGTCGTTACGGATAGTCAGAAGCCAGTAAATCTGACTCCAGTCCTGCCATGAAGTACCGTGTTACCCCAGTTAATTGGTTGTGGAGGTCTGGTAGGCAGCCGCTCCTCGTAAAATACTGGTATTCAGCTGAATCCGGCTTGACTGGAAGCCGACCCCAATATAGTTGGGAAAAGGCTAGGCAGATGAGGCAGATCGCCAAACTTAAGTGGCAGTGGGCAGGGCACATTGCTCGTAGAATATATGGTCGATGGGGACGGAAGGTTCTAGAGTAGCGGCCACGTACCGGAAGACGCAGCGTTGGAAGGCCTCCCACAAACGACGCTTGGGGGAGGCCTATGTCCATCAGTGGACGTCTTTCGACTGAGATGATGATGATGATGATGCGTGGCAAAGTGCGTAGTCGCACGATGACGGTCGCATTAACGTGCCCGGTTCGCAATGCTGGACCAGTTCAAAGTCTTTAGGACATTCGTGAATGTGGGTGTTCGTTTACCACGTGGAAGCATTGAGACGTCAGGTTCAAGCACTGGTCAGAACTGTGTTTATTTTAATGACATAAGATAGACACAAACGTCAACGTGTCAATGTAATGAAATTCAATAAAATGATGTATAGATGTTTTATCTCACGAAAGCGGGTAACCCATACTTGTGTGTGTAAGTGTACATGCACACTGTCTTTGTGTGCGTAAGCTCGGGAGCGCTCAGTCGCGGCCGGGTCGCCGGCTGAGTCAGTAGTGCTTCTTGGTTCGCGTCAAAATAATTTATCGAGTACCGTCAGCATGCGAGGTACGAAGAAACGGAGGAAAGTTGTTCGCAGTGCGATAAGGCAACTTAATGTTTGTTGTGTGTAATATATGAATGTATTTATTTATTTCAATTACTAGCTATACTTACAGTACGCACCAAAGCGTATAGCTAGCCAACAACTTACAAACTAGAGATTTTATTATACACAGATATTGATAATTTCTTTACTGCTATATTAAAAAAAAAACGAATTTCGGTTCCTGAGCAATCAGGGCGTTCAGCAGATTATTTATGTGGCGTAACCAAGGTAACCACAAAAACCATCGAAGGAGCATCGACGCGCACACCAGCGCCTGTCAGTCCGCTTCGCTCACAGATGACAGACGCCACGCTCTTACTTTTGCTGAGTTAACTATATTAATGGTGAGAATAAACTATTGAAAAAGTATCTGGTCCGTTTGATTGTGTTCCACCACCACAACACATCAACATGTTAAACGATTTTATAACTGTTTTGTTTATTTTAGGCTCATCAAATGATTGCAAATATTTATAATTTGTCAAAGAAGAATATTAATTCACGGAACTTCATCGAGAACCAAATTGTGATTTATCATATTTGCGTAATATTACAAAACGCACTGCAACAGCGACGGGGGTAAGTGAAAGAACAGTGCAAAAAACTAATAAAAGAAGGAAGAGAAGTCGCAAGTACATCTTCGAATTTTATGTCACCCATGAAAAACCGAAGAAAGAGAGAAAATAAAGGTGGATTTACGTTGTACGGAGCACAATACAAAATTTTCATATCGTACTAAAACAAATTCCAACATTAATATCATCAAATAAAATAAATAAATTGTTTATTTGGTCTCAAAAGGTTACATTACAAGTGTTAATGAAACATCCCCAGTAAGTTATTATTAATATTTGTGTTGGGGTTATTTCGTTCCTTCCCTTAATTGTATAACATTGGCAAAGCTAAGGTCAGTTTTGAATGAAAAAGTTGGTTTCGATGGATGTCTCGTAACGTTGCGTAAGTTATTAAATAAATTGGGCAACAAGTGGCAACTTTATTATTTTGTTCAATAGCGATGAGCTAGCTAACGCTACCTGTAGTTACGCACACAAGAGCGAGTGTCTATACACATCACAACTGCAAGTATGGCTCACCCGCTTTCGTGAGATAAAACAACTATACCTAATTTGACTTATTATTATTTAATTAATGTAAATAAGTAATGCTATCAATTTATTGTTATTATTATCAATGTATTTAAATGATGATAACAACCTATTATTTTTGACGTTATGACATACAATTATTTTTATTAAGGTAATTAATGATTGCAATTTATCGGATCGGATTCAGTAATAACACATATTTAATTAAGTATTAATACTAAGTGACCCGCGACACCCGCGCGCTATCTTGGGTTGAGACGAAATAAAATACGTTTTTGAGGTTGATGGGATCAATCCAGATAGTATAAACAATTCTTGGACACACTGACTGGAGTAGGTAGAGTCATCGTCCGCACACTGACAGTTGCTTGCTGTGATAGCAATACAAACTATTGGAAATTTGGGAGATCTTCCGTAATACCAAAAATGATGAATGAAAAATTAATGTATTTCCAATATTGTTTCGAGTATTTATAACTTGATAATAATATCTGTGTTCCTACAGAGAGATATTTTGAAATATTGTTGTTTATATTATTATATTTAATATAGAAAAAACAAAATAAAAACATGACATTTTCGCTGTGAAAATGTGCAAATTCAAATTCGCTTAAATTTCGTTTGGGGTAAGTTTTTCAACAAAAAGACGACGCGACGTAGGAACCTAGATAATTATTGTCTGAATAACATCATATTATGATGTATATTTACACCACAATATGATGTTATTCGGCTTAAACTGAAAATGATTTTGGTATTACGTTTGTATGGATAATTCTAACGTCGCGCCCGCCTTAAGCTTTGTTTTTGGGGGCCTGGTGACCTGACACACAGGTTTTGAAAAAAACTTAGTTCAGGCACCAGTCTTCCACAAATTAATTTCACTGTTTTTAATTGTAGACTGTATATTTTATTTATCTGTAATTTGTGGAAAGAAATAAATAAATTAAAAAAAAAAAACGTCACGTATTAGACGTCAACGCCATGAATACGTTTTCAAAGGAAAAGACCTGACGGCTAAAAGGCCTATTAGGCCAGGTTAGGTTAGGTGTATTACCACCCCTTTTGACGACCGGTCTACGTAGACTGTCGTTGAGTCTACGTACAAGTAAGACCGTCTTGCCCTTATTACACTACGCGACGCTAAGATTGTTCGTAAAAACGAGTGGTGTACCTAATAGGTCTTTAGTGGCGCAGACTGATGGTGTGAATTTTCCTGAAAATCCTCAATGCGCTCGTGCTTGACAACTGACGCGTCACTGCGTGAGAGTAAAGCATGGCAACGATGGAAAATGCGCGATTCAATATTTGCAGAACACAAATAATGGGAAAATAGAGATGAACATGCTATTGATGAAAAACATGATTCATCGACTCTGTGTAAGTTTACCCTTAAAATCAATCGTGTAGAATAGAGACAACCTGCCAGTACCTACCAGTTGTAAAGGTCGTCCTAAGGCGAAACGAAACCAATGCCTTTGTTCAGTCTAGTACCAATTACCTTTGTCAGGTACCCATCTAAGTACGATGACCTTGAAGTGAATGCCCTAAAAAGCAGTGATCCGGTAAATCGGCTATGTAGAAGCCGTAGAGCTGTGTCTGACAACAGTGATATTATGTACCAACCTAATTGGCGAAGGTGACTTAGGTACTTTTGGTAAGAACATTAACATCAAGGCTATGAGAAGAGGCTTTACGGCTGAAGGAACGAAAACAGACATAGGTAAGTGTAGGACACGTCTAGGTGATTAGGTACAAAATCGAGTGGCTCTTTGCGTAAGGGTCCTTTCACACAGAACGGCACGGAGAGGAGAGCAGATTTTTTATCACGTTGAAAACAGAGCTTTAAGTATTTGTTGTAAGGTTTATTTTTGCATGTGCACTGCGCGTTCAAGCATTCTTTATGACAAAACAGTGCACATGTAAAAATAAACCTTACTACAAATACTTAAGACTCTGTTTTCATCGTGACAAAAATCTGCTCTCCTGTCCGAGCCGGACTGTGTACGGACCCTAAGGCGTCTTGTACAAGTCACGGTTTTACTCCGTCCGTAGGCACGGTCAATTCTCCGCCCATAAGCACGGCGCGCAGTGTTGTATCGATCTGTAGAGGAGCTTGTTGACAGAAACTACGACATCGCTGAGGACCGGCGCCGCGCCGCTGTGTTTCATCAATGTTAAACCTATCGCAGTCTATGGGCACTTTTACACGGTACATTTTGTTACATAGTAGGTACGTACGTTCGGTTAGAAAAACGTGCCGTGTACAAGAGGCCTAACACTGGATGACCAGTTACTTATATCTTAATAGGTAAGTCAGTACCTAGTAGAATTTGGTAGCCTCCTGAGACCCGAGACTTACTTACAAATATCTGATTAATGAAAGTTAATTTCTATGGATTTATACCACTTAGAGATACCAAAACTTAAGTCAAAAAAAATCTACCTTACGCCCATTTAGCGTAAGAGAACGTATCTCCAATGATACCTTGGGTTCAAAGTGGTAATAAAAAAAGTTATTTGGTGAAAAAATTATTCAATAAAAAAATCAAAAATCAATCATTGAAAGTTAAAGATGTACACATTAATTTAAATAAATGATAATTATATGATATTATAAATAAAAAACGCAGTTTTGCTTAACATTAAAACGTAGTAAAATGTTGCATTTTCAAGCATTTTACAAATTTCAAGTTATTGCAGCCATTGTTGCGACATATGGAACTATTAATTTAAGAACCATTCGGAAACTTTGGTAAATGTTTTATTTCCTTCTATTTTTTCGTACGGTGAGGAATGATACGACTAGTCTGTATTTCCTATCTAAATTATTTGGGCTTACTTTTATTTCTGGTCCAATGGGATTAGGACTAATCCGATAGCTTCTACTATGGTCTACCAGGCTGCTGCGGTTTACCTGAGGGCTCAAAGGCGGCGGCCAAAACGAGGCTGAGACCAAATAAGTTGAATGTTATTCTAATTCTAGTTAGAAGCCCAAATATTGTGAAATATCTGTTCTCTGAAGTGTGGATTTTGCCGCTTCTTCTCTGTACTACCCCCATCTTACAGAGGCTGAGAATTATAAAAAAAATGAAAAATCGCTCTTGGTGTCTATTTCTCTGGTCTTTCCTGTATAACATACTGGCCGATAATAATGGGTGATTCATTCGGAGTTACTTTTTCTAAAACTAAAAAAAATATGAATAAAACAAATTTATCGGGTAATCTTTATTATAATACAAAAGAACCATTCCTTACATTTACTTTTTAAAGATTATTTCTTTCAAATGTTGTCCGTAACTGCGATTAAGGTGGTCCCTTCTGGAGTTCCAATTTCGATGACCCGACCGAGCATTTCCACTGGTATTTGGCGAATAACGCGAGTAATGTTGGCTTCCAGTTGATCAATCGTACGCGGCTTATCCATATAAACTTTGGACTTTACATAACCCCACAGAAAAAAGTCTAAGGGTGTGATATCACAGGACCTAGGCGGCCAACTGAACTGGTCCGAAACGCGAAATTAACTGTTCACCAAATTTTTCTCGCAACAAAGCCATAGTTTCAAGTTTTGAAGATCTTCAAAACTTTTGGTACCAACAAGACGGCGCCACTTGCCACACAGCACGTGAAACCATGGCTTTGTTGGACCACCTTAATCGCAGTTACGGACAACATTTGAAAGAAATAATCTTTAAAAAGTAAATGTAAGGAATGGTTCTTTTGTATTATAATAAAGATTACCCGATAAATTTGTTTTATTCATATTTTTTTTAGTTTTAGAAAAAGTAACTCCGAATGAATCACCCATTATAATCTAACAAATCAATGCCGCACATAAACTATTTATACGGTTTTACAGTAACTGGTTGAGGAATATCAAATTAAACTCCTCCTTTCTTGTTCCAAAGGGGACTTGCACCAGTGGTTGCACAGCAGTGGTTGATCACCTGTTTCTGCTTGCGTTTACCCGTGAATTGTATTATTTTTTCATCAATAGCAGTATGCTAGTCTCGTCTATTTGCTCTGAAAACCTTTTCTAAGCCAGAGACAAGAGGGCCCATTTTCCTTAGGCTTTTTAAAACTTTGGTAAACAGCTTTATCATTTACAAGTGTCCAATTTGATTTTAAATGGAAAAATAACGCTCAGGAGTAAAATTAAAGTATAACTTAAATTTCTTTCATACATGCTCACTACTAGAAGATTCGTCATCAGATTCGTCCTAACTCTCTACTTTATTATTATTATTATCGGCCGTATTGTTTCATAATGACTTGATTAAAGATCACTTACAACGTCGCTACCTTCATCTTCAATATCAGATAAGTCAAAATCAATTGAGTCCTAATATCTCTTTCAGTCAAATGACTTGCAAAATAAAATAAAATAAGTACCCATTGCCCAAAGTATCCCCTGTGATACGTGCAGGAAAACATCGAAATGACTATTTGAACTTGCAATATTTTATATTATTTAAACGAAAATACATAAAGTACGTATTATATCACCGATCTAAAACAAAAAATCACCAAAATACTCAAAAATAATAATATTTATCGTTACTTAAAGTTGACCTGGCGGTAACAGCAAAATTGACGATTTTAAACTGACTGCAAATCGATGTAATTTGACAGCTAGAGAAATGCTGATGTACTAGATATAAAAAAGGATATCCATACAAACTACCATAGAAAAAAGAAGACATCTGTGAAATAAATTTTTAACTAAGTATATCATTAGTGATACCGGGGGTCTCAGGAGGATATGTAGCCTCACTGTAATAAAAACAGTTCTTAGTTAACTATGTAGGTAGAGCACTTAGCCAAAGTGTTGGATAAAACAACTTTTCTTCGATTAGGTACCTGTACCTTTTGTTTTACGTGGAAAATCATTAATTGATGAATACTTTCGCTTTGGGTAGAGCAAGAGGAACTGTCGGACTTGACTGTAAAAAACTAACCTGTGACCTTCAGATGGCCTTTTCGTTCTAGGACCAACGAACCTTTTTCAAAAATACCGATGGCCCTAGCGGCCATTGATCCTAGCGGGCATTGGCATTAGCTACATCAGTCTTAGCTGGCATCGACCTTACTGGACCTTTAGGGTTGGACCACATCTGGCAGCACGGAATCGCCTTTTTCCGTCGCCCTTTCTCTTTCTGTCGCTTAGAACTGTCATTTGCTAGACCGAGACAGTAAGCATAATGCGATAGCACGCGGCGGAATCCTCGAGGCGATCGGCATCACGGACAAAATGCAATGGCCGGCAGGGAGACTCCAGAACTCTGAAGCGCGCGATAGCATGCTAACGCATCCTTCTATCGCCTTTTTTGTCCGCGGAATCTTCCTTTGATCGCCTTTTTTGTCTGCGGAATGCGATAGCGCGCGTTCGCATGCGGCAGCATACTGCAGCACGTGGTAGCACAGGCGGAACAAATGCGATTCCGTGCTGCCAGATGTGGTCCAACCCTTACGCTGCTGACATCTCTTTGAGGAGTCGACGTTTCGGACTCGATCCTTAACGGACGGTCGGACGGTTCCCCCTTGCTTGTTATCCGTAAGCCTATCCTATCATCCTAAGTGCCTTGAACTCTCATTGAATCAGGTTTCACTGTATCACCTACAGAGTAACAATGAACATGCCATCTATGTAGAAATCAATAATTTTCCCAATAACTGCTAGGGTGTAAGTAGCCCATACTTCGTTGTTTTAGGTAGTTAACTAAAGGTAAACAATCTTGGTATGTCTTTTTATATAAAGAGGTCGTATACAATATACAGAAAGATTATTTAAATTTAGTTTATTAGCTAACATCGATTTAGGTAAATACCTATGTATTTGCAAAGATTTTTACATACAATTTATAGGCAACTTTTGGATAAAAAGTTTAAGCCAAGTTTAAGATAAAAGCCAAGATTGTTTACATTTAGTTACTACCTACCTAAACCGACGGAGTATAGATTATAATGAAGCATAACAGGATGTATACCTAAGTGTTATTGAATGTATCCATTGCCTTGACCCAAGATAGTTCGACGAGAAGATAATAATGAATGCATTAACTATTTAAGATGTCAGTCTTTGATGATTGTATACAGGGTGTAAAAAGACCGATCACAAAGCCGATAACTATACATTCTGTACATGTAATTAAGTAACTTAGACCAAAAAATATTGCTGGGAAAAAACTTTTTTTTTTCATCTTTAAAAAATAATTAATTAATAATAACTTCGATCAGCTGAGCGTTCGGCCGCTCGCGCTTGGTCATTGAACCGACCGTACGCTTGCGTGTGTGAGGCGCTCGTTGTGTTTAGTTTTCGTTGCATTTTTCTAACTTCAAATGCGTAATTTGGTATGAAAAATTGATAATTTTGATAATGTTTGTTCGGAAGAAAGTTTACTAATGATACTTGGAATACGATTTTGAAATAAAAACGATCAAAAATTTTTGACTTTGACCTTCAATATCTCCAGAACCAGTGAATACCCAGGTATGTCCTAGAAGAAAAAAAGGATCCCAGTGATGAGTAGAATATGGGGTTTTCGTTTTCGTTAAGGGTCTTTTTACACCCTTTATAAATTAAATTTGTATAAGGAGCATGCTATGGAATGTATTTCGTGGTAGATCTTACTGTATCATATCTGTATATCGATTGGGGCCTGGGTTGAGCAAAGAGAACCCGGGACCCTGAAATTAAGGCCAAGGAGCAGAGCACAGAGCGGAGAAAGTCATTTTCATGATCTCCCAACTTAAAAAAAACCGTTTTGATCGATGTTAATTTTTGACGGTAATACGACCTTATAAAAAATTTTGTGCCAACGATGCGTCGCATAGGTCGTCAATAAATTTATTAATATTTAATTATTTAAACTTCATGTGCAGTAATGGTAGGTACATAGGCGGAGTTAATGCTAAAGACATTTACTACCAGTCAACTGTGGCAGGTGTAAACAATAACTAAATATTAGATAAGTAGTATAAAAGGATGAAGTATCATTAAATACTTATCCTATTATAAAGTAGTATAAATCTGGAGCAGGTAGGCATATTGACTCGCTAGTGAAGTCCAAAAAAAGGGATCTCGATGCCCAGAGTATTTCTGTGGCGACTGATGACTGAGGCCTCAGCCTAAAAAAATAGCCTTCTAATGATTTTTAATAACAGTATTGTAGCGATGAAATTCTCAGAAAAAAATGAAAACTTTCATATAATGAACTAGCCAAAATTGCGCTGAAAATTACCCTGACAACTGACCCGTATTAAAAATCCAATAACTACATGCATCTGTCGATACCAAAAAACACGCCCATTTTTGTTCTCCAACTGCCAGTCAAACCATTGTTATTCCCATGTCGAAGCTACAATAGAAACGAATCCATTAATACTCCGTGATACTGACCGGTGCCGACCTAATAAATCCGAGCGGGATTGTCCAAACATTCCCTGAATAGCTTCACAATATGATTGAGTAATAAGGAGATAATTATTGCACGTGGCCCCGGTGGTAAACAAAATGGCCGCCGTGTAAACAATGTGCGCTGGTAGGACGCTTGTGTACACTTGTGCACGAAATTTCTCTGCTCATTATAGGTACGGTGAATGCATTTATTATGAAGTTGTTATTTTTGAGTGGATAGTGCTTAATTTGGGTAGTAAAATCACAATCTGATGTATTGATTGGAAATAATAACTAGGTAAGTTTAAATTTCCACTAGGTACGAAATTTTCCTTTAAAAGTAAAATCCGGAACTACTACTTGAAGTCCTCTCAAACTTAGTTTGGTCGTCGTCATAATTGTTCTATCTAATTTAAGTTCTCTTATTTATGTTGATTTAGTATTTATCATAGAATTTATTAGTTTATAATATTAGCATATATCCGTATTTTATCATTATAAACACAGTTTATCGATAAAACCTCTATTTGAATTATCACTTATTTATTTATTGTGCAGACCTACCACAGTGTTTTCTTTTTAACCCTAAGGTTGAATGGTAGAGAATGCCCTGATGCATTAAGTCCGCCTATGTACCACCACTGTACATGAAGCTTAAATAAATAAATAAATAAACATTATAGGTAATGTTGTTGAATCCGTAATTGAAATGAATTAGTTGTATGTAAAACGTATTTAAATACAGGCTGTAAAAAGACCGATCACATAGTCGATAACAACACATTCTGTACATGTAACGTAAGTAACTTAAACCAAAAAAATATTTTTTGGTCTGGCTGGGATTTTTTTAAGATAAATTAGATTTAATTAAGAAAATGATTAAGTTAAGATATAAGAATAGAAAATAGTTTATTTAATACAAACAGATCAATAAAGTGAATTACCTACCTACTCTGATAGCCAATAACAAATCTTCACCTCACACAAAATATACAACAATAGGTAGGTACCTACTAAATTCTATGGACTAACGACTAATAACTACTTATTTTATCGGAACACCAGCATAATAAATAGAGTGCGTCTAATAAAAGCCGACCTGGAGTTTTTTTTTTAAATACATATAATTGGCAACATTATTCAGCCGCAATTGTAAGGAATAAAATAAAATGTGAAGTGTCAAGACAGGATTCTCTAATACCAAATACATATTTTTTGGATTTAACCTCTTTTTCTCAGGTCGCACTTTCATTAGACGGACTATATATTTATTTACAAGCAAGCAGGACTACATATTGTTTAGGTAGATAACTAGTTCTAAGCTTTGTTCTGTAGCCATTTACACAGCACTTGCTACGAAACGAGTTAGGAGATCTTTACTACATTATTCAAACAGTGTAGTGTAGGTACCTACGTGTACCTAGTGCAGGAAAGTGTAGTGTTGGTAGGTACTTACCTAATTGCTTGTTGCATTTGCTTCCTGGACGACAGCTTAATTCAGTCATCAGCAGACGTTAATATTTCCAAGGGGTTTAGAACCTTATGCCGGCGCCACACTATGGATATTTTGGCTCCAAGTTATAGTCTTGGATCCAATACACCAATGTGTGGATCGGTCTTTTTATGCCCAGTATCGGGCCAAGACCGCGCTGTTATTGTTTTACTATTGTGTCTCGTTTTGCGGGTATGTGATAGGTTAAGGTTTGTAATTTATCACAATCCATAGGAAGATCTCGTAAAGGTACTAGGTATTCATTAACTAGCCTCGTCTCGTGTTATTCAGAGTTGGTGCAAAACATTTTTTGCTTCCATTCTGTCCTATCACCCGTCATGCTATTACTGACTCCCTTTTCTTTAATTTCATCCCTCACACAATCCGTCCATCTTTTCTTTGACATTTCTCGCCCACTTTATCCATTTAGATGGGAATGGGAGAGAGAGAACACCATCTATCTACACACAACTCAATATATATCACAATATATATTATATGTATCGCTGTTGGTTTTCTAAATAAATAAAATAAAACAACTCTTTTAGTACCTTAACATGCGTATCATCCCTCCTTTAAACATGACAATAACAAGATAAACGAATTTATTTCCTCTTTTCAGTCACTTTCTATTTTATAACTACCTCTAATGTAGGTACTCATTTCTCACTTTATCCATTCCTTATCACTACACACATCCATCTCAACATTCTCTTTTCCACCCAGTCATTTTTATCAGACTTATTCACAGCCTAACGTTCTGAGCCATACAGTATGTACATTGTACAAGTTTTATTATAGACTAGCTTCCGCCCGCAGCTTCGCCCGCGTGGTGTGTTGATAAAAAGCAGCCTATAGCAAAAATAATAAATAAGATTACGTTTCTTTTTCTTCCTGTTGACCGGAATAAAAAGTAGCCTATATGTTAATCCAGGGTATAACCTATCTACCTACCAAATTTCAATCAAATCGGTTCAGCCGTTTTTGCGTGAAAGAGTAACAAACATACATCCATCCTCACAAACTTTCGCATTTATAATATTAGTAGGACTTGTAGATTTTCTAGGTATTGCTGTGGAGACAACTTGATTAAATAATTGCCTATCTATTGGCTAAACTCTGTAAGCTACATCAGATATTACCTAGGGATGTATGTATATACATAGGTCCATATGTAGGGAAGTAAATAAGGCGTATATGACTGTTAGATGGGTCCTAATGGGAATTAATGGAGCAGCTAATCCTACAGTTCCTAGTTTACTACCTATTTCACATAACTATGCTTATGCTACACTGTCTGTATCATCCCTATACCACATTACACCAATATCGGTAGATAGGTACTTTGTTTAGGGATTTAATATGCACATAGTATTACCTGTACCAGCTTATATTCCATAAAGCTCCCAATGATTTTCCGACATTCATTTCTTACCTAGATAAAACCTTAAAATTTTTATATTTTTTTGTGGAAAATCATTAAAATGGTTCCATCTGCTCTGAGTAGAGCCAGAATTATCCAGGCTAGCCAGACTAGAACTCGTTCAGCCGTTTCAGTGTGAAAAAGAAGCAAACATACCTGCACAAGCCATAGAGTGCGTCTAAGGAAAGCGCGACCTGGAGTTTTTTTTTAAAATTTAATTGGCAACCTTATTCAGCCGCAATTGTAGGTAATAAAAAAAAATGTGAAGTGTCAAGACATGATTCTCTCGTCTTCGTGGAGGCTATCGGGAGCGGCGACCTCTCGCGCCGGGCCCTGGTTCAGGCCATGGTCCGGAGCGAGGAGGGTTGGCATGCGGTCGCCTCCTTCTGCGAAGCAGTAATGCTCGTGAAGGAGGCTGCTAACCGCGAGCGCGTGAGGGAACGGTCCTCACGCCGCCGCCGCCGAGATCCCGATCCCGATTTCCGACCACCGTAGGCGCGGGTTCGCGGACGGCGAGCACTGGGTAGCTCGCCGTCCGGCAGTCTGGAAATAATCTGGACCGAGCCCAGTCGTCACCGGCGCGTTCTGTTCCACGCGCGCCTCAAGGAGATGTCAGCAAACTGTAGGGGCCCGGCAGGGCCGAAGCCTCTGGGGGGAACACGTGGTATTCCTAAAGGTTGACACCGAGTCCCCCCCAGAACGAAGGCAACGAAGGAACGGGGTAAGGGTTTAGTCAGTAAAAGTCTGACACGCCCTCCCGCTCCGCCCAAGAGCGGGGGAAGTCATTCTGATGATTCCCCTACCATAAAAAAAAGACATGATTCTCCTACTAGTTAGTAATACCACATACAAAATTTTTGGTTTTAACCACTTTTTCTCAGATCGCGCTTTCATTAGACGGACTAATGTACACAAAAATTCACTTTTATACTAATTTGATTAAAAAACTCTGATCGACTGTACTTTCAGTAAATACATCGTCAAGTCAATGATCCATCATAATTTAAGAGAATGGGATCAAGAGGGCAAAGGAAACACCAGATAATTATGTGCAATTTTTGTAATGATTTAACACTATGTCTGGTTTAGAAGCGTAAGAATGAGAGTACTACGAAATTTGTATAACCTGCTAATGACGGGTAACGGTTATTCTTGTAAGTAGTAAATATGTGGAGTATGCCAAACAATGTTGGTTACAGATTTTTATTATTAAGTATGATGTCATAACCGCATCGAGGAGCTCGTGGCTATATAATAACAGCCGCACAGATCGATCTTCAAGGTTAAGCAACGCTTGCCAAGGTTGGTTTGTGGATGGGTGACCATCTTAACATAACGAGTTTCCTCCGTGCCTCGGAAAGCACGTTAAGCTGTAGGTCCCGGCTGTCATTTGTAGATCTTTGGCAGTCGTTACGGATAGTCAGATGTCAGTAAATCTTACTCCTGTCTTGCCATGAAGTACCGTATTACCCCAGTTAATGGGTTGTGGAGGTCTGGTAGGCAGCCGCTCCTCGTAAAATACTGGTACTCAGCTAAATCCGGCTTGACTGGAAGCCGACCCCAATATAGTTGGGAAACGGCTAGGCAGATGATGCAGATGATGATGATGTCATAACCGCATCATACATGTTTTTTTAGTACTAAGTATTGCGAAATAGTAATTGAAGTTGCGGTTACTGTAGGCGCGGGCTGATAAGATAATGCGACGGCGCATTGAAATCCATGTATCAATCAAAAAGATCTCCGCTTTTTTGACGGGGTTTGGGCACGCCACAATCGCGGTTGGGCGTGGGTGGCCCCGGAACGCAAAGGATAAAGCACACAGGCGGATTTTACACGGACAGATTTTAAAAGTTAATGATTTTACATAATTAAAACATCAATTCTTTATTTTTATACCTAAACGATATCAAAATTACAACCAGTACACATTGCATCTGGCTAATGTGTCAATATTGGCCCAAGTACTTACCTACTTATTATTGCGCTTTAAAGGTCTGAATTTATGTTTCTATCTACGAAACATGTTCTAACTACCCTGCTATACATACATGAATGTACGTATAGTCGGTAGGTAGATATATGTATTTAACGTAGCATCGCTTGCTCACACAATGGGTCCGCGGAAACGGCAGAAAAACTCATTAGTGAGTCCCGAAGTACCGTCTGTATGACAAAACTTGAGATAAAATGATGGACGACAAAGTCTTGACAATGATCGTCCGTTCATATTTGATATTGGAGATATAATGCTTTGTATCTCCAATATCGCGCTGTCTTGCGTTGGATATGATTGTTTTCTTTTGATTTTTTTTTTTGTGTTGATGAATGAGTTCTACCGCTCTAGTGTGCAATGGGCGAGGATGGGTGTGAGACATTTACTGTTAACTGTTAACCACACCTGTATCCTTCAGTTACTCTTGACATTCTAGGACCATGGGTTTCCTTTTCAGATATTCCTCATGGCCCTAGCGGGAACTGACTTTGATGACATCTCTAAGGGCCTGTTTCACAATGTCCGAGTAGGCACTACTCACTGAATAAATTCAAAAATTTGACAGAATTTGTATGAAATTATCTGCCAAGTAAGATACTCGAAACTTAATCATAGGTGGTGAAATAGGCCCTAAGTCTCACGTTGGTATCGCGTTTCGTCGACAAGTCGAGGACGATCTTTACTGAACGGATGGATAGCGAGCTACGAGTAAAATACGGAATAACGACGCATAAATATCAATAAATACGGTACGACGATTACCGGACGGCCAGACGGCGAGCTACTCATTGCTCAGTCCACGCCTACGGTGACCAAGGAAAGAATCATAGTTGAAACTTGTGCCGCGATTTTTGTTAAGTATATTGGTACCTATTCAATTAGTTTATGCTTAATCAATTTACGAAATATTCGTGAATAAATAGCATTCGATAGCAAGTTACCTAACTACTGCAAGGTCGGTAGCAAGTATCCTTGCGAAGATCTTCGGACGAAATTAGATCGTCCCTGGATAAGAAATACATCGCTTCACAATACCGAGGAGAGGCGCAGGCGAAGCATTGTCGAGGGAATGACGACTCTCACCCTCGTTCGAGCGAGGAGAAGTAACTTTTTGGAAAAAGTAGGTACCTTCATCGGCCTAGCCTTTACCCAACTATATTGGGGTCGGCTTCCAGTAAAGCCGGATTTAGCTGAATACCAGTATTTTACGAGGAGCGGCTGCCTACCAGACGTCCACAACCCATTAACTTGGGTAACACGGTGCTTCATGGCAAGACTGGAGTCAGATTTACTGGCTTCTGACTATCCGTAACGACGGCCAAAGATCTACAAATTACAGCCGGGACCTACGGTTTAACGTGCTTTCCGAGGCACGGAGGAAACTCGTTATGTTAAGATGGTCACCCATCCATAGACCAACCTTGGCAAGGTAACCACGGAGTAAATATAAATAACTACTTACCTTACTGGTATCGAACGAGGCGCTTCAACTCGTTGTAACCTAATTGGCTTAGTAGAATAAAAAAAAAATTAAATTAAAATTTTCTTCGCAAAATAGCTGCAAAAGCCCTGTAAAAATATTCGTTCCGTGTACAAAAATAGTTAAGCCGGTGTCAACAACACGCCGGACCTGCATTCGCTTCAGCATACGCAAAATACAATAAGAGCAACAAAACGGGACGTTGATCGGAATTTGTTCACAGCTTCCACATCCAACGTTTTCCATGAATTTCAGAGTTCGAAGAATTTTTATTTACCGATCCAGTAGTCCAATATTGACTAAGAGGCATTATAAAATGGCATACATTTTTTTTGTTATCAACGCTCTCGGGTTTCGTGACAAAAAGTAATTAAATTAAATTTTATCAGATGTTTAAAATATTAAGGATAAACGCAGTTTTATCATATAAAACATTTAATTAGAACTCTCAACTCTTCAGATGTATCATTGTATCATTTATTTAACTAAGTATGTACTTACCAAATAAACGAGTAGGATGTACCTGCTAAAAATACATGGTCAACAGACGACTCTTGAAAGAACCCGCAATAGCGGACTGATAGAGGACTAAAGTGTACCTATAAATAACCCTTGCAATTGGGTAAAAAAAGAGCAACAGAGCCAAAGACCAATACCTATTCTTCATTGAAAAAAATTCTTCATCAGTAGGTATTATATAATTATCAGTAGGTAATGAATGTTGGGATTAGCTTCTAACTAGTAGATACATATTTAGTAGAAACATATGTGGTAAGGATGGACCCGAACCACACCCGAACCGATAATCCACGGACCCGTTTCAGCAACGTTGCTGAAACGTATCCATGACATGAGTATAAGGGATGGTGTACATCGTACATCGAAGGACTGAAACCGTTTGCCTGCTGCAGCAGTCTTCCGGACCGATTAGAATTTAGGTGTCTTCAAGGTTAGAGTGAATAGGCTCTTATTAAACTAGTGCATCACTGCTTACCATCAGGTGGGTTTGCGGTCAAGCACTAGTTTATACCAATTACAAAAACAGGGATAGTTTTAAGTAAATGTACCTTTTTTTTCAAGTGGGGAATCATCTGAATGACTTCGTCCACTCTTATTGTGTTAGACTTTTACTGACTAAACCCTACCTCTTTCCTTCTTTGCCTTCGTTCTGGGGTCACGAACTTCCGTTTCGGAATCCAATCCATAAGTGAATGTACCCAAATCGAAAGAACAGACAAAGAAAATGCAGCCACGATGAACCCTGGCATAACTATAACCTAGAATCTGCATATTTACGACAGACCGTAAAACAATTTGTAAACTCGATCGATCAATAACTCCGTAAACAAACGCACTCGGTTTATTAACCCCACATCAAAGAGATACCGATTCATTGGTTTATTTATTTATTTAAACCTCGTTTGCTTAGTTATTTTTTCCCCTCTGATCTTTTAATTTATATGTTCAGCTAGGTTAGAAAGATGTTGTTATCAAGATCATTATGTTAAAGGCATAATGAGCTTGATGATCGAGCTACTGACGCTTCAGAAATTTTTAATGCGTTATCTATTGTCAATTTCTAGAAGTTCATCTCATGAAAGATCCCTATTGATAGCTTCTGTCTGTGGCTGTGCTCGCGTGAATTCTTAGGGGGTGAATTTCGAAAAATCCTCTCTTAGTGCTCGCCTACATCATCGCGCTCGTGGCTAGATAATAACAGCCGCACAGGTCGATCTTCAAGGTTAAGCAACGCTTACCTAGGTTGATCTGTGGATGGGTGACCATCTTAGCATAACGAGTTTCCTCCGTGCCTCGGAAAGCACGTTAAGCCGTAGGTCCCGGCTGTCATTTGGAGATATTTGGCAGTCGTTACGGATAGTCAGAAGCCAGTAAAATCTGACTCCAGTCTTGCCACGAAGTACCGTGTTACCCCAGTTAATGGGTTGTGTAGGTCTGGTAGGCAGCCGCTCCTCGTAAAATACTGGTATTCAGCTAAATCCGGCTTGACTGGAAGCCGACCTCAATATGGTTGGGAAAAGGCTAGGTAGATGATGATATTGTCAATTTCTAGAAGTTCATCTCATGAAAGATCCCTATTGATAGCTTCTGTCTGTGGCTGTGCTCGCGTGAATTCTTAGGGGGTGAATTTCGAAAAATCCTCTCTTAGTGCTCGCCTACATCATCGCCTCGCCTTGTGCAAAATTTCACTCTTGATCTCAGCAGTTTCGGCTGTGCGTTGATATGTCAGTCAATCATGTTCTACTTTTATTATATTCCTAGCGTTTTCTTAACTAGCTAGGCCTTGGGGTCGGCTTCTAATCGGATGCGACTGAATACCCGTGTTTTACATGGAGCGACTGCCCTGCCGGATGTCCATAAGCCAGTTACTGGGCAACACGATATTCCTTGGAGAGAGTGATAGTCAAATTTTCTGGCTTTAACCTATTGAATACCCACAAAACGAGACACAATAGTAAAACAATAACAGCGCGGTCTCATTGGACCGGTCGGGGATTCATGAATTAAAGATTGGCAAGGGTCTACGAACTATTAATATCATGATGAAAAGTAGAAATTATTAAAGGAGTGCGTCACGAATGCTCGAAGTTCATTGGTCCGTATAGCGATGAACCTTCGATTTATCTAGCGATCGGTTGCGAGAACTAAGCGCCGGATGGTCGTACAGACATCGCGAGGACATGGCATGAAACAAAAATTCGAAGACAAGAGACATCTACTATACCGTACAGAACACGCATAGTGTATTACGGCCTATTCCCCCTAGAAAAGAGGCTTGAGTCCCAGCAATGGGAACGTAATAAAGCTGATTATGCTTAAATCTATATATATAAAAATGAAACCCGTTTTCCGTTGTCACGACATAACATGAAAACGGCTTGACCGATTTGGCAGATTTTTTTTTTAAATGTTCGTTGAAGTTCAATGATGGTTCTTACGGAGAGAAAAATTCAAAAAAAAAAAGTTAGGTAAAGTAGGGTAGGTAGGGTAGTGTAGGGTAGTGTAGGGCAGTGTAGGGTAGTGTAGGGCAGTGTAGGGTAGTGTTGGGTAGTGTAGGGTAGTGTAGGGTAGTGTAGGGTAGTGTAGGGTAGCGTAGGGTAATGTAGTGTAGTGTAGGGTAGTGTAGTGTAGGGTAGGTAGAGAAGGTAGGGTAGGGTAGTGTAGGGTAGGTAGAGAAGGTAGGGTAGGGTAGCGTAGGATATGCAGGGTAGTCATTTGATGGGAGCGAAGCCGCGGGTAAAAGCTAGTACTTAATAAATCCTAAACGTAACAATATATCAAAAAAATCTGCTAAACTTATTAGAACGAAATAGCGACCTGCGGGATTGTTTGAAAGAGTTACCACGATCTTAAAACTTAAAGGGAACTGAAGACACTTGAAGTTATTTGATGATTCCTCATAAATATATTTAAAAAAAGGCATCATCGTCAACCTTTGCTTACTTACACCCTGGGCACAACGTAATTTTAACTTTAACTAAGTTCCTATTAAACCGATAAAAAATCTCCAATAAGATGAAAATCATAACAGTTCATCCTATATTTCAAAGCTGCACATGCAACATTGAAATAGCATGCATTTTAGCATTTCTTGTTGAAAATAATTATGCCACTTTCTGTCATTGAATGAAATGTCTCCTAATTTCCGTTTGAATTCCATTCACAACATTCTATTCTACATAGGCCCACATGGGCATTAATCAAACTGCAGAACTAACTCTTTATTAGTCGTCAAATCAGTCAAAACGGAGAAGTTTTCAGGTCAACCGGTTCAATTCCTGAAACGATAGCATGTGATCATACTGCCGTGCTCAGCAATGCTAAGGAGAGACTTCTTCAAACAAGTTAAATCTTAGTTTGAGTACCACAGAGTTTAACAAAATCAGCACTTCAAATATATTATAAAAGATTTGACGTCTGTGTATTAATTCCAATAAAAATATTATTATTACTTCTTTAAAGAATGTAAGGATGTGCCCAAACAGGTAAGCTTGTAATAAACTATCCTGTCTATAAAGATTGTACTTTTGTAAGTAAAACGGCGCTTTTCCTGCCATCTCTCGGCAGAACTTAAAACCATAGCTTCCGCGAATCTCCGCAGCAGTTACAAAAACTACAATATCGGTATTAAAATAACTTTTATTATCGCTATACAACAATAAGGCACGAGATTATATACAATTTTAAGTTTATTAACTAGAAAGGCAGCTTATTCACAAGTTTGTTGCTAAGGAATACGTATTTTGTGACGTGATACTTTAGTTCCTCTCCTAGCGTTGTTACTTCAACTACTTCTTCGGTAGATGGCTCTGAAAACAAATATGTTATTTAAATATAATTAGAAGTAAAACTGTGCTGATTAAATAATCTTTTTTACATAATATACAGTAGTGGTTGATTGCGATCCTACCTAATTAAGCACATTTTTATAAAGCATTATTCCTCTCTAAAAATCAACCTTCTATTACTATCAGCCACTATTAACGAGCAGCTGAATGATTTTAGCCACTAGATTTTATATTCTATGTCACTTTCTAGGTAGTCTATATATATAAAAATGAAACCCGTTTTCCGTTGTCACGACTTGACATGAAAACGACTTGACCGATTTGGCTGATTTTTTAAAAAAAATGTTCCTTGAAGTTCAATGATGGTTCTTACGGAGAGAAAAATTAAAAAAAAAAGTTAGTTAAAGTAGGGTAGTGTAGGGTAGTGTAGGGTAGTGTAGGGTAGTGTAGGGTAGTGTAGGGTAGTGTAGGTTAGTGTAGGGTAGTATAGGGTAGTGTAGTGTAGGGTAGGTAGGGAAGGTAGGGTAGGGTAGCGTAGGATATGTAGGGTAGTCATTTGACGGGAGCGAAGCCGCGGGTAAAAGCTAGTTAATTATAAAAACTGCACTAAAATTGACTCGGACTAAGAATATTTAGTTGGCGTTGTAAGTGTCAGATCTGGGATCTAGTTAGCGTACTGCGTTCATGGGAGCACTTACCCTCTAACGACCTATTTTTTTTTTTATTTGCGTGTCATATGTACTACACATTCTATCTACATTAAAAAAAATATGAAATTAATAGTGTTACAACAGTCTGCAATTCTACATAAGTATGCATTGTATAAGAAGATGAACAAACTTATCGTGACATTTTCGCAGTTAGGTACGGACACATGCTAACTTTTTTTCTTGGTTTTCTCGATAATATCACTTGGTGGTTCATATCTTAATATATATAAATCTCGTGTCCCAATGTTTGTCCTCAATGGACTCCTAAACCACTTAACCGATTATAATAAAATTCGCACACCATGTGCAGTTCGATCCAACTTGAGAGATAGGATAGTTTAAATCTTAAAAAAAAAAAGTTGGGTAAAGTAGGGTAGTGTAGGGTAGTGTAGGGTAGTGTAGTGTAGGGTAGTGTAGGGTAGTGTAGGGTAGTGTAGGGTAGTGTAGTGTAGTGTAGGGTAGTGTAGAGTGTAGTGTAGGGTAGTGTAGGGTAGTGTAGTGTAGCGTAGTGTAGGGTAGTGTAGGGTAGGTAGGGTAGTGTAGGGAAGGTAGGGTAGGGTAGCGTAGGATATGTAGGGTAGTCATTTGACGGGAAAAATTCCAAAAATAAATAATTGTCTACCCCGTGCGAAGCCGGGACGGGCTGCTAGTTTATTATATATTTATGCACAGGATATTATGTAATTGGCCTGTTTCGATAAACGAGCTCATTGTTTGAATAAGCTAAGTGATTTTTTGTCTTCATTTTAGTTGAAAGTAAACGACGACGATGTGGTTCGCAATGAAAAGAAGTAACCAATTCGCTTTTGACAATGAAAATATGTAACGTACCTATTCGATTTTGACTTAAAGACCCCCAGGTTGTAGCTATCAGGAAACAGATCAGGGGCCTTACCATGACGTGTTAAAATGACAGCTATACGAGCGAAAATGAGGGGTGGAGCCACTCTATCTAGTTATGCAACTATGGTATATTCATTCATGAATCCCCGACCGGTCCTATGAGACCGCGCTGTTATTGTTTTACTATTGTGTCTCGTTTTGTGGGTATGTGATAGGTTAAAGGAATGCCCTTTAACGGTTAAGAGCTTGTGGTAGGGCCTCAGATATATCGTTTATATTGTATTATTTATGGTAAATTAATTGAATTTTCTATGATGATATTTATATAGGTACTAATACTAGTTTGTAAGTTGTATAAAGGGTGTAAAAAGACCCTTAACGAAAACGAAAACCCCATATTCTACTCATCACTGGGATACTTTTTTTCTTCTAGGACATACCTGGGAATTCACTGGTTCTGGAGATATTGAAGGTCAAAGTCAAAAAAAAATTTCGTTTTTTTTTCAAAATCGTATTCCAAGTACCATTAGTAAACTTTCTTCTGAACAAACATTATCAAAATTATCAATTTTTTATAACAAATTACGCATTTGAAGTTAGAAAAATGCCACGAAAACAAAACACAACGAACGCCTCACACACACAAGCGTGCGGTCGGTTCAACAACCAAGCGCTAGCGGCCGAACGCTCAGCTGGTCGAAATTATTATTAATTAATATTTTTTTAAAGATGAAAAAAAAAGTTTTTTCCCAGCAATAATAATTTTTGGTCAAAGTTGCTTAATTACATGTACAGAATGTGTAGTTATCGGCTTTGTGATTAGTCTTTTTACACCCTGTATGTGTTTACTAACCATATGGATTGTATTATCTGAATAAATAAGTTAATTATTATTATTATATCAAATGTTGACTGGTAGAAAATGCCATGTTGCATTTAATCCGCCTATGTACCACTGTGGTACATAAAGTTTAAATAAATAATAAAGAAATATTTGCTGTTTGTTTGACTTACCTATATTCTGCCACACAGTCGGCGGAAAAACAGATTGCTGTGAGAAAACGTACACCATCTTAGAATCTCTTTGAATGCCTTTCTTAGCTGCATTCGGTTTCCTTGTCATTTCCACACGATACCAGAAGGCCGGCTTCCTAGGGTAAGATGAAAAAAGTTAGTACGGCAAAATAGATAAATGCATTCTCTTTGCATTCCATGGCCGCGGTACAAACTTAGCAGGCATCGGCGCCTCGTCCACGAGTAATTATTAATCATTGAAATTTTACCCTTATTTCATTGAACATAAAAGTCGTACAATGCACGGTATCATTTTTACAACTGGTTGGTGGTCGAGCTAGCGAGGCACAGGCCATGGTCCGGAGCGAGGAGGAGTAGCAGGCGGTCGCCTCATCCTGCGAAGCAGTAATGCTAGCGAAGGAGGCACGCGAGAGGCCCTGGCACCCGCCGCCGCGATTTCGATCCCGATTTCCAGCCGCCGTAGAGCAACGCCGCAGTCCGGACGCCCGGTAACAGTCCGGACCAAGTCCATGTCATGTGCAGGCGTGCCTCAAAGAGATGTTAGCAAACTGTAGGGGCTCTGGGTTGAACGAAAGAGGACCCCGGGGCCCCTGGAATTAAGTCAAAGAAGGAACACTCCGGGTTTTAGTAATTAGAAGTCTTACTCCTACTCCGCCCAGAGCGGGAGAAGACATTTTGATGATGTCCCACCTTAAAAAAAAAAACTGGTTGGTGGTATAAGTAATGATTGCTTACCTCAAATGGTCTTGCACGATATTATTAGCGATGGGCATGCAGATCTTCATTACTGGGTCACTCATAAATTGTCCCACCGTTCTTACAGGCGACTTTTCCGATACATAGTGTTCTAGTAGGCGGGTACCTATCGGTTTGAGACTAGCTGAAACAAATTATAATATTTTTGGTAATTGACATGTTTTACAAGAATAGAATAATCCTTATTGTACACTATAATAGTAACATAACTGTGATATAAACACTTTTTCTTCCAACTATGCTTTAATTCCATCATAATCACACTAAAAACTCAGTACAAAGCGAGTCTTTATTGCTCTAGAGCAATAAAAATGTATGAAATTTCATTATTGCACAGTATTTTTTTTTTAATCGCACCATAAGGCGCCAATCTCAATGGGTTAGCTCTATTCAGCCAGCCGATATCAATAATTTTTTTTACGTACGTATTATTTATTTCTATCCTACTTGTTCCAAATTTAAAAAATGATTGCTGCTAACTCTGATTTAAAAATGAAAGAAATTTAAAAAAGTGATTTGGCGGGAACTTTGTTAATTTTGTTTTGATAATATTTTTGGAAACGATATAGTGTGATACTACCTGATTTTGAGTGCTTCGGCTTCGAATTAAAATGGAATCATTTAGCGACACATTAACTCCGGAAAACATTCTAAATGAAGCCGAAAGTGTTATAGAAACTTCTATTTTAACTGTTTGATATGAGTTTCTTTTATCTACTATTCCTATAGGTAATAGTTGAAAGAAAAGCAGATTATGCACCTCGCCTTAAGTAATTTAATATTGCCCTCGTGCCTATTAGATTATAGCCCTCGCTTACGCTCGGGCTCTAAATCAGGCACTCGGTGCAATAATAAATTACTTTGAGCTCGATGCAATAATCTACTATTGATTTTCTATTGCTTATTTCTTCTTTTTCCTGTCATTTATAGATCTTTGGCAGTCAATGCGGATAGTCAGAAGCCAGTAAATCTGACTCCAGTCTTGCCATGAAGTACCGTGATACCCCAGTTAATGGGTTGTGGAGGTCCGGTAGGCCAGCAGCTCCTCGGAAAATACTGGTATTCAGTTAAACCCGGCTTGACTGGAAGCCGACCCCAATATAGTTGGGAAAAAGGCTCGGCAGATTAATGATTTCTTCTTCCTGCCCTTATCCCGTATTACTTGGGATCGGCGCAACATATTTTTTCTTCCATTCTATCATACAGGCGCATACCAAGCGTATAATGAAGAATACATGTCAATGAAGCTACGCGGCTGTGGTCAGTGTAGGCCTAATACGCCTGTCCACCACACACCCATTGGAACATTTAGTCCAAATATTAGTACAATCTAGAGTTTTCAAGATTTATTAAACCGTTATCGATATTTTATGGTTCAAGTATAAAAACTAGTATATTTAAACACTGTTTTAGGCTATCACGGTTTGTTTCACAATTAAAATTGTCACTTACGGGATATCTTCCGTGATTTTTAATTATTTTGAGTTCCCGATAAAAACCGTAAAATCACGGAAGATATCCCGTAAGTGACAATTTTAATTGTTTTTACTAGTATATTTACCGAAATCTACTCGTAGGCAGGTCTCAGCGCGATGTAGATGCTCTAAACACACGTGAACTTGTGCGAACTTCATCAGAAGACTCTTCCACGGACTTATATCAATCTCATCTGATATTAGGGGTTCCTGAAAAGAATAATGCAAAATAGAAAACGGTTTCGTCATCAAAAGAAAGCCAAGTATTTTTATATTGAATACTAGCTGTCCCCTGCGGTTTCACCCGCATTTTTCGTTACTGCTCCGCTCCCGTGGGTCGTAGCGTGATGGTATATAGCCTATAGCATTCCTCGATAAATGGGCTATCTAACACTGAAAGAATTTTTCAAATCGGACCAGTAGTTTTAGAGATTACCCCCTACATACAAACTTACAAATTTTACCTCTTTATAATATTAGTATAGATAATCATCCAACTTATAGTATGTATAGTGTATACATAGTGTACGCCTGCATAGTGTGCGTTTAACACAAGATTTAAGTTTAGTTTCATTGAGTTCCAATTTGTTATGTTATAAAATTCCTCCGAAATGTTTTGACCGATTTTTTAAAATCTTATGTGGTCTGAGAATAGGTCTTAGATTATTTTGTAGCCGCCTACCCCCACCTCCCATTGTTTTCGTTAATAAATAATTTATATGGCAGACCAGTTTGCCAGGGCAGCTAGTATCCCTATAAAAACCACACATTCTCCCATCGTCAGATGGGGTTGACCAATCCATCACATCGGCGTGCTAGTTGGCCACAAACCAAGTCGTATACATTTCTTCACGACGCATTCACACTTGCCTCATTAACATCTTTCTTCTCACTAACAAGTCCATGTTGCTTTAAGGACGCGAAGTCATCAACGGTCAGCTCATTCGGGTCCTCCACATAGAAAGAATCGTCCAATCGTATGGAATTTTCGGCTGACGTGAGACTCTCGTCAGCGTAGTTTGTTTTTATTTTTTATTATGTATAGGCTCGCGTTTGAGTAATATCTTACCTGATGGTAAGCGATGATGTGGCCGACGATAGAGCACGCTTGCCTAGAAGTAACCTATTCACTCTTGACTTGAAGACTCCTAAGTTGAAGCTATCAGGGAACACAGTAGTACGACTAGCTGACCATTTCTTCACGACGCATTCACACTTACCTCATTAACATCTTTCTTCTCACTAACAAGTCCATGTTGCTTCAAGGACGCGAAGTCATCAACAGTCAGCTCATTCGGGTCCTCCACATAGAAAGAATCAGAGTCCAATCGTATGGAATGCTCTGCTGACGTGAGACTCTCGAAGGGATTCAACTGGAAGTCTCCACCGCTCATTGTCATGTCCTGAATGGTCTGGTTGATTTGTTCTATTGATTCGTGTGTCCTAAAACAAGTTTTTGTTTATTAGTAGTTTTACAGCATAGTATCAGCTTTATAATATTCCCATGGCTGCGACTCAGGCCTCCTTTCTAGGAGAGGGAATGAGCAGTAATACACCACGCGGACTCAGTGCGGATTAGTGGATTCAAATTTAGAATTTTTGGTTCTAGGACATGCCGGTTTCCTCACGATTTATTCCTTCACCGTTTTGAAAGCAGTGGTGATGAAACAAATTACACAAAGTAATACGCCTGGCTAGGATTGAACTCACAACTTACAACTCGTTACCTGGGCCACCACTGCTCTGTAATTTTATGGTAGAAACAAAAATTTGTAGACTGTCAAAATTGGTTATAAAATTAAGCAGGAATTAGCAATTCAAATATTGGCATGAGGAAGAGTGGGGGCATGATGATACCTTATTTTATTTCAGGCACACAACCATACACACTTATTTCAATCGTCAAGCGGTGTCATTATGTGCTGATTTAAAAAGGAGTGCTAGCAACATTGTACACACATGAAGCATAACAGTTTTGTGTCTGGAATGGCTTGTGATGCCGTAGATATCAGACTGGTGGGTCGCTAAATTCCTTTTTTTAGTTTCGATATTATCTGAGTAGTCCTTCAGTTGCCAATAGCTTTCTGGGACTACAGGTTTCCTTTTCATAAAATTGCGTTCCTAGCGTGTACCGGCCCTACTGCCGCGACGGAATCATAAATACCTTGCTTCGCTATTCCAAATTCCAGTAATAAAGAAGGAATGCCCCAACAGGGTCATGACTCTGGTATACTCCCACATGGTCTTCTCGACGCCCACCTGAGCGACCAGCGACAACGCTTGCGGAGGACTGGCGCGGAGGTTCTTCAGCACTTTGGACGTTTGGGAGTGGCCTAGGGACAGGTTGAGGACTACTTTGGAAAGGTAGGTCTTGTTGTTGACGTCTATCTGTAAAAAAGCAGTAAATTTTAGGTTGAGGCCTTCCAACGCTGCGTCTTCCGGTACGTGGCCGCCACTCTAGAACCTTCCGTCCCCATCGACCATCTGTTCTACTTAAGTTTGGCGATACTTCGATTAGTTTATTTAGCAAGCAATATCTTTGAATAAGGCTTTTTTTATATAACGTCCAAGTGCAGCATTTACGAGAGAATTTATCAATTGACTTCTCCCGCTCTGGGTGTAGCGAGAGGTCATACTTTTGCTGGATAAAAAACCCAGTGCTCCTACTGAACAATCCACAGCTTTGGCAGAACCAAAAGAAGCATCTAACATCTAACAGAATCACCCATGGATTCTACATGTACAACATTAGTACATGTAGAATCCACGTTTATCGAGGATCTCGTGGCTAGATAATGTCAGCCGATCTTCAAGGTTAAGTAACGCTTGCCGAGTTTGGTCTGTGGATGGGTGACCATCTTAACATAACGAGTCTCCTCCGTGCCTCGGAAAACACGTTAAGCCGTAGGTCCCGTTCCTGTCATTTGTAGATCTTTGGCAGTCATTGCGGATAGTCAGAAGCCAGTAAATCTGACTCCAGTCTTGCCATGAAGTACCGTGTTACCCCTGTTAATGGGTTGTGGAGGTCTGGTAGGCAGCCGCAAAATACTGGTATTCTGCTAAATCCGGCTTCACTGAAAGCCGACCCCAATATAGTTGGGAAAAGGCTAAGAAGATGATGACAATCCATGTTTCATCAATATAATACAATCCATGAATCAAGCCCAGGATCCCACACTCAACAGTTGCGCTTACGACCACGACACCGCTGAGGCAGTTAAATAAAAGTATAAAACTTACAAAAGGTCTTATTTTTCCTGACGATATGAATTTCAAGGCTTGAATCAGCAATGTAATCAGTTCTTCTGCTGTTTCACAATCTGAAACAATAAATTATGTGGTTTTTACTAAGGCCTGTATCAGAATGACTTCTTCCGCTCTTGGGTGAAGCTCCGGGAGGATGCCATAAACATGTCATACTTTTTCATTCCATCTATTCGAAAAGGACGACTTTGTTCGCCTTTAAGTGCGCCCAAAGGTAGTGTTTTCTGTATGAAACTTTTAACGGGAAATAAAAGTATTTTTATTTCCCGTTAATAGTTATTTGTTATACAAGAGTGCAAAGTTGTTTTTTAACCGCGTGTTCAATTTTGATGACCGAGCAAGCGAAGGATCCTAAAATTAGAATCAGAAATGCTTTTATTCCCCGTTAAATATATTTTCATCCCACCATCTCGGAAAGAGTATTTTTAATCTTCAATATCTGAGTGGAAAAGCCGTTTTTATTCTCTAGAGGATAAAGTAAATTGAATTTAGAACATCGTGTGCACTAAGTTAGTGAATTAAAAAAACATTAAACCTATTTACTGCTACCTCTATGGTGCCGAATATACCATACAACTTATTTTTTAATTTGTTAAAAACTCAGACTCGGAACCTTCTTGGTGTTCTTTTTTCAATTTGCTTTGTACGCGGTTCTTTACGAGGCATTTTTTCACGTCATTGTTAAACCTTATATTAAAAACAAGAAACTTGAAAACAAGTGAAAAAACTAAAATGAGTGATTCTAGCGACGAGGAAGTTTGTTTGACGCCAACAGAATTGACTGAAACTGTTAATAATGCGCAAATGAGCTTTCTCCCTCAACAATCACGCGAGAAGTATTTAAAACAGTACGATATGTTCAACACGTGGTGACTAGCAAAAGGAGCCAAAACTTTCTCAGAAAACGTTTTTTTTTTGCATTTAGTCATTTCCTCGCTGAGGTGGAATGAAAAGTTACGTGTTGCATTCGAGTGCAAAGATTTTTCACCTCGTGCTCTTTTGATTCCCTCGCTAACGCTTAGGATTCTAATTTTGAATCACTCGCTGCGCTCGTGATTCAATTTTAGAATCCTTCGCTTGCTCGGTCATCAAAATTGAACACGCGGTTAAAAAGCAACTTTGCACTCTTGTATAACAAATAACTATTATTCCTCGTTATCTGAAATATGTGCGCAGCAATGAATTTGGAACATTTTAGTTTTTAGCGCCAAAGAAATTGAACGCATATATTGTTTGAATTAAGACAAATGATAAATGACAAAAAATTACAAAAATGACTAAAGATGACAAAAAATTAACAAAAAATGACTTAAATTACAAAAAATGACAAAAAATGGCAATAAATGACTAGAGATGACAAAAAAATGGCAAATGATGACTAAAGATAACCAGAAATAACAAAAAATTACAAGATATGACAAAAAAAAATGACAAAAAATACTAAAAAAATGTCAAATATTGACAAATGATAAAATGATGAGGCGCCTTTTATTTCCTCATAGAGGGTGATGAAAAGTAGAGTGTATGACTCGGGCGCAAATATATTTTTGGCTCGGGCGACTTACTTTGAATCCCTCGCTACGTTCAGGATTCTACTAAAGAACCGCTCGCTACGCTCGGGATTCTACACAAGAATCCTTCATTTCGCTCTCGATTCAAAAAACGCCCTCGCCGTAAAAATATTACTTTGCTCCCTTATGATACAATCTACTATTATTAGAAAAATAATAGTATTTTTCGAAAACTTGACTTGACGTTTACGGGAAAATAGACATTAAGATATCCATGCTATTTTGCATCATACCTTACGTTTCAGTTTTGTTTAACAGTTCATTGAAGCGTTTCGAGTAGCTTTTCATACATATGTTTATGTTGATATGAGAGTTAAAGAAAAACTTACCTTTCAATATATCACAGAGCTTATAAGTAAAGTCGTTACTAGACCCAATAGCGTTCATATCCTTAAGACACTGTCCCAACGTAGTAGTATCATCAGTAACAAATATACACCCGCCGCGCCGGACGTTCCGCAGTGTACGCGTAGTCAAATACAAAATTACATGGATAGTACAGGAAAAATTCGTGTGAAGCGAAAAATGACGCGACGAGTATTTTTCGAACACTTGAACTCAAAGGTTCGCGGGAAAATAGACTTTAAGGTATCCATGCTACTTTGCATCGTACGTTACATTTCAGTTTCGTTTACCAGTTCGTTGACGCGTTTCGAGTAGTTTTTCATACATATGTTTATGTGAATACTAGATTTAGCCCGCAGCTTCGCCCGCGACATAAAATATAGCATATGTCACTCAGGAATACAGCAGCTTTCTATTGGTAAAAAAAAAATTGCAATCGGACCAGTTCTTCCACAGATTACCTCATACTTTACCTCTTTATTACATTAGTATAGATGAGAGCCAAAGAAGAACTTACCTCTCAATATATCCCAGAGCTTATAAGTCGTTACTAGACCCAATAGTGTTCATATCCTTAAGACACTGTCCCAACGTAGTAGTATCTTCAGTAACAAATATACACCCGCCCGCAGGACGTTCCGCAGTGTACGCGTAGTCAGATGCAAAATTACATGGATAGTACAGGAAAAATTCGTGTGAAGCGAAAAATGACGCGACGAGTATTTTTCGAACACTTGAACTCAAACGTTCGCGGGAAAATAGACTTTAAGGTATCCATGCTACTTTGCATCGTACGTTACATTTCAGTTTCGTTAAGCAGTTCGTTGACGCGTTTCGAGTAGTTTTTCATACATATGTTTGTGTTGATATGAGAGTAAAAGAAAAACTTACCTTTCAATATATCCCAGAGCTTATAAGTAAAGTCGTTGCTAGACCCGATAGTGTTCATATCCTTAAGACACTGCCCCAACGTAGTAGTGTCTTCAGTCACAAATATACACCCGCCCGCAGGACGTTCCGCAGTGTATGCGTACGTTTCAGTTTCGTTCAGCAGTTCGTTGACGCGTTTCGAGTTGTTTGGACGCTTTGAGCCGGGGATGTTGTTTCTGGAATTCAAAAATTAGCGGAATACATTTTCGAGTTATACATATTTATAAGGGTGAAATAAGAAGTGGCAAAAAGCCGGGAACTATAAAGGAATGGAGGGAGGCCTTTGCGCAACAGTGGGATAGTATAGGCTAGATATAATAATAATAAGGGTGAAAGGAACGCAGGCTACTTTTTTTGAACTAATTAAAACCACTTTTTTTGTAAACACAATTAACTTTATCTAACCCGAGTTTAGAGGCATGCGGAATAGGGTGTAAAGTCCCGCAAATCTCCATTTTTTCAATGGAAAGGACCTTCGAATCAGACGAATGTTGGGTCGGGCAACTGCCTCATAGTTGATTTCGGACTGTTGTGTAATTATGTTCTATTTACGTGGCGAAATGTAATACCGCGATGCAGGATTTTGAATTTTAGATGTTCCTACACGAGTTTCAACGCTTTGTTTTTACACTACCACGATCCTACACAGCCTTATCCGACTAGGATTGATAAAAAGCACGATTTTTTTCACCAATCTTATACCGACAAGGCAATATCTATAATATTTTCCGCGCCTTCTGGCTGTGCCGCGCGCGCGCACCAAGTTACTGAGCGAGGCGCCTCTGACGCGCGCGCTGCGCACGCTCAACCTCATAGCTGACGACGTGGATATGCTTTATTGTACTCTGAGTGAATTCACTAAGATAGCACTTTTTAAAATTTGTTACGAAACCTAGTTGTAAGTTAGTCATAAGAAACCTCAATATTGATTTGGATTTTTCTGTGAGGATATTGTTGGGAATAAATAAATAAATAAATCTTGTGTTAACATAGCCTTACCTGATTACAGCGGTTTCCAGATTGCGTTGCACGGACTTGCTAGGTGACCCCTTGTTCCTTAATATAGTCTTACCTGATTACAGCAGTTTCCAGATTGACAGAGGCGAAGCCTGCAGCAGTCATATCCACCAGCAGCTGGTTCATATTGTGTAGCGCACACACAGACCTCCAGACTGCGTTACACAGACTCGCTAGGTGGCCCACTATGACCTCTTGTTCCTTAATATAGTCTTACCTGATTACGGCCGTTTCCAGATTGACAGAGGCGAAGCCTGCAGCAGTCATATTCACTAGCAGCTGGTTCATATTGTGTAGCGCACACACAGACCTCCAGACTGCGTTACACGGACTTGCTAGGTGGCCCACTATGACCTCTTGTTCCTTAATATAGTCTTACCTGATTACAGCAGTTTCCAGATTGACAGAGGCGAAGCCTGCAGCAGTCATATCCACCAGCAGCTGGTTCATATTGTGTAGCGCACACACAGACCTCCAGACTGCGTTACACAGACTCGCTAGGTGGCCCACTATGACCTCTTGTTCCTTAATATAGTCTTACCTGATTACGGCCGTTTCCAGATTGACAGAGGCGAAGCCTGCAGCAGTCATATTCACTAGCAGCTGGTTCATATTGTGTAGCGCACACACAGACCTCCAGACTGCGTTACACGGACTTGCTAGGTGGCCCACTATGACCTCTTGTTCCTTAATATAGTCTTACCTGATTACAGCAGTTTCCAGGTTGACAGAGGCGAAGCCTGCAGCAGTCATATCCACCAGCAGCTGGTTCATATTGTGTAGCGCACACACAGACCTCCAGACTGCGTTACACGGACTTGCTAGGTGGCCCACTATGACCTCTTGTTCCTTAAAATAGTCTTACCTGATTACAGCAGTTTCCAGATTGACAGAGGTGAAGCCTGCAGCAGTCATATCCACTAGCAGCTGGTTTATATTGTGTAGCGCACACACAGACCTCCAGATTGCGTTACACGGACTTGCTAGGTGGCCCACTATGACCTCTTGTTCCTTAATATAGTCTTACCTGATTACAGCAGTTTCCAGGTTGACAGAGGCGAAGCCTGCAGCAGTCATATCTACTAGCAGCTGGTTCATATTGTGTAGCGCACACACAGACCTCCAGATTGCGTTACACGGACTTGCTAGGTGGCCCACTATGACCTCTTGTTCCTTAATATAGTCTTACCTGATTACAGCAGTTTCCAGATTGACCGAGGCGAAGCCTGCAGCAGTCATATCCACTAGCAGCTGGTTCATATTGTGTAGCGCACACACAGACCTCCAGATTGCGTTACACGGACTTGCTAGGTGACCCACTATGACCTCTTGTTCCTTAATATAGTCTTACCTGATTACGGCAGTTTCCAGATTGACAGAGGCGAAGCCTGCAGCAGTCATATCCACCAGCAGCTGGTTCATATTGTGTAGCGCACACACAGACCTCCAGATTGCGTTACACGGACTTGATAGGTGACCCACTATGACCTCTTGTTCCTTAATATAGTCTTACCTGATTACAGCAGTTTCCAGGTTGACAGAGGCGAAGCCTGCAGCAGTCATATCCACCAGCAGCTGGTTCATATTGTGTAGCGCACACACAGACCTCCAGACTGCGTTACACGGACTTGCTAGGTGACCCACTATGACCTCTTGCTCCTGTAAAATGCAAACAAAGATTGTCAGGTGTTACACATCTTTTTGAGTGTATTACTAGTATTCCTGTCAGGTACTTTCACAAACATGTACACTGACATACATTCTGACCTTGAACACACAAATACCTAGCTCCATGGCAGAATCAAGCAATCGCAGAACCACTACGCCAACCGTGTCATCAAAATATAAAAGTTAAGGAATAAACTTGTGATAAAATTACAGAATTTTTAAGATGACGAGTTTTTGCTACATATTGTACTCAAGTGGACATGAAGTAATGATCAGTCAATATAGCTGGATAGCAGTATTTTACATAGAGCAATAGTCTTAGGAGTACCTACCCTATTTTATATTTTCTTAGCTGTGTACCTGAAACTATTTTCATAACAAAACAACATACTCACAAAATTAACTTTACAGCTTATAAACGGTGTATGCAGGGTCTTCCCGGTCCATTCACAGCGCAACTCTGTCACACCTCCATGCGGTGCGTTCACTAGCTCATCAGTATTGTGGGAATTTCCGTATGAAATGCCTGAGATTAGGTATTTACAGTCCACTACGGTTGAGATCTGAAAAATAAAGATAATTATGTAAGACTTTATTGGTAGCTTTTGTGGTCATGTGTGGTTGAGATTATACATAGGTCAAATAAAATGTGAGGAATTGAAAATGGCGCAATACCTTTATTAGTAATTAAGTTGAGTCGAGACTCATATGATTCCCATAAAGCGTAAAACCTTAATATCAAGCACAAAAAAATATTTGCATAAGGTATCACAGGTTAGGAAGATGCCTGCAGGTCGTAGATCAACTAAACTCTATTTACTATAAGATTAGATATTTAAAGAAACTTGTTTTACCGTCCATTCAACCGATTTTGACTTTTATTGTGTTGCAGTGTTGGTGACATGACAAATGACAGCTGCAAATAAAGTTGGTATTCTAACCACTTTTATTGCTTTTAATGTCATCCTTATGTCTACGAAATGGAAGTCAAAATTGGTGGAACGGACAGTAACACAAGTTTCTTTAAATTTCTAATCTTATTTTATTAATTCAGTATCATCATCTGCCTAGCCTTTTCGCAACTATATTGGGGTCGGCTTCCAGTCAAGCCGGACTTAGCTGAATACCAGTATTTTACGAGGAGTGACATGGTACTTCCTGGCAAGACTGGAGTCAGATTTACAGACTTCTGACTATCCGTAACGACTGCCAAAGATCTACAAATGACAGCTGGGACCTACGGCTTAACATGCTTTCCGAGGCACGGAGGAAACTCGTTATATTAAGATGGTCACCCATCCACAGACCAACCTAGGCAAGCATTGCTTAACCTTGAAGATCGTCCTGTGCCGCTGTTATTATCTAGGCACGAGCTCCTCATTTTTATTAATTCAGTATGTCTCCTGGCAAAGGCCTCCTCTGTTTTCACTGTATGTACTCTACAACATGTAAAATAATTAGCGCACATCCTCTTGGGGGGTCATTGTACTCATCATTATGAACAACTTTTACTATGGGACCAAACCAGAAATTGAGAAAAAAAAATCAGCTGTTGCATACATTTATGTTCGCTTATTTCGTCAAAATGTATGGGATACCTAAGAGGATGTGCGTTAATTATGTTACATGTTGTATAAAGAGCAACTCTCAATATTTCAGTAACAAGTAAAACTAAAAGAATTAATCTTACCAAATCAGCCGTCAATCCTTCTTGCTTAGCATAATCCTCAACCAGTAAGTCCAAATCAACGTCATCCTGGTTCATACAGCCGTCATACGTAACCAGACCTCTAGCCAAGTGTGTGCTATCAGATTGTACCGTCAGCAGTAAGGGCTTATTATCTACAAGTGGGTTGGTTAGTATCCACAGTGGTATGGCTTCCTCTTCCGTTAATTGTTCACGGTTCTTATTGTACAAGTTGGCTATTTCTCTGGAATATGTGAAATTGGTATTTTAATTAAGAACTTGTGGTTTCGCTCACATTAAAACACATTTCACAGATTAAGATATTTAGTTTGCTTCATTTTCTGCACCCCTGACAATGCCATTACAAATCAAAATATAAATACAAATCTTTCCTTTATATCCCAAAAAGAAATATACTAGTAGTATAAAAAAGCATTGTAAAGAGTTCCAGATCAACTTACAATTTTATATCAATATAAAACCTGTAATGGGAATAATACACAATTACACAGCCTTTGTCCAATTAGAAAATTAAGTTAGAATCATATTTCAAGAACTGAAATTTTTACTAAAATGCAGTTGGGTATGAAAGATGTTATCCTAATTGTTGGCAAATAATATGGGAATTCATCACACTACATACACTCATTTTCAATAATATAGGAACATTCATCTTTTCACAACTAATTTATTATTATCATTTTTTTTTTTACTGTACCTTGCAGTATCCAGAGAGATTGGGACATGAGTAGCTTCCTCCTTGGTCCACAACTGTGGCTCATCTGTGATCATTGTATCATCTAATATTGTGTGAAGACTTAAATCCAGTTTGAGTGGAGATCCCGTAAGTTCCAGTTCTTCTGTAAAATTAATATTTAAGTTATTAATGCATAGCAACAAGCAAGCTAATAGCATTACACTGCTAGCATTAGCACTATCGGTCTTGTAATGTTCACACTGTTGGGATGCAAGCCTCCTCTCTAGTAGGGGGATTGGGCCATAGTCTACCATGCAGGCCCAGTTTGTTTACACTGCCAGTAGTAAATATTATATAATAGCTTACCATCAGAATAGAATTGAATAGAATAAACTTTATTGTACACCAAAAGAAGTTATAAATCAGGCGGGATTATAAGTAGTCAAGCTCTAGTTTATAAATTAAACTATTTTTAATATGTTAACAATTTTAAGAAAAACAAATGTACTAAATTATGTACGAACTTGTGTGTAAGTAATATTAGAAAGAAATGATTTATTTAACAAAATATGCTAGATGAACTTACTAGAGCCTGGCAAACAATCTACCGTTGACATTATATTTTATGTGAAAGCATTATAATCAGCATAGGTAATAATTAGCAATTTAGTTATTTCCTTGCATAGGTAAGTTACAATGTTATTAGCTCGTAAGCTTTCCAGAAAGGTGAACAATTAAAAAAAATGAATCATTAAATAATGTTACTTACCAGCTTCATTTCTATTGTCTTTTCCAATCGTTTCCGTAACATACGATGATGGTTTGGTCTAAAAACAAAAGCACTTTCTATTAACACTTTTTAATATTGAAATGCATATAATTAAGTATTAAAATAAAGTGTTGTTTACCTTGTTACAAACTAACAATATATCTCTGTTGCTTTTAGCGTACATTTCTACGTAAGTTGGGCTCTTTTGTTTTTCAACATAGTATTTTGAATATTTCTCTAACAGAGGTTTAATTAAATTATCCATAGTTTTATTATCCATAGTGTTTAGAGTAAATGATTAAGTTCGAAACTTATGAAAACCGTTGCGTTCTTTCTTCAATTTGAGCAACATTTGAATTTAGAACAACAGCCTGACGTTTTTTTGACATTGACAATTAGCCTGCGTTCCGAATTACAATATCATCGCTGATAGCGCGTCAACAAATAGCTCGAACTTGACACTAAATAGCGCAAATTCAAAACAAAACAAAACGAATCGCCTATTATAATGAGGAGTAACAGATCAAAGTGTATAAACTCCACCCACCGTAATAAGAAAAGTACAAACGGATTTCTTATCTATTTCAAACCTTATACTATGGTCTATCGGTTTAGGAGTAACTAAAGGTAAACAATCTTGGTAGGTATGTCTTTTTATATTAAAGAGGTCGTATATAATATAGGTATAATATTATAATATGTAAATTTCGTTTATTAACTAACGTTGATTTAGGTAAATAGGTACCTATTTGCAAAGATTTTTACATACAATTTTTAGACAACTTTTAGATAAAAAGACATGCCAAGATTGTTTACATTTAGTTAATTACCTACTTAAACCGATAGACCATAAAAAATGAATGTCAAATTATGAAGCACCAAATTTTATTACTTTTTATATTTAAAAAAAAGGAACCAAAAGTGCACATCGTTTCAAACATTAAATCCAGGTTGTTTGTTTCTGTGCTCTCAAGTTTAATGGATTATCATGTCTTTATTTATCTCAAAAGTTTACGTAACATTTTTGTACGTAACATTGAAAGAAACTTGACTTTGATCTGTTACTCCTCATATTCATCATCATCTGCCTAGCCTTTTCCCAACTATATTGGGGTCGGCGTCCAGTCAAGCCGGATTTAGCTGAATACCAGTATTTTACGAGGAGCGGCTGCCTACCAGACCTCCACAACCCATTAACTGGGGTAACACGGTACTTCATGGCAAGACTGGAGTCAGATTTACTGGCTTCTGACTATCTGTAACGACTGCCAAAGATCTCCAAATGACAGCCGGGACCTACGGCTATCTGAGTAATTAACGTGCTTTCCGAGGCACGGAGGAAACTCGTTATATTAAGATGGTCACCCATCCACAGATCAACCTAGGCAAGCGTTGCTTAACCTTGAAGATCGACCTGTGCGGCTGTTATTATCTAGCCACGAGCTCCTCGTATTATAATTTATTATTATGTGTGCGTTTACGGTAATTACGGTACGTTTGCAAAATTGCGACTTTGGCGCTCTAACATTGAATTCATCGTATTTCGGAACGCATGGTAGATGTTAGTGTTGCCAAAGTTGATTTAGAATTTTTTGAAATATGGTTACAGTTATATTTTCATTCTCCTATATTTCACCCTATTCCACTTTTTCCACTTGTCTTTACTGACGAAATACTACCAGCTAACAAAAATATTACAGTCCTACTTACTAATATGACAGTAAATCTCTAATTATAGGTTAGTTTACTGGAGAACTAAGAGTCAGTGAGCTTCCAAGAATGTAACCTAGATGGCGTTACAAGTTTTCTGGTTTTCTGCGAATGAGAAGGGTTCTTGGCGAGTCTGAAAATGTTTTCATAGAATTTAAATACCTCGGGCATTACGTTACCGAGACCCTTAATTACTCAGATACCCGCGAAACGAGACACAATAGTAAAACAATAACAGAGCGGTCTCATAGGACCGGTTGGGGATTCAAACGTTAAAGATCATATAGACATAGAAAGGGAACGTAGGGCATTGGCAATCAGAAGTAATATGCTGGCCCGCAGGTTTGCACGTTGTAGTGACCAGGTTAAAGTCACACTATTTAGAGCTTACTGTCAGACTTTCTACACGTGCAGCCTGTGGTTCAGGTATACGCAGCGATCGCTCAATGCCCTGCGTGTCCAATATAACAATGGATTTAGGATGTTGCTGGGGTTGCCCCGGTTTTGTAGCGCCTCCGGTATGTTTGCGGAGGCCAGGGTAGATTGCTTCCATGCCATCATGCGTAAGCGACTCGCATGCTTACTAGATAGAGTCCGGGGTAGGTAGCAATAACAGCATCCTACAGGTCATTGCAAGCAAACAGGATTCAAGCATCCTGAGGACGTTTATTCGTGCCCAAATTGTTTAAAATTTACTTGTAAATTTACTATGGATATTATGATCTGCAATAAAGATTTTATTATTATTTCCTTTATTCATTATTTAACACATATTATTTACATTTTTAAATATTTTTCACAAAAACATACAAAAAAGAAAAAAAAACATTTAAAAATATAAAAAATAGTAGCCCACCGGTATCGGGAACAGGGTCCAAGCTACCGGTGGTCAGGGCTTCAGGGAAAGGAACCTCCTGACAATGCGAGCCGTGTCCAGGAGTACCGCTTTCTGAATCAAGCCCTTGATCCAGTCGCCTAACGAGAGCCTCCTAAGATGTTGGTCGAGGCTCTTGGCTATTAAGCCATTAACGGACACGACTATCGGTACAATGATCGCCGAGTCCACTTCCCACATGTCGACAACCTCGCGAGCCAAGTCAATATACTTGATTTCTTTATCTTTTTCGGCTTTCACGAGGTTCTCGTCATGCGGGACGGTTATATCAACAATCATTGCACGCCTCTCGATTCGGTCCACCACCACTATATCAGGCTTGTTGGCCACAACAGTCCTGTCAGTGATGATGGACCGATCCCAGTACAATATGACATGGCCATTATCGAGAACTGGGTCGGGCACGTACCTGTAATATGGCACTTCCGATTCTACAAGAGAGTATTTCAAAGCAAGTTGCTGATGGATAATTCTGGCTACAAGGTTGTGCCTATGCAAGTATTCCCCGTTAGCAAGACGAGAACAACCAGAGATAATGTGGCGGATTGATTCACCCGGACAGTGACATGCCCGACAGATGTCAACCGTACCGTCCTTCACAATTTATTTATTTATTTTATTATTATTATTATTAAAGGGTAAATCCGTTTACCCAATGAACTGCTTTTTTACTACGCAGCTATGATATGTAAGTTATTATAGTGTTAACATCCGCTCGAACTTGTTATAGGTAACGGATTTGGTCCGTCCGTACCGAAGTCGAGTATAACTCAGTGTAATCAACACACTTTCCCTACGTGCTCGTATTACTCACCTACTTATTCTATCTGCCTCTACCTACAGACAACAAGCTATAACTTCGATACAATCATACTAAAGACAAAAGATAGAGCCTAGTTTCATTTTAGGTAAAGATAAGCGGTAATTTTTCGACCACTTTTCGGCTTTCGACATACTAAGTGTCTGTTTAAACTTCTCCTATAGACACTGAAAGTAACAAACGGGGTAGGTTAGGTATAACGGGTAGTTACTGACCATGTTCCTTCTTTGCCTTCATTCTAGGTCTCAGAGGTTTCTCAGTAGGCTTCGACCCTGCTGGGTCCCATAGGACCTTATCTGCCTACCCTACCTATGATTTTGCTGACATTACCTTGAGACGCGCTTGAAACACTACGCCGTCCGCTCACGCCTACGGTTTCTGGAAATCGGGGTCGGGATCCTGCCGGCTAGGGTATGAGGCAGTCCATTCCCTCAGGCGCGCGGCCGCCTACTTCGCTAGCATTACTTCGCAAAAACAGGCTAACGTCGGCCATTCCTCCTCGCTCAGGACCATTGCCTATACCAAGAACCGCGAGAGGTCGTTGCCACCGATCGCCTCCAGGAAGACACGGTATAGTCTCCGCCCAAGCGGGGCGCACCTCCACAGTATAACGGAGTTTTAGGGTAGTCACTTATTGGAAACTGAATGAAAACAAAGCGTAGATCAGTACCTATGGCTACCGCCCAAAGGATTGCTTTTTGCCTACGCGTAAAATACCTTTTGACCAGCTACAATTACCTATATTGTTTTTCAATACCCTTTCAAGTAGCTGCCCACACTTATAATAACTTGACATGACTTTAAAATGAAACCACTTACGTGAAGAGCATGTGGTGTAGGTTAGGTACACAGAGCAAGGAATGAGAGAGAGTGGCGTTCCAAAAGCTTCTCTGTCAATGACAGGGATAGGGGAAAATTGCTTATTCATTGCTATTCTTTCCTCTTAGGTACCTACCTAGGTCCAACACTCAGCGTCAGTAATGTTGTTCAGGTTACCAAGGGTCAAGGTAAATTAATATACCTATTCGTGGCCGCAGAATCACGCTGTGCCTAAGTTCTGGGTGCAGTTATAGACATAATCAGACTTATCATCGCACAACCGGCCTGGTAGGTATCTATCATTTTCTGAATGCCCAGTGTGCCATTGTTCCATTCACGCTAAAGAGGTTGAAACAGCGCTAAATGATACCTGTCGCATCATAATAGGATGCTTAATCCACTGTTGTTCGCTGTATCCACTCGCTGGTACAACTCCACCGGAAGTTCGCCATGAAATAAAGATAAGGCCGTCAGCCCCCTATATTGGCACAAACTCATCGTAAAAGTTTTTTAAGACTATTAACCCCTCAGAGAACAGCCCTTCGGAGCAAAGACACGAACTGTGAAGGGAAAGGTATCCCACTCCTCCTAATTTCATCCGGGACACGAACTGCAGTGGCCACTCTGGAAATATCTGAACTGACTGCAGGCTCAGGTTGGACCCTGCAGAGATTATCTGGCCAAATGGGATTTCCTTGTTTCGTGGCTAAAATTCAGTCCCAATTGGAGCATCTAAATAGAAAATGCATCACTTCCTTTACTGTACAGCATTCACAACTAACTGTACCTTTAACGACTTATAGGAGGCCAACGACAGAGCTATCCAAATGGCTAAATATTGATCTGACAAAATTTGAGGTATGTATCCAGATATACACGAGAAGATCACTGACTCATGGGCCGTCAGTTTCATCATAAATGTTGACTGTTACTGACACTAACACGTCATTTATTGAGTGATGAAGAAGAATGTAATGGCAACAGATGAAAACTATTAGAGAAGTCTGGAAAGAGACCTGTTGCACCATTATGATATAGGTACTAATATGAACATTACGATTTTTTAAAACTGGTTTTCATGGCAAATTAAGAAATAGTTTTACCAATCACTATTTCTGCACATAATTTTTAGGGTTCCGTAGCCAAATGGCAAAAACGGAACTCTTATAATTTCGCCATGTCTGTCCGTCCGTCCTCGCTCTCTGTCTCTCGTCTCTGTGATGGTTAGCACTAGAAAGCTGAAATTTGGTACCAATATAGTATATAAATATATCAATCACGCCGACAAAAAGGTAAAATAACAATTGGAAAAAAAATGTTTTATAAGGGTAGCCCCTCTACATGTAAAGAGAAAAGTGTTTTTTTTTTTAATTTTAACCCTAACGTGTGTTATATTGTTGGATAGGTATTCAAAAATGAATAGGGGTTTACTAAAATCATTTTTCGATAATATCAATAATTTCGGAAATAATCGCTCCAAAAGTAAAAAACAATCGCCCCCCCCCCCCTCTAACTTTTGAACCATAAGTTTAGAAAATATGAAAAAATTCTGGAAAGTAGAGCTCTATAAAAACTTTTTAGGAAAATTATTTTGAACTTGATGGGACGAACAGTTTTTAAAAAATTGGGGACACTTATTGTGACGAACGGCAAACTACGGAACCCTACACTGAGCGTGGCCCGACACGCTCTTGGCCGGTTTTTTTTTTGCATATTTTTGCTGATATTACTTTGATTTATTTCTAGTTTTTGTCTACACCACCACACAGAAATTTTAACAGTATGTAGGTAAAAATAAATGCAATTTGCAGTTGTTATTGCTGTTAAAAACAGTTATTGGCATTTATTTTTTAAAACCTTTATTTTTGTACGAGTTTTCAAACGCTAAAATTCGCAGAGCTTCAGACTCGCCAAATTATAACGGCCGTACTGTAAGCATACATACTTACAAAATGGCGCCACTGGCAAATAGAGACCCCTATTTGCCAGTGGCGCCAATTCGTTATAAGTACAAAACAGTAACTTAATGCCAACTCTAGTAATGATTGTCTAAAGTTCTAAACGTCTCATGCTCTATGGAAAGTCGTTGTTACCTAATCGAGTGCTGATAGCAATAGATTTAAAATCGCTAATCTCTGAAGTGGTGATCCATTAGTCATTCTAGATCGGTGATCAACCGCAGGATGGATTAATTGCTTGTAGAACCGTTTGAGTGGACGGCTTTGAAAGAGTATCTATGCGTGACTTTGTAACGTTATACTTTAGGGTTCTATAAGGGTTTTCGGCGTGGAAAATAAATGGGCTCTTTATGTGGTTTCTCTTATGGGAAAGGTTGTGGGTTTAGTAGCGAGTTTGGCGGTCCAAAATGCTTTTTTTAAAAGTGCTTGACTGCGATCCCACCACATGGTAAGCAAAGATGCAATCCTTGACGTTGAGGCCCACTAGTTTATTAAGAGCCTATTCACTCTAGCCTTGAAGAAACCTAAATTATTATCAGACGTGAAAATCGCAGCAGGCAAACTGTTCCAGTCCTTCAATGACGAGATACTAACTAATTAAGTAACTGCCTCAAGTTACAAAATAGAAATAGTAAAGTTCCATTAAACAGATCCATATGATTTCTGATAACTAGACCAACCCAAGCCTTGGTGAATTAGTACAACTACCTTTAAGTAAAATTCTGCTTTACACTTGACGGCAAGAACATTGATGGTGGCCTAATATATTTGAGCACGGTGAGTTAAAATATTTAAGTCAGAATTTCAGATGCAATTATTATTTGCTGACATCTCTTTGAGGCGCGCATGCCAAGCAACACTACGTGCCATCAACTCGAGTTTGGGTCTTTCTGGGTGGTCGGACGGCAAGTTACTCACTGCTTGTCGTCCGTAAGCCCGCGCTCTCGTTGTCCGAGAATAGTTCTGTGACTCCTGACGCCTGAAGAGTGTCCTGTGGCGGCGGATGACGCATAAAAATGTCCGTCCCCTTACGTCGACGATTGCGGCCATCTTCTTTGTTCGCATAAAAAAAGCAGTAGAGCAGTAGCATTAATATTTATTATATTTGATATTTGCCTATTCCCTCTCGTTGCCGATTATATATATATATATTTATATAACATAAACTAGTGCTTGACTGCAATTCCACCTGATGGTAAGCAGTGATACAATCGTTGATGGTGATTCGCACTAGTTTATTAAGAGCCTGTTCACTCTAGTCTTGAAGATACCTATATTATAATTGGACGGAAAGACCGCAGCAGGCAAATTGTTCCAATCCTTCGATGTACGCGGTATAGGTAAATGACGAGGCATACAGTACGGCCGTTATAAGTTGGCGAGTGTGAAGTTAGGCTCTGCGAATTTTGGCGCTTGAATTAATATCCTACAAAAAAAAAAAAAAATGCCAATAACTGTTTTTAACAGCAATAACAACTGCAAATATTTTTTTAAAACCTTTATTTTTGTACGATATTTCAAGCGCCAAAATTCGCAGAGCCTAACTTCACACTCGCCAACTTATAACGGCCGTACTGTAGGTACGCTTTGTCCGGACCGTGCAGGTTTCGACAACGTAAGGATGGATACTCGTCGTACGACGGTTTGACAAATATCTAAAATTGTTATTAAAAATAATTAATTTAACTTTAAACATATTCTGTCTTTCTTTCCTAAAAGCATGTAAGTAGATATTTGACTTTCCGCATTTCCACCCAATACCAACCCACAATAACTACGAAATGCCAATATTGACGTCGGCAAATGTTCCAAGAACCATGCCACGTATAAAAAAATATGGTTTGACGAGTAAATAATAAATATTGCAAGGCTTTAGTTTCTAGTTAAAGGATTAAACGGAAACTCGCATTAAAGGATTAGCTCCGATTTTTTTTTATCTGAAGGCAAATGTGTAATAAATTACTGATAATAATTAATTGATAATTATGACGTTTTTATTGCAACACTGGGTTATTGGGGGACCTTTTCGTAGAAAACAAGTATTTGCATAATGTCTTGGAAAGAAAAATTACTAGCGACCCAGCTCAGCTTCGTACGGGTGTATAATTATATCAGTGTTTCTCTACTATATTATCCATGTATTATTCACATAAATATTCCTCTTGGATCACTCTACATATTAAAGAAAAACCGCATCAAAATCCATTGCGTAGTTTTAACCCCCTACATATACAGACAGAGAACGGGAAGCGACTTTGTTTTATACTATGTAGTGATTTAGCTATTCTGTTGTTATAACGCATTTTTAGATGTAGGAATCCATCAAATAACTTTCCCTTAGGTTAAGGACCCGGGCACGCCGTCGGGTCCTGGGGCGGTGTTCTTAACACTGAGTTTTCGTACTACCGCCCTCATCTCTACCTTTGTCACCTCTGGAGCATCACCGTCGTCGTCACTGGTGTGGTCCGCTACGGCCACCGCAGGTGGCGGAGCCATAAGTGGGGGAGAGTGTTCCTCTCGCTCAGGGAACAGAATGGCTACCACACCCTCCACAAGCTGAGGCCGGAAACTCTGAGTCAGCGGGGGAGCCCATGGGCGAAACTTGTCCCTTACCATCTGGTAGGGGCGTCCCCATGGGTCCCTGTCCAGAATCCTCAGCCACACATTGCGGGCCTCCAACTTGGCCCGCTTTATCTCTGTTCGGAGGGTGCGCCATACTTTACAGTGTGACTCATTTTTCAAATATTTAACTGACATTCCAAAACCTAGATATCGCTAGTACAAAAAAGTCAAAACTATTTTGATAGAACTGCTCGCTAATTACGATATACGCTTGACGTACGCCTGCTCACATCTTACGTGCATCTTACAAATAACGCTATGAAAATCTCAACGAAGCGGCAACGTGCCGTCGTCGTGTCATTGTTGTCGCTTCAGTTAACAGTACTCAATACTTTATTGCATTCCATATTATGAACATAGATGGTACAAAATTATAGTCAAGATTAATATGTGGGTTGTCAAGCACAGCAAAATTAGGAGAGAGGGAGGAGAGTCATCATAATCATTTCAGCTGAAAGACGTCCACTGCTGGACATAGGCCTCCCCCAAGCGCCGCCACAACGATCGGTCCTGCGCGTTCCGCATCCATCGGATTCCCGCGACCCTCGTCAGGTCGTCGGGTCTTCCGGTACGTGGCCGCCACTCCAGAACCTTCCGTCCCCATCGACAATCTGTTCTATGAGCAATGTGCCCTGCCCACACTCACTGTGTCACTGGGAAGAGAGTCATCATTATCAACTGCCTAGCCTTTTCCCAACTATATTGGGGTCGACTTCCATCAAGCCGGATTTAGCTGAATACCAGTATTTTACGAGGATCGGCTGCCTACCAGACCTCCACAACCCATTAACTGGGGTAACACGGTACTTCACGGCAAGACTGGAGTCAGATTTACTGGCTTCTAACTATCCGTAACGACTGCCAAAGATCTACAAATGACAGCCGGGACCCACGGCTTAACGTGTTTTCCAAGGCACAGAGGAAACTCGGTAAGTTAAGATGATCACCCATTCACAGACCAACCTTGGTAAGCATTGCTTAACCTTGAAGATCGACTATTATCTAGCCACGAGCTCCTCTCACTGGGAAGAGAGTAAGTTGGCCTAATGTTCGCTTGTAGCTACATCAGCAAAGGTAGTTACCACCCCGCTTTAAAAAGTTCACCTGTACTCGCATAATATCTGATAGTCGGTCAGTGACTTATATGATTGAATATTGAGTTCTCCGAAGGCAAAAGATAAATCTGTTTAAGTCTTACTTCGAATCGTATAATCGTATTACAATTATCCTAATCAAATCTGTAAGGTTTTCAGTTCCGGTGATTCGTGACGGGCGGTTTTTGAGATGGGATGTTATTTTTAATTTGTTGAAAAATAATCCGTTTAATTACCAGTAGGTGGATAGATACATCGTGTGTATCGTGTCTTCATACTTTCGGTTAGCATTAAATTTAGTTGTAAAATACGATTACATCTTTTAATAAAAAGTAATTTCTCAATTTTGACCAACCCACGTATTAGTCAACCCACTCGCGATATATTACTTAACTAGCTTCTGCCAGCGGCTTCACCCGCGTGTAGAGTTAGTTTAGTCTTAGCGTCATGCTATATAGTCTTCCTCGATAAATGGGCTATCTAACACTGAAAGAATTTTTCAAATCGGACCAGTAGTTCCCGAGATTAGCGTGTTCAAACAAACAAACTCTTCAGCTTTATAAAATTAATAAAGATAGATATATTAAAGATATAAAAAAACCTTTAAAACCTTTTTAATTTATAAAAGAGATAGGTGAAGGTTGTTCTTAAATGAATTTTAGACTATAAAACTGTGACACGCCCTTTTAATCCACCCTAGAGCTGAAGAAGACATTTGATGATTTCCAACAAAAGCCGTACTGAAAATATTGGCCTGAAAAAAATTGGTAATAGTACATCGACACGAAAAGAACAAAAAAGACCTCAAAAAAAGCTTTATAAGTCCTATCCTTCTGTATTTAACATAACATGTTTCATCCATCCCACTCGTTCTGCAAATCACCACCACAATCAGTTACCTGATATCTAAACTAAACACAGATCACTAATCAACTGACAACAAAATTAGCGCTAATTAATAACTATTTGTGTCCTCACAATCACGCTCCGATGGTTACTAAGCCAGGTAAATATTTTGCATTGCCGCACTAGTTTCTATTTATAACATTACAGCTACATTTATGCAAACATGAGTGATCTATACTAGTATTATGAAGAGGAAAGATTTGTTTGTTTGTATGTTTTTTTTTGTAGGTGTGAAATCATCAGTATGACTTCTCCCGCTTTTGGGCTGCGGGGACCGCTGCTGAATTTAAGCCTTCTCTTTTTTGTAGGTATCGTACTGCCCTGGTCTGTGTCCAGGTTATAGGCATTGGTGGCGGAAAGGTCGAAGAATAGGACATCCTTATGACCCAACCTCAGCGGGAGATGCCTCGAGCGTCGGTATTGAGAGATTTCCATCCACCGCCGCCGCCACAGGAGTGTGCGCGGATGGCAAGCAAGGCATAGTTAACCGACCAATAAGAAGCTAGCCTGTCAGAAAAAGAACAAGAACTAGAGCTATCAGAAAAAATTATGGGGCCTTCTAGATGCCTTTTCGAAAGAGTTATTACAACGTGATCCTGGAACGCAAAGGGAACTTATAGAACACAGTTGGATTTAAGTAAGAAAATTGTAACACAGGGTGTCGCTCCACTCAGAGCTGGAGGAGTAATTTGATGGTTACCCACCGAAAAACAAAGGTTATTTTTATAGGTACCGAACTATTCAGTAAACTATCAAAAGTATTATTCTAAGCCAAACGGCGCCACATTAGTTTTTCCATGCAGGGTTACATAAACAACTATAACCCTATTAGACCCTCACTTATAGATTGGTACTTTCAACACAAATTTTCCATCCCAAAAAATTAGCATACACATTATTTTAACCATTTTCATGCAAATCTTCGCAACATCTTGACCTCTTGATGGTTTGCCTTCAATTATGCTAACACAATATGCGGTGGGAGAAACGCGTAACATATGTTGAATGCTTTTACTCTGATTAAATGAAACACCGTCAGATTTTATTGTATTCGGACCAGGTAACGATTGCGCTGTGGGATTAGGTGGCTTCTTTTTTTTTTGTTAATAAGAAAATATTGGCAATTCGATGTAACGCGTAGGTTTTAGTTAACTGATGTAGCCTCTTTGGTTAGCAAGGCTGCGAATATAGTTTTCCTTATTGCTTAGAGGCTTTCAATGTCCTCCGGTTTGAAAATGTTTGTCGAAATTTTTCCTAAGTATCCGTCGAAGATTAGAGGCAAGGATGGTGTAACATTTAAAAAAGAAACTTACGCTAATGAGCTTATTGTAAAGATTGATATCCTCAGTAAAAGCTATAAAAATAATAATCCAAGACTTCATAATGCTTGAGAAACAGTTTTAATACTACAACCCATGCAGTTAGACACCAATCACCACCATACACGCCAGACCACACTCCAATCAACTTCCAACTTTTTCCGCGTTTTGGACAATTTTTTGAATAGAAAAATATCTTCCCAGGTAGCAGTATTTCAGTCTGTAGGCTCTAGATTTCCTCTAGGTCTAGAGAGAGACTTTAGTTCTATTATTGCAAAGGTTTAAATTATTATCCAATTAGATGGTGAAAATGGCCAACGGGGGTAAATATTTTTTAATGAACAAAAAAATATATTTACGCTACAAAACAAAAACAATTTTTCAGTACGAGACGTCAATTCTTAACTTAGTATTTAGATACAATTTAGAAACAGGTGAAAAGGTTTTGGAGGGATTACTAGAAAGTCAACTGCAGCCTTATAATGCAACGGGAGAAGTCATTTTGAAGCCTTGTAATGCAAAGGGCCACTGAGGAAAAACAGGTGGGTTTTATTCGTCATCATTTCAGCCGAAAGACGTCCACCGCTGGACATAGGCATCCCCCAAACGTCGGGCGACGCTAAAACGACCGGTCCTATCCCGATGGATAAGTTTTATTCAGTAAAAGTATAATAAGACGAGAGCAGGTGACTGGGAGGAGTTATTTGCTGATTTCTCACAAAAAAGGGTTCGGAGATAAAATAAAGGTCTATTTCATTACATAATTACTTGATTACATTCAACAACTAAATACATCAAAAGATCTAAATGAAGGTTCTAGCGTACTTTTTCATAAAATTAACGTTTTCCCCGAACTAATTAGACTGTAACCTGTATATTTTTAATCATGTTACCCGCGTGGACACAAAATAAAATTAATTGTCAGTGTAAGGACCAAAAGAGTGATTCGTGTCTTTTTTTTTCATGTGAAACTCGTTTTTTATAAGGTTGTCATTATGTTAATTGGAAACGCGATGTACTGAATTTAGAGAAGACTTTCATAGCAAGGAAATGGACTGAATGCATGTTGGTATACTTTTATTTTTGCAGGATTATTGTATTGTGCTGTGTGTCGGTCTTTGTGTCCATAATTCCACGTCAAAAGTGCGTATTTTGCATTAGTGCAGATTAAGTAATAGTACAAGGTGTTACTAACCATTTCGTGGATGATACTTGGATTCTCGAACTAGAAAAAAAATATTGTTTTCAAAACCAGTTTATTTTGCTTAGTTATCAGCTTGTAAGTAAATAAATAAACGATGGATAAAGTCGATTAACTCGAAGAATTTTTAAGAAGAAGAGCTTCATACACCATACATACATTATGTGCATTTACATATATTCAATCTGCCCTTGTAACTTCAAGTTAACGTACCAATTAAATCAATTCTGGAAATCTAACTTTCTAGACAGGCAAATGCCTAGAACTGAACCTAAGAGTACCTAGAACATGTAACTATTTTTGTGACACTTACATGTAATGAAAATGCGAAAATGATTCTGTTTGTCTGCAGATATGTTTTTACGACAGAGCAGAGTCATTACTTCAGCCAGTGTTAGCATGACGTCTGATAGGATAGCATGGAACAAAAAAAGGAGTTGTGCCTTCTTCTTTTTCCAACCCAGTTTAACTGGAGTCGGGTCTCCTTGTAAGTCTGCGCCAGAGAGTTCTATTCTGGCTTGTCTGTGTACTCAGACTTGCTTGCTGCGCCATAATCCACTGCTCGGGCCTATTGCGGATTGGTGGATGTCCTATGTCTTCGAATTTTTGGTTCAAGGACATGCCGGTTTCTTCACGATGTTTTCCTTCAGCGTTTTGAGAGCAGCCCTTCTCTCTCCTAGACAGGGGGTCTGAGTCCCAGCAGTGGGAACATTATGAGGCCGATAATGCTATGCTAAATATAGCATTAATAATGCTATTTTTTACGCCGTTGGCCGTCCTTTTCCTTGTAGTCGTGGATATTTATTTTAACTGGCTGGTGGAAAAAAACGTGTTGCGTCGACCCCAAATAAAATGAGACGAGGACAGGAAGATGATAATGATGTGAAAAAAGCTTTCACATTATAACAGAGTCATTAATCCTGTAATTTACAAACATATTATGTGACCTTTCAATTTTGTGGCTTAATGGGGATGCAAATGGGCTAAATACATCAAAAATATAATATTTTATATGATGAAATTGTATTATTATGTGTTTCACGTGTTTCATCTGTTAAAAATAGAACATTAGATTGTAGCTTAGAGGATTATGTTAGGGCCTTGATGACCCAATTTTAGTATAAAAAAATATGAACACATATTTTTCCTTTTTTTGAGCAACATCATCATCAACATCTCCCGTTCTGATTGGAGCAAAAAGGTGGGTCAGACATGCTGACTAAAATCTATGTGTTCCTTCAGTAACCCTTTGTGTTCTAGGGCCGCGGCGACTCTTTCAAACGATCCCTCAGCCCCGGCTTTGGGCTTGGCCCTAAGTAGCCCCCTTAATCACGTTAAAATATATTCAAAGTGAACTTCTTAGACAACCAGCAGACGCAAACAATTATTGGTTAACTTCCTACTACTGAAGACTCCAACAGAAGTCTTTGTCTATATAAATATTCAGGTCTTTCACTAAGCTCGCTGTAAGGGAGCTTCCATCCTGCATCACGTGCCCTGTTACCTGTTCACTTAAGCATCTAATGACAGCATCAGGCAATGAATTTAACTTTTTTTTAACTTCTTATAATCCATTCTAAGGTTGTCTGGTAGGTACCGTTGTCAGCGATAAGACCACCATTGTACCCATAGATTTAAAAAAAAATCCACGATTTGAAAATATTTTTCATGGATGATGGTTTAAGTGATCGTAGAATTAGATGGCAGAAATGAATACATGGTGTAAAATGACCGATCATTTAGCCGATAACTAGACATTCTGTACATGTAATTAGGTAACTTTGACCAAAAAATATTGCCGGGAAAAAACTTTTTTTTTCATCTTTAAAAAATAATTAACTTCTGTAAATTCTGTTCTGTTATTATTTTGGTGTAAAATAGCAAATGGCAAAACAAGTAAAGAATAGAATAAACTTTATTCTATTCTTTACTAGTTTTGCCATCGACACGCTAAGAAGGAGGGATAGCAGAGCCATCAATAACAACCTAATTTCATTTCGAACTTTCTATGGGAATTTCACTTTGAAAACAACTCGGACAAAGTCACGGAACTTGATAAAGTGAAGGTAAATACAAGAGCCAAAAGCGTAGGAAGATTCCTGAGTTACCTGCTTGCCTTAACTGAATAATCCAATTATTGTAATTATTATAAACCGTATCAGTTTAATTGTTTCCAAGGTTTGAGCACAACAAATATTCAATTTAATTGGGGTATTCCCGAAGCATTTATGGTAATGGTACTTAACACTATCAAGGTAAGTTTTCGAGAAAAGAGTTGAGGTATGTAAGTAGCCTACCGGGAGTGACCTTCTGAAGTTACTCCCAGTCAGTAAGTAGTATAGTATACCAAGAGGAAATCGATTGTTTCTATAATAGTTTTGTCTCTTCATTATTTAACGCCGACTTCCGAAATTAAAGATGATAATTATGTACATTTTAGTGTTTTTTTTTTCATTGAAGTTTTTTTCTCCAGCATACAGGAAAGGTATAAAAGCAAAAAAAACTTAGTTAGGGTAGGTAGGGTAGAGTAGTGTGGAGTAGGGAAGAATTGGGTAGAGCAGCATAAAGAAGTCAGTTGACTGTAGATATTGTAGATAAGCCGTGGACAAAATCTAGTACTTTAACAAAAAAAAAAACAAAATCGTTCCACAATCGACTGAAAAATTGGTGAATTATACATTAAAAAAATATATATGGCCTCCTCCTTTAGGTTAAGCTTTTGTTAGGCTGGACGGGCTTTTGCTAATCATGGTTTTTGTGAAGATGAATAACAAAACTGATATAAGACGTTGTATCTTCTTTGGAGGTACCGAGTTTAGGTCATCGCTGCTGCTACGACGACACACTCGCGTAGCACTTCGTAGCAAACTGCTACGCAGTGTGAGAAACGGTAGATGTGGATCCTGGGCAAGCCGAAATCATCAGTAATGTACCAAATCGATGAACACAAAAGGCTCAAAGTTCTTGTTAACTGCATTGTAAGTTGCTTTTACGAAGAATGGAATTGTTTTTACCACTTTTTTTGTTAAATGGCTCTCATCTACTGGCTATGACATCGTTCAAAGCTACATTGAATAAAACTTTTCAAATAAAATAATTTAATATGCAGTAAATGTTGCTAAACTACTTTAAAGTTGGTCATTTTACTGAGAAAGCTATAAATAAAATGCATGTCAGTTAAATGTATTTTAATAAAGCATTATGAAGTTTTTAATGTAGCGCTGTGTTAATTTTTTTTTAAAATACCTCTTAGTACGTGCTTCTTTTGCATGGAAATTAATAAGGATGTAACCAACGTTTCTCAAGCTAGAAATTAATATTTTTTATTTCTATCTCGATGTTACATCGGTCGTAAGAATTACTAGTGAGCATTGGATCCACGAGTATCATTCAATTCGCAGTCTAGGTAAAAGTTTTTTCATTATAGATTTTACAGTAGAATTCTACGCGGTTTTTTCTTCGTAATTTAAATCTGGAAGATTTTTGATGATATTCGACATTTTACGTGAATTTTTATAGTAAAGAAGTCAATATTATTTTATTCAAAGTATTTTGCCGATCGTTCTACATGGAGATTATGTGAGTTAATAATGTACGTAGAAAGTTCTAGACGCCCTGCAGGTCCAGTATAATAATGGGTTACCATAAAGTATTAAAATATCAGTCGTGCGGGTGAGAATAGAATAAACTTTATTGTACACCAAAAGAAGTTATAAATTGTACAGAAACTTAAATCTATGGGTACAATGGCGGTCTTATCGCTGACAGCGATATCTACCAGACAACCTTAGGATGGATCGTAAGAAAAATAATGCAGGGGTAGTCTGAGGCGTACAACGTTCAAACGTTCAAAACAAGCAAATATTTAAAGTAATTATAAGAAATATATATATATATATACACATTATATTCAGCTACACAATTACATTTGAAAAGGAAAAACAAAATATGGGAACTAAAAAGAATAAAGTTGATGGAAGAAATAAATTAACTGGATAGAATTACAGAGAGAGGAAATGGTCTTTAACTAGGTTTTTGAAAGAAACTAGTGACTGGGCTTGCCTAATTGGCAATGGCAGCGCGTTCCACAAACGCACCGCCTGAACCGCAAACGACTTGTCGCAAAACTTAATAGAATGCGAGGGCAGAGAATAAGTGACGGAACCCCTTATAATTATAGCTTTAGTGATGGAGCCCCTTTCGACAAGTGAAAATAAGTCAATGGATCATGTTATAAGCAGAGTCAACTATATCGTCAAGTTCGTCTTAGGTTAATAACAATAGGCTCGACGCATTACTAGCTAAAAATAGGTGAACTTACCCGCACCCACTTTGCCTTAAGGGAATACATGCCGAATTAATTGTTATTATTATTTTTTATTATTGATAGATTCGGGTTAATTTTGGGTGAGTCACACCTATTTCCATGTGGTAAATAAAAACTACAAAATGCCACCTGCTATTTCAAGACCCTTTCGACTTCCTGAAATCGAGAAAAGATACGTTTTAAAAATCCATCTTACACAAAAAAGTTAAAATTCATTAGTCTAAACTTACGAGTATAGCTTGTTCTTTGTAAGTAAATTAGAATAATATTTAACTGAAAACAAAATAAGCACCAATGAAAATGTCTTTTAATATCTATTGCTGGTTTACAGGCCACTTTAACCCATAATGATTACTGAAACTGAGCAGAAAAATGACTAAAAGATTATTTAAAATTAGGTACCTACTCATATTAAAATTCTTAAACAATTAATATACAGATTTTGTATATATAATTCTTAAAACAAAGAGACCGATTTTGTAAATTGTTAAGCAATGCACAAAACTCGTCCAATAAAACTAGTCTATCTTTTTTCCGCCTTTAACGAGAAACGGCTATCTTTATTAGTGACAGGTTTTTCTTTTTAATATTCCCAGGAAAGCACACGTCACAGCCGCGGCTGAATGCTGCTTACGCGTGCGTGGCCCCGCCTACATCCCGCCCAACAGCTGCCTATAAATGGTGGTGCCAGCGACTTCATACTTCACTTCTAACTTGGTGCACTTTCGCGCGCTTCGGCCCTTCGAAGTTCGAAAAGTTTCCGCCGTCGTCACTTCGCTGAAACGCTAAGGTAAGTGGCGGTTTATAATGTTTTAAATTCGGTTTTTTGTTTTAATATTTTTTGTATAGTGATAGGGAATTTATGTTGTAACTTTTACGGGGGTTTGAAATTATTTTCTAGGGCTAGATATTTTTTCTTCCTTTAAATATTTTTTGTTAGTGATATTGGATTTATTTTGTAACTTTCTAGGGGGTTTTAAATTATTTTATAGGGCTAGATATTTTTTTTTTGTGGAATAGGATTAATTCATTAACAAGATTCGACAGTAATACTTTTTATTTTTTAATGTTGGGTGCGTTTGAATAAAATACACAATATTATCACCCTAAAAAAAGGTTTTGAAGAATAAAGTTTTCATTTTTTTTTAGAAAGCTATGGGGGTTTATGCATTTTACGATTACATTTATTACTATGACGGAATCACCAAAGATTGCAAAATGTTAAATTGTAGGAAGTGATTTCTTACATAAAGTTTATTTATGAGGAGTTTCTCAGTATGTCCTACAAAGTGTTAGATTAGTTTCAGTAAACAGACACAAAGGTATAAAATACGGATAAATTATTACGATGATTTATCTATGAACAAAACTTTGTTTCTTAAAATCAAGTAATTTTGCATTTAAAATTACGAAACATTTATTTCATAATGTACAAAAATATGAAAATGTAAAGATAAAAATTTCAATATAATATTTTATCACTGTAGAAAAAGGTTTAATAATCCAAAGTTTATTAAATTTTTAGGAAAATATGGGAATTATTTCTATGATGAAAATATCAAAGACCGTAAAACGTTAAATAGTGCAAGTACATTTCCTTGCGTAAGTTTATTTTGAGTTTCTTAGCATTTCCTTTGGCAAGTGTTAAATTAATTTGAGTAAATAGGTACGATGGTAAAGAATACGAATAAACTAATAAGATGATTTATTTGTGAACAAAGCCTTATTTATTGCTTAAAATTAAATCTACATTTTTTATTCACACAAAAATATAGAAAGATATTAAGATAGTAAATGCTTTTACCACCTCTGTACTTTTTTGGGCATAAAGAATTAAATAAATAATACGTTTCAATCTGCATGGTTATCGTACAACCTGCATGATTAAAAATTTCATAATGTGGAAAATTACCATAAGTATTGCATAATAAATGATAAAACATAAGTTCAGCATTTAATACAAAGGTTTTTTAAAAGAGTTTTACAAGCCAAGCTTTTGCTTTGTGAACTTTTAATCTAGGATATTAACATGCAATATGATCTCACAAAAAGGAAATATGGAATATTCTGCATACTCAACTGGAAAATCCTTTGTACATTGTATTATTAAGAGTATGACACACTGATGTGGCATTTTCCTGCTATCATTATTTTTAAAGAACAAAAGTTTTTTGAGCCACAGTTGTAATAAAGCATTTTTAAATAAAATGTAAAATAAAATCTTTACACATTTTGTAAAGGCTTTTGAGTCCTTTAAAATGATTGAACTCTATTTGTAGACGAGAAAGTTTCATAATGTTTTGAATAATTTTACGAGGAAATAAAGAGTTACGGGTTACAGTAAGGGTTAGCAGGAGTTTTTTTTAATATTTCTTGTTTTATAAACGATTATGTTATACTCTATCTATTATTATACATACATCGTTTACATACAATTATATTCTCACTTACTAAAATCATAAAATATAATTATTAATAAACCAGTGGTTTAATGTTGAATTACAATTATAATGCTAAAAAAAATACAAATCGTATTTTCAATTTAAAATTTATAATAATAATTAACAAAAAATCTTTAATGTACGAAATATTCGTTTTTACAATTATCTACATCGTTTCACGTCCATCAAATTCTGAATTTTCTCCACAAGAATTATATAGCTCAATAAAGGCCGTTCACGATCATATAGACATAATTATTATTTACAGTGAAAAAATAAACCATAGGGGTTTATTTTTCAAACACATTTATTACGATTTATTACGACAAAGCAAAAAAAAAAAATTAATCACACAAATATTATAAAGGCGAAAGTTAATTTTAATCTGTGAGTAAGTAAATTGCTGTATCTACTCTATGGAGTGAGAGGGAAGTCAGACTTTTACTGACTAAAACTACACTATGTTCCCCACCGGTTTCCCTTTCGAAAGTAAACCCATGGCGCCAGTAGGTTTCGGCCCCTACAGTTTTGCTGACATCTCTTTATGGCGTGCGTGGAATACTACGCATCATCGGACTAGGGCTCAGTCCCATTACGGATGGGAGTATGTTCCTTTGGGACAGGCTAATATTTTATATGCAGTATACCACCGGTTTATTTCCTTCTGATTAGTCCAGGCTGTCCCTCAGCAGTAGAATAAGGCCTTCCCAACACTCTTCCTCGTATTTTACTCCTGTGCCACCTAAATAATCTTTCATTGCAAAGTCAGTTTTACCGTCGTCTTCTTATGTTTGAGGAATACAAGTAACAACCTACGTACATGAAGGAGATAGACAAAATGATTTGTTATTAGGAACTCCCACTTAGTATCTTCCAGTCAGGTTACAAGACTACCCAGAATTGCGTTATTTTTATGTTACTCACAAGACATAACTCGAAGCATTTATTTTAAACCATTTAAAGGCACTTTAACATTCACAACGTCAACTAGTCATACACAAGAAAATATATGAAGCTAATTGAACATGGCATAGAAACTGTGGAGAAAAACGTACTTACAAGAAACTCCAAGGAAAGCTTTGAATCAATAAATAGTTACAAAATTATATTAGGTCGTTAATATTCAAATTGTACATATAGGTATGTGAGTACAATTGTCTATGTTGATAGAAGCGTTCAGAATAATTAAGAGCGTCTTTCCCGAGATACATTTTCATACAACCGTTCTTACGTGAATATGAAAATATAGATATCTTGTGGATATTATCTAGGTTTCTATTGAAATTAAATTACAAATCAGTACAAATAAATTAATAGATATCAGTATAGATAAATAAATTTGGCCCTTCATAATGTTCTCATAAAGTAAAAATAAAGAAAATATTTCTAGATTTTCCTTGCATTTTCAATTAAGATTGTGAATTATGTTTTTTTCCATAAACTTTTAAGTTAAACAAAACACGTATCTAAATATTTGTCGGAACAAGTTTTCTGAAATATTCGAGAGAATGAAGGAATTACTGAATGCCAACAGAGCGTTCAGGTGTTGTCTTTCTTTTTTCACATCGCCTCTCTATCAAACATTGCGTTGGATGAACCGACCGGCTTCTGAACCGTGCTCAAGTTGACGTTAGACGGGTTGATGGCGCATTAAACGTATCTCAATTATTTATGGCATAATTTCTAAAGCAAAATCAAAGTCTCGATGCGCACAGAATCAGTCAAAGACATTTTTCTTTGGCAAACTGTCATTTAACTTTTAACAATTTTGAGTGAAAAGTTGTAACAGACGGACAATATGGCCTTTTTAAAAATACGATTTTTGTTTACACTCTTGAAGTATAAATTCCTAAGTTTCCGAATGTGTCAAATATTTCTCCAAAAAATTGCAATGAAGCCACGTGATGCGTTACGGCTCATTCCCTCTCCCAGAGAGGACTGAATCATTTTAGCAGTAGAAAATTTATAAGGCTGATTATAAATCTTTCTAAGGTTTATCTTCACCATAATCAATCAAATAGGTTCATATTTAAACAGTGATTTGACTGGCATACAAATCAGTTGATTAATTGTTGGTTGACACGAAAATTAATGGAAAACAATAAAGGTAGATCTGCGTACATCAAAGGACTGGGACATTTTGCCTACTGCGGTTTGCCCGTCCGATTATAATTTAGGTGTCGTCAAAGTTAAAGTGAATAGGCTCTTAATAAATTAGTGCGCTTCACCATCAACGATTGCGTTTACTCACTGCTTCCTATCAGGTGGGATCGTAGTCAAACACAACTAATATTTTACTGCGATCCCACCTATATCAATAAAACATAAATGTCCGTCTCCATACACTTTATGTAGCAACTAGACTTGCAGAACTACATCAGATCCACGCCACGCGACGCGGTTCTACGAAAAGCTCAAGCGTCAACCACGTGTGCGTTGATCTAATGTTCCCGCTTTAATATTATATTTCCTTTTTCTATCTGTTAAAAAGTATATCCTGCTATATTTCATAACCTTTCCAAGTCATTGGAAACTCAACTCTTTGATATCGATACCAATAAATTGGTAAATTAAAATCGCCCACAAATATTAAATCAAAAATATTAAAACCACAGATTCTTTTTGTGAGATCATAAATTAATAATATTTGATTGGGGGAAAAAAGCCTTATGAAAGATCCATTAACAAATTATTTACATATGAAAATTTCAATATTAATTACAAATATCACTTAGCGATCGCTTCACCCTTTTCTATAATATTTATTTGCTCTGGACAGAGTATCTCATTCAGTTCAAAGCAATATAAAGGTTATTTTTTTTAATTCCAGTATGTGTGATTATAATTTACTAAGCTTAGTAGGTAGATTAGACTACCTAACTGCGCAATATATTTTAGAGAATCAGATTTTTAAGAACGATCTATTGTTGTAAGCTTCGTTTGAATTGCAATTGAAAAGCAATCTCATTTTAGTTATTTCCGAAAAAAGGAGTCTTGACTGAATGTTTTCCTGAGCTGTATGATTCTTCGAAAGGGTTCACTCTATCTTTTCTTTCATATTGCTCCTCACACAATCTATTCATCTTTTATTTGGCCTCCATCCATCCAAAAGTATGCTCATAACTCTTTTAGTAACATTCATTTCATCTCTCTTCTTTGTCTTCGTATGGCCATACCAAGACTAACGATTCCCTTTCAATTTTTCAGTCACTAGCGCCGCTTTCAATCTCTTGCAACGATTGAAACACATAACCCTATTTTTTTACGCGTAGTCGGGTAAAAAAACAGCAACTGCCTGTTTTTTTTTGAACGAAAATAAATTCAAATATGTCGATTCTCATTTATTGGCTTTATGCTTTTAACAATCGAATTAAAAGTTCGAGGTCCTCATCGAGTATTTGCTCACAAAATTCGCTATCATACGACAGAGCACATAAAATGCTTGTTGTTTTCATACGAACAACAAACGGTTGTTTTTGCCGAATGCCCAATTAATTGCAGTTCGGTTCGAGTTCCACGTGTATTTTTATAACAATGGAAAACGAATAGAGTCATGTCGAGCGTAAAGTTCTAGCGTATAGGAAATCTTGTTAGGTGGAAAAATAAAACGAATTCTGAAAGTATGAGTAGTATGAGCAGATTTGTTTTAAAAATTATCCTGCAATAATCAAGATTTTTTTTTAAATAAAAATATACTTTTTACAAATAAATAGAACTCACCGAGAGTTTCTCATAATTGACCGAAACATAGGGGAACATACATAAAAAAATACATATAGCATATAGCTGAACATAATTATAATCTCCTCCTTTTTGATGTGGGTTAAAAAATAATAGCGTATCGGACAATAAAATAATAGCGTATAGGTATGCTCAGAGTTTTCTTGCGTGATTAAATCAGAAATTAAGATACCCACAGGAGAACCAAGGTTACCAAAGTAACCCAAAGAACAGCCAAACTTTAATGTCTGTAGGTAGGACACATTACCTACTCGCAGAACTCGAAGAGTAATTAACGAACCTTTAGGTTATTGACCACCGGTCTATGACACCTGAAGTTAACATCGCTTTTGTCAAAAAAAAAAAAAATTGTTTGCAATTGACATTTGGATCTTTATTTCAAAACAGGGCTAGGAGGATGTTTTAATTTTTTTCCTCGGATGGCAGCATTGGGGCGTCAGGCCCAGGCACCTGTCAAAACGCTTATGTTAGTGACATAAGTTAGACATCAACACCAATGTAAAACGTTAGGTGTCAACGTTATTTATAGGTTTTCAAAGGAAACGAAAGGAAACTTGACGGCTAAGTGATGCCAGCGTGGGACTGAATTTTTCTGAACACTGTCATTGTTTTTAAACCAGTGTAAATATTGTATCAAAAATCTACTTAAAGCTTTACTTCTACACAGGTGAAAATGAGATTATCTTGAAAATTCTAAGACCAACAGTGAAGTGATCAAAGTATAAATTGAATTTTGAGTTTCTAATTTTATGCTCTTGGGTACGTGTAGGTCGTTTCCTAAGTAGGTAGGTAGATAGGTAGGTATATTCCAATCACATTAAGGGAGCATATTCTTCCTTAATATCATAATGGAACCTCATAAAATTTTCATTTTTTGGATGTGAAAATAACAGATGGGTGTAATCCCTTTGAGGTTCAAAAGTCTTTACAATTATTTTCGTTGAAAAGTTGAATTCAACTATAAATTAAAAGAGCGTTTTATATTGTACAAAATAACGCTGTCTGCCAATCAAATTTTATTATTTTGCTTTTAGTTTCTCTTTTATAATGTAACATAATACAACTAAGCTATTGGTTCGTGAAAGTCCTGTCGAAACTGTTTATTTAGAGATGTCTGACGAATAAAGTCCCGTTCTCAGGAGAATATAAAATATAGCTTAATTTACTGAAACTAAACTTACATCAGCTATATTTCAGTAAAAATCCCGTTACATTTTCTTCAACCGTTGCCAAGAAGTGTTTCGTAGTTTAAAATCTCATTCTCACGGAAAAATGAATGGGCACAAGCTGGGCCGGGCCCAGTAGAGTCGAAGCCTGCTGGTGTCACGGGTTCGCTTTGAAAGAAAAACCCAAGGTCCTGGAACGCAAGCCAAAGAAGGAACATAGCTTCCACACCATCTTAGAACGCTTGAAGTCATTGAATGACTTCCCACTAAAAAAAAAAGGGGAAACTGAAAGTAGCCTAAATTAATCCTTGTAGCAGCAGCTATTAATAATTCATGACATTTTAAAACTAATAACCGTACTTTTCTATTTTTATTTTATAAATACGTGTTTTCCTATTTTTATTTTGTAAGTACGAGTAATTAGTAGTTCTGTAATTATAGATATCGCAAGTTATAAATTGAAAGGAAGTTTATTACATGCTATATATATAATTACGAGTAACATAGTGGGTTAATGCTATATATTATGCTTATAAATATATACCTCACATTAATAAAAGTCGGCGATATGTATGTGTGTGTGTATTTGTAACTCCTTAATGCTCAAACAAGTGAATGCCCGTTTGCTCATTTCATCCACATAAATTGGCAAGTGGGTAGACCATGATGTTCTAGCACATATGATACTTTTTATCCCAGGAATATGTTCTGATAGGATAATATTCTATTTTCACAGACCCTGAGATAATTAAAAATATACACTTCTAATTAAAATTTGTGACAGAGTACAAAAAAGAATATAATTTTTAAATATCTAAAAGATTTGGCGTACTTCTGAGTTTTTAGGCCAAGATTTCAATCAAACACATGATTGATTACAATGTCGGCATTGTGAATAGCAATAAAAAAGACACGAAGAAAAACAGCACACAATATAGTGAAACTATCCATGATCGAAAAGCCCGCAAACCAATCAGATAATGCGAAGTACAAAAACAGATTACAACCCACGACTAACTCAATCGAAACAAGGAACCTCAAGTTGCTGTGTTAGGGCGCGCTTACACGAGTAACTTATGTTGAACAATATTTGATATTTCACCAATACTGCCTTTGACTGAAGTGGCTAGTAAAAGCTGGATGAGAGTTGCCAAAATAAATGTTATGCGATGACGAAACCAATCTCAGCTGTAGGATGCTGATAATGTATTTTAAAATTACTAGGAGTATTTGGTGATATTTATACAATATCACTGCGTTTATGCTCTCTATAAATTCAATCGTTCGTTACACACCGCATGGTATTTTTAGAATTTAGAAATACGTTAATCAGTTTAAAATTAGAAGTAACATTAATATTTCCGACCCGTCCGACTTTTTCCTAAACAAAATCTGTTAACGGTTGTCGAAAACAGTTTCTCGTCTATGCAAAGCTTAAGGCAATATGACAAAATATTTTTATAGGACTCCTGATAAGGCATGGAGTCCTGGTGACTTTGTTTTTATTTCATAAAGTAATCCTTGGTACTTGGAATATAGGTCCAACGTAATATTATTCTTTGGCTACTTGACTTTTCGTACCTATAAGAAGATTAAAATTATATTCGTACTTGACGTAAAATCATTTTTGTGAAAGCTTGCCTTGAGCATTTGCCCAAACTTATAATATGAACTAGTCGTATGAACCAATGCCGTAACTAGTACCTAAAGGTTTTTATAAATATAAAAGTAATATAGTGCTCTTTAAAAGCAAACTGCAAACGAAATAAAAAAAATAGATGCTTCTAGCTAATTTCCTTCATTGGCTTACCGCGACACTTCTATACTGTCGCGGTAAGGCATAAAGGAAATTGCAAGACTAAATGAATAGTTTTCATCTATACTGGTTCTAGTGTATTTAATTTGGCGTCCCAGGCCAAATGTGAATGGCTTTCGTGAGGAAATACAGAATACAATATAACCGAGATGAGTACAGCGAGTTCGAAAATACAAGCATTCTAGTTAGACTTTTTGATCGATATGTAATGAATACGAGTATTAAGCTCTACGTGGTATATGAAAGGACCCCGTCTTAGGTGGCTATGATTTCTCTATCATATACAGAGACTTGGTTACATTTTTGTGTCCAGACACGTGTTTTTTCCAGGTATAAGGTATAAATTAAAGACATCATCTGATGACAAAAATACAATCCCAAAAATGTTTACTAGAGCATTCAGGATTAAGGCTGGCCGAGGTCGGTCTGTGAAAGGTTGACAATTTTAACATGTCGAGATTCATTCATAGCACAAAAAGTACGTTGAGCTTTTGGACCTGGCTGTCAGTTATAGATGTCTAACAGCCGTTACGGAAAGCAAGACACCAGTCTTGCCAAAACACGATAGTGTTACCCAATTACTGGGTTTTGGACTTCTATTTTACTGACCAACATAGTTTCTATACTTCTAGCAGCTATATTCGTCGCTCAAATAGTATAGAAGCTTTTTGGTAGACCTAGCAATCACTAAGAGCTCTCGAACAAAACCCGTTTAGACCTTTACCTACAGGCACAGAGTTCTGTAAAATTAATTAAGTTCCTTTGTTCTTTCATTCCCACATGCGATCACGCATTGAAAAACCATTCAGGGACCAATTAAGTGCTCTACAAAACTTCCGGATCAGTTGCATTGTTTATATCGTAACGAAGTCAAAGAGAAGTTTTGGGCTATTACTCTGTTTTTGACCATTGAGCTATGGAACGAATGTCGATGGAACTTTCAATCGGTTTCGCTGTTCAGTTGTTATTTGAAGTGGTGGAGTTGGGTCAGTTCTCGTGATTTCGTTTTACTATTTTGAAGGTATTTTGGTTCATTTTTGTTTTGCTGTTGATTGTTTTGCGTTTGACCGTTATCTTCCACCTTATAGAAAGCATCGACGCGGTCGATGGTTGAGTGCGCTTACCTAGAAGTAACCTATTTAGTCTTGACTTAAAGATCCCAAGGTTGTAGCCATCAGGAAACACTGACTCTGGCAAGCAATTCCACTCCTTAGCTGTAAGCACTATGAATGTGTTCTCAATTTTTTTGTACGTATGGATGAGATTTCCACCATGTATCGGTGGCGCATCGCGTTCGCGATACGCCTGGTGGTTCAATGATAGAACAGGTAAAATTATTGAAAATGAAAGTTAGCAACATTTTTTCTGCAGTGAGTCAACAAAGGCTCATGATGTAATATTGACCTGCTGTTTTCTTGACAATCAAACATTTATTTTCTTTGTATGGGGTTTTTATTCACAAGTATACGTCAACCCCTTTGTGTCTTAAACAATATAAATACATTCCAGCAATTGTGTTTATACGGAAGAAGGACAGTAGCTAGAAAAAACATATTCTAATTGTTACAGTTAAGGAAAACATATGAGAAACTGAGTTTCTTGTAAAACAAGCAGTTATGATATATTTTTTTAATGCTTATGTTTTCTGTAATTGACCGACTCTGTTCATGAAAGAAAAGCTATGACAAAAAGAAGGGATTTCGGATACTACAGTAGGTACTCGTAATTATAACATTTGTACAAGTAGAGGGCATTATATTTCCTAATAATATTTAGTTTGAGTCTTTGTGTCTGTACTGACTGTCTTTTATTTTTAGTTTAAAGTAATTTTTGACTTATTACATTTTTGATATATTCTCGGGTATATTACAGTTCATTACTGTTATTTTTTAACATTGTTGACTATCTATATTAGAAACATAAATACTTAAATTTTCACGCTCTCGAACATAAAATAGCACACTTTTTATTAGCTATAATAAATACTGTAATTATTATGAATATTTACTTATGTTACAAAATATTACTACTAAAACATTGATCTTTAAAAAAGCTTGAAAATAAATATGTAGGTACCTAACAAAATGCAGGAAAAATCATAAGTGAAAAACTATGATGAAATATGAAACCGTTCATAATCAAAATTTTAATGATCATCAGTGGATGCCAGGTCAATTATTATTTAAAAACTTGCAACAAAAATTATTAAAAATAATATTCGCAAAGCTGAAAATATAATTGAAAAACATCGGATACACGTTGAAAATTGGATATCAACTCTATTTGAATTTGGTGAATCTGGTGTAACTTAATTCCTATGGTTAGCCGGAAAATTTTATTTGTATTGAAATGGTTATTTGATCAATTGATAAAAATGTTTTGGTTTTCAGTTTTTAGGAAATATTTTTTTTTGCAATGAAAGTATTAATTGTTTTTGGAAGAGTTATTTAAAAATCTGTTTTTTTTTCATTGTTGTGTGTAGTTTGTAAAAAACTGAAGTTATAGAGTTAAATGATTACATGTTATGACGTAGCTTTTGTATGACAAGTCACTAACTTCTTCCATTTTGAAAGGTGAAGTAAGTATCAGACTTACTAAAACCTAACGATCCTTTAGTTGCTTTTTCCGTTCCAATGATTTGGTAACTCTTTTGAACTATCCTGTAGCCCGCAGTTTATACTGACGTAGTAAATAATGTACTACCGCTATTTTTAAGTATACCCGTAGTGTACATACATTAACTTTTATCTTTATTGCATAAATAGTGCAATAAAGTCAAATCTCAAATATCATAAAAATAAGTTATTTTGGGGTATTGCTTTGATAAGATAATTACGATAACTGATGACAAAATTTGTTATTTAAGTCTTATTATAAATATGAATAATCACAAGAATGATTTATTATACCATTTAAATACTTTAAAGTATATTACGTCAATAGTCAATATGTGAATATTTATTATTTGAAGACTTTTGAAGATATATATGATACAAACCAAACAAAATGATACAAACCAAAAGCGGGTATTGCTATGAATAACTTACGGTTCTTAAGGCCTGTTTCACCACCTATGATTAAGTTTCCAAAAATTTACTTGGCATATAATATCATAGTTACAAATTCTGTTCCATTTTTGAATTTAATCAGGAAGTAGTGGCTACTCGGACATTGAGAAACAGTCCCTTATTGTAAAATTTTATGAACAAATTAAGGGTGGCGAAAAAAATAGTGAATTATGTTGTAGAGAACCAAACTTGCAAAGCTCATTCAGTGTTAAAAAAGATTAGGCTGATGATAAGGTCTTAAAAAAATCTGAGCTCTCTGAAGATTGCACTCCGTTTTTTAAAAGAGAAAACCGAAGATAAAATCATAAAATGGATCCTCCTACCCTTTTACCAACTAAAATAGACCTGTGTTTCTTTAGTTGACCTTTGCGGTCTAGGACCACGGAAACTGTTTCTAATAATCCCGCTGTCCTAAAGCGAAAACCACCTTACCTAGTTACTATTTGATCAAAAGTTAAAGGACATTAAGATTTGTCTCCAGACCAGATTATTCCATCAATTCTACACTAAGCTTCACAATATGATAACGAAGTTTTGTTTGGATTAATATCTTGAAATGAGCAAGAAATAATAATCCCGTAAAAGCCTTTGTACGATACCTTGTTAAGTCTTTAATGTTAGATTTGATGGAGAAAATCTAAAGTTTCTGAATTAAGGGTGATTTGATCCGTTCCTACCCACCTTGTGCTCAGAACGTTCGTTATCCATAAAACGCCTAGCCTTATATTTTAACTCATTTCCTCTACTCGAATCGAAGGCTGTATTCCGTTGGAATAGTGATTTAGTTGACTGGAGTCAAGGAAATTTCCTTCAATATAACTTAAAGTAGAAAACTTTATCTTGCAAAATAATATTCAATGATCATAAATTATATGATTAATATTTTTTGAATAACAATATCATCAGTTATGGGGGCAGGAGAAGAACAGAGAGTAATAAATGAATTTTATGAGAAATAAAATTTACAAATGATAGCCCTAGCTGTCATTTGTAGATCTTTGACAGTCGTTACGGATAGTCAGAAGCCGGCAAATCTGACTCCAGTCTTGCCATGAAGTAGGTACCGTGTTTCCCCAGTAAATGAGTTGTGGAGGTCTGGTAGGCAGCCGCTCCTCGTAAAATACTGGTATTCAGCTAAATCCGGCTTGGCTGGAAGCCGACCCCAATATAGTTGGGAAAAGGCTAGGCAGATGATGATGATGATAAACAAAATATCTAGATAATGACTATTGAGATGTCGGTAAATACCAACGACATTAATACCGGTAGCATAGAAGAAGAAGTATGCAATCCTGACCCCAAAGAGATTAGGAAATCGGCAAGATGATAATGAGCATTAAAAGCAACCCGAAAACATTATTCGCTATAAATTATTTCTAAATGATACCTGAAATTATTAACATTTAATTATGGTTTGCGAGAATTTACACCTTGTTCCGCATATATTTAAATATAGATCAACAAGTACCTAATAATTCATAATTCAAACGGCGAAAATATTCTCTCGTTGAACGAAAAACAATCAATGAATGTGAAAAACCAAGTGTTTCAAATAAGTACCCATTCCCGAAGGATATCAGTGAAATTCCCCGGAAGAATTCACATAGCGTAAATAATAAGGGGATTATGTGAAATTTTCCTGCTCTGTCTGCTTCGTTAGAGCTATTATAAAATAAATGGAAGTTATTGACTGATAGTTCGGTATCAAATTTTATGGGACATCTTATTTCGATGTAGAATATAGACGAAGAATTAGCATTGGTATTGAAAGTGGGACTGTAACTAGTCTTCTGGACATGTTGCCAAAATACAGAAAGGTGGAGTGGTCAATTACGTACATATCCATTTTGTATATAATTGTGTCCATATGTAGTTAGGTTTATTATAAATTATAAGTTAATAAGGTTTCTGATATAAACAAATATGTTTTTATTTTAAAAAATCTTTTAGAAGTTTGAGACAATATAAAAAATTTCAAGTAAGCCAGAATACTTTCGTCACTTATGAGTAGTGACATTAAGCAGTATTTTAAATCGAAATTTCTTGTACTTATTATTTAAAAATAGAAAAAGAAAAACAACAGTTTCTTAATATCAAGGAAAGGTCAAAAAGATTAAAATTTATTGCTTCTACCCAACGTTTAGAAATTTTATATAGAAGAAAAAACAAAAATAACAGTATCAAGTTTATTGAACACGTAAAATACATAAAATTCTAAATGTTTAGCTCAAATTGTTCCTAATAACTGTAACAGAAGGCGATGTGATTTTAATATTTTTCATGCTACAGATATTTGATAGATATTTTATTTGTCGGCCTTTCATTATCTGTATTTTTACCTACTGGAAATTTCCAGATGTTTGTGATTTGAAATGTCAATATTTTTTCTACTACTTAGAAGAGAACCTTGAGAATATTCGTAAATTTGTTTGGATACTTATGTAAGATTTTATTTTTAATATTTTAACATCATCTGTGTAAGTGATTTATCCTGTAGCACTAAATGTCAAGAATAACAAATAGTTAAGAATTTTATTCGTTTGTTAATTTAGTTACTTTATTATATTTAGTTGAGTAGCTTTTAAAAGAGACTGACCTCTGAGTTTATTTTCATGTTTTTCCTCAGGATAGGTAGGAAACACCAGCCTCATTTAGTTTCAATAAACGAAAGAATTAATTTGCATCATTTTGATATAATAATAATATTATGTTGACATGGTCTAAGTTCCGTTTTGGAGCTATTTTATTAAAAGTCCTACTAATATCGTGACAGTTTGTATGTATGGATGTTTGTTACTTCTGCACGCAAAACACACAATACAGAATGGATTTCGATGAAACTTGGTATATACTCCTAGGTAGACCATGTCTTGGCATACCACATAAGATACTCTTATCCTGCAAGTATGTTCCCTTAGGAATATTTTTTTTACTATCGCGCGGGCAAAACACTCTGCCAGTAACTTGTATGTAATACGACTAAAACGTTTAATAATGAAAACATCACAGTTACTTATGAAAACTGCAGCTTTTCTAGGAACGATCCCTTTAGAAAGTTGTTCAAATTATTTAGTGACCTTTTATTTAATTTAAATACGAAAAACTAAAGAAATAGCAGAAAGTTTGCAAATGACATGTTAATAAAATTCAATAGCTTTAAAGCATTCATGTGAGAGTTATTAACTTTTCACTCCTAAAATTTTATAGCATGCACATTTTATTACACTTTCTATTAACACTTTAAAAATCTTTGACATGCTAATTAGTTTCATTTTTGCTTGCATTGACTTATAAAATGTCGGTATTTTAAAATTTTAAAAGAGGTAAAGCATTACAAGTATTAAATATTATTTATGCGAGTTCATAGCGAATATTCTTACCAATACTTTTAGTACCTGCTATACTCGTATAACTCACAACAAACTTATCTACGCGACCAAATATGGCAGAAAACTGATCAAAAAAGTTTCCACCAAATCTCTAAGTAGATAAGTCCTCCAAGCCTCCAACAAATTTAAACTGAGCTTTTTATCATTGAAAAATGTGAAAAACTTGTCGACCAATAAATAACTCGATGATAGGAACATAAGCTCTGATCAAACTGGCTAAAGCTTCAACTCAAACACTACGGACATTGTGAACGTCCCGTGGACTCGAATATTTTTATCCCTTTCACAAAGAATTCTCAATTAAATAAGGGTATTAAACTTTAACTTTGCAAATACTTACTTTGACTTCGTTCGTAGATACTTCACATTTTCCGTAATTGTCAATAGACTTTTGCATTGTGATGTGACACTCTTCTCTATTGAAAGCCGCGTTCCGGATCACGTTACGTTTAAATTACTGCTATTGCTTCATGAAATCGGCAAACGCTGCGTTATAGGTCAATTAGAATGGCAGTAAGGTGGGCGCGACGTTAGAATTATCCATACAAACGTAATACCAAAATCATTTGCAGTTTAAGCATATTTACACCATAATATGATGTTATTCGGAGTCAGACAATATTTATCTAGGTTCCTACATCGTTTTTTTTTTAAAAAACTTACCCCAAACGAAATTTAAGCGATTTTAAATTTGCACATTTTCACAGCGAAAATGTCATGTTTTTATTTGGTTTTTTCTATATTATAAACAACAATATTTCAAAATATCTCTCCGTAGGAACACAGATATTATTATCAAGTTATAAATAATCGAAACGATATTGGATATAAATTAATTTCTCATTCATCATTTTTGGTATTACGGAACATCTCCCAAATTTCCAATAGTTTGTATTGCTATCACAGCAAGTCAGTGTGTGGATGATGACTATACTCCAGTCAGTGTGTCCAAGAATGGTTTATACTATCTGGATTGATTCCATCAACCTCAAAAACGTATTTTATTTCGTCTCAACTCGAAATAGCGCGCGGTGTACGCAGGCCTCTTAACGCGCTTAGCGAGGCATAAGGTGAAGGTGTTTGTTTCGCATCCGCTTGGGCGGAGCATCACCATATCTTCTTGGCGGCGATCGGTGGCAACAAACTCTTGAGCCGGGCCCTGATACAGACCATGGTCCGGGAGTCCTCTTATTTCATCCAGCTAAAAAGTTACGAAGATGTTTTGATGACTGTTTCTTAATTAACAGTTGAACTAATTTGATTCAAACTTGGTGCACAGATAGACCATAACCTGGGTAAATGAATACTTACTTAAGACAACCCAATACGTTCCGGTGGGATTATGTGGTTCTCAAAATTACGTCGTTTACCGACATCAATGTGAGAAAAGTCAGGGTCAAAAGCTACAACGATATATTTCTTACTTACCTACCCTCGTAAAGGATTGTCCTTTTATCCCGGACAAACCGAGTACCTTTTGTAGTCATGTGTCCGGTAATAATTTGAAACATTAAGACTGACATATTTAGTGAAATTTTGATAAGGACGAGCCACAGGGACAGGGCTTTTGTTTATTTAGCCATTTCTTAATTAGAAGCTGCTTTGCTTGCCTAAGAGTACTAGTATATTACATAGTCTTTTATTTAAAGTAAAACAAGGTGGACTAAAATTCTGGACTACTTATACTAGAGTTTGTTTCGGTGTTTTTTCTCAGAGTAGTCAGCTAGGAAACACGGACTTCAAATAGTAAATAGAAACTGGCGAAAGAAATTGATGTGTAAAAGAGTTTGTAAAAACTTTCAAAATAAATATCATTTATCATTAAAAATGGATTGACTTCGTATCGCTATGGCAATGGATAAATAATTATGTATTTAGCATCTAAATTGATAGTAAAAATATCTAGATTCACGTTAGAGAATATAAATATTTATGCATTTTTTAAAATAATGAACATAGACGGACTTAATGCCTTACATTGTGTCATTCTTACATAATTTTGTTTCCACTGGGTGTATACTCAGTGACTGAGTAGCTTTCTAACAGTACTTTTTATTCTTTTTAATTACTCAATTCTTGTAGAGACGGAATATTCGCTATACAAAAAATTACACAGTCTGATCGTCATTAGAAAACCATCAACAGTTTTATAATCATATTCAGCACAAAATAAATTCATATAATATAACCTAGTAACGCCATAGTGTGGACGTAGTCTCCAAAGAGGTGACGTTGGACCTAAAATGCCGGAAGTATTTAATATGATTGAGTCAAAGTTAAGACCCTTACCTGTAATTCTGTTTGCTCAAGGACTTCGACAATCAAGAAGGCAAACAGACCAACGGCATTCTCAAAGGGTTTTAGATGTAGGACAGAAAATATTTTATGGTTTTCGCTACTTTTATAAGATAAGTCTATATAATAATATACTCGTATAAGAATAAGGAGACATTCTGGTAAGGCCCTCGTATGTTACAGTTTAAGTACTCGTACAATATTAAAATGTAATTTATATCCTAACAAATACTTAACTAATTATACTACACTTACAAAGAACTAAACTAATAAACTCCATAATACATATATGATTATACATACTGAAAAGAAAAGTATGAATCAACGTTTACAAAAAAAGAATTCGCTTGATATCTAAACATTCATCCACATCACTGTCAACGGGTACAGTGTCCAGAATACTGGCAGCATTGCCACGTTGAATGACAATCCTGATTCGTTGCTAGCCAAAATGCCAGCCAGGTCACGACAAAAGTCGACTAGCTGTTTACTTATGTCTCGATCTCGAACAACTCGATGCGCAGTTAGACTCTACGGCTCTAGTGTTTTAACCTCAATCGGCTCGAACATATAACTTCCGATAAGGTTGTTATCAGGAATATCAAGGTTGAAGAATTGGTCGTATTTGGGTGCTAGAAAGACTTTACTCGAATTCGAGCTCTCGATGTATTAACTACCGTGGTCATGCACTTAAATGCGTTTAACAACTACGAGTAATTTGTAAAAGTTCCCTACTTTTACAAATTACTCGTAGTTAAAAAATTACCCTTGATTAAAGGAGAAAAAAATAGCCTCCTCTCCCTTGTGTAACCAAAATATGAAACTGGACTAAATTGCCCGAAGAAAAGAAAGATACACAGAAAGTAAGATGTACATAAAGAAGGTATAAATAGAAAGTTTCAATCAACATAGAAACAAGTGAAGTAATATTATCTGCTTCATTCTTACAGCAAGTCAACTGAAAGCAGTTGCTTTGCTTTCCAAATGTTAGCTTCGAAACTTCGTGTGTGGTTTTCGGAACTCCTTATAATTTTACACAACCCCTCAGGGCTTATAACAGCAATATAATGTATGCAAGTTTGGTTCACCACTGTTTATAATGTTCAAGAAAACCAACATTCATAATATGAAGAGGCGTTCATACACTGACGAGCATAATATTTCCCTATTATCTTTATTATAAGCTTATGAAAATGTTTGGTCCAAATAACCTTCAAATAGGTAAAAAACCTACATTGTATTAATTTATCAAGTTTGATTTTTCCACCGAAGTTTGCTGAAACTTGGGGATTATAATGTTTTGTTTACGTTAAAGTTTGTGAAATACTTAACCTGATTTTGGTTAGAAATTCTATCATTTTACGAATATTGGATCTAATAAGCACGTTTAGGTGTTGGTATAGTTTTTTTGAGTTCTTGGGTTTTTATAATAGTTAATTTATCATTATTTAGTATATTATCCGAAAATACAAAAGTTTACAAACTTTCTTAGTCATTTTCATTGAAATGTACAGACGTTTCTTCACTGCAACACTGCAGCACTGGTTGTGTATAATTACTACACAACTACTTTTTAAACTACACACATCAAAAGTGTCTAGGGATCAACATATATTTTTGCAATAACTTTTCTCCTGATTGATATTAATTAAAATTTTCTTTAAGGATTCATCAAATATAGTATTTTCGTTTGTCACAGTAACGATAAACCAAGTCACCTTTGCATTAATAAAGAAATTTGCCATTTTCCTAATAAAGGGATTTTTGACATTTGAACCACTAACATTAAAGTTCGAAAAAAAGACTAAAATAACAGTTTTCTTTAAAATTTTATTGGGTAACTTAAACAATTAATAATCCGTGTTTCTACCGCGAACACTAACAACACAAGAACATCGGTTTGGCATACTCAAAATGAGTTCATCCAAATCACGCTGTGGAATGGCCGCCCATGTTCGTTGCAACAACAAAAAAAGGTCTTCTTGCGACTGGATACCCTCCATATTCGGCAGAGCTCTTCTCTGTAGCATATCCCATGCATGCTCAATCGGGTTCAAGTCTGGCGACTGAGCAGGCCAGGGCAGGACATTGATGTTAGCTGCGGCGAGAGTCTGTCTTACAACTCTTGCGGTGTGCAGTCGTGCATTATCATGCATTAACTGAAATAAGGGACCGATTTGCACTTGTAGAGGAACGATGACGTCTGATACAATCGTCTCAGCATACATTTGAGCGTTGAGGTTGCCTCTGATCCAAATCAACTCAGTTCTTCCGCCGATCCAAATACCCGCCCATACCATGATGGTTCCACCACTATAAGGATGGACTTCCTGGCAGGATTTTAATCGCTGTTGGCGTCCAGGGGTTCTCCAGTGTCGTATACGTCTTGTATCCGGTCTCATACCAAAACAAGACTCATCAGAAAAGCACACGAAACGCCATTGTTCTTCTGCCCAATTTCTGTGTTCAAGAGCCCATTGATATCGAATCCTACGATTGTGCATTGCTATAGGTGGTACCCGTAGCGGTCTTCGGGAATGAAGGTTCACTTCATGCAAGCGGTTTCTGACTGTTTGGTCGCTAATTAAGTTCCCTGAAGAGTGATGAAGCCTCACGGCTAACATCATGGCGGTTATTGTTGGAGCTCTTCGAGTTAAGATTTGAATGTATCGGTCTTGTCTCCGTGTGGTGCAGCGATACCGTCCTCCATGGCGCTCAGCCACGGTACCAGTGCTTCGGTAACGTGTCCAAAGTCGACTGATAACACTCTGACTTGTATTCAGAGCTAAAGCCACAGTACGTTGCCGGGAACCAGCTTCTATCATTCCCACGGCTCTGAGCATTTCTTCCCTGCTTAAATGACGTCGCCGCTCCATAATAACGTTGGTTTTAATCAGTAGTAGGGAAACAGTAGCACTAATAATGTCTTCAATGCGTTGTATGTTTTTATAGGGAAAATATTGACAGCTGATTTTCATCTTTTACTCGAATTTGATTCACAGTTCCTGATTCAAATTATGAAATGCACCAAAAAGGATCCATATAAATTTATAAAATCATAAATTTATTACAAAGCCACATCTCAATCTCAAGAAATCCGCATAAAAATGCTTGATCCCTAGACACTTTTGATGTGTGTATTAAACAAAGCTACACAAATATTATCATCGCTACTGGTATCAAGATTGCCATTAATCGAGAATATTTCAACAGACTGAAAAAGACAAATAAGAGGGTAATCCAATATTCCTTTTCCATTTTTTAACCGGACAAATATTGCTTATGCCCGACAGCCGGAGTAATTGAATATTATAGTGCCCCTTGAAATGAAAGCTTGGCAGACGGGAAATATTTTTGCAGTAAAGTATTGCATACTTTAGAGAAAAATATTATATCAGCTGTTGGTTTAAAAAAATAGTTTGGGTCTAGTGCTTTAATTTTAATTTTATAAACAGACTGTTTTCGATATTATCAGATTAAATCAGATTATCCATAAAAAAATACAGCGAGTGTACAAGGAAAATGTATTGTCAAATTTTTAGCTAAATAAATATTTCTCTACACACAAATTTATGGGTCCTTTAAAAGGACTAGGTAAACAACTACCCCACTGCTAACTGTGCATAGAGTGCATACTTGCAGTATCTACTTAAAATAACACAGGCTTTTTTGTACAGGCTAATGAACACAAAAATCTGTTGTGGATTATTTATGCTATTTAGTCCTCTTATGAAATTTTTTGTAGGGTCAATGTTATGAAAATTTAAACTCATGAGTTAAAAATAGAATATAGGTAGTCAATACTTAATACATTATTACAATACTAACTCATGTATCATAATGATATATATTGATTCTTATTTGTCTGACACTTCACCTCCGGAGACCAAACTGCGAAACTCTAATGTGAAATATATGCTTACATCATTTGAAAACTTGAAGCGACAATAATAAATTTATAGTCAAAACTTTCTCATAGGATTCTGGCCCCAATAAGATGTGTCAGAATAACTCTGTGTCCCTTGCCTATTCCGATGGAAAACTCGACGAGATTCCTTCCTCTATGTTAGGAGTTTATAAGCAATATTATATTGCTATGGCGATTTTTTATTGTGTTTTACTTGGCTTGGAGATCTGTTGTTATCAATTTCCTTAGCCTTTTAAGACTATCGTAGGGTCGTGTTACAGTTTAACTAGATTCAGCTGGATACTATTACTTTACATTGAGCGAATACCTATCTGCCTTTCACAACCCAATAATTTGGTATCACGGTACCTCTTAGTAAGACTGATATAACAATTTCCTTGTTTCTGATTATTTATCAATACCGACTACCAAACGCCTACAAATGACAGCTGGGATTAACGATATTATTTTTTTATTTATTTACGCAAACAGAAGTGGTCTTTGTTTGATATAACATTTTTTTTTAATTACCGGTTAATCATTTTTATTTCACTTCGGTCTTATATTTTCATTAAAATTTTACAATACCTAAAAATAATTATTCTAGTCAGGGAAGTATAATTTTCTACAAGAGTACCTAATTTTATCGAAAATATATTTCGTATACGGTAATATATGGGGAAACTTCATCGTTCCTGTTTCTGATTAGGCAAGTCTGCTGGGACTAGGGCCTAATAAAATTTGCTAAACGAAAGATTTACGATGTATTAAGTAATTGAGATCAAGACCTTGATCAGAAATTCAATTTTCGGTAATACGGAAGTAATATGACTAAATTTTTTAAAGAAATTGTAAATGATATAAATGCGGATATGAGTGGTATTGCGATATAGAGGTAAAGAGGGGTTAAGTAATTAGTGTGAGGCGTACTTCTTTAATTACTTGATCTTGTTACTTTAACATTTGAAGAATAACTAACTGAAAAGAATTATGTACGAGTACTTACACTTGACACGGAAACTAGAGTTTCCGTAATAAAATTCCATAATTAATTCATGAATCCCCGACCGGTCCTATGAGACCGCGCTGGTATTGTTTTACTATTGTGTCTCGTTTATACCTATCAAATACCCGCAGGTAAGAAAATACCTGCGGGTATTATTTTGATAGGTTAAATATCTCAAAATATGGCGTCAATAAATTCTTCCGTAACACTGTTGACTGGACGTGTGTTTAAAAAAACTAGCAGCATTGCAATAACCTTTTTCATATTTATTGTTCTTAGATACCAAAATGCTGAACAAGAACATTGCTATCGCCGTCGCTGTGGTGCTGGCCATCGTCTGCCTGGCTGAGGCCAGGGAGGAAGGTCCTCACGACATGGCTGATGCTCTTCGCATGCTTCAGGAACTGGACCGCTACTATACCCAGGCTGCTAGACCAAGGTATGTTGGTTTATACTTAGAAACACATTTTGAGTATAAAGCGGTATATAGGAAAGAAATAAATGAAAATGATCCGGGTGATAATGATCTTGATGGTAGTAAAGATCTCCGCTTTATAGTTGAAATGGTTTTAACAGTTGATGTAGGTTTTGATAGAGACAATAGGTGGACTGGTCTGATAAAAATATCATCCAGAGAGGTTTCTGTACAACAACACTTGGCTTGGAGATGGGACGACTCCAAACATGGCATCTCAGAGAGTGGCAACAGGTAACGATAAAATCTAAAAATTAACTAATTAATATAGAGCAAAAATGTCTTTTGTTAAATCCCCGATAATTTCTTAGAAATGCTACAACATTTCTTAAAATATTGTATTACTTAGTCAAAACTCAAACTACCATCAAAAGATTTAGAATTCAATGGATTTTAACAAATTATTTAAGTATTTTGCAGTAAAAGTTAAACACGGCAAAACGTTGGCTTTTATGGACTCGTAAAACTTCAATTCGCTTTAAACAAAATAAGTTTTACTTAGTTTAACTTCACCTTGAACGGTCCCTATGTTGTTACGACGAGAGTGAAATCGAAAAAGTTTCAGCTTAGTACAAACTTTCTGGATAAAGTCAGTTTCCTACAACTGTATCTTTATTCTAGTTTAAAACCTTGGACAAACTCATTAATTTTCATTAATTATACGTAACTTTAATCAATCATTGGATAGCTTAAAACTTTATCGTTATCATTCATCAATTTTAAATAGAAAGTTTTCAAATCAAGAAGGAAATTATGTAGTAGACAAGTTCTAGAATGTTTTAAACAAAATTGGAAAGGTGGAACTAGTCAAAATTTAACTATTACGATTGCTAGTACCGAACCATAAATTAAAGTACTAGAAAATGTATCAATTCAAGTGAAAAATCTCATAGAAAACACAAAAAGTAGCAATTGATTTTACAAAAACGCTATTAAAATTTATATATGACATTTCCAAATAATTATTATGACATGTCATACGCTATGCTTTCTAAAAGGGAAATAAAATGAAAATTATTCACTCTTTTTTGCGTTGACGCCAACGTCTATTTGTGATGGATAATAGCATAATAACAAATCCAAAAAAATATAACCTTAGATCTGACCTCTACGGAATAAAATTTAATGTAAAACTTAATTACTTATTGACTTATAGTCTTGACATTGTATCACTTTTATTTCTGGATCTGTCTAGTGGGTGTTTCGAAAAATCCTCATTAAATACTTGAGATTAATATCGTACTAAACGTTGTTTGGCTGACTTGCTTCCTTTCATGGTCGAATAATCTTTTTGTTCATTAAACTACAAATCTGCGACATAGACGTTAGAAGAATTCTTAATGAATATCTACTTAACATATTGAAGAGCGTGTGATCTATCACATTTTGTCATCGGTGCGGAGATTTTTAAAGTTGATAATATCTTAATGTCACGTATCGGAAAGTTCTTGTTATCCCCCGCAGAAATCGATCTTAGTTGTCTGTCTATTATTACCGTATACGTTTTATGAACATGTGTATCAGTTGAATGGCTTTTATCAAATTTGAAGTCTATAGTTTCTTACATAATTGTAAACAATGTTATATCCAATTCCGAAGTCTTTGTTGTAGCATCAGCGTCATCGATAGTATTAGAATCACCTTCCTGTTCTATTTTCGGCCCATTATCAAAATCACTCGTCATTATTACCATTAATAAAGGATCAGTTTCATAGTTGACCTTTTGACTAGAAAGTATATATAACTCGAAGACAATGAAAGGGTCTGAACAATAAAAGTACTCAAGCAAAACAATTTGATTTCGCGGAAGGAAGAAACCGAGCATTAACGAACTCAAAGTTGACGTGACAATAAATACGCCCCAAATGTCTATTTAAGAAGTCTTTTAAAATGCCTATCAATTACAACAATTAACCTAACATCCATCAGTATCACTTTCAGCCAACACTCTGAGGACCCAAGACAGCCGAAATTCAATCTTACTCCTTTGACACAGAAGTAATTTAGACCGCAAGACCAATTTTGTCACTGGACAATTTCCCTTTGTTGCGTGTATTCTGTGGTGATTTTGAGCGGGAAGGGCGTGCCATTGCACAAAGATGCAATTGGGACAAGATGAGGCCTGATGTCAGGGGGGAAATTACTACGTAGCCCGCAGCTTCAACTGACCGGGATAATTCAAAACCTTTGTGGCTAAATTGCTGTTCGCCTACACGAAATCCACTAGCTTGATGAAAAGTGTGAATTTTGTTTGACTTTCTGATCTATAGAAAAGCAGGGCAGGGAAATAATTTATGAATGCAAAGAGAAAGTTGGACCATTGTGTAAGTGAGATGGCGCATTAGTATCCCCTGGGGTTTGAAGTCAGATTGTAATTGTTTATCTTTAGCATATTAAAATTTTAATTCCGTTTTAAATTACAGTGATTTGACAAAGGGAGGTAAATCTATTTTAAGATTATAATACAAATATTTGAAATTAATTTAAAATAAGAATAAGTAGAGAGTATTAAGTATTAAGTATAGAGCTATGGTAGAACTGAAGTATCGAAAAGATAATTTAATATTGAAAATTGCAACATTGGGCATTTTAATAGTGCTAACAAGCAGGTGTCTGGAGGATATTGTCACAAAGCAGCGAGTTAGTGACAAATTTACAAACTACCAACACCGTTGACCAAGTTACAGCTAGTTTCCTTATTACTTCGCAGTGTGGGCAGACAATCACTGAAGTTTACCAGTACAGACTATGTTTGAAGTTAATGTAAAACGTCTTTGTGGGGGACAACCCTGTTAACACATTCCCAGGATTCTGGTCTGTTGCCCCTTACTTGTCTAGATTTAGTTTTCTAATCTGATTTTGGTCCTTTGTTAAGTTTTCGGGATGGATCTAACTGGTCAAATGTGGTTGTACTGTGTGAGGTACATCTCTGCTTAAAGCTTCAGGGAATATGCGACTTTGTGATACTGATGCCTCCTACGCATAAAGTCGCTACAAACTGTTTTACTAAATATTACGCAACTGTATTTATTATAAAAAAGGAAAATAAATTTTGATCTTAAAATGATTTATTGATTAAAAAAAACACATTGGTTTAAAATTTTCCACAAATTACAAACTCTTACATAATATGGTTTTTAAAAGCTTGACTAGTGCTTGTAGTAGTAGAAAAGTACAAAAACATAACAAGTCTTAAGACATATTTTGTCTAAAAAATGAACTTCTATCCAGTGAACGAACTTATCATAATAATATGAAGCCGTACCTTTCCACATTTGGATTATTGGTACCGTGAGGATAATATGAGTACGTTTTAATCAGAGGAATATTTTTCATAGCAATATACCGCAAATTCTCACCGGTGGGTGAGCCTATTTTTAGCCGTATATTGCATATTTTTATTGTATATTTTTAGCTCCATATTTTTCACCATATCGGTGTAGTATACATCTATTATTATTATTCCTGCAAGTTTGATAAAAGTATTTCACACGCTAAAAGAAAAATTATAAGTAATTTAAAAATTATATTAAAGATGAATTCTCTCTGACATTTTTATTCGATAAGTTGATTGATGATTTCACTTAGAGGTACTAAATCGATTTGTAACAGACCTAAAATGATCTAATATGGGCCATAAAATAAATGTCAACAATTTGTCATTCATGAGTTTTGACATCATCACCGAGTTACACAGAAAAGTAAATTGATACATTAGTATCATGACAATTCTAATGAAGAAGAATGGATATACTGTATAACATGTTTTTAGGGAAAAAAATGAAGCTTAAGTAATTTATCTGAAAACATGATTAAACAGTATACTTGAACGGTATCATTTTTTTCTGACATATGTCAAGTGCCTTGGGAAATATTGTATGTAAATGTCATCCTACTAATAAAATAAATGAGAAAGTCTGTATGTGATGACGGTTATAATATTCATATACAATCGCAACTTTACTGGTTGAACAGATTTGTATGAAAATTGGACCACGAGTAGATTCTACCTGGATTAAGAAAGGTATAACGTTCTGTGGGCGTGCGCTTGGCACTGGTGTGGGCTTGCCGACGGTGAACAATGAGTAGCTCGCCGTCTGAAAGTCCGGTAACACACGGTAACATGTCAGCAAAACCGTAGGGGCTCAGCAGGGTTAAAGCCTACTGGGGCCACGGGTTCGCTTCTGAAAGGAAAACTGTAGGTTTTAGTCAGTGAAAGTCTGATACTACCGTCACCAAAGAGCGAGTGATTGAAGTGATTAGACGATGCCCCACTTACAAAAAACTTTCTGTAGATTTTTTTTTTCTGTCATGTAGCAAAAACAGACTTCAGAAAACGAAATCTAAACTGTCTGTGCCTTCTTCATTCAAACTCAGACTATCTTAGTTCAGGCTACCAGATTCATGCATAGTGAGCAGGATATGCATGCGTCATAACCACATTTATGTTGACGCCAAAGTTTCTAAAGCAGACATGTACGAGTATATTCGTAGGACGTTGTCTCCACGAAATCAAGTCTTGTGTTACACCCACGGAAATTGTCTTGTGAGTGTGACATATGGCTAAGGGTTGTGTGGTTTTACATTAATGTTAGCAACACCCACTTGAGGGTTTTCAAAGTGATATTAGAAGTTATTTTGAAGTTCTCAGTAGTCATAACCAGAGTAGTGAATGGCGATTGAGAGCTTTGTCCTGGAGTGGGATCGTACATCTTAAAAGTTCTTGTGAGTATTAAAATGTATAGTAGTTGGTTAAGTCGAAATATTTGATTTGCTTCTCTTTCTCAGCTTTTACGAGGTTCTGGTCATATGAGATCGACTAATACTGTGGGTCGAGTTAATTGATCTACCAATGCTATAGCCAGGTTATTAGCAGCAATAGTCATTCAGTGACGATAGACCGACATTTTTTTTGGTGGTTTTTCTTGACGAATATCTCAGAAGTTTTACAAAGTTAGTGCTGAATAATCCTAGCCACTTGGTTATGTTTGTAAAACTACTAGCCGTTGATCAAACGAGAAATACCTGAAGATAATTTAGATTTTACTAATGTTATAAGTTGAATCAGTTTTAGTAATGATGAAGGACCAACGAAATCTAGATTACTCTCACAACTTACTTTACACAATTCAATTTCAAAACGATACTAACCTCAGCCTACGCCCTGTTCTACGTAATAAAAGTATTCTAAAGCTTTTGAAATGCCTTGAGTTAGCTGCATAACAATCAAGTATTTCTTTGTTAAAATACGTAGTTACTCTCCGTCGCCGAGAATTTCAATTAGGCTTTTCTGTATCCTTTACAATGAAATTTAAAAATAATGTTTTGTACAGTAGGTTGGTGCTAATGCAATTTGCAGTTCCTGTTTTAGACGTGTTCTTCTTTATTGTCGAGTTTAGACTCTTTGTTATGCTTATGAGTTACAGTGGGAGTTTTCTGCCTACTCTCTTGACATATATGGCATTTCTTATAGCTACTTTACTTTTTCAGTTACCAATATTGGTCACAATCAAAAACTTAAATTAAAAGAAATGAGTAGTCTCTTGTAAAAATGAGGAATTTTGTTTTTTTCTTTTCGAGATCTATGCGAGGCTAATGATAGAGTCGTACAGGTTGCTAAATACGGGTCGGAAAAAATTTAGCTAAAGATATCGATACGATAAGAAGAAGAAGAGGAATTCCAACCATGAAACCATGTACTTAAGCATATTTAATGGCATATTAGTCAAATCTATTTGAGGGGCAGCAAAGGTGTTATATTCATGTATAAATGTAGTTAAACAAAATTGAAAACAAAATTGATGATAGTGTTTCAGACGATGCGATTTACAGCGCATGTACATAAAAAAAACCCCTAAAAAAGAAAGTTGAATTATGAGACCTGTTTTAATTTTACATTTGTAAAATAATTAACCTTAAATATAACCCAGTCGATACAAAATCTGTATAAAGAACAAACTAGTCTGAACAAAACATTGATGTTTATTTTCAATCGGAGTTCCGTACGGATCAAATAAAACTCTATGAATACATATCGACTTATTTACCCGAAAACTTCAAAGCTCTGCGAAACGACACGTGTCAAAAAAAGCCCTGTCCAGCAGCTTTGACCTATATGTTAATACTAGGTTTCTGCCAGCGGTTTCACCCGCATAGTTTTCTCCATACAAACTTTTGACCCCTGTCTCATTCCCTTAATACAGTATTCCAGAACTTATTTTAGAACACAGACACCTCCTACATTGTCCAGTACATTTATAAATTTTTAGATCCAATAATTTACCTAACCCGTAAACTATTTTCTTAACATTGATTGAAATACTGGTGAAAGGTAGCCAATCTTTTAGTATTCTATAGGATGGGAATTACATGACTTAGAAATCAAAGCCAATCGTCGCTGCGCGTGCATAACCGCGGAACAACAGTTGGTAAATACCGCGTATCGGTTATTGAACAATTTTACAGGAGGTGAAAAAAACTGAATATCTAAGTCATTTGACTATATTTTACGGGCTGAACTATGTATTAACTTTTTTCGTGATTTACCTGTTAACGTAAATTTAAGAAATAAGACCCGTAAAATATAGCCAAATGTCTAAGATATTCAGTTTTTTTTCACCTCCTGCTAAATCGTTCAAAACCCGATACGCGGTATTTACCAACTGTTGTTCCGCGGTTATGCACGCGCAACGACGCAATGCCTTTCTGCCAACGGACATCCCGATATACGGCGTGTCCACTTCGCTCCGTCGTTTATACCAAGTACGTTGAAGGACTGAAACAATTTATCTGCAGCGTTCTTCACATTCGATTCCAATTTAGATGTTTTCAAAGCTAGATTGAATACGTTCTAAATATACCAGTGCAACTCACCATTAACGATTGCATCACTTCTTATATCAGGTGGAATTGCAGCTAAGCGCCCGATTATATCATTGAAAAAAAAAACTCCCATCCCATAGGAACATCTAAAACAAGCAGTAATCCAAAGAAATCACTTAATCGCGTGCCGAATAATGGGGATTCTCCAATGTCTCCGTGCTTACTCAAAGAGTCGCATGTCCAATTTTGATGATTACGTGCTTAAAATGTTTACGATGCATTAGCAAAAGAGATTCGGGCTTTCGGTAATGCGTTAGTAAGATTATTCTTCCATAGATATAGTGTAGATGGAACATTTTTAGCACACATTTCATTAGAATACAAGTTGATGTTTTTTTTTTTTTTTTTTTGTTTTGTGTTGGTGAAATTGTGAGAACCAAGGTTACCAACATAGCCCGAAGAATCGCCAAACTTAAGTGGCAGTGGGCAGGGCACATTGCTCGTAGAACAGATGGTTGATGGGGACGGAAGGTTCTGAAGTGGCGGCCACGTACCGAAAGACGCAGCGTTGGAAGGCCTCCCACAATGTGGACCGACGACGTGGTGAGGGTCGTGGGAATCCAATGAATGTGAGACGCACAGGACGGGTCGCTGTGGCGACGCTTGGAGGAGGCCTTTGTCCAGCAGTGCACGTCTTTTGGCTGACATTAAAATTGTAATTTACATACCTATTCACAATATTCTGTCGCTTAAACAAACTTAGAGGTCTTGAAATCAGACAAAAGATGTCACTTTGAATTTTTATCCCTTCATTTTATGTATCAGGTAATAAATATTATATTAATGTCTTCGGTTTTTCGTTACCAATTTACCTGATGGTCTCACCAGTAATCAATTTTGATGTTAAATTTTAATATTATGAATTTTGATCGGTACTTAGAGCCTAACTGAAGTCGTCTTAACTGAAAAGTAAATTAATTTAGTAATTGAAGCTGTCAGATAATGTAAGAAATTTTTAACTTTGAAATTAATTCACCCTAGAGTTTACAAGTTAATGTAAGTTATATCAGCAAAATCCAAAGGATAGTAAATAATCTGTAAACCATGAGAAGCAATAACATAATGTATTCCTCGAGATTTTTTAGTGAGCGCTTTATTTGTTTCTTTAATTTTATGAATTAGTTTTTCTCTTTCTTCTTACTTTAATAGCAATCGATTGAAAAATGTGTGTTCTTTATATTTTAAGCTACAATTAGATAATTTAAACCGACTCCATAAACCAACGCATTTCTGAACGCGAGTTACTAATTGGCAGAATTGCTGTTTAATTTTGTTCCACACGCAGCAAAGTGATCACCCAAATTTATGAATTATTCAAGGTGCTCACAGTTAAAATCCATATCCATCTTCAGCATATTAACAAATTAATAATTCAATAATTTTAAGTGCATGGTTAGTTAGTGTTTCCTTAATTTATTCCTGTCACCTGTCACTAACATCGTTCAGTCATATTGGGTCTAACAAGGGATTGTTTTGATTGAAGTGATCTTGTTATAGTTAAAGTTTTAGTTCATATTGACGAATATTGATTTTGGATACTTGTGACGTATATGAACGAGAGTCGTGTTTATGAAGGGTGGGTAGGTTGGATTTTGGCCGAAGGGTTTTATGAGACCGGGAAGAAGGTATATATGAGCGGTATGGTCGCTCAAATGTCTTTCAACGTTGATGTAATTGCTTTTTTTGTCACGGAAAAAAAAGAGTTTCCATGGAGTTTCTTGTTTTCTTTATATATCTATGCTTTGAGATGTGCAAATTTTCCCTTCCTTTTGTAAATGGCAAAAAATTCAAAAGTATCTTTATATTTTTTTTAAATCAAGTCAAGTTGACACACATTGGACTTTAGAGCCCGAAAAGTCGTTATGAAAAGTCGAACTTTTTTTTACTCGATTTATGGTTACTGTTCTGGGAATTGTAGTGTTTGAAAATGTCATGTTTAAATTTTTGAGAAACAATGTGAACGGTTCTGAGCATACCAGACACACGATATGTTGGAAATTTAAAAATTAAATGACTAGAAACAAAATGATTATTGAAATAGCAGAAAATAAAGATACACTAGTATATAGAAACGATATGTAACATTGCATCAAACCTAAATAAACATGATAAAGACGAAATAATGCAAGTTGTAGTCTATTGTTTGTAGTGTAAACTGCTTGGTTTCTCTGTATCTGTAGGTATATCAATATTCAAATCAATATTGTTCTGTGTAGGAGTGTTTATTAGTGTAAACCTTACTTTATGTTAATTGAGCTGTTAGAACTACAAAATGACAGGTTCTACCGTGAAGTGAGTGGGACGTTTCGTAGATATCAGATCGTAATGCTCATAAATAGTTTTCCGAATTATGAAAATTCATAGCAGTAATAAAGTAAGAGGCCAAACGATTTCGGTATATCGACGAGCGCAATTTGCAATTACATTAATTTTAACTTAATGAGGATTCATTAACAGATCTGGTAATCTGATCACACACTGTAATTATTCCGAGAACAGGAATTCAGGTTAACGCCCGATGCGTTTGGTTTGTGAATTACACTACAACCACGTGATCAATATACGGGAAGATTATGTTTAATTCAAGTATTGCTTTATAAATGCTCTCAATAACGAAAATGGAAATCTGCTGTTTTCTGTATTTTGACGAGCTAGCAATAAAAAGCGGCTATTGTATGTTTGTGGATCATACAAAGATTACAGAAAACTTTTTTATTTGAAATTATATAATACATACCAACCAGATTATAGTCCCTATTTTTATCAAAGTCCACGTCGGAAAGAACCATGAAATCCAAAAAAATCACCAAAATTCACCAAATTGATAAAAAGGGGGACCAGCCAGTACACGTGCAAAGCCGCTGGTAGATGCTAGTCACACAATAAACTGTAATGCCAGTTTTAGTGCTAATACATCTAAGAGGCTTGTCAAACTGATTACCATACAGTTTAAATTATAAATACACAAGACCGAAGCATGTAACACAAAATATGCTCTCTGATATTTCAACGGATTAACTCAACCAAGGATTCATTTAGAAAATAGAATTTCTACTTGCTGTACGGTCTTGTAGACAGACGCCAGGCGCGGCGCGACGACTCTGCATTCAATAATAATGTATCTGTTGAAGAAAACGACGATTTTGTTATAGCTATAACTTACATTTATATTGAAAGGAACAGACAGTTGCATTGCGTTTTGTCACATCGCGTTTCTTTGCAAAAGTCTTGACTTAATTATAAATTATCTTAGACCTATAGAAAATAGAATCTCAGCATGATGCAAATTATATGGACGTGGTCTGCACCGCTTGGCCGGAGCACCGCCGTGTCCGTATGAAGAAAACCTCCGGCGGTTACCACTCGCGTCTGTCTCTAGTACGGAGCAAGAGAGCATGGGAAGCATCTCCTTCTACAAAAGGGTGGTACGAGCAAAGGGGGTGATGGAAAGCGTGAGAGAGAGAAATTTCATGTACCAGCCATTGCTTTAGACGTCCAGAGCGTTGAAAGTCGCAGGTCATCCTCGGCCACTGTAGGTGTAGTAGATGGTGAGCAATGTTTAACTTACTGTTCAGTAAGAACCAAGCCCCAGCCGATGTCGCATTGTGTTCCATGTGCGCCTCAAAGAGTTGTGTCAGGAAAACATGCCGCAGGATAAGTGATTGTCTCATCAATGCAGACGTCTACCTGCAGGATTATTCGATAAAACTTACGTAGTTCTGGAGCACAAAAAGCGTGATATTTTCTTTAGCGTTCCAGAGTGGGTTTTAATCGTAGGGAGTGGGGCCAGGGGAATGTGAAAATAAACCCTGGGACCTGGAACAAACGCAATGAAGGAACAGAAGTTGGGTTTTAGTCAGTAAAAGACGTCCTCCCGCTTTACCCAATGCGAGAGAAGTCATTGAATGATTTCCCACCTAAAAAAAAGTGCGAGTTTTAGTGGATAAAAATCTGACACTTTCTGTCGTTTGTAATACCAAAGATGTTCTTCGATGATTGCCCACACCAAAACTAAAAAAAAAATGATGCAAAAAAAACGAAGTTTGACCTTTTGCAACATTGTTGCCATACGACGACTGATGGCACCATTGCTGTGAAGTGTGTGATTACGATAAACTATCGTTAGTTAACCTAATATGTTTATATTAACGGTTGGTTGCACCATTTAATGAACGCTTCGAGTGTCACGCTAATTACACGATTTGTTGAACTGTTAAGGATATTATCGGTTTATCACAACTTATCGCGATTGTGGTGCCACTCTGTGATGCGGAATTTATTAGCGCTCGCGTTTATTTTTCGCTCATTATGGTCGGAAATCATACAATGACTTTTGACTACCACTTTTAGACAGCAGCGGCGTGGGATTGGGATGGGGTATGCATTTGTTCCTTCTTTGCTTTGCGTTCCAGGGCCTATTATCAAGTACATTAAAAAAGAAACTGACTGACTGACATATCAACGCACAGCCGAAACTAAAGGGACTAAGAATGTAAATATTTTGCGCAAGGCTTCCTTTTATGATCTTGACAAGCATTAAGGAGTTTTTGTAAATTTAACTTTTAAGAGGGTGAAAAAGGGGATTTTTTTATTGGTTAGATTTTTAATGCTGTTATTACAGCGATTCATTAGAAGATATGTTATTTTCCCAACATTTTAACAGCTGTAGTTAACACGATAAGCTTTCCCTTTTGTTTTTGTAAGGTAGCTGTGTACATAAATACAGAAGAATCTTCTCACATTTCAGGTGGTCTGACCTTTCAATGAATATTTACAAACCCAATTTGATATTTACTGGAAACCAATTATTTATTTAGCGACTCAATCCTTTTAACTTTATTTGCCTTGTCGACAACTGTCAGTCACACGGCGTTGTCACTTTTAGGCCCAAATATTTTGGATGTACAAGTTGGTTGCCTAACCTACGTTTATGTAATTGAAAGTTACTTAACGAATGATTAGGTCATCGGGCTTTTGAGATAATTGTTTTCTTTAGACAGTTGTTGTTATTAGTTATTACTTGTATATGGAACATTTTAGCTGCTTGGTAATAACGGTGCAATATTCTGTAGCAACAAGTATAGTGAGCAACCCACAATTACGGCCCATTAACTTTCCTAGACAAGAGGGCTGAATCCCAGCATTGGGAGCATTGAAAGGCAGAGTATTTTTTGTGTGTATAGTTAGCTGAGCTACTAGATTTTTTTATTTGTTCTTATAAAGCAGGTCTGATAGAAGAAATTTCGTTAGAAATAAGCAGCACCTTTGTACTCTTCTATCTGTATTTGTTATTTTTGATGTTAAGTGTTTTTGTGTACATAAATAAATAAATAAAAAGATTTTGCATGGGGTGATTTTAGGGTCTTACTTTTGTGACCACGAAATAGCATAAAAAATATACCTTAAATAAACTTAATACAACTTAAAAAAAAGCACTTTTAGTTTGAAATATATACCAATTTCTTTGCTCATATAGTTGCAGTAGCTACTTTACTTCTTTGCCGTTTTCAATTGAATAACGCGTTGCTGTTCCCTCTTTGTGATAACTTAGAGTATGTCGATGTATTATTCATAAACTGACTTTATGCTTTTTGATAACACTGAAAACACTCGTAACTATAACCTCAGTTTATGAAAGAAAGTATAAAGAACTTTGTAGACAACAGTTTATTGAAAATTCCTGAAATTTGGAACACTCTACTTTTTATGATTTTCAACAGTAGTAGATAAGTGATAGAACCTGAAATCCTAAATAAATCCAAGTTATTAGACTTTCCTTACCTGCCTTACTCCGGTTCTAAAAGAATCTAAGCAATGCAAAACGATTTACATATAAAATCTCTTCTTCAAACAGAATCTAAAATTAGAATAATTCCGAATTAAATTATTCGAACAATTTTCGTAACACCACTTTGATACGGAACGAAACTCGATCGTATCTTGGCCGTGTTGAGTAGTGTTGTTAGCACGATTGTTATATCGATATCGATATTGGCAGGATCGACCGCCGCGACGTTGCGGATGGAGACCGCGTCGATCCAGACTTGTTAAATCGCGCTGTGCGGCTCCTCGTGCTGCAGAAATTAGACAACATTTACTCCTACCACACCCGACCAAGGTACGATAATCGATGTTTCCCTCCCAACATCGATAATTCAGCGCACGTTCGTATTTGATGTATTTCCTGCATGCTTTATCCTCCTTGATTGTTAGTTTGTTAGAGGGAATCGAATCTGTATTTTCGGTCGAAAACAAATAATAGTTTCGTCAATAAATGTTTCTATGAATATTGATAGCGTGTTCCCGAAAATAATAGTTCTTTAGGCTGGCCAATACATGTAACTGATTGGAAAACGATTGTGTGGGCGGAAAAAAATAACGAGTTATTTAGGATTATAATCATGTTCCGGTAAAAAGATCCGCAAGTAATAGAAAATAACAAATAGGTAACTATGTTATTGTTGTTTTGTTCCAATGTATTTCGGTAAGGTTATTTGCTCAAAAATATCTAATTTAAATCTCTAATTTAGTTCCTAGTCAAAATTAAAGTATCCTTTATTATACTTATCCATAAACCAAGACTTTCGATAAATTCTCTTTGTAACGTTGGGGTTGCATCACTATATTATATGAATATTTTGAATTTTTTATGCACTTGTGTATGTATGTATTCAATCACCTTGTTTGTTGACTAATGTGTGTTTCATGCGTTTATTTTGATGAAATTTTACTTTGTTTGAAAAAGTTTGTTTTATGAGAAGTGGAGATGGTCGTTTACGGTACTTTAAACACTCACCACACTTATATATTGTATTTGCTGCAATAGCTTGTTCTGTATTTTTTTCATGCTGGGTCAAAAATATAAATAAAAAAAGTACAAAGCAAGAAAATATTTCCAACATGGAGCTAGAAGCATTGTCGTAAAACACGGGCTACACATAATATATATTACACTAAGAGTTGTAAAAAGAAAATCTTTTTCATGTTTCAGCATGAGACGAGAACACAAAATGGAATCATATGTCATGAACAGGTGGGGTTCTAGAGACAAAATTTAGTGCAATATACAACATGTTACTGTAGCAATGCAGGGTGTGCATTGTTTCAACACCCCATTTAGAAAATTAATTTACAATCATGATCTGAAATTTTACATAAAAGAACTTGTTATTCTAATTGTAGGAAAACAAATGCACACACAATAATTCTAGTAACGAAATCAGGATAAGATAGGTTATTTTTTAACTTAAAATAATTCTTAACTATCATAGGTATTTTTTACCTAGTAAAAGTAGTCAAGAACTATTTTAAATACACGTTTACTTCTTTATAATATTAGAATTGTGAGATAAAACCGGCAAGTATCTAATAAAATCATTTTGGATCATTTGGATTTACGCGAATGTACACACAATCATGATGTGCCAAGTTTGGTTTTGCTCGAAAATACACACGTGAAACATCACATTAACTGTAGTTGGTTTACTACGGCTGAACTAATTATAGCCAATTCCATCAATGAAACTCGCCCAGATCAGCACGTCTGCCCTGCGTTCGAGAGCTGCCAGTGTCAATATTCCTCACTAATGTTGACACTTCAGATCACACTAAATGGAAAATTACACCAACGGAACTGTCATTGGTCTAATTTTCCCTTGACCGTTTGTCGAAAACGCGAAACGGAGAAATTAAATGCAAAGGTCGATCGTTGAATCAGTGATGATGAACTTTTTTTATTTTTATTTTGCTTTCGCACGATTTTTGGATTTCGTTAGAGTCAAGTTTTCAGTCACTTTAACCTATCAATACCCGCGAAACGAGACACAATAGTAAGACAATAACAGCGCGGTCCAATGAGACCAGTCGGGGATTCATGAATTAAGTTACTTTCCGTAATAAGTTTCATTAGAACTCGGGTGTAACACGTTCTAATGTCTTTGCGGTATTTGGCAGATATGTACCTATCGAGTCAGCCTTCTCGGCCAGATTCGCAGTAGTAGGTACAGTAATTGTTTATTTCAATGATTCTTCATATTGTCCAGTTGTGTAGACACTTGATTTACAACACAATGTCCACTAATAATGAATTTAAAACAGCTCTGAACCTCACTCGAAAAATCCAACCAAAAACTGATCAAGAAATACAATGAGGATCGAGTCAAACCACCAAAGTACGTCAACGAAGTTGCAAACCTGTCAGTTTTCTATCGATTGCATTTCGAGACGCACGACAATCTACCGATACTTCGTTAGACATCCCGCTCACATGCACTAAACGATTTGGAAACAAAAACATTAATTGCGTATAGCTAGCTATATCAAATGTTGGCATGAGGAAGACTCGAAAGAGATTTGAAAGATACATGACAATATTCAACGGACAGGAAAGAAAAAAACAACATCTCGATAAATAATTCCGTGTAGGTGTTTCCGAATTCAATTTTCAATGATGTCAATCAATATAAAAAAAAAACATACCGCGTTTGAACACTTCAAGTGTGGTTATCAAAGAGAGTCAAAATTCACTGCAGTATGGTTTTATATTCTGTTTTGGACAGAAATTTTACGCGACATGATTTTCAAAGGCTGCTTCAATAAACTGTATGACAGTAAACAGACCGGTTTCAGCATAATTCTGACAGTTTCCGAAATTTTTCGGTCATTTTACGAAAGTTGTTGAAACTTGCACATTTCAGTTTCATGTTGTGGTTTATTTTTTAATCCAAAACTATCAACTTCTTTTGTGTGAAGCGAAGCTCGTTTTGGCAGGACTTTCATTCTGGATTTATTTCTTTTGAGAAAACATGTTTTTAAAAGTGTCATTAGTAAACGTGTGAACGGATGAATAGGGAAAGGTAGGCCAGAAAAGAAAATGGGGGGTTAAGTAAAGATTGATATTAAAGAAAGGAGAGGAAGTAGAGATAGCATGCCCCCGTCATGCTATCTCTTACCAGATACAATGGAATAAAATAACGTGTTGCCCACAAATAACAAGGGACAAGGGTAAGAAAATGAAGACGACGATTTTCTTCTTTTCGTATCGATGCTCTCATTAAACTTTTTCTGTCCAGTATTTGGCAACCTGTATGCCTTTCGCATTGGCCTCGTTTAGATCCTGCAAAGTAAATACAGGTGGTAAACTCAAAAGACGGCGATGCGTAAGTTCAGATTGAAACATGCAGCGAAAGCTCATAAATGCCTTTGGTTGTTATGACTAGAAGCTCCAGCAGACGTGCACGACGCAATAATGTGGTATAGAAACAATGCTCGTTGTTTCAAAGATTTTCTTCAGTTAATATTTCCGTTGAGCCAATTCTGATAAATATGGAAAAACTACCGAAGTAATTCTATAATTTTCTGGTTTCGGAAAAAGTGTATTTTTTTTAGAATAGGTACGTATACTAGTAGTAAAAATGTCATTTTGTATAAATAACTTTGAAATGAAAATTCTACGAATATTCGTTTCATTTTAGCAATTTGGCAGATCAAAGAAAATGCCGCTTAGTACCAACCTATTCATACATGACTGACATTTTCTTAAACATGGGAAATGTTGGAATTTAGACTACGCAACGTAACATGAAAATGTGAAAGTAGAAGGCTGGCATTGAGGTAGTTACTACTTCCTTTTAGTTTCTTACAAACAAAAAATATGTGAAGTATAAAAATAGATTTATTATGGTGCCTAGATATATACATATTTAATGTATAAAAAAATGCAAAAATTATAAAAAAAAAATCATGTATTTCATTGTTCATCAAAATTCATTCACATGATGAATATTTTGACGCTCAATGAAATTTTGACGCTGTCCACGGAAAGTGTCCAAAATGCTGGCGGTATTGTTACCTTCTAAAACTTTGCTGATTTCTTGACCAACGAAATTCTCAGGCTTCTGATCACATGTAGAGACGACTAGATGTTTGCTGATATTTCGAAAAAATCGTTGTAAATTAACTGAATTATGATAAACAGGCAGGTCTGTCCATAGCAGATAGAGATTCGGGGCTAACAATGATGGTGATGATGATAATGATTCCTTTATTCAACTGTTCTCATATAGCACTCACAATACAGTGCTATATGAGAACAGTACTGTATAAATAGAATATTAGTGAAATAGTAGTTTAACTGTTACATTTTTGTTCACAGGTTCGGCAAACGCTCTGATGCCTACACGAACTGGGCCAAGGATCTCGAAGTAAGTGAAGCCTTTTTACTCAAATACTTTTAAATGTCACGCTGATATTAAAAAGGCACTTTGTATAGTTTCTTAAGCCTTTACGTTTAAAGGGTTCAATGAATTGGTAATTGCCACACAAGAAAACTCATAGAAATATTTTCTTACTGATATTTATGCAAAAACCATATCCAGGTACAGGACGTAAAAGATCAAGATAAAGATACTTACACTTTTACTTATACATTTTACCGGGCGATTTTTCGTTGTGACAATTTTTGACTTCCACGTGCCTGAAGCCGCTAGGAGAAGCACAAACCCACCCAATTGTGGAAATACAAAACCAGATCCAAAAATATTGGCATATGCCATCAATTAGTTTTTTACTGCTTAGGCCACAGGTAGGCTGCGGTAAAAATTTAAAGCTAGAGTGAATATATTAGGTGTTTAATAAACTAGTGCACCTCACCATCTACGATTGCATGACTGCTTACCATCAGGTCGCAGTCAAGCCTAAGTTTATATCAATAAAAATAATATAAAATGTAACACAATCTGAAAAAAGAGGACTGTATAAGTTCAAAAATTATTACAGAGCTAATTAGATAGAAGCAAAATTCTGTAAAAAATGAATCCTAAGATACAAAAATTTAACTACGTAGCAAACTAAGATACAATATCAATATGGCCTAAAATATGTTAACAAGCTTTGGTAATTAATTCCATAACAAGGTATGTAATTGGATAAATGTATGTGCTTAGTTATAAAAAATACGACTACAACTATAAATTACAATATAGATCAAAGATGTTAGCGAGTAACCAAATTAGTAAGATGTTCTTTTTGATAAATTATTAATTTAAGTAAAATGTTTACGTTCTAGACATATGAACTTAGGATTAATGTTAGATAAATATGACTCAATATTAGTTAAACATAAAATGAGATGTGAGCAGTGATGGCCTAGTGCTAACGTTCCTGAGTTTCGAGTTGTAGGCGTATTGCTTTCTGTAATTTGTTTTATTAGTACTGTTCTTAAAAAGCGGTGTTGGAAAACCTCGCGAAGGACCAACAAGAATTCGAAGACGTGATATCCACCTACTACTAGGCCTGATGGAGACGTTATCGGTCTTCGGGATTATTTAGAATAACTATTTTATCAACCAGACGAAAATCATGGACCCAGTTGTAGAATTTGTCGTCGGTTATTTCCATAAATACGCGGTGTAAATTAATCTTTTATCGCGAAACCTACTTACTACCTCAACACCTACAGAGTTCAATACTCCGAAAATATTTTGGTAGATATATCCCCGCAGGACAACCTACTTACGACTCAGATCATATACGACGATGTCAATGGTCAATTCCTAGAATAAAATGATACTTACAAACATAAATACAAAACAAGGAGATTGTGTATCACATCTATATTGTCCCCAAGCTAATATCCTATTTGTTCACAATTCTATTTATGAACTCGCAATCATAAATACGCCTGAATCGTAACACAACAAATGTCTTTGTCGCAACGAAAATAGAACCACCCTTTTAAATTTAATGCGTACTGAACCCCTATTAATAAAACCCTTAAAATCGACCGATTCGTTGTTTTAATTGTCCCAAGCGCGACTGTTTTCATCATATTTACTTTATCCAAGCAAGACCTTTTTTATGGCACCCTAAAACTTCTCAAAACCTACTTATCGTAGAGTTATCGCGTCTAGAGAATACACCAGATATTCTCTGGTCAGAGGTTAAAGAAAACGATTTTTACACATTTATTACAAATATCTCGTTTCCACTGGGTTTTATGCGTTTTATCTTTTATACAGTTAATGGCTTGTGGAGGTCTGGTAGTCAGCCGCTCTCCCTAAAATACTGGTATTCAGCCAAATCCGGCTTGACTGGAAGCCTACCCCAATATAGTAGATGATGATGATGATGTATGATGTATCTCTGTGTAAATATTGTAGAAGATTAAATTCTCTACAACTTTTGCATAGACACCGTTTTTATATCTTGAACTATTTTCGAGATTTTTGCCTTAATTCGAATAATATTTCTGGACTAAAAGTTACATTTATAACATATTATTTTTGTTTTTTTTCCAATATGTCTTTGTTTTTGTGTGTTTGTAAGTGTTTGCTGGTACAAAATGTTGCAGTCAAATAAAATTATTATTATTATTATAAATCGACAAGTGTAAAGGGCAAAAGTTAATATTAAATGGCATTTAAGGTGGGATATGCACTAATCTGTCGATGTAGCCTTTTTGCAACATCCGTAGGATGAAATGTCATCTATTTATTGCCTATCGTTTTCGAATACGCTACAGGAAATACATTTTCGTTAATATCTAGGTATCCTCGTAAATACAGTACCATGAATGATGTAATTGGTTTCTTACAGGAACGTTCGAAGCCACACAATGTTACCGCTCTGATTAAAATCAGACAGACAGACGGACAATAAAGTGATCCTATACGGGTTCCGTTTTTTCCTTTTGAGGTACGGAACTCTAAAAACGGTATTCAACGTGGACTTTAATTAACTTTCATCATGAGGTAGGGCTTTGTGATAAATGTGCGAATAGTATAAAATTAGATTCAAGTCAGGAAATATCTAATACTCTATCGGTAACATAAAATGCGACTTCTCGCAGCCTCCAAACCCGTGGCGCCAAGACTCAAAATATGCAAGTTTGCAATATAGGTCTATGTGCTCCTACAGATATTTTAACTCTTTTCAGTTATTAACGGCCGAAATTAATAATCAATCTATCACATATCGGAGATTGAAAAACGAATGATACCATATAAAAATTTACATGTTTTCTGTTGTTTCATTTGTTTTTCAATCTCCGATATGTGATAGATAGGTTATTGGTTTCGGGCGTTAATCAGTTGAAAGTTAATTTAGATCTTCAGTATTATTTGGACAGTCCTAACAATTTGGTTATTATTTATTTATCAGAGATCAAATCCACATTTTTTTAGCATTGCACTAAAATCTCATATACTTGAATACAATTTTAGAAAGTTACCAAAACCAATTAAAAACGAACACTTTTTATGGTTCAAAGGGTCTTGTAATTTGAATAAAATTGTCTATAAATAACTCAAAATCATCGATACTCTTACTGATCCCATTACAAAAAAAAATAAAAAAATGTATTTTCAACATTATTTCCTGGCTTGGTAAAGAATGAAATTCCGACAAACTAAATGATTAACGATAGAAATCTTGATCTCAATCACGCAATAAATTTTAATGTTTTAATGAATAAATTGTTTGGCAATTTGCTAGGAAACCGAGCAATTTGGAAAAGGATTAATTGATTTGCTAGATGGATTATAAATGGAAAATAGATCTTATTTTTTCTTCACGATATTGTGTCAAAATAATTATTATTGTTCTTCAATATAGAATTTGTAAAAAGAAAAGCTGTGTTAGTTCAATGATAGACACTCATAACCTTTTCAAAAACAATCTTCGATGAAAGATTAGACCTTTTAATAACCTAAATTGACAGGTAAATACCGTCTCGAAAAAATCATTTATTTACCTGTAACACCATTACTACAAATAGATCGTAAAAACAACACTCATAATATGAGTGTTGTTTTTACGATCTATACCTAACAATGATGTAGGTGGTTACTTAAACAATATTATTGTTTAAGTAACCACCTACATCATTGTTAGGTAAACAACGTCCATAATATATTTCCCACAAAACCATATAGTATTATATATACAAGAGGACAAAATACTCAAGTGTTTCCTCGATCACTTATAGACCGTGTAACCCAATAAGAGTTTAATCAGTTGAAGCACTCTTAACGAGATAAAGTTCACCACTCGATAGCACCCATTTCCACCAAATATCTATGTAGGTACTAGTAGTTCCGTAATTCCAACTTGAGAGTCCTGTCTATAGAAGGAGGAATGCTCTGGCAGCGACCAGAGGCGTCTTTGTAAATATTTTTTAGCCATGTGATTGCTTGACTTGATTTTTATAGCTAGAGCTAAAATATAATAACAACCACAAGGGTAAATCTTCAAAGTTAAGCAACACTTAACGAGTTCAGTCTGTGGATGGGTGACCGTCTTAATATACCGAGATACTCACAAGTCTTGGAAAGCACTTTCATACGTTGATTCCAGCTGTCATTTGAAGATCTTTAACAGACGTTACGGATTGTCAGAAACCAGCATATTTGACACAAGTCTTAGGTACCCGATTACTGGGTTATGTAGGTCAGATAGGTGGTCACTCCTTGTAAAACACTAATCTATTACCACTGCGCTGCTTTCAAAACTGTTAAGGAAAACATGAAAAAACTAGCGTGTCTAGGAATAAAAAATTGAAGAGACGTGATATCCGCCAAACTGAACTGGGCGTGTGTTGACTACGTCCCATTTCCTCTCATAGAGAAGAGGACTAAGTCCCAATAGTGAACTTAAAGGGGTGATTATTTATTATGTTTATTTCTATGAGAAAATGGTGACATTTGTTGACAGGCTTGGTTTGTAAGAAAAGTTAAGACATGCTGTTCTCTGTCAGTGGTGTTCTTAGCTTTTCGGTGGAAAATGATCAAAATCGTCTCCCGGTCTAGATGTGGAGTGCATGGGAGTGTAACTAATACTCACCTGTGTTCTTTTATATACCTTTGACGTTTCTATAGCCACGATGACTCTTTTCGCTCCTATGTGACTAAATACTCTGTGGTCATATCTGAAAACCATCCCAAAATTAGAGGTGGTATTCTGAAAACTATTCCACCCAATAAATTGAATAATTTAAATGTCGAACCCTCAGTTAGAGAGGCGACTATATTAAATTAACTTCATCTCAACAAAATAGGGATACGAGAATTACCACTTGAAACCTTAAAACTTAGACATTAGAAATGAAATTTAAACGACACTGTTTATTGGCAAATATAATTTAATAATTAGGGCCCAGTTGCTTCGTTTTCTTTTGATCTTTTTACCTTTGGTGTTGCGTTCGTGAATTGATAAAGAGGCCTATACAAACAAGGACACGCTGACTCGTGTAAATATTGTGTACTTAGGTGTAATACAATTAGGTAGGTGTCGGAATTTAGTGCTTTGATAGAAAGGTGGATTTTATTTTTACCTAAAATTTTACAAAAAATAATGTCTACAAATTTATATTTGCTCACTAATTAAGAGCATAATGTCTGCGATTTCAGATTACAGTTGCTTGATAGATATACAATTTAGCTCCATTATAGTGGTTATTCAGCTAAATCCGGCTTGACTGGAACCCGACCCCAATATTGTTAGGGAAAGGCTAGCTAGATAATGATAGTGATAGATTTAGATTAAAATTTACATTTGAGTTACACCACCATTATGGTATTCATACTGTAGGCCAGAATAAACTTTATCACACCAAAATTATAACACAATTTGAAACTTTAGTTACAATAGCGGTCTTATCGATGTCCAGACAATTGGATGGTTTGAAATTAAACATTAAATACCATCGTATCAGCAATACGATGAACTGGAAGGACTGATAATATTGTATTTACAATAACGAGGACAGAAATCGCATTTTTCATCAGTGCAATTTTTTTGGCCATTGAAGTAGAACAATCCTACAAAAAAATGAATTCTTATTACTGAAAAAACTGTGATCGCAACGTTTCTCATATGCGTACATATGTAAGCGTCTTAAAGGTTAATCTGTACTTAATACATATTAAAATATCCTATAAGTTCTAAAGAGCAAGAATTATACTTCCATAATGGATATCAAAGCACTCCTCGATATGAATTCCTCATTTTAAATTCCCAGCCAATCCTTTTATAGTGAAATCGTTTCATGTGGGATCTTATGCGGTTCCTTCGAAGTAAAATATGAAGAATAAACGTCAATATTGCATCTCAATGTAGCTTTCAATATGAGGGTTTATTCGCGTCGTTATATTAGATTATTGAAAGCCTGGATAGGTTGCTATTAGATTTATATTGCGGTAGGTCTTTGTTGTTGATTTACATGGCGAGGTTAATAGAGTTTTACTACAATTTAGTCTGTGTGTAAATTGTACTTCTCTATGTTTTGTAGTATTCAAATTGAACTATTGGAGTTCACACTTTTTTTTTTCATTCTGACCTGGATAAATCGTCATTTTTCGTACATATCCGTATATATCAAATCAGTTGATTGCAAACATGTATATACAGAGATTGGAAAACAATATTTGAACATACACTCTGTACTTAACTGTATTTTATTTTTTATGCAAAGCCGGCTGAAAAGAAAAATCGAATTATATTACAAAATAAATATTAAATGGAATAATTTCAAATCAAATAGGGGTCAAAATAAAATATAAATTTCAATATAAATGAAATCACTTTTCACTTCTTTGATTTCTCTTTCCCTCTCAATCCACCCACATGTGTTTCCAAATATAAATTGGAACCCATATTATAAAACGGAATTAACAAATTAATTTGTTGCATAAACTTCAATAATAAAGTTCATTAAACAAACAAATTAATGAATTTTAAACACTTCACGTCCCTTTGGTAAAACTAATTTATAGCATAACAATGGTAGGGGTTTTGTACGTGTTTGAATTTATTGAAATTTAATAAAGCTTGTGGTATTGGTCGTTAAATCTTAATTGTTTCACGCCAATATTATTATAGGGTTTATTGAATTCATTACCATGACTGCAGCTTGAATTAATTAAATTAAATTCAAATAAACAAATACATAACAGTTCAATGTGAAACATTTGTTTACAATTTCAATAAACATTTGGTTATTTGGTTTCTTTATGTATAATATCCTTGTTAATTTAAAAAATACAGTTGCAAATATGCATCGTAATGTTATTCAAACTCAAAGCATTTATTCAACCACGTAGCCAACTCGACAATCAAAGTTGAGGCTATCTCAGTACTCATTATAATCTGTAAAAATGTAATATACGGAATACCAGTATTTATATAGAGCGACTCCCTATTCGTGCAATGTACATGTTAATGCAAGGTTTAAATCCCTTACTAATAAATAATGTTTCTGTTTCTCCTCACAATATCATGCTTACTCTAGGTAACAAAACAAATAAATATGTTAAATATTTTATTTTATTTTATTTTTTTGGTTAGGCTGGTGTCTGATTTAGGCATAAAATGCCTAGGCGTATTACAAATCACCAGGTTACTAACCGTTAATTTCTTTTTCAGAAGCCGGACTTACCCGCCTGGCTGTCGTACGCCAGAAGGAGATGAGGAGTGCAACAGTCTCGGGATCCATATTAATAACCATGTCATTTAAATCAATGTTCGTGATTACTGTTACCAGTTTTAAACATTTAAGTACCACATTCCCAGTACATCCTATTCTATAACGTACGTTCACCCATTTTTAACTTGGAGACTCGCGAGTTTGCGTCTTGACTGATTCGAATTTTATTTATGGACTTATTTATTTTTATTAAATGAATTAGTTTATTCATTAAATAATTTATTTGTTTATTTATACATTTCAAAGTTCAAGTAAACGTATTATAAACAGTATTGTATCTTATTCTATTTAGATATTTAAAGGATTCCCATTTTACATTCTACCTAAGAATCATTAATTCATAGACATTCAAAATAACAATGTACCTTTACGGATCAAATATCATTGTAATGTTATGAATAAAAGCAATTGATAAAATGTAATATTAATTTGTTTGTTTTATTGTTGTCTGTTCCTCGTGCCTAGACATTAATTACTCTTAGTTGATTTAATCAAATTGGTTCAACCACTTATTTTCATAAAGTTATTAGGACTAATGAAAGAAAATTAACTAGCGAAAACTAACAGTTTCGGAATATAATAATTAGAAAAAGAAAACGATTAAACTCAGTTTTCACTTTACAGTGTAAATGTAATGTGTTATTTACAGTTTCGGTTTATTACAAATGAAATTAATGTTTTTGATGAACCTTGGCACCCAATGTGAGATTTAATTTGTGTTTAGAGTACCAAAGGCCTCGCCTTTTTTAAATTATTAAATAAATATAGATTTACGTACTCGTGGCAAATTTGGGGTTTCGAGCTCAAGGAGCTATCAATATAATACCTAAGATATTGGACCAACTCAGGCCTTAAAAGTTGTAGACAGGTGTTATGAAGAGGATAGACCGAGTGAGTAAGTGTGTACATCATTGAATCTGGCGGAGTGAAGTTGGCTGATTTTAAAGAAATCTGAAGATGATGATGATTTAAGGTTTCACCACCAAGTTTAGAGCGACTGCCGAGAGTTTTACTGTCTCAGGCCAGTCGCTCCCATGAATAAGTAGGACCGTGTCATCTGTGTAAGTATTGATAGAACAGTTTGTAAAATACATTTCACATAAGTTATTAATATAAATAAAAAAACAGTGTAGGGTCCAAGATTGAGCCCTGCAGAATGCCGATGCTTAATAATTTGGTGTCGCTTATTGCATTATTTATCTTAACTCACTTTGTCTATCACATAGATAGTCCTGGAAAATTGCAATATGTCCAAAAATGTCATCCATAATCACAAAAAAACTGTGCTGAATTATGAGTAAGAATTGTCTCTGAACTAGGTATCAATAGAGTTATCTAGGTCTCTTACGGAGGGAGAACGAATTATCGCCAAAAGTCTCAAATACTCGTAATTATTGTGAGATACACACATATAGTTACATACACCATACGTCGAAAGTTCGTTGGTGATATGAGGCAAATCTGAATTTATATTACGTCACCGCAAAATTGCTGACTCCGTATGATCGTAATAAATCTTTATTAGATTATAATTTTTCGAGATATTACTATTAAAAAATCGTTTTGTGTACGATAAATCACATCTAAATTCATTAGTTTCCCACATAGGTAAGCGTGTCTTATGTAGAAATAATATTTTAAATTTTTTTGCGCTATTTTACAATCTTACAGTGTTTGCAATTTTTTGATGACATAATAATATAATATATAAAGGAGCTCGTGGCTAGATAATAACAGCCGCACAGGTCGATCTTCAAGGTTAAGCAACGCTTGCCTAGGTTGGTCTGTGGATGGGTGACCATCTTAACATAACGAGTTTCCTCCGTGCCTCGGAAAGCACGTTAAGCCGTTGGTCCCGGCTGTCATTTGGAGATCTTTGGCAGTCGTTACGGATAGTCAGAAGCCAGAAAATCTGACTCCAGTCTTGCCATGAAGTACCGTGTTACCTCAGGTAATGGGTTGTGGACGTCTGGTGGGCAGCCGCTCCTCGTAAAATACTGGTATTCAGCTAAATCCGGCTTGACTGGAAGCCGACCCCAATATAGTTGGGAAAAGGCTAGACAGATGATGAGAATAATATAATATATTATCATCATCATCATCCGGCTTAACTGGAAGCCAACCCCAAAATAGCTGGGAAAAAGGCTAGGCAGATGATGATGATAATAATATTATTATATTACGATACTAATACGTTGCCACATGCTAGGATTTACTCTTGTGTAGTGGAGTCATACCTACAAAGTAAGCTAGACAAATATTACTTTCACATGTAAATGTTTGCAGTCATATTGTTATATCTCCAATCGTTGAGAATATCCAAGGAGTTTGTTTGTAGGAAATCACTCACTACATACGGGGTTTACAATAAAGTACATAATAAATAAGTAAGTCCTACTCTTGAACCTTGACTTTTCAATAAAATTATAGTCCTAGACTAGCCAAACGCAAACATGCCAAAGGTAACATATATCGATCATTGGCCAATGCCTTAATAAGCTTAGAAGTTCAGCTAATATCATAGTGTAAAGTCAGTGACCTTTGTTGATAACTTCTCGAAGACAAAGTCTACTGAAAACCATACCGATTACTGTCGCCAAAATGTATTGTTACAGGAATAAATTACTCTGCTAGTTAGACGATTCTCCTCCCCGAGGCCTTAATCACATGCCTTAGGATAAATTCCAGAATTGAAAGCTTTTGATGTGGTTAATAATCTCAAACTATCTATTTCACTTCTCAAACTATTTTGATCACTAAATTCTATAGTAGGTATTATTCGCGAAATGTCAATTGACGGTATTTCAAGTTGCTTGGTAGACTGATAAATTTATTGGTTTGCATTATACCTTTTAGCACTGAATATCTGGATCAGGCCGGCTTTTGACCTTTTACTCTACGTGAGGTTTCTCTCTCTTTTTTTGAGTTAGGAATTATCTAATGATTTCTGAGCGTTCTGAGCATGTCAGAGTTTACTGGCTAAAACCCACTTGTGTCCTTTAGCTGCCCCATGCTTTCTAGGGCCACGGTAAATGTTAAAAAAAAATCTGCTTTATCTGTTTCCAAATAAAGCAGACCTTAGGATACAACAGCCTAAAATCATCTATCTAGTAGTTGCCCAGAAGATCAGACATAAAACCCGTCTGGTCAGAGGATCCATCTCTTTTCAACGGAGGTATGTGAGATTTTACTTTGTTCTGAATGCCACCATTAAATTAATGATGAGACTAGGTTTTATAGAATAGCTCCACAAGTAACTTGAAGAAACCTTAAACTATTATTTACTTTCAGCACCTTGTTTAAGTCAACATAGTTTAATAAATCAAAAGAATAAACGAAATCGATAAATAAGCATTACGTGCTCAACGAATCAAAGAATCGTTTATGTAATTTAGGTTATTTGTCAAGAACAAATAAAATTTTGTTCGGCAATGGAAAAGTAATTCGATTCAAGGAAGAGACAATAAATTGTATAGAATCGTGTTTTCTTCGACGAGACTGACTTTTCTCAAGGTGGTCTAGATATGTCGCAGGTTTTTCATCAAATTAGGTTTTTGATCAAAAACCTAGGTTTTTGATGAAAAACCGGAAGATGACAAATTTTAAACTCATTTTCATCATAAACCTGTATGAATCTAGATTTTTGATCAAAAACCCGAACTAGTTTGGGTTTATGTTCAATCTAATAAACATTTCCGTTAACGAACCTGTATCGACAAATGAACTGAGTTTGCGTGAAATTGTTTCAAAGATGTCTTTATTTGGGGGCCAAAGTTTTAAGAAATGCTCGTGCGAAAAATCTCGCTGCAAGACAAATCGATATGCATCTAAAAAAAAAAATGTTTTATGCAACTCTAGATGTCAACAAACTGTCATAATAAATAAAGCATACTGACAGATTTATAAAAAGCAAGCACGTGCAAGATCTTACAGTACAAATATAGGGAAATCTCTGAAAACTAAACATTTTTAGTTAAAAAATGATTGAAAAATCTCCAAGACTCGCTTCGAGAATTGAACTGTTTTCATATGTAAGTTGGTACGGAACCTCAGTGCGCGAGTCCGACTCGCATTTGCCCGTTTTTTTCAGTTTAGTCGTCTAAAATGGTTACGAAATAGCATGTTTTGGATTTCTCTTTTGGATGCTATAATACTTACGTAAAATTGAAACATGTCATTTTATAATTAGTTTGTTAGAGATTTTATTTTAAATCGGGAACATATGTTTCTTCCCATGAAAAGTCGACGTTTATTGGCTACTTTGTTAGCTTTTAATATACATACAGTTATTGATGATTTAACTGGGATTAGGTTAAGAGACGAATCAGTATTATCTAGGATACCTAGTAATACTGATAATAATTCTTTAAACTAGTAGATACGACCAAAGGGAAGCCTAACAATAAACTTTTATTATTCCATCAGAATATAAATCGCTTCTCTGGTAAAATTCTAGACGTGGTCTGTGGGGATTTAAATATTGATCTATTATTGAATTCACCAGAAAAATGTAAACTTCTTTCGTTATTTAGTTCTTTTAATCTTAAATGTATATTTAATGAAGCCACAAGAATAACAGCTACTTCAGCTTCATGCATAGATAACATATTTACTAATTGTAATATAAAAGACTCATCCTTAATTAGTGGCGTGAGGTCTGACCATACTGGTCAGCTCGTATCTTTTGAGTTAGTCAAGAAGTTTCAATTAGATTCAACTGCAGAGTTTAGACCGCTTACTAAAAATAAATTAAATTCTTTTAATAACAATGTTCTTAGTAGTCTCTCAACAGCCAATTTTGATTCGCAAGACCCCAATGTAAATTATGATACATTATTTTCTACAGTATGCCAAGAATTTAATAAGTCCTGTCCAATTAAAAGAGTTAAAATAAATAATAAATCCAAATTTAATGAATGGGCAACTGCTGGTATTAGAAAAAGCAGAGATACTTTGTATCAGTTATACTATGAAAAATCATTGACGTCTGATCCTAACTTTCATAACCGCGTTAGACTTTATTCAAAGATATTCAAAAGAGTCTGCGCCCAAGCTAAATCTAAGTCAATAAGTAAGACAATAGGAAATTCTAATAATAAAATTAAAACTGTCTGGAAGGTAATAAACAAGGAAACTGGAAAGACAAATCAACGAGATCGGAATGATTTGTCACTAAAAATTGATAATAGGATCATCTCAGATAAGTCAGCAGTGGCGGAGACATTAGAAAACTTTTTCACCAACATCCCAATAGAAGTTACGAAATCTCTCCCTTCTTCATCTTTGCTAGCTGAATCTTTTTTGAAAGAAAATTTCACTAAGGATATACCAACCTTTGAATTCAAGCGTATATCTATTGATACAATCAAGAAAACATTCCGAAGTCTTAACATAAAAAACACTGAGGACTTATGGGGTATATCCGTTAAGGTTCTTGGAGATATTATTGACACAATTGCTCCTATCCTAACAGGAATATTTAACCAATGTTTAGACAGTGGTACATTCCCTGATTTAATGAAACATAGTAAAGTAGTACCAATTTTCAAATCAGGAAGTAAGAGTGATCCCTCTAATTATAGACCGATATCTGTGCTTCCAGCATTGAGTAAAATCTATGAAAAAATCATGCTTGACCAGATGTTGTGTCATTTTAATTCTAATAGGATCTTGCATAGTCATCAGTTTGGTTTCACGAAAGGAAGGTCAACGACAGATGCAGGAGTGAAGCTCATCAGTCACATTTTGGAATCCTGGGAGAAGTCCCAGGATGCTATTGGCATATTCTGTGACCTGTCAAAAGCATTTGACTGTGTTGATCATAATACTCTGATCTGTAAATTACATCATTACGGAATTCGTGGACGAGCTGCTGATCTTGTTTTTTCCTATTTATCTTACAGGCAGCAAAAAGTAACCATTAGTGGGGCGACGTCCTCGGGGTCTTTAGTAAAGATGGGCGTGCCCCAGGGTTCAATTCTTGGCCCTTTCCTTTTCCTCGTTTATATTAATGACCTTCCTTACATGATGGCTAGTTTATCTGATATAATTTTATTTGCTGATGACACTTCTCTTATTTTTAAAGTAGACAGAAAAGATGCGGATGTCTTGCATGTAAACGAAAGTCTGGCTGTTCTTTCGAAATGGTTCGCAGCTAATAACCTCTTACTAAATGCGAACAAAACTAAATGTATAAAGTTTTCGCTACCAAATGTTCCTCAAGTGGGCCTTAATTTAATGCTTGACGGCAAAAAACTTGATACTATTACGGACACTGTGTTCTTAGGTTTAACTATTGATTCTAAACTTCAGTGGGGCACTCATATTAGAACTCTTTCAGGTAGATTAAGCTCAGCTGCGTATGCAGTAAGAAAAATAAGGCAAATGACAGATGTAGCTACAGCTAGATTGGTGTACTATGCCTATTTCCACAGTATTATGTCGTACGGCGTCTTATTGTGGGGGTCTGCCGCTGATGTGGAATCAGTCTTCATACTGCAAAAGAGAGCAATCCGGGCTATTTATAAAATGGGTCCCCGTGAGTCCCTTAGAAATACATTCGGAGAAATTGATATAATAACTCTGCCCTCGCTTTATATTCTGCAAAGTATATTGTATGTACGCAAGAACCTAGGACTTTTTAAAATTAGAAGCGATTTACATGACAAAAATACGCGTAGCAAACACCAAATCGTATTACCTAAATGGAGACTAGCTAAGACCAGCAAGTCATTCCTTGTCAATAGTATACGCTTTTATAATAAGTTGCCCAAGTCGGTTATTGAACTTAGCGAGGGAAAGTTCAAAACCCATATTAAGCGTGTCCTGACCAAAAAAGCATATTACAAGGTTAGAGACTATATCGAAGACGCGCTTGTTTGGAAATAACTGCTTCTGCACATGTGGCCCCCTGGTAACATTATTTTGTAAATTTATCTATTAACTGCTCCATGTTTGTTTCATTTCATAAAAAATATTATTACTCATAAATTTATTTTTCATTCAAAACGTTGCTTTTGCAATATTTTTATATTATTTGGATATCACCTTAATTTCATTAAGTCGTGGTTTCATTTTGACAAAAACTAATTTGTTGATAGCTTTGAATCATTTTTTTTGAAAAGAGTAACCATGGAGTTTCTTGCCGGTTCTTCTCCATAGGAAACGACCAATTTGGAACCGTGCACTAGCTTCGACTTTTTATAAGTGCCCATGTAGGCCTATGTAAAATAAAAACATTTTTTATTTTTTATTTATTTTATTTATTGAAAGAGGAGAATATTGATTTAATCATGGATATAAAATTTTGATAAATAAATAATTGTTTTCTTTCTACTAAGTTGCAAATAATGATGGATTGTTTTATTTATTTCAATTAAATTGATTTATTTGTCATAAAACAAAGCTAACCTGTGGTTTTGACAACAACTTTATCATAAACCCAAACTAGTTCAGGTTTTTGATAAAAAATCTAGATTGATACAGGTTTATGATGAAATTGAGTTTAAAATTTGTCATCTTCCGGTTTTTCATCATAAACCTAGGTTTTTGATCAAAAACCTAATTTTATGAAAAACCTGCGACATATACAGGGTGTTTGGTTCATCGTGTGCCAAATTGATATGGTCGACTGGAGGGGTCATCTACTATCCTTTCAGACCCCCAAACACTACCCATGTCCAGTGGAAATTTTTTTCATCGACATTTTAAAGTTTTTTGAAAAATAGACCCGATTTTTACATTCAAATGTAAATATAACAAAATGTATGAGACGTAGAGCCTCAATTTTAATTTTATTACGACGTATATTGTACAGAGGTACTTTTAAATACAAAATTAGTGATATCAGCCCTCTAGATTAAAAAAAAAATATTCGCAAAGTTTCGGACTTAAATTAACGCTATTTGTGTTACTGCTATTTACATGGCTGCAAAAAAAGAACTAAAAGAGACTGGGATCTTCAAACTCTCTCAATAATTTTCTAGTCTATCCTCTTGCTAGTGATGTGCCACATGTCATAAAAATCTTATTACAACTATGTGAAATCGATAGTTTTGTGAGTCGAGTCACATAAAATTAATATTCAAAATTATGATTTGAAAAATGATTTATGCTTGAATGGTACCTGAAGAACCTATTTAATCTGTTTAATCACTCATATAAAGTAAAACCTGCTTCGTAATACCCTATTTATGTGAGTTTTACTTGAAATAAAAGAAAAAAAGCGTCTTTTACAATAATTTCATATTTTTTTGTAAATGCCTCTCAAATTTTGGCCTCTGTTGCAAATGCAGACCCGACACCTGTTCCGTATTGCGACACTCAGTTTTTCTAGGTCTACACTTGTACGCCGGGTCTGGGGAACCTGCCAAAGAGCTGGTATACGCGACGGAGGTTCCAACTAGGGAAGTACTAGTTCAAAGCATTGGAACGGCTTTGAATACAATTAAAGAGGGAAAATGACTTCGTACAATAACTAAGTGACGAAACACAAAACAGATGTCGGGCCTGCACTTGCAACAGATGCCAAAATTTGAGCAGTATTTGTAAAAATCATGAAATGGTTGTAAATATGGAATTTTATTTTTTTATTTCAAGTAAAATCAACTAAAAGTGAAATACGAGACAGATTTCACCTTCTAAGAGTGATATAACAGATTAAGTAGGTGTTTCAGATACCATTTTAGCAAAAATAATTTTACAATCCATAATTTTGAATGTTAATTTTATCCGACTCGATTCACAAAACTGGCGATTTTACATAGTTGTAATAAGATTTTTACAACATGTGGCACATCACTAGCAAGAAGATAGACTAGAGAATTATTGAGAGAGTTTGAAGATCATAGTCTCTTATGGTTCTTTTTTTGCAGCCATGTAAATGCATGAACAGCTTTATTTTAAGTCCGAAACTTTGCGGGTAAATTTAAAAAAATCTAGATGTCTAATATCACTAATTTTGTTTTCAAAAGTACCTTTATACAATATACGTCTAAATAAAATTAAAATTGAGGCTCTACGTCTTACACATTTTGTTATATTTGTATTTGAATGTAAAAATCGGGTCTTTTTTTCAAAAAACTTTAAAAAGTCGATGAAAAATATTCCACTGGACATGGGTAGTGTTTGAGGGTCTGAAAGGATAGCAGATGACCCCTCCAGTCGACCATATCAATTTGGCACACGATGAACCAAACACCCTGTATATCAAGCGTACAAGAGATAATTTTGCCATGGCAAGTAAATTAAAATATGAAATTTGGCCTTATCAAGGAACTTTTAAATAAGATGAAGGTTTTCCATGGAAAAATGTAATATTCTGTCTTAATTAAAATATTTCACTTCACCTTGTCGCTACACTTTTGGGATGCAAAAGGCCGAGTTGCAAAAAATTGTTATAGTTTCGTATTAAAAAAAAAAAAATTTACATATTATTATGTGAGTCTCGATTATGCGTCAGGGGACACCTTAATTGAGGGAGAGGGGGGGCATTTTCGAAATGGTTGAATAAAATTTGATGATATTTTTATGGGATATAGCTGTTGTTATAATGAGTAACTGAAACTACTTTTTTATTCCCTCGGAAACGGGGCTTAATTGGCTGAGAAGGTACTTTGAAAGTCTGGACCGTTTTGGACGGAACTGACGGATAGGTTTTTTTATTGACGTGTGAAGTCATCTAAAAACTTCTACCGTTTCAGGGCGGGTTGGGATTATAGATAGACTTTTACTGATATTTGTATTATATGTACATAGCTAGGTTAAACTTAAGTGTTTTATTTAAATTTTTAGTATTTGTATATAAATTATATTATATAGGTAAGAAAAAGTATTATATTTGCAAAATAAATATTATTATCTTTTATTGACTAAAACTACTCCTATGTTCCTTCAGTTGCCCTTGGGGTTCTAGAACCACGTGTTACCTTTTCAGAAATCTTCCTACTGTATCATTCCATGGTCCATGGTGGTAGATATTGAGCATACTGAACTCGAGCGCGAGCTTAGTCAGTTTGGGTGGTTATCCGCAATCCGGCGCCTACGGTGGCTGCTAGTCGCGTTCGGTGTCTTGGCGGCTGGGGAGTGTGGATGTCCATTCTCTCATACATGTGGCCGTCTCCTTCATTAGCATTACTGCTTCTCTAAAGGAGGCGGCTCCTGCCCATTCCCCCTCGCTCTAGACCATGACCTGAACCAGGGCTCGACGCGCGAGAACAGTGCGTCGAAAGAAGATAAATGTTCTCAAAGCGTGAACTCGCTGGTACTAGCTAGTAGATACTGTAATAAATAACAGATTTCTTTTTCATAATTTGTTTGTGATACACTATTTTGTGTTATGTTTTCCATTCGGAGGGGTTTTGCCATAATAGGCACGCTTGGCATGCGGGTTGGCGATCCCAGTGTGGTTGGTGAAATGCACAGAGAATCAGCTGCCCATGGCTGCGAGATGCACAGGATCGGTCGTCGTGGCGAAGCTTGGGGGAGGCCTGCGTCCAGCAGTGGACGTCTTTCGGCTGCAATGAGATGACGATGATACTATTTTGAAATCCTTATGTTGAACCCTTTAATTTGATACCCGTATTGCAATAACATTTTTTTTTGCTTTGATCTATGGCGTCTCATAGTCGTCATGTTGGTTTTCTGTACCCAAAGATTGAGAACGAGACCCTACTGTTGAGACTCCACTGTCTGACAGTCACTTACCAAACTGTAGGTATCTTATGAGCCGTTATGGCTAGATGTGTTGCGTATGATGTATTTCTTTTTCATTATCATAACAAATTAAAACTACCTGTATGGTCATCACAACTTATCTCAAAACGGTGGTGGGCAGGAGCCGCCTCCTTTAGAGAAGCAGTAATGCTCATGGCTAGATAATAATAGCCGCACAGGTCGATCTTCAAGGTTAAGCAACGCTTGCCTAGGTTGGTCTGTGGATGGGTGACCATCTTAACATAACGAGTTTCCTCCGTGCCTCGGAAAGCACGTTAAGCCGTCGTTGGTCCCGGCTGTCATTTGGAGATCTTTGGCAGTCGTTACGGATAGTCAGAAGCCAGTAAATCTGACTCCAGTCTTGCCATGAAGTACCGTGTTACCCTAGTTAATGGGTTGATACTGGTATTCAGCTAAATCCGGCTTGACTGGAAGCCGACCCCAATTTAGTTGGGAAAAGGCTAGGCAGATGATGAACTTATCTCAAAACGATGAACAAAGACATCTCTGGCAGTCAATTATTTTAAAGACTTGTGATATCTCCCAAGCCGCATCGGGCCGTTTTGGTGGATTACAGCCCACTACTTTCGGTAGCGTGTCAATACATCAATACATTCATTGCTCTTTTATGATCTTACCGATGTTTGCGAAATTATAGCGTATGACGATAACAGCTTTGTCTTTATGATAAACAGTAGGTAGCTTCTGCCAGCAGCACCGCTCGCGTGATAGTAGGTTTCTCCATAAAAAAACTAGACACCCGTTCCAGTCCAACAAAGATGAATTTCTAAAAATGACTTCTTAGTAGTCGCCTACGTCATAAAAGGAAGCCTTGTGTAAAATTTTTAGCCCAGTAGTTTCAGCTGTGTATTGATAATATCATGTCAGGTTTCATTTATGTATAGATGAAAGGGCAAATCAATACACAAAATAATGTATCATTATTTATTCCTTCCTATAACTAATCCGTTTCAGTACATCGAGATATTACTTAATGAATGACTAGCTTAATCTTTAAGCACAAACATTTAAAACTAAACCTTATACAATCGAAATGAGATCTTTTTTTACATAATATCGAAAAATTGACGTGTATCCACCGCGCAAGCACCTATTTATCATACAACCTTACATTTATACATTTAAATCGTGCTTAAATTAATTTTAGCTTCCCCTTACTCATAAGAACTTACTTATATTAGATTAATTAAGTTGAAAACGCAAACTCTTGTGGAGCTCACCAAGTTTGACTGAATTACTTATTTTGATGTCCAATGTCAGGAGCAGTAATCTATTTTCATCGTTAATAAATCTATAGACTGATTTGAGAATCAATACAATCACTGAATCGCTGCCAAACCTCACTTTAACTATCCAGCAACCTGCAATCGTATTAATCTTGATATAAATATAGTAAGGGTTAACATTGATTTGATTTGAGACTCAAATAGTCTTAGAAATTCTCATGAATTCTCATGAATACAAAAAAGAGCTATGGTTGATACGGTATCTGGTAATGGATATAGGAACCATGGACTAAGTTCCATTTTAGAAGGGTGTGAGACCTCTTATGAATAAGGGGATGAAACTATACATTTGATTGTAAATCTAATAAGAGACACCAGGGTCACTTGTAGGGACGCATCGATGCAACGCCTAAAATATTTTTCTTACAAGATACAATAAAAAAAGCTATATGAGAAATATTATCATATATTTACAATAAAAATGTAATTTTGTTAGTATGTAGAAAATGAGACAAGATGGTTTAGCCATTCTTAGTAATACAGATTAGGGACACAGAGAGTTCAGGAGACTTGTAAGTGAGAAAGGGCTGACTGACAGAAAATTAGAACAGAATATTAATGTTACAAAAAGATGACTAGGGGAAAGATTACGGGGAGTACAAGTATATTGTTTTGTTGGCCATCAAGTCAACAGCCTTATTAGTTACTTTAAAGTATTAGGAATAGGAGATAAGTTCTACATAAATTCTCAGGTAAGATCAGTTCATGCATACAGTCATACGAAATTGAAATCTAAAGAACTACGGGAATACGGTGTTGTGAATCTTTAACTTGCTGAATATCGAAAGTCAGTTTCTAAAGAGACAATGAAACTGTTGAAATTAAACCAAATCATTTTATCAGCGCCATCTATCTACTGTATTCAAAAGCGACTGTAACACTGAAAACGACAATGTTACCACGCCTGTTCAACATGATATAAAGGGGCGCTACCGTCGCAGATTTTAGTCTCAGTGAGACCAGAAAATTCCGAGAGATGTCGCTAATAAAGAAAACACCATTGTTACCAAAAGCGAACAATGAAAAATAATGAATAGGGAAGATTTGCAACAAGTCATCGATTCACAATCCCTAGACACAACAAAATCAGCTAGACAGCTACTAGAACTACGATTTACATACAATAGATACAGAAGACGATAGACGGATGGAAATTCTGGGGCTTTAGCATTACAATTACATTTCTAAAACACTAGTACCACTATTTATACTAGGGGGTAAACGATTATTTTGGCAATTAGAGATCCTATTTACATTAGAGAAATCAGGATTCGCTATACTAATAATATATGGGCTACCTTTATAACTTTAAGAATCACCAAAAATTTTAAAAAGAGAAGTATTTTTATTCAGTAAAATATAAACAAAGTGATGGATAAGTATTTGAGCATTTTTTTTAAATACGTATATTAAATGAGATATCAAACTGGAGTAGATTCTTGAAGTACTTAAACCTAGATCATATAACAAGATACTAACAAATAAAATAAATGGTATAAGCAGCCCGAAAAATACACTAAACACAGCATATCTAGCTCTCCTAAAGTTATAGTAGCATCTAAATTGAAGCAAAAATCCAACGAATAAAGACAGACTCAGAATAAATTACTCTAAACTACTGTTTACATTCCATTTGAGACTACGAAGCCGGTAAATACTTCGGCTAAATTTCTAAGGTCAGAGAACAAAAAACTTTGCTTTTGAGCAAAGACGTCACATATATATAGAAGTCATAGGTCACAGCGCTTTCCTTAGTCAATAGTTAGCTTACACTTATATTTACAGCTCACACAATCGTTCACTCAGATCATTCAGATGAGTGCAATACATTCTAACAATCAACAATAAAAAGTGCTTTAGGAATCGTGTTCGAGATTATCGACAATTTAATTGTGGATGAATACGGGTAATTCGGAATGGGCACCATAATGAATAAGAAATACAATCTCAAAACAAATGCACTTATTTCCGAAACACATGCTAAAAGACTTCTTTTTCAAGAAATTCAAGCTGGGAGTTTAGATAATAATGATTCATGCTACTAAAATCCACTGTCGCTTTTTCAAAATCGTGCACTTTCCGAAAACCCCTTTTCCAAGATTAATTTATTACAGGTTTCAAGTGGCATACTGTGTTACAAAAATATTTATACTGAAGTCTTTGTATCTTATACATTATATAACAATAAAGTTTATAATGATCGGTTATCATCTACATTAGACATGTTATGTCCTAACATATTTAGTCTATTATGAACATGTAGTTTCTCCTCTAGTTTTGAAGGATCGTTGTCAGACCCTTCTTTGAGTAATTCCCACAAATTGTTCTTGTCTAATATTTCAAAACCACCCTTGTTTTCTGGGGCGATATCATATTTGAGTGCTTCCGACAACGTCTTTGAAGTTTCGGAAATTGGAGTTGGCGGTATTTTATGTATCTCTTTGTTTATAGACTTCATTGTTTTTGCGCTGTACTTTTGAGGCATTGTTTTCTTTTTCGTTTTGTTAATTATATCAGAATCGTTGTCTTCGCTTTTGTTGTGTTTCGTGGCATTGTGAATTGAGTTAATTAGTGGCTTCTTGATTTGAGTGATAGCTTTAGGTTTCTTTGTTCTGTAGTGTATCGATTTGATATTATAATTTGTGATTGCTGTTATTGTATGCGGTACGGCAGATTCTGGATGAAGAAAAGCAACAGGTATGACTGTTTTTCCTGGACTTACGGTTGTGACATCATTATGTGGTATTGAAATAGTTGTCACTGCAGTTTTGTTTTCGGTTGTGTTATTTTTACTTACTTTTGTGACATTTGCTTCTGAACTTTTGTTACGTACTTCACTTTGGTTTTGTGTTACATTTAATAATATATTTTGTGGCAGAAGAGGCGTAGCAACATGTGTTTTTTCGAGTGAGATTTTGTGCAGTGATTTATCAATTTCTACAGGAGTAGGCGTTGGGTTTTCAACATCCTGTTTACTAGGTGTTACTTGAACCTTTTCTGAAGTCTTCGTTACACTGTCTGTAGTTGTAGAAGGAGCAGTTGTACTAGTGGTAAAATTTTCAACTTCCTTCAATTTTAAGAAGAACTTTTCATGTTTGTCTCCATAAGTTGCTTTGAGAGTACCCTTTCTTCTGGGCAGAGGCTTTTTCTTAATTTCTTCTTTCTTTGGCATCTTTGGTAATACTGATTTTGGAACTATTAGTTCTCCATTTATCTTTGGAAGTAATAGTCCAATATCATTATTGACATCTTGGATCTCAGATGTATTCATATAAGTCACGGTCGGAATGATTATTGGATCGTCAATGCTTTCAATTTTGATCATGGTAGAACTATCTGTAGACGATTGAACAATTATGGTAGTTTCATGTGTACTAACAGCTTCGGTTGTACTGGTTGACGTACTAGGTTCAGTGGTCGTAATTACTTCAGTGGTCGTACTAGCTTCAGTGGTCGTAGTTTCTTCAGTCGTCGACGTTTCTGTCGTTGTAACTGTTGTACTTTCTGTTGGCTTGTCTGTTGTAGTAGAGGAAATATCTTCACTTTCCGTAGTACTCTCAGTTTCATCATAATTCTTCCTAAATTCATAGTCTCTGCTGCAAATACGTCCGCACTCACAAATGTTATCGATACTAACACTTGTTTTTAGGCTTGCCAATTCAGTTTTATCAAACCATGTAATAAAATCATCGTCAGTGATTCCTCTAAGAAGTGGACTGCCAGGTCTGGCGTGGAAGAATGTTTCGACAGCTAGATCCGGTCGAGTTGATGGGTAAATCTTGGCGAATGCTGGTCTTAGACTGGTGATGACAAATTTGGAGCGTACCTCGTAAGTCACGCAGACAGGACACGTGGAACTGATCTGCAAAGAGAATATGACAATAATGATATACTGCAGTTCTGAAGAAAACTGTAACAACAAACATCAAACACACATCAAAAGTGTCTAGGGATCAAGCATTTTTATGCGGATTTCTTGAGATTGAGATGTGGCTTTGTAATAAATTTATGTTTTTATAAATTTATATGGATCCTTTTTGGTGCATTTCATAATTTGAATCAGGAACTGTGAATCAAATTCGAGTAAAAGATGAAAATCAGCTGTCAATATTTTCCCTATAAAAACATACAACGCATTGAAGACATTATTAGTGCTACTGTTTCCTTACTACTGATTAAAACCAACGTTATTATGGAGCGGCGACGTCATTTAAGCAGGGAAGAAATGCTCAGAGCCGTGGGAATGATAGAAGCTGGTTCCCGGCAACGTAATGTGGCTTTAGCTCTGAATACAAGTCAGAGTGTTATCAGTCGACTTTGGACACGTTACCGAAGCACTGGTACCGTGGCTGAGCGCCATGGAGGACGGTATCGCTGCACCACACGGAGAGAAGACCGATACATTCAAATCTTAACTCGAAGAGCTCCAACAATAACCGCCATGATGTTAGCCGTGAGGCTTCATCACTCTTCAGGGAACTTAATTAGCGACCAAACAGTCAGAAACCGCTTGCATGAAGTGAACCTTCATTCCCGAAGACCGCTACGGGTACCACCTATAGCACAGAAATTGGGCAGAAGAACAATGGCGTTTCGTGTGCTTTTCTGATGAGTCTCGTTTTGGTATGAGACCGGATACAAGACGTATACGACACTGGAGAACCCCTGGACGCCAACAGCGATTAAAATCCTGCCAGGAAGTCCATCCTTATAGTGGTGGAACCATCATGGTATGGGCGGGTATTTGGATCGGCGGAAGAACTGAGTTGATTTGGATCAGAGGCAACCTCAACGCTCAAATTTATGCTGAGACGATTGTATCAGACGTCATCGTTCCTCTACAAGTGCAAATCGGTCCCTTATTTCAGTTAATGCATGATAATGCACGACCGCACACCGCAAGAGTTGTAAGACAGACTCTCGCCGCAGCTAACATCAATGTCCTGCCCTGGCCTGCTCAGTCGCCAGACTTGAACCCGATTGAGCATGCATGGGATATGCTACAGAGAAGAGCTCTGCCGAATATGGAGGGTATCCAGTCGCAAGAAGACCTTTTTTTGTTGTTGCAACGAACAAGGGCGGCCATTCCACAGCGTGATTTGGATGAACTCATTTTGAGTATGCCAAACCGATGTTCTTGTGTTGTTAGTGTTCGCGGTAGAAACACGGATTATTAATTGTTTAAGTTACCCAATAAAATTTTAAAGAAAACTGTTATTTCAGTCTTTTTTTCGAACTTTAATGTTAGTGGTTCAAATGTCAAAAATCCCTTTATTAGGAAAATGGCAAATTTCTTTATTAATGCAAAGGTGACTTGGTTTATCGTTACTGTGACAAACGAAAACACTTTATTTGATGAATCCTTAAAGAAAATTTTAATTAATATCAATCAGGAGAAAAGTTATTGCAAAAATATATGTTGATCCCTAGACACTTTTGATGTGTGTATTATATGATTTTGGAGATACTTACGTTAGCAAACACGAACCATACAGATTCTCCTCGAGATCCATAATGCAGGTCAGCGAAAGTGGCGCCATCCAATACAACAGGGTTTACAGAATGCAGCTCATAGCCAGAAAACAGTGATGATTCTAGCCGAAGAATACCCGAACGCTCCTTGCCTTTCCATCTGAAAAACATAAATGAAATTGTAAATCTATCAAAGATCGTGTTAGACCAAGTTAACAGTCCCATAAAATATGATAGATGAAGAAGTGGGAATCTTGAATATACAATAATTTTATTATAATAACATGGTATGGTTAATTAATGCAGATCTACTTACTTGAAACAAGTCTTGATAATCAACGTGGGTAGATTTCCTTGCAAGTCTTCAATACTACTCCTCTCAGGACGAATCTCTTCAATAATTGCAGCTTGGATGTTCAACAAAGCATTTTCGGGTTTTGGAGTATATGTAGAATAGGTTATTGTTCCCTGCAAAAGATAAAGTTTGGAGTTATTATCGACTTTTAAGGAGCTTTTTCTCGATAGAGATAATATATGCTTTGGAATGTGTAATAAGCTTCATCTTTCTGACTGACCGACTCCCTTTACAATTCAAAAGTGTCTGTAAATGGTTCATTTGAAATAAATGCTTTGAATTTAATAAATTTTGCAATAAAAGGTGTAATGCTTGTCAGTTGAGAGCATACGTGACGCCCGTTGAATTGCACAACTCGAACTACCTACAAGTAAAAATTCTAATATTACAATTAATAGGTAAAAGGTAGTCGCAATTACCTGGACAGTAGCACATCCAGCGCCTGTGGCATACACGAACACCTTGGTAGGTAGACCAGGCAGCTGTAGTGGCCGTGGTGGAGTGCGGGCTCGTAGTTCTAGCGTGTCAGTCAGCTCCATGCCTGCTGTTGCCAGAGACACTGTGAGGGCTCGGTGCCTGGAAAATGGAATGGACAATGTTACGTTATGTTATTATGCTAACCACGAAGATGATGAGAGTACGATCATAATAAATTCTGATAAAAATGGAAGAAAAAAGCACAGGTTCGCTAAAGGTGGACCGAGTGGAGAGAGGCTAATAATAGCTCAAGAGTGGAAACTTATTTGTATTTCGTTTCCGTCCATTACCACTGTATTTTCGTCATTTGTATTCGTTTTTTGCAATGTTATTAGATTGACAATTAAAACACTGCATTTGCAATGGAAATATGAACTATATTTAATCATAAAAAGCACACAAGTGATACCAGCTTAAATTAAATCTACAATAACGAACGAGAAGGTTGCGAATAAATCGCAATTTTCGTCTTATAATTTTGCTTTGACCTAGTGACAGTCGCGTGAATGCTATGGATGCAAGACACACAGGGCCGTTGTGGCGACACTTAGAGGAGGTTTATGTCTAACAGTAGATGTCTTTTGGCTGAAATGATGATGAAACGAAGTTGGACATACCTATCATGAGCCAAAGCAGCATATTGCGCGGCTGCCTTCGTAGCACTATAAGCGAGACTAGGGTGTCGTTGCAGTGTCGACGCGCGGTAGTACAAGAAGCGGGCGGCGGCCTCTCCTTCAGCGAGTGCGCCGCGTGCGCACGCTGCGAGCAACACCCGTACTCCAGCCACGTATTGTTCCATCGTTACTGCTTCTGTAATATTCAATTAGTTCAGTTATGTTTCTATAATAAGATATCTAATATTCATATGATGAGGTTCGACATTAATTTGGAGATGTAAAAATTCATAGGTTTATATTGTTGTTGTGTCCATAGCACATTTATCGCCACAATAACCCAAAATAGATCTGAAGTAAAGATATCTGCTTTAGAACCAAGCTTTAAGTTATATAGCCTGAATAATCGCTGAATTTAAGCAATATTGGGCAAGGCGTTACACGTTAATCTCCCACAGGGTGGACAGATGTTCTGGTGACGGTTGCAGGAATCCGATGGATGCAAGATGAGCAGAACCGTTCGTTTTGGTGATACTTGAGGAGCCTATGTCCAATAGCCGACGTGTTTCAGCTAAAAGGATGATGATGATAATGATGACGATCAATGTGACCTTTATTGAGTTAAAATAAAATAGGAACACTCAAATACCAGCAATGGTTTTATACTTGCGTATTGGAATATATTTTCCTGCCTAAGAGTTTTACTCTTCTATTTTTTCAAATTTCCTTTTAAATATCTTTGCTAGGTCTACATTTGATAAAACTTACTAAGTAAGTACTATATCGTTAAATTCTGCTTCTTATTCTCACCGTATGACGTAGTCTTAATATTTCTTGACGTTTCTTCAAGTAACCAGTCAGCAGCATCTTTTCTGGGTGCTGGCCATCCGAATTCACCCTCTTCAGTTGTTGATGCATTCCGAAGAATGATTAGAGCTTCTGGCACTATTGGACTCCTGAAATTATTTGAAAATGGTGTCTTAGATCAGAATTTTCTTTCATTAAATACCAACATATTACATTTATATTGAGTTGGGGTACCGATTATTATAATAATATGTAAAACTCTCGTGTCACCGGATTTTTTATCGAACTTTCCCAAAACGGCTTGATATTTTTTTATAAAAACAAATGTGTCAGTTTGGTAAGTCTGAGCAATAGGTCGTAGGTTTATTTTTTCTTTGATAATTTATATGGCAGAACAACGTTTGCCGGGTCAGCTAAAATTACATAAACATACAGAATCTATCCAAATATTGTTTTTAACATTTCAAGGGAAGTTATCGAATAATGACAAAAGTACCTTGCAAGAACCAATGCTAAAACAGTAGCAGCAAGAGCAGCAGGTGATGTCAAGTTGTAAAGATTATGTTCCAAGTAAGTTTGAGATTTCTTCGCCACATCTGCATCAACCTGGTTTTCCACGCCAACTTCAAGCAAAGCAACTAAAGTCTCTGCAGTGACTTCTACTCTTCTCTCCCAATCAATTTCTTCCTGAGTCATGTTGCCATCTTTATCGTAATAGTAATATTCATTGACATCAACCTCCTTTGCTGTACCGTTAGATTTTGTTATATCTACGGGATAGTAATCCACTTCTTTATCTGCAGCTAGAGGTGTAAACGATCCATCTGGGCTCTGTCGTGTTTGTATCCATTTCTTGATGTTTTGTAGCAACTCTGGGTCTACTGGGTAGTAAGATTGAATCTTTGTTAAGATTTCCAGTATTTTTATGGTTGATAGATGACTGCTCATTCCGGGGTGATCACTGAAGGAGTTGTCGCTTTTGCGGAAGGACAGTAAGACTTGCACCTGAAAAGAGCAAGATTCATTGTTTGTAAAATTTTGTATAAAATCCTAATGGGATGGTGCAGTCTTAGGTTAAAATTATAAATAGAAATTAAATCTTTTACTCTACATGGCACAATTATTTTCCATTAAAAGGAGAGTAACTACTAAAATAGAAAGACAAACTCAATGAAAGGTTGTGAAACAAGTATTAACGGTAAAGAATTTAATAATAATGTAACGACAGTTAATTCGCTATGATCTCTCACGTAAAAGAAAGAAGAATACAATGATAAATTTATTTGAATTACTTGTTCAGGCAGCTTTCGCAAAATCCTTTCCCTCTCAGCATCGTCAACTAGATGCGGTATATGCTCCAACGCCAACAATGGAGCCAAACTGGCCGAAGCTGCTGACAATTGCGAGTCCCTCCAAACTTCAGCCCACTGGTCAGTAGAGTCGGTCTGAAGACTGTATAGAGGAAGATGTAGACCACCAGATACAAGAAGAGTTCCACTTGCAGAACCAGGGACCACGCCGTGAGGTAGACCGAGTTCTAGTACTTGAGAGAAGCCTGCTTCTTCGTTGAAGTTCCAGATTCTGAAATAGACATATTCGTGTTAAAAAACAACAGGAAAAGTAGCAAAAAATTCATCATCAAGAGGCCTTCCAACGCTGCGTCTTCCGGTGTGTGGCCGCAAAAAATTACATATAATTTATTTTGGAAATAACGTCATCATATAATAAATATTTTGTGAAATATATTCAATATATTAAAATGTTGATTCGTAAAAAAAGCCCGTACATTCTGCCTTACAAGTTATTTAAATAACAAAATATTTAAAAACTCTTTAATACAGAGAATGATAGAGATTTTTTTTATATAATATTTTACATGTTCATTAATAATTTGTACTTTAGAGATATTAAAGAGATATTAATATTTTCATCTTTACTAATATATAGTAATCTTACTTAAAGGTTTTTATGAAAATTTTTGTAAAGAAAAATGTATCTGTATGTGACGATACAGGTAGTTTAGCGGTTAACCAATTGGCAATTCACAAACCAAATATTTGTATAGCTCACATGTTTTGCCGTGGTATATTGTGCATGTGTTTATGTGTTAAATATTTACGCACGCATCCACAATACTGAAGTAGTAAAGTACAAAATAATAGGAACATTCTATATTTAATAGATAGCTTTTATTCAACCACTGTTGAGTATTATATGCTACTTTTTGTTCCACTGATTCGCCAAAAAAACGGAGCTACGATAAGTGATTTTTCAATACTTAAAACCGATATTACTCACCTAAAATCTGCCTTGTTACCCCAAAAAGCACTGAAGCCGACAAACTTGATCCTCATATCGGGAGCCAGTGGCCAGACCAGGAGTCTTCTCTCTGAAGGAGCGGCACCTCTGCCCACAGACAGCCTTCCCCCCTCCCACCACACCCACCAGGCACACCACGAATCTAAGCCTGTACAGTCCTCATCACTCTCTGTTTGCTCTGCACTTGCTAGATGGACGTCGTAACCTGCAAATCAAATTATCCTTTTGTAAGTATTTATTCATACATTACGCGCATATTACGCATCATGATTTTATTTTGTAGTCATTATTTCAGACGAAAGACGTCCCCTTTTGGACAAAAGCCTTCCCGATGTGTCGCCACAACGGTCGGCCTTGTGCGTTTTGCATTAATATACACTTTGCACTTTGGTTCACCTACGAAAATCTTCATTCCGGATTCGATCACGCAAGGAAACTAAGCAAGCGAAGCTCTTCTTAAACTTTGAGTAAAGGGTGTCCAATCTTGTTATAAGCACCCGCTACATGGTTGTTTACCATAACTTTGGGTTTTGTCCATGTTCATCTTATTATCTCTCTAGCTTTCTTAACTAGCTTGCTTCCAGTTTAATCGGATGTGGCTGAATATTCGTGTCTTACATGAACCGACCGCCACGATTCAGTTGCCGGTCAGACTTTCTGGCGTCTCACTAGCTGTAACGACTGTCAGAGATCTACGAGTGACAACTGAGACCAGTTTTACAAGCTTTCGGCAAAGGATGTCAGTAATGTCCTAGACGAAATTAGAAAAATCTTGTATTTGAATTGAGAAATACACTTTGGTACTTGCTCGGTTTCCACTAATTCGGGGAACTTACCATGTTTTCCTTTAGCGATCCAAACCCTGGTTCTCTCGAACACAACTCGGTACATGTCATCAGAAGGTTCTCGTATAGCAGACAAGGCCACGTGCGCCGCTCCCTGTGCCTTCAGTTCCAGCACTAATCCTGCTCGGTTCCTCGGTGCTGCCACCCACTGCCACTCCCAAGAACGGCGAGATGATACAGCCAGGTGTTCTTAAAAATAAAACGGATTTTTTAAATCAATAGAATTACCGGCTTAGATTTTTATTGACACAGTATTTTACAGAGATTTTAAAAAACGGATATGTACAAGTTTGTCAAGATAAATTGAATGTGACTCTTTTGTTGATTAACCTTAATATTTATTTGCAGCTAAGTCAAGAATTCTTTTTTATTAATATCATTTACCCATAACTTTGATCATAATATTTTTTTTGCTAATTCTATACAAATCTTCACCTCGAAGGCCTGTTCTTTATAATATAACATGAACGGCTATTCGTTAGTCTCACTAAAACTCCAGAACGGCTGGACCGATTTGACTAATTTTGGTCTAAAATATTCGAGATAGTCCAGGGAAGTTTTAAACAGTGAGAAAATATGGAAAATATTATTAATTTCTCTGATTAAAATGTCATTTCAAAATGAATTCTGCTGATCCTAGTAATGCCAGTAGATGTCGTCATCCTTTAACCGTTTAACTAAAAGGTATCACACCATTAATAAAATTGACTATTAGGCGGTACAAAGTTCGCGGGGTCCGCTAGTTATTATTTAAATGAGCAAGACTGACATAATTACACAACTTACCATTAGCACAGAAGTAAGCACTCTGCGTATCAGTCCTGTGCAGACCTTCGGGCAGCACCAGCACGCTGGCTGACCTGATCACAGAGCCCACTAGGGTCTCGTTGTTGAACGACGTGTAGGAAACGGAGCAGTTGTCCGCACTGTAGCCGGTTACTTCCACTGGAATCAGACAAGACGTGATGTAAAGAGGATTTATTTAAATAATATAGCTTAACCTATCACATACTCGCGAAACGAGACACAATAGTAAGACAATTACAGCGCGGTCTCCGTTCGACCGGTCGGGGATTCATGAACTAAGGGATGATTTTTCAATAGTCAGATAACTTTTAATTTGAAAAGGTTTGACAGCTTTTAAATAGAAAATATGTCAAACTGCCATATTTATTCATCTGCCAAAAGTTATCCGAATCTTCAAGTCTCCATCGTTATTGAAAAATCGGCTCTTAGTCGCAAGAACATTGGAAATTATCGGAGAGGAACATATTTCCGGGGTTAACAGAATAAGGTAGAATATTTAATTAAGTTAATATACATTAAATTTATGGGCTGAGTTCCTGGAACTCACACCACGATTATTTGTGTTGTGTGAATCAGACTCCTTTGTAAAATTTCTTTTAAGTGTTATTATAATACGACACATTTTTAGTACCAGGATTCATACAAAAATAAACATCAGATTACTGTGTAGCTGTGTGCATCATGCACACTTACCTATACAGTAATCCAGGTGTAATTAAGATAATCATATTTGTGTGTTAGAACTGGGAGTGTATACGGATGTTTTTTACTTGTAAGATTTTTAATAAGTAAATTATATGTCCGAGTACGCGTCTTCTTTTACCTAATGTTTTTTTAAGGTGGACATAATGATTTTCCCGCTGTGGGCGGATCGCGACAGACTATTACTAACTAAAACCCAACTCCTATTACTTCTTTGCTTTCTTTCCAGGGTCTCGGAGTTTATTTTCATTTAACCCATGGTCCGAGCTGGCTGCTTATTGCGTCTCCTGCCCTTAGTAATACAACAAACAACCAAAACAACAAACAAACATCAGCCCTAATAACACAACCATAACGTAACAATCACTCAAAGATAATTTCCATTATTGTATGAACTTAAGATTTACGTCACCAACGTGTCATCATAAATCAGAGTAATAATAATTTAGGATAACATAAAATAACTTTATAACCTAAAGTCCCATTGAACTCCATCCATGACACAGCATTTTTATATCTATTTTTTATGACTATGACCGTAGAGGAATTGCGATGGTCTAAATAAAGAATTGACGCGGGATTTGAATAGACACTGTTTTAGGCTATCACGGTTTGTTTCATAATTAAAAATGTCACTTACTGAGTTCTGACTGACAGAGTCATCCCGCGATCATGGCGCTTGCAACAGCGTCGAAATATCGGGAACTCAAAACAATGAACAATCACGGAAGATATCCCGTAAGTGACATTTTAAATTGGGATTTGAATAGGTCTAGATTGAATTTGCTGTGCAAAACTGTGCGGTATCTTCTGGTTCAATATACCACAGTGTCTCAAGACCAAAGTCTTATGACCAGTACGTATTATATCATTAAAAAAAAACTTCACATTCTTTAAATACAGAAACCGTATTTTTAGGTGGGAAATCATTCAATGACTTTGCCGCTCTAGGGTGAAACGAAAGAGTGTGTCAGAAAATCACTCCTATGTTGCTTCTTTGCCTTTCGGACATGGAAATACAAAAACGGAATAAAAGTAAAAAAAAAATATAATAACAAAATTGAAAACATAGAAGTAGTATACAAAGATATCTTATGAATATGAAACTACATAAAACTAAACCGACACTCACAATAAGAATAAAAAGCAATTCAAAATCAAACATCCTCCAGGTCGACAGCGATGTGGAAGAGTTTTTTGACGCCATACTTTAGTTAGTTTTCAGTTAGTTCAATTAGTTTAGAGTTTTTTATTACACTGTAAATAAATATTGTATATAGTTAGTTGAAAATAAATATTAAAAATAAACTACCCCTACTTACAAAAAAAAAACATCCTCCATTAACTTTCATCTCCTAACTTACACCACACCCCAGGATCACACGTCCCCCGTAGCATACAATCGTATTGCAGAGGTAATGGAATCTGCTACGTTTATTACTAGCACAGCCGTAGAAAACACTCGGAAAGCAATTGAAATACAATGAGTGTCATTTTATAGAGGCGGGATTGAAGCTAAACGCGGCTGGAATGGTGCTTCAGGAGAGTTTAGTATGAGAAGTTGTGATTTGAGGAATGTAGGTGCTAGAGAGTAAATTTGTTGTAGGATAAGTTGTTTAGAAAATTGGAATGCAAACAGCGGTTGAGGAGTTGCCTACGCTGTAGGCGTGGGCTTACGGACGGTGAGCAGTGGAAAGCTCGCCGTCCGGTCGTCCAACGTTTATTACTAGCACAGCCGTAGAAAACACTCGGAAAGCAATTGAAATACAATGAGTGTCATTTTATAGAGGCGGGATTGAAGCTAAACGCGGCTGGAATGGTGCTTCAGGAGAGTTTAGTATGAGAAGTTGTGATTTGAGGAATGTAGGTGCTAGAGAGTAAATTGGTTGTAGGATAAGTTGTTTAGAAAATTGGAATGCAAACAGCGGTTGAGGAGTTGCCTACGCTGTAGGCGTGGGCTTACGGACGGTGAGCAGTGGAAAGCTCGCCGTCCGGTCGTCCAACGTTTATTACTAGCACAGCCGTAGAAAACACTCAGAAAGCAATTGAAATACAATGAGTGTCATTTTATAGAGGCGGGATTGAAGCTAAACGCGGCTGGAATGGTGCTTCAGGAGAGTTTAGTATGAGAAGTTGTGATTTGAGGAATGTATGTAGGTGCTAGAGAGTAAATTGGTTGTAGGATAAGTTGGAAAGTTAAAATGCAAACAGGAGTTGGTTTTTTTTTCAAGTGGGGAATCATGAGATTGATTTCTTCCGCTTTTGGAAGAAGTAGGAGCGTGTGTCAGACTTTTACTGATTAAACCCCACCCCGTTCCTTATTGTAGGGCCGAAGCCTCTGGGGTAGGGCCGAAGCCTCTGGGGGGAACATGTGGTATTCCTAACGGTTGATACCGAGTCCCCCCCAGAACGAAGGCAACGAAGGAACGGGGTAGGGGTTTAGTCAGTAAAAGTCTGACACGCCCTCCCGCTCCGCCCAAGAGCGGGGGAAGTCATTCTGATGATTCCCCTACCAGAAAAAAAAAAACCCAGTTCCTTATTAGGGTTTCGTAGCCAAATGGGAAAAACGGAACCCTTATAGTTTTTTGCCTTTGTTCTGGGACCACGAGCTTTCCTTTTGAAATCTAATCCATTGCCCCAGAGGCTTCGATCCTGCTGGATCTACAATTTACTAACATCTCCGTGATACGCACGTAGAACAGTACATGCCGTTGACGACTTGGGCAAACAGGAGTTGGGTTAAAGCCCCAGCCGCCTGGATCTCGACTCTGATTTCCATTCACCGTTGGCGTGGGCTTGCGGACGGCGAGCAATGGTTAGCTCACCATTCGGTCGGCACGTAGTTTTTTTTTTGAAGGGGAATCATCAGAATGACTTTTCCCGCTCTTGGGCGGAGATCCACGCGCGCTTTAAGGATATATCACCAAAATTATGCGAAAGAGAACCCCATGGCCCGCCCTGGAACAACGAAGGCCAACAAGGAACAGGAGTGGGTTAAAGTCTGGCATGCCTTCCCGTTGCGCTCAGGAGCGGGAGAAGTCATTCTAATGATTTGCCACCGAAAAAAGGATCGGTTAGTATGGGAACTTTTGATTTTCAGAATGTAGATGCTAGAGAGTAAATTGATTACTTATAGAATAAGTTATTCGAAAAATTTGAATGCAAACAGGAGTTGGGTCGAGAGTGACAGATATGGGGTAATTAAATTGACACGTTTCCGGCGTGCTCAAACAGTGTTGTGGAGTACTTCGACGCCTAATTAAGTGTAGGGTAAACCAGGCATACGTGCATTGACTGGGACGTGTCTTAGTTTTGTAAATGGGGCACGTTATTGACTGGGGCAAGTGTTTATGGACCATATTGAATTTTATAGACTTATGTACATGTTAGGTTACAAAATATACTAGTAATTCGTTTTTATTTTCATAGTACTCTATGTAATTTGTTGATATAACAAATTGACAAAATATGAAATTGAAAATTGAAATAATACCATTTTATAGCCCAATTTATGATGTATGCGCATTTTTTTCGTGTATATTTCTAACTATAACCAATAAATGTACGTAAATCTCGACATCTTTTACCATTCTAGTCTACTTTTTTTTAAATCGATTTACCAAACCTTTTCCCAACTATGATAGAGTCGTCTTCCTGTCTAACCGACAGCCTATCTAAGGTTTAAGAATAGCTTTATTTTTCATAAGGAATTACATGCTAATTCACTTATTCATATTTAAAGTGCAGACTTTTAAAAAAATATTGTAAAAAGCACAGAAAGAAAACAAATATAATATTTTTACAAAGAAACACATTTGGCGAGTTCCATCATTTATATCCAAAATTAAGAAACGATTCTAAAATGTTTAAAAATTATTGTGGAGTGTTACCGTCTACTTTCGATTACATTATTGCTTATATTAAGTCTGAATTTCAATTAAAAACAGTTCAGTTCGTGTTGTCGCATCTGGTCGCCCTCAAAACAAGTACGCGTTACGTCGCGTCTCGCCGCAGACTGTCACATAGGCCGCATGTAGGGTATGCCATTGAGTTGATCGTGTTCGTTGCGTTCGCAGCGTCGCGTCGCGTCGCGTTCGTCGCTCACGCAGTACACCGCGTGAGAAATACTTTTTATCAATAATAGTATTTTAAATTATATCTGAGCTCCACCACTCAGTAACTGGGTAATACGATACTCCTTAACAAGACTGGTGTCAAATCTATCTTCACAGTACCCGTAACTCCTTCAAATCCTCCATATACTATCTCCAAACCCCCATCCACCCTCATTAGCCCCTCGAGATACAAATGCATCATTACCATAACTTATTACCACATCTATTGTCTCAATTGCTAATTTGCCTCGGCACACACCGCTTTGTTGCTTCGAGTCCAATTTAAATGTTTATTGAAACAGCCCCGAGAATTGGACTAGACAATGAGAATGTTTCACTAATCGTGCAATTTGAATACACAATTCATGTATGATCAGTGGTAAGGGACTTAGATTGTGTTGGTATTAGGCTGTCGTACCATCAGTGACGTGCTAAGCTTTGAAGCTAAGATTTAATAGTAAGGAAGTAAAGGGTCATTTTGCAAGCCGACAAAGTATGAATTAAAAAACTTTATCAGACACTAGCTTTAGCCCGCAGCTTTGCCCGCGTACTTACATAAAATATAGCCTATGTCACTTAGGAATACAGCAGCTTTCTATTCGTGAAAAAATTTTAGCAATCGGACCAGTACTTCCACAGATTACCTCATACAAACAAAAAAACAAACTTTACCTCTTTATTATATTAGTGTAGATTGAGCATAGCTTGAATAAATTGGTACATATTCAACTTTCGGAACCTGAGCAATTAAAATGTTCAGCAGATTGCAACTAGCAGTTAGAGTACTCATTTTTGTTATAGGTTTTTTTAGTCTATTCAAAGGTTATCATTGTCAGCAATAAGTCTACCATTGTATACATGGATTTGTTTTAGTGTGTTATTGGTTGATTGGTAAAGAATGCCCAAGGCATTAGGTTCGCTTTTGCACACATTTGTGTTACATGAAGTTTAAGTAAATAAATAAAAATGTTTATTCTGTAAAAAGTAAAATTCCAGCACAGGATAACTAAGCTAAGCTATGACACTCAAACGTTACCATTATTATGGGATTTTCGCTGGAATGCCAGCCTTAGATCTCGTTCTAGAATTAGTTCTAACAGCAGCTCAGCCTGGATTGTGGCTGAATAACTCTGACCTGGGGTAAGTACTTGAATAAATTGTCCGCTATGTTGAGAGGTGTTTTAATTAGTGAATGAAAGGATTTAGATTACCTATTCAAATCTTTTAATTGAAGTTATGGATGGGTTAGTCGACGGCTTGTATTATGTACGTGTTACGGCAGATTGAAACTTTTACCTCCGCCTTCCGAAATAAAATTACTGAAGCGTTATAAATTAAACGTCAAGTCATGTGACAAGGTTGAAAATTTATTCAATCAATCATAGCCTGCGGCGAATTCGACACGTCAATTTTGTGATAATTTTAGTTTCAGAAACTGGGCCATAGCACAGTAACAACATTAACACTAGATAAGTGTTGCGTGTACTTTTTTTTATATCACATAAACCAGTGCTTGACTGCAATCCCACCTGATCGTAAGCAGTGATGCAGTCGTTGATGGTGAGGCGCACTAGTTTATTAAGAGCCTATTCATTCTAGTCTTGAAACGCCCAAATTATAATTGTACTATTAGTAAAGAACCAGTGAAAACATCGGGTCAATGATGGCTACATCAGTATCATCATAATCATTACTACTTCTTTTGCTCTACAATAAATTTTATTCTATTCTATCGTTATTTCAGCCGAAAAACGTCCGTTGCTGGATATTAACTAACCCAAATGTCGCCATAACGACCTGTGCGTCTAGAGTTCATCGGATTCCCGTAACCCTCACTAGTTTTGATCACTTAGTGGTAGGAATACAAACGCTACGTCTTCGCTCCAGAATCTTTCGGCCTCATTGTTTATCTGTTCTGCGGGGAATGTGTTTAGAGTCCTGGTTAAGTTAGGTATTAGTGCTTAAGTCCATCTGGTGCAGGCTTGGAATGACAAATTAAATTACTGTGTTTCTACAATCCCAAAAGCAACATATTTGTTATTTGTTTGTAACATTTCATTTTCCAAAAATGCTGACGTTCTTGAATCTGCTAAATCCTAAGAGCGACAAATTCAAACTACGAAGTCGAATTCACTTGAAACAGCAAATTTTGCGAAAGAAAAATCCCATAACGATATCTAGTAGTGGTCCTCGAAGTTATTTCTCGTAGCTATGAAGAAAAATAATTCTATTTGGCTGATCTGAACTTAGTACGCAGAAAGTTTAATCTAAATCTCAATAAAAATTACTTATAAATGATACCTTGTGAGGCTGGGCAGATTTCTGACAAATAAAAATAATATATTAAACAAAATTTCGTTGTTCCACACGTTCAAAGTTTGAACGGCTGATGAATCACTTAATATAGTTTTTTCACAGTTTTAATTACATTTCTTTACGGATTGATTGTGTTTAATGACAGTTCCTGTTAGTTTCACGTAAAATAACGTTCAGTTTTGGTATACGTAATAATATTACTGTGGTAAGGAAAAACGATCTCGATCTTTCAGTAAATCTGAGGTCGGTAATGTGTATTTTTTCTTGATATTCCACACGTATATATCATAATTCCGAGGCGGCTATAAATTAAGGTTCTATGTAACATAAAATAATATATATTTTATTTTACTTGCTTAGTAACTACAGTAGTTTAATCACGAGTTTGAGAAAATGTGCCTTTAATAAAAAACTTGATTTGAATAAAAATCGAATCAAGCTAGTATTTACCTATATAATGTTAAAAGCTTTTTTCAAATCGGTCCATTAATTTTTGAGTTTATTCATCATAAACAAAATTTTATGAGCCTATTCTGTCTCACTCCTGGGCAAAGGCCTCCCTCCTTTATAATTAAAAATATTAATATAGATAGTATTCTCAATTAGTCAAAGTTTTTCAGTTTCTCTGAATAACTTCAAAGCTGGAGACTGGATACAAAAATCACGGTCGAAATATCATAAGGCTCTTAAGAAGAAATTTTATTTAGTTAAAGCATGAACTCTATCACGAAGTTTCGATATAATCACTCAAATCCGTCAATTCCACAAATTGATGAATGATTAGAAGGTAAGGGTTAAAAGATTCACAACTAGATAGATTTTCTAATCTAGTTGTCAATCTACTAACACTTAATTTGTGAATACCAATTGAAATCTCCTTTATAAAGTCCCAAGTTATCGGAGTTTGGCAGTTGATGTTTCAGCCAACCAATCACAGAACTCCTTCAATATGGAAGAAAGCTCTTCAGCATCTTTTCAGTTGAAACAGATTCACTCAACAGTGAATCTGTCCAACGACATATGCCTCTCCCAAGTGTCGCCACAATAAACAATCCTTTTTTTATTTTTATTATTATGCATAGGCTCGCGTTTGACCACTATCTCACCTGATGGTAAGCGATGATGTGGCCGACGATGGAGCACGCTTGCCTAGAAGAAACCTATTCACTCTGGACTTGAATCCTGTGGAAGGCTTCCTACAAAGTGGACCGATGACCTGGTAAGGGTTGCGGAGTTCCAATGGATGCGGGATGCACAAAGAAAGCTCGTAAGTTAATAATTTTGTTCATTAACCTGTCACAAAAAATCGCCATTTCTCAATTTAATCTATTTAGTATGCGTGCATTCTATAGTGTTCTAAGTATTACATACCTACTAACCCACCAAAATTTTATTTACCGTAATGAAAATGGACACACTAGTAACATAACAATGTATACACTGCAACTACATAATATCAACATGACGTCTTTGAATTATCAAGAAGAAAGTTCTTAATGTTGTAATCAGAACAAAAATATGTGGTTTGATGTTTCTCATATATTATAAGCGAATATTATAATGCTCTGTCACATTTATAAACGAAAGTCTTTAGGTGTGTACGAGTAACATGTATATGGTTGTTACTTCTTCACGCTCGAACGACTGAATGTGTTTCGAGAACTGAAATGGTACATAGAATACTTTTTATCCAGAGAGTGTGTTTCCTTAAGATTATTTTTACTATCACGTATGCGAAACCGCTGGCAGTAATAGTGAACAAATAAGACCTTAAAATCAAAAACCTAACTAAAGATATCACTCTACAACCGTATTAACTCCCAACAAACTGAAAGTTGGTCCAAACTTTGCGATCAGCGTTCGCAAAATTCGGCTGTCTTTAATTTCACAATTAGGTAAGATTCCGGTTTAAGAATTCTCCTCCATAACTTCATTAAAATATTTTGCTCTACAGATTTCTTCGGCGTAGGTCCGGAATAAATTTCTGGTAGAATCTTCGCGTTCTTCATCATTAATTAAGTATTCGTGTAGCTATTAATAAATCTTAAAATTGACAGGACTGACGCTGATGAGGTTTAAGGCTTTAATTTTGGAGGAATGGGGGTTGTGGCGGATTAATCAATTACTTTTAACGAGACGAATGATACAACGGAGCTGAGAATACATTTATTATGATTTAGTAGCAGTTTTATTACATAGAAGTTAATGAAAATTGAATCCAGATTTTTTTTTGAGGTACATAATTTAATAACTTCACGCCTTAGGGCAAAGTGGGAGGGCGTGTCAGACTTTTGCTGACTAAAACCATACCTTTGGTCCTTCAGCTGACCTTTGCGTCTTAGGACCATGACGAGTATCCCTTTCAGAAGTCGACTGGTTGCCTCAGTAGGCTTCGGCTCTGGTGGGCTCCTACGAGTTTGCTGAAATTTCTTTGAAGTACGCGTGGAATAACACTTTGAGGAGTGGTTGAATAGGAGTTCCTACTTATCGCCATGATTATGGCGAGCCCAAAATATAAATCAGACGATAATTGAAAATGTATGAAGCATAATCGAATCGAGCCTAGACTAACTAACGCCCGTTTTCAATAAGCTATCTACAGTTGCAGCTACTAAAGATAAACAAATCTATCCTTCTTACTTGCTTTCCTATAACCTACCGACGGATAGCATTTCCTACCAAAGTTGTGGATGGATAAATATAATCTTACTGTTTATCGGGGTAGCTATCTATCTATGAACTGCGCTAGGTTATTGAAAACGGGCGTAAAGAGAACTATCCATCTAACTGTGTTAGTGTTGAATTTTGATTTGATTTGCTCGGAGTAGAGACATCATGCGCTGTCTCCAAAAATATATAGTTTGAAGGTTACATTTATATACATTTTATCTCACCAACCGTATCCTGTTAAAAGCTGAATCTGTTTGGACATCTTTCCGCGTTATTTTTTAGACATACGAGTAGAGCACGCGAAAACTCAAGCAGCCTATTTATAAAATTACATACACCACATACCAGTAATATTCTTCCTGCCAGGAGTATTGACGGCCACTCGGACCACCAACTGCGTTCCTCCGCGGGGTCCAAGCCGCAACCTCTCGGTGACGTAGAGGGCTCCAGTGCTGGCGAATGCTGCGCCCGCGCTTAGGGCTAGCAGGGCTGTTACCTGGGGAGTATGGAAAAGAGTTGATTAGTTAGATTTAGCGTTATCGGCCTTGTAATGTTCCCACTGTTGGGACTCGGGCCTCCTCTCTAGTAGAGGGAATGGGCTGTAATCTACCACGCGGGCCCACTGCGGATTGGTGGATGTCATATGTCTAAAAAAAATTTGTTCTAGGACATGCCGGTTTCCTGAGGTACTAGAGGAGATACTAGTAGATAGTTTTATAGATCCTTGATAATTGTAATATGTAGAATATGTTTTACAAGAGTGACCATGGAGTTCCTTGTATGTTCCACTTCTACACTTTGGAATGTAAATTATGTTACATCATTTCTGAAATTCTGACTGACTGACTGACTTCTAGGCAGTTTAAAAATAAATGATTTGTTTGAAGTAAATACTTTGCAATCAAAGCCTTATAGCCAATTGAAAGATAAATGTCCATCATGTTTCTGATCGAATAATTTTTGGTGTTTGGAAGAAAAGAGCTTCTGTCTTTTCTTTTGCTAATCCAAACGGAGATTACCCTATTACGCAAGAGACATCATAGTACCTACACAAGTAAGCAAACACAGATGTACTCTCTGTTCCCTCACTCTCGTAGTCCGATGGGATAGCAATTTGATACGAGTGAGGAGAGATCAAGTTGCCAACCAAACAACTTTACATGTTTTTCGAGGCATAGAGATATTGCACGATTTTCAAACTATGCCACTACTGATAAATTCTTAAAGATAAAAACTCAATAACGCTGTCTGACTCAAGAATTGAACTAATGACCTCACATTCAGACGGCACGCTTTGCAGAATCAAGGTCAACGAAGGCAGTTATTCTGTTGTTTCGTTTATTGGTCCATACAGAAATTTAGACGCATTCTCCAGGAACCAATTCTAAATATACCTACAAGTAGACTTCGTACACGTAAAGAGAGAAACATAAAATAATCATAATTACTATTATTTATAATGAATGGAAGCGCAAAGGAACTCGGGTAGATTTGAGTTAAAGCTGGCAGTACTGATACTTGAGAAATAAAGAAAAAAATGGATAGGTGAGATACTATCGTCATCTACTTAGTCCTTTCCCAACTATATTGGGGTCGGCTTCCATTCAAGCCGGATTTAGCTGAATACCAGTATTTTACGAGGAGCGGCTGCCTAGGTGAGATACTATCCGGTACATTAAAGACGGGTTTGCGAACGACAATCAATGGGTAGTTCGCCGTCTTGCTATACGGTAACACTCTGGACCGAGTCCGAGTCATCGACGGCGCATGGTGTTCCAAGCTCACCTCAAAGAGATGTTAGCAAAACCGTAGGAGCCCAGCAGGACCGAACCCTACTGCGGCCATGGGTTTACTTCCGAAAGGCAAACCCTATGTCTTGGAACTCAAAGGTAAAGAATGTGTTTTCAGTCGGTAAAATTCTGACTTATCCTCTCACTCCACCCAGAACGGGAGAACCTTTTAGATAACCTTACCACCCTAAAATAAAAATAGATCTTTTTTCTAGAGCACGTAGTAACTCAAACACAACTTATTTGAAGAAATAATATTGCTCCTACTCAAACTTTTAATACAACGCAATAATACTAAAGAAAATATAGCAAAAGCAATAACTTGATGTTTTGCTTTCCCTTAGAGGCAGAGGAGTGTTATATTTTCGATATAATCGATATCATATTAGCTGAAATGGAATTTCTCGAAGTGTCGCCTCCCAGAGTTGTCCCGGAGGTGCAAAGTCAATAGCGACTGAAGCTTTGTTATTAAAACGGTGGCCACGCTTTGGAAACTTAGAGAATTTTCTTTAACATTTATTGAACATTTTGAAATGACATTTATATTGTGTTTTGCCTATATACATGGCGAACATGGGCACATTACCTATTAGAATAATCTATAAAAAAAAATATTTTTTTTGCACCATATAATGCAAAAATAAAAATTAATAATAAGAATACTTTCTTACATTAAGTTGGGAGACTCTGGATCTATATTATCACATTGCCCTACTTATCATTTAGCATAATCAGCCTTATAATATTTCCATGGTTGGGACTCTGGTCTCTATTTAATAATAGTAAGTAATCTACCACGCAGGGGCAGTACGCTCTGATGGAAGTCACAAGAAATTTGATCGTGGGACCATACCATTAAGTAACAATAATAATAATTGTCATTTAATATTATGACTATCATTTGCACGGGGATTCATTTACCTACATTATCTACTAGATTACTCTGGCTCCCCTGCCTACTGTGGAATATTTCATTTTCACTCTTAGAAAACTGGACTAGTATGGCTTTCTATCGATGATACTATTTTTGTAATGGGATCACGACGACCAGAAAACATATTCAAATGAAACCTGTAAACCAAAATTAACGCAAAAGCATCAGTTTCGATATTGATCAAATTTACACAGTTTCAAAATAGAAGGTCATTTAAACTTGACTTCTCTTGGCTTGGCTTGACTGGCCTGTTGGTCTAGTGGTTAGTGACCCTGACTGCTATGCCGGAGGTCGTGGGTTCGATTCCCACCCAGGACAAATGTTTGTGTGGTGAGCACGATCATTTGTTCTGTGTCTGGGTATAATTTATCTATAATATGTATATATTTAGAAATATATAAGTATGTTTATCAGTTGTCTAGTACCCATAATACAAGCTCTGCTTAGCTTGGGACTAGATGATGTTGTGTGAAAGTTGTAGAATATTATTATTATTATTATTAACTCAAAATTACGTATATTCAGAACCAAAATTGCAGAGTAAACATTGATTCGCTCGTGAATATTTTCTAGGAACATTAATAAAGGATTGCAAAACGTAATCAGAACTTGATTTAATTGCGGTTTCAGTAATGAACTTATAATTCAATTCGTTATGGCACGAAACTGGGTCATATTTTATTAAAAAACGAGTAATTAAATACCGTCAAAGAGAATATTGAAAACAAATATCGTCCGTTAACTACGTAGCTTCATAGTAACTGCGTAGCTTCATAGTAACTGCGTAGCTTCATAGACGCCTGCGTGAAGCTTGAAAACAAAATGAAACTCTGTCAACGAAGCTGCAGTGACAAGACCAACACCGCATAAGAGACGAAAAAAGATGTGCGGTGTTGAGAGGTCAACCTTGGAGGACATGTCTTGCATATGCGTCACTAGCTATGCTGTCCATGCTGCACAATCTGCTGCACTTTATATGAGACAGAATGATAAAGCTGAATAGGTTGCCAGGAAAATATTTTTTTGAGTTCATAGACACAAAAAGATGAAAAAACCTAATCATTGAATTTTCCTTGAAATTGCCTATCTCTGCCTCCTAGATGGATTTTAGCCAGTAAACGCCCTCTCGTTTCACCTTAGTGCGGGAGACGAAAAGTCATTAGGTGAAAAAAGTATAGTTCCAACTTAATTAAGTACTTTAGTACAGTTATAAAAGTCAATGCCAAGATTTGTCCTAAAACCAACGAAATCATGGCCACAAAGAATATCAGACTCAAAGTGTGATTTGTAGTGTTGATTCGTCAGATATTTGGGCCAATAGAGGTGGGATAAAGGGGTGGCAAGGGGTCGTAGTGGGGTGCACAATTATCCCCGAACGGATATCCCCCTAGATAGTACCTACAAGGTATTTACCTTATCTTGTACCGTGAATATTTTAATTTAAGAGTCTCGTCCGGGATTTATCGTTCAATTTACGCTTTTTGAGTGTACCTTTGAATGTAGCTTCGTTTGCTTTAATTGTATGAATTGTAATGAATTTGTTTACGTTATGATATAAAGGGGTTTTTGGATGGGCGTTTCTGCTTAATTATTATTGTGACTGTTTTTGTGTTTCTTCGTTTGATTTTCCAAGTTCTTTTGTACTAGCGTTTGCCAGCGGCTTTGCTCATGTAAAAGTAGGTTTTTTCTACGCAAAATTTACACTCCTGTTTCTTCACTTTAGGGGCCGAGTTTTAGAAAACGGGATGCGTTTCAGTAAATCTTACTTAGTGCAAAGGAATACAATTTCTTTTTTATAATTTTAGTCAGTAAAAACCTGACACTTTTTCTTACTCCACTCTAAGCAGGATGAATTTATTTATGACTAGCTTTTGCCCGCGGCTTCGCCCGCGTGAAAGTTTTTCTAAATTTACTTAGTTCACTTTTTTACATAAAATGTAACCTATAGCACTCAGGAAGAAAGCAGTTTTCTATCAATATATACATTTATGTAATCGAACCAGGATCTTCAGAGATCATTCCATACAAACAAAAAAACCAACTTTATCTGTTTATTATATTAGTATAGATTTTCATAGGGTTGTAACCCTATGAAAATCCTTAATAAATTGCATTCTAAAATTCTAAAATTATTTAATCTTCCCGATGAAACTAAAACTCCCAATTACGTAAGTACCCACACACCCATTTAGATAACATCGTCCCATAAAAACCATAGCTCTCTCGATAAACCAACTGAACCCAAAACTTGCGATAGCCACACGTGATAGCGATTTGTTTGCGATCGGCGTCGCTCATCGAATCCCGATTAGGGATTCCGGGGATGATCCCGACGATTCAGACGCGAATCCCGGGAAATGGAGCGATTAGGCAATCTACCCGCTTTAAGCGCTTCAAACTCAAATCAGCGTGTGGGAGCGGCAATGTATGGTGTGCTGTTTGAAGTGTGCAGATTGGACGGAGTTCAAATGGAGTTATATGTGCCTAGTAGTAAGTTTCTGCTAGTAGTACGTTTTCTTTGGGTATTTCAGTTTAAAATTGCGTTGTATTTTATGTCGATACATTAATATTTCGTATCGAGAACAGTATATCTTATTCGTGATGGTTGTATCTACACGAAAATTTTATCATACCTCGAAGGGTTAAAAGAGTTTTGCTGACTAAAACTCTGACATTCCCGTTCACTCTACCCACACAGTGAAAAGTTATTTGATGATTTTCCAACCTCAAAGAAAAGGGTTGAGAGAATAAATACTCTGACTCGGTTCTGCGACTTAGCACAAACTTTTTTCTAAAGAGATAGAAAGAAAAACATTCATTAGTGTCTCACATAATCGTAAAATTATACATTAGAGGCCAAAAAGGCACCAAATTCAGTATATTTATGCGATATTTAAAATATAATATAGAACAACGAAAATTCAACACAATACTAGCTCACGAAGACCACAAAACGTGTCATTATTATTATTAAAATCTCATTAAATACCATCACCGCCTTCATTAAGAACTAACGAACCACAAGCTTGTTAACTGAACAGTCCGTATTCGCGTTAGAATGGAATTAATTCCAAAGCCACTCTGTTGTTTATATCGATAAGCTTACATAGACTTAGCTAAGGTAATACCTACAATATTTCTTTATTTTAACTAGCTTCTGCCCGCAGCTTCGCCCGAAAAAAAAGTGGCCTATATGTTAAACCAGGGTATAACCTATCTACATACCAAATTTTAACCAAATCGATCCAACCGTTTTTGCGTGACAGAGTAACAAACATCCACACATCCATTCTCACAAACTTTCACATTTACAATATTAGTAGGGTAAGTACAGAGACAGACTCAAAGGAGCTCGAGGCTAGATAATAACAGCCGAACGGGTCGATCTTCAAAGTTAAGCAACGCTTGCCTAGGCTGGTGTGTGGATGGGTGAATCTTAAAATGCCGAGTTTCCTTCGTGCTTTGGAAAGCACCCTAGGTCCCAGCTGTCATTTGTAGATCTTTGGTAGTCGTTACGGATAGTCAAAAGCCAGTAAATCTGACTCCAGTCTTGCCATGAAGTACTTACCGTGTTACCCCAGTTAATGGGTTGTGGAGGTCTGGTAGGCAGCCGCTCTTCATAAAATACTGGTATTCAGTTAAATCCGGATTGATTGGAAGCCGACCCCAATATAGTTGGGAAAAGGCTAGGTTGATGATGAAGTACAGTGACAGAATAAAAACATTTAAAAGAACATACATTACATGAATCTGAAGTCAAATTAGAATGGAATGAATTCCAAAGCCACTCGGCTTGTTTCTATCGATAGGCTAGAAAGCTTACACAGACTTAGCTAAGGTAATACCTACAATATCGTATAGAACTAAATGCCAGGTAATTTACTACGGGTCTGTCAAAGGATCGGGTTTCCTGCTTTTGAGACGTTTGTGTGTATTGAAATACGGTCTTGTGTAATTATAGATGCGGAAATTGGATAGATTTGTATATATAAATACACCGTGTATCAGACATCGACGCATAAACGAAAATCATTGACCATACATTGACTCAGTGGTGGAATATTTCGCGGACTTCTTGTTATTCTGACAACAAAATTGCTTTTTTTTACAACAAGATTGTTATTCTAAGAATATCAGTGAAAAAAAATGAAGAAATCACTATTTAATAAAAAATATCACCAGGGTTGATTAGAATCAGTGGTCAGTCTCTTTTATCATCTCTTTTATCATAGTCATAAAATCATAGGTATCTATGGGAAATATGTAATGGCCAATTCTTAAATGAATCATGTAGGGTAGTGAGATGATATTTTGATCACAAGTTAAGATAAATAGAAAATGTAACAATGCATTTAGGTATATCCCATTCTGTGTCGCTAATTAAAAGTGCAGTAAGGAAGTTTTTAGTAGTTTTGAGTCATCATCTGCCTAGCCTTTTCCTAACTATATTGGGGTCGGCTTCCAGTCAAGCCGGATTCAGCTGAATACCAGTATTTTACGAGGAGCGGCTGCCTACCAGACCTCCACAACCCATTAACTGGGGTAACACGGTGCTTCATGGCAACACTGGAATCAGATTTACTGGCTTCTGATTATCCGTAACGACTGCCAAAGATCTTCAAATGACAGCCGAGACCGGCTTAACGTGCTTTCCAAGGCACTGAGGAAACTCGTTATGTTAAGATGGTCACCCATCCACAGACCAACCTAAGCAAGCGTTGCTTAACCTTGAAGATCGACCCGTGGAGCTGTTATTATCTAGCCACGAGCTCCAGCTTTTAGTAGTTTTGAGTAATTTTAGTATGTAAAATTCAGCAGAGCCCATAAAGAATCCGAATCTATGTATCACTTTTATAACATACGCACAGCATCGGTCGTTGTGGAGGCCTATGTCCAGCAGTGGACGTCTTTCGGCTGAAATGATACTTTTATATGTATAAATTTTCAAAAAATCCTTCCTTACTGCGTTTTTAATAAGTGCGGCAGTATTGCTCATGCCTGTACGTATACTCATCAAAGTTTGCCGACGTATTTAAAATCACTCGGTATACTTTTCTGTACTTACTTTTATTAATGATTCGGACCTAAACAAACATTTGGATTTTGTAACTGATCTCGCTTGTTTTGAGGATTTTAAATAAGTATATATTTGTTATTTGCTGATGTTTGGTTGGACCTCATTCGGAAAATTATTGATAAACGATCTGTCAATATTTGCGGGTTTTAAAAGTGAAGAGCTCTATATCATTTTGAAATTGAAGAAATAAGCAGTTTTTTATGCTTTGTGCAGAAAATATATTATAAAAAATAAGCGAAACTAACTGCTATCAGTGGCATTGCTCGCATAATATTAGAAAATTTTCACTGCTAGGTTATAGAGTAGAGGTTTTTCAATGTCACTTTATGATCAAATCAGAATTTCGAGTTAGAGAACTTTTAAGGGTGAAATACATAATTAACCTGTGGTGTATTACTTTGCAGGGCGCAGTTATTTTTTCTTTTCAAAGTAATCTCTACCAGAAGTTTTCATCTTATAACGACTATAATATGGTCTTGTCTTTCCCTTGTTAGTATGCTCTCGCTCTAATTTTTTTCCTCTCTGTCATTATTTACAAAGAACTTAAACTAATGTATCTAAATGAAATCTCTTGACACTGATGAACCTAATCCAACTAAACAGCCCTGGCTTAGCTGGATACAGCCGTTCCATGTGAATGCTTCCTTACGATCGATTTAGCCAGAACTGCCCATTGGCATTAAAATCAATTGACTGTAGCGACTGTATTTTAGCCAGTACTAGTTTTATTTTTATCTGTTATAGTTAAAATACGAGCTACAACAACAACTCAAATACCACTGAAATCATTTATTTCAATTCCATATAGCATTAGCGGCCCTTTTAATGTTCCCACTGTTGGGACTCCGGCCTCCTCTCTAGGAGAGGGGACGAGCCATAAACCACCACGCGGGCCCAGTGCGAATTGGTAGATGTCACATGTCTTCGAATTTTTGGTTCTAGGACATTCCGGTTTCCTCAAGATGTTTTCCTTCACCGTTTTTTTCCGTCTTATTCAGTTTTTACTCATCAAGGTCGGCAAGTCACAAAATAAAAAGAAATAGATCTTTATGAAGAAGAACACGCAAGAAACTCTATAGAAACTAGAAATGAAAAAAAATTACGAGGTAATCGATTCCTTTGTTAAATTCTAGGCAAGTCCATGTGGGAAGTCTTCCAACGCTGCGTCTACTGGTACCCGGTCACCACTTCAGAACCTTTCGACCCTAACAAACATCATTTTAGAGGGTAATATACCCGTACTGCAACTTAAGTTTGTCAATTCTTCGGGATATATCGGTAAACTTAGTCCTCCTGCGGATATTCCTGAATACGATCACGCAAGAAATGCTCTATATCCCGTGAACTCAATCTGCTCCCCGCCAAGCCTTTCTGTGTTTAATACAGTACCTATCACACTAATATTATGAAAGTGAAAGTTTGTGTGTATTTATGTACGTTTGATACTTCTTCACGCTTTGGAACATATTTGTTTTCATTGGAATTTTCCACCTTCTAACCAATATGGTTCGTTCCCCTTTGATGTAAAATTTATTTCCATAAATTCTGTGAAATAAGAAATTTCATTACATTAAAATTAAATACTTACATCCATACAATTATTAATGTTGTTAGTTATCTTGACATCCACCTCCACGGTCTCCCCAACCTTCAGGGCTGGTGGTAGAGAGAAGTCCAGTTGTATAGGACGGAACACATTGATGGTGCGTGGTGCCGAGAACCGGAGTCCGTGGTTGGAGAGGGAGAGGGCCCAGAGAGACCAGCGACCAGCTTCGGATGGTGCTGAGATGGTGACACCGTCGGTTGACAGTTGGCTCCTGTAGAAGATAAATATGGGTGAGCATATGTTGTTGTTGTTAAATTTTGTGAAACCCCGAAAACAGGCATAGTCGATATGCGATCGTTTTAAGGTACTAGGCAGTATAGACTCAGTAAGTAGATTAAAAAGAACGAAATATTTTTAGTTAATGTAGTGTACAAAGTGTATATTATTATACACATATTAATATGGTCCTAGTAGGTTTTAGCCCAGCTGGGCCCCTACAGTTTTGTTGACATATTATCTCATTGAAGCCCGCTTGGAAAAGTACGCGCCTTGAGATCGACCGCTGTAGGCTTTTATTATTTTTCAGCCACAATTTTTTGAATCTCTTTCAATAAAGTAGTATAATCAATTAAATCATACAAAATATATTGTCAACCAATATATTTTCCATATCACAGCAAAACAATAGTTACACAAAACAATTCTAGTAACCAATCCCTTTGGTTAAAACAACATAAAACCCAATTTAACATAGAATTTTAGTTAACGAAAATTGTTAATTATTTCATGCTAGAACCCTGTTTACATGACGGAACACAAAAGCTTTTCAATTTCGTTACACCGATTTTATAACACACTGCATGCAAGGTTGGTGTATGTTAATTAATCTGAATAATGTAATGCTTTATCGGAAAACAATGTTGGTAACTAATTTAATATCAAAAGCAAAACTGTGATTAATGACTGGACATACTTTTGGTCAGTGATGGAATCCGGTGTTTACTTTTATTGTGTATTGTTTTATAGGCTATTGTTAGTTGTAATTTGGGTTGTTGATTACAATGAGAGTATGTTGGTGAATTATTATTGCCCAGCTCGTTTATTTTGCATTTTTTTTGGAAACTTTTATGAACTACTCAAACTCAAAATGATTTTACTGTATTTCACTTAGGCCTACATGCAACTTAATAAAACGTCAGAAGTTAGCGCACAGTTCCAATAGATCGTTTCCTACGGAGAAGAACCGGTAAGAAACTACATGGTTATTCTTTTAAGAAAATGTTTAATTCTAATATTATTTTATAATTTTATTATTAATAAATATAGGAGGACAATGTAGAACGATCAACGTAACACCCAAACGAATTTTTGTAAAATTACCTAAAAATTGACAGTAAAATAATTTGTCATAACTTGTCTCGTTGATCCACAAACAAAAGATTTTTTTATCACATGTTTACGCAAATCTCGGAGGCAGAAAGTTAAAACATTATAGGAGACATCACTTTGTCTCCGTCGTACGGCCGGACAGCGCCCGGAGAGCCGCCGGACGCCGGACAAGACGGCCGTTTGTCTTGCTGTCCACTCATGACTTATAATAGTCCGATATGATCCATTTGACAGGCTGTAGTAGATAGTAAATTATCCACGCATTATATATTACGTGATGTGCATAAGTTAGGTTTCGGGTTATACTGATTTGTTTAGTCTGGGTCCTCTTTTTAGGGTTATAGAACCTTTATAGGATCATTTTGTTGTCCGTCTGTCTAGTCCGTTTGTCCTTCTATCAAGATATTTTTTCTCAGGAGCTCGTAAAAGTATGAAACTCAAATGTATGGCCAATATAACTTTACTGCTTGGGGTAGTGGACTCAGGACTAAGCAGCAGTGACAAATCAAACTTGTAAATCAAATAAGTATCGGTACTTTTTTAGGATTCCCCTGCTGCGGTCTCCACGTCAGATTATAATGTAGGCGTCTTCAAGGCTAGAGTGAATAAGCTCAAAAAAGATTTTTTTTATGTGTCATTAATGATTGCTTACTGATCTACGAATTTTTGTGTATGCTTGGTCAATTCGGAATTTTGGTTCGAAGTTGATCTTACCGTGCTTATAATTTTTAACTTTTGCGTTTTCCAGTCACAAATTTACTGAATCAATGGATATTGTCCCTTAAGTAATAATGGTGAACAAAAGTATCGCCAAACTTTTACACCAACACCGTTTTGTAATATTCAAAGACTCCGTATACAGTTCTTACTAACAGTGTTGGTAGTAAAATGTTTGAAATGAATCGACGCGTTTCTGCCTATTAAATATTTTTTTGTTTCAGCAGTTCTACTTCCGCAAATCTTAGCAAAAACATTCCACTGCCATAAATCCTTATATTTCTATCTAGCAACATCAGCAATTCGTCATTGTTGCTCGCATAAATTTTGCTGGGCAATTGATGACGAAATATAAACGACGAAGTGAAACGTAACGCCAAATTCTAACACCAAGGTCTAACACAGTTTTGTCATATCCAGAAATTCCATACATTATCTTACTAGCAGTATTAAAAGTAACATGTTTGAAACGAATCGAGGCGTTATTACCCATTAAATATTTTACTTATATTTCAGCAGATCTACTTCCGCAAATCTTAGCAAAAACATTCCACAGCCATAAATCCTTATATTTCTATCTAGCAACATCAGCAATTCGTCATTGGTTGCTCGCATAACTTTTGCTGGGCAATGGATGAATCAGCGAATTCGATTTATGCGAGTTGACTTATTTATTACTACTAAGACTTCGTTGGTGGAGGTTTTCGCGCGATTTTTCCTCTTCGGAATTCGGGTAAAACTAAGTTTGTGGGCTGCGGCCCTCCTCCCATATTGATCAGGCTGAGAATGGGAATATTGGCTTAGGTGTTTCTTGTTTTCTGTGGGTCCCTTGAGGGATGTAGGTAAATTAGTTAGTAGTACACGGAGAGTTTGTCTTTATAGGTACTTTTGGTATTGTGTATATGTCGTGATGTTATAGGGATAGAATAGCTATACTCTTTATTTAACACTAAAAATAAAATTACAATAAGAACTTAATATTAAAAGTCTGAACTCAAAATTGAAATTAAAAGTCTGACAAAGAATATCAGACCTCTTGCTCTGCCCAAGCGAGAAAAGTTATTCATAATATACTCGTAATAATCTTTATGTAAACAGAAATCTTTATCACGATTTTAAGACTAGATCGATGTGCATAAAATTTCAGTGCTCTGCTGAGCCACTTAATTGTGGTGATTCTTCGGGCGGGCCTTTTTTTTAAATTGTTATAAACTAGTGCTTGACTGCGATCCCACCAGATGGTAAGCAGTGATGCAATCGTTGATGGTGAGGCGACTTGCTGTATCGGTAACCTTAGTTATCTTAAAGACATCTTCATTTCTGATGTGATCACTCAAGGAAACTTCGAAGGGTTATCCTTCCATGCACACGGTACAAGAGATGCGTCAAATGTAGCAGTAAAAACAAAACGCAACGCCACTTTAAACGAAACAAAATGACCAAAACATTACTCAGACTAATTGAATAATTCGTAAAAGTTCAAACCTTTTAGTATTTACTTAGAGGGATTACCTATTCAAGAGATTTAAGGATTATGAAACAAGCCTATTATAATAAAAGTGCCTAATATTTCAGCAGCAAAAGAAAATGTATTTTGCGAAAGTTCTCTAAAGATTGAGTAAAAGTTGTTTTGAAATGGAATTCTATTGAGGCTTAATTAGTTGTTAAAGTTACTAATTTTAATTAAATAATTTAGAAGCTAATCGAACTGGAGGTATTTATAATAAAAGTTCTCACAAAGTTGGAATTTGAATGGTTTTCGGCTGAGGTAAAAATGTATCTTGGATCGGTTTTCAGTTCCTTCTTTTGGGATTCTTTAAATAACGGACGATTGGTCCATCTTTTGTTAAAGTTTGGATAAAGAGGGTTGTTAAAATATAATTGGTATTTATGACTAAACACTAAATTAAGTTGCTGTGAATTAGTTATTATGAGGTGTACGCTTATCAACAACAAAAAAGGAGGATGATCCTCCGACCAGACGGACGCTGTGTCTGGTCTGGGCAACTGTCCACTATTTTTTTTTTTCGGACTGTTGTATTTTATGGTTTTATGGTATTCGATGTAATATTTTGTCCTTTTGTTCCTATATGCTATTTGCTACAAAATAACTTACGTGTAATTGAAGCACTTCCACATCCAAAGTCGGTCATGCGTGGCCGGAGGTACCAGGTGCGCAGGGGCGTGAGGAGCTGGTGCGGTTCTCTGCCGGTACAGCACTCCGCCACCGCAAGCTCCGCCGCCAACGAACAGAGACACGCCTGCTGAGACAAACTCGGGTCCTGGTGCTTCTTCGTGTTCTGGGGTCCTGGTAGATAGATGAAATAGGAGTAAATAAATAATTACTTATAGTTTACATTAGACTTAGGGCCAGCGCTCACTGCTGGCATGGCACGGCGTGTCATGACAAAGGATTTTAATACTAATCAAGTTATTTTGGATCTTATTCAAATGAGTTTAGAATTCATATTATTTTATTTCGATACCAAGGTGCTTCGGCGTGACGTGTCATTCCACGGGATGTCGCGGCGCGCCGTTGCATCTGGCGAGACGTAATGGGTCATTTTGTGTCAAGAATTATGATTGCTAATTAGTCGAAATAAGGTTGAAACTTACGCAGCGGTTTGGCAAAATGCCGCGGGATTCAATGGCATGCCGAGATTTGCCACGGTATGCCGCGAGACGCTACGGCATGCCGTGCCGTGCGATACACATTTTGGTCGAGATTCAAAAACAAACGTACTAAAATTTAATGGATTAAACTTTATCCAAGAAATAATCTCGGTATAGTGTTGTATTACTTGAATAAAACAAATTTACATGACAACCTACAATATACTTCAATATTTACTGAAAGTCGAGAACACGTACCTAATGTAAAACAACGCATTATTTCCGCAAAAAATGCAATAATAGATAACAAATCAATCCCACATCATTACACCCAAAATTCTTAAAAAGTCACCAAAAAAAACAACAACATTACAAAGCAAAAAAGATACACGAATAACATTTGAAGTGGAAATGAATGTCTATCTCAACGTCTCAATAACAACGGAAACTGCTCGTACGCGTACATTTAGCCAGATGAAAAGGCACAAGATATTTCCTTCGACGAACCGGCTGAAAGATGAATCGTGTGACGTAATCCTTGGCTCAGCTGCGAAAACGGGAAGTTGGAAATACGGAGGAAAGTTTCAAACGCACTCGAAGGGAAAACGGCAATGAAATTGTAAGATTGCTGAAGAAAACTGTAAAGCTGCAATTTGTTACGCTGTTGATCATTATCTGAATTACGGGGCGTGAAGTGAGATTGTAGCTGAATTTTGTCTGCTTAACTAGACAAAATTTAGATACTTATAGACTTCGTAGGATAGGTTCTATAAGGTATAATTATTTTTAGAACTAATAAAGATTATAAAGAAAAACTATAATGCGAGTAAAGAATAAATATGTATATTCAAACTATTTAGTTTGTCAGAATAGTAATAAAATTAAAATCTTGAATTAAATTAATGATCTCATCACATTCTGCCACCTGGGGTATGCACTTATGTATTTACGGCCGAAACCAATAACCTATTTGTTACATATCGGAGATAGAAAAACAAATAAAACAACAGAAAACTTGATAATTTTTGTATTGTATCATTTGTTTTACAATCTCCAGTATGCAAAAACTGGAGATCGATAGGTTATTAGTTTCGGCCGTTAGTAGGTACGTTAACCATTTTTTTTAAAACTACAATATTTGGTAAGTACTTAAGAAACGAAACAAAATTAATTTAAGGAAAAGAAGTTAGAGTGAAATAGAAATGGTATAAAAGATAGACATCAAAATTAATATCTGAAGTGTTCATTTTCAATGCTACAAAAAAAATATTCAACAATGAAACTCAGAACGAGACATTTCTCTAAAAACGTGTTTAGCATCAACAACAAGGATATAGGTTGATTTCACCAACAAAACACCAATAAATGATAATGGTGGCGATTGTCAAGATCACGCGAACGATATCCCTCAGTGTGTTTCCACACAGGAAGATGAATCGTGTGACGATAAATGATGTATTTCGCTTTGAACACGTTTTGTATTGTCACGATGTTTGATTGACGTCACCGAACAAGTACCGCGAATTGTTTGAACGTTAGCAGAATATTTTGGGTGAAATTCTGCCTCACATGAGCATGTAAGGCAATGACAAGGGTAATTTATTTCCATGATGTATGCATTCGTATTTGGTTTAGAATTCCGCTGTGTGCAATTTGTGGTGATGTCTGCCAGAATGGAACGACAGACAATGAATTTTGGGAATAGAGAATGGTAATACCTATCAGTGGTATGAAAAATTTCCTATTTTGTAAATTACTCGATATGAATGAAAAATTATATAACATCAAACGGGAAGTTAATATAACTCTAATAAATAACGGTATCATGATTTGCCTTTTTTCCGTTCTATTTGGGATCGGCGCAACACGTTTTTTTCTTCCATTCTCGTCATACTATCACTTTGCAGAAGAAAACGTGTTGCGCCGACCCCAAGTAATATGGGATAAGGGCAGGAAGAAGAAGAAGAAGACTATCACTTACTCCCTTTTTTCGTATCACTCTTTACACAATCTATTCATCTTTTCTTTGACCTCCCCCTCCCTCCCCCCTCTCTATCCATCTACATGTATACTCATAACTCTGTTAGTAACATGCGTTTCATCCCTCATTTTTTGCAAACCCAATTGTCGAAAGTTATGTAAATGGATCTTCTAATAATAGATTATTAGAGGTTATATTATCATTTTATAGGTAGACCTTGTAATTATATAACAATAACATGAAAATTTATGCCAGTACTTGTTGCTCAAACTAATAATAATCGGCTTCATGTTTACTAACAATATTGTGCTACAACTTTGTTTTGTATTGAAGACAGAAGTTTGTGTAGGTACTAACAACGATGTTGCTTAATTGTTAAACAATAAGCTCTTGCAAAATGAGTTCGCGCTATCAAAGTCCGGTGCTTCCTTCTTTGTTCGTTGTGGGGCTTGGTGTAAGTAAAACGATTCGAGCTGCAAATATTTTGAAAATTAAACCATGAAAAGAAGTTGTAAAGAAAAAAAGAAAAGTTAAAGACAGGAACATCATCTGCTTAGCCTTTTCCCATATTGGGGTCGGCTTCCAGTCAAGCCGGATTTAGCCGAATACCAGTATTTTACGAGGAGTGGCGGCCTACCAGACCTCCACAACCCATTAACTAAGGTAACACGGTATTTCATGGCAAGACTGGAGTCAGATTAACCGGCTTCTGACTCCGTTACAACTGCCAAAGATCTACAAATGACAGCCGGGACCTACGGCTTAACGTGCTTTCCGAGGCACGGAGGAAACTCGTTATATTAAGATGGTCACCCATCCACAGATCAAACTCGGCAAGCGTTGCTTAACCTTGAAGATCGACATGTGCGGCTGTTATTATCTAGCCACGAGCTCCTCAAAAGTTAAAGACAAGAACACTAAGTATAAATTAAGTGGTTCATAATGTAGAAAGAGAACCCAGAAAAAATAATAAAAGAAATTTAGAAGATGAAAGAAAGAAAACAATTTATTTATAACTCACTAACTATAAACATACTGTAAACATTCTACTGGAAAAATATGCATCTCGTCCGCGCAAAGCAGCCGAACGCTCAGCATAATGCCGTGGCCACATTCATAGTACGACTACATAGTTCTCAGTGCTGGTTTTCAGTGTGAACTGGTGTCGGTGTCGACACAAAGAACACTAGAACGTTATTGTGTGCAAAACGATTTGAGCAAAATGAGCAAAAATAAATTTAGAGTAAAGTCATAAATAGAAAAAAGTAAACAGGAACTATAAATTACATTTCTGTTAAAGTCGCAAAATTACATCGTATAAACGTGACAAAGGTGAAAGGAAAGGATAAGACGCTACGCTATTGCAATGATGAAGGGAAGATGCCAAAAGAAAGATAAAGATAGACATGGGGATGAAAAAAAGACGAAAACAGCCGAGACAGAAGAAAAACTTGTCACTTGCAATAAAACACTACTGACAAAGATCACTTTAAAGAAATTATTAAAAGACATATCAAAACTCATAATTCAAATAATTTGTGTAGGACTATACGTAACGCAATCTGTCAGTAGATTACTCGAAGCCAAGTGAAAATATCCCATAGTGATGTTCTAAGGCTAAATTATTGTAAAGATACTCCCGTCCATATTTCATCCGTTAAACCCAAGAGATTCTACCAAATTAAATTGCCAGACAATTTTCTCTCATTCAATTTTATAAAATTAAATTGTCAGATTATTTCATTTTAGAAGATTCGTCTGACGACTGCGTCTACGATGAGACTGATGTGACGTATGAAAATGAAGTTAGACGATGTTGCAGTTGAAATTCAATTTCCTTTTCTTAAATGCTTTCACGTCTGGACCTAGAGTTTAGATTTCAAGCTTATTTTATGCTGTTTTGTCTCCAGGTGATATCTCATCATAAAACTCCTCAGTATCTAAAGCCACAGCATCATTATTTTATTTATCACCACTCTCATTCTCAACTGTTGAATGAAATTCCTTAACACAAAACCTTGCCTAGCAACAGTCCAAGAAATCCACAGAAGAAAATACAGTAACTATTTACAGTAGAAATCCAATTTCAAATATTTCACCGTCCGTTCGCTATGACGTCACTCCCTTGGCGCAACACACAATCCGCTGCATCGCTTAACTCGCTTTTCCCCGAACGCAGTTATTATACCGCCGTGGTACTGTTATTCGATATCTCGATCAATAACGAGTTTCTATTCGCATCACTACAAGCTGTCGATGGCAAGGACCGGGAAATTATAAGTTTTTCCGCATAACTTCATAAGACTATCAGCGGGGATGCGGAAATTATTATTTTTTCTTCTTCTTAGTTAAAAGCTAATGATGGTGGTGACAGGTTACGGTGAAGTTTATTAACCAAGGTAATTGATGTTTTTCTTGCTACTTTCGCTTTAATTATTATATTCATTAGCCATGAAAGCCGTTGACAAGATTACGGAGTGGAAGAAAATGTTATAAGATTTATAACGTACAGACAGACTTTACATCTAGTACAGACTGTAAATATACGAAAGTAACTCTATTGGTTTGTTTTGTCGACTAGCCGAATTCATATAGATATATCTTGGCAAAGAGATGGACCATGATCTGGATAAGAACATTATTTATGATTGACATTTTATTCTGGCAGTATGTGCCCTTGGGATCACCATATTTCTTGGAATTGCAAGAAATGATATTGATTTTGAGCCTCAACTTAAGTCAATTTTTTTTTTCTGACCAGTATTTGGCAACCTGTACATCTCTATTATGGGCCTTGTACAAATCCCGAAAAGTGCTGGTAGTACACCTTTCTCCTATAGAGAAGGCCTACGTCCCAGCAGTGAGAAAATTACAAAGCTGATTATGTTTTCAAGTGGTTGTAGAGATTAGGCAGCATAGCAGATAACGCATGCCTTGTACTGGGACTCCATACTGGCACTATTTTAGAGATTGGTCGAAGAAACCCATTTCGCCAGATTTTTTTTGCAGCGGCATACCAGGGTCTATAGTCGGTTTAGAGATTAATAGATTGACCGCTCCAGTTTGTAAGGGATGATGATGGGGAGATTAATTAGTCTTTGCTTGTAATTATAGTCGTTCATCTATGTTAATATTACGTACCATTATAGTATTGAAATGGCTCTCAGTTAATTACGATTCCTACTAGTCAATTAGATATCAAATATTAGTAGGTACTTATGCTTTTATTAACTACATTAAGATAAAAAGTAATATTGGAAAATTAATAACAGGCTAAGTAAAGAAATCCAGATCGTTTGTGTGACTAATGATTTATTATAGAGTAATTAGTAACTTTTATGAAGAAGTTATAGTATCTCTAAAAAGGTAAATTAATTTGTAGATACAGATGGGAATTGTATAAATAGAGATCGCTAGTTTATTGACATTATTTAAATTTTCAATGTGTAGAAAATGTTGTTTGATCTAGATTCAGGAACTTGTATAGGTCTATCATAAGCACGAGGCAACTTTAGTAACCCTGAAATGTGCAGATAGTTGTGTAGGATGGGCAATAAAGCAGGTGACACATGTACTGCAAAGAAGCTCCACATTGGCAGTTTGAGATGGACTGGAAAGGCCCCATTTAGCCAGATTGCTTGTGCAGTTGCCATTCTAGGCCCGGTAGGTATACTGATTTTTACTCATCACGAACTCAGAACGAATTGAGAACTTTTTTTGGTCTGCTAAAAAAATTCTACATCTTTAAGTCAATTCTTATCTATAAGTTATAAAAGAATCTATGTCTTTTGCTTAATGTTATCAATTCGAATATATTAAATTTTAATGGTAAACTAGCCATAGTCGTACATGCCCCAGTCAGTAATGTAAGACGCGTATTTAAAATTTGGAGCCTGAATTGGGTTTGTTTGTACAAAGCAAATTTAACTTGTGTTGAATATTTTATGTCATTTTAAATGCGTGTTTTAGTTTGGCAAATGGGGCACTTTAACAACTGGGGCATATATGGCTGGTGTAACCAGTATAATTCGAAGCAGTGGTGACCGAATGGTAACTGCCCCAACTTACAAGTTATAGGTCGCGGGTTGAAACCCAGCCAGGCGTATTACTTTGAGTAATTTATTTCATCACCGTTGCTCTCAAAACGGTAAAGGAAAACATCTTGAGGAAACCGACATGTCCTAGAACCAAAAATTCGACGACATGTGACATCGACCAAATCGCACTGGGCCCGCGCGGTGGATTACTGCCCATCCCCTCCCCAGAGAGGAGACCTGAGTCTCAACAGTGGAAACAATATAAGGCCGCTAGTGCTAATGCTAACCAGTATAATAGAAATGCTACTTACGTCTGGTGAGGGTCAAATTTCGCGTCAGGCGGTGCTCGAGCTCCGATCAGACACATTGTGGAGTCTGGTGGAGCGAGGACTCGAAGCTGCAACGCTGCTCGGGGATACCACCATCGACGTTCTTCTATTGCTACAGCCACCTGGTAACAAATTAGGTATGATTGTTTAATGGTTTATTGGTCCTGTAAGTAGAATAAATCTTATAGCTAAAGAGGCCAGATATGTCTTTATACATAATTATAATAATTGTAATACACGTGTGTTTGTCAAACCAAACCTAATTACCCCTCGATGGCTTGACTTAATCTCGTGTGTGCATTTAAGTGTGCCTAATAATAAAATGCATAATTGCGGCCGATAAGTTGCACTGTAATGGGGTTCTTTACTTTTTTTTCTGACCACTATAGTGACTAATACAAATGAATTCGCTTTGTGGATTCATGATATGTTATACTCGTATGATATAAACGTATGATTGCTAAAATTTTCGGGTAGGAATAGAATAGATAATTATACAATTGCTGTCAATCTATATAAATGTCTACGTTAATATTAGAAAGAGTTAGTTAAAAGTTTTTAAGATAATTAATATATCTGGAACTAATCAATAATATTTTTTACGTCAAAAATATTTTATGCATTACAAAGCGGGCACCAAAAGTGATAGAAGTAGTGTACAAACCACTCCGCAGATACTAAAGTAAATTTAAATCAGTAGACTACATTACAAGAAAACATTTTTTTAAATAAGTACTTAATCTTCCTAACCCTTAGAACAAAACAACTAGACCTTAAAACGTATTTCTTGTGTAAGACCTCACACGCACGAACCTATTGCCAAAAGTTACTGTAGCAATAAATTTAATGTCCAAGACCCAGTTAACACTACCCGATAGCTACGTACATACCGTGTATATAGTGTTTACGCACGAATTCGGGCGATATCGGGTATACTGGAAATTACAGGCGTTCTTGATTGCGTCCTTTAACAGACAACGAATTGCTTTTCATTAGGGGTAGTTGATTAAACGCTGTGTTATTACTGGACGTTATAACTGTGTTCACGGCAAATATGGGTTTCGTTCTAGTGCTTGACTAAGTCCACGATTGCATCACTGCTTACAATCAGGTGAGCCTGATGGTTAACAGTGATGCCATCGTTGATGGTGAATTGCACTAATTTATTAAGAACCTATTCATTATAGCCTTGAAGATAACTAAATTACAATCGGACTGCAAGAAAGCAGGCAAATTGTTCCCATTCTTTGAAATACGGGGTAGACGGGCACGCATTCAGGTGCGCATTCGGGCGATATCGGGGTACTACTGGACGGACTGGACGTTATAACTGTGTACACGGAAAAACCCCTCTCCTAGAGAGGAGGCTGAGTCCCAGCAGTGGGAACATTATAAGGCCGCTAATGCTAATGCTAATGCTACACGGAAAATATGGGTTTCTTTTTAACGGTAAAACTAGTGCTTGACTGCTGTGTCACGTGATAGTAAGTAGAGATGCAATCGTTGATGGTAAATAGCACTAGTTTATTAAGATCCTATTCACTCAAGGTTTGAAGACACCTAAATTATAATCGAACTAGAAGATGGCTGCAGACAAGTTGCTTCAATTCTAGAATTCTTGAATTCTAGGTAGCGATTCCATCCAAGTAAAAGCAAAAAGTTATCCCATGGGAACATACTTTCCAAGTTAAAATATACTACAGGTGATTTCAGGACGTAGTCTATCTGTCATCATCATCATCATCTGAACCGAAAGACTTCCACTGCTGGACATAGGCCTCCCCCAAGCGTCGCCACAACGACCAGTTCTGTGCGTCTCGCATCCATCGGACTCGCCAGGTCGTCGGTCTACCTTGTGGGAGGCATTCCAACACTGCGTCTTCCGGTACGTGACCGCCACACCAGAACCTTCTCTCCCCATCGACCATCTATCTAGTTTATCTGTGTGTCATCCAAACACCTTTTGCCGTTTGAGCATGAAGATATACCAAGCCTATATATGTGTCTGAACATTTGTCACCGGTTAACAAGCAAATATATGCGGCAACTAGAAAGGCGGCTACTGAAAAGGGATATAAATACGTTTGGGTTCGTGACGGTAAAGTCCTAACAAGGAAGGCTGATGGAGAGCAAGCCAAACACATAAGAAGCTTGGACGCTGTTGCATTACTCTGAAACCTTTTCCAAAAAACCATGCCACAATAACGCATATATTCAACAACATTCAAGGTCTACTACCAAAACTTTAGAGGTATGAAGACAAAATTAAAAATGATTGAATTATCCACACGATTGCGTGACTATGATGTTATTATCGGCACAGAGACTTGGTTAGACGACAGTATAAATGATGGCGAATTGTTCGACTCCAGGTATAATGTTTATCGTAGAGACAGAGTAACAACCGTGAATAGTGGCAAAAGGGGAGGAGGTGTGTTGATTGCTGTACTGAAGTCAATCGACTCGGCCCGCATGTCGCAGTGGGAAACTGATCTTGAAAACTTGTGGGTCAGACTCAGAACTGTCAAAGAGAAAAAAAACCACAACTTAAATATCTGCGCGGTTTATCTTCCCCCTCCAGTTGAGCATCGTACACTGGACTCGTTTCTTGACAGCGTCTCCTCTATTATAGATGCCACCGGTGACGAAACCCTGTTAGTTGGAGATTTTAACTTGAGTTTTATTAACTGGGAAATGGACAAAACGTATTCTCACACTTCTTGTAACAGAGCAAACAACTATGCTAACGCATTGGGGTACTCTTTGATAGACTTTATGTCATTGTGTAACATGGAGCAAATAAACTCTGTCAAGAATTGCTATCACAAAACTCTGGATCTGATGTTGTGTAATTTCTATGGGGGAATTGTTAGTGAATGCAGCGACCCCCTGTCAACAGTAGATACCTATCACCCACCTCTCGAATTACTATTAAAAAACTTGTCCCCAGCATTGTTAAAGAGTAAAATTTCTATTAGACACAACTTTAGAAAAGGCAATTATAATTTAATCAATTCCAAGCTTGGTGAAATTGACTGGAACCACATTTTCTCAAACTTGCACGATGTCGATGCTATGGTAACACGTCTATATAATCAAATTACCCATGTTGTTGATGAGTATGTCCCAAAGTCGAAAAACCCGAGCACCAAATATCCCCCTTGGTTCTCTAAACCTCTTATTAGACTCTTAAATGAAAAAGAAAAACTCAGGACACGTTATAAAAAATATAAAAACCCAAGGGACCACTTCGAGTATAGACTGTTGGAGGGGAGATCTAAAACTATGATGCACAGCTGTTACAAAAACTATATGAGCGTCACCGAAAAGAGCATCAGACAAAATCCGAAACACTTTTGGTCCTTCGTTAAGACTAAAAACTCCAAATCTAACGACATTCCCTCGGAGATGCGTCTGGGAAAGGAAACAGTATCTACTGGTGATGAGGTCTGTAACCTTTTTGCTAATCATTTCTCCTCTAACTTTACTCCCTCCGTTGGGTCACCTGACTGCGATCTAACAGGGCCCAAGTATCATCAATATGCATTAGGTAAGGCAGTTTTCACGGAAAATGATGTCCTGAAAGCTCTAAAAAGACTCAATATCTGCAAGGGGCCGGGGCCTGACGGTTTGCCGCCAATATTTGTAAAGAAGTGTGCTACCAGTCTCTCCTTACCGCTTAAATTAATATTTAACCATTCTATCGCGACGTCAAAGTTTCCGACGGAATGGAAAATAGCAAATGTCGTACCGATCTTTAAGAAGGGAGATTCCAATAACGTACAGAACTATCGTCCTATTTCACTCCTCTCAGTCTTCGCTAAACTCTTAGAATCCCTGCTGTGTCCTTTACTTACTTCTCACGTTAACCCCCAGTTGGTACCTCAACAACATGGTTTCTGTGTTCATAAATCTACGACTACTAACTTGGTCCACTATGTCAATGAAGTGAGTAAATTGATGGACTCTCGTGCTCAGGTAGACTCAATATACACTGATTTCAGCAGTGCGTTCGACAAGGTGGACCATCAAATTCTCTTAAAGAAACTTGAAGGATTTGGCATATTTGGTCAGTTGCTTCTATGGTTTAAATCGTATCTCACAGAGAGAAAGCAAAGAGTGGTGGTAAAGGGTTATGAGTCACAGGTGTATATATCTACATCTGGAGTCCCCCAAGGTTCACACTTGGGCCCAATTCTTTTCTAATGTTTGTCAATGACATAGTACTCTCAGTTAAACACAGTAACTGCTCTATTTTCGCTGATGATTTAAAGATTTATAAAGAAATAAATTCGTCTGTGGACGTCCAATTACTCCAGGCTGATCTCGACGCGGTTCATGATTGGTGCCTAAAAAATCGCATGTCCCTGAATGTGAAAAAGTGCTACCACATAACATTTACCAAAAAACGTAAACCCTTGCCTACATCTTACTCAATTAATGGGGTAGCACTAGAATCGGTGGACACGATCCGTGACCTGGGAGTCCAGCTTGACTCTAAACTCTCATTTGTCAACCATATTGACAACATCACTGCCAAGGCTGCAAAAATGTCTGGTTTCATAAAGAGAATATGTCGGGATTTCCAATCCATCTCTACCCTAAAGGTACTCTTCAATACTCTTGTGAGAAGTATTCTGGACTATGCATCTCCAGTATGGAACCCTACGTACCGTGTTCATGCAAACAGGATTGAACGTATCCAAAGAAGCTTCACCAGATATCTTCGTTTTAGAAGTTCTGACTGTCCACGAGATTCCACCTATGTTCAAAGACTTAGTCATTTTAAAATATGTTCCCTTGAACACCGGAGAAACGTCACAGACCAAGTCCTACTCTACAAAATCGTTAATGGTATCCTTAATGTTCCCGATCTCTTGGCAGAAGTAGGTATAGCTGTACCTCGATCTAAAGCAATTAGACCTAGTCGTGACATCACAACCTTTGCCACAACTTCAAGTCGTACTAATCTCGGTAGCACAGCACCCTTAAATCGCCTAATGGGAAACTATAATAAAATCGCTACGCGTTTCAATAGCATCGACATCTTCTCTAACTCTTTTCGCATTTTCCGTACGAATCTTATGACTCGTAACCTCGAGATCATTACATGACACGAAACATATTATAATTATAATAATTGTATTATTTTCCTTTGTTTTCTTTCCACTATGAAGTTTTTTTTTTTTTTTCTCTATGATTGAATTTGCAATACAATAAGCTCTTCTGTGACTTGTATTTAATTTTCTAAGCTTACTTCTTCTGTATGTGTAAAAGTAAATTGTTTAGTTCTTTTTTGTGCCAGTTCTGTGCACCTCTGTAAGTGACGAACTCACTTTGCTTAAAACTGTATGTGTTTTGTTTTTGTATATGTTTTAGTGAGTAAGTCGTTGAGGTGCCTAATAAATAAATAAATATAATAAACATACAAAAAAGTAACATACACCACCTAACACAGTAACACCGAACATCTTTATAATATTAGTGTGATTATGCGTTCCCAGTATTTTTCATTTCATTAAGAGTCCTATAAAAATAATTGGTTCCATTAAAGAATTTCGCCACGAGCACATCTTAAATAAGTGCACCGAAGGGGACTATTTATGGTAATTAAAGTGGGGTAATGGTTTCTCCCTAAAGACTTTTAATATAGTCTTTCCGTTCCTATGATGTAGAATGTTTATCATCTTATATGTGTATGTTTTTGTTTAACTTCTTTCTTGCTTGTTTGAACATTCGACTTCTTTTAAACTTAATACTCCCAATTCATCGTCATAATCTTTTCTTGTTCTATTTTGGATTACCAATATTTATGAGACAAATTTGAAAAAAAATATCTTGCATGTTTATTTCTTATCGAATTATCCAATTGCAAAGATTACATTTTTTGGGGTGGGACTTTTGGAATGGAGTTTAGTGGCTGGTTTAATTTTCGCAAATTGATTCCCTTTGATTGATTGACTTTGAGTTGAAAAATTGGTGTAATTTTGTTTCTCAAGTAATGGGAAAATGGGACTGTGCAGGCCACATTTGCCGCATGTCGCAACAAAATTGGGCAAAAGCAACAACTGACTGGACTTCAAACAGCAGGAGCCAGCGACGCGGTAGGCTCAGAAGGAGATGGCGTGACGACTTGGACTCCTTCCTCGAGGATTGGTCAGCAGTGGCTCAAGACCGAAAAGAATAGAAAAATGGAAGGAAGGCCTTTGCCCTGCGGTGGAACACAACGGGCTTATTAAAAACAAAGTAACTACGCAGCTAGATAATATGTCGAATCATTGAAACTGGTACGATTTCGGTAAAAATGGAGCTTATTGTAGTACTAACTACCACAGCGAAGCTTGTCGAGAAGGCTTACTCGATACATTTAAACTCTAGAATGGGTTACATCTAAATTCTGGCATCTTAATACAGTTACTGAAAACTTCAACCTGATACTGGCTAAATGCACGAAACGTGCGAGGCCAAAGTAAAAAAAAATGATTTAAAATAACTTCTACACGAACATAAACTACATGCGCAACACCAAATAAAGTAATTAAAGTCCAATAACTTCCATTTCCCCACATAATATCGTACATCCGTTAATTCTTTGTATCGTGTTGTACGAAAAGCTCAATTTAATTAAATTTGCCACCAAACAAAGGGTGTTGAGCACAAAAAGGGCTGTCACACGCACAACAGGATGTGACGTCCGCGTCGGTGCAAACGACGAGCGTCTACGCTTGTGCAAATTAAAATATTTTACTGTTGTGTACTCCTGTTTCTATTTACAACAGTGTAAACCGATAGTGCAAATATAAGGAACGAAATAGGCACGTACTCGTATAAAAAAATATCATGCTTGTATTTCGAAGCGTATTGGGGACATGGGTTATGTGAATGTAAACCCCTGGTCGCTGGAACGAAGGCAAAGAAGAAACTCAACTCAAAGAAGTTCTTCCCAAGAACGGAAAAAGTCATCGGACAATTTCTTACCTAAAAAAAAACTTATATTTCCCGAAGCCTCACAATAATCTCGACGAATGTCTCACTATCGCTTTTGTGGCGGTTACGTCACATTTCAGTTCGTGCATTCCTTTTTCTTTTATTTGGCAGTTTTCTCTTCCACTAGTTTTAAAAGGTTTCTAACTCAGATGCTTAATTTTGCTTTGCTTTTAAAAAATAATTAAAAGAATAAATGACTCAACTACCTAATTTAATTAGAGTTCCACTAGAAGCTTAATTCAAGTAAAGTGCTTTAATTATTAAATTCTTAAAGTGCTTCACTTTACGAGGGCAGTCCGATAAGTACTTAGCCTCTCCGCCCCATGGCGCCACAATCGCAAGATTTTTTTTTTATCATATTGTGCATTCCTTTAGAGGACTCCTTTCAAAATTTCAGCCGAATCGGACTCGTAGTTTTTTTTTGATCGCGTCTGGAAACTGGCGTGTCGACGTATTTAAGAAAAATGGAATTAAACAATATCGGTCGGTGATTCCATTCTCGTTTTTGGAAAGGAAGTCGCTTAGCAAAATTAAAGAGCGCTTGGATACTGTGTACAGTAACTCTTCTCTTTCGATGGCAACTGTCAAAATTGGTTTATTGAGCTTAACGTGTGCGCACGTCGGCTTTTGAGGAGCCACGCCCAGATGCCCCAAAAACAGCTACCACGTAGGATAAAGTGGCTCAAATCCATGATCTCGTATTGGTAGACCATCGATTGAAGGTGCGCAAGATAGCTGAGATGTTGGGCATCTCAAAAAACTGCGTAGGTCATATCCTCCATGAATTATTGGTCATGAAAAAGCTGTCTGCGTGATGGCTGCCGCGTTTGTTCATTTCAGACAACAACCGCAACCGTAAAAACACTTCAGATCAGTGTTTGATGCTGTTTAGGCACAATACGGAGGAGTTTTTGCATCATTTTGTGACTGTCAGGGAAACATGAAACCACTGTTACACACTAAAGACCAAGAAACAGTTAAAAAAGTGGATTCCACCCGGTGAACGTGCTCGGAAGAAGGCGAGACTGTCCTATCGGCCGGAAACGTGATGGCCACCGTTTTCTGGAGAAAGCAAGGAGTGATCTACATCGACTACCTGAAGAAGGGCAATACGATAACAAGGCTCTACTATGCCCAAAAATTGGGTCGATTCGACACCGAATTGCAAAAAAAAACGGCCTCAATTGGCGACGAAAAAAGTGTTGTTTCACAATGGCAACACACCGGCTCACACTCCTCCTTCGCCACGGCCAAACTGGTCGAATTAGGCTATCAATTGTTGCTCCACCCTTCTTATTCTTTAGGTTTGGGCTCGTGCGACGTCTTTTTGTTTCCAAACTTGAAAAAGCCACTCGCTGGGCAAAAATATGAACCGAATTAGGAGATCGTCGTCGCCATGGAGGCCTTTTTTTCAGACCTCTAGAAAATATTTTTTTTAGACGGGTTAAAAAAGTTGGAGCACTTACGGGTTAAATGAATCGAGCTAGAAGAAGACTATGTTGAGAAATACATCGCCACTTTTCCAATTTTTTTATTTTTCTTTCGTAGGCTAAGTACTTATCGGACCGCCCTCGTACAACCAAGTTTAAAATCTGAACATTTATAATTTACGTACGATTAAAAATATACAAAAAGATCCTTATATAACTGAGTATGTTGAAAAATTGGCCAGGCCTTGCACAAGGGTACTCAAAATCAACAATTTACTAATTAAGCTTGGCAAACGGTATTTCAATTTCACGCCAATTGACTGATCAAAGGTTCATAAACCCTGATTACTCATTATTATACCCGTACACGTTTGTTCGGTAGTAATAATTGAGGGAGTATACGGCAATGTGGTACGGACGTGAAAGATTAATAGAATTGTGCATATAGGTACTCGTTTGAGAGATTTTTATTTGTTAGATGATGATTGAAACGAACTCCATGTTTATCCACGAGTTATGGAGCGCAGCATAATAGGTGTCAAGCGAATAGATCGCGTTTGAAATACCACGCTGCGCTCCATATCTCAAGTGGCAGATGTCGGGGAAAAAACAGCCAGGCTAAAGTGGGAGTGGGCTGGCTATGTCGTTCGAATCATCATCATCATCATCTCAGCCGAAAGACGTTCACTGCTGGATATAGGCCTTAGGTGTCGCTCGAATGCACCCGGACAAATGGACCAGGATTGTCACTTGTCACTCACTGGACGTCTGAGGAATGTCGACGCTGTCGAGGGCGACCGCGGCGAAAGTGGTGTGACGATCTTATTGTTTTCTCCGGGCAAACTTGGCCAGAGGCTCAAAACAAAGAGATTTGAAAGGGGAAACCTTTGCTCAGCAGTGGGACACAACCCAGGCTATTAAAAAAAATTGAAACGAACTGTTTGATTTGTATAAATATATTTAATATTTAACCTGTCATGATAAGCCATGACATGTTAAAAGGATATAGCTATATGGGGCATATAGCTCCCTTCTTCCCTTAAACAGTTCAATTTAGATAGATTTCCTCAAATAGATCAAGTTAAGAGCTCGTGGTAGTGCCTAAAGTATCCGAAATATAGTCCATAAAAAAGTTATTCGTCGAGGTTACGACCCGCACATTGAGGATAAACAACGCAAGGAAGAGGAGGATTCAGGTATCCAAAATTCCTGATATAGAAGAATGAAATTATTTTTTCAGCAATTCTATAAAGAGGAAGGCCTCCCACAATGTGGGTCGATGACCTGGTGAGGGCCACGAGAATGCAATGGATGCAAAACGCAAAGGATCGGTCGTTATGGCGACGCTTGGGGCAGACTTATGTCCAGGAGTGGACGTCTTTCGGCTGAAATGATAATGATGAAAATTGTTAGTATTTTTTTTTGGACTATCCCAAATAAAATTATTTGATGCTAATTTGAAAACTACGCCGCGACTGTACTTAAATGAAAGTTATTATCATTGATGCTGTAGCAAATTGCCATATTAAAGAACTGGCACAGTCCAAATATTTGCGGAACAAACATACGAATCCTGAAGTTTTTATCCTGTTTTGTATGTACGTTTACTTAACTAAATAAAGCTTAAAGTAGTACAAACAAAGTATGTTAATTCGGCTTAACACGACGTGGAGGCGAATCTATTAGCCAGACACGGTTCTTTATCCGGAGTAGGAATTGGAAATTTTTTGAGGTATGTGCAGAGTATTTTGTTTCCTGGTTCTGTTTGATAGTAAGTTTTGGTCGTGACCTCGCATATTTAGGTACTAAAAATGAAAATTGTAGTCGATTTCACAAATCTGGTTTTGAAAATATTTTCTGTGTGTACGGAATAGATTATTGATTTTTATTTTGACAAAAAGCTGAAGTTTTTTAGCTATCAGTATTAATTAACTACAGCTGTATCTAAGTTTTGGTTTTAGCCAGTGTATTACACTAATTTATTATAAAGGCAGGTTTGTGAGTGCGTATTTGTATGTTTGTTACTTCTTCACGCTCGATAGGCTAAATAAATTATTTCCCTAAAACTTGGTACACAGGCAGATCATGTCCTAGAATATAGCACGTGTATTTACAAACCAAGCAAAAAAGATACGAACAAAAGTAATCGTATTTGTCAACTGTATATAATACGTACCATACTCCTTGAAGACAAAAGGGGCGAAATATAAAAGAATGTCGTATAAAAATAAACGCACACCTTTAAAAACTCCCCCTTACTTTCCCAGCTCAACTATGCAAATCAGTTCAGCAAAAAAAAAATATTTCAAAACCGTAAAATAAAACCAGCCAGTTACCTCTTTATGCAGCAGCCGTACATGGAAACTGGCTACGTCACTGACGGGCTCGCCGTTCTCCGTGACGTAATAGACGAGGAGCGAGCTGACGGGCGCCATGTCAGCTGTCACTGGGAACCTGGAACAATGACGGGTGTTTTAGAACCAGGTAATGTGAGTAACTACGTGTATGAGTATAAACAAGTCGGTGATAATCTATACTAATATAATAAAGAGGTAAAGTTTGTTTTTTGTTTATATGAGGTAATCTGTGAAAGTACTGGTCCGATTTCTAAAATTTTTACACCAATAGAAAGCTGCTGTATTCCTGAGTGACATAGGCTATATTTTATGTACGCGGGCGAAGCTGCGGGCTAAAGCTAGTTTCTTATATAACATTGGCAATTTCATGAAATTACAGGGTCTTAAGAGAGCCAGAAACGACTGGGAAAGCCCACTCATATTTTTTTGAAATTAAGTTTTTTTTAAATTTCTTTATAATAAAGTTAACGGGTTGCTACCGATAGTCAATCGTAATAAGATCATGTGTAAAAGGAAAGTAACTTCCTTCCTACAAGAATTAAATTATGAAGACACCGAAAGGCTATTCGAAACCATAGTGTAGTATTATCAATGGAACAAACATACATGAACACACAATCATCGACAAACACACACACACACGCGTACACAAACACATAATCAGAATAACATACACAACACACACACTCATCGTGCAAACAAAATTCGGGTTCCTCAACCATGCAGTATCTCAATGTTATATCTACGTAACACTGATTTCTATGTAAGAGGCGGAGTCCTGATGTCCTGAAATAATAATATAGGCTTGCAGTTTAGCTCAGGCACCAGTCTCCCACAATAATAAAGTTGTTATAATAACATTATAAATGATACATTGTATAATATTGTGGTGAGAATAAAAAATATTTATTATTATCAATCGTCAATGTCAGCATGGTTAATAAGCTTGTACTATCTGACGTACACCAATGCAATGTTTGCTGAAGAGGCAATGCGAATAAAGAGATTAAACGCCTGAAAATTCCGTTGGCGTTCGGTAATTTACTCAAATATTTCACAAAACTTGATTCAGACATGCGTGTTTTTTTAAAAGCTTCAAAATTTCTGGAAAATAAATTGGTCATTCAGAATTTCGATTATATTCGCAAAGTATATTTTCAATTTATTGGTACATTATGAAGTATATTTTATAAAGGTTTTTACTGAATCAGTTTTATACACAATTGTATTTTTAATTCAATTTCTAATGAATTAAAAATTCATTCTAAATATAATATCCACAAAATACATTATTGTTATGTAAGAGCGGTTGTATAGAAATGTATCTCTAGTTGGCCGCGCAATACTTAAAATATATCAATTCAGAAATCACTTCGACGGTTAAATAAATTTTATTTTAAAAGGTATTTGACCAAATCCTGTAGCAATAAAATTTTATTACTTTTAACCTAAGTACTATGAGAAACAAAAGTCAGAACCACGAACTAAATGCTACTGAAGCAACTTTTCAAGTTCCCAGCAAAGTAGACTCTAAATCACACTTGCCACAATGTGTTGAAGTAAAAAACATTCAAAATTTAACATTAAAGCAGTTTCTGGGTCAATAAAGTACACCTGCGTGCAGTATATCACTGCTCCTCTGGAAAAATCTTATGACTGTTTTCACACAGGCAATTTTTCGAGGAAAAACTGTTATTGCGATTTTTTATACGGAACTATGGTTTTTTCCTGGTACTACCCTAGGCTTCACTTCAGTAATAGTTTCTTTGCGTTTCCATGGTGACGATTGAGTAATTGCATAGTTTGTTCGAATTAATTTGTTTTGTTTTTCTCACTTAAAATTCAATTTTCTTTTGTGGTGTAATTTTCTGTACACCACAACGTACAAATACCATGGATCTAGTACATGATTCTAGACCCCCCTCAATGGTGGAATTAATCGTTGCTTTTTCCTAATTAAAAAAAAAACAAAAAACTGAACAAAATAGTTATCCCAAAAAGTAATCTTTGTTTGTTGGTTTTCTAGCAGAAACGATAAGTTGACGTATACACAGGAAAGCACAGGAAAAGGATATTTTTGCTAAAACAAAATACTAGTTTAAATAAAACATTGGCTTTGCCATTACTTTGATGATTAAAATATTTTTGAAAGAGTGTACCTAACATAAATTGTGGTTTGACGACCAATAAAATATTGTACGCGGTTTTGGCGCAGATGGGATTTTAAAAATGAGCCCATCAATATTTGCACTGAAATGGCAATATTTAAAAGTGTGTTAAAACTTTTTTTTGCAAACAAATAATTAACACAACATAACAATAAAAAGTAAAAAAATAATTGCGTATTTTTGTAAGCAGGTACAATTATTTTTATTTTTGGAGTCGGTGTCAGCCAACTAGATAGGTTTGTTATTTATCACTACAAAACATCACAGTTTTACACCAGTTGTGTAAGTAGTTGTACTTAAATGTTAGTAAGTTCATATTATTATTGCTAGGTTGTTGGCGTTTCCTTGGCTGACACCGACTCCAAAAATAAAAATAATTGTACCTGCTTACAAAAATACGCAATTATTTTTTTACTTTTTAGTGCATATTAATTTGTTTTGGAATATTTATTTTTTGAAGTCGGTGTTTTTTTTTTGTTAAAATTGTTTTTTATTTCTTGATTTTTAGTGAATCTGAAAGACACTAATTACTTATTTGAGTATGGGTAGACCTACTAAACGCGCTGCTCATAGAGTCCGCGCCGTTTAAATGAAACAAAGGAAGACAGGGAGAATCGCCTATTTGAAAAAAAGGAAACTTAACTCAAGGACAATTTCAGTCGCGTGAAGTAGCAACATATGGTAGAACACTACCAGAGAACGTGATTCCCAAGGACGTCAACAGCTGTGGTGTGGTTTTCTCTCATCAATAAAAATTGGCCTCGAATACCGAGTGATGTTGAGACGCAACATCGCCGTATCAGAAGGACTAGTGAATGGAGCTATGGATATTATAAAAAAAAACAAACGGCCAGCCTTGTGGAGAGACCAACTGGAGGATGGCGAGCTACCAGATGCCGTATATATTAAATTTGATGACGAGTCTATTGGGCTTAGACTTAATTAACAATAATGGTTGGATACCCATACCTCCATCTAGTACAACGTTTCAGGCATTGAGAGGTTACGGAGATGTGGAGCGCCGTATGTTGAATCTAAAATTAAGCTGGGCGGTTACAGTTAACAAACTCCAGGGTACCATCCTTGACAGAGCTGTAATTGACCTTGGCAAAAAAATTGCTAAAGGGCAAATATATATTGCACTAAGTCGTGTCAAAAGTTTGGCAAGCATAGTTTTATCGGATTTGGACGCCAACAAATTGTTAAATAAACCACACGACGATAGATCATTGCAGGAAATGACAAAAAAAAAAGACTACGAAATCTGTCTTCCGATAATGAAGGTCACACATAAGTACCTAAGTCATAATACACCTTTTTTTACGAGGCAAAATCATCCAATAAGTCCCACCCTGAGTGGAGCGGGAGGGACTGTCAAACTTGTACTGGCAGTCATACTACTGTCATACTCACCCACAGTGTTCCTTCAATAGCCCTTTAAGTTCCAGGGTCACGATTACCCAGGGACAGTAGTGCGACCAAGGACCAGCTAACGTAATTAGGACGCATGAAATTTGAAGAATAATATCTCATCAGAACAAACATCAAATTATGTTTATTTTAGTTTCAGTATTGCGTTTTTCGTAAAACGTTGAAGTGCCCTTAAACATATTTTTTTTCGAAATATTTTTTATAACCTTTTTAGTGAGTACAGACGTGATATTATGTTGTGTGATGGTGTAAACAATGCTTAGATATGCTATAGCAACAATCGCGGTTAATCTGCTGTTATTTATTGAAGAGTTCCCTCGATTTCTACAAGATCCCATCATCAGATATTAAAATGGTGACAATGGGACCACACAGGAAGCACCAGCTTTCAAATAAAAAAAGAATCATGAAAATCGGTTCACCCCGTCCCAAGTTATGAGGTAACAAACATAAAAAAAAAAAAAAAAATACAGTCGAATTGAGAACCTCCTCCTTTTTTTGAAGTCGGTTAAAAATAAAAAGTGACGATCTTTTACTGTCACAAAAAAAAATAGTGTGTCCCACGGCTGAGCATTTGACGTCATATAATTTATGGTATACATAATATTAATAGAAGGTAGTATCTCCTACCAGCAGCTTCGCCCGCGTGATAATAGAAAAATATCCCAAGGAAACATATTCCAGGAATAAAAAGCAAAACCCTAACATAAAGTAAAATCAAAGATGGAATTCCTTAAAAAAAAACAAAATTGATGAAGTTATTGACTTAATCAAAACTCACGGTCAAATAAAGGCGAAAGCGCGAAAAGCAAAAGTATAAATTCCCGTGACGTTTTTATCGACTCCGAAGCGGTTATGTAAACGAAACAAATGCCGCCTACGTGTACTCGGGCCGCTATAAACGAAAGGCCTTTTGTTTTCCCGATCTTACTTGTCAGACCCAACACACACAAATCAAAAATTTTCTGCCGACAATACCAATATTTGTCGCGATAAATCTTAACCTGTTTTTCCCAACACTGGAACGTTCCAGTGTTCCAGTATTGGAGTTATTTGGTCCTGGGAATGTTTATTGGGCGATTGGTTTTATGCTATGTCCATTTATAACATTGGTAGTTGACCTAAAAGCATTTAGTGCTAAGACTAACGAATTTATGGGTTGATGTTGATGTCTAGACCCATTGTGGGCTACGTTTATTACCCTTTGTCTGAACTCTGTCTTTGTATTGGATTAGGACGACATTTTTTGTGTACTGGATATAGTTGACTGAAGATTTAATATTGTAGAAACAAAAAGAGAAAGTTACTATTATTAGTTTAGAGTAAGAGTTAGTTTTAATTAGTTAAGTGTTTTTATTTTTAATGTTTTTAGGGTTCCGTACCTCAAAAGGAAAAAACGGAACCCTTTTATGATCACTTTGTTGTCCGTCTGTCCGTCCGTCTGTCAAGACCCTTTTTCTCAGGAACGCGTGAAGGTATCAAGTTGAAATTAAAACCATATATTGAAATCCGCGGTCCCTTGAAGTTGTGCAAAAATCAAACTTGTAAGTTGACGGGAAAAAAAGATACGCCCGTTTATGTTGCAAAAAAACGTACATTTCGACACTGTCAAAGGAATCAAAACTCATAGGGTACTTCCCGTTGACCTAGAATCTTGAAATTTGGCACGAAGCAAGGTATTATAGCACTAATATCGGGAAAAGTCTGAAAACTGAAAATTTTTAGTTACGTCACAAGAAAAAAAAATTGAAAAGTCTTCAAGACTCGATTCGAGAATTAAACTGTTTTTATAGGTAGGTTGGTACGAAACCCTCAGTGCGCGAGTCCGACTCGCACTTGCCCGGTTTTTTTCTCTGCATAATAAAACTACATTTTTGTACATTTATACAGTGGTCACTTGAAGAAACAACTTTGCGAATAGATTTTTTCCAAAACATAGGCTTGCGTTTGACCACTATCTCAACTGATGAAATATACTACAAAAAAATTTATGAAATGTCAATTTTGAAATCTATAGATATTCTGATTTTTCTTCAATGCCTAGAAAAACCTTTATTTAATTTCGTATTATTATATAAGGATAATTTTCTACTATCACGCGGGTGAAAATGCTGCCAGTGGATAGTTACCATATTATAATTTTCAAGTTAGTTACACGGGATACTCATTCACAAACTTGTTGAAATTTTGATATCAGATTGATTAATTCTGCAATATCCAGACTTTAAAATAGTTGTCCAAATGAATGAAATGTAGCCAGGGACAGACGTTTTTATTAATAAATTGCAGCTCTGCAGTACTTTATTGAAATATATTTATTTTTATTCAAAAATAAAAGTTATTATATGAATTCTGATATTAATTTTGCACTAAAAGATCTCTACAAATATAGGAATTGTTCAAAACAGTCAGTCAGGCTCTGAAGGAAAACAGGTAAATTTTATTTAAAATAAGTCTGTCAGTCTCTCTTTTTCCATATAGAGCGCGGAGTGTGAGAAATTATTTGATAATTTGCTACCAAATAAATAGCTTCTACAATGATCAGAGACTAAGATTTCAGAATATGCGAGCAAAACAAGACCGGTCAATGTCACGAACTTGATGGAGGCCTTGGCCCAGCAGTCGATGTATTCCTACTACAATCATGATCGTTGTTAAAAATTTGATTAAATTCTCTTTTTTTATTTTCGCACCGAAAGCCTTTTATTTATTTATTTTCGTCCTGATCCCAAAGTGCATAACGACAGGAATTTGTTTCGATATACGTGTCCAATGGACATTTAAAACCGTTGTTTTTTCAATAAGTGAACAATTGAACAATTTGCTGGCATAAATTGCTTTTGATCCTACATGTAGCCTTTGATCCGAACATTTTCTTTCCATTTATTTGGAAACAAGTTACGGTCTCGTCCGTGTACATATTAAATTTTAAATTGAGAGGAAATTGACTACATCAATTCTAGGTATGAAGTCTGATTTATTTTATTGTGAGTACTTTTAGACTGTTCCATTACTCTTGTGAAATATAACTCGTTATTACAAGCTGTTAATTGGACATTTTTTTTCGGACTGGTAATAAACTCTTTAAACTGTTTGGGTACAGAAGGTAGGGTGCAAGTCGGGTGGTATTCATTAAATCATTGGATCATTTTTAGTAGTTCTCTTTTCATGAACACTGACATAATCACTATTAACAACTTAATGAAAATTCGCAATTTTTGTCTGTTTCTGTCTTTCGTGTCTTAATGTAAACAAATTCTATCTCACCTCAGGCTCCTCAGCAAAAAACTATGTCCAGAACTTAGCTCAACTCCTAAAAGGACAGTGGCTCAAGTTACGCCATATTCCTGACTATAGTAAAACCTTTGATAATGCCTAACATTGTTACGACATCAAGAACCCGTTTATAGCCGGTACCTCCTATATAAATGTCGTAACTTCATCATATCTGAATTATAAAGACAGATAACGTCAGAGCAAAGTGACCCTATTAATTTTACTGGCTGATATAAATCATGCCATAAATCTTAAAGGAATTCTTGTTCTTGGATTAGAAGGCACTTTTTTGGTATTTTATCTGTATATCGTTGGCCCATTACTTTGCACTTACGAGGAATATTTTTATTTTTTTGGGAATAACGAACTGGTTAGGATAAAAATAAACATTTAAGTAAGATTTCTACTTTAAGTAAATTGTAAAAAAAAATAGATTTAGTATTTTTTTCTGGATATAGAACCACTTTTCTGATCTTTGCTTTTGATTATGTAAGATATTAGAAATAAATATAGCAGTTGATAAAAAAGCCAGTAAGAAAAAGTTGGTCCGAGAATTAACCCTTGTAGAAACCTTTATAAATATTACTACTTACTTCTTCTAGCGGCTTCCTCCGCATGTACATATGTGTCTTATTGTAAAAGCGAAGTCGAAGTCGGAGACAGATAGGAAAAGCAACATTAGTCTATCCTTGGAGTTCACTACAATCGGTTCAGTAGTTTAACCGTGAAAGCATAACAGACAGAGGACAGGAAGAGTTATTCTTATATTTAATAAGGAAGTATGGAACGATTCTGTATAAGAGATTCCCAATGACAAATACCCATCAAGACCAAGTACCAAATAATATCAATCAAGAAACCGCTTCAATGTAAAACTTAAACAATGAAGCTTGTCACGGCAAGGTGACATTATTCAATGTACCGAACCCATCGGAACTTACGCTATTACCGCCTGGGTACGGTCCACCGCGTCCGTTTAACTTAAATTAATTTTAAACTTCCAACCCTTTATCGGCATAAACAAGTATTGATGTTGTATATGAATATAACGATTTATTTATATTTATTTTTTGTACATCGGTATTCCAAGTAACCTCTGTGAGATTGTTATTTACACTGTAGGATCTTTGGTAATGTTGCACTCATCGAGTAGAAGCTTTAAAGTCTGATCATAGAGCTAGCCTGTCGGTTTTCTACCGGTTGCATTTCGCAGAATGTACGTTGAAATTACATAATTTAATTCCGCCATGCTTGATCCATATGTTCCATAATCGTGCATGATGGACATCTCATCCATATACCCAAAACGTTTTGGGAACAAATGCATTGTGCATACAGCTTAAAAGTAATTTTCTGCTGGAGTCTGTGTTTTCTGGCAGCTAAGTCTTTAAGCAAGAGTAAACAGTTAACTTCTAGACAAGGGTGCTCCATCGTTGACCGCATGTTACTTTATGTTATAGTGATCGTATTCAAGCACTAACCTATCAATACTTATAAAATAAATCTATATAGTAAGTATAGATAGTATATTTGATAGTGTGTAACGTAGGTTAATTTTAGTACCTACTCTTAGGTAGGATTAGTCATTTGTATAGATATTATAGTAAAGGGAGATAATATTGGTGATATAAGTAATTTAGTGTTATTTTTTAAACACAAGTCCATACGGTTCCCTATGCATAATGTTACTAGTATGAGGATATCTATCCTCCTCACACTTGTAACAACCCGCTGGCACTGTCTCATGAATGTGGTTGCAAGGAACTGTGTGGTTATTCCGTTTTGAAAACAATATCTCCACATTACATACATCACCAATATATCTCCCTTTACCCTACAAGTTTTTAGAGATTTTGCTTATATTTTGGTGTACTTATACATATAAGTTTAGATACTATACCAAAAATTCATTGATAAGTTCCGTCATCCACGCGAACGAAATCGCGGGCACAGCTAGTTAATAATAAAAATAAAAAAGTGTTACCGGCCAGTCTTGAAAAACAGAATTAAATCGAATATCCAATTTCTTTACTCATATGCAAAAACCACGCGGATATGCGGACACCAACCCGATTTACAATACAATAAATTAATATTGTCTTTTCAAAAACCCAATTCTGTTTTTGCATAAATAACGCTTACGTTCTTTAATAAAATAGACATAATTCAAGACATATGTGCTACGGGGTGCGATATATCACGTAAAGTGTCAGCCAGCTGGTTTATTACTGCATTTTTATCTGATCTACTCTGTGGAATAGGAGTTTTTTGGTCAAACAAACACGAGTGCGTAATGTTTTTATATAATTGAGTTGGAAAACGGGCCTTTATGAGCGTGCTGTTATTTTTAGGTCTGTTTGATAATGATCGTTGTTGTTTAAATTTAGGTAATTTGTTCGCATTAACAAGATAATGATGATTTTCAGACTAATTGATTTCGATCGTAAAATATCAATTTTACAAGGACCTTTTACCCAATACCCACCCAATTTGATGGGATATTACAATAAACAATCTGAGGTAATTATTTTAAGAGTGGACAAATACCTAAGAATTCACATAACAAATGTTCCACAATACCTGCAATATTTATGTGTATCATTCTAAAAAATAAAATAATATAGGTACCAAAATAAACAAAATGTTCTGAAAAAACTAGTATATTTTATATATAATTATATACAATATTATGCCATACTAAGGAAACATACTACGTGAAAAATTCTGAAATGGGAAAGAGGCCAAAATTTTAGCACCAACTATGAATTTCTAGCGGTAGTAAATAAAACTAGGTCGTAATAAAGAATTCTACACATCTACGAAATAATTTAGACATCAATCTGGGCATCGCAGTTTCTGAATTCAGGCAAAGCTTTTAAACTGATTGGTGCTTACTAAAAGCATCGTAGAGGAAATATCTATTTTTTCCTCGTGTGGTTTTTATGATGGTTTTCTAGGTCTACAGCGTTATGGCTTTTAATATCATTCTGTTATTATACCTACTTGAAGATCGTATATGATTTAACATTGATATTTTTCCGATCATCTTTATCGATTCTTCTTTATTTATTATATGGATCCTATTTTAAGGATATTACATAAATGCTTCTCAAATGTTTTTCACACGTCTTGTTGCTTGTCTTTTTGCTGCTTATTATCACAATTATCATATTCACAAAGACCGCGAGTAAGTCTTAGATGAGACTTGTATAGATTATTTTTTTATGAGTAAAATCATCAGAATGTCTTTACCCGCTCTTGGGCAGAGTGGAAGGGCGTGTCATATTTTTACTAACTAAAACCTACCTTTGTTCTTTCTTTGGCTTTCGTTCCAGGGTCTTTAGTTCTAAAATGAACCCACGCTTTTACTAACATCTCCTTGAGACGCTAGTAGAACACTACGCGTCGTCAACGACGTGGGCTCAGTACAGATGATTACAGGACGACCGAACGGTAAGCTACCCATTGCTCGCCATCTACCTACGAGCATACTTTTATGGTGACAAAAGGACATATGAAAAAAATGCTGATCCGTTTTCCAAAGAAAAGCCTAGTCCTCTACTAACGTGCAAAATCGACTAGCTGTTTGCTGATATCCCGAAAATGCCCGTGGAATTTCAACCACAAATAGTTAAAACACATAACTCTCAACTAACCTGATACATCAGCCGTGCATAGAGTATAGATTTTCAATTAATAAAGCTCAGTATTGCGGCGCGACAAGGCAACAATCAATGTCATGTCGCCGGTATTCGCTCGGATACGCAACGTGTTGCCTAGAGTTCCGTTACAATTTGTTGTGCTGACGACAAATGATCTATTCGTGGTGTGAACGCGTGGTAAATATTTTTAGGTATAGATTAAAACGATCAGGTTTATTATCTATTTATGTCTACATTTATGTACTCACAAAAACAGGACCTGAGTACTTGTATTTTTTTTTCGCTATCTTTATTATACAGGGTGTAAAAAGACCGATCACAAAGCCGATAACTACACATTCTGTACGTGTAATTAAGTAACTTGGACCAAAAAATATTGCTGGGAAAAATCTTTTTTTTATCATCTTTAAAAAATAATTAATTTATAATAATTCCGATCAGCTGCGCATTTGGCCGCTCGCGCTTGGTCGTTGGACCGACAGCACGCTTGCGTGTGTGAGGCGCTCGTTGTATTTAGTTTTCAATGCATTTTAGTAACTTCAAATGCGTAATTGACTATGAAAAATTGATAATTTTGATAACGTTTGTTCGGAAGAAAGTTTACTAATGATACTTGGAATACGATTTTGAAAAAAAAACGAAAAAAAATGTTGACTTTGACCTTCAATATCTCCAGAACCAGTGAATTCCCAGGTATGGTCTAGAAGAAAAAAAGTATCCTAGTGATGAGTGGAATATGGGGTTTTCGTTTTCGTTAAGGGTCTTTTTACACCCTTTATAAAAAGAAATTCAGAATAATTATAAATAACAGAATGTAATTTGAAAGAAAGATTCTTTTTTATTTACATGAACAGTGACAAATTTACAAAACATGTACAATATAATTTGCTAACACCCTCAAGTCCTATTTCAGTCCATGAGGTTTAAAGTAAGGCTCCTACTTTCCGGGTGGCTATAATTATAATAAAAATAATTTCAAAGGCTAAGGTGGGAGCGAAGCGGATTGGGTCTCCAGCTTTAAACTTCTAACCTAACTCCACCGTATGCTCCACCGTGTCCTGCGGGTAGTCCGAAAAAGATGACGCTTCTTCTGCTTGAATCCGGCGCAGGAACTTCCTGAACTTACTATGCCCGGTGAGGACCTGCGTCATGCAGAGCCAATCTTCAAAGATAGGATTTACCGCCATGATTAAGGCATGACCAGTGCCTTTGCCCAACAGTGGGCTCTAATCTAACGAAAAAATTAAATAAGTATAATGATTGTTTTTGTTTCAGCAACACAAAAATGGAACTCCAAACGACCTTTTACTGTCATAAGGATATTCATTCAAATTAAAGACCTGAAGTAGATCTTCCCGTAGATAATTCCCGATACTGGTTACATAACTGACAAGATCCTTGGAGATTGCCTTCAGGCCCGATGTGTTCAATATTTTCATAACAAGGTACTTGGAAATGGATAATGATTTCCAACTTTCCGTGACCTTCCTAAACTTATTTGTAATAAACAAATCCTTGGAATTGCGAAAGTTTCACGGGTTGTTTGTTTATGTTTATTTTTAGGGTTCCGTACCTCAAAAGGAAAAAACGGAACCTTTATAGGATCACTTTGTTGTCCGTCTGTCTGTCTGTCTGTCAAGACCCTTTATCTCGGGAACGCGTGAAGGTATCAAGTTGCAATTAAAACTATATACTCAAGTCCGCGGTCCCTTGAAGCTACGTAAAACGGAAACTTGTAAGTTGACGGGAAAAAAGATACGCCTTTGAAAGGAGATTGACAGGGTGTGGACCAAGTGCTGCCCAGAATGAAGACCTAATGCATTTTGTTCCTCAGGCCAATACTAATCATTAAACCGAAGCGCATCAAAATCGGCTCCTGGAGTCAAGAAAAAAAAGGGTTTTTCTAACCTAACCTAACCTAAGTTAAAAATCTTTGTGTGGAAGTTGGACCAAGTGCTGCCCAGAATGAAGACCTAGTGCATTTTGTTCCTCAGGCCAATACTAATCATTAAACCGAAGCGCAGCAAAATCGGCTCCTGGAGTCAAGAAAAAAAAGGGTTTTCTAATCTAACCTAACCTAAGTAAAAAATCTTTGTGTGGAAGTTTGACCAAGTGCTGCCCAGAATGAACACCTAGTGCATTTTGTTTCTCAGGCCAATACTAATCATTAAACCAAAGCGCTTCAAAATCAGTTCCTGGAGTCAAGAAAAAATATTGTTTTTCTAACCTAACCTAACCTATGTAAGTTAAAAATCTTTGTGTAGAAGTTTGACCAAGTACTGCCTAGAATGAACACCTAGTGCATTTTGTTCCTCAGGCCAATACTAATCATTAAACCGAAGCGCATCAAAATCGGCTCCTGGAGTCAAGAAAAAAAAAAGGGTTTTTCTAACCTAACCTAAGTTAAAAATTTTTGTGTGGAAGTTGGACCTAGTGCTGCCCAGAATGAAGATCTAGTGCATTTTTTTCCTCAGGCCAATACTAATCATTAAACCGAAGCGCATCAAAATCGGCTCCTGGAGTCAAGAAAAAAAAGGGTTTTCTAACCTAACCTAACCTAACCTAAGTTAAAAAACTTTGTGTGGAAGTTGGACCAAGTGCTGCCCAGAATGAAGACCTAGTGCATTTTGTTCCTCAGGCCAATACTAATCATTAAACCGAAGCGCATCAAAATCGGCTCCTGGAGTCAAGAAAAAAAAAGGGTGTTTCTATCCTAACCTAACCTAAGTTAAAAATCTTTATGTAGAAGTTTGACCAAGTGCTGCCCAGAATGAACACCTAGTGCCTTTTGTTCCTCAATAGAAAACCCTTTTTTTTCTTGACTCCAGGAGCCGATTTTGATGCGCTTCGGTTTAATGATTAGTATTGGCCTGAGGAACAAAATGCACTAGGTCTTCATTCTGGGCAGCACTTGGTCCAACTTCCACACAAAGATTTTTAACTTAGGTTAGGTTAGGTTAGAAAGCGAAGATACTCGCAACACTTCACCGGTGGCGCGAGGAAGCGAAAGCACGAGGCGAGAGACTTGTGCAGCGACAGGTCACTCTGTACCGGTCAGAGCTTCATCAGGTCTTAGTGGCGGAATGGCAGAGGAGGCTCCTGCTTTCTACTTCCGGTCTTTTCACAATCGAGGCGGTCCAGCCGGTACTCAACCAATGGCTTGGGAGGAAACACGGGTCTTTGACGTTTCGGGCTACGCAGGTGCTTTCGGGGCATGGCTCCTTCGGGAAGTACCTGTGTCGTATAAACAGGGAGTCGGATGCTCGGTGCCATCACTGTGTCCACTGCCCAGAGGACACGGCGTCGCATACGCTGGCTGAGTGTATCGCATGGGAGGAGCCGCGCCGTGCCCTTGTTTCTATAGTCGGAAGTGACCTGTCGCTGTCAGCCGTGGTTCAGTCCATGGTCGGCAGCGCAAAGTCTTGGGATGCAGTGATCTCTTTCTGCGAGAATGTAATCTTGCAGAAGGAGGCTGCGGAAAGGGAAAGAGAGATGAGCTCTCTCCCAACCCGAACCAGGCGCTCCGGGCGTCGAAGACGGGCAGACAACGCCCTCTTCCAACCCCCCTAAAGAAAAAGGTCCAGGGTCGAAGGATTAGGGGACATCCATCGGCCCATCAATCTGGACCCGAGATGTTGTCGCGTAGTGTTCCACGCGCGCTTCTCGTAGATTTATAAGAGAGCTACTACTCTCCAATACGAGACGGGACCCACAAGGATCGGGTCACCACTAGTTGGGGCTAGCGGAAGTCAAATTGCACCCGCAGCCCCGACGCAAGGGTACGAGGGAACACCGGGGTGTTTTTAGTCAGTAAGAGTCTGACAGACCCCTCCACCCACCCCAGGGCGGAGGACATCCATGAGGATTTCCACCCCGAAAAAAAAAAAAAAAAAAAAAAAAGGTTAGAAAAACCCTTTTTTTTCTTGACTCCAGGAGCCGATTTTGATGCGCTTCGGTTTAATGATTAGTATTGGCCTGAGGAACAAAATGCACTAGGTCTTCATTCTGGGCAGCACTTGGTCCAACTTCCATACAAGGATTGGCAATGTCCTTTGGCACGAAGCAAAGTGTTATAGCCCAAATATAGGGAAAAGTCGGAAAACTGAGAATTTGTAGCTACGTCACGTAAGTTGGTACGGAATCCTCAGTGCGCGAGTCCGACTCGCACTTGTTTTTTTAATTCTACCTTCATTATTTGACCTTTGCTTTCGTAGCTCAATGGCGTGTACTATGTACGATCGGCCATAGTTGCGCAAGCTCACCGTAAGAACTATAATTGCATAGCAAATCTTGCGGCCTAATCATTCAATTCGTATTTTATCACTAGCCGCATCTGCACAGGAATATTTCCTTAACTGAACATGCGTCATTTTTGTCGACCGTACCTAGTTGATGAGAACTAAGTACACTCATCACATTTTAGACTTCCGCACCCAAAAAGGGTAAAACGGGACCCTATTACTAACACTCCGTTGTCCATAGTTCTGTCTGTCTGTCCATCTGTCACTAGGCTGTATTTCATGAACCGTGACAGTTGACAGTTGACATTTTCACAGGTGAGGTTGTTGTGTTTTAATACGGACTATACGTAACACTACGTGTGCGAGTCCAACTTGCATTTGGCTGTTTTTTTTTTTTCTGGTAGGAGAATCCTCAGAATGACTTCCCCCGCTCTTGGGCGGAGCGGGAGGGCGTGTCAGACTCTTACTGACTAAACCCCTACCCCGTTCCTTCGTTGCCTTCATTCTGGGGGGGACTCGGTGTCAACCTTTAGGAATACCACGTGTTGGCTGTTTTTTTTAACTTTGCTCTAATGAAATTACTCCTGAATCGTAGAAGCGTTCACAAACTCACATAATTAAACAAGATACTCAGATTCAGAACAACTGTGCCCTAGAAAATATTTGTTACGAGCGCGATTTTTGGCCAGAGCATGAGCTTGCAGACGACGAGCAATGGTTAGCTCATTGTCCGGCTGTCTGGTAAGTACCAAACCTATGCAGCTGTTATTATTTAAGAGGCCTGCGGAGACCGCGCGCTATCTCGAGTTGAGACGAAATAAAATACGTTTTTGAGGTTGATGGAATCAATCCAGATAGTATAAACAATTCTTGGACACACCGACTGGAGTAAAGTCATCATCCACACACTGACAGTTGCTTGCTGTGATAGCAATACAAACTATTGGAAATTTGGGAGAGGTTCCGTAATACCAAAAATGATGAATGAAAAATTAATGTATTTCCAATATTGTTTCGAGTATTTATAACTTGATAATAATATCTGTGTTCCTACGAAAAGATATTTTGAAATATTGTTGTTTATAATATAGAAAAAAACAAAATAAAAACATGACATTTTCGCTGTGAAAATGTGCAAATTTAAATTCGCTTAAATTTCGTTTGGGGTAAGTTTTTCAACAAAAAGACGATGTAGGAACCTAGATAATTATTGTCTGAATCCGAATAACATCATATTATGGTGTAAATATGCTTAAATTGCAAATGATTTTGGTATTACGTTTGTATGGATAACTAGTTTCCGCCCGCGGCTTCGCCCGCGTGGTGTGTTGATAAAAAGCAGCCTATAGTAAATAAAAAAATCGAAAAAATAAATAAAATAAAGTATGACTAAAAGTAGCCTATATGTTAATCCAAGGTATAAACTATCTAAATACCAAATTTCAACCAGATTGGTCCAGCCGTTTTTTCGTGAAAGAGTAACAAACATACATCCATCCTCACAAACTTTCGCATTTATAATATTATATATATAATAATAGGATTCTAACGTCGCGCCCACCTTAACTACGAAATTCACTCTTCTAATTTAGTACTATTTGAATGTGCTTAGAGTATAAAAAAGTGTTAGAACGGTTAGTAGCACGGTTGGAACGTTGACATGTGCATACTTTTTTTTTATTCGGCGGTAAATTATCAACTTCAATTCTGGGTGAAGCGAGATAAATTGCAGAGCGTGTTGGCTTTTCCACGCTATCGAATTTATTGGATGCTGTGTTATCCAATCGACTTTTTCGACTCATGACCTGCTTGGGTCTACCAAATATATCTAACAGCATTACTAAAGTAAATAATGGATTTATTATTTTTCCTATAATTTAATTCTAAATATGCTTGACATTACGTCTTTATTTTGCCCAAAAAGGATGATCTAAATAGCGCCACACTTATTCAAATACACATTTCAGTACAGAGCAATCAGCCTTAATTTTTTATGTAAATTTTAATACGACCTAAAAGCGTAGGTCCATAGGAAAATTGGTACAATGTCGGTGTGACCCCCGAGGCTCATTCATCAAAACAGCCATAATCTTGTTTCCATCCCAACACGGACACATTGAACGATATTTTTATTCATTCATTCATTCGTTCGTTCCCTTTTATTTTGCAGATCACCAAAACATTCATTTATTTCCGTGTGCTTTGAGTGAATTGTTGGAAACGCTTCAAATGTATATTCATATTATGACGTATTAAGTTATCAAGCAGGTTTTGTTACCGCGAAATGTTTTTAACAAAATAAAATTTATTAATGCACGTGAATATTTTACTATTGTTAACAACAATACAGGTTCTCTTTTGTGATATATCGCCTATTGTTATTTGAGAGTTGACAGGTGTTAGTATTTACTCGTATTCATATTGACAGCATTCATTTTCAACGTGTACGTTCAGTCCTGAATAAAATAAAAAAAATATTTTTATTATATTTAGAATTTATGAAATGGACAGGCACTCTAACTGTGAAGCCAGAGTGCCCATTTCATAAATTTAGATTTCTACCGTAGAAATCGCCAAGAATCAGTTTTTGAGTCGGGAACAATGGAAGGAATGGTAGTTCAGAGGTATGATGAGTGTTCATTCCTGCAAAACTCCGTTTAAAGATGTTATGTTGATCCGGGCAACAGCCCGATATTTGATTTTGGGGTTTAATTGCGCGATCCAGGATTAGTTTTTGTGTGACGCCATAGATGTCACTACTAAGATATCAGCGGGATAACCAATGTTACCGTCACAGCTCAAAGAATCGCCACACTTAAGTGACAGTGGGCAGGGTACATAGCTTTATGTTCAACTCAGTGGACGTATATGGTGTAAAAGGACGATGATTCCAAACTCAACTGACAAGTTTCTTAAAAAGAAAACAACATTTTATAGACTGTGACTAACTGAATAGGTATTGCTCTTTTATGTGTTTAAACTCATCGTTTAAAAAAAAACACCATCCTCTTAAAAGAATTGCAAGAACCGGCACAAAAGACCCGTATTCAAATAAAACCTTATTTCGCTTTTAGCTACTTAAAAAAATGGGGTCAGCATTTAAATATCCTGCCCGGGCGATTCCCAAAATGCATATAAATCACGAAGAATAACCGTCTCCTCTCTCGGACGCCGTTTTTATTGTATTTCTAATTCCATTACACGGAAAACACTGTGTTTAATTCTGGAGACGGTCTGTTTTATAATGTTTAAATCAATTGGACACGGTGCTTGCACAGAGTGATAGATGGAAAATGGAGCTTTATTTCATGAAGACGTTGGGAGTACTTTAAATGAAAAATGAGCTTGTAATATTTTGTTTTAAGGTTCTGTTAAGATTTGTTATTTTTAGAAAGATAATGTATAATTTTCATCAGTTGCGGTCTATTAATTGACTGATAATTTTTTATTATTAAAATTTAAATGTTTATATACATATTATAAAACTAGGTATCCTATGGTTTTGTCTGCATGTAAATAGAAAATTAAATAACCTACTCGTACGTTACTCAGTGAAGGTGTAGCTAATGGTGAATTATTTTTTTATGTCGTTCAAGTATTTTTTGATTTAATTGTAACATTCAAACAAATAAACGAAAACCCTTTTCTGTTTATAATATTAGTATAGACAAAGAACCCCACCGCATCTGTCTATCTGTTCACAGGAAGCTCAATAGCTTACTACTACAGTACGGAGTAACCTGCGGTTTACTGGTTTACATCAATAGACAGAGTTATTCATGAGGAAGGTTTACATGTATAATACATGCATATTATAGTAGAGAATATCCGAGAATTCGAAGATTTGTTACGCCCGTGCGAAACTCAGGCAGATCGTTGGAATATGATAATTTACTGAATTAAGATATTTATAACCCTTTACACCCGCGCTAATACGAGCGTGAGTTTTACTTTTAAAAAATTCTGGCGCCAAATCGTTCACTTTTTGCGAACGCAACCGGCATCGATCGACCGTGCGGGTGTCTCGCATACGCTAACAAAATCGTGGGGCCAGGGCGGGCGATCAGTGTCCTGTGAGCCTTGATGAAAGATGGCGGCGTTTTTTGATCCTCGCAGCGTCACGGGTAAGTACTTGTTGCTCGTATTATTTGTTTAGTAATGTATAGTGTTTCTATGTAAAATACAAGTTAAAAGAACATTAAATAAGTGAGTTGTTTTAGTTTTATGGATTTCATTGTAATTTTGACACAATTTAGTCGTAAAATTTGACTGCTACGATCGTATGGCTTCGGTTGTGCGTGCGAGAAATAAATTCAAAACAAGTCAACCGTTATTTGTTTATTTTTGACTGAATTTAAATAAAATGTATATGTTTTATTATGTTTTTAGGTCGGGATTTAAATGACGATCAAGTTTTGCAAATCTTGGGCGATGGAAACCTTTCCGAAATAGAGGATTTTGATGAAGATGATGATGATTTTCAACCAAATGTCCTGGAAGACCTAAATTTTGACGATATGATATCTGGCATAGAAACCGAAGAAGAACCTGAGCTGGATCCTGAGCCAAACACTCGCCCTGACACTCTCGCACCTTCAACGCCGTTTCAAGTTGAACGTCGCCAAAGAACTACGCGTCTAGCTCCTCGCAAGCGGGTCTGGAAACAGGTACCTTTCCAAGATTCATCTCATGACTATCCTTCGCTGCCAGTATCTACTGTTAGGACCCCTATGGAATATTTTTCTGACTACTTTGATAAAGATTTTATAGATGAAATATCTAGGTGCACAAACTTGTATCATCTCAGAAAAACGGGCCGCGAGCTTAAAACTACTGCAGTCGATATAGCTAAAGTTCTTTCGATTCACATCATCATTGGATGTATTCCTTACCCTCGTATCCCAATGTACTGGAGAGCAGGATTGAGATTGGAGGTTATTAGCAAGCAAATGGCTCGTGACCAATTTTTAACTATTCGTAATGCACTGCACGTTGTGGACTCAGACGAAGCTCCGCCAAGTGAAAGGACCAATCCATTGTGGAAGGTACAGCCGATGATCAACAAAGTAAAAGCTACTTGCAACAAACTTGAAAGAGTCCCTGGGTTTTACTCGATTGACGAACAAATGGTGCCATTTACTGGCAGGTGCAGTCTTCGTCAAGTAGTTAGAAACAAGCCACGCCCCGTTGGACTTAAAAACTTTGTACTGACCACAAGTGAAGGCTTGATGCTTGACTTCGACATTTATCAAGGGGCTAAAACAATGTTTGGAGACTCGCCACTCGGGCTTGGGCCTTCTGTAGTTCTCCATTTGAGCAAGAGTGTTCCACCTGGAAGCTGTATTTACAATGACAGATATTTTACTACTGTCGCATTAATCGAAGAGATGCACAAGAGAAATCTTCACTGTACTGGAACGATAATGATCAATAGAATCCCTGACCGTGCAGCAATTAAATTTAAAACTGACGCTAGGATGACTCGAGGTGAAAGTCAAGCGTATGTCTGCAAACCAACGGTTATTGTTAAATGGAAGGATAATAAATCGGTTTTAATGGCGTCCAACTGCACCGGCTCTTCTACTACATCTGTAGTAAAACGATGGGAAGTGATAGAGCGTTACAATCAGAACATGGGTGGAGTGGACGTACTGGACCAGCAGATGGAATACTATAGAACTTTTATTAAAACCAGAAAATGGACGCTGAAGGTACTCATACATTTTCTTGATTTGGCCATTGTAAACTCGTGGCGGCTATATCGCAATGATTGCCAAGCCAACAAATTAAGCAGGAAAGATATTTTGCCATTGTTAGATTTTCGTCTCAATATAGCTGACGGATTATCTTGTATTCCACCCAAATAACGTCGAATGTCAAGTGATACCGAAAATGATGCGGCAGATGAAAATGATTTTCCAATTAGACGACATTACAGACCGGCAAATAAACCCTCTGAGGCAAAAAGATATGATGGTTATGACCATTTTCCAGTGTTTGACGAAATTAAAGCCCCAAGGATGTGCCGGCTGTAGCAGCTGAATGATGAAGCTTGTAGCAGCCGCACGAAGATACGATGCGAAAAATGTGATACTTATTTATGTATCTCACGGGGAAAAGACTGTTTTAAATCATATCACCAAAAGCCATAACTTTGATAGTTCCTTATTGTTTTTAAAATTATATAACTTTGTTAAGTTTTACAATTTTTCTTGTTTTGTAGCAAATTATAAAGAAGAAAATTAGGCCTTTGTTACCAATGTTGATTTTTAAGAATTTAGGATTAAGCAGTAAGTTTTATAATGTGGACTGATACTATAATGACTGATTAAAGTACTAAGCTAGTAAACAAGTAAACATTAGTTTTATTTTCCATCCAACTATCAAGATAAACGTTCAATTTAAATTACCCTCACGAACGTGAGTAGTTAAGTTGTACCTGAAACTCACGATCGTGAGGGTTAACTCCTGGGTTACCTATAAACCTAAGATTTTTTCTAGAATTTTTTCTTAGCACCTAAGGCTATACAGAATGCTATAAAAAACATGACTTCCAGAATTTCGAAAAAAAAAATCCATCGGGTGTAAAGGGTTAAGATGAGACAGAGACAGACCTCTAGGGATCACTGTAGACGTCTGTCTAAGTTGTAATTTAGAGATCACTCTAAGTTATAACTTCTCTAAGCTTCTCTAGGAAGGAGAAAGAGGAGGCCTTTTGCCGCAGTGGGACACAATGTTATAGGTTATTTACAAAAGAAATCTAGTAAGCTCTACTAATGATTTTGCTTCTGATTAGTTCTCTTATCGTGGTCAATTTTACTCGCTTCGGAACTTAGCAGGAACCAGTGTCCGGCACGAGTTATCACTGCAACCAATACTTCGTGAGTTCTTACACCTGAGTGTAATAATTTTATAAAATACGACTTATTGAAATATTATCAAAATATTGGAATAAATTATACTAAATTTGTTATAGGATGGTTTCGGTAACAGCTATCAGATTCATACAATGTAGCTATCTATCCTTTTTTCTCATCTTAAAGATGCATATTTTCGTCCTGCTGTCACCCAACTCATGCTATGTAAAAAAGACTATAGTCTAGACTAGATACTCGAACTATCCGAATACTGACCTCAGCAAATACTTAACCTATTTCTCTTGCATAATTAAGCTCATTGAGAAAACACTTCATCTCTTTAATTGCCTGAACTTTATCAGTCCTTTTTAACGATGCCGCCATAAAGGTTTTAATGGATTTTTCTGAGGCTAATTATCGAATGCCACGCAAATTAAATGTTTATAGGTAAATTATTGTGCTCTCTTAATTATGGCTACAGGAATGAATATTATGGTAATGGATTTTTTGTTTAAATAAACTTTTGTGTGAATGCATTTTTGTGAAAATTTAAGGCATTTTTTATGGTTGGAAATCATCTAATGGCTTCTTCCACTCAAGGGTGGAGCAAAAAGGCGTGTCAGACTTTTACAGACATAAACAGTCACACGTCTGTCTCTTTAGTTGCCTTTTGCTTTCTAGGATCACGAATATTCCTTTATACTTTCCTATAATAAAAAATAACCCATTCGAAATAATTGTGAGAGGTGCACCTCTTTACTTTCCATAAATTGTTTTGGTTTATCATATGATTAATCAGGTAGGTACTTACAGACGCCCGTTTTCAATTATCTACAGTTGCAGCTACTAAAGATATACAAATCTATCCTTTTGCCCTTACTTGCTTTCCTATAACCTACCGACAGATGGCATTTCCTACCAAAAGTTGTGGATGGATAGATAGAATCTTTGTATGGACTTTAAAAGAGACTGTGACCCCTGAGTTTTTTTCGGTGTTTCTTCTCAGGGTAGTCAGTTAGGAAACACCGGCCTCATCTAGTTACAAAAAAAAGTCCAAAAAAAAAAAAACAATGACGTGTAAAAGAGTTTGGAAAAACCTATTTTCAAAATAAATATAATTTATCATTTATCATCTATGAACGGCAGTAGGTTATAGAAAACTGGCGTAAGAGTATTTCTATTATCTTTTCTTCTTACTGTTTTACACAGTTTCATTTTTGTGCATTACTATTTTCTGTAAGTGGCTTGCGTCCACTTAGTAAACATATCATCATCTGCTTAGCCTTTTCCCAACTATATTGGGGTCGGCTTCCAGTCAAGCCGGATTTAGCTGAATACCAGTATTTTACGAGGAGCGGCTGCCTACCAGACCTTCACAACCCATTAACTGGGATAACACGGTACTTCATGGCAAGACTGGAGTCAGATTTACTGGCTTCTGACTATCCGTAACGACTGCCAAAGATCTACAAATGACAGCCGGGACCAACGGCTTAACGTGCTTTCCGAGGCACGGAGGAAACTCGTTATGTTAAGATGGTCACCCATCCACAGACCAACCTAGGCAAGCGTTGCTTAACCTTGAAGATCGACCTGTGCGGCTGTTATTATCTAGCCACGAGCTCCACTTAGTAAACATAGATTTGTGTAATAAACCTTTCAGAGAGACATCTTCATGTAATAATCTAGATGGCTTTCTAAAGGGATTCCTTGAGAAACTCATCTAGATTATTTCAATAGAGACAAGACCAGCTGTATGCAAGTATATCTCGAAGATCTTGAAGAGGTATTCAAAAGATCTTCGATGAAGCAGCCAAATGAGTTTTCCTATGAACAACGAGGGACCAAGATTGGAAACGGATTGTGAATTCAATGAAAGCAGTAGAAACAAAACTGAGTTTATGTGACTGTCATTCCTTTTTATGGGGACGTTGTAAACGATTTTAACTGCGGTCTAATTGAAAGTTAAAACTTAAAATAACCCGTAATTTAATTTCGTTTAGTATCAAGTAAATGTACCGCCAGTAAAAATGTGGTTTGAGAGTAATTCGAATCAGGAATAATAATATTTTAATAACGGTTATTGAATCGAATGACCCTTTGATAGTGCGCAAAATAATTACTTTTTTATATTTATATATAAAAGTAGAAACTGTCTGACTGACATATTAACGCACAGACAAGTCTACTTTCCTAGGTTATTTTTTATGACGTAAGCGATCACTAAAATATCGATTTTCCAAATTGCATCCTCTAATCATCGCTGGCAGAAGGTAGTTTGTTATTAGCATTAGCATTATCGGCCTTATAATGTTCCCACTGTTGGGACTCGGGCCTCCTCTCTAGGAGAGGGAATGGGCAGTAATCCACCACGCGGGCCCAGTGCGGAGTTTGTTACTTATAGATTGATAATATTAAGTTGCAAAATTATCCTTTAAAACAAACACAAAAATCACATTGAATCTAAATTTTTAATGCATCCGCTTTCCGCACATTGCTGCAAAAGCCAGTTACTAGAAACTCCATACATGAAAATTCAGTAAAAACAACTCAAAATTACTCACGTATAATTAAACCGGCAGAGGTCGGAGTCGTTCGCGGGGGGTGCAGGGACTGCGGCCCAGTGTACCGCTCGGCCCCCACTGGTCACCGCCGCCAGTAGCCGCTGCCGACAACCGCAGGAGGACCACACGCTTGCACTCGCTATGCCGCCCGCCTGTTGGGGAAATGGTCAGTTTGGTGACTAATGACGAATTGAAAAAGGATGAAAAAAACAAGTAAAAGCCTTTATTTTTTTAACATTAGACAAATTGTTAGGAGATTTTTTCGTATTGCGTCTAAGTTTTCAATAGATGCTACATGATTGCAGTGTCTCAAATATGAATTAGCTTAGAGCACAGGTTATATTCTTAGTATTGCCTGCATTATAATTGTATATAACCGCTGCCGACAACCGCAGGAGGACCACACGCTTGCACTCGCTATGCCACCCGCCTGTTGGGGAAATGGTTACGTTGGTGACTAATGAAAAAAAGCTAGATTTTTGTAGACGATAGGTATTGGGAGATTTTTTTTTAGTATAGCGTATAATTATGTTGTCATTGGATATTACATGACGGTGGTGTCTCAAACATAGATGCTGTTAGGGCACAACAACATAATATTCTTACTATTACTCATAATACTCATGCATTATATTGTACACAACCACATGAAGACCATTTTTGATGTTATATGACTGTAGTGACATGGGGTTATTTTAAACTCGTCACAGTTTGACAAGCCACACAATGCACTGGTGAATGAGAATGCAATAAAAATGTGACGAGTTGGATGCTGTTAGGGCACAGCAACATATCCTTACTGTTACATGCATTATATATTATTATACACGACCACATGAAGACCACAAGTTTGCACTTATGCCGCCCGCCTGTTGGAGTAATGGTCATGTTGGTAACTAATGACAAATTGAAAATAAGCTAGATTTTCGTAGACGATACTGGAAGTTTTTTTTTGGTATTGTGTATATGATAAATTACTATTTAGTGTTTCTGACAAGGATGCTGTTAGGGCACAGCAGCATATTCGTTCGTACATGCATAACGTTGTATATGAACACTACCGACAACCAAATCATATATCATGGTAGATTGGGTGCTTAGAGATTTTTTCTTTAATGCATACATGTTCTCAACGGATGTTACATGATTGTACTGTCTCAAACATGGACATTATTAGGGCACAGCGACATATTTTTGCAATTGCATGCATTAAACTGTACATTACAGAAGGTTGCCCCAAAACTAGTAATTACTCCTGTATCGTGGGTGCGTTTACCAAGGTGTAAAAATTTGACTTTGACTTTGTAAACTTACATACACAAGACAGCTAGATCACGAGCACTTAATATATTTCAAGATGGAACAAATACATGTATGTTCCGCGCGAAAATCGAATTATCAACATGTAGCGCAGTATCCAATCAGTCAATCACTGCGACAACTTCTAAGTCATTGTCTCAGATAAAAATAACTTATTTTTTCACTCGTATACTGACAATTTGTAATACACTCGTATATAAGTTTTGTAACATAGTTACAGTCTTCAAAACGCAAACGCAAACTTGGTAGTCTATTCAGAAAACTTAGTCCAGAAACCTAGTGCTTATGTACATAAACTATTTAACTAACAACTAAACAAGTTAAGTTAGTGCAAGTATTAATACCTGCAGAGGTGTTGGCAAGTTCTCTACGAGGAGATAGCATTTGGACGTGGAGTTCCATCGACGTATCCTTTCACGAGCTAAGACGTAGTGGGTCTCGATCTCTTTGCCTTCGACAGCTACTAACTCCGCCTGAAACAAATGAAAGAGCAATGTTATGATGGCTGTTGATTTAAAAAGACTTAAATAGAAAAGAAGGAGGTTCTCGATTTGGTTGCTTTTTTATTTTGTTACCTAAACACTTCGATAGTTATGATTCGATATTATTTTAAAATCATTCTTTATTTAATACTATAATCTATTTACTATATGAAAAGAAAACAAAAGAAACTTATGTTACTGTCCTTTCAACCGATTTTGACTTCCATTCCGTAGACATAAGAATGACATTAAAAGCAAAACAAGTGGTTACAATACCAACTTTTTCTGCAGCTGTCATTTGTCATGTCACCAACGCAATTAAAGTCAAAATCGGTTGAACGGACGGTAAAACAAGTTTCTTTAAATTTCTTTTCTTATAGTAAATAGAGTATAGAAGCGCGGACTATCAATGTCAATTTTGGCCATTTTATTTTTATAACAGTAACATGAAGAGATGGTATACAAATCAAACTGATAATAAAATACATATCTTTATTATGTATTAAGTACATGTACTATATATTTTTCGTATACTTTGCGATTCATGATAAAACTAGAACAAGAAGAACATAGGAAGGGAGACCCCTTCCTATGTAAAGACTTAAGACGTCCACGCTTCTTGTGTTAATATAATGTAGGTACGTCCAGTTTGGTCTGGTTATCCAATTCTGTTAAAAATATCCATTAAGCATTGAAAGAATTACTCAAATTTAATAGGCATACACATAACAAGCTTTGATATCTTCATCATGAAAACAAACATTACCATTCAGAAAGTACCTCTTGATAAAGTGGCACTGATGAACCAGATTAAAGAAGGCCAACAGGACTTTACAAACACCAATTTAACTCGATTAAAACTGATGTGGTTATGAGATGCACTTTGAGATAACATCTATTTTGTTCAGGTTACCTACACTGTAATGATAAGGATAAGTTTGAAATAAATAAAATAATATTTTTCATCGATACAAAGCGGTTATATCGAAGAACTGGAACAATTTGTCTGCAGTAGTCATCCCGTCACATTATAATTTAAATGTCTTCAAGGCTAGAGTGAATAGACTCTTAATAAACTGGTGCGCTTCACCATCAACAATTGCATCACTGCTTACCATGAGGGATCGCAATCAAGTATTATAAGTTTATAGTAATAAAAAATACACCTAGGTAGATGACACGCAAGTAAAATAAACGTACCTACATGAATATAAAGATTACATCTTGACTGTACAAATAATCCTATAAATTAACTATTATTCTTGTAATTTGCATTTTGATTGCATGTTTTTTCACAAAGTTATCCTTATAGAATATGACTGTATTATATATGTTTTTTTTTTTAACTTGGAAATCATTCAATCATTTCTCCCGATTCAGCGTGGAGTGGAGAGCGTTTCAGCCTAAAACTACATATCTGTGTCCTTCAGTTGCTCTCTGGGTTTTAGGAACACGCGTTCCCTTTTCTTGACTTAAACTTGGAGTTCCAAGATTACGGTCCTTTGAGTTTCCTCCTAATTTTCGACTGTCACTCGGGCGAAACCGCTGTCAGCAGCTAGTCTAAGCATATTGATATTACTCGTTGAATACTATATTTTATTAGATCATTTCTGATACGCAATACAGATTTAATATATTTATTTAGAACTATGTTGTTTTATCTTATCTGTAGATATTAGATATCAAAGTACACGCTGTTTGTTTACCCTGTCTAGTACAACATTGATTGTTCATGATGTTGATAATATCAGCCTGTCTATTAGTTGTTTATATACTAGCTTCTGCCAGCGGCTTCACTTGCGTAAAAGTAGGTTTCTCCATATAATCTGAGGGGCACCCGTTTTATCAGCTTAGGAGGTCAATTTTGGAAAATTCTTCTTCTTTTCGTATCGATGCTCTCTTTTCTGCCCAGTATTTGGCAACCTGTATGGCTTTGACATTGGCCTCGTTTAGATCCTGCAAAGTACAGGTGGTTGTGCAAGATGGGCAACACAGCAAGTGCCGCATGTCCTGGGTAGCTGCTCCACATTGGCACTGCGTTAAGGATGGGTCGAGGAAGCCCCATTTGGCCATGTTGTTTTTACAGCGGCCAACCTGGGTCCGCAGGAAAATTATCTAAGTGCTCGCCTATGTCTTTAAAGGAAGTTTTGTGCCGAATTTTAGGCTAATAGTCCTAATAGTTAGGGCCATGCGTTGAGTCAATCAGTTTCTCAATTTCTATAAATTATATAGATAGGCCTCCTTTTTTATATTTGTCTTTTTGGTCAATTATTATAGACAAGCCCGTCGATAGTCATAAAGGTCATTCCACCATTTCCATGTTTACATTTTTATCATACCTGTTCTAACATCTTCTTATCGACTTTTCTTTTTAGATATGGAGATTCAACATTCATCATTCAAAATAAATAAAAAAAATAATTAATTCATTTTTTGTTTCATTTTTTATTTAATTCATTCATTTTTTTTGAGATTTTTTTCATTGCTATGGACATTCGTATGCATTTTAACTGCATTAGTTTAATACGTGTTATTTATTTTTATGTTGCAATGTTGCACAGTAATCACACCAACTTCCCTTGTTTTCGCTATAAAAACACCTGCGTTATGGAGTTGTGTGTTATACTTGGAACACTGGTTTTTGCTCTCAAAGAAACTTACATTTCATTAATTATGTTCATGTGTTTAGTTAGTTCTACCTACTTAAGTACCTATATATGCTATTAACATAATCTCACTTGTATTAATACAAACATATTTTATGTTTGTGGAATTATTATTTAAAATTTTGAAAATATTGTGCTCTATTATATATTTATTAAAACTTCATGCACATAAAAGGTACACAGGCGGACTTAATACCATAGGTATTCTCTACCAGTCAACCTACCTATTATTCATCGCTATGTGCCTAAGTTTGTGGTAAATAATAATATTTTTTTCTTCTTTCTAAAAATCACTGTTAAAGATGAAATATTTATTTTTCTGTTGAAGGTTCCTAAAAAAGTTTTGGCATAAAAAGAATATGAAATGAAACTCCAAGTTATCCGTGTCATCACATTTATTAGGATAATAATAACCTCACTTGATATTTCAAGTATAGTAATACTTGCAATGCCAAGTACTGATGCTAGATTATAACTACTTACGTTTTAGGCATTATTGGTATTTCGACTTCATTGTCCGTTCCGTTCATATGTATTTATTATTACTTTGATATCACTGTAATGTTATTTATTTTCATCGGTTAATAACTTTACTCGTTTTTTATTTCTCTTTGCAATCATGTTAAATCATGTTATTACTCGCTTCTTTTCTTTGTAAACGATTTATATCTCCATAATTGCATATAGTAATGACACTGTTATCATCATCATTATAAATCGCTTACTTTAAGTGCGCTAAAAATAAAAATAAACGAAATGGTTAAACACATTTAAATAATATAGTTTAGTAACCCTATAATCTAAAAAACCTAATAGCTTATACTATCAATAATATTTAGTATAATAATAATTGAAATATGGAGTGTATATCGTTATATAAAGGTTAAAATAATTGGATATTATAAACGTTAAAGAAAAAGATTACGAAAACAAAGATTAAAAATTCAAATGCCATCCATCAATAAAATTAAGATAAATAGGGGATTATCTTAAGAGGCACTCGAAGCCTCATTCATCATCTGATTCTAAAATAAAAAAGAAATTAGCAAAAAAATTACCTACACCATAAAATAGCATTTTATCTTAAGGGAAAAATTCTGTCCTGTTCCGTCACTGGTTTTTTGAAATGATCCCACTGTTTTTCACAGTTTCATTCAGCATTTTCAATATTGATATTTTCCACCACTTCTGTCAAATTATCCTGTACTTCTTCCATATTCTGCTCATCAGTCTGGCTGGAATTTTCAGCAACTTGGTTCCTTTTTTGGCATTTCTTCCGTCCAAAGCGTCCACCATATCTTCCGAATCGGGAGCATTTGCAATTGTTTTTGTTAGTTTCGGCTTGTTGTTCTTGAGTGGTGACTCCTCCCTCATTCAAATCATCCTGTACTTCCTCCATATTGTGGTCATCAGTCTGGCTGCAATTTCCAGCAACTTGGTTCCTTTTTTGAAATTTGTTTCGTCCAAACCGTCCTCCATGTCGGCCGAATCGGGAGCACTTGCAATTGTTTTTGTTAGTTTCGGCTTGTTGTTCTTGAGTGATGGCTCCTGCCTCATTTGGAGGCGGCGATGGATTGCGGCCAGCATCAGTGGCATTGTCGGAACTGTCACTAGAGTCCTCACAGGTTAGGTCAATGGTCCATTTTGTCCAGAGTTTTTTATTGTTGGGACCGTGGAAACCGTGGTGACCTTTGTGGCAGTGTCGTCCATGATGGCCGTGAGGTCCTTGATGGTTATGTGGTCCATGATGGCCATGGGGGCCGTGATGTCTATGGGGGCCGTGATGTCCATGGGGGCCATGATGCCCATGGGGGCTATGATGGCCGTGCGGCCCATGATGGCCCGGCCCATGATGTCCATGTGGCCCATGATGTCCATGAGGGCCATGATGCCCATGCGGTCCATGATGGCCATTTAACCCACGAGGGCCGTGATGTCCACGATGCATTCCATGCCCATGATGATGCTTACCGAACCCATGTCTTCCAAAACTACGTTCAAACTTCGCACAATGTCCATGTCTGTCTTTATTACGAGAATGTTTATCTGACAGTAAATACTCGATAAACTGTTTCACAATCCTTTCTTTTTCTCTATTTGGGTCGCCTATTACTGGCCCTAAACTCTGACAAGTAACTCGCATATTGAAGGGATAAATGTAGGATTATCAACAAAAACCGACGACTAGTCTGTTATGGCACATAACAGCCGCTGGATGGCTTTATATACCTTTATTCAATGTGAGTCATCGCTAACGTGTCGACTTCTAACGGTTGGTTGTAAGTACCACTACAATTGTTATGCAATTTTGAACTCTATTTCTGAAGAGTTAAATAACAAGTTGATAAAATCAATGTTGGATTATTTGATTACACACAATATGTAAGACTTCACTATTAATGAAAACTGTTTTCCTGAGTTAATTGAGTTTATGTGGTCTTGTATTCACACATTTTTAATAAGTATCCGATTTTTTACAGTAAGCAAATAAATTACCGAGTTTCATCGCTTAGCGAAGACAAAATATAGTTTAATGAAAGACTAAATTGTCAGAAGATGAAATAATCATAACAAAATTTAAAAAAAGTCTAGGTTATCCTATGTCACTCACCACAAAGAATTACACCTCACTTACCTACTACACTGAACAGAAAGTGGTAGGTACTTATTGCGCAACAATTACACAATTTGACGCAACAATAACACAATTGTCGCAACAACTACACAATATTGTGAAATATGTGCAAAAAAATAACAATATTACGCAACCATACATCATAAGAGTTCAAATACCCAGTTCCCTGTATATTTTTGTAAAATATGGGTTCATATGCAATGCATCCGCCCTGTTTTGCGAAACATGATTCATACAAAAATTGTGCCAAGATCTTGTAGTTTCTCTTAGACCAGAATATAAATGTACTTATTTGGAATGATTGCTCCTTTTATTTTTGTGAACGTCGGCCAAAATTCTGTCTGGTTAAAGTTTATTGTGTAGGTAGCAGTTTTGTTATTGAATTAAATTCTTATACCACCAAGCTAGAGACATACTAGAGGCAGTAGTGTTTACTTGTCTGCGCCGTAATATTTATATGATACGAGTTTTTGCTAGTGGTTTCGCTCGCATGATAGTCGGAAAGTGTCCCAGGGGAACTAAACTACTCCGGGGATGATAACTCTATATCCTACTCAATTTTATACCTAAGTATGCAAAAAATCATCAAAATTGACATAGCAATTAGGCGATTTATACGCCAAAAGTAACAAAAAGGACCAATAATTTTAAGTAAAGTTAGCTAAAAAAGTAAACTACGCATGATACACATGATTATTAAATATCTTAAAGTTAGAATAAAACGCATATCAAATACATACTGTTCATTCTTCATTCACTCATAATCACAATGAAACATCTAGGCATTTAAAAGTATAGTAATTGTTACTATATTATAAATCAGTAACCGACGGAAGTAGGTACACATGTTGTACTCCGATGTCTATGTAAAATACTCTTTTAATAACTATACCCACCCGTAAAATTATCACTTATTTCTAGAACCTAACACTAGATGGCACAGTCATAAAACTCAGAAAGCCTGACAAAAATAATTTTATTAAGAACAAATAAAAAATCATGATAATATATTCGAAGAGTAGGCCCCTCATAAAAATAATATTACAATTTACTACAGTACGTGTGAAATAAGAAACGTTTAAGGCCTTTCGCGGACAGGCGGAACGCGACACGACTTCGTAATAAATAGCTACGGGACAATTAAATGGATGATTGGCTGGAGAAAACCATATATATCAGCAAGAATAGAAGTCCCAGCTGTAGGACAATAAGTAGGTTGTTTTTCTTTTCCGCAGAACAATTTTTATGAAAACGCGCTTGACAAAACGTGTCGTATTGTTATGTCGCGGCTGTGTGTGAGCCCTTACTTCAATAATCTATAAAAATATAGGCATACCCCATTTATTGCTATTGAGAACCCTTTTTAGAAGCAATGTCATAAAATATTGATCCTCTTGAGTCGCGTGGTAGTCGCCGATACAGAATGTTATTGCGTTTTATTTTTATTTTATATATTAATATTGGATTTCAGTTATTCTGAGTGAAATTGAGTTATATTTAGAGGTTGATAAGTTAATATTGAAGCTAAGTAAACTCTTGCCGATAATGTTTTTATTGGATAACATATTGGATTTGAAAAATAAGTAAATATTATTTACTTGTATTATTTAGTTTTTCTTTTATAAATCAGTTTTATTTTCATTAAAAAAATACACGTAATGGGTAGGTATCGATAACTAAAATGACAAAATAAAAATAGATGTTGTTTACATGTTTGCGAATGTGCCAGTGATTCACGAGTTATTCCTAGAATAGTGCATTAACGTTTAAAAAAATAGAAATGATATCAATATTTGATTGGAAAAAATAAAAATACTGAATTTTTGCTTCTAATGCAAAAACATGAAAACACCGAATTTTTAACTCAAATTGTAGTTTGACCTTTTTTAATTTTATTTTGAAGGTGGGAAATCGTCGCTATGACTTCTCCCGGTCTCGGCGAAGCGAGAGGGCGTTACTTCTACTGACTTAAACCCGCTCCTGTTCCTTGTTTGCCTTCATTCCAGGGACCCAGGTACCTACTCTTTCGTTTAACCCAGGGCCCCAGTAGGTTTCGACCCTGCCAGGCCCCTACAGTTTGCTGACACTGTCTACGCTCTGGTGTTCCATTTTACCTTTATCGGACACAACATCAAAAAATCCCTTGAAATGAAGACACTTGTGTACCATGAAGTTTAATACAACTCTATCTGAACGGAGAAGGTTCCAGAATGTTTCCCGTAATAACTTCCACTAGACTGGCTATTATTATTATTGAATAGAAAAAAAAGCTTTCAAGTCTCCTGACTTAATGCTTTTGACGCAAGTACAAGTTATACGCTTGAGCGGTAATAAGCTTATGATTTTGTTAGTATGCTGTTAACTTTATCATATCAACAGAATATTTTCAGTTAAAAAAGTCGAACAATTATAAATATTAACAGAAAATGTATTTTACCGTGGTTGTGGAGGTCTGGTAAGCAGCCGCTCCTCGAAAAATACTGGTATTCAGCTAAATCCAGCTTGACTGGAAACCGACCCCAATATAGTTGGGAAAAGGCTAGGCAGATGAACTTAATATATTTTAGATGTACTTAATATATTTTCTTTATTTAGATAGGAGTGAGTTTTAGTCAATAAAAGGTCTGCCACGCTCTCCTGCTCCGCTTTAGCGTAGGAGAAATAAAAAAAATTACTCAGTGATAAAATTCTACTGGTTAAATAATTTTAGAAATCGTTTCGGAAATCTTTGAGTTTATTCATTCAAAAGAAAAACATTAAAATATAAATCTTTCCTCTTTTTAATATTAGTATGGATGACTGATTGTATTATTTCAAAAGAATTTTGATATTTATACTGATATGAATTGAATTGATCTTCGGTTGAAAAAAGTATTGAATCAGAGAATTTTATTTTTGTTCATGAAATATATCATGTATTTTCTTTATTTAAATAAAGATACTGTTTCCAAATAACCTCAAACCGACGTGGAATTAAATACTCGCCTCGCCTCGTAGTGAAAATAAATTTCACGAACAAGTAAAACGAAAACAAGCGTATGTAATCGGTTAAATTTTTGCGCTTCAGTAATATTGACTTAAATATTTTACTAGCTTCTACTCGCGACTTAGTCTGCGAGGACTTCAAAAGAAAAAGAATCGGAATAAAAGGTAGCCTATGTTTTTTTCCATGTCAAAGGCCATATGCATGCCAAATTTCATCCAAATCCATTCATCCGTTTTTGCGTGATGAAGTAACAAACATCCACACTTTCACATTTATAATATTATAATTATATAAAAATAATAATAATAAATAATAATTAAAATAAGTTATGATAATTTATATATCGACGAATATACGTCATAGAAGGAAACATTATTATAAAAATATTTAGTTTAGTTTATTATTTAGTTTTTTTTTAGTAAAATATAAAATAAGTTATCTCTCCAGACTTGCACCAAAACGCAAGTTTAAAGGGTCTGTGCCAAATTTACTGGAAACCGAGTTCAAAAGAAATCTGTTTGGCGCGGGGATGTCTGAGTCACAATGGTCAGTCCGCACTAATTGAAAAAACTGGCCAAGTGCAAGTTGGACCATACTTCAATGTGAAGGGTTCCGTACTCGGGATAAAGTTTACGTAAGTAAAATAATATTTTATGAGACTGGAAAACTGAATTTTAGTTCGGTTTTTATGTTATACTTTATAAAAATATCAATAAATAAATAAGTTATACTTGCAATTTGAACTTAAAAAGCGCAATATCTTACCTACACAATTTTGACATCACTTAGAAACAACATATTCTTTTCAGTTATGTGTTTTTGTAGTTTTGTTAAATGGAATACCACGCATCATTTATTTGACTAAGTATATCATTTTTACCTAATTATACAGAAAGCGTCGTTTGAATTCAATAAATAAAGGGTCAATATAATCTTTGAGTAAATAAGTGTGAAATACACCAACAGATAAATATGAGAAAATTATAAGGGTTCCGTTTTTCGATTTCGCTACGGAACCCTCAAAATTCCCTGCAACCCCGTACATAAAACTTATTGTTGCGCAGGGGAGCCGATGTGCTTTTCTACGAAGAAAGGAAACTAAATGGAGTGAAAATCTCGTAGGTTTTTTGGGAATTGGACATGGAATAGTTGCATCGAAAACTGACCGATGGACGGAAGATATATATTGCCATAAAATGGAAACCACATGCTAAAATTTTATTCATGTGTATTCACAGAGAGGAGGAGCTCGTGGTTAGATAATAACAGCCGCACGGGTCGATCGTCAAGGTTAAGCAACGTTTGCCTAGGTTGGTCTGTGGATGGATCTTAACATACCGAGTTGCAAAGCACGTTAAGCCGTAGGTCCCGGCTGTCATTTGTAGATCTTTAGCAGTCGTTACGGATAGTCAGAAGCCAGTAAATCAGACTGCAGTCTTGCCATAAAGTAGGTACCGTGTTACTGTTAATGGGTTTTGGAGGTCTGGTAGGCAGCCGCTCTTCGTAAAATACTGGTAATCAGCTAACTTCGGCTTGGAAGCCGACCCCAATATAGTTGGGGAAAAGGCTAGGAAGATGATGTGTATTCACAATATGAGTAGTCATTTAAACAAACCCTTTTTACTGTCCGTTCAACCGATTTTGACTTGTATTGCGTTGATGGCATGATAAATGGCAGCTGTAGTAAATATTGGTATTTTAACAACTGTGTTACTTTTATCGCCATCCATATGCAAGTACCTACTGAATAGAAGTCAAAATCAGTTAAACGGACAATAAAAAGGTTAATTTAAATGTCAAGTCTTATTGCGGATGGAGTGTAGTATAATTTATTTATTTGGGCCCAACAGTGAATTTCTTTCAGTGGATTCTAAGTGTCTAAACACACTATGCCGAAGATACGCGACCGAAGTTCGGCATTATTACGCCTGTAATGCTATTTGAATTACTGGCGACACATTATGCCGAAATAACGTTGCGTTATAACGTACAGCCGAACTTCGGTCGGGCGTAAGTTCAGCGGCAATTCGGCGGCAACGTATTCTGTAGAACACACATTATAAGCGACCGAAAAATGGTTCGATTGCCGACGAAGATCTAGACAAGATCAAGACACGACGCCACGACAGCGCTCGAAACACTGAATATAAACAAAAAATTGCGCAACTGAATTTCTGCCGCGTAAGTTCGGCGCTTATAGTGTGTCATATCAGCCGAATACGTTGAAACGTAAAATCAGCCGCGGAACTTCGGTCGCGTACGTTCGGCATAGTGTGTTTAGACACTTAGGGTTAATAATTATAAAATATACATTTTCTGACTAATATCTCTTAAACTTAAAACTATTTCTAATTAAAACCTTGCTAACAAAATTTCTTATTAAACTCTTAACTTATAATATAAACCAGCTATTCCACTCCTCGTTTCATTGCATAGGTAATCTCCCGCCCAAGTTGAAGTAACTCAAACTTCAATTTAAGTTGCAAAATAATCGAGCGAGACAAAACCAAGTACCTCTAGACGACTGGTTTAACTGAGATATGAAATCTCTCTCAGTTCAGAAGCGTCTTTCAGTTATTTCATGTCTCTTTTAAGTGAAATAGGTACTTAAGTTTCTTGAAGAGTTTTAATTTATACTATGATGGAGTATATTCTAGTATCAAAATTGTAGTAAAGAATCATCGTATAGCAGTAGTCAGATCACATTGCTTTTAGAACAGATGGTCAGTGAGGTCGTAAGGTTCTGGAGTGTTCTGTGAGATTCAATAAATGTGTTATCTTACACTAAATGAATTCACGCGGCTTAAGGAGAAGTCATTAAAATCGCAAGGTGCCGAAGCCACCTACTGGGGCTACTACGGATTTGCTTCAGAAAGGAAAAATCAGGGTCCTGAAACGCAAAGCAAAGAAGGAAGATGACAGTGGATTTTAGTCCGTAAAAGCCTGGTACAGCTCTACCCTTGAACGAGAGAAGTTATTGGATAATTACTCACCTAAAAAAATTAAAAACTAAATTAATTTTTCGATTCGAACCCGTCGTTTTTGAAATGCAAGCAAAAAAACAAACTTCAGCGTTATACATAAATATAGATTTATAACATAGTCTATAATGCGGATATTTCTAAAATTCTATCATATTAGTTTATAAAAGTGACTAAGCATTTTATTAAACACAAAAAAAAATACACGCATATTCCTTATCGAGAATATTTTGAGCTTCCCTCCGTTCACGTTACATTTTTCTCCTCCATCCAATATAATTCTCATAATTTTATTTACCTATTTACCCTCGGAATATATAAATTTAGATTAAAAGCCGTATATCCCTTCCTTTCGCTGATCGGACCCACCCCGCCCCATTACGCAGTGAGCGGTGGATACCTCACACCTCATTTGTTTTCTATTGTTCCTTGATCGTGTCCCTTGAAACATGCTCCGGTACTGTAGTAAAGGGAACTTTTTAAATAATAACATTCACAATTCAGTGGATCAGCGATTAGTTTGCGCTCCAATGGGTTTCGTATTCGGGTATTTTTAGGTTCTGTAGCTACGTATAGAACATGTTTTGTATGTATTTTTGTGTTATGGAATTATTGAATTTCGTAAGGGGTTTACTTGAGTTACTTTTGCTGTTAGTGTACGTATCGTATGTTTAACAACGATTGAATTGCTAATCATGATTTTTACGTAATTTGTAAACATAAATTCGGCTGCAAAAATAACAGTTCACATGGCCAAACTGTGATATCTCCTAAAGTTATGAATATAAAGCTCAGCGAGCGCACGTTGAGTTAGAATACCAATTTTAATTCTTAGGTCAAAGAATAGACCTGCCCTCTACTCAAGATACAGCTTGGGAAACACACACACACTGAATTTGGAAAAATATCAAAATTAAGAATATTTCCCCTAAGGTTGACTGGTAGAGAATGCCTGGATGCATTAAGTCCGCCTATGTACCACCACTGTACATGAAGTTTATATTGTTTTTTTTTTCTACTTTTGTTTCAACCCTACCTGTCATTACAATTAATTTGTTAGATTGGTCACAGTATTCAGTGCAATATCATGTCAGTAACTTTAAGAACATGTTTAAGATGTTATCGTAGTACAAAAAGAAGAAGTTCAACGATCAACGTTAAAAAATTGACATCTTACGACTACTGAAGTCCAAAACATCTTTCGAGAAACTGACCAATAACCACAATAATGTAAGCTTTATCACAATCCTACGATTATTTTGTGAATCTGATATAAAGCCTTATAAACGAGCAAATGGCTCGCAATTGCTCAGAGCACATCGAGTTGCCCAATCATGGCTTGCTCGAGAACATGCTCAATGGATAATATTTCCAGGGTTTTCCAAATTTTTTTTTTACACACTATGGGAAACCAAGATTATCTTAACAACCAGGAGAATAATATCATCAAGCTCGAAATTACCAGACCCTTTAGTGTAAGAATAAGAGTGAGTGTGATAATGATATCAACTGGCATATTTTTGGGTAGTCGTAGACAGCTAGAACATGGTCATGACTGCTCTCAGATTCGTTTGTTCTAGTAAAATAAATATGTGAGTAAATTCGATTTTTCTGCAAGATAATAATTTAAACCCACACATTCAGTTTATTTTTGTTTACAGCATGTTTATTGTTTCTATTTCTTGCTAAGATACTGTGATGTGTATTTTTTGGTATTATACTCGTAAGTAAGAAGTATTTTATTACTATTTACTAGTCATTTTTTAACATGTTGGTTTACAAATTGGTTCTAAGTACGTAAAACACAATCAAAACGTTTAACTGTGTCCCTTTAAGCGGTCTATTGTATTTGAAGCTTCAATTCGAGCCCAACCTTACACTCGTACGTAAACATAATTATTTGACATCAAAAAAGCTAATTATAATTACAAACGACCCAAAAACCGGTAGCACTGTTGCGTAAAGGCCCTTTCAGAAATACTGTTGGCTGGCCTTTAGGCCCCGCGTCCTAAATTGAGCCTAATTCGGTTTACTGTTGAGAGAATTTTTAGCCCTTGCTTGGTCCGCTGAACTCTTTGATGAAAAATAAGTGGCATATAACAATTATGTTAATTAGCCAACTTTATGTGCTTTTGTGACATAAAAGGAAGGCCTTTTTACGCCCACAATAACCTCAGTACTAATTTCGAGGCAATTAGAGCTCACTTACTCACAATCCTAATTAAACAATGAATTTAATCAGGGGCTTACTTTCATGTAAAATTTTCTGCCAATATTTTGTTTTTTAAACTTTAAAAGGGCAAACTTTAAATAAAATACACAGGCGAAGTTTCGTAAGAGTTCGTAACTGTCGTCAGCTTTAATGAGATTGATCCAAATTTAAATTCCCTTAAAAGTATTTACGCGCAATTCCTCCGAGATAGGGACGAAGTCTCTAGAGTCTTACTAGCACAAAAAAAATGCCTTCGCGCAATTTTCAGTATGGAGTGGACTGACTCTTGCAAACCAGTATATAAATCACACAACCTTCTCACAGTTCCTTGTATTTACATATATGAAATCGCTAAATTTGTTAAAAATAATTACTCAATGTTTGAAACAAAAAATAATAATAAAAAACGAAAAGCCACGCACTACCAATTACAACTGCCAGTGCCAAAAATTGAACTGTTTAGACGTAGTTGTGTGTACATGGCCCCACTCATTTATAACTCCATACCAAACTTCATCACTGACCTTCCTTACGGAAAATTTTGCAGGGTGCTAAAAAAGTGGCTCATCTCACAAAGTTTTTATTCGTTAGCCGAATTTCTAAAAAAAGGTTCTTGCCAATCTTATCATTACAGAAATGTGTTGTAGACTGTTTTGGTACTGTCTTGCTGTTACAAGACCCACCCTATTTTTATATTGTTATGCTAATTTAATTTTTATATTTTATCCTACATTCTAAAATCTGTTATCTGTTGTGTAAAAGTTAATTTACATTTAAGTTTAAAAAATGTCTTATTGTTAATTTATATAAAGATTTTATTTTGGTTGTGTATATAATAAGTGTAAGTAAAAAATTATTTAACTCCCGTATTCAAAAGGTTAAATATTTTCTCTCAAATATAATGTTTTGTGGAGTTTTACTTATTATAAGCATCTCATAAGATAATTTAATATTTGCATGCCAACTCATGGCGAAATGTGTCTTTGCGCCAATATATTATCTGTTACCATCTCATGTACCGCATTTAGTGCAAATAAATGGCTTTGACTTTGACTTTGACTTTGGACGGGAGTTTTCATGACTTTTTTTTATTTAAGGCGCCCATAATTATTCCTTAGCTCGTCGTTTACGGAGTATAAGTCGTTTAGTTGCTTATAATCATGATGTGATTTTATGGTAATGTGAAGGGGGAGTGAAGTGATTTAGATCGATAGAATCATCCTGAGAGGATTATTTGTAGAGACTGTATCTTAATACAAGTGAAGTTACACATTACATAGACATTAATCATGTTCTTTTAGCTGCCATTAACGTTCTAGGACCAAGGGTTTCCTTTTCAGAAATTCTCTGTGGGCCTAACGGGCATCGGATTTGCTGGGCTCCTACGGTTTTGCAGACATCTCTTTGAAGGTCTGAATGCCGTGCGTTTGTATATCGGTAGTTCGACATCAAGAAAACCTGCGACCCCGGAACAAACGCCAAGAAGGAACAACGGAGTAACTTTCAGTCAGTGAAAGTCTGACACGCCCTCCCGCTCTGCCCAAGAGTGGGAGAAGAGATTTCCTACCTAAAAAAAGTGGCAGTCAGTCACGCTTTTTTAGGCGTTTGGTGTCGGACCGCTAACTCACTGGAACGTGCCGGCTGCGGGATATACCTATCCAGCAGCACGGTAAACGTGGCAGCAGTCCGACATGAAACGTCTCTTAGATTGAAAGCTTCCTAAAACAAAAACTGTACAAGCATACTGAATAACTCACCAGTATTAAGCTTAGATACGTCACGAAACAAAAACTGTAATACTAAGAAGTGAAGTTATAAGAAAAAAAGTAAAACTTCTATTACCGCAGTCGTGTTTAAACCGTGACTCTTAATGTCTTCCCTCCCATTCTCCGTTATTGTAATAAGTACTATGAATACTTTAGGAGTGCTCCAAGTGACATTATACCTTCTTATTACACTTGTTTATGTGCTTCAAACCTCCGCTGTGTGGAATGTAGCGGGATAAATAGGAAATATATTTTTTTTGTAAAGTTCCTAGATTATTATACAGATGAAAGTTTGTATGTATGTTGTTGGTAAGATATTTGTTAAGTACGCTCGAATGAATGAACGGTTTTGAATGCACACGGGTAGACCATGATCTGGAATAGCAATTTTTCAGCTATCACACGGGCGAAACCGCTGGCAACCAGTAGTAATAATATATGATTACGAAAATATTTGTGGATAAACCTAGTCTGTATGACAATATATATATATATACTCGTAATCCTCCATGCGACAGGCTCGACCTAGGGTGGAGGTCAATAGTAATATTCAGTTCCTTTACATATTTTTAACTCATTTGTAATTGGTTTTAAGTAGTATGTAAACGAAAACTAAAGCACTTGCTTCTTTCTGTGGCAAATAAACCATATTAGTCCTCGTATTATCGTTATAAGATTCTTGAATTGTATTTGAATTCCAATTTATAACATCTTGATTCTGGTTGATTATGGCTTGATATTTATTTATCGCTGCCCATGTATAGCAATAACCTACGACCACAAAAAAATCTATTCAATTGTAATAAACCGGTGTTTTGCAAAAGCCCTAGAGGTTTTACGAAAAAAAGATTTTGGCCGCACAAAATTGAAAGCCGAAGTTTTCCTGCGACATTTACAGTATTTATGTAGTTGTTTACTCAGCTCTCGCCGTAAATAGAGAGTCGATGATGTTTATTTCGCTTTCCCACTATTGAATGGCGTAAATCTTATAAAGAATGGCTAGGTTTTGCTTTTTTTGAACGAGCTTAATATTTTTTGTGTGCGTTTTTTATTTCGATTATTATTTTCGGAGAAGGTATTCGTTAAGTCGCTTGATTATTTAAAATACGTCTATTGCTTAATAAGTACCTAATAATTAAACTATCATGTTTCGACACCAATAATTATTGTACAATATTAATAAAAATCGATCACAAAAGACTCCATGAAAATAGAAACAAATTACGCTTCTAACTTTTGGTAACCCAAAAAAAATCTTAAAAAACATGATCAATCAGACCAAAGAATCTATTGTGAAAGATGATGCAGAAGCGTTTTAGCTGCATCATCATCATTGATGACTGACGACGACTATATGTCATCACGGTTGATAACGTCTATAAGAGGAATACAAATAAGTGTATAAATGAAATAAGCAGTAATTGTGCCGAATCAAAATTTTTAAGCAGGAATTATGTTTATAAATTAATCGAACAAATAAAACTGTTCTCTAAATAACCTTTTTTGGAGTTCCTTGCCTCCAACGGCAACGCTCAATCTATGTAACGCTGCAACGTTTCCCAGTTTCCCGGAACTTGTCCTCATGTATGCAGTCACGTATCGCGGGACATGTTATTGGACAATTTAACAGCGTTTCTCATCATGTTGGGACATTTTGTCCCCCAATTTATCTGAGGCTTTACTCAGAACTTGTGAGAGAAATTAATTATCGCCCAAAATATTCACTAAAGTCTAGTTTTTGGGGTCTGTTTTTGTGGGAGACAAAAACATTATTTAACTTGCTCTTTAAGGAAATTTTATGAAACTATGAAGCCTTGTATTACAAAGCTATTAGGGATAATTGTGTTTTCCTTGTAATAACAGTAGAATGTTATTACATGAAGAACATAATTCCTCTTACAACGTACTATAAGAATAATAAATTGTAATAGAAATTCGCTGAATAAAGGCATTGAGGAGAAGACATCTTCACGGAATATCTTAAAGAATTTATGCTAATAGAGTGTTCTAGAGAAAACCTTCAGCTATTTATGCTAAGGTTCTCCTTGAACTAAGATGAAAGGTTTACCAAGAAAATAAGCTATTCTTCTTTCGCGAACCGCAATATATATAAGCAAGTTCATTTTTTAAGAATTCTTTAAGAAAACATAAGCCATCTCAACGTACCAACCACACTCCCATTTAATATACAAAGAAATCATAAGCATGGTATATAACCTCGAAAAATATGACCTCCATAACAATAACAGGACAGAATAATGACGCGACGGTATAAAACGCAGATTTTACTCATAAAACAACAATAAATGTGTTTTATTGCGAAATCACGGAGAAAAGTTTTCGAGTTAACGTACGGGTCTAGTCAGTTCGGTAGTTGGCAAGCCACTGAGCCATATAAAAACAGAAGTTGATATCAATTCGAGCATCTGTAAGGAGTTGGAGCGTATTTGAATTCTATCTTCTGGTAAGATATCTATTTCTTTTTTAGTAGGGGATGTACCTTGACTAAAAAAAATTAGTTATTTTCCAACCGAGAACGCAGCGGGACGGCGAGTCAGACTTTTCCTGAAACCCATTCCTATGTTCTTTCTTTGCCTTGCTTTCCAGGACCTAAGGTTTTCCTTTCAGAAGCGAAAACATGGCCCCAGTAAGACAATAATCTTAAAATCTTAGACACTCTCATTTAAATTTAAAGAAAATACCTAATACTAGCTGAGTAAGGAAAATATGATAAAATGCCATTATAAAATACTGAGTAGTCTTACTTACAAGAACATGATTTCGAGTCCTTTGAAACTCAGTGTAAGCTAGACTACTTAAGTAGTTACTAGTGCAAGCAAGCACTAATATAATAATTTTCTGAAATCTAACTTAAACTAAAAGCTTTAATTTTCCACATCCTTGAAACTAAATCTCACTAGACATAAACTACTCCTACATGAAACGCGAAAGCACTGTAGCGAATAACTTTGCAAAAAGAAATCCCCAAAAGATAGATAAAATATAAAAAAAAGATCTGATAAAAACATACAAAAGGCGAAAAAAGCAGTGCTTTTTTTCGAAGAACACAAAAACCGATCAATCTATATTTCAAGATTGATCACGGGAATAAGCCAGAGACAAAAAAAGTACTGTACTAAGTGCCTTCTTTTACGGTATAGAGTGATTGATAGAGATGCCCTGTCAAAGTTCCTTTTTTTATATTCACTCAATATTCATCTTCCTTTGTTACGTGGATTCTGCGTTGTGTTGCGTTGCGTTTTCTTCCCTATTCTGATATCTGGGGCTTTCTTTAACTGGATTATTTGTCATTATCTCATCCCTTGCGCATTCATACTAAATCCAACAAAATAATATTTATTTTTTACACGTTTTTCTCTCCACCATAAAATTGGTATCTTTGTTTTGCTATTTTCAAATTATTATTGCAAAATCTTTCCTCATGATGTTTAAATAAAAGAAAACTTTGATTTTCAAAGGTCAAAGTATTAACTTCAGCCAGTATGAAATATTTCAAAAGAGTAACTACTTCCAATACAGACTCTGAATCCACCGTTTGAGACTCTATTTAAAAAATAATAGATTCTTAGAAAAACTGACAAGAAACTCGATACTTACAAAGTATGTTGTAATAAGTATTTTCCTCATATCAACAACTAAGTCCTGAGTCAAAAGAAAAAGAACTATAAGGAAAGTCACACGTTAATAATAAGTTCCGAACGTGTGTAGTGAGTTGAGAATGACGATAGGACGCGGAACACAGCTTTTTCTTTAGTCACAGATGAATGAATGAGAATATAAGGCAAAATATTCACTATGACAGATCACATGCATAAATAAAATTGTGATACAGTTACCTTCTTATATAATGTTTTGTTAACTTAAATGTAACAAAAGAGTCGGTTTATTGATAATACTGCACTATAGAGCTCCTTAGTAGTACTGAGTTGAGATACATGAATACTGAAAAATGCTTGCACTGATTGAACAGGTTCACTCGAATCTGTGTGGTTCTTTCGTCAAAAGATCATCTCAGGCTCCAATCTACATAGTTCTCTTATGGTTTGACCAGTACATATTTGGACTTTACAAAAGATCCCTGAGTTTGTCCCGGTGTTTCTTCTCAGGGTAGCCAGCTAGGAAACACCGGCTTCATCCAGTTTAAAATGACGAAAAAATTGACGTGTATAACTGTTTTAAAAAATCTATTTGCAAAATAAATATCATTTGTCTTTTATAATAATAGTCAACCTCAAAATGCTTATTGTTGCAGCTTTTCTGACTGTAAGTCTCCGAAGAGATAAACTTAACCCACTGCATACAAAATATCAAAAGCTATTTAATATCCTAGAGTAACATAAAATTTCATCAATAAGGATCTAAGGAGATAAAAATATAATGAAACTCGAATTTAAGTGCCATCAGCGATAGAAGTCATTACAAACAGCTCTCTGAAGTTCGGAGGATGGTAGGCGAACTTATGTAAACGCTACATAAGTTTCCCAGTAGTTTTACTAAGTGGGAACATCGATTGCCACTAATGTGTTTGGGAATTGTTCCCCAACAATCTTAGAGCCCATTTCAACTTTAAACAGCAGTCATGCCTTCGTTTTCTAATTTAAACTGCCGAAGTTCTACTTGAGGTGCCTAAGTGGAATACGAATAGGCGATTTATTTATGTATAGTGTGTGCGTGTGCCACACTTCGCACTTTCATAAATATCAATTTCATTTAATGTCTAAAGAATTTTCATTCAGTCATCCAGATACGCGATAGCAGTCTGTAGAACAACATACGAGTAACAAAACGACAGTAATTATTTTTACTGATTATAATATTTCAATTTGGTAATGTATTGAATATAAACAAAATGATATTTCTCGTTTTTACTATTGACCGATCTGACAAAAACCGTTGTTTATTAAAAATATGAAGATTTTTTTCAAAAGCTACTACAAACTAAAAGCCTTTACTAAGAGGATACAATTTTGATCCAATATTTAAAAATAAGGAGAAAGTAGAAATTTCTGAAAATATATTTGAAGTACTTCCGTAAAATACAAAATGAAATTCGTTTCCCCAGCCTTAAATACTTAAAAGGTTTTTCATTAATTTTAATGAATGTAAAAGAAATATTTAAAGCTTTCGTAGTAAGAGTCAAATTGATAAATCTACAAATCTGGTGCTCGAAAACAAACTGAAGTGAAAGCTGAAAATATTTTAACTCATAAATTATTATAAGCTTTATAGATCCGAGTTTTAAAGTATTTTTTTGATGAAAACTGTGGTTGTTCCAAAAATTTCGATCAGAAAATAATAATATATTCCATGTTTTTAAAACTCTTTTAACTTTCAGAGCAGATTAAACTCGCTAAAAGGATTTTTGATCCTCAATTTCTGTTACCGATTGATACTAAAATATTTTTTTATTTACAAAATCGTTGATATTAGTTGGAATTTTATACAAAACTAGAACGTGATTTTGAGGTGACATTGCGTGAATACGATTTTGAAGTGGCACTGCCATTTCACGTGGCAATGCTGCCAGTCTTCTGGGCACATTTCCGATGATAATGATGTCGAGAAGTACTTTGATTAACAGTTCTTATCTATTTAAATAATAAAAGAAGAAACTGACTGATCGACACATCAAAGCACAGTCGATTCTACTGGGAATATAAATGTAAAATTTTGCACCAGATTTTCTTTCATGACGTAAGGGAGCACTAAGAGAGGATTTTCCAAAATTCATCCACTATGGGGGCTCCAATTTTTGTATGGAGAACCTACTTTCACAGAGGTGAAGCCACAGGCAGAAGCTAATATACCTACGTTTATTGCTAAAAATTTTTACGATAAATAAAAACCTACAAAACAAGAAATCTTAAAGCAAATACAAACCTATTTCCCTATCCTATGTTTTACAAGACAGACGTCAGCCATTTCCTTGAGCATCCAACATTAGTTAGTTTCGAAGATCACCGCAGCTAAGTATTACGGAGTCAGCTTCGGGGCCAGACTAATTTCATTAATCTCCTCATTGATTGGATTCGCTGGGCCAGTCCTGTTGACTGACTTTTATGGCTCCTTCCCAATATTAGTGCTTAAGACCAAATGGGTAAGGATAATTTTTGAATGTTTCCTTGTTGCCGAAATATTTTTAGCCTAAGATATTTTTTTTATAATTTCAAGAGAAATTCGGAATTTAGAGATAGAAGATAATATCTAAAATTGTAATCTAATTACAATTCATACTAATATTATAAATGTAAAAATAACTCTGTTACATCATCATCATGCTTTCACTGTTAAATTACTGAACCGTTTTTGCTGAAATCTAATACGGAGCAAGCTTGAACTCCAAGAATTGACACAGTTTGCTTTTTACCTATTTTTGACTTCGACTTCGCGTTTGCTGCCATCATTCACGCGCACAAAGCTCCTGGCAGAAGCTAGTACTTAGTATTATAAAAGCGAAAGTTTGCATATTTTGTAAGCATAATTATGTGTATTACGATAAAAACTTAATATATATAAATCTCGTGTCACAATGTTTGTCCTCAATGGACTCCTAAACCACTTAACCGATTATAATAAAATTCGCACACCATGTACAGTTCGATCCAACTTGGGATAGTTTAAAAAAAAAAAAAAAAGTTAGGTATAGTAGGGTAGTGTAGGGTAGTGTAGGGTAGTGTAGGGTAGTGTAGGGTAGTGTAGGGTAGTGTAGGGTAGTGTAGGGTAGTGTAGGGTAGTGTAGGGTAGTGTAGGGTAGTGTAGGGTAGTGTAGGGTAGTTTAGTGTAGCGTAGGGTAGTGTAGGGTAGTGTAGGGTAGTGTAGTGTAGCGTAGTGTAGTGTAGGGTACTGTAGGGTAGTGTAGGGTAGGTAGGGTAGTGTATGGTAGGTAGGGAAGGTAGGGTAGGGTAGCGTAGGATATGTAGGGTAGTCATTTGACGGGAGCGAAGCCGCGGGTAAAAGCTAGTGTAAGTATAAATTATTAGGTGGTGTCGCTGGTGACACCCAGTTTTCTATTAAGAACACTGCGGTCAAAAACTTACTCAATAATTTGATCTTTAAATCGTACAGATAGGCAATATACCTAACCGAATTCAATATTCACTCCGCTCGCTCTACCCACGTAACTTCATACTTTTACTCTCAATCAAAATTAACTTTTTAATTGAATCCAAAATTACACTCATCTGCACTGCATCGGTTGGACTGGGGTTAATTCGATTAATCTTCCTATAGGTGGATTTCGCTGAGTTTGCCAACCACCCAGGATTACATCACTAGCTTCGATTTAGTCAGTTAGGTTCAGCTTAGCCTCAGAATATTAATGTGGACTTCCGCTAATCCCGGTCTCTTTGTCTTTAGGAGAAACTTTTCTAATGGACTTTGAGTGAAAATCAACTAAAACTTCTGGTTCATGTTTGAATGGAATGCTACGGATTCTAATGAAAAGAGGTTGGACTTATTTAAATAGGAGAAAATGAGAAAACTTTGGGAAAGGAAATAGGTTACACGACTTCTTATGTAAAGTCAAAGGATTACATTGCTTATAACTTTTGACAACCTACACTGAGATTCAAACTATTTGCTTGTAAAAATTTAGTCTCTGGGATTGAAAAACAGACTTACTTATCCTCAAATAACCACGCCCTTTATAGGTTTTCAATGATCAAATATAACTTTTTCTGCTCTAGGTGGAGAGTCTCCAATCGTTTTATGGCGTGACATTGAATCTTTTGAAAATCTTTGACTGTACTGAAGGTGCAGAGGCTGAGCAATTAGCTTCTGAGTGTCGCAGATTCGGTTCTCAATTATAAATTTAAAAAAAATATGTGAAATGATCGATGGGAAACATGGAAGGTGTTGGGGGAGGTTTTCCCTGCAGTGGGAAAGTATAGACTGAATCAGATGAACAGCTGATATCTCTCACTTTTCCTTCATATAAAATAACTAACGAATTTGAAACTAGATTATGGTTACTACAACTACATGCTGATATTCACTCATTGACTAACAATATTATCGCTGTACCGTACCAGACAATATTCATCTTAGCAACAGAACTAGTTCTCGAAATAACTCCATAATTCCACAATCTCGAATATTCTCAAGACTACAAATTAAGCCATTGCGAAACTTGTAACAGCAAAAGGCAATCCCACTTTGCCACGAATTCATTTGGTCTAATTACCTGAGAGAGACAGTAACTATGACTGTGTCGAATTGCAATCAGCACGAAGGACTAATGAAGTTTCAAATCAAACTATTCCCATGATTGGGAACCGCAAACAGGTTCATCGAGTTCTATCTATACTGGGTCTTCAACTTCAATTAATGATCTTGGGGCTAACCACTCAGTGCAAATCCGCCAAATGAATTGGTTTCGAACTCAGTTTTCGCTGAACATTCTTTGGGCTTATGTGGTCGTGTTTGAGAGATTCTAATTTGTGGGAAAAGGGGTATATTAAAAGTGCTTCTTGGGTTCATTTTCCTTATTTATGTCTATTTAGAAATAAGGAAAATGAATCTAGTTGAGTTTCTTTAAGCTTCTGCGAGCGTCTTCACCCACGTGGAAATGGAAAATTTTCTCAAGAGAAACTACTCTCGGTGGAGGACTTCTATCTTATTTCAAGACATAATTTACTCGTGTGCTATGTTTAGCACACGAGTAAATTAAAACCTCTGTTATGATTTGAGCGTGAATAAAAGGAGTAATAAACACTCACTTTTGCATCACTCACATCACTCACATTACTCATATCACTCACATTTGCATATTAATGTGATGATTAAAAGTTTTAGTGGAACCTATTTTTGAGTTATTATTTATGAATTGTAATTATTTTTTGAATACTCTAGAGTTTATCCTCACTTACCGTGTTTTCCGTTATCATAAGATAAGTAATTGTGAAGATAAGGAAAATCTTACCTATTAAAAGTTATGTACCTACTCCTAGCAACCATTCTTCGAGTGAAAAGAAAAAATCGCAAGTTTTTGGCCACATCTACTGTTTGTTCTACACGCAACGTGCTCTTCGTACTGCCACTTAAGTTTATTCTTCAGTCTATCCTGCATTACAATAAAAGGTTGACTGGTAGAGAATGCCTTGTTGCATTAAGTCCGTCATGTACTTACCACTATTGTACATGAAGTTTAAAAAAATAATACTTAAATGGGGCTTTTTAATGATCTCTGATCAGTACAGTAAACTACCCAGTTTAATAATTTTGTACATTAAACAGTTAATTGCTAATCCCATACCACTCAACATCACATTTCATTTGAAATAGAATCCACGGACCATCCATATGTAATACCGATTAATATATTACGGCCAAACTAAGCTATCTCATCTATTTCCTGCATAAACAGTGAATATAATTAGTTTTATGTTAATTGGCGATGTTTGATTGAATAATCCGAATGGCTGCCGTTGACCCACGCCGATTGGTTGTGTCAAGTAATGGAATCTGTGAAGGATTACCACGTTTAATCCTGTGGACTATCTGCTTGGTGATTATTGGAATACCTTTAGAGTATTTGATTGTAATTTTACTTAGATATAAAGGGGAGCAGTTACTGTTGTAGTCCACTTGTAAGTACGTCGTAAGTAAGTATTAGTACGTCGTGGGGTTAAAAACGTAACGCAAAACAGGGTGTATAGACCAGAAAGCCTCCGTTAAAAAGAAGGATCTTCCGACCGGGGTCCCACGGGTGTTATGTCTGATCTAGGCAGATGACCGATAGATGATTTTGGGCTGTTGTACATCGCATTACTGGAGTGCAAATTACAGTTCTCCGCATGATTGTTCAAATCGATTAGGTATACAACCACTGCAATTGGGCGATTCAGAATTTAGAGTTTTTAGTTCCTATGTTGCGCCAAAGATGTTGCTGATGATCTACTAGTCAGACGTTTTACTCCGTGTAATTTATTTTATTACCATTACTCTCAAGACGGTGCAGAAAAATATTGTAAGGAAAACAGCATACCGTATACCAAAAAGTCATGGAAGACATGTGACATTACCAACCTGCACTGGACCCTTCGTGGTGGATTACGGGTTAATCTCTCTCCCAGAGAAGTTTGACTCCCGACAGTGAAAAAAATACAAAGCGTCTGTCTGTTACTCATAGGCATCCCCCAAGTGTCGCCATAATGAACAGTCCTGTGCATAGCGCAACCATCGCATTCCCGCAACTCTCCAGATAACCGGTCAACGTTGCGAGAGGTATTTTAACGCCGCGTCGCCACTTCAGTCATTCGACGCAATCGACCATCTGTTCTACGAGCAATGTGCCTGCCCTGCCCACTGCCACTTAAGTTGAAATTAGTGATTCTTCGGGCTATTTCAGTAACCAGTAACCTTATCCTTCTTATTTCACTCGAACACTTTAATAGAACGTTGGAAATTAGATTGCCTGTTCTAAAATTATAAAGAGGAAAGACTTGAATTTTTGTTTGAAAACAATCATAAACCACTAGAACGATTTCAAAAATATGTTACGTTTAGAACGGGACTTTATCACTGGATGACACAGGCACAGAAAAAGTATACCTTTTTACTATCACGTCGGGCAAGATACTGGGTAGGAGCGAGTATTCAATACGAAAACTCTAATAGCGACATAATTGCCAAGCATATTACAATAAAGTAGACCGGAAAATTATGATAACACTTAGCCAATTTGTTCCGAATAAGTTTTGTAAACGAATGTATAACAGTCACTCAGAAAAGCGGCCCATTGTGCAAGTAAGAGACAGCTTACAGACCGTAGGTACATCACAAAAGCAAAATTAAAAAAGGTCACGCACTTTTTCCAAGATATAATCCCCTTTTAAGTCAGTCCCAAGATTAGTTGGCTAATTTCGTGAAAGCGTTCGCTCTTTCCAGATTTAATGGAGTGCTGGATTATTTGTCTCTATCCCGGCATAATTTATCTGTACGAATTAAGCTTAGGCCGGAAAATCTCACTGAAAAAATGTCTTCCGATAAAATGGAACAAAGTGGGATCCCTAAAGAAACAGCTACAAAAAAGAATTGAGATATGAATAATGAGAATCATTGTGAAGATAATATAAAAGAAGCGCTGGCATGAAATAGGGGTAATGACGTTGAATAAGTAATTTTGTTCACGATGCGCAGAGGAATTCAAATGAGCCCCGAATTTCGGGTGATGTCATGAGGTGTCTTCGATAATAGTTACGTTACGTAAATATTTATGACAGCCTCCGTTCTATTTGGCAATAAGAAAGTCAATTTTCTTCTACAAACTACGATATACGACAGTTGGTTTGGTAGGTTCCTAAAACATCTCGATAAAATAATAAATTACTTCTGTGGTTGGGAGATATCGATACCAAGAATGTAATAATATACCACTATTACCTGCTATCAGAGGCTTCGGTCTCAAACGAAAATACACCCGAGATAAAAAGTATCCTATATGCTATTCCAGGAAATAGTCTGCCCGTGACCAAGTTTCATCGAAATCCGTTTAAGGAACACGTTATTACCGATTTTGGGTTAGACTTTGATCGAACGACTATAAAACTTCAACGATAGTTGACGCAGCGTCGGAAGGCATCCCACAAGGTGGACTGACGACCTGGCGAGGGTCGCGGGAATCCGATGGATGCGAGACGCACAGGACCGGTCGCTTTGGCGACGCTTGGGGGAGGCCTACAGTAGTGGACGTCTTTCGGCTGAGATGATGATGGCTTTTCAACAGAGGTTGCGAGCTTTTACACTATGTACCGCATAGCTCTAAGTAAGTCAGAGCCGATAGCACTTGGCCACCACAGCTATTCCTTTTCCTTAATTTTTTTTGAGAAGATATTACCAACTCTTCTCTCCTTGTGTCCTATTTCGTAATTTCAAAACATAGATCAACTTCACATTGTCAATCTAAAGTTCCGAACAAAAGTTTTTTAATAACATCTAGGTGTTTCTCATAATGTAGGCACCGGGTGTTGTGATGGTGTTATAATTGGATTACGACTAAAACCTGCCACATGCTAGGCTCGCAATAACCCAACTAATTTGGGATGAGCAGAGCCATTAGCTATTGCTAAGCCTCTGCTACATACGGACGTTAAAGTTGGACAACAACCTAAATAAAATAAACAGTTAAATCTTTCTTTTTTGTATTTGAGTAGTATGAATAAGTGTATGCTGCTTGAGCGATGTGTTTTCCAAGGGTTCAACCTTGAAATCTGCAGAATCGAGAAGTTTACTGCCTAGATTGAATGGCAAGCTTCGTGATTCCGCAAATTCTAAAGCAATAATATCAAGTAAGACTTAATTTTGTTTTTTAGATGATCTTACATTGATTTACTTTACTTTAACGGCAGTTAAAGCCTAGAATACGTATAGAGATATTTTTATTTCTTTGATTCACAACAGTTCCTGAATTAGCAACGAAAATAAATTCTTATGAAAATGCCTGTAATATTATAATAATGATAAACTTTATTGCACACAAAAATAGCAACACTTAATAAACAAGGTAAGGGAGGACACCTACACACTCGTTGGTGGAGTGTGTAGGTGTCTTCCTCCTCTGGTTGGTGCAGAAGGGAGAGCTTTAATATACAGGAAAAGTTTTTAACCACTGCGTAATTTTTTTTTGGTGGCTCAGTGCCTCGGAAAGCACGCTAAGCCGTAGGTCCCGGCTGTCATTTACAGTCGTTACGGATAGTCAGAAGCCAGTAAATCTGACTCCAGTCTTGCCATGAAGTACCCTGTTACCCCAGTTATTGGGTTGTGGAGGTCTGGTAGGCAGCCTATGCTTTCCGAGGCACGGAGGAAACTCGTTATGTTAAGATGGTCACCCACCCACAGACCAACCTTGGCAAGCGTTGCTTAACTTTGAAGATCGATCTGTGTTCTATTACTTACACTGAGCCACCAAAAAAAAAATTACGCAGTGGTTAAAAACTTTTCCTGTATATGTTATAGTACTCGTACATTGTCACATTCTAGGAGTCTGGGGAAATGAATTAGATTCTGAAAGGAAAACTCGTGACCCCAGAACGAAGGCAACGAAGGAACAGGGTGGGGTTTAGTCAGTAAATGTCTGACACGTCCTCCTGCCTCGCCCAAGAAGTCATTCTGATGATTCCCCACTTGAAAAAAAACCCTAGGGGTAAAAGTAACTTATTTAGTCCCGAGAAAGAGTTTGGCGTCCAAGCGTAGCGAGGTCACCAATAGATAAACTATAGGGATGAAAAGTATTACTTTGAAGCCCCACTTTCTTCAGACAATATCAATCCTACTTTCAGAGTATGAGTAAAAAAAATGATTTCAAACCTCAAAAAAAGGCTACAAAGCCTCCGATTAATCCCATAACGATTCCAACGGCTCACTCATAAAATCGTCGAACAAAGTAAAATATGAACGCAGCGCTGTTGACATAAGACAACGCAGTACATGAGTATCAAAAACGCTCATTAATTCAAATGGATGTGCCCGCTTTGTATGAATATTCACGGGCTATGCGATTAACATGTATCAGTCGTCTGAACAATGGCCTCACATAAAAACACAACAGAATTTATTTTCAATGCGTATAATAATGCGATGTTTTGTTGTCGGTAAAATGCAACTATAATAATATGAGCCTGTATGTCTGGTTGTTTGTTAAATAAATACGCAACTATGGCAGAATGGAATTGGCACTTGATTATGACATTATAATATTAGCGGTATCGATCAATGATTGTCATAGTCCAATTGACTTCTCAGGATAAGTCATTAGGGTAAACAGGTCTGTGGCACAGCAGGCTCCAGGGTGAAGAGAGCGGGTTGATTCGATTTTTACTGATGAAAATCTACCTCCGTCCTCCTGATCCTCTTTGCGTTCAAAGGCCAGGGTATCCCTTTCAAAAGTTCCCAAAACCCTAGCAGGTACTAGGCCTACCGGTGAACCCGTTTGCTGACATCTTTTTGAAGTTCGCGTAGAATCTTCTATATGGACGACGAGCTACCTTTTGCTCGTCGTCAGCAAGTTTGTACCTACAGTGGCTGGAGATCATACTGTGGCTCCTTACGCTCTAATTACTTGGGCAGATAGATTGGGGGAACAGTTGCCCTACTCTATAAAATACTCCTGTATTGTAGGTACGTTCAAAAGTACACGACACCGAAACCCAGAACAACTATACCCGTAAGCCATACAAATATTTTTTCCGTGCGGGTTCACCAATTGCTTTACTACTGCGTCAACCATGCCGTCATAACGTACATCACGTCGCATGTAATTGACATGCGCTATCGAATCGACATATTTTTTTTTAAAACAGCCTTTTGCAGGCTACATGCTTGCAACGCAGTCGATCTGGAGCGAACAGTTAACAATGAGATAGCGTGTCAACGATCTTATAGCTCAGTAACTTTTTAAAATTGATTTAAACTAGTACTTACTTACCTATTATAATCTTGGATGAATTATGTGGGAAGTGATATGAAAGAAAAGGGAGTTAGTGATAGCATGAGTGACAGGATAAAATTGAAGAAAAGAACGTGTTGTGCCGAACCCAAAGAAAATGGGACAAGGGCAGAAAGATGATAACGATAATCAGCATATTGCACAAGTTAGCCAGAGAGTTACCTATACGCTGCGATCTCTCTATAGATTCAAGAATTTCCTTCCATCGAGCACTAAAACCACTCTGATCCAATCGCTCGTTTTACCTATTATTGACTATGCTGATGTTCGTTTCTCTGATCTATCCCAAGAACTTCTTATCAAATTGGATCGACTTCTCAATAACTGTATTCGTTTCATATTTGGCCTTCGCAAATATGATCACATTTCATCCTTCCGTTCTCAGCTTAAATGGCTGCCTATCCGTCACAGGAGATCCCTCAGATCCCTCTGCATGCTTTTCACCATAATGAACGATCCTTGTGCTCCCGATTACTTAAAACAAAATTTCAAAACATTGAGCAGTTCTCATAATCTCAACCTTCGAGCTTCCAAAAACAAACTTCTTCATATTCCTTCTCACCGTACTGGGTTTATGTCTAATTCCTACACTGTCTCTACTATTAGACTCTGGAATGAGCTTCCCCTTGACATCAAAAAAGCTGAAAGTAAATTCTCTTTCAAACGTAAAATTCGTAACTATACTTGAAGTCCTCTCAAATTTAATTTGGTTGTCGCCGTCGTCGTAGTTGTTCTATTTTAAGTTCTCTTAATTATATTAATTTAATATATATCATAGTATTTATTAGTTTATAATATTAGCATATATACGTATTTTATTATTATAAACAACTTAATCTATTCTTATCACTTTGGTTTTTTGTAATGTTGTTATTTGTTTATTGTGCAGACCTACCACAGCGTTGTCTTTTTAACCCAAAGGTTGACTGGTAGAAAATGCCTTGATGCATTAAGTCCGCCTATGTACCACCATTGTACATAAAGTTTAAATAAATAAATAATTTAGTGCTTGACTGCGCTCCCACTTGATGGTAAGCAGTGACGCAATCGTTGATCGTGAAGCGCACTAGTTTAATAAGAGCCTATTCACTCAAACCTTGAAGACACCCAAATTATAATCGGATAGGAAGACCGCAGCAGGTGAATCTTTAGTTTAGTATAAGAGCAAATATCTATGTAGAATACTTCTTATCCATACGCCTTGAGATGGATAGTTCTAGAGGTTTACACAGGTAAACCCGCATACAAAACCTAGCATGAGATTATACATTGTTTTGCTCACAGTAAAACGTCATAAATCATTTTACTGATAATAGAGTGAAAATAAAAGGTTAATTAGTGTTCATGTTCGATGACTGGAATTCGAAACAGTCAGAAGTTTGTGATTAATTGAATGTTATTTATGTTCATGACGGCACAGTTATTAAAGGAGAGAGTAATGAACATTTTTTGTAACTGTTTCATTAGGCTGATGAAAAATTAATTTAAGTAAGAAAAGAATAATTTTATTTTGATTGTCTTTGATGGAAAATACTTTTAGAGATAGTTCTTTTTTTAAGCTGGTAAATCAGCTAATGACTTCTCTCGCTGTAGAACGGATCAGGAGGACGTGTTAGACTTTTATTGATTAAATCTATACTCGCAAAATTTGTAGGGGCCCAGCAGGGCCAATACTCGGTGAAGCTAAGAGCAATTTCAGAAAAATAACCTGTGGTTCTGGAACTCAAAAAGCAACTGAAGGATCTAAGTTTGGTTTAAGTCACTTAAAGCCCTCTTACTTCACGTTAAAGCGGGTGAAGTTGTTAGATGATTTCACACCTCAAAAAGAGAGTAAATTTGAAAAAAAATCCTAGAAAAAACTCAAGCAAATAACCCAGATGTCTGTGGTAAATGCTTACAGAATACAAAGCTTTACAAAAACACATTAATTACGATACGTATGTTAAGTATTGCAATTTGTTTAAAAGGAAATATTTAATTAAATTTACCCATTCAATTCAATACAATTTGTTAGAATATAAAACCTTAATATAATTAGAAAATCCCTTAAACTTCGTCGCCGTGTGTCCAGCGATCACATCAAGTTTGCTCACATAATAATTCATAAGATAGTTATCAGGGGCCTAAAAGCACTTTAGCCGGATTGCCAATCCTATACGGGGCTGATATATTTGCATGATGACAACGTCATAACCACTCTCTGGCTCGGTGTAATTGCTTTTCTCCGTCGCCAAGATAGATTTTTGGAGATTCGTTGAGATGAAATTGAACGTTAGTGCGGAATCGTTGAAGAATAGTGCTTTTTAAATGTTAAAAGAAATGTTTTAGTTGAAAAATTAAGTGATGAGCATTTCATTTTTTAATTAAAAACTTTCAATTGTTTAAGAAGATAATATTAGTTGATAAGACTGATATTGAACGTTAAAAAAACGTATAAAATCCACTTATACTCGGCGCCATTTTGTGGAAGTGGCTTACTTAGTGGTTTCGTATCTACTTCACTTCAACCCAAAAAAAAACGTGGCATTGTCATTTTACACAAAAGAATATTTTTTTTAAATGTCCGTACAGTTACCTACCCAGCCAGTGTAAGAATTTGACAGTATTCATTCATATAGTTTAACTCAGAACTATTAAAAAGCACATTCTAACTGGTGCCTAATAAAAAATACATATTCAAATAAGGGCCTATTTCACCACCTATAATTAAGTTTCGAAATGTCCGAGTAGGCACTACTCACTGAATAAATTCAAAAATTTGACAGAATTTGTATGAAATTATCTGTGAAGTAAGATACTCCAAACTTAATCATAGGTGGTGAAACAGGCCCTAATACTTATAAATTATGAAATAATCTGAAATTACATTCTCAGTATAAACCCGCCAAGAAAGATATTTTAAAGCGGAACTCACATAACCGGAATTGGCTGTGCTCTCATCCAGTCTTCTAAATTTAAAATGGATGCTCTACATGGTCCGTAAAAACCAGCAGCCTCGTAAAACATATAATATCGTTATTTCAGGCACTTAACCGGAAAGGTTATTATCTAGAAAGGTTTAAGTTTAGTCTAGGTTATACCATTTCAGGACAATTTTTTGGCAACGACCAAAAAACCGCTTCGATTAAGTTGAAAGAACTAATTAGGGATAAGATCGCGGAAGCTAAATGTAATTTAAGTGGGGAAGAAAACGATGGTTTTTCTTATGATTAATTTTGTTCTTTTTGTAATTAAATTGGTATTTGGACAGTTGGTTGGTAGAAAAATATAAACGCTATTTAATGTTCTTTTTTTTTAGTTATGAACTTTTAATTCCACCGTCGACTTCTGTGGCCGTAAAATTAGGGTCAAAACTTAACTTTATTCAAGGTTGGTGTTCCGTTAGAAGGCTTGGTTTTCTTGTAAATAATATCTCAATCACGCAATAAAACTCCGTACACTTTCCAATGTACTGATTTGATTCACACCTTTCTATTGCACTATTCCCCAAATTGTTGCTCTAATTCGCACACACAATCAACAAACATAGGTGTATAAGCTGATAGACACATAAACTTGCGGACCAAAATATCTGCATTGCTAATACCAACCTATCACTCCGTCGATTGGGAGGATTAACAGTTGGAAAATCTGCCCATTTGTATTCCTCGTACCACAGTTCTCGAGGGCATCGAAGTTCGAAGTTTCTAGGCCCAATTAATGATGTGATTAAACGTAATTTGAGTTTAAGGCGCGAACGGCCAATTTGGACGTAGACAGATCTATGCGGTTCAGTCCGCCGTGATTTTAAGGATTATAAAGTTTTGAACTAAACCTTTCCAGATTGATTAGAGTGAAAATATGTTCGAATAAGTTTTGCCAACGACTGGCTGGAATTTATTCCACGGGAACGTTGTTTTAGGTAGTATGTTAAATCCAGGTCATAGTTTTGCGGTATTAAAATGAGTTGTTCACATGCGTTTGTTTTCAGGACTGCAGAGTTATTCAAAAGAGTACAAAAAACAACTAAAGGAATACGGGTGGGGTTTAGTTAGAAAAAGCCTAACATTGAATCAGGTTTACATTTGTTTTTAATTAGTGAATAAATAGTTATATGTTAATTAAAGAGAGAATTAAAGGTTAAATTAGAAAACGTCCCCTAGTAATATGGGATTAGGGCAGGAAGAAGAAGAAGAAGAAAGATTAAATTAGAAAAAGTCTAGATTAATTTATCAAACATACACACTTATATTAAATAGAAAAATACCCTTACATTACACCAGTGGCGACTAACTTTGGACATAAACTTCAGTATCTACATTTCAACAGTATAATTTAAACAAATTCTTCGTCACTCAGGTTTTGATTGAATCGAATTACCCGTAACTGGCTAAATGACAATCAAATCAAACTAAATGTCATCGAGTTAGTCCAATCGTTTGACAATTAAACTAGAATCATTCAATTACAATTTCTAATTATTCGGTTTCAATCTATGTTGATAATGCTCATTACGAAATAGAATTAGTTTGAACTAATGAGATTATTACGTTAAATTAGAATGCGTAACACTTTGGTTAGATCGAAACTGCCGATGAAAACTGCATTGCAACCAATTTGGTAATGGTGAATATTGAAGCAGCTTTAAATTTGAATATTTTTACATTTTAAATGGCTTATAAGCAAAATACGCACATATTGGAGTGTTATTATACTATCAAACTACGCAATCGCTGTTAGGTGCTATAATAAATAAGCACCATAATAATTATTTTAGAGCAAAGTGACTAAAAAGTTTTCTCCATTAGCGTCTGAACTATGCCAACTGAAAATTAGCGCTGGGTGTCTGACGCCCAGCAAACGCTGAGGCGGTCACCCTTGTGGTATGGGCACGCTCGGCGCATTCTGTACTTTTGTTCTTTTTTACTTTGTGTTTGTAACCGTTGTGCTGTTTCTGTCCCGAATAAACTTATTTCTCTTCTATTCTTTCCTGTAGCTAATAGAGCTTACGTATGGTGAAAGGAGATAAATATTGATAATGTTTATTTTATAAAAAACAAAAAAAAACACAAACGATTGAAATAACTTGCATTTTGGAAATCGGTGTTTCTAGTAGGTATTGTTTGGTTGTTATTTTACTTTCGTAACCAAACAACCAGATGATGAGACCCATTCGTAAACCCACGCCTACGATATTTTATATGGGTTAAATACAGCAATAAAAACGTATTTCTTTCATAAATAGTTGGTAGAAAATATATTATTACAAAATTTCTAACAAATCGTCTTTGAAGTTTTCAAAAGGTTATACAAACCAATGTTGGTGAAATAATTAGGTTCCTATTCATAAAATTCCGGGATATTAGCCTGAAAAGGTCAAGACACCCACGCAAGGTTCTGGTTATTATATTATGTCCTGACATGACGGGTAAAATTCCAATCTTAATACAGTAATTTTTTCTTCGTTAATGTTAAAATCATTTTTTTATTTAATTTTTCAAAACTTTAAATTGAAGAAAAAATGTGTTTACTGTATTACTTTATTTATTGAATAAATTTTATTATTATTATTATTGTACCATAATAGAGCCTCCACACCTCTTCCAAAAATTTTGCATTAAGCGTATCTTTCTGAGTTATCTACATAAATAGTTAATCCTTCATCTTAATCATTAAAACTAAGACTCGTCAATAAAAAGAAATTTTCTCAAAGCATAATTATTACAGTTGTGTACTAGACTACACTAAGACCTGCCCACGGACGCGTTGCTTCATAGATACAACAGGCAGCTAAGCATCACAGCGTACTTAGCTCTCTCTCCACGAGGCGTATAATATGCATACGGTTTTCAATCATTTTTGACAATGCGCCCTGACGTGTGACGTGTAGTACGGCTTGCGTCATGAAGCCTGCCTGCAGCCACGAGAGTACGACGTTGCTGTTTCGCTACGTGTCCGTGGATAGTAGGACTAACTAATCATCTAATTACCATCTCTCTGTAGGTAATAGGTACATATATTATATGTCTGCCCACGAATCAACGGTGTCAACATTCAATTCTACTAGACTGAGATTTATAGGCATAATCTCAAAACTGCAATAACTATAAAGTAGTAAATATGATCTCTTAAACCAAAAATAAATCTCACGTACCAAAATAACAGTCAAAACAGTATTTAACATCCTGTTTTTATCATCGTAGTTATGTGTATAAAATAAAATAAATCTCTCGCATATAAAACTTGTTGGCCCATAAAACCGGGAACAGCAATAATAAAAGTTAAAATACTTTGCACTAACCTGCAGATTGACATACGGCGCATCGGCCATGACAGTCGGGACTATGAATCCGCCTTCGCCAGTTGACATGTCGATGTCTTGACTATAGATGTCGGTTTTGTCATCGTAGAGCTTGACGCGAACTCGAACCCGCTTTTCTGTGCTCATTGCTTCGACCTGATGGAAAAAAAGCTGTTTTAGTTTTATGATATCGAGATTTTGATATATGTAAGTATCACTGAAATATATGTTTATTAAGTATTGGTTGAGTTACTGATAAAAATAAAAATCTGATATCGCATAGACATTTAGGTACCTATTTATTTATTTCTTACAGACAACTTTCGCATAGACTGAACGAAAGGAGACTAATTTGGGCGTCAATGTACAAACATCACAAATAAAACCAATAAAACGTGATGAAATAAGTAAAATTTATACAATTAAATACCAAACAATATACTTATAAATGTTGACATATTACAATCCAGAAAGAAGAATAAAAGTTAGAGTGAAAAGTAATACTCCTCCATCTTGGTGATGCTGTGATGCTGTGTGTGTGATACGCTTAAGAGATTAAACGTTAGTAGTGTTTGATCACCACCACTGTCTATACACCGTCGGTTTAGCTAACTAAATGTAAACAATCATGTCTTTTTATCTAAAAGTTGGCTATAAATTGTATATAAAAATCTTTGCGAATCGGTATTTACCTAAATCGATGTTAGCTAATAAACTAAATTTAAATAATCTTTGTGTATATTATATACGACCTCTTTAATATAAAAGACAGATTGTTTACCTTTAACTACCTAAACCGATAGACCATAGAGACAATGTAGTCCACAAAAGAACAGCTAGAATTGTGAAATATTTATATACAGTGGACAAAAATATCATTCGGTTAATTCAAAACAAAAACTTTACGATCGATATTGCTGTAATATACAAACTCTCCCTTCGTTTCTTTCTGTTCTGGAGTCGCCATACGTCCACTGTTGGACATTAGCCTCCCCCAAATTTCGCCACAATGAACAGTCCTGAACTAGTTTAATTACTCAGATACCCGCGAAACGAGACACAATAGTAAAACAATAACAGCGCGGTCTCATAGGACCGGTTGGGGATTCAAACGTTAATCTACTCTAAATCCTATTCATGGCTAAGCAATGCTTACTGAGGCCAGTCCCTGAGTGACCATCTTAACATAATATTGAGATTCCTCCATGCTTGTGAAAGCACGTTAAGCTGTTGATCCTAGTTGTCATTTGTAGATCTTTGATAATTGTTACGAATAACCAGGAAATCTGACGTCAGTCTTGGTAAGTGGTATTGTGACATCTAATTACTGGGTTGGGAAGGGATTTAACATGCACTGACGGTCTATATGAATAGGCAGTGACTGCATGTAATCTACTGATACCTAATTAGCTACTTTAAACCAGATCTTCTTCCCCATTGATTCTCCCAAACCCGATCCCTTGGCTATGGTTTCGCTACATAGTAGATAGGGACAGTGGGAATCTCGTTATCCATTCATGCACGTCACTAACTTAAAGGTTAGGTTAGTCTTTATTGTACACAAAAATATGGCATAGTACACAGCGATTTGATAATTCCTGTACCTTTTTTTCTTTTTTGTTTGTTTTTTATTTGTTGTTTTTTTTTTACTGTTTATAGGCTCGCGTTTGACCACTATCTCTCTCGTGGTAAGCGATTATGTGGTCGACGATGAACCTATGCGAGCTTAACGCAACAATGAGTTCACTCCCAGTAAACCGGCAACCTTGTGCAATAACTTTCTACATTTTATATTTTTAATATACCTAATCCTAGAAGACACAGCCGTCTAATGCAGGCCACTGTAATTACTAAGCACAACTAAGACCATTATATCTACACCAATTCAAACGTACACCTCAGAACGCAATGAGAACAATATTGTGACGTCAACCTTAGTCTTAATTAAACCATTAAGTTTACCAAGCCAACCTGGCTTTACTCCAAAACCTGTGCCGACAGGGGTACAGATATGAAATACTGAGATAATTAAACGTGATTAATATTTTGTTACGGAAATAATTTCAAAGCCGCGGAGTGTGACAGTATTTTATTTTTAACTGTGTTATCTTAATAATATTATAAAGTTTTTGGGTTCTAGAAATATTTATACACACACGCTTATTCATGGTCACTACTGCCACATGCTGGAAAGGAAATCATCATCATCTCAGCCGAAAAACGCGTACTGCTGGACATAGGCCTCCCCAAGCCTCATCACAACGACCGGTTGCCAGGTCATCGGTTTACCTTGTGGGAAGCCTTCCAACACTACGTGTTTCGCGTATGTGGCCGCCACTCCAGAACTTTCCGTTCCCATCGACCTGTTCTACGAGCAAGGAAAGGAGATAGGCCAAGGTAAAAAGTAAGTAATAAATTAATGATTTTATATATGAATCTGAGACGTGGTAGCTTACAAAAGCTTTATCAGAAGGCTTTAATTTAAAGTGACTAAAGGGTAATGGAAAAGGCTATGCTTGGAATTTCCTTGCATGATTGAATTGGAAATGATGATATCCGCAAGAGAAACCAAGATTGCCGACATACTCTTAAGATGTGGTATTTTGTAACGTTGGTGATCCTTAAATAAATAAACGACCCGAAGAATCGCCAAATTTAAGTGGCAGTGAGCTGGGAATATTGCTTGTAGAACAAACGATCGATGGAGCTAAAAAGTTTTGTGATGGCGACTGTGTACCAGCAAATGCGTGGTTGGGAGACCTCACAAAAGGTGGACAGATGACATGGTTAGGAGTAGCGGGAATACAGCGGACACGAGATGCATAGGACCGGTCATTGTTTGACTTCACAAGGTTTGTGTATTTAACTTTCATTTTCTTTGCTTTGAATGAGGTTCCATTATAATGCGGATAAAAGATAAATTCAATATTAATTTGCAATATTTGGCAGCAACTGTAGCTCATGGCTAGATAATAACAGCCGCACAGGTCGATCTTCATGGTTAAGCAACGCTTGCCTAGGTTGGTCTGTGGATGGGTGACCATCTTAACATAACGAGTTTCCTCTGTGCCTCGGAAAGCACGTTAAGCCGTTGGTCCCGGCTGTCATTTGGAGATCTTTGGGAGTCGTTACGGATAGTCAGAAGCCAGTAAATCTGACTCCAGTCTTGCCATGAAGTACCGTGTTACCCCAGTTAATGGGTTGTGGAGGTCTGGTAGGCAGTCGCTCCTCGTAAAATACTGGTATTCAGCTAAATCCGGCTTGACTGGAAGCCGACCCCAATATAGTTGGGAAAAGGCTAGGCAGGTGAGGTGGCAGCAACTGTAGCCGCAGTAAAAGTCAGTCTTTTCAGCAAGCTTCACTGACTTAGACGAACTACAATAACATTCTTAGCTCCATTTCACTGAAATCGCAATTGTTTCAATGATGCTTCATACTGTCGAGCTGTGTAGTTACTTGAGATACAATACTATACCAATTTAATGTACACTAGTATTCTTTAGGAATCAATATGTGAATAATTTAAACAGACACTCACTCGGAGAAATCTCACTTCAGCATAGCATAAGCATAATCCACCTTATAATGTTTCCAGTGCTAGGACTCAGGCCTCCTCTCAAAGGGCGAATTGGTAGAGCGTGTCTTCAAATTTTAGTTCTAAGAAATGTCGGTTTCCTCACGATGTTTCTCTTCACCGTTTTGAGCGCAGTTGTGATGAAATAAATTGCACCTGAATAGGTTTTAACCCGTGAACTATAATTTGTAGTTAAGTCAGGGCCACTACCACTAGACCACCACTGCTTACTTGTAAGTCAGAGCCGTTACCTCTGGGCCACTGCTTGAAATACAAAACTACATCAATTTAATTCATGCCCGGTCCTATGAGACCGCGATGTTATTGTTTTACTATTGTGTCTCGTTTTGTGGGTACGTGATAGGTTAATGTTACACAATATCCACTTACCTTATAAGAAACAACTGGCAAAAAATTTAAACAGTCAATGAACTTTACTCAGCCAAGAAATTGCGAAAAACCCTTCAATTTTATTATTTATCATAATCCGCTGCCGTACAGGCCACATCAGACGGACAGAAAGAAAAGCGAGCGTCGATATGAAAGCTGTTCGTTAGTCTCTCTGTAATTTATTATATTGTTCCTCCGCCGACAACGACGGAAGATGAATGTGGATGCGATTGCTATTCATTATTGAAAATTATCATGGTTTAATAAAATGTCTTTCTGATTTTTTTGTTTTAATTTTTAATAGGTTTCTTCTGTTGTCCGTTGGATTTTCATTTGTTAAGCTTTAATTTATTTTAATTTTGAGGTTAATTGCTACTTTATCTTTATGATAAAAGGTTTTTTTTAAGTTGGGAAATCATACAATGACTTCTCCCACTCTAGGGCGGACCGGGAAGAGTATACTTTTACTGGCTATAACCAGACCTATGTTCCTTTAGTTACCCTTTGCGTTCCAGGACCACGGGCTTCCCTTTCAGAAGTCTACCCATGCCCCAGTAGGCTGGACTGTGAGCTACTCATTGCTTGTTGTCCGCAAGATCACCGTCATTAAAGGTAAGTTGACGCCATGTTTTTAGTCGTCAACTCTGTCTCATTATTTCTACATAGTTATTTAAAGCTGGTGATTCAAACTCAAAATACTGTCTCAAAATTCTACCAAACAACCTCATTATTTTGATACTGTAAAACTTAAATATTGACTTGTCCAGGCGAAAATATAATGTATTAAGCAATATGCTCCAAAATATATTACATTTCGTATTTATAAATGCTCTTTCTGGACAGTTTCAAAGAACGGTTGGATGATTTATGAGCACTAAAGCATTCTTCCCGAATGCCGGATGCAAGGGAATGACGAAGTTATAAAGAGTATACCTGACTCTAGTGCATATCGGTAGGAAATTACATCATCATAGTTCAGAACACCTATTGTGGGTAAAGTGAGTTCATTCTTGCCTATAACATGCTTTGATGTAACGGTGGTTTTAGTTGAAGCTATATTATGGGTAATGGGGGCAAAGGCAGAGATTGTTTGCTCTTTATTTATAGTTTTATCAGTTATTGCAAGGAATTCATATTGATTAGTACTTTTTTTGCTTAGGCATTAATCTCCGTTTTTTGATTTAAGCATTTGAACTTGAGGATTTTCTCAAACTCTAGCCTGAAAATCAGTCAAAATATGGCATTAAAGTACTTGCGACTTGCGGCCTGGTTTAAGACGTTGATTCTCGACCCAAAATATTCAATTCCAAAACCCGCCCTAAATCCTTTAAGTCATATATGTACAATCTGAGTTTTATGAGAATACGAATGTAGCAAATAATAAAGTATTTGTAGCAATTGGCAGCAAATACATTAAATTTTACTCCTGTCAATTCAGTCACAATTTTAGTCTTCCATAAAATTTTAGACGTAATTTCAGAACGTATAGATCAACAGTTGAGTAAGAATACAAAAAAGTGCATAACGTAAACTAATTCGACAGGAATAAAATTATTGCTATCTCTTTCTAGTTTTAACGATTAGTAAAAGAGAAAGATTTTTTTAAGTTTAGTTGGTGTAGTACAAGAAAATCGGCACCAATATATCTGCTTACTTAAAAAAAAAATCAAAAAAGAAGAAAAGAAAATACCGTCTTATTAAAACGCCGTAAGATCAAACATGTTTTGAGACACGTCCACACTAACATCAACCTCCACATTGTCTGAAGCTTAGGTAAAGGGAGCTATCATAAGTTCCAGCGGAATGAGCTAACGAGCAGCTATTTACTATAATTCAGCCATTTCAGGCTATACAGCTTGAACGAAATGGCGCTTTGAAAAATAATATGAATTATCCTTGGTGTAGGACAGTGTTTTGAGTTCTGTTCTCCTCGTCATTTTGTGCCAGACATGTCTGGACATGTTTATTTACGGCGTTTGAGGTATGTGAGTTTTGATGCTTAAAGCGGCTGATATTTAAAAAAAAAATATAGGTAGTAAAAATGTTTTTCAGTACACTTACTCGAAAATCCGCTATTATTCCTACTATGCCTTTAAAGCACGCAATTCACTGTTTTCTGCACTAATCCAGAAAAATGTACTAGTTCGGTTGCACTACAGGTAACGATGTATTGGATTTTTCGTATCAGGCTGGATGCTATGCAACCACTATAAATTGTGCGTCAACCCCCTTTTGTTAATATCTTCGTAAGTGTATTGAAAAACGTCGTTTAGCACACGTGGAAATTTTGCCACTGCAGCATTTGGCTTCATAAACCGTCTTGAATTATGCCTCGGTTGCAATAACAAACTTTCCCTACGTGTATCAAATGACAATATTTAAAACTTACCCTTCCCACAAACGGCAATCCAGGCTTGTACCGTCTTCTCATGCTGTCTGCGAACCTCAGCTCCACATAATGCTGCTCAGCGGCTGGTGCTGCTGCTGCCGTGTTGCCCACTCCGTTCCCAACAGTGATGTCCACTCGGGCAGAGCCTCCTCCACAACGGGCTTCGATACGCCAGGTTCCAGATCTAGCTCCCGTTGCTAAGATTGCACTGAGTTTCCGCACTCCTGTGAACAAAAATATATACTTTGAGTATTTTTAGACGACATTTTTAAGGATGTTAGGCTTAGAACCCTGAATAATTGACTGTAACAATATTTCCTCATCTACAATTTGCGTTTAATAATATTAGTGGTAATTAATAGGTTGTGGAGGTCTGGTAGGCAGCCGCTCCTCGTAAAATACTGGTTTTCAGCTAAATCCAGCTTGACTGGAAGCCGACCCCAATATAGTTGGGAAAAAGTCTAGGTAGATGATGAATATTGCTGGTAATTCAAAAAGCATTATTGAACTTTGAATAGGTAATGACAGGAAGTAAATATTAAATATAATAATGATTATGGTAAGAGTCGTAACGGGGATGATATACGTATAAAATGAACTGAATTTTTAAATTTGTTTACTGCTATGGAGGCTCAATGTATGAGCATGACCCAAAATTAGGCCACTAGTTCAATCTGCCTGGCCTAGTCCTCAAGTCCCACGGGATTGGCTTTCCGTCTAACCCGATGCAATTGGATATCTGTATTCTACATGAAACAAGTACTTATCTGAGACCTCCACGGCCCAATAGCTGACTACATATCACAAGACTGGTGTTATTTTTAAACACTTCTGCCCGTTTTGTCATCGGACCACTAGACGTACGGCAATGCGCCACCGGTACATGGTGAACATTCTACCCATACGCGCAAAGCGTTTTGGAAGTACATTTATTATGCGTACAGCAAAAGAGTGGAGTTCGCTGCCGGGGTCTGTGTTTCCTGATAGCTACAACCTAGGGGTCTTTAAGTCAAGAGTGAATAGGTTGCTTCTAGGCAAGCGTGCTCCATCGTCGACCACATAATCGCTTACGATCAGGTGAGATGTGGTCTAGCGCGAGCCTATACAAACTTTTTTTTTTAACTAGTACCTACTTGAAAGCGATCCCACCTGATAACAAACAGTTATACAATCGTTGATGGTGTAACCACTAGTTTATTAAGAGACTGTTCATTCTAGCCATGAATTAAAAATCAAACGGGAGTACTGTGGCAGGCAAACCATAATGACTTCAAAATTTACCAATGACAATCAGAATCAACGGCCAGAAGTGCTTGTATTTCATCATTTTGATGCAAGAAAAAACCTCGATGTTAGTTAAAGATGATTACTCAACACCTCAACCTAACATCAATGCACATACTTTATAGCTCTTCGAAAATAGAGCAAAAATTTTTCGATAAATATTCCGAGCACGTATAACATACTTCCTATATAGTGAACTCAAGAATGTTCACGCTATTCGCCTACATACTCGTACAGTATTAGTCAAACATGACTGATATTCGATCACCAACCACTCAACAAGATAAAAATAAAACAACCCTTTGGTAGCAAACTAAACATAGTCATACACTTTAGTAAACTATGTATAAACAAAGAAAGATAGTGGATTTAAGGTCTGCGGTCCACGGAGGCGTAGCTTCATAGACGCGTGTTCGTCATTACAATATTTATGTTTGGTGCTTTAGGCCGCTTGTACACGTTAAGAAAAATCGCCGGGCCTATACGAAAATTCGTGTCGTTTCTACACACGAACTGCGTTGAAACTGCTTTGACACTGACCAAGAAGAAAATCTTATCTCCACTAGACGCGACAGTGAAGCTGCTATGGTTTTTTTTTTTTTTTTTTTTCCGGTAGGGGAATCATCAGAATGACTTCTCCCACTCTTGGGCGGAGCGGGAGGGCGTGTCAGACTCTTACTGACTAAACCCCTACCCCGTTCCTTCGTTACCATCGATCTGGGGGACACGGTGACAACCATTCGGATACCGTGTTCCCTAGAGGCTTCGGCCCTACCGGGCCCCTACAGTTTGCTGACATCTCCTTGAGGCGCGCGTGGAACAGAACGCGCCGTCGACGACTAGGCTCGGTCCAGATTATTACCAGACTGCCGGACGGCGAGCTACCCAGCGCTCGCTATCCGCGAGCCCGCGCCTACGGTGGTCGGAAATCGGGATCGGGATCTCGGCGGCGGCGGCGTGAGTTCCGTTGCCTCACGCGGTCGGCAGCCTCCTTCGCTAACATTACTGCTTCGCAGAAGGAGGCGACTGCCTGCCACCCCTCCTCGCTCCGGACCATGGCCTCTACCAGGGCCCGGCGCGAGAGGTCACCGCCGCCGATAGCCTCCACAAGGACACGGCGGTGTTCCGCCCAAGCGGGGCACACCTCTACCGTGTGCTCCACCGTGTCCTCCGGGCGGTCCACACAGTGGCGACACCCGGGCGTCCTTTCCTCCTTGATCCGATGCAGGAACCTCCCGAACTTACCGTGTCCGGTGAGGACCTGCGTCATACGGAACGAGAGGACGCCGTGACCTCTTTCCAACCACTCCTCAAAGAGGGGACTTACCGCCGCAATGACGGCATGCCCAGCACTGGGTTGCGACAGTCGCAGTCGCCATGCCACCCTGAGATCCCGCCGGAACTCTGTCCGCCATACCGTGACTTGTCGTGGCAGCGGAGTTTCGCCCCGGCGTTGCATCTCCACGCGCAAATCGTGCATGCGTGCAAGGACTGTTGCCTCCAAATCCCACGGTGGCAGGCCAGCAAGGAGGCTCGCCGCTTCGCGGGAGATCGTGCGGTATCCCCGCACCATCCGGATGGCCATGACCCTCTGGCAAGCGTTCAGTTTGGCCGCTGGTCGCTTACCTAGCGATGGCGCCCAAACTGGCGCCCCGTAAAGGGCCATGGACCGAACGATCCCCGCGTAGAGCCTCCGGCAGGGGGCGTCTGGACCCCCTAGGTTGGGCAGGAGCCGCTTCAGAGCGGCACTAGTCCTGTCCAGTTTGGGGGCCAAACGTCGGAAATGCTCCTCGAAAGTCCACCGGCTGTCGAGGACGAGTCCCAGGTACTTCATCGTCGACCCGACGCCGATGTGAACCCCCCCTACCGTTATTTGGGAACCCGGTGGTGGCGCGGTCCGAAGGCCATGAAAGCACATAGCCTTGGACTTGTGCAATGCCACCTTGAGTCCCAGTTGCTGGATCCTCTCCACGACTGTCGCAACCCCGCGTGTCGCTGTTTCGGCCGCCGCCTGGTACGACTCTCCCCGCGCCAGGAGAAGCTGCTATGGTGCGGTACGGGGTAGGTAAAGGGGTGCCAGGATACATTTTCGTCCCTAGATCCGTCAAAATTCTTATCGTGTACGTGATGTATTAATCCTATCTGCCCCAGACACGGTAACATTTCTTAGCGTGTACAAGTGTTCCTAGTGGTGCGCCTGGGTGCTTACCCAGGCGCACCACTAAGCAGGCGTATACCAAGCGTATAATGACGTATAGGCATCTATGAAGCTACGCGTCTGTGTACATTAGGCCTTATACAGTCAGAGCAGCCAATATGTACAATAACCTAAAAGTACAAACAAAGGCCGGTTTTGTTTTTTTGGGTCCACGACCATTACTTCACTCGAAAGATCTAAGTTAGCCAAAATTAACCAAAAAAATATCCTGAAAAACCTTACAGCAAAAGGAGAATTATAATAAATAAAACGAAGGACGCAGACAGCAAACAAAAACATCAGCGTCCTCTAAAACTATACGTGTGTCCACTACTAAAAGTTTTTGTCATCAGTTATGACGTGTGACTTTTAAGAGGGTCCGAATGTAATTAATCAAACTATGTCTCGAGTGGGACCCGGATCACGCCTGACAAGGTTATGCCTTAACTTCTCTTGACATTGCTGTATATTAGGTTTTTGGGTCCAAAGTTCGGTAATGTTTTTTTAAGTAAAGGCGAAATGTATTTGCGAATCTGTCATGTGGGATGATGTTGTCAAAATGGAATTGTGTATTGTAAAATATTACTTTGGAAAAGTCTTCGCTTTTAAGAGGACAGAATTTATAACACCCATCTGTTTTCTTTGAAGTCAAAGATAGAGAAAAATCAGAAGCTAATGCACGGTTCTAATTGGTTGTTTCCTATGAAGAATAACCGCTGAGAAACTACACGGTTCTTCTTTTAAAACAAAAAGAAGAACTCTCTTCACACACGCACAGACACACATACTGATACACACATTAACATACAGACACACAGTTTTTGAATAAATTGGTAATTTTTTGGTGTACAATAAAGATTATTCTATCCAAATACTTATTATTATTTACAGTTACTATCGTGCTGGATATTATGAATACAATATTCATATTACCCAACACGGTGCCTCATCCTCTAAAACTTGTATAATTTATTAATGCAATTTTGAGACGCGTCCTTTAAAAGTGATTTGTCATACTCCCAAATAACACCCTGACGCCTCCACAAGGCTTTGTGTTATCGCATTAAGGTATGGGGAAGTGAATGTGAATCAGGTAAAGCTAAACTTGATCCCTTTTCTTGGTAACAGAATTTCCATGTCTCACCAAGCAACCCCATGTCCTTATGATAAATCGTTTGCTTTCAGAACATCGACGGTTTTTAAATCGTTGTAAAAATATTACCCGTATAAATGTATAAAGAAGGGTGGCATCAGTACAGTTTTTTTTTTCTATTTTTGGAAGATAAATTGCCAAAGGAAAGTACTTTCTGTTTGGGAATTCAGTAATGAATAAATTTCATGTAGCCTGATCCGGGGCTTACACGTGTTTCGTTGGCTTTAACAACCCTAGTTGTATAATAAATACTGTGAGAGAGAACGACACAGTCATAAGCTGGAAAAGGTATTAAATATTCCAGGTATTATTTAGTTAACACATTTACGGTTAATAGTATATTTAATTGGGATGTGATTTTCATTTTATAATCAAGATAAAATGACCACCGCAAAAAGGTTTATATTTGTTAGCCACATACTAAATAATAATATATTTTAGTTTATAGTTTGGTTTTGCTCCTTTTAGATGTTTTTATTTTTATATGATGTTCACACACTCGTGACTAATGATTATGAACGTACTAGGTAAAAACCAATTGTCGACCTGTATGACAGGGCGTTGCAATTGTTTCTTTTGAAAACAGGTTACCTCTAAATCTATGTAGAAGAACAGTATTGCACCCATTAACTAGACTAAGGGCCCGTTTCACAATGTCCGAGTAGGCACTATTCACTGAATAAATTTAAAAATGCAACAGAATTTGTATGAAATTATCTGCCAAGTAAGATACTCAAACTTAATCATAGGTGGTGAAACAGGCCCTAAGTAACTATGTGGCTGTGTAACTCTGCAATATACCTAAGCCTAGTTTATCATCATCATAATTTCAGTCAAATGACGTCCACCAAGGATCGCCATGACGAACGGTTCTGCAAGTCTCGCTAAGTTTATCAATAAAATTAAATATTAATATTATTAATATCATTTATATCCAAATTTCCCCAAACCAAAATACACCTATCTCAATAACATCTACGACTTATAAGTCACTCAAGTTTATAAAGGAAGTTCAATCTATCAAAATTTGACAGGGGTTGGCATGGGTGATGACATGGAAAGGCTTTCAATAGTGAGGTGCAGCGGACAGTCACGCTTGTTGGGCACGGATAAGATGAATTTATGATGTGAAAATTTACAAACAGCATTAGCTTGACAGGGGTTGTTTAAAATGGCCTGAAAGTTGGAAAAGATGAAAAAGTTAGGACTTGGCCCTGTAGTGAGATAGAATAGGCTGGAAGAAATAAATAATAATAATATAGTAATAATATTCCACAACTTTCACACAACATCATTTAGTCCCAAGTTAAGCAGAGCTTGTGTTATGGGTACTAGACAACTGATAAACATACTTATATATTTCTAAATACATACATATTATAGATAAATTACACCCAGACACAGAACAAATGATCGTGCTCACCACACAAACATTTGTCCTGGGTGGGAATCGAACCCACGACCTCTGGCATAGCAGTCAGGGCTATAACATAAGCAAATAAGTATAACAAGATAATTGTAAGACAAAGAACGCAGCAAAATATGAAGAAGGGGTAGGTACAACTTACATGATATCTCCCTTAGGAATTAGCAAGACATGGTTCGGAGCTGGGTACAATGAAAGGAATTAAAAGTAGGATAGGCTTTTTATTGGAACAGAACAGGCTAAAGTAAATAAACGATTACAATAAGAGTAACATACTCTTGACTTTTATTCCATTATTATTGGACTTAGTAAAAAAAATAGGAAGGAGAAAAAAAAATCAACACAAATATTTAAATCTGAACTGTTTTTTTTCAGAAAGCTTTGCGAGATTCAATATACTCGTATTAATGGCTGTCATTAAAACCTACACAAAATTGAATATAGAATAACATTCCTTTAATTTATGCCGCTACCTACGCGATATTTAACAAAAATGTTTCTTTAGGACCATCCATAGGCAGCAAAAAGTTCATTTATTTCTGATACGGATATGAAATGGAGAACAGGCTGCCATTTGCAGTGTTTCTCATAACTTCCACTCAGTCGAAAAGCAGAAACAATAACAAAAGTTACTTCACAATTAGAGAGATATTCTTCTAGAACCACCAGCGGAAGTTGGTCCTTGGAACTCGTACTGGGATTCCAACAAATGGAAATAAATATACAGAAAAATAAACACAATGTGAGGACCAAGTTATATTGGTTCACAAATATGTTTGTCGTGCAATTCGTATTGCTGTGCATGTGAAAATTTTATTGATAGAGATGCAAATGACTGAAGAGAAATTAATTTTGCCTTTTCATTTCACTCGGGATATTGTGTATATAGACGACGTAGTTATTTTTTGTTATGCTCCGTTACTCTACGGGTTAAAATTTAAAGTTAGTGAATTTATTTTACTTTGGGTATTAGGATTGCCTTTATGAATTCTGTATGTTTTTGTTAAGGCTTTTAATAAAACGAGATTTGATTTATTTGCTGCTTTTATTTCGTTCGTGTATTCAGCTTACTGTAATATGGATCATGGTTTTCAATATTATTTTTTCGTTTTTACTGCTGTATCTTATTAACAGTGAGTGTAGTGTTGTTTAAATTATTTTCCGTTTTCAATATTTGTTCGATTTTCGGCAAAACTTTACATTCCGGTTAATTAACTTTTGTTAATTATCACAAAAATATTTTGTGTATATTTTGTAAGTATAGTGTATGACGTGTTTGTGATATTCAAAATTAACAAGAGGCATTGTTTTAAGTTATACAATTTTTTTTTACAACTTTATTAATCTTATTAGCAGTACACTACAGACTATCCTTTTCTTGTTTAAGTTTTTATAATCCATTCTAAGCTTGTCTGATAGATATCGCTGTCAGCAATAAGACTGCCATTGTACCCTTAGAAAGAAAAAATATTCTATTCCATTCGAATCACAATATAATATACTCGTACTCTTAAAATGAGAAAACTTAATAACTACAACTTTAAAGATAAAATAACGTTTAATCATCAAAACCCGTTCATAGCTTCATATACTAGTTTAACTATATTACACTGACGCTCAAAACTATTTTACGTGAAATAATTACACGAACTTAGCTAGCTCATTTGCGGGCCACCCAAGTTAATGAACGTCGACTTTAATTAAGTTTCAGATTTGATAAGAATTCTTGGAGATTGTCTGATCTCTAGTTAAAATATAAGTTTGGTTGATTAATTGCAACCTTAAAATATGTACAGTTAGATCACTAGCTTAAAACACTTTATCTACGTGAGTAGATAGTGATATTTTTTTCATAAATATGTGTTGGCCACCGAGATCGTCGTTAAATATAATGAATTGAATGCATAATTATCTACCTGCTCTTACTTCGTTGCTCATGGTACGTGCAACACAATGTTTTTTATTGTTTTCTGTTACGTCATCATTTACTCACTTTGCGTTTATGCCAGTATTCACATAATACATCTATTTTTTCATAAGTTTTCCGCTCCTTATCCATCCCTCAACATTTAATTATTTTTTTTCAGTTTTCATTACTTGCTCACATAAATTACAAAGAAATTTAATTTTTTTGGTCACTACTGCCAATTTGAAACTCATTGTAATAAATTAATTTTTTCGTGTGTTACAATCCACATTAAAAAAACACACTTCGACCACATGATCTTCTACTACCTACTAGAACAAACCAAATACTAGCTATTATTAACAAACCAATTTATTTAAAGAACCAAAAAAAAACTATGTCGACATCCTATTCAAACTAGAGCTAACAGTTCAACCCAGCATTAAACATTGAAGCATTTTGTCCAAGGAAATTGAATCTGTCAAGCGGCAGGGCATCTCAATCCTGAGGTGAGTACAAGAGAAGGCTTTTAGCGGACGGCACAGATCATCTCCGTTAGTATTATTTACGTAGCTCCCTTAGAGATTTGTTGGAGGCTGTGTGTAACTTTGTTTTCGCCTTGTTTTATTAGTTTATTTGCTGTTGTATGGGTGTCGTTTGTGTTGGATTAACTGGGTGTTGTGTTGTGTCGTGTGGTCTTATTTTTCGGGCATTATAATAAGGTATTTTACTGTGTGTGAGTAAAATCTAAAAGAACACAATTGAGATAGCTAAGGTTTATTCTAATTCATAACAATGAAATTCATTTAAAAATTTTCACGTCTTCAATTTATTTTTATTTAGCAAAACAGTAGCTGAAACGATGACGTCATGAGGTCATACAAACTAAAAAGAGTCAACTATCGACTGATAAACTACTTGAATTTAGCGTACCAATTGACGTCATGACCACAGAGCAACATTTCTTCCAATGTTTTCGTCAAATTATGCATGAAAATTAAAATGTAAATGCATTGTAATGGCATTTACTCGTATCGATTGAACAAAAATATTGTTTATTTTAGTTGTTCATGAGATCAAAAGATCGTATGGTATAGGTGTAATACCTATCTTATTATTCAAAGACATTTCGTTCAAACATTTTTACCTACTATAATATCTCACCACAACCCTTGGTTAACTGATAGAGAATGCCAAAGGCTACCTTTGTGTAGCACCAAGTTTGCCAGAAAAGAAAGAGTTCTTACCTTCATCCATAGACAGCTGTTCCCATATAGCGACCTTGGTGCCAGCAGGGTCACTGAGCGCCACGTACGCCAGCTCCCCTCGAACCAGGCGCAGGTCATGATCGAGAGCCAGGATCCAGAAAGTTACTGTAACAAAAGAAAATTGTGTTATTACACTAGGCTTAACAATGTTTCCTCAGGAATGTGTCTTTATAGGCGTTACATAGACTTTCGAGTGAGTCTTTTAATGGCATAACACATCCTTCCCCGTACTGATTGAGTTCATTAGATAAGTTTTAGGGGCTCAGCAAAGCTTATGCTCGCTGGAGCTTCGAGGATTTCAGCAAAAGAAGTCCGAGGTCTTAGAACGAAATGGGCAACTAAAAGACACATATGTAATTTAGTCAGTAAAAGTCTGACAGGCCCTCCTGCTTCACCCAGACATGGTCTACCCATATGCCAAATTTTCTCCAATATTTTCAGCCGTTTTAGCGTGTAAGACAAACATGCATACACACAATGTCATACTCGTATCGCGTTTTTTATAATATTATCTGTATTTATTTGTATAAACTCAGTTAAAAGAAAAAATAATATAAATAGCACTAATAATAAATTATGAAAACTTCAAAACGATAATTATGATGTAATTAAATTGTGGCTAAACACCTCATTATTTTTTAATAATTCAGGTAAGAGAATTTCAGAGAAAGGAAATTACATGGGCGACTCTGGTTCCTCTCTCTCTGGTTGCCGAAGGCCTACAAATTACCGACATCAAAAAGTATCAAAATTATTCAACATTTTGTACTAAAGTAGTTAATTAACTTTATAAGGTAGATATTTCATTAATTAATAACTTTGCCCACCTACCTGCCTGAATTTCACTCGAAACATTTTAACGTAAAATCAATATAATTTCGTGATTGAAAATGTTAAATGGTCGTTCCAGTTTTATAATAATTTATGAAGTTTTTTTCACAACTGAAACAAGGGCCCTTGTTGGCAATTCTGCACAATTGGACCTGTGGGATTGTGGATTCAAGTTCTTTTTTATTATTGATAGGTTTGCGTTTGACGACTATCTCGCCTGATGGTTAGCGTTCGTGTGGTTGACGTAAGAGTACGCTTACCTAGAAGTAACCTATTAATTTTTGACTTAGTTCTACTGTCCACGGTACATGAAACTTCATTGACGCGTATTTGTCATTATACGAGTGGTGTTCGCCTGCGTGAAAGTTACATACTATGAAACTCTGTCGACGAAGTGGCAGTGTCGTTGCAGCTTTGTCGGCAGAGCGGCCAACCGTATAATGACAAATACGCATCTATGAAGCTGTGGTCAGTAAGCTTTAAATACCCCCAGGTTTACACAGACTCCGGCATGAAATTCCACTAGTTATACGAATAAAATGAATGATCAGTTTTATTGACGAGATCCTGAACATTCATTTTATACGTGTTCATACGTATTATACGTGTTCATTTTATACGTGAACTGAACATTCATTTTATACGTGTGTTTTATAAATAAAAGATTTTTTAACGTATTGATAGTCAAGACAACAAAATCGAACTTGGGAGAGGCCTTTGCCCAGACTTCTACCAATAGTGAACAATATTGTTGGAGCGTCATCATCATCACCATCATTAGCCCGTATCAATGCTCATGATTGTCTGACAGGCAGTTCCGGACTTTAGAAAGCCTGTTTCAGTTAAGCATGTTTAAGTCCTGTGTTTCTGGCTTTAGATAAATTGGATTATGAAATAATCTTGTAATATTTTGGCCGACCCGAGTACTTATACACTCGAACATGATGCTAGGAAATAATCTTGTAACACTTTGGTCGACACTGATGATCGATACTCGGGTCGGAATATAATGATATGTACTAGGTATTTCGTATTATTTTTGCAATTGAAAACTCTACAAAGATTTACCAAAACAATTTTAACCTTTTTTTTACTTTGAAATAATAAAATATCTTCTCCCACTCTGGGTGGGGCTAGACGGACTGTCAGACTTTTACTGATTAAAGCCACCGTGATAGCAGCATCAATCTAGCAGGTAAACCATTTCAACCTGTCCCCTACAACACGGTCCATACAACACGGCATAGGCTCACAACAATTCGCAACCAGATACACGAGGTAAATCAAACGGTGTCAATTCCTATCAAGATGGCTCCTACCTGAAACTACTGCCTGACTAGGAATTCGCAATTATGAATGTTCTGCAACAGACTGACACTGACAAGTACTGATTCACAAATTCTGTTACTTGTCGATCGCTTTTGCGTACTAGTATTGTGTGGGATTAGTTTACAAAGCTTGGTTTGATGAGTTTTGATATTCAGTAGACACTAGAATTTGAGAATGGTAAAGGCAAAGCCGTTGAATGAACATTTCGAGGGTATGCGGAACAGAGTGGAAGAAGAAGGGATGATCCTCCGACCAGACGGATGTTTTGTCTGATCTGGGCTACTGCCCGAGAAATAATTTCGGACTGTTGAATATGTTCAAATTGCGTGGGGAACTCTTATTGCACAATGCAAGTTTTTGTAGTTTAGTTTGTATGTGGCGACATAGATGTCACTACGAATATTTACGAGCTTTTGTGTCTTTTGAGCAGTGACCTAATAGTAACGACCGTGACTGGTGAGTTTTACATCGTATATTCAAACCCAGACAGACGCTTTACTTTGTGTTTTTGATTAAAATCATCAGCACTGCTCTCGAAATTATGACTGAAAACATCGACATATCGTAGAACCAAAACATTCAAAGACATGTGTCATCCACCACCAACCTACACTGAGCTCACGAAGATAGATGGCCCTTTCCTTCTCAGTGGGAACATTATAAGCCTAATTATATGGGTCTAAAGAAAAAAAATAACATCAACTAAACTCTCTAAATTAGACTTAAGTTCCTCTTGTAGAGAAAAAGCTAGTCTTCCAGAAGTGGGAACAGCGTGGCGTCGTGGTAGTTTGAGGGTACTTCGCTATGTGCAGTAAAATCCTAATATTACCAAATGAAGTCAAAGTCAAAGTCAAAGTCAAAGATCTTTATTGTGAGACAGCGGTTTAAAAAGTTGTTCTACAGATTGTTGTGCTCCTACACTGCTCCACCATTTTAGGCATACAATAATTATGACAAAATTATTAATTGTTGTCAATTGCTAAATTATCAATTATATTTAAATTAAAAATGATTAATTACATTAAAATTATCAATTCAAATTAAAAATGATTAATTACATAAAATTATCAATTACATTAAATTAAAAATTATCAATTACTTAAACTAAAATAAATAAATAAAATGTTTATTATATTTTGCATCAAAACATTAAATGGCAGTTTGAACGCTAATGACGCTACATAATCCAGAAAAATAATGTTTCACGTAAACCAATAACTGCCTATATCTGGTAGTTTGAGTAGATACTTTATGGGACCTACCCGATTTTGATCGTCGAGTTGTAAAGCTCCTTATTAGTCCTAAGTTGAACTATACGAATACTGACAAATGCTTGCAGTGACTGAACACTGGACAGGTTCAGTCAAAGTATGTTTCCTCATAAAACCATTACACGTTTGCTGTTTGTTTCGATGTTTCTTCTCAAGATAGTCAGGTAGGAAATACCGGCCTCATAAAATCCAAATTGTCTAAAAATTTACGTTGTGTATGTTTTTCAAAACATATAATGTAAAATAAATATAATTTACAATTTACCCTCACCTTGTACGTACAACCCCAAACAGCAAAATAATTAAATATAAGACTATACTCAGCTAAGTAATAAAATCCCAAAGAAATTCATTAAGTATTTCGCAGCGAAAGTTTTAATTAATGTTGCAATAGAAAAACCGTTGATTACAGAAACAATATCGTCGAACATTAATTTAGGGTTCGCTTCATAACAATCTGAGGCGAGGTTTAGGGTCACAGGTACATAAAGTACGGTCGTTAAAGTAACACAAAGTTGAATGAGCAGACATTAATGAGTTAGGCGGTGCTGGATTGTTTTCACTACTTTTTAAATTGGAATATTTATGTGAAACTGACTTGTTTAACTTACGATCAAATTATTGTGTAAAGTAATATTTTTCTAACGTAACAGCAATTTTTAAGTCTGATTTGTGTCCCCCTGATGGGCAAAGGTTTCCCCTTTCTCCTTCCAAACTTCTCTATCTAGGGCGATCTCTGGCCAAGTCCAGCATCTCGAGATAAAATGTTTTTTTTTGTTAGTGCAGGGTTAACCCAGAAAACTAATAACTAAAGATCGCATTAAACGAGTACATTCAGATTTTATTTCCGCAGTAAGTCCATGGTTAACACCACGTACGTTAATACTTATCATGTTTTTGTTTAAGTTTAAATGCTATAAATTCTGTACAGTATTGGACACTGAATATAATATAATGTTATGTTATGAATATAATGGTCTTTTAATTGTGTTGACAAAGCGTCGTTTGTCTTTTCATCTATTCTGTCCCAACCGCACTGAAAAAGTTCACCTACTTGTACCAATATGCACAATTTTTTCCATAAATACTTCTACAAACTAAATTCATCTTACACGACACTCTATCTTCAGCCCAAATCAACCCATTAGCAAAGCTCGGTACGCCTATCTGAGGCTTATCCACTGATATTGTAATCTTATACAAATATCTAGGTAACCTAAAGCGGTTAGGTTATCTCAGCTTGAACAATGAAGCCGTAGAGACGCTCCAATCTATTTATTCCCTCATATCAAGCATGGTCTTATTGTTATACCTATTGAGTGTGGGTAAATCCTTTGAACCACGGTTCTAGACTATATATATATATATAGATATATATAGTATATTCTATTGGACGTATATCTATCAAAGGAACTTTGCCGCAAGCTTTGGCATTGAATTGAATTGCGAATTCACGTGAGCATAAATACTCATTGCTGTATCTTACCTACAAAGCCAAACTAAATGAATCTTTTTCAGTTTTGAAATGCATTGATTCTAATTAGAAACCGCAGTTTTTGGACGTTAATATAAAATACAGCACTTAAAAGCGCTCGCCTCTACTACCCGGTGTCTTAGATTTATTTTTTAAGGTGAGGAGGTTTACTGAATAAAACCACACCTGTATGCTTCAGTTACCCTTTGCGTTCTTAGACCACGGGTTTCCTGAAAATCCCTGCTGCCCTAGCGGGCATCTACCTTGCTGGGCCGATGCTCGCTAGACGTCGGAAATTTGGGTTCGGTCTGGTCGATTACTGGACGGCCGGACGGCGAACTACCCATTGTTCGTCGTTCACAAGTTCGTTGTATCATAAATGGGTGGGTGGTAATGGGTAGTGGGATTTAGCGCAGTAAATACCTCATCATATATTTTTTTTAATGGTAGTGAATCTCAAATAAATTCTGTCTTTGAGTGAAGGTTATAATCAATAAAAATCTGTCCCTCCCAACAGATTTATATTGACTAAAACGTACCCTTATTCCTTCAGTCACCCTTTGCATTCTAAGGCCACAGTGGCTCTATAAAACCAGTCTATGGCTCTGACAGGTCCTCGATACAATCAAAACTAAAACTCAATACTTATCATAGAAGACAGGTAATTTAATGCTTGATTGGTTTCTGAATTAGATACTAGTCTATATCCAATAAAAAAAATCGAGTTCAATTTAATTATCATTTTGCCATTAGCAAAGCGAAGCCTGCTACAGACACATTATTTGGCGAAAAAAATAATTGCCAGCAATAAAAATAACAAATATTCGACACAGTCCGCAGCCATTTTGTTTTATACACGTAAACTTTTACGATAAGTCATTAATAAAGTAAATTGCTCGCTGTAACATTTCTGTGTAACGTTATGAAGCGTCAAACGCTTGCTTTAGTACCGCGAGTGGTCTTGAGTGCTTTTCTCTCGTTTTGTAGGTGATTATCATGGGTTAGATGAGTTTTATGTACCTTTGTTAGACGGAGAAGGGATGTGAAGGCAACAGTTGTTTTTATTAAAAAAATAATAATTATATAACAGTTTACTATAACAAAGTAATGCTCGTGAAGGAGGCTGCTGACCGCGAGCGCGTGAGGGAACGGTCCTCACGCCGCCGCCGCCGAGATCCCGATCCCGATTTCCGACCACCGTAGGCGCGGATTCGCGGACGGCGAGCACTGGGTAGCTCGCCGTCCGGCAGTCTGGAAATAATCTGGACCGAGCCCAGTCGTCAACGGCGCGTTCTGTTCCACGCGCGCCTCAAGGAGATGTCAGCAAACTGTAGGGGCCCGGCAGGGCCGAAGCCTCTGGGGGGAACACGTGGTATTCCTAAAGGTTGACACCGAGTCCCCCCCAGAACGAAGGCAACGAAGGAACGGGGTAGGGGTTTAGTCAGTAAAAGTCTGACACGCCCCCCGCTCCGCCCAAGAGTGGGGGAAGTCATTCTGATGATTCCCCTACCATAAAAAAAAAAACTATAACAAAGTGTTTTACGGTCGTAATCGGATCATGTGGTTCCAGATATTATGTTTCACGATGAAATAAATCATCATCGCATCCATCGCTTTCCCCCTACTCTCACCAGGTCATGGACCGATGAGAGCCTCCCAACGCCGCGTCTTCGAACAATGTACCCTTCCCACTACTCCTTAAGTTTGGCTATTCTTCGGACTATATCGACGACCTTGGTTTTCCAGCTGACACATTCGTTCCTTATGCGATCGTGCAGAGATTTCGTATACCTACTTATAATAATGAGTACTGATTTGAACTGTACCTAATATACAAAACGAAAAATTTGATTCCCCTGCAAGATCACGATCAGAATAATCGAATTTGTCTGTAAGGAATCAAGCAGAACAGTATATGGAAATATGACCTTTAACCACCCTCATTTCAAATTAATTTATACCAAAATTCCCTAACCCGTTGGATAACAACGGCATGATGTATAATTTGTCCTATTATCCACGCAAGAATAGATATGAAAAGTCAGAGAAAATTATCAATTCTCATCGTATTCTCGAAGTTTTCATATCTCAGCCTCATAAATATGTATGGTTTTGCTTTCGCTTGCAACGCTTGAAGCGAAAACAATAGTTATGATATGTTTAGGTATTGTTGGAACCTTGGCTTGAATGGGAATGGTTCTATCCGTGTGGGTGAGAGGATATTTATGATTTTGGAATTTTAAGTGATGCGTAATATAATTTTAGGATATTAAAAATTATGTTTATGCTGTTTAGCTTGGAGAAAATTTAAGCAAAAAAAACCTTTTCCATTGAAATGTTACCGGTTATTACAGAATCTATAAGTTTACAAAAAAAACCGGCCAAGAGCGTATCAGGCCACGCTCAGTGTCGGGTTCCGTAGTTTCTCGTCCGTCACAATAATTTTCCCCAACTTTTCAAAAACTGTTCGTCTCATCAAGTTCAAAATAATTTTCCTAGAAAGTCTTTATAAAGCTTTCTAGTGCTAACGGTCACAGAGATTAAGCGAGGACGGACGGACAGACACGGTGAAACTATAAGGGTTCCGTTTTTGCCATTTAGCTACGGAACCCTAAAAAAGCGCGTCATATTGTAAAGAGATGCACAAAAAATCTCTTTCAGCGATAAGCCCGCCTATTGTGACACCCTATTAATTCTAAGTTGCTATTGTAATTTCATTTTTGGTGTACAATAAAGAGTGGTATCAATCAATCAAAATAAAGAGAATTTTGTAGCAAGATTTACTACAATTTTGCGGTGTTAACAATAATCCGGTGACAGAAACAAAGCGTGTGATCGTTATTCGAGCTAAAACACATTTTCAGATGTTTTTTGCGTAGGTTACGTAGGTACTGGGTAATAATCAAACGTTCTGGGTGGGGTGACAAATTTTTACTAACTCAAACCTAGTGTTTCTTTAGTTGCTTTTTTTAAGGGCTACGGTAACTTTTTCGAACAATCCAAAGCCCTACCGTGGTAAGATCTGCAACCCGAGCAGGACATTTCTAGACGCTATGGTCTCGATTACGTGTTCTGTGAAATCAGCTAATAAAAAAATCAGTAGAACCTTTTGCAATTGAATTCTTCAATCATGTTTTGTAATGACTAAGTATGGTTTATTTATTATTGTTTTGTATATCCTGAGAGTTTTGTCCCTTGGCACGTTTTTATCTACTTTCACGCGAGTGAATACGATGGTAGCATTTAAGGCTTATGTAAAAATCAACTAAAAACCCACGCAATCAATAGTATTGTCACCACATAGCATCTCCTATTTTACAAAGATTTCCACCAAGAAGTAGGTCCAACTAAGCTACCTGCCTACTTTCAAATCCACAACGAACAAATCGCGTGCCAAACCGCCGTCCACCACAAGCACATTTGGTGTCTTAGAACAAATTTTATCTCCTCACTAAGGCGTTATCTTGGTCATTACTGGCCTAAATGCTTAGAATTAATGGAGTGAAGACAGATGGTAAACCAAGATATGCTGAAGGAAATACCAAGGTCTGACAAAGATAGTTTGAAAGGATTACCTTGGGATTATACCTACTTATTATACAACTAGCTATTTCCAGTGACTTTGTCTGCTTAATATTATGAAATTATCCCAAGGCAACTGTGGCTCCCGCTGAAAACCAGCGCTGTGGACTATTCACACTTTATGTGTGGCCACGGTATTATGCTGAGCGGTAGGCCGTTTTGGCGCATATTTCTTGTAATGTTTATACTATATTGTAATCTAGCCACTGTCTCGTAAATAAAAAGTTTTTCTTTCTTTTGTTTTCTTTTCTTGTGTCCGGGTTTATACCGGTATAAAAGTAGTAACAGATAGTCATAGGTCTAGTAATGATTTCAGTTTTTTTTCTTCTCGTCTGCCTCAAAATTAGCTTGACCGATATTTAGCCACCAGGATAGCTCTGTTGTTGGCCTCGTATGAATCGTTAAGGTACGGGTATTTGTGCATGCTGGGCAGGAAAGGCGGTGACGCACATTCTGTGAAGGGGCTCTACAGTGGCCCTGTAGTTACGATGGGTGAAGGGATTCCCATTTGGCTAAGAAACTAAAAACAAACTTCCATATATAAGTTAAGTTAAACTTCCATATAAACGTATAAGTTTGCCATAGTGGTGAAAGAAGTGTTTTTCCGCAAACCATATCCCAACTTCCATCCTGCATCACGTACCCTATTATCTGTTCACGTAGGGGCTTAGTGACAGCATCAGTAGACGGCATTGCCGTGGCCGCACACTGAACCAAGCAAGGCATTTAACAGGGTTTTCTGTCCACACGCCAATAAAAAGAAGAAGAAGAAGACAAACTTCCAAATTATTTTCCAAATCTTGTTCCACATTTCAAACATCCATATTAACAATTTACTAGGGCACCATACGTAACAGTTTTCCAATTAATTATTTCAAGTTATACGGTTAACTGCAAACTTGTGTTAGTAAGAGTTTGTAGCCCAAGTTCGGCTACGTTGACACACGAAATTCGGTATCAGTGTTTTGCATGGATGAATGAGCTGTTTTGTACTCCAGAAAACAGTGTTGTCAGGACCTGCTGTCGTCATTGTAGTGGTGGAAACTAGTTGAGAGGTGTTCCCGGAATTTCGACTGCGAAATTGCGAAGTGTAGTTGGTGTTTCACAAATTACGGTCTTTGTTGTGGTTTTGTAGCGTTGGTCAATGATTTAGTGTTGACTTGTTTTAACAAATGAGTGTACTAAAGTTTAAAGAGTACGAAGGACGTCTACTGCTGGACACAGGCCTCCTCCAAGTGTCACTACAATGAACGGTCCTGTGCGTTTCGCATCCATCGCGCTCGCACGACTCTCATCAGGTCATCAGTCCACCTCGTGGAGGCCAACGCTGCGTCTTCCAGTGCGCCGTCCCTACTCTAAAACCTTTCGATCAGATAGAATATTTTGATCGATAGTGTTTTTTTTTACTACCATATCGACAAAAATAATTAATTTACCAAATGAAGTGACATTTTAGTGTGAGAATCGCAGCACAATTATTTTCGACATTCTCTAAAATTTACTGACTACCCTAAAACAATCACAAGATAACATAGTTACATTATGGTAAAACTTAAAATCAAACCACGAACCAAACTAACCGCCAAACTTCTTAACAACGATATGTAAAATCAGGTTGCAGTAACACGCATGCAACTCGAACATTGCAAATTTAGTCGATAGTTCATTCGTGCATGCAAAAACATGGATGTCGAATTTCGTGCCAAACTTAGTCGAACTGTGAATATTCGCCTCATTGTAGGTACAACGTTAGAACTTTCTGCCGTGCAAAATAACGTAAGCAGTCTGTGATGTGAGGTTTATATATACCTGAGTAGGTTTCTGAACATTTATCGAAGTGAAGCAAAATTAGAACAAAATCTATTTATTGACGGTTAAAGTAGCACAAAATTAGTACCTTAAGAAAGTAAGATTTTACTCTTAAAAGGGTAAAAATAGGGCAAAAGTTTAATGGGAGCCCGTCATTTTTGAAGCTAAAATTTTGTTTTTGTTATCAATTCGTTTATTATTTATTTATTTTTATTCTCTTTATTGTACACCAGTAGGAGTACAATAAAGAGTATATCCATCAGTGTACCTTGTACACTGGTTTATCTACGCTGCGTTTTCAAGTACGCGGTTGCCACTTTAGAACCTTAAGACCCCATCGACCATCTGTTCTGCGTGTTTTAGTTTTACACATAAATATATTCGAAAATGATTTTTCATGTAGATGTGGAGACAATCAAACCATTGAAATCAGTTGTATTACAGCTCTATTTATTCAAGAAGGGCCTCAATTAATTCCTCCATTACAGAACTTGAATATTATATATCAAATTATTGGAGTTCAGACCTAAATATAGGCCTAACATAGGGTTCCAAAAATAACAGCTTAGGACGTAATAAGAGATTATTAATTTACTGTCCAATTATTAGTATTACAGAATCTATTCCTATCATCTTATGTTAGTGGTTGTTAAGGAAAGATAATAAGGAAAATCATTGAGAGATGCTTCGTCGGAAATGAGACGAAATAGTCATGTTCAAGCATTTTTGATATAACGATCTTTTGCTAATTGGGAGGATAACAGACAGTAGATATGTGTCAACGGTTACACGGTTTTTTGTCAGCAAGCGAGAGAATAATATTTTAAATACACAAGGATCGACGACACACGACCAGTTTTGGACATTTTATGTAGAACAATCGTCGTAAACGTCTTAAAATAAAATTAATATAAGTGTTTTCGTCACTGTGAAAGTAGAAAAGTATTTAAAAAAAAGATAGTTTTAAAAATGTAAAGTATCATATATATCTACGATGGGACCATGTGGTGCATCGCCATGGTGAAGTTATGCATCATCATCATCATTTCATCACTCGAAAGACGTCCACTACTCAACATAGGCTTCCCCCAAGCGTCGCCACAACGACCGGGTATCCTGCTATGCTATTCGTTAAAAGTCGTTTTTATGGCTGTAGGCTGCGACAAGCTTGACGTCGAGACAGCCTTGTCAAATGTCAAGAAGAACTGTCTCGACGTCGAGCTCGTCGCAGCTTACAGCCATAAAAATCAATTTTAGACAATAGCATAGCTGTTCGTTTCACATTCATCGAATTCTCGCGATCCCCACCATGTCATCCATCACAAAGTTATGCACATCACTAACTATGTATAACAGATAGGATAAAAATATATCCAACAGAAGTCAGCGTAACCTACATCCCACTGCATAAACCGTGTCAATTGTATGCACACACATAAATAGTGGGATTTACACTCAAAGAGTCGAGTGCGAGTATCGAATCGTGTGTAAACGTCAGGTGCACTTAGTACGTGTAAATAGCGCATCGATTTGCGGCTGTGTGCACTCAATTATGAATGTAAACTTTGTATACAGTAGTGGTGTGTAGCTTGACTTAATACCGCAAAGCATTCTTTACCGGTCATCAATTGGATTGGAATAGACCACGCTGTGGTAGCTTTTGTTTTGCGGTGGGAAATCATCTGACGAGTTCTTCTACTCTAAGGTGGAGTGAAAGAGCGTGTCTGACTTTTACTGACTAAAGTCACACCTATGTTTCTGTTGTCCTTTGTACTTCAGGACCACAGGTTTTCTTTTCAAAAGTCAACCCATGCCTCTAAGAGGCTTAGGCCTTACTGGTCCCCTATGGTTTTGCTGCCATCTCCTTGAGGCTCAGGTAGAACACTACGCGCCTTCGATGACTGGGGTCGGTCTGGGCGATTATTGGATTGACTGCGAGCTACCCATTGCTTGTTGCACGCTATGGTAGCAGTGTTCAAAAAATAAATATTATTTGAAATAAAATTAAGTTTCATGTGGTGGCCCATAGCCACCTTGTGGGAGACCTTACGCAACGCGTTTCCGATACGCAGTTGCCACTGTAGACCCTTACGAAAACCTCCTTTAATCCACTACCTTTTAAAGGAGGAGATCATCTTTTACGTCGCTGTTAGCACCATTAAAATTTGTTTTAAAATATCAACGTTGTGCACCTTTGTCTTTAGTTCATATTCTTAAATTCTTATTTAAATTACTAACACTAGATACTAAGTATTTATTAATTAAGAAACTGTGTGTAATTGTTTGTTTTCCCAAAATAAAAATAAAAATATTCGGCTCGAAGGACCAGTCTCTCTCTGACTTACCTTGATGTAAGAACCTTGGTTGTACTTAATATAGTTATTATGAAATTGTGCCGAAAAGTACTATTTCATTGTGTCGTAAACAGTCGTCTTATAATAATCGACATATGAATTAGAAATTATTTTTAAAATTATTTGTTTTAACTTTATGTAATCTGATTACGCACGCACAGTTCACATTGTTGTTCAAGAAAATCAACTTCAAGACAATTAACGCAAAGCTAACAAAAATAGCTCCCTAAAAACCAGCCTGTTCGTTCCCTGTACAACATTTTCAAGTTTTCAGCGTTTATTGGTACCAGCTAAGCGTTAATACCATTAAATTCCGTACGACCGCCCGAGTTCCACCATTTTATGGGCTGTAAACTTTAAAATAAAACAAAACTCATTTGTACGGTCTGTTTTATGGAGGAAAAATGTCCGAAGTATTACATAAACGTATATTCGAAAAGGAAAATCCCAGAATTGGGGGATTCGAGAAAAATAATTTACGAGTTTTAACGAATTTAATGTTGAAAGACTTTAAATATGAATATGTAATGAAAATATATTTTTTTTTGTACCGAAATGGACGCACAGTAAAAGATAGCAGTAAAGTTTATTTATTTTTATGCTGAATGTAATTTTTGGGCGTGAGGAAAATTAGGAGTTTTATGAACGTCGTCAGAATTTTAATGAGAGTATTATTATTTCCTTTATACAGACTGAGTATAAAGACAGGCCATTAAAGCTTCTTTAGGTGTTTACTCTTAACTTATCTGTAAAAATCTGAGCATCGCATAAAATAAATGTTTTCACAAAAATATTATGAAGGTTATATCTTTATATCTTTTTTTTAACGTTTCCTACACTAGGAATATAAGATGAGAAATGATTTTGATGCCTTCAATAATTTATGTTACCATTTTAAATTAGTTAAATTTGGTGTTTACTAGCACATGGCAGTTACCATGAGAAGAAACACCGAAACCCAGTAACACCGTTTCGGTGTTCCTGTTCTGTTTTTTGGCGAGATTTTTTTGAGTGATGTTCTGTGGTTGTTCTTATTATTATTCGCAAATTAAGTCCCAGTAGATATTGTGATGTAAATGGTTGACGCAGCTTTGTATCTCAATTTTGAATTGATACAAGCACAATTTCAGTGAAATGGGGCTGAGAATATTATCGTATTGCCTATTCACTACCTCAACATAGCTTGCCGGGAGGGCTGATTTGATACATTGGCTACCAAATACTGCAAAAACATCCCTTTAAATGAACAACAAAGTAACTATAGTTCGTCTAATGAAAGTGCGACCTGAGAAAAAGAGGTTAAATCCAAAAAAAATCTATGTGGTATTACTAACTAGTAGGAGAATCATGTCTTGACACATCACAATTCTTTTTATTTCTTACAATTGCGGGAATAATGTTGCCAAAAAAATTTAAAGAAGAAAAACCAAGTCGCGCTTTCATTAGACGCACTCTACAACTCGTAAATCGTATGAAAAACTAAACACTTTCTTTAGAAAGTGTTTAGTTTTGCCAGACACTGATTAAATGCACTTGACAAACCTTGTAAAGTCAAAAGAAGAAAAAAAAAACATCGAAACAAACTTTTGATCATACAAGCTCAATTTACGAGTTAAATAGGACACGGTTTTAAACCCACCATTCCTTGTTTTTTCAACGTCTATTTTAGGTAAGCAAACAGCATGAGTTTGACCCATGTCAATACACGGACGGACGAAATTAGTCAGGAGTGCCGAGGGACATGAAGTCACTCTGTCAACTCTTATCTCATAACCACATGTGAATATGTATGTATGTACTTGTGTGTGTACGGAGTACTAGTATTTACCAAGCCGTTAATTAATTTATTGTACTGGAAAAACAAAAACCGGGCAAGTGCGAGTTGGACTCGCACACTGAGGGTTCCGTACCAATTTATCAAGATGAAAACAGTTCAATTCTCGAATCGAGTCTTAAAGATTTTACAAAAAAGAAAATCTTGTAATGTAACTAAAAATTTAAGATTTTCGGAATTTTCCCTTTATGTGTGCTATAAAACGTTGCTTCATGCCAAATTTCAAGATTCTAGGTCGACTGGAAGTACCCTTTAGGTTTTGATTCCCTTGCGAGTACTTGCGAGTTTCAAAATATGCAGCTTAAATTGCTGTTTTTTTTTATTGCGTTGACATAGAAGTTTGATTTTGTTACAGCTTAAAGGTATTATAGATCTGAGTATTTGGTATGAATTTCAATTTAATACCTCTACGCGTTTATGAGGAAATGGGTAGTAAGTTTAAAATTATTAAAAAAAAAATATTATGTGATGTAACTAAAAATTTATGGTTTTCGTAATTTTTCCTTTATCTATGCTATAAGACGTTGCTTCGTACCAAATTTCAAGATTCTGAGTTCACGGGAAGCACCCTGTAGGTTTTGATTCCCTTGCAAGTGTCGAAAATTTGCGGCATAAACGGCTGTATCTTTTGATTGCGTTGGCTTAGAAGTTTGATTTTTTTCCTATAAGGGTTCCGTTTTGATCCTATAAGGGTTCCGTTTTTTCCTTTTGAGGTACGGAACCCTAAAAATCGGAAGTTTTTTTCTATTTTAAGTATAAATACTGAGAAAAACCTTCCTGGAAACGGATAAAATATAGATGTTAAAAAATAAGTACTAGCCGTAATCTCCCTACCACGAGGGCCCCGTGCGGTTTGGTAAATATAACATGTCTTCGAATTTTTTGGTTCTACGAAGTGCCAGTTTCCTCATGATGTTTTCTTTCCCCGTGATGGTGATGAGCAAATAACGCAAAGTAAGGTATTTGGTTGGGTTTGAACTCGCCACTTACAATTTGTGTGGTGGGGCCTTTACTACTGGGCCACTACTAATCTCGATAGATACATAAAACTAAGCTCGATTCCGAATAATATTTAGATAAAAATAATTTACTTACTTGTTTCCCCAGGCCGATAATGATGGCGAGCAGGTCTCACAATCACATCTCGTACAGGTCCGAGCAGGCGTATGACGCTGTGACTTTTGGCAGTGCACTCATCATTACCTACACAGCCTACGGTGGTGTGTAGGGTACAATGAGTGGCCGGCGATGACGGGATCTTGAGGGGAATGATGCCGTAGCCTGGAACAAGGAGAAAATTTTGATGAGCTTAAGTAGGTACTAATTAATAATGTAACTATGTAATATAATGTGCCACAACTTTCACACTACAAAAAAAGTCATCTAGTCCCAAACTAAGCAGAGCTTTTGCCTAGACAACTGATAAACATACTTAAATATTTCTAAAAACATTCGTAGTATAGATAAACTATGAAGAATTAAACACAGAATTGTAATAAATTTTCGTTGAACATAGAGTGATGCGGCCAGATTGCCCACGATACAGTTGTTCCTAGTGTGAGGCAACATCATTAACGTTTGAATCCCCAACCGGTCCTATGAGACCGCGCTGTTATTGTTTTACTATTGTGTCTCGTTTCGCGGGTATCTGAGTAACTACAACGTCATAAGTACCGACACAATAAAAAATATAGTAAGAAAGATGTAAAAAGACATGAAGGTAAGAAGTATCCTAAAAACCATACTAAAAATTAAAAACAGTGGCAGCTGAAAAATTACCAGTCCCAGTAGACAGCACCACCAAATTACTATTTTAAAAGAAACCAAATTAATAATCTAGCATATGCGCTACCATTAGCAAGATATTTTAGGAAGCTCTCTAATAGGAAGTGAACCTATTGTTTCTGTCTGAATTTTGATTTAAATTTTCATGACGTAATTTTTATAGTTAACAAGTTCGTTGATTGATTAACTGATTGATATATTATTATACTTTATTGTACACCATAAAAATAATTTTACAAGGAGCTTGAAATTAGTACGGTGTTACAATGGGCGGTCTTATCGCTAACAGCGCTTTTTTACAGACAACCTTTGGCTTTTGGTTGATTCGATGTTAAACGGCAGTTCCTTCTCTTGATATTTCTTAATAATATAAAGTTCAACATTTAGTAAAAGTAACATAATACAATTCAACACAAGAACTTGCTATAGTAAAAATCCCATTAGCAAGTTCTTGTTTTATAGCTACAACAACCTACAAGAAAGTAGACAAGAGAAATAGATTAAAACTTGACTTCATCCTGACATCTACGAGTAACGTCTGGCAGATTGCATTGTACGCTTGCATGGCTTAGAACTTAGAACACATACAATATCCTGCTTCAATACTACTTCTTATTGTATTTTTACGAGTATAATAATAATATTTAATTTATGAACCAGTGCTTGACTATGATCCCGCCTGGTGGTGAGCAGTGATGCATTTGTTTGATAGTAAATGTCGTATCCATAAAATTGATGTAGGAATTTCAGCTGAGTGAATTTGGGGATAGCCTCAAATAAAAATATATTTAATTTAATTCTTTTTTTTTAATGTATCAAAATTTTATAAGTACTATACCATAAACAAATAAAATAATATTAAAACAAATAAACAATTACATCATTCGAAATATCGAATTCTATCCCGGTTTGATAAAGTCAAAGTCAATGCGTTTATTGCGAATGTTGGTGTTATATCATGTCAGTTGGTACTTATAACTTAGCAGCCTTTTTAGGCATTGCAATTTCATTCATACTAATTTATTATCATATATTTAACATTTTTATTACAAAATTATCATTATCAATTACCTTGATTATTAGATGAATGAAAAAAAACTGAAACGAGGATAGTATCATAAATCCGCGACTGCGTTAGTTTCAATAACTTCACTGATCAGGCCATCCAGAAGACATACGACCCATCTACAAACAACCATATTATCATGTACAATGAAAACGTCAAAATAAACACATAAATTACAGAACAAAAGGCATAATTTACGGGTAATCACTGGTCGTTCACGACACCCGCGTAAATGATGTCGACACGCGACGCTTTATATTCTCACTATACTATTTATGTTTGTAGCAAAAAACAGAACTACAATACAATATACTGAAATCGACTGTACGTTGACATTTTTAGGGTTCCGTAGCCAAATGGAAAAAAACGTTCTTCAAAAATTTTATTGAGGTTGCTAATATATTTTTTTTCTAAACTGAATAGTTTGGGCGACAGACACTTCCAAAGTGGTAAAAAATGTGTATGTAACATCTAAAATAAGAGAACAATAAAACTAAAAAATATATATAATGTACATTACCATGCAAACTTCCACCGAAAATTGATTTGAACGAGATCTAGTAAGTTGTTTTTTTTAATACATCGGAAATCGTAAACCGCTATAAGGTTAGTACTCAACCCTCAGTGCGTGAGTCCAACTCGCACTTGCCCGGTTTTTTCTAAGTGGCGTCACCATAATGTGTATAGATAAGTATTTACTTATAGTCCAGTCAAATTAGCTCAATTAAGGTAAGAATCTCGGAATTCGAGATACCCAGCTGTAAGTTTGTAAATAGTTGTATATTGACACCCTAAAAGTTGTCTCAAAACCTACATATGGTAGGGTGTACGCAACTATTAAATTTCATGGTCGGGGGTCACAAAAATCGGGTGTTTACGCTTTTTTTGTAAATATCTCATTTCCTATAGGTTTTTTGCTGTTTGTATCTTTAACAATATTGTAGAATATAAAATTCTCTACAATTTTTGTACAAAAAACTTTTTCCTACGGTGAACCGTTTTCGAGATATAGGGCGGAGACCGTGCGGTCACAGCATCACTTTAGGTCAACTGGTGCCTCCGGTCGAAAACGCGCCATATACCTATATGTAGTTAATGAACTATCGATAAATCAATGATTATAAATATTTGTCTGAATAGTCGTGACTATTCGGAGAAAAATACAAAAAAAAATATCACACAATTTTTAAGTAATAAGTGAAATAACACAAATAAATTCTTTTAAAATTTAGATCTGTTGTGATATTTTCCTCTACCATTACCACAGTTGTTTAAATATTGCTATTCTTTTTTTTGTAGCGATAACCTGAATAAAACTGCTATCTACTGCTATTCTTAAAAAATCCAGAATTCCTCTAGATTTATTACAAAAATGAATGAAACTTATGTGATTACCCAAATTTATTGAAGATTTTTACTTTTAGCCAACTTTAGCTAGTCCTGGTTTAAAAAAAAGTATGAACACTACTATGGCAAGTTTTTTTAAACATTGGTGCAACTAATCAAGATTCCAAAATGGTATACTACTTTATGAAAACCAGCCACAAAAAAATAATATCCATACAAGTTCAAAACGAGAAACTAATTTCTTAAATTATTATTGTTAACAGTAATCACTTTTCCTTCGTGCCCAAAATAGGTTCTTGCTACAATTTCTATTAATAATTGACATACCCTAGTTATTTACTTTGAAAATTAAAGAAAGATAGAGATATTTAAATTAAAAAAAAGCATAGCATAGTAAGAGAAACTAATTATTCTCAGTAAGTGAGTTCAGTTCAGTACGCACTGCTCCTTTCCATCGTACATCCGTTCACAAGCCCATAGCGACGGCGGACGGCGAGCAATGCGTAGATCGCCGTCCTGTCGTCCAATTACCATCCGGATTGTGCTCAAGTCGTCGACGACGCGTAATGATCAATGCGTACTTCAAGAACATTTCAGAAAATCGTAGGGGCCCAGCAGGGTCGAAATCCACTGGGGCCATGGGGTATGTGAAAGGGTACACTGACTGGGGCCCTAGAACAAAGGCAAAGAAGGAACAGGAGTGGGCTTTAGTGAGTAAACGTCTGACACGCCAGGTAAGTGTTGTTAAATAAATTAATACTGAATAAAAAGTGGATAGGTTAGGATAAAAATCATAAAATATAATATACTAGTTAATAAAAATTTACAAATATTTCAACTTATATGGCGCGTTTTCGACCGGAGGAACCAGTTGACCTGAAGTGATGCTGTGACCGCACGGTCTCCGCCCTATATCTCGAAAACGGTTCACCGTAGGAAAAAGTTTTTTGTACAAAAATTGTAGAGAATTTTATATTCTACAATATTGTTAAAGATACAAACAGCAAAAAACCTAAACCGATGCATTAATTACATTGTTTTACTCATGTTCCGTTACTGGAGCACTACACTTTGTCGTTTGTCCGAATTCCATAGGCAATCGAATACAAGGTAACTATCAAGTGTAATTGAACCATAATAGTCCAGTCATTATAGTACTTTCACCTCGGAATTCGAGATACCCAGCTGTAAGTTTGTAAAAAGTTGTATATTGACACCCTAAAAGTTGTCTCAAAACCTACATATGGTAGGGTGTACGCAACTATTAAATTTCATGGTCGGGGGTCACAAAAATCGGGTTTTTGCGCTTTTTTTGTAAATATCTCATGTCCTATAGGTTTTTTGCTATTTGTATATTTAACAATATTGTAGAATATAAAATTCTCTACTATTTTTGTATAGATAACTTTTTCCTACGGTGAACCGTTTTCGAGATATAGGGCGAAGACCGCGCGGTCACAGTATCACTTTAGGTCAACTGGTGCCTCCGGTCGAAAACGCGCCATATTATAGTTAATGAACTATCGATAAATCAATGTTTATAAATATTTGTCTGAATAGTCGTGACTATTCGGAGAAAAATACAAAAAAAATATCACACAAATAATTTTTAAGTAATAAGTGAAATAACACAAATAAATTCTTTTAAAATTTAGATCTGTTGTGATATTTTCCTCTACCATTACAACAGTTGTTTAAATATTGCTGTTCTTTTTTTTGTAGCGACAACCTGAATAAAACTGCTATCTACTGCTATTCTTAAAAAATCCAGAATTCCTCTAGATTTTTCACAAAAATGAATGAAACTTATATGATTACCCAAATTTATTGAAGATTTTTACTTTTAGCCAACTTTAGCTTGTCCTGGTGTAAAAAAAAGTATGAACACTACTATGGCAAGTTTTTTTAAAAATTGGTGCAACTAATCAAGATTCCAAAATGGTATACTAAAAAACTGGAAAACGTTTTTTATTAAAACCAGCCACAAAAAAATAATATCCATACAAGTTCAAAACAAGAAACTAATTTCTTAAATGATTGTTAACAGTAATCACTTTTCCTACGTGCCCAAAATAGGTTCTTGCTACAATTTCTATTAATGAATGACATACCCTAGTTATTTACTTTGAAAATTAAAGCAAGACACAGATATTTAAGTTAAAAAAAGCATAGCATAGTAAGAGAAACTAATTATTCTCAGTAAGTGAGTTCAGTTCAGTACGCACTGCTCCTTTCCATCGTACATCCGTTCACAAGCCCATGCTGGCGACGGCGGACGACGAGCAATGCGTAGATCGCCGTCCTGTCGTCCCATTACTATCCGGATTACGATGAAGTCGTCGACGACGCGTAATGATCTATGCGTACTTCAAGAACATGTCAGAAAATCGTAGGGGCTCAGCAGGGTCGAAATCCACTGGGGCCATGGGGTATGTGAAAGGGTACACTGACTGGGGCCCTAGAACAAAGGCAAAGAAGGAACAGGAGTGGGCTTTAGTCAGTAAACGTCTGACACGCCAGGTAAGTGTTGTTAAATAAATGAATACTGAATAAAAAGTGGATGGGTTAGAAAAAAAAATCATGAAATATAATATAATAGTTAATAAAAATTGACAAATATTTATAATCATTGATTTATCGATAGTATCAACTTATATGGCGCGTTTTCAACCGGAGGAACCAGTTGACCTGAAGTGATGCTGTGACCGTGCGCTCTCCGCTCTCTATCTCGAAAACGGTTCACCGTAGGAAAAAGGTTTTTTACAAAATTTGTAGAGAATTTTGTATTCTACAATATTGTTAAATATATAAATATCAAAAAACCTTTAGGAAATGAGATATTTACCAAAAAAGCGCAAAAAACGATTTTTGGGCCCTTCAACCTTGAAATTTCATAGTTGCGTACACCCTACCATATGTAGGTTTTGAGACAACTTTTAGGGTGTCAATATACAAGTATTTACAGACTTACAGCTGGGTATCTCGAATTCCGAGGTGAAAGTACTATAATGACTGGACTATTATGGTTCAATTACACTTGATAGTTACCTTGTATTCGATTGCCTATGGAATTCGGACAAACGACAAAGTGCTCCAGTAACGGAACATGAGTAAAACAATGTAATTAATGCATCGGGTGCCCAAATTCGAGTATCGTTTTTAATGCACCCGAATACAGATTAACGACCAATAATTGTAAAATACATAATTATAATCAGCCTTATAATTTTCCCTCTGGTGGAACTTAGGTCTTATCTTTAGGAGAGAGATTGAGCTGTAATTCATCACGCAGGCCCAGTGTGGTAACATGGAAGTAACATGTCTTCAAATTTCTACGACATGCCGGTTTCCTCATAATATTTTCCTTCACCATTTCGAGAGCAGTGGTGATGAAATAGATTACACAAAGTAAAGTGCTTGACAGTTATGAACTTGTGACCTACAACTCGTTAGTCGGGATCATTACGCCATTATTAGCCACCACTGCTTTCTTAACAGTATGGATAAGTATGTCAACATTTATAAAAGTTTTCGCCACAATACGATGTGTTTGACACAAGTGATCAACTTTTTGTTTTGTTGTGCTGAATTCTGACAGTGTCATTAGTAACAGTCTTGTGCAGTGATAGGCTGAGTTGTTTGTTTCTTTCTCTCAATTGTTTTTCGAGCAATTAGTATGACGTGAAGAAGTAATCATAAAAGATTTGAAGATTGCGTATAACTTTGTCACGGCTAATTAACTAATATGACGATACGATGCAGTTATTTTTTTGTTTAGGTGATATGTAAAAAACTATGGCTCTACATAAATTTTGTCATCAACGTAGTTATTTCTATGGTTCTGACGTAGTGTTGAGAATATTGTAGGAAGAAAACTGTGGCAATATAATATTTTAATATTAAAAAGAATCAACGATTGCATCACTGATTACCATCAAGTGAGATCGCAGTCAAGCACTAGTTTTTTATTGTATTAAAAAAATGTGTAAGCTACAATCCATGAGTTTGCTAATTTAATCAAACTAAAAACAATACACAATAATACATATTTCGTAGAGAAACCAAAAACAATTAAACGTCTACAATCTTTAAGCTACGACTTGGCAATTTTTCGATACAGTCAGACAGTTTCACCTAGCTAAAATACATTTTGTTGCAGTCTCGAACACCAGAAACCAGGCAATATCTGTCTTAAAACACAATAATAAATAGCACTTGCACTTCATTTAAGGCTAGTTCGATTTATAAAAGCTTTTGGAGCATCTCCAAATGGAAGGATGTCGAAGAAATTCCCAGTTCTTCCGGGGTACGAACACTTAAATGAACCAAGCACTATTAAAAGGTAGGAGTTATTATATGGCGTGGGTACTTGCTAGAGAAATACTCTCGGTCCCCATTGAAACGTTTTCAAAGAAATTTTTCTACTTTCGTTTCAATTGGTTTTAGTTATGGTTTTGTTGTTTTTGTTTAGTCTACAGTTGGTGATGTTTTCTGAAGTTTGTTATTGATGCAACTTATTTTGTCAGAGTAAGTTGTTGGTGTTCAATAGGAAGATTGTGATTATTTGGTTTGTCATTTATCGTATTATTAGCTGTATGCATTTTAGTCGTCTTTTATCGTATCATTAGCTATGTGACTGAAGGGACTTACTAAGAGAAAAATACTGATAGTATGAGAAGTAAGAAGCATAGAATAGAATAAAACGTTATCATATACCAAGAAAAGTAACAATTTATACAAAAACTTAAATGTATGGGTACAATGGCGGTCTTATTGCTGACAGCGATATCTACCAGACAAACTTAGGATGGATAGTTAGAACTTAAACTAATAGAGGAGGTAGTCTGTGGTGTACTGCTAACAAATGAACACTATTTATAGATAAGGAAATGTATAAAGGCTAAAGTAATAAGTAAGGACCTCTCAAACCTAATCCCGATGAAGAGTTGTCGGGATTATACATAAACAAAAGATGTTATTTTTGGAAGTTTTAAGTCTGTAACTATTCTTATGAACTTTATATTCAATTCATTCATACACACTTTACGTGGGTGCTACCTCATATTTAAATTACTCTTGCACCTCCAGTTACGCAGTCTAGTTTCCACCGTGAACACCAATCATCGTTAGGACACTGGCCGTGTTATAAATCACTATGAGGGAGCGGGCGGACAGAGTACCGGATTGTTGCACAAGGCTCGAAGCAGGGAATATTTGTAGGCGACAGAGCCTTAACGAGTTCAGGACTGATGGTGTTGTATTGGGCTGTGTGGAAGAAATGATGAATTGTACCACGATGATGTTAATGGAAGATTGTTAGATTGGTTATTACTTTAATACTAATACCCATATACTTTTACAATGATATTCTTTTAATGTTTTAATGATGTCTGTATTTCAAATCAATGTGTTGTTTTTATAACGCAATTTAATTAATTTTGAAAAAATCATTCTTATCGGGTGCCTACGTCAGAAAAAGAACATACTCTCCCGGGTCCATACAGCCGTTTAGGCTGTACGTTGATCCTCCAGTCAGTCATTCACGACAAAGCTTTTTATAAGTATAGATAACGATCATGAATCGACTAATTATTCTATGGTAGTAGGTATGTTACAGTTACAGTTGAGGAGCTCGTGGCTAAATAATAACAGCCGCACAGGTCGATCTTCAAGGTTAAGCAACGCTTGCCTAGGTTGGTCTGTGGATGGGTGACCATCTTAACATAACGAGTTTCCTCCGTGCCTCGGAAAGCACGTTAAGCCGTTGGTCCCGGCTTTCATTTGGAGATCTTTGGCAGTCGTTACGGATAGTCAGAAGCCAGTAAATCTGACTCCAGTCTTGCCATGAAGTACCGTGTTACCCTAGTTAATGGGTTGTGGAGGTCTGGTAGGCAGCCGCTCCTCGTAAAATACTGGTATTCAGCTAAATCCGGCTTGACTGGAAGCCGACCCCAATATAGTTGGGAAAAGGCTAGGCAGATGATGATGATGAGTAGGTATGTTACAGTCAATTTGTAATGAACTCAACAAAACAAAAGAAGAGAATGTTTTGTTATCAAAAAATTATTAAAAACATTTACTTTATTACAATTATAGAACTCGTTTAACAACTTCTGGGAAAAGCCGCGCAATTTCATGCTCTCGTTGAAATATCATCAACATTACAACAAAAACGTGTTATGAAATGTATTAATTGAAATTCTGGGAAGCTTGTCAGTTTTATGGAATTCGTATTTGTAAAGGTATGGTATATTAATATACCAAAATAACATGTAATAGGAATGATGCACATTGAACACCCTTAATTATTTATTTATTTATAGTTAATTATAGTCAGAATGAAATTCTACTTAAATGCCCCTCAGATAGTTTGTTTAATTAAAGACGCTAGGGACGCAATCAATCATCATTCAAAAATGATCAAAAGACTTGCTTCTTCCAGCGGTTTCGCCTGCGTGTATGTAGGTTTCTTCATACAAACTAGTATTTTAGTTAGTTCGTTGGGTTTTTTTTTTATTTTATTTAGTATAATTTGTAAATAATTTGTAACAGATAATTATAATACATTATTAAAGAATGATAGTCAGATAGATAGATGTACTATTCATTGTAGACAAAAAGAAAAATAAAATTATCCTTATTGTAAATAAATAATACGGGATTCCAAAAGGAAAGCTCGTGACCCCAGAACAAAGGCAAAGAAGGAACGGGGTGGGGTTAAGTCAATAAAAATCTGACACCCTCCCGCTCTGCCCAAGAGCAGAAGAAGTCACTTTGATGATTACCCACTTGAAAAAAAATCTACATCGACTTACTACACTGGTAGCGCATCGTTATTAGTATTTAAACACTCTGTGTGCATGATACAAACACACTAGAGGAAGCAATCAAGATGTATCTAGAATTTTATCTTAATCTGCTTTTTATTTATCTTATAATTTTTTTTGATTATTTTACATATTTAAAAAAGATTTTTATTGTTTTAGTAGTAAATTAGTCAGAAGCCAGGAAATCTGACTCCAGTCTTGGCATGAAGTACCGTGCTACCACAGTTAATGGATTGTGGAGGTCTGGTAGGCAGCCGCTCCTCGTAAAATACTGGTATTCAGCTAAATCCAGCTTGACTGGAAGCCAACCCCAATATAGTTGGGAAAAAGCTAGGCAGATGATGATGAGTAGTAAATTAGTTTACAAAATAAACTGCACATTCACCCCATTTAGTCGTGTACCTTCACTATTTTCTTTATCTTTTTTCTCTATATGCACAATCTTATTATCAAACCGAATCATTTGTCCAGCACCAAAACCTTATCAATGTTTAACAAAACTCCTTTTACAGAAACGAACTGAAGTATTCAATTTGGGACGCACGATGTTGCCAATAATAGCTTTCTGAAGCGGACTTAGTAGAAAATGAGACCGTGCAACTTTCTTCGTGTGTCGTGAAGAAATTGTGGTCATTCCCGCGCAAACTTTTCTACCATTGACTCGAAAGCTGTTACTAGGAACTTGAAAGCTATTCAGAAACATGGAGGTTTTATTAAAATTTAGATTGGAAATGCAAGCTGCACAATGCTACGAATATTATGTGGAAAATACGTTGTATAAAGTTTCTTTTTAGTTTTATTCTTGTAATTGCTTCTCAGCGAAGCTTAAAATGAGTACACTAATCTAAATGGACAAGCAGCAAGCTTGTTTTTTTAGTTTTATTTTTGTTTAATACTTTGCGTTTGTAATTATTTTGTTTTTAAATAAACTAAAACATTCGTAGTTGTTTATGGGTTTTATACAGGAAAAGTTTTTAACCACTGCGTAATTTTTTTTTGGTGGCTCAGTGTAAGTAATAAAACACAGATCGATCTTCAAAGTTAAGCAACGCTTGCCAAGGTTGGTCTGTGGATGGGTGACCATCTTAACATAACGAGTTTCCTCCGTGCCTCGGAAAGCATAGGCTGCCTACCAGACCTCCACAACCCAATAACTGGGGTAACAGGGTACTTCATGGCAAGATTGGAGTCAGATTTACTGGTTTCTGACTATCCGTAACGACTGTAAATGACAGCCAGGACCTACGGCTTAGCGTGCTTTCCGAGGCACGGAGGAAACTCGTTATGTTAAGATGGTCACCCATCCACAGATCAACCTTGGCAAGCGTTGCTTAACCTTAAAGTCGACTTGTGTTCTATTACTTATACGGAGCCACCAAAAAAATTTTACGCAGTGGTTAAAAACTTTTCCTGTATACAAAATTCACTTCAACATTTAAATTAAACATGATACAAAAACATTAAATCAAATGCAAAACCAAAATAAAAGAACGTATTGACCCACTTTACAGAATAAACCTATTCAGAAAATAGCATTTCACAGTGCTACGCCGTAGCCCGTAGCACCGTAGGTGACTACACGGTCGTGCTACGCTGCTACGAGTGCTACGATCGCGGAATGTTCCGGTTCCGACTCACTGCGCTTATATTCCGCTTTGTTATATTTTATTGTGATAACAGAAAATAAAATTTAAAAATGAGAAATTTAATAAATCATTGTATAGGCATGTGTGCCTCTATTTTACTTTATTTATAACTATGTTGGTAGCAATATAGAAAGTAGTGAATATAATTTTTTGCCGCTTTTATTCGCGTGCGTGAATGTACAAAATTAAATGATCCCTTGAGGGATGGGGGATCCCTATCAGATAACTCATAGCCCCAGTACAGTAGACTTCGGCCCAACTGGGTCCCTATGGTTTTACTGACATCTCTTTCAAGCCCGCGTGGAGTCCTACGCGCTGATGACGACTTGGGCTCAGTGCGAACAGTTACCGGACAGATACTTTTTAGGAACGCATTTACCTTAAGTTAAAACGTAAAACCTCTAAAGCTTCTTTATTTCTTAACTAGCTGAACCCCGCAATTTCACCCGCATTTTTCGTTACTCCGCTTCCGTGGGTCGTAGCGTGATGTGCCTATAGCATTCCTCGATAAATGGGCTATCTAACGCAGAAATTTTCAAATCTGGAACTACTGGTCCGATTTGAAAATTTTTCAAATCGGACCAGTAGTTCCAGAGATTAACCCCTACATACAAACTTACAAACATACAAACTTACAAATTTTACCTCTTTATAATATTAGTATAGATATTCGCCCAGCTATATAAAGTAGTTTCGTACACATAAACAAAATGTTTTCATCTACTTTAATCGTTACCTATCTACTACTTAAATTTTAAGTTTAAAAAAAAATACAACATCAAAGAGATTACTCAACCAGTTACCTACTTAAAAGTTTAAAGAAACGTATCGCGGCTCACTGAACCAGTTAATGGCTATTAACAGAACATAGTTATAACTGCTATAATCAGTTTATAGTAAAACTATTCTTCAAGTTTCCAAGTACTAACTTCCTAACAAGATGTCCAATTATTTATAACAAGATTATAAGCTGTTGAGTTTCAATTGTGGCGATACGGTTGCTTTGATTATTTAAAACAAATTGTTTGAAAGATTAACAGAGATACAGGAACGTAAAGAACAACTGTAAAAAACAGGTTTATTACGGTAGTTTCCATCTTTAAAAAACCTGTGTTTTTACATTCTGTCTTTGTATGTTTTGACTGACCTACATTTTGACAGTTCAAAAGTGCGTATAAATGGTCTATTTTGAAATGAACGTGTTTCTGCGTCTGTTTTTGTTTCTAAGTCTACGGGTTTCCTATTTCAGAAAATCACCACGGCCCTAGCGGGTGTAAGCCTTGCTGGGCCCATACGGTTTTTGGTCCGTAAAAATCTGTCACTCAATCACGCTCCAATCAGAGCGGGACAAGTCATTCTACCACAAAATAGGTACAAAGTGTTTTTTAACTAAAAACTATCCGGTTGATAATGTCAGATATGTCGGCAGGAATTACAATTATCGGCTAATTGCTGTGTTTTACTTGACTGCCAAGAATGGTTATTAAATGAAAAAAATAATTACAAATATTCACATTTTTTTTCTTTCTTCCAGTCGAAAATATATATGATTCTCATGAAATAAACGTAACATTTAATTCCAGTTCCCTTCACAACCATTATTTTCCGCGCTAAGAATACAAACAACTTTATTACAATATAATAGACCGAACATTCTCTCGTACTTTCCCCTTTTATTATTTTGTTAAAACATACTTTAATGATCTTGGTACATTGTTTTCCATATTTTCCAAACAAATGGAATAAAATAATGGAAAGGAGCCCTCGTTAAAACTCATAAAGATTCCTTCTAAGAATAAATGTTTCATATAATGGAAGTAACCTTTACTGAGAGTACTTTAGCTTGTAAATTAATAAACATATTTAAAGTACAGTATTTTTAACGAATCCCGAGATTTAATTGGTTTAACAGAAAGTAACTACATTATAACAATAAACCACTTAAGTAATTAATAAAAAAACTAGTATCAAAAACAAATCCGTACTAATATTGCACAGAAAAAAAATGTATTTATTTATTTATTACTAGAAAACTTTTTAAGGATGTTTGTGATAGTGTGACGGACGACAGGACAGAATGGAAGAAGAAAAAGTGTTACGCCGACCCCAAGTAATATGGGATTAGGGCACGAAGAAGAAGAAGATTACTAGAAAACTTTTTAAGTGGCAACTGCGTACCTAAACATGCAGCATCAGAAGGCTTCCCACAAGGTAGGCTGGTGACCTGATGAGGTTGTGGGAATTTAGTGAATTCGAAACACACAAATAGATTTATGTCCAGCACTGAACGCTTTTCGGTTCAAATGATGATGATTTACTAATAGGATCCAAACAACTTTTAATTTTTTCACTTATTAGAAACACTAAAAAATATGTAATTTTATAAGCTGCAAATGCTCATGATTTAAAAAACTTTCCATGGAGTTTCTTGACGTGTAAAAGAGTTTGTATAAACCAAATTGCAAAATAAATATCATTTATCTTGCACATTCTTCTCCATAGTGATTTACGCTTTGGAATGTGCATTAATACCCATTTTATTTTCAGGTAACGGAAGCCGATAAATAAAATACATAAAAGAATCTTAGGGCCTGTTTCACCACCTATGATTAAGTTTCGAGTATCTTACTTGGCAGATAATTTCATACAAATTCTGTTCCATTTTTGAATTTATTCAGTAAGTAGTGCCTAATCGGACATTGTGAAACAGGCTCTTACGAGAATAAACTAATTCATATTATCAAAAAGCTTATATTTTCTTAGGATACACTTAAAACTCAAACCATTAATCCATTTCTGGTACTTTAAATAACAAAAAATGTTTAATAAAACGCGCTTGCCCGTATTAAATATTCATGTCCTTGTAATGGGATGGAAGAGGAAAGATTAATGAGTACCGTCCTCTATCTGACCTTGAACCTCTATCTTTTTGTTTGAACTGTACTTCCTTTTCTTACTCCTTACCCCAAGGAAATACTTGCTAGAATCCGGGCAGATGTTATGAATTTATCGGTAGTTGTAATTAACAAGTAAAAAATAATTAATTTATAATCTTTTTTTTAATTTAGAATTTAATTCTAAACCTATACAAAATTAGTACCTATCATAATCACTTATAAAACTATGTTAGTGAATAAATACACAGATGGTAGTAACATATGTCAGTAGTCCTTAAATACGAGTACCTAAATACAAATGTAATCAGATCAAATCTGAAAATTTTAATCATTGTTGACAAAAAAAAAAAACAGTATCGGACATATACGAAGGTCAGCATCATCATCTGCCTAGCCTTTTCTCAACTATATTGGGGTCGGCTTCCAGTCAAGCCGGATTTACATAGCTGAATACCAGTATTTTACGAGGAGCGGCGGCCTACCAGACCTCCCTCCATAACCCATTAACTGGGGTAACACGGTACTTCATGGCAACACTGGAGTCAGATTTACTGGCTTCTCATCATCTACTATCCGTAACGACTGCCAAAGATCTACAAATGACAGCCGGGTACCTACGGCTTAACGTGCTTTCCGAGGCACGGAGGAAACTCGTTATGTTAAGATGGTCACCCATCCACAGACCAACCTAGGCAAGCGTTGCTTAACCTTGAAGATCGATCTATGCGGCTGTTATTATCTAGCCACGAGCTCCTCGGACATATACGAAGGTACCAACACTAAAGTCTGCCAAGACTGCAGAATTGTTTGAAAAAGCCACCATGACTATAAAAGCCACAGAGCAAGTGAAGCAACACTCGCTCCACCCATCCACAAAAAAAGATTTCCACTGTCTACTAAATCAATCAAAACATCTGTTGATATACAATATTCCAACACACATTGCCACTATAATACACCTTAAATACCTACAATTAATCACTGTGAGAACAGATTGCCACGTAAACCTGTATTCAGAGCAACCTGTTCTAATTAAGAAACTAAATCCCCCTACGAATTAAAACCACGTACTGACAACGGTATTAACCAAGCAATTTGTAAAGGTATAAAGCCGGTGGATCCCTAAGGCGTTCGAGGTAAACCGTATTTAGCCGTCTTATACAAAATCACTGGGGCGATACGATACGAAGATTCATGAGTTCTACATAAGGACACATAGTAGAATATGATATACAGAAGGTTCATGCAACATCCAAAAATGATTTCGAACATATGTACGTGTTTTTTGGGACTATCGCGTCACAACATTTTTGGCTGCCATTACTTCTGAAGCGCTTTGCTCAGAGTTTCCTTGCTAGAATGATATCATTAGAAAATAATGAGTAAGAATTAGGCAAAAAACAGAACTGAAGTCACAGTAGAGGCCTAGGTGAGGGAACTAGAAAATAGTTGTAGGTACACTCTTTTGGCTATCATTTTAAATTTCCATGCAAACACATTGATCTTACAAGAATAACTATGGGAATTAATATTAATATTACTAAGCCTACGCTAGCCGTCCATCTGACCGTCTATTAATGGGTTCTAATCTCACTTATATCGTAAGAGATAAACAGTTGAAATATTATTAGTTTATTTTATACGTTAAACGCAAACAAGTACCTACCATTCAGTAAGGCAGAGGCAAAACTAAGATTTAAATTCTTGCCTCTGTTTTAGCTCGCTGTATGGAGTAGAACTTCTGTTCAACTCATCTGTATAGTTTTCTTGACTTCTATACAAGGATTTAAAGTATTTATTGTTTGGTGTTTCTATGTTTCCTTTCTACGTGAAGTTCGGTTTTCTCTGCTTTATTGTTGTTCTGTACATTTGTAACAGGAATGCTTTCTGTGATAGAGTTATCGTGTTTAAAATCGCTTGTGGAAGTCTGAAACTTGTTCAAGCTGGGATGGAGTCCTTCTATCATTGCTTTTCAATCTAAAGAGGGATATAGTATCCTAAACTATTTTACTAAGCGTGTCTTTTTACTTTGTGCCTCCGCTGGACAATCCACATAGTTTTAAATCTGTGATAAGTCTGAATCTCAAAACAGACTGTAAACAGAAGAAAAAAAGAGTCTTTGAAAATAATTACAGCTTCAAATAACTAACTTTAATTGAAATACTTGGTTTCCAATTTAACTTATAGGAATTTCAGTTTCAAATTCAAAATTATGTATAATTTGGAAGGTACTTAAATTACTGCATTCGGCATTTAATTATACATCTAAAACTATGAAACTCTGTTGACGAAGCGACAACGTTATGCCGTATCAACAAACCTGTACATATTTTACATTTGACTAGGTCTGGAAGTAAGCACATCCAAATTTAATTTCACTAATTAGCCCATCCAATCAAATTATGAACCTTAAAAGAGAAAATAATATTATCATTACTGTTTCATTTCCGTAAATTATTTTTTCCTGCTCTTATTTACCAACCTAATTTTATCTTTCATGTCCAATAGATATAAGTATATTCGGATCACGTACACAAACAGGAAAAAAAAACATTTCCTTGAATTTATCTTCTCGAAAAAGCGTCTTAGTAAGCGGTAAAAATATAACTTTTCGGAATAGGTATATGGGCGATAATAATAATGCGTATGAGGGACAAGACAGTTGACGTGTGACGAGCATGTCTGTGTCCCGGCGCGGTGATACTTATTATTATCACTGGTTGTTTTCGTCCAGATATCGAGGGTTATTCGAATGGCCAAGTGGCCAGGATTATACACTAGTCACTTGCTATGAAATACAAACAGGTGAATTCTGTGGTACCGTATCACAAGTATGTATCTGACTGTTTTGAGAGCAATGGTGATAAAATTAAACTACACAAAGTAATATGGGCTGGGTTTGAACTCGCGACCTACTCGTAAGTTAGGGCCGTTACCACTGGACCAACACTGCTTTAATAAGATCTTAATAAAAACACAAGGTCCATAATATCTCATCAGAAACAAATGAATCAGTTCAAAAGTTATAAACGTGATATTCAGAATCTTTACTCATCATGTATGATTCGGACTAAACAAAAACGTACCTAAAAAGGCATTCACAAAATTCCAACCAGTTTACACTTTTCTCAACAGTTTTAACCTAGACTAAACAAAAACTTAATAGGCCTTTACTCGTATTCACAAAACAGCAATGAGTATACACTTCTTTCGACAGTTTCATACCATAACTTCCCAAGAAAACTGACTCCCTTAGGAGTCAGAAGACACGTATCGCAGTACCCATATTTAACAGAAAGGTCAGCACTTTACATTAAGTGGTCACCGTTGCTTGCAGACAAACGCAATTCACTTAGTGTTGTGCCCCAACTTGCGAAAATACGGAACCCTGAATTTCCGAAACTCATTTGCTGAGTACATTAAGTAACAGATAACATGGGGACATCTGAATAGATTGGTGTCATGAATTTGGAATTAGTAGGAAATTAATTGGGTACACCAATGTTTTTCTTAGGTAAGATGGAAAGAATAGAAAGGAATACTTAACAGTTTTTTCTTTGACATAGACATTACAGTTAGATACATAATTATGTATTAAGCTTGTTAATATTTTGCAATTTATAGGTATATAGCACATGAACTTCGCAAAGGTATTAGATATCTTTAAAACTCTCAGTTATTTCTGGCGCGCAGCTCATTAAACCATCCAATGAGGTATCATTAAAAATACTACCGAATATGAGAATTTCCTTTTATGAAATTGATTAAAAGTAAAAGTCGCGTTTTTTTATGTTTGCCTCACACTAGGAATGATTTCTTTATCGTGAGCATATTAAAAAATATGAGTACCTATGTACTATCTGTATGCAATAAAAATATTATTTACTCCGTGCGGCGATCACACAAGCGATACACCCAATTTTTAACCACTCCACCACACAACTAACTTTTCAATAGAAAACATCGTACCAAAACTATAAATATACTAAATTAAATAAATCTATGTCCAACTAAACTAATCCACTCAACACACGTACAAATACATTTCAGAACAGGCCAAAAACAAGTGTCAAACCACTCAAGTCTATTCAAAATCTCCATTAAATTATAGCGAGGCTGTCACGTCATTCCCTTAAGTGTCGGAACAAAAGAAGCGAAGCTAATCCGGTGTGCCGAGATAATTAAATCACTTTCCTACTGCCACCTTGCCCTTAAACCTTCTCAAATGATGTAAAACGCCTTGGAAAATGAGAGTGAAATGAAATATTGGCTGTAATTTTTCGTGAAGTTTGGGTTTGGTGTTTAAAGTAGAAATGACTGTATTTTCATCATCGTTATCATCATTTTAGCCGAAGGATGTCTACTACTGGACATAAACCTCCTCTAAGCGTCGCCGCAATGACCGGTCCTGAGCGTCTTGCATCCATTGGATTCCCGTGACCCTCACCAGGTCATCGGTTCACCTTGCGGGAGGTTTTTCAACACTGCGTTTTCTGGTACGTGGCCGCCACTTACAACTGTATTATACCACCATACCACTTGACCCCCGACACAAAAAGAGGAGTTTTTTTGAGGTGAGGTAAAATCATCTAAGTAGTGACTTATCCCGCTCTAGGGTGAACTGGAAATGCGTATCATATTTTGAAGACTAAAACCACACCTACGTCCTTCAGTTGCCGTTGTATTCTGGGACTGCGAGTTTCCTTTTCAGAAACCCCTCGCGGCATCAGTGTGCCTCGGTTCTAGTGAACCCCTATGCAAAAAGAGCAATAACACAAGTGAGTTTTATGAATAAAAGTTTGAAAGTCTTGCACTGGATGGTGCAAGACTTTCAAACTTTTAACGTAGGAGAAGACGATGCCTCATCAAAAAAGGATGATTACAAGTTCTGTTCTTACATATTTCTAGATAATCAACATAGTTTACCATTCCACAGCGCAGTAACAACACAATTTTTTAATTTCATCAAACCTAATTCGTTATTTGCTGTGGACACAGCAATTTCAATGGAATATACAATTCAATTAACATACAACACAAACCCACAAACTCGCATGACATGTGGAACATCCGTGGTTAGATTTCAATATTGTTTACTGTCGAACTAAAAACGAAAACATCATGTATTGTATCTCCAATTTGGTCACAAAAATTGAAACAAGGCAATCCGTTGATTCAAATAACAAACAAAATAGAATTAACCGAAGGATCGAGTTATGCATTTTTAAAATGGCAGCCATGTTGACAATCCCACTGGACTTGTAGCTATTTGGAGCATATTTTTATTGAATGAATATCGTGACATGCCAATAACGGTTTAAAAGAATAAACGTCATAAACATTTGGTATGATTATTTTTGGTTTATAATGTGTTTTGTGTGTTCTACCAGTGGGATTGCAGTCAAGAACTAGTGATGATTTAAAACCATCATTTTTCCGATATACTCATACTGTGTGCATTGATAACAGTTTTTTCCAACCTTCTTACAAGTAACCGCCATTGCGGTTTTGTTCCACAAAATGAACTTTGTATGCCGATATACAATAAACGTTAATGTACTTGAGGTTTTAAGTTTTCACTATGTAATAATGTAAGGTCAGGCTAGGCCTGTTACTTTTATTTTTAGTTTGTAATTTTAGGTAGTTAAGTATTTTTTAAATGTAAATTATCCGTGTAAATAAAAATACAATATATCCAGTACTGTGTAATATAAATGTAAATATGTTTTCGTTTCTTGAAATATAAATGTGTCAATTAATTTTCAATACACATTGCGGTAAGTAAGTAACCTACCTAATATTTATTAGTAGAAATGCCTGATAAGAGAAGTGTTTGGGGTATGCGGAACAGAGTGTAAAGTCCCGCAAACCTCAGTTGAAAAGGGAGGATCTTTCGATCAGACGGGTTTTATGTCTAGGTGGGCAACTGCCTGAAAGATCATTTTGGGTTCTTGTATCTATTCAAATCTCACGGAGAAGCAGGACTCGTAGTTTTTATGTAACGCCATGGATGTCAATACTAGTGATAACATAGATCAAGTACTCATTCATTATTAAAAAACAATTGTAAAACAGATCACAGAAGTGCTTAAAATGTTATTGGTTTTTTGTGTAGTATTTTGCGTTTAGTATAAAGAAAGTGGTAAACCTTATTTTAAAATAACAATTAAGTACTTATAACCTTCAAACTAAACTCACACTGGACCTTTGTGTTCAACAGTATTTATTGTATAACATTATAGGGACTCGAAAACACGACAACCAAATAAATAATTATTTAAATTTAACTACCTATTATTAAGCGTTTAGGTCCTGTTTCAAAGAGCCATTCACAATGCCCTGGGCTATATAAAGTCCTTTATATTTATTTTGTGATGTAAGACCTTTAGTAATGAATATAAAATAATGGAAGCAGAATTATAAACGAGACCCAAATTGGAATCATTTGAAAACAAATACAATTTAGGGATACACTACAAAGCTTTTTGAATGTTATAATTAATTTTTTGTGTTTATGTTTATGTAAAACATCCTTATCATGATCAGGCTGTATTTTGTTTAAAATATGAACGGACCAAAAGTAAATTGTTGAATTAAAATTAAAATAATTTTCAACATTGGTTAAACAATTATTATTACTTTAACGTATTAGGTAGCTTTCTGTTCCCATGTACAAACCTTACTCCTATATATTTTGTTGATTTCCTTTTAAGGTTACCGATATAGCCCAATGAATCGCCCACAGAATCGCCAAACTTAAGTGGCAGAATGCAGCCCATATTCCTCGCAAGACAGAAGGCCGTTGGGGCTTGAAGGTTTTGTAATGGGTATCGCGTACCGAAAGACGTAGCATTGGAATGCCTCCCACAAGGTAGATCGATGATCTGGTGAATGTCACGGGAACCCGATAGATACAAGATGAACATGTTCTGTCGTTATGGCGACATTTAAGAGAGACCTTTGTCCAACAGTGGACGTATTTCGACTGAAATGATGTTGATAATCAAAGAGTCAAATCTTCCCTCAAACACTACTTAGTACCAACGTCCAACTAAAACCACAATAGAATTCCCTCAAGCAACACACAAACAAAATAGGCACATTATCACAATAGCAAAATATATGGCAGTAAATATAACCATTGCACAAAATAACCCCATTCCTACCGCGCTAACCTCGTTGTGCTTGCTCTAAGCTGTTTGCTGTCCCAATTAAAGCCACGCTTTGGGCTTAATTTTCAAGCTGCATACAATTTAGCAAATTAGAGGCTTTAACAGCTTCATCAGAGCCCGATGAATAGGTTCATTTGATGTTGTGCACATTCGTGTAGTCATTTGATTCGTTGTTTATGATCTGTTTGATATCTCATCTCGGATTAGTTTGGTTGAAGCTCAAAGTCACCCAAAGAGAAATGGAGAAGGCTATGCTCAAAGTACCCTTACGTGATCGAATCAAAATCCTTCACTGTTGGACATAGATCTTCTCCAAGCGTCGCCACTTCGACCGGTCCTGATGTACGTTTCGCATCCATCGCAATTTCCGCGACTAGGCCATAGGTGCACCTTATCGGAGCCTTTCCAATACTGAAACTTCGACCATCTGTTCTTAAAGTATTGTGTATTTGTAATTCTTAAAATTTATTTAAAATACAACATGTAACATAATTAACGCATATCCTCTTGATGGGTCATTGTTCTCACCATTATGAACAACTTTTACTATGAACATTACACACATTTATGTTCGCTTATTTCGTCAAAATGTATGGAACAGCTGATTATTTTTCCTCGATTTCAGGTTTGGTCCCATATTAAAGTTGTTCATAATGATGAATACAATGACCCTCAAGAGGATGTGCGTTAATAATGTTACATGTTGTATAGTCATAACTACTATAATTTATTAAGAAGCAATCATAATGATTAAAACAAAATTTTAACAGCGATAAATAAATCGAAAATCCGATCCAAGAAAATCGAAATACAGTAAGAAGACAACCCTACTTTTCAAGTGACAAAATATTGGAAAATGTAGCTCCTGCCGCCTTCTGATTTATTATACTTCCGCACGACTTGTGAAAGTCAACAAGATTCGAAGAGTTCTCTGATGTGAAAGACTAATAGTCATTACTCGTTGTCGCCAATATTGCAATACGGTTGGAAATAGAAATCGGGACTACTTGTTTTCGAAGAAAGAAAGAAAGAAAACATATTTATTCCGCCCTAAATGGACGCACACTAAAATATACAATTTATATAATTAAAATTTATAATTAAATTTACCTAAATTCTTTTAGCTATTTTGGCCTAGATGGTGTCTAAGCTAACGAGCTCCGATGGGAGAAAGTCCTCCAAAGTGCAGGTTTGAATAGGGGTACTGCATTGACATTGTAGTACTGTTACGTTTTGGTGTACAATAAAGTTTATTCTATTCTATTGGGTATTTGATGGATCACTAAATTGTGTTTGCAGCTGCCTACAAAGACAAGAATTTAAAAGGAGACTGTTTTTTAATTAAGATTTTCACCTACATGAAAAATAAAAATCGAAACAGATAACACAGGACAAAATGATCGTGCTCATCACACAAACATTTTTGTCTTTGTTGGGAATCAAACTCACGACCTCCGATTTAGCAGTCAAGGCCACTAACCACTGAACCAACAGGCCAATCTCAATGTCAAAGAAATACAATTTTCTAGGAAAAGTAATTTCTAAATTGTTAACTCAATTATATTATTACCTACTACCTAAAATTTATCTTTCGAAATAAATCTTTGAATGTTTTTCTTCTAAAATAAAAAAATGTTAAATATAATATTTACGAGATTAAACGGCGAAGTATCTGATTCCGAGAACATTACGTTGAAATGAAAAACCTTCAAGGAAATCGTATCGGTCCGTAATCTCTTCCCGGAACGTTTTTCTTTTAAATTGATTACTTAAAGACGTGCGGCTTTTATAGAGGCAAATACCTACAATCTGCATAAAATAATAGATTAAACGTTATTTAAAAGTATCGATTTTTAAAAGGAATTACGTTCATTAACATTGTTTTCAAAAGAAAATAGCCGCTGTTTTCCAAACAATAAGGATAACAGAAGCTGTGTTTTAAATAAATTTATTTTAACTTTATTTCATTTAAAAGATGTCCACTGCTGGATAAAAACCTCCCCCAAAAAATCACCATATCAATGGATCCAGTACTATTCGCAACTTCCGCGGTACTGATATGTCTAACTTCATCGTCGAAAGTCTCCCAACGCTGCTTCTTCACACTCATACCGTTATAAATCTAACTTGTAGAAAGCCTTTCAACGCCGCGTCCTCTGGTCCGCGGTTGCCACTCCACCTTTTGACTACATATATATTATTATACATATTTTGTAAACAATGTTTTTTTTTTCTGGTAGAGGAATCATCAGAATGACTTCTTCCGCTCTTGGGCGGAGCGGGAGGGCGTGTCAGACTCTTACTGACTAAACCCCTACCCCGTTCCTTCGTTGCCAACCTTCGGTGTCAACCTTTAGGAATACCACGTGTTCCCCCCAGAGGCTTCGGCCCTGCCGGGCCCCTACAGACAATGTGCTCTGTCCACAATTAAAGCAGCAAATTGATAATATTACGACTTTCAGCACATGTTAACTACTCTAAAAACTATAAAGGAGAAACTGTGACTGACTGACACATCAACGCACAGCCGACATTACTGCGAGCGTGAAATTTTGGACAAGGTTTCTTTAATAACATGGACTACGAGGAGATTTTCCAAAAAAAATCCTAAAGGAATGAAACGGTGGTCAAAAGTTTGCATGGAGAAACTTACATTCATGCGGGCGAAGCTACTGGCAGACCTTGTCCAACCATAAAACTCTCTAACCAAAATCTTGTTTCATGGTACACAAAACCTTATTGTCGAAAACTATTGACTGCTTTAACTCAGAAAATCTATTACATCAACTAATTAGGAAAGTATCCATCGGGTAACTAAATTCAATTAAAACTTTGTACTAGAGTTACATTTTGGTGCCACAAAATAGGGGGTAATGCGAGGATCAAGTGTGACTTAGAGTCTTTCTGGGGATTTGAGGAGTGAGAGAGATATCATTACGTCTAATTTAGTTGGGATTAAGTGACTGAAGCATCTTCAATTCGTCTCGTTTGGGGGACTTGGGTAAGGAGGGGAAATAAATTCAGACGCGGAAAAATTTAGGAGACGGTTTACAGAATCTTTTAATGAAATTCATTTTTTTCGTAGTTAAAAGGTAGCTTTGGAATATACTCGTAAAATTATTTGAAATTGATGTAACAGTCTAATAAAAAGGCTAACTAGCAAGGTAAAACAACCTTTAAAAAAATATTTTATTTATTGTGATGAAGTTCATCTAGATTAGTTTTGGGTTATTATTGTACAATGAATTTGCAAGATTTTATCTAAACATACATACAAAAATAGGAGGTTAAACAGAAACCTTGTAAAAAAATATTTTATGAACCGTTACCAATTCAGAGTTGGAAAAACTGCGCACTAAAAAGCCGTATTTTTGTGTCCGTGTGTATATTTTTATTTTAAAACTTCACTCTATTTTTTCACTAGAAAAATAGAGTCTGCTAATCGCATTAAATATAAATTCTAGAGAGACAGAATGGCTTAAAATTGATCGGAAATCCGGCCAAACATATTAAAAGTAATTTCCATCTGCCAATTAAAGTCCATAATACCCAAAAAGCGATTTAAAACAAAAATAACCTGACTAACCAAACCACATTCATTGCTCTCAAATCCTCAAACTGTATCCTCCAATCTAAATGCGACGTAATTTTGGTAAAGATAGAACTTAATTTCGTTTGATCGAGTTTGCAACGGATTAATCGTACGATTTATCAGGAACTGATGTACGGGACTTGATTCAGGAACTTGGTTTGTTTAACAGATAAAACTGCGGGAGTGGTGTTGTATCCGCAGTGCTGAGCGTGCGGCTTATGAGTGACGAATTTAATGTTAGGTGTTCGGAGTATTCCTGATAGTAATTTTACGTAGCGCTTTTCGAGATGCACTGTATTTGTTTTCGCGACCAACTATAATTTAGGTGCGTGCCAAGGCTAGTGTGGATAAGCTTTTAATAAACTAGTACGCCTCACCACCAATTATTGCATCAATGCTGACCATCAGGCGTGATCTCAATCCAGCACTGGTTTATGTTATTTAATTCATGAATCCCCGACCGGTCTCATAGGACCGCGCTGTTATTGTCTTACTATTGTGTCTCGTTTCGCGGGTATTGATAGGTTAAAAAAAGTATTTAAATAGTAGCAGGTTTTTTGCTTCTACTCTACCACGGTTTTCTTAATGCGATCCATATAACGACCTAAGCTGAACTGTTAAAAACATGAAGCTATGATAGGGTCCATCCCTCGTTCTTGCTCGACCTCAAGTTTGGAATTAGAACGAGTTATTAGTAAGACATTTGGTTCCAATCAGTGGAAGCAGTAACATTGGTCTTATTTAGCCGCAAGATGGAATTGTTTCTTTCATTTTGCTTTGGTGTATTCTTTCATCTCGATAAATATAATAAAACCATTTAAGTTTTAATAGACTATAATAACAGTAAAAATGAAAGTTGCTGAAATAAAGCTGAGCGATACTAAAATAATATTAGATTTATACAATATTTTTAAAACAAATCATACTCGAACGCTCTTACAAAAACCAAAGCAAAAAGTTTACATTTGAAGACCGCACTTTTTACTGGAAACTGGCAATGAAAAAAGAAAGCTCACCGCAGTGAAACTAGCGTAGCTTTCACGCGTAGGGTTGCTATGCTCGAAAATACAATATTGTGTTAGCGACGGATTTACGAAAAGTATAAAAGCATTTTTATTTTTTCATAACGTTGTCTTGAGTTTCATGTTTATTGAATTTTGATTTGAAGCTATAAAATATTTTATTGGTACTATTAATACATATAAAATGTGTGTGAGAGTAAAACATGTAAAGCCTTATATTACTCAGTGAACATGAAGCTTCTAATGACATAAGATTTTTTCCAATCGTTTAAGTTAAATTGTAACTTTGTAAGTTACAATTTAACTTAAACGATTAGGCAAACCAAAAATCCAATCTTTCCTCTTTATAATATTAGCTTTGACGGTAAAGTTCTCCGAGGCCTTCCTTAATAACATATAGACAGGACATACATATATAGATAGGACGATAGGATGATTATGCAATGATGTGATATTTCTTGTAGCCGATATTTGTGCCGATAAAATAGTGAAATAGACACAAGCACGGTAAATTGAAGCTACGAATTTTGTTGTAGTATTGACTACCTCAGCAAAACTTAGAGAGAAGGCACAAATACTATATATACATTACATTACAAACATTACATTTCCTGGCAAATACTGCTTGAACAGAATGAAAAATATTAGGATTCTGTTTTTAAAAACTAAACGCTTTCTAAACTTAACACTGCCTAATTGGACAAACGTTGCAAAACTAAAAGAAAAAAAAATGTATCTAACATAGAGGATAATCCCGTTTACACGCCAATCAGAAAACTCAATCGCTATGTCAGAACTAACAAACCTGAAATTGAAAGAACAACTACACAGCAATGGCTACCGCTAGCTATACGAGCACGGTCAGATACCCTTTCACAAAAAACCCACGACCCTAACTGAAATACAGGCAGTTTCGAATATTTCTACTTCACAAAAGAAATATCGGCATAGATATAACCGATGGATAACGAGCCCGGCCGAACACATTGAGTTCTACGTTCAAAAAGTTAAAACAAAAAAAATGCATGTTACAACCTCGCTCCAATTTAGAAGTGAACAAATATGTATAATGAAAAACAATATTTTTGTGGTCGTTTTCAATATTTTGTAGATTCTTTTTGGATTCCGAGAATAATGTTTTCGTAACTCAGTTACATAAATATGACCTATTTGTCAAAAATATAACGTAAACGCATAAAATATTTTACGAAACTTCAAAACAATTTAAAAGAAAGAAAGAAATTGCTTAGTGCGATAAGACCACCCAAAATAATCTTTCTTTTTTGTAATTCTCTGTTCGTCTATCAAAGATACTGGAGGCTATCATACGCAGTGGCAGTAGGGAATTTTGCGCTCATTTCGATTGGTGAGAATTTTATACCATATAAAAAAGTAAATAAAAAAAATAACCATTTTTTTAATAGAGCAACCATGGAGTTTCTTGCTAGTTTTTCTCCATAGGGATCGACCATTATTTTGTGCAGTGACATGTGATTTTTAAATGTGTAAAACAAAACTATTGCGAATTTCGAGAAAAACATACTGCAGTTTACTGAATTCAAAATACCAAGCCACTCTTAAGCGACCCAAACACTTAAGTTTTAATTCAAACCTCCTTTTAATTAACATAAGTAACTCAGTCCCTGTATAATCAGTTGGTACTTTTAATATTGACGTTGGAGGTAAGCCATTTCTCCAAGTGAAAAATACCGTTCAGTCTACAACGACTGCCAAGTTTCTCGTAGCAAGCAAATCTGTCCATGTGCCGGAAAATTGGAACCTTTCGGGACGTATTTTATTTACAAGGTGCAGTTCAGAAGTAAATTTAGCTTATTTTTTCTGTTAGAAGACGAAAAGGTCCGTGTAGTTAAACTGTTGAATCAATTTGAGTAAATTGTGTGATTTTGACTCCGTAAGATTTGTGATGTTAGTACAGATAGTGGCATCAACTGGTTACCCGATTTTTTGAGGTATTTTAATGTGAGAACGATGTTCAATTAATGGAGTTGTCTGTACACTGCCCGACCTAGCACAATATGCTATCGCATTGGGTCTAGAAATATGACATTTTGCACAAAAGACCATATAATATTATGAAGGTGAGCATTAAGCGTGGTGAATTGCATCCCATTCCCTCTCATAGGGGTGTGAATCCCGGCAGTGGAATACTGTAAGGCCGATTATGTTATGAACACTAAGGCTTCTGAAAAGATTTGACCACTTTTGACCATTATATTTATGGTAGTGTTAGTTTCTATGGTAAAAGATAGAAAAATATTGAACTACATACATTACATTCCAACCGAAATAAATTGGTTCAATCCCAAAAGTATACAAAACGATGTTTTCAATACAAAATATTTCAATATGAAAATAAATATTTAAATGTCTTACAGAAAGATGTTTCTAGTTTGTATATGCAGGTATGAGTTTAAACGTTTGCAAACGTTAATAAAAAAAAATGTTAATCCTTTTTCAAACAATAATTATAAAGCTAGCATAAAAGAAAATAGAACTCAAGCGACACGCTTCAGGCACTCACATTTATATTTAACTTCATAACCATGATAATAATTCTAAAAATAAAAGTAACAGCTGAACTCAGATGGCGAACGTTAAAAAAGATTCATGTTTTAACTTTTAACACTTCTCAAAAATAAATCTAGGTCAGAAAGTTAACAGAACAACTTCAAAAGAATCACGAGGGTGTCGGAAAAGAAAAAAAAGAATACTTTTTAAAAGGAAGGATTTTTTTTCAACTGGCTACTCAGCAATCTTTGTTCGGCGACGAACGATATAAAATTTCCATGACACAGAATAACAATATATATAGTACATAATATTTTTCGCAGAGGAAGTCTTTTGCATAGAAATCTGAGAGATTGGCTTTGTTCGGACGCACAAACAAGCAAGGTTTGTGCTCAAAGGCATTCGGAGTCTGAGCACAGGAAACGGTTCGATTGGACGAAAAAAAACTTCCTTTTTGTGTGTGAAGTGAAAAACTGAATTAATAACTTGTATATTTTCTGTTTTACTGCGGTTTTCTTTTTGTTGCTTTTCTCTTTTTGTTATTTAAGTACTGGCAAATGTGTGTTTGGAATGGTCGGGTTTATTAACGTTTTTGACGTTAGTGACAATGTAAAATTGTGTTTTTTTTTGTGATGGAAATTATAAAAATATGACTGCGGGATTGTTCGAAAGGGTGGTTCTGGAAAGCAAAGGACAATTAATGTTGTTCATGGTCTGGAGCGAGAAAGAATGGGTATCGGGGAAGCGGATGCAGAGAAAGGGCTTGCACTATTGCAAATGCTAGCTTCTTACAAGCAGCAACCCTAGCAAGCCCCAGCCGCCGCCACAGGAGCTGCCCTGGACGTCGGAAGTCATAAGAAGATTTCCAGAGACTATAGATCATAGCTCATGGCTTTTGGACGACGAACGGTTGATATCTTGCCGTTTGGTAGTCCGGTGAGTATCAAGCCACAGCCAATGTTGCATAGTATGAAGACACACGCATCTCAAAGATCTGTTGTTGTTCTTCAACCAGAGAACTTGGTCAATATTTATTTTTATCACAAAAAAAAAGTGGAGAAATAAAAAACTTTTTGATAAATAGGTTCTACAAACAAAAAAGAAAAACTATAAAATGCCAAATAACTAATTTCGGTAGTCAATAATTTTTATTTTGTATCTTTTATTTTTTGTGTACAACACGTTTCAACTTTCATGATAGCAAAGCATTAATAAAATATCATTTCGCGTTTTTTGTGACGAAAAAAAATGTTGCTTTTAAATCAAAAGCTATCCTGTGAGAGACCAGTTTATATGGTAATGTGAACCGATATTTTCCCCTGGCGTTTGAAAGCAATCAGACTAGTGTTATGATTGCAATCGAAATGTTAATACGTTGATGGATTTATGCGTCTACCTGTATGTATTAATGTTTCACTGTATATACGATATTTAAATGGAACTATGCACACCCCTGGGTAGGTACTATAATTAGAAAATTAAGTTACAATCATAATTTTAATTACAATTTTATTTCAATGCTTAGATAGTGTTTTTTTAGTAAATTTGTTCTTCTTCTTCTTAGCGTGTCGATGGCAAAACTCATGACACAAGGCTGATTTTGTAAGTGAACTTCTTTACCCTAACTAGGGCCTTTTAGAGTAAATTATTTATTTTAAATAGTATCCTTATTGTAGACAAATTAAAGATATGAGCATTGCTGCACGACATTGGTAATGCATCGGTAGCAGTACCTAGATAGGTACACCGAGTCTTTATGTGAGCGTGCGGAGACACACAAGCCCACACAATCCAATACTAAATAACTATCCAACAAAATATTAGCAACATTAACCTAGCTGGTTAATCCCCCCAATCATAATAAAAGCATACTGAAGCACTGCTCCCGATCCAACAAAACCAACCAAACTATCTAAGCAAAACCGATTTCCTCTCTAATAAAATTGCGCATATGTAACACAGCAAATACGTCCCTTATACAAACAAATTCCCTCGCTCTCGCTTCCATATTTGCTTGTACGTTTACATATAATACGGCCAAGTATAACGAGCAGGCTAACAAGACCATCTTCCTTTTGCTACACGTGCAATCTAATTTTTCCGTATGATCTGATGAGATGGTACAGCTGACACCGACGGCTCGCTTCGTTAGCCGCTGCAGAGCAAATCGGATTTCTTTGAGATGAAATTAGCAATCGCTTTGAAGTATTAACACCTGGTGTACGAGTTGAGTATGAATCGTAAGAGGGCTGTGCCTAATTGAAGTCTGGAAGGTAAGGAGTTGTGCAGTAGGAGAAATAGGGAGGCATTTACGCCTAGAAGTAGTTATAAAGTAGGTAAGAGTAAGGTAGGCGAGCTAAAAGTTGAGTTTTCTTCCAAAACATTGAGTGATTCCAAATAATCTTGCCTGGCAGACATCGGGCCTAGTAGACCCCATCAGTGTCCACTGTCCATTTTGTTATAGTATTTGTCGTGAGATTTTACAGAATAAGTATTATTGTGTTTCCTGTTAGCTACAATCGCCCATCTTTAAGTCAAGAGTGAACAGGTTAGTTCTAAGCAAGTGTGTTCGTATCGTCGGATTCCATCACGTGCTAGTGATCAAGTACGATCCTACCAACAGTTACAAACAGAAACTTATTCTGTTCTGTCATTACACATTATTCATCTTATTGTTCACTATCATCAAATTCACCATAACATTAATTTCTGAATCATCACATACAACTCTACAACGAAACATCGATATCTAATTAGCTAAAACACACAGTAACAACACCTGTCGATATTTGTATTTATCGATATCGCTCCCATGCGTTTACAGTGCTATCTACACTGAAATCATGATTCATTAGGCCACTATCCGATATCTTTGGAGGGGATTGCCATCGCTTTGAGCTATTAACACACTGATTTACGAAGTCCCTCCGAATGGTAGGTTTATCGTAATGATAGGGAACCTACCTCATTTGGCCGGGTATTGATTTGGAGCTAGAAAGGGATTCGATTAACGGAGGCAGGTACGCGTTTTTGTCAGTTTTTGATTGGATTTTCAAGTAGATGTTTTTTTTAGTGCTTTGTCGTTATACATACCTGCAAATTAGAACTGTGACCCTATTTTCTAAAATCTGGGCGTATGAAAACCTTTTAGCACTTTATTTCCTTTTAATAAAATAAAAAATAAATGTGGAAAGTTACCAAAGGCAGAAAACCATTTAAAAATAAAGACCACATTTATTTAACTAGCCTATCTACAAAATTACATCCAGTATGAAAAGGAATTTGAGAAAAAGCGTACTATGTGGCACAAAGGTTTAATCTGCAGTCGTTTTTATGACATATCACGAGATCTAATGAGTCCATTTACATTTTCATCAGGATAACAGCTATATTTTTATTTTTTAGCCCTCGCTTTATTCAAACTTATGTATTATTTTCTTATTTTCTTTTTTTAAATAAAAATAATACTTTATTTTTATTTACATTATAATTAAATATGTATTTAAAAACATGGAAAATAGTTACCACCACCGGTATCGTTAACAGGACCCAAGCTACCTTTGGTCATACCTATCTCAGGAGATAGGAACCTACTAACAATACGTCTAAAACTGCAGCTTTGTGGATCAAACACTGGTTCCAGCTGTTTAACGAGAACCTTAATGTAAAGTGTTGATTAAGGATATGGTCTGCTGTTACTGCTGTGCAACTCCCCTTCCATTTTATATCTTAGGCGATCTCTGGCCAAGTTTGCCCCGTAAACATGATTAGATCGCCTAGACCTTCATGTCTGTCGACCTAGACGGAACCGTCCTCATGTAACCTGTCCAGTCGGTGTCTATCTCACCTATCTAACCGGGTATCTACTACCTAGCTTTTTTGTCCAAAAATCTGCTACTTGAGTTTTGTAAATCTACTACTTCTCGATACTCATCATCATCATTACCAAAATGGCGGCCACTGCTAGACATGGGCCTACTCCAAGGGTCATCACAATTACCGGTCTGTGCGTCCCGCATCGATTGTATTCCCGCAATCCTCACTAGGTCGTCGGTTCACGCTATGGGTGGTCTTCCTACACTACGTCTTCCGATACGTAGCCGCTACTCCAGAATCTTTCGGCTCCGTCAACCAACTATTCTACGTGAAATAGCCCTCCCTGCCTACAGTTACTTAAGCTTGACAATTCTTTAGGCTAAGGGCCTGTTTCACAATGTCTGAGTAGGCACTACTCACTGAATAAATTCAAAAATGTGACAGATTTTGTATGAAATGATCTGCCAAGTAAGATACTCGAAACTTAATCATAGGTGGTGAAACAGCCCTAAACTAATAAACGGCCCTAAGTCCGTAACCTTGGTTCTCCTACGGGTATCTTTATTGCAATTACCATTATCTTTTTTATACATTTTCGTGTACAATAAAGATAATTCCATTATAGGCACTCCACTTGCGGTAGTTATTTCAAAAATAAGAAAATAAAAGCACAAAAGGCTCTATTCTGAAAATGGTATAAAAGATACGCCTTACTAATGTTATAAGTCTAGGTACCTTTAGTCTGGTGTAATTAGATTTAGCAGATAAAGCCTGTTATCTCCTTGGCTAGCACCTCAGATAATTCTGACTTTGTCTTTGTTGTTTCGACTGAAGTCTTTTTTTTACATTTTTTTTTTAATATAACTTATACAAGTGCTTGACTGCAATCCCACCTGATGGTAAGCAGTTATGCAATCGTTGATGGTGAGGCTATTCACTCTAGTCTTAAAGATACCCAAATTATAATCGGACGGAAAGACCACAGCAGGCAAATTGTTCCAATCCTTTGATGTACGCGGTTTCGACAAAGTAAGGATGGATACTCGCCGTACGACGGACATAGCGTTGTAGTTGTATTAAAAAAAAAGGGGTGAGCTAAGGTGTCAACCACGATATGTAGGACATACGACTATTTTGTATAAAAAACTGTTTGAATCAAATCCAAAATATTATCTAGTGGCTTTGTTTAGAACATCACTCCTCACGGCCTGCTCTTCGCCAGAGACACCCGAGGCATTGGGAGTTGTAGATTGATTCTCGGCTATCATAGGCACGAACATCAAAACGGTGAGCAATGTGTACCTACCTCGCCGCCTGGTGGTTCAATAAGGTCCAAATCCGAGTCAAAGTGTCTCAAAGCAAGAAGAATTGGCCAGATTAACAGGGACGGTGAGGCCTGTGCTTAAAGGAACTCAGCGGGTTTTAGTCAGTAAAAGGCTGATCCCTTCCACTCCACTCTAGAGCTAGAAAAGTCATTGGCGAATTGTCTACCTAAAAATGGGTAATTAGTAATAAACATATGCTCTGCTCGAACTTGGTATGATGGACCAAACCCGATGTAACAATTTGAGCATTGTGTTGTCCCAGTTAAAGTAGCAAATATTATAAAGGATTCTTACTTTTTTCTCAAAGAAGAACAGACGTAATGAAGAAGGAAACAGGTTGGAAGCGACGACAAACAAGCTCAAACTAGATTGCACTACAATTTTTTATTATTCAACCTGTTTTATTTTATTTTTTAAGTTTTTCTAGGACTTCAGAGGAGAAACTAGAATAATACACTTCACAGATTCGAGTTTACTATAGCGTTATCACATGTTATTTTTGCATAATGTTGTGCTCGTTAGATAGTAAGTGATAGTTAGTAATTCTTCTTCTTCTTCTTCTGCCTGGCGTTAATCCCGGCCATTGCCAGGGTCCGCCTTCCGACTAAGTTTATTTATTTATTTATTTTATTTTATTTTATGTATATTAGGAAAACTTACAGCTAACATATTAGAGTAAAACATTACCTATAACAACAACAACACACATCAACAGCGTATAACAACGGGTACGGGTACGGGTATTAACAGCGTGAGTGTAGACACAGATTTATCCACTAAGTTTTCTCCACTTTGCCCGATCTTTAACATCCTTCTCAGTGAGGCCATTGGCTCTCATGTCGGACTTGACGACGTCCAGCCAGCGCTTGCGAGGGCGACCACGGGACCTAGCCCTAAGTGATAGTTAGTAATTATGTCGGTCAAATGATCAGTCTGCTCTAAGAAAGGGAATGGGCCGTAATCTAACATATAGACCCAATGCGGATTGGTTAATCACTTCGATCTATTAATCATTTCGATCGATCACTTCGATATATCTCTGAAGTTCTAGGACATGCTGGTTTCCTGACGATGTTTTTCTTCACCGTTTTGAGAGTAGTGTTAATGTACTAAACTAAGTAAAGTGCCTACCTGGGTTTGAACTCACAACCTACAACTCGTAAGTTGGGGCCATCACCATTAGGCTACTACAGCTCCTTACTAAAATACTTGTTTTAGATACAGAATTAACTGAGGCAATACGAATCTAATCAAAGAGTTTGGGCGATATTATTTCATCAGATATAAACCACAGAAATAATGAGTACCAAAGCATGGTTAAGTAGTCCATATGCAAGAGATTGTTCCACTATCCGGCGCTTTAATAATTGACTGCCCCTCAGAAATCTCAAGCAGAGACTTAAACACAAACACTCATATCAAAAAACATGACTTCAGAATATACATTTCTTGAAACCAGTCCAATTTCTATTTGTAATTATGTTGTTTTTTATTTTTGATATTCCCCGTTCAAAAATAAAAAACAACATAATCTAAAACCATTCACAACTTATCCGGTCTTGCAGTGGAACAGCTCGCATGACCCAATTGCAACACAGCCATACATGTCCGTACACCAGACGTTACTCGTAAACTTGTGACGTAACAGTCGCACTTTGCAACAATATCCCCATTTTATACGATAAGCGGTCTGTTCACAATCAGCTCTGCAGTGGATAATCAACGCTTACTTATCATTGACCAAGCCTTTTTCCCAACTATATTGGGGTCGGCTTCCAGTCAAGCTAGATTTAGATGAATACCAGTATTTTACGAGGAGCGACTGCCTACCAGACCTCCATAACCCATTAATTGGGGTAACACGCTACTTCATGGCAAGACTGGAGTCAGATTTACTGGCTTCTGACTATCCGTAACGACTGCCAAAGATCTACAAATGACAGCCGGGGCCTACGGCTTAACGTGCTTTCCGGGGCACGAAGGAAACTCGGTATGTAAAGATGGTCACCCATCCACAGACCAAGCGTTGCTTAACCTTGAAGATCGACCCGTGCGGCTGTTATTATCTAGCCACGAGTTCCTCCCGAACACCAGACGTTACTCGTAAACTAGTGACGTAACAGTCGCACTTTGCAACAATATGTACCCATTTTATACGATAAGCGGTCGGTTCGCAATCAGCCCCACAGTGGACAATTGTACGTTTACTGTTACTTGTTAATTACAGTTATATGGATAAATAAAGTGTTATAATTATGCTCCTGGCTCTCGTAAAGTGGAAGTTTAAAACTGTGTTGCTTTGTTAACCGGACGCTAGTTTTTTTGGATTGGGGAATTAATTGTTCCTATAAAAGTCAGACGGTAATGCAATTACGTTGGTAGTTTTAGTCAATTTAAAGAAAAAAAGGCGAAAAGAAAGAAAACGTGTTTATTCTGCCCGAATAGATGGACAATAAAATTCTGCAATCAGTCGGGCCATGCGGGAATCGAATCACTATAGACACTAGAGAGAATTCCTGTATTTGTTGAAATTTTATTGAGTATCGGTTACTTAATCTTCATAACTGTCTTAACATTTGTCGGAACAGCATTTAAAAAACCGGCCTAGAGCGTGTCGGGCCACGCTCAGTGTAGGGTTCCGTAGTTTCCAGTCCGTCACAATAAGTGTCCCCAATTTTCCAAAAACTGTTCATCCCATCAAGTACAAAATAATTTTCCTAGAAAGTCTTTATAAAGTTCTACTTTCCAGATTTTTTTCATATTTTCTAAAGTTATGGTTCAAAAGTTAGAGGAGGATTATTTCCGAAATTATTGATATTATCAAAAAATTATTGTAAGTAGTAAACCCGTATTCATTTTTGAATACCTATCCAACAATATATCGCACGTTACGGTTGAAATAAAAAAAAAATCACTTTCCACTTTACATGTAGGGGGGCTACCCTAATAAAACATTTTTTTCCAATTTTTATTAAATAAAAAAAAAAAAAAAAATGTTTTTATTTTACATAGGCCTACATGGGCACTTATAAAAAGTCGAAGCTAGTGCACGGTTCCAAATTGGTCGTTTCCTATGGAGAAGAACCGGCAAGAAACTCCATGGTTACTCTTTTCAAAAAAAATGATTGGGTTTACAATATTTTCACATTACAAAACAGACACATATGCGAGGACAGTGTAGACCAATCAAAATTGTAACCCAAATAAAAATAGATTCAATCAAAAACTGGGTTGAATTAAGTAGTAATTAAAATTCGTAGTCTACAGTGTTCTCTCATTCACACTTTAAGAGAGAGGCTATATAAATATGAGAGAAAAGAAATCAAACCTATCAACAAATTAGTTTTTATCAAAATGAAATCACGACTTAATGAAATTAAGGTGATTAATATCCAAATAATATAAAAATATTGCAAAAGCAACGTGTTGAGTAAAAAATAAATTTATGAGTAATAATATTTTATGAAATAAAACAAACATGGAGCAGTTAATAGACAAATTTACACAATAATGTTACCAGGGGGCCACATGTGCAGAAGCAGTTATTTCCAAACAAGCGCGTCTTCGACATAGTCTCTAACCTTGTAATATGCTTTTTTGGTTAGGACACGCTTAATATGGGTTTTGAACTTTCCCTCGCTAAGTTCAATAACCGACTTGGGCAACTTATTATAAAAGCGTATACTATTGACAAGGAATGACTTACTGGTCTTAGCTAGTCTCCATTTTGGTAATACGATTTGATGTTTGCTACGCGTATTTTTGTCATGTAAATCGCTTCTAATTTTAAAAAGTCCTAGGTTTTTGCGTACATACTTTCCAGAATATAAAGCGAGGGCAGAGTTAGTATATCAATTTCTCCGAACGTATTTCTAAGGGACTCACGGGGACCCATTTTATAGATAGCCCGGATTGCTCTCTTTTGCAGTATGAAGACTGATTCCACATCAGCGGCAGACCCCCACAATAAGACGCCGTACGACATAATACTGTGGAAATAGGCATAGTATACTAATCTAGCTGTAGCTACATCTGTCAATTGCCTTATTTTTCTTACTGCATACGCAGCTGAGCTTAATCTACCTGAAAGAGTTCTAATATGAGTGCCCCACTGAAGTTTAGAATCAATAGTTAAACCTAAGAATACAGTTTCCGTAATAGTATCAAGTTTTTTGCCGTCAAGCATTAAATTAAGGCCCACTTGAGGAACAATTGGTAGTGAAAATATTTTACTACTTTGTCGGCGTGATTGATATACATATTAGTACCAAATTTCAGCTTTCTAGTGCAAACGGTCACAGAGATTAAGCGAGGACGGACGGACAGACATGGCGAAACTATAAGGGTTCCGTTTTTGCCATTTGGCTACGGAACCCTAAAAACACTATGTTCAGATAAAAATCAGGGGCCTTACACGTCAAAATGTCAGGTGCACGAGCGAGAAAAAGCTATTTCTTATTTAATTGTACAAAATCTATAAAAGCATTTTATTCAAGCTTCATTACTTTCAGAATTCAGAATTCTCCAAACTTCAAAAGAAAAATAACACCTAGAAACTTACTTGAGCTCCTTCACCCTTTCACTAAATAAATTAACTCAATCTAACAAAAAGAAAGGGGTGAAAATCCATTACTTACTAATGGCTAGTTACGTGTCTAATCTACTTCATTTATCTTATCTAAACTTTCATTTAATCTAAAGATAGATATTATTTATGTTACTAGGGTTACTGAAAACTTGGGTCAATTTTCAGAAGTGTTCTTGTTTCGGCACCAAGTTTTTCAGCACCCAAGCTATTCCCGATGCACCATAGGTATTTTGGATTGGGATTTTGTATTGGTTACTATACTCCGTCTAATGAAAGCGCGACCTAAGAAAAAGAGGTTAAATCCAAAAATGTTGTATATGGTATTACTAACTAGTAGGAGAATCATGTCTTGACACTTCACTATTTTTTTTATTTTTTACAGTTGCGGCTGAATAATGTTCCCAATTAAATTTAAAAAACAACTCCAGGTCGCGCTTTCATTAGACGCACTAAATCATCTAAAATACCTATTCGTTGCGTCGCTTTTCATTTTGCTGACTGTACTCTCGTTCCAGTTTATGCTCTTTTATGTGTGTTACTAAAACGATAGTTTATTTGACGAGAAAAGTAGCGAAAGAGGCGGCCGCACGCGACAGGGCATGGCCCTGACGCCCCCGCCGCCGGGATACTGATCCCGATTTCTAGCCACCGTAGGCGCGTGCTTGCGAACGGCGAGCAATGGGTAGCTCGTCATCCGGGCGTCCAGCAACAGTCCGGACCAAGTCCAGGTCATCGACAGCGAGTATTGTTCCACGCGCGCCTCAAAGCGATGTCAGCAAACTGTAGGGGCCCGGCGGGTCGAAGTCTCCTGGGGCCTGTGTTGACGAGAGAACCCCGGGTCCCCGACAACAGAGCAAGGAAGGAACAAGAGTGGGTTTTAGTCAGTAAAAGTCTGACACGCCCTCCTTCGCTCTCCCACTCTGGGCAGAGAAGGAGGGCCCTTCTCTGCCCAGAGTGGGAGAAATGGGAGAAGTAATTTTGATGATTCCCACCTTAAAAAATCTAAACATTCTTCTAATCTAAAGATAGATGTTATCTACTAAGGTTACGATTTTCATTTCGCTGACTGTACTCTCGTTCCAGTTTATACTCTTTTAAGTGTGTTACTAAAACGATACTTTATTTGACGAGAAAACTCAGTCTAGTTTTATTCGAGTTTATGTTTTATTAAGAGGATAGTTTAGTAAGTTCTGAATGCCATTAGTTTAAAGTTTGAACTAGATTTAGATAAATAAGTTCTGAAATGTTTTATACCGTTTTGAATGAACTTAGGCATAAAATGGAGGTCGTAAATCTTATCGCTTTCAAGCCTTTTAAGATATTACATGAAGGATTTCAATAAAGCAAATGGATATAAATGATCATCTTATAAATTGTCTCCTTTATTTTAAAACAGTTGTCGCTGAAATTTTGCCCTGGGACCTTTTGTTTTTTTTTTTTTGTAGGCCGGATAGATACCAGTACTAGAAGTACAGAAGAAAGCCATGGCACTATTTTAAAAATATATAATAATTTACACCATAAATACAAAATTAGACACCCAAATCTTTGTAGGGGCCTAGTAGACGCGTTCGATTAGGTCATGGGAATTTTTGAAAGAAATACTGTGCTCCTGGACAGCAAAGGGCAACTGAAAGACACAGGGTAATTAGGCTTTAGTTGGTAAAAGTCTTATACGCCTTATCCCACTGCCCTAGAGCTAGAAAAGTCACTGAATCAGTCGCCTCAAAAAAAACAATAAAACTGTTCAGATGGAAAGTTTGGAATTTTTAAACCTTTTACGAACCATATTTTGAAGGTTCTTACTATACCTAAACGCAAAATTTATTTTTATACTATCGGGAAAGAAGAAGAACGAACTAATTAATCACGCAACAATATTGAAATCCTAAACTAACAAAAGACTCAATCAGTTACCACAAACTATGGTCCTATAACAGCAAGTAGAACGCAACAGAACTTTATTCCACGTTGAAGTAACGACAATAAAAGCTGGCATACTGCAGCGACGCCTGACGGCACTTCCGACACTATCTAGACATAGATGAATGTGCTCGAGATTGTTTCAAAATGGAAATCAATGAATCAATTTAGTTGGAAAATTTGTAATTTATAAACCCTTTTGCACCATATTTTGACTCTAACAAACCACAAGTTGATGACTTTCTCAACGCTAAACGCAAATTCATTTTTATAATTATTATCTAGTCATAAGAAGAATATATTATATTAAATGAACTTCCACTCAAAACTAATTAATCACGCAACAATATTAAAATCTTAAACTAACAAAAGGCTCAATCAGTTACTACAAACTATGGCCTTATAACAGTAAGTAGAACGCAACAGAACTTTATTCCACGTTGAAGTAACGACAATAAAAGCTGGCATACTGCAGCGACGCCTGACGGCACTTCCGACACTATCTAGACATAGATGAATGTGCTCGAGATTGTTTCTCTACTATTACTTGCATTACTTATCGAGCCGTGTGCCACTTGAGTTTAATTTCATGCTGCTCGACTTTCGAATGTCATCTTTTGCTGTGAACTTTCTCTATGTAGTTTTTTGTCAACTTTGCTTTTATTGGCTTCAACTTTTTCTTTAAATTCGATTTTTTATTCAATTTCAGATATGACTTGATTTTCTATATCGTATTAATTGCTAGCGTCATTTTTGTTGTTTAAGTCAGTCATATAGCGTTTTGGAAACCAATATGTTTGACGACATTATGTAGATGAAGTTGAACGTACTTCTGATAGTTTATTTACTATTAGGCTCTTTATAAACTGCTGGACTTCATTATCAATGATTGCATCACTGCTTACCGTCAGGTTGGATCACAGTCAAGCAATACTTTATGTCTATTAAAATATTTGCATTTTTGATTGCGCCGTGTGCCACTTGAGAAAGCCTGTCATTTTTTAAGTTTTTTTTTTTGCAAATTTCACTACTTTTTATAATAATTTTTATATCTTTTCTGCCAGCTTTGTCATCACTAATTTTGTAAATGAAATCAGTCGTCTTTTACTCTGATTTACCATTGGTGATTTCATTAATTACGTTTATCTTCGTTTGCTCCAATTAAATACTATTCTCTTCTTCGCGTCCTTTTTTATTCACCTTAATTTTTCTTTCTCACCTTTATTTCTACCTTCAGTTTTGTTAATTTTCTAAATTAGGTGGCCATTTTAACATAACATGATTCCTCCGTACCTTGGAAAGTACGTTTAGGAATTGGTCCCAACTATCATTTTGTGATCTTTGACCTTTATTACGGATAATCAACAGCTAGGAAATCTGATAACAGTCTTGCTTAAGGGTATTGCGTTATCCAATCACGGGGTGGTAGAGGTCAGATAAACGGATTCTGCATGTATATCTTAGCTGAATTCAATTAGTTTGGATACGACTCAAATGTGGTGTGGCAAACACTAGGTAGATTGATTGATTTGATAAAAAATAATCTTATTTTTGTATGTTTTAACAAATAGGACAATGACAAACAATCTACTACCATCAGGTGGGATCGCAGTCAAGCACTAGTTTATAACAATAAAAAAAAATCACAATATTTTAATACTGTAAATTTTTTTGATTTAGTTTACTTAATCTTCCTCGTGTATTAAACTGTATGTATTTATCATTACTTTTCTTGTCTAAGTATTAAATTGACGGTATATGTATAACCACTGATCTTTGCATTCTCCAATTTGTTCCACTACTTTAAGCAACAGAACTAGAATATTATGTTTACCACCAAAAAAAATCCTAAAAGCTACCATTTTTTCTCCTCATGAACACTGTCTTGGGCGAGGCTCAATGTCTAGTTTCTGAACAATAAACAATCCCTTCATATTACTAGCGTGAGACTAGAAACAGCTGACACATCATTTCATTTTCCTCCTATTTCTACATCATTACGGCAATAAATAAAACAAAATAAAGAGCACTTAACTACAAGACAACTCATCATCTGCCTAGCCTTTTCCCAACTATATTGGGGTCGGCTTCCAGTCCAGCTGGATTTAGCTGAAGACCAGTATTTTACGAGGAACTGCTGCCTACTAGACCTCCACAACCCATTAACTGGGGTAACACGGTACTTCATGACAAGACTGGAGTCAGATTTATTGGCTTCTGACTATTCATAACGACTGCCAAAGATCTACAAATGATAGCCAGAACTCGTTATGTTAAATGGTCACCCATCCACAGACCAACCTTGGCAATCGTTGCTTAACCTTGAAGATCGACCTGTTTGGCTGTTATTATCTAGCCACGAGCGCCTCAATAAATAAAACAAAAAAAGAGCACTTAACTACAAGACAACTACTGGAAAAATTTAAAAGAAGGTATACTGCGTAATGAATTTAATACTCAACAATAGGAGTACGGGACACGACACTAAAAGGCTAACTTTAGTAAGAGCACCACCATTTTACGATAGTGGAATGGCTGAAGTTTGCATCGAGTACTCTAAATGTCTTTATGATTCCCTCAGACATCATAAATTGATATATATTCTGAAATCTACACACTCTGCACTTACTATTACAAAAATGGTCTTGAGAAATAGCTGGAGTGTTTTCGTGTATACTTCGAAATACATGCTTTTATATGGGCTTGTAAAGTTTTCATATCAAAACTTGGATTTAGTTGATGATATTATTACAAGGTTTTATGACGAGAAGTGGGTACGGTAATATGTGGAAGATAAATGATATAGAGGTCTCTAATTGAGTGAGTTGGGAAAAACGGGCAAATTGTTACGGCTTTACAGTGAATGTTTAATCGCATGTAGTTTTTTTACGTTGAGAAGATTTTCAGGTTGGATTTCTATAATCTTTTATAAACAGCTATTGAAGTTGTTTAATATTATATAGTTTTGTTTTGATCAAGTAAGACCATTTTTTTCATATTACTCAGCATTTGCATAAAGATCGTTTTAAATCTCATCAATCCTCATTTTTCCTTCCCTACTGATATTATCAATCTAACTCCAAAGAGTATGTATTTAGCGGCTAAACGGATTTAGATCAAATTTGGCGCACAAGTAGACCATGTCCTGGAATGGGACATAATTATGATATAATATCTTTTTCACCCAGGACAATGTTTACTCAGGATATTTTTTAGTTTCATGCGAGTACAGACGCTAGCTGAAGTTAGTTTGTTATAAATGTAGCTGCCCGATAAAAAAGGCACAGAAACGAACACGAAAATTCCCTTATCGCTATTGAAAATGCCACATTTTTGCCTTTTTACGGTAAAACTATCAGTAAATAAAATATAGTGCAAACCTATTCATGGGAAAATATTTCCCGAGTCCCAAACTACCTTACAATTTGGCGAAATATCAATAACTCGGAGCACTTGTAAGGAAAATATTTCCGGTTACGTGAATTTTGAGCACAGTTTATATCTATTTGGCAATAAGACGAGTTTTCAATAATACCGTCTGCTGAACGAAATGAGATTTTTACTACGGTAGTAATAATTTGATAGAATCTGGGACACGATTTTCAGGATCGAAGCAACGAAATCACATTAGAAGGCGTTTTTTCCAATTTTATTATTAAGTTTTACGGCAATTTTCATTTCGTTCTAACAATAAAAAGGTTCATAGTACATATTTCTTAGAATGTATGTGTTTTTGGCTGTTCGGTAGAAATAATAGGGCGTGAATTATTTGAGTACTGAATGGAATATAAGCTTTGGTGTGGGTGTTGTTCACCAAGTTTTAGTTATTTTTTTATATATTTTGTACCTAAAAAATAATTTTGTTAAGAGCACAATTCAATTTTGTGGAGGGTTTTAAACCCACCAATTTTTTTTTCAAATGCCCTTTGCCAACGAGTTAATGTTTCTATTTTTGGTTATTACTGTGATTTTTCTCATTTTTTGCGTTTTTAAGCCACGTTTGTGCCTTTATTATTTGACTACTTTTATTTAAAAAAGAATTACTATTTTAAGAGTACAATAAAGTTCTATTCACACTAGTGTTTTCTATGAATACCATTATACATTCATAAAAGAATATTTCATTATTCCGCAAGAAAGATAACAATGAAAGAATCCAAGTTGAGTTTTTTTCAATTTATAACAATCTTTGAAACAGCAAAACAATATAAAAAACCTTAGAGACTCGAAGTTGATAATAAATCTTACCTTTTTATAGAAAAATGCACCTTTTACTTTGAAAGCTTTTCAGAATTTCTTTATTTCTGGATTAAGGGTACCTATCACGAGGAAGCTCGACGTTTCCGTACTGATTTAAGATGAGAACGAAAAGAAAACAGAAGGTTTTCATGTTTCATTCAAGTGTTCCCAATTAGGCTACTTGAATTCTTTAGTGTTATGTTAAAAGTACCTCCTCTGTTTGTTCTGTTTTTAGGGACCATTTGTGACAATGAAAGGACAATTTAAATTAAGAATCCGTTACTACTAGTTGAATATAAATTGTACTGTTGTAGCATTGGCATTAGCATTAGCGGCCTTATAATGTTCCCACTGCTGGGACTCAGGCCTCCCTTCTAGGAAAGGGTAGAGAGGGAGAGGTACTGTTGTAATTGTATTTTATTGTTTGTAGTTATGATTTTTACAGTATCTTGATATTTGGTCTATCTTAGTGGTTTTCATCTTTTTTTTGAACGGGATCTACTTTGGTTTCTTTGTTGTTAGCAGAGACTAATAGTTCAGCAGAATACTTAACTACTTTATTAAAAAAAAAATCACAATGGCATCATTAATTTCAACACTTGTAGCACACTTTTTTATCATAGGTAGGTTTGTGGTTGACTTATAGAAAACCCAATATTTCTGATAGAAACTTAAAATCTGTTCGTATTAATTTACCTTCTGGGCTTAAAAGTTTTATCTTTTCTGTTGGGAACTGCGGATATATCTGCACTTGCTAATACGAGTATGTGGTAAGACTTTCATTGAATCTGGACACAAGTCTTTATAATATAGAATATTTCATAGAGACTTACCCATAATCATTTGGCTTGCAGTAGTCAGCAGTTTCACATCGTTGTTGGCGTCCTGTGTTTCAAGTCTAACCGTGACATTGAGAGGATCTAAGGTCTCATCACCAGCTCTACCATGAAGAGTCACTAGGATGGCAGTTGTTTTCCCTGGCACTGCTACCTCTGGTGCCACCACTGAGAATCCGCTGAAAAGAAGAAAAATGTTTTTTAAAATATACATAGGATTTTTATCAATTTTATTACAGCTTACTTTTACAAATTTTTTAAATCATTTTTTATATAAGTTACTTTCGTACCAGTGTGACGATCTCAATCCCTTTAAACTACTGCAATTTCATAATAAAAATGTATCTAGTTTTTCAAATGTATGAAAAAATATAACATTTTTGCTGCCTTACAATTAGGTTTGGCAATATGCCATTGAAAACTCCTTCATCCATTGCGGAAAACTTCAAAGCCTTTGAAATAATGTTTCTCTTGTCATTGTATCAGATACATTCCACCAACATGATGTACGTCTTATATTTTTCTACACACCGCATAGTTAGGGAAGGCTACTTATGCATACAATTTATAAATTTCGATGTATCGAAATACACTTACACACTGCTTTTGTTGTTAGAGCAAAGAAATAAAAAAATAAACCCTTAGTGAAGACGATAATTTGTTGACGTTAGATTTAATCTCAAATAAATCGAATTTATACTTTTGTTTGAAACTAATCACCTCTTTACCAAAAATTGATTCGAGTTTATTTTTATGTCACAAGATATTTTATTTTCTACAAAAACATCTACACACCTATCCAAAACAAATCTCTCGCAGCGAATCGACCGCAATCTGATTTTGACAACTGGCCAAATTCTCATCAACAAAAACGAAATAAAATTCCGCTCGTAACTGTAGTTGGCCAACGAGGAACAGTGGAACAGTAAGTTGCTATCGGCATAAAAGTCAAACATCAAACAACATAGGTCAATAAAATTCAATTCTAAGCATAGGGAAATATTGAAAACTCTCCAAACCAAAGTCTGCATTGCGACAAATCGGTTGGACACGTTCGAATTATTGTATTTTCCTACGTGTGCACAGAATACTGAATTTTGTTTGACGAAACCGTTCGTGCTACATCCTGTTTGAGTGCAAGAACGCGCCTACGTCTGTTTGAGTTTCCTGATACTGTTTAGTTAGTTTTAAACTATGCACTCAGATGTTCATTGTTCATTACTGTAGCATTGTCTGCTTTGGTTTGTTTTGTTTAAAGCTCTAAACTTCTAAGTTTAATTTTATTCTATTCCATTTCTAGCGAAATCTCTTCTCCAAATAACTTTTATTAATCTTCTTCATTTCTTTCCTCTTCCTCTTTGCCACGTTCTCATTTCCTTAATATCACGTGTATAGCGTTTTTATTTGCCACATCATATTTGATATACTCCATGTAATATTATGTTACGTCATAATAGAGGGAAACGAAGCAGAAATAAATATGACAAGCAAAAGAAATGGTGTTGTCTCTCGTGTAATTTTTTTATTTGCTAGACGAATAGCTCCATAATGTCTACTTTTGATAAGGGTAACAGTCGATATGTCGTGCACATCGGATGGGTATTTCCGTCGGAGACAAGATTTTATTTGTTTTCTTAGAAGAAGAACATTGAATGGCACTACAAAGTATCGGATGCTGCTGATGACATGGAAAATAACGACTAAGCAAAGATAGTAAACAAGGGTCATGACAATTTGTAAGTAAATATGAATAATAATTATTTGTAAAAAGATATTAGTTGAGAATGTCGTTGTCAAAATCTACATGAGTTAGGTATATTATTCAATAAAAAAGTAAGCTTATTATATTATAGCTTTTTACTATATTTTTCTTTTCTCATTAAATATCTACTTTTATTCAGATTTTTTATTAATTATATTAGTCGCACTAACTAGAAATTTAGTTTTACATCACGCAATTTAAACATGTATCAAGCGGACCGCATCAAATGACATCCAAAGTCCAAGGAAACTAAGTTTGAACGAACTCCAGTGCGGGCAGAACTTATTTCAAAACTAGTGTACTGTGGTTTCCGGGACAAGTTGCTTAGTTTATTTGTGCACTCGCTTTGCAGACGTGTGACGTTAGCTTTGAACAAAGCTTTATGATGCTTCCCTCTGTTTTACTACCACAAATAAACGATTTTTGTTATTTATTTTCTTGTAATTGGTATTTTCCTGGCTGCTGTTGTGTTTTGAAGTGATTTTCTACTGTTTTTGGATTTGTGGTTTGTTCTGGTTCGGGAAATAAGATTTATGATTTAACTTAAACGTTTTGAGAGAATGTGGTTAGCATGTTTAATGACGGTATTAGGACGTCAAATAATTTAGTTGTTTTACAGTTGCTTGTAGATAATAACAGCCGCACAGGTCGATCTTCAAGGTTAAGCAACGCTTGCCTAGGTTGGTCTGTGGATGGGTGACCATCTTAACATAGCGAGTTTCCTCCGTGCCTCGGAAAGCACGTTAAGCCGTTGGTCCCGGCTGTCATTTGGAGATATTTGGCAGTCGTTACGGATAGTCAGAAGCCAGTAAATCTGACTCCAGTCTTGCCATGAAGTACCGTATTACCACAGTTAATGGGTTGTGGAGGTCTGGTAGGCAGCCGCTCCTCGTAAAATACTGGTATTCAGCTAAATCCGGCTTGACTGGAAGCCGACCCCAATATAGTTGGGAAAAAGGCTAGGCAGATGATGATGATGACAGTTGCTTATGTTAATAAAAATACAAACACGAGTTTTTCGATGATGACGACAGCGTATGATAATAATCAAATCTTGACAAAATCAACAATTATGAAGCCAATGACCGACAATTCTGATAAGATTCTAATAGCAGGCTTGAGGCCCAGATATAACATCAAAGTAAGATATTATTAAACGTAACATACCCTATTCATGGGTTCAAAATTGTGTTATCTCACTAATCAACTGATACAATTCCGAAGCTTGGCAGAATGGCATAATTAACGAAACCTCGACGAGAATGTCAACAATATCCACAAATTCTTCTTTGGGATTCTAGTCACGTTTTGGTGCGAACGAAATTAATTACTTCCCGAAAGGTGGCCGACGTTGTAATTAGCGAGGCCAACTGAGAACCGAATACAGTCATTATCAAAAAAGTTTATAGGAAAATTGTGTCAGGAACCGACAGGAAGTCAAAATTCAAAAGAACTGCGGATATAGCAGAATCTTTATATCTGTTTACAGAAAAAACTCGATCCCGCCGCTCTGGCTTCGCCCACAAAAACAATGTATGTGGCGGCATGTACATACTTTTGGAACGAATTCGAATAACAAAAGGCTCACAAATGGACACTTGCCAACGCCCGTTCTACTCAATCGATACGAATCGCTCCAGAAAAGATTGCTTCTCACAGTTTCTCAGCTCCGTATAAGCTAGACGTTACAAAAGTGATAGCTTTTTAATGACCATTTTTATATTCGTAAATCCTAACTTTTCTCGTGAATTTTTATTCTTTTTAAATTCTACTTTGTTCTTGGAGTTGGCTGAACTTTTTGGGCTCAAATTCCAGTACGATTTGTTGGACTTTGTATCAACAAACCTGTGAAATCTCTTTGACGGGTATTTCCGTGCAAAACAAAGTGATAAATTTTGTGCGGTAACATTTTCCAAGCTTGAGTGACCTTCAAAGATTTTATAGAGGACGCTTAAGTTTTCATTTTATCCAAACATTTTGTGGGAGAGTTTTGCCAAAATAGTTTTATCAAGGACGCACAGTTTGATTGAAACATTATGGGGACTTAGCATAATATAAATTTATTTATTATACAGTTTTTAGTAACCTGTGTATTGTGTGACATAAAACAGGAATTTAGATTAGCATATTTGCTAACCTAGCTCTGTCCTTGAGACAGGGTCAATTGTTATTATCAGTAGTTTTTGTCGTCCACTTTTTTTTGTTTTTTTAGCTAAGCTATATTGTTCACGATTTAGGTACCTACTGAAATATCGTTGGCGATTTTTCAGACCGCAGTATGTAAAAACAAAATTACAGATTCAAGAGCGTTGAGTATGGGTTCACTCTTGTTTTCCGAACCCTTGATATTGCCGAACAAAAACAGACCCTTACGATATATTTTAAGTCCGGTGGCAGAGAAGTGGCGTGCGTTCGTGACTACATTGTTGGCAGTCGATACTTGACGCGGGTTGGAACGACTCGCTACAAATAAATAGGAATGGTAATGGTTCATACGTGATACCCGAAACGAAGGAAAAATCCTTGTGTCAAGGATATTTAGAGCCTTCTGGGTGTTTATGAAGAGGGTAAGCTTTTTACCATTTGTGGTTTGTTTAAATGTACTATGTGAGTAGTTTTTGGGGTAGGAACCTTTGAAATGATATGGAAAGTGTTTTTGTTCGACTCTCAAGGGTTGAATTTGGGTGACATTTTCGCTGAAATAAATCTGCACTGAATTATTAATGTAACAGAGTGTCAAAAAGTTAGGGGACTCTAAATTGTGATTGTATTTTTGCGCTTTCTTTTTTTAATCTAACCTTTTTATTCAACGTGCATTTTTTTCCTCAAAGGACAGTACCCAGTGCCCATTTTTAATTGGTTTCGTGATGTCGTGACGTTTATTTGGTGCGATCTTTTTTATGTGAATGTTTGAAGCTAGGGCAGTATTTCTTATATTATTTTGTATATGTCGTAGGATAATTTGATACTTCGAATCTTCGCGAAAATCCTAGGGGTTTTGCGAAATCGCGGATAATTAGACATAGGCGAAAAATTTTATCAAATCTTACTGGACAAAGTCAGGATTTTTGCGAAAATACTCGTTACTATAGTAAGATTTGATGTGCTCAACACTGATTGGCTACAATTTTGCTGGCTGACTTCTAATTGGTTCCTAGTTTGCCGATGATTAACTTCAAGTATTGTATCATAGAGATGACAAACAAAACACCGCTAAACCAATCTCGAAAGCATTGTTGTTGTTGAGTGGTTGACCAAGACTTTTATGATATATGACACTATGTACATCCGTGTAGCACTTTTATTTACCACTTTATTTAAGACCAAGTAGGTACACTATTTATGATAAAAAACAAACCACTTCTGCAATTTAACTCAGACACAAACGTAAACAAATAACGTGCGGCAACAAATGATTGACATTTAAGACGTCAACCAATCAGAGACGATCTCTTATTGAACGCGCTGACCAACCAATCAGCGTTCTTATTTCATAACAGCCAGCGTTTCGTTTCGCAATATTGCTATAATAACGAGTATTTTCGCAAAAATCCTGACTTTGTCCAGTAAGATTTGATAATTTTTCGCCTATGTCTAATTATCCGCGTTTTCGCAAAACCCCTAGGATTTTCGCGAAGGTTCGAAGTATCAAATTATCCTACGACATATATACATATTACATTTTAAGTCTCAGTCATATACATTGTAAGACGTAAGCTATACACCTATTTTTATCTTTTAATACATTTTTGGCGTCGTTTTATCCTTGGAATAGTGCCAAGTAAAGCTTATCTTATTTTTCTTATTTTTTTACCAACTTCAAATAAAAGCGGAGCTAAGTTCACAATTCGTCTGTATGATTTTTTTAACTTGTTCAGCGATATCTTCACCAACTATCGTATTTTGATGAATATATTTTATTTTTGCTTGCAAAATAGGACTTCATTTTGATTTGATGAAGATGTGATGAAGAAAGTTGAATATAGATAATGGAACTTTTCAATACGTAATAGAATTTTTTTTGATTCTAGGTTTCTTTACGAAGTTTTCCTACACTGTTATGAGAGCAATGGTGATTAAATAAAAAAACATAAAGTAATGCACCTGACTGAGTTTAACCTGCGATCTACAACTTATAAGTCGGTGCCGTTACCACTGGGCCACCACTACTCTAATCACTGCTCATTTTATATAATACCTATTGTCGGGACGCTCCAAAAACGTTCAAAGAGTTTCGTTCAAATTTTATGTTGTCGAGGTTATCAATTCGGATACAACTTATTTGGTTATGATCAATTTTGATGGTTATTTTTATGTTAGGTTAAATTGTAACTCTGCGGTAGTCCCATTACTTATCTTTCATTTGCGACCTTGAAATTGGAAAATTATTCTACGCTAGCCTTTGTGCAGCTACTCCATCGTGACGTCATCACCACTTCCTGGAGCTTTCGCATACCTCCAAAGGCATTTTATCCCTTCTCTTTACATGACCATACCACGACAAACGATTCCCTTTCAACTTTTCAGTTACTGGCGCCATTTTTAAGCTTCCGGTAATATAGTCATTTCTCACTTTATCTATTCTCTTAATATCACACATCCATCCATTCTCAATGAAGCATTTCAAGTGAAGCGAACAAACAAAAAAATATCGAAGTTTCTGATTTTAGTAATATTTGAATATGTTATACACGATGTTCTCGATATATGTACATAATATTTTTATCGTGTTTCGTATGATTTACGAGATTTGACGAATAGTACTCGTATATACATTACAAAAATAGCAAACAACGAAACTTTTTAGTTGTCCGATTTACGTGAAATGCCTCCAATGCTAATATCACATGATTTGCTATTTTAATAAACAAACTTACTTTTTCTACTCCAAAAACCTCAGTATAAAAGTCTTAATAAGAAACACCGACCAACAGCTGTCTACGGTATATTATCAAACCTCCCTTACTATATTTGGTGGCATTATTAGAAATATTATATTCTTTATAGAAAGGGAAATGGAACAAGTACGTGCTGGTAACATCTGGTATTGTACCCTCAATACTCTCTGATTGAACGATACTCCTCTCGAATATACAGCAATTTGGCGCCGAATACATTAATAACGTTCGATCTGACATAGAATGAACAAATTAGGAGGTTTATTGATGTCGTTATGAGTTTTTTGCAGCTTTTTTGAAGATTTATTTTGTTGTTGGAATGGAGAATTTATTTTGTTACTTATTAAATATAAAAGAAAAACAAGAAAAATTAAAAACGCTTACGCTATATACACTAAAGGCGGCTTTAACTCCTAATTAAAACATAATTATCGTCAAAAAAATCCTCCGCATTGATATCGACTGGATGCAAGTCTAAAATACTGGCGGCTATACGCCGTTGTATGGCAATGCTAAATCTGTAACTGGGGTAAAAGCCATTATTAAATATAGAATTAACATATTTATAAATAGGCAATGTTTTTTTTTAATATTAACGGTTAATCAATATTTATTTTCTAAGAATATTTAAAAAAAAAAACTTAGACATTTACTAAACTTATTATTAATAGTCGACCTAACTACATCCACATACCTACATTGCAACTGGAATAATATAAACGTAATTAAAGTTACGTCACTAAGTGATGCTATGAAATTTTATTGAAACTCGCATTATTTAAAAAAAATACATAGCTACAGTATTCTAGTAGTGTTTTACAGTGTTCTGTAAAATTATGTTGTAAATATAATGTACTGAATTCCGATGCAAGATTTTGTCCTATATCTTTTAATTTTGAATAACACCTTAGTTACTAATCTCTCAAAAAATACCATTCCAGACCCTAATCTCCTCTACAAATCTGTTCCAACCTGCCCCCATCTTAAAGAAGCGACTTTCTTTTCTGTAAAATCATTAAGGTCGCGTTAAGTTTCTTCTTCCATAGATTTTCCTTGCGACGTACGGTACACGGTGTGACTGAATGCTTGCCTCCGGCTCATTACGGCCCCATGAATTATTCATGGCCTACCGTCTTCGTGCTTTCTCGTGCTTCCTCGGGCCCGAGCCTAGTGACCCGAAGTCTTTATATCGAGGGCCCATTGACGTGTCTTTACGTGTATTATTTTATTCTGAGTGTGGGGGGAAGGTGAATTGATATTTAGGTGGGTGTATACTTTTGGGAGAACACAAGACGTGATCGACCCAATTATCCGTGGAAGAACGCTAGTGGTCTGTGATCGACTCATTATTTTGAAGGAATTAAAGCGGTTTATTTTAGGTGTAAAATCATCCAATTTCAACTTCTCCCACTCTGGACGGAGCAAGAGGGCGTGTCAGATATTTACTTACTAAAACCTACTCCTGTTTCCTCTTTACCTTCGTACACATTGGGTGTATGTGTACAGAACCCATGGCTCCAGTAGATTTCGACCCTGTTGGGACTCTACCTTTTGCTGACATCGCCTTGAGGCGCTTCTGGAACACAACGCACCGTTTCCTTTTTCCCTTGCGTTCTAGGACCCTTTCGGAAGTTGGTTTCCATTTCGGAAGCTTACCGCTTGGGTCCAGTAGGCTTCGGCCTTGCTGGACCCCTACAGTTTGGCTGACATACCAAGTTTGACCTAAGGACGTGCTCTAATCTTGACCTCTAGTGTAAATAAAACTTCGCAGAAAGCAAAACTACTTTTGTAAATTTATACAATCTGAATATTTGCTAGTATTTTAAACTGCGTGCACTGTAGGTACCTACGGTTTGAAAAGGTCAGAAATATAGGTTACGGTGAGAGTTCGAATATTTGTTAGCACATTTTTTAGCGTAGTGTAGAATAACTAGATTTGTTAGCAACGGCGTGTAGGGAGAGCTTTTTAAGTGCTTTAACACTGTTTTTTGTAGCAGGAAATCATTCAATGATTTCACCCGCTCTAGTTGGAGCGGAAGGGCGTTTCAGACTTTTACTGACTAAAAATATACTTGTATTCTTTAATTGCGTTTTAGGACGACGGGTTTCCTTTTTGGAAATTCCACGTATCCCTAGCAGCCCTGTAATGTTGGGCGCCTAAGGTTTTGTTGACATCTCTTTAAGGTGTGCATGGATCTTTACACACCGTCAACGATCCGGGTGGTTGCCTGATGGTGGAACAGCGAGTTACCCATTGCTCGTTGTCTGCAAGCCCGTGCCTATGGTGACTGGGAATCTCTTCGAGACTCCCGATGCTCAGAGCGTCTCCAGTGGGAGCATTTTTATCTTTGATGCGGGTTTTAGCTCACACGAACCACGATAGGTACGATCATAAGAATAATTATGCTGTACGTTGCCAGAATCTACCCATGTACTATATATACATTAAAATAGGTTTAGCCGTTAAAGCAGAAAATAATAACAAACGTACACATACGCTCACATACAAAAGCAGACGCTTTTAAAAAATTGACAACAATTTCAACATCTTAATGTCTGAACTAAAAGTCAGAAGAAAAGCTATATCCAGGCTAGACAAGATAATATTGTTTGAATCCCCGACCGGTCCTATGAGACCGCGCTGTTATTGTTTTACTATTGTGTCTCGTTTCGCGGGTATGTGATAGAATATCTAGGCTTTTGATTAACTTCGGTATCAATGACAAACTGATACACTGGCCATGAAACGTTGACTAACAAAGGATTCGGTGTCAAAGGCCGTATAAGCCAATGATTGGAAAATGGATGTAAAGGGGAACTAGAAATGACTTAGTGGCGGTTTTTTCTTAGGTGAAATATCACCCAATGACTTCTCCCGCTCTTGGGTGAAGTGGATGGTCGTATCAGACTTTTTCTGACTAAAACTCTCCTGCTCCTTTTTCGACTTTGTTCCAGGTTCCCGAGGTTCCTTTCAACCTATGGCCCCAGTAGACTTTGACTCTATTGGGCCCTACATCTTTGCTGACTTATCCTCGACGCGCTCTATATCGTCGACGACTTGGATTTGGTCCGGACGGTTGACGAAACGCCTCTGATGGCAAGTTATCCGTTGCTCACCGTCTGCAAGCCCAAACTCAGTAGCGTAACAAATCATCTGAGGCCCATGAAAAATTCATTGGAGAGCGCCTCAGAAAAATCGTCACATTGTGATTTAATTTAAATAAATATTTACAAAGACTAAGGCGAAGGCGTTACTTCATCTTAGCTTGCGGTCTCTCGCACCCGTATACAACTATGATACTTTAACGACACGTTGGCACCACGCCGCATCGTTGACAGTTTCATAGTTTTGTATGCAAACTTCTAGCAGACGTGTCTATGTAACTACGCATCCATGGACAGTAAGCTATACATAACTTTAAAAACTAGCGTTAGTTTTTGTTTTTTTATTTGTTATAAACTAGTGCTTGACTGCGATCCCACCTGATGGTAAGCAGTGATGCAATCGTTGATGGTGAGGTGCACTATTAAGAGCCTATTCACTCTAGCCTTGAAGACACCTGAACCTGACACCAAATTATAATCGGACGGGAAAACCGCAGCAGGTTCATACATTTCTGTCAATTAATAAAGCCTTAATCTCCATCAGATTCTCTGACTTCCTGACCTAGATTGCTATCCAATTTAGGTGCAAAACTAGTATCAACATTGGTCAATCCCTACATTTCCATATGATTTGCATCTAGTTGCCTTTTGAGGTGTCCCGATTGTCTGCTGTTTGAATCAAGACAATATTACTTAATGACACCAAAGATCCACCATCTTGGTTTAGGGGTAACTATGAGCTCTTGTTCCTAAGGATCACTGCATTGATTAGGGGTTATTGTTGGGGTGTGTTACTAAATGATCGGATTTAGATCTTAATAGGATTATTACCAAGTTTGCTTATGTTTTGCTATGCGTTTGGATGGTATATGAATGTACTAGTAATGTTTAATTTTTAAAAATTGCTTAATCCAAAATATAAGAGTATAATAGGATTTACTCTTGTATTGTGGGTGAGTTTACAAACCGCAGTCGAACCCGCGACACCTAGCGAAGCAGCCAATCGCCAATCGTGTTGTCAATGAAGTCACGGGATTTTAGAGACTAGCCCAAGAAATGTAAAGCATAGGCCTCACTTTAAGACCTTAGGTGTACCCGTGTGCCTAGTCTGGGACTACACGTCGTTTCTTTTTCTGCTTCTTTTATTTACCACACTTATTAGATATTTCAATGTCCTTATTTTGACTGTGACAATGAATTTAAGTGTGTTTCGAGTTTACTCCACGTAACAGATAACTTGTACTAATAAAGGTACGCTTTCGAACCGAGCGTCTATAGCGTCAGTGTTGCCGCGACAGTAATGAACGTATATATAAAATTGAAGTTTAGTAATAGTCACATTAAATTGAATTTTGCCTGGACCTGCGCGGCGTCAATGACGTCACTGACGCGGCGTCAGTGTCGCTGGGTTCGAAAGTCGTTCCCTAGAATTTCATACATTTGTATAGAACATCTATCTGTCGCGGCGTCACTGACGCTATAGACGCTCGGTTCGAAAGCCTACCTTTAAGGTAGGCTTTCGAACCGAGCGTCTATAGCATCAGTGACGCCGCGACAGTAATGAACGTATATATAAAATTGAAGTTTAGTAATAATCACATTATATTGAATTTTGCCTGGACCTGCGCGGCGTCAGTGACGTCACAGTGACGTCATTGACGCCACGTCAGTGTCGCTGGGTTCGAAAGTCGTTCCCTAGAATTTCATACATTTGCATAGAACATCTATCTGTCGCTCTGTCGCGGCATCACTGTCGCGGCGTCACTGACGCTATAGACGCTCGGTTCGAAAGCCTACCTTAAGCCTTGAAAGTTCAAAATAAGACTCAAAGTAAATGTGTGATCTATTTATCAACAAACTTCGCTTGTTACTTCCAGTCACAGTAGCTCAATGTTTTGATGTCAGTCTGGCATTTGGAAGGAACACCTATCTCCCCGCGTGATCGTCCCCTCCATGCTATCCGGGGTATTAAGTTAGTCGCTATGGTGACAGACATGCCAGAATAGAGCTATTGACAAAGATTAAATAATAACTTGCAGAAGGTTTTTGGGCAAAAGGCAGGAAGGCAAAATTGCTGTATTGTCATTTATTATTATATAGGTACGAGTACTTCTTTTTTTGAGAGTCGTAAAACCAATAAATACCTTTTTCCAATCAAGGTAGAGAGAGAGAGAACGACAGACTAAAACCCAACCGTATTCATTTAATGTTTTTGCAAACTAAGGCTGCGGTGAATCTGTCAAACAACACCAGCTTCGCACATTTAAGTAAGGGTAGTACTCGTAGTTAAAAGTCAGTTCTGCAGAGAGAGGCAACAAGTATGAGTATAGGCAATAAAAATATGTAGCCACAATTTTTTTTTATGGAATTTCTCCGAAAACTTCAATTTGTTCTACGGATAACATTTATTATTCTATTGATAATTTCTGAGAAAAACCACCGCTTGTTATTCCATCGAAAATTTCTATGAAACACCAACGTCTGTCCGCTTGTTGTGTATGATTCTGAAAAGCCTCTCTGGTTTTAAATAATCTACTTACCTTCCCAAAAAAATTCTAGCTTAATAAACAGTTATCTTTATTAGTTAGGTACACAATAATTTTAGCTTAAGCCGACTTAACGTAACATATACTTCAAATAAATATTTGTAAGTTCTGCACAGTATTAGGTACCATTCATACAAAATACACAGTCTAATAGGAACACGTGTAAAGTTAGAGTTTTGGAGCGCTCCATAGAGTAGTAATACGCCTACGCTGGCTATTGTTTCAGACGCTATTGTCATAAGTTTCAATACATACCAAGCGTGTCAGTCATTGTCATCATATAAAAACATACTTGAACCCTGAAAAAATAACACAAGGAGTGTTATTTTTATATTTTTTATAAAAAATAACACTCCTTCTTTGGGCAGTCGTGTAATAATTAGTGGATAAAGTTGAGTTGACATTGACCACCGCTGATCGAAGTTATCTGCCCACATCTCGGTGTGTTGTCTTACGCACGTTACCAAGTGTGATGCTCAACTTGATTTGAGTTCCGTAAGTCGCTTATTGAGACTGGAAAAAGTAACCTACGAGTAATTCCAGGACATAGATACCCCTCTCACATTAGAACACCTTTGAAAAGGGAATAGATAACCAGTTAACAAACCCTGTCTCTATTAACTTTTATCAAAAACCCTTCAGTCGTATTTGAGCGCTTATAATATTCATGTGACTAATTTGTGATATTTAGGATACTGAAAAAGTACGCTCTATTCCAAGACATGGTCTACACGTGTGCCAAATTTTATCCTTTCTTTATTAGCTTGAGTGTGATTGTAATTGCTATGTCGACTCTACTCGTTCCGTACTCTGTGGGGTCTCCACAACCAACCCAAACAAAAGTGCCATTCTCCCCATATTGTGTTCATACGAATAAATTGACATTCGGGGACCCGTGAAGATGATTATTTCTCAAGACGAACGTTCATTATTAAAGAGAAATTGCCGGGATAACGTTGTGATTGTTCGGCAATTGTTCTGTTTTTCATTCAACTTGTATTTATTCTTCCGATCGAGTTGATTTTCTTTGGATTTTCTTGGGAATGGAATGAATTGGTTCCGTGGAAATCGCTGTGTAAGATGAAACTGAATAGGGTAATTTAAATTACCGACAGGTTAGGTTAGGTTACTTGAGGCAATTTATTTTGCGAAGTAAGTTTTTAAGAACTAATTAGCTGATAAAAAAGCTGTCTGTTACAATTAATATTTTTGAATTAAAACAATTAATTTATTAAGAGACAACTTTTACTCAGAATATTTCTTAGTATCATTTATTTGTACGTCAGTTCAAAAGTGTTAAAATATAGAATTACAAGAAATTTCGATATTATTACAATAAATTAAATTTAAATTAACTCTTGAAATTATCAAAGCAACTTAACATAACGAATTAAATAAACACAATTTAGGAAATCTAGGAAATTATATTTAATAAAAGATTATAATAACATAAATAAATAAACATAATTTTACCTGTATTACCACTAACCTAAAAACGAAACTGGAACCGGAAGCCCCAAAAAATAATATCCTTAAAAACTCCCTTTACAAAAACCTTTCACAATAAATAGGGGCACACATCCCCTAAAATGGCATCGCTTAACGGTGCGTCCCTAACATCAAAGCTCAACCCACATAACCGTTGCGAAAAACTTCAAGAAGGATTGCCGTTAACAATAAAAAACTTATAGGGTAACTTTAAAGGGTAACTTTCGGTAACCCCGTCGTCCCCTTCTGGCAAAGTTGCAAAGTTGCCTCAATTAAATACATGACTTTCTAAAATAAATCGAGTTTTCTAAGCCCTTTCTCGGCGTGACGTCAAGTAGTAAATTTTATTAGCGCGAGAGAAAATGATTAATTGATTTTCTGTGTCGAGGAACACCGTGTTAGGGGTGACAAACGGAATTTATACAGGGTGATGCGAAAGTGATGTAGTTTGCGTTCGTTGTAGTTCTGGACAATGCGATTCGAATGAGAATAGGAACGTCAATGATGTCAAAAATGTTACTTGAAAAGGGTTGGCAAAGAAAAGTTATTTGCGTGTCAATAAAGTATTTTGTGTTACTTGTTTAACCGAGACTTAGTTAAATCTAAGTGAAGTAAAAACGTTATTGTTTAATCTGAATTTAAGTCATAATTCGTTTTTTTAACTGGTTTTCTTTCTTATTTTGATTTTTGCTCACAATCAGTACTACTCAGACGTACGCATGCATACTAAGTTTTGCTTAACCTGCCTGATTGGATTTGACAGTTATGACGTCACATCATGGCACTAAGTCGATCCTATTCTTATTTGCTTTTCTTAATATTGATATAAAAAGTGTTGATTTCTTTAATAGATAAATCAAAGTATTCACGTAAGCTTGCAAACGGGCACTTATAAAGTGTTAGAAGCTAATACACGGTTCTAATTGATCGTTTTCTGTAGAAAAAAAACCGGCCAAGAGCGTGTCGGGCCACGCCCAGTGTAGGGTGCCGTAGTTTCCCGTCCGTCAAAATAAGTGTCCCCAACTTTTCAAAAACTGTTCGTCCCATCAAGTTCAAAATAATTTTCCTAGAAAGTCTTTATATAGCTCTAAGTACTTTCCAGATTTTTTTCATATTTTCTAAACTAATGGTTCAAAAGTTAGAGGGGAGGGACGAATTGTTTTTTCCTTTGGGAGCGATTATTTACGAAATTATCGATATTATCAAAAAATGATTTTAGTAAACCCCTATTCATTTTTGAATACCTATCCAAAAATATACCACACGTTAGGGTTGATATTAAAAAAAATCGCTTTTTACTTTACATGTAGGGGGGCTACCCTAATAAAACATTTTTTTCCAATTTTTATTTTTGCACTTTTGTCGGCGTGATTGACATACATATTGGTATCAAATTTCAGCTTTCTAGCGCTAACAGTCACAGAGATTAAGCGAGGACGGACGGACAGACATGGCGAAACTATAAGGGTTCCGTTTTTGCCAATTGGCTACGGCACCCTAAAAAACTGGCAAGAAACTTTACGTTATGGTCACTATTTGAGAAAAGAAACCAATTCAAACTAAACTTTTAGTGGTGTCGTTACCACAAGCCATTTGAAAATATAAAAATGCTACTGGTTAGCAGTAACAATTTTTTATCATTGAATGGCTGGCTTTTGCCCACTATCTTCATTACATAGTAAAAGATGAAGTGGCAAAGATGGAGCACACTTAGCTAAAAGTAACCTATTCACTCTAGAAATTCCTGATTATACAATTTAATCCATCCGCTCATCAAAATTGTTTTTACTACCTTCCCAGTAAACAAGTTTTCTGAATAAACACTGTTTAATAAAATACGCGATCCTTGAAATATTTTAAACATTGCTACGTTGATATGACGAGCAAAAGAGCTTTCTTGTAATAGAAATAACTTTAATTACTCGTAAACTACAAGTAAGAGGAAATTTTTGAAAGTCGACGTTTACTAAACAACGAAGAACGGTAATAAACAAATGATAATAATTTTAGATAATGAAATCATTATTATCTTCCTAATGTTTCAAACACGAAAGTTTGTATTTATGTAATATTTTTTTTTTTTAAATACCATAAACTAGTACTTGACTGCAATCCCACCTGATGGTAAGCAGTGATGCAATCGTTGATGGTGAGGCGCACTAGTTTATTAAGAGCCTATTCACTCTAGTCTTGAAGATACCCAAATTATAATCGGAAGGAAAGACCGCAGCAGGCAAATTGTTCCAATCCTTCGATGTACGACGAGGCAAACCGCTTTGTCCGGACCGTGCAGGTTTCGACAACGTAAGGATGGATACTCGCCGTACGACGGCTTGTCCGATGGTAGAAGTGAGATGGCGGAATTAACTCATGTAACTATTTATGCGAATCTTTTTATTTTTTGATCCTAGGGATATTTTTTTTACTATCACGCGGGGGAAGCCGCTGGCAAGAGCCAGCAAATGGGGGCTAAGCATGCTAAAGCACAGCTGTTTATTATGTGTTTGTCAAGGCGCTACAGAGGCGCTAAGGTATCCTCACTTTCCACCTGATGTAAGTAAGAAAGTGGCTAAAACCATGTGGGAGAGGACATCCACCGCCACAGAAGACGCCCCAGGAATTAGAAATTCCAGGATGATTCCCGACCTCCCGGGCTTGCGGACAGTGAGAAAGGTACCTTACGGAAGCCAAAATTTTCGGTCGGAATCCAGCCCGCAAGAACGCTAAGGGCAACTGAGGTTATAAGTAATAAAAAAAAATACTGGGCCTCTTGTTTCACCTGTAGCTGTATTGAACATGTACCTATAGCAGCTTAATAGGCAAATATATGATCAAGGATATTAAAACATTCTAAATAAGAAGATTCTAATTAAACGGGGGCTATAATACTTAGCATAATCAATATCACCCCATGCCAGAGTGTAGTAACGACTTTATTTTGTTCACTAATGACGTTAAGCCGTTGGTCCCGGCTGTCATTTGTACTGACTCCAGTCTTGCCATGAAGTACCGTGTTACCCCAGTTAATGGGTTGTGGAGGTCTGGTAGGCAGCCGCTCCGCGTAAAATACTGGTATTCAGCTAAATCCGGCTTGACTGGAAGCCGACCCCAATATAGTTGGGAAAAGGCTAGGCAGATGATGAATGACTATTAAACTCTCTAAAGCGTTTCATTCAAATAATTTCGCGTGACCAAAGGGTGAATCTTGTTTGCCCAAAGATTAACGTTGTTATTTTTTTTAGCACAACAGATCCTACAGCGATGACTGTTGATTGATATGGTGCCAGTTTGCTCGACATATACAACATGCAAAATAATAGACACATGTCCTAAAAGAATAAAGAATTTTAAGAAGCGGTTACTAAACCGGTTACGACTGTTTTTGAGATAGGTAAGTAATTTTATGAAAATGTTACCTATTTTGATAAATTCTTGATTGCATCACTAGTGTGTTAGTGTATGCATACCTGCGATGCATACATAGCTATATACCAATACCAATGCGCTACCAATATAATGTGTCAATTACCAGTTGCATCAACTGCAACAACAAAATTCTACGATTTTTCAACGCTATATTTAAGATTTTTTTATTCTAAATACATATATGTAATTATTGTTATTTAAGTATTTTATAGGTATGTAGTAATTAGATAAAGTCCAATTTACAAAATATCGCTACCCAATTTCCTCTCATCGTTAAGCCCGAGATAACTGTCAGACATGTCAGTCTGTAATGAGGACATAGCAGACAGAAAGCACCCTCAACGTATTCTTTGTGAAATCATTAGCAAAATGTCCATCAATCAAAAATAATGCTGACTGTGATAAGCTTAAGAAGGAAAAAAGATAAATAAATGGGAAAAGAATGATGAATATGTATTGTTGTATGTTTTTTATTATACTTTTAACCTGTGATGAAAAAGAGGAATTTAATTGATTTCATTTGCCAGGCAATTGTGCTTAAACATATTTTATAAATGATGAAGTGACGAAGGTTTCTCACGATGTTTTCATACACCGTTTTAAGAACAGTAAAACACAACTCGTACTTCGAGACCACTACCGGGGCCAAGAGTTGGTTGATAGTTAGCTAGAGCTACTAATTCAAGAACCACTAACTGCTAATTTATTTTGGTTTTGACAATGGCAAATTCTCAAATAACTTGTCATGCTCCGCGTGAAGCGAGAAATACTGTTAAACTTTATCTACGTTTCAGGGTCGCAGTGACTATCGAAAATCCAACAGACCTATTATTATTAAGGTTTACAAATAAGGCTGTGTTTTGTGTAATTTTATAAATATAGTCTCTAACTACGAGTAGTGATGTATTTTCTGTGCAGTAACAGACTTTTATTGACAATCCAACTCAAACTTTGAATCCCAACCTATATCCCATATCAGCTTAACTTAATCCTCATATCCATACAAAAATATAATACACAACAAGCTGACTCATTAAACCATATCACATGATTAATTAAACACCCGTTACAAGTTAACACTGGTTAAATTAATTAAAACCATTACAGCGCTGACCAACTGTTTGCATTATTTGCGCAAAAACCGGTAACGCTGCCATGTGATAGGATAATGACTCGTTTTATCATTATATTTCTTGTTGAGCGTTAATTTGATGATGACATATTGGTGTGAAACGTGGTTGTTAGCAATGGGCGTCATCAGAAGAATTTAAACCCAAAGGTTGACTGGTAGAGAATACCATGTTGCATTAAGTCCGCCTATGTACCACTACGGTACATGAAGTTTAGATAAATAATTAATGAATACAAAGGGCATTAGAAGAAAAGATGGATGGATTGTGTGAGGAGCGATATGAAGGAAAAGGGAGTTGATGATAGTCTGACGGATGACAGGACAGAATGGAAGAAGAAAACGTGTTGCGCCGACCCCATGTAATATGGGATAAGGGTAGGAAGAAGAAGAAGACAAAATGCCTTAGAAAGGGCTATACTCGAAAGTTTCTTGTGTGATCGCATCAGGAATGAAGATGCCTGATAGAACTAAAGTCAAACAAGTGGCAGTGGGCATGTCACATTGCTTGCAGAACAAAAGGTCGATGGAGTCGAAATGTTTTAGAGTGGCGATCGGGTGGTGGTTGCGGATATCTGATGACTGCAAGACGTACAGGACCAGCCATTGTGGTGATACTTGGGAGAGGCCTATTGCCAACAGTGGCAGATTTCCAGATAAAATTATGGTAATGATATTAATTTAAATAATTAATCAGATAGAGCTTACGGGCTTTCGGTCCATTTCATTCTGTTAATCCAAAAAATGGTGTTGCTGATATGCAGTAAAATAATAGACAATTATTTTTTCGAGGAACCTATTTATAAAAGAAGCAATTAGGTCAAAATCATCATCTTTCTGCCCGTCTGGGATCGAAGCAAAACTTATTTTTCTTACATCCTATCCTGTCAGCCTTCACGTTATCATCGTACCTACCCTTTTCTTTCACATCACCGTGTCTAATTAATAAAATAAATATCATTCCGGGATTCCCTTCACTGCTCGAGGGCAATACCACAGATCACTAAAAGGTACCTGCTCGCTACCCGACCAAGTTAAAAAGTCATTAACTCAATGACTTTACAGAATAAAATTAGCCCCTCCAGGGAGCTTTTGTTGCAAGTCGTTATACATCCGAGGCCTTTGAAAAATGATTATCTCGAAAGTTTCATGTCGTTAAGTAGTATTGGAAAGACATTATACGGAGTTTCTATTTGGTTTTTGGTTAGATACTTAGGCGTTAAATCAATGTTTTCTAGGATCGAGTGCCTACTACATTATATTATACATATTTCCCGATGAATAATTAGGAAGAATTGTAACACAGAGTACAGTCACTCACCACTTTCGAAGTAGTACTTCGTTAGTATTTTTATTCGACTGCACCAGAAAGGTTATGTTTGTTAAAACAAATAATATTAATATTAAGGTGTGGTTAAGCTACTAGTTTTACTTGATTTATTGGCTGTTTTGAAGGAGTTTTAAGAAATAAAAAATGAATTTGTTTCGATAATGTTCAATAAGAATGAAAGAACAAGAAAGAAAACAAAAGAGAATACATATACTAGTAGAGTAATTTTTTACAGCAATCGAGGGAAAAAGGTATGGGAACAATACTGACCAATCAGACCAAGCTATCGCGATTTTTAGCTACGCTCTGATTGGCTCACTATAACGCAACCAAATTGCGCTCGAATATTCATCCTAAACCATCAGAGTGCTAATTCTAGCTAGCACTAGCTCTTGAAAGCGCGCAGCGGCTTCTAGGTGGCTGAGAATTCAGGAACATGGTCTGCTCATGGTCTCTCAAGATGCATTGGAATCCATTCAGCCGTACACAAATATACATACACAATTTTGCCTTTATAATATTAATACTGCCTGCCTAGCCTTTTCCCAACTATATTGGGGTCGGCTTCCAGTCAAGCCGGATTAAGCTGAATACCAGTAATTTACGAGGAGCGGCTGCTAACCAGACCTCCACAACCCATTAACTGGGGAAACACGGTACTTCATGACAAGACTAGAGTCAGATTTACCGGACTATCCGTAACGACTGTCAAAGATCTACAAATGACAGCTTTTTAAAATGGTCACCCATCCACAGACCAACCTTGGCAAGCGTTGCTTAACCTTGAAGATCGACCTGTGCGGCTATTTATTATCTAGCCACGAGTTCCTCAATTTTGCCTTTTATTATTATTTCTTATCGTCATACCCCAAATAACACGACAGACTTGACGTCTCTTCGTTAGAAAATACGGACTCAAAATGAACTGAGTCATTTATTTAATTTCGTAAGCTGACGTAGCCACTGTCACATCAGATGAGCTAAGTTTTTCTCTGGTTTCCTTTTTTGTGTCTTTTTCTTAACATCTCAAATATGTACTTGATTATTAGAGGATTTTTCGCTTGCGAAGTTTTTGAATGGAGTCGATTAAATATTAGCATAAAATGTTCCTTATGTGCTATAGCTAAGCATATTTGTACTTTGTGTGGTAGTATGTTTGATATTTATCTAACTCGTCCTCATCATTGATTGCAATCAACTGAAAATAGAGTGGAGAAAGCATTTTTTTAAAACCATTCTATCCCTCTGACACACACAAACAAATTTTCTTCATCATCATCATCATCTCAGCCGAAAGACGTCCACTTCTGGACATAGGCCTCCCCCAAGCGTCGCCACAGCGACCGGTCCTGAGCGTCTCGCATCCATCGAATTCCCGCGCAAATTCTCTTATTTCAGGACAAAAAACCGAAACCTTTCCACAAAAGACTCATTAAAAAAACCCACAAAACCGTGCCCATTATCCCAGTGTCCCACAGCCTAAGCACTCGTGCTAACAGGTGCAGTATTTACTATAAAAACAAAACAAACTTAATCTCATATTAATGTAGATATTATACATTGTATATAACATACAACATATATTTTACCAATGATAGTTATCCAGTTTTCTTCATTCCTTCACTGCTTGCAATCGACTCAAAAAATCTGTCTACCACACACAGTCAACATACAACTTACTCTCTCTTGTTGCAAAACAAAAAACCGAAACTTTTCTACAAAAGACTCATTAAAAAAACCCACAAAACCGTGCCCATTATCCCGGTGTCCCACAGCCTAAGCACTCGTGCTAACAGGTGCAGTATTTACTACTCATGTGACGCTTGACACGTTTTCACTTTCCTCTTTCACCCCTTCCCTAGTGCCCGACTTACAACCATGTCGGTTGAGGCTTTTATTTTTAGGGGCCCTCGTAGATGGGACCGGGAATAATAATACATGATATTTAGTTTGAAAGTTAGTTTTACCGTTTTTACCAACGAAAAAAAAATGACGAGATCATTTTTTTTTCGACAGTTTATATTCACTAGATGAGGCCGGTGTTTTCTGACTATCCTGAGAAGAAACACCGAAACAAACTCAGGCTAATACCAGGTCGAATAGGATTTTTTATAAGTGAGTACAGCTATGGTCTCTGATATGGGGACAATAAATTAAAAAAAGAACATGAAATACTTTTATGGTTAAAGGGTTCGTAAATCCGTGGGGATTAAAGCCCTATTAATAAAGACTTATAAAATTTAAAAATGTTTATGGTTTCTGTTCTGTCATAAAAATTGTAATACCTGTGTTAATGGTATAATGGTAGTGTTCTCAAATTTTAATTCTGTAATACGTATTCTGATTATGTGCGTATTGCTTTGTTGTGTTGTATTGATTTCGATACAAAGTAAAAATTGCTTAAGAAATAAATAATAAATAGATAAGGCTGTCAATGTAAGTTTGTATATTTTAAACTTATTCATCACTAGGAACCATTTACGTACCGAGAATGATTATATTATTAATTTGACTGATTGAAGTGCATGCATATGCTATTAATACAACAAGTCATTAAAAATATATATAACCTCTTAATTTAAATACGTTGAGTGATAACCAGTATAATCTCCAGATTCAACATACATTTAAAGAAGTATAAGACTGGCATAACTTGGTTACTCAAACATTTAAGTAAAACATTCTGGAGTTAAGTACGGAACCTACTGCATAAATCTTATTCACAGCAGACCGGAAATTTTTCATTCAAAAACACGAACTTCTTTCACATAAGGTCAAGTGACCTTTTTATATTTTTTTAATTTGAATGTTGTAATGAAAGTGAAAAGCGGTTTAGCACAAGTTTTCATAGAGGGATTTGTAAAGGTCGTTATTTAAGTTTCAACTGGTAATGTGCGGTTTTTCTTCAGCGTGAAACGTGGAGTAATTTTCTTTAGAACAGTTTCCGTGTAAAAGGAACTTTGTGTAATGATTTTAATTTGGTTTTGATTTTTTTTAATAGACTTTTTATGCGTTTGATCGGGGTTTGAGGTTATTTTGCAGAAACTTCAAGCCTAGAACGTAAAAGGTTGTTGAAAAAATACGGGCGGGTTGTAGCAAATTAAATTCTGACACTCTTGTTCGCTCCACGTAGAGCAGGAGAAATTAATTGATGGTTTCCCACGCTCAAAAAAGAAATGTTTTTTTAGAAGATACCATATAATGCCTCATAATCGAATTTCAATTTCTAGTTAAAGAAAAACCGGGCAAGTGTGAGTCAGACTCGTGCAGCAGACCTAAGTATAAGGTTTTTATTTCAACTTCATCAACGAGATGACTTGACAGAAAGCTAGTTGGAAAACAACGTGATCCTATAATAATATGGGTCCCGTTTTTTTTTCTGAGGTTCGGAACCCTAAAAACCATAAATAAGACTATAAAAAGAAAGAAAAATATATTTTATGGCTGTTAATACTTAGTTCAATTAGATTTTTGAAAATAGCTAGACTGGACTTGTCTAACTAATAATAATAATAAAATGATAATTCTCTATCTGAATTCTCTGTTGATCTCAACTGTTTAAAAAAAAAAACTTACGTGGTACACTTCCCAGCGCTGGCGACCGCTGCTTGAAGCGCGATCAGCGATACCAGCACACACGCCACATAGCCCGCCATGCTGCAAGTTGCAAGTCAGCGCATTTCCTCGCTCGCCGGATATTGCCCGCTGCCGAGGACGTCTGCAACAAAGTCTTGAATAAATATGGGAGGCAGTGTTTGAAGAGGTCGAGATACTTGTGAAATTACAAGTAGGTTATTGTGTTTTATGTGACTGTATTTCGATTGGTTGACATAGCACGAAGAATCGCCAAACTTGAGTGGCAATGGGCAGGGTACATTGCTCGCAGAACAGATGGCCGTTGGAGCCGAAAGATCCTGGAGTGGTGACGGCGTACCAGAAGACATAGCGTCGGAAGGTTTCCTACAAAGTGGACCGATGACGTGGTAAGTGTTGGGGGAATCTGAGGGATGTGAGACGCACGGGACCGTTCTTTGTGGCAATAATTGGGGGAGGCCTGTGTCCAACAGTGGACGTCTTGCAGTTGAAATGATGATGATGATGATTGTTGTCTATACTATTGAAGACCAGCGGAATACAGATCTCGTTGTTAGGAGAGACTGCAAAAAATAAACCACCCTCCAATATACAATAGGTACCTATTAATACGTCATTAGTAACTTAACGCGTCCATGCTATGCACAGATAGGCTATGTTAGCCATTTCAGAACACATGATCGAACTCTGTAATTGCACTGATCACAGAAACTAGCCTAGCCTAAATCGGCAAGGAAGTATATAGGTATGTATTGATTGGATATTTTCAACTCTGAATCTGTGTTACTGTCCCCTATAATAATACTAAGCTTTTTTATCGATCTAAATTAATCAGCAGTATCAAGCAGAAGCTATAATCTTACATAGATCGTGGTTACCGGTTCAGTTAAGCCTCCGAAAACCATACCCTTAATTATCTTAGTTTACCATAATAATTTCGCAATAATTTCCCACTAATAGCGCGTACGGTGATAATCGTCGGTTTGTACCACTTTCCACGAAAAGTATCTAAGAGGTCTCTGCGAGTTGGCTTCGGGACCTCGATGCCTTCTTAAGGTCCACGATCTTGAGATATACACATGAAAACACATGAAACAAATAATAATAATATCCACTTTATTTCCGTAGAGAATTAATCTAACATTACAACTGTTGCCCCTAACCATACAATTTTGCGATCAAACCATATAGCATAATACGCTCTTATATTTAAAGAAAGAGCTACTGGCTGGAGACTATTGATGACAATTATATTAAAAGTTAAAAATCGGCTCTGCAAGCTATCAATTGTTTCCCTAGAGACTCTTGGATCGAAGCTCTTATGGAAACAATGCGATGCATGATTGACGGTGTCTGTGAGGACGAAGCCTGTCAGACCCGTAAAATTGACTGAAAGTCTCCACGGCCCTGTAACGTAAAGGGCAACTGCAGAAATACAGGAGGGTGAAATAAACATGTAATAATATTTGATTATCTCTCTTGCCCCACTCAGGGTGGGAAAAGTGATTTGCTCCGTTCCTGTAATTTTCAATTCTGAATAAGATGTTTCACTACTACACTGTCATTTCAACTTAGCCTTCAACTAAATTCGGAACCTAACTTACACAATACGCACCACAAAGCCTTTTTATCCAAGTTTATAAGTTATTTACAAGTATTCTAAGCATTATGCTGGTCTAGTACTAGGTTTTCGATTACCCCTATAACCCAGGGTGTACTTAAACTAACTAAAACCGTATTTATGATACATAAAACCGTTTTACAACTCCTTGAAACCCGCTGACCTATTACTATCGGAATTGACGTTTAAGGTCCTTCAGACGATTACGGTCTGTCGCAGCGACATTTTATATTGATTGTGTGACCTCTCGGGAATGGATAAAATGTTTATCGATTTAGGTTTGTGGAGTAAGGTGTTTTTTCTTAAGTTAGGGATTTCTGCTTAAAAGAGTCGTTGTGGATTTGGGTTGAGTAGGTTCAGTCATTAGATATTATGGTTATGAGGGTATTATAAGGAAAATTATGATATTGAGCAGCTATAAATGGGCCAGGAAAGTATATACATTTTTTTTAAAGAAGCATTCGTTACATATATAATTTCGTGTTAAGATGTGACGATACAATATTTTCTGCTCAAAACGTTAATACTCCTAGAAAACAGAGTTTCTGTCTATCAGAATAATGGATGCCATTATGCTATAAAATAAATTTAACCAAATTAAATTGAATCAATCTTTCACAAGATAAGCGTAAGAACCAATTCAATACAAGTTTGTGTTTCCCCTCGTTTTACCAACAGAAAATCAATAACAATAAACCGAATCCACGAAATCATTTAAAAATAAACGCAGCTGCACTCCACTCGTGTGGCAAAACCCTAACAATTTAGTGACCTTACATTATTGCGCGACGTGAAGCAAGACGTGACGGGAGTACTAAACGCGCTGTAAAGGGGACTAACACACTGTCGTACATGTTATACTTATAGTTTGAGAGCTATTTCATATAATGTTCTTAATGATGATGATAGGCGAAGGTTCATGTCTTGAATATGAGATGGAGTACACTAATTGTGAGGGAAGGTTAATGATGTAAGCCAGAAAAGTTCTAGAGTGGAAAGGGAATTTATTAAAGGGCGAACGAGGCTCTCGAAAAATATTTTTGAATAATATCTTTTTGGGAGTATGCGGAACAGAATGTAAAGAGCCACATGGAGGTTCCATTAAAAAGGGAGGATCCTTCAACCAGATGAGTATTACGGCTGGTTTGGATAACTGCCTGTCTGGTCGGATAACGGTTTGTGGGATTGTAAAGTCTGTTCCGTATACTTGGTGAAAACTACGTTATTTCTGTGTGTTATCTATCATCTTATTTAGGTCTCTCTTCACTAGACGATTTCTAGAGATTTCTTCCACTACAGTAGAAACTATAGTGGAACTCTTTTTAACTTCCTATTACTTTATTTTTACTTCGTTTCAGACTTCACCAATTCTAATTCTCTGCCTATTTTGACTCTGTGATCTGCGATTACTCACCGAGGCTTTTTATTACAATTTAAAATAGAATATTAAAAAAAAAAATGTCGTTTCAAAACCCTTACAAACTAAGCTAACTTTTTCACATATCGAAGAGTATTAAATCTTGCTAACAATAAAAATAAAACCCGAAGAAGGATATTGCAAAAGTTTCAATGCAACGTTTCACGACCCAATATTTAACCCCGTTCTAAGATACCACAAAATGAAAATGAATGAAAGTCACTATTTTACGATATTTCAACATTACGGTTTTGATATTTATTCCGTTTTTTTGTAACCTAGAATATTATTTAATTTATTTTAGATCCGATTCTAAATTCCTTATAATCGACTAATTGAGCTGGCAATATCGATACTTTTGATTTTGATTGATTTTTTGCATAATGATGGACAACAGACCGATCATTGTGACGACGCCTATATCCAGCGGTGGATGTCTTTCGGCTGAGATGATGATGATGATGACGGGCGCAGTCAATTTGTATAGTTGGCGATCGTTTCATTGTCAAAATTGTTGTGTCCCTTCCACAAATACAATTAATGAAGAGTTGAAGTTGAGATCGGACGCACAATATTTGTCTTTTGCATTACCGACAAAAAATATGTAAAAATATAATTTAAATCAGCGTCCAAGGAGTTTCTTGCGCATTCTTCTCCATAGAGATCTACGCTTTGGAATTTGCAATTAGCATCATTTTTGCCCCTAATTTCATAACAATTTAAAGGTAATAAATGTATTATTTTATTCTGAAGTGAGCTGTTTTATTACGCTTAGGGCCTGTTTCACAATGTCCGAGTAAGCACTACTCACTGAATAAATTCAAAAATGTGACAGAATTTGTATGAAATTATCTGTCAAGTAAGATACTCGAAACTTAATCATAGGTGGTGAAATAAGCCCTTATACGATTGACTAAACCTAAACTTGTTTATCTAAAAAGGATATCAACAAGGATTAAGTTGCTTTAACCTATCACATACCCACAAAATGAGACACAATAGTAAAACAATTACACCGCGGACTCATAGGACCGGTCGTGGATTCATGAATTAAGTATAAATTATTACGGCTGTTACAAGTTCTGATTCAATTGAAGTTACAACGGGATAGGGAATGGAGGATCTAAGAACAATGTAAGGATCCAACAATGATTAGATGGAACATTTCATCATCAACATTTCAGCCGAACGACACCCACTGCTGGACATAAGCCTCCCCCAAGCGTCGCCACAACGACCGGTCCTGTGCGTCTCGCATCCATCGGATTCCCGCGACCAATGGAATGTTTGGTAGAAGGTTTTCCACGAGTGTGGATTTTTTTTACCAAATCTCTCTAAGTATTTACTGTGAAGCGGGAGGGTATCAGACTTTTATTGACTAGAACTACACCTCGATTACGAAGTAGCACATTCGAAAAAAAAAATGAAATGTGAACACTCATAAAATGTGAAAATCATCAAATGATTTCTCCTGCTCTACTTAGAGTAAGAGGAGAGTCAGACTTGTATTTTCTAAAATCAAATCTATCTCTTTCAGTAGCCCTTTTTGTTCCAGGGCCACAATAAAGTCTTTCAAACATCTAGACATCAATTTTAAAATGTCCTAAAACCACATTGCCAAAAAAGGTTTAATTATTCAAGTGTAAAATATCACAACATTAGAAATTGGAGTGCCTACGATTCGGGTGATAATTACAATAGGATGAGGGATAGGGATCGATGAACAATTACCAGGCGACTGTGATTAACGTGATCCCCTTGCGATACTCCCATTAATTCTAGAACTAATTAACCAATTCAATTTATGTTCATTCGTAGTGTTGATTTGATTTGATTTCATTACTGGTTATGACAAGGCTATTGTTAGTAGTATTAGTTTTTAGTAATAAGTCTTAAGGCCGAGGAGCTCGTGGCTAGATAATAACAGCCGCACGAGTCGGTCTTTAAGGCAAGCTTTAAGCAACGCTTGCCAAGGTTAGTCTGTGGACGGGTGACCATCTTAACATAGCGAGTTTCCTCTCTCCTCTCTGCCTCGGAAAGAACGTTAAGCTGTAGGTCCCGGCTGTCATTTGTAGATCTTTGGCAGTCGTTTGATAGTCAGAAGCCAGTAAATTTGACTCCAGTCTTGCCATGAAGTACCGTGCTACCCCAGTCAATGGGTTGTGGTCTGGTAGGAAGCTGCTCCACGTAAAATACCAGTATTCAGCTAAATCCGGCTTGACTGGCAGCTCTAATATAGTTAGAAAAAGGCTAGGCAGATGATGATGATGATGAATAAGTGTCAAGGCCCTGTGGTCTTGAACCTTTGGAAGGCATCAGAGTGACCCAAACCAACTGATGTAGGTTTCTCATCCTTTATTTGTAGTATTCGTTTTAATTTATAAATCTTAGAGTTCTGGGATCTCAGACCTTTAGAAGGTCCAAGAAGGGAACTAACCAACTCCAAGGTCCAAGAAGGGAACGTTGTATCAACAGACGATTAGCCATTTGTGTGTGATATGCCATAATATAAATAATCCACTTATATTACGAGTATAAATAGAAGAAGTTATGTCTGTTACGCTTTCATATTAAAATTACTGAACCGATGTTGATGAAAATTGGTACGGAGTAGGCTTGACGCCAAGGAAGCACAGAGGCTACTTTTAATCTGGTTGAGGCTTTGCGTCCGCTATTTCATAGGGCATCAAATCTTGTTATTCATAAAATATATGACGCATATTTAAATAATACAATATTTATATCAATAAATTATGAAACTCAATTTGATCTTTAAAGGAGGTAGAGTAATTCATCAGCAGATAAGTTATTATTCAGTAGTACCTTGTAACCGAAATTAATGTCAAAACAAAACATTGTTCTCCAATTATATTCCTTCGTCAAATATAATCAGGCACGTTTACAAGTCCCAAAAACAATATTATAATAGACATTGAAGATTTAATATTATTGCGGAAACAAAGGGAAATGGTAACAAATAATATTATTTGACATTTAACCTGATTTTGTTGAACTTCTAAGGTCGGCTACCTATCAGTTACACGCCGTCTAAATATTTTTCTAATGTTGAAACTAGGTCACAAATAATATTTAATTCATTGTTTTTGGGATTGTAACAACAAACGATTGTATTAAATTAAATATTTGTGAAACTAAGAGGGAGTCGCGGTAGACAACTAAGGAGATGGTGAAACAAACTGGACAGATTTCCTCAAAACTGAAAAGAGGAACCGTGGGTTCACGTAAGGTACAGGGAAGGGTTTTACCCAGGAGTAGGACAAAAAAGGTTAGCAAATAAAAAATAACTTCACTCGTTCTTAGGAATTTAATCTTATTGAATAATAGGCATATTATACGAGTATATTTAAAAGGTTTGGTGTATAATTACGATTGTATATATTTAGGCTACTGATAAAACTGCAAGACGACTTCATCACTGATACTGTCAAAAGTGTTAAGGGTCACACAGTCACGGCAACTATTGCCCACAAATCTTCAATAACTAACATTTCGAACCCCATTTCGCATGCTCGAACCGCTCATTGAAAGCGAAGTCCCTGAAACAATGAATAACAACAAGCATTTCCAATTAGACGTCGATACAGCACCACAATTCAATCACAAACGTGTACCATTGTTCAGCTCAATAGTCTGAAACTAGTTGAGTTCTGTATGATTCTGTGGAGAGGAATCTATTTTGTGAATGATCAAAGACTTGGCGATGTATCGAGAGGTTTGCATGTGAATGGCCGTGGAAAATTTTGTTGGGTATGTAGAAAGGCTTGATTCTGTTCATTGGCTTTTGAGTAATAGATCCACTGTGATTTTGTAAGTGAGTAATTTTAGCTGCCGTAGCCTTGCTTGAGTTGATGTCTAAGTATGTCTAGAGAAAGGTACAGCCACAATAAAACACGACTGTGATTGATAAATACACATACGTATTCAATGGCGCAGTGGTTGAGCCATTGACAGCTACGCTGCGTGTCATAAACTCGATTCCCGAGCGAAATAAATATATTTGTGGTTTATAAACAGTTGTTCCGCATCTCGATGTGTTATGAATCTGAGTGTACATATTTATGCAATACAGGAGTAAATACTTCTTAGCTAAAAAATATAGTAGATTGGATAGTAGATTAAAAAAATGTAGACCCTAGAAGCAATAATTATATCGCAGAATTTTCCTAATTGGTTTAATCACTCTAGAGAGACTTTTTATACGTTTGTATATTCATTTATGTTTCGGTCATAAAGAAAAAGTTAATAAACAATTCAAAATCTTTATTTCCTTTTTATTTATTTCCAGAGATGGGTCAAAAAATCAAACACTAAAGGGAACAAATTAATAGCTCCAGTTTTCCTCAAGATTATTGTTGGACAGAGTTTGATAATTATCTAAAATCCATTATCCTCAATTAAAAATGACATTCAAGAAAGTCCTCAATTTATTTAATCCAAAAACAGACTAAAATAACATTTATTTAAGATCACTTTCCAAAGAACCATTTTTCATTTAACTAGAAAAAGAGCCTTACAAAATAGGATCCAGACTTAATCCTTGTATTAAAATGTGTTCTAAACCATCTCTTCAAAAACATTTATAGAATAGAACTTCAAAGCTGAAGAGTACATAAAATAAATTGAACGAAACCTACCCTATAGAAAGTTTTCGCGTTTGACATTAACCCTAGTACAGAAAGGTGTTAAACAGTTAGGGTCGGGGTTCACATAAGGATTTGAATTAGGGTTCGTGCTCAGCTGCAAAAGACAGGTAGAACATAAATTTAGGGACCCTTTGGGGCACGTACTACAAAAGTGCCTTTCTACCGGCCAGCACGCCGCGCTAATGTTAGTGAAGTCATGAAAAGATAATTAATTATTGTGTTTTTCTTCGGGTTCTGGCGTTGGGCTAATTTGTTTGTTTAGGCTTGAAGATTTTATTTAGGACGCGTTAAAGGATTTTTAAGGTATTGTAAAGAAATGAAAGCCAAGCGTCGCCACGTCGCGTCGGTGAGATTAGACGCAGAACCATAGGCTTTATGTGCTTTCCGAGGCTCGAGGGTATTACATCACCAACTTCTAATCTTCGGACTGCTACAAAGTAATCTGTTTATCTTTACTCGTATAAAATAATTCTTCCGCATGTGTGTTTGTCACCTAACTGCTCCTGAGATGATAAGTGTTAATGTATATTTGAGTGCGTCCCTGGATGGTCTAAAAATAAAATTGAACTCATGTACACTACGGTTACTTGACACGACAATCTGGTTCTCTATTTTTTTTTTCTGACGAAAAGCCAGCTTTCCGGTAGGACAACGCCTGTTGGGACCGCTAGTATATCTATATATATATTTCGAATTTAATGGTAATGGAAATGGAATTTTATAACCACTAACAATATTTTTACCACTCGATTTTTAACAATATTTACTACGGTAAAGTAAATATTGTTATTAATGAAGTGTCTAACGATGACTTCAAATCCATAAATGATTTGTTATTACCTATTATAACTGACCAAGTAGGTCAATAGGAGAATAAAATGCGCACTTGATCTCAACATTTCACCAGGAAAGAAATAATTTTTAATGAATGCAGAACAACTTTTCAAATCAAGGACGTTAAAGTACCTTCTTTACATTATTTACATGGACATTACTCAAAAACTCCTAAACTCCGTGCAAACAGCCATTACCCGAGATTCGCCGGAACCCTAGCAAAACATTTAATGAAGCTGTCTTGCTTAAAAAATTATGCGTGTCGTTTAAAAGGTTATAAAAACGTTTTGTTACGTCACAGTGGCGTCAGTGTCGCAATTTATGTGACAACTTTCTGCGACAGTTTTATTAATTAGCCAGGACGGTGTAAGGCGGTGGACACACAGAGCGAGCTTACTGGCAGAGAACTCGCTTCAGCAATTTGCTGCCTGTCTATTAGATCACCACAACCTCGCGACCTATAGTCGCAAGTTTGTGGTAAAACTTTATCGGCTATTGAACTTAATAATGCACTTGTGGCAATAATAATTGAGAACACTTAATTCCATTTAGGTGAGGAGCTCGTGGCTAGATAATAACAGCCGCACATGTCGATCGAGCTCGTGGCTAGATAATAACAGCCGCACATGTCGATCTTCAAGGTTAAGCAACGCTTGCCTAGGTGGTGCTGTGGATGGGTGACCATCTTAACATAACGAGTTTCCTCCGTGCCTCGGAAAGCACGTTAAGCCGTTGGTCCCGGCTGTCATTTGTAGATCTTTGGCAGTCGTTACGGATAGTCAGAAGCCAGTAAATCTGACTCCAGTCTTGCCATGAAGTACCGTGTTACCACAGTTAATGGGTTGTGGAGGTCTGGTAGGCAGCCGCTCCTCGTAAAATACTGGTATTCAGCTAAATCCGGCTTGACTGGAAGCCGACCCCAATATAGTTGGGAAAAGGCTAGGCAGATGACTTAATTCCATTTAGGTATGACGGTGGGACTGTACAAGTATAAGACACGTTTACGAATCCTAGCATAGAAAACCCAGAATACTTAAGCTGTTTTTGGAGAGAGGTTGGCTAAATTTAATAAGCTTTCCAAATGATTACCATCATGGCCGGCTCACAAAGGTACACATGAACACAGGATTCAGTGCAGAAACGAAACTCCTATAGATATACAACATTGTTACGACAAAGGGGCTTTCCCGAAGGGTTATTGTACTCATCAATATGAATAACTTTTACTATGCGATTGGTCGCATAGTAAAAGTTGAAATCACGAAAATAAAATCCGCTACTCCATACATTTATATATACTAATATAATAATAATTTATAAAGCTGAAGAGTTTGATTGTTTGAACGCGCTAATTTCTGAAACTACTGGTACAATTTGAAAAATATTGTTAGATAGCTGATTTATTGAGGAAGACTATAGGCTATATATCATCACGTTAAGACTAATAGGAGAGGAGCACCAACAATTCCTACTACTAACTAGTGTTCACATAATTTGTCAAAATGTATGGAGCAGCCCTTTTTAAGGAAAGCCCCTCTGTCGTATCAACGTTGTATTGATAGTCATCATCGTCCAGCAAAAATACATCTCTTTTTATTCTTCTAATATCCAACAACAGTACACCTAGTATCCAATAACGCTGCATTATTTATTATTATTTATTTATTTAAGCTTCATGTACAGTGGTGGTACATAGGCGGACTTAATGCATCAGGGCATTCTCTACCAGTCAACCTTAGGGTTAAAAAGAAAACACTGTGGTAGGTCTGCACAATAAATAAATAAGTGATAATTCAAATAGAGGTTTTATCGATAAAGTGTGTTTATAATTATAAAATACGTATATATGCTAATATTATAAACTAATAAATACTATGCGATTGCGTCTATGACAAATTCCCCATAAGGCTTTTCAGCTAAAAACATCTCCTGCTTGGTGTATACGTCCGACCATATTTCGACCACGGTGGCCACTCTAAATAGAAATTAACCAAATACGCAGAAGATATTATAGTGCACAAGTGCGTGCGCAAACACAGGAGCACTCTCTGTTCCCATACTCTCATAGTTCAATGGGACGGCAATCTAACACGACCACAGAGAAATTAGGCGCAGGATCAACGGCTTTACAAGCTTTCCGAGGCACGGAGTTCACATCACCAATTTATAAAGTCCGGGCTGCTACAGAGTAATTAAAAGAAAGCATGGCCGTTCTCGTCAAACTTGGCGTCACCGTGTTGAAGAGAGTTAGAAGCGGCGGCCAACGGAATGACGTGGAGCAAGGTGAAGCGGGAAGCTCAAGACCGCTCGCGATGGAAGATTACTGTGGACCATCTAGGGGACATACGGCATTAAGTCAAGTAAGTCACAAAGTAATTGGTAATGGAAAAACCCAATAGCACTTTCTACATGACCCAAGATTCCACGGTCAGCAGTAGCGCTTGCAACCACAAGACCAACAAGGCAGTTGGACACATCCGCCTCTCTTCTCTTCTTCTTCCTGTCTTTATCCCATATTATTAGGTGCCGGCCATATTTGTTTCACGTTTTGTCGTATACTCGCTCCGTGTGAACGATGCTTTAAGGGCTGAGTGCTCTGAAGTTAATGGTGCCCTAACGGGGGCTAAAAATGGAAAGAGTTTGGAGACTGATGGCATCATTCCGTTGTTTTAGTTTAGTTTAAAAGGATCTGTTTCAGTAAGGATGGGAGGAATGTTTAATTTGAGACTTTTTGGGGTGTTATCAAGTTGGGGTACGAGGTACTTAATACTTCTTTGTAAAGTGTGTGATCAGAAGTTGGCATTTATTTTTTTGTTTTGGATTGTTACTTTGAATATAATACAATAAATTATGAATCTTGTTGATAGTGTCTTATAGATCCATAGATTCCATGTAAAACATAGATATTCAGCAGCATTTGAAAGCAAATGCTAGTTGGGAAGAGGCTAGGATGATGACTCGTAAAGGTTAAAGATAAACAGGTTAAGCTATTAACCCCGGCCGTCGTTTGTAGATCTTTGACGGTCATTACAGACAAACGGAAGGTAGAAAATCTGATACCAGTCGTATTAAGGGGTATCAGGTTATTTCTTTATTTATTTATTATTTAGTCTTCATTCAACGCAATGTACAAAAGTGGACTAAATGCAATGCTTAAGGCATTCTCTACCAGTTAACCTAGGGTGGTAGGGTGATTATTGCGGTATTATAGTGTAATAGTGCGTAGTGGAAACTGAACCAAAAGTAGTTAGAAAAGGTTAGATTAATTGGTTGAAGGAAATTTGTAAAGATGTTAATTAATCACACCTCAAAGGCTAAGCGGGTTTTGGATGAATCGCCGTTCAAAAAGTTACCTAAAAGGCCTAAATTAAGACAGATTAATTTTTTTCTCACTTACCTAATTCGTAGCGATTCGTAGCCTACCATCCGCCATGCCATACTAATTTGTAGGCGATTTAGTGCGAATGCGATTTTGAAGCGATCCGGTGAGGTAAACACCAATTCAAAGTGACGTGGTAGCTTTGTCCTACGTGCGGACGTAATCACCGCATTAGCTGCAATTTATTTAACCCACACCGTAAGCGTTCGCGTGACAGAACCAAACCAACTGACAGCGTGCACTTCGCACATCGCCAAACTACCATCGCCCATGTGTGGTTGATCAATTAGACCAACTTAGGAAACCGAGTTACAGATTGTATCGCGTTGAGCTGTCACTGTCATAAATGATTCATTAATAAATTGTATTCTTCTATACTATTATACAACATGTAACATAATTAACGCACATCCTCTTGGGAGGTCAATGTACTCATCATTATGAACAACTTTCAGTATGGGTCCAAACATGAAATCGAGAAAAAATAATCAGCTATTCCTTACATTTATATGCGCTTATTTTTGCTCAATCATCCCACAATTTGAACTATCCGATGATTTCAATTTCATATCAGTGATCAACCAAATCATACAACAATAGGTACCTACACACTTATCAGCGGAATATTTCAAATAGCAACTGAATCGGACCTATGAGTTATTTTCTACATCCCATCAAAATACCATGGAGTAAATAGTATTCATGAAGAGTTAGCCGTAACCGAATGCATGTCATACACGCTCCACATTCATTAAGCATACCATATTTTGTATACTTTCGTTTACCATAATCTTGTATGATTTCGTATACCTACTTAAAAAGTTTATACATAAAATTTGTGTTTCCTTATTTTTATGCTAAACAAATAAAATACGTCAATAGTCAAAATCGGTAATACAAAGTTCTTTCTCTGAAATCTTGATGAGCTTACATTACTTTGTCTTGTTGGTTTTATATAGTCAATAACTTTTTTCGATAAATGGGCTAACTAAATAATTTTTCGATTCGAAAAACTCATACACGGAGCTTTTCAGTTTTTTAATATTAAAATCAATATAATAATATCTACAATAATATTTTTTTCATGGCAAATATCACATATTTCATTGGTATTGCACTCCACAATTGAAATTCCATGAAATATGAGTGATATCACTCTATTATTTTATTCTGTAATACGAACGCTATCCGATATTCCGATATTGATGTTCCGTCAAATAATTTTAATCATAAAATTCCGATTAAAATTTATCGAAACACGTTGCAATTTAATCGTAAAACTATTGATGAATAAACGATATCGAGTTTGTAGTACTCAAACCTAATAAGCATGAAATTGTTACTGTAAATTCAATATTTGAGTCTTTCGGAGAAATATATTGATGTTATTTAATTAATAATGTCGTAATTTAAGTTTTAATTTAAGTACTTTATGATGAAAGTGTAGAAAAAACTTTTTTGAAGGTTGTTTGCCTAAAATTATATAATGGTACCGATTTACTGCTTTTTCATTTTTTCCCTAGCCTTTCCCAACTATGTTTGTTTTAAGTGGAAATAATCTCTCAATGACTTTTCTCGTTCCAGGGCGGAGCGGGAGGAAGTATCAGACTTTTACTGACTTAAACTCACTCCTTTTCCTTCTTTCCCGAGGTTTACTCTTACATAACCCATAGGTTAGTAAGTTAAGTATATAAGGTAAGTAAGTTAGTTATGTATGTATATTAGAGTCTGGTTTTAGTTTAACCAAATGCGGCTTAATACCCCAGTTTTACATGAATCACCTGCCAATCACCTTTTATTAAAGAAAATGCGTTCACAAATAGGTAAACTTACATATATAAGATACCCAGACCCGGAACACTTATTATAGGCTATATCTACTCGTAAATAATATATTAGTTCTGTGCGGGAATCGAATCCGTGACCTGCAGCGCAGCAGCCAATCGCTATGCAACCGTGTCGTCGTCATGACAATAAAATTATAAGTTGCAATTAGGGTACCGATTTATTGGGATTTGATAATCTCCCCGCATCAAACCGCATCGGATAGGCCGCCGCATCACTCAAAAATCCATATTATGTTTCTTACAATATATGACACCGATATTGTGTCGAAAATAATTATATTATGTAGACGACAAAGGAAATTTTAATAAATTTAAATTAAAAAATAATAATCTGAAAATCCGCTTGAACATTCTACAACATACATTTAATGTGTAACGCACACAAAATGCGTAACACTGCAGTGCTCAGGCCGACCCAATTACCCGATTACCCAAATATTTAGCAAAAACGTGAAAATTCTAGCTAACACTCTCATTTACCCGAAAAAAAACCCAACCACACATAAACTAGTGTTGTACCAAAAACATTTTCAACACTAAAAATTTCAACTACGTGCGAATGTTAGTTCTTACAAAGTTTAATAAAATTAAAAACTACACTGGCGCTGTTAACGTAGGGGCGAAAAACTAGGCCACATACTCTTGGGGCTTGTAATACGGCCCAACGCGGTGGTATATTCAAAGTTTCACACTTACGCCCGTAAACATACGAGCCGGTATCTCGGTTATGGCGGCCGCGGTTGGCAGGTGCGTTCGTTAGCACTGATATATTTAGTAGTGAGTAAAGTTTAGAGCTCTTAAGCTGGTTATTTGTATGATGTACGGTTTACTGCTAAGGGGTGGAGTTTCAATGAGGACTTGACCGAAGAAACATTTTATTATAAGACTTTCAAGATTTCCTTAACTAAAGTTATCGCATAATTAATGTAAGAAAGTTTTGTGCATGTTAACTTACTGTAATTGTTTAAATTCAATTTTTAAGAGATAATCGTGTCACTAAACTTTATAATTTAATTTTGAAATTCGAAACTCCGTGTCGTAGTCAATAATTCACTAGTTTCTTTTAATCCAAAACTAGCTACTGCCAGTGGCTTCACCCGCGTAATATAATAATATTATTCCTAGAGAACATACTACCAGGATAAAAGCATTCTATGTGTTCTGTATAATTATACACTGCTTTACCTGAGAACCAAATTTTATCAAAATCCGTTCGGACATTTGAGTGTGAAGGAATAACAAACATACTTATAAGATTACGCCTTTATAATATTCGTGTGTTATAGTGTTCTACAGATATATTCTACCTTATAACACGCTACAAAACTTTCCTAACACAAAAACACTAACAAAATTAGCACCTAATCTCCAACGAGCCCCAAAAACCGCAGAGGTCACGTCCGCAAAACTATCCCATACAATCAACAACTGTATGTATATCTGTCGCATGTTCAGAGATAAGCACCACTTTAGACTTTGTCTAGTGCGGTGAAACACACTAATTTTCGCACCCTTTCGAGGTATAAAATGCGTTACGAGCACCCTTTTTGCGGTTTTTGATGCACACTCTGCTTCCAGTAAGAGATTATGTTGATTTCTGTCGGCTAAAATGAAATTTCTATGTTAGGAGCTACATTATTTTTTATGTGGTAGTGACCCATTGGAGGTGGTTTATCGTTATGTTTGAAGAGTATGTTGGAAATGTAGGTCAAGTTTAAATGGAGCTTCTTTTTTAAGGTTTAGGTAAGTATTTTTTTATTATTATTATGGATAGGCTCGCGTTTCACCATTGTCTTACCTAAAAATTTGTCCAAAATCATCCTCACTACCATCGTAAGCAATGCTGTAGGGTGAGTCTTATGGGAAAAAAAACAGCGGTTTGTTTTACCTGAGAAATCATCAAATAGCTTTTACCGACTAAAAACGTACGGTGTTCCTCAGTTGCTCTTTATTGCGAAGGCTGCGGTGACTCCTTCGAACAATCTGCGGCCTTGGCTGGCATTGGACCTAGCTGCTGGCAGCAGCAAGAGTTTTCATAATAATAATCATTTTAGTATTAGACCACAAAATTTGAACATTTTTATTTTATATGACAATAGGTACAAGGTATTTACAGTATAATAAAAACTATCTCTAAACTAATTAAAACTAACTTAAAACAAACTAAAATATGGCGTCAAAAAACTCCTCCACATCGCTGTCGACTGGTAATGTGCCCAAAAGACTGGCAGCATTGCCACGCTGAATGGCAATGCTTATTTTCTGTCCAAAGTAAAAGCCAGCCCTTGGGTCACGCGAAGTGTCAACGAGGCGCTTCGAAAGATCTTTATACAATTTGTGAGCACTCGGACCCCACGAACCAAGAGTTTAACCACAAAATTAATAATAACAAAAAAATTGATGTTCATTATTACTCAATTTAGCTGAGCAAGATAATATTGTCTTCAGAGATCTCATTATGAAGTTCTCATTATATCTCTGCAAGCTGCTACCTCGCAATCTATAGTAAAGATACGCACTCTTTTTGTTGTCTTCACATCTTTGATGTATCATTCCTAAAACTTAAATCAAGTAAAAGTTGAAGTTTCAGTCAAAATTCTCAAACATACATCAACGTACATCGAAGGACTGGAACAATTTGCCTGCTGCGGTCTTCCCGTCCGATTACAATTTGGGTATCTTCAAGGCTACAGTGAATAGGCTCCTAATGAACTAGTGCACCTTACCATCTACGATCGCATCACTGCTTACCATCAGGTGGTATCACAGTCAAGCACTAGCGTATAACAATTAAAAAAAAACATTATCCGAGACATTAAAATTTTAGTAAAAATTCTCAAACATTATCCAAAACATTTTTAATAAAATATTTCTTCATCAATAGCTTTTATATGGATTTATCCAAGCGATAATTTTGCGAAAACTATCCAAGATGTAGCATTTGTGTTCAGTGGTGCAGAAACAAATCCTCCAGCGTTACATTGTTGAAGATTTTACGATGTCAAATGTACTAGTTGTTACATTTCAAGATAGAATACAGTGTAACTTTTGACTTTAGATTTTAGAGGTACTTAATAACTTTTAACGTTATCATACCACATTATTGTACTCTCTATGAACTGTCTAGTCTTTCTCCGTATCTAGGTTTGGTCTATCTTCCCATTTAACTGGGTGCAGTTATGTAACTGTATTTTACTTGAAGCGATTACCTATTTGCAATAAGGCGGCGGAAGATGCAGCGTTGGAAGGCCTCTCTCAAGGAGAACCAATGACCTGGCGGGAATCTGATGGATGCGATGCGCACAGGACCGGTTGTTGTAGCGACGCTTGGGAGAGGCCTATGTCAAGCAGTGGACGTCTTTCAGCTAAAATGATGATGATGAAAGTCGGCGCTAGTGGTACCCGGTACCCTATGTGCAGACCTTGATGGGGCGCAGAAGTAATCAAACCGAGGACAAGTTTTGTATAATTAATTTTATCTGAAGGTAGTTACTGGTTCCAATTCCCTCTGACTCCGTACCCAGGTCTCAACCAGTGTCACTGTCGTACATCCCCACGAGGACACGGTAGGATGCCCCACCGTGTCTTAGTCATTTAATCAACATGAACGATGTGAAGAATCTCCTTGACGTTATTACGGTAAGTAGGTAAGAGTATAAAGTTTACAATCTTATCAAATAATTAAAAACTAATTATGATACTGTAGGCTCAAGGCACAAGATTTTAATCAAATATAAATCTAACTCGATGCTGATACATCGTAGGGGAGTTCAGAAAGTAATCGCTGTTGCTAAATTTATGTGATGGGATCTATTCTTCGGGGATTTAGGATAGACTTTGGTGTTCCAACTTTTGGCATGGATACCAAATATGTATAAGTGAATTGGTCGTCACTAGAGGATAGCGATAAATATTTGTGGTTGCTTAATTTATTTTTTATTATTCGTATAAATAAAAAAAAAACAACTTCATTCGGAATCGCAAACAGAAAGAATTTTTCTAATACGATAAAATATAAAGTTATAGGCCGTCAGGTCAGCTTATCTATCGTAAGTCTACTTTTAGATAAACTCAAGAAACTTGCCGTGATTTGCACAGCAAGTTTTTTGAGATTTAGGTAAGTAGTAATCCAAGGTTAAATAATATTCTTCCCAACAGTCATGGTGGCCAATGTCAGCAGAGATTAGCCAAGAACGCTGAAGTATAGAACACAAGTATATGCGCAAACGCAAGTACACTCTAAGCACTTTTACTCTTATAGTGCGGTGGTACCACAATCTCACTCGAGCCCTGATTCGCTACGAGCTTAACGTGATTTCCAAGGCACAGGTAGGTATATCACAACACCAACTTCCAAACTCTGAACTGCAAGAAAGTCATTCGTAATGAAAACATGCAATACGAGTGACAATGATTTGGTTCGACCAGGGAATCGAACACTGGGCGCTCAGTACCTACATTTGTGACCTCGAGACTGAGGCATTAGAAAAAACACGAAACATACCTATTGATAGTAGATAAATACCATGAACTGTCGTCTATGTTATCAAAACTATTTCTTTTACCGACAAGTTTACTAGAACTAAAATAACTTCTAAAAGCAGATTTGTGAGCCACGTTACCTATCACAAAGTCGATATATCATTCTATACCAAAATCCGAATATTCCGAAGACAACCCATTACACATTGATACGAAGGTACTACCTTACAGGAAAAATAAAGCCCAATATTTTTTTCGTCGCCGAAAATACAACAAGAAATCGTTTTTCCCACTAAAATTTTGCAAAAGCCGTCCGAAGGTTGACGTCTAGCTAGATATCCGTAGAAATTTACGGCCTGATAAAACATGGCCAGGATGTATGGAGCTCTCACAACAAATCGCTTTACCCGCATGCTGCCGGAGCTCTTGATAACAGCGAGGTTAGGAGGCTCTACTTAAAATGGTCGTTGTATAAAACTTGTCTGCCAAATGGATTACCTCGATTAAGTATGAGCGACCCCTGACCCGTATAGGTGGACGCATGATTAGTTCCAATCCTCAGTTTTACGCCAAAGCTGAGGGATTTAGTGCATAGTGCTTTATTTCTGCATTTATTTTGCATACAACGCTTTGAATTTTCTATTTATAAAATGGGTACTGCAGATTTATGTTTATGAGAACAGCTCTATACGGGATTTGTTGAAACTAAACCACCTGAATTTGTTTTTTCGTTTAGTCAGGATTAAAAATATTTGTTTTCTCCCAGTTTTGCTGCTAGAATTGGAATAATGGAATTTGTTTTTCTGTTTATTATATCAGTTTTTCCTGGAAATGTTTTCATTGGTAGATCTTAATATTACCAATTTGTTTTGACATAAACGAGCGTGTCAGTTTATGTTTTGGTTTGGGTTTTGAGTCATTTAGTTCCTTTCAGAGTGGTTGAGCTGAGTGGGCCTGATGCACGCGTTATGCTCGTGAATGTAATCTCTTGTAGTGTCAGTGACTTATGTCAATTTATGACTTATGTTAATTTATTATTATTGTGTAATCAAGATTTTTGTTACGCATTGTCATAACATGACTAACGGTCGTTTTCGTTAACCTACCGCAGTTCATAGATAGATAGCCATCCCCGAAAAACAGTAAGATTCTATCTATCCATCCACAATATTGGTAGGAAATGATATCCGTCGGTATGTTATAGGAAAGCAAGTAAGGGCAAAAGGATTGCCCTTACTTGTTTTAGGAAGGATTGATTTGGTTTGTTTATCTTTAGTAGCTGCAACTGTAGGTAGATGGCTTATTGAAAACGGGCTTAAGAGTGCACATGGTTCCTTGCACGATCTTCTCTATAGAGATCTGCGCTTTGACTTCACAAAAGTGCCTGTTATTGGGCTGTTTATAATAGAATTTCTGATTTCTGGAAAATGTAACTAAAAACATTTTATCCATTTATGGAGGAATGTGGGACTATTCGGTCAGTTCAACGAAACTCTTAGGATGCGATGTTTTCCAGGAAGGTAACCTAATACTTACCGAATCTCATCAGCAAAAACTTTTATATTAAAAGCTTCACAAAATTGAAAAAAGCTTTATTTAGAAAAGCCACATAAACTTTAGGTATTACAGTATCTAAATAAAAAATGAATATTTCAAAACTACCCTTTGCAATTTGCATGCCTTTGCAAGACAGTGGCGCAATAACATTGTTGATTGAAGGACATCTAACTAAGTTACTCATTTGTCTTTTCTGCAGACCGTAATGACATACAAAACAAAGGAAAAAAAAACATTTTGAAGAAAAGTGATTTCCTACACCAGTTTTCCCTGTTACTTTACATTCACACTGCGATGAAAAATGGAGGAGAACCTCAAACGAAAGTTCGACACGTTTTCCTCATCCAACTGTAGGAAGTTCAAAAGAAATATCGATGTACGAAGGCAGCCATTAATTTGGGTTAAATAAAAAAATGGCCGCTAGGAGGCATGGGCCGCGTCAAACGGGAGCGCATAAATTTTTGAAAAGGGGCCATTTGGAACACAGGCACGGTTTTTTGCATATCTGAATGTGTCCAATTACAGAAAGGGCTTGTTGCGGTAGTGGTGCAAAGTTGGAGCGAAAAGGTGATGAACTTGGTTTTGTTTTTTTTTTGTGCGTGGATGCAGTGTCAATGTCAAGGTCACAAGTCATAATATGGTAGGCGATTTAAATATCAACGTTTCATGTATTTTTTTTTAACGGCGTTCAATTTTTAGCTCTACAATTTATGTAAACATACGTATGTATGTTTTTCAATCATGTGAGTAATTTTATTCTATTTTAAATTGTTTGAAACATGTTTAATAATTACTTTTGTTTCCGATTTCTTTTAAATTCAAAATTTTAATTGCTGAGCTGTTTGCGCGCTGACAAACATTGAAGCATGAAACATGACATGCAACATAAATATACACAAGTGGACTTAAATAAATAAATTGATACTAATATGAATTTAATATTTAATGGTTTTATAGTAAGTAAATAAATTTATGAATCATCTCCTAGTCCAAAATCTAATTAATTCATGAATCCCCGACCGGTCTCATAGGACCGCGCTGTTATTGTCTTACTATTGTGTCTCGTTTCGCGGGTATTGATAGGTTAAATAAAAATTACTTAATTATACTAGTTCTTACTTCTTACTAGCTTTTGACCAAATTAAATAAAAGCATTTCTTCACCATCTCTACCTCAACATAAAGCCAAACTGCCAAGAACTCCAAAACACTTCAGCATTTGTCTGCCATATTCGTCTAGTGCTCGCAAAATTAACTAAACAGCCCAACTACACCGCCGTATACACACTACTTGCACCCCAGTGGTACGGTGGGAGTAATGTGCGCATAACCCAAGAGTGTATGTGATATCCAGCAATATTATTGTTACGGGAGATGACTGTTAACTTACTTTTGTCGACGTCGCGATTTAATGTGTAACGTGGATAGCTTCGAGGAGCTCGTGGCTAGATAGTAACAACGGGTCGATCTTCAAGGTTAAGGAACGCTTGGTCTGTGGATGGGTGACCATCTTAACATACCGAGTTTCCTTCGTGCCTCGGTCCCGGCCTACCTATGTCCCGGCTGTCATTTGTAGAACTTTGACAGTCGTTACGGATACTCAGAATCCAGTAAATCTGACTCCAGACTTACCATGAAGTACCGTGTTACCCCTGTTAATGGGTTATAATCTGGACCGAGCCCAGTCGTCAACGGCGCGTTCTGTTCCACGCGCGCCTCAAGGAGATGTCAGCAAACTGTAGGGGCCCGGCTGGGCCGAAGCCTCTGGGGAACACGTGGTATTCCGAAAGGTTGACACCGAGTCCCCCCCAGATCATAGGCAACGAAGGAACGGGGTAGGGGTTTAGTCAGTAAGACTCTGACACGCCCTCCCGCTCCGCCCAAGAGCGGGAGAAGCCATTCTGATGATTCCCCTACCAGAAAAAAAACCCCTGTTAATGGGTTGTGGAGGCCTCGTAAAATACTGGTATTCAGCTAAATCTGGCTTGACTGGAAGCCGACCCCAATATAGTTGGGAAAAGGCTAGGTAGATGATGATGATGTTGTGGATTATAGCTTCTGACGACTTAAATGTGGGTAGTTGGAGTTTATCTAGCAAATATTTTGGTAGATCAATTGTTTAGAAATACTGATTGTGTTACAATTTCAAGCATGAACTTGCGGATTGTAAACCAAGCCAACCATTGTGTTGATTGTCGCCTGTCGGTTTGTCGTATCGTTGCATTACATGCTGTCTACACGGATTGTATTCGTAACCAGTAAGGTTTCTGATGGGGTGAGCTTTTGGTGGTGCTGACTTAATAAAATTGTATTTTGTATGATTTAATCGTCAGGTCAATAGAGATAGTGTCCTGAGAGAGCCCTACCTGTAACGACATTCTATACAATTTTTCTAACGTGGTAATGATGTACACATTTTACCTTAGGTATTTTGGAAATACAGAAAACATTAAGCGGTAATAGGCAAGAATAAAAATAAAAATTTGAAGACCTTTGACATCCCCGCACAGGCACTCCGTGGCGAATCCCAAGAGAGGAGGCTTAAATCTGATGACTAATTATTCTTAATTCTTTATTGTACACAAAAATAAACATTACAAAACATGGTTATTAGATAGTTCATGTACAAAGACTAATATTATGCTTATGCCATATTATATTATTAATTATTACAGTTATGAAAATGTTAAATCAGATTAAATGATCTATTGACAATAAAACCGCCTTCATAATATTAAAACATAACAGTAATACTAAACATTCTACTGCCATCGTTGAAAATGAAGTTGCACTGCCAAATTGCCATCCCAAAATCACCCTTATTAATCCATTTCATTCTGTTGATCCAACGCTTTTTACTCTTACGTCTGTTGCATAATAAGTAGCAAAGCTCATCTCTCGTCTTCGGTTTTCCTTCATTGTCAGATATTGAGTAATCAATCTTTTAACGATTCTGAAAGCGCTTTCTTATGATGCAGCCAGACTGAGTGGATCGATGTTGATTTTTGACTCAAAACGTGCTGTTTTTAATGATATAAACCAGTGTTTGACTACGATTGCTCCTGATAATAAGCAATTAATGCAATTGTTGATAGTGGATTGCACTAATTTATCAAGAGTCTGTTCACTCTAGACTTGAAGACACCTAAATTATAATATATTTAACATTATAAGAAGACTAATCCCCAGACCTAGCCTTTTTCCCAACTATATTGGGGTCAGCTTCCAGTCAAGCCGGATTTTGCTGAATACCAGTATTTTACGAGGAGCAGTTGTCTACCAGACCTCCGCAACCCATTAAATGGGGTAACACGCAAGACTCATGGCAAGACTGGAGTTAGATTTACTGGCTTCGGACTATCCGTATTGACTACAAATGACAAAGAAGATCTACAAATGACAGCCGGACCCTACGGCTTAACGTGCTTTCTGAGTCACGGAGGAAATTCGGTATGTTAAGATCCACAGACCAACCTTGGCAAGCGTTGCTTAACCCTGAAGATCGACCCGTACGGCTGTTATTATCTAGCCACGAGCTCCTCAATCGGATAAGAAGACTGCTGCAGGCATATTTTTCCAATTATGCTTCGATATGTAGGTCATCATCATCATCATCATCTCAGCCGAAAGACGTCCACTGCTGGACATAGGCCTCCCCCAAGCGTCGCCACAGCGACCGGTCGGGATATGTAGGTATGCCAGTCTATTTGAAAAATTCATATACTCACGGAAAGCGAGGTCCAAACTGCGTCAACAGTCTAACTGGGTCTAAAAAAAAAATGTTTCCAACGTAACGATCTTTGAATATTCAGTTTGAAAGGAACATGATAATTTTATTAGTTATTTTTACCAATGGGCAAAGGCTCGACCTAAATTTTTCTAGGTCTTTTTCTAGGACCTTCATATCAGCTATCACGTCTAGGTCATCACGCCACCTCTTCTTGGGTCGAATTTTATCCGTAATGTCTCAAAATTAACTTATCTATCTGACAGTACCTTTTTAATTTACATACAATAAACTCTGTAAAATTCAACGCTAGTTAATTACAATTTAATTAAAAAGAAACGAAAGTTTCAAAAATATTATTCATATTCTAAACAATTATTTTTATAAAAAACATTTTTAATTTCAAGCAGAGCAACGACTCTATTAAAAATTAAATTAGGGTCCCATCTGCATCTAATTGCAGTCACCTGGGCTATAAAAACGCTACATAAAGAATACTTAATAGTGTTCTTTAGAAGACAAATAAATTAGTTTCTTTTGAAAGAGTTTTTCATTTAAAAATGAAATGACGAGTACGTTATACTTACAATATTTTCTTGAATCGTTCTTAATTTTTGATCTCACTAATATTATAACGGTAAAAGTTTGAATATAATTATTTTTTACGTCAATGTGTGGATGTTTGTTGCTTCTTTACGCTAAAACGGCTGAACTAATTAGGATTATATTTGGCGCAAGGGTAGACCATGTCCACGAATAAGAGAAAGGATAATTTTTATCTCAGCAGTATTTTCCTTTAAGATATTTTAAACTTATTCGCTCGAGTGAATCCACTGGCAGACGCTAGTCTTCCGTATATCAATCTATCAACTCTGTTAGTGGCAGGCCACAACGTTGAATTGATATCCTAATCAATCTACCTACCCTTATCTCAACCATATTGGGTTCGGTTCCTTGTCTACGCGGAAACCGGTTTACTGGGTAACACAACACCCTATTGATTGAGATTTTGGGTTATTGTAAATGACCTATACGTGAGAGCCGAGACCAACGGCTTAACGTGCTTTTTAAAGGTATATAGAAATCTTGGTATATAATGGAAAGTCTGGGGCCATGGGTTTCCTTCTGAAAGGAAAACTCGGGACCCTGGAACTAAGGCAAAGAAGGAACAAAGGTTTTAGTCAGTAAAAGTCTGACAAGCCCTCTTGCTCTGCCCAAGAGCGAGAGAGGTCATTCTGATGATTTTCCACCTAAAAACCCATCCGTGAACCAAACTCAACAAGAATTGCTTAACTTTGAAGTTCGATATAATAGTCAAAATTAGTAGCTACCACAGTAGCTTATTCAATATGTTGTTGCTTAATTATCCACAATTCCACATAGACCATACATTTTCCCTTAAATCGCAATTTGTCTGCATATGTCACTCTGGGGAGCTCTGAGCCGAAAACGTTCGCAGTTTAAACATGCCACGAGATAATTATTTATTACTTCTTCTTTCCCGTTGATTCAACTCAAATTTGCCTCAGCTCTACCACGAGCTCTTAATGCGATCGATTTGATGACCCAAACTGAACTGTTAAAGGCATTAAGGTGTGTACTGTGTAGCTCCCCTTAACTTTCACGCTCGTACGCCGTCGTTGACATTTTAACATGTCATGGTAAGATCTCTATGCCGAAGAATGAGAACAAAAAGAATGTGACAACTAAAAAAAACCTGTTTTTGTTTTAAAACTCTAATTAAGTTAGAGTGCTGTCTTAACCTACTCATCAAGGACGCGTAACTTCATAAACTTCATTCATCACAATACGCTTGGTGTACGCTTGCGTGAAATAGCGTTGTACCATCTTGTCGTTGCCGCTTCGTCGACAGAGTTTCATAGTTTTGTATTAAGCTTCATGTAGACGTACACCAAGCTTATAATGACGAATACACGTGATCTATGGAACTAAACGCCCTTGAACAGCAAGCCTTAATAGTTGAGACCTACTACCTTAATAGTTTAGTACAAATTGCAAATTTCAAAAGTGTGCTAGTAAGTTTTGAAGCACAGTGTATAAACAAACCATTTTACCTCTTTACATAGTTTCGGTTTTCATATTCTCTTTATCAACATTGTTCAAATAGATTACTTTGTGTAGTCTCTGTAACCACAAGGCCAATAAACTGAACTAAGGGCCGGGAAAATTACCTTGTCAATCCCTCGACGCTTGAGAAAATGTGGACCTACAGCGTCAACAGTGTTCTGACTATTATGATATTAATAATGCCTAGCGACATGATTACAGCACTGTTTTCAGTTTCATTACAACACAATTTTATGAGGAGTTTCTATTTAACTGACTGACCGGATTTGACTGGCCTGTAAGTTGGACTAAATTAGACCGTAATCTTAGAACGCAAAGTGCAACCAAATAATACAGCCGGGTATAAGTCAGTAAAAGTCATGATTCCAGAACTAAAAAATACAATCAATCTGAAAAAACATCCGAACAACAACAACGACGAAAATGCAATCGCTCCGTTTCAGATAAGAAAGGCTAAACAGACAATAGTAGCAAATATTTGATAAACATATTATTTCATGAATCCCCGACCGGTCCTATGAGACCGCGCTGTTATTGTTTTACTATTGTGTCTCGTTTTGTGGGTATGTGATAGGTTAAGTTACATACATACGTAATATAATAACATGATGATAGTAACAACATAAATAATTATCAGACTATTCAAAACATAAAGAAAATATATTAAGTAAGCCAAAGAACATGAAACGCTGCTAACAAATCTCACAATTTAATTAAATTCCCCGAATAGCAGAAAATATCAGAGACTATTTACCAAAAATCCAATTCTACAGAATTCTCTGGGCAGAACTAACATTTGCAATGTAATTTAGAACATAGCTCAAACAGCGGACATTACTCAGAACTGAAGTGTATCCACATAAGAGTTAGGTAAAGTATCCAACTTTAAGTCAATTTGTTGGACAAACACCATTTGTCTCCTTGGAACAGTAGCGGACTAATGCAGTGATACTGGACGCAGGCTCTTATGTGCTTTCGTGAAATTAGATTTCATCCTATTTATTTTTGTTGAAAAGATTTCGTTGGTTACGTTATACATTAAATAATTGTTGGTACCAAAACAAGTATGTTTACTTTTTGCAAATGAGTTTTCATAATCAAAGTATTTTTGGGCTAAAATTATAAAAGAAATAGTACTGAGTTTATGTATAAGTTCGTTTTAGAAGTTAAGTTAATGCATACAGTTTAGTTAAGGTTAAAAGATACCGCACTATTTACATAATATATGTACTTACCTAACTGTATGTAACACTAAATAATTTAAAACACTCAAAAACTAATTAGAAACAATTTATAATTTATTCTTTTTCCTACCCTTGTTCAACATGACTTGGGGTCGGGACAATATGTGTTTTCCATTCTATCTTATCACCCGTCACACTATCATAAACTCCCTTTTCTTTACCTATGGTGTCGTAAAACTTCTTTGTATCTGTGAACTGGCATTGTTTTTATATTAAGTTTTAATTTACGCTTACATTTAATTTAATATATCAAAGATGAGGAAAATGAAAATTACTTATATACCTAACATTAATGTTAGTGACATGCAAAAGACAGGAGTTTCTAAAGTCTTCATAAGGAAAGGACGCTCGGGGCTTTCTTGAATAATTTAATCGTAATCTTTTAATTTGTTTTCCTTTCACATAATCTTGTCTGAAATTACAGAGTTAACTTTAGAATTGTAAATTAAAAATTTATTATTATCGTCGAATCCAGATGAGTCTTAATTCTCAGACTCAATACCATATTGGTTTGAAGCGTTTTCTCCAATTTACCAAATGTATTTGGGTCTGATTGAACTAAATGTTTGCCAATAGTCTGGCTGCATTCGTCTGCAGGATTTGGCTATCCACTAAAAGCTTTGTTAAAATTTGGTTTGAATTCAACGAAGTCGAATTTGTGTTTGCAATAGTAGACAAAGATTAAATGGACTATATGAATGAATTAAATTAGATAAAGCAAGAGACCGTTGAATATGTAATTTAATTATGATTAAGCTCAGATATATTAAAATAGGCTAAGTTTTTTTACAAATCAACGCTTTGTTGACATATAACATCAAAAGTTTAGGAATCACCTATATATTTGCAGTCAACAAAGAAGATGGTTTCATAACAGATTTTGTCCAAATTACAAGCAGCATATACATAAGTCTACTCGACAAGAGCTTTTTTGTCTCGGAAGATTGACTGCATGAATAAAATCACATTACCAAACACCATGGCGTGAATGATATTCACATAAATCTAGATAAAAAGTTTATCGTCACATTATGTTGATGACATATCTTCTTTTCGTTTAGTGCAAGCTGCATCCTCCTGTATATTTCAGTTCACAAACATTTCAGTATTTAACTTAACAGTGAATAGAAACTTGTGTTTATAACATTATACAACTAAATTGTTTCGTTAGGTTTTGTTCTAAAATCTATTTAAATTTACGTACACCGCGTTTAGTGTTTCCCTGGGTATTTGCACGCAGTAACGAGTTTGACGTCATATACTTGTTTCTGGAAACTTCGCTGTACCTGCGAGTTTCCTGGGTATGACCCAATTTCTGACTAACTACTATAAAATTTGCCATGCCTGCTTTGCTTAGTTGTGTAACTATTGTTTTATACGTAATTATTATTTTAATGTTCGAAATGATAATGTTAGGCCACAAACTAAAGTTAGAACATAGTAAATGTTTTATTGTTGTAACCAACAAAAAACATGCTTTGTAGATTTCTAAAATCACAATCAACATCAAAAATGTTTTTATTCCACATGGGCCTACAAGGGCACTCATAAAACGTCAGAAGCTAGTGCACGGTTCCATTTGGTCTTTTCCTATGGATAAGAACCGGCAAGAAATTCCATGGTTACTTTTTGCAAAAAAAATATTGTATTTACAATATTTCCACTAAATGAAATAGAAAAAAAAACCCTAACGAACTAACTAAAAATTAAAAATTAACCTAAAGAATGGCGTCGAAAAACTCCTCCCCATCGCTGTCGACTGGTAAAGTACCCAAAAGGCTGGCAGCATTGCCACGCTGTATGGCAATGCTTATTCTCTGACCAAGATAAAAGCCAGCCCTTGGGTCACGCGAAGTGTTAACAAGGCGTTTGCATAGGTCTTTAAACAATTGGTGGGCGCTCGGACCCCACGATCCAAGAGTTTCAACCCCAAACGGCTCGAATATATAACTACCTACTAAGTTATTATATTTTCGCCGTTTGAGGTTCTCCGCAGACGCAGCGGCAGCACCAGCACAGCACGACGAGCTAGGAACATGAGATGGCGCAAGAGTATCGACGCAAGTAGCGTCCCACACTAAAGGCCTACCCATCTTCCAAGGAAATAAAGACATACCGTCCGGTCTCTTGCCATCGTCGCGTGCCAGGCCATGAGGTTCTAATACAGCTGGAACGCCGACGGTGACAAGAGCGCGTCGGATGATGTCATTAATATTCGCATGCCGCGCTATGCGACCCGCACTACGGCTGCATGAGAGACCGTGGTGTCCGAGGCTGTTGACAACTTCGCCACAGCGGCAGCGATGAGGAGAACAACAGGGAGCGCCAAGACGAAGGGAAACAGCGAGGCGGAAAGTAGTATCGTCGAGCAAGGTGCCTATGTTCGACGACGGTAGTGCGTGAAGCCAGAGACCCGACTCCCACTCCCCCACGGCAAGCAGGCGCGCACGCTCCGCAGCAGTTGGAGATGTTGCAAGCAGGTTATCCTGCACTACTTTGCAGAGCGGCTCGTCCCACCGCCTTTGGGAAGAAAGGATGTCGGGAAGTTTAGAACTCGGGCAAGCGAGCTTCCAGGCATTTACGGCCTCAGCTAAGCAGGGCACATTGAAATCAACCAGTGAGGAAGATAAGATATTCCTGGTTAATTTCTCAGTGCCGTGAACCGAGGATATAAATGCTGGTAAACTGATACTAGTAATTTTGCGGACGCCGAGGCCTCCCATACGTATAGGAAGGGTAGCTTGAGCCCAAGCTCGGTCGTCCATGGCCACATTTAAAATTAATGAAAGAGTATGACGGATAATTTTGTCCATTTTTTCTAAAAGATGAGGGTGTTTCCATAAATGAGAAGCACGCAAAAAATAAGTTAATTTAGGGCCAAAACAGCAGAAACGAATTAAGGTGATGGCCGAATGAATATTAATTTCGAGCAATCTTTCCGAAATATCATTAAAATTTTGAATTTTTTCGTCCACAAAATTGGGAAAGGAATTCTCGAAAATTGGAGACCCTAGGAGACGAAGAGAGCTTTTTTCCATAATTTTGATTTCTGGGGCTATTGTCTTGAATTTGGAAATAGTCAATTGTCTGTCAGTACTGTCAGATAAAAATAGTTCACATTTTGAAAAGTTGAGATCCAGACCTATGGAGTGGAGTTCATTTTTAAGAAAAAGGAGGTCATCCAAAACTGTTTCTACTTCGCCTCCAAGAGTTCCGTCATCGAGATACCATACATTAAATTTGGAATTTAGCTGCCGGATAATGGGGTGAATCGCTAAGCTAAAAATCACTGGCCCGAGGGGATCACCTTGTTGACAGCCAACAGCAGATATCAAAAGGTTGTCCCGATATATCAATATTTCCATATTACAATATTTTCAAACATCAGACCATCTTTGTCTCTCGATCATAACTATTGAAAAAGTATCTCCTTATACAGGTAGTTCAACATTGAACAACATGATATTAAAACTACGTCTTGTCCCAAATATTAATATTTGATAGCGAGTCGACCCTAAACTTGCGAGTTCAAAAAACAGCTCTAACGGACGGTGACAAAGATCAAACTTGTTTGGGGAGGTCCCAAAAATCTGGCATCTATTTCATCGAGTGCCATATAATCGGATGGCAGGAAGGCAATATTACTTATCGGGGCATGTTTAGTACCACTCACCTGTGTAGTAATGTAGGGATGTGCAGCTTCAAAATGTTTGTCGATGGCTCTATCTATCTTGTCTTTGCGCTCAATTTCTCTTGCAGGCAGTATGCAAGTGGTTCAAGTACTAAATCTGTTAGTGTCAACGGTACCATTCCTAAATATGTTAGTGTCAGAGCTTCAATGCATAAGGAATGGTGCTGTTATTCTCACATTTTGTCTTCGAGTTTATACAATTTGAAAACTGTTCCAGCTACTAAAACAAGCAAATACGTAATTGTATTTCAAACAGTATGATATTCATAGTAGTGGGAAAATAAATAGATTTTTAATATTGAATACTGTTAAATTACACTTTTCATTAAACCAAGCCGATTTTACGGGTGTATTTTTGAAAAATTAGTTACTTTACTTATAAAACTTATGTTCTTGCGTAATGAGTGTGAAATTTAAGTACGAAATATATTTTTAAACACTCTAACTTGATTAAAATTTATAATTGTTTTTAAATTGATTTTTGTGAGGTATCCTAATATGATTTATAAACTAAACATATTAAGAAGTATCAAGATTGTTGCACTATGAAATTATTTGAGCAAAACAAGCAAATACGAATTGAACAGACTTAATACAATACAGTCTCTAATTCACCAGGTAACATACGCCAATACACCAAGCAATCCATTCAAAGTTGCAACGTAAACAAAGCTTTCACGTTAAACACACAAAGTTTTATCAAAGAGCATATAGATTTACAAAAAGCCTCTGACCTGAGAGGTATCCATGACAATGTTACTTTGTTACCTCAATTTTCGGGAACACCATAAAAAATATACGTTACAAAAAAAGGCAGCAGGCTTTTATCAAAAAAATATTCCATAACCGCTGTCATGTTGGCATATAAAATCATCGACATGTTCGTATGTATGTCGGTGGCCTGCATCACTTTGCTGGGTTGCTCCCAGCGAATGCGTCCCTAACATGATTAGCTATGTAACTGCGTCCCCCGCTTCGTTGCGTACGAACATCGTTGATTTTATACGTATTAGTAACTGTTGATTAGCTTCTCTTCAAACTTATGTGTTGATGAAAGTGTTTCAGAGAACCGAAGAAGTAAACATGATAGGTTTGTTTGTGTAGTTTTGTTGATTCTTTTGTCTCGCTACGTTTATCCTCTATATTGAGTATACCTAAAATAGAATTCCTGGTAAGACGTGATCAATAAGATCTATCTATTATAGTTATATCTAAGTAAACTTTTATATCTCTTGATAAAAATATCCAGCTTTCATCGTTCGTAATAATATCCATTAGTAGTGTATTCTTTTGCTTTCAATATAATAATATTATCTTCATTTAAAATCGGAGTTTTCCTTATGAATAAATCTATATCCTTTAGAAATTTATGGAAGAAATTTCACAAAATAGTGAATGAAATTTTTGAGGCATCTTTAAGAAATATTGAGGAAACGAATCCTATTGTTACTTCCCTCTTTTTCAAACAGACCTTTTCAATACAATTATCGTCCATCAAGCCGTCATAATTGTTTATTAGAGGCCCATAATCGATGCCCCAAATTAGCTTCGTCTAAAGAAAAAATCTTTCTTCAAAAATTCCCTTCGTTGTCCCAAAAGGGGCTTGAGCGACCAATCCATTAGATGCCTCCTTATCAAGTCATAAATTCTTCCAGCTATCACTGTTCGTTGTCAGCCCAGTAATATATTGATACGATCGACATAGATACGGGATTTCGGATGATAATAAATTACAACGCAGAATGGTCACTGCAAGTTTATTTATCAAATGTTGATGTACGAGTATTTATTGGGTTCATGTGAATTTGTAGATACACAGCGAAAATAATTTACACGAGTAGTTATAATTGGATTAGTAACGGATTGTTCACAAAAACTAATTTATGAGCATTGCACTGAATCGTCCGTAATACTGTTTGATGATTAGAAACTGTTATTATTACATTTTGGTGATGGACTCTATCAATGCAATGTAATAACATATACATATATGAGGATCCTTGGTATTGTCACATATATGTAATTATGTTTATAATAGTTAAAATATACTTCCTTACAAATCAGAAGTCAGTACGACAACAATCAGAAGAATTTGCGATAAAATTCAGAAAATTATACGATTAGGCTTTTATCAAAACCATAAATATACAGGGTGTAAAAAGACCGATCACAAAGCCGATAACTACACATTCTGTACGTGTAATTAAGTAACTTGGACCAAAAAATATTGCTGGGAAAAAACTTTTTTTTTCATCTTTAAAAAATAATTAATTAATAATAATTCCGATCAGCTGCGCTTTCGGCCGCTCGCGCTTGGTCGTTGAACCGACCGCACGCTTGTGTGTGTGTGAGGCGCTCGTTGTGTTTAGTTTTCAATGCATTTTAGTAACTTCAAATGCGTAATTGACTATGAAAAATTGATAATTTCGATAAAGTTTGTTCGGAAGAAAGTTTACTAATGATACTTGGAATACGATTTTGAAAAAAAATGTTGACTTTGACCTTCAATATCTCCAGAACCAGTGAATTCCCAGGTATGGTCTAGAAGAAAAAAAGTATCCTAGTGATGAGTAGAATATGGGGTTTTCGTTTTCGTTAAGGGTCTTTTTACACCCTTTAGGTATTTGATTCCAGAAGTCTAGAGACATCGATAAGTTCCCAAATTCCAAAGAATAACAAAAACAAGGCTCAGAACTGTCAGAATATTAAACTGCACCAGATCAGACGGGTAAGTTTAAGCAAATGTTGGTGGTATTCATGAAGGAAACGACCCCTGACATTAATTCACTAATTAACATTCTGGCTTCTAACACAATAGGATACGGGATTTCCTCTACCAACTTCCTCGAATCCTCCACGATATTGTTATTAGGAATTGTGAATTGTGTTTCTATTAATTTTCATGTTACGCAAATAGGGATTGCTATGGAATATCATTTCTTGTTTATTATGCCGAGGGTACAGATTTCGGGATCAATTTAAGGGTTATTTGTAAATTTTATTATGGAGGAATTTATTGGATTCATTTTCTGAATTTTTTGAGTGGAACGATCTAACAGTATTTACCAAATTGCGTTCGAAGAAATTTGGACATTTGTCAGGCTTACCTTAATTAGAACTTGTAAACAACCTGCTATTAAAGTTAAGGTAAATTTTAATTAAAAAATTAAGACTAGATTTGAAATTTTATCATAATTTTATTATTAGTTGATCTAAGTTCAACCAGATTTAGCAAATTATTATGTTATATTCATTACATCGTTCTTCCTAACCTAACTCAAAAACTAAAGTATTACAATAATATTGACGACGGTTTTGAGAACCGTATAAACTGTAAAATTAGTATTTGTATTAATCAAATTTTAATAAAGCCTCTAATTAACTATAGCATGAAAACATGTTCAACAACAACAGCTTCACCAAACCACACTTGACCAACGAGATGGATTAATCACTCTCCTAGATAAGAAGTTTGAATCCCAGTAATAGGAACCTTACAAGCTGCTGATATATGTACGAAGATATGAAATTATTTGGTATTTCTATACTAATATTATAAAGAGGAAAGATTTGTACCTATTTTTGTATGTTTGTAATAAATAGGCTCAAAAAGTACTGGGCCGATTTAAAAAATTCTTTCACCAATAGAATGCTACATTCTTCCAATTTGACATGGGCTACATTTAATTTTGAAAAAAATTAGGGATCCTTGGTAAAATTTGAATAATGTAAACGAAGGTGTAGAAAAATTTCCAAAAATAAATAATTGTCTACCTCGTGTGAAGCCGGGACGGACTGCTAGTCTTATATAAGTATTGAACTACCTGAATTCTTCTAAAACTGAGTTACATTGACACAGAACTACACTGCCGTGGACTATCATTGACACAGAGTTACGCTATCGCGGAATTTTACGGACAAAGAGCTGCACTATCACGAATTTAATTGACACACTGCCGAGGACTGTTTTCACAGTGCAAAAAACTTTATCTTTTTTTTAACTAACCGACACTAACAAATAAAAAGTTTTGTTAAGTTTAATGCAAACCCACAGAAATAGTACCTGTATAAATATATAGTCAGGAAAATTGTAGGTAACCATATCACAGCGCATATTGAATATAATCCTTAATTACTTCGTACTAATTAAATGGTCTGTTGTCCATAGATTAGTGTGACATACCGTTTACACTTAGCTTAACCGCAAATTGGTTGTATGTATAAACATGGGATTATGTGTATTTACTGAGGCTTATCTTAGTTAACCACAGAAATGTTGTAGTGCCCAGTTGAACCGTAAGTCGATTGAATTAGGGTGTGTATTACACGAGAGTAATATCCGGTGAAGTGTTAAACTATAATAATATGATACAGGTATCGTATTGTTATTTTATCGACTTGTATTTGTCCAGTTGTATCTGATCGCGTTCGCTGGTCAAACTTGGCCAGAGATGGCTCAAGGCAGAGAGATTTGGAAGGAGAAAGGGGAGGTCTTTGCCCAGCAGTGGGACACAAACTAGGCTTTTAAAAAAATAAAATATCCAGTTGCAAGAAAATTACCTCTTCTGAAACAGAAAGAATTAAACATACTTTCAACGTTTTTTTTATTACATTTATTTCAGAATGATTGACGACTTGGTTGATGCATTCAGTTCAAAGCTAAGTTTGCTAAGAAACTTAGCTTTCTAGCAAAGGTCAGTCCGGAAAAGCTTCTAATGATATACAAAGCACAGAATTCCGATCATGTGTGGAGTATTGCAGTAAAATATGGGTTGGTGCTGCAAAATGTCGTATGGCAACTTTGGATTCGGTGGGGAGGCGTGTGAAGATGCTAATTTGTGATCTAGATTTTTTTTAAACCAGTCTACAAAGCCTAGATTACAGACGTAGGGTAGGCGGTGTTTCGGTAATTTATAGGACACATTTTGAAAAGTGTGCGCGGGAAATGCCTACACGATTCGAACCTGCCATTAACGTTCTACCATCGGAGAACCCGACGTAAGGCGATTGTCAACCCTTATATTGTTGACACCTCTACGGTCTAGACTAAGCGTTTCGCCTTGACGCTTATACCGGATAACTGGAACAATTTGGCTGCTGCAGTTTTCCTGTCGGATTATACTTTAGGTGTCTTCAAGTTTACAATGAATAGACACTTTATAAATTAGCGTCCACCACAATTAACGATTGCATCACTACTTATCATCAGGTGGGACCACAGACAAGCACTAGTAAAAATATTTTAAAAAGTAAAATATTATCTCTGTTAATTGTAGAGTTTACATACTGAGAAAATATATATATTTTAGATTGAAACTGTCCCTTTAGTACCTTACCTAATCGAACTTGCATTCTATGTTTCATAGCATCGCTGTAGAATGATAACCTCGTATGTCCAGAAATCCAAACTTCACAGGAAACGAAAAAAAACTGTTAATTTCGTCAATGTATGAAATATTTATTTTACTCAATAGATGGCACTAGTAGTCATATACTGGGTTCACAGTTTCGCCGTATTATAAAATACGTGGTTTTCATACGATTTTTACAACAACAAAAAAAAAGTTTGACATACGAGGTTTTCATTCTACAGCGACGATAGGATGTATATCATTAAAGCTGTATAGCTTTAAACAAATATCAGTATATAATTATGTAAATTACCGAAGGGGACCAGTGGGGCCGATGCCCGCTGGGACTCGGGAACGTTTGAAAGGGTGTCCGTTGCTCTGGAACGCGAAAGGTAACTGAAGGTTACAAGCCTACCTGTCACTCAACCCATTTAGTCTGAAAAATTTTGACCGCTCTAGGGTGAAGCAGTGACCCTAGATTGGAAGAAGCCACGATTGATGGATATTTTGATGTACCTTAAGAAAAAAAAACTATAAACAAATTGTTTAATTATATTATTAATTAACTCTCTAAACAAAATAAAGCTACCAGCTCAACATTTACAGACTGCATAAGTAAATAGACGTTATAACTATTTCCAACCGGGAAGTTCACCCCAGGTACCGACACAAAAAGTGAAAATCAACCTTGTGTACTAAAAGACAAAGTACAAAATATAGTGGTTGGTTAAACTGTTACTATTAAGCGTGGAAACGGTGACTAACATGCCTCTATAAACCCTTACGATGTTTGATTAGCTCAATACTCAATGTTTGTGTTTGTTCTGTCCACATCGTGTGAGGGAGATAGCTAATATTAGTTGTAAACACCACCTACTGTAATTTAACTGCAATCCAACCCTATATTCATGAATTTAAGGTTCATTTACGAATGCATGTCCGCGACGTTAAAAGCTAGAAAATCGTTGTGAATTTAAACAAAAATAGTGTAGGCGTGAATTTGAAAATATACGTATTTTATAAATTTATCGCCTATGGCCAATCAGGATGAAATTTCAAAATTTCAATCTAAATCATTTTGCATCTAAATAAAAAATAGTTGTAAATAGCGATCAACACTTTTAATTTATCAACTGCGTCGACCTCTCGTGCCAGTCCTTGGTTCAGGCTATGTATTACTTGGAGCGAGAAGGAAGTGCAAGCGGTTGCCTCAATCAGTAGATAGTAATTAACCATAGGCGATAAACTTATCGGAGTCGTGGTCGTGATGGCTTGGACTGAGAGTTTCCTTCGTTAACATTACTGCACTGAGACGGCCGCACGGGTGAAGGACATCCTCACCTCTCAGTCCAAGCCACCACGACCACGACTCCGACGGTTGCGGGTTTGCGGACGGCGAGCAATTAGTAGCTCAACGTCTGGCCATCCGTGTAATGTAGGATTTTGTAGTAGAAGTTTATATGTGCCGCAATAGATATCACTACATCTAGATTTTAATAATATTGTGCTAAATTTTATACTATAGGAATTAACTAAATTAATTAGCAATCCATCATAATAATTTGTGCATTATGGTAATGTTGAGCTCGATGCATCGTTATCAGCTAGGGATTAATTAACACTACAACATAAACATAATAACATTATTATGATGTTCTGAAATAATCATTGTTCAGTTAATAAACATATCAAAATTTAGTTATAAAATTTATCGAGATGCATTAATCACTGGTTTTTATTGTCTAGTCTAGTGCACTTCACCATCGATAATTGCATCACTGCTTACCATCAGGTGAGATCGCAGTCAAGCACTAGTTTATAACAATTAAAAAAGTCTATCTTTTAGAAATCAATATGCAGTGATAATCTTTCTTTTAAGAAATGCTTTCAGCAGCGATTTTAGAGAACAGCATAATCTTCTTTCTTTATTATACACTAAAACTTATGATTAAAATACAGTGATTTTGACAATGAATGTAAAAAGGCGAGCTTAACTCAACAATGTGTTTTCTCCCAGCAAACCTCCTGCAATCAATCTTCAACAACAATCAAAAATCATCATCAGCAATCTTCCTGTAATTATCTCGTGTTACTCGAGTTTGGTGCAACACGGCTTTTTCTTCCATTTTGTCCTGTAAACCGTCTTGGATTTTAGTAACATGCATTTCATTTCTCATCTTCACATATAACCATACCAAGACAAACGCTTTCAACTTTTCAGTCACTGGTGCCACTTTTAGACTTCCTCCATTCATCTCAACTTTGTCATCTCCGCTACATGCATTCTTTTTTGTCGTCTTTTTTTAAACCCAATTTATTCTGAATTCTACAGTATTATGACGTTTGAATCCCCAACCGGTCCTATGAGACCGCTGTTATTGTTTTACTATTGTGTCTCGTTTCGCGGGTATCTGAGTAACTACGGAACAAAAACGTGTTTTATATTCTAAAACTAAATGTACGCGACGGTTTCACCTATGTATTTAATTGCTGCTCTGTTTGTATAGGTTGTAACGTGATGTTACTCGTATATAGCCTTCCTCGATAGATGGGCTATCCAACACAATTTTCCAATTAAAACCAGGAGCTGTTCCTAAGATTAGCGCTTTCAAACAAACTCTTCAGCTTTGTAATATTATAATTCAGATTATTCTTAATATTGCTGTTTTTGTTCGCAGCAATTATAGACGAAATACGAATTTAACAATAACAAAAACACAGTATAAAAATCGCATCAAAAGTGCCTTAGCACTACACAGCCCAACTGACCAATCTCAAACACTTAACTTGACCTCAGTTAACTAAATAACCCTATTACTTCCTCCAGGCTATTACTACTTGCAGAAAACTTTGACTGCTCCTAAGAAACTATAGTAAAACAAACAAGAGTTTATAACTTCATACGCACGGCCATACACGGATCGGCCCAAAGCTAATTGGGGTTCGTTAGGCACCGATTGTTTGTTTGCTCCATCGTGTATGGCCACAGAGTAGATTAGTACAGAGGTTCCGCTCCCGACAACTACCGAAAATAGATGACGCAATGCAGATATTACATTTTTTGGAACATCATTATGCCAGGCAAAAGTATGTTTTCGTTCTTTGTAGTATGACGTATCAATAAGCGTTGTATAAAGCCAACTTCTTCATTATAGATCTGGTCTTTTTAACTTATGTTGGAATCAGCATTCTTTCAACCTTACCAGATGTAGCAGAAACTATTATTTTGAACGAATCTTATATAAATCTTTAATACAAACTAGGTTTGACTCACTTTCCGGTACTTTGTGATCTAAAGGTGGCAGTCAAGTAGAAAAGTAGAATAGTAGAAGAGTCAGTAGAAAATTATATGGGAAAAAAAATTGTGCGTCCGATACTAAGAACAATAGAGCAATTAGTGTCCTCCATAATCCGATTACCACTATTAGTGGTACAAGGAAATTTGGCAATACGCTACTGATAGATTCGGTGGTACTTCTGTTTTTATTTATTCTGTGGCTAAGGGCTATGGCTATCGAGAGAGAGATGAATGTAAACATGAGGCCTAGATTTATACGGTAATTGATGTTAGAAGGCTTCTTGGGAGGGTTGCGTTATTTATTGATGTCGTTGCTGGTTACTGGAATTGGGGGTTATATTGAACTATGGCCCTTATGTTTATGAATATAAGATTAATGTTTGCAAGCACAGACAGAACTGCGGACTGACTTTTGACTACCAACTTTTCATTATAGGTACATTGTAGAGGACTTTGTCAAACCAAGAAGAAAAAAAACATAAGTACATGACGCTACAGACATTAATTAAGATGCAATAGCAACTACAGCAAAAGAGCTGATAACCAAATCCAACAACTACACAAAATCCATCAAATATTGACGCATCCCATTCAACTTAGGTACCAGGTAGACAGAATAACCAAAGAGATGCTTGAGTTTGCAGTCTAACAAACTCCGTTCCGGACATTTGATTGGTCCCCGCGAGATACAGACGTTTTAGTCTCTGCAGACTATCTTACAGGGTTAATCTCTAGACCAGTTGCTAGACTTGTTAGGTGAACTAATTAATTAGGTTATGCCAGGAATATGGTGAAAACTTAATGCAGTATTGAAGTTGTGTATTTTGAGGATTTACTTTGGCACTAAATAAATTAATTTTGGGTGTAAGTTTTAGTAGTTTGCGTTGTACTGAAAGTATGCTTTGAAGGAAAAAGTTTGGAATATTGAAAGTAGTTTTGCTCAGTTTTGCACTCAATCTGGTAGACGGTTCACTTCCTTTACTTTTACTTCAGAGTACAACTATTTCTCAAACAAAAGCTCTGCAGAACTGTGCTCATCAGAATGTTCATTCAATAAAATATGAATCCATTAGATCGTTAAATTTAATGGACTTTCAAAAACTCATCTGTACTAAGTCCTAACGGCATGTATGTGCCTATCTAAATCACCCTCTATATTACATCCTTGCCTAATGGGAAACCAATTAGAAACTTGTTTGTACAAAATTCATATGTGCCCGTAACCTACATACTGATTTTTCTCTACTAAATAGGGTTCTGTAATAATTTAAAATGATGTGTACATTTCTTTTTCTTTCTAAATCTCTATTCTCTAAGTTGGACCTGCACTACCATCATGGTCCTTCTCCGTAACTGCAGTGCGTCTCTGGAACTCTCTGCCACACTCTCTTCGCGACAGCCCTTCTTTAGATGTCTTTAAGAGGAAACTTAAAGAGCACTTCCTTTCACTATTGACATAATTTTAGTATGTATACATTGTTGATCGAACTATGTATAGTATGTATTAGTAAATATATTATGTATGTACAATATGGATAAGTAATATAATATAATTATATAGGTTTACTTAGTATATAAGTTGAAATTGTGCACTGGATCCTACCCTCGAATATGTTTTCTCTTTGTAACTCAAAGGTTTGCTGGAAGAAAACTCATTGCTGAGTTAAGCTTGTCCTTGTATATGAACTATTTAATCACCATGTCTTGTAATGTTTATTTTTGTGTACAATAAAGAATTAAGATGGTCGACCTCGTTGGTGACCTCCTTTTTAAACAAATATCAAACTTTATCTTCGATCTTCATCCAACTTACTACGGCCTGACTTGAACTATAGTGTTATAGAGTGCATTATTTAAAAATGATTTTAATACTCAGTGTTTAAGCATCAAATAATTTAATCAGGATTTACAGAACAAAGTAGTAGGTAAAATTACATTAAAGGATATGGATCAAGCATCTTTATCCAATAGACAAAAAAATATGCATTGACGATTGGCAAGAGCTTATGACAATCTCTCGAGATATCATCATAATCGTAGAATATTATTTTTTGGCTGTGGGATTGTGGGGAAAAGCTACCGCTCTCTGCAATGCGATTTTTGCATCAACTATATTGGAGTTGGCTTACAGTCTCTGATTTCCCTTCAAAACGCATAAATCTTTCGCCTTTTACTAAGAAATTTCCGTGGAGGGGAACACTCAAATGAGTCATAAGCATTTTTGAAAAGTGACTGTCTATCTGAACTCCGTAACTGAGTGACACGATACTCCTATAAAACTGATGTAAAAAGATTCTGCCTGCTAAATATCCGTAACGACTCTCAAAGGTCTTAAAGACAAGAAAAAAAGAAAAGGCTTTCCAAGGCACGGTGGAGACTTAGTTCGTAATGGATGGTTACCGATCCATGGAATGACCTCGGCTAAGCGACGGTTGCCAAAGAACCTTGAAGATCGAACCGTGCAGTTTTAATAACGTAGCTATAAGCATCTTGAATATGATTGCCAAAGGTAATATAATATGTTTTGTTATTATAAATATGCACAATTAAAGTCGAGTTAATTAATCAAAATTCAACAAACTTATCTTATTAATTTATACTTCTATGAGCAACCTAACTCTTGATTAACTAAGTTACATATAACACGAGCATGAAAAATTTGTAATGTATTAATTTTCAAATACAGTTACGTATTACGCGGTGCACTGAAATTTCTAGAGGTGCCCGTCTGCGTCCTATGTCTGACTTTCTTTTTACTTATAGTTTCTTAACATTTGTTAAACAAATGCCTGAATGCATTAAACTTGTTTTAGCATACCAGAGAACAAATTTTTGTGACCAAATTTTTATGCCACGAATATTAGACTCACAGATTTATTAAAGTTTGTTATTATTACGTTTCATTTTTATTATCTTTATAGTGGTGTACAATAAATTATATAATAGGTTAATATTTGAAACTATAAAATAAGCGATTTTCAACGTCAGACATCTTGATATTTCCAATTGAATAGTCAGAACTTGATCAACTATCATGTTTCTAGAAAAGTGTAAGCAACAGTTTTCTAAGAATTCTAGATAGATTCTACAACATCAACGATGAGACAACTAATACCGCGAAATTTTGAATGGGAACTTTGGAAGACTTTCGAGTATTAAATCCTGAATAATATAAAGATAAAACATTACTAAGTATTGGTTTTTAACAAATTCTCATGTCGATAGTATTCAAACAAAATATTATAATCTATAGCAATTTCGTCTTGAATGTCTACAATATTTCTACAATCTCTTTCTACTTAGTCCACGTGCAAAGGACCATCATCACCATCTGTTTATCGTGCTAATGCCTCCAACGTGTGAAAAGCTTCACGTTTCGCCGTCTTCCCATCTCTTTGAAGTGCGATAGGCTGCTATAATTGCCAATAGCTGCAGGCAACTTCTCAGTACAGTATGACGTAATGTATAAGCGATAACGTGTTTGAATAGACGTGGTTATAAATTTAAATTTACCACCGCTTTTAACGCTGGAAGATATGGTGGAAGAGGCGCATTTCGTAATAAATTTAGACTTTACACCGTTGACTATAAAGATTGTGTTTTAGAACTGAAAATTTAAAATGAGCGTCCAAAATTTATTGGACGATATAAATGTTACAGTTACTGCCTTCACAGCTAGCAAGGTAGATTTGGCAAATAAAGCAAAGCTAGCCTAACAGTCAATTCAGAATAGCCAGCGTGAAGTAACGTAGAACAGTTTAACGAATGCCGCAGAGAGAGAACAACGAATAGTATGAACATTTTTGCCCCACAAATTCTCTGAATAAACCAAAAGATACGGGCAACAAACAACTATGTAATAACAAATGTAGCCATAAAACTTCTCACATATCCTTGAGGTTTACAAAATATCTGGCTTTTGTTAGTTGCGAGTCTACAACTTGGACCATGGTTCAAGTTTTCTCAAGCCACAAAGGCCCAGTTTATGCCGCTGCTATCTTACGGGAGCAATTTTTAACAGCACTGCTTCTTATCTTAATAACTCTGTTTAGTTGGTGACTTTTAATCGAGTCCTTTGTTTCCTTCGAAGACAAAAGTGTTTGTTGTTTACAAGAAATGCTTCTGTTATTGTTAATCATAACTGCCTTTATATTGGTTGCTTCATAAAATTTATAGGTACCTGTTTGCTGATTTGGAGAACGTTGTCATTTAAGTGATTATCGTTAAGATGTTTGATGATACCTGACTTATCGTTTTCATTAATAACTTTGAAGATAGATATCTTACTATTTATAAACAAAGATTGGCTCTTCTGAATTTCAAGTTTCTCATTCCATCCCCGACTCCGCTAAGTGCAATAACTACTTCAGTTTTTAAAAAGCCTATGATGGTGATAATATAAGGTCCTGTTGTTACCTTTCATCCAGTAAAGGAGAAAAAAACGCACACACATAAAAATGTGTACGAACACGGTATTTATAATATTAGTAAAACACTCCGCAATACGTAAAAAGTGCACTACATTCAAAATCTAAGCTAAAAATATTTTTTTCGTCACGTTCATCAAACTTAAACAAAAGATCAAAAGTACACTCACGTCCAATAATTCGTTGGACAGTAAGTTCGTTAATCCTGCACTGGTTTACGATCGGACATACACTCAGCGTTTCCGTCGAACGGGTCGGAGGGCCAATAAATATGACAGACCGGGAAATTGGACAGAATTTCTGCTTATTCGGCATCCGTTCGGAGAACGAGAGAGTGCAGTTATTGGGAGCCTGACTGTACCTATTACTGGCGTATGGACGGACTAGTTATGATAAAAGGTTTCGTATCTCCGAATTTGAGTTTCCGATGTTGGGAAGAGTAAAATAAATCCTGTGGTTTGAGTGGTTTTGTGTAAGGAGAGATTTGTTTCGCTTACTTCGACTCCGAATGACCGAACGAAATAATATAAATGTCTAGATTTTTATTCCGTCTCGATATTTATTGTTTTTTAACATCTCTAGTTTGACCATTAACTCACGTGATGGCAATGGGGGAGGGGAGGTCAACAATGAGTATGCTTCCCTAGAAATCAAGAGAAGCATGTGAGAATTTTAAAAACTAAACTATTGAAAATAGTAATAACCCACACACATTTGTCTGTTTTTTTTTATCTATCGATAGGCTCGCGTTTAACCACGCTTGCCTAAAAGTAACTTATTCACTTTTGATTTAAAAACTAATTATTATCAGGACACATTCTCTTCTATCAGACGAATAACGATTCACAAATCGATGTGAAATTATTAATTAGCGTTTTCCTAAAATATCACAGAAATTACTAATTTATATTTTAATAAACGTACCCATTACCTCATAATACACTAGTTAATGGCGAGACAATAATTCCATATCATAAAACGCGAGCAGTAACAATTCACTGACAAATTATATCAGCGGAGATAAAAGCCCTATATTTCATACGTGTCACATTAAAATAATAAGCTTGCGTAAGCACAGGCCTTACATGCCTGATTACAATACCCGTACATTTATGTTTCAGGATGGAAATTAATTTCGTGGATGAGTAATAAATTCGTAAATTGTTATTCACGAACTTGTTAGTAGGTATATTATTAGTTATGGTATTTTAGATTTGTTGTAACCTTTTTCATTAAGACTCAGCGACGTGTAAATACAAGTAAATCGTAAATAGAAAGAAAATAACAACGCATAAAAAGCCACTGGCCACTGTTTTTGATGTTGGTTAAATTTTAGTAAATAGGTGAAATCAAATTGTCATTCTTTAGTCATACTAATATCACTGGGTCTTTGATTACAGCTCATTCCATCTCCTAGAATAAAGGCCTGTGTCCCAGCAGTGAAAATATTATTAGGCTGATTACGCTATTATAAAATATGTGAAAATTTGTACTCGTTTGTTACTCCTCGGATTAGGACACCATCTTTTTCCTAGAACAGGACAGGATACTTTTCATTCCGAGGGTTAAAAAATAATATCAAGGGAACACTTGGTATAATTTTTCAAATTTGTGCAGGTGAAACCAGTCTAGTACTCGTATTAAGTTTAAAGATTTGTTATACTATTTTTACTATAATAAAAAAGTGATCGAAGCATATTATTTTTTAGATAAATGAAAATCCTGCCGGAATAAAAGAATGGAGTGTGGGGTGTGTTATACATGAATATGTGTGTGTAATGGACAATGTCGATTTATATACAGTCCAGCGCCAATATAGAAGCGATTTCATTATCCACTTGCATGATTTCAACCGTCCCAGCTACAGATGAACCGGCACCGTCGTTGATCCGCTCGACCGCATTCATAATTTTACGTTCTCGGCACTGCTTCACTTGATCATAATGTTTTATTGGTATCATTTGACTGCTTTTGAACAGCCTTTTCCAACTATGTCATCATCAACATCATTGATGATTTAATGATGTTGATGATTCATTTCATTCAGTGCTGTACATAGTCCTCCAAGTGTCGCTACAACGACCGATTCTGTGCGCCTCGTATCCATCGGTTTCGCACAACCCTCACCTAGTCGTCGGTTCCCCTTATTGGAGGATTTCGAATGGTACTGTACCATTTCTGAATTTCTGTTACTACCTGAGCCAATGATTATACTTGACCTCAGCGATGTTTATCGAGAAGGCTGACTAAATCTTGTTGCCAAATACTGCAAAATCAATGGAATTTGTTACATCTGCATTTTAAAATTATTTTGAATTCCCTATTTCTGTATGTTCGTCTAAATTGATCGTGTCATTGTCAACTTTTTTACTTAGTAACATATTTAAGCATGTATTTTTATTTGTATAAATAGATCGAAAAGGATTTGAATCAAAGAAAAGTTTTACTAGATCTTGTGAGCTAGATCTACACAAAATATGAAACCCAACAGTAAATTGAAACCTTCGTCACAAAGAAAAGGTTTTTTTCTTTTACTTAACTTCAGTCCCGTCTCCTTTCGGCTTATCCAAGCTTTGACGTTTGGTATTTTTATCAAAACATCCATTTACTGAGTAAAAATGTGACTTAGGAGATGAATATCAGACTTGGCTTAAATATAGTTATATATATAGTAGTCAAAGTCCTTTCGTTTGATGTTCTGCATTAATAAAATTTTATTTCTTTTTGCAAGGATTTCAGATAAAAATGAAACTAAGCGAAGTATTTACAAGTGTATCAGATGATCATCAAGTAAACCAATGTGCCTAACGTGTTTTTTTAACAAATAATTATCGAAAGGTGCTTGCTTTGAAATTTTACTTTTTAACAAGCAAGAGAAACAAAATTAATGGTTTTTAATTTTGTTTCTCTCATGGCATCAATTTCTTCTAAATTTTAATTTTATTTTTGTATGAATGAGAGTAACCTAGTCCCAGGTGCCGTTAAAATTATTTCAACAATGAACCTTTTTACGAGCCCAGAGTTTTCATTCATAATGACATTTTGTAATGATTGATAATTTGTAACTTCTGTGGGATACAAATAATTAATGAGAGGCAAAAAAGCCAGATAAAGCTTTGAGTTAATTATTATAAAGCTATATCCCTTTTGAAACCAACAATTATCCCACCATACTGTCACTCACTTCCAAATCTATATTTGCTTCGCTCTTACGAAAACGAAATAAAAATTTGACTTGTCATGTATCGTATTCAAGCAAAAGGATTCAATCAAAAATAAATATGTATAATTTGGGGCAGAAACGCAATTATGGCAACCCCAGGTGGCGGGCCGTCTATCCCAGTACATACATATTTATCGACAGCCCCGCAGGACGACCACTAGTGTATTATACGCATACCGATACGCACAGTGAATTCGTGAACAAAGCCTTTGGTTTCTCCAACCGAATATTGACACGTGGTTCAAAAAGGACGAAATTTTTTGATGAAATTTGGAATTTCATGTTTCCCGTTGATGCTATAAATCTATAACTACAGAATGGTGGAGGGATGAATGAGCATATTGGATTGCAAACACACATACATGTACTTTAAGCGAGGTATTGTATAATCTATTGAATGGTGAAAAATTTGATTGTGCCAAAAAAGTTACAACAATCACAAAATATACGAACAATAAAACACAAAGTAACATAGAAGGCTACAAAATCCAAACCAACGATAAAATAAACGCTACTAATAAAGATGCCATCAAATTTGAAAGTGCATCAACTGCAACATGACAAAGCAAAATTTACTCTAGTTTTTTAGACTTAAATTATAATCGGATGGGCAGATCGCTGCTGACAAATTGTTCCAGCCCCTCGATGTGTAAACAACGTCGAGAAAAAGCACTTAGACTGGACCGTAGAGGTTTCAACAACGTAAGAGTGGACACTCGCCGTGTATCGGTTTGTCCAATGGTAGAAAGATGGTGAAAGGTGATAGAATCAAGTCTTATAATTTCTGAGCAAACTCTCTAAAATCATCATCACCTGAGTATCATGACAAAGAAGAAGTAAAAACTACTGATGACAATAGTACAAAGGCAATAAATACATTGCTAAATCATAACACAGACGCGGAAACCATCAGAAGAGGGTATTTGAGAGCTACAAACGGTTTTAATGAAAGTAAGGGAGGGTGCCTAAAGCAACCCCATGTATTTACGCATTTCAATTAAATTTCGGAGATCGCGCCCTGAATAATACTATTTTGTTGGTCCCTTTTCAATTATTATACATTGATTTTCTAAGGTTTTTCTTTTGGAGTTATGATTTTGATGTTTATTTTTTAATTAAGAATAAATTATTTGTAGTGATGGCAACCCTCTGGTATGGACACAATCAGTGCAACATTCTGTATTTCTTTTTTATACTTTCTGCTTACTTTGTTCTTTTCAATTAACCATATTGACCAAGGTGAAAGCCTTGTTAAAAAAATCTGACTTTAATTTCAGCCGAAAGACGTCCACTGCTGAACATAGGCCTCCCCCGAGCGCCGCCACAACGACCGGTCCTGTGCGTCTCGCATCCATCGGACCACCTTATGGGAGACGTTCCAATTATAAAAATAATAATACAGAACCAACCAAAATCTTTTCCTTAAAAAAATCGAAAGTCATTAAAATAAAAACTAATTTCTGTTATTTTAAATTACAAGAAAAACAAGAGCTCTGAGCTGGAAGAACCTTTCTTTCTTTTATTGTATTCTCACCGGAATAAAATCCGAAAGTTAACGAACCACCTTTTATATTCTTTGAAGTTTCAACGGTAGGGAGTCCAAGACTCTTAACGTAACCAATTAAATGTTCCAAAACCTTTGCTTACTTTCTATTATGTGTTATGAAACTCGAAAAAACAGCAAACCGTTTTCCTCGAAATAATTTTGTATTTATTAGCAGGTTTAGCGCTACTGGCCTTGGGGGCTTCGCAAAAAATTGTACGTAAACATTTTTTTAACGAAGTTGCATTTTCCGGAATTAGATTATTATACAGTTGAATTTGTTTACTTCTAAACTCGTTATAAGTTCATCTATTGAAAGTAATAACCTTGTACTTAAGATAAGGAGTACAGATGGCGACTAGTCCCTCCTACATTTCTTTTTTTAAATAACCTCTGTAGGCAAGCAATATAGCGGCTGATAAGGTTCCAGTGTCTATAATGACAGAGTTTATGAACATTTGCAGTGCATTTTTTTTTTGTTTCAGACTCTCTCTCTCAGGTTTTGTTTAGTTTGGGGAGTGTGTGATTTTAACTTCACTAAACCCATCTCAGCGGTCACATAGAAAAGGCCCTGTTACGAGATATGCACCTAGTGGATTTCACCACGTACTGCCGGCGAGGATTTTCATATTTTTTAGGTTTCATGTCTAAGTTGGCAAAAACGAAGCCCTTATAGGATCTTTGACGTCCGTCAAGTCGTCTGTTAAAGGTAAAAGTATGAAACTGAAATTAATACCAAATATTTAGGTCTGCTACCCCAATCAACAGTGAAAAATCAAACTACTAAATCAAAATAATTTAAAGACCTTCCGTTTACGTACATGTTTTGGCACTCGATCGGAAATCATAAAACTACAAGATACTTTCTGTTGATCTAGAATCCTGAAATTTGACATGAAACAAAATCTCATAGACAAAAATATAGAAAAATGTCTGAACTTTTTAGTTACATCACCACAAAAAAATTGAGCACAGGTAACTTTGTAGGGAAACCGTGTCCGATTCGCACTTGGCCAATTTTTTTTAATATTTGCACATCGTATAGGATAAACACTACGCACCGCCGGAACTCCCACCACACGCCGCGATCAACCACAAGCAAACAAGTGACTGCGGTGTTTTTGTTTGTCACACATGAAGGTAACGCCATAAATTGTTACTACTTCCAACATGATGTAGGCTGACTGGTATACAAACTTGCACATTAAACTATAGTTTTTCTAAGGGTAGAAGTGGTAGCCCGCTAGTAGTAACGGCTTACGAGTTGAAGATTCAAACAAGGTTTAGGGAATATTTTTCATCACTGCTGCTCTCGAAACGGTGAAAGAAAACTTCGTGAGAAAACCGGCATTTCCTAGAATCAAAAATTTTCGAAGACCTGTAACAATCACCAATCCGCACTGGGCCCACGTGGTAGTTTATGACGTCCCTTCCCTCTTGAAATGAGGAGGCCTGCCTCCTAGCAGTGGCAATATAAGACTAATTATATAATGTGATATTTTAAGCTTTCGTAGGCGTACTGTATACCATATTCTTTGTCATAGGCAAAATTAGTATGTTTTTATTAATAAATTTTTTAACTGGCCCAATACTCGGTCACAGCAATGTCGTCTACTGAAGTTTTCATTACAACCTTACGTGAACAGAGTGCCTAGTGCGAGTTTGTTTTACGTTAACACGATCGACACATTTATGACGTTCGGCACTCCGAGCGGTCCGCTCTAAACTCTTAACCGATCAGAGAGCCAAACGTGATAAACATTTCAATCGCGTTGACGTTAAAACAGCTTGCAGTTAGCGCACAGGAGACGAAATGTCGTGTAAGACGGAAGGTAAGATATGGTCTGCGGAGAAACGCCATACAAAGCGTGAAGATCGAAACCATCCGAGAACCCTCACCTGTAGAAATTGATTAACAAAGGCAAAAATATGTTTCGTCATAGCGGATGAATACCGTAATCAACCCTGATTTTGCCCTCTCATTAGTACAATTTTCTCTTACAATACTAATAATCAAGCTCTTTGATGGCTATACTGCTTAGTCATATCTAATTAATAATAATAATATTCCAAAAGTTTCACACAACGCCGTCTAGTCCCTAACTAAACAGAACTTGTGGTATAAGTACTAGATAACTGATAAACATACCTATATTTCTAAGTACATATTCGTACAAACATATTAGAGATAAATTACACTCGGACACAGAACAAATGATCGTGCTTATCACACAAACATTTGTCATAGCAGTTAGGTTTACTAACAATATGACCAACTTACAGACCACTCAAGTTAGGTCATTCAGTTAACCTATCACATACCCGCAAAACGAGACACAATAGTAAAACAATAACAGCGCGGTCTCATAGGACCGGTCGGGGATTCATGAATTAAATGGAAACTCTTCATGAAATTGTGTTGTAATGAAACTGAAAACAGTGCTGTAGTCATGTCGCTAGGCATTATTAATATCATAATAGTCGGAACGCTGTTGACGCTGTAGGTCCACATTTTCTCAAGCGTCAAGGGATTGACAAGGTAATTTTCCCGGCCCTTAGTTCAGTTTATTGGCCTTGTGGTTACAGAGACAACTTACGAACAACGTTGATAAAGAGAATATGAAAACTGAAACTATGTAAAGAGGTAAAGTGGTTTGTTTTATACTTTAAACTTTACCCAGCGCAAATTCGGTCGTGTATGGAGTACTGCTCTTATCTTTGGGACGGATCTGTCCGATACCAGCTTGATGAGCTTGAGAAAAAAGAAGACTTGAACCGAGGCTTCAAAGTCTTGAGCCGGGAGGAGATCTGCCTTGTTTAAATCGGTTTTCTACCGATGGTATTTCAGAAAGTGTGCGTTGGATTTGCATAGCCTAATTCCGCCAAGCCCGTTTTATTAACGGACCACCAGGCGTACGGCGATGCGCCACATGTATATGGTGGACATCTCACGTCTACGCACAAAACGTTTTGGGAACACATTCATTGTGTGTACAAGGAGTGGAATTCCTTACGGATGTTTGTGTGGCTAATATAACCTGAGGATCTTTAAGTTAAGTGTGAACAGATTATTTCTAGGTAAGCGCGCTTCATCATCGACCGCATCGTCTCTTTCCATCAGGTGAGATGGCGGTCATGTGCAAACTTATCAACAATTAAAAGAATACACTGGCCTTCAAAACTTAAAAAATTACAATTTATACTTTTTTTAACCATCAACTTTCTGGCTGGCCAGTCAAATCAGATTTAAGGGGCAAAGGGGAGAGGGGGGAATAGGGTCCAGACATTCGATTCTATAAGCTTCACGGTGGAGTATATGGACGCATAATTGGTGAGGGCGGGCCAACATAAAGCCTATCAAATCGAATATTCGGGCCGAGTGCTTCTCAATAGACTGACCGTCTGATACTGTTGCTAAGGGAATTAAAGGCAAATGTATGTATGTGGTTCGTGGGTGGAATTATTAAACATCAGATTTCTGTATAGAATCCTAATAAGTATAATATATCCAAATGGCTAGCTCTGCCTAAGACTTCGCCCGCTTAAAAGTAGGTTTGGATCTTCGTTTCATCTCCTTAGGGGATGAATTTTGGAAATGCTCTTAATGCTCGCCTACAGCATAAAAAAAAGCGTTGTGGAAAAATTCACAAACAATCAGTGTTCCAATAGTTTCGACTGTGCGTTGATATGTCAGTCATTCAGTTTGTCCTTTTATAAATACAAATTACCAGTAGCTAGCTTCATTCTAATGCCAACGGATAAGTTATTTCTTAGAGCCCTAAATGAAAATCTTAATTCCTTATTGTACACAAAAACTTAACAAAGCATTCACTATGTTAAGTTAGTTAAGCTTGCCTTTGTACATGAATTGAAAACTTTGTACAGTAATTTGACAATTCATGTAGGTAAAAAGGCTAGTTTAACTAAATTAATATAGTACCTACAATGTTAAATCTTACTAGCAATCCCTCAAAATACGGGGGACAAAAATGTGACAGGTTTACATTAAGCCCAAAATATTACCTTCAAAATAAAGACTTGAAACTACTAATCAATTGCATATCGATATTCTCATAAACCTTCACAATAAACAGATACGACAATGAAACTGAACAGTGGTAGAAACCCTTTAACAGCAAATTCAGGAAACTACGGTGAGAAAATATTTACATTCGCGCTCAACGAAACTACAGAGCGTATCGACGCTTTTGCCGAGGAAGAACTTTAAACTTGTTTGATAGAATAGAACAGAAGGTAGACTCCGTAAACTCATCATCATCTTCCTGCCCTTGTCCCGTTTTATTTGGGGTCGGCGCAACACGTCTTTTTCTTCCATTCTGTCCTGTCACTCGTCACGCTATCACTCACTCCCTTTTCTTCCATATCACTTCTCACACAATCCATCCATCTTTTCTTTGGCCTCCCTCTCCCTCTCCATCCATCCACATGTAAGACTAGGTAGACTCCGGTAAGGTAGACTCCGTAAACTACAAACCAAAATCAATGCATTTTGGGTACACCGAAATTTCGAAATAGATTGGGTCAAAATCACGGTGCTAACTCCACTCAGTGAGGAGTGACTGAAAAGACGTCACGGCGTCCTTACTTCTTTTTCCTACCGTATGATACACCTGTATCCTCACCGGACAAGGCCAGTTCGGAAGGTTCCCGCACTTGATTCCTGCGGAGAAATGCCCACTTGAACAGACACTTGATGTCTGCGCAACTGGACGGTATGTATAATTATTGAAACAGGCGCGATCTCGGTAAAAGGAACTGAGAATTTTATTGTAGTGTTGACTACCTCGACAAAGGTTGACTTACTGCCAAATTCTACAAACACATTAGATTGTGTACATCCATATTCTAATGGTAAACCATAATATCTATTAAATATGTAATCTCTATTATTACCACTGAAGGACTTCATATCCATGGTCAAGAACGAATGGCACTGATTTTGGGGTTTGTGCTTGTTGTATGAACCGACCTTCTGCATATATTCTTTGTATTACGTGAACGTCATACTTGCTACCCTTTGATCTTTTACGTGTTAAATCAAACTTCCAAGAAATCTATCGGGAATTTGCCTAAGCGTTCAATCACGTACTGATAACAAATTTAAAATACCAACGATTTGCTTTTCCTTCACATTTTGAACAACGAAAATTCGGATCGCACCCGGGAGATTGAAGAAGAATGTTTGAAATAAGAAATATTCTCACGTACATTTTGAGTAAGGATATACAAAGTTAAATAAAGACGAAAGTTTGGGATTCGTATTTGGAGAAAGGTTTACGTATTTAGGACTGAGTTCTGTGCTATATCTTTTATGTTTGGGTGAACACGGTTTTGTGGAGGCAGTGAATTGAGTTATAAAACATTTTTTTATGGAGTGGATATTTCTGGAAATTATGACGTCTTCTTCTTCCATACTTTTAGATGAAATGAGTGAGTTAAAAAGACATGCTGAGCCATCATTATAATTCCACATCTCCACCATCCATCCACGTCCTAGAGCCAAAAATTTGAAGAAATGTAACATCCACCAATTCGCACTAAGCCCGCGTAGTGCATTCCCTCTTCAAGAAATGATGCCTGAGTACCCGCAGTAGGAACTTTATAAGACTGATTATGCAACATTATAATTGTTAGATAATTTTAACAACTCAACATTTAACTTCATAAAACAAATTACGTAACACCAAACCAAATTTTAATCTTTTTAAACGCATTACCATTTAAAATTAATTTCTTAACATCACACTCACGTCTCTAAAATATGTAAATGTATGTACATCATTCATACTACAACATGCCTAAAAGCTCATACGTTTAACGTATCAATATTTAATAAGAGCAATATACTTAAGTGCGCAAAAGGTTATACGGCGCTGAAAAGTATATTCTTGTTCACAGGGTTGAATCTTTTTAGGCCTCGTACAGGGTGCAAGAGCGCTGGCGGGAAAGGTAGTGGATGCGGTTGGGTGACCACAGTGCATTATGAATTTTTGTAGCGGATAATAGCTAGATAGTTGCAAAGATTCATCATCACCATCTCAGCCGAAAGACGTCCACTGCTGGACATGGGCCTCCCCCAAGCGTCGCCACAGTGACCGGTCCTGTGCGTCTCGCATCCATCGGATTCCCGCGACCCTCGCAAGGTCGTCGGTCCACCTTGTGGGAGGCCTTCCAACGCTGCGTCTTCCGGTACGTGGCCGCCACTCTAGAACCTTCCGTCCCCATCGACCATCTGTTCTACGAGCAATGTTCTCTGCCCACTGCCACTTAAGTTTGGCGATTGTTCGGGCTATGTCGATAACCTTAGTTCTCTTGCGGATATTTTCATTTCTGATGTGATCGCGCTAGGAAACTCCAAGCATAGCCCTTTCTCTTTGGGTGACTTTAAGCCTTCTGATGAGGCCCATTGGTGCAAAGATTAGGCAGCTTTAATATATGTCACTATGGAAATCGTTTCCAAAGAACCTATTATGTGGGTATCGATCATCACTAAACAAACTGCTCCAGATCACAGAACTGATTTATTTTGATCTAGGTTTTACGAATTTTCTTCACAACGGGTCGTGAGAGAGTCCTTAGACTTGATGTTGTGCGCACGCCTGCCGACAGGGCCCTCGCGTCTCTGCGATCACAACTTATATTTGTTCTTGCTAACTTTAGCCCGGATTCTGTCAAAGTGAGGTATGACATATTCAGAATTCCGATGTCAGCATTGGTTCTTAAGCTTCCGACTTTATCGACATTAAATAATTTAATATTTTATTCCCGCTTCAGTACCCGCTCATTTCCCTCACCCTGATCGAAGCCTAAAGCCCACGCTTATACATATCTTTGCAATAAAGTTTGTGATATCTTTAAAAGAATGTAAATTTCTTGGTATCGGTTTATTCGAGTGGTGTGAAATGATATAAATATTGCATATTCAATATTGCTTTTGAAAGCCTCTCGGGGATTATCGGAACTGTGTATTTTGTAAATGTTTTTCAATATTGAAGAGTTTAGAAAGTATATTTAAGGCTTGATATTATTATATAAGGCGTGATCGTTGTCGGGGAGCATAGAAAACAAAAAGAGATGTGTGACTACGCAATGCTTGCAATTTATTGAAAAACTAGCTTCAGCCAACGGCTTCACCTGAGTGAAATAAGTACTTACCCAAATTATTAATTAATTAATTAGCCTACTCGAATATTGGTTATAATGATATAGAATTGATGATGGTATAGAATTTCATCCAAATCTGATCAGACATTTAAACATGAAGGATAAACACATACAAATGATTTATAATTTTAATATGATATGAAGCGTTTTGCCCATTGACCCAAGAGTGAGTTAAATTATTTAAACCTAAAACAACTAAGATTTGAATTAAGATTTGTCATAACTATAGAAAAATTTGCAGAAGAGCGATTCTATCTACACAAGATACAGCTATAAACCGGGTGAAGAATGATAAAAAACAAATACTTAATGTTAAGTACACAATTCTAGAAACTTCCACGATTGTTTTGATCGTAAGTAACATTTAACCTCTCACAGAACTCAATTTCAGTCCAATATCATTATTTGTCCTGAAAATTGCCTTCAGCTCAATAATTTTTTTGGTCAGCACCACAAATATCGTCAACAAACTCGATTCGTCGAGATCTGATCGTTTGTTATTGACCTTACATTCTAGTAAGTCTTCAGTGTGATTTATTGAGAGTTTTTGGCAAGTTTTAATATTATTTTGCCCCATTCATTTTGTAAAAGTTTCTTTCAGTTTTTTTGTTATATCATCTATTATTTCACATATGCATGGCCTTTAGTGCTAAATTAATAAGGAATGGATCCATACTTATTTTTCATTCTTTTTTTTTATAATGTAGTCAGTTTCAACAATTTCAGTGTTTTCACAATCAAATCTTTATGTTAACTATATGACTGGGTGGATAATATTATGATTAACATCTGCCTCGCAAATCGACGGTGAAGTGCCAAGACCTCCTAACTGATTTTTTTTAAGAAAATTACTTTTTAGCTATAATAATTTATATGTATGTTTTCGCATATTTTATTAAAATTTCCAAGGCGGATATTTAATTGCAACTGCATAAAGTTAAATTGTAGATACTTCTCCAACTAATCCAACATATCAATTTATAGTATTACCTCCTAAAACATTTGGGTCAGGAAATTTTTGATTTTACAGATAGGAGGTATTGACACTTCCCCGTCGAAATAATGTTTCAGGACCATCACGGTCGTGTGCCAGTCAAGGTTTGCCACATAACCTAACCAAAAAAGGTTCACTTTTTGAATAAAAAATCAATCACAAAATTATTGTGGCTTTTAGCTGTCATGTAATGCTGTGTAATGCTATGATTAATTGAATGAATTCTCAGCAGCCAATTGTTTCTGTGGACTAGTTTGAAAGATTGTTATAGTTCTAGAATACAAAGGGCCACTGAAGGAATGCATTAGTATGACAAGTTATAGTCAATAGAACTCTGACACTAGTACCCAGAGCCTAAGTACTTGTTCACGTTGACTCGCGGGTGCAGTGGCGGGCGCGGTCAAGTACTAAGGAATCATTTGATAATTACTTACGTAAAATATGGATGAGAGCTTGTCAATCTTCAGTTTAGAAGAAGACAAATACCTATTTAACTTTTCAATTTAAAGTCCGTGGATTGGACTGGTTTTAAATAGATTTCTGAAACTTGCCAAGAAACGGACCCATGTTCCTCCCAGTAGCATAATAGCCTGGTATATTCCTAAAGATAAACTTACCATAAAAATAATTTGTTTACCATGATGTTCAGACATAATTTTGTATGAACAAATTTCTCGTAAATGGCTTTCTAAGCAATTACTAACTTTGTATCTATTTTGGCTTACTGCCCGCTGCGTATATATGTCTAATAGTACTAGAGAGTCCGAGAAAATGTATGCATTTCGACTTTACTGGGTCATTAATATTTGTGAGAGAATGGACTAATAAAGTTAAGGGAAACGAGTTTGTTAGTTAATTCTGTTTTGTGTAAAGAGAAATTCGGTTTTGGATTTGGTATTTAGATAACCTTATATATGGTAAAGTTATTTGACAAGGCTATTAGTAGAAGGTTGTTACAAAATTTGAATATCCTATCGGAGCTACATGACCTGGATGAATGTAGATTAGATTTGCCACAAGGGAGTTATGGCAAAATTATAAAGATGAAATGTAGTATGTGTGTGTGTATCTGTTGTATGAAAATTGGAACAAGGGTAGACCAGGGGCCTTACTATGACGTGTTCAAATTACAGGTGTGCAAGTGTAAAAAAGTGATAGTGCTATATACTCAGTATAGCTCCATCCTTTTAACAGTTCAGTTTAGTTCTTCAAATAGATCGCGTTAAGAATTCCTAGTAGGGCCTCAGGATTCACCACATGAACCAAAGAATACTCTCTCGTACGTTTCCTTACTACGTATATTCTTCACGAAAGTACTGGCCCGCAATGGTTGAAGACAGAAGACAGACATGTGTGAAAAAGACAAAAAGAGGCCTTTGATGTGAATGAACGCACAATGAAACTTGATACTTGGGTAGATCATGTGCTGAAATAGCACATGGATTTTTTTCATCCTAAGAGTATGTTTCTTAGGGATAAGTTTCTTCTATCGCACAGATGAAGCCTCTAGCAGCAGTTGGGTTTGAATATAAAATGCTTCATATAACAATAGTACTGACCATATAACACAGACAAGTTTTATTATTTCAAACTGTCAAACATACGAAGGAATATATCCAGAATTTTAGAATATCGAACACGAAAACTTTCAAATACAAGAAAGACCGCATCAGTTTCAACGAGATTGTTTTTAAAATAAAAACGTTTTCTCGAAACGTAATACCTACCAAACAGCTGACATGACGCGCGAAAACATTTGAAAATGGAAAGATATATTCAATATACGTTTGAATATATCATTCCATTTTCAAATGTTTTTCTTTTTCAATAGCCTGCAGTATTTTCAAATAACGCAAAGTAATATGCTAAAGTAGAGTAATATCTGTAAGTACTTTGGCCTGTGTATGTATATGAATGCATGCAATTTAATAATGTTATGGAAGTATACAATCGGACTCACAGAAGTTGGAAATAGTCTGAGTGGAACTTGCTGGAAACCGTCTGGATCTTACCTGAAATATGAATTAGTAGATATTAAACAGTGAACAGTAAGTTGAGAACTTTACAGAGATATTTATTAAGCTCTGCTTAAGAAATTGTTTCGCGATTCCTTTGCTTTTGCGAGTTGTAATTTAGTTCGGGATTGTGTTAAGGCGGATGCTTCAAGATAACCCTCGAAATTCAAATTTTCTTTAGTTTTTTTTTTTACATTTTGCTAAACAGATTGTGAATTGTTACCAAATGTGAATTGTTTGATTCATAAATTTAATGTACTTTTCTAAGTTTATCTAGGAGATTACTGACCCCCCGTGCGTCGGAAAGCACGTAAAACCGTTGGTTACGGTTGGCATTTGTAAATATAATATTTGATAGTCGTTATATTTAGTTCGTTCGTTAAGTTAGGTGCTAGAAACTCTGACCATTAATACCCAAAAAGTATCGTGTTGCCCAATAAATAGATTGTAGAGATCTAATATAAGGGTGCCAAATTGAAATGGTCGACTGCACCAAATACCCCTATCGTCACGTCACCCATAGTCCATCCATATTAAACACGGGTATTCAGACGCAGCTGGCTAGACTAGACCCCAAGCTTAAAATAAACAAAATCAATAAAAAAATATTATATTGGCAATTTGATGTTATTTACCCAGAACTTATTATTCAATGGTAAAATAATACTTCAATGCTTACTCGATAATTTATCAGTTCAATTTAAATTACGATTCGTAGATACTTGTTTAAATGCAAGCCCACTCATCAATGCCTAATTGGTTCGCTGAAAGATTATCTACAAAGCGAACTGAACCTTAAAACCTGAAGATTAAAGTTCGTATTTAAATAAGCAGGAATATCTGGAGTGATGGATTTATTTCAAGCCCTCGGGCCCTTGGACATAAAATTTTGGGGCTAACTTTAATATTGATATTAAAATTGAATAAGAGTAATTAACGCTCATTCTATTTTTAACGGCCCGTCCATTAGTAAATTAAAAGGTTTCAAATTATGGTGATGTAGTCTGAATAAATATTATAACTTAATTCCGCTAAGCCCGTTCTATCATTGAACCAGTAATTTATACAATGATTTGCCACGGACGATACATGGTGGCCATCCCATTTATACATACAGACTGTCATCATCTGCCTAGCCTTATTATTAGCCTTTATCCCAACTATATTAGGATCGGCTTCCAGTCAAGTTGGATTAAGCTGAATACCAGTATTTTACGTGGAGCGGCTGCCTACCAGACCTCCACAACCCATTAACTGGGGTAACGCGGTATTTCATGGCAAGACTGGAGTCAGATTTACTGGCTTCTGACTATCCGTAACGGCTGCCAAAGATCTACAAATGCCAGCCGGGACCGAGGCACGGAGGAAATTCGTTATGTTAAGATGGTCACCCATCCACAGAACCACCTTGGCAAGCGTTGCTTAACCTTTAAGATCGACCTGTGCGGTTGTTATTATCTAGCCACGAGCTCCTCTCTCATACACACAAACAGTATTGGGAACAAATTCATTTGCATTGTGCGTATAGTTACGAAGTGAAATTCCCTGCCAAAGTCTGCATTTATTAATAGCTACAACCTTACAACCCAAAGACTTCTAGTCTTTAAGTCAAGAGTAAATAAATTACTACAAGGCAAGCTTGCTATATCGACTAAATCATCGTATGTCGCAAGATATTAATCAAACAAACCTATGAATTTAAAAAAAAAATCTGTTTCTCTATTTTTGTTCGTAAATGTCACCAGTAGAATGCTCCTTTAACTCTATTTTTGCTTATAGGGTATATATTTTTTAACTTGACGTGAGCGAAGCCACTATTGGCACAAGAATAGTTATGGGTTCCCTTGGAACAGTTTCTAATTTCATGTTTGCAAAACTGTTGGCAGCAGCTAAGATAAATCCAATCATAAATAATTGATATCAACATAACTTTGATCAGAAAAAGATCGTATGTGTCTCGATCTACTTGACTTAATTGAAGTACCAAATAAAAAATCTAAATCGATAAGAAAAATAAACGTAGATATCATTTCTCTTTAAAAATATTGGATTCATACAACAACGGCAAGTCCTAGTTTTGCACCGAACATCGCCTCGAGCGATATCAGCTTAGTCGTGTCAATAAAGATTTGCTCATCGAGTGAAAAATTTAAATTCACCCCGATATTGCTCCAGCTTTAAAGAGAATACAAAAAAAAGGAATACCCGGATTTCATTGAACGCTAGCAAACTTCGGTTTTGCGTTCCTTGAGGTCCCATTTTCACTCTAATTGTCGGTCTCGTGTTCGTTTTTAGAGTGCAGAGTAACTTTGTCGAGATAAACCAAATTACGCTTTGTCTTTTAGTAATAGGGTTGAAGAAATTCGAAACACGTTGTTTTCGTCGAATGTAAGTTTATAAATCTGCATTGTAATGCTTTTGGTTTTCTTCAGTTAGAGCTGGATGAATAAAATCGATTGAAGATAACATTGGTTTTGTTTTAGTGCCAATGTTAGATACTTTCACTTGATACTGCGTGCATTGATGACCCACAGCATCATCTACAAATTGTGAACAGTGTACCTCATCGTCATCTTCGTATTTGCTTTATTGTTGTGATTTCATTGTTATCATTATCATCATTTCAAAGACGTCAAACTACAGATCCATGCGACTTACATCCATCGGATTCCTTCGACCCCCATCAAGCTTGTAACTTTTGCATCTTTTGGTACGTAGTCCGCGGAACTTTTAGGTTTCTACGACCGTCTGTTGATGTGCTACCTTAAATAACTTATGAGTGCAATCTGTGTCGTTTTGCTGCTCTTAATTTGTTCATGTTGATGGCCTTCTGATTTTTTGATAAAATCTGGTAGTTCATTACATGTCTTTCTCTAATCATTCTATTCGCACAACTCATTAACCTGAAAACCTTCAAAACGTGCAAAGACCCATCACTGCGTACCACCATCTTTAATAACTCACACTTTAATTAAAGTACTAATAAATCTGCCAGTTTTTATCACGTTTTATGGACGTGTAATTACGATTTTTGGTGCTAGGAAAATTAGCCAATAAATTTCAACGTTATAGGTTACAGCGGGGTTGTAAGCCTGGGGTTACTGGCGGTTTAATAAGGCTTGCCGTCTTCGCCCGGATGCATAATTCATAATACAACGTACTATATATTATCGCTGTTCACGATTGAAGTGATAATTTTGGAGAAGAGAGGTGAAAGTTTTTAGAATACAGGGATTTCATGGGTTGGGTATGAAATATATTCTAATTATTATAAGATATCATTGATATTTCCGCTGTGCCTTACATCTGGTCTTTAGAGGAACTAAAAAACGCCACTGACGCCGCTTTAAACGTGACAACCTACTGAGCCTAAAAACTTTTGAAGGAAAGAAAAACATCGATTTGAGAAGAAGAAAAAGAGTGCTAGATCACTATTTCATCTGATGGTAAGCGACGTTGTGGTCAATGATAGAGTACGCTTGCCTAGAATTATATTCTTTCCTACAACGTTTTGTGCGTGTGGGTAGGATGTTTACCATATATGCCAGTGGCCCATCACCATATATGTTTAATGATCCAATGATGAAACGGGCTTAGCGAACTATCATCATCTGCCTAGCCTTTTCCCAACTATATTGGGGTCGGCTTAAAGTCAAGCCAGATTTAGCTGAATACCAGTATTTTACGAGGAGTGGCTGCCTACCAGACCTCCACAACCCATTAACTGGGGTAACACGGTACTTCATGGCAAGACTGGAGTCAGATTTAGTGGCTTCTGACTATCTCTAAAAAATGCTAAAGAAAAAACTAAAAAAATGACAGCCGAGACCTACGGCTTAACGTGCTTTCCGAGGCACAGAGAAAACTCGTTATGTTAAGATGATCACCCATCTACAGACCAACCTTGGCAACCGTTGCTTAACCTTGAAGATCGACCTGTGCGGCTGTTATTATCTAGCCACGAGCTTCTTCTCCTCGAGCTTAGCGGTACATAGTCATGTAATTCCAATGAAGTGCAAACGATAGGAAACCGACAGGCTAGCAACTCGACGTCACTGCTCTTGAGTAGTCTTGACTTCGCAGCTTTACCTCGGCGAGAGCATCAGTATCTTGAGAATTTTTGCGGTAGCTGCTTAAGTTTTTCAGTAGATCGTAACAAAGAACTTATCAGTTTTGTGACACCCGATAGGTACATCATCATCTACCTAGCCTTTTCCCGGGGTCGGCTTCCAGTCAAGCCAGATTTAGCTGAATACCAGTATTTTACGTGGAGCGGCTGCCTACCAGACCTCCACAACCCATTATCTGGGCTAACACGGTACTTTATGGCAAGACTGGAGTCAGATTTACTGGCTTCTGATTATCCGTAACGACTGCCAAAGATTGTGACACCCGATACAATCCCAAAGAAATATCTAAATATTTGATTTCGCAGACTACTGAGCCAGAATGAGAAGTAAAGTAGGCATACTTTATTCAAAGGTGGATTGAACGCGATTGTTTTTACATCATGATCGTTGGACCGCAAAATATCGGTTTGTCATTCCCAAAGGATAGACTTATATACAAATTCATATTTAATACTCCAATTTCATAGTTTTTTTCCCAAATACTACGCGCGCTATATAATCAAATATCTTGTCTCGCTGTAAGTGAACGTTTTCCCTTTCTCTCTCTGTGTCACTGATTTTATTGACTAAAATCCACTCGTATTCTATTAGTTCTTTTTGAGTTCCGGTAATTCACCACATGCTCTAGAATGGGGTGTGAAGGCGTGTCAGATTTTAACTTAAGAATACATAGGACATAGGCTAATCATAGTACCTATATGATACATTTTAAAGTATGTACTTGCAATTATGCAATTTTAAATGTCTAGTTAATTTTTTTATGAAAACATTCACGTGAACGGTGAGACGGTGGCAAAGATCTATAAGAAAAAGCAAACCTAAGAAATACCCTACTATCCAGGCGATAAAATCAAACAGTAAAAACAAACCCTAATCTCAAATGAAAATGAAGCGACCGCCAAAATGACTGATCAAACTTTCATACTACCCAATATTTGAGGCTAAGAACTTCATAACAGGAGGAATCTATAAAACCTTATCAACCCTTGGAGGTCTGTAAGTCGATCCTGATTACATTTTGTTCCCACGATTCCCTCATCTAAGTTTGCTACCGCGAAAAGTTTTTTACTTTATTACATTTACAAGTTTCATATCGTACTGATTGCTCTATAGAGTTGTTGAGTTGTGTTCCATATGGAAATGAAATTATTTAGTATGAGAAAAAGAAAAGTATTTTACTTGACACAGTGATAGTTTAGAAACAATATTTAAAAAATTAACTGAAAAGTTAACTGTGTAGATGAAAATCTGTTTATTTATTAGTAATATTGATTCATCTACTGCCTGCTCTAAGTTGGAGTCAGCTTCTAGTCTAACCAGATGTAGTTGATTGCCCAAATGATTCTGAAGTGACCATGCACTGGAAAACGCAGCTTTGAAAGGCCTCAGTGGACCAAGTCAGGCTCCAAAGTTGACAAATTACTTGGATAGAGTCATAGGAATCCGAAGGATCCTAGGACGGTCCAGTACTTAGTGGATGTCTTTCGACTGAAATGATTTTTTTTTCGACTAAAATTTTGACTAATTACAGGTAGTCAGAACTGTATGAGCCACAATGGTGGTGGTAAGTCTCCTCTTTGGGGACTGGCTGAGGTGTCACCACAGCATCCTCACCTACCGCCTAACGCAGCTCCTCAATAGATATGGCAAGTTGAGGAAGTAAGTCTTTCGACCTGTCCTGTAACTATTATCAAGTTTAGTACATTTTGCAAAAGATAAAGTATCTAGTTCAAGACAAAGTAACAAATCCGTAACTTTGTACAGTCATTCAAACCGACCCATTTCGGACAAATTCTGAGCAGCACTTATCTACATTGTAAACTCGAATAAAATTAGAACTACTTTAAACTACAACTATTGTTTTTATTACTACAAAAGCTCTGTTAGGCGAAGCAGCTTCTCTAGCTATAAACAAAAGAGAAACAGTTTCTAAATTAGCACTACTTGAGCTGCGAGTACAAGAAACTTAAACAACAAAAAGACTTGAGGTTTATTTCGCTGAAGATTTCCTTCTCCTAGAGTTGCTATGAAAAAAAAAACATTTACGAAAAGGTGTTCTCAGCTACAAAAAACATTTGCAGTTTACGATTCTAGTCCGACAGGCGGAAAACGATAAAAACGATGGAAAAAAATGGCGACTACGGGAAGGAACTTCGCACGTTTTGGATGGCATAAAATATATTGTTATTATATTTTTGTTACATCCATCGACAGCCTTTCGATAGATGGAACAAAAATATAATAACAGTATAGTTAAGAAGATTTTTTCTTATAGCTATTTAGATATTCTCTAATCTTTAAAATTCTCGGTTTTTCTCTACCATAGTATATATAATTATCTAAGTACCTACTCTGTTTATTGATGAAAATTTGAAGAAAATCTGCTTAGGAGTATAAAAGAAGGTGGAGTGTGTCGGATTTTTACTGTCCCACCATTTCAGGACCCTAGTAACCCTTTCAGAAACTCGTTGTGTTAGGACACAACCGGCCGCTTTTCTACGTTAGGCCTCAGTTAGGACTGAGACCTAACGTAGAAAAGCGGCCGGTTGGTGAATTACCCGATACTCGTTGACCGCAACCAGAAAAAAAAATCACTGCCTGCCTACCTAGCCTGTTCCCAACTATATTGTCGGCTTCCAGTCAAGCCACATTTAGCTGAATATCAGTATTTTACGAGGAGCGGCTGCCTACCAGAAATTTAATCACTGCTCGCTCTAAAATACCTACCTAGAATACACATAGGTACCGTTACCTACTTTCGTACCAAAAAAAAAACAAATGAAAACTTAATTCACGGAATACATTTCGTTGTCACGACGACCTTCAGTCGAAATCCCGATCCAGAGCTTACAAAAGAAATCAGAATAAGCTGTAACGATTCCTACAACTTTTTTGCTTGACATTTAAATTGTGAGCCTTGGATCAGCTGGCAGTACATTTCTTCTACAATTATTTACATACGGTAAGTCTTAAAAAGCCTTGTGACACATATATTTAAAAAAAGAATGGCTTTGTTTTTCGTGGAATACCCATGTTTGGATAAATCGATCAGTATTTTCTATTATCAGCTATTGATTAATAGTGTAAATACATTTGTCAGGGTATTTAAATTGTGACGTTTACTACTTATTTTTGGATTCTCGTTCTTTTCTTATTGATTATTTTTTGGCGGCATTAGTTAACTTTAAATTGTTAACTAACAAAGTATGAACTAAAATAGCTCAATTAGATTGCGTGGTTCACGTATGATGCATGCATAACTAGGCAAAGACCAATCTTGGATAAGGTGATGGAACGGCCTAGACACCTATCGCGAGGGCTGGTTTGCGATGGTTTGAGGAAAGTATAACGTTAAAGATTTTTGTCCAATAGTGGGAATGAATAGGCTATTTCAAAACAAGCATGAACGAATGTATCTATACAATATTCTAAACAAAACAATTGACGGTGCAAATCCATGCAAGTTCCGTGTTAGATATTTCGAAGGCGTTCAGTCGATCCCGGTGTAACTTCATTAAGCAGTTCGAATTGAGGGGACCGCTCATGGCCTGGAGTTGACGCTTTGTAGGACACGTGACCGGAATGTTTTGATTGCGAGCTGCCTGATGGCGTGCGAAGTCTCCCCATCAGCATTCTCGAAATGGTAAGCAAACGCTTCGGGGAACTTGAGATGGTTGAAAATTGTGATTGCTTGGCGCCTGAGATTTAGTTTAGAATTTACGCTAAACAAAGCATTTTTGCACCTGAGATATTTTTTATATTAATTACTCAGATACCCGCGAAACGAGACACAATAGCAAAACAATAACAGCGCGGTCTCATAGGACCGGTTGGGGATTCAAACGTTAAACAAATAATGTGCATGTGGTTGTTCCTGATCACTTTTCTGAATATGCTTCTTTTCCTTCTTATTCTTCTTATCTGATTTCAGAAATTCAATTTCATTTGCTCTGCGCATAATAAAAATCATCGATCCTCAAATAATCGTCTTGTACAATATCCTTTACTGGATTTATTCACTCCTCAGTTTTTGTCCACGCGAATATATCGCGTGGACAAAAACTGAGGAATGGTAGTGCATTCCAAAGAGATATCTCTGAATTTCAGAATGTCGACCAGCCCTTTTACCTTTAAGGCACGTGAACACATTTTCAAGAAATTTTTTTGGTGTGTTTTTTATTTTATTTATTTCCTTATTTTTTTCTACATATTAATTTGTAACTATCATGCTATGTTTTTGCACCACCCTAAAATTGCCTGGTATAAAATGCACAAGACATTAAGTTCGCTTTTGTACAGTGTTACTTACCAAATCACAAAGTTTTAATAAATAAATAAATAATGTTGTAGACATCTTATATTATAAACACTTTCTTTAATAAACCAAATAGTAAACTTAATGAAGAAAAAGCTTGAAAAATAAAACTATAAATATCTCAATGGTTCAAGCTCGACAGATTGTAAAGCAAAGCAAAAAAGTCAAAGCGAGCTTTGACGACGACCTCAAAGAGAGAAGATCAATTCATAGAAGAATTTTATCAATTGATTTGTAGTGAGAATAAAAACTAAGAACACTGATCTTCGCACAAATAGAAAAAATAATAAAATAAGTAGTTTGTGTAGGATGTATAAAAGGAACGTATGAATGATGTGTGAAATGAAGTGTAAAAGTGTGAGTGTGAGAAAAGGAACGGTATGAAAGAAACAGAGTAGAGATGGCTACTTATAATAGACGAGTGACAGGCGACAGGACAAGACGTGAAGTTGTAAAATAAGAAAAGTTAAAATAATTAAAAAAACTTAAAGTAAAGTAAGGAATATTGGTGATATAAGTAATGTGGAGATATTGTTTTCAAAACAGAATAACCACACAGTTCCATGCAACCACATTCATGAGATAGTGCTAGCGGGTTGTTACAAGTGTGAGGAGGATAAATATCCTCATACTAATAACTCATTATGCATAGGGAACCGTATGGAGTTGTGTTTAAAAAATATCACTAAATTACTTATATCATCAATATATCTCCCTTTACCCTACTTCAACAGTTCATCACCAACAGTTTTATTTACATTTATATTTCGTAAAATATTAAAGCTACATTTTTTCTTCGATTAAAGTACCTAGTCTTTAATGAAGCTTAGTAGTAATAAAGTTTTTATTCCATTAAGACTACCTGCGATATTTATTTACGTAAACTTAATTAGAAGGAACATTAATTAATGTAAAGCCAGTTTTATAATTTACAAGCTTCTGCTAACGGTTTCGCCCGCATGAAAATTTATTAGGACATATAGTCCCGGGATGAACAGTATCATAAAATATATTCTTTCCAGGATCTATCAGTCTATAAAAACACACATATTAAATATACACACTGTAAAGATATCTTATATAAAAAATATATATCTAATATATAAATATAATATCTAAGATAGATATATAACACATAGGAACTAAAATTCAAAATTTAACATGGCATACAACAGTACGATATCAATCGGGCACTTGCCGGGACCAGGTAACACCCGTCTGGTCAAACGGACATTCCGTTGACTGCAGGGCTTTACACTTTGTTCCGCATTCCGAACCGCATTTAGAACACCGTCACACAAAAATGCAAACTTTCACTTTTCTTTTATTACTCTATCATCATCATTATCATCATCTGCCTAGCCTTTTCCCAACTATATTGGGGTCGGCTTCAAGTCAAGCCGGATTTAGCTGAATACCAGTACCTTTTATTAATCCAATTGTATCTAATTATAAACTTAAAAACTTTATCTTGCTCCTCTCCCTCATTTACTCCCTTATCATGTTGTATATACTTTTGTACATGCATACTTTGTATTCTCAGTATAAATTATGTTTTTCTTCGGAGAGTTACTTCGCGAACTGATCCCTTTTAGAATATTTTGAATTATTCATGAAGACGAGACGTATTGATTGTTTTACTCCTTTAGCTGTAAGGGAGTAATTGTATGGCTTATTTATTTATTTAAAGTCTTATTATTGTTTATGAAAAATTGTAATCAAAATAGATAAGAACTGTGAGACTAAAAAGGTCACATTGAGCAATTAATCTATAAACAAATCATATTCCGAACTCTAAGCAGATCACAAAATCAATGCTTCTAATATTCGTAAAATGGTTGCACAATTTATTTATTTGTGCAATCATTTTACGAATATTAGAACTTACTCAATTCAGTTCATAATTATTTCAATTTTATTTCAGTTCAGCCTAAGACGAGCTGGTCATCGAATGTGAGTTTTTTTGGTTAGTTAGTTGTGAGTGAGTGTCTGTGTTTGTTACTTTTTCAAGCTTAAATAGTTGAACGTATACGATGAAACTACACAGGTAGACCAAGTCCCGGGGTACTACATAAGACTTGGGATAATATTTTAGCAGCTAGTATTACGTAAAACTATAACTACATTTATATGTTTTTCGTTGAACCAGCAATAAATAAAATTACGCAAAATTCTTGCGTAACGAACTAACATTATTCTTGAAGAATGTCTTGTTTCTGTCTCAAGTTGTTGTGCACGAAGGCTGATACGAACAAAAAGAAGCTACTATTTTTCTTCCAACATTTTCATTGAATAGGTAATTTATATTTCCATCTACTAAACAATTCAAATGGGCTTACGGTTAGATGCCACCGGACCAGAGAATAAATGAAGTAATAGCCTATCACATTTCTCTTTCTGAGTAAACACCATTATAATTGAAATTGTTATTTGCACAATGAGATATAATATTGGGAGGCCTGCCTTAGGTTTAATGATCAGAAAAAAGTCGTTTCCGATACGGCAAAGGCAATTTTCTTTTTGTTGAACAATTCGATTGGAATTCAACGGTTCCTTGTGAATTCAGATTTCATTACGAGTTTTAAATTTTTGGACAAGATTCTTTTTTTCATGCTCTGTAATAAATACTTGCTCAATTTTTATTATTAATTTTTTCGCTTTTCTTTATTTTTTATATTTTCACATTACAGTTTAATTCGTTAAATTGCAAATACACAAAAATGCTGATGGCAGTAATGTTCTCTTAGGAAAATACAGGTTTATTCTTTGATGTAACGCAAAATTCAGCGGTTAATCCCGCTATGCTTTAGGAGACTATGCTGAACTATGTAAAATACCTACTAAAGATTGTGTTTTATTATTACTTGCCATTTTAACTTTGCGGCTTTACCGTTGTGAAAGTATTTAAGTAACTATCCCAAGGAAAAACACACCTGGGATACAAAGTATGGTATATTCCATAGCCTACCCGTGTGTTAAATATCATTAAAATCCGTTCATTCAGGACCATGAACGTGAAAGAAAAACTAGCACAGATGTTCACCTTTAGTAGTGTGGTTATATTTCACCTGATCGTAAGCAATGGTGCGGTTAACGTTGGAGCACGCTTGCCTGGAAATACCCTATTCACTCTTGACTTAAAGATTGTTATTAGTAAAAACATTATGCTAACTAATTTATTTTATATTTTGAAGATGGCAATTATCAAATAAGTTGTCCCGCGTTGGGTGGAGCGAGAGGAAGATTCAAACTTATACTGAATAGAATAGAATGTATTTGTTTGTCAGAATATTGTAGGTACAAAGTGGTGTATTGTATATTAGGATCATAATATTTTTCCGTTTCCAGGCGTACAAATATTTTATGTTGCAGACCGCAGTATCCCTTTCCAATAGTGCCTACAGCCATGGCAGACCCCGTCAATGTTACCTAATCCTATATGAGTATATACATACATGTTATACATAGTTTGTATACACTCATATAGGATTAGGTAGGTAAGTTTCAACTCCTATAATATAGTTTCACTGGTTTCATAAAACATCAATAGACTCTTTGATTTCATGCCAGAATGTCAATCAAATAGACGAACTTACTCACTGACGTTCGTTCAGTTCGTTACTAAAGCGAAACACTATATTGAAACGAAGACGCTATGATGGACACGACAAAAGCAGGGAGCATTTCTGTGCCAACCCGCACTGGGCCCGCGTGGTGGATTACGGCCCATTCTCTCTCTTAGGGAGGAGACCTGACTCCCAGCAGTGGGAACATTAAAAAGGCTGATAATGATGATTTCTGTACTGTTTTGTAGGAATTTGGTTTGCATCATTGTTCACACAACTGTACTCACTTTAATTTACAAAAACATTTCACGCAATTGAATGTGTGTAAAAAATCTAAAAAATACGTATTTTACTTCTTTTCTGTTACTTATTTTTAAATTATAATGTTATTTTTTAAGTAAAAATATATGACAATGTATTTAATGTCATAATACATAATAACTAACTTAACCAAAACATATAATATTAATAAATACTAACTTTTCTAACGGCTTTTGCTCGCATAAAAGTCAAAAACCATCAGGATATAAGGCGCTATGACTGTATCAGTGCCACCAGGCCACCAATGATCAAAACTCGTTTAGCTATTTTTTTACGAGTATAGCTTTATTAAGATGAAAATATCAGTAGAATTTCTACAGTATTTTCTAACACACCATTTCCTTTTTCACGCCTACGAGTATAAATATATTCATCTACAGCACGGTGTTTTTATTTAACCTGGGCCCAATGCTACACATAGTGTTTTATAGACGCGATTTATGCGGACTAACACTTACAAACGCCACACCGTTGTTCTTTTACAACCCCTTGTTTAAAGGGTCCACATTCGACCCCCGTAAATCTTTTATATCGGCGCTTCTTATGTTAACAAACGTTATTGCCCCTCATACGTTATTTCTACCTTATATTAAAGCTTTAAGGTCGAAATTCCCTTGGCAGTATAGAAATAAATTATGAGAAATTAGTTGTTTGGAAATGGTATGAAAATATCGCGCCGGGAAATTATTGTTTCAGTAATTGTAATAGAAACTGATATGGAGGAATGGAATGAAAATACAAGGGTTAATGTGCAAGTAGATTTATTGTCAAAGATGTTTAAATATGTATAAAAGAAAGTATTATTTGATTTTATAATACCTAGTAGAATAGTAACAACCTGTACCGTATATGAATATGCTTCTTTACTAGTAGATAGTTACTTGTTCTGTTAGCGTAGTAAGCAAGATATAAGGTATATCTTTATTTATATGCTTTGTGGAACCTTTTCTTATATGCTGACAAGATTTTTTGGTTTCTGACTAAGGGACCAAAGGCTCTTTGCTTTTTTGGAAGAAGGCTTCCACAAGGTAAACCGATAACCAAGTGAGGGTTGCGAGAATCCGATGTATTCGAGATACACTGGCCCAGTAGTTATGGCGACACTTGTTGGTTATTTTATATGAGTCTAACAATGGACGTCTTTCGGTTGAAATGATGAAAAGTTTATTATTTTTGAGCCCAGTCTGTGTATATAAATAGATATTTAAATGATATAAACTATTGCTTGACTGCAATCCTACCTGATGTAGTTGATGGATTAAGTTTCTATATAACAAGTATCTTAATCCAAAACTTTATTTTAAAGTACGAGTACAACACGAGTGACTTCGTTACAATTTTCAATTCGATCTTCTATATTCCTTGTTATGCCTCAGTTTACGACGGTTCGAGTTTCCTCAGTTTCAGTAATTTCGTTCGTCCAATATTCAAGGGCTAATATAAAAATATGGGACCCTTCCTCACGCGCCGTTGTCCCTTAAAACCGTATTAGCTTCTAATTTCACATTGAATTTATTTTCTTTGTGCTTTAATCGGCTGAATTGGATGGTAGATTAGGATTTGTGCTCGGTCTCTCTTGAACAAGGTTAATTTTTAAAGTTTGAATTTTGAATAATTAGGTTTTGGTTATCAAAATTCTTGAAAGGTTAATAAACGGTTTCTTTCGTCGTAAAGAGGTGATAAATATTTTTTTAGGGATGTGATGCAATGTACACATACTTACTATTTTAATATTAATTTTTTTTTTATGCACCTGCCATGCTTTCTCTTAACCACTCTTGGTAGACTGGTAGAGAATGCCTAAAGCATTAAGTCCGCCTTTGCACTATTATGTTGCATGAAATTTAAAATAAAAATAAACATAGAAATACTACTACGACTAGGCTCGGCTCGACAAGAAAATAGAAAATTACCCTAAGAAAAAAACACTAAAAAAATAAAATATATTTAAAATAAAATGTATTTTTATCTACATAAAAGTCTAGTATTTAAACTTAGTGGGATTCTAATGTTGACACACTACCTTTTTTTACTTTAGACAAAAGACATTACAAAAATCGATATAACAAAAAACTAAGAAACAAATATTCAAATTAATACCAAATCTACCTTTAGAAAAAAGAAAATCAGCAAGAAGTATGTCAAAAAGAAGTTTGTTTTTCCATTCAGGTACCTAGAACAAACAAGGTGACCTCCAAAAAATATTTGTCCAAAACTTTATTTATTTAAGTAATTCGTTTCATTTTAGGTGGAGAAAAGATATTCACAAAAAAAAAGTTATATAGAAAATGTTTCAAACTAGTAATCACGAGTTCATAACAAACTCAGACTGAGCTATTCGACAGATCTAATAAGTTTTTATCCATTCTGACTGTTCGCACAGTGGATGAGCGATTGGTTGCTACGCTGCTTGTTGCGGGTTCCATTCCCGCACGAAACAAATATTTGTATGGCCTACAGGTTCTTGATTTGAGTGTTGTGTGTATGTGAGTTTACATGTTTATCACCGCGAGCGGCTACCTACCAGACTTCCACAACCCATTGATTGGGGTAACGCGGTACTTCATGACAAGACTGGAGTTAGATTTACTGGCTTCTGACTATCGTAACGACTACCAAAGATCTACAAATGACAGGCGGGATCTACGGCTTAACAAGGCACGGAGGAAACTCGGTATATTAAGATGGTCACCCATCCCCAGACCAATGTTGGCAAGCATTGCTTAACCTTGAAGATCGACCCGTGCGGCTGTTATTATCTAGCCACGAGCTCCTATCTAGCAATCACATCATGAGCATTAATATGGTCTGTGAGCCTAACATTAGATTGAGTCATTTATGTATTTATGTCCATCCCTCCTCTTAACAGGAGCATACCAAGACCAACGGTTTCCTTTCAACTTTTCAGTCTCTGTACGCGTTACGCGGTACTTCATAGCAAGACTGGCGTCAGATTTACTGGCTTCTGACTATCCGTAAATAGACAAAAGAACTTATCAATATTATATGATCAAAATTGACATATTTCACACCTATTTTATTCACCCTGAACGTGGAGCTCATTCAGTTCCGATAGATTTGCTCGCACACACTACACAGTCAGATACCTCAAATAGTGCACAATGCACCGCCTGAGAGACTAGTCCCTATAGGGATTTGTATCGTACCAAACAATACACGCGTTAAGCTGGTTCTAAGGTATGAGAGAAAGGCGTATTACATATGACAATAAAAAGTAGTGTAATAAAGTAGGGTTCAATTGCCGCATGGAACAAATAATTTGTATGGCCTACAGGTTCTTGATTTGAGTGTTGTGTGTATGTGAGTTTACATGTTTATCACCGCGCTCACAGCGACAGGACCAGCATTTTACGAGGAGTGGCTGCCTACCAGATCTCAACAAACTATTGACTGGGGTAACACGGTACTTCATGGCAAGACTTGAGTCAGATTACTGGCTTCAGACTATCCGTAAATAGACAAAAGAACTTACCAATATACTAATATTATCAGAAATGACATATCTCACACCTATTTTATTCACCCCGAGCGCGGAGCTCATTCAGTTCCGATAGATTTGCTCGCACACACTACACAGTCAGATACCTCAAATAGTGCACAATGCACCGCCTGAGAGACTAGTCCCTATAGGGATTTGTATCGTACCAAACAATACACGCGTTAAGCTGGTTCTAAGGTATGAGAGAAAGGCGTATACGGCAATAATAGTGTAATAGACGAAATCAAACTCTAACTCGTCAATCATCATCTACCTAGCCTTTTTTACCAACTATATTGGGGTCGGCTTCCAGTCAAGCCGGATTTAACTGAAAACTCTAACTGGTCAATACTCTCTTCAAATAACAAAAAGGTCACACAAAACTTATAAACTAAAAATCTGTTAGCTTAAAACAATATAAAAGTTTTAAAAGGAAATCAAGCTTAATGTTTTTGTGGTAGGGGCGAAATTTCAATGGAATTCCATGTAAATGCAAATCTTTCAATGCTTTCTCCCGCTCTAGGGTGAAGCGGGTGATTAGACTTTTACTGATGAAAACCACACCAGCTGCGTCCCTTAGTTGCCCTTTGCATTTTAGTACACGGCTTTCCGTTCGGAAATTCCCCGTGGTCCAAGCGGGTATCGACCCAACTAGGCCACTACGGTTTTGTTGTCATCTCTTTGGGGTGTGCATGAAACACTGCGTGCCACCGATGCCGCGACATCGACGAGCATTCAGAGATACTAGTCAAAGTCAATGTCAGACTACTCTTTATTTTTTTCAACTTTGGAACTTTACAACTTCGTTGTTGATGAAGATATTTAAAAAATCTATACTATTTGTTTACTAAAACTAAAAAATATTTAATTTGCAAATAAAAAAAAATATAGGTATGTATATTCCTAATTTCTTACTGCCAATTTCTTCACAAAATGTAACAAACAAAGTAACAGCCAATGTAACGTCATAAAGTAATAAAAATAAATAATAACAACGGTAAAATTCGTTTCTTCACAATTTTAACTGTTAGTTTTGTCTTTAACTTTAACTGCTCATTGAAAGACTGTTAAATCCAAAGTCACTGTCATTTTTGCAAAATTGTATAGGTTTCACTGCGTTTAGCCCTATATTTTATTTTAGTCGACTTTTAATTTAGCTGTCACTTGAATGAAAACATTGACAAAATGACATTTGCTATTGACAACAGTAATGGTCAAGGAAAAGTTTTTACTTTAGTTTTAGTTTTAGCTTTTTTAAAGAAATTGGCCGTTAGTAAACAAGAAGTAAGCCTATAACTTAGACCATCGAAACCAGTCTTAGCAAAAGGAGAATTTGGGTCAGTCCCTGTATGTGAAAGCTTCTTCCGATTGATTTGCTTGTTACGCCTCAATTGCCAATAAAATTATTGTCCGGAATTGGATGAAGAAGATCTTTGAAAGATTAACCTTAATAAAACTAATCTCGATATTGATGTATGAGGCTTTCACTGTGGTCTATTCAAAAGCTTTGCCTCGTATCACTAGAAGATCAATAATAACCTTTGAGAATACTATAAGAATTTTTTCTTCCTTCAATAGTAAATAATTGTAGTAAATACAACAACAAGGTATTGTCTTGTTCTATCTAATAAAGTAGGTACCTTTTTCTAGCAACTTTCTCAGCGTGTGAGCTAGATATAATTTCCCAGAACTTCGAGATATTCTTCAGTATTCTATGTTTTAACCCAAGTCATTGTACCTTTACCCGTGTTTCAATTCATTTAACCGTTTGAGGCGTAATGAAATTTGGTAGTAACTAAAAAGTGACGTTGTAAAAATGCATCAATCAAACTCCTTTTTTTTTCGAACTATGCAGCTGCATTAAATTTGGCTACCAGTCAAATTCGACGCAGCTGCGTATCAGAATAATACTAGAAGCTACTGCCTATCAAGACTAAAAAATACATCCTTCTATACTAAAATTAGATTCACCTACTATTAGTTACAAATTAAACTCATCCCGCCACAAACCTATCTACTAAAGCTTCAAAGATGAATCCCGTTTCTACAAACAAGCTGCCGACGAATCTACTCACAGCTAAGTACATAAGCTCATATATTGCAAACACCACACGACAACGCTGCCTAGTTAGTAGGCTCTGCGTTTGGGAAGACAGCCAGACTGCGTGTAGTTTCAGCCAATTTTCAGTTGCAACCCTAAATTAGACAAACTACAACTTCAGGCACACAAACTGTTTAGACGCAAAATTATTTAGTTAGGTATATATTAAATTCAGCTCAGAGTTTAAGTTTCTAAATTATTGTGGTAGAAAGTTTTGTAATTAGGACTTGAATGTTTATCAACGTTATTAGTTATGATGTGAAATGCATAGATAGGTTATACATTTTGTTAGTCCTGTTGTTTAAGCAATAATAGTTTGTAGTTTAGTAATGACAAAATAATTAAAAGCACTGAACCAACATTCATTATTGAAGGAGAATAAAAAAACCATATTTAATAAGCGAGTATTTGAGGATTGCAATAGCATAACCTGACTTATAAAAGGTAATTTTGCTGTAATTCGTCATACATTTAGGATCTTACGAACTTAAAATTACCTACAATAAAAAAAAACGAGTTTATTTTTGTATTCCCAAGCAGATCAAACGATTCAGAGAAAAGTTAATAAAATAGGGTCTCAAACTGTGCAGTTCCAAGAATTTTTCTAATGTTACTCATACATACGAAAAACACACCAAACCACCTACTCAGTAAAGATCCCACGTCCTAAAAGAAAATTGACAAAGAAACCGTAGACAGCCTAGAATAAATTCCAAGTAAATCTTATATATGGAACCTACAAAATTCAATAAACATATTCTAGTACTAGTTTTTGCCAGCGACTGTGCCCTCATGAAAGTAGAAAATTATCTCAAGGGAACAAACTCCTGGGAAAAAAATATGCATTGCGCTATTCTACGTGGTAGACCATAAAATTTATCATACGGGTAGACTTGTGTGCAAAATTTTGTCTAAACGCACTTCTTCTTGTTCTTCTTCGTTCTTTTTTTTGGCATTTAGCCAATTGCATGAAGAAGAAATGTATTAGCGTGATATTGTGATAATCAAAAGTGTACACAGCGCAGTCTTTGAATATCATTGGAAATTCTGTGGATGATGTTACACATGAAATAAATAATAAAAGTGGTTGGAGTGTCACGGCTTTGGAGAATGTTTTCGTCCGCTCCCTGAATATAAATAGCTCTAATTTAAAAGCATATGAAATAGTAGACCGTAGCGGTTCCATATCAAACGCATTTAGGAAAGTTTTACCTACTCTATCCAAAATATTTAGAGGAAATCTTCCAAATCTACTGCTTCTTCGTCGGAATAAGAATATCTCAATTCAACGTTGAAATTTATAACAAACGATAATAATGTTTGAATTTGAAGAAATGTAACCAAACATTCTCTATTAAGGCTTGAGTATAGTGAAATCTATAACGAGTGCTATCTTATCCGAGATATCATCTTTATTTCTAAATCCTATAAGCATAATACCGATAAAAATATTTCATTATCAGTCTTCACATATGTACGACATTTCAAATTTCTATTACGTTTCCTATTGGACGAATTCATAATGTGTTATATATATATCAGTCGAATCTGACGTAAATATTTAACATCTTCTCGCATTAGATCCCTTAAGGGTTCATAAGTAATGCCATCCTTGACCTCTATCAATACTATACCAGAGATGTTACCATACTCCACTTAAATAAATCTTTATTGATAACTGAAACAGTCTTTCAAGAAGTATCCGATCCGATTCCATACAATAACAACAATAATGCCTTCAAAATGGGTAAGGAGTAAATTCCAACATGGATTCAGAATCGATTCCGAATGAAACAATAACACTTATAGCCGTCCCTTTCACTCACTTTCCAAAATTGAAGCGAGAGAAGGATAGCAAAACATTTATTTGCAATCATCGAACGTTCTCCGTGAACGCCTCTTTATGAAAGGTCGACTTGAAGATAAAGGAATTATGAATATGTCGTGTTCTCGACACAAAGTTATGCTGAGATTGTGAAGAATATTCCAACGCCTAAAATGGTAGAAATGTGAGCTCGGGCTATAAAGTTATTCTAAAGATAGAATCGCTCCAGAAAATTGTTGTTAAGAATTTTTGTATGACTATTTTTTGGAGAAAATTTCAGCCATTTGTTGTACTGTATTGTTTTAATAAGTTATTCGAACCTTCTTCACAATATATCTAACGTTATGTTAGGTTGTGTTTCTTTCAGAATTTTTGTTGTTATTGTTATCATTTATTTTTACTTTGTAACATATTTTAGCTTTGCACTTCAAAAACTGCCATCGCTTTTCAACCAACATTTATGTCTGTTGTGATTTTTAAAGTGCAAATATTCAACAAACAACCTGACAACTAGAGACCCTTTTCCAAACATTCCATTTCTATTCCCAGGATAACCCAACATGTCCAATAATAAAGCCTGGGAGATCTTACACGCAAATCTAACACCACATCTACACCCAATGCCGCACTATTTTATCAAGATTGAGATATTGAATTCCTGCGCACGTCATGAAATGTAAGAGGTATTTTATTACTCCGAATAAATAGAAAGAGACAGGAAGAAAAAAAGAGAGGTAATAAAAAGGTTGGATGCTGTAACTACGTGTTGTGAAAACTTAACATGGGAAAGACATTATAAGTTTTTTTATGGACTTTGGGGTGCTTTTAATTGAAAAGTCCAATGTAACCTTCCCAATGTACAATTAAAGTGTTTTAAATCTAGAATAGCAGTCTTGTTCTGTCGTAGTTACTCAGATACCCGCGAAACGAGACACAATAGTAAAACAATAACAGCGCGGTCTCATAGGACCGGTTGGGGATTCAAACGTTAATGTGAATAATTGTGCTACCGTAAAAAACTCGGGCCGAGTAAACGCAAAAGTATTTTATCAAAATAAAAAATGAAATGGATTGTTCTTCTCTAAGAAAACTCATAAAAGAATGATTACTGTAATCCCGAATAATATAATATATTATGTCCACTGTGAGTTTTAACGACACACCGTATCATAACAAACGATGAACTAGCTACAGGGTCTTAATACTAAAACTTGTTGATATACCAGATAGTTGCTTTGAAATCCAAGAACCTTTCCTGCAATACCAATATAACTCAACAAACAATCACCAAACAACATCGTCGTCACAGACTTCAATATTTCCTAAATAGAGCCAAAACTCGTAGAACTAATACAATATTCATTACTAATGTTACTACCTTGTATCATACCCTATCGAAGGCCTTTGTTAGATCGAAAATCAACGTCTGAACTTGTGGTCCCTTTAAATATGTATGAATGTTTCATCGTAGTCCCAGCATAGCCACAAATCCTTTATCTTTTACTTTGCCTTCATTTTTGTGAGTATTTCTTCCATTTAAAAGTCTGTCTGTCATGTTTCTTCGTAACGTCTGAACGTTTTAGTCGACCTTTTCGAGAATAATGTCAGGTTTAACACGCGAGTACACGCGCGGGCTACATATGTAGCCCAGGGTATAGTTTTTGTTCATTACTTCACGAAATCGTGTGATTTAACTTTGAGCCTCTAGCTAAGCTCCGATTGGTTGTTGCTCTACGCGTTAACTGTGGCGTTAGCACTCGACGATGGCGCACGTGCGAGTAATAACGATTTAAAGTTGTTGGGCTACGTATGTAGCCCTTGCGTGCACTGGCGGAATTTTTCAGGTGCGATTTTATTTCTTTATTTGAGATAAATATTTATCTTTTCTTATTAATTTTGGTATTATCTATATTAATATTATAAAGAGGTAAAATTTGTAAGTTTGTAAGTTTGTAGGTTTGTAAGTTTGTATGTAGGGGGTAATCTCTGAGCCTACTGGTCCGATTTGAAAAATTCTTTCAGTGTTAGATAGCCCATTTATCGAGGAATGCTATAGGCTATGTACCATCACGCTACGACCCACGGGAGCGGAGCAGTAACGAAAAATGCGGGTGAAACCGCAGGGGACAGCTAGTATTTTATATTTATGAACTGTAAACTTACTTTTTGTTGATATTTTATAAATAGATCGAAAATATGGAACGAAAATGGAAGAAAACTTGTTGCGATGGCTAGAAGAGGAGTCAGATCAGGATGATTTGATTGAAAGCGAACAGGGTAAATACCCAAAAATTTTAGGACTAGGTTCCAGAAAGACTGTACACTAGTCAGTTATGTGCCAAAACGGAACAAAACAGACTTATTGTTGTCAACAATGCACCACGATGAAACAATCGATACTACCACCGGCGAAAAAAAAAACAAGCTCAAAATGCAAAATAGCTTATATGTAGTGATCACCAAATTTTAATTGGTCCTTTGTGTAATGAAAATTCGTTTTTTTTTATTAAAAAAAACTTAAATATTTAACCAAAACTTGATTCATTTCTAAAAAGTAAAAATTATGAGATTTTTTTAGAAGTCTAAAGTTTTGTTAATATTTTTTAGTTTAAGAAAGAGGAGATAATTTTATAATTTCAGTTTACTTAATAAATGACATTAATAACAACAAATGTGTTTTATTTTTAAATAAAACCATTATCTTTCGTTATATTACAATTTTAAATGGGCTACAAGTGTAGCCCACGCGAGCACTCATGGACCTTTTTGAGGCGCGTGTACCGTAGTGTTAAGTGACAGGATAACCTCTGAGGTATGGAAATATGATATGACAGATATCATTTTCCCTTTTTGAAGATTACCTACTAGAAATTTTGCTGCCTTATTCGTAATGGGTTCAACTGCGACTTCATGATGGGTTTGGTTCCCAGTGGAAAATATGAGATTATGTTATTCCTTTTACGATTTCTTCATTAACAGCCAGCTGTTTATAATTCTTCACCATTGGTCGCTTGTCTTTAACATTTAGACTTAACACTTGAAACTTTAGTGATAACTGAAAATTCTGCATAATTTGTATTATTAGACTAGACTTTTTACTAGACCAGAGGGAATATGGGTCTATTTATAGTAACAAAACTATTTGCTTAAGTAATAAATGATAACATTAATAAATTAGCAAAAACACAGACGCAATATACGCTGTTGCAATCGTAACACATATATCATAATATTACTTTAATTCCACACACTCTGCATGCACCAACAAAGAAAACAAAACAGGATTCATAATTCATTTTTAAGCATTTCTTTTTACCCACCTCCCGTTGTAATAAATTTAAGGGGCGAACCACACCGTATGTATGTACCCTTATCACATGAAAATAGCTCTGCTGCCGAGTTACCGCGCATCTGCACCTTGCCTAATGTACCGTTATATCGCCTAATGTGTTTCTGCTAGAGAGAATGGTACATTATGGCACTCGTATGTGTAGTGAGAATTTAAAAAACATGCGGTAAACACCGTACTATTCGGGTTTTTTCGACATTTATGTATATGTGAGATTGCTTTGTAAGTTTACTAGATTTCTATAGTAATCATTTGCTGTCTTCGGATCAAACGTATCCAATGTTTTATATGGACTATCATCTGTATGCCACATATAATCCAAATTCGATCAACCGTATATATCCGTGTGATTTGGGGGACAAAATCTACCCTACAGTTCAGTGTTAAGGGGACTTGAAAATCTTTGATCATCCCTTATGTTTGAATTTACAAGTTTCGCTCATTTGCAAACATCCTTCTATCAAATGTTTATCTACATTTATCTCAATTCGTGCATGCACCCTTTCAAATGTGCCTCTCTTTCCCTTTAATGTGTTTTGAAACCCATTTGCTTCAGGGCTTAATGATACCCACACATTCCCCTATTTTGTTATGTGCATAACTTCTACCGAGACGTTCATGTTTATCGTTTATTAAAATTCACAATTCTGGTAAATAATTTGATTCAAATATTTATCACTTTTTCTGGTCTTCTTTACTAATCTCAAGATTTGAACTGAAAATTTCGACCAGTATTTTTTTTTAAATAAATTATAGCACACGATTGTATAAGACGAAAACATGATCACCCCACATCTCTCCAAATTTACATGCGCCTAAACCTTAGAAATTGACATGTATTTTTACGTGTTAAATAAAATCGTTTTTATGAAAACTGATTATAATGATTTTAAAAATATTGTCACCACTACGTAGTTTATTATTAGATAGAGAAGTCCAACATGAATTGTGACGTTAAACTCCATTACACCTCTCCATAAAATATGGCGTTATTACGAGAAAGACAAATAAATCTTGTTTGCTTCTAAATCAATTTTGAACTTGTTTTCACAGTAAATATTCTATTTTTGCATATTTATCAACAAACTGATTAACTAACAAATAACTTATTCATAATCTCTATTCCTCGCAGCCTTTTAAGCTTTAAATCCCATTACATTCTCTACCTATCTAGAAATCTGCTCGCCTAATGTACCATGCCCCTCGTAATGTATTTCTGCAAAGCGCTTGCCTCTAAACCCGGATGATACCAGCAACTCCCGCCAAATGCATGCGAACAAGAATTTTTACTGGCACAGCCTTTTCTATGCCCCGTGTTTGAAAGAATATTTTATTTCCAACGCCCTCTCTGTTGCTTTTTCTTAGTAATCCGTCAAAGATGGAATATGTTAGGTGTTTTTGTGAAACGTTTTGAGGATCTGTGACTTTGTTTTGAGAAAGAAGAAAATATATAGGAAATCTACTTAGATTTCCTATAATATTACCTACTAATAATTACCTACTTAGTAGCGATCCATAAAGCGATTTAATATAGGTATAGAACATGGGAATAGAACGTAGTAAATATGGTAGCGTAGGAAGACCTCTCACAAGTTGAACCAACAACCGTTTGCGGGCCGCGGGAATCCTATCCGGAATCCGATGTAGTGCAGCAATTTCCATATTATTCGCCTACTATTTGGATAACTAATTTCTTTAAACAACACTACTCATATGCAGTAAAATTTTGTTGCCTGAATTATGATTGTAACTTAATTTTCAAATTGTAGTGTATAATGGTGTGCATTGTTCCAGTTACATATTTATTATACGAGTATACGTACGTGTACAGTCAGCATCAAAAGTCGATGAACAGAATCAACATTACAAAACACCTGTTCACAATAAAATGCCATAAGTTATAGTCGCAACTATGAAACAAAATAGCCTGTACACCAGAAATTTACAAAAGTCGTTAAACACGAGTATTTCAAAAGTACATGTGCACTAGTATTTCAAAAGTACATGTGCACTAGTATTCCTAAAGTCGCTGTACACCATCAATCCAAATGTCGCTGAACATCATGGTTTCAAAGTCACTAAACTAAACAGCTAATTTCACCTGACTAAACTAACTACTACTAAATATAGAAACTGCTGATATTGTTATTATAGAACAACATCATTGTATCAAAAGTCACTTAACAGCAGTAAAGACAAAATTAGGTTAACAAAGTATATTTTTAATGTTGCCGTGTGTTAATATACTTTTGACGCTTATGTTGTTCAGCTACTTTTGGGACAGTGCTAGCTTGATCTTAATAATGTATGTTAACATGTTAGTAGGTATCTATTTCAATACTTATTTACAAAGCAATTATATTTTATTGTCAGTAATCATACCAATCTATAATATGAAATAACATAAACATAACTCTAATGATCTACGAAGCGATTATTGTGACGGTACTTGTAATTTACTTTGCGCAAATCTTACAAAACCTTCCTTTAATTTTAACTTTATTATTTCTATTCACATGACTTGTGATAATTTTATAGGCCAGGGTCGATAATTTTTAAAACCAAAAAAAAATAATAGTAGGATGAAACATTAGAAAAGGAGGGAAATATTATAAAAATGAAAGGAAAAATAATTTGACATCACATGACTTGTGATAATTTTATAGGCCAGGGTCGATAATTTTTAAAACCAAAAAAAAATAATAGTAGGATGAAACATTAGAAAAGGAGGGAAATATTATAAAAATGAAAGGAAAAATAATTTACGGGCGATCTGAGGTCAAGAAAAGGATGAGGGTGAGTTTTTAAGGGTAAAAAACGGTTTTCCTCGATTTCCGGCAAAACTAAAAGTCCTATCGAAAAAAGTCAAATGGCAAAGTTGTAGGTAATAAAAAGGTCTAAAACTTTTGTATATACACTTTTTTCACATAACCTCAGAATTTATGTGAAAAATTCAAAAAATCAAGTTTTTGGTTTTTTATTTTTATCTTTTACAAAAAGTAAAAATTAAAGGAAGGTTTTGTAAGATTTGCGCAAAGTAAATTACAAGTACCGTCACAATAATCGCTTCGTAGATCATTAGAGTTATGTTTATGTTAGTTAGTTAGTTAGCCTGTTGTGTCCCACTGCTGGGCGAAGGCCTCCCATGTTTATGTTATTTCATATTATAGATTGGTATGATTACTGACAATAAAATACACTTGAGAGCAAAAAAATCGCACATGGCTTGTAATTTAGTTTAATGCTGATATCCCCTTAAATGTAAAGAAATGGAGTATAAATTATTAAGCAAAATTAAAGCATACAAGGTTAAATTTACAAAAACACAAAATTAAGATCATTGACCTTCACGTAATTCACAAAAATCAACCTCATCAATTCCCCAAATTCACGCATTCGCATTTCTCAACTTACACCTTTACCCAAAGCTACAAAAAGGGTATTTTTTTTTAATTTTTACTCTTTTTCCGTCAACGCGATAACGTCTCAATTGGAAACAAACGAATTTACTGGAAAAATATGGATACCACGCCCGCAGAAGCTGTTCAAGTTATTACCTTGCCCAAAACAGGCCATAAAACAAATGAAGTTGCTCAACAGCCAAAATTGGGCCGTTTCCCTGATCTTCGGGTATACCAAAGGTTTCAAGAGACCAGTGGGTACATTCGACGACCGGGACCTGGCCGATGGCGCATAGGTTCAGGGCGTGATGATCACTTTGTTTTAACAAGTACTTTGAGAAATTGGCTATCGAAAGCGATTGAACTGAGACAAAAGCTTTTAGAAGTTTGCAATGTCAGTATAAATCAGCGGACAATTAGAAAAGGACTGGATGAAGCAGGATTGACTGCATATCATCCAGCAATTGGTACCAAACTGACCACAGCTCCCCTACAAGCCCGGCGACAATTTATCATGGATCACTTAAATTACGTGTTTGACTATTGGCCGGCTATGGTGTTTTCTGATAAGTTCAGAATGACTTACATGACCATAACCTCCCATGACCTCTTAGGATTTACAGAAAGTCATCAGGCTAATTTTATCAATGCTACATAAGAAATCATGTTGCTTTTCGAGGCGTTTAGGGGTGGCATAATGTTATACAGTAAAATTGACTTGTATTCATACACTGTAGCTAATACCTGCCCGATATCGACAGGGTTGATGGCTTCACGTTACGTCAAAAAAATGCTCGGAGAATCTGTGAAGCTGCTGGTGCAGCTTATTGGTAAAAAAAAATCTTAACGCATGACAATACCAGATCGCATGTCGCTAGAACAGTTTTTCATTACATGGAAAACTTTGAAATCATCGCGATAGTCAGGCCTGTGCGTAGTTCTGATCTTAATCCAATTGAACACATCTGGAATGATCTTAAAAGAAGAATTACAGCAAAAAACTTGTTTCTTCGCGACTCCAAGAGCGTCAATTCATCATTGACGAGGTGTGGAAGGTTATACCATACAACTTCATGGTAAAATTAATACGGTCTATGAGACATCGATTAACAGCTGTAATTAAGGCTAAGATAGAGAATACACTTTATTAATAAACTGGTTAACCAAGAATTTTAAGTTTGACTCTCATTCTCTCTTAAGCAAAATTTGGTAATTTTACCCTTATGTTGGATATTGTGTTCTAAAACTTTTCAAGGGTATTTTTTTTCACTGTATTTCATATCATAGAAAGATAATGAAATGGTGTTTAAACTTGTGTATGCATTTCTTTCAAAATCTTTTCATATTCATGACAAAATCTGCCTTAACATAACAAGTCATGATGTGCGATTTTATTGCTCTCGTGTGTATAATTGCTTTGTAAATAAGTATTGAAATAGATACTAACATGTTAACATACTGTTACACCGTGAAACTTGAGTACGCTATATCTTCGACGAAACCAAGAGTAGCATCAAATAATTAAAACGCATTGCTATGCGAAGCTTCTAGAATAGGAGTACATACTCAGGCCTGGCAAATTCCAGAAAAGTCCGACATACACTATTATTATTAGATAAGATTCAGTAGGTAGTTATGTGGGTGGATAAGGGAATTTGTACCTTCCGGTATTAGCAATAGAGTCGAAATTCGCATGTAAGGTGGTAGATAAGTACCTACTTACGAGAGTAATAATAATGATTTATGGCCTCCCGATGCGACTATTTTGTGCTAGAATGTCCTTGAAACGTCGGTATCGAGAAATTTCGATGACTTCGCATATAAATACGGGTCCCCGGCTAGAAGCAGTTTAGTTTGATTTCGTCAGCGATACAGAGCGAACTACCTAAGTGCTTGAAGTGATACCTAGCGACCTAAGCGATACTAAACGGAACTCTGAGTGTTTATAGTGATTGGTTATTTGTTGATTGGACTAACTTGTCATTGTTTTGTGGTGAATAAAGTTCTCTGCTAGTAAACCGGCATTTAATTACTCACGTTCGTAACAATACATTATTAAGATCAACCAAGCACTGTCCCAAAAGTAGCTGAACAACATAACCGTCAAAAGTATATTAACACACGGCAACATTAAGAATATACTTTGTTAACCTAATTTTGTCTTTACTGCTGTTTAGTGACTTTTGATACAATGATGTTGTTCTATAATAACAATATCAGCAGTTTCTATATTTAGTAGTAGTTAGTTTAGTCAGGTGAAATTAGCTGTTTAGTGAAATTTGATACAATGATGTTCAGCGACATTTGGATTGATGGTGTACAGCGACTTTAGGAATACTAGTGCACATGTACTTTTGAAATACTAGTGCACATGTTCTTTTAAAATACTAGTGCATATGTACTTTTGAAATACTAGTGCACATGTACTTTTGAAATACTCGTGTTTAACGACTTTTGTAAATTTCTGGTATACAGGCTATTTTGTTTCCTAGTTGCGACTATAACTTATGGCATTTTATTGTGAACAGGTGTTTTGTAATGTTGATTCTGTTCATCGACTTTTGATGCTGACTGTACATATGTATGAAGGCAATAATTATTTACGTATAGGAGTAATTTCTCGTAGGGGCACAAAATAAAAAATAAAAAAACGAGCACCCATTTCTTTCAGAGCACTTTTGTCCTGAAGAGTTTTTAATCACGATTCTTAAAACTTTTATCAACAGCTGTATTACAGAAATAAAGTTTAGTATCTGATTTAAAAACATAACTAAACCCTCTGCTCTTATTTCCCCCGATTTACAGCTAACACCCCCAATCTGTTTAGCCAATCTTCAACGCAAACATTGCGACAAACACAGAAAATAAAATCTTCTACCTAAAAATATCGCAGTGCGGTAAAAAGGAGAACTTTAAGCTTTCATACAATGCTGTTGAAGAGACTCTCGGGTTTGCGAACGGGCAGCCGAGTAAAAAACAAACATAAGATATTGTAAGACAGGTAATCTTGTTGCTCTAGTGCTAGTATAGTGGTAGATTCGAGATGGTACTTTAGTTGTAACGTGTGAAGTGCTGATGAAAAGGCTTTTATTTTGATGGTGGGAAATTACTTACTTCTCCCGATCTGGATAGAGCGATGGACAGTGTAAATTTTTACTGACTACGACTCACCCTGGTTCTTTCAGTTGCTCTTTGTTACGAATGCAGCAACTCTTTTGAACAATTCTTCATATCGAACGATTTTGTAGCCTGGGACCTTTCAACTGTTCTGTGCCCGGGACGGAATGGCTTCATGTCATGAAAAACGATATATGAAAAAAACAGAATTTATCTCAATATACTCGTAGCTCAATATCAATAATAACTGAGATAAATTCTTTTTTTTTACCTTCATAATGCCCAACTACTCATAAAAATGGGTGTGTTTTTATACTGGACATGCAGCGTTGCTGCGAGGATTACAAAAACTAAGTAACAAAACTTAGTGCTCTTTTCCACTGATGCTAAGCTATATAGGGGGGCGAGCAATATTTGCTATGGAAATAGCTGTGCGACTACGAGGAAGATGTGCAGCATACGAATGATGAGTTTTGCATTAAAATTGGTTCATGGGTTCCTCTGAAATAGTATACATGATACACTTTCTAACCCAAAAATAAGTTCGCTTGGATAATTTTCTATATTCAATCCGCGGGTAAAGCTACTGATAGAGTCATCATCTGCTTAGCCTTTTCCCAACTATATTGGGGTCGGCTTCCAGTCAAGCCGGATTTAGCTGAATACCAGTATTTTACGAGGACCAGCTACCTACCAGACCTCCACAACCATTTAACTGGGGCTACACGGTATTTAATGGCAAGACTGGAGTCAAATTTACTGGCTTCTGACTATCTTATGGATAGTCAGAAGCCAGTAAATTCGATCGTCGACTGCCAAAGATCTACAAATGAGAGCCGGGACCTACGGCTTAACGTCCTTTCCGAGGCACGGAGGAAACTCGGTATGTAAAGATGGTCACCCATCCACAGACCAACCTTGGCAAGCGTTGCTTAACCTTAATGATCGACTCGTGTGGCCATTATTATCTAGCCACGTGCTCCAAGGCTACTGATAGAGTATTGCATTTAATAACCATCTTCATATTAATAAACTAATCTTAATGTTTTTTATTTAGCTTCACATTCGACGTACACTCGACTAGTGTTTGCAAAGTCTTGTTTTCCCTATGTTTAGATACTCGGATGAGCGTATGTACCTACAAGGGGGTGAATAACGTACTTGTGTAGAAGTAGGACATGAGTAAATAATGGTTAGGATACGCATGAAGTCGATAAGGCAATAGTTGTGTTTGCACGTGAAGAAATGAAGGTGGTTGGAGTGAAGAGTAAATAATGGTTGAACTTTCTAATATAACAAGTCATATGAGGGATTTTGGCAAGGTTTATTCAAGTGAAGTTAAAAGCTTCTGAATTTTTATTTATCTGTTAATTGATTCAAGTGGATAACACGACTCAATAATAAGTCAAGTCATTGAAATAGGCCAAAGTGGTAGATTCGGGATGGTACTTTAGTTGTAACGTGTGAAGTGCTGATGAAAAGGCTTTTATTATGATGGTGGGTAATCATCAAATAAATTCCCCCGCTTTGGGTAGAGTGAGAGAGCGTGTCAATCTTGTATTGACCAAGACACACCCAAGTTTTTTCAGCTACACTTTGCTACTAACGCAGTAACTCTTTTGAACAATCACCAGCCCGGAATGAAATGGCTTCATGTCCTCGAAAACGATGTATTCTTTTTTTGCTTATTATCTTAGAACGCATTGACAATACCAAGCCCAAATGGCTTGATATTTTACCCTCATAATAACCAACAACACATAAAATGGGCGTGTTTTTATTCCAAAGATGTGCTATGCAGCTTTGCTGCGAGGATTAGGAAAACTAAGTAACAAAACTTAGTGCTCTTTTCTACTGATGCTAAGCTATATAGCGGGGTGAGCAATATGCTGCTATGAAGAGTCATCATTATCATCTAGCTAGCCTTTTCCCAACTATATTCGGGTCGGCTTTCAGTCAAGCCGGATTTAGCTGAATACTAGTATTTTACGTATTTTTTTTACCTATGTAGGAGCGGCTGCCTACCAGACCTATACAACCCATTAAATAGGGTAACATGGTACTTCATGGCAAGACTCGAGTTAAATTTACTGGCTTCTGACTATCCATAACGACTGCCAAAAATCTACATATGACAGCCGGGACCTACTGCTTCACGTGCTTTCCGAGGCACGGAGGAAACTCGGTATGTAAAGATGGTCACCCATCCACAGACCAACCTTGGCAAGCGTTGCTTAACCTTAATGATCGACTCGTGTGGCTATTATTATCTAGCCACGTGCTCCAAAGCTACTGATAGAGTATTGCATTTAATAACCATCTTCATATTAATAAACTAAGCTTAATGTTTTTTATTTAGCTTCACATTCGACGTACACTCGACTAGTGTTTGCAAAGTCTTGTTTTCCCTATGTTTAGATACTCGGATGAGCGTATGTACCTACAAGGGGGTGAATAACGTACTTATGTAGAAGTAGGACATGTGTAAATAATGGTTAGGATACGCATGAAGTCGATAAGGCAATAGTTGTGTTTGCACGTGAAGAAATGAAGGTAGTTGGAGTAAAGTGTAAATAATGGTTGAACTTTTTAATATAATAAGTCATTTGAGGGCGAGGTTTATTGGAGTGAAGTTTAGAGCTTCTGAACATTTATTTATCTGTTAATTGATTCGAGTAGATAACACGACTCAATAATAAGTTGAGTCATTGAAATTGGTCCGATCTCGATGGAATAAAGCTGAGAATTATATTATAATAGTATCTATCACAGCGAAGCTTGCCGTGAGAGCTTTGGCCTACTGTCAACAGACGTGCAGCTTCTGAAACAAAACTATGAAACTCTGTCAACGAGGCAGCAACGACATGATGATGCCGCTACGACGCGTACGACGCTGCCGCTTCGTCGACAGGGTTTCATTGTTTTGTGATAAACTACGCGTCCGTGAATAGTAGGCCTTACTCGGTACCTTTGCTGCAATCTAAGTACCTAAATTGTACTGCAAAAACTGTAGAAAGTGCGATCTGCATTCTACTACAAGATCACTAGGTACCGCTAAGGTTTTACAATCATTTAATAAAAAGTAAACATAAATCGCTTAAGAATTATAAGTGTTGAAATATAAATATTGTGTCTTCAGGTTAACGAGCAGATACTACAAAACCAATAATAATTACTCAGAATATAATAAAGATGTATATCAAAAGGTTCCCTAATTATTCAATGTTTTGATAACGAATAACGGTATAACGAAAAAAAAAAATTGTATAGGTCTTCTTTACGATTAATTAATTTACAACCGAAACAGGAGTTTGATATTTTATTGGTTTGATGTTTTTAGTGAGAAAAATATGATGACAAATTACTTATTAATTCTAAACGTTGGATGAGATATCCTACTTTTTTACAATATTAAATAAACTTTTCATCATCATCGGTCATCGGTCCACCTTGTGAAAGGCCTTCCAACCTTTCCGCACCATCGACCATTGGCGAAAAAGTTGCTGTACTCTGCCACTCAAGTTTGACAATGGTTTAGGCAATGTCAATAACAAGGTTCTCTTTCCTTGATCACTCATCACATATACATAAAGGTCTAGTAGGTGGACCTACGTAGTGTAATGGCTTGCAAATAATATTAAAACTTAAGGAGATAAACAATTAATTTTCCTGACTTCCTATGAGTTTACACCTTAAAGTTTTCACTAGCACATCAAGAAACATTTAAAAACAAAACCAAAGAGATCAGTTTACAATATGTACACAGAAATAATGCTAAATTACGGTAATATCCTACAATGAGATAATAATTATTGCCAATCAACGTTAATTACCTATGCGTATCTGTACCTAACCAAACCTTACTCTACCATCGAAAACAATTTATAATACCTAAATTCACTCACAAAACACATAATTTACATCAACACATTGAATACGCGCGTAAATGAAGTACAACACCCCGTTATTAATTTAAAGAGAGCTTAATAGACTTCTGAATTTAGCAGTGTTATGCGTATGAATATTTAGAATTTAACCCTTAATGAGGTAAGGTCTTATTAAACAGACCTTTGTGTCGAAATTTACACTGTTGTAATATTAATTTTCGTTTACTTTTAGGTGTTAACGCAAGGAGATATAATCTCAATTAAAATTTTTGGTGTCCTTCGAGCCGAATACCTGTAATTGGGAACTCAAAGAGTGTGTGAGCCACATAAGACAAATTGCCCTACCAACTGTTAAAAAAATTGTAATGTCCCATCGTGCAGTTGGCAACACAACTAGATGATAAGGCCCGATAGATGCTTTCGGACACCCGAGGGACCCACCCCGGCCACCCGGGGGTCTCTTTTATGCGTGCCTCAAGTTTAGTAGCATGGAACCACATTTCGCTTCCTTTCCCTCTCCTTTTTTAACAAACACTTGCAAAGGCACAAAAGGAGAAAAACAACAGCTGCACCTCAATAATATACCTACATGGTTTGTACTCAAATCTTGTCGGAGTTCACCACTAATTGGATAGCTCTCTTTTTCTAACGGAAATTAGATGGAGAGTCCGTCAAAAGAGATTCTTACCCTGGAACACAACTTCAAACCAAGCGCAGGAATATTCATGTACGTTTAGGATGATATTTGGTAACATCTAATTTCATAATTATGTTCAATCTTAAACAACAGCTTAACCTTTATCAAGCACAAGTTTGAACTTCCATAGAGCACTGCTCTCATTTTGGGGTAAATATACCAGATATAAGCTTGATGCGCTTGACTTGATTCAGAAAGGAGTTATAAAGATCATTCGCAATTATGCACTCATCGAATCAAAATTTCCAGGTCTCGAACATTTATGCCGAGTTACTAGCCTGTTGGTTTTCTATCGGTTACATTTCAGGGAGAGTGCGTTGGAATTGCACAATTTAATTACGCTAAGCCCATTCCATCACTAAATCACAAAGAGTACTGTAAATTGCCACCAGTACGTAGTGATCATTGGACCCATACGCACAAAACCTTTTAGGAGCACTTTCATTATGCGCACAGAAAAGAAGTGAATTTCATTGCCGGAGCCTGTGTGACTGACCCATCGTCGACCACACTTTTTTAAAGTATGTAGCGATGATGCAGCCGACGATGGAGCACGCTTGCCTTGAAGTAACCTATTCACTCTTGACTCCAAATTTGTAGCTATCAGGAAACACAGACTCATAAATCACATACAAAAATAAGACTTGATTATATGATTTCATAGCAATTTTAAAGTAGATGGAATTTAAAATGAAATTACGTTGATGGAGTCTATAAATTGAATTATTCAGTTCGTCATAAATGTGAAATGAGATGTTTGTATGTTACTTCGTCATGTAATAAGCCAATTTCATTTGAGAGTAAATTATTTCTTGTTTGTAGCTCGTAAACTAAGCATGTTTAAGATACTATGAAATAACTCATTTTCGTACTTTAGTAGATGAAATATTGCTTCGGAGCTTATTAACATTATTTGTGCAGTCGAATGCCTGTCTTCTGGGAATAAATTATCAAAGCTTCGTCATCAACTTATACGCAAGTTAGGTTCTGCTAATAATTAGGGTAGTGGAAACGTTAGAAAGAGTAATCGTGACGTTGCCCTAGAACGCAAAAGGCAAATGAAGGTACATAAATATTTTAAGTGGATTTTTTTCAGTAGAAGTCTGACATCTCGCTCTAGAGCGGAAGAAGCAACTTGATTTGAACTTGAAACTACTAAAAAAACGCATATAGTCAAATGGTTTCATCCCAGAGATCGGACCTAAGCTTCTAAAATTAAATCTAGTCGAACTTTTTTTCGTTTAAGAAACCGCTTTACTTTGCAAAAGCAAATCGAATCAGCCTAAGCACAAGGTCGTAAGGCAAAAAGATTTTTTTCCAAGATAGTTCGTTATTTTTAATGTATTAGGGAATTCTCGAAACACTTTTAAGCGATGTTTTTTGCATTATGTAATTAATAATCAGTTAAAGATGCGCTGTACAATGTGCTAGAAGAAATAAGGAATAATAATATTGACTTAATTTTTTAATAATTCAAGAAATATGTTACCACTTTATGCGCAGAAGGTATCGAAATATAAATACCCCTAAACTCCTAATCACCAATCTACAAATGGACACTATAATATTTCTCAAACCAACTGCCAAACTGCAGACATCTGACTGACGGCCGTAACTTTGAAAGCAACGTACCCTTCAACTATTCTATTACCAGAATCAACCCCAGTGCTTACGGAATAATTCATATTTCCATTAGGCACCCGATGAATATTATCTAGACCTGCCCAGTCTAGATGAGGCTACAGAAAGTTTTGAACAAATATAAGACACTTGAGGGACCAGTGTCACTCTTGTTTGAAATGTCCCCTCTACCTGGAGAATAAAATAGGTCTGCGTAGCTAGAATTTTTAAGTGGTACTAGAAATGTTGGGAAAATGAAATGGATAAACTGCTATTGTTTATTCAGAGCTTAGTGTTTTACTAGAATGTTTCAAATTTTTAAAAAGATAGAAGAATTTATATCAGCGGTTTTGATTGTTGGAAAAATCAGAAATGGATTGGTGTTTCGGTGAATTTTTAGTTAAGTTCTGTGGATTGCAAATTGATTCAAAGTGATCATTGTGATGTTCCACCCTCAAGAGAATTTATCTAACTTTTTACCCAGATTTCTAATTTTAAAAGTCACTGGTATCGACACAATAATCAAAGAAAACTTTGAGTATGTATAAAATGGATATATCTGAATTTTGGATATATATCTGAAATAAAGATTTATTATTATTATAACTATCTGAGCTAAAGTTAAGACAAAACATTAGGTAGCGAAAAATATAATTTTCATGGTCAAGTCCCGTCTCAAAACTGAAGACTCATCAATAAAGATGATCAAGGTTAAAAGCCTCTTTAGCTATTTGATGCATCAACGGTTGCCAAGTTTATAGTATTTCAAGGCCTATAAGATCGTTTAAAATGACTATAGGTCTATATCTCTGGCGATGACGTCACGGTTGGTTGAGAGATTAGCTGCTGAGCTGTGTGTCGTAGGTCTGATTCCTACATGGAAAATATTTGTATGATCTACAAATAACTGTTCCGGGTCTGGGTGTCTTATTTATATGAGTTTATATTCATCATGACACAGGAGTAACTCTAAGTGTCTGGCAACGATTTTATAAAGAATCAGATTAATAATTTTAACGTCATCATAATCTTTATTTCCGTCGAAAGATGTCATAAAACTCCTCCAAGCCTCGCCTCGACGAATGGTTCTTTGTATCCATCGCATACCCGTGACTCTCACCAGGTTTTCGGTCCACCTTGTGGAAAACCTTCCAACTCTTCGTCTTTCGGTGCGCGATCACCACTCTAGAACCTTTCGATCACACCGACCGCGTAATATCATAGGTACTGAATGTCTTCAAATGATCATCAATTTATTGCTACAATCACATTTCGTTGATGTTATTGGTCACCAGCTTCGGTCGTAAGAAGAATTATTATACTTTAAGCATCCCAAGAATTGCTCGTAGAACAGATGGTCGATGGGGACGGAAGGTTCTAAAGTGGCGGCCACGTACCGGAAGACGCAGCGTCGGAAGGCCTCCCACAAGGTGGACCGACGACCTGGCGAGGGTCGCGGAAATCTGATGGATGCAAGACACATAGGACCGGTCGCTGTGGCGACGCTTGGGGGAGTGGCCGTCTTTCGGCTGAGATGATGATGATGATAATGATGAAGAATCCCAAGCACCCCCAAGGATATTCAACCATAAAAATGGTTCTTTGCCCGCATTCATTTCTAATAGAATAGCTTTACTTACGAGTACCAATACAATTTACAATATTACTCCAATCAATACACATCCACAATACATTTACTTATATCCTTGATGACCTTGTACATAAACAAATCTATAAGAAGCATGTTTAGCCCGGGGCACATACATACTTTGTGACCCCGGCTTTGTATAAAGAGTGGATGTCGACCGCTATAAATCTTTCATTCGATACTGGAAGAGGTCAGTAAAGCCACAAATCTTAGTACAAGTGAGAGGCACAAGCGTAAGCGTAGTTTACTCATCTCTTAGAGAGAGTCAGCAGATTTTTAGAAGTTTACAGAGTAGCTTGTATTTTGTATGCTTCCTATGATTGAAAAGTTTGTCCATGAATAAACTTTCAAATCTCTTGATAAGTAAATATTCTGCAATTTATCTGATTTTTTTTTAATAATGGAAAGGGTTTATTTTTAATCGATTAAGCGCTTGTTAAGTGTTTAGCACCTTAAAATTCCGTTATTTAGCAATCGATTTAGATTTTCTGTTATATTGATAATATTGGATATTGATATTGATCGCAAAATTATAGGGGTTTTGATATTTATAATAACAAATCAAGCATGACTTCATCATCATCATCTGCCTAGCCTTTTCCCAACTATATTGGGGTCGGCTTCCAGTCAAACCGGATTTAGCCGAATACCAGTATTTTACGAGGAGCGGCTGCCTACCAGACCTCCACAACCCATTAACTGGGGTAATACGGTACTTCATGGCAAGACTGGAGTCAGATTTACTGGCTTCTGACTATCCGTAACGACTGCCAAAGATCTACAAATGACAGCCGGGACCAATGGCTTAACGTGCTTTCCGAGGCACGGAGGAAACTCGTTATGTTAAGATGGTCACCCATCCACAGACCAACCTAGGCAAGCGTTGCTTAACCTTGAAGATCGACCCGCGCGGCTGTTATTATCTAGCCAAAAAAAAAATCAAGCATGACTTGATGTCGCTATAAATCTCGCTTATGAATGTTAAAATATTCTACCCTTATATTCCTAGTCGTGTTTAGGCTTAGTGAAAAAATAAACAAATACAATCAAGTTTCAAATTATAAATGCAATTTGATCAAATTAACAAGCACTGTCTTATGAAATAAAATTTATTTATCACATTCTATAAAAAAAAAGGACAGAGAACAGCTACTACGAGGTACTAATTGTCCCCTATAGACCATGTACTCAAGCACAGTAATTCACACTCCGATATCAACTGACAGATTGCAAACAGCTTTGATAGGCCTCTTGTCTGGATCTGGAGTAGTATGGAGTATGCTGAAGTGTAGCCAACACTGGACAGTACACTTTGAGTGCGCAGAGGTGACCAAACTTGGGGCAAAGGGACGGAGAGTAATTCACAAATCAATTTCTCAATACAGTTTAGTAGTAAGGGTGTTCAAGAAAAATCACACCACCAGTTTGCGCTACATAGCCAAAAGGTTTTTTTCTAACCTTACTAAATTTGTTATAAGATGGTTTCGAAGACAACTGTCAGATTCATACAATGTAGCTATCTATCCTTTTCTCTCATCTTAAAGATGCATATTTTCGTCCTGCTGTCACCCAACCCATTCTATGTAAAAAATACTATAATGTCATTACCATTTTCACATCTTAACAGCGTTTTGATAGATGCTTAAACCTCAGTCATCAATGCTATAACCTGGTGAATGTCATTTTAGAACACATTCTTTGCTGAAAGATGATTTGAGAAAGTAACCAATCAAATTATTATATACAGTAAACTTATAGAATTACTCGTATAATCTATACAACCTTTTTCAGCTTACTGCTTTCTAAAAACCTCCAGACGACCACAATCTCGCATATTATTTGAAAAATATTTAAATAGGAGCATAACATTTGAATAAAGTTAAGTCCATCAAATTCAATGGACCTCCACACGTTGTTAACCTCAAAATAAACTTAGGTATAGAAAGAATTTCTGTGCAAATTCAATTTTGTGGAAAGTCGCGATCAATGTAAAATAACTTTTATGGCTAGGGGGACTTGGGTCTCGCCGTCTTCTGTAAAACGGACCCGAAATCGAATGGGAAATTTTTGTGCCTTGCCCTTTAGTTATGATAATGCCACGGTCGGATTCCGTTGAATGAGCAAATAAATTGTGGCGTTACTGTAACTATGAATATATTTCTTGGTACGAGGTCGGGCCTGTATTGAACTGTGACCAATAGATTTCGATAGGATCGTAGTGCTTAGGGAAAATTGTAGGCCTGGAAATGGTTGGAGCAAAAAATTTGATAGGATTTAAATATGATAGTTATACCCTTTCTTTATAGTACACAAAAAACTTAATATAGTAAGTACACATAGTTTGATAATTAATGTACAAAGGCGAGCTTAACTCAACAATGAGTTGTTGTATTTCTCGTAGCAAACCTTAGAGTGACAGAGAGAGATCATACACGAGAGAAGGATTCAATGTACAATGTAAACCTACATAAAGAAGTCTAGTAAATAAAACTATACGAGTACTTACATATTAATAAATACCCCCCTATACCTAGCCTTTTCCCAACTGTATTGGGGTCGGCTTCGCTTATTAATAAATACCAATAGACCGAAAAAATAAAGGCCTTAATAATAACTCGTACATAAAGTATAGAGTTTTATGCAAACTTTCTTACAAACTAAGCCACTAGCAAAGTAGGTATCAGTACAAGTACAACTACGATAATCAAAAAACTAGCCTCCCACTCAAATTCTCAAACCATTTACAATTCCCTCACCAAAAAGCTATTTAGTTTCCCGCAAAAATAATCAATATAAAAGGCTTAATCTTCCTATTGAACCAGTACATTTGTGGTGACATCCCACTTGACGGCCGGAGGTCGAAATTTCAATTTCCGCAAAGAAAAGATAAATTTTCTTGTCGTTTATTGACATTTCTTTTGCTTGTGCAGACGTCTGCCAGACCCGCGATTGATTGCTCTACTGTTGGTGAAAAATAAAATATAAAAATACTTTTAGGCGAGTAACTTTGATACTTTTTGAAACTGATATTATTCAAAGTGAATAAGTTTTGATATTCAAATTAGGATTCTTTTTCTTGTAGTCCTTTGTGGCTCGAACTGATCATGAAATAGTATCGATCCGTTTTTTGCTTTTCTTTGCTAGTTTAGGTCTCGAATTGTTTAATATTATCTTTACGAATTCGGGATGGGAACTAAACTTAGCTACCTAACATTCGTAATACATAAGTGTCACATATTCTCATCAATGTATATTTTAGCACTATAAATGATTAATGTTACCACAGAACCCAGTCTAGTGGGACATGACACGAACCTACTTTAAGGCTTTCACAAATAGGCGATATTTCGACACCAACGGGATGAATGTCGTGCAGATATTGTCGATATGTCGGTGTTGAATTATCATATCGTAAATGTCTGCTAAAGCCTTTATATTGATCAACAATTTTAATTTAATTACCTACATCAAAGGAAGAAAATGTCCTCACAATCTCAACTTAACATCACCAAAAAAAAAACGAAACAAAAATCTCCAAGTTCAACGCATTTTGACAAAAAGTTAATCTGTAGGCTAAAACGATTAAGTACGCCGACTCGCGTACGATTGAAAAATGGCGCCGGGCCCCGCGTTTCTCTGGTGGTCGTTTGCATATTTAGACGACATTTGCGTTTATATCCGATTGTCTTCAATATATCGTATCGTCTCATCTGTTTTATATTAGAATAAGATTGTGGGTACGGAAAACGTTTTTTGAATTCTTGATTGCGAAAGTACGGTTTTGGATGGTGTGTTTGTGATATCATTATCATAAATTTACTATTAATTTTAAGATAATAATACGAAGATAATAATTACGGGTAATTTCTGAGAAAATTGAGTTCAACAGGCCTTTTTGTTCTACCCTGGGCGAGAGAAGTTATCGGAGTATTTATATCTTTGTTGTGACTGAAGATAATAATATCACGCTAGGATCATCACTGATCTCAACGACGGCGGAGGAAAACATCGTGTGGAAATCAAAACCAATAGTCGAAGACATGTGACATCCAACACCCTTTCCTACAGAGGAGGCTTGATTCTCAGCAATGGGAACATTACAAGGCCGACTATGCTTTATGTTTATGATTACAGAAACTAAGTAATTCCTATTAAGATAACACTGGTAAAAAGTACGTGCCGACAGAAATTAAAATCGAACCGAAAAACGATTTACATAATTTCAACCCGTTATTACTAAATTGAAGCCCACTTTTTTTACAAAATGCGAACTCAATAAACAAAACACATTTGGCAAACAGGGTGAACAAGCGAACGTAGATACTCGGGTGGCCATTTATAATTCAATTGTACACTCCCCGGATTATTTGGTATAACAGAAACAAATCAATTATTCACAGCCCACCTGCATCTATTTACCCAATTTCGTTTGATAAAAATGGCCATTTTAAAATTACTAGATGGAAACCCAGCTTCACTCGGCTTTCCGAAAGGGAAGCTCGGTGTCCCCAGATTGAAGACAACGATGGAACTGGTGGAGTTTAGTCAGTAAAAGTCTGACACGCCCTCCCTCTCCGCTTAGGAGCGGGCGAAGTCATTCTGATGATTCCCCACTAAAAAAAAGAAAAAAAGCTTCACTCAGCTGTTTTTTTTTAAGAATCCGGTGTCGTTTCGTTTTAGTGGCTAATATGGCAACTGCGATTTGTCTGTGAAAACCATTAGAATTTAATTTTGCGGATAATTTTTGTGTGGTTGTCAACTTGCAGTCTTTATTTTTTTATGTTTTATTATTCAGTTAAGGTCTCGGTCGAGTCTACTCCTTGACGAAATTATTGAACATAAAATTTTTTTCATGGACTGTGTTTGGTTTTTTTGAGGCTATCTAGATTGGATAGTACTTACAGCTTGGTGTTAGCTTAAAATAAAAAACCTACCATTCATTGACGAAGCAACGAATTCAAGAGCAAGATAAACTAGACCTAAAATTCTCTAGCATACAGCTGCAAATTGACTGCACCTCCCTTTTACTGTAACTTCATGTCATTCCTTTTCTTCATCCAATTACTAAAGTCTACAGTCCTCTTAACGTATTCTTCTTGCCTGGTCCTTCTTCAATAGAATTTGTGTTTTTTTCTTTTCAGACTCCAATTACAGTGGCAGATCCGACAGTTGCCAAATACCATCAAGCAGGGTCGAAATAAACAAATGTAAGTCCACTAATCACGTCCCACGGTAAACCAATAATTGCTGCCTTTTCCGATTCAACCCTGCTCCCTTCTAACCAGCTTAAAATCTCCGCAGGTGGGTTTTTTCCAAGAATAGAAAAAAAAAATACCAACCAGTCAGCGTAGGAAACCAAAATGGCTCGAGTAATGCGTTCGGCTAAACAAATTTGCTTTTCCATTTAGCGCTGTGAACGTTAGCTGCTACCATCAAAAGGATGTACGTAAATTAGTTCGCAGAGAAAAACGGAATGGAAATATGAAAATGTCAGACGGTATTAGGATTATCTTCCATCTCGGTTTAGTGATGTTAGTTTAACATTCCGAAAGGATCTTTTTTCTGCGCAGTGAAAAATAATTGAATTTTTGATGGACGGGTACTGCGGTTTTATGCAGTTCTATTTTTATGATTGAGGTGCACTTTTTAATGACTAAGGTTTGTTTTTATTGTTAAAGAGAGTACCTAATGGGGTTTTTAATTGAATGGTTTCATTAAAACTATTCTATAAAATGCGCAGTAGTTTTAACGAGTATATGTAGGTAAGTAACCTAACCTAACTCTGCATCAAACATAAGTAGTTAGATAACCCTTATTATGTAATCCTTTTTATCTAATTATTCTTACGTCTCATACAAGTTGAAATCTTTTTATGAACGATAATAAAAGCACATTTACTTCCAGCCACCGTAGGTGCGGGCTTGCGGACGATGAGCAATGGGAAGTACACCGTCCGGTCATCCAGTAATAAGATTGAAGAAATTAATGTTATTATTATTATTATAAAAACAGTAGGGGCCAAGTAGTTCCAAAGGCTATTAGGGCCATGGATTTACTTTCTAAAGGGAAACGCGTGGCCCTGGAACACAATGAACAAATATGGGTGTGGTTTTAGTTAGTAAAAGTCTGACATGTCCTCCTGCTCCGGCTTAAAGCGGGAGAAGATACGAAAATAATCACAATTTCAATATCTACATTTGTTAAATGGCATCTTCTTTAAAAAAAAAACATTCTATCATTTCAAACAGCTTGATTAAGTAGCTGAGTACGCAGCAATACCTATCTACATCACTATATAAACATTGTCTCACAATATTTTGCTGAACAAAAGTAGGTCGGGCTAGGCGCCGCTACTTTCGGAGTTTCGCATAAATTACTGTATTCAAAATGTTATTTATTATTCCACTATGCGAATGGTTTTGTTTCATAGCAGTTTTATGCCAAGTGAAGTGCGAAAAAAAAATAAAAGATCCAACGTTGCGATTCGTTTGTTCATTTTAAGACAGCTGAGTCGACTGGTCTTTTCTAGATATTTCTCAGCATTTGTTATAATTTTGTTATTCAGGCGTGTGGTTGATTGATGATTACTCAACTCAATTTTAAGTAAATAGGTATCTTAATAATGAGGTGACAGTTTGATTGAACAATTTAAATAGAAAGTTGCTTTAAATATAAGTCAAAATAATTAAGTCCAGAGAGTACAGGTTACTTAAAGGCAAGCGTGGTCCATCTTCGACCAAATCATCACTTACCATCAGATGAAATCGTGGTCAAAAACAAACCTACCAATATTTTTTTAACTGATTATGTTTCCCAATATTTATGTAAACAACAAAGGTTATTAAACAAATCGACGTCATCTAAATTCTAATAGTCAAACAACTCATACCACTGAATAATATCTACCCACATTAACGTAACCAATAGGATTCGACAGCTACCATTCGTCAAAACAAAAAAAAAAACAATAACACAAACGACGCCATGGAATTACTCATTTGCAGAATAAAAAAAAAGAGAGGCTTTAAATGATGCCCGACTTAATTCTATCGCAGAGTGTGGTCGAATAATAAACATGGTCAGGCGTGGAATGGATTTGATTAAAAATAAAGCCACAGGGATCCCTGTCCATTAGTATCCACGTGAGGCCATATATGTATTTGCACACGGCTATGGTTGTGACGTGAGTTAGGAAATATTTCGACATTTCACACAGAAAAGCGAAATAGTAGAGATAGAGATAAAAACGTGGATGGTAATGGAGGTAATAAATGGAGGAATCCTATGTTTGAAGTCTTTAATGAAATCATCAAATAATTATTTTCACTCTGAGTAACTGTGGGAACTTTTTGGACCAATCCCGCAGACCAGGCAGGCATTGACCCTGTCGGTCCATGTCACTTATGCGGTATCTCTTTGAGATGTGCGTAGAATACAACAACGCATTGTCAACTCGAGTCTGGTTTTTAATGAACGTGGATGACGATCTAAAGTCAACATTCACTACGTTTAAAAAAAAATGACAACGGTAATAACTCCGCATCTGATAATGTCAAAACAAAAAATAAGCACATCAAAACAAATCTTCGAAATGGAAAAGATAAATGAGACACACATAAGAAGGATCACTTAGCAGAAAGACGAACAAATACGTCTCACATATCTGCTCATCCGTCTCAATCGATTCTTACAACTTCCGCTAGCAAATAAGGGACCCAGCATCCTTCTAATCGTCTACGTACGAGACCAGTTTTAAACGTCAATTTGGTGTCAACTTACAAAAATGCTACAAGGACTGTTTGCTTTTTTTTTAAATTTCAATGCAAGAAAAACCCTGAAACGAAAGTCAACAAATAGGGTTTTATTCAGTAAAAGTCGGACACGCCAGCTCGCTCCGATCAAAAATGAGAGAAGCCATCCTGATGATTCCCCACGTAAAAAAGCCGATACTCTGGTACTGGAGTCGCAGTACCTATTTACTAACAGGCAAGGTAGTAGTAGGCATACACAAGAAATTGTTACCAAAAACAGATGCTTTGCAAAAAAAGGATTGGGAATATCCAATACCAATTTCACACTTAACTGTTCAGTTATTATACCCAAACTTCCTCACGATACGGTACTAAGCCAAAACAAAAACGCGCCGAAAACACTTTCATTTTCTAAGTAAACACGTGAACGATCAGAATTTTATATCGGAAAGCGAAAAAGAAAAAACACCGCGAATTGTTGGCACTGAGTTTTCTAAAAACAACGATATCGCTTAGAAGGCCAATGGAAATTACTTTTTCAAACCTGTGCGTGCAAGCCAAGAGTGGTGGCTAAAGACAAACGGAAAATAATAAATGGGAGAGAAAACACTCGGTCGAAGTATTGAAGAAACGTCATTGGCAAATTCGTGACGAGAATTCGGATAGGGTGAATAAGAAATTCGTCTTTCAGAGAATATAAAGACGAGGCCTGCTTTTGTGAACTTTTTTTCTTAGTGGATTACCGAGAAATTGTTTATTCATAGCTTTGTTTAGAAACAATCGATGTAATGTTGCCTTGTATAATAAAATTAAGACGATGATTATATTCAAAAAGCTGTTCAACATTGTCTCACTTTTTATCTTAAACTGTATACATATATCTTCTGAATTGGACACATTTTTTTATAAATTAGAAGATTCCATCCGGAATACCATTAAACGAACAACTCAAATAATACCGAAAATAAATTATACGGTCCGATAAAATTCCCGTATGACTGCACTTTCTCTGCATAGAACGAATAGAAAATCTTATTAATTCATATTAACTGGTACGTTACACACAAAAGCAAGGAAACGTTAATCAAGGCAAGCGGAAGGGTCACTGGCTAGTATAAAAAGATCTCTGAACGCCCTCAGATTTTGTTGTAGGTTTTCAGAAATTAGGACATTGAAAAGGTCAAGGTGACTTGGGTATCGTAGGGTCTGAAGGGACAAATATTTTCGTATAAAGATTCCAATTAACCCGCGGCAGGTGGACACACAATTTGTGTTTAACATAAGGACAAGTGCAGTGAAGCGGAGAGCGAAAAGTTTTTATGTTATACAAAACGATAATCGTTTGGGTACCATCTATTAAACGCACACGTTTCGTTGGGACAATTGTAATGAGTGTCTCGTTAGAGTTAAGCAAACGATTTCCAGTTTTAACTGAAGGGGTTTTAAGTCTGAATATGAAAGAAAAAGATTTAAATATTCAACTAGAATTTTGTAATAAGCTGGAATTCAGAAATATTTCCGCATTATCAAACAACATTTCGAGTCAAACGCTACAAGAAATCTTTGACAAAGGCTACCTCACAAAAATTCTCCAACACAAAAAGGACGACAACTTACGCCATTTTTAAATCCAAATGAACTGAAGAAAAAACTTTCTCACAAAGGACGTACAAAGAAAATCACGAGGCTAATCAAGAACCTTTTCCAAAACATTTCGCTGAAGCAAGGCAATTTAGTGAGAGAAAAGAAAATATTAATAATGGAACAATAAGCAGGAGTGTGCCAATTGGCCATTAAATGAGCTATTGGTCTTTTTCTTATGAAAATGCAGTCGTTAGAGTCGTAGGGAGGCTAAATATTTGTCTGTTCAGTCAATTTATTCTGTTTGTCAGCTCGCAAAATGGCCGAAGTATTTGGAATTCAAGTTATTTTTTTTCCTTCAAATTGACTGTTTTTACAAGACTGGGAAAGTTGGATGTTGGAAGCGGTATCTTCATTAGGTGCATTGAGAGCAATCTTAGCTACGTGATAGTATTTAGAAAGTGCTGGTTTGCCACTTAGATCCGCTGTAATTCCTAACTTATTTTCTTCGATTCGCTCTTAAAGTCACGCTAACTATGGTACTCGTAATTGTCATGTTCTTTTTTGTTTTCTAGCTTATCGTTTCTTCCTCGTTCCTTAGTAGCTGGTCTGAGTCTCTTTACTCGTCTGACCGTACCTGCAGTTCTTGTAAATGTATAAAATTTCGTAATATTACCGGTACAAAATGTCAGTACAAACAGTTAACGATTCAACATTACCTGACTGTACCTCTATTGTCAGTAGTTAACTTCCAAGACAAAAATTCTCTGTCTTTACCTAGTCGCTTTGTCTTTAACTTCAACTTCTTTCTAGAATTCCTTAAACTAGTTTGCTTTTTGTATTAGCATTCAGAGCGACGAGGAAATTATTCAACTCGTTATTCATACCTACATCTATAGCTAATTCACCGTTTATCTGCTCTGTAACCTCTCATTCAATAGATGTACATATTAGACAATTAGTGGGTCTTTAGTCTTCAAAAACAATGGAAGCTCCCGAAACCTCTGATCCACCCAAATTCGAGGGTTATGTTACAGAGGAGAATAATGCCGTACAAACGAACGCTCAGATTAGGGGTGCGCGCACGAAAACGTTGTAATTGTTTGTTATCTAGTGCTTTTGTTCTGAATTGTGTTGGAATTTGTTACGAGTTTGCAAGTATGAGAAGTTTCAAAGATGTCTAGTGTGGTGGTAAACTATTTGCTTTATGTTTTCTTAATATTTGACAACTTTTTTTAGTTATTGTTTTGTAACTCGCATACCATATTTAACTGACTTCAAAAAAGATGAGGTTATACGTTCGTACTTATTTTTTTTTAAAGAAAAACCTCTTACAGCAATCTATAAAAATCTAGATATCATTTATTCTTCTACGACATCTATATTATTGAAAGGTTTATATTTGATCACTGCGTTACAACACTTCACTAACTTAAAAGTAACTTCGATTACCCCCGGACAGACCTTTCCTCCTTCAAATTAAAAAAAAAATATTATCAACGAATGACTAGAAGTCTGGATCTTTTAGCCCACTTTAAAAAATTAGATAACATCCAATAAATTACACAAAATCCAAATTTATTGCCTCTCATCACTTAACCCACACGTAATACGCTTCGATATAGCTTTCTTTACACAAAGTCCGTGGAAAATCGGTTTTTGTGCCAAAGTGGTCGGCCATCGCGCCATCGTTGACGGCTGAACGATTTATAGGAAGCTGCAGTAACCAATTTGTCAAGTTTCTTGCTAAACGAAGCTATCTATACAAATGGTTAAGTTTTATAGTGTAAGAAACGTGTAAGTACATTGTCTGATGTCCTGGGATAGCATTTTTAGAAAGCTCTTTTTTGAAACGAAGTGGTCCGAATATTGAGCCCTGAAGCAGTCTTTTAAAAATATAAGGCAGTGCCTTCTATTTTATTCCTTTAAAATGATATACTTTACAGTACTGATAAGTCTCATCTTGTCAGATGAGAAAAAGGCGCTATAAATAGCCAGTAAAAAGACCTCTGTCTAGATAATTTACCTTATTATATGATGTAAGAAGTCAAAGCCAAAGACGAGGTCTTATCTGAAGGACTCATTTGTTAATTTTTCACAAAAAATATTCTTTAATTAACCTAAGTCTGCGACTCCGCCTACACTTACGTCTGTTCTTTGATATAAACAGGTTGTTAGGTTTCTTTCGATTAGTTTTCTATTATAATATTTTATGTCGGTATAATTAAAAACCAAGATAGGTATAATTTGAAACAATTTTAGCCATCTTTATTTTTATTTGTTAACACAATAACTTGATGTTTAAAGTAACAACAAAGCTACTCAGAATATCTATTAATACTCGTAAGTCTCGCAATGAGGTCAAATTCGTCCGATACTAATACTGAACGTAGAATATCTGATTTTGAATAACAAACTGATTTAGATGGAAATTCGAATCCTAAAGCCAAAATTAACTTTGACAACACTGAAAATTATCCAAACTCAAGCATAAATAGGCAAGCATAACTTAATCATAATAAAGCCAATCTTTCACAAACTATAAAATATTTAAAAGCAATAAAATAAAAACGCGTCATCTAGAGACAATTTATGTATTACTTTCATTATTATCTATTCACTTCTAATTAGTATGATAAAAGCTTTTAGTCATACATACTCAACTAATCACTGAATTAACATGCCTTAAATATATATTGATTAAGTTTAACTTTCAACAAGAATATCCCTGCATACCTCCAAAGCGAGACAAAAACCGGTATCTCTACAACAATGTGTCACTTCAGTAAAGTTTCCAAAGAAACGGCTTTAAAATCTGAACAAAAATGTTGTTTATAGTTTGAGTTAGTAATTTACAGCGTCTAACTTCTTTATTCGGAGACCTTGGCTCTATAAAACTACATTGTAGCTTGTTCAACTATGAAACAGTGATTTATCAGGCTCTTTTTACTTGGAGTGGTGAGCAGATCCCTTGGTAGCTTTTTGTTTAACATTCTGTACTGTGTGAAAGTCTTGAAGGAAAAGTTCAGTTTATACTGGAAATCTTTAAACCATCTCCGGACCCAAATGTAACTCCACTCTAGCAAAGTGTGCTACCTAGATGGATCGACAGTAGAGTCGTGAACTATAAAATTTCCATCTCTTATGCTGCTTTCTGCGGCCCAAAAAAAGCAGCTAAAGTAACCTATAGCTAATATATAGCTTCTATCAATAACAACGTGGAATTAGGAGCTCGTGGCTAGATAATAACAGCCGCACAGGTCGATCTTCAAGGTTAAGTAACGCTTGCCAAGGTTTATCTGTGGATGGGTGACCATATTAACGTACCAACTTTCCTCCGTGCCTTAGAAAGCACGTTAAGCTGTAGATCCCGGCTGTCATTTGTAGATCTTTGGCAGTCGTTACGAATAGTCAGAAGCCAGTAAATCTGACTCCAGTCTTACCATGATGTACCGTGTTACCCCAGTTAATGGGTTGTGGAGGTCTGGTAGGCCTCCTCGCAAAATACTGGTATTCAGCTAAATCCGGCTTGACTGGAAGCCGACCCCAATATAGTTGGGAAAAGGCTAGGTAGATGAATAACAACGTGGAATTGATACAGTTCCTCAAAAAGAAAGATGAAAAATGAAATGAAGTTAAGTACTACCTATTGTCCTCTTGTCTAAACCAACAGAGGGTCGTAAAAAGTGACTTATTATGACAAGAAAATTAACCGAAGCGTCCGTTTTCTCAGGCAAAGATAATGAAAAAAGTAACATAGACCTTTTACTAAGCACACAATCCATTTCTAAGTGGTGATTAGGGGATTTTGCGAGTCCTTTTTTCATAGTAACCATTCGAAAGTAATCTATAATTATAACATGGTAATATGAACTCTAAACAGTATGTTATTGAGAATATTTTAGCAGATCAATGATTATGCGGGAATTTAGTTTCAGAAACATGAATTTGCTTCTAACCTAAATGTTAAGCGTTATGGAAATAGATGGTAATACTCGCATGTCATGTTACTACAATGTTGGATGAAGGATTTAGAAAATGATCATAACGAAAATTCACATGGAAAGCTTATGCCTCACAGGCTTGCTGCCCTAGATTACAGAACATACATTTTATATATTCTATTAAACTATCGTATTAAAGGTTTTTTGAATACAATTTTAATGGTATTCAAGTAATTACGTTTCAGAGATTCATCATCATCATCTGCCTAACCTTTTCCCAACTATATTGGGTTCGGCTTCCAGTCAAGCCGGTTCTCAATTTCAGAGATTACGCATTGTCATACAACGTGGCAATGCCGCTAGTCTTTTGGGCACATGTCCATCCAGTCGACAGCAATGCGCTGGAACTTTTTGACGCCATATTTTGCCTCTGAGTTATTAATACTTTAGTGTGTACTCGTATATAGTTTTAATTAGTGAAGTGTATTTATTTTTCTTTCTTGAAAATACTTTATTTAAAGCATCACCAAAATAAATTCTTTAAAGTCAAGGAATTCTTTAAACTTAAAAACAAAACCCTGAAAACTTTTGTTGTTAGTTTTGTTAAAAAAAAAAAACAAGCTTGCTTGAAGTCCATTCAGTCTTAAGCCCAACCTAGATTATCTGGACATAAAAACACAGTTCTAACAAGGAAAAACAACATAACAACCAGCCAGTCCTGAGCACGGACTTTAAATTACTATTCCTGTTAATTCCACTCGAAGTTCTGATCCGCAGAAAAAACAGGAACTAGCACAGTTTTCCGCAATGCTGAAAAACCATTTTTAAAAGTTCATGTAGCTAGTTATTTATTTTACGTTTATTAACAAACACCTACACTGGAATTAAAATGTAAAATTTATATCGCACTCGTATTTTGAGAGTAACACGTAAAAATGTAGCGAAACTGCAGTTTGCAATACCAACTTGCGCATTTTGAACATAAATTCCTGATTCCGTGGCTCGTTTAGTATGGTGTGTCTGATATCCTTTGTTTTAAAGTGGGAAAGCATCTCATACTTTCTTCCACTGCCACTCTAGGGCGGAGTGAGAGGACGTTTCACACTTTTGCTGACTAAAACCTTTAGTGGCCTTTTGCGTTCTAGAACCACGGGTGTCTCTTTTAGGAGTCGCTTTGTCCCTGCTGGACTTCTACGGTTTTGCTGATATCTCTGTGGACCGCGCGTGGAACACTACGTCGTGCCCTCAATGACTCAGGCTCGTCGACGGCGAGCTACCTATTCAGAGGTCGCCGCCGCTATTCACCACCACATATGGTGGTGTTCTGCTGAAGTGGGGCAAGCCTCCAAATCCTCTTGTGGTGTACTGTGACCCCCGGGTGGTCTACACAGTGGTGAAACCTGGGTGTTTCTTTAACCTAAACAGCGTGCAAGAACTTCCCAAAATTTCCATATCTGATTGGTCATGCTGAACGTAAGAACGCTGTGACCCCTCTCCAGCCACTCCTCAAAGTGGGCTAAACTTAGAACATTAAAAACCAATCATATACTCGTACACGTTGACTGTAATTATAGTGTTATAAATGGTCACTGTAGATTAATTAAGAATTTCTCTCACTTCATTCACAACCCTTACTACAATAATCCGACTTACTTTCAAAAATAAACACCCTAATGTAAGTACCCAAAACGACCCAAACAACTAACAAGCCTGAAGGGACATTTGAAGGACGAAAAGAACCCGCACAGTAAACAAGCAAGTAGGTCACAAATCTACTAGTACAAGTTCAAACGCAGCACAGATCCGGCCGCACTTGGAATGAAACGGTGTCGCCGTCTCGCGCTAACTTCTAACGTTTGTTACATCCTGCCTCAAAATAGCTGCCGAGATTTTAAACTTTGATTTGTTTTCTATACATGAGGAGAAAATACAAAGATTTGTTCTGGTTTTCTTGAGAGTTTTCATAAGATTTTTGCTGTAATTGTTGTTGTAGGTTGGACATTAGACATTAGACAAAACATACATTTAGGCAAACAATATTTACAAAAATAAATCCTTTTTGAAAGTGAAATCAGGCAAAGGTTCATATTTTTTTGAGATTGATCTGAATTAACTAGAAGTTCGACATGAATGTTATGTTTTTCTTCACTTTATCACGGGTAACCCATGAGCAAGAACAGTATAAATTAGCATTTGGCATAAAAAATGCTAATACTACCCATGAGCAAGAACAGTATTAATAGTATTTTAACGATACTTCTTCAATTAACTCAGTGTCGAATCGTTACGCAGTTATGACTTAACAAAAAAAAACATACTATAACACGAAAAACTGTAACAATAAGACTCGCCAGATGCCTACAAAACGGCACTCAAAGAGAACAATAGCACTTAATTAATTTTCTTTTAGGTTAACATAAAAGAGGATGGGAAAGAATAGGATAGCGGTCTGAACACAGACATTTGGAGAAAAGCGGATTTAAAGCGCTGCAAAATTATCTGGACAAGAAAATAAGCGAAACGAAATCTTATGGCCATATTCTTAAGGTTGTTGGGTATGTATGAGGGTGGAGACCACTATTACACTGGGATCGAATGTAAGGAATGTCTAGAGGATACGTTGCTCGTAATTATGGGTAGGCACGAAGTAGGCAGGGGCATATTTTCCTTGTTGATGCTTGGTAATAGCGCAGTCTTTAAATAGTTTGGTGCCCACTGAGTTAGTTAAGTGACAATAACGCGCGATATTTAGGTACTTTAATGGCGTTTCGAAGTTTAAGCGGTTCTTGAAGGGCGTTGTTATTGTAGGGTTAAGTACTTGTCTAATGGCCAAGATTGACAGATGAGTGGGCTTGGCGCGTAAGGGTTAGCCGTTAGGGTGTGCCGCTACTGTCTCAACAAATTCTTGAAAATAGTACCTAAATATATAGCGAAATAACGCTTGAATGAATGTCTAGATGTTTTTTCTTCTCTCATGATTAATGGTTATTTAGTTGACCATTAATCAAGCTAGCAATTGATTGATTAAAAGCATTCTTTCAAAGTTTTTATTGAAAAACCTACTACCACGCAGGCAAAAGACTGGCAGAAGCTAGTTTTCTTATACAGTTTTTTGTTTAATTTTCATTTTAAGGCGTGAGGGGCGTCAAAGATTTGAAGTCGTTTGGTTGAAATTTTAAAAGGGGAACGTGGGAACATAAGTTTGAGAAATCCTGCTTTGATAAAGTAATAAAACAATTGTTACTAAATATAAATACTTCATAAATTAAAAGCTGGAGTAAACAAGAGCACTCCAAATAACTCTAACAGAGAAACGAACTATAAACCACTCATATCATTAAAGATCTTTTGACAAACTCCTCAAGTTATCATAAAAGAAACTAAGAATATTTGTATACAATTGAAAAACTTTGCCCATATTGAAAACTTCGACGCTCAGAACGATATAAGCCCCTCGTTCTGATACAAGCATGTAACTCGGAGGAGAAACTAAACGCAACTTGAACTTTCTCACACACGTGTCTTGTAATAGAATAATCATACTTGTATTATAAAGGCGAAAGTTTGTGAGTGTGTGTGTGTGTGAGATGAACTTTGGCATATATGTCCTGGAAAAATACTTTTTTTCCTGGGCATATGTTCCCTTAGGACCATTTTCTACTTTAGATAGTAAGTTATAAATTAGTTAAATCTAACTGTGATAAAGTGAAGAAAAACATGCAACTCGGAGGAGAAACTAAACGCAACTTGAACTGTCTCACACACGTGTCTTGTAATAGAATAATCATACTTGTATTATAAAGGCGAAAGTTTGTGAGTGTGTGTGTGTGTGAGATGAACTTTGGCATATATGTCCTGGAAAAATACTTTTTTTCCTGGGCATATGTTCCCTTAGGACCATTTTCTACTTTAGATAGTAAGTTATAAATTAGTTAAATCTAACTGTGATAAAGTGAAGAAAAACATGCAACTCGGAGGAGAAACTAAACGCAACTTGAACTGTCTCACACACGTGTCTTGTAATAGAATAATCATACTCGTATTATAAAGGCGAAAGTTTGTGAGTGTGTGTGATGGTGTGTATGTGTGAGATGAACTTTGGCATGTATGTCCTGGAAAAATACGTGAGATGTACTTTTTTCCCGGGCATATCGAGGGTATAGTGCTCAAACCCAATAAGTACGAAATTTACACTTTTGAGATATTCAATATTTAAGTTTTATGGGCAAAAATACCTATGTTATTCAAATAATATCATTATAATGAGTATTTATGATAAAAGTGGATACGTTGAATTAGTGTAAAACAGTATTATTAAGTTTCTGAGGTAGTCCATTTTGTAGTAATAAAAATATAAGTTACAAAGGGTACCGACTTATTGGGTTTTAGATCTAGAGAAATTAAACATGTTATGTACTTTACCTATTTCGAGGAGCTCGTGGCTAGATAATAACAGCCGCACGGATCAATCTTCAAGGTTAAGCAACGCTTGCCAAGGTTGGTCTGTGGATGGGTGACCATTTTAACACAGCGAGTTTCCTTCATGCCTCGGAAAACACGTCAAGCCGTAGGTCCCGGCTGCCATTTGTAGATCTTTGGCAGTCGTTACGGATAGTCAGAAGCCAATAAATCTGACTCCAGTCTTGCCATGAAGTACCGTGTTACCCCAGTTAATGGGTTGTGGAGGTCTGGTCTGGTAGGCAGCCGCTCCTCGTAAAACACTGGCATTCAGCTAAATCCGGCTTGACTGTAAGCCGACCCCAATATAGTTGGGAAAAGGCTAGGTATATGATTGATGTACTTTACCTATTTCGCCGAAATTCATTTTTAAAAGTTGGACACACTTCATACTTCACACGTCAGGTAAATATACACCAAAAATACTGGGTAAATGAATAAGGAATTTAAACCCTCCCGCAATTTTTTTATGAGTGCTGTTGGAAACAAATACGACGTTTGTAGTTTTTGAATTCGTCTACGATCTTGCGCTATCAGTACACGTTATCCAGCTGAAGGTTGGTGTCCCGATTTTTTTCTTTTATTGTCTTCTGCCAAAATTGTATAACTCTGCAGAGAAATGTTATCGGAGCTAAAATTCTTATGGAAAGTAACTCTGTCAAAAGTCTCGCAGTCCTAGCAGACATCGGCCGTAGAGGACCTTATCATTTGCTGACTTCACTTGGAGTCACACCGTTGACTTGGGCTTGCTTTCACTCGACGGCTCGATGGCACCATCACAAGCCCGTGCTTGCGTGCTTGGGAATCTCCCTAAAGCTTGACACCCGGAGCATCACGAAGCGAGAGGATATCCTATCCCTCATATTTACAGCTACCTCCTTCGATCGCATTAGTGATTTATTGAATGAGATGACAGGATGACATTTTCTCCGCCTTTGTTCCAGGGTCTCAGGTTTTCCTTTTAGAAGCTAACCTGTGGCTCCAGAGGCTTCGATCATGGTGTGCACACAGCTCAAAGAGATGTCAGCAAAACTGTATAGTTTTGCTGACATCTCTTTGAGGCGCGTGCCGATGACGACTTGGGCTCGGTTCGGATTATTACCGGACTGCCGGACGGCTAGCTACCCATTGCTCGCCGTCCGCAAGCCCACTATGCTGATTGGAAATTGGAATTGGAATTCTGGCGGCAGGGGCAGGAGGGCCTTCCCACTCGCGTGCGGCTGCCTTCTTCACCAGCATTACGGCTTCGCAGAAGGAGGCGACCGCCTGCTACTCCTTCTCGCTCCGGAACTTGGCCTGTACCAGAAAACCAGTGCGAGAGGTAGCTGCCGCCGATCGCCTTCACGAGGATGCGGCGGTGCTTCGCCCAAGCAGTTCCACCGTGTCCTCCGGGCGATCCACATGGTGGTGACACCCAGATGTTTCTTCCGCTTAAATCTTCCGAACTTACCATGACTTGCGTCATAAGGAAGGTGAGGACGACGTGACGTCTTTCCAACCACTCTTCAAAGAGGGGACTTACCGCCATAATGATGGCATGCCCAATAGATTAACCTAACCCTTCACTAGGGTTAAGCAGAAACGCCAACTGCTACGACCCTTGCAAAATACTCTTTCTGCTCATTGACGTTCGTACATCTAGTCGTAATACATTAGTACACAACATGTTTCCTCTTGGTCATTTGTGTTTTTTCTTTTAAACGGTTTTTATCAAAGTTAAATTAATAATTTCGATGCTTTCGGAATGAATTACAAGCACAGATTGATAGGACTCTTTTCGAACTTAACGCGGACAAAGTCGCGGGTAACAGCTAGTACCGTACCATATTAATTAATTAATTTATTTCAATAAGTCGGATAACAGAAAATCCACAGTGTTAGTAAAATACCTTATAACTAGTGTTAGTAAATAATGTCCGTTTTATAAAAATCCTTATGGCAGCCCTTTAGACACTTTGTACAGAGGATGAACAAGTTTTTAACTCCATATAACTAGACATGACTTTTTACTTTTTAAATATAATCGAACAATAAAACCCGACAAATACATTTGTTTTGATTTAGCATTTGGTTTTTGTTGTTTTTTTTATCGACGTATTTGAAGGTAAAACCCGATAAATACAGATAGTGATTATTGCCTCGAAGCCGTTGGGTGATTTTAGTTGAAATTCTTGAACACTCAATGCCAATAATAAGCTTTATGTGGTTTAAGCGTGAAATAAAAATATTATTTAACAAGATAACACGCTTTATAGGGTACCAGTTTTTAAGTATTGGCTAAACACGGTGACTTTATTGGGTTATTACCTAACGTAACTTTGTTTCTACTGCGAATTCCACTTATTGGATTAGACCACTGGAAAGAGCGTCAAAAACGCATCAAGATGCACTAATAAAACGATTTTTGATTTTTCGACACTTATTGGGTTTGAACACCCTCGATATGTTCCCTCGGGACAATTTTCTACTTTGGATAGTAAGTTATAAATTAGTTAAATCTTACTGTGATAAAGTGAAGAAAAACATGTAACTCGGAGGAGAGACTAAACGCATGTTGAAGGTTTGAGAGTGTGTGTGATGTTGTGTGTGTGTGTGTGAGATGAACTTCGGCATATGGCTAGACTATCCTGGAAAAATACATTTAGATATACTTTTTATTCCGGGATATGTTCCCTTGGGACAATTTTCTACGTTAGTTAGTAAGTTGTAAATTAATTATTTACAAGTCTACCCGTGATAGAATTTCGGATTCCTTTCCATGAAAGGGCGGTAATCCACCACGCGAGTCCAGTGCGAATTGGTGGAAGTCACATGTCTTCGAATTTTTGGGTCACATGCCGGTTTCATGTCTTGAGAGTTATTATTCTTGTTGACGTCTTAAAACAACAGTAAAGAATAAACATTAAAAACAATAGCAAAAACTAAATAAAAACAATGGAATTAAAAACAAAACTAAACATAAAATTACACGACAACGATCCAAAAAGAAAGCTCGGGAAATACCCAGCCTCTATCTACAAAACCCGTAATCTAGTAACGACCTCGGCTTACTAACCCTCGGGTACCGGAGCGGTTTCTAAAATCTTACAACGCCGGGTCTTTTGGGCCCCCAAGCCAACACGACTGCAATCGTCAGCAGTAAATATGCTTGACTTATATTTGTTTAAGGAGACGAAAAATAAGGGTTGTAAGGAAAAGTGGGTACCTATTAGTCTAATGTAGGTATGTGTCGTATTTTTTTCTGAGGAACAAATGCCCTACTCTCGTTGTATATATATGGGCGACGAAAAGTTAAGGACCAATTAGTAAAGGGAATTGTGGTTAATTTGAACATTCTTCATACACAAAATATAAGCGGTAACTTTTAAAAGTATTCTCGAACAGACAAGGTTTTATTGAGGGGAAAAACGAAGTCAGTCGTACGTTCACAAGGAAAGATGTCTATGGAGATGGGCGTGCAAGAAACTCTAAGGAAATCATTTAAATAAAAAACAATTTTTGGGTACTAAATAATGGAAATGATGAGATGAATGAGAACACTATAAGGCTATTATAGTGTTCTCACTGCTGGAACTCAAAAGTCCACTAAATGATAGAGAATGGCAGTGCGGATTGGTGGATGTTACATGGCTTAGAATTGTTTCTTCAAGAGACGTACCAGTTTCCTCGCGATGTTTTCATTTCCCGTTTAGTAAACAGTGGTGATGAAATTTAAATCAAACAAAGTGAAGCGCTTATTTAGGTAAACTGTAGTATTTAGGTAAGCCTTTGTCACTTTGTCACCTTCTTCTCTCCAGAAACAGAAACTTACAGTAAATAAAAAAAAAACCAAATCAATTGACATGTGAATCTGCCCAAAACCGAAAACAGAGCACTGCAAAAAAGTCCCACATTGAAACAGGAATCAATGTACCCATGTCAATCGCTGTCGCCCTTGACAGGGGCCCACCATATTAATATAAGCCCTACGGTCCGACCACTAGTTTTATAGTTAAGCCACATTTTTATATTCATGTAGGGTTTTGAATTTTTTACGTCTCTACTAAGTAAACCTTTACTTTCATGGCGGTGTTCAGTTGTCAGTGACGCGAGCATTTCAAGGTTAATAGAGTTGTTATTTTTGTTTTATTTCTTTACTTTTCGAATTTAGTACATTTTTGGTTACTTTGCTGTTTGTCAAACAGTCAGACTTCAAGGTTATTGGATTGTTCAAACGCGGCCCTAGAACGCAAAAGTAAAGAAAGAACACGAGTGTGTTTTTAGTTAGTAAAAGTCTGACACATCCTCTCGCTCCACCCATCCTCCAACCTCAAAAAAGATTAAAGGTATCAGCAATCACCAGGACAGGTCACGGGGATGTTGATTCTAGAAAAGTCACAAACTTAAACGGTTACTGATTATGTAGTACGCAGTTAGGATCAAACATACTTGAATTGCCTAATTATTTGAAAGATTTATCGCCTTGAGAGAACGAACGTTTTCACGCCTCAGACTGGGACCCCGACGCCGATTTCCAGCCAACGTAGGCGTGGGTGGGTAGACCCAGTACGAGTTGTCGACGGCACGTAGAGTTCCAAGCGCACTTCAAAGAAGTCAGCAAAACCTTAAGGGCCAAGCTGCTATAGGTTGAATGGAAACCGCTGGCGTCCAAAGCGCAAAAAAAAACAAGAAATATAAGTGTGGGTTTAGAGTCAGTAAAAGAAAGCTTGGGTTTTCCCTGAACCTGGAACGCAACAATTGCAATGTGAACATGGGTGGGATTTAGTCTGTAAAAATCCACCCAGAGCGGGAGAAGTTATTTGATGAATTCCTCCTCCCCCCCCTTTCCCCCAAAGACTTAACAAACGTCCAACGCATTCAATCCTTTAAAGATCCTAATAATAAAAATTGCCAGAATAAAATGAAAGCCACTGAAATAAGATGTTACGATGAAATGTCAATACTTTGGTCCTATTTCAACCTAATCGTATATATTTCGACCATTTCTGTTTGATATCTCTCAAACGCACTTAAATTGAGGACAGTCTAGAGGGGATTGTTTCCAAAAATTCACAATAAGCCGAGCCAAGGTGAAGGCACTTACACAAAAGTTTCTTCTTACTCAAATATCAACCGTATGACGGTCACATAGAAACTATGTCAGAAAACCGCTGCAGTAAAGGCTACTTTGAGTTCTATAAACAAGCTTTTTCTTTTCAGGAAAATTTTAATTAGCCCTTGTTTACAAAAATAACAACGTTTCTGTATGAATTTTGCCGTTATTATTATTATTATGAGCCTGTTGTGTTTGACTGCAAGGCAAAGGTCTCTTTCCATTCTTCATTCTTCCACTCTTCTCTGTTCTTCTTCTTCTTCTTAACATGTCCATGTAACTATTTTTTCATCATATAACTATATTATGTTGCTGCCAAGAGATGACGTATTAAGGTTTGGGGACCCAAATGTGTCGTTTGGGAGGTTAGTCTTGTCCCTTATGGGTTATGAATGATGATCAGCCCAAAGTTTGAACGGCTAATTAATATGATAACATTTTTTTCAATAAAGACACTTTTTATCATGAGCTTTTATCGCGCAGTAGAGCATCTAGCTGACACAATTGTTTTATTTTGTTGCACGCAATAGTTTCTATGGCTACTATATCCGACTTCATTATCTAATCAACTCCAAATTTCGAGTACAGCCGCCGCAATCAATATAAAAATAGAAAAAAAATAACAATTGAAAGTACAGAATTTAAATTGGTAATTTATAAATGATTGTTTTTTTCTTTCTTTCTTTCTTTATTAAAGATTTGTATCCTAACCTAACCTCAAACAAAGGGTATTTTAGACTCACGAAAATTTACACGTAGGCGGTAAGTATTACTTGCTATAAATAAAACTTAAATAAGCAGCTTATTTCAGAAAACAACCGCCTGAAAGATTAAAATTGACGTATGATTAAACCTGTTGTCGAATTACATTAGAATTCTGTACTCTAATTTTCTTCGAATTTCAACTCAAAATAGGACACTAAACATACATAACTAACTACTAAGTCTGAAAGAAGAAGTTTTTTTGTAAACAAAATGAATCAGATGATCCTGCTCTTAGCGACTGCTTCTTAGAATCCATTACAGTATCCACAACAAAGTAACGAAGCCGATATCCGCATTCCGCATGCATCCGTTTTGATCTTCATCCGGCATTTACGTAACATAGTATGCACTATATAGCAGGACCCCGATATCAGAGTCATATTGATTTGATACTTTCAAAGCAGACTTTTGACAGAAATAATTTCTTATTTAATATTTAAACTGGTGCTCTTTTTTAACGTGGAAAATCATGAAATGTCTCCTCCCAGTCCGGGTGGGGAGTGAAAGGAAATAGCAGACTTCTACAGATTAAAACCTACAGTGTTCCTTCGAATCTCAATTCGATTCAACGAATGCCAGCGAGCATCGGCCCTGCAGGATTCCTTTGATTTTGCTGACATATCAATCAATGACTCAAGACCAATCATCTGCCTAGCCTTTTCCCAACTATATTGGGGTCGGCTTCCAGTCAAGCCGGATTTAGCTGAATACCAGTATTTTACGAGGAGCGGCTGCCTACCAGACCTCCACAACCCATTAACTGGGGTAACACGGTACTTCATGGCAAGACCAATGGCAAACTTAAATCAGTATTATTTTTCAAATTCAAGTGTGTGTCTCTACTCAAGTGTGACTTAAACGTATCTATAATAAAACTTAATTTAACCCATAACACACAAGAAACTTTGCACGATCACACTGCAACACAAACGCAACTACATATTACGCAATGTATGTCTTCGTACTACCTAGAAAGTTCCAATCCAATCTCCTTTGTCCCCTAAAGAAACGATTTACTAGGTCAAGAGACATACGGCATTCAAACGGCTTGAATTTTTAATCGTCTCCAGTTTACTTTACCTCAAAAGGGAGAAAACCAAATAGCGAATGCACATTTTGTAACGTTGATGATGTTTGTAAAGAAAATATTCTTATTTGCATGAGATTTTTTCCTTTGAGGGTAGCTTGCGGGTGTTCAAATTGGGTAGAGAGTGGTTCGCGTTTGTTCGTTGTTTAGATAAGTGCTCTGTTATTACATTTGAAGAGATTGTCTTTAACTGTTCTGAGGAGTTTTTTGTTAACTTTAATTGGAAGGATGAAACATTCTTGGAGATAGGATAACAGTGTACCTTTTTTTGGTATAGTTTTTAGAGTTAGCTGTCGGTGCTGCAGTTCTATCTTAATTTCTATTCGTGTGTTTGCTTTTATCAAGTAACAAAAATCACTTGATGATAATCACACTGGTTTCACTAAGCTTATAAAGCCAAGAGCTTTCACAGGACCGTTTATTGTGGCAATATTTGGATGTTTAATACAAGAATTGTTCATGTCAAGTCAAGTACGAGTGTATCTTATAGGACTTTTTATCTTGGGAGCACGTTTAGAGGGTACAAAGTGTAAAATCTTGCTAAATTAGGTTAAAAAGATGATTCATAGACCAGGCGGGTATTATGATAGGTCCAAACAACTGCCCAATAATTGATTTTAGGCTATTGTATACGTTGTCATCGCGTGAAGAACTGTGATGCCTTGAAGAGGATTTCAAACTGTAGGTCATATGTTGCAAGATAGCTGTCACTACATATGGCTCTTTGGAATAATTTTCTATTTTCACAAGTTCGAAGCTGATTCCATACGCTTGGAATTAAATTAATTACACGTTCAAATTATTTGTCAGTAGAAATTAAGAGTTATATTCCAATTTCTATCCCGAAACGAAGCAAAACAATCAGTGCCTACCGATTTCGTAAAATACAATTGTTAAAACGATTTAATATTTAAAATAATTAAATGTTTATTAATAAAGGCTGTTTCAGTTATTATTATTACCCCAGAAGACAACCAGGTCAGCTAATGGGGTCACAATCACAATTCAATTATAAATAATTACGCTCAAGACAATATTTTATCCTGAAAATACTTGAATGAGCAATATCATCAATTATTTTCATAACGACATAATAGATGATGTTGCTCAGAACGGAAGGAATCAATTAATCCCCTGATTGTTGGCAATCACTTCGGCTTAAAGTTGCTCCGAGATGCGAAGGAAGATTTTGATTGATCGCATTTCCTCTTCCATCTTTTGCCAAGCCCTTTTACATGTACACGAGTAATATCGCCGTATGAATGCGTAATGTAATAAGAGTGAGAAACCGAATGGAATGTTGGTAAAAATTGTTTTGTACTGCCGTTAAAATGAAGTAGGAGAAGTGTATATTATTATGTCCTGGAACTTTTGAAAACACCCTAAAATATACAGGGCAATTGAAGGATACAAGTTGGTTTTAGTCAGTAAAAAAGTTTTATGCAACCTTACATTAGATAGGGAAAAGTCATTGAATGATTTTCTGCCTCAAATAAAAATCCGGTCTGAAAATATCGAGCCCACTTCGTCGTCTTTACGTTTGTAGGGATGTCGCTGAACCAGAAAATCTGCTTTTTAACAGCAAAATATAAAGTACTAAGGCAACAAAAAACCCAGATTATTGGACTGCGCATATTTCAAAAGAGTTTTCGTAACGTGGTGGCCTGGTTGGGTTTAGTCAGTAAGTCTGAAACAAGCTCTCGCTCCACCCAGAGCGAAAAAAGTTACTTAATAATTTCTCACCTCGAGAAAAACAGCGTAACAACTATAGTTCGTAAAGCTCCACTACTACCATTCTTTTCAATTACCAGTCTTGCTAATTACAAAGTATGCGTTTAGTCGTTGTAATTAACAAGAAATTGCTTTTAGTCGGGCTTAATGTCTACTGACCCATTTAACTGTTTAAAGTTACCTCTATTATTTTAATTGTAAATGTCCTAATTATGGTATTTTATAAGATTTTCCAGTAAAACCTAAGTCTTACTTGTTAAAGTCCGACTTAATGATTGAATCGCTTACTAAAGTAGGAAAGTATTAATTAAAATTCAGTAAATATATAATTTAGAATAGTAACCCTTATTTTGGTGATAACTTCTCTTCAAACGTGTCTCAGAGGTCTTAAGATTTACCAAGTGACTACTAGTGACAGAATGAAATTAGCGATTATCACAGAACAGTTCGGACTTTTAAAGTTTTACACAACATTAAATACGCAATCGGGTACTTACAGTAACATAAATATCTTTATATTTTTCCAATTTTCTATTTTTGTATATAAAAAAAACTGTTTAGATTCGTTTTTTTCAATCTATATTCTTCATTTCTATTCAATGCTACAGTCTAATATCAAATATAGTATGCACAATATTTTCAGAATCAGGTCTTTATTGGCAAATTTATTGTAACATACCTCACAAATTGGTATCAACAATACCCTGATTAGTAGTCAGTTATTATAAGAATACCCTTCGTTACCAGTCACACAAGGAAACCTCTTATTACCAGGAAATAAATCAAAGAATTATTATGAACAACTTATTGAACCCCTTGATTCGCCATTTGATAGAATACTCGTATATACCAGCAACATTTGTGCCACAAAAACAAATTCCCCTTTGACCTTATATGACCTCTTTTCGTACATTTTTGGTTTCTTATACGTTCGTATTTAGGGTATATATGTCATATATCCTTTGCTATTTACTTAGGTTGCTTGTGCGAGGCTGTGATAATATTCTTAAGGTCATTTGTGGAGGGAGTAGGAAAAATATTGGGCGGCCGTTTTTTTCTTTGGGCGTTTTATATGAAAGCTAACAAATTGTGGAATTAATAAAATTCTTGCTACAGATTTTGTAGCCGATCATGACTTTGAGATTTAATATTTTCCTGTTGAGCGTTTGTGATAGTTTATGATAATCTCTTTGAAAAGATTTTTGGCTTTTAAGAACTTTTCCAATCGGCTTAACATCAACATACTCGTAATCTAAAATTATCTACTAGTAATCTTCAGAATAGCGGTAAGTTTGTGCCCTGAGACACGCCATATTACCAGAAGGTGCACAGGATTAAAAAAAAGTCACTGTAATGTCATGCGGCTACCTCACGTTTAGCTGGATTGAGGAAGCGATAGTTTAATAAAGCGACATCCAACTTTTAAGAGAACTTCGGGACCCTGAAATTAAGGCAAAGAAGGAAAAGGAGTGGATTTTAGCTTTATTGTTGGTGACCATAAAATATGAGGAACCGATCCAAAAAAAGCGTTTTGTATGTTTGTTACTCGTTCACACTCAAACGCCTAAAAAAAATTTGATAAGTTTTTATTTGGTAAACGTGTAGACTTTACCCTGGAATAACACACAAAATACATTTTACCCTGGGAGTCTGTTCCCATGGGATCATTTCCTACTTTCACGAGTGCAGAGCCGCCGGCAGAAGCTAAACATGAATAAATAAGGAACTATCGTATGAACAACAGTCAAATATACCACCACATTTTTAATTTTTTAATTTAACTCAACCATTTTGGCCAACAAGTTACCCGTCTGTTTGTGGTCTAACTTATTAATGTATTACGCACATGGCTAGTAAGCTGGCCGCCGTCTGACCTTCAACATAACACAATATCATGTAAACTTAGGTTCGTCAACTAGCAAGTTTGATAGAGGCATAGCTATTTGTCCTTAGTACTCCCCAGGGCTTAAGTGGTTATAAATTGGTTAGGACGCCGGACTGGCGAGGGTAAGGTCGTAAGTTTGGGCCTCGGGCATTGCACTATTGGCTTTAAACCACTGGCATTCATGTAGCTGGAGTTTTTTTTTTTTGCTTGAAAGGAGTATTTAATCGAATAAAGAAATGTGTCAAATTTACAACAGAGCCAGTAAGAGTCTCAATTTTATTTTTTAATTGTAATACCATTGCATAGAGACTTCAAGAAGAACATTGTAGATTCCATTGATTCTAAATCATAGTATTATGTAGTGGCTCTTACGGCCGAAATTAATAATCAATCTATCACATATTGGAGATTGAAAAACAAATGATACCATACAAAAATTGTAAACATGTTTTCTGTTGTTTCATTTGTTTTTCATATGTTCCATCTTTGCCTTGTGTTCCAAGACCGCGCGGTTTTCTTTTAGTTGGTTAGTAGGTTTTGGTCTCGCGGGTTTGGTTCAGGCGGACGATTCGGGCTCGATCCGAACGGTTTCTGGATGTCTGGATAGCCGGACGGAGAGCTACCTATTGGTCCGTTCCCTCATGCGGCCGTTTCCTTTTTTAGCATTACTGTTTCGCAGAAGGATGCGACCTGACTACTTTAATATGAAAGAAAATCAGGCATACTGGACTCAAACGCCAACACTTCATTACCCTAGTTCCCTAGGCACTCAGTACCAACCAAACTGACTCGCAAAATATTTCAAGCCTGCGAGCCGAGCAATAAATAAAAAAAAGCAGAGCGAGAGAGCACTTAGTCTAAAAGAACGAAAATAATGTACCTTTTAAAAGTGTTTACCTACCTAAAAATACGCGTAGGTACTTAAGGTTAATTTATTTGTAGGTCAGAAGCAAAAAGGTAAGGATAATGACGTAACAGTGGCAATAACCCCATTACTTTGTCTAGACTAACTATAAGCTGAGATGACGCCTACATCTGAAAGGTTCGGTTGCTTTCATCTCTTTTAAGTCTAGGTTTATTTAGGTCGAAGACTAAGCTCCTGACTGTGGCTACGTTTGTGTGAAAGTAGAATATTATCCCAAGGGAACTATCCTGTTCTAGTGCAGGTTCTACCGGTGTGTCAATTTGTATCTAAATCTGTTCAGCCATTTGAATATAAAAGATTCAAAAAACTAACAGCGTAAGAAACTTTCGCCTTTATAAATACTTGCGGTTGCTAGTGGCCTCGCCCGCGTGAAAGTAGATTTTTTTTCCAACGGAACATACTCTTCTTAGAAAGAATCTTATCGTAATAGTAGTCTATCCATGTGCAAAATTTCCTTAACATCCATTCAGCCATTCGAGCGTGAAGAACAAACATACACACACCCACACAAACTTTCACCTTTATAATATTAGTGTAATTGATGTATTGATGTCGATATTTTCTTCAAATTGCGATTCAGATGTCGGCAAAAGAAAATCAAAGGAGAAATTCAAAAATGTACTCAGAATAAAGATATTGAGAATTTTCCCCGTGACAATTGATACGAGTATTACCCGTGGTCGCCAACCTCTTGTAATCAGTCTTTTTTAGAAATGAAGGCGTTTTGAAAGATAACTGATTATCTTTCCACAATACTCATTAGTATTAGATAACTATCTTCTAATACATGGTTAACCAAGCATGCATGTCCCAGTTGGTAACGTGCTCCACTTGCAAAACTAAGACACGATTTAAAATTTGGTGCTTATTCGAGCCGTTCTTTACATCGATTTTATGTTTCTAATACTGGTTAGTATACAATGCAAGTTTAATTTGTCGTTTTTTTAAATAAAAATGCGTGTCTAAGTTTACCCTATAAAAACCTTGTACCTATCATAGTGTTTGTAATCGAAGTCCTCTGAAACTGTTTATAGATCTCAGAATAGGTCGTAGGCTATGTTTCTTATCCTCTTCCGCCATATTTTTGTTTTGATAATTTATATGGCAGATTAAAGTTTGTCGAGACAGAGATTATTAACGTGTTTGTATGTATGGATTAATGGATATTTGTTACTCTTTTACGCAAAAACAACTGAATAAATTTCGATGAAACTTGGTACAGGTATGCCATATCCTAGAATAACACGTATAATTATTGTTTCCTTGTGTATATTTTGTGTGTACATAAATTATAAAATAAATAGAATACTTTTTATCCTGGGAGTATGTACTTTTGGTATAATTTTCTGCTATCATGCGAGCGATGCCGTTGGCAGAAGCTAGTAACTGTGTATCTAATTGCTCCTTTATATTAGTGTGGGTTTCTACAGTTTTTAAACCATCACTACTTTACGCGTTTATTGTCATAAAAAAAAGTATCATCTCTCATTCCCGCGTAATTTCCGAGAGCCTATTCATTATACTTACGTAACAAATGAACGTGTATCTTAGATAAACCCTCGATATGTCTCTGACGACACTCGTTTCCAACTAAAGCGTTTTCTTTAAATCCTTTACTGAAGTGGAAACAACGTGTATTTTGTTGTAGTAAGAAAATTTATCTGTAGAGACAGAAATAAAAATCCTTTTTTTACTAAAATACCAATGATTCATAGAACTACATAAAACAACACAAACATCTCTTCAAATCAAAATCGGTTGCCTATTTTATTTAAATTGAAGTTACACAATTCTCTTCTCAAGAAATGAAGGTTATTTCTTTTATTTTCTCTGTAAAAAATGCTCTTTTTCAACCTCAGAAGGAAAGCAATATTTTTTGCTCCAATTAAGCTTACGTTTGACCACTATCTCACTTGATATTAAGTGACGATGCGGTCGGCGATGTAGCACAAAAACAACAGTGTTTCTGAGCTTTTGTCACCGTCACTTTGGAATTACCTTCAGTAAAATAACAGAAATACAAGACTGAACATTTTGCTAGCTATAATAAAATAATAATATGTATTTATATTAGGAAATCTGTTAGATGCTTTTGAGGACACATTAAACCCCAATCATTCAGACATTAAAAACCTTCTTTTTGAGGTCCCTTTTTGAAAAAAATTCTGTTGAATATTTTTATCACGTACATTCTTCAAAAAGCTGTATACAAAAATATTATGACAACTTTTTCAATCATTCTGTGAATTTTCCAGGTTTTTCCAGCTGTGGAGACATTAATAATAAAAATTCCCATTGAAAAATTATGAATGGAAAACCAGTACTCACCTTACGTACAACTAACTCCACGTGCAAACACCTCGAATAGTCAATGTCCACACACACTAAACAAACACTGGAAAGTGAAAGGTATCATTCAATTTAACCGAAAGTGTACGGATACATTGTACACTGTACTTCACGAGAAATAGCACACAATTTATAATTTAAATCGAATTATTCGAGAAGATAAACGAAATTCGGGGTGTGACAATCGTGTCAAGGTCCCCTTTTGAGTGCTACGGCGTAGCAACGTCCGCTCCGTAGCGGGTCTCCCGTACGACAGCCTCACGTTGCTACGAGCTACGAGGGATCCGTAGCCAATCGAAGTGAGGCTGCGCGAAATGGGAGTGTGCTCGACTTGGATTTTTGAGATTATTTTACAACGCACAGGATTAAGGGGTTTCGGGGGACTTATTATTTTATTTATTTTTATTAGCATTTTATATTGGGTGTGCGGAGTGTTCTCTCACAACATAATCCCCTGTTAAATTATTTATAAAAAGCAGACAGTGATGCGATATATTTTTTTGTGTTACAACGGTTTAAAATTATCTGAACTTTGTTAAAATTCAATGATTTTTTGACTTCTGAAGATAAGTAATTAAGTATTTTATGTTTAAAGAAACATAAGTTTATTAATTGAATATTTGCTTATTAATGAACAAATAAAAAATAACTTCCAATCACATTTATTTTATCCATCATAATTTTTCCACGCACTAAAGCCAAAGCCAATTCGTTATCCCAACAAATGCATAGAATGGAGATAACATTAAAGTTGGCAATACTTCACGCGTATTGGAGCGAGACAAAGCTTGACTGAACACAATGCGTTAGAAAGAGACAGAAATAGAAAGAAGGGAAGAGACATCTAAAAAGGGCAAAGTTTCTTCCGTGAATTATTGAAATGAATTATGTTTTATTTTGCTCATTGACTCGGTTGGGGTAGCTACTTTAGTCTAACTGATAATTTCATTCGTTTTTGAATTTTCAGAGGAGATTAATAAGGTTAAGGCTTTTAAGGTAACGTTTGAGGAAGGTAAACAGATGTTGGAGTGATGACGTTATCGGGGTTGTGTATATACGGAAGCTTTGAGTGTAGGTTTGTTGTTTTTTTTCTTTAGTTTACGAAGCTTTGTTGATATGGTGCTTATGTTTGTGAGGAGCGGTTTGCTTTGTACACGCCAGAGGTGTATCTATTAGTGAATCAATTTAGTATTTATTGCATTTACATAATTATCATAGCCAAATGCCATCGTAAATTATCATTTTGCAAACCAATAAAATGTTAAACATTATTGAGTGGTGCTTTATCAGATCGTACTGAACTTATAAAGCACTTTATACCACTCATCTTCTAGTAATTCTATTCCTACTACCAATTTCAACTGTATACTATATTCCTTCACAAACCACTAACAACTTAAATCTTGGATACAAGATTACATCTTAAAATATTTATTTTAGTGTTGACAGATAGCTCCAAAATAGTCGCTCACAGTGGGCCTCATCAGAAGGTTTAATGTTACCTAAAGGGCAATGGAAAGGGCTACGCTTGGAGTTTCCTTGCGTGAAAGAAACAGGAATAAAGAAACTCGTATCCGCAGGAGAACCAAGACTACTGACATAGCCCAAAGAATTGCCAAACTTAAGTGAAAGTGGACAGGATATATTGCTAACAGAACCAATGGTCGTTGGAGCCGTAAAGACGGAAGACTTCTCAATATTGACAACTTGGTGAGAGTCGCGAGAATCTAATGAATGCGGGATGCACAGGATCATCATCGTGGCGACACTTGGAAGAGGCTTATGTCCAGCAGTGAGTCTTTCAGCTGAAATAATGATGTATATTTAAAAGCTCAAACAAATGATCGTTTCGATTATTCCAAAGACAAAATATTTTCAACAATCTGAATACGCTCACAAGGACTCGTATCAAAAAGTTTTCAATTTGAATCGATACTTCCAAACAAAACAAATTTTGAATATCATTATAACTGTGTTAGATATTATTATGTACATACTTATCTACATATTATTATGATATCGATACATATTCATGCCACAATTTTTTAGGAGTCTGTTGTTGTTTCAGCCAAAAGACGTTCACTGTTGGACATGTAGTGGGCTTCTTCCAAGTATCGCCACTACGGTATGTATGTTACAGAAATATAAATATTTCTTACAGATCTTTCATAGTCAGAGACAACATGCATTGTTGCTGAAATGATAACGTAAAATAATGTTGCATTTGATTAAAACTGATACAACAAAACATTTCGGGTATGTCTGACATCGACAGACAAACGAATACCATGGATTCAGTTCACGATTATGGACCTCCCCCCCAGTGGTGGAATTTTTCTTCCCCAGGACTCCAGAATCATTTATCGCATCCATAGTATTCGTTTGTAATGTCTTCGTTATATCCTCGGGATTTACTGGCCCCAGACCATCTCTAACGTAGAGCTGTTGGAGAAATGCCTCGAAAGCCCGCTCGACGACCAGATCAAACGTCGCAAGTGGAGTTGGATTGGTCACACGCTTAGGAGAAATCCCGATCATATACCTAAACAGGCGCTGGACTGGAATCCCCAAGGGAAATGGAAGCGTGGCCGTCCCCGCCAGACCTGGCGAAGCACTGTATTGGCAGAAGCAAAAGCCATCGGACTGACGCGGAACAAAGTCAAGCGTTAAGCGCAAGACCGTTCGCGATGGGTGTTACTGTTGACATCCTCTACCCTAGCTAGGGGATATAGGATCTTTAGTCAATTCAGTAAGTCTTGGTATTCGTTTGTGCTTCGATGTCAGTCACACCTTGTATAATAACAATAAATTAATAGAAAATAAGTAATAACAACACAACTTCATTCAACGTCCCCCTTCTACCTAAACACTTCGATGACATTATTATACATATTCCACAAACACATTGGAACAAAGACACGATCATATTGACACGGAGTTTCCTGTTCATAACTAAAAGGCGGCCAGTGTATCTTGACATTTCACCGTGACAGTACTAGCATAGACATAAGGTTAACGAAGATCTGCACGAACTTAATTAAGGTTTCTTATTATAATTACATTTTACTGATAGGAAAAACTAAAATTGGGTCAAAGTTGATAAAAAGATAATAATATTCTACAAAAACAGTTTTTTTTTCTATTTTTTTTTTGTTTAAGAGATGTATTATACATATATTCTTCAGAAGTTACTAATGACATTACGATTAACATAACTTTTTCTTATGTACATACAAAGCTACCCATAATATGTTATGATATGTTGTTTTCTTATAGCTGCATCCTGAGAGTAGGTAATATGTTCAAAATCGGATACTGAATTATTTTTTTCACCTATTTTTAAAATAGGTTGTTTTATCCAAAAATAGTTCTTGATTATTTCACTTGCTTACGTTAGATACCAATACTTGCCTACAATCAGGATAAATAATTTTCTAAAAAAAAAATCCAAGCACATTTAAATAAAATTTCAGTGCTTGAATTATGTTTGTAACATAGGTATTTTAGTAACTTAACCTATCACATACCCACAAAACGAGACACAATTGTAAAACAATAACAGCGCGGTCTCATAGGACCGGTCGGGGATTCATGAATTAATGTATGACGGATAATAAGTTTTCATAAAATTTAACCTAGATTTCGCATTATCTCCAAAAAAAACATTTTATGAGGTTTCAAAACAATTCTCCCTAATATTTTAAACTTGAAATATTTTTAATCTCCCCCTCTTCCCTCTTCATCACAGGTCAATTTATACTAGGTGAGTTAGGTGAGCTTATTAATGTTTCTGACAACTCAGCCAAAAGGTTCCCTGCAGCTTCGGGTAGAATTAGAGGGTCTGTCAGCAATGTTCCCTCTCGCCCGATACCGTGTTCGAGAGTGGACGTGTTATTGTTTTAATTCAAAATATTAATTAGTATATACGCAACTATAGTCCGTAGTTTCAAAGTCGCAGTGCCTATACTCACATACATTATCATCGAACGGAATCGAGTGTCTGCCACCTCTGCACAGCGAGGAAGCGGTGAGCCCCTGTCCCGCACGCACATCCTTCACCTCTGCGGGAATAGTACAGTGACCATAATTGCTGTCTCGCTCCCTCCGAGACCCTGCATTCATCGCTGCGCTCACGCCTCGCACCACCTTCACCTCCGCGGAAACAGCACAGTGTCCATAATTGCTTTCTCGCTCCCACCAAGACCCTACGTTCATTGATGCGCTCGCGTCGGCCGTCGGATTTTGACAACAATAATACTGTGAGTACTTCGAACTGTTTATCGCTTAATTACAATGCCCCGCGTCCAGCGCTCGCCGCCATCGTCAAACAATGCGCAACGGAAGTCGCCCGCACTTCCGCCAACGGAACAAAAGTCGCCCGCACCTCCGCCAACGGATCGAAAGTCGCATGCGCCTCCGCCAACCACTGCGGTGCAAAAGTCGCCCAGGCCTGAGAAAAAGTCACCGCCACCTTCTAATCTCTACTCTACAGTGTCCGACCCAGAGCTTTGCACGCTCTCAACGCGCCAGGAGCGAAATAAAGACATATTTGTCAACGCGAATCGCAGAGTTAAACGTTGCTACGGCGATATTCCTTATTGTGACGATACTGAATCGGAAGACACGCAACTACTGTCCGAAATTCATAAACTTTTTTCAGAATTTGAGTCGAAACAGAACCGGAAATTTGATAGTCTTAAATCGACTATGGATGCCATATCTCAACAGAATTCAGTGATTCAGGCGTCACTGGAGTTCATCAGTGGAAGGTACGACGAATTGGTTGATCGCTTGGCTGTGACTGAACGAGAAAACACTACTCTAAATAAGAAAATTACCTCGCTAGAGTCCAAAATTGACTACCTTGAGCGGTGCTCACGCTCTGCTATGCTCGAAATAAATAACTTGCCGGCCTCAGCCTCCGAAAGCAGTGAATCGTTACTGGGAACACTCTGTAAGATTGGCACTGTAATCCAAGAGGAAATTATACCAAGTAAGGTCAGTAGAATATACAGATTGAAGGCAAAAAAAGACTCTCAGACCATTGGTACTGTAATTGCGGAGTTTAAATCCTCAACCATAAAGGATAATGTTTTAAAAGCGACTAGAATCTTCAACAAGCAAAGCGGCAAGAATAAATTGTCAACGGCTAGTATTGACTTACCAGGGCCACCAAAACCCATATATATCGCTGAGTCTCTAACCACTTACGGTAAACACCTCTACTACTTGGGACGAAGACTCATAAAAGAAGGTAAATGTGATAGCTGCTGGTCTAGCCATGGCAAAATTTATATTAAAAAGTCCGCAGGATCGACTCCTACCTGCATAAATTCTGAAAGCGACCTACAAAAGCTGGTGCCTACAGCCCTATGACTAAACTCTTGCAAAACTGTAAATCTAATTGTTTTTCCGTTCTGTTCTACTATTAATTTACTAAATTGCTATGTTTCTTGTATTTTTACACTCTACACAACACTACTCAAAGTTAGACGCTACAATATTTTTATTCTCATTAAAGTATTTATTGCACCAACAGATAACCGATTTCTTCATATTTCTTCATCATCATTCAGCACCGTTTTATACTTTTCTTTTGCGCATCGTGTTCCGTTCATTATGTTACCACTTTATAATATTAGCTATGACTGTAATCTCCATCCCTGCCGTTTTAGTTTAACGTTTTATACTTTAAATAAACATTCGATACATTAAACGACATCCAAATAGATTTAGATAGTATTACGGTGGCTGATTCGGCAACATGTATGATTGAGGACAGTAAGGAAATTGCCAGTCAGCACATTGGTGCGCTCTCACTTTTTTGTCAAAATATACGTAGTATATTTAAGAACTTCAATGGACTGGCTACTCTTTTGGAAAGAAGTAAAACTTCCTGGGACATGATTATCCTTACAGAGTGTTGGCTTCACAATTCTCCTCCTATACCTTCAATCAATGACTATCTATGTGTCTCTACCAAACAAAATAGATCACAGAACGAAGGAGTGGTTGTGTTTTTCCGTTCCCATTACCAAATTTCCGCTTCGGAACCTCTCGTCCAGGATGCCAACTGCTTATTGCTAAAACATAATAATGATACTGCTATTATAGCAATCTACCGCCCACCCGCTGTTCGCAATATTACAGCCTTCCTTAACTCTCTTGACGAATTACTGAAATCAGTTTCCTCTTACAGAAATATTATTTTAACCGGTGATATTAATATTAACATCTTAGATTCCAACGACTCACGTGCTACTGAATATCTAACAATGCTTGCTTATCACGGAATGCTTCCGGCACACACTCTCCCCACGCGACAAAATAGTTCATGTCTCGACCATCTAATTTTAAAAACGAAAAAGCCTGCTTTCTGTTTCATTGCAAATACTTCGCTTACCGACCATGACACGGTTTTGTTTTTCCTAGATAGCTACAACCTCCTCAATCGTTCTCAGCAAAAAACTAGAAAGATCCGGGTTCCTGACTTCAGCAAAATTGAGCTGGAACTAGTTAGGACTGATTTTAGTGTCTTATATACTACAAGTGATGTTAATGAAGCAACAGATTTTTTTATCGAAACCCTAAACCTAATCATTTTAAAAAATTCAATTGTAAAAACTGTGCCCAATCGTAAAAGGCTGAGTAAATCGTGGATGACTCCTGGTCTCCTTAAATGCTTACGAAACCGGGACACTATGCATATGAAATTGAAAAAAAATCCCGATAACGAAATATTACTAACTACATTTAAAAGATACAGAAACTATTGCTCAAAAATACTAAAAACTACTAAAGCTAACTACGATAAAACTCTAATAAATAATGCACAAAACAATAATAAAAAACTCTGGAATGCTATAAAATCGATAACCCATACTACAAAAATTCAAACACAGGCCAATGCCCTTCTGCTTCCTTCCGAACCACAGCGCTCCGTAAACGATGTTAACTCCTACTTTGCCAACATCGGTAGCATACTGGCTGAGAAGATATCTGGCTCTTCCTGCAGACCTAGTCAAATAGTAGAAGCCCCCGTGTCTCATGACTCTTTTGTCCTACTAGAAACCGATGAATCCGAATTAGAAACCTTGATTGAGAAGCTTAGATGTGATTGTGCGGTGGGTTCGGATGGCATATCAGGCACATTTCTCAAGAAGTTTAAAAGTCTTCTTGTTCCTCATCTTACCCACATATGTAACCTTGCATTTACCTCTGGCATCTTCCCAAATGCGCTAAAGCTAGCTGTTGTGCATCCAGTGCATAAAGGTGGAGACAGAGATCGTCCCAGTAACTACAGACCTATCTCGATACTACCTACGCTTTCGAAATTACTGGAGAGGCTCATGAATAACAGGCTTGTTAAGTTCCTGGAACAAAATAATCTTCTTTCTTCGTCCCAATACGGCTTTCGTTCCGGAATCTCTACAAGCAATGCTGTGCTAGATCTAACCAATAACATAGTCTCAAACCTGGATAATAAACAGAAGGTAATTGGGGTTTTCCTGGATCTAGCAAAAGCCTTCGATACGATTTCTGTCCCCACTCTTACAGCTAAACTCGAAAAGATCGGAATCAGAGGTATTCAACTTGCACTGTTCGAGAGTTACCTCACTGCTAGAAGACAGTGTCTTCGGATTGGAGATTGGACAAGTGACGAACTTCCCATTTCCTATGGGGTCCCACAGGGCAGTATTATTGGGCCGACCCTTTTTCTCATTTACATCAATGACCTCTGCTGTTTTACAATCCCCAATACATTCATCTTCACCTATGCCGATGATACTGCCCTGCTATTCCACGGAGACTCCTGGGAGCAGGCGTTCCAATATGCTCAGTCTGGACTTGATATGGTGACTAACTGGTTAACTCAGAACCTGTTAACATTGAATGTTGAGAAAACAAAATATTTGACCTTCTCTTTATCCACCGCTGGGAAACCACCCTCTTCTTCATATTCTTTGATAGCTCACTCTTGCTTATCGCATCCTCAAAAGGTCTGTTATTGCCCCAGTCTGTCCCGCAACAACTGTATTAAATACCTTGGTGTCCATATAGATGATTGTTTGTCCTTTGAAACACATATTGATACACTTACTTCACGCCTGCGCAGGTTGATTTATATTTTTAAGTCTCTCCGACACGTTGCTGATACTGGGGTGGTTCGTTTAGTTTATCTGGCCCTCGGTCAATCGTTAATACAATACTGTATAGTTGCCTGGGGAGGAGCGACCAAGACCCACATGCTGAAATTGGAACGCGCGCAGAGGGCTCTCCTGAAGGTTGGTTGGCAGCTACCTTATCGCTTTCCTACCACCGATCTATATAAAAAATGCACGGTTCTCTCGGTACGCAAATTATTTGTACTGAACCTTTTACTGACTAAACATGCTCAAACTCCTTATGAACCCTCCAAATTTAGCTCCCAGCGTCGAAAACACACTGTATGTCCTTATTTCCGCACTCAATGTCGATCATCACAGCGTAGCTATCTATTTCTTGGTAGCCATGTCTATAACCATGTTAACAAACTGTTAAATATTTATCACATGCGCAAATCCAAATGTAAAAAAGTAATTACGAAATGGCTCTTACAATTAGATTATACTGAGATTGAAAAACTTTTATCTATTAATCGGTGAAATAACCCTCCACCATCCCACAAGTAGCGTCTCCTTCTAACTCACATATACACACAGAAACACACTCGCAGACACCCACATTCACACACACACACACACAGACACACACTCTCGAATACGTAGAAGCACATCCCTCGTCCTTATTGCGGACATTAGGGGGTGATTATTGCACTCACGCACGCGTTTCCCGATATCTATGTTTAATTTTAATTATCATACTATGATTTTTATATTTATTTGTATAAATATCTTCTCCACTCATTGTTATATCTAGAGTTCCTACGTGAGTGCAATCAAAATTGTAATTTCTGAAGGTGTGAGCCTGGAGTTCTGTCACACAGGTCTTGAACCCAGTATAGACTCCAGCTCTCACAAAGGTTAAATATTGGAATCAATTGTTACTGTTAACCCTATACCTTTTTGAGAGAAACAAATATAAAAAAAAAAAAAAAAAAAAAAAAATGTCAGACATTATTCTTACGTTTCTTTCAAGATGTATGGGTCTGTCAGGTATTAAATTGCATTCGGAATTTCGTGAAAAACGAAATGGGAATTGTGCAATCAAGTTGGGTGGATTGGGGTGTCCATGTTTTTATGGCACTATCAATCAAACTCCCTAGCCCTTTCGCTATCGTGGAGGAGTTGGATGCAGCTGAATTATTATTATACCCCGTGTGTGTACATGACTCTCTGTACAAAATTTCCGAAATTTTCATCGACTTTTTCCTAATTTGAAAACTTAAATTGCTTTGATATCTTTCTTTTTAACACAAGCGTGGCAATGCTGCCAGCCTTTTGGGTACATTACCAGTCGACAGCGATGATGAGGAGTTTTTCGACGCGGTCCTTTAGTTTACTTTTAGTTAGTTATTTAGGGTGTTTTTTTATTTAGTATAATTTGTAACATATTATGATCTGACACAAAAAAGAATAAAAGTGCAAATGGTCTCATATATTTCGTTTGCTCGAGCCATTCTGACGGTTACTGACGGTTACACATAATAAAAAGGTAAACAAAATGAATTTTATATGGATCTGACGCAGAATGTCCCATTCGCACAAAGTCCTATTTAGGAGCACCAGTCACAAAAAATGAAATCATTTCTTACATACCAAGTTTTTATACCCAAAGACTCGACTTGATGATTTTCTCAAAATACAACCTAGCACCCCTCTAATAATTTGGTGCTACTACAGAAAACCTCCATGTGTGCCCGCGGGCTGTAGCTCCCTTACAGATACGTCCGGAGTGAAGGCCAGTCCGCGGGACGGTGCACGCTGGGAGGCGGCCAACGACTCCCCTTTGGGTACTTTGTGCCTAAGGGGTCTCAATAATATTCGGGGGGAATATTCGGTTATATTATACTCGTACAAGCCAACCTGACGGTCTGTTAAAATAGTCTGCTTACCAACAGGTGAGATCAGAGTCAAGCACTACTTTTTTACATAAATAAAAAGAAAGTTTATATTGTCAAATAAAATAATGTAATGATAATGATTAAATAATATGTATAAGCAAAGAATGACGAAGACAGGATTATAAAAGTATTTGAACATTAATTTAGCATCAGAACGTACCAGAAGCAGAAAATAATAATTTTTCTATCTCATCTCAAATATTTAGGTATAGCACACCGAAATATATTCACTGTACTTTCATAAACATTGTATCCAGAAAACCACAGCGTATCAAATAGGAGTTCCACTTTTTAAAGCGACTAATTGAATATACAAACGATTTTTATCGAGAAAAATAAATAACTCCTCAATGTCATGAGCTATAATGCATGCTATAATGTGTTATTTTTTTTTTGAAAACAAAAACAATTTTTTTAATTCCAAAACCAAATTTAATTAAAAAGAAAAACAACACAAAGAGTTTTGAACATAGAGATTTTATACAGGGTAACACTGCGCTATCTTTTAATTTTAAAGTTCACAGTAAACAGAACCAACATCAGCAACATATATTTTGTGTTGCTGTTATTGCATGTAGTAATAGTGTGTAGTAGTGTATGTGGTTTACTCTTATTCTAACCGAAAATTCGTAGAACCCTATCCGAAAATGTAACACTGGCCCATGCACACGCAACAAAACAATAACTGGTCGGAACGAACGGATTTTGTCCATTGTACTAGCAAGCCTTGGTATATTCCTGGTATTGGAAACATCTATTGAAGCATTTCTTGTATAGACTGATATTTTGGACCAGAAATTCACAGTATTTGAGACTCGGTACAGGCAAATAGACCGGGTGTTTGAAAATACGGACACAATTTTCATATGTATGTCGAAAAATAAAGGAATAACTGAGCATAAGTAAAGTTTTATCTACGCCAAAAATGTGAGTTGGTTCTGTTAGTTTTATACGGTTTTACAGATACCGACGAGCTGGTTAGGGTTGTAGGACGCACAGGCAGTCATTGTGGCGATACATGTCGACCAAGTACCGCGACAATTGCCAGTCCACCAGTCATCCACCTATGTCCAGCAGTGGACGTCTTTCGGCTGTGTACGTACGGCAATAGACGTATATCGATGATGATCAGATACATCCAGCTTTTGAATTTAAGCTGCATTGTTGGACAGATGTACGTAATGCTTTTTTTGGTCCCTTATTATTGAAAATCACTATCATCAAAGAGTTCTCAGATCATGCTTAGTTTTTGCAGCGTAGACCAGTCGGTTTCTCACACTTTTTTTCTTCATGCGAGTGAAACTGCTGGCAACAGCTCATAAATGGGACCAGATCACTCCAAGCAGTAAACGAAACACACATTGGTACATTGTAAAGAAGAAAAAGAACAATAGATTTCGGGGTGAAAACGGAATGTATAATCAAATCAACCTGCTTTTGCCCCATGCTTCTCTCTACCAACTTATCAACACCAATCCACAAAGCAAAAACAACCCTATTCCCTGAAATTAAGGTAGTCGTGAACTGTAAAGATATGTTAGTTTGTTTGTAGCTTGGAACAATAGGCCACTCGAGTTGGTTGAACACAATGTTAATGCTAATATGAAGGATATGGGGTTTTGTTAGTACATTTAGAGGATTTATTTACTATTTTGTCTGAATTCTAATGGATGGGGTATGTTTCCTGCTGAGGGAAAAAAATGGGAAACTTTTGGGAAAATTCATCACGAAATAATATATTTTTTTTTACGTAAAATAATAATAATAAAAAAATTAAAATCTGAAGCTTTAAATTGCTGTTAATAGCATCCGGCCTTGATTCAGGAGACAATGTGGAGCGAGAGGCAATAGAAAGATTAAATTTTTAGTGGATGGGAGTATAAGTCAAAGAATATTTTTTTTTCGAATGTCCAAAATTAGACATTCACTTTATTGAAATTATTGATAACTCAAAATCCATCTAATTATAACTTTTCAAGTTTTCATGTAGAATCGATAGTGCTTAAGTATAGCACTATAATTCACTGGCTGAATAATTTGTTATGTCAAAACAGCTATGGTTATTTTTTTAGAATTCCGATTTAGTATTTATTTTTGACTAACGAAAAAAAATATTTACTTACGACAAAATAAATAAATCTAAATATACTTTTCCCCTAAGCCTTTTTCTAAGGCCTTTTCATTATTTTTTTTTTTATTTTTTTCTTTTTTTTTTTATAGCCTAGTTTGTGTCCCACTGCTGGGCAAAGGCCTCCCCTTTCTCCTTCCAAATCTCTCTGTCTTGAGCCATCTCTGGCCAAGTTTGACCAGCGAACGCGATCAGATCGTCACACCACCTTCGCCGCGGACGCCCTCGACGGCGTCGACCTCCCTCAGGCGTCCAGTGAGTGACAATCCTTTTCATTATAATTAGATTTATTTCCAAAGTTTCAAAAATAAAACTTAATTATGATAAAGTTCTTTTCAAGGACAAAAGAGTTTGCTTGTCACAGGCGTCGCAGCCAACTATCGTCTGTTTTTTAAACCCTGAAACTAAATTTGACATTACCTGTGTCAATTTAGTCTCCAGGCATAAAAAACAGACGATAATTCAATTCGCCATGTAAAGCCCTTTTTTGGGATGGAAATCATCATGGCGTCTCTCACTCCATGGTAGAGCAAGAGGATTTCCTAGAGGGTGTTATTTTAAAAATTAAGTAGAGTATCATTGCCTGGCTACAACCAGTATCATCAAGGGTACGTAAAGGGTTAATGACTTAATTTTAGAAAGTCGAATCGTTATTACCGTTTAGGTTGGCATGACATATAATTTTATGGTTTCGTGCAGGTAATGTGAAAATCGTAATATCCTGAAGAATATTATGAAAATGTTTGTTTATATGTTACGAATTAACTCAAAAAAATACTTGGTAGATTTCAAAAACTCTTTCAGCATTACAAAGCTGCATCTCCAGTGAAGTAACTTAAGCTATTTATTTTATAGTTTCAAGAAGGTGACACCGCTGGCAGAAGCTAGTTACAAAAGCTAGATGACTATGAATGATGATATGAATATTATGATGCTATGTATTTTAGGAAGTTCTTTTTTAAATCAACTTGTAAAAATAAAAAATTCAAAAAATATGTATTCCAGGTAGTTGCAAATTGAAAACGGCTTGCTTAGTAACATGTCTAAAGCCAGGATATGGTCTATGAAAGTGCCAAGTTTCATCCAAATCTCGTGTGCACTTAAGATGTGAATAAGTTACATACAGACAGACGGACAAGAGTAACATTTACGATACTGATAGGTATGAATTTAATTTCAAAATTACGTACAGGTGAACTTTGAGTTCACTCTAAAATTATATAGGAGAAAGTTCTCTGTGTGTGTATGTGCGTATTTGTATGTTTGTAATGTAAAGTTTCTAAGAAACTTCCAATTGAAACTGTGCTCTAGCTTCTGGTCCGGAGGGAGGAGGAATGGCAGGTAGTCGCCTGCTTCTACGAAACAGTAATGCCAGCCAATAATGTCGCCGAGATCCTGAACTCGATTTCCAACCACCAGAGGCGCGAGTTTACAGTCGACGAGCAATAGTTAGATCGCCTTTCTGGCGCATTTTCATTAGTCGTTAACTCGTTCGGTATACAGCATACGGGGAGTCCCCGCATGCGGGATAACAATCAATGAAAGTAACATGTTCGTTATACCCGGCATGCGGGCCCTATCGACTAATGAAAACGGTTCCCCGTATGCGGGCAATATCGACTAATGAAAATGCGCCATTCGGCTGTCCAGTAACCGTCTGGGCCAAGCACGAATCGTGGACGGTATCACACACACACCTCAAGGAGATTTCAGCAAAACCGCTGGGTACTGGAGACATGGGTCCGCTTCTGAAATTAAATCTTGGGTCCTGGAACGCGAAGAAGGAACATACGAAGGGGTTTTAGTCAGTAAAAGTATGACAAGCCCTCCCGCTCTGCCATAGACCGGAAGAAGTCATTGGATGATTTTCCACATAAAAAATCTTCTGGCGTTTTATAATTGCCCATGTTAACTCAACTACATTAGACCAACGTATACGTGGGCGACGCTTGAGTTGTACATAGAACTGCGTCGCGTGGCGTGGGTCTAAAGTAGCTCTACAAGTCTATTTACCATACAAAAAGTATGGAGACGAGCACAGATTGGCGTATGTGACCAACGTGGACCTTAATTTTCTAAGGCGGGTGAAACCACAGGCAGAAGCTGGTATATATAGCTGTATTGCACTGCAAAAGTGTCAGAACTTTTCTTTATTATGTTAGGTGTTGTTATTCTCAAGGGGTTTGAGTTGAAGTGAATGATAAAGCGTTAGGTTTTGACATGAAATCAGATTATTTGCTATGTTTTTTTTGTACCTATTTAATTTATTTTTGTATTCGATTATTTATTGCAAACTAATTTTGCAGTAAACGCGTAATACGTTTCAGTTTTTGTTGTTGTTTCGTTGCTAGAAGTTGGGAGTGGGAGAAGTTATTTGATGATTTTTTACGTGGTAAAAAAGGAAGGTATTTAACTGTATCTTATCATCACGACTGCTCTCAAAACGGTGAAAAAACTTAATGAGAAAACCGGTATGCCCTAGAACTACAAAATCGAAGACATGTGATATTAATCAACATGAATTTATTACTTAGTAATTATGATTGATTATTCTGTAGCCTACACACTAGTACTATAACTACTTTAGATTCTCTTTGGGACTACCGGCAACTTTTCATCATCATCTCAGCCCAAAGACGTCCACTGCTGGACATAGGCCTCCCCCAAGCGTCGCCACAGCGACCGGTCCTGCGCGTCTCGCATCCATCGGATTCCGGCGACCCTCGCCAGGTCGTCGGTCCACCTTGTGGGAGGCCTTCCGACGCTGCGTCTTCCGGTACGTGGCCGCCATTCTAGAACCTTCCGTCCCCATCGACCATCTGTTCTACGAGCAATGTGCCCTGCCCACTGCCACTTAAGTTTGGCGATTCTTCCGGCAACTTTTAGTACAACCAAATTTAAAAAATACAACGTCTAAAGCTATGTTTCCAGTATTTTCCATAATAACCGTTCTTTTGGTTGTTCTAGTCTAGATAATAGACTTGTACTTGTTCTGTTGGTTATTCTAGTCTAGATAATAGACTAGAACAACCAACAGAACGGTACATTTGACCGTTGTAGTTAAATACATTACGGTTTGAGTCAAATGCAGTTACCTCGGACGTAGGTAACCGACTACTAAGTCTGACGTACCGACATAACAGTTACAGATCTTGGAGTACCTTTAGGGTTAGTTAAATTGACCCTTGCTTTACTTGATTGTGATGTGGTCTAATGTTTAGTGGACTGTATGAATTGTAAAAAGGATGGACGTACAGCGATGGAAAACGTATTAAACCTATACCAAACTGCCCATATTGTAAAAAGTATTACTTTATTATAACTAATATTACAAAGTATGGATGTTTGTTACTTAATCACGCAAAAATGGCTGAACGGATTTGGAAGAAATTTGGCATGCATGTGGCCTTTGACATAGAAAAGAACATAGGCTACCTTTTATCCCGATTCTTTTTTTCTCCCAAGTCCTCGCAGACGAAGTCGCGGGTAGAAGCTAGTAATTAAATAAATCACTTATTTGTTTGGCATAATAACTTTGAAAGAGCAACGGTACTTAGGCGTCTGATAGATTTGAATAATTATTGTTTCGGGCCTCGAACAATAAATAATTAAATCGTTTTTCATTAGGTACCTATAACAGAATTTTAAGATCACGATACCATCCATCCATCTGCTTAGCCTTTTCCCAACTATATTGGGGTCGGCTTCCAGTCAAGCCGGATTTAGCTGAATACCAGTATTTTACGAGGAGCGGTTGCCTACCAGACCTCCACAACCCATTAACTGGGGTAACACGGTACTTCATGGCAAGACTGGAGTCAGATTTACTGGTTTCTCACTATCCGTAACGACTGCCAAAGATCTACAAACGACAGCCGGGACCTACGGCTTAACGTGCTTTCCAAGGCACGGAGGAAACTCGTTATGTTAAGATGGTCACCCATCCACAGACCAACCTCGGCAAGCGTTGCTTAACCTTGAAGATCGACCTGTGTGGCTGTTATTATTTAGCCACGAGCTCCTTATTTTAATTTTAAGATCACGATAGTTGTAATAAATATACTCGTAAGTAAACTAGTCATTGGTTTACGCTATTACAAATACATCCTGATGTCATTAATACGAGTAGATACTGACATTCTAAATTAGAACCGTCGAATGAGGTGGCTTTTGGGAAGCGTAACGTATATCAATACTAGATATTACAGGCTCTTGACAATAGTTTTCACTTATTTAATAAAATTCCACATTACCCCACAAAACCCCTTGAGAAATAGCTATTTGTATTACGTCCCACTTTTCAAATAGACACCAATAAACAGCAGTTTCATTTCATCCAGAAATCTCAACTACAACTTTAACACCTCACGTATCTTACCCTCAACATCCTCGCTTCCCCTGGCGCATCATTCCATGCCTGATAGCCTCAAATTATTCATCAGCTCGTATAAATTAAACTCGTGGCGTTATTACTCACGTCGATCCACATCTGGTGCCCGTGCGATGAAGCCTCAGATAGTAAAAAGTTTGATATATTGTAGAACGTAAGTTTGTGGGTTAGAGCATCCTGTAGCAGATATAATATGTAATTGTTTCTATCTCGCAAAGGCAGGATGGTGTTGAATGTGTGTTGTATGTGTGTGTACTATTGTTGTTGTTGTGTGTGTGTATTGTTGTTGTTGTTATGTGTGTATTCACGTATAGTTATTTTATGTGCGCTTAAGATCACTCAACCCGAGATAGAATATAATTTTAGTCGGATAATATAATTATAATGTGACTGACTTATTTATTTATTAGTTTATTCTCACAACAGAACGCCTCGCGGCAATTACACCAATGGAGCACAAGTCACGACTGAATCTGCTACTTTCCAACAGCCTCCTTTTAGGTAGCATATGCACGATGGACTGATGGAGTGGTAGTGGCGATAGGTCACGTACGCTCACTAGCCATCAGGCCAGTGCTCCTCCAGGATTCCGTATCGCAAACATTTTGAAATATTGAAGCTCTTTCGATGAATTTTTCTGATTTAAATTGAAAATTACGGAAAATTTTGATATGTCATCTTGACGGTGTTAAACTACCAACAACTCATGATAACAAACAACTTATTAATTGCAGGAACTTCCCGAACTTACCCATCCGGTAAAGATTTAAAAGACGCTAAGGACGCCATTGCGCCTCTCTAGTAGTCTACTCCTCAAAGCGGAAACTTACCGCTATGATTATGGCGTGCCTAATAATCTATAATTAATGCCAATACCAGTTTTTAACAGCAATAACAACTAAACTGCAAATTGCATTAATTTTTTTAAAACCTTTATTTTTGTACGAGTTATCAAGCGCCAACATTCGCAGAGCCTAACTTGAGAATCGCCAATTTATAACGGCCGTACTGTAATTATTGTATAAAAATAATAAACTTAATTTTTCCATCGATTTTTTTTTTCATTTCACAAATAATGTTATTTTAATAACACCGTAATCATGACTATACCATCATTATCTTAATGTAGTAGTTTAATACTCAATTCTGTGTCTGGTTGCGTGATGTTTTTTTCCCTGTCTTTTTCCCTGTTTTTTTCCCTGTTTTTTTCCCTGTTTTTTTCCCCTTTTTCTTGGTTTTACGACTGCGTTTTTTATATCTGTTACTTCTGTGACTTCTATGGGACTTCTTTCCAAAATATTTCTTGTACAAGTCTTTGTATGGATCGAGTAACATTTTGATATCTACCTCCGGGTCACCGCGTGTCTCTGGATAGTCATGGCGGCAGTAGCAAACGTGGTCTTTCCCGCAAAACGCAGGTAAGCCAAGCTTCAAACACCTTCTTATGCAAATCCTGGCTTCATCTAAATTTGGACAAAAATGAGCGATGTGGTGCCTTAATGCGGCCTTTGGTCGTTCTACTAGATCCTCGTCGTAATTTCTTGATTCGTAGGTCCATGCTGGTCATGAAATTGGGTAAAACATTTTAAAAACTATCGAAAAGAACAAAAATATCACAAGTTACAGAACACAACATCTGATTGAGCATTTAGAGGTATGCGGAAAAGGGTGTAAAGTCCCGTAAACCTCCGTTGAAAGGAAGGATCTTCTGATCAGACGGGTGTTATGTCTGGTTCAGGCAACTATAACGTTAGTGTAGTTTACTTCAGACGCTTGTATTATGATCTAAAGCGCTTAAAATTCTGATATTTGATGCAGGATAATTTCTGTGGCAATATAGGTGATGCTATGTATAGGTTTTTTAGATATACTCGTACACTAACAAATTACTCTTCTGATATTATTCCTTATATATGTACATTTTTTTTTTAACATTGCCCCACACTAGCTCCTACATCGTGGGTGTGTTCACAAATATGTAAACTCTCATGTGTAACCACACAAATTTGGAAAACCTATTTGTAGGGCACTTCGATACGGACAGGTTAGGTTAAAAGGCTAAGGCTGAAGCGAAGTGGAGCGAAGCTTCCACCTTGACTACCCGTGGTTAGGATTTTTCATCACAACCCTGAAGAGACCCAACATTCATTGTAAGTAACAAAGAAGGACAATTTTAGTCTATAGGTATTGAAGAGAACAAAAATATCTTAAGTTACAGAAAAAAAATCTGATTAAGCATTTAGAGGTAAGCGGAAAAGGGTGTAAAGTCATATGTATATTATAAAGCTAAAAAATTTGTTTGTATATTTGATTGTACGCGCTAATCTCAAGAACAAATTAATCCAAAAAAATAGTAGATTATGTGACTAGGGAGTAAAGCAGTGTCTTTAAGGCGAGGGCGGCATGTTGAATTCCGAACAAAACGAAGGCTGTTAAGTTTTAATCCCGAACGTTAGTGAGGGATATAGATAATTAACTCCCGAGCATTGCGAGGGAGTTAACAGAGAAACCTGAGTGAAGTGAGGAATTAAAGCCGCCCGAGACAAAGACAGCTTTACTCCCGTGTTGGATACTCTACTTTTTACACCATGTGTGAGATAATTACAAGTCTATTACGATTAATTAACTAGGTACTATATATCGTATAAAACAAATTATAAATAAATTAAAAAATATGCAACATTATTTACACGTTAATCTCAACTCCAAATTAGAAGCAAACAAAATTCAATACTTCAATATTACTCTATAACTTTACTCTTTTTTAGAACCTCCATAACCTTTTCCTCAGTATGTAACCACATTTATTATTCTTTTTTTTGTTAGTGGCCAGTTTCATTTTTGAATAAATTTGTTTGATGCACGTACATTTTAAATGACTGAATGCGTATTTGATGTTCTAAATTTAAAAAAAAACCATTATGCCCTAGGGATCGGCCATACTGTATTATCTCCCTAGGTGATAACGAGTTGCTTTAAGTGCAGGTTACATGACACATAATAGGGTCATTATCGAGCAGGTGGTGTAAAAATAATATTTGATAGGCCATTTATACAGAAAAGCTACAGGCTATAAAACATCACGCTATAACCAATACGAGAGGAGTAGAAAACAAAGACGTGGGGGAACTGTAGAGACTGCCAATCATTAACATTTCTTTAGAAACACCCTTTAAGCAATCAAACATTATTTGTTTGCCAATAGAACCAAATCACTGAGTAACATAAAGTACCCTCCAATCCCCTGTATTGTGTTACTTCGTTAATTAATGTGTTAATTGATTGAAATTGATAGTTTTCATTCAATCAAGTCTGGACGTAGTATTGATTTATTAGAAATTTGAGTGTTCTGGAGCATGGCGGAAGAGGAAATAAGATTTCTGAGAATTGTTACTGAGAATTGGTTGTGTTTGTGACTGAATCAATGTTTATTGTAAGATCTCAATGTACCATGTTCTTCGAAATAAATATTTCTTTCTTTCTTTCTTACAAAGAAATATTATCATCATCATCATCATCATCATCATCATCTCAGCCGAAAGACGTCCACTGCTGGACATAGGCCTCCCCCAAGCGTCGCCTCAGCGACCGGTCCTGTTCGTCTCGCTGCTGTCTCGTCACAACGCTGCGTCTTCCGGTACGTGGCCGCCACTCTAGAACCTTCCGTCCCCATCGACCATCTGTTCTACGAGCAATATGCCCTGCCCTCTGTCACTTAAGTTTGGCGATTCTTCGGGCTATGTCGGTAACCTTAGTTCTCTTGCGGATATCTTCATTTCTGATGTGATCGCACAAGGAAACTCCGAGCGTAGCCCATATATATATGAAACAGTATAAGCAGAAGAAAAGCAGTTAATTATATTATCATAAGTTAATTCAAAAAAGTTAATTACATTGTTGACAAAATACATACAAATATTATTAACAGATGCTCTTAGAAACATTGCGAGAAAAACATAAATCAAACTACTGTACTCTACTTTTAGGCGGCTGAAACCATATATTTTTTTTTACATTGCATAAACCAGTGCTTGACTGCAATCCCACCTGATGGTAAGCAGTGATGCAGTCGTTGATGGTGAGGCGCACTAGTTTATTAAGAACCTATGTGAATACAATTTGGGTACAATTGTAATCGGACGGAAAGACTGCAGCCGGCAAATTGTTCCAGTCCCTCGATGTACGCGGTATAAACGACGAGGCAAAGCGGTTAGTCCGGACCGTGCAGATATTGGTCGAAAATAGTAAAAGATATGGCAAAAGGCGAGAGCAAAGAGAGAGAAGATAGTAAAAGATAGGTAAATGTTTTCCCTTACCAGGTTCTAGTTCAAGCCCCTCATCTCCGTAGAAATATTTTGACCCAGTATTTTCTTCTAAACATACTTTTTCCTCCGTAACATCTTCCTCTAAAACCAAAAGTATGAACTTACGAATTGGTATTTGTTTAAGACCAGACAATTCAGAACGTTTACTTCGAAACATAAAACTCGAAGTAAATCTTCGATTATCGTCCAGCTACAATATTTTGTCCTAACAGTCGCTCCATACTATTAGCATTCAGATACATCCGATTAGTTTGGAAGCACTTGTACTACTTTACCCTTAGGCTAACCGGCTATCCCTATCATCTTGTCATTTTCCATGTTAGACAAGCAAGGAAATCTAATCTACCCAAGGCTGCAGTACAAAATATCTGGCCTAGGGCTCGAACTCTAAACATCAGCGCAATCGAAACGACTACATTTTTTTAAAGGTGGGTATCATCAATATGACTTCTCCCGCACTAGGCTGAGTGAGAGGGCATGTTAGAGTTCTACTACTAAGTCTAACTCCTGTTCCTTCTTTGCCTCCATTCTAGGATCCCGAGATTCTCTTTCATTTAACAAAAAGTCCCAGTAGGCTTCGACCCTGCTAGGCCCCAACAGTGTCGCGCAACAGCCCCGTCGATGACGACCACAAAGTATTTGCGGTAAGTCTTACCTTCTTCCTTATCTTCCTGACTTCTCTGACTTTCTTCTGCTTCAGGTAAAACTATAACTTTAGGACAGACACATTGTGTCAGCAAACACGCCAGGTTTGTTCCGCAGTGTTGATAGCAAAGGTTTCTCGTAGCTGCATTCCCACAATTTTCTATATCGAGATTATGACCCACTGTGCTTAGAGGTTCCTTTTTGACAAAGTAGTAGTCAAGGGAAATATCGGCAACTGAAAATGTTGATTATGTTATTACAATATTTTAATGACATCAGCTGAGAGAGAGAGATTGTATCTCTTCTTAAACTTTTCCACGCGAGATATCGATATCGACGATAATCAACAATAAAAAAAAAATTAGAAAGCTTTTCAGCTTTGTCTATATTTGGTATCTTTTTAATAACAATAATAACACGTTTATTTCGGACTGCGTATTCCATATAATACATAGTTAGGATATATCTTTATCAATCCTCTAAGTTAATTATTCAATTAATTTATTGAAATTTTATACACTGGTAAAATCCACAATACAAAGGCGGCATTCATGCTTTCCAATTAAATATAATAAACCTCAATTTACAATAAATTATATGGTTTGAATGTTTCAGTATCAATTTTAAATGGTTCGATAGATGAACCAATTTCGGCATAAAACAAAAACATTTGTGCAAATCATTTAAAAATATGTTAGATAGAGTGCATTTGACCGAATGCCTGACTACATAAATATTTATCCATATCTATTAGTCAATGAAATAAATGACTTGCCTGCACTTACAACTAAAAATAAAACTAAATAGCACACAGTATAGAACCTATTCACATAACTAAGAGCCATCGTCAAAGAGACAAACTGACATTTTGATCTTAGGACGTAATGCGTGAAATAAGATCTCCGATTGATTTTATACCCATGGAGGCTTACAAAAGAATTCGTTATGCAATTCCTCTTATCATAAGTAGATTATAGTTTCAGTGTAACTATGAACATGTCAAAATCAAAAATGTTTTTATTTTACATGGGCACTTATACAACGTTAGAAGATAGTGCACGGTTCCATTGGCCGTTTCCTATGGAGAAGAACCGGCAAAAAACTTCATGGTTACTCTTTTAAGAAAAAATTTTGGGTTTAATTTTTAATTTGGGCCTGAAAAAGCACTAAACTTAAGTGACGGTAAGCAGGGCACATTGCTTCGAGAACGGATGGTCGATGTTGTCGAAAGGTTCTAGAGTGGTGACTGCGCTCTGCTGCATTAGAAGGTTTCCGACAAAGTGGACCAAAGACCTGGTAAGAGTAGTGGAAATGCGATGGATATAAGACGCACAAGACTGTTACGTACGAACGTAGTCCCTAATAACTATGCTAATATTATCTATAAAGCTATAGCCCTCCTCTCCTAAAGAGAGGAGGCCTGAGTCCCAACAGTGGGAACATTACAAGGCCGATAATGCTACTTAGGGTCAGTGGGTAGCCTTAGGGGCGGATTTTCAGGAGTTGGAGTATATCCTTAGGGGCGCTATGAGAAGCAAAGAAAACGAAAAAGAAATATTTTTGGTTAAAAAAATTTTTGGGATTTTTTTTTCGAGTGGGTACCATACGCTTATAGGCACCATGAGCCGTGCAGAAAACAAAAAAAAAATTTTGATTAAAAAATTTTTTGGGACTTAGAAAATTTCTCCTTACTTTTCACCTTGAGTACGGTTAGGGGCAAACACTTAGAAAATTTTTGTGTGTTGTGTGTTTAAGTGTTTGCCCCTAACCGTACTCAAGGTGAAAAGTAAGGAGAAATTTTCTAAGTCCCAAAAAATTTTTTAATCAAAATTTTTTTTTTTGATTTTCTGCACGGCTCATGGTGCCTATAAGCGTATGGTACTAATTTGAAAAAAAAAAAAACGAAAAAATTTCTAAGTCCCGCGCCATAGCGCCCCTAAGGCTACACTCCAACCCTACTTAGTTAATAGTTGAAAGAAAACAATAGGAACGAGAATGATTCCTATTCTTTTTTTTCATATGATTAATGATGATGATTTCATATGATAATGATTTTTTTATTATACTTACTCAAAAACCCACTCTAATCCCTACCACTTTTAGGCACGTAATTTACTATTTTTTGTGTCGGTGTTTGTACTTACATTCTTCATTAGGCTGTTATAATAATGACATAGACGAAAGAAACGAAAAACAAATAATGAAGGTAGAATTAAAAAAAAATAACTTTCAGCTGTGTTAAAAAGCTTGCCCAACTATCGTAAGCAGTTTTTAACATTTTCTGAGGTCAAAGAAAAAATCTGCCTAGCCTTTTTCCTAACTATATTGGGGTCGGCTTCCAGTCAAGCCGGATCTAGCTGAATACCAGTATTTGACGAGGAACGGCTGCCTACCAGACCTGCACACGGGGTAACACGGTACTTCATGGCAAGACTGGAGTCAGATTTACTGACTTCTGACTGAGATAAAATACTTAAGACAAACCCTCCCAAAACTGAAGGTATAACAGAGAAAAATAGAGCCAAAACTAATCAGTAGGAAATGGTGAAACACTGACAAATAAGTCTATCAATTGGCGAAACTTCTTGTCCCTAACGTTAACATTGGTTACGTAAAGTTACCAACATGGAGTATTCCCGTTTCGGCACCAGATTTTCGGCACCCAAGCTATTCCGGTTTCGGCACCAATAGGTATTTTGGAAAGACAGTCATCATCATCTGCCTAGCATTTTGCCCAACTATACTGGTCGGCTTCCAGTCATGCCGGATTTAGCTGAATACCAGTATCTTACGAGGAGCGACTGCCTACCAAACCTCCACAACCAATTTACTGGGGTAACACCGTACTTTATGGTAAGACTGGAGTCAGATTTACTGACTTCTGACTGAGATAAAATGCTTAAGACAAACTTTCCCAAAACTGAAGGCATAACAGAGAAAAATAGAGCCAGAACTAATCAGTAGGAAATGGTGAAACACTGACAAATAAGTCTATCAATTGGCGAAACTTCTTGTCCCTAACGTTAACATTGGTCACGTAAAGTTACCAACATGGAGTATTCCCGTTTCGACACCAGATTTTCGGCACCAAAATTTTCGGCACCCAATCTATTCCGGATTCGGTACCAAGGGGTATTTTAAAAAGGGTAGTAACCTTACAAAATCATCATCATCATCATCTCAGCCGAAAGACGTCCACTGCTGGACATAGGCCTCCCCCAAGCGTCGCCACAGCGACCGGTCCTGCGCGTCTCGCATCCATCGGATTCCCGCGACCCTCGCCAGGTCTTCGGTCCATCTTGAGGGAGGCCTTCCGACGCTGCGTCTTCCGGTACGTGGCCGCCACTCTAGAACCTTCCGTCCCCATCGACCATCTGTTCTACGAGCAATGTGCCCTGCCCACTGCCACCTTACAAAATACCAGTCCAAAATACCTGTTGATGCCGAATCGGGAATAGCTTGGGTGCCGAAAATGTTGTTGTCAAAACGGGAAAACGCCACCAACATCGGGTCGAGGTCAAACCATCTTCAACATACGATAGATCGAAGGTCATCTTGTGCGTGACCAGATCAAAACAAAATGCGGCCCTTGGAACTTGTTTAGGTTAAGAATATTGGGATGATCCCAAAATATTGTGTATTTTGTGATTCTTGGTTGAATTAGCAATAATATTGTCAATATTTTTCTTAAGCTGGGAAAATCATCAAGTCAGCCTAAAACCGACTCCTGTTCTTTCTTTGCCTTAACCTATTACATATCCACAAAACGAGACACAATAGTAAAACAATAACAGCGCGGTCTCATAGGACCGGTCGGGGATTCATGAATGAATGCTTAACCCGGGTTTCTTTTTCATTCAACCCAGTGCTCCAGTAAGCTTCGACCCTGCCGGGTCCCTAAAGTTTGCTGACATCTCTTTGTGGCACGCGTGGAACGATACCAATACGCGCCGTCGACGACATGATCGTTGTCAATATTAAGCTTAAGTTATATGAGATTGATACAGAGCAGGCAGAAGCAAATAATAGTAGATAGGTACTGAAACAGTTCTACAACAACTAAAATATTAGTTGTCGAAGTACTGTTTCTTGTGTGTGTTTCAAAAATATTTCGTTGAAATAATTTCATATTGGGGTTAGTGATTAATGAATAAAAATTTAGCTTCAACAAAGGGGGGAGGACTGTAGCGCGTAGGCACAATAGTCATAGCGTAATAAAGAATTGAGTATTGAGTATTGAGCTAATCTTAAGTTAAGTTACAGTTTAAGTTAAGTCCACTGGAGTCAGTCAGTCGTTCAATAAACCTCGAACCATGAACACGTGTATCATTTGCCGCCCCTTCTGCTAACAACCACACTCACCTTATCAGCAAAACAACATAAGTTTTCTCACTGGCTAACAATTCGGTATCTTTAAGAGTTCGTCGACAGAACTTTTAAACGACAAATGATACAAGCAGAAGGAATTTGAAGTAGGATTATTAATGACCATGATAATGTTAACGATGATAAAAAACACCGAAATAGATGATGGTGAAATAAGTGATGCAACATTGAAACCCTGTATGATTTATAAAATTAGTGTCATGTTTACCAGCCTAAAGTTTTATTGCTATGCAAATCCTGACAGGCGTATTCTTTACAAAAAATAAATAATGCCGAGTCTTTTTATCGATGGACTTGATTTTTTTCTGACCAGAATTTGGCAACCTACACATCTCTGTCATTGGCCTCATATAAATCTTGGAAAGTGCACAGGATAGGCAGCATAGTATATTAGATGACGCATCTCCAGTGAAGCGAAGCAGTTCCACAGTGACAATGTTTTTTTTAAAAAGGGTTGAGGAAGCGGCAGACGAAAGCATCACGAAGCAAAATTAAAAAAATAGCGAATTCCTGTCTTAAAACTTTAAAGCAATTCCTCTGCATCCATGCCAAAATCAATCGCGGTCGAAAACAATTAGAAAGTCGTATAAATCAGCGACAAAACTGTCCGAAGTCTAAACAGGAGTACTTCAAAACTGGCATCAAACAATGCCAAGTTAAGTCCAATTACAGCGAAGTCTAAACGAGTCCCGAGTGGGTGGAACTTCATTTCCTTACTTATAGAAAGTGAAGTATTTCTTCTGTGATATCGGTGGTATTGATGCAGGAGATTGGCGGATATTTTGCATATTTTAAGATTCGAAGTGAAGGAAAAAGGAGATTTTCAATTCAGCTCATAAATATTTTTGATTGTTCTACGTCATTTACAAATTCTTCTTCTTCTTTTTCATGGATTCCAACATCAGAAGTAAATAAAATAGGGTCAAATTGGAAGAAAAATCTTTCGAGTAAAAATATAATTTTCTGATTTAAACAAAAAACTGCGAAAACAAAAAAAAATTCAGCTAGCTACGAACGAAAACAGCAACTTTTTTATTACAGGCCTATTTGTGTAATTACAAATCTAAGCCGATGCTTTAGAATATTTTTTTGAGACGGAAAACCATCAAATAACTTATCCTGCTCTAGGGTGGAGCGAAATGGCATGTCAGACTGAATTGAATAAAACGCACTTATATACCTTCATATTCCATTTGCAATTTAGGGCCACAATAATCTTTCAAACATTCCCGTAGCCCATGCATTTTAATTCTAATATTTAAGCCGTCTCGCAAAAGCCAGAACCAACCTACCAGACGACCCATAGCATTTAAGTACTTGAAAAAAAAATACGACGCTCCATGACTGTCGTAGTCATGGATCGTCGTATTCATATGTTGTATACTCTGCCATATACGACAGATACGAAGAAAAAGAATTGAATCTGTATTTTTAGCATCTCCGTCATTATGACAAACATTAAAGTGGCGCCTACACCAATTACTTGGGCAGAAAATAAATATGAAATCGTTGCAGTTATCCTCAGATGCAAGGAACTGGTTCAAGAAATGAAAAGTGGACTGTATTCATGGCGGTTTAAGTGTGCGTAAATCACCTTGCGTCTTTTGTGACAAAAAACACACAGCATAGCATAGCGTCAGCCTTACAACGTACCCACTGCTAGGCCGTAATTAACCGTTGATGGATGTCATACTTATGTCTTCTAATTTTTGGTTCTAGGACATGCCAGTTTTCCTACGATGTTTTCCTTCACCGCTTTGAGAGTGCAGTGGTGATGAAATAAATTACACAAAGTAATGCGCCTGGCTGAGTTTGAACCAGCGACCTACAACTCGTTAGTTGGGGCCGTTACCTTTGAGCCACCACTGCTCATATGCGACATAAACAAAACGAAGAAATTAATACGTTGGGTAAAAAAAACTTGGGCAAGAAAACATGCTTCACTAACCTGTTCACTTTCGATCGACCGAAGACTGGACCTCCTTGATTGATCTTTCCTGGCAGCATCCTTCACCATGTATACACGCACTTTTTGTAATGTTTCTGGACAATAGTTTGGTTTGCCTAGGTTGGTCTGTGGATGGGTGACCATCTTAACATAACGAGTTTCCTCCGTGCCTCGGAAAGCACGTTAAGCCGTTGGTCCCGGCTATCATTTGGACATCTTTGGCAGTCGTTACGGATAGTCAGAAGCCAGTAAATCTGACTCCAGTCTTGCCATGAAGTACCGTGTTACCCCAGTTAATGGGTTGTGGAGGTCTGGTAGGCAGCCGCTCCTCGTAAAATACTGGTATTCAGCTAAATCCGGCTTGACTGGAAGCCGACCCCAATATAGTTGGGAAAAGGCTAGGCAGATGATGATCTGGACAATAGTTTGGTCAATCACTCGCGCAGTTCGCGAAAAAGTAATAAAAAAACACATACACTTACACTTACACGCACAGCACACACCCACTCACACCCACACGCACACACGTTACAGCACTATGTTTTAGTAGCATCTTTCAAGATGAAGGTAAAACGCTAAGCTAAGTGCACATGTTTGCACGGGATAGACGTAGAGTTATTAACATTGGCAAGACACACTAATTTTACCCTACAATAAAAATTATGAAATTACGAAATACAACACATTTAAAAAAAAATTGATCAATCTAAAGTCTGAGACTAATATGAAATTACGTGGGTCACAACACAAAAGAACTGGCATCATTATTATTATAAGTTTGACATTTACCGCGTCAATTTAGTCTCATAGATTAAAAAACAGACTCTAATTAGTCCATCCCCCTTTCGCTTATAAATCGCGCCATACGACAAAGTAACGACGTTCTTAATGAACTCTCCCTGTAAACTGTTCCACAAGTTCTGAACTAGTCCACTGGAGGCAAGCGTTAACATTCCTCCAACATTTTTATATGATTAAGTGATGCGGTATGGATCCACTGCATCGTGCATTTTTAATTTTTCAAATTCTTTTGAAGGGTTTTTGTAGTTCTGTCTAGCTGCGGATTGTTAGAAGGAGTTATTTTGATCTTCGTAAAACGATGTAGCAACATCCATGGTACTACATAGTGTAAGAAAAAACTACTCTTTTCGGTATAAGATAATATTATTTATTTCTCAATCCTTTGAATCAAAAAGTTAGAATAAATCTTTGTCAAGAAGTTAGAATAGTGCTAATTGCATATTCACACACGTGGACAAAGAACGTGCAAGAAACTCCATGGTCAGTCTTTTTCAAATTACGTTGTTAGGTACATATTTTTCGGATGGTACTGTACACTTGCAGCTGTAGAATCGCTGAAGGCGGGCGGTCATCCATAAGGTCTGTAGGGTCAGTTCTTGATTGATTTTCAGACACATTGTAACGAAAACTTCAATAATAAAGTTGGTAACTGATTTATTATATCAAAATTACATTCAAATAATACACTGGCAAAATCAAATAATTACTTCACTAAATAAATAAATCAACTGACTAATAATTCACAATTATGACTTATTGGGTGTGATACCTATCACAATTCGGAGTTGTTGACGCTGCGGCTGCTTCGGTCAAAATGTGTTGAGCCGACCAGCGCGCCGCCTTATACTTAATACCTCGCTCCCCCTCCTCGCCTGACTCATAAAGTGGTGCGATGATGTCACGTTGGACACGTGCACGTTTGTAGATATTTTTGTTACTCAACGCCTACATATTTCTTAACACTATAATAATCCAAGAGACCAATTTATTGTGCCTCGACGTTTGCCATCGGAAAAACGAAACCTGTCATCACGCTACGACAGCTTTTCTACAGATAATCACAAATATTCTTCGGTTTTCAATTGCAACGAATAATCGAATACAATATAAATCGAATATATTCTGTCACAAAAAACAGAGTAAACAATCCGATTGCATATTATCAAAACCTAATTCTAACAATAGAAACTTTAAAAAAACCTGCATCACACACAATTAGAGTCCGCGATTTGAACATACACAACTGTAACAGCCCAAAATCATGTACCGGGCAGTTGCCCAAACCAGACAGCCGGAGAATCAGTTGAATGAACTGTGAATTTTGACTGCTAGGGAGAACTTCAATGCATACAGTTTAGCTAAAAATATTTCTGGCTGAATAGGTGGGATCACTCATCGTTTTTTGAATAGCAAAACGTGTCGATAGTTCAGCGAGTGAGCTTAGTTAGAAATATTTGAAATACCGTCAGTTTTTAAAATAAGCTTTGTTTAACCAATGTAGGTTGACTTGCGTTGGTAGATCCGCAGCTAATTCTAGCTCTTTCATATATTCATAATATATGAAAATAAAACTACAACTCGGTGCGTCGGCGTAGGTACCTATTGACGTCAACTAAGTTAAAAATGTTTGTGATAGGGATGGGCCACTCTCAAGAACATTTTTGAATTCGTTTTTCGGTGAACCAGGTGAACGGGAAAAGTCATATAATGGCGCATTTTCATTAGTCGTTAACTCGTTCGGTATACAGCATGCGGGGAGTCCCCGCATGCGGGATAACAACCAATGAAAGTAACATGTTCGTTATACCGTCTGCGGTTCCCCGAATGCGGGCCATGTGACACGCGTTCCAGTAATCTCTCGCTCCCAGCATGCGGGCCCTATCGACTAATGAAAACGGTTCCCCGAATGCGGGCCCTGTGGCATGCGTTCCAGAAATCTCTCGCACCCCGCATGCGGGTTCTATCGACTAATGAAAACGGTTCCCCGAATGCGGGCCCTGTGGCATGCGTTCCAGAAATCTCTCGCACCCCGCATGCGGGTTCTATCGACTAATGAAATTGCGCCATAAATGTAGTTCTCTTAGGTTACGCACTTAGTCCGTGATGGACCATTTGTCCGTAGATCATTAAATGGCTTTATTAGAGCCAGCCGACTTCTCTCCAGAAACAGATTAGGCATAACTTTTTTTTCAGGACATCTTTGATATCCTATAACTAGAACCTGACTCTGGTTTCACCCGGGCACTTAGAAAGCATATAGGTACTCGATTTTTTCGTTCATCTCGAAGCATGCTCTGTACAGAGGACTATCCGTCATAGTTAGTGTATGGAATTGTTTAATTAGTGAGTCCTGTCCGTTGGTACTAGATACCATGCTGCCACTAGCTCCAATTAGGGTCTTATTTAGATAGGGCATAGCCTCCATGGTTTGCCTGCATCCTGGTTTCAAGGACCACCAGCTTCCCACTTGTGTATGCATGTGTGTTTACGTAGCTAACCACACTGCTGACTAAGGGGATTAGCACGATTAGGTCGGTTCCGAAAACTACCACACCAAATATTTATAGATTAAGTAGTGGGAAAGTAATATACCGCCCACATAGCAAGGTATTCTTGGAAAAATCGTTGAGTGGCCACCCACGACATGACGAAGATATGTGCGCTTACCTAGGAACACTAGGGTTGTCAACAATCTTTTGGTTCACCGTTATAAATAATCGATAGGTACCTAATAGTTTATTTCTGTTTCATTTATCATAAAGTTTGCTGTAAGCCCAATTGTGAGTTAAGCTTACTTGTGTATAGTGTACACATCAGCTGTCCACACTTGTACAATAAAAGATATGAAAGACACAATTTTAGAAGCCACTATATTGCACTCAAATATCTCAATTATAAAGGTTCTCAATCATCATCTGCCTAGCCTTTTCCCAACTATATTGGGGTCGGCTTCCAGTCAAGCCGGATTTAGCTGAATACCTACCAGTATTTCACGAGGAGCGGCTGCCTACCAGACCTCCACAACCCATTAACTGGGGTAACACGGTACTTCATGGCATGACTGGAGTCAGTTTTACTGGCTTCTGACTATCCGTAACGACTGCCAAAGATCTACAAATGACCGTCGGGACCGACGGCTTAACGTGCTTTCCGAGGCACGAAGGAAACTCGTTATGTTAAGATGGTCACCCATCCACAGACCAACTTTGGCAAGCGATGCTTAACCTTGAAGATCCACCCGTGCAGCTTTTATTATCTAGCCACGAGCTCCTCTAATTTCACGTTGTATTCTCTTCTAATATTCCACACAATCTTCAACCATTCTCATTCATCAATTACCAGCCTTGCCAAGGAAAATATGGTAGTCAATAAACCAAATTCATTTTTCTAAAATAACGACTAACTTGATGACCAGCCCACCCCACGAGGTTAACACACCTGTTGATAATCTCAGCGGGGGGTGAAATATTACATCCCTTATGTAGAATGCTGTTATTTTAATAAGGGACTTACTTAAGGAGAAGTTTTGAAAACTTTTGTATTTTTTTGACGGAAAAGTTTTGAAGTCTCAAATCTTTGTTGTAATCCATCATGTACATGTCAGGTAATACATTGTAGAAACCAGCCAAGTGCGAGTTGGAGTTACGCACGAAGAGTTTCGTAGCAAAAAACGGCAAAAAAAATATGTTTGTTGTATGGGAGCCCCACTGAAATATTTATTTTATTCTGTTCTGTTCTTAGTATTTGTTGTTATAGCAGCAACAGAAATACAACATCTGTGAAAATTTCAACTACAGCTATCTTGGACAACAGTAGCAATTACACGTGTATCATGAATGCGTTCACGACCATGTAACCTCACATATACAAGATACCTAAACCCGGAACAAGAATCCACACAAAAATGTGTTCCATGCGGGAATCTCACTCACAGCGCACCCGTCAAAATTTCAGGAATTGAACCTGCGACTCGCAGAATAGCAGCCAATCTCTCAACCACTGCCCAAACCTATTTTTGTATTTAATGAAATGCTCTTTTATTATGAAAGTGTCAATCGTAACACATTTCTATAATTAAACACATTTACCTGTAGCAAAAATATCCAACCAACTTGACCATAAAAATACAATTTCTGCTATCTGCTACCCCTTAACAAAGAAGCTTATTAAAACAGTCATCTCACCAAGAAATTGTTTCCATAAACCTGTGGAAAGCTTTTTTAAGCCCGAGAGAGCTACTAAATTGAGTTCGGGCTGCGTTCAAAGTAAATTATATGGATTGTAATACACATAGTGGCTTTTACTATGAACGTGGTTTTTATCTTCTTCTTAGTCTTTCTCCTTAGAAACAGCTTGTGCTTGGTGTATATGATTTTGCGTTCAGGGTAGCGTTGAGATCAATGGCATTAGTTTTAAAATAATGTAAAATTCTTTCGTCATGTGTTTACTAATAGCTACAACCCAGGAGTCTTTAAGTCAAGAGTGAATAGGTTGCTTCTAGGCAAGCGAGCTCCATCGTCGACCACATGATCGCTCACCATCAGGTGAGATGCGGTCAAGCGCGAGCCTATTAAAAATAATAAAAAAAATGACGTCATATTAAAATGGCAATTTATCAAGTGACATTACAGTCTTCTTCTCGCGCCGTTATTTCATATTACTTCGGGGTCTGAATGCAACTATTGAAATTAGATGCAGCATTAAAGCATTGCAAATGACTATACTATGTTTATAGGCATACCCTGCATTGTTCTAATATGAGTGCTTGCAGTGGTAAAATCATTAGGCGTTAGCTGTATAATGTTCTTAGCGTAAGCCAGTAAATCTGACTCCAGTCTTGCCATGAAGTACCGTGTTACCCCAGTTAATGGGTTGTGGAGGTCTGGTGGGCAGCCGCTCCTCGTAAAATACTGGTATTCTGGTAAATCTGGCTTGACTGGAAGCCGACCCCAATATAGTTGGGAAAAGGCTAGTCAGATGATGATGATGATGAGCGCTAGGACAGAAGTGAGGTCTAGGAAGAAGAGTTATAACTACTGGTATACCATAACATCATCTATCTAGCCTTTTCTCAACTATATTGGGGTCGGCTTCCAGTCAAGCCAGATTTAGCTGAATACCAGTGTTTTACGAGGAGTGGCTGCCTACCAGACCTCCACAATCCATTAACTAGGGTAACACGGTACTTCATGGCAAGACTGGAGTCAGATTTACTGGCTTCTGACTATCCGTAACGACTGCCAAAGATCTACGGCTTAACGTGCTTTCTGAGGCACGGAGGAAACTCGGTATGTTAAGATGGTCACCCATCCACAGACCATCCTTGGCATGCGTTGCTTAACCTTTAAGATCGACCCGTGCGGCTGTTATTATCTAGCCACGAGCTCCACCTGGTTTACCATAACATCACTGCTCTCAAATTCAAAACGCCTGTCATACTTCGGCAAACAAGACCGTTTGAAATTTTGTCATTATTGTCCCATTCATATCTGGCATAATATTTACGAATCGTAAAGCAAAGGAATGGAACTTTCCAGAAGTAATTAGAACAAAACTAATTTTGGAGTTTCGAACGGTTGCCGCTGACAAAGAGTTGTAATGTTTGTTGGGTAAAGTTTATTCCGAAATAATTGAGAACGCTGCCTGTCTGATACTTGCTTCTTTATGACTTTTGATCCTTGGTCAGGAGTTTGGTTTATGAGTAATATTTTCTGCTACCAGCCGCTTTACTCGCTTGATAGAATTAATCAAATGGAACTAATGGAATGGAATGAATGGATCTCGGGATAAAAAAGATTCTATGTTCTATTCCAGGATACATTCTATAGATGTATGATATCCTATTCCAGGATATAGACTACCCGTGTCCAAGTTTCATCGAAATCCGTTTAGCCATTCGAGTCTGAAGAAGTAAAAAACATTTACACATGTAGTGCTACTATATCTATGACAATGATTAAGTACGTAAAATTGATTGTCCATGATTAATAAAATGAAACATAACATAATAACGCCTCTGCTGGAACTCAGGCCTCCTCTCTAATAGAGAGTATAGGTCGCAACCTGTCACGCGGGCCCCGTGCGATTTGGTGGATATTACATATCTTCGAATATTAGCTTCAGAACATACCGGTTTCCTCACGTTCTTTTCCTTCACCTTTTTGGGAGCCGTTGTGATGAAATAAATTTAACAAAGTAATTCACTAGGCTGGGTTTGAATTCGTAAGTCGGAGTCGCCACCACAGAGCCATCACTGCTCAAATTAAACATAAAAATATGTTATTACAATCAGAGGTGAGCGTGTGTACGAGTACGAGTATGTAAAATAAACATTGAAATAGTATAGCGTTTATTTCGTTTTTAAAGCATAAATTGTAATGAAATTCAAATTCAATATCCTGTAATTTAATATTAAAGAAGGGTTTTTCATTTTATTTTAGGTAACACATAAGTTCCTCTAGAAGCGATATACTCCTTAACGCCGGGAAGATTCCTGATCTTCTCGATCACAACTTCGATTGTAGGGTACTTCTTCTCTATCTCAGTGTCCAACATGAGATTACTTGCCTCGACTATACCGCATAGAACGAACTCGGCCCAAGACAGCTGAAAACATAAATGAGTATAAATTAATTATAGATATTTTACAGAAACTTATAGCATTGTCGGGTCAGTAGTTGAGCGATTGGCTGCTGCGCTGTATGTCACAGGTTCGAATCTCGCACAGAACAAATATTTTTATAGGGTATTGATGACTTTCGGATCTGGGCGCCTTGTGTACGTGAATTTAACTCTCTGTGTACGCACCTACGATACAAAACTAAATCAGTATGGGGCAACCATGCCGTCCTCTTGAGTGTGTTCCATTAAAATAAAAATATTCCCCGATTAGAAGTATTCTATAGATGTATGATATCCTATTCCAGGATAAAGACTACTGGTGCGCTAATTTTTATCCAAATCTGTTCATAAATTTCAGTATGAAAGAGTAATAAATATGGTGGGGGACCGATGACCAGATGAGGGTCACGGGAATCTGGACGATGTGAGACGCGACGACCGGTCGTTGTGGCGACGCTTGGGCGAGGCCTATGTACGGCATTTGGCGTCTTTCGATCGAAATGATGAGTAATAATTAATAAATATACGCAGAAACAAACTTTCATCTTCATAATTTTACTGCAGTATGCATCTGACTGCTATCTCTTGTTTACACACAGTAACTAAAACCAATTAAAGCAGATAAAAAGTACAGTACAGTTGAATGACACATGTGATAATTTCTACTCAATAACATCATTGATTTGTCATTTTAGGAGAGCATTAATAACATGATAATAATTTCTCTGACAGGTCAAGTTCGTGGCCTTTTGATTAAGGCAAAATTCATAATCATCATTACTTACTCTTAAAACAATAACATAAATATCTCTAGAAAGTTTTACCGAAGAAAATAATAATGAGCAAATAAACATAATAATCATAATAGGTGTTGATAATAATCATATAAGTAACTGCAGGTTTGCTTAAAAGAGGTATCATGGCTTTGGAGCACAAAGAGCAACTGAAGGAACACAGCTGGGTTTAAGTCAGGAACGCAAAGAGCAACTTAAAAAACAAGGTAAGTTTTGGTCAGTAATATAGTTGTAAACTGAAAGAATACAGGTAGGTTTTAGTTAATAAAAGTCTAAAACTGAATAGCAGGACGAGTTATTCAATGATTACTAGGACTACTCAACCACTCATACTCATGTTTCAGGACCTGTGATGCGAATCTAAGGCTTAATATTATTTTCATCACTTCATCTAAAAGACGTTCACGGTTGAATATAGGCCTATGCGTCTCGCATCCAACGGATTCGCGCAACCCTCACATCAAGTCATTCTATTCTTCATCAAACAAAAAAATATATCCAAAAACAACTACATCCACATGGCAACATTAAACCTAATTACAAAACATCGCGTTAATTACACGTGTTGGAGCTTCTCCGTACTTTCTTAACCTAATTAAACGGGAAACTTCCAAACAATTATCAGTTTACACAGCTGTCGAAACAATAAACTGTCTGACGGAAATTTCCTGATTATCCGCCACATCCTATTTTCTGGGTCTAGAAATTAGGTGGTAAAAAGTTTGTAACGCGCGAGGTTTGGAGGTTTCGAAGTTTTACCAAAGACTGGATAGCTAGACATAGGGCTTCTGTAAGTGACTGTGAGTGGCTTATGAGAAAAGGTATTTCTGAAAGCCATGATTTTCGGAATTTGAGCTACGCGAATGTCTTAAAAAGTTATCGTGGCTCTGAAAAGCAAAGGGTAACTGAAGAACACAGGTGGGTTTTAGTCAGTAAAAGTCTAACACGGCCTGTTACTCCCCCCAGACTTAGAGTAGGAGAAGTTATTTTACGATATATCACCTCAAAATGTCCTAACTTAAAAAATAACGAGTTAAGCAACGCTCACCGAAGTCGTTCTGTGGATGGTTGACCATTTTAACATATCGAAATTCTTCGATGCCTCGGATAGCACCTGAAGCCAGTCCCGACAGTCATTTGTTGACTATCTTAACGGACTGTCAGGAGCCAAGACATCTAAAACCAGTGTTGCCAAAGAAACACCAGGTAAAATACTTATATTCAAATGCATCCGATTTCATTAGTAGCCAACCTTAACACAGTAGGGCAGATTGAATCACGGATAAGAAAAAAGATTAAAGTTTAATTTTATTTACCTTTCCAGTGAAGTATCCACCATTCTCTTTCAGCTGCTTTTCCAACCTTGAAAAGAAGAAGTCAATGGTCTCCTCAAATAATTCCTTCTTCAATTGTTTCTGCTTTTCAGGATCCTTTTCTCTCCTATAAGCCATGAGCTCTGAAAAAGTAACAGATGTTATGAATACTTTCTTAATCTAATTTTAGTTACAAACGGTTGGTTTGTTACGGTGACTAGTTACCGCCTACATTGAAGCCTATCTATCGTTCACTATCAATGGAATGAAGACTTGTTTTATAAGTTCTTTACGACATTTTTAGTTGCTAGTATAACTTATAAAAAAATAACTTATTTGTTCACGAATTACTTTAAGAAAAAGATGTCCGTTAGGACCGATGCCGGCCATCGGCTTGAACCAAAAAGAGCAGCGGATGGGTCATAAGTGGGTTTAAATCAGTAAAAACTCATACCCTTTTTGTTTCATCTAGAGTGGGAGGAAATACTTTAAAAAAATCCACTTAAAAAAACTATACTTGTACAAACTACTTTTTACATTGAAAAGAACTTACTTTGCCAGAAATCGTAGATAGTGTACGCAGTGCTTTCAGCAACAGCTTGCAGCCATGGATCCACCGGTATCAGGTCCGTGTTTCTGGCCACGTACTTGGCGATGGCCAGCGACTGATGGAGGACCTTTTCACCCTCTTCGTACAGAGGAAGCTGGCCGTATGGCAGATCTAGAAGTTGACATATACCATAACATTACATTATGCTGGATTTCAGAAAAGGGTCAGAGGAAGACCTAACGTATAGAATCTGGAACGCAAAGGGCAACTGAAGTAGGTAAATAAATTTCAGACAGCAAGTTTGATACTCTTTTTCGCGCCACCTAGTGTGGCAGAAGTTACGAGTGTTTGAGGGTATCATACTTTTACGAAAAAGAGACAACGAAATTTTATGAAGCTGTAATAGTTTAAAATGTGTGTTTTATTTTTATTCTCGAGTCTTCGCCCTTCGTATTCTAGAATCGATAGTTTTCCTTCCCTCAAAGTTTTTGGGTTCAGTGGGTTGCCACATTTACTGCGGCATTAGTGGTATTTTTAGATCGACCAAAGTGAAGACTTAGGGACATTTTGAGCACTCTAATAAGTGTGTCATCGTCTGGTTAGGAGCACCACAGTCGCACTGGGTATTGGAGGGGTTTATAATACCCCATCTTACGAGGTTGTGTTTGCAAAGTCTCCGCTCTACAGTCACACAGACATTCACTAGACGAGTACTATTTAATTTTTTTGAAAAAGACGATCAATTCAATTAATGACAGTGTTGCGACAAAATAATTTGGATTTAGCCAAGTAAATCTTCTGATTATTTCGTCTCTTGGAGAAACATTATGAATTAAATACTCAGTATATTTGTGGGTAGGAAGAATTAGAAAACTCTTTGAAAATAACAGTGACTGTCACTATGGATTTTGTATAATGGGAGATTATTTAAGTCACAATCAGTCTCTGATTACTGATGAATATTAGTTAATTAACTTCAACAAAAACTCAACAACATTTTTAACGTCAGCTTTTATATAACCCCAACTCCTTTTTGCTCATAGCTTTAATTTCCACACCCACTATAACAGCACAAAGAACAATACACACAATCAAGAACATAGAAAAATACGCAGCAGCGGAAACAAAAACGTACAAAAAACGAAATGAAGTTTCGTAAAATTTGGCACCATTAGAAGTGTGGGCACGTTTTGGGTTGTTCCAAACATTTTTGTGCGGTTTTATTTTGATAAGTTTCATACAGCTCATTCTAATGACGTTCAAAGGCAGAGGGAACGAAATGAAATCTTTGTTTTGGATGTTTTATAGGACAAAAAAATAGCGTCGGTCTGCTGGATCTTTAATAGGGAACAAATATGTAATTTCAAAAAATTAAAATACCTTTAATACACACATCAAAAGTGTCTAGGGATCAAGCATTTTTATGCGGATTTCTTGAGATTGAGATGTGGCTTTGTAATAAATTTATGATTTTATAAATTTATATGGATCCTTTTTGGTGCATTTCATAATTTGAATCAGGAACTGTGAATCAAATTCGAGTAAAAGATGAAAATCAGCTGTCAATATTTTCCCTATAAAAACATACAACGCATTGAAGACATTATTGGTGCTACTGCTTCCCTACTACTGATTAAAACCAACGTTATTATGGAGCAGCGACGTCATTTAAGCAGGGAAGAAATGCTCAGAGCCGTGGGAATGATAGAAGCTGGTTCCCGGCAACGTACTTTGGCTTTAGCTCTGAATACAAGTCAGAGTGTTATCAGTCAACTTTGGACACGTTACCGAAGCACTGGTACCGTGGCTGAGCGCCATGGAGGACGGTATCGCTGCACCACACGGAGACAAGACCGATACATTCAAATCTTAACTCGAAGAGCTCCAACAATAACCGCCATGATGTTAGCCGTGAGGCTTCATCACTCTTCAGGGAACTTAATTAGCGACCAAACAGTCAGAAACCGCTTGCATGAAGTGAACCTTCATTACCGAAGACCGCTACGGGTACCACCTATAGCAATGCACAATCGTAGGATTCGATATCAATGGGCTCTTGAACACAGAAATTGGGCAGAAGAACAATGGCGTTTCGTGTGCTTTTCTGATGAGTCTCGTTTTGGTATGAGACCGGATACAAGACGTATACGACACTGGAGAACCCCTGGACGCCAACAGCGATTAAAATCCTGCCAGGAAGTCCATCCTTATAGTGGTGGAACCATCATGGTATGGGCGGGTATTTGGATCGGCGGAAGAACTGAGTTGATTTGGATCAGAGGCAACCTCAACGCTCAAATTTATGCTGAGACGATTGTATCAGACGTCATCGTTCCTCTACAAGTGCAAATCGGTCCCTTATTTCAGTTAATGCATGATAATGCACGACCGCACACCGCAAGAGCTGTAAGACAGACTCTCGCCGCAGCTAACATCAATGTCCTGCCCTGGCCTGCTCAGTCGCCAGACTTGAACCCGATTTAGCATGCATGGGATATGCTACAGAGAAGAGCTCTGCCGAATATGGAGGGTATCCAGTCGCAAGAAGACCTTTTTTTGTTGTTGCAACGAACATGGGCGGCCATTCCACAGCGTGATTTGGATGAACTCATTTTGAGTATGCCAAACCGATGTTCTTGTGTTGTTAGTGTTCGCGGTAGAAACACGGATTATTAATTATTTAAGTTACCCAATAAAATTTTAAAGAAAACTGTTATTTCAGTCTTTTTTTCGAACTTTAATGTTAGTGGTTCAAATGTCAAAAATCCCTTTATTAGGAAAATGGCAAATTTCTTTATTAATGCAAAGGTGACTTGGTTTATCGTTACTGTGACAAACGAAAACACTTTATTTGATGAATCCTTAAAGAAAATTTTAATTAATATCAATCAGGAGAAAAGTTATTGCAAAAATATATGTTGATCCCTAGACACTTTTGATGTGTGTAATTATAAATTTTAGCATTAGCATTATCGGCCTTATAATGTTCTCACGGCTAGAACTCAGGCCTCCTCTCTAGGAGAGGGTAATATAAAGTTTATTTTAACTTATAATTCTAAGCAAATCCAAAGATAACACAGTTCTAAGTACCTAACACTTTTTGAAAAACGCCAATTTCATCAATAAAAACCTATTACAAACATCAATCTAAACGTTTTACTGACACTTCGAGTCACCCAAGGGCGTGACTTTTACCTTATATTAGAGGATAAGCATTGTCATAGAGCAATAGTGTTTTTTTAGGGTTCCGTAGCCAATTGGCAAAAACGGAACCCTTATAGTTTCGCCATGTCTGTCCGTCCGTCCTCGCTTAATCTCTGTGACCGTTAGCTCTAGAAAGCTGAAATTTGGTACCAATATGTATGTCAATCAAAGTGCAAAAATAAAAATTGGAATAAAATGTTTTATTAGGGTAGTAAGTAAAATATAATAATATATAAGTAAAAAGCGATTTTTTTTTAATTTTAACCCTTACGTGTTATATATTGTTGGATAGGTATTCAAAAATGAATAGGGGTATACAAAATTATATTTTTTTGATAATATCAATAATTTCGGAAATAATCGTTCCAAAAGTAAAAAACAATGCGTCCCCCCCCCTCTAACTTTTGAACCATAAGTTTAGAAAATATGAAAAAAATCTGGAAAGTAGAACTTTATAAAGACTTTCTAGGAAAATTATTTTGAACTTGATGGGACCAACAGTTTTTGAAAAGTTGGGGACACTTATTGTGACGGACGGGAAACTACGGAACCCTACACTGAGCGTGGCCCGACACGCTCTTGACCGGTTTTTTTTATTTTTATCTAATATATAAACTAATACTAGTGTGGCAATGCCTTTTGGGAACATTACTAGTTGACAGTGGTGCGGAGTTTTCGATGACACTTTTTAAATGGTTTTTAGTTAATTTTAATTAGTTAAGTGTGTTTTTTTTGGTTTTTGACAAACTAGCAGGCATCAGAAAAGCAAATTAAGAGCCCGATTGCAATATCACTTACCGGGTTCAATTGTAGTTTCAAACCATCGTGATACTCATTCAAATATACAAGAAAACTAAAACTAAACTTCCAAATCGGTCAAACCGTTTAGGAGTTTGGTGACAAACACACGTAGGTAAACAATTGTATAATTATGTATAAAGATGGTTAGTTAAGCCTTTTTATTATATGTAAATGTTTTTAACAAGTTAGTTCCATAAATAATTTAAAAAAAACTTACTCTCTTTAATTTCAGGTTTAGGCCAGGTCTCGCGATCATGTCTGATATCTTCAAATTCTTGCTTAGTGTAATGAAGAATGTACCTTATTGGCTCGCCAAGAGCGTTCAAATTAAAATAATGTAGTTTCTTTGCCATGTTTATCGACACTGTGTGGGCAAACAACGACTATCAGTGACTGTGTTCAAATGTTTTTAAATTCACTGAAGTAATGTACCTATCTACTAACGTAAATGATAAAAATTCATCACTGTCATTGTTAACAAGACTTTTTCTCGGCTTTTCTTGCGAGAGTAACAAAATAACTGTTTACTGCAGTCCGATCTGATGACGACACGAGTAAGAACTGAACGTTTTATTTACGAGTAGCATAGCATAGTTACGTTTACTCAATAATTTTCCTGTAACCTTCTATTTACATGGCTGAAATCTCTTTGCAAATACATACACATTAAAGTAGTACGCAAAAGTTTTTAGGTTCCGTACTGAACCTATTACATACCCGCTAAACGAGACAGAATAGTAAAACAATAACAGCGCGGTCTCATAGGACCGGTCGGGGATTCATGAACTAAAGGGTAATAAAATGGGACCCTGTTACACCTATCCCTATAACAGACAGACTCCCCTGTCCGTCCGTCCGCATGTCTGTCTGTTTATCTGTCCGTCTGTCATCACGCTGTATCTAATGATATCTAGACAGCTGTTATTTTCACAGAAAATTAGAACAAACTAAATACATATTTAAGTGGGACCAACAAACATGATTTTTTGCCGTTTTTTGGTACGGACCCCTTTGTGCGCGAGGTCAATCGCATTTTTAGGCAACTTTTATACCTACCTACTCTGGGGTATCAGATTGGTAGTTTAACCCATCACGTACCCGTGAAACGAGACACAATAGTAAAACAATA